>OX940863.1:32062500-37062500 GCA_954871525.1 Parietaria judaica
ATACTGATGTATGTGATCCTCTCAACATAGCAGCTAGAGGAGGTTATGAATACTTCATCATTTTCATAGACGATTATTCGAGATATGGATATGTATATCTTATGCAAAGAAAATCAGAAACTTTTGGTAAGTTCAAGGAATTTCTTGCAGAAGCTGAGAATCGGCTCAGCTTAACGTTGAAGACCCTTCGTTCTGATCGAGGTGGTGAGTACATGGACTACGAGTTTCAGCGATTTCCTTATTGAAAAGGGAATCGTATCTCAGCTGACTTCTCCCAGCACGCCGGAACAAAATGGTGTTGCAGAAATGAGAAATAGAATGCTAATAGAGATGGTAAGATCTATGCTAAGCTATTCGAATTTACCGAATACATTTTGGGGTTATGCCTTGTTGACTGCGGCATATATTTTAAATATGCTACCGTCAAAGTCAGTACCCAAGACTCCTCATGAATTATGGAGCGAAAGAATTCCTTCTTTTTGACATTTCAAGATATGGGGATGTCCCGCACATGTGAGATCGGGAACAAGGAACAATTAGGATCACAAACAGACGTCTGTGTGTTCATGGGATATCCAAAAGAAACGAAAGGAGGTTTGTTTCATAATCCTGTAGCTAAGAAAGTTTTTGTTTCAACGAATGCTACTTTCTTAGAACAAGATTATATGATGAACTTTAAACCTCGAAGTAAAATAATACTAGAGGAGCAACCAAATGAAACACTCAAGGTTTCACCGACAGTGGCTCTCAAAGAAACGAGAGATGAAACCACAGTTCCAAATCCGGAACCGCGGGTACTCAGACGTACTGGGAGACAGAGACAGCCTATTGAACGCTACGAGCATCTAATGGATCATAATATTTATGTCCTAGAAAAGCGGTGTTGAAGATCCTACTAGTTTTGTGGAAGCGATGAAGGACCCTAATAATGGAAATTGGCAGGAAGCCATGAACCAAGAGATGGAATCGATGGATTCCAATCAAGTCTCGGAACTTGTAGACTTACCGGATGGATTTAGGTCCATCGCGTGTAAGTGGATATACAAGAGGAAGAGAGGAGTTGATGGGAAGGTAGAAATGTTCAAAGCTAGATTAGTGGGCAAGGGTTATACCCAGAAAGAGGGAATAGATTATGAAGAAACTTTCTCTCCTGTCGCTATGCTTAAGTCTATCCGGATTCTCTTATCCATAGCTTGTATTCTCGATTATGAGATATGGCAGATGGATGTCAAGACCGTTTTTTCTGAATGGCTACATTGACGAAAACATCTACATGGATCAAGCAGAAGGGTTCGTAAAGAAAGACCATGAAGGGAAGGTTTGAAGGTTAATCAAGTCCATTCATGGATTGAAGCAAGCATCCCGGTCTTGGAACTTAAGGTTCGATGAGACCATCAAAACTTTTGGTTTCGAACAAAATGTCACTAAGGCCTGCGTTTATAAACTCGTTGACGGGAAAAAGGTAGTTTTCCTTGTGCTATTCGTAGACGACATTTTATTGATAAGAAACGATCGGGATAAATTGTCTGATGTGAAATTTTTGTTAGCAGACCAATTCCAAATGAAGGATTTGGGAGAAGCTGGTTATGTTCTCGGAATACAAATCATCCGAGATAGAAAGAACAAGCTTCTCGCTTTATAACAAGCATCTTACATTGATAAGGTGCTAGATCATTTTTCCATGATAAATTCAAAAGGTGGTAATTTGCCTACAAGGCACGGAGTGTACCTTTCCAAGGCGCAGGCTCCTAAAACCCCTGATGAGGAAGAACAGATGAAGCGGGTCCCTTATGCCTCAGTTGTAGGAAGTCTGATGTATGCAATGCCGTGTACTAGGCCAGACATCTGTTATGCAGTAGGAATTGTTAGCAGTTACCGATCTAATCCTGGCTTAGCTCATTGGACAGCCGTGAAAGCTATCCTCAAGTATCTTAAGAGAACGAGGAACTATATGTTGGTGTATTCAGGTGATGATCTGAATCCACTAGGATACACTAATTCTGATTTTCAGTCAGATAGAGACGCAAGGAAATCTACGTCTGGCTCAGTGTTCACCCTTGGTGGTGGAGCGGTTGTATGGAGAAGCGTTAAGCAATCCTTCATCGCAGATTCCACAATAGAGACTGAATATATTGCTGCTTGTGAGGCAGCAATGGAAGCAGTCTGGCTCAGAAATTTCTACATAGACCTGGAAGTCATTCCAGATGTAGAAAGGCCGCTGACATTGTACTGTGACAACAGTGGTGCAGTTGCTAATAGTAAAGCGCCCCGCAACCATGCTAAGGGAAAACATATAGAAAGGAAGTACCATCTCATAAGAGAGATAATACGGAGAGGTGACGTACGGGTTATGAAAATTGCTTCGGAAGAAAATCTGGCAGATCCCTTCACCAAGATGTTAGCTGAGAAGACATTCTCAAGACACTTGGAGAACATGGGACTGAAGAACATGGCGCATCTTCTTTAGAGTGCAAGTGGGAGATTGTTGCACGTACCTGATTAGTATGCCCTATAATTCAGATGCTAATGCCACTTGTATAAGATCATGACGTTGACTTCTCTAAAGATTAGATTTATGACTTATCAATGATAATTATGTTTCAGTTTTTCTTTATGAATATAATGAATGTTTTGATTCCATAGTTGTTATAATTTTGCAATTGTGTATTTAGTCATCACACTGGTCTAAGTATATGTCCATAGTTCAGCTTATTAATGGGATATGATAATCAGTAAAAACTATTGATGAACTCAATCAAAATCAGGTGATGATCTATTACCGGATCATGGTGCTGGTCCGCACCGTTGAGAGTAGTCAAGTATGAAGTGTCTTTATATTGGATGGGCGAGACTTACTTTGAATGCGTCAATCTGTTAATGACAATTAGTAGATAAGTTGAAACGATGGTCAGATAGAATCAGTTGATGTCCTGAGGTAGTATGGGTCTATACGGTTTAACTTAAACGATTTTTGATTTAATCGTTTTAGTTTACAATCAAGTATCCCTAATACTTTTACTTTGGGATCGGAAGGTTGGTCGTAGTAAACTGCATGACTACAAATACGGATAATAACTTTATGATTTCCTTTGTTGTGATTTGTGAGAAGCTAAAAAGTACTCATCCGGAGATTAACGACTTCATAAACCGTTTGGTGAGTAACTTTGCAATAATCATGGAAACAAAGGTACTGTCGTCTAAACGGGATTACGGATATCAACCCTAGTAATACGAGAATCATAATAATACGAAAAATTGGATTCTGATAGTTTGACTGTATCAATGGACTCCCGAGGCAGGAAGATATAATTAACGCATACTTAAGAGTTTAGCTTCGGGCTATAGTGGAATGTAACCGAAGCTGGTGAAAACTCTTTATTTTCACCGAAGCTTAAGTACGTGTGTCCATTTGTCCCCTTTGTAGCTCTACAAGATCAAAATCACAAATTCAATTATGTTCTTAGAACATAGAATAGAATCGTTCAGATATGATTTGTAACTTGGTTACATGAAAATCATGATTACCCTAAAGTGGCAAAAGTACCAAACTTTTAGTCAATACAGAAACTATAAAAAAAGATTATGAATTTATTCCTTGGACAACTCTAGGGTTGTATGAAATTAAATTCTGATATAAATATCTTTTTGAATCGTGTCATTCTGACATACGGTTTGAGATTTATGATAATAACAGTTTTTAGCTTAGGCTAAATAGGACACTGTTATTTAAATCGAAAACTAGAGAAATTAAATATTGGTATTTATACCAGAAATATTTGAAGAGAGAAATTGAATAATAATTTCGAATTATATTTATTTATTCGAAATCAATCTTTTGAAAATATAAAGATTTGATTTATTAAATCTTTTAGGGTATTTTCTGAAAAAGATTTGATTTGGATTTATTCTTTATTTGATTTAATTAAATCGAATCTTAGAGTGAATATCTTTAAATAGTTGAGTAAATCTCTTACAGTTGTTTGGGAGATTTTCTCAAAGCGGTTGGGCTGTTCCCTATAAATAGGGAACACCTGAAACCGAAAAAAATACACACTCTCACTCTCAGATTTCGGTCTTTCTCTCTGTCTCCATATAGTTTATGCGATTTTCTCTGAGGTATTATTCAGAGAAAATTCGAATTAAGGTTTAGGGTTCTATATTTAGTGGGAGCCCACACATCCCAGCGACGTAGATCCGGAGTATACATCGGAAGACTCGTGGGATCTATCTTCAAGATTCAATCAAGCAAATTCGCAGGAGCTTAAGAACTCGAGGAACGGAGATCAGAACCAAGATCAGAGTTACGCAACGGAATCGTCTAAAAAGGTACGCAATATTATTTATTGATAGAATAATTATTTATGAATACTCAAAGGCTCAATTAATTCAAAAAATTGAATATCAACGATCGGGAAGATTGATTTTCGAATCCTATGAGTCGGATATGGTATTGGAATTATTGGTATTGGAATATAATCCCTGCGAAATATTTTTCAAAGGTTACCTTACGCACCCATAGGGTGATCGATAATCAATCAGTTGGGATTCCTCGGAATCATGCACCCAACACCGGGTACCTTAAAAAAACCGGGTACCCGACCCGGTTTCAGCCCTAGGTTTTATAGACCGGCTGCTGAGCACAAGGTTTTCAAGTTCTCAAAAACTCTTTATGGGTTGAGGCAAACACTGCGTGCATGGAACATTCGACTCGACATGAGCATGAAGAGTCTTGGTTTTAAGAAGTGCTCCAATGAGCAAGCAGTCTACACGGGAGCTCACGAGTGGAGGCCCTCATCGTCGGTTGGATCTAGTGCAGAATGCATTGATGGATTCAAGGAGCAGATGATGAAGGAGTTTGAGATGACTAACCTAGGACTACTTTCATACTACCTCGGGATAGAGATTGATAAGAGGAAAGAATGCATCACACTAAGGCAGGCGGCCTATGCGAATAAGATTCCCTAAAAGCTCAACATGGCAGAGTGCAACGCGAGCAAGTACCCCATGGAGGCGAAGTTGCAGCTTGGGAATGATGCAGAAGGAACCCCAGTGTATCCCATGGAGTACAGACATGTCATCGGGTGTTTGAGGTACTTGACCCACATCCTACTAGATATCACTTATGCAGTGGGCATGGTGAGTCATCACATGGAGCAGCCGACGAGCTTGCACCAGAAAGAAATGAAGCACATCCTTCATTACGTGAAGGGAACGACGACTTACAGGATCCAGTATGAAAGGGGAAGCGGGGATGAAGAACTGGTCGGTTTCACTGACATTGATATGTGATGTTGATGACAAGAAGAGTACCAGAGGGATGGCGTTCTACCTCAACGAGAACATGATCACCTGGCGATCCCAAAAGTAGAGGACAATGGCTCTATCTTCATGTGAAGCAGAGTTCATGGCAGGGACATGAACGGCGTGCCAAGCATTTTGGTTGAGAAGCTTTATGAGCGAGTTGACCGGAAGCGAGCAGAAGCCAGTAACTCTGTATGTGGACAACAAATCTACAATAGTGCGCATGATGAAGAATCCATTGTTCCATGGTCACAGCAAGCAAATAGACACTCAATTCCATTTCATTGGAGAGTGCGTGGAGAAGAGAAAAATCAAGGTAGAGTTTGCAAGCACCAAAGAGTAGCATGCTAATATCCTCAAAAAAGCCTTAGCTCAGGTTAAGTTCGCAGAGATGAGAGAGATGCTCGGGGTGAAGAACCTCGAACCAAGTCAAGCTTACGGGGGTGAATGTGAGGTTAAGCTCGACGTGGTTCAACTTATTGAGTCAATGAGCGACCAAAAAGGCAAGACCCAGCCGATCAGGTCAGGATGATCTGGTCGCACACGACATTGTCATAGATAGACTGATCATCAAGTCACGACGAGCAGGTCACGACGAGCATGTCACGACGGCCAGGAACCAAGGAACCGACGAATAGGCTCCAACGACGAGGAGGTTGCGATGAGGAGGTTCCAACGACGAGGATTGTCGACCAGGAGCGAGGTCGACTAGGTGGGAAAGAACCAAGGAGTTGGTGAGTGTCAATCTGCTGACACAAAAGCGGAAGGCATCAAGATTTATGGGATTGATTGAGTGAGAATGTCAACGTTTTGCTTCTTTCTATGTATACAGGAATCAATGTAATTACCCTTAATTGTAGGGATTTGATTTCTAGTTTTAGTATTATAAATAGAGGCGTATCCTCTTTGTAAAACGTGATTTTCCCTTTCCTTGTAATATTTGGCATTATTCAATACAGAGAGTATTATCTCCCATTGTGCTCTTATGTGTGTGCTTTGGCTAAAAGATCCAGTTTGGAACCAACAAGCCTCTCGGTTTCTAGAGTTTTGATACGACGGCAATCTGACATATTCGTGGTGGTTGGCGACGGGTTAAGAGACATGAACACTGGGCACATCTAAGCACAATTATGATCCCAACGGCGGGGAGAGAGAGATTCGAAAGTGTCCTTGTAGAGTTTCTATTTCTACATGCGTTGACGGTATCTTGGTCGGATTTAAAAAAATAGATGATAATTTTCTCATTAACTTACACCGGCATATTCTAATTTTCCGGAAATGTAGTACAATTTTCTCTTTTAATTTACACGGTCAAGTCGTAATAACTATGGATACGATCAAATTATGTTTGAAATTTAAACAGTGTACAAGTAAACACAACACGTTTTTTCTTTTACGAGACGTGACATAATTTGGAGGCCTTTATAGTAATTTGATCTATGAAGAAACATGAAAACACAAACATTCATTAAGATCAGCACGTCACAAAGACCCCACAAATAATGTACATAAGAGCGGACCATTACATGCCTTATATTTTTTATATCACTCGTTTAATCTTAATCTCTGGAAATAATATGGATTTATGTTAATAATTTCGTTTATGTGACATGGATATGATTAAAAACAGGAAAGTGAATATCTGTTTTTTTTTTCTTTTGGTTGCGTAATGGATTATTATAAAAAAACGACTCCACTTCACACTTTGATTATTTCCTCAAACTTCATAACCATTCAATTCAATCCCATCTCTCTCTCTCTCTCTCTCTCTCTCTCTCTCTCTTATCTGTCTCTTTCTCTCTCCTCTTTAACCATTTAATTTCATCAGAAAAATCTCGAGCTTTTCCGATCAACAAGAAATGTTCGCGTCTCTCCCGATTCAGATGTTCCAAAGAAGAAGAAGATCACGAGCGCTCCAGAGAAGGGATGATTCCGAGAGCTGGTTCCTCTTCGTTTCAGCCCCGTGATTTTCCGGCCCGAAAGTGAAATTAGTTTACGGGTTTGGCGGGACGGAACAAACATGGGAGGGTGTTGCAGTGCAGAACACGGAAGACGCGTGTCGAGAGGGTATTTCGGGAATGAATTGGAAGAGAAGGAATGCTGCGAGGACGACGAAGAGGACGACATGAGATACGGAGACTCGGAGGCTCGGATAAGGCTCCGAGGCTCGTCGGAATACACGTCTATGTACACGAAACAAGGAAGGAAAGGGATCAACCAAGACGCCATGACCATTTGGGAGGTCTCAATTCTCGCTTCACCCTTTTTAAACTTTTCTTACAATTTTGTAATTTCTTTTAAATATTTTTTATCATTTTCAAATCTATAACAATATCAAGAACAAGAAGGTCTTATTAATGCGTAATAAGCCAATATTTAAGAAGATGATATGATCACGAATCACGATCCATAAAATCGGACGTGTGGGCCACGAAGCATTTATATGATATAATATTTATTATTAACGTATCATATATATATTTTTTCAGATAATTTGTTACTTTATCGTGTATTTCTGCTCGGAGATCGTTCATAATAAGTTATTTTTGCTGGCAAATTGAGAGCAACAAACCCTAGCTGTCAATGATTATCAAATAGAAATAATGAAAATAAACAGAAGTCACCTTTATGCAATGATATTGAATGCAGTGCCTCAACTGAAACACTGATTGGTTAGCTCTAATAAATGCTGTCTCTCTCTCTCTCTCTCACTCGTCAGAACTTCGGCGGCGAGAAGGACATGCTGCTGTGCGGGGTTTTCGACGGCCACGGCCCGTACGGCCACAAGGTCGCGCGGCACGTGCGCGACACCTTGCCCTCCAAGCTCTCCAAAGCCATCGAGCTCTCGAAGCTCAACAGTCGCAAGTTCGACGATGTTAATCTGCTCGCCGGCAGAGGCTTAGCGCCGACAGATGAGCTCGGGGGTGACGATGACGATGATCAGGAAAACGCGGACAGCACTGCTCTGCCTCTTTTCTCGTGGGAGGCTTGTTTCATCAAGTCCTTCAAGGAAATGGACGAAGAGCTCAGCGCTCAGTGCGACGCTGACGACACGTTTTGCAGCGGGTCCACGGCTGTTATTGTCGTCAAACAGGTTAGGCCGGGCTAAACCTTTTACTACGATTACTAATTTGAACACATCCGGAACCGGTATTTTATCTCTAAAATGGCGAACCATTAATCGGGAATGGTAATTTCTACAAAACAGTAATCAGTAATTTCAGGTTTCCGGTTTTATGACATGATTTTTTTTTCTTCAAAAGAATAGAGTTATACACTTACACTTTCCTATAAAAATATTTGTCAATATTGAGAATGCAAACCGGTACCAATAAAATAATTGTTTCTGGTTTCGTTATGCAAAATATTTAAAAATTATCTGAATTTTCCGGTATTTACTAAAATTTAAATACATCGCCTCTAGAGTGTAATTTCTAGCGAAAAATTCATGATACCACCACTGTGCCCGTCCCGGTGTGAAACCGGATTCGGAACTTGTGTGTTTTGCTACTTTCTACTTTTCTTTTCTCTACTTTTGGACGCGTTTGGATTGAGTGATAGTGAAGTAGACATCCATATATGTATGTATGTATGTATGTATGTATGTATGTATGTATGTATGTATGTATGTATGTATGTATGTATGTATGTATGTATGTATGTATGTATAGTGTGGTATTTAATATTGTGTTTAGAAATGTTGTGGTTGATGGCGACTTGTGTATATAGTTGTAATTCATGGTGAAGGCCTTGTGTGTGTTGTTGTGGGTGTGCCTCATTATCGCATCATGTGTCTTGCATTTATCAACATACACCCACTTTTCCCGTTGGTTGTAATTCATTCACATACACTTTATAATACTTGTACCAAAATAAACTCACCAAGTCGTGACCACTTTCTATTTTAAAACACTAAACACTATTTACGCATTTGCAGTACTGTTTAGCTTATTTTAACTAAACCAAAAAATTCATATTATTTTGAGTTGATGCTGAATAATTTATGAACCAATCTTCACGAACTAATTTTTTCTTTATAGAATATATATGCACCGTTTGTGATTGGAAAGTAAACAGTTTCTAGTCAGCACTTCGTTGTCACATGTCGTATAAGATCTTTTGTATTGACTCAGTCCATAGCGAGAGTTGTAGAAGTGGTCAAGTGGAGACGAGCATTAAATTGGAAAATTGTCAAATGTAGTCAATTTTTCCAAAGGCGTTGACCCCATAACCAATTTTTCAGATATTATAAAATAATAGATTGATTTAGATTATGATAATAATGAAGGAATTAGTTGGAAATTGAATAGGGCGACAACTTGATGGTTGCCAACTTGGGGGATTCTCGAGCCATCCTATGCACAAGAGGCGACAAAAACCAAGTCACCCCCATTCAACTCACAGTTGACTTGAAGCCTGACATACCAAGTGGGTTTTCACTTTCTTCCGAGCATTTTAAACGGATTATCTAACCTAAAAAATATGTAAAATTAACAAATGTGTATCATAAAATTATTTAATAGTATTATGTTAAAAAATTAGCTCTAGTCCGTCAACAAATTAGACGAGAAAATGCGCCGCCTTTAAATTCATTGGAAAACGCTCAATTATTTTAATTATAAACGTGATGATTTCAAACACACGTGTCAAAGGTTTTGTTGACTTTTTTCGTGGTGGGTTTGACTTAATGTGAGCGGTGTGAATAATATTCAGGTGAGTGTGAGAGAATCAAGAGGTGCAGAGGAAGGGTTTTGGCCGCGGACGAAGAACCCGACGTGTACCGAGTTTGGATGCCGGACGACGATTGCCCTGGTCTCGCCATGGCTAGGGCTTTTGGGGACTTTTGCCTCAAAGAATACGGGCTGATCTCAATCCCAGACGTGTCGTATAGAAGGCTCACCGACAACGACGAGTTTGTCGTTTTGGCGACTGATGGGGTAAGCCAAGTGACTAGCCCATACACGTTCTTCTGTCTCTGTGTTTGATTCGATTTGACAATCAAATAATTCCCACAACACAACAAAACATGACACCTTTGTTTGACACCAAATGCTTTCAAATAATCAACTCCTCTTGCATTATTATAGTACGAAATTTAGATGGGTCTCACCACCGGCTCGGAGGGTATACATGGTAGGCCCAAGGCTATAATAAATTTGCAAATTAGGGGCCTCACGATGAAAGAAAAAAACATCGAGTGTATTATGTTCACGTTTTAGTCTTCGTCTAGGGCTCCAAAATTACGATAGGAGCCCCAGTATCAATCTTTGCCTAGGGCCCCGACAAACTCAGGGCCGGCCCTGGGTCTCATGTCTAACGTTAGTACCCTAAAGAATAGAGCTTCAACGTGTTATGTTAGGACCCGAAATCGATTTTGAAAAATGATGGCTTTCTGAATCTTCATGAAGCCAATTTTTCTCTTTTTTTTTTTTTTAAATAGATGTCAAACTTTATGAATGATATTTAGCTAACTCTTTCATTTAATTGAATAAGTTTCTTAAATATTAGACCAAAGCACTACTAACTAACGGGCTAGAGACTAAGCCCTAAATTAATCTAATAACAACGAACTAGATTAAATATCTTAAATTACTTGTAACAACCCTATGGTGTAATAGTAATACAACACTGTTTTTGCAAACACACAAGCCATATAAAGTTTATTATTATTATTATTATTATTATTATTATTATTATTATTATTATTATTATTATTATTTAAGAACACAAGAGTTTCACACTTAACTCGTATGAAAATTATTGGGATTTTTCAAGTTTATAAAAAAAAAATCCTTAATTATTGAATTGTATCTCTAAAATCGGACTAAGTGTCGATATCCCGGACAACAAAAATCGATTTCGTGCCAAATTAAGGGGGTTTTTTTTTTTTCAAATGATATATCATCCAAATAAAGAATCGGTTTAAGGCTCTTGGATGTTTTTAATCCTCGTAGATATCCTACACAGATATTATCCTTGATTCTTTGGTGAAAAAACATACACACAAGGATTTTATTTAAATTGGAGTAAATTACATTATTGCTTCTAAAAATTAAAATTAAAATTAAAATACACTGCACGATAAGTTCAGGCAAAGGTTTTGCTTATAACACACACCCAATGGAGCTTCTTTTTATTATCAGGTGTGGGATGCCTTGACGAACACGGAAGTGGTGACGATAGTGGCGTCGGCGAGAAAACGATCGATGGCAGCCAGAATGCTGGTGAACCGCGCTATCCAATCGTGGCGGGTGAAGTACCCGGGCTGCAAGGTCGACGACTGCGCCGCCGTGTGCCTCTTCTTCAAGCCACAGCCTTCGCCAGCAACCCCTCGCAGTAGCAGCATAAGTGGCTCCGACATCTCGGCTTCCATGTCGGGCAGCTTCAAATGGCTCCGGAGCGACAGCACCGTGGAGAGAAGATCCGTGGACGACTGGAATGCTCTTCAAGGAGTGAACCGAGCGAACACCCTCGTGAGGCTCCCGAGGTTCCTAAGTTTCCGGAGATCAACCAGTGGGTTCCACGAAGTCGAAGCTCATTGATGATCAACTCATGTTACACTCAAATATATATTTAATATTAATTATATGTGCAAAGTAAAGTGTTACCCTGCGTTTACATAATTTCGTGATCATGGTGCTTATTTTATCTTCCTCTTGAGTCCAAGGTCTTTTTTTTTTTTCTTTTTTAAGCGTGATCAAATGGTCATATCTTTCATTTAAAGCAATGTGTCACGCGTTTGAAAGTTAATATTTTTTGTTTTGTTTTTTAATACTTAGTAAAGTTTTTCGTTATTCCCTGGATCAATTTGTGAGCACAGGACGGCTGTGGTTGAGCCCACCTAGCTTACCTTTTGAATTGGCCGGTTCGCCTCAGATTTAGTAAATATTTATAGTTTTTTTTTTTTTTTTGAAGGAGTAAATATTTATAGTTTGTCAGGCTTGTTAGGTCATTAATTAATATAAATAATTTTTGCGACAAATATACTTTTATATATATATATATATATATTACAAAAGTATGATTTATGCTCTCATTTTTTTTCATGGCGAAAATTCCAAAAAGGTGTTAAAAAGTTAGACACGAGTAGTTAAGTAGCGTTCTTTTACGTTTTCAAAAAAGATTTTCTGTTTTTATTTTTAAAAAGTAGAAAATAAAAATGTAAAATGTTTTTGTTTAGTCATTTTGGTAAAATATTTATATAATTACCTTTTTATTTTTACTTTTACAAAGAAAACAAAAAACACCAAATATGTGTTTTTAACTTTTCTCTCTATAAAGTGGAACTTACTATCTTATTTTTCTACATTTTAATGATTTCATTCTCACCTTATTCATATTTAATTAACTCTTTCTCTTTCTCTCTCTATTTTTAGAAATAAGACATAAGATCTGACCTAATGCATTTTCAAAACATATAAGTAAAATGATTAAGAAAATTAGAAATGCTAACACAAAATGAAAATACAAAACTCAAACGAACGCTACTAGCCCTACTGTAACGTTCTAAGTGGCAACATATGTTTTGACCTTTATGTTGTCTGTTTTGACCTTTTGGCGACAAGATAGAATATATGGTTCTGTTAATGCATGAATTTCAATTAACATATACCTGGTCCACGGTTCGAGCCCAGGGCCGAACCCTGTGGTCGCGTGGGCAGTCGGGTCTGGAGTCAACGCGGGTTGACTTGGCTGAAGCTGAATCGTCGTCTTCAACGCTGCATAAATTATCCTGTCGTCGTGTTTTTCTTCCTTGGCGACGTCCCTGGCGGCGAGGGAGACGTACAAAAAAGAAAGAGATTGGTCCCGCGTCCCGTCACTTATGGTTGGGCGAGGCTGCCTACGTATCTTAGTTTAAGAGAATCAAGTCCCACGTAGTTCTGGGTTTAGTGAAATCCGAAGACTGATGTCCCTAACGGGGGTATGAATCCTCGTGGGTGAGGTCGTCAGCGGATGGCGCGGCCTAAGAATCTCGAGGGTAAGCACGATCTTGGCGACCTGGAGAGTTACGACGGGCGTGGTCATTATGACGTGCCTCGATGCGAAACTGTGCTTTCTGGCAAGCTCCTGGGGATTGGCGTCCTTCTTGGCGACCTCCTTGGTAATGTAGGCACTCCTGGCGAGGTTCGGAGTCGGGTGACCCTTATTGGTGACCTCCTTCTTAGCGAGACTTAGTCTCTGTCGATGTCTCAGCTCGAGTCGGGCCTTCCTGGCGAGCTTCGGGGGCAACGTTGCGCGGGCCGAAGGTGGCCAGAGGAGGGGGCGAATTCGAGGGAAAAAGGGAGGCTCGGAAGACTTCGAGTGTTCTCGGCTCCGAAATTGCGTGCGTTCAAAAGAGGAGAGAGACCCTTTATTTATAGCTTCAGGATTCCTCAACTCCTTTGTTCCCATGCGATGTGAGACTTTGTGTTGTATTTATAGTCTTCAGCTGCTCTAAATGCTTCAGTCCTAAGAGATGTGGGACATTTTATGCGCCTAGGGGCCTGGTCTTGGCGCACTTGGGTGAGCTCGGGGCGTCTTCGGCGGCTTCGAAAATGGTCTTCAAGGTGTCCGATTTCCAATCCGTCGAATCCTGTCCGTTTCTGAGAGTTTGGGGAACGTCTCTGTGCTGTTTATTCTACCTTGAGCTCCTTTTGTCGGGATGATGTGGCATCTCCCGTGAGTGGTATTATTTGGTCTTCAAGCTCCGTCTTTTGGGCCTTTCCTTCCGTTGTTCGTCTAACGGGCTTGGACCTGGACCTCTCGCTTTGCTTTTCTCCGTGGTCTTTGACTTTTCTTCCCGGGATTTGACTTTCACAACCCATATTTTTAATTGTTCAAAAAATACGCATAACTTTAACCCCCAGTTTCTTGGGTAATGAAATTCCACGAGAAACTTTATTTTTTAAAACCTAGGAACTTTGTGTTATTTGGTGATGGTCCGAGGCCTTAGAGGTTACGATCTCTGACTCAGTTCACCAAGAAACTGCAAGTTTCCTGAACTGGGTTTTCGTAAAATATTTTTTCGAAAAATATATGAAGTAATAATTCGGACATCTTGAATATTATAAATAAACAAGGAACACATACGAGGTCAATTTTTTGGGTTTTACTCGACTTTTGGATTTTTGAGGATTTAATAAATCTTTGATAAATAAAAAGTTTTTAAATGAATTTAAATCCTCGTAAAATAATCCGAAAATAAATAAGCAAGACCAATTGACATAAATAACATTTCTACGAGAAATAAACGCTATGAATTAATTTTGAAACTTTTGAGGATTCCTTTCATTAATTCGTGAATAATCGAAAAGCCGTTAGAATAATAATAAAATATTAAAATCTGGGGAAAATATTTTTTTTGGTTTCCAGAGATAGATAATCAAATTACAAATCCGTAGCACTTTGAATTTTTGAATTCCGAGTTCGTAGGAGTGAGTTATGAAAAAAAAAACGAATTTTCACTCAAAAACGATAAAAAATGCAAAAACGACGTTTAATGAAGCGAGGCCCACGTGCTGGAAATCACGATTTTTTATTTTTTGGGCTGAAACATGGTTTTAAAACCTAAACTCATCATGCATAACCTATTTAAACGAAAATTAGGTTAGAAGATACCTATGTTTTTTGAAGATTTCAGGGTTTTATTAAAAAAGATAAACCCATGAAATGCCCAAAAACCACTCAAGCTTTAAGAGAAATACCCATAGTTTCAATTAATTCATTTATGCCCATTTTAAATAAACTTTGGACCATTATAACCTTGATTTTAATTATATTTTTTATTTTTCGTTAATTAATTAATTATTATTTATTTTAATTTCAAAATTTTATTTTCCTAAAATTAAGGATGAATTATTCCCATATTTATCAGATTTTCAATTAATTTGATACTTTGACCTCAAATTTTGAATTCTCCTTTTATTTCTCTTTATTCCTCTGCATTCTCTCTCTTCGTTTGTTTCAAGCTCTCCATTTGTTTCAAAAAAACTTCGATCATCTCCTTTGTTCGTTCGGTCCTCAAGAGCTTGTTCCTTCGTCGACGTCGCACTTTGTTCTTTCACCCTCGCTGTTGCACTCTGTGGATAATTCGCCGTCGTTAGCTTTTTCGTGGATCGTCGCCGTCTTTTGTTCGCCGTGGATCGTTCTCCGTTCGTTCGGTCACCGTCTGTGGGTCGGATGCATCTTTGCACCGGACTTTCTCCTTCCTCGTTTCCCGTTCGCTCGTTCTACTACTCTCTCGATTGCCAGGCTCCGGTTCTCCCTCGCTCGTTTGGTATATATAGTTACAACTTTGTAAATTATATTCGTAGTTATATGGTTATAGTTTGGTATACAAATATAGTTACAACTTCTTGTTCGCTTGATAAATATAGTTAAGATTCGGTATATATAGTTACAACTTAGTATATATAGCCAACTGCTCACTTGGTAAATATAGTTACAGTTCCGTATGTATAATTATAACCTGGTAAATATTCGCAGTTACAAAATCGTATATATAGTTACAACTTGGTAAATTGTTAGGGAATAAGCACCGAATCCCCTTCAAACCGAAGACGAAATAATGGCAAGAAAGCGAAATGAAAATGACACCGGAGATTATAGTGGTTCGCCCCCAATGCGGGAGGTACGTCCACTTGCCGCTTGCAAATATGATCCACTAGAATCTCCAACGGAGTTGTTCGAATACACCCTCGAGCTCACTCACTCTTCCCTTGTGTTTACAAGTGTTTCTCACTTCAAGAACAAAACCCCTTTGTTCTTCCCTTCACCAGAAATGGTGGCTACAACAGAGAAACTAAAGCCCTCACAATACAAGCTTTCTTCTCCAAGCTCTTCACACAAAGCTCTCACCTTTTCTCTCTTCTTGAAGGATGAAGAAACCCTTGAGCTCTCTGATCTTGGCCTTGGTCAAAAGCTTGTCCAAGAAGACAACTTTACCATCATGAAAGTCTAAAAGCAACATAGAGGAAATACCAAAATTACCCCTAGGCTAGTCATGACTTTCCCAATTAAATTAGGCTTCACATATTAACAATCTCCCACTTGAAGACTAATTGCAATCACCCGTCTCCAAGCTTGCAAGCGGCGGCTCCGATTATCACTCGAGGAGCCCAACTGAAGTTGCACACAACTTCAGTTTCTCGTATGGCACGGCCTTCGTCAACATGTCCGCGGGATTCTCACTTCCCGCGATCTTCTCGAGAACTAGCACCTCGTCCTCCAAGGCCGATCTAATGAAGTGGTACCGAAGTTGTATGTGCTTTGTCCGGGCATGATAAGCGGGGTTCTTCGCCAAATGAATGGCGCTCTGGCTATCGCTATAGAGCACGTAGCTCTCTTGATTATGGTTCAAATCTTGTAGAAAAGACTGAAGCCAAATCATCTCCTTCGTAGCCTCCGTTATAGCCACATACTCGGCTTCACAACTAGAAAGAGCAACGATCTTTTGCAACCTTGAAAGCCAACTGATTGCCGTACCTCCGAATGTGTAAACATAACCGGAGGTGCTCTTTCTACTGTCGACGTCCCCGCCGTTGTCCGCATCGACGAACCCTTCAAGCCCCGAGCTTGACTTCCGAAAGCACAACGCTAAACTTGAGCTTCCTTTGAGGTACCTGAAAATCCACTTCACGGCTTCCCAATGTTGTTTGCCCGGATCGCTCATAAATCGGCTAACAACTCCCACTGCATGTGCAATGTCGGGCCTCGTACATACCATTGCGTACATAAGGCTCCCGATAGCCGAAGCATACGGAACCTTGTCCATGTGTGCCCTCTCTTCCTCGGTCTTTGGCGAGTCATCTTTAGATAACCGAAAATGGCTACCCAAAGGAGTTCCAACCGGCTTGGCATCTTCCATGTTGAACTTCTTGATGATCTTTTTCACATATTCTTCTTGTGAAAGTTTCAACCCATCCTTGCTTCGGATAATCCTCATCCCGAGGATTTGCTTCGCGGCACCAAGATCCTTCATCGCAAATTCCCTTGACAATCTTTTCTTCAACTTCTCGATTTCATGAAGATTTGCTCCCACTATGAGCATGTCATCGACGTAGAGGAGCAAAATCATGTAAGAGTCTTCAAATCTCTTGAAGTAGCAACAATGATCCGCTTCGCACCTCACGAACTCGGCTTTCTTCATGAAAGAGTCGAACTTCTTGTACCATTGTCTTGGAGCTTGTTTCAAGCCGTACAAACTCTTTTGGAGCTTGCACACCATCTTCTCTTTGCCTTTGACCTCGAAGCCTTCCGGTTGTCTCATGTAGATCTCTTCCTTCAAATCCCCGTGAAGAAACGCCGTCTTCACATCCATTTGTTGAAGGTGTAGATCTTCTTTCGCCACCAATCCAAGGACGGTTCGGATAGTTACCAACTTGACTACCGGAGAGAAAATCTCGGTGTAGTCAATGCCTTCCTTTTGTTGGAAGCCCTTCACGACCAACCGCGCTTTGTAGCGCTTTCTCCCGTCGTGTTCTTCCTTTATCCGGTAGACCCACTTGTTGTGTAACGCCTTCTTTTTCGCCGGTAGCTCGGCTAATTCCCACGTTTTATTGCACAACAATGAGTCCATCTCGTCCTTCATCGCCAACTCCCACTTGCTCGATTCATCGACTTCCTTAGCTTCATCATAGCTCTCGGGTTCACCCTTGTCGGTGAGCAAAATATGGTTGAGCGACGGTGAGAACCTTTGTGTTGGCCTTCTCACCCGAGAAGATCGGCGTAGCTCGGTGATAGGCGTTTGTTGACTTGACGGGGGTTCAACTTCTTCATCGCCTTCTTCATCACTCTCATGCCGATGTTCTTCTTCTTCGGCTGCTTGTTCTCCCACTTCCGGGGCAGCCCTTTGCGATTCGTGTGCCGGAAACTCATTCAAATCAACCACCGCTGATTTTTCATTCTCCGTTACGCGGCTTTCCGGGACTTCTCGAAGCTTGTCTTTGTACAACACTTGTTCATTGAAGATGATGTCCCTGCTTCGGATGATCTTCCGGTTTTGGTCATCCCAGAAACGATAACCAAGCTCGGAGTCACCATAGCCAATAAAATAACACTTCTTAGACTTTGCATCAAGCTTACTTCTAGAAGTGGCATCAATATGAACATAAGACAAACAACCAAACACTTTCAAATGAGAAAGGTTTACCTTCTTCCCTCTCCAAGCCTCTTCCGGAATTCGGAAATTTAATGGAACGGATGGTCCTCGGTTGATCAAGTACGCCGCGGTGTTAACCGCATCGGCCCAAAACGTCTTCGGTAGCCCGGAGTGTAACCTCATGCTTCTTGCACGCTCATTTATGGTCCGGTTCATCCTCTCCGCTACCCCATTTTGTTGAGGCGTTCCGGGGATGGTCTTCACCATCTTAATCCCATGTTCGGCACAATATCTCTTGAAGTTTCCGTCAATGTACTCTCCGCCGTTGTCGGATCTCAAACTCTTCAACTTCAAGTTTGTCTCATTCTCAACCAAAGCTTTCCACTTCTTGAAAACGGTGAACACATCGGACTTGTGCTTCATGAAGTAGACCCAAAGCTTTCTTGTTGAGTCGTCGATGAACGTTACATAGTAGTGTGACCCTCCGAGGGAAGCAACCGGGGCCGGTCCCCACACATCCGTGTGAACCAATTCTAACTTCTCGGTCTTCAACTCTCTCCCTCCATTTGAGAAACTAACTCGCCGTTGTTTCCCAAGCACACAACTTTCGCACAAATGGTGGTCCACCGACTTGAGCTCGGAAATCTTTCCGTCTTTCACGAGAATCTTCATACCTTTCTCGCTCATGTGTCCGAGTCGATTGTGCCACAACTCGGACTTGTTGGCATTGTCCACGAGCGCGGCCGAGTCGGAACAACTTGTCGTCATGTAAAGGGTGCCGGTCTTATGGCCGCGGGCAACGACCAAAGCACCTTTTGCTACCTTCCACGCTCCACCGCCAAAGGTTATCGTGTGGCCTTCTCCGTCGAGTTGGCCCACCGAAATTAAGTTGCGCTTCAATTTCGGCACATGTCGAACCTTCTTAATCTTCCACGTGCGTCCGTTTGGCATCTTCAAGGTGATGTCCCCGGTACCAACAATATCTAGTGGTATGCCGTCGGCCAAATAGACTTTCCCAAGGTTCCCCGCAACGTAGTTCTCCATTTGCTCTTTGTTCGGAGCGGTGTGGAAAGACGCTCTCGAATCAAGCACCCAACTATCAATCGGGCTATCAACGGACAACAATAGTGCATCACCCTTATCCTCAACAACTCCACTGACCGGGTTGTCGGCCGACAAGAATAACGCATCACCGACTTCTTCGGTAGCCGCATTTACGGCGTCTTCTCTGTTGTCATGTTTCTTCTTCGGAGCTCTACAATCTTTCTTCATGTGGCCCGTTTTACCACAATTCCAACACTCCATTTTTCGTCCGAATCTTGACTGACCTCTGCCATTTCTTGACCTTGATCTGCCCTTGTTCCGGTTGTGGCTCTTCTCGGTTCCTCTGCCTCTGTGTTCTACGTGCAACGCAGAACTCGACGATGCTTCCCCTGAATCGATTCTCCGAACTTCCTCTGCAAGAATACGATCTCTGACATCGTTGAACTTTAACTTGGCAGTACCCACAGAGTTACTAACCGCTGCCCTCATCGATTCCCAACTCGGTGGTAAAGACGCCAACAAAATTAGGGCACGAACTTCATCATCAAAGTCTATTTCAACGGACGACAATTGATTGACTATGGTGTTGAACTCGTTCAAGTGAGTAGCTACAGACCCACTTTCTTCCATTCTCAAATAGAAAAGTTTCTTCATGAGAAATACCTTGTTGTTCGCCGAGGGTTTCTCGTATATATCGGAGAGAGCTTTCATCATGCTCGCCGTGGTCTTCTCCTTCGCCACGTTGTGTGCGACATTCCTCGACAACGTCAACCGCACAACTCCGAGCACTTTTCTGTCGAGCAAAGCCCATTCCGCCTCATCCATATCCTCTGGTTTCGAACCCATAGGAAGATGAAGCTCTCTACCGTAAAGGTAGTCTTCGACTTGCATTCTCCAAAATGCGTAGTCCGAACCATCGAACTTCAAGCTTTGCCCTAACCCATCGTTTCCACCCATCGTCTTCTAGATCGCAACACAACCCTGTTGCTCTGATACCAGTTGTTAGGGAATAAGCACCGAATCTCCTTCAAACCGAAGACGAAATAATGGCAAGAAAGCGAAATGAAAATGACACCGGAGATTATAGTGGTTCGCCCCCAATGCGGGAGGTACGTCCACTTGCCGCTTGCAAATATGATCCACTAGAATCTCCAACGGAGTTGTTCGAATACACCCTAGAGCTCACTCACTCTTCCCTTGTGTTTACAAGTGTTTCTCACTTCAAGAACAAAACCCCTTTGTTCTTCCCTTCACCAGAAATGGTGGCTACAACAGAGAAACTAAAGCCCTCACAACACAAGCTTTCTTCTCCAAGCTCTACACACAAAGCTCTCACCTTTTCTCTCTTCTTGAAGGATGAAGAAACCCTTGAGCTCTCTGATCTTGGCCTTGGTCAAAAGCTTGTCCAAGAAGACAACTTTACCATCATGAAAGTCTAAAAGCAACATAGAGGAAATACCAAAATTACCCCTAGGCTAGTCATGACTTTCCCAATTAAATTAGGCTTCACATATTAACATAAATATCCGTAGTTACAACTTGGTAAATATTCTCAGTTACAAAATCGTATATATAGTTACAACTTCGTAATCGTAAATACTACACGAATTTGGTATATAAAGTTACAACTTCGTAATTGTACAATTGTTTCGAATTTTGAAGAAAAAATATCGGTGAAAATATCCTATTAATTAGGTTATTCGAATAATTAAACACATCTAATGGTTTATTTAAAATTAATTAGTTATTATGTTTAGCTACATTTAAGGAACATATTTTTACGAGTAATATTTGTTTAATGGTAAAAATAAGAAAGATTTATTTTAATTATTTACTTTGCTACATTTAAGGAAAATTTTGTTTTTTAATTTTAATTAAAAAAACGAAATTAAGATTAATAGGAGTTAATTGGAAGGGCATATTAGTCCATATTTCAATTTGTTGGTTGTTATGATTACCATAATTAGAAATGGGCATTTTTTTAAAACCTTGAGTCACAAATAGGCATTTCCTTTATTTACCCTATTAAAAACCCTAGTTCTCTCTCTCCACAACTTCGGCCAGCTCCATTTCCAGCGACTCTCGCGGCGATCGGCGGCAATATTTCGGCAGCAATGGGCGTCTCTAATCGCAGTGTTGAGGTGGGCTAACTCTTCTTCGAATCGTACTTAAAATCGGTAAGTTTTCTCGTCGGCTTTCATACTTTAGAGCTCCGGCGAGGGCATAGGATTCCGGTCATCCTGTCGCTGAATTCCTGCGAACCTAGGATAATATTATTGAATAATTATGATGAAAACTTACAGGTTTGGGTGCCGGGGTTAAAAACCCGGCGTTTGGCGCGTCTTTGGCGACGAGCAATCAAGAGGAGATGCTCGTCGTGGTGGCTCCGATCGGCAACGACCCAGCACTGGCGACCTCCTCAAGCAACGGCGACTGGGACTTGGTTGAGCCCCCGCGTGGTGGTGCGCCTCCTTCGGCGGTCGGAAAACCGGCAGAGCTCCATGCGAGCCATGCGGTCGCACAACGTGGCTCCTCCTCGGCTGGGCTCGGCTTTCCGGCGGCTGGCAGCGTCGTCCCGGCGGCTCTTGACAGTGCGCCGGCGTCTGGCCCGGAATTGGCGGTGATAGAGTTGATGGGGTGCTCTTCCGGCACTGCGCTCGGTGGACCCCGTGGCGTGGCTGATCGCTGGGGCGCGTCTCCGGCGCTCTCTCGCTCCATTGTTTTTCTTATTTCCCTTTTTTTTGTATAGCTTAGCTTTGCACAGCAGTTTACTACGGTGTGTCGCACTTTGCACTTTTGACGATGGCGAGTTCTTTATCAACTTTTTGATTCCTGCATTTGATACTCGCATTTGTATAATTAAAACATTTTAATTCTCTCATTTGCGTACCTTCACTAGGATGTTGTCGAGTATGTTGTTCCCTGTTAGCGGTCCGTCGTCTAGATATGTAGGACCGTCTTGTCGGGGATGTATCACCTTTGTCGACTTCTGAGAGTTGAATGTTAGGGGAGCTCTCCCGACCTAGAGGTCGTCGCGGGTCTTGCCTTCTTCTTTATAACCTGCAAATATTGTAGTAACAGGTGGTGTGTCCTTTTTTGTTCCGGTGACTCGCCGGACTTTGGTGCCGTGCCCCAGATTGCTCCGGTGACTCTCCGGACTTTAGTGCCCTGCCCCCGATTGCTCTAGTGACTCTCTCGACTTTGGTGCCGTGCCCCCCCGATTGCTCCGGTGACTCGCCGGACTTTGGTGCCGTTTCCCAGATTGCTCCGGTGACTCGCCGAACTTTGGTGTCGTGTCCCAGATTGCTCCCGTGACTCGCCGGACTTTGGTGTCGTGTCCTGGATTACTTTGGTGCCATGCCCCGGCTTACTCCGATGACTCGTTGGACTTTGGTGTCGTGTCCCAGATCGCTTTGGTGACTCGTCGGACTTTGGTGCCGTGTCCCGGATTGCTTCCGTGACTCGCCGGACTTTGGTACCGTGTCGCGGATTGCTCCGGTGACTCGCCGAACTTTGGTGCCGTGTCCTGGATTGCTTCGGTGACTCGCCGGACTTTGGTGTCGTGCCCCGACTTACTCCGGTGACTCGTTGGACTTTGGTGTCGTGTCCCAGAACGCTCTGGTGACTCGTCGGACTTTGGTGCCGTGTCCTAAATTGCTCTGGTGACTCGTTGGACTTTTGTGTCGTGTCCCAGATTGCTCCGGTGACTCACCAGACTTTTCTGCTCTGTCCCAGATTGCTCTAGTGACTCGTCGGAGTTTGGTGCCATGCCCCGGCTTACTCCGGTGACTCGCTAGACTTTGGCGCCGCGTCTCGGATTGCTCCAGTCGTCCATGGTCTTCTGGGGTTCTTTTAGCGGCTCACTTTTCACGATCCATAGGGTGTCGGTCTGCTAAGCTAGCGGTGTAGCTCGTCTTTCCGGGCCATAGCAGCGCGGTCTTCTTAGCTGGCAGCGTAGCTCGCCTCTCCAGGCCGTAGTGGCGCGATCTTCTGTCTTGGCGGCGTGATTCGCCTTTCCGGGACGTAGCGCCGCGGTCTTCTGTCTTGGCCGCGTGGCTCGCCTCTCCCGGTTGTAGCGGCGTGGTCTTTTGTCTTGGCAGCGTGGCTCGCCTCTCCGGGCCGTAGCGGCGCGGTCTTCTGTCTTGGCAGCGTAACTTGCCTCTCCGGGCCGTATAAGCGTAGTCTTCTGTCTTGGCGGCGTAACTCGCCTCTCCGGGGCGTAGCGGCGCAGTCTTCTGTCTTGGCGGCATAGGCGGTCTTTTGTCTTAGCGGCGTGGCTCGCCATTTTCTGCCGGGTTAGCCGGTCGTGGTTGCCGAAACATCGGTGGGACTAGGTCCAGACCGGATACTCGCGGACTTTAGAGTTTTTATTTTTTCGCTTTTCGCGCCCGTGTAGCAAGTTTAGTTATTCCCTATCACCCCCCCCCCTAATTTTTTGCAAAAAAAAACTAAGGAGTTATGCGAAAAGGGGAAACTTCTTATTGCTTTTGAACGGGAAAACGTTGCTAGTCGTCAGAGCTTGACAATGCGTTTCGCGCTTCTTGGAAAATAGAAATAAAGCAGGATATGCTAGGTGGCATGAGATGCGACCTTTTTAGCAGCCGGTGTTGGATCCCAATTCACGGATCTGCAAAGAACACGAATAACACCAAAGAAATCGAACAGAAAAAATAAAGGACACAAACTTTTGGGAGAAGAAATTCTCTTAATAATATTCGAAGGCAAAATACAAGGAGATAAAATCAAACTCTAATTGACTCAGCAACTATATAATCGACACTTTACAATGTGTACATGCTAGGTTTATATAGCCTCTCGTAGGTGGAAACCCTAGCAAACAGAATCGCACAAAATCAGGAAACTACCCTAAATAATCTCGCCAAATCTTTGACTTGATTTGCTTGCTCCTCAAGCTACGCGTCTTCCTTTCCGGGTAGAGTTTCCCTTTTCTGCCCGGACAGTCTCTCTGTCCCCGAGCTGGCTTGCTCGTCTGCCTCTGGCCGGGCTTGCCTTCTATCCGGACGTTCTGCTCGTGTTCACCCGAGCTGGGCTGAACAGCTGTCCGTCTTCTGTTCTGGTCGGTACCCGGGCTGACTCCTCGCAAGTGTTTCTGCCCGTCCTGGGTTCTGGTCGTCACCCGGACTAAGTCAAGCTTAAGCTCACAGCCGGCGGGTAGGACGGGTAGCTTACCCTCGTGGAGGTAATCGACTATGGCGATCATCAACTTGGGTCCTCCTCCGGTGTTTATGGCGAAGACTTTCTCATGGAAGGTCAGCTGCTTCGTAGGGGCCTCGTCTGCTGCTTCTTCCCATTCCTTTTCGTCGTTGCCGGTCGTCATTCGAGCGAGGGTTATAGCTTCGGCGTTCGCGTCATCTGGTCTGGGATTAGCTTCGAGCTGCAGCGTATCTTTAGATTTTTCACGGCGAGCCTCTTGGCGAAGTTTAGCCCGGCGAGGAGGGCTCCACACTCTGCTTTGTCTTTCGAGGTTTTAAACCCGAAGATCGTGGAGTACTTCTTCATGTCTCCCTGTGGGTCTGTGATCACGATCCCTGCCCCAACTTTGTGTGCCGTCGAGGCTCCATTGACGTGCATGGTCCATATTGGTCCGCCTGGGGTACTTTTTCTCCTGGTGGCGGTGGAGCGGCCTTGTCTTCATTTTCTTTAGCCGCAAGGGTGTTCATTCCACAGGCGAGGTCGGGGACAGAGTCGTCGACAGGCAGGTTTTCCACGACGGCTCCATTTCTGCGCCCGGTGAGCGTTGCTCTGACGTGTATGCATCTTTTTTACGAGACACCGGTAATTTGCGTAGTCGGGCAGTTCTTCTTGTCTTATCCCCCATATGCTCTCTATATACCTCAGCTTCTCTTTGTGATGGCAGAGGAGGTATTGTATTCTTCTGAGTTTGACAGTTGGGTTGGCAATTTTGGGGCTTCTAACTGCATTCTTCGGCCTTTTGTCTTCTAGGTGGATGGTGGCGACCATGGTGACGGCCATGCTTTGTCATATGCCCTTATCGTAGCAAGCCCGTGATTCCCTCTGGTTACCCCGCATGATTCCGACTCCTTGGGGAGTGGGGAATTTGAAAAGCAGGTGGTAAGTTGAAGTTACAGCTTGGAGGCTATTGAGCGTCGGTCTCCCGATGATGGCGTTGTATGACGACGGCTGGTCAATGATCAGATAGCTGACCATGCGGGTCACCTGGGCTCCGTCTTCATATCTGAGCATCGTTGGTAATTTGATGGACCCTTCTGTGGTTACACATTCTCCGGCGAAGCCAAAGAGTGGAGTTTTGACCGGATCGGCTTCTACTTTTCTGAGGTTCATCCTTTCCAGAGCTGCTTTGAAGAGGACATTGGCGGAGCTCCCGTTGTCGATCAGGATTATTTTTACCAAATTATTGGCTACTTGGGCGTCGACGACGATTGCATCGTTGTGACGATGACTAATGGCGAAGGCTTCGTCGTCCGTGAAGTTAATCATTTTGCCGGTGCAGATTGGAGGGGTTGTGCCCATCAGGTTAACTTAGAATGGCAGTTGATCGTCCTTCGTAGCTCTCGTGTAAGCTCGTTGACTCTTGCTTGAATATCCAGTATCTGGGCCTCCATAAATGGTTGAAATGACGTGTAACAGGGTTGTCGCCACTGCCTTCCCTCGGTCGTCGCTTCGGCCTGCAGGCTGTGGCATTGCCGGATGCGGGGGTCGCTCGCCATTCTGGTGCTGTTGTGGTGTCGACGTTCCTTGTTCAGCTACAAACTTTCGTACGAACTCTTTTAGTTGTCCGTCTTGGATGAGGCTCTCGATCTGCTTCTGTAGACTCCGGCATTGCGTCATACGGTGTATGTAGTCACGATGAAACGGACAGTAGCAGGTCATGTCCTTCCTTGAACTTTTTGGTATTGGGCGAGGTCCCCTGAACTTGTCGCCATGCAAAGCAAGGATCCTGTCAGGCGTCGTCGTCAGTAGCGTGAGGTTCCTGGGTGGTCGATCTGGGTCCAATAACAGCTCATTGCATCGCGGTTGAGTCCTCTGGCTTTTTTTGCTGTCGACGTGGCTCCTTTTCTTCGAGAATCATCGCTCGGCCGATCTTCCTCTCGGGGGCGGCCTCCTTTCTCCGTTGTCTTCCGACTTGCGAGGTATTCCTCGACGGAGATATGTTGGGCTGTTCTCGCCATGAGGTCCGTCATGGTCGTCGGTCTCTCCTTGACAAGGGAAATCAGGAATTCTCTCGTCTTTATTCCATCTATTAGGGCGGTAACTGCGTCGCCATCGGTGTAGTCGCTGACTTTGTTGGATTCTTCCGTAAAGTAGTTGAGGAACTTTTGCAGTGGCTCTTCGCTTTTCTGCTTGATGGACCACATATAGGATTTCTCTTTTCTCTAGACCATGGCGCCGACAAAGCGGGCGATGAACTTTTCCTTTAGCTGGTCGAACGAGTGGATAATCGCCTTGGGCAAGCGCTGGTACCAGTAGAACGCGGTGCCGGTGATGGTCAAGCAGAATGCCTGGCATATTGCGTTAGCGGAGTATCTTCTCATCTGCATGGTTGTTTTGTACTGGACTATGTGGTAGGTCGGGTCGCTCTTGCCAACGTAGACCAAGTTTGTTGCGAAACGCAGGTCACCTATGGCTTCTCCAACGAGCAGATGCGGCGCTAATGGCGAGATAGTTCCTTCCAGCATACTTTGAGTGGTTGGTCTTCCTCCCCGGGCGGAACGCAAGTCGCGTATCTCCTGTTGTAGGCCTTGGAAAAGGTCGAGCATGTCATCGTCACGTTGTGGTCTGCGATTACGAGGATAGTCGGGCGAGGGTTAGCGTCTATCCTGGCGATCCCATGGGCGACCTTGGGGGCGGTCAGGCAAAAGCTGACGACCTCCCTAGCGATCCTCGTAGTGATTCCAATGGCAATCTTGTTGGTGGTCAGGCGTAAGTAGGCGGCCCTCCTGGCAATTCCCTAGGTAATCTTCGATATAGACGACTTCTGCTTGGTGATTCTGAGCCTCGTTGGGGTTTCGGGCCTGGCGACCCCCCTGGCGTCCTTGATGGTAGTCCATAGGTTGGGCGGGAGACAACTGGCGACCTCTCGGGCGTTCTTCGCCTTCGACGCCATTGAGGTCTTGTGCCTGGCGACCCCCATGTCGGTCCTCTGGGTAGTTCTGGGGCTGGCTGGGAGACGGCTGGTGACCCCTCGGGCGGTCTTCGTCTTCTTTGCCGTTGAGGTCTGGTGCCTGGCGGCCCTCCGGGTAGTTCCGGGGGCGGCTGGCGACCCCTCGGGCGGTCTTCGTCTTTGTTGTCGTTGAGGCCTGGTGCCGTGCGACCCCCCTGGCGGCCCTCCGGGTAGTTCCAGGGACGGCTGGCGACCCCTCGGGCGGTCTTCGTCTTCGTCGCCGTGGTGAGAGATGGGCCTTTGAGAATGTCGAGAGTCTGTTGCCTCATCGTTTTGGGCATCGTCGTTCGCCGTCGGAGGCGGGGGAGAACTCCGTCGAGGTGGCAGGGCTTGCCTGGCGAGGGACTGGGCCCTCGTATTGAGGGCGACGCTCGTCGCCGGTCGCTGTGAACTACTTGCTCGACTCGTCATGCTGAATGGCGAGGTCTTCCTACTCCGGGTTCTTCGAATAAGTGTTGGCGGGGACATCTTGGTCGATGTTCGAGTATCCGTTTCCTCTAGCGCCAAACTGTTAATTCGCGAATTTCAATTAACATGTACCTGGTCCACGGTTCGAGCTCAGGGCCGGACCCTGCAGTCAGGTGTGCAGTCAGGTGTGCAGTCAACGCGGGTTGACTTGGTTGAAGCCGAATCGTCGTCTTAACCGCTGCATAAATTATCCTGTCGTCGTGTTTTTCTTCCTTGGCGACGTCCGTAGCGGCGAGGGAGACCTGCAAAAGAGATAGAGATTAGTCCCACGTCCCGTCGCTTATGGCTGGGTAGTCCCCAAAATGTGAGTCATTTTGGGGTACCGGTATTTTTTTTAATCCGGATACGGACCAGTCCGGGTCCGGGAAAAAAAATCCTGGACTGTCCTGATACGGGTATTTCTTTAATTTTTTTATATTAAATTTGTTTTATTTATTGTTTAGTCCCTAATTTCGTTTAATTGTTCAAATCTAACATTTTGGTACTTAAGTTCGGTTTTGAAAAAAATAAATGTTTAAATTCTTAAATTATTTTGTGTGTTTTAAATATTTAAAAATAAATATGAAATAAATAAAAACATACAACAACAACAAAAGAAAGTAAATATGTTTTTTTATTCAACGAACTCGAAGGTCGGATACGGGAAAGTACAACTACAACCAAATGTCGAAAGGCAAACGAAGTTTCAAATTCAAAGTACAATGAGAAAACGAACAATTGAAAACGAATTACATTTGAATATGTGAAAAGTAATTCGCCAATTCTCGGTCAAACATATCGTTTTCTTGTTGTTGCTTGTTGGCCATAATTCAATCTCTCCAAAGCATAAGGATCTCGACCATCAATGACCTCGTTGACTTGCGGCGAGGCTCTAACATTCTTCCGGCCATTGAGAATGCTGCCTCCGATGATATCGTTGAGACCAGGATTGTGTAAATGTCACGAGCCAACAAGGATAAAACCGGATACTCAGATCGATTTGCGTGTCACCATTGAAGGATGTCAAGGCCTTCGTTAGAACACGGTTTCGGAGGAAGGTTGCAAAATCGGGCGTACTCGTCGACGGTGTTGCACCATTGACGTCGACCAAGAGGACGAGATCCCGAATTTCCGCTTCCTTGTGAGCCCGGTGAAGAAGTCGATGCCGTATTGCCGCCGCCGCGCCCGCGTCCAATAGCGGTAATGTTGTAGAATAACTGGTGATTGTACATGTATGGTGAACCACCGGCCCCGCGTCCGCCCTATATTGAACAAAAAATATTAACATTTAGAGTAATGTTAGGAAATTTTAAAAAAAATAATCTTAAGAAATAAAGTTAAAAAAATTACATGAGTTTGTTGTTGAGGATTCGTTTCCTCCATCTGATCTTCCAAGTCGGTAAATTTTTGCTCGTACTCTCGGGCCTTCATCATATGATCCGCATCGAAGTAATTGTGCGTTATATAGGGCTCCCCTGTCATAGCTTCCATCGCATGTAAGACATCCTGCAGTTTGGAAAGCTTAAGTGTCGGGTCCACGATTACAGCGGTGCAATATAAAAATACGAGCTTTTCAGAACCCCAATAATACTTGAACTTTGCAATCATCGGGGTTAGTTCATTGGTAAATAAAGTATTACTTTTTGCGTTTTCAAAATGACAAAGAATATCGAAAATAGTGGGCAAAGAGACGTGGGTGAGTAAACATGAGATAAATCAATAGTAATTATCCAATCATCTGGAGTGAGGTCTTCGCTGCCGTCGTGGTCCAGGCCGTTGATCCTGTTTGTAATAAGCTCTCGGTATGTATGACAGCATCCAACATCATGTAAGTCGAGTTCCAGCGGATCGGCATATCCGGTTGAAACGTTCTGACCTGGTAACTATGAGCCCTGCAATAATCTTCCCAAGAAACTGTACGCATAGTAGATGATCGTATATATAAAATCGTGTTCCTAATTTTTGCCATACTTTAGGAAATAACGCCAATACCAATTGAACTATCAAGTTTATAATATGACATGCGCACATTTGATGAAAATAACCCTCCCTAAACTTGGTCAAAATTTCCTTCATTATTTCTACGGCATTGGCGTTGGCACTAGTGCTATCTAACGTAATGGAAACCAAGGTTTCAAATTTCGCGAAATTCGAATGACATTCCGACCGATTTTCGTTTTTCGCAGATATGCAAAACGAAATTCCTGTCGTTTCTTTGTTTTTTTTACCAAATTTTGCATTTTTCGCATGGGCACGTGGGTGGAAAATCGTTTGTTGTTTTTGTGAGTAAAAATTGCGAAAAATGGTTGGAATTTCGCAAAAAATTATAGTTTAGGTTAGATTTCGGCAAAAATAATTATACTCACACAAGAGCACCCCACCCCACCCCGCCACGTCACGGTCGGTCGGCGGCGGCGGCGCGCGCGTGTGGTGGTGTAACATTTGTGTGTGTCCTTCCCTATCCACAAAATCCTATGACCCAAAGGGCCCAAGCCCTTGTCCCTAATATTTGGTATATAAACATCACCGAACTCTTTTCATCTATCAATGTGGGACATTTTGTTATTCAACTAATATCACACATTCACACTTAACATACACATACACATACACATACACTTCACCTAATAATTTAACTTAATATTACACACTTCAAATAATATTATACACTTAGCATACATATTAACTTCACCTAACATACATATACACTTAATATACATATTCATTTAATATTATACACTTCAACTAATATTAAATTTGTTAACATACATATACAATTAACATGCATATTCACTTAATATTACACACTTAATTAACATACATATTCACTTCACATAATAATTTGACTTAATATTATACACTTAAACTAATAAAGTGACTTAATATTATACATTTCACCTACATATTTAAGTTACAAATGTGTTTTGTTGTAAACAATTATGTCTTGTAATTATTAAATATGTAGTTTTGAACCTATATAAATATCTTGCTTAAATACTCAAATATTTTTTACAAAATATCCATCGAAACCCCATCGGCATGCGGTATGCCCATGCGAAAAGTGCGGTATATGCGGTATACGGCATGCCCTTTTTTTACGATTTGCCCATCGACATACCCATCGGCAAGCGATATATCCGTAAAACGGAAAATGCGAAACGACATCGGCAAGCGACATTTTTAACCTTGATGGAAACTACTCTATCCGAAAAGTTCCAATACGACAAAACTTATAATATAGCCTCGGCTAGGTTTACTGTTGTGTGCCTAACCCTCATCGGCCTAAAACCTATGATACGCTTTTTCCATAGGGTTAATTGCGGCAAAAATACCCAACCTTTGTCAATATTCTCCGATAGGTATCCAACCTCAATAAACGTAGGCAAAAGTACCCAACGTCACATTTTTGTCGCCGACCAACTAACGCCGTTAGACACTGCCTACCTGGCCGTTAGGCTGTCTCATGTGGAATGCCACGTGGTCAAAGGTTGGGTACTTTTGCCGCTACGTGGCCAAAGGTTAGGTACTTTTGCCACCACGTGGCATTAAAAAAATTAATTTTTTTCTTTCCCATTAGCCAATATGTTTTTAATTTTTTTACGTATACCAAACATGATCAAATAATTTTATAAAATATGTACTTATAAAAAAATACGTTATTTTTTTAAATAATCAAATAATTACTTAAAATTATTAATTTTAATTTATTTAAAAAGAAAATCTTTCCGATGGCACATATTTTTATTTTTTTACATATGTTAAATATAATAAAATAATATTATAAAATATGTTTTTATAAAAAATATTTTTTTTCTTACAGGAATAATTTATAATTTTTGAATAGATAATATTAAAATTTTGAAACTAAAACATTATTGTATATAATATCACATGCATTTTAATATTAAAATTAAGGCATGATATGATTTTTGAAGACATATAACATATATGAAACTAAGGCATGATTAAAACAAATAATTGTATCAAATACGGTTCAAAATGAATTTAAACTGAAAGTTTGGTGATTGGTAAAAATTATGTTTAACCTTATTAATTTTTGTTTTAAAGTGAAATAAGAAAAACTAAAATATGTGTTAAGGTTAATCTGTAGCAACCGCATATAACCAACCGCCATATAACCAACGGCAGGTTTTTATCACTATCTATTAAATACTGGGTTAATTGCGGCAAAAAAGAAAAACTTAAATATGTTATTTTTCTTTTTTCATTTTAAAACAAAAAATAATAAGGTCAAATATAATTTTTACCAATCACCCAAACTTTCGGTTTAAATTAAGTTTGAACCGTATTTGATACAATTATTTGTTTTAATCATGTCTTAGTTTCATATATGTTATATGTCTTCAAAAATCATATCATGCCTTAATTTTAACATTAAAATGCCCATGATATTATATAAAATAATGTTTTAGTTTCAAAATTTTAATATAATCTATTAAAAAATTATAAATTATTCCTGTAAGAAAAAAATATTTTTTTATAAAAACATATTTTATAAAATTATTTGATTATATTTAACACATGTAAAAAAATAAAAATAAAAATATGTGCCACGGGAAAGATTTTCTTTTTAAATAAATTAAAATTAATAATTTTAAGTATTATTTGATTATTTAAAAAAATAACGTATTTTTTTTATAAGTACATATTTTATAAAATTATTTGATCATGTTTGATATACGTAAAAAAATAAAAACATATTGGCTAACGGGAAAGAAAAAATTAATTTTTTTTAATGCCTCGTGGCGGCAAAAGTACCTAAGCTTTGGCCACGTAGCGGCAAAAGTACCCAATCTTAGACCATGTGGCATTCCACATGAGACAGCCTAACGGCCACGTAGGCAGTGTCTAACGGCGTTAGTTGGTCGGCGACAAAAGTGTGACGTTGGGTACTTTTGCCTACGTTTATTGAGGTTGGGTACCTATCGGAGAATATTGACAAAGGTTGGGTATTTTTGCCACAATTAACCCTTTTCCATATGCCAATTATCGTTAATAAAATTAGCTACAACTGTAATGTAATCATCATTAGCATGACCTTTCCAACAATTTGACGTTAAAGACACGTTGTAAGAAGATTGTTGGAACATTTCGTGTAAAGCGGCCCTTTGCTCGTTATAAAATTTGATTATGGTCTCGTGGTTTATATAATACGAGATTTCCCTATAGTTTATCGGCGCCACCTTCATCATCATTTCGTTAAAACCTTCTCCCTCGGGCGCCGATATAGGCAAACCATCGCGTATAGTACACTGAGCAATAATCATTCTATATACATCATCAGGTAAGCGACTTACCTCCTCCGCTCTCTTTTTCTTTTTGCAGGTCGTGGCGTGTTTTTCTAGGCGGGTGTTGCCGTTGCTCTTCGGATGGGCCGGAAATTCTTTCCCGCTGTGTCGGCATATCCCGAACCTATCTTCCAGCTGGGTTTTATAGTTCCATCTGTACTCGGTTCTAAAGTCATTCTGCCAAACCGCTCCCGTTAATTTCTTTCGCTTCCTCGGCGGCGGATGAGGGGCAAACCGTGTAGACCCGGAACTGAGTTGTCCACGTCCATGTCCACGTCCAGCTCGCGCTGCTGGTAGAACTTCGTCAAGTTCTTCGCCTTGATCGTAGTTCGGGTCCTCCGCATCCTCGTCCTCATCATCATCACCATCATCATCATCATCATCATCATCATCATCATCATCATCATCATCATCATCATCATCATCGCCGTCAGTAGGGTCGTTGGATTGGTTCCTCGACCTCGTTTCTTAAAAAACAAAGGAATATTACAATATAATTAATTAAAAAAGAACAAAATTAAATCATACAAGGAATATTACAGTATTAAATTTTAATATTAATCATATTAATTTAATTAAATTTCATATAGTTAATTAAAAAAATTAACAAAATTAAAAATGATATTTTCTATGTGTAGAAATAATTATCAAGCTCTTTTAGACGGAACTCCCCGAGGTTCCAAGGCCAGATCGACTGGAAAGGATGCTATGATCTCACTTTAGGCCCAAGCTTTTCTAGACAGAACTCCCCGAGGTTCCTAGGCTAGCTTGGAGGAGATTGCAAAGCAAACCTTATTTAAAAACCAATATTTCTAAGACACCATAATCCTTAAAAACTTTATAATTATTACCACACATAAAAATTACCTTTTTTATTTATTTTTTAATTTATTTAATTAACTATTTAAAATTTAACTAAACTAATATAACTATTTATTTAAATAATAATTAAGTAACTAACTAACAATAATATGACTATTAATTAATTAAACTAATATATTTATTCATTAACTTATTAGTTAATAGTTATTAATTATTAATTAACTGATTAAGTAAGTAACTAGTACTTATAATTAAGTAATTAACTGTATGACTATTTATTTAACTTATTTAATTAATTGATTATGATTATTTATTTAATATGACTATGTTTATTTATTTAATTTATTATCTAACAAAGTAATAAACTAATATTTAATTTATTATCTAACAATTTCAAATATAATAAAACTATAATTTAATTAATTAACTACTTAAATTAAACTCGACTTACTTCGACGTCGGGGGAAACATAATGTTGTTGGACTTGGTGTTGTTGCTCGTGATGGCGGACTTGTGCTTCGTATTATTGTTCGTTGCTAAGGCTTTGCCAATCCGGAATATTTGTACCTTGATAATTAAGTTAGTAAAACCACCGCCGTCACCTTGAGAAAATAATAATTGTTGGTTCGGCCTGACGCCACCGGTACCATATTGACCATGAACCGGTAATGGTTGGCCAGAAGAACCGGCCGGGAACATTGTGTTGATTCATAACTCCGCCATTATAATTATGTTGACTAAAAGCCATCCAGCTATTAATCGAACGCGGCGACGGAATAGTAGCCTGTCCTTTTCCTCGGATTTCGAGACATCCTCGATAACGGTTGTTGCCACTCGACATATTAACGAAAAATTAAACTAATAATAACGGTAAAATAAACTAAATTAAACTAAATAATAGTGATAAATTAAACTAATAATAACCGTATAATAAATTAAATTAAACTAATAACTAATAAAAACTATAACTATTAACAACTAAAATACTTAAACTATATATTAAACTAGTATTTGAGAGTATTTATATAATTATAAAGTAGCTAAACTATAGCCTAATTTCGGAACTTTGAGAGCTTGAGAGAGTTTGAGAGAGTTGGAGATGAAGAGAAGAAGATGTGTGAAAAAAACGGGGGTGGAATTGTGTATTATAGGGAAAAATGTATAGGAATTCGAGTAAAGTGGTGTAAATGAGGCTCCAACGGCTCTTTTGGGGACCTGTGTGCAATATATCCGTTGGGGGGGCAACGACTCTATTTTTTTGCCACTTGTCCATGCACTTATGCCGTGCCCCAACGGATCTATTTTCCGAGCCGTTGATCTTGATCATCCAACGGCACAGATTAAAAGGGTTTTAATTTTTTTTAAATATCCGGATATTCTATTATCCGGGTTTATTATTATCCGGATCCGGTATGTTCCGGAACCGTGTTTTTTAGGACACGAATAGGTTCGGGCCCGGGTTTTTTTTTTTTAAATCCGGATTATGGTTGGGCAAGGCTGCGTACGTATCTCAGTTTAAGAGAATCAGGTCCCACGTAGTTGTGGGGTTAGTGAAATCCGAGGACTGATGTCCCTGACGGGGGTATGAATCCTTGTGGGTGAGGTCGTCAGCGGATGGCGCCGCCTGAGAAACTCGAGGGTAAGCACGATCTTGGCGACCTGGAGAGTTACGACGGGGTGGTCGTTATGATGTGCCCCGATGCGAACCTGTGCTTTCTGGCGAGCTCCTGGGGATTGACGTCCTTCTTGGCGACCTCCTTGGCGACGTCCTTGGTAATGTAGGCACTCCTGGCGAGGTTCGGGGTCAGGCAACCCTTACTGGCGACCTCCTTCTTGGCGAGACTTAGTCCCTGTCGATGTCTCAGCTCAAGTCGGGCCTTCCTGGCGAGCTTCGAGGGCAACGTTGCGCGGGCCGAAGGTGGCTGGAGGAGGGGGCGAATTCGAGGGAGAAAGTGACGCTCGGGAGACTTCAAGTGTTCTCGGCTCCAAAATTGCGTGTGTTCAAAAGAGGAGAGAGGCCCTTTATTTATAGCTTCAGGATTCCTCAACTCCTTTGTTCTCAGGCGATGTGGGACTTTGTGTTGTATTTATAGTCTTCAACTGCTCCAAATGCTTCATTCCTAAGCGATGTGGGACATTTTATGCGCCTAGGGGGCTGGTCTTGGCACACTTGGGTGAGCTCGGGGCGTCCTTGAGGCCTAGCTAGGGTCCCTGACTTCGGCGGCTTTGAAAATGGTCTTCTGGGTGTCCGATTTCCAATCCGTCGAATCCTATGCGTTCCTGAGAGTCTGGGAAACGTCTCCGTGCTGTTTATTCTCCCTTTAGCTCTTTTTGTCGGGATGATGTGGGATCTCCCGTTAGTGGTGTTATTTGGTCTTCGAGCTCCGTCTTTTGGGCCTTTCCTTCCGCTGTTCGTCTAACGGGCTTGGACCTGGATCTCTGGGCTTTGACTTTTCTCCATGGGCTTTGACTTTTCTTCGCAGGCTTTGACTTTTACCTTTGGGCCCATATTTTCAATTGTTTGAAAAATACGCATAAAAAGTTCCTTAGTTTTTGCTTTTGTAGATCACTTTTTGACTACTATGTGAGAATTTGAGTGTTTGTTATTTATTATCTGAAGTTTTTTAGCTCATATGTGGTTAAAGAGGATAAAAAATAAAAAATAAAAAACATAATCAAATCATACATTCACGAAAAATTTTATGGTAGAAATTAACTAAAACTTAATTATTCATGCCAAAACTTTTCTGCAACACTGAATTTATTTTTTATGAAATTAAATTGAAAATACTTTTTATATGAATCATATGAATATATTTTTATCACAAATATTCGTTAACTAATTAAGAACGCATGGCCGTTGGAGATTGATCCTAGTCTTGGGGCTTTCCATTCAACAATTTGATACTAGTTTTACTTTCATTAATCAAAAATAAAAATAAAATTATTCCACTGCAGTCCTTGCTTATATAATTTTAACCCGAAACCAGCCTTTTGAAACTCTCACATGTGACTTTCACAAATTCAAATATATACGATTACTCGTAATTGAGAATAATGATAATGGTTTTTTATTATTATTATTTTAATCCGTCTCTCTCGTTGATGTGCATACATTACTTAAATTTATAATCTACGCAAGGTTCAAATTTTTCTTATTTATCGGTCTTGTCGATAGTCATTGACAAATATTCCATGCCAATCGATTATCCGTAAAAATAGTGTAAAAATAACAAAAAAATTGGTACTTTTCGAAGAAAAAAAATTCCACTTTTCAACAATTTTTAGCAAAAATACCTTCAATGCAAAAAAAAAAAAAAAAAAAAAAAAAAAAACCAAAAAAATGTACTTTTCAAGAAAAAATTTAACTTCGCATGGTCTACTAGCCAAGTATCAAGATAGATGAGTTGAGTTGCTTGGATTTAGAAATTGAGATTGCTATTTATATACTAGCAATGTTATTGTTTTTTTTTTATATATTTTTCTATGTGGGACTTTCTAAATCCAAATAAATGTGTATTTTTCATTCGTTTCTATTTGCTCCAGGTGAGACTTCTCCACAAAGCCAAATAGTTAATTATGTGTATTATCAAATTATGTTAGTATCTTTTAATCTTGTTTTTATTTTCTTATGTTTGAACATGACATGATTTTATTTACATTTGTTTGAGTATGACATTATTTTATTTGAGTATTTACATATGTGAGAGTGAGACTATATTTTATTTACATACGTAAAATTTAGTACATATATTCTTAAAACTATTTTAGTGGTTTTTCATCGATAATCCTCGATAAGTGTCGGTAACGACAAGCTACAGTTTTTGTAGTTTTCCATCGATAATCCTCGAAAATGCATCAATAATCCTCGAAAACAGCAATCGATTTATCGGCAAAAACGATATTTTGAGCCTTAATCTACATACTTTACATTGAAATTGTTTGTGCAAAAATTATCTACAAATAGACGATTTGAATTTTTATGCACTATTGGGTACCAAAGCATAACAGAAGCAGTATATTCTAAACAATAAAATAAACGTAGAAATAATAATACGAACGAACCATTATTATAATAATAAAACAGTTTTATTATTTAAGAGTGATTGAGGCAAAAGTACCAAGAAGTATCTAATAGTATGCAGTATATTTCAAATTTTATTTTCTCGTGGCAAAAGTTCCAAAAAAAAATAAAAGATCATTACTCTCAAGTTTAAACCGTTAGTTTTTTTTTTTCGTTAACCCTAACGTTAAATGTCACATGTCGTACTCTCTCTCTCTATATATATATATATACATACATAATATACTGCAAGATTAATAATGATAATTTGTTTGGCGTGAGTACTTTAATAGTTATCATTTATTAGCGGCATAAATACTTGAATTATTATTTTTACGTTTAATTTACAGTAGAAGTACTCATTTTCATTAAATTTATGTATTTTATTTTTATGTATTATTTTATGTGTAAAAATAATTTTAGCTGCTTGTTAGCGAAAAAAATTCGCTTCAAACTGAAAAGGGTAAATTGAATCGCTTTTCAGAAGTTTAGAAGAGCTAAACCACTAGTGACAACGTGAGCACTGATGTATGCGCTAATCCCTCTATGTAAATGTGTATAAATAAATTTAATTAAAATTGAGTACTTCTACCACATAAAACGCTAATAGATATTAACTTATTAAGTACTTATGTCGCTAATAAATGATAATAACTTAGTACTTATAGCGAAAATAAATAATCATATTTGTTATTCTTGCAGCGTGTTAGAGAGAGATGTGGCTTATTAAAAAGAATGTGACATGTGATACTTAACATTAAAGCTAGCGGATTAAAACTGAAACTAACGATTGGAACTTGAGAGGAATATTTTTTTTTTTTTTGGATCTTTTTCTACGAAAAAAAAAGAAATTTAGAATATGTCAGGTGTTTGGTAAAGCTTAATTTTTTTTTAAATTGTTTATAGTTCAGCTTGCAAAAAAAAAAAAATTGTTTTAAAAAAAATGACAGGTGTTTGGTTTACTATTTATAAAACAATTGTTGTTGGTAACAAAGTTGATTTAGCGTTTGGTAAAATAAATATATATTAGAGTAAAAAGACTCAAATAAACTAAAAACCGTATTTTTGTTTTTAGAAGAAACAAAAAGCTACAAATCCTAGCTTTTACGACTCGTATACAAAATTCAAAATCGTTTTTGGGTTTTTTGTAACAACAGTTTTACCAAACACTAAAAAGGTAGTTTAGTTTATTTTAAAAATAAAAACAAGTATTTTTAAGCTGAACCAAACACACCCACTATTAGATATTTCTTAGTACTTTTGCCGCAATTATCCCTGTTATATAGAATTCTACGTTTTCTTTTATTAATACAACAGATTTTCCTATAGTTGAGGCGTCTCAGGACTGAGTATCCACCAGCAAAAGGCTTATTTCGTCATTTTTTTTTTAATATATATTTGTAATTGTTGTTTGTTATTTTACTAGGGAGTCAAATAATTACGTTACAGCTAATTTAGTAATTAATGCCTTTATATGATACAGCTTCGCTCTTTAACTGGCTCACCAACCTAGGATTTTTCTGCTTCGACGACCTAAACGCTATTTATAATCACCTCTTTTCATTCTGAAAAAAAAAAAAAAAAATTATTTATTTGTTCACCATTGGAGATTCTCGCCTAAACCCTGCATGCAATATTGGTTTCAGAATCGTCGTTCTTGGTAAGGATCGATCATCTCCAAAATCATCAACAATGTATTTTTCTCTCTTCGATTTAGCTTTTTCTGTTTTTGATTTATGATATATCGTTTCAGAGAATAAAATACTATTTGTTTTTTTTTCTTTCAAAATTATTTGAAAAATGGAGATGGGACCGTGCGCTATACCTTTGAGGAATTGAGTGAAGAGCTTTCTCAATTTTAATAATTTAATTTAACAGTATTATACTAATTGTTGCTTATACGTTTTCAAATTTTTGACAAATCGTATTCAAATAGCTCTATATAGCATAGCATAGCATAGTATCTTTATTTTATGGATATTAGTGACATAAGTACTCAAGTTTTGACTAAATGATACGCAAAATCAACAAAAATCTGAGGCGATGCATATTTCTGTTCACTTTATTTAACGAGCGCCTAAATTTTGTTCAACGTCCGTCAAAAAAGTTGATAGAAATATGCGTGCCCTTAGGTTTTGTCGACTTTCAATATTTTTGCCGCTATTTTTTCATCTAGACACATGCCACTTTAGTTAGTCAAAGTTTGAGTATTTATGCCTCCAATAGACCTACTTTTATTTGCTCAAACCTTCACATTCCACCACCAAAAAGCCATTAAATAAAAGCCTAGTTAGCTGAAGTATGTTTTGATAATGATAAGTATTGAGATTTTGATTTTGCATGATTTTGGCTGTAACAAGTGAGTCCCTACCTTTGTTTGAGACGATTTTGGCTATTACTAACGGTAATTCGACTGAAGTATTTATCCTTCTGGAGCCGCACTCATTTAGAAGACTCATAGGATTTAACGAGACTCCCCTTCCTTAAAATAAATAAATAAATAAATAAATAAAAAAACCACTGCACAAAAGAATGGAAATGATTAAAGCTCTCTTTCTAATCCGATTCCCTATCTCAACTACAAAAGCACTAGCGGAAGATTATAATGGCGTGACGGCGATAAGCATGAAATAATTATTTATTTGTGTGGTATTTTGTGTATGCAGGAATAGATTCAAGGCCTCATTTTTTTTCTCTCTTAGAAAAACACCAGAAGAATACCATGGAAGAGGGTGACATCTACACCAACGACGGGACGGTGGACGCCAAGAAGAACCCGGCCCAGAAGAAGAAGACCGGGAACTGGAGAGCGTGTCACTTCATTCTCGGTGCGGTTTCGAAATAACCGGATAAAATAGTGTGTCGTTTTTCATAGGCTGGGATGATGATTTGTTTGTACTTGTAGGGAACGAGTGCTGCGAGAGGCTGGCTTACTATGGAATGGGCACCAACCTGGTGAACTATCTGGGCGAGCGTCTCAACATGGGCAATGCCGCCGCGGCCAACAACGTCACCAACTGGTCCGGGACGTGCTACATCACGCCCCTCATCGGCGCCTTCCTCGCCGACTCTTACCTCGGCAGATACTGGACCATTGCTACTTTCTCAATCATCTATGTCTTTGTAAGTACTTTCAAGTTAAAAGCAAAGCCAATTAGTGTGATTCTATTTGGCATAAATACTCTTGAATTTTGCTAGTTGATGCACTATGTGCTTGAAGTTGAACTTCATGTGAACTTTTTTTTTTTAAAAAATTGAAGGAAAATATAAATTCGAGCACTTAGTTTGCTTAAATATACTTCTCTTTAATTTGTTAAAAATGATAGTCCCTTTAAACTATTGACAAATAATAGAGTGAAAACTTTAAGAAACTAATCTAATTCTTGCAGGGAATGACACTCCTGACACTGACTGCTTCAGTTCCCGGATTAACGCCTTCCTGTGACGCAGCCGGTTGCCACCCGAAATCATCCCAAACGGCCGTCAGCTTCATAGCGTTATACCTGATTGCGCTTGGCACCGGCGGGATAAAGCCTTGCGTGTCGTCCTTTGGCGCGGATCAGTTCGACGAGACCGACGAGGCAGAGAAGAAGAAGAAGAGTTCCTTCTTCAATTGGTTCTACTTCTCGATCAATGTGGGGGCGCTGGTGGCCTCGTCGGTGCTTGTCTGGATTCAGATGAACGTTGGCTGGGGCTGGGGCTTCGGGATCCCGGCGGTAGCCATGGCCGTCGCAGTGGCCTTCTTCTTCTCGGGAAGCCGACTCTACCGTTTCCAGAAGCCCGGAGGGAGCCCTCTCACGAGGATCACTCAGGTCGTCGTCGCGTCTTTTCGCAAGCTCAGCGTTGAAGTCCCAAAAGACGCGTCTCTCCTTTACGAGACCGCGGATAAGGAAAGCAGTATCCAAGGAAGCCGCAAGCTTGAGCACACAGAGAAACTAAGGTTAGTAATCACACATCAGTGTTTGATGAGTTTTCATATTAATCACACATTAAAATTATACATCTAACTACAAACTACACATAAGTGCATTGTCTTTTTATATACGCGTGATCTAAATTTGATTAAGTAAAATCATCTATAAAATATTTCTGTTAATAAACATATTGTATTGTTATAACTTATACCCCTCATTCTTTCAAAATAAATACTTACATAGAGTTGATAGGATAAAAATATGAATTATATAGTAAATACCAATAAGCTCTTCCTTTCAATGGCAGTTTCTTGGACAAGGCCGCGGTGCTGACTGAGAGCGATGGCGCGAAGGCCGACCCGTGGAGGCTTTGCACTGTGAGCCAAGTGGAGGAGCTCAAGTCCTTGATTGGGCTGCTTCCGATCTGGGCGTCCGGTATCGTGTTCTCGACAGTGTACAGCCAGATGGGCACCATGTTTGTGCTGCAGGGCGACACCGTGGACCAGCACATGGGGCCCAACTTCAAGATCCCGTCAGCCTCGCTCTCGCTCTTTGACACGCTCAGCGTCCTCTTCTGGGTGCCCGTGTACGACAGCTTCATCGTTCCTCTTGCGCGCCGCTACACTGGCCGCGAGCGCGGCTTCACGCAGCTGCAGCGCATGGGCATCGGCCTCGCCCTCTCCATCCTCTGCATGCTCGCCGCCGGCTTCTTAGAGGTCGTGCGCTTGGGGATCGTTCGTCGAAACAACTACTACGACCTCGAGTACATTCCCATGTCCATCTTTTGGCAGGTGCCACAGTACTTTCTCACCGGCTGCGCTGAGGTGTTCACGTTTGTCGGCCAGCTCGAGTTCTTCTACGACCAGGCGCCCGACGCCATGAGAAGCCTCTGCTCCGCGCTCTCGCTCACCACCGTCGCCCTCGGAAATTACCTGAGCACCCTCCTCGTCACCGTCGTCATCAACGTCACCACCAGGAACGGAGATCTCGGGTGGATTCCCGACAACCTGAACCGCGGTCACCTCGACTACTTCTACTGGCTGTTGACCGTGCTAAGCGTGGTCAACTTCTTCGTGTACCTTTGGATCTCAAAGCGCTACACTTACAAGAAGGTTGTGGGAGACTCTCATGGATGGTTTCTCTAGCTAGAGTTTCCATTGTACATAATTGTGGAAAGGGTGCTAATAAGTTCAGTTAAGATTGTATTGGCTGAATAGCGTTTTCTTATTATGTTAAATATTTTGTGCTTGGATCCTGGTTTTAGAAACTAATGAGCTAGAAATGTCAATTCTTTTCTTATTAAATTAACGGTGTCGCGTCTTCCGCAATAATCAATTATAATATTTTATTGCCCATAATTCATTAGTTAGGAAAAGAGATGTTTATTAAACATGCATAGTTTTGCATGAAACCAAGTCAAAATATTTCCATCGGAAATTTATTGATTTTCCTTTACTTTTATTTACTTTCTTTATTCAATTGACTACTTCAATCTTTTAATTTTTTGTTTTCACTTAGAGTTGTTTAATGCAGTGGTTAAGATTTGAAGTCTCATATATATATATGGTAAAGTGGATATGTACGCAGATTAAATTATGAAAGAATTTTATTTTTATTTTTTTAGAACGTCTTTATATGTTTTCTCTCGAGTTTGTATGGAGGATTTTTTCTTGAGACTGCGAGTGGTAGACAAATGATAGAGACTTGCCGGTAAACTAAATGCGGGGGACATATAGATTTTTGGTTTTGGTACGTTTCGACACAAAGTCTTCATCAATTTGGTATAATAGCCTAACTATCTTCAAGCATGACGCTGCGCCGGAATTTCCAACGACGACAGCACGTGAACTAGTTCCATGGACAAGACAACATCAACTACCTCGAGGGCAGGATTGATGGGATCATGGGATTACTTTTTAGTGAGCTGTTGGAGGCGAGGATGGAGCGGTGATTGTGACTCGGTTTATAGGAAAAATGAAAAAGAAAAAAAAAACTTGTGAAAAGATCTTTTTTATTTTATTTATCATAATATTAATCTCTTTTCCAAATGGTCATGTTGTACGTATTTATTCAAAGAAGCAAAATTGAACTAACTTCCTAAATAAATGAGGTCACTCCTAAAAACTATCATAAATCGAAGGATAATAACAACTAAGTCAAATATATAAATAAATACCCAAGTACGAGCTAAATGAATACCTAAAAGAAAGTTAGGGTAAATATAGTATGATATTGTTGCCATGATTTTAACATCTAAGTTTTAACCCTATAAATCCCTCCGCATCAAGCAGCTAGCCCAACGGATCTATACCGTTGTGGTTGACCAGAGGAAACGTAACACATAACGAAGTGGAGATCCGACGAGGTGGTAAAGATGACCTTGTGTACGAGGAGTTGGAGTGTGTCTGACGATGCCACGTACCCGAAGCGGAGTCCGATGAGGGAGCATACGACGACCCCATGTATGAGGAGTCAGAATATGACAATGCTGTGTACAACGATGCATAAATACATGGCTCCCGGGAGCTTCAAAACAATGGGTGGGAAAGCTCCTAGGGTGTGGTGGTGTGAATAGGCACCTCGTTAACGGGCCGAATCACGTAAATTCTTGCTTGTCCTCTTGAATCCCACAAAAAAAAATCAGGAATTTTTTTAGTCCCAAAAAAGATTACAAAATGTGCAACTAAAATCAATTTTAAACCATAAATAAAATAGAAAATCTTTTTTTTTTTCCTTATTATTCCAACTATAGCAAAATTCACCAACAGAAAAAGGTGTTTCTCTTTGTGATGAGTTTTCATAAGATTTTTAAAACCCGCTACTAATAGGTAAACCGCAAACCGAGTATACCGTAAAATCAATAGGCATGATACTAAATTCTCGAAAAATAAAAAATATTACAAATATATCATAGATTTTAAGAGGAACAAAAAAATTCAAGTTTGTAACTTAAAGATAGATTTTTGGAGAGCATTAAGAGATTAAGTAGGGATTCATGTGAAAAGATTATAGAACAAAATAATTGAATTTTTTTAATCAAAGTGGAATTTGAGAATAAAAGCTTAGATTAGAAAAATTGTAAAAAAAAAAAAAAATGCCATAAACCGCAAACCGTCGGTACTCGTGTTACCGCTGAGCTGATATAGACTAGAGTGAGCGTAAAGAAATGTTCATAACTTTAGTTGTCATGTGGGTATAATAAGTCAAGAACTAAATCGTACAAAGATAAATATGAGCTTGTAAATAGGAGAGCAAAAGGAACGCAAGAATTATACGAATAATAATACAAAAAGGGAATAGGCTGAAACCGGAAACAGACAGAGACGTGAAGTGGTTGAATAAGCTGCTGCACAGCACAGTGCACACTCCACGGCGTTCCCATGAGTGTGACCATTCCCCTCTCTGCCTCTGCCCATTACCCTTCTTTATCCGAATTCTTATTTTCATTATTCATATTTCATACCATAAGTTTCCAAATCCGCCCCTTGTTTGGTCAATTTATCGATCCCTTTTTTTACTTTTTATTGGAAGCCCAACCTAACAATTTAACCCCAAGCAAACTACCTTGCTTTGAACATGGAGAGCTGAAGAGTATTTTTGGAGTCTTGACCCAGAGGGCGGGTAGACTACAAATTAGAGATATGCGGATTAAAACCAACACACTCACTTGTCGTTTTACTAAAAACTAAAGATAAACCGAAAGTAAACAGCAAACCCCATAATACGTCTAAAAACTGGACAATAACCCTTGAAGCCGCATAAAAACTTATATAAATCCCAAAATTTTATAATATTTGACATTAAAGTTAGGTATAAAAAATTATATATCACTAATATTTCTAAGGAATATTATTGTTACAAAAATATTTGTAGATTACTAATCGATTTTGTGGCCTACCTATCGAACGAGGTTTTTAAACATTTTACGGGAACCAATCGGTCTACCTGTTGTGCCCACGATATACGCATTATTTGAACATGGCGATCGACTTTGTTGCGGGCATTTTTAGTTTTGAATCTTGCTTGACCCTTCTAAGGGACTAAACTATAGCTGGAAAGAGCTCCCCCAAAATGTATCAAATTTTTCTATACAAATCACGAGGTAAGTTGGGACTTGGGAGATTGATTTAAAAAGGAATAATTGTGGCAAAGATACGTGAACTTTTACAAACCAAAGTGACAAGGGTTCAAAATGAAAAAATAAAAATAAAAATAAAAATAAAAATATTCAAATCCAACAAATGTGAAGCGACAAATTTTTTCGACGAATCCAAAAAGAAAATGTTAGATAGGTAGATGATCACGTAATGATGTATATTAGGTTATAGTGCTGTGCTAAAATATTGACCTCCGTCCGTCAAAAAAGTTAACAAAAAAAAAAAAAGATACATTGCCTTAAATTTACTGACTTATTAGATTATACCCTTTATTTTTTTTCACTTTAAACTTATATTGTTGCCTTAGTGAAAATTTGGTAATTTTACCACGATAATTTCTTTAAAAAATAATAAAATAAAACCCAGTGTCATCTTATTTCGCATACCACGAATGGTTACTGTTGTCTTTGTTTTCGGAGACCCGGTCTCGCACATCATTGAAGTTTTAATGAAGTAAAAAAAGAAAATAACTTGAAGTTGTAATCTATGTTTTCCTCTTCAACCTATAAGTATAACTATAATAATATATTATCATTCTATAATATATTACATTATTTATAATAAGATACTATTTTAAAATTAATTCATATAATTATATTATTAATTATTTATATATATATTAATATATATTATAATGATATTGCTATAATATTAACTAATGTAATTAATTAATCATATTATTAAATACTAATTTAATTAGAATGATATAAACTCATGTAACTGATTTTTTTTACTACATTATGTTACATTATTTAACATGTAATTAGAGTAATTAAATAATATTTATTGTATTAATTAAAATATTATTTAAGCATAACATTAATATATATTACTTTCCAATCAAACTTATTTTCTTTTTAGGTTTATAAATTGTATTTGATTTAATTATTGTCTTTATTTATTTTATTTCAATTCATTCATAAATTAAAAAAAAATTACCAAACATTGTTTCAAAATTCAAATGGCTAAACTCTTTCCAAACTATTTTCTCAAATCAGCTAATAAACTGTACATTTTAACTTTTCATACCTCTATAAATTCAGTCTAGTAGTCATGTAGTTGTATAGTAATAAGATAGGTAGCGTTTGGAAGCGTTTTGTATTTTCATTTTGTGTTTGCGTTTTTAATTTTGCTAAACAACTTTATAAAAACATTTTGAAAATGTGATTGGTTATTATTTTGTAACATTGTTTTTAGAAAAGAAAAAAAAATAGTGTTTGTTATTTTTTGTTTTTGCTAAATTGATTTTTTAAAAGTTAATTATAATTAATTGAAACTAATCAAATACATGTAAATAAACAAATAAAAATTACACCATATAAAAATTATATAATATAGCATGAGTCCAACAAAATATATGATAATTGTTATGTGCATTTTTCGCAACATATAAAAATTGGGCCCATTTTGGCAAAAGTCAAAGCCCACTGAGAAAAGTCAAAGCCTGTCATGGTAAGTCAAGGCCCATCACCAACGCCAAAAGCCCGGGACCGAAGAACTAAGACATTGGCGAGGCCCGGGGTCCAAAAGCCGACGAGGCGAAGAGGCGACAAGGCGACGAGGCGACAAGCCGACAAGGCGACGAGGCGACAAGCCGACAAGGCGACGAGGCGACAAGCCGACGAGGCGACAAGCCGACAAGGCGATGAGGCGACAAGCCGACGAGGCGACAAGCCACCTCGTCAGAGCTTGGCGAGGGCATAACTTGCAATTATTCTACACGACAAGAGGATCCGAGACTACGAAGATCTCCGGGAAATCCTCCGGATTTCCCTGAACACAACCTACAGATTTGCGGACAACCCGAAGACATCAAAGACGAATCGAGAAGCATCGGAGACCCTTTTTGCAGGCAAGGGGCCCCGACAAACCCTCTGTTGCAGGGAGAAATTCGCAGGACCCCTGGAGATGCAATATTCAGGGAATTGGGAGGCCCCATAAGGTGCAGAATTCGCAGGCCCCTAGAGCTGTAGTTTCAGGGAATTGGTCTTCCTATAAATAGGAGCCTCCCCCCCCCCCCCCCTCATTTTCACACTCACTCACAGATTTCTCTAGAGCTTCTCTCTCTAAAAACTCGTCTACTCTAAGGAGGAAAGGACTTGAGTTAAGAGCTGAGATCGATCTAGAAGCAGAGTCTTAGGCCTGAGAAGAAAGGTTGTTCGACGGGTCAGCTAAGGCGTCCCTCGCTAGGTGGGTAACCACGCCACCACCTGCGAGGTCGACAGAGGAAGAAGCGTCCCTTCGTCAGGATAAGGCCCCTCGTCATACGAGGCCACCTACCCCGGCAGGTCGACAGAGGAGCACACCTCGTCAGGTCAAGGTTCTCGCTGTACTTCGCCAACACGAGGGAGGTTCGACAGTGAGTTCGCCCACACCAATGAGGTCAACGAAGAACACCATCACGCCGGTAATACCCAGGCATCGGGCCAAGGGTGGTCACCCCCGCGCCGCCAACAACGGCACTTCCGACGAGTCAAACCACATCGTCATTCACCTGCTGTTTATCACTAACCCCGAACTACCTGGGACCTGATTCTCTTAAACTGAGATACGTAGGCAGCCTCGCCCAACCATAAGCGACGGGGCACGGGCCCATTCTACCCTTTTTTGCAGGTCCTCCCTCGCCAATGGAGCTCGCCAAGGAGGGAAAATCACGAAGAATCATCAAGATTAGCATGGAGCTTCATCAAGACCGGAGTTCGCCCAGAAGAGGACATCGCCAAGACAAGGACTCCGCCCATCGAGGAGCTTCGCCGTGAACCAGACTTCGCCACCACCAAGGATGTTCGCCAAGGATCGTCAACGACAGCCCGGAGACTCATCCAAGATGACGGAATCTCCTCCAGCCTTGACGATCAGCAGTCAATCCACGTTGACTCAACATTCAATCATTCTTGTGTTCAGCGGGTTAATCTCGGGACCCGAACCTTGGATCTGACTCTAAGTTAAAGCCATTTTTACGCATTAACAATAATCATGCCTCATGATTCAAATTATAAACAGATCATATGTAATATATATTATAAATAGATGTTGCTGTGGAATATATTAAATATATTATAATATGTAATATAAAATTAATATATTGTTGGTCCACGGTGAACTCCACTGCCACGTCTCCACTCTGGGCAGTCAGAGTATTGACCGAAGTAAATACTCTTCCCAGAACTGTAAATACAATCATGCAAACAGAATTAGAAAGGGGAATCGGTAAAGGAACTTAAGTTGTTACCAAGCCTAAATCACATGCATAGTTCCTAAGCTAGAGATCGTGTTGATTGGCTGAGGAATAACAGAGTTGGGGAACCTGCATAAAAGCCCTAACTGAAAGTTTCTACAATATAAAAAGCAACCCTGAAACGCATCAGACTTGTGTGTTGAATAAAGATTCTAGCCCTAGATCTAAGAGTTTCTCTCAAACCCAGAAGCTAGAAGAAGAAGAGAAGACGAATGGGATCGTACCTCTGGTAGTTGTGTAGGAGCTTCTTCTTCGCGCTCCCAGGAGAAAGATTGAAGCTTCCAACCTCCATCGCCAGCTTCACTCAGGCGTGCGAGGAGTTGAGGGGCTCATCCTCAACTCAGACTCTTTTGGTCTCAGGGTTGGGCTCTTCCATGATCTTCACTCCAGAAGGCTCAGGCTCTATCTTTCTTGTCTTTGGAGCAGCTAGGTGGTAGAGCAAATTACACTTGACGAAGGCGCGTGTGCGAGCGGCCACCGGAGCGCCGTCGGGGATCGTCAGAAGCTTCAGAAACCCTAGTTGGGTTGGAGAGAGAGCGAGGAGAGAGTCATAGGTAGAGAGAGAAAGAGAGGGTTGTATGAGAAAAGAGTCGAAACCTTAATTCAAATAAAAGATTGCATTTACCAATACTTGTCGTTTTACCTTTTGAACTTCAAGTCGTTTCCTCGTACCTTGTGTTCTATCGTGTGGTTTGCTGGGCTTCTTGTCGTTTGGGCCAAGTTTTGGGCCTTAGTTGTATCTTGAAGATACATAAATCCCAACAAGTGGTATCAGAGCCCTGGATACCGAGGAAGAAGTGCAAGATTCCGGTGGAAAAGTGCAAGATTCCGGTGAGGAGATTCAAGATTCCGGGGAACAGCTGAGAATTCCGGTGAAGCAGTTTGAAGACTCAGCGTTAAGAGATTTCAAGACTCAAGATATGGCAGCAGCCAAATTTAACATGGAAAATTTCACGGGGAAGAATGACTTTGGGGTAGCGGTGAACAAACGAGTCTTCGGTTCAATTTTCATAACTATTTATACAGATTACTGTATTTTTGGTTTTTTCACTTTTAAGACCGAAAGCCGCGCTATTGAAGTTTAAAACCATTTTTACCAATTACTGATGTATCGATTTTAAATTCGGTTTTAACCGCATTTTGACAAGATGCTAAATAATCATCATATATTTGAAAAATCACACTACTACTACTACATAATCTAGAATTTTAAATAATAATAATGAACTAATCGATGAAATTAAAAAGAATGGAGTCAATTATCTTACGGCCTTTATTCATTCTTATTCAAACGATAAGAAATAATTACAATAACAACAAATTGTTTAAAATAAAATAAGATTGAATGAATCAATGAATGAAAAAATTAATGTGAAAACATTATTACATAGATATTAAATGCTAAAAGTCCAACATTTATCTATTTTTAAATATATTAAAACATATAAATTTATTATCGGGTTAATCGGTAGCGGTTTTTACCATGAAAACTGTAACCACTACCATTTAGTGAAAAACGGTAGCGGTTTAAACCATGTTTTTTGGTAGTTAAAAAAAACATAATTTTTCGTTAGTGAAAAAATCGGTAAATTAATGTTATCAGTTTTAAATTCGGTTTAGGGTCTTTTTTGTACACCCCTAGTTTGGGCTATGGAAAATGAAGATGAAAGCCATGTTGGTTCAACAAGGCTTGGAGGTGGCTCTTTGTGCAGAGAAGGATTTCCCTGCTTTCTCATCTGAAGAGAAAAAGAAGGATCTCTTGGACAAGGCTCACGATCTTGAGCCTTCGAGACAGAGTTTTGAAGGAAATCTCTCACGAGCCAACTGCTCATGCTATTTGGGCTTGAAAAGATGTACCTGAAGAAATCATAGCCAATAGTGTTAAGGTCGGATTTGGTCAAATCCATCCTCAACACAACTCGTGTTGTTTTTTCCATAAACGACATGAGGGGAGGCGGGGAAGTTCATCACCCGAGGGGGATTATCCCCGAGGAGGATTACCCCCGAGGAGGTTCGACCGCGAGGAGACACGGCCTCACGAAGGCAAACTGCGATGAAGTGTCCCATCACACTCAACGAGGAATTTCGTCATGATAATTATGCAGAGCCGAATGACCACTGACGGGATGTGCATTTAATGAAGCCGACCTACTCACTCGATGAGAAGCACCAGCGACGAGGTTTGCAGGGCCGAATGACGGCTGAAGGGATGCACATTTAATGAGGCTCACCTACCCATAACGGCAGCCTGCTCGGAAGTGACATAAAGCAGGGATTAACCATGCTGCCCTCAAATTACGCCAGAAAAGCGAATGATTAAATAAGAAAAAGGCGGGAAAGATGCGAAGGGAATGTATTGTAAACTCTATAAAAGGCAAGATAAGCCTCATTTGTAAAGGTTCGGGAAAAAATAGAGAAAAGAGACCCGGAAAGAGAAAAGGAAATCTTGTAATAGAAAAGGCTAAGGAAGTAGAGAAAGTCTATGCTCATGATCCTTCATCTGTCCAGCTATTCAACGGAAGAAAACCGATCTCATTTCGGAAAAATATAATAAAACAGAGATATTCATCAATTATTGTGGTTTATTTGTTATTTGGTGATTATCTTTGTGACTGGAAAAGGGCGGTGAAAATCGCCCTCTACAAATAGGCTATTGCTAAATCAAAGGCTCTATTCTCTCTAAATTCCTCATGGGAAGCCATTTTAAGATCACTTTTGATGACTTCAAGAAGATCATCTTGAATTTGGAAAATATGGAAGTCAAGGTTGAAGTAGAAGACATAGTCCTTTTGCTGTCAGTTTCTTTTCCTTCATCTTATGAAACTCTCCATGACATTTTGGTCCATGAAAAGGAGACCCTTAAAATTGAAGAGGTTCAAGCTGCAATTGTCTCCAAGGTTCAGAAGAGGAAATCTAAAGGCAAGGCAGATCATGGAGAAGGACTCGTGACAAGGGGCAGACCAGCTGCAAGGAAGACCTATGGGACCAGATTGTTGGGAACTCGATATCGATCTGTGATACCGGTTCCGAGTCGTATCTGCGTATCTAGATCTCAAAGATCTCCGTCGACTCCTAATTAATTAGAATTTCAGATAAAGTATACGGTTTGACCTTTAAAAATATTTTTCTAGATTAGAGTCTCATACCAATAATCCTGTCAAAACCGTCTTGTATAATATCAATCAAATTAATTGTCCCAATCGAGATTAATTAATTATTTTAATTTTATCAACGAATAGATTTTAATAGCGAGCGATGAGTATAGCAAATAAAAACGCAATCAATAAATATAGAAAATCGTGTACCTTATTCTTGGAGGTTTCTTGACACGATTCTTGATTCTTGAAAAACTTCTGACTCCGATCTTCAGTATTTTGCGATTTTTTGTGAGGAAGAATATCCAGAAGCCTTCCGATGTATTCTCCGGGACTACGTCACGGGGATGTGTGGGCTCCCACTGGATAAAATACTAAAACCCTAGAAGAAAAAACCTGAGGGAATAAACCCTAGGGAAATCGCATAAACAGAGAGAGGGAGAGAGAGAGAGAGAGAGAGAGAGAGAGAGAGAGAGAAGAGAGAGAGAGAGAGAAGGAGAGAGAGAGAGAGAATTTTCAAAAATTCTCAATGAGAATGAGTGTGTGTGTGTGTGTTTTTGGTTTAGGGCCTCTCTATTTATAGAAAAAACTCTAACCAACTTAGAGAAAATCTCTCAAACAATTTGAGAGATTCACTCCAACCACTTTGGAGATATTCACTCAAAGATTTGATTTAAATCAAATAAAGAATAAATCGAAAATAATCTTTTCTGAAAAGAAAAAAAAAAAAAAAACCTAAAAGATTTGATAAGATTCAAATCCTTATTTTTCAAGATTTAATTTATTGAAATCGAAAACTATATATATATATATATATATATATATAATTCTATTTTCATTACTTTCTCTTATTAAATATATATGGTATAAATACCTATATTTAATTTCTCTAATTTCGAATTAAATAACAATGTCAATTTTAGTGAAGGACTAAAAACTGTTATTATCGTAAATCTTAAACCGTAAGTCCGATTGACACGATTCAAAAAGATATTTTTATCAGAATTTAATTTCCCACATTCCTAGGAATGTCTTAGGATCAGATTCATACATATTTTTCAGTTTTAACTGGCATACCAAACTTTAGTATTTTTGACACTATTTAGGGTAATCAGTAATTTGTGAGTAGCCTATCACAAATTAATCGTGATTTGAAATTATCCTATTCAAATGACACGTTTGAATATTATTTGCGATGTCATCCTTATGGAGCTACAAAGGGGACTAATGGACGTACACACTCGAGTTACGGTAAAAGTGTAGGCTTTTACCAACCTCGATTACATTCCACTATAGCTCTCGGCTGAACACTCAAGTGTGTATGATATTTATCTTCCTGAACACAGGTGTCCATTGATTTAATTAGATATGTGGTATAATAGGTTTTCGTGTTATTGTTATACTCAACAAGAGGGTATCAATGTTTCCGTACTGCCCTCTTGATGACACCATCTTATTCGTATGATTCATACAAACCACTCACTCAGTAGATGATGAATCTAATGAGCTGATCATGAGTGCTTGTTTGTTTCTCCAGAAACACAATAAGAATATCATAAAGATATTGTCCATATCGGCCATTATGCAACTTATTGTTAAGGTCGGATTTGGTCAAATCCATCCTCAACACAACTCGTGTCGTTTGGTCCATAAACGACATGAGGGGAGGCGAGGAAGTTCGTCACCCGAGGGGGATTATCCCCGATGAGGAACATCCCCGAGGAAGGGTACCCCCGAGGAGGTTCATCCACGAAGAGACGCAGCCACGCGAGCAAGCAAGTTGCGATGAAGCATCCCATCACACCCGACGAGGAACTTCGTCATGTTGATTGTGCAGGGTCGAATGACCCTTGACGAGACGTGCATTTAATGAAGTCGACCTACTCACTCGATGAGAGCATCAGCGACGAAGGCCTGCAGAGCCGAACGACGGCTGACGAGATGCGCATTTAATGCGGTGCACCTACCCATAACGGCAGCGTGCTCGGAAGTGACATAAAGTAAAGATTAACCATGCTGCCCTCAAATCACGCCAGAGAGTGAATGATTAAAAGGAAAAAAGGCAGGAAAGATGCGACGGGAGGCATTGTAAACTCTATAAAAGGCAAGATAAGCCTCATTTGTAAAGGTTGGGAAAAATAGAGAAAAGAGGCCCGGAAAGAGAAAAAGAAATCTTGTAATAGAAAAGGCTAAGGAAATAGAGAAAATCGATGTTCACGATCCTTCATCTGTCCAGCTATTCAACGGAAGAAAACCGAGCACATTTCGGAAAATATAATAAAACAGAGATATTCATCAATTATTGTTGTTTGTTTGTTATTTGGTGATTATCTTTGTGACTGGAAAAGGGTGGTGAAAATCGCCCTCTACAGTTTGGCGCCCACCGTGGGGCTTTGTTTTATTTCTAACTCACAGCCAGGAATTTGAAGGAGCGAGATGTCGTCAAGCGACAACGTCATCACCGTAGAAGGGGACGAAGTCCCAGCCATGGAGAGACTCCGGCAGCAGTTGGCCGAGGCCAACACGAAAGTGATGGAGGCAACACGGGCGGCCGAAGAGGCGGCCAGGAAGGCGGAAGAACAGGAAGAGCGGAACGGACGACTTACCGCCCTTCTGGAGCGGGCGAGTCAAAGAAGAGAAGGCCCGGAGAGCGCAATCGTGGAATCGTCAGCTCGGGGAGCGGTTGGAATGGCGGCTGAGGGAGAGCAAGGCAACCTGACGCCTCAGGCGCCGCCGATCATTAGGGATCTTTTCAATGCCGCCGGCGTGACACCGGTGAATGTGACGAACCCGCCGGGAGGCTTGACAACCACCATAGCGGAGACGATCCAGGAGGACGTCCAGAGAGCGATGAGGGAAATATCCTCAAGCATGGAGGCGAAAATGGGATACGTAGCCTCGCAGGTTCATAAGGCCACGAGCGCGGCGCCCGAAATTGATAGGTTGGTCAAAGAGGCCAGGGTGACACCTTTCTCGGCAAAGATCCGCAACGTGGAGCTAGGAGAATTGCCAAAGGTCAGGCTCTCGCAGTACAGAGGAGCTTCGGACCCAAACACCCACGTGAAGTCATTTCGGATCGCCACGGAGCGCGTAGGCGGCGAGGAGGCAAAGCTGGAGGCCATACTGTGCCACCTCTTTGTCAAAAGCTTGCAGGGCCCGGCGAGCGACTGGTTCGCTAGACTACCATCGCAATCCATCGGCGACTCCGATGAGCTCGTCGCATGTTTCCTACAGCACTATTCAATGTACGTCCAGAACGAGGCAACCGTTACGACCCTGTGGAGCCTCTCGCAGGGGCGAGAAGAAACCCTCCGACAGTACGTCAGAAGGTTCAAAGATAATATGGTCAAAATCCAGGGGCTCGATAGCGTCGTCGCTATCCAGGCGCTGAAGCATGGGTTGTGGTATTTGGCCCCTTTCCGTGAGGAGTTAATAAAAATGCACCCATTGACGATCGAGGACGCGCTTTACAGGGCGACGCTCTTCATGGAAATAGAGGAAGAGACTTTGGCCCAGAAGAAGATCCACGAAGGTGGAAGCAAAGGAAGGCAACATGGAAAAAGGGAAAATGGGGACGGAGGAGATGCCTCATCATACCGAGCGAGGAAGGGAGAAGAAGACCGAAGAGACCCCGGTGAGCGACGAGGTCGGGAAGCTCCAAGGCAAGAAGTGTATCACGTTGACGAGCACAAAGATCGCGACTATGATCGAAGAGACCACTACCGAGGAAGGTCCTCCGAAAACCGAGGGCGATTCTCCGATGATCGAGGAGGATCCTCGGAAAACCGAGGACGATTCTCCGATGATCGAAGAAGATTCTCGGGAGACCGAGGACGGTTCCCCGGTGATCAAGGAGAATTCTCGGGGGACCGAGGACGGTTCTCCGATGATCGAGGAGGATACCCGGGGAGCCAGGGAGGATTTTCCAACGGCCAAGGAAGATTTGCTGGAAACCGAGGGGGATCCTCGGGGTCTGGAGGCCGAGGGGGCTTCTCGGGAGGCCGAGGAAGCTTCGGGGCGAAGTTTTGGCCAAAAGATATGAGCAAATTCTGCGCTTACCACAACTATAATGGCCACGCCACTGAAGATTGTGACATGCTAAAGAAGGAGCTCCAGAGAAGATACGCGAGAGAGGAGATCAAGGACCTCACATACAAACCTCACGTGCCTTGGAATAATGGAAACAGGGCATGGCAGGGCCGACAAGAAGAACCTACGTACGACGGGAGGGACGGTCGAGACGGGGCAAAGAGGAACCTGGCAATCGAGCCGCCACCGGCAAGGCGTAGCGAGGAAGACCGACCGGCCTCAAGAACGAGAATCGAGGTGATCATGGGCGGATCACGGTTCTGCGAGGATTCGGTCAACAACATAAAAGCTTACCAGCGGAGGGGGAAGGAGCACGGCCAAGAAGACGTGAAGATTGGCGCCGCAGGCGCAAGGATAGAATTCGTGGAAAATGAGGATTGCACTGACATGCACGACGACGCTCTGGTCCTCGAACTCAGCGTCGGCAGGTGCGAGGTGTGCCGCGTCCTCGTTGACAACGGAAGCTCGGTCGACGTCATTTTCTACGAATGCTTGACGAAGATGGGCATCGAGGGGCTCGCGATAGGGGGACGACCCCGCAAGGTATCGGGTTTCAACGGGGACGTCGCCGTCTCGATGGGGACAGTCCACCTCCCGGTCCGCGCGGGGAGCATCAACCGGATGACGGAGTTCATGGTGCTAAACGTCCCGTCACATTTCAACATTATCCTGGGGAGACCTTGGATCCACTCCATGAGGGCCGTGCCGTCAACCTACCACCAGAGCATAAAATTCCCGGGAAAGATAGAGGGGGAAGTCGAGGAGCTCAAAGGAAGTAGGGACGCATACCGGATTTGCTACATGATGCACCACAAGTCGATGACTGCCGAGAAGGGAATCAAGCAAACGGAGAAGGGAGAACCGGCTGGATTATAGCAATTAGCGACGCCCGCCCTAAGATTTCCCGGGCGGGGTAAGGGGCGGGGGAAGAGCGTCGATAGGACAGCCAGGGTACTTAGCACGGAAGACATCGAGGCTCGGGGCGCCGAAGGAAGAAAGGGGGGAGCACAGATCGAGGAAGTGGAGCGAGTTTGCATCGACGAGTCCGATCCTACTCGGACCATCGATATAGGCGCGGAGCTCGATCCGGAAACCAGAGCACAACTAATCAATTTCCTAAAGAGGAACCGGGGGAGTTTCGCTTGGTCTCATGAGGACATGCCAGGGATCGACCCTTCGGTGACAGCTCACCGCCTCAACGCCGACCCAAGGCACAAGCCCGTCGTTCAAAAGAGGAGAAAAATGGCCCCTGATAGAAACAAGATCATCAACGACGAGGTAGATAAGCTGCTCTCGATGGGAACCATCCGAGAGGTAAAATATCCCGAATGGCTGGCTAACACAGTCGTCGTAAAAAAGAAGAATGGCAAATGGCGAGTTTGTGTGGACTTCACCGACCTCAACCGAGCCTGTCCGAAGGATAGTTTCCCGATGCCGCATATAGATCGCCTCGTCGAGGCCACTCACGGCTATGAGCTTCTCAGCTTCATGGATGCGTATTCCGAGTACCACCAAATAAGGATGCACCCGGAGGATGAAGAGAAGACCGCCTTCGTCAGCGAGAGGGGCACGTACTGCTACAAGGTCATGCCCTTCGGACTGAAGAACGCCGGAGCCACCTACCAGAGACTGGTGACCAAGATGTTCCACAAGCAGATCGGAAAGAGCATGGAAGTGTACATCGACGACATGGTCGTCAAGTCCCTGAAGGCGGCGGCGCACATCGAGCACTTGGAGGAATGTTTCGAGATTCTAAACCTGCACGGGATGAAGCTAAATCCTACCAAGTGCACCTTCGGTATGTCCTCGGGAAAGTTCTTGGGCCACATGGTCACTCGGCGAGGGGTCGAAGCCGACCCCGAGCAAATTGAGGCAATCAAAAGCATGCCCTCGCCCCGAAATCGAAGAGAGATTCAGAGATTGACCGGGAGGATTGCTGCTCTGAACCGATTTATCTCACGATCGGCCGACAAGACCCTCCTTTTCTACGAGCTACTAAGGAAGAACAAGAAATTCGAGTGGACCGAGAAATGCGAGGAAGCCTTCCAGGCACTGAAGTCCTATCTGTCATCACCGCCCATTATGACGAAACCTAGGCAGGGGGAACCTTTATACTTGTACATCGCCGTGTCTAACCACCCGATCAGCCAAGTGCTTGTGCGAGAGGAAGATAGGGAGCAGAGGCCGGTCTCCTACATCAGCAGAAAACTCCTCGACGCCGAGACAAGATACCCTCAACCCGAGAAACTTGCTCTGGCCGTATACGACGCATCGGAAAGACTGAAGCATCACTTCCAAGTCTACACCATCGTCGTCATGACCGACAGACCCATCCGCACTATCATCCACGGCCCGAGCCAGTCGGGAAGGGTCACGAAGTAGTCTATAAAGCTGGGAGCGTACGACATTGAGTACAAGCTTCGGACGAGCCTCAAGTCTCAAGTGCTCGCAGACTTCCTCATCGAGTTGCCAAAGGATCCGGTGGATCCGAGCGACGAAGCCGGCGTCTGGAAGCTACAAGTCGATGGATCCGCGATAGCACAAGGATCTGGAGTAGGGATCAGGATTACCTCCCCTAGGGGAGACGTGATAGAAAAAGCCTGTCGTCTCGCATATCGCTCCACCAACAACGAGTCGGAGTACGAAGCGCTCATCGTCGGGATGCAATTATCCTTGGCAATCGGGACGAAGAACTTGCACGCTTTCTCAGATTCGCAACTTATGGTGAAGCAAGTAAATGGGGAATACGAGAAAAACGACGAGCGAATGGAGGCTTACGCGGGAGTGGTCGAGGCTCTCTCAAGAAAATTCGACTACTTTAGCCTAACACAGGTGGCACGAGGAGACAACACGCACGCCGACGCGCTAGCAGGCCTGGGTTCTACGACTGAAGTCAGAGAACTAAGGTCTGTCACGGTGGAAACGATGGAGAAGTCGAGCATCCGGAGGAGGCAAGTGCGGACGAGGCTAACATAAACGAGATCGAAGAGAATGAGGACGAGGAAGGGGAGCGGGGAGTTGTGGACGACGATGAAACCGAAGATTGGAGGACGCCCTTCCGAAGGTACATCCTTGATGGGACGCTGCCCGAAGACCCACAAGAATCCCGGAAGATCAAGTCAAAAAGTTCCAGGTACACCGTCCTCGACAACATACTTTACCGAAGAAGCTTCGCGGGTCCCTACCTAAGATGCCTGGGCAAAAGGGAGGCCGCATATGTCATGCGGGAAATCCATAGAGGGGATTGCGGAAATCACTCTGGCGGGCGATCCCTGCTTAAAAAGACTAAGCGGCAAGGTTTCTTTTGGGAAACCATTGTCGCCGATTGCATCAACCACGCCAGGAAATGCGAGAAATGTCAGCGGCACGCACCAGCAATCAACTGCCCGGCCGAAGAACTCTCAGTGGTCTCGGTTCCTTACCCTTTCATGAAATGGTCGATGGACATCGTCGGCCCCATGCCCATCGGCACACGACAGAAGAGGTTCATGCTCGTCGTCACGGATTTCTTCACCGAATGGACGGAGGCGGAGGCATACGCCAACATCAAGGATTCCGATGTCGAGAGCTACGTTTGGAAGAACGTTATTACTCGCTTTGGATTGCCCCGAGAGATAATCGCCGATAACGGGTCCCAGTTCATCTCGAAGAGGTTCGGAGATTTCTGCAAGCGATGGAGGATAAAACTCAACACATCGACTCCGCGGTACCCCCAAGGCAACGGGAACGCCGAGGCGGTCAACCGAACCATCGTTGACAACATCAAGAGGAGGCTCGGCGAAAAGAAAGGACCGTGGGCGGACGAGCTACCAGGAGTGCTATGGGCTTATCGGACCACCCCTCATTCCGCGACCGGCGAGACGCCTTTCGCCTTGGCCTTTGGAGTGGAGGCTAAGATCCCAGCAGAGGTTGACATTCCGAGCCTTCGTCGAACGCTAGCCCCTAGCGGCGAAGAGGATAACGAGCAGGGTCTCCTCCATCAGCTCGACCACATCGACGAGAGGCGTGAGTGAGCAAGCACGCACGTGGCCAACTATCAAAACACGATCGCGCGCTTTTACAACAAGAAAGTGCGCCCGAGAAGGTTCAGAGTCGGGGAGATGGTCCTCCGACGAGTCTTCCAGAATACCGCCGAAGCAAATGCCGGGAAGCTAGGGCAAACCTGGGAAGGCCCTTACATGGTCACCAATGTCGTCAAACCGGGAGTCTACGAGCTCAAGAACACGGAAGGAGCAAAAGTAATACGGAGTTGGAACGTGAAACACTTAAAAAAGTTCTACCAGTAGCCCCATCTCACTGATTCGCTCTTTTCTTTATGAATATAAATCTCATCTTTCTTGCCAGTTGGGGGAGTCCCGACCCTCTCTTGTTCGGGGCTATTTTTCTTTGCATAACCTCGACTTTTGATTGAACTAATTCAAAAAATTTGCTACGTACGACCCTTTTCTTATCTCAGGCTCGTCGGAGGGAGTAATTTCTACATTTCTACACACGCACCGATGAAAGCTTCGAGAAAATTATAGTGTATAACCATATACATATATACGGCTAAGGGTGCCGAGCAAACCCGGTCCGGCAAAACAGGCCGAGACCCTATATACGGGTAAGGGTGCCGAGCAAACCCGGTCCGGCAAAACAGGCCGAGACCCTATATACGGCTAAGGGTGCCGAGCAAGCCCGGTCCGGCTAGAGAGCCAAGAATAATATAAAGAGAGATATATATATACGATTAAGCAGGCAAGCAAGCCCGGAAGGGAGCAATCGGAAACAACCAAGGGGGACGCAAAGGAGATTTGGCGAGGAAAAGGAGCAATTTAACAATATAAACCACGCGAGGAGTCGAAGGAGAAATCACCGACCAGGAGCCAACCGGTGCCGGCTAGGGCCGACCCCCGAGGCAGTTATACTTTATTTTACCAAGTGTATACACTTGATAAAATGGGGAACTAACTGTTAAGGTCGGATTTGGTCAAATCCATCCTCAACACAACTCGTGTCGTTTGGTCCATAAACGACATGAGGGGAGGCGAGGAAGTTCGTCACCCGAGGGGGATTATCCCCGATGAGGAACATCCCCGAGGAAGGGTACCCCCGAGGAGGTTCATCCACGAAGAGACGCAGCCACGCGAGCAAGCAAGTTGCGATGAAGCGTCCCATCACACCCGACGAGGAACTTCGTCATGATGATTGTGCAGGGTCGAATGACCCTTGACGAGACGTGCATTTAATGAAGCCGACCTACTCACTCGATGAGAGCATCAGCGACGAAGGCCTGCAGAGCCGAACGACGGCTGACGAGATGCGCATTTAATGCGGCGCACCTACCCATAACGGCAGCGTGCTCGGAAGTGACATAAAGTAAAGATTAACCATGCTGCTCTCAAATCACGCCAGAGAGTGAATGATTAAAAGGAAAGAAGGCGGGAAAGATGCGAGGGGAGGCATTGTAAACTCTATAAAAGGCAAGATAAGCCTCATTTGTAAAGGTTGGGAAAAATAGAGAAAAGAGGCCCGGAAAGAGAGAAAGAAATCTTGTAATAGAAAAGGCTAAGGAAATAGAGAAAATCGATGTTCATGATCCTTCATCTGTCCAGCTATTCAACGGAAGAAAACCGAGCTCATTTCGGAAAATATAATAAAACAGAGATATTCATCAATTATTGTTGTTTGTTTGTTATTTGGTGATTATCTTTGTGACTGAAAAAGGGTGGTGAAAATCGCCCTCTACACTTATCCCGGTCAATCGTCTAATCCCAAAATAACGGTTGTGGGAGTACTAAATGTACTCTGTAACTATTATTTCAAAGATTATGTAAACCGAACCGTATAAGTTCATAATGCTCAGGACTTCAGCCTACTCCTATCCGATCATCTAAGTGACTCTATCGTACTATCATTAATGACGCTCTTAATTGATGATTTCTGATTTGAGTCTTGTCCGTCCAATATGAAGACACTTCATACTTAATAAACTTAACAGTGCAAGGACCACAGTATGATCCGGTAATAGATCATCACATAATGTGATTAAGTTTATCAATGATCTTTCAAGCATTGAAAATTCCCATTTTCAATATAGATCATGGACCGTTTAAGTTCCTTAACCGTGATAGTCAAACTTCCTCACAATATACTACTTGTGATGACTAAACACAATAGCAATTTAAAGAACTATAGATAAACATTCATTTTATATTGGCTAATTATAATCCGAAGATAACTATATGGGATAACTTTAATAAGCTTTGTTCATTCTTAGGTTCGACCATGATCTTATACAAGTGGGATTAACATCTGAATAGAGGGCATATAAAATATGTCCAACACAGACCTCAGTCAAGGTCAAAGTCAAAGTCCAAGGGAAAATGTGGTTTGAAATGCTTCAACTGTCACAAGGAAGGGCATTTCAAGAGAGACTGCCCAGAGAAGAAGGTGTTCAAGGGATTTCAGAAGAGAAAGGGCAACATGGAAGACTCTGCAAATGTCTCTCACAGACATGAAGGCTATGAAAGAGCAGAGGTGCTGTGTGTGGCACCCCATACAACATGAGGGATGCTAGGATCCTAGACACTGGAGGCTCTTTCCATATGTGCCACATAAGGGAGTGGTTTGACTCCTACATAGACACCCGTAATGGAGGAAATGTGGACAGAGGAAATTTTTCAAGTAGAAGGGAAGGGATCAGTCACTCTAAAGCTAGAAGATGGGACCTACAGGAAGCTTATATAATTGCGGTATGTCCCCAGACTTAAGAGAAATTTAATTTTCCTTGGTGTTTTGGAACAAGCAGGTTACCAATGGAAGTCTGTTTTCGGAAGTCTAAGGGTGTCTACGGGAGCTATGGTGTACCTTAAAGCCTACAGATACAATGGCATATAATTCCTTGAAGGAACTATAGCCAAAGACAAATCTGCATACTCTACTATAGGTTCAACTAACAAGGCAAACCTCTGGCACCAGAGATTGGGGACATGTCAGTGAAAAGGGTCTCTCAATTCTCAGCAAAAGAGGCTTATTTGGGAAAGACAAAGTCGTACAGATGGACTTCATTGAGTATTACATGTATGGCAAGCATCACAGGGTTTCTTTTGGAAAGGGCAAGCACACTACATGGGCAGTTTTGGAATATGTCCATTCGGACTTATGGGGCCTTTCTAGAGTAACATCACATGGAGGAAATCGGTATTTAATTTCCTTCATTGATGATTACTCTAGGAAGGTCTGGTTTTATCTAATAATGTCTAAAGATCAGGCTTTTGAAACCTTCAAAACATGGAGGGCTCTAGTGAAAAATCAGTGTAGCTCAAGACTGAAGAACTTAAGGACTGACAATGGGCTGGAATATATGTCAGAAGAGTTCAATCAGTATTGCAAGGAGCAGGGAATCAGAAGGCCAAAGACTGTGAGGCTAACACCCAAACAAAATGGGTTGGCGAAAAGGATTAATAGAATTCTTTAGAAAGAGTGAGATGTATGTTCTCAAAGGCAAAGTTGTCCATTAAGTTTTGGGGGAGGCAGTTCACACTACCTCTTAATTGATAAATAGATTGCCCTCCTCAACAATCAATTTCAAAACCCCTCAAGAACTATGGACAGGAAGAGAGCAAGACTACTCACACTTAAGAGTATTTGGGTGCATAGCTTACTTTCATGTCAATGAAGGCAAGCTAGTTCCAAGAGCAAAGAAAGGAATATTCCTTGGCTATCCTGATGGGGTCAAAGGCTACAGAATTTAGAATCTAGAAGCTGGAAAATGCATTATCAGCAGGGATGTCACTTTCCAGGAAGAAAGCTTTTTTGCGTCTCAAGGAACACCTACAGATCAAATTTATTCTCTAATTCAAGAGGATAGTTTCAATCTGCAGGTGGAGCTTCAAGAAACATATGGGCAGAATATGGAAGAAGGTGGAGCTGATCAGACAAATAACAGAACTGGCAGACAAGCAGCAGTCAGAATAGAACAAGGCAGAGAAGAAAGGGCTGAAAATCAGACTGCAGAAGTAGAAGATCACTCAAGCAGTGAAGAAGAAGATCTATAAGAGTATCATCTAACTAGAGACAGGCCTATAAGAGAAATTAGACCACCAAGCAGATTCTCTCATGCAGGCATGGTGGCTTATGCTCTTATGTCTACAGCTTAAGCTTATCATGAAGAGCCTCAGTCATATACTGAAGCAGTTCAATCAAAAGCATCAGCCAAATGGAGGGAAGCTATGGTAGAAGAAATGGATTCACTAAGAGAAAAGGAACCTGGGTTCCAGAGCCCAGACCTAATAACTACAAGATAGTTGGCTGCAAATGGATTTACAAGGTCAAGAGTGGAAACTCAGATGCTCGACCAGTCAGGTACAAAGCCAGACTGGTGACAAAAGGGTTCACTCATAGATAATGGATTAACTTCAATGAAGTCTTCCCTCCCGTGGTCAAACACACTTCTATTAGAGTGTTGTTATCCTTAGTTGCTCAATTAAATCTTGAATTGGAGCAATATGGATGTCAAAACAACATTCTTACATGGAGAGCTTGAAGAGAGAATTATGTTGAATAAGCCTGAAGGCTACAAGGAAAATGGAAAGGAGGACTGGGTCTGTTGTTTGAAGAAGTCCTTATATGGACTCAAACAATCTCCCAGACAATGGTGAAAGAGATTTGACACTTTCATGAAGAGCCACAGTTATCATAGAAACAAACATGATAACTGTGTCTACTTCTCAAAGTCAGAATCTAGTGCAAGTATTTACTTGCTATTATACGTGGATGAGATGCTCCCAATCTCCAAGAACAAGTTAGAGATTGACAAGCTGAAGACAAGACTGAAGGCAGAGTTTGAAATTAAAGACCTGGGAAGGGCAGAGAAGATTCTAGGAATGGTCATTCAAAGAAAGAGAAGATCAGGTGAGCTCTCAATCTCTCAAACGGAATACTTGAAGAAAGTTGTAGGGAGATTCCACATGGAAACTGCAAAGCACACAACTCAACCCTTGGCACCCCATTTCAGGATATCAAGTGAACTGTGTCCTACTACAGAATCAGAGAAAAGGCAAATGGCAAACATCCCCTACACAAGTGTTGTGGGCAACTTGATGTATGAATGATTTGCACAAGACCAGACTTGTCTTATGTTGTAATCCTAGAGAGTAGGTTCATGGCAAATCGGGGAGAGGAACATTGGAAAGCTATTAAATGGATCCTAAGATACCTAGTAGGCACCACAGATGTTGACCTGCACTATGGAAGGGTTAAAGGAAAAGGGCGAACAGTTATACAGGGATATGTCGACTCAGATTATGCCGGAGACTTGGACAAGAGGAGGTCATTGACTGGCTACACTTTCAAGGTCTTCAATAACCTTGTAAGTTGGAAAGCTTCTCTGCAACACATTGTTGCTCGCTCTACAACAGAGGCAGAATATGTTGCTATAACTGAAGATACAAAGGAAGGGCAATGGGTAAAGGGATTGCTTGCAGAGCTGGGGTTTTAGCAGGATAAATTTGACTTGTACTATGATAGTCAAAGTGAAATTCATCTCTGGAAAAACCAAATGTATCATGAACGCACCAAGCATATTGACATCAGATTACACTTTGTCAAAGATGTAGTCGAGTCAGGAGTGCTCAATGTGATCAAGATAGCTACAGAAGTGAATCCAGCTGATATGATCACAGCCTTCAACCTAGAGAAAAGTCTCAATCAACTCGGAGTTGGTCAAGCAAACACAGAAGAGAGACCAGCCAGGAAAGAAAAGAAAAGGGCACTGCCAACTATGAGTGACAATCATAGTGACAAAGGAAAGCCCTAATACAGAAAGGGGTATACTGGAGGGGACTGTGACAACTTGAAGCTCAAGGTGGAGATTGTTGGTCCACGGTGAGCTCCACTGCCACGTCTTTACTCCAGGCAGTCAGAGTATTGACCGAAGTCAATACTCTTCCCAGAACTCTAAACACAATCAAGCAAGTAGAATTAGAAAGGGGAATCAGGAAAGGAAGCTAATCTGTTACCAAAGCCTAAATCACATGCCTAGTTCCTAAGCTAGATATCGTGTTGATTGGCTGAGGAATAACATATTTGGGGAACCTGCATAAAAGCCCTAACTGAAAGTTTCTATAATATAAAAAGCAACCCAGAAACGCATCAGACTTGCGTGTTGACTAAAGATTCTAGCTCTATATCTAAGGGTTTCTCTGAAACCCAGAGGCCAGAAGCAAGAAGAAGAAGAGAAGACGAAGGAGATCGTACCTGGCATTTTACCTTTCGAAATTGGCGTTTTACCTTTCGAACTACAAGTCGTTTCCTCGTACGTCGTGTTCTGTCGTGTGGTTTGCTGGGCTTCTTGTCGTTTGGGCCAAGTTTTGGGCCTTAGCAATATCTTGAAGAGGCATAAATCCCAACATATATATATATAACCAACGATGTTGTTTATCAACACATCTTATATATATATATATATATATATATATATATATATATATATATATATATATATATATATATACACACGCGTAAAATATGGTCTTTTAATATTTTGTTTGTATTTATCACCTCAACTTTAACTTTTCAAATTGAAAACACCTATAAACATGTTTTTATTTTCATGTGTAAACTAAAGAAAATGAAAGTTAATTTTCTAAAAATATTTTGTTAAGAATACTACCAATCACATTTTAGAAAAAATATTCCGTAAATATCTTTTCCCAAAACACAAAATCATTTTTCAAAATGCTTCCAATCACACCCATAAATTCCAGATTGTATTTGCCGTCGAAAATCGTCGAGAATCGGACACCTACCAGATTGAAAATCGTCGAGAAGCATAAGATTTGGGAAGAGGACGGCGAGAAGAGGCGAGAATTAGGGTTTTTTGTCGAATTTCGGCGAGAAAGGGGTATTTATATCTAACCTAAACATTTTTTTATTTGCACCGAAAAGACCCTCATTTTTACACTGCAATTTTCGATAATCGATTGGAGAAGGTTTTATCGAAAAGGTCGATTATCGTCGAAAAGCTTATAAAACGGTAACTATTATAAGCGGTAACTTATCGGTAAACATCGGTAAGATCGATTTTCGGCCACAATCGACGATAATCGTCGGTAATGCAAACCTTGGTTAGATACAAGAACTTAGATGAGATAAAAAGTAAATATAATAGAAAAAACATACAATAAAAAAATTAAAATAAAAACCGCTGAAGCTTGTGGTCACATCATTAACGACGAGTCCCTCTCATCTCAATTCTCTTGCCCACGGCAGAGACCAAAATTATTTTTAACACAAACCCTTTTACTTTTCCAAGACGCTCTGCCCCATGGCAAAAGCATAAATAAATAAATAGATAAAAATAAACAAATAAAAGCAGTTCCACGACCCCACTTGACAAAGACAAGACGAGACAAGGCAAGATTTTTCTTCTCACCTTCTTTCGGTCAGAACTCAACTCAGTGGGACAATTTGTCAAACTATTAATTATGAAACCACATGAACAAGCAACACTTTTATTCTATACTAAGCCATACATATTAGCATTTTTGTACATCCCACACTGCTAGTGCTACTACTATGATCATCATTTCATTTCAAGAAAAAATAAGTAGAAAATGAGAAAAGCGTTGTTCACAACCCATTAAAGGCATATATATATATATATATTAATTAGATAGACCCGTGATCGTGAAGAGAAGAGACAGGCAAACATTTCCTTTTTCCTATATAATTAAAGGGTTGGATATATTTGATCACAGAGCCGTGGATTTTCTGACAAAGTAGCGATATGCGGCCACTTTCTTCCTCCGAGACACAGTATTGTCCACGGAGAGAACCATTTTGCCACTCTCTCTCGACCTGAACGAGTTGTGAATGGCTTCCTCGGTGGGGCCGACCTTCCTCGGTTTCTCGACTGCCACCGTGTAGCTTCCCTCCGCGCACGGCACGAACTCCGCGCTGTACTCCAAGTCCCACCCTCCCACCACGATGTCCCACGTAATAGTCGCACCTGCCTATTTCCCATTCATCACACAAGACACACAAACAAAATGATTAAAAATGAATACTGCATTATCTGTTCCAGTGAATAGATGTCAAAAGCTTGTCGTTACTTTCTATGAAATTGAACTATTGATGCACAGAGATTTATCAGCCCATGTGATCATTCGATGCAGCATTCAGATTCAGTAGCCTTTTAAATTTGGCGACCCTGATCGAACCAGATCTTGTAGGTCCTAAATATAAGCGTTGTCCACACTAGGGCGAAAAACATGCCCCGTCAAGGCAGCCCGCGCCAAAGCCCGCAAAAATATTGGTGGGTTTTGCCCACCCGCCCAAGTTTTTTTAATTAAAAAAAAAATATCCTGCCCGCAAATACATAATTCGTCAAAGCAGCCTTGGTGCGGGTTGTGGGCAGCCTGCGCCAAACTCCACTGCAGCCTGCGGGTGCGGGCAGCCCGATGCACTGAAAAGGTGAGCGGGTTTTGCCCACCCGCCCAATTTTTTATATAAAAAATGATTTGTTTTACAATGTGAAACCAAATTAGATTTTTTTCAAAAGACGGTACAACCCGTGCCCATGCCCACTACGGGTACGGATCGCCTGCTCGGCCCATGTGGAGAACACTACCTAAACTTAAGCTGGGTTACCATTATCAAACCTGTCTTTTCACCATCTTTTCTTACTTTGCGTAGGTAAAATTGAACTATTGAAGCGTAGAAAAAAAAAATAGAAACCTCGATTCCTTCAATCTGAATGTTGACTTTCTCTCCACCCTTGACGGTGAATTCGGAGGCAGGTTTCGGGGGCCCATTTTGCAACTCGCTGGGTCGACTCAGTCCACCGTACTGAACCGGGACGTCCTCAGGCCTTATGAACCTGAACATCTCAAAAATGGCACGCACAGTAAATAAATACACAACTTGGCAGCAATTATAAAGTAAAAAAGGGTAAGTTTTGAATGCGTCACACACAGGAGTCGTACATAGTAACATAAAAAACAAAAGGACTAATTCATTTGTCTTGGGCTACGAAATAATTAATAAATTGAAATGGGAATTTTGGCAGGAAACGGGAAAAGCCCAGTTTGGAGTTTTTGGCCTCTTTTCGCAAAACGTCGAAAAAAGAAAGATTCTCAATCAAAATTAAATTGAATGAGGAGAAGGAAGAGATTTAAAGGCTCACTTGTAAAGGGTCTCGGCGACATTTCCTTCTTTGGAGATCACGAACTTGCTCTTGGTCCGTTGAGTTAAAAACGGACTAAACATCGAATACAACATGCTAAAGTACCATGGCACATTGATGAATATCTGTCACCACAATATTAAATTATTAAATACGTAGAAATACAAATTACTACTATAAAAAAAAAAAAAAAAAAAAAAATCAACTAGAAGAAGCCATATTATCAAAGTGTGACTGTGATCCATTAATGTATTCATACGTCAACTTAAAAGGAGATCCAAAATTAAACATGCCACATCCATTTCTCACAAAAATTATTTCCATTAACATCTATGTAAATAACTGATCAGATATCTAAGAAGTTGCCCATCAAAAGCTATTTCTTCATAGTGCAAAATGGATAGTATGGTGTTCACGTGAAACAAGTCATCTTCAGTGCGGCAAAAATACCCAATGTTTTATGACACTGAATCAGATCACGATTTAAGGATAAAGATTCAGACCTTCCTTGCGACCATTTCAGGGTAGTTATCCTGAAAGAGCGAGAGGATGTGGTTGGAGGCAGCCCGGAGCTCGCGCTTGGGCATGTCCTTGAGGTCAGTGACCTGAATGAGCGAGTTGACACCTCCGGGCTTGAAGTGCAGGAGATTGATCCCCCTCTCCAGGACCTGCACTCTCCACCTCAGGAACTTCTTCAGCTTCTCCTCGTCCCCGAAGATCCTCTCGTACATGTCCCGGTCCCGGAACACCCCGTACGCGTTGTAGCACACGGGGTGGCCCTCGCGGTCGAAGCCGTGCATGTACGCCACCACTCCCTCCAGCTCCTTGAACCCCAGCTCCTCCTCCAGGATCTCGCCGGCCCTGAACTCCGCGCGCCACGCCAGGCACTTCGCCAGCATCGCCAGCGCGTCGTTCACGCGGAAGTCGCGCGCGCGGAGGAACTTCAGCAGCACCACGTCGCTCTTCTCCGCGTCTTCGCCGTCGCCGTTGTCGAGGAGGTTGACCCCCCAGATGGCGGCGCTGTTCGGGTCGTCCGAGGAGGAGGCCAGCTTCTGCCGGAGCTCCTGGAGCGCTTTCCGCTCGGAGGGCTTGAGGGTCGAGACCAAGTAGGTGTCTTCCTGGAAGGACGGGGCTCTGAAGCTCGCGGCCTCCATTAGAGAGCTCACGAAGCTCTTCTTCATCGCCGGCGAGGCTTCTTGAAGAGGGGTTTGCTGGGGGGTCTCCATTGTTTGTTGTTACGCTCCTTGTGAAGCGAGTTCTGGAGATTTGAATAGAAGAGAGAGTGAGTGTGGACAAAGGAACAAAAGTGAGCAGAGACTGACAAAGAAGCAAAGGGACAAATAAAGAAAAGAGATAACTCTGTCTCTGCGAGAGACACTGAGACAGAAGAAAAATATTGTTTTTTTGTTATTTTCTATTTTCTTAAGATTTTGTAGGAGAGAGACCGGGAATTTGGTTTAAAACTTTCAACTTTCAAAAGCGGCTCTTTCTAATATTTATTTTTGTATTATTTTTAATCCCTCTAATTATCACTATTGGAAGTGAAACGGTGGATCTTAAAATTGTAATTTATGACATCTTTTTGGATTAGTGATGTAATAAAAGCTAATGAGGCTCTACTATTGTAAGTTTGTATCCGGCTCCTTGCAGAGAGCTTGTTCCTAAAAGAAGACTTGAATCGGATAATTTTAAAGAAAAAAATCATCGTCTAGTTATGTTTCAGGGTGCATGAATGTTTTAAAATTTAAAAAATAATTGATTTTCATTGTTTCCTTCTCATTTTGCCTATGAGATTTCAATTTCCTCCAACGCCGACCCTTTGACAATATCATCGACAGTCAATTTTACAACATCGCCCCCTTCGTATCCTCGACCTAACCATCTTTGACTTAACGTCGTTGCCAAAATCCACGTTTGAAGGTTTGTCATTTTTTTAAGTTTCGATTTTTGCTCTCGACCGTGTGTATCAAATACGCATTTAATATTAGGTTTACAATGTTAGGGTTAGGGTTTTTGAAAGATATTTATAGTGTTTAGGTGACTTTGGTGTTCGAATGCAATGATGAGATTATAACATCAAACTCGGTGAATTCCGACCGAGTTCAGTGTTAGGGTAAGGCTAATGGCCTCGAAAAATTATTCTCCACATTCGAGCGTGAAATCACCGAAGTCAGCATATCTATCACCGAAGTCGGTCTTAATATCCCCGATCGATAAACGAACCCGAATTCAAAATTTGAACACCGAAGACGATGATAATATCCCCGAATGAGTAGGTTTCAAAGTCTGTGATTTTAGATCAGATTGCGGTTGTTATGGGGCCGAATTTCGGTGATATTAACACCGAATTCTTCTATCCCCGAATTCGATGATAATATCCCCGAATGGATCAAGTCCGACGTCAGTAATTTTATAACCGACTTTGGTGATACTTTTGCCGGATTAGTTTAACATTGTAAATTGTAATCGATGATAATATTCCTGAATGAATAGGACTCGAAGTCGGTGATTTTACACAGGATTTCGAAGATACTATCGCCGACTTCGGATATGTTAATTATGATTTATTTAACTTTGTTTATTCTTTTACCTGGATTCACAGTTTCATGTGCCGGCCCTTATGTTCCCCACCGAGAAGAACAAACTTGCGTCGGTTACCAACCGTAGTTGCCCGGCTCTTAAAGCTATTAGGCCAAAGTTTATTTCGCACGGGCTTATCGAACGAATCCCGGTAGACTCTCCGCTTCCTAACGTTCTTCATCTACTGGAGTTTACGATTAGCAATGCGCTACTCCACCAACTCATCTTCGTAGGGTCAAATCAGTTGCAAAAGGGGAGCTCCATTTCAACATGTGAGGTAGTAACCATAGGCTCACCGTTGCCGACTTCACGGAGATCATCGGCCTCCCGTTAAGGTTATTTGCGGCACAAATTTAAAAAATATTTGAAAACAAAATGTTAAATATCTATTTTTTTGAACCGGATAAAATATTAATATTTTTCTTTTATGTATAAGACTAATACTTTTTGGGATTTTTGGTACCTATAAGTAAGAGAAACTTTTTGGTATTTTGTTTGGTTAAAATGAAGAATGAGTATTCAATGTTTTTTTTTATCCTTTTAGTATTTATGGTGCTATTATTCTAAAACTAAGAAATATTAGAAAGGGAAAATTACAGCAAAAATACCTAACCTTTGGTCAACGTGACTCCCGTGTAACCAACCTTTAAAATTGGTGGCAAATATACCCAACGTGCGTTGACCGTGACTTTGGCATGAAAACGTTAATATTTCCGTTAACATCCGCCATGTGGCCGTTAAAGGCAAAAATACCCAACCTTTTTTAAAAAAAAATTAATTTTTAATTTTTTTAATTTATATTTTTTTTTCTTTACTTGATTAGTGATAATTACTTGAATTCCAAATACATGGAATAATACAAAAGTTACTCAAAACATCAATTGATTTCTTAATGTGCTTGTATAAGTTACATTTGCTAATAAAAATCTTATTATTATGAGAAATTTTAATATAGCATTACACAAAAGTCGATCATGATATCAATTATCAATTGTATATTACTTTGCTTGGAGAAGTTAATTTGCCGACTAAAACCTAATCATGAATAAATAAGAGAAATGGCTCTTAATAGCTAAATTGAAACGTTTGATTAGCCAAATAGCCAACGTTTCCTTTTTCTTTGCAAAATAGTCAAATTGATGAGGTGGCTATTTAATAACATATTTTATACCTATAATACCCTTTTAACATATTAACGTGTATTAACAAAGTTAATTTTTCTTAAAAATAAGAACATTTACTTGTGTTTACAGAAAATCTATACTAACGTGTATTAACTGAGTTAATTAGTTTAAAAATAAAAAATCGTGATTAAAATTTTAACAAAAATTTAATTTATTTTTAAACAAATTAACTTAGTTAATACACGTTAATATAGTTAATACACGTTAATACAAGGGTAATACGGTCTTTCGTGATTTATAAATGTGGTTGATTGGCTATTTGGCAATATTAATCAAAAGGTTGGCTATTTTGCAAAATAGTTTTTCTAGTTCTACATAGTTAATTTAAGGTTGACAATCAAACTTTAAACAAAAACCTAATCATATTGTTTTTGTTGCATTTGACTATCTAAATATATAGCATGACATCTCAAAGAAATATTATATAATATGTATATATATATATATGTGAAACTCATAGCTGATATATTCTCAAGTTATGACCATTACTTATATTTTTATGTCTTTTTTTGATCGGAACATACTTTGAAGTCTTATTTTGTTATCGGGGATATTTTTAGAGACGTTAATTAGCCGAGTTAATGTCTTCACATTGCTTCAAATTCTAAGTATGAACCGAATTAACATCTTCACCATTACCCTTTTTCATTGGAAATTGACCGTTTTAGATCGAATTAATACAGTCAATTAATGTCTCTGTATTGAAAAAAATGGCTTACGAATACGTGCAAGTAAAAAAAATATTATCAATAATCAATAAGGCTTTTTTGGAGAATGACCTTAAGTGGGTTTTCATTGTGTTTCATAGCTTCCTTCGGCACTATTCATGTTTCTTAGCAGGGGTATTTAAGGGTACGGATTTTAATGGGATCTCAAGAGATGTCTTTTAGCCAATTAGTACTAATCAAGCCATATTGATTATTGATAATATTTTCTTACCAGCACATATTCTTAAGCCATTTTTTTTTCAGTATGAAGATATTACTTGACTGTATTAATTCGATCTAAAACGGTCAATTTCCAATGAAAAGGGTAATGGTGAAGATGTTAATTTGGTCCATACTTAGAATTTGAAGCAATGTGAAGACATTAACTCGGCTAATTAACGTCTCTAAAAGTATCCCCGATAACAAAATAAGACTTCAAAGTATGTTTCGACCAAAAAAAGACATAAAAATAAAAGTAATGGTCATAACTTGAGAACATATGCGCTAAGAGTTTCACACACATATATATACATATTATATAATATTTCTTGGAGATGTCATGTTATATATTTAGATAGTTAAATGTAACAAAAACAATATGATTAGATTTTTGTTTAAAGTTTGATTATCAACGATAAATTAAGTATGTAATTGTTTTATTCATAATTAGGTTTAGTAGGCAAATTAGCTTCTCCAAGCAAATTAATATACAATTGATAATTGATATCATGATCGACTTTTGTGTAATGCTATATTTAAAATTTATCATAATAATAAGATTTTTATTAGCAAATGTAGCTTATACAAGCACATGATTAAGAAATTAGTTGATGTTTTGACTAACTTATGTGTTATTCTATGTATTTGGAATTCAAGTAATTATCATCAATAAAGTAAAGAAAAAAAAGTATAAATTAAAAAAAAAAGTTTTTTTTTTCAAAGTTTTTTTTCAAAAAAAAAAAAAAGAGTTGGGTATTTTTGCCGTTAACGGCCACATGGCGGTGGTGAACGGAAAAATTAACGTTTTCATGCCAAAGTCACGGTTAACGCACGTTGGGTATTTTTGCCGCCAGTTTTAAAAGTTATGTATACAAGAAGCACGTTGATAAAAAAATTAGGTATTTTTACCGTAATTTTTCCCGTTAGAAAATAAGTAAGGAATGGACTCATCCCTCGATCATGAATGATTCATGATAGAGAAAAAATATATATATATTTTGGGTCCCACTTTGAAAGGAAAGCCACAAACTCTGCGTTGGATACCGAACACAAATGAGGAGAATCTTTAGGGATCCGATTAAGAGAAACAAAGGATAATTAGGCAAAGCATGTCAATTCAAATGCCAACTGTTCGACCACTTAATCATTTAAGCCACTTAGCTCTGAATCACACTTCCTAATTCACATTTTTTAATATGTTATCCGACATACTCACAGGCTTTCATCTTTTATATTTATATTTCCGGAAATAAAATTTTAGCCTTCGCGAATTTTAATTTCAAGTTTTGAGCCGTACCTTTGAACATTATTCATCATCATCAATTCGTTTCCGAATAATTTTTTTATTTTGATGATTATGTGGATTATGGAAGATAGTATATGTCATGGGTATTTTTCAAAAATAAAAAAAATTAAGGTCCAACCCAAAAAAAATGTCCCAGTCTGGGACTCTCAGGGGCCTATTTATTAAACCTATCACACCCCCTTAGTTTAGCTAAGGGTGCGCATGAGCTAAGGTGGCCCATGCACAAGAGCGTACGGGCGGGAGGCCCGGTAAGCCTCCCGGGCGCTAGACAGGTGATTTAACGCGCCCGAAGAAGTCTTTGTGTGCCAAGCAGAGGTCTCGGTGTGCCGAGCACACTTGCGGGAGTTTTACGCAGGTGACTTGACGGATGGAAACTCACCATAGGTGCACGACGGATACCCGGGCCACGGGAGAGGCCTAGGCGTGCACACGGCAAAGGAAGAAATCAAGGGAAACGCTAGATGATGGCGCAAGGGAACGTTGGATAACGCGCCAAAGAGTGGGCCAAGCGAATGGGCTGCCAAACCCATACGCACAGCGAGTACACGCGCTGCCCGGGCAGTTCAGGCAGTGCCTACGAGCATTAGGACAACGAGTTCGCGCGTAGAGTTCAGGCAGTGCCTACGAGCATTGGGACAACGAGTTCGCGCAAGACTTCGCGCGCGACTCTACGCGCGGTTTGGGCAGCGACCGTCACCCACTCGGAGCCAGCAAGCACGCGCGCGCAAACTTGAAGCCCAAGGAAGAGAAGCGCGCGCAAAGAAGCTTGAGGCCCAAGGAAGACTCGCGAAGATAACGGGATATCTTCAAAGATAGCGCACGTGGGATAAAGCTTGAAGATAGGATAAAGCTTCAAGATAAGATAACGCCTAGAGTTAGATTTCGACTAGGATTAGGATTATCTTAGCCTTGCCTATTTAAAGAGCCATGTTGGCAGAGTTTATTCATTCAATCATTATTCTCATTCGCTTAGGATAAGCTAGAGTTAGGACTAGAGTCTTATAGATTCGAGTACGGGCCGTGCACGAGTTAAGGTGCCGAGTTAGCAGAGTCTATAATCCTTTTGAGTATTAATAAAAGCTTAAGGTTGAAGTGTGCCTCGTATATGATTGTCTTGAGTGATTTAAATTATTGGTGAGAGTGAGTGGATCCAATTGAGGAAGGGCCTCGGTTGTTAAGGCTGGTCGGATTCAGGGGAATTTGACGCCGCATAGGGAATTTCGTTAGGAAAAAGATAACGGAAAAATTAACCCTGTGACAAAACCAACACGCCAGGTTGATGCGGATTGACGGCCGTTGATGCGATTAAGCCTTTGGAGCACCCGGAACGCACGACGACTACCAGGGACACATTCGGACGCCCGAGGCGATCCGTAGGCACCCGGACTAAAAAAGGCCCATAATTACGATTATGCCCCTGCGAGCTTAGTGGGTGCCCGGGGACGCCAGGTTGATGCATATCGACGCTTGTTGATGTGATTAAGCCTTTGGAGCGCCCGACACGCATGGCAACGATTAGGGACACATTCGGACACCCGAGGCGACTCGTAGGCATCGGACTAAAAAAGTCCCATAATTACGATTATGCCCCTGCGAGCTTAGTGGGTGCTCGGGGACGCCAGGTTGATGCAGATTGATTCCCGTTGTTGCGATTAAGCCTTTGGAGCGCCCGGAACGCATGGTGACGACCAGGGACACATTTGGACGCCCGAGACATCCCATGGGCACCCGGACTCAAAAAAGGTCATAATTACACATAGGCCCTACGGGTTTCGTGGATGCTCTTGGATGCCAAATGACGCCTCGTTGATGCCCATGGACGCCATTAAGCTTTTGGGAGCGCCCAGAACGCATAGAGACGACCGTGGGTGTGTTTGGACGCCCGAGGCATCCCACGACCATAAAAGGGCGCAAAATAATATTTTAATTACCCAAGGACCAACAAAGTAATTTCTGATTCCCTCAAGGTCCATAGGCCTCCTATAAAAAGGAGTTTCATTTCAATCAAACAGTAACTCATTCAAACGCTCTCTACAACTATAAAACTCTTGTTTCTCTCTTATACATATAGTTCAATTTAAATATCCGACTATCGTCGGAGCGGAGGAGCTAGCTAGAGTGGAAGTGCCCGATCGCCGACCTTCCCCTTACGGAGGTTCCGGTCCTCTGCGGTTGCCGACCTATATCCCGAGTCGTAAGACTTTGTGGTAATGGGTCGGAGGATCCAGTTTCGGTCCGACGATAAGGGGAGGGTCTGATAAGGGTCCGAGCGCCGTCCAACTATTGTCTCGGCCCCCGAGCTCACTTGAGGAATCGCCAATTCATAGAGAAATGTCCGAGCACCGTCCAACTCTCGCCATCAGCCCCCCGACTAACCGGACGAATCGCCGACTCCCTAGAGGAAGGTCTGAGCGCCGTCCGACTTTTGCTATCGGCCCTCCGGCTCACTGGAGGAATCGCCGAGTTCCTAGAGGAAAGTCCGACCGCCGTCCAACTCTTGTCTCCGCCATCGATCCCCCGGCTCACCGGGAGAACCACTGACTGTTTTCTCGGCCCCCAGCTCACCGGAGGTATTGCCGACTCCTCAAAGGACGGTCTGAGCGCCGTCTGACTCTCGTCATCGGCCCCCCGGCTCACTGGAGGATTCGCCAACTCCCTAGTAGAAGGTCCGAGCGTCGTTCGATTCTCGCCATCGGCCTCCCGATTCACCGGAGGAATCGCTGACTTCCTAGAGGAAGGTTAGAGCGTCGTCTGACTCTCGTTTTCGCCATCAGTCCCCCGGATCACCGGAGGAACCACCGACTCCCTAGAGAAAGGTCCGAGCGTCGTTCAACTCCCGTCTCGGCTATCGCCCCCTGCTTGTCCAGGCAATCCTATGTACGCACTTCCTAACGCCCACATTTACAAGTGGATACATAGGCAGCGTCACTATATGTGACGAGGTGCGGCATCATATATTATCACCCCTCGATTCCCCCAGATATCGAAGAATCAAGATCCAAACGTCGACCTCCCTTACGGAGGTTCCGATTCTCAGCGGTCTCCAATCCATATCTCGAGTCCAGTCCGATCGCCTAGGCAAAGGTCCCAGGTCTTTGCTATAATGGGTCGGAGGACCCGATTCTGATTCGCCCGGTTAGCGGAGAACCCGATCTTCAAAAGAAAAATGAATCAAGTCTCTAGCTCAGAAAAATTAACAAACGACGATGGGCCCGGCCCATTATCATGACATGAGCCGCAACAATATTTTATCCATTTTTCGGCCGTATATGTAATGTCACTGTCTCGAAATCCTAACTATCCGAGAAATTAGCATGTCTGAATGTGAGAAATAAAGTAGAAGCTAGTGATAAAGTTTGATTAACATGATAAGCATAGAAATTGACAAATATAAAAAAGCAATGAATGTAATAAATTCGAAATTATGAAAGTTAAGTAATGCTTTATATTATATTACTTTTTTTTTCATTCTTTTTTAACGTTTGAATAGATTTAGTAACCACTTTTGACTTCTAGACAAATTTGTCCCTTGACATCATAGCTCATACAAAAGGCTAAGTGTCCCAACCAAGGTTTAAAATGCCGCTTGCCGTTTTCGTTTCGAATTTTTCGTTTTATGGATATATCGCTTGCCGATGGGTATGTCGATGGGCAAATGGTAAAAAAAGGGCATGTCGTTTACCGGATTTACCGCATTTTTCGAATGGGCATACCGCATTTACCGCACTTTTCGCATGGATATTTAGTAAAAAATATTTGAGTATTTAAGCACGATATTTATATAGGTTCAAAACTACATATTTAATAAATACAAGACATAATTGTATACAACAAAACACATTTGTAACTTAAATATGTAGGTGAAATGTATAATATTAAGTCACTTTATTAGTTTAAGTGTATAATATTAAGTCAAATTATTATGTGAAGTGAATATGTATGTTAATTAAGTGTGTAATATTAAGTGAATATGCATGTTAATTGTATAGGTATGTTAACAAATTTAATATTAGTTGAAGTGTATAATATTAAATGAATATGTATATTAAATGTATATGTATGTTAGGTGAAGTTAATATGTATGTTAAGTGTATAATATTATTTGAAGTGTGTAATATTAAGTTAAATTATTAGGTGAAGTGTATGTGTATGTTAAGTGTGAATGTGTGATATTAGTTGAAAACAAAAAGTCCCACATTGATAGATGACAAGAGTTTGGTGATGTTTATATACCAAATATTAGGGACAAGGGCTTGGGCCCTTAGGGTCATAGGATTTTGTGGATGGGGGAGGATTCACACAAATGTTACACCACCACACGCGCGCGCCGCCGCCGGCCGGACGTGGCGTGGAGGGGTCTTGTGTGAGTATAATTATTTTTGCCGTTTTCTACCAAAAATGCGAAATTCGAGCACTATTTCGTCGTTTTGAAGGCAAAAAACGACAAGAGATTTTCTTTCCGAATGTCGTTTGGAATTTCGCGGCATTTGGTAAAACGACAGCGAAACGGAAAGAATGTCGTTTCGGTGTTCCACTGAAAACGAATTTCGTTCGATTTTCCCGACATTTCGCACCTTGGTCCCAACTAGCCTTCTTCCTTCCTAAAAGGCTAAAACATATCTCCCTCAATTAATGACTATTTATTTATTTATGTTACTATTGAGACATATCCGTAAAGAAATGTAAGTTAGGAAGCAGTCAAATATTTGTAGTTACAACTTACAAGGTATTTCATTTTATTTCTTTAATGTGGAGTTTAGTTCGCTGTAATTGTTTAATTGTAATCATGATGAAATTAATAAGAAGCATCAACTTTTGCATTCCACCGTATTGGGAGAGAGTTTCATTTGGAGTATATTCACTCTTACATCTGCTATGTTTTGTCAATCCTAATGGAACTTTCTCCCATTAGGATTAGGATTCGTTCCTTCAAACTAAAAAATATAAGCTATGTCCAATAGAACATAAATACACTTCAGTGATTTTTTTATATTTTTTTTTTAGGGACAGTTCAGTGAATTCAAAGACAAACAAGTGAGATAATATCCTGTTGGGTTTTATAAGTGGGCTTCATAAGTAATAAGATTAGGCTTTGAATTTAGTGTTATGAATAACCCTTAAATGCCACTTTGGGCCACCCTTCCCAAAAGAATAAATAGATTACATCTCATAAATAGCTCATGAAGAATCACTAGTAGAAATAACGTTTTCATCAACTGCTAAATCAGTTGTTTTAAATTCAAAATCAGTTGTTAAAACATTTTTGACACTGAAAAATCACTTCGTAAGTTTAGTTAGTAATACCTTGTGGCAGATGCTACATTTTACAACTGAAATATTTTAGTTGCTATTCGTGATTTTAGCAACCGAGGGAAACTAAAAAATTACTCTCCAAAAGTATAAGATTCCGGCCATTTTTTCGCCGGAAAAAGACAATCAACAACTGAATTATCAGTTTCGAAAAAAAAATCCGGTGTGCATATTAGCAACTAAAAAATCAATTTCCAAAATGATAAAATCTCCGTCCATTTTTTCCGTCGGAAAATTGGAATCATCAACTGAAAAATCAATTTTAGGAACTTTGCAATTAATTTTTATTATTTATTTATTTTTCATTTTTTATCGTTGCTTGATAAGTGGATCAAATTCAAATCTGTATACATTGTAAGTTCTTTATAAATCATTGTAAAAAAAAAGAAGTAAATGTACAAAGACCTTATAAAAATACATCAAAGAGATGTTGAAGTAGTATACATTTGCATATAGTTTTGGTTACACCACTACAATAAACTTTCTTTGAACACTATTACATAAACTATATACAACAATATTACAAAGTCTAATTAAAAATAGATGCAGCAACTTGAAGTCCTTGACAAATATCTTCATTTTTCTCCGGAAGTCGAACGAAGAAACTTTTTTCCTGCAAATCAATGAACATTTTATAAATTGTAACTTAAAAGAACACGATATATTTCTGAATCAATTCATAACTCAAGTAAACCGTTCAAGAATTGCTCAGAGAGCATAATAGAAAACATTAACCAGATATATAGCTTCTACAGAGAACAAACTTCATATGGAGCTGTACTGTATATTGGATGGACATGCTTCAACTTAGTAAAATAGCTTCAAAAAACAGAGTTAAACTATTAGCATATACTAGAGAAACAAAACTGTTACAATAATCCAATTAGCTTATAATAATCTAATAAGGGAATCACAATCAACCAACTCAGATTCAACAACCAAATCAAACAACACAATTAAAAATGAACTTAGGCATTCTTAAATTCACAAACAAACGAAACAACATACCTGTGATGACGAAGATTGATCTGAGATGCAAACGGCGAAGAAAGAGAAGGGGGAGAATTTCCAAAAACCCTAAAATAGGAGAACAAGAAAAGAATCAGAAATAGATTAAGGATGAAATTAGAACAGAGATGCTTCGGCCGTCCCCTTCGGCGGCGATCAAAGGGGAAGAATTTCATTTCTCTCTGGAGCCGCCATTGGAGCCGACGAGCTTCGAGTCTCCGTGGAGCGCGATCTGGGACGCAAAGTTCGGGTCTTTAATTCTGAAGTGTGGGAAGGAGAAGGAGAACGTGGAGTTCGGGTTCGCCATGGAAGGTCTGAAGAAGAGGACGAGGAGAAAGTAGACGGAAATGGCCATGGCTGGAAACTGAATCTGGGTTCTTCGAGTTGGACTCATTACCAGTCAAAAGATGAGATTTTGATTACTGGGTGCTAGGGTTTCCGAGGGAGGAAGAAGATGAAGATGAAGATGGAGATGGAGGAGCATTTGGAAAGAAAAGAAAGTAAAGAATATTTTGGTTTCAGAGGAGTTTAAAAAGACTGCCAAAATTTTGGCGGTGCTAATTTCCCTAATTAAAAATTTTGGCGACATTAAAATTTATTGCCGCCAAAAAAATTTCCCAATTTTTTGCTATTTACTTATAAACCAAAAGTGATGAATAATAACCCAAACGCAACTTAAATACTTGATATACGTAATATATACTAGCATTTTTTGCTTTTATAAGCTAAAACTAAAAAAAGTGATAAATATTAGAGTCAATAATGCTAATATTTAGCGACAAAATTGGCGGACTCAAGGGTCTCGGCAACATACTCGGTGGTTTTATGACGGACTCAATGGTGTTGGCGACAGACTCGGCATTTTCGTACAATGTCGGTGACGTACTCGACAGAATCAATTATATCGGCGATGAACTAGAAAATAAACATATTTAAATAATAAATTAACAATTTGCTAAATTTATAAGATAATATTTTTTGTAATCTTTGCAAATTTTAGTCGTGTTTAATAATCCATCGTTTTTCAAAATTTTAGTCATGTTCGACGAAGAGTCTGTTAGATTTTTAGGGGAGAGTAAAAAATATTTATTTAATTTAAAGTATTAATTTGTTTTTTGAATCATAATTAAAATATGATTTAATTTATTCTTATTAATTAAGTTATGTAATTAATATTATAATTTGACAGTTTAACGATGCCACATCAACAGAATTTAACATCCCTAACGGAAGGACCAACGGATTTTACATTGAACAAACGTTGTGTATTTTTGCCCACACTTTAAAAGGTTGGGGACCTAAAACCCCTGTTGACCAAAGGTTGTGCATTATTGCCGCAATTAACCCTAAATTAAAATATTTTTTGTTAATCAAGATGTTATATAATTAGAGATTATTAATAATAAAAAAAATTCTTCATAAATGTATAAATTAATAAATTATTAATTTATATGTTAATTACTAATCCGATAAGATAATACTTTTTGCTGGTCCCAACAATATTAATTTATAAAAGTTCTACTGTATTATAATAGTAAATAATACCTTATAGTACAAAATCTTATTCAATCACTGGTGGAATTACATCGAAAATGCATTATTCTGTTTGACAACTATTTACTATAAATTGTTTTTTTATTATATTTACACATTCACTTGTGATGTTTCTTGGATCCCATGTTTCACTCCATTCTCACAATTGCTACTCCGTCTTGATTTAATTTAATTTGAAATTTATTGATCTTTTCAAGAATTTTATCAATTGATTTTCGACTCTTACTAACTGAATAATCAGTTACCTAAAATAAGAAATTAGATTTTACATATTCAACCACTGAAAAATTTGTTATTAATAATTGATTATCTAGTTGCTAAAAGCTACACCAATGGCCAGCTAATATTTGACATATAGTTATTGAAAATTCAGTGGCCGAAAATTTAAAATTCATTTTTAGAATCAGATAAATCACTAGATAAAACTCTTGCCGGAATATGTTATTGGCAACTGATGTTCTAGAAATGGATACTAAAAATTTAGTGGCCCAAAATATAAAAATCATTTTTAAAAACTGATAAATTTGTAGATAAAACTCTTGCCGGAATATAAATAAAACACTTATTTTAATTTTTTAACCACTGAAAACTTTGTTGTTAATAATATAGTGATCAGTTAATAAAAATAATTGCTATCGGTAACTGATGTTAGATATATACCTACTGAAAATTCAGTGGCCAAACATCTAAAAATTATTATTAGAAACTGAAAAATCAATATAAAAAACTCTTGCCGGAATTTAAAACTTTCCGTCGAACATAGTGATCATCAACTGATTTAAATATTTTAGAAACTAGAAAATCAGTTTTTAAAATTCAAAAAATTTAGCGCCAATTATCAGTTGCTTAAAGTTAGATATCAGTTGCCAAAATTATAAATTTTAAATAACTTTACTGAACTCTTTAGCAACTGATATATCTTTAAAATCAGTGTCTATTAATAAATTATAGAAACTAATTATTCAGTGGGTAAAAGTTTAGTTTCTAAAAATCACATTTTTACTAGTGAATATAGCAGTCTCGGAGTGATGCTTTTACGAGCCGCGTGGTGGACAAGGTAGACAAGGTTGATTATGAGTTTTTCGTGTTTTGTTGGAGTTTTTGAGTTTGTCGTGTTTTGTTGGAGTCCTCAATTGAGTAAGTACTTTAAATTTGAGGGCTTGAGGTGCCGGCTTTACTCGCCTATATTCAGGACTGACCTTGAAGATAAATGTTTTAGTTTTCAAAGCTAAGATATGGTATTGGCAAAGATTGTTTGATGGCATGTGAAGACGACAAGAAAACAGGGAAAATCTCGAAGAACGAGGCTCTGTAGATGTCGGATTTCGTCAAATCCATCCCTAACACAACTCGTGTCGTTTTGTCCCAAAAACGACGTAAGATGAGGGCAAGGAGGTTTGTTGACTGATGGTCAACCTAGGAACATCCTCGAAGAGGTTCAATCCGTGACGAAGTCTGACTAGTGTAAAAGCGAACTACGATGAAATGCTCCATCACGCCTCGATGAAGAATCCCGGGGCGTGCGGAGCCGAATGACAACTGACGAGATATGCATTTAATGACGCCCATGCCGATCCCACCTACCCACCGTGGCCAACTACCCTAGAATGATGCAAAGCATGGGTTAACCATGCTTTTCTCAAATCACTCTTATGGAAGCTAGTGATTGGATGCGACAAAGGGCGGGAAAGACGTGAGAAGACAAATGTAAGCTCTATAAAAGCGAGATTCAAGGAACAAGAAGAAAAGGAATTCAGAAACCCTAAGCCTATAAATACATACGTAAACCTCATTAAAGGGGATGGAGAAATTATCCCAGAAGAGAGATTCGGCCAGGAGGGAGAGGGTGGAGATTCGGCTAAGAGAAACCAGAAAGAAAGAAAGAAAGAAAGAAAGAAAGAAAGAAAGAAAGAAAGAAAGAAAGAAAGAAAGAAAGAAAGAGAACGCCAACCACGTTGAACTACGTGATGACCTGATCCCGGTATACCGGGTACGCAGGCAGCCTCGCTGAAGCTGGCGAGGTGCGGCATCAAATCATATCCTATTTTTATCATTTTCCTTCAATTGTCCAGCTATCAAACGGGAAAAACCGAGTCCTTTTCGGGAATACAATAAATCAAGAATATTTGCATCTATATTTTGATATATTTTCTGTTTGTTCTTGTGACTGAAGAGGGTGGTGCAAATCGCCCTCAACAGGCTCCATCTCCACGCTTTTAAGGATAACGACTTCTCTTTGATTAATTTCTAGCTTTGTTAATCTAGGTCTATGTGTTTTTTTAAGTTTCTCCAAAATAATTACCCGACTGGGGCGAAGTTATCTGGGAAATTCCCTTCAAGAGTAGAAGAGCCTAGGGCGACTAGGACTAAATTGGAATTATTTTCCTAGCCCAACAATTTATTGGTATTTTCTTAAAAAGTGTGTTTTCAAGGATTGAAAAACGAATAAGCAACAACACAGTTAAGCCGTATGCTCGGACGTGCGGCTAGGCGCACCAAGCCGCCCCATAACAGCCATATTTTAATAGAAAAACGTTGTTGTCTAAAGCATGTTTCATGTTTGTATATATCTTTTCATCACGAGTGTATTTTTTTAATGTCGATTCTATGCATTGTATTCAATATATTTTTAACTTTTGTTTTGTTTGTTTTTTAATTGAAAGTATGAAGCTATTTTGTTTGTGTTCCATATAAAGCATCGGAGCCGTGTTAGTGCCTTCAATATCGAGTGAAGGACGCTGATACCGGACTACGAACGACCAGGTCTAGTATATTGAGAAGACAAGATCGAAAATAAAGATAACAAAAGCGTCACTCGGAATCCACCAAGATAAGCATAGGATAGAAGAAACGTCACTCCTGGAATTCACCGAAAGATAAGTTTCTGATAGAAGAAACGCCACTTCCGCAATCCACCGAAAGATAAGTTTCTGATAGAAGCAACGCCACTTCCGCAATCCACCGAAAGATAAGTTTCTAAACTCACCACTAAAGGAATCCACCAAGAGATAAGAGGATTTTCACAAAGATAACTTTGAGAGAGTTTTTTTTTTTTTTTTATCAAACATAATCTGCCATTCTCATTGTATTCTTGCTCCTTAAATAGAGCTGATAGGTTACATTTCCATACATCCCCTCCAACCACTTTCTAACGCTTTCCAACTTCTCAACCAAGTCCCAAAACAACCCCATAAAAGAGAGCACCAAGTCCCCACGACCATTATGGCCTCTTATGGCTATTACAAGACTCAAGACACTAATAATGACCATACTTAACCCTTGGACTAATTAGAAAAATAAATACACTCACTAACATAATTATGAATAACACTATTACAAATGAGCATACTTATGTTGGACATGAGTCCTTAAACAAGCTGTATTTTCCCTAATTGTAAAAGAGTTTGACTAAAGTCGTTGAATAAAAGATGTTACTTATTATGTTAATCTTATTATAGTTTCTGGTATAGTAAAATAGAATATTTGTTCTTTAGTTCATAAAGGATGCAATTATGTTATGATTATCATAAAAAGTCAATGTGAGGAGGAATTAATAATCATAATAAATGAACTTAAAATGGGAGCGACTTGATTAACTGAGTGAGAGCTCATTAATCGGATAAAGTCATTAATGTGACTAAGTGATATAATCCCATTCTGGATTAAGTGTGTGTCACACTCACTGGAAGTGCATTAAGTATGAAGCGGCTTCATACTAGACTGGACCTGACTTAAACTCTGGAAGTTATCCTATAAGACCGTCACTGATAACTTTGAGTTGAGTCACTAGTAGATAGTCAAATGAAAATTCAATCTAAGTCGTGAGTGACCTCGAGCCTGGACTGTTGACTTGATTTATTTATTTGATTTAACTGTTAAAGAATACATTTACTGTCATTCCCAATGCTGATATTTTGGGAACATGATAGTCAAAGGTAAGGGTAGCTTGGTCATAGAAACAGACATCACATAACTCTCTTCAGAGTCAAGATGAATCCCTTGATTGTTACTGGTGAGAAGTGAGATGTACCCGTTCGCAACTTATAAATCGAAACTATAAGTGGGTTACTGACAATATTACTAACTGAGTTAAGGATGAAAATGTAGTGATGAGATGCAAAATGGTAAAAATTGCCTGCTCGTGTGTGGATCATCAAGTGAAAGATTAATAACCCGAATTTGATTGTATCAGTGGACACCTTACTATAAAGGGAATAATATATATTGTATCACTAGAGAGTTTAGCATCGGGTTTATAGTGGAATAACACCGAGATTTGACAAACCACTGGCAGTTCGTTGGAGCTTCAGTGATACGGGTCCAAGGTCCCCAGGAAAGCTCCGGAACAGATGATACGTACGTGATTTAAACATTCGATATGTTTTATCATTTTTCAAGATTCATAAAACTAAAGTCTGTGTCAGATTTTTGAAAGTTTTATTTTTAACGTGGCAAAAGTACTAAAGTTTAGTACTGGAAATTTAACTGACAAAATAAAGTAGAATTTGGATTTCTCATAAACTAGAAAGTTATTGTAAATTTAATTCTAAGAAACTTTGCTTTTGGAACCGAGTCGTTTCGAAGTACGGTTTGTGATTTAGGTAATTTCCAAGTTTCTGATCGGTATCGGTAAACTATGAAATTAAATCATATGTCACGAATTAAAATGATGGTGTTGCACCATGACATCTAATGTGTCATATTGATATCAATGAATTATAACATAATTTAGCTATTTGGATTTAATAATTAATATTCTTATTGATAATTAATTAATGATTAATAGATTTATATTATGATAAAATATATATTTGGTATATATATATTTTATGCTGCCCAAGAAATGTGTGACTAGGTCTACACGAGTTTGACTTGATTTGGACTTTACAAATATGCGGCAAAAGTACCTAAGTTTAGGTATTGGTGAAAAATCCTAAAATTAATTTGGTTCATTAGATCGGTCAAGATTTAATCTCAACCGTTGGATCATGATAATTAATTTGGAAACTCTAATTCGAAAATAACTTGGTGACCTAGTTTGGATTTCGAATATGCTTAATTAATTACATCCCTTGGATTTGTTTAAGATTTAATCTTAACTGTCGGATTGGAAATTCATTAACATGCATATATGGCATATAATTCGAATTTACGGAAAAATAAATCGAATACTATTGCTTGGTAATCAAGCTTTGAGAGTTGACTTTATCAAAAATCAATATGGTCCATTAGATTGGTTATGGAATTAATTCCAACCATTGAATCTAGCTTATTGATTTCGAAAATATATATGCATACAAGGGAATTCGATTTCTACTATATAAGGAAGTGATTGGTTAATTGATTAATTAATTGATTTACCATGACTTCCTTTTTTGGTTAAATTCTCAATTAATTTGAATCATTGGATATTTCTAGATCCAAGCTAGACTATTGATTTGAGGGAATTAATTATATTTGCCCATTATTGAATACGAAAATTAGGGAGGGAAGCTTCCCTAATTAGTTTTACCTTGAGCCTATAGATAGGATGCTCATTCTACACATTACACACACCTCCCCAGAGCAAGAAATTTGACATCTCTCTCTCTCTCTCTAGAGTCTATGAATTTTTTAGCTTCTGATCTCTTTTTTCTGGTTTGGCTTAGTGAGACGTTGTTCTCCGGAAGCTTTAAAAGAACCATCAGCTAAAATTTTTGCGACGGAGTCTTGTCGGTGAAGCCCACGCTTATGTACGAGGAGTCCAGGAGAATATACCGGGATATCATGGGAGTTTCCCTCAGCATCAGCGAAGTCGTGCCCAGTTCAGAACGCGCAACCGAAAGTCGTCATAATCTGAGGTACGACCTTATGCATTGGGTCAATAAATGCAAACCTTTATTTACAGTTTATTTATTTCATATTGAGTAGATTGTTAATAATGAAATATGAAAATTAAATTGCTAATAATTTATCAGATCTTGGAATCGTGATTATCCAATTATCTGTCCGTTGTACGGTGTAACAAGCTTTCCGCTTTAAATATTTTTTTAAATGTTACCCGGACGGATTGATGGCTTATATCGTGATAAATACGACGGGTATCGTAATAAAATTCCCAACAACTTAGACCACGAAATCTGATTGGGATACCAAGTAAATATCATTCCCACTTCCTATTCCCGCTAGTATTTTCGCGATACCCGCTAGCATTGCCAAGCCCGCTATGCATGTTACCGCTAGTCACCTCTGGATCCGCATCATTCTACCCAGGTTGAAAAGGACTCGACCTCAAGTCTAGCGGTTCATCATGAAGGAACAGTGATAGTTTATTGGGTATGGATTAATCTAAACCGATCGATCCATAGTTTATAAAATTTTGCGGAACAATTAATGTTTGTCTGATTAAGCATACGCGTAGGATAAACTTTGTTCTACATGGGCTAAACATGAAATCGCGTCCCATACAGCGATTCCCGCTATCCTATCCGGTTTACGAAATCCAAAAATTAATTAAGAAATAAGTCCTGATCTTTTTCTTTCGATTTTTATCATTAAAAATTAATTCATTATCGAATGTGAATTAGATTAAGGGTTTGAGGAAATAGATAATTATCTAATCAATGAATTTAATACCAACATGATTCGCGTATTCCAGCTGTGTTCTCTGATTTCTGAAACAACTTCTGCGATTTTCTATCTGTTGAATTCTCCCAATAGCCTTCCGATGTATGCTCCGGAATTAGACCGCCACGATGTGTGGGCTTTAAGGATAACCAAAAAACCTTAAGGCTGAACCGGGATCGAACCTCTGACTTCGGATATCAAAATTCGTAGAGACACAGAGAGAGAGAGAACTCGAATTTCTGAATTTTTAAAACTTATGATTTTTTATTTTAGGTCTAGCCTATTTATAGACAGATATCGAATCTTAACCACATGGAGATATTTACTTATTATCTTTATTTAAATAATTAAGATAATGAATAATATCATATCTTATTAAATCTTTTTCAAGAAAGATTTAAATCTTAAGATAAGATAACAAATCTTTCGGATATTAATCCAAGATTTAATATCTCCTTATTTTTTATTTCTATATGACAAATATATATATTTAATTTGATTTAGAAAATAATATTAAATTCGAATAAAACATAATTCGAATTTAGGGTTATTTAAATCTAATATAAATATTTTTAATTATAATTAATTATTAATAATAAATATTAATAAGAAAATCCAATAATTAAAATTATATTACTATTTAAATACTCCAGAAAATAAATCTAATATTTAATTTTGAATTCGCAGCCTAAAACATACCTTAATCCGGATCTAGCCGAATTACTGATTTTGCCATAACTCTCGCCCCGTTCATCAGAATGATGCAATTCAAAGTGATAAATTCCTAGAATTTGATTTCCCACAATACTGTGACTATCCAGGAGTCAAATTCTATTTATCAGATTTTTACTTTCCCGGGTTGTACCAAAACTTTGGTACTTTTCCCACTTAAGGTAAATAGACATTTCGTGACTAAGTCTCGACTGTAGTCTAATTGGATCCACCCCATATTTAACAAATGAATATTTAATGAGTTGTCACTTTTATTGAGTTACAAAGTGGACTAATGGACATATTACTCAAGCTCAAGTGAAATGAAGAAATTTCACCAACTTCGATTACATTCCAATATAGCTCAAAGCTGAACACACTCTTGAGTAATAATGTAGTTTATATAATCCTGAAACAAGAGTTCATCGATACAATCAGATTCTTGTATTCATGGTTTTCGCATTTATTATGATTTTCATCAAAGGGTACTAGTTGTCGTACTGCCCTTTGCTGACACTCACTTTATTCTATGATTCTTACAAACTACTCACTTTGTTTCCCACGAGTCATTATAAAGAAATCATAAACTTGTTATCCATATCTGCTCCATGCGACTTGTCCCAGGCAACCTTCTGATCCCAAGATGAAAGTGATTAGGAATACTATCGTATTCTATAACAATCAAATCAAAGATCACGTGAGTTAAACCGTACAAGCCCATGAGGCTCAGGAGTTCAACCGATTCCATCTGATCATCTTTGTGACTTAATCTTACTTTCATCAGTGATGACCTTACTTGATGATTTCAGGTGTTATGTTTGTCCGTCCAGTATGAAGACACTCCAATACCTAGTGTTCTCAAAGGTGCAGGACCAGCACCAGATCCGGTAATAGATCATCACATATAGTATTTGAGCTTGCTTTTATGGTTTTTACTAATTATAAGTTCCCACTTTCTAATCTAGCCATGGACATATCTTTAAGTTCTTAACTTATGCTAGTAAAACCTCCTTACACATAGACTCTGTGTGATGACGTAGCATAATTGTAAAACGTATAGAAATTTGGGACGAAACATTTGATTTTATAATATTTAGGATATAACTATATATGACTATCATTAATGAATCATATTATATTTAAAAGGAAAGACAACCATAATCTCAGTGCAATGTGATTAGCATCTGAATAGAGAGCACATTATAAAATATGTCCAACAGACACACCATAGTGATCAGGAAGCTCCGCCTTGTACGCGTTGTCATTAACTTTTTCCACTCTCGGTTCCGCTCATTCCGTAGCTGAATCCACACTTTATCACCAACTTGAAAAGTTACATTCTGCCTATGCGTATTGGCTTGTTGAGCATACTTCTCCGTTTGCTTCAAAATCTTGTCTCGAACTTGAGCGTGCAATTGTTCGATGAATTTGACCCACTCATCCGCTGCCCCACTAAAACTTGTCTCCGTCTTCAAGGGACCCATATCCAAAGGAGAATTTGGATTCTTGCCATAGACAATTTCAAATGGGCTTGACTTCATGGCTGAATGAGTGCACCGGTTGTAAGCAAATTCAGCATGTGCAAGCGACAAATCCCACCCCTTGTGTTCTTCTTAAAAAGGCTCCTCAACAATGCCTCCAATGATCGATTGACCACCTCAGTTTGTCCATCAGTTTGTGAATGGTGTGAAGTACTATATTGTAGCATCGTGCCCATTTTCCACCACAGAGTTCTCCAAAAATGACTAAGAAACTTAGAATCCCGATCAAACGTGATTGTCTATGGAACCCCATGTAACTTCAGAATCGCTTGAAAATAGAGATCCTCAATGTTGGTCGCATCCATTGTTTTGCCGCACGAAACAAAGTGAGCCATCTTCGAGAATCGATCAACCACCACCATGATCGAATCCTTGTGACACTGAGCTATGGGAAGTCCCAAAACGAAATCCATGCTCATATCTTCCCAAGGAGCATTAGGGGTTGGAAGTGGCATGTACAATCCAGCGTTACTCCTATGCATCTTTGCGTGCTGACAAGTCCCACATTGCTCAACGATCCGCCTTACCTCCCGAGTCAGCTTTGGCCAAAAGAAGTTTTCTTCAACAAGCGCGATGGTTTTGTCGCGGCCAAAATGACCAGCCAGTCCACCCGCATGAGTCTCCCTTATGATTGCCTCCCGTAATGAACGTTGAGGAACACAAAGCTGCACACCCTTGTACAGAAACCCATCTTGCACAAGAAATTGTCTAAAAGGCTCATTTTCGCATCGCTTCCATACTTGGCCAAAATCAGGATCATTGACATATAGATTTTTACAACTTCAAATCCTAGCACTTTAGCGTGCATCGTATGAAGGAGTAAGTGACGTCTACTCAATGCATCTGATAACTGATTGGATTTTTCCGATTTGTGTTTGATGACGAAGTTAAAAGATTGCAAGAATTCCACCCACTTTGCATGGTGACAGTTTAATTTCTCTTGTGCATTCAAATACTTCAAGGCCTCGTGATCTGTAAAAAGAAAAAAATCGTTAGGGTAAAGATAGTGACTCCAGTTCGCCAATGCTCGGATTATTGCATAGATTTCATTGTCGTATGTCGAGTACTTTCTCTTCACTTGATTGAGTTTTTCACTGAAAAATGAAATAGCTCGGCCTTCTTGACTAAGGACAGCCCCGATGCCCACTCCGGAAGCGTCACACTCCACCTCAAACATCTTGGAAAAATTCGGTAAGGCAAGAACCGGTGCTTCCGTCATCTTCTTCTTTATCAGCTTAAATCTTTAATGAACCGGTGGTCAAAAGAAGTCATTCCATGAAAACTTCATATGTCAAAGAGAGACTTTGGAACTGGCCACGTGGATATTGCTTTGATCTTTGACTCATCCACCTTGATTCCATCCTTGGACACCACATATCCAAGAAAACTGAGGCTATCCACCATAAACTCGCACTTCTTCAAGTTGACATTCAAGTTTTCACTCATCAAAACTTCAAACACCTGCCTCAACTGCTTCAAATGATCTTGTGTTCTCTTGCTATACACCAGAATGTCGTCAAAATAAACAACTACGCATTTTCCCATCAATGGTTTGAAAACATGAGTCATCAGGCGCATAAATGTACTAGGACTGTTAGATAACCCATTGGGCATAACAAGCCATTCGTACGATCCTCTCCCAGTCTTGAAAGTTGTCTTCCATTCATCTCCTGATTGCATGCGAATCTGATGGTAACCACTGCGCAAATCAATCTTGGAGAATATTGTGCTACTATGCAATTGATCAAGAAGGTCATCTAACCTTGGAATGGGAAAATGATACGTGATCATAATTCCGGTGATGGCTCGACTATCCACGCACATTCTCCACATTTCATCCTTCTTTGGAACTAAGAGGGCAGGAACCGCACAAGGACTCAAACTCTCTCGAATCAGCCCCTTAGACATCAGCTGCTCGACTTGTCGTTGCAATTCAGCTTGTTGCTTCGGGTTGAGCCGGTAGGCTGCTTTGTTGGGTAGAGAAGATCCCGTCACCAAATCAATACGGTGTTGAATTCTCGTAATGGTGGTAGACCACTTGATATCTCCTCTGGTGCGCAATCTTGGAATTCCTTTAAAAGGATTTGAATCGACTCGGGCAGCTCCTTCGGGTTATCTGATGTTTCATTTACGTAGAGAATAAAAAGAGGTTCACAATTGGATAAGGATTGTGTAGCCTATGAACCGGTGAGCAATGAGTGCTTCTTTGATCCGAAGGTTGCTGTGATCTTCTCCGACTTCAAGGGTGCTAACGCGATCCGCCGACCATCCTTGGTAAGGAATGAGTGTTGTTGAATCTGTCATGAATCGCTCGTCTATCGTACTGCCATGGTCTTCCCAACGACACATGACATGCATCCATGGGAACAACATCAGACCAGACTTTCTAGTTGTAGTTCTTTCCAATGGAAAATGTTACTAAGCACCTCTTTAATACTTTCTGCCCATTTCCCTTCTAAAACCATTGAATGCGATAAGGATGATGGTGAGGCTCCATCTTCAAGCTAAGCTTTTGTACCATTTCTCTAGAAACAACATTGGTGCAGCTCCCTCCATCAATGATGACATTGCATAAACGCCTCTTTGAAGTACATCGGGTCTGGAATATATTGTCTCTCAACCACAGATCCTCATTGACGTGATTGGAATTAAGGAGTCGTCGAATGACCATAACATCTCCTTTATCGGGTTCTTCGATGTATTCTTCCTTGTCGTAGATTGGCTCTTTTTCCTCATCTTCATCATTGTTGTCGGCTATATCTGTTTCCACCATGGTAATTACTCTTCGGTTTGGGCAATCGGCAGCAATATGACCAAGACCTTGACATTTGAAACATTTCCTCGAAGCGTTAGAATTGGTCGGAGGAAAAGTCTTCTCGTATATGACATCAGGTTTTGAGGAAGTTGAGGCCTTGTCATAGGCTAATTTTGACGAATACGCTCCGACGGTATTCTTGACTCCATATCCCGTGCCCTTCGCCGCGTACTTCCTTGCCTCCTTTCGTTGCCTTTAAATATTCTTCGCTAACTTCCGAACGTCATTAAACGTCCAATATGGTTGAAGTTGAAAAGCTTCTGCGATATCTCTTTTGAGACAGCCAGGGTAACGAGTCACCGTTTGTTCATCATGTTCCACCACGTCGCATTTAAGCATAAGATACTCAAACTCGCGAGTATAATCCTCCATAGAAAAATCGAGTTGTTTGAAGTTGTGAAACTTCAAATAGTTGTCTTGCTTGTAGCTATCTGAAACGAACCTCTTCTGGAGCTCTCTCTTCATCTTCTCCCATGTTTGGATCGCTAGTCTTCCTTCCCGGCGTCGTTCCTGCCTCAGATTCTCCCACCAAAGGGATGCATAGCCATTTAGCTTAATCGCGACCAGTTTTACTCGCTTCTCGTCGAAATAATCCTTGGACTCAAAGATCCTCTCCACCGTATAAAGCTAATCAAGAAATGTGTCACCCTGAGATTTTCCGTCAAACTCAGGAATATCAACCTTTACGTCACTTTCGTAATGTTGGGGCTAATTTCTCGGTCGAGGTCCCTCGTCTTCATCGTTAGAGACTTCAACATGAAAAGGGTTCTCGTCTTCGCCACGGTTTTGATGTTGCCGGTTGTGATGTTGCTGTTCTTCCATTTGAGCTAAGCGTCGTTGAAGATCAGCCACCGTTCTCTTAAGAGAGTCAACTCCATATCTCTTTCATACTCCGCAGCCATCTGAAAATTAGAAGGAATAGGATTTCCACGTCTGGCCATGATGACGATGATTTCGGAAACGTGAACAAGCAACTTGAGCTCTGATACCAGTTGATACTAGACCACGAACGACCAGGTCTAGTATATTGACAAGACAAGATCAGAGATGAAGATAACAAAGGCGTCACTCGGAATTCACCAAGATAAGCCTAGGATAAAAGAAATACCACTCTCGGAATCCACCGAAAGATAAGTTTCTGATAGAAGAAACTCCACTTCCGGAATCCACCGAAAGATAAGTTTCTAAACTCGCCACTCAAGGAATCCACCAAGTGATAAGAGGGTTTTCACAAAGATAAATTTGAGAGGGGCTTTTTTTTATCAAACATAATATGTCATTCTCATTGTATTCTTGCTCCTTAAATAGAGCTGATAGGTTACATTTTTGTACATCCCGTCCAGCCACTTTCTAAGGCTTTCCAACTTCTCAACCATGTCCTAAAACAGCCCCATAAAGATAGCACCAAGTCCCCACGACCATTATGGCCTTTTATGGCTATTACAAGACTCAAAATACTAATAATGACCATACTTAACCCTTGGACTAATCAGAAAAATAAATACACCCACTAACATAATTATGACTAACACTATTATCAATGAGCCTACTTAGACCACGAAATCTGATTGGGATACCAAGTAAATATCATTCCCGCTATACCCGTTAACTCCACTATGCTCGCTAGCTCCATTACCGTTATGCACAAGACTCCCACTATCTCCATTACCACTATGCACCGTTGTCTTGCTATTCCCGCTGATATTTCCGCGATACCCGCTAACATTGCCAAGCCCGCTATGCATGTTACCGTTAGTCACCTCTGGATCCGCATATCATGATGAGATTAGAACAGGCTTAGTCCCAACCTCATTAGACCAGCTCCGCTCCATAAGTCGAACGCCAAAATAGCGTTGCAGCTCCACTCGAGCTCTATACATCACGCGTGATAACGGCGTGGAAGCTTTTCGATGTAGAGTACCGCGCTACATGTAGCGCGACACTGTTCATTGCGCCATTTTTTTTAAAACATTTTGGTCACTCAAAATTATTATATTTATATAAATGTCTAAGCTTATAAAGTTATTTAATATTTACCCTCAATATATATAATCTACAAACGGTATGCAAAATATTTAACTTATAAATATATGTTATTTTACATAATTTAAAAAACAACAACGATATTTTCAGAAAACACAATTATGTTAGAAATTCATACAAAACACGATTAATTGTGCTGTGTTGTAATTTTTTTTTTTTTGTAATTTAAAAAAAAAATTATTAGTATTTATATTTATAATTACTTTATAGAGTAATAATGATAAAAATATAGGGGTATATGTATAAATAAGAAACAAAGGGGGATAAAATAGAGTGAGAAATAGACTTCGGTTGGAGAGATATCACTATTTAGTGAATAATATAGAGGGAAATGGAGTGAAAAATAGAGTGATCGGTTGGAGATGACTTTAGCATGTACCAATTGACACAAATATTATTGAAACTTTACTCATTGGTTAGACTTAGGCTCTTAATGAGGCTAATTCAGATTTGAGTTTGTGTGTCCGTTTTTATTTTTTATTAGGGTAAACTGCGGCTAAAGTACTTAATGTTTCAAAAAAATTGAAATATGTATTCTAACTTTTTGTTTTGTGGTAATGTGCCCAAACTCCATTCTATTAGCGGGTAATCTTCTCTCCATTAGTTTACGATCACGTCACCCAACTGTTGATGTGAATAATCACGACCAACTGTCACGAAGTAATAATACTTTGGTACGATGTGTAAGATGATGGATCTCAATTATTCGTGATGAATCCACTTCGGTGAATATAACGATGGCAACGAATCAGCAAGTAAAATGAACAGTAAAGAAGATAATAATATTATTGCTTGATAATAAGGTGAATACAGAGTATAGTTGTGAGAGAGATTGTATGAAAGAGTTCGTCCTTTGCTATTACATCGTAAATCTATATATAAGCTAGAATACAACGTATAGATTCCTATCTCCATGCAACGGCTATGAGACCGGGCTCTTTTCCTCATGCTTTGCTTAAGATGCCACGTGTAAAGTTGATGGCGTGATACTTGGTCTTCATTGACGTGGCAGCAGCTCGGGCTGGTCAGCAAGGAGGAAATACGCCTAGTCTTGTGGGCTGCTTAGTCTTCGTGGACTGATCATGGGGCTTAGGATTTTCAGTGTTGAACGGGCTTTACTTGACGAAGTGGGCCCATTACGTTGTGCATCATGGATCTGCTCCTTGACGTCGTTTGTCTGCGGTGTCGTTGGCAGGGCTTGATGTCGTTTGTCATCCTGTAACTATGTGATTGTCGTTTTCTTGAGGGGACGAAGTCCCACATCAACACCAGCCACGTTGCATTTTTTTTATTTTTTTTTTCTTAAGCGTTACTTTTTTTATATTGGTTTTGGGTTGCTTTTTTTTTTTATACCGGGCTCGGATTGACTTCTTTTGATCGGTTTTTGGGTTGACTTTTTTACACCGGGCACGCGTTGAATATGTACAGTTTATATTGGTTTTGGTTTATCTTTTATACTTTGATTTTCCCTTTAAATATATATAGTTTAATTATATGTACTGTATAAATATATACAATTTGTGTATATATATATATATTGTATAAAGTTTATACAGTTTATTTTATTGTATATATAAAGTATAATATATATATATATATTGTATGTATACAGTTTTTATATATATTGTAGAAATATATACAGTTTATATACATGTATATATACAGCTTATATATATTATATAAATATATACAATTGATATATATAATGTATATATATCTATAAACTTACTCGTACCTGAGTTCGTTCAAATACTTATATACATATATATAAATTTTTATATTTATGCATATATTAAATTATTAATTATATATGTATTGCCCGGTGTAAAAAAACTAATTTAATACCGATACATAAAAAAAAGTAGAGAAATTACAATGAATAGCCACATTCATACGTTTACATTGCATTTTAGCAAACTTAAGGTTTTTATTTGCAAAATAGCCAAACATTAGCTATTTTTTCAATAGTTAATATGGCTGTGATGATTAATATGGCTATTTTTATAATGATTAATATAGTTAATTGGCTATTTTACAAATATTAACCAAACATTGACTATTTTGGCAATTTTAAACTATTAAGTTGTCTATTTAGCTTAAGCTCCCAAGTAATGCTTAAGAAAAAAATATCCTGAAGAAAAAAAAATGTCATGCAACGTGGCGGTCAAATGCCACGTTGATGGGTGACGTGGCGGCCAATGTGGCAAAATTTAACGGGGAAAATTGAATTGAAAACTAACTGAGATAACATTAGCCGCTAACAAAATGCAATATGGGCACATTAGCCAAAAAAAAAACTTGGGTACACAATTCAATTTTTTTGAAATAATAGGTACTTTAGCCTCAATTTACCATTTTATTAAGTCCTTAATAGCTCTTATTGCCTCTTATTCGGTAAGACTTGAAAAATACATTTAATAATAATTAGATTCTCTCTCCTTTCTATTCCATCTCCACATTTTTTCTTTTCTCCACATTTTGTTAGGCTCATCTTTTCTAGTTTATATATTTTTTTATTCTTTTCTATCAATGCAAAATTTTAAAACTAAATATTTTCTTTTTCAGAATTCAGATCGACTAAGAAAAAATATCATTCGAAAGTTTGCGATGAGACCAATGCAATAATAGGTGACAAGATATAGTTTCGACGCTTTTTAAAAATATCATATATAATTAAAATAATTAAAATCAAATATTATGATAAATTTTATTGGGCAAAATATATATTTCATGTCATAATAACTCAATTTTTTCTTTCTTTATAGCATAATAACATTAATTAAGTTAAAATAAATACTAACTTGTATTAGATGCATGTTTATAAATATCATTTGAAATTATAAATCAATAATACGTAATAAAATAAATATATTAATTAAGCTGAAAATTAAATTAATGTATTGAAATATTTTTATGTTATTGTTAAATAATAAATATAGGTATTTATTTCTCCAAGTATGATGTACAGTTTTTAATATTATATATGATATTCTTTTTGAAAGATATTAATACTAAATAGACTAAATTTATATTTTTGTTACATATATATTATTGAAATTATATGGCTAAAATATTATAAATATATTTATTAATTATTTAAAATTTACATATTCAAATCAATATACTTACAAACATGAGTAAATGTTATAGTTTTATAATAGAAAATTTCATTACTATATAACACATTTTAATTTCAATATAGAACCCCATAGTGGAGGAATATCCGGCCCGAGCGCCGTCCGACTCTTGTCTCGGCCATCGGCCCCCGGCTTGCCAACGCAAGCCTCCGTACGGACCCCTAACTCCCACACTGAACGACGTGATGACATGATCCCACTTAACTACAAGTGGATATGTAGGCAACCTCGTTATATATGACGAGGTGCAGCATCATATACCATCACCCCGCGGCTCTCCCAGTCATCTACTAATCCTGGCCTGATTTAAGACCTTCCCTACGGAGGCTGTGGTTCTCAGTGCTGATCGATCTATCCCCAAGTATTATCCGACCCTAGTGGAGGTATCAAGACTCTGTGGCGATAGACCGGAGGACCCGGTTCCGGACCAACGATTAGCGGAGGGTCCGATCTACCAGGATTTGCCAAAGGCCGATCTGCGACCTTCCCTACGGGGGGTACCAGATCACAGTGGTCGCCAGACCTGTAACCCAGGCCTAGTCCATTCCAGGCCCTGTGGTAACAAGTAACGGAGGACCTGGTTCTGGTCCAACGGTTAGCGGAGAGCCCGACCGGCTTGAGGCTCCAGGTATCCTAGCCCAACTCCACAAGAACAGTGAATCAAGCTTCTAGCCCAGGAAAGTAAAAAAAGGCGACTAGCCCGGCCCATTATTCAGGTTTGGGCCGCTACAGTGTTTGATCCATTTTTTGACATCAACTTTTGACGCTAGAAGGAGGGACTCCTAACAAGTTTAAGCATCGAGCCCCTACCAGCACATCCAACGACTTTGGGGCCGTCACAGTCATTCAACGACCTTGGCATCACCACGGTCGCTCCACACCAAATACAGCTCGTGCACACCACTAACGAGATCTCAGCCACGCTGCAGAGCCTTCTGCCATGCGAACCCCCAATGGCTTAACGACCTTAATACCTACAACCTCGAAGATGTCAGTCAACCTCTCAGACGACTCTACGTACGCCCCCCATCGAGGTTGCCGCTAAGGACACTGGAGCACGAAGCCCAACTCAGAGCCAGCCAACAATGTGTGCGCGCTCAGGCATCTCAAACGGCGAACAATTATCACGACTGCAGAATAGTGTATTTCGACTAGCAGGGTTAATCTCCAGACACCTCGGGATTGGCCACGTCATAAGTGACGTCCTCAGCGAAGAAAGATCCCTAGATCCGGATCCGACATGAAGAGACAGTTTTGAGACGCAACGATAACCCACCCTAGAGGATGCCCAGTCACTAGGGCCAACAGAGTCTCAATCGACCTGGAAGTCTCACAGTTCTTACCCCCCTCCGAACACCAAGGCACTCCGAAAAATTGAAGACGAGGCAGCTACTGCGAAGCTACCCCCAACGGCGGCTCCATCGGCCGATCCAAAAAGGAAGAACGCAATCCGACTGCTACGAAAGGAAGTTCAAGAGCTCATGGCAGCCAAGAACGCGAACCCAGGCGTGCGAAACATGCTCGAAGGGACCATGTCCCCCCTCGTCGAGCACGTGCTTGTGGAAGAAATTGTGGGAGACCTTCGCTCCCTACCAAGCTTCATCTACGACGGAAACGACGACCCGACTTACCACTTGGTCTGATATCAGACCACGATGCAGCTGAAGAAATGCTCTGCCTCTATGATGTGCCAAGCATTTTGCCTCACCCTCGCAGGCCCAGCCTTCGAATGGTACCAGCGACTCCCGAGTGGCTCTATCAAATCCTTCGAAGAGTTAAAGGAGAATTTCATCTCTTGATTCTCAAGCTCGCTAATATAAAGGAAAGACAAGTCTACTTATGGTCGCTCAAGCAACAAGACGACGAGTCCCTCCAAGTCTACCTGAACAGATTCGTCGAAGAAGCGAACAAGGTCAACTACTACACCGACGATGATGCAACTATCGTCGTTATTGACGGCCTCCGTAAGGGCGACTTCCTGGTATCTCTCCTCAAGAACCGGTCGACCTCCATGGCGGAGTTGATGGCACGAGCCGCACAATACATCTCGGTCGAGGAATACTTCAACAATCGAAGAAAATTAGATCGAGGGAGCCAACATCTAGACAGTGGCCACTCTTAGAGAAAGAGACGTGAACCAAACACGTCGCCTGACCACGACGACCAATATGCAAAGCCTTCGAAGAGTTAAAGGAGAATTTCATCTCTTGATTCTCAAGCTCGCTATTACAAAGGAAAGACAAGTCCTACTTATGGTCGCTCAAGCAACGAGACGACGAGTCCCTCCAAGTCTACCTGAACAGATTCGTCGAAGAAGCGAACAAGGTTAACGACTAGACCGACGACGATGCAACTATCGTCGTTATTGACGGCCTTCGTAAGGGCGACTTCCTGGTATCCCTCCTCAAGAACCGTCCGACCTCTATGGAGAAGTTGATGGCACGAGCCGCACAACACATCTCGGTCGAGGAATACTTCAACAACCGAAGAAAATTAGATCGTGGGTGCCAACATCTAGACAGTGGCCACTCTCATAGAAAAAGACGTGAACCGGACATGTCGCCTGACCACGACAATCAATCTGCAAAGCCTTCGAAGAGTTAAAGGAGAATTTCATCTCTTGATTCTCAAGCTCCCTAATACAAAGGAAAGACAAGTCCTACTTATGGTCGCTCAAGCAACGAGACGACGAGTCCCTCCAAGTCTACCTGAACAGATTCGTCGAGGAAGCGAACAAGGTCAACGACTACACTGACGACGATGCAACTATCGTCGTTATTGACGGCCTCCGCAAGGGCGACTTCCTGGTATCCTTCCTCAAGAACCGGCCGACCTCCATGGCGGTGTTGATGGCACGAGCCGCACAACACATCTCGGTCGAGGAATACTTCAACAACTGAAGAAAATTAGATCGTGGGAGCCAACATCTAGATAGTGGCAACTCTCAGAGAAAGAGACGTGAACCGGACACGTCGCCTGACCACGACGACCTATCTGCAAAGCGATTTTGAAATAACGCCAACGCCACACCATTGAACACCTCTCTCGCGACGATCCTGAAACTTCATGGAGAAAAATTCGTTCGGCCCCCGCCAATGGCAAAAGACGTTAGACGGAACCAGACCAAATATTGCGAATTCCACCAAGAAGCCGGATACCCCGCATCTGATTGTTGGCAGCTAAAGCAACACATCGAGGACCTGATCCAAGACGGCCAGCTCAAGGAGTATGTGTCGGGAAATATGGTTGATACTGAGACGTCATCCAGCTAGCCCCCAGATCGCCGCCACTAACCGCCAACGACATATGTCCAAGTAAACTAGTATCTTTCTATACTAGTTCTTTAAATTCCAAGAAGTATTCCTGAAGGTACACTGGTTTTGTAAAGGAGTTCCCCCCGAGGCGCCAATTTTCGCATTTCAATGTTGTATCTCCTGAAATATTATGAATAAAAAGAGCTCTCACTCTCACCCTTTTGTTAAAAATAAAATGGAAGGTTATCTCTTAGGAAAGCACCCAAAGACGTACACGGGAGGTTGTTTCAAAAAGACGCCAACCACGCACACGCAAAAGTGGCTGGAGGGTTATCTCTGGAACGCCCCTGTAAACATACGCGAGGTGATCTTTGGGGAAGCCCCCACGATCGTAAAGTGTAAGACGGTGAATTATCTAACGAAACTCCCCCATAAACGTAAGCAGAGTGCTTTCCCCACAGACGTCCCCATTAATCTTTTAAAAGCACATGCTAAAAATCCCCCTACGAGCGAAAATAAGTTTTTCGCAAAGCAAAGTCTTCCGAAAAACTGTGCGTTAATGTTATGTGGTTTTTTTTTTATAAAAGTTTTTAATAAAGGAAGATTATTTAATTAATTATTTCTTTATTAAATAAATTGATTTCGATTCCAAAACGTGCTCCAGAAACCCATTTTTTTAAGTTTAAAAGGCCCAAAAAAGAAAAAAAATGTTAAAAAGACCAACGGGTCGATCGACATGCAAAACTGGGGTCTCGGGTGGCCTCGAGCGCTGTGGTGAAGCCTCAGGCACGTCGTAGCACGCTCCCACGCTCGCTACAGCGCGCCCTGGCCTGCACGGGCCCGCGCTACAGCGCTCGTAAGGGCCTCCTCATGGCTCGTGAGCGCGCCGTAGCAGCCCCGCTACCGCACACAAGTCCTCGAAAAACAAATTTTTATTTAATTTTAGGCCCCCGGGTATTAATTTTTAATTATTTAGAGTCCCGTGGACCCTCCTATAAATAGAAGTTTCATTTCAACGAAACGGTAACTCATCACAACTCTCTCGAGCTCTCTCAAAAAACGCTCTCTACTACTATACAAATTTTGTTTCCACTTCTATAAATATAAACTTCGGTTCTAACTCCAAACCGGAGGTGAATAGGGAGGAACCCCCTCCCGTTCCCTTAACCGGAGAGTTACCGGTTTTATACGGATTGACGCGGAGATAGCTAGCAAGGGAGGAATATCCGGCCCGAGCGTCGTCCGACTCTTGTCTCGGCCATCGGCTCCCGGCTTGCCAAGGCAAGCCTCCTTACGGACCCCTAACTCCTACACTGAACGACGTGATGACCTGATCCCACTTAACTACAAGTGGATATGTAGGCAACCTCGTTATATATGACGAGGTGCGGCATCATATACCATCACCTCGCGGCTCTCCCAGTCATCTACTAATCCTGGCCTGATCTGAGACCTTCCCTACGCAGGCTCTGGTTCTCTGTGGTCATCGATCTATCCCCAAGTCTTATCCGAACCCTAGTGGACGTATCAAGACTCTATGGTGATAGACCGGAGGATGCGGTCCTAGACCGATGATTAGCAGAGGGTCCGATCTACCAGGATTCGTCGAAGGCCGATCTGCGACCTTCCCTACGAGGATACCAGTTCTCAGTGGTCGCCACACCTGACCCGGTTCTGGTCCAACGCTTAGCGAAGAGCCTGTCCGGCCCGAGGCACCAAGTATCCTCGCGGCCTCGTCCAACTCCAAAAGAACAGTGAATCAAACTTCTAACCCAGGATAGTCAACAAACAGCGATGGGCCCAGCCCAATATCCAGCTTTGGGCCGCTACAATGTTTGATCCATTTTTCGGCATCAACAAGTACCATTTTATATTAATTTTATTCGATACTATTTAACAAAATTCATCGGAGTAAATCATGTGTTGTGTAAAATTAATATTTTCAATTAATTATAACGGGTAGAAGACAAATGTACTACATAATAAATATTCAATCAATTTTAACGGGTAGGAGACAATTAGCAACATATATTTTAAATCTTTTTCAAATATTCGACTTATTTCCCTTTCTCTTTTTTTAACGACATATGTTCAAAATATCCTAAAACGTACTTCAAGTCAACTGGCATTATGTTTCTGTCTCTGCCCGTTAGTTTTTCCAGGTGTCTTAAAAGAGATATTCGCAGCATATGTTTCAAATATCCTATTTACGTTCATTTTTTTTTCACGGCATGTGTTCCTTATATCTTTAAATGTCCTCTCTATCAACAACCATCACATTTTCGTTAGTGAATCTTAACTTCAACCACTTGTCAAGTTAGTAATTATTAAAAAAATATATATATATATTTTTATTCAAAAAAATTCTCACTTATAACTTTAATATTTTTACCCACATGAGTTTGATGACATTGGAACATATGCCGCGAAAAAAATAACATAAATAGGATATTTGAAAAAGATTTAGAACATATGCCGCGATTATATATTTAGACAAATGCCCATTGCCAACGTGACACATGGCAAAACTAACGGACAATAGATGGAAACGTGATGACAGTTGACTTGGAGTACGTTTTAAAACATTTGGAATATATTGCGAAGAAAAAACCGAATGGGAACATAAATCGGATATTTGAAAAAGATTTAGAACATATGTCGCTAATAACTAAAAATTATTCTTGTCGCTAAAGGGATAAAATCATAATAATATGAAAAGTTAAGGGCACAAATCCCTAATCACTATAGTATAACAAAAATAATTAAACGTCCTTGTAATAATACAAAAAATTATATGATATAGTTCCAAGTTTCCAACATGCGATATTGAATTCCAACGAGCATTTTACTGTAGTACGAAACACAAAAGCAATGAGGGCCACGTGGCATTCGTAGAGGTATTAGAGAAACGCGTGAGGCTGCTAAAATGCGCGGAGTGGCGTAGTGGTCTCCTCGTCCTTCAAAAGTGCTCTGTTCTCCTCTGATCATTCAGTTTCGCGCTTTCCACTACACTAAAACTCTCACTGTACGTCTCTCTCTCTCTCTCTGACATTTTCATGGCGTTTCCTTCTACCTTCATCTCTCAACCGAGACAATGCCGTTGCTCTACGTCTGTGATTATCGTTCGTTTGTTCGGCTAATCCGACAAAAAAAAAAAAAAACTGCCATTTTTGTATGAACTTTTGAGTTCATTCGTTTCTGTGTTCTAGGGTTTTGCATTTTCTGCTGCATTTACTTCTTGCATTGTTGAAGGTTGATTCTCGAATGTCATTTCTATCTACTGATCATCGATGGTTTGTTTGTTTAATATGTTCTTGACAAGGATATTATGCTAAATGATTTACTATCTTTGTACTTCAGAATGGGCTCTGGAAAGAGAGTAGATTGCTCTTCCGGCAAGGAAAGTGCTCGTCCCGGGCCGAAACAATTCCCGGGCTGTCAACCGGCAAGAAATTTGAAGAAGAACCAGCTCGGCGGTGTCATATTTGGCTGCAAGAACGAGACGATCAAGGAATGTCTTTTTAAACAACTCTTTGGTCAGTTCTCTCCACTTCACACTATAATACACTCAACATACTTAATCTAATTCCTCCGTTTGGCCTCGAGAGCTCACGAACCGTTCTGTTACGATTTCCAGGATTGCCGGCTTTTCACTATTCGTATGTAAGGAACATTGATCCGGGATTGCCGCTTTTTCTGTTCAACTACAGTGATCGAAAACTTTATGGAATTTTCGCGGCTGCTTGCCCTGGCCAAATGAATATCAACCCATATGGATGGATCAGTGACGGTTCGGATAAGACTCCGTTTCCAGCACAGGTATCACGCTCAAGTTTCTCAAATGCTTACACTAATTGGTCTTGTTTTGACATAGGCTCCATGTTTTTGGGATGAAGATGATCAATTTTAGGTCTCATCTAATAGTTAGAAGCTCTTAAAACTGCCTTTTTCGTATTTGACAGGTTCAAATTCGTGTCCGACTACAATGCCAGCCACTTCATGAAACCCAATTCAAACCAATTATTGCAGACAACTACTACAGTGATCATAAGTTCTGGTTTGAAGTTGACCACTCTCAGGCGAGAAAGCTGATGGCTGTATTCACTTCTTTAGCAATTTCTCCGGGCACGTCTGAGTTGCCGAACACAGAAAAATGGAGATCTATGTTCCGAGGTAGAGAGGAAAATATGGAGCCTTCACCACTTCATTTACAGTCCGATATCTCGACTCAGTCAAGCCGGAACTCCAATTCTACAAACTCCGTTTCATCCTTCGATGGAGACACCCACCCTTTGGAAGCTCAACTCGACGTGAAAATGATTGAACAAGAGGAGAAAGCTAAAGTATACATGAAACTGAAAGAATTGGCTCTTAAATATGAAGTTATCAAGGAAGATGGCATGTCTATGAAGAGTGCTGCATCGGTTAGTGCTGTAACAAAAGAAGCATATGAGGAAGACAAAGTTTATTCAGACGAAACAGTCGTGGGCTGTGATCAGAATATTCCTACGGATAAGGTTATATTCGAAGAAAAACGAGACTCAGATAATGTATTGGCTGCAGATGATATACCAGAGGCATCTCTTCTAACTCGGGTAAATTAGCTCATATTTGTAGTGTCTGATTTTAGTTTAAATATTGATCATCATTTTGCGGGATTGTTTAAAATCGAGTATTTTGACGTTTATTTTGCTGTGAAATTCCAATTTTTAAGTAATTCCAAATCTTGTATTTCGGCAGTTACTCCAAGAGGTGGAGGAGCTAAAGAATTTTAAAACAGATCAAACTCAGAAAATGGGCAAGCTGGAAGAGAAACTGGTACTTGATATGAACCTGCGCTTCTTGTATACATTGTGTTGTGCCTTATAAGTGATGCATAGTTTCATTCAACTTTATGATTTGTTTAAAGTACAAAGAAACCTAGAACTATAATGTTAAACCTAGTATTAATATTGAGTAAAACTTGGCTACTAATTTCGATGCTTACGGTCTCTTAAATAAGATCTAACGACTAACATTGCTAAGTTTCATTCAACTTTATGATTTGTTCAAAGTACAAAGAAACCTAGAACTATAATGTTAAACCTAGTATTAATATTGAGTAAAACTTGGCTACTAATTTCGATGCTTACGGTCTCTTAAATAAGATCTAACGACTAACATTGCTAAGTTTCATTCAACTTTATGATTTGTTTAAAGTACAAAGAAACCTAGAACTATAATGTTAAACCTAGTATTAATATTGAGTAAAACTTGGCTACTAATTTCGATGCTTACGGTCTCTTAAATACGATCTAACGACTAACATTGCTAAGAAGTGGGTCGAGCCCTTGTATAACTTAACCCAAAAATATTCTTAGATGAATTCAAATTATAAATACAAGACATAATATAACGTTGATAAAGTCGACTTCCGTGCCATAATAAATGGTTCCTCAGTCTCGGTCATCTTACTCACGTATACAATTCTTGTCTAACTGATTCCTGTAATCTTAAATTCCAGGCTAGGGCAGAAACTGAAGTTCAATTTCTGAAAGATTGTCTCGATTCGGAAACCGAAGCTAATTCTTTCGTAATGCTCGATGACGAGGTCATTGAATCATTTGATGAGATGGATTTCGATCCTAAAGAATCCATATTTTTGCTGGGAGGTTATGATGGTGACTCATGGTTGTCGACTTTTGACTCATACTATCCATCGCATAATGTGCTACAATCACTTGGGAAAATGAGCTCTGTCCGTTCATATGCTTCGGTTGCTGAGTTAAATGGTGAGATTTATGTGATTGGTGGTGGAGATGGTCGTGATTGGTACAACACTGGTATGTAACGTTGTTATGATTTTTCTTTTATTAGGAACTAACAACAAATATATTTTAATTTTAATCAACTAATTTATTATATGTTTCATGAAGTTGAATCGTTCAACCTGGCTAGAAACAAGTGGACATTAAGCCCTTCAATAATCCAAAGAAGGGGAAGCCTAGCTGCAGTGAGTGTAAGCAACAAATTATATGCAATGGGCGGTGGAAACGGTGTTGAAAGCTTTTCGAATGTTGAGATGCTTGATTTAGATCTTGGAAGATGGATTCAAACAAGGTCAATGCTGCAAAAGGTATATCATAAATGGCTTTATTCAGTGGTTATTTATAAATGGTTCTGATATTTGTTTTCATCTACTAGCATAATTCGCATATTATATCAAGGACAATCATTTTGTTCTGTTCCATAACATTTGTTACAGTTTATTATACATGTCCTGTCATTTAGAGATGCTATGTTAATTATTTATTGATGTTTTAATATGCTTTCCGGTTTCTTTCATGAGGTTTTCGTCTTTGAGCCCGGCCGATTAAGTTGTAATGCTTGGTCTATATAAGGGACCTTAAATCAATGAGAACGGAAACCACAAATATCCTCTAAATATTTAGTTAGCTTAGTTTCGCTTTAGGATTCAACGAGTAGGCTTGAGAAGTGTGAGACTTGGAATTGAAACAATGGTCTCATGACGAGATCGAGCTCTCGGGTAATAATAGAAGAATTTACTTTAAATTTATCTGATAGTCCCCATAGGCAACTAGGGCATATCCTTAATTATGCTTTTCTATGTTATTTCTTTTATTGTTTGTGTTGTAAAGGAAGCTCCCTTTGTCTTGTTGGTGAAGCTTGAGGGTGGGTGGCTATATAAGTGCTTAGGATAGGTTTATATTGCTTTGTCTTATATTGTGGAACGTCTTTTTGGCGAGAAATTGTCATAGTTCTCGAAGGATTGACAATGTTGTTTTAGTAAAATAGTTATACCATTATGTTTGAATAGTCAATTCGCATTATCATTTTGGTAACGTGATGTGATCTACACATTTTGTGTTTCTTTTTGTTGGCGGGATTTATCATAATCTTTGATTTGTTGCTCCTATTATTCCAGAGATTTTCTCTTGCTGCAGCAGAGCTCAACGGTGTGATTTACGCTACAGGTGGATTCGATGGTTATGATTATTTAAAGTGAGATTTCAAGTTTAGAGTTCTGCAATTGGTCGATTTATTAGATACGGTATATAGACCTTATGGTTTACCTGGAGAGGCAATAGAGATATTTATTAGGAAATTAGTCTCATGAGCCGTGTGTATCTAAAGTATATGATAAATAAAACTACTATGCTAGATATACATAATTTGAAATTATACTTAAACGCTTATAAAGTCACTACAAAATGAACAGTATCTTCCTTCTTATATATATATTAAATTGGAGCATCTATTTCCTATGATTTCAGGTCTGTTGAAATGTTTGATCCCAGAGAGTACTCATGGAGCAAACTTACATGCATGAATACGAGGAGAGGCTGTCATTCACTGGCTGTCTTGAATGAAAAATTGTAAGGCCATTGCTTCTATATACTCTTACAAACATTCCTGATCTAAAACATAGGCATATATATATATATATAGATTCTGGAAAATATACTTGTTTGACTATCACTCACTATATGTGTGAGATTGGAAGCCAACTTGTTATATTTCCTGTTATGTTTCCAGCTTAACATGGTGTTAGTTTGTCGTTGTCCCTTGGTCCTTATACTTGTACCAATTTTCCGTCTGAACTTGTTAGTTATCTAGGTTTACCACGAGTTATAAGCTATGTGCGTTGACGCAAATGATTTGAAGTAATCCCAAACCACCTTTCCGCAGATATGCTGTGGGTGGTTTTGACGGAGATTCAATGGTTCCGACTGTAGAAATATATGATCCACGGCTTGGGTCATGGATGGAAGGGGAATCAATGAACTACCCTCGAGGGTATATGGCTTCTGCTGTGGTCAACGACGCCATCTATGCTATCGGAGGGATTAAAGACGAAGACAGCATAGTTGATTCAGTGAGTAAAACACACTTTCTCATTTCTTGTGTCGGCATTTTTGTAGCGCTGAATGTGATGAAGGAGCTAATTCTTGGCAGGTTGAGATCTTCAAAGAAGGAAATGGCTGGGAAGAAAGTAGGGGATGCAAAATCGGAAAAAGGTGTTTCCATTCCGCCATTGCCTTGTCGCCGTGATGGTTTGGTGTACAGAAAGAAGCTAACGATTTTGGTATATACATGAAAGACAACATTAACACGTACGGAAATGGTATAGGGTCTAGAAATGGATTGAAGAACAGCCTGCTTCATATGTCCCGAGAGTTTAAGATCAATGTCGTTTGGAGGTATAATTGAGTCGGCCGGTCCAGCCAACTAGGTAGTATTTCTTTAGTCTATATAACGAGAGATCATATGTCAATGAAAAGGTAGCTCATAACTAATTATAAACTTAATTTCTCTAAAAAAAAGAAAATCAGGTAGTGAAGGGTGGCCGAATTTCTCGTTTTGATTCACCGATCTTGATTCCGAGGTCACCGATCTTGGCACGTATACATTATGCGAGAGTGTTGTTAGCAGGCAAAAAGCTTGAAGATTATGGTCAATAGTAAGCAGGGTATTTCTTCATGGTCGGTTTATATGTAAAGACTACAATCCAAAACTAATTTTCTGATAAAATAACTTTTTATATGGTAGCTACTCTTTTACACAAGAGATTTTTATTTTTATTTTTATGGAGGAACAGTCTTCTTTTATTTTTACTTTCAATGTAGGTGGGTGGACTTCACCTAAAAAAAATTATTCCCTTCTTCCAGTATAATAATATTCACCTGCTTTACCTGTTTGAACCTAATTAACACTTTTTTATTAATATGACTTTCGAATTACTGTAAAAATTTAAAATCATAGCGATAAAAGTATTGAGAAAATTTACACAGTAGATCTCAATATATACTAAATTCAGTTTTACACTAAAAAGTTCGTAATTTTTTAACCTTTTTTTTTTCACTAGTTACTATTCCTGAGTCATGTACATTTCTTTTCCTCCCTAAAACTCTTATTCATTCTACTCACCTTTTTTCTTTTTCATGCCAAACCCTTGCCCACAAATTAGTTACTTTTATTCATCGGCAAACCCCCCCTTTTATTTTTTAAGGAACGGCAAACTAGTACAAAATAACACAACAGTAAGATCATAAGTTTTTTTTAACGTTACCACATTTGCTTTTGGTTTTTTTTTTTTTTTTTTGAAACGTTTGGTTATTTTAATATTGTTACAAAGTGCAATTCACATTTATTCGGGCTTGCAAATGACATTTCAATAATATCGCAGTTAATAACTCCGATATCGAAGATACTAATCTTGATAGATCAACGCTGACATACAAACTCAGCCATCGGAATTACTAATCCTGGTATAGTTGAATTACCGACGAGCTGACGCTAGATCCTTTCCTGCTGGTACTCGAGACATGTGCGACTATATTTTTTATGTAATTTCATTGTTGACAGGCGGAGGCATTCCATGTGTCTCTTTTACGAAAGGATAAAAATTAGGGGTATTTGCGATAAAAATTCCTTGACGTGTCTAATACTACAGAACAGTCCAAATTTCGTTTTGTAGTAACAAAGTTTAAAAAAATCATATCATGATTCTGCCATAAAAAAATTGAAACTTGCGATTTTGACCATTTTTTTATGTATATTTTTTAGCTTTATCACGACAAAATAAAATTTAAAACTTAGAACAAGATTTTTTTTAGTTTTTTGAAACGTCTGCCACGATAAAATGAAATTTGAAATATGTTGCGTACAACGAAATAGTTCGGTACTTCAGTCCTAAAAAATATTCCACTGTATTATATATTTTTTCTGATAGACGTACTATAAACCGATGTACATTCAAAAAGCCACTGAACAATCACATTGGTTTCTCTTTTATATGATGCAACGCAAAAAACATTTAACTCTTCAGCTTCAAAGCCAAGAAAGCTGGCTGTTCCTTGCAGAGATATGCTAGCTCTCGCTTAGGACCCCAATGGCCTCTGCGTTCAATATCCTCAAATGGGCATTCCATTCCAATCCGTAGCCTAACGCTAAACGAAAACGCTTTCGGGGTTTTGTAGAAAGGTGCAACGATGGAAAATTCTCTACACCCTTCACGATCATAATCTTCCGAAAGGCTCGAATCAAGGAAGATGAACTGGGTCGATCCGTCGTCCATAGCCATTCTCAGCCACAACCTACTCTCGGTCGTAACATTATGAAGAGTGATCCTGCAAGAAATGCCGACGGGTAATCCTGGAACAAAAAAAATTGGATTATCGAAATCGTTGTCGGGAACTTCTAGTTCTGCCTTTATATACTCAAGCCTCTCACAAAGCTCTAACTTTCTGAGACAGAGGAGTTCAAAAAGTCCTTGAAGCAGGTATGAATCACGTGACGATGACTTAGCCAGTTCTACCACAAACTCGGAAAGTTTGTCAAATCCTTCTCTCACGAGAGATTCCACGTGTGAGAGAGCTTTCTTTATCCTTCTGAGAGTAACATTCCTGCAGCAAATCTCAATCTTGGATAACTTCATTAAGCAAACCAGAAGTGTCAGCTCCAAGAAATGCAACTCTTCCTTCTCAGAAAATCCAATATATCTACACTTCAATTCCCGGAGATACCTATCTAGCTTTAAGAGTAAAATATCTAACGGCTCAGATTCACTAGAGATCATTTTTGATGGTTGGAAGTGCTTCCACACCTTCGAGAGCATTTCGATTGTCCGTAAATATTGCAATGTGAAGGCTACAATACCCGTATATGCAATTGGGGTTGGCTCGAATGTTAATAACTCTTCCTTGCAGCTCCTGCACGAATTCGATTGTTATATAAAGAAAAATGAAACATACGAGTATTGAGGAAATTTGAGAATGAAATAATGATTATCATTGAATAATTAATAAACTAAATTTTAGAGGTGGAAAATGAACTAAAGTCTTAAAGCCTGACGAAATACAAAATCTAAATGGGATAGCCAAACTCTTTCAAATTAGTGCAGTGTAATCCCAAGCTTTCAATTGCGTGGATTAAGTTCCCAGAGACACGAAATTTGCTTCATCCAATGTTTCCGTTACAATAACGTCAGTTAGCGTTATCTTTAATACATGTAGGGCTGAGGTGTTTTTTAGCATTTTTTAACAGATGTTTGATTTCTAACTTATTTTTACTGGTTTTTTCTTCTTTTCAACAATCAAACCCTATATACATAACCGTTGCCGTCATGGAAACGTTGGAAGATGAAAATTTCTTGTCTTTGGGAACTTAATCGCGCAATTGAAAGCTTGGGTTTACGCTGCACTAATTTCAAAGAGTTTGGGTACTTTTGTCAATCTAAATTGTTTCACAGAATCTAAATAATAAAATATAAATGGGCAGAGGGAAAAAAAGAAAAAAAAAAAAAAAAAAACCCATAAAGATTACTCGACTATATAGCTTCAGATATTATATACTAATATAAAAGAATGAAGTAGTATAAACCTCAGTATACACAGTACTTCATGTAACCTTCCAGACTGCACTAACGGCCAGACATCTTTGACCCTTGAAAGGATAGCATTCATTGACTTCATAACTTCATCGTGAGCTTTAAGCTTGTTGGACGGCATTGGAGTTTGAATTCTATGCGGGTTTTTGATCTCTGGATACGAAGTTCCAACTGTATTTTGCTTAGCCTCTTTGAACTCTATGGCAGAGATTCTTGTGAATCTACTGCACCGGGACAAGAACGACAGAAGCGAGTTTTGATCCATCACATCACTCAAGGCATTAGAGATCCTTCCGAGCATTGTGACGGCATATGAATATATTGAGGGCGGAATAGTGCAGCCATTTTCAGGCAAGAGAGGAGCAGAAATAGCCAACACTATTAGTCCAGCTACTCTGACATCATCGAACTTTAACTTGCCGTCGCATGTTGGCTCTATCTTCATGAAGAAAAATATGTTCATATTTGATCAACAAAAGCATGAAAAACGCAAGAGAGTCCCAAAAACAGAGAAGATTAATCCATACTAATAATCAGTTGTCCCTACTGAACTTGTCAAATTATGTCAATTTGTCCCCTATTTTCGCTTTACAAATTTCCCCTTGAACTTGTCATATGGTCTTATTTGCCCCCCTAAACATCTAACACACATGCAAATTATCAATAAATAACAGAGAGGATGCCAATGAGATGCGTTATAATGGGTAAATTGATAAAAATATATGTTATATCAGGGGAAATTTTGAGATAGGAGGACAAGTCCATGGGAAAAATCGATTACAAATACACTAAGAATTTAAAGACTAAACTGAGACAAAGCGACAAGTTCGGGATATCTGATAATTAGTAAAACATATTACGTAGCCTAAAAAAATATAAATAGTAGATCCATAAGAGCGTGCAACAGAAGCACGCTAAGTATTAAGTATAAATTTAGTGACGGTTTTTCATGGGCTACCCCGCAATATATAATGAAATGATAGTCATGATAAGTATGGCAACCTGTTGTGAGAGATCATCACTAATGCAGACCAAAAAGTTTCCATGATTGCGGCCGATGTGGAACAAAACTGAGAATGCATCAACTTCATCCTGGAAGAAGCTACATCTTATACCATTGAGCAATCACAAGCTTATCATGAAAATGATAATAAAAAATGCCGTAACAAAAATAAAAAAAATTACCCCATTTACAATTATGTGATCCTTATACCAGACAAGTGTAGAATGAAAACCCTGTGTAGTAAGAAATTTAAACGCTAACCTCAGGAAATCTTGCCAAGTTCTGTAGAAGAGCATCAACTGTCAACTTAAACAGCTCCAAAAATGACAGCTTCACTGTTTTTAGTATCTTCCTCACAGCATTTCTGAATGACGTATTTTTGTACGCCAGAGGACCAAGAAACTGAATAATCAAAGAACAGTTCGTTAATAGTTGGGTCCTAAGCTTAAAAAATAACTTATGTACAAATTAAGGGAAATGTATCGGCTTATAATGTCAATAAAATATTTTTCTATTCTTATACTTTGTACGTTTCGTGAGATAGATACGGTGCCGGCGAGTCATTATAAGAATCCGTAGATGATATATTGGGTGCTAACTGGTAATCACGAGCCATTTAATGTTGAGGTGAAACTGGTAATTGGTCTGGTCTTTCTTTCTTTTTTGACATTTTGAAACTAGGTACTAATTTCAACTATGCAAATCTTTTTTTTTTTTTTTCTTTCTTTCAAGGAAACAAAGATTTTATGAAAATTTCCAAATCAAATTACCATGTCCCCATTTTTCATACTCTAAATCAAAATATTGAACGAAAAAAAATACAAGCTTATCATCAAATGCTGAGAAACCAATCACATACCATGTGCATGTGTTTCTGTTGCAGCTTCAGACGATCACACTCTGCCATACGATGCATCGTTTCCAAAGCCTCGAGCCGAACGTTTAAGGAGTCATCGTTCATTATATGGATCAGAAATTCTAAGGCTTCTGCAGAAAAACGATCGGAGAAGAAGACGAGAGTAGACAAGCAATGACAGGCAGATCTTCTCACCTTTGTAGGCATTATAATTGAAAGTTAAGGATTAGTATAGACAGCAATTATGATAATTGTTAGTCTAATTATAGCTATATATACATAGGAATTAGTTAAAGTAGCTCTTTATCCTAATTCCAAGACCCGCTCGTGCGAGTCCCGACCCTAAACTACCTACAAAAAATTGGTTTTCTTGATTGAATACTGGATGCCTATATAGAATATGTTGGCCACAAAAATCATACCCCTGAACTTTAGCAGCCTCTTCAATATTCTGTATTATTATACTGTAAGTCACATGTATGTATCGCTTTTGACCAAGAATATTTGACGATTATAAAAAAGTAAATCAGCATAATTACCAAAAATAAACATTAGTATTCCAGAAATTTAAGCAAGCCAATCGGCGAAATAAACTTCTAAAATACGGCCTAACCCGAACAAGCCCATCCATGGCCTTGGCGACAAGCCGTAAATGTGGGCCGTGCCAGCAAATCATTACTCCAAACCCCTTTCTAGCCTAACCAATAGAAGTTTTGGTAACGAAAAATCTTTCTCAACTTGACCACAAAGCAACATTGTCAAAGAAAGAGGTGATTATGGGACCGCCGCATCCAAGAACATGATGTCGATTCAATGCATCAGACGTCATTATTAATAAAGTAAGATTTATAGGGAGAAGAATACCTCGTGATATTCATCCTCAAGTCCATGCACTATAGCGCCAGCGGCACTCGACACCGCCGTTTCAAATTGATCACTACTGCAATGACCAAATGACCTCTTCTCCTTAACCGTATCGAGAATTCTCTTTGATAGGGTTTGTAAGAGAATATCCTCAGAAACCATTTGTATCTTACCAAGAGCAACGAAAGTTTCTACCCTAACCTCCACGCTCATGTCTCTTGCCATAGAACAAAGCTGAAAGTACAGACACAGCACAAAGACCACATTCACAAAATGCATAAAATAATAATACAAGAGAACTTCTATTCATGGTTGCTTGCAAATTGAGATAATACCAATAACAATAAAGAACACCACACCGCATTCGCTGTTCGGTATAAACTGAAAATTACGTTAGAAGAATCTTGAAGAACGTGATAAGTTGACTTATTATCCGGTTGAAAATCGTAATTATAACGAGACCATAATGTAAGATTCCGCCAACATCATGGCTTAGGATACAAGCACGCAGGTGGATGGCATCGAATGAACACATTATAACAACAGTTTTCAAATGCAGTCTTCAGAAAACATACCTTGACAAATAGTTCGTCATAACACTGAGCTTTTGTTGCCTCTTGGTTCGCTGCCGAGAGCAGAAGACCCCAAGCACAGACCTTGAAATCAAGATATAAGGTCAGTTGAAATAGCATACAGCTCAGAAAATCACGAGTGAGCTAAAGAATCGGGCCATTCCATCCGCCCACTTAAAACATGAAATCTATTAGGAAGCGTGATATTCCTCAAACTGCATTATAGCATATGCATTTTTCCAAACTTTCCAATGCATAATAGTAACTCAAATTCACCTTTCGAATAAAAATGTTGCCATTTTCTCGTCCTGCGTCAGAGAGTTTTCATCAGGGTATACAACACAGACTACAAAGTGAGATAACTTCTAACTCAAGGAATCAGGAAGGGCGAGTTTAATGAGATTAACAAGCAAGTCGGATCTTCTAACAGTTACAGTAAAGGGTCAAGGGTGTTGTAACCAAATTATACTAAACCGGGACATCGTAGACCCAAGTCTTTTTTCAGTACCCAAATTTTACTTACATTCAAGCCAAAGTAACAATAAGAGGGCAAGAGACTTGGGTCTACACCACCACACCACAGTTAAGTACAACTTGACTACATTTGCCACCATTAACCCAGCATGATTGAACTGCTTTTATACAATCTAATCGCTCTTCTTATCAAGAAATATGGTTCAAATCACAAAAATGGAGCATCATGATGCTTCAGCGTTATGTGCGGACTGGAGAGAGGGAGAGATGTTGCTCACCGCGTGAGTCGCAGCCAACCTTACTCTATCTTCCATGTCGACGAGAAGCTCAAGAGCTCGGGAATAGCAGCCTCGGATCATGTCCTCGTCCACGATTTCCCCCGAATCGCTCAGCCTCGCGAGTCCTTCGAGAGCTACTCTCCTCACGCAAGGATAAGGATCCTTCGTGAATCCCAAAAACAATGGCAGCTTCATGCACGGATTCAGACCGAACCTCTCGGAGTTCCTCAGCAGCCATAGCCGTACGGACGCCGAGGCACCGAAGCAGAGCGACGCGAAAACGACGCCGTCGAGCGGGGGATCAGCTACCGCCGAGGCAAGCACGTCCAGCGACTCGGCGGCGCTGCGAGGTGGCGCGTGGGGAAGCAGCGCGTGGAGGCTGGTTGGCAGGGCGAGGCGGGAGGAGAGCTCGGAGAGGAGGCAGAGCGTGCCCGCGCAGGGGCTGAGTCGGAGGGAGACGGAGAGTGTTTCGAGGAGGGAGGAGACGGCGGAGTCGGGCGTGGAAGGGTTGAGGAAGAGGGAGCGCAGGCGAGCAAGGGCTTCAAAGGAGAGAGGCGGAGCGGAAGAGAGAAGGAGAGAGTGGAGAGTGGAGCCTCCCTCGTGCTCCGCCATTGACGACCTCGGACAAGCTTCGCCTGAGATTGAGAGTCGAGAATAGAATACAATGCATTAAAATTTACGAAAGGTTTCTTTAAAACAGCCGGAAACCGGATTTAAACTCGGTTATTGGACAAATGTTTCACATCTAAACTATCATTCAAGAATTATAATTTTAGCTCAAACTTGCACTTACACTTACACTTCCATCAACATTATCTTAAGTGTTTTTTTTTTCGAATTGAATTAATTTTTTTGAAACCACAACGATAAATCGTGATTTTTGAAGAAAAAATAAATCTTCCGACGTGACGCGGAGGAATTCTCGATTGTGATGCTGATTTGGATTACACATATAGACATGATGAATTCGCCAGATTTCGTCCACAATTGGAGGCCTTAACTGTAGGAATTTTTCCGATTTCTTGGGTCTGGCGAAAACATTCATTGAATTATAAATATTAAATCAATGAACCATGTAGCGTAGAATTAAATATACCTCTTGTTGTGTGCTTGATCTTTTTTCTGGAGTTCTTCATTGTCGATCTTTGAGCAAGGAGCTTCAATGACCAAGTGAAGCCTCTATCGGTGCCCACCTCAGAAACGGAACGCCTACGATCATCTCTACGTCGGAGGCCCAGATTATTGTCGGATCGATGCTAGTCGGGTGCCGGAGATATGACGTAGAAATAATGACTCCACCGTGGAGCCTTAGGCGACGCACAAATCTTGAGGGGGCTTGTGGGCGGCACGTCTAGAGAGAGGGAGAGACAGAGCTAGGGGTTCTCCATTTTTCTGATTGCTTAATTGCTTAATGAGACTTAACTCTAAACCTCATATTTATAGATTTAGGATTTTCCTTAATTGGGCTTTACAAATTAAAGCCTGTAAAGTATTTAATTAATCATGTTAATTGTTGTGGGCCCAAACCCGATCTTATGACATAGACCATTTCATTAACTCGTTGTGTTGATGTGCTTTTGCAACAATGACCCACAACGTTACCAGATCCTCTTGACTAATCTAATATCGACGCGATGTTTTATGACAAAGCCAAAGAGAATGACGAAACTACAAAGATATCACTTATGATGAGCCAAAGTACGACGAGATTGCAGACGAATCGACAAAATACATCGAGACCTTCTACAACGAGCTCATGTCGATGAGGCGGAGTACGCTGAGGCCGTTTCCAACGAGGACATGTACGATCAATTCTATGTCGAGGCTGAATACGACAAAATCATTTATGATGAAGTGGAAGACAATGAGGATAATTGTGATAGTGGGTCTATGATTGTTTGCAAACCGTGTTCGGACCCAACAAAAACGGTCGATGTTGTCGGGTTTTTCGATGAATTTTTCTCAATCCCGAGGCGAAAATCAAGGGATATCATCGAAACTAAGATATAGAATAATTTTAAAAATTAAGAGATTCATTTAGACACATTACCAGACTCTTGGTACTTTTACCAACTGTACTGAAATCGCTGCAAAGCTCCTCGTTTTCGTGTGCCTGAATGCTTCCTGTGATGCGAATCTTGGCACGTTAATTGTTGTGCCTTTATATTGTCCACCACGTCGCTGCGGGAACATCTGATGACCAGAAAACAGGTCGTCGGACAGATAGGTCATCCTCAATGTTTGGACGAAAAACCGATGGAGACACGGGGAGGAGAAAATCACGAGCTAGGGGGCTACGATTTCTCTTTGGTAGTTAGCTTAGGGTTATCTTAATTATGAGCTTAAAATATGTATTTATAGCCTACAATATTAAATGACCTAATGGGCTTTTTGGCCTAGTTAATGGGTTTAAGCCCATTTTGTCATTATTAATTAATTCATGTAATTAATTAATAACCTCATAATTAATTTACGAGCCCGAGTGGGCCCGTTACCAAATAATGTAGACGGGTCAAAACCTGGAAAGCCCGATGTAATCAAATCCCGATTCAAGATTTTCCTACAATCTCCCACTTGCACGAATGTACCGGGACTGGATATCTCCTCTTGCACATTCATGCGCAGACAAGATCACTGGTGATGCCGGGATTGGATATCTCCTCCTGCATCACCATGAACAAATCTGTCTTATGTCTTGTGGTCGCAACTGAAACCTATTTTCGTTCAGATTTGTCGTCGTATTCTGTTTCGTCTAGTGAGTTCGGTGTGATTCCATAGGATTTTGTAGCGTTGGCGGAGATTCAAAGTCTGCAAGAAGTTAGTGGTCTATAGCTAGACATCACTTCCCCCAATCTTCTAAAATTCATTGATCCTTGTTATAAAGTTAATAATGATAAACCATGTCGTTTACATATGTATTAACTTTATTAAATGACCTATTCCTTCAACGTCTTTAGTACTCAGAATTGGATACAGACCATGGTTTGACACATCTGTTAAAGTCTAGTTCCTTTTTTCCTGGTTGGGATAAGAATATTGAACAACCAAGTTAAAAACTAATTTAACTTGCGTGTGGCCACATATTTCTTATATTCATCTCCTTCAGGAGGCTCTTAGTGTATTGCCCTAAAATCACGGGATATTTTGACAATTAATATGAATATAATCATATCATGATAATTGACTTTTGATTTGATTATTTTATTTAAAATTCGGATTACTATTCACATGGTAAGAATTTGAATTTTTGGAACTTAATTTTAAATGAATAAAATCAAGAGGATTAGTGATAATTGATTACATAGAATTTTCTATGCATGGAAATGGAGACATGAACCTCACCTATAAATAAAGGGTTCATTTCTCAGATTTTTCACACCAATAAACACTCGAAATTCGACCTCCACCCTATGAGTGGTCGAAATTCTTCTCTCCCAAAGATCGACTAATAAACTTCTTGTTCGGTGTCGAAGTTCTATCGACGAAGCCCATGCTTTGGTATGAGGAGTCCATGAGAATCTTTCGAAAGAATGTGGGAGTTTCCTTTGGCGTGAAGTCTCAAGAGTGGCGGAAGCTCTGCTCGAATTCTAGAGGCGCAATCTCAAGTCTGGCCTTATAGAGGTGCAATGGAAGTCATCATCAGAAAGCGCAGTGGAAGTCATCATCGCCAATGAGGTTTGGCCTTATGCATTGGGTTAATAAATGCAAACATTTATTGTTTTGTTTATTTCCGTGACTAGAATTAATAATTGAGTGTTATATTAAATTGATAATTATGTTATCCGTTCGGATCTACGGTATCCTAGTGCTCGGTCCTAGTAAGGAAAGTAACATCGAAAAGTGTAAAATGGGCATTTCCGTGAATATATTTTTTAAAGGTTACCCCGATGGATCGAGGACCCATCCCGAGATATGAAGGAGGGGATGATAATACATAAACAATACCATTATCTCTGAGGTAGGCTTTAAATTCATCGCTCAATTATTCGCCTCCTCAATCTGATCGAATTGCTTTAACCTTCTTGCTTGTTTGATTTTCAACTTTATTCTTAAATTTCTTGAACTTTTCAAGAGATTCAGATTTATGTTTCATCAGTTAAATATAACAAAACCTATTGAAGTCATCAGTGAAGGTAATGAAGTATTTAAAGCCTTCTTTGGCCACAGTGGGTATAGGACCACATACATTAGAATGTATGAGTGCCAATAGCTCATGTTTCTCTCATTTGTCCCCTTGAAAGAGGGCTTGGTTATTTTCGCGGCCAGACAAGACTCGCACGTTTCAAATGATTCATAATCAAAATATTCCGACATACCATATTAATGGAATTTGGTTATGAGCTTCTCGCCTATGTGGTTGAGTCTACAATGTCAGAGATAGGCCAAATTGAGTTTGTTCAGTCTTAACCTTTTGTTTGCAATGTTGTAGATGGGATAACAAGAGGTATCAAGTAAATATAAACCATTCGATAAATAATAAATATGCAATACCATCACAAATACCATTCTTAAAAATTGAACAACGCTTATCTTCAATAGTAAAATTAAAACATAAAACATCTAATTCAGGAATTGAAATTATGTGCTTGGTAATAAAAGGTACAAAATGACAACCATTTAATTAAAAAAAAGATCCATGTAGGAGTGTTGAGGTCAACTTGGCCCATGGCTTCAGCAGCAACAGGTGATCCATTTGTCACGCGCATGTTGGACTCGCCCTTATTCAGCTTCTTAATTCTCTTCAGACTCTACACTTCAGTACAAATATTAGTACCACATGTTGTATCTAATACAAAATCTTTTGAAGTAGTAAGATTAACTTTTATAACATTTATACCTGAGATGGAGTCTCCACTCTTCTTCATCTTCTTGATCTCTGCAAGATATAGCGGGCAGCTTCTTTTCCAGTGCCCGTGTTTCCCGCAGTGAAAACACTTATGCTCATTGGCAGCCCGGTCATAGGTTTCATGGCTTTCGCCTGAACTTTCAGATTTCTGGGCCCCTTGCCTTTCTTTTGCTGAGCAACTTGTCTCTTTCCCTTTTGAGCACCAGAGAATTCCATGACAGTCTTGGCATAGCCTTAGGAACATTTCCTTCAGTTGTCTCCAACATATTGTGGAGCTGGTACAGAATTTTCTTCTCTAAAGACATGTTGTAGTTCCATCAGATTAGATGCCATGGTGGCCAACATGAGACATGCCACTTCTGCAGCATCATCAGTATACTTCTTGTAAGTATCCCGTTCTGCTCGGGTTGCAGTGGCTGGTGGTTCAGCTGGAGGTGCATCGATAATGATGCTCTCCTTCTTCTCGTGCATGAGCACTACTTTGAGGCGGCTTTGCCATTCGGGAAAGTTTTTCCCGTTCAAGATGTTTTCCTTTTCAAGGATTGATCTTAGTGAGTTGTTATAGACATTGTTTCAGTTCTACAAAATACGAACGAAATGAAACTACGAATGAGCACAATATTAATTCTAATAAAACATGTAAATAATAATATAATAACTATTATAAAGATGATAACTATAATAACCTTAGGACTTTAACGATATTACGCAAATAAATTAATAAGAAAAGTTACCCTCATCAATTCTATTAATTTAAGAGCTTATGGTTAAACAAAAGGTGTACTAATATCATATATTTTCCCTGGCAGTTAGAACTAAAACTGTTAATAATTACTAACCGGTTTTTCAAACTTAGTCTCTGGTACATAATCCTATTAGGGTTTCCCGGTTAGGTACAACCCAAGGTGTTAAATTTCGTGATTTTCTATGGAAATGTCGATCGATTTTCGTTTTTCGAGGATATGCGAAAGGAAACCCTTTCGTTTCGCTGGTTTTTTTACCATTTTTCGCGAAATTCGCAAGGGCACGTGGGTGGAATATCGTTTTTCGTTTTTGTGAGTAAAAATTGCGAAAAATGGTTGGAATTTCGCAAAAAAACATATTTTTGGTAGATTTTGGCAAAAATACCAATTAAACTTTCGGCAAAAATAATTATACACTTCACATAACATACATATACACTTAATATACATATTCATTTAATATTATACACTTCAATTAATATTAAATTTGTTAACATACATATACAATTAACATGCATATTCAATTAATATTACACACATATTCACTTCACATAATAATTTGACTTAATATTATACACTTCAACTAATAAAGCGACTTAATATTATACATTTCACCTACATATTTAAGTTTTAAATGTGTTTTGTTGTATACAATTATGTCTTGTATTTATTAAATATGTAGTTTTGAACCTATATAAATTTCTTGCTTAATTACTCAAATATTTTTTTACAAAATATCCATCGAAAACCCCATCGGCATGCGGTATATCCATGAAAAAAGTGCAGTCTATGCGGCATGCGGCATGCCCTTTTTTTACTATTTGCCCATCGACATACCCATCGACAAGCGATATATCCGTAAAATGGAAAATGCGAAACGACATCGGCAAGCGACATTTTAAACCTTGGTACAACCCATATATTGAACCGCCGGAACTGGATATGGCATCCTTCGCGTTTGTGTATGTTGAGTATAAGCATTCCATCGGGAATGAAAAACCTACTTAGACCGGGCATACAGAGATCGAGGATACATCAACCGGGAGACTATTGACCTAATATTAAGTTAAGGGGTTTCTATGGTGATCCGTTTCGTTAGCCTAGTACTAGAATAAATTAACTAACTTAATCTATTTAGTATCAGACTTTGAATATACTCACAAATCATATCAGATAACTACATTCATTATTAAATAAATAATTATGATCTCAAAGATAACACTTGATCCTTAGTTTAAAGAAAAAATTAATTTATAGTTATTTCAGAATAAATAACTATTTATCATAATTATTATTTAATCATATTATTCATTCTAATTTACACACGTGAAAATTAGATGTAGCATGTTACTTAATTTAACTAATTAAATAAGAAAAAGCAACGATTTAATACACATAATCCTAATAAATTAATTCCTTAACCTTTTAGAAATTAATTTGAATTTAAAAATAATTTTTAATATTAGGATTAAGAATAAAATTAAAAGTATTAAACCATGAACGACCCGTAGGTATTAACTTCGCAAATCGGATATACAAAGTTTACGTATTAGATTTTGAAATCCTAAGTTTAACAATAAATAAACCATTCAAAATAATAATCTACATTGAAATTTCAAAATAAAATTAAAATTTAAAATTGGGATCCGGATGCGAGCACGGGCTGCCACCGGGCAGCCAAGCAGCTTTGGGCAGGGCTGGGAGCAGTTCCCAGCTCGTGCGCCTTATCTGATAAGGCCCAACCCGATTTGGGTTGGATCTGATCCAGCCCATCGACCCGTTGACCCAGGTCAAACGTGGGTCGAGTCCGGTCGACCCAGGTCTGGGTCGGATATGGATCCGACTCGAGTCAAACTCGGGTATGGGTTGACCCTGACCCGTTGACCAGGGTCCAAGTTTGACCTGAACCCTTGATTTGGGCTGGGTTTGACCCATCCCATTAACCCGTGGGATTGGAACAGTTCCCAGCTCACAAGCCTTAACTCTAATTTGATTAAGCTTTGACTAGGGTTTTGGAAACCCTAGCCGCGGTTGTTGTGCGCCATCATGGGATGGTGGCGGCGATGAGATCGGTGGGTGCGCCCAAAAATAAAAATAAAAATTATTTTTCTTATAAAAAAAAAATCCAAAGCCGTGTACTTAAAATTCCCGAGCACTGAAATTAATAAAATTAATTTTCTACTGCTCCCACTGAAAATCTAATCACACCAAAAATTAAGAAAATTATTTCGGACACAATATCTAACTTTCGAAAATTTATCAGACCGGCTCGGGTACTACTGTTGAGTTTTTCGCTGACTTTTTCTCAATCCAGAGGCGGAAATCACGAGATATCATCGAAACTAATGTATAGAATAATTTCAAACATTAAGAGATTCGTTTAGACACATTACCAGACTTTTGGTACTTTTGCCGACTGTACAAAAATCGCTACAAAGCTCCTCTAGTGATCGCGACCCCCTTTGGACCAAGTCAACGTCAAGGTCTTCAGCATGGCGAGACCGCACCGACGTGCAACCCTTCGCCTTCAAGACTTGACAAGGCATAAATTCACAACAAATACAAGCGAAAAGACAATTAAAGTTCACCAGGATGTCAAGGACGCTTTAAGGATGCCTTAGCACCTGTTGCACACACTCGCGGAACCTCCGAATGACTCCGAGGCAACAGACAAGTTAAACTCGCCTGGCGACCACCCTGCGTGGCAAGGCAGCCCGACGAGCTCCCCTGGCAAGGGTAATGACACATTTTTGGGTGTGGATATTAAGGGAATTTCTCCTTTCATCCCCCCAAAAAGGTGGAAAAGTGGTTACATTTTTCCTCTATATATAGGCCCTTCATTTCACCATTTCACACACAATTTTTGACCTCTCTCTCTCTCTCTCTCTCTCTCTCTCTCTCTCTCTCTCTCTCTCGGGCGCCTCCGTCTTCTTGCCGGCTCAAGAAATCGCCTTCCTCTCTAAGTACGGGAAGCGAGCGACTTATTCATCAAGGGTCCTTGTCAGGCAGACCATTCTCGAGTCCGCGCTCAACAGGGACACAGTTCCAGACTCCAGCTCTCGTTAGGGATCCGAGTTTTACCTCGACCCACCCTGGTCTCGGTCGGCATTCTCCATCCCTCGTCACCTCGCCAAAAATACTCTCGCCATCCGCGACGGTCAACTCTGCTCCACCATTTTAGGTACCGTCGCCGGTAATACTATCGCATACGCGACAGTCACCCGCACGCCGCCATTATCGGCTTCAACAACGATACAAACCACCTCGCCATTCCTCTATTTATAACTAACGATGAGCTACGTGACGACCTAATTCTCTTTTAGTTACGTAGGCAGCTCTACTGTAAGTGATGGGGTGCAACATCAATTTTTTTTTTTTGCAGGTCCTCCCCCGCTGCTGAGACGTCGCGAGGACGGAAAAACATCAAGGATCGCCAGAAACAACGTGGAGGCTCATCCAAGACGAATGATTCACCTCGAGCTAGGACGACCTTTAGTCAAACCCTGTTGACTCCACCTCGACTACCCGCGCGACCATATGGTCCGGCCTTGGGCTCAAACCCTACGTTAATCTATTTTCGAGCATTAACAATGAAATTTGTGTACGATTTGTAATTGTTAACTTAACATCCCATCATTTCTTATTCTTGAGAGTATAAAATAACAATATACCAAGCCCCATTTCAGGGGCAAATTTACGTAGGACCGAGTGGGATCAGCCGTATTAAAAATTTGAGATTCCGAACCTATTATTTTTAACATTTTAATATATTAACACGATAAGTAATATAAAGACATTACTGATTATATTATCAAACTTGCATTATGGATTAGTGGATAGTACAACTTAATTATTTTTTTATAGGAAGTCCATGGTTCAATTCCTCGCCATAAGCATTGTTGAGGGCGATTTGCACCACCCTTTTTCAGTCACAAGAATAATCGAAAGAACACAATAATGATATGAACACGAATATTCCTGATTTATTATATTCCCGAAAAGGACTCGGTTTTTCCCGTTTGATAGTTAGACAATTGAAGGAAAATGATAAAAATATGATATGATTTGATGCCGCGCCTTGCCGGCTTCAGCGAGGCTGCCTACGTACCCGGTATACCGGGATCAGGTCATCACGTAGTTCAAAGTGGTTGGCGTTCTCTTTCTTCTTTCTCTCTTTCTTTCTTCTTTCTTCTAGTTTCTCTTGGTGGTTTCCCTTAGTCGAATCTCCACCCTCTCTCTCCTGGCCAAATCTCTCTTCTGGGATAATTTCTCCATCCCCTTTAATGAGGTTTACGTGTGTATTTATAGGCTTAGGGTTTCTGAATTCGTTTCCCTTCTTGTTCCTTGAATCTCGCTAGGGTTTCCTTTCTTCTTGCTTGATGTGTTGCTGACCTTCCTTGAATACGCTGATTTTTCCATGATTTCCTCACTTGATTAACTGATTCTCCTTTATTCGTGTGATTTTGACTTCTTCCTTTATTTCATTCGTTGGGGTTTTGCAATGAACTTTCCCTCGATAAGCTTTCATGCGATGAGCTTCTCTGCGATGAGCTCTCCTGCGATGAACTCTTCTTCATGGACTCCTCCTCGAGGATTCTTCGTCGACGTGCGATGAAGTATTTCATCGCAAGATTACTTTTATTATGATTGAACTTCGTCGCGGGTTGAACTTCCTCGCGCACTACAAGAAAACAGGGTATCCGAGACTAATAATTTAGTCTCTGATACTTGCAAAACAGTCTCGGATGAGTATCCGAGACTGATTTTCAGTCTCCAAGACTAGTCTCAGATACCTACTCCCGAATGCTACTATCAAGGACTAAAAGTCAGTCTCTGATACCCCGCAATATTCGTGACAATGAAGTAGTCTCGGATACATTATTTTTTAGTCCTTAATAATGTTGGTCGAAAACTTAAGTTTAGTCACTGATAATCATTAGGTAAGACTTAATATTAGTCTCGAATAACATAATTATTAGTCTCGGATAATCTCGGATAACATGACTGATTGAAAACCTTTTAAGACTGAATTTTAGTCACTAACAACGTTATTTACAGATTAATTGTTAGTCTTGGATAACATAATTTAGGGACTGTTGTTTAGTCACATTTTTTGCTTTGTCTTCGATGTAGAGTTTTCAATATTGATTATCAGTCCCCAATATAGTGGTACGTTTGACTATTTATTGAGTCACGTCATGGTGCTTTGGAGACTGGTATTTAGCTCTAAATATGATGCTCCTAAGACAAACATTTATTGATACAAGACTAATTTTCCATCTCTAAAAAAATCAAACAATACATAATAATCTAAAATAAGCTTCTTCTTAATAGCTTTCGTACCTACAAATTTGTAAATAAATTTAATATAAAATTATGCATATTCGTCAAAACAATATACATGAAAAACTAAGAATAAAAAATAATCCAAATATATCCAAATCTATATTGCAAAAGAATATAAGATAAATGAAATATTAGAGTTGAATCCGACATCCATGATTTACTAACGCCCTTGACCTGGAATGCCATTGGAGTTCTCATTTGTTTGATCACCACTTCCTTTATTGCTCGTAGATGAAACCATGAAAATGTCAAAATCGTCAAGCTTAGTAGCTAGAAATTCTTGTAATCGATTCAACTTCTCTTGATTGCGTTCCTTTTCCTCCCTAAGTTTATTCTCAAGATCACCAACTTGACTCTTTAGCTCTTCATTCTCATTCAAAGCTCCTAGACATGGTTCGACCGCCGAAATAATTAACATATATTTTCCAGCTTCCTAGTTCACAACTGAATTATAAGTTTTTCAATCCACCGCTAAAACAAATATTTAGAACATATTTTTATCCAAAAAAAACTTACCGGCAACGAGCAGCTTCAAGAAGAGTAGAACAGGGGCGGCAACAGGCTCGGCAGCGAACCCATTGAATCATTTCCTTGACGAAGCAAGCCCAGAAAAGAAAAACGCCAACCCAGCAAAAACTCAAAATACAAACACCGACACAAACAATATATATATTTGTGTGTTGATTTGGTTTTAAGCTTCCACGGCACAAGGAACACTCTCAAGTCTCTACACAATATTAGATGTACAAAAGTAAATTATTCACTTATCACTTATTATATGTACAACAGTAAAATACTCACTTATCATGGCCATTCACACCGATCATTACATTAGTACATCCATTACCACATATAAACATACATAAATACTATTTATACTTATTATAATACATACATACATTACCATATTTATGTATTTAATACATACATAAATACGTGTAATGTACTTATTATATGTACAAAGGTAAAATATTTACTTATCACTTACAAATCGTCAACTGTATAATCAATGAGTTTATAGTTCTTGGATTTAATACTAAACTTATGTTTTGACCCAAAAAATATATATTCTTACCTCTGGTGAGTGAAACTCATGGACAACAATGCAAACAACAAATTTTGCCCAAAAGGACTTATTTAATTTTAGTCCCAAATTATGATTTGCTTCAACACCTTCAATTGCTCTCACACCACTCTAATGATCGGAGCTTCCAAAATCCATGGTTAATTTTAATCACTTGCTAATTATTTCTAATTAAAGTGTCTAATAATAATTTTTTTTATTTAGTTACGTGATAATTAATGGACTTAACATTGTTTACATTAGGCATATTCTTATCCAATTAACGAAGATGCTTAAGTTACTATTGGATTTATCTCATTCATCAAAGACTTTATTTTTGTCTCTTTATTTGTTTAAGTTAAGATAATACTTTAGATCAATAAACAATATATATTATACAAAGCTGTAAACTATATTAGGACAAAGAAACATATAAGGAACTTGGCGCATCCACTCCACAAAAGCATTATAACAAACAAAACAAGTGCAAGGAGACTTTACAGAGAGAGAGAAATCTATCGATGGAGACCCAAACCAGCGATGTTCATCAAACAAGAACAAAGTAAACCAAGTAGAACATCTCTGTTTTAACCAGCGACAAAACTCAATAATCACTAACTAAACAGAGATGTTCGAATTTGATATATATAGAGAGAGAGGGAGTTGTGGTGGGCGATTCATGGCTGCCTAATGAGCGAAAAAAAAAAAACCCTAAATCATTAACCAAACACAGAGATTCGAATTGAGATGGTTGGCAATGAAATTCGAACCTTTTCCACGGATGAGCAGAACCAGATGCACACCAAAAGAGTAGAAGCGAGATGGAGCAACGGCGAGTTGAAAGAGAAAGCGAGAGAAGAATTGGAATCGCAGAGAGCGCGTGGGAAAAAAGGGTAGAAACGAAACTGATTCGCGAGAAGGAAAGAATCGTGGGATTAATTAAAATATAAGATATGGTTATGAAATTTTCAAGGCTGAATTTCAGTCTGTAATGGGTCACTCTGGCATAGTATACGTGACTAACGCATAGTACTGACAATTTCCCTCCAAATCTAGCGCGAATAGTACCCGAGACAACTAAATATGTCTCGGATGGCCATTATCTTAGACTAAAATTTAGTCTCTTAAATTAATGTCATTTTTATATTTTCCGAGGGAATATATACGTGACGAAAATTTAGCACCTCATAAAATTATAATCTAAAAATTCACATTTGTAACTAATAATTAGTCTCGAGTAGTATACGCATTCGATTACTATCAGAGACAACCACCTTAGTCTTGGATGATGACTATCAGGGACTAACAATTAGTCTCTGACGAATTGTGCCATTTTTTTCATTTTGGAGGGAATATATCCGTGACTGAAAACTAGTCTCTCATAAAATTATGATCGGAGAAATACTCATTTGTGACTAATTATTAGTCTCGAATAGTATGCTTATAAAAATTAGTCCCGAATACTATCAGAGACAACCCAGTCAGTCTTAGATGCCAACTATCGGAGACTAAAATTCAGTCGCGAACGATTTGCGCCATTATTAATTTTGGAGGGAATATATCTGTAACTAAAAATTAGTCTCTCCTAAAACTATGACCGGAGAAATATATATTTGTGACTAAATATTAGTCTCGGATAATGTACGCATGAAAATCAGTCTCGAATAGTATCAGAGACAACAAAATTAGTCTTTGATGCCAATTATCAAAGACTAAAAAAGTAGTCTCGGATACTGTAGTATCTGATACCCTGTTTTCTTGTAGTGGCGGTGGACTTCGTCGCGGTTCACTTCCTCGAGCAACCTCGTCGAGAGAACCATATTGTCTCAGGCCCTTCGTCAGAGCCTCTCCTTGCCCCTATTCGACGTCGTTTTGCGCCATAATGACACGTGCTGTGTTGTGGATGGATTTGATGAAATCCGACATCAACAAGCATAAACATGCATTTTTTTCTTCATTGCTTTGTATTTTCAAATGACAAATCTATATAAATTACTAAAAGTTTAAAAAAAAAACTACCTATCATAACTAATATATATTTTGATAGATCTCACACATTTTAGTAAAATCTCTATTAGTAAAAAATTATTTTAACAAATAAATCATTAAACTATTCCATATTCAAAGAAAATTTTATTCATACATGTTATTCGAATACTAATTTATCATATGATGACTGAGTATTCAACATTTTTTTAAAAAAAATTATCAATCACCCAAAAAAATAATTTAAGAAAGTATAAGATAATTATCTAAAACTTTGAGATATTATTTTAATAATAGTAATTTAATGGGTGAACATTATTGTTATAATTAAAAATTATTAAACATAATTAATTAAGGATCAATAAGCAAAATATTTAATTATTATATTTTGTCGATTTTGTGGAAACAAATACGTAATAGAATTGAGATTACTTGCTAAAAAATATTTTATTTGTGTATATTAATAAAGATATAATATTTTGAATCCACGACGAAAATATAATAATTTATTTTTAGTTGATAAAAATTCATATGCATTATATGTTATTATGTTACACATTTTAATATTCCATCTTATTTTAAAAATTAGATTATTACGTTATTTTTTGCCCCCGACATTTTTTTTTTGGCTGCCGGACTCATGATATTTTTTTTGCTTCGCTCCTGAATGAAGTAGTTCATCGAAAGTACAAGTGATATATACGACACCCCACATAGTGTATTTACAGTATTCGTATTTCATAGAAATATGATAATGAAGATTTAATGAAAAGAATAATAAGGTGGTAATTCATTCTTTTAGTTATACTCTTAGACAATATCATTACTATTTGGAAGTTTTTTTTTTTTTCTTGTTAAAGAAAACACGTGTCTTAAATTTTTATTCAAAATTGCATATTTTTCAAACAAGGACTACTCGGGAAAAAGAAAAGTAAAAGAATTACAAGTTCCCATTTCCGTTTCACCCTAGCTAAATTGCTTTAACCAAACACTCTAAACATTAACGCTAAAACGCTCCCAGCTGGTAGACGGTCGGTTTCTTGAAAAATCCAACACATGTTCTAATTTGTAAAAAAAAAGGTCTCAGTCCATGACTCAGATTCTCAATCTATATATATTAAAAGGAGGAACACACAAGTGATGTGGCAAACTACAAAATGAGTATTGAGATTCTTAGAGTTTTTAAAGAGGAAACACAAAATGAGGCACACTACAAAGTGAGTATTGGAGTTTGATAATTTCTTAGATTTTTAATCTATATATATTAAAAGGAGGAACACACAAGTGATGTGGCAAACTACAAAATGAGTATTGAGATTCTTAGAGTTTTTAAAGAGGAAACACAAAATGAGGCACACTACAAAGTGAGCACAATAATAGTAACTTAATAATTTATTTTTTAATTTATTTTTTAAGATGAAAATAGTAACTTAATAATAGCACAATAATAAAAACTACACTGATTGTCGTTAAAAATAGGTTACTTTGTTGAAGTTGAAAAATTGATTTTAATGAGGCACACTACAAAGTGAGTATTGGAGTTTTGTAATTTCTTAGATATTTAATTTATTTTTTAAGAGGAAAAGAGTAACTTAACAATAGCACAATAATAAAAACTACACTGATTGTCGTTAAAAATAGGTACTTCGTTGAAGTTGAAAAGTTGATTATTTTTTTTTAACATTCATTCGCTTTTGTATTAAAGGAGTGTCTTTTCATATGTTAAAGTCAATTCTTTAACATTTTATAACATACTCCATGAATAACAAGATGAATTATATTAATGTGCATTAAACGCGTGTCTTTTCATATGTATATTTTGTCCCTATAAAAAGAGGCTTTTAGAATAAAAGATTCATCCATTCAAAAAGAAGAAGAAGATTCATATACGTAGGGTATTTCTCTCTTTTCTCTCTCTTAACTTCTTATGTTCTTATAATCTTAATGTGTCTCAGTTTTCAAATACAATGTGTGCAGAGGACAATGCCATTCAAGGTGCAATGGGTTACAATATGATGCCATGTGACGATGTAAAATTGTAAGCATGTAAGGCATATTTATATATTTCGCTGTATACATATATATGATATATTACAGCCTTCTAGCAATAATTTGTGTTAATTGTGTTTGATTGGTTTATCATGATATTTTTTTCTTTCTCGCAGTGGGTTATCCCCTACCACGTGTCCATTCTCTCTCCATCAAGGTTTCTATTGTTTAATTCCGGGGAGTAATTGCATTAATCAAATTTGATTTGCATTACTAGATGTTTTATCGCACTCATCCTCATTCGCGTCGCGCTTTCATTCTCCTCGGGCAATGTATTTTAATTCAGAAGAATTTGAGAGGAGTTGCGTTGTATTAGAAAGAGCTATCACATAAACTTGCTGTTGTATATTGTTTAATTTTCTTCTTATGTCATCAATAAGTAAGTTAAAGTTTAAAATAGTTATTAACTTTATTATTGCTATATTACATCACATTGAAATAATACTGTAATAGTCTACTATTGTCTATATTGTATTGTATCATTTTTTAATGATATATGGTAATGGCTAATGAGTATGTATTGGAACATATTAATAAATCGACTCTCACTCAATATCAAGAAGTTATATTTTTTTTATTTTAAATAAAAACAATGGCATACAATTAACAATGTCACAGTTCATACAATTAATCCGTCGATAACGGTGAACGATTTATTGGCAAAAAACGTCATTCAAATCCTTCTACTTAAAACTACATTCCACATACCAAAGTCACCGAGCCACACATCATTGATGTTTCGTAAATACAGGAAGTATTGAGTTCCATAAACCTGTTTTGTTTTTTCATAGACACGTAAAGAATTTCTTTGCTTTGTTTGTATGTTTATTCTCTTAATTATAAAATCATTATTTTTCAATGAAAATCGAACCACATATGAAGTTTTACACAAATAACTCATAAATAAAAATTATATTTTGCTTCTTGAAATAATGTCTGATTCGATTAAATTGATTTTTTTTTCCAAATACTGTCTAATTAGTTTTTAATTTTTATTTTTACACACTATTTACTTGCCTTTTTTTGGGTCAGGGTCAATTTATTGTTTTTGTTATAGGGACTGATTGTTATAAAAGAACATATGCTGACAATTCAATTTTTTAAAGGGAGTTTAAGCTAACTAGCATTTTTAAACGTTTAAAATTGTCAAAATAGCCACAGTTTAGTTAACTTTGTGTCATAGCCAATAAACCACATTAACTGATATAAAATGACTTATCTACCCTTATTATTAATAATAAATAATATTAAAATTTGAATTAACAAATTTATTTAAAATTTATTTTAATAATCAATAATTAATACGAACTTATTTTAATTTTTTTAAATTAATAAAATAATAAATTAGGAAATAAAATTTGAATTCCAAATTTAAAAATAAATTTCATATTTCAAATTTCAAATTAAAAAACGTTTTTTTTTTCAATTTTTGAAATAAAAATTTAAATTTCTTAAGAAACATTAATTCGAATTAACCATATTAATAATTTAAAACAATTTGAATTAAAAAACATTAACCAAATTAACAATTTGAATTAGCATACATTTACACGAATAAATACGAATAAACCAATAAACATACATTTACAAGTCAAATTAACATACATATACACGATTTAACATACATATTAACACAAAAATAACACGAACAAGTACAAAATTAACACGAATAAACAAAACAAAAAAAAACTTCGTCCCTTGGAGGAGCCCAACCGTCCCCGTCGTGTACGATCTTCTTCAACAAGCCACCATAGCCGATGACGTCCTTAATCACACTCCAAGAAATAAACTCGATACCGAAAACGAGCGTCGAGTTTGGCGGAACCAAAGGAGGAAATCCGGCGAAATTGAAGCTTATCGGAAATCGGATTACGAAATTAATTGAGGGGTTTTAATCTCCTTGGCAAGGGCTTCAAAACCCCCCAATCCAATTTCACGATCGGAGACGAACTCCGGCGACCGGCGGCGGTGGATGGCGGCGGCGATGGCGCGGAACACCTCCACCAAGCACTAAAAGGCCTCCCGAACATGAATCTGGTGTTAGTTTTTCCAAAATTGAACTCTTTCGGGATAAATCTTAAATCGTGCAACAGGAACTTACCGTGATTATTCTGATCAAAACTTGCAACTTCTGGTCCCAATCCACCTATCAATAGCTTCGTCTCGTCAAGACATTTCCAACGGTACCAAATTTGCGTCAATCGGAGTTTCAGAGAGGGAGTTATGAGTGTTTTAAGCTCTTGATGAGAGAGAAAACGGGAGAGAGGGGGAGTTGCGAAAATGGAGGAGAGAGGGAGATGATTTGATCATATATGAGAGATGAGATAATATTTTGGGTATACCATTTCAAATTTGGTACAAAATTATTCCTAAAATCATGCATAATTAATAAAAAAAAATTATTTTAAAAATGAAAAACGAATTTTAATAGGTTGAGGGGCAATTTTGGTACGGAGAAATTAGTTTCCAATGGCACATCATCCTGATTGGCTATATTAATAATTATAACCACACGTTTGATAAATGTAAATTTAAACGTTAAAAGATGGTTATCTACTATAATTTCTCTTTTTTAAACCTCTATTCCCATAACAATTTAGAAGTGTCATGTATGATTAATCAAGTAGTGAAGTAAATGAATAGATATTGATCTTTCAATTAAAATACATGATTTAAATAATAAGAAATTCGTTTTTTGTGATTATTTATTATTAATACTCTAATTTGCAGCATCTACATAAATATATTAAACTTTTGATTTTAAAATTTCTTCAATTGTATACTCATATTTCATAATTTAAAAAAACACGCAAAATTATAACTTATGAATGATTTAGTTTGATTTGGATAAGTCTTTCTATTACATATTATGATTACTATACACAATCAAAAGAACAATCGATATTTTACCTTCCGCGCAAAGCGCGGGTATTCCACTAATTTTTATTTAAATTCCGGATTCACCCAGCTAACTTGCTATAGCAAAACACCCTGAACCTAACTCTAAAAACGCTCCCATGATCAAAGATATTTTTCAGGGTTTTGGTGTGTGAAAGCAAAATGTATAACAATAAACATTCCAATCAATGTCAGAGAGATGCAATGTTAATAATAGCATGTCAAGCTATCACTATTAAGGTAGTAATGTGGAAATGTGAAACGACACACAAGTTGGTAGAGAGAGATAAGTGCAACGTCAACATAGCCCATCAATGTCGTTCATCACACAGTACACAACCTATCGTGGTCCTATACATTTTGTGTGTTTATTATATCAACGTTATATTTAGGGAAAATTGCGGCAAAAATACCCAACCTTTGCTCAAACTGCCTCTCGTGTACCCAACCTTTAAAACTGGCGGCAAAAATACCCAACGTGCATTGACCGTGACTTTGGCATGAAAACGTTATTTTTCCGTTAACATCCCTCATGTGGCCGTTAGAGGCAAAAATACCCAACTTTTTTTTTTTTAATATTTTTAATTTATATTTTGTTTTTACTTGATTAGTGATAAAACATCAATTGATTTCTTAATGTGCTTGTATAAGCTACATTTGTTGATAAAAATCTTATTATTATGAGAAATTTTAAACATAATGTTACGGGTATTTTAAGTAATTGAACAGGGTTTTGAAAATAGGTATCCAGATTTCCGGATCCGGATACGGGTAGTGATTTTTGGATACCCAAAAAACCTGATCCGGATACGGGTAGTTCAAAAAAATCGGATACCCGCTGCGGTTACAGTCCTACCCTTTTCATTAGTAATTGACCGTTTTAGATCGAATTAATACAGTCAATTAATGCCTCCGTATTGAGAAAAAATTTGGCTTAAGAATATATGCCAGTAAAAAAAATATTATCAATAATCAATAGGGCTTGATTAGTTATAATTGTTGGGAATCACGTTTCAGATTCCGTGTAAATTATCACGAATTATGCCTCCGAACCGTCCGGGTAACATTTAAAAATTAATTTAAAGCGGAATAACTTGTTATCCGTGCAACGGTCCGGATATCGGATAATAACCATTTAACAAGATCTGATAAATATTATGTAATTTAATATTCATAAATCATTATTAATAATCTAGTCATAATAGGAAATAAATAGAAAGCAGTAAATGGTTGCATTTATTAACCCAATGCATAAGGCCGTACCTCTATTGACGACTTCCGGCTGCGCGTTCTGAATCAGGCAGGGCTCCGCCGGTGCTGAGGGAAACTCCCGTGATCTTCCGGGATATTCTCCTGGAATCCTCGTACAGAAGCGTGGGGCTTCGCCGGCAGGACTCCGTCGCAAAATTTAAACTGATGGTTCTTTTTAAGCTTCCGGAGAACTAAGTCTCTTAAGCCGAACCAGAAAAAGAGATCAGAGAGAAAATTCGCAGACCCTAAAAGAGAGGGAGAGTTCGAATTTTTCTCTGGGGAAAGGTGTGAAAAATGTGTAGAATGAGCCTCCTATTTATAGGCTCAAACCCTAACCGAATTGGAGAAATTCCCTCTCTTATTTTCGAATTTCATATATTAAATATAATTAATTATCTCAATCCAATGGTCCAGATTTAATCTCATCTAAATCCAATGGATATAATTAATTAGGGATTTAATTAAATAAGAAAGATTAGGATAAAATAAAAAATCCAATCTTATCGTCTTATCTTTATAAATTCGAATTATTTATATATATATATATTAAAATTCGAATTATCATTATCTAGATCCAACGATTGTGGTAAATCTTTAAACCGATCTAATGAATCAAATTAGTTTAGGATAAAATCAAATATAAAAAGATTTAATAAAAACAATTTCGAATTTATCCTTAAACCATAATTCGAAAAATAATATAAATATATATAATTAATCAATTTCCAATCCGACGGTAAAGATTAAATCTTAGACCGATCTAACGGATATAATTAATTAATCAAATTCGAAAAATGAAACTTGATCATCAAGTTATTAATTTCGAATTCATCAATATCCTAATCCAACGGTTGATATTAAATCATAACCGATCCAATGGATTAAATTGATTTTAGGGTATTTCTCAAATACAAAAACTTTTGGTACTTTTGCCGCAATTATGGAAAGACCAAAGTCTATCCATTCGAATGTGAATGGATCCACATTCCAAAGCCCAATTCGATTTCTACACTCTATAATATATAAAAATATATTATTTTCATATTAATATAAATCTATTAATTATTGAATAATTATTAATAATACATTAATAATAAAATTCGAATAATTAAATTATATTAATATTATCTTATCTCAATATCACACATTTAAATTTCATGGTGACACACCATCATTTAAATTCGTGACATGTGATTTAATTTCATAGTTTACCGAAACGATCACAAACTTAGAAATTCTCTAAATCACAAACCGTATGTCGAAACGACTCGGTTCCAAAAGAAAAGTTGCTTAGAATTTAATTTCCAACAACTTTTATGTTGACATAAAATCCAAATTCTACTTTATTTTGTCAGTTAATTTCGGTTACCAAGATATGGTACTTTTGCCACGCTATTGATAAAACTATCTGATGTCTGTCACAGACTTCAGTTTTATGAGGCTTGCCAAATGATCTTAAAAACATTTCAATGCCTTTTATCACGTACGTATCATCCGTTACGGAGCTATCCTGGGGACCATGGACCCGTATTACTTAAGCTCCAACGAACTGCTAGTTGTTCGTCAAACCTCGAAGTGATTCTACTATAGACCCGAGGCTGTACTCTTTAGTGATACGGTATATATTATTCCCTTTATAACAGCATGGTGTCCATTGATACAATCAAATTCGGGTTATTGATCTTTCACTTGATGATCCACACACGAGCAGGCGGTTTCTACCGTTATGCCCCTCATTGCATTTTCATCATTGACTCAGTCAGTAATATTATGAGTGACCCACTTATGGTTTCGATTCATAAGTTGCGCACGGGTACCTCTCACTTCTCACCACCGACAATCAAGGGAATCATCATCACTCTGAAGAGAGCTGTGTGATGCCCATGTCTATGACCAAGCTACCCTTACTGCTGACTGTAATGCTCCCAAAATAATAGTGTTGGGAACAACGGTAATATATTGTGTTCTTTAACGGTTAAATCAAAGAACAATCAAGCCAGCAGCTCGGACTCAAGACCACTCAGGACTTAGATCGAATATCCATTTGATCATCTACTAGTGACTCAACTCCAAGTTATCAGTGACGGTCTTATATGATAACTTCCGGAGTTTAAGTCAGGTCCAGTCCAGTATGAAGACACTTCATACTTAATGCACTTCTAGTGAGTGTGACACACACAAAATCCAGAATAGGATTGTCACTTAGTCACATTAATGACCTTGTACGATTAATGGGCTTGGGTACACGAGAGGCAGTTTGACCACAGGTTGGGTATTTTTGCCTCAATTTTCCCTTATATTTATAATAGGTCGTTATATATACCTATATAGACTGGTCCCAACTCTCACACGAATCTGAATGGCCAATATCGGAACATGTACGTTGCAACTTTTCAACTTAAGAACATGTCCATGTCCTCACAACAAGCTTATAACATGGTGTTCGGTGTTCACACAAAGCTTATTACATAACTTTTGTTGAGTACGTTTTTGTAGACTCAATTTGACATGTAATTCTTATAAACTTCTTAATGTACATTCTTCTATCACCAAAATTTAATAACTATTTCTTTTAGAGTTAAATACACTTGGGTTTAAGGGAAATGGGTCACAATAATAGCTAATTTTATAAAATTTCATACGCATATTCTCATTTAATCTACCCTAATTAATCATGAAAATTCGGTTGATGGGACCGTGAAATTCATTCCATTGGTGTGCTTTGACGTATTTGACAATTTACTCTCTTTTTTTTATTTCTTCTCTTTCCCACTCTTATCAAATATCTATAGAGATATGATTTTACAACGCCTATAAGAAATAATTAAGTCATCTCTAATTGCCACTATTACTCTATAATATGCTTCATTTTTGCTACTTCAAAATGAAAACAAAAATAGAGTAATGAAAAATAACACTGTTTATTACTTTGTCTACTATTTATACTACTATGTTTAATCTTATATATTTTTTTATAGTGTACATTTCAGTCCTACTTTATAATTTATTATTATATAATTAAATATTATCATTAAATGATTGAATTGTACAAAATTATTTTAAAAAAAATTGTGCGAAATACTTATTTGGCTACAAACTTTTTAAAAACTATTACTTAAACAACACATACCAGTATTAATTAAAAAAATTACAAATTAATTATACCACACATATCTTAGAAATTGAAAGCAAACATATATTAGCAATTGGAATTATATATACTTGAAATGACTCTTTAACAAATACAATTTTTTTTTTTTGTTACTAATACATATTTATTTTTATGCTTGGTAATTAATTTTGCAAATTTACAAATTAGAGGGCAATTTTTAAAGTAAAAATTAAAATTGTACTTTGAAGCACAAATATTGTTAATCATTGACGATGCCCTTAGTTTTCAAGTTTTCATTTCTATATGGAAAGAGCCATCTTAATAAATTTTTTACTAAAATACCCTCAAACACCTTCTTTCCTCTCTATCTGTTAGAAGTATAAATAATTAACGAGATCAATGATTAGCTGTTATAACTTAGAAGTTTTCTCTAGCTGTATCAAATCATCGATACGTTTAAATAATCACTCTTTGACTAGGCCCTATTTGACGATTTTAGTCTCACAAGTGTTGATGACCCCAAATTTTAATATTCAACTATTATCACTATCTAAACACCATATCATAAAATTAATTTTAAATTAGTCGATAATACATTCATAACATTCAACAATAAGAGATTCAAAATGAGTTGTTATGACTATGCTTGGTTAAGAGCTAATTATTAATCAACAATAAGAGAAGACTCAGGTTATACATTAATCAAGTTATGTACTGTAAACTCTAGTCAACGTCTTTTCTTATTCTTTTGTATGTATACGACAACTGGTCCAGACCAACCAAAACTTTTAGCAAGTATATTTAACGAGAATACAAAACTGACGTAAGTTATGCGGTCACGAGAAAAAGTCATTTCACATTAGAAATATCGTTGAGATCGAAGATGTCGTGACACGAATTACTTATCGTTAAATTAATTTTGTTTTGTTTGGATTGATCTACATATGCGAATATACCATGTCGTACAATAAGTTAAAGTTCGTACTATATAAAGATGATATATGAAACTCGAATCTATATAAGAAAGATTTAGTTTTCAAACGATATATGATTTTTTATTTCTTATCAATGATAAATGTGTCATGTGAAAGCAACAAGATCATACCAAGTTGTATTCTTTTGGCAGTGGGACGCTCATCTGTACCTTGTTTGACCTTGAGCTCAATTTATTTGAAAACCAAATATTAAAAATCATTGAAGTGAGAAAAATCACAATTATTGAGCTTGTAATTGCTCAATTATATGTTTTTGAGAGAAGAGTAAGCAACCACCAAGTTAGGAAACGTAATCCAATTTTATCGACATAAGCAAGAAATGTCCAAAAATATATATAGTAATTCAAAAGTATAATTTAGTAATGCTTTTGACAGATTTAAGGTTAATATTAGCCATATAAACTTCATTAATTGTGAGGGTAGGCAGTAGCTAGGTAGGTACTGAGCTGTGGTGAAATCTAAAAACAAACAATCCTAGAAAATTAATACCCTGATAAAACAAAGGATTGATTTTCCCAATGAGAAAAACGTGTGTGGAAACAGTGAAAATGATTGAATATTGTACTTGCTCTCTCTTAGTGTTTGTAATTGTAATGTGAAAACTCCAACTATAAATTGAGAAGCAGAAACAACCACCTTTGAGCACTAACACAAGAGAGATCGATCTCTTCTCTCTCTCTCTTTCTCTTAGTGTTTTGAAGATCAACAACAACACCATGCCTTGTCTCTACATCTCAACCAACGTGGATTTGGAGGGGATCGACACCGATCCCATCTTCTCAGAGGCCACGAAAGCTGTCTCCTCCATCATCGGCAAGCCTCAAAACGTAATCTTCTCTTTCCCCTTATAAAGTTTCATCCAAAACTTGCTTCTTCTCCTCGATTCATTTCCGGGTTTGAAAGCATTTCGTTTGAGGATTTCTCGACCTTTTTGTTTGTTTATAGATCATTGTATATGGGTTTTCTTAGCAATAGCTTAATCTGTAGTTGGATTGAGTCATTTAGAAACGGTAATATTGTATTGCAGAATTTGTAATTTGAGTGATGTAGATTTTCTCAACCACACATTGAATAAGAGGATTGATTTCAAATTCCAAAACAACAAAGTCATAGTTGTTGAAATACTAAAGATGAAGGAGCAAGGACATAAGAAAAGCCAAAACATATTTAATAATGAAATAAGTGGTTGATGTAATCATGATGTAAAGTATAACAATTAATAACCCTGAGAAAATACAGGGAGAAATGTAGTATCCGATTTCGGAAACTACATTTTAAAAAAGAATATGAGACTATAATTTATGGTTTTGAAATCGGAACCGGGTGTCTGGTTCCGGTTCTCTATCTTTTTTAATAGTTTTTTTTTTAGTTTTTAAAATCGATCAATTAATGTCGTCAGAGTAAACATACCAACGGATTTGTTGCGGAAATAATATAACTTTTTATATTTATTGTACGAAGATTAATTTATATTACTTTTAAAATTAGGATCGAATAAAAAAATAATTTAATTAAAATGATTAATTTATCAAAAAATTGTTTTATATATATGTATATTGGATTTTTTTTATTGCTTGTTTCATATCCCACTATATGTTATTTTAATTAGTGCAAAGGGACTGAGTCTTGTAAGTGCTTCTTAATTAAGGTCCCGTTTGGCATTGCTTATTAATAGGTACTTTTGCTTTTTTTAGAATTTTAAGTCAATATTTGTGTTTGGTAAGTTGCAATAGAAGCACTTCACTAAAAAGTTTAGCTTTTCTATAGGCAAAATTTAAAAGCTAGTAATAGATGCTTCTGCTAGAATCTACTTTTGCTTTTCTTATTCTTTATCTCTATAAATATTTTTTTGGTGGTAAAAGTACCAAAAATACATTTTATTATTGCAGTTAAATGTCTAATTCTTTTTAAGTGGCAAAAGTACCAATTTTTTATGTCCATATTTTTTAATTATTGTGGTTAAAGTACCAATTCTTTTTGGATGGTAAAGATACCAATTTCTTACATCCATGTTTTTTAAAATTATTTCAGTTGAAGTACCAATTCTTATTGGGTGGTAAAAGTACCAAAAATATTTTAACATTGCGGTTAAAGTTCCAATTTTTTAGGTGGTAAAAGTACCTTTTTTCGTTACATTCTTAAAATATTATAGTTAAAGTACCAAGTCTTTTTGGAAGGTGAACGTATATAAAAAAACAAATACATATTATTATTGCAGTTAAAGCATTAGTTCTTTTTAGTTGGTAAAAGTACTAATTTTTTTACCGTGGACGAAAGAAACATGAATGTAAAAAATTGGTATTGTCACCATAATTATTGTCAATTAAAAGTATAAAAGCTTAACAAACTAAGAAAGGTTTTTTATTTTATTTATTGAGTAATTATATTATTTAAAGTCTTTTTTAATTTTTTAATATTAATATGAGATTCAATTAACATTATTTATGTCTACTTTAATATTTTTTGACATTTAGAAGCTAATTAAGTAAAACTGGTTACCAAACACTAAACTAGAACTTTTGAAAAAACCAATTGTTTTTTGTTTTCATTAACCAAACAGTGCATTACTTTATCTGACAGCACTTTTTCTGACAGTAAATTTTAAAAGCAATTCTGAAGACAGCACAACAATGCCAAACTGGGCCTAAATAGTGCCGAAAGTTTTGTGCATTTGGTTGAATACCATTTTTGCATAGATTTTCTGGTTGGACGAAAGTTGACATTGACTATTTCTTACAAGCAGAATTTCCATTTATTTTACAAAATATAATTAATTCTAAATTCTAATTAAGTTCGTTAATCCATTTCTTGTGGAGTGAGAAAAATACAAGCTGTACACTACCATTAATTTACATATTTTAATATAATTTAAAACGATTTAATATTTCCTACTCTCCATTACTATTACTACTCACAAACTATTAGAAAATGTATTAACGAATAAGTTTAATTTTTTTTTTAATTTAGATTGGAGGTTTCATTTAAGAGTGATAGTAAATCATTTGTCTTACTTGATCACGTGCACAAATTATTATTGGACTCAGCATTCTGGTCACTTCATTAACCAGAATATAATACAACATTAAGAGGTCAATAATTAACGTAACGATTTAGATAACTATATTAAATAAATGTTAAAGCTTACAAGTTGTTTTGTGCTCAAAGAAACATATTAAACACAGTCGTTTTGGTTTTATCTTCCTTCATCTTTTTGTGTTTGAAGTGTGAACACATTCACATACATCTATTATATATATATATATATATATATATATATATATATATATATATATATATATATATATATATATATATATATATATATATATATATATAAAGGCTTGAAAGGGAATCTTTTGTCAATTCACTAAGTCATCGTAACCATGTCATTTCGGTCAAAAACGTTATACGTATACACATAAAATATATTATCACGACCAGCCACATCATTATGGACCATACATATTTATTGAGTATATAAGATAAATATATATCTAGCTCCAACAATTTAAATTTAAATTTAATAGTAGAGCTTATATATAGTTATTATATTATATACAACAATCGTGGGAGCACAAATTCTTAAAATAATATATATATATATTATATAGAAATAATATAGATATATATATATATATATATATTATATAGAAAAGATCCCATCCCTCCTTTTCTTTCTAGTGAGTGATTCATGCATATACACACAAATATCTATTAGTGTATTCAGGGGCGGAGCTAGAGCTCGGACTAAGAGGGGGCGAAATTGGCTATATGTTTTATGATAAATCGAGACATTAAAACAACTGTTATAGATTGCATTATAACTATTTTTTACGAACTTTCGATTTATGAAAATAGTTCATTAGGATCTCTATATGATTAGAAATCTACATGTTACGTTCTCAAAATATTAATATATTTTTTTCAATATTTAAAATTTTGCACGTCTTAAATTGATTGGTGGTTTTTACTCTCTAGTTTTGTAAGTTGTAATCGTTTTAGTATACTTATAATTAAGTAAAGTACAAAATACCATGAAAAAAAATTATAATCATAAAAAGTGTTGCTAAAAAAAATAAAAATTGGTGGGTTTGGGAATTGAACCATGGACGATAACTTGGAGGAGAACTTTAGGACTAACAAAACCCCACTAGACCATAGTGATATTTAGTCTACTAATGCTATGCTTATTATTTATATATAAACTTATAAAAATATGAATAAATAAAAAATAAAAATAACATGCTCGGACCAAGTGGGGGCGGCCGCACCCGCTCCGCCCCCCTTGGCTCAGCCCATGAGTGTATTAAAGACTACTTTGCAATCTCCATTAAATACTTTTTTATATATATTTGTTTCATCTCAACCCGAACTACTTATTAGAATTTTTTTTTTAATTAGCTTTAGAGACAGAATTCGATCTTGGTTTTTTTTTTTTTCCTTAATGTAATTTTCGACATTTTTATCAAGAGTATGAACAAGGGATAATTTGACACGTAGTTTTGATTTGGAATATTTTTAATAAAAATCAGTCCTTTTTTTAGCTATATTGATTTATAGTCCAACTTTCAAACAATATGTTTTCAAGAAATGAAAACAATATTAATTCTTAGTTCAACTACCGAAAAACCGGTACCGTTTTGAGAACAGTAAAATACGGTACGGGTGAGTGTGAATGTCAGCCTTAGATATGTGTTCTTAATTAACCTGTTTTATGTCTAAAAAAGTGAGATTTTATGTAACTATCTATGTAGTGCAAATTTGTTTCTTTTAGTCAATCAACTGGGGTAATATATAACGTTATGAACTTATGTCATGTACAGTTTGTGATGGTGATATTGAAGGGGTCGATACCGATACAGTTTGGCGGGAATAAAGATCCGGCGGCGTATGCGGAGATAGTATCAATGGGCGGCATAAACTCGGCAGTGAAGAAAGAGCTGATTCAGACTCTGGGCTCCATTCTTCAGTCCAAGCTTTCCATTCCACGCACTCGGTTTTTCCTCAAGGTCTACGACACCACCATCGGAAAAAACTTGTCCAAACTATAATACATATTCTTTTCATCTCAAACACTACAACAAGTATCGCTAAAACACGCCTTTCCGTTTTATCTTCGGACTTTTGGGCGCTCGAATGCCCCGAATGACTTGTAAGCTTTGTAATTAGGGATGTTTCTCCCTCTGATTAATGAATGCAATGTTTACTGTCAAAAAAAAAAAAACACTACAACAAGTTATGGGCCTTTTCTTCATCAGTCTGTAAGAAGAAGAGAAAAAGTGTTAACGTTTTATTTTGGAGTTTTTTTTCTTTCATTTTTATAAATGAGTTTTTGAGAAAGTTAGGCACGTCTTGAATATGTGAGCCTAGCTATTCGGTTGAGCATAATATGAAATGCATGCTAGTAAAAAATATTATATATAATTCATGAGTAAGTTGCGATTAACCATGTGTATTTATTAAAATACTAAATAATCAAGATATTATAACACCGGTCGAGTTGCTTTTGTCTTGCCTTTTCACTGTAGAGGAATTCAAAAGAAGATATTTTGACAAATTTAGTCATATTTGGACCATTTTAAAAGGACCACTTACTCAATAATTTATGGCCTAGCTCACTCTTTACATGCTCCAATTCACCAAGTCTTGTTTGGACTTTGGACTGTCTGGGACTACACTGCCACTAACTAGTGGTACCCAACCAACAATACCCTAAAAGGACCACTTAAAACATCCAACACTTTCATAGTTTTTTTTTTTATTATTATTATTAAACAAAAATTTAATTTTTGAGAACATTTGGTTACTTATTTGAGGTTCTATGAGATAATTTAAGACTCCATATGAAAGAAAACAGTAAAAACTGAGAATGCCCACTATTCCACTATTTAAGCCCATTACGAAGACTAGTGGAGTTCGTTAACAGACCAAAAGCCCAACTATGCTGGAACGGGGAGGCTCCATCACATCCAGATTTTTTGCTTAGTTAGAAAGGGTTTTAGCTTTTAACCGATCGGGATCCTCACGACCAACTGCCTTTTTTTTTTAAACTCCCGTGGAATAAGTACCACGTTCATGAGCCCATGGGCGGATCCACTCACAAAGGTGCGGTTGTACTTGAAACCACCCCTCCAATTTCAGAAAATCAGTTACTATTGCCCAACTTTCATATCCCACTATATGTTATTTTAATTAGTGCAAGGGCACTTATTATAGCAATCCGATGCATTTTTTGTTTCACCCTTTTAACGTTCAATAATAAAATGCGTCATAAATCGTATATTTATCCAAATTTATGACAAATGTTTTTGCCCACGCTTTAATAAAATACGCGATGCAATATTAGATTTCCTACTCGATAAATGAAAACTTGGGTAGTGCAATAAAATTTTCGAATCCAAACTTTATCATGTCCATTTTATGTATAAAGTTAAGTAAGGAGGAGAATGCAAAAAATAAAGATATTCACCAACATTTGTCCAAATATTAATTAAGCAAACACGTGTGGATAAATGGGCGTTAAGTAGTAGACTCGGGCTAATAGCAAGAATGACCTTATTTTGGATTTGATAGAGGTTTATACTCTCGGTACTGTTCACATGTTTGGTTCATACCCTTTATTAAACGATGTGGGGCTCTTTGCATTTCGTTAGGCTCAATTTTCTCTCTCCTCTTATTTTATTATTTTCTTCTCTCTCCTCCTTTTTAATATTATTTCTTTCCCCCCATGTTTCTCTCTCCTCGGTTATTCGTCTTCTTCTTCGACTCCACAATTGCCGAGAAACCCTAAGCTCCCATTGTTTCTTCGCCGATTCGCTGTATTCATCTTCTGCGTTACCCAGCCAATGATTAGCGAATCTTTCAGTTCGATTATATATCAAGAATTGACTCATTAGAAGGTTAGCCCAGTTTAATAAAGTAATCGTAGTACTGTTTTCAATTTCTGGATAACTTATAGCGGTATGAATATCTTATGTAACGGTACTGAAACCTGTAGGCCGGATTTAGGTCTTACTCTATGAATCTTTAAGTATAAACTATAAACTAAGGTTAGCCAGTGTAATCAAGTAATTTTATTGTTGTTTTCAATTGTTGGATAAAATATAGCGGTATGAATACTTTGTGTAGCGGTACCGATATTTGTAGGCCGAATTTAGCTCGTACTCTATGAATTCTTGAGTATAAACTATAAACTAAGGTTATCCAGTGTAATCAAGTAAATTTAATTGTTGTTTTCAATTTATGGATAAAAATATAGCGGTATTACCGCTACATTATGTTATGATATAGTTGTATCCTATAAGCCTATAGCGGTTTAATTTAAGATTGAAGTATTTTTCCATTTGCAGGATGAATTATTACCATTTGATTATCAATGTTGACAGAAAGTGGATTTTCAATAGAGATTGTTACAAGTGGTTGTGGGAGGGAATAAGTGATACTGCAAATGTTGTTACCGTTTCAAAGTCTGCTTTGAGCAACATTTCTGATTTGAATGAGTTTTTATATAACAAGTTTGATATTGTCCGACAATTTGATTTGAAGGTAACTTATTACCCAGTTGATCACAGTATTCAGCCAATAGCTATTGCTGATGAACCTAACTTCGAATTATATATTCGGACACCAGATAGACTGTCAAGGTTGAAACAGTTGTACATCGAGACACGAGAGGAAAAACAAGAGAGACACGAAAGTATGCCGTTAGTTGTTGGAAGGAGGTCGGAGGATGAATCGTTGATAGCGGTGAAAGGATCAAAGAGGGTTGGTTTTGGAGGGAAAACGAGGAGAAGTCGAAGATGTGAGAAAATAAGAAATAAGAAATAATTTTATAAAATCTTACTGTATCAACCGTCCCAAAGGATAAATTCGAGATTTTGTAAAATACAGTGTAAATTAAAATGACAAAATCGTCATTCTAAGTTCTTTAGAAATTAAAAATAATGCGAAAAAAAAAAATTTAAAAATAAATGTAAAAGAAATAGTATGCAGGAAAAGAAATCTCATTTAAGGTTTTTAGCCAATTCTTTGAGTAGACTCTGTGTTGAGCTTGAGCTTGAGGTGAGAAAGAGAGAAGAAGAAGAAGCTATGCCGTGCCTCAACATATCGACCAACGTCAGCCTCGAAGGCGTCGACACTTCCTCTATCCTCTCCGAAGCCACCTCCGTCGTCGCTTCTCTCATCGGCAAGCCCGAGGCCGTACGCTCTCTCTCTCTCTCTCTGTTTAGGGTTTCGCAATTACTTACTTCCATCCATGGTTGCTTGTGTTGATTACATGTCTCTGCCGCTTGATTTCCCTTTCCCTTTCTATCTAACGCGTTCGATTAATTTTTTTTACATATATATATGTATAATGTGGTTAGGGTTTTGACGAGAATTCGGTTTTAGGAGTGGGCGGTGTGAACCCGTGTTGATGATTTTGGGAAACTTAATTTAAAATTGGTATATGATGCACCACTAAGACAATAAACGCTAATAACGGCAAAAGTAGCATATTATACACACTAAGAGAAACTATACTATATTTATATTCTACAACCTGCACTTGCTTTATAATGAGCTTGGATCTATTCGAGTTAGATGGAGCTCCATCAATGGTAGGAAAGCGAGAGACGAAAAGACAAAAGCTGCTTGATGTATTTCTTGTTTCATCTGTTGTCAAAAGTGGCCAGCATAGGATGAGGATGAAACTAAAATGAAACTTATAATTTGGGCTTTTCCTTCGTGGGCGACATCTTTTGCTCGTATAAGATTGTAGTTTGGAGGAAAATAATCTCATCGCGCAATGGTCGTGTCATCCTTGTGGGACGGGTGTGTCGCAATCGACCGCATTCATCGCTTGAACCTAAACCGGTGCTGTTTATAACTGTCAGAGATGTTACTACAAAACTTCAGTTGGTATTGGCGCTTCCTTGTTTGTTGTGAAGTCTACATTGTTAGCCATTTAGCTTTTTGAGTCTCTTGGTTCATAAATTTTGGTTCTTGAGAAGGTAATCCTTTATAATTACATAATAAGTTTGATGCTTAAAGATAATCCCGACATTACGTGGGTGGATTGCGTGTTTGGGTTTAGCATTTTGTGTGTCAATTGGTTGGATTCTAGACAACGGCTCGTAGTTATCCACCATTTGTCACAGGTACATCTAGTCAGAGTTCTCTTTTTATATATGCAGGTCTAAACAGGTCATGTGTCTACGAAATTCACGTTACGGATTTTTCATTGTGTGGGCGGTTAGAGTTTAAAAAAAAAGAGTATATAGTTTTCTTCCGCTATTGTTATCTTTTGAAATTGATTGAAACTTTCTTCCCGAGCTCGTGGTTTTTCTCAAAACTGCGCAGCGCTTTCCTCGCTAGCTCCTGTGTTTTTATTTGTGGTCTAAGATTATAGATATTTTCAGCTTAATTAAAGGGAAAACTTAATCATGTTGTGTTTTCCAAAATGCTACAGTATGTGATGGTTGTGCTAAAGGGGTCGGTGCCCATCGCGTTCGGGGGCACTGAGCAGCCAGCTGCGTACGGTGAGCTGGTCTCGATCGGCGGGCTAACTCCCGATGTCAACAAGAAGCTAAGTGCTGCCATTGCTTCCATTCTCGAGACGAAGCTGTCTGTGCCCAAATCTCGCTACTTTCTCAAATTCTACGACACCAAGGCAAGTCTTCGGAACAAACTTCTCGAGACTTTAAGCACGACCTTGGCCGTGGTCTTGCCTGAATATTTTATGTTTTGTCTTATTGCATGTTCCTGTTTGTTTAGGCCAACCAAAGTCAAGAATATGCACAGTGTTTACATGCTTTACACCAGAACTAGATCATGTAAATCAATCCTTACCGTTCAAACCCTTTGGCAAAACTTTTATTCTCGAGTAATTGGCGGTAATCCCTCACGAGTTTACTCATTAGTGCATTTTGTTTCTCAAGCTTTATTTTGGTCCAATTTGCTATATTTTTTTTGGTGCACTTTTCTAATTGAATATATACATTTCAGTGCAATCTGCCACAAAAACTACCATGTTAATGGCCCTTGAATTCTTATTTCGTGCAAAATTACCCTCCGTTTTTCGTAAAATTAACACAATTGTTATGCATGAGTCATTTTTCACGGGGAAGTGTTCTTCTTTTCTTATTATATGTGTTTCCTTGATGAAGTCATGTAACTAACAATTCCTTAATAGAGAAAGAGTTGAGTATTCTTGCAAGACGAAATATTAGAGTGCAAAGTGCACTAGAATGACATTTTAAGGGGCAAAAGCGCTCACCAAAACGAAAGTCCAAGTATTAAAATGCATTAAAATGAAATGTCAAAAGGGAAACTGCACCATTGAATAAATTTCATGAGGGATTAATGTTCCCCGATCCGCAATTAAACATAATAATTAGGAATTACGCGGGTTTATAATAGCATATTTGAAATTGGTCATAAATAATCATGTATGCTTGTCTCTTACGAACATGAACTGTGTTACAGGGCTCCAACTTTGGATGGAACGGATCAACCTTTTAGATCTCGGATCATGAAACTGCAGATTTGTCTCACGTTACATAATTAATCTACTACTAAGGAAAACTTGTATGGCCTTTTTTAGGGTATGAATCTTGAGAACAAATCTTGTCTTATGCTATGGATTCACAGATTGCCATCAATGTCTGTTTTAAGAACGTGTTTATCTCTGTGTTTTTATTTTTATTTTTTTATTATTCGTTTAATTTGTGTTGTGCTTGGTAAATTTGCGTAGGATGTGAAAAACCTTGGATTCGAAGATACGGTAAAACCAAATATCGTAATGTTTTTTTTTTTTTGGCAAAATGAGAAAGTGACACCTCTTCGTTCTTTATATCTACGCGTTGTTTCGAAACTTGCAATTAGAGTATAATTAAAGCAAAGGTAAAAAAAAATCGCATTTAATAATATTGAGCCATTTTCAAACAATTTAACTTTGATAATTGCGAACAATGCACTTTAGTTTATTGCAAGGATCGAAATTTTGCGATAATCGAGCATTGCATATCTAGCTTCGTGCGAGAAAAATCTTCTAGGACCTTAAATTTTGATAAAATAAGGTGTGTTCGGCCCATTCTTTGTGTTCTTCTGTTCCGAGTCGGGGCTCCGTCCACACGCACCCGCACGCTCAAAGAAATCGGTATTTTCTTATTATCATCTAGCTTTAATCATGTCACCAATACAAGTAGAAGTCGAACAAGAGAAAAGGGGAGAAAAAAAAAACGCGCTAAGAATGGCAATAAATAACTCTCATGTGCGAAACCAAATAACAAGAATAAAAGACGCAAATAATCTATATAAATAATCTTGGTCCAAAAATTAACAATTTTAACTTCATTGTTTTTTCTCTCTTTTTTTTTTTGAATTATTTTTAATTGAAAACTATGTAAGTTATAACAATGTTGCAACTCCTCATTTTTGGTAGTTATTTTAGTGAAAAATAAAGGTTGCAACTTTTTATTTTAAAAGTTACAACACTTCGTGTTATTTTAGTGAAGCGTAAATGTTGCAACTCTTCATTTTAAAAGTTACAACATTTCGTGACATTTATAAACTTCATTGTACAATTACACTTTCATTTTACAACTATCGGTTACACCTTTATCCACTACAAGAAAAGACTCATGCATTCCTCTCATCTCTAGTATGTTATTTTTTTTATTTAATTTTTAATTTGTTCAATCTGTGTTCATATTTCTTTTTCAGTTACATTTTTCGTTCTTGATTTTTTTTTCCTATTAGTGTCAATATATATACTTAAATAATTTTTACATAATTACAAAGCAAGTCTGCAAGTTCAAATCTCATATATATGCCGATTTGGCCAAAAATAAGGATAAACAAATAAGTACATCAAGAAACGAGTCATCTAGAAAGAAAAATGTGCGAGAAGAGAAATTTCTATTAAAATTCAAGTATGTCATTGTGTGTCAAGTATGACAGAGTTAGCGAGATCAAAGTTTTCCACAAACAGTGCCAAACTGTTGATGCGGTTTCGCAACTCAACAGTAACGAAAACTTGTGTATGAGATTTCGATTTGAATTTGCTAGAATTTTTTGGATCTTGATCTCTGCTTCGTCAATACTTTAGACCCTGACGAAATAAAAGAAAATAACAAAAAACACAAGGATTTTTTAGAGAGGTTCTTCCTAATGCGGTAGTTGACTACTTCTCTGTAAATTTATTGATGATGAAAAGAATGATCAATCAGAATCACAAGTCGATTCCAATTGATCGAAAAAGATGAAAATAACTCAGAAAGTATAAATTCTCACAGACTATTTTCTCTCTAATGATGCTTGTGTGCGTGTGATGGTTCTGTCTTCTTGCTTTTATAGGCCTTTGATTTCTGTCTGTTGGAGCTTCCTTGTGGACGTTGGTAGTGGCTCCGAGTTCGGTGCTTGACTTGCTGTCAAGCTGACACGTGGGCCATTTCATGCGAGGATTGCGTTGTGGTGGGCTTGACTTGGAATCGTAGGGAGGTTTAAATTGTGGTCGTGCCGTATTTCCTGGTCGGGTTTCTGAGTGTTTGAATGGAGCTTTGACTGGTTTTGCTCGGGTGCTATATAGATGATACATTCTGCTCGTGGTCGAGCGTGGCAAGACCGAAATTCTGCTCGGGTTCCTCTTGGCTCTTTCAGCCCGGGATCGAACATGGCCCTGGGCTGAACTCTTATTCGGGCTTGGGCCGTGGATTTGTTTCTTGATGGGCCTCAAATTCGTCTTTGTTGAGGCCCAAAAATATTCTATTTTTGGCCCCGCCCCATTTTTTTTTTTATTTATGTGGGCCGGGCTAAGCCCGCCCCTATCGAAGGGGTAAGGCTGGGTTATGTTTTCCTAGGTCCACCCCGAACCCGCCCCGTTCAAAAGCCCATCCCACCCTGCCCGGTTCAAAAGCCCACATAAACTATATTTTTATATTAAAAAAACTATTAAGTTGTAATACTAATATTAATGAAAATATTTTAGAAAAATTACTCAAAATATTTTATGTTGGAAATCGGGGTTTGATTCCCGACTCCATTACCACGAAATAAGCCTCCGAGCCGTCCCGGTAACATTTAAAAAAATTATTTTAAAGCAGAAAACTTGTTATCGTAACGGCACGGATATCGGGTAATAACCATTTTAACAAGATCCGATAAATATTACATATTTAATATTCATAACACATTATTAATATCATAGTCGAAATATAAGAAATAAATAGAAAGCGGTAAATGTTTGCATTTATTAACCCAATGCATAAGGCCGTACCTCAATTGACGTTTCTGACTGCGGACTCTGCAGTTCGTCAGGGCTCCGCCGGTGCTGAGGGAAACACCCGTGATCTTCCGGGATATTCTCCTGTATTCCTCGTACCGAAGCATGGGCTTCTCCGGCAGGACTCCGTCGCAAAATTTAACTGAGGTTCTTTTGAAGCTTCCGGAGAAATAGTCTCCAAAGCCAAACCAGAAACGAGATCGGAAGCAGAAAACTCGCAGACCCTAGAGAGAGAAGGAGAGCTCGAGTTTTTGCTCTGGGGAAGGCGTGAAAAATGTTGTAAATGAGCTCCCTATTTATAGACTTGGCCCGTAACCGAATTAGAGATTTTCACTCCTAAATTCGAATTTTATATATATTTAAATACTTTAATTATTCCAATCCAATGGTTGAGATTTAATCTCATATAGATCCAATGGTTATAATTAAACTTGTATTTAATTAAATAAGAAAGACTTGATAAATACAAAAATCAATCTTATCATCTTATTTAAATATAATTCGAATATTTATATATATATATATATATCTAATTTCGAAAATTATTATTAAATATAATTAATTATCCTAATCCAAAGGCTTAGATTTAATCTTATCTAAATCCAATGGATATAATTAATTAGGGATTTAATTAAATAAGAAAGACTTGGTAAACCAATCTTATCTACTTATCTTTATTTCGAAATATATATATATATATATATATATATATATAATAATGATAATTTCGAAATTAATTATCTAGATCCAACGGCTTAGATTAATCTTAGACCGATCCAATGGATCAAATTAATTTTGGATATAAATCAAATATTCTAAGACTTGGTAAAAGCCTAATTCGATTTTATCTTCATCATTATCTTCGAAAATATATATATTAATTAATTTCCAATCCGACGGTAAAGATTAAATCTTAAACCGATCTAACAGATACAATTAATTAGGTCAAATTCGAAAACCCTAAACTTGGTCACCAAGCTACTATTTCGAATTAGTGTTAGGTCAAAAATCAATCATCTTAATCCTACGGTTCATATTAAATCATCTCCGATCTAAGGGATAAGATTGATTTTAGGGTTTTTGCCAAAGTACCAAACTTTAGGTACTTATGCCGCAAATTTCAAACCCTTAGCTAGGTCAAACTCGTGTGGGCTAGGTCATGCAAGCCCACATCTATTTACACATGTAATATATATAATTAAATATATATTATTATTATTAATATAAATCTATTAATTATTAATAAGATATTAATAATTAAATCCAAATAATTAAATTATATTAATAATTCCTGATCTCAATATCACACATTAGAATTTCATGGTGCCACACCATCATTTAAATTCGTGACATGTGATTTAATTTCATAGTTTATCGAACCGAGCACAAACTTAGAAAATCCATAAATCACTAACCGTAAGTCGAAATGACTTCGTTCAAAAAGCAAAGTTGCTTAGAATTTAATTTCCAACAACATGGTGCTGATAGAAAATCTAAATTCTAAATTTCTTTTATCAGTTGATTTCGTGTACCAAAATATGGTACTTTTGCCACGCTAACGATAAAACTATCTAACGTCTGCCACAGACCTTTCAGTTTTATAAGTCAAGCCAAATGATTAAACATTATCCAGAATGTATTTTAATCACGTACGTATCATCAGTTACGGAGCTATCCTGGGGACCATGGACCCGTATCACTTAAGCTCCAACGAACTGCTAGTTGTTCGTCAAACCTCGAAGTGATTCCACTATAGACCCGAGGCTGCACTCTTTAGTGATACGGTATATATTATTCCCTTTATAACAGCAGGGTGTCCATTGATACAATCAAATTCGGGTTATTGATCTTTCACTTGATGATCCACACACGAGCAGGTGGTTTCTACCGTTATGCCCCTCATTGCATTTTCATCCTTGACTCAGTCAGTAATATTATGAGTGAACCACTTATGGTTTCGATTCATAAGTTGCGCACGGGTACCTCTCACTTCTCACCACCGACAATGAAGGGAATCATCATCACTCTGAAGAGAGCTGTGTGATGCCCATGTCTATGACCAAGCTACCCTTACTGCTGACTATCATGTTCCCAAAATAATAGTGTTGGGAACAACGGTAATATATTGTGTTCTTTAACGGTTAAATCAAAGAACAATCAAGCCAGCAGCTCGGTCTCAAGATCACTCAGGACTTAGATCGAATATCCATTTGATCATCTACTAGTGACTCAACTCCAAGTTATCAGTGACGGTCTTATATGATAACTTCTGGAGTTTAAGTCAGGTCCAGTCCAGTATGAAGACACTTCATACTTAATGCACTTCTAGTGAGTGTGACACACACAAAATCCAGAATAGGATTGTCACTTAGTCACATTAATGACCTTATACGATTAATGGGCTCCCACCCAGTTAATCAGGTCACGAACATTTTAAGTTCATTTATTATGATTATTAATTCTTCCTCAAATTGATTCTGTTGTGATAATAATAACATAATTGCATCCTTTATGAACTAAGGAAACAAACATTCTATTTTACTCTACCAGAAATTATAATAAGATTAACATAATAAGTATTATCTTTATTCAATGACATATCATAATCTTTTACAAATGGATAAAATATCTTGTTTACGGACACATATGTCCAACATTTTATTGTTATAGAAATTAAAAATTATCTTTAAATACATAATTTACTAATTTATTTTGTATGTATATGCTATTTAGCTCTCTAATTTTCCAATTTTCCAATTTTAACTTTATTAATCAATTTGAAAATTTGCTAATCGATTTGAACATTCTCTTATTTTAAATTTAGTTTGAAAATGAATTAATCAATTACAACATTGAGCAATTTCATGTATAAAACATAATTTCTTAATTCACTAGTTCAAACTTTACAATTTATATATTATTGTCCACTTTCATAAATCACTATTCTAATTTATTTACATTAAATTGCTCTACTTTCAAAGTAAATATTCGAATATCGAGCAAATACAAAAAAAAAAGGTATTATTGTTCGTTAAAGGCCCAAGATATCTTGTAAAATTCTTAATAAAATGGTTTCATTAAAACGTATCGCTATCCGAAAAACCCAACACATTTTCATTTGTGAAAAGCCCACTAAATTCAACCAGTAATAGCCTACTAAATTCAACTCTTAAAAGCCTAATAAATTTGACTTGTAAAAGCCCGCCCCGTCCGTGACATTGTGGGTTCGGGTTCATGGGCCGGGGTGGGCCTTGATGGCTTTTCCAAAACCCGCCCCGCCCCGCACATAGAACGGGGCGGGTCAAGCCCGCCCCGTTTTACACGCGGGCTTACCAGATTGTGGGCCGGCCCGCCCCGGCCCACTTGACACCACTACTTTGCCTTAGCGGTGAAGCGTCTAAATCCAACATATTTCACACGCTAATTTCTTCATCACCCCAATCAACAGTCACGATTCCTTGCTAACTCCATGTGGTGACGGTGCCTGAAGGCAAGTAATAGAGCCAATCTTTCGCCATATCTTTCAAAGAAAATGGGAAAACTCTCAGCAATATTTGTTCCTCAGTTATTCCAGGTGGTTTCATGCTTGTGCAAACAACATACAGTTCCTTCAAATGCTTGTGTGGATCATCACCTGCAAGACCATGACATGTAGGAAATAAGTGTTGGCTCGCGATTTCTCATCACGGTGATACGATTCTCGGCATAGCCATGGATGGGTATAGGGTTTAAGCTTAGGATTTTCATGTTATTACGCAAATTGATCGTATATTTTGCTTCCATCTGATTTTACGGTTTGTATAACTGAGAAAAAAAAAAAGAGAGAGAGCTAGAAATAAAAAATTTGGTATTTTTACCATTTAAAACGAATTAATATTATCTACAAAATGGTACTTTTACCGCTAAAATGGTACTTTTTAGTTATCTCAAGCCCGTGTCTAAACGTTGAAACGTGACAAAAATAAACAGAGGGAGACGAAAACATAATGGTTGTTGAGTTTGAGTACGTTTTAGGACTTATGTCGAATGTTTGCGAAAGAAGAGAAACATATGCCGGTAATAACCCTAACTTGATGTTGAGGGCGATTCGTACCGCTCAATAGTCACAAGATCACTCTTGTTCTTAAATTGAAGAGCTCGGTTCCTTTCGTTTGTTAACTAGGGAAAAATAGAAAAATAGGGTGACTGTTGTATTGATAAACTGTTGCTTTTCTTTCTTTTACAAGTATATCTCTCCCTTCTCTCTGCTAAGAACTCCCTTGTCTACATGGGATTCTCTCCTCTTTTATAGGCCAGTTTTCCCGCCTTTCTCGGAGTCCCATCGGTTCGTTCCCCCACATGTCTGGCAAAAGCCTGGTGCATCCCCTTTTTGCGTGGTTCGAGTCTTCGGGGTTACCTCCGATGTGGCCGCATTAAATGCTCGTCCCATCGCGGCATGCTCAATCCCGTCCCATCAAAGCCTTAGGCATTAAATGCCTATCCCATCGGTCACTGTCGATATCGCCAGCACGTCTCGTCTCGCCAAAGTCTCCTCGACTCTTTCTCGTCGGGTCTTGACGTCGTCGGCTCTCCTCGTCGGGTACTGGTGCCGTCGGCTCTCCTCATCGGGTACTGGTGCCATCAACTTCCCTCGTCGGGTCCTGGTGCCGTCGGCTCTGCTCGTCGGGTACTAGTGCCGTCGACTTCCCTCGTCGGGCCTTGTTCGCGTTCGGGGATTTGTTTCATGGTCTCCATTCGTCGACCTTCAAGACTTTCTTAGTGTTCAGAGGGATCCGACCGGATCCGACCTTAACACTTGAAATGACACGGAAGTATTTATGCCGTTATTTACCTAAAATGTCAATGCCTTTGCCTTAGCGGTGAAGCGTCTAAATCCAACATATTTCACACGCTAATTTCTTCATCACCCAATCAACGGTCACGATTCCTTGCCAACTTCATCCGACCGTCCCAGTTCAATCATCTGCCTTCGTCGGTGCTTCGCAGCAATTAATTAATTAATAAAAAAAGCAGTCATAAATTCAGACTTCTCTCTTCTCCTTCCTCTACATTCACGCGCTTCCGTACCTTCCAATTCCAAACCCTCGATCGATCTCCAAACTTCGATCTCGACAATGTCGTCCTCTCCGCCGATTCTGCCGATCTCCAATTCCTCTCCCGCCACTGTCCCGGCCGTCCCCTCCGCCGTCGAATCCCAGGCTCCGGCGTCCGCTCCCGCCGTCCGAGCCTTCATCGGCCACCTCTCCGATTCGCTCCGCAACGGCCTCGCGCAGCGCCGGCCGTGGGCGGAGCTCGCGGACCGATCGGCGTTCGCGAAGCCGGAGTCGATCTCCGACGCCACGCTCCGCCTCCGCAAGAACTACTCCTACTTCCGCGTGAACTACCTCGCCGTGGTGGCCGGGGTCCTGGCCGTGTCGCTCCTGACGAATCCGATCTCGCTCCTGGTCCTCGTCGGCCTCCTCTCGGCGTGGCTGTTCCTCTACCTCTTCAGGCCCGCCGATCAGCCTCTGGTGATCCTCGGCCGTACCTACTCCGACACGCAGACGCTGCTGGGACTCGTCGGCCTCAGCGTCTTCGTCATCTTCCTCACCAGCGTCGGATCCTTGCTCCTCTCCGCTCTCATGCTCGGAACCGCCGTGGTCGCCACGCACGCCGCATTTAGGGTTCCGGAGGATCTCTTCCTCGACGAGCAGGAGCCTTCCGCCTCCACCGGATTCCTCTCGTTCCTCAGCGGCGCCGCCTCCAACGTTGCTGTCGCCGCCGGTCCCGCCGTTGTCGCCGCCCGCGTCTGAGTTGGGGGTAATGGTTCCGTACATACATACATCTCGTGGGTTTTCCCCAATTTGAGAAGAATTTAGACCTAGTTTCTGTGCATTTTCTGGTCATACGAATTCCGAATTTTTTCTTGTTTTTAATGTGGATCTCTTAGTTCTTTGTTCTCTTATTTTTTCCTGTCTCTGATAATGTGAAACAATGCTAAATCCAACAATGTGTGTTTTTTTTTCTTTCAATATTCGTACTCGTAGATCTGCACATATATAGTTATTGGATTATTATTATTATTATATGATCGAAGCTGAATTGTCTGGCGGTTGTGTGAGGTGATCTGATGCAAATGAACTTTCTTTTCATCATGGTCATTTGATATAATCTGGTACGATTGCATTGATTTGAAATTTGTGGTCAAAACAGAGTGAATCTCTCTGTTGTGGAGAACAGTGTAGGAAATGCAAGGATTCCACTTGGAAGAAGACTTTACAGGTGTTTAATGTATTGTAGTACCAGCTTATGAATTTTTAGTCGAATGTTTTAGCTGGTAATCGAACAAGGTTGTTTGTTTCTGCATTTGAATAGTCAATTCCAAGTTTCACCGAAAAAAGTTGGGTTAATACTTAATAGTTAATAGTACTACCAAGGTTTAACTTGAAAATCGATAACCGTTTGATTTGATGGTTCAATTTTATGAGAAATACCGATTTTTGGAGGGCACATTTTTCATAAGATGTAATATACCGATGACTATTTATGCCAATCAAATTTTATAGGCATCCGCTAATATATTAATAGAATTTTTGTGAAAAATAATACTACTTAAAAATATTAATTATTGTCTACGAAAAAACATATTAATTATTTATAAATTAATGGAATAAAATTATGGTACTTTGGATTTTTTTTTAATTTTTTTTTATAGGATTTTAAACAAATTTAATATTGTTTATTAATTAAAGTATAATACATTTCATGAATTAAAAAAGTTATGGTGTTGGGCCTGTACAAAATTGTAGGACTTTGATGGAACGTTTAGATTTTATTTTAAACAGTAGGGATGCCCATGAATTTTTGTAGAACTATTTTTATTTTTAAAGACCCTATGTAATGTAATGTAATGTAATGAGAAGCTCTACTATAATACTCATCCACACCACACCATACATAGTGAAATCAAATACCTAACAGATAATAGGAGAGAAGGCGAAAAATTTCCTCGATTTGGGAACCCCTTGTACAAAATATTTCAAGAGATTGTGCTACTCCTACATATTTGCCCTAACCTATTGTAGAGAGAGAACATTGATGTCCATTATTATAATGAAAGGAAAGAAAGATCATATGGTAATGTAATGGTAGCGAAGAACAACCGTAAAACGGTGTCGTACTTGGTGTACACATGCTGTAGTTGGGACAGGACAGGACTATCATTAAAATGGTCTTTTCACTTTCAAATGGGACAGGACTTCCCACGTTTTCGAAGCAAAAAGCCCATTCACCACTACTAACTACGTCATCAAGGTTATAATGGTCATTTCGGTGCGCCACGTCGGCCTATGTTGGTCCTGAAATATAGCCGTTACGTGGAAAAAAACAAAGGACCCAAAAGACCAGGACCAGGTATTTTCAACCCAAGCCGTTGTGCCATGTAAGTAAGAAAATAAGTAGCCGTTGGGACAAACAAATCAACGACGAGTCTGACTCTCTCTCTCTCTGTCCCAAGAAAAAAACAATTCCGTTTTTCGCTCCATACATGCAGAAAGAAAGCTTCACATGATGATATGAATGAATCGTCTCTTTCCCTTTTGTTTTTATCCCTCCACTCTCTTATATCTCTCCCTCCCTCACTCACTCTCTTCTCTCCATCGCCATTACTTCTCTCTTTCCTTTCATCACATTCTCTCGAAATAGCTTTCCTAGTCTTCCTCTTCAGATGATCCCCTGTTTCATGTTGATGGAAAATATATTCTTTATCTCACCCAGATTATCCACTAACCACTTATTATTATATACCTTGCTTTTGCTTTCTCAGCTCGTCTCCGCCCAATCATGGGACGGGATATTCGTCACGCAAGCGGATTACCAGTCGCTGCAGGCCATCAAGCACGACCTCGTTGACCCCATCGGCGTTCTCCGGAGCTGGAATGGGAGTAGCAATGGTGCTTGCTCGGGAAAGTGGGCCGGGATCAAGTGCGCCAAGGGGGAGGTTATTGCGCTGCAGCTCCCGTGGAAAGGGCTAGGCGGGAGAATCTCCGAGAAGATCGGTCAGCTCCAAGCCCTGAGGAAGATCAGTCTTCACGACAACTTCCTCTCGGGCGGTGTTCCGCAGTCGCTCGGCTTTCTTCCTGATCTCCGAGGAGTTTACCTCTTCAACAACCGCCTCTCGGGTTCGATCCCGCCTTCGATCGGTAACTGCCTTTCGCTTCAAACACTTGATCTGAGCAATAACTCGCTCACTGGTCCCATTCCTTCCGGTCTGTCGAACTCGACTAGGTTGTTCAGGCTCAATCTGAGCTTCAACTCTCTTTCCGGGTCTGTTCCGAGTACTCTCACGAAATCGGTTTCGCTCACGATTCTGTCCCTTCAATATAATACTCTCTCTGGTCATCTCCCTAGCTCTTGGGGTGGTGGACAAAACCGGAGCTTATCATACAAACTTCAGTTCTTGAATCTTGATCACAACAACTTCTCGGGCTCAATCCCGGTTTCGCTCTCGAAGTTGGAAAATCTTGAACAAATTTCTCTTTCCAACAACCAGATTGTCGGGACGATACCCAATGATTTAGGGAGGCTGACGAAGCTTCGAGTTCTGGATTTGTCCAAAAATTCCATCAACGGAAGTTTTCCTTCTAGTTTATCAAACATCTCATCCTTAGTCTCCCTGAATCTCGCTCAAAACAATCTCGATGCCGAAATTCCACAATCCTGGGAACGACTGCGTAATCTTTCTTCTCTGGTTCTTAAAGCCAATCGATTCACCGGTCCGATCCCGGAAACCATTGGAAACATTTCCGGACTCAACGAACTCGACTTCTCTGGGAACAGGTTTTCCGGTGAAATCCCGGCCTCTCTGACCCAACTAGCCAACCTCACCTCTTTCAACGTCTCCCACAACAAACTCTCCGGTTCCGTCCCGTCTCTTCTCGCCAAAAAGTTCAACTCAACCTCTTTCACGGGTAATCTCGAGCTATGCGGATACAGTGCTTCAACCGTATGCCCTTCTCCGCCAGAGACCTCACCTTCCCAACCGCCGGAATCCCCGAAGAAGCCGAAGCATAAGCTTAGCACAAAGGACATCCTTCTCATCGCCGCCGGTGTGCTTCTGGTGATCCTTCTCCTCCTATGCTGCTTTTTATTGTGCTGCTTCCTCAGGAGAAGAGCAGCTTCGAGAGGTCAGAACGGGAAGTCGGCTCCGGCCGGGATTCCTGGAAAGACCGTCTCAGGGTCGCCGGAAGTTCAGTCCGGCGGGGATACGGGCGGGAAGCTGGTGCACTTCGACGGGCCATTTGTGTTCACTGCCGACGATCTACTGTGCGCGACGGCAGAGATAATGGGGAAGAGTGCGTACGGGACGTCATACAAGGCGACGCTGGAGGACGGGAGCCAGGTGGCGGTGAAGCGGCTGCGCGAGAAGACCACCAAAGGGCATAAGGAGTTCGAGGCGGAGGCCGCAACGCTGGGGAAGATCCGGCACCGCAATGTGGTGGCTCTCAGGGCCTATTACTTGGGGCCCAAGGGAGAGAAGCTTCTCGTCTTCGATTACATGCCCAAGGGCAGCCTCTCTTCATTCCTTCACGGTAAGTTGACCAAAACCAGTTCATTTCTCCACTTCGTTGACTTTTTATGTAGTTGACTAATGATTCCTTCATTTTTCAATGGCATAAACAGCTCGAGGACCAGAGAGCAGCATCGACTGGCCGACGAGGATGAACGTCGCCGTGGGAGTGACACGTGGTCTTCTCTACCTCCACACCGAAGAGAACATGGTCCACGGAAACCTAACATCGAGCAACATCCTCCTCGACGAGAAAGTCAACGCCCACATCGCCGACACGGGGCTGTCACGGCTCATGACCAGCGCCGCCAACACCAACGTCATCGCCACCGCCGGTTCCCTCGGCTACAGCGCCCCCGAGTTGGCTAAGACAAAAAAAGTCAACGCCAAATGCGACGTTTACAGCCTGGGTGTCGTCATCCTGGAGCTGCTGACGGGGAAGTCCCCCGGCGAGCCGACGAACGGGATGGACCTGCCGGAGTGGGTGGCCTCGGTGGTTAAGGAGGAGTGGACCAACGAGGTCTTCGACTTGGAGCTCATGAGGGACGCGCCGGACAACGGCGACGAGCTCCTCAACACACTCAAGCTCGCGTTGCACTGCGTCGACCCTTCGCCGGAGGCCAGACCAGAGCTCCGGCAAGTCCTGACGCAGCTGGAGGCGATCCGGCCGGAAGCTGCTGTCGCTGAGGAAGCTCCGGCGACGACCCTTGTCCCGTCCTCAACGGATGAGTGAAGAAGAAGAGTTTGGATTTTGTTTAATTCTCTCATTATTTATATGCGTGTGTATATATAGATATATAGTTTGGAGTCGGGTGTTGATTTATTATTCTTTTGGAGTAGGGAAATTAATAATGCATTGTTTGTTGTCTTCATGATGTATTTGCGCTTCTGTTTCAAAGAGCAGAATAATGTGATACTTATAAATTTATAATGAAATTGATTTCTTCATATAACTTATATATATATATATATATATATATCTATGGAAAAAGTTACAAATTTATGATGAATTTATAACTTAAGCAAAAGATCAAGGATCTCGGACACCTAAAATAATCTCTGCAATAAATCCATGCAAACACTGGGAATATTTTGTACAAGTATTAGTAGTTTTTTGTGGAAAATTTATCAGTATTCGGATTTAATATGCTATAAAGTGGAGAATTATGTTTTACTGTGTGACACGAAGAGCCAAAATCCGGTAATCTAACATTAAAAAAAAAAAAAAAACTATTTCTCCACCGATACCCCTTCTCGTCGAGCCTCTCTATCTGTCATTATACCCCGAGAAGTTGAAAGAATTACAATCCCCATCCTGCCTAAAATTTTCGGGATTGTTGATAGCTAGAATATATGCAAACAAATGTTTTTTCACCAAAATGAGGTGTGTGCATGTATACATACAAATAGCATAAATTTTCACCTTTCTATCCGCAAAGGGTCGTTTTTTCACGGGTAAAACATAATAACAACGATTTTCTTTGCTTTGGTTTGAGTAATAACATGTACAAATTTCCTATTTTTAATTTTGTACACAATGCATCAGGTATATATATATGATAATGTAATATTCTTTCTACTTTTATAATTAACCTTCATCATCGGCGAGCTCAAGACCTTCTGCAGCTAAAAGTTGAATGATGACCCTTTTCTTATCTTCCTCGGCTTTCCTTCGCATCAAATCTCTCTTCTTCAACACCAGAGTGTGTCGTTTCAGCGTGCTGTTGAAATACTCTGCCGACGCCTTCTTCTCTCTCGCCATGATTCTCTTCTCTTCTCCCGGATCAACCTAGACTCGCCAAAAACATTCATCTTTTACGAGATGAAAAAGCAGTAAAATTCTAGGGTCGAAATTTTTTAGTTCTAAAGTTATTTTCAGCAACGCCCCTTGAATTTGTGAGTCGTCAAAATTTAATCACGTGAATTATACATGTTAGTATGATTGTGTCGCTAAACACTAGTACTTGCACTGACCATGACTTAAAATTTGTAGAGATGCAAATTGTTACAATTCAAAAGTTCACAGAGATATCTGCTCAAAAGAAGCAGAAAGGGAAATCGCTGTTTCAGATACAATACCTTAGAACGGGAAAGTTGACGAGCTCGAAGACTGAGCTCCCTTTGTTGCTGCTCGGCCCAAGCCGCGATTGCCATGTCTCCTCGCTGATCAAAAGCTTTTCGCTTCTTTATGAGCCACTCCATCCAAGCTTGAGATGCCTGATCAAAGCGTCACATGTGAATTAACGATTCTACCCTTGCAGAGCTGATACAGAAATAGCCCGTGATTCTCACCTTCATCGGGTTCGCTCTGTTATCCATATCGTACTTCATTCGCTCTTCTTCGTCGATGAGCAGCTCGTACGCAGCTTGGATCTTGATGAACCTCGACTCTGCAGTTTCGCCTTCCTCTAGTGTTCCTCGTCCGTCGTAAACTTTATACACCCCAAAATAGACTAATCATTTTCTAATACGCAGTACAAGATAATATCATAAAAAAATGTGACTCCTCTGATTGAACTCTGAAACAATCACTACCCAAGAGTTCATTCACTTTTTGATAAACTATAAATTAGTTTAGGGATATTTGTGGCATAACTTCTCAATCTTAGTGTGCCGGCTTATTCTTAATCTCCTTTTTAGTGGAAAAGTACTCAAAGGCTCTAATATAGTTTTGAGGTCCAATTCCATCCATGTTGAATCAACATCTATTAAGCTCGAAACAAGCGGACGTGTCTAGTTTAATAAAAATGTTGACTCACTTAAGTTTTCGGAGTTATATCATAGACATACACACGTCCCTCGCGTAACGGACCATAACGGGTCATGGACGAAATTGGAATTCAACACTGTTTTGCGACCTTTGCATACTAACGCGGCTAAAAAATTAGAAATTGAGGATATGCCAACGCACTTGGTACGGGATTGGGTAGTTATGAGGAAAATATCTCATTAGTTTATGCTAATATTTGAATTTGAGCTTATGGGATGTTTGAACTTCATGAGAGATTTATAATTTTACAGAACTACTGAGTTATATTTGAAGCTTACGTGTCGACTCTGAACTTAAAAAACGATATTTGAAACCTTGCTCTAACTTGTTTTACTTTTATGAGTAAAGGTAGGTATGAACAAACCATCGGGATGATAAAACTTGGCCAAGCGTCTGTATGCAACTTTTATCTGCTCTTCGTCGGCGTCCCTTTTTAATTCTGCGCATATAACAAGATTAATCGCGCTACAATTCAAAATCCAAACTCGTTTTACGCCTTAAATACGGAAAACGAACAGAGAATTAAACAAATGAAAGATCAAAGTATGACATGTGGAGAAACAAAATTACCAAGAGTGTCGTACGGAGAATTCACGTCGGCCCAATTCGATGCTTTGACTAACGTCCTCCGCTGATTGTTCAACCGAAACCAGCGCTCCGTTCCGCTGGAAACGGATGATTCAGAGGGTGGAGAGAACAACGGCAGAGACGAATAGCGAGTGTTGCTTTTGTTGGGGTTCCGAAACGAAACCTTAGAGCAAACTTGACTTCTGCAACAAACAAACGTCGAGACGAACACGGCGTGGGGCCTCCAAATCGTTTTCAGATTGTTGCTCATATTTCTCTTCGCTTTGAGCAACTCTTACACAATCTAGGCTCGAGTTATTGCTCTGATTCAAAAGAATGAAACTTCAAAATTAACAAGTGAAAGAACCGGATAAATAACTGATAAAAGATCCAAAAATATATGCCAAAATTGAAGAGCAATAGCTTCCTTGTTCTAAATATACATATAGTAACTTGTAATCCGGACACTTCCTTGAACTCATCTCTTGAATAAAAAATTATATTTTTATTCAAAGCAAAAGAAAAAAATTACCCAACAGATACATCTTTGATCTTACAATAATTTCTAAGAATGGATTAATAAAAAAAGTACCTTGATTTATAAGAGCATGACTTTGAGAATGGATTTGTGAAGAAAAAAAAAAAAAAAACGGAAAAAAATACACCAAAATCTGACTTGATAGAATTCTTTGCTAATATATGTGTTTATAAACATGAAAAAGATGAAAACATGTATATAATAGGAAGATTAAGACATGGGAGATTCAGAAGAACCTGGTTTAGAGAAAAAGCAGAATTGAATCAAAAGCTTGTCCCTTTGCTCTCTTGAGTGAGCAAATGGAACTTCTCCTATTACTTCGAGTAAGCGAGCTTCTTACGTGAGATTGTGACCACTATTCCTCTTTCGCCAGAGTTTGGTTGAGTGGCCTTCTCTTTTGTAATTCCTCAAATGTTTAACACCTCTTTTGCAAATTATCAACTCTGTTTAGTGTTTTGCGTCACCACGTAATTTTCTCTCATATTCTCTATTTGAGCCCCTGTGTAAAGTTTTATTTACCTTTTAGTCCCCACAGAAATACATATATGCTAGAAATATTTCTATATTTCTAACTAATTAAGGTTGAATTTGAGGGTATATCGATGGTTGGCTTGATTTTTAGGGGTACAAGTTTACTAGGAGTTATTAATAATCGATGGTTTTACCGAGATGTAATTTACTAGGCTTATTTTACGAGTTATCACTTAACCGACAGTTGCTACATTGTGGTTTTTTGGGCTCTATAAGCCCTGAGCTAAAGTCCCGACCGAGCTCCCTCGGTTGTTCACCAGCAGCTGCAGTCCGTGTTTTTGCATGTGCTACCTTGGAACTCAAACTCATCCCGCTTCCCACGCGCATGTGGGAATATATTGTAGTTAAATTAAAATTAAGTTAGCGTCTAATGGATCGAAACAACAAACACTCCCTCCAATTACTGAGATTTGTTCCGACGTTCGATCGTTTTGTAAAACGGTCCTATTGATTTATGAGCATTATGAATATTAAATTCAATGTAATACATTTTAAATAATTATAATTTATTATTAAACGTTTCAAAATTAATTATCATTCAATTCTTTGTCTCCCTCCCGCATCTATAAATTGAGGTTACCTCGACCCATTCGACACACCACAATCGGAATGTCTTACAAAAATTCCCACTCTATGAATTTGCTTCTCGATTTTTCACTCCGCAAATTCGATTTTTCATGCTTCCCAATGTTTCTTTGTCATGAGTCTTTCGGTGACGGAGTTCAAGGAGTTTTAATTCGCCGGTGGACTTCAAAGTGCTATGAAGTTCACAGTTGTCCCGTTGTATCCTATGAAGCTAATCGCCTAACGAACCTCAAGTACGTAGAGGAAGTGAAACAAGCTTTAAGGAGAACGTCCAACACATCTCGAGAATCGCCATTTTTCTGTTTGATAGGATATCAAGAACACTTTTCAAATCAAAGCGACAAGTTGATGCTCATTAATCAAATATTCTTCCGACAGTATCTTCAAATATATTTGTCACTAGTTTGCTCTTATTTGTTTATCATATATTATCATCTATATAAAATATACCTAACAACGCACCGAAGAAACGTTCCATCCACGACAAAGCCGATAAGATTAGATTGACAAGAGTGGAGAAGACATTTTGTCAATCAAAGTTGGTCTTCAAGTGTGTGACACACATGGTGGGAAAAAGATTAACGTCCCTGTCCAAATTATCACAGATTTGTCCGTCGATCCATCCATGTAACTTTTAAAAATATTTTAAAGCGGAATAGTTACTCCGTAACATGGACCGAACTTTGGGTAACTGAAAAAACGATTGGATAAATATTATTAGTTTAATTACTATTAAATAAAATAATTAATAGTCATAACAATATTATTATTAATAATCAAGTCAAAGAAAATCAATAAAACAATAAACAAAAAGTTTGCATTTATTGACCCAATGCATAAGGCGTCACCTCGATTGACGATTTCGACTGTTCTTCTAAACTTCAGCAGAGCTTCGCCGTCTCTGGGAAACTCTCGCAATCTTCAGGGATTAACTCCTGGAATCCACGTACCAAAGCGTGGGCTTTACCGACAGGACTCCGAAAATATTTTAACTAATTGTTCTATTGAAGCTATCAAAAAAATAGTCTCACTAAGCCAAACCGAGAGAGAGAAGCAGAGAAAATTCACAGAAAGGAGAGGAGAGAGTTCAAAACTTCTCTAGAAAATGTGTGAAAATTGTGTAGAGTCAGCTCCCTATTTATAGAGGTTCCAACTGAATTGGAGAAAATCCTTCAAACTAGTTTTTCGAATTATCTATAATAAATAATAATTGATTTCCAATCTAACCGTGCATATTAAATCTTGACTAATCCAATGAATGAAAATGAAGATTTAATTAATGTAACTCAAAACTTTAGGTTACAAAAATATTAAATTCATAAATCACAAATTGTTAGTTGGATTGACACGGTTGCAAAATAGTATGAAGTTTCCTTCAAAAGGAACAATGATAGCCAATTGTAAACAAGCAATCACTACCAGAAAAGTACAATCACGAATTATAGAGAACATTCTCCCTTTCCTTAGCCATTGTTGTAGTAAAGAATCCAAACTTGCACTTGTTCTCTTGACAATTCTTGTACAACAAAGATAATGGAATCAATGGGATAAGAGGAAATCCATACATCATTTTACTCCATATATCTATCTCATTTCTGTGAACTGGTTATCATTTTGCATAGTGTATTAACGGAGGCGCAAGCCGGAAAACATTCTCTAAACTCGGCGTTGCCACGCGCATCGCTGTGACTGTTGTAAAACGATTTCTAACCCCAACAGGTGAGGTCTAAGCTAACATTTTCAAATCATCCGGACATATAATCAAGGCACCACTACAAAACATATTATAATTTTCAAAACACCGATACTGTAGGAAATGCCCGAAACCGGGATTTGAGTCCGTTGGACTATTCAGGTCCGACCCGACCACAATTAATGTATACAGAAATTATGGTAGTCACGACAATTAATTAATAATAATTAATTATGACCTAATGGGATTTAACCCTGTCACTGGACCCAAAAGCCCATTAGGTCATTATACCCTGTGGGCTATTTAAGTCACAGAAAGGCCATAATTTCAAATGCCACATATCAGAGAGACATAGACAAATCGACCTCCCTCTAGCAAAACCCTAGAGGCCGATTCTCACCTCCCGTGGTCCCGTCGGTTCGTCGTTCAATCCTCGAGATTAACCTAGCTATTCATCGAGGAGGATTTTCGGCCTTAGAGACGTTCCCGCAGCGACGTGGTGGACGAGCTAGAGGCTTCGCACTTGTGAGGCTCAGATCCGAATCTTGAACACACCACAGCACATAAATCAGCATTAATTGGTACTTTGGCAAAAGTACTAATTTTTTGTAACACTCGAATCTCTATCTTGATTATCGTATTTAATCTAGATCTTTTAGTTTCGATGACTTCTCGGGTTTTTCCGCACCCCGAGATCGAGAAGAGTTAACGAAAAACCTAACATTGGTATCAGAGCCGGACTGATTATTTTACGAAAATTAGATATTTGGATTTGTATTAATTTTCTGGAATTTTTGGTGTGTTTAGATTTTCAGTGGGAGTTTTGATGAATTAATTATGATTAATTTTGTTCGGGAAAAATCGTGTGCACGTTTTTAATTTTTTAAACAAAAAAAATATAATTTTTTTTTGGCGTGGCCGGAGCACCACCCTGAGTGGCGGCGCACGTGCCTGGAACGCGCACCCCGATCCGCCGGCTAGGGTTTCAAAAACCCTAGCCAAAACCCCATCGAATAGGATTTAGGGGTCGGGTGGGCCTGGAACAGTTCTAGGCCCATGGGGTGGGCTGGGTCAAACCCAGCCCACGAAGGATAGGGTCCAGGTCAAACCTGGACTCTGGGTCGGGTGACCCGAGTTGGACTCGGGTCAAGACCCGACCCGAAGCCCGACTCGGATCCGGATCCGGGTCCAGACCCGACCTAGATCGGATCTGGGTCGGGGCCTAGGTCAACGGTTGACCTGTGCTTGATTTGGGCTGGGCTTCCCGGCCTAGAACTGATCCAGGCCATTGGGAGGTCCACGGGCTGGGTTAAAACCCAACCCTCTGCCCCATCTGATGGGCTGCCATTTGGCAGCCCGTGCGAGCACGGTTTCCCGCCCGTGCTCGTATCCCGAACCCGTTATTTTTTTTATTAATTATTATTTATTTTAAAATTTATTTTCATAATTCAATAAATAATAAATATCGGGTTAGAGAAAATCTAAAATCGTTATGTAAATCTGATTTACATTTGTGAATTTATCTTGAAGAATATTATTTTTTGCATTATATTTATTTTAATTATTTCAGAATTATTATCTTTTATAAAATTAAAGATTATCATAATTATAATGAAAACTATTCTTCAAATTTCAATTTAATCTTTTATGAAAATATTTGTTCTAATTCTTACATGTAATTATTCGAATGTGTAATAAATTAAATAAGTCATAATGAAATAATATGAGATTGTAATTTTTTTTAGTACAATGAAATATTTTATTTAAATCATTTATGTTCATTATCTAAATATTTAATTTAGGATATGTTCATAATCCGATTATGACCATATTCAAAGTCTATTATTAAATAAATTCTTAATGAGTTTATTTAATGATAAACTTAGTTTGTGGATCACCAAAATTGAAACTTCTCAATTATATTAGATTTTAAGTCTTCCTTGTATTGGGTCCTCCTAATGTGTATGCACGGAAATGAGTAGACCCACCATGCCGATGGGGTATTTTTTTCTTATCATATCACAAAGCAGCGCGAAGGATGCCATATCCAGTTCCTCCGGCTCAATACAAGGGTTTAATCTAACCGGGAAACCTTATAAGAAAAGGTACCGGAGACTAAGTGAGAAAATTCAGTTAGTTTTAAATAACATGTTATTTTTCTAACTGTAAGTAATTATATCGGATATAAGTACAATGGTTGTTTTATACTTCAGTTTTTAAATTATTTGAATTGATGAGGGTAACTTTTCTAATATATTTAATTACGAAATATTATTAAAGTCATAATAATATTAAAACACGATTTCATTTGTCTTAATTATGCATCATAATTGAATTTGTATTGTGCTCATTATTAATTTTGTTATACTCTAAAAGGTTATTTCTCATCGTTTAACTATCCTTGTCTATATTTTAGATATGAATCATATGGACCTGATGGCTTCCAAAGCCGTGAAACAATTCAAAGCTGCAGTTAAGAACAGACATCTCCAGGAAAACAACTTCGGGATCTGGTCAGAGGAGTTATACAAGATGCTAAAAGCTGACAAGCTTTGGTTCATTGTCACTGACTTGCCACCGTTCATGCCTGACAAAGAGACTGGAAGTAAGGAAGAATGGATCAGTTATCACCACAATGTGGTGAAATCTATTCATGTGCATAGAATCATGTCTTCTACGATGATTCTGACCATTCATAGATAGATAGAGAACTTAAATGCTCATGACGCGATCCTATTCCTGGAGAAAACTTACGGGGATCGGAACCCCACGAAGAGTTACTCATTGTTGAGAAAACTATTCAACAAGAAGATGTTCGTCAATAACACTGTTAGAGAACATTGCGATGGGATGATGGATATTGCCAACAGACTTCAGAAGTCGAGTTTCTACATAGGGATGGATATGAGGAAGTTTTCCATACTTTAGTCATTGACACTTGACTTAAACAAAACAGTCAGAATCCTAGTGGAAGGTAACTGCAGCTACGACCATATTATCGACTTACTTGAAGTCGGTGAAAGAAATGCCAAGGCAGCGAAAAAGAAAATGGTTGATGACTTTGAAGAAATGAGAAGAAACAAGATTGCTAAGTTGAGTCAGGACTTACCAGACAAAGTCTCGGAGACTATTAACGTCAACTCAGAAAGCTCATGTATAACATGTTATAACCTAACTACTCATGATTCATTAAAAGCAAGTAACATGTTACTTACTAGTGTTTTTGAAATGTCATTTCATACACAGGAGAATCCGAAGAAGAAGATGAAAGCGAGTAGGAGCTAGAAGAATTAGAAGATATGGGATTGTCTGATTCACAAGTCAAACATCCAATATTTTATTGTTTAGCAATATTTTAGGTTTCGTTTAAAATGACTATTGGTTATTGTTATTATTCAATTCCATTAAGTTTGATTTAGGATATTGTTTGAATTTGAGATCAAAATAATGATTAAGTTTCTTTAAATTTGGCATTTTTGATTCTCAAGATTTGAATAAAGGAGATAACATGACCTTACTCTACAATTGATAGAGTTTGGAGTATCCAAAGTCATTGTGAATAATAAATTACCAAAATCTGATTACTGGTAACATACTTTTCTTCAAAGATAATTATGATAATTAAATCATCCAACCATACAACTGCGACCACACTTAACTGTGTGCTATCAAAGACGGTACCTACTACGCCGCATAATATGAAACCTAGTTTGCGTCATATGAAGATCTGGGGTTGCGAAGTTTACGTCAAAAGACTGATGACAGAGAAACTTGGTCCCAGACCAGACAAATGTCACTTTGAGGCCATGAAATCTTAGATGGATTCTATGTATAACAACCAGGTCTGAGACCTAGTTGATGCACCCAAAGGGTCTAGGCCCATTGGATGCAAGTGAATTTTCAAGAAGAAAATCAACATGGATGGCAACGTACAAACGTACAAAGGGAGATTAGTCGCAAAAGGGTTCCGACAAATTCATGGTATAGTCTATGATGAGACATTCTCACCGGTTTCCATGTTCAAATCCATCTGGCAAATGGATGTGAAGACCGCCTTCTTGAACGGAGTTTTAGAAGAGGATGTGTACATGACACAACCAGAAGGCTTCATAGATCAGAAACATTCTTCAAAGGTATGTAAACTGAACAGATCAATCTATAGTCTCAAGCAAGCATCTCGCAGTTGGAATCGTCGCTTCGATGAATCAATCACAAAATTTGGTTTCATAAAAAACAAGGACGATCCGTGTGTGTATATTAAAGCTAGTGGGAGCACAATGGTTTTCTTGATTCTTTATGTTGACTACATATTGATGATAGGAATCAGTACATCTGAACTCCTTAATGTCAAGGAGTGGTTGAGAAAATGTTTCTCAATGAAATACTTAGGGGAAGCCGCCTACATTCTAGGTGTCAAAATCCAAAGGGATATATCCAAGAGGATCTTGGCCCTAAGTCAAAGTACATATATTGAGAAGATAGCAAAACAGTTCAATATGAATCAATCGAATAAATGATTCACTCCAATGACTCACAAGACGTATCTCACAAAAGGGCAGTGTCCGATTTCTGTAGAAGAAAACAAGCATATGGAACAAGTTCCATACGCATCTTCCATTGGCTCTATCATGTACGCCATGTTATGTACAAGACCAGATGTAGCTTTTGCCTTAAGCATGATAAGTCAGTTCCAAGCGAACCCCGGTAACTGTCACTGGACTGCCGTGAAGAATATCTTAAGGTACCTTAACAGGACCAAAGATAGATCTCTCACGGTGGAGCCCAAGAACTGAACATCATCGGTTTCACTGATGCTAGTTTTTAGACAGAACAGGATGACTTTAAATCGTAAACAGGATACGTATTCTGTTTAAACGGTGGTGCTGTCACATGGAACAGCAGTAAGTAAGCTACAATAGCTGACTCTACCACCGAAGCTGAGTACATAGCTGCATCGGATGCTGCTAAAAAGGCTGTCTGGATCAGAAAACTTGTTTATGATCTTGGTGTAGTTCCTAGCATTGGTGATCCAGTGATGCTCTTTTGTGACAACAACGGAGCTATAGCACAAGCAAATGAACCAAGATCACACAAGACAGCAAAGCACGTACTCAGAAAATATAATCTGATCAGAGACATTGTTGATCGGATTGATGTTGCGATTGAAAGAGTAGACACTGAAGATAACGTAGCAGACCCGATTACAAAGGCTTTATCCAAGAAAAACACATGCGTTATACAGAATCTATAGGGATCCGAAAACTCTAGATTCTTGTAGTCTGAATTAAAAAGGAACGAATAATTTTTATTATTATTATTTGTTTAAGAGCACGATTTTCAATTTCAATAAAAGGCAAGTTTCATCATTTAAATGTTCGTTTCAATATTAAAGTTTATTTAATTATTGTAATCTACATAAAGAATGAAGTCCCTAGAAAATCATAAATGACTATCTAAAACTGTCCCCAGTCAAGGAAGGTCACATGATGAAAACCAAGGGACAAAAGTGGTACTTCAAAATTGACTGGTACATGTTACCAAGGCACTAGTTTTGATAAACTAGCAGTGATGGACGTGACTCACGCTCTGAGAGATTTACATGGAAATTAACCTTATGTAATAAGGGGACACTAAAATCTCTAGAGCAATGATGTAAAGATTTTCCAAGGTTTGAGAATCTTCATGAGTCCACTACGTAGCAAGAGGTATACTTTAATTTAGACCTGAAACTCGCGACGTACTGCTCATAGTCGCGACGTGGGCCCAAAAATCGCGACGATCGCGACGTGTGGAGGTGATCGCGATGGCCAGATGGAAATCCGCGTGATGGGCAATCAACGGCTCACAACGAGCCACGTCAGTAATCCGCGTGAAGGGGTGGATTTTGTGTTTGTTTGTGGCAATAATCCCAACTTTTTACCCGAAATTTATTACCCAACCATAATTATTACCCACTTTACTCGAATTTCAACCCTAAAATTTCAAATTTCAAAATTTTTTCACCCACTATCTCCTCACAATTATTCACCCACTTCACCCACCACAATAATTATTCACCCACCCCACTCTCTCCTCAAACCCTATAAATACCACATCGTCCTCCCTCATTTCCTCACCAACAATCTTCCATCTCTCTCTCAAATTCTCTCAATTCTCTAAGTTTTTTCCACTCTAAAGCTCTAAAGTTCTCAAGTTCTAAAGTTCTAAATTTCTCAAATTCGCAAGTTCTCTCATTATGTCTCGAAGAAGCGGCGGTAGTTCCGGGGGTCGAAGGACGGCTAGGAATTGGCAACCCCAATTTCAACTAGGGGGAACATCGCAGCTTACGCCCGACGACTACATTCCCGTTATGCTACCCGAAGAAATATTTCCCTCCCCGCCCAATCCAAATTATCCCGATGATACAGTACGGTCTCTAAGACCTAGTCTAGTCTGGGCGATGGGCCAGCACGACGCCAATCCCCAACGTGTGTCCCGAGAATTGGTCGACGCGGTAGCTCAATCTAGGGGGGAAATAATGATCCTTTTTTCAATCTCATTTTTCAACAACACGCTGATTACGAATCTCAACGTCCCGAAAGTGCCGATCCCGACGAAACTCAACGCCCCGACGATGCCGATCCCGACGACTTTCAAACGCCGCCCTCGGTCCATGGTTCAAATGTTGGGGTTTACAACCGCGGTTCTCCTCTACCTTCCAATCAAGATAGCGGTGAAGCCTCCGTTGCCCGTCCTCGACGACATCGACGTCCTTCAACCGGGTAATAACCTTTACTCATTTATCTATTTATAGCTATTAGTCATTTTTCTATTTTATTAATTAATAATATTTAATAATTAATAAGTTAGTACTTAGTAATAAATAATAATTAATAATCAATAACGAATTTCTTGAAAGTCTTAGTATGCTCTGTGGTTGCGGTTCCGACTGATCTTCCACATCAGAAACGAATTTCTTGAGATTTTTTGTTAGTTAATAATCATTTAATCATTTTAGTTTAATTTTTTCAATTAATTAATAATCATTTAATCATACTAGTTTAATAATCAATTTGTAAGTGTTGTTGTCACGTCACTTGAAAGTCTTAGTATGCTTTGTGGTTGCGGTTCCGACTGATCTTACACATCAGAAACGAATTTCTTGATATTTTTTGTTATTTAATAATCATTTAATTAGTTAATAATCAATTAATCATATTAGTTTAATTAAACTTTAAATAGTTACTTAAATAAGTTAAAGAAATTAAAATGGTATTTTTTTTTATGTGCGGTGATAATTATAAAGTTTTTACGGATTATGGTGTCTTAGAAAGATTGGTTTTTAAATAAGGTTTGCTTTGCAATCTCCTCCAAGCTAGCCTGGGAACCTCGGGGAGTTCTCTCTATAAAAGCTTAGGCCTAAAGCGAGATCATAGCATCCTTTCCAGTCGATCTGGCCGTGGAACCTCGGGGAGTTCCGTCCAAAAGAGCTTGATAATTATTTCCACACATAGAAAATACCATTTTTAATTTCGTTAACTTTTTTATTTAACTATATGAAATTTAATTAAATTAATATGATTAATATTAAAATTTAATAATTGTAATATTTTTTGTAATACTTAAATTAATTTTAAACTCGTGTAATATTCTTTTGTTTTAATAGAGCAAATCCTTCGGGGTTGGCGTGGGGACGACCAAACATTGCCCCCGTGTGGGACTTTTTTCACGAAGATCGGCGGGTGGTGGAGAATGGCCAACGTATTAAACTCGCGACGTCCAAAAAGTGCGGGCGCACACTAGATGCGATGGGTGACCTGGGAACCGGCTACTTGAAACGACAGGCAAGAGCATGCTTCCCAACCGGACAGATTGATGAGGTAAACACAACACATGTAAGTGCTCTTTCTGCAATTAATTTACGGAAATGGACCCTCAAATGGATTATTTCTACGGGCGTGCCGCTGAGTTTTGTCAAAAATCCCAACCATACCCGATATATGCAAAGGATTAATCCGACGTACCACCAGTTTTCCCGTACGAATTATACCCAGGACATGGAAACCGCATATGCTATGCAAAAAAACCTTTTGGTCGATTTTTTCAAAATTTCTAGCATAAACGTAGCTTTTACCACTAACCTGTGGAGCGGTCCAAGTTTAAACGACTATTTGAGTCTGAACGCTCATTACGTAGACGATGAGTGGAATCCATGTCAAAGACTTTTAAATCTATCGCCATTCGAGGGTCGTCATACCGGACAAAACATTGCCGATAAATTAATTGTATTATTTAATGATTGTGGTTTACAAAACCGTGTAATTTCCATTACCTTAGACAATGCCGCAAACAACAACGCCGCCATTTTAATCTTGGAATCTAGTTTGCCCGCTTCTCCATTTAGAAATATTTTACATCAACGCTGTGCTTGTCACATTATAAATTTAATTGCACGAACGGGCGAAAATCAAATTGCAAGACATGTTGATAAAATACGCGGCATTGTTGATTGGATCCGGCATCCTCAAACCACCGGTAGGTGGAGAAAATTTTGTAAAGACCACAATCATAGAGCTAACAAGTTTGGTTTATACAATAATACACGTTGGAACTCTACGTATCTAATGGTTTCAGTTGTGTGTAGACAGAGGCTGCCCTTAGACCACTTCTTCGGAATGGAACTCGAGCCCCAGGCGCGGATCACGGAGGCGGAATGGGAAACGGCCCAGAAATTTACCGAATTCCTAAAACCCTTTTACGCTATTACTCTAAATTTTTCAAACCAAAAAAGACCCTCTTTAAATCATGGTCTTTCGGGTCTTTACCAAATTACGTATGCTTTTCAAGAATTTTTAAATGACCCTATTATTTCTCCCCTTATTCCGGGAATGATTGCAAAATACCAAACTTACTGGGATCCACCCCCGTTTTCGTTTTGCTTCGGTGCTATACTAGATCCTCGTTTTTCGTTTACTTGCGGGCCAATGATGTTAGCATGGGGAGAAAACATAGGGGCAAATTACTGAAATTATATTAACGTTGTTAATGAAGCGTTTTTTGCATTGTACAGTGAATACCTCGTGCGGTTCCCACAGTACAACGCACAGGAGGAGCAAAGGACAGTAATGGAAAGCCCAACGAAGACGGGACTAGCGTTTAGCAACGGCTAGATCGCGGGAAAGCAGGGGAATCCAGTACGGGTCCGGCACGGGCGAACATACCGGAAGGCGCACCGGAAGAAGTGAAGCGGTACTACGGCCTACGGTTCGACGACGATTCAGCTGAGTTCGATGTGATAAAGTGGTGGAAGAATCAACGGGAAAGATTCCCGATATTGGCGAGAATGGCGAGGGATATACTGTCCATCCCCATTTCAAGCGTTGCTTCGGAGAGCGCATTCAGTACGGCTCAGTATGTCATAAACGACCGGAGGGCGTCAACCACCAACACACACGTCGAGCAAATAGTGGTGTTGAATGATTTGATGTTCCACAACCCCGTGATTGCCGAACGGTCCGACCAAACCGAACTGGAGCTAATGACTGAAAGGTTTAACGCCTTATTCCCGGAGTGATGCAAAGTAACCGCCAATGATGTGCTCTTTCCTCTATTGGTTTTATGTCCCTAAGGAGGGTTTTACAAGAGAGGTTTTAGTGAGGCATCTTGTAATATTTACACTGAATATTTACAGCTTTCTTCCACCTTATTGTAATATTCACAATGAATAATACAACTTTTTTTTTAAAATATCTCGTCTTATCATATTTATTTATATGTTAATTAAATTTGTTAAAATTATTAATATGTTACAAACTAATATTTATTAACATATGTTACAAATTAAAAACTAACAATAAATATCAAGTTTATTAATATGTTACAAAATAATAGATTATAACATACTTAAATATTAATTTTGAAAAAATTAAATTATAGATAATAATTTTAAATAATTAACATACTTAAAGAAAATTTTGAAATAATTAATAAAGTTTGATAATTAAATTCGGGTAAAAAATACTAAAAATAAACATTTCAAGAAAACTGGTACATATGCCGCAAATATCGCGGAACGAGTCGCGACAAAATCGCGAGCCATCGCGACTGCAATCGCGGAACAGTCGCGATTTTTGGCAATTTGGTCGCGACCCGTCGCGACGTCGCCAGCCCCAGCTTTACTTTAATTGTAGTCAAACGCTTCAGGTAACTCAGAAGTTATAAAAACCACAGTTAAGTATATCTTGAACTTTGTAGAGTGGAATGGAGATTCAAAAAAACGAGCATCTACCTAAATCATTAGGGAAATACACTCAGTGCCTCCTGGAGGATATAGAGTATCTGAAATCTGTGGCCACAAACAAGTTAAAATAAGTTTTAACTTGGTTGTTCAATACCCTTATCCACTGACCAGGAAAAAGGAACTTGACATAATAGACGTGACAAACCATGATCTGTGTCCAATTCCGAGTAGTACAAATGTTGAAGGAATAAGTCATCAAGAAAAGTTAAAAGTGAGCTTAAACCAAATGGTTAAAGTCATTAACTTTATTCCAAAGATCGATTTGTTTAGTAGATTGGGGAAGTGATGTAGAGCTAGAAACCTCTCACTTCTTGCAGATTGATTCTGCGGCCAACATTACCGAATCCTAAGGAGTCACACCGAACTCGCAAGAGGAAACAGAGTACAACGATAAATTCACAGAGAAAGAAATTTCTTATATGACGACAGAGCATATGGTAAACGTAATCATACTGATGCAATAGGTATATCCAATCCGGATTGGATATCTCCTTTTGTACATTTATGCGTATCCGTAATCACTACTGATGCAATAGGTATATCCAATCCCGGCATCAGTAGTGATTACGGATACGCATAAATGTACAAAAGGAGATATCCAATCCCGGTACGTTCGTGCAAGTGTGAGATTGTAGGAAATGCCCAAAACCGGGATTTGAGTCCGTTGGACTTTTCAGGTCCAACCCGACCACAATTAATGTGTATGGAAATTATGGTAGTCACGGCAATTAATTAATAATAATTAATTATGACCTAATGGGCTTTAACCGTGTCACTGGGCCCAAAAGCTCATTAGGTCATTATACCATGTGGGCTATTTAAGTCACAGGGAGGCCATAATTTTGAATGCCACATATCAGAGATAGAGAGAAATCGACCTCCCTCTAGCAAAACCCTAGAGGCCGATTCTCACCTCCCATGCTCCCGTCGGTTCGTCGTTCAATCCCCGAGATTAACCTAGCTATTCATCGAGGAGGATTTCCGGTCTTTAGATATGTTCCCGCAGTAAGGTGGTGGATGAGCTTGAGGCTTCACACTTGTGAGGCTCAGATCCGAATCCCGAGCACACCACAACACATAAATCAACATTAATTGGTACTTTGGCAAAAGTACCAATTTTCGGTAACACTCGAATCTCTATCTTGATTATCATATTTAATCTAGATCTTTTAGTTTCGATGACTTCTCGGGTTTTTTCGCACCCCGAGATCGAGAAAAGTCAACGAAAAACCCAACAGATACAACTTTTTAATTAACATTTGTTAAGGGTCAATTGGCTCTTTTCATAAGCCTAACTTGGTTCTTAAAATCTATGTATCCCGCAACATTATAGCGGATACAAATTTAATTATACTTCTAAACCATGTATGTAGGGGTAGAAATTTTAGGCAGTACACGAAACACGAAATAATTAACGGCTCCAATCAAAACTCCATTCTAAAATGTGGTTGCGAGTTGTGGCTCAACGGCCACCCGAGACACGATTTAAATGAGTTTGAGTCTACCATAAATGGATATGAGTCCAACTGTGTCGAATATGATTAAGACGATTGAATAACAGGTGAGCAACGAACATGAAACGATAACAAGATGGACCTAATTAGACATGATTAAAGAACAATAAATTACATTATATATGTATATTATTAAGTGTTTTAATACTATTTATAAATGAAATTTATATTTTTTTATTCTATTAATTCTGACGTTTAATTGATGAATATAGAAAATTGTTAATAAATTATAAAATTTTAAATAATATAATTAAAAAAATAAAGTTAAACGAGAGTAAATTGAATTATTTTAAAATTTAAAATATTTAGCTTTGTTAATTGAATTAAATAAGTAAACACCGATATTTATCAATACATGAAGCGGGTTTGAATCTTATTTTCTAAGACGAGTAATAAATGGAGCACGTCTGACTCCACGCAAAATAAGTAGACGACACGCGAACTTTTTTAGAGAGAGATACATATAGGGCTGCTGCAACCGGTCGGTTAACCTGTTTATTTTTCACTATTTGGTATCCTTAACCTAATTCCGGTTAGTCATGTTTTAATAACCTGAACCTGTTTTTGAAACCGGTTAACCGAAAACCGGTTAACCTAATTACCGGTTATCAAAATATAATTAACCTATTTAATAACCTTAACCTATTTTTTTGTTAAAAAATATAGCATTCAATAGAGTTTATCGCAACGATCAAATATATCGGTCCAAATGAACAATAATAATAAAACTTGAATAAATAATATGAAGCATAACAATAATATATAATGAACAAGATCAATCAGAGAACGATAAAACAATTGAAGAAGATCAAGCAAGAAAAAAAGAAGAGAAAGTCGAGGAGGAGGAAAGAAGAAAGGGTAAGCGAGAAAAAGAAGGAGAAAGAAGTCGAAGAAGTTTTGACAGAAAGAGAGAAAACCCTACTTAATTTAATTTTAAAATATTTAAATAAAAAAATTAATATTAAAACCGGTTACTAAAATAACTTGTTTTGAAAAAGAAATAACCTGTAACCTTATCCTGTTTGAAACCGGATACGGTTAACCTTAACATGTTTTCAAAATAATTCAGTTACAGTTATTTTAAACCGGATAATTTTCGGTTACGGTTTTAAAATTCAGTTATCGGTTATTTTGCACACCCCTAGATACATACACGAATTGGCTTGCCTGTTTTGGCAAGTAAATAAAGAAACTTGCTAAGTGAACGACATCCAAATCCAATGGTAGTGAGTATTTGTATTTGCCATGAAAGTGACGTCGTAGCAACTCAAAACGCTTAAGACTCTCGGTGGACTTCCAAAGCCCTCCTTGCTTTCTCTCTCTACACTCCTGGAGGGGAGAGAGAAGCCAAACAATCCGCCATGGACGACCTTCCTCTCCACAAAATCGCCATCTCAGGCCCAACCCTAGCCTCCATCATCCAACGCTTCTCATTCTCCGCAGGCGCCGTCGACGGCCTCCTCTTCGGCCGCGTCGCACACGTCGCTCCATCCAACCTCTCCGACGACTCGCCCTCCTCCTCCGCCTCCGATCATTTCTCGTCGCCGTTCGTCGCCACCGTCACAGGATTCATCTGCTCCGGCTCCACCAACAGTTTCTACGACTCCTCCGGGCGAATCGACTCCCACTCCCTCAACCGCCTGCGCGGAGACTCAGGCGGCAGCCGCGAAACTCTGATCGGATGGTTCTCCGGCCGGAGGAGAACGAGTCTCAGGCCTTCGCTCAGGGAGCTCTCTGTGGCGGCCTCGCTCTCGGCGTCCCCGGACCTCTCGTTCCGGGTGAGGGACGCGCCGAGGGGGGAGAGGCTCTCGCCGTGCGTGTTTCTCCTCTTCTCGTCGCCCGTTCACGACCAGATGATCCACACGCATGAGTACCGCGCGCACCAGTTCCGAGCACTGTCGATGGCGATGGAGCCGAAATCGATGGACATCGTCAACATTGGGCCGGCTTTCCGAGGCCATTACGGCTCGTTCACCCCCAGCGCGCCGCTGCCGCTTCTTCCGTGCGACATGAGGGTGTCGCCAATGACGGAGGACGACAGCGAGGGGAGCCATAGGCTTGGGCGGATGAAGCAGGTCTTGAAGGCTCAGGGGGAGCTCGATCTCTGCGCTGAGGGTTTGGAGGTCTCGGATCTGCGGAAGCTGCTGGGAAACGACGCCGTCCGCTACACGGCCGGCCTGGAGAATCTCTATGAGACGATGCTCGCCAAGGTTGGGAGCTTGGCGAGTCAGGTCGAGCAGAGCTCTGCTAGGGTTCTTGAGCAGGTGAATTGGAACCTTCGTGATTTCTCTTAGCATCTCAGAACTTCAATTTTAGCAAAGGAATTCAACTTCCTTTGTGTTGATTGTCTTCTGCTATGCAATGCGTATGCATAATTTCATCTTGTTTTGTGAAGCTGGTGAATTGGAAGTCCTTTCTGTGTTTATGTGAACTGATTCGTAGTGTCATTGCTCATTTGATGCTTGTTGTTCATTGCTCATTTGTGTTTAGTTAAACAACGCTCGGAATCTATTGGCTTTATATGTGAACTCGAACTTCCATTGCTAAGGGAAATTGGTTTTCGTGGCTGCAAAATTTGACAGGAAAGCCGCAATAGGAAGTTGAGGAGCAAAATTGCGCGATCTGCTGTCTCGGAATGAATGGGTGTTCGGTTTTCACCCCCAGCTGTTCGTTTTGGTCGCGCCCGGTAATTTCTTTTCCTTTAGCCCTTGTATTCTGCATTTCGGTGACCTGTTGAGGGAACCATAATTGTTGAGCATTTTTATTTTTATTTTCTTTTCGTTTTAGAATACATGTGATGGATCAAGTAAAGATTTGAAGCTCGCTGTTTTAGTGTTGCTTGCCCCTTTCTATATAATGTGCGTCTTCAATAACGAAGTTTAGCATAGTGTTAGAAAGCAAACTTTTCCTATTTTTAGATGCACAGCCATTGGAACTATTATTTGCAATCCACCAATTAATTACTTGGATCGAAGGGTATTGTGGCGCGATAACTAGATAGAAGAAGAGGACGATAATAAACAAGATTTCCTTTCCTTAACTGGAAATTGTGTTCTTTGTTCCTACTAGGATCAGTCAATCCAGACGATTTTATTTTGCCGATGAGTCGCGGTTTATCACGATTCCTCGGTTGTCAAGATTACGTCATTTTTGGTTCCTTATGGGAAAAAAGTTTGGAAGAAACTGGTGAAACCAGATTGGTAGTCAAAGAAGAAGAACCGGATTTCATGTGGTTTTGCAGGCCATGAAGCTATGTTCATACGCCGTCCGAGTTCATGATCGTATGTATTCGTCTTTGCTTTGACGATTTTCTGTTCTGAAAATCTCTCCGTAATTTAGTAAGATGAGACATGATAATGGTAATGCATTGTACATGTTTATGTCTATTTCTAGTGCTGTTCCATTCGGTTTCTGTAATGCTTATAATTGATTTTTTTTATTAACATTCTAAAGTTGCGATAAATCTCGCTAATTGCAGTGAGCAAACGGCTCCTTAAGTGTTCGTGTTAGGCTTAATTTGATTTATGCCCGAAGACTTGATTAGTAAAAGGCTGATACGGCCCAAGAGTAGGATTAAGTCGTTTAATAAATAAGAGTCGTCGTTAATTATGTGGGTTATCTAATTATGCATTTAGGATAATTTAAATTGAGTTTATCGTTTAGATTTAGTAGTTGTGTAGTAAGATATTTAATTATGTCGTTAGGTTATTTAATTAAGTGTGTTATTTATGTTTTAAGGTTAATTAGGTCGGGCCCGCTCCGGCCCATTAGCTTGTAATTCCATGCTCTATTTAAGAGAGCTCCGATTAATAAAAAGTAGCCAATAAACATTCAGAAACTTAGGTAGCGTTTGGAAGCGTTTTGTATTTTCATTTTGTGTTTGCATTTTTTATTTTTTAAAACAACTTTATAAAAATATTTTGAAAACGTGATTGGTTATTATTTTATTGCCCAGTTTTTTGAAAAGAAAAAACAAAACAGTGTTTGGTTAAGTGAAAAGTTTACACCAGACAAAATTATACTAAAAAAAAAATGCATTAAATAATTGTATTATACTAGTACGATATTTAACATAGCTACTACAACAACAATGACACAAATGTTATGTTAGGTTTATTTTCCACATATTATGTCACGAGAAAATATATTCAATACTAACACAGGTTTAATTAATCAAAACTTTCTCTGATTAATATTATATAAAGAAACAAATACCACATTTTAATAATGAATTGCGGAAGAAAAAAATAAGATAAGATAAATGAGAGGGAAAAAAAGGCACTTAGAAAAATAAAATTAGAAAAGTAGAAATTAATTAAGAAGATAGTATATTAAATAGGGTGAGACTTCAACCAAGAAAATGAAAACACCAAAAAGATGTTTTCATTTTCTTTGTAAAAGTTTAACAAAATAAAAAGTTGTTTTGACAAAATATTTTATGCAAAATATAACCAATCATGTTTTTGAAAGAATATACTCGGAATCTTTTTCTCAAAAGCTAAAAACGTTTTTGAAAAACGCCTCCAAACAGATCTCTCAAGAGATTGGGTTGTGAGTGTTAGCCGGTATTTTCCGAATTCTCGTTTTGAGTTTATCGATCTTTCGGGCACGTATCAAACGCTTAACAGGCTATTAATTTTATAAACCCAAATATAGTAAACTAAAATCTATATATATTAAAAGGAGGAACTACAAGATGATGTGGCACATTAAAATTAAAAAATTGAAAATCTCTTTTTTCTTAGAGTTTCACCAATATCATAGCATTCTAAGATCAAAGGATTGAGAATTCCTTTTTTTTTTCTTCTATATTTTTGAATTTCTTTTATATAAAAAATATCACACAAACAATGAGTTATAAAGATGTCTTTAAAGTTTTAGATGTTAATATCATTTATTTTATTGAACATGAAAAGCCAATTTTAAAACGTGTAATGAATATGAGACCATACTAATTACTCCATTCATGAGCTATTTAAATAAATTTTTTTAAGAGTTACTACACAAGTAAATAAGGCACAACCCAATGGAAGTTAAAAAGCCCTTCTGCATATACGTTAACAAATATTTTCTTCATTTTCCTGTTTAATGTAGTGTAGTCTTCCAATAATGTGTATATATATTAATATTTTGTTCCCTTCAGTGCTTAAATTTAATCTGTTATTTTGATTTTGATTCTTTCTTTTTTCTTCCCATTTGCCGAGCACACGAACTTACCGATCCTCTACACCTTCAATTCGAAACCCTCTCGACCCTCAATGATGTCGTTTAATGGCTCTGCAACCTCATGATAGATAATGGCCAAAGGGATTAATCGGCTCCCAGCCAACGAAATTGTAAGTAAATTTTGTTTTGACATTTTTTATGTAAAAAAATTGTTCTATGAAAAGTTTTTTTTTTTTTTTTGCTTTTATTTTTAGATTTTCAAGATAGGATATAACGTTCGTGTCTCGCCCACCATCATATATATATATTATATAATATTTGGTGAAATTATTTTTTTGCTGATGTACCAGAAGAAATTGTAATAGCCATTTGGAAACCGAACATCATAATATGTTTGTTTCCCGGTCACAAAACAGTCAAGTCGCTCGACGTTACCCAATAATAAGTCTTTTAGCCATTGATTTTATATGTTTAATTTGAGGCTAATATTTATGCTCTCTTATAAGCTTAATTTTGGTAACATCTTCTTCACAAAGACTTAATGTATGTTCCGTTTGTCATGGTAGTGTCACTGCTCTCTTTATTTACTATAATTTTATTTTGTTTGGCTTATTCAAAGTCGTTGTATATTATTAGTCGTTCTAAATAACTTTGGGCTTGGATTTTCCTTTCGAATATTTGTCCTTCATATTTCACATGCACCAGGTTGGATATGGCGGGTCATGAACGAACTAAATCGACGGAGGCGAGAAATATTATGGGTATCAAAAGTGAAGTAACGTAATTCATATTTCTCTAATTGGTAGATATATGCTTCTTTAAAGACAAAGGTGCAATATAGATATTTCCCGATCGAGCCTTTAGTCACTAATATATTCAATTTCAAATAGCCAAAAAAAGTTTTTTTTTCTTATTTACTTTCAAAAGTTTTTAGGCGAGATGTGTTTTGTTGGACTTCTTTTAGGATGTGAGTTTTTTTCATAAAGAGGCTTCAACATTTTCCAAACGTGCTTGAAGAAGCGATTCAGGGATTTGCAATTTGCAATAGCGCCCCTCCACCTACGAAACTTAGGGCATTTTACCGGAGATGAAGATATCAGTGCCTCTCCAGCCGTAGCGTATTCTATTTTTATATCCTTGGATGAGATTAATTTAAATGTATTATATTTTTGAAGGTTATTATGTGTTGACAATATTGTTTACGTATGAGTGTGTGCAAATATTAATATATTATATAAATTATGTATGTGCATATATAAATACTAAGGTAGAAGTTTGTTTGTTTTTTTTTTTTTATACATTTCTTCTTCTTAAGTTTTGTTTTTTCCAAGCTCAATCTGTATTTTTTAGTTTCTATTTTCTCCTCATGTTTTATTTTTTACATGTCATTAAATTTGTTTACTATATATATATTTATATATATCTAATGTATCCTCAATTTTTATTTTTTATTTTGTGTCTCATTCAATTGTTTGGTTATTTTAAAAATTAATATCTGTATAGACATAAACAAGTTAAAATAGAATGGTGCAATGCATGAGTGGACGCTTTTTCATTAGTGTTTTTTATTTATTTTGTGAGTAATTACATGCATTCAATACTCTTATTATTTGTGTTTTTTTTAATACTTAATCTATTACATTTACTCTCTTTTTTTCCTTTAATCTTTGACGTTTGAATACAAGCACTATTGAAAATTTTTAGTTTCTCACTAAATTAATTGAATTTGTTATTAGAATTCTAAAAAATTCTAAAAACATAATTTTAAATTTGTTATTTGAATTCAAAAATAGAATACACTAAAAAAACATAAGTAAACGGCCCCTAACTTATTTAATTACATTTTTAAAACAATACCTTATCGCCACCGCGCGAAGCCCGGTGCCAATCCACTAGTCATTACATAAAGACGTGATTTATGTAAATTATCTCAAGCAAGAATTGGCCATAATTGAGACTCAAAAGTATATAAAAAAATTTAAAATATTTAGGTTTTTTTTTTTGTCAGTAATAAAATATTAAATCTAACTTTTAATATATATTAGTAAATACGGTATTTAGTTTCAAGTGGCATGTTTAATAAATAGGTAAACTGCGGTTAATGTACCCAATGTTTGATCGGCTGTGGATTATGTACCTAATGTTTATTTTTGACGGCTAATGTACCCAAACTTGATTCCGTTAGATTTTTTCATGTTTTTCGTCACTTGCAAGTGATTCCTCCTCTATGTGTACAATTTTCGCATTTTTGGCATATCTCACTCATTGTTTGTCCAAATTATATGCACGACCTACGGTTGGAAAGATAAGAGATAGATCTACAACTTTGGTGTTTTAAGTTTTGTAAAATAAGTTTTAAAAAAATATTAAATTTCAATTACAACGTAAAACTGGACATTAGTGTCATGCAAAATATTTATTTGAGCAAATTTTAATATACTTAATGACTTTTTCTGATGAAACGTAAAACTATAAAGTTGTAGATAAATCTTTTTATCTTTCCAACGGTAGTTTATTTCTAAATTTTGGACAGATAATGAGTGAATTATGCAACAAATATGAATTATGTGATGTGAAAAAATCATTCGTATATTTGGCATAACTCACTCATTTTTTGTCCAAAGTTTATAAATAAATACATTACTTATAAATAGTTAGTGGTCCAAACGACATAATGAAAATTCCCATAAAATAAATTTTGTTAATGGATTAGATCACATAAATTTGTTGTGTTATTTGACTTGGTCTTTCCATTGAAAAAAAAAATTGTTTTTTTACCTTCTAAAACAGGTTTCCGAAAAATCAAAGAAAAATTCGCTTCCTAGCTAGACATGTTACAAGTGGAAATGCGTTAAAAGAGACAAGAGGGCGAGAGTGGAATATTCTAGACAATGAATAATAAGAGTAGTCTTGGGTCTTGGCAGCCAAGATATCGCACAAACGTGGAAGAGAGAAGACATGCAATCCAACTGCCACGTCATCAATGGCATCAGCAAATCCTTATAAAAATTAAAAAAATAAAAAAATAAAAAGAGTACTCTCCAGATACAGAAACTTTGAGGAACACAGTTACTTCCTCTTGAAGGAAACTCGCTTCGCCCTTTCTTCTCAAATCTCGAGCTAAGGCAATGCAGCTCATCTATAAATGGAAAGTGAGCCCTGACTCAAAATCTTTTCAGCGTCTAAAACAGAAAAGTAAGAGAAGGAAAAGAAAAAGCTATATATCTACATATAAAGAGGTACTTGAAGATCTCTCAAAAAAAAAAAAAAAAATTACTTGAGAAGAAGAAGCGTAAACCCCGACTCCCAGAGAATAACCATAAACGAGGAAAAAAGAAGATACAAGAGAATGACAAGTCACAGCGCTGACGACATGTAAGCTAGTTGTTCTCTTGAGAAACATGATATTCATTCATATGTTACTTATCATAAATTAAAATGAGTATATGACAAACAAGTTATTCGTGTATTACTAGTTTAATATAAGTAAATGTTTGTTTTGAAAAGCTCACCGAAACAGTTTGTTTAAGAATATTTAGAATTTTCAATGAAACTGCTCTTCAAGCTTAGTGAATACTTACAATCACATAGTATATTTCATAGTCTTGCAAAGCACCCAAACAATGCTACATAAATGACAATCTCTTCAAGCATGCTAGTCTATTTACTCCTTTTAAGCTTATTTAACCAGCGTGTTATAACTTATGTCTCTGAACCAACTTTTGCAAATCATCAATGAAGTAGGTTCTTCGAGTTTGTTAAGCTTAGTGTAATTTATTCTTATGTTCGTAAATTTAGCAAAACATAAGGAGGTCATAACAGGGAACTCATAACATTTTAGGAGCAGAAAGCCGAAGAAAAGAAGAAACGGAAGCGAAACAATAGTGGAGACGCTCGCGAAGTGGAAAGAGTACAACACTCAGATGAGTTCGCTCGCTGGAGAAGGATCGGTCCGGTCGCCTCCCAAGGGCTCGAAGAAGGGGTGTATGCAAGGAAAAGGCGGACCCGAAAACTCCGGTTGCAACTACAGAGGAGTTCGACAGAGAACTTGGGGAAAATGGGTCGCCGAAATCTGAGAACCCAACATCACAAACTCCACCAAAAAGTCGACCAGACTTTGGCTCGGTACTTTCAACACTGCCCACGAAGCGGCCGTGGCTTATGATGAAGCCGCCAAAGCCATGTACGGTCCCATGGCCACGCTCAATTTCCCCAATGAGATAGTCTTGAATGAGTCTAGAGCTAGAGAGATGTGCACTTCTCTAGAAGCCGGTTTCGTCAGAGATTTTCGGGGACCGAATCCGAGGCAGAACTCCGTTGTCTCCTTTGAACACGAATTTGAAACCACGAGAGTTTTGGAACCAGTCAATAGCCTCAATGGAGATTTTGATTTCCTTCTTAATAAGTCCTCAAGCACTGGATGCAGAAATAGTACTGAAAGCTATGCTTGCTTGGAAAATGATTGTAAAGATTCCAACTACAATCCTTTTCTTGATTTTGAGCTAATGAATGAATTTCAAATGTCGGAGGGAATCGATAACTCGGTCGGCTCAGCTGGTTCATCAAGTAGTCTAGATTGCACGCATAATTGGGTGGCCGATGAAACATTCAACGCTAAGAATTGGGAGAATCTATGTGAAACGCCGGTGGATCGATCTTGCCAGCTGCAAAGAAAAGATGAGAATCTCTCTAAGAGTTTGAATGATCCGGACGAAACACATTTGAGCTTGGTAGATGAGTTTGAGTTCTTGAGGTCTGGTTTTCATTTCAGTGTGTCGGAAGAGCAAGAGAAGCTCGACATTTTGTTTCCGGACACAAAATTCTGATTCGAGTTCAAAGCTGCTGGATTAGTTTCACGAGCTGCTTTTTTGGTTCCACGTTCCTCAATAGTCGTTAGCATAGGATCTGATAGAGATTATCAAGATAAAAGCTCTAATTTTTTTTGTTGATTTGTCCATGGTGATTGTCAAGTTTTTGAATCAATCCCCAAATTTTGATATTCGTTGTAATAGTATTTGTTGTTATATGCAAAATTTTAATTAGCTTTTGCTCTCGATTTTAATTTCAGCAAGTACTGGTAAAACAACCCCTCTGTAATGAATAATTAATAACAAACAATTAAAATAAGTGACGGTGGAGCCATGCCTGTTATATTATTTTTCATATTATTTATTAGTTAAATATCGTCATCAACTTCTACTTAAAGCCAAAAACTGTAATATAAAGGTACTTTTTTCTATTTACCAATTAGTTTTACTTAATATGATGTAAAAATCAAAGTCTATTTATTACGATTTGTGAGATATAATTGAATATTTTGTTCTTACAATTTCCGATTCAAGCCACGAACTGTTGGCCTTTTTTTATTTACCAATTAGTTTTACTTATATAAAAGTCCATCCACTGCGGTTTGTGATATAGTTGATTATGAAATCTTCTATTCCAAATTAATTTTACTTAATATGATATCAAAGTCTATTCGTAATTCAAGCAATGATCTAAAAATAATGGGATTTGATTTAAGATGAGTGAGCCAACAGTGTCAATATTATAAAAGATACGTTAATGATCTCACATAAAAAACGTATATAAAGATTTGACTAGTATTTATATGAAGTATTAGCAACTAATTATATATCATTTAAAATATAATGTATTGTTTCCCTTCTACAAAAGCTATAGGCAACCTCAAAAATCAGGACAATGACAGATACTTTACAATCATTAAGTGACTGTTGATGCTAAGTGCTTTGAGTTATCCGATCAATATGTTACTATACTACAGCTATATATGCATATGAAATGTGAAGAACCTGTGGTCTCCAAGTTCTTTAATGGCTGTGCTGCTCAGATCTCGATTCAATAGTAGCCACCAGCTCATCCTAAAAGAGCCGAGCTCATAGGAAGGAGAGGCTATTTCGAGAATTACAGTGCAAAATGTGTTCACGAGGCCGCCTCTGATTCAAGTCAAATTTGATTGTTCTTTTTCATCACAATGCAAGCATTTGAGCACATCTCAATCGCGTTCATCCTCTGTTGTGTCCCAGATGATTTCCCAGGGTCCGATTTTCGTACCTAACCTTCTCATCGCAGACTATTATTTGTCAGCAATTTGTGCAATGTTGTAGCTAAAGAGTGTTCAGTACAAATGTTCATTTTGCCATTTGAGTTTTTATTTTCACGCGAGATCCTCCTAAATAGGTTAAAATTGTTATTTACGTAACCTTAATAGCAAAAATGTATTTTATCATTTTATATTAGGAATAGTATTGACGATGATTTTGTATTATATTACCTTATTAAACATGTGGAGTTATTTTGCACAAGTATTAAAATTCAAGTGATAGAACACTAAAATTTAGCCGCTAAAGTGAACCAATGAATAAAGTTAAAGGGTCATTGATGCAAATTACGCTGTAAAAAAGATGGTATCTGATCATCTCAAATGTTACTATTCTCCTTTTACTAAAATAAAAAGGAAAAAGAAAATTTAGTAAATATCTGACCTCCAAAATCCCGCTACGACACGAATTGTCATGTAGATAAACAAACCGCTCCAAACTCCGTCGAGACCAAATGTAGGAGCAGCCACAAGCATGAAAACGGAAGAAACTATTCCCGCTATTACCTGCAAAACAAAACTTTAAACTGATCGTAACAAATAAAAATAAAATGTAATTAGGATCTTGAAAGTACCATGAAATAAGCAGAGTATCCAAAGCCTGAAACTCCATAATAAAGTTCATCGAATACAAATGCTAAAGCATTCATTGGCTGAGACCCCGCGACAAACTGGAGTTCCGAGTCATCAAAATGATTATAAATAATTAACTATCTAGTCTTGTAAAGTAATCTTATTAACTAATTGTTAACATTTTCTACATTTTGTTTTTACCAGCAATCCGGAACATGCAACGTCTAGAACTTCTGAGTCAGTGGTGAATAAGCTCGAAAAATCTCTGAAGCCAAGGAATAAGATGATAGACAAGCCACACCCCATACCTGAACCAATCTGCTTGATGAACGATATAAACGTTGAAGCTCCACGTCACAAGAAAAAGAAAATGTAGATAAAATTTGAAGCTGACTTCTTACCTGCAGAATCCTGTAAGTCACTAGGCGGGCTTGCTCATAATCTTTTTGCGAGTAAACGTTGGCAAGTAGCGCCTGTACAAAAGGAAACGAGTCGATTAAAGATGTTACCAGTTTTATCATGTAATGAAAATTTCTTATGCTCCTTCCTTCACATACATATTGACCATCTTATGCAACAAGAGATACTTAGAACCATAAAATATCTATATTTTCATCTGCATACCAAAGCATAATGCCATTATTGAGTTACAATTATATCCCTTTCTTACGAGAAAGAAAAGTTAAAAAGTCACAGGGGCAGGTCTCTACGTTCGGAAAAATAGCAAACGGCAAGAATCAAAAGGGTCAGATACTAGCATAAACGGTGTTCCTCCATCATAAGCAAGGAAGATACTCAAATTTTCTACGTGCATAATAACATTTAGTTAGGTGCAGCAAAATTGCTTGTAGTAGGGCATGGCACCTGGCCAGCAAGAGCCAAAGCATCCGTAAGCAGAGATATCGCGAGCCAAACTTCAAACACGATTTGATGGCCTGCCATCCGTGTGGGACCCTCTCTCGCTTCTATGGATGTTGCCAGGGTCGTGGTTGCCAGTACTGCTATGCTTCTGCCAATAAGAAGACCTCTTGCAAGATGAAACGGCGGTAAACAGTAACAGTAAGAAAATTGGTGTCATGTTAATTGGTTTAATCAGATACAATAATGAGATAATAGTCTAATCATTGAATAGATAGAGCTAGACGCAATGCACTATATCATTCAACTTGTATCGTAGCATAAAGAGATTCATACAAATATGAAAGCTTGAAAACTCGGGAAACAATTACGATACCATATTGTTTATTTAGAATTAAGCAAGGCCAAGTATAAATCCATTTAAACTTTGAGTCCCATGTTCAGGGTCCACCCAACTTCATAGAGGATCACTAAATGAATGGATGTGCAATTCTCATATCCTTCATAATTAGCACACATCATACTGTTATAGTCAGGGGTCTGTGATCTGTCGCGGTAGAACGACTTTTACCTGTCTTCATTAGCTCTAAATCTAAAGAATTAAGCATATTATCTATGACTAATTTTCTCAAATTTTGGATATTAGCATGGCGGGTCATGAATGAACTAAATCGACGGAGGCGAGAAATATTATGGGTATCAAAAGTGAAGTAACGTAATTCATATTTCTCTAATTGGTAGATATATGCTTCTTTAAAGACAAATGTGCAAAATAGATATTTCCCGATCGGGCCTTTAGTCACTAATATATTCAATTTCAAATAGCCAAAAAAAGTTTTTTTCTTATTTACTTTCAAAAGTTTTTAGGCGAGATGTGTTTGTTGGACTTTTTTTAGGATGTGAGTTTTTTCATAAAGAGGCTTCAACATTTTGGCAACGTGCTTGAAGAAGCGATTCAGGGATTTGCAATTTGCGATAGCGCCTCTCCGCCTACGAAACTTAGGGCATTTTACCGGAGATGAAGATATCAGTGCCTCTCCAGCGGTAGCGTATTCTATTTTTATATCCTTGGATGAGATTAATTTAAACGTATTATATTTTTGAAGGTTATTATGTGTTGACAATATTGTTTACGTATGAGTGTGTGCAAATAGGAATATATTATATAAATTATGTATGTGCATATATAAATACTAAGGTAGAAGTTTTTATTTTTTTTATATTTTTTTATACATTTCTTCTTCTTAGGTTTTGTTTTTTCCAAGCTCAATCTGTATTTTTTAGTACCTATTTTCTCCTCACGTTTTATTTTTTACATGTCATTAAATTTGTTTACTATATATATATATATATTTATATATATCTAATGTATCCTCATTTTTTATTTTTTATTTTGTGTCTCATTCAATTGTTTGGTTATTTTACAAATTAATATATGTATAGACATAAACAAGTTAAAATAGAATGGTGCAATGCATGAGTGGACGCTTTTTCGTAGTGCAATACATGCATTCAATACTCTTATTGTTTGTGTTTTTTTTTTTAATACTTAATTTATTATATTTACTCTCTTTTTTCCTTTAATCTTTGACGTTTGAATACAAGCACTATTGTAAATTTTTAGTTTCTCACTAAATTAATTGATCCTCTTTATTCACTAGAAAATCTAAAAAAATAGGAATCTGCCATGTCATATATATATATATTCTTTGAAAAATTGTTAATTATAGTATATGATTAAAAAAAAAATTAGATACATAACTATCCTCAAAATCAATTTCACTTAATGTAGGTTCAGAGTTAATGATATTCAAGATTATATATATATATATATATATATATATATATATATATATATATATATTTATATATATATATCTTCATACATGATAAAAATTTTAATTGTGTGTTTTTTTAATACAATTTATAATCAAAATACTTAAAGGGACTGTTTGGTTATTTTTTTAAATCTAAATTATGAAAAACAATGTCAGAAAACACGTTTTGTTATGTATTTAGAAAACAAATTCAGAATATGTTTTTTGTGGCTTTTGGAATTTACATAGAAAACAGAGAACATATAAAAAATATTTTTTACTTTATTCCACATTACTTCTTTCTTTCTCTCTCCTAATATAACTATTTTAATATATATTTTATTATTTTTCTTTTTCTACGAACATCGGATAGACTCATAATTTATATTGTTGGAAAGCTTACGCCGAGAAAAATCCAATTATAGGTGGGAAGTTATAATTTTGACGTATTTTTTTTAAAATATATTATTTTTTATTTATTTTAATATAGTTGAACAAAAAACATAACCAAACAATATTTAAAAAAATTCTAAAAACATAATTTTAAATTTGTTATTAGAATTCAAAAATAGAATACACTAAAAAAACATAAGTAAACGGCCCCTAACTTATTTAATTAAATTTTTAAAACAATACTTTATCGTCACCGCGCGGAGCCCGGTGCCGATCCACTAGTCATTACATAAAGACGTGATTTATGTTAATTATCTCAAGCAAGAATTGGCCATAACTGAGACTCAAAAGTATATAAAAAAAATTAAAAAAATTTAGTTTTTTTTTTGTCGGTAATAAAATATTAAATCTAACTTTTAACATAGTGCTAACATGAAATTTTTACGTAGCAAATATTTATTAGTAAATACGGTATTTAGTTTCAAGTGGCATGTTTAATAAATGGGTAAACTGCGGCTAATGTACCCAATGTTTGATCGGCTGCGGATTATATACTCAATGTTTATTTTTGACGGCTAATGTACCAAAACTTGATTCCGTTAGATTTTTTCATGTTTTCCGTCACTTGCATGTGATTCCTCCTCTATATGTACAATTTTCGTACTTTTGGCATATCTCACTCATTATTTGTCCAAATTATATGCACGACCTACGGTTGGAAAGATAAGAGATAGATCTACAACTTTGGTGTTTTATGTTTTGTAAAATAAGTTTTAAAAAAATATTAAATTTCAATTACAACGTAAAACTGGACATTAGTGTCATGCAAAATATTTATTTCGAGTAAATTTTAATATACCTAATGACTTTTTCTGATGAAACGTAAAACTATAAAGTTGTAGATAAGTCTTTTATCTTTCCAACGGTAGTTTATTTCTAAATTTTGGACAGATAATGACTGAGTTACGCCAAAAATATGAATTATGTGATGTGAAAAAATCGTTCGTATATTTGGCATAACTCACTCATTTTTTGTCCAAATTTTATAAATAAATACATTAGTTATAGGTTTAATTGCGGCAAAAAGACTCAACCTTGGGTCAAATGCTCTGCTGTGTATACAAAATCCGTAAATGGCGGCAAAAGTACCCAAACTCGGCATTTGGGAGTTGACCGAGAAAATTTATCCATGTGGCTATTAGCCTTTGCCACGTGGCATGCCACGTGGCACTTGGCCGCCACGTGGCATGCCACGTAATTATTATTTTATTAAATAATTTAAAAAATATAATTTTTTTAAAAACTTTTTAATTTTTTTTAAATTAAATTATTTTTCTATAATAACCAATAATGAATATATAAATTTAAATATATATTATTGGTTTTTATTATTAAATATAATTATTCATTTAAGAAAAGTGGGTCAAACTAAATAAATAAAGAAAAAAATCACCATTCACGGTTCACTCAAGCTCCGCCTCCGATCCAGTTCACGGGTGGAACGAAATCTCTTAATATGTTTAATAATAATAATCATATGATTATTTAACGATAATTTTTTATAAAAGAATAACATATAAATAAAAAAAATATATTAAACAATTATTATTATAAAATGCAAACATAAAAAAAAATATCATGCAAACAAATAAAAACAATTTTTCGTTAAATATAAATATGACCACTATTTTTTTTAATAAGTGGTGTGTATTTAATTATGTCTTGACATTTTAAACAATATGTATGTGTTTATTGGTTATTATTATTAAACATATTAAATAATTTTATTCGACGCGTGAACCGGATCGGAAACGGAATTCAAGTGAACCGTGAACGGTGATTTTTATTTCTATCTACCCACTTTTTTTAAAATAAATTATTATGACCGATAATGAATATTTTAATATTTAAATTTAAATATTCATTATTTGTTATTATTGGGGACAAAAAATTTTTTTTAAATAAAAAAATACATTTTTAAAAAATAAAAAAATATTTAAAAAAATAATAAGTACGCGGCATGCCACGTGGCAAAGGCTGATAGCCACATAGATAGATTTTCTCGGTCAACTCTTAAATGCCAAGTTTGGATACTTTTGCCGCCATTTACGGAGGATGTATACACAGCAGAATTTTTGACCAAAGGTTGGGTTTTTTTTGCCGCAATTAACTCTTACTTATAAATAATTAGTGGTCCAAACGACATAATGAAAATTCCCATAAAATAAATTTTGTTAATGGATTAGATCACATAAATTTGTTGTGTTATTTGACTTGGTCTTTCCATTGAAAAAAAATTGTTTTTTTACCTTCTAAAACAGGTTTCCGAAAAATCAAAGAAAAATTCGCTTCCTAGCTAGACATGTTACAAGTGGAAATGCGTTAAAAGAGACAAGAGGGCGAGAGTGGAATATTCTAGACAATGAATAATAAGAGTAGTCTTGGGTCTTGGCAGCCAAGATATCATACAAACGTGGAAGAGAGAAGACATGCAATCCAACTGCCACGTCATCAATGGCATCAGCAAATCCTTATAAAAAGTAAAAAGAGTACTCTCCGAATACAGAAACTTTGAGGAACACAGTCGCTTCCTCCTGAAGGCAACTCGCTTCGCCCTTTCTTCTCAAATCTCCAGCTAAGGTAATGCAGTTCATCTATAAATGGAAAGTGAGCTCTGACCCAAAAATCTTTTCAGCGTCTAAAAAAGAAAAGAAAAGTAAGAGAAGGAAAAGGAAAAGCTATATATATACATATAAAGAGAAGTATTGAAGATCTTTCAAAAAAAAAAAAAAACTTGAGAAGCAGAAGCGTAAACTACACTCACAAAGAATAACCATAAACGAGGAAAAAAGAAGATACAAGAGAATGACAAGTCAGAGCGCTGACAACATGTAAGCCAGTTGTTCTTTTGAGAAACAGGATATTCATTCATATATTACTTGTCATAAATTAATATGAGTATATGACAAACAAGTTATTCGTGTATTACTAGTCTGATATAAGTAAATGTTTGTTTTGAAAAGCTCACCCAAACAGTTTGTATAAGAATATTTAGAAACTTCAATGAAACTGCTCTTCAAGCTTAGTGAATACTTACAATCACATAGTATATTTCATAGTCTTGCAAAGCATCCAAACAATGCTACATAAATGGCAATCTCTTCAAGCATGCTAGTCTATTTACTCCTTTTAACCTTATTTAACCAACACTTATGTCTCTGAACCAACTTTTGCAAAGCATCAATGAAGTAGGTTCTTCGAGTTTGTTAAGCTTAGTGCAATTTATTCTTATGTTCGTAAGTTTAGCAAAACATTAAGAGGTCCTAACGGGGAACTCATAACATTTTAGGAGCAGAAAGCCGAAGAAAAGAAGAAACGGAAGCGAAACAATAGTAGAGACGCTCGCGAAGTGGAAAGAGTACAATACTCAGATGAGTTCGCTCGCTGGGGAAGGATCGGTCCGGTCGCCTGCCAAGGGCTCGAAGAAGGGGTGTATGCAAGGAAAAGGCGGACCCGAAAACTCCGGTTGCAACTACAGAGGAGTTCGACAAAGAACATGGGGAAAATGGGTCACCGAAATCCGAGAACCCAACATCACAAACTCCACCAAAAAGTCGACCAGACTTTGGCTCGGTACTTTCAACACTGCCCACGAAGCGGCCGTGGCTTATGATGAAGCCGCCAAAGCCATGTACGGTCCCATGGCCACGCTCAATTTCCCCAATGAGATAGTCTTGAATGAGTCTAGATCTAGAGAGATGTGCACTTCTCTAGAAGCCGGTTTCGTCAAAGATTTTCAGGGACCGAATCCGAGGCAGAACTCCGTTGTCTCCTTTGAACACGAATTTGAAACCACGAGAGTTTTGGAACCAGTCAATAGCCTCAATGGAGATTTTGATTTCCTTCTTAATAAGTCCTCAAGCACTGGATGCAGAAATAGTACTGAAAGCTATGCTTGCTTGGAAAATGATTGTAAAGATTCCAACTACAATCCTTTTCTTGATTTTGAGCTAATGAATGAATTTCAAATGTCGGAGGGAATCGATAACTCGGTCGGCTCAGCTGGTTCATCAAGTAGTCTAGATTGCACGCATAATTGGGTGGCCGATGAAACATTCAACGCTAAGAATTGGGAGAATCTATGTGAAACGCCGGCGGATCGATCTTGCCAGTTGCAAAGCAAAGATGAGAGTCTCTCTAAGAGTTTGAATGATCCGGACGAAACACATTTGAGCTTGGTAGATGAGTTTGAGTTCTTGAGGTCTGGTTTTGATTTCAGTGTGTCGGAAGAGCAAGGGAAACTCGACATTTTGTTTCCGGACACAAAATTCTGATTCGAGTTCAAAACTGTTGGATTAGTTTCACGAGCTGCTTTTTTGGTTCCACATTCCTCCGTAGTCGTTAGCATAGGATCCGATACAGATTATCAAGATAAAAGCTCCAATATTTTTTGTTGATTTGTCCATGGTGATTGTCAAGTTTTTGAATCAATTCCCAAACTTTTGATATTCGTTGTAATAGTATTTGTTGTTATATGCAAAATTTTAATTAGCTTTTACTCTGGATTTTAATTTCAGTTTCAACAAGTACTGGTAAAACAACCCCTCTGTAATGAGTAATCAATAGCAAACAATTAAATTAAGTGATGGTGGACCTATGCCTGTTATATTATTTTTCATATTATTTATTAGTTAAATATCGTCATCAACTTCTACTTAAAGCCAAAAACTGTAATATAAAGGTACTTTTTTCTATTTACCAATCAGTTTTACTTAATATGATGTAAAAATCAAAGTCTATTTATTACGATTTGTGATATATAATTGAATATTTTGTTATTACAATTTCTGATTCAAGCCAGGAACTGTAATATAAAGGGCCTTTATTTATTTACCAATTAGTTTTACTTCTATCAAAGTCCATTTACTGCGGTTTGTGATATAGTTGATTATGAAATCTTCTATTACAAATTAATTTTACTTAATATGATATCGAAGTCTATTCGTAACTCAAGCAATGATCTAAAAAATAACGAGATTTGATTTAAGATGAGTGAGCCAACAGAGTCAATATTATAAAAGATACGTTAATAATCTCACATAAAAAACGTATACATAGATTTGACAAGTATTTATACGAAGTATTAGCAACTAGTTATATATCATTTAAAATATAATGTATTGTTTCCCTTCTACAAAAGCTATAGGCAACCTCAAAAATCAGGACAATGACAGATACTTTACAATCAATAAGTGACTGTTGATGCTAAGTGCTTTGAGTTATCCGATCAATATGTTACTATACTACAGCTATATATGCACATGAAATGTGAAGAACCTGTGGTCTCCAAGTTCTTTAATGGCTGTGCTGCTCAGATCTCGATTCAATAGTAGCCACCAGCTCATCCTAAACGAGCCGAGCTCGTAGGAAGGAGAGGCTATTTCGAGAATTACAGTGCAAAATGTGTTCACGAGGCCGCCTCTGATTCAAGTCAAATTTGATTGTTCTTTTTCATCACAATGCAAGCATTTGAGCACATCTCAATCGCGTTCTTCCTCTGTTGTGTCCCAAATGATTTCCCAGGGTCCGGTTTTCGTACCTAACCTGCTCATCGCAGACTATTATTTGTCAGCAATTTGTGCAATGTTGTAGCTAAAGAGTGTTCAGTACAAATGTTCATTTTGCCATTTGAGTTTTTATTTTCATGCGAGATCCTCCTAAATAGGTTAAAATTGTTATTTACGTAACCTTAATAGCAAAAATGTATTTTATCATTTTATATTAGGAATAATATTGACGATGATTTTGTATTATATTACCTTATTAAACATGTGGAGTTGTTTTGCACAAGAAAAAAAATTCAAGTGGTAGAACACTAAAATTTAGCCGCTAAAGTGAACCAATGAATAAAGTTAAAGGGTCATTGGTGCAAATTACGCTGTAAAAAAGATGGTATCTGATCATCTCAAATGTTACTATTCTCCTTTTACTAAAATAAAAAGGAAAAAGAAAAAACGTTCTCGTTTGAAATTTAGTAAATATCTGACCTCCAAAATCCCGCTACGACACGAATTGTCATGAAGAGAAACAAACCGCTCCAAACTCCGGCGAGACCAAATGTAGGAGCAGCCACAAGCATGAAAACGGAAGAAACTATTCCCGCTATTACCTGCAAAACAAAACCTGAAACTGATCGTAACAAATGAAAATAAAATGTAATTAGGATCTTGAAAGTACCATGGAATAAGCAGAGTATCCAAAGTCTGAAACTCCATAATAAAGTCCATCGAATACAAATGCTAAAGCATTCATTGGCTGAGACCCCGCGACAAACTGGAGTTCCGAGTCATCAAAATGGTTATAAATAATTAACTATCTAGTCTTGGAAAGTAATCTTATTAACTAATTGTTAACATTTTGTACATTTTGTTTTTACCAGCAATCCGGAACATGCAACGTCTAGAACTTCTGAGTCAGTGGTGAATAAGCTCGAAAAATCTCTGAAGCCAAGGAATAAGATGATAGACAAGCCACACCCCATACCTGAACCAATCTGCTTGATGAACGATATAAACGTTGAAGCTCCACGTCACAAGAAAAAGAAAATGTAGATAAAATTTGAAGCTGACTTCTTACCTGCAGAATCCTGTAAGTCACTAGGCGGGCTTGCTCATAATCTTTTTGCGAGTAAACGTTGGCAAGTAGCGCCTGTACAAAAGGAAACGAGTCGATTAAAGATGTTACCAGTTTTATCATGTAATGAAAATTTCTTATGCTCCTTCCTTCACATACATATTGACCATCTTATGCAACAAGAGATACTTAGAACCATAAAATATCTATATTTTCATCTGCATACCAAAGCATAATGCCATTATTGAGTTACAATTATATCCCTTTCTTACGAGAAAGAAAAGTTAAAAAGTCACAGGGGCAGGTCTCTACGTTCGGAAAAATAGCAAACAACATGAATCAAAAGGGTCAGATACTAGCATAAACGGGGGTCAGATACTAGCATAAACGGTGTTCCTCCATCATAAGCAAGGAAGATACTCAAATTTGCTACGTGCATAATAACATTTAGTTAGGTGCAGCAAAATTGCTTGTAGTAGGGCATGGCACCTGGCCAGCAAGAGCCAAAGCATCCGTAAGCAGAGATATCGCGAGCCAAACTTCAAACACGATTTGATGGCCTGCCATCCGTGTGGGACCCTCTCTCGCTGCTATGGATGTTGCCAGGGTCGTGGTTGCCAGTACTGCTATGCTTCTGCCAATAAGAAGACCTCCTGCAAGATGAAACGGCGGTAAACAGTAATAGTAAGAAAATTGGTGTCATGTTAATTGGTTTAATCAGATACAATAATGAGATAATAGTCTAATCATTGAATAGATAGAGCTAGACGCAATGCACTATATCATTCAACTTGTATCGTAGCATAAAGAGATTCATACAAATATGAAAGCTTGAAAACTCGGGAAACAATTACGGTACCATATTGTTTATTTAGAATTAAGCAAGGCCAAGTATAAATCCATTTAAACTTTGAGTCCCACGTTCAGGATCGACCCAATTTCATAGAGGATCACTAAATGAATGGATGTGCAATTCTCATATCCTTCATAATTAGCACACATCATACTGTTATAGTCAGGGGGCTGTGATCTGTCGCGGTAGAACGACTTTTACCTGTCTTCATTAGCTCTAAATCTAAAGAATTAAGCATATTATCTATGACTAATTTTCTCAAATTTTGGATATTAGCATAGGCTCCTTTAAATAGACCAAGGACAAGGAAATGGAAAGTTACATTGGGAAATGAATAGACACAAACATAAACACTCACACATAAAGAAGCAGCGGGAAATGACAGGACACAAAAATAAAGACACAACAAAAATGTAAAAACACAACAGATAAATAAAATCCAAAGCAGTAGGCCGAGCCTTTTTTGGATTGGTGCGACGGAAGAAAGGGTCCGTGATGCATACCTGAGGTGAGATAGCGGGAGATTTTTCGGCCGTCAATATTTGTAGGCATGAGAAATAGCATACCACTCAATTTCCACATAAGAATAGCAGCAATCAAATATCTGAATAAAAAAATACATTCAAATGTTCGTTATGTTAAAAGATATGATTTGAGAGACGTACATATGGTCCTAATTCAAGGTAAATTAAATTTACCACACCATTATGACGTACTCAGAGATCACGGTAGCTATTGCAGCGCCGCTTATGCCGAAACCAAAATTGAATATCAAAATTGGATCCAATATAGCATTTAGCAGGTTTCCTACAACTGTTTTTTTAAAGAAAAGACAGGTCCTTTGTTACACACAACGAAACAACTTAAGATAATAGGAGAATTCAATAAATAATTTGAATGAAATTCACAACTCAAAGTGAATTATAAAAATGCATATGAATCTTGGTAATACAAGTTGTTACAAGTAAAAAACGAAGGTGGGATTACTTTCAAATTATTCTTTACATGAAAAAAGAGTATCGGTTGTCCCTTATGAATTTGTCGCATTGTCTCAGTTTAGTGTATGACCTTTATTTGTGTATCGATTTATCCTCTAAATTTGCCGTATTGTCTCATTTTTCCTCCCGAGCTTAAAAACTGTAGCAGTCTACCCCCCTCAGTTAAATATCTTTTGGTTTCCGTCATAAATTAAAGCATGCGCAGTAAGACTTCATTTATTTTGCCTACTTTAAATCGATTGCGCAAAACCTTCAGATTTTCATCAGAAAGACAGTAGTCTGTTTCAGTTTATGCAAGTTCATGGGGGCAAGATGAGATATTGCAGCAAGTTCCAAGGGATTAAATTTAATTACTTTTAAGAAATGATTCTCATACTATAGGAAACTGATAATCACAATTAGCTGTGGAACTTTTTGATTCAAGCCCGGGATTTCGACCTCGTGATAGGATCCAGAAACAATGAGCAAAAGATGAGCACGTGATGAATTTCCCCTAACGTTAATCTCGTCTAGAGAGAGATTAAATTTGATTAGGAAAAAAAAATATTTATGAGAAAATAAGGCCTATTTATAGATAGGAGCTGAATAAAGAACCAAGCCTATTAACTTAATAAAAATTCGCCTAGCTCTATGACTCGACTATTTGGCCCAGCCATTGGGCTTCTTCCCTCTTTTAATCATAATTTTCTCACAAAAGTTGATTGCAAAACATGGATCCTAGAGTAAAAGCTTGAAAATGGGTAGTTGAAGCAAATATGGGTTCGGAAATTACTTACTAACAGCGTATAGAGGAGTCTTTGTGTCCATAAATCCACGAAATGCACCTTGTGCAGCCAGAGCAACTACAATTGGAGGCGCACCGAAGGCCCTCATCGTAAGAAATTGCTGAGTAGGCTCCCACATTGGTGAATCCTACATCCATGTCGACGCTACTAATATGATTGATAATCATAAATTATTGTAAAATATATTTTTATTTAAGACTTTTTCTTGATTTAATGGTCCATTTACTTAGCAAATTACCAGACTGACGACCCATTACCCTTGACGGTTAGAGTTATACATGATGAAATTATATGGTTTTGGTCAAGGTTTAAAATAACGGTTTTAAGCCTCGAGGCGTTTTTCCTTCCGTGCCTCGAAGCGTAAGCCTCAAGGCGATCGAGGCGTAAGCCTCGATACTATAATATATAAATAATTATAAAAATATATATAACATAAGATATATAATAAATCCTCAAATAACATAAATCTAAAACTCAATCAGTCCAAAACAAAACAACATAAAAGTCTCATAAGCATAAAATGTCTCAAAAACTCATAATAAGCATAAAATAAAAATCGTTCGATGACGATTTAATTTAGGAATCGATATCCGAATCTTGATATTTTGGGCTCCCATCACCACTGTCCTCTTCCTCTGTGTCCCCCTCCCAATTAGGTTCCTCTTCTGTTACGAGTGATGAGGGAGGGAGGGAGACGCAGGCAGTGACGAGGGAGGGAGGGAGGGAGAGAGACGCAGAGGAGAGTGATCGACATATCACATATAATATTATATATAATTATATATAGTAATACTAATGAGACATACGAAGAGGCTTTTAGGGTTTTTTTTTTATTAAGTTCCACGTTTATGGGCTTTTTTTAATATGTAAAATAAAATTAATTAGCCCAATTTAAAATTGTTAACGCATCAGTATAATGCCTCAGACTCGCACGCCTCAGTGCGTGATGCGTTTCCTGATGCGTGCGCCTCGAGCGGCGGCGAAGAGGCGGCTTAAAAAAGGCGTTTTGCCTGATTGCCTCGTCGAGGCGCGCCTCACTTACGCCTTTTTAAACATTGGTTTTGGTTCCTAAGTCTAAGACCTTTTTGAAATGACACCATTGTTACAACCCAAAATTGTTGTCCGAACGGGAGATTCAACAACTTTCACAGAACCTAATCTCCCATTTTTTAGAGAGATTAAGTTTTTCACGAATGGTTACTTAGCATACAGTTTCTTAAGTAGGCAAAGGGACTACAACCTAATGGGTCGGACCGACGCTGACCAAATTAAACTCTAAAAACATATTTAAGCAAACCCTAAATATATCAAATGGCGTAATGATCCTAAGTATTTATATAAAGCACTTCCAAAACATCTAGGCAATAGTATGTAAATCGACCTTGTTTATTAGTATCGTACATGTATCTAAACGTGTTAATTGTGGTAAACATGGATAACTAAATGAGAATTCGATAGTACAACCTAAGTTTTCAAGTTAGCAAGTACTATCTCCACTACATAAAATTCGTCAATGCATTTTCACTAAGCAATTGATTAGATTAGTTTGACATACAGCTGATATACCCATCAGATTTGTCAAAGACCCGGAGCCAAGAGAGAGCGCAACTGTTTCCGCTAAGCCAATTATAAGTGCCAGTGATAATGAAGCTGAAACCGAGGGAAGATATTTCTTGCCCTGAATCGCCTCCTGTTCTAACTCAACCAAAAACATAAACGTTTCAAGATATAATCGGGAATGTTAAACAGAGAAAACCATAAGAGTCAACCAGAAGATTTACCATTGCCATTTTGGGATGAATAATCCGTGCCTAGCTTGTTCAAGGATGCCTGCTCTTCAGCAACAAAAGACGTCGTGACATTAAGCAATGGAACGTTAAAGAATTTCGCTATTAGATTAAAAACCGAAACCGAAACCCCAACTGCTGCCAGCTCCGCAGAGCCTGTGCAGAAAAAAAAAAAAACTCTTTACTCACACTGTTAAACAAGAAACTATAGAGTTGTACAATGAAAAATAATACATAACCGGCTCTTCTCACCTATATGGCCGACGAAAGCCGTGTCAACCAAAGATGTAATGGGGTCAGCGGCGAGAGATAGAGCCGCCGGCAAAGCGATAGACAGTATATCGACCACAATTCCGTCAAATTTAAGAACTCTTTCACTGCCACAACCATAAATCCGAAATCACTTCGTAACAATCATTGCAAGCAAGATCACACAGAAGAATCCCATAAGACCAAGCAACTATCAAAGCAAAAGGGCTTTAATTCGTTGATCACCTACCTACAAAGATGCTGATATCTACCAGACTACCATAATTCCATCAGAACTAAGAATTCTTACACTGTCACAACCACAAAACCGAAACTACTAGACTAGAGAACCCTATAAGACCATTGAGGAGAGCAACTTGAGTACCTGATAATACCGCGAAAGCGGGTCGAAATCGAGTCAAACGACGGAATTCCAGAAGAAGACGAACCATCGTTTCGATCCTCCGGCTCCACGTTCAGCTGAGGCTCCTGCGACGAGCTCTGTCGCGAAGCGAGCGTCGTTTTGTTTCTCGGAGATGAGCTTGGTGGAATCTTCCGGATACGGACCGAGGATGCAAGGTTTTCGGGGAAGAGAAGCTTCTTCAATGGCGCAGTGGTGTGCAGGCAAAGAAGTTGCTGCGACAGAGCAAACGCCATTGTTGAGTTGAAGCTGGAGACAGAGAAGAGATAGTAGGGGAAGCATAAGATGAGTGGTGAAGTAGAACGAATTCAACGGTTGGAGTTCGCGCTATCGAAAATATCTGCGGAAAAGAGAATCTGTTGTTCGGCATCTTATTGGGCTGAAAATTTTGGAATCCAGATCTTCTCTGGGCCTTCTTTTTGCTTTTGTTGAATATTCTTGCATTTCTTTCACTATTCTTATTCTTAGTTTGCAAAATATCTGCCAAGTGTAATTTGTTGTCATACTCAATGTTTCAAAAACCGGGGCATGTTGCGGGTAGACGCGGATATGCGGTTTAAAACCGACATCTAATTTTTGTTTATTAAAATTTGCAGATAAATCGAAAGTAACCCGTAGACTTCATAAAATTGTCTAAAAGTGCATAAAACAACACAAATTCATATAAACTCTAAAGCTATATAATTTTTTAATTGAACATTTTTATTAAAAATTGATATATCTCACTAGTATTTTTTAAATACTTTTATCTGCGAAAATGGGATGACAATTAAACTGGGCCACATGTCCAATCTTGGGGCCATACCTAGCGATCACGTGTTGGTCAAAAGTGAAAGATTTCTCGATTCCTAGCTTTTCCGCACTTGGAATATGATTCCAAAGTGCCTCTCTAGTTCTCCGTCCCAAGGTGGGTATTTAGTGACCTTTGAGAGGCGCGAAAAGAGCATTGAACTCAACCTGGCTTCGAGGATCGTGTCGTTCTCTGACCTCAGTCTGGTGATCCGAACGTAAGGGCCCCATTTCCGGTCCAGAGGCTTCTCGAGGGATCGGTCATACCCCGGTCTTTGTACTTGGAAAAAGAAGAAGAAAAGTGAAAAGTGAACTAGAAAAGGGCGGAAGAGGTGCCTCTGACGCTCAACATTAGTAGAGGTGGGGTCGAGAATATTACTCTCGGAGAGTACATAGGAAAATAACAAAGAGTGCTCGAGGCGAGTGATCGACGAATGTTCGCTAAAGTCAAGAAAGTTAAGCATAGTGTTAATGCGTAAAAATGGCTTTAACTTAGAGTCGGATCCAAGGTTCGGGCCCCAAGCTGGACCGGTGAACACGTGGATAATTAAATGTTGAGTCAACGCAGGTTGACTGATGATCGTCAAAGCTGGAGGTGAATCCTTCGTCTTGGGCGAGCCTCCGGGCTATTCTTGGCGATCCTTGGCGAACTTCCTTCCTTGGCGAGCTCCTCGTCTAGGCAAAATCCTTGTCTTGGCGAAGTCTTCGTCCTAGCGAAGCTCCGAGGTGTTCTTGATGATTCTTCACGATTCCTCTTCCTTAGCGAGCACCTATGGCGAGGGAAGATCTGCAAAAAAAAGGGTAGATCGGGCCCGTGCCCTGTCGCTTATTGTTGGGCGAGGCTGCCTACGTATCTCAGTTTAAGAGAATCAGGTCTCACGTAGTTTGGGGTTAGTAATAAACGGCTGGTGACTGACGATGTGGTTTGACTCGTTGGAAGTGCCGATGTTGGCTGCAAAGGGATGACCTTTTGCTGAATGGCGAGGGTATTACCGACGAGGGTGTCGTAGTAGACGGTGCGGGTGTTGGCAAGCTCGTTGTTGCGAGGGCCTTGACCGGCGAGGGAGGCCCGGTCGCCTTATCTTCTTGTGTTTACGTTTCTGTCGCCTTATTCCAAGGTGGAATTTTCGCCTGCCGTTTGGAGTAGTCTCCGAGGCCGGTGTTCCTGTTTAGGATCTTCCGTGTCATGCTCTGGTCGTCTTTCGACTCTTCCGTATCGAGAATGAGGCTCGGGTCTCTTGATGCTCTTGAGTTAGGTGGTTGAATTTATTTTTCCTTTCAATTTGGGGTTGAAATTGACTTTCCGAGCAGGGGTCAGAGTTGACTTCTTGAGCGAGGGTTAGATCTACTTTTAGAGTTGATTTCTCGAGCCGGGGTCGTATATAACTTTTTGAATTGAGTTCCCGAACCAGAGTCAAAGTTGAGTTTTTTGGTTAACTTATTGAGCCGGGGTCATAGTTGACATTTATAGTCAATTTCTAGAGGCGAGGCTGGGTTTTGACCCTGGGGCCAGGCTAGGGTTGATTTTTTCAAGGCCGAGCCTCTTGGGTTTTGGATTTTTCCGTGTCTTTTTTGGGTTGGTCCTTAATTTTTATAACTTCAAAAAAAATCTCCATTAACAAATACTATAATTTCTACGAAAATATTTTGCAGTCCGCTCATCACTTTTATGGTTTACCTGTCGCTTTTGTGGTCTATTCGCCTATTGCATTTCTGAAAAATATTACATGATGCTCACAATATTGTCAATTAACTGGACTTTTTGTGGGTGTGCATTGACTGCAATATTGTCGTCCAAAAATGACATGATGAACGTTATTAAATGAGAGGCCTATATCCACAGATTATAGAGACGAAAAACACAAACCATACACTTCTACGAAAAATTCGATATCAGCATGACGAGTGGCTTCCGCTTAAACAAAACCTTCAACGAGCGATATATCCTAATTAATACAATACATAGAAATTTTATTCTCTTACATTTTTTGGACACTGAGATATATCTTGGTTAAATCATATTAAAATTAAATCGTGGAAATACAAACGGAGTATGTACTCATTTAATTAATACTCAATAAATTAATTACTTCGATAAAATAACTTTAGTCCCGACTCTAGTTGTTGACTCTATGATGGCCATAATAGAAGAAGGAAAATCGCAAGGATTTGCAAGCAAAAAACTCGACTACTTCTTTATTTCATTAACAATGTCGATCACAAAACCATGCATAATGCTTATCATCTTTTCAAAAGCAATAAAAAGTACAAGGAAAAAATCTCAAATATTAAGCACAAATCAATGCTAATTATGATAATAGAATAAAATGACAACTAATGCAAAATAAAGCTGCCAAAAGTCTTCGGGAATCTTTGGGATTCGCATGATCGATCTTCCGTGCTATATCTGGATATTCTGGTCCCACAATTCCATAAGGAAAGTTGGAGCATTGCTGCATCACTCGATTTTCACTAATGTCGAACTTGTTTAGAGTGTGAAGAAAATACGAATCTAAACAAAATTATCTAAAGGCGAGTCATCAACACACAAGAGTTTTACGGGCTTTGGCCCAATAATGATGTGCATACTCCATAGGAGTTTTCACCATGACTTTTTGTAAAATGTTTCAAAAAAGTTTGTAAGCTTTTATTACGGGCTAAATCACCACGTAAAATTTGTGTGTGTTCTTTACTTTCTAATGTAGATTCGGAAATAAGAAAAACGATGAAACACTCTTATCCAATGGGTCAAATTCTTATTCAAAACAAAACTGCCAAATAATTGATGTCCAACGTAGTACATATAATTAGACCATAGAAACAAACAAAGAAGCAAAATAAAAGGTGCAACAGATATTGTTTTAACGGAAAATAAATAAAACAAATAAAGAGTAAATTAATACATATAAAAGCTGAAAATTTGCTAGAATCGAAAAGGCAATCACGGTGCGAGATCATTGCATTAATTCCCGGTACGTCGGTCCCATGCTTCCATGAAGGCGAGTCCATGTTGTATGGCATCACTTTCGGTCTACATAAGCCATTCTACTCAGATACACATTCTCCTAACCCCTACTGGTTCGATTTTGATGAATAATCGCGTCAACAATTGGCATTGAGAAGCTTTATTCATTGAATTTCGTTTAATGATCCTTTGGTGTTACATTGTACTATATATTTCTTTCTTGTTGTTATTATATTACTTAAAATCTTAGTATGTATTCTCATTTTAGCTAATTCTTGAATTCTTATTCCATATATATCTCACAAGAGTGTGACCAAGGTTGAAATGCCTACAAATCCTATACCTTGATGCTGAAAATTAGATCAAACATTGTAGAGGCCTATTTGTATGAGTTGGGCCGGGCTCAGTGTCGTTTGTAGACTTCTCTTGGACCCTCCGCTAACTGTTGGCCCAGAACCGGGTCCTCTGATACCTGTTACCGCACAATTTTAGAATGACAGGGCTCGGGTTATAGATCTGGTGACCGCAAAGAACTGGAATCCCCGTAGGGCAGGTCGGCGGCCGGGCTCTGGCTAATTCGGTAGATCAGACCCTCCGCTAACCGTCAGCCCGGAACTGGGTCGTCCGACATATTGCCTCAAAGTCTGAATATCTCCGTTTGGGCGGTCGGATAAGACTAGGGGAATAGGCCGATGACCACTGAGAACCAGGACCTCCGTAATCCGAAGGGCAGGTTGTCGATTAGGCCGTGGTTTCTCCGTTATTGGCGTGGCGAGAATTTCTCCAGCACGTCTGCTATAGGGGGTCTCCTCCGTCTCCGACTCTGGGGAAAAAGACGAACTCCTGAAATAAATTTTGGGAACACTCTGTTAGAGAGAACCGAGAATTGTATAACCGTAGAGAGCGTTTGAATGAATCGAGCTTCTATTTATACGAGGGTCCAAGAGCCTATATGCAATTAAAAAAAATACATTGGGGGGCCCTACCAATAAAATATTAATTTTTTGACCCCCGAGCGCGTTGTGTGCTTGGCGCGCGTGGGCAACTTGAGAAATTCAACTTGATAAATAGAACTTAAGTACATTATAATTATTTAAATTTTTGCATAAATTTTAATACATTTGCCGGTAGTATTTCTTTTTCAAATCCTTAATGATGAAAATTCCCAAAATGGACGGGAGATGTCTGCAGTAGCATTGGGCTCTCTTTATTACGTAGATTTCCTTAATTTCTTTTTTATTATAACAAAGTGGCGAGGCTTAATTGCAGGCAAAGCAATGTTATTTTGTGAATGTCAATTCCGTATTTTACACGAAGTTCGCTATCACTCAATTCAAACTTCGATGGCTTTTCATTTTCATAATGTCCTGAAATTCATGCATTTAAATACCACTATATGTGGGCCCAAAAATTTAATTTCATCCTTTATTTCCGCTTCAAAACTCCCTTTACTTATTTAGAAACTAAAATAAAATCCAACAAATTAGAGAGTAATAACCTTCTTATATATGACATATTAAGTCCGATCATTTAGGCATTAATTTAGAGTCAAATAATTGTCAATCGTTATAAGTAAGATTTGAAGGTCCCATCTAAAATTGCATATATTTCATAACTGGGCATAAATGTGAAACGACAGTAATTTCAGAGTCATAAAAGGGGTGTATCATTACAATGGCAATGTGATTTTAATGCTCTTTACCGTTCTGAACATGCAAACGACAGATTTCAGTATGTTAGGGTGCCCACAAATCACTATCATTGCTGGAAAGTCATTATTGAGACATGAGAGGGTAAATTTCACAATTAATTAAACTCTTTTTACTGTGACGGTGCATTTTTGCTAGGTTAATAATAATATTATCTTATACAAAAAATAAATCGGATTACGTTTTTCTTTTGTTCAATCTGAATGTTGGTATTTTTAATCCGACGGCCTTGATTGATCTGTTTTAAAAACAAAAATATAAGAAATTAAAAATCAATATCAAATTTATGGTTCCGATTTTATTAGAAAAAAATAAATGTAGTACTAGATACTGAATTTGTTACCACATTTAGAGGTTTAAATTCTAGTATATAAGAATTTTGATATACGGTATTACTAACTGATTGTTATAATTAATAATTTAATATTTATTAATTTTAAGAGGGTTCTTAAATTTCGTACAATTTAATTTCAACCACATGAACTGAATAAGTTATATTAAAATAAGATTGTCTAGAAAATCTTAAAATATTCGAATTTTAAGATGAAATGAGAAAAATGAAAGATAAATTCAAACTTGATATAAGGTTTCATAAAAAATAAAAAAAAAGATTTATACTATAATTATATTTTATAGTTTCAAAATAATTAATATATGAAACTATGGGCTTTATATTTATTTATATATTTTTTAATTTATCAAAATTGATTTTTGTATACCATTTTTTAAATTATCGAATATTAACTTAACCAATATTTTTTTGAACAAGTTATTCTTTAGTCTACGTTATAACTCAATTATTTTGAAGATTTAATATATATATATATATATATATATATATATATTTGGATTAGTATTTTTTTTTTATATAATTAGTTTGTGTTTGATAGGATTGATTAATGTTGCATTATACATACGTGTTGAAAGTGGAAATTAGGGAATACAAATTCGTAGTCGGCAGAGGAATTGATAAGATCTCAGCTCGACATCACATGCATTTGTCAACATCAAATCAAGATTTGGAAAATGTGTCCATTCATTTATTAAATAAAATACTCTCTTAATAATACAACCCACAAAAAAAAAAAAAAAGTCACATTTGGGGTCAAAACACTAAGAGTATTTCCTATAGTCAATGTTTATTTCTTTATTAATTATTAAACTATTTCATGGCTCCTGGTCCTGGCAATGGGATAAGCTCTGTTCAATTGTTTTTCCTCTATAAATACTTGTGCAACACCCTTTTTAAACATAAAAAATAAACATGGTCTATCTTCTCTTCTCCTCTCTCTAACATAGTGATCATCTTCTTCTTCATCATCTTCTTGTTCTTCCTCTGTTTGAAGAAGCAAAGAATCTGTGAAGCTCAGGAGGGATAGCACCAGACTATAATAACCATATTATGCTGCTCTAGCGCTATCCATCTTGAGTTTCATGGCTTCTTCTTGCTTATAATCTCTCTTATATATGGAATCGTGGAAGAAAAAAAAACTCCATTGTTTCATGTATATTAAAAGGAGCAAACAGTTCGTTTGACCCCTTCTTACAAGGAAAGGTAACTTCAGTTCAGTGTCTCATATATACATTTTTTTTTTTGGGTTTATATTGTACTGCAGCGGAAAGAAAAAGTGCGGCATAAGTACCCATCAAATAGTATGTCATAATCTCGTTGTTTGTGTATCGTAAGTTAAGTACTATTTATGTAGTTTCATTAGTTTCGGTTTATTGTACTATTTGATAAGTAGACTACCGTATGTAGTTTCATTAGTTTCGGTTTATTGTACTATTTGATAAGTAGACTACCGGATTATGCGGCACAAAACGTTAATTTATAATACTTATGTCTTTATCTTAAAATGTTGTTAGGTCTCAATCGCACTTACAATATATATAGTCCCAATATATTCCTAATATACTTGCAACAAAATTATATTCATTATTAACTAATTCATAATCTCATATTATGAGTTTTTTTTTTTTTTTTTTCCAACAAAGAAAAAAAATAAGATTTCAAGGTTAGTGTGATTGTTTCATTGTTGTCCTTTTCTTAATTAATAATATGGATTAGGAAGTTCTTAACTGTAGTAGCTAATCTTTCAAGGGGGTCTTCTGAAAATTGTTTTACAGTGATCTTCTTATGCATTAAAAGAAAAACAGTATTATGTAGTTTTTTTTGTCTGTTACGAATACAAGGACCAAAACATCAATTTAACAAATGTACAACAGTTTATTTTTATAGAAGAGACATATCAAGCTTCCAAGAAATTGGTATTTCTGACTTAAATCCCTTCCATTTAATTTTTATGTTCTTGGACACGTTGTTTCCGTTAAGGGATCTTTGTTGATCCAGCAAAAATAGAAGCCATATGTAATTGGAAGACACCTAAAAGCGTAACAGAGATACATAACTTCTTAGGACTAGCCAGGTACTATCGAAGATTTGTAGAAGGATTCTCGAATTTAGCCACACCTATTATGAATTTGACTAGTAAAGGCAAGAAATATGAATGGTCAGAAAAGTGCAATGAGAGTTTTCGGGAATTAAAAAGAAGATTAACAGGTGCACCGGTCCTTGTCATTCCTACTAATGACAAGACGTCTGATGTGTATTGTGATGCATCAAAGGTTGAACTAGGTGCACTACTCATGCAAGAAGGAAAAATCAATGCTTACACCTCTCGTTAGCTAAAAGAGCATGAGAAAAAACTACCCACACGCGACCTTGAGTTGGCAACCATAGTATTTTCTCTTAAGATTTGGCGACATTACTTGTACGGTGCACAATGAAGTGGTGCAAGGAAAGAGATGAGCGGAGGTCAATCCGTCACCCCCGTTTCTCGCTAGTTGTGGATATCCGTGCCCCGGGCCATCAATTACAGATTATAGTACCGTGAATCCTAGTTATTTATGTTCTTTTTAGTACTTTGGGGTTTGATTATGTTTATGTCCTTACTAATTTAGTAGAGATTCAAATAGTACATGTGAAGTTAAAAGTGAAAAAATATGATGCAATGTTATACACTAAAGATCCAAAAAAGACTGGAAATGTTAAGGCACTCATTTGGATAAAAGTAGGTGGTTCCAAATACGCGCTGAAATATACCCCTAATTTGACGCCGTTTCTTACTTGTTCGTACCTCTACCGTGTTTGGTTTCAATGATAAGTAAGGTGAAACAAGATACGAAGGACACTGCGGAAACTGATCCTTAAGATATCACGAGCCATCAACGACAAGGACACTGCCGAAACCCCTAATTCTCGATGGAAGTCTATGCCGATGATTATCCATGATCTTTACAAGGAGGCCACATTGGTCCCTATCGGACTTGTCAACTCGTCACCGCTCGTATTTTTAGCCCTCCATGCGCAAAGACATTTTCAGATTCGTCGACCGTTGCTGGACACCTTGTCAATAGGAAGGCAACCAAAGCCGGTCTCTACTTGCCATTGTCTACCCCGACACAGCCCTGACTAACGTTAGCATAGACATTGTGCTTGGGCTTTGGTCATAATTTGGGGAGGTTATCGCTTACACGGATTTTTGAATTCTCCGACCGCAACACTCACTTCCTTAGCCACTTTCGGGAAGAGTTTTTGGCGGCTCGTCAAGACTCGGCTCGGTTTTAGTTGCACATGTCATCCCCAGACGGACAGCCAAACGGCGGTGGTCAACTGCTCACTCAGGAACTTACTCCGTTGCTTGGTCAGCGAGTCTATCAGAACGTGGGATGTTAAGCTTTGTCAAGTGGAGTTCACTCATAATCATGCAATTAATCGGAGCACGGGTTTCAGTCTGTTCTTCATTGTATGGGCGTCTTGCCGTGGTGACTGTTGGACCTCACTCCCGTTCCAGCCCCCAATCATGTCCACAACGATGCCGTATCCTTCATCGAGCAGCTCAAAGCCATTCACCGCACAACAGTGGTGATCTCAAAGAGTCTACACAACAGAACGAGCAATCCACAGACAAGAAACACCGCCCCGTCAAGTTCGAAGTGGGCGATTTTGTGTGGACCAAAATGACTACAGAGCACGTGCACGCACGAGCAAGCTCAAGACAAAGACCATTGGCCCCGTCGAGATGATAGAGAACTCAAATGTATACCGAGTCATATCCAGACCCTCGGTGTTTTTAACATAAAAAGTCTCCTTTCGTACACCGGTGACAACTCGACGACGATGACGACACACCACCGAATTTGGGATGAATATAGGATGTGATATTTGTGAAAATATGTAAAAGATGTGATATTTGTTTAAACCAGTTTTGTGACAATGCCTTTGCGTGAGATTTACTTTAGGAAAAATTTAGCCATACGTTATTCAAAGCTATTATTAAATATCTAAAACATAATATATAAATAAAATTACTTGCCTATCAGAGAATGACTCCACTTTCTTTTCTTCTTTCTTTCTTTGATTTACAAAATATGGAAGAACAACTCGTTCCACACGTCAGGGACGCCAGGCAAGCACCAATGTATGCAGTCGGAGTAACCGGCAGGGTTAGCCAGCTGTTCGGGCTTCAATGGCTCCCAGAACTTGCGGAAGATGGAAGGGTGGCCGTCTTTTCGATATTCTGAGAGCTGGGTAATGTTCAGAACCGAGACTTTCGGACCTAATTTGTCGAGGATCTTCTCCACCATGCGCATTGTGGGCAGATCCGATCCGCTTCCCCAATATCCGTCCGCATTGATCGGCGTTTTCTCGCCGTAGCAATTACCTTCGCTTCCCGGATTCCATTCTCGGTTCCTGAAATTTCGTATTCCCATATTAAAAAGCTTAAATGAATAGTTTGTTTATGACACACAACTCTTGCACTGAGTATTCATTTATAGTTTACTAATAGCCAAAGATCTAGCTTTTATAAAAGCAATGCACAACTTGGCATCTTCCAGTTCAAAACCGAGAACTCGGTTAATAATTCATTTAATAATAATAAAAAAAAGGCTTACTTTACTGTGGGTTTAGATTAGGCGAGTAGGGTATTTAGTTCGAAGCAGATAATAACAAACTTTATCAGACTGGGCACCGAACTAAGACCCGAACTCGTTTTCCAGTTTTTTAGAATTAAATTGCATTCTTATTATTTTTGGAAAAGAGAAACCCGGATTTTGCGGAAAACGGTTGTTTAACTTTAACCGGTGTCGAATCGGTTATAATCTATACAGAAAGATATTCCTAACATCTGTAAGAAAAATCTAAAAACAACAAATTTTTTAATAGATCTCGTATCCGGTTCCTGTGAACTGGTACCGGTGAAAAAACAGTTGCAAGTTTTTTCCCTAATTTTATAACTGTAGAATTAGGATTATGTTGCAGAAGAGAAGAGAAGAGAAGAGAAGAGAAGAAAAGAGAAGAGAGTGTGGACGTACCAGAGATGCGTAGGAGACATTGTAACAAAAAAGACGCGCTTCTTGAGAGGATCCACTTTCGTCGCAACCCAATCCGCCCAAGATCTCATTGCCAATTCCATGGCTCCATAACCATCTAACTCTTCACAAGCTCCACTCTCTTCACTACTCCATCTACATCATATTCATAGCCAGATTCAGTTTCCGGCGCAGTATTTCCGAGAATAAAAAGAAGAGAAAAGCAATTTTAAAAACTTATGTATCATTTTACTTACGATAGCTTCACAGGTCCTTGTCTCCACCACAAATACGTGTTGAAAATTAAAATGTCCGCCTTCTCCCATTGAGATGAGTGCTTGAGAACCGAATCAGGACGGATAATCCGTTCGTCCAATCTGTGATTCACGGGGTCGTCGGAATTCGATTCCACGAGAAGCGGGGCCCAGAGAAATTCAATAGTTGCGTTGTATTCCTGCTCACCCGAAATATGATTTTCACTCCATTATCACAGATTTGGTATTCATAAAAGAACCTTGTTGATGAAAGTAAAGCCAAATATACTCGGGACCGTTGCTAGGGGGGAGAATGACAAACCTCTGCTCGGAAAATGGTGAGAGGGGCATTTGGAGTTATGGATTTCTTATTAGCGGGGATGACTGACTGTAACAGACACACCATTGCTATCCATTGACCTCTATTTAAAGAATCTCCCACGAACATAAGCCTTTTGTCTCTCAGTTTCTCCCAGATTTCCTTCACGTTCCACCTTAACCCGGAAAAAGGAACAATCTCAATCAAATACAAAATCACTCAAAATGAAACTCAACAACCCAATAATATTACGAAAATCATTGATCACAATATATATAAATTTGACACAAACCAATTTCATTCATGCACAATGTTTTTTTTTTTTTTTGGTTCAAATCGCCGTGTCCCGAGAGCCTCTTTTTTTTTTTTTTGAAGGAAATATCATTAAAATTACATCAGTTAGCATATGTAATAAAATTATACATGAATTGTATAATCTTCGGCATGGGTAGCAGTTGCTCTAATCCCTGAGTCACATTCATCAAACATGATTGAATGAGCTCAAATTCCTTCACTGAACCTAATCTGACCTTTTTTCTTCTTTCAAGTCAATGAAAATAATTTCATACTTTGGTGCTCAAAAATCTTGATATGGAATATTGATGTTGACTTGTGATATAGGAAAGACGGAAAAACACAATAAACCTTCAGATGACCATTTTTATCATTCATCGTAAACAAAAAATTACAACTAGAGCAGCCAAAAGAATCGTCTAAGTTTCCTGAAACGAAATGAGAAACAAGCCTAAGTAAGAGGAAAGACTACTAAATTGAAAAGGCGAGAAAAATCGATATTAAATGAGAAAATAAAGACAAGAACTAAAGCTGAGAATCGCCAAGATCGGTCCCACATGATCTTCGCATTATTTCACGGGATCTCAAATAATTGCTTGGCACCAACTATTCATGTTATGACACTTAATTTATCCAATTTCCGAAATCGGAACAAATCTGTAACTTTTGCAAGTAAACCCAAAAGAATAGTGCATTTCAGGTGCTACTATCAGAACATGAAACATATTTTCTTAAGCTATACATTTCTTATTCTTTAATGGTTCCCTAAAATCCCTTCTCAAGTCAACCAAAACAGCTCATGCCAACCTGATTTGAAGTGAATCCCAATTCCCACAATCACCAACAAAAAAACGCATCACCAAAATTCTCTAACCACGTAAGAACACAAGCACCTTTTCAAATTGCAACCCCGAGGGTTGGTCTGATCGTAAGATCGATACTTATGATCTTGCACATCTAAAGTTCAATTCCTCCTAGACCCAGCAATTGGGGCTACTGGGGTAGTCTCCCAATCGATAATGCCGGAGCCCCGTGGTTACTATTCGGGTGTACCCGGATACCACGGTTATTTTATGAACTTGGACCCTATTATTCGGTCTTTACGGTCTTCAACATCAAGGTTTTCGCTTCCTCAATTCGGTTTTTTCGGATTCTTTTTCTTTTAACACCCCTCAAGGAGAGTACCTTTTCAAGTTGCAGGCATGGGGTTGCCACCTCCAATACTGATACCCCAAATCCTCTCTGCCATGTTTGTGGCATGCGAGCTGGTCCGACATGTACGGACACCCACCCTCGCTGTACAGAGGCCGCGACTCGTTGTCCCAAACCCACTTCCCGTCGAACACGTCGCACGTCGCCGCCGACCTCTCCCTCCGGCGACCCCCTTCGCCGGAGACCCGGATTCGCCGGCGACTGTACTCTCTCGTCGAGTTGCATCTGCTGAATCTGTCGATGCCCTCTGCCAAAAAAAAAAAGCAAGTCAGATAAGCAATTTCATGAAACGGCGAGATCGGAGAGAGAGAGAGTTGATTACTCCGAGGAGTTGCGCGATTGGGGTTGACGTAAGTGAAGGATATGGTCTCTTGGTGAGGGGGTTGAAGAATCGGAGTTACTTGGTCAATCTGGGGGTGGATTTGAAGAATGCTGCGCTCGCTGTGGAGGATGGAGAGGACGACGAAGGCGAGGAAGAGCAGAGCCAGAATCGGAAACTGGGTTCTCTTCCTGTTCCACTTTTGCATTGTCTCGAACGCTCAAGCTCAACACTAAAATGGCAGAATTAAAGCAAGTTATACTATTATTAGTATTACTACTTTGCTTTTACTTTCGAGACACAGATTTTGACGAATGTATTGAATGAAGTGGAAGCTTATGCTAAAAATAAAAATAAAAAATAAATAAAAAAAAGGAAGCTTATGCTGTCGTGATGGTTGGGGTGTAAGCTTTAATTGGTATTTTTAATGTAATTTGGTGTTGAACCTTTTTCTTTTTTTGGGGTACAACTTTGATGATTATTTGCTTGGTGTTGGTTTTTTGGAAGGTACGTAGAGTGGCGATGATATGGAGACAAATGGCTAAAGTGTAATTGGTCAACAATAGATTGACCTCTTAATTAATGAGGGCAAATACAAATATAGGAAAGGACTAGTATAGTTTTAGAGTAAAAATAAAGGGAATATTTATTATCTACCGATGCTTTTGCGTGAAATTCAAAATTTTGTGATGAATATTCCAAAATCTGAAATTTAATGATGTTTATTGTTTCCTTCCTATTTTGCCCCTGAGATCAAGTATAAAGAGAAAAAACCCTACTTTTAAGACCACAGTTTCCATTTTGTTCATTCTTTATTTGTTGACATTCTATCTTCGTCCGAAGGACCACTTCTCCTCCCCAAATATTTCCTTGTTTGGATCCGAGAATCTCTTCAACATGAGGACCATGGAAGGTCGGAGGTGGGTCAGACGCCCGTGTTGCTCAACTCATCGCCGTTGCCGTCGCAAAAATCCACGAAAATGCCCTTCTTCGCCGCCGCTGTAATCATTCGAAACCCTAACTTCTTTTTTTTAGCCCATTACATGCTTTTAGTGGATGAAATTCATAGATCTAGGCGTAGAACCACTGCATTGTAAGGTTTGCCACGGCGGTTAACACCACCGTATTCTGAATGGTCAACATCGAATTCGGTGATGCTACTCCCGAAGTCGGGCTTTGTAACCCCGCATTCGGTGACAACCTCGCCGAAGTCGGTGTTTTATTTTTGGGGCAAACCATTGATCTTTGTGGGACCATTACAATTTCCGAGGTCGGTGATTTTATAGGCCGAGTTTGGAGATACTTATCCCCGACATCGGGGTTGATGGTAACCCCGAAGTCGGTGAGATAGTTATCTCCGAATTCGAGTGTAACAACTCCGATATCGGTGATGGTATCGCCGACATCGGATATAACATAATCGACATCGAAAGTTGATAAATTCGAATTCGGAGATCTCTATCTCCGACATCTGTGTCGTGGCAATTTTGTTTGGAACCAACTGCATCTCTTTGCCCGACTATTGTCTCACTGCTTTTCTTTATTCCAGATCCGGCGACGTGGGTCAGTGATTTCTCCTCGTGACCTCTATGTCGCGTTTGGTCGCGCGACATACTAGGTCAGCGATGTCTCCTCACAAAGTTTCAGTTGATGATTTTGTGTGAGGAGTTTCGCAGGTTTAACGTACGACATCGATCCATCCGGGCAAGCTTTAACGCACGGTTTTGTTGGAACAATTTATACACAAAGTCTTGCAGCATCTTCAACCTTTTGAGATGTGTGATGAGACAGAGGCTCGATTTGTCGTGCTCACTCGACACGGTTGCAGCGAGAGCAGCGACGATGATGTGTATCAGTTCAACCTCGTTGGTTGGAAAGATTAGAATATGGGCAAAGAAGCAATACGAGACGTATAACCGATGTTATGAAATGTATAACCGTGTTTTAAAATATCGATTGATTGGCGTTTAAATTGCAAACTGAGTCCATTAACAAATAAATTCGGACATAGCTCTTTCTTACGAGTGGGTATAAATCACCGAACTCGGGAGTATAATGTCTTTCCATGCACGGTTATCTCATTTTTTTTTCATGCACGGTTATGAATACCTCTTATGATGATATTGCTGGGAAGTTCATTATGTTTCCCGATGATATTATCACGATATATGCCGCTCATGCGTCCGGGTAACATTTAAAAAAATATTTAAAGCGGAAAACTTGTTACTCCGTACCAAGGTTTAAAATACCGCTTGCCGTTTTCGTTTCGCATTTTCCGTTTTACGGATATGCCGCTTGCCAATGGGTATGTCGATGGGCAAATGGGAAAAAAAAGGCATGCCGCATACCGCATTTACCGCACTTTTCGCATGGACATACCGCATTTACCGCACTTTTCGCATGGATATTTTGTAAAAAATATTTGAGTATTTCCAACTATATTTTTATATGGTTTTCATTTCTAAATTACCTATTTAATAAATATGACACATAACCATAAAACCGTATAATAATAATAAATATGATACCATAAAGTAGCAAAACACACGCTCTGAGTAGTAGAGTACACAGTCATAAATAAAAACACACCGAGAGTAAAGTCATAGAGTACAACAAAACAAAGCAAACATAGAAAACTCAAAAGAAGCTCGATGAACGTGGCTGCTGGAAAATGTGAGGCTGCTCAGTCTGGTAAGAACAGTAATCATACCACGAGATCATGGAAGCGTAGTTAGCTAAGTACGTCTGAACATGCGATTCGTAGTTGTACTGGTCTAAACCGACGATCGTGTTGAGAATGGGAAAATCCGGATATAGATGAATCGGTGGTCTTTGTATAATTTCACCAGCGGGGCCCCGGATCGTGCCGTCTGACGTACAGAATGACATTATGTCGAATGTCGATGTCAAACTGTCGATGTCGGTCGACCGCGGCGGTGACGGAGACCGCGGCGGTGGTGAAAACGGCGGTGTGGGCGGCGCGCCTAGCCAGAAGCTATCAAAATAACGATCGAAGTTCTGGTTCACATCATAATACTCATCATGTGGCGGGCGGGCACCAGGCGGATTCGAAGAGGAAGTCGGGTGAAATAACCCATGCGACGAGGTAGTCGTCCTGCCATGGGATGATCCGCCATGCGAACCCACGTCCCCGTAGTAGTCTGCTGTACGCCCATCACCATAAGGGTCTGGGTCTGCGACATAACCGCCTCCTCCTCCCCCTCCTTCTCGTCTTCCTCCCCCTCCTCCTCCTCCGTCACCAGAGCCATTCCCAGAATCATTTGAACGAGGTAAAGAACCGGTTGGAGATGCCCCGCCCCTCGGTGAGTTTCCTGTGGATGTACAATCAAATATGTTATCCTCACCGTGCCTTGGGTTGACGTGGGTGCGAAGCGTCTCAAAAACATTTGTGCCATGTTCCTCCGCCGCAGCAGCAACTTCGGGATCAGGGTTCCCAAGTTCATCATCGAGGTGGGTCTCTGCTACCCACTCTAAAATCTCTAGCTCGTTGGTAGAACCAGTATTCTCCATTGCAACCGCGATCCAATCGAACGGATCAGTGAACTCGGGGTTTTTATGGGCAGCTATAGTATCCCTGATTGATAACTTGGTGTTGTAGATGCATTTCACTAGGTCGGCGATCTTTTTGTACGCTAGCCGATTCCTTTCTTTCGTGTGCACTAGCGCAAAGGTGCTCCAGTTGCGCTCACACGCCGAGGAAGAAATGGTCTGCGACAAGACCCTGACGGCTAACTTCTGTAGAGTCGGACACTCTCCGCCAAACATAGTCCACCAATCGGCTGCAAGAGTGAAGTGTAATTAGAATTTTTCCCAATGTAGATTTACAAAAATTGCAATCAATACCTGGTGCCACGTTATTTCTCGCCGCAATAGCCGTTCTAGAGCGCATTTCACCGTTACAGGCTTGAAAGTGAAGCATCTACATAAATGAAACACAAAGTAACAAACATTTTAAAATTAATCCACATGAAAGACTTTTTAATTTCAACAAAGTATTCCACTAACCTCGGCAGCCAGAGTCGCGACAGAGTCGTAAGGAAACAAGACCTCATAAACTTTCGACACTTTTAATTGGCAATTATCTCGCATCTTAATCTGAGGGTCCCATTGGTGATTGGGATTCAACCAATGCGCAACCTCGTGTAGCGGATGACAGAGTTGGTCCTTCCATCGCCTGTGCACGATGTTGACGGCCCAACCCCGGCTTCTGAGGCTCTTGAGCTTGCTGTGCAGCAAGTCGTATACCCGGTACATCATGCCCATGGTAGGATGTATCTCCGAGTCGGTGAAGCGTAATGCCAAATACATGGGGTCGTATATCTGGATACAGTTGTCAATGCCCTCCCAAAACCTTGAGGAAATTAACAAATCCTCGACAGGTTGCCCTTTTGCCGTCTTTTTCCACGAGCTTTCGGCCCACCACGGAGAACTGAACATTTGGCGGAGGCCAGCTTTGTTATCCTTCACACTTTTCACCGTCAGGTAATTTGTGGCAAAACGCGTGGCACCGGGACGGAGGAGTTCGCATCTCGTCGTCTTCCTCATGTAGTCCAGGACGATGGTGTGGTTATAAATGAACTTCACAATCGACCTTGCCTGATCTACGTGGATCTTGATGAGGTCACGTTTCCCAAGATCCTCAAACATGAGGACCATGCAATGGGAAGCACATGGGGTCCAATAGATGTGGAACTTTTTCATCAATAACTTACCGGCTTTTACGTAAGCCGATCCGTTATCGGTAACGAGCTGGACTACATTCGCAGGACCGATCTCGTGTATTACTTCCTTCAAGACCCGGAAGATGTACTCTGAGTTCTTGATCTTGTCTGAAGCGTTGATGGACTTCAGGAAGACCGTTTTCCCCGCCGAGTAGACCATGATGTTAATGATCGAAAGATTGGTTGGACCCGTCCAACCGTCCGACATGACGGTGCACCTTTTTTCTGCCCAAATCTTTCGAGCCTCTTCTATCATCCGATCGGCAGCCGCCACCTCTAAGGGCAAATACTTCTCTGAAATTTCGTAAGGCGAGGGCATATGACAACCAGGACCTGGAAAAATCAAATGGTATTATCATTAGTTATCAATCTAAACTATAAATAAACAAATTATATACTTATATAAATACTTATAAATGACATTTACCTGCTTCTGCGATGCTATCCGTCATATTCAAGAAGTGTGGCGACTTCGCCTTTCTGAACGACACGCCTTCGTGAATAAATAACTTACTCACGTTATGGCACACTCGGTCAATCATTTGGGGGAGAATCATTGACGGCAACTTCTTTTGTTTCGACTTATCCTTCTTCAAGTGTGAGAACGAAGACGGAATCACCGGCGACGAGGTCGGTTGTGAGGATGACGAGTCACCTGGCACAGCGCCTGCGATGTGCGGGCATTGTTCCAAAAGGAATCTGTCGGCTGCCGCTTGTCGTCTAGCTTTATTTTTTATGCGCGTAATCGCGTTCTCCGTGGCCTCGTCCTATGAATCTAGTTCATCTCGTATCTCCTGATATCTCTCGTAGACCTCGGACGGGACCCCTGCAAGGTTGGAGCGTATCTGGCGCCTAACAATCTCTTCCATCTTGTTATCATTCTCTTTCTTCTCTCGAAATTTCCCGAGAATGCCCCGACAAACGTCTCTCGCCTCCGGCGGGGCATTTGGGCACGCTTTAACGTTTTTACGCGGATCGATCCCCGCGATGTGATGCTTCATCCGGGTGATGCCACCACCTTTTATGACATGTCCGCAATAATTACATTGGAATCCAGCGCCAACTGGAGTACAATGCTCCCTGGCCGGATCGACGGGTGGCATATCTCACCTATAATTTATAATCAAGATTACAAACAATTATATTCAAAAATCGAATAACCAATTTCATTTAATCAATCAATGTATTAAAATTTAAAATGAATCAATAAACTTAATTAATTAATCAAATCTAACATAATAAAACATTAAAACATAATCTAACATATTAAAATTAGTAACTAAATTGAACAAGCTTAGGAACCAAGCTAACATAATAACAAATTGAACAATTAAAATTTATAATCATAAGTAAATTAGCTTAGAACAAGAACAAGATCATCAAAATCAAGAACACAAACATTTATACAAGATTCAACAACACATACCTAATTCGATTTTCAACAACTCAAAATCTCAATAAACGTACTAAATTAAGTATATAGAGAAGTTAACCTCATATTAATCAAGATATCCACAAGTAATTACTCTAAAATCAAGCCCAAAGATAAAAAAATTAGAAAAATCGGAACCCTAAACTCAAGAAATGGATGAACGAAATTTGGTAAAAAAAAAACAAAGAAGAGCTCGGATTTCTACTCGATTACCTCTCCTTGATTTGCGAAAAAATGGAAGAAATGGTGAGCTGCTGTCGAATGTCGCGTGGAGAGGCGAGGTTGGGACGAGTTTCGCGGCGAAAGGAGGCGAAATAAGGGAAAAATGAGTTCGGATTGAAAAACCTAGTTTTTCTCGACTTTCGCTCACTATTTCGTCGTTTGGTAGTGCAAAAACGACAGGCGGCATAGAAAGAGAATGTCGTTTGGAATTTCGCGGCATTTGGTAAAACGACAGCGAAACGGAAAGAATGTCGTGCCGATAGTCCACTAAAAACGAAAATCGACGCGAATTTCGTTCGATTTTTGCGACATTTCGCACCTTGCTCCGTACAACGTATTAACATCGGATAATTACTATGAATTAAGATCTGATAAATTATTACTAATATAACTTTTCATAAATTCATTATTAATAATCTAGTCTATAGGAAATAAATAAACTGTAAATAAAGGTTTGCATTTATTGACCCAATGCATAAGGCCGTACATCAGGTGATGACGATTTCGGCTGCGCGTTCTGAATTGGGCAAGGCTTCGCCGATGTTGAGGGAAACTCCCGTGATCTTCCGGGATATTCTCCTGGACTCCTCGTACCAAAGCGTGGGCTTCGGCGGCAGGACTCCGTCGCAAAAACTTTAACTGATGGTTCTTTTAAAGCTTTCGGAGAACAACATCTCACTAAGCCGAACCAGAAAAGAGAGATCAGAGGCTAAGAAATTCCCAGACTCTAGAGAGAGAGAGAGATCGAATTCTTGCTCTGGGGAAGGTGTGTGAAATGTGTAGAATGAGCCTTGTATTTATTGGCTTATGGAGAAGCCAATAAGGGAAACTTCCATGCATGAATTTCGAATTCTATAATGGGCAAATATAATTAATCACTCCAAACCTATGGCCAAGATTGAATCACCAATGATCCAATAATTAGGATTAACTAGGGATTTAACCAAATAAGGAAACCATGAATAAATCAATTATCCAATCACTTTCTTATATAAGAGAATTCTAATTCCCTATGTATGCGTATGAAAATTTCGAAATCAATAGTCTAGACCAATGGTTGGAATTAATTCCATAACCAATCTAATGGATCATATTGATTTAGCATAAAGTCAAGCCTCATTACTTGTTCACGAAGAAAAAATTCGACCTCCATTATAATAAATTCGAATTTTGCATTTCCATATATACATGTTAATTAATTTCCAATCCAATGGTTAAGATTAAATCTTAAACTATTCCAATGGATATAATTAATTAAGCAATTTTGAAATCCATGCTTGGTCACCAAGTCATTTTTGAATTTAGCTTATCAAATTAATTATCATGATCCATCGGTTAAGATCAAACTTGACCGATCTAATGAACCAAATTAATTTCAAGGTTTTTCGTTAATACCTAAACATAGGTACATATGCCGCATATTTGGAAAGTCTAAATTCGTGTAAGCCCAACTCACACATTTACTTGGGCCGCATTATTTCTACACATTAATATATATACCAAATATATATTTTTATTTAAATAACATAAATCTATTAATTATTAATTAATTATTAATAAGAATATTAATAATTAAATCCAAATAATTAAATCGTATTATTAACCTCTGATCTCAATATCACACATTAAATGTTGTGGTGCAACACCACCATTTAAGTTCAAGACATGTGATTAAACTTCACATATTTACGAAAACGATCGTAAACTTGGAAATTCTTTAAATCACAAACCGTACGTCGAAATATTTCGGTTCCAAAAGAAAAGTCTCTTAGAATTTAATTTCCAACAACTTTGCAGTTGATGAAAAATCTAAATTCAATTTTTTTTATCAGTTAAATTTCCAGCACCAAACTTTGGTACTTTTGCCACGTCAAAAATAAAACTTCCAAGGTCTGACACAGACTCTAGTTTTATGAATCCTGACAAATGATAAAACATATCGAATGTTTAAATCATGTACGTATCACCCGTTCCAGAGCTATCCTGGGGACCATGGACCCTTATCACTGAAGCTCCAACGAACTGCTAGTGGTTCGTCAAACCTCGATGTTATTCCACTATAAATCCGAGGCTGCACTCTTTAGTGATACAATATATATTATTCCCTTTATATCAAGGTGTCCATTGATACAATCAAATTCAGGTTATTGATCTTTCACTGGATGATCCACACAAGAGCAGGCGATTTTTACCGTTTTGCCTCTCATTGCATTTTCATCCTCAACTCAGTTAGTAATATTGTGAGTAACCCACTTATTATTTCGATTCATAAGTTGCGCACGGGTACCTCTCACTTCTCACCACTAACAATCAAGGGAATCATCATGACTTAGAAGAAAGCTGTGTGATGTCCGTTTCTATGACCAAGCTACCTTTATCTGTTGACTATCATGTTCTCAAAATAGCAGCATTGGGAACGACAGTAAATGTGTTATTTAACAGTTAAATCAAAGAACAATCAAGTCAACAGTCCAGGCTCGAGGTCACTCAGGACTTAGATCGAATATCCATTTGATCATCTACTAGTGACTCAACTCCAAGTTGTCAGTGACGGTCTTATATAACAACTTCTGGAGTTTAAGTCAGGTCCAGTCCAGTATGAAGCCGCTTCATACTTAATGCACTTCTAGTGAGTGTGACACACACACTTAATCCAGAATAGGATTATCACTTAGTCACATTAATGACCTTATACGATTAATGGGCTCCCACCCAGTTAATCAGGTCACAGACATTTTAAGTTCATTTATTATGATTATTAATTCTTCTTCACATTGACTCGGTTGTGATAACAATAACATAATTGCATCCTTTATGAACTATGGAACAAACATTATATTTTACTCTACCAGAAACTATAATAAGATTAACATAATAAGTAACATCTTTTATTCAACGACTTTGGTCAAAATCTTTTACAATTAGGGAAAGGACAGCTTGTTTAAGGACACATGTCCAACATATATATGTGCATCTTCGATTTCGGACATTGTTATCTCCGAATTTGGTTCTTTGGATAACCGATTATTAGGGCAAAATAACCGAAGTCGGGGATTTATTATCTCCGAATTTAATTTCTCCAAAATCAGTTGTTCATATCGTCGAATTCGAAAACATAATTCATCGACTTAGAGGTATAAATGCATTCCTAAAAAATTAAAACCCATAATTACGAGTTCGGTCATTCATATATCTAACTTTGGTCTTTTCGTGTAGGATTATAAATAAATGCGCACGATGATATGAATGGGAAGTCTCAAGCGTCGCCTTAGTTGATTTGATCCCAAGTTAATTGCCTTTAACACTCAAAACGTCAGATAGGCTATTAAAGAGTGGGAAGATTTCTATTCATTTCACTATCTCTCTCCGATCAACCTCTCAATACTCAGGCTCTCTTTTCTCTTAACAAATTACAATGGTGAACACTTCGGAGCACCTTCTCGAGGACCTCGTCTTCTCTAAAATCCTAACGGAACTGCCGGCGAAATCCTTGATGGGATTGAAGAGTGCCAAAACATACTTTCATCGCATATCTGCCGATGAGTCGTTAATCAACGCTCACCGAATCAGTCAGCAAGCCAAAAAAGGGCCACTCATAATTGTCGTCGGTGAACGGCGGTCGGAATAGTTTATAATGATGCTGCCCAATGGAGACCGGGTGTGCACAATTAACGTGGCATATCGCAACCCCTCAAACCACATGCTGCTGATGGGCTCCTCCAACGGCTTAGTCTGCTTGAGACTCGGGTAGGATGACGTGACGCGACTCGCGGTTTGGAATCCGGCGACTCAGAAGGTGAGGCATCTACCGATTCCACCAGTCTATTCACCCGAGTTTGAGGGCATCCATGCTGTGTTAGGTTTCCGATTCGACGTTGCGAGAAACGACTACAAGGTCGTCCGCTTGTGCCTCGGCAAGCGGAACCATCCATTCGTTGCGTGCAAGTGTCCGACACAAGCGGGATCGCCTGGAAGAATGTAGGGGCTTTGAGACTGGCAGTGACACCAGGGAGAGCACATCGAGAGCATGGATTACGGTCAGAGGAATGGGTATCGAACATGGTGGACGAGGTTCTTCATGGCTCCTTTCTGATCGAAGGCGTGCTCGAAAGCCTGCCTAAGAATGAATCATCTGTTTCCTTCGACTTGCGGGACGAGGTGCTTCGCCTCGACGCGGAGTGGACGGATTTTTCGAGGGTAGCAGAGGAGCCGTCGATTGTGCCGTGGTGGCAACAAGTATGGGAGTGGATACACGAGGGGTGCTTTCAGCGTGCCCATGATTACATCGAGAGCATGGGTTCCATTTTTTGATATTTTTTTTTTCTTTTTTTCTCTTAGTTACGTAGCAATGTTTTCATGTTTCATGCACATTTCTCCCGGTTTTTATATGTAATTGCACCACCGATTTTGGTGGTTTTGAATGAACAATACTTTTTATTTCGGTAATGAATATATCCGAGGTCGGATATTTTGGGATATTAAGATCTTCGAATTTGGGGATAAAAATATCCCCGAATTCAGACATAACGTATACAGAGTGTGTGATATCACCGACTTCAGCTATAATCGTCGAGGTCGGACATAGATATTGGGTCAACGATTACGATCGAAGTCAGTGATAATTGAAAAGTCGCCCCCTAGTTAGGACATTTAACAATCAGGAATAAATCACCGACCTCGGTAGGCTGGCCGAATTCGGGTATAAATCACCGAGCTCGGGGAAAATACGAAACCTCGGTAGGTTGGCCGAGGTCGGAGAACGAGAAAGGAAAAAGTAGTCTAACGGGCAAAATGGGAAGGAAACAATGAACGTCACTAGATTTCAAATTTCAGAACATTCATCACTAAGTTTTGAATTTAACCCAAAGGTATCGGTAAATAATAAATTTTCCCTAATTAAATAACTTCTAAGCTTTATATGTTTGTGCATTTTCATCTAATTATTACGAGATTTCAGAAAGTATTCACTTGATGATATTTTTCATAAGTTAATAATTTTCGAATATGATTAATATTTTATTTATGCAAATGTTATTGAGTAAATCAAATTGTATAGTACTAGAGTAGTAGAAGAGGTGTTACAAATTACAATACGAGATTAAAGATTAAAAAAATAATCAAATAATTGGGTTGAGTACGAGTTAAAAAAATTTCATCAAATTATAAGACAAAGTGCACCAACAAATAAAATTAAAGAACATTTGTTGTGAAAATATGTTGAAATAATGAAAAAGTAGCACTTCTATTTTAAACAAAAGGTGGAACATTATTGTGCATGTCGCCAAAAATAAAAAAATAAAAAAAATAAAAATAAAAATCGCCGCATAAATAAATAACGACCAAATAATTTTGTGTATTAAGAAGAGTCAAAGCCACAGTTTTAAAGCCTACTCACTTCCTCATGTATAATTGGGCTTCAAGTAAGTTAACAGAGGATCCCCATGAATGACGGAGATCTGCAAACAGATGAGCAAAAGATTTCTTGCATGTGTCGGTCGACTTTTATATTATCAGTACGGTTCTAATTTACTAGTCTTGTTTCCGGGTTATTGGTGCAAGCATATGAGTCGTTCAAATTTTTGATGGGTAAAATATGAATAAGTATGGATATAACTCCTAATTTTGCGATGATCTTCTGAAAAATGTGTATTCGTGCAAGTATCCAATTGTCGTCGAACATATTGAAATCAAAATATTTTGAGATGTTGAATTTTTTTAGTACGTTCCTCTTTATTTGTAAACTTAAATTTGAGTGTTTTTCATATCGTCAATAACTGATTGAACTTCTATGGTTAGAGAGTGTTCAGGCTGTGTGCATGGCACGCCGACTCTTCATCTTTGTGTTTCTTACGTTCGGTCCTTCCTTATTTCGTTATAATAGTCATCTTTTGGCTGTAATTGGTAAAAACACCATATCAAGACCATAAATATATCTTCATCACGGTGAGGAGGATGACGTATCATGTTATCCTGCTACTGGGTAATGTTCGCTCTGTTAAAATTGTTTAACTTCACGAGATCTTGGTTCATAGCTATGATACTCAAAATTATGCTCCCGGTCACCTTTTATATACTAGTGTTGAAAATTTCTTGAAGATCGAAAAAATTCACGGCATGAATCGGGCAAAAAGATACGCTTTTCTTATAATTTGATAACCTCTAAAATGCCTAGAGGTTTACTTGCAAAAATACCATAGTAAATGACAAGCTTAAAGTTCAAACTCTACAAAGACAATGTGAAGAATGAACATAGTCAATAATATTTTTTTAAAGAAATTTTAGAGTGCTTCAGCGAGAGATAATTTCATATTTAATGTGCTTTATCAGTAAACCACCGACTTAAAACAAAGAATATGTAATTTTTTGTGAATTTGTCTATTCTGAAATAACATTTATGAATTTAAATGACACTCTTTAGAATTTAACTGGTACAACAGTACGAAACGCAGTAAACCACCGACTTAAAACAAAGAATATGTAATTTTTTGTGAATTTGTCTATTCTGAAATAACATTTATGAATTTAAATGACACTCTTTAGAATTTAACTGGTACAACAGTACGAAACGACACCTCAGGTACATGGCTTAATTGTAACCGCTAAAATCTTGATGAACTGAGCTGAGGCAACAATCATCGTGAAGAAGCGGGCCTAGGTCCCTTAAGTTTGCCTACAAGATTTCATTTAGTGTTGTAAATAAGCATAGAGTAAATGTCCAAATTGTCAATACACATTTAAAATTTAAAATCAGATCAAAACGTTTTCAGAGCATTTACAAGTTTACAAAAACGTTCACAGATCTTTAATGCTCAAACATTCAAAAACGGCATTGAATATGACATTGAAGATGGCTGAACGTTTTTTTATTATGTTTGATCATTTCGGATCCTCAAATCGCCCTATAAATAGACATCAAGCTTGGTTAGTTTCGACACACCAAAAATCACTAAAACACAGAAATCTTCTCCAGAAATCATTTCTTTTGAATTGCTTTTCTTGTTCTGCGGTTCAAAATTTCTAGGGTCATAGAAACTTTGTGGGTAATAGAGGACTTATGGTTTGTTCGCCGGAGTCTTCAACCGTGCTAGAAGTTTCGGTTTTTCTATTGTATACTGGGAAGGAGACGGCCGACGATCTCAACACCACCATGAGAGGCCAAATATGCTTTAAGGAAAGTGTACTACACGTCTTGGCTTTCGTTCGTTTTTCCACTTTCCGAGAAGCTATCCGCCATTAACGCTCTGCAACTAAAGGTTCGTTTTCTTCTCTCGCTCAAAAACAAAGTTTCTACTCTTCATATCACAATAATGGAGTGATCATATTTTGATTACATTCTTAAAGAAGATTCTCGTTCACCATTTTTGCGATTATGTTATTTATTTCCCGCTTTAGAACGATTTATTTCCGTTTTTGTTTCTATCTCCTCCTTCCCTCTCCCTCTGCTTGTCGTGTGTTTTATATAAACACAATAATCATGTTTTGTTTGGTAGTTTTTGATAATGATATGAAAAAAGTCGAGTATTATACTTGCAACGCGTGTTTATCGTTTTTCCTGTAGAACGGATCTACACTAGTTGGTATCAGAGCCAACCGTTTCTGCGCTGATGGCGTCGAAGAAACGGGTCGTTTGATATGCTTCCGTAGAAGACGTGCATAGACGTGACGACAACGCAGGATTACGCTCAGGTGGAATTGCTCACCATCTAGGTTGTTGCGCTGGTGCAGAATCCGGTGGTTCAACAACACCACAGAGTCGGATCCAACACTGAGGATGACCGTGACACTCCGTTTGGTAGGAATTTTGACGGCTATGGACACGTGCATAATCGACGTGAAACATCCTCGGGAAACCAGTGGGAGTCGGCATTTAAGGTGGATACCCCAAAGTACGACGAGTACGCCGACGAGGAGGCAGAGTACGCCGAAACCGTCTATGGTGAGCCCGTGTATGATGAGTATGACAATACGGAGTACGGTGAGGCCGTGTATGACGAAGCGGAGCGCGCCGAAGTCGTGTACGACGAGGCGGAGTACGCTGAAGTCGTTTATGACGCGCCCGTGTATGATGACGTCATGTATGGAGAGGCCCTTTACGACGAGCCCGTATACGAGGATGCGGAGTTCAAAAAAATCACGAACAACATAATTATTTTGGAGGCGGTCACGAGCACAAAAGTGGCCACACCGAGCAAGCTCATTGACGTGACGATCCTAACGATCACAACCAAGGTTACCGTACAAGCGAGAAAATCTTAGAGGAAACTTCGGAGAGAGCGAGAAATGGTGACGAAAATTCAAACGCATTATGGTCTTTTTACGGCGGAGGCTTTGGCGCCGACATGAGCGTGGCGATGGCGGGGGTGGCCTAATAGAACGGCGGTCGAAATTCGTGGACGAATTTTTGCGACCTCCGGGAGAATGGTGGCGGGCGGGATCGACATACCGGAAGTTGCACGAGAAGTTTACGTATGCATGGCGTGCATGGAGCTCGGGAAATCATCGGTATTAATTGGCGCCATTTATGGGATGATTAGTATCTTTTTTATTAGTCTTAATTATGATTTATTTGCTCTTTTAATTATGTTATTTATTTCCCGCTTTAGAACGATTTATTTCCGTTTTGTTTCTATCTCCTCATTCCCCCTCCCTCTGCTTGTCGTGTGTTTTATATAAACACAATAATCATGTTTTGTTTGGTAGTTTTTGATAATGATATGAAAAAAGTCGAGTATTATACTTGCAAAGTGTGTTTATCGTTTTTCCTATTGAACGGATCAACACCAATCTTGATGAAAAACCAATAAAATTGTACCTTATCGATACTGACAGTTATCGAGGATTATCGATATTTATCGATGATTATTGATGAAAAACCACTAAAATAATTTTAAGAATATAGTTATTAAGTTTACATATATAAATAAATATAGTATCACTCTTACATATGTAAATACTCAATTAAAATCATGTCATACTAAAATGTTTTTTTTTGAATTGAAGGTACTTTTGCCGAAAACTTTTGAAAAGTGCAATTTTTTTTTTGAAAATTACCCAATTTTTCGTTATTTTTACATTGTTTTCACGGATAATCGATTGGTATGGAATATTTATCGATGACTACTGATAAGACGGATAAGCGACGATTATCGAGAATAATCGAGGAAAATTCGAACCTTGCTCTATTCGTTGGCAGAATTTTTACGAAATTATCATTATTATACTAATTTTTTTGTTATGTTTTGTAAAAGAAGTTTTGGTACAGTGTTTAAAAGATTTGAGTGTATATGTAGAGCTGCAGGTGGGGACGCGACTATTCACCTCGCGACGAGTCGCGACGCGCGTGAGGAAGTCGCGACGAATCGCGACGCACGGGTGAAATCGCGACTGCCAGCGTGGTGATCCGCGTGATGCGTTGGACGGCTAGGATTGTGCCACGTCATCGATCCGTGTGATATTTTTGTTTGTGGCGTAAATAACCCGCTTTTCACCCGAAATTTATTACCCAACCACAATTATTACCCACTTTACTCGAATTTCAACCCTAAAATTTCAAATTTCAAAATTTTTTCACCCACTATCTCCTCACAATTATTCACCCACTTCACCCACCATAATAATTATTCAACCACCCCACTCTCTCCTCAAACCCTATAAATACCACCTCTTCCACCCTCATTTCCTCACACCAATCTTCTATTATTCTCTCTAATTCTCTCAATTTTGTAAGCTTCCAAGTTCTAGAGTTCTCAAGTTCTCAAGTCCTAAAGTTCTAAAGTTCTATTTTTTAGTCACTATGTCTCGAAGAAGCGGCGGAAGTTCCGGGGGTCGAAGGACGGCTAGGAATTCGCAACCCCAATTTCAACTAGGGGGAACATCGCAGCCTACGCCCGACGACTACATTCCCGTTATGCTACCCGGAGAAATATTTCCCTCCCCTCCCAATCCAAATTATCCCGATGATACAGTACGGTCTCTAAGACCTAGTTTAACCCGGGCGGTGGGCATGCACAACGCCAATCCCGATCTTGTGCCCCGAGCATTGGTTGACGCGGTAGCTCAATCTAGGCGTAAAAAACCCTATTGATTATTGGTAATATTTTTTTACCAGCACATATCCTTAAGCCATTTTTTTTTTCAATATCGAGAAATTAATTGACTGTATTAATGCGATCTAAAACGGTCAATTTCCAATGAAAATGGTAATGATGAGGATGTTAATTCGGTTCATACTTAGATTTTGAAGCAATGTGAAGACATTAACTCGGCTAATTAACGTCTCTAAAAGTATCCCCGATAACAAAATAAGATTTCAAAGTATGTTCTGACCAAAAAAAGACATACAAAAATATAAGTAATGGTCATAACTTGAGAATATATGCGCTAAGAGTTTCACATATATATACATATTAGATAATGTTTCTATGAGATGTCATGCTATATATTTAGATAGTCAAATATAACAAAAACAATATGATTATGTTTTTTTTTTTAAAGTTTGACTGTCAACCTTAAATAACTATGTAATTGTTTTATTCATGATTAAGTTTAGTCGGCAAATTAGCTTCTCCAATCAAATTAATATACAATTGATAATTGATATCATGATCAACTTTTGTGTAATGCTATGTTTAAATTTTTTCATAATAATATGCTTTTTATCATCAAATGTAGCTTATACAAGCATATTAATATATCAATTGATGTTTTGACTAACTTTTGTGTTAGTCAATGTATTTGGAATTCAAGTAACTATCACTAATCAACTAAATAAAAAAAATATAAATAAAAAAAATTAAAAAATATTTTTTTTTTCAAAAAAAAAGTTTGGGTTTTTTTTGCCATTAGCGGCCACATGGCAGATGTTAACGGAAAAATTAACGATTTCATGCCAAAGTCACAGTCAACGCACATTGGGTATTTTTGCGGCCAGTTTTAAAGGTTAGGTACACGGGAGGCACATTGACCAACGGTTGAGTATTTTTGCCGTAATTTCCCTTATATTGTAATATGTAGATATAGCTATACATTGAATAGACAGTTTTCTATTGCTCATGTCTCTCTGTCTGTTTGATGATATCTCAAGCTCATTATTATATTTGTTTGTTATATTACATATAGAGATATAATTATATGGAATGGAAACATGGCGTGTAGATTTTATGAAAACTTTTGCTCTGAGAAAATATTTTTAAAATAAGGTTTTTTAGAGTTTTATTTATTTATTTATTTATTTATGATGATTCGTTTCATCAATTTAAAAAAACAGTCACTGCATATTTGCATCTGATTTGAGTATTTAAACGTGGATGTATAATGATGTTGAAAAAATATTTTATGATATTAACTGTTAAAATATTGATGGTACACCCGATTATTGATCAAGGTACTAATATATTGAATTAGAATGTGTTTAAAGTTCAGAAATTGAAAACATGAACAACAGTGAGAATGTGCATGTGCCTGCTATCGCAACCACGCCTTTCGTAGGTACGACAACGGCATTCCTGGCTATGAGTCGTGGAGAGAAGACATAAAAATTCAACAATTTGAACTTTCAGATGTGGCAACAAAAGATGTTCTTTTACCTGACCACACTTAACCTTACGAGGTTCTTGATTAAAGATGCACCAAAGTAGAAGGAGGATGAGGCAGACCCTCAAGTTCTCCAAGCAACCGATGCGTGAATTTCATCGGAGTACCTCTGCCGGAACTTTGTCCTCAATCGTTTGTCGGACATTTTGTACAACGTGTTAATGCCGTTTTTCGGATCAACTTGAATAGCGCTCCATAACTCTGTTTTGGGCCGGGTCCAATGACCACGCGATGGTCACGATGGGCTTGGAGCTCTTTTCCTCGCCTTTGATGGGCCGTAAGTCTCTTCTGAATAGAGTACTTTATGATCGGGAATTATGATTGGCGAGCATAGGTTTTTTGGCTTGAGAAAGCTTACCGAAATGTAGTGGGGGTCTCTCGTATTTATAGAGAGCCTCGTGCGACCCCTAAGAGTGTGTTATCCGTTTTAAGGGTCATAGCGACCCCTAATTTAGGGGGCGTAGGCACGGTTTATTTTTTAGGGGTCATAGCGACTTCTAATTAAGGGTCGTTGCGACCCCTAAACCATGTTTTTATCTTTAGGGGTCGTTGCGACCCCTAATTAGGGGGATTAAGATCCCACATTTCTCGGTCATTGTGCCTGAGTTAGCGGGATTAAGATCCGGCCTTTCTCGGTCTTTGTGCTTAAGTTAGCGGGATTAAGATCCGGCGTTTCTCAGTCTTTTGTGCCTTAGTTGGTGGGATTAAGATCCAGTCTTTCTCTATCTTATTTTGTCTGAGTCAGCGGGATTAAGACCCAGACTTTCTCGGTCTTATTTGCCTGAGTCGGCGAGATTAAGATCCTGCCTATCTCGGTCTTATTTGCCTGAGTCGGTGGGATTACGATCCGGCCTTTTTTGGTCTTTATTGCCTGAGTTAGCGGGATTAAGATCCGGCCTTTCTCGGTCTTTGTGCCTGAGTTAGCGGGATTAAGATCCGGCGTTTCTCAGTCTTTTGTGCCTGAGTTGGCGGGATTAAGATCCAACCTTTCTCGGTCTTATTTCGCATGAGTCGGTGGGATTAAGATCTAGCCTTTCTCGGTCTTCTTTTGCCTGAGTTGGCGGGATTAAGATCGTTCCTTTCTCGGTCTTATTTTCCCTGAGTAGGCGGGATTAAGATCCGGCTTTTCTCGGTCTTTGTGCCTGAGTCAGCGGGATTAATATTTGGCCTTTCTCGGTCTTTGTGCCCGAGTCATCTGGATTAAGATCCAGCTTTTCTCGGTCTTATTTTGCGTAAGTCGGCGGATTAAGATCCGGCCTTTCTCGGTCTTTATGCCTGAGTCAGCGGGATTAAAATCTAGCTTTTCTCGGTCTTTGTGACAGATTCTGCGGTATTAAGATCCCACTTTTTTCGGTCTTTATTTTGCCTAAGTCGGCGGGATTAAGATTCGGTCTTTCTCGAACTTTGTGCCTGAGTCGACAGGATCAAGATCCGGTTTTTCTTGGTCTTTATGCCTGTGTAAGCGGGATTAAGATCCGGCCTTTCTCGAACTTTGTGCCTGAGTCGGCAGGATCAAGATCCGGCCTTTCTCGGTCTTTGTGCCTGAGTCGGCGAGATTAATATTCGGCCTTTCTAAGTCTTTGTGCCTGAGTCATTGGGATTAAGATCCAGCTTTTCTCGGTCTTATTTTGCCTAAGTCTGCGGATTAAGATCCGGCCTTTCTCGGTCTTTATGCCTGAGTCTGCGGTATTAAGATCCCGCTTTTCTCGGTCTTTATTTTCCTTGAGTGTGCAGGATTAAGATCCAGCATGTCTCGGTCTTATTTGCTTGAGTGCTCATTTTCTAAGAACATGTACATAAATTTTGTCTTTCTTGAATCGGGCCTTTACCTTCCTTATCGGATCTCGATCGTCGTTTCACCCTGATGATCCTTTGGTGTTGTCTTCAGGCTTCGGACTTTGGTCGTCGTCTTGCCCTGATGAGCGTTTAGTTTTGTCTTCAGGTTTTGGACTCTGGGGACCGTCTTGCCCTGATGAGACTTTGGCGTCGTCTTTGGGCCTCGTACTTTGACTTGTCTTGCTGAGCCTTTGGCGTCGTCTTCGGGCTTCGGACTTTGGTCGTCTCCTTGCCCTAATGAGCCTTTGGCGTCGTCTTCGGGCTTTGGAATTTGGCTTTCCCTGCTGAGCTTTTGGTGTCGTCTTCCGGCTTCGGACTTTGACGGTCGTTTTTCCGACTTTGTTTCCTTGATTCGGAATTCGATCATCGTCTTCGTCCTAGAAGGCGAGTGCTTTATAAATATATATATATATATATATATTTTCATTTCAAATTTGTATACCTTTTTTTTTCTTTTTATTCTCTCCTTCGGCGAGCTCGAGCAACGAAGAGGTTCCCCTCTTTTTTTTCTTCTTCAGATTCCCCTCCGCCTCCGACCGTCGGAGTTTCGACGACGATCGCCTTTGCAGTGGCGACAGCGTTCCCAGGCGAACACGTGGGCAGCTGGGCTTCCTCGATCGAAATGGTGCATTGTGGGGCTTGCGTACTCCTGTCTTCAGGCGCAGTAACTACGATGAAGGAGGCGACCCCATTAATGGGTTCGGAGCTCGCCGGCGCACGCAGAGGTAGTGGGTGGTAACCAAAACTCAGACTTGACGCTTCGGAGGGCCGACAACATTGATCGGGCTTCCTTATTGGTGGTTGAGCACGAAATAGAGGGCGATCGCTATTGCAAATTATCAGACTTCCGCTGCGGGGTGGTGGCGTTGTGGAGTTGCACGGAGTTCCCGGTGTTGGATGCTTGCCAAGAGAACAACTTCGTTGGGTCAGAGCTTCGGCGGAGGATCAACGACAGCGAGCGCGAGGTCTCACACGGCGGCCTGCTCTTGGATCTTTGGTACGATTTTCGTTGTGCAGGGTCAGGGAAAGGTGACGTCACCGTACCGGAGAGGAAGAGGGGCCTTGGGAACGCCGCTGGTTTTGGCTGTGGAGGGTCTCCTTGGCTTGGGCGTTGATTCCCGTGCCTGCAGCGGCAGCGAAGAGTCGTAATCAATGGTGAAGCTCTTGGTTTTGCAGAGTTTGGCTTGGATGTTTGAGGACGAGCCCAGCATTTGCTCCGTAGGATTCTCCTTTAGCTACAAGTGCAGGTGCTTTGGGTTCGCGCGAGAATCCGATTCCGAGACAGTGATGGTAGTCTTACTTGCTTTGGTAGGTGACCATGCTGATGGGTTTATGTCCGATAGCCTATCGAGATTGGACTCATAGCATTGGACGACTGAGAGCGAGGTTTGAGATCGCTTGATGACGGAGGCGGGTATTTAGGTATCGTAATGACCGAGAGCGATGTTTGAGGTCTCTTGATGATCGAGGCGGGTCTTAAGGTCGTTCTCCAAGGAAGGCCGTTTCCGCGCCTTCGAGTTTTGTCTCTTTGCTCTCGTCGGGATCTTGTTTTTGCCGAGGACTTCCTCTTCTATGGCGTTGACTTCGCGTCTTGGATTGCTTGTGGCGAACGTGAGGTTACATGCGAACGAGGGCTTTGTGGTCTTGGCTTTTTGCTCTCACCAGGCTCCCGTCTTTGTCGAGGACATTCTTGCGATGACGTTGAATCATTTAGCGCGTGATGGATCGTCGATGGCGAATAGGAAGTTACATGCGACGAATGATTCCTGAGTCTTGGATTTTTTCTCTCATTGAGCTCCCGTCTTTGATGTTGAATCATTTAGCGCGCGGTGGATCGCCTTTGACAAATAGGAAGTTACGTGCGACGAATCATTCCCGGGGCTTGGATTTTTGCTCTTGCCAGGTTCTCTGTCTTTGCCTAGGAACTCCTTTGCGGTGGCGTTGAATCCTTTAGCACGTGGTGGCTCGTCGGGAGTTCCTTTGCGATGGCGTGGACTCCTTAAGCGTGCGGTAGATCGTCGGGACCTCCTTAAGCGCGCAATGGATTGCTGGTGGCAAGCGCGATGTTACGTGCGACAAGTGGCTCCGGTCTTGGCTATTTTGCTCTCGCCGGGATCACGTCTTTGCCGAGGACCTTCGTTATGATTACGTTGAATCCGTAAGCGCGCGGTGGATCGCCGATGGCGAATAGGAGGTTACGTGCGACAGGTGCTCCGGTCTTGGCTTTTTTGCTCCCGTCGGGCTCCCATCTTTACCGAGGACCTCCTATGCGATGACTTTGATTCCTTAAGCGCGCGATTTATCGTCGGTGGCGAGCGCGAGGTTACGTGTGACAGGGTTTCCAGTCTTGGCTTTTTTGCTCCCTCCGGGCTCCTGTCTTTGCCGAGGACCTCCTATGCGATGGCGTCAATTCCTTAAGCGTCTTCATTACCTAAGCATATTTTGCCATCCAAGCATATTTTTCGCCACCTGAGCGTCTTTCGCCACCTCTTCGTCGTTTCCTACAAGAAGAGAGGTGGTGTCTCCCGAGAGGTTAAACGACTTCTAAGCTGTTGATGATGAATTTGTAGAAAATTGCTGGCAGGACTCCGAGGCTTGAATTTGTCGGGCCCCTCCTTCTAGAGCCAAATGTTAATGCCTTTTTTCGGATCAACGTGGAAAGCGGCCCATAACTCCGTTTTGGGCCGGGCCCGATGATCGTGCTATGGTCAAGAAGGGCTTGGATACTCCTTTCCTCGCCTTTGATGGGCCGAAAGTCGCTCCCGAGTAATCCGCCTCATTTTCCCCTTATGAAAATAGTGTAAAAAACGTGAACTCCCGAGAAGGACAGAGGGGGGGACCTCTGTCGCTCGCTCCGACGCTCAACATTAGTCGAGTGTTTTATGAATCGGAAAGTAAGATTGGCGAGCAGAGGTTTTTTGGCTTGAGAAAGCTTACCGAGATGTGGTGGGGGGTTCTCGTATTTATAGAAAGCCTCGTGCGACCCCTAAGGGTGTGTTTTCCGTTTTAGGGGTCATATCGACCCCTAATTTAGGGGACGTAAGGACGGTTTATTTTTTAGGGGTCGTTGCGACCCCTAAACCATGTTTTTATCTTTAGGCCCTAAAGGCATGCTTTATTTATTAGGGGTCGCAGCAACCCCTAAAGGCTTGTTTTCGGGTTTGAGCTGACTTTTCGGGCGTCCTATTGACTGTATGAGTCGGGTTCGAGTTGACTTTTTCTGAAAAGGACCTGGATAGTCTTAATGGGCCTTTGGCGTTTGAGCCTTTTTAAATATGTTTATTTCCTTGACATTTTTAGGCTCCGAAAAATACCCATAACACAACGTATACAATATGAAGAAGTCGGAAAAAGTGTCTTGGGAGTCGCTCGATCACAAGTATAAAGCAGAGGATGTTGGAGCTAAGAAGTTCATTGTGGGAGGTTCCCAAACTTTAAGATGGTCGACTCGAAGAAAGTGATTAGTCAAATGTAAGAATTTAAGGAAATCTTGCACGAGATAAGCGCTGAAGGGATGAACATATCTGAGGCCTTTCAAGTGGCATCTGCGATAGAGAAGTTGCCACCGAGCTGGAGAGACTTCAAGAGCTATCTCCTACACAAAAGGAAATAGATGAATCTCGAAGAGCTTATTGTGCGACTTCGGATTGAAGAATACAACAAGAATTCACAAAGGAATGGCTATTCTGTTGAGACTTCGAATGCAAATATGGCGGAGGCTAAAGGCAAGGGTAAGAAATGGGCCAACTTGGGACCTAAAGGCGGTGTCACGAAGAAGCGAAAGTTCTAGGGAAAATATTTCAACTGTAACAATATGGGGTACATGGCATCTTATTGCAGACTTTCGAAGAGGGAGAAGTCACAGGATGCTCACGTCGTGGAAGCAGATGAGAGCTTGTCAGCGATGATTTCTGAAGTCAACATGTTGGACTCCAACCTGAAGGAGTGGTGGATTGATACAGGGGCTACCCGTCATGTTTATGCTGCAATGGCCGATTTCAAGGAGCTAAAGCTGAGGGAAACAGGGGAAAACTCTACATGGAAATTCGGCAAATTCTGATGTTAAGGCCAAGGAAAATTAATCGTGAAGATGACCTCGAGAAAATAGCTGAAGCTGAACAATGTCTTGTTTTTTCGTGACATTCGTAAGAAGCTAATCTCCGGGACGGTTCTTAACAAGCATGGGTTCAGGATGGTGTTTGATTCTGATAAAGTAGTTTTGTCGAAGTCGGACCTATTTGTTGGGAGATTGTATGTTAAGGATGGTATGTGGACGATGAGTGTTATGAGTGTAAATTAGTCCACGTGTTTGTAATGGCTATTATAAAGCCTAAAAGACTACTTATATTAATAAATAGAGTCTTTTTATCTTATGCTTAAATTTTATTTTAAACATGATGAGCTATAACATGTTAGTTATGGAACTTCATTTGACATAATACTAATGTGCTATACCTTCGTTTACGCTCAAAGGAATCCAAAAACCGTTGAGCTAATACGTAGTCATTGAGTTAGTGAGAGAAGTTCTCTCTTACAAACAAAAAGTTGAAAACTACTTGATGGTTAGAAGTATTCATGATTGCAAATTTATGAAATCATATAATGAGTTGTATACTCAAAATGATATATATTATCTTTATGCAATAAAATGAATTGAGATTTTTATCTAGAATACCAAAAATGTGGGGGGTTTTAGAGGAAATAATTTATTTACATTAGAAATGATGAAGATATCCCTAAAACTGACATCGCTAACAAGATTTATGGTAAAATTCGTGACTATCTTAGATAATTATGCAAAGAGGTTAAATATCGAAGAAAAGTTTTGAAAGTTTTCTTTGGTAGCAAAAACCTGTACCGAGGGATATATCCGTGATAAATCGGTGGTTTACTTGCATAAAAAACCAACACGAAGAACCTGTGTACGATGAGTACAACAAGACCGTGTACGAGGAGGCAGAGTACGCCGAAACCATGTATGACGAGGCCGTGTATGACTACAATGTGTGCGCCGAGTAGGAGGAAACTACACATGATGAGATAGATTTGGTTGCAAGCAAGGCCATTCAAGCGGCCGCAACGAGCAAGTCCTTTATAGTGACGGTTGTGATGACTGCAAGCGAGGCTCTGAAAATCAAGTCAAGCACGACCATGGATGTCAATAACAGAGGTACCAAGAGTAGTGATACAAAGAGGCGCACACATAACCATGACAAACGAAAAAGAAGGGTTGAAGACTTTGTGCAAATGCAAGTGAAATGTATTTCCAAGTAAGTAGTTTGACGATTACGACTTTGGTACCGACAGAGGCATGTCGATGGTGGTAGAGTTGCGACACTGACTGACGGTCTAAATTCGAGGACGAATTTTCTCCTCATCGGGAGAATGATGAAGAACCAGTGCAACATATAAGGATCACATGCAACTCAATCTCCTTAATTCATTCTATAATTTATTCTCTTTGATTAGGTATTATTTGGAATTATTCTTGTTCATTTATGCTCTTATTTGATTGCTTTTATTTTAGGGAGATTAGATCAATTTTTTTTCCTATATACTGTATCTCAACCTTTATATGAGAGTTAGTTGATAATGATTACAATAAATTGAGCTTTTGCTTGAGACATTCGAATTTTATCTCGCAGAGACGTGCTCTTTATATTTCTTTCTAACTACATCACGATTGAATGTTCTTTCTAAATTTTTAAAAAACATTAATACAATCTTAATTCGAAACGTAGGTCATATTAAATCAACCATGTATAAAAATGCGATACACGATCTTAAATTCATAGTTTGACAACATTGTTTACAACGTTGTTAAGATTGCCAAAACATTTTTCACGGAAAATAACTTCTTAATTTCCGTTTTGTCACAAGGATCATAAAAATTAGAGACATGAGAAGATTTTGTTAATCTTAATGTCAAAAGCTTGACAATAATGAGCCTCATATTAAGAGACTCTTCAAACGGTGTCATCGGCGGGAAATGATGTGAGCGTAGAGGAGCTCGTTCCAGACGTCAGGGACGCCGGGGAGGCACCAGTGGACGCAGTCAGCATAGCTGTGCGGATCGGAGATCTGCCGCTGACTCAGCGCCTCCCACTGCTTCCGGTAAATGGAAGGATGTCCGTCTTTCCGGTACTCCGACAGCTGAGTAACGTTTATCATCTGCACATCAATGCCTCTCCTCCTTAGGTCGCTCACAGCGTTCTCAGCAACTTTCATCATCGCCGGATCGGTCCCACTCCCACGGAATCCCTCCGTCAATATCTGGTCAGTCTCGCCGAAGCAACTTTTACCTTCATCTCCGCCCCATTCCTCGGCCCTAGATGATATTGTATATTAGTGAGATACATTATTTGTCACACCAACATATTTATATTCTTTTAATTCACACCAAACTTTGCTTAACTTAATTTTAGTGTACTTATCTTTTAACTGTTGGTTTGATGCCAAATTTACTATTCTATGTTATAAATAGATAAAAATTATTATTTTTGTGATCTTTCTAATGAGAAAAAAACAAATCTTTTCATTTTACGCTAATGATGATGTTGTTGACGTTCTAAAATCAGAAATAAACGATTGTTTTATCAGTTTTATACTATTGAAGATATATTTTTCCGGGAATAAAAGTTTAATGGGCGAAATCAAGAAAATTGAACTAAGGGTAGGGGCGGATGCAAGAGGACAAGGGGTGAGGTTTAAACCACTCCGTTCAATTTTTTTTTATAGTACATTTATTCTCCAGTTTTATTTTTAATGTAATTAAAAAAAAAAAGAAATTGTACGAAATACCCATTTTGTGTCAAACCTTTTAAAAAACTACCCATTGTGTGTGTAAAAAACTACCCATAATGGGTAGTTTTTTAAAAGGTTTGCACAAAATGGGTATTTCGTTAATTAACCCTTAAAAAAAAAATCAACTCAGCCCCCCTAAATATATTTTAGACAAAAAATTAAATCTAGCCCCCCGGATGTAAATCCCAGTTCCGTCACTCACTAAGGGGATAACAAAAATGCTGCTTCGCATCAGTCCTGATTATATTTTTATAAATGGATATGAATGATGATAAAGCGTTCTTATTTAATTATTAGATTAATGTCCTTAACAGCGTGTGATCAACTGCGAAAAAAAGATTTATTGAAGTCATATATATATGTATGTATATATGTTACAGAAGCCCAATATATTACACGATGAACAATTGTAATCTTAGCTTAGATTATTAGTGGCTATAGATCTGTAGATGACAACGGAGCGTTCAAATTTATTAATTATTGTGATCAAGTAATGGGAATAAATAAATGTAAGGGATAATCAAGGCAAAAGTACTTAAATTTTTATCAATTGAGGAAGAAGGGGTCTAAAAAAAAAAGAAGAAAAAAGACAAAAGTACGAAGAGTCAACATATATGAGACGACACATTTTTCCGTTGAATTCAATGAGGGAAGATGCAACATAATTGAGTGAACACATAAAATATGTATCTTAGGTATGATTTAATATCACTATGCTAAAAAAATTGGGCCAATATCCATCAAAATAATTGGACAGAAAAACATGTTGCCTCACATTTGTTGATTTTGAAAACTTTTGCCACCATTTTTCACTTTGAACCTCTTCCTCATCAGTACTGGATCAAAATTTAGGTATTTTTGCCGCTATTATCTCTATATATAATGGTGTTACTCGAGTCATATATATATATATAACATGAGAGAGAAGTATATTCTATATGAGACCATTATGTGAAATTAATATTTATCTTATTGTTTTGTACATATATATATATGAAGAAGATAAGGTGGGAAATACCTTTCATGTATGGGGGACATGGTAACGAAGTACAATTGGGTTTTGGTGTTAACATGAAATTCCAACCAATCAGACCAAGTCTTGAGAGCCATCTCATACACTCTCACCATCTCTACGTCTTTGTAAATCCCATCTGACCTCTCGAACGATCCCCACCTTCAACAAACAAACCTTAATCAATAATCCAATATATTATTACTCCAAATGGTTGTTCTAACTACTACTAATTAATAACCATGAAGCTTTTGTTCTCTTGATAGTATAAATTTTATGATTTAACAATTTAAAAAATATTGCTGATGCTTTCTCTAACAAACATATTATTATTCTTGAACTAATTTGAGATATAGATAGATAAATATATAGTTCACGAAACAATCAAAAAATGGAGCACATAGTCGTTGTCGTCTTTCCATGTAAAAAAACTTACACAAATATATATATATATATATATATATATATATATATATATATATATATATATATATATATATATATATATATGGACTATGGTCCTACGTTTAATTGGGATATCTATTTTTGGACCAAAATGTTGAGAAGACGAGGTGGAGTAAGGAAAGAAAAAAAGAAGATTGGACAAAAATAGGAGTGATAATTTAGAATCTTAATGACAAAAATAGTAAACCAAGGATTGGAACTCAATTCACGAATTTTTGGTTTTGTACTAGGCTGGTTACTACTCTAGATATTAATTTTTCACAGTTTTGAGTTAGAATCCGACCGGGTTGGCGTTCGGAAGTCGGAACGAAATTGATAATCGAGTACAAATTTTCAGCTCGGATGGAGCTCCGACTATCCATATTCATTAGCTTATAAAAATTAGGGTAAACTGCGACTAATGTACTCAATGTTTGATCGATTGCGGATCATGTACTTAATGTTTATTTTCAACGGCTAATGTACCCAAACTTGATTCCGTTAGATTTTTTCGTGTTTGCCGTCAGTTGACCGTCAGCGAGTGATTCCTCCTCTATATGTACAGTTTTCGTATATTTGGCATAACTCACTCATTTTTTTGTCTAAATTTTATGCACGACCTACGGTTGGAAAGATAAGAGATAGATCTAAAACTTTGATGTTTTAAGTTTTGTAAAAAAAGTTTAAAATAATACGAAATTTCAATTATAACGTAAAACTGGACATTAGTGTGATGCAAAATATTTGTTTCAAGCAAATTTTAATATACTTATTGACTTTTTCTTATGAAACATAAAACTACAAAGTTGTAGATAAATCTTTTATCTTTCCAATGGTAGTTTATTTATTAATTTTGGACAAAAAATGAGTGAGTTATGCCAAAAATATGAAATATGTGATGTAAGAAAATCTTTCGTATATTTGGCATAACTCACTCATTTTTTGTCCAAAATTTATAAATAAACTATTGTTGGAAAGATAAAAGATTTATCTACAACTTGGTAGTTTTACTTTTCATCAGAAAAAGTCATTAAGTATATTAAAATTTGTTCGAAAAAAATTATTTTGCATCACACTAATGTCCAGTTTTACGTTATAATTGAAATTTCGTATTATTTTTAAACTTTTTTTTTTTTACAAAACTTAAAACACCAAAGTTTTAGATCTATCTCTTATCTTTCCAACTATAGGTCGTGCATAAAATTTGGATAAAAAAATGAGTGAGTTATGCCAAAAATACAAAATCTGTACATATAGAGGAGGAATCACTCGCTGACGGTCAACTGACGGCAAACACGAAAAAATTTAACGGAATCATGTTTGAGTATATTAGCCGTCGAAAATAAACATTGAGTACATAATTCGCAGCCGATAAAACATTGAGTACATTAGCCACAGTTTACCCTAAAAATTAATAACAAACTATAGGAAGTGCAATTTCCAATATTTCTGTTTTTACCGGAACTAAAGTTTCCATTCCTATTTTCTGTGGAACCAGAATTTCTGTGTTTTTTTTTTTCCTGGTCCTATTATATTTTTACTTCAAAATACAAATGGGATTCCATTCCAAGTTATCAAATTGACCTTCAAATTAATATATATGTTAATTAAGAATGGAAACTCACAAGACTTTCATTTTGGGTCTTCTCCACCAAAGGTAGGTGTTGAAGACAAGGAAGTCAGAGTTGGTCCAATGCTTGGCGTGGGTTTCAATGGATTGGACTCTGACGATCCTCTCGGGCACTCTGTGGCTCACTGGATCATCCGAATTCGACTCCACCAGCATTGGCGCCCAGTAGAACTCTATCGTCGCATTATATTCCTTCATTCATTCACATTCACTTTCACATTTTATAAAGTTTATGAAATTTATTTTTACCAAAAAAAATCATGTTATATTACTGATAAAATGACATAATAATAAGGGTTAATGACGGCAAAAATACCCAAAGTTTGGTCAAAGAACCTCTCGTGTACCCAAAGTCTAAAAGTAGTGGCAAAAGTACCCAAAGTCACATTTGGGGCGTTGACCGCGCCATTCTCGTAACGCAGTTAACTAACCTATTAACTCTGGCCACGTGGACAAACGTGAGTTGCTGACATAGCAATTTTTTGCCACGTGGATGAACCCACATCAGCCTCATTTACGATAAAACAACGAATTAAACTCCTAATTGGGCTCGTCCACGTGGCAAAAAATTATCATGTCAACAACCCACGTTTGTCCACGTGGCCAGAGTTAATGGGTAAGTTAACTGCGTTACGAGAATGGAGTGGTCAACTCCCCAAATATAACTTTGGGTACTTTTGCCACCACTTTTAAACTTTGGGTACACCAGAGGTTCTTTGACCAAACTTTGGGTATTTTTGCCATCACTAACCCTAATAATAAATACTTGACATATGAAAAAGAGATATGTGCGTCTCACATACCCTACATTCGACTTTTTTTTTTTTTTTCCCGGGCGTGTGTATTATACACGTATGATAGTATTTAGAATATGTGACATTAAAAGAAGTGAATTATTTGTCACTTTTAGTTATATTTTGAATATTTTTGCCACAAATATCCTTCTAAGAAAAACACATGGATGACATTGTATTTTAGTAAAAAAAAAAAAAAATCGGAGTAAAATGTTAGGTGAAATGTACCAAATGAATAATTTGAAGTTCTATGAGTTGGAAAATTAATTATCTTTAACAAATGTAGTGTTACTTGGAGAGAAATAATTTTATTGAGATAAACGAAAGTGTCTCACGCACGGTGGCTCTGAAAATGGTGAGAGAGGCATTGGAATGCATGGTTTTGAGAGGCGCTGGGACAACCGCGTCAACTAGGCAAACCATGGAGACCCACATTCCTCTGTTGAGCGAGTCTCCGACGAAGACGAGCCTCTTGTTCCTCAGTTTCTCCAACAACGCCGTGCTGTTGAACCTGCCTTGTACCAACACATGCACGCCCCAAACCAGCTCAGAATACCCTCCTATATATAATTTCACTAGTTTGGTTGAGAATCCTATATGGATAATTAGTTTTAATATGAAACCTTATGATATTTGAGCCTGTTAATAACAAATGAGCACTAGTTAAAGATTGACACCTTTGAAAATATAAAAGTAATATTTTAAAATTGACCGAAGTTGAGTGAGGCTAATATTTTAAGACTTTGGGAATATGTGCCGACGAAAAAAAAGATTGGGAAAATGATAACGATATTTGAATAAGAATGAGAGCATATGCCGCCATTTACCTATAGAAATTTAATGAAAATTTACGGAGGTTGAGCAAGGCTAACATTTCATTAAGACATCGGAAATATGAGCCGGGAAAAAAAAAGATTGGGAACATAGCCACGATGTTTGAATAAGAAGAGGAACATATGCCGCCATTTATACTTATATATATATACCTATATTTGCTTTGAGTAGAAAAATATATGGTTTCTATTAAACAGTCAAAATATAAATTTAACAGTTTACATACTTTATCACAAAATGCCTGGCCTCTAGTTTAATAATAAATTACATTGAAACCCAATCGAACTAAAATTGTGATGAACTCAGGAATATTGAAAATAACTAACCTGAAAAATATTAAAGGAAATGTAAAATAGCATATTTTGATGCAATAATCACCAATTAATATGGCATATATATAAGCCAGGGTCTCATCTTGTAAATTGCCCGAACGACTAACTATATTAATGATTCTGTAATATTTTGAGAAAAGATTTATATATGTGTGTACATATATATATATATATATGTATATATATATACATACGTACGTATAATACCTAGGGATGTCACAATGGTGAGGTTGCCACCTCCAATTCCGAAAGGCCAAATCTTTACGGCCAAACTTCTCGCATGCCAACTGATCGGACATGAAAGAGCACTGCCTCTCACCGTAGAGAGGATATGAAACGTTGTCGAAGACCCATCTTCCCTCCGACATATTGCACTGCGAATTCGCGCCGTTGTTCGCACTATCACCATTACTTCTCGACTCGCTGCTGCAATTCTCCGATAACAGCACTGTTTTCCCAACATTTTGCCCTAAGTAGTAGTTGACCGAAACGACCAAAACCCCGACAAGGATCACCGCGATGAGGGAACTTAGGCTGCTTCGGATGCTCAGCGTTGAAGGGAGAATTTGACTTCCCTTTGGAGCCATTGGCTATTATGTATTTTATGTATTTTTCATGTCTTTGGAAGCTTGATATATGATGTGCTTTTTGTTCAGCGTCTTTGTCTACGGTTGGTAGCTTACCTGGAATAACTGGAGTTGGTTTGGATATTTTGGAGTCGTTTACTGAAAGCAACAACAAGCTGGGAGTGGGACATGCCCTGTTCTTTTATAATCGTAATATATATAATGATGGAAAAAATACCTAATGTTTGGTCAAAGAACTACTCGTGTACCCAAAGTTTAAAAGTGGTGGCAAAAACACCCAAAGTCGCATTTGGGGAGTTGACCACTCAATTCTCGTAACGCCGTTAACTTACCCAATAACTCTGGCCATGTGGACAAACATGGGTTGCTGACATAACAATTTTTGCCACGCGGACAAGCCCACATCAGCATCGTTTACGACAAAACCACGAATTAAATCGCTAATTAATACTATATATTACAACTAATTGAACCCTAATGATTACACTTAACAAAACAGATTTGTCCACGTGGTCAGAGTTAACGGGTAAGTTACCGGCGTTATGAGAATGGAGTGGTCAACTCCCCAAATGCGACTTTGGGTATTTTTTCCACCACTTTTAAACTTTGGGTACACGAGAGGTTCTTTGACCAAACAGTGGGTATTTTTTCCGTCATTAACTCTTATAATATATATATAGGGAAACTTCAATAAATATGCCCGTTGGAGTAAGTGTTTTTGGAAAAGTACCCGAATTTGATAAATTACAAAATTATGCCCCAAAAATGTTTATGTAAAGGCAAAAATGTTTATGTAATATAAACAGTTTTTTGAGCATAATTTAAAGTGTTAAAAAGTGTTTAAAAGTGTTTGATTTAAAGACTAAAAGTGTGTTGGAGCATAGTTTTGTAATTTATCAAACTCGGGTACTTTTCCAAAAACACTTACTCTAACGGCCATACTTATAGTTTCCCTAAATATATATATATATATATATATATATATATATATATATATATATATTCGTTCTGTGTGTGGGTAGAGGATGGCAAGAAGTTTGTAGTTGAAGTAAAGTGTTTTGAACACTGGATACCTACATGATGAGTGGATGGACATAGATTTCCCATTATATTTGAGGGTAATGAAATCTGATATATATTTAGCTCTCACAAAAAAAAAAAAAAAAAAGGATATATGTCGTTTGTATATATTATAATTTTATTGCTGGAGGACCGTGTTGGCGTTTATTATTAAGATATATAATATTATCAATATTAAGATTTTTTTAATGCCCACGTATCATTTTTATTAAGTGAGATAAAAAAAATGATTTTAATGTGATTAATTATTTATATATATAGGCTTAAATTTAATAGCTCAGGAGTCACCGTTTTTGTCCAATCCCCGGTATATTCAACTAACATCGATCTAGTGATACTCCGGTCTTTGACGCTTGATGATTGAAGGTATTCCGTTCATGTGGTGGATACTGATATATAGTGGCTTCACTCTGTGATTGAAGCTCGCGTGCTCGAAGAAGAAAATCATGAAGTCTACCGAGAAAACCGTCAAGCACACAACACGAAGTAATTATCAATCCCACTACGTGATCGTTCGAATTTTGATTAGGATTTAATTAATATTTCCCCGATTAATTAACCTAAAAGGCGGGAAGATTCCTATAATGGTACCTACCACAACTCAAGCTTTGGATCACGTTGGAGGAAATAGTGCCCTCGATTGGAATTGGCCCAAATGGGCTCATATTCCAATAGGCCTTTGGGACCCGATTGATCCGTAATAAATAGGGATCGGGCCCACATGGGTTTGTTAAGAGATCAATGATTAATTAACTATTAATATAATTAATCATTTAATTAATATGACCTTATGAGCTTGACTTATTAAATAGTTAAAGTTGATCATTTAGACTAAAGGGCGCTAGAAGCTCATTAAACGTCAATCTAATCAAATCCTTCCAGAGAGAATTCAACGAAGTCTTCCCCAGAGGCTCTGTGAATTTCTCTAGCTCGGGTGTATGTCATTGTATTGTCATCCAAACACCGATAGAGAATGAATATTTGACGGATGTTTTTCGAACCACAATTGTGGAATTCTTGAGGCGACATGGTGGACGAGATAGAGACTCGATACTTTTCAAGCTGTGATCCCAGAATATACGGAGCACAAGGCGCGTACGGATTTTATAGCAAAAGTTAGAAAATCCCGGCGGCAACAGTCGTATAAGTTTGGTAACGTTTTGAAACTCGTAAAGTCTTGATTTCATGTATTAATATAGATTTATTGTTGGACAATATCCTGAGATTTCCGCCTCAGTATTTAGAAAAATCCCCAAAAAACCCAAAAATGGTATCAGAGCTAAACTACTTGAGAGCAAAAATTGGATTTTTCGGTTCCGAAATAATTTTTTTGACTTTTAAAGGATTTCATATTTTTAGTGGGAGAATTTTAAGAACTGTAATGGGGCAAACAATGCAGCGATCTGAAATTGTACGGTTTAACCAGGTCGTTCCAGAAAACGACGATCAAACTGAGGTGCACAAAGGGACCGATGGAGGAGCGATTTTCTGCGCCTCTGCCACTCCCAACTTTACTAAACCGAGCGTCATCTCCTCTGCTGCAGTGGTATGAGCTGGGGTTCAGGAGCTAGCCGTAGAGCTAACTCTTGTGGGCCTAGAACAGTTCCAGGCTCGCAACTTGTTGTTGGGCTCTATTGAGCCCGACTTAGCTCGAGCTAGATAACTAAGCCCAACAGCCCACAGGTTTGGGTTCAACCCAAACCCGGCCACGTGGGTCAGAGTTCGACCTGACCCGTATTGGCAGAATCGGATTCGGGTTTTTGTATGTGTATTTTTATTAATAAAGCAAGGGGAAATGGTGGCATAGGTACCTGAAGTCTTTGATTTATTGACATTAAGTTGTCATTCTCTTTTTTTTTTTTTTCGACGGTGAAAGTTCTCAAACTCTTATTTTCTCTCCACAATCCCATTCTATCGATTTTTCGTCCACAATCGTTGAATGATGTCTCACGTCACTCATATAACCTCTTTGGGATTATCCTGGCATAAGATCGTAGTCATTCAAATGACTATGCTAATTTTTTTTAGTTGGGAAAAATTTCAATACACTAAAATTGTAAGTCAAATGTCACAAGACATCCAGTTGACTGTGACAAGGCATATTATGTCATTTGACTACCATATGGCATGCTACGTGGATTTTTTAAATAATTATTTTGATTAGATTTTTTTAATAAATATTTTGATTAATTTTCGTATCACAAAATAATTTTTACAAATAAAAATAAAAAATTAATTTTTTGACCAAATTTTTTAACCCCACAATCAACATTTCTATTCTTTGAAATTCAATAATACTCAGATTGAAATATTTGAAATAAAAAATACTCATTTTTTTAACGTGGATTAAAATACCCGAAATCTAAAAATACCTAAATGACAATACTCAGAGTAAAATACCTGAAAAAAAAACAAATTAAATAAAATACTCAGATTAAAATTATTACATCATTTTTTGTCTTTAGAAATCTAAACATACCCGAATTAAAATAATCTGAATCCTAGAATGTTAAAAGTAATAAATATGTGGATATTTTAGGCTCTAAAATATAGATTAAAACGCATATTTTTTTACTTGAAATCTAAAACTGTGTATTATTCGGGTATTTTTATATGCCGAGATAAAAAAGAACCAAATTCTGAAGAAAAAAAATGCATGGGTAGAGTTATTTTAAAGCCCCATATATTACTTCAGCATTATAGAAAAAAAAAAAGTAAATTATAATGAAACTTGGTTTTGTAGTTACGTAACTTGAAAGTCCAATAGGCAATAGCACGTCAATCTTTGTTGCTGAAATTTAAATGAAAATTAAGGACATTTTCCTTCTTCATGAAGAAAGTGACGACAAGAAGAACAAGATTTATGGAGAATCGTAGAAGAAGAACATGCCTAGTAGAAAAATCAAGAAAAAGAACATGCTCCGTTGAAAAAAGAGAGTAAATATTTAAAATTGATTATTTTGGTGTAAATTGATGTTCTCAATAAGTTTCATGATCGGTTAAGAAGAACAAATTTCATGTAGATCAGTGAAGAAGAACATGCTTAGCAGAAAAATCAAGAAAAAATATATCTAGTGAAAAAATGATAAATATTAGTATTTAAGCATATGATATTTTATCAAATATATTATTATTATAAAAAATTTGAAAAAGGCGTTGTTTTAACTTTTCGCCCAAGGGCCTCGAAAACGTTGGGCTGGCTCTGGATTGAATACACGAGTATTCATTGCGTCATTTAAAAATAATAGATCGAATATCGTATTTCGGTATTTTTATAATAAAAATCGTATAATCAGTATTTAGTTTCGGTTTCGGTAATATAAATTTTTTTTTACCACATTTACCGCTTCTATGATTCTCTATAAATAATTATTATACAAGGAAGTAATAAAATCTCATAGTTCATAACTAACACTGATAGAGCTTACAAATCCGTACAACATTGAAACACAAAGTGATAATTCAAAATATGACTAATGAAAATAAATTCGAAATTCTTCTTTATTCTAAGTTCCAGGTTCTTACCATCTACAATTACATCAAATTGTTTTTACCATCCATAACTAACTACATCATTAAACATGTATTGCCAGATAATAATCGTGGGACAAAGGAGTTAGCAAAAAAGTTATTTTCGATAACGTGATGCGTATGACTATTACTAATACAAAAATGTAATCTAAAATTTAGTGATAAAGCGGTATAAACAAATATGCGGTTGCGGTTTTTCATATCAAAACAGAAAATCTTGTTTTAATCTAATCCAAGTAGATGATTATCTTTTGATGTATTCAGTTTGTGATTTAATAGGTATTGGTCTCCTAGAATGAAAACTGACACTTAAATTTGATAAACCAGTACAGCTAAATATATGGTCCTAAAGTCAACCATTGACCATTCATCATATCACCAGTCTTCTTGTGAGTAACGTTGAGGATAAAATCATGACATTCACAATTTTCAAACAGCATTCAAACCTCTTTTCTGATTTTCGCACACTCCGTGAACCTTAAAAAGCCTTCAACTGATGACCTGAAAGAAACAATATCACTCCAGAAATGGCTCGAGTAATACTCGTCTCTCTCTTCCTCGTCTTCCAGCACGCGAAGCAATCTCGCAGTTGCTTGAGGTCGAAGATGAAATAGAATATCAACGATGTTGGAAAGGATGTCACGACATGTATATCAACACACAAGATTAAAGCCCAGATTACCAAATATGTGTATAAGTAAAGCGACAAATGAACACGCGATATTTAGTAACGCAGTTCGCAAACTCCTCGTGGGAACCTACTCTGCGGGGCACTGACCCAGAAACTTTATTCCACTGGAAAACATTCAATAATGTTACACGGTCATACATGATAATTATATGAGTTTTACAAGGAAAAAAATAAACTCCCCCTCAAGACCAGGCGCAGCTGGTGATCCGACTCAAAGGAAAAAGCTTGCTTCTCTTCAGAACAATTTTGCGATTCTTCAATTGTCCACAGCCAGTCGTCACTCCACAAATGAGATCTCAAGACCCTCCAGTTCTGAATCAACCCAATGTGTGTTTTCTCGTTCAAAGTGCACGATGTTACATCAACATCTAACAAAGGCTATACAGGCCGGTCTTCATGGCATCCAAATAAGGCAATGAGGGGATCCACGATCAGGGGGATTAATGGACCAACGGTATCCTTCAATCAGGCCAATCCAGCATCAATCAGAAGGTGATCACGAATGAGCTGACTGATCGTGGAGATTGCTCCACGAAGATCTTTGACTCCAGCAGCATATCTCTTCCATAAATGCGCATATCTTCAGCAACTTGTCGATCCTTCCGTTGTCTGGACAAGTCTTTTAGACAACCTGGTTTACAACACATAATGACAAAAACAAAAGAACTAAATAATGTTCTTACAAACACCCCATTTTGGCATTATGTGGATCAATGACCCAATCACCGCACAAACTAAAAGAAAATCGTCTTGGAGAAAAAAAAACAAAAAAACTAAAACAGGTCTTAAGAATAGAAACATCAAACATAACAACAATAATGTTAACAAACACATAAAGAAAATCTATACTATTACACCTTCTCCCTCTTATTGATAGACGTAGATGCCAAGGGGGGTTTCAATAAAAATCTTCAGACTTCATTCCTGAGCAGCGGTCTTCTAGAGTTCCACAAGGCGCAGTTTAGCTTGACAAAGACTGTGCTGAACTCCTTCAATCTGGTCGTCGAGATAAGACCTTGAAGCTGTGTGATCTCTGCACTGTTGGCGGAGGAGGAATCCATATTCGTGGTTGAGGTAGATGTTCCGACAAGAGGATCCACGGGAAAAAGCTCAGGATGCTTGCCTTTGATCATGGAAGGATGATACTTGAAGGCGACCACATTGATGTGAGAGTCAGAGGCTTCTCGAGACACGCCTTGGTCCATGATCATCTTCGAGATGAGGCAGGGAAGACCAAGGGACATCCTGAGATATTTGAAAGACACAACCCACCAGATGTGCTCAAACATAAAGCGACCAAGATTCAATGGAAGAGACTCACCCAAGTAGAAGAGAAGCTTGACCATTTCTCGGGACACTTTGGAAGTGTTGAACGTAGGAAGGAGAAGCAGTGTGGCCAGCCTGAAAAGTAGAAAGTACTTGTCGATGAGATCGGAGGCTAGAAGTGACATGTCCTCACTCCACAAATAAGATCTCAAGATCCTCTAATTCTGAATCAAGCCGATGTGTATTTTCTCGTTCAAAGTGCTCGATGTTATAACCACATCTAGCAAAGGCTATGTAGGCCGGTCTTCATGGCATCCAAATAAGGAAATGATGGGATCCACGATCAGGGGGATTGATGGACTAACGGTATCCTTTAATCAGGCCAATCCAGCATCAATCAAAAGGTGATCACGAATGAGCTGGCTGATCGCGGAGATTGCTCCACGAAGATCTTTGACTTCAGCAGCATATCTTTTCCACAAATGCGTAGATCTTCAGCAACTTGTCGATCCTTCCGTTCTTTGGACAATTTTTTTAGACAACTAGTTTTACAACACATAATGACAAAAACAAAAGAACTAAACAATGTTCTTACACAAGAAAGATCAGTCGTGTTGAAGCTGAAACATCACTAAGGAGATCTTCCTTACATGAGTAATTGGAGTAGTGATTCCAATCCTCACTACTCTTGGCCCGGGATCACATGCCAATATGACTCTATCACCGAGCTCGTATTCAAAAACGCAAACATCACAGCCCGGTACCTCCATTCATCTGTGAGCTCAACAATCTGATTGTCGTAAACCTAGGAAACAACAATGTTCCTGGACAATTTCTAAGGGCTCTGTTCAACTGCTCGAGGCTTCAGGCCTTAGACCTCTCCAACAACTACTTCGTCGGAAGTCTGTCGGATGATATTAACAAGCTGACCGGCCTCCGACATGTCATCCTCGGAGGAAACAACTTGTCCGGCAAGTTTTCGGCGGAGATCGGACGGCTCAAGGAGCTTAGGCTCCTGAATATAGCATCCAATTTGTTCAACAACACCATGTTATCAAAAATTGGTGATCGAGTTGACCAATCTCGAGTACTTGGACTTCTCTAATGGTCATTAGCTCCTGCCCTCGGAGCTTCCTTTGAGATTTGGCAACTTCATGAAGCTGAGACATCTGTCTGGTTCTAGCTAAAATTTGTTGGGGGAAATACCCGAATGTTTTGGAGCCATGGAAGAGTTGGAATTGTTGGACATATCCAATAATGGCCTGGCGGGGAAGATTCCTGAAAGATTTATCTTGTTGAAGAATCTGAGCGAACTTTATCTCTACAAGAATAATCTGTCTGGGGAGATTCCCAAGGCAATCGACGACTCGAGCCTGACGATACTCGATATTTTGGAGATGAGCTTAACCGGGAATATCCCCGCAGGGTTTTGGAATTTGAAAAAAATGACGGGCTTGGCTTTGTTTATCAATAAGTTATCGGGTCCGGTCCTAGAAGGCATTGAAATATTGCCGTTGCTGCAAGATCTCAACTTGTGGGACAACATTCTGGCATTGATTTTGCCTCCAAATCTGGGCAAGTATTTCGTGCTCCAGTTGCTTCGGGTGAGCTCCAACAGGCTCACGAGGAAGTTTCCGGAGCATCTGTGCTCGCAGGGAAACCTGGTGAGATTAGTCGTCCATGAAAACAACCTCACTGGTGAGCTCCTACAGACACTCGGAAGTTGAAAAACTTTGGTGATCATCAATTTTGATGCGTAAATTCGTTCCATATAAGAAATGATAAAGTCACATTAATTAAATTTACGGTCTAATAAATTTAGACTAAAGTATACGAATAAATAGAATATTCATACCAAATGGGCCCATCAAGAAGAAACCCAAGTCTAAGGCCCGAGGCCCGAACAAATGCTCAGCCCAAAGCTAGGACCAACACCGGAGAAAAATGATCAATGAAGCATCGAGCATAATTTCGGCGCCCATTATCAGCCCTAGCAGAACTCATCACCTGCCAAGCATTCAAGCAGAATCAATCAAAGCACCATTCAACGGTCAGCAAACCCAACCAGGAAACGCTCCACGACCAAATTCAAACTGCCTGTTCAACCAAGTTAAGTCCATTATAGCATAATTATCTCAAGAAGTGGCCTACATGTCTGCTCGACATCAAGTTAAGCACGAAACTCGGAGCCACTACCAACGTTAATAAGAAATCTCCAACGGGCAGAAATCAGAGACCTATAAAACAAGAAAACAACACCATGATATGCCAGACGCAAGCATCACCGGACAAAAAATAGTCTGTGAGAGGACAAAAAAGAGTCTGTAACGATTTGTATTTTCTAGGTGTTTTTTCATCTTTTTCGATCAATAAGAATCGGCTTGTGGTTCCGATTGATCACTATTTTCATCATGAATAAACTTACAGAGGACGTAGTCAACTACTGCATTAGGAAAAAATATCTCTAAAAAAACCCTGGTGTTTTTCTTGATTTCTTTTATTCTGTTAACGTCTAAAGTATTGACGACGCGGATGTCAAGATCCCCAATGCTCATTAGCAAATTCATATCGAAATCTCACACACAAATTTTCGTGACTGTTGAGGTGTTAAACCACGTCAATAATAAACACCTGAAACAACGGGCTCTCAAGAAACGTCCCGAGCGGCTTGTGGACGTTTTCCAAGGTGACACACTTGATGGTGAGCAACGCCTTCACCGGCGAGATCCCCGGGACGCTGTCATGGAATCTCATGAGGCTCGAGCTCATCACCAACCGTTTTTTAGGGCAGATTCCGAACATGGTCTCGAAATGGAAAAATTGGTGGTGGTTCCAGCTAGTAATAAACTCTTGATTGGACCAGTCCCTCAAGCGCAAACCACTCTCCCTCCCTTGACCAACCTCTTGCTCGACAACAACTGCCTCACGGGCCATCTTCCGTCAGATATGAAGTCGTGGAAGTCCCTAAACACTCTCAATCTTCCTGCTCTCACCTACTTAGACCTTGGCAACTTGATGTTGACTTATCTTGACCTCTCGTCAAACGAGTTTACGAGGATGATGCCCTCGAATTTAGCGATCCACGCTTATGCCGACAACTTCTCCAGCAATCTTGGGCTTTGCACGAGCACGGATGTGTTGAAACTCAGACTTTGCGGTTCGGGCCCAAAGGGAGGGACAAGATCGAGATAACGTATCTAATCCTTATCATAGCACTGAGTTTGGTCACACTTTTGCTGGCAGTGTCATTTTCTTTCTGTTGGACATGTGTCCTTAAACAAGCTGTCTTTTCCCTAATTGTAAAAGATTTTGACCAAAGTCGTTGAATAAAAGATTATACTTATTATGTTAATCTTATTATAGTTTCTGGTAGAATAAAATATAATGTTTGTTCCATAGTTCATAAAGCATGCAATTATGTTATTATTATCACAACCGAGTCAATGTGAGGAAGAATAAATAATCATAATAAATTAACTTAAAAATGTCTGTGACTTGATTAACTGAGTGGGAGCTCATTGATTAGATAAAGTCATTAATGTGACTAAGTGATATAATCCTATTATGGATTAAGTGTGTGTGTCACACTCACTAGAAGTGCGCATTAGGTATGAAGCGACTTCATATTGAACTGGACCTGACTTAAAATCCGGAAGTTGTCATATAAGACCGTCACTGACAACTTGGAGTTGAGTCACTAGTAGATGATCAAATGGATATTCGATCTAAGTCCGGAATGACCTCGAGCTTGGACTGTTGACTTGATTGTTCTTTTATTTAACTGTTAAAGAACACATTTATTGTCATTCCCAATGCTACTATTTTAGGAACATGATAGTCAACAGATAAATGTAGCTTGGTCATAGACACGAACATCACATAGCTCTCTTTAGAGTCAAGATGATTCCCTTGATTTTTTGTGGTGAGAAGTGAGAGACACCCGTGCGCAACTTATGAATCGAAACCATAATTGGGTTACTCACAATATTACTAACTGAGTTAAGGATGAAAATGCAATAAGAGGCAAAACGGTGAAAGCCGCCTGCTCGTGTGTGGATCATCAAGTGAAAGATCAATAACTCAAATTTGATTGTATCAATGGACACCTTGCTATAAAGGGAATAATATATATACTGTATCATTAGAGAGTGCAGCCTCGGTTTTATAGTGGAATAACACCGATGTTTGACGAACTAGTAGCTGTTCGTTGGAGCTTCAGTGATACGGGTCCATGGTCCCCAGGATAGCTCCGGAACGGATGATACATACGTGATTTAAACATTCGATATGTTTTATCATTTGTCAGGATTGATAAAACTAGAGTCTGTGTCAGAGTTTGAAAGTTTTATTTTTGACGTGGCAAAAGTACAAAAGTTTGGTGCTGGAAATTTAACTGATAAAAAATAGTTAAATTTAGATTTTTCATCAACTGTAAAGTTGTTGGAAATTAAATTCTAAGAGACTTTGCTTTTTGAACCGAGTCGTTTCGACATACGGTTTGTGATTTAGAGAATTTCCAAGTTTACGATCGTTTTCGTAAATATGTGAAGTTTAATCACATGTCACGAATTTAAGTGGTAGTGTTGCACCACGACATTTAATGTGTGATATTGAGATCAGAGGTCAATAATATAATTTAATTATTTGGATTTAATTATTAATATTCTTATTAATAATTAATTAATAATTAATAGATTCATGTTATTTAAATAAAAATATATATTTGGTATATATATGAATGTGTAAAAATAATGCGGCCCAAGTAAATGTATGAGTTGGGCTTACTTTAATTTACTTGGATTTGAACTTTCCAAATATGCGGCATAAGTACCTATGTTTAGGTATTGATGGAAAACCTTGAAATTAATTTGGTTCATTAGATCGGTCATGTTTGATCTTAACCGTTGGATCATGAAAATTAATTTGGAAAGCTAAATTCGAAAATGACTTGGTGACCAAGCATGGATTTCGAAATTGCTTAATTAATTATATCCATTGGATTAGTTTAAGATTTAATCTTAACCATTGGATTGGAAATTAATTAACATGTATATATGGAAATGCAAAATTTTGAATTCTTTATAATTGAGGTCGAATTTTTGCTTGGTGAACAAGTAATGAGGCTTGACTTTATGCTAAATCAATATGGTCCATTAGATTGGTTATGAAATTAATTCCAACCATTGGATCTAGACTATTGATTTCGAGTTTACCATATGTATACATAGGGAATTCGAATTCTCTTATATAAGGAAGTGATTGGATAATTGATTTATTCATGATTTCCTTATTTGATTAAATCCCTAATTAATCATAACCATTGGATCATTTGTGATTCAATCTTGGCCATTAGTTTGAGTGATTAATTATATTTACCTATCATAGAATTCAAAATTCAAGGAAAGAAACTTCCCTTATTGGCTTTTCCATGAGCCTATAAATACAAGGCTCATTCTACACATTTCACACACCTTCCCCAGAGCAAGAATTTGATCTCTTTCTCTCTCTAGAGTCTGTGAATTTCTTAGCCTCTGATCTCTCTTTTCTGGTTCGGCTTAGTGAGACGTTGTTCTCCGAAAGCTTTAAAAGAACCATCAGATAAAGTTTTTGCGACGGAGTCCTGCCGGCGAAGCCCACGCTTCGGTACGGGGAATTCAGGAAAATATCCTGGAAGATCACGGGAGTTTCTCTCAGCATCGGCGAAGCCCTGTCCAGTTCAAAACACGCAGCGGAACCGTCATCACATGAGGTACGGCCTTATGCATTAGGTCAATAAATGCAAAACTTTATTTACAGTTTATTTATTTCCTATAGACTAGATTATTAATAATGAATTTATGAAAAGTTAAATTAGTAATAATTTATCAGATCTTGATTTTGGTTATTATCCGATATTCAAATCGTTGTACGGGTAACAAGTTTTTTCAGCTTTAAATATTTTTTAAATGTTACCCGGACGGCTTGACGGCATAAATCGTGATAATATTATCGGGAAACGTAATGAACTTCCAAACACTTTCTACGTGGTCCGCTGCTATTGGTCCAAGCACGCACTCGACACCACTTGGAAGCTCACGTCCTTCCAAAAATTGGACTTCACAAAGTCCAATGTCCGAGCCAAATTGATCGATCACAACCTCATCGGGAGTGGTGGTTCCGGGAAGGTGTACCGCGTCCCCGTGAAGTGAAATAGAGATGTTGTCGTTCTGAAGCGAATCCTCAACGATCAGCGGCTTGAGCACAAGATCGAGCAAGAGTTCCTTGCAGAGGTCAAGATCCTGAGCTCAATCCGACATGCAAACATTGTGAAGTTCTTGTCTTGCGTGTCGAGCGAGAATTCCAAACTTCTGGTCTATGAGTTCTTCCAGAACCAGAGCCTGTTAACAATAAACACATTTGATCAATAAACATTGTCCGTAGTTGCTAAGACGCAACTCTTTAGATAAGGCATAAAGTAAAATTTTAATTCATTCTTTTTAGAAGGTGAAGCCCGAATAATAAGAAATCGATGAACTTTCTAAACAAGCTTCAAAGCTCGAATTTTTAATCAATCAATAACCTAATTTTGTTTTTCCAGCTCCAAAGGAAGAAGGGGTCCCAAAAACAATAACAGAAATAAACGACAAAAGAAGCAACAAGCAACAAGCGCCCAAATAGCAGTGATCAAATAAAACAAAATAAATAAAAGAAATATGGGTAAAACAAGCAAGAATAAATCGTTTATATGGTTGGGTAGTGAGATTGATTGCAAGAATCCGGATTATTTCCTTTATGATATTGATCATGCGCGCTGATTTGGACACTGCTGTAGCAGTAGCGAGGTTGTGATGATTACAACATCCATCAAAAGGGCATGATCGATGCATCATGTTTTATTTTTGGGACAAACACAAACATTTTTAAAAATAACAGCCCCAAAAATCATCGATCATTTCTTTTTCATAAGCAAAAAATGGCAAAAATATATTCGAAAAGTAATAGTACCTATATGGAAGGCTTAAATAGGAATAAGCCATGGACTGATAATAGGGTTTTTAAGTAACTATATCTTTCATCAAAAACTATATATAATACGTGTTTAAAAATAATAATGACTGTTAATTTTTTTTTTTAATATAACACAATTTTTTTTAAGGGTTAGAATTTTTTTAAAATAAAAATTGGAGTAAAGTTAAATAAGCGGTTTGAAATCTATATTTCAACTCATTTGTAGATTATAGTTTGAAAGGGGCAATGGTTATACGTTAATGAAATATGTGTCGATGAAAAACATAGAAAATGAATTAACACTTAATTAGACTCTTAGCATTGCATAATTCTTCGGTAACGCTAATGCCGTAAAGAATTTTCTCCAACAATTAACATTTATTTATTGTTATTAATTGAATAAGTTAATTTGATTTTTTAATATTAGTTTCCCACGTCGTGACCATGGCCATTGGTGATTCCGCATGGGTCAATCGAACAACAATACCCTTGCTAAGGCTGCGCCATCAGCGATGTTCACGGGAATATCATCGAAAAATATCAACTTAAGTAATAACGCCACCGTTGCTTTATATAATTTAGCTTTAGCCACCAAAAAATAATTTAATAATTTAATCACATAATATCATGCATAATATCATGCATAGATATATGAGTATTTTTTCGTTCAAAATAAATTGCCACATTAATCTTATTTAGAAAATTTTGTTGAAAAATTAGAATGTGTATTAAAGTGCAACATTTGTCATAGTTTAGTATTTTTGTTGGACCCCTATGAAAATGAATATTCTTTAATCTATTCAAACAATAAAAATCTGCAACAAATGACACTCTTAAATAATAAAAATTAAGAAGAAATAAACAATATCTTTCGTACATAAGAACACAATACATTGAGTTTTATAAACTGCAACGTTCTTCGTGTTAAGCGTTTTCACCCTCCAAAAATGAAAATCGGTATTAAATTGCCAGATTAGTCGAGTTAAGTAATATTCATCATAATTTACTGTAAAAAATTAAAATAATATTTAACTGCAATATTCATCATAATTAGGTATTTTTGCCACTATTAACCTATTAAATATTGCACCATTTTTACCGAAAAAAAAGATGAGCCTCATTAAATCCTCCGAGTCCTCCAAACGGGTGCGGCTCTAGAGGGAATAGTACTCCACATCGAATTACTAACGGCAGAAGCCAAACAATCGTCCCGAACAAGGGCCGGGACTCACTCATTACAAATCGAGTCACGCGCAACAAGAGGTTCAATACTTGGCGGGACAAATTCCAACCAAACTATATTCCCTCTAGACTTAATCGTGAGTCTAGCAAGGCCATGCACGACTTCATTACAGCATCTCGGGCTAAAGTAGAACACTACAGACTCAATTAGAGTATTTAAGCGATAAATATCGGAGACAATAGTGCCTAAATCGGATAGAGGAATGGACTTATTGTTTAGAGTTTTGATAACCCCTAGACAGTCCGATTGGATGTGAATCTTCGTCCATCCCTGGTCATACGCCCATCCAACCCCACGGCGAATAGCAGAAGCGTCTACAAGTTGGGGAGACAAACCATGCCTGTGGAAATTAATTCCCGACGCAAGAACACAATTTTCATGGTTTCGAGTCACTAAGCCAATGCCATAATTGTCCCCACGTCCATCACTCGCGGTGTCGACACAGATGTCAACATAGCCTTCCTTTGGGGCCTTCCAGGCTGGAGTAGTTTGATTATTATCCTTCTTCGGATTCTCAGTTTTCTGCGCCTCATTGAATTCAGAAAGGTAGCTAAGCGCCCCTTCAACAATATTCAGTTAAGACCTCAATTTGCTTCAATTCACTACATTATTCCTATCATTCCATATTTGCCATAGGAGAAAAGAGAACAATTCAGACTCACTTGGGATGAGATATGTGAGGACCGAGGTGATGAGACATAGATGATCGATTCTTGGTTCAGAATGATCCAGAATACAGCCCAACCCAGCTAGTTTCCAAATTTTTCGACTGAATTTACAGCTCTAACAGCAATAGCCAACCGTTTCATGCTCAAGATGGCAAAGAGGGCACCTCGTATCCAACTGAATTCCGCAGCAAGAAAGAATAGTACGTGTTGGCAAAACCTTTTTGTAGACCCTCCACAAGTGGAGTTTAACTTTCGGAGGAACCGCAATCCTCCAAATCTTCTTCCACCAGGTCGTTCCATTGTCAGATGAAATTGTTGAGCCAAGGTCATGTGTCGAAGCGAAACCAATTCGATATCTGCTTTTGAACGAATACTCACCATTCGTAGAATAATGCCACATGATCATGTCTCTTTGATTGTTGTTTGCTCGAGGAATGCTTAGAATGGCGAGGCATCCTCAAAGTCAAACATAGCCCTAATGATATCTTCGTCCCACTCTCTCGAGGCCGACTTAAGCTCACACACACACATATTTTGAGGCAGGGGAGGAGGATCAATAAGACCTAAAGATCGCGCCCTCGGGATCCAATTGTCGTTCAAAATATCCAAATCTTCTCCATTGTCAAAACCGCCAACGGGAGCCTGCTAAGATGATGGATCGGCCCCAAAGGAGACTTCTCCATACATGGGAAGCAGACAATCCTAGCCCAACAGACAAAGCATCCACGTTGGGAAAATAACAAGCTGCAAAGACTTTGCCCACGAGAGAATTCAGAGATCGGATAAGGTGCCACATACTTTTAGCGAGCTAAGCTTGATTATAGCATCCCATGTCTCTAAATCCCAAGCCCCCCTCACACTTGTTACGACACATCTCGATCCATTTCGACTGGTGGATTTTTCGATTGTTGTTACCGTCTCCCTACCAGAAACCTGCACAGATTTTGTGGATGTCTCCAATGAGACTAATCGAAAGACGGAAACAGCTCATGACATAGGTTGGAATAGATTGAAGAGCAGCCTTAATGAGAATTTCCCTTCCCGCTTGTGAGACTTTGGTACTCCTCCAGCTTTTGACTTTTTTCCACACTCGCTCCCTGACATAGGCTAACAACTCTCTCTTCCGACGCCCAGCAAAAGCCGTGAGACGGAGGTAGCGTTGGTGACACTGAGTTTTTGTGACCCCAAGGCAATTGGCGATCCTAATTCTTATGGCTTTGTCCACGTATTTCCCAAAGCACACGTCAGACTTTGTATAGTTAACCATCTGACCTGACGCCTTCTCATATATCCTCAAACAGTCTCTATCTGTTTCAGCTTCATCATCTGATGCTGAGAAGAAGATGAGGATGTCATATGCAAAGAACAAATGAGAAATCCACAAACCTTCCCCTCTGAATCTAAGCTTATTAAGAGTGTCACGCTCCTCCGCATCCCGAATGAGGCCTGAAAAACCCTCTAAGCAAAAAAGGAATAAAAATGGAGACAAGGGATCCCCCTGACGTAGGTCTCTTTGCGGAGTTACCCGGCCACGAACTGATCCACTAATGTTGAAGGCAACAGAGACCGACGTGACACACCACATAATCATATCGATCCACTCCATTACATAACCCAGGCGTATCATTACCGCACGGAGGAAAGACCAATCTACTCTATCATAAGCCTTAGCCTCATCGAGTTTAAGGGCTGCACACAACTCATTACCAAATCGACCACCCCGCATAGTATGGATCCCTTCAAAGCCAATCATCGCGTTATTAAAGATTTGGCGACCTCCCACAAAAGCACTCCGGTTCACAGATATTGCCGAGCTCATAGTCGTTTTTAGGCAATCTGTGAGGCATCTTGAGACAATCTTATAAATAAGGGTGATGACTGTGGGATCTTAGGGATAAGGGTGATGACTGTGTTGTTAAAGTCCTAAACAGATCTCCCGTCATTCAGGGTCTCAAGGCAAAGCTTTGTCACCGTTTGGCCAATTATATTCGAGAACTTCTGGTAGAAAAGAGTCGGGAATCCATCAGGTCCAGGAGCTTTAATAGCATCCATTGAGAAAACAACATCTTTCACATCTTGTGTCGTGAAAGGACTTAGAAGATAGTTGTTCATCTCTGCCGAGATTTCGGGAGAGATTCCAACCAACCCTACCTCAATGTCTTCTTCACTGGGCCGATGAGAAGTGAAAATGAATCGAAAACAATCTGTAATAACCCATGTCAGCCATTCATCTCCACTTGGCCAGACATACGATTCATCGAATAGGCCATCGATTTTATTTTTTTTACCACGACCCAAAGCCCGCTGATGGTGGAACTTCGATTTGGTGTCTCTATGCTTAAGCCAAGTCGCCTGACTTCGTTGGCACCAAAAAGATTTCTCTTTATGTGTCAAAGAATCAAGTTTACGCTCCTCTCTTCGGAAATAATTCCAATCCAACTTCTCATTCGCGTCACTAATCCGAGCAAGAACAAGCCGTTGCCTCTCAATTTTGTCCCTTAGCTCTCGAAACTTTCCACGCCCCCACCAGCGAAGACCATCACGACAGAGATCCAACCTCTGCTTAAGCTGCCAATTGCCGAGGCCCAGTCTAGCTGAGTCCTAAGCCATACAAATCACATCTTCACACCCCTCGTCGAGCACCCAAGCTTATTCAAAGAAGATTCTCCTTCGGCCTCGCTTTTTGTGAGGTATGTCTAACTCAAGAGCACCTTTCGAGTTGAAAAGCAAAGGATGATGGTCTGAGCTCCAGAAGTCAAGATGGCGTATCAATTCTCTCATCAACCGTTATTGCGCCAGCCTTTCGCCTACACGTGAAGGGTTCCCCAACATATCCCAAGTCATGTAGATCACACTCGTCTAGACATGTGCTGAAGTTATCGATCACGTAAGGGTCACGCGCGCAACCACCCTTGATTTCACTAGTCGAGAGAACTTCATTAAGGTCACCCCTTCACACCCAAGGGCCTGGATGCATGAATCGGAGCCGCCGAATCAACTCCCACGAATGTTTCCGCTGAGTTGAGACTGGATCACCGAATATGCCGGAAAATCTCCAATCCACTTCATCATCGCATTGCAAAACCCTTCGATACGAAACTTAAAGAACGATCCCAACGAGAATTTTATAGAATCCCGCCAAAGAAACACAAGACCACCACTCATACCAACTCTATCAACGCCAAAACATGATTCAAAGCCAAGCTCTTCACGGACTCTCTCATACTGTGACCGAACCAACTTTGTTTCATACTAGAAGATAAATTCTGGTCTAAATTGGTTCATATGAGAGCGAAGAGCTCCTAATGTCCGAGGGTTTGCCAAACCCTGGACGTTCCACACAAGGCCTATTACTGGGCTCGGCGACCTTGATCCACAGGGTACGTCGCCTCAGATTCTATTGTGCCAATGATTTTATCTATTTTCATGGAATAAACCATCGACGAACCACACTCCTTATCCTATTCATTCATAGCTAACAACTGATCCAAGACGTCCACCTGAACCAACTGACCTTCAATCAAGGGTTCCGAAATTAACTTAATACAAACTTTGCCTTCTCTCACCAAGGACTTGAGAGAGCGCTTGGGTTTCTTCTTCACAAAGGAACCTCTTGTCACTGCTAAATTCCCATGCCCTTTATCTGGAGACGTGCATTTTCCTTTAATGAAACCCGGAGAGACACTGGGAGAGAAGTGGATACCTCGTTGTTTGGAGTCGGTTGCGACGGTGGGGGTGCGAGCATACTTAACTTCTCATAGATGAACAGAGGATTTTCATAAGGATGAGGATATTTGATCGGAGTCTGTAGAGAATGAGAACTCTTATTGCCTGCTACGTATATCGAGGCGGCCTCCGCAAAGGACGAGGAAGTCCCATGAGAGTCTGAGCTTGTATCGATCGAGGAAGCTAGAACAGTTCCCACGTCATTGTCATTGAGAACATCCTGAACCCCCTTCTCTCGAGTCACATCCGATTCCCCCTTCGAGAATGGGTCAACGCTCAGAGTCAAAGGAATAGAGGGCTCCTTCAACTGCAAACTTGCTTTGCATAAAATCAAAGGAATGAAGCACTCATACAACTGCAAACCCGTTTTGCAAAGATCATAGTGGGCTTCTTAGGAATTAGAAGTTTCAGTGACCGTCATATTAGTCCCTTGGTTTTCCATCTGCAGATGTGTGACTATTAGTCCCTTGGTTTCAGGGACCGTCATATTAGTCCCTTGGTTTTCCATGGGCTCTGACACCGAGTAATGAGCTTTAGAGCTGAGAACACATGAGTTCTTTTGGCCTGAGGGAGGTCAAATATTTGCTTTTTCTACAGAATTAGTCCTAACTCCCGACGAAGTTGCTTCGTTTTTTGGAGCCATCGATGACTCTTTCTTTCTTAGCAGATTTATTGCTTGGACAGAATCGAAACAAGACACACATTTTTCTTCAGTACGAAGCCACGGTCCAAGGGCTTGTCGAGGATGATCGTCGAGGCCTTTCACGGTGATCATAGGATTTTTGCAACCCCTTTGATCATGGCCCAATAAGCCAGACCTATAGCAAAGAGATGGGAGTTTCTCATATTTAAATGCCATCCAAGTCGGTTTTCCTTTAACAGAGACGAAGCAGCACGGGCAAATAGTCGTGGACAGATCAAGAGAAACACGACATCTGATAGAGTCCCTCAAAATAGAGCAGAAGTTCTTGAACCACTTAAAGACGTTAACTTTGCCGCAGTAACCAGCCAATCGGAAAATATTTCTTTAAATATTGCACTATTTATAAGTAACAATTTCCTTAATTATCTATATAAGCTTTTAAATGAAATAAATTTGTTTTTGTAGAATTAATGTTTGTTACAAATTATAACTGAATAAAAATGATGCAGAGTCATGTAGTTATTTGTAAACACTTCATATCCAATACACACAGGCCAACTATATCTAAACACCTCTCATATGCATAGGCTTAGTGCTCGCTTATAAAAGTTAAGGTTAATTGCGGAAAAATATACCAAAGCTTTAGCCATATTCTCTGATAGGTACCCAACCTCAATAAATGTAAGTGAAAGTACCTAACGTCGCACTTTTTTTGTCGACCAACTAACGCCGTTAGACACCTGCTTACGTGGTTGTTCAACTGCGTCATATCGCGTGCCACGTGGTACAAGCCGCCACGTGGCCAAAGGTTGGGTACTTTTGCCGCAAAAATACCCAACCTTTGGCCACGTGGCGGTTTGTGCCACGTGGCGCACCACATGAGACAGTCTAACGGCCACGTAAGCAGATGTCTAACAGCGTTAGTTGGTCGGCAACAAAAATGCGCCGTTAGGTACTTTCGGCTACATTTATTGAGGTTAGGTACCATCGGAGAATATGGCCAAAGGTTGGATATTTTCACCGCAATTAACCCTAATAGCTTAAGTAATTACGTCGATAATAAATGATAATAACTTAAGTACTTACGTCGTTAATAATAATATAAGTACTTATGCCACAATAAATATTGATATTTTTTAAAAGTTAACTGTTTGGTACTTACGTCATAAACAATTCTTAAGTATCCGGTACTTTTACCTCTAAAAAATAAGATTTTGAATATGGCGAGAATTTGAAGTACTTTTGCCTGTATTATCCCATATGAAAAACATTGAAAATGAATTAACACTAAGTTAGACTTTTGGCGTTACATAATTCTTCTTTAGTGGTTTAAATCAATTTCTTAAGTCCGGATTAAACTGATTGCCATTTGATCACCATTTACTTCTCAATTCCAACTTTACCAATGATGAGCTTATATTGGTAATTTTCACTGAATTGGTTAAGTCCATCAAGTATGAAGTCACTTCATACCTAATGCACTCAATTAGTGTTGGACTAACATTTTGATCCGGATAATATGAGCATGTTACCAATATAATTGGGTCACATTAATAGTTAATTAAATTACTAGGCTCCCACCTTTTAATTTAAACTATGGACGTATGTTTTTTGTTAATTTATTGTATCCGTTAATCCTTACCACTTTGACTTTGTGTCATAACATCATACAACTGCAATCTAATCTATAAACTACGGATCAACACTCATTCAAAAAAAAAAATTGTTATAAAAAACTTATCATTAATAAAATCTATTCTTTATAAGATCATGAACATATTCCTTTATGAGCACGATTTACATATAAATCGAGGGCACATAACATATATGTCCAGAAGATAGAGGTTCGAGCCGTCAAAGGTCCTTGGTTGAAGTTGTGATACCAAGGCGTCTTAAAAAGCGAGACAACGAGCAAGAGTTCTAGTGAAGCATAAGAAAATCTGAAGGACTAACAAAAGTCGACATTCTTCGTATGTATTCGAACCGGTTACATCTTAATCTATGTAATTATATTTAGATTTATATTCAAGAATTTTGCACTAGAGATTGAGAATACCTCAAAATATTCAACACCATACTATGAGTTTATGACCTTCCAAATGAACCTAAAGAAGGGTAATAACACATTCACGCAATAGTGTTAAGTAAAAAAGAAAAAGCAACCGTTATTAAAGCGGTTAAAACTGGATATACTAAAAAAAAAAAACCAAATACTTCTAGATTAAAATAGGATTTTCAGCTTTAAGGTAAAAAGTAAAAACCGCAATTGATTATACGGTTTTATTATTTTAACCAAATCTCAAATTATTTTTTATTGATCATACCTATCAACACGTTGAAGCCTAAGGGAATACTAGAACTTATTTCACCATAAAAGTATTAAATATTTTCTTTATCATTATATAGTTGATTTTTGTCTGAATATTTAATTTTCTTCATAATAGATTATATTATCTGTTGCAATGAGAATGGCCAAATGCAGGATGTTGAAAGAAGTTATGCTTGATGTCTTAAACAAATGAATAATGAAGCTGTAACTTTTAGGCTATGAATATTAGAAATCTCTGATGCATAATGACATACAATATTGTCATACAATACTGTTTTTTATTATTCTGATTTCTGACTAATGTAATTTAGACTGCAAATTTAGTGTATGTTTGATGATCTGCGTAATATTGTATAGGGATAATTACGGTGAAAATATTCATAGTCTTTCCATCGTCGTCGATAAGTTTCCTTTCTTGTTTTGTGGGTGGTAAAATGATCTTCTCTGAAATTTAAGGCAGTTAGTATTTCATCCACTATTTTCAAGTAAAATGCCACGTTGCATCATTTTGACCGTCACGTGACATGCTATGTCATCTAAATGACACTTGGCATGCCACGTGATTTTTTTTTAATTTCTTTTTACAATATTATTGTTTTCTATTTATATACTAGTAATATTATTGTTTTCTTTGTATTTGTTCTATGTGAGACTTTCCAAATGATAATCCTCGATAAGAGTCAATAATCCATCAATAATTCTCTTAACGATAAGCTACAGTTTTAATATTTTCCATCGATAATCTTCAAAAATCCGTCAATAATCCTCGAAAACGGCAATTGATTTATCGACAAAAATTACATTTTAAACCTTCTAGGCCATACCTACATGTGTGAATTCGAACATTATATACAGATATACTGATATATAGATATAGACATATCATATATGATATATTTATAAATTTAGAGCTGCAACTCGCGGTGTCGCGACTCATCGCGACCAAATCGTAAAAAATCGCCAAAGTAAGAGTCGCGATGCGTCGCGGGTGGCCGGGTCGCGATGAGTCGCGAAATCGCGAGAAATGTGGATGTGTTGTTTGCGGCATATGTACCTATTTGTTTCTAATGTTTAATTTTATTAGTTTTTGCCTGAATTTAATTATCAAACTTTATTAATTATTTCAAAATTATATTTAGGTATGTTAATTATTTATAATTTATTTATTTCAAAATTATTTTTAAGTATGTTATAATTTATTATTTTGTAACATATTAATAACTTTGATTTATGCTAATTTTTAATTTGTAACATATGTTAATAAATAATAATTTGTAACATATTAATAATTTAAACAAATTTAATAGCAGTTAAATAAAGGGCTCTATAGCCATATAGCCAAACTACAAAAATTATTTTGAAAAATAGTCAACCTTTTGATTAATATTGCCAAATAGCCAATCAACCACATTAATAAATCACGAAAGACCGTATTACCCTTGTATTAACGTGTATTAACTAAGTTAATTTGTTTAAAAATAAATTAATTTTTTGTTAAAATTTTAATCACGATTTTTTATTTTTAAACAAATTAACTCAGTTAATACACGTTAATATAGATTTTCTGTAAACACAAGTAAATGTTCTTATTTTTAAGAAAAATTAACTTTGTTAATACACGTTAATATGTTAAAAGGGTATTATAAGTATAAAATATGTTATTAAATAGCCACCTCATCAATTTGGCTATTTTGCAAAGAAAAAGAAAATGATGGCTATTTGGCTAATCAAACGTTTCAATTTGGCTATTAAGAGCCATAATATGGTAAAACGAGATATTTCGAGTGAATAGTGGTTATTATTGCCACAAACAAACACAACTTTTTCCCTCACTCGAATTGCTGACGTGTCGCCACACCATTGGGCGAGACCAATTCGCGCTGATCGAGCCTCCCACGTCGCGATTATCTTCAACCATCGTGACTCGTCGCGATTCCCGCCATGACGTCGCGATTAATCGCGATCGGCCATCACTCGTCCCGTCTCGTCGCAAAGCCCTCTTTTGCGTCGCGAGTTGCAGCTGTATTTATATTCACAAATTAAAAAATTGGGTGGCGTGAAGGCGTTCAAAAGTAGACAAAACAGAAACACGAGGGATCATTAAAAGCAGCCCTTCTCAGTCATACGCACACACACCCACTTGCACACCAACTTGCAAGTTGCAAATATAGAAAAAATAATAACCATTTATATTTTGTTTATTTTAAATTTGGAAAAAACAAACAAACAATCACTAATCAGCAATCAGATTCAGCCATTGACAGAAAGAAACTAAGAGCAACTTGCATTAAAAATCCCATTCTTTACGACTATAGAGAGAGAGAAAAAAATACACAAAAGTTTAAGAAACAAACAATCAACAAGTTGCATGGTGTATTTATCTGTTTCATTATTTCTTAATTTATTCTATTTATTTATTCATTTTATTTTATAACAGCTAGATTGATGATGATTCCAATAGATAGCCTATCGGAAACAAAAAAGGTCAAGTTGCTGGAATTAAGCAGCTGTCCATATTCTTCCATTTCCATCACGTTGTTCACTCTTTTTTTCTTTCTTTTTTCAATTTATTTACAAAATTAATAAATAATTAAACAAATACAGGAATTTTTATTTTTTGTTCCTATGGACAGACCAAACAATACCCCATGCAAGTTGCCATAGATTAGGTCTCAATTTGAGTACCCCAAGATTTCAAAATCACAAACCATTAATATAATATAAACAATGCTGTACTTGATTTACATTGGAATCTTCACTCTTCTATCATATGCTAGAATCATCTAATTTACCAATTATACTATTAATACTAGTGCTGCAACTCGCGGTGTCGCGACGAGTCGCGACTCAGTCGCCAAAAATCGTCACTGTAGAAGTCGCGACGAGTCGCGGTGGGGGAAGTCGCGATGGCTACGAGAGAGAGGGTTACTATGTGAGACAGCGAGAGAGAGAGAGAGGGAGAGAGAGGGAGTCACAATTATGCACCGAATTGCAACTGGTCGCGATTTTTGACGCCGAATCGCGACTGATCGCGAACCGCCGAAACTCGCGAACGGCAAGAACTGGTCGCGACTTTCAGCTCTAATTAATACGGTTTATTTATTATATCTCAAGCTGAAGATATAAACATTTTAATTGGATGATCATGGTTTTGGTCACTGTATACTGTAGACATAAAATGGGAATATTATGATGGCTTGACATCAAGTACTTTCTCTGCAACTTGCAGACGAAAGTGCTCATCCCTTACCAAACCCACGTTCTCTTCCAATCTAAATTTATATATACTTTACACTTTACACATAGAATAATATATTATATTGTGCAATTTTCTGACAATTTATGAACTAACTAAGAAATTAAAATATTTATTTTATAATTCAAAGAAAATAAAAAACAAATAAGGCAACTAAATTTGAGTAAGCATCAATAAGAACGTTTTTATATATATATATATATATATATATATATATGTTTTTTGAATTTTGGTATTGTTATTCATATATGATACATATACAAATTCATACTAGCTATTAGTGCATGACTCATGAGATAGTTCTGGATCGTCCAATTAGAGAGGGGAGAAATAATGCATAACATGAAGGCCTGCAAAATGCGTATTATATATGTCCGGTCCGTCCTTGCTCTGATGAAATAATAAACTAGTCTATATGGTAGTGGGCATAACCGATTCTAATTTATTCACTTTGATTTGATGGAGTAGTGATGCAGAAAACAACGTGATGGGATGATATATATAATAATGCAATGCAAATGCAATGCGTGACAATAAATAATGGAGAGAGAGACGCCATAGCCTTCGTCAGAGGCTCCTTAACTTGTGCGCATTCAATATTCATTCATCAAAGCAAAGCAAAGCAAAGCAAAGCGGGCCATTTCACGTGGCCGATCTAACTTCTCGTTCACAACTTCACCAAATACTATATCTATATACATAATCATATGATCATAACACTCTTCCAACTCAAAGCTAACCAGCTGGGAAATAACATGACGAACTGTGATGAGTATATATACGGGTGTATTTACGCATGTGAAATGTCAATGACAAGATTAACAAGAGATGTGATTAGATTAATATTAATTGGCCTATTCGTTTTAGTTACACAAAAACAAGAGAAGAGAAAGAAGGAATGAAAGAAAGAAAGAAACAGCCGGGTCGTACGTTTGAACGAAGAACAAAAGAGACACAAAATTGATGAGTGGAGAGAGATATCACGTGCGTTGCGGGTGGGGTTTGTCCGCGGCGAGGTTCTGCGCGAGGGTGGCGAGGGACTGGAGGTTGCAGCGCACGATGGTGTCCACGAATGTGCGCGTGTCGTCGGTGGTGTTCCCGGGCGGGACGTCGACCACGTAGGACTCCACGGCCACGGTGGCGCTGGGCGAGGCGGGCGAGGCGTGCAGCGTGGTCACGGACCGGTAGTTGGACAGCCGGTGGTCGCCGCCCACCACGCTGAAGCTGATCACGTGCCGCTCGTCGTCGAGGATCTCGAGCCGCTCCGTGGAGGTGTTGGCGGGGAGACCTGACACCACCTGCACGCGCCGCAGCGTGCCCACGGCGCCGTCGCCGCCGATCACCGCGCAGCTCTTCACGAAGTGCTTGTAGGCCTGCGGGTTGTCGAAGCGCCGCAGCACCGACCACACCGTCGACGCCGGGGCAGCGATCTCCTGGATCACCGCCGAGCACGACTGGTCAGGCCGCACCTCGTGCGCGTGCACGCGCGCCACCGCTTCCGGCAGCGCGCGCGGCTCCCGCGGCGAGTGCACGCGCTGAACCATCTGCGGTGACTTGGGAGGGTTCGCCGGCATTTGAGTTGGTGAATGGTGATGATGATGATACGAAGATCAAGTTTCCTCCTTTCTTCTGATTTTGTTGTTGGGTCACTTTTGTGAAAATCTCTTGAATTTTGAAGAGAGATTGGAGATGTGTTTGGTTGGGGGAGAGAGAAAGTGAAGAAGAGTTATATACAGAGAGAGAGAGAGAGAGAGAGAGAGAAGGATTCTTCGGCGAAAGAATTAAAATTAAAATAAAGAGAAAAAAAAAAGAGAGGGTAAAAAATAGTAATAGTACTAGTCTATATAGAATTATAGATCCTGAGCCGCTGAGAGCTGAGACTGCAATATATTGCGTAATTAGTTTACTTTTCACATGCATACGCATAATAGTCTTTACAAATAAAAGAATAGGTTAGTTTTGTCTGCATATAATTTTATCGGAGTTTATTATGCAGCATTACTTAATAATGTGTACCTTATTATTAATTTATTACAAGTTGGACATTATAATATGAACAAGACGTTATCTCAACTTCTAAATTTAATTAGATAATTTGTTCTGAATTTTGGTAGAATATTTAAGGGCGAAATGATCATACAACGAAAATCAAACTTGTTTAGACTAGTGGTAAATCGACAACAATTAGACTCTTCATGAGCTCATGGGTTCAATCCCTTGAGACTAACCCCCAAAATGGCGTATCCGGATATAAACCCGGAAGCCTTTAAAAAAAAAAAAAAAAAACCCGGACCCATATATCCGGATCCGGATTGGTCCGGTTCCGGGTTTAAAAAAAATTATAACGGCTCTTTAATCTGAGCCGTTGGATATCCAACAGCTCAGATTAAAGAGCCGTTGGGGGCTAATTGCAAAAAAATAGTCGTTGGAAACCAACGGTAATATTGTTGTCAGGTTCCTGAAAAAGTGGTTGGTTCTTTAATACCTATCTTTCTCGAATTCCTACACAATTTTCTCTATAAATACTCCACTTCACCCTCATTTTTTCACACCTCTCATTCTCTTCATCTCCAACTTTCCAACTTTCTCAAACTCTCTCAAGCTCTCAAGTGTGCGATTTTAAGCTATAGTTTAGTAACTTTATAGTTATATAAATACTCTCAAATACTAGTTTAATTTAGTGTTATTGTTAGTTTAATTAAGTGTTATTATTCAGTTTAATTTAGTTTATTTTATTGTTATTAGTTTAATAGTGTTATTATTTAGTTTAACTTAGTTTTATTTTATCTTCATTATTAGTTTAATTTAGTTTCTTTCATCGGTCTACTATTCCGTCGCCGCGGTCTACTATTCCGTCGCCGCGGTCGATTAATAGTGGGACGGCTTTTAGTCGACATAATTATAATGTCGGAGTTATGAATCAACACAATGTTCCCGGTTTTTCTAGCCAACCATTACCGGTTCATGGTCAATATAGTACCGGTGGCGTCAGGTGTGAGCGGTCTGCCCCCCTATCCGACGCCGAGGAAGCGAAAGAAATTAACGGGAGCAGTTTGGCAGAACGACTTCAGAGCTGAGTACAGATGGAACTATGAAACCCAACTGGAAGATAGGTTCGGGATTTGCCAACACTGCGGGAGGGAATTTCCGGCCCATCCGAAGAACCACGGCAACAACTGCCTAGAACAACACGCCACGACCTGCAAAAAGAAAAAGAGGGCGGATGAGGTAAGTCGCTTACCTGATGATGTATATAGAATGATTATTGCTCAGTGGACTATACACGATGGTTTGCATATATCGGCGCCCAAGGGAGAAGGTTTTAACGAAATGATGATGAAGTTGGCGTCGATAAACCATAGGGAAATCTCGTATTATATAAACCACGATACCATAATCAAATTTTATAACGAGTAAAAGGCCGCTTTACACGAAATGTTCCTACAATCTTCTCACAAAGTGTCTTTAACGTCGGATTGTTGGAATGGCCATGCTAATGATGATTATATTACGGTCGTAGCTCATTTTATTAACGATAATTGGCATATGGAAAAGCGTATCATAGGTTTTACGCCGATGAGGGTTATGCACACAGCAGTAAACTTAGCCGAGGCTATATTAGAAGTTTTGTCGGATTGGAACCTTTCGGATAGAGTAGTTTCCATTACGTTAGATAACGCTAGTGCCCACACCAATGCCGTATAAATAATGAAGGAAAGTTTGACCAATTTTAGGGAGGATTATTTTCATCAAAGGTGTGCATGTCATATTATAAATTTGATAGTTAATTCCGGTATTGGCGTTATTTCCTAAAGTATCGCCAAAATTAGGAACACGACTTTATATATACGATCATCTACTATGCGTACAGTTTCTTGTGAAGATTATTGCAGGGCTCATAGTTACCAGGTCAGAACGTTTCAACCGAATATGTCAATCTGCTTGAACTCGACTTACATGATGTTGGATGCTGTCAAACCGTACAAGGAGCTTCTTACAAACTGGATCAAAGGCCCAGACCACGACGACCGCGAAGACCTCACTCTGGACGATTGGCTAACCGCTATGCAATTCCAGGCTTTTGTTCACCTTTTTGATCAAATTACTATTGATTTATCTCATGTTTACTCACCCACGTCTCAGAGAGTTTTACCCGCTATTTTCGATATACTTTGTCATTTTAAAAACGCAAAAAGTAATACTTTATTTACCGATGTACTAACCCCGATGATTGCAAAGTTCTAGTATTATTGGGATTCTGAAAAGCTCCAATTTTTGTATTGCGCCGCTGTAATCGTGGATCCGACAATTAAACTTTCCAAATTGCAGGATGTCTTACATGCGATGGAAGCTATGACGGGGGAGCCCTATATGACGCACAATTACTTCGATACGGATCAGAAGATGAAGACCCTTTGCCGAGAGTACGAGCAAAAATATAACGACTTGGAAGATCAGATGGAGGAAACGAAACCTCAACAGCAAACTCAGGTAATTTTTTTAACTTTATTTCTTAAGATTATTTTTTTTAATTTCCTAACATTGCTCTAAATGTGAATATTTTTTGTTCAATATAGGGCGGACGCGGGGCCGGTGGTTCACCGTACGTGTACAATCACCGGTTATTCTATAACCTTACGGCTATTGGGCGCGGCGGCGGCAATACGGCATCGACTTCTTCACCGGGTTCACAAGGAAGCGGCGATTCGGGATCTCATTTTCTTGGTCGACGTCAACGGCGTAACACCGTCGATGAGTACGCCCCATTTAGCAACCTTCCTCCGACACCGTGCCCTAACAAAGGCCTCGACATCCTTCAATGGTGGCACGCAAATCGATCTGAGTATCCGGTTTTATCCTTGTTGGCTCGTGACAATCTCACAATCCCGGTCTTAACATTATCATCGGAGGCGGCATTCTCAATGGCCGGAAAGATGTTAGAGCCTCGGCGCAAGTCTACGAGGGCATTGATGGTCGAGATCCTTATGCTTTCGAGAGATTGGATTATGGCCAACAAGCGACAACAAGAAAACGATATGTTCGACCGAGAATTGGAGAATTACTTTTCACATATTCAAATGTAATTCGTTTTCAATTGTTCGTTTTCTAATTGTACTTTGAATTTGAAACTTCGTTTGCCTTTCGACATTTGGTTATAGTTGTACTTTCCCGTATTCGACCTTCGAGTTTGTTGAATAAAAAACGCATATTACTTTTTTTTGTTGTTGTATGTTTTTATTAATTTCATATTTATTTTTAAATATTTAAAACACACAAAATAATTTAAGAATTTAAATATTTCATTTTTTCAAAACCGAACTTAAGTACCAAAATGTTAGATTTGAACAATTAAACGAAATTAGGGACTAAATAATAAATATAAAAAATTAATATAAAAAATTAAAAAAAATTAACCCGGATCCGGACCAGTCCGGGATTTAAAAAAATAATAATAAACCGGGTCCTTTTTTGCCTCACATTTTGGAGATTACTTGAGACCCAGAAATTTGCGTATATGTGTAATCTTGGCTAATAGCGCTTGCGGCCAATAGTGCCGGTTGTTCTTACTGTGACAATATATCTTGTAATACGATGACATGTAATCTTGGCCAATAATGCCACCTCATACAAAAAAAAAATAATCATACCTCGGAAAGAGGCTCGAGCTGAACACAAAAAAAGGAAGAAAAAAAAAAGTAGTTTTTTAGACGGTTCAGTCTGTCAATGCAACTTCTATCGAGATTTATTTATGACTTTCTACGAATTTATATGGTTTTGAGTAGAGGTGTGCAAAATAATCGGTAATCGAATTTTAAAACCGTAACAAAAAATTATCCGGTTTAAAATAACCGTAACCGAATTCTTTTGAAAACAGGTTAAGGTTAACAATATCCGGTTTCAAACAGGATAATGTTACAGGTTATTTATTTTTCAAAACAATTTATTTTTGTAACCGGTTTTTATAACAGGTTTTAATATTGATTTATTTATTTAAATATTTTAAAATTAAATTAAGTAGGATTTTCTATCTTTCAGTCAAAGCCACTTCAAGTTGCCGAACTAGATTTTTTTTTTATTTATTTATTTATAATTGTTTTTTTTATTTATGTATTGGACCGGTATATTTCTTTTTGGAATCAGTTGTATTATTGTGGTTTATTTTGGACCGATATGTTTTATCGTTGCGATAAACTTTGTTGAATGCTATATTAAGAAGAAGAAAAAAACAGGTTAAGCTTATTAAAGAGGTTAATCAGATTTTAATAACCAGAAATTACGTTAATCGGTTTTCGGTTAACCGGTTTCAAAAACAGGTTAAGGTAAAACATGACTAACCGGAATTAGGTTAACAACACCAAATAGTAAAAAATAAACATGTTAACCAACCGGTTGCAGCCCTAATTTTGAGTATATGAGTGGAGTCCTAGGTACCCTATGAGGGAAGCGGAAGGATCGCTCCCAAAGAGATGAATTAGTCCCGAGACGGGGAAAAGACGAGTGTATTTGTGCGAATTTTCTCTGCCCGAAAGATGTTTGGTTGTCTTCTTTGGGAGTGTTTTTACTAGGAAGGAAATATCTCAAATGCCAAACAAGATCCTCTCCAACTCCAAGTCTGGCCATTCTTACTTAAAATAAATAAATAAATATTTTAAGCGTGGGACTCAACTCCTCGACGTTGATTTAGTGAGACTGATCTTCGACTCCCTCTATATTAGGCATATCCCCTTATAATAATATTTATTATTTACTTTTACGAAGTTTATGCAAATTCTCGGTTTTCTTGAAATGAAGATTGTTGAGGCCGTTTCGTGCACTCAACCGTCACAAGATTTTTCATAGTTCTTAAATAAAGAGCTCGGTTCCTTCCATTTATTAGCTAGGGAAAGGTAACAATTTGGTACTGATAATATCGTAACGACTCGGTTTACAAGTATACACTTTTTCTCTCATTTTCTCTCTTTTCTCTCCCAAAAGATCCTCCTTTCTACATAGGTTTTTCTTCTCCTTTTATAGGCTAATCTTCCCGCCTCCCTCGGAGTCCCAATGACCCATCCCCCATATGACTGGCAAAAGCCTGGTACACTCTTCTTTCGCGTGGTTCGAGCCGACTGGGTTACTTCCAAGATGACCGCATTAAATGCTCGTCCCATCGCGGTGTGCTCAAGCATTTAATGCTTGTCCCACTGAGGCATGCTCAAGCATTAAATGCTTGTCCCATCGAGGCCTCAAGAATTAAATGTTATCCCATTATCCATTGTCAACAATCTATCAGTACCTCTCGTCGCGCCAGAGTTACGCTTTTGTTGTCACCGACACTTTGTTGCAACCCCCTCCTTACTCGTATCGTCGACTCCCCTCGTTGGGTCTCGGTGTCGTCGACTCCCCTCGTCGGGTCTCGGTGTCGTCGACTCCCCTCGTCGGGTCTCGGTGTCGTTGACTCTCCTCGTCGGGTCTAGGTGTCGTCGACTCTCCTCGTCGGGTCTTGGTGTCGTCGGGTCTTCATTCGCATTCGGGGATCCTTTCCATGATCTCCACTCTTCGGCCTTCAGGACTTTGTAGTGTTAAAGAGGGATCCAACCGGATCCGACCTTAAGAGTTAGCCCCCCATTTTATCAAGTGTTTTGACACTTGGTAAAATAAGAGACAACAACTTTCGGAGACCTTTCTCGCCTATGGAGTTCTGTCTAGAGCTCGTTATAGGGTGTATGTTCGTTGACGAGTCTATATGGAAGGTGCCTCTACTGACGAGCCGTTGCCAAAGACGTTTTGTTGATGAGCTTCTGTCGAAGACACCTCGTCGACGAGCTTCCATCGAAAACATCTCGTCGACGGTCTCCCGTTGGAGATATTTCGTCGACGCGTTTTTATCGGACACCTCCGGTCGAAGAGGATTTGTCGAAGATAGCTTATCGACGGTTCCCTGTCAGAGACGTTTCATCTCTTCCGACAACTTCTGGCACTGGGGTCCACTGGGGTCTACTTTGCAGGCTAAGCGTGCGTCGGGCAGGTGAAGCGTCCCGTCCCATCAACGCGCATCGTTTCGCACTCCAGTGCCTTTGGGGATTTATAATGACTCTTTATCCAGACCGTTGCTTATTTCAAACGCTCTCTCGTTTGGACCGTTGGATCGAATCGTGCCTCTTCGGTCTTCTCCTTCGTCTTGTGTTCTTTATATCGCCTCTTCTTGCCATTTTCTTTTTTTTTTATTCTCTTCTCTCTGCAACTCTTGTTTCGGTGCTTCTCCCTTTCTCGAGTCTTCTTTCTTCTCATTTTCTGGCTACTACCTGCTTCTCCGGTCACGGCATAGCGCCCGGAAAATTATTTTCTACCCAATCTCCTCCTTCTGTTATGAAGGCGGCGATACTAGAGCTCATCGTGCGGAAATATTTCGCGCGAGAGAATATTACGCGTGTCTGTCGAATCCCGGTGAATTGGCCGATTCCCCCACAGAGGGCTACATTTGTTTGTACGAAGCTTTTTTCCAACACGTCGGCCTTCATCTTCCGGTTCCCAACCTTATTCTGGCATTCATCTATGCTTTCAAGGTCCCCATCACTCAGTTGGGGCCTAATTTTCTTCGCCTCTTGCTCAGTACCATGGTCATTGCGTGCGAAGAGCGGGTGGAGATTACTTTGGATGACCTCATGCGCTTCTTCCTACTATCCGGGAATCCCCGGAATTTGGGGAGATTCATGGCATCGCATCGACTCCGGGAGCATATTTTGATGAACACGCCGAGCAAGGAATCTTCCTGGGAGATTGGTCTTTTGGACCTAATTATGCCGATCTCCCTCTCGAGTGGGTCGTCGACGTGCCGAAATTCAAGCCCAACACTGAAGACAGGCATTTCCAAGAGCTGCACCGGGCTCTTCTCACCAACCCTCGTCGAGATTGGTCTTGGGATTTCAGTGACGACCGCATATGCCGTTCGGGCGTGTTCCGAGAGGCGATGATCCTTGGTCCTCCCCCGGCGTCGCTTATTCCGAAGGGGTTTTCTCGCGTGGTTGAGCCGGAAGATTGGCCGGCCGAAGGGAGCCGGGTGGTGAAGAAACCAAGGAAACCCAGGGCAGACTTCGACGACTCTGACCCCAGAGATGAGTCTTCTCCGGTGGAGGCTTCTTTTGATAAGCGGCCGGCTGAGGAGGCACGAGGCTCCAGCCCCAAAGAGGGCGGAAGTCGTCGTCCTTGCCGCAGGATCCCCAGGTGTTAAGTCATCTCGGACGGCCACGTTATCGACTGCTCATCGGAGCGACGAGACACGCCTTGCACTTGTTCAGAGGCAGAGGGTCGACTTCGTCGACTCGTTTGTTTCGGCTGTCGATTAGCCGAAGGCTTCCTTGCCTTCTGCAATCGATGAAACTCCTGAGCCTTCCTCCCGGCCTTCATTGACCGAGCCTCAGGTTGATGAGACGCGAGATGTACCCGTTCGGGGAACAAGGGTCGATGCCATCGACCTTTCCTCGACGCCTTCACCTCTGCCAGAGGATGTCTCCTTGCCAACGACCAGTGAGCCTTCCCCTTTTCTTGCTTCTATGGTGGCGCCCGGTGATGCCGTCGCCGGCCCGATTCTTTAACTGGAGGGGGCTTCTGCCTTTTCCGCCCCTCTCCTCGCCGACCGATAAGAGGGAAAAATTGATGCTCCAGGGGAGCCCCCACGTCATTCCGAGGTCCGTGCGGCTGCCTCGGAGGTTTTGGTTAGCGTCGTGGAGGCAGTCTCCTCTGTGGCCGATGCCCCCGTCGATACGTCTGCTGCCGCCGCCGTCGGGAATGTTTTGGCACCACTTGCGCCGGCAGCTGTCGGCATCAAGAAAGCTCCACAAGCCCTGCCGCCACCAATGATTCCCATTGGCATTCCCATTGCGCCGTCGGGGGTTCGTGCTTCGCCTCCTCGGAGCGACAGGTCCCCTTCTTCGGGTTCCTCTCCTTCTCCCCCTTCACTGGGCTTCGGGAAGATGGCTTCTTCTTCTTGCGCCACCACCTGATTTCCTCTCCTTCCTGTCGCCGACTCGTCTTTCGAAGATTGGTCGGCCTATTCGGCCTCTATTTGCAAGAATTTTTCCATGGTGCCTTCTGGTTTCCACGGAGACGCTGAGCCTGTTGATGAATGCGAGGGTTACGCCGCCTTCGTCGGGGGCATATTCCGGAGCGTTTCCCGGGCGAATGATCAGCTTCTCTCTGAGCGTAAGGCCGTGGTGGAGGCGTCGAAGGAATCGTTCGAGCTTTCGCTAAAGCTCACCGACGCCCAAGACCAGCTTGAGAGGGCCATCTCTAACGAGCGGAGGGCTCATGAAGAGATCGATGACTCCGTCACGAAGTTGACAGCGACGACGGCTTCGCTGGGGGAGACCAGTTTTAAGCTCGAGGCGGAGGTGGCGCTCCGTCTGTTGGTCGAGGCCAAGTTGAAAGAGCAGGAACGACTCATCGCCGTTAGCGAGGCCCAGCTCGCCGAAAAGAATCTTTGATTGGAGCTCCGGGATAAATTCGACCGCCTCGCCCAAATTGCTGACGTTGTGGGGTCGTCGCCCTTCGAGGAGGAGCGCCTTGCTTTCCGGGTTAAGGAGCTGTCTGCCCAGCTGAGGCAGGCTCAGTCCGCGCTTAACATCGTCACCGAGGAGTTAGAATCGGCGAAGACGAAAGCCGCCGAGGAGAAGCATACCCGTCAGGGCTTGTTTGCGGGGGAGGTTCGAGGCACTCGATGAGTCTGTCGACGCTCACCCTCTTCTCGCTGGGTGTTGGGCTAACATCATTTTGTTCGAGGGTCTTCCGGCCGAGGCGACGATAGAGGATCTCCGAGCACGACTCCCATCGTGGTATGCTCTTCGCGAGGAGTATACCGCCGATATGACTGAGCTGGAGCGGAGGGCTACCGAGGATCCTGACTCTCATCCTTTGTCCCCGTACAATCCTCCGAGACTCGACGACCAGCGGTTGGCGACCTTCGACCTGGATGACGCTTCTTTTGCCTCTTCGTTGCGGGGCGAGTACGGCTCCAATGTCGTCGCCCTATCAACTTTGGTCCAAGAGCGCACCGATCTTTCCTTGGTCAGGGAGCAAGCGATGCTGCCTGCTCCTCTTCGCACTACACCTTTTTGTTTTGTTTCCTATATCTTTCTCTTGACCTTCTCTTTGCAGGGTGAATATGATTCCGGCGTCGATGCTTTACCGATGTCTTCCCTTCATATGCAAGAGTGGTTCCCGGATCGAGACCGGGGACATTTGGCCGCCATAGAGATTTTTGTGGATGATGTCGTTCGTCAAATCGGTGGTGGAAGATAGACCTTTGATTTATTGGCTTCGTGTGTGTTTCCGCGTGTCTTCTTTGCCAAGGTCCTTCGAATATTTGAGTCGAGTCCTGTAACTTGTAATCATATTCTTATATAATGAATATACTTTTATTAATTCCTGTAATATGTATGTAGTGTATATATCCTCCCTTCCCTTTTTTTTTTAGGCGTTGCTGGTCTTACCGTCGAGCCGGCAGGGTCCAGGAGCCTTAGGTAGTTTCAGTTTTAGGCGATGGTTGCGCTGTGACCAAGGCCATACCTTGCCGTGCATTTGGGGCATCGCTGGTCTTACTGTCGAGCCGGCAGGGTCCAGGAGCCTTAGGTACTTTCAGTCTTAGGCGACGGTTGCGCCGTGACCAAGGCCATACCTTGCCGTGCATTTGGGGCATCGCTGGTCTTACCGTCAAGCCGGCAGGGTCCACGAGCCTTAGGTAGTTTCAGTCTTAGGCGACGGTTGTGCCATGACCAAGGCCATACCTTGCCGGGCATTTGAGGCGTCGCTGGTCTTACCGTCGAGCCGGCAGGGTCCAATAGCCTTAGGTAGTTTCAGTCTTAGGCGACCGTTGCGCCGTGACCAAGGCCATACATTTTCGTGCATTTGGGGCATCGCTGGTCTTACCATCGAGGCGGCAGGGTCCAGGAGCCTTAGGTAGTTTCAGTCTTAGGCGACGGTTGCGCCGTGACCAAGGCCATACCTTGCCATGCATTTGAGGCATCGCTGGTCTTACCGTCAAGCCGGCAGGGTCCAGGAGCCTTAGGTAGTTTCAGTCTTAGGCGATGGTTGCGCCGTGACCAAAGCCATACTTTGTCATGCATTTGGGGCGTCGCTGGTCTTACCGTCAAGCCGGCAGGGTCCAGGAGCCTTAGGTAGTTTCAGTCTTAGGCGACGGTTGCGCCGTGACCAAGGCCATACCTTGCCGTGTTTTTTTTTTGTATATGTATATGTATATTTTGTTGCAAAATGTGAAGCTCTATTTCAAAATCAGGGGCCATCCCGTTTCAGAGCCAATGTACATTGATTTTAGTAGTACTAAGGCTGCTCCGTTTCATGCTCCCGTTGTTGCTTCGTTACTGGTAATACTTTTTTAGGTGTTTCACGTTCCAACTCCGTACTACTTTGGCGCCTTCAGAGTTCTGGAGTTCGTAGACGCCAGGCTTGATGATCCCTGTGACGAGGTAAGGGCCTTTCTAGCTTTGGCCGAGTTTGCCGGCATTAATCTCCGCTGTGTTCTGGAAAATTTGTCGGAGGACTAACTCTCCCATGCGGAATCTTTTTGGCTTAACTTTCTTGTTGAAGTGGAGGTCGATTGTGTTCTAGTAGTTGGCGATATGTGCGCTCGCCTGTTCTCGTCTCTCGTCGACGTGATCGAGATGGTGCTGCAAGTTTTCATCGTTTGCTTTCTCGTCGTGCGGGGCCGTTGCCCGACTAAGGCTTAGAATTCCTGCTTCGGCAGGGGTCATTGCCTCGACTCTGAAAGCCAGGACAAATGGAGATTCTCTTGTCGCCGAATAAGGTGTTGTCCAGTATGCCCATAATACTCCTAGCAACTCTTCTGGCCACAGTCCCTTCTTTTTGTTGAGCCTTTTCTTGATGGTGTCGACGATCGTTCTATTGACTGCCTCGGCATTCCCGTTGCCTTGTGGGTATCGAGCCGTCGAGGTGTTCAGCTTAACTCTCAAACTTTTGAAAAAATCTTGGCAACACTTCGAAATGAACTGTGATCCGTTGTCGGCGATGATTTCTCTCGGCAACCCAAATCGGGTGAAGAAATTCTTCCAGACGTAGCTTTCTACGTCGGAATCCTTAATATTGGCATAGTATTTGGCTTCCGTCCACTCGGTGAAGAAATCCGTTACCACCAGGATGAACCGTTTCTGCCTCTTTCCGACGAGCATAGGCCCGACGATACCCATCGACCACTTCATGAATGGGTAAGGGACGGAGACCGCTGAGAGTTCCTCCGCTGAGCAATTGATGAAGGGGGCGTGATGTTGATATCTGTCGCATTTTCTGGCGTAATTATTGCAGTCGGTGGCCACAGTCTCCCAGAAGAAGCCTTGCCTCATGACTTTTCTTAGAAGCGATCGACCGCCGAAATGATTCTCGCACTCCCCTTTATGCACCTCTCGCAGCACGTGCTCGGCTTATCTTTTTCCAAGGCATCTCAGGTAAGGGCCTGTGAAGCTGCGTTTGTACAGCCTCAGTTGCAGCATGACGTATCTCAAACTCTTCGTCTTGATCTTCCTCGAGAATGTATTTAGCGAAGGGAGTCCGCCAGTCGTCGCCTTCGTCGTCGATAACCACGTCCTACTCCTCTCCCACTGCGTCCCCCTGGTCATCATTTTCGATGTTGAACAGCTTCGCGTCGCTCGAAGGTTCGTCTCGGCGACAGTCGTTGATCGTTGCCTTCTTCTTCTCGGGGTCCTCCGTGTTGGAAATCGGGGTTTGATTTCCGACTCCATTACCACGAAATATGCTTCCGAGCCGTCCCGGTAACATTTAAAAAATTATTTTAAAGCGGAAAAACTTGTTATCGTAACAGCACAGATATCGGGTAATAACCATTTTTCACAAGATCCGATAAATATTACATATTTAATATTCACAACTCATTATTAATATCATAGTCGAAATAAGAAATAAATAGAAAGCAGTAAATGTTTGCATTTATTAACCCAATGCATAAGGCCGTACCTCAGTTGACATTTCTGACTGCGGACTCTGAAGTTTGGCAGGGTTCCGCCGGTGCTTAGGGAAACACCCGTGATCTTCCGGGATATTCTCCTGGACTCCTCATACCGAAGCGTGGGCTTCGCCGGCAGGACTCCGTCGCATAATTTAACTGAGGTTCTTTTGAAGCTTCCGGAGAAAAAAGTCTTCTAAGCCGAACTAGAAAAGAGATCAGAGGCAGAAAACTCGCAGACCCTAGAGAGAGAGGGAGAGCTCGAGTTTTTGGTCTGGGGAAGGTGTGTTCAATGTTGTAAATGAGCTCCCTATTTATAGACTTGGCCCGTAACCGAATTAGAGATTTTCACTCCAAAATTTGAATTTTATATATATTTAAATACTTTAATTATTTCAATCCAATGGTTGAGATTTAATCTCATCTAGATCCAATGGTTATAATTAAACTTGTATTTAAATTAAATAAGAAAGACTTGGTAAAAACAAAAACCAATCTTATCATTTTATTTAAATATAATTCGAATATATATATATATATATATTTGATTTAAAAAATTATTATTAATTATAATTAATTATCCTAATCCAAAGGCTTTGATTTAATCTTATCTAAATCCAATGGATATAATTAATTAGGGATTTAATTAAATAAGAAAGACTTGGTAAATCAAAAACTAATCTTATCTAGTTATTTTAATTTCGAAATATATATATAATAATGATAATTTCGAAATTAATTATCTAGATCCAACGGCTTAGATTAATCTTAGACCAATCTAATGGATCAAATTAATTTGGGATAAAAATCAAATACTCTATGACTTGGTAAAAGCCTAATTCGATTTTATCCATATCATTATCTTCGATATATATATTATAAATATAATTAAACAATTTCCAATCCGACGGTAAAGATTAAATCTTAAACCAATCTAACGGATACAATTAATTAGGTCAAATTCGAAAGCCCTAAGCTTGGTCACCAAGCTACTATTTTCGAATTAGGGTTAGGTCAAATAATCAATCATCTTAATCCTACGGTTGATATTAAATCATCTCCGATCTAAAGGATAAGATTGATTTTAGGGTTTTTGTCAAAGTACCAAACTTTAGGTATTTATGCCGCAAATATTAAACCCTAGCTAGGTCAAGCTCGTGTGGGCTGTATTATACAGGCCCACATCGATTTACACAATATATATAATTAAATATATATATATATATTATTATTAATATAATCCATTAATTATTAATTAATTATTAATAAGATATTAATAATTAAATTATATTAATAATTCCTTATCTCAATATCACACATAAAAATGTCATGGTGCCACACCATCATTTAAATTCGTGACATGTGATTTAATTTCATAGTTTATCGAACCGAGCACAAACTTAAAAAATCCATAAATCACAAACCGTAAGTCGAAATGACTTGGTTAAAAAAGCAAAGTTTCTTAGAATTTAATTTCAAACAACATGGTGCTGATAGAAAATCTAAATTCCAAATTTCTTTTATCAGTTAATTTCGTGTACCAAGATATGGTACTTTTGCCACGCTGACGATAAAACTATCTGACGTCTGCCACAGACCTTTCAGTTTTATAAGTCTAGTCAAATGATTAAACATTATACAAAATGTATTTTAATCACATACGTATCATCCGTTACGGAGCTATCCTGGGGACCATGGACCTGTATCACTTAAGCTCCAACGAACTGCTAGATGTTCGTCAAACCTCGAAGTGATTCCACTATAGACCCGAGGCTGCACTCTTTAGTGATACGGTATATATTATTCCCTTTATAACAGCAGGGTGTCCATTGATACAATCAAATTCGGGTTATTGATCTTTCACTTGATGATCCACACACGAGCAGGCGGTTTCTACCGTTATGCCCCTCGTTGCATTTTCATCCTTGACTGAGTCAGTAATATTATGAGTGACCCACTTATGGTTTCGATTCATAAGTTGCGCACGGGTACCTCTCACTTCTCACCACCGACAATCAAGGGAATCATCATGACTCTGAAGAGAGCTGTGTGATGCCCATGTCTATGACCAAGCTACCCTTACTGCTGACTATCATGTTCCCAAAATAATAGTGTTGGTAATAACGGTAATATATTGTGTTCTTTAACGGTTAAATCAAAGAACAATCAAGCCAACAGCTCGAACTCAAGATCACTCAAGACTTAGATCGAATATCCATTTGATCATCTACTAGTGACTCAACTCCAAGTTATCAGTGACGGTCTTATATGATAACTTCCGGAGTTTAAGTCAGGTCCAGTCCAGTATGAAGACACTTCATACTTAATGCACTTCTAGTGAGTGTGACACACACAAAATCCAGAATAGAATTGTCACTTAGTCACATTAATGACCTTATACGATTAATGGGCTCCCACCCAGTTGATCAGGTCACGGACATTTTAAGTTCATTTATTATGATTATTAATTCTTCCTCACATTGACTTTGTTGTGATAATAATAACATACTTGCATCCTTTATGAACTAAGGAAACAAACATTCTATTTTACTCTACCAGAAACTATAATAAGATTAACATAATAAGTATCATCTTTATTCAATGACATGTCATAATCTTTTACAAATGGATAAAATATCTTGTTTAAGGACACATATGTCCAACAATCTCCCACTTGTACTTAAAGAAGATGACCCATGTCTTTCACGCCCATATTTTCCAGATGCCTCCTGAATATTTTCTCTGGCAACGTCTTGGTAAATGGATCAGCCAGATTGTCTTCCGAAACTATTTTCACAACCAGTACGTCGCCTCGACGTACTATCTCTATAATGAGATGGTATTTTCTCTCTATATGTTTTGCCTTGTTATGGTCTCTGGGCTCTTTAGAGTTTGCCACCGCACCACTGTTGTCACAGTATAGCGTTTGTGGACCATCTACATCTGGGACTACACCCAGTTCTATGTAGAAATTCTTTAGCCAAACTGATTATTTGGCTGCTTCACAGGAAGCCACATATTCAGCTTCCATTGTGGAATTTTTGATACAGGATTGCTTTACGCTTCTCCAGAATATCGCTCCACCAGCAAGGGTGTACACTGCTCCTGACGTCGACTTTCTCGCGTCTTTATTAGACATAAAGTCTGAATCAGTGTATCCAAGTGGATTCAGTTCTGACCTTGAAAACACTAACACTAATGGGCTCCCACCCAGTTGATCAGGTCACGGACATTTTAAGTTCATTTATTATGATTATTAATTCTTCCTCACATTGACTCTGTTGTGATAATAATAACATAATTGCATCCTTTATGAACTAAGGAAACAAACATTCTATTTTACTCTACCAGAAACTATAATAAGATTAACATAATAAGTATCATCTTTATTCAATGACATATCATAATCTTTTACAAATGGATAAAATATCATGTTTAAGGACACATATGTCCAACACTCCGTTCTTGGAATGCTGGGTTTCTCGATTGTCTCCAACGTGATTATGCGCAGCGTTCCTGCCCTGTTCGTCGACCCTAGTCCTGCCAGAGCGTCGGCAAATGTGTTGTCCCCTCTTGTTACTTGTGTAAGGCTAAAGCGTGTGAATCTCTTCAAAAGGACCTCAGCGACCCGGGTATAAGCTCCCATTCTCTCATTGTGTCGCTCGTATTCCCCGTTGACTTGATTGACCACCAATTGAGAGTCTGAGAAGACTTCCAAGCATTTGACCCCAATTGCTAGGGCCGACTCTATTCCCACGATGAGTGCTTCGTATTCGACTTCATTGTTCGTGGCACGGTAGCTAAGCCGGCACGCTTTCTCTACGACTTCTCCCATAGGCGAGACCAGACTAATTCCGATGCCTGATCCTTGCGATGTCGCGGACCCGTCGACGTTCAGTATCCAAATCCCACTTTCATTACTGAATTCTGCCTCGTCGGTCGGAAGCTTGATCAGAAAATCTGCTAACACCTGGGACTTCAAACTCGTCGACATCGTACGCACCCAGCCGGATTGACCACTTCGTCAGTCTTCCTGACTGGCTCGGGTTGTGGATGGCGGACCGTATCGGCCTCTCGGTCTTGACGACGATGTAATGAGCCTGTAAATGGTGTCGTAGCTTAGTCGACGCCTCAAATACGGCGATGGCTAGTTTCTCTACTTGCGGGTACCTTCTCTCAGCGTCGATGAGCTTTCGTCTGATGTAAGAGACATGTTTCTGTTCTCCCTTGTCTTCTCTGACTAGCACCCTGCTCACTTCTTCTTCTGATACAGCGACATATAAGAACAGTGGTTCGCGTGGCGTCGGCTTAGCCATCACCGGTGGGGACGACAGGTAGGTCTTGAGTTCCTGGAAGGCGTTCTCACAATTCTCGGTCCACTCGAACTTCTTGTTCTTCCGGAGCAGCTGGTAGAAGAGAAGAGCCTTGTCAGTCGAACGGGAAATGAACTTGTTCAGGGCCGTAATTCTTCCGGTCAGCTTCTGCACCTCCCGCTTGTTTCCGGGCGACTACATGCCTTTGATTGCGTCGATTTGGTCTGGGTCTGCTTTTATTTCTCGCCAAGTAACCATGTAGCCGAGGAATTTCCCAAATGCTACCCTGAAGGTGCATTTAGCGGGGTTGAGCTTCATCTTGTGCTGGTTGAGGATCTTAAAGTAGTCTGCCAGATGCTTTACATGCGCTGCTGCTTTTAAGGACTTCACCACCATGTCGTCGATGTAGACCTCCATCGTTCCTCCGATTGACTTGCCAAACATTTTGGTCACTAACCGCTGATAGGTTGGACCCACGTTCTTCAGCCCGAAGGGCATGACCTTATAGTAATACGTCCCTCTTTCGCTAATGAAGGATGTCTTCTCTTCGTCGTCCGGGTGCATTCTGATCTGGTTGTAACCTAAGTATGCATCCATGAAGCTTAACAGCTCGTAACCATGGGTGGTCTCGACAAGCCGATCGATGTGCGGCATCAGAAAGCTATCCTTTGGACATGCTTTACTGTGGTCGGTGAAATCCACGTATACTCGCCACTTCCCGCTCTTCTTTTTCTTCACGACAACGGTGTTATCAAACCATTCAGGGTACTTGACTTCCCTGATCGCCCCCGTCATCAGTAGCCTGTCGACCTTGTCGTTGATAATCTTGTTTCGGTACGATGCCAACTTCTTCCTTTTCTGCTTAACCGGTCGATGGATCGGATCGGTGTTGAGCCGATGAGACATAACCGACGGGTCTATTCCCGGCATGTCCTTGTGGGTCCATGCGAAGCAGCTCCCGTTCTTCTTCAGGAACTCAATAAGTCATTGCATGATTTCTGGACCGAGCTCTGCTCCTATGCTAACGGTTCGAGTGGGCACCGAGTCATCAATTCAAACTTGCTCCACCTCTTCTATCCGTGGTCCTCTCTCTCGGTGATTTTCTCTTGCTTCGGACGCTCCGATGCTCTTGCTGCATCCTTCTCCTCGCGCCGCCGAGTCGGCGGTCGGCGGCGATGATTGTTATAAACGCTCTTTCTTTTTCTCTTCTCCCTGCGCCATTGCCTTATAGCTCATTTGGTAGCAGGTTTGGTATGCGTCCGTATTTCGTTTGATCTCCTCCACTCTTCCCCCTTTCCCTGAGAACTTGATGACCTGGTCATACGTCGACAGAACCGTCCTCATGGAATGTATCCACGGTCGTCCGAGGATCATGTTGAAGATCGACGAATAATCCAGCACCATCAGCGTTGTCATTTTGTTGATGTTCCCTGTACTCACCAGCAGCCTGATCGTTCCCAGCGACGTAGCGACATCTCCGTTGAACCTCGAGAAGCTTCTTGGCTTGCCTTGGATCTCCATCCCCTCTATGTCCATTCTCTTTAGCGCATCGTATAAGATGACGTCGACGGAGCTTCTGTTGCCAACCAGTATCCTATCGACATTGCAGTTTCTGACGCCCAGCGACAGTACTAGCGCGACGTCATGAGGGTCGGCGCAGGCGTCATCTTCGATGAAAGCTATTTCGGTGCCGACGCCTTCCATCATCACGTCTCCCCGGTTGTGTTCTCTCGCCCTTCTCTGATAGGCTTTGATGATGTTAACAGAGTCGTCGCACAGATACGACCCTCCCATGATCATCTCGATTCTCCTCATTGTCTTTCATGGTTCGCCCTCGCTGCTTTCTCGTCCTGCCTACTGATTCGTCGTTGCTTGTTCAGCCGGGGGTTTCCTCCTCTGCCAGGTGTTCCCCCCTCCGTTCCTCTGCTGCAGCTCTTCCCGTCGAGGTTGTTGTCGACCGTCTTGACTTGGTTCATAAGGATCGCCTAGGTCCACTCCTTGCATTTCTCCTTTCGCCCATTTTCCACGAGCCTTCTCTTTACCGTAGCGCATTCTTCCGTGGAGTGTCCCTTTGTCCTATGGAAGCTACAGAACTTGTTCGAGTATCTGGGCCATATTCTTTGCCCTTGCTCTCATTCCGTTGATTCTCGCCTTTCCTCGACTTTGTAGACCATCTGCCTTTAGCCTTCTTGTCCATGCGTCTGGCCGAACCATTTTCTTCCTTCCTCTTCCTTCTTTGCTTTCGTCGATGGGACATCCCTGTAATCCATATTCTCTTTATTCTCTTGTGGCTTTCCCTTGCTCTTCAATCCATACTTCTTGGCCAGCGCTGCTTTTTCTTCTTCTATCTGCATGAAGATCGATGCCTTATGGACGGCATCCTCGATCGTCGATGGTCGTGCCTTGCTAAGCTCTTCTCGGAATGGCGCGTCGAACCATAGGCTATGCTTCATGGCCTGGATCGCGACGCCGTCTTCTAACCCGGACACCCGGGCCGTCACATCTTTGAATCTTCCGACAAACTTCCGCAGGGACTCCCCGTCTCCCTGCTCCAGCAACCATAGGTCAGTCACACTTACCTCGTTCTGTACGTACATCGAATAATGTCGTAGGAAATGGGAGACGAGGTGGTCAAAGCAGCTGATTGAATTGGAGGGGAGCCTGGCAAACCATTCCAAGGCTGATCCTTGTAGGCTGTCGACGAACATATGACACATGATGGCCTCTCGCTCCAGTCCTCGCGTGTTGATTCGTCCCGTCGTAATTCTGAATACCTTCACGTGGGCGTTGGGCTCGGTAGCTCCTCTATACGTCGTCGGTCTAATCTTGGGCATCTCGTCGATCCTGATACTACTGATGATCGGCGAGAAGGGGTGAACCTAGACTCCTCGACGAGTCTGTCGATCTCCGGGGCTGCACTCGTCGCTTTGTGCACCTGCGAGGTCACATATCCCATCTTTGAAGTCAACTCCTGGAGTGCTCAGTCGACGCGCTCCTAGATCCTTGTTTCCGCGGCCGTCATCATTGTTCCTAGCTTATGGTGTTCCATTACCGGGTGATGAGAGGGAGGTGGTGTTCCATTCTCGCACTGAAATCTCTCCTCGTTCTCTCGTCGCGACGCGCCGTCGGGAGAAGGGAAGTGGGCGCGACTTACTCCAAACTGCGCGGACGCCAAGCCTGCTGTCCGCCTCTCAGGATCTTCCTCTCTCGGAGAGGAGGGCCCCGCGACTAGGCTCTGCGGGGATTGCCTTCTTGTGTTGGCGGTGTGGTCTAGAAGACTAGTGAGCTGTTGGTTCTGCGCGGTTGCTGCTGCGAACTGTTGATGGAGCTCCTCCATGGTGACATGGTTGCGTTCCACGTTGACGGGCGACGCCGTCACTAACTGCTCCTCAGCATGCTCACGTTTGTCAATGGTCGCCATTCTTCCAAACGCCCAACTGTGCGATAGAAAGAAACTGGACCCCTCAGTGGGCATCAAACTGTTGAGGCCGTTTCGTGCACTCAACCGTCACAAGATTTCTCTTGTTCTTAAATAAAGAGCTCGGTTCCTTCCGTTTATTAGCTAGGAAAAGGTGGCGATTTGGTACTGATAATATTGTAACGACTCGGTTTACAAGTATAGCCTTTTTTCTCTCATTTTCTCTCTTTTCTCTCCCAAAAAATCCTCCTTTCTACATAGGTTTTTCTTCTCCTTTTATAGGCCAATCTTCCCGCCTCCCTCGGAGTCCCATCGGCCCATTCCTCCACATGACTGGCAAAAGCCTGGTGCACTCTTCTTTCGCGTGGTTCGAGCCGACTAGGTTACTTCCGAGATGGCCGCATTAAATGCTCGGCCCATCGCGGCGTGCTCAAGCATTTAATTCTTGTCCCATTGAGGCGTGCTCAAGCATTAAATGCTTGTCCCATCGAGGCCTCAAGCATTAAATGCTCATCCTATCAGCCATTGTCAACAATCTGTCAGTACCTCTCGTCACGTCAGAGTCTCCTCGACGCTTTCCTTGCCGCCGACACTTTGTTGCAACCCCCTCCTTACTCGTGTCGTCGACTACCCTCGTCGGGTCTCGGTGTCGTCGACTCTCCTCGTCGGGTCCAGGTGTCGTTGACTCTCCTCGTCGGGTCTTCATTCGCATTCGGGGATCCTTTCCATGATCTCCACTCGTCGGCCTTCAGGACATTGCAGTGTTAAATAGGAATCCAACCGGATCTCACCTTAACAAGGATTTGTTTTTTCTTTTTTTTACAAAATCTGTTATAGCAATTTCTTTGAAATAAATGTTATCCATAGTTTATTTCCATTTCAAACATTTAATTAGTACATGGAGTCACTGTGTCGTAAGATTCATTAAATGCAATAATAAACTAAAATAAAATAATGTGACTCAATTAAAAGATTATAATTTATTGTTATTAAAGTCATTAATGTGAATAAGTCATTAATATTTATCTATGATTACCGGCAAGACGAGGATAATCGAAGAAAATACAAATCTTTGTTATAGCCGACGCCAACATTAAACTCGAAAGTTTTTATCAATATAAAATAGAGAAAGAGGGAGACATTGAGGGTTCAACGTCGGATTACAACTTGAATATTATATAGCAGTAGAAAACAAAACTCTACCAGGACTACTAAAATATAAAATGATTATAAATATTTATATTGAGCTTAAAGAAAATTCACCCAACTAAATGATAGCAAGATCTGTATTTTTTTTTATTAATAAATATAAAGTAATAATTATTTCTCACATATTATAATAGCCCGTCTCGTTGGATTATATGTTTAATTCGCACAATCTTTAATTGATGTGAGCAATAGCCTAACACTAAACTTATAAATAAGATGTGTACAAAGTCGTCAAAAATTGAATAATGAATTAAATAGAACGAGTTGATCGTGAAAGTTGGTGTTGGGTGGTGATAAATAAATAAGGACCAACTTGCTCTGATAAAATTAAAAATAACCATTGGCATTTAATTAATATTTAGGTTGCAGTTTAATAATCACCTTCCTCGTCAAGTTGCGCACAAAAGAATTACTTAAATCAGTCAATGTGACGTAACATGTAGACATAAATCATAATTAATAAAAGTGTTTGTATTAGAATGATAAGAATGGTTTATGACATATTTCAGCATAAATATGTAAATTGCAGAGATAATGACAATTAATTACAGCATCACAATTTCGATAAGAGGGATAATTACGGTATAATATTTCAATTTTGACTAATTGAAGCAGCAGGGGTTTAAAGTGAATAATAATAATAAAAATACTCAAAGTCAACAAATGTAAACCAACGGGGCATCTTTCCATTCAATATTTTTCATCGGACGTTAGCTTACTCCTATTAAATCATACCTAATTAAGATATACACATTAATTTGTTCATCCACTTATCTAGCATTTTGTCTCATTTGAATTCGACGAAAAAAATTTGATGGAAAAATCTCCTATTTATTAACTTTCGATACTTTTATTGCCATTTTTTCACTTTGAACCACTACCGCCCCAACTAGTCAAATTTGAAATACTTTGGTCGCGATTATCCTTTCTAAAATAATAACAAGTTAATTTATTACGGTTTAGATGACGAACTCATTTCCAGAAACAAAATAAATAGCACACTATATCTAGCTGGCAAACATTGGCTGTAAAATAATCTATTGATCGATCTATGACAAAGATTGATTGTAAGAAGAGAACTCCGAACACAAACGATGTTAACGTTAAGTTAATAAGACAATGAGGTTGACTCTATTTTCAATAAGTTAGACTATCAGTCGGATTTTGTATTGAGAGGCAGTCTAATGAATTTGTCACTGTTCTATGAAACTCATAGAATTATCTTGTAACTTGTATACTTATAATTGTATTTGTATCATGATCTAAAATATTTGGACAAGAGTCTTTGATGATCTAAAGACGGACGAAGAACGAGAACTAATTTCTAGGTTTTGCAAGCATAAACTCGACTTTTTATTCAACAAAACTAACAAATACAACTCATGCAACCCTTTATATAGAGGGTTAAAAACGATAAAGAAAGCTGATAGCTATATTTAAACTAGAAATGGAAATACAATAATAAAAAATAAAGAGAGAATAATCAAAATTAAAGAGCTGAAAATCGCAATTAAATGTGAGAAATCGTACGAAGATTGGTCGTGATCTCGATTATTTATTTCCTTTTTTGCTCTGCATCATTCTCCCATGGTTGAGAAAATTCGTCCTCGAATTTATGTAGGCGTGTTATCGGTAGTGAAATCGGGTGGCTCACCAAGGTTGATCGTCGGGTGGTTTGTCAAGTCGCTTTTGCGCAAATTCATGTTGTGGCTTCTCGGGTGTCTCGCCGAAAATGTTCTTGAACAATTTCTTGGGTCGCTCCTCTGGGAAAAAGACAAAAATTACTTCGGGTTCTTTCACATTTTTCTTGAGCGAAACCAAGAAATTTTTCTTTGAGAAATGGTTACTTGGACTTCACAAAATATCTTCCTTCTCCGTTGTGGTCAAACACGACTCGTGAACAATACGAAATATAGTCGTGCCACTCTGGAGTCGCTTCTCGTCATCTTAGGATTCCTCATACCCAACCTCATCACACTCGGCCTCTTTGTACTCGGCCTCCTCACTTTCCCCGTTATCATACACGACTTCGTCGTATACATTTCTGCGGACACGTCGTCACCGTACATGGCCTCATCGTAGGTGGCTTTGGCGTACTCTGCCCCGTCATATACAAGCTCATCATAAAAAGCTTCGTCATACTCGTCGTCCACGGGTCTATCGTGAGCGATATCGGCGTACTCCGCCTCACCGTCGATAAACTCATCGTACTTTGTGAAATCCACATTGAATGCCGCTTCCCACCGTGCGAACTCTGGGGCCGCCTCAGGTGAATCATCTCGTGACCGTAGCCTCCGCTATTCTTCCCATATGGACTTTCATGATCGTCCTTGGTGTTGGATTCATTGCGTTGATTTTATTATTCCGATTGATATTGCAACATTGCACGCATATGTCGGTTCAGCAACTCCCTCTGCACGAGTAATACGTAAAAATATTCACGCCGCGCAAACTTTTCTACGGAATTTTTAGGAACGACCCGTTTCTTTGGCGCCATTTGCGCGGAAATAATTGGCTCAAATACCAACTGATGTAGATACACGGATGAAGAACGAGAACTTTTTGAGTTTTGCAAGCATAAACTCGAATTTTTATTCAACAATCAACTAACTAATTACAACTCATGTAACCCATTATATAGAGGGTTCAAACGATAAAAAAACGGTCTAAGGCAAGAAATGGAAATGCAATAATATAAAATAAAGAGAGAATAATCAAAATTAGAGAGCTGAAAATCGCAATTAAAGGCGGGAAATCGTACGAAGATTTGATTTAGAGAGAAATACGAGCGAACACAAGAACGCGTTTTTGCGAAATAAAACTTGATTTCACTAGAAAAAGCTCGCCAAGCGGCCCATTATATAGAGGGTTAAAAACAATAAAGGAAACTAAGTGAATCAAGGCAATAATCACCTAGAATCATGAAAGCAAATAACAACAAAGGAGGCTAAATAATTGAAAATGAATGCACAATAATCAAAATTAAATGGTTGGAATCGCCTTATTAAATGAGGAAAATCTCGGTTATTTCCTTCTTAGAAAATCTGCATCATTCTCTCAGTGTTGAGAGAATTTGTCCTCGAATTTATTAGGGTGGGTTGGTAGTAGACTCGGGTTAACCTCGCATAGACGTGTTCTTGTGTTCTTCGTAGCCCGCTCTACATCAGTTGGTATCAGAGTCACTCGCTTCTATGCAATGGCGCCGAAGAAGCGAGCCGTCCTTGACACTTTCGTAGAGGCTACAGCGAGACGAGAAGAGGTCGACGGATTGCGCGCTCAAGTGGAATTGTTGGCTTCGGTCTAATATTTTTCTTTCGACTTGCACCATCGACGGTAAAGTTTGTCGCTTTGTGATAAACTCAGAAAGTTGTGAAAATGTCATCGCTAAAGAAGTTGTGAAGAAACTCGGTCTCACTCCAGAGCCACATCCGATGCCATATAAGCTCGCTTGGCTCCAAGCCGGTATCGATGAGGTTCTTTGTGACGAGGTAACTATGGATGCTTGTCACTTACTTTTATGACGAGGTAACTATCGATGAGGTTCTTTGTGACGAGGTAACTATCGATGAGGTTCCAATATGATCGGAAGACTACACATGATGGCGCCGCGAATACGTATAGTTTTCTCTTCGGCAGGAAGAAAATTGTACTTTTGCCGACTAACCCGAGCTTACTTCCCGCGCGATGCACCTCACCGAGTTTACTCACCCGGTCCGAGTTTCAGAGCGCTGCCACCGAATCCGGGATAATGTTTGCACTCGTAGGCAAGCCCGTCACCGATCTCGGTGTGATCCCGCCATCGGTCATGCCACTTTTAACCTAGTTTTTGGATATTTTTCCGAGTTCACCGCCTTCGTCATTACCACTGCTTCGCGACATACAACACCAAATAGATTTTGTTTCAAATTCACCACTCCCAAACCGTGCCCATTACCGCATGAGCCCGGTTGAACACGAGGAAATACGCCGGCAAGTCGAAGATTTACTTGCTAAGGGACATATTCGAGAAAGTCTAAGTCTGTGCGCCGTTCCCGCCCTCCTCAAACCAAAAAAGGACAGTACATGGCGCATGTGCGTGGATAGTCGTGCAATCAACAAAATAACCGTCCGCTATCGGTTCCCCATTCCGCGCCTCGATGACCTTCTCGTCCAATTAAGCAGGTCGCGTGTGTTTAGTAAACTCGATTTGAAAAGTGGCTATCATCAAATCCAAATCCGACCCGGGGATGAATGGAAAATGGCGTTCAAGACTCGTGAGGGAATCATTCAGCCATCATGCCATTTGGTCTCTTCAATGCCCCGAGCACCTTTATGCGAGTCATAAACCAAGCACTCCGGTCGTTCATTGGAAAATTTGTGGTCGTTTATTTCGACGACGTGTTGATTTATAGTGCCAATGTCGAGGAGCACCTCAAGCACCTTTGTGATGTGTTGCTCGTATTTTGCGCCCACGAGTTCTACGGAGCATTACAAAATTGTTCCTTCGTGACCGATTCTGTCATGTTCTTAGGATATATTATCTCCGCCGATGGCCTCTCCGTCGATCCGAGCAAAGTCCACGCCGTATCTTCTTGGTCAATTCCTACCACGGTTACCGAGGTACGTAGTTTTCACAGCTTAGCTTCCTTTTATCGTCGTTCCATTCCACACTTTAGCTCCATCATGACGCCTATTACCGAGTGCATCAAAACTGGATGCTTTCATTGGATCCCGCATGCTTCTAAGGCATTCGAAATGATTAAAGCTAAGCTCACCTCCGTGCTGATCCTTGTCCTTCCGGATTTTGAACAACCATTCCTCCTCCATTGTGACGCATCCAAATTCGGTATCGGGGCTGTTTTGAGCCAAGGATCTCGTCCCGTCGCTTACTTTAGCGCAAAATTATCCGACCCTAAGTCACGGTATAAGACTTATGACATTGAGTTCTACGCTATAAATCGGGCGATTCACTATTGGCGTCACTATTTATTTCACCAGGAATTCGTCCTTTTCACGGACCATAACGCACTCAAACACCTCGGGACCCAAGAAAAAATGTCCGCACGCCACACGTCGTGGATTGATTTTCTTCAACAATTCATGTTCACAATCAAGCGCAAAGCCGGGGTCCTCAATCACGTTGCCGATGCTTTGAGCCGTCGCCACCTATTACTCCAAAAACTTCGTGTGTCCGTACCGGGCTTTGACGAGCTGCCCGACCTATGCTACACCGACCCATTCTTCGCACGATTCACCACGACATCGGCTCCTTTACTTGATTCTGCTTTCGCATGGTGCGACGGATTTTTATATCGTGACGGCAAGTTGTGTATTCGCGAAGGTAGTATGCGGCTCATGATTATTCGGGACCTCCACAATGAGGGCCATGTCGGGCGAGACCGTACTCTCGCACTCATCGCCATGTCTTATTTTTGGCCATCCATGCAAAAGGATATTTTCCGATTTGTGGACCGTTGTCGAGTGTGTCATCTTGCTAAAGGCAAAACTACGAATGTCAGACTCTATTTACCACTCCCGATCCCGACCTCCCCTTGGTCCGATGTTAGCATGGACTTCGTCCTTGGCCTACCTCGTACTCAACAACAACACGACTCCATCTTCGTTGTCGTGGACCGCTTTTCTAAAATGGCTCACTTGATTTCGTGCAAGAAGACTTCCGATGCAAGTCATGTGGCGCTTTTATACTTTTGAGAGGTTTATCATTTGCACGGTCTACCGACTTCCATCATCTCGGACCGTGATACGCGCTTCCTTAGCCACTTTTGCCGTAGTTTCTGGCGCCTTGTGGATACTCGCCTCAACTTTAGTACCGCTTATCACCCGAAGACCGACGGCCAAACCGAGGTAGTTAATATTTCGCTTGGTGACCTACTACGTTGTCTTGTAGGAAGCTCGATAAAGGGATGAGATCTAAAGCTTAGCCAAGCTGAGTTCTCACACAACCACGCGGTTACTAGAAGCACGGGTTTTAGTCCGTTTCTTGTGGTCTATGGCGTTCTACCTCGCTGCCCACTCGACCTCAATGCCATCCCAAACACCGAACCTGTGCACGCCGACGCCTCCGCATTCATCGAGCAACTTCAAGCCACTCACAAGCAAACAACGACAGACCTTGAAGCCACAAATGCTCGTTACAAGCGTGACGCCGACAAGAAACGTCGACATGTAGAATTTGATGTTGGTGATTTTGTGTGGGCCGTCTTGACAAAGGATCGCATTCCCGCTCATGAGTATAAGAAGCTAAAGCCAAAGACCATCTGGCCCGTGGAGATCATCAAAAAGATAAATCCAAATGCGTACCACCTACGCCTACCGAGTCACATCCGAACTCATGACGTTTTCAACGTTAAACACCTTCGCGCATACACCGGGGACAGCTCCGACGAAGACGCACTACCAAATTCGAGGACAAATTCTTTCCACCGGGGGAGAATGATACCGACACGATCGGGATTGGCTTCATGGAAGCGTGGGACCGAAGGAAGAGGACGTGAAGACGATCCGAAGGAGATCGATCTGTTTAGTTTTTATTTTTAAGCTTATTAATTATTTGTTTTAAGTTTAATTATTAATCATTATTATTTCCTTTTTTATTATTAGGGTTATAGGGTTAGTTCCTACTTTATAGGAATCGATCGTGATAGACCCTAGAGTTATATAAGCTCTCTGTTTGCGATTTTCATTCTCAATTTTTTTATCAATATATTTTTTAGCTTTTGCCTTGAATAACCGAGTGTTCAACTCGTTGAGACGCGTTCTTGATTATTCGTACGTTGCTATACATCACTTGGGTTTCAGTGGAGTTGAGCGCCGTGATCCTTATGTTGGACGACTTGTCCAGTGGCTCCTTTGCGCACTTTTTATTGGCTTCACGTGGACACCATCACATTGCTCTTCCTCCTCAAGAATCACCTTGGATTTTAACCCAAAAGTAATTTTTTATTCTTTCACCTCTTTCTTAAAGCAAGCCAAAAAATATTTCTTTGGGAAAAGGTTGCTCGGACGCCACAAAACATATATCTTCACTGTTGCGGTCAAACACGACTTGTGAACCAAACGAAATATAGTTTTTTCACTCTCGAGTCATTTATCACCATCTTTGGCTTCCTCAAGTTTGGCCTCATCATAAACGGACTCCTCTTGCTCGGGGAATATGTTGTCGTTGTACACGACCTCGTCGTAAACGGTTTTGGCGTACTCCGCCTCGTCGTACACGGGCTCATCGTAAACGCCTTCGTCGTACTCATCGTACACAGGTTCTTCATACTCCATCTCGCCTTAAACCGATTCGTCGTATACGGCCTCGCCGTTCTTTGTCTCATCGTACTCCGGGATAGCATCCTGGAAAGTCGATGCCCACCGAATTGCGCCTAGCGTGACCGTATCCGCCAAAATTTTGCCCAAATAGGTTTTCTGGGTCGTCCTCGATGTTAAACTCGTCTCGGCATCGTTTCTCCAATAAATTCCGCACCAGTGCATCCATCTGATAGATCAACCAACATTTCCGTCTGAGAGCACAATCTGTTGACCAGTTCTCGTCTCACCATATCCTCTACAAAAGCATTGTAAGCGGCTCGCTTCTTCGGTGCCTCTGAACAGAAAGGAGTGGCTCTGATTCTAAATGTTGTAGAGAGATACAAAGAACACATCTTTGCGAGATAAAACTCGACTTCACAAGCAAAAAATTGATTTTTTAATTCATCATACACTAAAGAATTACAACTCATGCAGCTCATTATATAGAGGGTTCAAAAATAATATAGGAAACTAAACAAATCAAGGCAATAATCACATAAAATGATGGAAGCAAATAAGCAATAAAATGAACTAAATAATTAAAAAGGAATGCATAATAATCAAAATTAAATGGCTTAAATTGCTTTATTGAATTGGCGCAATCTTGGTTATTTCCTTCCCAGAATATCGGCATCAAGATTGATCGTGATCTCGGTTATTTATTTCCAAATTTGCTTCGCAACAGTCCTCCAAAGTTGAAATCTATTTTCAGTAGAATGATACGTGTTAAAAAAATATGGCGTGTCAAGTTGGTTTGTTAACGTTCTTTCATAAATTAGGAAATTTCAATACTAAATTCCCTCGTGCTTCGAATTGTTGAATGACAAGAAACAAAATTTGGAAATGCTAACAAATTAATTCAAATTATTGAAAGAAATTGATAAAATATATCCGGGAGCAAATTATATGTACGTGATACATTTACATGAAGATTGATACAACAAGGTTCAAAATGCCGTTTTTGCCGATAAATCGATTGCCGTTTTCGAGGATAATCGATGTATTTTCGAGGATTATCGATGGAAAACTAATAAAACTGTAGCTTATCGTTACCGGCAGTTATCGAAGATTATCGATGAATTATCGACACTTATCGAGGATTATCGATGAAAAAAAAAATATTTTTCAGAATATATTTACTAAGTTTACATATGTAAATAAAATATTGTCTTACTCTCACATTAAATACTCAAATAAAATCATGTAATACTAAAATAGTTTTTTTACACTATTTTTACGAAAAGTGCAAAAAATTTTAAAAAGTACTCCATTTTTCGTTATTTTTACACTATTTTTACGGATAATCGATTATTATAGATTATTTGCCGATGACTACCGGCTAAACGGATAATCGAGGAAAATTCAAACCTTCATACATACGACTTGTCATTCAACATTTGACTGGTCATCCCATCGCAATATCGTGAACATATTTATATCAAGCCGAAATTAAAGCCAGAAACTTTCTTTCAGCTTGTCAACATGGAATTCAACTGTTCAACTTTTCTTCTCTTATACTTTCTCAGTCTTAATAATATATATATATATATATATATATATATAGATACAGTATACTCGTAGACGTAAGTCACGTAACGTAGGTCACAGGTAAGCTGGTTTTGGCTGTCTCACTTTCCATGGCCACCAAATGACCCAAAAACTATTATGTATTTATTGGAATTTATAAGGAAGGAAAATAGAGGCTGCTAAGTAAGGTGGTACACTTTTAAGGACGAATCGTACGCAGTAAATACAGTTAAATGGTCCAAAGTCTAAACCCAGTCTGTGGTGTCTGCAAATGGACGACCAACTTGTTGACCATGTAGTGTGGTGATTGATATTTCTTATATTGCTTTAGTTTTGGCACTTGATGAAGTGTTTTCGAGGAAATTCGATTAATTTTCAAATATAAAGCCCTCAAGGTCATAATTTGCTTTTGAAATTAAACACCTATTTGATCATAACAGCTACATTTTGTCCCCTAGTTATTTTTTCTCTCTTTTTCTACATTTTTTTTAGCTATATGGTTGGATAATATCGAAATTAAAATTTCGTTTGATCAATTCCCCTATTCTAGGTAATGTGAAATTGCATCAATTATTCTCGATAAAAGAAGGTTGAATGCTCACCACTAAACATCTAGTTTCAGGCATATTTATATAAATATACCAACAGTTCTCTTCGACTATATAAGCATATTTTTTAAAATAAAAATAATAATAATAAGGAAATAAACGGTTATGGTTGACTCTATTTTTCATCCAAGATGAACTATTATTAGAAAGTGTGAGAAAAATTGGATATTGTGAGTTTAAGCCCGATTTGGTTTGGTGCACTTAGTCCAGAGCGGATAGAAGAGCTATGTTCTGAAATGTTTTCAATGCAGGAGAGCTATCTCAAATCTTTAAATTCACGAAACAACGCAAGCCCCGCCATAGGACTGACTAACATTTTGTCTGAGGGGGAGCGTCAGTGGCGGATCCAGAAAAATATTTTGGAGGGGGCTACTTTTTTTTTATATATATATAAAAAAAAAGATAAATCAACATGAATAGTAAAAGATATTAGATTTTTGTCTTCGCTATTGATAAATTTATCATCATACTTTTACTTGCGTTTTAGTTAACGACAATATTTGTTTGAGAGAAATTTAGATTCACTAGTTTTATTTGGTATTTTTTTCATTTTGTATAGCTTCTTTTTATTTTGTGTTTCTTAGAATCCGGTTTATTTGAGATTCTAGTTTGCACTCTTTGAGAACTCCTACTTTTATCTTTAATTGAAAAAAAAAATATTGTAAATGCGAGGTATCAGACTTTTTGCCTTGCGACTTTTTGGCATGGTTCCATTTGTTAGACCTATTAAAACTGGGTTCGGTTTGAAGTCTAGTTTCTAATTTATATTTAATAATCTTAAGTGATTTTCAAAATAATTTTACTCGCTCTTAAGTTCAAATTGGAATATTTGTTGTGTTCTATGTTGGTATTATTATCCCAAAGAGCCACTTAACTACCTATATATAATATTATATATTCATTAGTTATGTCAGAGAGTAAGTGGGAGTATATTGGGGTGAGTGGGCTGAATGGGGGCTAAGTTAAATTTTTTTGAGGGGACTAAATAAATTTGTACTTAGTTCTTAATGCATTTTTCAAATACGATGGGGACTATAGCCCCTGACGAGCATAAGGTGCATCCGCCACTGGGGAGCGTCGCAATGGGACCACCGACAATCACAGTGCGGCCATCATTAGATTAAATTTGTATGAATTTACCAATTTTGGACTTTTTTTTCTTTATGTATGCATTTTGATTTCCAACATTTTAATTATTATGTGTAAAACACTTTAGTGTTATATTTATCGAACGATTTAGTTTCATGATCTGTTGGACAATTTATTTATAGGTATTCACTTTTGAAAGAAAAAAAACATCAGATTATTTATCAAATAAATTTCAAGGTATAATTAAAAATTAATACAAATATACTTTTAGCCTCCCGAAAATAGGCCGCCGAAAATCAATTATTGGCCACTGAAAGACAAACTTTTAGTGGCCCATTCCATACAAAGCACTTAAACCAAAAACATTTTGTGGCAAGGTTAAAATTTAGCCACTGAATGTTGGTTCCCAAATTACGGATCTGCGAAGAAACACGAATAACACCAAAGAAATCGAAAAGAATAATGAAGAGCAAGAACTTTTGGGATAAGAATTTCTCTATTGATAATCGTAGGTAAATTACAAGAAGATAAACTCGAAACACTCTAATGGACTCAGCACTTTACAAAGTGTACAATGCTAGGTTTATATAGCCTCACATAGGCGAAAACCCTAGCTAACCAAATCGCACAAAATCGGGAAACTACCATAAATAATCTCGTCAAATCTTTGACTCTATCTTTGCTTACTCCTAAAGCTACGCGCTTTCCTTGCTGGGTAGTTGCTGACTTTCCCTTTCCTGCTCGGATAGCTCCTCTGTCTCCGAGCTGGCCTGCTCGTATGCCCCTGGCCGGGCTTGCCTTCTTTCTGGACGTTCTACTCGTGTTCACCCAAGCTGGGCTGAACTCCTGTCCGTCCTTGGTTCTGGTCGGTACCCGGGCTGACTCCCTCTGTGTGACGGACTAAGTCAAGCTTAAGCTCACATTCTCCCCCGTAAGCTTGACTTGCTTCTACTTTCTTCACTCCGAGCAACTCTCTCATCTCTGCGAACTTGACTCTCGCCAGAGCTTTGGTAAGTATGTCTGCTTGTTGCTCCCTTGTGTTGACGAACTCCACGATGATCTCTCGCTTCTCCACACACTCACGAATGTAGTGAAATTTTGTGTCAATCTGTTTGCTCCGTCCATGGAACACTTGATTCTTCATCAACGCAATTGCAGACTTGTTGTCCACGTAGAGAGTAGCTGGTCTCTGCTCGGATCCGGTCACTTCACTTAGTAGCCCCTTCAACCACATAGCCTGGCATGCTGCTGCGGTTGCCGCCATGAACTCAGCTTCCCATGAGGATAGAGCTACTGTCTGTTGCTTCTGAGATTTCCAGGTGATCAGGTTTCCGTTGAGGTAGAACGCCATCCCTCCGGTATTCTTTTTGTCATCGATATCACCGGTCAGATCATTGTCTGTAAAGCCGACTAGTACTTCTGCTCCACTTCCTCTGTTGTACTGGATCCCGTAGTCTGTCGCGCCCTTCATGTATCGCAAGATGTGCTTCACCGCCTGCTGGTGTGCACTTGTGGGCTTCTCCATATATCGACTGACTATCCTGACTACGTGTGCAATGTCTGGTTGGGTGTGGGTGAGATATCTCAGACACCCGATCACGCGTCTGTACTCCGTGGGATCCACTCCTCTCCCTTCAGCATCCTTCCCGAGCTGCAGCTTCGCCTCCATTGGGTATTTTCTCGGGTTGCAATCCCCCAACTCGAACTGCATAAGGATCTTTCTTGAGTAGGCCGAGTGCTTCAGCATTATGCGGTCCTTCTTCTGTTCCACCTCGAGACCGAGATAGTACGAAAGTAATCCGAGGTCACTCATCTCGAATTCGGCCATCATCTGCTGCTAAAATCCATCTACGCTTCCTGCGCTGGATCCAGTGACGATGATGTCATCTAAATATACTCCCACGATCAGGATCTCCTGCCTGGTACTCCTGGTGTAGACTGCCTCCTCCCTTAGGCACCTTGTGAGTCCAAGGTTCCTCAAGCTCTTGTCAAGACGGATGTTCCATGCTCTTGGTGCTTGTTTCAACCCGTATAGGGCCTTGGATAGTTTGTACACCTTCTGCTCCTTGCCCGTGACGCCGAACCCCTCTGGTTGCTTGACGTACACTTCTTCTTCGAGGTCACCATTTAGGAATGCCGATTTGACATCCAGATGGTGAATTTCCTAACCTTGATGAGCTGCTAGGGCTAGGATGAGTCTGATCGTGTCCAGTCTAGCTATTGGAGCAAAGGCTTCCTCAAAGTCTATGCATTTCTTCTGCACGTAGCCTTTTGGTACCAGCCTTGCCTTGTGCTTAAGGACGTTCCCCTCGGTGTCCTTCTTCAACTTATACACCCACTTCAGGCCAATAGGATTATGACCTTTGGGCCGGTCGGTGAGCTCCCATGTCATGTTCTTCTCAATGGACTCCATTTCCTTCTTCATTGATTCCTGCCACTTCTGCTCGGTTGCTGCCTCCTGGTAACTGGCCGGCTCCTCTACGCACAATAAAGAAAGTTCCTCCATGTTCATCTCTCTTTCGTGAGTCTGATCGTATATAGATGTCTTCTAGGGGTCGGAATCCCCTTGGGACATCTTTGACGGAGGAATCTCCTGAGCTGGACGGGCTGGTCCTGCTCGGAGTTAGTGTCCGTGGTGTATCCGGCCTATTCTCTCCCGGGCTGGATTCTCTCGTGCTTGGCAAGGCTACTCCCGAGCTGGGTGTTCCGGGCTGTTTCTGCTCGGCAACGCCTTCTTCATCTTAGACTGTGAACTCTACAGAGTTCTTCTCGGGCTCTCCTTTCTCGTTGTGCCAGTCCTACTTCATTTATTCTTCGAACACAGCATATCTGCTCACTTGGAGTCTACCGCGTCGAGGATCGTAGAGTCTGTGTGCCTTGCTTCCTTATTCAACGCCAAGGTACACCATCTTCTGACTCCGGTCATCTAGCTTCTTGAGATGTGGCCCTGCAATCTTCACATGTGTAGTGCACCCGAACACTCTCAAATGTTCTAAGTGGGGTTTCTTTCCATTCCATGCCTGGTAGGGAGTACGCTCTTCTAGCGCCTTGGTCGGCAAGCGATTAAGCAGGTAGACCGCATGGCTTACTGCTTTTGCCAAAAAACAAGCTGGAACTTGCATGCTCTTGAGCAAGCTCCTTGCTGTGTTCATCACAGTTCGGTTTCGTCTTTCCACCACGCCATTCTACTGGGGCGTGTGAGGTGCTGACAGGTGACGCTGAACTCCTTCCTGGTCGTAGAATTCTCCGAACTGATGGGAAGTGAATTCTCCTCCTCGGTCTGTACGCAAGACGTTTAACCTGTGCACCGAGCCATTCTCCACGATCTTCTTGAACTTCTTGAAGACCTCAAAGGCTCTGTTCTTCTCCTTAAGCATATAGACCCACATCCAGCGATTGTAATCATCAACAAGTAAGAGGAAGTACTTGTTACCTGCCATTGTTGCTGGGGTAACTGGACCGCATAGGTCTGCATGCACCAACTGTAGGGGTCTCTCTGCTCGGAATTTGGCCTTGATCGGAAACGGTATCCTCGCCTGCTTCACGATCATGCAGCACTCACATAGCTGGTTGGGGTGTTCTATCTTGGGAACCCCGAAGGCCATCTTCTTCTTGCCCATCATCTTGAGCGTGTGAAAATTCACGTGTCCGAGCTGTGCGTGCCATAGCAAAGTCGGGTTTGCCATCGAAGCCATGAGACAAACGGGCTGGCACGTCTTTAGGAGAATCTTGTAGACTTTGTTGGGTGTTCGTTCCACCTTCATCAACAGCTCTCCTTCCTTGGGCCAAACCATTAGGTAGGACCCTGATAGCACCACTGTGTTCCCGATCTCAGTCATTTGCCCTAGACTAATGATGTTGCTCTTCAACTTCGGGATGAAATACACCTGGGTCATCAGACGCTAGTAGCCGTTCTTGCACTCGAACAGGATTGACCCTCTGCCTCTGATCTCTACGACTGATCCGTGGCCGAATTTCACGTTGCCCGTGATCTTCTCATCGAGCTCTTCAAACTTAGCTCGGTCCCCAGTCATGTGGTTGCTAGCTCCGTTGTCTAAGTACCATACGTCGGTACTGACTCTCTTATCTCCATCTACGAGGAGATTTGCAATAACCTTATCTTCAATAAGGAATACATTTTCGCTGGTTTCCTCCGGACAAGCCTGCTCGGCCTCTGAGCTGATCGGCACACTGATCATTTCTGCCCGGGCCTTGGCGTTACTCTCGCCATTCTGTTCGTCCAGATGCGTTTCCTGCTTGATAAATAACAATGCCGGCTGGTCGTCTGGGAATCTCGCTAGATTTGCCTCTTCGCCTTGGTTCCTGCTCCGGCACTAAGTTGTAAAGTGCCCAAGTTTTTGACAACTGTAGCACTTCACTCTGCTCTTGTCTCTCCTGGTCGTGATTTGCTGACAGGGTGCATTCCTGCCCCGACCTCGCTGATCCCGACCTCAACCTCGTCTATTTCCTTGTCCGTGTCCTCAGACCTCTCCACCAAAAATGCTCCGACCTAAGGAATTTGAAGAAAACTCGGCTCCCCCGGTTTTCTGCTGTCTGGCCGTCCATTCTTCATGCGAGAGCAGGAGGTTCTTCTTCTCTTCACTGTCACCGTAACCCCGAAGTCTCTCCTCGTGGGCTTTGAGGCGACCAACAACCTCCTCGACCATCATGGTCTTGAGGTCGCCGAACTGCTCGATCGATGTCACGATCTGCATGTACTTGCGAGGCACTGCTCGGAGAAATTTCTTGACGACGGTGGTCTCCTCCACCTTGTCTCCCTGCGAGCGTATGCCGGTCACAATGGACATTAGCCGCATAGCGAGGTCATCAATTTACCCGCTCTCTCTCATCCTCATTACCTCGAACTAACTCTTCAAGGTCTTAACCTTTGCCTCCTTGACGCGATATGCGCCCATGTGCATGGTCTGAAGTGTCTTCCATTCTTCCTTTGCTGAATCTTTCTCGGCGAGCATGAGAAGAACATCTTCTGGAACTGCTTGGTAGATTGCCGCTAGAGCCATTCTTTCCTTGCGCCCTTTGACACCGCCGTTCTCTACGGCCTCCCACACTCCCCGCTCCTGCAGATTTACCCTTATCTTCAACGCCCACACAATGTAATTGCTCTTCGTGAGCATGGGGTAGTAGAGTGTAATTGTGCCTTCTCTGGAGTCTGGTTTCTGCGCCACTAGGGCTCCTTCGATCGGTGACTCTGATGAAGACATGTTCTTCGATTGATGAAGCTCTGATACTACTTGTTGGTTCCCAAATATCACAGATCTGCGAAGAAACACGAATAACACCAAAGAAATTTAACAGAATAATGAAGAGCACGGACTTTTGGTAGAAGAATTTCTCTATTGATAATCGTAGTTAAATTACAAGAAGATAAACTCGAAACACTCTAATGGACTCAGCACTTTGCAAAGTGTACAATGCTAGGTTTATATAGCCTCACATAGGCGAAAACACTAGCTAACCAAATCGCACAAAATCGGGAAACTACCCTAAATAATCTCGTCAAATCTTTGACTCGATCTTTGCTTGCTCCTCAAGCTACGCGCTTTCCTTGCTGGGTAGTTGCTGACTTTCCCTTTCCTGCTCGGACAGCTCCTCTGTCTCCGAGCTGGCCTGCTCGTATGCCCCTGGCCAGGCTTGCATTCTTTCTGGACGTTCTGCTCGTGTTCACCCGAGCTGGGCTGAACTCCTGTCCGTCCTTGGTTCGGGTCGATACCCGGGCTGACTCCCTCTGTGTGACGGATTAAGTCAAGCTTAAGCTCACACTGAATGTATGAATATTCAACGGCGCATTATAAAATGGGTTGCTGAAAGTATTTTCCTCCACGTCGCCAAAAAGTTGACCACGTCGTTGGAGTCTTTAAGCTGGTCGTTTCCTTTTTTTTTTTTGCGGCACATAAAATGGGCAGCTAAAACATCATTCAACGGCTCATTTTGTTGTTAGGCCGGTAAAAGTTCTTCTTGCGATCCTTAGATAACGGCTGAATTTAGCGGCCCAAAAGAGCGCCGCTAAAAGTTTTGGGCATTCAGTGGCCCAAATGCCCACTTTCAACGGCCAAAAACAGCGATGTTGAAACCTTTGTTTTCTTGTAATGATCAACAACCCCCGAGAACCCTCAACCAACTCTGGTCGCGGTACATGCGAAAGTCGACAAATCCATTCAAGAAAGTTTCCAAACTTGAGAAGCAAGTTTAGCGATATGATTTAGTCTTCGTATTTATTTGGAAAAGTTAAGTAATTTTAAGAATTAATTGCTAGGGTTTAGTTTTGTAGTGTTTCATTTAAAGTGTTATTATTGTACGTAGTATTTCCTTAATTCAAATATTGTATATGCACTTCTTCTTCACTCAAGAGTGAAATATTCTCCATTGTTCTTCCTTCTATTTATTTCTTGTTGTACTATACTTCTTCAGAAAGTGTGAATCTGATCTTCGTTGTTCATTGTTCGATGTGATTCAACGAGAGATCCATAGAGTGGAAACGACAGTGAAAGTGTCGTCCCCTTCAAATCCACCAGAGGATAAATGACGGCGACGAAGATCGTGCTCGAAGGAAACATTAAGTTCTACGATCCAATGCTCACGAAGAGTAATCACTTAGTGTAGGCGTTGAAGATGTGGGTGAATCTTCAGGTGCAAGGCGTTCGGGATGTCGTAGAAGACGGAGGAGTTGAAATGCACAAGTATAGGATGGCTCTCGCCGCCATCTATCAAGAAGTATTGGAATATGTCATTCTCATGATTGCCTAGAAGGATTCTACAAAAGATGCATGGGAGACGCTACGAACGACGTATATGGGCGCAAAGTGTGTCCGAGAAGCAAAAGTTCAAACCTTGAAAAGTAAAGTCGATGTTCTTCAAATAAAGGACGTCGAGTCTATTGATGACTTCGACACGAAACTCACAACCATTGTGATTGGTATACGCTATCTAGGAGATAAGGTGGACGGAAATACCGTTGTCAAGAAATTCCTTAAAGTCGTACCACACAGGTACATGCAGATCGTGACATCGATCTAGATGTTCGGCGACCTTAAGACCATGTCTATCGACGAAGTTGTCGGGCGCCTAAAATTCCACGAGGAGAGGCTTCGGGGTTATGGTGACAGAGAAGATGAGAAACACTTCTTGCTTACGCATGAAGAACGGATAATGATATTGAAGAAAAACGAAGGCACCGATTTTTCTTTTAGTTCCTCTAGTCGGACCAAAGATGGTATAAATAGCAGAGACATAGTAGAGGCCATTGACGAGGGCGAGGTCGTGCCATGCAAAATCACGGCAGCAGCGCACCCCGTCCAGAAGGAACCACCACCCGGAGAGACAAGAGTACGGTGAAATGCTTCAGTTGTTAGAAGCTCGGACGCTATGCAACAGAGTGCAGCAGTAAGTACCAAGACGAGGAAGTGAACCACGATCGTCAGTAAAAAAACATTAGTTCAAGGTTCGAAAGCTAATAAAAACTGCAATTTTCTAACACAATGTATCTCGAATTTCATTATCCATGAACAAATTATTTAAAAAAGAGGCATTATAAGGTATTTATAAAACTTTACATTCTCAAAATAAATAAACGTCATAAAAACCATATATCTCGTATTTCACTATCCATGAATAATTTAATTAAAAAGGAGGCATTATAAGGTATTTATAAAACTGTACATTCTCAAAATAAATAAACGTCATAAAAACCATAACAGAAATGAATTAAAGCAATAAAAATGCAATTTTCTAACACATATGTAGGAACTTTGTGGCATAAGTGTCCAAAGATTAGGGATTGGCCCACATGGGCCATATGAATTAATGGGTTAATTCATAAGATGATTAATGTGATTAATGGGCTTGATTAAATATGATTCATGAAGCCCATTAACACTAAACTCTATTCCATACATGGAGACTAAAAGAAAAGGGAAACCAAGCCATTATTCACACACACACAAAAGGATCTCTGTCTCCCTAGCTCTAGAAATCGACATCTCCCTAACCAAGAGAGGTGGTCGAATTCTCCTAGCTCCTGTGAAGCTCTTCGCTCGTTTCCTAATCACTGGAGAAGAACTAGCATTCTTATTCGGTGATTTCCGGCGTTAAAGGCGTTCTGTTAGACGACGTCGTAAGTAGAGAATAGTGCAATTGGAGGGCTTGTGATCGACTTAGGAGGCGTGGACTAGCAAGGTGATTTTTCGGTATAGTTTCATTCTTTGAAATTGATTAGAGTTTCCGGAAAATTAGTGGGACCAATTTTTAGGGGTCAAAATAATTTTATGAAAATTAATTATCGGAATTACGAAATTGGGTTTAAATATTTTTTATTAAAATTCCCGCTTTATGAATCCCGATAATTGGCCGTGAAAAACACCAAAATTGGCGACGGTGAATTTTTATTTGCACTGCCGCCATGACATAGTGTTCACGGCCAACGACGGCCATTTTTGGTACCGTGAAATTGTGGCCGTAGGTGCAAAACCCTAGGGTTTTCGGGTCGTGAGGCATTTTGGGGGTTGCCTTTTGGCGAGCCAAGCGGGCCTGGTTCAACCAGGACCAAGCCCACGACCAGGCCTATTCCTATGTGGGCCTTACTGCCTACGGGCTGGCAGCAAAGGAAGGACCCCGTCATGGGGCCCATGGGTCAGCCATTTGGGCTAACCCGACCTCGACCCATGGGTCCTATTGGGTCAACAACCCGGTCAACCTGACCCGGTTCGTAACCCCACCCAACATAATCCGAATTAAAAAAAAAAAGGTCACGGGTTAGGCCCTTTTTCTTTTGGAGCCGACCCGCGACCAAAATCCTTAAGCGGGATTGGGTTTTGACCCAAGCCCAAGCCCAGGCCCACACTTTTTGGTGGGCCTAGGCTTAACTCGTATGCGCTTTTTGTTCGGTAATTTATTTTTGAAATAAAGAATGTTAAATTACGGTTTTTTTATGATTAATTCACGGAATCCATAATTTAAAAGTTTTAGCACCCATTTAATTTTTCCAGAAAAAAAAAATTGTGAAATTATCTCTAATAAGGAAATCATGAGATTGTAATTTTTTTTTTTCTAAACATGTTTGATTGTCTTATTATGTTGTTTTAATTGTTTTAGAAATAATTAATTTAGAGAATTAAAATTAAATCTCATGTCACATTATTTTGTTATATTGGTTTCACTAGAATAATGTGAGATTAATTGTGAATTTAGTTTTATATTACTTTTTCATTTTTCACTTTTATTAGTAATGATTATTAATTAGAATCATTACGATTTATTAGATAAGTCTTTCATTAGCGTAAGCTTTATCTAAACATAAGTTAGATATTTATAAGTCGTGGTGCTATAAGATGTTTAAACGAACTAGAACAAACTAATTGGTTAGTTTTAATAATAAACCCCTTAAAAGGAATATCAAGTGTATAATCTTCCTGCTCTGACCCTCGTCAAGCTCTCGATCGTTCTGGACAGACCTACTTGGGTAGGATGTTTACCGGTTCGATTTTTAGAAGGCTCAAAGGACGCTTACCTAGTCCGCCGGTTTTAGAGCAGGGTGGTTCTTGACCATAGAACCCTATTAGGATTAGGTAACTGGAGATGTTAAGGTCTTTTTCTAATCCCGGTGGATCCTATTATGATTAGGCAACTGAGAACTTTTTAGATCTTTAAAGGAAGTTAGGAGTAAAATGGTAGTTTTATTCCATAACGAAAATAGAGATTATGTGAGATATAAGTATAAGTGTTATTTTACTCTATATCTATAATAATAATGTCAGGTGAGGGTTACTGTATTTATTATTACTAACAAATATCATTATTAAAAGTCCTTTTATGTAATTATAAGTATATGCTCAACTAACAAGTTTGCGAATGTTTTCTTTTAGGCTTTCATAATGGTTATGGGAGCAAGCTGGGCAATGATTCTGAAGGTAACGAAGATGAACCCGCTGCACTCTGGGAACTTTGATGATTGGTACAAAAATCTGAGATGTGTTCTCTCCGAAGAAAAGTTGTTACATATGGTGGAAAAGGTACCTTTGACCTGCCCGTGTCTTAAGGAAGCTCAACCGGTTTGGGATGCTTATCTTAAGTATGCCCGCGAGTCCGTTGATGTTTCTCACCTCATGCTTGGATCGATGATAACCTCTGTCAGAAGTGAGTGCAAACCTTTTGATCCTTATCACATGATAAAGTTCTTGGAAAGGAAGTACGGGGACCTCAACAAGAAAAGGAGGTTCCAGATCACGCGTCAGCTTTTTCAAAAGAAGATGCACCATACTCACTCTGTCAAGTCGCATTTTGAGAAGATGATCGAGCTGGAATACCTAGTAAACGTGGTGGGCATTTATGTTGGACCAAAAATTTTGAAGTTCGCAAACTGAATTCTCTAACTCCAGAATTCAGCGACTGTCGAAAGGATTCTTGGTGGTAAATCAGTGCACCATCACAATCTTCTTGAGACATTTATGTTGGATGAATAAGACATACTCTGGGGAAAAGAAAGAAAATGAAAGTTGCACAAAGAAGTGGTGAACAAAAGAAATAGGATCAATAACTCTTCCACTTCAGGTATGATTGTTATAACAAATTTCTACATTTCAGACTGAGTATGAGATACAATACAAAGTACTAAAGTGGTTTATACTTTCTGTTATGTCAGGTACTAGAGATAAAATGGAGCTTGGGGCAGAAAGGAGCTTGCCTGGACAGATTCTTGCACTTGAGAGTGGCGCCTAGTCTTCCACGCGTGTCTCCTACAACAAGACATGCAATTGAGGAAGTCTTTTATTTATGAGTGTCATTAAATTTTACGACATAAAGTTCATTTCTTTTACGTGTTATGAGTTTTTGAAGCGATTGTCCGTAGTAGTCTTTTAAATAAATGATTGTCATTTCCTTTTTTTAGACTTATTTCATTACTATTAAATATTGTCATTAGTTATGAAATATTTGTTCCTCGAGACAAAGTTGTGATCAATAAATTAGTCTTTAATATGATTGACATTATTTCAATGAATAACTTTTTCTTTAGTACAATTTGCCCAATTGTTAATAACATTAAACACAAATGGTTCAAGAAAAACATACTCCCAAGGATATCTTTGTGATTATCAAGCTGTACTAGTCAATAAGAAACATTTAAACAGTCAATAAGAAACATATAAACAAGTTCCATAGAGATTGAGACCTTGTTCCTCTTCCGATTCTGAATCTTTCGAGAAACGTAATTCTTATTTCAAGATAGATAATTGATAACAGTCTATTCAATAAGACATACGAAGATAGAATGCAGTAATAAATCATGTTCATATTTAAATAAATTATTTTTTTGTTGGTTCCCAATGGGAATGTATCTGCCAAAAGAAACAAAGAACAAGAAACAAAGGACAAAGAAAGTTGGGAGAATTTTCTTAGATTAATGTCGAATGCAAAGAGAGCAAAAAGTTACAAACTAAAGTCATAAGACTTGTATTTATAGACAAACTAGAAAGCTAAACTTCCTAAAATAAACTTAATCAAACCTTTACAATTTATACGTTTTCCTAACAGAATGGGAAACCAAATCATATCAAATCAGGAAGCCAAATCGAATCTCCAAACTTGCTCCTCAAGTTTAGCACTTCTTGGAATAGCTCTTCTTAACTTCTGGCGTTTCCCGTTTCTGCTCGGGAGAATCCTGCTACGGTCCTCTTCTGCTAGGGGGCATCTCTGCTCTCCCTCATCTCTTCTAGGGGTATGTCTGGTAGGAGCATCTCTGTTAGGAACATTTCTGGTCGGACCCATCTCTAGTGGGGAACTTCCTGCTAGGAAGATCTCTGCTCGGGCTCTTCTCTGCTCGCTCTGGTAGGGAAATCCCTGGTGGGGAAATCTCTGCTAGGAGTTGAGCCAAGTCAGGCTTAAACTCACATTCTCCCCCGTAAGTTTGACTTGGGTCGAGGTTCTTCACTCCGAGCAGCTCTCTCATCTCCGCGAACTTAACTCTTGCTAGAGCCTTGGGGAGTATGTCTGCCCGTTGCTCCTTCGTATGTTGACAAACTCCACGATGATCTTCCGCTTCTCCACACACTCGCGAATATAATGATACCGAGTGTCTATGTGTTTGATCGGACCATGAAACACTGGGTTCTTCATCAGTGCTATTGCGGACTTGTTGTCCACGTAGAGTGTTACTGGCTTCTGCTCGTCTCCAGTCACTTCACTCAGAATCCTCTTCAATCACATAGCTTGACATGCTGCTGCGGTTGCTGCCATGAAATCCGCTTCACATGAGGATAGAGCTACAGTCTTCTGCTTCTGAGATTGCCAAATGATCAGGTTCCATTGAGGTAGAACGCCATCCCTCCGGTACTCTTCCTATCATCAATGTCACCGGCCAGATCGCTGTCAGTGAAGCCGACTAGCTCTTCTGCTCCCCTGCCTCTTCCATATTGGATCCTGTAGTCCGTCGTTCCCTTCACGTAGCGCAAGATGTGCTTCACGGCCTGCTGGTGTGCACTTTTAGGCTTCTCCATGAAACGACTAACTATCCCGACTGCGTGAGAAATGTCTGGTCGGGTGTGGGTGAGATACCTCAGACACCCGATCATGCGTCTGTACTCTGTGGGATCCACTTCTCCTCTTTCAGCATCCTTCCCGAGCTGCAGCTTTGCCTCCATTGGGTACTTGCTCGGGTTACAATCCGTCATCTCGAATTGCTTGAGGATCTTCTTCGCGTAGGCCGACTGCTTGAGTGTGATGCAGTCTTTCTTCTGCTCTACCTCGATGTCGAGGTAGTAAGAAAGTAATCCAAGATCACTCATCTCGAATTCGTCCATCATCTGCTTCTTGAATCCTTCTACGCCTCCTGCGCTGGATCCAGTGACTATCAGGTCGTCCACATAAACTCCGACGACCAGAACTTCTTCTCTGCTGCTCTTGGTGTACACTGCCTGCTCTCTGGAACACTTTGTGAATCCAAGACTCTTCAAACTCTTGTCGAGGCGTATGTTCCACGCCCTTGGAGCTTGACGTAGCCCGTATAGAGCCTTGGAGAGCTTGTACACCTTTTTCTCCTTGCTGACGCCAAAACCTTCTGGTTGACTGACGTAGACTTCTTCCTCGAGGTCACCATTTAAGAATGCCGATTTGACATCCATGTGGTGAATCTCCCAACCTCGATGAGCTGCTAGGGCTAGGATGAGCCTGATCGTGTCTAGTCTCACCACGGGAGCAAAGACTTCCTCGAAGTCAACTCCTTGCCTCTGCACGTAGCCTTTGGCTACTAGCCTTGCCTTGTGCTTTAGGACATTCCCCTCGGTGTCCTTCTTGAGCTTGTAGACCCATTTCAAGCCAATGGGCTTCTGACCTTTGGGCAGGTCGGTGAGCTCCCATGTCTTGTTCTTCTCGATGGACTCCAGTTCCTTCTTGATTGCCTCCTTCCATTCCTGCTCGTTTGCTGCCTCTTGGTAGTTTGTTGGCTCCTCGGCGCACAACAAAGACAACTCTTCTAAATTCATCTCCACTTCCTGAGACTCTTCGTAGACTTCTGCTAGGGGACAATATCCCCTTGGGCCATCCTTGATCGAGGAATCTCCTGAGCTGGATGAGCTGAGTCTGCTCGGGCTGGGTATCTTGGTTGTACCCAGGAAGAAATCTCTGGTGGGGTTACCAGAGCTGGTAGGGGTACCCGAGCTGGAGGGGGTATCCGAGTTGGAGGGGGTACCCGAGCTTAATGAGCTGGTGGGGGTACCTTCCTGCTCGGGAACGCCTTCTTCTTCTTCGACTACGAACTCAGCTGAGTTCTGCTTGGGGTCTCCGTTCTCATCGCGCCAATCCCACTTCTTCTATTCTTCGAACACGGCATCTCTGCTAAAAGAAACAAAGAACAAGAAACAAAGAAACAAAGGACAACGAAAGTTGGGAGAATTTTCTTAGATTAATGTTGAATGCAAAGAGAGCAAAAAGTTACAAACTAAAGTCATAAGACTTGTATTTATAGACAAACTAGAAAGCTAAACTTCCTAAAATAAACATAATCAAATCTTTACAATTTACACGTTTTCATAACAGAATGGGAAACCAAATCATATCAAATCAGGAAGCCAAATCGAATCTCCAAACTTGCTCCTCAAGTTTAGCACCTTCTTGGAATAACTCTTCTTGACTTCTGGCGTTTCCCGTTTCTGCTCGGGAGAATCCTGCTAGGGTCCTCTTCTACTAGGGGGCATTTATGCTCTCCCTCATCTCTGCTATGGGTATGTCTGGTAGGAGCATCTCTGGTAGGAACATCTCTGGTCGGGTCCTTTCCTGCTAGGAGAAAGCTCTGGTCGGACCCATCTCTAGTGGGGAACTTCCTGCTAGGAAGATCTCTACTCGGGCTCTTCTCTGCTCGCTCTGGTAGGGAAATCCCTGGTGGGGAAATCTCTGCTAGGAGTTGAGCCAAGTCAGGCTTAAACTCACATTCTCCCCCGTACGTTTGACTTGGGTCGAGGTTCTTCACTCCGAGCAGCTCTCTCATCTTTGGTCGGACCCATCTCTGGTGGGGAACTTCCTGCTAGGAAGATCTCTGCTCGGGCTCTTCTCTGCTCGCTCTGGTAGGGAAATCCCTGGTGGGGAAATCTCTGCTAGGATTTGAGCCAAGTCAGGCTTAAACTCACATTGTTTGCTTATTAAGGCTAAATAGGAGGCTTTTGAAGTACTACAAAATTTGTTAATGAAAGGATAAGACTATGTCTTTCTTTTAAGATACATATCAAAGTTACTTGAAAGGTTGAAGATACTTATTTCTAGTAGAGAAAAACCGCCAAACAAGATAATCTAATCGTTTTAATTTGATCAAAGCGATATGTATTTGAATGAACGGTTTAAAAGAGCCTTTCATGAGTGACGATGAATCGTCGCATCATTGACTCCCCATACATATACAAGCATACCTTATGCTAAAAATATATATAAGGAACCTAACCATTTTGAAAACCTGGTTTAGGCAGTGATGAAAGGAAGATAGTAACCTACGTTCCTAAGGGACATTCATACTTCAAAACCATGCGACCACACTAAAATACATTCCGTCAAACAAATGTTTTCTATGACACCATATGAGATATGTGTTTTGGGTAAGACCCATCCAGTCATAAATAGTTCTCAGAAACTTCGACGACCATATCAAGAGGTTGATAAGAAATGGTCTGGACTCCGATTCAGAAAAACTATTTGTTCATGAGATATCCTAAGGAAACGAGATGATATTTGCTTACTACAACCGAAAAAGTCCAAAAAAATTATTTGATAATGGAATCCGGGCATTTCAGAAAGAAAAGTTATTAATTGAAATGCCAACGGGAGCAACATCGTACTTTTACCAAGTAAATGGCTCATTAAACTAAAAGGAACAGTTGATAGGATGCATAGACAGTTCAACAGAAATTTAATGAACATTTATAAATGTTCTTAAGGCTTCTGCCTTAATTTCGATACACTTTATGATACTAAAGATCCCCAAATGGTTGAGGACTTTAGACATGCTACAAAATATGACCATCATAAAATGGATGAACAGTCATATGATACACCAACACTGCAATGATCTGGCTGAGGACGCCATGCACCTAAGATGTTAAACATGCTTAAACCTTCGTTTTAAGCGTGGAGTCAATTAATTTTGTGATGACACACCTAAGTATTATAACGAAGCAGTGGGAGGGAATGACTCTGAGATATGGCTTGAAGCAATAAAATCGAAGATGGACTCCATGTAAACTAATTAAGTAGGAGACTTAATAATTGCACTAAGAGGGATAAAACCCATTGGGTGTCAATAGGTCTTCATAATAATTTAGAAGAACATGGACGGCAATGTACAGACATACAAGAAGGAGACTGATAAGGAAATGGTTCCTACCAGAATTATGGTATTCACCAAATAAAAAAATGTTATCTCCATCAGCCATATCCAAGTCCAAAAGGATTTTGCTTGAAGTTGCCACATTTCCTAAATCTGGGATATGATAATACCGACTGTCTTTCTTAAAAAAAAAAATTGAAGGAAGATGTGTAAGTGATACACTTTGAAAAGTTCACAGTCTCAGCTAACATACAAATAATACAGACTGAATAGATCGAATAACTATCTACATCAAGCGTCTCATATTACGAATCAACGTCTTAATACAACAAACTTATTTTGTTTTTCATTAAGCACCGTGATATCCTACAAGTGTCTAAGAAATAGTTGGAGCAAAAACGATCTTCTAAAGTCTATACATATGTGACACATATATGATAGTGATTGATAAACCGAAACTCAAAATAATACGGAGATATTATTGGGAAACTGTACTCCGACAAATTATTTAAGTAGGACTACCTAGAGATAGGAGTCAAGAGCTGGTGCAGACATAGCTGGAAGAACACCAGCCTTAAATAAGGATGCATGAGAGCTAGAACACATGTTCATTAGCTTAAAGGTATGAACCATAGAATGCTCTCATCCGGTCATATCAATTTAAGATGGAATAGTCCATGTTACCTAATAATTCTTGGTTATAGTAATTGGACGGTTGTTCATGCCTACTATTCTAAGCCATAACAAATTAAAAAATCAGGAAGAATCTATTCTGTCTGAAAAATGGAACAGTCACTTAGGCTTCTGCCAAATAAGACTATTGTAGCAGACTCAACCACTCAAACCAAGTATAAAAGTACATATGAGGTAGATATTATGAGGCCTGGATTGAGAACTCATTCTCTAACCCGGATATGATGCTGAACAAAGCTAAGCCAGTACCACTCTATTGTAGCTGACAAAAGAGCCATCGACCAAGCTTATAAATTCAGATCATAAGAAGCTGCAAAGCGCATACTTGGGAAGGATCCACCTCAATTTTCTGGGACCATATATGGATACAAAAGGATTGATACGTATAATAACACGTAGTCGATCACTTAAGACGAATATTTTTTTCTAGCAAAATCTGAATGTTGTTGGACACTTATAAGATGCATGCAGTAGCAAACCAAATTTAATGTACATGACATTATTTTGGGTAAAGTATCAGTTGATGCACTTTTATATACAAAGGCAAGTTTCGTTGTTCAAAGAGTATTACACCCGTATCACTCTTAAAACAAAGTAACTGGATTGTTATAATAGATAACTCTCTTAAATGTCCCTGATCGAGTGTCAATATGCTAAATAAGGGAGCACATATGACACATTGAGATTAGTATGCGATAGAAATATAAGAATGGTTCTTCACTTGGGAGAAGTCACAATATTTTATCACATTGACCGGAGGTATGAGAACTCTAGTCGGACAGACCCGCGTTCTATGAGATTCACATGGTAAATATTAAACCTTAGGCAGGTGGGACTGAAATATCAAGAACAGACAAATATATGCAAAAGCAATCTTAAGCCTGACCAAGATCATAGTTCAGTACCTAGCAAGTGATACACCTTGAGAACAGTTCAACGTTGTCCGTAACTGATAGTTATACCACGAACTCTGTAAAATGGGAATGGTTAAACAAGATTGCATTCGTCTCTCCTTCTTAGAGTTATACAACTCAAGGCCTCATGTGTAGAGCGGATCATGAAATGTGTGGCCACACTCAAGTTGGTAATGGTTACACTTGGTTAATTCAATGATACCAATCCTAGAAAAATAGGAAACTAGAAACTGACAATACAGAAGTACCGAATCCATGGTCTGTGTCACTCTCCAAATGTATAGACGAGAACAAAATGTTGCATGAAAATATAAGATGTTATTTTGATTGTCGAAGAACAGGATAAAAGTTGGATCACCGATATTTTGTGAATTGGGGGTAGCGATGTCTTACTAAAGACCTTTTGCTACTAGTGGATTAATCACCCATGACCAACACAGCAAAATCCTATAGGGTCACACCGAACTTGCAACGGAAGCGGAGTAAGAAACGAAGTTTCGTAACACAAGATTTTGAGAAAAAGGGAAAGATTATCTAAAGGATCGTAACCGGTCCAAAGGCACTAAAGATTTATTACATGGAATTCAAATCCCTTGAATCTTTGTGTAAGTGGGAGATTGTGAGAACTCTGTGGCATAAGCTCCCAAAGATTAGGGATTGGCCCATATGGGCCATATGAATTAATGGGTTAATTCATAAGATGATTAATGTGATTAATGGGCTTGATTAAATATGATTCATGAAGCCCATTAACACTAAACTCTATTCCATACATGGAGACTAAAAGAAAAGGGAAACCAAGCCATTATTTACACACACACGAAAGGAAGTTTCCCGATTTCTGTCTCCCTAGCTCTAGAAATCGACATCTCCCTAACCAAGAGAGGTGGTCGAATTCTCCTAGCTCCTGTGAAGCTCTTCGCTCGTTTCCTAATCACCGGAGAAGAACTAGCATTCTTATTCGGTGATTTCCGGCGTTAAAGGCGTTCCGTTAGACGACGTGGTGTACGAAGTAGAGAACCATGCAATTGGACGGCTTGCGATCGACTAAGGAGGTGTGGACTAGCAAGGTGATTCAACCTCGACGTGCACGTGGAATCCGATCTCGAAGAAGGATACTAGAAGCATTCTGTAGAGATTTATATCTCAACCGGTTATTTCAAAATAGCGTGATTATCTAGATCTTGTTTTCTAGGATTTCCCTGAATTTTCGCTTCCAGGAATATGAATAATCTTAGAAAAACCCGACACAATATATCTCGTATTTCATTACCATGAACAAATTAATTAAAAAAAGAGGCATTATAAGGTATTAAAAAAACTGTACATTCTCAAAATAAATAAAGTCATAAAAAAAATAATAGAAGTGAATTAAAGCAATAAAAATGAAAGAAAAAAAAAAAAGAGAAGAAAGTTTAATTTTATTCTCCAAATAAATAAACTTCATAAACACCATAATAAAAGTGAATCAAAGCAATAACGATGCACAAAAAAAAAAAAAAAAAAAAAGATAGTTGGTAACAATTCTGAAAAAAATTGAAGCTTAAATGACTTGATCAAAGAGTAGCCATATTGTGTCTCTTTTGTTTTGTCGTTTTGAGTATAAAAATACGTCTACACCAGTGTTATTTTGTGTTACATTGGTCCAACTAGTCTATAACTTGCCAAGGTCAATAACACCTTTTTTACATGAAGTTCTATATATATATATATATATATATATATATATATATATATATATATAAGTTCTGTGATTTTGGGAAACTGAATCAGACTCTGTTGCCAAGATATTCTTGAACAATGATACAAGGTTTGCCAGATTTTAAGAGAGCAGCAAATGATTCGACCCTTTCCTCTCCAATCCTTCAATGGCCAGTGCCCTTTTAAGAAAGAGAAAGGGCAACTAATTATATACTGAGAATGTCTTTGGTTTCATTAAAAAAAAAAAACTTTGGTAATTGGTTCAAGTAGATCTTGTTTCGTCATATCAACCTTATGCACGGCAAAGAAGGGCTTTGTCCAGGGCTCCCAAATTTATAAGGCTCATTGGATATTTTCACTTTATTGTAGTGTGCTAATTGAAAACGTAGAAAACACTTTACAAATGATCAAACAAACATGGCTTATAATTTTTATGATTTGGAGCGAAATAAAATGTAAGTCAATATTTTGCCGGATGTGTTACCTTTCTTGGGTTTAGAAAATTGCGTTAATAAGTTTTTCATATTCAAAACTTTGATAACTTTCTACATTGTTCATTACTGTTAGTTTTTATGTTTGAACATATAACCATATTACTGTTAGTTTTTATGTTTGAACATATAACCATAATAAGTTTTTATGTTTCCTTAAGAAAGAGCTTCTTAAGGAAATCAGATTAATATGCAATTTTCATTGTTTTTTTCGAAGAATAATTTTGTCTCATATCATCTCGCGAATCAAAATAATTGGCTTGACACCATTTTAAAGAACAATCATGAAGAGGTACTAGTGTTGTTGAAATTTCAAAAAAAATGTCACTATCATTAAATCATAATTTCCAGATATATACTTTTGTTTTCATAAGTTTGAGAAAATGATAACGTTAGAAAACGATAGAATTGGGAAAGGCTGTCATATGAAAAAACTGTTGCAGTTTTAATTCTAGAAGTTTTTTTAAATATTTTTTACGTTCTAACTTAAAGTTTTTTATTTATGAATCAATTTAGCAGTTATAACTTATAATTTATATATGTAAAGCAATCCTATTATTGCACCATAAACAAGCCCATTATCATCAACTGCAATCAGATCTCCAAAGCCATTGAACACCGCATCAGCCCGATCACCCTTATCAAAATTTTCAGATAAGTAACAAGTAACAAACAAAAAGTGAATCGAAGCCGTAATTAAAACCTAAATAAACCGAACAAACAGAAGAAACAACAACCTTAACCACAAGTCGAATATCTTTATGTTTAAAGCCCAAAAACAAACAAATTCTAAGAACTAAGTAACGCATCCGGCCATGAGTATCGACGAAGCGAGCAAAACAAATGAACAAATTTTTTTGATGTAACAGATTATCCAAATATGTAGTGCTCAATAGAAAGTAAAGGGCTAAGAGCATCTACATGAACAAGATGTTACTTTTAAAAATCTCATGGGTATATTCATCGTTTTTCGTCATACTTCATCGGAGAGAGGTGTGAGTATGCGGTGTGATAATTCTATGAAAGTAGAGTTATTATACGGTTTTTACGGAATTAATAATTAAACCCAAACGAAAGATCGATATAAAGTTGACAATATTGTGCAATTTATGCTACTTGTGAGTGATTGAACATATTTGTGTAGCATTGAAAATAAACACATAAATTGATAAAAATTGAGAAGAAGAAGAAAAAAAAAAGAACCAAGTTAATGTGTGTTACAGGGGTGTGCAAAATAACCGGTAACCGAATTTTAAATCCGTAACCGAAAATAATCCGGTTTAAAATAACCGTAACCGAATTGTTTTGGAAACAGGTTAAGGTTAACCGTATCCGGTTTCAAACAGGATAAGGTTACAGGTTATTTTTGTAACCGGTTTTTATAACCGGTTTTAATATTAATTTTTTATGTAAATATTTTAGATTTAAATTAAGTAGGGTTACTTCTCTCTTCAATCAAAAGTCTCCTTGACTTCTTGGATGATTTATAACTGTTGTACTTTTTGGATTTATGTTTTGGATCGGTATGTTTCTTTTTGGACTAGGTTGTTTTATTTGCGATTTATTTTGGACCGATATGTGTTATTGTTGCGATAAAATGTGTTGAATGCTATATTTATAAATAAAAAACAGGTTAAGGTTATCAAACAGGTTAATCAGATTTTGATAACTGGAAATTAGGTTAACCGGTTTCCTGTTAACCGGTTTTAAAAGCAAGTTAAGGTTATTAAAACATGACTAATCGGAATTAGGTTAAGGATACCAAATAGTGAAAAATAAACAGGTTAACCGACCGGTTGCAGCCCTGTGTTATTATATGTTCTCTCACTTAGGCATTAATCAATAGACATGTTATGAATGAGCTTTATTAATTGGGCCCAATTACCAAGAGAAAGATACCAAAAAAAGGAAAGAAAACTTATCTAGCTTTTGTCTCATTTTAGGAGGGAAGAGAGCAGCCGCTGGAAAAGAGGGGAAGCAAGCTGGTAATAAAAAAGGCAGAAAAGAAGGGAAGAAGATAAGGAGATTGCAAGACAGTGAAGGTGCAACACATCAATTTGAACACGTTTGTTCATCACATTTCGATTCGATGACTTGCATCTTGAGCCAATCTTTATTTTATGTTTATTGTTTTCATAACACGTACTAATTTCCAAAGGTTGGGTAATTGATGAACTAAGGGTTTTGATGATTTATCGTTTGTGATGGAATTTTGTATTTTCTTAGTTCTTGGTTGAATGCTTAATTTTTTCATAGTTCTATTTCTTGTTTCAACTTATAAATAGAATTCTAGATCTAATTACTATCAGAAGGTTTGAGTTAGACTAGAATTGCAACCTCGATACATGCTTAATCTCGTAATTTCGTTCATAGGATTGAGATGAGTATAAGAATATATTAATATCCGTGTAGATCATGAATTTGGAACTTAATTTTAACCCGTAAGTAGTCTTATCATAGGAATGTGAAAGATTAGTTTACAATCGGTTTTCAAACGAAAGTTCGGAAGAACCTATGTGATTGTCGTTTTTCAGATCACTAGGAAAATGCAATAAACATTCATTCGGTAATTCGTAAAACCCGAAGTAATTCACGAGCCCAACCATTTCCTCTCATAAATTATCAAATTACTTGTCTCCTCTGTTCCGAGTCTTCTTAATTAACAGTTGAACATCAATTTAGCTTACAATTTGAATGAATCTTGATTTTACAACAATTTCTCATGATATGTTATTTTTTATAACTCCCGATATATACAAATATTGACTTAGTCTCCGTGGGATCGATCTTTGTGCTTGCACAATGTATTATGTTGACACGTGCACTTGCGTAAATTTGCATACACGTTTTGCAACCAACAAGTTTTTGGCGTCGTTGTCGAGGACTAAAATTCAATTTACGCATTTTACAAGTTATTTTTGTTTTCATTTACATAATTGTATACTTAACAAGTGTTCTCTTGATTCTATTCTTAGGCGGATTAATCTAATTGTATGCGGGCGAAAAACAAAGCTTTATTGCTACCTATTGATCCGGAGATAGAACGAACACTCTTGGCTAAAATCCGAGCTTCAAAGAGCGATCCCAACTTACTTATGGCCGAGGAAAGAGCCGGTGGGAACGGGGCTATACAACAGCCCCTTATCGTTAATGAATTGGACCTTCCAATGCAAGATTATGCGGTCCCGGTTCTTCAAGGGCTAAATCCGGGCATTATTCGACCCACCATCCATGCCTCTCACTTTGAACTCAAGCCGGTGATGTTCCAAATGTTGCAATCTGCAGGAAAATTTAGCGGGATAGCCACCAAGGATCCTCATCTTCACTCCGGGTTTTCATGGATGTAAGCGACAATTTCCGAATTCAAGGCGTGCCCGAAGAAGCGTTGCGAATCAAGCTTTTTCCATATTTGCTACGAGATAATGCAAGAGCATGGCTAAACTCTTTGCAACCGGGCTCGGTGGAACGTGGAATGAATTGGCGGAGAAATTTTCTCATGAAGTATTTTCCACCAACAAAAGTTTCCAAGTTGAGGTTTGACATCACCTCTTTCCACCAAGAAGATAGTGAGTCCATTTATGAGGTTTGGGAAAGGTTTGAGGAGCTTCTTAGGCAATGTCCTCATCACGGGCTCCCTCATTGGATCCAAATGCAAACTTTCTACAATGGTTTGAATGGTCCAACGAGATCGAATTTGGATGCCACGGCCAGAGGCGCCTTTACGATGAAGTCTTACAATGTGGGGCTTGAAATCTTGGAGAAGATGGCTAGAATTCATAGTCAGTGGCCAACTAGTAGGCTAAGCACTCCGAAGGTTGGCGGGAAATTAGAGTTTGACGCCATTACAACGCTTCAAGCTCAAATGTCCACCATTCTTCATCAATTGACCAAGATGAGGAACCCAGAACCGAGTGTCAAATGCGGTACAAAACTTTGAAACATGAGAGGTATCTTGTGTCTATTGCGGCGATCCTCACATTTATGAAGAATGCCCATCAAACCCCGCCTCGGCTTTCTATGTCGGGAACTTTCACCAACCGGGAAGAAATCAAAACTTTCAACAAGGTTCTTACAACCAAGGGGGAAGAGAATTCGGTAACCAACCGTGGAACCAACAAGGAGCTAATTCTAGTGGGTTAAGCCAATTTCAACGGTCAAATCAAATAGTTACTCCCGGCTTTCAACCGCAACAAAAAGCTTCTATGAGTTCCTTGGAGACCTCGATGAAGGAATTCATGGCGGAAACCAAGGCCAAGCAACAAAACCAAGATGCGGCTCTAAGGATATTTGAAACTCAAATGGGGAAAATTGCAAACGCCCACCAATAGACCGCAAGGTTCTCTTCCGTCTCAAACTAACGATCCAAGGAGAGACGAAAAAGAGCAATGCAACATTATTTTCACCTCACGGAATGAAAAGGAGGTAGAGCTCGACCCAAAAGCCCAAGAGAAAGCTAAGAAACAGGCATAGCCCACTTCAATCCAAGGTGCGGTGGAAGAGGCTCCAAGTCAAACTAACGAACATAGCAAATTTCGGAAAAATTCAGCTCTAGAGGGAACGAAATGCAACAGCAATTCTGCAGAAATTCCTTCTGTTGACGACCCTGGAATGAGGAAAATGCTAAATCAGCCTCCACCATTTCCACAAAGACTTCAAAAACATAGGAACGAGCAACAATTCGGTAAATTCTTGAACGTACTCAAGCAACTCCACATTAACATCCCGTAAGTGGAAGGTTTGGAATAAATGCCGAGCTACGCTAAGTTCTTGAAAGACATTTTGTCTAAGAAAAGAAGGCTTGGAGAGTTCGAGACCGTGGCATTAACGGAGGATTGTAGCGCTTTATTTAGAAACAAGCTCCCACCAAAATTGAAGGACCCAGGAAGTTTCACCATCCGGTGTGCTATCGGGAACTCTTACTTTGGGCAAGCCTTTTGTGATCTTGGTGCGAGTATCAATCTCATGCCCTCCTCGGTTTTCAAGAAGTTGAGCATTGGAGAAGCCCGGCCTACCACTATCACATTACAACTTGCCGATCACTCTATTGCTTATCCGGAAGGGAAGATAGAAGATGTCTGGGTAAAAGTCGAAAAATTCATATTTCCGGCCGACTTTATTATCTTGGATTTCGAAGCCGATCAAGACATTCTGATCATTCTTGGAAGACCATTCCTTGCCACCGGCCGAACCCTCATCGATGTTCAAAAAGGCGAATTAACTATGAGGTTGGATGACGAGAAGATCACCTTCAACGTTTTGAATGCTCTTAAGTATCCGGACGAGGTGGAAGAATGCTTTTCTATTGATATCATAGACGAATTGGTAGCCGAGGTCGTTCAAAAGCAATTCGGCCAAAACAAAATTGAACTATTTCCGGACGAGCTCGACAACACAAGTGACGAGGATGAAGCCCATGTCTCTTAGGCGGATTCCAAACCGGACCAAGCAAGAATCGGATGCCAATTTGAACCATTAGGACTTGGAAAGTGATATTTCAAGGCTCTGAAACCTTCCATTGAGGAAGCACCACAATTGGAGTTAAAGTCATTGCTGTCTCATCTCCATTATGCTTATTTGGGGGAAAACGATAGCCTTCCGGTTATTGTATCTTCGGCGCTTACTCATGAGCAAGAAAGAGTTGTTGGAGGTTCTAAAAAGATTCAAAAAGGCCATCGGGTGGAGTATTGCGGATATTAACAGAATTAGCCCAACACGTTGTATGCATAAGATTCTCTTGGAAGAAAATAGCGGGAATTCTATTGAATGGCAGCGGCGACTTAATCCTATCATGAAAGACATTGTGAGAAAGGAAATAATTAAGTGGCTCGATGCCGGTATTATCTACCCGATCTCCGATAGTGCATGGGTTAGTCCCGTGCAATGCGTGCCAAAGAAGGGGGGTAGAACGGTGATAAAGAACGAGAAAGAAAAGCTCATTTATACAAGAATGGTAACCGGATGGAGGATTTATATGGATTATCGGCGTCGGATGGTCCAAATCCTCCGCGTCGAGGCCGTAGTAGAACTCCATGAAATCCGGCGCGTCGTTGGGCATGTTGTAGAGGCCATGGATTAGCTCGACTGTGACCGGGACGTCGACACGTCGCACGAACACCGAGCGCGGGCTTCTTGCGCTGAAATTTGCGTAGAATTTGAGTACGACGTTTTTGTACGCCTTGGGTTGCTCCCGGGCAAAGTCTTGCCAACTGTTCGCCTCAATGGCTTCCGCGTACTCTGGGTAATCTCCGAACCCGTTTACGTTGCAAACGAACCCCCGTTCTGCCATTGGTTTCCGGTGGCGCGTCGTTGCATAGAATTTCTTTGAGGCTTAGAGATTCACAAACTTAGCATCCTCATAATTGACGGCTTGGATTCTCCGGCAGTGGCTCGATTCCGATGCTTCTCCCTGATTTTCAGCCACATATACCGGCTTTGGCTCACATATCTTGATATCGATTCTTGCTTTCATGTCAATAGACAAACTCAATATTCGTTAATCACTAAGGTATATTTATTCAAACAACTTACATATATAAAAAAATAGTAATAATAAGATTCTTAATAAATCTGCTAAGGCTTAACATACAAACAAAACTGCATCTCTCAGCAAGCCAACAACAAGAATCATGAAAATTTAGAAAGGTGGAGTTTTTGAATTGTTGACATATTTTTTTTTTAGTTTGACTTTTATATATTTCTATAAAGTTATTGTATAACTCTTCATCATTTTTTATTTTCTAGTTACATTTCAATATTGCAACAAATATTATTATATAATTCTTCATCAGTGCCATTTTCTCTAGAAAGGTGATTTTCCATTTGGTTTTTGCCCCGAGAATTCCAGCAAACTCGCAGACTTCCAAACGTTCCAAGGGATTTTGCCGGGGAAATTTGTGGCAAAAACTGAAAATGTAGTATTTCCTTGCCGAAGGTAGATTCATCGCAACTGGCCGCAACGAATAGACTTCTCCACCGGTATCGCAACTGGCTCATGGATGCTCTCACACCAAAGGTAATGCTATGCTATATCTCTTCTTTTGTTTTTGGGGGATTTAATTTTATTTTTGAGGAAAATTATTATATATCTTAGTCATTTAGATTATTCTTACGGAGAGAAAGAGAAGTTGATTTGTTGGGGCCTTTTGCCAAAGCCCAGCCCAAGTATGACACCAAACGACAGCCAACGGAGCAAACGACACAACTCAATAACTTGTTGTCGTACGAGGTAATGAAAACGACACCACAAGTAAGTGTTTCTTTTATTCAATCTTCGAATTAGGGTTTCAATACAATCGACTCTTCCACTCTCTCTCTCTAACTCTCTCCTTCTCTCTCTAACCTCTCGCTGCTTCTGCTAGAGTTTGCGAGTCCCCGCCACTCACGCCGGAGCTCCGGTAGCTTCTCGCACGAGATCCTGTCTTCACCGACTGTCTGAGGCTCGTGCGACGATGGCTTCTTCCTCGTATGCACCTTGAAGGAGAGGAACTTCCAGAGAAGATCGAGCTGCTTGACGAAGGCGACTGCACTCCTAAAGATGACTGGACAGTCTTCTTCTTCCCGAACGGCGAGTGCGTGGCGATTCCAACTGGGACAAAGCCTGAAGTTTGCCGTAGAGTCCACTGGAAGAAGAAGGTACACTCCGATCTCCAATCCTCAGATCTCCGATCTTCTTCTCTTCTTCTTCATCTTCCTTTCTCAATCTAGGGCACAGAGTAGTTAGGAATCACGCTCTGAGAGTGTGTCTGGGTTGGATTGATTGTAGAAACTTTCCTTAGGGCTTTTTATGCAGGGACCATCGAAGATATCTTCTTTCTCGTCTTTAACTGATTTGGTTATCTGGGTTTTTCCTTCAGGTAGCTTGACGTTGACTCGCAGTAAATCGTCCCTCCTTGGCTAGCGATAGAAGACTGGTCACTGTAGCTCACAGTCGGGGACTAACAATCTCCACCTTGAGCTCAGTGTCATAGTCTGTTGCCAGCCAGCTTCCTAGTTTGAGGCTTCTTCTCTTCTGAATTTCCCTCATCGGTTTTGGTCTCTGCCACTCCGAGTTGAGTTAAGCTTTCCTCGAACTTGTAGACAGGAATCACTTTGGTGATCATGTCTGCAGGATTCTCCTTCGTGTCAATCTTCAATACATTCAGAGCTTTGAGCTCCACGATGTCTTTGACAAAGTGTAAACGAATGTCAATGTGTTTGGTCCTTTCGTGGTACATCTGGTTCTTACACAGATGTATTGTCGATTGACTATCACAATGAAGATCGAAGCTTTCCTGCTTCATTCCCAGTTCTGTTAGCAAGCCCTTGAGCCATAGACCCTCTTTAGCTGCCTCTGTCACTGCAACATACTCAGCTTCTGTTGTAGACAAAGCTACAATATGTTGCAGTGAAGCTTTCCAGCTAACTAGGTTCCCAAATACCTTGAAGGTATACCCTGAAAGTGATCTTCTCTTGTCTAGATCTCCTGCATAGTCTGAATCCACATATCCCGGTATATCTGTTTACCGCGTATCGTGAGAAGAGTAGTTTAGCCCTACTCCACTGCTCCCAATCAAGTATCTGAGGATCCATTGGACTGCTTGCCAGTGTATCTCTCCAGGGTTAGCCATATATCTGCTTACAAGGCTGACTGCATTAGCCAAGTCTGGCCTTGTGCAGATCGTGCCATACATGAGGTTGCCCACAGCACTCGTGTAAGGCAACTTGAGCATTTCCCTCTTTTCTTCTTCAGTCTGCAGGCTCAGCTCATTTGACAGCTTGAAGTGAGGTGCAGGGGGCTGTTTAGAGGGCTTAGCTTTCTCCATCTGAAACTTTGAGATTACTTTCTTGAAGTAATCATTTTGTGAGATGCTTAGCTTCCCTTGCTCTCTATTTCTTCGTATGTCCATTCCGAGTATCCTTCTTGCATTTCCCAAGTCTTTCATCTCAAATTCTGAATTCAGAGATTCCTTGAGCCTTCTGATCTTTATTGAGTTGCTCGACACTATGAGCATGTCATCAACATATAGGAGAAGGTAGATGCTCTCTCCAGCTTCAGTCTTTCTGAAATAAACACAATTGTCATGTCTACTCCTGTGGAAATGGTTTTTCTTCATGAAGGTGTCAAACCTCTTGTACCATTGCCTCGGGGACTGCTTTAGTCCATATAAGGACTTCTTCAATGAACACACCCAGTCTTCTTTTCCCTTCTGCACATAACCCTCTGGTTGTTGCATGAGGATTTTCTCTTCAAGCTTTCCATGTAGGAAGGCTGTCTTTACATCCATCTGCTCCAATTCTAGGTTGAACCTAGCGACCATAGAGAGGAGGACTCTAATGGAAGTGTGTTTAACCACTGGTGAGAACACTTCATTGAAGTCAATTCCCTCTCTCTGTGTGAAGCCTTTCGCTACAAGTCTAGCCTTATATCTTGTAGACCCTTCTCCCTGATCTCCATGATTCACTTTGTATATCCATTTGCACCCAACTATCTTGCAGTTCTTGGGTTTAGGCACAAGTACCCAAGTATTATTCTTGTCGAGAGAATTCATTTCTTCTTCCATGGTTGCTTTCCACTTGACTGAGGACTGAGACCTAATGGCTTCCTTGTATGAACAAGGCTCTTCATTAATCTCTGTACCAGTTGTGTTGAAAGCATAGGCCACCATGTCTGCTTGAGAGAATCTGCCTGGGGGTCTGACCTCTCTCCTAGCACGATCTCTGGCTAGTTGATATTGGTCCAAATCAGCACTAGGGTCTCCATCACTATTTGAGGACTGTTCTTCGACTGTATCCTCGACGGTGTCTTCTATTGGTTCTCTGCTAGGCTCCACCTTCAACTCAAGCCACTCCTTTCTACTAAAAGTTTCTTCGGGGCTTGGCTATGTGTCTTGTGCTCCAAGAAATCCATCTTCTCTAAATGTGACATCTCTGCTGATGATACATTTCTTCTTTTCAAGGCACCATATTCTGTAGCCTTTAACTCCATCGGGGTAGCCCATAAACAAACCTTTCTTAGCTCTAGGGACCAGCTTACCTTCATTTACATGATAGTAAGCAATGCAGCCAAACACTCTAAGATTAGAGTATTCTGCATCCTTCCCGGTCCATTGTTCTTGGGGAGTTTTAAATTCAATTGTTGATGATGGCAATCGATTAATAAGATAAGTTGTTGTGTGCACAACTTCTCCCCAGAACTTAATGGACAAGTTTGCCCTTGAGAGTAAACACCGAACTCTCTCCAAAAGTGTTCTGTTCATCCTTTCTGCTAGCCCATTTTGTTGAGGAGTTAATCTGACTGTCTTGGATCTTCTTATACCCTCATTCTGACAATAGGAATTGCACTCTTCGGAGAGATACTCAAGTCCATTGTCTGTCCTGAGGTGCTTTAATTTCTTCCCGCATTGATTCTCTGTGAGAGCCCTCCATTGTTTGAATGCATCAAAGGCTTGATCCTTTGAATTTAGCAGATAAATCCATAGCTTCCTTAAGTAGTCATCAATGAAGCTAATAAAGTAACGATTTCCCCCATGAGAATTAACCCTAGCCGGTCCCCATATATTGGACTGCACATAATCCAGAATTCCCTTTGAGTTGTGCACTCCTTTTCCGAACTTTACCCTGTGCTGGTTACCAAATACGCAGTGCTCACAGAAATCCAGCTTGTCCATCTTTTCCTTGCCTAGAATACCCTTCTGAATTAGCAGTTTGAGCCCCTTTTCACTCACGTGACCAAGCCTGTCATACCAAAGATTAATTCTGCTTGCAGAATTGCTCTCCGTGGAAGTGACCTGGGCTGAAGCTGCTCCACCTTGAAGAATATAAATCCCATTCTTCCTAAGTCCCTTCAGATAAACCATGGACCCATTGCACACCTTGAGGCTGCCATTCCCAGATTTCCAATTGTAGCCTGCTTCTTCTAGTTGACCGAGGGAGATCAAATTTCTCTTAAGGCCTGGGACAAATCTGACCTTGTCTAGCTTTCGTAGGGCTCCATCTTTAAGTTTCAAGGTTATAGATCCAATTCCTGTGACCCGGCATTGCTCTTCTGTTCCTATACTGACATAGCCACCATCTTTGATCACCGAATAACTTGTGAACCAAGTCTTTTCTGGGCACATGTGGTAGGAACACCCGGAGTCTATGATCCAAGCTTCCCTGATGTTGAATGGCATGGTGTTGAGTACCTCATCATTATCATAGCCATCAGAGACATTTGAGACACTTCCATGATCATCATCTTCCCTCTGTCTCCTATAGCTCTTTTGGGTCCTTTTCTCTGGGCAATTTCTTTTGAAATGCCCTTCTTTATGGCAGTTGAAACACTTGAGGTTCCTTGTCTTGGACTTGGACCTTGAAGTGTTTCTGCTTCCCGATCTGTCCCTCCTAGGGTTTCTCCCTCTCACGTAGAGGCTTTCAGCCTGGGGATCCCTCTTATCTAACTTTCTGTTATTCTCCTTTGACAGAATTGCATTCTTGACTTCATCAAGTGTGAGTTTTTCTCTCCCACCGAACATCAAGGTATCATGCAATTGTTCAAAAGATGGGGGTAAGGATCTAAGCAGCAGCAAAGCTTGATCTTCATTTTCTACTTTAATCCCTACATTTTCAAGGTCGATGATTACCTTAGTGAAGTCATCGATGTGGTCTTGGAGAGGCCTTCCTTGAGCCATCTTGAAATTGTAGAGTCTCTGCTTCAAGAAGAGGTGGTTGATCAGAGACTTAGTCATTTAGGTAGCTTCGAGTTTTGCCCAGATTCCATAGGCAGTGGTTTCCTGAGTGATCTCCCTTAGAACCCTGTCTGATAAGCTGAGGATGAGAGCACTATGTGCTTTTGCAAGCAAGTCGACCTTTGATTTGTCTTCCATTGTTGGAAAACTCTTTTCTTCAAGTAACGCTACTTCAAGTCCTTGTTGAACAAGCAAAGCTCTCATCTTCATCTTCCATAGCCCAAATTCGTTCTTTCCGTTGAATTTCTCCATGTCAAATTTTGCACTAGCCATTCTTGGTTTTCTTGAAAAAATCTTGATCGCCGGAGAACCCTTCTGGTCGCCGGAATCTTCTGCTGTTGATCGCCCTTAGAAGCTCTGATACCACTTGTTGGGGCCTTTTGCCAAAGCCCAGCCCAAGTATGACACCAAACGACAGCCAACGGAGCAAATGACACAACTCAATAACTTGTTGTCGTACGAGGTAATGAAAACAACACCACGGGTAAGTGTTTCTTTTATTCAATCTTCGAATTAGGGTTTCAATACAATCGACTCTTCCACTCTCTCTCTCTAACTCTCTCATTCTCTCTCTAACCTCTCGCTGCTTCTGCTAGAGTTTGCGAGTCCCCGCCACTCACGCCGGAGCTCCGGTAGCTTCTCGCATGAGATCCAGTCTGAGGCTCGTGCGACGATGGCTTCTTCCACGCATGCACCGCTTAAAGGAGAGGAACTTCCAGAGAAGATCGAGCTGCTTGACGAAGGCGACTGCACTCCTGAAGAAGACTGGATAGTCTTCTTCTTCCCGAACGGTGAGTGCGTGGTGATTCCGACCAGGACAAAGCCTGAAGTTTGCCGTAGAGTCCACCGGAAGAAGAAGAAGGTACACTCCGATCTCCAATCCTTAGATCTCCGATCTTCTTCTCTTCTTCTTCTCTTCCTTTCTGAATCTAGGGCACGGAGTTGTAAAACCCAAAGATATATATATATATATATATATATATATATATATATATATTATATAAAAAAAGTCAGTAAACTCCCATTCTCTCTCTCTTCCCGAGCTCTCTCTCTCTCTCTCTTTCTCTCTCTCAAACTTTCCCCCACAACCAAAGTTAAAAGTTTGACAACTCGGTCACCGGATCTCCGATCAACGAGATTTTGGTACCGCCGGAAAGCTCTCGAGAAGGCGAACGTGTTGATAGGCGTATGTTAGCCGGAAGTCGTGTCATTTGGCCGGAATAATCGCCGGAAGGTTCGGTCTTAAAACCTTAGATCTATTTCATTCCGGTTAGATTTTGAGAAAACTAACACCGGAATCATGTTCATGAAGCCTATTAGAGTCCGTTGGTGGTGCCACCTCGCCGTCGTCGTCGCCGGCCGCCGCCGTCGGCCGGCGCGTCATTTTCCGATCTCGGATTTTATTGAGGGGTTTTGAAGCCCTCGTCGAGGAGATCGAAAGCCCTCGATCGGAATCGTCATCGGACTCTCGGTAAGCCCGAATTTCCTTGACCTAGTTTCTGAATTTAGATGATCAAATTAGGTGTGTTATGGGCCTTGATTGATGAAATTGACTTCGCCATTGCGTTTAGAACAGTCGAATTAAGCTAGGAGAAGCATAAATTTGTCGAATTGATGCCCGTTTTGCTGCCTCGTTTTGCGTGTTCGACGGGAATTTGGCCCGGGTTAATTTTTAGTTTATCGGGTTTTCAATTGACAATTTGAATTCCAATCTTAGTAGTATTTAACTTATGAATGGTATCGGTGTTATAGTTGGGACGGATAGTCGTCTCGTGGTCGCCTCGAAGACTGTGCTGCTTGAACCACCCGTTTTGACTAATTCAACAGATCTCGAAGTCTCTAGTCATCAATCTCAGGGCCAAGACGAACCCACATCTTCGACTAGTTAGTCGAACGGTCAAAGTTTCCACGGATTGAGGTAGGGGCTATTACCTTTTCTCGCTATTTAAAATGAACGTAGAAACCAACGATTAAATAAAGATCGAACCGGATAGGTTAAAATTGGAATTAATGAAATGTTATTTTAATTAATGAATAAAAGATAAAATTTAATATTGCGTTGTCGTCGCTTGATAGCGAAGCTGGATACTAGGTATGGTTGCATCAGATTGATGCTCGTTATTATATTTATGTTTATGGTTACGTCGGTATGACGTGTGATGATATGGTACCCGCTTCGGGCGGATGATGATTATTATGATATGGTACCCGCTTCGGGCGGATGAGCTGCTGACGAGCAGCTGGCTACTGCGCAGTAGGCCGGATATAGTTATGGATATGGATATGATTGGTGACCCAAAAGTCAACATTTCGACCCATGGCGAACTGGCCGTCTTTGGTAGTGATTAGGATCCCGAGTCGAGGGCGAGTTACGGTTAGGGACTTCTAGTCCACCTGTACTCGTGCCTTGAAGACTCGATGGGATATAGTGGAGTAAAGGCGCGAGCTGACTCGGCATGGATCACCGAAATGATTTGACTTTTGTGGGGTATATTTATTTATTTTATTAAAATGATGATTAAATGATTTTATGATGACGTTTATTTTATTTTATTGAAATTTGACTAATAATGGTTTGGTAAAGAGAATTGGTAATAGATTCCTTACTGAGCAAGTGGTGCTCACCCCTTCCATATACATTTTTTTTCCTTCCAGTTACAGGTGGTGATCAGTATCAGACTCCGGGCGAGGAGTAGTTTGAGTTAGGAGGTCGACGTGTTGATTAGCTTAACCGTACCTCTAGTGTTCGTCGAGGTGAATCTCGCTTTTTGGGTTGATCTTTTATTCAGACTTGTAATGGATTAAATTAAGGATATTTATGATGGTGATACTTTATATTTGTCGTTTTATGGTGTTGTATAAACTGTGGTCGTTGATATTTTATTGTCGTTTTAAGTCCCATGGGCAAAAGTTATGTGATTGTTGACGTGGACGTTGAATATTCAACGGTAATGTTTAAATGATGATGTGTCATTGACCGGTCCAAGTTTGAAAAGTCGTTGTTTTTGTTTTATTCTACTAACCCCCATTTCGGGGTGTTACAGGTTGGTATCAGAGCCTAGGTTACGGCACCTAGGGTACAACACCATAAAGCTATTTATTTTTTTTCGTGTTCTTTGGTCGTGTTTTGTTTTGTATCACCATCCATAATCCTGACACTTTAATCTTTTTACAGTTGATCAACATGGTACGGAATTCTCGAAATACCCCTGATGCGCGTCCCGCGTTTGATTTTGAGTAAATGGCTCCTGCTTTCCAAGCGATGCAACAAGCATCACAACCACGCGATCCTGCCGCTAGAAAGAGGAGAACCTTTGCAGAGTTCATGAATCAATCCCCTCCGAAGTTTGAAGGATTCCCTGATCCTGCCACTGCTGAGAGATGGTTGGAGTTGGTTGAGAAGAAGTTTGAGGTGCTTGACATTCCGACAGAATACCGTGTTAATTTCGCAACGTATCTTTTTGAGGGCCCAGCGGCCCAATGGTGGAAAATGTACCAGGAAGATACCGGGGTGAATGAACCGACATGGTCAAACTTTGTTTCTGCATTCTTGGCGTATTATGTTCCTGAGGACTACCGTTTGGGAAAGATTTATGAGTTCTCGCAGCTGACTGAGGGGAGTATGACAGTGACCGAGTATCAGGCAAAGTTTGTCGAGCTGTCGCGCTATAACCCGTATGCCGTGGCTAACCCTGCAGCTAGAATAGTGAAGTTCCGACAGGGAGTTCGACAACGGATTCGTGAGACCTTGGCTCCATTGCGGTTTTCTGATTTCTCAGAACTTGTCGTTTCTGCGAAGAACACTGAAGCAGAGCAAAATCGTAATTATCAGGCAAGACAGAGAGGCTCCGAGACGAGAGACAGGAAAACAGACAAAAAAGGCAAGAGTTACAGTCAAGGTTCTTATAGTAGCGGATCGAGCGCTAGTTCGGGTTCTGGTTCATCTGGCAGTCGGAGATACTCGCCGTATGGTACTTGTCACCTCTGCGAGAAGCCAGGCCATTACAAACGCGATTGTCCATTTTCACAGCAACAGTTCCAACCGCAGATATCTCACACCCAACCTATTGGGACCCAGAGTTTTTACTCGCCAGGTGGTGCGAATCAGAATCGTCCTTTGTCAAACCAGAGTCCTATACCCAACCAGTCGATGGGATTTCAGCCTCGAGGTTTTGCTCCACAGAGACCTCAAGGATTTGGGTTTCCTTCGGGTCAGACTGCACCAGTCGCTGCACCGTCATCAGGCAGTCACAATAATTTCCGCCCTCAAGGGAGTGGTGGCTCAGGCGGAAAGCAGAATAGAGGTGGCAGATCGCAGTCGAGCAGAAACAAAGGGAAAGGAAAATCATATGCCGTTACGGGTGTCGAGGCCCAGGGAAAGAAGTCGTCGACGGTATGATTCTTGTTTCTAATTGTTTATCTCGTGTATTGTTTGATACGGGGGCATCACATTCTTTTATATCGGTGGATCTCGTGTCATCTTTGGGGCTAGATATCGAGGCATGCACTATTCCGTTAGAGTTGTCTACTCCTATAGGGGGAGTGTCGGAGGTTTCAGTGATTTGCAGGTCATGTAAGCTCGTCATCGAGGAGGGAAAATTTACCGCAGATTTGTTAATTCTTCCTATGACCGAGTTTGATGTAATATTGGGGATGGATTGGTTTTCTAAGTATCGTGCTATAGTTGATTGTTACAGGAGATGTGTCACCCTCATAAAGAAAGATGGACAAATTATCGAATATCAGGCCAAAGGTGGAATATGGCCCCATAATCTTATCTTGAAATCTCTTCTTGGAGGAAAGAGGAATCTTGAAGGGTCGGGAGTTAATTGTGCTATTGAAGATGTAGGGCAGAGTGCCTTAAACCCGTACACCCCCGTAGTACAAGAATTTGATGATGTGTTTCCATCGGAGCTTCCGGGACTTCCTCCGGAACGTGAGATTGAGTTTGGCATTGACTTAGTTCCTGGGAGTTCTCCGATCTCTATGACTCCTTACCGTATAGCTCCAGCAGAATTGGCAGAATTGAGGGAGCAATTAGACGACTTGTTAAGTAAAGGGTTTATCAAACAGAGTACATCTCCGTGGGGAGCGCCCGTCCTATTTGCTAAGAAAAGCGATGGTAGTTTACGCCTTTGTGTGGACTACAGACAGCTCAACAAGGTAACGATTAAGAACAAATACCATTTACCGCGCATTGATGACTTATTCGTCCAATTGGGAGGATGCAAATACTTCTCAAAGATAGACTTGCGGTCGGGTTACCACCAGTTGAGGATTCGAGATGCCGACACCCCGAAGACAGCATTCCGTACACGATGTGGTCACTTTGAGTTCACAGTTATGTCTTTTGGTTTAACGAACGCTCCAGCGGCGTTTATGGACTTAATGAATAGGATTTTTCGACCATACTTGGATCGATTTGTTGTTGTCTTCATTGACGACATACTTATCTATTCAAGAACATTAGAGGAACACGCAGAACATTTACGGATTGTTTTACAGACTTTGCGGGACCATCGCCTATACGCGAAGAAAGAAAAATGTGAATTCTGGATGACCGAAGTGAAGTTCTTAGGCCACGTGATCTCGCAGGAAGGTATTGCCATAGACCCGTCAAAGATTGAAGCTATCTTAAACTGGAGGCAACCAAGAAATGTGGCAGAAGTTCGAAGTTTCCTAGGTCTTGCGGGCTATTACAGGAAGTTCGTGGAGAATTTTTCAAAAATTGCCGCGCCGCTAAGCATGCTCACCAGAAAAGATGTTCAGTTCAGTTGGGATGATAGATGTGAAGAGTCTTTTTCAGAGTTGAAACGACGATTGACGAGTGCTCCTGTCCTTGTTGTTCCCAATGTAGATGAAGTGTTTACAGTGTATACTGATGCATCTCGAAGTGGACTAGGTTGTATTCTCATGAAACAAGGGAGAGTGGTGGCATATGGTTCTAGGCAGTTAAAGCCGCATGAACAAAACTATCCTACCCACGACTTGAAGCTAGCAGCAGTGATATTTGCACTCAAAATCTGGCGTTGTCATCTTTACGGCTCAAGATTTGAGATATTCACCGATCATCAAAGTCTCAAGTATTTGTTCACACAGAGAGACTTGAATGTACGACAACGAAAATGGGTGGAGTATATGGAAGATTATGAATTTAGTCTACATTATAACCCAGGAAAAGAAAATGTGGTGGCCGATGCATTGAGTCGGAAGAACCATGGTTTGGTTGCTTCTCTGAACTTAGAGCCATGGAAGAGATCAGTTACCATTGGCGATTACAATTTAGAATTTCATAGCGACGAGTATAAAGCATGTGCGTATAACGTCATAGCCGTTCCATCAATGATACTCCAAGTTAGACAAAGTCAGTGGAGCGATGAAACGTTACAAGAGGTATGGAATCGATTACAAGCTGGAGAACAACTTGAAGGATGGAATGTGGGAGCCGATGGATTTTTATTGTACAAAGGAAGGCTTGCGGTAGCTGATGATACTACGTTACGAAGCGCCATCTTACATGAAGCTCATCGTTCCAAGTTTGCTATTCACCCAGGGAGTACGAAGATGTACCAGGATCTGAAGAGGCAATATTATTGGTACGGAATGAAGTCGGATGTGGCGATGTTTGTGAAGAGATGTCCAGTTATTCAAATGGTCAAAGCAGAGCATCAAAGACCTGGCGGGGAGCTTAGACCACTTGAAATACCAGAGTGGAAATGGGACTGCATCACAATGGACTTCGTTTCGGGACTTCCTCGGTCTCGGGGCGGACACGATGCGGTGTGGGTAATCGTTGATAGATTGACAAAATCAGCCCACTTTATCCCCATTCGGACAGATTACAAAGTTCCGAAACTTTGTAAACTATATGTGGAAAAGATAGTAAAGCTTCATGGGGTCCCTGTTTCAATAGTTTCGGACCGAGACGCTCGTTTCACCTCCGAGTTTTGGAGAGGATTACAGAAAGAGATGGGAACTGAATTGAGTTTGAGCACAGCTTTTCATCCTCAGACTGATGGACAATCATAGCGAGTGATTCAGATCTTAGAAGACATGCTGCGGGCGTGTGCCTTAGATTTTGGAGGAAAATGGAAGGAGCAACTACCATTCGTGGAGTTCGCTTACAACAATAGCTTTCAGGCTACTATCGGTATGGCACCGTATCTTACAACAATAGCTTACAACAATAGCTTTCAGGCTACTATCGGTATGGAGTTCGCTTACAACAATAGCTTTCAGGCCTTGTATGGTCGACCTTGTCGTTCACCTCTTTGTTGGGCCGAGTATGAAGATCGTATTACTCTCGGTCCTTCCTACCTCAGAGATACAACAGAAGCGATTAAGCTTATTCGGGAAAGACTCAAGACTGCTCAAAGTCGCCAGAAGAGTTATGCGGATCGAAGACGAAGGCCACTGGAATTCATGGTTGGCGACAATGTGTTCCTGAAGGTGACGCCCATGCGTGGTGTTTCCCGTTTCGGAATAAAAGGAAAGTTGGCTCCGCGATACACAGGTCCGTTCGAGATAGTTGAAAGAGTCGGGCCACTTTCCTACAGGCTTGATTTACCTCCGCAATTATCTCATGTTCACAATGTGTTCCATGTGTCGATGTTGAGAAAATATGAACCCGATCCTCAACAAATCATTGAGTGGACAAAGATACCTATTCAAGAAAATGCGACGTACGTGGAACACCCACTTCATATTATCGACCGTGAAGTCAAAGTCCTTCGTTGATGAGAAATTCCTCTAGTTAAAGTGGTATGGAAAAACCACGACCCTAGAGAGGCAACATGGGAGTTAGAATCGGAGATGATGGAGAAGTACCCCTTTTTGTTCGGGGGTAGTTTCGTTTAAATTTCGAGGACGAAATTTTTAAAGGGGTGGAGTATTGTAAAACCCAAAGATATATATATTATATATAAAAAAAAAAGTCAGTAAACCCTCCCCTTCTCTCTCTCTCTTCCCGAGCTCTTTCTCTCTCTCTCGAACTTTCCCCCACAACCAAAGTTCAAAGCTTGACAACTCGGTCACCAGAGCTCCGATCAACGAGATTTTGATACCGCCTGAAAGCTCTCGAGAAGGCGAACGTGTTGATAGGCGTATGTTAGCCGGAAGTCGTGTCATTTGGCCGTAATAATCGCCGGAAGGTTTGGTCTTAAAACCTTAGATCTATTTCATTCCGGTTAGATTTTGAGAAAACTAACACCGGAATCAGGTTCATGAAGCCTATTAGAGTCCGTTGGTGGTGCCACCTCGCCGCCGTCGGCCGCCGCGTCATTTTCCGATCTCGGATTTTATTGAGGGGTTTTGAAGCCCTCGTCGAGGAGATCGAAAGCCCTCGATCGGAATCGTCATCGGACTCTCGGTAAGCCCGAATTTCCTTGACCTAGTTTCTGAATTTAGATGATCAAATTAGGTGTGTTCTGGGCCTTGATTGATGAAATTGACTTCGCCATTGCGTTTAGAACAGTCGAATTAAGATAGGAGAAGCATAAATTTGTCGAATTGATGCCCGTTTTGCTGCCTCGTTTTGCGTGTCCGACGGGAATTCGGCCCGGGTTAATTTTTAGTTTATCGGGTTTTCAATTGACAATTTGAATTCCAATCTTAGTAGTATTTGACTTATGAATGGTATCGGTGTTATAGTTGGCATGGATAGTCGTCTCGTGGTCGCCTCGCAGACTGTGCTGCCTGAACCACCCGTTTTGACTAATTCAACAGATCCCGAAGTCTCTAGTAATCAATCTCAGGGCCAAGACGAACCCACATCTTCGACTAGTTAGTCGATCGGTCAAAGTTTCCATGGATTGAGGTAGGGGCTATTACCTTTTCTCGCTATTTAAAATGAACGTAGAAACCAACGATTAAATAAAGATCGAACCGGATAGGCTAAAATTGGAATTAATGAAATGTTATTTTAATTAATGAATAAAAGATAAAAGCTAATATTGCGTTGTCGTCGCTTGATAGCGAAGCTTGATACCAGGTATGGTTGCATCAGATTGATGCTCGTTATTATATTTATGTTTATGGTTACGTCGGTATGACGTGTGATGATATGGTACCCGCTTCGGGCGGATGATGATTATTATGATATGGTACCCGCTTCGGGCGGATGAGCTGCTGACGAGCAGCTGGCTACTGCGCAGTAGGCCGGATATAGTTATGGATATGGATATGATTGGTGACCCAAAAGTCAACATTTCGAACCATGGCGAACTGGCCGTCTTTGGTGGTGATTAGGATCCCGAGTCGAGGGCGAGTTACGGTTAGGGACTTCTAGTCCACCTGTACTCGTGCCTTGAGGACTCGATGGGATATAGTGGAGTAAAGGCGCGAGCTGACTCGGCATGGATCACCGAAATGATTTGACTTTTGTGGGGTATATTTATTTATTTTATTAAAATGATGATTAAATGATTTTATGATGACGTTTAATTTATTTTATTGAAATTTGACTAATAATGGTTTGGTAAAGAGAATTGGTAATAGATTCCCTACTGAGCAAGAGGTGCTCACCCCCTTCCATATACATTTTTTTTCCTTCCAGTTACAGGTGGTGATCAGTATCAGACTCCGGGCGAGGAGTAGTTTGAGTTAGGAGGTCGACGTGTTGATTAGCTTAACCGTACCTTTAGTGTTCGTCGAGGTGAATCTCGCTTTTTGGGTTGATCTTTTATTCAGACTTGTAATGGATTAAATTAAGGATATTTGTGATGGTGATACTTTATATTTGTCGTTTTATGGTGTTGTATAAACTGTGGTCGTTGATATTGTATTGTCGTTTTAAGTCCCATGGGCAAAAGTTATGTGATTGTTGACGTGGACGTTGAATATTCAACGGTAATGTTTAAATGATGATGTGTCATTGACCGGTCCAAGTTTGAAAAGTCGTTGTTTTTGTTTTATTCTACTAACCCCCATTTAGGGGTGTTACAGGAGTAGTTAGGAATCACGCTCTAAGAGTGTGTCTGGGTTGGATTGATTGTAGAAACTTTCCTTAGGGCTTTTTATGCAGGGACCATCGAAGATATCTTCTTTCTCGTCTTTAACTGATTTGGTTATCTGGGTTTTTCCTTGAGGTAGCTTGACGTTGACTCACAGTCAATCGTCCCTCCTTGGCTGGCGATAGAAGACTGGTCATTGTAGCTCACAATCGGGGACTAACATGATTGTATGTCAAGCTTTAGTTCTTTTGAAGGATATTATTTTGAGTTTCACACATTATGATAATTTCTTTAATCAATATTGAAGACATGGAATTATATAAAAGAAAGCATTTGCTTGAGTTTTGATAAATTGTGGTTAATTTTTACATTGCGTATAGTATGTGTTATGGGTATTTTTCAGAGCCTAAATAGCTAAGGCCCAACCCAATAAACACATTAAAAAAGGCTCAAACCCCAAAGGCCCACGAAGGCAATCCGAGCCTGCCCCAAAAAATTCAACTATGACCAGACTCAGATAAGTCAATGAGACCCGCCCCGATAGAGTCAACTCAAAACCGACTCGGGAATACTAATGCGGTATCTATTCCGAAAACATGCTTTTAGGGGTCGTTACGTCCCCTAATTAGGGGTCGCTGCGACCCCTAATAAATAAAGTATGCATTTAGGGGTCGATACGACCCCTAATTAGGGGTCGCTACGACCTCTAAAGATAAAAACATAGTTTTAAGGGTCGCTACGACCCCTAAAACCTAAACCGTGCCTTACGACCTCTAATTAGGGGTTGATACGACCCCTTAGGGGTCGCACAAGGCTCTCTATAAATACGAGAGCCCTTCACCATATTTCGGTAAGCTTTCTCAAGCCAAACAGCTTGCCACCCCCCCCCCCCCTCCCCACCCCAACTTAGGCAAATAAGACCGAGAAAAGCCAGATCTTAATCCCGCTGACTCAGGCAAAAAGACCGAGAAAAGACGGTTCTAAATCCCGCCGACTCAGGCAGAAACGAGAAAGGCTGGATCTTGATCCCGCTAACTCCGTCACAAAGACCGAGAAAGGTGGGATCTTAATCCCGCCGACTCAGGCAATAGAGACTGAGAAACGCCGGATCTTAATCCCGCTAACTCCGTCACAAAGACCGAGAAAGGTGGGATCTTAATCCCACCGACTCAGGCAATAGAGACCGAGAAAGGCCGGATCATAATCCCGTTAACTCAGGCACAAAAGACCGAGAAACGCCGGATCTTAATCCCGCTAACTCAGGCACAAAGACCGTGGGAACTTAATCCCGTCGACTCAGGCAACAAAGAACGAGAAAGGCCGGATCTTAATCCCGCCGACTCAGGCAGCAAAGACCAAGAAAAGGCCGGAACATAATCCCGCCGACTTAGGCAAATAAGACCGAGAAAAGCCAGATCTTAATCCCGCTTACTCAGGCATAAAGACCGAGAAAGGCCGGATCTTAATCCCGCCGACTCAGGCAACAAAGACCGAGAAACGCCAGATCTTAATCCCGCTAACTCAGGCACTAAGACCGAGAAAGGTGGGATCTTAATCCCGCCTACTCAGGCAACAAAGACCGAGAAAGGCTGGATCTTAATCTTGCCGACTCAGGCAAAATAAGACCGAGAAAAGTTGGATCACAATCTCGCTGACTCAGGCAATAAAGACCGAGAAAGGCCGGATCTCATTCCCGCCGACTCAGGCAAAACAAGACCGAGAAAGGCTGGATCTAAATCCCGCTGACTCGGGAAATAAAGACCGAGAAAGACCGGATCATAATCCTGTCAACTCAGGCAAAATAAGACCGAGAAAGGCCGGATAATAATCTCGCCGACTCAGGCAAAATAGGCCGAGAAAAAACCGAATCTTAATCCCGCCGACTCTGGCACAAATAGGCCGAGAAAGGCCGGATGATAATCCTGCCGACTCAGGCATATAAAGACCGAGAACAAGGCTGGATCTTTATCCCGCCGACTCAGGCATATAAGACCGAGATAGGCAGGATCTTAATTCCGCCGACTAAGGCAAAATAAGATCGATAACGGCTGGATCTTAATCCTGCTGACTCAGGCATAAAGACCAAGAAGTAAGACACTCAAGTGCGAAATTCGGCCCAAATAGTTAAGGCCCAACCCAATAAACACATTAAAAAAGGCTCAAACCCCAAAGGCCCACGAAAACAATCCGGGCCCGCCCCAAAAAATTCAACTATGACCAGACTCAGATAAGTCAATGAGACCCGCCCCGATAGAGTCAACTCAAAACCGACTCGGGAATACTAATGCGGGAATATTCCAAAACACATGCTTTTAGGGGTCGTTACGTCCCCTAATTAGGGGTCGCTGCGACCCTTAATAAATAAAGTATGCATTTAGGGGTCGATACGACCCCTAAATAGGGGTCGCTACGACCTCTAAAGATAAAAACATAGTTTTAGGGGTCACTACGACCCCTAAAACCTAAACCGTGCCTTACGACCTCTAATTAGGGGTCGATACGACCCCTTAGGGGTCGCACAAGGCTCTCTATAAATACGAGAACCCTTCACCATATTTCGGTAAGCTTTCTCAAGCCAAACAGCTCGCCATTCCCACTTCCCGATCATAAAGGACTCGACTAATGTTGAGCGTCGGGAGTTCACGTTTTTTATACTCTTTGCAGGAGGCAGATTATCCGGAAGCGACTTTTCGGCCCATCAAAGGCGAGTAAAGGAGCTCCAAGCCCATCGTGGCCATCGCGCGGTCATTGGGCCCGGCCCAAAACGGAGTTATAGGCCGCTTTTCACGTTGATCCGAAAAACGGCATTAATAGTATGGATGTTTCTAAATGGGTTTTCGCTTCTAATTTGAACAATTCAATATCAATTCTAAGGAATTTTAAATTTGAATACAATTATACATTGGCCATTAGAATAGTTCATTATGATGTTGCGATAATTTAATTATAATTTTGTGTAAGTTACATTAAAATTAATTTTATGCTTAAGAATTATTTCTCCAAGTTTACTTCAAGTTTCACAGTAAGTATTATTTCTCCTTTTCTGGTGAGTTGAATTGCATATTTTTAATTGTCAGTTCTTTCCGACAAAAGAACGATTATTTGTTTTGTTTTTGTTTCAATTTATCTTTTTTGTTTTAGCATTTCGTTTATTGATGAAGAATACGTTTCAATTCATCTTTATGTGTCGACTATATATAGAATAATTCATCACCCAGTCTTACTATTGGTTTTATTGATTCATAATAACATTGATTTCTTTTCAGATTGTTTTCAGGTGAATAGTCATTTCTCAAAACTACAAGTCTTACTATTAAATATAAACTTTATTCGACGGAATTAACTCTAAGATGTTTTAAGTACATAAGTTGATTATTTGTATTCACTCTGATCTAAAATATATTATTTGATCAGATCAGTAGTATGTTGGGATAAACGGCAAACTATAATATAAACCATAAGAATATTACATATTATACTTGGCTACTAATTACAAAACAATAATTAATATACAATAAGATATTATCCAATTAGCGATACATTCTTCTCAAATAACTATGTACACAATTTTGTTCACAATCCTCCCTCACATTGTATGTTGTTATACCTTTGTTCTCAAAGTTAATGTTAGGGTTATTCTCGGCATAAATACTAATTCTTTTTAAATAGTAACGATAAGTTTTTTTTTTCTTACCGAACAAAGTACTAATATTTTGATATTATATAAGACATGTACCAAAAACCCAATGAAAAGTCTTTTTTTTTTTTTTGGATAAAAGGGTGATCCATTTCAATTAAACAGAATCGACCAAATCGGTCGTTATAACATGTTCAATACAAGGCAGGCACTCTAAAAGCCAACAAACTTTGTTGTGTAAACTAAAGTATTCGTGGACGAGGATACGAGCCGCTCTTTTATTCTCACGATGACCAAAGCAGCAACGAGTGCCCTCACAATCAGTTAGCAACCTGTGGATGTCCCGAACAATCGTAGCCGCTTTATGCGGTGGAGAGCAACTTTCAATTGCTTGAACAGCCATATGACACTCACTTTCAACCACTTCAAGAGTCAATACTATAGAAACGTAATACTGATGAATAATGGCATAGCCTTTTCATTAATTAAATGAGTATATATATACAAAGTATCTCAACCGAATAAGAGTAAGAATAGGTCAACTCAAGGACTACAAAACTAAATCATCTATTCTAATGGGAATCGAAACTGAGAGAATTAAATTAATATAATTATTGAATTCTCTATTAAATACATGAGTCTTGATAAAGCAGAGGCCCTTGCAAATAGATAGTAATCCGACAACACTAGTAAAAAAGACAACTTTGCGACTAAAATTTTTGCCGCTGAAAAATCAGTTGCAAAGATAGACACTTCGCGACTAAACAAGTAGTCGCTAAAAACTTTGCGACAGTTTTTCTTGTTGCGAAGATTGTGTATTTGGTGCTTAAATTTAGCGACTAATATAACTGTTGCCAACTAATTTTGTTGTCGCTGAATAAACTTTGCGACAAACATTATAGTCGCTAGAATTTGGTATTAAATTTTTTGCGCCAAATCTTCGCAAGAGGTTTTTAGTCGCTAAAATATCAGTCGTAAAAATGACTTTGCGACTGAAGTTATTGTAGCTAAAATTTGGCTCCAAATTTTTTTGGCAAAATATTTGCGATAGGTAAATCAGTCGCTAAAATATATTCGCAACTGAAAAATTTATTGCAAGTAAAATACTAGACGAAATATTTTGCCACCTATTTTTCCTAAATTTTGGCGCTTTCAAAATAAAAAATTTGCATTTTTATTTTAAAACCTTTTGCTTTTGTCCCATTTTTGTTGCCTAACACATTCGACAAACCCCTAACCATGCCGTCCCCCTCTCTCTGTTCAAGCTTTGTAAAATCTCCCATGGCAGCTTCTCTCTGTCCCTCCCAAACCCCCTTTCTCTCTCTAGACACATGCGCCTCTCCGATGCGAATTCCTCCCGCTGAGATCCGCCCATTGCGATCGTCACCGGAGATTGGTACCTGGAGAAGCTCGTGCACTTCGTGGAGGCCAACGGTGGTCTGCTGATTGACGGAACCCTAATCCTGAAGGGATTGTTCGAGCTCAGGCACACTCGACCGTGAGTTGGTTTTTTTCTTCTTTCTGTTTGGTTTCATTACGGATTTGATAGGAACTGAACTGAAAGAACATCCTGTCGTTCGATTTGCTTAAGATTTTGTTTGCCTAATTAATCATTTCGTCATGCTTGATTCTTAGGATTCTATGATAACTGAGCTGAATTAGATTGCTTCTGTTGTTGATTTGTGTTAATGAGTTGTAAGGCTTAGCTTAATTGTTTTCCATGGCTATCGGGTCCTATTAATTCGTGTTTAATTTGGTCTTACGACTTACTAGAGAAATATGGTTTTCGTGTTTCATTTGGTCTTAGGGCTTTAAAGTGTTACTCGTTATTATCTGGGTACATAGTTGTACGAAGAGCTTAATCTAGCTTGGTGATTCTCTATAGAATCCAACATGAAGGAAGTAGTTATGCATGGTGTTCTGAAAATATAGTTTTATCATCATGAATAAATAAAAAATCCTGAAAAAACCAACATCTTCTACAATTTTGTACACAGAATGCAGGCGAGCTTGTGAAGGCTTTGCGATAAGTTGACAGAGGCAGGGAAATGGCGAGCTCGGCAAAGAATGGTCGGTGACGTGTCAAGGAGACCTTGACTTCATTCTTCGAGCCAGCTGCTCGTGCGCTGCACGGAATTCGCGAGCTCGGCAAAGAATGGTCGGTCACGTGTCAAGGATATGAATGTTTGACAAGCATTTAACGCATTTTCCTTCAAAGCTCTGTTTCAGTTTATATTCATTTGCATTTAAAGCAACAGTTTTATGAGTTCATTTGGGTTATGCTAATATGCTCTAAGGCACGCCTTTGCCAGTAGGATTGCGGAAATAAAGAACTCTTCTCCACCACTCGCCTTCTCCCGCTCACCGTCGCGAATCGTTCCAAGGTAATTGCATTGTTGTCTCTCGCTAACTAGTCCGAAGACCCGTCTCGATTTGATTTTCCTAGCGCATTCTTTACCATTTTATTTACACCCCTTTCCATTCACACAATCAGCTACTGATACAAGATTCGATTAGAATGAATTTGGGATTCTTTTTTTTTTATCTGCGTTCCAGTGAATGGATATTAGCTTCTACTCTTCCGAATAAAAGGACTCCTCCAAGCAGGTTAAAGACCTCTTCCCAGGATGTGAGTTCAAACCCTAATTGTAGACTGAGGATTATTTGTATTTTGAATGTTCATGAAACCGTACATTGGCTATTAGGGGTGAAAATTTTGTACTCGGTTCCCGGTTTTGTCCCGGTTCTGGTTCCGGTACCGGACCGTTTTTGGCAAAAATTTAGTTTTTTTTTTTACTATAACCTAAAAAGGGACGTCCCGGTTCCGGTTTGAAAAACCAAAACCAAAACCAATTCAAAATCTGAAATTCCCGGTTCTCTTGTCCCGGTTCCGGTTTTATGTCATTTTATTATAAGTTTGTCGTGATTTTAGCATGTCATTTCTTATAAGTCGTTTACTATTAGGGTTTTAATCCATTATTTTTTTTCAGCCCATTATTTTAACATGTAATTTATTTTTCAGCCATTACTCGGTATTTTATTTAACATGTCATTTCTTATATGTCGTTTTGCTATAAAAAATAATTTGTTTGTACTCGGTATTTACTATTTAGCATTTTAGACTCGGTTTTTTGCACTGAGATTTGGATTTGGCATTGTGAAGTTCACGACGTGAACTCGGATCTTGCATTTGTTTATTTTGTATTTTGCTTTTGTTCTCGAATTTGGTATTTTACATTTTGGATTTACTCGGATTTGGTAATTTGCATTTTGGATTTGGTTTTTTTTTTTTTTCATGTTTCTATCTTGGATTTTGTCCTGGATTTGTCCCGGTTTTCGTCCTGAATTTTGGTCCTAAAAAAATCAGGATTTTAATCGGTGTCCCGGTCCCGGTCTCGATGCTGATTTAAAACAAAAACAAGAACTTTTCAGAATCATAACCAAAACCGGGACAAAAAACTGTGTCCTGATTTTTCCGGGACAGGGACAAAAAATAGTCAAATTCCCGATTCCCGGTTCTGGTTTCAGCCCTATTGGCTATGGTATAGCAGTTGCAATTCATTTTTAGAAGCTTATAGATCAAGCAAATTTTTGTTCAAATTTGATCATCAGTACAATATATTAAATGATTTGTTTGGGAAATTAGGCTGATTTGAATTAATATATTGGATTCGTTTTTTAAGATTTCAGGTTTAGACTCAAAAAAGATGAGAGATGTCGTTAAAATATTATATTAGAATTATCGGATTGTTATATATTTTATAATCTTTAGTGTGATAATGATTCATATTTATTTTTGTCAGGAAGAAAGGGCATCACCGGCAACAACAAGTACACTCGGCGATGGAGACTCCACAGTTTCGGGCAACTACATTTTTATAGAAACCTAAACTGATGAACATTTTATGTATGACTAATAGTGTAGGTTCAGGTACTAATAAAAAATGTAACTTACAAATGTTGATATATATGTATATGTGGTATGAATGTTTGGGTTATAAGATTAAATAATTACAAAATTGTATCATAGCATGTCAATATATAATAGTTTTCAAATATTATTACTAATAAAATAAATATCATGACAAATTAATATATTATAAATTCATGTTTCAATAATTGCGACAGAACTATTAGTTGCGATTAATTCTTAGCAATAAATATTTTTATCGCGAAGTTCATCTTTGCAACTAAAATACTTGTCGCGAACGTCATTTTCTTTGCAACTGAATTTATCCTTGCAACTGATCTATCTGTCGCAAAGTTAACTTCGTGACAAGCACCTTGCGACAAATCCCGTAACAGAGTTTTCAGTTGCAAAAATTACTTTGCAACTGATTTGGGTAACTTTGCGACAAAAAATTTTGTTGCAAAAACACATTTTTTTTACTAGTATCGTACACTTGGTTTACCTTGCTGGAGAAAGCAACCGCCACAGATCCGTTGCTTCCCCGAATCACCCCTCCATAACCAGTAATATCTCTATTATGCGAGAGCGAGGCGTTTACGTTCAGTTTGAATTTACTCCCACTCGGTGGGCACCACTTTCCCACATCTCGAATATTCCGGATCGGTGCGTGCTTTCCTACTTTCTTAGCTGCTTGAAACTCTTCGAGCCACATCGCTGCCTTGTCCGGGATTAACTCTGCCTTCGTTCCTAATGAAAAGATTCTTGTCTTATATATAATATTGGTGTATTTGTATTTTGTTTGGGTAAAAAAATTAAAACTTATCTGTGTTTTTTAAAAAAAAAAATATTAGTACATTTACCGGAAATCCGGAATTAACCATTAATGTTATTACATACATAACACTAGAGCTGCACAAAAAACGTCGCCAAATAGGACCGCGACGCGTCGCGACGTTTGAGACGTTGACCCGAAAATCGCGACTGGTCGCGATGAAGACATGTGGTCGCGACTGAGGGAGACTCGATCCGCGAACTCGATCCGACGGCCAGGATTAAGCCACGTCAGCGATCCGAGTGAGGGGGTTTTTTGTGTTTGTTTGTGGCGTAAATAACCCAATTTTTACCTAAAATTTATTACCCAACCACAATTATTACCCACTTTACTCGAATTTCAACCCTAAAATTTCAAATTTCAAAATCTTTTCACCCACTATCTCCTCACAATTATTCACCCACTTCACCCACCACAATAATTATTCACCCACCCCACTCTCTCCTCAAACCCTATAAATACCACCTCTTCCTCCCGCATTTCCTCACCAACAATCTTCCATCTCTCTCTCAAATTCTCTCAATTCTCTAAGTTTTTTCCACTCTAAAGCTCTAAAGTTCTCAAGTTCTAAAGTTCTCAAGTTCAAAAGTTCTCTCATTATGTCTCGAAGAAGCGGCGGTAGTTCCGGGGGTCGAAGGGCGGCCAAGAATTTGCAACCCCAATTTCAACTAGGGGGAACATCGCAGCCTACGCCCGAGGGCTACATTCCCCTTATGCTACCCCAAGAAATATTTCCCTCCCCTCCCAATCCAAATTATCCCGACGATACAGTACGGTCTCTAAGACCTACTTTAGTCCGGGCGATGGGCCAGCACGACGCCGATCCCCAACGTGTGTCCCGAGAAATGGTGGAGGCGGTGGCTCAATCTAGGGGGGAAATAACGATCCTTTTTTCGATCTCATGTTACGGGAACACGCCGATTACAGAGCTCAAGGTCCCAAAGGTGCCGATCCCGACGAACCTCAAGGTCCCGAAGATGCCGATCCCGACGAAACTCAACGTCCCCACGATGCCGATCCCGACGACTTTCAAACGCCGCCCTCGGTCCGTGGTTCAAATGTCGGGGTTTACAACCGCGGTTCTCCTCTACCTTCCAATCAAGATAGCGGGGATGCCTCCGTTGCCCGTCCTCGACGACATCGACGTCCTTCAACCGGGTAATAACCTTTAGTCATTTCTCTATTTATAGCTATTAGTCATTTTTCTATTTTATTAATTAATAATAATTAATAATTAATAAGTTAGTACTTAGTAATAAATAATAATTAATAATCAATAATTAATAATTAATAATTAATAATCATGGTTGAATTTCTTGAAAGTCTTAGTATGCTCTGTGGTTGCGGTTCTGACTGATCTTCCACATCAGAAACGAATTTCTTGATATTTTTTGTTAGTTAATAATCATTTAATCATTTTAGTTTAATTTTTTCAATTACTTAATAATCATTTAATCATACTAGTTTAATAATCAATTTGTAAGTGTTGTTGTCACGTCGCTTGAAAGTCTTAGTATGCTCTGTGGTTGCGGTTCCGACTGATCTTCCACATCAGAAACGAATTTCTTGATATTTTTTGTTATTTAATAATCATTTAATTAGTTAATAATAAATTAATCATATTAGTTTAATTAAACTTTAAATAGTTACTTAAATAAGTTAAAGAAATTAAAATGGTATTTTTTATGTGTGGTGATAATTATAAAGTTTTTACGGATTATGGTGTCTTAGAAAGATTGGTTTTTAAATAAGGTTTGCTTTGCAATCTCCTCCAAGCTAACCTGGGAACCTCGGGGAGTTCTGTCTAGAAAAGCTTGGGCCTAAAGCGAGATCATAGCATCCTTTCCAGTCGATCTGGCCGTGGAACCTCGGGGAGTTCCGTCCAAAAGAGCTTGATAATTATTTCCACACATCGAAAATACCATTTTTAATTTCGTTAACTCTTTTATTTAACTATATGAAATTTAATTAGATTAATATGATTAATATTAAAATTTAATAATTGTAATATAAAAATTTAAGAATTGTAATTTTATATTAAACTCTTAATAATATTCTTTTGTTTTAATAGAGCATCTACTTTGGGCTTGGCGTGGGGACAACCAAACACTGCCCCCGTGTGGAGGCTAGTTTGCCCGTTAATCAATTTCGTAATATTTTACATCAACGGTGCGGTTGTCACATTATAAATTTAATCGCACGAACGGGCGAACGAGTAATTTCAAGTCACGTAGAAAAAAAAAACGCGGCATTGTTGATTGGATAAGGCATTCTCAAACCACCAATAGGTGGAGACGATTTTGTAAAGATCACAATCATAAATCTAACAGGTTCGGGTTAGATAATAATACACGATGGAACTCAACGTATCTAATGGTTTCAGTTGTGTGTAGACAGAGGCTACCGTTGGACCACTTCCTCCACTTGGAACTCGAGCCGTCAGCGCGAATCTCGGAGGCGGAATGGACAACCGCAGAAAAATTCACTAAATTTCTTAAACCGTTTTATGGTGTTACTTTAAATTTTTCAAACCAAAAACGCCCTTCTTTGAATCATGGGATTTCGGGTCTATTTGAAATTACTAACACTTTTTCAGAATTCGCAAACGACCCTATTATTGCTCCCCTGCTTGAAGGAATAGTTGAAAAATTCAAAATTTATTGGGATCCACCCCCTTTTTCGTATTGCTTCGGTTCTATATTAGACCCTCGTATTATGTTTACTTTCGGTCCAATAATAGTAGCAATCGGGCAAAACATAGGGGTGGATTACACTGATTACATTACGGTTGTTAATGAAGCTTTTTATGAATTGTACAGGGAATACGACCGGCGGTTCCCACAGTTCAACGCCGAGGAGGAGCGGCGGACAGTGATGCAAAGTCCAACCAAGTCCGCCGTGGTATTGAACGACTGGATGTTCCGCAACCCCGTAATCGCCCAACGGTCCGAACCAACCGAGCTTGAGCTTATGACACAAAAGTTTAACGATTGGTTCCCCGAGTGATGCAATATAACGCCAATAATGATGTGCTCTTTCCTCTCTTGGTTTTATTCCCTAAAGAGGGTTTTACAAGAGAGGTTTTAGTGAGGCATCTTGTAATATTTACACTGAATATTTACAGCTTTCTTCCACCTTATTGTAATATTCACAATGAATAATACAACTCTTTTTTTTAATATCTCGTTTTGTCATATTTATTTATTTCTTATTAAATTTTTAAAAATTATTAATATGTTACAAATGAATATTTATTAACATATCTTACCAATTAAAAATTAACATATAAAGTATAAATAATAAATCATAACATACTTAAATATTAATTTTGAAATAAATAAAACATAAATAATAATTTTAAATAATGTAACACTTAAATTCGGATAAAAACTAATAAAATTAAACATTGGAAACAAACATTGAACTTTTGCCGCAACCCTTTTTCTGGTCTACTTCCTCGTTAAATCGCGACCAAATCGCGATTCACCACGACTCCACACGCCACGACGCATCGCGACGTCTTGACTGGCGATTTTGGCGACTTCGCCGCGACGCGCCGCGAAGTCGTGGTGTGCAGCACTACATAACACATTGAGAGAGACAGAAAAGGGAGAGAAGGTTCCTTCTTTGACCGTGGAAAAAGATCTGGTCAAAGGTTGTGGGTTTGACTTGACTGGCCTTGGCGGCTCCGAGCCTACGTGGACAAGGCAAGTGCTGAAATGGCCAAGAAGACAATAAGTAACATCGCTGTGTGCTGCGGTGGACTCAGCAAGAGGAACCCACTGTTTGAGGTCCGTCTGGCCCATTTTCCACATCATCCAACGGCTCAGATTGATTTTGTGAATATTAAAGACTCAAATAGCCAATGGATTTATCGTTGACCGAGCAAGGCAAGGACCCAAACTCGTACAAAGGCTATTATTATAGCATAGGCATATTGAAAGGAAGAAAAAAAAAGACATAAATAGAGGAGATAATTTCAATAAAAATACTTAAATTTTGATCAACTAAAGTGAAAAAATGGCAGCAAAGATATTTAAGTTTAAAATGTAAGCCGGTTTTTATTTTTTAATTCAAATAAGAGAAGATTTTAATATACGGGATGAACACATAAAAAAACATCTTAAGTATGATTTAATAGTACTATTTAAATAAAAAAATAAAAATAAAAATGTCCATAAAAAAAATAGATGAAAAATTGTATTGTTTTATCACTTTTGACGTTATTTTTCAGTTTAAACTCTTGTCGTCTCAATTGATTAAAATTCGAAGACTTAAACCAAATGCCAACAAAACAAACTTGAGATCCTCATAAGACTTAACATAGACATCGATTGATGCTTGACTGCTAATATTTTCACTCATATCATCATACGACTTAACATTGACATCGAAGATGCTTGACTGCTAATATTTTCACTGGCTGATTGACTCTAATAAATTAATCGTCGGTTGGATTACACTTATATATATATATAAATAAGTGTAATCCAATCATATCATCAAACGTTTCAATAGTACGTCTTGGCCTTTTGACAAACAATATTTTGACTTAAATTATGAACCACGTCATACAACACGCGTGCGATTAAATTAAGTAGTTTCATATGACGCGTGTCTGATTAAACTACGAACAATAATAGGTAAGTAACTGACTTTTCTCAATATCTTATAAAAATAAAACATGTTGTTTTGTCAGCAAGCATTTATACATACAACTCCGAACGTGAAACTCTAGCATTATAGATACATGAAACATCAGAGCATATATTGCCCCTTATATTAGCATAAAGCATCCGCTCGTGCATGATATAATGCTACATACATTTTTGTAAATTATGGTCTATCAAATGATGCTTTATAAAATGGCTTCTATCGCAGGCAAATTGAAACTTGATATTTATAAAATAATCAATGTTTAGTATATATTTTAAAATAATCAATTAATTAACCAGTCATTATAAAATTACTTATCAAACTCTTAATTATCATTAATAATTAAATTAAGATTTAAATATCCATATAAAAATTCATATTTAATTGTTCTTAATTTAATGCTACAAATTTATTTTAAAAAATAATTAAACAAATCATGTCAGATATACAAATTTGAATACACAATTTTTTCTCACAATTCATGCCAATTAACACTTTAATATCTTTTAGTATGTTATTATGTGTTGGTTAACGTTTATACACAACTGTTGAAAATATTTGAAAGGGTTAACCACAACGAAAAATACCTAAAGTTTGGTCAAAGAACCTTTCGTGTACCCAAAGTCTAAAAGTAGTGGCAAAAGTACTCAAAGTCACATTTGTGGCGTTGACCACTCCATTCTCGTAACGCATTTAACTTACTCGTTAACTCTGGCCACGTGGACAAACGTGGGTCTGCTGACATAATAATTTTCTGCCACGAGGACGAGCCCACATCAGCCTCGTTCACGACAAAACATCGAATTAAACTCCTAATTGGGCTCGTCCACGTGGTAAAAAATTGTCATGTCAGCAACCCACGTTTGTCCCATGTGGCCAGAGTTAACGAGTAAGTTAACTACGTTACGAGAATGGAGTGATCAACGCCCCAAATACGACTTTAGGTACTTTTGCCGCCGCTTTTAAACTTTGGATACACGAGGGGTTCTTTGACCAAACTTTGAGTATTTTCGAATATCAAAATACTTGAATTTTTCAGTCCATATTAACACATATAAACCAAGAAATATAGATAGTATATATCATCCAATATACGAAATTGATGCAATATAATCAACACAAAATTGAAAATATAATTGTATCAATGAAAAAGGTCACGACTCTCACTATTTTCATCCTAAAATTATTTTTAAATTAATTTTGAAATACTACAATTTTACATATTAACACATATAAACCAATATAAACACATATAAACCAATACATAATAACATATGTATATGCATGTTAACAGGTTAATAGCTATTAATATGCACGGAGCCCAGCACCAAGTTCGACATTCCCACCATGCTTGCTCGTTGATTCTTCAGCTCATCCGCCAGAGCTTTTCTCGGCCGTGGCCTTCTTCTCCTCGCGATGTCTTCGGCTATTCATTGTGCGTCCATCGACGCACTGAGCAGCCCACGCCTGGTGAACCCCGCGGCAACGATGACGGCAAAGGAAGACGCCGATGAAGAGGAAGAGGATCGCGGCGTCGAATTGGTGGTCCGGTTTCAACGGTGAGGGCTGCACGACGCGGTAGCTGTGGTCGTGCGATAGTGGCTATGGTGGTGGCAGGGAAGAGGGAGAGAGAGTACGAAGAGAGTGAGATATTCAAATTGCGATTCATTAATAAATTTGACATATTTAAATTGCCAAATCAAATCCTAAGATTATGGACAACTAAAGAAAATAACAAGCTGTATTTTAGTTAGAATTATTTTTAGTGAAAAAATAAAGGTTAATTAAAAGGATAATATATGAATGAAATCTGATATTAAAATGCCACTGTCATTAAAGTTTGCTATTTTGCAAATATTGTTAGAAATCACGTCTCGGATTCCTTGAAAATTATCACAAATTGTACCTCCGAACCGTCCGGGTAACATTTAAAAAATTAATTTAAAGCGGAATAACTTGTTATCCGTCCAACGGTCCGGATATCGGATAATAACCATTTCACAAGATCTGATAAATATTATGTAATTTAATATTCATATATCATTATTAATAATCTAGTCATAATAGGAAATAAATAGAAAGCAGTAAATGGTTGCATTTATTAACCCAATGCATAAGGCCGTACCTCTATTGACGACTTCCGGCTGCGCGTTCTGAATCGGGCAGGGCTCCGCCGGTGCTGAGGGAAACTCCCGTGATCTTCCGGGATATTCTCCTGGAATCCTTGTACCGAAGCGTGGGCTTCGCCGGCAGGACTCCGTCGCAAAATTTTAACTGATGGTTCTTTTTAAGCTTCCGGAGAAATAGTCTCCTAAGCCGAACCAGAAAAGAGAGATCAGAGAGAAAATTCGCAGACCCTGAGGGAGAGGGAGAGTTCGAATTTTTTCTCTGGGGAAAGGTGTGAAAAATGTGTAGAATGAGCCTCCTATTTATAGGCTCAAATCGTAACTGAATTGGAGAATTTCCCTCCCTAATTTTCGAATTCTATTAATTAAATATAATTAATTATCTTAATCCAATGGTCCAGATTTAATCTCATCTAAATCCAATGGATATAATTAATTAGGGATTTAATTAAATAAGAAAGATTTGGATAAATCAAAAATCCAATCTTATCTTTATAAAATTCGAATTATCATATATATTTATAATAAAATTCGAATTATCATTATCTAGATCCAACGGTTGAGATAAATCTTTAAACCGATCTAATGGATCAAATTAGTTTAGGATAAAATCAAATATAAAAAGATTTATTAAAAACAATTTCGAATTTATCCATAAACTATAATTCGAATATATATATAAATATATATAATTAATTAATTTTCAATCCGACGGTAAAGATTAAATCTTAGACCGATCTAACGGATATAATTAATTAACCAAATTCGAAAAATGAAACTTGGTCACCAAGTTATTAATTTCGAATTTATCAATATACTAATCCAACGGTTGATATTAAATCATAACCGATCCAATGGATAATATTGATTTTAGGGATTTGCTAAAATACCAAAACATTTGGTACTTATGCCGCAATTTTGGAAAGACCAAATCATATCATTCGAATTTAGCTAGGGTTTCATATATCAAACCCTAATTCGAATTTACACATATAAATATATATAAGTATATATTTTTTATTTATTAATATAAATCTATTAATTATTAATTAATTATTAATAAGATATTAATAAAAAAATCCAAATAATTAAATTATATTAATATTTCCTGATCTCAATATCACACATTAAAATGTCATGGTGCCACACCATCATTTAAATTCGTGACATGTGATTTAATTTCAAAGTTTATCGAACCGATCATAAACTTAGAAAATCCATAAATCACTAACCGTAAGTCGAAATGACTCGGTTCAAAAAGCAAAGTTACTTAGAATTTAATTTCCAACAACATGGTGCTGATAGAAAATATAAATTCTAACTTTCTTTTATCAGTCAATTTCGTGTACCAAAATATGATACTTTTGCCACGCTAACGATAAAACTATCTGACGTCTGCCACAGACCTTTCAGTTTTATAAGTCAAGCCAAATGATTAAACATTATCCAGAATGTATTTTAATCACGTACGTATCATCCGTTACGGAGCTATCCTGGGGACCATGGACCCGTATCACTTAAGCTCCAACGAACTGCTAGTTGTTCGTCAAACCTCGAAGTGATTCCACTATAGACCCGAGGCTGCACTCTTTAGTGATACGGTATATATTATTCCCTTTATAACAGCAGGGTGTCCATTGATACAATCAAATTCGGGTTATTGATCTTTCACTTGATGATCCACACACGAGCAGGCGGTTTCTACCGTTATGCCCCTCATTGCATTTTCATCCTTGACTCAGTCAGTAATATTATGAGTAACCCACTTATGGTTTCGATTCATAAGTTGCGCACGGGTACCTCTCACTTCTCACCACCGACAATCAAGGGAATCATCATCACTCTGAAGAGAGCTGTGTGATGTCCATGTCTATGACCAAGCTACCCTTACTGCTGACTATCATGTTCCCAAAATAATAGTGTTGGGAACAGCGGTAATATTTCGTGTTCTTTAACGGTTAAATCAAAGAACAATCAAGCCAGCAGCTTGGATTCAAGATCACTCAGGACTTAGATCGAATATCCATTTGATCATCTACTAGTGGCTCAACTCCAAGTTATCAGTGACGGTCTTATATGATAACTTCCAGAGTTTAAGTCAGGTCCAGTCCAGTGTGAAGACACTTCATACTTAATGCACTTCTAGTGAGTGTGACACATACAAAATCCAGAATAGGATTGTCACTTAGTCACATTAATGACCTTATACGATTAATGGGCTCCCACCCAGTTAATCAGGTCACGGACATTTTAAGTTCATTTATTATGATTATTAATTCTTCCTCACATTGATTCTGTTGTGATAATAATTCATAATTGCATCCTTTATGAACTAAGGATCAAACATTCTATTTTACTCTACCAGAAACTATAATAAGATTATCATAATAAGTATCATCTTTATTCAACAACTTGTCATAATCTTTTACAAATGGATAAAATATCTTGTTTAAGGACACATATGTCCAACAATCTCCCACTTGTACTTAAAGAAGATGACCCATGTCTTTCAGACCCATACTCTCCAGATGCCTCCTGAATATTTTCTCTGGCAACGTCTTGGTGAATGGATCAGCCAGATTGTCTTCCGAAGCTATTTTCACAACCCTCACGTCCCCGCGACGCATTATTTCTCTTATGAGATGGTATTTGCGTTCTATATGTTTCGCCTTGTTATGGTCTCTGGGCTCTTTAGAATTTGCCACCGCACCACTGTTGTCACAGTATAGTGTTTGGGGCCCATCTACATTTGGAACAACTACCAGCTCTGTGTAGAAATTCTTGAGCCAAACTGATTCTTTGGCTGCCTCCCAAGCTGCCACGTATTCAGCTTCCATTGTGGAATCTGCGATACAAGATTGCTTTACGCTTCTCCAGAATATCGCTCCTCCAGCAAGGGTGAACACTGCTCCCGACGTCGATTTTCTCGCGTCTCTATCAGACATAAAGTCTGAATCAGTGTATCCTAGTGGATTCAGTTCTGATCCTGAAAACACTAACATATAGTCTCTCGTTCTCCGAAGATACTTGAGAATGTTCTTCACTGCTGTCCAGTGAGCCATACCAGGGTTGGATTGGTATCTGCTAACAATTCCCACAGCGTAACAGATGTCTGGCCTAGTACACTGCATAGCGTACATCAGACTTCCCACTGCTGAAGCATAGGGTATTCGCCTCATGACATCTTGCTTTTCCGGAGAAGTTGGGCACTGTTTCCTGCTAAGGAACACTCCATGTCTGGTTGGTAAATTACCACCCTTGGAGTTTGCCATTGCAAAACGTTCAAGAACCTTATCAATGTAAGCTGCTTGAGATAAGGCCAGAAGCATGTTGTTGCGATCCCTGAAAATGCGGATCCCAAGAACATAACTAGCTTCTCCCATGTCCTTCATTTGGAACTGCGTAGATAACCACGCCTTCACGTCCGATAATTTCTTCACACTGTTTCCAATGAGAAGAATATCGTCGACGTACAGAACAAGAAAAATTTCCACGGTTTCGTCGTTGAGCTTATAAATGCAGGCCTCAGTGACGTTTTTGAATGAATCCATAGGTTTTGATGGTTTCATCGAACCTTAGATTCCAGAATCTGGAAGCTTGCTTCAATCCATAGATGGATTTGAGTAATCTGCAAACTTTCCCTTCTTGACCCTGTTGCACGAACCCTTCTGGTTGGTCCATATAGATGTTTTCGTCAATGTACCCGTTCAGGAAGGTGGTTTTGACGTCCATCTGCCAAATCTCGTAATTGAGACTACAGGCTATGGCCATGAGAATCCGGATGGACTTGTACTTAGCGACTGGACCGAAGGTCTCATCAAAATCAATACCTTCCCTCTAGGTAAAACCCTTTGCCACTAGTCTAGCCTTGAAGGTTTCAACCTTCCCGTCCACTCCTCTCTTTCGCTTGTATACCCACTTACATCCAATGGTTTTGAAACCATCCGGTAAGTCTACAAGTTCCCAGACTTCATTAGAATCCATTGATTCTATTTCTTGGTTCATGGCTTCCTGCCATTCTCCCTTATCAGGATCAACCATAGCTTGCTTGTAGCCTATGGGATCTTCAACGCTAGTGTCTGTGACAGCTAGGTGAAATTCCAACTAGGTGTGTTCGTAGCGCTCAACAGGTCTTTTGAACCTCCCACTACGTCTGAGTACCCCTTGGTTCTGATTTGGGGCCGTGGTTTCCGCACTCTCTTCGATAACAGACATTGTTATCATCGTTGTGACTTTGTCACAAGATCCCATTTGTGAATAATTTCCTCTAATTTCATTCTCTATTAACCATCATGATTAAAAATGACATTTGATCTAAATAAATCAATTAGAGTAATTAAAGACTGAAACAAAAATAACTGTCACTATATTTATCTGGATATTGCAAAATAATTCGAAAAACTTTATTAATTAAGAATCATTCCATGCAATCAAAATCCAAAAAATAAATCGAGGTTTTAACAATGCAAAATTAATGATAACAATAAAATTAAATCGAATATAAACTCAAAGCATGCTTCCTTCTTCGAGACACTCGAGTACTAACTGCTTTCGTTTCCTGCTGAGTTCTCATCAACAGAGCTCCTGCTGAATCCTGAAAAGAAAATGAACAAGTGTTAGTATTTTAATCTATGGATCTGAGATTTGAATCTCTCCAATAAAAAAACTAATTTCGGGGTTAACAGAAGAGTCATTACCTCCCCAAGCCCGCAGATGTTCTCGGCACATTGTGTGCCCCTTTGCTCTTGGTTTGAGCCAGCATTCAATGCATAAAGCTCCATCTCTGTTTTTCTTCTTAGCAGAAGCAACTTCTGTCATGAAAAACATTTGCAATGTTAAGAATTTTCATCTATGGATCTGAGATTTGAATCTCTCCAATAAAAAACTAATTTCGTATTCAGAAAAGGTCTTACCCTTTTGTGAACTCATGTGCAGTCTGCATCGCAGCTGACCTCGCACTCTCTTCCTTGTTCCACATTGGAAACACATTGCAGATAAACCAACTTTTCTTTCTTTTCTTCCGGGTTCAGCTTTCGATTCAGTCTTTCGTTTGTTATCTTTTTCCATTGCTTGAGTGACAAGAGCCGTTACTTTGTTCACCTTTTTCATTAGTCTCTCAATTTCACCCATCGAGGCTTTGAGTACCGAATCTTTGAAGGATTGACTTTTGTTTGGATACTGGTCTAATAAGAAACTGAGTAACTCATATTCATTATCAGACTTGAACCAAGCACTGCCTTCTTCAAATATCGGTAGCTCAAACTCAGATGGAGGACCAGAGTTGACCGAATCTTTTTCATCATCCGAGACATTAATAGCTTTAGAAATATTAACTGGCATTGAAAAAGAAACTTATTAAACTTTATTATAGGTAGAATGTTTAGAAAAATATTTTATTTGAAATAGTTACATGATGCAAACATGTTCATGGGAAAAACGTTAAATAAACCCTTTTAACTATTTCGTGATAATTTAACCGACTGTACACGTCGTTGCCGTCCTTAGTGGCATGGTCACTCTAGGGTGACTCGCGGTATCAACCGTGTAGTTTGGTTAAACTAAGTTTTAGTCATAAACTTAATTAATATTCATAACAAGAACTACAAAAGTCCTCTATGATTATTAACTATCACCATAGACGGTCAGGAAGCACCAACTTCCGTGCAAGCTTAACCCATTATTTTCGGTTCTCGGGATCCTCTTGGAAATGTCGTCCTTAGGGAATGGTCACTCTAGGGTGACTCGCGGTCCATTTCCAAGATTCCTCCGTCCCCATATTCTTTTGGAACTATCACGGTGTCAAACCTTCCACAAGCACACCTTCCTTAGGGAATGGACACACTAGGGTGACTCGAGGCGGTGTGGTTAGCAGACCTTGTGATAGTAATAATGGAGACCTTTGTTTTATTCTATACTTGCCATTGTTTTTAGGAAATAACGTTTTTAATTTCTAAGTTATAAAAACTTATTATATAAACTGTCTATTAATGACACATTAAAAGTTTATATTTTGGCTTTATTTATTACGACACGTAATTTTAAATAAGCCCTAAAAATGTGTTTATTATTTCGTCGGTAGTGATAGATCAAACCGTACGCTCTCCAGGTCGATGGGAGGGGTCCTAACCGGTCACCCAGAAGTGGATGGTGAACCGGCCCCACTTTTGATTCCCTCTTCCTTAGGCAAGATTGTACGTTTGAAATTTTCCCGACTAATAATTAACACTTTTACATTTACTCTTTATTATTTATATCTATCCTATATAGACATATTAATAATGATCTAAACATAGACACTATGTTTGAGGGTTATGAAAATAGGTTATAATAAATTATATCTATGATGAATATTCATAATTAATGATACTTATTCTCTAAGAATTATCATTAAACATTTTAATGCCCTTTAATAATTATTTATGAAATATTAAAATAAGACAATGATATTATTCTTCGAATATTATCATCCATATTTTAATTTATTAAATAAGACAATGTTATTTAATTATTAAATAACATCCATATTTAATTTTATGAATTAACTAAAATAAGACAATGTTATTTATCCGGAAATAATATCCATATTTTAATTCACATTAATTAATCATAATTAATTTTAATTCATAAATATTAATTTCATTAATAATAATTAATAATTAATCCACGGGATCCGGGTCGGAATAAAAATTCGACCCATAAAAAAAATTGCACGTAGGCCCTCTGGGCTTAAGCCCGGGCCCACATGCACGTGGAGTAGCAGTGACAGACCACGGGTGGGCCAGGGCATTACCCTGGCACTTCGGGCTGGGCTTGCAGGCCCATTCCGCTGCCAGACAGCGTGGCCTGCGGCCAGCCCGCCAGGCCCACACGGGTGCCCTTGCCCTGGCCGAGTGGCCTTGGCGAAGGGCTTGCTCGTGGGCCTGGCCCGTGGGCCTTGCCCTGGCGAAATCCCTGGGGCTGCAGCGGCAGCCCCTGTTCGTTGCGGCATTCTCGGGCTGGGCTGCCAAGGGCAGCCCGGTCCAACCACCCGGTCCGTTTATTCGGGTCGGGTAATTTTCTTATTTTAAATTAATATTTAAAATATCTAGAAATTCAAAATTTCAATTTTAAATAATTAATTTTATTCATCAAATAATTCGTTCTTAAACCCATTAATTTAAATTACGTAATTATTTAGCCTTGAACCATGGCTCTGATACCAATTGTTGGAAATCACGTCTCGGATTCCTTGAAAATTATCACGAATTGTACCTCCGAACCGTCCGAGTAACGTTTAAAAAATTAATTTAAAGCGGAATAACTTGTTATCCGTCCAACGGTCCGGATATCGGATAATAACCATTTCACAAGATCTGATAAATATTATGTAATTTAATATTCATATATCATTATTAATAATCTAGTCATAATAGAAAATAAATAGAAAGCAGTAAATGGTTGCATTTATTAACCCAATGCATAAGGCCGTACCTCTATTGACGACTTCCGGCTGCACGTTCTGAATCGGGCAGGGCTCCGCCGGTGCTGAGGGAAACTCCCGTGATCTTCCAGGATATTCTCCTGGAATCCTTGTACCGAAGCATGGCAGGACTCCGTCGCAAAATTTTAACTGATGGTTCTTTTTAAGCTTCTGGAGAAATAGTCTCCTAAGCCGAACCAGAAAAGAGAGATCAGAGAGAAAATTCGCAGACCCTGAGGGAGAGGGAGAGTTCGAATTTTTTCTCTGGGGAAAGGTGTGAAACATGTGTAGAATGAGCCTCCTATTTATAGGCTCAAACCGTAACCGAATTGGAGAATTACCCTCCCTAATTTTCGATTTCTATTAATTAAATATAATTAATTATCTTAATCCAATGGTCCAGATTTAATCTCATCTAAATCCAATGGATATAATTAATTAGGGATTTAATTAAATAAGAAAGATTTGGATAAATCAAAAATCCAATCTTATCTTTATAAAATTCGAATTATCATATATATTTATAATAAAATTTGAATTATCATTATCTAGATCCAACGGTTGAGATAAATCTTTAAACCGATCTAATGGATCAAATTAGTTTAGGATAAAATCAAATATAAAAAGATTTATTAAAAACAATTTCGAATTTATCCATAAACTATAATTCGAATATATATATAAATATATATAATTAATTAATTTTCAATCCGACGGTAAAGATTAAATCTTAGACCGATCTAACGGATATAATTAATTAACCAAATTCGAAAAATGAAACTTGGTCACCAAGTTATTAATTTCGAATTTATCAATATCCTAATCCAACGGTTGATATTAAATCATAACCGATCCAATTGATAATATTGATTTTAGGGATTTGCTAAAATACCAAAACATTTGGTACTTATGCCGCAATTTTGGAAAGACCAAATCATATCATTCGAATTTAGCTAGGGTTTCATATATCAAACCCTAATTCAAATTTACACATATAAATATATATAAGTATATATTTTTTATTTATTAATATAAATCTATTAATTATTAATTAATTATTAATAAGATATTAATAAAAAAATCCAAATAATTAAATTATATTAATATTTCCTGATCTCAATATCACACATTAAAATGTCATGGTGCCACACCATCATTTAAATTCGTGACATGTGATTTAATTTCAAAGTTTATCGAACCGATCACAAACTTAGAAAATCCATAAATCACTAACTGTAAGTCGAAATGACTCGGTTCAAAAAGCAAAGTTGCTTAGAATTTAATTTCCAACAACATGGTGCTGATAGAAAATATAAATTCTAACTTTCTTTTATCAGTCAATTTCGTGTACCAAAATATGATACTTTTGCCACGCTAACGATAAAACCATCTGACGTCTGCCACAGACCTTTCAGTTTTATAAGTCAAGCCAAATGATTAAACATTATCCAGAATGTATTTTAATCACGTACGTATCATCCGTTACGGAGCTATCCTGGGGACCATGGACCCGTATCACTTAAGCTCCAACGAACTGCTAGTTGTTCGTCAAACCTCGAAGTGATTCCACTATAGACCCGAGGCTGCACTCTTTAGTGATACGGTATATATTATTCCCTTTATAACAGCAGGGTGTCCATTGATACAATCAAATTCGGGTTATTGATCTTTCACTTGATGATCCACACACGAGCAGGCGGTTTCTACCGTTATGCCCCTCATTGCATTTTCATCCTTGACTCAGTCAGTAATATTATGAGTAACCCACTTATGGTTTCGATTCATAAGTTGCGCAGGGGTACCTCTCACTTCTCACCACCGACAATCAAGGGAATCATCATCACTCTGAAGAGAGCTGTGTGATGTCCATGTCTATGACCAAGCTACCTTTACTGTTGACTATCATGTTCCCAAAATAATAGTGTTGGGAACAGCGGTAATATTTCGTGTTCTTTAACGGTTAAATCAAAGAACACGAAACTATAATAAGATTATCCTAATTCTTCCTCACATTCTATTCTACCCTTAAGTTCATTTATTATGATTATTAATTCTTCCTCACATTGATTCTGTTGTGATAATAATTCATAATTGCATCCTTTATGAACTAAGGATCAAACATTCTATTTTACTCTACCAGAAACTATAATAAGATTATCCTAATAAGTATCATCTTTATTCAACGACTTGTCATAATCTTTTACAAATGGATAAAATATATTGTTTAAGGACACATATGTCCAACAAATATAATAGAAAGGATGGCTATAATGCAAAACAAACGTTTGAAATTGGCTATTAGGTGTCATTTCTCTTATAAAAACGTGGTAACCCCAAGTAGACTTTTCGAGAAGTTGTGGGTTCAATCCCAACACGACGCTAAAATTGTTTATATTTGTAATTTTGGCCGATTGTGCCATGTTCTAAGACAATATATAGAACCACCTCTAAAAAAAGGATCTTGAGCAATTGAGCAAACTAGCGAAATTGAAACATGATTTTAGCAAAATAGTCAATGTTTGGTTAATATTATTGAGTAGCCAATTAACCATATCACCCAATATAAAAAGATAGCATTACCCATCATTTAAAATTTTAAATACAAAATAAAATAGGAAATAAATTATTCTACAAAATAGGCAACAAAAATTCTAATCCTAATCTTCTCTCTGTCTCTTCCTTTTTCGTATGAACTCTCAATTATACGACGACGCGTGGGAAGAAGATCACCAGCAGTTCTAAAAGCCATAAACCTAAATAAAAAATAATAAACCAAACAAACATAAAATTAACATGAATTAACACGAATTAACACGAAAAAAACACAAAATTAACACGAATAAACCAAAAAAACAAAAACAAACATATATTAACATGAATTAACACGAAAAAAAAAAAAAAAAAAATTAACACGAATAAACCAAAAAAAAACATATATTAACACGAATTAACAAAACATAACACTAACCTTGAACAAATAGATCAAGCAAATATTAATGTGAATTAGTCATTCATATGTCAGTGAAACATCAAATGAAAACTATGAAAATCCTTGAACAAATAGATCAAGCGAATATGCCCCTACATAACGACACAAATCAAGATCGAACTCGTTGAAGAACAATAAAAGAATTGAAAAAACATGCAAATCAACCAAAAACATCATAGATTAAAGAACGAACGAATCCAAAATCCTAGAAATGAGTATAGACCTGGATGCCATGTTCGAGGCAGTAAAGCTCCTAGCGTGCATTGCCCACCTGAATATCGCCCTGACCGATGTGAATGGACATGCACTTCCCCAGCTTCGTTGAGATCGAAAGGAATCGCAGTTGAAGAGGGCGGCGATGGAGGGATTCCCACAACGCATTGAAGCGGAGGATGGCATTGGCGAAGCGAATGATGATCGTCTGGATGAGGGCGGAGGCGGGGAGGTCGAGCTCCCTTACGTGGCCGAGGAAGGACTGAATCACCACCAACACCCGAAGTTGGTCACCCGAGACAACATCGAACGGAAAGTGATCTTCCATAGCAGCGTTGCCTCCTTCCACACCAATCTATGATCGAAGGTCGAAGAAAGAGAGAGAAAGAAAGAAAGTCAGGGAAGAGATAAAGAGAGAAAGAGGGAGAAAAATTTCACAGTTAATCCTTGAATTTTTTTACAATTAATAGCAAATTAAAAAACCAATCAAAAGGTAAATTCATAATGGAATTTGTGTTGAAAATGCCACATCATAAAAAATAACTATTTCCTAAAAAATCATACGTTGGTTAAAATGCAATCTCAACGTTTGCATTTTGTTATTACTGTTGACGTGAGAATCTCACACAACATTCACGAGATTCGTGATAGAATTTCGATTTAGATTTGCTAATGAAAATACGGGTCTTGATCTCCGCGTCATCGATACTCTTGATGTTAACCAAAATGTAAAAGAAAGCAATAAGAACACTCAGAGTTTTTTAGAGAGGTTCGTCCCAATGCGATAGTTGACTACGTCCTCTATCGAAAAAATGAATCAATCAGAACCACAAGCCGATTTCGATTGATCGAAAAACAAAGGGATGAAGAAAAGAAAAGGTAAACTCTCACAACTCTTTTCTCTCCAGTGGTGCTTGCGTGCCCATGTTGATGATTTTTCTTTGTATTTATAGATCTTCAGTTTCTGCCCGTTGGAGCATCTTGTGAACGTTGGTGATGGCTCCGAATCAGACGTTTGATGCTGAGCTGACACGTGGGCCACTTTCAGAAGATCGTGCGTAAAGGCGGTTTTGACTTCACGGAGTTTGAATCGTGGTCGTCACGCTTTTCCTAGTCGGGCTTCGAAGAATTTGATTGGAACTTTTGACTTGATCTACTCGGTGGCTTCCTGGTCATGATTGCCTCTTGCTGGTCATGAATTATTCTGCCCGGGTCCTTTTTGGCAATTTCTGCCCGGATGAGCTTTGGCTATACGGCTGAAAGGCCTGCTCGAGCTTGGGCTTTTTATTTCTCTCTGATGGGCCTCACTTTGGACACTCGTAAGCCCATTTGTTTGAATGATTACATTTTATTCATAACACTTTTGTTTTAATCATTTGGACCGTAAATTTAATTAATGTAACTTTATCGTTTCTAATATGGAAAAAACTAACACATCAACAATTACATGGTTATATTTTTTACATCCAAATTCTAAAAAACAATGTCATATCCAACATATTTAGTTATATTTATTTTGCTTTGAAATTTACATAGAAAACAGAAAACAAATAAAATGTGTTTTTTACTCTATTTTCACATAATTTCTTTCGTTCTCTCACCTGGTATAACTATTTTAATATATTTTGTTATTTTTATTTTTCTACGAACCTCGGATGGACTCATCATATATAACGTTGGAAAGCTTACGCCGAGAAGAATCCAATGATAGGTGGGAAGCTATAGCTTTGACGCATTTAAAAAAATATATTTTATTTTAACACAATTGAAGAAAAAAAAAACATAATCACGCAATATTTAAAAAGAAAAATTGCTCCCAATAGCCAAATTGAAACATTTGATTAGCAAAATAGTCAAGCTTTACTTTATCTTTGTAAAATAGCCAATATGTATGAGGTGGCATTTTAATACTAGTTTTTATTCCTAGTATACTCTTTTAATTATCCATTCTTTATATGATTAAAATTCTAACGAATTAACGGTTAATATACCAAAAATATGCGATTAAAAAATTGTTCCCTGAATCGTGGAATAATAAACAAGTATTACCAATTCATATATGTATATAAACAAGTATTAGTAGTTTATACATTAACAAACTTTATATATATGTTCACAGTTTATATAATATGAATATATAACCGTATATAGATGGATTGAAAAATTGTTTCCTGAATCGTGGAATTGTAAACAATTATTACCAGTTTATATATGTATATAAATAAGTATTACCAGTTTATACATTACTAGACTTCATGTATATGTTCACAGTTTGTACAGTATGAATATATAACCGTATATAGATGGATTAACTGTTAATATTAACCGAATGGCTAGGTCAGAGTTTTGGAATCGCTTGTATTCTACGAAGGAGGGCTTCGAATTTTTCTGAATTTGGTATTCCCTAATTTTAGGGGATTTTCAATTTCAAATATAATTTTCATTTAATATTAATATTAAAATTTGAATTTATTAGTAGAAAGGAATCTCGTTAATTATAATTGGATACTAAAATCAGAATGTATAAATGTGATAATTAAGAGTATATTTATAGTCATTAACATGGTTAATTGACTATGGGTAAATATAAACCAAAAGTTGACTATTTAACAAATATCAACTTTTTATTTAGCTATTACGCTATAATGCCTTTTAAAAAACATAACTTGATAATTAGTTAATTTATCATTTTTTTTATCTTTCCTCATAACTTTTAAAAGTACTACATTGGAAAAACTTAACTGCTGAGTAAAATAAAGATTCAATATTTAACGTCGATTTTTCAAAATACTTTATTTATGTCGCAAATATAAGGATATACAGTAGGTAGATAACAGCATTAGTGACATCATGATGCACATTTGTCAATTTGACGTGACCAATATATATTAAATGTTCTTACTTCAGATACAATTATCATGTCAATATATGTATTCTCTTAAGGGATAAACACATATTTTTATGATTGACTTTTTCTTGAAATAAAACAGGGATAAACCAAATATTCATGATTTACTTTTTCTTATAAAAATGACACCTATGAACTTCTAAAAATAAAAAAAAATATGGCAAACGGAATGTCAACTTACCACTTCAACAATTCTCTAAATATTTGAATTTTGAAGGATTAATTCTATTGCATCAAAACAATTAGTTTTTTTTTTTTTTTTAAATTTAATGTCGAAATAGTCATTCCTATTACATACTAAGAATTTTTTCATAAATTTTTTTGGGCATAATTTCTTTTCTCACAAGACAATTTGATTGGAGAACTATATATATGGTAGCTATTACGGGTAATTCACGGAATTGATTTTAAAACAAATTAATTAAAGAAAAATTATTAAATTAATTTTTCTTTTATTTAATTAAGTCAATTTTAGCCCATAACACCCTTCGGAGGCTCGTTTTCGTAAAATAAAGTGTCTAGATGTTTCTAAAAATATTAAGATACTAAAAAATGACATAAAATTTGTAATTAAAAAAAACGGCCTTGGACGCCCCCGGAACCTTAAAAAAGCTCCGGAAGCAATTCAGGTGGGCCCCACAGCGCCAAAACCCAACTAGGGGATGCCACGTGGCAGCTACAGCCCCCCAGTCGCCTAGCTGGCCTCTCCACGCGCCTAGGTGGCCTGTCAGCAGCCCACTTGGATGCCCACATGCGTGCTGACACGTGGCGAAGGGGTGGAGCTCCCCCATGTCATGCGCCGCGCACAAAACCCGCGCGTGAGGGCGCGTAAAACATCGGATGGACACGTGGCTTGCGGCAATGGCTTCGTGACATCCGGGGGATCAAAATGCATATATAATTTTACCCCGGGGGCGTCTCGGAACAATTTGTAATTGCACCGGAACCCCTGGGTCCAGTTATAAATAGAAGCTCATTTCATTCAAACCGAAACACAATGAAACTCACCGAAACTCATCCGAACTCGCTCTAAACTCTCTCTACCCCCTATAAAATCGCCTCCCCCCCCCCCCCCCAATTGTTCTTTTCCCCAGGTCCAGATACGGAGGAGTCAGCTAAAGCGGGAGCCCTGGAGAAGATTCTGGCACGATTTGTGACCCCCTGTCAAGGTCCAAGATCCGTGCGGTGCTTGTTCTGTCCCTCAGTCTTGTATCTGAGATTAGATAGACCATAGGACCCGGACTGGGATAAGTAGCACAAGTCGATGGTCCAATCTACCAGGGTCCACTGAAAGGTTGAAATTGAAACTGTGATCTCCCATTCATGAAGACCCGATCTGCGTGACGCCCTAGACTTGTAACCCAGGCCTTGTCCATTCCAGGCCCTGCAGTAACAGGTAGCGTGGTGGCCCGGATCGCCGGTCCGCGGACAGCGTATGATCTGTTCGACCCGCATCAACAGTGGCTATTGTTGGAGAAGTATATATGAAGAACAAATTGAGCCATTGTTGAATTTGTTGTGATATATTTTTAAGAAAACCCACCAAATGCCCAAAAACCACTTAAAGTTTAAGAAAAATGCTCATAGTTTCAAATAATTATTTTGTACCCATTAATATACTTATTTGGACTATTTTAACCTTAAGACTAATTATATTTTCTAATTTTCGTTTTAATTATTTATTAATTATGTTAATTTCAAATTTTATTTCAAGCTATTATTACGGTTGACAATTTCCATCACATTTATTACGTTTTCATTTAATAGATATTGAATTATTATTGATTTCAAATTCAAAATTTCAACCAGTTTCTCGCCGAAGCCAGTTCTCTCATCGACTCCTCACTGCTCGCCGTGCCATCCCCCTCATCCTCACTGATCGCCGTCACAATCCGCAGTCGCACCTCACCTCAGTAGCGCCCTTTCTCCACCGCGAAGATCGTGGACCCAAAAGCGTCTTTGCCCTAAAGTTCGTTCGCCATCCCTCGGTCGTGAAGCTTCGGTCAAATATTTGAATTTCAATTTTGTATGATATATGTATACACAATATTCGTTTTGATTTACAGTTTACAATCGCCATTCATTTTGGTACAGTTTACAATCGCCATTCATTTTGGTACAATCACCATTCGTTTTGATTTACAGTTTATTTTGTTACTTTGATTTACAGTTTACAATCTGTAATTATAATTACCAAAATTTTGATTCATTTTGATTTACAGTTTATATTTTGCTTCTAATTCTGATTCATGTTTAGAAATTATAATTTTCATTCATGTTTAGGCCAATGTTAAGTTTAGAAACTTTGATATATAAATTCGTAACTTAAAATAGGTTTGGGCATGTTAAAGCCAATATTATCCGTAATTATAATTACCAAAATTTTAGTAATTTAAATTACGAACTTTCCGTAAATACATCAGATAATTGAATTTGAATTCGATTAAGTGTTTTGCATTAGAAAAGTGAATTTGATATCGATTAAGTGTTTTAGGTTGTGCTTAGTTTAAGATTTGTCATATACAATTATATTGTTGATGGTTTCAATTACGATTTGCATAACAGCTCATGATTTCAAATTGGTATATACATTCTTAATTTTGGTAATGTTAATTTATGCTTACAGTTCATGAAATTTTGAGTTTTTAAATTCAATGTTAATTCGTAATTATTATTACGAATAAATCAACAAATCCTTCAATTGCGTCAACAAATCCTTAATTCGTAATTTTAGTATACTATTATGAATTCGTAACTTCAATTACAATTACACATAGATTTACTATTATGAATTCGTAACTTCAATTACAATTACACATATAGTGTTTTAATTTACTAAATTCGTAACTTTAATTACAATTACTATACATTGAAACTACGAATTGAATCTTAAATTACAGTGAATACAAAGATGAAATTTTCTATTATAAATTCATAACTCAAATTACAGTTACGAATATACTGAATAACTTTTATAATTTGGTAACTTAAATGGCGACTAAATTTTGAAATCATATGAAAAGTCAATACTGATTTACCTATGTTTAAGGAAAGAATTATATTTGATATAATTAATTCAAATAAATATTTGATTCTTAAGTCAATACGTAACCTATATTTAAGGAAACTGATTTATTTTGTTTTATTTAATTCGAATAATAAAGGATTTTTCGGTATTTAATTTTTTTTCACGTAAAAAAAAAAGAAGGGCAAATTGGTCTACATTTTTATTAATTAGTGTTTTAATTACCAAAAATAAGTTTGGGCATTTTTTTGAAACATGGGCATTTGCTACATTTACCCTATATTTTTTTACTACATCACATAATCATATTCAATTTCTTCAATATTTTCTTACAACGCCTCGCATACATCATAATAAAGTTATTTCCAACATAAATACCAATTCTTTTCTAAATAGTAAAAATAAGTTTCAATTCTTTTTTATATAATATCAGAGTATATAAGAAAAAGAATTAATCATCATCAATGCTTTTTTAAGAATATTGATACTTTTGCTATAACTAAATAACCATCATCCAAATACGCGTCTCTCAGATAATTTCGGAGAGCGAGACCAACGCAACGCCTAGCAATGGGGATCCTGAGTCGGGCCGTTGACGGATCAGTGCTTCTTGAGGAGCATGTCGCGGAGCTCAGCCGGGTCGATCTCCTTGGCACCGCTGTCGGGCCGGTAGCAGCCCGTCACCGGGTCCGGCACCCACGACACCTTCTCAGCGGCCTCTCCCCCGGACTTCTTCTTCGCCACGCTTCTAGAAGCCGCGGCCGCTCCGCCTTTCGCTACGCTCGAAAGCACTCCTTGCGACGCCGCGGCAGAGAATCCGCGCCTGAAAGACAACACCAAAAATAACCATTTAAGAATCGTAAAACAAATTTATGGATCTCGTTAAATCGCCTAGAGATGAAGAAAAAAATAATACCTTGAGATTGCACCGACTAGGAGCTTGGCGCAGGAGAGAGAAGGAGCCATTGAGATGGTTTGGTTATGGAGAATCGCTCGCCGCAACTGATTGAGGTTCTTGAATGGAATCTCACTCGGCAGCAACGAAGGATTTTTGGCTCTTTCTCTCTCTCTTAGAATGAATGATGATTAGGTTTAGGCGAGGACGATGGGTTTATATAGGGACGAAGAGGGATGGTGCGAAACGACGTCGAAAGAGTCCGAAGCGTCTAGAACGAGGACACCTGTTGGACTCTTCCAAGAGCCGCCTTCTTCGGTCCACGGGAATACCGGGACTGCCCTTTTCCGCGGGATTAAAAGTCAAATAGCATTGAGATGTTTGCTTTTATACCCTTTAACTTCTAAGAAAATAAATAAATTATTTTTCAAAACAATACATGTGGTTTACTTTAATGCAAGTATCAAGTTTTTCTAATTTTCCATCCACGCTTTTATGGTGATCGATTTTTTTTTCCTTCAATTTTTCTATATTCTTTTATATTTTTCCATTGAAAAGAATCCAACTATTTTTTCCAAAATTTTTTGTGAGTAAATAGTCGAAAATCGACGAACTTTTCTTAGAAATACGAAACTTGATTGAGGTATATCCTTGTAAGAAGATGATTAAAGATGCTCCAATGGCACATTGTACACCTTTGGGAGAGGAAATAACTTTGTCTTCAAGTAAAACTAGTGTCTTCATGTTTGTGTCTGAGACTTTGTTTACATATGTTAATTGGTGTACGACATATTAAGACTTTTTTTTATTAAGTTGGTACTTTGGACACTATATAAATTGAGTATAAATATGCATAAAAATATTTTATATCATTTCCATTGATAAATCCATCGATAACTGATTAATTCGTCGACAAGTTTCGATAGCGATAACCTGAGATTTTATACCTTTTCCATGGATCAATTTGTTACCAAACGATAAATCCACTGATTACGACAACCAATTTATCGACCAAAACAATAACCTTGCCCTTAGTTTCATTTAAGAATTTTATACGCATTTTCTGACCATTTTCCTTAAAGTGCCTCTCATGTCTTCTTTCTCCCTCGCCACACCTTCTTTAAACTTTTTTGTTTATATATACATATATATATATATAGATATTTTACCTATATAGTTTGTATTTTTTATTAATTTTTTTTTTAAATTCAACAATTTTAATTTTAAAACGTCGATGAACCAATAAATATTATAGCTTCTTAAAATAATATATTCTCTAACCTTACGTATATGTAACTAAAATTATATATATATATATATGTAATTACGTATAGATTAAGATTATATATAAAGTAATTAAAATACATACACATGAGTTACTAAAATTACATATAAATAACTAGAATTTATATATATGTAATTAAGATTATATTTATATACCTTTAGTTACAGATAAATAACTAAAATTACATGAATGTAACTTTCGTACCACTCGTAAGAAAATACATATATGTAGTTACTTATTTGTAATAAAAATTACATATACGTAATTTTATAAAATAAATTTTTTAAAAATACTTCAATACTGTATCTTTCAACGTATAATTGGATTCCCCTTTTCACAAATTTTTCAACGGTAATTGTTATGCGTATTTTTTTTATTATTAAAAATATGGGCCGCAAAGGAAAAAGTCAAGGCCCATTTGCTAATGTTAAGGCCCACCGACCCAAGTCAAAGCCCATTGGGCAAGGCCCGGAAGAGGAAGCCCAAAAGACAAAGTCCAATGAGCGAAGACTGTTAATGTACAAATTCGTCATTATTTAATATGACATAAAGTACTAAGTTGTGAATTAATTAAATTTACAAATAATAAATAAAAGGCCTTAAAAGAATTAGAGATTTAATTCATAAAAGCCCGTTCAAGGAGCCCATTCTCTCAGAGCAATCCGTCGCTAGTCCAGGAAAAGAAGGGTAGAATTTCCTACCCGTCATCCCAATTCAAACTCAAGCAAAAGACCAGGAGCACGAAAACTACTCCACAACGGGCACAATTCAAACTTAACGAAGAGAACGCAGTCGTGGGACACGTGCCACAAGACGAGCCATTCAACTCGGTCAGCTCGGAGAGAAGATTCCAAGATTCCTAGAAGTCCAACGGGAAGAACTGAAGTCTATAAATACCAAGTTCAGCCTCAGATCAAGACACACATCTTTGAGAGAATACATCGAGAGTTTTCTATCCGTCACTCTTGCTTACTTGAAGATTTTGTTGTATTCTTTCTGTTCTCTCTTATTCTTCCTCTTGCTTTAAACGTGATTTGATGTTTGTAGCTATCCGTTCATGCTATTTGTTGCAATAAATATACAGAGGACGTAGTCAACTACCGCCTTAGGACGAACCTCTCTAAAAAATCCCTCGACTTATTTACATTGCTTATACATACATATATATATCTAGAGTGAATCGAGAGCTTGCAACGTGAGATATCGAATTCCACCAAGTTGTCCATTTAACCAATATCATACACTCACAAGTCATACTCGACTGTTCGAGGTGGGAAACCACGTCAACAGTTTGGCGCCGTCTGTGGGAAAGTGATCTCGCTGACATCTACAAACTCAAAGCACTCTGCAAACATGAGCAACAACGAAGACCAAACCGTGACTGGGTCCGAGGTTGTTAATGCCAGACAGAACACGGAATCTGACGCTTTGAAATCCCAACTAGATGCATGAAACGCCGAGAACCGAGAGTTGCGCAAGCAGCTTGACCTGTTCTTAGCAAATCAAGCTCAAAATGAGCAACATTCAAATCCTAGCCGGATAAATCCGGAGCAGGGCTCTGAGCACCAAAGCAAGGCTAACCTCAGTGCGGTCCATTTCGACTTCACTAACCTGGACAATCCGCAAGCACAGAGGCGAAACCAGCCCAGACCGCCCAGCGGCCCTAGACCCTTAAGACCCCCGCCGCCTGCCGACGGGGGGCAACCCCTTTTCACTCCCTTGTCGAGGACCAACCCGACTGGAACAGAAAATTTCGCGTCAAGCAGTCGCCAACGCTCCGACCACCCTAGTTATTCGTCGGTGTACGAGCAAAGCCGCGACATCAATCTGGGCCCCCAGGGCCGACCGGTCATATATCCGAGGTATCCCAGCCCGGTATACGGACAGGAATCCCTCCAACCCGTGCGTCCCCAACCGGCTCCTCGGAGCACGGAATTGGAGGAGCTTAAACGCACAATGGAAGAAATGAACGAGAAACTCGTGTGCGTGCACTCCCGAGTGCACAGCGCTACCACCGTTGCCCCTGAAATTGAGCGGTTAGTGGAAGAGTCGAGAAGAACCCCCTTCTCACTCGCCATAACCAGCGTAAAGCTCAGGGATTGCGGGCGTGTGAATCTGCCAAGGTACGACGGGACGACTGATCCCAAAGTGCACCTAAGATCCTTTAGGATCGCAATGGGACGGGCAAACCTAGAAGCACACGAAGTGGACGCAGGGCGATGCCAGTACTTTGCGGAAAATCTGGCCGGCCCGGCAATGGAGTGGTTCTCAAAATTAGAGCCACGATCCATCGAAAACTTCGAACAGCTGACAACCGTGTTTCTCAAGCACTTTTCCATGTTCATGGAAACTGAGACCACGGTGGCGAACCTCTACGCTTTACAGCAGGAGAGAGGAGAGCCGCTTCGGGCCTTTATGACAAGGTTCAAAAAGACCATGGTCAAGATAAACGGGATCAGTGATGAAACCGCCATAGCCGCCCTCACAGCCGGACTATGGTACGACTCGAAGTTCAAAACAGACATCGTCGTGAATCGTTATAGCTCAATTGAAGATGTGATCCATAGGTCATCCAACTGGATCAAGCACGATGAAGAGCTAGAAGCACTGTGAAGAAAACACAACCTCCAGCCCGGCCATCAGCGAAACCAGGGCCCACCTTGCCAGCCAATGCAGTCTAGGACCGGAGGCCACAACAACGCCTTCCGAGGACCGAGAAACACCTCTCCCGTTCAGAAACATCCCTTTCAAACTGGAAACGCAAGAGGGAACAACGGACCGAATCCGCAAAATCCATACGTCTTCAACGTAAATTCGGAAACCACGGACTTCGAAGTACAGGCAGAAGTTGAAGATGCACCAGGGGAAGTGCTAGTAAGTTCAAGAAACCTCCCCCGTATAGCCACGACACATTCCGGCGACACGACCCCAAAGCCTGGTGTAACTTCCATAAAGTGTACGGGCACCATACAAAAAATTGTCTGGTACTCCGCGCACGCCTAGCGGAAAAATACATTAATTGAAAGTTGGGAGAAATAAACTTTGGCAACGAGCTGAAGAGTGGACAACCTTCCAGACAGGATATTCAGCAAAATCAGGCCCAAAATGACCAGAAGAGAACCGAGCAGCAAGGACCGGTAAGAGGAAATACTCAGCCAAACAAAAGAGGCCGAGTACATATGCTCGAAGAACCAGAAGAACAAGAGTACGAGGAGTCCGAAGACGTCAACGAACAGCTAAGCGAAATCCCTGAACCCGTCAGAAGAATCTACACAATAGTGGGAGGATCGCAATTCCACAAAAATTCTATCAACTCAATCAAGGCCCACCAACGAAGACTCAAAGCTGGCCCGATAGTTCTCCCAAGATAAGAGCCGGACTACGAAATCAAGTTCAAAGATAGCGAGGCAGCCACTCTGGTCGGACCGCATGACGATGCGCTAGTAGTCACACTCTTAGTCTCCTCATTTACGATGGATAGAATCCTAATCGATAACGAGAGCTCAGTCGACATGATTTTCTTGGAACCACTACTGAAAATGGGGGTCGACGAGACAGAGATCAACAGAGAGGCCATCCCATAAACCGGCTTCGATGGAGGAACCATCAACTCAATAGGAACGGTGCGGCTGCCAATCGCCGCAGCAGGGGTAGGAAAAATAAAAAACTTCCTAGTGTTGGACTGCCCGTCAGTTTACAACATGATACTAGGAAGGCCCTGGCTGCACATGATGAAGGTCGTGCCATCAACTTACCATCAACTAATCCGCTTCCCGAACAGGGAAGGAAAAATCGTTGAGATAAAAGGAAACCAAAAGCAGTCCAGGATCTGCTACATGAGCGCTTTCCGGAATATCCAGGCCGCCAAAGCCGGGGAGAAGAAGTCTACTGCATAGCAATTAATGACAGTAGAAGGAAAAAAGGAGGACAGCCAGGAAGGGACTCCCGATCCGGACGGTCCCAACGTGGAAATGACAGTCCAAGTACAAATCGATCCCGATAATCTGGATCACCGGGTAGGGATAGGAAAACGACTGGACAATAACGTCAGAAAAGAACTCCTCAAATTCCTCACTAAGAACCGGGATTGTTTTGCTTGGTCCCATGAGGATATGCCCGGAATAGACCCGAGCATCACAACCCATCGCCTAAATGTAGATCCCAGCTATAAGCTGGTGAAACAGAAAAGGCAAAAGCTAGGTCCAGACCGGGCCCAAGCCGTAAACGAAGAAGTCACAAAGCTGCTGCAAACCGGATCCATTAGAAAGGTCAAGTACCCGGACTGGCTAGCAAATACAGTCGTAGTGAAAAAGAAGAACGGAAAGGCCAGAGTTTGCATCGACTTCACTGACCTAAACAAAGCTTGTCCCAAAGACAGTTTCCCAATGCCCCACATTGACCGCCTGGTCGAAGCGACGTGCGGGCATGAATTACTATCATTCATGGACGCATTTTCGGGATACAACCAGATCCTCATGCACCCAGAGGACCAGGAAAAAACGGCTTTCATAACCGACAGGGGTATATACTACTACAAGGTTATGCCCTTCGGACTAAAAAATGCCGGAGCCACATATCAAAGATTAGTCAACCAAATGTTCGCCGAACAGCTCAGCAAAACTATGGAAGTCTACATTGACGATATGATGGTAAAATCCTCCTAGGCAATAGATCACGCATCCCACCTAGAAGAATGCTTCGCAATACTACGTAAGTATCAAATGAAGCTGAACCCGACAAAATGCACCTTCAGAGTAACTTCGGGAAAATTCTTGGGTTACTTGGTCACACAGCAAGGAATAGAGATTAATCCCGACCAGATAAAAGCTCTCCAGAACATGTCTTCCCCAAGGACTGTCAGAGAGACACAGAGACTGACCGAAAGAATCGCAGCTCTCAGCCGGTTCATATCCAGAACGACAGACAAATGTTTACCCTTTTACAAACTATTAAAAGGAAACAAAAAGTTTGAATGGACCAAAGAGTGCGAGGAAGCATTCCAAAAGATGAAAATATATCTCTCAACACCGCCTGTACTTACTAAACCGATCCTAGAAGAACCACTATTCTTATATCTGGCTGTCTCGCCATCGGCAGTAAGCGGAGTGATAGTAAGAGAGGATCGCGGGGAACAAAGGCCAATATTTTATATCAGCAAATCTTTGGAAGATGCTGAAACTAGATACCCGGCCATAGAAAAACTCGCACTGGCAATGATAACCGCAGCGAGAAAACTTCGGCCTTACTTCCATTCTCATACCATCATGGTCATGACCACCCAACCTTTAAGGATCATTCTTCACAGCTCGAATCAATCGGGGAGACTCACAAAATGGGAAATCGAACTAAGTGAGTTCGATATAGAATACAAGATCCGTAACTGCGCAAAGTCGCAAGTACTCGCTGATTTTCTAATCGAACTACCAGTCGACGGCTCAAAAGAAGGTCACGAAAACGAAGAATGGAGACTCGAAGTAGATGAGGCATCTAACCAAGGTGGATCAGGGATTGGAATTCATTTGATATCCCCCACGGGAGAAGTGTTGGAACAATCTTTAAGATTTAAATTCCACGCAACAAACAACGAGACCGAATACGAGGCCCTCATAGCCGGCCTCAAACTAGAAAAAGTCGTAGGAGCCCGAAGACTAAAGGCCCATTCCGACTCCAAGCTAGTTACCAGTCAGATCAATGAAGAATATGCCACTCGAGATGATATGATGGAAAGATACCTCGCGGTGGTAAAAGGATTAATCCAACAGTTCGATCATGTCGAGATAATCCAAATACCAAGAAGCCAGAACGCATCAGCAGATGCATTGGCTGGTTTAGCTTCAACCTCAAAACCCCGAAGTAAAGAGGATAATCCCAGTCGAATCAATAGACGAACCCAGCGTGATACGCGAAGTTTGCAACATCCAAGTAGAAGAAGACGATTGGAGAATCCCGATCATCGAATATATTCTAACCGGAACCAAGCCCCAGGACAGGCAGAAGGCCAGGAAGTTGAGAATCCAAAGCGCCAGATTCTGCATGATCGGGGGAAAATTATACAAACGCAGCTATACCGGACCCTACCTAAGATGCTTAGGAAAGACCGAAGCTCAAATTGTACTCCGCGAAATCCACGACGGCAAATGTGGTAACCATTCCGGAGGAAGATCTTTGGCAAACAAAGCAAAACGGCAAGGCTTCTTCTGGATCACCATGTTAGCAAACAGTGAAGTTTATGCCAAAAAATGCGACAAATGCCAAAGGCATTCCCCATATATACACCGGCCATCAGAAGAACTCTCATCAGTTTAGTACCATACCCGTTCATGAAATGGTCTATGGACATAGTCGGACCTTTTTCCCTAGCCCCGGCTGGAAAAAGATTCCTACTCGTCGTAACGGACTACTTCTCCAAATGGGTGGAGGCCGAAGCATACGCGAACATCAAAGATGTCGATGTAGATCATTTTTTATGGAAAAACATCATCAGTCGATTCGGTCTCCCAAGGGAAATAATAGCTGACAACGGACCCCAGTTCATTTCAATGAGATTCCAAAACTTCTGCATCAATTGGAAAATATCCTTGAACACATCCACTCCGAGATACCCCCAAGGTAACGGCCAAGCCGAGGTAGCCAATCGGATTATAGTGGATGGAATCAAGAGACGCTTAGACACCAAAAAGAGACGATGGGCCGACGAACTCATAGGCGTCCTATGGTCCTACAGAACTACCCCGCGTAGGGCCACCGGGGAAACTCCATTTTCAATGGTATATGGCACCGAAGCCGTAATACCAGCCGAGATAGAGACACCCAGCCTTCGAAGGGAGCACACACCTTTGAACGCAGAACTCAACGACGAAATGAGGTAAGATCAGCTCGATCACATCGAGGAAAGATGAGAACACGTTTGATAAGAATAACTAACTATCAAAATTCGATAGAAAGGTATTATAATTCAAAGGTCAAACGTCAAAAATTCATCGTGGGAGAGCTGGTCCTCAGAAAAGTTTTCCAGAACACCGCCGAGTTGAACGCGGGTTAGCTCGGGGCTAACTGGGAAGGACCTTACATCGTCACAGAAGTAGTAAAGCTAGGGGTATACCGGTTAGCCACTCCGGAAGGAACAAGAGTCCTTCGGAGCTGGAATGCCATGCACCTGAGGAAATACTACGCCTAACCCGACCTACACGGTCTCCCATGAACTACGTAATGACTTAATCCCCAAATATGGGGTACGTAGGCAGCCCGTCTTACCAACGGGCACAGTCTCAATCCAAACCCAAACTGAATCGGTCCTACCATCACTAAGTGTAAACTCTGAAAATTCGCATTGTCAAGGTAAAAATATCTAAACTTTCTCCTAAGGCAACAAGCCTACCGGGTAACAGACCCACTCTCCTAAGGCCAACAAGCCTACCGGGTAACAGACCCACTCTCCTAAGGCCAACGAGCCTACCGGGTAACAAACCCACTCTCTAAAGGCCAACGAGCCTAATCGGGTAACAAACCCATCAACTAAGGCAACAAGCCTCGCCGGGAAACAAGCCCACTCCATCAAAATTATTTATACTAATCCTAGCAAATAGACTAAAAGTCTACGAGCATATTTGTTACAGAAACAAAATCAACGGACTACCGCGGAGACCAGCAGAGATGATCGACGAACAGACAGAGAAAAGGATAAGAAGAACAATGAATTTACTTCAATCACAAGGTAAACTCCCCTTTTTCATACTTAAGAAACTTTTATAATCTCTTTAGTAATTTCGTATAAGTCTATCAGTCTAGATGCTGCTCCTAACCAAGTAGAATCTTAGCCGTTATCAAGGAAGATCGTAAAAGGAAATTAACTTAGAAGAAAATTAGCATTAGAAACAAAGGAATTATTTAAAGAAAAGAAAATAGCAAAGGCCCTACCCACGGGCATATCCAACAGTACAAAAAAGGGGTTCAAGCCGCCGTAGACTTGCCCATAGAAATTGGTTTAGCCTTAGGCCTTATTTATGAAATTAAAAAAAAATGGGGGACCACTCTATGCGTCAAACCCCGAGTACATCTACGATCTCTTCCTCGTCATTTTTCTCTTCACCGGCCAAATCTCCTTGCCCGGTGGGCTCCTCGGTCACGATCTCCTCGGCTGCGGACTCCTCAAGGGCGGGCTCTTCAACGGCAGGCTGCTTGGCAACTTGTTGCTCAGGCTGATCTGCACAGGGAAGCTCGGGCAAGTCCATGTCAGGAGACAAGGCCGGAGACCCTATCAGTGGCACCGGTGTCCCCTCCAAGGTAGCCTTGTAGCGAACCACGCTGCCCTCTAGGACCTCCTTCTCGGCCGCGAAGTCAGTAACCTTGCCGTCAATCACATCTTGAACCAATTCAAGGCATCCCTCGGCTTGGTCAAGGCAGCAATTATCGGCGGCCGTACCTTTATACCAGTCAATCATCGCGTCCCTCTCTTTCACCCTTCGGTGATAGCGGGAACAGATAGCATTTTTCTCGACCTCATGGTCAAGTGATTGTTGCCTGGCCTCATTCAGCTCAGCGCTAAGGCGCTGCACATCCTCCTTGAAGGCCGTCATCTCCTCCTCCTTTGTCTTGACCGCCTCTTCAGCCCGTCCCCTAGCCGCATCGGAAGCTAGCACCTCCCTGACAGTCGTATCCCTCGCCTTGTCGGCCTCCTCCACCAACCCGGAAGCATTTTTCAGCTTCTCCCTGAGATCTTCGACCGTGTTCACAAGGCCCTTGATCCTGGATTCGGAAGAAGTTATCTTCCGACCCATCGTCTGTAGCTGATCGTCTTTCATCCGGATAGACGCCACGGCATCGACCAATTCCCTCTCCTTCAGCGCAAGTTGCTCGGCAGCTTGCGCACCTTCCGCGACCTCCTCTAACTGGTCCTCATAATCGAGAACCGTATCGTTTATAGTCGCCGTAAGCTACCCGTCCAAAAAATAGAGTTAGAAATCACTCGAAAAATAAAGCTAGAACGAATAGAAATTTAGCAAGTACTTACGTGGACCGTCATAGCCGACACAGCTTTGTAGATAGGCTTCTCAGCAATGGACCTAGGGACCCTGCCGACCCCGCCATTTGTGATCTTCCTTAATAGGCCAGCCACGACCTTGGGCGCCATATGGAGACCCTTGTCACCATGCCAGGTACACCCGACCTTGCGGATGATCTCCTTTTCCTTAACCGTGCCTTCTTTCCGAGGAACACCCTCCCTGGCCTTACCCCCTATAGCAGGAGTAGATGAACCCGGGGGACCCGGCTTTCCCCCAGCCTTGCCTTGGGAAGCGTCCCTGGGGCACTCGACCTCACAGGCAACCCCCTTTCCTTTGGCCTTCTCCGAGGCCTTGACCACTTCTTTCGGGGCCAAATCACCCCTCGCCTTTTTACGGGCTTCAGAATCTCCCCCCTCTCGCGGTCGCTTCACGGCGGCATCCGAATCCGCCCTAGGACAAACTGCGTCCTGAGAAGGATGAGTCGAATCCTTGGAAGGACGGATAGGAGCAGGAGGGGGAATATCCCTCTTCTCAGAAGTTTTCGCCACAGGCGTGGCTTCCGGGGTGTTGTCTCCGTCGTCAGAAAGCATTACGACGGTCTGCGCCCCGGCCGTCTGCACGGCAATATCAGCAGGAGTCTCCTCAGCAGGAGCCTCCTCAACCTTCTTCTCCATCTCCTGACGGATAGCTCCCTGACCAGTAACGGCCATGCCGGCTTGGACCTCCATTTGCGGCACCGAGCTAGACGTACCCGCCCGCTCTTCCAACTTCCTCTTCGCCCGAAGACTCAGACCCTTAGGACGAGCAGCTTCCATCTCTTCTGCACGTGCAAATTCTACGCTTAGCCAAAAATTCAATATCTAACGAGGAACTTAGAGAAATAGATCTTACCCGGAAGATCGGGAGCGTTATTATCGTACGCGATGACTTCCTCCTCTTCTTCCTCCAACCACAACCCGACAGATTCAAATCTGTGTCGCATGAACGACGACCAAAATTCGGGACCGTTTGGGAAAAGTTTCTTCTTCAGAGCCCTCCACTCGTCCGTGATAGGAAGGGACTTAGGCTTCTTAGGATCCTCAGCTGCAAATCAAAACACAAAAAATCAGCAAAAGCAAGTAAAAGCCCGAATAGAATTTCAAACCCCTGCCCAGATTCTCACCTATTTCGTGAACCCACACATTCTTGTATGACGGCCAGGACCCAAGCGTCTCCTGACCGGCCAGAAAAAAAGAAATATTTGTGGGTCCACGCGCTCTCCTTCTTAGGAAGGCCCGTCAATATTTTTCCTTCTTTAACGGATAGAAAAAACCTACCCTTAGCTTGACCGTTAGTTTTAACCACCAAGCCCGTCAACAGATCCTCGAGTGTAAGTGTACACAAACACTCGTGGGACCGAACAAGCAAGGCCATCAAGACCTGGAAAGAATGAGGACTAAACTGCCCTATAGAAACACCCAAATAGGAAAAATATCTCAAGATAAGCTCAGGAATAGGAAATCTAAGCCCCCCTGACTAAAAAAACCTTTCATAGACGCAAATCCACCCGTCTGTGTTCTGCTCATCAACATGTTCATTCGAACCCGGCAATCTGAGCGAAATAGACTGCGGGATATTATACTTTACCCGGATCCTAGTAAGATCCTTAGGTTTTAGAATTGACTTTGGAGAATCTGTAGTCAGAAACTCCGTTCGCCATTTCTACGTAACCTTTTTTGGACCAATACTCTTAGGAGAAGCTTGAGAAAAACCGAAACTTCCCAGACGAGCACCAAAAACCAAAAAAAAAATCCAGAAAAAACCTCCCCAAAACCAAAAACTCAATCTTTGAAAAACCTAACCTAGAGATTCGAAAGCTGCAAACCAAAAATAAAGGAAAAATAGGAAAACGAAACATGAAAACAACTAGACACGAAGAACACCTCCTCGAAGCAACAATGGCGAATTGAAGAGCTTGCAGAATTTCTCTCTCTAAAAATCGAAAATGATATTCGAGTACAAGTCTGCATATAAATAAGGGAGAGAGAAGGAGCAGTTACCTTTGACGAGACGTGGGCCGGATAGGACTGAAGAGACATGCCCATTAATGCGAAACACTCAAGTACTTATACTCGAAAACCGTCGCTGATCCTACGGTTAGGGTTTCCTCAAGATTCGCAACAAACCTCATCCAACGGTTGAGATCAGCGAGCAATCCGGAGATACGTCAGCACGACCAGCGTGACAGCTGTGTCAGGAGAATGTGAAGGGTTTACTCTCTTCGAACTCCGCAAATAGGGACACGTGTCATAACTATTCCCGCCCAAAAATCGAAGCGACAGTTACAACTTCGAAACCCTGCTCGTCCAATCTCAAAATTATCCAAAATCCTATCCGGATTATACAAGTTTGCGGCAAAAGTCACAAATTTAATTAATTCTATCACGCACGAATTTTACATGATTTCATCGAGAATATAGTAGGGGGCTAACTGTTGATGTACAAATTCGCCATTATTTAATATGACATAAAGTACTAAGTTGTGAATTAATTAAATTTACAAATAATAAATAAAAGGCCTTAAAAGAATTAGAGAATTAATTCATAAAAGCCCATTCAAGGAGCCCATTCTCTCAGAAGAATAAAGCCCAACGAGCAGGAAGCTACTCGGCCCAAAAGCCCAAAAGCAGCCGTCGCTAGTCCAGGAAAAGAAGGGTAGAATTTCCTACCCGTCATCCCAATTCAAACTCAAGCGAAAGACCAGGAGCACGAAGACTACTCCACTACGGGCACAATTCAAACTTAACGAAGAGAACGCAGTCGTGGGACACGTGCCATAAGACGAGCCATTCAACCCGGTCAGCTCGGAGAGAAGATTCCAAGATTCCTAGAAGTCCAACGGGAAGAACTGAAGTCTATAAATACCAAGTTCAGCCTCAGATCAAGACACACATCTTTGAGAGAATACATCGAGGGTTTTCTATCCGTCATTCTTGCTTACTTGAAGATTCTGTTGTATTCTTTCTGTTCTCTCTTATTCTTCCTCTTGCTTTAAACGTGATTTGCTGTTTGTAGCTATCCGTTCATGTTATTTGTCGCAATAAATATACAGAGGACGTAGTCAACTACCGCCTTGGGACGAACCTCTCTAAAAAATCCCTCGACTTATTTATCTTGCTTATACATACATATATATATCTAGAGTGAATCGAGAGCTTGCAACGTGAGATATTGAATTCCACCAAGTTGTCCATTTAACCAATATCATACACTAACAAGTCATACTCGACTGTTCGAGGTGGGAAACCACGTCAACAAAGACCACATCCGAGAAGGTTACTGTTGACGTGGTTTCCCACCTCAAACAGTCAAGGGTGACGTGTGAGTGTATGATATTTGTTAAATGAACAATTTGGTGGAATTCGATCTCTTACATTGCAAGCTCTCGATTCACTCTAGATATATATGTATATATATAAGTGATATAAATAAGACGAGGGATTTTTTAGAGAGGTTCGTCCCAAGGAGGTAGTTGACTACGTCCTCTGTATGTTTATTGCGACAAATAGCATGAACGGATAGCTACAAACAAAAAATCATGTTTTAAGCAAGAGAAAGAAAAAGAGAGAGTGAAAAGAATACAACAGAATCTTCAAGTAGGCAGAAATGACGGGTAGAAATCTCTTGATGTATTCTTTCAGGGATGCGTGTGTGTTGATCCGAGATTGAGCTTGGTATTTATAGGATTCAATTATTCCCATTGAACTTCCAGGAATCGTGGAATCCTCCCTCCGGGCTGATTGGGTTGAATGGCTTGTCTTGTGACACGTATCCCACGACTCTGTCTTCTTCATTGAGTTTGAATTGTGCCCGTTGAAGGCTTGACTTCGTACTTCTGGTCTTCAGCTGGTGTTTAAATTGAGATGACGGGTAGGATATATGACAATCCTATCCTTACTCTCTTGGGCTAGCGACAGACTGCTTTTGGGCTTTTGGGCCGAGTAGCTTCCTGCTAGTTGGGCTTTATTTTTCTGAGAGAATGGGCTCCTCGAATGGGCTTTTATGAATTAGAGATTTAATTCTTTTAAAGGCTTTTTATTTATTATTTGTAAATTTAATTAATTCACAACTTAGTACTTTATGTCATATTAAATAATGACGAATTTGCACATCAACAGTTACAACAACCTTGGGAGGCCCCCAACGACTTGACAAGGCAATGGCAACTTTAGGGAGACCTTGAAAGGTTCCCGTCTACCCTAAATGGCGCGGGCGACCTTAGAATGGTCTCGGTGAAGCGATGACGAATAAAGAAGGTTCACGACAACCTTAGACGAAGACCTCGTCAAGGCAAGCTCCTAGGGTCGGCGCCGACCTCTCTTTGACCTTGTCAACGATAACGTCCTCTCCAAGACAAGATCTTTAGGCGACAACGACCTCTCTTTGACCTTTAGTCAACGACGACTTCCTCGTCAAGGAAAGCACTTCAAGCGATGACCACCTCTCTTTGACCAAGTCAATGATGACATCCTCATCAAGGCAAGCTCTACAGACGACATGCAACACCTTGCGAACAAACTCAACAAGGAAAAATCTCTCAATAACATCAAGTAACAACACAAACGGAGTTCACCGGAACACTAATTCCTCCCTAAAGACACATTAGGTTACGGAACATGAGCTCGCGGAACCTCCAACGAGCACCACGGCGACGGACAAGCTAAAACTCGCCCGACGACCACCATGAATTTTATAAAGGGAAGGGGAATTAATAGAAAATATCTCCATTAATTTCCCCTAAATCAAGATAAACGGTACTCATCTTTCCTATAGTTAGGAGGTCATTCTCTTTCATTTTACACACTTTTTTTTTCTTCAGATCTTCTCTCTTGAGAATTCGAGATTTCTCTCTTATCTCTCCCTCTAAAATTCACCCTACCGTGTATTACGGAGAGTCGGGGACCTTGCTCGCCAGGGACCTGGCCAGGCCGAATAGTTTTGACTAAGCAATTGTTTCCATTCTTAGTTCCGGGCAACCCCTTTCTCCGAAGCTCGACATACCTTCGAGTTAGCAATCTTTTCCAAGCTCAGTTCTTGGCGACCCCATTCTCCGAGCTCGCAAATCCTTGAGTTAACGTTCATTTCCTGACCTAGTTTTGGATTACCTCTCTCTATCGAGGTCCGCCACAAGTGACGGTTCACACCTTCGTTAGACACCCTTATCTCCACACTTCACACCCACTAACCCTAAACTACGTGATGACCTTATCTCGAAGAAGGGTACGTACGCAGCTTTCGCTTGACGGAGGTCCGACATCAATTTCTCTTTTCGTAGGAACTCCTCACCGCCAGAACATCGTCGAGGATAAGAAAACATCTGTAGGACTTCTCGAAGCCTCCCCGGAAATAACTATTCGCCTTCAGCTAAGTCGAGACATTTATGAACCCTTATTGAGTCTACATTTGACCGCCCACGTTGTTGGCGTGGTTTCGCACACCAACAGTCACGTGAATTGTGAATGGGATTTTGATTAGAGGATGCTAAGAATTTTGTGGATCCTGACCTCCGCGTTGTCAATACTTTCGACAATAACAAAAAGATAAAAAAATAAGACAAAACACAAAAGGTTTTTTAGAGAGGTTCGTCCCAATGCGGTAGTTGACTACGTTCTCTGTAAGTTTATTACTTTGAAAGGAGGATCAACCAGAACCACAAGCCAATTCTGAGTTGATCGAAAATAAAAGAAAAACACTCCGAAATTACAAATCTCACATACTCTTTTCTCTCAAAGTAAATGCTTACGTGCGTGTGATAGGGTTGTCTTCTTGCTTTTATAGGCTTCTGATTTCTGCCCGTTCGAAGTGTACGTTGGTGATGGCTTCGAGTTCGGAGCTTGACTTGCTGTCGAGCTTACACGTGGGCCACATTCTGAGAGAATTGCGCAGTGGTGGACTTTGACTTGACGTCGTGGGGATTTGAATTTGGATCGTGGCGATCTTCTTAGTTGGGCTCTAGAGGTTTGAATCAAGGTTGTTGACTTGGTCTGCTCGTGCTCGGGTACTTCATCTACTTCTGCTCAGATCCCTTTATGGCAATCTATGCCCTGGACAAACTTCGGGTTATTCGGGTCGTTGGCCTGATTGGTACTTGGATTTTAGCCAAGTGCTGGTTTTTGTCTTGAGTTGGTGTTACTACTGAGCTCTCAGCCCGCATCTCTATTGAGCAATCTCTGCTCGAGGTGGGCTTCTGCCCTTTGGGCCTTTTGGCTCTATTCGGGCCTCAACATAATTAAGTGTTTATTGGGCCTCTGGACTATGTATCTTACAAGCCCAAATGTATGAATACTCAATTATATTCATATCTTTGGTCTTAATTTATATGAACCGCAAATTTAATTAATGACCTCATTATTCCGATTAAGGAACGAATTTGCACATCAACACACGCGACTACATAATTCAACCTTAGGTCGAACTGTTGATTGGGTTCACCGTTGATTTATTTTCGTGCATTAACAGAAAATTTTATAAATCAATCTGAGTTTTAAATTTAAATTTATTAAGTTTTAAAATTTGTATATGAAAAAAATAAAATTATAAAAATAAATAAAAGATATAGAGAAAACATAGGGATGCAGCGAGATATAATATTAAAGTTATTTTTCTCTTAAATGGTCAAAATATATATTTTGTTTATTAGTTTTATTTGATTGGTATTTATTTAAAAAAAAAAGTTTGAATGTTAATAAGTATTTCACTAATTCAACTTAATTTTTTTGAAAATATATTTCATGTTCAAAAAAAGAGTAAAATTATAATCTCAAAATCCTAAAGGGCTTATTAGCAAAATACTCAATTAGAGTCAAAACTATTTCAAAAAATACTCAAGGTTTAATTAATCCAAATCATACTCATTTTAAAGATTATTTTCCAAAAATACCCCTACACCCTCGAGCCTCTGCAGTTACATAAGTGTAACTGCAGTAACATAAGTGTAACTGTAGATACAATATTGTAACTGCAATAAGTGAGGGTATAATTGTATATAAAAGACCAATTGAGTGTTTCTTTAATTATATCAAATTTTTTAGTATATTTTAAAAAAGTTTTACCTTAATTGAGTATTTTACTAATAAGCCCAATCCTAAAACTAAAAACTAGTTATTATTATTTTAATCTAGAAATAATAATAATAAAAAAAAAAGAACTAACCTCAACGAAAGCTAGTTATTATTATTTAAATTAGGGTTAATGACGGCAAAAATACCCAAAGTTTGGTCAAAGAACTCCTCGTATACCCAAAGTTTAAAAGTGGTGGCAAAAATACCCAAAGTTGCATATGGGGAGTTGACCACTCCATTCTCGTAACGCCGTTAACTTACCCGCTAACTCTAGCCACGTGGACAAACGTACATAATAATTTTTGCCACGTTAACGAGCCCACATCAGCCTCATTTACGACAAAACAAGGAATTAAACCCCTAATTAATATTATTTAACACAACTAATTGAACCCCTAATGATTACACTTAACAAAACAGATTTGTCCACGTGGCCAGAATTAACAGGTAAGTTAACGGCGTTACGAGAATGGAGTGGTCAACTCCCCAAATGTGACTTTGGGTATTTTTGCCCCCACTTTTAAACTTTAGGTACACGAGGGGTTCTTTGACCAAACTTTGGATATTTTTGCCGTCATTAACCCTTTAAATTAAATATAAAAATCATAAAAATAAAAATACAAAGAAACGATATTCATCGAAGTTTCTTCGGGGTTTCAACGAACAAGGAGAGAGCTCTCTATTCTCTCTCAACGAGATCATCAAATTCAAGAGAGAGAAGAGAAATCCAAGGTTCAACTTCCATGGATCAGATTCTGAACAAGGTCGGCTCTTACTGGTTCAACCAGAAGGCCAACAAAGAGCTTAATTCCGTCGGCGATGACATCAACGTAAGCATTTCCTTTCCATATATCCTTGTTTCGAAGGATTCAATTAGCAAATCCTTGTTTCGGATTGATTTGAACTGCGTGATTTGGGACTCCATTATGATAATTTAAACAGATTAGGATGATGAATTGACCTAAATGTTTAAAGCGAGAATTGTGTGGATCCATTGAATAAAATGCTGATCTTTTCGTGGGAAGATATGTTATAACCTGCAATTTTGAAGTTTCTTTATTTTCCGTGTTCGGGTTTTTCGGAGAAGAAAATGTCGGTTTCGATTTGGGCTTAGAAATTAATTTATCAGATGAAGATGCTCAACTTTTATTTCTTAATGCTATGATCTCATATAGAAAGCTCTCCTGCAATTACTAGTGTTTTGTTCTTTCTTAGCATCTTTTGAAGTGACCGTTTCTTCTTCAATATGCAGTCTTTGTCAACAAGTATCGAAGGCGGAACTAAATGGCTCGTCAACAAAATCAAAGGTTGGTTCCTCTTTTGTATTGAATTTTTATACGGTGTGTTTTTCCTACTTTACAATTTCTGTTATTCAGAGAGAATCTGATGTAGTCGAGCAATGCTAAAGAACAACAGTTTTTTTATAAGCTTTCAAGCTCCAATTTTTATTCAACATCAACTTCCCATTACAATATATTCCTCTAATTCTTTGAGGAATTGAAATGCTAAAACACACGTTTACAATCATAAGAGGAAACTATCTAAGGCGATAAATAAAAATCTTATTGAGAATAGAATAAATGCAATAAAGAAATAAATAACAAAATGCTGAAATTCACCCATAATCAACGCAAATCTCTGAAATCGGCGCACGTGATCTTTGCGTTATTTCCTGCTATTACGGTCCCACGATTCCATGAAGGCAAGTCCCAGATTACGGCATCAGAATCTAATGCGGTCGTTCTTTGTTTGTAAATTTTTTTCTTCAGTTTTCCAAGAGTTGGGTTAAAAGTCAATTAGAAAGTTAGATAAGGTCATCTCATTCTTAACTTGGTTTTGGTACATCGTTTCTCATTCTTAAGTAAAACTGTTTTTCTTCGTTGGATCGAGAGAATGAAATCAATAAGCGGGGTGTAACAGATGCAAGAAAAGGGCTTTAATTAGACAGAGAAAAACTATAGCTAAACCTAAATAGCATTTCTGTAGATGGTTGTTGCTTTTCTTGTTGTACCTAGAAGGATTAATAGAAATTCCTCAGTCTTGATGTAGATAAATTTGTGACCGAAGCAGGATAGAATCTGATGCTTTTGTTTGAAATCGCTCCTGAGAAAACTGGTTTTAACCGAACATGGACATACTTTTTTTTCTTCTTTCAAATGTCTACATATATGAATTTTTTTAATGCCAGCGAACAAGGTATGATAAACATAGTGCACTAATTACTACAGGGAAAATGCAGAAGCCATTGCCTGAGCTCTTGCAGGACTATGGCTTACCTGTGGGAATCTTCCCTCGCGACACTACGAACTACGAGTTCAACGAGGAGACCGGAAAACTGATCGTGTACATTCCCCAAGTGTGCGAAGTGGGTTACAAGGATTCCTCAGTCCTTCGTTTCACAACCACCGTCACTGGATTCCTCGAGAAAGGCAAGCTAGCTGACGTGGAAGGTATGAAGACGAAGGTGATGTTTTGGGTCAAAGTCACCGCCATCTCTGCTGACGGGTCAAAGGTTTATTTTACGGCCGGGATGAAAAAGGGTCGGAGCAGAGAGGCCTATGAAGCTCTCCGGGACGGTGTTGCTGTCGAGAAGTTTTGAACACGACTGTTGTTAACCCTCTCATGAGCTTTATGACACTATTGGCTTGTTGGATGAGATTCTATTAAATTGTATTATGGATGTCAAAAATCAAGATATATGTACTGCTTGTGAATTTGTAGCGGTGAAGTGTATGAATCAAGCGAAGACGTTTTTGCTCAAGTAATTATGTATGTATCATTGATTTATATGGATTCAAAATAAAAACATAAGGAATCAAAGAAGTGTACCCTTTATTTTTTATTTTTTTGAAATCTTTGTTACCCTTTATTTGAAGATATATTTTCTAGATATCATTCTAAATAAAGAGAACTGGAATTGTGAATTTACTTATAACAGTTTCAAATGCTCTTCGTGTACGGCGTGTATTCTATGTCGTTGTCAAACACGTCTTACTCCGATCGATTACTTACTTTACAGAATTAAATTTTCATCCCGGTAATTACATTTAATAATTACATCATAAATAATTGTATCTCTACTTTAATAGATAAATCTGGACATATAAAAACATTAGGGTGTTATTGGAAATTTTTTATGAACAATATTTAAATGAAATCGATAATGACTAGGGTTTATATTAAATATTTACATATTTACATGTAAGGCTTGTCTCACTACTTATTAATGTAGTTTAATATCTAGCATGCATATGCATCCAATTTTACAATGTATGAAAAACACACACAATGTACTCGTATGAATAAATTAAATTCGTTTGATAAGAAAACAAATTACACCAAATTTTACATTGATGAAGAGAACCACTCCAGTATACAATATATATATATATATATATATCCTACTTCCAGATAAAAAAATTTACCTATTATGACTCATAGTGAAAACAAATTACACCAAATTTTACATTGATGAAGAGAACCACTCCAGTATACAATATATATATATATATATATATATATATATATATATCCTACTTCCAGATAAAAAAAATTACCTATTATGACTCATAGTTTTGAACATATGGTAGATATTAGATATGCTAACCCAACGTCATTAAGCAACACACTGAACATTTTAAATGATCATCATTATCGTTTAATAGAACTGATATACGAAGTACAGAGCATTAACAAACTAATCGGATCTGATCGGATCATGAACTTCCCGTCAAACACAATTAACAGATGACGTGATTTCGTAAATACATGAGTTTAATTATACATAATTAAGAGAAGAAAAAAAAAAAGAACAATTGAGCCACGACACGAAAACAAGACACATGTGAGTCGAGACACAATTCGACTCTTGTACTTAAGAGAGTCTAAGCAAGGGTACTGTTTACACATGTAGAATTTAAATCCACCAATAACTTATAATTCCTGGCAAGATCAAGATTTTCGCTTCGACTTAGAAACCCTACGACGTTCTATCTTCTTTTGCAAAGCCTCAAACTCCTCTTCGCTCGGTTCGGCAGGGGCATCACTGCCACTAGCACCGCTGCTATTCCCGTACTTGGACACTAGAGACGAGAATAAAGTGTCAAACTTGTCTTTTCTCTGTTCTCGGCGTTGACTTATCATTGCATAAAGATTTGACTCCGGCTCTTTCCTTGACCTGTTGATATTAAGCTCAAATATCTAGGGAGTGAAAAGATCTAGCTCAAAACGGTAAAAACGAAAAAAAAAAACAAAAAGACTCACGTGGCTTTTCTTTTTAATGGACTGGTTGGCGGTTTCATATCGGATACTTTCTTTGCCCATTTGCCGAAGGCTTTAGTTGATTTCAGTTCACCTGTAGCAAGATATTATAAGACGAGCAATACATCACATTTTGCAGCAGAAAATCAAGCTCAGGATTCAAACAATAAGTGGTAAATCAAAGCATATAATTACCGATCCATACCGCCACGGCCCGAGAGGAAGGCTAATCAAATTTATTCTTTTTATTATTTGGTCATAAGCTAATTAAGTTATTTTCAATATTAGCTTTGTCACAATTTAGCTATAAATGGGACCTTTTATTAATGAGAATTATATGTAGCGTAATGAAACTTAGCCGCTCTGGCGGTAAGAAGAGATCGAGTTTTAGGGTGATCTTTGCTCTTAGCCTCCTCGTGTTCTGGAATTGCCGTCATTATGGGTCCCATTACAAGATCAAAATCCGAGGCCATATGAAACGTCACATTTACGGAATAAAATGCAGTATTTTTTTTTTTTTTTTAAGTCATTAAGTTACTATAATCCCAATAATCAGACAGAAAACACCAGTTTCAATATCATGTTTCAACCAGGGTATAATCTAGAGCTAATCATTTCAGTATGCACCGGCAATTAACTGAACAAGTTATGTCACTAGCGCGGGAAAATCTCAACTAGCACATCAAATCTCTAAAGGAATAATAGAAGATAAATTAGGCACTAAAAATGAGAAAAAAAATTGTATTTAATGAGAGTCAAACCTGCAGCTATTGCATCATCAAGGATATCCTTGAAGCGATGCGAGTCTAGTTTAGGATCTGAACATAGCATTGAACAAAATAGCCTGCATAAGGGGTAATTTTTCGTTATTACGGAAGTAGTCAGAATTTAGGAAACGAAGCAAAATTTTAACGTCGTACCTGCTCATATTACCCTTATACTGCTTGTAAAGGTTGATCAAATCCTTTTTCTCTGAATCGGATCCTCTATAATTTGCTTGAAACTCTTCAATATCTGCCTCATTGACCTGTAAATTTATTCAGGAATCATTAACATATTCCCGAAAATTATAAAATATCCTAGTATGTTAAAGCATCACTAACCTTTTTATACATGGTGCGGAAAAACGCTCGCAGATTATCAACAACTTCACCGGCAAGATCCTGACCACAAGGCACAAAAGATAGATAAATAGATTAATTTAAGCCAAATAGGTAATTTTGGTGAAATACTACGGAAAAAAAAATCAGAAGATTTGCTTATAGTAATAGCACGTGAATAATGAAAAATTGTAGCAACTCTTTTTATCATCTTGAACTTACAGCATCATCTACACAGCCAGTCTGGTCATAGACTGCCCGCTTTTCCTCATCTCCAAGAATGCCTATCACCTTTTGTAGTTGTTGAAATTTTTCTTTGGCCTCCTATAGGATTTAGCAAGTCGTATCACAGAAGCAACTATGTTAAGGGAAAGCATAAGATCCGGCCAGCAACTCAAAGAAACTCTACCTCATCGCCGGGATTTTTATCTGGGTGTAGTCTTAGGGCCAACTTGTAGTATGCTTTCTTTATTTCCTGTTGTGATGCGGATTTCTCCACGCCTAGAATCTGTTGGACTCAAGAAATTAGCGATAAGCTATTTGCAGTGCCATATGACTAAGGTGGACATCTGAAATAAGAAAAGAAGATAGACACATAGAAACACGAGCAGAGCTTAAACAATGACGATTGTTCGCTTTCGTTAAGCTTAGCCTATACATGGCACTATCACCAATAAAGTTTGTTCACAAAAAGAGCTATATATGACGGAAGCACGAAACTTGTAAACGAGAGGAAATTGCAGATAACATGAGAACATAAAAATCATATTGCACCAAGAAACTACAGAATTCCCTTGAACAATATGTTCATCAGTATTCAGTTCCCATTCAAAATATATATATATATATGTTCATCAGTTGGTGAATTGAAAAGCTTCGATGAAAATGTTAAAATCAAAGTGCCAAGTCATGTCAAATACCAACTTCTGTTAATATTTAGTTTTATAAGAACATAACCACCTACTGACTAGCAGCTTAAAAATATCCGAGTCGATTGCTTGTCTACATGTCCAGTTCGGAAGGCAGAAAATAATTTTAACTACAAAATCATATACTAAAACTGCAAATCTATAGAGATGAACACCATATACTAAAACTGCACATATATAAAAGTAATTAATATACTCCACTGGAATTCAAGTACCAAATAAATAGAGATGCTGGCTCATAAATATGGCAATACAACTCAAAACTTTTTCCATGGCTAACCACAACTCACTAAATCTTTCCAAATACAAACCATGGCATATACAACTCACCTATGGAAAAAATCAATGATATTCCTAGATTACGACATCAAGTTCCAACCAAAGAGAAATGAACACCAATCGAAACTAAAAGTACAAACTTTCATCCATAGCCAACAAAACCCGTACACTACAATCCTAAATGCCAATCCAAACTTGGGAAATTCTCGACCCTTACCTCGTAGAGACTTGTTTCGTCCGACAACGGTGGAGGATCTTGATCCTCGAACTCTTCGCTTTGCTTGTCCTCGCTGTCTTCTGGTTCGCTCTTCTTCGAAACCCTAGCTTTCTTTCCCTTTCCCATCTTCGACTTCTTCGTACGAAGCTCTCAAACTCTGAGAAGAAGAAGAATTTGAATTTAGGATGAATCCCAAAAGTCGAGTCTATATTTATACGAGCTCCGATTCGTGATGACGTGTCACATTTTCGTTCCCGCCAATTCGTTAGCACTTCCCTCCGATTCTGATCTCCTTGTTTGGGCCGCTTAATTCATTTGGAAGCCCGCCTTTCAAATAGGAATATTTGACGCAAAAGTACAACAAAATATTATTTTTGGAATATTTTCAATTTATTGTATTGCAGCAAAAGTTCCAAACAATAAAAAATAAATTTAATTAAAGAAATAAATTTTAAACTTATATAGAGATTTTTTAATTTATTAAGAATTTTATTTACGACAAAATAAAATTTAAAATATATTACATGAAAAAAATATTTACAATACTTTGGCCTATATCCCGTTAAAATAATGGGCCTGGGCTTGCACTACAATTACTATAGTGAAAGCCACGAGATGAGCACACGCTTGTCCACGTGTCCAAATCTGGACCGTCCAGAAAATCTCTGATCCAAGAGTCGAAAACAAAACACTGTGATGCCATTGCAGGCTCTGACATTTCTTACTCTCTCTCGTCAATCTCCAAAGCCAAAACACGAAAATGCTTCTAAGACCAGCCTTCGCAGGACCAAACTCAAGCTTCCATGGAGTTCGGAGTGGTAATGGCTCGAAGTTGACGACGAGCTTAGAGAGCAAGAATTGGCGTAGCAGAAAGGGAAGCAAATTCGTGGCCTCGGCGTCGAAAGAGACGGCTTTCTTGCAGTTTGAGGAGGCGCAGAAGGAATCTCTGGTTATTCCATCAAACCCTAACCATTCGCTATCTCGCCACTGCTTCTCCGATGCCTGTGAGGCCGCCATTAACGAGCAGATCAAGTACGTGGACGCGGAAGGAGCACGCAGCGTCAGGGGAGCACGACCAGGAGAGACAAGAGCACAGTGAAGTGCTACAGTTGTCAGAAGCTTGGGCACTTTGCATCTGAGTGCCGGAGCAGGAACCAGGGTGAAGAGGCGAATCTAGCAAGATTCCCAAACGAACAGCCAGCATTGTTATTTGCCAAGCAGGAAACGCACCTGGACGAGCAGAATGGCAAAAATAACGCCAAGGCCCAGGTAGAAGTGATCAGTGTGCCGATCAGCCCAGAGGCCGAGCAGACCTGTCCGGAGGAAACCAGGCAGAAGGTCTTCCTTATTGAGGATAAGGTTATTGCAAATCTCCTCGTATACGGAGAGAAGAAAGTCAGTACCGACGAATGGTACTTAGACAACGGAGCTAGCAACCACATGACTGAGGACCGAGCTAAGTTTGAAGAGCTCGATGAGAAGATCACGGGCAACGTGAAATTAGGCGACGGATCAGTCGTAGAGCTCAGAGGCAGAGGGTCAATCCTGTTCGAGTGCAAGAATGGCGACCAGCGTCTGATGACCCAGGTGTATTTCATCCCGAAGTTGAACAACAACATCATCAGTCTAGGGCAGATGACTAAGATCGGGAACACGGTGGTGCTATCAGGGTCCTACCTAAAGATGTGGACCAAAAGGAGAGATGTCGATGAAGGTGGAGCGACACCCAACAGACTCTACAAGATTCTCCAGAAGACGTGCCAGCCCGCCTGTCTCATGGCTTTGATGGCAGACCCGTCTTGCTATGGCACGCACGGCTCGGACACGTGAATTTTCACGCGCTCAAGATGATGGGCGAGAAGCACATGGCCTTCGGGGTTCCCAAGATAGAACACGCCGACCAACTATGTGAATGATGCATGATCGCGAAGCAGGCGATGATACCTTTTCCGATCAAGGCCAAATTCCGAGCAGAAAGACCCCTACAGTTGGTGCATGCAGATCTATGCGGTCCAGTCACCCCAGCAATATTGGCAGGTAACAAGTACTTCCTTTTACTAGTTGATGATTACAGTCACTGGATGTGGGTCTATATGCTTAAGGAGAAGAGCGGAGCCTTTGAGGTCTTCAAGAAGTTCAAGAAAATCATGCACAGATTCAAGGTCTTGCGTACAGACCGAGGAGGAAAATTCACTTCCCAGCAGTTCGGAGATTTCTGCGACCAGGAAGAAGTTCAACGTCACCTATCTGCACCCCACACGCCCCAGCAGAATAGCGTGGTGGAAAGACGAAACCGAACTGTGATGAACACAGCGAGGAGCTTGCTCAAGAGATGCAAGTTCCAGCCAAGTTTTGGGCAGAAGCAGTAAGACATGCGGTCTACCTGCTTAATCGATTGTCGACCAAGGCGTTAGAAGAGCGCACTCCTTACTTTTGAGTGTTTTTTAAAAAAGTTTCACCTAACTTGAGTAATGGGGCTTATTAGCAAAATACTCAGCCCAAGTCAAACTATTTAAAATAATGCTCAAGGTTTGATGTAATTCATATCATACTCATTTTAAACATATTTTTCCTAAACTACCCCTACTCACCCTATCGTTCGATCAGACTGCAATTTGGTTCATCACTTACCAATCGATTTCCTCGCTCACTCTGTAATGGCTTCCCTCTCATCGTCGACGAGCTCTCTCGACTCCTCAATCGCCGACGACTTTATCTCGAACCCTAATTGATGAGCTCTCGTTGTTCATGTATCGAGCTCTCTCTCTCTCTCGCCATTGACGAGCTCTCGATGTTCATCTCTATCACGCTCGACGAACTCATCTCCGCCAATCTCGAATTCTCTGCTGAAGCGTGAATCCTCTCCCTCACTCTCTGCAATCGTTTCCAGATAAGAGCAAGTTGAGGCCAGAGAGACGCGATTTGAAGCCAATTTCTCGTCGACGAAGAACCGTTTAAAGAGCATGAAGAAATTGATCGATGGTAGAGGTAAGTACCTTCAATCGTTTCTTCTGTAGGCTCGCCACCACCATTCTCCAAGCTAGAACCTGCCTCTTAACAGCACCAAGCTCGCCACCACCAAGCTCAAGTGCGCCAAGCAGCTTCGCTTCCCCCTCGAGATCCCGGTCCTCTACGACTCCCCGGAGTCTCTCGCCCAATTAGCTTCAGAGTTTTTTAAAGGCCTGCCCATCAAGTGGAAACGCTCGCCGGTCAATGTCACAGTCGTATGGCCTAACGTCATGTACAGAAAAGCTGCACGCAAGGTGTTTGAAGCATTTCCTAAATGCCCGGTTTAACTCACGGACTTGGCGTCGCTCGCTGAAGGCGAGGCTCGAGCTTTGAGCTTGGCGGCGGTGGCAGTTTTTATGGCTCACGAGGCGTCTCAACCATGAAGGGCGTTTCGGACGGTTTTCACCCGAGGCCGGTGGTGATCTTAACCTGAGATGGGCGTTCGAGGAAGAGAACGAGTTCGAGGAGATAGATCCCTTTGCGGGGTCCTCTGAAGTGATATATTCCTTCATATGGTTAGAGATTAAGCACCTATAACGCTTCCTCTGCTCTCGGGGAAGTTCTTGACGGAGGTGACCATAGCTCCGGTGTTTGCGTACGTCTGCGAGTTCGCCCCTACACAAATGTAGAGGCACATCTTCCAGATCCCGGGCCGTCGTATCTTGCCAACACCGGCGAGTCAGATCATGAAGTAGCAGGAGATGTTCATGGCGACACCAACGGCAAGGACGACCCATGGCGGCGTAACCTCGTTGATGAGGCCAGCTGTGATCTCAACGTTGCCCCCAAAGTCCTTGAAGAAACTGAGCAGGTTAAGGGTTGTCTGGTCATACCCGAGCGAGGACTTCACGTCGGAGGAGTAGAGTCCGAACATGTACGTCGCTCCCGACACCGACATGATAAGCATCGACGCGAAGAACGTGAGCCACCGGCCGAGAAGCACGTGCCGGCCGAACGCTCGGAGGCCGGCCCCGCCTCCAGCTGCGTAGACAGCTTCGACCATGTTCGATACAAAAGATTCTAACTTCACAACGTAACAAATGAAGAACAAAGCTTTCTCATTTTCTTAGGATTTAGAGTTTTTCTATGTATCTATATATGTGTGTATATATATATATACATATAGAGAGAGAGTTAATAATTTATATGAATTTGTACTGCTATATGAGTTATGTGGTGGTCATGGTATGATTGGAATGTATGGTTGACAAGGAATAGTTGATTCATGCCTAATGCTCAAAATGGTCCATTTCTGATATTACAACCTCCATATGTATTAATTGCTTGACTATACAATGTGAATTTATCATACAATGTGTATTAATAGCACGGGTCCGAGGGATACGGACAGTGAGAGAATCGTGGAAGCCGAGTGAAGTGTTGAAATTGGATGAAAATGGCGATTGGAATTCAGAGAGAGATTGGAAGCAGTGGCGATGAGGAGGGAATGAGATTGGAAGCTGAGAGTGGTGGTGGCTATGGAGTGAGAAGCACCCATGCAATTTATATCAAGATAATATATATACAATTACATAAGTGATTATGTATATTGTAATTACAGTTACACTAAGTACATATATGTAATATATTTTGTTTATTTTTTGAATTTGAAATTTGTGGCATTTGAGGGAAAGTAATTATTGTTTTTGCAGTTTTGATTTATATATATTGAAGTAACATTAATGTGATAGAGTTGCAATAAATAAAAAATACGTTAATGTAACTAAAGTTACATTAACATAAGTGTAACTGTAACCGTACTTACCCAAATGTAACTTTAGTTACATAAGTGTAACTCTTGTTACTCAAGTGTAACTGTAGTTACCCAAATGTAATTTTAGTAACTTTAGTTACATAAGTGTAACTGCAGTTACCCAAGTGTAACTGTATTTACCCAAATGTAACTTTAGTTACATAAGTGTAACTCCAGTTACCCAAGTGTAACTGTAATTACCCAAATGTAACTTTAGTAATCTTAGTTACATAAGTGTAACTGTAGTTACCCAAGTGTAACTGTAGTTACCCAAATGTAATTTTAGTAACTTTAGTTACATAAGTGTAACTGCAGTTACCCAAGTGTAACTGTAGTTACCCAAATGTAACTTTAGTTACATAAGTGTAACTCCAGTTACCCAAGTGTAATTGTAGTTACCCAAATGTAATTTTAGTAACTTTAGTTACATACGTGTAACTGCAGTTACCCAAGTATAACTATACTTACCCAAATGTAACTTTAGTTACATAAGTGTAACTCCAGTTACCCAAGTGTAACTGTAGTTACCCAAATGTAACTTTAGTTTCATAAGTGTAACTCCAGTTACCCAAGTGTAACTGTAGTTACCCAAATGTAATTTTAGTAACTTTAGTTACATAAGTGTAACTGCAGTTACCCAAGTGTAACTATACTTACCCAAATGTAACTTTAGTTACATAACTGTAACGCTTGTTACCCAAATGTAACTTTAGTTACATAAGTGTAACTGCAGTTACCCAAATGTAACTTTAGTTACATAAGTGTAACTCCAGTTACCCAAGTGTAACTGTAGTTACCCAAATGTAATTTTAGTAACTTTAGTTACATAAGTGTAACTGCAGTTACCCAAGTGTAACTGTAACTCTTGTTACCCAAGTATAACTGTAGTTACTCAAATGTAACTTTAGTTACATAAGTGTAACTGCAGTTACCCAAGTGTAACTGTAGTTTCCCAAATGTAACTTTAGTTACATAAGTGTAACTCCAGTTACCCAAGTGTAACCGTAGTTACCCAAATGTAATTTTAGTAACTTAAGTTACATAAGTATAACTGCAGTTACCCAAGTGTAACTATACTTACGTAAATGTAACTTTAGTTACATAAGTCTAACTCTTGTTACCCAAGTGTAACTGTAGTTACCCAAATGTAACTTTAGTTATAAGTTTAACTGCAGTTACCAAAGTGTATATGTAGTTACCCAAATGTAATTTTAGTAACTTTAGTTACATAAGTGTGACTCCAGTTACATAATTGTAACTCTAATGGCATAAATTTAACTCCAGTTACGTTGTGTAAAGCTCATAATGTTTTTTTTTGCGGGACCTTTCTAATCACATTTGTAGCTCTCGTTACAAAAGTGTAACTTCAGTTATAAAAGTGTATCTGCCGTTACAAAAGTGTAACTCCAGGCTTGGTCCTATACTCCTTCTTTTTTTTGGTCTTGGTCCTATACTCTTGTTTTTTTTTTTCCTTTTTGTATAATTTAGATGATATTATTGATATTAAACCGCGCTTCGTTCGGTGGTGACATATAAATAAATAAATCATATTTTACTGCCTAATAACTTTTATTTATTTAAATTTATTTATCAAAAATTTAATTTTTTCATTAATATTTAACTACATATAAATACAATTATTGTCACGATAATCCTCATCGATTTTGCAGTATCTTCATCAGTTTGTGGTCCACGCATCATATGTGATTTTTAAAAATTGTACAAAAACTTTATCGGTATACCATATACCCGACGCGCCCGTAAGTTATTTGTAAATAAACATATAGTTGATTAGCGGTTTGCGGGTATTCGAACATTGGTTATAGTTATACTAGTAAGTTGTAATTTATAACATTGTATTATCACTATTTTTGTTATTTTATTATCTAGATAAAGGTTGGTCACTTTGTTTGTAGGTACATTTTGGTAATATCTAAGCTGACGTGGCATAATCTGATTTTGGGGAACATGAGAAATTGGTAATAAACACAGACTACAAAGCACACTGCTTCGCTCTTCTCTTCTTCTTCTTCTTCTTCTTCTTCTTCGTCTTCGAGCCCGAGCAGACTGCCGGCGATGATTGATCCGCTCCCGCGAGCCCGAGCAGACCGCCGGCGAGGTCGACGGAGTCGGAGTCAGGAAAAACGAGAAAAGCCAAGCCGCCGCCGATGGAGGACGGGTTGAGGTTGTTGACGGAGAAGGAGAAGAAGGTGGAGAAGCTAGCTGGAGCTAAGGTTCTAGCGGCTCGGAAGCGGACTGACTTGGAGTAGAGGACGCGGCCGGCGCCGGAGTTGGGGACGGCGAGGTCGCGCGTGAGGCGCACGCTGCCGTTGTTGAGGTGCGCGTCGACGAGGAGCTTGAGGCTGGAGAGAGTGAGAGTGCCGAAGTCGAACTCGTTCTTGGAGCTCTGTGCGACGACAATGGCAGCGACCCAGAAGAAGAATGGAACTCGAGCTGTGTTCGTCTAATGTGATTAGGGTATAATTGTCCATATAACACCAAATGAGTGTTTCTTTAATTATGGTAAACTTTTGAGTGTTTTTTAAAAAAATTTCACCTAACTTGAGTACTTTGTTAAAAAACCCAATATTATTTTTGGAATATTTTCAATTTATTGTATTGCAGCAAAAGTTCCAAACAATAAAAAATAAATTTAATTAAAGAAATAAATTTTAAACTTATATAGAGATTTTTTAATTTATTAAGAATATTATTTACGACTAAATAAAATTTAAAATATATTGCATAAAAAAAATATTTACAATACTTTTGCCTATATCCCGTTAAAATATTGGGCACACGCTTGTCCACGTGTCCAAATCTGGACCGTCCAGAAAATCTCCGATCCAAGAGTCGAAAACAAAACACTGTGATGCCATTGCAGGCTCTGACATTTCTTACTCTCTCTCGTCAATCTCCAAAGCCAAAACACGAAAATGTTTCTAAGACCAGCCTTCGCAGGACCAAACTCAAGCTTCCATGGAGTTCGGAGTGGTAATGGCTCGAAGTTGACGACGAGCTTAGAGAGCAAGAATTGGCGTAGCAGAAAGGGAAGCAAATTCGTGGCCTCGGCGTCGAAAGAGACGGCTTTCTTGCCGCTTGAGGAGGCGCAGAAGGAATCTCTGGTTATTCCATCAAACCCTAACCATTCGCTCTCTCGCCACTGCTTCTCTGATGCCTGTGAGGCCGCCATTAACGAGCAGATCAAGTATGTGTTTGTATATTATCTCCCACTCTGTTATTGGGTTTTTAAATTTATTTCTCGGATAAGATTGTTTTTTTTTTTGGTATGCAACAGCAAACGGATATATATATATATTTTTTTATTTAAGATAGGGATATATTTATATACTAAATAATTGCGGCAAAACTTTATAAAGTTTGTAAACTTTTCGCAAATATTTCAATCGTAATAGTTTATTATGGCTTCGGTTGTTTATTACTAAAATAGATACATTTTATGTATTAATTTCAAAACTAAACATATATATTATACACACACACATTAAAACCCGAGATTATAGTCATTCATTTTGTAGTACCATAGTCTAGCATAAAATAAAATTATGGGTCTCTGTAGTTGTCATTTAGGTTTGACTTCAATAGTATTGTATTATACTGTCGTTTTTATATTTATGTCGTTTTAAGTTTTCAAACAGTTTCTCTAAATTCGCATAATCCCGAGTTCAAACTTGTAAGTCTAATTAGTTCACTAATTAAAGCATTCAAGCCAAGGTGACTAATTATTACCAAAAGCTTTATAAATATGATATTTTTTATTTTCAAAAATAAATATTCAATTGTATTTTGTTAGTATAAAATGTTGATTTCATTTGCAGTGTGGAGTACAATGTGTCGTATGCGTATCACGCGATGTTCGCCTACTTCGACCGGGACAACGTCGCTCTCAAGGGCTTCGCCAAGTACTATAAATATATATAAATTTTATTTTTATCATTCTTTGCCGAAATTAAGGTTGACTTTCTTCATTAGGTTCTTCAAGAAGTCGAGCAAGGAAGAGAGAGATCACGCCGAACAATTCATCAAATTTCAGGCAATATTTCATTTTCGACTTCTTTTCTTCTCCGCCGCACTTCTTACTCATAACTTTCAATGTATGAACAGAACATTCGCGGAGGAAAAGTGAAGCTACATTCCTTAGTCGCTCCGGTTTCAGAATTCGAGCATCCAGAAAAAGGAGACGCGTTATACAGTTAAGTCTTTTAACCCTGAATCGGTTTCGGTTTTAGCTGTTTTCGCATGATTTTACTCTTGAAGAACTTAGACTCGCGGAAGTAAAATATTTGACTTTTTTCTCGATGCTTTGATCCTTTTGAGGGACGCGTCGGTACTCAGAATGTGACTGATATTTACTTGAGCTATTTGTGCAGCAATGGAACTTGCACTGTCTCTGGAGAAGTTGACAAATGAGAAACTTCTAAGCTTGCACAGAGTAAATTACATTACTATAATTTATGCTCTAGTTAGTCTCCTTCAAGTAAATTAACCTATTTTAGTTAATCGGTTTCGACACAATTTAGTCTCTGAACATTAATATGTGAATTGCACGTAGTTTAAACTCCGACAAAAGTTGTAACATATTATGACCGAGAAGAAATATAATGCTATATTTACAAGGAAAAACTGCCACAACAAAACAACCTCAAGAGGCGTAGCTGATCATTACTAATTAATTTTTAGATACTGGGTCGGTTTTTGTTCGGCAATTATGCTTACTCTGACCTCTTCAGGTGGCGACGGAGAAAAATGATCCCCAAATGGCAGATTTCATAGAGAGCCAATTCCTAACTGAGCAGGTTCATTCAAGTGTTGATCATTTACTTTTTGTGCTCAAACATTATTATTGTCAAAATATTAATACAAACACTTACTTTGCAGGTTGTAGCTATTAAAAACATTGCAAAATATGTAGCTGAGCTAAGAAGGGTCGGACAAGGCCACGGTACGACGCTCTAAATCAACGGTCAATTTTTCGTATTAATAAGTTATTATTTACTAATTGGAAATTCTAATTTGACTTTTTATTATCAATGTCTAATTTCAGGAGTTTGGCACTTCAATCAGATGCTCCTTCAAGAGAACTAGGCCCCATTGCTACTCAAATATGAACATACTTGTACCAATTTAGCTTCATAATGATCAATTCCCGAATTTTCCGATCGAACCGAATCACGTCACGATTCCCTGAAACTCGAGAACAAATTTTCAACTAATATAATCGAAAAGAAGCTTATGAGTATACACATGTACATGATTCGTAAGCTTGTGTGGCATGAAAGTGGTCAAGATGGATGAAAACAGAATCTCCAGCATGAAAACATGTGGTTTCTCTTCTGAACTGTGTTTGGTCGAGTGTGAATCATCTCCCACATCACTCGTATATCTCTGTACTCACTGCATGATTCCATGTCCTTGTAAAGACTCACCAATCCATCTCTATTCATACCTGTATATACATATTTATCGATCAAAAATCATATCATCATTTTATTCAAAAAAATTTAATTTGTTAATAGTACCTGTGCTATTTCTTCGTGAGCTCGAAACGATCTTGTGGAGTACGCACTTCGTTGAGGCGAGAAGCGACTTCTTCAACCATAACCAGCTTCTGAAACCCTCCATGATCTTGTGTCTCCTTTCCATGTTGCTTCCTTGAATTATATGCTTTGCCTTTTTCATTCACCACAAAAATATAAAACTATATTAATTATGAAAGAAGAAAAAAAGAAAAAAGTAATGAGTATCCGAGGAAAAAAAGAAAAAGAAAAAGGACCAAGATACATAATCCGACATGGGAGAAAGCAACATCTATCACGACAGACTCTTGTTGTGCTCTGATTGGAGTGTTTAGGCACTGCAATTCTTTTTTATTTGTAACACATTGTTTAAGAAGGGTTTTGGTATGTAAGCATAAATATATGGGATAATTGTGATAAAAGTACTCAAATTTTGATAAGTTTAGATAACACGAGTTTTAATTAAAAAATAACGGCAAAAGCGTCCAAAGTCAACAAAAGTGAGACGACACATTTGTCGTCCAATTTTTTTGGCGGTCACATGTCAATTTTTTTAGCACAACGCTATTAAATCATACTCTACAAACACATTAATGTGCTCATCTAGCTATTTACATCTTCTCTCATTTAACTTTTTCAGTTTGAACCACTACCGCTTCAGTTGGTCATAAATTTTGAGTATTTTTGTTGCGATTATCTCTAAATATATAATCAAAAGATTTAAAGAGCAAAACATCTACTTGATGACCGTTGGATATTAATCATAAGAGCCGCTACTTCGGTTAGAGGGACCCACTTTTGATGCCATGGAAATTATGCCACGGCTCTCTACAAGATAATTATCTGATTGAAAAATTTAGATAAACTTTACTTGATAGATATTTCAAGGCAATCCATACAAAGTATGATTTCACAAAATGATTATATTTTTCTCTAAATAAACCGATGAGAAATAGTATACATATATTGTTACCCGATCGGAACCGGGATTCAAATTCCGAGGGTCCGAGTATGGTGAGAGCGCTTAGAGGTATTACAAATTTAAAAATAACTTTAATCATGTGAGCACTATTTAGTTTTTGTGAAGTCCTTAACTTTCTATATTGTCCCTAAGTAATTGGAAAAATTATATGATAATAAGGCTAAATAAGATAAAGTTAAATGTATAGATAAAGTTAAATATATTGTTCAATAATTTTATAAAATTTCTACTAGTATTTTTGTGTAAACATTAGTTTCTTAAATTTTTTAAGACTGCAAAATTGAGATAATTTTGTTAGTTTTTCTTAATAATATCATTTAGTAGTAATATAAAATAGTATGAACATTGAATTTTTGTGTCTATTCGGTCTCTAATATTATATTTTGGTGGCTATTTGGTAATCACTTTATAAATTTGTCCATATAAGCTCTTTCATTTTGTGTTGTTGATCCAACCTTAATTATAAAAGGTATCAAACAGAAAACATAAGATCAAATTTTTTGTTAAAATATATATATATATATATATTTATGATATAGGTGTGAATGCATGACCTTAGTTCTAAACTCAACTATTTGTGTGATAATACAAATAAAGTTTTCTTAAACAGTGTTACCGTTACCTCAGAATCAGATCAGCTTTATAAATTAAAGTTAAAACCATACCAAAGAATTCACTTAATTCCGAAAGATTATTGTTGAGGTAAGAGTACCAAAGTTGTAGTTAATCAAGGAAGAGGGTGTACAGTAGTTTTGCTTTTTTTTTTTTTTTATGATAAGTGAAGTAATCAAATAAAATAATTGTATGCGACCGCACACTTCCATCCAATTATCATTTGTATTTGTTCCGTTAAAGTTTCTCCACATATCCATAGCCGGAACTACAACCAATTGTGATGGGTTAGAACCCCCTTAAAGTTTCCCCCCTCGAGATTATGCAGGATTATACACAAACGTAATTTAACACCCCCCATTTAAATCTCGGTTCCGCCTATGCACATATCAACCCTTCTTTAATTTCTCACTTTATTGTTTTGCTACGTGAATCTGAGAGATGTTAAGCCAAAACAGAGTATAACGACTAATTGAAGAGACTACAATTCAATGGACCTGTCTAATCGCATATTTTGTTTCATTTAAATATTTCGCTACTACAAAAAGTAACTACTTTTCTGCCCTGCCTAACTATAACGTAAAGTTTGTACCTCAATTATCCCTTAACAAAACTTCTAAAAGAGAAACAAAATCCTTATAGGAATCATTCAAATGAGACCGAATTGGAAAGTCTTTGGACTATTCTTTTTAACATTTAGAAAAACTTCATTTTTTAATAATTAATATTAATTATAAAATATAAATTATGGGACCCTTGGTCAGCCGGTTAGTTGATTTATGTTTCAATGCCTTGTGTTTGTTTCAACACTTAATCCCCCTTCTTTCTTTTTGGTCCATCTCATCATAGAATATAACAGTCATCGGTAGGTACTTAGTCCTAAATTAAATCGCCATTAATGTAGAGCATCAATTGAATAACACCTCGTCCGTACCATAACAAATTTAAGAATAAAATAGACTGCAATTTAATATTTTATGAGTGTGACATGATATGATATTTCATAAAATAGATTGATAAACTATATGGTGGTTGATCTTTTTTTTTTCTTCTTCATTAATTTAGTGTGAAGACAAAAGGATATTTTGAAAAGAGGATGATAGTGGAAGGAAGCAAAGGCCATTGCTCAACCGCTAACCTACTCAACTCTAAATTCTTCCACTCATTCTCACACTTATTTATGTTCTCACCTTTTATATACGGTGACGTGTTATCAAGTTGAAGAACATGAAAAAACTCTTAGACTAGTGGACAATCTCATATTTGTAGGAATTTCCTAATTTTTAGTTAATTATTTATGAAAAAATGAAGTAAATTCAACACAAAATATAGATTTCTTAGGAATCACGTTTTACTTGAAAAGGACGGAATTAAGAATTTATAATAAGGGAGGCCAAAAGAGATATCATCTAACCCATGTGTTAATCTATGTGAGCTTAAGCTTGACTTAGTTCGTCACACAGAGGAAGTCAGCTCGGGTACCGACCAGAACAAAGGACGGACAAGAGTTCAGCCCAGCTCGAGTGAACACGAGCAGAATGTCCAGATAGAAGGAAAGCCCGGCCAGGGGCAAACGAGTAGGCCAGCTCGGGGACAAAGAAGTTGTCCGAGCAGGAAAGGGAAAGTCAGCAACTACCCAGCAAGGAAAGCGCGTAGCTTGAGGAGCAAGCAAAGATCGAGTCAAAGATTTGACGAGATTATTTAGGGTAGTTTCCCGATTTTGTGTGATTTTGTTAGTTGGGTTTCACTTTGAGAGTGGTTATACAAACCTAGCATTGTACACTTTGTAGAGGGCTGAGTCCATTAGAGTTTGAGTTTATCTTCTTGTATTTGCCTTCGATTATCAATAGAGAATTTCTTCTCCCTAAAGTTCGTGTTCTTCAATTTTCTGTTCGATTTCTTTGGTGTTGTTCGTGTTTCTTCGCAGATTCATGATTTGGGAACCAACAAATCATTTATAAAGGGACCAGTTACTATATATTAGTCTTAGCTCAATGTTTTTATTTTCTAATCACTGATTATTGTATTTAATAAAAATAAAAATCAATCATGTGCCATGACCTCTATATAAAAATTTCAAAAATTATTATATGGAGTAATTTTGAGTTCTTAAAAATTATATTTATTAGAGGGTATATAAAAGAATAGATTATAGACTTTGATGGTATAGTTGTTTTTGAAATTTGAGGGTATATTTTTGTCAAAAAATAAAATTAAAGGTATAAAAAAGCAAAATTTCCCGTATATTAATATACTTAACTTACTACAATCTATGTTAACCAAAATCATTTACAGTCGATTTTTCATTATTAATGAAAAAAGAAAATTTTGCGGTAAAAATACCACAAAATATATCTATTTATATTCTCACTTTTTATATACGATGACGTGTTATCAAACTGAAGAATAAGATTTGATCGTAAAAAAAAAAAACTCTTTCATTAGTGGACACATCTCGTATTTGTAGGAATTTTCCTAATTTTTGATTATTTATGGAAATATTAATTAAATTCAACAGAAACTATATTGCTTGGAACCGCATTTTACTTCTTCCGGTGTATCTGAGACTAATATTCAGTCTCCTAGGTTAGTCTCAGAAGCCTAGTGTCGAATGTTATTATCAAGAATTAAAAGTCAGTCTCGAATACGCCGCAATATTCGTGACAATGAACTAGTCTCAAATACATCATTTTCAGTGCTTAATAAGGTTTGTCGAGAAATCGTATTTAACCCCTGATAAGCCTTTTGTAAGACTGATTATTAGTCTCGGATAACGTGATTGTTAGTCTCGGATAAAGACACTGATTTTTAGTCTCGGATAACATGACTTATTGTTAGCCTTTTAAAACGAATTTTTAGTCACTGATAAAGTGATTTACGAAATGATTATTAGTCTTGGATAACATAATTTAGGGACTAATGTTTAGTCACCATTCCATTTTTTTCTTTGTCTTCGATGAAGAGCTTTGGATACTGATTTCAGTCCCTAATATAGTGGCATGTGTGACTATTTATTTAGTCTCGTCATGGTGCTTTGGAGACTAATATTTAGCTCCAAATATGATGCTCCTAAGACAAACATTTATGTATACAAGACTAATTTTTCGGTCTCTAAAAAAATCAGACAATACACAAGAATCTACAATAAGCTTCCTCTGAATAGCTTTCGTACCTACAAATTTGTAAATAAATTTAATATAAAATTATGCATAATCGTCAAAATAATATTTATGAAAAACTAAGAATAAAGGACAATTTAAATATATCCAAATCTATACTTCAAAAAAATCTACGATAAATAAAATAGTACAGTTGAATCCGACATCCATGATTTACTTCGGTAAGATTGACTTCCACTCTAAGTTCTCGTTTGATATTATTTTGGATGAAGACATTGATACAGTTCCTTATTATTTTCCATACATTTGGATCATTTATTAGCATATTAACTATGCCAGGTGGTCTCTGACATGGATGATTGTGAAGCTCAAAATGAAAAGAAGCGATATAAGGCGATACTTCTGCGAGTTTTGCGACATTTGTATAGTCTACGTAAGCATAGATTTCCTCTCACATCCTGGTTTACCACAAGGGTAGTCCTTGTCTTTTTATTCTCTATCTCTAGTTTTTGCTTGTGGTAGTGGAGTTAGGTTGTGGTGCTCTTGTATGGATTGGAAACGTTATAAAAACAATAATGCTAATTTTAATGATTTGTAGCTTTGTCTGAAATAATTCATTAGTTTGATTTTGAAATTTGGAGTCTTATAACTTCTTTGATGCTGTATACTCATCCAATATTGTACTGGATTGTTTGCTTGTTGTGCATGATAAGTTTTTTTTTTTTCTTCAAATGTTGTAGAAACTGTTTCCAAAATGTAAAAAAAAAAAAATGCATAATATCTTTGAGTTTTATTTTGAAGTACTTATAACCAAAGTATACTTCTAAATGTTAGAAGAATTATATTTTGAATTAAAAATAGTCTCCAAAGTACCCTAATGAGACTAGATAAATAGTCTGATCAAATGCCATTATATTGGAGACTTAAAATCAATATCGGAACTGGAACATCAAAGACAAAGCAAAAAATGGAACAATGATCACTAAGCATTAGTCCCGAGACTATATCTGAAATGTATTTAAGACTAAAAATTAGTTTTGAAAAGGCTTATTAGTAACTAAATAAGAGTTCTCGACGGGCCTTATTAAGGATTGAAAAATGTGGTATCTGAGACTAAATGTTGGTCCTGAATATTGCGGCGCATCCGAGACTGAGTTTTTAGTCCTTGATACTAGCATTCGCCAATAGGTATCCAAGACTAGCCTAGGTGACTAAAAATTAGTCTCGGATACTCTGAGACTATTTTTCAGGTATTGGATACTAATTAATTAGTTGTAGATACTATGTTTTCTCCGAGACTAATTATTTAGTCTCTAATACTTGCATAATAATCTAGGATGAGTATCCGAGACTGATTTTCAGTCTCCAGGTTAGTCTCGGATACCTAGTGCCAAATGCTACTATCAATGACTAAAAGTCAATCACGGATACGGCACAATATTTGTGATTATTAGTCATTGATAAAGTGATTTATTGACTGATTATTAGTCTCAGATAACATAATTTAGGTACTAATGTTTAGTCACCATTCCATTTTTTGCTTTGTCTTCGATGTAGAGCTTTTCGATACTGATTTTCAGTCCCTAATATAGTAGCATGTGTGACTATTTATTTAGTCTCGTCATGGTGCTTTGGAGACTAATATTTAGCTCTAAATATGATGCTCCTAAGACAAACATTTATGTATACAAGGCTACTTTTTCATTCTCTAAAAAACTCAGACAGTACACATGAATCTAAAATAGCTTCCTCTGAATAGCTTCCGTACATACAAATTTGTAAATAAATTTAATATAAAATTATGCATAATTGTAAAAACATTATTCATGAGAAACTAAGAATAAAAAAAAATACAATTATATCCAAATTTATATTGCAAAAAAAAAATCTATGATAAATGAAATATTAAAGTTGAATCCGACAACCATGATTTACTGACGCCCTTGACTTGGTATGCCGTCGGAGTTCTCATTTCTTTGATCACCACTTCCTTTTATAGCTCCTAGATGAAACCATGGTCATGTCAAAATCGTCAAACTTAGTAGCTAGACATTCTTGTAGTTGGTTCAACTTCTCTTGATTGCGTTCCTTTTCGTCCCTAAGTTTATTCTCAAGATCATCAATTTGACTCTTTAGCTCCTCATTCATATTCGAAGCTCCTAAAGATGGTTCAACCGCTAAAATGATTAACATATCTTTCTTCCAAAAAATCGTTCCTTTCATTACCTCTTCTCCATATATTCTTGTTGTTTCTCTACGACAAACGATATTGATTGCTTCCTCTTCCAATTCATGCTCTAAGGTGAGTGTAATTATCGAGTTTTCCGATAGTAATTTTTCCATGGAATCATCCTTGTATTGAATAATTTTTTCCTATCATAAAAAAATATATTAGAATAATTTAAAGTTTAATAGAATTTAAAATGTCCAAAAAGAAATATAAATCAAATGTCAATTTTACATATTTGTTGAATTTTTCATCATTTCTCCATCCACCTTTTTGAAGTTTATTATTCAAAACCTCGTACACTTCGATTGGACTAGGCAACATCTGGGTCTCATGATTTATCTATCTTTAGAAAATAATATTATGAATTCCAAGTACGTATGTGATGTATAAAAACTTAGTTGATTTTATTAAAATAACTAAAATTGATATAATTTTAGAAGTACTCTTAATCTACACGTGACATCAAATATAATTACTTTTGTTCTATCTTCACGTGACAGGGAATAATTTAATGATTTTTAGTTGATATGCTTTAGATTTATAATATAATTTTGAAAGATATGATATTGAGATGTTTTATTATTAAATTATAATATTTTGTAATATGATATTGAAAGATATTATAATTTTCAAAGATAAGTCCTAACCGTAAGTTGAGAGTCTATCAAACTTTTTATATTTACCATGATTTTGCCACAAAGAGTATAGGAGACTGATTTCAGTCTCTCATGTTTATATTTAACAAAAGTTATGACTAATGTTAGTCAATGATATTACATAAAATTTGGCACCATATTATTGAATACTAATTTTTAGTCTTTGATACTTATAATTTTTCGAGGCTGAATTTCAGTCTCTAATAAATCAATGTGGTAGAGTATCCTTGACTAACGTGAAGTCATTGACAACTTCTCTCCAAATCTGGCACAAATATTATCCGAGACAACTAAATTTGTCTAAGATGCCCATAATCTAATACTAAAAATTAGTGTGTTAAAACTAATTTCATTTTTTAGGGAATATATCCGTGACCAAAAATTAACACCTTATAAAATTATGATCGGAAAAATTCACATTTGTGATTAATTATTAGTTTCGTGTAGTATAAACATAAAATCAGTTTTGATTATTATCATAGACAACCACATCCGTCCCGGATGGTGACTATCAGGGACTAACAATTAGTCTCCGACGATTTGACTCATTTTTTCATTTTGGAGGGAATATATATGTGACTGAAATTTAGTCTCTCATAAAATTATGATAAGAGAAATACACATTTGTGACTAATCATTAGTCTCGAATAATATACGCATAAAAATTAGTCCTGAATATTATCGTATCGTAGACAACCAAATGAGTCTCAAATGCCAACTATCAGAGGCTAAAATTTAGACTCGAAAAATTTGCGACGTTTTTCATTTTGGAGGGAATATATTTGTGACTGAAAATTAGTCTCTCTTAAAATTATGAACAGAGAAATATATATTTGTGACTAAATATTAGTCTCGGATAATGTACGCATAAAAACCAGTCTCGAATAGTATCTGAGACAACAAAATTAGTCTCTGATGCCAGTTATCAAAGACTAATAAATTAGTCACGGATACTCTAGTCTTTGATACCCTGATTTCTTGTAATGTTATATTTTAAAAAAAAAATTAAAGCTCAATCACGGGCCATGGTCCCCTATAACCTCCAATTTGTTCCGTTGTTGTTTTCTGGTGTGTTTGAGCGTTTTCTATAGACTTCAATGTTTTTTAAGTTCTTGTCAATCATTCTTCGTGAATCGATATGTAGTATCATGTTCAAATATAAATCTTTGTGTACTAAAATATTGGAGACGCCTTGATTATCGAACAAAGAAGACTATATTAAGTGCCTGTCGATGCTTGTGAAACAATATTATCATGACGAAAAACCCGACACCTGAGCTAAGGGGAGGGCTTTGGCCGCAATTCCGAGAGAGAGAGAAACATGAAATATCTTAACTTAAACAAATTTTGAAAGTTTAATTTTATATATTTGATAAACACCGCTCTATTTCTAAAATGTTAATAATTTTTGCCCTAAATATCTTTAAATATAATAATACATAACTCAATTTAAAAGTCTAATTTCTTTAATAAGAATCAAATATTTTTTTGAACTTCATCACTAAGTTTTAATCTCTAGGGAATTGCAAGGTTCTATATTACATCAAAAAGTCATGTTGTTAATGTTTCCGCAATGTAACAAACTGTTACTTTATGTCATTCACGCTTTAATTTCATCGTTGTGACTTGTGAGAAACGGACTCAAATGCAAATGAATATCAAAAAGTCACGTTGTTAATGTTTTCGCAATGAAACAAAATGTTGTTTTATGCCATTCACACTTTTATTACATCGTTGTGACTCGTAAGAAACGAACTCAAATGCAAATGAACATCTTTTATTACTTTCTTAATCCAATCATCTTTTACTCGGCAAGCAGGGCATAACCAGAACATTGATTAAGAGGAGGCGAAAATGACATTGTAACTATTATTATACGTTGCGTTACAACTATTTTTTATGAACTTTTGGTTTATGAAAATAATTCATTAGGATCTCTATATGATTAGAATTCTACATGTTAAAAATATTAAAAAAAATATGCTTGGATTGAGATTGAACTCAGGGCTAAAACTTGGAGGAGCAATTTTACGAGTAACAAGATTCCACTACACTATAGTGACAATTAGTTTACAAATGCTATGTTTATTATTTATATATAAACTTATGGTAATATCAATAAATTAAAATTAAAATAACAAGCTCGGACCAAGAGGGGGCGGCCAACCCCGCTCCACCCCCTTGGCTCCGCCATTGTCAGCAAGAACGGACATAAAATTGAGAGTAGGGACATTGAACGCCAAAATAAGACTCTTAAAAACACGTGCCTTCAATCAGTGTTCCAGCGACGACATTGTTGAGGTAAAAAATCGGCCTCCGCAGTCACGGAGTTACGAGGGTGTAATTCTGAGTTTAGATTACCTTAGAGCTCGGATCTTTCCGTTAAAACTAGATCACGTTGAAAGAGATGAGTGTTCTCGAGAAAACGAGTTGGGTTGTTTGTCGAGTGATTAGGCTTCGAAGAGAAACCCTTTTCACGTGTGTATTGATGGTGCAAAAAATATGCGATCCTTTGTACATGGGCCTTAGTCCTCTATTTATACTTAGATAAGATATTCAAATCAGCCCTCATAATTGGGCTGTTACAATTGCGTTTGATTCTCTCATAATGGCCATAATTGCATGGCTGCAATTATGGGCGTAGCTGTCCTCGTCGATTGGCTGGAGTGTCGCTTGCGCCATGCTGATTGCTTTGATTCTTCCTTCGGTCTTTTCCTTCGTGGCATCCTCGTCGATGATGATGCGCATCGTCGTTACTCTCCTCGTCGTCTTTGTAGTCTAGCGATGATCTTCGTCGCTGAGGTGTCATCGGCGATGACCATCGCAGCATGCTTTCCTCGTCGCTTAGATCCTTCGTCGCTTGATCCGAGATAAGAACCTTTGACTTGATTGACTGGGCTTGTGTGGGTATTGGGCCTTTGGCTAATAAGGCCCAACTTATTAAACGACGGAGGTAGATTTCATCGTAACGATGTAAATTGTTGTAGACGAAATCGTACCTCAACAGTAGTTTTGGTAAAATATGAAGCTATAGTTCGTCGCTTAACAGGCGGGGTTCATCGCCGAGCCGAGCCGATGGTAACGAAGCGATGCCTCCCAATTTTCCTTCAGTGCACTGCTGATGGCGATATTGGATTTCGAAAAATAGTTCTGTTGCCCAAGGTAATCTCAAGCGTCGCAACCCTCTTCGAATCCAACTGTTTTATTTACACGTGTCACCCTCTGGGAATTCGTCACATCTCTTCAATTAACTCGCGTCTTTTTGATTCGCTGCGTGTCAGCACGTATTCCCTTTGACGTCAACAAACACGCGACTATACCTCGTGCATCCCAAACTTCGCTTGATCCGGGCCCTTGATTTAGTTTCGCGCCTTTCATCCTCGTCCGGGGGATTTGCATGCGCTGGTAGTACTTAAACCTTTGACGTTCGTCTTCTTTCCCATTTCGTGCCTTCTTCCAAATCATTTCCCGATTTCTCTCTGCAAATTTCCTCCAATCTCCTTGATTTTTTCCGAGATTTCCAGATTTCGTTCTTCTTTCCTTCTTCGTCTTAAGAGTTCGTGCTAAGATATTCAAATCAACCCTCTTCGTCTTAAGAGTTCGTGCTAAGATATTCAGATTTCTTTCTTCTTTTCTTTGTACATGGGTCTTAGCCCTCTATTTATACTTAGCTATGATATTCAAATCAGCCCTCATAATTAGGCTGTTACAATTGCGTTTGATTCCCTCATAATGACCATACTTGCATGACTGCAATTTTGGGCGTAACTGTCGTCGTCGATTGGCTAGAGCGTCGCTTGCGCCACGCTGATTGCTTTGATTCTTCCTTCGGTCTTTGCCTTCATGGCTATTATCCTCGTCGATGATGATGCGCCTCGTCGTTGCTCTCCTCGTCGTCTTTGTAGTCTAGCGGTGATCTTCGTCGCTGAGGTGTCATCGGCGATGACCATCGCAGCATGCTTTCCTCGTCGCTTGATCCGAGATAAGCTCACTTGACTTGATTGATTGGGCTTGTGTGGGTATTGGGCCTTTGGCTAATGAGGCCCAACTTATTAAACGACAGAGATAGATTTCGTCGTACCGATGTAAATTGCTGTAGACAAAATCGTACCTCAACAGAAGTTAGGTCAGAAGTACAGAGGCATGTCGCAGGTTATGGTCTAGGGTGAAAATTCGGTATCGGATATGAGAAAGAGAAAGCCGATGCTTGAAGAATCGGGTTGGATGAGAGAGAACTCTGAAGGGCGAAATAGGAAGCAAATGTCAGAGATATACCTTAATAATAATATTTTGGTGAGAGAATAAAAAATGTGAGAGATTGCAACGTCATGATATTTAGTTGTGGATCGATCGTAAATTTCCTGGACAGTCGTGATTCGGACACGTGGAAAAGCGTGTGCTCATCTCGTGGATGGTTGTGATTCGACACATGGATAGGTCTTCAAATGGATTAAGCCCAACAACAAGATCACATTGACGCGAACTAAAATGTGACACGTCATCACGAATCAGAGCTCGTATAAATAGACCCGACTTTTCGCATATCTCCAAGATTCAATTTCTTTAATTCAGTAAGAAATAGAAAAATAAATTAAAATAAGAAGAGTTTGCTTATAAAATACGAGTTTGTACTAATACTCTTGAATCTTATAAATTCTTAATAAGAAAATAATAAACAGAATAAAAAATTACGAAAAAATAGAGAAACAAACAGAATTTGCGATATTCACGTACGTCCATGCATGTATGGAAGATAAGCAACAGTGTTGCATTTGCCAACATTTTAGAACAATATATAAAAATATATAAAACTCTATATATATATATATACATAGTATCTACTCTTTTAGATATAATCTAAAAATAAGACAATTGTGCGCTTGAATAAAAATATAAAAAATATAGATATAATCTTATACATAAGATAATTGTGCGCTTGAATAAAAATATAAAAAAATATAGATATAATCTTATACATAAGATAATTGTGTGCGTGTATAAAAATAAAACTCTATACCTAGTATCTATTCTTTTAGAAACATCAAAATTTTAAGTTAAGCTGTGATAATCATCCTCAATTCCTCATCGACTCTTGGTATGTCAGCCTTGTTCTTAAACAAATATATTATAATTATTAAGTATTAATTTCCCGTCATCGACTAGTTTAATTAGGGTTTATTTGTTATTCATTAAATCTATATATATATATATTCATATAGACAATAGTATAATACTACATATATATATTCATATAGACAATAGTATAATACTACATAGTGATCTTGTGATCTTCTTAGTGGAAATTGGTGTGTTCTTATTATTATTGTTGTCGTCGTTTGCCACTTTGCATTGGGTTTGTTCATCGTGCTTCGGTTCGACGATCAAATTAAAGCCAGCAATAATTATCTTCTTCGAACAGCATCTCTAGGAAACATGAGTCCCCAAAGGAAGAGAAAGAGTATCCCTAATAACGGGAAAAAGCGTCGATTCGGGCCCGAGACTCAGGCAGAACTTCCACGTCTGATTGAGAATCCCTTTGCGCTGGGAGGTTCCGCGCTTCCGACTCTTGTATCGGTCGATATTTGCAATGCTGAGAGAGACCGGTTTGTCAACGGGATCGAGAGCAAATCCTGGAAGAAGGACGAGCGGGAGGGCTTCCTTCTCGGCCTGTACATCTTTGAGAAGAATTTAGCCCTAGCAACTAAATTTGTTGGGACGAAGAAAACAGGCGACGGGGTTAGGTTCTACTACAGCTCCGATTTCCACCACTCTGACGAGTATCGCCTTTGGTCGAAGGGTCGAAAGCCGAAGGCAAGTCGGTTTTATGGGAAGGAATTGTTCACCGGAACGAGGGGAGATACTATACTTTCTCGATTGCTTCCGCGTACCGAGAATGATCTTCGAAATGTGTTGATCAAGGTACCTCTCTGTCCTTTCTTTTTTTAGTACTCGGAAATTTATCTAATCGAACTCTAGTAACTGTTTCGCTGATGTTTGCAGAATTCAACGAAATTCAGGGCCGAACGACTCTCGCTCGAAGAATACGTGTTTGAAATGAAGGGCATGGTTGGAGTCCCTGCACTCGTGGAAGCTGTCGGGATTGGCAAAGAGATAGGCGACCTAACGCAGCCCAAACCCGAGCCAATGAAACGCACATATCAGATCGCACCCTCCGTCAAATACTCTTCGCTCACTTCCTCAGAGTTGACTACCATTCTGAATCAGCATTTCAAGCTGAGCAAAATTCAGATGAGGGATCTCTTTGAGAAAGCCTTTTGGCCACATTTGCAGGCGCGTGGCTGGCACTACGAGAGACTCGAGAATTACCAAGAGCTCGGTCTGAAGAACCCGACGGTGTTTGTCGTGGACGGAGAGAAATTTTTTTCGGCAAAGCTCGTTGCGGGGAAACAGTACTTCAACTCCATTAAATCTATGCTCAATGAAGTGTTGTCGAACTCACATCTTCTCAATGCGACGAAGAACGAAGCTTGCCCCGATAAACACGAAGAACAAGAGAGTACTAGAAGAGAAGAGAAGCTTTCTTCACCATCAAGAAAACGCGGGAACATGGAAACTCAAGTGCGTTCAAGTGGCGGAAATGAAGGTGACATGGAAACGGCATGGTGCCGCGAGACGCCGAGCAGTTCAGGAAGTGACGAGAGTCCGGTAATGGAAACAAGCGTTGGAAGGCTAGCAATGACGAAGAGAGTGAAAAGAGAGCCAGAAGTTTGACTTTTTCCGGTCAACATACTAGAGGAAGAAGTTACTTTCATTTTCATTTTCCTTGTCTTTGTCTTGTCATCTTTAGTTTGATGTAAGAGTCAGAGCCGGCCCAATATTTTCGGGGGCCTTGGGCGAAAAGTTAAAAAGTGGCCTTTTTTAATTTCTTAATAATAATATACTTGACACAACGTAAATACAAATATTTATTGTTGCTCTAAGAGTATGAGTTTGAATAAGCACGTGTATATTAATATACTTAACCTACTACAGTATATGTTAGAGTTATACATTGTTACTCTTGTATTTTGTGTTTTTTCTTATTGTGTTTTTCGTTTTGAATTATTTTTGTTTTTATTGATACATATGATGCATGTTTTCACGTTATATACAGTTTGGAAATTCTTTGTACTATTTTGTTTCAGAATAATTTATTAATTAATCAGGAATAAAACATCACATAAAAAGAAAAAAAAGAAGTTTATCTAGCAAGCATGCGATGATAAAAACATATATATATATATATATATATATATATATTTTTAATAAAAACTTAATTTTTTGTACTCATAGCCGAGGTGCATTTCACGGCGTCGCGACCGCTTGCGGCGAAATCGCCGTAAATCGCCAAACGCGGGTTGCGATGCGTCGTGGTGGAGAGACTCGCAATGGAGAGAGAGAGAGAGAGTCTGTGAGACGGAGAGAGGGAGGGAGAGAGGCTCGGAGTCGTGATGCTCCGATGGAGTCGCGAACAGTCGCGATTTAGGGCACCGAATCGCGAAACGTCGCGACTGGCCGGAGAACACCGCGATGCGTCGCGACCGGGACTGGCGATTTTTTTCTGCAGCGGTGATGAATATAGAAAAAGCCACCCCACGAAAAAAAAAAAAAGTATTCGATCAAACAACCGCAAGGAACGTAAACGACAAGTTTCATTATTTCCTATTATGTTTCAAGTTTCAACTCCTTTTTAATATTTATATTTGTCTTTTAGTTACTTTTATAATTCTATTTAAGATTTTGCCATTAACTGATAAGGCTTTAATATAAGGCATAAGCTAGTCAACTGTTGAGAATATACAAGAAAAAAAAAAGTGTAGCTAAGAATAAGGCATGAAAATATGAAATCAATTTTTTTTTTTCTGTTAAGTTAGAGGTTACGCTTGTGCAAAAAGCGATTATGTATTACGATTTTTTTCGAGATCTTTGTCAATATACGTCCGCCTAATTTAGTTTCCGGGGAGCCTTATCACAACACCCATTAACTTTACACAACAAAAACAAAAAATCATAAAAAAAAAAAAAGTCACCCTCGAACGGAGAATATAATTGATGGTACATTCTAACAGACCATAACATGTATGATTTTCATTTCATAATAAACCAAAACATTTAACAGTCGATTTTACATTATACATGAAAAATAGACAATTTACTATTCTAATAAACTCAAAGAACAATAACTAACACGCTCCAGTCCCATTAATGCAATGTCACAAAATAAGAAAAAAACTAACGTACTCCAAAAGCATAGAAGACCGAGAAGCCTCGTGGATTTGACTGATACTTTCCGATTGACCTTTTGCATATCTATGTGTTAGATATGGAGTTTATTCTAGAAAAAGAAATACAGAGAAGATAAACGAAAGCAGTGGCGGATCCACGGCCAACGCTACGGTGGCCGTGCCCCCCCCCAGATTCTCTGGTGTTAGTCTTGCTCGACTGTCCGGCGACTTATTCTATTCTCGATCTAACCTTGCGGCCCCCCCTCTCATCGTTTTGCGTTTGCCAAGAACTTAGTCTTTCTTTTCTTCACCATCGCCACTGAGGCCGAGCTTTCTCCGATGAAGATGACAGTCTCAGATCGAGCTTTTCTCAGCAGCACGAAGAAGAGGATGAAAGAAAAGGGTTTAAAAAAGTGCTATTACTATTTTCAAGGGGAACACCGAAACGAAAGCCCTCTCGTTTTATCAAATGTCGAGAATTTCGCAACGACATTCGCGGCGGCGGCGCGCGCGTGTGTGGTGTTGTAACATTTGTGTGAGTCCTCCCCCATCCACAAAATTCTATGACCCAAAGGGCCCAAGCCCTTATCCCTAATATTTGGTATATAAACATCATCAAACTCTTGTCATCTATCAATGTGAGACTTTTTGTTATTCAACTAATATCACACATTCACACTTAACATACACACACATACACTTCACCTAATAATTTAACTTAATATTACACACTTCAAATAATATTATACACTTAACATACATATTAACTTCACCTAACATACATATACACTTAATATACATATTCATTTAATATTATACACTTCAACTAATATTAAATTTGTTAACATACATACACAATTAACATGCATATTCACTTAATATTACACACTTAATTAACATACATATTCACTTCACATAATAATTTGACTTAATATTATACACTTAAACTAATAAAGTGACTTAATATTATACATTTCACCTACATATTTAAGTTACAAATGTATTTTGTCGTATACAATTATGTCTTGTATTTATTAAATATGTAGTTTTGAACCTATATAAATATCTTGCTTAAATACTCAAATATTTTTTACAAAATATCCATCGAAAACCCCATCCGCATGCGGTATGCCCACAGGGACGGAACTATTAGGTAGTGGGGGTGACAAATGTTACCCCCAATTTTTCAGCAAAGAATTTTTTTTATTATATATCATTATATTAATAAAAATAAAGTTGATGTAAAAGTGTGTAAAAGAATGGAGGGAAAGTGGCCTTGCCACATTAAGGGCAATAGAAGTGGAAGGACTACAGATTCCAATTGCAGCCCTCGTTCATTCCTTCCTCCGACTCCTCTCACGGTGACTCTTTTCCTCCGTCTCTAGGGAAGCACACGGTCCAGCTTCAAATCTTCCTCGCACTATCTTGATATAATTAAATCATATCATCCTTTTCAGCAAAGTCTTCTTTCGTTCGGGTTTTATTTTCATATTGCATCGGTCATCTCGTTCCATCATTGCCGTCTTGCCTCCTTAGCAGTTAGCCTTATCGTTCTCATTATCAAAGTAAACCAGCAATACTGTGATATTACTTAATTATGATTAGAGAATAATTTTTGGTTGAATTTATTTAGTCAGATATGATAGATTATTTATAGGATGTAAAAACTAAATTGGATTGGTTCTGTGAAAATACCGATAGTTGATTATTTTTTAATAAAAAAAATGTTGTTACGCCAATTCAAGTGCCCACAATTGAATACCATCGTGTGTCAAAGTTAGGAAGAGTCGAAGTTGATGTTGATTTTGATATCGGCAAAGTAGAATGTGACTCGGTTTTACGTCCAAAAATTTGGAAGTATCTAACCAATAAGCGTGATGAAATTCGCCGAGCTTATATTAAGTTGGGTCCAAATCAGCTTAGGAAGTAGAAAGACAATATCTAAGTTATCAATCATATTTTTTCAACCGGTTTCTATCATGGTTACATGGAATTCGCCGAGCTTGTATTATAATATTTTATGTCCTTTTTTTCGTCACCCCCTAGGCTAATTCCTAGTTCCGTCCCTGTATGCCCATGCGAAAAGTGCGGTATATGCGGTATGCGGCATGCCCTTTTTTTCCGATTTGTCCATCGACATACCCATCGGCAAGCGAAATATCCGTAAAACGGAAAATCCGAAACGAAATCGGCAAGCGGTATTTTAAACCTTGACTATTTTACCCTTTAACTTTAAAAGTTATTACAAAAATATACAGCTTGTTACTATTAAATTTTTAATATACATCTTTGCCCTTATATTTTGTAGTTATTACACGAGAGTCAACTAAATTTGCTTAATATATTATTATGATCCCTTTAATTTAATTCAATACATTAAAAATAACTAATGTTTAAATAATATTTTTATATATTCACTGTAAAATATATTTAATATAATGCCTATAGTAATAAATAATATAAATTAAAAAATCCGTATTTTTTTATAAATTCATAAATTAAGATTTGCAAACGGTTTTCGTTTTCGATTTGTAAATTTTTAAACATTAGATGATATAAAAACAAATAAACATGACAAACAATTCATTTGTGTATATATATATATAACTAGAAAACTATAATAACAGCTGATATAAAATGTAATACCGAAAAAACGGTGTATTTAAATTTACATGTCATTGAAATTTTTTGGCCCCCCCTATCCAGAAATCCTGGATCCGCCACTGAACGAAAGTGATACGACTCTAGTACGACTCCATGCAAAGCTCCTACTCCAGCGATGAATGCTTCAATATTAGAGACAAAAGATCCACGAAGCTCCGACTCCAGTGACGAAGGCTTCAATATCAGAGATTCAAGATCCACGAATCTGCAAAAGAAGAGATAAGAGAAACAAAGCCTAGGCACGTTCGACACTTCCCTTGAAGCAGATTCGGTCCCTCGCGGTATTGGAGAACAAATGGAGCGTCTTCTTCCCAGGGTACAGAGGCTAAATCGCCAGAGTCAAAACACCTAGAAGCCCGCGACAAACTCGATCTGTAAGCTTTATCACCCAACGAAATAGTAGAAAAACCAACGGCTGTTTTATGAAAAAACTATGTGTTTGTGCTATCTCTAAAGCTTTCCTATATGCTTCTACTTATAGCTAAACCTAAGAGCATGCAAATGATTTCTCTCTAAAACGTTCAGAAATTGATTTCTGATCAATGCTTAAAAATGTTTTTTCGTTGGTTTTCTGGTCATAAAGTTTATAGCTGTTAAACGTCTTTAACAGTCATAGTAATATTAAATATCATTTATCTGAGATTATTTACTACAATACGTGATTTCTATCCTTAGTTTACATAAAGGTTCAAAATGCCATTTTTTTTTCTTCGATAAATCGGTTGCCGTTTTCGAGAATTATTGATGGAAAACTACTAAAATTGTAGCTTATCGTTACCAACACTTATCGAGGATTATCGATGGATTATCGACACTTATCGAGGATTATCGATAAAAAAACCGCTAAAATAGTTTTAAGAATATATTTACTAGGTTTAAATGTGTAAATAAAATATAGTATCACTCCCACACATGTAAATACTCAAATAAAATCATGTCATACTCAAATAAAATCTATGTATTCCTAAAATAGTTTTCTAACACTGAACCGAAAATTGTTGAAAAGTGCAATTTTTTTAACAGTACCCAATTTTTGTTATTTTTACATTGTTTCTACGGATAATTGATTGGCATGGAATATTTTCCGATGACTACCGGCAAGACGGATAATCGACGATTATCGAGGAAAATTCAAACCTTGGTTTATATTAATATATAGGGTAAACTAAGGTTAAAGTACCTAATGTACCAAAAAAAAAAAATTGGTGGCTAATGTGCCAAACTGCTGTTAGCGGCTAATGTTCTCTCCGTTAATTTTTGGTTTTCACCATTAAATTTTCCCACATTGGCTGCCACGTGGCATTTTTTTTTCTTCATAAGCATTACTTTTTTTATATCGGTTTTGGGTTGCCTTTTCTACACCGGGCTCGGGTGACTTTTTTAGATAGATTTTTTGGTTGACATTTTTACAGTGGGGTCAGGTTGCCTTTTCGGGCCGGGGTCCGATTGACTTTTTTACACCGGGCTTGGGCTCTGGCCGCCGAGATTCCGCCGTCGATCGAGCTCCGGTGACTATGCCGCCATGACTACGCGCTGTGAAGCACCGCACCGACGCCCGCTGTTTCACGCACTAGGAGGATGCCCGACCGACGTCGGATCGACTGCGTAACTCCGGAGGCCAGAGGGACAACGACAGATCTGAGAGAGAATAATAATAGAAATATATATATGTATATAAGTATTTAAACGAACTCAGGTAAGAGTAAGTATATACAATTTTATAAATATATAAACTATATATTTATACAATACATATAACATATATATATATATTATATATATATATATACAAACTGTATCTATTTATACTTTATAAACGGTTATAAACTGTATATATATATAATATAAACTGTATATAGTTATACTTTATATATACAATACATATTAACTGTATAAACTTTACGCAAAATATATATAAACTGTATATATACAATACATATATATAAACTGTATATATTTACACAATACATATATATAGATAAACTATATATTTAAAAGGCAAAATAAAAGTATAAAAGGCAGGCCAAAACCGATATAAACTGTATATATTCAACCCGAACCCGGTGTAAGAAAGTAAACCCAAAAACCGATATAAAGAAGTCAACCCGAGCCCGGTGTAAAAAAGACAACCCAAAATCGATCATATTAAAAAAGTAATGCTTAAGAAAAAAAAATGCTTAAGAAAAAAATGCCACATTGCGGTCAAATGCCACGTGGTTGGGTGACATCTGACATGGCAACCAATGTGACAAAAATTAACGTTGAAAATAAAAAATTAACAGAGAGAGTATTAACCACTAACATAATATAGTTTGGACACATTAGCCGCAACAACAAAAAAACACTTACGTACATAATTCAAATTTTTTGAATCATTAAGTACTTTAACCGCAATTGACCCTACTATATACTAAACTAAGCATAGATCATATCGCCGGTTTTTCTTAGAATTCTTTTGAAAACTAAGCATATATGTATATAAAAAGTTGTTATCTTTGTCCTTCCTTTTCTTCCTTCAGTTTGTTAATTCTTGGGGTTTCGGCTTAGTCGAAGAGCGCTAATCTTATCTAATCTGATCCCATGTGACATCAATATTTGTCGTACAAACAAAAGATTCCCTTAAAGTAACATCTTGAAAAATAAGGAGATCCGATTTTAACCTACCAATTCTTTGAAACTCATAACTAAAACTTGAAAAATAAGGGTTTAAACCGCATCCGATTTTAGAAAACCACATCCATATTAAAATCGGATTAAACTGAATCCGATTTTTCAAAAACCGCATCCAGTTTATAACGAGATCCGAGTTCTGAGTTTAGGGGTTCAAAAATCCAGAACTCCGAGTATAGGTCACTCTAACCCGATTTTCAAAAATATTTTTACTTTTTAGATGTTTTTCTCTAATTTATATCTTTTTTCTTCTTCTTAATTTTTTTTTTATCTTTTCTACTTGATTTCATTTTTTTTAGTATTTTTGTAACACAAAACATTTACTTTAATTAAAGGTTTTGTATTAAATATTATTGTAATTGACATATAACCTATAATATTATGGATTTTGCTCAATAAAAAGTTTTTTTTTAAACCTATTAAAACAGGGTGTGTTTGTTTGCTCTTAATGAGCATATGAATCTTTATGAGTTAGATATAGAGTTATTGAGTGCATTTTTTTTATTTTTATGATAAAGATCTTAATGGATCTGAATAAGCACTTTAAGCCTCCTCTCACTTCAAATTTTAACCATTAAGAGCTAAAATTTACTTCTCGCGTTCATATCTCCTCTCACTATCTCTCTTGTTCTATTTTTCTTTTTCCTCCTTAAAACTTCAAAACTCCATAACTCTTTAACCTAGCATCGGATTTACCTAAATAATGTACCGTTGGAAAGCTTGCGACGAGATGGATCCAATAATAAGTGGGAAGCTACAGCTTTTATGATTTTTTTAATGTATGAATTTATTAATAAAATAAAATAAAAAAACATTATAAATTTATATAAAATATAAATAACGAACACATTTTTATTAAGTCATTCGTATTAATTTATTCTTCGTAAATTAGTTAATAATAATAATAATTCGAATTTTAATTGAAAGAGGAGAGATACGATTTTGCAGGAAAAAGCTCTAATTCGTTCTTGTTTGCATTGTTACAGAGGTCTTAATCCCGGCTCATATCACTTTACAAATCTCTTTTTGCCAAAATAAATAAAATCAAGCCTGAATTTGAAATTGGCGTAATAACGACATTAACTGTAAGCGCGATACAGAATACCTCAAATGTAGCAATTAAATTAAATTATATTAAGATAACAAGCAAGAACATTATTCTCAAAAGAGGTAAAAGAAAAAAACTTGAATTGAAAACACACAAAAAAAAAAAAAAGCCTTGTTATTGCTTAGTCTATGACGATGGAATATATGAGAATAGAGGCCTCATCAGTTGTTGGAACAACATCATCTGCTCAGTCAGTCACATTTGCCGAAACGTCAAATTTACATCCCAATTCTTCTCATGCATGCTCAAATATATATATAGGGAAACTTCAATTTGTGTGCCCGGTTGAACATGTATTTTTGGAAAAGTACCCGAGTTTATTAAATTACAAAATTATGCCCCAAAAGTGTTTATGTAAAGACAAAAAGTGTTTATGTAACATCAACAGTTTTTGGAACATAGTTTTGTAATTTTAAAAGTGTTTAAAAGTGTTTATGTATAGACAAAAAGTGTGTTGGGGCATAATTTTATAATTTAACAAAATGTGGTACTTTTCCAAAAATACATGTTCAACCGGGCACACAAATTGAACATGTATTATATATATATATATATATATATATATCAATAATCGTAAATATAAATCTACTTTTATCTCTCTCAAAGTTAATAACAATTCACACATGCCTTATATGTTAGATTCTTTAAGAAACACAATATTTAAATTATTTATATAATTAAATAAAAGCTTACTTAATACATCAGAATCTTATTTAATTAATACATTATAGATTAATAACTTCTATTAATGAATACTTTTATACTTGATAATAAATTCTCCGACTTCAATAATTTTAATTTATAAAGATTCAATTATATTTTGGTAAAGGCAAAGCTAACAATATGATGTCTTTTAAGTAAAAATATTATTCTCAAAAAATTTATTATGTAGATCAAATTAGGCTGACATTGATTGCTAAAAATGAACAAAGATTGTGTATCGTCGACGAAATTATGATATCTCCGTTATGGTGATAGAGGCTGTAAATTAAACCTAAGCTCACTCGCACATTTAATAGCAAACACCATCTCACACCAAATGCTCGCCGGAGCTGAAGCCAAAGCTCGCACCGAAAACGAAACAATGGCGGGAAATAAACTGGATCTTTTTTTCTTCCGCAATTCGTAATTATGTGTACCATTGAACAATTTTGAATCGTGTTCATAAATAAGTTACGATCTCATTCTAACTTGAGAAAATACAGAAGGAAGTTATTCCAAATAGATTGTGTGTACCAATAAGATATTCTCAATGGATTTGATTTAATTTCTTTTAGCGATGATCAAATCCGAACACTATAAGCACGGTACTCTTTAGTCAAAACATAGACCAAATGTAAGAGATTGACCTGGGATTGATGTCAGGAAGTGAGAAACAATGCTGTCGATTATACCCCCTTCCTTACCACTCTCTTCCTCACCCGCCTTCGCATCATCTTCTTCCCCGCGACGGAACAGGTTCGTTACCAGGTTTCTTCTCAAATCCCCGTTGCAGCGATCCTCGCCGTTCTCTGGCGCCGAATTACCGGCTTTAGGGCTCATCGGAGAGACCAGGTTCGATATGAAGTGGGTTATGATCCCATTCCCACCTGGTTTCTCTTCTTGTTCTTCTTCATCAATGCTTCTTTTGACTTCTCGGAGCTCTGTTTCAGGCACGTTATCTTCCATGTTTGAGCGTTCACTGAAATTACGTGAGAGAGAGAGAGAGAGCTTAAAGAAGATTAATTGTTTAATGGACAGCAAGGGCCTGGTTTACACGTATCTTGTGGAGGTTGTCTTCATCGAAGTGGTGAGCCAGTGAACACAGAACACGCTTATTATTGTTGCCTTTTTATATTTTTTGATAATGAGATTACTATAATGTTTGTTGCCAAATGGAACAAAGTCGGTTGTATTTTATAGCGACCGACTTTGCCGACCTGTTCAGATTTCTCTGAAGAGTTGTAAGAATCTACTTAACCAAATCAAGAAGCTCACAAATAATGGCGGATCCAACGTTTATGAATAGAGGGGCCATAAAAAATTCAATTACATAATTTTTTTTATCATAAATCTCTAGCTTTGTATATATATATATATATATATATATATATATATATATATATATATAAATTTTTTATCATTTTATATGCTTTTATATCATCTAACGTTTCAAAATTTACGAATTTAAAATGATTTATAAGTTCTTTTACCGATTTATTAAGGACTTTGCGAATTTTTATTTATTTATTAGTACTTATCACAATAGGCATTATATTAAATATACTTTTCAATAAATATAAAAGAATTATTAAGAAATTAATGATCTTTAATGGTTTGAATACAATTACATGAATCATAATATATTAGGCAAGTTTTATAGACTTTTGTGTATACAAGGATAATATTTGCCGTAATTTTCCCTATTATAAATTAAAGATATATTACTATTAGTGACGGCTTTTGTTATTTTTTCTTTTGTAATAACTTAAAGAGATTCAAGGGCAAAATGGTAATCTAACTATCATATAGTCTCCCATCTTTCGTCTTCCTCAATGCTGAGAGAACGAAGTTGCGTCTTCATCGGAAGAGCTCAACGTCAATAGCAGAAAAGAAGAAAAAGAGACTTGGCTTATGACAAACGGAAAAATATAAAATGGGGCCCGCAAGGTTAGATTTGAAATAAGATAGAGTCGTTAGAAGCTCGAACTCAACTAACATCGGCAAACTCCGGGGGGCCACGGGCCACGGCCACCCTAGCCTTGGCCGTGGTTCCACCCCTGCTCACAAATTAGATTTAAATGTAAAGATCCTGAACGATTATTTTATTAATTACTTCATATACTATTCTAGTTGTTACAAAAGGTGTACTTGTACAATCAAATTCTTAAAGTTCATAAACTCTAATAATAGTACAATCTACTATCCTCACTTGAAATCTTAATAAGTTCCCGCATCAGATCATTCTTCTAAATCAATTGTCCTTCCAAAAGAACCTCGATTTTTTCAATCCTAAAAGAACACCTTTTTCACGAACCCTTCAAAACATAATATTGAATATTGAGAATGCCCATTGAATTAGAATAAGTTCAGCAGCGCGGATTACGAAATCTTCGTGATATTCTCTATTGAATGGGAGGGTAAGAAGTGTTTAATGTTTCCAAAATCTAAACCAAGACTTGTGAGTAAAATTTTGTTTTTCGCTAAATTAGTTTGTGAGATTTTTTTTTCTATGTCATGTTAACTGCGGACGTGGTTTTTCACCTCAACAGTCACGAAGAGTGTTAGACTTCCGATTTTGAATTTGTTGCTATGCTTTGCTCAATGGATCTTGATCTTCACGTCGCAATACTATCAAAACATGCATGAACATGAACATCAAGCAATACAGGCGAAAATTCTGCTCGGAAACAAAAGAAAGCTACTCGGGTACAATAATAGTTAGAGTATTCAGAGAAAATAGAGAAGGCTTGTGTATGGATCTTTAAGCTTGAACTTGATATTTATAGGCTCCTTCCTGTTGGGCCGTCCTTGAATCTAGGGAATTATGGTTCTAGATTGGATGCTTGACTTGCTCCTCAGTTGACACCTGTGTCTTGACTAATGCTTCTTACACTGAGCTGGACTTCTTGACTGAAGATAGCCCTTGGAGGTGGTCTTTGTGCTTCCGGCTTTCCAAGTCAGGGATTTTCGAATCATCCCTTTGTGTTTTGATTGTTTCCCGCCGAAGGTTTCATGCCTTTGGTTGAGATCGGGGTCCTTTTTGTGCCTTTGTTGTTTGAACTTTTGCTCATGGGCTTTGGCCCGTTCTCCTTTAATGGGCCTTGTTTAATGCTTTAACAATAACTATGGCCCAATTCGTTATACATTATAAATGCTTACTATTTATTCACATATAATTATACACCGTAGTCTTTTAACGTAAGGCTTAATTTAATTAATCCTAATGCCTCGTAAGACATGTCGTCTTTTAATTAAGATGAATTTGTATATCATCATTAACAATTAGGCTATACCCGACATTTGAGGATTATATCCTTGATATCGGTGATTGGAACATTGACAAAGGGATGCAAGACCTTGGTATCGAGGTCTAACCATATACGATGAAAAGAAATCAAGAATACATCATGTATTGATCATAGTGGCTATGTGCTCTATGGTGTATTGATTTATGAATACATGCGATCATGAAATTGAAAGATAACAAAAATATGGGAACTTTTTAGAATCAAGTACTAAAGTGTAGACTGCATCGTAGATTTTTTTTACGTCTTTAACTGTAGTTTTTACCTTCTACGTACTTATAGCATCTCGCGTTGTTTGTAATGTCGAGAATCTTAGGCACTCTAACGCAAAAGACTATATATACAATGATAAGGTTGCAACTTAAGGATCATAAAAATATACTTGCAAATCCAATTATATGAAGCGTACTCTTGAGCTCTCAAACTCAACGAAACTTTGTAATCTCATATTCGGATTTACTAAAAAAAAAATCAATACATAAAAAATGATGTAGCCACAAAAGTACAAATAGTGAATTTTAGAAAAGATACATTTGTGTCATTTACGTTACGTACTTTTTAATAAATATAAGAACGAAATAACCATGTGTCACTCAAGTTTTGCTCTCAATAATCAATAAACCCAACATAAATATGAATTAGTTGAGTATTATTATTATTATTAACCATATTAACTTTGTTTCTCTACTCTCCGGTTGGCTAGCTAGGATGTAAAATGAGTTGGAGGAGTAAAGGATTTAAGAAAGTGGGTGTAAAATTAAACCCCTAATATTTTGATGGGGCGTTTCATCATTTTCCAAGAGCCAAGGACGTAGTCTTTCAAATATTCCCTTTTGCCACCATAATATATAATAATATAAAAGCCAACGCCCATTTGGCCTGAAAAAGGTAAAAGCAGCTTCCTTGGAGAGCTCCGAAGAAAAGAAACCCATCAATGGCGGGTCGTCCGTTGCTTGCCATTTCTGCTCTCATACTGCTTTTCTCATTCGCGTCGTCTTCTTCGTATGAGAAAGTGCAAGTCTCTCTCTACTACGAAGCTCTCTGCCCATTCTGCGCCAACTTCGTGACCAACCACCTCGGCAAGATCTTCCAGAACGGGTTGATCTCGGCCGTTGATCTCAGATTGATCCCCTGGGGAAACGCTTGGATCAACCCCAACACCTCTGTCGTTTGCCAGGTCACTTCTCTCTCTCTCTTTCTAATATATATCCTTAATATAAAGGTAATTCACTATTCATTTTGATTATACTTGAAGTTAGCTTTTTAATTTTATAATTCTAATTTCAATAAAAATAAACTAAATTTAATTTATAATTAGAAATTTTAATATTGATTACATTAAAAAATAAAATATATTTACTTAAGCAAATATTTAGTGATACAAAAAAAAAAAAAAAAATTATAGATCATTACATTTTACCGCGTATTTCAGCTTAAAGGAAATAAAGCCATGTTATAACAAATAAATTCGTATTGATTGTACAAGTGTTATTGTATTATTTTCAATGTCTAAGAAATGTAGATTTCAAAAAATTCAAATTTAACTGTTAATTTTAAAGTTGAGATGAGTAACTGCAAGTATAATCAACAATAAAAGTTCAAGAAATATGAGCACCAATTGCTTTAATATAAAGAAACAACTCATTGCCAATGTAAATTAGTTAGTGTAACGACTCAACGTCAATAATATTAGTTGAAAAATTATTATTTTTTAGAAAGATTATGCAAATAATTGAAGGCAAATACTATGAAGTAAGAATCTATTTATGACTATGATGAAGAAAAGTGTAATTAAGTAAAGTGGGTTTAGTTATATTTAGGGGGGCCAAAAGCTTAAAGTGAAGCTAAAATTTGTTGTATAAAAAACAGCCAATTTCCAAGCATTCAATAATCAAAATTAAGGTATAACGTGTATGAATAATTTAATAGACCCATTTAAGATATTAAATGGAAAATCTATACAATATCTAGTCATTTCGCTGTCATATGAAAAACCACACTGCATTTTCTTTTTAAGAGTGAATAAATAATTTATTCTTGAAAAAGAAAAATAAGAGAGAATATTTTGTGTATTCTCCAAAAATGACCGGTTTGGTGGTCCATTTATTGTTTTGGTATGGAAGATACCTTTTCCCATGTGGAAGTCCAATCTGACGGTTACGCCTATTTATTTCTTTTGATCCATTTTTTTTCCCATATTTAAATTCGATTTAACAAAAGAAATTGCCCAAATTTAAAATTCTTTATTGAGATATATATACTCAAAGTCAAAGTGAGTCTATGCGAATTTAAAGTGAAAATAGTAGCATAATTCAAAGTCAATAAAATTGAAGTGACATATTTCTGTTTATTTTTTCCCGGACTTTGGTCAAATGCAAAGTGGTGTCAAAGTTGACTGAAATATACGTTGCCTCAATTTTATGTAATGTCTGTCATGTTTGACCAACGTCCGATAAAATAAACCGAAATATATGTTGCCTTAATGTCTCGCAAAAAAAAAAATGTCTATAATACCACTTTTTTTTTTTTTTACTTTGGACCCATAGCATTTTAGTTGATCAAAGGTTTAGTACTTATTCCGTCAATAACTTATTTATTAAATGTATTTCTATTTTTTACGAAAAAAAATAAATTTAATTCCTCTTTATATATGAATGGTGAGCAGCACGGAGCAGATGAGTGCTTGTTGAACACAATTGAGGGCTGTGCTATCAATGTCTATCCCAATGTGGTAGTATTTCTTTTTTCTTCTCAAAATGAAAATACGATCAATTAATATTAAAGATGAAAATGTAATGATGTATTGTTTGGTGTGACTCAGAACCAACATTTCAAATTCATTCATTGCATTGAGAGGCTGAGTTTGGAGGGCAAACACAATGAATGGACCAATTGCTTTGAGATTGCCAAACTCGGTAGATCTCCCATTGATTGCTACAATAGTGGCCGTGGAAAACAGGTACACTTTTGCTTTCTTACTGTCGTTTGTGAGTCATCAAGTGTCGTTTTTGTCTCATCTGGTTTTTGGTATTTGATAGATTGAAGAAAGGTATGCCAAGGAAACTGCTAAGCTCAACCCTCCACATCGATTTGTGCCCTGGGTGATTGTCAATAATAAACCATTACAAGAGGTTTCAATTTCTTGCTTATTCTTTTGGTGCTTTTTGTCTTAACATATTTTTAGGCCTGAAATTAAAATCTGGAAAAACCGGTTTATGGACCCCAACCAATGACACTGAATTTATAAATTAAAATCTGATATAATTTAAAAAACCGAGTAGGGCTTAATCCAGAACCGGGAATCGAGAATTTGACTATTTTTTGTCACTGTCCTGGAAAAATCAGGACACACTTTTCTGTCCCAATTTTGGTTTTGGTTCTGAAAAGTCCTTGTTTTTGTTTTAAATCAGAACCGGGACCGGGACACCAATTAAAATCCCGATTTGTTTAGGACCAAAATTCAGGACGAAAACCGAGACAAAATCCAAGATAGAAACATGAAAAAAAACCAAATCCAAAATGCAAATTACCAAATCCGAGTAAATCCAAAATGTAAAATACCAAATCCGAGTACAAAAGCAAAATACAAAATAAACAAATGCAAGATCCGAGTTCACGTCGTGAACTTCACAATGCCAAATCCAAATCTCAGTGCAAAAAACCGAATCTAAAATACTAAATAGTAAATACCGACTACAAACAAATTATTTTTTATAACAAAAAGACATATAAGAAATGACATGTTAAATAAAATATTGAGTAATGGCTGAAAAATAAATGACATGTTAAAATAATGGGCTAGAAAAAATAATGGATTAAAACCCTAATAGTAAACGACTTATAAGAAATGAGATGCTAAAAAAACGACAAACTTATAACAAAACGACATAAAACCGGAACCGGGACAAGAAAACCGGGAATTTCAGATTTTGAATTGGTTTTGGTTTTGGTTTTTCAAACCGGAACCGGGATGTCTCTTTTTAGGTTATAGTAAAAAGAAAAAACTAATTTTTTGCCAAAAAATGGTCCGGTACCTGGACCAGAACCGGAACAAAACCAGGAACCGAGTACAAAGTTTTCACCCCTAAAACCGAGTGTATTAGGTCAAAAACTGGTATTGTATTTTGTGAATAAGGTGCGATTTTTTAATTATGCTTTTTTTAAATGAAGATAAAAAATCAGATATGTAGAAATGATAATATATTTTTAATAATTATTATTGATCAATATTGTATGCTTTATCTTTATTAAACTGCAAAATAAATAAATAAAAAAGGTGTTAGTCCAATCAATATTTAAGTGTAATTAATACCTAAATGGATCGATAATACCTCTGATCATCTGATACTAAAATCAGTCTTGTTTTCGTAGTATACTGAACTCGCCCGGTTCCCCGAGTAGTTGTTTTATTCTTAAATTGATTTATTATTGTTATTTTAGCATAAAATATTGTCTTATTTCGAAGTTACGACCAGGTTTATATGTGACTTAAAGGTTTTCTTTAGTTCTTAAACAATTTTAAAAATTGGGTTAAATATAAATTCAATTTTTCCTTTTATTTAATAACCAATGAGGGCCCGATAGTGCAAAAAGAAATTTAATTTTCTTCCTTTTATATACTTTCCTTTCTTTTAACAAACAATAATAATGAACAATGATGCAGGATTATGAGAATTTCATGGCCTACATATGCAAGTCGTTGAGAGGCCAAAGCAAGCCAAGTGCTTGCCGATCAATTCATTTCGAGTCTTTTCAGAAAATGGAGGCAACACCCGAACCTCAAGTGTGCTACGCAGACCCGTAATAGAGTCAACAAAAAATATATATTATTAATCAGCTTATGAAATTATTGAGTTTCTGGTATAGTGATCTTATATTTTGTAAGCGAGAATAAATATCTCCTTTTATTATTTGGTCTTTAATATTCAAGGTCTCATGCACTAATTACAAATTTAGTAAATGTATTAGGATTGAGAATACATCGTCATCATAGAGTTATGGAAGAGTTAAATAGTGACGTAAAATTCCGGGAAATTTGCGGCGAAAATCATTGAAGTCATCAAATTATTGCAAATAAATCACTAATGTCAATTCTTTGCGGCGAAAATCACGGACGTCAGGTTTCTTTTACAAATGCAATCTGATGGGGTTAAATGACACGTGACTTGCCACGGTGGACGCCATGTCACGTTCTCAAGCATACATGACAAAAATACCACAGTTTGCGGCAAAAGTACTGCAAAAGTTTAATTAAATTAGATATCTATGGCAAAAATAGATTAGTTTGCGAAAAAGGCACCATAATTTAAGCTATTTGTGGCAAAAATACCGCAAATTTTTAAAATTACTGTTATCATGACAAAAATTCTATAAAAAAAATAAAAACTAACAAAAATTCTATAAAAAAAATAAAAACTAAAATATAATCCTATTGTTGATTCTATTTTTTCGGTAATATTTCTAATTTATTTATCACAATCCTATAGTAAGTTCTATTTTTTTCCTGTAATAGTTCTATTTTTTTTATTATTATAATCTCTTATTTATCACAATGTGACAATTTATTCATCACAATTTATTTGTGATGACATTGCACAATCTGTTTAAGTGTTTGCTATTATAAGATAATTATATATCATCTAAATCTAATTGCATAATTGCATAATGTCATTAAAAACATGAAAAACGACAATCAACAAAACAGTTCCAAAATGACCTATAAACACAACATCCAACGTAGTTCAAAATGGCACCGACATAAAGTAGTTAAAAAAAGGCACCGACACATTAACACAATCGACATCCAAAACATTCTTCAAGTAACCCCGTCACGCGTTTGCTCGTTGACGCACGAGTCTTGCCCTCCGTTTAACTGTCTCCTCGGTTGGCGCTTTTGAAATTGGTCTTCCTCTTTTCTTTCGAACAGTGGTCTGCATAGTATACAATGACATATTATAAAACTGTGGTAGCATTTAAAAAAAAAAAAAGAACATACCTGTGGCAAAGTCATATTATAACATTTTCGAATCGTGTGGTCTGTTTCTCCGCATCTGCTGCAATGTTGTACTTGGCCTTGTCGTCTTCGTTTTGTTGCTCTTGGTGGTGGTTCATCCGCACCTCGCATTCTCTTTGTCTTTGGTCTTCCGGGGAGATTGGTTTCTTCTGGTGGGAATAGAATGTTTGATCCCTTATTCGCCCATAAATCCGGGCTTGATACAGGTTTAACTCGTGGTGCATAGGTTCTCTTGAAATTATCTTTGCTATAGCAAGAATGCACGTAATCGACAATGTCATGCCCAACTTCCAATATACACGACAATGCATGTCCACAAGGTATTCCATTTAACTGGAATCGTCGGCATGTGCAACACTTTTGTATTAAATCCACTGAATAACAACTTCCCGATGCTGTCTCGACTTGGAACATCCCGCCTCCGGCATCCCTTGTCAAGGTTTGTCAGGCCACTTCTTCACTTTTCTCAAGAATTCGCATGATCTTTTTTCCAAATTGAGTTTTCCATTTTTCAACCTTTTTACTCTTTTCTACGAAACGATCCATGAACCAACACCGTATTTTTTCTAGCATAGTAACAATGGGCTTACTTCTAGCATCAAGTATCACTGAGTTGAAAGACTCACACAAATTGTTGTGTTGTATATCGCACTTTAGATTCTCGGAATAATGGGACATACTCCACTCACTTGCAGGCTTCTGGGATAACCATTGATGTGCTTCTTCGTTTGTGTCCTTCAACTTTTGCATTCTTCTTTGCCATTGTGCCAAATAAGCTTTCTACAATATTTGAATCCTTCTTTGCAAGCGGCCAAGCATATGTATGCCCTCTGAAACACCCGTTTCATGTTTACCATCTTACTTTTAATGAGTGCCGTGCTTCCCGGGTTGGTCTCGGTAATCTGCTTGCAATAATCATCAAGAAGGGCGTATTGTTCCGTCGCTGAACCTTCTAAAGCTTCAAATGCAATTTTTTTCGCCCTATAGAATGTCCAATATGAAACCTTAGCATACTTGGAGTACTGCACCAACTCTTTAAAAGTCTCATAAGTCATTCCGGGATTCATTTTAAAATGATTTAAGAAGTGTTTGCCCAACCAAGCAGCATCCGCCAATCTATTATTTAAGACAATCCCACAAGTGTGTTTGTCATGGAGAGTTTTAACAGAGAATGCCGAATCTGTAGTATTGAACCGGCTAGCATGGATTAACCACTCACATCCTTTTCCCTTGCACTTGGCACGGACACGGTCTTGATCATTAGCCAAGAACTTATAATCCTTGTCATTAGCCACGAAACACTCTTTCAATGCACGTCTAAACACCTCAACGGACGCAAACTTCATGCCGATCTTGAACTAATGGCCACAGAACTTAACCCGGGAACATACTCACTGTCTCTACATCTTCGCGTGGAACCTTCTTCGTCTTCATCGTTCAATGAAACCAACTCTGCATTGTCGCTAACATCATCTTCTTCATAGCCCTCACGTATCAACATGTATTGGCTCTCATGCCACCATGACATAGACACGGTCCCTCCTAGATTGTCAGGAACACCTTCATCGTTGTTGTCACGGCCGCCGTCATTGTTGTCACGAGCATCTTCTATATTGTCCCGATCACTTTCTGCTTGGGTCTCAACTTCTCGTAAAGGAGCATCCCTATGCACTACTTCTTTGACCAAATACACTTCGAACTCGTCATATCCCATTGTTTCCATCAACGCCAAATTGTTCCAAATACACGTATCTTTTGTTAAGGACAATCCCTGACTTAAAGATTGAAATTTTTCCTTGAAAATAAATCCATGAGGCTTCTGATAATCTAAGGACTCTGCAAATTCTTCTAATGTAAAAAAACTGAATGTATCTTTATCACACCAATCAAAGTAATTCACTGTCCCTCCATCGTATGACTGTAGTCCATTAATCGAGCTATATAAACCCCCATGATGAAATACAGTAGTGAATTGGAAGAAATCATCAATTTTGTTTACTGCAATATAAATAAATAAATCAACATTGATATTGGGACCACAATAAGATAAAATATAAAATAATGAATAGAATAATATAGTTAGAACTGAAGCATTGTCAACCTAAATAAAATAAGCAAGATTGGGACCACAAAATTAATTTATTTAGTTTTGTCCATATACGTTACGTTTAGCTTCGATCTTTACTAATATTATTTGGTATATCTATTTGGTTTGCAAAAGATCGTTTGGTTTATTTCTTATTCTTTCTCGATGAAAATCTAAAAACCCTAGAAACCCAAAATAATAATAAAAAATTAAGTGTGAATCCGAAAGAACACTGACCGTATTTAGGTTTAGTGCATCTGATAGGTCGGAGAACAACCATTGTCGGCGCTCGTCAAGGTTGCATTCTTCAAGAGGCGAGCGTGGGATCATCAATGGCTATGAAGTTTCTTCGCTGTGTGTTTTTCAAAGGACTATCACATTTACATTTACTTATCAAGTTTGTTTAATTGCTTATTAAACCCTCAAGTTTATTTTAATTTTTTCTTGAGTTATCATTGTTTCAGACAAGTGGCGAGTGCCATGTATGATGAGAGCGTGACATGGCGTCCACCGTGGCGAGCCCACATGTCATTAAACCCCATCAGATTGCATTTGTAAAAAAAACCTGACGTCGGTGATTTTCGCCGCAAAGAATTAACGTTAGTGATTTATTTGCAATAGTTTGATGACTTCAATAATTTTCGCCGCAAATTTCCCTAAAATTCCATCCAAAATAAAGTTTACGATATAATAATAATTGACTTTATTACACTCAACTAGAGGTGATACTCGCGGCGTCGCGACTCGTCGCGGCGGAATCGCCAAAAATCGCGACTGTTCCGGTCGCGACGCGTCGCGACGCCGCAGGTCGCGGTGATTCGCGATTTCTCGCGACTTTCTGGCCTATTTTTGCGGCAAAAGTACTTGTTTTCTTGAAATGTTTTTTTTTTTAACTTTTTACCCGAATTTAATTATAAAACTTTATTAATTATTTCAAAATTATATGTAAGTAAGTTAACTATTTAAATTTATTATCTATAATTTATTTTTTTCAAAATTAATATTAAAGTATGTTATAACTTATTATTTTGTAACATATTAATAATCTTGATTTTTATTGTTAATTTTTAAGTTGTGACATATGTTAATAAATATTAGTTTGTAACATATTAATAATTTTAACAAATTTACTTAACATATAAATAAATACGATAAGACGAGATATTTTAAAAAAAGTTGTATTATTCATTGTGAATATTACAATAAGGAGGAAGAAAGCTGTAAATATTCAGTGTAAATATTACAAGATGCCTCACTAAAACCTCTCTTGTAAAACCCTCCTTAGGGACATAAAACCAAGAGAGGAAAGAGCACATCATTGGCGGTTACATTGCGTCACTCGGGATACAAGGCGTTAAACCTTTCAGTCATTAGCTCCAGTTCGGTTTGGTCGGACCGTTCGGCAATCACCGGGTTGTGGTACAACAAATCATTCAACACCACTATTTGCTCGACGTGTGTGTTGGTGGTTGACGCCCTTCGGTCGTTTATGACGTACTGAGCCGTACTGAATGCGCTCTCCGAAGCAACGCTTGAAATGGGGATGGACAGTATATCCCTCGCCATTCTCGCCAATATCGGGAATCTGTCCCGTTGATTCTTCCACCACTTTATGACATCGAACTCGCCTGAATCGTCCTCGAACCGTAGGCCGTAGTATCGCTTAACTTCTGCCGGTGCGCCCTCCGGTATGTCCGCCCGTGGCGGTCCCGTGCTGGATTCCCCTGCTTCCCCGCGATCTATCCGTTGCCTGAGTCTCCGGCTAAACGCTAGTCCCGTCTTCGTTGGGCTTTCCATCACTGTCCTTTGCTCTTCCTGTGCGTTGAACTGTGGGAACCGGGCGTCGTATTCACTGTACAATGCAAAAAAGGCTTCGTTAACAACGTTAATAAAATTCTGGTAATCCACCCCGATGTTTTCCCCGCAGGCTAACATCATTGCCCCCAAGTAAACGAAAAACGGGGATCAAGTATAGCACCGAAGCAAAACGAAAACGGGGGTGGATCCCAGTAAGTTTGGTATTTTGTAATCATCCCCGGAATAATGGGAGAAATAATAGGGTCATTTTCAAATTCTTTGAAAGCACACGTAATTTGGTAAAGACCCGAAAGACCGTGGTTTAAAGAGGGCCTTTTTTGGTTTGAAAAATTTAGCGTAATAGCGTAAAATGGTTTAAGAAATTGGGTAAATTTTTGGGCCGTTTCCCAATCCGCCTCCGTGATCCGGCTCTGTGGCTCGAGTTCCATCCCGACGAAGTGGTCTAACGGCAGCCGCTGTCTACAAACAACTGAAACCATTAAATATGTAGAGTTCCAACGTGTATTATTATCTAAAACAAACTTGTTAGCGCGGTGATTGTGGTCTTTACAAAACTTTCTCCACCTACCGGTGGTTTGAGGATGCCGGATCCAATCAACAATGCCACGTATTTTATCAAGATGGTTAGCAATTTGATGTTCGCCGGTTCGTGCAATTAAATTTATTATCTGACAAGCACAGCGTTGATGTAAAATATTTTTAAATGGCGAACCGGGCAAACTAGATTCCAAGATTAAAATCGCGGCGTTGTTGTTTGCGGCATTGTCTAAGGTAATGGAAATTACCCGGTTTTGTAAACCCCAATCATTAAATAATGCAATTAATTTTTCAGCAATGTTTTGCCCGGTATGACGACCCTCGAATGGCGATAGGTTTAAAAGCCTTTGACATGGATTCCACTCGTCGTCTACGTAATGGGCGGTCAGACTCATACAGTCGTTTAAACTTGGACCGCTCCACAGGTCGGTGGTAAAAGCGACGTTTATGCTAGACATTTTAAAAAAATCGACCAAAAGGTTTTTTTGCATATCATATGCGGTTTCCATGTCTTGGGTATAAGTTGTACGGGAAAACTGCTGGTACGTCGGATTAATCCTTTGCATATATCGGGTATGGTTGGGATTTTCGACAAAACTCAGCGGCACGCCCGTAGAAATTATCCATTCGAGGGTCCATTTTCGTAAATTAACTGCAGAAAGGGCACTTACCTGTGCTGTGTTTACCTCTTCGAGCTGCCCGGTCGGGAAGCATGCTCTTGCGTGTCTTTTCAAGTATCCGGTTCCGAGGTCACCCATCGCGTCTAGTTCTTTGCCGCATTTTTTGCACGTGGCGAGTTTGATGCGTTCGCCATTCTCCAACCGCCGATCTTCGTGGAAAAATTCCCACACTGGGGCCGTGTTTGGTCGTCCCCACGCCAGGGCCGAAGGAGTTGCGCTGTTAAAACAAAGGAATATTACATCGGATTAATAATAAATTAAGTATTACAAAAAATATTACATTTATTAGATCTTGACATTAATCATATTAATTAAATTAAATTTTATATAGTTAATTAAAAGAGTTAACGAAATTAAAGATGGTATTTTCTATGTGTGGAAATCATTATCAAGCTCTTTTTGACGGAACTCCCCAAGGTTCCATGGCCAGATCGACTGGAAAGGATGCTATGATCTCGCTTTAGGCCCAAGCTTTTCTAGACAGAACTCCCCGAGGTTCCCAGGCTAGCTTGGAGGAGATTGCAAAGCAAACCTTATTTAAAAACCAATCTTTCTAAGACACCGTATTCCATTAAGAACTTTATAATAATCACCACACATACAAATTACCATTTTTCATCCCGTTAACTTATTAAATCTCAAGAAAATCGTTTCTGATGTGGAAGATCAGTCGGAACCGCAACCACAGAGCATACTAAGACTTTCAAGAGACGTGACAAATTAATTAATTAAACTAAAATAATTAAACTATAATATTTAAGGTTAAAAAATTAAACGAAATTAAATAATTAAGATAATATGATTAAATGATTATTAAATCTCAAGAAAATCGTTTCTGATGTGGAAGATCAGTCGGAACCACAACCACAGAGCATACTAAGACTTTCAAGTGATTATTATTGAATAATTATTAATAATTAAAAACGGATTAATATGTATTAATTATTATTTATTACTTATTAATTATTAATAATTAATTATTACTAAGTACTAACTTATTAATTAATAAATATTAATAATTAATGAAATAAACAAATGAATAAAGGTTATTACCTGGTTGAAGGACGTCGAGCACGTCGAGGACGGGCAACGGAGGCTTCACCGCTATCTTGATTGGAAGAACCGCGGTTGTAAACCCCAACATTTGAACCATGGACCGAGGGCGGCGTTTGAAAGTCGTCGGGATCGGCATCGTGGGGGCGTTGAGTTTCGTCGGGATCGGCATCGTGGGGACGTTGAGTTTCGTCATGATCGGCATCTTCGGGGCGTTGAGTTTCGTCGGGATCGGCACCTTCGGGACCTTGAGCTCTGTAATCGGCACCTTCCCGAAACATGAAATCGAAAAAAGGATCGTTATTTCCCCCCCTAGATTGAGCCACCGCTTCGACCAATTCTCGGGACACACGATCGGGATTGGCTTGGTGGTGGGCCAACGCCCGGACTAGACTAGGTCTTAGAGACCGTACTGTATCGTCGGGATAATTTGGATTGGGAGGGGAAGGGAATATTTCTGACGGAAGCATAACGGGAATGTAGTTGTCGGGACAAGGCTGCGATGTTCCCCCTTGTAGAAATTGGGGTTGCAAATTCCTGGCCGCCCTTCGACCCCCGGAACTACCGCCGCTTCTTCGAGACATATTAATGAGAGAACTTTAGAAATTGAGAAATTTAGAACTTTGGAACTTTAGAGCTTGAGAGTGGAAAAAACTTAGAGAATTGAGAGAATTTGAGAGAGAGTTGAGAGATTGTTGGTGAAGAAATGAGGGAGGAAGAGGTGGTATTTATAGGGTTTGAGGAGAGAGTGGGGTGGGTGAATAATTATTGTGGTGGGTGAATAATTGTGAGGAGAAAGTGGGTGAAAAAATATTGAAATTTGAAATTTTAGGGTTGAAATTCGAGTAAAGTGGGTAATAATTGTGGTTGGGTAATAAATTTCGGGTAAAAAGTGTGTTATTTTCGCCACAAACAAACACATCACTCGGATCAATGACGTGGCGCGTTGTGAGCCGTCGATCGCCCATCACGCGGATCAGCATCTGACCATCGCGATTAATGCCACGCGTCGCGATCGTCGCGATTAAGAGGCCCACGTCGCGAATCGTCGCGACTCGCCAGAAAACGTCGCGATCGGTCGCGATCATGAATAGTGCATCGCGAGATGCAGCTCTACACTCAACCCTTGTGTAAACATAAGATAATACTACCTTAAACGCCGAGTTCAGGTAAGTATATAAGAAATTTATATATACTTATATAAATCTTAGACACATTAATTGACCAATAATTGAAATGTCATGAAGCCTTAATATAGTATAAAATTAATATTCTTCTAGTTAAGGGGATTGACAAGCGATGGGCACAGAATCACCCTTATATGCCTTGCACGTATAAAATGTAAAATTTCTATAATCCTGCCAAAAAAAAATAAAAATCAGATGTTTACTAATTTGAAGATTTAGAAAGAAAAAAAAAATAGATTCAATGAAAATCTGTTTTATTTTCATTTGTTTTTTTTAGAGAGATGAGAAGTAAAGGGCTTACATTTCCGATGGACTGATTATTCACAATGACCCATGGAATGAATGCTTGAGGCGGATTAAGTTGCGCAATTTCATTTGCATAGCTTTGTTCAAGCTGCAAAACAGATCATACACTATAATTAAATAAAACAATTCTTTTAGAAAATTATTTGCTAGATTAAATTAACAAAATAGAAAGGCAGAATGCTAAAACTTTTGTTTAGCAGAGATGATTATCAATTCCTTAGAAAGGGGTTAATTTCATAATAGCACATTATTATTGTTATGTATCAAAGGAGAGGTGCTTGCTTGTATTATTAAAATAACATGATACTTGAATCTCACAATGGAATAAAGTACGTAGCTCTAAAATAATATAAAATTTGCTATATATATTCTTTACACATACAAAAGGAGTGTCCACCATAAAATAAAGAGTAATATAATTTGAGTATTTGTAAATTTATTGAGTTGAGTAGAATTGCCCTCTGAATTCAAAATTTAGTGAATTTACACCCTTGAACAAACGTTTTAGTGCATAAAAGCCCCCTTAAATCATTGAACCGCCCCTTGAACTAAAATGCGTGAATCCCCCCTTGAATAGATTTAAGTGCAGATATGTCCCCTTAAGTTATTGAAATGTGCGGAATCTCTCTTAGATTTTAGTTTTTTTTTATTTAAAAAATGTCTGTAATCTTACAACGCGAGCCTGGATTCTAAAGAGATTGACAACTCGGATAACACAATCTATATTGATATATATATATATATATATATATATATATATATATATATGTGTGTGTGTGTTAGAAATCACGGCATGTATTGAGTTTAAGGTAATTTGAGCTATCATAAAGATAGATAAGTAATAATTCCAATCAACCAAGATGTTATATCAATGGCCTTGAACTTTGAATTTAGGGGACAATTCATACAACTTATTTAGGGTAGAGGTGAATTTTTGCAGTAAATTTTGGTTCAATGGAAATTCTTGCTAACTCTTGCGTTCGAGGGGCAATTTCGCACGACACAACAAATTGGGGGGGAAATGTGTAAATTATTGGCAAATGAAATGAGTTGAGGGAGAGAAAAAAGACCTTTGTCCCATTGAGGCTGTGGAAGCAATCAAAGACGGGCTTGGAAGGCAAACCCAAGGAGGTGAAGCAACTACTCCAATCTTTGTGTGTTCCTTCGATCACCATAAACTCAAAGCAGTAGATCAGAGCAAAATGCTTGTTCTGCGTTGTGTTTCTCAACAAATTACAAACAATTTCTCAACACAAAACAAAACACATATATAATTATGAATTAAAATAAATAAATAAATATTATATTACCACATCATGCAGCATATTAATTGCACAGGCTTGCAGAGTATTTAGCTTGCACTCATCCGACCCATTCTGAACAATTCATAGAGAAATGAGACCAAAAAAAAAAAGAGTAAAAAATCCATAAGCTCAAAACTTTAAAATTAGAATCCATCACATATTTCATAAAGAAAAAGAGAAAAATGTACCACGCTTAAAGGCCTCGACGATCGTCCTCGACAAGCCCTTGGACCGTGGCTTCGTGCTGAAGAAAAATGTGTGTCTTGTTTCGATTCTGTCCAAGCAACAGATCTGCCAAGAAAGAAATCGTCATCGATGGCTTCGAAAGACGAAGCAACTTCGTCGGGAGTTGGGGCTAATTCTGTAGCAAAAGCAAACACTGGACCTCCTTTGGGCCAAAAGGACTCCTGTGTTCTCAGTTCTAAAGCTCATTACTCGTTGTCAGAGCCTATGGAGGAAATCGAGCCAACAGTCACGCATCTACAGATGGAAAACCAAGGGAATAATATGAGGGTCCCTGAAACTTCGAATCCCGAAGAAGTCCGCTATGATCTTCGCAAAACGGAAGAGGGGGCTCAGGATGTTTTCATCGACAATGACCTGAGAACTATTCTAGCCTCCTCGATCGACAAAAGCTCGGATTCTCATGGGACTTCCCCGTCCTTTGTGGAGTCTGTCTCGAGAGATGTAGGAGTGAATGAGGGTTCTCTTTCTATAGAGGTTCCGATCAAATATCCTGTTCCTTTTGACAACCCTCTGTTCATCCCTGAGAAGTCAAGTATGCTCGTGCCCCCACAGCCGCTATCGATTCCGAACAACGAGGTATCCACTTCTCTTTCAATGTCTATCCGGGTTTCTAAAGGAAAACGCATGTCTCCCGCTGAAGGGCGTGTGCATTTAGCAATGACAAAAGGTTCCTTTGTGAAGAAGAAGCCCAAGCGCTCTCTCAAGTCCTTGGCGAGAGAAGGCAAAGTTAGTACAGAGTTAATCTCGAAATCCTTGCTTGAAGGCCAGTTGGTCCAGGTGGACGCCTTGGACCCGTTAGCTATGAATGAAGGGGATAAGGTGTGTGGTTCGTCGATGGTTTGTTCCAAGAAAATGGATGAAATCATTGGCACATCTGAATCTGAAGCGGCGTACCCTGTGAATCAAGGCCGCCGAGCCCAATGATAGGCCTTGTGTGGAACGTCCAGGGTTTGGCAAACCCTCGGACATTAGGAGCTCTTCGCTCTCATGTGAACCAATTTAAACCGGACTTTATTTTCTTGTCTGAAACTAAGTTGGTTCGCTCGCAGTATGAGAGAGTCCGGATAGAGCTTGGCTTTGAATCGTGCTTTGGCGTTGAAAGAGTTGGTATGAGTGGGGGTCTTATGTTTCTTTGGCGAGATTCTATTAAATTCTCGTTGGGATCTTTCTCTAAGTTTCATATTGAAGGGGTTCTTCAGTGCGATGGTGAAGTGGATTGGAGATTTGCCGGTATATATGGGGATCCAGTCTCAAGTCAGCGGAAACATTCGTGGGAGTTGATTCGGCGCCTCCGATTTATGCATCCTGGCCCTTGGGTGTGCGGGGGCGACCTTAATGAAGTTCTCTCGAATAGTGAAATCAAAGGTGGTTGCGCGCGTGATCCATACCTGATCGATAACTTCAGGACTTGTCTTGACGAGTGTGGTCTGCATGACTTGGGGTATGTTGGGGAACCTTTCACATGGAGGCGAAAGGCTGGCGCAAGAACGGTTGAGGAGAGAATCGACAGGTGTTTAGGTACCTCTGAATGGGTTGATCATTTTCCGAATGCGGTTGTGCGCCATCTTGACTTCTGGAGCTCAGACCATCGCCCTGTGCTTCTCAACTCGAAGGGTGCTCTTGAGTTAGAAATCTCCCACAGAAAGCGAGGCCGAAGGAGATTCTTCTTTGAAGAAGCTTGGTTGCTCGACGAGGGGTGCGAAGATGTGATTCGTATGGCTTGGGACTCAACTAGATTGGGCCCAGGCAATTGGCAGCTTAAGCAGAGTTTGAATCTCTGTCGTGAAGGTCTCCGGCAGTGGGGGCGCGGAAAGTTTCGTGAGCTAAGGGAAAAAATTGAGAGGCAACGACTTATTCTTGCTCGGATTAGTGACGCGAAAGAGGAGATGGATTGGGTTTCTTTCCGAAGAGAAGAGCGTCAACTGGATTCTCTTACTGAAAAGGAGAAATTTTTTTGGCGCCAACGAAGTCGGGCGACTTGGCTTAAGCACGGAGACATCAACTCGAAGTTCCACCATCAGCGGGCCTCGGGCCGTCGTAAAAAAAATAAAATCGATGTCTGGCGAAATGGAGATGAAGGGGTGACTGGGGTTGTTACGGATTACTTTCGATTCATTTTCACTTCTAGCAGGCCCAGTGAAGAAGATATTGAGGCGGGGCTGGTTGGAATATCTCCTAAAATCTCGGCAGAGATAAATAACTATCTTCTCAGTCCCTTCACGGCTCAAGATGTGAAAGATGTAGTCTTCTCAATGGATGCTATCAAAGCTCCTGGTCCTGATGGATTCCCGGCTCTTTTCTACCAGAAGTTCTGGAATATTATTGGCCAAACGGTGACAAAGGTTTGCCTTGAGATCCTGAATGACGGGAGATCAGTTCAGAACTTCAACAACACAATCATCACCCTTATCCCCAAGATCCCTAACGGGAAGAAGGTGAGTGATTTCCGCCCTATTAGTCTCTGCAATGTTATTTATAAGATTGTCTCAAGATGTCTCACAGATCGCCTAAAAACGACCATGAGCTTGGCAATATCTGAGAACCAGAGTGCTTTTGTGGGTGGTCGTCAAATCTTTGATAATGCGATGATTGGCTTTGAAGGGATCCATACTATGCGTCGTGGTCGATTTGGTAATGGGGAGTGTGCGGCCCTTAAACTTGATATGGCTAAAGCTTATGATCGAGTGGAATGGTCTTTCCTCCGTGCGGTAATGGTTCGTCTGGGTTATGCAATAGAATGGATCGATAAGATTATGTGCTGTGTCACGTCGGTCTCTTTTGCCTTCAACGTTAACGGTTCTGTTCGTGGCCGGGTTATTCCACAAAGAGGTCTTCGTCAGGGGGACCCTTTGTCTCCATTTCTATTCCTTTTTTGCTCTGAGGGTCTTTCAGGCCTCCTTCGGAATGCGGAGGAGCGAGACACTCTTAATGGGCTTAGATTCGGAGGGGAAGGCTTGTGGATTTCTCATTTGTTTTTTGCGGACGACAGTCTCATCTTCTTCTCAGCATCGGATGATGAAGCTGAAACAGTCAGAGACTGTTTGAGGATTTATGAGAAGGCATCCGGTCAGATGGTTAACTATACAAAGTCTGACGTGTGCTTTGGGAAAGACGTGGACGAAGCCAGAGGAATTAGGATAGCCAATTGCCTTGGGGTCACAAAAACTGAGTGTCACCAACGCTATCTCGGTCTCCCGGCTTTTGCTGGGGGTCGGAAGAGAGAGTTGTTTGCCTATGTCAGGGAGCGAGTCTGGAACAAAGTCAAAAGCTGGAGGGGCACCAAAGTATCGCAAGCGGGAAGGGAGATTCTTATTAAGGCTGCCCTTCAATCCATTCCCACCTATGTCATGAGTTGTTTCCGTCTTCCGATCAGTCTCATTGGCGACATCCACAAAATCTGTGCAGGTTACTGGTGGGGAGACAGTAACAAGAATCGAAAAATCCACTGGTCGAAATGGATCGAGATGTGTCGAAACAAGTGTGAGGGGGGCTTGGGATTTAGAGACATGGGATGCTTTAATCAAGCTTTGCTCGCGAAAAATATGTGGCGCCTTATCCGATCTCCGAATTCACTCGTGAGTAAAGTCTTTGCAGCTTGTTATTTCCCCAACGGAGACGCTTTGTCGGCTGGCTTAGGATCATCTGCTTCCCATGTATGGAGGAGTCTTCTTTGGGGCCGTTCCATCATCTTAGCGGGCTCCCGTTGGCGGGTTGGCAATGGAGAAGATGTGGATATTTTGAACGACAATTGGATCCCGAGGTCGAACTCTTTCCGTCTTATTGATCCACCTCCCCTACCTGTGAATATGCGTGTGTGTGAGCTTAAGTCGGCCTCTGGAGAGTGGAACGAAGATCTCATAAGAGCTATGTTTGGCTTTGAGGATGCCTCAGCCATTCTAAGCATTCCTCGGGCGAATAACAATCAAAGAGACATGATCATGTGGCATTATTCTACGAATGGGGAGTATTCGGTCAAAAGCGGATATCGAATTGGTTTCGCTTCGACTCATGACCTTGGATCAACATCCTCATCTAACAACGGAACGACCTGGTGGAGGAAGATTTAGAGGATTGCGGTTCCTCCGAAAGTTAAACTCCACGTGTGGAGGGTCTGTAAAAAGGTTTTGCCAACACGGACTATTCTTTCTCGCCGCGGCATTCAGCTGGATACGAGGTGCCCTCTTTGCCGTCTCGAGCATGAAACGGTTGGACATTGCTTTTGGGGATGTAAATTCAGTCGAAAAATTTGGAAACTTGCTGGGTTGGGTTGTATTCTGGACCTGTTTGAACCTAGAATTGATCCTCAATGTCTCATCGCCTCGGTTCTCACATCTTTCAGCCCAGGTGAGTCTGCATTGTTTTCTTTACTCCTATGGCAAATATGGAATAATAGGAATAATGTAGTGAATGGAAGCAAATCGAGATCCCATATGAATATTGTTGAAGGGGCGCTTACCTACCTCACTGATTTTAATGAGGCACATAATACTGAGAACCCGAAGAAGGATACTTATCAAACTGCTCCTGCCTGGAAGCCCCCCGAGGAAGGCTATGTTGACATCTGTGTTGACGCCGCGATTGATGGTTGTGGGGACAATTATGGCATTGGCTTAGTAGCTCGCAACCATGAAAACCGTGTGCTTGCTTCGGGAATTAATTTCCATAGGCATGGTTTGTCCCCCCTACTTGCGGAGGCTTCTGCTATTCGTCGTGGGGTTGAATGGGCGTACGACCAGGGATGGTCGAAGATTCGTATCCAATCTGACTGTCAAGGAGTTATTAAAACTCTTAATAATAAGTCCATCCCTCTATCCGATTTAGGCACTATTGTGTCTGATATCCATCGCTTAGTCACGCAGATTGAGTCTGTAGTGTTCTACTTTAGCCCGAGATGCTGTAATGAAGTTGCGCATGGCCTTGCCAGACTCGCGATAAAGTCTAGAGGGAATATAGTTTGGTTGGAGTCTGTCCCGCCTAGTATTGAACCTCTTGTTGCGCGTGACTCGGTTTGTAACGAGGGAGTCCCGACCCTTGTTCGGGACGTTTGTTTGGCTTCTGCCGCTAGTAATTTGATGTGGAGTACTCTTCCCTCTAGAGCCGCACCCGTTTGGGGGACTCGGAGGGTTTAATGAGGCTCGTCTTCCTTTCAAAAAAAAAAAAAAAAAAAAGCATTCAATACACATTAATAAAATCAAATAAAGTGAAAGCGTTATTTGCGGCACAATTATCTAAAGTGTTTGAAAAATCAACGTTAAATACTCTTTTTTTTAGTCGGAAATTTTTTTAATACTTTTCTCTCACGTGATAGACATGTACCTTTTCTCGGGATTGTTTGGTACCTGTCTATAACGTGGGAGAAAAGTATTGGTATTTCGTCCGTTTAAAATAAAGAATGAGTATTAAACACTGGCTTTTCAAACACTTGGTATTAATATCCCAAAAATCATAATCTGTTTTTTTTTTTAAGAGAAAAAAGAAATTGACGAAATGAATAAACCTGACAAGCAGTGGCATTGCTTGATCTGTTGAAGGAAGCATCTCCCAAGGGCACAAGCCTGAGCTTGACAATGGTGTCGAGGCCATTGTTGAAGATGGGAGCGAGATTCTGGACTATGAAAGACGCTGAAGAGAGGTTCATTGCTTCATAGTAGACCGAGAGATTCACTTTCTTCTGGGAATGACCGTACTCGAAGCAGTGACATTCAAGTATGAGAAAGAGAAGTGCAGTGCACATGGTGAGTTTGAACAGAGAACCCATTCTTGTTTATTTGCTTCACAACTCAGAAGAAGTCTATTTATTTATTGAGATGATTATCACCAGAAAATGAAATAGTACTCGGTACTCACACTCTATAAGGAGTAATAAATTGCATCTTTGGCTTTATTAATTGTGACAATTGCATTCAATATTAATGGTGAGTGAGTTGGTGACAAATGTAACAATTCCGGTGATATACACTTAAAATAATTTTTTTAACGGCGAATATTCTCAAGTTTTGATTTAATGTGATTTGAATTAGGGCTGCAACCGGTCGATTAATCTGTTTATTTTTCACTATTTGGTATCCTTAACCTAATTCCGGTTAGTCATGTTTTAATAACCTTAACCTGTTTTTAAAACCGGTTAACCGGAAACCGGTTAACTTAATTTTCGGTTATTAAAATCTGATTAACCTGTTTAATAACCTTAACCTGTTTTTTATTTATAAATATAGCATTCCACACATTTTATCGCAACAATAACACATATCGGTCCAAAATAAATCGTAAATAAAACAACCCAGTCCAAAAAGAAACATACCTATCCAAAACATGAATCCAAAAAGTACAACAATTATAAATAATTCAAGAAGTCAAGGAGACTTTTGATTGAAGAGAGAAGTAACCCTACTTAATTTAATTCTAAAATATTTACATAAAAAATTAATATTAAAACCGGTTATAAAAACCGGTTACAAAAATAACCTGTTTTGGAAAATAAATAACCTGTAACCTTATCCTGTTTGAAATCAGATACGGTTAGCCTTAATCTGTTTCCAAGACAATTCGGTTACGGTTATTTTAAACCGGATAATTTTTTGTTACGGATTTAAAATTCGGTTACCGGTTATTTTGCACACCCCTAATTTGAATGTATTCAATGTCTAAAAAAAGTCTAGGAGTGAAACCGGAACCGAGAACAAAAAAAATTACCTTTCTTTTTATTGTCCTTGTTCCGAAAAACCGGGAATTTGTTTTTTGGTACCGGTTGCGGTATAAACGACATATACTAACAGTGATTTTTAAGCACTCGCGAGGAAAGAATATTTACCGAGATTTGGAACCCACTGATGTGAAAGTACCTCCTTGACATCTGTCACCGAAAAAAAAACTTGAGTCTTCATCGTTCTAATTAAATACAATTTAAATATATTTGCCGCTACTATTCTAAAAATAGAGTTGGGTGACGTACCTATCCTAGTAATAAAAAGAGACCGACAAAATATGGTCGCTGAATATTTATGATGCAGATGATGTATTTATTTCTCACCAGATTATAGAAAAATAGGATTTATTATACCTTTGACTCGTACTCTTAGTCTTACCGAGTTTCTATTCATTTGATATTTATGCTTCCATGTTAATTTTTTTTAGTACTAGAGATACATTAAACAAAATACGTGGTTTTTGAGAAATTTATAGAAAAAGTCTCCTCTAAGTAATTGCCTAGTTTGTTGCGGCTGTGATCGGATGCCTTATTTATTTTAACCCTTCATGCCAGCAGGAGCGACGACATAAGATCATTTTCAACGACAATTCTATATTTTACTCCATTTAAACACTACTTTATTTATTACACTAAATTTAAATATGTAATTTATATTCAATTTATTTATTTATTTATCTTCATATTCTTGTATATAAAATAACTCTTACCGAGCTACATTTTAACACTAAGTTGATTTTTTTTTTCTTTTCAATTTTAGTATTGCTATAATTTCATCTCGGTATTAATATCAATGTTCTTTTTTTTTTTTCACAAATGTAATTTTTGTTATAAAATATTGTGATCTTATACTTCAAAATCATAAATTAGAAATATAAATAATATTTATGATAAATATGATATTTTTTTTTTAATAAAACAGAGGTAACTATGAAAATAACAAATTTGATAAGGACTAAAATATAGATTTTTTTAAAAATAACATGATGAACAATGTCGCGTCATACTGTTCATTGTTCAATATACTGTGCTTGGGTGGACCTCCAATCAATTGCATTTTTTGGGTGGAGTTGGTCTAAGACTCCCCACAGTACACATCCCAAAGTGGTCAGCATGGAGAGTGTTAATGCACGATATTTGATTAACGTAGAACTAGTCACGGTTTGACTCAGGGCCTGCCCCTGTATCCGCATAGGCAGACGGGGTGGAGTCAATGAGGATTGACTAAGTCTCAGTTTCGTTGAATCCGTATTGTCGTCTTTTGCGAGCTGTGAGGATGCTTTATTTAATGTTTCTGGTGATGTGTTGTCGTCCAAATGGTCCTGCAAAAAAGAAAATATCGATGCCGCACTCCGTCACTATAGCAAGGCTGCCTATGTACTCACTTGTAGCCAAGTGAGATCAAGTCATCACTACTTCATCGTTAGTAATAAATGGAGGAATGACGTGGTCCAATGAGTGCAAGGTGTCCACGACTAAGTAGTGGGGTTGCATTGGCTTGGCGGAGCTAATGATCTTCGGGTTGAGGGGTTGCGCTGTAGTTGGCCTTGCGCGAGCTCAGATCTTCATGTTTGGTGACCTTCGGAGGTAGGTCGTCGGTTAGTGAGTCCACGATGATGACTAACTCGAAGTTGTGGCGATGTTCGAAAAGAGATTCGACTATGATGTGAGTGGAACACTGTCTTAAATAGACTCGAGCCCGATCCTCGTAGACAGAGGGGAGGGCGAATTTTCTCTCTGGCAGTGAGCTTAGTTCGTCTTTCTAGAGAGAGAAACTCTGGACAAAATGTCTATAAAATGAGGAAATGAGGTCTCTATTTATAGGGAGAATGAGTAACCACTTCTCCACATTTTGGAGGCATCTAAATGGAATATTCCCTTGAAATATTCCAAGAAAATGGCGTGATTTCTTATGGGGGAGGTCGTCGAGGTACGCCAATGTGTTGCTTGCTCAGCGATGTAGCGCATACGTTGTCCCAGTGCTTTCCGGAGGCCTCGTGATGTAGTACTTTGGATCTTATAACGACTTCGGAGTGTCCTTAGCATTCTTGTCAGATTGAATTACTTGTAGCTTGACGTTTGATTTTATAAGTCTTGTTGGTGAGGTGTAGCATATCACCGCTTGGAGCTTGTCTATCTTCGTTGGCATGGCCTGTGTAGGTTGACGTTACCAATGGCGCTTGCCATAGTGAGGACTTCCCCACTGGAAATTGCCAATAGGAGGTTGACGTTGCCACTGGAGGTTGCCATAGTGAGGACGTCCCCACTGGACATTGCCAATAAGAGCTTGACGTTGCCGGATGAGGTGGTCGACGTTGGCGGCCGTTGTCTAAGAGAGGTCTACGTTGACAACAGAGGTCGTTGATGTCAGTGGACATTGTCGATGGCCTTTTATAGTTGTCATAGCCTTGCCTAGGGCTTGGTGAGGTTTCCCTATCCACGCCAAGTAGTCGGGAATGCTTTGATGTCCTCAAGTGAGGCCTTTTTGGGCACGTGGCAGGTCTTCGGGCCGTACTTGACTTCCGTGCTCGTCTTGCGGGCTTGAAATTGGGCCGACGGGCTTTGACTTTAATAATGGACTTTGATTTTTATCTTAGGGACCCATATTTTTAATAATATGAAAAATGCACATAATAAATAGCTTCCCAACCATGGACCGAGCTCATTGAGAGGTGACTACTTAGGCAGTAATAATAGAGATAAAAATGTCTAGTTGCATGCGTCAAATTTCAGTATGACATTGTGCGATATTCACTGTAATATCAAGAGAGTAGATAAGAAAAATCTTTTTAACGTGGTCCATTGAAAATAATATAATATAATATTAAAGTTAGTTAAAGTGGTACGACCAGAAAAGTGGTTGTGGTTTTCACATTAAAACCTAAAACCCTATTTTTATCTAATTCGGGTATTCAGTTTTTTCTAGATATATTTGATTGTAACCGCTTTAATAGCGGTTACAGTTTAATCGATTTTCAGTGGAAGATTCAGTTTGCGATTTCTGTTGTTCACCGTACTTTCCCATATCATCTTATTCTTTGCATTTTTTTAGAAAAGAAAAACAAATACAAAGTCGAACCTTTTTATTTTTATTTTTTGTCGTTATTTTTTTTATGATGGCTCTAATACAATGATTTTGATATTTGCCTTTCAAGTCAACAATTAATTAGAATAATATGTTTAGTATATCGCCTCAAAGTTAAAGTCTTGATTGCTACCTAACTAAACTATTATTAGCATTTGACTTTTGGTCTCTCTATGAAATGTTTAACTTACATCCATCCATGCTTCTCTTTCAAATTTATGGCAAGATTATAAGTGGCAAACCGATACACTATTCGGTTAATATACGTTTGGCAAGATATGAGCTTCGAAAAAACCGAAACCAAGTGAGTCAGCAGATCCGGGATCATTGCCAATATTGCTGATGTTCAGAGGAAAAAAGTCTGGTTCACCTCAATTTAAACGTAAGACTTAAACTTTCCCTCCTAAAATCCACTACGACGAGTGGTCTAATATCGAATATACACTAGAATTACAAGTAAAGGCGATTGCAAATCCTCACCACAATCGCGTGAAGAAGTAACAAAGAAACGGAGAATCGTCCCGTTTAGTTATATAAGAAACAGCATAGCACATAACAGTGACAAAATGAATGTCGTTAGACATGGCATTTTGGGATACAAATTAACATTTATAGATCGATCATTTTCCAAATAGCATCACACATATCAAGGGCACTTCTGTTTGTTGAGTCAATTTCAAACTTCTTTACCTCCTTTTTCTCTCTATCAACAATATCTGTTGCTCACGTTGCTCAGGAAAACCCAAAATCCTTTTAAGCCTCATTTTCTTTTTGAAGCAACCACATAAAAAATGATTATATTAAGAAGCAAATGCAAATTATTAAAGTAAAAAAGAAAGGTCACAATAAAGGATACGCCCTGAGATCTTCGATGGCTCCGATAAGTTGGGAATGATATTGGTGACTGAAGCGAGCATGGAAAGTGTCCTCCTGAGCAATAAGAGAGACCCTATTCAGCTTTAAAGGAGCACAATAGAAGTCATGGATATTGATAGGGGTGGAAATTTTGACCATAATTCCATTTCCCTGTTTTGTCCCGGGATCCAATCCTGTTTAGTATATAGCAAAAGATGCGGGTTTTTTTAAAATACCTAAACCGGGACGTCATGGTTCCCGATTTTCTACTAGGACATGGTTAAAAAATCTATATTTTGTTGCATTTCCCGAGTGATTTATTCTATAGATTCTTTTTTATCCTATTAGCTATTAGGAATTGTGAGTCTGATATATTTGCACACTACCGTGCACATATATTTGATGTTTAGTCTACAAGTTTTTTACATGTTGTGTCTTTAATTATCATGCAGTTAGAATATCACACAAGGGGATGATAGTATGGTAGTACAAAGTTTATTGATAAAAGTCCAGTTTGTATTAATTAGTGAGTTTGTATTGATTAGTTGAGCACTTAAGCTTGTTTCCAGATAGGTAGGCAATGTGGATTATTATTAATTGTTAATTATTGATTAACTCAGTCTGTCCGTCTCAAACTATTTTCCCAATCCGAATTAAAAAAAAAATGGATTTTGTTCTTCCATTCAATCCTGTCCTGGTTCCCGATTGCAAAAACAAGCGGGATTTTTCAAAAAGGACAGGGGAAGAGTCCCGATTCCCGGTCCCCGTTTCACCCATACCTTTAATATCGAAAAACAACTTAGTCATGGTAAACTATAAGTTGTTTAAAGCATTGATCTGCACAAAAAAACGCAATTTCTCTATACTATGTTAATATTATTCTACTTTAATGCTTATAAAAGATTCAGTTTCACTCTAAACTAGTTATTTAAATCTATATAAACACTTGTGCTTCACTGTAGTCCATTGTTGTAATACTAACAGGTATGGAGTTTATGCTAAGATTATAAAAAAGGACAGGACAAAGCTTACTGTGCATTGAGCTCATCTTGTTCACGTTTCTCCAGTGCTTGGTTCCGCTCCTGGTTGGAGATTCTCATCCGCTCCTTGTCATTGATTTCGCTAGTAATAGCCGTGTTGATAATGATACAATCGGAGAAAACAAATAAGTAAGCATGGAATTCCACCCTAAATCTGGAAAAGAAAAAAGTTCGCACTTTTGCACTTATCTAAGCTCCTCCGAAAGTAAATTTTCTTTCTTATGCTCCTCTTCAAGTTGTTTGAGAAGAAGATCTAACTCTTCATCACTCACAACCTCAGATCTCGCTGCCTCGATTTTCTCCCTGCAGCCATCTAGTTTGCTCTCGTAATCTGGTCCAGAAAAGTCGACGCGATTGTTATGAACTAGAAAAATCCCGTCGCTCCTACCTCGTCTATTTATCCTAATCTAAGTGTTTAATCATATAGAGTAATATGATAAATCTTTTGGCTCCAAATGTCATCCATAAACTCATTTTAAAGAACAATACAATTCAGAATTCAAAATCAACGGAACTCGGAGGAAGTTAAAAGCCACTACTAATTCAAAACAATTGCATCAGAAATTAATTCTAGGTTTTCGATTCCAGTTCAATTATGAAAAAAAGAAGCTACTTAATGAATTTGCTCCTGAAAAAAAGGTATCATTGATCATTTATTCAAACAAAATCACTGAAAACTAGATAAATTTCCAAAATGATTACTTGAGATCGAGCAATGCAATCCTATAATTCGCTGACCTAATTATTAAGAAACCAAACAGAGGAAAAGCAAGAAAAAGAGGACCTTGAATAGAGGTTTGAACTTTGAGGAGATCGGTATCGCAGGAAGATCGCAGGGTCTGGGCGTCGCCGAAGCAGTGAGTCAAGGTTTCAGCGTCTCTCTTGCTCTTCAGAACCGCGACCAGATCGTCGCAGTAGGAGACTAGCTTCTCGACGCCAATGTCCTTGGAAGGATCTCCCATTTTCGTCTGCGAATTTCTAGGGTTGAATTCAAGCCTTTGAGTTAGTTAAGGAGTGAAAAGTAACGAGTTCAGGCCAAATTAAGATTGTGAGCATAAGAAATACAAAATCAATTAATTGATTGCTAGCTAATTTCTGTCTTTTTCTAGTTGGGTGACAATTCGGCAACCGATATGGGCTTTTTTTTCTTTCTTTCTTCCAACCAGCTTTAGCTTCAGCCCAATTCTATTAATTAAAAAGAAAACTATTAATTAAAATGTATGTTATCTATTATTATATTTCCAATCGTTTCACTATAACCTATATTATCATGATCATGAATTAAACAAATAATAATAAAAATATATCCAAAATAATTGCTAATTTTTTAATTCTAAATCCAATTAATATATAATACATAAATAATCTTTAGAGATTTACACGATCAAAATTAAATATTAAAAACTATGTGTAGAGTTTACATTAGAAAAATATAAAGTGGTATGTGCATTTTTCGAGCTATCTAAAAATTGGCCCCATCGGTGAAATTCAAAGTCCACTAGCAAAGTCAAAGACCAAGAGCCCAGGACCCAACACATTTGGCGACACCCGGAACCCGAAGGCCCAGAAAACGAAGTCCTTGACCGAAGTCTGTCTTCGGGAAAAGAAATTCGGACGACCCGACGAAGTCCCCGATGAGCCTCCCAACGAGGTCTCCGATGACGCGACGAGCCTTCCCGACGAGGTCCCCGACAATCTGACGAGGTCCCCGACGAGCCTCCGGAAGAGGTCCCGACGACCCCCCTGGAGGTCCCTGATGACCCCCTCATCGATAACACCGACAAGGGGATAACTTGCAATAATTGCACACGACGAGAAGACCCGAGCTTACGATAATCCTCGGGAGGTCCTCACAATTCCCCCGGACTCAATATACAAGCTCGCGGACACCCGGAAGACGCTACAGCTAAGCCAAGAAGCAACCGACGAGCCCCTTGCCACGACAAGGAGCCGCGCGACAAGCCTCCCTATGCAAGGAGAACTGACGCATTTTTCTAGGCAATTAATGGAGAATATTCTTCATTCATTCCTCCGAGATCAAGGAAAAGTGGTTACCTATTTTACCTGTAAATAGGAGTCTCCTCCTCCTCCTCCTCCTTCTCATTTTACACATTCTTTCACAGCTTTCTCCAGAGCTTCTCTCTCTAGAAATACCCCCCCCCCCTTCTCTGCCTCGCCCCGTTCGCGTATTTGCCGCCTCCGGAGCTCGCCACGAGGGATCGAATAAAGTTGAGACGTGGATTGAGTCTACGCCTCGCTAGGAAAAGTTGTAGTCGTATCCAATGCCTGTATTTGTCGGGCGTGGATCACGACACCCATTGCCTGTATTTTTCGGGTGTGGGTGAAGACACCCTCTCCTGTAATACCCTCGCCACCAGCGACGGTCACCCCCGCACCGCCTACATCGGTCTGGACTACCATATGTTACGCAGGTAGTCCTACTATAGTGATGGGCCCCACCATCAAATTTTTTTTTGTAGGTCCTCCCTTGCCGCCGAAGACCTCACCGAGGAAGAAAAATCATCCACGATCGCCAAGAACAGCCCGGAACCTCGCTAAGAACGAAGGATTTGCCTTCTGCTTTGACGATAACAAGTCAACCCGCGTTGACTCCACCTTTGACCGCCGACGCGACCACCGGGTGTGGCCCGGGGCTCCAATCTTGGATCGAGTTCTCAATTAAGCCATTTTTGCGCATTAACATAAAGATTTCCGTACACTTAATAAATCGGCGTTTTTGTCGTTTCAGGAACGTGACAAAATTTGTGTAAACGTACTCGACATGGTACTAGAGATTTTTATTCTAGTCCTCGGGGAAAAGTTTCACAGTTAGCACGACATGTTTTTGTTGCATCATTGACCACAAAAAGATTCAATTAGAAATAGTTGTCGTTTTTGCCGTGACTTGGAAAAGTTTATTGACTACTTACGGGACATTAAACCTCCTTAGACTATTTCCAATAAAACTCTATTTCCAATCAAACAGTAATTTATCTTCAATTAAATTCTATCTCTCACTTTATTTTTTATCCTCTATATCTTTTATTAATACCCTATGTTTTTTATAACTAATTAAATAACTTAGAAGAATTATGACAATGAGTAAAATATTATTCTATAAATTAGTTAGAAATATAAGTACACATTAAATAAAATATATTTAATAAAATCTACAACACACAAAATAAAATACAACACAGCACAATTAAATACTTTTGCCTACAGTAAATAATTTTTTAGACAAATAATTACTCTTTATAAATAATATTTAAGGTACATATTTTATAATATTATAAATTGTAGATATTTATGTAAATTTAAGAAATTTGAAGGATTATAATGTAAATATATATATATAACGTAGTGAATAGTGCAACGCTACATATATGAGGCTGAATCTATAGCTCCGTTGGACCACTAACGCTATTATAGCGTCACTTTTGCAACTCCATTCACTAGTACAAAACATGGATTCAAACACACTTCAAAATATCTACCATTTATAATATTTTATAATATTATAAATTGTAGATATTTATGTAAATTTAAGAAATTTGAAGGATTATAATGTAAATATATATATAACGTAATGAATAGTGCAACGCTACATATATGAGGCTGAATCTATAGCTCCGTTGGACCACTAACGCTATTATAGCGTCACTTTTGCAACTCCATTCACTAGTACAAAACATGGATTCAAACACACTTCAAAATTGTAGTTGAAAAGTTTCGACTACACTTTTTATGTGTGGTTGAATCCTCCATGGTAATAAGTTTAGACCACGGAAAACTGGATTCAAGTCAACTACTGAAAAAAACATCGTTGGAAGCAATCTCGCCACAGCTAGCTTCATCCATGCCATGGCGAGCTTGACTCCAACCACGGTTATTTTCCGTGATTAAAAGTAAAAAACATGGTTTTAAAAAATTGGGAAAATATTACCTAAAATTTTCGTCACTCAAAAAATTCAAAATTTGAATAAAAAACCGCTAAAACACATTACAAATCACCCTAACTCATCCGCAAGATTAAACACATTGTATTTTAGAGCACACATGGATACTCAAATAACATAATATGAACATAAAAACCACCAAAATCAAATTAACATTAAAAGCACTATATGAATATCAAGAACACCATATGAACCTCAAGAAAATTATATGAACAACAAAAAACACTATGTCAACATGAACACGAAACATATCCGGAAAAAAAATGGATCAATTTTTTTTACCCGAACAATAGACTGATTTTGAGGGCCTAAACGTCAAAATTTGGCTAAAATCCGAAAGCCATTTCCACCCAAAATTCACTAAGAAATCTTCAAAATCCGACACGTCGATTTTATTTCTACTAGACCAAAAACAAGTTTGGTTAGTTTAGGGTTTGAGGACGGAGAAGAAATTAAGATGAAGAAAGAGAGGACAAAAGAGGAACAATAAAGGAGATTAGAGGAAGAAGAGAGAAAAATAATGAAAAAAACGAGGAATATGTCAATTATATTCTGGAAACACGGAGGTTTACACAACGGAAGAACAAAACCGTCATTGGAACACGGTTTTAAATTTCAAATTTCAATTTTTTTTAAATCTCGCCGAGGCACATATTAAGGCTCGTTGTGGCGAGATCAGTTTCAGTAACTGTTACTGCGTAAAACTGGCTTTAACTTAGACTCGGATCCAAGGTTCGGGCCTTGAGTTGGACCCGGTGAACACGTGGATAATTGAATGCTGAGTCAACATGGGTTGACTGATGATCATCAAAGCTAGATGCGAGTCCCTCGTCTTGGGTGAGTCCCTTGTCTTAGCGAAGCTCCTCGTCTAGGCGTCATGTCAGCACTAGTAACATAGCTATGTACCACCAACTTAGGACAAATGGCCGCAATGCGATCACGACGCTCACTGGGCGTCTCGTCAGCAGGAGGACCATCGCCAGCAGCAAATCCCACGATGGCACGATCCTCGCCTACAGGTCCATCCTCAGCAACGGGCGCCTCATTGAAAACGTCATCGCCAGCGCCCGGCTCCTCGACGACATTATACATATCAACATCAACAAACTCTATGTCGGAAGCATTATCAAGGACCGACGGCTCAGAGCCAGGATCGCCAGAAAATCCGCCACAAGCCAAAGAGCCACCTGAAAATTATTCAACACACCCAGAAGACTAAGAAGACAAGTCACTCTCCGCTGGAGCCAACAAAGCGAGACAAAACAGCACCGAGAGATCCTTACAGAAGACAAGTCACTCTCCGCTTGGCCTAGGAACGTTAATTTCTTTGGCAGGAGATAGCCCTGGTCCCGACGAGTCTAACGCCGTGAACAGATCATTATTTGGAGTTCCGAAGCTCTCGAAATTGAACATCCCGCCAAAATAAGATTCTGCCACCATTTTTGGCGGTCGGTCGACAGAGCAGATTCGCCGGAGGTCAATATGTCCTCGCCACCGCACAAGGACATCACTATAGCAGCCGCATTGACCGCCAAGCTGCTGCCCAAGACGCCGAACTGCGCGAGCCCGCATTGACCGCCAACGTCAAAGTCAGCCACCACCACGCCAGGCACAGCGCTGCACTGCTTCGCCACCACAGAGCCCGCCGACGGGCCTATACCGATCGATCTAGCCCCGCTATGGGTCCCGCTGCCCGCGCCAACGCCAGCCGCGACAAAGTTCCCGCGCGCGCCCTTGCCGCCATCACCGTGCGCCACGCTAGCCGACGCGATCATCCCAGTAGTCGACGATGCTCCTCCGCCATTCGTCTACGGCATACAGTTCGCCGAACAGTAACCCGCCTCCACGCCGGTGCCCACGCCGACCACACCAAGGCCGAGCTCGGCGTCGCTCATGACACCTGATGGGACATAAAAAAGTGTTAGTAAATTGTAAAATCTTAGATAATATAATCAAATAAATTAAGTTAAATGAGTATAAATTGAATTAATTTGACATTATAAAATACATGACTATGTTAAATGAGTGAAACGGGTAGACACGATCAACACAATATTTAATGGGGCAGGTTTGGGTCTCATCTTCTAACACGATATTTAAATGGGGCGGGTTTGGGTCTACATAAAATAAGTAAAAAATGATTAAGACCTGGCACGAACACGACACGAAACCTGAATCGACACCCCTACAAAAAATTTACCTTCAAATTACTTGATCATTTATGTATCTCCTTGAATATTTTTAAAGTGTTCGAGTTGTTTAAAGATTATTCAACAAACATATTTCTAAATCAGTTTTATGAAACCCTGTTAAAAGCAATTTGCAGTTCCTTGGAAGGACGGAGAGGAGACTAACAAATAACACAAGTTACCTTAGAATTTTGAAAGTAAAGTTTCTCGCGCAATACAATTACCCAAGAAACTTGGGGGTTAATGTTATGTGTATTTTTCGGAACATATAAAAATTTGGCCTCACTGGTGAAAGCCAAAGCCCATTAGCAAAGTCAAAGACTAAAGGCCCAAGACCCAACGCATTTGGCGAGGCCTGGAGCACTGAAGACCAAGAAGACAAAGCCCTTGATGGAAAAGGAACCTCCAGGCGAGGTCTCCCGACGAGCCTCCTGGCGAGGTACTCTGGCAAGGTACCTCGCCCTAACGAACCACCTCGCCCTGACGAGCCACCTCGTCATGGCACGATGAATGGATAACTCACAATTATTCCACACGACGAGGAGATCTGAGCTTCCGAAGACCCTCATAAAGTCCCCAAGATTCCCCCGGACTCAACATACAAGCTCACGGACACCCCGAAGACACCACAGGCGAGCTATAGAGCATCGATGAGCCCATCGCCATGACAAGGAGCCGCGGCAAAGCCCCCTAGCAAGGAGAAATTCGCAGGCCCCTCCCTGTCCAATTAATTGGAATTGGTTTTCCTATAAATAAGGGGCTTCCCCTCCTCATTTCAACAAACTCTTTCACTGCTGCCCCTAGAGTTTCTCTCTCTAAAAATCCGCTTTCTCCTTTAAGGTTCTCCAACCCGGGCTAGCCATCCTCGGAGCTCGCCAGGAAAGGTCCGAATAAGAGATCAGAACTCGACAAGAGTATAGCCTCGCCAGAGAAGTGGTTCGATAGGTCGACGAAGACCTCCCTCGTCAATCAAGGAACCTCGTCATACGAGCTCGCCAACACCTGCGCCGTTTACTACGACACCCTCGCTAATAATACCCTTGCCATTCGGCAAAAGGTCACCCCCCGCGCAGCCATCATCGGCACTTCCAACGAGTCAAACCACATCGTGAGTCATCCATTTATTACTAACCCCGAACTACGTGGGACCTGATTCTCATAAACTAAGATACGTAGGCAGCCTCACCCAACCATAACCGACGGGGCACAGGCCTAATCTACTCTTTTTTGTAGGTCTTCCCTCACCACCGGAGCTCGCCAAGGAAGGGAAATCACGAAGAATCGTTAAGAACACCTTGGAGCTTCGCCAAGACGAGGAGTTTCGCCAAGACGAGGAGTTCGCCGAGGAAGGAAGTTAGCCAAGGATCGACAAGAACAGCCCAGAGGCTCGCCCAAGACGAAGGACTCGCCTCCATCTTTGATGATCATCAGTCAACCCGTGTTGACTCAGCATTCAATCATCCACGTGTTTACCGGGTCCAGGTCGGGGCCCGAACCTTGGATCCGACTCTAAGTTAAAGCCATTTTTACGCATTAACAATATATATTAATGCAAAGTACTCATAATCCATGTATGAATGTGTATTTGTGTAGGTCAGAAACATATTTTACAAGAACATTACGGATAAGTATTTTAAATCCATTATATTTTAAAAAAGATTAAATGAATGTATAAGTTATTTTTTTTTTAAAACTCCTTCACCATTCTGTATATTAAAAAAATGTACATTGGTGTCAAATTAATTGCAATTTGAGTTCTTAAAGATATTTCTCTTCAACGGTGTAATATGAGTATTTAATTTACTTCCCAATTCCGAAGTTATGCAAGATATTTTTACAATTTCAATATAGCTTTCTCAAAATGATAACGGAAATAAGCATATATATATGTTTGGACTTAAATACGTTAGTTTATCATGCATATATTTGTGATTTTATATTTTACATTAAATACTTCACATAATATCCAGGGGCGGACCATGTGTTGGTGGGGGTGGCTTATGTCACCCACAAATTTGTGTGAAAAAATTGTTACATGTATAATTTAAATTAAAAATGATAAAAATAAGTTAACTATTCTCTCTCACATACGACTTTGTCACCCTCAACATCTCTTCTTTACTCACCATAAATCTGTTTCCCTTTAAATATTATACCTGTTATAACCATAATAATTATCGGCATAATCGATATCGGCTTTTAAATTTTACCAAAACTCAAACAATATACCTAATATTATCTTCGTCGTATACTTGTAAATTGGACTTGCCAGCAGGTTACGGTAAATGATCTTTAAAACATTGACGAACCGACATAGATTACCATACCAAAAAAGCTGCATATTTAATATTTTGGTACTGATTCAATTATAGAAGATTTTCGTAACACGAAAGTAAGTCGCTCCATTTTGATGTAACTATGTGCTTTGAAATATTATTAACTATAATTTAATTTATTGGTATGTTACCCCGAGGTAATTTCCTGGGTCCGCCCCTGATTATATCTATATATATATATGTATATAAATTACTACTGAGAGGTTTCTTACATACTGGGGTTAATTTGGATGAGCTTTATAATATGAGAAGTTAGTAGTTTAAGTTTGATTGTTTTTGCAGCATTGTGCGGTATATGTTTTATTTATATTTTGCCCTGTATTTATTCTCCGTAAGAGAAACTGAAATAATTTTTTATAACTTTTCGTTAGAGCGGATATTCAACCATTCACATCACAATTTGATAGGTTATATATCTCAAAAGGAACACTTGAGAATTTCAATATTCATTATGTTGATTGGCTAATGTCATGTATTATTGTCTTTTTACCCATATATCCTTTATCAAATTAAGACAGATTCCTCTATCTTACATCTCTACTTATTTTAGTAGAAAATATTTTTTCTACCGGTCAGTATAAATTTTTGTTTAAATATAATACTTTTTTTAAATGTACATGTGCTTATTTTTTTGAGATAAAGACAACGATAAAATTACCGTTCATACATCTAAATGTATAGGAGATACCAAAAAGTTTCATCTAAATGTAAAGAAGATATTTTTTCGCTACCGCATGAAGCGCAGTGCCATCCACTAATTATTGATTAACCGACAAATACGATAATTTAAACACTATTAGTGTTCATTTTGCTCAGTTATAAATCCAAATAGTATACGTAATTAGAGAACAAAGCGACGTGGTTAACATTAATCAAACCGACCACACGTGGCTTCTTATATCTGAGGGAAGAAACCTCCGTAGCTTCTCAAACTACAAACCAACCAAATGGTGTTGTCTCTTGCCCCCACATAATATTATTATTAAGTAGTTTCAACATTATTTCTATATATTCGGAATTCGGATATGGATGAAAAAAAAAAAAAAAAATTCAACGAGTAATATCTTTAGAAAGTTTTTTTATTTGTTAATCATTCAAACATCCTAGCTGGTTTTGAAATTACCATCACGACGGGCTCTAAATTAGGCGGGACCGAAAAGTGATTTTAGAGCCTATTAAAATTAAAAAAAATATATTAATTTAATAAAAAATATTTATATAATAAGTATATATTATAAATAATAATATTGTTATGTATACTTTTAGATTTAAGGCCTTTAAATAAATTTTTATTTTATTATAAGTGTTGGAGCATGGATATCTCGCTTTGATTATAATCTTTAATATGTTGACTTATTTTATGAAAAGTTATCGTAACATAGTTGTAAGGTGTTTCAACCAGTCAATCAAGCCGCACGAATCAACAATCGTGCGCATCATCAATCAATGACTGATTGTGTCGATCCCTTCGTGCATTGCCTTATAGGGATCATGAGCTTAACGAGAAGAAGGAGATTGCGGATGATTGCTTTTCATGGAAGGAGCTGAATCTTGTCATCAAGACTTGGAAGATTTGTGTTGTCATCAACTTTTATTAGATCCAGTCATCGAGGTCAAAACCGATAGCACTTACAAAGACATTCTAAGAAAACCTTCGAAAAAAGGCCAGTGGTGATCCATCGTGACGTGAAGAAGAATGTGACGTTTCTTGAGGGCGTTTTGGGCTCTCAACAATCACAAGGTTTGACCCTTGTTTTTAAAGAAAAGGAATCGGATTCTCTCGTTGATTAGCTAGAAGACTTCGGAGATTACGATATAGAATGATGTTTATTTTTCTCTTGCTTTGGTGAATACAAGCTCTCTTCCTTTCTCTCCCTTTCTCTCTTTCTCGAGTTTTTTCAGCCCCTTACAAATGAGGCTTTTCTTGCGTTTTATAGCCGTAACTAACAGCTCGCTTTCCCGCCATTCTTCACGTCCCATCGTCTTTTCCTTCGGGGTGGTTGACAAGGGCATGGTCGGCCTCGTAACTTATGCCAGCGGGGGTTACCGATCATACTGGGTGGTTGGGTAGGTATGGAGCTCATTAAATGCTCGTCACATCGACTGTTAACCCACGCCGTAGGGCTGCTGTCGACGCCCCTGGCGGCTCCTGGCATCCATCCTTCTCCTCGCGAGGCTTGGCACTCCTCTTGTCGATCTTCCAGCATGTCGTCACCCTCGGTTTCTCCCGCTAACTTTTGGTACTTACGCCTTGCGATGTCCAGAATTCCCCCTCTCTCGTCGTCTTTGCGCCGTCGCCTCGCCGATTATCAACAGGCCTCGCCTGTCTCTTCATTTTTATGGATTCGATCGGATCCGACCTTAACAGTTAGCCCCCATTTTATTGACTGTTTTGACACTTGGTAAAATAAACGGCGTGACTCGAATCAGCTAGAGGCTCTCGAGGGGACTCAAATTGGCAAGGGTGTCCCCGGTAAGGTTATTCTGTGCGAGGGCACTCCTAGCGAGGGCACTCCCGGTGAGGGCACTTCAGGTGAGGGCACTCCGGGCGAAGGCACTTCTGGCGAGGGCATTCCTGGCGAGGGCACTCCGGGCGAAGGCACTTCTGACGAGGGCACTCCGGGCGAGGGAACTTCTGGCGAGGGCATTGTTGGCGAGGACACTTTGGCGAGGGCATTTCATTTCCCAATACTTTCTTGCATCTGGACCCACCATGCGTAGCTTCATAGGTTGCTAGGCCTCGGGCAGGTGGAACGTCTCCTACACGCTATCCTGACATGTCCCATTGCACTTGAGTGCGCCTGGGTAACCGTAACGTCGCTTCATCTCGACCGTTACCTTGCTCGGTTGCTCTCGCTTCTGGGCCGTTAGATCAACTCACGCGCTCTCTTTTTAAACTTCTATCTCCCCCTTCGTCCTTCCTTGTTCATTTCTCCTCTGCAACTCTCCCTCTTTATCAGAGCTATTCTCTCTTGTTCCGACTTTCAGTGTATTCTTTCTTTCTCTTCCTCCAACCTCATGGCTTCTTCTTTCCCTTCTGTGTTCCAGACCCATTCCCCGCCTTCTGTCATGTCTCAGGCTAAGTTGGAGAAACTAGTCTAGAAGTATTTTTTTTAGGGAGAACGTCGCCGTGCGGCTCCCGATCAAAGGTAAACGGGCTGAAATACTCCGGAGGGCTGAGTTTGCATGTACGAGGCCTTCTTCACCGACGTTGGTCTCTGTCTCTCCATGCCCAACTTGATGTTGGCTTTTTTTGTACGCGTTCAGGCTTCCGATCACTTAAGTAGGGCCCAACATCCTCCACTGTCTCCTCTGTGCTTTGGCCATTACTCGTGAGGAGCGGCAAGAGGTCACACTGGAGGATCTCATGCATCTCTTCTTCCTCTCGCGGAACTCTCGGAACTTAGGGCGGTTCCTGGTATCGCATCGCTATCGGGACGATCTTCTGCAGAATACCCCGACGAGGGAGGCAGGTTGGTTCTACAGGTACTTCTTTGTGCGGGTTCATGTTTGCGTATTTGGTCCTAACCATGCCGACCCCTCAACGAATTCGTGAGTCGGGCATGTGGCAGGAGGCTATGATCGATGGTCCCTCCCCCAGGTAGATGCTCCCGAAAGGCTTCTCTCGCGAGATCAAGCCTGCTTCCTGTCAAGGGGGATGAGGGTCGGCGAAGAAGAATAGACCGAGGGCCGACTTTGTCCCGTCCGATATTTCTCCTGGGGCCAAGTCATCTCCGGCGGTTTCTCTATCGAGCGATCGTCGGGGGGAGAGTGCGCGTGATACCCCTGTTCTGAAGAAGGCGATCGCTGATTTTGTTGACCTGGCCTCTCCGTCGACAACTTCGTCGATCTCCACTCCGTCCTCGGTTGACAGGAATACGGAGAAAGTTTCCTACCTTCCTCCCTCTGTCAAGGCTCCCGACGTCACCGTCGCTGCGTGCTCTCTTCTTTCGGAGAGGGCACAAGGTCATGTTCTCCCGTACCCCATTGATCAGGTCGACGGGAGAGTCGACGACCCTTCTGGGGCGGATACGGTAAGGACCGATTCGGTCTTCTTCCTTCTGGGGGGAGCGTTGGGCTCTGTCCCCGATGTGAGGGGACCTCTCCCCCCGAGCCACGCCACTCGGCTTCCCACTGGGAGCCCGACCACTGCCGCTCCCAAAGCTCTGGCCGACGCTGCAAAGGTAATCTCTCCTTCGGTCGGTTCTCCCGTCGGTGCATCCATCAGCCAGGCTGCGGATCCTTCGGCGCTGGTGGCGCTAGCGGCTGCTGACGCGGGGGCTGTCTTGGAGACGCAAGATCCGTGGTTGTCGGCACTTGAGGCGGGGCTTCGAGACAAGTCCGACCGCCTTGTCCAAATTGAAGGATCGTGAGGTCGCCTGTTGCCGAGGAGGATCAGCTCATTCATCGAGTTAGGGAGTTCTCCGCTCAGTTGGACCAGGCCTGGTCTGCACTCAATAATTTTGCCTCGGAGTTAGAGGCGGTGCAAGCGAAGGCCGCCGAGGAGAGGAAACGCGTCTAGGGGTTTTCCAGGTGGCCCAAGACAAGCTCGACCGGCTGCTGGAGAGATACCAGGCACTCGACGAGTACATTGACTCCCACTGTCATTTGGCCGGGTGTCGGGCCAATATTGTCTTGGTCGAGGGCCTTCCTGCCGATGCGACGATCAAAGGTCTTCGGTCTCGTGTCGAGAAGTGGTATGCTCTTTGCAAGGAGTATACTCGCTTTGTGGAAGAGTGGGAGCAAAAAGCTACCGAGGATCCCGATTCCCCTCCCTTATCTTCGAACGACCCTCCTTCTGTTGAAGAGTCTCGGCTGACGGCCCTAGGCGCAGGCCAAGCTCCTATCGATTCCTCATCGTCGCATGGAGAGTATGGGTCCAACGTTGTCTCTTTGTCTACGTCGGCCCCGGAGCATGAAGTGTCGGTCCCCGCCCAGGCCCTCGAGGATAACATCGAGGACGCCATTGACTTCTCGGCGTAGAGCTTCCGCTTGTCAGTTTGGTGGTCTCGCAGATTGAGATATTTAAGAACAAGCTGAGTGGCAGTTAGGGTCTTCCGAGTGCCTGAGACTGCTACTCGGTTTGTTGTTAATATCTCACTCAGTGAAATGCCCACGCCCAACCGTCTCGTCTCCTCGAAATGACTTTGTTGTTGTTGTTGTGTTTTTTTTGTCCTTGTAATGTGTAATCACTTTGCAGTATGAATATAAAAGGTCGCTTTTGTTTCAGCGATGGTATTTGATTTGTGTATATATGTATATATATCCACCTTTTTTTTTCTTTTTTTTAAGGGCATACGAGCTCGTCGATAAGGCGTCCCCTATCAACGGCACGTTGGGCGTGGCCGAGGATCACTAAGTGACCGCGTTGGGCGCACTTGCGACGTGGTCAACTTTTGGTGCTTAGGGTGACTGCCAGGGCTGGGCTTGGGGTCCCCGTCGCTTTGTTCGGGAGAGGTTCGTCTCTCCCCAAGAAAGGAATCGTTGTTCGCAATTTTTGGGTCTTCGGTAGGAGTCGGTGGTCTTTCCAGCTTTGCGATAGTTTCCAGGAGCCTCCGGTAGTTTTGGTCTAGGCGTCGTTGCACCGTCGATCCTAGGCCATACCTTACTGTGCTATTTTTTTTTGTAGACGTCGCTGGTCTTGCCGACGATGCAGTTTTTTCCATAAGCACCCCGGTAATTTCGGTCTAGGAGTCGTTGCACCGTCGATCCTAGGCCATACCTTGCCGTGCTTTTTTTTTTAATATCTTTTTGGTAGGCGTCGCTGGTCTTGCCGGCGACGCGGTAGTTTCCAGGAGCCTCCGGTAGTTTCGGTCTAGGCGTCGTTGCGCCGTCGATCCTATCTCATACCTTGCCGTGTTTTTTTTCCCGTAGGCATCGCTGGTCTTGCCGACGACGCGGTGGTTTCTAGAAGCCCCCCGGTAGTTTCAGTCTAGGCATCGTTGCGCGGTCGATCGTAGGCCATACCTTGCCGTGCTTATTTTTTTTATCTTTTTGGTAGGCATCGCTGGTCTTGCCGACAACGCGGTAGTTTCCAGGAGCCTCTAGTAGTTTCGGTCTAGGCGTTGTTACGTCGTCGATCCTAGGTCATACCTTGCCGTGCTTGTTTTTTGTTTTTGTTTTTTGCAGGCGTCGCTGGTCTTTTTGATGACGCGGTGGTTTCAAGGAGCCCCCCGGTAGTTTCGGTCCTCGGCATTGCTGCGCCGTCGACCGTTATGTTCTCTCGTGAAAGCTAAGGATTTTTATAAAATTAAATTGGTCATTAATTTCGAGCTTGGAGGCAGTCTGCTTTGGTGCGAAGCTGCTTTGGTTCTTCTTCAGGAACTCAATCAGCTGTCGCCTGACCTCCGGGTCGAGCTCTGCGCCTATGCCGATTGTTCGAGTCAGGTTCGTCTCGTCGATGCAAACTTTCTCCACTGCCTCCAAGCATGGTCTTTCCTTCCCTCCCTGCAGGCCTTGCTCCTGGTGTTCTTGTTCTCTTGCCCTGCCTGGCTTGGTGTCTTTGTCGCCGCCTTTCCCATACGTCGAGGCCTCGGGGGTCGGCGGCGATAATTGTTGTAATTGATCTTTTTTCTTCCGCTCCTCTTCTTCTGTCGTCGTCCTGTAACTCATTATGTAGCAGGTTCGGTAGCGTCCTTGTTTCCTCTTACCTCTTCCACTTTTCCTCGTTTGCCGGGGAACTTGATGCTCTGGTGGTACGTCGATGGGACAACTCTCATGGAGTGGATCCACGGTCGCCCAAGGACCATGTTGAAGACCGACGGGTAGTCCAGCACCGTCAACGTTGTCATTTTGTTGATGCTTCCAGTGCATATTGGCAGTCTAACTGTCCCTCGTGACGTTGCGACGTCTCCGTTGAATCCCGAGACACTTCGGGGTTTGCCCTGGATCTCTATCCCCTCGATTTCCATCTTTCTCATGGCGTCGTGGAAGATGACTTCTACCGAACTTCCATTGTCGACCAATATTCGGCTGACGTTGCAGTTCCCGACACCTAGCGAGAGTACCAACGCATCGTCATAAGGTTCGGCGCACGCGTCGTCCTCAACGAAAGCTATCTCTGTGCCGACGCCACTCATTGCTGCGTCTCTTTGGTTGTGGTCCTTCGCCCTTCTCTGGTAGGCCTTGATGCTGCTGACGGAGTCGTCACACAAGTACGACCCTCCCATAATCATCTCGATCCTCTTTCTCACCATCGAGGGTTCGTCGTCGCCTGATTCTCGGCCCACCTGCTCGGCGGGAAGCTTCTTCCTTTGCCAGGTGTTGCCACCTCCGCTCTTTTGCGACGACTCTTCCCGTCGGGGCTGCCGTCGATCGTCAGGTCTCGGCTCGTAGGGATCTCCTAAGTCCAATCCTCGCATCTCTCCCTTCGCCCATTTCTCCATGAGCCTCCTAATAAGGGTGGCGCACTCCTTGATGAAGTTCATTCTGGATTTGTGAAAGCTGCAATACTTTCTTTGGTCCTTGGGCCATATCTTTCGTCTTTGCTCTCCTCATTCTTCTGCTGGCTCTCGCCTTTCCTCGATGTTGTAGACCGTCTGCTTCGGGCCCTCTTGGCCACGTGGTTGGTATGAGATTCTCACGTCTTCTTCTCTTCCCCTCGATCTCATCAAAGGGATGTCCTTGTAGTCCTTGCATTCTCTTTTCTCCTGCTGCTTCCCTCTGCTCCTCGACCCGTGCTTATTGGCTAATGCTGCATTTTCTTCCTCCATTTGCATGAACACGGATGCTTTGTGGAGGGCGTCCTCGATCGTTGACGGGCGCGTCTTGATAACCTCTTCTCTTAAGGGTGTGTCGAACCACAAGCTGTGCTTCAAGGCTAGGATGGCGACGCTGTCATCCAACCCGGAGACCCGGGCTATGACATCTTTGAACCTTCCGATGAACTTTCGGAGGGCTTATCCTTCTTCCTGCTCCAGAAGCCATAGGTCAGTTATGTTTACCTCGTTTTGCACATACATCGAGTAATGTCGCAGGAAGTGGGAGACGAGGTGGTCGAAGCAGCTGACTGAGTTGGAGGGGAGCCTGGCAAACCATTCCAGGGCCGACCCTTGCAAGCTATTGACGAATAGATGGCACGTGATGGCCTCTCGCTCTTGCCTGAGCGTGTTTATCTGTCCTTTCGCGATTCTGAACACTTTTACATGCGCGTTGGGATCCGTCATCTCCTTGTACGTCGTCGGTCTGATCTTTGGCATCTCGTCAATCCTGATGCTGCTAACGTGCGGTGAGAAGGGCGTGTGCCTGGATTCTTTGACCAGTTTGTCGATTTCCGGCGTTGCGATCGTCGCTTTGTGCATCTTTGAGATCATGTACCTCATCCTCGATGTTAATTCCTGGAGTGCTCGGTCGACGCGCTCTTGGATCCTCGCCTCGCCTGCGGTGGTCACCGTCATTTGCTGATGCTGCGTCTGCACTTGGTGGTGTGGTTGGACTAGGTGGGTCGGCTTTGCTATCGTCGTCGTCGTGGTTTGGTGAGAAGCTTGCATCGATGGCACTTCCGGGTTGCCGCTGCGCTGGGGAGGTCTTTCTCCATTCTCCCACTGCGGCGCGCTGCCGGGAGACGGGAACAGGATTCTGTTTATGCCGAGCTGCAAGGGTGATGGGCCGTCTGTTTGTCTCTCTAGATCTTCTCTTCTTGGGGCCGACGTTCCCGCGACCAAGCTTTTGGAGGATTGCCTTCTTACGTCAATGGCAGCGTGGTCCAGGAGGGCAGCGAGCTGTTGGTTCTGCGTCGTAGGTGCTGCGAGTTGCCCGTGGAGGTCATCAATCGTTGTCTTGGTGCGTTTTGCATCGTCCGGTGTCGCCACGAATGCCTGCTCCTCCATGTGCTCGGCGTTTTCGTTGTCGTCGTTGGTCGTCATTCTTCTGAGCACCTAGTTGTGCGATAGAAAGAAACTAAGCCCCTCGGTGGGCGCCAAACTGTTTAGGGCATTTTGGGCTCTCAACAATCACAAGGTTTAGCTTCTCGACGCCAATGTCCTTGGAAGGATCTCCCATTTTCGTCTGCGAATTTCTAGGGTTGAATTCAAGCCTTTGAGTTAGTTAAGGAGAGAAAAGTAACGAGTTCAGGCCAAATTAATCGAAAAAGAAGAAGAGAGACACTGAAACTTGTGTGACGAAGCTCTTACCATAGCGAGAGAGAGAGAGAGAGAGAGAAAGAGAGCGGGAAAATGAAGAAGTTAGTGTTAAACTTGAGTTATATCCGCCACATAAGTTTCCAAATTCCAAACTTTAATAAGTGGAAAAGATGGCAAAAGTACTAAATAAAACTGAAGCAACTTATATTTCCCTTTTTTTTTATGGTGTCGAACATTAAAATTGAGGTGATGTATATTTCAATCAATTTGATGCCACATGACATTTGTCCAACATCAATAAAAATAAAAATAAAAAAGATAAAATATATATCCCCACAGTTTGGTCTACTTGAATAATTTATCACTATTTATTAACTAAAAACCTATATTGTTCTAATTGGTCAAAATTTAGGCACTATTGTCACTAATTTTCTTTTGGGTTATTACCGGCATATGTTCCTGTTCTTTTGCAAACATCCGACTTATGTTCCCGTTCTTTTTTTTTTCGCGGCATATATTCCATAAGTCTTAAAACGTACTCAAAGTCAACCTCCGTTAACACTTTCGTCTATGTCCGTTAGTTTGTCACGCCCTTAATACCGGCATATGTTCCCGTTCTTTTGCAAATGTCCTACTTATGTTCTCGTTCTTTCTATTTATGATTTTTTTATCATTTAAAAAAAAGTACTAATTTTTTCCATTTTTTATTTTCTTAATAATATTTTTTTTAGACGATAAATGTACCATTTTTAGATGATACTAATTATTTTTAAGCGGTAAAATTACTCCTTTTTTTTAATCTTCATTATCTCATCGATGTAGAATTGATCTTCCTTTTTAATCCAGAAATCCTTTTTCGTCGTGGAAGTCTTTGATCTCCGCTTCTAACAAGCTCTCAAATCCTTAATTACCAACCCTAACCAAAGCACCAACCAATCGAATTGCCACAAAACCACGGTTCTCACCGACACCCGCGAGCTTTCGTCGTGGGAGGGTTCGGTGCCGAAGAGAATTGGCATTGGGCAAAAGCAGTAAAGACACAAAGGAGGTTCTAGTGGACCGAGGTTGGGATCACCATGACTGATGACTATAGAAAAGCCATCAATGACCTGTCTCCGAAGTGTTGGAAAATATTGCAATGACAATAAAATTGAGATAGCGTCAAGTGGGTCGAAACGTTGAACACCCGAGTTGAACGCTTTCTTCAAAACGAAGTATTGAAAGCTATCTAGATATTATGAGTTTGCTCCCCATTAATTTTTCACTCTGTAATTTTAATTTTTTTATAGCTTCCCATTGTTTTATGTTGTGAGTCTTTGGGTAACGGAGTTCAAGGAGTCTTAGGTTGTGTTTGTTTGCACTTAATGAACCTCTTAATCTTAATGGGTCCGATTTAGAGTCATTAAGTACATTTGTTTTTTTTTCTTGTTAAACATCTTAATAAGAATGAATAGCCACTTATTCGGTCTACACCCAAGTCTTATCCATTAAGAGCTCTAATTTGACATCTCACGTTCATATATTTTATCATATTCTCTCTCCAAATTTATTTTTCTCTCTCCTCCTTAAAACTTTAAAACTCCATAACTCTTAAACTGAGCATCGAAATGACTTATATGATATACCGTTGGAAAGCTTACAACGAGATGAATCCAATGATAGGTGGGAAGATAGAGTTTTGACACTTTAAAAAAAAAAATTCGAATATTTATAAAAAAATATATATTAAAATAAATGAGTAAAAAATATTAAGAATTTGAAATTAAAAGTTATCAAATATATCAATTAGTTTATATATAAAATATTACATATTTTTACGTTTTTATTTACATGTTTACAAATTATTTAATGTAATTATAATTAATTTACATTCAATTAATTATCATAAATAATTTTACCGATGATAGAATTTTATAATGTACAATTTTTCAAATTTATTATATTTATAAGTTATTCTAAATTATTATTACTATAAAAAAATTCAATGATTTTTTAAGAAAAATATAATATTTTGATTTTATTAAATAAATTATTATTAAAAATAATCAGTATATAATATATCATTAAGTGTATAATAAAATTTAATTCCACACAAAAAATGTATTCAGATCTGCATTCAGATCATAAAAAACAAACACAATTAATTTTTATTCATTCAGATGTCCATCTTATCATTCAGATCTGCATTCAGATTCAGACGTCTTAATCTTAATGTAAACAAACACACCCTTCGCTCGCTAGCGAACTTTGAAATGTTACGAAGTTTGGGGTTGACCGATTATATCTTGGGAAGCTAATTGCCTAACGAAACTCAAGCACGTAGATGAGGCGAATCAAGCTTTAAGGAGAGATTCCAACGCGTCTCGGGAATCACTAACGTTTTCTATTTACAGGATATCAAGAACAATTTTCTAACAAAAGAGATAAGCCGATGCTCGTCAAATTCAATAACACATCGATATGTATTTTGAATTTACTTGCTACTATTTTTCTACAATTTATTTCTCATATATTATCATCTCTAGAAAATATACCTAGCGTTGCAAGGCTGTGAAACTCGGGCTCTACTCGAACCAATCGGTGAAGATGAAGTTTTTCGAGGTGTACATGACATGTGGCAAAAACAAACGGATATAGACGGAAGTATTAACAGAGGTTGAATTTGAGTATGTTTTAAGACTTATGGAATATATGCCGCTAAACAAAAAAAGAACAGGAACATAAGTCGGATATTTGCAAAAGAACGGGAACATATGTCAGTCTCAAGGGCGCGACCCATGACAAAAACTAACAGACATAGACGGAAGTGTTAACGGAGGTTGACTTTGAGTACGTTTTAAGACTTATAGAATATATGCCGCAAAAAAAAAAAAAGAACGGGAACATAAGTCGGATGTTTGCAAAAGAACGGGAACATATGCCGGTAATAACCCTTTTCTTTTTTAAGTCTTTTGGCGTTGCACTTTCGTAACCGAGTTTTGATTTTGTTTTTGTTTTTGTTTTTTATTTTAGTGGTATCCTCGTTGTAGTATATTAAAAAACAATATTACTCCTCAATAGATGTTTTAGAAACCGCATTTGCTGGAAAATTGCTATCCGATAGGGTCGGTAAGCTCTCTAAAATAACTGTTGTCGGTAATGTATATAAATATATATAATGTAGAACCTCGTTAAACTAATACTCAATAAATTAATAACCTCAATAATATAATATTTTTGTACGGTCCCGACTCCAACTAACATAACGAAATTTTTTCCTTAATAAAATTAAAAAATTATCTAGTCCTAACAGTATTAATTTATAGATGTTTTACTGTATATATATGTCGTCTTGATTTTTCGTCCGAGAATAAGTTGTTATAAAGTATGGAGAGGGACGACATTGGAGCGAGAGTAAAGCTAGCGGCGGGGAGCAAACACACAAGAATTTTATGTGGTTTTTGATCGTTAACGAGGTGCTTACTTTCTAGAGGTTTTTCCGTAGAGCGAGATCCCCGAAATCCCAACCGAAAAGAGAGAAAATGTCACTAGAGCAAGGTTCACGTCCCAAAACGTAAAAAGAGAAAAAGGTCCACGGAGGGCGGCCGGCCTAATTAATCATGTTAATTATCAAACTCATTTGAATCTTAGTCAATATAATCAATTAGCTAGTGAAACCCACAGGAGTCTAGTCCATGGTTTTGTTCACTCGAATTATTTTGTCCGACCTTAAATCGCACGACCACGGTCGAAAGAGCAGAACGCCCTTAGCTGGAAACAATTAGGCCTTCTGATGGAGAGGATGAGACAGGGGGTGCAACGGGCAGACTTAACGATCCTCCATTACCCGAAGGCGAGTTGACCAGTTTGCTAACGTGGGGAACAATGCTCCACATACCTGGACTCTAAGTAGTCTTATCAATCGCTTCTTGCTGGTTAAAACACGCGTTTGAACGGGACCCTTCCCGAGGTGAGAGGGAAGAGCTTGCGGCTCCAAGACCAAGATGGCTCAGGTTAAAGCACAAACTTTGAGCAACGGGCCGGGGAGGCTCCTCGTTCGGGGACCTTAGCTAGAGAAAAAGAGTCCGAAAATGGACCAAGGTTAAACCCTTAAATGGTGTCTTTATAGAATCTTTGAATGAACTCTAATTAATCATATCAACTATCAAACTCATTTGAATCTTAATTAATAAAGCCCACATGGGCCTATGTATTATTCTAAGGGCATAAAGCCCATAAGCTATCCTAGTCTAAGTTGTTCATAATTTCATTCAACATTTCACAGCTTTGGATTATGTCCGACTAAAAGATTACACAAAAACTACTACATTCTAAAATTTACACGTCCACTCTTAGTTACATTCTAAAATTTCATTAACTAATGAAATTAACAACATACAAAAAACAAAAGAAAAAGTCATCTCTATCTCGGAGCTTTCCAAGCTGATACTCTAACCAAGGGAACACCGTTCCACTCCAACGCAGCCTCATTCCCATTCACACCTTCAACCCTCACTCCGTAGCACCCCTCTCCTTTCACAATCTCCCGCGCCTCCGCCACGCTCAGCCCGAGACCCTCAAACCCGACTCGTTGAGGACTCGAGCCGTGGGCCGAGGCCCATGCGTCTGCCCACGCACGGGAAGAGACAAATGGCACGACGAAGAGGCATTCCACGGCCGCCCTCGCCTCCGCCAGATGGGCGGGGAAGCCCGACTCGGTCGCCTCCAACATTGCCGCGTAGTGCAAAACGTGGCCGTCGAAGAACGCGCTGAAGTTAGGACTTGTCTCAGTGAGCTTCTCGCAAGGATCGGCATCCCCGACTAGTAGAATTCCGACAGAATTGAGGAGCGAGTCTTTCGCTAAGCTTAGGAATTCCGTCACGAGCTTTCGGCTTCTTGGCTTCCTCATGTGTGGAAGTCCGATCATACAATTGAATGCCAGGAATTCTCTATCCTTACCGTTTTTCTTTCCCCTCTTTAACTCTCTAACCAGATCCTCCATTCCCATCTGTTCTATGATCAGCTTCACGCCATATATTCTAGCTTGCTCCGCAAGTAACCTTCTCGTCGTCTCGAAAGGCGACGTGTCAGTTAGATCGGACTCCCACTTTACCGATGTCAGTTTCAGTCTTCTGAGCTGTCGCTGCCGGGAAGCCGCACTTATTATCTGAGGCCATTGAAGCCCTTCACCGGCATCGAAATCAACTAGGTGGAACGTCTCCACGTCTTCCGGTAACGCCTCGAGGATGGCTGTGTTAGCGGTGAAGTGAGCGAATTTCTGGAAAGGTAGGATTCGAGTCACAGCGTCAAACGCTGCGCCATAGTTCTTCGCCGATTCTCGTTGGAGGTACTGATCGCACTCGATTCCGGTCAGTTCTCGAGCCAAGGCAAATCCGATCCGCTCGAGGGGCTTGCCTAGCAGGCTCGCTCGCTCACCTACGCGGTAGAGAATTACTCTGTCGAGCTCTTTGTGCCCTTTCTCCAGGGCCTCGCCATATGCACTCAAGAGATGGCGAAGACTGAGCTCGTTCTCGATCTCCGCGTCTTGGCGTGGCAAGATTAGCGGCAGTTTCTGCGTCGGGGTTGCGGTGGCGTCGGATCTCATTGATTGCGAGCTGAGCGGACTCCACTGATCGTCGACTTGTGAAGGAAAACTTCCGACACTCTCGTCCAAACACGCGTAGAAGCTCCCGAATTCGCCGCCCAAATGGGAACCGAACTCCTCCGTGGAAATCTGAGTAGACTCGCTGAAGACCAAAGGCGAAAAGGGGTCCGAGGAAATCCCGAAATAACCGTCAACAGCCTCGAACAGAGGCGAAAAACCAGAGTCATCGACGCGTTGGTGAGCCGAATCTTCATAGAATGGCCAAGATGGCATGAAAATCGCGGACTGCGTCATTTGAGTTGGTGTGGTGTTTGTGTTTGATTTGGAACGACAAGTCTTAATTTGATCGTATTTATAATGATGTAATCAAGGAATATAGTAATGATTATCAACCAGTCTCTGTCTTGTCCAAGTAAATTAACGAATCATTGTCAGTGACTTTATCCGATTTTTAATCTTGATTAAGGTTACCAACCCAGCCTTCTTCCCTTTTTTGGCAGTTTCTGACTTGGCTTACACTACAAGTTATACAATATTATATGTTGAAGAATTTGGTTAAATAACTATGCATGACTTTTCAGTGTAATTACTCCCTATTCAGTTGGAAACTATATCGTATAAATATAAATATAAGTATATCAATTTGGTTGGAAGTCCGTTACCCCTGACTTCTTATAATTTATTCTTATGTTGTCATCACTTTTTAAAATGACTATATCACAGTTTTTAATTTTGTATTTTTTCTTTAAAAACCCATTGTTCTATTTCTATTTTTCTAATCCAGATGTAGTCCTTCTATCAGGCTACTAGTTTACTTTTGAAGTCAATCATATAGATACATATTATATAGGGATAAAATCATAAAGTAAAGGGCTAAATAAAGATAAAAATAAAATGAATACAAAAAACATTGATAAAGTTCTTAATAAATTATGTATTGAAATTTTACTAAATTAAATTTTAGTAGACTAAACATAAGTTTAGCATCTCATGTATGAGGTAAAAAGCTAACATTCAAAATCTAAATTTTTGTTTAAGAAAATTAACAGAAGAGCTACATAAAAAAATGAAATAAAAAAATACACACAATACCAGAAGTGTAATATAGTCATTTTACAAAATAAATGCTATATAAAAACAAAAATATAAAGTCATAAACTTCCTGTAATATTTTTCCTATAAAATAAAGGGAAAACAACGGCATAAGTACTCAAAGTCTTTGAAAAGTTGACATTAAGTTTTCATTCTTTTTTTCGGTGGCGTGAAAGTTGCCAAACTCTTATTTTGTATCTTCCGTCATATTTTCGTCTAGAATTGCGCTACGTGTCACGTTTTAAACCTATTAAATATACCATCGTTTATCATTTATAAATTAGTTTAATTTTTTTTAATAAAAAATGGTATTATTTAATGGGTTTAAAATCGTGACACGTGATGTGGACGGGGCGGAAACATGAGTGAAGACACAAAATAAGAGTTTAACAACTTTCTCAATCCAAAAAAGTGATTTAGAATTTAATGTCAACTTTTCAAAGACTTTAGATACTTATGCTGCCATTTTTCCAAACATAAAATAGTAGATGCATTAATAATTAAGGAAATGTCCTTATTTTTTATCCATCATAAAGACTTCTATTTACGTATGTTATAGGATCATAAAAAGACTTTCTCTCTTTTTTGGCAGCTTACCTGAGTTGGCTTATGCTACAAATTACACCAATATTTTATGATGAAGAGTTTGGTTGGATAACTATTCATGTGATTACTACCTATTTGATTGGAAAGTAGCGAGATTAAGAGATTATATTATATTTGATTGAAAGTAGCGATAATATATTATATAGAGAGATATTGACGGCAAAAGTATCATGAATCATCTTTTTGTACGCGGCATATTTCAAATTTTATATTATCTTGTTCAAAGTTTTAAGAAACCAAAAATGTTCTACTGTAAGTTCTAACTTCTATCTATTGGAAAAAGTACCACAAAGTTTCTTCTGAGTACTCCGGGAGTGGTGGGGTTGGAGGCCTTTTTAGACTATGTCGTGGATATCCTCATGGCTCGTTTTCTTGATCTTTTAATAAATCTGAGTTTTGTACATGAAACTAATGCAATGGTTAGAGTCTTTGCTGTTGAAAAGGCTAGCTATAGAATTTTATTGGGATAATCTATGGCTAGAGTTCGATCTATATATGCTGTTAAACTTTGTTTTAGAATAAATTGAGTTTGATTCCTTCGAGGTTACGGGCTTGTTGGTCCGCATTCACTTTGTGGAAGTCGTTAACTTTGGACTATATCATATCTATCGAGGGGGAAACAAAGAAGCTGAAGCATTAACTAATTGTATCTTCATTGGTGGTCTCCGTACCGTGATTTTTTAATATGCCTTCTCTAAATGATGACATGTGTTTGAGAGAAAACTTGATGTTGAATTTTTTTTTTTGGTTTATTAACTTTGATATTTTTCATTTATATTATTAAAATGTATAGTTGAGATTCTAATTCACTTAGCCTCCTTTTTTTAACTAAAAAATGAAAATAAAAATGCATAAAATAATTAGGGAAATATCCTTGATTGCTTATGCATCATAAAGACTATTATTTGCGGATGTTATAGGATCCTAAAGAGTTTCTCTCTGTTTTGGCAGCTTATCAGAGTTGGCATATACTAAAAGTTACGTACACCAATAAATTATGACGAAGAGTTTGGTTCTAGATAACAATTCATGTAATTTCTACCTATTTGATTGGAAAGTAGCGCACATGTATAAAAGATATTATATTTGATTAGGAGATTGGCTCGTCATGACCATGAGAATGATATACCACAAGCTTTGAAAACAAGGTTTCGTGGAAAGAAATCGGAGAAAAGATATAATCGCATCCTTACAAAACTTTCGAAGTCATTTTGCTATAATATATTGAGTAATTTGCGGTAAATATATCTATATCTATATCTATATAATATATGTATATCACTTAAATAATTTTAGTCTTTATATTATTATTTTGGTGACAAAAATAGGCGGAACCAGGAATCGGAGAGAGGGAGGCTAAAAAGTTATAACGTAATCAATGAAAAAACTCAAATCTGACCGAGCTCTTAATCACGATAGTTGAACCCGAAACCTTATCCAAAAATAAAGAGAACGAGTGAGAACGAGCACGGAGAGCACATAAAAACAGAGGATTAGTGAGAGAGGCACGGAGAGAGAGAATGAACAGAGGCACAACACCATAGAGATTTGAGTCGTCGAGTCATGAGAGGGCACGGAGAGAGAGAGTCGTGAGAGAGCACGGCGAGAGAGATGAACACGAAGGAGGAAAGGGGGGGGGGGGGGGGGGGGGGGGGGGGGAGCTGGTCTAATCGATCTATAGGTGAGTATTGTGGGGACTTGAGTCCCTGCGACCCACAAAACAAGTTATAAAAGATAAGTTGAGAATATATATTCCTTTGGTGTGCTAGGTAACTTCACTTCAACTGTTTTCTTGTTTTTAACTTCAATTGTGTTTTGAATTAGTGTTTGTTTCATCACTCATAAAAATTATTATAGAACATTTTAAGTTGTCTTTTACTTTTTATAAAGAAATTAAAACGCAGTAAAAAACTATTTTGTGCTTTTTCACTCATTTTTTCTTATGTTTTCCCTCATCTCTTGTCTATCGACCTCCCTTTTTTGTTTCTTTCTCTTTCTCACTTCCGTCAACCTCGGCTCTTCTCTCTTCTCTCATTATTTCCAATGCCATTCCAGTTCCAACTGCAACTCTCAACGGTCGACTGCGACGTGCGACGCTAAGCGAATTTCGAAGGTTCTTCCGCCGCTTCTTTGGACGCCACGCACAGGCCTCTGCTCTTCCTTTTTTTTTTTGAAGAGAAGACAAAAAAAAAAAGAATAAAAATAAAATTCGAAGTAGAATTAGAATTAGAATAATTTTGAAGAAGAATTAAATTTATGATAATGTAATTAAATTTTAAGTAATGGTGTATTTAAATTTAACTATCTACTATTCGCACATTTTTTCATGGAACATTAAGAGTTTGAGTTGAACATACAATTAAAGAAAAGCGGAAGATAACAAAAGATTAAAACACACTAGTTTTATGTGGTTAGACTCTTTAACGAGGTGCCTACTCCATGAGCATCTGTTATAGTTTTTAGATAAATTACAAGAACATTTCTCAAGGATGAGAACGTGAAATGTGAGAGTGTTTCCAGATCTTGCTCTAGGATATATATATTTTTTTCTTTCAATGAGCCCCCATTACAAATCGAGGCTCTATGCTATTTATTGGTGTCGGCGCGTGTGATTTTTCGTTGAACGAGTAAGGGTGGGCAAAGTATGCATCAGAGTAGAAAATTAAGTGAGAGATGAAAGTAAAGAACACACAGAAATTTTACGGGATTTAGCTCGTACAATGTCTGCTGCACAAGAGTTCCATTATGATTGTTTGTAAATTTTATGTGGGAGGAATAAGGGGAGCTCCCAAGCGGAAGAATGAATGTATAATAATACGACTTAAATATAATTTTTTAAGTAAAATAAGTAATATTAAAACGATATAAATAAGTAAATAAATTTTAAAAAAATTGAAATATAATTTTTAATATTAAAGTGAAAAATTTAAAATGTAATTTTCAAAACCAAAACCCGCATACGATTCAATCTGGATGGGGATAATCGGATTCAGAAACCAGTTTTGAATCCGGATGTTGTTCAGTTCCAGGTTTAAAAATCAGTTTCAGACTATTATGTTCACCCTAGCACGCACATTTTCTTCCCTTTAGGAAAAAAATTCTATTAGAAAATAATTGCATCCCTTTGTATAGGAGGAGATGAGGTTACACTGAATGCAAGATTAATAATAGCTACACTGTTTTTCTTATCGCCGGATCTGTGCTACACTGTTTTCTTTGCGCGCGAGTGTAGCCACAAACAATTAGTTAAACCCGTCCCATATATTATCGATAACTATTTGAATGATATATTGTTAACCTAATGCAATTGACTCGCAAATTATTATATTCAACAATAATAAAGCACACGACTGCTTAAGTAGAGTATAAAACTAATTAACACTTTTCTCAATTCTATTGAATATTGTGCCATATAAACGCAGTTAAGTAAAAGGATATACAATAATTTTAGTTGAAATTGCAATTCTTAGTAAAATAATTTTACATTTACAATTATTTAAAGAGTATCAATCCGTTGAATAACATGTTCCTAGAAAATGACACGTCAGATTGACTAACTACCGAGAATTAAAATCTTAATACTGTTTGACATACTACTATATTGGCTTATATGCGAACAAATTTTTTATTTAATTATAATATTTATGATTACTTGACTTGTTTATTAGTACTACTACTGACTACTGTAGTGGAGTTACCTGGATTGAAGGCCACAAAATGGGATCTTCGATTATGTACTTAATAGTTAATTTTAGTTGACTCTCTATATTTTATATAATCATGATTTAATGATTACGTGTTTTGAAACCTCTTTCTACCGAGAAAAAAAGATAATGAAAATTAACTAAAGAAATTGCCAAGAAAATAAGTGTATTTACTAGAACCTTTTTTTATACATATTTTTAATATAAAAGGATTTTTCCACAAAGAGACCCGCGACGTCGACAAAATGATGTGTAAATCTGTTTGATAGGACCTGCTTAGCCTCTAAGACTCGGTTATGAACATCATCAAGATTTGGTTATATATGAAACCGAATGGGAGATGAATGGATGAATGATAGTATGCTTGTGTACATCGAGAAGGATATAGTATTTCTATTTCTATCGATAAAGGTATTCATAATGCAATAGTTCAAAAAGATGAAAGTGTGACATCATATTTTGTAGTAGGTAGGATTATCTATTTGTTATAATCAAGGTTCGAAATTTCGCGATAATCGAGCGATTAATCGCTGAAAACTACTTCTCGGTAACTTATCTCCTCTAATCGTTTTCGTTTTATACTTATCGCGATTTTTCGATTCGAAAAGCAAGTCACTTATCGAGCAAAGTTTTCAAGTGTATTTTTTCGAAAAGCTTGTTACTTTTCGGTCAAAAACGATAAGTCAACCCCAGCATAGTTTTTTCTTTTTCGCGGCAAAAGTTCTAATTTCTTTTAATTTTGGAATTTAAAGGTATTTTTAGGGTTTTTTTAGTGGATCTTGAGTGTTTTGAAGTTTAAATGTTGTATATGTATGAATCATGTCAAATTTTCACAATTTTATTCTATATTTCATATAGTTACATAGAAAGCTATTAGGTTGAATGAAAGTTCAAGTTTGAGTTTCATGATACTTTGATTGTACATTTTAGGTTTTGAATCAAATGTTATTGTTGAATTTGATTTTTTTAGGTTTATTAAGGAATATGGATGAATTATAATAGTTTGTGTGATTTTTTTTTTTTTTGCAGCTTTGGGGTGATTTTAGTGTTTGTTCGAATTATTATATAATTGCGGTAAAATTATTTATTTTTCGGAAATTGTTGAACTTGAGCTATATTTTTAATATTTTTGATGTAATTTCATTGTTTAACAATGTATATAATTAGGAAATTGTGAGTTTGACATAATTTTTTTTTGCAATTTGACGTTTTCCCGAATTGTCCAATTATTGCGGCAAAAGTACATATGGTTCAAAAATTGGTTAATTGAGCTAGTTAATCGACTTTTTTGGTGTAATTTCATTTTATAATATTGTATATAATTCATAAATTTTGTGGTTGACATAATTTGTTTTGTAATTTGATGTTTTCCAACTATTGAGGCAAAAGTACATATTTTTAGGAAATTGGTTAAATTGAGCTAGTTCTTCAATTTTTTTGATACAACTTCAAGTGGGCAGATTTTATATAATTAACAATTGGTGATTTTAAAATATTTTATTTTAGTAAAATATGACTTTGACTCTTTCCAAAATTTATCAAATAAGCATATTTTATCTAATAGTAAATAACTAAAGAGAGCATTTTGACTTACAAGTTACAACTTATAATTTGTAAATAATAATTGTTATTATAATTTATTTTTTATAGGTTTTCCATCGATAAATCCATTGATAACCGATTAATCCATCGATAAGTTCGATAAGTTTCGATAACGGCAAACGATAATTTTTATAGGTTTTCCATTGATAAATCCATCGGTAAACGATTACTCCGTCGATAACGGCAAATGATTTTTTGGCAAAAACGGCATTCAAATCCTTGGTTATAATCATTCAATGTGTCACATGGTAATTTTGAACTAGAAATTTTTTCCCTATGCGGCGTTGAGTTCCCTTGAACCCGACCACCCTTTACGATTGTAGCCCTCACTCAATTTCACCTTATTAAGTAAATCAATCAACACAATCACATCCAGGGCATACCTAACCTTTAGTTTTATTACTATGAGAAGATTCTAGAGAAACTAATTTATTAGATAATTGATAAAATATTAATGTTCCAAATCCTCAACACAATTACCTAAATTCGTGGTGTAATTTATAATGTGACAGAATCACCTTAGGCTCATCGAGGCTATAGTCCCCCGTCATATTTAAAACATATATTAAGAATTAAACCTAAACTCAAAAAAATTGAACTCAGCCCTCCATTAGCCCATTCACCTCGACATACTCCACTCACTCTCTAATATATAATACTAAAAATATCGTAGTATCCTAAATTTTCAGTTGGAGAGTCAGATTCACACACGAGAAAGAGATAACATAATATATATATATATATATATTATTTTATATCATGTTTCTGAAAGAATTCTCCCTATTTTACGGGTCAATTAATAGCGGAAACATCAATTGAATTCTGATTACTATAATCGATGAATCACATAGAGTAGAATTAATTATACCTCTTGTTGCGTGCTTGATTTTATTCCCGGAGTTCTTCGTTGTTGATCTTCGGGCATGGAGCTTCAATCATCGAGTGAAGCCTCTATCGGTGTCCACCTCACGAACGGAATGCCAACGCATGTCTCTATCCCGTTTGCCGGATTATCTACGGATCGATGCTAGTCGGATGCCGGAGATATGACGGAGAACGGTGGCTCAACGGTGGAGCTTTAGGCGGCGCACAAATCCCGAGGAGGGGCTAGGGCGGCTCGCGGGTAGAGAGAGAACGGGAGGCTCGTTTTGGGTGCTATAACTCTTAATGAGGTTTAACCCTAAACCTCATATTTATAAACCTAGGGTTTCTATTTATTGGGCTTTACTAATTAAAGCCTCGTAAGATATTCATTAATCATATTAATTATTGTGGGCCCGTGTGGGCCCAATCCCGGTCTTAGGGCATAATCGTTTTCAGTTTCTTCATTGGTTATTTTGAATCTTTGATTATATTATATATAGGTGGCTAAGTGGCTCTTTCGGAAGATAATACCAACTTACATACACAAATATTTCAATTTGAACTTAATTAGAGCGAGTAAAAGTATTTTAAAATCACATAACACTACTACAAACTGTTGATTACATCATGGAGATTAAACCACGGAAGTCAAAATCCATAGTGTAAAGCAAAGTTTCAACCACGGAAATAAAAACTGTGGTCTAATCCTAGAAAATTTAGACATGGATCACAAAAACCACCAATTGATATACAAGCGCGCCGCGACCTTTTATAGACACGCCGCGGCTAAGAAACTTCAGACGAAGGATATATATCCATCATTGTATTTGTGTCGTTTGTGCAACAATGTGTTGTAGCGTGATTAAAAAGGCCGCGACACAATTCTTTACAATTAAACTAGTTAATCCGTCGTTCAATATGCATTAAAAAAATATGTACGACGCGGCTTGTTTATCCTCTCGCCGCAGGTTTCTATCGACATAAATGATATAAAAATTTATGACACTATATACCATTGTATAAACGATGTTCAACGACAAAAATTTAACCGTCGTTCAAATACCCAGTAAAATTTAAACTGTGCCGAGGATGTTAGTGCTGAATCCATGGCGTGGTGATGAAAAAAACGACGCAAATAATATACGACACTAAAAGCCGCCGCATGAACGTATGTGTCGCGGCTTGTTTAAAGACACGTCGTGGTGTGTATCGTTCTAACAACCCATTTAACCTCTCCCTTTCAAATTTCGCGTAAAACTTCTCTCTCTCTCTCTGGCGCGCCACCTACCGCCACAACTCATTTCACGGCGTCATCCCCTTTCGCCGTCAACAACCAAAATTTGTTAGATTCCTCGTATGAGTGTCTTTCTCCTCTTTTGGTGGTTTTGTTCTCTAATTTTTTGGTAATTCGAATTAGGTTTTTATCCATTAAGTTTGAATTAGGCTGGTGATTTGAACTAGGTTCTTGATGATTGGAATCAAGTTTTAATTCGAGTTAGATTTTTGGTGAATTGGAATTAGGATTTTTAGAGTTAGTATTTTTGGTAAATTGGAATTATGGATTTTATCATGAATTATTTAGGGTAGAATTAGTTTATTGTGTTTTTGAACCTGAATTATTGGATTTTTTGTTATGGTTTAGTTTAGGGGTGAAACCGGTACCGATAACTGGCAAATTAGTTTTTTTTTGTCTCAGTATTGAAAAATCGAGATTTTTTTGGTATTGGTATTTGTAACGTTTGTAAAATTCGTTGGTTTTTTTTTTTTATCAAACCGAGACCGAGAAAAAAAAAAGAAAATCGAGAAATAAACCGAGACATAAACTGGGAAAAATCCGAACAAAATACAAAATACCATGTCCAAATTATAAATACATGTCTAATAGACTAATACACCGCAAGCCAAAATTAAAGAATCATAATCAGAAAATGAATCGGATAATTAAGGAAAGAAAAGATGAGTCGGATGGAGAAGAAGACAAAGGTCGGACCTCACGGCGGTGGAGAGATCTCAGCGAGGGAGAAGAAGGGTTCTCGGTGAAGGCTAGTGTTAAGAGAGAGAGAGAGGAGGAGGAGGAGTGTTTGAGGGCTAGCGGCAAAAAAAAAAGTGAGGTATCAGACTGAATGTGCCCTAATTTTTTAAGGGAAAAAACGATATGTAATATAGTATTTAAAAAAAACATATAGTTCACAATCGGAACCGATACCAAAATTCGAGAAATATGGCTTTAGTATCGGTTCTCGGTATTGGTATTGGAAACCGATAACCGATAAGTATCGGTTCTTGGTTTTAAATTAAATTTATCGGATTTTTTTAAAAACCGATCCGGGATCGATACCGAAACCGAGACGATACCGAGAAACGGATACAAAATTTTCACCCCTAGTTTAGTTTGTTGGCGGTTGAATTAGCTTACTGGGTTCTTTTAATCCAAATTAATTAGGTTTTATGAATTAGTTTGATTTTTGAATTAGGTTTTGGTTTTATTGAATGAGTTTATTGTTGGACATATTTTACATATGCCCTCTATTCAGATGTTAATCTTGCTTGTATAAGATTATGGTCGTTTGCATTGGAACGAATAGTACCTATTAATGTTAATCTTACATAGTTATCTTCGGATTATATATAGATAATATTAATTGAATGTTTATCCATAGTTCTTTAACTTTGCTGTCATGTTTAGTCATCACAAGTAGTCTATTGTGAGGAGGTTTGACTATCACGAATAAAGAACTTAAAGGGTCCATGGTCTAGATTAGAAATGAGAATTTCTAAGGCGTGAACGACCATTGATAAAATTAATCACATTACTGTGGTGATCTATTACCGGATCATAGTACTGTTCATGTACTGTTAAGTTTATCAGGTATGAAGTGACTTTATACTTGACGGACTAGACTTATATCAGAAATCATCAGTTAAGTCAATCACTGATTATAGTACGATAGGGTCGCTAGATGATCAGATATGAATAGGCTGATGTCCTGAGTATTGTGGACTTGTACGATTAAACTTATATAATCTTTGATTTAATCGTTACAGAGTACAACTTAGTACTCCTAATACTTTTATTTTGGGATTAGACGGTTTAAATGGGATAAGTTGCATAATGGCAGATATGGACAATATCTTTATGATATTCTTATTATGATTTGTGGGAAACGAACAAGTACTCATGATCAACTCATCGGATTCGTCATTCAATGAGTGAGTAGTTTGTAATAATCATAGATTAAGATAGAATCATGAAAAGGGCAGAACGGTAAAGTTACCCTTTTGATAAGTATCATAATAACACGAAATCCTAGTATACCAAAAATCTGATTGTATCAATGCACACCCGTGTTTAGGAAGATAATTAATACACTTGAGAGTTCAGCCGAGGACTATAGTGGAATGTAACCAAGATTGGTAAAAGTCTACACTTTTACCATAGCTCAAGTGTATATGTCTATTAGTCCCTTTGTAACTCCACAAGGACGACATCGCGAAATATGTTCAAATGTGTCATTTGAACATAGGATATTCCAATCAGACTTGATTCATGATTGTTGTCCTGAATCACTGATTACCCTAAATAGTGGCAGAAGTACCAAAATTATAGTAAGCCAAGAAACTGGAAAAAGATGATTGAATTTAATCCTTGGACATCCCTAGGATAGTAGGAAATTAAATTATGATACAGTTATCTTTTTAAATCGTGTCAATCTGACGAACGGTTTAGGATTTATGATAATAACGATTTTTGGTCAAAGACTAAAAAGATACTATTATTTAAATCGAAAATAAGAGAAATTAAATATTGGTATTTATGCCTAGAATATTTCAATGAGAGACGTGTTGAAATTCGAATTATATATATATATATTTAAATTTGAATAAATCTTTAAAAATATAAAGATTTGATTTATTAAATCCTTAGGGTATTTTCTGAAAAAGATTTAATTTGGATTTATTCTTTATTTGATTTATTTATTTAAATCAAATATTTGAGTGAATATCTCCAGTTAGTTGGATTAAATCTTTCAAGATTGATTGAGAGATTTTCTCCAAAGTGGTAGAGCCATTCCCTATAAATAGGGTGACCCGGTAACCATGAAACACACACCACACAATTAAGAGAAATCGAAACCCCCCCCCCCTCTCTCTCTCTCTCTCTCTCTCTCTCTCTCTCTCAGTTTCTGCAATTTTCTCTGAGCTCCTCTTTGGTTTTTTCGAGTTTTAGGGATTCCAGTATTATCCTGTGGGAGCCCACACATCCCCGCGACGTAGTACCGGAGCATACATCGGAAGATTTTTCGGTGTCTCTTCCACACACAGAATCGCAGACATCATTAACAACAGATTCAGAGTCTTCGAATTTGATAAGGTACGCGTTCTTGGTATTTGTTGATTATGATATTATTTATTAATACTTAAAGCTCAGAATAAAACAAAGATCACGAGTTAGTAAATTAAAATAATTAGTTCATCACGATCTGGGTAAATTAATTATTAGTTGTTTTTGAAACAGACGGTTTGACAGGGTTTTTTGTATGGGACTCTAACCCAGTAAATTTTTTAAAAGGTCAAACCGTGTGACAAATCAACGATTATAATTTCTTATTGGTCAGCTGAGATTCTTTTTGGGTCTAGATCCGCAGGTGCGACCGGGGAATCGGTGTCCTAGGATACCGGCACCCAGCATTTATATAGTTTATTGGTTTTAAGTTTTGAATTATCAATTTGTTTATTGGGTGTTTTTTTATTAGTTTTTGGCTTGAAATGAATATGTTATCTTCTTTGTTTTTAAGATTTCAATGGCGCCGAAAATAAAACGCGCAAGGGGATATGTGGTTAGAACCGAAGCGTCGAGCCAAAACGCGCCTCCAATTCCACAACCCAATTTCGCCACAACCGCAACTAAGGAACATCATAAAGATCTTTGTAAGCGGCAAATATGCTTGGAGGGAAGATTCGCCAAATTACCGCTCAACTTGGGTGAGACGGGTGATCATGCCTAAGGAAACGGCGTTGAGGAATTCGGTCCACGAATTCTACGTAGCCCTTCCTGACGTGTTAGCACGTGGATTTGTGACCGTTCGGGGTAAACGCTTCGCTATAACCCGAGGTCAATAAATGACTACAATAGAACCCCAAAAATGAAAGACGAGGAAAATGAGCACAACCATATGGGTAACCAATAATTGAACAAAGAATTCTACGACGACATAGTTGAGACGATTGCTCAGCCTGGGCCCGTCTAGCATTCAAGAGCTGGAGAGTAACGCGTGATGAAAATCTTGCTGTCAAGGATCGGGAAGGTTTGGATGTACTTCTTCGGAGCCAACCTATTCTCGCATCTTCATTTTACAGAGCTGCAATTCAATTTCCTCAGGCTGATTTATGCCTCTGTGAAGGACAGCTTCCCTATGCCTCACATCGATCGCTAAATGGAAGCAACCTGCGGGCATGAACTGCTTGTTGTACATGTGTGTCCTTAAACAAGATATTTTTATCCATTTGTAAAAGATTATGACAAGTCATTTATTAAAAGATGGTGCTTATTATGTTAATCTTATTATAGTTTATGGCAGAGTAAAATAGAATGTTTGTTCCTTAGTTCATAAAGGATGGAATTATGTTATTATTATCACAACAGAGTCATTGTGAGGAAGAATTAATAATAATAATAAATGAACTTAAAATGTCCGTGACATGATTAACTGGGTGGGAGCCCATTAATCGTATAAGGTCGTTAATGTGACTAAGTGACAATCCTATTCTAGATTATGTGTGTGTCACACTCACTAGAAGTGCATTAAGTATGAAGTGTCTTCATACTGGATTGGACCTGACTTAAACTCCAGAAGTTATTATATAAGAGCGTCATTGATAACCTGGAGTTGAGTCACTAGTAGATGATCAAATGGATATTCGATCTAAGTCCTGAGTGATCTTGAGTCCGAGCTGCTGACTTGATTGTTCTTTGATTTAACCGTTAAAGAGCACAATATATTACCGTTGTTCCAAATACTATTATTTTGGGAACATGATAGTCAGCAGTAAGAGTAGCTTGGTCATAGACATGGCATCACACAACTCTCTTTAGAGTCAAGATGATTCCCTTGGTTGTCAGTGGTGAGAAGTGAGAGGTACCCTATCGCAACTTATGAATCGAAACCATAAGTGGGTTACTCGTAATATTGCTGACTGAGTCAAGGAGGAAAATGCAAGGAGATGCAAAACGGTAAAAACCGCCTGCTCATGTGTGGATCATCAAGTGAAAGATCAATAACCCGAATTTTATTGTATCAATGGACACCCTGCTTTAATAATGGGAATAATATATACTGTATCACTAAAGAGTAAAGCCTCGAGTTTGTAGTGGAATTACATCGAGGTTTGATGAACGTCCTAGCAGTTCGTTGGAGCTTAACTGGTCATGGTCCCCAGGATAGCTTCGTAACGGATGATACGTACGTGATAGGAACATTTTGAGATGTTTAATCATTTCGAAAGATTTATAACTCAGAAGTCTGTGACAGACATCAGATAGTTTTATCAGTAGCGTGGCAAAAGTACCATATCTTGGTAACCAAAATTAACTGACAAAATAAACTAGAATTTGGATTTTCTGTCAACATAAAAGTTGTTGGAAATTAAATTATAGGAAACTTTGCTTTTGGAACTGAGTCGTTTCGACGTACAGTTTGTGATTTAAAGAATTTCTAAGTTTGTGATCGTTTCGGTAAACTATGAAATTAAATCACATGTCACGAATTTAAATGATGGTGTGGCACCATGACATTTGAATGATAGATATTGAGATCAGTAGATATTAATATAATTTAATTATTTGGATTTAATTATTAATATCTTATTAATACTTAATTACTAATCAATGGATTTATATTAATAAATAAAAATATATATTTATATATATTTTACATGTGTAAATCGAATTGGGCTGCACAATAAGTGGAACTAATTCCACACGTGGTTGAAGAGATTTGGTCTTTTCGTATTTGCGGCATAAGTACCAAATGTTTTGGTATTTGAGCAAAACCTTAAAATCAATTTAAACTATTGGATCGGTTAGGATTTAATATCAACCGTTGGTAACCAAGCTTAGGGTTTTCGAATTTAATCTAATTAATTAAATCCGTTAGATCGGTTTAAGATTTAATCTTTACCGTCGGATTGGAAATTAATTAATTATATATATAATATATAATTTTCGAAATTATGATAAGGATAAAATCGAATTAGGGCTTTTACCAAGTCTTAGGGTATTTGATTTTAGGTTAAAATAATTTGATCCATTAGATCGGTTTATGATTTATCTCGACCGTTGGATCTAGATAGTTAGTTTTCAAATTTTATTATATATATATATATATATTTCGAATGTAAAGATAAGAGGATAAGATTGGATTTTAATTTTATCAAGTCTTTCTTATTTAATTAAATCCCTAATTAATTATATCCCTTGGATTTAGATAAGATTAAATCTAGACCATTGGATTGAAATAATTAATTATATTTAATTATATAGAATTTGAAAATTAGGGAGGGAATTTCTCCAATTCGGTTACAGTCTGAGCCTATAAATAGGGAGCTCATTCTACCCATTTTTTACACCTTTCCCCAGAGCAAAATTCGATCTCTCCCTCTCCCTTAGGGTCTGCGAATTTTTGCTATTGATCTCTCTCTGGTTCGGCTTAAGAGACTTAGTTTCCGGCGAAGCCCACGCTTCGGTACGAGGAATCCCGGATAATATCTCGGAAGATCACGGGTGTTTCCCTCAGCACCGGCGGAGCCCTGCCAAGTTCAGAACGCGCAGCCATAAGTCATCAATTGAGGTACGGCCTTATGCATTGGTTTAATAAATGCGACCATTCACTGTTTTCTATTTATTTCCTATAGACTATATTATTAATAATGATTTATTAATATTAAATTACCTAATATATATCAGATCTTGTAATATGGTTATTATTCGATGTTCGGACCTTTGGTCGGTTAACATGTTTTCCGCTTCAAATTATTTTTTAAATGTTACCCAGACGGTTCGACGACAAATTTTGTGATAATATTCACGGGATCCGAGACGTGATCCCAAAAAATTGGTATCGTAGAGATCCAATTTTTCCAATAATTGGTATGAGAGCAGATCAAATTTCCCAACAATTGGTATCAGAGCCATGGGTATAGGATATATAATTACGTAATTTAATTAACGGTTTTAAGAACGAATTATTTGATAAATAAATTAATTTTTAAAATTGAAAATTTTGAATTTCTAGATATTTTAAATATTAATTTAAATTGGGTAATTACCCGACCCGAATAAATTCGGATCGGGTAACGGACCAGGCTGCTGAAGCAGCCCAACCCATGGGCTCGGCTTTGCACGAGGCAAACCCAGTGGAAGGCCAGGGTGGTTGCCCAGCTCGTGGACCTTGTGCCCAGTCCGTAGGAAGCGCGAGTAGGGCTGCTGGCTGCAGCCCGTGGGCCGCGCGCTAGGCCTGGCCCAAGCCTATCGCTCGCGTAAGCTGGGCGCACTGCTTAGCAGCGAAGCGGGCATTGTGGCCTTACCCGAGAGCTCGGCCCAGCCTAATTCGCAAAGGCTAGTCGCGTGCTTTGATCCGAGTACATGTGGGCCCGGGTTTTAACCCGGATAGCCCACGAGTAATTTTTTAAATCGGATTATTAATTACTATTATTGAAATAAGATAATTATGAATTAAAATTAATTATGTTTGATTAATTAATTAAAACATGGATGTTATTAGTGGATAAATAACATTGTCTTATTTTGAAATTCATAAAATTAAATATGGATGTTATTTAATAATTAAATAACATTGTCTTATTTAAAGATTAAAATATGGATGTTATTTTTGGATAAATAACATTGTCTTATTTTAAAATTCATAAAATTAAATATGGATGTTATATAATGATTAAATAACATTGTCTTATTTAAAGATTAAAATATGGATGATAATTCTTTGAGAATAAAATCAATGTCTTATTTTAATATTTCATAAATAATTATTAATGGGCATAAATTTTTTAATGATAATTATCAGAGAAAAAATATCATTAATGTTACGGGTAATTCATGGAATTGATTTTAAAACAAATTAATATAAGAAAAATTATTAAATTAGCCCAAAACACACGTGTTTCTAAAAATATCAAGATACTAAAAAACGACATAAAATTTGTGAAAAACGGCCTTGGGGCACCCCCGGAACCCTAAAAGAGCTCCGGAAGCACCTCGGGTGGGCCCCACAAGCCTCCACGCGCCTCTACGCGATGACACGTGGCACCAACAGGCCCCACGTGCCCTCCAGCTTCCCGTACATGCCCCCACGCGCCTCCTGGAATGAACCCTGTGACGTCATAAGACGCGTGGGTTCTCTGTCCGCGCGTGGAGAGCGCGCAGCCATGGAAAACGCGCGCGTGAGGGCGCGTGGAGCCTTGGATAGAATTGTGGCTTACGGCAATGGCTTCGTTACATCCGAGGGATCAAAATGCATATATAATTTTACCCCGGGGGCTTCCCAGAGCAATTCATAATTGTACCGGAACCCCTGGGTCCAGTTATAAATAGAAGCTCAGTTCATTCAAACGGTAATTCATCGGAACTCATCCAAACTCGCTCTATACTCTCTCTACCCGCTATAAAATCGCCCCCCTTCAAATATTCCACTAATGTTGAGCTTCAGAGGTGAATACGGGGGTACCCCCCCGGCTCTCCCTGACCTCGGGTGTTCTTTTCCCCAAGTCCGAATACGGAGGACTCGAGCGGGAGCCCTGGAGAAGATTCTGGCACGATTTGCGACCCCCCCTGTCAAGGTTCCAGAACCGTGCGGTGCTTGCTCTGTCCCTCAGTCTTGTATCTCAGATCATATATACTGACTTTGCGGGTAGACCATAGGACCCAGACTGAGATAAATAGCACAAGTCGATGGTACGATCTACCAGGGTCCACTGAAAGGTTGAAACTGTGATCTCCCATTCGTAAAGACCCGATCTGCATGGCGCCCCAGACCTGTAACGCGGGCCTTGTCCATTCCAGGCCCTGCGGTAACAGGTAGCGTGGTGGCCGGGATCGCCGGTCCGCGGACAGCGGATGATCTGTTCGACCCTAGGTTCCAGGGATTCTTTTCCAAAGCCCACAAAAGTAAACAAAATAACATTGGGCCCGGTCCAACTCAAGCAATTGGGCCACTACATTGTTTGATCTAAAATATAGCATCAACAATTAACGTAACATTGAAAATATTCATCATAGATATAATTTGTTATAACCTATTTTCATAACCCTTAAACATAGTGTCTATGTTTCGATCATTATTAATATGTCGGTATAGGATAGATATAAATAATGAAGAGTAAATGTAAAAGTATTTATTATTAGTCGGAAAAATTTCAACCGTACAATCTTGTCTAAGGAAGAGGGAATCAAAAGTTGGGCCGGTTCACCATCCACTTCTGGGTGACCGGTTAGGACCCTCCTCATCTACCTGGAGAGCGTACAGGTTGATCTATCATTACCTACAAAATAATAAATATAAAACTTTGGCTTATTAAAAATTATGATAAGTAATTAATAAAGCCTTGATATAAACTTTTAATGTGTCATTAATAGATGGTTTATAATAAGTTTTTATAACCTAGTAACTACAAACGTTATTTTCTAGAAACAATAGCAAGTGTAGAATAAAACAAAGGTCTCCATTGTTACTGTCACAAGGTCTGCTGACCACACCGCCTCGAGTCACCGTAGTGTGTCCACTCGCCAAGGAAGGTGTGCTTGTGGAAAGTTTGACATCGTGATAGTTTCAAAAGAATATGGGGACGGAGGAATCTTGGAAATGGACCGCGAGTCACCCTAGAGTGACCATTCCCTAACGACGACGTTTCCAAGAGGATCCCGAGAACCGAAAATAATGGGTTAAGCTTGCACGGAAGTTGGTGCTTCCCGACCGTCTATGGTAATAGTTAATAATTATAGGGAACTTTGGTAGTTCTTGTTATGAATATTAATTAAGTTTATGACTAAAACTTAGTTTAACCAAACTACACGGTTGATACCGCGAGTCACCTTAGAGTGACCATGCCATTAAGGACGGCAACGGCGTGTACAGTCGGTTAAATTATCACGAAATAGTTAAAGGGTTTAATTAACGTTTTTCCAGAACATGTTTGCATCATGTAAGTATTTCAAACAAGAACATGTTTGCATCAGTTAAAATGTATGAACCGATTAACATCTCGGATAATGAAGAAGAATCCGTTGACTCTAATTCACCTTTTGAACAAGGGTCAGTAGAGCCACCAACGATTTTTAAGAAAGATGCTGAATGGTTCAAGTATGACCGTGAGTATAAACTACTAAGTCACTACCTTGATCAGTATCCTCTCAAAAGTCAGGCTTACAAGGACTCATTGCTCAAAACATCTCATGATGAAATTGGGAGACTAATGGAAAACTTGAATAAGGTAACGAATGTCATGGAGGCAATTGCGAAAGATAACAAACGTAAAACTAAATCGAGGGCTGAACCTAGAAGAAAAGAAAGGAAAGTCGGAAATTCTGCAATGTGTTTCAAATGTGGAACCAAGAGAAGAGTGTACGATTACTTATACTGTAACACTCATCTCAATTCAGCAAAGGGTAAGACCTGTAGTATTAGATTTTATTGGAGAGATTTGCTATCTCAGATCTATAGATTAAAATTCTAAACATTGCAAGTTTTTCTTTCAAAAGTGCCTTCTCAGATAAAGGAAAACAGACAAGTAGCATTGTGCTACATTTGCAACAGCAAACCGAGAACAAACAGGCATATGTTTTTCCCAGAACATCTAAGGTCTTCGAGAGGTAATTACTCTTCTGTTAACCCCAGAAAGTTAGTTTTTATTGGAGAGATTTAATCTCAGATCCATAGATTAAAATACTAACGTTTGTTTATTTCTTTTCTTTTCAGATGCAGGTTCAACAAGCTCTTTTGAGCAGGGTTCTATGGAGTATTACAACAGCTAGTATTCGAGTATCTCGAAGAAGGAAGCTTGCTTTAAGTTTACATTCGATTTAAGTTTATTGTTATCATTAATTTTGCATTGTTAAGACCTCAATTTATTTTTGGATATATTTATTTGCATGGAATAATTCTTTATTAATAAAAGTATTATCTTTTTAAATTTTTTTGCAATATGTAGATAAAAATAAATATTGTGACATGTTACTTTTAACCTATTGTCTCTAGATGCTCTAATTAATTAATTTAAATCAAATGTCATTCTTAATCATGGTGGTTAATAGAGAATGAAATTAGAGTTAATTTTTCACATAAAAGAATTATGTGATAAATGTCACAGGTTCGCCAACAATGTCTATTTTCGAAGAGTGCGGAAACCACGGTCCCAAAATCAGAACCAAGGGATACTCAAACGTAGTGGGAGGTTGAAGAAACCAATTAAACACTACGAGTAATCCTAGTTGAAGTTTCATTTGGAACTCAAGGGGGTACTCAGACGTAGTGGGAGGTTCAAAAGTCCAGTTGAAAGTTACGAGCACTTGGAATATCATCTGGCTGTTACAAACACTAGTGCTGAAGATCCCATAGGCTACAAGCAAGCTGTGATGGATCCTGATAAGGGAGAATGGCAGGAAGCCATAAACAAAGAAATAGAATCAATGGATTCTAACGAAGTCTGGGAACTTGTAGACTTACCGGATGACTTCAAAACCATTGGCTGTAAGTGGGTATACAAGAGAAAGAGAGCAATGGACGGGAAGGTTAAAACCTTAAAGGCTAGTCTAGTGGCAAAGGGTTTTACCCAGAGGGAAGGTATTGATTTCGATGAGACTTTCGCTCCAGTCTATAAGTATAAATCCATCCGAATTCTCATGGCCATAGCTTGTAGTCTCAATTATGAGATTTGGGAGATGGATGTCAAAACCGCCTTCCAGAACAGGTATATTGACGAAAACATCTATATGGACCAATCAGAAGGGTTCATGCAAGAGGGTCAAGAAGGGAAGGTTTGCAGATTACTCAAATCTATTTATGGATTGAAGCAAGCTTCCAGATCCTGGAATCTAAGGTTTGATGAGACCATCAAGACCTATGGATTCATACAGAACATCACTGAGGCCTGCATTTACAAACTCAATGATGATACCGTGGAAATATTTCTTGTTCTATACGTCGACGATATTCTTCTCATTGAAACAGTGTGAAGAGTTTATCGGACGTGAAAGCGTGGCTATCTATGCAATTCCAAAGGAAGGACATGGGAGAAGCCAGTTATGTTCTTGGGATCCGTATTTTTAGGGATCGCAACAACAGGCTTCTAGCTTTATCATAAGCAGCCTACATTGATAAGGTGCTTGACCGTTTTGAAATGGCAAACTCCAAGTAAGGTAATTTACCAACGAGATGAGGCGGATACCCTATGCTTCAGTAGTGGGAAGTCTGATGTACGTTATGCAGTGTACTAGGCCAGACATCTATTACGCTGTGGGAATTGTAAGCAGATACCAATCCAACCCGGGTATGGCTTACTAGACTACAGTGAAGAACATTCGCAAGTACCTTCGGAGAATGAGAGACTATATGTTAGTGTTGGAAATCACGTCTCGGATTCCGTGTAAGTTATCACGAATTATACCTCCGAACCGTCCGGGTAACATTTAAAAAATTATTTTAAAGCGGAAAAACTTGTTATCCGTACAACGGTCCGGATATCGGATAATAACTATATAACAAGATCTGATAAATATTATGTAATTTAATATTCATAAATCATTATTAATAATCTAGTCATAATAGGAAATAAATAGAAAGCAGTAAATGGTTGCATTTATTAACCCAATGAATAAGGCCGTACCTCTAATGACGACTTCCGGCTGCGCGTTCTGAATCGGGCAGGGCTACGCCGGTGCTGAGGGAAACTCCCGTGATCTTCCGGGATATTCTCCTGGAATCCTCGTACCGAAACGTGGGCTTCGCCGGCAGGACTCCGTCGCAAAATTTAAACTGATGGTTCTTTTTAAGCTTCCAGAGAAATAAGTCTCTTAAGCCGAACCAGAAAGATAGATCAGAGAGAAAATTCGCAGACCCTGAAGGAGAGGGAGATTTCGAATTTTTCTCTGGGGAAAGGTGTGAAAAATGTGTAGAATGAGCCTCCTATTTATAGGCTCAAACCGTAACCGAATGGAGAAATTCCCTCCCTAATTTTCGAATATCATATATTAAATAGAATTAATTATCTCAATCCAAAGGTCCAGATTTAATCTTATCTAAATCCAATGGATATAATTAATTAGGGATTTAATTAAATAAGAAATATTTGGATAAAATCAAAAATCCCATCTTCTCTTCTTATCTTTATAAAATTCTAATTATATATATATATATTAAAATTCGAATTATCATTATCTAGATCCTACGGTTGAGATAAATCTTTAAACCGATCTAATGGATCAAATTAGTTTAGGATAAAATCAAATATTAAAATATTTAATAAAAACATTTTCAAATTTATCCATAAACCATAATTCGAAAATAATATAAATATATATAATTAATTAATTTCTAATCCGACGGTAAAGATTAAATCTTAGACCGATCTAACGGATATAATTAATTAATCAAATTCAAAAAATGAAACTTGATCACCAAGTTATTAATTTTGAATTCATCAATATCCTAATCCAACGGTTGATATTAAATCATAACCGATCCAATGGATTAAATTGATTTTAGGGTTTTTCTTAAATACCAAAACATTTGGTACTTTTGCCGCAATTATGGAAAGACCAAAGTCTATCCACTCGAATGTGAATGGATCCACATTCCAAGGCTCAATTCGATTTCTACACTTTATAATATATAAAAATATATTATTTTCGTATGAATATAAATCTATTAATTATTGAATAATTATTAATAATACATTAATAATAAAATTCGAATAATTAAATTATATTAATATTCTCTTATCAAAATATCACACATTTAAATGTCATGGTGACACACCGTCATTTAAATTCGTGACATGTGATTTAATTTACCGAAACGATCACAAACTTAGAAATTCTCTAAATCACAAACCGTACGTCGAAACGACTCGGTTCCAAAACAAAAGTTTCTTAGAATTTAATTTCCAACAACTTTCATGTTGAAAGAAAATCCAAATTCTACTTTACTTTGTCAGTTGATTTCGGTTACCAAGATATGGTACTTTTGCCACGCTACTGATAAAACTATTTGATGTCTTTCACAGACTTCAGTTTTATGAGTCTTGCCAAAGGATCTTAAAAAAAAATTCAATGTCTGTTACGGAGCTATCCTGGGGACCATGGACCCATATCACTTAAGCTCTAACGAACTGCTAGGGTGTTCGTTAAACCTCGGTGTTATTCCACTATAAACTCGAGGCTGCACTCTTTAGTGATACAATATATATTATTCCCTTTATTACAGCAGGGTGTTCATTGATACTATCAAATCTGGGTTATTGATCTTTCACTTGATGATCCACACTCGAGCAGGCGGTTTCTACCGTTATGCCCCTCATTGCAATTTCATCCTTGACTCAGTCAGTAATATTATGAGTGACCCACTTATGGTTTCGATTCATAGGTTGCGCATGGGTACCTCTCACTACTCACCACCGATAATCAAGGGAATCATCATGACTCTGAAGAGAGATGTGTGATGCCCATGTCTATGACCAAGCTACCCTTACTGCTGACTATCATGCTCCCAAAATAATAGTGTTGGGAGCAATGGTAATATATTGTGTTCTTTAATGGTTAAATCAAAGAACAATCAAGCCAGCAGCTCAGACTCAAGATCACTCAGGACTTAGATCGACTATCCATTTGATCATCTACTAATGACTCAACTCCAAGTTATCAATGACGGTCTTATATGATTACTTCCGGAGTTTAAGTCAGGTCCAGTCCAGTATGAAGACACTTCATATTTAATGCACTTCTAGTGAGTGTGACACACACAATATCCAGAATAAGATTGTCACATAGTCACATTAATGACCTTGTACGATTAATGGGCTCCCACCTAGTTAATCAGGTCACTGACATTTTAAGTTCATTTATTATGATTATTAATTCTTCCTCACATTGACTCTGTTGTGATAATAATTCATAATTGCATCCTTTATGAACTAAGGATCAAACATTCTATTTTATTCTACCAGAAACTATAATAAGATTATCATAATAAGCATCATCTTTATGCAACGACTTGTCATAATCTTTTAGAAATGGATAAAAATATATTGTTTAAGGACACATATGTCCAACAGTTAGTATTTTCGGGATCAAAACAGAATCCACTAGGCTACACTGAATCACACTTTATGTCTGATAGAGACACGAGAAAGTCGACGTCGGGAGCAGTGTTCACCGTAGAGCGATATTCTGGAGAAGTGTAAAGAAATCTTGTATCGCAGATTCCACAATGGAAGCTGAATACGTGACAGCCTGTGAGGCAGACAAAGAATCAGTTTGGCTCAAGAATTTCTACATAGAACTGAGAGTAGTTCCAGATGTAGATGGGCCACAAACACTATACTGTGACAACAGTGGTGTGGTGGCAAATTCTAAAGAGCCCAGAGACCATAACAAGGCAAAACATATATAATGTAAATACCATCTCATTAGAGAGATAGTACCTCGTAGCGACGTAAGGTTATGAAAATAGCTTCGGAAGACAATCTAGCTGATTCATTCACGAAGACGTTGCCGGAGAAAATATTCAGGAGGCATCTGGAGAATATGGGTCTGAAAGACATGGTCATCTTCTTTAAGTACAAGTGGGAGATTGTTGGACATGTGTCCTTAAACAAGCTGTTTTTTTATCCATTTGTAAAAGATTATGACAAGTCGTTGAATAAAAGATGGTGCTTATTATGTTAATCTTATTATAGTTTCTGGTAGAGTAAAATAGAATGTTTGTTCCTTAGTTCATAAAGGATGCAATTGTGTTATTATTATCACAACAGAGTCAATGTGAGGAAGAATTAATAATCATAATAAATGAACTTAAAATGTCCGTGACATGATTAACTGGGTGGGAGCCCATTAATCGTATAAGGTCATTAATATGACTAAGTGACAATCCTATTATGGATTATGTGTGTGTCACACTCACTAGAAGTGCATTAAGTATGAAGTGTCTTCATACTGGATTAGATCTGACATAAACTCCAGAAGTTATTATATAGGACCGTCACTGATAACTTGGAGCTGAGTCACTAGTAAATGATCAAAATGGATATTCGATCTAAGTCCTGAGTGATCTTGAGTCCGAGCTGCTGGATTGATTGTTCTTTGATTTGACCGTTAAAGAGCACAATATATTACCGTTGTTCCCAACACTTTTATTTTGGGAACATGATAGTCAGTAGTAATGGTAGCTTGGTCATAGACATGGGCATCACACAGCTCACTTGAGAGTCAATATGATTCCCTTGGTTGTCAGTGGTGAGAAGTGAGAGGTACCCGTGCGTAACTTATGAATCGAAACCATAAGTGGGTTACTCATAATATTAGTAACTGAGTGAAGGAGGAAAATGCAATGAGGGGAATAACGGTAGAAACCGCCTGCTCGTGTGTGGATCATCAAGTGAAAGATCAATAACCCGAATTTGATAGTATCAATGGACACCCTGCTGTAATAAAGGGAATAATATATACTGTATCACTAAAGAGTGCAGCCTCGGGTTTATATTGGAATAACACCGAGGTTTGACGAACACCCTAGCAGTTCGTTGGAGCTTAAGTGATACGGGTCCATGGTCCCCAGGATAGCTCCGTAACGGATGATACGTACATGATAAATACATTGAAATGTTTTTTTAAGATCATTTGGCAAGACTCATAAAACTGAAGTCTGTGATAGACATCAGATAGTTTTATTAGTAGCGTGGCAAAAGTACCATATCTTGGTAACCGAAATTACCTGACAACATAAATTAGAATTTGGATTTTCTATCGACATGAAAGTTGTTGGAAATTAAATTCTAAGCAACTTTGCTTTTGGAACCGTGTCGTTTCGACGTACGGTTTGTGATTTAGAGAATTTCTAAGTTTGTGATCGTTTCGGTAAACTATGAAATTAAATCACATGTCACGAATTTAAATGATGGTGTGTCACCATGACATTTAAATGTGTGATATTGAGATCAGAGAATATTAATATAATTTAATTATTCGAATTTTATTATTAATGTATTATTAATAATTACTCAATAATTAATAGATTTATATTAATATGAAAATAATAAATTTTTATATATTATAAAGTGTATAAATCGAATTGGGCCTTGGAATGTGGATCCATTCACATTCGAGTGGATAGACTTTGGTCTTTCCATAATTGCGGAAAAAGTACCAAATATTTTGGTATTTGAGAAAAACCCCACAGTCAATTTAATCCATTGGATCGATAATGATTTAATATCAACCGTTGGATTAGGATATTGATGAATTTGAATTTAATAACTTGGTGATCAAGATTCATTTTTCGAATTTGATCAATTAATTATATCCGTTAGATCGGTCTAAGATTTAATTGTCGGATTAGAAATTAATTAATTATATATATTTATATTATTTTCGAATTATTGTTTATGGATAAATTCGAAATTGTTTTTTATTAAATCTTTTCATATTTGATTTTATCCTAAACTAATTTGATCCATTATATAGGTTTAAAGATTTATCTCAATCGTTGGATCTAGATAATGATAATTCGAATTTTCATATATATATATATATATATATATATAATTAGAATTTTATAAAGATAAGAAGATAAGATTGGATTTTTTATTTTATCCAAATCTTTCTTATTTAATTAAATCCCTAATTAATTATATCCATTAGATTTAGATAAGATTAAATCTGGACCTTTGGATTGAGATAATTAATTCTATTTAATATATGATATTCGAAAATTAGGGAGGGAATTTCTCCATTCGGTTACGGTTTGAGCCTATAAATAGGAGGCTCATTCTACACATTTTTCACACCTTTCCCCAGAGAAAAATTCGAACTCTCCCTCTCCTTCAGGGTCTGCGAATTTTCTCTCTGATCTCTGGTTCTGGTTCGGCTTAAGAGACTTAGTTCTCTGGAAGCTTAAAAAGAACCATTAGTTTAAATTTTGCGACGGAGTCCTGCCGGCGAAGCCCACGCTTCGGTACGAGGATTCCAGGAGAATATCCCGGAAGATCACAGGAGTTTCCCTCAGCACCGGCGGAGCCCTGCCCGATTCAGAACGCGCAGCCGGAAGTCGTCATTAGAGGTACGACCTTGTGCATTGGGTTAATAAATGCAACCATTTACTATTTTCTATTTATTTCTTATTATGACTAGATTATTAATAATGATTTATGAATATTAAATTACATAATATTTATCAGATCTTATTATATTGTTATTATCCGATATCCGGACCGTTGTACGGATAATAAGTTTTTCCGCTTTAAAATAATTTTTTAAATGTTACCCGGACGGTTCGGAGGTATAATTCGTGATAATTTACACGGAATTCGAGACGTGATTTCCAACAATCGGTATCAGAGCCATGGTTCAAGGATAAATAATTACGTAATTTAAATAATGGGTTTAAGAACGGATTATTTGATGAATAAAATTAATTATTTAAATTTTAAATTTTAAATTTCTAGATATTTTAAATATTAATTTATAATAAGAAAATTACCTGACCCGAAAAATCGGACCGGGTTGCCCATGGCAGCCCAGCCCGAGGAAGGAACGAACAGGGGCTGCCGCTGCTGCCCCAGGGAGTTCGCCCAGCAAGCCCACGGTCAAGGCCATGCCAGGGCCACTCGGCCAGGGCAAGGGCACCCGTGTGGGCCTGGCGCGCGGGCCGCAGGCCACGCTGCCTGGCAGCGGAATGGGCCTGCAGGCCCAGCCCGAAGGGCACGCGCGCTGCCCTGGCCCAGCCGTGGGCTGTCCCTGCCCATTCCACGAGCACGTGGGCCCGGGCTTAAGCCCGGAGGGCCTACGTGCATTTTTTTTAAATGGGTCGGATTTTTATTCCGACCCGGATTCCGTGGATTAAATATTAATTATTATTAATGAAATTAAAATTTATGAATTAAAATTAATTATGTTTGATTAATTAATATGAATTAAAATATGGATGTTATTTCCGGATAAATAACATTGTCTTATTTTAATAAATTCATAAAATTAAATATTGATGTTATTTAATAATTAAATAACATTGTCTTATTTAATAAATTAAAATATGGATGATAATATTCGAAGAATAATATCATTGTCTTATTTTAATATTTCATTAATAATAATTAATGGGCATTAAAATATTTAAGGAAAATTCTTAGAGAATAAGTATCATTAACATAAGATTATAAATATTCATCATAGATATAATTTATAACCTATTTTCATAACCCTCAAACATAGTGTCTATGTTTAGATCATTATTAATATGTCTATATAGGATAGATATAAATAATAAAGAGTAAATTTAAAAGTGTTAATTATTAGTCGGAAAAATTTCATCCGTACAATATTGCCTAAGGAAGAGGGAATCAAAAGTGGGGCCGGTTCACCATCCACTTCTGGGTGACCGGTTAGGACCCCTCCTATCGACCTGGAGAGCGTACAGATTGATCTATCACTACCGACGAAATAATAAACACATTTTTAGGGCTTATTTAAAATTACGCGTCGTAATAAATAAAGCCAAAATATAAACTTTTAATGTGTCATTAATAGACAGTTTTTATAATAAGTTTTTATAACTTAGAAATTAAAAAACGTTATTTCTTAAAACAATGGCAAGTATAGAATAAAACAAAGGTCTCCATTGTTACTGTCACAACGTCTGCTGACCACACCGCCTCGAGTCACCCTAGTGTGTTCATTCCCCAAGGAAGGTGTGCTTGTGGAAGGTTTGACACCATGATAGTTCCAAAAGAATATGGGGACGGAGGAATCTTGGAAATGGACCGCGAGTCACCCTAGTGTGACCATTCCCCAAGGACGACGTTTCCAAGAGGATCCCGAGAACCGAAAATAATGGGTTAAGCTTGCACGGAAGTTGGTGCTTCCCGACCGTCTATGGTGATAGTTAATAATCATAGAGAACTTTGGTGGTTCTTGTTATGAATATTAATTAAGTTTATGACTAAAACTTAGTTTAACCAAACTACACGGTTGATACCGCGAGTCACCATAGAGTGACCATGCCACTAATGACGGCAACAACGTGTACAGTCGGTTAAATTATCACGAAATAGTTAAAGGGTTTATTTAACGTTTTCCCAGAACATGTTTGCTATCATGTAACTATTTCAAATAAAATATTTTTCAAAAACATTCTACCTATAATAAAGTTTAATAAGTTTCTTTTTCAATGCCAGTTAAAATGTCTAAAGCTATTAATATCACGGATGATAAAAAAGATTCGGTCAACTCTGGTCCTCCATCTGAGTTTGAGCTACTGATATTTGAAGAAGGCAGTGCTTGGTTCAAGTCTGATAATGAATATGAGTTACTCAGTTTCTTATTAGACCAGTATCGAAACAAGAGTCAATCCTTCAAAGATTCGGTACTCAAAGCCTCGATGGGTGAAATTGAGAGACTAATGAAAAAGGTGAACAAAGTAACGACTCTTGTCACTCAAGCAATGGCAAAAGATAACAAACGAAAGACTGAATCGAAAGCTGAACCCGGAAGAAAATAAAGAAAAGTTGTTTTATCTGCAATGTGCTTCCAATGTGGAACAAGGAAGAGAGTGCGAGGTCAACTGCGATGCAGACTGCACATCAGTTCACAAAAGGGTAAAACCTTTTCTAAATACTACATTAGTTTTTTATTGGAGAGATTCAAATCTCAGATCCATAGATTAAAATTCTAAACATTGCAAATGTTTTTCATTACAGAAGTTGCTGCTGCTAAGAAGAAAAACAGAAATGGAGCTTTATGCATTGAATGCTGGCTCAAACCAAGAGCAAAGGGACACACGATGTGCCGAGAACATCTGCGGGCTTGGAGAGGTAATGACTCTTCTGTTAACCCCGAAATTAGTTTTTATTGGAGAGATTCAAATGTCAGATCCAAAGATTAAAATACTAACGCTTGTTCATTTTCTTTTCAGGATTCACCAGGAGCTCAGTTGATGAGAACTCAGCAGAGAACGAAAGCGGCTAGTACTCGAGTGTCTCGAAGAAGGAAGCATACTTTAAGTTTACATTCGATTTAAGTTTATTGTTATCATTCATTTTGCATTGTTAAGACCTCATTTTATTTATCTTTGGATATTGATTGCATGGAATAATTCTTTATTAATAAAGGTCTTATTTTTTCGAATTATTTTGCAATATCCAGATAAATATAGTGACAGTTACTTTTCTATCTATAGTATTTAATTGCTCTAATTGATTTAATTAAATAAAATGTCATTTTTAATCATGATGGTTAATAGAGAATGAAATTAGAGGAAATTATTCAGAAAAGGGAACTTGTGACAAAGTCAGAACACTGACAACAGTGCATGTTGTCGAAGAGAGTGCGGAAACCACGGTCCCAAATCAAAACCAAGGGGTACTCAGACGTAGTGGGAGGTTCAAAAGACCTGTCGAGTGCTACGAGCACACCCAGTTGGAATTTCACCTAGCTGTTACAAACACTAGTGTTGAAGATCCCGTAGGCTTTGAGCAAGCTATGATGGATCCTGATAAGGGAAATGGCAGGAAGCCATGAACAAAGAAATAGAATCAATGGATTCTAATGAAGTATGAGAACTTGTAGACTTACCGGATGGCTTCAAAACCATTGGCTGTAAGTGGGTATACAAGCGAAAGAGATGAGTGGACGGGAAGGTTGAAACCTTCAAGGCCTAAGAGTTTTACTCAGAGGGAAGGTATTGATTTCGATGAGACCTTCGCTCCAGTCGCTAAGTATAAGTCCATCCGGATTCTCATGGCCATAGCCTGTAGTCTCAATTACGAGATTTGGCAGATGGACGTCAAGACCGCCTTCCTGAACGGGTACATTGACGAAAACATCTATATGGACCAACCAGAAGGGTTCGTGCAGAAGGGTCAAGAAGGGAAAGTTTGCAGACTTCTCAAATCCATTTTTGGATTGAAGCAAGCTTCCAGATCCTGGAATCTAAGGTTTGATGAAACCATCAAAACCTATGGATTCATACAGAACATCACTGAGGCCTGCATATACAAACTCAATGATGAAACCGTGAAAATATTTCTTGTTCTATACGTCGACGATATTCTTCTCATTGGAAACAATGTGAAGAGGCTATCGGACGTGAAAGCGTGGCTATCTACGCAATTCCAAATGAAGGACATGGGAGAAGCCAGCTATGTTTTTGGGATCCGTATCTTTAGGGATCGCAACAACAGGCTTCTAGCCTTATCGCAAGCAGCTTACATTGATAAGGTGCTTGATCGTTTTGCAATGGCAAACTCCAAGGGAGGTAATTTACCAACCAGGCATGGAGTATTCCTTAACAGGACACAGTGCCCTACTTCTCCGGAAGAGCAAGATGAGATGAGGCGAATACCCTATGCTTCAGCAGTGGGAAGTCTGATGTACGCTATGCAGTGTACTAGGCCAGACATCTGTTACGCTGTGGGAATTGTTAGCAGATACCAATCCAACCCTGGTATGGCTCACTGGACAGCAGTGAAGAACATTCTCAAGTATCTTCGGAGAACGAGAGACTATATGTTAGTGTTTTCAGGATCAGAACTGAATCCACTAGGATACACTGATTCAGACTTTATGTCTGATAGAGACGCGAGAAAATCGACGTCGGGAGCAGTGTTCACCCTTGCTGGAGGAGCGATATTCTGGAGAAGCGTAAAGCAATCTTGTATCGCAGATTCCACAATGGAAGCTGAATACGTGGCAGCTTGGGAGGCAGCCAAAGAATCAGTTTGGCTCAAGAATTTCTACACAGAGCTGGTAGTTGTTCCAAATGTAGATGGGCCCCAAACACTATACTGTGACAACAGTGGTGCGGTGGCAAATTCTAAAGAGCCCAGAGACCATAACAAGGCGAAACATATAGAACGCAAATACCATCTCATAAGAGAAATAATGCGTCGCGGGGACGTGAGGGTTGTGAAAATAGCTTCGGAAGACAATCTGGCTGATCCATTCACCAAGACGTTGCCAGAGAAAATATTCAGGAGGCATCTGGAGAGTATGGGTCTGAAAGACATGGGTCATCTTCTTTAAGTACAAGTGGGAGATTGTTGGACATATGTGTCCTTAAACAAGATATTTTTATCCATTTGTAAAAGATTATGACAAGTCGTTGAATAAAGATGATGCTTATTATGATAATCTTATTATAGTTTCTGGTATAGTAAAATAGAATGTTTGATCCTTAGTTCATAAAGGATGCAATTATGAATTATTATCACAACAGAGTCACTGTGAGGAAGAATTAATAATCATAATAAATGAACTTAAAATGTCCGTGTCCTGATAACTGGGTGGGAACCCATTAATCGTACAAGGTCATTAATGTGACTAAGTGACAATCCTATTCTGGATTTATTGTGTGTCACACTCACTAGAAGTGCATTAAGTATGAAGTGTCTTCATATTGGATTGGACCTGACTTAAACTCCGGAAGTTATCATATAAGACCGTCACTGATAACTTGGAGTTGAGTCACTAGTAGATGATCAAATGGATATTCGATCTAAGTCCTGAGTGATCTTGAGTTTGAGCTCCTGGCTTGATTGTTCTTTGATTTAACTGTTAAAGAACACAATATATTACCGTTGTTCCCAACACTATTATTTTGGGAGCATGATAGTCAGTAGTAAGGGTAGCTTGGTCATAGACCCATCACACAGCTCTCTTCAGAGTCATGATGATTCCCTTGATTGTCGGTGGTGAGAAGTGAGAGGAACCCGTGCGCAACTTATGAATCGAAATCATAAGTGGGTCACTCATAATATTACTGACTGATTCAAGGATGAAAATGCAATGAGGGGCATAACGGTAGAAACCGCCTGCTCGTGCGTGGATCATCAAGTGAAAGATCAATAACCCGAATTTGATTGTATCAATGGACACCCTATTGTAATAAAGGGAATAATATATACTGTATCACTAAAGAGTGCAGCCTCGGGTTTATAGTGGAATAACGCAGAGGTTTGACGAACACCCTAGCAGTTCGTTGGAGCTTAAGTGATACGGGTCCATGGTCCCCAGGATAGCTCCGTAACGGATGATACGTACGTGATAAAGACATTGAAATGTTTTTTAAGATCATTTGGCAGGACTCATAAAACTGAAGTCTGTGACAGACATCAAATAGTTTTATCAGTAGCGTGGCAAAAGTACCATATCTTGGTAACCGAAACTAACTGACAAAATAAAGTAGAATTTGGATTTTCTGTCAACATGAAAGCTGTTGGAAATTAAATTCTAAGCAACTTTTCTTTTGGAACCGAGTCGTTTCGAAGTACGGTTTGTGATTTAGAGAATTTCTAAGTTTGTGATCGTTTCGGTAAACTATGAAATTAAATCACATGTCACGAATTTAAATGATGGTGTGTCACCATGACATTTAAATGTGTGATATTGAGATAAGAGAATATTAATATAATTTAATTATTCGAATTTTATTATTAATGTATTATTAATAATTATTCAATAATTAATAGATTTATATTAATATGAACATAATAAATTTTTATATATTATAAAGTGTAGAAATCGAATTGGGCCTTGGAATGTGGATCCATTCACATTCGAGTGGATAGACTTTGGTCTTTCCATAATTGCGGCAAAAGTACCAAATGTTTTGGTATTTGAGAAAAACCCTAAAATCAATTTAATCCATTGGATCGGTTATGATTTAATATCAACCGTTGGATTAGGATATTGATGAATTCGAAATTAATAACTTGGTGATAAAGTTTCATTTTTTGAATTTGATTAATTAATTATATCCGTTAGATCGGTCTAAGATTTAATCTTTACCGTCGGATTAGAAATTAATTAATTTTATTTATTTATATTATTTTCGAATTATGGTTTATGGATAAATTCGAAATTGTTTTTTATTAAATATTTTATTTTTTGATTTTATCCTAAACTAATTTGATCCATTAGATCGGTTTAAAGATTTATCTCAACCGTAGGATCTAGATAATGATAATTCGAATTTTAATATATATATATATAATTAGAATTTTATAAAGATAAGAAGAGAAGATTGGATTTTTGATTTTATCCAAATATTTCTTATTTAATTAAATCCCTAATTAATTATATCCATTGGATTTAGATAAGATTAAATCTTGACCTTTGGATTGAGATAATTAATTCTATTTAATATATGATATTCGAAAATTAGGGAGGGAATTTCTCCATTCGGTTACGGTTTGAGCCTATAAATAGGAGGCTCATTCTACACATTTTTCACACCTTTCCCCAGAGAAAAATTCGAACTCTCCCTCTCCTTCAGGGTCTGCGAATTTTCTCTCTGATCTCTCTTTCTGGTTTGGCTTAAGAGACTTATTTCTCTGGAAGCTTAAAAAGAACCATCAGTTTAAATTTTGCGACGGAGTCCTGCCGGCGAAGCCCACGTTTCGGTACGAGGATTCCAGGAGAATATCCCGGAAGATCACGGGAGTTTCCCTCAGCACCGGCGTAGCCCTGCCCGATTCAGAACGCGCAGCCGGAAGTCGTCATTAGAGGTACGGCCTTATTCATTGGGTTAATAAATGCAACCATTTACTGCTTTCTATTTATTTCCTATTATGACTAGATTATCAATAATGATTTATGAATATTAAATTACATAATATTTATCAGATCTTGTTATATGGTTATTATTCGATATTCGGACCGTTGTACGGATAACAAGTTTTTCTGCTTTAAAATAATTTTTTAAATGTTACCCGGACGGTTCGGAGGTATAATTCGTGATAATTTACACGAAATCCGAGACGTGATTTCCAACACCTGGTCCATGGTTTGAGCCCAGGGCCGGACCGTATGGTCGCGTGGACAGTTGGCGACCCCCCGTGTCGTTGCGTGAAGTACTTGCTCGCCTCGTCAAGTCGAATGAGGGTCGTCGTACTCCGGGTTCTTAAGATGATTGTTGGTGACAGAATCTTCGAGGTCGTTGACCGAGTAACCCCTCATTATAGTGCAAAACCGTTAATGCACGAAAATGGATTAACGTAGAGCCTAGTCCACAGTTCGAGCCTAGGGCGAAACCTTGTGGTCACACGGGCAGTCGGGGTGGAGTTAATGAGGATTGACTAATGTCTCGACTTTGCTGAAAGTGAATCATTGTCTCCAGTGAGAAATAGCTGTCTTGTCGATGTATGTCCTTCCTCAGTGATGTCTCGTCGGCGATGGATGACCTGCAAGAAAAAAAATGACGCCGCACCCCGTCACTTATTGCAGGTTTGCCTACATATCTCAAGGACAATCAAGTCGTTAACAATAAATGGAGGAATGAAGAGGTTGTTTATATCGTCGTTGGAGCCGATAATGGCAACGCAAGGTTGATCATCACAGATGGCGAGGGTATTACTGATGAGGGTGTTTGAAGTGACGGCACAGAGGTGACTGTTGTGGAAGGCGAGGGTATTACCGAGTCGGCGCGGCTGTTGAGCGTCGCGCATGGCGAGGCTATGATCCACAAGGTGGCGAGATCTGGAGTAGGTCGATCGAGACCAGACCCGGCTTGAGGTAAAATTCAGATACCTGGTGGGTGTTTGAGCGACAGCTGCATCCAAAACTAAGTCCATGTAAAGCCTGGACTCAAGGATTATTTGCTTTATGAGGACCCTTGGTGAACAAGTCCCTCGCCTCCCGTACTTAGAGGGGAGGGCGATTTTTCCTGAGCCGGCGAGATGGAGAAACTCAAGTTTTCTGGAGAGAGAAGTTCTAGAGAGAATTCAACGTGAAACATGGTGAATGAGGGCTTCTATTTATAGGGGAAAAGTGTAACCATTTTTCAACCTTTTAAGGGCATTTAAAAGGAATATTCCCTTAATATGCTCCCCCTAATTCGTGGTCACCTTTTTTATGGGAACTCGTCGGGCTGCCTTGCCACGCAGGGTAGTCATCAGCCGAGTTTGAGCTTGTCCGTCACCTCGGAGTTTTTCGTGAGTTCCGCGAGCTTGTCTGTCAGGTCCTAAGACGTCTTTGAAGCGTCCTTGATGTTCCGGTGAGTTTGGATTGTCTTGTCGCTTGTATTTGTGGTGAATGTATGCCTTTTTAAGTCTTGTAAGCGAGGGGTGGGGGCTCGCCATGCTGAAGACCTTAACGTTTGTTTGGTCCAAGGGAAGTCGGCGTCGCCAGGGGAGCTTGCCTTGGCGAGGATGTCATCATTCACTAGGTCAAAGAGAGGTCTCTGTCACCAGAGGAGCTCTCTTGAGAGGGTCGCCACAAGAGCTCGCCTCGTCAAGAGGGTCGCATCGAGAGCTCGCCTCTTCGACAGGGTCGCCCGTAGAGATTTCCTAGTCGAGAGGGTCGCGTGGAGAGCTCGCCCCGTCGAGAGGGACGTCGATGACTTCTGTGGTTGCCACCTGGGGTCGCCGGGAACGTTTTAAGGTCGTTGTTATGTCGCTGAGGCCCTACTAAGAAAGGTTCAAAATGTCATTCGGCCGATAAATCGTTTGTCATTATCAACGGATTATTCGTTTGCCGATGGATTTATCGATGGAAAACCTATAAACGTTATTGTTTGCCTTTATCGAACGTATATATGGATTTATAGATGGAAAACTTATAAAATATTTTCATACATATTTACACTCAAAACATAACATAAAATACTAATGTCACAAAATATAAACATAATAAAAGTCTTATACAAAACATAACATAAATGTTGAAACTTGTTTAACAAGCTAATGAAATTTTGCTTTGCACATGGCTTACCTCTTATCCAAGAGTCCAACATTTCTAGTTTACAAGAGTTTGGAATGGTTTATATACCACAGAATTAGGATAAGGGCTTCGGCCTTTTGGGTCACACAATTTTGTGGATGGGAGAGGACTCACACAAATGTTTCACCACCACACGCGCGCCGCCGCCGTCCGTCCGGCCGGACGTGGCAAGGCGAGGTATGGTGTGGTGTGCAAACGTAATTATTTTTGCCAAAAGTTTAATTGGTATTTTTGCCGTAATTAAAACATGAATTTATAGTCAACTTTCGTTTTTGGCCAAAAATAACCTTAGTTTTTGAATATTTCCACTTGATAAGTTTGGGCGATAAGTACCTAAGTTTTCGAACCAAAAAATCGCGATAAGTGTAAAACGAAAACGATTAAGAGAGAAAACTTACCGAGACCTCATTCCGAGTGATAATCGCTCGAGTATCGCAAAATTTTGAACCATGCTTCTAAGGTTTCCTGTCTTACCCCTGGTAGTTGGGTTTCTTGCTGGGTCACCGTCGGGATTCTTTTTAAGGTTGGCTTCGACTTCTAGACTCCGTCTTTTAGGCCTCGTCTAATGGGTTCGAACTGGGCCGATGGGATTTGACTTGGGTCAAAGGGCCTTGACTTTTATATATTAAAGTTATTTAGTTTATTCAACCAAATCAATATTTCAATGAAAATATAAATGTGCTCTACTTTTGGTCGTTTAGACCGACAAGATTAAACACAAATGAGCTAATTAGTTATTCCCAATTTGAGCCAAGCCGCACTAAAGCAGAAATTTAACAAGAAAGTCGTAGAAATTTGTTCAAAAATTAATTGGTATAGCTCAATTACATAAGATCCAAATTATATAGTTAAATACATGATAGGTTAATGAGAGAAAATAAATTGTGAAACTCGTTTAATATTGTGAAGTCAGTTTATGTGATTATGCGGATAGCAATATAGTTACTAAAAAAATACGCGGAAATATATAGTAATTAAAAGACATATGATATTCACTGTTCTGGTAACGTAGTTTGCGTATATTCAATGTTTTGGTAATGCAACTAACTAACAATATGCTTTGAGAAATCCATGTTGGTTAACATACGACCATGAGACTTATAACTGCTTAATTCAGTTGAAAAGATATGAAAAATAAATCACTTGAAATCCGCAATCAACTTATTGAAACAAATCTTACAAAATGATTTTGTTGGGAATCCGAGGATATTCTCAACTCCGAAAGGGGAAATTCTAGAAATCCTCAAATCAATAAATCTAGATAACATGACATAATCAAGACTAACCCGATGAGAATAAATTCTCTAGACGAATCTTTTTGCTTTTTCTATGAGCCGGATCTCCAAGCTTTCGTCGGAGATTATGCCGCTGCCTACCACCACACCGCCACCGTCGATCACAAGACGCTCAAATTTTCGGCCTTTACGTAGTACACCACAATGCTAACGAAACACATTTCTTGGTCGAAAATCGCCTCGTCTAAATACTAGTTCCTCCTCGACAATTAGAACACAGACAAAGACTCATCACGATCGAAGAACTCGACCTCTCTCTCGAGAATGGAGGAGGCGATTTCATCTCTCAGTTTTGGGAGTAATTAATCATGTGTATTTATAAGTTTAGGGTTTGACATGACTAATCACGGGAATGGATGAATGCTTAGAATTTTACATGACTAATCACGTGTATTTATAGGCTTAGGGTTTATGGTTAATAGGCTTTATTTAATCATATTAATTCAAGCCCAATTAATCATATTAATTCCTTAATTAGTTTATGAGTTAACCAATTAACTAATGTGGGCCCAAGTGGCCCAATCCATATTCTTTTGGCACGTATATATGCCAATAAAACCTTACAGGTTTAACTGTAATCACAGCTACATCTTACTATAAAAGTGGATAAGGTCTACTGATCCGCCAAAAAAGTTAATTTTGATACTATTGCCATAATTTTTTAAGTTAGCTCTATGCCGTAACTTGAGTACTTTTACTGTTAATAACACATAAAAAATATTAGAAATATAAATACTGATTTTTTTTTTGTTTTGAAAAATAACAATATGTATCTATTTTCTATTTTCCTTTATCAAGTCGTCAAACTCTAGTATTAACATGTAACTTGTCACGCATATCTTTTTACTATCTATTTTAATACATATGAAACTTAAATTTTTGTACACGGTTCACGGTTTTGTCCGGTACAGAGCCGGATCGTATATAAAAAAAAAAAGGAAATTTAGTTTTAAAACCGAGAACCACAACGACACTTAAATTCTTGATTTTTTGTCCCGGATCCGATTTTAAATATATATATATATATATTAAAATTTATTATATGATAATGTTGTTTATGTTTTCATAAGATCTAAGATTATGTTTTTATTTTAGATTTAGATTTAATATTTGATTTTGGTAATTTGGACTTCGAATTTTGTATTTTGTCATTTTGTCTCGGTTTTTTTTCCTAAATTTGTCACAGTTTGAAAAAAAAAGGAAATTTTAGAAAACCGCGACAAAAAAAGTGTCCCAATTTTTCGGGACATGGACGAAAAAAGTTAATTTCCGGGTTTTCAATTCTGGTTTCAAGGAGATGTTAATATCAGAACTTAGTAATTTTGTTGGGCAATAAAATCAATTGGAGGTCTATTTTTATATATTTTGGCAAAATCTTCTGGGCAAGCATATTCCCAAGCAGGCATCTAGACGCAGCATTTGGTCCACATGGACTAGTATTACTATTATTGTGAGCCAAACGATTAAGCAAGTCGTTTGTGGCCATGAAGGTTGGCTGGCTCGCGAGGGCATATAAATCTTCGTGAAAAGCTTAATCGCCAAAAACGTCAATGATTTAATTTAATTCAACGAGGAAGAATCATAGCAACTTCAACGGAGTCGATCTCACACGCCAAACTAGACGCTAACACTTCTTCTCTTCGTTTACTTTTATGTGCGTGACTGCAAACGACGTCACACGACATTGACCCAACTATATTGGTGCCAAGAGACTTCATTTTGATAAATATCTATCTATCAAATGAAACTATATTATATTATCATTCAATTTCCCTAGCATTGTTTATTTTTCAACGCCATTCTAGTAGTCTCGACCGCGTCACATGTTATTCTTATGAAGAAAACAAAAATATGCATGGGAATTTGTTTCACATTCTACATTTCAGATTCTAACTTTTTTTTTTTTGATAGGCGTCATCGGAAAATAACCTTAACACGTAGGGTTGAAGAGGGCACACATGTTCTGACCAGGTGTGTTTATAATTAGAGTTCCACTGAAATTACCCAATAATTAGGGTTAAAAATGTTTTCAACCTTAATTGACTATATAGTGGAGAGATTATATTCAAAATCAATCATAAAACAGGTATTAGTTTAATTATTGACAGTACTTAACTTACACTAACACAAGTTATTAACTCGCTACTTTTCTCTTTTGACTCCAAAGGCAATTAAGTTATTGGATGCCAATATTTCTTTATGTGTTACTTTCAGCTTTGACTCTTAAAAGTCCATCTTCTTCTCTCTTTCCAACCCCTGTATATATATTCATTTTCTCATCATTATTATTCTAAACTCTCTCTCTCTCTCTCTTAATTCGTTTTTACATTACTAATCTAATCTCTCCCCGATCAAAATGGCCAAGGTTTTGGAGAGAGTCACCTTGGTCTTCTTCCTCTTGTTCCTCTCTCCCATCTCAACCCAATCGCAAACAAGAAACTTCACCTTCAATGGCTTCAACGAGAGCAGAGACGACATCCTCGTCCGATCGGGGGCCTCCATAATCAAGTCCTCCGGCGTTTTGCGGCTCACCAACCGCTCCTTGTCGGTTACCGGGAACTCATTCTACCGAGAGCCTCTCGATCTGTTTAACGGCTCAACTCAAGTCTCGTCCTTCAGCACGCACTTCGTATTTGCCATCGTGTCTGCACAGTCGAGCCCCGGCGGATATGGTCTAGCCTTTACCATCGCGCCGACGACCACGTTCCCTGATGCTGAGGCCGGGCAATTCCTCGGTCTCTTCAACTCGGCGAACAACGGGGCCGCTACTAATCACATATTCGCTGTGGAGTTTGACACTGTCAACGGCCTCAACGAGAACACCGATACTAACGGAAACCACGTTGGGATCAACATCAACCGCATGGTCTCCGAAAAGCAGAAGCCGGCCGGATTCATCAAGGACACGTCGCCTACTAACGAGGAAGATCTTGACCTCAGCAGCGGGAACCCAATACAAGCTTGGGTCGACTATGACGGCCCGAATGGTTGGGTCAACGTCACGATCGCACCAATTTCTGTAGCGAGAAAGCCGATTAAGTCACTTCTTTCCCTCAGTGTGAACCTAAGTGAGGTATTCCAGAGTGAAATGTACGTTGGGTTTTCGTCGTCAACGGGAGAACAGGCGAGTGCTCACTACGTTCTTGGCTGGAGTTTTGCAATAGGCGTAGCTGCTCCGGCATTGAACCTCTCGCTGCTTCCATCCCCGCCGAAAGAGAACTCGTCCGAGTCCCGCATCTCGACAAAGGCTTTGATCGCGGCTCTATCGGCGGTGATCGTTACTCTAATTTTGGCTCTCTTGGTCTTGACGGTGTACAAAAGAGTGATGACCTTTGAGAGGCTTGAGGATTGGGAAGTGGACTGTCCACACAGGTTTCGCTTCAAGGATCTCTATGTGGCGACAAAGGGCTTTAAGGACACGGAGGTCATCGGAGTAGGCGGCTTCGGCGCTGTCTACCGTGGCGTATTGCCGACAACCGGGTCCCAAGTGGCGGTGAAGAAGATCACACGGAGTTGCGAGGAGGGGATGCGGGAGTTCGTGGCGGAGATCGAGAGCCTAGGAAGGTTGAGGCACAAGAACCTGGTCAACCTCCAAGGTAAATTTACATTGATTTTTTAATAAAGGTCTAATTGGCACCCTTAATAAACATTTTTTTATCTCTAAAATATTGTTAAGAGTTTTATCATAGATTAAAAAATTCTGGTCAAATTTACATTAGTTGTTTATATGAATATTACATTAATTATATTAACAAAACCTACTTACTAGGGATAATGCAAAAACAGTAATATAGTTATAAAAAGAAAATGAAGGATTATAAATTCGTGCAAAATTCGTTTTTCGCAGGTATGGTAGAAATTCGTGCCTTTTCTCTTTCGTTTTACCAAATTTCGCGAAATTCGCATGGGCACGGGTGTGGAAATTCTTTTTTCGTTTTTTAGTGTAAAAATTGCAAAATTTGGTTGGAATTTCGGTAAAATTATATTTTTAGTAGATTTCGGCAAAAATTCCAATTAAACTTTCGGCAAAAATAATTATACTAACACAAGAAGCATCCCACCCCACCCCAACCCGCCCCGCCCCGCCCCGCCACGTCACGGCCGGCGGCGGCGGCGCGCGCGTGTGGTGGTGTAACATTTGTGTGAGTCCTCCCCCATCCACAAAATCCTATGACCCTAAGGGCCAAGCCCTTGTCCCTAATATTTGGTATATAAACATCACTAAACTCTTGTCATTATCTATCAATGTGGGACTTTTTGTTATACATTCAACTAATATCACACCTTCACACTTCACATACACATACACTTCACCTAATAATTTAACTTAATATTATACACTTCAAATAATATTATACACTTAGCATACATATTAACTTCACCTAACATACATATACGCTTAATATACATATTTATTTAATATTATACACTTCAACTAATATTAAATTTGTTAACATACATATACAATTAACATGCATATTCACTTAATATTACACACTTAATTAACATACATATTAACTTCACATAATAATTTGACTTAATATTATACACTTCAACAAATAAAGTGACTTAATATTATACATTTCACCTACATATTTAAGTTACAAATATCTTGTATTTATTAAATATGTAGTTTTGAACTTATATAAATATCTTGCTTAAATACTCAAATATTTTTTTACAGAATATCCGTCGAAAACCCCATCGGCATGCGGTATGCCCATGCGAAAAGTGCGGTATATGCGGCATGCGGTATGTCCTTTTTTTACGATTTGCCCATCGGCATACCCATCGGCAAGCGATATATCCGTAAAACGAAAAATGCGAAACGATATCGGCAAGCGGTATTTAAAACCTTGGTTACAACTTACAACACACTCACTATAATATATTTATAATATGTTACGTAATATTAAAATAAAACAGAGGATATAGTTGTGAATTATTCTGAAGTCTCTAGTCTAAATTACCGAATATCGATCTATATTAAATTTAAATAGTAAAAAAAAAAAAAGTTAAAGTAAAAATATGAGTGAAACCTTAAATTTACCAAATATGATCGTTAACCGTATCAACCTCGCTAACTATCTGAACTAATTCTGAATGCGATTATTTTATCAAATTTTAAGTTATATTCATTGTACGGAAGTTCATCAATCACATCATAAGCTCATTATTTTCAATATTAAGTTCAATAAGCATGGTGCTAAAAATTCATTAATTAAATGATGTGAAATAATATTTTTTTTCATAGACAATAATGAAGTATCTCAAAATATTTGTCATATTCAAACTTTTTTATTGTGGCAAAAGAACCAAAAATAAAAAATAATTTCCTTTCTGTAAGTACCAAATTTTCTCCATCACCTGCCACGTGTGACGTGGAGCCAGTCAAATGGTGATACGTGGAAGATAACATTTTGGGTACTAACGGAGAAACATTCGATACTTACAACAATGACACTTTTTTCTTTCCCTTTTGGTACTTTTTCCTCCACAAATTTTTTAAAAATGTGCCACAAATTTTAAGATAATTTTTGGTACTTTTTTCGCGAATAGCGCATAATAATATTTTCATTTGCAATTAACGTTTTATAAAACCGTAGAACAGTATGATGTGAAACCCTAACAAAGTGAACTTCAGGTTGGTGCAAGAACAAGAACAATCTACTGATCGTGTACGAGTACATCCCGTACGGTAGCCTGGACTCGCTCATCTTCAACCCGAAAAACGGCTTCGTTCTCGGGTGGGAGCACCGGGCGAACATCCTCAAAGGCGTGGCCTCAGGGCTGCTCTACCTCCACGAGGAGTGGGAGCAGGTCGTCATCCATCGCGACGTCAAGTCCAACAACGTCCTCATCGACGAGAACATGACCGCGCGCCTTGGCGACTTCGGCCTCGCTCGGCTGCACGACCACGGCGAGCTCTCACGCACCACCGCCGTTGTCGGCACCATTGGTTACATCGCGCCGGAGCTCGCCCGCTTCGGTAAGGCCTCGCCCGCCACCGATGTCTTCGCCTTCGGGGCGCTCCTCCTCGAGGTCGCCACGGGCCGGAGGCCCATCGGGCCCGGGGACTTCGTGCTCGTCGACTGGGTCATGGAGTGCTTCCACGACGGACGGGTTTTAGACGTGGCCGACCCGAATTTGGGGTCCGAATACGCCCCAAAGGAGATGGAATGCGTGCTCAAGCTGGGGCTGATCTGCTCGCACTACAAGCCGGAGGCCCGGCCAGGGATGAGGCAGGTCCTGCGGTACATGAACGGCGACGACAAGCTTCCGGGGATCGACCAGTGGGCGCTCTTCGACTCTCAGCGCGTGAATCAGCTCAACCCGAGGTACATGGAAGGAATGTCCAGCGATAAGATCACGTCTTACCGGTCGCTGTCGCTCGGTGCGTTGTCTTACTCGTCGCTAGACGCCGGTAGATAGCATAGCACGTAACATTTAGCAGAAATATGTGTATGAGTTTCGACTTTTCACATTCATTTTTCTGTGGGTCCACTTTTTTTTGTCTTTTCCTCTTAGTTTTACTTGACGTGACAAAACATTCATTTTACGGGTACATATAATAGAACATTCAAAGCAGAAACGTACAACCACGAAATTCCAAGTCGTGCGTTGTTATTTAAAAAACGTAAAGCGAATTGTGTTTGCGTTTTTTTTTTTTAGAGAAAAAAGGTGCATTTCATTAAATACGAAAGGAGATGAACTCTCTTTGTGCAATACAAACGAGCCACTCCGGGCTACCAAAACACTCAAAATCCGGGCACGTCAATGATAGACGTTTTTTCGCTACAAAATTGGTTACCTCATTTCAATCCCTAGGTACCCACCGGCACATCCCGGTATGTCCTACCGCTCTAACAAGTGACTCAATATCCGTCAAAATCGGTCCTTGGATACAATGGAGCTTCCCGCCGTTGGCGAGGATACAATGGAGATTCCCGCCGTTCGCCAATTGAATTGCCCTAAAACAGTCCGACTCAGCCACCGAAATCCTCCAGCCCCGGACATGGGCGAATTGAAGTCCTCGACGCAAAGCGTGGCATTCGGCAGTCAACGGAGAGTCCACGCTCTCAATGAGAGACGCCGCAGTGACGAGAACCTTTCCCCGATGATCTCGCACGACCATTCCGACACCCGCTTGACCCGATGTCTCGTCCCATGCGGCGTCGACGTAGAGCTTAAGTCCTCCGTCCTAGGCCCCACGCCACTCCTGTTCTCTTGCCGGTTTGTCCGCTTGGGCCGTCCCCGTGTTCCGGGTATAGCTCTTATAGCTCGCAAGCCAATTAGTTACCTCTTCGACCCAAGTTTCCGGTGCCTTCATTTGATGTTTGAAGAGCCGTAAGTTGCGATCGGACCACGTCGCCCAAACCAATCCACAAAACAGCCCCAAATTCGCCGTTGAAAGTACCTCGAAGGCTCGAAGGCAAAGTTCCCGAAAAGGAACAAGACCCGTTTTGCCAACCCACCTTTGCAAAGACAACTTGCCACCGAATGCCTTGCCGTACCAAGTCTCGGCCCCAACAAAGACTCTTGCACAAAAAGGAGAAATGACCCTTACTTTCGAATTCGAGCACCGACGAGTTTGGAAAATATTTTGCTTTGAGTACTCTCTCATCAAGCATTCCGGATGTTAAATAATCCTCCATGTGAGACGGCCCACAAGAGCTCGGTTGAAATCGCCAAGGTCTTTGAATCCGAGACCCCCCTCCGCCTTTGGCGATAAGCTCCCATCGCTTCCAATGTATCTTTCGTTTCTCTTTCGTGCCTCCCCACCAAAAGCGAGCGGTGAGCCCATGTAGATCTTTGATTATCTTCGCCGGGATAATCAAAGCGTTTTGTGGATCGATTATGGTTTATAATTAAGTGAACATTAATGTTATGTTTAAGAGATTGAAAGGGGATATATACCAAGGAAAGAGTGGGGACGCTAAATGAACACCCTCTACCTTCTTTATTATGGGGTTGGACTTCGGAATTGCGTTAATTAAATGTATTATTGATGTTTTCGATCGATCATTGGTGATATTTGTAAAATACAAATTCAATAACATATTTAGAATGACTTTTTTCTTTATTTATTAAATTATGGTTGCCAGCCAGTGTGAAAATGAAAAGCTCCTTTGATTTACTTGTTACAGATGTCCTATGGTTTTGTTTATTTATTTTACATAAATACATCACAAGACCAAGAAAAATCGATTTTAAAAAAAAAATTACGTTGGAATTTATAATTATTTTGGGGCCCACGATAGCCAAACATTCAGCTAACTTTGGGCCCTAGATATATAAAATCGAGAGAAAATTATCATTAAAATAGGGAAAATTACGGCAAAAATACCCAACATTTGGTCAACCTGCCTCCCGTGTACCCAACCTTTAAAACTATCGGCAAAAATTCCCAACGTGCGTTGACCGTGACTTTGGCATAAAACCGTTAATTTTTCCGTTAACATTCGCAATGTTGCCGTTAGCGGCAAAAATACCCAAACTTTTTTTTTTTGGAATTTTTTTATTTGAATTTTTTAAATTTATATATTTTTTTCTTTACTTGATTAGTGATAAATACTTGAATTCCAAATACATAGAATAACACAAAAGTTAGTCAAAACATCAATTGACTAAACCAAATCATGAATAAAATAATGGGTTAATGGGTTAATGACGGCAAAAATACATAAAGTTTGGTCAAAGAACCTCTCGTGTACCCAAAGGTTAAAAGTGGTGGCAAAAATACCCAAAGTCGAATTTGGCGACTTGACAACTCCATTCTTGTAACGCCATTAACTTACCCGTTAACTCTGGCCACGTGGACAAACATGGGTTGCTGACATAATAATTTTTGCCACGTGGATGAGCCCACATCAGCCTTGTTTATGACAAAACAACGAATTAAACCCTTAATTAATACTATTTAATACAACTAATTAAACCCTTAATTATTACACTTAACAAAAAAGATTTGTCCACGTGGCCAGAGTTGACGGGTAAGTTAATGGCGCTACGAGAATGGAGTGGTCAACTCCCCAAATGTGACTTTGGGTATTTTTGCCACCAGTTTTAAACTTTGGGTACACGAGGAGTTCTTTGACCAAACTTTGGGTATTTTCGCCGTCATTAACCCTAAAACAATTACATAGTTAATTTAAGGTTGACAGTCAAACTTTAAACAAAAACTTAATCATATTGTTTTTATTACATTTGACTATCTTAATTAGTCCCCAAAATATCTATTAGATATTTAATACGGATTAAAAAAAATTAAAAAACCCGGACCCGGACATATCCAGGTTCGGAAAAACACGGATCCGGATAAATAAATATTAGGACATGTCCGGATCCGGAAATTTATTTTAAAAAAAATTAAAGCCCTTTAATTCTGGGCCGTTGGATGATCTAGATCAATGGCCCAAATAAAACAGTATTATGGACTAAACAATAAATAAAACACTTTTAACTAAAAAAATAAAAATAAAATAACCCGGATCCGGACCTGTCCGAGATTTTTATTTTTTCCCGGACCCGGACAGGTCTGTATCCGGGGTTTTTTTTTTCTTTTTTCTTTTTAAATATCCTAAAACGACACCTTTGATCGTAAGACATTTTGGGGACTAAGCTAAATATATAGCATGGCATCTCAAAGCAATATTATATAATATGTATATATATGTGTGAAACTCTTAGCGCATATATCCTCAAGTTATGATAATATAATATGTATGTTTTGGTCATAACTTGATAAAATAATATGTATATTAAAAAAATTAAAAATGATTTTTTTTTCAAAAAAAAGTTTGGGTATTTTTGCCGCTAACGGCCACATTGCAAATGTTAACGAAAAAATTAACGGTTTTATGCAAAGTCACGGTCAACGCACTTTGAGTATTTTTGCCGCCAGTTTTAAAGGTTGAGTACACGGGACGGGAGGCAGGTGAAGGTTAAGTATTTTTACTAATTGGTGTAGACAAGAGCGTAGGAAAGTAGTGAACATGAATTGGACAAGCTAAGAAACTCGACCAACACGAGCATAAAGCTCGATTTTTTTATTTCATTCAGCAATGGGGAATTAAAATTGTCTTCTCCCCAATATGAAGAGAGCGTACAAACGCTACTGGAAATAAATTCCATAAAGTCAACGAATTTCAAAACAAAAAGGATGATTTTTCAATCAAAATAAAAGCTAAATAAAGTCTGAAATATCGAAAATAAAGATGCCATGTCGAGTTGTTTCCGAATTAGTTGGATTTGTCGATCTTGGGGTCCCGCGCGTTAATGACGGTAAAACCAATAATATCGGCATCACTTACTATGAAAACTTGCGTATTATTTTACTAATTATTAATAAAACCGACGCTATGTTATCAAGTTTTACTTTTTTAAATGGACTGAGAGACACGGGCTTAGTCCGCCCATGCGTATGGCCCGGTCACCCGAGCCTGCCCTAAGGTTGATATTCTTCGCAAATATCGTTTGATCAAATGACAGTTGCTTGTCTGCTCTAATTTGACCTTTGACATTGTTGGAAAAGCATTGTCGTTTGTCACATATGCGTCTTTTGTCATGTTTCGTGTCGTTCACAATCGACAAGGCCGTGTCATTTTGGCCAAGACAAGTTTGTGTACACTGAACTAACAATTTTAACCTTCCCTCGATTTGTTATCATATTTATTTACACGTTTAATGTGTTTTTGAATCTTGGTCTATATTATTTCAGTACAGGTTAATTTTGGCAAAAATGCTTAACTTCGTAAAGTTGTAATTTAATACCTATATACCAATTTTAGCCACAGAAATTTATAATATCTTACTGTTAGATAATTATATTCCAACACTGACCGCACTTATTAGTAGCAGCATTACACAACTGGCACAATATACGTATATATCTACATCATCACGATTAAACGTGATGACGTGGACATGGCGTTTAATCGTGATAACGTGGATATCCATGCTACGAATAAGTGCGGTAAGGTATAAACTGTTCCATTATCTCTTTCAAAACAGTTTCTAAAGAGTAAATTATTTTATATGGTTTAAACTGTTTTAGAAGAGATAATAAACTTTATTCTAAAATATTCAATCGTGTAATCGTACTGATGACGTGGAGATCCATCATCCATCTATGCTGCAAGGTGTAATGACGCAAGAAATAAGTGAGGCAAGGTATTTTTGCCGTCAAAATTTATATGCAGCATTAAGTGCAACTTTTGACGAAGTTAAACATTTTTGCCGCAACAAACCATGTAAGTAATCTGTACTCCGTCACGAATAAGAAAATTACACAGCACTCGAAATAACAATCAAATTTCGTACAATTTGTACAGCGAAACTACACAAATATAGGTAATACTTTGTAGACATGAACATATATGTGTATATATGAAAACCAAAACAAAAAGTCGTAGTAACAAACAATCAAGTGATCTCAAGCAACTAAACTACATGATATGTTCGTACGATTTCATTTCTACATGATATAGGTAAGAAGAATTATGAGTACATATGATCATGAACATGATGATCAGCGTTGCTGTTTTTCCTTGTTGTGTCTGCGGTTGAGCTGATTAACACCACCGAACGCACCGGCGGCTACTCGCCGGACGGGGCTCTTAACACCGCAGAGCCTGTGCTTCACGCGCCACGGGAAAATCATCTCGAATCCGCAGCCCTTGGGTGAAGGAAACGACGCTGTCGCCGACGAGTTTGGGGCCTCATAAGGAGAAGAGATGCTCTTCTTCAAGCTCATAGCTTGGACTTGGAGTGCAGAAGCTGTGGCCAATGCCGTGGCGTCAGGCAGAAACCGCTGGATTATGAAGTCCGGGTACTGATTGTCGCTCCTCGACTTGTCTTCTATGATCTTCAGCCTCAGCCCATCCGACGGCGACATCTCACGCGATTTCTGGGACCTCTCGACAATGTCGATCGCCTCCGAGAGCGAGAAAACATCGTCGTCCCTCTCATCGTCGCGATCGCTGTCGAAATCGGCGTGGCATCCGATGTCATCATAGTCGTCCTTTGGCGTTGTCGCCGCGGCGATCATGTGCCGGAACCGCCACAAGCTCGGAGGGAGCTTTGGTCGAGGAGTCTCGCAGTCTCCGTCTCCGCGATGGTCTCTCTCCGTTACTTCCTTAGGCTCTCCGGGAGCTTTCTCCCAGGAGAACGGAATCGCGTACCCGTCTCTGTTACCGACGCTATTTCGTCGGCGAACACCCTGGCACGAGGTGATACTTATCGAGGCGAGATTGGCCGGACGTCTGGTCGTCAACAAAGGGGCATTGAAGTTGAGCGTTTTTCTCTGAGAAGCAGTATCTTTTGATTCTTCCATTAGGGTTTTGCAGAAATGGAAGAAAAGTTTACGGGGGTTTTGATTAATTCTTGAATATTGTTGAGTGGTTGAGAGTCATGTGTGGGCTTGTTATGGGTTTCTCGTGAAGCCAATGAAGTTGATGCTTTCACTTTAACATGAGACTGAAAAGGACGTGAAGATCAAGAGACTAGCATAAGCTCTCCATGTATGAACGACGAACACCGCTACATTATATAGCCAATGTGTCTACATTCTCAGGAACAATGTGTGTGTGTGTAACTTGTCTCACCTTGCTACTCTTAACTCATAGCCTAACAATGAGTAACACGTCGCCTTCCAAGGGATACTCGGAAAGATTTTGGCATCAATATTAACTAGGAAATAAGGCTATAAAGTAGTTATGTGTCACGTTACTCTATGCAAAAAATAATACATTATTTCAATAAGGGATTGTAACAAGTTAAAATTCCAAAAAGTTCGGAAAAATCAAACAGCTTAACCATTTTTTTTTTTTTAATTTGTCAAAAAAAAAAAAAACCTTTTTTTTTTTAATTAAAGATGGAGGCACAAAATCTCGCAAAGTGAACTCGACTCAGAATTAGGTTGGCAAGTAATACAAAGAAAGATACGAAGTTCGACATAATATAAATGAAAATTATCAAAGTTCACGTAACGAACCAAACGAGAATAGAACTCTTTCAAACACATATCATCGTTAACACAAACGAAGTAAAATCTGAGTGCGAAGACCACCTACGATGACACAAATTCTGAGCATCATAAGTAGCCAACGCATCAAAGATTTGGTTTCTCTCCTGATGGGATATCCTAAAATTAACGACTTCCACAAAGCGTAAGAGGAGTCTATTGCCGCTTATTTCCTACTGTTATTTCAGTCCCAGCACTGTCAATTGAAAATGTATTGTTCAAGATCAACGGTGAAAGCCAAAGAGGAGTATTCGATGAACAATGAACTCGTTCGTGTCTGTCTTGAATGAAAAATTGTGAATCTTATACAACCAATCGAACAACAGAGACAAGGTCACATTGTATTGGAAAAAATTACTGGGCCAAAATAAAATAAAAGAAACCAACTAGTTCCTCACAGGCTCATTTTTCATGTACAAGATTCATTGTGCTTGATGGGGTTCACTTTCCTTAGCCCACAAGTCACTGTCATCGATGAAGATTCTTTCCAATTCGATCCTGTACGAATAATTATTTACATGCTACTTCCTTCCTCTACTCCGTCTCTTTGATTTCCCGAACCCATCTCCTTTCCGAGATCGAATCTGCATTTAAACTATTTCTTCTGCTTCGGAAAGTTTTCCGGTAAGAGAAAATGAAAATGATACCGTTTTCTCTCGACCTTTTCGGTCATTCATTTGCGATTTCCCTTGCTTTGTTGTACAGTTCGAGAGAGTCCGCATGGCTGGAATCGAGACAGAGAGATGCTTCGCAGTCTCGGATTGTGGAGGCAATATCGTTCATCGACTCATAAAACGCTGCTCGCAGATGAAGCAGCTGAAGATCCGGGTTGAAAGCGATGGCCTTCGATAGCTCTTCTATGGCTTCCTTTTCTTTGTGATCGTCCATCAAAACTGGCAGAAAACAAGATTTCGTCGTTAGCAATTCATAGTTAACCAGAATTAATAGTCACCTCGTATCGGAATGAACTGAATTGTTCTTGCTATTGCATGAAAGTGATAGAACACGTTATTAATTAGAATGTTTTGCCTATGAAAACGACCCAAGTCGGACATAAACGCCACTCATAGAAACGCCGTGGGACATGAAAAGACACAATGTAAACACACCACATATATATTAATGAAGCATTTGATACAACAAAAATTGGTGACTCGAAATGGGAGCTTCGCCAACCATCAGTAAACCCAATCTCTTCTTTTGAGAGAGATTAGTTTTATGATGGTCATTGGCTGCTTTTTAGTTAAAATGTGGTCTCTTTAATAGAGCTAGGGAATTACAAACTAATGGGCCGGACCGGGCCGAGCGAATTAAGACTTAAAAATCAACCTAACACTAAGCGTAATTTAATGATATAACGGCATAATTAAATACCGAATAACTAGATGTAATGAACCGTAGCTATTCCTAAATGTTAGGCCTGTATCAGCATTCATATAAATGAGACTAAACCCGAAGCGGGCTACTCAGCCGCGGGCAATTGGGCTGGGCCTTTTTGGGTAAGTTGATAGAAGAAAGAGTCCATGATAGAAATCTACACAGAATGTTTGTTTATTCATCGGGGCCACGCTATTATACCTAGGGCCCGACTCCCAGAAATGACTCTTTCAACCTATATATATAGACATTATCCAAGAAAAAGACCTAGCTCAGTTTATTGAGTCCCATTGAAATTTACACAGTGATGCAGTTTTCTCCCCAAACCTCAAACCAATAAATTTCATTTATGGCCCTTAGCCCTCTGAACTTTCATATTAATGCAAAATACTCTCCGTTATAGAATTATAACAAAATTGGTTACTTTCATGGCTTTATGATAGGAACCGGACTGATTCCATCACTTGAAAATTCAGAAAAATCGCACACACAAACACATACAATGGCCAATGGGAATCCACCGCAATGATGAATTCCCTCTGAATTTTATTGAAGAAACGTCAAGAGAACGGGGCGCGTGAGATCGAGAGCACAGCCGACTCTCCCAACGGTGGAGAAAGTTTTAATCAACAATAAACTGCACAAGGAATCTTCTAACCCTAGTTGACTAGGGTATAATGACCAAACAAACGTCATCAAATATTGGACCGAAAAAGATACTATCCGAAAATGGTCACTACCTTATAGAAACTTCCTAAAAAGGAAAACACATATTAATGGGAAAATTACAGTAAAAAAACTACAAACCTAAAAACGACATTAGCAGCTAAAACGATAATGATGGAACCGCTAAACGACTCCCAGCGCTCTTTCGCCGCTTCTACGTCAAAAGCTCGGATGCGGGTTGTGCAGGTCAATCACTTTATCAATAACTAAACTATTATAGAAAAAATATTTTATACGTTAAGTGGAGAATAAAGGAAAACATTCCTATACATGAATAAACTCACAGGGATAGCAAAATGTATAAATTTTATAGCAGAGATGGGTATTTTGCATAAATTAAGTTCAAGGGAAAAGTTTACTGAAAAAGAGTTCGGGGGTAAAGCGCACAAAAATATAAATTTAAGGGGCAAAGTACACCAAAAGGAAATATCATGGACATAAACTGCACCAATGACCAAGAGTTCCATAAAGACTAGCACCAAATTGCCCAAATCTATTTTATCGATAATGAAACTCCAACAAGAACAAAACACATCCACGCTTCAAACCGGCTTGAGTTAAGATTTCAGAATGTTGGGAGAGAATTAATTTCAAACTTATCAAGAAGAGTGATATAGCTTTACCTGCTGCTCTATATCTGTAAGGATATGTCCTCAACGGATCGAGCTGGGTTGCCATGGTGAGGTCACTCTTTGCCATGTCTCGATCGCAGTACTCCGAGCGTTTTTCATAAGCAGAAGCGTTGTTCCTTGCCTTCTCAATCAGTTTCGTCATCTCATCGTAAGCAGCTTTCCGTTGACTCTTAAGATGATACACACGTGCCAGACCTTGATGGGCACGGGTGTGCTTGATATTGAGAGCGTTCATGTAGCAGTCAGCGGCAAGATCCAACTTATCACAGTCCACGTACACGCTCCCGAGATTGTTTAATGCCTGCAAAAACAAAGGAAAGTATTAGTTTTGAGATTGAACTCGGCCTTTCAAAAATGAAACGGAAATTGCGAGTTTTAAGACCTACCTGTCCTTTCCTGAGCCCATCGGAAGGGCACCGGAGAGCTTCCTCGAGAAGCTGGATCACATACATCGAAGATTCTGTATCGAGACTGGAATCTGCCAGAGCGTATGCTTTCAGGAAAAAAGCTTCGAAAGATCTCTGAATGAAAATGGATTTCTCTGCTTTGGCCAGAGCTTCTTCCCGGTGGCCAGTGTCGTACAATATCCATCCTTCGTAGACGAGTCGCTCGTGCTCGGAACTAGAGTGATTTCGAGCCAAACGCAGACTGCGCATAGCTGCTTTCTGACAATTTAACCTATAAACTTCAAGATATTAAACCGAAGCTACGACATGCATAAATATCATCCAACTGTCCCAACATGAAAACACTTTTTATACTTGTAAGTTCTGCATCTTTCTATATGTGTTAACAGACATAAGAAATTTCATTATGGATTAGATAATTCACACAAGATGTGGTACGATTTGAATGTTTACCAACAGAAATTTATTCACACGCTTACCGTAACAAAAGGAGAGATTGCCTGAATCGGAGAAGGCTTTTCCCAGGATCATTCGCCAACATATGGTGGACGACAGCGAGTGAACCGATATCATCGACGGAGGACCACCGATCATACAGTTGCATCCAACAATCCGCCTGACTCAGCTGGGGAACAAGAGGGCGCAGAAGCTCCACCAGATAGTCACCGAGCATCTTCCCATGGAACATCATGTAGCTCGGATCCAGGGTCAAGAGGGCTCGAACGTCTCTCAAAGCTCCTTCGTAGTCTTCGAGGGCAATCAAAAACCAAGCCCGGAGCTCGAGGCAATCGGGGGAAGCTTTGAACCCGATGATCTTGTTTATCTCCGAGATCGCTGCTCCAATCATATTCTCCTCCAACAGAGAGACTGCACGATACTTATAGGGAAATGATAGAGTCAGGTCGAGCTCTGTCGCAGTGTTCAAATCCATCGTCTTCTCCTTCCCGATGCAGTAAAGAGCTCTTTCCTGATACATCCAACCCACGGGAGCATAATCGGAGATTAAGGAATTCATCTGTTTGTAAGCGTAATATTTGTGGCCACGTTTATACTTAGCCCTTGCGACGCCAACTAACGAGTACACGTGGCCCGCCTCAGCTGCAGCCTCGAAGCAATGTTGGGCATCTTTGTACTCTTTCCTCTCGAGCATCACCACCCCTAGCAGGTGGAAAGCGAGCTGTTTTTGCCAGGTTTCGGTGGCACACTCACTCAGCCGCTCCAGAAGCATCACCGTCGTGTTCGACTTCATGTCCTCGTCCATGGAAATCTGGCTCATGAAGTAGTAGAGGACGAAAGAAGCATGGCCAACTGAAGCTAACCTCTCTCTAGCTTCCGAACTGCAGAAGAATCTCATGACGTTCGGGTTGTGCATCGAAGACGGAAGCTCTCGCAGAAACACCTGCAAACACGCCGCCACCAGGAGATAAGCCCTCTCTTCCAAGCCGTACTCGAACAGCAACATCGCGTCCTCCATATCACCAACCAAACCGGCCAAATAAACGTCGCAGGCTGACTTCATCTCCTCGCAGCAAAACCTGTTCGCGAGAGAAAGCAACTCCAAGACGATCTTTGGGTCGAACGAGCTTAACCTCTTCGTCCTGCTGTAAATCTCTGCAGCCCTCATCCCATCAGCGGATATCCCGTTCTTCGAGAAGTTTATCTTCTCCCTCCTCGTCTCCGTGAACCCTCCGTACAACATCGCACTAAACGGCGTTGACAACGCTGCAATATTGTACCTAATGCAGCGGATCTCTTCATCCCCAATGCAAAACGACACGTCCCCGTCTTCCTCCGACGTTGAACACTCCTCCTCTGTAGCCATAAACCCTTCCTCATTCTCGGCTCGAGAAGACCTCGAACAAACGCAGGGCTCATATATAGATTCCGGGTTGAACCCAGACACGAGACTGGCTTTAGGGCACTCCAGATTTCTTCCGCAGCAATCCATCGACGAGTACCCGATGAGCTCATCCTCTCTCCGCTCAAATCTCAGCCAAACGGCGAGCACGATCTTCGTATGGACGTCCACTGCGTGTTGCCTAGCAGCCCTGAGGCTCCGCCTGAACAATTTAGGATCCGAGATTCCCCGGAAGACCGCGCATTGCTCCACAAACACCTTCCACTTCTCAAATTGAGGGCAAATCTCGATCCGGCGGTACACATCTGCCAACGTCTCGACGAAATCTGCCGATTTAAGGCAAGGCTCGATCATCGGCTCGAGGAGATCGGTGGAGGGAAGGCCGTACGGGAGGAGGCTCTCGGCGCTGACATTGCTGGAGCTGACGGTTTGATTGGGTGGGGATTGAAAAGTCCGATTCGATTTGGATCTTATGGAATTGACCCTGAGATGATCCTGGAGATGGTGCAAAAGTTTGTCCCCGGCCCCGGCCCCGGCGGTGGCGGTGGGAGCGGAGGGATTCAAGGCATAGACCTGCGTGCCCTTGCAACCATCCATGATCTTCAAGCTTCGCATTGTGGGGAATATATTATGCTGCATCATTCATCAACTATATAACAAAAACATAATTCAAAACCTTATTCGAATCGAAATTCAACTCCAAGAAGAACACAGAGGGAATCTGAAAGTACCGTACTTTATGCCCAGCAAACACCACCGAAGCTGCGACGGCGAGGATTGGGGGAAATGGAGAGGAAATGGCGGAGCCTGGTGGTGATGCAGGGTATAAAGGAAAAATGATTTCTTTTTTGTGGGTTTTTTTCTTCTCGATTGATTAAGTCATGGGTTTTTTTTTTTTTTTTTTGGGTTTTCTGGTTCGGATTTGGCGATCACATTGACCGCGAAGCCAACCAGATTTTGAGGTGGAGGTGGCCGTTTGAACGGCCACTCTCTCTGTAATTTTTGCCTTTTTCTCTTTCTGACTCTTTCTCTAAATCTGCTGTTCCTTTTTAATTAAATGCAAAATATTATTATGGTTTTGTACAAGGTAAATTGCCATGTGCACCCCTTGAGTTTCAATACTTGGTGCAGATAATCTTATCAACTTTCTTAATTAACATGTTAGCCCTTTAATTTTATTTTCTCACATGACCCCTTGAATCGTTGCTAGCGACAAGGGTTAAGTTCTCGCTATTACTCGTTCTCGGTAAGTTATCAGCAATAATCGTTATCGATTTATATGCTATCATCGAGTTGTCGTTTACCTTATCGAATGTTAAGTGCCTTATCGTTATTGATTTTAGTATTAAAAAAAACAAAAAACAACCAACTTATCGACAACACTAGAAGACTCATTCAACTTCATTTTTGCGAAAATCGCCCATTTTCTCTCTCCTCTCAACAAAATCCACCCCTTCTCTCTTTTATATGCCATTTCGTCGATTAGCTTGGATTTCTTATTATTTTCGTGGATTGTCAAAGTTCTTCACTTTTGTCTTCGCCCACATGTGTGCAGAGTGTCTGATTTTGAAACATTTGAAGTCTCTTTTATATATAATTTTGGGTTAATTGCGGCAAAAAGACCTAACATTTGGTCAAATGCTATATTGTGTATACAACCTCCGTAAATAGCGGCAAAAGTATCCAAACTCGGCATTTGGGAGTTGACCGAGAAAATTAGTCCATGTGGCTGTTAGCCTTTGCCACGTGGCATTCCACATAATTATTATTTTTTAAATATTTTTTAGAAAAAAATTACTTTTATTTTTTAAATTTATTTTTTATTTTTTTATTTTTAATATTTTTTAATAATAACAAATAATGAATTTTTAAATTTAAATATAAATTATTGGTTATAATTACGTGGAATGCCACGTAGAAAAGACTAGTAGCCACATGGACTGATTTTCTCGGTCAACTCCCAAATGTCAAGTTTGGGTACTTTTACCGCCATTTACGGATATTGTATACACAACAGAGCATTTGACCAAAGGTTTAGTCTTTTTGCTGCAATTAACCTTTTATTTTTCTTGTTGATTAAGAGAGGCTTTTAAAAAAATGTGATAGATCTGAGATTCTATGGTTATTTTTTTCACATCTATTTATTTTTTTTTTTAACAAAAAATCCGGTGTTCAAGCGTTCTTCGACATGTTTGTGATGTGCTTCTAGCGAAGGAAATATTTCAAATTCCAATCTATTAATATTAAGGTAAAATTTTATTGAATGTCTATAAGGAATTTAGGCTTGGGATATGTCATGTGATTGATTCAATTTTATTTGTCATATATTAGGTCAAGTTTCGCGATATATTATAAATTGTTACTACCTAATGGATTGTTAATAGCGATAACAATAAATTAAATTCTTATAAGTTATCGGTTGATGGTCAGTTGCATAAATCAATAAAACTCAACTATCAGTAAACCCGCAAAAACAATAGTTTAAACCTTATTTAGGAAGCACTAAAGTCTCACTATTCGTGTATATGCTCTTTTATTGATCACCTTTTATTTATATTTAAGGCTTTCAACTCTTTTTATAAATGTTATGCATAAAACTTTATGTTTTGGCATATATATGCCCCCATTCAATTTTGTTGCATTTTAGACTTGATTTAACGCCAAATAACAATTTATTTAGAGTGGGAGGAAAAAACACATCTAGTATGGAATCAACAATGGCGGGCTACCAAAATACGAATTTTTATAGTGATAAGGTGCATACTTCACAATGACTTCCTTTCAAATATCACGTGGAGTATATATGGGCGATTATCTCGAGGGGAGGGGGTATGAAAATGCGCAAACTCCTAAATATTAATTGTAAAAAACAACACTCGGACCGCATGAGAATGCTAGAAGGCTTCTACATAAGGAGACATCTTGCTAGTGTATAAGGGTTTTGTCGATGGTCGAGATTCTCACAATCCCTAACTTGACACTCTTACACTCTGGTCGCATTCGTTTGTAGGGGTCCTTCCGTAAGGAGATGCGAATAACCTATTTCCCGGAGCCATCGAGTAGGTTTATATCTTCCTTCGGTTAGAAGCCGATTGTCTTACATTCTTCGTTTCGGGGATCCAAGTGCTTTATACAGATGAAGGTATGGGAATAGTGATGAAAATATTGTTGGGATTTACTGTCCCCCGCTCGGAATAGGATCCATCGATGCATAGGGGTAACTTTTAAAAACAAAATCTCAGAAAACGGCCTATTTGATTTTCCGGATTAGTTTTCTAATCTAGAATTGAGTTGTTTTTGAAATACTCGATAGGATCAGATTAATAATTTTGTAATTAATTTCATACCTACACATTATTAATTCTAGTTACGGAAATAAAGAAATCAATCAATAAGTTTTTGCATTTATTAAACTAATGCACAAGGTCATACATCGTGTTGACGTCTTTTCATGCACTTCTAAATCTGAGCAGAGCTTTGCTGCTTTCTTAAACTTCGAATACTTTGGTCGCCAAAAGATACTCTCACCCGTCTTTCGAGATATTCTCATAGAATCCTCGTACCGAACTGTGGGCTCCACCAACAGAGCCTAGACACCCAAAAGAAACTTTACTAGTTGATTCTGCTGAAGCTTTGGGAATTTGGAATCCTGCTAAAGCGAACCTTGGAGGAAGGAAGAGATGACCTCTAGTAGGATCAAGAGTCGAACTTTTAGAGGGTGGAAATATGATAAATGAATCATCTATTTATAGTAAACACATGGTACTCAATTTCCAAGTTGACCCGTCACCTCACCATCCTGTGGTGGAACTTGTAGGGTCATTAGCTACACCCTGAATCGTGCTCCCATCCGCGCCTGTAAAAGGAACCTATGATCACATTGAGTTTTTTTTTTTTTTTTCATTTTCATTTTTAGAAGTTGGACGAATTAGGAACGATGGCTCCCTCGAAGTTGGTTGGATCCCATAACAAGAAAAGTTATATGTCCTACAACTAAATCTTAAAAAGCCTCTAGCCAGTCGTTAAATCAAGAATAGAGATAGGGCGAAGTCAATGAGGATGTTGAGGTGAAAAAATCACCACCGCGGTCACGGAGTTACGATTGGTGTAATCCCGCTTTTAGATTACCTCAGAGTTCGGGTCTTTCCGTCACGGGTTTTTTTGCATTGAAGGTACTTTTGCCGAAAATTGTTAAAAAGTGCAATTTTTTTTCGAAAAGTACTCAATTTTTTGTTATTTTTACGTTTTTACAGATAATCGATTGGCATGGAATATTTGCCGATGACTACCGGCAAGACGGATAATCGGTGATTATCGAGGAAAAATCGAACCTTGGTGAAAACTCATATTTATAAAAGCCACATATGTACAAGTGAAGTTTTTAAAAGATTTGAAGCGTACAATTTTAATTTTAATTTTTATCATACAATATAAATTGTAAGCGAAGAATATATATGTATATATATATATAAATATATCAGCATAACATCCGTTCACGTTTGAGGTCAGAAATTATTAGTATTATATTAATATTTGCCTATTTATTCAGAAGGGAAAAAATTAGTGACTTCTCTATATTGACTAGATTCTTTAAACAAGTGATATCCAGAACGAAAATAAAAACAAAAAGAAAAACTTATGTCCTTTGTTAATAATATGTGACTATGTGTCCTTTAAACGAAAAGATCACAATACCATTTGTATGGAAATGGAAGTATATATTAAATACATTGTCCTTCGTTTCAATATAAAGAATATATTGGTTTTAATTTAAAATATTGAAAATAAAGTACAATTGAATATATTGGTTTTAATTTAAAGTAAAATATTGAAAATACGACTTTATTTTCAGCATCCATATTTATTTATTTCTTCAAGACCTATCCATATTATTATTATTATTTTTTAAAGAAGGCCTATCCATATGTTTAGTTTAAGCAAGTATTTGTATTCTGTATATATAAGACAAATAGTGATATATAGACATAAGTGGAGCTACATAACCACGAGGTATACACGTGCATACACTCAAATATAAAAATAAAAAATAAAAAATAAAAAAATATTAATGAAGTGATATTGTCTTCTCTATTGTATTTGTGTTGCTTAAGTCGGTAAACTTTATAGTGGAGCACATATAAATTTGTATGATATATATATTTCCTTTGTTTATATGAATGAGATATTGGGATATATCTATTTTTATCTTGCTTGATCACATGTACTCCTATTATATATATATATTATCTTTTATTTTCTTATTCTTTTAGAGTTATTATAGACAACTTAGTTAGGATTTTGTTGCTATGTTATTTTTCTTGATATATTCCAGAACACGACGCGTAGCGTTGAATGAGATAAGAAAATTGATCACACATTTGCTCACTAAAATTATGGGGTTTGACCCCACTTATAAAGATATAAACACGTAAATAAAATATAGAAAGTTAGATGCCGTTTAAATTAAATTGATAAAATTTATAATAGTTATATATATAGTGTTTCGGTTGAACCAAAAAACTTGCTCCGCCACTATATATATTGTTTTTTTTTTGGACAAACAGTGAGATAGCACACCAACAAAATTCAGTGAGAAGGAGATTTCACATGCTATCATTCTTATCGACCTAATTTATATAATTTTGTTCATAATTTAGATTTGCTTTCAATAAATTGACATAATACTTCAAGAGTTATCTCATTCCACTCCTATAAAGTTATTATTATAAATAAACTAAAATTCATGAGGACTGATTTTCTTTTTTCATACTTCTTATTTGTATTCTTGAATTGGTCATTACAAGTTGAAATAAAAGTTCAAGAAGTTTATGGATGATTTAATTTTACAATTTAAACACTTTATATCAAATTATTCAACAGAAACACTGTACGTATTTAAGAAATCGAAAATTTCTTATCAATATTAATTATTTAGAAATGAAAAGAATTAAATACTGCAACACATAGATTTTGTTTTTTCCTAACAAATTTAACTTGTATTTTTAAACCATACAAGTTACGCGCATGCACGAAAAAACATTCACGCGGTCAGTCATTTTACGAAAAGCCCGCGGGTATGGCCACACACCCACGCCCACTCGCAAACTGTCAAATTCATAACAATCTTGTTTTACACTTTTTTATAAATAATTAATTAATATCTTTTATTGTAATACAAAAATTTTATCTATATTCTCATCGGTTTTGAGATATATTTATAAAATTATATACGTACAATTAACAAGTTTTAAATTCTCACAAAATCCCATTAATACACCCACGTCAATGTACACGTAAATTAGACTTGTGAACGCTTTTCGATAAGAAGTCTCCAGAACATTAGTTTTACAACCTCGTGAGTTCTTCATAATTTTTTTCTTAGATTTATAGTTTTACTTTTATTATTTTTTTAATCCAGACTATAGCATAAATCCACGCTCCAATGCGTACGCGTGGACTTTATGCAACAATTGGAACATGGTTGCCCACCATTCCTATTATAATATGTAAAGGTATGCAATTATATCACGATATATCAATAATAAATTGATTAATTAATTCTTTAATGTTGCTATTGAATGCAGTCATGTATGCGAACTGATAACTTATCAGCTTTTCTCATTCGCTCAATCAATGACTATGAAAATTTTAATTAAAATACTCATTTATAATATATACAATTTTTTTTTTGTCAGCGAGAACAACTTATTTTTTTTAGAGTGAAGAACAACAACATTGAACCCAGATAAAGGAAAATGACGGAGAGTGTTAGGTTGCATCACGTATATGCAAATTTACCCAAGTGCACGTGTCGACAAGTAATACATTGTGCAAGACACAAAGATCGATCCCACGGAGACTAAGTCAATTTTCGTATTTAATTGCGAGTTATAAAGTAAAATAACATATCATGAAAAATTGTTGTAAAATCAAAATCCATTCAAATTGTAAACTAAATTGATGTTCAAACTGCTAATTAAAGATATTCGGAACAGGGGAGACAAGTAATTTGATAAATGATTAGAAGAAACGCTTGGGCTCATGAATTACTTCGGGTTTTTACGAATTACCGAATGCGACAGGAATGCTACTGCATTTTCTTAGTGATCTGAAAAACGACAATCACGTAGGTTCTTCCGAACTTCCGTTTGAAAACCGATTGTAAACTAATCATTCATATTCCTATGATAAGACTACTTTACCGGTTAAAATTAAGTTCCAATTTCACGATCTACACGGAGATTAATATATTCCTATACTCATCTCAATCCTATGAAGAAAATCATGAGATTTAACATGTATCGAGGTTGTAATTCCAATTTAATTCAAATCTTCCGATAGCATTAAATCTAGAGCTCTATTAAATTGAAACAAGAAATAGAACTATGGCAAAATTAAGCATTCAACCAAGAAATAAGAAAATACAAAATCCCATCACAAATGATAATTCAATAGTACCCTTAGTTCATCAATCACCCAACCTTAGGAAATTAGTTCATGTTATGATAACAATAAACATAAAATAAAGATTGGTTCAAGATACAACTCATCAAACCGAATTATGATGAAGAACGATTTCGAAGAGAATCAAAATTTCGTTTGGATTTTTATTCATATTAGTGGTTGTCTTTGTGAGTTTAAGCTTGACCGGGCTCAACAACCCCCAGCAGAGATCTCCCCACCAGAGTTTCCCCCAATAGGAAGGGACGCGACCAAGAACGCTCCCACCAGAGATGCCCCTAGCAGAGATGAGGGGGAGAAGAAATGTTCCCTAGCAAAAGAGGACCCTAACATGATTCTCCTGAGCAGAAACGGGAAACGCCAGAAGTTAAGAAGAGCTATTCTAAGAAGGTACCAAACTTGAGGAGCAAGTTTGGAGATACGATATGGCTTCCTGATTTTATATGATTTGGCTTCCCATTCTGTTAGGAAACGTGTAAATTGTAAATATTTGATTAATAAGTTTATTTTAGGAAGTTTAGCTGGGGTTTAACTTTCTAGTTTCTCTATAAATACAAGTCTTATGACTTTAGTTTGTAACTTTTACTCTCCTTCCATTCGACATTAATCTGAGAAAATTCTCCAAGTTTTGTCTTCTTTCCTTTGTTTCTTGTTCTTCATTGTTCTTTGGCTGCAAATCTTATCATTGAGAACCAACAATTTGTATCAGAGCGAAGGTGCCAAAGAAGTTGTCGTCACCAAGCGAGTCCACCAGAGGAGAGTTGACGACAGCTACGAAGATCGGATCAAAGGAAGGAAACGTGACGCTCCATTATCCGATGCTCACGAAGAGCAATTACTCGGTGTGGGCGTTGAAGATGCGGGTGAACCTGTAAGCGCAGGGAGTATGGGAGGCTGTAGAAGGCAGTGATGTCGAAGGGCGCAAGGAGAGGATAGCACTCACCACCATCTATGAAGGAGTTCCGGAAGACGTCCATCTCATGATCGCTGAGAAGGATTCTGAAAAAGAGGCGTGGGCGACGCTTCGAACCATGCACATGGCCGCAGATCGCGTCAAAGATGCAAAGGTTCAAACCTTGAAGAGTGAATTCGAGGTTCTTCAGATGAGGGAGGGCGAGTCAGTTGACGACTTTTCCATGAAACTCACGTCCATTGTGACCGGTATCCACTCGCTAGGAGAAAAGGTGGATGAAACCACCGTTGTCAAGAAATTCCTTAGAGCCGTGCCACACAGGTACATGCCGATCGTGACATCGATTGAGCAGTTTGGCGACCTCAAGACCATGACGGTCGAGGAGGTTGTTGGTCGCCTCAAAGCCCACGAGGAGAGACTTTGGGGTTACGGTGACAGAGAAGAGGAGAAGCACCTCCTGCTCACGCATGAAGAATGGACGGCCAGACAGAAGAAAAGTGGGGGGAGCAGAATTCTCTTCCAGTTCTTCTGGTCGGAGTAACTACGGCGGAGACAGCGGAGGACGTGGTAGAGGTCGTGGACGAGGGCGAGGTCGGGACACGCGAGGTAGCGACAGTGGTGCACCCCGTCAGGAAAGCACGACTAGGCGAGACAAGAGCACAGTGAAGTGCTATAATTGTTAGAAGCTCGACCATTTTGCTTTAGAGTGCCGCAGCAGGAACCAAGGCGAGGAAGATAAGATTCCACAAAGACTAGCCGGCGTTGATGTTTGCCGAGCAGGAGGTGAGCCTGGACGGAAAAGAAGACGAGCAGACGATCCTCGTTGGTGAGAGAGAGAAGACATGTCCGGAGAGCAGGGAGCAGACTTCCCGGAGAGAGAGCAGAACTGTCCAGAATCCGAGCAGAGAGTAGCGACTAGAGACTAGACCTGCTCGGAATCCGAGCAGAGACCAGAGAGCTCCAAGCAGAGAGCAGAGAGCAGACACTAGACACTAGAGACCAGAGAGCAGACCTGCTCGGAGATGGTATTCTTGATCGAGGACAAGGTTATTGCGAACCTCCTCGTTGACGGAGAGCAGAAAATCTCTACTGATGTCCGGTACCTACACAATGGTGCGAGCAACCACATGACAGGAGACTAAGCTAAGTTTGAAGAGCTCGATGAGAAGATCACGGGGAGCGTGAAATTCGGCGACGGTTCAATCGTCGAAATTAAAGGCAGAGGGTCCATCCTATTCGTGTTCAAGAACGGGGACCAACACCTCATGACCCAGGTGTACTATATCCCAAAGCTGAATAGTAACATCATCAGCCTCGGACGGATGACAGAGATCGGCAATACAGTGGTAATGTCTGGTCCCTATCTGAAAATGTGGAACAGATGTGGCAACCTTCTGATGAAGGTAAAGAGAATGCCAAACAGGTTGTACAAGAGTCTCCTGGAGACAGGCCAACCCGTCTGCTTAATGGCGTCTCTAGCAGACCCGGCCTTGTTGTGGCATGCGAGACTTGGGCACGTAAACTTTTACGCGCTCAAGATGATGGGAGAGAAGGAGATGGCCTTTGGGGTTCCCAAGATTGAACACCCTAACAAGCTATGCGAATGCTGCATGATTGCGAAACAAGCTATAGTGCCATTTCCGATCAAGGCCAAGTTCCAAGCAGAACGACCTTTCCAACTGGTGCATGCGGACCTCTGTGGTCCAATCACCCAAGAAAATCTAGCCGGAAGCAAGTATTTCCTACTACTTGTTGACGACTACAGTCGCTGGATGTGGATCTACACGCTAAAGGAGAAGAGTGGAGCTTTTGAAGTCTTCAAGAAATTCAAGAGGCTCGTGGAGAATGGGTTAAAACACAAGATAAAGGTCTTAAGAACAGACTAAGGTGGAGAGTTCACATCCCAGCAGTTCGGAGATATCTGTGATGAGGAAGGAGTCGAGCGCCACCTGACCGCATCGTATACTCCCCAACAGAACGGTGTGGTGGAGAGACGAAACCGCATAGTGATGGACATAACAAGGAGTTTGCTGAAGAGCATGCAAGTCCCGATGAGGTTTTGGGGAGAAGAAGTTAGACACGCGGTCTACTTGCTTAACCGTTTGCCAACAAAGGCGCTAGGAGAGCGTACTCCCTACCAGGCGTGGTTTGGGAAGAAACCCCACTTAGAGCACTTGAGGGTGTTTGGGTGCACCGCACATGTGAAGACTGTGCGTCCCCATCTCAAGAAACTCGATGACAGGAGTTAGTCGATGGTATATCTTGGTATTGAAGACGGAAGCAAGGCACACAGACCCTTTGACCGTCGACGCGGCAAAATCCAGCTGAGCAGAGATGCTGTGTTCAAAGAAGAGAAGAAGTGGGATTGGCGCGATGAGAACGGTGAGCCCGAGAAGAACTCATTTGAGTTCAAAGTAGAAGAAAACATTGCCGACCAGGAATGATCAGCAACATCCAGCTCGGGTACCCCCACCAGCTCGTGGTATCTCTATCAGCTCGGGTACCCCTAACAGCTCTGGTGCCCCCACCAGCTCAGGTACCCCTACCAGAGATTCCTGCCCGGGTACACCCAGGACACCCAGCCCGAGCAGAATCAGCTCGTCCAGTTTGGGAGATTCCTCGATCAAAGATGGCCCAAGAGGATTTCGTCCCCTAGCAGAAATCTACGAAGATGCTTAGGAAGTGGAGATGAACCTAGAATAGTTGTCCTTGTTGTGCGCCGAGGAGCCGCCCAACTACCAAGAGGCAACTACCGAGCAGGAATGGCAGGAATCAATGAAGAAGGAGCTGGAGCCCATCGAGAAGAACAAGACATGGGAGCTCACCGACCTGCCCAAAGGTCAGAAACCCATTGGCTTGAAGTGGGTATACAAGCTCAAGAAAGACACCAAGGGGAATATCCTAAAGCACAAGGCAAGGCTAGTTGCCAAAGGCTACGTGCAGAGGCAAGGAGTTGACTTCGAGGAAGTCTTTGCTCCCGTAGCGAGACTAGACACGATCAGACTCATCCTAGCCCTAGCAGCTCATCGAGGTTGGGAGATTCACCACATGGATGTCAAATCAGCATTCTTAAATGGACACCTCAAGGAAGAAGTCTACGTCAGTTAACCAGAAGGTTTTGGCGTAAAGGGCAAGGAGCAGAAGGTGTACAAGCTCTTCAAGGCTCTATACAGGCTACGTCAAGCTCCAAGGACATGGAACATACACCTCGACAGGAGGTTGAAGAGTCTTCGATTCACAAAGTGCTCAAGGGAGCAGGCAGTGTACACCAGGAGCAACACAAAAGAAGTTCTCGTCGTCGGAGTGTATGTGGACGACCTAATAGTCACTGGATCCAGCGCAGGAGGCGTACAAGGGTTCAAGAAGCAAATGATGGCCGATTTCAAGATGAGTGATCTTGGACTACTTTCTTACTACCTTGGTATTGAGGTGGAGGAAAAGAAAGACTGCATTACGCTGAAGCAGTCGGCCTATGCGAACAAGATCCTGAAGCAGTTCGAGATGGTGGATTGCAACCTGAGCAAATACCCAATGGAGGTGAAGGTGCAGCTCGGGAAGGATCCTGAAGGAAGAGAAGTGGATCCCACGGAGTACAGACGCGTGATCGGGTGCCTCAGGTATCTCACCCACACCTGACCAGACATTTCAGAAAAGTTCAGAAACTAATCCCGCCGGCTAACGAAACAAATCCCGAGTTTCACGAAAGGCAGAAACTAATCCCGCCGGCTTAGGAAACAAATCCCGAGTTTCAAGAAAGGCCAGAAACTAATCCCGCCGGCTCAGGAAACAAATCCCGAGTATCAGGAAAGGCCAGAAACTAATCCCGCCGGCTCAGGAAACAAATTCCGAGTTTCAGGAAAGGCCGGAAACTAATCCTGCCGGCTCAGGAAACAAATCCCGAGTTTCACAAAAGGCCGGAAACTAATCCCGCCGTCTCAGGAAACAAATCCCGAGTTTCACGAAAGGCCCGAAACTAATCCTGCCTATAGGTAAGTCTCTCAAAAAGATCACCCTCGCCATTTGGCATGACTTACGTGTTTCATAATCATTGTCTATAGAACAAAACGTACTCGTTGGATTAGCTACCCGACGGGAACCTATACTACTTGCAGGTCAAAAAACGGGCGACGACCCTATAATCGCAGCAGAGTGTACTCACAAGACTGCCACAACGCGCCACGACGCGTACACTCGACAAGCAAAGGTATGAATGAAACTCAAAGTTCAAATTATACTAAATGCATAAATATCATTAAATAGGTACGAAGCGAGAAAGCGAAACACGCCGAACAAACATGCCAGGGCAATGAGTAAGGCTAAAACAAAGCCCGAAAATGTCTATAAATCATAGAGGCAAAGAAAAAGAGAAACTAATCTCTGGGAAGCACCAAGCCAAGAGGCTCCGTAACACGAACGGAGTCCAGAGCACTAAAGACTTCAAGTCGCCATTGGAAGCTTCAAGGAGACGAGCCTCTTCCGCCAGCACCTGAAGAAAAAACGAAGCAAACGAGTCAGCATCGTCAGCACCGGCGAAAAGCCAAGATGACAACACTACAAAGCTCGCATGCAGCAGGAACTCGAAGACCGACGAAGTGCAAAAGCCCATGCAAATCAAAGCAGGAAGCCAGCTCAGAAGCAGTGGCGTAACTGCATACCATCAGCTTAGGACAGAAGGCCGAAACGGGGTAGCGACTCTGTCTGGGTGTCTCGTCATCAGGAGGACCCTCGCCAGCGGTAATGCCCACGATGGCAAGACCCTCGCATGCAGGTCCTTCCTCAGCAACGGGCGCCTCATCTACAAAGTCCCCGCCAGCACTCTGCTCCTCGACGGCATTGGACATATCGACATCAAGAAACTCTACGTCAGAGGCACCATCAAGGAACGAAGGCTCAGAGCCATGCTCTCTGGGAGATCCGCCTCCATCTGCAAAACCACTTGCAAAGTTCATAGCACGTCCAAGGGATTCAGAAGACAAAACGCTCTCCGCCGGAGCAGACGACAAAAGACGAATCAACAACGAGAGGTTCTTACCAAGCCCGGATACCAGCACGCTTGGCCCACTAATGATAATTTCCTTGGCAGGAGATAGTCCCGGTCCCGAAGAGTCCAACACAAAAATCGGATCGTCGATCGGAGTCTCGAAACCCTCAAAATTGAAGTTTCCGTTGAAATCGGACCTCGCCACTACTTTTGGCAGTCCTTTCGCCAGAGCAAGCTTGTCGGAGTTTAAGACGGCCCCACCGCTACCAACGGACATCACCATCGCCACCAGAGCATCCGCCAGAGCACCCGCCAAGCCGCTGCCCGCCTCGAAGGACAAACCGACCGCATCGAGGCCTCGCCGGAGTTCTCGCCCTCCACCGCGCCAGAGATCACGCCACCGCCGGCGACCCCCACAGACGACGCTGACAAGACTTCCCCGGCCAGCCCAGCCACGTCACGGGTCCCGATGCCATCGCGAATCCCGCCAAAGCCCGCGACGCACGCTTCCTTGCCCGCACCGGTGTCCTCGCCGCCCGCTGCTCCGACCACCGCGCCGCCGCCGGAAGCCATCGCAGACGCCGCCGACTGGGCAACCTCAGGCAGCCCCGCCATGACGAGCACCAAGTTGCCCATGCCAGAAACTTCCTCGCCGAAGACCACGCACGCGTGAGGCCCGAAACCGCCGATCGCCCCGGACCGCTCGACTGCCGCGCCGCTGCCGCCGACCGCCACAGATGCCATCGACGAGCCATTGCCGGCCGATCCCGCCATGCCGTGGACCCCGCAGCCCGCTCCTTCGCTGCCCGCACCGAAGACCTCGCGCGCACCGGAACCAAACACCTCGCCGGGCACCAGGGTGACCGCCGTTCTCCGCCCAGACACCGCCGACTGGCCCTCGCCGGCCATCTCCGCCGGATCCTACGTACCAAAAGCCTCCATGCAGCCCATGTCCTCGCCAAAACCCGAAAGGAAGCCGAGCTCTCCCACGCCGGGTTCGGCCTCCTCCGCGAAGCCCGCCGGAATATCGATTCCCGCGCCATCACCTACACGGAATATATCCTCAAGACTCAATGTCCAATCATCCAAGTTCGCCGGAGCACCATCAATGGTTACCGGAGTTTCGTTGTCAACGAAAAGATTCGACAACGAGAACGTACCGGATAAAAGGACGTCGTCAATGAAGAATTCCCCGCCAATCTCTCCGGAAACCACCATCACCGCCATGAACCAAGGAGACGCAGCCGTCAAGTGCCCGGAGAAGGTGAAAATGGCGAATTGGAGAAGGAGGAGGAGAGAGAAAAAAAAGCCTTAAACCTAAAGGTATTAATGAGGTAATATTTTACCCTAATATCATTTCCCCTTTTATTTTTACTCGAATTCTCTAAACCTATGCAGCCCAAAAATCACATAAACTAGGCCCATAAAACTGATGTTTAATTTTTAAATGGTCAAAAAGCGATAAAAAATGGGCTTTTATACGTTTTTTTAAGTGAAAAAGGCTATTTTCAAAGGTTATTCAAAAAGCCTTGGAAATTAAACTTTGGAACTTTATAAAGTTTCATTTTTAATTCTCAAACATGAAAATCGAGTTAAAATTATATTACCGGGTTTTCATAAATTATTTGCTTATTTATGGTATTTATTACAAGTTAAAATTGTGCAATAATTAAGGAACTTTTTAAAGTTTCAAGCTTAATGCGCAATTATTATTTTCAAATTACTTATTTACTTTCACATTTATTATGTCACTTGATTTTATTTATTTATTTTTGGATTTATTTTCGGAGTTCAAAATTAATTTAAAAGGCATTTATTCCACAAAATACGCCTATGAACCTCCAAAAATCCAAAAATCGAATAAAATCATAAAAAAGTAACTTGTGACTTATTTAATCAAATTCGCCTACGTCTTTGACTATGCTCGAATTATTTTTCGCTTATTTATGCAAACATTTTAGAAAATATTTTACAAACACCCAGTTAAAGGAAATTTGCAGTTCCTTGGGAGGACGGAGAGGAGACTAAAATCTCTGACAACCCGGATCCTCGCCAAATAACACAAGTTGCCCTAAGTTTTAAAAGAAAAGTTTCTCGCGCAATAAAATTACTCAAGAAACTGGGGGGTTAATGCTATGTACATTTTTCGTAACATATAAAAATTGGGCCCATTTTGACTAAAGTCAATGCCCATTAACAAAGGTCAAAGCCCATTAACAAAACTCAAAGCCCATCACCAAAGCCAAAGAGCGGAGGCCGACGAACCAAGACATTGGCGAGGCCGGAGTCAAAAAGGCAAAAAGAACAAGGCCGACGAGCCGACGAGGTGATAAACCGACAAGGCGACGAGGCGACAAGCCGATGAGGCGACGAGCCGACAAGGCAACAAGCCTACGAGCCGGCGAGGCGACAAGACGACAAGCCTGACAAGCACCCTCGTCATAACTTGACGAGGGCATAAATTGTAATTATTCCACTCGATGAGGAGATCCGAGACCACGGAGATCTCCGGGAAATCCTCCGGATTCCCCCGAACTTAACATACGGACTCGCGGACAAGCGGAAGACATCAGGAATTGGTTTTCCTATAAATAGGACTCTTCCCCCCTCATTTCCACACTCACTCACAACTTTCTCTAGAGCTTCTCTCTCTAGCTTTCTCTCTCTAGAAAGTCGCCCTTCTCTCCCCCAGCAAGAATTGAGAGCTTGCTGGCTGAGGCCCGACAAAGAAGAGATCTAGAATAGAGTCTCAGTCTCGACAAGGGAAGTTGTTCGACAGGTCAACGAAGGAGTCCCTCGCCAGGTGGTCAAGCTTGCCAACACCCGCGAGGTCGACAAGGAGCATCCCCTAACAGGTGAGGCTCCCTCGCCAACCTCGACAAGGAGCATCCCTCATCAGGTTAAGGCCCTCGCCACAACGAGCTTGCCAACACCAACGAGGTCGACGAAGAACACATCACGCCGGTAATACCCAGCCATCTGGCCAAGGGTCACCCTCGCGCCGCCAACATCGGCACTTCCGACGAGTCAAACCACATCGTCATTCACCCGCCGTTTATCACTAAACCCGAACTACGTGGGACCTGATTCTCTTAAACTGAGATACGTAGGAAGCCTCGCCCAACCATAAGCGATGGGGCACAGGCCCAATCTACCCTTCTTTTTTGCAGGTCCTCCCTCGCCGTAGGAGCTCGCCAAGGAAGGAGAATCCAGAAGAATCATCAAGACCAGCTCGGAGCTTCATCAAGACCGGAGTTTTCCTAGATGAGGATATCGCCAAGACGAGGACTCTGCTCAGACGAGGAGCTTCGCCAAGACAAGGTCCCCGCCCAGACTTCGCCACCCGAGATAAGTCCGACGAGGAGCTTCGCCATGATAGGGACTTCGCCCCCACAAGGGAAGTTCGCCGAGAATCGCCAAGGACAGCCCGGAGACTCATCCAAGACGACGGATTCGCCTCCAGCCTTGACGATCATTAGTCAACCCGCGTTGACTCAGTATTCAATTATCCTTGTGTTCAGCGGGTCACTCTCGGGACCTGAACTTTGGATCCGATTCTAAGTTAAAGCCATTTTTACGCATTAACATTTATATATACACACATGGTGGGAGTGAATGGATAAGAATGTTAATATATATTCCTTCTTATTTGATATTAGTATAACTTATTTTTAATGTTAATATATATTCCTTCTTATTTGATACTAGTATAACTTATTTTTAATGTTATTTTGCATATATACCCACGAGGCATTGGACACTTCAAAAAATGGGCCTATAATTATATCAGGGTCTTGACTTTTTGGCATTATGGCCCATAGCCAGTTGTGGTTGCTATCTATATACCTATAGAAAAATTGCAGGTTGTATACTTTAATCTATTGATCGAAGATTGAGATATTCGTCAATAGAAGAAAATCCAAATATAATATATTCGTGTGTGCATCTATATCTTACATATATTAAAGATGTGCATATGTGTCTCATAAACTAAAGAAAATAAACAAACAAGTACACATGATACCAACAAACATATGCATAAGTTTCCTTTCTTTTGTACAATAATAATTGGATCAATCTCTATTCCGAATGTTCATTGATTGAAACTTCCAGAGTTTCACCAAAGAAAATTAAATATCGTTAATAATGTGATTGAAAGATTGATTAAAAATTTACTTTGTCATGTTCTTCTAATTTTCGTACTTAATCACTCATACTGAAAAATTGACCGCTAAACATACACTAACATTTCAAATTTTACGTATTGATTGCGACCAATTCTAGTGAACACCATATTCTACTCTATTTCAACATGAGTGCTCGAACCGAACGTCATATCCCACGGCATTGCTCTATTCACGATCTTATTCCTTTAAGCTTTTTGCTTTTTAATTTTTAAAAACTTGCACAAATCAAAATGTTATAAAATTAGTAAATATTAATTTACTCCAAAAATTATTAAGGTAAACTATTTTATGTATTTATGGTATAATTTTATTATTTTGCATAATTTAAATGACAAACTACATTATAGATTCAACAATTACATCTGTACATTGCAACAAAAATTAATACATAAAAATCATTATAAATTAATATCAAAACACAATTACATTATCTTGTATTCATACAAGAAATTTGATTTTTTATTTTATGTTGTAATTTTTATTATATGAGAAATATTTATCTTAAAAAAATGTGTATATTTATAATTAATTTTATGGAATAATTTTTTATTCATTACAATGATTTTTTTCAAAGGGATCTAATTAAATTACGAATTAGAAAGAAAGAAATAAAGTAACGGTGTGATTATAAATAAGAGATAAAGAAATAGAAAAATATAATAAAAATGGAGTTCTCCGAAGATGAATTACTGTTAATTGAAAAATAAATAAAGTAAGAACGAGTAAGAATTGGTGTAGAAAACAGAGCGATATTGGAGATGTATATGGCTGTTTTTAACCGCTTCGATTTGTTATCTCAAAGAAAATTATATCTGAGTCTCGATTCAACAATCGTAATTTCAAAAATGGAGAAGGAGATTTGGCCAGCACCTTTAAGAAACAATCACCTCTCTCAAAGAGGGTCCAACTTGAATGTTAAATCAAGGACCTTCCAATATATTAGGACCAAATATATCTGTGTATAGTGTATTCTTACCGATATATATATTGGAGAAAGATAAGACATATGACATAAGTAAGCTTAACAATGAGTCATATTTTTACGTTTTAGCACAATATATATATATATATATATATATATATATATATATATATATGAAGTAAATGTAAAAACGTAGGAAAACTAAAAAGCATGCAAGTAAAAGTACGAGATGGATATTTTTTGGTCACGCAGTTCAACATATATATACATATATATCATTACTTTTGCAGGGCACTCATCCAGATTGATCAACCGAGATATTACAAGAGATATGTACAATCAGTAAAGCACGTAGACTCAAAAAGCACAAAGGCTCCTCCTTGATGTCACGACATCAACTTTGACATCTAGCACTTGAACTCTTGATGATATTGCGAGATCCCCTAGCTACAATTACTAGCCGTGAACGTTGTTAAGATCGGATCCGGTCGGATCCACTTAATGAAGAGACAGGCGACGCCTGTTGATAATCGGCGAGGCGACGGCGCGAAGGCGACGGGAGAGGGGGAAGTCTGGACATTGCAGGGCGTAAGTACCAAAAGTTGGCGGGAGAAACCGAGGGTGACGACATACTGGAAGATCGACGAGAAGAGTGCCAGGCCTCGTGAGGAGAAGGATGGATGCCAGGAGCCACCAGGGGCGTCGACAGCAGCCCTGCGGCGTGGGTTGACAGTCAATGTGACGAGCATTGAATGAGCTCCATACCTACCCAACCACCCAGTATGATCGGTAACCCCCGCTGGCATAAGTTACGAGGCCGACCATGCCCTTGTTAACCACCCCGAAGGAAAAGACGATGGGACGTGAAGAATGGCGGGAAAGCGAGCTGTTAGTTAGGGCTATAAAAGGCAAGAAAAGCCTCATTTGTAAAGGGGCTGAAAAAACTCGAGAAAGAGAGAAAGAGAGAAAGAGAGAGAAAGGAAGAGATCTTGTATTTACCAAAGCAAGAGAAAAATAAACATCATTCTATATCGTAATCTTCGAAGTCTTTTAGCAAATAAACGAGAGAATCCGATTCCTTTTCTTTAAAAACAAGGGTCAAACCTTGTGATTGTTGAGAGCCCAAAACGCTCTCAACAAACGTCCCATTCTTCTTCACGTCACGATGAATCACCATTTGCCTTTTTTCGAAGGTTTTCTTAGAATGTCTTTGTAAGTGCTATCGGTTTTGACCTCGATGATTTGATCTTATAAAAGTTGATGACAACAAAAATCTTCCAAGTTTTGATGACAAGATTCAGCTCCTTCCATGAAAAGCAATCACCCGCAATCTCCTTCTTCTGGTTAAGCTCGTGATCCCTATAAGGCAATGCACGAAGAGATCGACACATTCAGTCCTTGATTGATGATCGTGCGGCTTGATTGACTGGTCGAAACACCTTACAACTATGTTATGATAACTTTTCATAAAATAAGTCAACATAATAAAAATAATCAAAGCGAGATATCCATGCTCCAACACTTATAATAAAATAAAAATTTATTTAAAGGCCTTAAATCTAAAAGTATACATAACAATATTATTATTTATAATATATACTTATTATATAAATATTTTTTATTAAATTAATATTTTGTTTTTGTTTTTTAATTTTAATAAGCTCTAAAATCAACTCTTCGGTCCCGCCTAATTTAGAGCCCGTCCTGATGGTAATTTCAAAACCAGCTAGGATGTTTGAATGATTAACAAATTAAAAAACTTTCTAAAGATATTACTGGGTTTTTTTTTCTTTCATCCACATTCGAATTCCGAATGTATAGAAATAATGTTGAAACTACTTAATAATAATATTATGTGGGGGCAAGAGACAACACCATTTGGTTGGTTTGTAGTTTGAGAAGCATAAAGCTGTCTCTTTGAATTATTTATTATAAATAAATAATGTTAACATTCGAAGCTACGGAGGTTTCTTCCTTCAGATATAAGAAGCCACGTGTGGTCGGTTTGATTAATGTAACCACGTTGCTTTGTTCTCTAATTACGTATACTATATGGATTTATAACTGAACAAAATGAACACTAATAGTGTTTAAATTATCGTATTTGTCGGTTAATCAATAATTAGTGGATGGCACTGCGCTTCGTGCGGTAGCGAAAAAATATCTTCTATACATTTAGATGAAATTTTTTGGTATCTCCTATACATTTAGATGTATGAACGGTAATTTTATCGTTGTCTTTATCTCAAAAAATAAGCATATGTACATTTTAAAAAAGTATTATATTTAAACAAAAATTTATATTGATAGGTAGAAAAAATATTTTCTAAGTAGAGACGTAAGATAGAGGAATCTGTCTTAATTTGAGAAATGATATATGGGTAAAAAGACAATAATATATGACATTAGCCAATCAACTTAATGAATATTGAAATTCTCAAGTGTTCCTTTTGAGATATATAACCTATCGAATTGTGATGTGAATGGTTGAATATCCGCTCTAACGAAAAGTTATAAAAAATTATTTCAGTTTCTCTGACGGAGAATAAATACAAGGCACAATGCTGCAAAAACAATCAAACTTAAACTACTAACTTCTCATATTATAAAGCTCATCCAAATTAACCCCAGTATGTAATAAACCTCTCAGTAGTAATTTATATATATATATATATATATATATATATATATATATATATATAATGTGAAGTATTTAATGTAAATTATAAAATCACATATATATGCATGATCAACTAACGTATTTAAGTACAAACATATATATATGCTTATAATTTCCGTTAACATTTTGAGAAAGCAATATTGAAATTGTAAAAATATCTTGCATAACTTGGGAATTGGGAAGTAAATTAAATACTCATATTACACCGTTGAAGAGAAATATCTTTAAGTGAACTCAAATTGCAATTAAATTGACACCAATGTACATTTTTTTAATATACAGAATGGTGAAGGAGTTTTAAAAAAAATAACTTATACATTCATTTAATCTTTTTTAAAATATAATGGATTTAAAATACTTATCCGTAATGTTCTTGTAAAATCTGTTTCAGACCTACACAAATATTCATACATGAATTATGAGTACTTTGCATTAATATATATTGTTAATGCGTAAAACTGGCTTTAACTTAGAGTCGGATCCAAGATTCGGGCCCCTACCTGGACCCGGTAAACACGTGGATGATTGAATGCTGAGTCAACACGGGTTGACTGAGGATCATCAAAGATGAAGGCGAGTCCTTCGTCTTGGGCGAGCCTCTGGGCTGTTCTTGTCGATCCTTGGCCAACTTACTTCCTTGGCGAACTCCTCGTCTTGGTGAAACTCCGAGGCGTTCTTGACGATTCTTCGTGATTTCCCTTCCTTGGCGAGCTCCGGTGGTGAAGGAAGACCTACAAAAAAGAGTAGATCAGGCCTATGCCCCGTCGCATATGGTTGGGCGAGGCTGTCTACATATCTCAGTTTATGAGAATCAGGTCCCACGTAGTTCGGGGTTAGTATTAAATGGATGACTAATGATGTGGTTTGACTCGTCGGAAGTGCCGATGATGGCTGCGCGGGGGGTGACCTTTTGCCGAATGGCGAGGGTATTACTGGCGAGGGTGTCGTAGGAAACGACGTAGGTGTTGGCGAGCTCGTATGATGAGGTTCCTTGATTGACTAGGGAGGTCTTCGTCGACCTGTCGAAACACTTCTCTGGCGAGGCTATACTATTGTCGAGTTCTGATCTCTTATTCGGATCTTTCTTGGCGAGCTCCGGGGACGGCTAGCCCGGGTTGGAGAACCTTAAGGGAGAAGGCAAACTTTTAGAGAGAGAAAAAAGAGAGAGAAGCTCTAGGGGCAGCAGTGAAAGAGTTTGTTGAAATGAGGAGGGGAAGCCCTCTATTTATAGGAAAACCAATTCCCATTAATTGCACAGGGAGGGGCCTGCGAATTTCTCCTTGCTAGGGGGGCCTTGCCGCAGCTCCTTGTCATGGCGATGGGCTCGTCGATGCTTTATAGCTTGCCTGTGGTGTCTTCTGGGTGTCCGCGAGCTTGTATGTTGAGTCCAGGGGAATCTTGGGGACTTTATGAGGGTCTTCGTAAGATCGGATCTCCTCGTCGTGTGGAATAATTGTGAGTTATCCCTTCATCATGCCATGACAAGGTGGCTCGTCAGGGCGAGGTGGTTCGTTAGGGCGAGGTACCTCGCCAGGAGGCTCTTCGGGGGACCTTGCCAGGAGGCTCGTCGGGAAACCTCGCCTGGAGGTGCCTTTTTCATCAAGGGCTTTGTCTTCTTGGTCTTCAGCGCTCGAGGCCTCGCCAAATGCGTTGGGTCTTGGGCCTTTGGTCTTTGACTTTGCTAATGGGCTTTGAATTTCACCAGTGAGGCCAAATTTTTATATGTTCCAAAAAATACACATAACATTAACCCCCAAGTTTCTTGGGTAATTGTATTGCGCGAGAAACTTTACTTTCGAAATTCTAAGGTAACTTGTGTTATTTGGTAGGGGTCCGGATTGTCAGAGATGTTAGTCTCCTCTCCGTCCTTCCAGGGAACTGCAAATTGCCTTTAACTGGGTTTCATAAAACTGATTTAGAAAAATGCTTGTTGAATAAGCTTTACATAGCTCGAACACTTTAAAAATATTCAAGGAGATACATAACTGATCAAGTAATTTAAAGGTAAATTTTTTGTAGGGGTGGCGATTCAGGTTTCGTGTCGTGTTCGTGCCAGGTCTTAATCGTTTTTTACTTATTTTATGTAGACCCAAACCCGCCCCATTTAAATATCGTGTTAGAAGATGAGACCCAGAGCCGCCCCATTTAAATACCGTGTTGATCGTGTCTACCCGTTTCACTCATTTAACATAGTCATGTCTTTTATAATGTCAAATTAATTCAATTTATACTCATTTAACTTAATTTATTTGATTATATTATCTAAGATTTTACAATTTACTAACAGTCCCGGCGGGTGTCGTGAGCGACGCCGAGCTCGGCCTTGGTGTGGTCGGCGTAGGCACCGGTGTGGAGGCGGGCTGCTGTCCGGTGAACTGTACTGGGATGATCGTCGACTACTGGGATGATCGCGGCGGCTGGCGTGGCGCACGGCGCGGTGCACGGTGATGGCGGCGAGGGCGCGTGCGGGAGCTTCGTCGCGGCTGGCGTTGGCGCGGGCAGCGGGACCCATGGCGGGGCTGGGTCGATCGGTGTAGGCCCGTCCGCGGGCTCTGTGGCGGTGGAGCAGTGCAGCATTGCGCCTGGCGTGGTGGTGGCTGACTTCGATGTTGGCGGTCGATGCGGGCTTGTGCGGTTCGGCGTGGATTTCAAGGCGATCGTCTTGGGCAGGAGCTTGGCGGTCAATGCGGCTGCTATAGTGATGTCCTTGTGCGGTGGCGAGGTCGTATTGACCACCGGCGAATCTGCTCTGGCGACCGACCGCCAAAAATTGTTGCAGAATCTTATTTTGGCGGGAAGTTCAATTTCGAGAGCTTTGAAACTCCAAAAAGTGATCTGATCACGATTTTAGACTCGTCGGGACCAGGGCTATCTCCTTCCAAAGAAATTAACGTTCCTAGGCCAAGCGTACCGGTTTCCAGGTCCGATAAGGATCTCTCAGTGCTGATTTGTCTCGCTTTGTAGACTCCAGTGGAGAGTGACTTGTCTTTTGAGTCTTCTTGGTGTGTTGAATACTTTTCAGGCGGCTCTTTGGCTTGTGGCGGATTTTTTGGCGATCCTGGCTCTGAGCCGTTGGTCCTTGATAATGCTTCCGACGTAGAGTTTGCTGATATTGATACGTCTGATGTCGTCGAGGAGCCGGGCGCTGGCGATGACGTTTTCAATGAGGCGCCCGTTGCTGAGGATGGACCTGCAGGCGAGGATCGTGCCATCGTGGGATTTGCCGCTCGCGATGGTCCTCCTGCTGACGAGACGCCCAGTGAGCGTCGTGGTCGCATTGCGGCCATTTGTCCTAAGCTGGTGGTACATAGCTATGTTACTAGTGCTGACATGACGCCTAGACGAGGAGCTTCGCTAAGACAAGGGACTCGCCCAAGACGAGGGATTCGCCTCTAGCTTTGACGATCATCAGTCAACCCATGTTGACTCAGCATTCAATTATCCATGTGTTCATCGGGTCCAGCTCAGGGCCCGAACCTTGGATCTGACTCTAAGTTAAAGCCATTTTTACGCAGTAACAGTTAATGAAACTGATCTCGCCGCGGCGAGCCTTAATATGTGCCTCGGCGAGATTTAAAAAAAATTGAAATTTGAAATTTAAAACCGTGTTCCAATGATGGTTTTGTTCTTCCGTTGTGTAAACCTGCGTGTTTCCAGAATATAATTGACATATTCCTCGTTTTTTTCATTATTTTTCTCTCTTCTTCCTCTAATCTCCTCTATTGTTCCTCTTTTGTCCTATCTTTCTTCATCTTAATTTCTTCTCCATCCTCAAACCCTAAACTAACCAAACTCGTTTTTGGTCTAGTCAAATAAAATCGACGTGTCGGATTTTGAAAATTTCTTAGTGAATTTTGGGTGGCAATGGCTTTCGGATTTTTACCAAATTTTGACGTTTAGGCCTTCAAAATCGATGTATTGTTCGGGTAAAGAAATTGATCCATTTTTTTCCGGATATGTTTCGTGTTCATGTTGACATATAGTGTTTTTTGTTTTTCATATAATGTTCTTGAGGTTCATATGGTGTTCTTGATGTTCATATAGTGCTTTTAATGTTAATTTGATTTTGGTGTTCTTTATGTGCATATTATGTTATTGAGTATCCATATGTGCTCTAAAATACAATGTGTTTGATCTTGCGGATGAGTTAGGGTGATTTGTAATGTGTTTTAGCGGTTTTTTATTCAAAATTCAAAATTTGTATTTTTTAGGTAATATTTTCCCAATTTTTTTAAACCATTTTTGGACTTTTAATCACGGAAAATAAACGTGGTTGGAACCAAGCTCGCCATGGCATGGATGAAGCTAGCTGTGGCGAGATTGCTTCCAACGACGGTTTTTTCAGTAGTTGACTTGAATCCACTTTTCCGTGGTCTAAACTTATTATCATGGAGGATTCAACCACACATAAAAAGTGTAGTCGAAACTTTTCAATTACAATTTTGAAGTGTGTTTGAATCCATGTTTTGTACTAGTGAATGAAGTTGCAAAAGTGACGCTATAATAGCGTTAGTGGTCCAACGGAGCTATAGATTCAGCCTCATATATGTAGCGTTGCACTATTCATTACATTATATATATTTTACATTATAATCCTTCAAATTTCTTAAATTTACATAAATATCTACAATTTATAAAATTATTAAATATGTACCTTAAATATTATTTATAAAGAGTAATTATTTGTCTAAAAAATTATTTACTGTAGGCTAAAGTATTTAATTGTGCTGTGTTGTATTTTATTTTGTGTGTTGTAGATTTTATTAAATATATTTTTATTTAATGTGTACTTATATTTCTAACTAATTTATAGAATAATATTTTACTCATTGTCATAATTCTTCTAAGTTATTTAATTAGTTATAAAAAACATAGGGTATAAGTATAAATAAAAGATAGAGGATGAAAAATAAAGTGAGAGATAGAATTTAATTGCAGATAAATTACTGTTTGATTGGAAATAGAGTTTTATTGGAAATTGACTAAGGAGGTTTTATGTCCCGTAAGTAGTCAATAAACTTTTCCAAGTCACGGAAAAAATGACAACTATTTCTAATTGAATCTTTTTGTGGTCAATGATGCAACAAAAACATGTCGTGCTAACTGTGAAACTTTCCCCGAGGACTAGAATAAAAATCTCTAGTACCATGTCGAGTACGTTTACACAAATTTTGTCACGTTCCTGAAACGACAAAAACGCCGATTTAATAAGTGTACGGAAATCTTTATGTCAATGCGCAAAAATGGCTTAATTGAGAACACGATCCATGATTGGAGCCTCGGGCTACACCCGGTGGTCGCGTCGGCGGTCAAAGGTGGAGTCAACGCGGGTTGACTTGTGATCGTCAAAGCAGAAGGCAAATCCTTCGTTCTTAGCGAGGCCCCGGGCTGTTCTTCGCGATCGTGGATGATTTTGCTTCCTCGGTGAGGTCTTCGGCGGCAAGGGAGGACATACAAAAAAGAAATAATTGATGGTGGGCCCCATCACTATAGTAGGGCTGCCTACGTAACATATGGTAGTCCAGACCGATGTTGGCGGTGCGGGGGTGACCGTCGCTGGTGGCGAGGGTATTACCGGCGAGGGTGTCTTCACCCACACCCCAAAAATACAAGCAATGGGTGTCGTGATCCACGCCCGACAAATACAGGCATTGGATACGACTACAACTTTTCCTGGCGAGGCTTAGACTTAATCCACGTCTCAGCTTTATTTGATCCCTCGTGGCAAGCTCCGGAGGCGGCAAATACGCGAACGGGGCGAGGCAGAGAAGGGGGGTGGGGGGGGGGGGGGGGGGATTTCTAGAGAGAGAAACTAGGGAGAGAAGCTCTGGAGAAAGCTGTGAGAGAATGTGTAAAATGAGAAGGAGGAGGAGGAGACTCCTATTTACGGGAAAAATAGGTAACCACTTTTCTTTGATCTCGGAGGAATGAATGAAGAATATTCTCCATTAATTGCCTAGAAAAATGCGTGAATTCTCCTTGCATAGGGAGGCTTGCCGCGCGGCTCCTTGCCGTGGCAATGGGTTCGTCGGTTGGTTCTTGGCTCAGCTGTAGCGTCTTCCGGGTGTCCGCGAGCTTGTATATTGAGTCCGGGGGAATTGTGAGGACCTCCCGAGGATTATCGTAAGCTCGGGTCTTCTCATCGTGTGCAATTATTGCAAGTTATCTCCTTGTCGGTGTTATCGATGAAGGGGTCGTTAGGGACCTCCAGGGGGGTCGTCGGGACCTCTTCCGGAGGCTCGTCGGGGACATCGTTGGATCGTCAGGGACCTCGTCGGGAAGGCTCGTCACGTCATCGGAGACCTCGTTGGGAGGCTCATCGGGGACTTCGTCGGGTCGTCCGAATTTCTTTTCCCGAAGACAGACTTCGGTCAAGGACTTCGTCTTCTGGGCCTTCGGGTTCCGGGCGTCGCCAAATGTGTTGGGTATTGGGCTCTCGGTCTTTGACTTTGCTAGTGGGCTTTGACTTTCGCCAATGAGGCCAATTTTTAGATAGCTCGAAAAATGCACATACCACTTTATATTTTTCTAATGTAAACTCTATACATAGTTTTTAATATATAATTTTGATCGTGTAAATCTCTAAAGATTATTTATGTATATATATTTATTGGATTTAGATTTAAAAATTTAGCAATTATTTTGGATATATTTTTATTATTATTTGTTTAATTCATGATCATGATAATATAGGTTATAGTGAAACTATTGGAAATATAATAATAGATAACATTCATGTTAATTAATAGTTTTCTTTTTAATTAATAGAATCGGGCTGAAACTAAAGCTGGTTGGAAGAAAGAAAGAAAAAAGAGCCCATATCCGTTGCCGAACTGTCACCCAACTAGAAAAAGACAGAAATTAGCTAGCAATCAATTAATTGATTTTGTATTTCTTATGCTCACAATCTTAGTTAGCTCGTAGGCTATCTGAAACTCTGCATCGGACTCCGTTTGCTCACATCGGCAAGCCGTTGTCTTTCAAGTCGTGGTGGACGTCTTAGGTTTGATTGTTAATAGGGGTTGAGTTGGTTCCAAACTGGATCTTTAAGTCAAAAGCACATATAAGAACACAAAGAGAAACGATAAAGTTTTGGGGAGATTACTCTCTTTATTGAAATAATGTCGAAACTACAAAGAAAGATAAATTTATTTCTAATTACACTCTACATGGTATACATAGGCAATAGAAACTTGGTGCTCAAGTTTTACAATAAATGAAAACTAATAAAGGAAACTTGGGAACCAAGTTAGAAAGCCACTCAGCAAAACTTGCCCAGCAAGCATATGGGTTGACCAAGACAAACTTAATGTTCACATTCTCCCCCGTAAGTTTGACTTGGTTCGAGGTTCTTTACCCCGAGCATCGCTCTCATCTCTGCAAACCTGACCCGAGCTAAGGCTTTAGTGAGGACGTCAGCACGATACTCATTGGTTCTTACAAACTCCACGATAATCTTGCTCTTCTCCACACACTCTCTAATAAAGTGGAATTTAGTGTCGATTTACTTGCTACGACCATGGAACACTGGATTCTTCATCAACGCAATTGCAGACTTGTTGTCCACATAGAGAGTTACTGGCTTCTGCTCTCTTCCAGTCAACTCGCTTATCAAGCTTCTCAGCCAAAGTGCTTGGCACGACGCCTTTGTCGCTGCCATGAAATCATGCTCCCAAGAGGATAAAGCCACTGTCCTCTGCTTCTGGGATTGTCAAGTGATCCAGTTTCCGTTGAGGTAGAACGTCATCCCTCCGGTACTCTTCATTGTCAGTGAATCCGACCCGCTATTCATCCCCGCTTCCCCTTTCATACTAGATCCCGTAAGTCGTCGTTCCCTTCACGTAACGAAGGATGTGCTTCACTGCTTGCTGGTGCAAGCTCGTCGGGTGCTCCATGTGACGACTCACTATCCCCACCACATAAGAGATATATGGCCGGGTGTGGGTCAGGTACCTCAAACACCCGATGACAGCTTGTATTCCGTGGGATCCACCGGGGTTCCTTCTGCATCTTTCCCAAGCTGCAAGTTCGTCACCTTAGGGTACTTGCTCGCATTGCACTCCGCTATGCTGAACTGCTTGAGAATCTTCTTCGCATAGGCCGTCTGCCTTAGCGTGATGCATTCCTTCTTCTGATCTACCTTTATCAGAGGTAATATGAAAGTAGTCTAAGGTCGCTCGTCTCAAACTCCTTCATCACATGCTCATTTTATCCATCAATACACTCTGCACTGGATCCAGTCACGATTAGGTCGTCGACATACACACCAACAATGAGATAATCCTCTCTTGAGTTCCTCGTGTAGACTGCTTGCTCCTTAGAGCACTTCTTGAAACCAAGACTCTTGATACTCCTGTCAAGTTGAATGTTCCATGCACGCAATGCTTGCCTCAACGCATAAAAAGTTTTAAACAACTTTGTACACCATGTGCTCTGCAGCCTTGTCTACGAAACCTTCTGGTTGAGCGACGTAGACTTCTTCCTCCAATTCACCATTCATGAACGCCAATTTGACGTCCATGTGATGGAACTTCCAGCTTTAATGAGCTTCGAGGTCTAGGATCAGCGTGACTGTGTCGTGTCTGGCTACTGGAGCAAAGACCTCTACGAAGTCTACTCCTTGCTTCTGTACGTAGCTCTTTACGACTAGCCTGGCTTTGTGCTTGAGGATCTTGCCTTCCGAGTCCTTCTTGAGCTTGTAGACCCGTTTCAAAATGATGGAGTTGTCACCTTTTGGAAGATCAACAAGCTCTCATGTCTGATTCTTCTCGATGGACTCCAGCTCATTCTTCACCGCCTCTTGGCATTCCTTCTAGGTGTCTGGATCGCGATAGGTGGCTGGTTCATAAACAAAAACAAGCAAAAGCTCCTCTTGGCTCAAATCCAGCTCTCGTGCTTCTCCGTAAAACTTCGGACACTGAAAGGAACCCTCTTGGTACTTCCTTGATCGACGAGTCTCCCGAGCTAGTTCCTCCTAAACTTGCTCTCTCTGGAATCGGGGTGATCATCCCTGATCCTGACAAGGGTGAACTTCGAGATGACACACCCGTTTTGGATGCATCCTAGTTGGTTCTGGTCGAGTTGGTTCCCGCCGCATAGCTACCCGTCGCGCTGGTTCCCATGGTGTCGCTACCCGTTGCGCTACTTCTCGTCGCGCTGGTTCCAGGCGATGGTTCCTGCCAGGGACTTCATTGCTCTTCCTCATCGGCCACCTTTTCCTCCTCGAGGGTGAACTCCAATAAGTTCTTTTCGGGCTCTCCCTGCTTATCGCGCTAGTCCCACTTCTTCCCCTCTTTGAATAAAGCATCTATGCTCACATTGGGGGTCATAAAACCGGTGTGCTTTGCTGCCCTCCTCGGCGCCTAGGTACACAATCATGAGGATGTTGGCTTGGTTGTCTAAATACAAATGTCAGTATAGACCTTCGCTTCACCATCTGGGAGTAGGTTGGAGACAACCTAGTCTTTATTGAGCATCACCGTTCTGGTTTGCTCGTCCTTCTTCCTAGTTGAGTAGGGCTTCTCTGCCATCATCAGCTCGTCCGTCGGGCTCAATACTTGGTCGTCAGGAACCTCCATCCCGGATCTGATGAAATAGGATGAATTGAGACGGTATTTTGTAAATACGTAATTATCTTGAATATATTAACTATTTCTTTATTTTATAGATCGCCTGGAAGGGACAAAAGAAACATCTTGTTCTTTCTTCAACAATTTCTGATCTCTAGTGGGCCTCTCAGTAGGATTCGAACCCAGATGAAGTTCTAACCATATGTCGCGTCAGGTCGACCAGATCATGGTCGACGTCCTCGTTGTTTCTTTAGTCCACCATCACCTTGGTGAACATAAGTGCATGCTCGTCGTCATCGAATCTCACCAGATTCGCATCTTCGTTGCGGTTCTTAGTATGACACTCATTCGCATAGTGACCATACTTCTGCCAATTGTAGCACTTCACTGTGCTTTTTTCCTTGCGGATGGCGTCGTCTTGGCGGGGAGTGCAACTGCCTCAACCACGCTGGTCGCGTCCACGTCCTCGACATCGACCTCTGCAACGTCCACTACTCTCGCTGCCGTATCCGCTGCGACTCGACGAGCTGGAAGAAGAACCTTCTTGTTGGTTCCACTTCTACTTAGCCATCCATTCGTCATGCATGAGAAGGAGGCGCTTATCCTCTTCCTTGTCGCCATATCCCTGAAGCCTCTCTTCGTGGACTTTCAGACAACCGACAACCGACAACCTCCTTGGCGGTCATAGTCTTGAGGTCGCCGAACTGCTCGATCGACGTCACGATTTGCAAGTAACGTTGAGGCACTGCTCGCAGGAACTTTTTGACCACCGTTGTCTTGTCCACCTGGTCGCGTAGCGAGCGGATACCTATAACAATGGTGTCGGGAATAATCCCCGTTAATTATCACGATTTGTGCTGTCGGACCGTCCGGGTAACATTTTAAAAAAAATTATTTTAAGCGGAAAACATATTATCCGACCAACGATCCGAACATCGGATAATAACCATATTACAAGACCCGATAAATATTATGTAATTTAATATTCATAAATCATTATTAATAATCTAGTCTTCATAGGAAATAAATAGAAAGCAGTAAATGGTCGAATTTATTAGCCCAATGCATAAGGCCTTACCTCTATTGTCGACTTCCGGCTGCGCGTTCTGAATCGGGCAGGGCTCCGCCGGTGCTGAGGGAAACTCCCGTGATCTTCCGGGATATTCTCCTTGATTCCTCGTACCAAAGTGTGGACTTCGCCGGCAGGACTCCGTCACAAAATTTGAACTGGTAGTTCTTTTTAAGCTTCCGGAGAACTAAGTCTCTTAAGCCGAACCAGAAAGAGAGATCAGCGGAAAAATTCACAGATCCTGAGGGAGAGGGAGAGTTCGATTTTTTTTTTTTCAGGGGAAAGGTGTGAAAAAAGTGTAGAATGAGCCTCCTATTTATAGGCTCAGACTCTAACCGAATTAGAGAAATTCCCTCCCCTAAAATTTGAATTTCATAATTAAATATAATTATTTCAATCCAATGGTCTAGATTTAATCTTATCTAAATCCAAGGGATATAATTAATCAGGGATTTAATTAAATAAGAATGACTTGGATAAAATCAAAAATCCATTCTTATCTTCTTATCTTATAAAATTCAAATTTATATATATATATATATATTAAAATTCGAATTCTAATTATTTAGATCCAACGGTTGAGATAAATCTTTAAACCGATCTAATGGATCATATTTTGTTTAGGATAAAAACAAATATTAAAAGATTTAATAAAATCCAAATTCGAGTTTATCCAAAATATAATTCGAATATATATATATAATATATAATCAATTAATTTCCAATCCGACGGTAAAGATTAAATCTCAAACCGATCTAACAGATACAATTAATTAACCAAATTAAAAAAATCCAAGCTTGGTCACCAAGCTACTAATTTTGAATTATGGATAGGGTCAAAATCAATTATCTTAATCCAACGGTTGATATAAAATCTTAACCGATCCAATGGATTAAACTGACTTCAGGGTTTCGCTAAAATACCAAAACATTTGGTACTTTTTCCGCAATTATGCAAACTTCAACCCAAGATGAAACGCGTGGAATAGTTCCACTTTCCTTCGCCAATTTTCGATTTACACATCATTAATATATATAAATATATATTATTTATATTAATATAAATCCATTAATTATTAATTAATTATTAATAAGATATTAATAATTAAATTCGAATAATTAAATTATATTAAAATCCTCTGATCTCAATATTACATATTCAAATGTCATGGTGTCACACTATCATTTAAATTCGGGACATGTGATTTAATTTCATAGTTTACGAAAACGTTCACAAACTTAGAAATTCTCTAAATCACAAACTATACATCAAAACAACGCAGTTCCAAAAGAAAATTTTCTTAGAATTTAATTTCCAACAACTTTCATGTTGATAGAAAATCCAAATTATACCTTATTTTGTCAGTTAATTTCGGTTACCAAGTTATGGTACTTTTGCCACGCTACTGATAAAACTATTTGATGTCTGTCACAGACTTCAGTTTTATAAGTCTTGAGAAATGATCAAAAACATCTCAAAATATTTTTTTATCACGTACGTATTATCCGTTATGGAGCTATCCTGGGGACCATGGACCTGTATCACTTAAGCTCCAACGAACTGCTAGGGTGTTCGTCAAATCTCAGCGTTATTCCACTATAAACCCGAGGCTGCACTCTTTAGTGATACAATATATATTATTCCCTTAATTACAGTAGGGTGTCCATTGATACAATCAAATTCGGGTTATTGATCTTTCACTTGATGATCCACACATGAGCAGGCGGTTTCTACCGTTATGCCCCTCATTGCATTTTCATTCTTGACTCAGTGAGTAATATCATGAGTGACCCACTTATGGTTTCGATTCATAAGTTACGGACGGGTACCTCTCACTTCTCACCACCGACAATCAAGGGAATTATTATGACTCTGAAGAGAAATGTGTGATGCCCATGTCTATGACCAAGCTACCCTTACTGCTAACTATCATGTTCCCAAAATAATATTGTCAGGAACAACGGTAATATATTGTGTTCTTTAACGGTTAAATCAAAGAACAATCAAGCCAGCAGCTCGGACTCAAGATCACTCAGGACTTAGATCGAATCTCCATTCGATCATCTACTAATGACTCAACTCCAAGTTATCAGTGACGGTCTTATATGATAACTTCCAAAGTTTAAGTCAGGTCCATTCGAGTTTGAAGACACTTCACACCTAATGCATTTCTAGTGAGTGTGACACACAGAAAATCCAGAATAGGATTGTCACTTAGTCACATTAATGACCTTATACGATTAATGGGCTCCCACCCAGTTAATCAGATCACAGACATTTTAAGTTCATTTATTATAATTATTAATTCTTACTCACGTTGACTCTGTTGTGATAATAATAACATAATTGCATCCTTTATGAACTAAGGCAAACATTCTATTTTACTCTACCAGAAACTATAATAAGATTATCATAATAAGCACCATATTTATTCAACGACTTGTCATAATCTTTTACAAATGGATAAAATATCTTGTTTAAGGACACACATGTCTAACAAATAGAGCTAAGCTTTGTTGGACATGTGTCCTTAAACAAGCTGTTTTTATCCATTTGTAAAAGATTATTACAAATCGTTGAATAAAAGATGGTGCTTATTATGTTAATCTTATTCTAGTTTCTGGTAGAGTAAAATAGAATGTTTGTTCCTTAGTTCATAAAGGATGCAATTATGTGACTGACAATCCTATTCTGAAATAAGAGTGCGTCACACTCACTAGAAGTGCATTAAGTATGAAGTGTCTTCATACTGGACTAAACCTGACTTAAATTCTGGAATTTATCATATAAGACCGTTACTGATAACTTGGAGTTGAGTCACTTGTAGATGATCAAATGGATATTCGATCTAAATCATGAGTGATCTTGAGTAAAGGTAGCTTGGTCATAGACATGGGCATCACACAACTCTCTTCAGAGTCAAGATGATTCCCTTGGTTGTCAGTGGTGAGAAGTGAGAGGTACCGATGCGCAACTTATGAATCAAAACTATAAGTGGGTTACTCATAATATTACTGACCGAGTCAAAGAGGAAAATGCAATGAGGGTAAAAAGGGTAAAAACCGCCAGCTTATGTGTGGATCCTCAAGTGAAAGATCAATAACCCGAATTTGATTATATCAATGGACACCCTGCTGTAACAAAGGGAATAATATATACTGTATCACTAAAGAGTGTAGCCTCGGGTTTATAGTGGAATTACACCGAGGTTTGACGAATGTCCTAGCAGTTCATTGGAGCTTAAATGATACGGGTCCATGGTCCCTAGGATAGCTTCGTAACGGATTATTGTTAAGGTCGGATTTGGTCAAATCCATCCTCAACACAACTCGTGTCGTTTGGTCCATAAACGACATGAGGGGAGGCGAGGAAGTTCGTCACCCGAGGGGGATTATCCCCGAGGAGGAACATCCCCGAGGAAGAGTACTCCCGAGGAGGTTCATCCACGAGGAGACACAGCCACACGAGAGCAAGTTGCGACGAGGCGTCCCATCACACCCGACGAGGAGCTTCGTCATGGTGATTATGCAGGGCCGAGTGACCCTTGACGAGACGTGCATTTAATGAAGCCGACTTACTCACTCGATGAGAGCGTCAGCGACGAGGCTTGCAGAGCCGTATGACGGCTAACAGGAAGCGCATTTAATGAGGCGCACCTACCCATTACGGCAGTCTGCTCGGAAGTGACATAAAGCAAGGATTTACCATGCTGCCCTCAAATCACGCCAGAGAATGAATGATTAAAGGAAAAAAATGCGGGAAAGATGCGAGAGGAAGGCTGGGTAAAACTCTATAAAAGGCAAGATAAGCCTCATTTGTAAAGGTTCGGAAAAATAGCGAAGAAAGGCCCGGAAAGATAGAAAGAAGTCTTGTAATAGAAAAGGCTAAGGAAATAGAGAGAATTGATGTTCATGATCCTTCATCTTTCCAGCTATTCAACGGTAGAAAACCGAGCTCATTTCGGGAAATATAATAAAACAGAGATATTCATCATTTATTCTTGTTTATTAGTTATTTGGTGATTGTCTTTGTGACTGGAAAATGGTGGTGAAATTCACCCTCTACAATTATACGTACGTGATAGAAACATTTTGAGATGTTTAATCATTTGGCAAGATTTATAAAACTGAAGTCTGTGACAGACATCAGACATCAGTAGCGTGGGAAAAGTACCATATCTTGGTAACCGAAATTAACTGACAAAATAAAGTAGAATTTGGATTTATTGTCAACATAAAAGTTATTGGAAATTAAATTCTAAGAAACTTTACGTTTGAAACCGAGTCGTTTAGACGTACGGTTTGTGATTTAAAGAATTTCTAAGTTTATGATCGTTTCAGTAAACTATTAAATTAAATCACATGTCACGAATTTAAATGATGGTGTGGCACCATGACATGTGAATGTGTGATATTGAGATCAGTAGATATTAATATAATTTAATTATTTGAATTTAATGATTAATATCTTTATTATTATTTAATAGATTTATATTAAAAAATAAAAATATATATTTATATATATTTAAATATGTGTAAATAGAATAAAGCCTCGGAATATGCAATTGTATTGCATTCGAATGATTAGACTTGGTCTTTTCATATATGTGGCATAAGTATCAAATATTTTCGTATTTGAGCAAAACCCTAAAATCAATTTAATCCATTGGATCGGTTAAGATTTAATATCAACCAGTTGATTCAGATAATTGATTTTGACCCTATCCATAATTCGAAATTAATAGTTTTGTGACCAAGCTTAGAGTTTTCGAATTTAATTTAATTAATTGTATCTGTTAGATCGGTTTAAGATTTAAACTTTACCGTCGAGTTGGAAATTAATTAATTATGTATATAATATATAATTTTCGAAAGTATGATAAGGATAAAAATCGAGTTAGGGCTTTTACCAGGTCTTAGGGTATTTGATTTTATCCTGAATTAATTTGATCCATTAGATCGGTTTAAGATTTATCTCAACCGTTGGATCTAGATAATTAGTTTTCGAATTTTATTATATATATATATTTCGAATTTAATGATAAGATGATAAGATTGGATATTGATTTTACCAAGTCTTTCTTATTTAATTAAATCTCTAATTAATCATATCCCTTGGATTTAGATAAGATTAAATCTAGACCATTGGATTGAAATAATTAATTATATTTAATTATATAGAATTCAAAAATTAAGGAGGGAATTTCTCCAATTCGGTTACAGTCTGAGCCTATAAATAGGGAGCTCATTCTACACATTTTTCATACCTTCCCCATAGCCAAAATTTGATCTCTCTCTCTCTCTCTCCCCCTTAGAGTCTGCGAATTTTTAACTATTGATCTCCCTTTCTGGTTCGGCTTAAGAGACTTAGTTCTCCGGAAGCTTCAAAAGAACCATCAGTTAAAATTTGCGACGGAGTCGTGTCAACGAAGCCCACGCTTCGGTACGACAAATACAGAAGAATATCCCGGAAGATCACGGGTGTTTCCCTCAGCACCGGCGGAGCCCTGCCATGTTCAGAACGCGCAGCCAGAATTCATCAACTGAGGTACGGCCTTATGCATTGGGTTAATAAATGCGTCCATTTACTGCTTTCTATTTATTTCCTATAGACTAGATTATTAATAATGATTTATGAATATTAAATTACCTAATATTTATCAGATCTTGTAATATAGTTATTATCCGATGTTCGAACCGTTGGTCGGTTAACATTTTTTCCGCTTAAAATAATTTTTTAAATGTTACCCGGACGGTTCAACGGCATATTTCGCGATAATATTCACGGGATCCGAGACGTGATCCCTAGAAATTGGTATCATAGAGATCCAATTTTCTCCAACAAGCTTCATCGCGAATTCGTCCATGGATTCACCGTGTCTCGTATGGACAACCTCGAACTTGCTTTTCAAGCTTTGAACCTCGGCGTTCTGCGTCTATGTGCATCGTTCGAAGCGTCTCCCATGCTTCTTTTGTGGAATCCTTCTCGGCGATCATGAGAAGGACATCATCCGGAACTCCCTGAGAGATGGCCACAAGCGCCATCCTATCCTTCCTAACTCTGACTTCACCGTCAACTATGGCCTCGCAAAATCCTTGCGCTTGAAGATTCACTCTCATCTTCAACGCCCACACTGAGTAATTGCTCTTCGTGAGCATCGGATAACTCAGCTTGACATTCCCTTCCTTCTAGTTCTTCGTGCTTGTCATCTCTACTGCGACAACCTTCCTAGGTCACGGCGGTGATGACATGTCTTCTGGCGCTTGAAGCTCTGATACAAAATGTTGGTTCCAAGCTGGATCTTTAAGCCAAAAGAACATACAAGAACACAAAGAGAAATGAGAAAGTTTAGGGAGAATACTCTTTGTATTGAAATAATGTCAAAATTACAAGGAAAGGAAAAGTATTTTCTAATTACAGTCTACATGGTATATATAGGCAATACAAATTAGGTGCTCAAATTTAACAATAAACAAAAACTAATAAAGGAAACTTGGGAACCAAGTTGGAAAGAAAACTCAGCAAAACTTTCCGAGCAAGCATTAGGGGTTGACCAAGACAAACTTAATGTTCGCATTGGGAATGCGGTCTTTTGTAGACAGGAGGATTTTCTGAGTAACATAAATGTTACGCGTAGATTCAAAAATATTTGCCCAAAATACTAAAATAGTGACGAACACATGACACCGTATAGATAGGCATGTTTTTAAAAACTAGAATAAGTCTCCTACATGTACTCTGTATGCTTCTATCTAGAGAGTTGCGGTTTGAAAACCCTCACAAACCGATTTCATTTTCCCAGAAACAACGGTAAGTCGCTGGTCTGTTTGAAATAAAAAACCGATTTGTACTATAAAAGTGCGAAATATTGCTAAAAAAAAAAGACAAAATCAATAAATAAAATTACTAATTTGCACTATAAAAGTGTTAAATTCAGTCATAATTCTATGTGAGACTTTTGCATCTTATATTTACACTCACCACAAACGAAAAAAAATGGGTTACATACCCGTAAAATAGGGGTTGCAGTTTCTAATCAATCTCAATATTTGAATCCAAGTTCGCATTTTTGACGATTTTCGACGATAATCGACGATTTTCGATCTTTTCGGTAGTTACCGGTAAGTTGCCGGCTCTAACAGTTATCGTTTTATAAGCTTTTCGACGATTATCTCAAAAATCGATAAGACATTTACCAGTCGATTTTTGGTTTTTTTTTCAGTGTTAAAATTAGGTACTTTTCGGTGAAATTAAAAAACATTTTCTTAGGTATATATTATTCTTTTTTCGGTGAAAAGAGGGGAAAACCCTCTTTTCTCACTGTTCTCGCCAGACCCACGACCAAGGTTATGCCAAGCAACGATTTTCGAACTGGTAAGAGCAACGATTTTCGATTGCTTCCACTCTTTTCAACGATTTCGAGATTGTTTGGCATATGTTTCTAAAATTTTATTTAACGTTTTTGACCTAATTTCTTCGTTTTTTTTCCGATTTTTTTGGTAGATCTAGGACTTATATTGGTAGATCTATACGAATCTTGAATTTTTTCTTAGATATGTACTTCTTTTCACGAATTTGAGAAGATTTGTATGAGTTCCAAAACTAAAGACTTAATAGTTCATATGAGTTATGTATGACAATGGGTAAAGATTGATATTTTTATCATTTTGAGTTGTTTTTTTTTTATATGTTCTTGATGAAAATTAGTTTGTCATTATTTTAGGCAGATTTTTGTATAATATTAGGTAGATTTCTGTATAATATTAGGTAGATTTGAGTATAATTCGAATTTCCTAATAATTGTGGCAAAAAAATTCAAAATATACTTATTGTGATTTGTGATGTAATTTATTCATTTTTTGGGGTATTTTCGTTTATTAAATACTTTTTGAAATATTAATATGATTTTTTGGTGTATTTTATTTGCAGATTTGATGATATTTCGGAATTTGTCATCATTGCGGCAAAAATGTTTGAAGTTTCTGTTTCGTTTATTTTTTAGGTAATATACTCATATTTTTGGGTGTTTTCCTTTAGTAAATGTTTTTTTAAATATTAATCTGATTTTTTGGTGGAATTTATTTGCAGATTTGAAGGTATTTTGGAATTTGTCATAATTGCGGCAAAAATGTTTGAAGTTTCTGTTTCGTTTATTTTTTAGGTAATATACTCATATTTTTGGGTGTTTTCCTTCAGTAAATATTTTTTTAAATATTAATCTGATTTTTTGGTGAAATTTATTTGCAGATTTGAAGGTATTTTGGAATTTGTCATAATTGCGGCAAAAATGTTTGAAGTTTCTGTTTCGTTTATTTTTTAGGTAATATACTCATATTTTTGGGTGTTTTCCTTTAGTAAATGTTTTTTTAAATATTAATCTGATTTTTTGGTGGAATTTAATTTTTTTTTGAGATAAAAATTGTTATTTGCGGTAAAAGTACCTATTTTTGCGATTTGTCTTGTTGTTTTTAACTAGTCTCGTAATTCTTATTGTTGTTTAGGTTGAACTTTGAAGATGAGTAAAGACAACATTGCGAGGGAGCATTGTACTCCTTATATGGATCCGAGCAACAACTCGTGTTTCAAGTGCAACTACTGCGGGAAGGAGATCAGAGGTGGCGGGATCACCAGAATGAAACAACATTTGGCCGGCAACGATAAGAACAAAAATGTCGCGCCGTGTACCGAAGTCCCGAACGATGTGCGGAACCTCATCAGGGAGACTATGCAGAGTGCCCAAAAGAAGAAGCAGAAGAGGCACGATATGATAGTTAATATACGGGAAAATATTTACTAGAGCGTTGATGATTCTTCTGGTGAAGACGAGAGCCAGCCGGTGGACTATGAAAGAGAAGTAGCACGGAAAGTGAGAAAAAGCAGTAAGGAGGCAGCGGCCAAACAATGGGAAGAAGACCAGAGCAGAGGCGGTGCAAGCAGCGCCGGTGCCGCCACCACCCCGGCGCTGTTCGACAGGCCTTCGAAAAAACAGAAAAGACTCGATTTAATGTTTTTACCGAAGACTATTTTGAAGGTGGGCAAGTCGATAGCCAAATACTTAATCCACAAAGGGGTTCCGTGGTGCCACGCAGACGATCTTATTTTCCGTAACATGTTGTTTTGCGTAGCCGAAGCAGGTAACCTAATTTATGAGTTTATTGTTATGATTGTTTGAATTTCCGATTACGTATTAAGTTAACTATTAATAATATTGCATTTTACGAGTGTAGGCGTTGGATGCCCGTGCCCCACGTCAAAGGACATAGCGGGAAAGTATCTGACTCTTGAGTACGATGAGTGGCAGAAGTACAAGCAGGATCAGATTCCTGTGTGGCGGAAATTTGGCGTGACGATCATGTCAGACGGTTGGACCGGACCGACGAATATGTCAATCCTGAACATCATGATCTTTTCGGCGGGGAGGACAGTGTTTATCAAGGCAATCAACGCATCCTCCCACGCCAAAAATGCGCATTACTTGGGTAGGATATTTTCTGCAGTGATTGAGGAGATCGGCCCGCATAACGTCGTGCAAATTGTGACCGACAACGCCGCTGCTTACAAAAGAGCCGGTCAAGATTTGATGGAGAAGTACAATTTGTACTAGACACCGTGCACTGCTCACTGCATCGACTTGATGTTTCACGACATCGGAAAAAGGAAGAGCATCGATGAGTCCGTGAAGGGGTGCAGACTCATCACGAAGTTTATCTACAACCACGGCCAGGTGCTCGATACCATGAGGAAGACATGCAAGGGTGAGATCATCCGTCCGGGGGCGACAAGGTTTGCCACAAATTTTCTCTCCCTGACCAGCTTAAAGGGGAAGAAGGCCGGACTCAAGGCGATGTTTATATCCGATTGGTGGGATACCTCATCGTTCAAGGAGACGAGAGAAGGGAGAGCCGCGGCCACATTGTGCTTGAGCGACTCTTTTTGGGCTTCGGTTGACAATGCCTTGAGCGTGTTCGCCCCCTTGTACACAGCACTCCGCCTCGTCGACACCGAGGTGCATCCGACGATGGGTATGGTGTATCGCTTGTTCGAAATCATCGTGGCGGACCTTCGTGCACTTCAAGGAAAAAAATGGGCAATCGAAATTGTGGAGGCGAGATGGCATCGAAACTTGCAGCATCCACTGCATATTGCGGCCCACCTTTTGAACCCAAGAATCGCCTACGAGCGAGACATTGAGATGCCAGAAAACGCCATCCGAGATGTCACCAGGGTCTACGACCGTTTGTTTCCTCATGACGACGTGACACATCTGGCCGTTGAGGTAAGATCTTACTTTAATTTCGTAATTTTACTTCTTGTGATTAAATAAAATGTAACTTACTTTCTTTTATTGTAGTGCGTGCGGTTTCGTGACGCTGTAGGTCCGTTGCGCGAGCGGTCATGCGTGGCAGCACGGAAGACTCTTGCACCCGGTAAGTTTTACACATCAACATGCTAAGTTTTACACATGCTAAGTTTTAATTTTTTGATTTATTTACAGCTGATTGGTGGAGCATATTCGGGAGTCCGTGCCCCACATTGTAGAGGCTAGCAATGCGGATTTTGTCGCAGACCGCGTCTTCCTCAGCGTGTGAGAGGAACTGGAGCACGTTTGCCCTGATCCACACCAAGCTCCGCAATCGTCTGGCGTACGCGACACTTGAGAAGCTAGTGTTTTGCAACTACAACCAGAAGCTAGCGCTGCGAGACTTGAAGGCACAGTACGACCAGATCGACAAAGCCGATCCGTATGAGTACCTCACGAAGTCTTTGGCTATGGCCTCTGCAGGTGTTGACTTCGAGGACGCAATTGTAGAGTGGATCCGACCAGTCCACCTCGATGACGAAGATGGAAACCCAGACCTAGAGATCGCCGAGGAGGCTCGATCATACGGAGTTGTGATCAACTGAGTCCTTGGTGAGCAAAGACTCGGTCCTACCCCCGACCCCCCGGGGGTTCATGGAGGAGTTGACTACGGCTCAACCGCTCCTGGGCCTAGTTCCAGTCAACATCATACTCATACGACTGGTACTCATCGTAGTTCCGCTCCCCATAGCCCTTCGCATAGTGGCTGGGGTGGGGGAGGAGGTGCCACCCAGGGAGGATGGGGTGGTGGCCAGAGAGGTTGGGGAGGTGACACCCAGGGAGGATGGGGTGGCGGGCAGAGAGGTACATGTGATTACTATTCTTCTTCAAATGTATCGTTTAGTTTAATTTTGTTGATTGCATGTATATATGAATGTCAACTAATATGTTTACAAAACAGGTGACCTGAACTACGACCCTGCCAACATGGGCTACATTCCCGACCGACAGTACGGCGACCAGCAGTCTCCTCAACAACAAGACGACGCATCTTCTGCTGTTGGATTCTACTTTGGAAGTGACTATCACTCTCAGAGCGAGAACCCCGTCGACTCAATGTCTGAGTACTTAGAGACGATGTCGCTGGGAACATAGGTGAGCACTCAGTTTGCAACTCCGCACCCTGTGTTCGAGAACGGTGTCTGGGCGCATCCGTTGTATCCAAATCGTGGCATCTTTACGGAGCAACACGTATATGAGTACCACGTGAGTTACTTCCATACGCATTTCGAACCACATGGATTGTTTTGGAACACATATCTGAACATGCATCTGGAAGCAAGTGGTGCCACCGGTGTTCTGGAAGCCCACAGGAGATCGTCGTTTTCTGAGGTCGGAGAAGTCGGTTTGAGTATTATCTATCTATTATATATCTATTATGTGTTTGAGTTTTAGACTATGTGTTTGATAGTTTATACTTTATACGTGTTGGAGACTATGTTTTATTAGTGTTTTAGATTTGAGACTAGTGATGGAATTATATGTGTGTATGACTTTATTTACATATGTTTTGTGGTATGATATTATAAAAATATTTTGTAAGTTTTCCGTCGAAAAGTATCGAAAAGTGTCGATAATCCGTCGATAATCTTCGAAAAGTATCGGTAACCGGTAGCTACAGTATTATAGGTTTTCCGTCGGTTAATCGGTAAGCTATCGATTAATCCGTCGAAAACGGTAACTGATTTATCGACAATCTCGGTAAGTTGAACCTTGTTTGAATCCATGTAGATGTATTATGCATTAAAAAAAAGGAGATTCTACGAATTAGTATTATAGTTTTAGAGTTACTCTTCTTTCTTTAAATTGTTTAGAGATAAAACTTCACACTATTTCAGATTATATTAAAACTTAAAAAGCTAATGCTTTAATATATATTGAGACCCAAAAGTGAGGCAAATAGCTACTATTGTATAGAACATAATGCTATACGAATTCCAAACATTCTCATTGAAGCTTTCTAAAGAAAGCTATGAGAGATTTATTAAGAATGAGAACTGCGCCAAAATCAGTGTTGTGTGTGTGTGAGGAAGTGATGACTTTTTGAGTTCTCTACCTGCGGCTCAGTGTGGATCCTAGTGATTCTAGTGTGCTACTCCGGTTTCTCTCCAGTACTAGGTGGGTTTTCCATATGGATGAGAGTTTAAGGACTGAGGAGATGGCCCCAACTTTCTCTATGTGTGCTAAGGACCTTGAACTGAACGACAGTGGTCAAGCGAATTCCGGGGAAGGTGGAAGTTGATCTATCTTGCTCGGGAAGGTTTTTATCGACAAAGAAATTTAACTGCAACACCATAACGGCAGTTCTGAAACGTTCCCGGGATAAGATGTAAGAGTGGTCCTCTTCCGAAATTGCCCCAGGAACTTTAAAATTCGTCTTCAAACACTGGCGAGACTGAGAGGCGGTACGATCCAGAAGGCCCTGGACCATTAGGGGCGCACAACTGCTCATCTATTGCTGGCCGGAATACCTCCCTGTGGAGTAGGTTTGCTTCAACAACATCCCCTTCTGGATCAGATTGTCAGAGTTGCCACCGGCGTTCATCTCGGAGCAAGCCCTGTCACGGATTGCAAATATGTTCGGAGAAGTTATTGACTGTAAAACCAGATGAGATGTGAAGTTCGCAGCCTTTGCAAAATTTAGAGCAAAAATTAATGTGAACAAACCTCTTCAAGCTGGTTTTTTCTTGGATAGTAAGAATCACAACCCGTTGTAGATCTAGGCCACATACGAAAACGTTGGCTTGTTTTGCTATCGATGTGGGGTTCTAAGACATGGACCATCAGAGTGCCTTAATGAGGAGGAAACCTGTATTGACAAAGCCGGTGTGAAGGCGGTGCCGATGTTCAGTGGATGGTTGGCTGCGGGTTCCAAAGAGGAGAATTGTTTCTCTAATGGAGAGAGGGAAAAGCTTCGCCGGGAAGACAAGGGATGCCCACGCGCCGATCACCCTCAAGCCAATCGAGGGAGGCTTAGAAGTCAATGGGAAGGGAAAAGCTTGGCAGACCTCGACCCATTCAACGAAGACGACACCTGAGGTAGAGAGCTTGGCTCCTAGCGGGAAGGAGACAGACAACGGGGGCGGGCTTGTCACCTTTCCGGCCAGGCGAAGATGGACTAGGAAAAAGGAAGCTCTTAGGTTTCCCTTTTGGAATCCAAGGGCAAAGATTCATCCCTGGTCTATGATGAAGAGGTGGTAGCTCACCCACCCTACAGGCATGCATTTATCGGCCACTCAAAGAAAAAAGCTCACTAGGGGAGCCTGTGATCCAAAACCCAATTTCAAATGGCCTAATATTTCGCTGGGCCCCTTAAATATTGGTTTAGGCTCAGTAATGGCCCTTTTACGAGTAGTGGAAGAAAGCCCATGTCCTCAGCCTGAGTTTAATTCGAGGAGCCCATGTGTGGGAGGAAATCCTCAGAAACAGGTTGAGACAATCATGTGCTAAGAGTAACTGAGAGATGAGGATCAGAGCCGGAGCAGGTCCAAGCGTTGTCGTCTTCAATCCTCCACCTCGCTTGTTTAATGAGCATAGCGGGAAACAAGCGCAATGCTTCCCTAAGATGACAATACGCTTCGAAGAGAGACGGTGGCTCACGGAGATGCGCACACGGAGGAACTCAGTACGAAGGGAGATTCATGTGAAGGTGAGAACTGGTGTTCAAGCCAAAAAGGATCGGTGGCGCGCCACAAGTGCGGTGTCTGGGATAATTGAAAATCCTTTGCTGGAATGTCCAGAGACTATGCAATCCCTGGACGGAGGGCCACTTACAGAGACTCGTACTTGAGAGGCAGCCGGATGTCCTCTTTCTTTCAGAAACGAAAGTGGAGAATCGGTTTCAACAATAGATTCAGAGTGAGCGCATTTGGGTTGAGTGGAGGGCTTCACCTTGTTTGGAAAGATTCAGTCGATATCAACATACGGAGCCGGCCAAAGCTTCCCGTCATTTAGCGTGGGAATTTTTCCGAAGGATCCACAATGGTTAAGAATCCCCGTGGCTCTGCGCAGGAGATTTTAATGAGGTGTTGTTTGATCATGAACACTCAAGTCGGGCAAGGCATCATCCGGCAAGTATGGAGGCTTTCGCTCACGCGCTGGAGGTATGTGACGTAATCGACCTTGGAATTATATTACTTGGAATTATATGCAAATAGGAGCCTTAAATATTCAGAACAGAATCGATCGAGCGTGTGCCAATCCATTGTTGAGGCGGCATTATCCTGTTGGGACGGTGAAGGTTATGAATTACTGGGGCTCCAATCACAGGGCTCTGCTAATCAACACATCTTTTTATTACCTGTCTCTCTCTAGTTGTTTACCAAATTCAAAGAGTTGGGCTTTTGAACCTGCCTGGCTCCTGGACGATAACTGTGAAGAGATTGTTCGAGGAGCTTGGCTGGCCAATCGGGATACCTTAAGGGGAGGTGGCTGTGTGGAATGACTGAATGATTGCCAATCAGTATTGCGTAACTGGGTGAGATGCTCCTTCGTGTAGGAACGTTTTACACCGGTTTATAAAAATTTGAACGTAACATTTACAGCGGAATATCAAAAAAATTATCAAAGCTACGTAAAAATGACTTTTCACGAAAAAGCTTAATCACATGTTTATTAAAATGTTCATGCATGCTATTTTTCCTTTAAAAGTTATTCTACGACTTCTATGATCACAATCACAAATCACATACACATACATATATATAAACAATCATATTATTATTATATGTTTACACGAAATGGAATTATACCTCTTGTACCGTAATCGGAGATCGGTGCGCCTTCCTCAAAGAACCGGATCAAACAACCGCGGGAAGAGTCACCCGTTAAGATCGTAGTAATTTATAGAATATCGAGAGTGACCTCGTATTGAAATATAGAACAAGAAATCTAATTTCCTTGCTTATGAACAAAGTGGGCGATTTTTCTAGAGAGAAAAAGCTTCTTAGCTTTTATGAAGTGATGCTCTATTTATAGGCATCTCACTAAGCCATTTGAATTCGAAATTCAACCTATTCAAGCTCCTAGAATTCACCACTTTTACCTAGCCCAAGGATGAAGAGTTCAAAATTTATCACATGTCAATTTCATGTGCATTCAAGACACTTTTTGAATTCGTCCATTGCTTAAGAATAGATAAACTCGAGTTTACCATGGTCAATGTGTCTAAGATGATGATACATCATCATGTCACTTTATTGCCACGAGGAGATGATGACACGTCATTAATCCGTTCCCTTTATTCTCATCCAATGACAGTTCAGCACTTTATTTAATTAATTATCTCTTAATTAATTCAAATTTAAATGTTAGTGAATCTAGGACAAGACATGCTTCCTATTTTCTCTCCACCCATTACATTCGAATTCTAATACAAATAATTAATCAAATTAATTATTTATTTATTCTTCCAATAAGTCATAAAATTCACCACCTATTATGTACACATACACATTTAATGTGCCCAATAAGTCATTACTTATTTTGTGCCCCATTATAACATTTATCAATTGGTCACATGTACATGTACATGTTAATAATTTGGTCACGTAAAATGTTACATTTAATTCAATTGATCATTATCAAATTAAATTAACTAACCAAATTAATTTGGATTAATTTTCTAAATCAATATTTAGAATTAAGAGATTAATTCACTTGGAACTAATACTATAAATCATTTAAGTCGTTACTTAACATGAAATATGTTTCCAAAATATTATTTCATATTTCTAATTTATTCTTGTTCAATCATGATTCCGTTCTATGATTTAGCGATGAGACCTCATGGACCCACATGATCAAAACTTTAGATAGAAGACGTGGCATCAAAAATTCATTAATTTGGCCATCTTTAACCTTGATATTGGGCCGATACCACGATTGGGCCAAATATCGAGAATCTCTCAGATCATGTGCGTTATCATTTTATGTTTGATATGAGCTATCGTATTGTCATACGGTCCAAAATGTATTTTTCTGTATGATCCTTTATGCGTATCACTAAGTAGAAAGAAGTGTTCTAATAAACACCGTTTGACCTTTCTAGTTATTTTTGTCATCAACTCCTTTGTTGTATTGTAAATGAGAAACATATAATATGAGTTATCCGTACAAATAACATGTTTAGATTGACGAGTTACTAAGTCATCGAATACCAGGCCTGGTTTGTTCATTTACAATACCCGAACAAAACATGACATGATACTAGGTGTTGAATCACCCGTAGTGCATAAATTCCATATCGGTGAAGACCCTAATTTCATTGAGATATCTTTACGGTACCGGCCGTCGAGATATTGACTCACTATAGTGAATCTCACTCATTGACTAATCAAATCTCGTAAGACATCTCAACAGATTATGTGTTCACTCAGGATTGCGATTATCACGAAAAAATTCCTTAATGGGTGATGTTGGATAAAAGGTGACAAACGGCATTTCACATTTATCTAAGGCAAGCTTGTGGATTCCAACTCTCGATGTCACAAGACTCGACATTACAAGCTTCCTTAACAATCGTGCTTGAATGCAACTGCCCAGATGATTCTAAGATTGCAAACTTTCTCTTTCTAAACCTTCTAAAAAGGAGCGTCTTGTTAAGTCACAACTTAACTTCCTTTTTTGTAAACTAGAAGTTTATTGGCATAGATTTATTTCGGTCTAAACACATACTTTCAAATAATGCATACTTTTATTCAATTTATTTAATCAACAATTACATTGACAAATACATTCTACAAAAGATCTCTAAATCTCTCATTTGCAGACATTATTTCCAACAAACTCCCAGTTGAGCTCAAATGAGGTGTGAGTGATATTTTATCTCCATATCCTCTAAATGAGCCTCAAAAGTTTTATTTGGTAATGCCTTGGTAAACAGATCGCCAAGATTGTCTGCCATTGAGATCCTCTTAGCTTCGGCATCCCTTCTCTGACCAATGTCCCTTATGAGGTGATACTTCCGTTCTATGTGCTTAGAACACTTATGGCTATTCGGTTCAATTGAATTAGCGATAGCTCCATTTTCGACACAATAAAGTGCAATGGGCTCGTCGGCACTTGGAACAATTTTTAAGTATTTTAAGAACTTTCTAAGCCAAACAATTTCTTTTGCAGCTTCATAAGCTGCCATATATTTAGCTTCCATTGTCGAGTAAGCAATACACGTTTGCTTAATACACCTCCAGACCACGGCTCTTTCATTCAGGATAAACATTGATCCCGAAGTGGATTTCCTGGAATCCTTGTCCGCTTGGAAGTCGGAGTCGGTATAACCCATCATAGTAAGGTCATTTCCTCAGTATATGAGCATGTGGTTTCTTGTTCTCCGTAGATAGTTAAGAACATGCTTAACATCATTCCAATGCTCGGGTCAAGGATTGGACTAATAACGGCTCACTACGCCTACCGCGTAGAAAATGTCAAGCCTCGTGCAAAACATTGCATATATGAGCGTCCCTACGGCTGAAGCGTAGGGTATCTTCTTCATGTCTTCTATCTCTTGAACTGTCTTAGGACACATATCAGACGATAGATGCACTCCATGTCTAAAAAGGTAGCATACCTTTCTTGGAGTCTTGCATATGAAACCGGGCCATCACCTTATCTATATAAGTTTCCTGGCAGAGTCTTATAGTTCAGTTTTTCCAATCTCTAAAGATCTGAATCCCCAAAATATAAGCTGCCTCTCTTAAATCTTCCATATCAAATTGCTTTGCAAGCCAGACTTTTACCTCTTATAACTTACCAGTATCGTTTCCGATAAGTAGTATGTCATCTACGTATAGGACAAGAAAAACCACTTTGCCTTCTTTTATCATCTTATAAACGCAAGGCTCATCTTCCGACTATATGAATCCGTAAGCTTTAATGCTTTCATCTAATCTAATATTTCATGATCTAGATGTTTGATATAGTTCGTATATGGACTTCAGCAACTCGCAAACTTCGCCCTCTTTGCCTTGTTCCACGAACCCGTCTGGTTGAGCCATATAAATTCGCTCGTCAAGATTGCTGTTCGGAAACGCAGTCTTGACATCCATATGCCAGATTTCATAATTTAGGGCGACGGCGATCGATGGATAGAAGAATTCGGATGGATTTTAGCATGGCTACTGGCGATCGAGAAGGTATATTCATAGTCAATACCTTCCTTTTGGGTGTAACCCTTAGCCAAAAGCCTTGCTTTGAATGTCTCTAAATTCCCATCCGGTCCTCTTTTCTTTTTGTGAGTCCATTTACATGCTACGGAATTAATCCCTTCAAGACGATGTACAACTTTCCAGACTTCGTTGTCATGCATCGATTGCATTTCAATGTTCATGGCTTCTTGCCATAAGTTTGCTTCAGAACCATTAATGGCCTCTTGGTATGATAAGGGATCATCTAAGTGTTTGTCCAAGACAGCTACCAGAGCTTCTCCGTAAGACATGTATCTGTCGGGTTGTCGTACAACCCTCCCACTACGTCGAGGTACCGCTTGAACTGGTTCTGATTTAGTTCTTCAAATGTTGGTGTAAGACTAGTTCTTACTCTTGGGTTGGAAGTACCCTCACCCAACATTTTATTTAGCACGATTTTGCTCCTCGGCATTCTATTTTCCATGTATTCCTGCTCTAGGAAACGAGCATTCGTACTTATGAATGTTTTCTTATCAGCAAGACTATAGAAAATATACCCTAGAAAATATACCCTTTCGTTCATTTGGGATATCCCACAAACAAGCACAATTTTGTTCGACTAACTAGCTTGTTAGTCTTCTGCCTTGGCACATGTGGTGGGCATCCCCAGATCTTGGTGTTGTGTAAAAAAGATTTTCTACCACTCCATATTTCATAGGGAGTACCAGGCACTGTCTTAGACGGAACTTGGTTCATAATATAGGTTGTTGCTTCGAGGCCATATCCCCAGAAGGAATCAGGAAGAAACGAGTAACTCATCATCGATCTCACCATTTCTAGCAAAGTTCGATTTCTTCTCTCTGACACACCATTTTTTTGTGGTGTGCCAGGTGCTATAAGCTAAGATAGAATACCATATCCTTTAAGATGATCTTCGAACTCTCCGGAAAAGTATTTTCCACCTCGATCAGAATGAAGTGTTTTGATATTTTTTTTGTTTGCTTCTCGACCATAGCCCGATATTGTTTGTGTTGGGAATTTCATTACGTTTCCCAATAATAGTATCACGATTTATGCCATCAAGCCGTCCGGGTAACATTTAAAAAATATTTTAAAGCTGAAAAACTTGTTACCCGTTCAACGATTTGAACATCGTATAATAACCAAAATCAAGATCTGATAAATTATTACAAATTTAACTTTTCATAAATTCATTATTAATAATATAGTCTATAGGAAATATATAAACTGTAAATAAAGGTTTGCATTTATTGACCCAATGCATAAGGTCGTACCTCAGGTGATGACGATTCCGGCTGCGTGTTCTGAACTGGGCAGTGCTTCGCCGATGCTGAGGGAAACTCCCGTGATCTACCGGGATATTCTCCTGGACTCCTCGTACCGAAGCGTCGGCTTCGCCGGCAGGACTCTGTCGCAAAAACTTTAACTGGTGGTTCTTTTAAAGTTTTCGGAGAACAACGTCTCACTAAGCCGAACCAGAAAAGAGAGATCAGAAGCTAAGAAATTCGTAGACTCTAGAGACAGAGAGAGAGATCGAATTCTCGCTCTGGGGAGGAGGTGTGAAATGTGTAGAATGAGCCTTGTATTTATAGGCTCATGGAGAAGCCAATAATGGAAGTTTCCATGCATGAATTTCGAATTCTATAATGGGCAAATATAATTAATCACTCCAAACCAATGGAAAATATTGAATCACCAATGATCCAATGGTTAAGATTAATTAGGGATTTAACCAAATAAGGAAACCATAAATAAATCAATTATCCAATCACTTCCTTATATAAGAGAATTCGAATTCCCTATGCATATATATGGAAATTTCGAAATCAATAAGCTTGATCCAATGGTTGTAATTAATTCCATAACCAATCTAATGGACCATATTGAATTAGGACAAATTCAACTCTCCAAACTTGATCACCAAGCTTTAGATTAAATCCAATGCATATATACATGTTAATTAGTTTCCAATCCAATGGTTAAGATTAAATCTTAAACTAATCCAATGGATATAATTAATTAACCATATTCGAAATCCATGCTTGGTCACCAACTCATTTTCAAATTTAGCTTTCCAAATTAATTATCATGGTCCAACGTTTAAGATCAAACTTGACCGATCTAATGAACCAAATTAATTTCAAGGTTTTCCATTAATACCTTAACATACGTACTTATGCTGCATATTTGGAAAGTCTAAATCCAAGCAAATTCGTGTAAGCCCAACTTATACATTTTCTTGGGCCGCATTATTTCTACACATTCATATATATATCAAATATATATTTTATTGAAATAACATATAAATCTATTAATTATTAATTAATTATTAATAAGAATATTAATAATTAAATATAAATAATTATATTATATTATTGACCTCTGATCTCAATAAAACATATTAAATGTCGTGGTGCAACACCACCATTTAAATTCGTGACATGTGATTAAATTTCACATATTTACGAAAACGATCGTAAACTTGGAAATTCTCTAAATCACAAACCGTACGTCGAAACGACTTAGTTCCAAAAGCAAAGTCTCTTAGAATTTAATTTACAACAACTTTTCAGATGATGAAAAATCTAAATACAACTTTCTTTTATCAGTAAAATTTCCAGACCAAACTTTGGTACTTTTGCCACGTAAAAAATAAAACTTCCAAAGTTTGACACAGACTATAGTTTTATGAATCCTGACAAATAATAAAACATACCAAATGTTAAAATCACGTATGTATCATCCGTTCCGGACTTATCCTGGGGACCATGGACCCGTATCATTGAAGCTCGAACGAACTGCTAGTGGTTCGTCAACCCTCGGTGTTATTCCACGATAAACCCGAGGCTGGACTCTTTAGTGATACAATATATATTATTCCCTTTATAGCAAGGTGTCCATTGATACAATCAAATTAGGGTTATTGATCTTTCACTTGATGATCCACACACGAACAAGCGGTTTTTACCCTTTTGCCTCTCATTGCATTTTCATCTTCAACTCAGTTAGTAATATTGTGAGTAACCCACTTACGGTTTCGATTCATAAGTTGCACACGGGTACCTCTCACTTCTCACCACTAACAATCAAAGGAATCATCTTGACTCTGAAGAGAGCTATGTGATGTCCGTGTCTATGACCAAGCTACCCTTATCTGTTGACTATTATGTTCCCAAAATAGTAGCATTGGGAACGATAGTAAAATGTGTTCTTTAACAGTTAAATCAAAGAACAATCAAGTCAACAGTCCAGGCTTGAGGTCATTCGGGCCTTAGATCGAATATCCATTTGATCATCTACTAGTTACTCAACTCCAATTATGTAACAGTCCAGTATGAAGCCGCTTCATGCTTAATGGACTTCTATTGAGTGTGACACACACACTTAATCCAGAATAGGACTATCACTTAGTCACATTAATGACCTTATACGATTAATGGGCTCCCACCTAGTTAATTAGGTCACAGACATTTTAAGTTCATTTATTATGATTATTAATTCTTCCTCACATTGACTCGGTTGTGATAATAATAAAATAATTGCATCCTTTATGAACTATGGAACGAACATTCTATTTTACTCTACCAAAAACTATAATAAGATTAACATAATAACTAACATCTTTTATTCAACGACTTTGGTCAAAATCTTTTACAATTAGGGAAATGAAAGCTTGTTTAAGGACACATGTCCAACAATTTGAACATTTCAAATGTGTCGGATTAGTGTCACACAAGGTAAACAAGACCAAAACGTGAGTTGTCATCAGTTAAGGTTACAAAATATTCATAACCTCCCCTTGCTTGGATGTTCAGTGGTCCGCATACATCAATATGTACGGGTTCCATCACTTCATTTCCTCAAAGATCTTTGGATGAGAAAGGTCTCTTTGTCATTTTCCTTCCTAAAAAAGATTTACAAGTAGGAAGATTTCCTATTGTTACATCCTTTAGTGGGCCATCTTTCCCAAGCCTTTTGATCGTATCAATGCCTATGTGCCCAAGGCGAAAACGCCAAAGTTTCGTAAGATTAGATACTTTTTCTTCGATTTGATTTCTCTTTCTTTGTAAATCCGAATTTGCTTGAGTGTTTAGTGCCATTGGTTCATTAGGTTTAACGTGATAGAAATTACCAATCAAGCGGGCTTTAGTAATGAAACAATTTTCATAGTAAAAGTCAAAACCATTGTCATACATGATCTTGTAATTTTGTTCTTGTAAACGTTAAGTGAAATGAAGTTCTTGCGAAAACACGGCACAAAATAAACATTATTCAACAAAAATAATTTATCTCGAAACTTCAGTTCAACACTTCCAACGGCAACCACTGTCACACTCGTTCCTTCTCCCGAACTGATTGAGAAGTCCCCAACGCTCAAGCGCTATTGTTCCCTGAAATATTTCAAAGAGCAATAGATATGTTCAGTGGCCGCAGAGTTAATAATCCAAGGTGATCTAATATCATCCACATAACAAGCTACAGCGTATAAGATAATACATGTATTATATTTGAGGCTTTCGGTATATCTACCCTTTGAGACAGACTGTCTCGCGTCTTCAATGGTCATTTTTTTAGCGGCTTGGGCGCTAGAAGTGGAACCCCGTCGTTCAATAACAACGAGTTCCTTTATCTTCCTTTTGTTATTGACATAGAGCGAGTCAAAACCCACCGTGTCATAAACGTAAAGAGCCATGTCCATAGCGGTTGGCATTCCCCGAAGAATGTCTCGGAGTACACCACCAACCAAAGACTAGATGTGACACCGAGCCACTCTATCGGAATGAATCCAATCGTTATGGGCTATCTTTTCCTCAGTGGTTGAATCATCATTCACCATGGGGCAAGGAGTATGAGAGCGTAATCATGTTTCTCGTGTTGGACATATGTGTCCTTAAACAAGATATTTTATCCATTTGTAAAAGATTATGATATGTCATTGAATAAAGATGATACTTATTATGTTAATCTTATTATAGTTTCTGGTAGAGTAAAATAGAATGTTTGTTTCCTTAGTTCATAAAGGATGCAATTATGTTATTATTATCACAACAGAGTCAATGTGAGGAAGAATTAATAATCATAATAAATGAACTTAAAATGTCCGTGACCTGATTAACCGGGTGGGAGCCCATTAATCATATAAGGTCATTAATGTGACTAAGTGACAATCCTATTCTGGATTTTGTGTGTGTCACACTCACTAGATGTGCATTAAGTATGAAGTGTCTTCATACTGAACTGGACCTGACTTAAACTCCGGAAGTTATCATATAAGACCGTCACTGATAACTTGGAGTTGAGTCACTAGTAGATGATCAAATGGATATTCGATCTATGTCCTGAGTGATCTTGAGTCCGAGCTGCTGGCTTGATTGTTCTTTGATTTAAATGTTAAAGAACACGAAGTATTATCACTGTTCCCAACACTATTATTTTGGGAACATGATAGTCAGCAGTAAGGGTAGCTTGGTCATAGACATGGGCATCACACAGCTCTCTTCAGAGTGATGATGATTCCCTTGATTGTCGGTGGTGAGAAGTGAGAGGAACCCGTGCGCAACTTATGAATCGAAACCACAAGTGGGTCACTCATAATATTACTGACTGAGTCAAGGATGAAAATGCAATGAGGGGCATAACGGTAGAAACCGCCTGCTCGTGTGTGGATCATCAAGTGAAAGATCAATAACCCGAATTTTATTGTATCAATGGACACCCTGCTGTTATAAAGGGAATAATATAGACCGTATCACTAAAGAGTGAAGCCTCGGGTCTATAGTGGAATCACTTCGAGGTTTGACGAACAACTAGCAGTTTGTTGGAGCTTAAGTGATACGGGTCCATGGTCCCCAGGATAGCTCCGTAACGGATGATACGTACATGATTAAAATACATTCTGGATAATGTTTAATCATTCGGCTTGACTTATAAAACTGAAAGGTCTGTGGCAGACGTCAGATAGTTTTATCGTCAGCGTGGTAAAAATACCATATCTTGGTACACGAAATTAACTGATAAAAGAAAGTTAGAATTTAGATTTTCTATCAGCACCATGTTGTTGGAAATTAAATTCTAAGCAACTTCGCTTTTTGAACCAAGTCATTTCGACTTACGGTTTGTGATTTATGGATTTTCTAAGTTTGTGCTCGGTTCGATAAACTATGAAATTAAATCACATGTCACGAATTTAAATGATGGTGTGGCACCTTGACATTTTAATGTGTGACATTGAGATCAGGAATTATTAATATGATTTAATTATTTGGATTTAATTATTAATATCTTATTAATAATTAATAGATTTATATTAATAATAATATATATTTAATTATATATATTACATGTGTAAATCGATGTGAGCTTGCATGACCTAGCCCACACGAGTTTTACCTAGCTAAGGGTTTGAAATTTGCGGCATAAGTACCTAAAGTTTGGTACTTTGGCAAAAACCCTAAAATCAATCTTATCCTTTAGATCGGAGATGATTTAATATCAACCGTAGGATTAAGATGATTGATTTTTTACCTAACCCTAATTCGAAAAATAGTAGCTTGGTGACCAAGCTTAGGATTTTCGAATTTGACCTAATTAATTGTATCCGTTAGATCGGTTTAAGATTTAATCTTTACCGTCGGATTGGAAATTAATTCATATATATATTTTCGAAGATAATGATGAAGATAAAATCGAATTAGGCATTTACCAAGTCTTAGAATATTTGATTTTTATCCCAAATTAATTTGATCCATTAGATCGGTCTAAGATTAATCTAAGCCGTTGGATCTAGATAATTAATTTTGAAATTATCATTATTATATATATATATTTTGAAATTAAGATAAGTAGATAAGATTGGTTTACCAAGTCTTTCTTATTTAATTAAATCCCTAATTAATTATATCCATTGGAGTTAGATAAGATTAAATCTAAGCCTTTGGATTAGGATAATTAATTATATTTAATAATAATTTTTTAAATTAGATATATATATATAAATATTCGAATTATATTTAAATAAGAAGATAAGATTGATTTTTGTATTTATCAAGTCTTACTTATTTAATTAAATACAAGTTTAATTATAACCATTGGATCTAGATGAGATTAAATCTCAACCATTGGATTGGAATAATTAAAGTATTTATATATATATAAAATTCGAATTTAGGAGTGAAAATCTCTAATTCGGTTACGGGCCAAGTCTATAAATAGGGAGCTCATTTACAACATTTTTCACACCTCTCCCCAGAGCAAAAACTCGAGCTTTCCTTCTCTCTCTAGGGTCTGCGAGTTTTCTGCCTCTGATCTCTTTTCTGGTTCGGCTTAGGAGACTATTTCTCCGGAAGCTTCAAAAGAACCTCAGTTAAATTTTGCGACGGAGTCCTGCCGGCGAAGCCCACGCTTCGGTACGAGGAGTCCAGGAGAATATCCCGGAAGATCACGGGTATTTCCCTCAGCACCGGCTGAGCCCTGCCGAACTTCAAAGTCCGCAGTCAGAAACGTCAACTGAGGTACGGCCTTATGCATTGGGTTAATAAATGCAAACATTTACCGCTTTCTATTTATTTCTTATTTCGACTATGATATTAATAATGAGTTATGAATATTAAATATGTAATATTTATCAGATCTTGTTGAAATGGTTATTACCCGATATCCGTGCCGTTGTTTCGATAACAAGCTTTTCCGCTTTAAAATAATTTTTTAAATGTTACCGGGACAGCTCGGAGGCATATTTCGTGGTAATAGAATTTCAAAAGATAATGATAGTCTGTTAAAAAAATACACAAGAATAATATAAGCTTAATTTTATAGTTAAATAAAATATTGATAATAAAAAATAACTGTAGTAAAAGGTAGTAGGTACTAGCTATATACGGTGTTGTGTAGCAGTAATAATATGTTACAACTGAAAAAAAAAATACAAAAGAAAGGAAAAAGTCAACTGCACCCGGCCCCAAAAAAGTCAACACGAGCACAACTTTAAAAAAAGTAAACCAAACCCGACCTAAAAAAGTCGAACCAAACCTGGTGCAAGAAAGTCAACCCAAGCCGGGGTTGAGAAATCCATGCATATAAATCGAATAAATAGGCTACTTATTAATTAATATTTCTTCTACATAAATTAATACATTCTGTTTATATATATACATACTTTTACCCTAAACGACCAGTAAAAGACTATGGTCTGGTGGTGAGGCTCGAAATCCCCACATGCGAGGGCAATGGTTCGAATCCCTCCCTTGCCATTAATTTTGCATTAAATTTGATGACGTGTATGGTGACATGTCGGATTACGTGGCGTCCACGTTGACGAGAAGCTGACCACGCAAACGTTGACTACTTCCGTTAGTCAAATATGGACGGAAATCATCTTTTGGTACTTATACCGCTATTAAATGGGGTAGGGGCTATGCCGCCCCAGTTGAGTAAAGGTTGAGGACTTATGCCGCTATTATCCCTAATTTTTATTTACAATCAATCCATAATCAGTAATTGGGTTGATGTCATCAATGTCACCCGGTTTTTTATTTTTAGTATTAATATTTTAATGGAACACATTTTGCTAATAAGTTCAATTGTATATTTATTGGAGTTTATGTGTGTTAATAATAATACTAAAATACCGAATGGCATTGATGACATCACAGCAATTATTATGCCACATCACTTGTGAGTTCCTCTTTTTATAAACAGCAATTATTATGCCACATCACTTGTGAGTTCCTCTTTTTATAATATATAAATTATCTGTAAGTTTTAAAATCACGAATATTAAGAGAATATTTCAATGAGTGAAAGATTGTAATATATTCACATAGTACTAATTAAATTTTGAAGATATAGAAAAGCATGTTTCCGCGAACATATGCGAACGGGATCTTCTACCCTTGCAGATGCATAACACCACAAATAAATTTTTAGTCCAGGAGCGGCAAATGTAGTTGAGTGGCGTTTTCGTCCATTAGGCACGATTAGTGAAGTAAAAATATGATACACACAACAGTGAGCCTGCCCATCCGATGACTTTTTTTTTTTTTTTTTCAATTTTTCAAGAGTGACTTTGCCATTCATTTTAAAAGATTTTCTAAGAAATTAGACGGGCGGGTAAATGGATTAGGTGACGTGCGCACATGCCCACACTATAAGTGCAAGGAACTAAAGGCCAAGCAAGCACATATTTATAAAGTTGAGATGTCTCATATATTTAACAGAGAAAAATAACGTTTACTGTTTATTTGGTGGCAGAGACTCAAAGTTAAATAGTAAATAAAATATTGAAGCTTGCATAGATAAAAATAAAATAAAATTAGAAATGTCCTCCAACAATGTGTAAACATAGGGTCTTTATTTTTCAATTAATTCTTAAAAAAAATTTGTGTTGTTAAAAAAATGTAAAGCGGGTTATTGTTAAATTTACTTAATTTGTGATAAAATGAAATGTAACGCAAAATAAGAAAAAGTATGTACTCAAATACGCTTTTTTAATTAGAGTAATAAATTTGAAATAATAGAATTTTATTAACGAATAATGAAACTATATATCATCAAAATGTAACACAATTTTTGTATTAATATGACAATAACACAAAATCGTACAAAAACATAAGCAATATACACATATGAGACTAGCCCAAACTATACCCACTTTTAATATGTAGAAGTAGAAACAATTTTTTACTACGAAACAAATTATAAATCTATATATTAATATTTAAAAATAACTCTTTAAGTTTTAATGAAAAGAGAAAAGTCTCACATTATATTTATATAAAAAAAAATGTTAAGAGAATAATCTTTAACACTTGAAATGAAAAAGTCCCACATTTATTTTGCAAAAAATATTATGAAGATTTCTATTATAAATTAAGAGCAATGAGTCACAAAGGTTACGATATTGGAAGATCATTTGTTGTGCTACTATGTGAAAGCATTGATCGAGAAAGACTTAATGGTATTGAATCGATCGGAAGATCGGGTATTTCTTCCGATCGGGTATTTCTTAGCAACAAAGCTCGTGGATACTAGGATGGTTTAAACTTTGAAATGCCTTTAAACCTAAATGAGTAAAAAAAATATATCTTCTCAATTCTAAGAACAAATGAATGCATGTTTGTTTAGTCATCATGACTTCTGTCAAGCTCCCGGTGATCGCAATCTCAACACCAGCAGTCAAGCTCCCGGTGATCGCAATCGCAACACCAGCAGTCAAGCTCCCGATTGCGATCTCCATGGAGAATCTCATAAGTCGCCATGCCCACAGCAGTATGGGGTCCTTAGAATCCCATAGCTCTGCTTGGTGTTTCGCTCATGGGTAAGTGAAGAGTTCAAACATAAGCGACAGTATTGTGTGCATTGTTAATTACACTTAATGCATTACTTGATATATTCTCCATTGCATGGAGAAACTAATTAAATCTAAAGAGAGACCTCTGATCAAGTATTTTGCATATGCTTGTGTGAATCAAATTCAAAAAAGAAACTAAGCTAATTAAATTAATAAAATTCTACTATTCGGGTTTCTTAGATTCGGGTCTCTTAGACAAGAGTATACATTATAACTCAGGTATTTGAAGTTTAGGATTGATGGACAATGTTCAAGCCTAGCCTATATAAGGTACTCACAGTCGTGTATTTAAACAACTGAGTTTTCCTATATTATGAAACTATGGCTTCAAACTAATCCGACCTTGATCAAACACGTTAACCAAATCAATGCCGAAGGAAATCCACACAATCAAAGAAACTCCAGAGCTTTAGAATTTATGCATACGAGACAAGATGACAAAGGTGTTTTTCGTTCTTCAAGCTACCGATCAACCCGATCAAGTTTTCTCTCTCACACATCTTTCCTTTCTCTCTCTCTACTATACATGAACAATCTCTCTCCTGATCTTTTTCTCTTTCACATTATGGATACAGAGCTGTTTCAACAATATATTATAAAGCAAAACAAATAATTGATCCTCAAACATACATAAGTTTACAATAATGCCATCAACTGTTAGGTTTTTCGATGACTTTTCTCAATCCCGATTCGGAAATCACGGGATATCATCGAAACAAAGATCTAGATTAAAATCGAAAATCAAGAGAATCAGTTTTGATACGTTACTTAACAGACTTTTAGTACTTTTTCCAACCGTAGAAGATTTGGCGGTTGATTCCTCCTCGGTTTGCGTGTGGCCGATTGCTCCGTTTTCCGGATCATAGCTTCACAAGTGTAAAGCCTCTAGCTCGTCCACCATGTCGCTGTGGGAACATCTTATAGACCGGAAATCTCCTCATAAGACATCAAGGTCTTCCTCAGGGATTGGATGGCGAACCGAAGGAGGCACGGGGAGGAGAAAACCGCGACCACGGCCTTGTGATTGGGGCTGGTCATTTTTCTCTCTTCTATGGTTTTTTGGAAGGTCAAAATCATATCAGTTATGATTAGACTTTAGGCATTTATAGCCTATAGTCCATTAATGACCTAATGGACTTTGTGGCCCAATAATTAGGCCCAAGCCCATTAGGTCATTATTAATTAATTAATCATGTTAATTATTCTCATAATTATCCTTCGGGCCGAGTGGTCCCGCAACCTGTTTGTTGTAGTCGGGTCAGACCCGGAAAGCCCAATGGACTCAAATCCCGATTTGGGCATTTCCTACAATATCCCACTTGCACGAATGTACCGGGATTGAATATCTCCTCTTGCACATTCTTGCACAGACACGATCATAAGTGACGCCGGGATTGGTTATACTTCTAGCATCATTATGATCATGTTTGCCTTATGTTCTGTCGTCGCATTAGAAATTTCTTTCTTTGTGAATTCACCATCGTACTCCGCTTCCTCTGGAGAGTTTGGTGTGACTCCTTACGATTTTGCTATGTTGGCCACAGATTCAAAATCTGCATGAAATGAGAGGTCTCTAGCTCTAAATCACTTCCCTCAATCTACTAAAACATATCGATCCTGAGTGTGAAGTTGATGACTTAACCATTTGGTGTAAGCTCACTATCAACTTCCATGATAGCTTATTCTTACAACATCTTTACGACTCCAAATTGGACAAAGACCATGGTTTGGCACATCTTTTATGTCGAGTTCCTTTTTCCTGGTTCGGGGATAAGATTATTGAACAACCAAGTTAGAACAGTTTTAACTTGTCTCTGGCCACAGATTTCTGATACTCTTTATCCTTCATGAGGCCCTGAGTGTATTTCCCTAATGATTTAGGTAGATGATTGTTTTTTTGAATATCCATTCCACTCTACAAAGTTTGAAACATATCCAACTACAATTTTTATAACTTCCGAGTTACCAGAAGTGTTTGACTGCAATCAAAATATGCCGCTCGCTAAGTAGTGGACTCATAAAGATTCTCAAACCTTAGAAAATATTTACATCATTGCTCTAGAGATTTTAGTTTCCCCTTATTATATAAGGTTAGTTTCCATGTATATCTCTCAGAGCGTGAGTCAAGTCCAGCACTGCTAGTTTTCAAAACTAGTGCCTACATATTTGAGAATATCTCCGAGATATCGAGAACTCTTCCTTTTCTCACCAATATGTACCAGTCAATTTTGAAATATCATTTTTTTCCCTTATTTTCATCATGCGATCTTCTTTAACTGGGGACAATTTTTTATAATCATTTCTGATTTCTAGGGACCTCATTTCTTTTGTAGAGAACAATACACTAGTACAAATATGTGATTTGAAAACAGTTTAAAACAGTCCTTGAAACTTTTGAGGACAGTTTTGAAAAGTAATTGATAGACGTGTGGTACTTTGGCCACAAATATTTAAGCACATTTTTGAAATGTCTTCGGTAAACAAAAAAAGTCACGGCTTATATTGCAACATACCGCGTCTCAAATTATTTCAACATCTCAAAAACGTTGTGGTTACCCTTTTTTAACTAAAGGATTGCCTCGGTCTTCATCAACAAAGTCATGGCTAATACAACGGTGACATAGTTAACAAAACTGCGGCTTTGTTTATGAGCAAATCACGATATTCAACAAAACAAACTGCGGCTTATATCGACGGATAACTACTAAAATAAGCCGCGGTTTTTATTTCAGGAATCAACGATATTTCAGGATACACAACCGCGGCTTACGGTTAACCAACACGCCGCGGCTTAGTTTTGAAACTTTCTGTTAAAAATTAGCCACTCGAGCCGTGTTATGTTTATAATGATACCGCAGTATTATGTGAATTGTGCCGTTGGAATACTTGATCTAAGTCGCGGCTCGTTTTGGAAATAAAACCTCTTGTTGATATTTAAATACTGAGTTTTTGTAAATCTGCCACAGTGCCACTTGAAATTAGCCGTTATTTTATTTTTTAATAGGCCGCGGCTTTTAGTGAATGAGCCGTGTTATGTACAAATATATCATCGCTTTTAACTACCGCGGTGGAAACGGGATATTTGCCATTTGAGAATGTTAGATGAGCCGCGGTTAATATTTATTTCAGCCGTTGTATTAAATTATTAATAGTTGCGGCCTTGTTGATATTACGCCTAGGCTTTTTATAAACGTTAGCCCGGCTCGTTCGGCATGTTGGAATACCGTGCCGCGGCTAGTTTAAAAAATATATCCAGTTATTTTATAGTCTCGCCGCGGCCAAATTTATTACTGAAGCATCTCGGAAAGCCCTCGAGCGCGCCTGGTAGTCCCACGCACCTAGGAGCCCTTCCACGTGGCAGAAAGCCCCCCAGAGCGCTTGGTTTCCCCCTCACGCGCTTGGAAGGGCTCTGCCGATCCCAGAAGCCCCCGCGCACGCACACGGGAGCGCCCAAACTAGTTTTACACCTGCAATTAAGCTAGCTTTACGTTTCAGTGGAGTTTTCAATTCATGAAAATTCACAAAATCGTATACATCATCATGATATAAACGTACGACATCATCGAAAGATTCACTACCGGGGCGTTGGACATCAATGGATTTGTCTTTACGTTTCAGTAAATGTGCGTTGGCATACATGGCCAAAATGTGAAAACCCAGTAATATCCCATCGTAGTCAATCGCTCAATCTTCGTCCCCGTGATACTTCCTAATGAATTCCTCTTTGGAATCGGAATATCGGCTACATTTGATTGGTTCTAAACTAGGATCCTTTAGTTTTCCGTCTTTGGTTGTTCTCATCTCCACCCATATTAACTCAGACCGAGAAGCCCATTCTCCAGTTTTGTCAGACTAAAAGACGACAAGTCAAAAATCTGTTACAAAATTAAAATATAAAATTATGATGACTAAAATTATTTTCGATGACTTACATGTTTTTGATCGAGTACTCGGTATCCGGCTCGACCTCCACTAGATGTGTATTCGAGTTCTGCTCGCGCTTTTTTGTTGCGTTCGGAGATTTCACCAATGTAGCTCATGAGCGCGCTAACCACCTTTCCCCTTGGTTGCAGCTCTGCATCAAACTTCACCGCTATTTTTTTATCTTTATATCTCTTACTTTATTAACGCTAACATATTCGTGGTTTTTCTTTTTCCATTATTTCCCAAATACGAGTTTTCTTCGAGCCACATCTTTCTTAAGCAATAAGTCAACAACTACATATATTTAATAATAGTGTTATTTAACAAGAATACATACATAATATTAATGAGATAAATTTTAAACATAATTAATATCATATAACAATTTAATTAACGCACTGTCACTCTTTAAGGTCCTTGCATTGTCGCGCGGTGGCGATAGACTTTGTCGTGTGTTCGACGCTCCTAATTATTTAACTACCATGCATACATAATATTAATGAAACTAATTTTAAACATAATTAATATCATCTAACAATTTAATTAACGCACCGTCACTCTTTGAGGTCCTCGCATTGTCGCACGGTGGCGATAGACTTTGTCGTGTGTTCGACGCTCCTAATTATTTAACCAACATGCATACATAATATTAATGAAACAAATTTAAAACATAATTAATATCATATAAAAATTTAATTAACGCACCGTCACTCTTTGAGGTCCTCGCATTGTCGCGCGGTGGCGATAGACTTTGTCGTGGTCGCGACGCTCCTAATTATTTAACAACCATGCATACATAATATTTAATGAAACAAATTTTAAACATAATTAATATCATATAACAATTTTAATAACACACCAGCACTCTTTGAGGTCGTCAGATTGTCGCGCTTTGGCGATAGACTTGGTCGTGGTTGCGACGCTATATATTCCTCTACGTACTCATCATCGGATTCTTGCGACATATTGATATCGTGGTACCTAAGACCATATCATAATTCATATCAAATATTTATAACTAATTAACATTATTCCCATTATCAACTTCACAAAATTAAAATTAACATAATTCACAAAACTTAAAGTAATATTCCCAATGAATGAAACCTAATAATATTCCCAATAAACAATAAATCTCATTATCAACTTCACAAAACTTAAAATAATTAATTAATTCCCAATAAATGAAACTAATTAATTAACATTCCCAATAAACAAAAGTAATTAATTAATCTCATTATCAACTTCACAAAACTTAAAATAACATTCCAAATAAACGAAATATAAATGGCATTCTAAAAAAAAACTTTATTCACCAAACCAAAACTAATCAACATTCCCAATATAGTAAGCCTAAAAGACATTAAAAAAACAAAACTTGATTCACACATTCAAACCCTAAAGTTATTCTCAATCCTTGTGTAACCAGGGTGATGGTAGCAGTAGATTGAAGTTAGAACGTGCTATAGGAAGGGAGGTCCGGAGAGAGAGAGAGAGAGAGAGAGAGAGAGAGGGGGGGGGGGGGGGATAAACAAATAGGACTTTCCGACGGCGGATATGGCGACGGCAACCCTCTGCGGTGGCGATGGTGGCTGTTGAAGGTGGCCAACAATAGAGAGAGAGGGAAAAGAGACAGAGAAGGAAAACAGAGAGAGAAGAAAAAAAATAAATGAAGGAAAATAAGGGAAAAGTCAAATAAATGTTGATAAGCTCACAAAGCCGCGACAATATACAATACTGCCTCGGCTATATTGACGTGGATCCGCAAAAACTTGCGGCGAAGTAATAACTCCACCATAGCTTTATGGAGTCAGAAACTTGTAGAGGAAGAAAAACTAAACGTCGTAGCTAAAATAAATACCTGCTACGGCGAGTAAAATACCAAAACGTTCGATTTTTGGTCTCGTGCTCAAGCCTCGTTATTTTAGATTATACTGCGGCTGAAAAAGAATATTTGCCCGATACCTCATGATTACGCCGTGGTTTAGGTTAACCAACCACGGTTTATTGCCCATTACCCAACTAAAGCACCGTTTGAAATTTTCTATGTGTTGGTTTTTTTCATGACAGTAGAGATCGCAGCATCAGTATTAATAAACCGCGGTTAACTCATTCCCGCTCGTTTTTTTGAATTATTTTGCTAAGTTTCTTTTTTCGATTTGTTCGCATGCCGCGGTTTGTATTTTTTAACTGCATATACCGCGGTATAACTGACTATACCGCGGTTTGGAAACCACCATATCTCGGCTTTTGTGAAAACTTTTATTTTTCTTTAATTTAACAATAATAAGTTTTAGAAGTATATAATTAGTTAACTTAATATTAATCATAAAAAATCAAAATGGTTTTAATTTTATCATTAATTAAAAGTACGTACACTTGACTATTGATAAGGGTTTAGAAGTCAGACTATATATATATATATATATATATATATATATATATATATATATATAGTTATCATATGTCGACTATATATATAATATCTAGGAGACATGGCCATATAATATATGGTTAATTAAATAATAAATCACTCGTTCTTTCTAACACAAAATAAAGAGGTGGGACTATATATTATACATAAAATAAGTTGAAACGGTCAAATACGTCACTCTAAACGATCGAATTAACACAAAATATTAATCCAACAATAATATATAACAGCTAATAATTTTACGTCTTTGTAATACTACTGTGGTTTCCGGCCGTTTAGGATTGGAAACCTCCACATCTCGGCTTTTTTGATTACTTTATTTTTCTTTAATTTAATGACGATATAAGTTATATAAATATATATAGTAATTACTAGTATATATAGTTAAGTAAATATTAATTATAAATAATAAAAACGTACGGATTTAATTTTATTATTATTTAATGAACAACGTCTTGATTATTTATTATCAGGGTTTAGAAGTACACGATCAAACTATATATAGCTAGCTATATATATCACTATTAATGTAAATTAAATAATAAATCATTCACAAATAATTAGTTGAAACGGTTTAGTAATACTTTGAAAAGAAATAAATTGAAACGGTTAAATAATACTTTGCGTACGGATATTTTACCAAATTAAATTGTGGGTGATATATACGTTGAAATAGAATTATAATGTAAAGTACGTGGGATGATATGGGTACGTACTGTGTACTGATATATATTAATTGTAATATACAGAGTAAAATTTCAACGAGGTAAGTAATCCAGCCGAGGTATGTCCTACGTGGCATGCCAAAGCACCACGGTTTTGAGACTCCGTAAACCATAAAAGCTAACCCTAAAACCTTAAACATCTCGCCCCGGTTAATCATGATTGTTTTTCCCATGATGCCGCGGCGTGATGAATTAACCGCGACCAAATTAAAGAACACCATGCCCCGCCTAAATTAATTACAGGCTAAATTAATTACAGGGTTAATCTTAAGAAACGCCGCGGCTTATTCGCCAGATATCGAGTTTTTCATGAAATTTTAATTTTGCAAGCTTCAGGGGCTTAATTTAAGATCTATTTCGTTCATATATGAGGAGGAGGAGGATCAAGTGCTTGAAATTTAAGTATGGGATTGAATTTCTCGTCTTTTAATTTACTTATTTTAAGCCGTTTAAAAATCAATGTATTGAAGTCATGGCTCACCTTTAGACAGTCTGGATACAATAAGGGCTTTCCCGAGATGAAGGTAATGAAACAAATGTCCATATGTGCCCATAGACTGCATCATAAAACAAATATGGGCTTTCCGTGTGTGGCGGTTCTACCGTTTTGGATTAAAATAGCTCGTGACAAACCATACCGCCGTTTGGTTATATACTAAAGAAGCCGCGGCTAGGTTAGCGCGTGACAAACCGTACTGTGATTTGGTTTTATTTCCGTCGGCATCATGTTGACAAGAAAACTTGTAATTATTTGGTCTGGGTAAAGAGCCTCAGTTTATTTTAATGTACCCGCAGCAAAACACAATCATCCCCACCTCACTCCCAAAAGCACCATCCTGAAATTTTTCTAAATGTTGGCTTTATTTCCTGCCGCTAAAAGCCGCGGTTTAGTGGTTTCTGCTCGCTTTTTTGAATTTTGTTTGCTATTTTTCTATTTCTAATTTTTTGCCATGCCGCGGTTAGGTTATTTTAACCGAAAGCACCGCGGCTTAATATTTAGAAGTGACAGCATCACGACAAAAATACCACCAAGCCGCGGTAGTGTTGTGTAAATCTCGGTATAGTGATCGTGTTTTGTCACAACTAAAACTCGTTTTATATTAATATTAGAGCACATTTTAAGGATATATATGAACAAAATTTAAGAGTGCCCATCGCCTCCGTCGACAATAAAATTGGCTTTTTCCATCTCTATAGTACTACTATGGTTTCCGGCCGTTTTAAATTGGAAACCTCCACATCTCGGTTTTGCAAAAACTTTTATTTCTCTTTAATTTAACGATAATTAAGTCTTAGAAATATATAATAATAAGTAGTATATATATAGTTAAGTAAATATTAATTATAAATAATATAAACGTACGGATTTAATTCTATTATTAATGAACAGCTTGCTTTTCCGAAAGGCCTTAAACCCTACACCTTTAAACCTTAAACCCTAAAACATCAAGACGCGATTAATCATGCTTGGTTGCAACCAGTCGCGGTTGTCTAAACGGAGGCCGGAACACAAGAAAGAACACCATACACCATACCGCGACAGTTTATATAGCGCGGCAAGTGTCATGATGAATCTAAAATCGATGAACACAGCCGCGGCTAACTCACATGTGTATCCCACATTGCAGCCAATGATGGCTTCGAAAAATTAAATCGGATAAAAAAAATCCCTTAATTAATGATGGCTAGGCTATAATGAAAGGTTGACAATATAGCCACCACCCTTATCATATCAGCGGCGACGTGATGGAGTATGGCAGTTGCAAAAAACGCGACACCTCATCACGTGCTGACACGTGTCCCATACTTGCAGAGAAACCAAAACCCCACGAACTGCTTTGCTTTAAGCCGCGGTTTTGTGGTTAAATATTCTGCGGCCTTTTCACTCTAAGCGTCGCTTTAGTTGCCGAGTTTATAACGAGATGCAGTTTCAATTCATGTTTCATTTGTTTCTTCAGCCTCTCTCTTTCTTTAAAAAGTACAATGTATAATATTCCCGATGAGCTCATGTTCTCCAAAATCCTAATGGAACTCAAGGGGAGACCCCTGATACGTTTGAAGAAAGTCTGTAAATCCTGGCGGGCTGGCATCGGAGATATGTCGTTTATCGACACTCACAAAATTCGTTGGCATGAGAAAAATGGGACAAACCTGATTGCCTTCGCTGAACGGGGGACGGAAATGTTTATACTGGTGCAGCGTGTCAACCGCAAAAGGGAGCGGAGAATCTGTGTGCCGCCTAACTCTGCAACCGTAATCTTGCAAATAGTGGGCTTCTCCAACAACTTGGTTTGCCTGAGACTCTGGTGGGAAGAGGTGACGGGACTCGTGCTTTATAATCCGGCGACTGGGCAGGTGAGACGTCTTTCGATTCCACTTGTGTATTCACCCGAGTTTAAGGAACTCCACATGGCGTTAGGTTTCCGACTCGACGTCACAACCAACGACTACAAGGTCGTCCGCTTGTGTTTCGGCAAGGAGGGTCATCCATTTGTATGCATGCAAGTGTTCGACACAGGAGGGATCGCCTGGAAAAATGTTTCGACACCGTTGACAATGACAATGTCATTGTCAGAGAGATGGCCGGTACCAAAAATGGCCATGATTGTCGGGGTTCATCATTGCGCCTTTCAGATTCTACTCAAGCCTAAAGCAAAAGCATTTGTTTCCCTTGACTTGCAAGACGATGTGCTTTGCCTCGACTTGGTGGGGACGGAGTTTCCGACGGTAGCAGAGGACCCATTGTCCGCAGGTGGCAACAAGCATGGGAGGAGCAACACAGGGTAACAATTCATCGTCCCCATGAGTACGTAGAGAGCATCGCCTCTTTGTACTTTTATGTTTTTTTATTTCCTTTTCTCTTATTATAAGCTAGCTAATTTTTTTTTTTCATGTTTATGCATATTTATATATATATATATGGAAAATTACGGCAAAAATACACAACCTTTGGTCAACGTGACTCCCGTGTACCTAACCTTTAAAATTGGCGGCAAAAATACCCAACGTGCGTTGACCGTGACTTTGGCATGAAAACGTTAATTTTTCCGTTAACATCCGCCATGTGGCTGTTAGCGGCAAAATTACCCAAACTTTTTTTTTTTTTGAAAAAAATTAATTTTTAATTTTTTTAATTTTTTTTTTCTTTACTTGATTAGTGATAATTACTTGAATTTCAAATACATCGAATAACACAAAAGTTAGTTAAAACATCAATTGATATCTTAATGTGCTTGTACAACCTACATTTGCTGATAAAAATCTTATTATTGTGAGAAATTTTAAGCATAATGTTACGGGTATTTTAAGTAATTGATTTTTAATAAATTAATAAAAGGAAAGTTATATAATTAATTTTTCTTTTATTAAATAAAGTCAATTTTAGCCCAAAATATTCACCGGAAGTCCTTTTTCGCGAAATAAAGTGTCCAGATGTTTCTAAAAATATCAAGATACTCAAAAAGTCATAAATTTTGCAAGAAATGGCCTCGGAACGCTCCCAGAACCCTTAAAGTGGGCCGTGAGCACCTCAGGCGGCCCCACAGGGCCCACACGAGCCACCACGCGCTGCCACGCGTCTCCTGCCTTCCTTATGCACACTCACGCACCCTCAGAAGGGATTGCGCCAGCCTGATGACGTCAGCAGAGGCGCGTGCACGTGAAGTTGCGCGTCCGACGCAAACGCCGCGCGTGAGGGCGCGTCCGGCCTCCGATGAGGACGCGGTTTGCGGCGTTGGATCGGCCTCCGATGAGGGCTTTTTTGGAGAATGGCCTTAAGTGGGTTTTCATTGTGTTTCATAGCTTATTTCGGCACTATTCATGTTTCTTAGCAGGGGTATTTAAGAGTATGGATTTTAATCGGATCCCAAGGGAGGTCTTTTAGCCAAATTATTACTAATCAAGCCCTATTGATTATTGATAATATTTTTTTTACCGGCATGTATTCTTAAGCCATTTTTTTTAATACGGAGACATTAATTGATAAAACTACACACTTTCTATATATATATATATATAGAAAGTGTGTAGTTTTATCAACTATTTGTACTAGTGATAATTATAATTAAATATACTTTAATACTGATATGAACATGAAATGATGAAACTTGCCTTTATGAATTATGATTATGCTAAAACTTTAATAAATAAAATAAATTTGTTCTTGAATTGATACTTGTTTATAAAGTAAAAGTCTAACGTATGAGAATTGACCACAACCATCTAGACGACTCTGATCCCTCTAGATTCTGTATGACAAATATGTTTTTCTTCCGACAAAGATTTAGTCATCGGGTCAGCCACGTTTTCTTCTGTGTCAACTCCTTTTACAACAATGTCCTTACGATCAACTATGTCTTTGATCAGTTAGGACTTTTCTAAGGATGCGCTTAGCTGTCTTATGATCTTGGTTCCTTGGCTCATGCTTTGACTTCGTTGTTTTAACAAGAGAGTCACACTGGATCACCGAATGCTAGGAACTACACTGAGATTAGAAATAAATTTTCCGACTCATGTGGCATTCTTCACTTCATCGGATGCAGCTATGTACACAGCTTCAGTGGTTTAGTTAGCTATAATAGCTTACTTGTAATTGTTCTAAGTAATTGTGCCACTATCTTACTTGCGATAAAAATAATCCCGGTCAGTTTGGAAGTTTGCATCAGTATAATCAATAATGTTTAAACTGACCAACACCGTCGTAAACAAGGGATCTATCATTGGTCCTATTAAGGTACCTTAAGATACTCTTTACGGCAGTCTAGTGACTATAATCAGGATATGATTTGGAACTGGCTTTTCATGCTTAAGGCAAATGATACCTCGGACGGGTACATAACATGACATTCAATATAAAACCAATAGCAGCAGCATAGGGAACCTTTCCTTTATGTTGGTTTTGCTCTGAATTTTCAGGGCACTGCTTACTTGAAAGATGTAACTCATGGGTCATCAGATGAGCCCTTAGTTTCGGTGGTCCACATTGAACCATATTAATAACCTTTCAATACTTATGTACTTAGACTTAGGGCTGATAATCTTTTAGCCTTATCTCTATAAATGTGACTCCTAGAATATAGGTAGTCTCATCTAAGTCTTTTATTGAGAAACAATTTCTCAATCACTCCTTTACTTTCCTAGAATATAGAAGTTTCATCGTATCATATTCTATCCTCTTAAAAGGGTTACTTTGCTCCCACTAGCTTTCGTGTATACACAAGGTTAATCTTTGTCTTCAATGAAGTCAAATTCAGAAATTGCTTCGTCAAAACATTGATTTTAACTCTTGGATACTTTCTTTGGACTATATATATATAAAAATCTATTCAGTTTGCATGCCTCAAAGGCATGCTTTTGATCTATGAAGTTATTTAGGTTGTGTCTGATACACATTCCGTTCAATAATCCTATTATGAAGCACATTCTTCATATCTATTTGCCAGATTTTATAATCATAGAAAATGGCAATTGCAAGCAAAATCCTAATGGACTTAATCATGGTAATAGGAGAGAACGTTTCCTTTTAGTCTCTACTATGAAATTGTTGGAATCATTTCTCTACAAGTCTCCTGTTGTACATTTGTACTTTACCGTCCATGTATCTCTTCATTTGAAGATCCACTTGCATCCGAAGGGCCTATCCTATGGGCCTAGGCCCTTCGGATGCTCTAACCAAGTCAAATACTTAGTTTGTGTACATGGTGTCCATTTCCGATTTCATGGCTTCTAGCCATTTCTCTGGGTCTTCACCTTCAACTACTTCATTATAAGTGGTGGTTGTGTCATACTGGGTTGCTCATATACTTCATATATATCATGAAGTATCTTATCTTTGACTCGACTTTACTCCAAGATCTTATTTGGAGTTTCGTCAACTGCTAGTTGAGCATCCATTGTGTTCATCTTATGTTCCTCGAGATCTTGTGAGTCATGTACTTCATGAAGTACATTGTTTCTCCCACTAGAAATTGTGGTAAGAATTTCTCCTTCTAGAAAACTTCCCTAACTTCCCAAAACTATTTTGTAGATTTTCGGGTTGTAGAAGTAGTACCCTTAGTTTCCTTTAGGTATCCCACAATCTGACAATTGTCAGACCTAAGGTAAAGCTTGTATGTCGTCAATCTTTTAACGTAGACGTCGTAGTCCTTTATTCTCGTAAACGACATGTTAGGTTTTATCCCTTATCATATCTGATATGGTGTCCTCGGAATCAATATTGATGATACACTATAAAGTGTGGTAGCATCAGTTAAAAGTGCATGTCCTGTAATGGACATTGGCATATCCGTTTTACTCATAACAGACTATGTCTAACAGAGTCCAATTTCTTCTCTTGGATGCACCGAGAGGATTCAATGACGAGACAAACCTTTTTTCTCTCCAGAAAGCTTCATACTCATAGCTCAAAATATTAAATATATCGATCAGATCGAAAAAGTTTAATTATTTTGTTTGTTTTGGTTTTTCACTTCATTCTTGAATTCCTTGAACCGGTCAAGGGATTCCAACTTGTAAGTTAATAAAAAGACATAGTTGTGCCGACTGAAGTAATCAGTTGGAGGTAAAGAAGTGGACCATGTTGAGCGTGATTCGTACACACAACAATCACAAAAATATCTATATTCCTCTTGTTCTTATAAATGAGATTCGGTTTTTCTCTCTCTTTACAACCTAAGAACTTCTCTGCGTAACCCTCCTTTCTTTTCTATTATCTCTTTGTTCGATCCCTTCTCTTCTCATTCTCTTGCCTTTATATAGCCCAGCTTCGAAGCTTCTCGGTGTCCCATCGGCCCACTGTCCCAGCTTCTGGCAAAAGGGGCCTGACTCGTCTCCTTTGTGTATCCCGAATTTGCGGGGTTCCCTTCGAGGCAATACTATTAAATGCCCATCCCATCGAAGCTCCTTGGCATTAAATGCCCGTCTTGTCGAAGCTCCTGGGCATTAAATGCCCACTTCGTCGAAGCTTCTTGGCATTAAATGCCCGTCTTGTCGAAGCTCCTTAGCATTAAATGCCCACCTCGTCGAAGCTCCTTGGCATTAAATGCCTGTCTTGTCGAAGCTCCTTGGCATTAAATGCCCACCTCGTCTAAGCTCCTTGGAATTAAATGCCCGTCTCGTCGAAGCTCCTTGGCATTAAATGCCCGTCTTGTCAGCCGTCGTCGGTTCTCCTTCTCTCATCAATCCCATCTGTTCCTTTATTGGGCCTTAATACTGTCGGCTCTGGGCGTTGTCGATCCTCAGGCATCGTCGATCTTCGAGTGTCTCCGACCTTCGGGTGTTGCCAACCTTCGGGTGTCGTCGACCTTTGGGTGTCGTCGACCTTTGGTCTTCCTAGACCTTCGGGTGTCGCCGACCTTCGGGTGTCGTCGACCTTCGGGTGTCGCCGACCTTCGGGTGTCGTCGACCTTCGGTTGTCGCCGACCTTCGGGTGTCGCCGACCTTCGGGTGTCGCCGACCTTCGGGTGTCGCCGACCTTCGGGTGTCGCCGACCTTTGGGTGATGCCAACCTTCGGGTGTCGTCGACCTTCGGGTGTCGTCGACCCTTAACTCCGTCGACTCTGGGCCTTGTTGATCTTTGACGCTGTCGACTCTGGGAATCATCGGCCTTTGGTATCGTCGACACTGGGGTTATTTCTCCAAAGTATTTTGAATAGGATCCGACTGGATCCGACCATAACAGACCACATACACATGAATGTGTGAGATTCAATGTCACAATCAATCTCTAGCGTGTCCCTTTGAATGGGCTCATTGTCATATTGTTAGTTAAACAAGGTTCGCATGTCTCGTAAGATTCATAATCATAACGATCAAGATGTTCATTAATATGGAGCTTGGTAATGTGCCTCTTGCTATTGTGACCCAGTCGACAATTCTAGAGATAGGCCATTTTGAGTTTGTACGGTTTTAGCCTTTGGTACAATGTTAAATATCATTATATATTAAACATGTGTCCTTTTGAAATAGTTAGACTATCTTAAAATTACTTGTACCTTAAGATGAGTCATTACTCTGTCTTCTTAACTTTTTCAAGATAAGTCGGACAGTCCTCGTTACTTGTAGTGAACGCACTTTTAGATCTTGGAACCTAACCTTATGTTACATCACATATGTGATCCCCTTAATATTGGAGTCCCATTCACCTTTTTACTGTGAGAGCCGCAATTCCATTTCCCTTTATGTTATTTCATCACAAACGGCTTGTGAAAGTAGGGCAATGAATCCAACATGATGTTAAAGGAGAGTTCGCTAAGGATCTCACCCCTTATGTGAGCTACGTTTTTAAGGAGAGTTATCATCTTCAGAAAATGATATTCAACTTCAAAGTTTACAGATATTCTGGAACTCTACAAGCTCTCTATGATCTTACATCGCTCGTGTTGTAGTTGACTCTCATACACCTTCTGAAGATGTTGAACGAACGTCCGGACTTTAATGTCATTATGCTTTAGATAAGTATTCTATCATAGATATCGCAATGCTTCTCATAAGCATCCTTATCTGTTATGGAAGTTATGGCATGTGGCTCAAATATAGATATTCATCATTTTATGAAAAATCATTTCTTTATCACGGCTCTGAACATAATTTTTAGAAGTCATTGCCACTCCATGAAAAAAAAATTCCTCTGTTTCGAAACTTGTTTCCATCTACTTGAAAATATCTTTCAAGTATTTGTTTTGTTGACACTTGTTTCTTATATTTTGAATTGAAACAATAATGAGCATAATTAAGAATTTTAATAAACATGTAAATAGTAATAAACTCATTACTATAAATGTAATAAAATAACATTAGGACTTAAATGATATTTCGTAAATAAATTAATTAGAAAAGTAACCTTCATCAATTCTAAAAGTTTAAGAACTCAGGTTTAAACAACGATTGTATTTATATCAGATATAACTCATGACGGTTAGAACTGAAACAGTTATAAACTTTTAACTGATTTTTCTCACTTAGTCTCCGGTGCCAAATAATATTAGGTTCCCCGGTTAGGTACAACCCATGTATTGAGCCAGAGGATCTAATCCAGATAAATCTGGATATGGTGCCATTCGCGCTCGTGTCACGATACAAAAAAGTACCTCACCGGCATGGCAGGTCTACTTAGATCCGCTCACACACGTAATGAGGACCCAATACAAGAGGACTATGAACCTAATAAAACGAGGAGTTTTTATGGTGATACGTTTCCTTAGCCTATTACTAAATAAATTAAATTAAATTAAATAACTTATTTAGTAGTAGACTTTGAATATAGTCAAAATCGGATAATGACTAAATATTCAAAATTAAATGCAAAAAGTATGATATAAGAAGATTACTATTAATCTTTTATTTAATAAAATTATTTAATATAAATATTTCAAAATAAATAATCATGCATCCCGCTTAAAACATTTAATTAACTATAGTTTCTAATTTATACATGTATAAATTAGATTTAGCATTTAAAAAATCTATTTAACTAATTTAAATAGAAAATATATCGATATACTTTACATAATTCTAATTATTAATTCCTACACCTTTTAAAAACTAATATGAGTTTACAATATTTTATATTAGAATTATGAATACAAAAAAAGTATTAACCGTAAACGAGATCTTTAAAAAAAATTGTAAATCACAAATCCGATTTACAAAATAAGCTTTAGATTTTCTTATCCTAATTATTTTAATTAAACATAAATACATAAATTAAAATAAATCTAATATTAAAATATAATTAGGATCGGGTCGGGAGGCTATGAAAATATAATTAGGATCGGGTCGGGAGGCGGGCACGGGTCAGCTCATCAAATTCGGGCTGGGCTGAAATTAAAAGCCCATCCCATTGGGTTGACCATAACGCCCACAACTGTTTTGAGCTGGGCAGCCCAAGCCCACATGGGCTAGCTCAGATCCAGCTCTGGGCAGGTCGGACCCAGGTCTGACCAGGTCGGATCGGACCCGGGTAGGACTTCGGTCGGACTCGGGTCGGGTCGACAATAATGAGATGGGTCGGGTCGGACCCAGACCCATTAGGTAGGACTGGTGGTCTGAGCCCAGCAGCATTTTAAAAAATTATTAAATTCGTGGGCCTGGTCAAACCAGGCCCATTACGAATTGGTTTGGCGTAAGGTTTTAGGAAACCCTAGCCACATCCCTTACTTTAACCAATGACGGCACCGCCACTGGTGCCGCCGGCCGTAGTGCCGTAGCCGGCGATGATGGCAGCCGTGAGGTCGCCAGCGTCGCCAGTTTTGGTGGTCCACGACCAATATTAAATATCCTATTCGGTATGGTGTTTCTAACACTGAAAATCTAAACATCTCTAAAAGTATAGAAAATTATTCCGGAACTAAAAATCCAATTTTCAAAAATTAATCAGACCGGCTCGGATACCAGTGTTGGGTTTTTCGATGAATTTTCTCAATCCCGATGCGGAAATCACGGGATATCATCGAAACAAAGATCTAGATTAAAATCAAAAATCAAGAGAATCATTTTCGATACGTTACCATACTTTTGGTACTTTTGCCGACTGTAGAAGATTTGGCCTATTCCTCCTCGGTTTGCATGTGGCCGATTGCTGCGTTTTTCTGGATCATAGCTTCACAAGTTTAAAGCCTCTAGTTCGTCCACCACGTCGCTGCGGGAACATCTTATAGACCACAAATCTCCTCGTTAGACAGCTAGATCTTCCTCGGGGATTAGATGGCGAACCGACGGAGGCACGGGGAGGACAAAACCGCGACCACGACCTTGTGATTGGGGCTGGTCGTTTTTCTCTCTTCTAGGGTTTTTAGGAAGGTCAAAATCATAACAACTATGATTAGACTTTAGGTATTTATAGCCTATAGTCCATTAATGACCTAATGGGCTTTATGGCCCAATAATTGGACCTAAAGCCCATTAGGTCATTATTAATTAATTAATCATATTAATTATCCTCATAATTATCCTTCGGGCCGAGTGGGCCCGCAACCCGTTAGTTGTAGTCGGGTCAGACTCGGAATGGACTCAAATCCCGATTCGGGCATTTCCTACATTAACTACCTAACAAACTCTATACTCCAATCGGTCCACCGTGGACGTGTCAAATGACACTAATAACCAACCATCTCCTCCTTGTTCAATAGTTAAAGGAATAAAACCGTTAAGACCATTCAACACTCGAAGAGTTTAACAAGTTGAACTATAATATACTAATTGATTGGTCATTCTCACAATAAATTAGATTTTCAAAGACTAGATTAGTAAAAATTTATAGATTGATCAACTATACTACTAGTCAACCAAAACTAAGAATGTTTAAGTAGTGTATATATGAAATTATTACATAGTTTATGAAGTGTGCATACGTATTTGACAATAACAAACCTTGCTGAATTATTCCACTTCATATAAATAGTTTATCTACAAGATTGCTCAAGTTTAGCATGTAATTCAGATTTATGTTGTTCATATTGTTGGTTGGATTTTCAACAACCATCCTTGCACACGTGGCACATATCCATGCTATGAGTAAACAGACTTCGTGCAAGGCTTTTTTTTTTTCATTTGAGAGGATGCTTCTCCGCTTTAAAACACGCAGAATTCGTTGATTAACTCAGGACGATCCCTTACTACGGCGTTAGGTGGTTCAAGACGAGGTAATGAACACTTCCAACGATACTACCGTGCATCAGATCAGATGACAAAATGTTATGTAAGAGTGTTTTTAAAAAATCCGTCGGGTTACATGTTACAGAGTCAATTTGTCTATTATTTAGTGAGTTATATTTGCTGTAGAAATATTAATGATTTTCTTATAAATTATTTTATGGAAGACCCAATAGAAGTCTAAATAGAGTTATTTTTAACAAATTTGTAGTGATGTTATAATGGCAAAGAATATAAACATATCTGGAGAGTATTATTCTTAAATCGTAGACAAATAATGTAGATTGGATAACTATTGGATTAAAATGAAATGGACTGATTTCAAACAATCAAATGATGTAACATAACTTGCGGTTGTTGGATCCCAATTCACGGATCTGCAAAGAACACGAATAACACCAAAGGAATCGAACAGAAAATAAAGGACACAAACTTTTGGGAGAAGAAATTCTCTTGATTAATAATCGAAGGCAATACAAGAAGATAAACTCAAAATTCTAATGGACTCTACACAATACAAAGTGTACATGCTAGGTATATTTATAGCCTCACATAGGCGAAACCCTAGCTACCCAAATCGCACAAAATCAGGAAACTACCCTAAATAATCTCGCCAAATCTTTGACTTGATTTGCTTGCTCCTCAAGTTATGCGTCTTCCTTTCTGGGTAGAGTTTCCTTTTTCTGCCCGGACAGTCTCTCTGTCCCCGAGCTGGTCTGCTCGTCTACCTCTGGCCGGGCTTGCCTTCTATCCGGACATTTTGCTCGTGTTCACCCGAGCTGGGCTGAACGGCTGTCCGTCTTCTGTTCTGGTCGGTAGCCGGGCTGACTCCTCGCAAGTGTTTCTGCCCGTCCTGGGTTCTGGTCGTCACCCGGACTAAGTCAAGCTTAAGCTCACATTCTCCCCCGTAAGCTTGACTTGCTACACTCTTTACTCCGAGCAACTCTCTCATCTCCGCGAACTTCACTCTCGCCAAAGCCTTGGTGAGGATGTCTGCTCGCTGCTCCCTTGTGTTGATGAACTCTACGATGATCTGTCGCTTCTCCACACACTCACGAATATAATGGTACTTCGTGTCAATGTGTTTGCTTCGTCCGTGGAACACTGGATTCTTCATCAACGCGATTGCAGACTTGTTGTCCACGTAGAGAGTTGGTATTTTCTGCTCGGAACCGGTCACTTCACTAAGTAGCCCCTTCAACCACATAGCTTGACATGCTGCTGCGGTTGCCGCCATGAACTCTGCTTCGCATGAGGATAGAGCTACTGTCTGCTGCTTTTAAGACTGCCAGGTGATCAGGTTTCCGTTGAGGTAGAACGCCATCCCTCCGGTACTCTTCCTGTCATCGATATCACCGGCCAGATCACTGGCCGTAAAGCCGACTAGTACTTCTGCTCCACTTCCTCTGTTGTATTGGATCCCGTAGTCCATCGTGCCCTTCACGTAACGCAAGATGTGCTTCACCGCCTGCTGGTGTGCACTCGTGGGCTTCTCCATGTATCGATTGACTATCCCGACTGCGTGTGAAATGTCTGGTCGGGTGTGGGTGAGATACCTCAGGCACCCGATCACGCGTCTGTACTCCGTGGGATCCACTCTTCTCCCTTCAGCATCCTTCCCGAGCTGCAGCTTCGCCTCCATAGGGTACTTGCTCGAGTTACAGTCCGCCATCTCGAACTGTTTAAGGATCTTCTTCGCGTAGGCCGACTGCTTCAGCGTAATGCATTCCTTCTTCTGTTCCACCTCGAGACCGAGGTAGTACGAAAGTAATCCGAGGTCACTCATCTCGAATTCGGCCATCATCTGCTGCTTGAATCCATCTACGCCTCCTGCGCTGGATCCTGTGACGATCAGGCCGTCCACATACACTCCCACGATCAGAGTTTCCTGCCCGGTACTCCTGGTGTAGACTGCCTGCTCGCTCAAGCACTTTGTGAATCCAAGATTCTTCAAGCTCTTGTCAAGGCGGATGTTCCACGCTCTTGGTGCTTGTTTTAACCCGTATAAGGCCTTGGATAGCTTGTACACCTTCTGCTCCTTGCCCGTGACGCCGAACCCCTCTGGTTGCTTGACGTACACTTCTTCTTCGAGGTCACCGTTTAGGAATGCCGATTTGACATCCAGATGGTGAATTTCCCAACCTCGATGCGCTGCTAGGGCTAGGATGAGTCTGATCGTGTCCAGTCTTGCTACTGGAGCAAAGACTTCCTCAAAGTCTATCCCTTTCTTCTGCACGTAGCCTTTAGCTACCAGCCTTGCCTTGTGCTTAAGGACATTCTCCTCAGTGTCCTTCTTCAGCTTATACACCCACTTCAGGCCGATGGGATTATGACCTTTGGGCAGGTCGGTAAGCTCCCATGTCCTGTTCTTCTCAATGGACTCCATCTCCTTCTTCATTGCTTCCTGCCACTCCTGCTCGGCTGCTGCCTCCTGGTAATTGGCTGGTTCTTCTGCACACAACAAAGAAAGTTCCTCCAGGCTCATCTCCACTTCTTGAGTCTGATCGTAGACGTCTGCTAGAGGTCGGAATCCTCTTGGGCCGTCTTTTATGGAGGAATCTCCCGAGCTGGACGGGCTGGTCCTGCTCGGACTTGGTGTCCTGGGTGTATCCGGGGTGCTCTCTCCCGGGCTGGGTTCCCTCGTTTCTGGCAAGACTGTTCCCGAGCTGGGTGTTCCGGGCTTCTCTTGCTCGGCAACATCCTGGTCGTCTTCGACAATGAACTCCACTGAGTTCTGCTCGGGTTCTCCCTTCTCGTCGCGCCAATCCCACTTCATCTCCTCTTCGAACACAGCATCTCTGCTCACTTGGAGTCTGCCGCGTCGTGGATCGTAGAGTCTGTGTGCCTTGCTTCCTTCTTTAACGCCAAGGTACACCATCTTCTGACTCCGGTCGTCCAGCTTCTTGAGATGTGGACCCGCAATCTTCACGTGTGCGGTGCATCCGAACACTTTCAAATGTTCTAAGTGGGGTTTCTTCCCTTTCCACGCCTGGTAGGGGGTACGCTCTCGTAGCGCTTTGGTCGGCAAACGATTAAGCAGGTAGACCGCATGTCTTACTGCTTCTGCCCAAAAACGGGCTGGAACTTGCATGCTCTTGAGCAAGCTCCTCGCTGTGTTCATCACAGTCCGGTTTCATCTTTCCACCACGCCATTCTGTTGGGGTGTGTGGGGTGCGGACAGGTGACGCTGAACTCCTTCCTGGTCGCAGAACTCTCCGAACTGCTGGGAGGTGAATTCTCCTCCTCGGTCTGTACGCAAGACCTTTAACCTGTGCACCGAGCCATTCTCCACGATCTTCTTGAACTTCTTGAAGACCTCAAAGGCTCCGCTCTTTTCCTTAAGCATATAAACCCACATCCAGCGACTGTAATCATCAACAAGTAAAAGAAAGTACTTGTTACCTGCCAATGTTGCTGGGGTGACTGGACCACATAGGTCTGCATGCACCAACTGTAAGGGTCTCTCTGCTCGGAATTTGGCCTTGATCGGAAACGGTATCCTCGCCTGCTTCGCGATCATGCAGCACTCACATAGCTGGTCGGGGTGTTCTATCTTGGGAACCCCGAAGGCCATCTTCTTCTCGCCCATCATCTTGAGCGCGTGAAAATTCACGTGTCCGAGCGGTGCGTGCCATAGCCAAGCCGGGTCCGCCATCGATGCCATGAGACAGACGGGCTGACACGTCTTCAGGAGAATCTTGTAGAGCCTGTTGGGTGTCCGCTCCACCTTCATCAACAGCTCTCCTTCCTTGGTCCACATCTTCAGGTAGAACCCTTGCAGCAACACCGTATTCCCGATCTTAGTCATCTGTCCTAGACTGATGATGTTGCTTTTCAACTTCGGGATGAAATACACCTGGGTCATCAGACGCTGGTCGCCATTCTTGCACTCGAACAGGATCGACCCTCTGCCTCTGATCTCTACGACTGATCCGTCGCCGAATTTCACGCTGCCCGTGATCTTCTCATCGAGCTCTTCAAACTTAGCTCGGTCCCCAGTCATGTGGTTGCTAGCTCCGTTGTCTAGATACCATACGTCGGTACTGACCTTCTTCTCTCCGTCTACGAGGAGGTTTGCAATAACCTTATCCTCGATGAGGAAAACCTTCTCGCTGGTCTCCTCCGGACAGGTCTGCTCGGCCACTGGGCTAATCGGCACACTGATCACTTCTGCCCGGGCCTTGGCGTCACACTCGCCATTCTGTTCGTCCAGGTGCATTTCCTGCTCGGCAAACAACAATGCCGGCTGGTCGTCTGGGAATCTTGCTAGATTCGCCTCTTCGCGCTGGTTCCTGCTCCGGCACTCAGATGCAAAGTGCCCAAGCTTCTGACAATTGTAGCACTTCACTGTGCTCTTGTCTCTCCTGGTCGTGCCTTCCTGACGGGTAGATCCACTGCCGCGACCTCGCATGTCCCGACCTCGACCTCGTCCACGACCTTGTCCGCGTCCTCGGACTTCTCCACCGAAGCTGTTCCGACCTGAGGATCTTGTAGAAAACTCGGCTCCCCCGGTTTTCCGCTGTCTGGCCGTCCACTCTTCATGCGTGAGCAGGAGGTTCTTCTCCTCGTCTTTGTCACCGTAACCCCGAAGTCTCTCTTCGTGGGCCTTGAGACGACCAACAACCTCCTCGACCGACATGGTCTTGAGATCGCCGAACTGCTCGATCGATGTCACGATCTGCATGTACCTGTGAGGCACTGCTCGGAGAAACTTCTTGACGACGGTGGTCTCCTCCACCTTGTCTCCCAGCGAGCGTATGCCGGTCACAATGGACGTGAGCCGCATAGCGAAATCATCAATTGATTCGCTCTCCCTTATCCTCATGACCTCGAACTCACTCTTCAAGGTCTGGACCTTTGCCTCCTTGACGCGATCTGCGCCCATGTGCATGGTCTGAAGAGTTTTCCATGCTTCCTTCGCGGAATCTTTCTCGGCAAGCATGAGAAGAACATCTTCCGGAACTGCTTGGTAGATAGCGGCTAGAGCCATTCTTTCCTTGCGCCCTTCGACACCGCCGTTCTCTACGGCCTCCCATACTCCCTGCGCCTTCAGATTCACCCTCATCTTCAACGCCCACACGGCGTAATTGCTCTTCGTGAGCATGGGGTAATGGAGTGTAACTGTGCCTTCTCTGGTCTCTGGTTTCTGCGCAACCAGAGTTCCGTCGATTGGTGACTATGATGATGAAGACATGTTCTTCGATTGAAGCTCTGATACCACTTGTTGGATCCCAATTCACGGATCTGCAAAGAACACGAATAACACCAAAGGAATCGAACAGAAAATAAAGGACACAAACTTTTGGGAGAAGAAATTCTCTTGATTAATAATCGAAGGCAATACAAGAAGATAAACTCAAAATTCTAATGGACTCTACACAATACAAAGTGTACATGCTAGGTATATTTATAGCCTCACATAGGCGAAACCCTAGCTACCCAAATCGCACAAAATCAGGAAACTACCCTAAATAATCTCGCCGAATCTTTGACTTGATTTGCTTGCTCATCAAGTTACGCGTCTTCCTTTCTGGGTAGAGTTTCCTTTTCCTGCCCGGACAGTCTCTCTGTCCCCGAGCTGGTCTGCTCGTCTGCCTCTGGCCGGGCTTGCCTTCTATCCGGACATTTTGCTCGTGTTCACCCGAGCTGGGCTGAACGGCTGTCCGTCTTCTGTTCTGGTCGGTACCCGGGCTGACTCCTCGCAAGTGTTTCTGCCCGTCCTGGGTTCTGGTCGTCACCCGGACTAAGTCAAGCTTATGCTCACAGCGGGATCCACAAGCCATTATACTCAAAGGTGACGTATAATATTATTATATCTCAATCGACACAAATTGATCATTCAAAGCTCTTCAACTTATACTCTCATACATTAATTAGTCATTGTGATCCGTTTACCCATAGGAAACATGACATGTAGTATAATCTCGATAAATTAATAACCTCGATTAAATAATATTTTTGTCCGGTTCTGATTCGGGTCTAACTAGTTAAATTAATAATTCGTTAAATTTATAAAATAATATTTTTTAGAAGTATATAGGTCCAAACTGATATATGAATTAATAATTCAATAAAAAATAATAATTGTATAACTAATTATGAAATAATTATAAATAAAATATAACATCACATAACTAGTTACGAAATCAAATTAAATAAAAATAGATTACATAAAATAAATAATAATGTAGTGTTTTTAAAAAAAGATTATATAGTTATTTGCTTATTCTTGAAAGTGATGTTTCCTTCAGTGTCATCTCTAAGCTTCCGCATAGCATTAAGAAGGCCTGATGTTTTATTTTTTGATGTAACAAAAAACTGTTCAAAGTGATTGTCACTAAAATTACACCATTTCGTGAAACAGGGTCTAATTCAGTTATGTCGTTTTCAAACTACGTTTTCTTATTAGAGATACATATTAGTATTCTTAACATGCTATATATGATTTTTTTTTATCTAATTATAATGATTATCCAACTAATATTTTAGAAATGAATAATTCGATAATATATTAAATTTTGACGGTCCCAACATTATTAATTTATAGGGATTTTACTATATATTCTGTTATATAACTCTTAGTAGGCATATGTTCTCAAAAGTTATCATATCGATACGGTATAAATCTAACTCTTTTTAACATTAATCGCGGCAAAAATACTCAACGTATGATCAAAGTGCATGACATGTTGGCATGTATTCAACCTCCAAAAGTGGTTCTGATTGTTATTGTACCAACACGCCTTCTGGGTGGTTGACCAGTATTTCCGTCCAAATTTTTAGGATGGCCATTAGTAAAAAAATACTGCTCCCTAGAGCCCTACAATTTGGCCTAGTTTTTAAGGGTCCTGAAGGCCGAAATTGTGAAACATAATTAAACGTTAGCTGCAAACGTACTGTAGTTTGGAATAGTGGTAAAGAACTAGTATTTCTACTTCCCTTAAGACTTAAGAGGATGGTAAACTCTGCCCTTTAACTATTTTTCTTTTGTCTTTATTTAAGTCTCTATCCTTTTTTCATTTGGTTTTATTATTTTTCATCTTTATTTCCTTCTCCTGGATTTATTTCCATTCTTATCGACTTATAATGTATAATTGTTTTTCTTTTTTAGGGATAATTACGGCAAATATACCCAACCTTTGGTCAAACTTCCTCCCGTGTACCCAACCTTTAAAATTGGCGGCAAAAGTACCCAACCAGCGTTGACTGTGTCTTTGGCTAAAAAACGTTAACTTTTGTCGTTAGCATAATACACGTGTCCGTTGCAATGACATATTTTTTCAATGTTTTTAATATGTATGAAATTTGATTAGTTCATGTGTCTGTTTTGGTAGATTATTTGCTGATTAATTTGTTGATTAATCTAATAGATAGATTAATTCAGTTAGTTTAAACGATTAATTCAGTTAAAAATGATAGTAATAAATTTCGGGTGGCTTATGTGGCATGTACACGTGTACTATGCTAACGGCAAAAGTTAACGTTTTTTAGCCAAAGTCACAGTCAACGCTGGTTGGGTACTTTTGTCGCCAATTTTAAAGGTTGGGTACACAGGAGAAAGTTTGACCAAAGGTTGGGTATATTTGCCGTAATTTTCCCTCTTTTTTATTTCAAATGAATATGTAATTTATCAATAAATTACAGTTGACTAAGTTTATTGTAATATTTTATCAAAAAAGTAAACTAAATAAAAAAAGGTTTAAACTTGAACCACTGTAAAGGTTTAAGTTTTTGAATATCACTATCCAACTATTATAATAATTAGTATTTGATAGGAAAAAAAATTGAATTCTATAACTTAGGGATATAATTTAATTTATGTTATTCTATAATTTCTTGAAGTCGGGATAGAAGTGATGACTTGCAATTATATATCTTATGTGCATTTTACGGAACATATAAAATTTTAAGTGCCATTGGTGAAAGTCAAAGACAAAAAGCCCAAGACCCAATGCATTTGGTGAGGCCCGGAGCCATGAAGACCAAGGAAACAAAGCTCTAATCGAAAAGGCACCTCTCGGCGAGGTCTCCCGAGAAAACAAGCCCTTGATCGAAAAAGGCACCTCCTGGCGAGGTCTCTCGATAAACCTCATGGCGAGGTCACCCCGACGAGCCTCCTGGCGAGGTCCCCTGACGAGCCACTTCTCCTTGATGAGACACCTCGTCCAGACAAGCCACCACGCCCTGACGAGCCCTCTCGCGCCTTGGCAAGCCACATTGCCATCGGCATTGACGAAGGAATAACTCACAATAATTGCACACGACGAGGAGATCAGAGTTTAGGACTATCCTCGGAAAGTCCTCTAAATAACCCCGGACTCTACATACAAGTTCACGGACACCCGGAAGACATCACAGACGAGCTACGAAGCACCGACAAACCCCTCGCCATGGCAAGGACCCGTGGCAAGCCCCTTTGGCAAGCCAAATTCGCAGGGCCCCCTTTGTGAAATTAATGGGAATTGATTTTTCCTGATTCAGGGAGAAATGGTTACCTCATTCACCTATAAATAGGACCCTTCTCCTCCTCATTTCAACGCAATCTCTCACAGCTTTCTCCATAGCTTCTCTCTCTTCCTTCTCTCTCTACAATTTTGCCTTGTTCCCTCGGGTTCTCCGGCGCCTAGCCATCCCCGGAGCTCTACAGGAAGGGTCCGAATAGAGCAGGGAAGTCGACAAGAGTATAGCCTCGCCAGAGAAGTTGTTCGACGTGGTCATACACTTCGCCTGATATCATCAGGCGTCGGCCAAGGCTACCCTTGCGGGTCAAGGCCCTCGTCGCACGAGCTCGCCAACACCCGCGACGTCTACTACGACACCCTAGGCGGTAATACCATCCCCACTGCCAAATATCACCCCCGCACCGCCAACATCGGCACTTATGACGAGTCAAACTACATTGTCAGTCATCCGCCATTTACGAACTCTGAATTACGTAGGACCTAATTCTCTTAAACTGAGATACGTAGGCAACAACGCCCAACCATAAGTGACTGGGTTTGGGCCCGATCTACCCTTTTCTGCCGGTTCTCCCTCGCCACAGGAGCTCGCCAAGGAAGGAAAGAACACCTCATATATTATTGTTGCTACAACGCAATCTATAATATTAAAAAAAATGCTCGAAAAAGAAAGATTCCATTAATTTATGAAAAAGATGAAACTACACTGCTTCCACGATCGTCGGAGGAAGGTCCAGCGACGAGAGAAGTTCCATTCTATATTAATAGCTTACTTAAATTTTATCTTCAACTCATTTTCAGTATATTCCATGACCCTGGAGCTAAAGCCCAACCACTCCCAAACCTTAGCCTAATTCTCCCTCTCTCACGATCAGGTCCGGATCATTCTCCTCTTTATCACTCTCGACCCTTTGGCCTTTTTCAATCGAAATAAAGGTTGATCCAAGTTTGTATTTAAATTGTAATTTAAACGTAAGACTAACATTAAATCGTACTAAATTTATTGGTTATCAATAAATTTAATATTTATGACCTTTCGTGTATAATGTTTTGTTTTATTTAGTTAAATTACCTCGATATTAAATTATTACTATGTACAAAATGAAAAGGGATAATAGTTCTTCTAAAATGAAGCCTAATTGACTTGCGTTACTGCTCGTCGAGGTGTTAAAAGAAATTGTCACGAGCCAACTTCATCTTCTCCACTTGAAGATGAACAACTGGCGCCTACACTACATGATAGGCGGGATAACAGAACAAGCTAGGACCCATCTCGCCGGGATTGACCCAACCCTCCGGCGAGTTGGAATATGACCCAAGGCCACATTTTAAGAGAAACCCTATCAGGAAAAAAAAAAATTAACGATTAAAAAAGTGAATGTAGTCATAAATAATAGTAAAAAATAGTTTGGTGTAATGGTAAATAAATTTCTTTATTATATATATCTAATACACTGGTGTAAAGATTCTTATAAAATGTATAAAAAAAATTGTATTTTTTTTTAAATAATTTTTTTAACAATATAGTAATAAAATTTGAGTGTGTGTGTGTATATATATTTATATATATATATATATATATATATATATCTAAAGTATAATATTCCGAAAAAATTTCTTTTGTACTTGTTTGATAAGTTTGCTTGTCTAAATGATCATTAATTGAGAAAAATATTATTTCTTAAGTGTCGTAAATGATAACCAGTTGTAAAATTTTACTTATTTTCTTATTCTCAAACATCATAAATTATTCATTCATTTCGTCATTTTTTTTTTCTTTTTTGTTTCTCCTGTAACAATCTTTTACTCTCGGTTGATTTCTTTAACATAATTTTTTTGAAAAAAGGCCTTATATTTATATTTTACTTATGACTTCAAAAAGGATTGGGCCGGCTCTACACCCAGGGACGGAACTATGCCTTGATGGGGGTGACAAATGTCACCCCCAACTTTTTGGAAATCAATTTTTTTTTTTATGTTTAAAATTATTTCAATAAAAAATGATATAAAAATATTAATGTAGATGTGTGATACCAACACATAAACACGAGGGCATGCATTTGGATCGTCAAACTGCAATAATTAGATAGCTAAATTTGATAAATTGTACATCTTTATTAGTTATTTTTAGAAATTGATAGCTAAATGTGATAAATTATATATCTTTTATCAATTTGATTTAGAAATTTATTTAATTAGATGTGATATAATAATTATAAGATATAAAAATTAAGTTGTATTAGTTTTGTTTATTATTACAGATGAAAACACCGACTATTGATTCATTGAAAAAATGTTGATACGTCAATAAAAGTGTCGACAATTGAAGACCATCATGCTTCAAAGTTACGAAGAGTCTAAATTGATATTGATTCTGATGTCAGCAAAGTAGAAGGTGACTCGGGTTTACGATTATATAAAATGTGACCCGACAGTTAAAAAAATGTCTATTTTGATGTCATATCCTTTGAAATATAATTAACTATTAATCATAGTATTTTATGTCATTTTTTCTCCGTCACCCCTTAGTTTGATTCCTGGTTCCGTCCCTGTCTACACCTTCCTCTTCTATTTTCTTATCACATTCTTTCAAAAATAGATGATATTGTTTTTATTAGCGGGTAAAGCAATTGTATTTGTTGTAAGCATGGGATTTTAGAAAATACCTATAATCAGCTTGCATTAGCAACATATATATATATATATATATATATATATATATATATGTATTATACATATGACTCACATCTTAGATCATATTCTTTCAGTTAGTAATAGTATTGTAGCTCCGAATCCAGTGCGTTACATATAATTAATTTGAAATTATTATACTCTATTGCTAAAAAATTGATCAGGATCGCATATCAAAATATATAAACTTAACTAAGCAAAGCTATTGACCTTGAAAATTCCAGTGCAATGTATAAAATTAACTATGGATCATGATATTATGGGAATATTGTTAGCTATAGTCCTCTCAAATAATGGTCTAAATTTTGAAATTGTCCTATCGAAAAAAATATTATGGTAGAAAGGGAAGGAAGCACCGCAAGGACTTCTCACGAAAACATCCGTCTATCTACTTTATTCCATTTGTTCACACTTGCTAATATTAAACTATTTTGTATCTTTCATTTTAAACTCTTATATTGAAGACAATATCATTAGCCCCTATCAATCAGAATCAAGGCAGTTGTGAAGCTTCTTTGAAACTTGCTCAAACTAGCTTCGTCATCCTCATCATAATATATATATAGAAATTGCTCCAAATAGCCAAATTGAAACATAGGATTAGCAAAATAGCCAAACTTTAGTTAATTTTGTAAACTAGCCAATTAAAATGAGGTAGCATTTTAATAACATTTTTTATCCCTGTAATACCCTTTAATTAATCGTTTTAATTATAATTTTCATAATTAATTAAAAAGGAAATTAAATTTTCAGCATAAATCAAGCTGTAACTAATTGTGCACAAATTTTGGAATTAATTACAAAATTTGAATCATTTCCATCGATCTTCTCTCTCTCTCTCTCTCTCTCTCTCTCTCACATCACCTTCTCGCCGCTGCCAATATGCAGGCCTGCTATGGCGGCGGTCTCGCCGGAAATAGCCTCGCTCCGAACCACCACGCCGCCAAACAACGCCAAGCCACCCACTTTCTTCTCGAATCAACTCAAACCCTTCAAACCCAACCAAATCCTCTTCCGAACCAGAGCCTCGCCGCCATCTCACGCTGGCTCCGTCGCCGAAACCACCGGTACTGTATTTCTCCGACCCAACTAGTTTTATTCTCGTGACAAAGTTGTGTGCTTTGGTGTGTTCTGAGTGGGTTTTTTTTTTTTTGTGTTGTTAGTGTTTTGTGTTAATGGTAGGTAATGGATTGAGCTTTGAGGACCACGGGCTCGGCGAGGCCGATCCCGAGGTTCGGGCGATCGTGGACAAGGAGAAAAAGAGGCAGTTCTGGAGCCTCGAGCTCATCGCGTCGATTTCACGTGCCGTGCGGTTATGGAGACCGTCGGGTCGTGCCTCACCAACAAGTACTCCGAGGGGTTGCACGCTCGGAAACACCGAGGCCACGGCGATCGACGGCGAAGCTTCGGCGGTCTTAAGGGAGAGAGAGAGATTATTTTTTCTATTTAAAATATTTGATTATTGTATTTAAATTTTAATATGAATAATATTTTTTTATTCTTAATTTACGTTGATTCGTTGTTAATTTACGTTGATTCGTTGTTGATTTACGTTAATTCGTTGTTGGTTTACGTTAATTCGAGTCTTTAATTTGTTGATATTAAAAAACAAAAATACTATCCTAATTAATAGCAAAAGATGTTACAAACAAAGATTTATTCTCACCCATTTCGAGCTTCCTCATTAAACGTGGATTAATGCTACGTGATTTCCATATTTTTTTTCTTTTTTTTTTAATTAAATTTAAAAATGATCAGTTAGCTTGATTTGTGCTGATTAGTTTAATTTCTATGCCACCTCATGTTAATTGGCTAGTTTACAAAATTAACCAAAATTTGACTATTTTACTAAACAGACATTTAAGTTTGGCTATTACCGTAAAGATATATATATATATATATATATATATATATATATATATATATATATATATATATATATATATATGTGTGTGTGTGTGTGTGTGTGGGTCGAAACACATACTTGATTGTGAATTATTCACGAGTTAGCTTGTAAGCAATATATATATCTAGCCGTATCATGTCTTATGTCACGCATGTGTAATGTATACATGTAATTTAGGAGGGATAATGACGAAAAAAGTACTTAAAGTTTGAACAATTAGACCGCATGGGATTCAAAGTCAACAACTTTTTGAGGAGCACATTTTTTCGTCTATTTTTTTTTTCCGTTGAATTCAAATACTAAAAAGCTTAATGTGATCAACACATAAATGTTTAACTAAGAATAATTTAATAGTTCTATGCTAAAAAGTTCACCAACGTCTCTAAAAAAAATAGACGAAAAAAATTCATCACTTTATATTTATTGATTTTAATTACTTTCACCTCAATTTTTCACTTTAGACCTCCCCTCCGCTGCTTTCATTTAATAAAAAATTGGATGATTATCCCTATATATGTGTGCGTTGGTTAGAAAGACTCAAAACATTGACCGTTTATTTTCTGAATTATTCATAAGTTAGCTTGTAAGCAATATAGGCTTTGCAATTGGCATCATGATAATATCTAGCCATGTTATGTCATGTCATGCATGTGTATGTATACATGTAATATATGTTATGATATATATATAGAATGAGCTGCAGTTAGTAGTGATGTGAATAATAAACAATATTATTAGGGCAGAGAGATCAATGCGAGAAGAAGACAGACATCCTCATTCTCAAATAATGGGGTTAGATCCGCATTAATAGGCTCACGTATTCTCATGCAGATTATATATATATATATATATATATATATATATATATATATATATATATATATATATATATATATTCAGGACAAGAGTACACAGTTGGCCGTTGACCTCTCTCACAGGCCAAGTGTTGGAGTTTCACTTTTTATCTTTTTTCCGGTTTTCTTATTAAACATATTCATATAAAAACAATATTATTGGTGCTGTCTCCACATGTGTGTTAACATATATATAGGCTATGTATATTAGGTCTTAGCAAAACTAATATATAGGAAAGAAAACATGCGAAGTTTTAGCTCTCTGAGTTTCGGATTTATGACTTCTTGCAAATAAAATTAAAATATTCGGGTTAATCTCTATATAATTTAGACTTAAAGAAGAACATATGGCTTCATTTATAGAATAGAATCTCGTTAAATTAATAATTTAATAAAATAATACTTTTATACGGTATCGATTTTAATTAAAGTTATTAAATTACTATTAGATAAATTAATAACTTCGATATTATACTAAATTTCTTTGGTCTCTTCAATATTAATTTATAAAAATTCTATTGTATATACAAAGGAATAATACACACGTAAATATAGATTGACAATGAATTGTAACTACTGCATAATAATTAAATAAAATAAAAACAATTCGTTGCTTTCATAACCCAAACATAAACAAGTATAAAAGAATATTGAAATTGGTGTATCAAGAATTTGTTTAGAAACATATATTACTGCCTGGCCTGCATGCAAGAGACCCGTGACTGGAAATGGAAAAGGCAAAAAGAAGAAATATTATCCTATGATCGATTTTTGACCTAATTAATAATCACGATGGATCGTCCATGGACTGTTTAACGTACATTTCCATACACAATATACGTGGCTATGCACGTGAGAGGAATGAAAAAGTTCCCTCTAGCAACTCAAAAGTCTTCACTTTTGTTTCCTAAGTCTGCATTACGCTCATGCTCGGGAAAGGGACTACTTTTCGGAATTTCTATTTATAAATAATTTCCCAAATGCACAAATGAGAATCACAAATTAATTGCCTACTTATATTCAAGGGAGGAAAAAAAAATTACATAAAACAATATTTCAAAGATACAAAAACTCATGAATATAAAGACATTAACCGTGTTGGAGGCAGGCCGCGATGCTTTTCACTGGAGTCATGACGCGAAATGTATTCTAACACCCGAAAAAATGATGTAGCTGATCCGTCGTTCTAGGTAAGCCGCGGAACCTGTGTTTCATGCGGTGGGACTACCTTATATTTTTAAGGATTAAACAACGGTCTAGAAATGTCGTTTACAACATTAATTGACGGTTGCCTGTTTCGTTGTTTAAACTTCCATTACGGTTATAAACCGTAGTGTAATACCAGTTTTGTATAGTTCTACTTCTTTCCAAGTTTCAAATTTTGTTGAAAATTTACTTAAATTGTTATTTAATATATCCCTTTGCTTTTAAGAAATCCTTTGTGATAGTACGATCTAATTGTTTTTTTTTTTTTAATGGCTACTTATTATATTTCCCAAGTACCTGAGCTGACGTTATTATTCCTAGCACAGTGTGTATACACTTTCTTGCTAGTGTAAAAAAATACGCGCGCAAAAGTTTAAAGAATCATATTGGAAAATGAAACGTGATAAAAACACGCGCTAACAAAAGATAAAAGAAAATATGTGAGGCTTTCAAACGCAGTTCGCAAAATTTGATATGAACAACCTCTTTTTGGGCCGGGCGGTTCATTTAAATTATATAAAAATTGTATTTTACAAGATATAATGGTTAAACTATATAGACTATAGTAAAAAAATATAATACATGAATTCCTCCTTAATCTTGCCACACGAGCGCGTTTCAAAACACGGTCATGATATTGTTAATTTATGATCGACTTTCATGAGGGATTTCTTGTTGCGGTAACACTACCGTTTTATGATCGATTGATGATTAATGATTAATGATTGACTCTAGGTAGCTCGAGCGGAGTGTTGAATATTTGAATTAATATTTTTAAGGCGCAAAGTTCAAGCCTTACTATGTATACGGAAAAAAAAAGTTGAAAAGCAAAGTAAATGCTAGAAATTAAGAAAAATGAAAAAAAAAATGAAATACAAATATTTCATCTCATATCAGATCAGATTTACTTTAGAGTTATACTCTAGAAACAAAATATAATTTTCTTTTACATATGCAAAAACTTCACTATGCCAAAATAGATTTTCTTATGAGCAGTAAATAACATGTATATATGCTTTGCAACATAACGTAACGTGATTTATTTATATTGATTAAGAATCTCAATTAACAAGGCTGTAATTATAAATATATGTGTCACATTCTGCGAAAGGGATCATAAAAAATAAAAACATTAGAAAATAAGTTTGCAATTCCCAGTGGCATATTCCCTAATCTATTTTATTTGTAATAATTCCTTGAAAAACAGCGTGTAAATTCATCGGCAAGAAAGAACAAGAGTCAAATCTCAAGAAGGAACCAATCCCCGTGATTCCCGACGAAAGGTATATATATATATACTATATATACATATCTTCATGCTTATATATATATATATATATGTATATATATTTCTATTTCTATTTTAATTTAGGTCTGCATCAGCAACAGCTTGAAAAACACATGCATGGACCAGCCTGCAGAGAGTAATTATTAAATGCTGATCTTTTTTTTTTCTGTAATTAATAATTTCATAACTCCAATAAAAAATTATGAATTATTATGTGTCTTAATTCTATTGAGCATGGCCAAATTATATGGATTAGTTTTACTTAATTATATATTCAACAAGGATTCCTGTCAGTATTTGTTGAAATTAGTTGGTCAGAAATCGGAATATAAGATTGTTAGCAATATGCTTAAGGCATAGTGGAATATAGTTTAAGCTTAGAGTATTAGCCTTATAATTCTCTCTCACATGTCCATACAATATTTATTCTTGTAACAAGTATATTTGCAATGTATGTAAGAAAAATATTTAAGTTCTCCACTTTAAATAAAAACTATATATATTTGTGAATTAATTAATCGACATATATATATATATATATGCATGTGAATGTTCTCTGTATTATCTCTTGATCTATTTATTTTTTTAACTTTTAATATCTAAATGGACACAACTAAAACTGTATTGATCTTACTGACAAGAATACAAGGCTTGCATAGTTGCATTCTATTTGTTAATTAATTTCTAACCAACACAATCGACAAAAAAAGAAAATAAAAAACAAACCCACTTTCAATTGTTTGTTCAGAAAAATACACACTTGATCTATCTTCTTAACTCTTTTATAGGTAAGCTTTAAAATTTGTTTGATTCACAGTTTCCCATAACTTATATATTGAGCTTATTTTGATGATCTATTCATGGATTTCGTCAGTCGATTATTTATTTAAATATAAGACTGTAAACATTAAGCTACTCAAATTTTGTCTAGGATTTTTAGATCTGCATTTTTATTTGTGTTTTAAACACCGATATTACGGAACAATTGGCGATTCAATTTTGTTGGTTAACGATTGATTTTCCATATAATTATTGGGTTTACCTACAAATACGTTACCGGTCTGAGTTTACAAATTAACCGATAACCAACGAGTTCTTATATTAAGTAGTAATATTACTGGCAATACAATTTGTTACAAAACTATCAAAGAAATATATATATATATATATATATATATATATATATATAATTAACATTGAAGCCTTGTTCAAACGCTTTTGTACGCAAAAGGCTCCACTCGGTCACCTCATCATTTGTGATATTTTACGAAAAATAATATTAATTAATAATAATGATAACGGTTAATTAATAATCGTTGCCGATAACATGATTATAGCGACTAACCGTTATACTATTTTTATTACCAAAAGAATGCTGTAATACGACTATTATAGTATTAAATTTGAAGAATCAGAAGTATGCTGTCATTTATTTTTTCAACTTAGAAGGTAGAAATACGGAATCACGTGCATGGGACAAGTTTGTGCTTAAAAATTATAAATAAAGAAAAAAAGTATATTCCAGCATGCACATCATGATATATATAGTTATATTATACCATGCATAAAATACATATACACGCAATAAATCATTTAAATATTGCTCTAAATTTCTTATACGGCACACACATACAGACCAGATAGAGAGAGAGATAGTTGCTCTACATTTTCTCCCCTCAAGATCTAGGGTTTCCCGTTTCTTATATTATACAGAATAGTATGTTGAAACTCTTCAATTCTTTGTCTTAATTCGAGACAAAACTCAAGGTCTATTCGTTCTCAATATAAACTTGTCCTTCTTCCCAAAGCAAAGCTATGAGAGAGAATAAGATGAGAAGATGATACAAATCCGGCCATGTTTTCGGAGCTTCCCGAAAAGGCAGCTCTGAAGTGCACAAATTATTCAGCCGTTTCGAGAAACTGATTCCAAAGGGAGATGAAGGAAAGCGGAAACGGTTCCGAGTGCTCAAAGACGAGCCTTTCGGGGAGTCGAAATGACATCGAATCGAGCGAGAGTGGAGGGAACAATGATCATCAAATTAATAACAAGCCTAAGAGAAGCATCAACACCGGAGGATTGAGCTCAAGCAACAGCACGGTGGAAGAAAGCGACAAGAAGTCTTCCTCCGTACGGCCTTACGTTAGATCCAAGATGCCAAGGCTACGGTGGACGCCGGATCTCCATCACCGCTTCGTTCATGCCGTGGAGAGGCTCGGTGGGCAAGAGCGTGAGTACTAGCTATTTACAAATTTAGGCATATCTTTTCATTTGGTTCCTTTTGATGTTTCAATTTTATTTTTTTATTTTTTTAATATAGGGGCTACACCAAAATTGGTTCTTCAATTGATGAACATCAAGGGGCTTAGCATTGCCCATGTCAAGAGTCACTTGCAGGTGCCAATCACTCATGACACGCTCAATTACTTCTTTTCACGTATGCCCCTTATAAATTACTTTGCTTACTAATTGGGAAAATTGTATAATTTTTTATGTTTATATTAGATGTTCAGAAGCAAGAAAATCGACGACCAAGGTCAAGGTGCGTCGCAAATTATGATCAGTGGAGAGAGTTAGGGTTTTCATATGTTGGATAATATAAATTGACTTGATTGAATTTTCTCTTTATGTGGGTTCGGCTAACAGTGATCGGCGAACATAGGCATCTTTTCGAATATGGAGATAGAAATGTTTATAATCTCAGCCAACTTCCCATGCTCCAAGGATACAGTTCCAGCTTCAGGTAACAATTTACATAAAGTTTCAATTGATAATAACAATTCAGGTTATAATAGCGGCATATGCATCTAATAGTTTAATTATTATGGCACGAGTCTCGATTTTTTTTGTTTTTCACGATTAAAGTTTCTAATTTTCACGCTAAAGTTTCAAATGTTCAATATTTTGCTTCTCTACATAAATTTGATTACCCTTTTATTTTATTTACCAAAATTTTGGATGCCTTTCTTAGAGAAAGAAGAAATTTTATTAAATCAAAATTTCAGCTAAATTAGTTTATATTATATGTGGACCAAATTTTAGTTAGAAGTAAAATGGGGAACATTGCGGAACTTTGACCGCGAAAAAAAAATAGAGTTTTTCCCCAAAAAACATTAACTAGGTATATATATGCCGCTATTCACCATTCCAATTCCATTAAGAAACCCTAGCAATTTCTTCGCTAACAAATGCATTGATTTTTCCTTTGCGAAGGCATGAAATCCAAGACCCTTTGTGGAGGCATGCGAGAGGTGGATTTTACGGCTCTTCGTCCGGCGAATGGAGCGGCATAAGTAATATCTCGTCTTTGCTCAATGCTGATCAATCGCCGTGGAGATCGTCGGCCCGAAACAAAGCATCCATAGAAGATCATGATCATCAATCTATTGTTCTCAACCCCATTACCGAATTGCAAGTGAACAAACAACAAGACGATCACTTCTCACGCTTTAACACTAACTTAAAAGCCCCTATTAATGGTTCCGATCAAGATAAATTAGCAAGAGATATGAGTACTAGTTTGAAAAGGAAGGCTCCGGATTCGGAAATCGTTGATTTGGATTTAACTCTCCGGCTAAAAACGAGGAGTGTCGTTGACGAGACCAGCGAAAGAGCTGAAGAGAGTAGTTTGTGTCTCTCCTTGTCCTCCAACTATGCCTCAAAAAAGCTTATTAACAAGTTGATCGAAGAAGATCAAGCAGGTAATAAAGTAGTGGTGAAAGAAAAAAGAGCGAGTACTCTTGATCTGACTATATGAATTGGACAATTCTAAGTGAGATCTCGAGGTACTTGCTCGTTAAGAGTGAAACTAGTTCATTTCTTTTTTCTTCATTTTACATGTTATCTTCGTGTATCCATGATATGAAATTGTTATTATTATTGACCAGTTTCTTGTCTATTCATGTTCATTTGTTTTCAATAAAATAATCTAAGAATAACCTTTTTTTTAGTTTATTTTCTTCAAACAAACAGATACGCATTTTTACTTTGCATAATCTGAGAGGGGTTATTTTACTTCTTTCTTTTGTTCTGGTAGGTCTCTTTTTTCCTTTTTTTTCTGTTTTAATTTATTTGAGAATCTCCAATGGCATCATTAGTTTTAGTAAAAAAATAGCTAGAAAACTATATTATTTAAGTTATAATTCACTCCATTTACTCTCTTTACTTTTAGTTAATATAGATTATTTATATTACTTTTATAATACACTAACTTATAAGTTAATATGTATATGAGTATATGACAACCTTCAATTAATGAGTACCCTATTTCTATATCTTCCAAAACATATGAATATTATAATAATAGTTACTAGTTAGCATTTTTTCCTACAATCATTTGACCAAAGTCAAAATACTATAATATATTGTTTGTAATGTATAGTCATTTAGAATTAGAGTATGGTAAGAAGCTAAAATATCACATCATTAGTTATTATAGATTTAGATAGCGAGATTTGTTTGCTTTATGATAAGAGTGGATTAAGCTGAAAACGATGATATTTAAGAAAACGATAAAAACTGATCAATTAGACACTAATGCAACTAATGAATGCAGAAAAATAGATAATACTAAAACCAATTAATAAGATGATTGTGCCGTAAGCAGAAATAACAGGAAATCCTCAAAAACTATTATTCTAGAGAAACGACATAGATGAAATTCAGCCGTGTCTGTTATTTGCGGGATGTTTCTGATATTTGCGGGATCTCGAACACTTCTCTATGGAATCATTATAACTCTAAATTTATAATAGTTAAAGCCTCTATTTTGTCCACTGCACATCATGTAAGAACGACTCAATTGTCATAAATATTATTGTAGGAAACCTCTTCGTCACACAGCTAGATCATTCTTTGCAGTTGCATGACGACACTCCTTTTGTTCACAAGAGATGAAAATTTCAAATATTATTAAAGTAGGGTATATGCGATTTTTCACTCTCTTTATGGAAAGAGATTACTGTATTATAGTTGCTTCTCGAGGTTTAAACTTAAAAATCTAATATAGAGACAGAATTTTTAACTTAAATGAGCTTTTTATAAATCACATAATTAGTCAAGACATTAAGTCATTAATAATACAACTCATGTGGGCCAATTCCAATCTTACGGCTTGTTATTATTGCTGGTATTTCTTATCAAATATGGTCTCTTATTACATTATATTATGTATTATATTTTAGGGTTACTCACCCCATGTTATTTGGAAATGGGGCGGTACAGAGTTAAATGTAGCAAAAATACTGAAGTTCACCTTTTTGGCAGAACGTTTGACCTCATTCACATTTTCGTTAACTTTTTTTACTACATCCGCCAGCGATGACGTCAATAACAAATACAAACAAATAAACTCAAACGATCAAACTCACGAATATCAAAATAAACTAGGATGTAAACACAAATTCTTGGAACATCTTTTATTTTCCTTCTGAGTTTCGCTCTCTCGAATTCTTAGCTCATCTCCTCAATAGCATCATGAATTGCATTGTTAATGTCACCATTGAAGAAAATAGTAATTAAAAAAAACTAACGAAAAAGTGGATAAAGTCTACCAATCCGCCAAAAAAATATTTAACTTTGATACTTTTGTCACATTTTTTAAAGTTGGCTTTATGCTGCCCCATTTTCAAAAAACTTGACTACTTTTTCCGCTAATAATCCTATTTTATAATAATAGACCAACCTTTGTCTTGACTCATATTTTTGTCTTGTTTCGATAGCTAGTGAGCAAAATATGGGTATATGAATAGAATTAGATAAGGCGAGCCAAATATTAAAACAATCGCGTAAGAGTTTTAAATTGCTTGGCCCGTTCATGAGGTGTCTACTTCACATGGGTTTTTACAATGAATTTTTGTATTACATTAGGTTGTGCACCAGAGCCGGTCTTGGGACAGGCCGACTAGGCCTGTGCCTAGGGCCTCACATTTTTACAAAAAAATTACCTTAGTCTTGGGGCCTCGAAATGATTGTTGAAAGGCCTCAAAAAAAAAAAGCCTTATTCTTCTTTGGAACATTACACCGCCTCTGTGAGTTTAAGCCTGACTTGGCTCAACCCTTAGCAGAGATCTCCCCACCAGAGCTTCCCCTAGCAGAGAAGAGCCCGAGCAGAAAATTCCCCCACCAGAGAGCTCCCCACCAGAGATGAATCCGACCAGAGATTTCCCTTAGCAGGAAGGGACCCGACCAGGAATGCTCCTACCAGAGATGGCCCTAGCAGAGATGAGGGAGAACATAGATGCCCCCTAGCAGAAGAGGACCCTAGCAGGATTCTTCCGAGCAGAAAACGGGAAACGCCAGAAGTCAAGAAGAGCTATTCCAGGAAAGGTGCCAAACTTGAGGAGCAAGTTTGGAGATTCGATTTGGCTTCCTGATTTGATATGATTTGGTTCCCATTCTGTTAGGAAACGTGTAAATTGTAAAGATTTGATTAAGTTTATTTTAGGAAGTTTAGCTAGGGTTTAGCTTTCTAGTTTCTCTATAAATACAAGTCTTATGACTTTAGTTTGTAACTTTTTGCTCTCTTTGCATTCGACATTAATCTGAGAAAATTCTCCCAACTTTCTTTGTCCTTTGTTTCTTGTTCTTTGTTTCTTTTGGCAGATCCATTCCTATTCGGAACCAACAATTGGTATCAGAGCAAGGTTCCAAAGAAGATGTCGTCACCAAAGTGAATCCAGTGGAAGAGAGCTGACGACGGCAACGAAGATCAGAGCAAAGAAAGGGAATGTGACGCTCCATTACCCGATGCTCACGAAGAGCAATTACTCGGTGTGGGCGTTGAAGATGCGAGTAAATTTGCAGGCGCAAGGAGTCTGGGAGGCTGTGGAAGGCAGCAATGTCGAAGGGCACAAGGAGAGGATGGCACTCGCCGCCATCTACTAAGGAGTTCCGAAAGATGTTCTTCTCATGCTCGCCGAGAAGGATTCCGCGAAGGAAGCATGGAAAACTCTTCATACCATGCACATGGGCGCAGATTGCGTCAAGGAGGCAAAGGTCCAGACCTTAAAGAGTGAGTTCGAGGTTATGAGGATGAGGGAGAGCGAATCAATTGATGATTTCGCTATGCGGCGCACGTCCATTGTGACCGGCATACGCTCGCTGGGAGACAAGGTGGAGGAGACCACCGTCGTCAAGAAGTTTCTCCGAGCAGTGCCTCACAAGTACATGCAGATCATGACATCGATTGAGCAGTTCGGCGACCTCAAGACCATGACAGTCGAGGAGATTGTTGGTCGCCTTAAAGCCCGCGAGAAGAGACTTCGGGGTTACGATGACAGAGAAGAGGAGAAGCACCTCCTGCTCACGTATGAAGAGTGGACGGCCAGACAGAAGAAAAGCGGGGGAGCAGACTTTTCATCTAGCTCCTCTGCTCGGAGTAGCTACAGCGGAGACAGCCGAGACGTGGTAGAGGTCGTGGACGAGGGCGAGGTCGCGGCAATGGTGCACCCCATCAGGAAAGCACGACCAGGAGAGACAAGAGCACAGTGAAGTGCTATAATTGTCAGAAGCTTGGGCACTTTGCTTCAGAGTGCCGCAGCAGGAACCACAGAGAGGAAGCGAATCTGATGAGATTCAATGAAGACCAGCCGGCTCTGATGTTTGCCGAACAGGAGGTGAGCCTGGACGGACAAGAAGACGAGGAGACGATCCTCTTAGGCGAGAGAGAGCAGACCTGCCAGGAGAGCAGGGAGCAGAACTGCCCGGAGAGCAGAGAGTAGACCTGCTCGGAATCCGAGCAGAGACCAAAGACCAACGACCAGAGAGCTTCGAGCAGAGACCAGACACCAGACACCAGAGAGCAGACCTGCTCGGAGAGGAAGACCACGGAGATGGTGTTTCTGATCCAGGACAAGGTTATTGCGAACCTCCTCATTGACGGAGAGCGGAAAGTCTCTACCAATGTCTGGTACCTAGACAATGGCGCGAGCAACCACACAGGAGACTGAGCTAAGTTTGAAGAGCTCGATGAGAAGATCATAGGGAACGTGAAATTCGGCGATGGCTCAATCGTCGAAATTAGAGGCAGAGGGTCCATCCTGTTCGTGTGCAAGAACGGGGACCAACGCCTCATGACCCAGGTCTACTACATCCTAAAGCTGAAGAGTAACATCATCAGCCTTGGACAGATGACAGAAATCGGAAACACAATGGTGATGTCTGGTCCCTATCTGAAGATGTGGAACAGAAGTGGCAACCTATTGATGAAGGTGAAGAGAACGCCGAACAGGTTATACAAGATTCTCCTGGAGACAGGCCAGCCCGTCTGCTTAATGGCTTCCCTAGCAGACCCGGCCTGGTTGTGGCATGCGAGACTTGGGCACGTAAACTTCTACGCGCTCAAGATGAAGGGCGGGAAGGAGATGGCCTTTGCGGTTCTCAAGATTGAACACCCCAACCAGATATGCGAATGTTGCATGATCGCGAAACAGGCTCGGGTGCCATTCCCGATCAAGGCCAAGTTCCGAGCAGAACGACCTCTCCAACTGGTGCATGCAGACCTCTGTGGTCCAATCACCCCAGCAACTCTAGCCGGAAGCAAATATTTCCTACTACTTGTTGACGACTACAGTCGTTTGATGTGGATCTACACGCTCAAGGAGAAGAGTGGAGCCTTTGAAGTCTTCAAGAAGTTCAAGAGGCTCGTGGAGAATGGGTCAGAACACAAGATTAAGGTCTTGAGAACAGACCGAGGTGGAGAGTTCACATCTCAGCAGTTCGGAGAGTTCTGCGATGAGGAAGAAGTCGAGTGCCACCTGACCGCACCATACACTCCCCAGCAGAACGGTATGGTAGAGAGACGAAACCGGATAGTGATGGACACAGCAAAGATCTTGTTGAATAGCATGCAAGTCCCAGTGAGGTTTTGGGGAGAAGCAGTTAGACATGCGGTCTATTTGCTTAACCGATTGCCAACGAAGGCGCTAGGTGAGCATACTCCCTACCAGGCGTGGTTTGAGAAGAAGCCCCACTTAGAGCACTTGAGGGTGTTTGGGTGCACCGCACATGTATATACTGTGGGTCCCCAGCTCAAGAAACTTGATGACAGGAGTCAGTCGATGGTGTAATTTGGTATTGAAGACAGAAGCAAGGCACACAGACTCTTTGACCCCCGACGTGGCAAGATCCAGGTGTGCAAAGATACCGTGTTCGAAGAAGTGGGATTAGCGCGACGAGAACGGAGACCCCGAGCAGAACTCAGTTGAGTTCGTGGTCGTAGAAGAAGAGGGCGTTGCCGAGTAGGAAGGTACTCCCACCAGCTCATTCAGCTCGGGTACCCCTACCAGCTCTGGTGCCCCCACCAGCTCAGGTACCCCTACTGGTACCCCTACCAGAGATTCCTGCCCGGGCACACCCAGGACACCCAGCCCGAGCAGAACCAGCTCGTCCAGCTCAGGAGATTCCTCTATCAAGGATGGCCCAAGGGGATTCCGTCCCCTAGCAGAACTCTACGAAGAGTCTCAGGAAGTGGACATGAACCCAGAAGAGTTGTCCTTGTTGTGCGCCGAGGAGCCAGCCAACTACCAAGAGGCAGTAAGCGAACTGGAATGGCAGGAGGCAATGAAGACGGAGTTGGAGTCCATCGAGAAGAACAGGACGTGGGAGCTCACCGACCTGCCCAAAGGTTAGAAACCCATTGGCTTGAAGTGGGTCTAGAAACTGAAGAAGGATATCGAGGGGAATATCCTAAAGCACAAGGCAAGGCTAGTAGCCAAAGGCTACGTGCAGAGGCAAGGAGTCGACTTCGAGGAAGTCTTTGCTCCCGTGGCGAGACTAGACACGATCAGACTCATCCTAGCCCTAGCAGCTCATCGAGGTTGGGAGATTCACCACATGGATGTCAAATCGGCATTCTTAAATGGTGACCTCGAGGAAGAAGTCTACGTCAGTCAACCAAAAGGTTTTGGCGTAAAGGGCAAGGAGCAGAAGCTGTACAAGCTCTCCAAGGCTCTATACGGGCTACGTCAAGCTCCAAGGGCGTGGAACGTACGCCTCGACAAGATTTTGAAGAGTCTTGGATTCACAAATTGCTCCAGGGAGCAGGCAGTGTACACCAGGAGCAGCAGAGAAGAAGTTTTAGTCGTCGGAGTTTATGTGGACGACCTGATAGTCACTGAATCCAGCGCAGGAGGCATAAAAGGATTCAAGAAGAAAATGATGGCCGAGTTCGAGATGAGTGATCTTGGACTACTTTCTTACTACCTCGGCATCGAGGTGGACCAGAAAGAGGACTGCATCACGCTCAAGCAGTCGGCCTATGCAAAGAAGATCCTCAAGTAGTTCGAGATGGCAGATTGCAACCCGAGCAAATACCCAATGGAGGCGAAGCTGCAGCTCGGGAAGGATGCTGAAGGAAGAGAAGTGGATCCCATGGAGTACAGACGTGTGATCGGGTGCCTGAGGTATCTTACTCACACCCGACCAGACATTTCTCACATAGTCGGGATAGTTAGTCGTTTCATGGAGAAGCCTATAAGCGCGCACCATCAGGCCGTGAAGCACATCTTGCGCTACGTGAAGGGAACGACGGACTACGGGATCCAGTATAAAAGAGGCAAGGGAGCAGAAGAGCTAGTCGGCTTCACTGACAGTGATCTGGCCGGTGATATTGATGATAGGAAGAGTACCGGAGGGATGGCTTTCTACCTCAACGGGAATTTGATCACCTGGCAATCTCAGAAGCAGAAGACTGTAGCTCTATCCTCATGTGAAGCGGAGTTCATGGCAGCAACCGCAGCAGCGTGTCAAGCTATGTTGTTGAAGGGAATACTGAGTGAAGTGACTGGAAACGAGCAGAAGCCAGTAACACTCTACGTGGACAACAAATCCGCAATAACGCTGATGAAGAACCCAGTGTTTCATGGTCGGAGCAAACACATAGACACTCGGTATCATTATATTCGCGAGTGTGTGGAGAAGCGGAAGATCATCGTGGAGTTTGTCAGCACGAAGGTGCAGCGGGCAGACATACTCACCAAGGCTCTAGCAGGAGTTAAGTTCGCGGAAATGAGAGAGCTGCTCGGAGTGAAGAACCTCGACCCAAGTCAAGCTTACGGGGAGAATGTGAGTTTAAGCCTGACTTGGCTCAACCCCTAGCAGAGATCTCCCCACAAAAGCTTCCCCTAGCAGAGAAGAGCCCGAGCAGAAATCTTCCTAGCAGCAATTCCCCCACCAGATATGGGTCCGACCAGAGATTTCCCTCAGCAGGAAGGGACCCGACCAGGAATGCTCCTACCAGAGATGGCCCTAGCAGAGATGAGGGACAGCAGAGATGCCCTCTAGTAGAAGAGGACCCTAGCAGGATTCTCCCAAGAAAAAACGGGAAACGCCAGAAGTCAAGAAGAGCTATTCCAGGAAGATGCCAAACTTGAGGAGCAGGTTTGGAGATTCGATTTGGCTTCCTGATTTGATATGATTTGGTTTCCCATTCTGTTAGGAAACGTGTAAATTGTAAATATTTGATTAAGTTTATTTTAGGAAGTTTAGCTAGGGTTTAACTTTCTAGTTTCTCTATAAATACAAGTCTTATGACTTTAGTTTGTAACTTTTTGCTCTCTTTGCATTCGACATTAATCCGAGAAAATTCTCCCAACTTTCTTTGTCCTTTGTTTCTTGTTCTTTGTTTCTTTTAGCAGATCCATTCACATTGGGAACCAACAGCCTCTAGTATGTGAGCATGTGTATCAGACAAGCACATATTTCGAAGCTTTCTGACTCAATTACTAATGTGCTTGTGTAAGAGGTAATTTAATATTATTATGTATATATTGTATTAGTTCTTTTTATAAAAGCAGGATGTTCGATTGGTTTTTAGAGAGTTTTTTTTTTATGATTCAATCAATTTTATTATTATAACTTGTTTGATTTTTTTTTATAGAAAATTTTATAATTATATTTAGCCTAGGGCCTCCGTTATCTCAAGGCCGGCCCTGTTGTGCATAGATGAGACATGCATTAGATGAGAGTCCCAAGAGGAGGGAAGGTCGAAAAAAGATTTAGAAAAGGGGAATTTGAGTCTCAAAACTAGGAAAGGGAAATCCAGAGAACATCTAAATTAAGGGTGCTACGGAGAGCGGGAAGGCCGCTTTGTAATAAGATTCCTTGCTCGGATGTGGGTGTGTGTCTTGATGGTCAGGATCCTCATAGCCAATTATTCTTTGTTTTCTCTCATTCTCTCTGTTGATGCAGAAAAATGCCTCAAACATTCAGCGGCCAAATTGCTCGTGTTGGGCCGGGCCCAATGTCGTCTCGTTGATTTTTGTGACTTTAGGGCTTGGGCTCCGGACTTTTGAGTCGAACAGACCCTCCTCTGACTCGACGACCAAAAATCCGTGGTAAACTCCACTACCTGTTGCTAATAGGGCCAGGACTTGGCCTGGCCCGGATTACAGGTTCGGGACACCAAAAATGGATTCCTGACCACCGCGTAGGGGGGGTCACGGTATCGACTCTCCAGTGAACCCTGGTGGATCAGACCCTCGACCGGCGTCACGGGGACAGATCCGGGTCCTCGGGCTATCCGCGTAATCTGTATATCTGCCGGAGATACAAGACCAGTGGATAGAACGAGCACCTCACGGACCTAGAACCTTGGCAAGGAGGGTCTTGGATCGTGCCAGAATCTTCTCCAGAATTTCCGCTCAAATGTGTTTTTTCTCTCCCAGAACCTGGACAAAACAACACCCGAGATCAGGGAGAACCGGGGGGGATACCCCCTGATTCACCTCCGACGCTCAACATTAGAGTGATATTTGAGGGGAGGCGAGTTATAGAGGGTATAGAGAGAGTTTTGGTCGAGTTCCGTTGAGAGAGAATGAGTTACCGTTTAACTGAAACCGAGCTTCTATTTATAAGAGAACCCGGGGATTCAAATGCAAATAACTTTTGACTCGGTAAGCCCCTGGTGCAAAATTATATGTTTTTTCGCATCCTCAAGACGTGGCCGATCCAACGCCACCGGAATCGCGCCGATCATAGAAGCGACGCGCCCTCACGCGCGGGGAGAAGGCGGCTGGCTCAAGGGTGACTTGCTCCCCACTCCGATGACGTCAGCATGCGTCCCAGGGCTGACGTCAGCACCATTTCTCGCCCAACCGAAGCCCAACACGTGTCTGCACAGTGTTTGCCCTTTGGGAGGGCTGCTGGGGCGCTGCCACGTGGCGGTTGACCCTTGGGGAGCGATGGGGCCCACCCGGGTGTTTCCCGGTGTGTCCCGGAGGTCCCGGATGTTTTCCTAGGCCGTTTTTTTACAAATTTTATATCGATTTTGGGTATTTCGATATTTTTGGGATCATCTGGACCCTTTATTTTTCGAAAACGGGCTTCCAGTGAATAATTTGGTAAAAAATAGGTTTATTTAATAAAGAAATAATTAATTAAATAATTTTTCTTTATTAAATAACCTTTACAAAATTAACCCATAACACTCTCTTATCGGTAGTATCTATTTACAGGAGTGGCCTCTGGAAAGAGAGACAAACTCCTTTTGAGGGACGAACAAGACAACCTTCTTGCGTGAGCCGAAAAGACGGTGTCCCTCATTGGAAGAATAATGTTGCACAAGGGATCCAACTGTCTTTTTAAAGGCAAAGTGAGGGTGTGCGAGAATAACAAAGTGAATAGCATGTGGATAACCCTCAGCCTAGCATTTAGATGGATAGTTCTACAACTTAAGAAAGAGTGTGCCGCTAGAGGTAAAGGAACTATCTTGTCGCGTATCATTAAGCGCCTTCTCCTTCTTTATAGAGCACGGCTAGACCTACTCAGAGCGCCATAATATAGCAAGGTGACAAGCAGGTTAATAGACGCGGTTGGAGGTGATTATTGTGGTTGCCATAGCTCCGGACCAACTAAGTCCGAAAATGGGCTAAAAAATTTGGGCCCCGTTTTTTAGGTAACTCAAAAACTTCTTATTATTTTTTTCTTTAGTTTTTTTTATATAGTTGTAGTGTAATAATTTGTTGCAATTGTTTTAAAAAAAAAACTGTTTGGTGCAAATTTTTGTTTTTTATTTGAAAAACTAAAAAAAAAAAAATTGTTTTGTACATAAGTCTCTTATTTTTCTTTCAGAAATTTATTTTTTTAAACATCAATAATATAAAATATAATTACATATGTAAGATATAATGAAAATCATATACAATAATAAGTGAATATAATAACCATCATAGATAATGGAGGAGAGAAAAGAGAAATGATGAGATGGATTATTATAAAACACCATAAACACACTGTTGATGTGCGTCTACATCATCATATGACTAAACTATATGTCACATATTGACAATTAAATTTTACAGTAAAATAATGGTCTATTAAAATTGTATTCGGTTTGAACCGAAATTCATAATAACCAACGTGACATACGACGCATGCGCAATGTGACCAAATCAAACTGGTCAAAATCAATTAGTCAACGAAGGCCAAAATTACGAGCCACAAATTCAATTTAGGCCCAATAATCAATATTCCATAGTATCCAACCCAAATTGCCACGAGGCATACACCTACCTCGCTGAAAGTCAAAATACGACTTCCAGGGTTCTACGAGCGGACCCAATCTTCCCGGAACCCATCCAACACAACATATTCAAACTCTATAACGGCTATAAAGCCCAACTGCTAGGTGGCGGTTAAGTATCTATTCTCCTGGCCACTTGTCAACCTGGGAGGATACTTCTGAGCCACTAAAGCCCAACTATTCGGACTCATGAGAGAGAAAGAAGGCCCTATGAAAACCAAGGAGAGAACGTGGAGAAGGGGATCCGAGTTTACTTTTTCTTTAGATATACTACTGTTGTCTTTCGATATATTCGAATTCTCTCTTAACCTTGATATGTACTATGAAATCATGAATAAATTTTACAGGAAGTAGTCCACTACCGCTATGGGGCAAACCTCTCTAATAGTTCTTCTTGTCAACATAGACATATATTTATATATATTCTATGTTGAAGAGTATCTATAAGGTACGAGGTCGGGATTCATATGGAAAATACAAAGGCATATAAATCAACCGGGCTAACATTAGCTTGGGACGGTCGAGGTGGAGATCCACGTCAACACGCACTTCTTCAATTTATTCATCAAACAACACAATATTCAAGATTTTTTTTTCCAGTCAATCTATAATAATTTACCAAACATAAAATTCTTCCTTTTTTTCTATAGTTTCCATTTGAAAACAAGAAAATTGTTTTGCAATTGCTTACCAAACAAGGCTCTGGTTTTATCAAATTACCATTGGCTGTAAAATGTATAGTTCTTCTTCAACTTCTCCAAATTTTCCATTGCTAAGTCAAATAATTTCTCTTAATTATGTCGTCAGTTCATTTATATTAAAGTATGGTCGTCATTGTATATCACTTGATGATCAAGTAATTAAGCGATCAATTGATTACCATTTACTAACCTATAACAAGGTACGCTTCAGCAACGACAATCATCATACTGTGGAATTTAGTCATATCCGAGTGTATTTTTAGCAACACGCGTAAATGAACCATACAAGTGGGCCTAAGAATTGAGCATATGTCTTTTCAACTCGGGAAATATTAGTTTATAAAGGGAGTTTAGAATGGATTTAATTTATTATTTTTTGCGATATAAGTACCTTAGATTTTTTTTTTTTTAAGGGATAATCATAGTGAACGTAGCAATAATCTTTCCATCGTTATCGATAAGTTCTCATTCTTTTTTTCTCGGTGGTAGAGTTCTCATTCTCTAAAATTGTATAATCCACTATTTTCAAGTCAAATGACACGTGGGTGTTGACCGCACATGGTATGTCATGTCATCTGACTGCCACGGGGATTTTTTTTAAATTTAAAAAATATTAAAAAAATAAAAATAATTTATTAAGAAGTTATTAATAATTTTATAATAATTTAAATATTGGAGGGTAATAAAATTTCAAGAATTATATCATAATAATTCTTACCGAAAAACCAAAACTAACCGAATTAAATTATAATAAGAATCCAAAAGTACAAAATGGATATTTAGATTCCAATATATGGATTAAATTGAATTCCACGAACAACTTGCATTTATTGCTAAAACATTCTACCATCCAATAATTTTTTAATTATGTTCTCTAAGAATCATGTTTGTCATAGATACTGTTTTGGGTATTTTCGAGATTTAGAAAAATTAATTAAATAAGAAAAGTATATTTTTCTTAATTTAATTAAATCTAAATCCGGCGAAAAAAAATGCCCCCCGAGACCCATTTTAAAAACCAAAATACCCAAAAAACAGAATACAATATTATTTGATAATATTTCAAAGCACACCTCGAGGGAAAAAAGCACGCCCTCGGTTGTTCAATATTTTAATTATTTAAAAATTATTAATAACTTCTTAATAAATATTTTTTTAATTTTTAAAATAATTTTTAATATCTTATAAAATTAAAAAAATTCATGTGGCTGTCAGAGGACATGGTATGTCACGTGGCGATTAACATGATGTCACGTGACATTTGGCTTGAAAATAGTAGATGCAAGACTAATTGCCTTACAATTTCACATAATGAAAACTTTACCACTCACAAAAATAGAATGAGAACTTATGTCTACCATTTCAAATTCATTTAGCAGAAGATTAGATGTTTCATTAAATCTTGAACACCTTCCACTTTTTAAAATTCTCAAACATTTTCTATGGTTTGCTGAGGGAACTTGAACTTGGTGATAAAATTTTAAAAAGAAAGAAAATAAAAGATATTGAAAATATTAACAATGAAAAAGATTAAATTTTTGTTATCATGAGATTCAAAATATTATATACTTATTCCGTTATTAACCTGCTGCAAGTAGATTGAAGAAAAGAATATGGAAAAATTCTGCTTTATTAATATTCTTGAGCTAAATTCCTCTGGAATGAAATGTTGGAATTGAATTCTCCCATATGCACCCGAAAATAATTCTAAAATAAGCATATAAATGTTCTTATTTCTCTAATCAAAGAGAGAAGAGCATATATACGTGCAACAAAACTCATTTTTTCCACCCGAAAATAATTCTAAAATAAGCATATAAATGTTCTTATTTCTCTAACTAAAGAGAGAAGAGCATATATACGTGCAACAACTCATTTTTTCCATACCATAGAGAGCATCGTATATAATGAGTTGCATAAGCTCGGCTATTCCTTGTTGCGATAATGCATACGAGAATGGAAGCCAAACGCTAGAGAGAGTAGCCAAACAGCTGCAACTACATAAAACACCGATGTCGGTCGACGGGGGTGAGGACCGAAATGATGACGCTCCGAGTGCAGGGGATGGACTAAAACAACAGTGTTCCGGTTGGAGGGAGAGCAGAGCGGCTGTCCTGATATGCCTCTTCGAGGCTCCTGATCAAGGCGAGCTAAGGGTTTTTCTAACCAAAAGATCCATGAAACTCTCATCATTTCCCGGTAAATTCAATTGGAAAAAGTTGCCAAGAACAAATTATTTTAATTTATTAAGTCATATACATCATTCTATTTAATATATATATATATATATATATATATAATGAACTTGCTAATTCAATCAATTATCTTGATATAACTTTAATAATAAATGCTAGGGACAATACTGGTAGAACTACCTTGAAGTACTTTAAAGTTTACGACACATTCTAAATCTTATTTTTAAAGGTAAAAATATCAAATTTTTAAAAATTATTTTTGTTGTTAGTACTAAATTGTTAACTTTTACCAAATACCAATATTTATTGAACCATAAGATCTTAAGTTATTATTGAGGATATAAATACTTAAGTTTTTATCATTTATTAGTGACATGATATCTTATACATAAAATATAGAATCGGAGGTTAAAAATTACAAAAATATCACAAGTTCTTAAGTTATTATTGAAGAAATAAATACCTAAGTATTGATATTTTTTTTGGAAGTTTAGTACTAACGACATTAAATATTTTTTAACAATTCTGTACATTTGCCTCTAAAAAGTAAGATTAGAATATGCCGTTAACTTTGAGCACTTTAAGGTACTTTTACCTATATTTTCCAAAATTACGAGCATTAGAGAAAGTAGTGGCATAAATACCCCTAAGTCATTGAAAGTTACAGACATATTCTCAAAACTAAAAAAAAATGACAAAAGAATACCTAAATGATTAAAATGAGATTTTGGTTAAGTGTTGAAGGTGAAAACCGCTTTCAACAGTCACAAACGCTGAGTTTAGATAAGATTTACCGGGCAAATAGGGCCGTACATTTCCGTTGATATCGTATGCAAATCAATAAGCAGTTTTAGGAAATGGATGATAAAGAAAATAGAGCAAATTGGTGTGTCATCTTATTCATTTTCTTTATCTTGATGCCTTTTTTTACAAACGTGTGGAGAAGAACAAGTACAAGCTTGGATTCTATAATACAAAAATGGATGAAGAAAGAGAGACTTCTCTTGGGATTAGAGAGAATATATGAGGTGGTGCTTTTTCTCAAGATTACTAGCCTTAGCCCTTTATGAAGGACATCTTACATTATTTATACACATAGATTTGGGCTTCCTAATGAGCTCGGATTACAAGGATTAAAAAAATACTAATTTCATGGTCCCTGGTGGTCCCCAACTGCTTGTACTGCCTTTGGAGATTAGGTCTCCATCGGCTCTTTAAGGGATGTTTGTGCATCAGGTGGGGCGAAAACTAATCATGCCTTTTCGAGTGAGTCTGTCTTTCTCAACTCAGCAGTCTCTTTTCGGGTGGGTTAGATTTCCTTGGGAATGATTGATCCGTCTGTTTGTCTGGCGTTCTCGTCCCTCGGATCTCGATCTCGGTCGTCCATAATGTTTTTTTCTATATGGCCATGATAAAATCCCACGCGGCAATTCTTTCCATGTGATGTTGTGGTCAAAAGTCGTGCGTTGACCCTTCAAGCCCTCAGCGAAAATCGATCCCAACAGTTAGTACCCAATGTAGGCCGTTACATGATAAACGTTAAATGACACATATAAGGTTGTAATGAAGCCACTTGAACGATTCAAATTCTCTCTTTGAAAAAAAATTGTGGCATAAATACTCCTAAGTGACAAAAAAGAGCAGCATATTCTAAAAATTTAAGTAACAACAAAATACCCATAGTCTTTAAAATTGGACTCCGTTTGTACAAACAAAAGTCCCATTTTGAATACTTAAGATATTTTTTAAATTATTTTTTTAGCTTTTGTAATATGCATGTAACTTTCGATGCCTTGAAGGATATTTATGCGACTATTTTCTCTATTAACCATAACAAACACATGCCCGTTGTTGATCTAGAATTTATTAGTATATCTGTAATATACTGCGAAAGAAAATTATTGTAACATAAATAATTGATTTACAAATACCAAAAACAAAATATTAGGCAAAAGTTTATTACAAACAAACCATGTATAACGTTATAAATTTTGTTATATTCTGAACTAACATAAAAATTGAAAATGACTAGACTCGTACGTGGCTATCTGTAATCTTATTATATATATATATATAGTAATTTATTTGGTGAAAAATGTAAAGGAGATGTAGCATTACCGGGTGGGAAAATGGATGAGACAGACGCAGATTATTCAGCAACGGCAGTGAGAGAGGCTTTCGAAGAGATTGGTTTGGAGCCAAACATGGTTCGGGTTGTCGCAAATCTTGACCCCTTTATATGCATACATGTATGTATATTTTACATTTCTTAAGCCTAAATTTATATTAATTAATTGGTCATTCTTGTCATATACAATATTTCCAATAAATTAATGGCGTTATCTAACAAGCTTAAAGATTTCTTAATTTTTTGCAGAATCATGTTATCAAAGTCATTCCGGTCATTGGCCTATTGGGTCGGGTAGAGGATTTTAAACCTGCCCTTAACACCGACGAAGTCGACGCTCTGTTCGATGTTCCATTGGAAATGTTCATCCAGGTTCGCGCTCTTTTTTGAAGGGATTTTTTGAATACTTTTCATCCTCAATTGTGGAATTACTAAGAAATCTCGAATCATTGTGACCTAAAAAATGAAGAAAAAAACAGTTTATAAGAAATCGTTACACTAATTTCATGTGAAATTTGAATTGGTTATTCGGTATTCGTTGGGATCAAGAGTGCCAATTCTTTTAGAAAGTAACACATCTATCTTGTCTACCACGATTCTAGGAAATGTTGTTCCTGAATCTTGAAAATACTGGGTGGGACCTATCGTACCAAACGAGGCATGAAGGTGTTAAGCATATGTCCTCAATAATCAGATTTATTCCTTCATTGTACCGAACTCCCTTTAAGTAATCAAGTATATTCCATCGTTATAACAAAAGTCATGTTTTTTTGTCTCTACCGTATGTTCTAAATTTTAACAGGGTTAATGACGGCAAAAATACCCAAAGTTTGGTCAAAGAACCCATCGTGTACCCAAAGTTTAAAAGTGGAGGTAAAAATACCCAAAGTCGCATTTGGGGAGTTGACCAGTCCATTCTCGTAACGCCGTTAACTTACCCGTTAACTATGGCCACGCGGACAAACGTGGGTTGCTGACATAACAATTTTTGCCACATGGATAAGCCCAAATCAGCCTCGTTTACGACAAAACAACGAATTGAACCCCTAATAAACACTATTTAATACAACTAATTGAACTCCTAATGATTACACTTAACAAAACAAATTTTTCCACGTGGCCAGAGTTAACGGGTAAGTTAACGACGTTACGAGAATGGAGTGGTCAGCTCCCTAAATGCGACTTTGGGTATTTTTGCCACCACTTTTAAACTTTGGGTACACCAGGGAGGGGTTCTTTGACTAAACTTTGGGTATTTTTGCCGTCATTAACCCATTTTAATATTTCGCTAAATTTGGTAAGGGGCATGTACGTCAATACTTCTTTTATCCACTTTTCAGTCCTAATTGCAAAAACCTATTCTGACAAAAGTACCATATTTTAGTTAAATTAGTTTACACACATTTAAATAGAGAAATTGACGCCAAAGATATTTAAGTTATCACTATGGTGTTGTGGTATCCTCAAACTTCTTGACAACGTTTAGATTTACTCAATATTTTTTTTCTTTTCAATATCAACCCCTATTTGTTTTTCATTTTACCCATAATTATGTTTAGTTAGCCCCCAAAAAATTATTATGTTTATTTAACCCCCAAAATAAATATCTTTTTTTTGTTTCATTTTTACCCATAAATAATAATATTGATCAAGTGCGGTAGTTATAACTAAAGTCCACTAATTGAATATTATGAACTTTACATGTTTGGGCTCATGAAACAAGTTTGTAAAGATTTATGTCATTTATATTATTCTGCAATGGAAACTTGGGATATTTTGGCTAACTTGATAAAGTATTATTTTTAAGGTAATTGACACAAAAATAAAATCAAAATTCACTTTTATAGCTTCATACATAACCATTAATTGAATATTTAAGTGCGAACTTACGAAGTTACACTTTTAATATTATTAAGAATTTCTCGTACGGCTAAAAAATATGAATATTGTTGTCACTTTAACTTAATTTGTATGTACTTTTACCGCAAATTTACAAGTCCAATAACTATTTTGCGTAACATCTTTGCCAATTCGTAGCTCAAAACAATAAGGGATAAAAATTGATTTTTTTTTTTTGTTATTGATAAATTTTAATATTTTCAAGAAGTTTGTGGAGGCTGCGATACCAGTAGTGATACCGAATACTAAAATTTGGAGCATACGGCATGACAAAAAATTGTGCCTTTCGATATTTTGCGATATTAATTTGATTTTGAAATATGCCGCAAACTTTTTTTATACTTCATAATACTTCTACCGCTAAAACCCCTTGTTTAAATAAAGAACGAACATAATTGATGCAATCTATCATAGTACACAAATAGTTTGTTTTATAAGTTGGTATACCATTAGGGTACTATGTTAGTTAATTAGTCCAAAGTCACAAGTCATGTATATGACATTCACTAAATTAAATAATTATTCATTGCAGCGAGAGCATCATAGTTTGGAAGAGAAAGAGTGGATGGGCTCCAAGTATGTAGTCCACAACTTTGAATTCAAGTCAGAATCACAAGGGACTTTTCTCATCAGGGGTTTAACTGCAAGTATTCTTATCAAAACAGCCTCTTTAATCTACCAAATACCTCCATGCTTTTTTCAACCAAATCATCTCCCTGATTTCCAACAATTGCAAAATATCTAGCGAATCAGCATATTATATTTATTATATATATGAACTCTGGAAAGCAGGATTATATCATCAGACTTAATCGTTTGAGTTGCTTGGAGATTTTCCATTTATATATGTAGATTTGTCTAACTCCTTAAATGGGAAAAGAAATAGTTACAATGATTGTAGTGTTATGGTCATATATTTTGCATTGTTGAGAAATTGCAATCTAAAAGGCTATAAGGATTACTATTACCATTGTGCAAACTTGTGTTGTGGGTTTAGTGTGTAATACAAATCCCGTTAAGAGAGCCGAGACAAAATGGGGTTGATGATTCGATCGGATTCGGGTTAATGAATCTAGAATTTATTGTTTTCAAATATACACGAACAGAAGCTATCAAGAATCAGAGTTCGCCATTGAAGAAAAACTTCGAACACAGAGAGAGAGAAAAAGAGGGAATTTTATTGATTATCAAAACTTAATGTTTTACACGCTAAAGGCGTAGCATATATACTAACCTTGCTATTACATTTAATCAAAACAGAAAATAAATGAATGAATTAATTAATCAAGCCTTATAAAAGGAGCTTTATAAATCAGCTCAACGACTTGATACAATGACACTGTGAGAATAAAATGACATGCTTTGTTGCACAAGCAAACGACACACAAAGAAGCTCAAAGAAAAACATGGGGTTAGACAGAGTTAGTCAAATAATAGAATAATAATAGAATCTTAATAGAAGCTTTATTGTAAACTCCAACCGGCTGCTTTAACAACGACAACAAATTCAATTTGAATAACGTGGATCTCATTTTACTTAAAATTTGGCTTCATGATCAATTGGTCTTCTTAAATTTAAAATTGAGCCCAAACTATTTGACTTAGTCCATTTAATATGCTCTTGAAGTACTTAACCGATCCTTTATAAGCGGCCCAATTGGAACTGGAATTGAATCCCGTGCAATCAAATAATGAGCTGTGTTAGTGTGGCTTTTTATGTCCAGAAGAAGCTTGCTAACAACGAAAAATACTATTTTATTTCTTGTCATTTCTATGTTTTTTCTTCTAGAAACAATGTATATTTTTAATTATTTAATTTTGTTAATAATATTGACTATCAGTTTGAGCGACTAAAGAAGGACAAGCTTAGTGTATGATATGACCAATTCAGAATTGGTATTTTATTAGTGACTTTGATAATTTTTTAAATTTTATTTTAGTATGAATAATGTAAGAGATATTTTAATTAAGTTTGTCAGTTCATTAAGCTATCCAAATATGTTTACGTGTGTCGGGTCATTACTTGGTACTAAACAATATAGAAGAATCTTATCGGGTAATTGTTGAATAATTAAATATCATATATTCTAATAAATAATTAAGATATTTTAAAGTTTTTTTCGGTTTATATAGGAGACTTAAGAATGAGTCAACTGAGTCTTGGCTCTAATGGCATCTTAGAAGATTATTTTATCATCAGCTGCAGTTTCCAATATTCAAAGATTCTCATTTGAGAGATGAATACATAAAATGGGTTGTAAAGTAAGCAATTAGAAAAGCGCCTTGATGTGTTGTGTCGAGTATTATTTTCATTCGAAAAATAGAAGACGAAAAAAAGTAATTCTAGATTTCTAGTAGACTTCTTGGAATGGTTACTCATTCAAACAAATGGATAAGAGGTAGTGCAATAATTTAAAAGATCAGATTCATGAACATAAATGTCAGGAATTGTTGAAACTTGTAACGCAGTTATGTAAAATTTTGCTTTGTAGTTTGGTATGTCTCTTTGTTATATGTTTTTTTTTATTTTTTTGAGAGCCTTCCCAATTTAGGCCCAACCTAAAAAATACAACCAAGAAACCAAAACGACTAAAAAGTCTACAAAGGCAACCTAGCCCGACCCGAAGAAGGTCAATGGGGCTCAGCCCAAAAAGTCAACGGGACTCGGTTAAAAAAATCAACGGGAATCGGCCCGGGAAAAAAAAAAAGGACAGTGAAAAAGTCCAATTTTTACCCTAAAAATGAGCTCAGAAAGCACAAGCAAAATATTAATTGCTCAGGGACCTAACAAAGTAATTATTAATCACTAAGAGGTACATGGACCATTTTATAAATAGAAGCTCATTTCAATCAAAACGGTAAATCATAACAACTCCCAAAAACACTCTCTAAAGCAATAAAACCTCTGTTTTCTTATTTTCTAAACTCCTGACTTAAATACCCAAGTAATGTCGAGCGTCGGATGTGGATATAGAGGCACCCCCTACGTACACTTTTAAGTTAACGTTTTCTCGTTTTCTCAGATACGAAGACGGAGATGGAGGCGTCAATTCCGAAAAATATTTATGGCCGATGAAGAATGAAGAATCAAGCTTCAAGCCAGATGTGACCGCCAAGCGAAGATTGGACCGCTTTAGCTTTCATCCTTTTTTTTTTTTTTGGCATTAACACCTCTCTTCCAAGAATCCTACATGGATAAGATACAAAAGTTTGATAGCGTTTGTGTAATAAAGGATTGGGACTAGGGCTTGGGCCCTTAGGGTCATCCACGTTTGTAGAAAGGAGAAGACTCACACAAACGTACTACCACACATTAGAGTAGAACATCGATGTGAATGACCTTGATTAAACAAAAAAATTTTGTCCGTTTTTGACTTGGGATGAACTAGCTAAGTTCATCCCCACATTTTTTTAATGGAGTGGCACTATCGGCCAAGATTACAATGCACTCTCGGACTTAGATATATTCAGTGTAAGAACAGGTGGCACTATTGGCCAAGTTTACAATAATGTAAAGGGGGCACTCATTATGAGTCTCATGAGGGTTTGAACCCATGACCTCTTGAATAGAGGAGTGGTGGAGTCACCACTTGGCCAAGCAAGCTTGGTTAAGTTCATCCCCACATTTAGAAAAATAACAAAGCCTTACAATCTTATCTTAATAGAACTTATTTATAAGAAGAAAAAACAAAGTGAATGGTCACAATAACTCTCCACGATCTTTGGCATAATCCCACAGTGCACGGGAATCCCGTCCTGCATTGTGAAGGATTCTAACTAAAACTATAGGATAACAATTAATAGACCATCATTCCATCCAGGTGCGGATTTAAAGAGGCCTAAGCGGGCAACCGCCCCCACTTGATCTGAGTCCATTATTTTAATACTAGATATATATACACTACATATTACATATATAATAATAAACATCACAATAATTGATTCGAATTTGACTGTAGTCTCGTGGCAAATACCAAACCAATACTTCTCCCACCTGATAAGGCTTAGGTTTGATTCCGCCAATCGACCTATATTTTTAACTTTTTTTTTATCGTGGATCCTGTGATGTGATCATTTAAAATTATATATCACACATTTTCTTTACTCTTTATATATACTTCATTTAACACTTGGACTGTCTAGTGTAGAGCATTTATATTCATATTTCATAATATTAAAAAAATATGAACCATCAATCGATCATTTAATAAATCTATAAAATTCTGAATAATTGAAGGGGAATATAATAATGTATCAAATTTTCTTAAATTTTTAGAACATAAAGTATGAGAATATTTGTGATGACAATAAAATTATTAATAAGAATATGAAAACTTGTAAGGAACAATATAATGTAATTGTAATATATGTTACCTGATACAATGTGTTATTTATATTGCAAAAATATGACTTATTTTTTGCCCCCACTTATCATGTATTCTGGCTCCGCCCCTGATTCCATCGTGATAAAAAAAAAAAAAAAAAACACTGCTCTTAAATCTCAAAATATTATCCATTCAAAAAAAAAAATCTCAAAATGTAATATGTTCGACAGTATTTTTTCAACAACTTTTAACAATCTAAAATAAAATGGTTAATTGGAATGACCAATAGCAAATTATAAATTTTTAATGAATAACTGAGAACAAGATAAAAACAAGCAACAATCCAAGTCTTCTATGAGATATCGGAATTTTGATTTTGCAAATAGAGAAATTGCTATGTTAAAATTTAATTGTAACCTTAGCTTACGAGATCGTCTTAGGATATAGCCAAGGTTTAAAATACCGCTTGCCGTTTTCGTTTCGCATTTTCCGTTTTACGGATATGTCGCTTGCCGATGGGTATGTCGATGGGCAAATGGGAAAAAAAGGGCATGCCGCATACCGCATTTACCGCACTTTTCGCATGGACATACCGCATTTACCGCACTTTTCGCATGGATATTTTGTAAAAAATATTTGAGTATTTCCAACTATATTTTTATATGGTTTTAATTTCTAAATTACCTATTTAATAAATATGACACATAACCATAAAACTATATAATAATAATAAATATGATACCATAAAGTAGCAAAACACACGCTCTGAGTAGTAGAGTACACAGTCATAAATAAAAACACACCGATAGTAAAGTCATAGAGTACAACAAAACAAAGCAAACATAGAAAACTCAAAAGAAGCTCGATGAACGTGGCTGCTGGAAAATGTGAGGCTGCTCAGTCTGGTAAGAACAGTAATCATACCACGAGATCATGGAAGCGTAGTTAGCTAAGTACGTATGAACATGCGATTCGTAGTTGTACTGGTCTAAACCGACGATCGTGTTGAGAATGGGAAAATCCGGATATAGATGAATCGGTGGTCTTTGTATAATTTCACCAGCGGGGCCCCGGATCGTGCCGTCTGACGTACAGAATGACATTATGTCGAATCTCGATGTCAAATTGTCGATGTCGGTCGACCGCGGCGGTGACGGAGACCGCGGCGGTGGTGAAAACGGCGGTGTGGGCGGCGCGCCTAGCCAGAAGCTATCAAAATAACGATCGAAGTTCTGGTTCGCATCATAATACTCATCATGTGGCGGGAGGGCACCAGGCGGATTCGAAGAGGAAGCCGGGTGAAATAACCCATGCGACGAGGTAGTCGTCCTGCCATGGGATGATCCGCCGTGCGAACCCACGTCCCCGTAGTAGTCTGCTGTACGCCCATCACCATAGGGGTCTGGGTCTGCGACATAACCGCCTCCTCCTCCCCCTCCTTCTCGTCTTCCTCCCCCTCCTCCTCCGTCACCGGAGCCATTCCCAGAATCATTTGAACGAGGTAAAGAACCGGTTGGAGATGCCCCGCCCCTCGGTGAGTTTCCTGTGGATGTACAATCAAATATGTTATCCTCACCGTGCCTTGGGTTGACGTGGGTGCGAAGCGTCTCAAAAACATTTGTGCCCTGTTCCTCCGCCGCAGCAGCAACTTCGGGATCAGGGTTCCCAAGTTCATCATCGAGGTGGGTCTCTGCCACCCACTCTAAAATCTCTAGCTCGTTGGTAGAACCAGTATTCTCCATTGCAACCGCGATCCAATCGAACGGATCAGTGAACTCGGGGTTTTTATGGGCAGCTATAGTATCCCTGATTGATAACTTGGTGTTGTAGATGCATTTCACTAGGTCGGCGATCTTTTTGTACGCTAGCCGATTCCTTTCTTTCGTGTGCACTAGCGCAAATGTGCTCCAGTTGCGCTCACACGCCGAGGAAGAAATGGTCTGCGACAAGACCCTGACGGCTAACTTCTGTAGAGTCGGACACTCTCCGCCAAACATAGTCCACCAATCGGCTGCAAGAGTGAAGTGTAATTAGAATTTTTCCCAATGTAGATTTACAAAAATTGCATTCAATACCTGGTGCCACGTTATTTCTCGCCGCAATAGCCGTTCTAGAGCGCATTTCACCGTTACATGCTTGAAAGTGAAGCATCTACATAAATGAAACACAAAGTTACAAACATTTTAAAATTAATCCACATGGAAGACTTTTTAATTTCAACAAAGTATTCCACTAACCTCGGCAGCCAGAGTCGCGACAGAGTCGTAAGGAAACAAGACCTCATAAACTTTCGACACTTTTAATTGGCAATTATCTCGCATCTTGATCTGAGGGTCCCATTGGTGATTGGGATTCAACCAATGCGCAACCTCGTGTAGCGGATGACAGAGTTGGTCCTTCCATCGCCTGTGCACGATGTTGACGGCCCAACCCCGGCCTCTGAGGCTCTTGAGCTTGCTGTGCAGCAAGTCGTATACCCGGTACATCATGCCCATGGTGGGATGTATCTCCGAGTCGGTGAAGCGTAATGCCAAATACATGGGGTCGTATATCTGGATACAGTTGTCAATGCCCTCCCAAAACCTTGAGGACATTAACAAATCCTCGACAGCTTGCCCTTTTGCCGTCTTTTTCCACGAGCTTTCGGCCCACCACGGAGAACTGAACATTTGGCGGAGGCCAGCTTTGTTATCCTTCACACTTTTCACCGTCAGGTAATTTGTGGCAAAACGCGTGGCGCCGGGACGGAGGAGTTCGCATCTCGTCGTCTTCCTCATGTAGTCCAGGACGATGGTGTGGTTATAAATGAACTTCACAATCGACCTTGCCTGATCTACCGGGATCTTGATGAGGTCACGTTTCCCAAGATCCTCAAACATGAGGTCCATGCAATGGGAAGCACATGGGGTCCAATAGATGTGGAACTTTTTCATCAATAACTTACCGGCTTTTACGTAAGCCGATCCGTTATCGGTAACGAGCTGGACTACATTCGCAGGACCGATCTCGTGTATGACTTCCTTCAAGACCCGGAAGATGTACTCTGAGTTCTTGATCTTGTCTGAAGCGTTGATGGACTTCAGGAAGACCGTTTTCCCCGCTGAGTAGACCATGATGTTAATGATCGAAAGATTGGTGGGACCCGTCCAACCGTCCGACATGACGGTGCACCCTTTTTCTGCCCAAATCTTTCGAGCCTCTTCTATCATCCGATCGGCAGCCGCCACCTCTAAGGGCAAATACTTCTCTGAAATTTCGTAAGGCGAGGGCATAGGACAACCAGGACCTGGAAAAATCAAATGGTATTATCATTAGTTATCAATCTAAACTATAAATAAACAAATTATATACTTATATAAATACTTATAAATGACATTTACCTGCTTCTGCGATGCTATCCGTCATATTCAAGAAGTGTGGCGACTTCGCCTTTCTGAACGACACGCCTTCGTGAATAAAGAACTTACTCACGTTATGGCACACTCGGTCAATCATTTGGGGGAGAATCATTGACGGCAACTTCTTTTGTTTCGACTTATCCTTCTTCAAGTGTGAGAACGAAGACGGAATCACCGGCGATGAGGTCGGTTGTGAGGATGACGAGTCACCCGGCACAGCGCCTGCGATGTGCGGGCATTGTTCCAAAAGGAATCTGTCGGCTGCCGCTTGTCGTCTAGCTTTATTTTTTATGCGCGTAATCGCGTTCTCCGTGGCCTCGTCCTCTGAATCTAGTTCATCTCGTATCTCCTGATATCTCTCGTAGACCTCGGCCGGGACCCCTGCAAGGTTGGAGCGTATCTGGCGCCTAACAATCTCTTCCATCTTGTTATCATTCTCTTTCTTCTCTCGAAATTTCCCGAGAACGCCCCGACAAACGTCTCTCGCCTCCGGCGGGGCATTTGGGCACGCTTTAACGTTTTTACGCGGATCGATCCCCGCGATGTGATGCTTCATCCGGGTGATGCCACCACCTTTTATGACATGTCCGCAATAATTACATTGGAATCCAGCGCCAACTGGAGTACAATGCTCCCTGGCGGGATCGACGGGTGGCATATCTCACCTATAATTTATAATCAAGATTACAAACAATTATATTCAAAAATCGAATAACCAATTTCATTTAATCAATCAATGTATTAAAATTTAAAATGAATCAATAAACTTGATTAATTAATCAAATCTAACATAATAAAACATTAAAACATAATCTAACATATTAAAATTAGTAACTAAATTGAACAACAAGCTTAGGAACCAAGCTAACATAATAACAAATTGAACAATTAAAATTTATAATCACAAGTAAATTAGCTTAGAACAAGAACAAGATCATCAAAATCAAGAACACAAACATTTATACAAGATTCAACAACACATACCTAATTCGATTTTCAACAACTCAAAATCTCAATAACAACATTTCTAAATTAAGTAAATAGAGAAGTTAACCTCATATTAATCAAGATAACCACAAGTAATTACTCTAAAATCAAGCCCAAAGACAAAAAAATTAGAAAAATCGGAACCCTAAACTCAAGAAATGGTTGAACGAAATTTGGTAAAAAAAACACACGCAACCTCGGATTTCTACTCGATTACCTCTCTTTGATTTGCGAAAAAATGGAAGAAATGGTGAGCTGCTGTCGAATGTCGCGTGGAGAGGCGAGGTTTGGACGAGAATCACGGCGAGAGGAGGCGAAATAAGGGAAAAATGAGTTCGGGTTGAAAAACCTAGTTTTTCTCGACTTTCGCTCACTATTTCGTCGTTTGGTAGTGCAAAAACGACAGGCGGCATAGAAAGCGAATGTCGTTTGGAATTTCGCGGCATTTGGTAAAACGACAGCGAAACGATTCGAATGTCGTGCCGGTAGTCCTCAAAAAACGACAATCGACGCGAATGTCGTTCGAAATTCGCGACATTTCGCACCTTGGTAGCAAGCTGTTAATTTTTATTTTATTTTCTAATGGAATGAGGTCATTAGTCAAGGTTTAGATCAAGTTTACATATAGAAAGAGGCACACATTTGCGTCCCATCTCATGGAGTTTGAACCCGCGATCTCATAAAAACGTACGTAGGTGGAGTTTCCGGTGAGCTCTATTTAGTCAATTGAATTCACAAATTAATAAAAAAGTAGAGCATGACCACATCATTTTTTTAATTCGTCATATAAAAATAAAAATAAAGTCTTTTTCACAAAATTCTGAAATATCCTTGCTGGAAGTTTCCCTTGGTCAAAGTAAGACCATAATAGATTATAAGGAGACCTTTGAATGTTCCCATTGGAAACAATTCGCTCCTTACCAATTTTTTTTTTTTTTTTTGAATGGGGTGGCGCTATCGGCCAAGGTTACAATGCACTCTCGCATTACTAGATATATTCGGTGTAAGAACAGGTGACACTATTGGCCAAATTTACATATATGTAAAGGGGGCACTCTTTGAGTCCCATAGGGTTTCGAACCCGTGACCTCTTGAATGGAGGTGTAGTGGTGTTACCACTAGGCCAAGCTTGCTTGGTTTCCTCCTTACCAAATTCAATCGGGTCATAACCCGCTCCTTACGGGTTTCGAACCCGCTCCTTACCAAATTCAATTGGGTCATAACCCGCTTGAACTTTCCTAACGATTTCACATCACATCTAACAAACATCACCAAAAATTATATAAAAAACAAAACTATAAAGAATTAACATTTGTCAAATTCCCATTAGAGTCCTAAATTTCCAAGTAATCTCCACTTCGTACAGTTCTGGGAATCTAGCGGAGAGCTTGTCCCTTCTCAATTTCCCTATACGCCGTCGTTTTGCAGCGGCGATGACGACTCTCCCGGAGGCGTACACGTACCAGTCTCCTGCGGTGCCGTCGTGGCTGAACAAGGGCGACAACGGGTGGCAGCTGACGGCGGCGACGCTGGTGGGGATGCAGAGCATGCCGGGTCTGGTGATCCTCTACGGCAGCATCGTGAAGAAGAAGTGGGCGGTGAACTCAGCGTTCATGGCGCTCTACGCCTTCGCGGCCGTGCTTATCTGCTGGGTGCTCGTGGGGTACCGGATGGCGTTCGGGGACCAGCTGGTGCCGTTCTGGGCGAGGGGGGCGCCCTCGCTGGGGCAGAAGTTCCTGATCAAGCAGGCGCGCGTGCCCGAGAGTGGGCGCGGGGAGTACTACGAGACGGTGGCGCCGTTTTACCCGATGGCGTCGCTGGTGTACTTCCAGTTCACGTTCGCGGCGATCACGCTGATCCTGCTGGCGGGGTCGGTGCTGGGGCGGATGAACATCAAGGCGTGGATGGCGTTTGTGCCGCTGTGGCTGCTCTTCTCCTACACCGTCGGAGCCTTCACGCTCTGGGGCGGGGGCTTCCTCTACCACTGGGGCGTAATCGACTACTCCGGCGGCTACGTCATCCACCTCTCCTCCGGCGTCGCCGGCCTCACCGCAGCCTACTGGGTAATTATTAATCTTGCTTCTTTGATTATTATCATAAATTCCGAAAAATATGTCCTCCCAGTTGTATTAATTTAGATACTTTTACTGTTTTTTTTTTCGCTCTAAACCATAACACCTCAATTGGTTAAAGTTTGGATACTTGTGCCGCTAATAACTTTTTTATAAACATCTATCAAATATGAGAAGATCAGTTGCAATCTCTTATTAATATTACCACTTGGTAGTTGATACTTGATGGAGTCGCATATAATTAATTGCATCGTAGTAGCACATGTCAAGGTGAGTATGGCCATCTATCAGAAAACTGTTGGGGTCTCTTCTTTTTTTGTAAAAAGATATATAATAAATCCTATATAAAAAACAATAAAAAAAATTAACGTCCTACGGCCAACTTCTATAACATTAACAGTGGGTAGTAGGTGGTAATATTTATTTTGGTTATTCTGATATTTTATTTTTTGTCTTTTTGGGAATTAAGTCATGTTCGTTCGTTGATACTTGATATATCTAATTTTACGTTACATAAATACAAATGATGCTTCCCATATTTGTCATTTATTACCGAAACGAAAAGTCTAATTACCAAAAAAAAAGAGATGTAAATTCAACTAAAGTTGAATTTATTATTTCCGATTTAGTCTGTTGATAATAAATGCGATTAATAATTAAGCTCGACAGCAATTTATCGAATTGTTTATGAAGTATATGATGATTCGACCGACCTGATCTAAAACGACGTCGCTTGGCACAGGTGGGGCCACGGCTGAAGAGCGACAGGGAGAGGTTCCCGCCCAACAACGTGCTGCTCATGCTGGCGGGCGCGGGGCTGCTGTGGATGGGGTGGTCGGGATTCAACGGGGGCGCTCCGTATGCCGCCAACATCGACGCATCGATGGCGGTGCTAAACACCAACGTCTGTGCTGCCACCAGCCTGCTCGTTTGGACCACGCTCGATGTCATCTTCTTCGACAAACCGTCGGTCATTGGCGCCGTTCAGGGAATGATGACCGGACTCGTCTGCATCACTCCCGGAGCAGGTAAATACCAAACATCACTTGAATAATTTAATGGTTGAATTTTTCTTCCAATTTCAATATTGGTATTTTTAATTGGGAATTAGTATTCGTTAATTGTGGTTATTTGCGAACCAGGACAGTTCCAATAAATCCATACCCATGTATATTCAAACAGTTTCGGATAAGATACTAATTTCGGGATTTTAAAAAATGTGAGAGGAACTGAAATACGCGTAATAACTTTAATTTTTTCTAAGATATATTTTTAAATTTGTTCTACAAAGTCGATGTGCGACATCGATATTCAATTTATAACTATCGAAAAAAGCCGCCTGTAATAGATCAAATACCGAAACCCGATTATAAAAGACATCATAAGAATAAAATTTGCTATGATTAATTTCCATTGATGGCGTAAGAATAAATTAATGAAGAGAAAAATGAGAAAATGCATCAAAGATTAATAAATGTCCCTACTCCCTAGCGTGTCTTTTTTCTTTTCTATTTCTTATTCATTTTTTTTTTTTTTTTTTTGAAGGCAGCTTTGCTGCGGTGGGGATCAAACCCACGACCTCCACTTTGGAGGTAGTGTGGAATTACCACTAGGCTATCCTAGCAACCACTATTTCTTATTCATTCAAATTAAGTTTCGGAGGGAAAACTTGTACGCTTTTGCCGTTTGTGGCCCATTTCTTTTGGAATTGACTCATCTTTATCCTTGTAATATGTGGTCCTAAATCAGTAAAAACAATTTCATTAAATATCAATAAAGTAGTACTAGTAATTGGTTGGGAGACCAAAATTCTGAAAGAAAAATAGGCATACTTGGAAGTTGAGAAGAACATAAAGGGCCTATAGTGCAAATTGGTGAAAGTATTAACTTTTATAAGTGTAGGTAGTCAAACAGTGATGGATGGTTTGGTTTGTAATGATAGGTTTGGTGCAATCGTGGGCGGCCATAGTAATGGGAATTCTGTCTGGCAGCATTCCATGGGTTTCCATGATGGTTATTCACAAAAAGTCCACTCTTTTGCAAAAGGTACTACTACTCTTTCACACCATTCCCACACACATCCACGTGTGTATATTAAAAGTTAAAACCAATCAAAATATTTTTAGGGTTAATAGCGGCATAAATCTCTAATCTTAGGTCAATTGAGCGGCATAGTATTAAATTCATTTAAACGCGTTAAAAGTACTAAAAGATGAGTTCCCACTATGTTAAACTATGCTAATTTCAGTTTCAAATTATATCAAAATGCCACATGGATATCAATCAATGTAGCAATGCCACGTGGACGTTTGACAGTCATGTGAGACGTTTGACTAACGCCCGTCAGTTTAACATGGTGGGAAACCTATCTTTTAATACTTTTACCGTTATTCTATGAATTTGGAATCATGCCTCCGGCTTATGTAAGGTTTGGGACTTATGCCGCGATTAACCCATATATTTAAAATGTTCTCCAAAAAGTTAGGATATCATGATTATTATATTTTTTGGGAAATAAACCCCAATATTTTTGTAAAAATATATGTAAAATAAATTTCCTTTAATGTATTAATTATATTTTTTGTTTCATTTCGTATCCGTGATTATTGGAATTGTTGGGCAATAGTAATACAATAGAAACTAGACAAGAAGCTAATAAATGCCCCCCAGTTGTTGTTTATTGGGTTTTCTCACCATTTCCTTTTTCTTTAAAAAGTTGATATGAATATAGCCAATTAAATTTAGGTAAGACTATTAAAAGCTATCTTTTATTGGAGGAAACAAAGAAAGAAAAAAAAAAAAAAAAAAAAAAAAAGAAGGTCGTGACTTGCAATTGATTAACTGTGAAAAAGCGTTTGGGAATAATGTGATTTATTTATTTTTTTTAAATATATATGAGTTTATTTTATTAGTTGTGCTTTATTGATGTAGAATAATGTTTAGTTTTGGGATTATAGAACAACTCGAAAAGCTACACAAATTCAAGAACTTTTTGGTTCGTAACTACACTGAATAAAAAGAAAAAGGAAAAGATCTATTCCTTTTGACTTCTGCAAAGCTCATCATAGTCCAATTTAGATGTTCTAGAAGAACAGGACATTATTATATCGATCATGAATAAAGTCCTACTAGATTTTTTTTTTTTTCCTGCAATTCTAGTCGATTAAGGCCAGGATATGCCATGGAATACTTGTTTAATTATTTCAATTTTATATGTTAATTATTTAGATTCTTTTTTCTAATAACATACTTGTTCAATTCTTTATTTAATTTAATTATTTAGATTCATTTTCTACCTTTAGTAATCGCTGAATTGGCCTTTCGTAGTTTAAATTTCATTTTCCCCACATATTATATTTCATGAAAATATATCTCCTCTTAAATAACTTAATAAACATAATTACTTAAGTTATTTAATATTAATGTAACACATAATTTGACAATCATTTGTTGTGTACGTATATGGAATAGGTGGACGACACGCTGGGAGTGTTCCACACGCACGCGGTGGCAGGGTTGCTCGGCGGCCTCCTCACGGGGCTCTTCGCTGAGCCGGAACTCTGCCGGCTGATCCTGCCCCACCCGGACTCGCGTGGTGCCTTCTACGGCGGCACAGGCGGCGTCCAGTTCCTCAAGCAGATCGTAGCCGCGCTCTTCGTGGCCGGGTGGAACATCGTCTCCACCACTATCATCCTCCTCACCATCCGGCTCTTCATCCCGCTGCGGATGTCCGACGAGCAGCTCATGATCGGCGACGACGCCGTCCACGGCGAGGAGGCCTACGCGCTCTGGGGCGACGGGGAGAAGTACGACCCCACCCGCCACGGCCGCTCCGCCTCGCTCTATGGCGAGGAGCTGGCGCCCTCGCCGTACATCAACGGCGCAAGAGGCGTCACCATCAACCTCTAATCAGCCTGTGTAAGTATGTAGGTCATATTCTTAGGACACGATCTTCTCGGTGGTGAAGGTTTCCACGTGTACCACTTCTGCTTTGTGTCTTAGCTGTGTGTTGGAATTGACATTGATCGATGTTTGTTTGTTTCATGCGTTTGAGCGGTGAAAGTTGTAAAGTTTGTTATAAACATGTGGAGCTGTTGCAAGGATAATAGCTAACTAGTTTGTAGATCAGAGCAAGTGATCAATTAATGGTATTTAAGAGATTGTTCGATGCATGTAATGCATGTAGTGTAATGTTTTTGGCACGTAAAAGCTCCGTACTGAAATTTAAGCTAGTGAGATTTATCGCTTATAAACATTTAACGATAAAAAAAATCTCTGTTACTCGTTCTCGTTTTATAAGTTATTGTTTGTTTACCAAAAGCGAAAAAAAAAATGATGAAAAAACAATAACTTCTTAGTCATTAATGGTTTACCAATATTTTTCAAGAAAATCAAGGATTCATTAATATTTCAAAAATTAAATACAAAAAAAATAGATATTATATATAGATATTATGACATTCAGTGGCGAGGCCACTAAGGCCCAACAGGGGGCAACTGCCCTCACTTGACTGGCTCAGTATCTCACATAAAGCCCATATCAACCCCTGTTATTTTTATATTATTTTGTTTCCCTTCCTGCAGACTTCCCCTCTCTCTCTTTTAAACATTAAATAAGTATAATTATACACCACGTCACCACTACCTACAAGTTTCAGCTTTTTGCCATAATTACAGACTATATCCTTCAAGTTTTAATTGATTTACAAGTGTTTCAATTAATTTTCATATTTGTCTCTGTATTTTCTCCCATTTCATTTAAAAGCCTCACGTTTTTTTTTTTTGCTATCTTGTTTATTTTTGCCTTTGGAGGATATTGTACTTTAAATATAATGTTCCATTATTACTTGAAGTATTTTATTTCTACTTTTTTTTTCTTTTTTATTTGATTTAATAGATCCGAATTGAATGTTTGTTTTGGCCTTTGGAGGACATTGTACTTTAAAAATAATGTTCCATTAGTACTTAAAGTATTTTATTTCTACTTTGTTTTTTTTCTTTTTTATTTGATTTTAATAGATCCGAATTGAACACCAATTTTATGAAGAAATTTTTTTTCAATAAATACCCGAACCTGTAGAAAGTAAAATATTTTGTTGGTTCTAAATCAGCTATGAATGTTATGATTGATACTCAACTTGAAGATTTAAACGATCGATTTGACAAAGTAACTACTGAATTATTGTTTTTTCGATAAATTTTGACTTCGTCATTGAGTTTTCGCCCCCCCCCCCCCCCCCCCCCCCTTTAGACAATTTCTGGCTTCGCCACTGATGACATTCCACGTAACGTTTAATATATCAGCAAAATTATAGCGTACTATATCGATATAAATTTATAAAAAGATAACAGTGTTACTTATATAATATAAACACATAAAATCACTAGTAAATATCTGAAAAACTAATCGATAAAAATCGAATCATCAGCTTTTATTTTTTATTTTTATTTTTTTATGGATAATGAATATTTAAACGCCTTAGGGTGGAGCGCTAAATTGGACGCTAAAATAGTGTTGCAGCTCCACTCGAGCTCTATACATCACGCTATAATAGCGTGGAAGTTTCGCGGCAATGTTCATTGCGCCATAATATTTTTTTTACTTTTTGGTCCCTTAAAATTCTTATATTTATATAAATTTTTAAAGTTTAGAAAATTATTTAATGTTTACCCTCAATATTATCTATAAAGAGAAATTATGTCTAAAAAATTACTTACGGTAGGCAAAAATATTTAACTTATAAATATATGTTATGTTACATAATTTAAAAGACAACAACGAAATTTTCACAAAACACAATTACGTTAGAAATTCATACAAAACACGATTAATTGTGTTGTATTGTAATTTATTTTTTTGTTGTTGTAATTTATATAAAATTTTATTTTATTTATAATTAATTTATAGAGTTATATTTTACTCATTATCATAATTCTTCTAAGTTATCTAATTAGTAGTGATAATAAAAATACAGGGGTATATGTATAAATAAGAAGCAAAGGGGAATAAAATAGAGTGAAAAATAGAGTTCTGTTTGAGACAAATCACTATTCACTGGATAATAAAATAAGATATAGAGTGATTGATTAAAGATGACTTGACTATGATAACATCGTAGAGAATGCACCACGTGTACGCATTTAATGTATCACTAACGTACTTGATGTGGTTGGTTTCTTAGCTGTATATATGTACATATGCAAGCTGTTTGAATTTGAAACAATAAAAATAGCTAGTTTGTAGGCTAGATCAAATGATTAATGGAAAAAATGGTACGATACTACGATGTAATGTTTTGACTTTAGATAAATTAAAAAGTCCATGCTTTGAGTTTGAGAAGGTTGACTTGTGGCGCAAGAAAGACTCGTTTCAACTTGAACACGGGAAAAGATCAAGGTTGCTTGGTGTCACACCCTAAAATCCTTAGAGAGGATCCGTCCCCGGGGAAGCACGGGAAGGAGGCCCAACAAGCCTCCCGGGCGCTAGACAGGTGATTTAACGCGCCCGAAGAAGTCTTGGTGTGTCAAGCAGAAGTTTTGGTGGGCCGAGCACAATTGCGCGAGTCTTACGCAGGTAACTTGATGGATGGAAACTCACCATAGGTGTACGACGGATACCCAGGCCACGAGAGAGGCCTAGGCGTGCACAAGGCAAAGGAAGAAATCAAGGGAACGCTAGATAATGGCACAAGGGAACGTTGGATAACGCGCCAAGGAAGTGGGCCAAGCGAATGGGCTGCCAGGCCCATGCGCATAGCGAGAAGACACGCGTCTCGGGCAGCGACACGCGACTCGGGCAGCCAGCGCACGCGGGCAGCGACACGCGGGCAGGGGAAGTCGCGCGCGACCGAGGCAGCGTCACCCACGCGGTTACGCAGCGAGCGTCACCCACGTGCAACCAGCGAGCGTCACCTACGCGGAAGGCTTGCATCACCCACACGTTTTGGGAGGACTTCACACGGATTGCCCACGAAGATTGAGGATCAAGAAGGGAAAGACGCGTGAAGAAGATAGCGGCCAAAAGGGGAAACACGTGCTAAAGATCAAGCTTGAAGATAGGATAAAGCTTCAAGGATCACGTCTAGAGTTGGATTTCGACTAGGATTAGGATTATCTTAGCCTTGCCTATTTAAAGAGCCATGTTGGCCGAGTTTAGTCATTCCATTCATTCGTTTATTCTCTAGCATTAGTTTAGGCTTAGAGTTAAGTCTTTCTAGGGATAAGTCTTATAGATTCGAGTACGGTCCGTGCACGAGTTAAAGTGCCGAGTCAGCAGAGTCTGTAATCCTTTTGAGTATTAATAAAAGCTTAAGGTTGAGGTGTGTCTCGTATATGATTGTCTTGAGTGATTAAAATACTTAGTGAGAGTGAGTGAATCCAATTGAGGAAGGGCTTCGATTGTTAAGGCTGGTCGGATTCAGGGGAATTCGACGCCGCATAGGGAATTTCGTTAAGAAAAGATAACGGAAGAATTAACCCTGTGACAAGTGGTATCAGAGCTGATATTTGTCTTCAAGAATGGTGAAGACAAAGGGGAATAACCCCGATCTGGTGGAACGAGTGACGACGTTAGAGGCGCTGGTTGTTGAACCCGCCGATGACGGCAAGTCCGTAGACGAACAGGTGGTCGCACATTCAGCGGAGATCAAGGAACTCAAAAAGATGATCTTAGAAGCTCAGAAGGAGATGATCGCCCAGAACGAAGTTATACTCGATCGACTTACGGAGGTTACTGCACAGTTATCGGAAAGAGTTACAGATTTGGAGGCCGATGTTAGACTTATTAAGCGAGCGACGGACAGCTTGCCAAGCGGAGTTAACAAAGGTGCTGGTCCGAGATTCAAGGTTCCCGAGCCGAAACCCTTCAGCGGGGTGCGAGACGCAAAGGAGCTAGAGAATTTTCTATGGGACATGGAGCAATACTTCAAAGCGGCTCACGTGGATTCCGACGAAAAGGTAACAATCACGAGTATGTACATGCAGGGAGATGCTAAGCTGTGGTGGAGAACCCGGCTTACCGAAGGAGTCGGCCAAGAGGGGGAAAGCATCAAGACTTGGGACGATCTGAAGACGGAGCTAAAGACTCAGTTCCTGCCCGTGAACGCGGCATGGATTGCGAGAGACGCATTAAAGAGGCTAAGGAAAACCGGATCTATTCGCGATTACGTGAAGGAGTTTAGCTCGTTAATGCTAGATATCCGTAACATGTCCGAGGAGGACAAGCTGTTTAATTTCCAGGATTACAGCCTTCGGCTCAGACGGAATTGAGGCGAAGAAACGTTCGTGACCTACAAACTGCAATGGCGGCAGCAGACGGGTTAGTCGACTACGAGTTCAACCATACCCCGGCGCGGACAGATCGGAGGGAGAACTCAGACGGGAGCAATAAAAGCTAAGATGAACTTCCAAGACGGGACAGAAGGCGGTGCTTCCTTTGTGACGGTCCCCACATTGCGAGAGAGTGCCCGACGACGATGAAGTTAACGGCCATGGCTGCCCGAGACGAAACACCCGAACAACCTGAGGAGGTTCCTGCTAGGATGGGATGCCTGCAGTCGCTCAATGCCATATGGGTGGTGAGCCCCGAGAGAAAGCGAGCCACACCCACAGAAGTGACAACCGGCAGCGAGCAAGAGTCCGAAGACGCGAACATTATTCCACACTGTGGTAGTGTGAAGTGTCCGCTACCCACCCTTGGGACACCCGACGAGAATGAGAGACAAGAGCCTATAGTGCCCTTGGCGGCTAGAGATGATGTCAGCCAAGAAACGGGTAAGGTGACATTAGCTTTTGTTGAGACAGGGTACCCGGCTAATGCACTAGGAGAGGAACCCGTGGAGAGGAGCAAGGCCCCTTCCCCGAGGAAGAAGAAGCACGAGTTCGGAACGAAACCGACGACTCGAGTCCCACATGTGAAGACACCAATAGAGATGGTGCAGAGAAGGGTGAAGCGTAAAGGGGACAAGAAAAGACGGTGTAGACAGTTCGAAAGAGGCGACAAGGTGTTGCTAAAACTGACGCCGCAAATGAGAACGAAGCTACCAGACGAGCTTCAAACGACCGAGTTACTTTAGTATCAAGGTCCCTTCGATGTGTCGAAGAAGGTCGGGGATGAGATGTACCGCCTTGAATTGCCGGCAGAGATGAAGAACCTCCATTCAACCGTCCATGGAAGCTTCTTGAGGCCGTATCACGAGGATTCGGAGCAGAAGAGGTTTCAAGAGAAGAGAGCAGAGTACGGAGCTAGATCGGGAAAGAGAGTCCATCAGATTCTAGACCGTCGGACGAGCTTGAAGAATGGCAGAGACGAGCTCTTGGTTCATTGGGAAGGGAGTAAAACGTGCGACGCTACGTGGGAGCATGACGATGCCCTTTGGCGATTCAAGAGCAAAGAGATGAAGACATGCTCAGAAGAAAACTCGACGAGGACGTCGGTTCAATCCGGCGGGGGAGAGTTTGTCACACCCTAAAATCCTTAGAGAGGATCCGTGCCCGGGGAAGCACGGGAAGGAGGCCCAACAAGCCTCCCGGGCGCTAGACAGGTGATTTAACGCACCCGAAGAAGTCTTGGTGTGCCAAGTAGAAGTCTCGGTGGGCCGAGCACACTTGCGAGAGTCTTACGCAGGTAACTTGATGGATGGAAACTCACCATAGGTGTACGGCGGATACCCGGGCCACGAGAGAGGCCTAGGCGTGCACAAGGCAAAGGAAGAAATCAAGGGAACGCTAGATAATGGCACAAGGGAATGTTGGATAACGCGCCAAGGAAGTGGGCCAAGCGAATGGGCTGCCAGGCCCATGCGCATAGCGAGAAGACACGCGACTCGGGCAGCCAGCGCACGCGGGCAGCGACACGCGGGCAAGGGAAGTCGCGCGCGACCGAGGCAGCGTCACCCACGCGGTTACGCAGCGAGCGTCACCCACGCGCAACCAGCGAGCGTCACCTACGCGGAAGGCTTGCATCACCCACACGTTTTGGGAGGACTTCACACGGATTGCCCACGAAGATTGAGGATCAAGAATGGAAAGACGCATGAAGAAGATAGCGGCCAAAAGGGGAAACGCGTGCTAAAGATCAAGCTTGAAGATAGGATAAAGCTTCAAGATAGGATCACGTCTTGAGTTGGATTTCGACTAGGATTAGGATTATCTTAGCCTTGCCTATTTAAAGAGCCATGTTGGTCGAGTTTAGTCATTCCATTCATTCGTTTATTCTCTAGCATTAGTTTAGGCTTAGAGTTAAGTCTTTCTAGGGATAAGTCTTATATATTCGGGTACGGTCCGTGCACGAGTTAAAGTGCCGAGTCAGCAGAGTCTGTAATCCTTTTGAGTATTTAAAAACTTAAGGTTGAGGTGTGCCTCGTATATGATTGTCTTGAGTGATTAAAATACTTAGTGAGAGTGAGTGAATCCAATTGAAGAAGGGCCTCGGTTGTTAAGGCTGGTCGGATTCAGGGGAATTCGACGCCGCATAGGGAATTTCGTTAAGTAAAGATAACGGAAGAATTAACCCTGTGTCACTTGGCTTGTATGTGTCAGTGTCAAATTCTGCAAGACATATTAGAAGGTAGACGTTTCTTTTTTTTTGAGCTTTTGAAGTTGTAATGTTTTGTGCAAAAACGGAAACATGAATTTGGGAAACTAATATATAGAGAGAGAGGAAGACTTAGCCTTCAACTTAAAATTATGAAATTAAGTAAGCTAAAAGATCAACAGTTGTGAATAAAGTTTATGAGGACATTAACGATGGAAAATTTATAGTTCGATTTTACTCGTTTCTCGATGATTAACGGGTTTATTGCAAGTTTTCGTAAGACTAATCAACGAATATTTTTAAAAGGGTTAATAACGGCAAAAATATCTAAAGTTTAGTCAAAGAACCCCACGTGTACCCAAAGTCTAAAAGTGGTGGTAAAAGTACCCAAAGTCACATTTGGGGCGTTGACCGCTCCATTCTTGTAACGCAATTAACTTAATCGTTAACTCTGGCCACGTGGACAAACGTGGGTTGCTGACATAGCAATTTTTTGCCACGTGGACGAGCCCACATCAGACTCGTTTACGAAAAAACAACGAATTAAACCCCTAATAGGGCTCGTCCATGTGGCAAAAAAATGCTAAGTCAACAAGCCACGTTTTTCCACGTGGCCAGAGTTAACGGGTAAGTTAACTGCGTTACGAGAATGGAGTGGTCAACGCCCCAAATACGACTTTGGGTACTTTTGCCACCACTTTTGAACTTTAGGTACGCGAGGGGTTCTTTGACAATACTTTGGGTATTTTTGCCGTAATTAACCCTTATCAAAATAATAAACTTGATAATTAGTTCCGAGAATCACATAACATTTGAAAATTATTTCAATTTTTTTCCTTGAAAAAGTATTCCTCAAAGTTCACTACAAATTTACCCCTCAGTAGACACTTTAAAACAGCTTGATACTAAGTGTACACTTTTGATATTAAGTTTTAGAAACTTTAGGATAGTTTTATACTATGTTTTTGACATTTTTGTTACCAATTTTAGACACTTTAGGACACTTGTATATTATATTTTAGACACCTTTGTACTAAGTTTAGACAATTTAAATGAGGTAAAATTGTCTAAAAAGGCACCAAGGAATAATTTTAAAAAAAAATTAAATAAATTTTTATTTGAGGTATAAATTATCAAGTTCCTAAGCATACATTACACATTAAAATCTATTTTATAAAATAACATTGATATATAGTAGTTCTTGAAAAATAACCTAGCACCACGACTTGCCATTAAAACATCACAATCTTAATTAAAGCTTCAGACCAGTTCGAATATTCTTAGAAACATTAAAATGTATCGACACGCTAGCTCGTACCCGTAGCGAAAGACAAGGCCGGACCCAACATACGAATTACGAAAGACCCAACATACTAATTACGAAAGAGCCAAGTATAATTAAAATAGTTGAGTAAACGTAATTAAAAAAAATTAAGAAATATAGAATGTAAAAAGCAAAAATTAAGAAACTTTTTCAAAAAATTGAAAGGTATCCGTCCTCTCTATGCCCATTCAATCCTGCTTTTTTAAAACAAATCCAACGCACACTAACGAGAAACTCGTAAAGGCCGCGATAAAATATATAAAAAGCAATTTTAAGAAACTAGAATAGATTGGTAAAACGGTCATGTAGATGTAAATTTCAATGTAATAGAATACAGAGCCTAAACAGTCTAAATTCTAGAAAATAGATTTCATGGGTAAATAAATAAACTGTTCTTCAGCAAGTGGCGAATACACTTTTTTTTTCTAAAAAACCTCACATCAAAACCCCAGATTGTCAATAGTCAATTATACATGCTTGTTCAATATTTAATTCCGTATAGGCATAAGTAAGAAAGCAATTTACATTATTCGAAGCGTTCCCAATCTTGGGTTACTTGCGCTGAAGACGGCAACGGGGGTGGAGCGTTTAAGCTTCCCATGCCGGAGTCAAAGGTCTCCCATTGAGTCGTCACTCCTACGGAGTTGCTTGCGTTGAACGGATTCGCGTTTCGTGCCTTCAGAGAGTCCAGCGAGTCCACGAGTTTCTGGATACGGCGAACCTGTAAGGGCAAGGTTGTAATCTTCAAGGTAAGAGACTGTTTCACCACAAATTTCAATCCCCATTCAATAATTTAGAGTAAACAGCGAAAACACGAAAAGTTAGTTGCTATTGTCATATATATAGAAAATGTGCTGCAACAGCTATTAGCGAACATGAAACCCGATCTATAAATTCAGCTATCATGAGCCTACAAATGAATCGATCAGGTCATCGAATAGGAGAAAGTTATTCCAAAAAGCTTCGGGAATCTAGTGGTCCTTTCACAAAACGTAACAAGTTACACGGCTATTACTCCAGAGAGTGAACCTATAATTAATTGATTTCATTAGTTGACAAAAGCAGTAATTCATGAGGAAACATGAAAAATAATATAATAAGACCCATAATAGAAATCCATACACAAGTACACTACTGATAACCGAAACCCAATTCCTAACTTGGAAAGATAAACCGGGAAAATTCTCCAAATGATGCTCAAATGTGCAATAGAAAACTCCACCAGTCAAACTTGACGGCTAACCCCAATATTGAGGGCCTTATATAGGCTTCGACACGCTTTATAACCCTGGACCTAAATACCTGAAATACCCTTAATGGAAGAAGATAATATTAAGGGAAAATTACGGCAAATATACCCAACCTTTGGTCAAACTTCCTCCCGTGTACCCAACCTTTAAAATTGGCGGCAAAAGTACCCAACCAGCGTTGACTGTGACTTTGGCTAAAAAACGTTAACTTTTGCCGTTAGCATAGTACACGTGTACATGCCACATAAGCCACCCGAAATTTATTACTATCATTTTTAACTTAATTAATGGTTAAACTAACTGAATTAATCTATCTATCAGATTAATCAACAAATTAATCAGCAAATAATCTACCAAAACACACATGAACTAATCAAATTTCATACATATTAAACAGCATTGAAAAAATATGTCATTGCAACGGACACGTGTACTATGCTAACGGCAAAAGTTAACGTTTTTTAGCCAAAGACACAGTCAACGGTGGTTGGGTACTTTTGCCGCCAATTTTAAAGGTTGGGTACACGGGAGGAAGTTTGACCAAAGGTTGGGTATATTTGCCGTAATTATCCCTAATATTAATGACATAATAATGCTGGTCTAGCATGAAACTGCATCTGATCAGGACTCTGCACTCAAAACTCAGACTATCCATATCTCTTGACAAGGTAAAATCCTTTTTTTTTCTTTTTTTTTTTATCTCTTAGCTACATTCTATGCCAAATTTTACAATGGAAAGATTAACAAGCCCATAAAATCTCGGGGAATTCCTGAAGACGAAACGGACAACAGATGCAATACGAATTTGAAATCAATGACTAATTTGCTTAAATGGGCATTTTTGTTAATTTCGTATTTGTTTGATACTAGTAAACGGTCTTAGGAGTTTTGGCCCTTACGCATTCTATTTAATCCAGTAAGAGGAAAAAAAACATGTGATTTAAAAAAATGAACAGGCAAACAATTTAAAGTTATGTGCAATAATGAGATAGTGTCCTAAAAACATATTAGCTTGTCCTAATTCTGTCCCATGCTTTGGTAAAATGTGTCGCTGATTCCTCTATTCTCTTATGTTATGAACAAAACCGTACACACAGCAAATTATGTTTTAGAAATTACACCCCTAAATTTTCAATTTTGACACTCATTTGAAAATCTTTTTGATACAGCCCGAGATCTTGATCTTGGTATAGGACCAATGGTGACATTCGACCAAGAACATGAGTGGCACGGAATCCCCTATATAATTGAGGAAATAATAAACTATACTATTGAATCATAATTGAGGAAATAAAAGGACCTTCTCCAAATGAAAAAAGAACTCCACTTAAGCGCATCCACGGAAAAATGCAAGGAACGATGAATGTTTTGTGTGTAACAAACACTAACCTCTGCCTTGCGCAGCATTTTCGCTTCTCCGTCAGCCTCAATTCCGTCCAGCTTTAGCAATTCCCGCATGAGCAATTCAGTTGTCACGTCGAACTCCTTCTCAGCAACCTGAGTCCCGCCACCCACCACCGCTTCCAATGCCGCAACCTACCAAGCAAAAATAAAGTCAACAAAACGAAACAGAGTCCCCCAAATAAATGCAAATTCCGCAACAGAGTCAAAATCAAAAGAAAAAATCACCCTATCTGCGAGCTTTTCAACTTCAGAACTGATATTGGAAACCGCTTGAGAAGCTTTTGATGCCTCACCGCTCTTTTTCATTTCCTCGATCTTCGTCTCTTTTGTTTCCGGATTTTCCAAGAGAGAAACTTTTGAGTTCTCCTTCACACCCGCGGTGCTCAGTTGCTCCGCGTCTTCCCTTTCTTTCCCTCTGAACAAGAGTTTCTGCTCTTCGGGTCGCAAACCGATTTTATGTAAAAGCGATTGTTTCATATCCCCTGAGAATTGAGTCAAGTACCAATGCACGAATAAACACCAGATATTCATAAGGCAACAAATATCTTCTGATGATTGACAATCATAGAAAGAAACCCACAAAATTGCAACTGTGCAGAAACCAAGCACAATCACAAGAATAAGAACCCTAGGGCAGGGAGATGAGTATGGGGTTACCGAAGGTCGATTGGGCGGGGACGAAGACCTCGTAGTGGTTGGGGCCGTGAAGGACGTTGACGTTGATCATGGGCCCACACTCGTCGCGGCTCTGCACCAGCATACCGCCGGGCCTCATCTCCCACTCGATCCCGTCGGCGGCGTTAGGGTTCCGAGCAGGAGTGGTGGGAGTCTTCCTCATGGGGGATTCTAGTCAGAGACCGTAGTCGTGGCAAGCGAGACGCCAGTCCTCGATCCAATTGCTTGCTTTCCTGGGTTTATATATATCTTCTCTTCATTCCTGCAAAAACACGTTTTGCCTGGAACGGTGTCGTTTGACCTTTTTTAAAGGTTGTCGTTTCTCATTACCCTGTATCTGTAAGTAGACACCTCTACAAATTACAAAATACTCGGGCAATCGGATTTTTTTTTTACCTGAAATCGGAAATGATCGGGATTGAAATACCAAAAATAATTAAGAAACGGATTAAGATTCCAGTTCCTTTCTGATTTCGCATTTTTATGAACCGGTTGATATGGAACCGGTTTTTATAATCATATTAAATTAAAAGTGATCGGATTTTTTTACCTGAAATGGGAAATGATCGGGATTGAAATACCAAAATTGATTAATAAACGGATTAAGGTTCCAGTTCCTTTCTGATTTCACATTTTTAAGAGCCCGTTGATATGGAACCGGATTTTAGAATCAGGTTAAATTAAGGGTTAATGAGTCAAATGCCCATCTTGACCAAACATTAAAAAAAAAACACCTAAGTCCATAAATAGTAATTAAAATTACCACTTAATTGATTTGTGGACAATTATACCCCTCCTAAATAATTTGCGTTTAAAATTTATTAAACTTTTTCAGGGTTTTTTTTCGAATTTAATTCAACAAAGTCAATTTCAATTTATTTGTGGCTAATTTTACTTAATTGTAGCTTAAAAAAATAAGTAATCAATGTAAAAAAAATCCCCTTAAATGCGGCTTAATGAGTCAACTTAATTAATAGATTTATTCGAAATATTTTTTTTAATTAAACATGGATTAAATCGTTAATTGAGTTTTTATGTGTAGCTTTTCGTAGTGGTAAATGTAACTACAAAACTGCAATAATAGTTTAAATTTTTTATAATTGTAGTTACATTAATAAGTGACATATTTTATTTCAATTATCATACATGACTTTTCGAGTTGAGTTCGGTATAATTTTATAAGCCAAACTCGGATTGCTTTTTTAGAACGGGTTCGAGTCGAGTTTTTTGAGTCCATTCTTGATTTGACTTTTTCGTGCCGATTCGGGTTAACTTTTTTGGATCGGGCTCTAGTTGCATATATTGGACACGACTCTGAGTTAGACTTTTTTCGGGCCGATCTCGATTGACTTATTTAACTTTTTCGGTCCAGGCTCGGGTTAACTTTTTTAAGCCGGTCTTGATTTAACGTTTTGGGGTCGATCTCGGTATATTTTTTTGACAACCCTCTGTTTAACTTTTCGGATCGAGATCGGGTTTAGTTTTTTAGATCGATTTCATGATGTAAAAACTTGTTCCACAAAAACAATAAACGAAATATCACATTCATGAATGGAAACATTTTTATGGGTAAATTGCGAATAACCCTATGATTAAAAAAAAAATTGAGGTATGTACCCAATTTTTTTTATTGCTATATTACCTAAAGTTTCTTCTGTTAACGGCCGATGTTCTCTCCGTTAATTTTTTTATTTTTATCGTTAAATTTTGTCACATTGGTTGCCACGTCACCAGCAAGTAGATTTGGCAACACAACCACGTGGCATTTTTTTTCTTAGGTACTACCTTTTTAATATCGATTTTAGGTTGCCTTTTTTACACCGGGGTAGGGTTGTCTGCTTTAGATCGATTTTTGAGTCGACTTTCTTACAACGGGCTCGGCTTGACTTTTTAGGCCGCGGTTGGCTTGTTTATATCGATTTTGGGTTGTTTTTTTTCCTCTTAACCATTACTTTTTTTATATAAAAAAATAGTTTTGGCTTGTTTATTTTTATTTTTTACTCTTGGCTCGGGTTGATTTTTCTAGATCGATTTTTTAGTTCTTTTTTACATCGAGCTCGAGTTAACTTTTTGAGCTTTTATGTATACTTATAAAAGGACTCGAAGATGATGCTGAAGGTTCATCAGGGAAAGACGATGGCCAGAGTCCAAACTCGGTATAAAAAATCCAACCGGACCCCAGCCAGAAAAGCCAACCCATACCAGGTATAAAAAAATCAACCAGAAAACTGATTTAAAGAAGTATGAGCCCGATGTAAAATAGGCAAACTAAAAAATGCCATGTAATGTGAGTTTAAGCCTGACTTGGCTCAACCCCTAACAGAGATTTCCCTAGAAGAGATTTCCCCACCAGAGCGAGCAGAGAAGAGCCCGAGCAGAGATCTTCCTAGCAGAATTTCTCCCACCAAAGAGCTCCCCACCAGAGATAGGTCCGACCAGAGAGTTTCCCCAGCAGGAAAGGATCCGACCAGGAATGCTCCTACCAGAGATGCCCCTACCAGAAGAACTCCTACCAGGATTTTCCCAAGCAAAACTACACCCTAGCAGGCTTGCTAGGGACACACGACCAGAAGGTTCCAAACTTGAGGAGCAAGTTTGGAGATTTGATTTGGTTTCCTGATTTTGTCATGATTCGAATGTAAATGTAAAAGATTTGATTGAGTTTATTTTAGGAAGTTTAGCTAGGGTTTCGTTTTTTTTCTGGTCTCCTATAAATACTAGTGTTAATGTTTATTTTTTGTAACTCCATTATTGCAATTTTGCTATTCGATTAATCAGAGAAATTTTCTATCCCAAAGTTTTCTTGCTTTCTTTTCTTTTGTTCTCCATGCTCTTCTTTTGGTTGCAGATCCATTATTGTGAACCAACAATTGGTATCAGAGCGAAAGTGCCAAAGAAGATGTCGTCACCAAGCGAGTCCACCGGAGGAGAGTTGACGACGGCGACGAAGATCGGATCAAAGGAAGGGAACGTGACGCTCCATTACCCGATGCTCACGAAGAGCAATTACTCGGTGTGGGCGTTGAAGATGCGAGTGAACTTGCAGGCGCAAGGAGTTTGGGAGGCTGTAGAAGGCAGCGATGTCGAAGTGCGCAAGGAAAGGATGGCACTCGCCGCCATCTACCAAGGAGTTCCGGAAGATGTCCTTCTCATGATTGCCGAGAAGGATTCCGCAAAAAAGGCGTGGTCGACCTTCGAACCATGTAGATGGGCGCAGATCGCGTCAAGGAAGCAAAGGTCCAGACCTTGAAGAGTGAGCTCGAGGTTATGAGGATGAGGGAGAGCGAATCAATTGATGATTTCGCTATGCGGCTCACGTCCATTGTGACCGGCATGGAGACAAGGTGGAGGAGACCACCGTCGTCAAGAAGTTTCTCCGAGCAGTGCCTCACAAGTACATGCAAATCGTGACATCGATTGAGCAGTTCGGCGACCTCAAGACCATGACGATCGAGGAGGTTGTTGGTCGCCTTAAAGCCCACAAGGAGAGACTTCAGGGTTACGGTGACAGAGAAGAGGAGAAGCACCTCCTGCTCACGCATGAAGAGTGGACGGACAGACAGAAGAAAAGCAGGGGAGCAGACTTTTCTTCTAGCTCCTCTGGTCGGAGTAGCTACAGCGGAGACAGCCGAGGACGTGGTAGAGGTCGTGGACGAGGGCGAGGTCGGGACACGCGAGGTTGCGGCAGTGGTGCACCCCATTAGAAAAGCACGACCAGGAGAGACAAGAGCACAGTGAAGTGCTATAATTGTCAGAAGCTTAGGCATTTTGCTTCGGAGTGCCTCAGCAAGAACCACAAAGAGGAAGCGAATCTGATGAGATTCACTGAAGACCAGCCAGTTTTGATGTTTGCCGAACAGGAGGTAAGCCAGGACGGACAAGAAGACGAGGAGACGATTCTCGTAGGCGAGAGAGAGCAGAGAGCAGACCTGCCCGGAGAGCAGAGAGCAGACCTGCTCAGAATCCAAGCAGAGAGCAAAGACCAGAGACCAGACCAGCTCGGAGATGGTGTTCCATATCGAGGATAAGGTTATTGCGAATCTCCTCGTTGACGGAGAGCAGAAAGTCTCTACCGATGTCTGGTACCAAGACAATGGCGCGAGCAACCACATGACAGGAGACTGAGCTAAGTTTGAAGAGCTCGATAAGAAGAGCACATGGAACGTGAAATTTGGCGATAGCTCAATCGTCGAAATTAGAGGCAGAGGGTCCATCCTGTTCGTGTGTAAGAACGGGGACCAACGCCTCATGACCCAGGTCTACTACATATTGGACATGTGTGTCCTTAAACAAGATATTTTTATCCATTTGGAAAAGATTATGACAAGTCGTTGAATAAAGATGATGCTTATTATGATAATCTTATTATAGTTTCTGGTAGAGTAAAATAGAATGTTTGATCCTTAGTTCATAAAGGATGCAATTATGAATTATTATCACAACAGAGTCAATGTGAAGAAGAATTAATAATCATAATAAATGAACTTAAAATGTCTGTGACCTGATTAACTGGGTGGGAGCCCATTAATCGTACAAGGTCATTAATGTGACTAAGTGACAATCCTATTCTAAATTTTGTGTGTGTCACACTCACTAGAAGTGCATTAAGTATGAAGTGTCTTCATACTGGAATGGACCTGACTTAAACTCCGGAAGTCATCATATAAGACCGTCACTGATAACTTGGAGTTGAGTCACTAGTAGATGATCAAATGGATATTCGATCTAAGTCCTGAGTGGTCTTGAGTCCGAGCTGCTGGCTTGATTGTTCTTTGATTTAACCGTTAAAGAACACAATATATTACCGTTGTTCCCAACACTATTATTTTGGGAACATGATAGTCAGCAGTAAGGGTAGCTTGGTCATAGACATGGGCATCACACAGCTCTCTTCAGAGTCATGATGATTCCCTTGATTGTCGGTGGTGAGAAGTGAGAGGTACCCGTGCGCAACTTATGAATCGAAACCATAAGTGGGTTACTCATAATATTACTGACTGAGTCAAGGATGAAAATGCAATGAGGGGCATAACAGTAGAAACCGCCTGCTCGTGTGTGGATCATCAAGTGAAAGATTGTATCAATGGACACCCTGCTGTAATAAAGGGAATAATATATACTGTATCACTAAAGAGTGCAGCCTCGGGTTTATAGTGGAATAACACCGAGGTTTGACGAACACCCTAATAGTTCGTTGGAGCTTAAGTGATACGGGTCCATGGTCCCCAGGATAGCTCCGTAACGGATGATACGTACGTGATAAAGACATTTGAAATGTTTTTAAGATCATTTGGCAAGGCTCATAAAACTGAAGTCTATGATAGACATCAGATAGTTTTATCAGTAGCGTGGCAAAAGTACCATATCTTGGTAACCGAAATTAACTGACAAAATAAAGTAGAATTTGGATTTTCTGTCAACATAAAAATTGTTGGAAATTAAATTCTGAGCGACTTTTCTTTTGGAACCGAGTCGTTTCGTTGTACGGTTTGTGATTTAGAGAATTTCTAAGTTTATGATCGTTTCGGTAAACTATGAAATTAAATCACATGTCACGAATTGAAATGATGGTGTGTCACCATGACATTTAAATGTGTGATATTGAGATAAGAGAACATTAATATAAATTAATTATTCGAATTTTATTATTAATGTATTATTAATAATTATTCAATAATTAATAGATTTATATTAATATGAAAATAATATATTTTTATATATTATAGTGTAGAAATCGAATTGGGCTTTGGAATATGGATCCATTCATATTAGTCTTTCCATAATTACGGCAAAAGTACCAAATGTTTTGGTATTTGAGAAAAACCCTAAAATCAATTTAATCCATTGGATCGGTTATGATTTAATATCAACCGTTGGATTATGATATTGATGAATTCGAAATTAATAACTTGGTGACCAAGTTTTCATTTTTCGAATTTGGTTCATTAATTATATCCGTTAGATCGGTCTAAGATTTAAGCTTTACCGTCGGATTGGGAATTAATTAATTATATATATTTATATTATTTTTCGAATTATGGTTTATGGATAAATTCGAAATTGTTTTTTATTAAATCTTTTTATATTTGATTTTATCCTAAACTAATTTGATCCATTAGATCGGTTTAAAGATTTATCTCAACCGTTGGATGATAATTCGAATTTTAATATATACATATATATATAATTCGAATTTATAAAGATAAGATGATAAGATTGGATTTTTGATTTTATCCAAATCTTTCTTATTTAATTAAATCCCTAATTAATTATATCCATTGGATTTAGATAAGATTAAATCTGGACTATTGGATTAAGATAATTAATTATATTTAATATATTAAATTCAAAAATTAAGGAGGGAATTTCTCCAATTCGGTTACGGTCTGAGCCTATAAATAGGAGGCTCATTCTACACATTTTACATACCTCTCCCTAGAGAAAAATTTGAACTCTCCCTCTCCTTTAGGGTCTTCGAATTTTCTCTCTGATCTCTCTTTCTGGTTTGGCTTAAGAGACTTAGTTCTCTGGAAGCTTAAAAAGAACCATCAGTTTAAATTTTGCGACGGAGTCCTGCCGGCGAAGCCCACGCTTCGGTACGAGGATTCCAGGAGAATATCCCGGAAGATCACAGGAGTTTCCCTCAGCACCGGCGGAACCCTGCCCGATTCAGAACGCGCAGCCGGAAGTCGTCATTAGAGGTACGGCCTTATGCATTGGGTTAATAAATGCAACCATTTACTGCTTTCTATTTATTTCCTATTATGACTAGATTATTAATAATGATTTATGAATATTAAATTGCATAATATTTATAAGATCTTGTTATATAGTTATTATCTGATATCCGGACCGTTGATCGGATAACAAGTTTTCCGCTTTAAAATAATTTTTTAAATGTTACCCGGACGGTTCGGAGGTATGATTCCTGATAATTAACATGGAATCCGAGACGTGATTCCCAACACTACATCCCAAAGCTGAAGAGTAATATCATCAGCCTCCGACAGATGACAGAGACCGGCAACACAGTGGTGATGTCTAGTCCCCATTTGAAGATGTGGAACCGAAGTGGCAACCTGTTGATGAAGGTAAAGAGAACGCCGAACATGTTGTACAAGATTCTCCTGGAGACAGGCCAGCCCGTCTGCTTAATGGCTTCCCTAGCAGACCCTGCCTGGTTGTGGCATGCGAGACTTGGGCACGTAAACTTCTACGCGCTCAAGATGATGGGCGAGAAGGAGATGGCCATTGGGGTTCCCAAGATTGAGCACCCCAACCAGCTAGGAAGTTTAGTTAAGGTTTCATTTTTTTCTGATCTTCTATAAATACTAGTGTTAAATACTAGTGTTAGTGTATTTTTTGTAACTCCATTATTGCAATTTTGCTATTCGAAAACGTAACTGTGTTGCCAAATCTACTTGATCATCTATACGGTGGTACGTGGAAGCTAATGTGACAAAGTTCAAACAATGATAATAAAAAATTAATGACTAATCCGATAACAGAAACAAAATTAGATATTATAGCCAAAAAAAAATTAGATACATAATTCAAAATTTCTAAAACATTATCACAATTTACCCTTTTTTATAAATACAAATTGTATCCAAAACCATGAACCGCAAACGTAATCTCATCTCAACATTAAGACTCAATTAAGAGTCTTCCACAAATGCAATTTGTATCGTAGCCGCACGACCAATTTTATTTTATTTTGTTTCATTTTTATCGGAAACAACTTGACATCAATTTTTTTTTTTCGGCAACATGTCGCCCAACTTCATCACGACATGTCGTTCATTGCATCAGAAATTATATAAATCAGCATAAACGTATTTCAATTTTCAATGCCCAAATAGTAAAGAAAACGGAAGGGAAACATTGAATAGGTAGGGTCCATTGCTAGGAGGATTATTTTTGGTACATATTACATTTAAGATTTACAGTCGAAGCGAGTCATTCAAAAATTGGCCATAAGCGCAGCTTCGGCCAGCACATACCCTGGAATCGCGTCCAGCAGCTTCTCCTTCGTAACCTATACGAGAACAACTTCACATTATTCCATTGACTTATAAATGAAATCAAAAGTCTTCGAATATACGAAAACACACCTCAAGCTAATTCAAATACTGAGGATATATATGCACAAATACTTCCAAAATAGAGTTTATGATTATATACAGGCAGCTTAAACTCAAAAGGATTGTGGCTGGCTAGGGATCGGGAAACCAGATCTTTCACTTCTGGTATTTGGAGGCATAAATATCAAAATTTCGATCAGTTGAAACTTGATCCACTGGGACGACAAAACTGAAAACTGATTTTTTTTTTCTTTTTCTAGTTTTAATAGAACGTTGACAAATAAATACCGAACGTAGGAAAAAAACTTAAATGACAGTACTTTTTAGTCAAGTGATCAAGTTAACGCCACGTGATATTTACCCCAGTTTGTAAAAAAAAATAAAAAAAAATCGTGAGCCTCATTGACCTAACATTTATAATATATATAAAAGAGATGGAAATATATGCAGCTTCAGTGTTATCAATTTTGAGTAATTTTATTGCTAATTTTTACGTACGTTTTAACTGGTCAATATTTGATTATTTATACCACCAATATTCTCTTACCTTCTTATTAAAGCCAATTAAAAAAAGGACAAATTACTCAATTTCAAACAAGAAAGACGCGACATACCATGTTCTAATTGCTAACGAATAGTAGTATACAAATATGTCAAAGTATACGTATGGATTCATGCATGAGTGTTGAGTATATGTACGTACCTTGTTGCCAAGGTGGATTTCAGTATCCAAGGCGTAGAGCTTAAACTCAATCTTGTTGTTAGAGGTCGTGTCCGGGCCACACCACCCAGGGACCTTCCCGTCGTTGATCCCTTCCTTTACGCCCGCAAGCTCGCCCTCGGTCTCGTCTTCCTTGCAGGAGAAGCCCTCCGGCAGGCCCTTCGCGCCCGGCGGGATGTTGACGACCACCCAATGCGTCCACGGCTCGTCGATGTCCTGCACCACCAGAGCTACGGTTTTCGTGCCGTCGGGGACGTTGTACCACTCCAACGGCGGCGACCAATTCTTCCGAGCGCCTTGTCCTTCCTGCGTGTACTTCCTCGGCAGCCGTCCCTCGTTGTCGATCCCTGACGACGCTAGCCGGAACTCTTCGCTCGCCATAGTTTCCGATGAGCAAAACGCGGTTGTTTTGTGGTTAAGTTTAGCGGTGCTGTGTGCTTTGGTACGTGTACACAGATTAGAGAAGCGATGCTATATAGAGGTTGTGGTGTAATGAGTGCATGGGTGCGTGACACGTGGCGAAGCATGGGTTTGAGGTGGCGAGCGTGGGTGATAGGAGAGTCGTGATGGGGACACGAGGATGACACGTGGGACTTTGTCGGTTGGTTTGGATAAAATTAGAGTAAGCGTATTTAGAGATTTGAGAATTCTTCTCTTTTGTTCTCAAAGTTTAAACGTGTCAATCTTTAAGTGCGATTTTTTAACTACCATGTTTCTTTATAGCATTTTCCTACTAAAGTTGTATAAATACTTGGCAAAACTCAATTTGTTCGTTGACATGGCTCAAATTTGTTAGTTAGTGAACGTTACGAAATTCGAAATTAGTTCTATTAGTTAATTAAATTAATGGGCTTATGGGAGTTCTATTAAGTAATTTATCATTGAATAAACTTAGTTAAATTAATATAATTTATTTAAACTTTAAAGTATATAACTCACATATTCGAGCAATCGAAAAAAAAAATTTAATATATTTAAAATAGTTATGTATTCTTTTACAAAACATTATCTCAATTCACTCTATTTCATTAAGGAAAACACTTAAGAAAATTTATAAAATCCGAGCTTTTTATGGTTAAGTTGATTTTTTGTTTTGTTTTGAAAATACGACGAACAGTGGATTCCGAGCTTGTTTTATAATATGTAGAAAATGTGCTGCAACAGCTTTTTAAGGTTAAGGATTAAAATCCACTACTCTATGCAAGCTACAACCAGGTTGAATTTCATCTTTCGTTACTTATCAAGATTATTAATTTTCGAAGGTTCTCCGTTATTTTTGTTTTGAGGATAAGAATTGCTCGCAAACCTTAACAGTGTCGTCAAGATATACTTTTTTTTTTTTTTTTTTTAAAGTTTTTAGTAGAACCAAAAAACTAGTGGGCGTCAAATTGCTTAAAAGAAATATGCGGCGACAACTAAAGGCACGGTAGAATCCATGCTTGGTGCCTAGGCATATACCACCGCGTCAAAAGTAAAACGGATCGAAAAACACACAAAGCCAGCAACAGGAACAAACGTGGGTACCCGAACGTCATGCGCCACTATCCCTTGGGGCGGCACCACGGGCGCTTCCCAGTGCCAGAGGATAGGTCGCTGCTGACTTAGGCCTAACTAAACCCTAAAGATAATAGCGGCCTAAGCCCAGCGACCCTTCCTAACTAACCCAAGGGAAATGTCTAGGCCCAGCCTATAATACCTGCCTAGACAAGGGCCCAAGGATGGGCTCCGACCTGCCTAGACAAGGGCCCAAGGATGTAGAAGGCCATGGGCCCAACCTTTCAAGTTTTCTACATGGACAACTCGTTAATTCTAGGGACATGGCGTTTGTTACAAATGATATTTCGTTGTGCTCTCTTTTTTCTTTTTTATATACTCTCATTTTTTATTTATAATTTTAAAATAATTTTTTTGTTGTTGTTGTCAATCTCTATGTAATTCGTATTCACTTGGAGTTTTAACCTCCGCTATCTTTCTTCTAAAACAAAATATATCAGAGTCCATGTATTTAAAATCAATCTTAAAAAAAAAAACTAAAAAAAAGTCACAATAATACATCAGTTGATGATGGATTTACTAATGTGCTAAACTGTCCCATACCTGTACACATGCACATCATAATTAATAGAATTATTAGCAGCAATAATATTTAGTCTTTTTAAATTTGTTGAGACATTTTTTTAATATTTTTTTAAAAATTAAATATCCATTTTTTTACAAATTTTAAAAGGGAACATTTAAGAAAAATGTAGACCTGATTTTTTAAAGACATTTTAGGATGGCATAAACTTAGTTTTTTAAGTTTTATGTACTCGAGTTGAATACTGAGTAAGATAAGGGATACATCAATTATAGTATAGTATTTCTATAAAATTGATATATTGATGATAAAAACCATAGACTAACATCAATCAAAGCAGAGAGAAACGAAAACAATGACATAAAAACTGACATGCATAGTAACTATCTAGGTTATTAAATCCAATTTTATTTAATAAGAAAAAACATGACAAATTTCATTAGACGCAAAACTCATCAAAGACCTAATCGCACCTGCTACATTCTCACGTGCATATAGAGTACTGCTTTTTGGTCCTTATTTGTTTACTGCATGGTCAAGTCATCAATCAAAGTGCTAAGTCTAAACATTGTTAAGCTCGGATCCGGCCGGACCCCTCTTAACACTGAGAAGCCTTCCTTTAAAGGGAGTCGATGATTCTCGAAGTCGACGACGCCCAAGAATCGGCGACATTCGGAGGCGACGACGCCCAAATAACCGACGACACCCAGAATCGACGACGCCCAGAATCGACGACACTCGGAGGCGACGGCATCGATGATTGGCGACACCGGATTCGATAAAGGGAGTCGACAGCGAGAGGACAAGCGGAGGTAGACAGCTAGCGATGTGAGGTGCATTTAATGAAGCCCATGCGAATCTTACCTACTCAGGCTGGTAGGCACTCGAGAGCAACACAGGGCATGGGCCAACCATGCTTTGCATGGTTAACCCTACTCCCGGAAAAAATTCTTAGGAGAGTGTTTGATGGGACTTGACAAGAAAGAGCGGGAAATTAGTGATAAAGGGAGAGATAGTCCCTATATAGCAGGAGAGAGGCCTCATTTGTAAGGGGACCGGAACCAAGAACTGGAGAGATTATCAATACAGAAGAATTTCTATCCATAACGCTGTTCTTAGGTGCTTCTAATTGTAAAACGAGAAAAACCGAAACTCTTTCTTTAAAAACAAAAGGGAGACATTTTGTGATTGTTGAGCGTACGAAACACGCTCAACAGTTTGGCGCCCACCGAGGGGTCTCCGTTTTTCTCTATCACGCGACTAGAAGCTCGAGAGGATGGCAAACAACGGTGAAAACGACAGCACGGAACGCGCGGAGACACATGGAGAGGAGACAACCAACAGGAACGCAGAAAGCAACCAAACCACCGTAGAAGATCTTCGACAACAATTGGAGGAGGCAGCGGCGAGAAATCAACAACTCACCGCCCTCTTGGATCACGCGGTTGCTGAGGTGAGAAGACAGTCCCCACAAAGCTTGATCGTAGGGACGTCGGCTCCCGGAAGGGGAGAACCGGACAAGGAAACAGAAGACCGGGCACCGTCACGACTTGGCTTCAGTAGAGCCCTATTTTCGTCTCCCGAAAGCACACCACCAGAGTGTTAAGGTCGGATTTGGTCAAATCCATCCTCAACACAACTCGTGTCGTTTTGTCCATAAACGACACAAGAAGAGAGTGAGGAGGTTCGCTGACCGATGGCCAACCAGGGAGTATCCTCGAGGAGGTTCAACCCTCGAGGAAGTCTAAGAGCAACCCTCGAAGAAGTCTAAAAGCAACCCTCGATGAAGTCTGAAAGCGTCATGATGAAACATGCAGGGCCGAATGACAGCTGACTAGACGTGCATTTAATGAAGCCCACCTACTCACTCGACGAGAGGCATCAGCGACGAAGCGTGCAAGGCCGAATGACGGATGACGACATGTGCATTTAATGAAGCCCACCTACCCATTATGGCAGTCTGCTCGGAAGTGACGTAAAGCATGGGCTAACCACGCTTCCCTCAAATCACTCTGGGAAACTAATGATTATAAAGAGAAAAGGGCGGGAAAGATGCGGTGGAGTCTTAATGTAAGCTCTATAAAAGGCGAGTTAAGCCTCGTTTGTAAGGGTTCGGAAAATAGAGAAGGAAACCAGAGAAAAAGAGAGAATATCCTGTAATAGAAAGGCTTAAGGAATAGAGAAAGTTCTTGTTCTTGATCCTTCAACTGTCCAGCAATTCAACGAAAGGAAACCGAGCTCTTGTCGGAAATATAATAAAACGAAGATATTCACTGATCATTGTTGCTAACTTGTTCTTTCTGATTATTTCTGTGACTGGAAGAGGGAGGTGAAAATCGCCCTCTACACAGAGGATGACGGAAGGAGACCCGCACAGTAGGAGACCCGACGAGAGACGCCGCTGCCGACGGCGTCCCGCCAGAACCCGCCCATGACAACACGCGTGCCCACAGACCTAGCAGCAGAGCAGCACCAGCAGAGCGTGACGACAGCCGCAGTCGAAGCAAGGATCCAGGAGCGCGTCGACAGGGCGCTGCTCGAGTTAACGTCGAGAATGGGATACGTGACATCGCAGATGCACAAGGCGACGAGTGCAGCCCCAGAGATCGACAGACTGGTCGAGGAATCCAGGCACACGCCTTTTTCCCCGCACGTCAGTAGCGTCAGAATCGACGAGATGCCCAAGATCAGACCAACCTCGAATCTCAACGGGACGAATAAACGCACGAGGACCGGAACGGGAGGCCATCCTGTGCCACTTGTTTGTCGACAGCCTGCAGGGACCGGCTATGGAGTGGTTCGCGAAGCTCCCGCCTAACTCCGTTAGCTGCTTCGACCACCTCGTCTCCTATTTCCCGCGCCACTACTCGATGTACGTACAAAATGAGGTAAACATCACCGACCTTTGGCTGCTGGAGCAGGACGAGGGCGAAATTCTCCGGAAATTCATTGGGAGATTCAAAGAGGTTATGGCTCGAGTTTTCGGGCTGGACGACAGCGTCGCCGTCCAAGCTCTAAAGCACACATTGTGGTTCAAAGCACCCTTCTGGGAGGAACTGATCAAGACACGCCCGTCGACGATCGAAGACGCCCTCCACAGAGTGTCCGTGTTCATGCAAATGGAAGAAGAGAGATCGATGCTGGCAACGAAATATGAGTCGAGAAGCAAAGGAAAGCAGCCAGAGAAGAGGGAAAGTAGGGACCAAGGAGATAACTCGTCGGCGAAGACGAGACGGGGAGAAGAAGACAGACGCACTTTCAACCAACAGCGTGTTCGAGAAATCCCGAAGCGAGCAGTCTACCAGGTCGAGGAGAAACGGGATCATACAGGGGGACAAGGGGGTTACGAATGGAAAGTGTGGCTCAAAGACCCGAACAAATTCTGCAGCTTCCACAACTTCAAGGGACATTCCACTGAAGAATGTGCCATGCTGAAGAGGAGGCTGGCTGAGAAATATGCGACAGGAGAAACGCCGGGCGTCGACCTAGGAAGTCCTCATGAGCAATGGGGAGACCACCGGCGACAGTACCAGCGGGAAGAGCCGGCAAGGGAAGGAGGAAGCGGTCGACTCCGGCAAAAGAGAAATCCGACCACCGACCAAGCGACGGTCCAGCATGCCGGGCAGAGCTCTGACGCCGATGAGCCCCCGAGGGCGAGGAAGCGAATAGACATGATCATGGGAGGATCATACTTGTGCGACGACTCCGTCAACAACATCAAGGCTCATCAGAGGAGGGCAAGGGAGCACAACCGAGGAGACACTGTAATGGCTGTGGCCGGGACAGAGATAGCCTTCGTCGAAGACGAAGCTTGCGCCGACCCGCACGACGATGCGCTAGTCCTTTCACTTGGAGTCGGTAATTGTGACGTCAGCCGAATCCTCATCGACAACGAGAGCTCGGTGGATGTCATTTTCCATGAGGCCCTCAAAAAGATGGAGATTGAGGGGATCGAAATCCAAGTGAAGCCGCGAAGCGTCTCCGGCTTCAATGGCGATGTTGCCACGTCCCTCGGAACGGTCAATCTGCCAATATGCGCGGGGAACGTCAACAAGATGACTACACTGATGGTGCTTGATTGCCCGTCGATCTTTAACATGATCCTCGGGCGACCGTGGATACACTCCATGAGAGCCGTTCCGTCAACATACCACTAAACCATCAAGTTCCCTGGCAGAGGGGGAAAGGTGGAGGAGATAAAGGGGAATAAGGACGCCTACAGGACTTGTTACCTGATGAGTTACCGATCGACGGGGTAGGAGGAAGAGCAACGGAAGAAGGGCCACGCATAGCAATCAGCGTCGCCGCCCCCCGAGGTCACAAAACAGAAGGATGGCGACGACAGAAGCGAGGTGGTAGACGAAGCGGCGAAGCAAAACAGCTCCGACGACGGACGAACGACAACAACGGGGCAACCGAGTCTGGAGACACTGGAACAGGTCTGTATCGACGACGACGATCTGACCCGAACCGTCGGTGTAGGGGCGGGCCTCGACCAAGGTTTGAAACGACAACTGATTGAGTTCCTAAAGAAGAACCTCGAAACTTTTGCTTGGTCCCACGAGGATATGTCGGGGATCGATCCATCGATCATGGCGCACGAACTCAACACTGACCTGAACCACCGACCAGTCAAACAGAAAAGAAGGAAGCTAGCACCCGACAGGAACAAGATAATCAACGACGAGGTGGGCAGGCTGCTATCGACGGGGGCCATCAGGGAAGTCAAATATCTCGAGTGGTTGGCGAACACCGTCGTCGTTAAAAAGAAGAATGGAAAATGGCGAGTGTGTGTGGACTGCACAGACTTAAATAAGGCGTGCCCCAAGGATAGTTTCTCCATGCCACATATCCACCGACTCGTCGAGGCAACCCATGGGTACGAACTGCTGAGCTTCATGGACGCTTACTCAGGATACAACCAGATCAGGATGCATCCGGAGGACGAAGAGAAGACCGCCTTTATCAGCGAAAGGGGAACCTATTGCTACAAGGTGATGCCGTTCGGACTGAAAAATGCCGGGGCAACCTAGGTAACCAAGATGTTCAGTCAGCAGATCGGTGAGACGATGGAAGTCTACATCGACGACATGGTGGTCAAGACTTTGAAGGCAGCAACACACGTGGAGCGCCTGGAAAAGTGTTTCAAGATCCTCAACCAGCACGGGATGAAACTCAACCCCGCCAAGTGCACCTTTGGAGTAGTGTCGGGGAAGTTCCTTGGCCACCTGATCACGCGTCAAGGAATCGAGGCCGACCCCGACCAAATCGATGCAATCCAATGCATGTCTTTGCCCCGAAACAAGCGAGAAGTTCAGAGGCTGACCGGAAGGATTGCCGCCTTGAATAGGTTCATTTCGCGCTCGACCGACAAAGGACTCCTCTTCTACCAGCTTTTGAGAAAAAATAAAAAGTTTTAGTGGACCGAGGGTTGTGAAAAGGCGTTCCAGGAGCTCAAGAGGTACCTCTCATCACCCCGATAATGATGAAGCCGATCCCTAGGGAGCCGTTATACTTATATGTGGCGGTGTCGAGCGAAGCCATCAGCGGGGTACTGGTCCGGGAAGATAAGGGAGAGCAGAGGCCCGTCTCTTATATAAGCCGCAAACTCCTCGAAGCCGAAACAAGGTACCCGCAGGTAGAAAAGTTAGCTCTGGCCGTATTCAAAGCATCAATGAAGTTACGACACCATTTCCAAGCCCATTCGATCATTGTCATGACCGAGAGACCAATACGTGCCATCATTCACAGTTTGAACCAGTCGGAAGACTAACGAAATGGTCAATTCGATTAGGCGCATACGGCATGGAGTATCGAGTCCGCACGAGCCTTAAATCCCAAGTCTTGGCCAACTTCCTAATCAAACTTCCCACCGATGAAGCAGAACTCAGCGAAGAAGACAGGACGTGGAGACTATATGTCACGGGTTCGCAACGGCGCAAGGTTCAGGCATCGGGATAAGACTGGTCTCCCCCATGGGGGGAATCGTGGAAAAGGCTTGCCGGCTCGGCTTCCGTGCCACGAACAACGAGTCAAAATACGAAGAACTCATCGTCGGGATGGAAACAGCCCTGGCCATTGGAGTCAAGCACCTAGAGGTATTCTCGGATTCTCAACTGGTGGTCAACCAGGTCAACGGAGAATACGAACGACACAACGAAAGGATGGGAGCCTATGCCCGGATCACCGAGGATTTCTCCAAGAAATTCGCACGTTTCAGCCTCACCCAAGTGACGAGGGGGGACAACACGTTTGCCGACGCACTCGCGGGATTAGGATCGACGACAGAAGCAGGAATGCCGCGCACGGTCTCAGTAGAAACAATCGAGAAACCCAGCATTCCGAGAACCGAGGGGCCCGAGAAGAAGAAGGCAAAGGTCGACGAGCAATCAAGCAGCGCAGAGCTACTAACCATCGACGAAGAAGACCAAGAAGAGGCTAGGGAAGAAAGCGACGTGATTGGTGACGATGATAGCGACGATTGGCGAACGCCACTCGTCAGATACATTCTCGACGGTGTCGTACCTGATGATCGACAAGAAGCCCGGAAAGTCAAGACTAAGAACCCGCGATACGTCGTGATACAACAAAAATTATACAGGCGTAGCTTCACCAGGATTTACCTAAGATGCCTCGGGAGGGGAGAAGCAGAGCACGTAAAGAGGGAACTACAGAAGGGAGAGTGTGGGAACCATTCCGGCGGTCGATATCTCTTAAGGAAAATCAAGAGGCAAGGCTTCCTTTGGGAAACCATGGCCGACGAGTGCAATAGCCACGCCAAACGGTGCGACCGGTGCCAGCGCCACGACCCCTCCATCAACTGCCCTGCGGAAGAACTCTCGGTGATCTCCGTCCCATATCCATTCATGAAATGGTCGATGGACATCGTTGGGCCGATACCTATCGGGAAGAAGCAGAAGCGCTTCATATTGGTAGTCACAGATTTCTTCACCAAATGGACGGAAGCCGAGTCCTATGCTAACATCAGGGATGCCGACGTTGAAAGCTATATCTGGAAGAACGTCTTCACCCGATTCGGGTTGCCAAGAGAGATCATTGCCGACAACGGATCGCAGTTCATCTCCAAGCGTTTCCATAATTTCTGCAAGAGATGGAGATTTAAGCTAAACACATCGACGCCCCGATACCTGCACGGCAACGGGAATGCCGAAACAGTCAACAGAACGATCGTTGACACGATCAAGAAGAGGCTCGACGAGAAGAAATGAGTGTGGGTAGAAGAGCTACCAGGAGTGTTGTGGGCATACAGGACGAGGACTCACTCCGCAACAGGGGAGTCTCCATTCACCCTGGCATTCGGTGTCGAAGCGATGACCCTAGCCGAAGTGCGAATCCTAAGCCTTCGACGAGCGACGGCCCCCACGACGAAGAAGCAAACAATGAGAGCCTACGACACCATCTCGACCACATCGACGAGAAGCGAGAACAAGCAAGCGCGCACATCGCCAACTACCAAAACATCATCGCCCGACATTACAACAAGAAGGTTCGACCACGAAGATTCCGGGTAGGAGAGCTGGTCCCCCGACGGGTCTTCCAAAGCACAGCAGAGATCAATACAGGCAGACTTGCTCGAAGCTGTGAAGGACCATACACAGTCACAGGGATCGTCAAGCCAGGCGTCTACGAGCTTAAGGACTCCAAGGGCACAAAGGTAATACACAGCTGGAACGTGAAGCACCTAAAGAAATATTACCAGTAACGGCGAGGATCGGATCTGTAGACCGACGGTCGAGATCGTCAATTTACCCTTTTCATATGTATGACAAGAGTGTCCATTCAGTCATTTTACGACCTAAATAGTTAAACGATGTGATGTCGAGGCGCAATGCCCATAATTAAACGCGCCCATAGTTAAACGGCGCGATGCCGAGGCGTAATGCCCATAGTTAAATGGCGCGATGCCGAGACGCAATGCCCATAATCAAACGACCCAATGCCAGGGCACGAAGCCACAAGGGAGTCCTGGAAACTAACTGGAGGCCCTGGCAAGACCAGCGACGCCCACAATTAACGGCACAATGCCCATAATTAAACGGCGCGATGCCGAGGCGCAATGCCCATAGTTAAACGGCGCGATGCCGAGGCGCAATGCCCATAATCAAATGGCGCAACGCCGAGGTGCGACGCCCTTTATTAACGGCGCAATACAGAAGCGCAACGCCTAGAATAACAATGACGCGACATCAAGACACAAAAAAAAATGTGGGAGGGGAGGATATATGCAAATATCCAAATACGGCGATGCAAAAACAAATGAACAGGTACAACAAACAAGGGAACAACAGGAATATGTGTTTTTATTTCAAATAAAAAATTGTTACAAATTACAAGAATCAATTAAACACATGAGGAACCCTGACAACTACTCAACCAACACCCTCCTTCGAAGGCCGAAGACACCCACAACGCCGACGGCGACCAACGTGACAAAACCGAAGGATAACGTCATCCACAAAAACCTCTATAGCCGCCAAGTGCCTTGGGTCTAGAGCCGGAAACCACTCTCGCATACAGAGAGAGGGCATCGAAGGAACGTTAACAATAGATTCACGATCACCCTGCAAGGAAAAGATTAAGAAAAACACGAAGCAAAATAAAAGAAACATGGGGCGAAAAGAAGCAGCAAAACAAAGTCCTTGCATTCATTAAAAAGGCGCTTAACAGCGAAACTACAAAGCTTGGAAGTCGACACCCAAATTCCTATACCGTGAAATCAACGGTTTCTACCATGTCCCACACGAAGCCTTGAGAACAGTCGGGCGTCGGTCGTTCCTCCGCCAGAGAAGGTTGGGCCTGCCCCGAAGTCAAGGCGGGCAAGGAACCTCGCTCTTCGACCAGAGCAGGTTCGACCCATTCCCGAGCGGGGGCAGGCGACGCATCCCGCCCCTCGGCCTGGGCAGACTCGATCCGCCCCGAAGCCGGTCGCCGCGCCCGCTCCCCGATGCGCTCTTGGAACACGCTCGACAAGGCGACAAGGTTGGAGCCATATTCGCCCTGCAACGCAGAAGCGAGAGAAGCATCGCCCAGATCCAGAGTAGCCAACCACTGGTCGTTGATGCTCGGAGGGTCATGCGGGGATAAGGGAGGAGAGTTAGGTTCCTCGGTAGCCTTCCGCTCTAGCTCCTTCACCTCGGTGGAATACTCGTCGCGGAGAGCATGTCATCTCAGGAGCCGGCCTCGAAGGTCATCCACCGTCGCCTCGGCAGGAAGGCCTTGGACTAAAATAATGTTGGCCCGACACCCGGCAAGGAGACGGTGAGCGTCGACAGATTCGTCGAGCGCCTCGAACCTCTCTCACAGGTGGTTAAGTTTGGTCGAAGCACACTGGAACAGGCTCAAGCGACCATGCCTCTCTTCGGCCGCCTCGGTGACGGTGTTGAGCGCAGACTGAGTTTGCAGGAGCCGGGAGGATAGCTCATTGACTCGAAACGCAAGGCGGTCTTCTTCGGAGGGCGAAGACCCCACGACCACGGCATTCCGGGCGAGACGGTCGGACTTGACCTGGAGGGAAATCCCGAGACCCTCTTCGACACGGCGATAATGTTCTCTCTCCTCGGTGAGCTGGGTCTCGCCAACAGCAATGAGCCGCTCCTGCTCCTTGAGCTTTGTTTCAGTCGACCTCCGGAGCAAAACCTCGGCAACGAGCTTGAAATTCGTCTCCCCCAGCGTGGCCGTCGTCGCCCTCAGCCTCGAAGTCAAGTCATCGATCTCCTCGCAAGCCCTCCGCTCATTGGAGATAGCCGACTCCAACCGGCGCTTGGCTTCAGCGAGCTTCGCCTTGAGCTCGTCTCTCTCTCTCTCTCTCCGGACCTCCTCCTTGGCCTTCAGTACGGAAACGATCATGTCGTTTGCACGGGCGACGCTCTGGAGAACGCCCCCGACAAAAGCCGGGTAACCCCCGAGTTCGTCAGGTTCCACGTCGGGGCACGCGCTGGAAGACGCCGTAGACAAACCCTTGCATGCGTCGACTGAATAGACCTCCCAATCCTCTGAGGTCGATTCACCAGTGGGAGTAAAGGGGAAACGGGCGGTCACATGAGAAGAAGAAGCCGCCTGGACGAAAACCGGCGAAGGAGCCGCCTTCCCGGAACTGGACAAGCCAGGAGAAGGAGAGGGCCCCAAAAAAGAGCCGTCGCCCTGAAGAGGCAAAGATCGAGGACCCGGTGGAAGAATGGGAATACCAAACGGTATCATCTCGGTTCCAACGGTAGCCGGCGCAGGTGGCGCCAAGTCAACTTCGGAAGCGGTGGGAGCGAGAGCTTCCGCGGAAGCTCCGGCGGCAGAGGGAACGGACACCTCGGTCTCAGCCAAAGTTTCCGAGGCCACCGCGCGAACCGAAAAAGGGCTCGAGGGCTCTGTCGGAGCGTCGCCCCTCTCCACAGCCTCGTCGACAAGAGAAGAAGCGACAGTGGTACTGGCAGGCGCGACCATGGAAGAAGGCCTGCTAGTCGGCGGCAAGGAGGCACCTCCTCGGATCGGCGAGTCCGGCGAGGAAAGGTCGATAGTGTCGATCTCCCCCTCCCGAGCCGGCACGTCTCGCGTCTCGTCGACCCGAGGCTCGAACGGCGAAGACCGAGAAAGAGGCTCAGAATTCCGGGCCAAGGCCGAGGGCGAAGGCATCTTCGGCCGAGCAGCAGCCGGGACAAAGGAGTCAATAAAATCGACTCTTTCTCTCTGGGAAGGAACCGGGTTGACATCGCTACTCCAACGGGCATTCAGTGATGTGATTTCCCGAGACGACTCGGCACCAGAAGATCTCGCCGAAGGAGGGGCAATTTTGCTCCTCTTTGGAGCAGGGTCTTCGAGTGATTTCTCGATAGGCCGCTTGCCCGAAGCTGACCGCACCGGAAGGGAATCGTCTTCCGGAAGGATGTCGACAAAGTCCACCCTGGGCTTCTTCAGCTTCTTTGCCGGTCTGGCCCTTACGACTGGTCGATCTTCTGGCTCGATCTTACGAGAGAACCCCGTCGGGAGAAGCGACGCGGGAGGAGGACCGACGATTATCGCCTCTTGGAACACGCCCGAGCGGACTATCTGCTATCGGTGAAGTCCTGAGACTAGTCTCGCTTAGGATTGGCCAGAAGGGCCAGGTGCAGTTCCCGGAAGCGCTCATCTTCGCCGTCGACCTTGAACTTCGGCACGTCGGTGACCCACTCCAGGGGAGATCGGCAAAATGGGGGCCGAAAGTGCGGGCATTCACCCGCACAAAGAAGTACTTGTTTTCCCCAGACCCCTCCTTATTCGGCGTATTCAGAATGACGTGATCCCGGTGCCGATGCGCCAACATAAACCTCCCCAGGTTCTGGGGATTCCAGGATATGCTGAAGAGGCGTATAAGGTCCTTCAGGCGAAGTTCCACCCCTCCTCGCGTGCTATAACCAGAGTACTGAGGAGGAGGCGGATGACGTTTGGCGCCACCTGAGTAATAGGAACCTTGAAGGCGAAGAGAAATGCCAGAATCAGGTTGGGCATCGGAAGCTGGAGGCTGACATGCCTGAAGAAGGCGTCATAGAGGCAAACATAACCCTCTGGGGGGTTGTCGGCCAGTTCGCAGGGCTGGGGAACGCGAGCGTATATATTCTCCCGCGCAAAATACTTACGACTCGCGAGAGCGAGCGACTCAGCCTTCATGATAGAGAGAGGGGATTTAGTAGCGAAGATCTTCCCGGGGGCCATATCGCGGCCTGAAAAATGAATGGTGATCAGAAAGAGAGCGAAAGACAAGAAGAATATGTACTCGAGTGCAGAAGGAAGAGAGCAAATGATGGAGAAATGACGAAGGAGGCCCTTATGAGGAAGTTGGGGCAGAAGGAAAATGAAGGGGCGCGATTTGATCCAGCGGCCTCGAGGACAAAGGTGTTTGAAAAAGCAACGGACAGGATGAAAAGGCCATTGCAGATCCCCAAAACTACTCGAGTGCACACAATAAACATTAATGAGAAGAGACGCTTCACCTGCCAGAGGTGCGCATAGCCTGCAAAAAAGGTTCCAGTGGGCCCAGTGTCAGGAATTGTTGGGGAAAGGGAACGCCTTAAACTAGCCGGGATCGACAACCCCGAAGAGACGACGACGCCCGTAAACGGCAGTTCCCGAGGTCGACGAGTCCAAGAGTCGTCGACGCCTAGGATCGACAACGCCGAAGGGGCGACGATGCCCGCAGATAGCGACTCCCGGAGTCGATGAGTCCCGGAATCGTCGACGCCTAGGGCGACGACACCCATAGCCGACAACTCTCGGAATCGAGGATCCCCGGAGTCGTCGATACCCAAGATCGACGACTCCCAGGGTCGACGACGTCTACAGTCGACGAACCACAAAATCGACGATTTCGAGAATCGACGAGTCCAAGAGTCGTCGATGCCTAGGGCAACGACACCATAGCCGACAACTCCCGGAGTCGATGATTCCTAGTGTCGTCGGCTCCCAAGGTCGACGACGTCTATGGTCAACGAATCCTAGAATCAACGATTCCCAGAATCAGCGATTCCTGGAATCGACGACACCCCGAGTTGACGACACTCCAGGGACAATGACGTCGAGATCAGCAGTCCCCGGAGTCGGCAAAGTATTAAGAAAGGTTTGCCAGCAAGCGTTTCTTGCAAAGCCCGCCAACAAGACCCGTCGGATGGAGAATCCACCAGAAGAAGTACCCAACAAGAAGTCGAGGACAGGAATGTTCGACAGGAGGGTTTTCTCCCCAACGGAGGGGACGAGGGGTGAATCCAGTTTCATTTTACCAAGTGCCAAACACTTGATAAAATGGGGGACTAACTATTAAGGTCGGATCCGGCCGGACCCCTCTTAACACTGAGAAACCTTCCTTTAAAGGGAGTCGATGATTCCCGAAGTCGATGACGCCCAAGAATCGGTGACATTCGGAGGCGACGACGCCCAAATAACCGACGACACCCAGAATCAACGACGCCCGAAGTGGACGATGCCCAGAATCGATGACACTCAGAGGCGACGACGCCCAGAATCGACGATACTCGGAGGCGACGACACCCAGAACTGACGGCACCCCAGAGTCGACGACGTCGATGATTGGCGACACCGGATTCGATAAAGGGAGTCGACAGCGAGAGGATAAGCAGAGGTAGACAGCTAGCGATGTGAGGTGCATTTAATGAAGCCCATGCCAACCTTACCTACTCAGGCTGGCAGGCACTCGAGAGCAAAACAGGGCATGGGCCAACCATGCTTTGCATGGTTAACCCTACTCCCGGAAAACATTTTTAGGACAATGTTTGATGGGACTTGACAAGAAAGAGCGGGAAATTAGTGATAAAGGGAGAGATAGTCCCTATATACGAGGAGAGAGGCCTCATTTGTAAAGGGACCGGAACCAAGAACTGGAGAGATTATCAATACACAAGAATTTCTATCCATAACGTTGTTCTTAGGTGCTTCTAATTGTAAAACGAGAAAAACCGAACCTCTTTCTTTAAAAACAAAAGGGAGACCTTTTGTGATTGTTGAGCGTACGAAATGCGCTCAACAAACATGATCCTAATCTTCGAATGAAGAGTCAAATGTGACAAAAATTATGAACGAATAGATGGTTGATGGGTTTTTTAATTTTCAATGAACCACAGATGATGGATTTTCCAGATACAGTATACAATGAACAAATGCATATGATAGATGTTCCAAATTTTCTCTAGAAGTAAACACGTAGAGAGAGAGAGAGGGAGAGAGCACCTGACAAAGCGCGCGACTGTCTGAGGAGCGCCCGGTTGTAGGATCGCCGTCCGTCGGAAGAGCGCCGCCGCAGATTTTGCCAAAGTTGATTAACGAGAAGGAGCAACGAGTTCGACATGAAGAAAAGAAGAAAAAAAACATCTTAGTAAAAAAGTGATAGGATCAAGTACGATCGAATAAGTACAAAAAATAAATGGTACGTAGCAAGGATTTGAATGCCGTTTTTGTCGAAAAATCGTTATCGTTATTGACGGAGTAATCGTTTACCGTTGTCGTTATCGATGGAAAACCTATAAAATTTATTGTTTGTCGTTATCGAAACTTATCGATGGATTAATCGGTTATCGATGGATTTATCGATGGAAAACCTATAAAATATTTGTATACATATTTTACACTAAAAATATACATAAAAAGTCTCATACAAAATATACAAAGTCTCAGATAATATATTATATACAATGTTATAAAACAAAACTAAACTACACTAAAAAAGGTTATTAACTATCTCAACTTAATTGATTTTCAATATACATGTACTTTTGCCGCAATGAATTCACATTTCAAAAACACGTCAAATGCCAAAAAAAATGTCTTTTGAACCTCACATTTTATAAATTATTTACAATGTTATAAAACGAAATTACATATAAAAAAAAAAACTGAAAATCTTGCTCAATTTCAACAATTTCGAAAAACGAATTACTTTTGCCACAATAATATAACACTTCAGATTAACCCCAAAATCACCCCAAAACTGCAAAAAAAAAAACCAAAAAAAAAAAACCAAAAATGACACAAATCATTATATCAACTCTTAATTCCATCGTAAACCTTAAAAATAAATTTCAACAAAAATATTTGCTTCAAAGATCTAAGTTGAACAATCAAAGTAATATGAACAATCTAACTTCAACATTCATTTAACCTAACACAATTTCTAAGTAACTACTTAAAATATAGATTGAAATCGCAAAATTTTTGCATGATTCATTGATAAATAACATTTAATCATCATTACACAAATGTTCTACTAAAAAAACCTTTAAAATACCTCTATATTTCGAGATTAGAAGAAATAAGTACTTATGCCGCGTTTTGATGATACTTTGAAGAACAACTCTTTCTAGCGACAATAGATCTCCTTCTCCCTTGGATTATCGTGATAATGTGTAAAAAAGTTGAAGGAAGTGGAGAGAAGAAGGGGTGGGAGGGGAGAAGGAGGCTGGAAAAATGGGGAAGTGGTATTTTTATTAACTTTTCTCTATTTCAGCAAAGAGTCCTCAAGTTTTCGAATATTTACTCTTGAAAAGTTCCAGCGAAAAGTAACTTAGTTTTCGACTAGAAAAATCGCGATAACTATAAAACGACAACGATTAAGAGAGATAAGTTACCGAGATGCCCAATTTCAGCGATAATCGAACGAAAATCGACCGATAATCGCGATTTTCGATTCCTTGGTACGTAGTAAGTGGTTTAAAAAAAAATAAAAATTAAAACACACTTAATTCTCTTAAATCTGTCAAGATTAAAAGGTCTATCCATATCAAACAAAAACAACATGTCTATCTTCCAGTAATTGCTTTTACAAGTGCAAATAATAAGTGGATTGTAGTAAGTGATTCTTAAGAAATTAAAACACACTTATTCGAACACAACATATCTATCTTTGAGTCCTAATTGCTTTTCTATGTTTTATTTGCCTTTCATAATCGTAGATCTTCCACTTCTACATTCACATTTGGTCCGGCAAGACACTTATATTTCGTTTATCTTTCTCCTAGACCATCTCTAACGTTTACTCTATTACTATATATAATAAAACAAATTTACTTCTTTTTGCTCAAACATTTACTCTACTCTATAATAAAGCAGTTTCATTTTGCTTTGATAGTTATTCTTGATGATCATGGCCAATGGCCGACCGAAGCCTTTTGCGGCTTCACCGGCTGTGCTGCCAGTGTCAAGGTGGCTGCAGTTACCGGAAATCAGTGCTGGCTGAAGACGGTGCCATAGCTGGACACCTTTATTTAATTTTGGTTAATTCTTGTACAAAAATTAAATTCTCTACCTGGGGTATACAATAATATTAGCAATTAAAAAACAGTGCATATGATTAATATAGATATTAGCAAATTAATAATTTATTAGTAATAATGTTGCACATAAGATCCTAGTGATTAGATTCAAAGTCATTCATAAAGAGCGAATTGTTCTCATTTGTTCTCTTTATTTTACAATAATTATCGTGCATTCGCAAAAAAAAAAAAAACCCCGAATATTTGTTGAATATTCTCAAAATCTAAAACCTTGTTTAATAACCGATTAATCTAACGATAAGTTTCACGGTAACGATATATTTATAGACTTTTCATCGATAAATCCATCGGCAAACGATTTATCGGCCAGATCGAGAACCAAATCCTTAATGGTAATATATATATATATATGTCACGTATGTGCAAGCCTATATCTTACATCAGCAGATATCTCGTAATCGGATAATCTGTGACTGATGTGTTTTCATAACTTGTGATTCTGAGATATGAAAGAAATAAATATTTATTGCGGTAAGATTTGAGAAGACAAGGTTGAAAAACAAGGTTAACAGAATACAAAAGCAGGGTCAAATAGTATGGTTGTTTGAGAATTGACATGAATATTGATATGAAGTCTGAACAAGATCTAAAAGGGAAGATAGTCAATATATATATATATATATATATATATTCCTTGTAATTAATCAATGTACAAAACATTATCTGTGTATGCATGTCGTAAGTCATAATTAGGGTTTTACCAAACAACAACGTGAATCCCGGGACCTCATGTGCTCTTCTCCAAATTCCAATGTAATTCTTTGATCGTTTTCTATTCATATAGATTAGATGTAGCTTTGCAAAGTCAAGAACCATATTTGGTTGAGCAGGTTTTTTTTTAATACAATATATATAATATGCTTCGATCATTTCATACATATTCAAAAACTTATCATGTCAATAGATATTTTTAATACCATATAATTAACTATTCACTCATGAACTTATATACATATATATATATATTTATTTCTTATCATTTTAGCCGGCTGATTTTTTGATGTGTCATTTTTTCTCAACATTTCAATTTTCACCTGTATTTGCACTATATATATAATTCTGATTTTCAAAGTGTACTTAATGATCAATCGAAATTATAGGCAATAATTACCGTTTAATTAAAAGATCCATAAATTAATATAGCTTAGTTTTATACTTGTAACCTAGTTTATAACCTAATTAAAAAATAATGATGTCCACAAATCCCACAAAATCAATAATTGACTCATTCATTCATGATATTAATGCCATTGATGCTTTTATTTCCTTCTATTTTGCTATTTATTTCTTGATTCTTTGGCAACTCAATTCATTTTCAATAGTTATCATGAAATTTCTACATTTTCCATCTTACTATGAATATTAATTAATAAGAGGGGGATTAATTTACTCGAAAAGAAAAAAAAAAGGATTAATTATCATCATATTAAGAAGTGACCCATCACCCTAAATACGTACTTTTGCGTAGTACGTATATTTCGTTGCACTTGGACATTACTCTTTCCCATTTTCCACAGAGCTTTTGAGTTTATATATTCTATAGAAGTATGACCAATCATATTCATATATATCATGACTCTACTGCAGTGGAGAATAATGCATGACAATTTTTAGACTACACGTACTTACTTAGAGATTAATGAATCTACTTGAATGTGCTTATCGATAAAAGATTATTTAAAGTAAATACGTACAATTTGATGGTGTTTCTCGATAGGGTTGAATGTGGTGTAGGTTTAAGTAGAAGTGTACGAATAGCTTCGTTGAATCACTACATCCCCTATAATATTTATTATTTATCCATCTATATCATGAATCATGATACAAGTAATTTACCCCATTTATAAGAGGATAATTTGTTTGTTAGAAATTTGAGAGAAAAAAAGGCATGATCATGTAACTGTGAGCTTAATTTTGACTTAGTCCGGATGACGACCAGAACCCAGGACGGGCAGAAACACTTGCGAGGAGTCAGCCCGGGTACCGACCAGAACAGAAGACGGACAGCCGTTCAGCCCAGCTCGGGTGAACACGAGCAGAACGTCCGGATAGAAGGCAAGCTCAGCCCGGAGCATACGAGCAGGTCAGCTCGGGGACAGAGAGACTGTCCGGGCAGGAAAAGGAAACTCTACCCAGAAAGGAAGACGCATAGCTTGAGGAACAAGCAAAGATCAAGTCAAAGATTTGATAGGATTATTTAGGGTAGTTTCCTGATTTTGTGCGATTTGGGTAGCTAGGGTTTTGCCTATGTGAGGCTATAAATATACCTAGCATGTACACTTTGTAAAGTGTAGAGTCCATTAGAATTTTGAGTTTATCTTCTTGTATTGCCTTCGATTATTAATCAAGAGAATTTTTTCTCCCAAAAGTTTGTGTCCTTTATTTTGGTTCGATTTCTTTTGGTGTTATTCGTGTTCTTTGCAAATCCGTGAATTGGGATCCAACAAGTGGTATCAGAGCTTCAATCGAAGAACATGTCCTCATCATCAGAGTCACCGATGGAAGGAGCTTTGGTTGCGCAGAAATCAGACTCCAGAGAAGGCACAGTTACACTCCATTACCCCATGCTCACGAAGAGCAATTACGCCGTGTGGGCGTTGAAGATGAGGGTGAATCTGCAGGCGCAGGGAGTATGGGAGGCCGTAGAGAACGGCGATGTCGAAGGGCGCAAGGAAAGAATGGCTCTAGCCGCAATCTACCAAGCAGTTCCTGAAGATGTTCTTCTCATGCTCGCCGAGAAAGATTCAGCGAAGGAAGCGTGGAAAACTCTTCAGACCATGCACATGGGCGCAGATCGCGTCAAGGAAGCAAAGGTCCAAACCTTGAAGAGTGAGTTCGAGGTTATGAGGATGAGGGAGAGCGAATCAATTGATGATTTTGCTATGCGGCTCACGTCCATTGTGACCGGCATACGCTCGCTGGGAGACAAGGTGGAGGAGACCACCGTCGTCAAGAAGTTTCTCCGAGCAGTGCCTCACAGGTACATGCAGATCGTGACATCGATCGAGCAGTTCGGCGATCTCAAGACCATGTCGGTCGAGGAGGTTGTTGGTCGCCTAAAAGCCCACGAGGAGAGACTCCGGGGTTACGGTGACAAAGACGAGGAGAAGAACCTCCTGCTCACGCATGAAGAGTGGACGGCCAGACAGCGGAAAACCGGGGGAGCCGAGTTTTCTACAAGACCCTCAGGTCGGAACAGCTTTGGTGGAGAAGTCCGAGGACGCGGACAGGGTCGTGGACTAGGTCGAGGTCGGGACATGCGAGGTCGCGGCAGTTGATCTACCCGTCAGGAAGGCACGACCAGGAGAGACAAGAGCACAGTGAAGTGCTACAATTGTCAGAAGCTTGGGCACTTTGCATCTGAGTGCCGGAGCAGGAACCAGGGCGAAGAGGCGAATCTAGCAAGATTCCCAGACGACCAGCCGGCATTGTTGTTTGCCGAGCAGGAAACGCACCTGGACGAACAGAATGGCGAGTGTGACGCCAAGGCCCGGGCAGAAGTGATCAGTGTGCCGATCAGCCCAGAGGCCGAGCAAACCTGTCCGGAGGAGACCAGCGAGAAGGTTTTCCTCATCGAGGATAAGGTTATTGCAAACCTCCTCGTAGACGGAGAGAAGAAGGTCAGTACCGACATATGGTACTTAGACAACGGAGCTAGCAACCACATGACTGGGGACCGAGCTAAGTTTGAAGAGCTCGATGAGAAGATCACGGGCAGCGTGAAATTCGGCGACGGATCAGTCGTAGAGATCAGAGGCAAAGGGTCGATACTGTTCGAGTGCAAGAATGGCGACCAGCATCTGATGACCCAGGTGTATTTCATCCCGAAGTTGAAAAGCAACATCATCAGTCTAGGACAGATGACTGAGATCGGGAACACGGTGTTGCTGCAAGGGTCCTACCTGAAGATGTGGACCAAGGAAGGAGAGCTGTTGATGAAGGTGGAGCGGACACCGAACAGGCTCTACAAGATTCTCCTGAAGACATGCCAGCCCGTCTGTCTTATGGCATCGATGGCAGACCCGGCTTGGCTATGGCACGCACGGCTCGGACACGTGAATTTTCACGCGCTCAAGATGATGGGCGAGAAGAAGATGGCCTTCGGGGTTCCCAAGATAGAACACCCCGACCAGCTATGTGAGTGCTGCATGATCGCGAAGCAGGCGAGGATACCGTTTCCGATCAAGGCCAAATTCCGAGCAGAGAGACCCTTACAGTTGGTGCATGCAGACCTATGTGGTCCAGTCACCCCAGCAACATTGGCAGGTAACAAGTACTTTCTTTTACTTGTTGATGATTACAGTCGCTGGATGTGGGTTTATATGCTTAAGGAAAAGAGCGGAGCCTTTGAGGTCTTCAAGAAGTTCAAGAAGATCGTGGAGAATGGCTCGGTGCACAGGTTAAAGGTCTTGCGTACAGACCGAGGAGGAGAATTCACTTCCCAGCAGTTCGGAGAGTTCTGCGACCAGGAAGGAATTCAGCGTCACCTGTCCGCACCCCACACGCCCCAGCAGAATGGCGTAGTGGAAAGACGAAACCGAACCGTGATGAACACAGCTAGGAGCTTGCTCAAGAGCATGCAAGTTCCAGCCCGTTTTTGGGCAGAAGCAGTAAGACATGCGGTCTACCTGCTTAATCGTTTGCCGACCAAAGCGCTAGGAGAGCGTACTCCCTACCAGGCGTGGAAAGGGAAGAAACCCCACTTAGAACATTTGAAAGTGTTCGGATGCACCGCACACGTGAAGATTGCGGGGCCACATCTCAAGAAGTTGGACGACCGGTGTCAAAAGATGGTGTACCTTGGCGTTGAAGAAGGAAGCAAGGCACACAGACTCTACGATCCACGACGCGGCAGACTCCAAGTGAGCAGAGATGCTGTGTTCGAAGAGGAGATGAAGTGGGATTGGCGCGACGAGAATGGAGAACCCGATCAGAACTCAGTGGAGTTCATTTTCGAAGACGACCAGGATGTTGCCGAGCAGGAGCAGCCCGGAACACCCAGCTCGGGAACAGTCTTGCCAGAAACGAGGGAACCCAGCCCGAGAGAGAGCACCCCGGATACACCCAGGACACCAAGTCCGAGCAGGACCAGCCCGTCCAGCTCGGGAGATTCCTCCATAAAAGACGGCCCAAGAGGATTCCGACCTCTAGCAGACGTCTACGATCAGACTCAAGAAGTGGAGATGAGCCTGGAGGAACTTTCTTTGTTGTGTGCAGAAGAACCAGCCAATTACCAGGAGGCAGCAGCCGAGCAGGAGTGGCAGGAAGCAATGAAGAAGGAGATGGAGTCCATTGAGAAGAACAGGACATGGGAGCTTACCGACCTGCCCAAAGGTCATAATCCCATCGGCCTGAAGTGAGTGTATAAGCTGAAGAAGGACACTGAGGGGAATGTCCTTAAGCACAAGGCAAGGCTGGTAGCCAAAGGCTACGTGCAGAGGAAAGGCATAGACTTTGAGGAAGTCTTTGCTCCAGTAGCTAGACTGGACACGATCAGACTCATCCTAGCCCTAGCAGCGCATCGAGGTTGGGAAATTCACCATCTGGATGTCAAATCGGCATTCCTAAACGGTGACCTCGAAGAAGAAGTGTACGTCAAGCAACCAGAGGGGTTCGGCGTCACGGGCAAGGAGCAGAAGGTGTACAAGTTATCCAAGGCCCTGTACGGGTTAAAACAAGCACCAAGAGCGTGGAACATCCGCCTTGACAAGAGCTTGAAGAATCTTGGATTCACAAAGTGCTTGAGCGAGCAGGCAGTCTACACCAAGAGTTTCGGGCAGGAAACTCTGATCGTGGGAGTGTATGTGGACGACCTGATCGTCACAGGATCCAGCGCAGGAGGCGTAGATGGATTCAAGCAGCAGATGATGGCCGAATTCGAGATGAGTGACCTCGGATTACTTTCGTACTACCTCGGTCTCGAGGTGGAACAGAAGAAGGACTGCATTACGCTGAAGCAGTCGGCCTACGCGAAGAAGATCCTTAAACAGTTCGAGATGGCGGACTGTAACTCGAGCAAGTACCCTATGGAGGCGAAGCTGCAGCTCGGGAAGGATGCTGAAGGGAGAAGAGTGGATCCCATGGAGTACAGACGCGTGATCGGGTGCCTGAGGTATCTCACCCACACCCGACCAGACATTTCACACGCAGTCGGGATAGTCAGTCGATACATGGAGAAGCCCACGAGTGCACACCAGCAGGCGGTGAAGCACATCTTGCGTTACGTGAAGGGCACGACGGACTACGGGATCCAGTACAACCGAGGAAGTGGAGCAGAAGTACTAGTCGGCTTTACGGACAGTGATCTGGCCGGTGATATCGATGACAGGAAGAGTACCTGAGGGATGGCGTTCTACCTCAACGGAAACCTGATCACCTGGCAGTCTCAAAAGCAGCAGACAGTAGCTCTATCCTCGTGCGAAGCAGAGTTCATGGCGGCAACCGCAGCAGCAAGTCAAGCTATGTGGTTGAAGGGGCTACTTAGTGAAGTGACCGGATCCGAGCAGAGACCAACTACTCTCTACGTGGACAACAAGTCTGCAATTGCGTTGATGAAGAATCCAGTGTTCCATGGACGGAGCAAACACATTGACACGAAGTTTCACTACATTCGTGAGTGTGTGGAGAAGCGAGAGATCATCGTGGAGTTCGTCAACACGAGGGAGCAACGGGCAGACATTCTTACTAAGGCTCTAGGGAGAGTCAAGTTCGAAGAGATGAGAGAGCTGCTCGGAGTGAAGAGAGTGGAAGCAAGTCAAGCTTACGGGGGAGAATGTGAGCTTAAGCTTGACTTAGTCCGGATGACGACCAGAACCCAGGACGGGCAGAAACACTTGCGAGGAGTCAGCCCGGGTACCGACCAGAACAGAAGACGGACAGCCGTTCAGCCCAGCTCGGGTGAACACGAGCAGAACGTCCGGATAGAAGGCAAGCTCAGCCCGGAGCATACGAGCAGGTCAGCTCGGGGACAGAGAGACTGTCCGGGCAGGAAAAGGAAACTCTACCCAGAAAGGAAGACGCGTAGCTTGAGGAACAAGCAAAGATCAAGTCAAAGATTTGATAGGATTATTTAGGGTAGTTTCCTGATTTTGTGCGATTTGGGTAGCTAGGGTTTTGCCTATGTGAGGCTATAAATATACCTAGCATGTACACTTTGTAAAGTGTAGAGTCCATTAGAATTTTGAGTTTATCTTCTTGTATTGCCTTCGATTATTAATCAAGAGAATTTTTTCTCCCAAAAGTTTGTGTCCTTTATTTTGGTTCGATTTCTTTTGGTGTTATTCGTGTTCTTTGCAGATCCGTGAATTGGGATCCAACAGTAACAACTTGATATCATGAATAAGATTAATATAAATGTTTGAAAGGGGTCTACACTGGACATTAAATTATAAAGAAATCAAGGATATAAACATTGTTTATGTTACTCTGAATAATTAATAAACCCTATATGATTTAAAGTGGAAAACAGAAAAAAGTGTAACTTTAGCTCATATATTAGGCCTTAAAAAGAAGTGCTGATGTTTCTTTCAAAAAAAAAAAAAAAAGTGCTGATGTCTTGCTCTTCTTTTTCTTTTTCTTCCTAAAGAAGTAGCAAAGAGCAATAGAGGGGACACTCAACAACAGTTATTCTCTTTCAATATAAACAGTGTATATCCTTAGGATCAATGCTATAAAAAGCAATAGTACGTACTACAATAATGCCCAGCAAAATTGATCTATAATCATCCTACAAGTATATGATACATCCACTTTTATTATTTCAGGTGAAGGACCCCCAAACAAAGTAAGCATTAAAGTCTAGACTAACAAACAAAAATTATTCAAGAAAGCAGAGTCCTTTTAAATTTGATTTGCGGAGAAACTTCCAACTCGTCCGTTTGTTGCAGCTAATAAGTCTTTAGACACAATTTTTGGTAAAATTAGTTATAATTTTGTTGCATTTTAATAAATAAAAAAAATTAAGTGCCACATAGGTACTATCTTACGTGTCATATCACATCACACATCTCTCCCTCTCTACACAAATATGGTGTACCAAATAAATCCAGATCTAAAAGTTCTAATCCAGATTTTTATGGAGCCAAAAAATTTAAAGTTGCGGAGACTATTTAAAAAGGATTTAGTACTTTTGCCGATATTATATAAAGCATTGACTACTTTTGACACGATTATCACCATTTTTAATTATATTTGGTACTTATGCCGCTTTAATTACAAACTGAAAAAAGTTTAGCTGGGTACTTACACTGCTATTATGCAACAAATGTGATACTTTAGCCGCTATTATCCAAGACATTGATACTTTTGCCGCTATAAATATATATCTGATCGTGCAGGACACATTGGATAGCAGATTTTTGACTAAATACAACCAGAACTTAAGGAGGACTTAACTACTTAAAATCGTATATAGGGACTTAACTGCAACAAACGACTGAGTTTAAGGGACTTAACTGCAGCGGTAATAAGTCTAAATTTTATTATTAAAATTTAATCGGGCATACTGTCAAACTTTTATTTCAAGGAGTAAATATCTAGATCTTGAAAATTATAGGGGCATATTCTTAAGCATTTTTTAAAGATTAGATATCATATTTTTCAAATTTAGGTGCATATTCCCACAAACGTTAAAAATTAATCAAATTAAATGTTTTTTTTGGTCTATTCTATAACTTGAACAAAAAATATACTATTTAAACAAAGTTGTGTATTAAATTCTTCAAAATTGATATAACGGTTGTTAGTGCACGAAAGTGGATTAAAGCCAAGGTGAACCCAGTCCACGGTTCGAGCCAGGGACGGACCCTGTAATCATGTGGGCGGTTAAATGTGGAGTTCAAAGATGGTTCACTTATGTCTCGACTTATGTGAAGGCGAATAACCGTCTCTAACGAGGCTTCAAGCAGTTTAGTCGATGTTTTCCTGTATTCAACGACGTTTTCCTGTCTCCTTCATTTATGCTTTGGATTCATTCTCTTTTATCATGAAAATAATCTTCATTTAATTTCCTTCACTATTTGAATTTTATTATGACTATATATTGGACTCTTAGATAGACTTAATTGCTTCTATTAGGGTTTTCTTGTATTATAAAATGAATATTATGCCTGTAAAGATTAGTTGATTGTTGATGGCGTTTTGTACACTCAACAATCACAAGGGTTAATCCCATTGTTTTTAAAGAAAGAGGTTCAGTTTTTCCCGTTTAATAGCCAAGAACACTCAAAGATGAAGACAATATGTTGGGAAAATGGAGCTTGTATATTGATATCTTTTGATTACATAGGTTTTTCTCTCTTCGAACCCCTTCCAAATGAGGCTTAGCTTGCCTTTTATATTAATGTGTCGCGAATACATGTATTTTTCCCTCCCTTCAACAGGCCAGCCGTCCCGCCTAAATTGAAGACCCGTCGGCCCACTCCCCCACACGCCTGGCAGAGGCCTGGTACACCTTTCTTTTACGTAATTCGAGCCGAATCGGGTTACTACCGAGGTGGCCGAAATTAAATGCTCGTCCCATCGAGGCGTGCTCAAGCATTAAATGCTTGTCCTATCGAGGCATGCTCAAGCATTAAACTCTTGTCCCATCAATCATTTTCAACAATCTATTAGTACCTCTTGTCGTGCCAAAGTCTCATCGAATCTCTCCTGTGCCGTCGACGCTTCATTGTAACCCCTTCCTTGTTCGTGTTGTCGACGCTATTTTCCTTTCTCTTTGCCCCGTCGTCCTGTCGCCCCTTCGAACGTCACATGCCATGTTGTCGATGCCTCTCGTCGACGTTTGGCCCTTCTTCATGTGAGGTTCGAGCCTTTCTCTCGTCGAACCCATGATCTGTCGTTGTCACCAACTCTTTTCGTCGACCTTCGACTTGGCCACTGTCGTCATCGTCGACTTCTTTCGTCGATCTTTGACCTTGCGGCCGTCGTCATCGTTGACTTCCCTCGTCGACCTTCGACCTTGCGCCCGTCGTTGTCCCTTGATTCTCCCCGTTGGTCCTTTTCGTCGCTCTTTGACATCCCTCGGATTTTGACGTCGCCTGTCCCTTCTCAGATTAAATCTGTGTATTGTTGAGGATGGATCCGACCGGATCCGACCTTAACATTGATGTTTATTATAAAAAATCTTTTAAAATTTTCGTGTTCACCATTATTTTTCCCTATACAATGAATTTACATCACTTACAATGCAAATTACTACTATTTAGTTCTATTGAAATTAAAGATGTGATTGATAGCTTCACAATTGTAGACTTATATATGATTATTATTTTTCTTGCAAGCTAAAAATACATTGAAAAGCATTCAATTGTATTGTTGTCGAAACATTTAAATTTAGGGTTAATGACGGCAAAAATACTCAAAGTTTGGTCAAAGAACCCCTCGTGTACTCAAAGTTTAAAAGTGGTGGCAAAAATACCCAAAGTCGCATTTAGGGAGTTGACCACTCCATTCTCGTAACGCCGTTAACTTATCGGTTAACTCTGGGCATGTGGACAAATTTGTTTTGTTTAGTGTAATCATTAGGGGTTCAAAAAGTTGTATTAAATAGTATTTATTAGGGGTTTAATTCGTTGTTTTGTTGTAAACGAGGCTGATTTGGGCTCATCCATGTGGCAAAAATTGTTATGTCAGCAACCCACGTTTGTCCGCGTGGCCATAGTTAACGGGTAAGTTAACGGCGTTACGAGAATGGACTGGTCAACTCCTCAAATGCGACTTTGGGTACTTTTACCACCACTTTTAAACTTTGGGTACACGAGGGGTTCTTTGACCAAACTTTGGGTATTTTTGCCGTCATTAACCCTTAAATTTATCATCTATTTTTTGTCACATCTTCCAAAATATAATACTATTTAACTTCGAAACCAGCTTTGGTGCAGTATTTAAGCAAAGACACAAAAAAATATATGTTCAACCCCTTAAAAATAAGCAACAAAATTTCTTTTGTTTTCCTTGTCTCTTTCTCTATATTTTATTTTTATTTATGAATAATAGTATACACTATACAAAAGTAACCGAAAAAGTTCTCTATATATATACATACATATATTTATATATCCATGCTGCCACAACACAATATGTTCAGACCAAAGTCCACTTAGTGTTTGAGAAAATGAGCCACTTTCCGCCGATGACTACGAGTGCCATCAAGAAGAGGAGACCAACATCATCATCATCGTCGTCATCATCAAGCATGAGCAGCAAGGTCAACAGAACGATGAAGCTCTCGACGGACCCGCAGAGCGTGGCGGCTCGCGAGAGACGACACCGCATCAGCAACCGCTTCAAGATCCTGCAGAGCTTGGTCCCGGGCGGGGCGAAGATGGACACCGTGTCCCTGCTCGAGGAGGCCATCAACTACGTCAAGTTCCTCAAGACCCAAATATGGCTTCACCACAACATGATCGTCCTTAACAGCTCCGACGTCGTCCATGATCGTACTGTGCGGCTCGCTCCACCTGATCATCACGTCGCGGCTCACAGTAGCAGTACTACTCTTTACGGTGTTCCTCAACCCGCTCCGCCTCAAGCAGATACCTACTTCCAACCGCACGAAGCTACGTCGCTTGGTTGCAGTGAGTATTGGAAATTCTAGCTAGCTAGGAAACACATCTATATATATATATATATATATATATATATGTACGTATGGTATTGCTAGATAAATTCTAGCTAGGGTTTGTTGTGTTGATGTTGTCTGTTATGATTTTGTAGTGGAAAAATTTATGATCAACATCATGTTATGAAATCACTGATCATTGATTTTAGTGGAGACTTAATTTATATTTTACTAGCTCCCATGAAAAATTATTGGATTAATGAACGAAATGCTCATTTTGTGTCAAATATTTTTAAAAACTACCCATAAGTTTATTTTTTATTCTTATAAATGAGCATTTTTAAAAAATGTTTGACACAAAATGGGCATTTGTACCATTTCCTAAAATTATTTTGATCATATATATGTTTGATTTTACCATTTTAGCTTATATATAAATATGGGACTGTCTTTTCAATTTTTTGGTGTTACGAAAATTTGAAAATAAGAACTATAAGATACAAGTAAATAAGTAATTAAGTGCAAGCTCAACTTGAATTTCCATATCTTATGCATGCATTTTTTTTTTCTTTTAAGTGTTTGATATTATTTCAATAATTTTGTCTAATAGTTAGTAACATATTACGGAGAAAGAAAAGTAAGCAGAGAGATCATTGTCCTTTCGCTTGCTCCAATGCATATATGCAGCTATATGGTTAATCTATCTAGGTATCTTTTTTCCAACTTTTAAGAGAAAATTAAATTTTTAGGCTGTGTTTTCATTCGCATTATACGCAAATCTCATCCCAATATAATTTGTTACGAATATTTTGAAGGTTGAACTAACAAGTGACCATGATTAGGAAAACTATCTCTTGATTTTTTTTATTTTTTTTTATTTTTATAAATTATGAAAGTTTGGTCGAACTTTGAACGTTTATTACTCGTATTTAAATTGGATAAATGTATAAAATATTGATTTATAAGAGAAAGGGGTCAAAGTTTTCGAAAGGGAAAATAGTCTAAAGAAAAAGAAGTGTAAATTAGCTTCATATATTTTTGAACTTTTAACATAAAAACACATTGTTATACCTAGGGATCAACGTTATTATTAAGAGATAATAATGAATTAGTGATTACATAAATTATTCTTTAATGACGTGGCGTGCAGTGGCAGAGCCAACTTTTTTGTTCAGTCGAAGCACTATATACTTATAATAAATTTTATCGAGTTAATTTAAACGACATCTAACTTTCTATATTTTATTTATGTGGTTATATCCTTATAAGTGGGTCAAAACTCATAATTTTAGTGAGCAAATGTGGGATCAATTTTCTTATCTCATTCAATAATTTAAACGCTACTTATCGTGTTTTGCAATTTATCAAGAAAAATTATAGAGCAACAAAATCTTAGCTAATGTTAATGCGTAAAAATAGCTTTAACTTAGAGTCGGATCCAAGGTTCGGGTCGCGTGTTAGACACGCTGAACACCTGGATAATTGAATACTGAGTCAACGCAGGTTGACTAATGATCGTCAAAGCTCGAGGCGAATCCGTCGTCTTGGATGAGTCTCCGGGCTGTTCTTGGCGATCCTCGGCGAACTTCTCTCGTGGGGGCGAAGTCCATATCTTAGAGAAGCTCCTTGTCTGGGTGAAGTCCTAATCTTAGCGATGTCCTCGTCTAGGCGAACTTCGGTCTTGATGAAGCTCCGAGCTGATCTTGATGATTCTTTGTGATTTCCCTTCCTTGGCGAGCTCTTTCGGCGAGGGATGACCTGCAAAAAAGGGTAGATTGGGCCCGTGCCCCGTCGCTTATGGTTGGGTGAGGCTGCCTACGTATCTCAGTTTAAGAGAACCAAGTCCCACGTAGTTCAAGGTTAGTGATAAATGGCGGGTGACTGACGATGTGGTTTGACTCGTCGAAAGTGCCGATGTTGGAGGCGCGGGGGTGACCCTTGGCCAGGTGGCCGGGTATTACCTGCGTGAGATGTTCTTTGTCGACCCTGTCAGTGTAGGCGAGCTCGTTGTGACGAGGGCCTTATCCCGACGAGGGATCCTCCTTCTTTGTCGACCTCGTCAGTGTAGGCGAGCTCGTTGAGACGAGGGCTTTATCCCGACGAGGGATGCTCCTTTTTTGTCGACCTCGTCAATGTAGGCGAGCTCGTTGTGACGAGGGCCTTATCACGACAAAGGATGCTCCTTATTTGTCGACCTCGTCAGTGTAGGCGACCTCGTTGTGACGAGGGCCTTATCCCGACGAGGGATGCTCCTTGTCGACCTCGTCGGGGTAGGCGAGGGCGCCTTAGCCTGACGAGAGTTGCTCCCTGTCGACTCGTCGAATGACTTCTCTTGTCGAGGCTGAGACTCTACTTCTAAAACGATCTCAGCTCTTATTCAAGTCCTTTCTCCTATAGGAGTGGACCAATTTTTAGAGAGAGAAAGCTAGAGAGAGAAGCTCTGGAAAAAGCTGTGAGTCAGTGTGGAAATGAGGAGGGGAAGACTCTTAAATAGGAAAAACAATTCCCTGAAATTGCACATCAGGAGCCTGCGAATTTCTCCCCTGCATGGAAGGGGTTTGCCGCGGCTCTTAGCCCTGTCGGAGGGCTCGTCGTTGCTTCTTGATTCGTCATCGATGTCTTCTGGTTGTCCGCGAGTTCGTATGTTCAATCCGGGGGAATTTGGAGGATTTCCCGGTGATCTTCGTTAGATCGGAACTCCTTGTCGTGTGAAATAACTGTAAGCTATTCCTCCATCAAGCTGTGACGTGGATGCTTGTCAGACCAAGGTCTTTGACAGGTGATGGTACCTCATTGGCACCTTGTCAGGCAAGGTACTTCGTCAGGCCAGCTTCGTCGGCCATGGTACCTCGTTGGCTTCGTCGGCCAAGGTACCTCGTCAGCTTCGTCTGCCACGGTACCTCGTCGGCTTCGTCATATTAACTCCGGGCCTCGCCAATGTCTTGGTTCGTTGGCCTCTGGTCTTTGACTTCGCCGGTGGGCTTTGAATTTTGTTGAGGGCTTTGACTTTTTGCCAAAAGGGGCCCAATTTTTATATGTTACGAAAAATGCATATAACATTAACCCCCCAGTTTTTTGGGTAATTGTATTGCGTGAGAAACTTTTCTTTTAAAACGTAAGGCAACTTGTGTTATTTGGCAAGGATCCGGTTTGTCAGAGATTTTAGTCTCGTCTCCGTCCTCCCAAGGAACTGCAAATTTCCTTTCACTGGGTGTGTAAATTTTTTTTCGAAAATGTTCGCATAAATAAGCGTGAAATAATTCGAGCATAGTCTAAGACGTAAGCAAATTGATTAAATAAGTCAAATGTCTTTTTCTTTTATGATTTTACTCGATTTTTAGATTTTTGGAGGTTCATACGCGTACTTTGTAATATAAATGCCTTTTAAATTAATTTGAACTCCGAAAATAAATCCAAAAATAAATAAATAAAATCAAGTGACGTAGTAAATGTGAAAGTAAGTAAAGACTTGAAAATAATAATTACGCATTAATTTTATAACTTTAAAAAGTTTCTTAATTAATGCGCAATTTTTTAATTGTAATAAACACCGTAAATAAGTAAATAATTCATGAAAACCCGGAAAAATAATTTTAATTTGGTTTTCATGTTTGAAAATAAAAAATGAAACTTTATAAAGTTCCAAAGTAAAATTTTCAAGGCTTTTTGAATAACCTTTGAAAATAGCTTTTTTCATTTAAAAACGTATTAACACCCATTTTTGGTCGTTTTTTACCATAAAAAAAGGGATAATTACGGCAAATATACCCAACCTTTGGTCAAACTTCCTCCCGTGTACCCAACCTTTAAAATTGGCGGCAAAAGTACCCAACCAGCGTTGACTGTGTCTTTGGCTAAAAAACGTTAACTTTTGCCGTTAGCATAGTACACGTGTCCGTTGCAATGACATATTTTTTCAATGCTGTTTAATATGTATGAAATTTGATTAGTTCATGTGTGTGTTTTGGTAGATTATTTGCTGATTAATTTGTTGATTAATCTGATAGATAGATTAATTCAGTTAGTTTAACCATTAATTCATTTAAAAATGATAGTAATAAATTTCGGGTGGCTTATGTGGCATGTACACGTGTACTATGCTAACGGCAAAAGTTAACGTTTTTTAGCCAAAGTCACAGTCAACGCTGGTTGGGTACTTTTGCCGCCAATTTTAAAGGTTGGGTACACGGGAGGAAGTTTGACCAAAGGTTGGGTATATTTGCCGTAATTTTCCCTAAAACTAATAATCAAACATCAGCTTTGTGGGCCTAGTTTGTGCGATTTTGGGCGTATGTGGGCTTAAAGAATTCGAATTTTGTGAGAGAGAAAATAGAATTAGGGTAAAATTTTACCTCAAGATACCTTTTAGGGCTTTTTGGCAATTTCTCTCTCTTACTCCTCCTTGAATGCGCGATTTCTCATTTTTCGGCGAGCGTGACGGCTGCATCTCTTTTGCTTTCGGCAGTGATGGCTTTCTCCGGCGAGCGCGGGTGATGGCGCGGTCGCCGTGGGTGCGCGCGCTGGTCGTGGCGTAATCGGCGTGGCTCTTGGTGACGACTCCAGCTGCATGGTGTCGTGCCACATGGCAGGCGTGCTCCGGCGGGCCCATTCATCGGATCTGTGGTGGTGAGAGCGAGAGGTGCGGCGCGTGCAGCGGCGGGAGCTCCGTTTGGCTCGGGCGCGCGTGGTGGCCTCGGTGCGGGGAGCGAGGGCGTGGGCTACGGGACCCACGGCGTGGCTGGGATTAGAGCTGCAGAAAAACGTCGCCAAATGGGACCACGACGCGTCGCGATGTTGACAGGGAAGTCGCGACGTTCGCGACGTTGACCCAAAAATCGCGACTAGTCGCGACGAGGACACGTGGTCGCGACTGAGGGAGAGGTGATCCGCGAACTCGATCCGACGGCCAGGATTAAGCCACGTCAGTGATCCGAGTGAAGGGGTTTTTTGTGTTTGTTTGTGGCGTAAATAACCCAATTTTTACCCGAAATTTATTACCCAACCACAATTATTACCTACTTTACTCGAATTTCAACCCTAAAATTTCAAATTTCAAATTTCAAATTTTTTTCACTCACTATCTCCTCACAATTATTCACCCACTTCACCCACCATTATAATTATTTAACCACCCCACTCTCTCCTCAAACCCTATAAATACCACCTCCTCCTCCCTCATTTCCTCACCAACAATCTTCTATCTCTATCTCAAATTCTCTCAATTCTCTAAGTTTTTTCCCTCTAAAGCTCTCAAGTTCTCAAGTTCCATTATGTCTCGAAGAAGCGGCGGTAGTTCCGGGTGTCGAAGGACGGCTAGGAATTTGCAACCCCAATTTCAACTAGGGGGAACATCGCAGCCTACGCCCGACGGCTACATTCCCGTTATGCTACCCCAAGAAATATTTCCCTCCCCTCCCAATCCAGATTATCTCGATGATACAGTACGGTCTCTAAGACATAGTTTAGTCCGGGCGATGGTCCAGCACGACACCAATCCCCAACGTGTGTCCCGAGAATTGGTCGAGGCGGTAGCTCAATCTAGGGGAAAATAACGATCCTTTTTTAATCTCATGTTTCAACAACAAGCCGATTACGAATCTCAACGTCCCGAAGGTCCCGATCCCGACGAAACTCAACGTCCCAAAGATGCCGATCCTGACGAAACTCAACGTCCCGACGATGCCGATCCCGACGACTTTCAAACGCCGCCCTCGGTCCATGGTTCAAATGTTGGGGTTTACAACCGCGGTTCTCCTCTACCTTCCAATCATGATAGCGTTGAAGCCTCCGTTGCCTGTCCTCGACAACATCGACGTCCTTCAACCGGGTAATAACCTTTTGTCATTTCTCTATTTATAGCTATTAGTCATTTTTCTATTTTATTAATTAATAATATTTAATAATTAATAAGTTAGTACTTAGTAATAAATAATAATTAATAATCAATAATTAAATATTAATAATTAATAATCAATAACGAATTTCTTGAAAGTCTTAGTATGCTCTGTGGTTGCGGTTCCGACTGATCTTCCACATCAGAAACGAATTTCTTGAGATTTTTTGTTAGTTAATAATCATTTTAGTTTAATTTTTTCAACTAGTTAATAATCATTTAATCATACTAGTTTAATAATCAATTTGTAAGTGTTGTTGTCACGTCACTTGAAAGTCTTAGTATGCTCTGTGGTTGCGGTTCCGACTGATCTTCCACATCAGAAACGAATTTCTTGATATTTTTTGTTATTTAATAATTATTTAATTATTTAATAATCAATTAATCATATTAGTTTAATTAAACTTTAAATAGTTACTTAAATAAGTTAAAGAAATTAAAATGGTATTTTTTATGTGTGGTGATAATTATAAAGTTTTTACGGATTATGGTGTCTTAGAAAGATTGGTTTTTAAATAAGGTTTGCTTTGCAATCTCCTCCAAGCTAGCCTGGTAACCTCGGGGAGTACTGTCTAGAAAAGCTTGGGCCTAAAGCGAGATCATAGCATCCTTTCCAGTCAATCTGGCCGTGGAACTTCGGGGAGTTCCGTCCAAAAGAGCTTGATAATTATTTCCACACATAGAAAATACCATTTTTAATTTCGTTAACTTTTTTATTTAACTATATGAAATTTAATTTAATTAATATGATTAATATTAAAATTTAATAATTGTAATATTTTCTGTAATACTTAAATTAATATTAAACTCGTGTAATATTCTTTTGTTTTAATAGAGCAAATCATTCGGGCTTGGCGTGGGGACGACCAAACACTGCCCCCGTGTGGGACTTTTTTCACGAAGATTGGCGGGTGGAGAATGGCCAACGTATTAAACTCGCGACGTGCAAAAAGTACGGGCGCACACTAGACGCGATGGGTGACCTGGGAATCGGATACTTGAAACGACACGCAAGAGCATGCTTCCCAACCTGACAGATTGATGAGGTAAACACAGCACAGGTAAGTGCTCTTTCTGCAGTTAATTTACGAAAATGGACCCTCGAATGGATTATTTCTACGGGCGTGCCGCTGATTTTTGTCGAAAATCCCAACCACACCCGATATATGCAAAGGATTAATCCGACGTACCAGCAGTTTTCCCGTACGACTTATACCCAGGACATGGAAACCGCATATACTATGCAAAAAAAAACTTTTGGTCGATTTTTTCAAAATGTCTAGCATAAACGTAGCTTTTACCACCGACCTGTAGGGCGGTCCAAGTTTAAACGACTATTTGAGTCTGACCGCTCATTACGTAGACGATGAGTGGAATCCATGTCAAAGACTTTTAAATCTATCGCCATTCGAGGGTCGTCATACCGGACAAAACATTGCCGATAAATTAATTGCATTATTTAATGATTGGGGTTTACAAAATCGTGTAATTTCCATTACCTTAGACAATGCCGCAAACAACAACGCCGCCATTTTAATCTTGGAATCTAGTTTGCCCGCTTCTCCATTTAGAAATATTTTACATCAACGATGTGCTTGTCACATTATAAATTTAATTGCACGAACAGGCGAATATCAAATTGCAAGACATGTTGATAAAATACGCGTCATTGTTGATTGGATCCGGCATCCTCAAACCACCGGAAGGTGGAGAAAATTCATAGAGCTAACAAGTTTGGTTTAGACAATAATACACGTTGGAACTCTACGTATCTAATGGTTTCAGTTGTGTGTAGACAGAGGCTGCCCTTAGACCACTTCCTCGGAATGGAACTCGAGCCCCAGGCGCGGATCACGGAGGCGGAATGGGAAATAGCCCAGAAATTTACCGAATTCCTAAAACCTTTTTACGCTATTACTCTAAATTTTTCAAACCAAAAAAGACCCTCTTTAAATCATGGTATTTCGGGTCTTTACCAAATTACGTGTGCTTTTCAAGAATTTTCAAATGACCCTATTATTTCTCCCCTTATTCCGAGAATGATTGCAAAATACGAAACTTACTGGGATCCACCCCCGTTTTCGTTTTGCTTCGGTGCTATACTAGATCCTCGTTTTTCGTTTACATGGGGGCCAATGATGTTAGCATGCGGGGAAAACATAGGGGCGGATTACTGAAATTATATTAACGTTGTTAATTAAGCGTTTTTTGCATTGTACAGTGAATACGACGTGCGGTTCCCACAGTACAACGCACAGGAGGAGCAAAGGACAGTAATGGAAAGCCCAACAAAGACGGGACTAGCGTTTAGCCGGAGACTCAAGCAACGGCTAGATCACGGGGAATCTAGTACGGGTCCGGCACGGGCGGACATACCGGAAGGCGCACCGGATGAAGTGAAGCGGTACTACGGCCTACGGTTCGACGACGATTCAGCCGAGTTCGATGTGATAAAGTGGTGGAAGAATCAACGGGACATATTCCTGATATTGGCGAGAATGGCGAGGGATATACTGTCCATCCCCATTTCAAGCGTTGCTTCGGAGAGCGCATTCAGTACGGCTCAGTATGTCATAAACGACCGGAGGGCGTCAACCACCAACACACACGTCGAGCAAATAGTGGTGTTGAATGATTTGTTGTTCCACAACCCCTTGATTGCCGAACGGTCCGACCAAACTGAACTGGAGCTAATGACTGAAAGGTTTAACGCCTTATTCCCCGAGTGATGCAAAGTAACCGCCAATGATGTGCTCTTTCCTCTCTTGGTTTTATGTCCCTAAGGAGGGTTTTACAAGAGAGGTTTTAGTGAGGCATCTTGTAATATTTACACTGAATATTTACAGCTTTCTTCCACCTTATTGTAATATTCACAATGAATAATACAACTTTTTTTTTAAATATCTCGTCTTATCATATTTATTTATATGTTAATTAAATTTGTTAAAATTATTAATATGTTACAAACTAATATTTATTAACATATGTTACAAATTAAAAATTAACAATAAAAAACAAGATTATTATTATGTTACAAAATAATAAATTATAACATACTTAAATATTAATTTTGAAAAAAATGGCAGAAGCTTCGGGCTTCGTGGCGATCGGCTCGGGCAGCGGCTCGGTGGCTCTTTCGGTGGTCTGGCGACTGCATCGGTGAATTCCGTGCATGGTGGGGTCATCTTGAACTCCGACAAACTTGCTCCGGTGAGCGGACCGCCAAAAGTGGTTGTGGAACCCGATTTTGACGGGACTTCGATTTTTAGAGCTTCGTAACTTCATTGATGATCCGATTTTTGCGTTGGGCTCATCGGGACTAGAGCTAGCTCATTCCAAGGGAATAACATGCCCCAGGTCAAGTGCAGCGGTCACCGGGCCCGGTAAGGATCTCTATGTGATGATTCGCCTAGCTTTGTCGACTTCCAAGGGAGGATCCTTGTCTTCTAAATCTTCTAGATGTGTTGAAACTTTGAAGGTGGCCTGTCAGCTTCTGGCGAATCTCCTGACGAGCATGGCTCTGAGCCTTTGATCCTTGATGATGCCTCTAAAGTAGGGTTTGCTGATGTCGATTCGTCAGATGTCATCAAGGAGCAGAGCGATGGAGGGGACTTTGTCGATGAGGCGCCCGTTGTTGAGGAAGGACCTGCTGGCGAGGATCTCGCCATCGTGGGCTTTGCCGCGGGCGAGGGTCCTCCTGCTGACGAGACGCTCAGACAGCGTCGTTATCGCGTTTGGCCTTTTGTCCTGACTTGATGGTGCGTAGTTACGTCACTGCTTCTGAGCTGACTTCTTGTCTTAATTTCCATGGGCTTTCGTGCCTCGTCGGTCTTCGAGTTCCTGCTGCAGGCAAGCTTTGTAGTGTTGTTGTCTTGGTTTTCCATCGGTACTGACGATGCTGACTCGTTCGCTTCGTTTTTTCTTCAGGTGCTTGCGGAGGTGGCTCGTCACCTTGAAGCTTCCAAGGGTGTCTTGACGTCCTTTGCGCTCCGGATTTCACTCGCCTTGTGGAGCCTTTTAGGCTTGGTGCTTCCCAGAGATTAGTTTCTCTTTCCTTTGCCTTCTATGATTTCTAGACGTTTTCAGGCTTTGTTTAGCCTTACTTTTTTCCTTGGCATGTTTGTTCGGCGTGTTTTGCCTTTTCTTACTTACCTGTTTGATGACATTTATGCATTTAGTATAATTTGAACTTTGAGTTTTGTTCATACCTTTGGTTGTCGAGTGTGCGCGTCGTGGCAAGTTGTAGAAGTCTTGGGAGTGCACTCCGCTGCGATTGTAGGGTTTTCACCCGTTATGCGACCTGCAAGTAGTATGAGTTTCCGTCGGGTACCTAATCCAACGAGCGAGTTGTGTTCTATAGACAATGATCATGAAATACGTAAACCTTTCCAAATGGCGAGGGTGCTATTTGTGAGAGACTAGTCTATAGGTGGGATTAATTTCCGGCCTTTTGGGGAACTCGGGATTTGTTTTCTGAGCCGGTGGGATTAGTTTCCGGCCTTTCGTGATCGTGGAACTCGAGATTTGCTTCCTGAGCCGGTGGGATTTGTTTCCGGGCTTTTGTGGAGCTCGGGATTTGTTTCCTGAGCCGGCGGGATTTGTGTCCGGCCTTTCGTGGAACTCGGGATTTGTTTCCTGAGCCGGTGGGATTTGTTTCCGGCCTTTCGTGGAACTTGGGATTTGTTTCTTGAACCGGCGGGATTTGTTTCCAGCCTTTCGTGGAACTCGAGATTTGTTTCCTGAGCCGGCGAGATTTGTTTCCGGCCTTTTAGTGTTTGTGAAAATAGGCATGACTCGTAGATTTTCCCGTTGGTGAAAGTTGCGTATTCCTTGGGTGCTCTGTCAAGTGTCTTCTCTTGTTCATCGTCGTCTTCGCCGGCTGCCGTATGAGCAAGGCCGGCGTCTTCGTTGTCTGGTCTGAACGTCTCGTGTAGGTTGCTCCTTTGCGGATCGTCGTCGTTTGTGGTTGCGGATTTGGTTCCGCCTTTTCGGTTTGGCTTCGATGATCTTTAGCTCAGAGGATCCGTGTCTACGTCGACTTCTGGGAGCTTTGGAATTCTTCTGGCGAGGTTAGCGGCTCAATGCGGTGCTTCCTCCTTCATCGTGTCTCCTTCATCGTGTTTGGAGGTTTGTCTTCTCCTCCTCCGCTCATTGCTCGAGCTAGTGTGGCTGCTTCGCCGTTGGCGCGGTTGTAGTGATCCAGGCGATCTCGTACCACGTCAATGGCAGGAGGCGGTCCATGGCTTCTTGCAGTTGTGTCAGCGTCTTGTATTCTTGTGTCGATAGTCCGCCGTTCATCTGTCTTGCGATCCCTTGTGAGCTGCAGTGTACCTGTAAATTCTTCTCGTCGAGCCTTTCGGCGAGGTTCAGGCCGGCGAGTAGCGCTCCGCATTCGGCTTCATCGCTTGAGGCTGTGAACTCGAACTTGATGGCGTACTTTGACTTTTCTTCTTGAGGGCTGGTGACGATGATTCCTGCTCCTGCACTGGTGTCGCCGCTGATTCCACTGATGTGCATGCTCCATACCGGCCCATCGGGCGCAGTTCTACTGCTTGGCGGTGCATCCTTCGTCTTCTTTCTTCCTTCAGCTGCGGGGGTGTCGGCGTCGTGAGTATGCTTGGCGACAATGTCAGCCTTTGCTTCTCTTTTCTTAGCGACCCTTGGCTGGTGCTCTTCTTCACTCCTTCGTTTGGCGAGGTTGATTTTTTGCCTGATTTGGCATACGCGATTGAACATTTTATCGACAAAGTGCCTTTATATCGTGTAGTCTGGAGAATCTTCTGCTGCGGCTCCGTTCGTCTTCCTGGAATGGTCCAGGGTCTTCTCGTATTGTCGCAGGAGGGCGAATATATCTCTCTGTCCGATAATGGTCGTTGGATTTTTCGAGCCCTCTCCTAGTTCTCCTCGTCTGGCGATGTTGAGGTTGCTGACTCCTTCGCTGATGGCGGTGACTGTTGCTGTGCTCCGTCGTACTCCTTTCTCGTAGTATACTTGTGACTCGGCTTGACTTCCTCGCATGATTCCGACTCTGTTTGGTGTCGGGAACTTGATGAGTAGGTGATAGGTGGATGTCACGGCTTGGAGTTGGTTGAGCGCGGGCCTCCCGATGATGACGTTGTATGACGAAGGCATGTCGACGATTAGATAGCTAACCATTCGAGTCACCCGAGGCCCGTCTTTGGCCCCGAAAGTCGTCAGCAGCTCGATGGATCCTTCATTCATCACGCGTTCTCCTGCAAAACCAAATAGTGGTGTGCAAACTGGGCTGGCGATTACTCGGCCCAAGTTCATCTTGTCGAATGCCGTCTTGAAGATTACGTTGGCCGAGCTTCCGTTGTCGATGAGAATCCTCCTTACCATGCTATTGGCAATTTGCGCTTCCACGACGGTGGCGTCGTTATGCAGGTGATGGATGGTGAGAGCTTCATCTTCGGTGAAGGTGATGACATCGCCAGTGTGGATTGGAGGTGTCGTGCCCATCAGGTTGACCTGGTTTGGCGACCATCCTTTCTCTGCTGCGCGTACGTAGCTCCGTCAGCTTTGCCCTGAGTCTCCAGTTCCTAGTCCTCCAATGATTATTGATATGACGTTCAGTTGGGTTGCCGCTATGGCTTTCCCTCGGTCGTTGCCTTGATCGTCGGTTGTGCCATCGTCAAGAGTGGGGTCAGCACGCCCCCGTCATTCGCCACGAGTTTCTTAACGAACTGTTTTAGCTGTCTTTTCTTGATCAGGTCTTCGATTTGACTCCTTAGCTGGTAGCAGTTCTACGTCAGGTGATCGTAGTCACGATGGAATTGGCAGTATCGGCTCTTGTCCATGGCGGGCCTGTTCAGCGGGCGTGGCTCCTTGAACTTGTCACCGTGCATGGCGAATATCTCGTCTGGAGTTGTCGTCAGTGGCGTGTAGTCTCTCCTGTCGAGGCAGAATGGTTTCCTCGTCGCGTGACGTCCTTGCGGTTTTGCCATTCGGTTCCGGTTGTCGTCCGTGCGGCTTTTCTTCATCTTCGGTTCGTTGGAGGAGCGGTCGTTGCTTCGTCGGTGGCTCCCTACATCCGTTGACTTCCTGCTGGCGAGGTACTCTTCCACGGAGATGTGCTGGGCTGCTCTCGTCATGAGCTCCGTCATAGTCAACGGTCTTTCCTTCACGAGGGAGATCAAGAATTCCATAGTCTGCAGTCTGTCGATGAGGGCGATGACGGCAACGCTGTCGGTGTAGTCGTTTACCTTGTTGAATTCTTCGACGAAGCGGTTGATGAACTTCTATAGGGATTCGTCGGCCTTTTGCTTGATCGAACAGAGGTAGGATGTCTCCTTTGTCTGAATCATTGCGCCGGTTAAGCGGGCGAGGAAGAGATCCTTAAGCTGGTTGAAAGAGTAGATGCTCGCCTTGGGTAGCCGTTGGTACCATTCGAACACCGTTCCGGTAAGGTTTACGCAGAATGCCTTGCATATCGCTGAGGCTGAGCATTTCTAAACCTGCATGATCGTCTGGTACTGGACGAGGTGGTAGACTGGATCTCCTTTCCCGTCGTAGATGAGGTTGCTTGCGAAGCGTAGGTCACCTACGACTTCTCTATGAAGCAGGTGTGGTGCGAGTGGGGACAGAGTCCCGTCGAGCACGGCACGGCCTCTCTTGCCCTGGTCCTGGGCAGAGCGCAAGTCGTGGATTTCCTTCTACATCCCTTGGAGGAGGTCAAATACGTCATCGCGCTGCGGTTGGTGAGGCTCCTGTTGACCTAGGCGGCGGTCGAGCGAGGCCCGTCGACCGCGTTGCCGATCTTCTATGTAGTCTTTGACGTTGATAACTTCGGCTCGTCTTTCGTCTTCGCGTCTTGCTGAGGGTTGGCGACCCTGGGCGATCCTTGCATGCTCATTCGTCACGGCAGTTCCCTTGTCGACTTTCTAGGCGAGCCTGGCGAGGGTCTGGGGTGTTCCGTCGGTGCTCTATGTCGTTAAAGTCTTCGGCCCAGCGAACCTTCTGGCGACCCCCTGGCGAGCTTGGCGAGGGTCGGTGTGGTCCCGGCGATCTTCAATGTCTTCAACCTGGTGAACCCCTTGACGACCCCCCCCGGCCGAGCCTGGCGAGTGTCCGGGTAGTCCCAGCGGTCTTCAATTTCTTCAGCCTGGCGAACCCCCTGATGACCCCCCGGCTGAGCCTGGCGAGGGTCCGGGTAGTCCTTGCGGTCTTCAATGTCTTTGGGATCTTCGGCCTGGCGAACCTCTTTACGACCCCCTAGGCGAACCTGACGAGGGTCTAGGTGGTCCCGGCGATCGTCGGCGTCTTCGGAATCTTTGTCTTGGCGAACCTCCAGGAAACCCCCCGGAAAAGCCTGACGAGGGTTGGGGTGGTCCCGACGATCTTCGAAATCTTCTGGGTCTTCGTCTTGGTAAACCTCCTGTCGACCCCCCGGGCGAGCCTGACAAGGGTCGAGGTGGTCCTGGCGACCTCCGTTGCCGTTGCTATCTCTTGTGCTTTCCTCGTCGCGAGCGTGGCTGACCTCTGCAAAACGTCATTGATACCGTCTTCATTCCCGATCTGAGTTGGTGAAACTTGGCGAGGCGGCTGAGTCCGCCTGGTGAGCGTTTAGGCCCTCGTGTTGAGCGCGATGCTGGTCATCGATTATGGCATCGCGCGTTACGAATGCTGGAAGGGTCTCGAGGCTTGTTCTCGACTCCCCTTCTTCTAGCGCCAAACTGTTAATGCGTAAAAATGGCTTTAACTTAGAGTCGGATCCAATGTTCGGGTCGCGTGATAGACCCGCTAAACACCTGTATGATTGAATGCTAAGTCAACGCGGGTTGACTAATGATCGTCAACGTTGGAGGCGAATCCGTCGTCTTAGATGAGTCTCCGGGCTGTCCTTGGCAATCCTCAGCGAACTTCCCTGGTGGAGGCGAAGTCCGTATCTTGGAGAAGCTCCTCGTCGGGGCGAAGTCCTTGTCTTGGTGATGTCCACGTCCAGGCAAACTCCAGTCTTGATGAAGCTCCGAGCTGATCTTGATGATTCTTTGTGAATTCCCTTCCGTGGCGAGCTCCTTCGGCAAGGGAAAACCTGCAAAAAAGGGTAGATTGGGCTCATTCCCCGTCGCTTATGGTTGGGCGAGGCTGCCTACGTATCTCAGTTTAAGAGAATCAGGTCCCACGTAGTTTGGGATTAGTGATAAATGGCGGGTGACTAACTATGTGGTTTGACTCGTCGGAAGTGCTGATGTTGGCGGCGCAGGGGTGACGCTTGGCCGGGTGTCCGGGTATTACCGGCGTGAGATGTTCTTTGTTGACCCCGTCTGTGTAGGCGAGCTCGTTGTGACGAGGGCCTTATCCCGACGGGGGATCCTCTTTCGTTGTCGACCTCGTCAATGTAGGCGAGCTCGTTGTGACGAGGGCCTTATCCTAACGAGGGATGTTCCTTCTTTGTCGACCTCATCAGTGTAAGCGAGCTCGTTGTGTAAAAGGCCTTATCCCGACGAGGGATGCTCCTTCTTTGTCGACCTCGTCAATGTAGGCGAGCTCGTTGTGACGAGGGCCTTATCCCGATGAAGGATGCTCCTTGTCGACCTCGTCGGGGTAGGCGAGGGCGCCTTAGCCTGACGAGGGATGCTCCCTGTCGACTCGTCGAACAACTTCTCTTGTCGAGGCTGTGACTCTACTTTTAGAACTATCACAGCTCTTATTCAAGTTATTCCTCTTATAGAACTGGACACATTTTTAGAGAGAGAAAGCTAGAGAGAGAAACTCTGGAGAAAGTTGTGAGTCAGTGTGGAAATGAGGAGGGGAAGGCTCCTATTTATAGGAAAACCAATTCCCTGAAATTGCACATCAGGGGCTTGCGAATTTCTCCCTTGCATGGAAGGGGTTCGCCGCGGCTCCTTGCTCTGTCGGATGGCTCGTCGTTCCTTCTTGATTCGTCCTCGATCTCTTCTGGTTGTCCGCGAGTTCGTATGTTTAAGCCGGGGGAATCTGGAGGATTTCCCGGGGATCTTCATGAGATCGGATCTCCTTGTCGTGTGAAATAATTGTAAGCTATTCCTCTGCCAAGCTGTGACGTGGATGCTTGTCAGACCAAGGTCTTTGACAGGTGATGGTACCTCGTCGGCCTTGTCACCTTGTCAGGCAAGGTACTTCGTCAGGCCAGCTTCGTCGGGCATGGTACCTCGTCGGCTTCGTCGGCCAAGGTTCCTCGTCGGCTTCGTCGGCCACGGTATCTCATCGGTTTCGTCGGCCATGGTACCTCGTCGGCTTCGTCGGCCACGGTACCTCGCCGGCTTCGTCGTTTTAACTCCGGTCCTCGCCAATGTCTTGGTTCGTCGGCCTCTGGTCTTTGACTTCGCCGGTGGGCTTTGAATTTTGTTGATGGGCTTTGACTTTTTGCCAAAAGGGTCCCAATTTTTATATGTTACGAAAAATGCATATAATAGCTAAGTTGTCTATAATACCGTTAAGAGAATAAGAAAATAAAGGATAATATATAAATAAATGATAATCGGAGTATATGTGACTAATCAAAATAATAAGATAAATCTCAATATCTTATGCATAAAAACAAAAGAAATGTCTTACAAATTTTATTGTGCTTCATTATAAACTTTGCCGACTTAAGCAAGACAAATACAATATCACTTCATAATTTTTTTTAAGCGTATGTACGTGCATACGCTCGTGCGTATGTACCTATGGTTGCGTGAACATGCATACCGTATTAACAAGGAATATTAGAAGCCTTTTTTAGGTTATTAGCAGAATTATCAAGATGTACCAGTTTTTTGCTCAGGATAAACCAAATCTAAAATTATCGTGGTAAAAATATTAAAATTTTAATTTTTTGTCATGTTGTATGTTCCAACACGTTCCTTTTAGGCTCAATTTGTTGCCATGTGTACAAGTTGGTAGACTTCATTCGTGTGTGCTTAAAATACCAATTCTTTTGGAGTGATAAAAAAAATACTAAAAATATAATTTATTATTGCGGTTAAAGTACCAATTATTTGTGGGTGATAAAAAATACTAAAAATACAATTTATTATTGCGGTTAAAGTACCTATTCGTTGTGGGTGATAAATTAAATTACCCTTTTTTCATCGACGTTTTTTAAATTATTGCGGTTAAAGTTCAAAAAATAATTGGGTGGTAAAAGTAGTACAAAAAAATATATTATTATAGTAGTTAAAGTACCATCTCTTTTTGGGAGGTAAAAGTACCACTTTTTTACGTCCATTTTTTTAAAAACTATTACAGTCAAAGTACCAATTCTCTTGGGTGGTAAAAGTACAAAAATATAAAATTATGTGGGTTAAAAATGTGGATCTAAAAAATTGGTACTTTTATCACCAAACAAGAATTTGTACTTTAACCGCAATAATAAAACTTTTTACTCACAAAAATAATTGGTACTTCAACCGCAATAACTTAAAAAAACTGAACGTAAAAGATTGATACTTTAACCATAAAAAAGTTAGTACTTTAATCGCAATAATAATATGTTTATTTTTTCCGTACTTTCACAATCGAAAGAGAATCGATACTTTAATTGCAATACTTTAAAATATGTGGGCGTAACATGGTACTTTTACCATAAAAAATGAATCGGTATTTTAACCGCAATATAATTTTTTTTTTTGTCACCAGTTAAAGTACCAATTATCTTGAGTTGGAAAAGTACCATAGTATACAATTATGTGGGTTAAAAACGTGGATGTAAGAAATTGGAACTTTTATCACCCAACAAGAATTTGTACCTTAGCCGTAGTAATAAAACTTTTACCTCACAAAAATAATTGGCACTTCAACGGCAATAACTTAAAAAACCTGAACGTAAAAGATTGATACTTTCACCATAAAAATTATTACTTTAATCGTAATAATAATATGTTTTTTTTTTTGTAATTTCACCATCCAAAAAGAATCGGTACTTTACCTACAATTCTTTAAAAAACGTGGGCGCAAAATGGTACTTTTACCATCCAAAAAGAATCCCCCATAAGCATACAGGTATGTCAAACTTAATATTCACATTCTCCCCTGTAAGTTTGACTTGGTTCGAGGTTCGTCACCCCGAGTATCGCTCTCATTTCTACAAACTTGACCCGCGCTAAGGCTTTAGTTAGGATGTCAGCACGCTACTCCTTGGTGCTTACAAACTCCACGATAACCTTCCTCTTCTCCACCGACTCTCTAATGAAATAGAATTTAGTGTCAATGTGCTTGGTGCAACCATGGAACACTGGATTCTTCATCAACGTTATTGCAGACTTATTGTCCACGTAGAGAGTTATTGGCTTTTGCTCGCTTTCGGTCAACTCGCTTATCAAGCTTCTCAACCAAAGTGCTTGGCACAACGCCTCTGTCGCTGCCATGAATTCGGCCTCACAAGATGATAGATACCTTGTTCTCTGCTTCTAGGATTGCCAGGTTATCAGGCTTCCGTTGAGGTAGAATGTCATCCCTTCGGTACTCTTCCTGTTAACAATATCACCGGCTAGATCACTGTCGATGAATCCGACCAGCTCTTCATCCCCACTTTCCCTTCTATACTGAATCCCGTAATTCGTCGTTCCCTTCACGTAACAAAGTATGTGCTTCACTGCCTGCTGGTGCAACCTCGTCGGCTGCTTCATGTGACGACTCACTATTCCCACCGCATAGGAGATATCTGGTCGGGTGTGGATCAGGTACCTCAAATACCCGATGACATGTCTGTACTCCGTGGGATCCACTAGGGTTCCTTCTGCATCCTTCTCAAGTTGCAGCTTCGCCTTTATGGGGTACTCGCTTGCGTTCCACTCTGCCATGTTGAACTGCTAGAGAATCTTCTTTGCATAGGCTATCTGCCTTAGCGTGATGCATTCCTTCTTCTGATCGACCTCTATCCCGAGGTAATATGAAAGTAGTCCAAGGTCGCTCATATTAAACTCCTTCATCATATGCTCCTTGAATCCATCAATGTCTTCCGCACTAGATCCAGTCACGATCAGGTCATCAACGTATACTTCGGCGATGAAGGAATCCTCTCCTGAGTTCCTCGTGTAGACTGCTTTCTCCTTAGAGCACTTCTTGAAACCAAGACTCTTCAAACTCCTGTCGAGTCGAATGTTCCATGAACGTGGAGCTTGTCTCAACCCATAAAGAGCTTTTGACAACCCGTACACCTTGTGCTCTGCAGCCTTCTTTACAAGCCTTCTGGTTGAGCGACGTAGACTTCCTCTTCCAATTCAACATTCAAGAACGCCGATTTTACGTCCAAGTGATGGATCTTCCAGCCTCGATGAGTTGCGAATGCTAGAATTAGCCTGACTGTGTCTCGTCTGGCCACAAGAGCAAAGACTTCTTCAAAGTCTACTCCTTGTTTCTGCACGTAGCCCTTCGCGACCATCCTGGCTTTTTGCTTGAGGATCCTGCCTTCCGAGTCCTTCTTGAGCTTGTAGACCCATTTCAGACCGATGGACTTGTGACCTTTTGGAAGATCGACAAGCTCCCATGTCTGATTCTTTTTTATGGACTCCAGCTCCTTCTTTATCGCCTCCTACCATTCCTTCCTGGTGGCTGTTTCGCGATAGCTGGCTGGTTCCTCATCACAAACAAGCAAGAGCTGATATGCGCTCAAATCAAGCTCCTGTATTTCTTCGTAAATGTCGAACATGGGACGAAACCCTCCTCGTCCGTCCTTGATCGACGAGTCTCCCGAGCTAGTTCCTCCCGAACTTGCTCTCTCCGGGATTGGGGTGATCATCCCTGATCCCGATGAGGGTGAATCTGGAGGTGACACACCCATTCTGGATGCATCCGATTTGGTTCTAGTTGAGCTGGTTCTCGTCGTATTTCTACATGTCGCGCTACTGCTCGTCGCGCTACTTCTCGTCGCGCTGGTTCCCGTCGCGCTGGTTCCAGGCGATGGTCCCTGCCCGGGACTTCTTGCTCTTCCTGTTCGGCCACCACTTCCTCATCGAGGGTGAACTATATTGATTTCTCTTCGGGCTCTCCCTGCTCATCGCGCCAGTCCTACTTCTTCTCCTCTTCAAACACAACATCTCTGCTCACATGAGCCTTGCCGTGTCGAGGGAGAAAAGAGGGAGGACAAAAATAGGAGCATATTGTTTAAAATGTAAAACGAAAATAAGCAAGAAAACGACATAAAAAAGAAAAACCACAAATTTAAACAAAAATGACATAGAAACAAGAACGGGGACAAAATAACCGAGAACCGGGACGTCCCTGTTTATGGTTTGAAGAAAAAAATTCCTTATTTTTTTACTAAAAACGGTCTGACACCGGGAGCGGAACAGTGACAAAACCGGGAACCGTGTTCAAAATTTTCATCCCTAATAGGTGAAGTGTATAATAATAGTTTAATACCAATGAGTTAAATATAAAAAATTGTTATAAATTTATCAAAAAATTGGTATGAATATCATTGCTAGATTACAAGAGTTTGGAATGGCTTAAATATAAAAAATTTGGTGCAAAGGCTTAGGCCTTTGGGCCACCCACTTTTGTGGAAGGGAGATTACTCACACAAATGCACCATCACCACACTCGCGAGCCGCCATCCGACTGGCCGTGACGAGGTGGGGTGGGGTTTCTTGTGCAAACATAATTATTTTTGCCGAAAGTTTAATTGGTATTTTTGCCACAAAATTTCAGCTTTTTAAGGAAACTTGCAAGTTTTTTCGTCGTTTTTCTTCATAAACGAAATGCGGCATGCTCGTGAGAAGCGAAGGAGATTCTTCGAAAAACTGGAAAACGAAAGCGACAACAATAAGCTGTCGTTTTGCAAACCTCCAACAAACGATAAGCTGTCGTTTCCGATAAACCTCCCGCACAGATCACATCAATGAAGTAGACTAGAGAGAAACGAAAACAATGATGTAAAAGCTGCCATGCACAGTAACTATTTAGTTACCAAATTCAAGTTGATTTAATAAAAAAAAGGTAAACTGCGGCTAATGTACCCAATGTTTGATCTTCTGCGGATTATGTACCCAATGTTTATTTTCGACGGCTAATGTACACAATGTTTGATCCGTTACATATTTTCGTGTTTTCCGTCACTTGACCGTTAGAGAGTTATCCTCCTCTATATGTACACTTTTCGTATTTTTGACATAACTAACTCATTTTTTGTCCAAATTTTATGCACAACATATGGTTGGAAAGATAAGAGATAGATATACAACTTTGGTGTTTTAAGTTTTGTAAAATCAATTTTATAAAAATATGAAATTTCAATTACAACATAAAACTGGACATTAGTTTAATGCAAAATATTTGTTTCGAGCAAATTTTAATATACTTAATGACTTTTTATGATGAAACGTAAAACTAAAAAGTTGTAAATAAACTTTTTATCGTTCCAACGGATGTTTATTTATAAATTTTGGACAAAAAATGAGTGAGTTATGCCAAAAATATGAAATATTATTTCGCATCAGATCTTTCATAATTTTGGCATAACTCACTCATTTTTTGTCTAAAATTTATAAATAAACACCCGTTAGAAAGATAAAATATTTATCTACAATTTTTTAGTTTTACATTTCATCATAAAAGGTCATTAAGTATATTAAAATTTGCTCGAAATAAATATTTTGCATTACACTAATGTCCAGTTTTACGTTATATTTGAAATTTCGTATTTTTCTAAAACTGATTTTACAAAACTTAAAACATTAAAGTTGTAGATCTATCTCTTATCTTTCCAACCATAGGTCGTGCATAAAATTTGGACAAAAAATGAGTGAGTTATGTCAAAAATACGAAAAGTGTGCATATAGAGGAGGATAACTCTCTAACGGTCAAGTGACGGAAAACACGAAAATATCTAACGGATCAAACATTGGGTACATTAGCCGCCAAAAAATAAACATTGTGTATATAATCCGCAGAAGATCAAACATTGGGTACATTAGCCGCAGTTTACCCATAAAAAAAAAGTGACTAACTTCATTGGACCCAAAGCTCAAAGGCCTAATCGCACCCGCTATATTCTCACGTGCATATAGAGTACTAGACTATTTTAGAGTTTGAAAATGAAAATAGAAATAGAAAAAATTAAAGACCAATGAAAACTAAGGTTCACAATGTCGGCCCATAAATCGGTTGTCGTTTTCGAAGATTATCGATGGATTTTCAAAGATTATCAATGGAAAACAAATAAAACTGTAGTTTATCGTTACCGACAGTTATCGAGGATTGTCGATGAAAACCCACTAAAATAGTTTTAACAATATAATTAATAAGTTTACATATGTAAATAAAATATAGAATAACTCTCACATATATAAATATTCAAATAAAATCAAGTCATACTAAAATAGTTTTTTTTTTTTTTGCATTGAAGGTACTTTTGTCAAAAATTGTTGAAAAATACAATTTTTTTTTAAAAATACCTAATTATTTTAGTATAATTTTTACACTGTTTTTACGGATAATCAATTGGCATGGAATATTTGCCGATGACTACTAGCAAGACGGATAATCGACGATTATCGAAGAAAATTCGAAAATTGAATGAAACAATTAAAAGCCCATCAGTTTTGGAACTTTTTACTTAAGAAAAATAAAACAATAAAAACTGTTTTTTTTTTTTTTTTTTTTTGTATTCTTACTCATTAGTCTTTACTGATTAGTACATTATTTTATTTTTGTTATTTTAAACACATTATATAAAAATTAAGTATATATAGTTTTAAAAATATTTTATATCTTTTTCATCGATAAATTCCTCGGTAGCCGGAGTTTCTTTTTATTTCGCCGGAGTATGTGCCGTAACGTCTTACGTACCGGGCTTTGCACCAGAGCGTCTTTTTATTTCGCCAGGGTATGCGCCAGAGCGTCTTACGTACCGGGCTTTGCGCCGGAGCGTCTTTTTATTTCGCCGGGGTATGCGCCGGAGCGTCTTACGCACCTGGCTTTGCGCCAGAGCGTCCTTTTATTTTGCCGGGGTATGAGCCGTGGCGTCTTACGTACCAGGCTTTGCGCCGGAGCGTATTTTTTATTTTGCCCAGGTATGTGCCGTAGCGTCTTACGTATCGGGCTTTGCGCGAGAGCGTCTTTTAATTTTTCTAGGGTATCAGTCGTAGCGTCTTACGCTGGGCTTTGCGCCGGACCGTCTTTTTACTTCGCCAGGGTCTGCGCCGTAGCGTCTTACGTACCGGGCTTTGCGCTAGAGCGTCTTTTTATTTCACCGGGGTATGCGCCGTAGCGTTTTACGTACCGGGCTTTGCACCGGAGCATCATTTATTTCACCAGGGTATGCGCCGTAGCGTCTTACGTACCGGGCTTTGAGGCAGAGCGTATTTTTATTTCACCTGGGTATGCGCCGTAGTGTCTTATGTACCGGGCTTTGCATCGGAGCGTCTTTTTATTTCGTCGGGGTATGCACCGTAACGTCTTACGTACTGGGCTTTGCACCGGAATGTCTTTTTATTTTTCCGGGGTATGCGCCGTAGCGTCTTAAGTACCAGGCGTTGCGCCGGAGCGTATTCTTCCAGATTCGAAGGATTGAGATCTGCTATCCATCGACCTTTATTGCCTAAGTCGGTGGGATTAAGATCCAACCAGTATCGTTTGTTTTTTATGAGTCGACGGATCAAAATCCGTCATATCTCGACCTTTGTTGCCTAAGTAGGTGAGATTGGGATTCGGCGATTCTCGCTCGTTGTGTCAGAGTCAACGAGATTAAAATCCGGCTTTTCGTTGTCTTTTCGCCTGAGTTGACGGAGTTGACAGAATTAATACCTGGCCTTGTCTCGTTCTTTGCGCTTCGAAAGTCTTCTTGTAGTTCAGACTTTGATCGTCAGTTTTCTTTGCTCGCTTTATTTTTTATCTAGCCTTCAACTTCGTCTTCGTGGTTCTAATTTTGACCACCTACTATGCGACCGAGATGAAACTCGAGGTCTTTGAGGTGATTGAAGTGAAACTCGAGGCCGTTAAGGTGAACGATTCAAAGCTTGAGGTCGTTGAGATGACCAATGCGAAGTTTAAGGTCGTTGAGACGATCGATGCAAAGCTTCAGGTTGTTCAGAAGACTGATGCGAAGGTTGAAGTCGTTGAGATGACCGATACAAATCCGGACGTCGCTGAGGCGACCGACGCAAATCTCGAGGTCGCCGAAGCGACCGATGCAAATCTTGTGTTGTCAAAGCGTCTGAGTTAAACCTCGAGGTCGTTGAGACGACCGATGCAAGGTTGGGGTCGCTGAGACGATCGATGCGAAGCTGGATGTCGCTGAGGCAACCAATGTAAATCTCGAGGTCGTTAGGACGACTTATGTAATTATAGAGACGGCCATTTCAAATTCAACGTCGTTGAACTTTGACCGTCGTGGTAACTGGATCGGGCCTTCGACGTCATCTTTCGGGCTTTAGACATTGGTCGTCGTCATTTCCTAATGAGCCTCCGGCGTCGTCGTCGGATTTCGGATTTTGTCTGTTGACTTTCCCTGATGGGCCTCTGGCGTGGTCGTCGGGTTTCGGACTTGTTTGTCGATTTTCCCTGATGAGCCTCAGGCGTTGTCGTCGGGTATCGAACTTTTTTAGTTGATTCTCCCTGATGGGCCTCCAGTGTCGTCGTCAGGTTTCAGACTTGTTTGTTGATTTTCCCAGATGATCCTCCAACGTCGTTGTCAGGTTTCGGCATCGATCGTTTTTGTACCCGGGTTGGGCCCTCAGTCTTGTCTTCGGGATACTGACCTCGAATTCCCTAATCTAAAATTTGATCTCCGTTCTGGCAAGGTGGGCCCTTTGTGACTATATTTATGGCCTCTTCGCAAAAAATCATGTTTTTGGTAGATTTTGGCAAAAATACCAATTAAACTTTCGGCAAAAATAATTATACTTGCACAAGAGCACCCCACCCCACCTCGCCACGTCACGGCCGGCCAGTGGCGGCGCGCGCGTGGTTGTGGAATATTTGTATGAGTCATCCCCTATCCACAAAATCCAATGACCCAAAGGGCCCAAGCCCTTGTCCCTAATATTTTGTATATAAACATCACCAAACTATTGTTATCTATCAATGTGGGACTTTTAATATTCAACTAATATCACACATTCACACTTAACAAACACATACACTTCACCTAATCATTTAACTTAATATTATACATTTCAAATAATATTATACACTTAACATACATATTAACTTCACCTAACATACATATACAATTAATATACATATTCATTTAATATTATACACTTGAACTAATATTAAATTTGTTAACATACATATACAATTAACATGCATATTCACTTAATATTACACTGTTACACACTTAATTAACATACATATTCACTTCACATAATAATTTGACTTAATATTATACACTTTAACTAATAAAGTGACTTAATATTATACATTTCACCTACATATTTAAGTTACAAATGTGTTTTGTTGTATACAATTATGTCTTGTATTTATTAAATATGTAGTTTTTAACCTATATAAATATCTTGCTTAAATACTCAAATATTTTTTTACAAAATATCCGTCGAAATCCCCTTCGCCATGCGGTATTTCCATGAAAAAAGTGCGGTATATGCGGCATGCCCTTTTTTACGATTTGCCCATCGACATACCCATCGGCAAGCGATATAATATATATACATATTAGTTTTACTATTATTTTATTTTCTTTTAGGAAAGAGACCCTTTTCTTCATTCTTCCCTCTGCAGACTTGTCAGCGCCTCTCCTGGCCTCCAGAGCTTTGTCGTGGATCGGTCTTGCCGTGATGAGTAAGATGTTTTTGGGCGAGCACGGTGGCGGTGGAGCTCCCTCGCGTGAGACGGCGGGCTGTAGAGGCTTACGACCTTCTGTGGCGGGGACGAGGGGGCTCAGGGCGGCAACGAATCGCATAGGAGATCCCCTGTTGTTGTCTCGGTACTCGTGGACGAGGCGACGCTGCCTCTAGGCGCGCTCAAGGTGGTTCGCGGAGATTCTCTGCGATATGCGTTCTTCGTGGGTTTGCGGGCTGCAAACTTCTGTGGCGGCAACGAGGTTTTTCAGGGCGTTGTTCCTAGGCGACCAGGCAGGGACGGCGAATCGTGTGGGGTGGTACGTGGTATGACACCGTCAGATCCACGTCCGGAGTGACGGGATCAGTGATGAGTGTCCCTCAGCGGGCCGTTCGTCTTGCGATGGCTTTCTCTGCGGTTGAGGCTTTGCTACGAGATTATACTTCGAGATGGGTGATGCATTTTTAGGTATCCTATTTGTGGATGGCGATCGTGTGGACGGGTTATGTCCGAGAGGCGATCGACATTGAAGATGCTTGAGTTTGCTGGCCGGATCTCGAGGCTTTTACGAGACCCCTCCTTCTAGGGCCAAAATGTTAATGCCAAAAAATGGATCAACAGTATAGCGGCCTAAGTCTTGATTTTGGACCGGGCCCAATGTTCGCCTGGCGGTCAGATTGGGCTTGAAGCTTGATTCATCGCCTTCGTTGATATGTTTAGGACATAAAAAAAGACAGGATTGATATTATTTGATGCCGGACCTCGTCATTTGTCGCGAGGCTGTCTACGTACCCATATTACTGGGATCAGGTCATCACGTAGTTCCTAGAGAGCGTTTGAGTGAAATGTGTATAGTTTCGAGTTCGAATGGGATCAGATCCCTTTTTCTGAGTTTGAAACTTCTATTTATAGAAGGGTTCAGAGGCCTCTAAGCAATTAAAAATAACTTTATTAGGCCCATGGGCAATTAAGTAATTGTTGTGAAAAAGTAAGTGCGCCCATTTCCAAAGAGCCCATTTCAAGGGTGCTCATTTCTAAGGTGCCCATTTCAAGAGTGCTCGTTTCTAGGGAGCCCATTTCAAGAGTGCTCATTTCTAGGGTGCCCATTTCAAGGGTGCTCATTTATAAGGCGCTCATTTCAAGGGTGCTCATTTCTAGGGCGCCCATTTCAAGGGTGCTCATTTCTAGGGCGTCCATTTCAAGCGCGTCCATACTTTTTGGGCTTATAATTCTTTTGGGCCCTATTTTTCGGCTAGGCAAAAATACCCGTATTTTGAGCTAGGTAAAGAACGGAATATTTAGTGAACGTTCTTGAAATTTAAAACTCTGTGTAATACTATACTATACTATTTGTATTGTATACATGCATCTGACTGATGTGCTTTGATAACTTCTGATCATGAGATAAGAAATAAATAAAGATTTGAAAGGACCAGGTTGAAAAATAAGGTTAACACAAAAGAAAAGTCGGCCGGACCCTTCCTTCCTTAACACTACGAGGTCCCGAAGGTCGATTAGTGGGGATCAAGGAAGGAACATCCGAATGCGATGGGGGTCGACGACGAGATTCGATGACGACCAAGGTCCGCAAAGATCGCCAGCATACGACGAGGAGAGTCGACGAAGGATATCCGAAGCGACAAGGGCGAGCTAAACCTGAATGTTGACGAGAGATAGCGACAGTTATGCGAGGAGAATGTAACCGAGGAGCAAAGAGCTTTGTCTCGAGAGGATGAGGAAAGTTCAGCGTCGACGAGAGACTCCCGCTAGCGAGTCGACGGTGCTAGATGACTAATGATGTGATGCGCATTTAATGAGGCCCTTACTGATCTCACCTACCCGGCATGACCAACCACTCACAGTCGTACAGAGCAAGGGTTAACCATGCTTTCTATGGGAGACCCATGCTTTCCCCAAATCACGCTTGGGGAGGCGGGCGATGGGACGTGACAAAGGGGGGGAGACGTGCAAAAGGAGACTAATCAAAACTCTATATAAGGCAACGAGAGCCTCATTTGTAAGGGGTTCGAACAAGAAACAAGGAAATAGTGAGAGAAAGCTATAACACCCATTATCAATACAAGAACAGTCGTTATTTGAAATCTTCTCAAGGATTCTAACTAATAAACAAGAGAAATCGAGCTTCCTTCTTTAAAAACAAAGACTATTCTTTGTGATTGTTGAGTGTACAAAACGCCCTCTACAGTCAAATAGTATGGTTTTTTAAGATTTGACATGTATATGAAGTATGAACAAAATGTAAAAGCAAACATAGTCAATATATATATCTTGTAATTGTAAAAAATAATATCTGTGTATGCATGTCATAACTCATAATTAAGGTTTTCCCAAAGGACATGAATCTCGGGACATCATGTGCTGTTCTCAGGCTGCAATATCGTCTCCAAGTTCCAAACTATTCTACGATCGTTTTCTATTCATATGGCTTTGCTTTTGTCAAGAAATCCTATCTGGATGAGCACTTTCTTTATACTGTTTTAAACGTTTCGATTCGATCATTTCATTCACCTTTAAAACTCATGTCAATGAATATTTTTTTATACAACATAACTATAATTCACTCGTGAACTTAATGATAGTTTTTTCTGGGATACTCGTGGTAAAGAACCCACATATACTACTCAAAATTTGACGTAAGTTCTTTATTTTTTGTCGCAACAAAATTGACAAGATATAAAAGGTATTCAGCTGTAGATTCTCATTTTAATTTTGTTATTGCTTTTCCGTCTAGTAGCATTTGGCGCATTTTTAGTGGTCCACATGTTTATAGGTCCCACACTCTCTCACGCACATGAAATTGGAGTGGATGTATCGATATCATAATATATACTTAGAAGAAATGTAAAGATTCATGGAGGCGATTAGACAATTTAACAAGCCTTAGACCTCAAGGATAATAGAGAAATTGCATGAAATTGCCATTTGTAAATGTTGAGATTGCATATATATATATATATATATATATATATATATATATATATATATATATATATATAAGCTAGGGTTTTAATGATTCACAATGAAGGCGCTCTACCAACAGCGTCGCCACCCTTCAGCGATCGGAGTTCGATGGCTTGCCTCCACCTTCGACTCTGTTTTCGCACTCAACTATTTAGGGAGGAGCCCAATCGACATCGTCAGCTCACTGAAGCGACGAGTCTAGGTTTGGATCCCAACCCACCATCACTTCCAGCGCAAAGCTCCGACCACCATCAACAAAGTCGCTGTGTCCTTCGCACTCGTCGTTGCGCCTGAAGTCGCCTCCTCCAAACGACGTCGAGCTCGCGAGCCTCTGTTTATCAAACACGATACGAATCAGTGACTCGCGAGTTGTTGATGCGGGAATGGCGGTGACGAGGGCAGCTACCGAGGGCCTAACGGTCCACGATCACCGATGCAGCGAGTCTGTCGTTTGCTTGTGTGAGTCTAAGCCTGACTTGGCTAAACTCCTAACAGAAATCTCGCGGGCAGAAATGCCCCCGGGCAGAAACAACCCTACCAGGAATTCCCCAACCAGAAAGCTCCCCGCCAGAGATGGGTCCCACCAGAAATGCTCCCTAGCAGAGAGGGACCCAACCAGAAATGCCCCTAACAGAGATGAGGTGAAACAGAAATGCTCCCTAGCAGAAAAGGACCCTAGCAAGATTCTCCCGGACAAAAATGGGAAATGCAAGAATTCAACAGAAGTTATTCCTGGAAGGTACCAAACTTGAGGAGCAAGTTTGGAGATTTGTTTTGAATTGGTTTCATGATTCTGTTAGGATTCGAATGTAAATTATAAAGACTTGATTTAGTTATTTTTAGGAAGTTTAGCTAGGGTTTCATTTTCTGGTCCCCTATAAGTACTAGTGTTAGTCCTTTATTTTGTAACTCTTCCTTTGTATTTTTTGGTATTCGACATTATTAAGCAGAGAAGTTTTTTCTCCCTCTTTCTTTTTCTTTGTTCTTTGTGTGATTTTTTGGCAGATTCATTCCCGCCGGAACCAACAATTGGTATCAGAGCCAGAGCTGAGCTTGTGCCTAGGCTAATTAGGCCTGGGCCTAGAACCACAAATTCTTGGGGAAAAATACACTACGGAAAGGGCCTCTAAAATAGGTATCACGGGCCCAAATTTAGTATCTAGTTACTACTACTTTTTTTAATGTGCATTTACTGTCGAGACTTTTATTTTAGGGTAAACTACGGCTAAAATACTCAATGTTTCAGTGAAATATTTAATAGTAAATAAAAGAGGGCCCACCAACATCTATTAGAATAAAGGGTAAACTACGGCTAAAATACCCAATGTTTCATTTTGTTTTAATTATATACCTAAACTTTTTTTTTGGTGGCTATAATACCCAATGTTTATTTCGTTAACGCAAAACAGACCCGCCGTCCATTCCTCGTTCTCACCGTTAATAATGCCTACGTGGCACCCACGTCGATGCCACTTATTCCTCCACGTCGATGCCACTTAATAAACATTGGGCATGATGCCGATGCAGCTGCCGCCATCGCCGCAGACAAAAGGCTCTGCCGAACTAGAGACGTCGAAGCTTGTCGATGAATTTGGTCTCCAACGATACCAATCACGGAAGAACTCCATTCGTGGGATCTCTTCGTAGAAGAAGAAGAAGAAGAATAGCACGGAAAATATCAGAATCTGAGAAACCAAAAGGAAAAGTTCGAAAAAAGATGAAGCCTTGTTTTGTTTTACCAGAATGTGCTTTTCTCGGTACCGACACACCAATTATCAAGTCGGCAGCCTTCAGTGCAGCCGGCGGTGGGGCTCTAAAATTCTTCGCCGGCGGGAAGCTCTTCCGCTGATTATTACTGTTGTGGTGATTGTGACCATGGTGGTTGTGGTGTTATTGGTGAGCCATCAACGACGACGACATTGAGGCCACTATCGACGCCGGATTTGGCGGTGGAAGCATCCTCATCAATCCACTGCCGCCGCCGCTGCCGATGAGTCCTCCGTTTTCATCGTCCTCGTCTTCCTCGTCGCTAACGCTCTCCTCGGAGCTCTCATCCCCTCCGAGCCACTCGCCGCCTCTCCGCCTCTTGCTCTGGTTCATTCGATCCCTCTCCCACTCTCTCTCTCAGTCCCTGTCCCTCTCCCGATCATGATCACGATCTCGATCCTTTTTCCCTCTGCTCCCTTGATCTCTCAGCCTCACCGTCTCCTGCAACTCCACAGTGCCATCTTCATCTGCAAGAGAAAAATCACAGAACCAGAATCAAAACCAGCTACAAATTCCTCCGAAAAGATTAGAGCTGGCCGAGCTCTCCAGACCTGGCGAGTTCCTGAGGCTGCTGCTTCTGTGCTGCCTCCTCGGTAGCCCATTCGTCGTTCCCCTAACATAATTCGCCGGAGGCGAAACTTTGGCCACCGTGACTCCCAGACTCCGATTGCGACCGAAATAGAGAAAGAGGAGAAACAGTTGAAGAAAAAAGCCTCGAAGATCTTCGTTGCTCTTCAATGGCGCTCTCACTTATTTTTATTCCGAGATGACGTGGGGGAATGAAAATGACAAGTGGCATCCACGTGGGTGCCACGTTGGCATTATTAACGGTGAGAAGAGGAATGGACTTTCGCGTTTACGAAATAAACATTGGGTATTATAGCTACAAAAAAAAAGTTTGGGTATATAATTAAAATAAATGAAACATTGAGTATTTTAACCGTAGTTTACTCTTTATTCTAATAGATGTTGGTGGGCCCTCTTTTATCTACTTTTAAGCATTTCACTGATGTGTTTTTTTTATATATATATTTCAATTTAAATTATTTTTAATTATTCCCACTCCCACATGCCGTATAATATCAGTATATAAAATGAGACCCTTCCTTTTTACACTTTAAATTATATTTAACTGGTACTTGACCAAATAAGATGTATATCATTTGTGATAATTAATTTAATTTTTTTTATTACTAAATTATATTTTATAGAGCTTAGCGAGTTAGTGTTAATAATAAAACATACATTGTTTTTTATCATTTTTTCCGCCTAGGACCCCAACAAACTCAGGGCCGGCCCTGATCAGAGCAAGGTGCCAAAGAAGATGTCCTCACCAAGCGATTCCACCGGACGAGAGTTGACGACGGAGACGAAGATCGGATCAAAGGAAGGAAACGTGATGCTCCATTACCCGATGCTCACGAAGACCAATTAGTCGGTGTGGGCGTTGAAGATGCTAGTTAACTTGCAGGCGTAAGGAGTATGGAGGCTGTGGAAGGCAGCGATGTCGAATGACGCAAGGAGAGGATGGCATTCGCCGCCATCTATCAAGGAGTTTCAGAAGATGTCATTTTTACGCCTCCTTTGTGGAATCCTTTTCGGCAGACCTGCCTGGAGAGCAGAGAGCAGACCTGCACACAATCCGAGCAGAGATCAGAGACCAGAGAGAAGAGAACAGAGTCCAGACACCATAGAGCAGAGAGCAGACCTGCTCGGAGAAGAAGACCACCGAGATGGTGTTCCTGATCGAGTACAAGGTTATTGCGAACCTCCTCGTAGACGGAGAGCAGAAAGTCTTTACCGATGTCTGGTACCTAGACAACGGCATGAGCAACTACATGACAAGAGACCGAGCTAAGTTTGAAGAGCTCGATGAGAAGATCACGGGGAATGTGAAGTTCGGCGATGGCTCAATTGTCGAAATCAGAGGCAGAGGGTCCATCCTGTTCGTCTGTAAGAACGAGGACCAACGCCTCATGACCCACGTCTACTACATCCCAAAGCTGAAGAGTAACATCATCAGCCTCGGACAGATGACGGAGATCGGCAACACAATGGTGATGTCCGGCCCCTATTTGAAGATGTGAAACAAAAGTGGCAACCTACTGATGAAGGTCAAGAGAACGCCGAACAGGTTGTACAAGATTCTCCTCGAGACAGGCCAGCGCGTCTATTTAATGGCGTCCCTAGCAGACCCGGCCTGGTTGTGGTATGCGAGACTTGGGCATGTAAAATATTACCCCGCTCAAGATGATGGGAGAGAAGGAGATGGCCTTTAGGGTCCCCAAGATTGAACACCCCAACCAGCTATGCAAATGTTGAATGATCGCGAAACAGGCTAGAGTGCCATTTTTTATTAAGGCCAAGTTCCGAGCAGAACGACCCCTCCAACTGGTTCATGCGGACCTCTATGGTCCAATCACCCCAGCAACTCTAGACGAAAGCGTGTACTTCCTACTACTTGTTGACGACTACAGTCACTGGATGTGGATCTATACGCTCAAAGAGAAAAGTGGAGCATTTAAAGTCTTGAAGAAGTTCAAGAGGCTCGTTGAGAAATGGTCAGAACACAAGATGAAGGTCTTGAGAACAGACCGATGTGAAGAGTTCACATCCCAGCAATTCGGAGAGTTTTGCGATGAAGAATGAGTCGAGTGCCATCTGACCGCACCGTACACTCCCCAGCAGAATGGTGTGGTGGAGAAACGAAACAGGACAGTGATGGACACAGCAAGGAGTTTGCTTAAGAGAATGCAAGTCCCGGCGAGTTTTTGGGGAAAAGCACTTAAACACGCTGTTTATTTGCTAAAACGTTCGCCAACAAAGGCGCTAGGAGAGAACACCCCTTACCAGCCGTAGAATGGGAAGAAACCCCATATGGAGAACTTGAGAGTTTTTGGGTGCACCGCACATGTGAAGACTATAGGCCCCTATCTTAAGAAGCTCGATGAAAGAAGTCAGACGATGGTGTACCTTGGCGTTGAAGACGGAACCAAGGCACACAGACTCTTTGACCCCCGACGCGGCAAGATCCAGGTGAGCAGAGACCCTGTGTTCGAAGAAGAGAATAAGTGGGATTGGTGCGATGAGAACGCTGACCCAGAAAAAAACTCAGTTGAGTTTGAAGTAGAAGAATATGTTGCCGACCAGGAAGGGCTAGCAACATCCAACTCGGGTACCCCTACCAGCTTTGGTACCTCCACCAAAAATTCCTGCCCGGGTACACCCAGGACACCCAGCCTGAGCAGAACCAGCCCCACCAGCTCGGGTGACACCTTAATCAAGGATGGCCCAAGGGGATTTCGTCCCCTAGCAGAAGTCTAAGAAGAGGATCGGGAAGTGAAGATGAACCTCGAATAGTTGTGCTTGTTATGCGCCGAGGAGCCAACCAACTACCAAAAGGCAGCAACAGAGCAGAAATAGCTAGAAGGAGTAGAGAAGGAGCTGGAATCCATAGAGAAGATCAGGACGTAAGAGCTCACTGACCTGCCCAAAGGTCATAAACTCATTGGCTTGAAGTGGGTGTCCAAGCTCAAGAAGGATACCAAGTGGAATGTCCTAAAGCACAAGGTAAGGCTAGTTGCTAAAGGCTACGTGCAGAGGCAAAGAGTCGACTTCAAAGAATTTTTCCGCCCGTAGCGAGACTGGACACGATCACACTCATCCTAGCCCTAGCAGCTCATCGAGGTTGAGAGATTCATCACATGGATGTCAAATCGGCATTCTTAAATTGTGACCTCAAAGAAGAAGTCTACGTTAGTCAACCTGAAGGTTTTGGCGTCAAGGGCAAGGAGCAGAAGGTGTACAAGCTCTCCATGGCTCTATACGAGCTACGTTAAGCTCCAAAGACATGGAACATATGCCTCAACAAGATCTTGAAGAGTCTTGGATTCACAAAGTGCTCTTGGGAGCATGCACTGTACACCAGGAGCAGTAGAGAAGAAGTTCTGGTCGTCAGAGTATATGTGGACGACTTGATAATCACCGGATCTAGAGCAAGAGGCGTAGAAGGATTCAAGAAGCAGATGATGGCCTAATTCGAGATGAGTGACCTCGGATTACTTTCATACTACCTCGGCATCGAGGTGGACCAGAATAAAGACCGCATCACGCTGAAGCAGTCGGCCTACGCGAAGAAGATCCTCAAGCAGTTCGAGATGACAGATTGCAACCCGAGCAATAACCCAATAGAGGCGAAGCTGCAGCTTAGGAAGGATGCTTAAAGAAGAGAAGTGGATCCCACGGAGTACAGACGTGTGATCGGGTGCTTGAGGTATCTCACTCACACCCGACCAGACATTTCACACGAAGTCGGGATAGTCAGTCGTTTCATGAAAAAGCCCACAAGCACACACCGGCAGGCGGTGAAGCGTATTTTGCGCTACGTGAATGGAACGACGGACTATATGTGTTGGACATGTGTCCTTAAAGAAGTTGTCTTTTCCCTTATTGTAAAAGATTTTGACCAAAGTATTTGAATAAAAGATGTTACTTATTATGTTAATCTTATTATACGTCGACAATATTCTTCTCATTGGTAATAGTGTGAAGAAGTTATCGGACGTGAAAGCGTGGTTAGCTACACAATTCCAAATGAAGGATATGAGAGAAGCCAACTATGTTCTTGGGATCCGTATCTTTACGGATCGCAACAACAGGCTTCTGGCCTTATCGCAAGCAGCCTACCTTGATAAGGTGCTTGAACGTTTTGCAATGGCAAACTCCAAGGGAGGTAACTTACCAACCAGACACGGAGTATTCCTTGATAGGAAACAGTGTCCAACTTCTTCGGAAGAGCAAGACGCGATGAGGCGCATACCCTATGCTTCAGCAGTGGGAAGTCTGATGTACGCTATGCAGTGTACTAGGCCAGACATCTGTTACGCTGTGGGAATTGTTAGCATGTACCAATCCTACCCTGGTATGGCTCACTGGACAGCAGTGAAGAACATTCTCAAGTATCTTCGGAAAACGAGAGACTATATGTTAGTGTTTTCAAGAGCAGAACTGAATCCACTAGGATACACTAACTCGTACTTTATGTCTGACAGAGACGCGAGAAAATCAATGTCGGGAGCAGTGTTCACCCTTGCTGTTGGAGCGATATTCTGGAGAAGCGTTAAAGAATCCTGTATCGCAGATTCCACAAAGGAAGCTGAATATATGTGAGGCAGTCAAAGAATCAGTTTGACTTAAGAATTTCTACATAGACCTGGGATTAGTTCAAGATGTAGATGGGACCATAACGTTGTACTGTGGTAACAGTGGCGCGGTGGCAAAATCTAAATATCCCAAAGACCATAACAAGGACAAACATATAGAACGCAAATACCGTCTCATTAGAGAAATAGTACGTCGTAGCGACGTAAGGGTTGTGAAAATAGCTTCGGGAGACAATCTGACTGATCCATTCACCAAGACGTTGCCAGAGAAAATATTCAGGAGGCATCTGGAGAGTATGGGTCTGAAAGAAATGGGTCATCTTCTTTAAGTGCAAGTGGGAGATTGTTGGACATGTGTCCTTGAACAAGCTGTCTTTTCTCTTATTGTAAAAGATTTTAACCAAAGTCGTTGAATAAAAGATGTTACTTATTATATTATTCTTATTATAGTTTCTGGTAGAGAAATATTGAATGTTTGTTCCATAGTTCATAAAGGATGCAATTATGTTATTATTATCACAACCGAGTTAATGTGAGGAAGAATTAATAATCATAATAATTGAACTTAAAATGTCTGTGTCTTGATTAACTGAGTGGGAGCTCACTAATCGGATAAAGTCATTAATGTGACTTAGTGATGTAATCCTATTCTGGATTAATGCGTGTGTCACACTCACTAGAAGTGCATTAAGTATGAAGCGGCTTCATACTGGACTTGACCTGACTTTAACTCCGGAAGTTGTCATATAAGACTGTCACTGACAACATGGATTTGAGTCACAAGTAGATGATCAAATGGATATTCGATCTAAGTCCTGAGTGACCTCGAGCCTAAACTGTTGACTTGATTGTTCTTTGATTTAACTGTTAAAGAACACATTTATTTTCGTTCGCAATGCTGGTATTTTGGGAACATGATAGTCAACAGATAGCTTGGTCATAGAAACGGACATCACATAGCTCTCTTCAGAGTCAAGATGATTCCCTTGATTGTTAGTGGTGAGAAGTGAGAGGTTCCCGTGCGCAACTTATGAATCGAAACCATAAGTGAGTTACTCACAATATTACTAACTGAGTTGAGGATGAAAATTCAATGAGAGGCAAAACGGTAAAAACCGTCTGCTCGTGTGTGGATCATCAAGCGAAAGATCAATAATCCGAATTTGATTGTTGTTGGGAATAATCCCTGCAACTTATCTCGAATTATACCGTCGTACCGTCCGGGTAACATTTAAAATTTTTATTTTAAGCGGAAAAACATGTTAACTGACCAACGGTCCGAACATCGGATAATAACCATATTACAAGACCCGATAAATATTATGTAATTTAATATTCATAAATCATTATTAATAATCTAGTTTTTATAGGAAATAAATAGAAAACAGTAAATAGTCGCATTTATTAACCCAATGCATAAGGCCGTACCTCAATTGTCGACTTTCGGCTGCGCGTTCTGAACTTGGCAGGGCTCCGCCGGTGCTGAGGGAAACACCCGTGATATTTCGGGATATTCTCCTGGATTACCGAAGCGTGGGCTTCGTCGGCAAGACTCCGTCGCAAAATTTAAACTGATGGTTCTTTTTAAGCTTTCGGAGAACTAAGTCTCTTCAGCCGAACCAGAGAGAGATCAGAGAAAAAATTGGCAAACCCTTAACGAGAGGAAGAGTTCGAATTTTTCTCTGGGGAAATGTGTGAAAAATTTGTAGAATGAGCTCCCTATTTATAGGCTCAGACTGTAACCGAATTAGAGAAATTCTCTCCATTAATTTCGAATTCTTTAAATTAAATATAATTAATTATTTCAATCCAATGGTCTAGATTTAATCTTATCTAAATCTAATGTATATAATTAATTAGGGATTTAATTAAATAAGCAAAGACTTGGAATTCGAATATATATATATATATATATTAAAATTCGAATTGTAATTATCTAGATCCAACGGTTGAGATAAATCTTTAAACCGATCTAATGGATCAAATTAATTTAGGATAAAATCAAATATCACAAGATTTAATAAAAACTTAATTCGATTTTATTCTTTTATATAATTCAAAAAATATATATTATATATAATTAATTAATTTCCAATCGGACGGTAAAGATTAAATCTTAAACCGATCTAACAGATATATAATTAATTACATAAATTCGAAAAACTAAACTTGGTCACCAAGTTATTAATTTCGAATTATATCAATTATGTTAATCCAACGACTGATATTAAATCATAACCGATCCAATGGATTAAATTGATTTTAGGGTTTTTCTCAAATACCAAAACATTTGGTACATATGCCGCAATTATGAAAAGACCAAAGCCTATCCATTCGAAAGTAATATTGTTCCACATTTCAATGCATAATTCGATTTTACACATATAATATATATAAATATATATTATTTATATATTAATATAAATCTGTTAATTATTAATTAATTATTAATAAGATATTACTAATTAAATTCGAATAATTAAATTATATTAATATTCACTGATCTCAATATCACACATTCAAATGTCATGGTGTCACACCATCATTTAAATTCGTGTCATGTGATTTAATTTCATAGTTTACCGAAACGATCACAAACTTAGAAATTTTCTAAATCACAAACCGTGCGTCGAAACTACTCGGTTCCAAAAGAAAAGTTTCTTAGAATTTAATTTCCAACAACTTTCATGTTGACAGAAAATCCAAATTCTTCTTTCTTTTGTCAGTTAATTTTGGTTACCAAGATATGGTACTTTTGCCACGTTACTGATAAAACTATCTGATGCTTGTCACAGAATTTAGTTTTATAAGTCTTGCCAAATGATTAAACATCTCAAAATGTTCCTATCACGTACGTATCATCCGTTACGGAGCTATCCTGGGGACCATGGACCCGTATCACTTAAGCTCCAACGAACTTCTAGGGTGTTCGTCAAACCTCGGTGTTATTCCTCTATGAACCCGAGGCTGCACTCTTCAATGATACAGTATATATTACTCCCTTAATTACAGCAGGGTGTCCATTGATACAATCAAATTCGGGTTATTGATCTTTCACTTGATGATCCACACATGAGCAGGCGGTTTCTACCGTTATGCCTCTCATTGCATTTTCCCTTGACTCAGTCAGTAATATCATGAGTAACCACTTATCGTTTCGATTCATAAGTTGCGCACGGGTACCTCTCACTTCTCACCACCGATAATCAAGCTACCCTTACTGCTGACTATGATGTTCCCAAAATAATAGTGTTGGGAACAACGGTAATATATTGTGTTCTTTAATGGTTAAATCAAAGAACAATCAAGCCAGCAGCTCGGACTCGAGATCACTCAGGACTTAAATCGAATATCCATTTGATCATCTACTAGTGACTCAAGTCCAAGTTATCAGTGACGGTCTTATATGATAACTTCCGGAATTTAAGTCAGGTCCAGTGCAGTATGAAGACACTTCATACTTAATGCACTTCTAGTGAGTGTGACACACACAAAATCCAGAATAGGATTGTCACTTAGTCACATTAATGACCTTATACGATTAATGGGTTCACACCCAGTTAATCAGGTCAAAGACATTTTAATTTCATTTATTATGATTATTAATTCTTCCTCACATTGACTCTGTTGTGATAATAGTAACATAATTGCATCCTTTATGAACTAAGGATCAAACATTCTATTTTACTCTACCAGAAACTATAATAAGATTAACATAATAAGCACCATCTTTTATTCAACGACGTCTCCTAATCTTTTACAAATGGATAAAAATATCTTGTTTAAGGACACGCATGTCAAACAATTGTATCAACGGAAACCTTGCAATAAAGCGAATAATATATATTGTATCACTAGAGAGTGCAGCCTTGGGTTTATAGTGGAATAACACCGAGGTTTGACGAACCACTAACAGTTCGTCGGAGCTTCAGTAATACGGGTCCATGGTCCCCAGGATAGCTCCGGAAAGGATGATACGTACGTGATTTAAACATTCGATATGTTTTATCATTTGTCAGGATTCATAAAACTAAAGTCCGTGTCAGATTCCCTCAGGATCGGTGAAGCCCGGCCCAATTCAGAACGTGCAGCCGGAATCGTCATCAGCTGGGGTACAGCCTTATGCATTGGGACAATAAATGCTAACATTTATTTACACTTTATTTATTTCCTATAGACTAGATTATTAATAATGAATTGATGAAAAGTTAAATTTGTTATAAATTATCAGATTTTGATTTTGGTTATCATCCGATGTTCGGACCGTTGTACGGATAACAAGTTTTTTGCTTTAGATATTTTTTATATGTTACCCGAACGGTTCGACGGCATAAATCGTGATAATATTATCGGGAAACGTAATGAACTTCCCAACAGTATGGAAGAGGCAGGGGAGCAGAAGAGCTAGTCGACTTCACTGATAGTGATCTAGCCGGTGACATTGATGATAGGAAAAGAACCGGAGGGATAGCGTTCTACCTCAACAGGGACATGATCACCTGGCAGTCTCAGAAACAGAAGACTGAAGCTCTATCCTTATGCAAAGCGGATTTTAAAGCAGCAACCGCAGCATCGTGTCAAGCTATGTGATTGAAGGGGATACATAGTGAAGTGACCAGAGCCGAGCAGAAGTCAGTTACACTCTATGTGGACATTAAGTCCGCAATAGCGTTGATGAAGAACCCAATGTTTCATGGTCGGAGCAAACACATAGACACTCGGTTTCATTACATTCACGAGTGTGTAGAGAAGCGAGAGATCGTCGTGGAGTTTCGTAGCACAAGGGAGCAGCGGGCAGTCATACTCACCAAGGTTCTAGCAAAAGTCAAGTTCGCGGAGATGAGAGAGCTGCTCGAGGTTAAAAACCTCGACCCAAGTCAAGCTTACGGGGGAGAATGTGAGTCTAAATCTAACTTGGGTCAACTCCTAGCAAAAATCTCGCGGGCAGAAATGCCCCCGGGCAGAAACATCCCTAGCAAGAATTTCCCCACCAGAAAGCTCCCCACCAGAGATGGGTTCCAGCAGAGATGCTCTGCTATGCCCCTACCAGAGATGCCCCTAACAAAGATGAGGGGAAGCAAAAATGCTCCCTAGCAAAAAAGGACCCTAGCAGGATTCTCCCGGGCAGAAACAAGAAATGCCAGAAGTCAACAGAAGTTATTCCTGGAAGGTACCAAACTTGAGGAGCAAGTTTGGAGATTTGATTTGATTTGGTATCTTGATTATGTTAGGATTCGAATGTAAATTGTAAAGATTTGATTGAGTTTATTTTAGGAAATTTAGCTAGGGTTTCGTTTTTGGTCCCCTATACGTACTAGTGTTAGTCCTTTATTTTGTAACTCTTCCTTTGTATTGTTTGGTATTCGACATTATTAAGCAGAGAAGCTTTTTCTCCCAAATTCTCTTTCTTGTTCTTTGTTCTTCATGTGATTTTTTGGCAGATCCATTCCCATTGGAACCGACAGCTTGCTTGATCTTAATCGTCCTTTTCATCATGCTCAGAATTGGTCTTCGCCATATACACGTTGTTCGCCCTCCACGGTCTCTGGAAACATCAAGATCTTCAGTTCCTCAAAGCCTTTGCTCAAGCGTAAGAAATGTAATTTGATTTCATTTTATTTTATCGACAAAGGTGAATCCTATGTTATTGCTTCATTGAAGAGCAAGTTTGATTAAACATGATTGAGGCTCTGATCTTATATGTTAATGATTCTACTTTTTTGTTATTTCTGTAGATTCATTTTAATTTTGTAAAAAAAAAATTTGTGTTAATGTTTGTTAGTTCGCGTTAATTCCGTTTATATATACTTATTCTTTAGTTAATTCATCGGAAGACGAGTCGTGGAGTTCGTCGCTGACCACCACCACCACCTCGTTACCTAGGACATGCATGATCTCGATGGCGCTCACCGCATGATCACAGAGGAAGGCCGGAGACACGCACCAGATTCGAGTGTTCGCCGGTCCGGAGAAGCTCATCTCAGTTGGAGGGTCACATTTGGAGACAGCTCGTCGCTGAAGAGAGAGGACAACGGCTGGAAGATAGAGCTCGGGTCTCAGAAATGGGTTTGCACGTCTGCCAGGAAGAGCATTTATTCGTGTTCAAAAATTTGGGATTGCACGCTCTGAATATTTGAATTTCTTCGTGTAAATACGGTTAATTTTTGTTAATTCAAATTGTTTTGAATCGTTAATATGATTAATTCGAATAAGGAATTCGTGTTAATGTTTGTTAATATAGTTAATGTTTGTTAATTTGAATTGTTTTGAATTTTTAATATGGTTAATTCGTGTTAATGTTTGTTAATATGTGTTAATTGTTAATATATATATTGTTGAAAAACATGTGTACGGTAAAAGTCTTTGTAATTAATTGCTGAAACATATATGTATAGTCAGTTTACGTGATTTATGCGGATCAACGAGATAGTTATCAAACACTACGCGGAAAGCAATAAAGAGATACGCGATGTTTTGGTAACGCACTTCGATACCTATCTACCTCTGCGGGGCACTCACCAAGATTAATCACCAATTAAGTTTACAAGCACCAATTACAATCAAAGTAAAATAGCTAAATAGAAAGGGCTCCCTTGAAGTTATAGGTGGTAACATAACTTGGTCTTGAAGACTGTGATCGAGTCCCGATTTGTGACGGCAATGCAGGTGGCCACTTCTCTTGAGAGAATCGGACTCAACAAGATCCCCTTCCTAAAATCGACTACGCTTGAATCCCTCAGACTCGTTTTGCGAACACGGTCGACACCTCCTCCCAAGGATTTAAGTTTGAGCTCCGACTTGTGACGCCAATGTAGGTGGCCACTTCTCTTGAGAGAATTGGACTCAGCAAGATCCTTTTGCTATTGTCGATGTAAGACTGAATCCTTTAGTCTGGTTTTTCACAACTTTGTCGACGCCTCTCCCGAGGTAGGATGGACGATGATAAAACCTTGTTCTGTGCAAAACTGATAACCTAGATGAACACGGCTAGGATAAACTCTGAAGGGACAACGTGAAACTTATCTATGCAGTGTGTAGGCCTTCTCTACCATCCCTTCGAATGTTCTTGACGAACAACAAGCTTGGTCTTGTGGATGACGTGAAAACCGCAAGCTTGATTTTGGGTTATATATGGATAAACAACCTTCATGAGCTCTCTTTGTATTTTCTATGAACATTAGGCTTGGAGAACTGAGGAAGAACGTAGCCAATAATACATATTTGATAGGTCAAATTCGTAGCTCCCTTATTCCCTCAAAATAGCAACTAATTCCCAAAATTTAAGGAATAACAAATATAAATATAAAATCATTAATCTTGGGAATAAATCACTAATTGATTAGAGTCAATCCAGAGAGAATATAGCCCATGAAATTCGCTCTAATATGTTGAAGAAAAACGTGAAATCTTTCCATGAAATTTGCAACAGATCGAGACGATTTCAACTCCATGATCGTAACTGTAGTTACGGTTGTAGCTGACAATATAGCTATCGTCACCAAAATAGCCAACACAAGAAATAACAGCAGAGCTTGTTTCTTCAATATAGTTTAATGCGCATTGTATATATATATATTTAATATGAAATGTATTATTTTGGTGGTTATAGTAGATGTTTTGAAAAGTTTGAAATTCATTATTTTAGGTAATAAATAATATACATCTAATTAATGACCAAATCTTGCAAAATTTTGAGGGTTTTAATTCGTAGCTAAATTTTTAAAATATGAATTAAATTATAAAGGTAATAAAGTATTTATTGATAATTAATATGATTAATTGGCTATGCAACAATATTAATAAAAACTTGACTATTTTGTAAAATCTTCATTATTATTTGGCTATTGTTATGGGTATTTTTCGAACCCTAGAAAAATTAAGGCTCAGTGCAAAAACATGCTAAAAGTCAACAAAAAGTCAAAGAGACTTGGTCCAAAAAATCAACGGAAAGTCAACCCAAAAAGTCAACAAGACTCGGCCCGAAAAAATCAGTAAAAGTATAGTTACTTTTACCACAAAAAAGCTTTAAATTAATTATTAAAAGCACCGCAAACCGAGCACCGCGCACCGCGCAAACAATATCATAATTCCTCAGTTGCCCAACAAAGTAATTATTAATTACTAAGAGGTCCCTGCACCCTACTAGAAATAGAAGCTCATTTCAATCAAAACGGTAACTCGAATGAACGCAGATGGACTCAGATGAACTCATAAAAACGCTCTATAAAGTTATAAAACCTCCATTTTCCATTCTCTTAAATATCCCGACTTAAATACCCGACTAATGTTGAGCATCGGAGGTGGATACGGAGGCACCCCTTCCATTCCTCTTTTAAGTTCACGTTTATTTCATTCTTTCAGCGGAGTATACAGAGACGGAGTTCCGGAAGATATTTTTGGCCTATCAAGAACGACGAATCAAGCTTCAAGACCCCCTTTGACCGTCAAGTGGTCATCGAGCCCGGCCCGAAATCAAGACTTTGACCGCTTTAATTGTTGATCCATTTTTCGGCATTAACATTTTGGCGCTAGAAGGAGGGGCTCCCAACACGTTCAAGCATCGAGTCCTTACCAGCACTTTCAACACTTTTCATGCTCAATCGGCTTTCGGACATGACCCGTTCGTACAATCGCCGCCCATATTCAAGTACGAGGAAAATCATTACATGTCTCGTAGTCATCGCCGCCGTTACACGGTCGTACGCGTTTGCTCAAAATCAGAAAACCCTCGACAACCGTGTTTAGCATGACCTCCGTCACTGTCACCTCGGTATCGGAGCGGTCGATCTCGATCACCACCGCCTAGTGATGCTCCAATAGTTCAACCGAGATCTACGCTCAACCAAAGAGCCCAGTGATGGATCTCCATCGCCGCTGCCCGACGCTCCAGAACTCGGATCCACTGCCTTCATGCCACGGCGCGCCACCACAGCCACCGCTGCCTCCCCTTGGTCGCCAACGAACACCATCGGCTCAACCACGCACGTGCACGCCGTCTCCCGCAAAACTCTCTAAAAAGATAGCTCCTTGAAGCCACGAAGCTCACGCACCAGATCTGGAACGGATAAGCCTACGGCTGCTCCCACCGGCGTAGCCAACCCACCACCCGCAGCACCAGATTATTGATAATATTTTTTTACCGGCATATATTCTTAAGCCTTTTTTTTCAATACGGAGACATTAATTGACTGTATTAATTCGATCTAAAACGGTCAATTTCCACTAAAAATGGTAATGGTGAAGATGTTAATTCGGTTCATGCTTAGAATTTGAAGCAATGCGAAGACATTAACTCGGCTAATTAACATCTCGAAAAGTATCCCCGATAACACAATAAGACTTCAAAGATGTTCCGCCCAAAAAATGACATAAAAATATAAGTAATGGCCATAACTTGAGAATATATGCGCTAAGAGTTTTACACATATATATACATATTATATAATATTTCTTTGAGATGTCATGCTATATATTTAGATAGTCAAATGTAACAAAAATAATATGATTAGGTTTTTGTTTAAAGTTTGACTGTCAACCTTGAATTAACTATGTTATTGTTTTATTCATGATTAGGTTTATTCGGCAAATTAGCTTCTCCAAGAAAATTAATATACAATTGATCATTAATATCATGATCGACTTTTGTGTAATGCTACGTTTAAAATTTCTCATGATAATAAGATTTTTATTAGCAAATGTAGCTTATACAAGCACATTAAGAAATCAATTGATGTTTTAACTAACTTTTGTGTTATTCCATGTATTTGGAATTCAAGTAATTATCACTAATCAAGTAAAGGAAAAAAAATATATAAATTAAAAAAATTAAAAATTAATTTTTTTCAAAAAAAAAAAGTTTGGGTATTTTTGCCGCTAACGGCCACATGACAGATGTTAACGGAAAAATTAATGTTTTCATGCCAAAGTCACTGTCAACGCACGTTGGGTATTTTTGCCGCCAGTTTTAAAGGTTGGGTATACGGGAGGCACGTTGACCAAAGGTTGGGTATTTTTGTCGTAATTTTCCTTATAATATAAATAAACATTTTATATTACACGCAAGTTTCAAATAGGAAATATATATATATATATATATATATATATATATATATATATATTCACAAAGGGCCCACCTTGCGAACACGGTAACCGAGATTCGGGTTACAAAATTTAAAGTCCGAAACCTGACGACGACGGAGGCTCATCAGGGAAAAATCAACGGACAAGATCCGATACCCGACGACGACGCCGGAGGCTCATCAGGCAAAATCAATAGACAAAGTCTGAAACCCTACGAAGACACCGGAGGCTCATCAGGAAAAATCAACGGACAAGGTCCGATACCCGACGACGCCGCCGGAGGCTCATCAGGGAGAATCAGCGGACAAAGTCTGAAACCCGACGACGACGCCGGAGGATCATAAGGGAAAAATCAACAGACAAAGTTCGAAACCCAACGACGACGCCGGAGGCTCATCAGGGAAAAGTCAACGGACAAGGTCCGATACCCAACAAGGACGCCGGAGGCTCATCAGGGAAAGACGCCGGTCAAAACTTGAAACCCGACGACGACGCAAGAGGCTCATCAGGGAAAATCAACAGACAAGGTCTGATACCCTACGACGACGCTGGAGGCTCATCAGGGAAAGACGCCGGTCAAAGCCCAAAACCCGACGACGACGCCAGAGGCTCGTCAGGGTAAATCAACGGACAAGGTTCGATGCCAGAGGCTCATCAGGGAAAGACGCCGGTCAAAGTCTGAAACCCGACGACAACGCTGGTGACTCCTCAGGGAAAGACGCCGGTTAAAGTCCGAAACCCGACGACGACGCTGGAAGCTCATCAGAGAAAATCAACAAACAAAGTCCAAAATCCGACGAAGAAGTCGGAAGCTCATCAGAAAATGAGGACGGTCAAAGTCATAAATCCGAATACAACACTCGAAGCCCAAATACAACGCCAAATGCCCATCAAGACATGACAACGACCAAAGTATGAAGCTTGAAGATGTCGTCGAAGGCCTGATCCGGTTACCACGATGGTAAAAGCTCAACGACCTCGAATTTGAAATGGTCGTCTCAATAATTACATCAGTCGTCCTAACAACCTTGAGATTTGCATTGATCGTCTTATCGACATCCATCTTCGCGTCGATCATCTCAGCGATCTCCAACCTTGCATCGGTCATCTCAACGACCTCAAGGTTAAACTCAGTCGCTTTGATAAAACACGATTTGCATCGGTCGCTTCAGCTACCTCAAGATTTCCATCAGTCTCCCCGATAACCTCATCGGTCGTCTCAACGACCTCGAGATTCGAATAAGTCACTTCAACGACCACCAAGTTCATCTCGGCCGCCTCATCGATATCAAGATTTGCATTGGTCGTCAAGCTTCGCGTCAGCCATCTCTAAAAACTCCGAATAAATACCGAATAACATATCTTCGGCATCGTAAGACGCTCACGCGCAAACACCGGCAGAAGCTCGGGGAGTTGAGACGCTCAGGCGCGAACTCTGACTAAAGACTAAATAACATATCTTCGGCATAAGTCTGAAAATGTAAGACGCCTAGGCGCTGAAATCGACAAAAGACCAGAACCATACTCTGGCATAAGTCCAGGATCATAAGACGCTTAGGCGTAAACACGAGCAAAAGCTCTAGATGCGAAAACGTCTAATCCGATCCAAATGTCCAAAAGGCTAAAGCCGGAAACATGCCCAAGATGATTCAACGCATAAAGTTTCTCGCAAGATGAAATTTCCCAAGAAACTAGGGGTTAATGTTATGGGTATTTTTCGGAGCCTAGAAAAATTAAGGCCCAGCCCGAAAACATGCTAAAAGTCAACAAGACTCGGTCCGAAAAGTCAACAAAAAGTCAACGAGACTCGGTCCAAAAAGTCAACAGAAAGTCGACCCAAAAATTCAACAAGACTCAGCCCGTAAAAAGTCTAAAAACTAGAGTTACTTTTACCATAAAAGAGGCTTTAAATTAATTATTAAAAGCAGCGCATACCGCGCACCGATCACCGCGCACCGCGCAAACAATATTATAATTGTTCAGGGGCCCAACAAAGTAATTATTAATTTCTAAGAGGTCCTTGCACCCTTTTATAAATAGAAACTCATTTCAATCCAAACGATATCTCGAATGAACGCAGATCGACTAAGATCAACTCATAAAAACACTCTATAAAGTGATAAAACCTCCATTTTCCATTCTCTTAAATATCCCAACTTAAATACCCGACTAATGTTGAGCCTCGGAGATGGATACGGAGGCACCCCTTCCATTCCCCTTTTAAGTTCACGTTTATTTCATTCTTTCAGCAAAGTATACGGAGACGGAGTTCCGGAAGATATTTTCGGCCTATCAAGAACAACAAATCAAGCTTCAAGACTCCCTTTGACCGTCCAATGGTTATCGGGCCCGGCCCAAAATCAAGACTTTGACCGCTTTAAGTGTCGATCCATTTTTCGGCATTAACAGCTATTTTGCTATAAAGTCCTATTAAGAATATTTTTTCTTACTAATTCTTTAATAGATTGTAAATTGTGGTTAGCCAAGACAAGTTTGTGAAGGGGCTATTTCTTATAATACCCAGATGCTCATGTTTATTTTATTTTTTTATCATAAATTTTGTGAATTTCCCATCTCACTTAGAGGTGAACAAAAGAAACCGTAAACCGAATTTTTTACCGAAAACTACCAATCACCTGATACCGATTAAACTGGAACCGCTATTAAAGCGGTTAAAACCGAATATACAGAGAAAAAACCAAATACCCGAATTAGATTAAAACAAAGTTTTCAGTTTTAATGTGAAAATCACAACCACTTACCCGGTTTTACCGCTTTGACTAAATCTAATATTATTTTGTATGACCCGTACATATCAATGCGTCAAAAAGACTTGTTGTATCTACTCTCTTGGTGTAATATTTAGTAATATTAGTAGTTTGTTTATGTGTAATAATAGTATTTAGTAATTTGTTTATGTATAATATTATGTAATATTAGTAGTCTATTTACGTAGATGTATATATTAAAAGCGGTAAAAGCGAGAAAAAACCAATATTACCGCACTAGCTGCTCTTACCGCAACTAATTCAATGTGTGACTATATTTTTTTATATAATTTCATTACTGACCAGTTGAGGCATTCCATACATCTCTTTTATCTGGATAGATACACCTAAAGATATTTCAGCTCTACTTTCTTTCATGGTTCCACTATTTTGTGAGATCCTCTTTTGCTACCGAACATCGAATACCGATTATACGGTAAATGCAGTTTTCATCTTTAAAAATAAACTATTCGGTTTTCATTTTCAAAAAACCAAAATACAATATTCGATCTATTATTTGTCAAAAACTGCACCGAATACCCGTTTGTTCACCCTAATCTCACCATATCTTTAAGAATTAACATACATGTAATATACGAGTATATTAAACAAGAGGGGAATAATTTATACCTAAAAAGAAAGGATTAATTATCATCATATTAAGATGTGACCCATCACCTTAAAATACGTACTTTTGCATAGTATTATACTGCATGGATGCCTGGATCCTTATGTTTCGTTGCACTTATTGATTACTTTCCCATTTTCCAAAGAGATTTTGAGTTTATTCTATAGAATATGACTAATCATAAATATCATGACTCTACTGAAATGGAGAATAACACATGGCAATTTTTAGACTACACAGAGATTAATGAATCTTCTCGATGGTGCTTAAGCTTATCTATTAAATGCTTATAAAAGCAAATACGTACAATTTGATGGTTGTTCTCGATAAAAAAAAAATAAAAAAAAATAAAAAAAAGGTTTATTACGCATTGTCTTTAGCAATAATACTGTTTAAATTTAGGGTTGAATGTGGTGTAGGTTTAAGTAGAATTGTACGAACAACTTTTGTTGAATCCGTGTAATGCTTGAGATTCACACTTATTTCTTTCAGGTAGTTAAGTTAATTATTATATAAAACCCCATAATATTTATTATTAAGACATTATTATCATGATATATCAGGTCATGAATTTACTCATCGAGACGAGGAGAATAATTGGCTGTTAAAAATTTGAGAGAAAACACATCACGGAACAACTTGATTTTAATTAATAGAATTTTTGGAAAGGGATCTACACTCGTGTAGCTAGAGCTGAAACTCGCGATCGTACTGTGGACGTCGCGATCGTCGCGACGCGTGTGGCGCGAATCGCGATGCGTCGCGATCAACGGGTGAAAATCGCGATTCGTCGCGACGCGGGGTCAAAATCGCGACCACGCGTGGTGATCCGCGTGAAATGCTCTCGCCCAATCAGAGCGCGACACGTGTGCTATCCGAGTGAGGGGAAAAGTTGTGTTTGTTGGTGGCGAAAATAACACACTTTTTACCCGAAATTTTTTACCCAACCACAATTATTACCCACTTTACTCGAATTTCAACCCTAAAATTTCAAATTTCAATATTTTTTCACCCACTTTCTCCTCACAATTATTCACCCACTTCACCCACCACAATAATTATTCACCCACCCCACTCTCTCCTCAAACCCTATAAATACCACCTCTTCCTCCCTCATTTCTTCACCAACAATCTCTCAACTCTCTCTCAAATTCTCTCAATTCTCTAAGTTTTTTCCACTCTCAAGCTCTAAAGTTCCAAAGTTCTAAATTTCTCAATTTCTAAAGTTCTCTCATTAATATGTCTCGAAGAAGCGGCGGTAGTTCCGGGGGTCGAAGGGCGGCCAGGAATTTGCAACCCCAATTTCTACAAGGGGGAACATCGCAGCCTTGTCCCGACAACTACATTCCCGTTATGCTTCCGTCAGAAATATTCCCTTCCCCTCCCAATCCAAATTATCCCGACGATACAGTACGGTCTCTAAGACCTAGTCTAGTCCGGGCGTTGGCCCACCACCAAGCCAATCCCGATCGTGTGTCCCGAGAATTGGTCGAAGCGGTGGCTCAATCTAGGGGGGAAATAACGATCCTTTTTTCGATCTCATGTTTCGGGAAGGTGCCGATTACAGAGCTCAAGGTCCCGAAGGTGCCGATCCCGACGAAACTCAACGCCCCGAAGATGCCGATCCTGACGAAACTCAACGTCCCCACGATGCCGATCCCGACGAAACTCATCGCCCCCACGATGCCGATCCCGACGACTTTCAAACGCCGCCCTCAGTCCATGGATCAAATGTTGGGGTTTACAACCGCGGTTCTTCCAATCAAGATAACGGTGAAGCCTCCGTTGCCCGTCCTCGACGTGCTCGACGTCCTTCAACCGGGTAATAACCTTTATTCATTTGTTTATTTCATTAATTATTAATATTTATTAATTAATAAGTTAGTACTTAGAAATAATTAATTATTAATAAATAATAAATATTAATTAATAAATATTAATCCGTTTTTAATTATTAATAATTATTCAATAATAATCACTTGAAAGTCTTAGTATGCTCTGTGGTTGCGGTTTTATAAGAGAGGTTTTAGTGAGGCATCTTGTAATATTTACACTGAATATTTACAGCTTTCTTCCACCTTATTGTAATATTCACAATGAATAATACAACTTTTTTTTTAATATCTCGTCTTATCATATTTATTTATATGTTAATGAAATTTGTTAAAATTATTAATATGTTACAAACTAATATTTATTAACATATGTTACAAATTAAAAATTAACAATAAAAAACAAGATTATTATTATGTTACAAAATAATAAATTATAACATACTTAAATATTAATTTTGAAAAAAATAACTTAGAGATAATAATTTTAAATAATTAACATACTTAAATAATATTTTGAAATAATTAATAAAGTTTGATAATTAAATTCGGGTAAAAAGTACTAAAAATAAACATTTTAAGAAAACAGGTACATTTGCCGCAAACAACGGCCAGCGAGTCGCGACAAAATCGCGAGCCGTCGCGAGTGCACGCGTCGCGATGCGTCGCGACGGGAACAGTCGCGACTTTTGGCGATTGGGTCGCGACCCGTCGCGACGTCGCCAGATGCAGCTCTACGTGTAGCCAAAAAAGTTATCGAAGTGAAGCACAAACGAACGGTCTCAAATCTCAATAAACAAAGAATAGCGACATAAGTATTTAGTGTTTTATTTTTAGTAATTAAAATTTAGTGTTTTTTTTTTTCATAAAAGGTTCCAATATTTATTATTTTGCTTGTCATCAAGATTTCATTTATGTTTTTATTTGATTCACTCTTATTTTAGTTGTGATGTGAATCGAACTCACATAATTGACATGTGTCCCAAACTTGACAACACTTGCAAAATTTTATTAATTACTATTGAAAAAGTTGATGAAATTTCGGAGAGAAGAAAGATAATTTGTGACGCTCCTAGATGAGGTTAGTAGAATAAGACAAATACAACGACTTTTCAAACTTTGACTCGTCAATGACACATTATCATTCAAAACGATACCGTTGAATATTCAACGTCCACGTTAACAAACACATAACTCTTGCCCATGAGACTTAAAACGACAATACAACATCAACGACCACAATTTATACAATACCATAAAACGACAAATTACAAAGTACCACCATCACAAATATCCTTCATTTAATCCATTACATGTCCTAAATAAAAGATCAACACAAAACATGGAATTCACCTCGACGAACACTAAAGGTACAGGTAGCCAAAATCAACACGTGGACCTCCCCAAATCAACTACTCCTCGTCTGGAGTCTGATACTGAACACCACCTGTAACTGGAAAGAAAAAGATGTATATGGAAGGGGTGAGCACCACATACTCAGTAGGGAATCTATTACCAATTCTCTTTACCGAACCATTATTAGTCAAATTTCGATTAAATAAATTAAACGTCAACATAAACCATTTAATCATCATTTTCAATCATTTTATCAACAATAATACAAATAAATATATAAATATACTCCACAAAAGTCAAATCATTTCGGTGGACCATGCCGAGTCAGCTCGCGCCTTTACTCCACTATATCCTATCGAGTCCTCAAGGCAACGAGAACAAGTGGACTAGAGTCCCTAACCGTAATTCGCCCTCGAACTCGGGATCCTAATCACCCCCCAAAGGCGGCCAGTTTGTCATGGGCCGAAATGTTGACTTTTGGATCATCAATCATATCCATATCTGTATCCATATACGGCCTACTGCGCAGTAGCCAGCTGGTCGTCAGCAACTCCTATCACATCATCCGCTCGAAGCGGGTACCATATCATAATAATCATCATCTACTCGAAGCGGGTACCATATCATAATAATCATCATCCGCCCGAAGCAGGTACCATATCAACACACGTCATCTCGACGTCACCATAAACATAAAATATATATCAAGCATCAATCCGATGCAACCATACCTGGTAGACAGCCTCGCTATCAAGCGACGACAATCATAACATTAATTTTGTTAATTTTCAAATCATTCCATAAAATCCAATATTAACCGATCTGGTTCAATCTTTTATTAACTCGTTGGTTTCCACGTTCATTTTAATTTGCGAGAAAAGGTAATAGCCCCTACCTTAAACCGTGGAAACTTTGATCGTTCGACTAACTAGTCGAAGATGCGGGTTTGTCTTGGCCTTAAGATCGATGATCAGAGACTTCGGGATCCAATGAACTATTTAAAACGGGTGGTTCGGGCAGCACGGTCTTCGAAGCAGCCACGAGACGACTATCCGCGCCAACTATAACACCGATACCATCCATAAGTCAAATATTACTAAGATTGGGATTCAAATTGTTAATTGAAAACCCGATACACTGAAATTTAACCCAGGCCAAATTCCTGTCGGGCACGCAAAACGAGGCAGCAAAACGGGCATCAATTCGACGATTTAATACTTCTCCTAGCTTAATTTGACTAATCTAAACGTGATGGCGAAGTCAATTTCATCAATCAAGGCCCAGAATACACCTAAATTGATCATCTAAAATCAGAAACTAGGGCAAGGAAATTCGAGCTTACCGGGAGTCCGATGACAATTCCGATCGAGAACTTTCGATCTCCTCGACGAGGGCTTCAAAACCGCTAAGTTAATTTTGGGATCGAAAAATTGACGGTGGCGGCCAACGGCGGCGACGGCGAGGTGGCACCACCAACAGAATGGGGTATTCGAACCCTTTACTGACATTATCTTTATATATATATTAATATATATATATATATATATATTGGGGTTTTACATAATTAACATTTAAATTCGGCCTATAACAAATAATCAATATTGAAAACTTCGATAGTAATAAAAAAATGATTTATGTCATCGTAAAAATAAAAATATTAAGTACACATGCGCTATTAACTCTTAATAAAATAATAAGTAAAGAACCTTAGAGATTACCTAACCATTTATCAGTTTATGTCAATAGATTACCTAACTGTGATTAATCCCTATGTATGATTTAAAGTGTAAATAAAAAAAGTGTAACTTTGGTTCATATTATAGGCCTTGAAAAGGAGTGCCGATCTTGCTCTCTTTCTTTTTCTTTTTCTTCCTAAAGAAGTAGCGAAGAGCAATAGAGGGGACACTCAACAACAGTTATTCTCTTTCAATATAAACAGTGTATATCCTTAGGTAGGATCAACGCTATAAAAAGCAATGGTACGTACTACAATAAAACCCAGCAAAATTAATTTATAATAATCCTGCAAGTATATGATACATCCACTTCTATTTCAGGTGAAGGACCCCCAAAATAAGGATTAAAGTATCCACTAAGTTTATTATAAATAATATAAATATTAGCGGTAATACTACTTAATCTCTTAAAAGTTATTGGGCATACTCCTAAATAACACACTAGATAATTTATAATTTTAAAAAAGAACTACAATTTATATAGTTTAATCCCTTATATTTGTGAAATTGTTCGGATAGAGCAATGGTAATTATTCTAATTATGTGCAGCTAAATGATTTGAGATTAATATAGTTTAAATGAACTTATTTAGCAAAAGCATGTATTTCTGAATTCTAATATTCATCGTAGTGCATGTGCATGCACGTGCTCCTCGTTTCATTGACGCCTCATGATCAATAGTACTTAATTACTAAACAGATCCATATAGGTCCGATCCCACTACTTAGTGGGCTTGCTTAAGGGCCCAAAGGCCCAATACGTTTCGTCTTTTGCTCGAAGCCCAATACGTTTCGTGGTCCAATTGGACCCGATCTCTTTATCTTTGGACACTAAACCCATCATAAGAAAGTACCTTCTAGCAAATGGATAGCAAGTGTGCACGCGTTAGGTTGATGAGAAAGGCAATCAATCAATCAATTGCACATAATGAGGAACAATATTTAAACAACTCAATCAGCATAAATCAAGGAAAATCAGATTAAACCGAAACAAACTTGTAGCGTCATCAGATATGTTCAATAAAGGGAAGTCATTAGGTCCTAGACTTAGACACATTCGAGAGGAGACAGTTCAGAGAGTAGGCGATAGTTCTTTTTTTACATTTAGATATTTATTTTCATTTTATAATAATAAAAAAATAACTTTTATATTTTCCGAGTGCTTTATTGTCCCGTTGATCTTTCTACTCAGCTTGAACATGATTATTATATTTATTTTATTTACTTCTTTTATTATTTATTAGAAAATAAAAATAAATATCTAAAGGCAAACAAAAGGAGTTTTAAAAAATTGGGATTTTTTTCTTACAAAATTAAATAAAAGCAATTTGCTGAAAACAACTTTTTATTTTTAAGCAAAAAAATCAAATTAAAGAAATAAAGAAAAAATAAATGAAAAAGCAATAAAAACGCTCAAAAAGTGTTTTCGCTAAACGGATGTGTGTAGCACTTGGAGCGAATACCGTATCCACGAGGAGGCGGTTTTAAGATAAACTAATCACAAAATGGAAACGTTAAAGATAAGAAGATAATTACGAGATACAAAAAACAAATACTAAGATCGAAACTGAGAATTATTTATAAGAAAGATAATGACAAAGCTTTGGGATTCTTTTTATTATCTCGATAATGCGTTACTAATAATATTGTCTAAATTAATTCCATAAAAATATTGCGTTGATATGAAAAGTCGCGAATGGATAAAAAAAAAATGATGCACAATAAAAATCACATAACGAATCTGATTGAAATTACACGAAGATTATGTTGGGTTTTTCGATGACTTTTCTCAATCCCGAGGCGGAAATAACGAGATATCATCGAAATAGTTTGAGAATCAAAATAGTTCGGTTTCGATACGTTACCAGACTTTTGGTACTTTTCCCAACTAGTATTTTTCTGGCCGATTTCTCCTCATTCTTCGTGCGATCGGCTGATACGTTTTTCTGAATCAAAGCTCCACAAGTGTCGAGCCTATTATTCGTTCACCATGTCGATGTGGGAACATCAATTGATCGGAAACCACCTCGCCAGACTGCTAAGTCTTTCTCGGTGATTGGACGACGAACCAAACAGAGCACCGAGATTAGAAAACGTACAGCTAGGGTTTTACTAGGGGCTGCCAAGTTGTTCTCTCTAGGGCTAGGGATTGAATCAGTTAATTTGAGCATAAGTGTTGTATTTGTAGACCACAAGGAGAAATGACATAATAGGCTTTGGCCATTAAAATGGACTAAGCCCATTAGGTCATTATTAGTTAATTCCAATAATTAATTAAACCACTCATGATTAATTCACATGCCCATGTGGGCCCGTCACCCTTAATATAGTCGAGTCAGACCCGAAAAGTCCAATTGGCCTAAACGAAGATTAATGATAACGCATAGCTCAAAACTAAAACATATCTAAACTAGATTGTGAAGAAAGAAATTGCATTACAACTTAATAACAAAAAAAATTAATAATTAAATCCATCGCGAGCCGTATCTGATAGCTTAGTCATAATTTGACATCAAAACTCCAAAGCTAGACGAAGAAATAAGAAAACTAGCCATTGGAATTTTTGCCTTAAACTATATGGCATATGCCTCTCGATGTCGAATAATTTTCCCTTTTTTTCCAATTTTGAATGCTTCATGTATATATGGAAGTGTTCTAGTTATTCTGATAAATCGACAATTAATCTTTTTTGTTGTTGTTGGAGTTATCGATAACTTACCACTTGTAATTGTTATCGTTTTTTGCCTCATCATTAACTCTAATCTTAATGTATAACAAGTAGGCAATTGCCGATTTTTGAATTGAAAAAAAAAAAAAAGAAAAAAAAAAGCGGATAACATTGATACTTATTGCTCAAATGCAAATATATCTTTTTGAGGTACTTTTGGAATAAATACCATTGTTTTGTAAATACCAACCTTTTGTATTTTTTGGAATTAATACTACCGTTTCATTTTTTTTATTTTTTTTTGTTGATTAGAAAAGAAAGGGTTTGAAAAATATTGTTACAGATTTATGATTCTATGGACGTTTTCTATCAAATCTACTGATCTTTTTTTAGACATTTCGTGTATTATCATGGTTTTGAGCTTGTAAAGCAAAGATATATGTTTATGATCTAGAAAGTCTAGTATGTTGTAATTGTTGAGGTATCTTTCCGGATTTTGATGAATGTTTGATGAATATTATTATAAGAAATGTGTTTCTAGGGTTATTTTCTTCAAGATTTTCTAACTTCATGAACTTCTCCATTTGTGTGGCAAAAGTCCTAAAGTTTCGATTATGTTTTGAAGAATGTTTTCTGTTAATGCCTAAAAATCGATTAACTTGAATGCAGCCCTCTTGATTTTGGGCCGGGTCCGATGTCCGCATGACGGTCGAATGTTGACCTTTTGGGTCTGGCTATTGACTTTTTTGGACGACCTTTTGGTCGGGCAATTGACTTTTTTGTTGACTTTTTGAGTCGGGCATTGAGTAGTGCTGACTTTTTCGGTTGACCTTCCAAGTCGGCCTATTGACTTTTTTGGGTTGAGTCTGTTGACTTTGTGAATTGGGCCTAATTGACCTTTTAGACAGACTCGGGTTGACTTTTTCGGAGCGGGTCAAAGTTGATTTAGTGGGCCTTATTTGTTTTGGGCCTTAATTTTTCTAGGCTCCGAAAAATACGCATAACATTAAGATCTGGCCTTTCTCAGTCTTTTTTGCTTGAGTCGGTGAGATTGAGACCTTTCTCGGTCTTTCTAACCTGAGTCGGCGGGATTAAGATCCACCATTTCTCGGTCTTTGTTGCCTGAGTTGGCGGGATTGAGATCCGGCCTTTCTCGGTCTTTTTTGCCTGACTCGACGAGATTGTGATCCAGCCTTTCTCCGTCTTTGTTGCCTGAGTCGACGGGATTGAGATCTGGCCTTTCGTGGTCTTTTTTGCCTGAGTTAGCGGGATTGAAATCCAGCCTTTCTCGGTCTTTATTGCCTGAGTAGGCGAGATTCAGATCCGGCCTTTCTCGGTCTTTGTTGCCTGAGTCGACGGGATTGTGATCCAGCCTTTCTCAGTCTTTTTTTGCCCGAGTCGGCGGGATTGAGATCCAATCTTTCTCGGTCTTTGTTGCCTGAGTCGGCGGGATTGAGATCCGGCCTTTCTCGGCTTTTGAGCCTGAGTCGGTGGGATTGAGATCTGGTCTTTCTCGGACTTTGTTGCCTGAGTCGGCGAGATTCAGATCCAGCCTTTCTCGCTCTTTGTTGCCTGAGTCGGCGTGATTGAGATCCGGCCTTTCTTGGTCTTTTTTGTCTGACTCGGCGGGATTGTGATCCGGCCTTTCTCGGTCTTTGTTGCCCGAGTCGGCGGGATTGAGATCCAACATTTCTCGGTCTTTGTTTCCTGAGTCGGCGGGAATGAGATCCGGCCTTTCTCGGCCTTTGAGCTTAAGTCGGCGGGATTGAGATCCGGCCTTTCGCGGCCATTGTTCCTGAGTCTACGGGATTGAGATCCTGCCTTTCTCTGTCTTTGTGCCTGAGTCGGTGGGATTGAGAACCGGCCTTTCTCGGATTTAGTGCCTGAGTCGGCAGGATTGAGATCCGGCCTTTCTTGGACTTTATTGCCTGAGTCGGCGGGATTGAAATCCGGCCTTTCTCGGACTTTGGTACTTGAGTCGGCGGGATTGAGATCCGTCCTTTCTCGGACTATCGTGCCTGAGTCGGCAGGATTGAGATCCGGCCTTTTCTCATACTTTGTTGCCTGAGTCGGCGAGATTGATATCCGGCCTTTCTCAGTCTGTATTGCCTAAGTTGGCGAGATTCAGACCTAGTATTTACCGGTCTTTGTTGCCCGAGTCGGCGGGATTAGTTGTATTGAATAGTATTAATTAGGGGTTTAATTCGTTGTTTTGTCGTAAACGAGACTGATGTGGGCTCGTCCACGTGACAAAAATTGTTATGTCAGCAACCCACGTTTGTCCGCGTGGCCCGAGTTAACAGGTAAGTTAACGCCGTTACGAGAATGGAGTGGTCAACTCCCCAAATGCGACTTTGGGTATTTTTACCACCACTTTTAAACTTTGGGTACACGAGGGGTTCTTTGACCAAATTTTGGGTATTTTTACCGTCATTAACCCAAAAATTAATGACCCGTTTATTCGTTAATAAACATCAATGAATGTAGATAATAATAAATTGAACTTTTATACCCTATCCATTGATAAACTTTTTACCAGCTAGTGGGTAAAAACAATAAACATAGACAAGCTAACGGAGATCCGCCCCGTGTTAACGGAGGATTGGACCTTGTCGTGGCTACTTAGTTAGCCGGCAACCTGCTGCCTCCAGAGTAGCTGCAAGCTAGATAAATCGGTAAAAGTAGCTAAGTTTGGCATAGAGCGAAAATTTCCCAAACCCCAATCTTAATTGATGATCAGAATTAATTGTATGGAGGCCACGTAATTAAACACGCATCTCCGAATTGCAAAAATACCCCTAATTGCCTTTTGTGCGTTCTACGGTACCGTGGATCCGTAACAGAAGAAATTTCATAAGTTGTAAGTGTCTAAGTGATATAAAATTTCAACTTTGGAGGAAACAATCGCAAGACATTGGAAACTTTCAACTTCAGGTTTCATTCTTCTTTAACTCTGTTGAAAGGGTCTTCAATTCTATTATACAGCTATCTATGTACATTACACAGCAAAAAATGTAAATAAAAGAACCAAAAATGATTCGAAATAAGTGATCACTGTAAAGATGATGATGAAGAAGATGAAAAAGAAGAAGACATTACAGGTGATGCAAAGCATGTACATCTGAGATCATGAACTGCCCTTCTCATACTCATATCAAGCTTAGAGCAGAGAACACAGAACCTTCCCAGTGACTCACTTTCTTCAGCCTCTGTGTAATCTTGCATTAAATGTGATCCCTCGCTGTCGCCGTTGTCCCATTCATCTCGAGGCCTGTAAGAATATCCCAACCATGGAAGAATCTTTAAGAGAAGACTGTCAATTCTGTCCTCAAACCAGTATCTTCCTTCATGCCACATCATCAGGAGCGCAAAAACCGCTCCTGCCCCTACTCCAAAACCGATTCCGCCGTATATTGATCGCCAATCAATCTCAATATCAGCGAAAAAGCCGGCTTCACCATCAGCTCGTCCAGGTAAATTAGGGGTACAACTTGTTAATGGGAAACCACATAGTGCTTTGTTTCCTGAATAAGATTCTGGTGAAAATGTTTGAAACTGTTTACCGGTAGGGATGTATCCGACAAGATGATTAAACGAGAGGTTCAGCAATTGAAGGAAAATGAGGTTTGTGAGAGATTCTGGGATTTCTCCACTTAGGAAGTTACTTGATAAGTCCAAGGATTCGAGTTGTTGCAGGTCCCCAATAGATCGTGGTATTTCTCCTGTAAGGGCGTTATGGGAAAGGTTGAGGAAATAAAGCGCTCGAAGCTGTCCCATCTCCTCGGGTATTTGGCCAGAGAAATTGTTGTACGAGAGGTCGATGGAGGTGAAGAGTGTCAGGATCTTTTGCAGCTTCATCTCTAGACCTTTGAACGTGACCGTCACTGCGTCTTGATAATATCTTGATGGACCGTACTGTAGAAACGCAAACTGAAGGTGCTTGATCTCCTGTCCATTCGTCATCGCCTTCCATCTCAATAAACACTCTCCCAATAACTCACCGCTGAAATTGTTGTGAGCGAGATCGATGATCTGAAGCTTGGGCCAATTCCCCGTGGAATTGGGACATCCAATGTTGCCATGAAACTTGTTCGAACGCATTACAAGGACTCTTAAAGTTGATATGTTTTTCAACAAGCATGGATAATCACCGATTAGCATGTTGTTCCCTAAATCCAAAACCTCTAATTTTGTGCAATTCGCAAGTGATTTCGGAATCTTTCCATCTATTGAATTCCCGTTGAGATCTAAGGTCTCGAGAGCACAACGGACTGGAAACGCATCAGGAATTTTTCCACCGAAATTATTTCTTCCCAGATTCAATACCCCCAGAGTTTGGATTGTGCCAAATACACATCTCGGTATTATACCACTTAAACTGTTGTTTGACAGATCAAGCACTTGAAGGTAGCTTGCATTGCATATAGATTCCGGGATACCACCTGTGAGTTTATTGTTTGAGAGGGAGAAGTATATGGTGAAGTTAAGATAAGTGCCAATGTCTGTGGGGATTCCAGAAGTGAAGTTGTTGAATGAAAAATCAATGTGGATTGACAGCGGTGGTAGAATTGGGAGCTTCCCGCTTATCTGATTATGATGTAGATCAACAACGATGAGAGATTTCGGAATAACAGTAGATGCCTGCACACCGACCATACTGTTGTAGGAAAGATTCAGATAGGAAAGTGAAGCATTTCCAAGTCCCCAGACCCAACTCGGTATTTCCTCGTGAATTTTGTTGTCTGAAAGATCCAAATTGATCAACTTTGAGTTGCTCCTCAGATTTGGAAATGTTGTCAGCTTACATGAAGCGAGCTTCAATGTTCTAATCTTGGAAGATGACGGCCATACAGAATCATTACCACTTGCCTTGACTGTCAAGTTATTGTACGAGAGGTCAAGTGTAGTAAGATTATGGAACGGCTGAAATTGGTCTAATTGTGTGAAACCGTGCAGCTTGTTGGAAGAGAGTGAGAGGACACTAAGACTTGTGAGTTTCTCGATAGACGATGGAATCGGCCCTTCTAGGCTGTTGCTACTCAGGTCGAGCGTGTCCAGCCGCGAGGAGGACACATTCTCAAAGTCGGGAAGCTGACCTCCAAAACGATTGAAGGAAAGCTGAACAGTCTCCAATGCTGGAAGTGCAAAAAGAGACGACGGAACTGATCCATTCAGGAGATTATTTCTTAAATCAAGAGCCACAAGCTTATCGAGGCCTAGCCAGTGAGCAGACGGTATCGCCCCACTTAAGCTATTGTGGGAGAGGATAATTTGAGTCAGGTTCTTGGACATTTTGAAAGACGGGACTGAGCCATTCAGCTTGTTGTACGACAAATCAATGTAAACCAATCGGGTGAGATGCTCCATAGAGCTTGGCAAAGATCCACCAAATTGGCAATTGTTCAGCTCTATTCTCGACAAATTCGGAAGGTTACCAATCGAGGTCGGTATTCTCCCGGAGAAGTTAGTGTGGCTAAGCACCAGTCTTTGAAGTGCACTATCCTGCGGAAATGCTGGAAACGAACCTTCAAGCAATTCATTTCCAAATATGTTAACCACCTGTAGTGTTGGTATCAGAAATACCTCTTTCGGAAATTCCCCGTATAGCTCGCAGTACGGGAGATGCAGGGTCGTCAAGTTGGAGAACTTAGAGAAGAATTCCGGGACCGAAGATGACAAATTGTTACCCTCAAGCCGTATAACAGACAGTGAACGGAGCTTCTCAAGGGAAGAATCAATGGGGCCAGAAAGCCGGCAATTGATCAAGCTCAACACTCGCAGATTAACCACCGAAGACGATAAGGACCGACACCACTCACTCCCCGGCGCCGATACATTAACACCATCCAAATACAGCTCTTCAAGCTTAGACATGTTCTTAATCAGCTCTCCAAAATCTGGATTTTCAAGTTTCAAAACCGTTGTCTGTAATAGTGGGAGAGCAGAGATATCAAGAACAACCAACCTCGTCAGTTTCGACATTTCTCGCGGAATCTGTCCTCCGAATCTGGCATTGGAAAGATTCAGGTACCTCAGGTTCGTGAGATTACCAATCCTCGAAGGTATCTCAGAGTTATTGAAGTTGTTGAACGACAAATCCAAGCTATCGAGAAATCCCAAATCGAAGAGACTAGAATCGGAAATCCCACCTGAGATTCCCTTGTTGCTAAGATTGAGAGCGGCGACACGTCCCGCTTCGTCGCATCTCACGCCGTCCCAAGAACAACAATCCGAAGTCGGATTCCAATTCGTGAGCAGATTCGATCGGTTCTTGAGTTGGAGAAGCAGAGCTCTCTGATCGCCGAGACACTGAGCAGACGCCACGCCGATCCCCCGAGAGAGCAGAATGGAGCATAACACGGGGAGGAAGAACACCCAAGAGAGAAGAAGAGGAAGTCTCATTTGCAGGTGATCCGAGAGAGAAGGAGCGATCAGCCATGAAAGCACGAGAACATGGTGCAGATTGGATTGGGTATGGAGTCGGAGGTTGAAGAAAGAGGAATTTGATATTTCGTTCTTGGTCAGCCTCGAGAAGAGCCGACAATGTAATAAACCGCGTTTTTTTTTCTTTTCACTCTCTTACAATATTATTATCGGTCGGTACTCGGTACAGGTATTTAAACTTTGACCGGAAAAATTTCATAAAATGACCTTCAAAACACTACATATTTTTTTTTTATTACACCTCAAGTTTTCATAATTCTCAAAACAACCTTTTCAAATTTTATATATCAAAATACCCTTAATTTTGTCCATTTTTTCGGACACAACATGTCCATTTTTCAGGACTCGCGATATGTCATTTTTCAGGACGCGATATGTACATTTTGCAGAGATATTTTGGTAAATAAAATTTGAAAAAAGTTCTTTTAATAATTATGAAAACTTGAGGTGTAATAAAAAAAAAAAATGTGGTGTTTTGAAGATCATTTTATGAAGTTTCCCTTTGAAAATGCAAGGGTCTAAAATAAATAAAAAATGAAAATATTCAAAGTTAATAAATGTGAGACGCACATTTTTCGTTTAATTTTTTTTTTCTTCAAATTTAAATGAGATAATTGGATGAGCAAATGAATGAATATCTTAAGCAGTGTTTTAAAAATCATGCACGCTCTGGATATGTGGTAAAAAATCGATACATTTAGTTGTTGTTCTAATAAAGCCGCAGATAAACCATCGCAAGAAACTACATAAAAAAGCTGCAAAATAACCCATAAAATCGCTCCAAAATTTATAATTTTTTAATACAACTTATTTATAAAAAAAAATTATATAACTTACTAATATTTATGAATATTAATATTGTTATGAAAATATTTACGGTTTACCCATCAATTTGCGGTCTACTCATTGACTGTGATTTTTAAAAATCATATGAAAACTCTATAGGTCGCCCAGGGCATACTCGTAAATTAAACTTCGGTCTAATTACGGTTTGCGGGCATTCAAACCTTGAGCTTAGGTATGATAAATAGCACTATGCTAAAAAAGAATCAACCAACGCCCGTAAAAAAAATTGAAAAAAAAAATGTGTTATTTCACGTTTGTTGACTTTGACTACCTTATCGCTATTTTTAATTTAAACATTTGGCGCTTCAGTCGATCATAATTAAATACCTTTATCACAAATATCTTTTATTCGTTTTTCTGTAGTTCTTTGTAAATTATAAGTACTTTGCAATTTTTTTTTTTGAAAAGTCTACTTTGCAATTTATTATTATAAGTATCGTATAATTTTATTTTATTTTTCTAAATTGTCACACTATGTACGGTTGGCAAATGGCCATACATTATTAATATTTCAAATCAAACTCCAATAATACATTTCTCTCGCTTCATACAGTAATATAAAACTGTGGTTTAGTAAAATTGTGTCCACCGCTTTTCTTTTCTTTTTTTTTTTTAGGGAAAATTGTGTCCAACGCTAATCATACATTTCTTTGAATATCTATCATGGAAAAGTCAATTTTCAAATGTATGTCCAACATTATTTTCTGGACGTGTAAAACACCTTCTCTATTTAAATTAGGGAATGGTTGACGTGGTTTCGCACACCAACAGTCACGAAATTGTGAGTGAGATTTCGATTTAAATTCGCTAAGAAACTGTGGATCTTGACCTCCGCGTCGTCAATACTATGACATTGACAAATATGAAAACAAAACGACAGAAAACACAAAGGGTTTTTTGGGTTTTTTAGAGATATTTGTCCCAATGCGGTAGTTGACTACGTCCTCTGTAAGTTTATTGATGATGAAAAGATCAACCAGAACCACAAGCCGATTCCGAATTGATCAAGAAAGAATGAATAAACACTCTGAAAAATACAAATCTCACAGACATTTTTCTTTCAGGATGAATGCTTGCGTGCGTTGTATGGAGATGGCTTCTTGCTTTTATAGACCTCCAAGTTCTGCCCGTTGGTGGTCGTAGTGGACGTTGGTAGTGGCTCCGAGTTCGGGGCTTGACTTGTTGTCGAGCTGACACGTGGACCACTTCTTGAGAGAATCACGCAATGGTGGACTTTGACTCGACGTCGTGGGGAGTTTGAATCTTGGTCGTGGCGATTTTCCTGGTCGGGCTTCGGAGGTTTGAATCGAGGCCATTGACTTGGTCTGCTCGGGCTTCTTCACTTAGTTTATGCGTTCTTGCTCGAATTTCCTTGCTGGGGCCATGTTCCTGCTCGGGTCCCTTAATGGCATTTTCTGCCCGGAACGAGCTTTTGGGTTTTGGGCTGATGGGCCTGGTCGGGCCTGGGCCTTGTTCAAATATCTTTTGGGCTTTTGTCTTATGTATCTCACATGCTCATTTTGTATATGAATATTCAATTACATTCATAACTTTAGTCTTAAATTATATGGACCATAAATTTAATTAATGACCTTATCATTCCAATTACGGGACGAATTTACACATCAACAGTTAGCCCCATACTATAAAATATACGAAGTATTATTTATAGTATTAAAGTTGATATAATCATATAAAAATTCGTGATGAAAATTAATTAAAATTTTAGAAACTTTCGTAACTTTTGCCGCAAAATCAAATTAATTGGAGGACATCAGAACTGTTTTTATGATGATATCGTACTCTTTAGAGACCGAGCTGAAAATTTCTCAAAATCAAAATGATTTCGAGTCTTTTGGGGGGAACAGTTGCGACACGTGTTGCTCTGCCCGGGATTCGAAGAGGATAAGCCTCTCAGCTGATTCACTCGCTGACGTGGCCATAAGCAGAGATTCAATCTCAGTCATTAGATGAGGCTGGGCGTGAGGAACGAGCAAACCCTAGCCGTATGATTCGGGAGAGTTTTCGAGTATAAATCACTCGAGTGCCTGCCATTAAAGACGTCCAATCAAATATATCGTCGCTCTGCTCAGTGCACCTTTTCAAGTTCCAGGTAACTGCTTCTTTTTCTATTTAAGCTCTTCCTCTTCCTCACTCTTCATTTTTGTTGTCGAGAGAGAGAATACAGAGCCTTGTTCGCCATTATTGATCTTCGAGAGTTCTTGTGCAAGCTTGCTTCGTTAGAGTTTCCAGGTTCTTTTTCCTTGCATTTTTCTCTTTTTCGTAGGTTCTGTGATTGCGAGTTTTAGGGTTTGGCGCTTTGATTTTCTGGGTTTGAAGCTTTGATTTTCTGGGTTTGATCTTTTAGGCTCTATGTCTTGTACTTTCGAATTTCTAGGAATAGATGGCTGAGAGTAGCAAGAAAAATAGGGTTAAGGGCCCGGTTTTGGTCTCAGAATCTATCCCGATTCGGGTCCCAGATTCTGATGAGTTCGCAGATTCGATCAAGGATGATTAGATCTGCATTTATGAGCGGTTCTTCAAGGATTGCGAGCTAAGATTCCCGATCCCGAAGCCCATACTCATATTTGTCCAACAGATTGACATTTCTCTGGCCTAGTTGAGCCCGAATTCTTATAGGATCATCATAGCCTTCCTAGTTTGGTATCAAGATGAGGGTCATCACTCGTCCCTCCGTGACATGCTTCAATTGTTCACGGTCAAGAAAAATTCTCGGGCAGAGGGTAGATTTTATATTTCGGTTAAAGGTCACAAGGGTGACTTTATTAGGGGCATCCCGAACAAGGATGATGGGTGGCAGGATATGTACTTTTTCTTTACACCTTTCCCGGAGGCTTTTGGTACCTGGACTGCTTATCAGAATGTCTGGGCTCACACAATTGGCAGACTTCTGATCATTTCTTGCTCGGGTTTTGTTTCCGTTCAGATCTTTATTGACTCGTGCTCTTTTTTACTCTTAGATCAGAAAGGGAAGAAGATGAGGTCGTTGCCTCTTAGCAGCGAGTGGGAAACAAAGAACGAGGTTCTATTCCCGGGGGAGGTATCGACTGGAAAGAGTTGACCGAGGAAAGGTTTTTGCTACAGGGGTCTGGTATCTCGGTCCCAACTACATTTTCGAGGAATACGACCAGAACGAGGTCGAAGAGATCGAAGATCGAAGAGATCGAAGAAGAGCAAACTAAGGGTGAATGTATGATTTTCGGGCAAGGTTTACTTTGAGCTCGGGCTAGATACATCTTTCGTTTGTTCGGAGATAAGTTTTCTAATGGGGTTTTTCTTGCAGATATGAATTCTGAACTTTCGTATCGCGATTTGAGGGCGCATCGGGCTGCTGCTAAGGGAAAGGAGGTCGAGCCCCAAGGGCTTGGGAGCTCTTCTCGTACCGACCAGCCTGGTTGGGGTAAGTCCCAGAGGCGACTGCAGTATAGCCTATCGAGGGGCGTCGGGTGGAGTCCAGGCCGGAGATTACATCTATGCAAGTCCCGGAGGGGACTGTTCATTCTGAGGCTGAGCGAGAGGCTGCTCGGGCCGTTGCTGAATGGGAATTTGTCATCGTATCCGACGAGGATCCCGTGTTGCCGGTGACAGGGACTTCTGAGCCGGTGGTATCATCCCCCCCCCCCCCCCCCCCCCCCCCGCGGCAGTTGAGACCCTCGATTCTCCTGGTCAGGGGAAGCGGGCCCGTTCCGCCGAGGAAAAATCTGCTCGTAAAAGTCCTAAGGGAGACAAGCCTACTTAGAATGCGGATAAGCCAGCTTCCGAGGTGGCTCGTCCCAGCAACACCAAGTCCTCCAGCAAGGGCTATGGCTCTGGGAAACTTGGGGTTTCCTAGAAGAAGACGGTAGGTCGAACTCGTGATTCGGCCAGGGATTCTTCCGACCAGAGGGTCGAGAATCCTGCTCGTGAAATTGCTCCCGCCAAGGCAGGCAGCTCGGGTCCTTACAACGAGATTAGGAGGACCGCTAAGGTAGCCTGGTACGGGGAGAAGGGCCTTCATGAGGCTCCCAAGGTAGCTGAGAACCTGATGAAGCACCTGACGGGCAAGGAGATGCCCACGGTTTAGGACGATGCTGTCTCCCACCCTCGGGGGTACAACGCTTTGGCTTCCTTGCAAGCTAAGGTAAATCAGATGTCGCGATTTTTGCCCCACATTTGTTTTTTTTTTTCAAAGTTGTAATTATTTTTCCTTTGGAGATTGCTAACGATCTGGTGCTCAAGTATGAGGGCACCATCAAGGGTCTCAAGGAGAAGCTGGCCACTGCTGAGGGCGAGAGAGTGAAGGCCATTCTCCCCGTACCAGGCTAGCTTAGCGAAGAAGAAGGAGGAGCTTGCTCGGGTGAACGCCGAGCTTAAGAAGAATTCTGGGGAGTTGGCTATGCAGAAGAAGGAGGTCACCGAGCTGAAGCGCCAGGTTGGCAAGAAGGACGCCAAAATCAAGGCGCTGGAGATCACCAAGCTGGACCTCCGGGAAAATCTCACCAATGCTTCCACCTTTGTCACTGAGGCCCAGGCCAGCAAGAACAAGGTTATCGGGATGCTCACTGCTTCCGACGCTGCGTTGAGTCAGGCTGAAAACAGCCTGAGGGAGGCCCGTGAGGAGCTGATTGCGCTGAAGGTGGATTACAATTACACTATCGACGCGCTGACCCAGGCCAAGGAGGAGATTTTTGTCAAGAAGGCGGCGACCAATGCTATCCGGCGCAAGTGCCGAAAGCGCGTGCATCATAGAGATGCTATGATTGCCCACCACCAGAAGATCGCCTATAATACCAAGATCGTGAACCAAGTTCAGGGCGATATGGCAATAATCGGTAAGATTCTTGATGGCAAGTTTACTGACTTCCCGGGCGAGCTAGACATCCTCACAGAAGATAAGTCCACTTATGAGGGCATCTTGGCCGAGCAGCCGGCGCTTGTGGTGGATTATCCAGCTCTCTCTCCTGACCAGGATTTGATTGAGGGTGTTGGTGTTGCAGATAGGGAAGTCCTCCAGGTGGACCAGCTGATTAGCGTCGTTCCTTCAGAGCCTTAGAAGTCTGATGCAATTCTCTCTGAGCCGACCCTAGCCGAGCCGGCCCAAATCCTTCCGATCTTGAATGAGGCCAACCCCGATGAGACCGCCCCTGCCGAGCCGACCTCGGACGAAACAGCCCATGCCGAGTCTACCCCGACTGAGAATGCCCTGACCGATCCGATCCCGTCCGTGACTGCCCCTGCCGAGTTAATCCCGACTGAGCCGATCCCACAAAAAGGGACCCCTACTGACGCCATTCAGAATGAAGGCGTGCAGCCCTAAGCATTTTGCTCTTTTTTTTTTTATGTTAGAAATACATTTCCAACAATTTCCTCCCCGTGGTTAGGGCTTTTTGTTATGTGTGGGCAGGTCATGGGACTTGGACCCCTTTTTTTGTAGCGCTCTTTTCTATTTTCTTGTTAGTACTCTTGTCCGTGGTTAGGGCTTTTAACTTACTTTGAATATATAAATATCGATTTTGCCTTGCAAATATTTTCTTTTGATCGTAGGATAATTTTGAATTATTTGTGGGGCAGCTGGTTTGAAAATCTGGCCAGAGGTTGAATCCCCGGGCTGAATGTTCCAATTCCAGTTTTCAGATAAAATTCGTCTTTGCAATGGGTTTGATATCCCGACCTAAGTAATTGAAAGAAAGAAATAATTAACAAAGTTTAGTACCTTAGTGATGAGATTTAGGCCTGATTGCCAGATGTTTGTCGCACCGAAGGTTGCCTCGTGGTGGGGTCTGTTACCCGAGTAGAGTACGTTCTTGTTGGGGATTGGGTATGGTACACGAGTGGAGTATGTAACTCTTTAAGATAGGGTTTGTTTGGTAACCTAGTAGAGTATGTAACTCTTAAAAATAGGGTTTGGTACCCGCGCAAAGTATGTAACTCTCAAAGATAGGGTTTGATACCCGGGCAGAGCATGTAACTCGCAAAGATAGGGTTTGGTACCCGGGAAAAGTATGTAACTCGCAAAGATATGGTTAATATCCGAATAGACAGCTGTTAGGACTAGTGTTCTGGACTTAGATGAACAGTAAATCATAATTTGTTCTGTTAGCAAATATTGCCAATGCTAGGTTTAACGTGTCTGAATGGTAAGTGAGTTGTGCTCGGATGTTCTAAATTATGTACTCGATTTGATTAATCCTTCAAAACCGGGCATAGTGTGCTTGGTAGTACAAAAAATTTCCCGCGGTAAATGAAATTACTTACTTGTACTTAGGTATCCCTTGGCCCGGACTCTGGTGATCCGTTGTAACTAGAGTTTATTCCTTGATTGGGAGTTCGACCTTCGCTTCTACCCGTATAGGGTATGTTGGTTGTTGGTTTGTTGGGGCTGCGCCTGAGCTTTTATAGTCGGACTGCCTACGTACCTCGTACTTTAGGGATCAAGTCATTACATAGTTCATGGGATGTCATTTTCTGACCTTTTAGGTGTAATACTTTCTTAGGTACATAGCATTCCAGCTCCGTAGGACTCTCGATCCGTCCGGGGTAGCGAGTTTGTAAACACCAGGTTTTACTACTTCGGTGACGATGTAGGGTCCTTCCCAGTTAGCCCCCAATTTACCCGCGTTGGGGTCAGCGGTGTTCTGGAAAACCCGTCTGAGGACCAGTTCCCCGATGATGAACTTGCGGTGCCTAACTTTAAAATTGTAGTATCTAGCTATCGAATTTTGATAGTTCACTATCCGAATTAGGGCTTGTTCGCATCGTTCGTCCGCGTGGTCAAGTTGGTCTTGCCTCATTTTATCGTTAATTTCCGCGTTGAGGGGAGCATATTCCCTTCTGAGACTGGGAGCCTCTATCTCGGCTGGTATGACTACTTCGGTGTCGTATACCATCGAGAAAGGGGTTTCCCATGTCGCTCTTCGCGGTCTGATCCTATATGACCATAGAACGCCGATGAGCTCATCAGCCCATCGGCCTTTCTTGGTATCGAGTCTCTTCTTGATACCATCCACAATGGTTCGGTTAGAAACTTCATCTTGGCCGTTCCCTTGTGGATATATTGGGGTGGATGTGTTTAGGGAAATCTTCGAGTTGAAGCAGAAATTCTAGAATTTGTTTGATACGAACCGAGGTCCGTTGTCAACAATGATTTCCTTAGGCAATCCAAAGCAATTTATGATGTTTATCCACACGTAGTGTTCCACATCTGAGTCTTTGATGTTGGCGTAGGATTCGGCTTCTACCCATTTTGAGAAATAGTCTATTACGACCACTAAAAACCTTTTTCCAGCCGGTGCCAGGGGGACAGGTCCTACTATATCCATAGACCATTTCATGAATGAGTAGGGTACCCAGACAGACGACAACTTCTCAGCCGGGCAATGAATGGCCGACGAATGGCGCTGACATTTGTCACACCGTTTGGTGTGGTCTTCTGCGTTTGTCAACATAGTTGGCCAGAAGAAACCCTGTCTTTTTGCTTTGTTGGAGAGTGGTCTCCCGCCTGAATGATTTCCACATTCTCCGTCATGGATTTCTTGTAATACGATTTTAGCTTCGGCCTTCCCTAAGCATCTTAGGTAAGGGCCGGAGTAGCTTCACTTGTACACCTTTCCATCTATCAGACAGAACCTGGCACTCGAGATACGGAGTTTCCGAGCCTTCTGCTTGTCCTGGGGTTTCTCTCTTGCCAAGATATAATTAAGGATGGGGGTTCTCCAATCCTCCATGTCTGTCTGGATAGTGTGAACGCGTAAACTTACACTGGGTTCCTCTATCACCTTCACTGGTATTATCCTCTTCGCCTCAAGGTTCGAAGTGGATGCAAGTCCGGCTAGAGCGTCGGCCGAAGAGTTCTCACTTCGTGGTATCTGAATTACTTCGACTTTGTCGAATTGGGTAATCAGATCCTTGACCACCGCCGGGTATTTTTCCATGCGATCGTCCCTTGTTGTATACTCGTCACTAATTTGGCTGGTGACAAGTTTGGAGTCCGAGTGGGCTCTAACTTTCTTGGCGCCTACTGCCTTTGCCAGTTTCAAACCTGCTATCAGTGCCTCTTATTCCGTCTCGTTATTTGTAGCATGGAATCTTAATCTGAAAGATTGTTCCATGATCTTTCCAGTCGGGCATATTAGTCGTATTCATATCCTGGATCCGCCCATATTCGATGCCCCGTCTACTTTAAGACGCCATTCTTCATTCCATTTCTCTCCCGTTGGACATTCCGCCGGAAGTTCGATTAGGAAATCCGATAGTACTTGGGACTTAGCACATGTTCGAATTTTGTATTCGATGTCAAACTCGCTTAGTTCGATTGCCCACTTAGTCAATCGTCTCGATTGATTTAGGTTGTAAAGAATAACCCTTAGGGGTTGCGTCGTCATCACCAAAATGGTGTGAGATTGGAAGTAGGGTCGAAGTTTCCGCGCAGAGGTCATCAAAGCTAGAGCTAGTTTTTCCATGGCGGGGTACCTAGTTTCTGCGTCTTCCAGCGACTTGCTGACTTAGAAAATCGGTTTGTGTTCACCTCTGTCTTCCTTGACAATCACGCCACTGATGGCCGAGGGAGATACTGCTAGATATAGTAGCAGCGGTTCTCCCGTGATTGGCCTGGACAGTACTGGAGGTGTCGATAGGTACCTTTTGAGGTCTTGAAATGCTTTTTCGCATTCTTCGGTCCATTCAAATTTTTTGTTGCCCCTCAGAATTTTATAGAAGGGCAGACATTTATCCGTTGATCGGGAAATGAACCGGTTGAGGGCCACTATTCTCCCGGTTAATCTTTGTGTCTCCCGAATGGTCCTCGGGGAAGGCATGTTCATGAGAGCTTTGATTTGGTCCGTGAATGGTCTCCCGAATGGTCCTCGGGGAAGGCATGTTCATGAGAGCTTTGATTTGGTCCGCGTTGGCCTCTATCCCTCGCTGGGTTACTAAGTAACCGAGGAACTTCCTATATATTACCCCAAATGTGCATTTAGCGGGGTTGAGCTTCATTTGGTACTTTCTAAGTATCGCGAAGCATTCTTCCAAGTGAGACACATGGTCTGTGGCCTTGGTAGATTTTACGAGCATATCATCGATGTAGACTTCTATTGTTTTGCCGAGCTGTTCGGCGAACATCTAGTTGACCAACTATTGATATGTCGCTCATGCGTTCTTGAGCCCGAAGGGCATTACTTTATAGTAGTAAATTCCTCGGTCGGTTACGAACGCGGTTTTTTCTTGATCTTCGGGATGCATCAGTATTTGATTATATCCCCGAGAATGCGTCCATGAAGGATAGCAGTTCATGCCCGCAGGTTGCTTCCATTAAGCGATCGATGTGAGGCACAGGGAAGTTGTCCTTCGAACATGCTTTGTTCAGGTCGGTGAAGTCGATGCAGACCCTTGCCTTCCCGTTCTTATTTTTAACAACCGCTGTGTTGGCTAACCAATCTGGGTATTTTACTTCCCGGGTAGAGCTAGTTTTTTAGTATTTGTTCGACCTCTTCGTTTACCGCCTGGGCCCGGTCAGTCCCAATTTTTCTTTTCTATTTCACCGGTCTGTGACTCGGGTCCACATTGAGGCGATGGGTGATTATGATTGGGTCAATCCCAGGCATATCTTCATGAGACCACACGAAGCAGTCGTGGTTCCTTGTGAGGAATTTGATCAACTTTCTTCTGACGTCATTGTCCAGGTTGACTCTGATTCCCACCTTGTGGTCTGGGTTTCTCGAGTCGATTTGGACCTAGGGCGTCATTTCCATGTCGGGGCCTTCGTTATCGTCGTCCCTTTCTTGGGTTGAATCATTTTCCTCCACCGACATTAGTTTCTATTAGTCATTTTTTGTGTTTTTGCCTGCGGCTGGGGCGTGTGTGAAATCCGAAATGATGTCATATAGCAGATTCGGGATTGTTTTTTTATTTCCCTTAACCTCTGTGATGGTCTCATCCCCTCTTGGGAAACGGACGGTTTGATGATAGGTGAAGGGCACGACCTTCATTAGATAAATCCAGGGTCTCCCGAGGATCATGTTGTAAGCCGTGGGGCAATCCAGTACCATGAAGTTTTTTATCTTGCTTATTCCACAGGCGATGATGGACAGTCGGACTGTCCCCAGAGTGTCGACCGTCTCTCCGTTGAAGCCGGTCAGAAGGATATTTCCCCTAGTGATTTCTGTCTTATCTACCCCCATCTTTCGCAAACACGACAAGAATATCACATCCACCTAGCTACCATTATCGACCAAGATTCTATCGATCGTGTAGTCGGAGACCGGGACGGAGATGACCAGATCGTCATCGTGAGGCCCAACCAGGGTCGCTGCCTCACTGTCTTTAAGGGAGATTTCACAGTCGGGTTCTTCCCGTGGGAGAACCACGGGCCCGGATTTCAGCCTCCTCTAGTGGGCCTTGATGGAGTTGATAGAGTTCTCGTAGAACTGTGATCCTCCAACAATGGTGTAGATTCTTCCAATGGCTTCTTCGACCACTAGATCCTCCGCATCTTCCGGCTCCAGGTCGGCTTGCTCTTCCAGCATGAGAACTTTGCCTCACTTGTTGGGACGGGTGTTATTGCCTATGGTCGGTGGCTTCTGCTCAGGCCTCGCGTCGTTGCCCTGGTTAGCATTTTGCTGCTGGGCCTGCTCGGCGCGTTCTCCTTCCGACCTGAAAAGGTCCAGCGGCAAATCTCCGAGCTCGCCTTTTACTTGTCGGCGAGACGGGACCGCAGGACCATGCAATTTCTGGTATGGTGTCCATACCTCTGGTGGAATTTGCACCAAGCGCTAAGGTCTCTGCTGTTGGGCGCCATATCACTCGCGTTCATATACAGTTCCTCATGTTCGTCGGTTTCAGTTTCTCCTTCAACCTCCGAGTTTAGGTTATACACTTGATTCTGGGGGTGTGTTCTTCCCCCGAGTTGGGATATTCCGTGCTGAAAATTCCCGTGCTGGGGGTTGGAACCCTGGGCTGAAACGTGGTTCCTGAGACCCTTGAAAGGGGACGGCTAGCTATTCCTTCATTGGAGTGGGTGTGTCCCGGGCCTTGGTTATTTGGGGACGACCCGAATTTTCTCTTTAGAGCTTCATGCTCTTCATCATGCTTGATCCAGTTGGAGGCGCGATGGATCACATCCTCTATCGAGGTATACCGGGTGACCAGAATGTCGGTCTTGAATCTAGAGTCGTACCATAGTCCGCTAGTTAAGGCAGCGATGGCCGTTTCATCCGCTAGTCCGTTAATTCGGACCATTTTAGATTTGAACCTCATCATGAAGTCTCTGAGAGGCTCATTTGCCCTTTGCTGCAGGGCATACATATTAGCTACGGTGATTTCAGTTTCCATGAACATGGAAAAATATTTGAGAAACACCATTGTTAGCTGTTCGAAATTCCCAATTGATTTCGGTTCCAGCTTAGAGAACCATTCTATTTCTGCCCCAGTGAGGTTTTCAGCAAAGTATTGGCAACGCCCGGCGTCCAGCTCATGAACACCCAAGTTTGCCCGCCCCATTGCGATTCTGAACGCTCTCAGGTGCACCTTTGGGTCTGTGGTACCGTCGTACTTGGGCAGGTTAATCTGCCCGCCATACCTCAAGTGTGTGTTCGTGATTACCGACGAGAAATGAGTTCTCGTCGACTCCTCGACCAGGCGCTCGATCTCAGGGGCGGCAGACACCGCGCTGTGTGCTCGGGAATCCACTTTGGAGAGTTTCTCTCCCATCTGGTTCATAGTGCGCTTGAGGTCGTCCAGCTCGGAGCTGTTTTGGGAAGAAGGCTCAACTTGAGTATGCCGAGGATATGAGTCTATTTGCCTGTCCACCTATTGTAGGGGAAAGTTGTTCGGCCCATAGGGAGTGTTGTAGCCCGAATTTTCTGCCCGTGAAGGGCTTGAGATCCGAACTCCAATAGAGTGGTTACGAGATTGATGATAGGGCGTACCCTGCCCACAATCGGGCTGGTTTGTTCCGAACATGGGAGCTCAGAACTGAGGATTGCCGGTGTTCGGCGGTGGCGGCGGTATGCCCGGAGGCGTGCCTCTTGGAAGGGCGGTTGGTTTGTTCTCCGGGCTCGGGGATCGGTGGGGTTCAGGAAGTCAAAATGGACCGCATTGACTCGCTCGTGATTCCTTTGCTCAAAGGTTTGCCCGGGCTCATTCACAGAATAAGCCCTTTGTTCGGGCCGGGCTTGGCCGTTCATAAGGAACACAACTTTTCTTTTGAGCTCTTCATTTTCGGCCGCCTTTTCTTGGAGCTGGGTTCTCAGAGCCCACCCTTCCGCGTCTTGATCGGGAGTTACCTCCACAGGAGTGTCAACGACGGGATTGTCCTCCGAACTCATTGCATGTCAAGTATGACAGAGTTAGCGAGATCAAAGTTTCCATAGACGGCGTCAAACTGTTGACGTGGTTTCGCACACAAACAGATTTGCTAAGAAATTGTGGATCTTGACCTTCGCGTCGTCAATACTATGACGTTGACAAATATTTAATTCTTTTGTTAATATTCGACTTATGTTTTTTTTTTCACGGCCTATGCGTTGGGTTTTTCGGGGATTATTCTCAATCTCGAGGTAGAAATCTTGGGATATCCTTGAAACGAATAATCTAGATTAAATACGAGAATCAAAATAATTTAATTTTGATACTTTACTAGACTTTACTTTAGCCAACTGGTGTTTATGTGGCCGATTTCTCCTCGGATTGTGTGCTATCGGCTGCCTCTGATTCCGGATGAAAGCTCCACAAGTGTCGAGCATCTGCCCACCACGTTGTTACGGGAACGTTTGATGACCAAAAATCACCTCGTCGGACTGATAGGTTTCCCTCGGTGATTGGATGACGACTCTGTCATGGCACGGGGAGGAAGAAGACTTGACCTTGACCTTGACCTTGGGATAGGGGCTGATCGAAGTTCCCTACATATTAGGGTTTTTACGAGGCTTAGATGGTGAATTTATGAGCTACTGTTAGATATTTTTAACCCATAGTTCATTAATGATCTAATGGGCCAAGTCCACTAGTCATTATTAATTTATTATTTATTTAATTAATTATCTTATAATTGTCCTACGGGCCTACTCAGGCCCGTTACCTAATTAATGTAGTTGAGTCGGACCCGGAAAGCCCATTGAGCCTTAAATCCCGATTTGGCATTTCTTACCGTATGTTCTGAAATTTTCAAAAAGTACTTAAAGTCAATTTCCGTAAACAATTCCATATTTAATACAAGAGTTATTACCAGCATATATACCAATTATTTTGTTAATATCTGATTTATGTTCTCTTTTTTTCTTTGGAAAAAACTAAGTGTAGAGACAGAATTTTTAACAGAAATCATCCTTGAGTAAGTTTAAGACTTTTAAACGTAAATCGAATGTTAAAAAAAATTAGTATATATGTCGATAATAACTCTATAGCAAGTGTGTTTAGTACGTCACCGCAAAACTCTTTTCTTGCTTTCTAACTTCAATAGTCTTTTCCAGTGAAGTCAAATCAATGTTTGTTTCATCACTCAATAAAAATTACTCCAGATCATTTTAAGTTGTCTTTTTACTTTTTACAAAGAAATTTAAAATAAAGCAAAAAGTTGTTTTGTGCTTTTTTCGCTATGTTTTTTCTTATGTTTTTCCTCCTTCTCTTTCCTCTATCTATCTACCTTCATTTTCTCTTTCTCCCTTCCTCAACCTCTGCTCTTCTCTTTCTCTCAACATGTTCGACGCGGCGATTTTGCTAAATGACCTTAAATGAAATTTTCATTAGCTGCATACCCTTTTCGGCCACTATTCATGTTTCTTGGCAGTGGGCCCCAAAAAAGTATGAATGAATCAAAATTCCAAATGAGGTCTTTTACCTATTTAATTCTTTTCGACGCCAGTCCAGTTCCAACCGCAACTCTCAACGGTCGACTGCGACGCGCGACGCTAAGCGAATTTCGATGGTTCTTTCGACGCTTCGGATATGGGTGTTGATTCGCACCTGATTTTGTTTTCTTTCCTCTGGGTTTCGTCTTCTTGCTCTGTTTCAATTAGGGGATTTTTGTAATTATTTAATAAAAATAAAAAAAAGAAATTAGATACCCTACAATGGACGATTGAAGGAATGACTTGTGGCTTTAATAAGGGTTTGCACTTTCAGGTCTTGCAATGTTTGCTCTCATCCCTGGCACACAAAAAAAAAAAATGTTTGCTCTAATATGAGTGTATAATTTAGTCAAAGGATACCGATGAAATGCAAGGATAATGGGTATTTATTTTTCCTATTATCAGTTAATAAAACTATACCAAACAGGTTTTACATTTTTCTGATCTTGTGAATATAAAAAATAAATTCTGTACCAAAGAGTCATTTAAAAACAATTATATAAATTCATTACAGTATATTTAAAAAGATTGAAAACAAAAAACAAAAATAATATGAGTTAACTACCAAACACAATTATATAAATTCATTACAGTACATATTTAATGAATTTTTGAGGTGTATGTAGGGGTGCAAATAATACCCGGAAACCGGGTAATTATCCGGAACCGAATCTGTATCCGGATTTAAAACCGGAACCAAAACCGTATCCGAATTCCGGTTCCGGGTACCCGTATCCGGATTCAAAACCGGTTCCGGGTACCGGGTAGTAAAATTAAAAAAACCGGGTACCCGGTACCCGGTTTATTACCCTGTTTTAGTATTGTTTTATTATTTTTATGTTAATTTAATTTTTAGGGTTAGTCTTTAGGGCTCGACTTCATTTTCACTCCCGCCTCCCTCGCATCTCGCCGACTTCATTTCCTTCCCCGACTTTAGGTTCTCGCCGACGCTGCTTCTCGCCGACGCTGCCTCTCTCCGACGCTGGGTAAAATTCGGGTACCCGGATCAGGTTCCCAAAACCGGGTACTGGTACCGGGTATCAAAATACAGATACCCGGATTTCGCATACCGGTTCCGGGTATCAATTTTCGGATACCCGGATTCCGGTTCCGGGTACCGGGTACCGCAAAAAAAAACCGGGTACCCTACCCGGTTGCACCCCTAGTATGTATCCGTTGGTTTTTATTTATTTATGTATTTTGACTGTGTGTGTGGAAATCAAGGTTCGAAATTTCGCGATAATCGAGCGATTTATCGCTGAAAACCACTTCTCGGTAACTTATCTCCTCTTATCGTTGTCGTTTTATACTTATCACGATTTTTCGATTCGAAAAGCAAGTCACTTATCCATCAAAGTTTTCAAGTGCAATTTTTCGAAAAGTGAGTCACTTTTCGGTCAAAAACGATAAGTCAACCCCAGCATAGTTTTTTCTTTTTCGCGGCAATAGTTCCAATTTCTTTTAATTTTGGAATTTAAAGGTATTTTTAGGGTTTTTTTTAGTGGATCTTGAGTGTTTTGAAGTTTAAATGTTGTATATGTATGAATCATGTCAATTTTTCACAATTTTATTCTATATTTAATAGAGTTACATAGAAAGCTATTAGGTTGAATGAAAGTTCAAGTTTGAGTTTCATGATACTTTGATTGTACATTTTAGGTTTTGAATCAAATGTTATAGTTGAATTTGATTTTTTAAGGTTTATTAAGGAATATGGATGAATTATAATAGTTTGTGTGATTTTTGTTATTTTTTTTTGCAGATTTGAGGTGATTTTAGTGTTTGTTAGAATTGTTTATATAATTGCGGTAAAAGTATTTATTTTTTGGAAATTAATGAACTTGAGCTATATTTTTAATATTTTTGATGTAATTTCATTGTTTAACAATATATATAATTAGGAAACTGTGAGTTTGACATAAATTTTTTTTTGCAATTTGATGTTTTCCCGAATTGTCCAATTACTGCGGCAAAAGTACATATGTTTCAGAAATTGGTTAATTTAGGTAGTTAATCGACTTTTTTTGGTGTAATTTCATTTTACAATATTGTATATAATTCATAAATTGTGTGGTTGACATAATTTGTTTTGTAATTTGACGTTTTCCAACTATTGAGGCAAAAGTACATATTTATAGGAAATTGGTTAAATTGAGCTAGTTCTTCAATTTTTTTTATACAACTTCAAGTGGGCAGATTTTATATAATTAACAATTGGTGATTTTAAAATATTTTATTTTAGTAATATATGACTTCGACTCTTTCCAAAATTTATCAAATAAGCATATTTATCTAATAGTAAATAACTAAAGAGAGCATTTTGACTAACAAGTTACAACTTATAATTTGTAAATAATAATTGTTATTATAATTTATTTTTTTTATAGGTTTTCCATCGATAACCGATTAATCCATCGATAAGTTCGATAAGTTTCGATAACGGCAAACGATAATTTTTATAGGTTTTCCATCGATAAATCCATCGGTAAACGATTACTCCGTCGATAACGGCAAACGATTTTTCGGCAAAAACGGCATTTTGAACCTTGGTGGAAATGCTACTCAACAATGCTATTTTAATTATAATTCATATGAATACGATTGAGAAGAATAATTGAGTATTCGCATTTGGCAAATTGGCATTATTTGGTGGAATGAATGCGACTTAAAGATATTCGAGATTTGTTTTTACTAACAAGTCAAGCAGTAGTAGCTAAGCTAAGCGTGTGATTTACGATTCCTTTTTATTGGCCAAAAATTAGGTAATGTTGGTCTCAAAACATTACTTAGCTACACTTTCAAATTGCACTCGAGTGCAATTTTAATGCCATATGTGTCACTTAAGTTGAATTATTGAAAAAATCCGGATTAAAATATTTGGAATTAATCACCTTAAATAAATGATTCAGAGTCCAAAAAATCCTTGGATAAAACTCGCTCAAAATAAAATACTCGATTAAAATTCTTGGATAGTTTTAACTTTGGGTAAAAATATTTGGGTACTCGGAATTTAGATTATGATTCTCAAAATTTTATTACTCAAACTCCATTCTAGTTCTCCAGTATTAGAATTATTACAATAATTTACACATAGTCGGGTAGTAAAATTAGAGCCAGAGCACAAACTCTCGATACCCGAAACCTTGATAATTTTTTTCACCCAAAATTCGAAAACAACTCGGAATTTTAATCAGTGTATTTTATTTCTTTAACTTTTTCTAAAACTATATACAAGTAGTTTATCAATTATTTGTATAATAATTTCAATAATGTGAAGCTAGAGTAGGATTTTGGTAATAAAATTTTGAGAGCTATAACCAAAATTCTGCATTACCCAGATACCTAGATTTTTTTTACTTGAAGTTAAAAAAATACCCAAATATTTCTGAGTATTTTATTTTGAGTTTTTCTAGATTCATAGTATATTTTTTGGATTCCGAGTATTTCAATCCGGGTATTTGAATTGGTTTTTTATTCCAGGTAAAAAAAAAGGGGGGGGGAGGGGGGGGGGGGGGGGGGGGTGTTCAACGCTATGTACAAAATACCATGACATCCAGATTTCTTGTTCAGATTCTCAAAGCTTCATTACCAAAAACTTCATTTTGGTTTATCCATATTGAAATTATTATAAAATATTTAATAATTGATTTATAAAATAATCTATAAAAAAATTATTTAAAATAATTTTTTTTAATTAATTTAAAATAAATGACATGGCATTGACTAATGTCATCCGATGGAAGAAGTGACAAAATGAGAGTTTTGGTACTTTACCCGTGATTTTTTTGGTATTTAAGGTTAAAGTTTGTTAGAGTTTTTATTGGGGTGGATATATTGGGGTGGATGTGTTTAGGGAAATCTTCGAGTTGAAGCAGAAATTCTAGAATTTGTTTGATACGAACCGAGGTCCGTTGTCAACAATGATTTCCTTAGGCAATCCAAAGCAATTTATGATGTTTATCCACACGTAGTGTTCCACATCTGAGTCTTTGATGTTGGCGTAGGATTCGGCTTCTACCCATTTTGAGAAATAGTCTATTACGACCACTAAAAACCTTTTTCCAGCCGGTGCCAGGGGGACAGGTCCTACTATATCCATAGACCATTTCATGAATGAGTAGGGTACCCAGACAGACGACAACTTCTCAGCCGGGCAATGAATGGCCGACGAATGGCGCTGACATTTGTCACACCGTTTGGTGTGGTCTTCTGCGTTTGTCAACATAGTTGGCCAGAAGAAACCCTGTCTTTTTGCTTTGTTGGAGAGTGATCTCCCGCCTGAATGATTTCCACATTCTCCGTCATGGATTTCTTGTAATACGATTTTAGCTTCGGCCTTCCCTAAGCATCTTAGGTAAGGGCCGGAGTAGCTTCACTTGTACACCTTTCCATCTATCAGACAGAACCTGGCACTCGAGATACGGAGTTTCCGAGCCTTCTGCTTGTCCTGGGGTTTCTCTCTTGCCAAGATATAATTAAGGATGGGGGTTCTCCAATCCTCCATGTCTGTCTGGATAGTGTGAACGCGTAAACTTACACTGGGTTCCTCTATCACCTTCACTGGTATTATCCTCTTCGCCTCAAGGTTCGAAGTGGATGCAAGTCCGGCTAGAGCGTCGGCCGAAGAGTTCTCACTTCGTGGTATCTGAATTACTTCGACTTTGTCGAATTGGGTAATCAGATCCTTGACCACCGCCGGGTATTTTTCCATGCGATCGTCCCTTGTTGTATACTCGTCACTAATTTGGCTGGTGACAAGTTTGGAGTCCGAGTGGGCTCTAACTTTCTTGGCGCCTACTGCCTTTGCCAGTTTCAAACCTGCTATCAGTGCCTCTTATTCCGTCTCGTTATTTGTAGCATGGAATCTTAATCTGAAAGATTGTTCCATGATCTTTCCAGTCGGGCATATTAGTCGTATTCATATCCTGGATCCGCCCATATTCGATGCCCCGTCTACTTTAAGACGCCATTCTTCATTCCATTTCTCTCCCGTTGGACATTCCGCCGGAAGTTCGATTAGGAAATCCGATAGTACTTGGGACTTAGCACATGTTCGAATTTTGTATTCGATGTCAAACTCGCTTAGTTCGATTGCCCACTTAGTCAATCGTCTCGATTGATTTAGGTTGTAAAGAATAACCCTTAGGGGTTGCGTCGTCATCACCAAAATGGTGTGAGATTGGAAGTAGGGTCGAAGTTTCCGCGCAGAGGTCATCAAAGCTAGAGCTAGTTTTTCCATGGCGGGGTACCTAGTTTCTGCGTCTTCCAGCGACTTGCTGACTTAGAAAATCGGTTTGTGTTCACCTCTGTCTTCCTTGACAATCACGCCACTGATGGCCGAGGGAGATACTGCTAGATATAGTAGCAGCGGTTCTCCCGTGATTGGCCTGGACAGTACTGGAGGTGTCGATAGGTACCTTTTGAGGTCTTGAAATGCTTTTTCGCATTCTTCGGTCCATTCAAATTTTTTGTTGCCCCTCAGAATTTTATAGAAGGGCAGACATTTATCCGTTGATCGGGAAATGAACCGGTTGAGGGCCACTATTCTCCCGGTTAATCTTTGTGTCTCCCGAATGGTCCTCGGGGAAGGCATGTTCATGAGAGCTTTGATTTGGTCCGTGAATGGTCTCCCGAATGGTCCTCGGGGAAGGCATGTTCATGAGAGCTTTGATTTGGTCCGCGTTGGCCTCTATCCCTCGCTGGGTTACTAAGTAACCGAGGAACTTCCTATATATTACCCCAAATGTGCATTTAGCGGGGTTGAGCTTCATTTGGTACTTTCTAAGTATCGCGAAGCATTCTTCCAAGTGAGACACATGGTCTGTGGCCTTGGTAGATTTTACGAGCATATCATCGATGTAGACTTCTATTGTTTTGCCGAGCTGTTCGGCGAACATCTAGTTGACCAACTATTGATATGTCGCTCATGCGTTCTTGAGCCCGAAGGGCATTACTTTATAGTAGTAAATTCCTCGGTCGGTTACGAACGCGGTTTTTTCTTGATCTTCGGGATGCATCAGTATTTGATTATATCCCCGAGAATGCGTCCATGAAGGATAGCAGTTCATGCCCGCAGGTTGCTTCCATTAAGCGATCGATGTGAGGCACAGGGAAGTTGTCCTTCGAACATGCTTTGTTCAGGTCGGTGAAGTCGATGCAGACCCTTGCCTTCCCGTTCTTATTTTTAACAACCGCTGTGTTGGCTAACCAATCTGGGTATTTTACTTCCCGGGTAGAGCTAGTTTTTTAGTATTTGTTCGACCTCTTCGTTTACCGCCTGGGCCCGGTCAGTCCCAATTTTTCTTTTCTATTTCACCGGTCTGTGACTCGGGTCCACATTGAGGCGATGGGTGATTATGATTGGGTCAATCCCAGGCATATCTTCATGAGACCACACGAAGCAGTCGTGGTTCCTTGTGAGGAATTTGATCAACTTTCTTCTGACGTCATTGTCCAGGTTGACTCTGATTCCCACCTTGTGGTCTGGGTTTCTCGAGTCGATTTGGACCTAGGGCGTCATTTCCATGTCGGGGCCTTCGTTATCGTCGTCCCTTTCTTGGGTTGAATCATTTTCCTCCACCGACATTAGTTTCTATTAGTCATTTTTTGTGTTTTTGCCTGCGGCTGGGGCGTGTGTGAAATCCGAAATGATGTCATATAGCAGATTCGGGATTGTTTTTTTATTTCCCTTAACCTCTGTGATGGTCTCATCCCCTCTTGGGAAACGGACGGTTTGATGATAGGTGAAGGGCACGACCTTCATTAGATAAATCCAGGGTCTCCCGAGGATCATGTTGTAAGCCGTGGGGCAATCCAGTACCATGAAGTTTTTTATCTTGCTTATTCCACAGGCGATGATGGACAGTCGGACTGTCCCCAGAGTGTCGACCGTCTCTCCGTTGAAGCCGGTCAGAAGGATATTTCCCCTAGTGATTTCTGTCTTATCTACCCCCATCTTTCGCAAACACGACAAGAATATCACATCCACCTAGCTACCATTATCGACCAAGATTCTATCGATCGTGTAGTCGGAGACCGGGACGGAGATGACCAGATCGTCATCGTGAGGCCCAACCAGGGTCGCTGCCTCACTGTCTTTAAGGGAGATTTCACAGTCGGGTTCTTCCCGTGGGAGAACCACGGGCCCGGATTTCAGCCTCCTCTAGTGGGCCTTGATGGAGTTGATAGAGTTCTCGTAGAACTGTGATCCTCCAACAATGGTGTAGATTCTTCCAATGGCTTCTTCGACCACTAGATCCTCCGCATCTTCCGGCTCCAGGTCGGCTTGCTCTTCCAGCATGAGAACTTTGCCTCACTTGTTGGGACGGGTGTTATTGCCTATGGTCGGTGGCTTCTGCTCAGGCCTCGCGTCGTTGCCCTGGTTAGCATTTTGCTGCTGGGCCTGCTCGGCGCGTTCTCCTTCCGACCTGAAAAGGTCCAGCGGCAAATCTCCGAGCTCGCCTTTTACTTGTCGGCGAGACGGGACCGCAGGACCATGCAATTTCTGGTATGGTGTCCATACCTCTGGTGGAATTTGCACCAAGCGCTAAGGTCTCTGCTGTTGGGCGCCATATCACTCGCGTTCATATACAGTTCCTCATGTTCGTCGGTTTCAGTTTCTCCTTCAACCTCCGAGTTTAGGTTATACACTTGATTCTGGGGGTGTGTTCTTCCCCCGAGTTGGGATATTCCGTGCTGAAAATTCCCGTGCTGGGGGTTGGAACCCTGGGCTGAAACGTGGTTCCTGAGACCCTTGAAAGGGGACGGCTAGCTATTCCTTCATTGGAGTGGGTGTGTCCCGGGCCTTGGTTATTTGGGGACGACCCGAATTTTCTCTTTAGAGCTTCATGCTCTTCATCATGCTTGATCCAGTTGGAGGCGCGATGGATCACATCCTCTATCGAGGTATACCGGGTGACCAGAATGTCGGTCTTGAATCTAGAGTCGTACCATAGTCCGCTAGTTAAGGCAGCGATGGCCGTTTCATCCGCTAGTCCGTTAATTCGGACCATTTTAGATTTGAACCTCATCATGAAGTCTCTGAGAGGCTCATTTGCCCTTTGCTGCAGGGCATACATATTAGCTACGGTGATTTCAGTTTCCATGAACATGGAAAAATATTTGAGAAACACCATTGTTAGCTGTTCGAAATTCCCAATTGATTTCGGTTCCAGCTTAGAGAACCATTCTATTTCTGCCCCAGTGAGGTTTTCAGCAAAGTATTGGCAACGCCCGGCGTCCAGCTCATGAACACCCAAGTTTGCCCGCCCCATTGCGATTCTGAACGCTCTCAGGTGCACCTTTGGGTCTGTGGTACCGTCGTACTTGGGCAGGTTAATCTGCCCGCCATACCTCAAGTGTGTGTTCGTGATTACCGACGAGAAATGAGTTCTCGTCGACTCCTCGACCAGGCGCTCGATCTCAGGGGCGGCAGACACCGCGCTGTGTGCTCGGGAATCCACTTTGGAGAGTTTCTCTCCCATCTGGTTCATAGTGCGCTTGAGGTCGTCCAGCTCGGAGCTGTTTTGGGAAGAAGGCTCAACTTGAGTATGCCGAGGATATGAGTCTATTTGCCTGTCCACCTATTGTAGGGGAAAGTTGTTCGGCCCATAGGGAGTGTTGTAGCCCGAATTTTCTGCCCGTGAAGGGCTTGAGATCCGAACTCCAATAGAGTGGTTACGAGATTGATGATAGGGCGTACCCTGCCCACAATCGGGCTGGTTTGTTCCGAACATGGGAGCTCAGAACTGAGGATTGCCGGTGTTCGGCGGTGGCGGCGGTATGCCCGGAGGCGTGCCTCTTGGAAGGGCGGTTGGTTTGTTCTCCGGGCTCGGGGATCGGTGGGGTTCAGGAAGTCAAAATGGACCGCATTGACTCGCTCGTGATTCCTTTGCTCAAAGGTTTGCCCGGGCTCATTCACAGAATAAGCCCTTTGTTCGGGCCGGGCTTGGCCGTTCATAAGGAACACAACTTTTCTTTTGAGCTCTTCATTTTCGGCCGCCTTTTCTTGGAGCTGGGTTCTCAGAGCCCACCCTTCCGCGTCTTGATCGGGAGTTACCTCCACAGGAGTGTCAACGACGGGATTGTCCTCCGAACTCATTGCATGTCAAGTATGACAGAGTTAGCGAGATCAAAGTTTCCATAGACGGCGTCAAACTGTTGACGTGGTTTCGCACACAAACAGATTTGCTAAGAAATTGTGGATCTTGACCTTCGCGTCGTCAATACTATGACGTTGACAAATATTTAATTCTTTTGTTAATATTCGACTTATGTTTTTTTTTTCACGGCCTATGCGTTGGGTTTTTCGGGGATTATTCTCAATCTCGAGGTAGAAATCTTGGGATATCCTTGAAACGAATAATCTAGATTAAATACGAGAATCAAAATAATTTAATTTTGATACTTTACTAGACTTTACTTTAGCCAACTGGTGTTTATGTGGCCGATTTCTCCTCGGATTGTGTGCTATCGGCTGCCTCTGATTCCGGATGAAAGCTCCACAAGTGTCGAGCATCTGCCCACCACGTTGTTACGGGAACGTTTGATGACCAAAAATCACCTCGTCGGACTGATAGGTTTCCCTCGGTGATTGGATGACGACTCTGTCATGGCACGGGGAGGAAGAAGACTTGACCTTGACCTTGACCTTGGGATAGGGGCTGATCGAAGTTCCCTACATATTAGGGTTTTTACGAGGCTTAGATGGTGAATTTATGAGCTACTGTTAGATATTTTTAACCCATAGTTCATTAATGATCTAATGGGCCAAGTCCACTAGTCATTATTAATTTATTATTTATTTAATTAATTATCTTATAATTGTCCTACGGGCCTACTCAGGCCCGTTACCTAATTAATGTAGTTGAGTCGGACCCGGAAAGCCCATTGAGCCTTAAATCCCGATTTGGCATTTCTTACCGTATGTTCTGAAATTTTCAAAAAGTACTTAAAGTCAATTTCCGTAAACAATTCCATATTTAATACAAGAGTTATTACCAGCATATATACCAATTATTTTGTTAATATCTGATTTATGTTCTCTTTTTTTCTTTGGAAAAAACTAAGTGTAGAGACAGAATTTTTAACAGAAATCATCCTTGAGTAAGTTTAAGACTTTTAAACGTAAATCGAATGTTAAAAAAAATTAGTATATATGTCGATAATAACTCTATAGCAAGTGTGTTTAGTACGTCACCGCAAAACTCTTTTCTTGCTTTCTAACTTCAATAGTCTTTTCCAGTGAAGTCAAATCAATGTTTGTTTCATCACTCAATAAAAATTACTCCAGATCATTTTAAGTTGTCTTTTTACTTTTTACAAAGAAATTTAAAATAAAGCAAAAAGTTGTTTTGTGCTTTTTTCGCTATGTTTTTTCTTATGTTTTTCCTCCTTCTCTTTCCTCTATCTATCTACCTTCATTTTCTCTTTCTCCCTTCCTCAACCTCTGCTCTTCTCTTTCTCTCAACATGTTCGACGCGGCGATTTTGCTAAATGACCTTAAATGAAATTTTCATTAGCTGCATACCCTTTTCGGCCACTATTCATGTTTCTTGGCAGTGGGCCCCAAAAAAGTATGAATGAATCAAAATTCCAAATGAGGTCTTTTACCTATTTAATTCTTTTCGACGCCAGTCCAGTTCCAACCGCAACTCTCAACGGTCGACTGCGACGCGCGACGCTAAGCGAATTTCGATGGTTCTTTCGACGCTTCGGATATGGGTGTTGATTCGCACCTGATTTTGTTTTCTTTCCTCTGGGTTTCGTCTTCTTGCTCTGTTTCAATTAGGGGATTTTTGTAATTATTTAATAAAAATAAAAAAAAGAAATTAGATACCCTACAATGGACGATTGAAGGAATGACTTGTGGCTTTAATAAGGGTTTGCACTTTCAGGTCTTGCAATGTTTGCTCTCATCCCTGGCACACAAAAAAAAAAAATGTTTGCTCTAATATGAGTGTATAATTTAGTCAAAGGATACCGATGAAATGCAAGGATAATGGGTATTTATTTTTCCTATTATCAGTTAATAAAACTATACCAAACAGGTTTTACATTTTTCTGATCTTGTGAATATAAAAAATAAATTCTGTACCAAAGAGTCATTTAAAAACAATTATATAAATTCATTACAGTATATTTAAAAAGATTGAAAACAAAAAACAAAAATAATATGAGTTAACTACCAAACACAATTATATAAATTCATTACAGTACATATTTAATGAATTTTTGAGGTGTATGTAGGGGTGCAAATAATACCCGGAAACCGGGTAATTATCCGGAACCGAATCTGTATCCGGATTTAAAACCGGAACCAAAACCGTATCCGAATTCCGGTTCCGGGTACCCGTATCCGGATTCAAAACCGGTTCCGGGTACCGGGTAGTAAAATTAAAAAAACCGGGTACCCGGTACCCGGTTTATTACCCTGTTTTAGTATTGTTTTATTATTTTTATGTTAATTTAATTTTTAGGGTTAGTCTTTAGGGCTCGACTTCATTTTCACTCCCGCCTCCCTCGCATCTCGCCGACTTCATTTCCTTCCCCGACTTTAGGTTCTCGCCGACGCTGCTTCTCGCCGACGCTGCCTCTCTCCGACGCTGGGTAAAATTCGGGTACCCGGATCAGGTTCCCAAAACCGGGTACTGGTACCGGGTATCAAAATACAGATACCCGGATTTCGCATACCGGTTCCGGGTATCAATTTTCGGATACCCGGATTCCGGTTCCGGGTACCGGGTACCGCAAAAAAAAACCGGGTACCCTACCCGGTTGCACCCCTAGTATGTATCCGTTGGTTTTTATTTATTTATGTATTTTGACTGTGTGTGTGGAAATCAAGGTTCGAAATTTCGCGATAATCGAGCGATTTATCGCTGAAAACCACTTCTCGGTAACTTATCTCCTCTTATCGTTGTCGTTTTATACTTATCACGATTTTTCGATTCGAAAAGCAAGTCACTTATCCATCAAAGTTTTCAAGTGCAATTTTTCGAAAAGTGAGTCACTTTTCGGTCAAAAACGATAAGTCAACCCCAGCATAGTTTTTTCTTTTTCGCGGCAATAGTTCCAATTTCTTTTAATTTTGGAATTTAAAGGTATTTTTAGGGTTTTTTTTAGTGGATCTTGAGTGTTTTGAAGTTTAAATGTTGTATATGTATGAATCATGTCAATTTTTCACAATTTTATTCTATATTTAATAGAGTTACATAGAAAGCTATTAGGTTGAATGAAAGTTCAAGTTTGAGTTTCATGATACTTTGATTGTACATTTTAGGTTTTGAATCAAATGTTATAGTTGAATTTGATTTTTTAAGGTTTATTAAGGAATATGGATGAATTATAATAGTTTGTGTGATTTTTGTTATTTTTTTTTGCAGATTTGAGGTGATTTTAGTGTTTGTTAGAATTGTTTATATAATTGCGGTAAAAGTATTTATTTTTTGGAAATTAATGAACTTGAGCTATATTTTTAATATTTTTGATGTAATTTCATTGTTTAACAATATATATAATTAGGAAACTGTGAGTTTGACATAAATTTTTTTTTGCAATTTGATGTTTTCCCGAATTGTCCAATTACTGCGGCAAAAGTACATATGTTTCAGAAATTGGTTAATTTAGGTAGTTAATCGACTTTTTTTGGTGTAATTTCATTTTACAATATTGTATATAATTCATAAATTGTGTGGTTGACATAATTTGTTTTGTAATTTGACGTTTTCCAACTATTGAGGCAAAAGTACATATTTATAGGAAATTGGTTAAATTGAGCTAGTTCTTCAATTTTTTTTATACAACTTCAAGTGGGCAGATTTTATATAATTAACAATTGGTGATTTTAAAATATTTTATTTTAGTAATATATGACTTCGACTCTTTCCAAAATTTATCAAATAAGCATATTTATCTAATAGTAAATAACTAAAGAGAGCATTTTGACTAACAAGTTACAACTTATAATTTGTAAATAATAATTGTTATTATAATTTATTTTTTTTATAGGTTTTCCATCGATAACCGATTAATCCATCGATAAGTTCGATAAGTTTCGATAACGGCAAACGATAATTTTTATAGGTTTTCCATCGATAAATCCATCGGTAAACGATTACTCCGTCGATAACGGCAAACGATTTTTCGGCAAAAACGGCATTTTGAACCTTGGTGGAAATGCTACTCAACAATGCTATTTTAATTATAATTCATATGAATACGATTGAGAAGAATAATTGAGTATTCGCATTTGGCAAATTGGCATTATTTGGTGGAATGAATGCGACTTAAAGATATTCGAGATTTGTTTTTACTAACAAATCAAGCAGTAGTAGCTAAGCTAAGCGTGTGATTTACGATTCCTTTTTATTGGCCAAAAATTAGGTAATGTTGGTCTCAAAACATTACTTAGCTACACTTTCAAATTGCACTCGAGTGCAATTTTAATGCCATATGTGTCACTTAAGTTGAATTATTGAAAAAATCCGGATTAAAATATTTGGAATTAATCACCTTAAATAAATGATTCAGAGTCCAAAAAATCCTTGGATAAAACTCGCTCAAAATAAAATACTCGATTAAAATTCTTGGATAGTTTTAACTTTGGGTAAAAATATTTGGGTACTCGGAATTTAGATTATGATTCTCAAAATTTTATTACTCAAACTCCATTCTAGTTCTCCAGTATTAGAATTATTACAATAATTTACACATAGTCGGGTAGTAAAATTAGAGCCAGAGCACAAACTCTCGATACCCGAAACCTTGATAATTTTTTTCACCCAAAATTCGAAAACAACTCGGAATTTTAATCAGTGTATTTTATTTCTTTAACTTTTTCTAAAACTATATACAAGTAGTTTATCAATTATTTGTATAATAATTTCAATAATGTGAAGCTAGAGTAGGATTTTGGTAATAAAATTTTGAGAGCTATAACCAAAATTCTGCATTACCCAGATACCTAGATTTTTTTTACTTGAAGTTAAAAAAATACCCAAATATTTCTGAGTATTTTATTTTGAGTTTTTCTAGATTCATAGTATATTTTTTGGATTCTGAGTATTTCAATCCGGGTATTTGAATTGGTTTTTTATTCCAGGTAAAAAAAAAGGGGGGGGAGGGGGGGGGGGGGGGGGGGGGGGTGTTCAACGCTATGTACAAAATACCATGACATCCAGATTTCTTGTTCAGATTCTCAAAGCTTCATTACCAAAAACTTCATTTTGGTTTATCCATATTGAAATTATTATAAAATATTTAATAATTTATTTATAAAATAATCTATAAAAAAATTATTTAAAATAATTTTTTTTAATTAATTTAAAATAAATGACATGGCATTGACTAATGTCATCCGATGGAAGAAGTGACAAAATGAGAGTTTTGGTACTTTACCCGTGATTTTTTTGGTATTTAAGGTTAAAGTTTGTTAGAGTTTTTATTTTTGAAGGAGACTTTTGATATTTATATCGTGATTAACCTTTTAATCTTGGGTCCCACAGGAATAAGCAAATACATAACACAAAAGTTTTTGGTGGTTCAACAAATAGACATAACACACAACACATTAAAGTCTTTTCTTTTGGATTCTCTTACGCATGGCTAGGAATCTCTCAAACTTTTTCGGGATGCTCGGGATCACAACTGCAGTCAAGTGACTGGTAGAACCTCTATCTCGTCTACCACATCGTTTTAGAAACACTACTTCGATGTATAGCCAGCATTTGCCTCGTCCGACTACTAGACCATTGTCGACGATTGAATGATAACATAGACTTAAAATAGTAAAATGGTTTCTGATGGTATTTGTTTTTAAAATGAATGAGAGAATGATGAAAATACGAAAATCTTTTTCCAAATGTAAATAAAGCTTTTAAATCTTAAACAACAAATTGTTAAAGAAAAATATAATGGGTAGAGCAAAATTACAAAGTAAGACAAGAAAAAGCTAGGATTACATATCGTAATTTTCTCTCAATATTTTTAACAAAAAAGAACAATATAACAACAATTGTGTTGTACTCTTCTTGATACTTGTGTCGATAATACTGCCCACATTTCTATGTAATCAATCTCAAGAACTCTTGGGCTGCCAGAAAGTTTTGATTGTTGTGGATGAGAATTTATTCCAATGATACGTTCGAACTTGATCTGTCAAGCATTTGGGAAAACAGCAGAGAAGGAGCACTCCAGCAATTCCAAAATAACTTACATGAACTACTCAATCTTTATGAGAAAGAAACAGAAGTTGCAACTGAAAATCAAACACAAGGTCAAAAACGTAAAGCAAACAACCAATCGGAACAACAGAGATTGAAACATGGAAGACAGAGTCTAAAGCAGATTGCAGCCGGAGCAGAGCCAATAGACACCACGAACAAACAATGACGGAGAACATAATAGATATCCGAAGCCAAGCTAACATAGAGGTCATTATAATAAGTACTAAAAGTCTCTTATGTGATGAGTGATTGAGTCAAAAATATATTCCTATAGTTGTAAAAGTCGCTCAAACTCAACCTCAGTCATCTTTCCGTCCTATCCCATTAAACTTTGTCACGTGCCATGCTCAGATTGCTTCGAGTGACTGAGTAGCACAGAGTGATAAAGGAGGTGCAAGAACTCATGACTATATAGGAAGTTTGCAAATGATTTTCCGGTGTGTCGCAACAAAGAGGATGAGCTTATAACATATAAATGTTTCTGAGATTGCATGTTATATAGCATTTTAAGACCATATTATTTAGTCTCAAATCAATGTTCTTACGTTTTTGAAGTGAAAAAAAAAAATCGGATTATTTCATTTAGGGAACACATTTAGGAAATTTATTCCTAACAATATATGACTTTAGACAGTGAATTTTTTCTAGCTATATCTATATTTTGAATTCTTTTAAATATTCACTAATTGTATTTTCCCTATTTTTAACTTTAAAGAATTTTTATTTATTTGTTTCTACGTATTTGTTGATTTAGAATATATCATAATAGAACTGGAACTGCTCATTTTAAGTGACACTAATACAGTAATACCAGGCTGATATGAACAAGCAGGTCCTCCATAGATTCATCGCTCAGAGCTCCATCGAAGCCTCAGACAATACCATCAGAAGCCTCGCACAACTCTCCAGTCTCCACGCTCCTCTGATCCAACAATGCATAGCGAACAAGTCTTTGCCAGTTTCGAAAGCAATCCATGCGCGTATTTTCAAGTCTGGTTTGTTGGGTCTCTCTGTGGGAAACAAGCTTACCGATGCTTATATGAAATGTGACAGCATCGTCGATGCTCGTAAACTGTTCGACGAATTACCTCACAGAAGTGTAGTCACTTGGAACTCCATGATATCTTATTATACTCGTCATAGGAAGTGTAAAGAAGCCGTGTCATTGTACGGAAGGATGCGTGTTTTAGAAGGAGTTGTTCCCGACCGGTTCACGTTGTTGAGTGTCTTCAAGGCTTTTTCCGAACTGGGTTTCGTCCGGGAGGGGACGAGAGCTCACGGGGTGTCGGTTGTTCTAGGTTTGGACGTCTCTGACGTGTTTGTTGCTTCTGCCATTGTTGATATGTACTCGAAGCTTGGAAGAATGAAGGACGCTCTATCGGTGGTTAACCGGGCTCTGATCAAAGACGTCGTTTTGTTTACAGCTCTCATCGTTGGTTACACTCAGCATAGTGAATGCGATGAAGCGTTGACGAGTTTCATGCGTATGATCAAAGAAGGAGTAAAGGCGAATGAATATACATTTGCGAGCGTATTGATCAGCTGCGGAACTTTGGAGAATTCGAGATTGGGAATGCTGGTCCACAGTCTAATTGTCAAATCAGGTTTTCAATCGGTTGTGGCTTCACAAACTTCTCTTTTAACAATGTACGCTAGATGTGGCCTTGTTGATGATTCTCTAGTAGTATTTGATGCATTTTTACAGCCGAACCAGGTGACTTGGACGTCTCTGATAGTGGGGCTTGTCCAAAACGGTAGAGAAGAGATTGCATTATCCAGATTTAAAGAGATGAATCACAGCGTGATTATGCCCAATTCTTTCACATTGTCAAGCGTTGTTCAGGCATGTTCAAGGCTTGCTGTGCTTGAGGGAGGAAAGCAAATCCATGCCATCGTTGTGAAATTCGGATTAGATAGAGATAAATATGCAGGTTCTGCTTTAGTCGATTTTTACGGGAAATGTGGAAGTACAGAGATGGCAAGGTCGGTTTTCGATGATTTATTTGAACTCGATGTGGCATCTATCAATTCTATGATCTATAGCTATGCACAGAATGGCTTTGGTCACAAAGCAATCAAACTATTCGGCGAAATGAAAGTTCTTAGTCTTGACCCTGACGGGGTAACAATTTTGAGCGTTCTCTTAGCGTGCAACAATGCAGGTTTGGTTGAAGAAGGTTGCCGAATCTTTGACTCGGTAAAGAATGGTCAAAATTTTGTGTTGACCAAAGATCACTACACTTGTATGGTGAATATGTTGGGGCGTTGTGGGAGACTCAAAGAGGCTGAAACGTTGGTTGAAGAAGTCAAAAATCCCGACGTCGTTTTATGGAGAACGTTGCTTAGCGTTTGTAGGATTCACGGAGAGGTGGAAATGGCAGAGAGAGCTTTGAATCGATTGCGTGATCTTGCTCCGGACGACAGCGGGACCCACGTGTTGATGTCGAATCTTTATGCGTCGACCGGGAATTGGGGTAAAGTTATTGAGATGAAAAGCACAATGAGAGAAATGAAGTTGAAGAAAGATCCAGCTTTGACTTGGGTTGAGATCGAGAAGGAGGTTCACATTTTCATGGCCGGAGATTTGTCACACCCAATGTCCAGGGAGATAAACGAGACATTAGAATACTTACTTGAGAGAGTGAAAAGCCTTGGTTACGTTCCCGATACGAAATACGTACTGCAAAATGTTGGCGAGGAGACCAAAAGGTCAAATTTGTATCACCACAGTGAGAAGCTAGCCATAGCATTTGCGTTGTGGATGACGAGAGATGGAAAGACTGCTATTAGGCTTTTCAAGAACCTCAGAGTTTGCGGGGATTGCCATTCATGGATAAAATTAGTCTCGAAAGCCGTAGGGAGAGAGATCATTGCTAGAGATGCTAAAAGATTCCATCATTTTAGAGACGGCTTATGTTCATGTGGAGATTATTGGTGAATTCGCAAGTGTTGCATAGATTCTACTCTTACAAACTACTGGGCCCCCGAGAGATCGATCTCGTCATAAATGTCGAATTCCTGTAAAATAACTGAATTCACGACTGGTACGATTCCTACCTTTATTTCAATATAGGCGCTTGTATATAATTTGATGGGGCACTCTCATTGAATGAAGTTTGATGTAAAAAATTCATCATTTTAGGCGCTTGTTCTACTTTTGGTGGAATAGATGGGGGAAAATGGTTCTAACATCTAAGACTACCAAAATGTTTAGAGTTTCACACCAAAATGAAGTTCACGGTAATTTCATCGATGAAGAATTCGAGTTATTATTTTGTTTTATAAGTGATTATTTTCGTTATTATTTTTAACTCTTGATCTAATTCCATAATCGATATGATAATAAAAGTTCTACGTTTTCCATTTCTCTTATTCTAACCGGTAAGTCCTCCAACTAGTTTATCCAACAACCATATGGTTCCTTTTTATTATTTTCTTTGTAGGGTCGGGATTGTCTGTCTTATACATTATATTAAAAATTTAGAAGAAAAAATGAAGGAAACATATTAGGTAAATGAATTTGCATTTATTTCTTGAAAAATGCAGTTAAAAAAAAAATGAGTTGAATTTGGGACTAAAAGTTAGAGTGAACCATCAAGTTATAATTTTGACTAGTCAAAGAGTGAACCACATATCAGTCATAGAAGTCAATGATAGCCTCTAATATTTTTATTCTTGCTTATTAGTTGTCACTTTAAATCCAAGGAACTTTAATGAATGTTTAGTTTCATATTTCCTGTGCGAATAAACGATGAACATAGGTGTAAAGACTGAAGAAAAAAACTCAAGTTTTAAGAGTAAATGACTCACCTGCTTGCTTGATGACTATTTTTGTGTAGGAATGACTGATTATTATGTAACAAAACATATATGTTGTTTCATTATGTATGATATAAACAGAACATGTTAGTTACATGAACCTTTGATATATCCTAGGAAACATCCTGAAAGCAATATCATCAGCTCGGAGATAATACCATGTTCTGAAACGTTGGCAAAAGATAAGTGGCCCGATAATACTTCCAAATCCCAGAAAGAATCCAACGTCAGAAGATATTAAATTCCAATCGGTCCCTGAAGCATCGGTTGTTTCGACATTGTTTCCCGACTTGCTAAGATTGCTGCACTCTGTTGGTAATGGAAAACCACATAATCCTTCATTACCTGCATAAGGCAGGCCTTTTCTTGACAAGAGAGCGCGTGAACTCGCTCACCGGGAGGCCGTCGATTACTGCGGTGACGTCGTCGTCGTCGGTGTAGCTAGCGACCTTATTTGCTTCCTCCGTGAACCTTCTTAAGTAGGCCTGGAGAGATTCGTCTTTGCGCTGCTTGAGGGACCACAGGTACGATTTTCCCTTTCGCTGTGTTATTGAGCTGGCGAAACGGGAAATGAAGCGTTCCTTCAGCTCTTCGAAGGACTCGATCGACCCCTTGGGGAGCCGTTGGTACAATTCGAATGCTGGTCCGGCGAGGGTGAGGCAGAAAGCCTGGCACATCGTGGAGGGCGAGCATCTCTTCACCCGCATAGAAAATTGGTATTGCACCAAGTGGTATGTGGGATCGCTTGTGCCGTCGTAAATGAGGTTTAGCGGGAATCGGAGATCCCCGACGAGGTCTTCGTCGAGCAGGTGGCATGCGAGAGGGGAGATGATTCCCTCCGCCATGCTTCTTTTGGCGGGTCGGCGCTGTCTGCGGCGGCGAGCTCTCGTATTTCTCTTCTCAGCGCCTGGACCTCGTCTATTAGTCCGGCGACTGGCGAGGGCATTGCTAGGCCAGGTGCTGGGACTGCCCTGGTTCCTCGCGCCATGTGGTGAGTGGCGGGGTGTGCGGAGCTTTCGGACCCTTCAAATTCGGCATCGCCCAAATCCTCCTGGTAGCGGGGCCTTTCCCTTCGTCGCTCAATGTGCCGTCTCAAGTCTCCTTCGTGGTTGGGACGATTCAAATGGTGGCGGAGGTCTTCCTCGTCTTCGGCGCGTACTCGAAGGGGTGCCTGCTGGTGACGGTGGGTTTCTCCGTGCCCTAACGCTCTCGGCACCATCCTCGTATCCCCCCAGATGATCAAAGACTGACCGTCGGGTTGTTTGTGACTGTGCAGGCTCTCGAATGTCTTGACGGGCTGGTTGCGTCACAGGTGGCCTCCGTTGTGTGAGTTCGAGGGCCTCCTCTGGGCTCTCCTCTTCGTTGATGGCTTCGAGGTTGACGTCGTTGTGGCCGAGGCATTTGGACATCAGGCCAGTCAGCCGGAAGACACTGTCTTCTAGTCGGGCCAGTCGCTCTCTTTCTTCGTTGACGGCAGGCTCTTGACGAGTGCTCGCCTCGGGCTGGTTTTGCGCCTGGGTTCGGCGTGCGTTAACCTGAGCCCGAGTGTTGAGAGCGATATTTCCCGCAGGATGGGAATACGTACCTTCTGTCGATTTTGACATCGTGGCTTTTTAGGAAAACTGTGTAGAAGGGTACTCAGAGGCTTATGATTTTGTGGCACCCCTCTTTCTAGCGCCAAAATGTTGATGCAGAAAAATGCCTCAAACACTTAGCGGCCCAATTGTCCGTGTTGGGCCGGGCCCAATGTCGTCTTGTTGACTTTTGTGACTCTTGGGCTTGGGCTCCTGGACTTTTGAGTGAAACGGACCCTCTACTGACTCAGGACCAGAAATCCGGGGCAAACACCACTACCTGCTGCCAAGTTTGGTAACCGGGGCAAAAACCCTGGTTACAGGTTTGGGACGCCAAAAACGGACCAGGCCACTGCGTAGGGGTGATCACAATGTTGACTTTCCAGTGAACCCTGGTGGACCAGACCCTCGACCGGCGTCACAGGTACAGATCCGGGTCCTACGGTCTATTCACTGAGTCAGTACCGGAGATACAAGGCTGAGAAATAGAACGAGCACCTCACAGATATAGAACCTTGGCAAGGAGGGTCTTAGATCGTGCCAGAATTTTCTCCAGGGCTTCCGCTCTAGTAGGATTTCTCGCTCTCTGAACCTTGACAAAACAACACCCGAGATCAGGGAGAACCAGGGGTTTTACCCCCTGATTCACCTCCGACGCTCAACATTAAAGTGATATTTGAGATAGAGGCGATTTAGAGGGGGTAGAGAGTTTTTAGCGAGTTTCCGGGGGTCGGAATGAGTTACCGTTGTGATGCAAGTGAGCTTCTATTTATAATGAAGCTCGGGGATTCAACTGCAATTTGCTAATGATCCGGGAGGCCCCTGATGCAAAATAATATAGTTTTTCGCATCCTCCGGACGTGCCCGATCCAATGCCGCAAACGGCGTCCCGATCCTAGCCCGAACGCGCTCTCACGCGTGGCTATAGTGCTGGTGACGCACGCCCACTCGCGTGGGAGCTAGGGCATGCGTCATGCGAACACGTGGCTGCCTCCTGGTGGATTGGCGTGGCTTTTGGCTCGTCCAGTGGATGGGCGACACGTGAAGGGGTCAAGCCCCTGGTGGCCCTGCAGCACCCCTGACATGTGGTAGTGGCCTTTGGGGGCCCGTGGGGGCCCACCCGTGTTGCCCCCGATGCCGTTTTTTGCAAATTTTATATCATTTTTGGGTGGTTTGATATTTTTGGGATCATTTGGACACTTTATTTTTCAAAAACGGACTTTCGGTGAATATTTTGGGCTAAATTGATTATAATGAATAAAAGAAAAATTAATTTTAAATAGTTTTTCTTTTATTAATGTGTAAAAAACCAATTACGTAAAATACCCGTAACAACCTTTAATAATAAATTGCAATTAATTCGAACGTAATAACTTGAATTCAATATTCATATGTTGATAATCAATATGACTATTTAACGTATCGTTTGACCGTCAGAATAAATCCGGATAATTGGATACAGTGCTCGTCTCGAGTATTCGGTGTTTCGACCAGTTCGACGCTATCTCAATTTTAATTTAACTGCATTATTTTTGTTCTTTTAAGTACGATCACCGAGAATGGCCTCTTATACCATCTGCGAAGCTCGGGATCGGTGTGCTCTTCCCATTGCACGGGGAAGTACTGAAGCGACGTCGAGATCGACCCTTGCTCTCAGGCAAGAAAGTTCAATATTTTATTCAAAGACGAGGAATCAAAGAGCCGCCTAGACATTCTTAGCTACCGAGCAGTTATTGAGTCCGACCCAAAATCATACTGTAGAAGCTGTGGATCGATTCTAAGGTTGAATTTTTTTTTTTTTTTACCATCAACAATAATTATTAAAATTTGATGACACGATATATGTATCGGTGAATATAACCTATAATATAGTTGATCTTTACCTAGATCGAGAATCATCACTTTAGAATTAATAACTTTATTTAAGTAGGGAAAAAAGAAAAAGAAAAAAAAGATACATTTTGAGGTTTAATCTGGAAAGTGAATTTTTAAACCACTCATAAAATTTAAGAAAGCGTTCGAAGTTAACGAGCATAAGAAGTATGAATACTTGTTGAGCAAATAATGACGGACATGGACCATTCCAGAACCAAAGGTTGGTTCTTGTCATATTCATATACCCAAAACTCCTCTCTTCTTCGTTGATCATGTTCATAGTTCTAATAAAGTTGTTGCAGAGAAATGGAAGGGCATAATGGTACTTTTGGTGGGCGCGCCGGGAAGCGGCAAATCCACATTCTGCGACCAAGTAATCCACCTCTCAGCTCGTCCTTGGGTTCGCATTTGCCAGGTTTTGCTATCTATTATGCACATAAACTGCTCGACATTATGCTTCTATGCCTTTTTATTCTAGTTTTTTCGATACCCTTTTCGGTTTTTGGAGTCATCAATGCCTGCCCTTATGCTTTTCTTTGTTTCTCAGGATAACATTGGAAACGGCAAAGCCGGAACAAGGGCTCAGTGCCTGAAGAGTGCAGCCACAGCACTTGAACACGGGAAAAGCGTTTTGATCGACCGCTGCAACCTCGACAGAGAACAACGATCAGAATTCGTAAAACTTGGGATTTCCAAAGCCGACGTGCACGCTGTAGTGCTTGATCTTCCTGCTCGGCTCTGCATATCTCGCTCGGTGAGCCGAACCGGCCATGAGGGAAACTTGCAAGGCGGAAAAGCGGCTGCTGTTGTGAACAGAATGTTACAAAACAAAGAATGGCCGAAATCTACCGAAGGCTTCAGTAGTATTGATTTCTGCTATAGTGAGAGTGGCGTTCAATCCGTTCTTAATACATACGGCGCCCTTGGCCCCATGGAATCTCTGCCTCAAGGTGTTTTTGGAGAGAAGAAGAATGATTCTAAAGTTCAAGTCGGTATAATGAAATTCTTTAAGAAAGCAGAGCCTTCTGTCCGAGATTCCAAGGAGAAAGATTCCTCGTCAAAAGATCCGATATCGCTCACAGATAATGCTGTCAAGGAGTTAAACGAATTGAACGGTTCTCCCACATTGGCATTTCCGTCTATTTCCACGTCAGATTTTCATTTCGACCTGGATAAGGCATCTGATATCATTGTTGAGAAAGTCGAGGAGTATTTGAAAGAGATCGGGATTGGCAGACTTGTCATGGTTGACTTGAGTCACGGATCGAAGATTTTGTCTTTAGTCAGAGCGAAAGCTTCGAGGAAGAACATCGACTCTGACAAGTTCTTTACGTTTGTCGGAGATATCACTCAACTTCGTTCGAAAGGAGGTCTGCATTGTAATGTAATAGCAAATGCTGCAAATTGGTAAGCTCTCTTGATTATTTAGATACTAAAAATTACATAATATAACTAAGTTTCAGTAGTTGGTAATTCCCCTTTTGCTTGCATGCCATCGTCCGTACGAGCTGAGTTAAATGTACAAATTTATCTAAATTCAGATAAAATTAAAATAATAATAAAATAATTGCCGGCTGTCTGTTTTCCACAATCTTTTTCTTGGAAAACTATAATGATAGAAAGTTGTATTTGTGATTATTCAAATGCTTGTTAGGAAAATCAAATGAACTTTCGGTGCCTTTTCAAGTCAATTTTTTGTTTATACGAGCTGGGGGTTTGTAGGTTGGTGCTCGTTTCTTTTTTATGTTCACGATCACTCGATTGCTTGATAGGAAAGTCATATGAACTTTGGTGCAGGCGATTGAAGCCAGGAGGCGGAGGCGTTAATGCCGCCATATTTGGTGCTGCCGGTCCTTCGTTTGAGGATGCGACCAAAAAACAGGCGATTACTCTCCAACCCGGGAAAGCCGTAGTTGTTCCTCTACCTGCAGATTCTCCCTTGCTTTCCCGGGAAGGAGTGACACATGTCATTCATGTCTTGGGGCCGAACATGAACCCGCAGAGACCAAACTGTCTCGACAATAACTATGCCACAGGCTGCAAGATACTCCGAGACGCTTACACGTCGCTCTTTGAAGGTTTTGCATCGATCGTAAGGAAGTCATCCAAAAACCAAACTACTAACGAGTCAAAGCAGTCGGAGGTGCAGGATATTTGTACCCCTACGGTCAAGAGAGATGGGACTCATGAGGCCGATCGGGTGAAGAAAATGAAGAGTTCTCAAACGGAAATTGAAACTAAAGGTGAAGATGAAAATTTGATAGAAAAAGCATCGGTGAGTGCGGCCAAAACTTGGGGATCATGGGCTCAGGCTCTTCACAGCGTTGCCAAGCAGCCAGAAAAGCGCAAAGATGTTGTGCTTGAGATCTTAGACGGTGTTGTCGTGTTAAATGATCTTTATCCAAAGGTACATTTTACGCAATTGAAGCTTTTTTTCTTCTTCATGATTCACGATATTGCTTTCACGTGAGATCAACGTAATTTACAACTACTGTATACCCCATAAAGCTGTCCTGTTGAAACCGTTCTCCTTTTTAATTTCTTAGAACAATTTCCCCGCTGAATGTTAATCAAGTGAAACGGAATTTAAAGGTGTGTTGAATTCCGAAAACTTTAATTTCTATTTTAGTTAAAAACATAATTTCCTTTGAGAGCAAGAACACTCTCCGATGACGTCTTGGAGGTAAAAACCAATCAAAACGTAATTAGGATTCTTGCTAATTACTCAAATTAATCTTATCGACAATGAAATATATAAAGACAATATAAGGGGTTAAATAAAAGTATCAAGTCCCCTCTTTGCGCTGATAGGTAATGACAGGCTTATATTCCTTTGAACGTAACATAACGGACAGTGTCTCTCTAATTTCAAGTCGTATGATTAACAATTTCTGTTAAATTGCAAGTTTTTTCACAATGCACTGTTATTCTTTAAAGGAAAAATTGTCATTTTGTTCTTACAGGCACGGAAGCACGTTTTGATATTGACACAACACGAGGGTCTGGATCAACTTGCTGATGTACGTAAAGAACACCTTCAATTATTACAGACAATGCACGCTGTCGGATTAAAGTGGGCTCAGAAGTTCCTCCATGAAGATGGAACGTTCCCTTTCCGTCTCGGCTATCATTCTGTACGTAAAACTAGTCTCGTAAGATTACGTTTCGAGGTTTTTGTTTAATGGCATCAAGTAATCAAGAAAGAGCGTTAACGGGTTAGAACAAGCATGTTTTCAAATAGAAGGGTTTCGCTGCTTTATGATTAATACATGGATGAGATTTGAAAAGCCGACTAACTCGTCATTGCAGGTTCCGTCATTGCGACAACTTCACCTACACGTAATCAGCCAAGATTTCGACTCCAAGCACCTCAAGAACAAGAAACACTGGAACTCATTCACCACTAGCTTCTTTCGGGACTCAGTTGATGTGATCGAGGAAGTCGGTGGTCTCGGGAAAGCGAGGTTAGAAGATGACGAAAAGATCCTGTTGATGGAGCTGCGTTGCCACCGATGCAGGAGCGCTCACCCTAACATTCCCCGCCTGAAATCCCACATCGCCAGTTGTCGGGCCCCATTTCCGGCAAACCTTCTCGAGAATGGTCGTCTGGTGAGCGTCGGCATATAGACGGGGCTGTTACTCCAACAATGTTATTGTGCAGTTTATAATGTTGGAGGTTATGATATGTTTTGATGTATCAACAGAATGTTTTGGTTTACCACAAGAAGGAACTACCGAAGAGGAATCTGAAGGAAGGAAAAGTGAAGTGATTGGGAAATACTTGGAACAGTAATATAATGTTAATCCTTGTTAAAAAAAAATAAAGGCAATGCTAATTACAAAATGTTGAAAAGAAATGTGTAAAGTTTGTGGTTTTCTACTAGTAATAGACCATTTACGTGGAGAACAACCCAACAATCTATCATAGCAAAGCTTAATATTTAAATAGACGATTTTTTTTTTAAATGTTGACAAAACGTCTCAAATTTGGTTAAGTGGTGGAGTTAGTTTCATAACTAAAAATAACAAGATATTATGTCTTTAGATTTTAGCATACAATTAAATTATTCAATTTATTTATTTTGTTAAAAAAATTTAGTGATAGTAAGCTTCGCTTGTGCCTTCCACTAGTATCTTATAATAAAACTCGAGTTTTTTTTTTTCTTCTAACTTGATGTAGACTCGGTTTACAGGAAAGGAAAGACATTCTTTAACCAAGAAAGGTTATTTTTTCATTCATAATATTCATCATCTGTCGTAAATAATACTTTGTCTCCAATACATATAGAGCCCCTAATCGAGACCCAAATAAATGCAAAGCACGTAATAAAACCCATAAATAAAAGACATAGATATAATAGGAAGTAAATCAATCATGCATAAATCTCAGCAATGTAAAAGTTCTCCATCTGAACAAGATATTAAAGGTAGTTGGGAAAGAGGTCTGAAACGATTTCATGGGTTATTGGTATGAGGGAATTTATTAATTAACGCAACAGTTTATTTGATTATTTGTGATTGCTCATTCATTCATAAGTACACTGAAATTTCTTAATAAGTTTTGGAAATAGTTTATCAAGTTAGAAGTTGGATCCAGATCAATTGGATCATTGTAAAGGTGGCCAAGAGCTATGGAAGGATTATATACTGATATGATTGTCTAAGAAATTTTGAGTTTGCAAGCTCTGAAAATGTGAGATGTGCCGTACATACTAAATGGTTTTAGAAGCATAATTATAAGCAAGCCGAGTATGCAAGCGGTATAATGGTTACTAAATAAAAAGCACTTGAAGGCATTTTCAATCTCTCATTGGAATACGAAAAGTATGATGACAAAAAATAAAATAAAAAATGAAAGAAGAAAGGGATTTGCGAGACTGATTTCATGGTTTATCTCAACAAGCAAGGGCGGAGATACTTAGGCTCGAGCGGGTGCGTCCGTCCCACTTGATTCAAACGCATTATTTTTTTGCCCTCTCTTGTAGAAAGCTATGCACCATAAATATGATAAGTTAGAGAATGTAGACTACAATGTTTGACTGCCTTGTCCACTATGGAAACGAAATACATTGCTGGAAGAAATTCATCACTGAGCTCGGTTATATAAAAGAAAATCTCACATTCATCGAGCGCGTAGGGTTGCAAGATCAAAAACTTTTAATTGTCTATATGTTTTTTTATTATAGTACGGTAAAACCTCTATAAATTAATAATGTTGAGACCGTTCAAGATTGATTATATTATCGAATTATTAATTTATAAAGTATTAATTATATAATCATTATAATCAGAAAAGAAATCCTTATATAAAATGTTACGAATATTGTAATCATTATACATAATTTGTAAATGATATTAATGAAATAGAGCTTTTTTCATGCAATTGTAGCGACAATCATTTGAATAATTTTTTGTTACGTCGTGAAAATACAAGACCGGACTTTCTTAATGTTATGCGGAAGCTTATAGTTGAAGTTGAAGGGGACATAAAATTCAAGAATAAGCAAATAACTTCATAATCATATTCTAAAAGCACTACAAGATTAGCTAATTAGTATAATTTATTTATATTTAGGTGATTTCTTAGTTATTTATGCAATGTTATGTTTTATTTATAGTGATTTCATAATTATATATAATATTATTATTTTTATATTAAATTATTAATTTATATATCAGTTGGGACCTATATACTTCTAAAAAATAATATTTTATAATTCTAGCGAATTATTAATTTAGATAGTTAGGCGCGAGTCGGGACTGGACAAAATAATTATTTAATCGAGATTATTAATTTATCGAGTATTAAGTATGACTTTGACAGTCTCCTCATCAATTTAGTTTTCTCATTCTTGAGATTGAATGAATAGGATTTGGATATTAATCCTTACATTTTATAACATGCATTTATAATGTTCAAAATTCGAAAAATTAATTTAAAAGAGTTACTTTCTACTCTTTTGAAAGTAAAACCTCTACTTGCATATTAAACACTTCAAGAAAAAAAGATGCCAGTTCTCTTTAGTCCAATGCTGATGAGACATTTTGAAGTCTTGATTTGTTTGTACTCGCGTTATTCGATTTTTCTCGGCATATAGTATCCGAGAGTTTACCGTTTCATTTAACCCCCGTTAGCTTGCTGCCAAAGCCTAAACATTTTCATCTAGAATGTTCGGTGTCACGACTTAAAGCCGTTGATACGGCAAGATCTAAACCCGGACTCTCGAATAAAGACAGCTTAAGCAAATACGAAATCACATACCATTTGAAAGAAATGAGACATATCTCCTCACACGAAAGCTCATGTCAAAAGACTGAAATATAAACATATATTTACATAGTGATGACTTATAATTGGTTTCACTGAGGGTTTGGTGGGCGGCTATTGGCAGCGGAGACCCTGGAGCCCCATTCGAGAAGCTCTTTGCTCGTGTCGTCTTTGTGAACAATCACTTCTATGAAGCAAAACGACTCCTTTTTCTCGCCGTTCGCTGTCGCTATCGCTTCAATCAATTCCTCCTCGCAAAACACCTGCAAAGAATTACCAGGCCAATCAATACTTTGTGAATTTCGAAAGACTGAGAAACGGTGTATTGTGCATGGGAAAGCGAGATCGTGCCTTAGTGGTCCAGCAGTTCCCCTGGCCGTTGTGGATGGCGTCGACGAGGGCGGTGTAATTCCAGTTCTTGATGACGTTGTAAGGGCCGTCATGGATCTCCACTTCGATGGTGTAGCCACCGTTGTTGATCAGAAATATGATCGTCCTCTGCCCACATCTCACCATCGTCGACACGTCCTGGGCCGTCACCTTTTAACAGCAAAAAAAAAAAAAAAAAAATTAAGAAACAGTGGAACACTTGTCTTTGATTTTGAAAAGTGGTAGTAGTATATAGGTATGACGGAATATATTTATATGTGCGATAATAGCTGCGTTTCACTTGAACATTGTAATCCTTTTCCGAATTAGTACAATGTTCTTGTTCATCTGTGAAACTTCACTTTTGCTTAAGATTATCGAATCGAACATTCAAGTATTTTCAATACTGCTTAGATCTTCAACTGTTGCCTAAGTATTTATTTGCATCTACGAGTACAGACGAAAAAGTTGTATAAACCTGAAAACTTCCATCGCCAATGCAAGCAATCAAGCGCTTCTCAGGCACGGCCTGCGCGTACCCAAGTGCCGCCCCGACCGACCAGCCAATCGACCCATACTGCATCTGAAACTCATACCTGCAAGAAGATCATTGTTTGAACCCTCTTTCATAACTCCAAAAAAAAGGACAGAATTAATCAATCGAATCGTCACATGATCAGTCTTACCCGCAGCCACGTGGCAGCTTCAGTTTCTGGCAGTTGAACCACGAGTCACCGGTCTCGGCGATCACAGCCGTCTCGCTTGACAGCATCTTCTGGATGTGCTGAAACAGAACGTTGACTCTCAGCGGCTCTCTCTGCACGCACTTCAGAGGCTGGCCGGCGGGAACGAAGATCCTGCTGTAGTTATCATAAGCCGTCGGGTTTTTCTTCACCCTCTTCGACAGCAAGAGAAGGAAATCCTTCATAAAAATGCATCCGAAGGTCGGCCCGTTCCCGATCGTGACTCGATCAGGCTGCACAATTATCGCCTTCTCCTTCTTGAGGAGGAGCGAGTACCCAATGGAGCTGTAATCGTTGAAAATGGGTCCGGCAAAGAGGTAAGCATCAGAAGACTCAACAATCTCCGCGCAGAAGGCAGTGCTCACAGCACCCCAGTAGGTGCCGATGAATCGCTGGTGGTCCTCCGGCACGAGCCCCTTCGCGGACGGCATGACTGCCACAGCATAGCCGCTAGTGTCAGCGAGCTGCACAAAGGCATCGGCAGCTTGAGCCACCCGAAGCTTAGGGCCACCGACGAGCACGGGCTTCACCGCCTTGTTTAAGAACTCTGCAGCAGCCTCGACCGCCGCCTCCAGCCCCATGGTGTTGCTTGATCTGAGATAAAACCAAAGAGAATCGCATTTAAATTTTCAAGTGTCAAGTCAAATAAGACGTGTTGCCGACTGGTTCCACATATAATTTATATATTTATACATAAGATGTGATATCTTGGTTGTCACTCAATCCAAACCAGACTTGTATCAGAGTCACTGATTTTTATTGAAAGATTTAAGAGTCGGTCTAGTTGTTACTCGACATGAAAAAACAGAGACTTAGCACCGTTAAAAAATATCCAAACCGGACCCGAAACAAAGTCACTTATGTGTAGTGAAAGGTCTAAGAGTCGGCCTAGTCCTTAGTCGACATGAAAAAAGCATAGAACACGGTTTAAAAATGGTCCTTCATTGTCGATTGGAACCCCGTGATACTCCACAGTTATATCAATCATAGTCATAGGTTAACATATCTTGTCTGGAATTACCTTGGCGGTATATCGAAGGGCACGGGGTCGCGGCTGAAAGTGGGGTGAGGAATTCCGGGCAGATTGCAGCTGATGCTAATGTACACAGGCTTGCTCTCCTTCAACGCCGTCGAGATCGCCGTGTCGATCTGCTCGTGCGCATCCTCCAAGTTGTTCACCACCGCCTGATCACCGATCAAACTCACATCAGAGACACAAACTCCCAAACCAAAACAGAGCAAATACAATGTACATATACTGATATACATATACATACACACACACACATATATATATATATATATATATATATATATAGGAATTGTGACCTGGTAACAAGTGACGGTCTGAAAGCAGCGGAGCTCCTGTGAGAAATCGGGGAGGCCGATGGTATGGTGGAGGACCCTGTTGGTGCCGTAGTCGTTGGAGTTGGGCCCACCGACGATGCAGATGAGCGGCAGGTTCTCGCTGTAGGCGCCGGCCACGGCGTTGATCACGCTCAGCCCGCCCACGGTGAACGTCACCACGCACGCGCCCACGCCGCGCGCACGCGCGTAGCCGTCGGCGGCGTAGCCGGCGTTGAGCTCGTTGCAGCAGCCGACGTTGGCGAGGCCGGGCTCGGCGATGAGGTGGTCGAGCAGCGACAGGTTGAAGTCGCCGGGGACGGTGAACACGTCGCTCACACCCACCTGGACGAGCCGCCGCGCCAGGTGGCGCCCCAGCGTTGCTTCCGACGGGGCCAGCAGCGCCGTCGCCGGCGAGGAGCTATGAATGGAGCAGGCTCCACCGCCATTGGGCGAAGGGCATGACAACACGTCGTTGCTCTCCGACAGCCTCACCGATCCTATTTTCGTGTCCATTTCTAAGAAGGAGAGAGAAGAAAGTTTGTGTTTTTTCTTCGGTTTGGTTTGTACTTTGTAGGAAATGGTACGATGAGGTCGGAGCATTTTATAGTGCGTATATTTCTCATTTTTATTTATTTTTCATTATTCTTTAAGCTAATATATTGCACTCCGAGTCCGTCTTATTAATTCAAGTGACAATTCAAATGAGGATTTGTCACTAGGTTACACGTGACGTGAGCATTAAAAATAAACACAGCTGATAACAATAGAGTTTTAGGTTTTGTAAATATAATAGAATATATATATATATATATATATATATATATTAATTTAGATAACAAAATTGATAAATAAAATAAAAGTTACTAAACGGCGAAAGACTAGCATTTAGTGAGTATTTTGATATTTTGTATAAGGCACCTCAAAGAGTCAACACAACATCATCGATAACTCGTTACCCGAATTTTAATAAATTAAAGAGCGGATTTTTCCACAATAGGATTTTGATTTAGAACATGAATTTTAATTAAATAAAATAATAACAAATTTAATTTCTCACAACGAAAAAGTAGCATTAAAGATTAAATTTTCTCCTAAAACGCTATAAAAGAAGAGAAGAAAAAAAATTGTAGAGTAAGAATATATTTGAAAACCGACTTTCAGTTTTTTTATAATCAAGTTCTAATTTTTTGAACCCCTAAACAATGATAACCAGTCAGGTTACAGCTCAAAATCCCATATTTTTCAAGTCTTTGCTACACTTTGGTGAATAAATATGTGTGAGAAAGAATATAACTTGACTAAGGAGTATGGCATCCTGTCATAATCACGTAATTAGGTCGACTAATTTTGTTGATGTAGAAAAATACTTCACTGCATCTTTGATTTATCTGTTTATGCCACTAGGGTTCTTATATTATTAAAATCAGAAGTTGCTTTTTATTTTAAATAAAAAATAAAAGGAGAGAAAGATAATGAAATGCACGAGAAATAGAAAAAGTAGTAAGGAAGAAACTAGGGGTAGAGATGGTTTTAGAAGAATGTAGCGGTTTGTGGTAAATACACTTTTGTTCTATTTGATTTTATTTCTATTTTAATTTACAAGACAAAATATCGTGAACTTGGACTTGGAGTCTCTCATCTATTATTGCCACGCAGAAACTTCATACTTCATAAGTTCATAGTTTGTATTGTGAATATCGACATACTCATATCCCACGATTAGTGGAAATAAACACATGAATATTCTATCAATATTATTATGATTGATTGTGTTATAACTGTAGCAAATATTTATCATTTATTGATATTTATAGTTATATATTATAATTTATTTTCTCTTGTAAATGCTCAGTACGGGCTTTATTGTAAATGCTCTTGTATATATATCTATTCATGAAGTGAATTAAGTAGTGAAGATTATTATTTCATATGGTATCAGAGCAAAACTCTAACTCTTTCCACTCATCATGTCTGATGACAATACACTGTCGTCCAACACCACCATGACCACAAATACAACACCATCACCCATTAAAACAGAGCCATACTCTATTCATCACAGTGATAGTCCGTCGATGGTTCTTGTCTCTTCACCCTTAACGGGAGATAACTATGGATCTTCGAGTCGTGCAATCACCATGGCACTGCGAGCCAAAAACAAGCTCGGTTTCGTTGACGGGTCGCTTCTCATTCCAAAAGAGCAAGGTGATATTCCTCACTGGGAACGTTGTAATGATCTGGTTAGTAGTTGAATTTTGAATTCTGTCTCTCCGGACATTCGTCCGAGTATCTTGTACGCTGACACTGCAACACAAATTTGGATCGATCTCAAGGAGCGTTTTTCTCAATCAAACGCACCGAAAATCTATCAATTAAAATTATCTATCACTTCATTGAAACAAGAAGGTATGTCGGTATCTTCATATTTCACACAACTCAAGTCATTGTGGGATGAACTCACATCAATCCTTCCAGTTCCTCCATGTATTTGTGGAAATGCAAAAAGCATAATTGATCAACAAAATCAAGATCGTTCCATGGAGTTCTTGCAGGGACTTCATGATAATTTCTCGGCTATTCGCAGCCAAATTCTCTTGATGGAGCCTTTTCCCACGGTTCAACGCATCTATAATCTAGTGCGTCAGGAAGAAAAGCAGCAAGAAATCAATATTCGACCAAATCCTGTTGTCGATTCTGCTGCTCTCCACACTTTTAAACCATCACACCGACCACCGGTAAAGCGACAACGCCCTTTTTGTGATCATTGCAGTAAGCATGGGCACACTCTCTCAACATGTTACCAAATTCATGGATATCCTGACAAAGGAAAAAGATCGGCCCCATCTCCGGCTGCACCTGTTGTTTTACCGCCGCCATTGACAACCGAACAGTACAACAAAATCTTGGCATTTTTGGCTCAAAAGGAATCCGATGGACCATCCGCTCACCTTGCAAGTACAACCTTAACATTTTCTTTTCCTTTTTGGATTATTGATTCTGGAGCCACAAATCATATATGCACGTCATTATCTTTATTTTCATCGTATACTTCTGTTCAAAATAATTTATCGGTTCAAATACCCGATGGCTCTCTAGCACCTGTGACACACATAGGCACTATTCATTATTCTCCAAGAATTATACTTCAGAATGTTTTCTGTATTCCATCATTTAAATTTAATTTGCTTTCAGTTTCACAATTAACAAAGTCAAGTACTTGTGATGTCATTTTTTCCGAATATGATTGTGTTTTTCAGGACCGAGCAACGAAAACGACGATTGGTCGGGGTAATGCTCGTGGTGGACTCTTCTACCTTGTCGAAACTTCGCTTTTAAATTCTGCGTTTTCTTTTCAGCCATGTAATAAGTTTGATGTATGGCATTCTAGACTTGGCCATCCATCAACATCTCGTTTCCAGTTTATTCTTAAGAATTTTCTTAATGTTAGTATGTCTTCTAAAAGTTTTGTTTGCGATGTATGCCCACGTATGCCCACGGGCTAAACAATCACGTCTTTCTTTTCCTCAAAGTACTACATGTTCCTCTCATTCTTTTGAATTGATCCATGTTGATATATGGGGTGCGTTTTCTATACCTTCACATAATGGTTCTCGTTATTTCTTAACTATCGTCGATGATTATTCTCGTTGCACTTGGGTTTATTTAATGAAAGCTAAATCTGAAATGTTTCATATGCTAACCCATTTTTTTAATCAAATCAATCGACAATTCAACACGAGCATCTCAAAAATCCAATATGGAAGTGGAGGAGTTTTTCTTCCTCAATTACAAACAATTCGTTCTGATAATGGAACTGAGTTTCTTTCCAAACAAATGCAATCTTGGTTCCATGATAATGGAATTATTCACCAACGTAGTTGTGTTGGAACTCCTCAACAAAATGGAATTGTTGAAAGAAAACATCGACATCTCCTTGATGTTGCTTGAGCTTTACGTTTTCAAGCCAATCTACCTCTATCTTTTTGGGGCGAGTGTGTTCTCATTGTGGCTTATCTTATCAACAAACTTCCCACGCCGATACTTCAATACCAATCGCCTCATCAAATTTTACTTGGCACTACTCCATCATATTCTTCTTTGCGGGTTTTCGGTTGCCTATGTTTTGCAAAAAATATGCACATCCAACATAAATTTGATGAAAGGGCTAAACCTGGAATTTTTGTTGGTTACCCTTTTGGACAAAAAGGATACCGTATTTATGACATGAAAACACGATGTGTATACGTTTCCCGTGATGTCATTTTTCATGAGTCTACATTTTCCTATCGTGATATTCCGCCTTCATCACATAGTCAATCAATTTCTATTACGCCACTTAATGATGATGATGACATTATTAATCATATCACTCCTGCTGTAAATAATCTACCTTCCGACTCTGAGACTCCGAATCAAATCATGGATAATTCATCTGACAAAAATTTATCGCTTTCGGAGCCGATTATCACTTTTCCATCTCCATCCAAAGATGCGCCTCAAATTAATGACGATAATCACTCATTACCCACGCCTCCATCTCCACGTCGCGTTCGTCGACCGCCTCGTCATCTCAATGACTACATCTGTAATCATGTTTCATCATCTACTAATTTTCCTTTAATGGATTATTTTTCTTTGTCATGTTTTAACGAAACTCATCGCGCCTTTCTCTCGAATCTCATGCACAATGAAGAGCCAAAATCTTATTCTGAAGCCATCAAATCCGTTAAATGGCGTGAGGCTATGGCAAGTGAAAATCAATGCCCTTGAAACCAACAAAACTTGGTCTCTTTGCTCGCTTCCACCGAACAAAACACCTATCGGGTGTAAATGGGTGTACAAAATTAAATATCGATCTGACGGTACAATCGAACGCTATAAAGCGTGCCTCGTTGCCAAAGGCTACACTCAAGTTGAAAGCATTGATTACCATGATACATTTGCACCAGTTGCTAAGCTGGTCACTGTGCGACTTCTTCTTTCTATTGCGGCAATTAAAAATTGGCCACTTCATCAACTTGACGTCAATAATGCATTCCTCCAGGGAAATCTTGATGAAGAGGTTTACATGAAACTTCCCCCTGGATTCTCCTCCAACGGCGACACTCGAGTTTGTAAATTAAATAAATCAATTTATGGACTCAAACCAGCTTCTCGTCAATGGTTTTCTAAATTTTCATCGACTCTCATTAATCGTGGTTTTCACCAATCCATTTCTGATTACAGTCTTTTCACATATCACCGTGCGAATATTTCTGTATTTATCCTTGTTTATGTCGACGATATTATTATTACTGGTAATAATGATGTTGTTATTTCTAAAGTAAAAAATTTCCTTGCTCAATCTTTCTCTATCAAGGATCTTGGTATTCTCCGCTATTTTTTAGGGATAGAAGTCTCGCGATCCAAGAAAGGAATTTTCTTATGTCAACGAAAATATGTTCTTGATATTTTATCTGATTCTGGTATGACGGGTTCCAGACCATCTTCCTCTCCTATGGAACAACGTCTTCAATTACAACCAACAGATGGGACTCCTCTTTCGGATCCAGCTATTTATCGTCGTCTCATAGGACGCCTCCTTTATCTAACAGTTACTCGGCCTGATATTCAATATGCCGTCAATACTCTTAGCCAGTTCATGACGAATCATCATTCTGCTCATCTCGATGCAGCCCATCGCATTCTACGATATTTAAAAGGATCCATAGGCAAGGGTCTTATGCTTCCTGCATCTAGTTCTCTCTCTCTAGTCGGATATGCCGACTCTGATTGGGCCGGTTGCCCGACAACCCGTCACTCTACCACTGGTTACTTTGTCATGCTTGGCTCAAGTCCAGTTTCTTGGAAAACAAAGAAACAACCCACTATATCTCGTTCATCTGCTGAAGCTGAATATCGTTCTCTAGCCGCACTTACGGCTGAATTACAATGGTTGTGTTATCTTCTCAATGATCTTGGTTTCCCGATTACACAACCTATATCCGTACATTCTGATAGTCAAGCTGCCATTCATATTGCTTCAAATCCCGTATTTCATGAGCGCACCAAACATATTGAACTTGATTGTCATCTTGTCCGTGAAAAAATTCAATCAGGTCTTATAACACCGTCATTCATACGTTCGAACGACCAATTGGCCGATATCTTCACCAAACCACTGGTGTAGACACATTCCATCAACTTGTGTGCAAGTTGGGTCTTCAAGACATCTATTTCCCACCTCCAACTTGAAGGGGGTATTGAGAATATCGACATACTCATTGTTGGGAATCGGGATTTGATTCCTGACTCCATTACCACGAAATATGCTTCCGAGCCGTCCCGGTAACATTTAAAAAATTATTTTAAAGCGGAAAAACTTGTTATCGTAACGGCACGGATATCGTGTAATAAACATTTTGACAAGATCCGATAAATATTACATATTTAATATTCACAACTCATTATTAATATCATAGTCGAAATAAGAAATAAATAGAAAGCGGTAAATGTTTGCATTTATTAACCCAATGCATAAGGTCGTACCTCAGTTGACGTTTCTGACTGCGGACTCTGAAGTTCGGCAGGGCTCTGCCGGTACTGAGGGAAACACCCGTGATCTTCCGGGATATTCTCCTGGACTCCTCGTACCGAAGCGTGGGTTTCGCCGGCAGGACTCCGTCGCAAAATTTAACTGAGGTGCTTTTGAAGCTTCCGGAGAAAAAGTCTCCTAAGCCGAACCAGAAAAGAGATCAGAGGCAGAAAACTCGCAGACCCTAGAGAGAGAGGGAGAGCTCAAGTTTTTGCTCTGGGGAAGGTGTGTTGAATGTTGTAAATGAGCTCCCTATTTATAGACTTGGCCCGTAACCGAATTAGAGATTTTCACTCCAAAATTCGAATTTTATATATATTTAAATACTTTAATTATTTCAATCCAATGGTTGAGATTTAATCTCATCTAGATCCAATGGTTATAATTAAACTTGTATTTAATTAAATAAGAAAGACTTGGTAAATACAAAAACCAATCTTATCCTCTTATTTAAATATAATTCGAATATATATATATATTTTTAATTTCGAAAATTATTATTAAATATAATTAATTATCCTAATCCAAAGGCTTAGATTTAATCTTATCTAAATCCAATGGATATAATTAATTAGGGATTTAATTAAATAAGAAAGACTTGGTAAATCAAAAAACCAATCTTATCTACTTATTTTAATTTTGAAATATATATATATATATAATAATGATAATTTCGAAATTAATTATCTAGATCCAACGGCTTAGATTAATTTTAGACCGATCTAATGGATCAAATTAATTTGGGATAAAAATCAAATACTCTAAGACTTGGTAAAAGCCTAATTCGATTTTATCCATATCATTATCTTCGATATATATATATATATATATATATATATATATTATAAATATAATCAATTAATTTCCAATCCGACGGTAAAGATTAAATCTTAAACTGATCTAACAGATACAATTAATTAGGTCAAATTCGAAAACCCTATACTTGGTCACCAAGCTACTATTTTCGAATTAGGGTTAGGTAAAAAAATCAATCATCTTAATCCTACGGTTGATATTAAATCATCTCCGATCTAAAGGATAAGATTGATTTTAGGGTTTTTGCCAAAGTACCAAACTTTAGGTATTTATGCCGCAAATATTAAACCCTAGCTAGGTCAAACTCGTGTGGACTATATTATACTGGCCCACATCGATTTACAAAATATATATATAATTAAATATATATATATTATTATTTATATAAATCCATTAATTATTAATTAATTATTAATAAGATATTAATAATTAAATCCAAATAATTCAATTATATTAATAATTCCTGATCTCAATATCACACATAAAAATGTCATGGTGCCACACCATCATTTAAATTCGTGACATGTGATTTAATTTCATAGTTTATCGAACCGAGCACAAACTTAGAAAATCCATAAATCACAAACCGTAAGTCGAAATGACTTAGTTCAAAAAGCAAAGTTGCTTAGAATTTAATTTCCAACAACATGGTGCTGATAGAAAATATAAATTCTAACTTTATTTTATCAGTTAATTTCGTGTACCAAGATATGGTACTTTTGCCACGCTAACGATAAAACTATCTGACGTCTGCCACAGACCTTTCAGTTTTATAAGTCTAGACAAATGATTAAACATTATCCAAAATGTATTTTAATCACGTACGTATCATCCGTTACGGAGCTATCCTGGGGACCATGGACCCGTATCACTTAAGCTCCAACGAATTGCTAGATGTTCGTCAAACCTCGAAGTGATTCCACTATAGACCCGAGGCTGCAGTCTTTAGTGATACAATATATATTATTCCCTTTATAACACCAGGGTGTCCATTGATACAATCAAATTCGGGTTATTGATCTTTCACTTGATGATCCACACACGAGCAGGCGGTTTCTACCGTTATGCCCCTCATGGCATTTTCATCCTTGACTCAGTCAGTAATATTATGAGTGACCCACTTATGGTTTCGATTCATAAGTTGCGCACGGGTACTTCTCACTTCTCACCACCGACAATCAAGGGAATCATCATCACTCTAAAGAGAGCTGTGTGATGCCCATGTGTATGACCAAGCTACCCTTACTGTTGACTATCATGTTCCCAAAATAATAGTGTTGGGAACAACGGTAATATTTTGTGTTCTTTAACGGTTAAATCAAAGAACAATCAAGCCAACAGCTCGGACTCAAGATCACTCAGGACTTATATCGAATATCCATTTGATCATCTACTAGTGACTCAACTCCAAGTTATCAGTGACGGTCTTATATGATAACTTCCGGAGTTTAAGTCAGGTCAAGTCCAGTATGAAGACACTTCATACTTAATGCACTTCTAGTGAGTGTGACACACACAAAATCCAGAATAGGATTGTCACTTAGTCACATTAATGACCTTATACGATTAATGGGCTCCCACCCAGTTGATTAGGTCACAGACATTTTAAGTTCATTTATTATGATTATTAATTCTTCCTCACATTGACTCTGTTGTGATAATAATAACATAATTGCATCCTTTATGAACTAAGAAAACAAACATTCTATTTTACTCTACCAGAAACTATAATAAGATTAACATAATAAGTAACATCTTTATTCAATGACATATCATAATCTTTTACAAATGGATAAAATATATTGTTTAAGGACACATATGTCCAACAATCTCCCACTTGTACTTAAAGAAGATAACCCATGTCTTTCACGCCCATATTTTCCAGATACCTCCTGAATATTTTTTCTGGCAACGTCTTGGTAAATGGATCAGCCAGATTGTCTTCCGAAGCTATTTTCCCAACCCGTACGTCGCCTCGACGTACTATCTCTCTAATGAGATGGTATTTTCTCTCTATATGTTTCGCCTTGTTATGGTCTCTGGGCTCTTTAGAGTTCGCCACCGCACCACTGTTGTCACAGTATAGCGTTTGTGGCCCATCTACATCTGGGACTACACCCAGTTCCATGTAGAAATTCTTTAGCCAAACTTATTCTTTGGCTGCTTCACAGGCAGCCACATATTCAGCTTCCATTGTGGAATCTGCGATACAGGATTGCTTTACGCTTCTCCAGAATATCGCTCCACCAGCAAGGGTGTACACTGCTCCTGATGTCGACTTTCTCGCGTCCTTATCAGACATAAAGTCTGAATCAGTGTATCCAAGTGGATTCAGTTCTGACCCTGTAAACACTAACATATAGTCTCTCGTTCGCCGAAGATACTTGAGAATATTTTTCACTGCAGTCCAGTGAGCCATACCTGGGTTGGATTGGTATCTACTTACTATTCCAACAGCGTAACAGATGTCTGGCCTAGTACACTGCTTAGCATACATCAGACTTCCCACTGCTGAAGCATAGGGTATCCGCCTCATCTCGTCTTGCTCTTCCGGAGAAGTTGGGCACTGTTTCCTGCTAAGGAACACTCCATGTATGGTTGGTAAATTACCTCCCTTGGAGTTTGCCATTGCAAAACGTTCAAGCACCTTATCAATGTAAGCTGCTTGAGATAAGGCCAGAAGCCTGTTATTGTGATCCCTAAAAATACGGATCCCAAGAACATAACTGGCTTCTCCCATGTCCTTCATTTGGAACTGCGTAGATAGCCACGCTTTCACGTCCGATAATTTCTTCACACTGTTTCCAATGAGAAGAATATCGTCGATGTATAGAACAAGAAATATTTCCACGGTGTCGTCATTGAGTTTATAAATGCAGGCCTCAGCTGTATGAATCCATAGGTTTTGATGGTCTCATCAAACCTTAGATTCCAGGATCTGAAAGCTTGCTTCAATCCATAGATGGATTTGAGTAATCTACAAACCTTCCCTTCTTGACCCTGTTGCACGAACCCTTCTGGTTGGTCCATATAGATGTTCTCGTCAATGTACCCGTTCAGGAAAGCGGTTTTGACGTCCATCTGCCAAATCTCGTAATTGAGACTACAGGCTATGGCCACGAGAATCCGGATGGACTTGTACTTAGCGACTGGAGCGAAGGTCTCATCGAAATCAATACCTTCCCTCTGGGTAAAACCCTTTGCCACTAGTCTAGCCTTGAAGGTTTCAACCTTCCCGTCCACTCCTCTCTTTCGCTTGTATACCCACTTACAGCGAATGGTTTTGAAGCCATCCGGTAAGTCTACAAGTTCCCAGACTTCATTAGAATCCATTGATTATATTTCTTGGTTCATGGCTTCCTGTCATTCTCCCTTATCTGGATCAACCATAGCTTGCTTGAAGCCTATGGGATCTTCAACGCTAGTGTCTGTAACAGCTAGGTGAAATACCAACTGGGTATGCTCGTAGCGTTCAACTGGTCTTTTGAACCTCCCACTACGTCTGAGCATTCTCATAGTTTCTAATGAAACTATGATCACTCGTGGTGTCTTAGTTTTAACAACCTCTTACTATATCTGAGTATCATCTGGTTCTGATTTGGGACCGTGGTTTCCGCACTCTTTTATGACAACAGACATTATTGGCAACGAATTGTGACAACTTGTCACTTGGTACAGCAATTACTTATGTATTGTCATTTATTTCCATCATAGTGATATGATCACTATGATTAGATATCAACCTTTGATTAAAAGGTTTATCTAACAATGAAGAACTCAGATATTTACTCAATATTGCATAGGATCTGAAAAGAAAATTTTATTTAAGAATAATGAAATATTGTCAATAAAATTGAAAGGTTTTCAAATCGCCTTTCAACAAAAGATCCTTACATTAAATAAATGAGTAAAATAAAAATGAGTCTCTTTATTGCGCCGACATAGATCTCCGAGACTCTCGGATGACTTCCGGCAATTACTCCTTAGCTGCTGCTGAAAAACAAAGAATGTCACATGTTACAGTTTTAGATCTTTGGAGAAAAGACTTTCTAAAACAAATTTGTGATAAGAAACTTATCAAGTGAGACACTCACCGGTTTCATTCTTCTTTTCACCTTGGAACTTGGGACAATCCTTTTTCCTATGTCCCTTTTCCTTGCAAAGGAAGCATCTTCCTTTCTCAGCAGCTTTCTTGCCTCCTGTCTTTGGCTAGAAATTCTTTCCCCACTTTTTCTTAGGACCGGGCCTTTTCTTCATCTTCGAGTTTCTAGAAGAAGATCCTTTCTTGAACATCATGTTCAATTCAGATTTCTTCTTAACCAAACCCGAGATGTCCTCAAAGGTTTGCAACTCATTAATCAATTGTGTCAAACCATATTTCAGTTTGTTCATAATGTAGTTGCTGGTGAATGGAACGAACTCATGTGACAGTGAGTTAAGAATGATGCTGATTTGAGATTTCTCATCTACCACGGCCCCATGCAGCTCAGCCTCATTGAACCAATTGGTCATGCTCATGACATGGTCACGAACATTTGTCCCTGGTTTCATTTTGGCATTCATGTAGCGGCGAGTCGCTTCATGTTGAGCTTGCTCAGACTGCTATCCATACATACCTTGGAGAGATTCCATGATATCATAAGCAGCGTCCTTTCCCTCTAGCTTGACTCTCAGTGAATCAGACATGCTAGCCAGCATATATGCCTTAGCACGATTGTTAGCATGAACCCAAGAGTCATAGAGTTCTCTTTACACCTCTGGCGCTGTTAGCAGCCGGTGCAGGGGGACATTCATCAGTGAGGACAAAGCGTATGTTTTCACTGATTAAGACAATATTTATGTTGCTCTTCCACTTTGGAAAGTTACTTCCAGCGAGAGTGTTGTTCGAAAGCAGTGACATGATAGGATTCGACATTTTAGACTGACATTGAAAAAGAAACTTATTAAACTTTATTATAGGTAGAATGTTTTTGATAAAAAAAATTGTTTGAAATAGTTACATGATGCAAACATGTTCTGGGAAAACGTTAAATAAACCCTTTAACTATTTCGTGATAATTTAACCGACTGTATACGTCGTTGCCGTCCTTAGTGGCATGGTCACTCCAGGGTGACTCGCGGTATCAACCGTGTAGTTTGGTTAAACTAAGTTTTAGTCATAAACTTAATTAATATTCATAACAAGAACCACCAAAGTTCTCTATGATTATTAACTATCACCATAGACGGTCGGGAAGCACCAACTTCCGTGCAAGCTCAACCCATTATTTTCGGTTCTCGGGATCCTCTTGGAAACGTCGTCCTTAGAGAATGGTCACTCCAGGGTGACTCGCGGTCCATTTCCAAGATTCCTCCATCCCCATATTCTTTTGGAACTATCACAGTGTCAAACTTTCCACAAGCACACCTTCCTTAGGGAATAGACACACTAGGGTGACTCGAGGCGGTGTGGTCAGTAGACCTTGTGACAGTAATAATGGAGACCTTTTTGATTTATTCTATACTTGCCATGGTTTTATAAAATAATGTTTTTAAATACTAAGTTATTTAAAACTTATTATAAACTTTCTATTAATGACACATTAAAAGTTTATATTTCGGCTTAATAAAGCCCCTTATTTATAGTGTTTATTATTTCGTCGGTAGTGATAGGTCAATTCATACTCTCTCCAGGTAGATGGGAGGGGTCCTAACCGGTCATCCAGAAGTGGATGGTGAACCGGCCCCACTTTTGATTCCCTCTTCCTTAGACAAGATCGTATGATTGAGATTTTTCCGACTAGTAATAACCACTTTCACATTTACTCTTTATTATTTATGTCTATCTTATTTTCGACATATTAATAATTATCAAAACATAGACACTATGTTTACGAGTTATGAAAATAGGTTATAACAAATTATATCTATGATGAATATAAGATATTAATGATACTTATTCTCAAAGAATTATCATTAAATCGATTTTAGGCCATATTAATAATTATTTATGAAATATAAAAATATGTCAATGATATCATTCCAAAGAATTATCATTCATATTTTAATATTAAATAAGACAATATTATTTAAGTATTAAATAATATCCATATTTAATTTTATTAATTTTATAAAATAAGAAAATGTTATTTATCCAGAAATAACATCCATATTTTATTTCTAATTAATTAAAGATAATTAATTTAATTCATAATTTATTAATTTCAAAAATAATAATTAATATTTTATTTATTTATTCCAAGGGTACAGGGTCGGATTAAAAATCCGGCCCATATTTTAAAAAAAATATTGCACGTGGGCCTTCCGGGCTTAAGCCCGGGCCCACGTACCCGAAGAATACCCAAGCCCAACCCTTAGGGAGGGCCAAGACAGCGCACGGCTCGGGCTGGGCCTGCTGGCCCATTACGCTGCCAGGCAGCGTGGGCCGCAAGCCCGTGCGTGAGACCAGCGCGCTGCGCGCCAGGGCAGCCCGCAGGGGCTTTCCGCTGGGCCTCGCCCGGCGCTGGGCTTTGCCACGGGCCAGGCTCGTGGCTGCTAGGGTTTGACCCTGGGGCTGCAGCGGCAGCCCCTGGTCACCCTTTGGCCGCAGGTCGGGCTGCCCCATGCAGCCCGGCCACTTACCCGATCCGATTTTTTTTCTTCGGATCGGGTATATTTTCTAATAAAAATTAATATTTAAAATATCTAGAAATTAATAATTTCAATTTTAAAATATTAATTTATTCATCAAATAATTCGTTCTTTAAACCGTTAAATTAAATTACGTAATTATTTATCCTTGAACCATGGCTCTGATACCAATTGTTGGGAATCGGGATTTGATTCCTGACTCCATTACCACGAAATATGCTTCCGAGCCGTCCCGGTAACATTTAAAAAATTATTTTAAAGCGGAAAAACTTGTTATCGTAACGGCACGGATATCGGGTAATAACCATTTTGACAAGATCCGATAAATATTACATATTTAATATTCACAACTCATTATTAATATCATAGTCGAAATAAGAAATAAATAGAAAGCGGTAAATGTTTGCATTTATTAACCCAATGTATAAGGCCGTACCTCAGTTGACATTTCTGACTGCGGACTCTGAAGTTCGGCAGGGCTCCGTCGGTGCTGAGGGAAACACCCGTGATCTTCTGGGATATTCTCCTGGACTCCTCGTACCGAAGCGTGGGCTTCGCCGGCAGGACTCCGTCGCAAAATTTAACTGAGGTTCTTTTGAAGCTTCCAGAGAAAAAGTCTCCTAAGTCGAACCAGAAAAGAGATCAGAGGCAGAAAACTCGCAGACCCTAGAGAGAGGGGGAGAGCTCGAGTTTTTGCTCTGGGGAAGGTGTGTTGAATGTTGTAAATGAGCTCCCTATTTATAGACTTGGCCCGTAACCGAATTAGAGATTTTCACTCAAAAATTCGAATTTTATATATATTTAAATACTTTAATTATTTCAATCCAATGGCTAGATCCAATGGTTATAATTAAACTTGTATTTAATTAAATAAGAAAGACTTGGTAAATACAAAAACCAATCTTATCCTCTTATTTAAATATAATTCGAATTTATATATATTTTTAATTTCGAAAATTATTATTAAATATAATTAATTATCCTAATCCAAAGGCTTAGATTTAATCTTATCTAAATCCAATGGATATAATTAATTAGGGATTTAATTAAATATGAAAGACTTGGTAAATCAAAAAGCAAATCTTATCTACTTATTTTAATTTCGAAATATATATATATATAATAATGATAATTTCGAAATTAATTATCTAGATCCAACGGCTTAGATTAATTTTAGACCGATCTAATGGATCAAATTAATTTGGGATAAAAATCAAATACTCTAAGACTTGGTAAAAGCCTAATTCAATTTTATCCATATCATTATCTTCGATATATATATATATATATATATTATAAATATAATCAATTAATTTCCAATCCGACGGTAAAGATTAAATCTTAAACCGATCTAACAGATACAATTAATTAGGTCAAATTCGAAAACCCTAAGCTTGGTCACCAAGCTACTATTTTTGAATTAGGGTTAGGTCAAAAAATCAATCATCTTAATCCTACGGTTAATATTAAATCATCTCCGATTTAAAGGATAAGATTGATTTTAGGGTTTTTGCCAAAGTACCAAACTTTAGGTATTTATGCCGCAAATATTAAACCCTAGCTAGGTCAAACTCGTGTGGACTATATTATACTGGCCCACATCGATTTACACAATATATATATATAATTAAATATATATATTATTATTAATATAAATCCATTAATTATTAATAAGATATTAATAATTAAATCCAAATAATTCAATTATATTAATAATTCCTGATCTCAATATCACACATAAAAATGTCATGGTGCCACACCATCATTTAAATTCGTGACATGTGATTTAATTTCATAGTTTATCGAACCGAGCACAAACTTAAAAAATCCATAAATCACAAACCGCAAGTCGAAATGACTTGGTTCAAAAAGCAAAGTTGCATAATTTAATTTCCAACAACATGGTGCTGATAGAAAATATAAATTCTAACTTTCTTTTATCAGTTAATTTCGTGTACCAAGATATGGTACTTTTGCCACGCTAACGATAAAACTATCTGACGTCTGCCACAGACCTTTCAGTTTTATAAGTCTAGCCAAATGATTAAACATTATCCAGAATGTATTTTAATCACGTACGTATCATACGTTACGGAGCTATCCTGGGGACCATGAACCCGTATCACTTAAGCTCCAACGAACTGCTAGATGTTCGTCAAACCTCGAAGTGATTCCACTATAGACCCGAGGCTGCACTCTTTAGTGAAATGGTATATATTATTCCCTTTATAACAGCAGGGTGTCCATTGATACAATCAAATTCAGGTTATTGATCTTTCACTTGATGATCCACACAGGAGCAGGCGGTTTTTACCGTTATGCCCCTCATTGCATTTTCATCCTTGACTTAGTCAGTAATATTATGAGTGACCCACTTATGGTTTCGATTCATAAGTTGCGCACGGGTACCTCTCACTTCTCACCACCGACAATCAAGGGAATCATCATCACTCTGAAGAGAGCTATGTGATGCCCATGTCTATGACCAAGCTACCCTTACTGCTGACTATCATGTTCCCAAAATAATAGTGTTGGGAACAACGGTAATATATTGTGTTCTTTAACGGTTAAATCAAAGAACAATCAAGCCAGCAGCTCGGACTCAAGATCACTCAGGACTTAGATCGAATATCCATTTGATCATATACTAGTGACTCAACTCCAAGTTATCAGTGACGGTCTTATATGATAACTTCCGGAGTTTAAGTCAGGTCCAGTCCAGTATGAAGACACTTCATACTTAATGCACTTCTAGTGAGTGTGACACACACAAAATCCAGAATAGGATTGTCACTTAGTCACATTAATGACCTTATACGATTAATGGGCTCCCACCCAGTTGATCAGGTCACGGACATTTTAAGTTCATTTATTATGATTATTAATTCTTCCTCACATTGACTCTGTTGTGATAATAATAACATAATTGCATCCTTTATGAACTAAGGAAACAAACATTCTATTTTACTCTACCAGAAACTATAATAAGATTAACATAATAAGTATCATCTTTATTCAATGACACATCATAATCTTTTACAAATGGATAAAATATCTTGTTTAAGGACACATATGTCCAACACTCATATCCCACAATTAGTGGAAATAAATACATGAATATTCTATCGATATTATTATGATTGATTGTGTTATAACTGTAGCAAATATTTATCATTTATTGATATTTATAGTCATATATTATAATTTATTTCCTCTTGTAAATGCTCAGTACGGGCTTTATTGTAAATGCTCTTGTATATATATCTATTCATGAAGTGAATAAAGTAGTGAAGATTGTTATTTCATAGTTTGTAATCAACAATTGGGCATGTTAGACCACCTCCATCCGAACTCTCCATTTCATACTCCATTTTGCAGTAAAGTCACATCAACCAGTACCTTATCTTCATCCAAATTTCATTTTTAACACCAAATAAAATATTCTTTTTATATGCATGTTTCTCTTATTTATCTTCATACCCTTATATTAATTTAATATTTCTCATCTATACCACTAATTCATTATTTTACAATACAAAATTACTCCGTAGACCAATTTAAATATAAATACACAAATATCAAAATAAATACTTATTTAATAAAACCAATTACAACACAACACAAATAAAATAAAATAAAATAAATTACAACACAAATAAAATAAAATGAATTAAAAAATAAACTATAATTATGCATCGGAATTAACATACTCTTCCCACAAATGATCGATCAATGCATGTTTCTCTTATTTGCTTGTAGCGAGTTACAAAGTCTTGAATTTGTCTATCATCATTCTCCACCGTTTCAACCTCCACTGCCGCCGTTTCCCTCTCAGCTTCAATGGGTGCGCTGAGATCCCGCTCATCCTCGATTATCATGTTATGCATGATTATGCATGCAGTCATTATATCTTTTAAGTCTTCTTTTCGCCAAAATCTTGTCGGTTCCGCCACAATTGCAAATCGTGACTGTAGAACTCCGAAGACATGCTCTACGTCTTTTCTACAGGATTCTTACTTCATTGCGAAATATTGTTTTTTCCGGCCACGCGGCTCTCGGATAGTTTGCACAAGCGTTGACCATTTTGAATATATACCGTCAGCCAAATAATAACCCATATTATACTCTTGTCCCAATATGACATAACGAGTGGGAGAAGCAATACCTTGAGTAAGATTCAAAAATAAGTGGGAAGACGCTAAGACGTTGATGTCATTGTTGCTACCCGGCATGCCAATATAAGCATGCCATATCCAAAGATCATACTCCGCCACGGCTTCAAGTATAATTGTAGGTTTTCCGCTACGACCCGTGTATTGTCTTGCCCATCCGGTAGAACAATTTTTCCATTTCCAGTACATACAATCTAAACTTCCCAACATTCCTGGAAAACCCCGTTGACCTATATGGATAAGTCTAGAAACATCATTAGAGTTTGGTGATCTTAGATATTCGTTAGAAAATACCTCAACCATTGCTCGACAAAACATCTTCAAGCATTTAATTGTCGTCGACTCCACTATTTTGACGTACTCGTCAGTGGCATCTGCCGGAAGATCGTATGCCAGCATCTGGAACACAGCAGTTATTTTTTGAAGTGGTGATAAACAAAGTCTGTCGGCGCAATCCCTCCCTTGTTCAAAATAGTCATCGTGGGTTTTAACGGCCTCCACTATTCGGATGAATAATGAGTAAGACATCCGATATCTCCGACGGAACATGACGTCATTGTACAATAGGGTTTCAGAGAAGTAATTATTGAATAGTCGGCGGTCTGCACTCTCTCAATCCCGACTGATGAAAGCACGTCCAGGAACTAAGCCACCTCCGTTGGGCTTAGAGGTATGTGGAATGAGAAGTTGCATGATCACCATATTATTATTCATAATAGCTTGACATATAGCGTCTTCCTCTTCGTCAAGACAAATATGTTATATCATATACGACATCATCAGAAGAATCAGATGAGGAAGATGAACTAATATTCATTTTGAGGGGTGAAGCGTTTGATAGAGTGTGTTAATACATTGACATGAACTCCCAAAGTATTTATAAATCATTCGTACCTTATCGTTTTGCAAATGATATAAGAATTTAGGAGATAAGAATGCAGAGGATAAAATGCAGGCGATAGAATGCCGATGATAAAAAGAAAAAGAATGAAAACATATATATTGCAGAGGATAAGAGTGTTGCAGAGCAAGAGGATAAGAAACAACAAATAGTAATGTTGCAGATGATAAATAGTAACAGCAAGTAGTAATGTTGAATATGTTCGTATATGTCATTTCCTATAATTGAGGTGATGTACATGTTTGTTTTCATCTGAAATTATGCATAGCAAGAAACATTACACCAAATATGCCAATTCAAGCGTATGGATACTTTCACGATGAAGATAGACTTCTTTGTCAAATTTACATAGATATTTCTCAAGACCAAATCGTCAGTATGTACTAATCATCTGATCATTTTTGGGGTCGTGTTGGAGAAACTTACAATAAAGAAAAAAAAAACAACTTCAGAGATGCGTACAGCGCGATCAGTCCAGTCTCGCATCCAAAAAATTCTAAAAGCTGCAAGGAAGATGCATGCATGCATTCGACAAATCCAGCAAACAAAACCGAGCGGTGCAAACACGGATGATATTGTAAGTACACAAGCTCTTTCATTTTTCTTGATTTTAATTATTTAGTAATTGTATTTGGTTATGACAACTTGTAGATGGACAAAACCAAAGTGTTACTTGCTGAAGATCAACAATTCAAAAAGGGTTGACAGATCGATCATGTGTGGAACATCATTAAGAATTATGAAAAATTTCAAGATGGAACTTCAAATGCCAAACAAACATCTCGAGGTTCGTCTTATCCATCTAACTCAGATGACCTAACTTCTGAGTCAGTTAGACAACAATCTCCTTCCGAGCGTCCAGTTGGGGTAAAAAAAGTCAAATTGAAAATGAAGATGGATGACAAATTGGCCTCATCCCTTAGCGTTATTGATGAAGGAAATAAATAACTTTTCAGCAAATGAAAAATTCGGAAGGAATTAGACATCGCCTCTTAGATACTCAAATCAAGAGTAATGACTTAAAAAGAATCAAGGAAGAAAACAAAATATTGTTTCAGGACTTAAATTCACTACCACCTCATGTTAGTGCATATATGGAAGCTTAACAAGCAACTATTTTACAAAATATCGCTGAAACACAACAAACTCAAATGTCGGCACCTAATCCCGATTCATATTCCCAGTATTTCACCGGTCTTGGAGGATCCCAGTCCAATTTTCCCGAGTATTAGTTTATCTAATGTAATTTTATTTCCATTTTCTTTTATTGTACTGTGTTTTTTTTATTACTTGATGTCTTTTTAGTATTTTTTATTTATTTCGGTATTGTTGTAATGTCATTGTGTTTCGGTATTATTAATGTCATTTTAAGTTTTTACAAAGTGCAAATATTATTTTTACAAAGTGCAAAGTGGAGTTCCTCATAAAATAGTAAAGAATTTTAAAGAACATTACACTTTGTGTAAATATAAAACTTTAAAAGGATTACATTGTAAATAAATAAATAAAATGTGTTTGTCTACGGTGCACACCCATTTGGGTGAATACACTATTCAAATACGATTAAAAAAAACACCATTTTGGTGTCTTATTTGGAGGTCGGGTGGAGTGGATTTGAACTCCACTTTGGGTAGGGGTGTACAAAAAAACCGAAAAACCGAATTGTGGGATCGAAAACCTTATTACCGAAGACCTTAAAGACCGAAAAATAGGGTTCGGGTCCATAAAACAAGGTCTTCGGTCCAATTGGACTGCATTGGGTCTTCGGTTTTCGGTTTCAATTTTGAGAACCAGTACCGAAGACCCATTTGTACCGAAGACCTATTTAATTATTAATTTTTATTTTATAATAAATTCATATAAAAATAAGGTAACTTTCATAATAAATTAATTTTATTTCTAAACATTTGTTTTCTTTCATCTTTTGTTTATGGTTGTTCATGATTTTAATGTTCATAAAATTTGATTTTTACTTGGGTTATTAAGGTTATTCAACATCGTTAATAAAAGTCAATTAATCATTTATTACAAATAGTTATTTTCTCGTAAGCAATAAATACGTTTGATTCATTATTTAACATAAAAAAATTGAAAAGTACTATTGATGAAGATAAATTTTTACAATATATTTTTTTTACTATAAATGAGAGTCTAATTAGGTCCAAAACCGAATCTAGGACCGAATTTTGGTACTAAACAAGGTTTTCGGTACAAACGGTTCTGGCTCTATAAGATATGGTCTTCGGTTTTCAATTTAAAAAAACCGAATAATAGGGTCCAAGTCTTTTTTGTGTGTAAAACCGATACCGAAGACCCTCTTGTACAGCCCTAACTTTGGGTTTTTGGAGGTCGAGTGGAGATGCTTTTAGTTTGCTCACAAATATTTTTTTATTCCTATAGTTTCAACAAGGGTCGGTCTTAGCTATAAGCGAGCAAGATCGGTGCATCGAGTTTCTAAATCTAAGAACTGCGATTTTTTTTTTCTATACATTATTTATACTTAATTAAACATAAAATTTTGATTTTAAATACTTTCAGAGTCTCAAATTTTACTTAAGGACCCGACCAAACACCACAAACTCACGGTCGCCCCTGATTTTAATAGTTCAATATTAAATCTATACGAGAATTCAAATTTCATGATAATAATAATAAATGTTTTTTTTAGATTTATGAGCTTAATAGCAATTAGCACCTTGATGATATAATCATCTTGTTCTAAAATTGTTTAAATAAAGAAGAGTGAGGGAGTCGCATAGATAGAGAGAAGCCTTAAGAAAATCACAGCAAAGTACTTAAATTGTAATTAACTTGGACGGTACAAGACTTAAGTGAATAAAATAGCGCAAGAGTATCTAAAGTCAATAAATATGAAATAATATATATTAGGTCTAATTTTTGTCGTTAAATTCAAATGAGAGAATATACTTAGATAACTGGATGAGCACATAAACGTGTATCCTAAGTACGATTTAATTACACTATGCTAAAATATTGACCAACGTACGTGAAAAAAATACATAAAAAAAATACATATCTATGTACTGCTTCAATTTTATCAACTTAAAAACTTTTGTTGCTTTTTTTTTTAATTTACTTTAAACCTCCATCCATTAAAGTTTAAATACTTTTATAAAAAAAAAAAAATTGAAGCATTTTCTAAGAGTTTTTTCTTTCTTACTTACTATGAGATTAGAGTATTTTTTGATCGTACGTACTAAAAAAATAATAACTTAATAATTTTTAAATAGTTAAAACATTTTTATCATGATTATCTAAAAAAATTGCAAGATTTCAAGCATTCCTTTAGAGTTTTTATATTTCTTACAATGAGATCAGAGTATTTTTTAATCATGTTCAAAAATTATAACTATAAGTTTTAGATATAGATTTAGAATTTAAAATATATTCAATTTCAATGTTACTTAAATAATTTTCACAATTATAACGTGTTTTACACAAAAGGTATAGAAAGGCACGAATAATTGTCTCACTTATAACTATAAGTTTTAGATATAGATTTAGAATTTAAAATATATTCAATTTCAATGTTACTTAATGAATTTTCACAATTATAACGTGTTTTACACAAAAGGTATAGAAAGACACGAATAATTGTCTCACTTGGAGCTTAATTGACGGACAAAGACTGTAATTTGCTTTTGGTCACAAGTTGTAAGCACTTTTGACGTAGCTACTAAAATAAACAAATAGGTTTTTTATAATCATGACAAAAGTATTTAAAGTTCAATCAAGTAAAGTGGTAAAAGTGAAAATTTAACTATCAAATATTTAAAATAAAAAAATATAAGACAATACCTTTTCTTTTCTAATTTTAAAAGTCAAATTCCAAATGAAAAAAAAAGAGTTAAATAACTGAATAAATATATAAATGTGTATCTTGATTATGTTTATGATATAATAACACAGTGTTAAGAAATTTAACAAGACAAAAATAATTAGACTTAATATACTTCCTCTCACGTTTATTGTCTTTAATATTTTTATCGCTACATGTTTATTATTTTGACCTCTACAATCTTATTTGGTTAAAATTTAAATATTTTTACCTCCAAAATCTATGTATATATACATATATATATATATTAATAAATAATAATAATAAACCGGTGAATCCGGTGGTTTTGAGAGTAAAGCACCGAAAACCACCAGGGTTCAGGTAATTGGGTAAAATCAAAAGCTGTTAATTTAATAATCATATTCTCGGACACAAATAGAAACAAACACAACTTGTTAGTATTACAATCATAACTATTAATTATTTCGTGACTAAAATTATTAGACATCGTGCGTGCACCATTCCACTAGAGTATTTTCCACGTGGTACCAAATTTTGTCATGTCTGTAGCTCATCTCTCGTGTTGCCACTTGTCAGATACTCACACGAGTCATGCAGAAAGCAACGTTTATTTTAAACTATTTTTTAAATACAAAATTAAGAATTTAAAAGGAAATTTAAAAACTTTCTAAACATGAAAAAGTAATAATTTAAAAGGAAATTTGAATAACTATTTTTAAAAATATTATTAATCGATCTTATTATCCTATCTAATATTTAAAAAGTTATCTCTTAAATTTATTTTGATATGATTATTTTTTATTTAAAATAATTTTTAGATAATTCTCAAACTGTTTAAAATTATCTTAAAATTCTTCAAAAACTGTCTAAATTCAAAATAAAAATGTCCAAAAAATTTCTAAAACTAAATTTTGGTTTTAAATACGATACAGATTGAACTAATAGTGTTTTGAAAAATATATATTCATTTTTTCTTATATTAAATTATAATAAAAACAAAAATAATATGATACGTAAATTAAATTGCATAATAATCTACTATTATAAAGGTCTCTGGTTAGAGGTTCACTTTATCATATTATATGTAAAATATTATGAATTTTATGTTTTAAAAATAAAATACACAAATAATAATACACACATATTATCTTTACAATACACATATTAACTACACATACTATAACATATATTACTTATTACATGATACAAATAAAAAAAAATAAAAAAAGGTGGATATGGCGTGGTGAATAGTACTCCACCACTATTCACAATTGGCATGTTATACCGAAAGAGTGTACCTTTTGCGGTGTGATTGGGTATAAAAAAGACGCCAATTTCTTTTATGTTTTGTTTTCGCCGACTAGTATAAAACGGTGGTTTTGATTGATGGTTTAGTGGAGATGGAGGTATTTGGTTATGAGTGAAACCACTAGAAACTCTGTGTTGCAATTTGCAATACCACTACAGAAAGCAATGTTTAAAATTTAAATATTAATAAAGATCAAAGCTGCATTATTTGTAAACTAGCGACGAATTTGAAGAAATATGATATTTTTGAGCGTGTAAGTCACACACAATTAAGAGGATATGATCAGCAGATTTCTCAATGCGACCGTACTATTTTTGTATCTGATAATTTAAATATAATTCATAGAATCTCCTTAAATTAATCAATTTGATTGAGTGTCTGGACTAATTAGTGGGAATGAAATGTCTGTCACACTTGTGATGCTCACAGTCACGGGTGAGGGACTGACTATTTTGTGCTTTGGAGATCATTGCGGGATCAAACTTGTTAATAAAAACGTATAAAAACACTATTTATGAAATATTATTTTCCTATATTTTCTCTAAAAATAATTTTATTACAAAGAGAGTATAAAAAATATAGTTTAAGGGTGTTAGTTTAAAAACGTATAAAAAGAGATATATTAGTCACGAATGAAGCTTTCACGCTGTGTTAGTTTAATTTGTAGTTGGATTTTATATGTTTGAAAGGTATTTCTCACCTATTTTGTTTTTGTACATATAACTTCATATATTTTTTATTTATGTAAATTTGATTTTCGAGCTTCATTTCTCGCTTTGTAATTTTTTTGTGCCAACCACTAGTTGGATTTGGGACTAAAATTTGGGTACTAATGTCATGTCGTTTGGACAATTAATGTCCTGAAATTTGGACATTTATACACTAATATTATGAAATTAAAATAATGGATTAAGGGTAGGGTAAATTTGACCAATAATTTTTAAAAATCTTATTTTGATAATTATGAAAATTCAGAGTTTATTAAGAAAATTAATGGTGTTTTGGAGGTTTTAGAGTCTATTGAGTAAAGTTTTCCTATATATATATTATTGTCCTAAATGCAAGAAATTTTAGAGAAAAAAAATGACCGCAATTATTTTTCTTAATCAAGGACATTATAGGTCGAAATGACTTCCATTCTACATCATTTATTCAAGGTCCTAAGACACAAAAAAAAAAAAAAAAAAAAAAAAAAACCTTCATAGAACAACTTATGATTCTACAACAAAGGCTAATAACCGTTTTTCCTTTTTTGCAAGTTCCTAAAGTTCAGATCGCCCCAAACATATTATCGCCCCAAACCGATAATATATCGAAAAGTAATTTTGAATCTATATACAAAAAAATATCAAAATACGCAAAATTATTTATTGATTTTTCCGTCGGCATGCCCGTGAAATTTTTGCGACATTTGTGGCATGCCTCTTTTCTGAATTTTCCGTCGAAACTTCTAACGACATTCATTTTGTTACAGTTTACAAATAAAAAAATTTGGATTTTTCTAGTTCTTGGCGTTGAGTCTCTGTGTTTCTACCATGCCGTGTAAAGGCGACTCCCTCCAATAAATCAAGGTTCAATTAAATGGAAATTTTTTAAAAGAAAAGTTATGCTCCGGAAAGCCCTCTCTCTCTCTCTGTCGATTGGCTATGCATGTCAAATACCGGATATATTCGAGGCCGAAGTCCACGAAGAAACGGTCTCTATCCCTTCCAAAAATAAAGCAATTTTCTTTAACGTCGTAATGATCAACCAATGCAGTCACAAAGCTCCAATTTTATTTTTAAAGTGACGGGTTTGAAATTTAAGATGTACTTAAAACATGTACTTTCAACTTTCTCTTGAACTCTCTAATTAAGTTTCCACTCGGTAAAACTGTTTAAGTGGCTAGCGGTTTTCAATGGTTTCTTAACTTTTTAACCATGATGAAATTAGAAGAGGCGAACAGTTGATGGACTTTTTGCGGACCACCGCGTCGGACTGCAAAACCAAGTAACGTGTTAGAATTCTTGGTTGCTTGGCACACAAGAAACACGAGTGCCAATTCTATACCAAGTATTTTCCCTCGATCAATATACATAATTAAAACTGAGGCTTGCGCATCCGCACCTAAACGCCTAAAAAAAGTTGAGGCGTCTGCTTCGACGAGGCTCCGATGAGGCCCACCTCGAGGCTATTTCCGAGCGCCTCAAGTGGAAATGTGCCTTGAGGCATACGCCTCAAATGTTTTCCAAATCCATGATCACTTCAATGCCTCAGAATCATCGTTTGATCTCCGAAAAACTTGTTCTTGGCAATTTTAACAAAAAAAAAAAACTTAAAATACCCTCTTGACCTTTCTCTACCTCTAGTCTTTTCCCTCGGATAGTATCGAATTAGGATTAATCTATCGAATTGAATACAGAACTTGAAATATATAAATAACTCCGCATCCTAAAGTTGTTCGAATTGACTACCTAACTTGAAATCTATAAACAGCTTTGTATCCTAAATTTGACCTAATTAACAAAACAAAACAATGATGTCTTTCTTCGATTTGAGTTTGAGAGCTACGTCGACTTGGGTGCGGAAACTGACCTTCGATTGAGAAGAGATGGTTATGGTCTCGCGATAGTGATGAGTCCGATCGTCGAGTTTGAATTTTTTTGAAAGTGAGTTCAAAGTTGAATGGTCGACGAAGTATTATAAATTTTTAATTATTGAAAGGTGAAATTGTGACAAAAGTTCCTATATATTACGAGATTTCATGGTCTTGGTCATAATTGAAAAACATGCAATTTCAGAGGATGAATTATTTAAGTACAGATTAAATTCATAAATTTCATTAATCAATTTCAAAATTCATTCAATAGAATTTTATAATTACTAACGAGTTTCAAAATTAGAGTTTATTATTGCTTATGAGTTTCATACGCACTAATTAATTTCAAAATTCACTAATTCGATTGATTATCTAAAACCTAGCATTTTTTCAATTTATTTAATGTCCTAACATTATGTAGCCACTATATAACATCAACGTTTTATGAAAATAGAGTTTGATTTAAAATTTCATTGATCACTGATTATCTAAACCCTAATAGTTTTTCATTTAATTTAATATTTCAATTCCTTTAATATCCCAATATTATATAGCCATTATATAATATTAATGTGTTATAAAAATGGGGTTAATTACAATTAATTCCAGAAAAATTAATATCTAACATCTCAGACCTAGAGAAAATGAAATTATTGAACGATGAAATTGACAAGTGAAAACTAGTTAAATTGAGTGAGCTATCCTAATACGGAACAAACATAGTACAGAAAGACTAGTAAAATAAATACCGAAAAAGAAACAGAACATATCGAATGTACGGAGTACTCGTCCACTAATTAAATTTACATTTATTACTACTAATAATAAAAAAAAATTGAATTTTTCTGGTTATTGGCGTTGGGTCTCGGTGTTTCTACCATGGCGTGTAGAGGCGACTCCCTCCAATAAATCAAGCTGAACCCTTTCACTAAATGTGAAATTAAGCCTTTCAATTTTTTTGACTTTTACCACAAGCTAGTTCTCTCTGGAGATCCGTCTCAATGAATATGAAGATAAGGTACTGAAGTATCTCGTTGAGTCCCGTCGATAAATTTTACTTGTGTGTCGGTATGTCAACAAGGAGCGAGAATTGGAGACACGAAATTTCAAAGTTTTTGCGCTGGACATGGGGAATAAATCTTGGAAAAGGGTTGAAGATTTGGAAGGTCGAACATTGTTTATGCGTCAATATTCTTTAAGGGAGTTCTCTTCATATGAGCTTAACTCGAAGATGAAAAATTCCATTTACTTCTTCACCGACCATGAGACTCCATAGTCGAGTGAGTGGACCTCGCTTGGTATGGTGAATATTACGTCCATTCACGGCATAAGCAACTCCGACGAAATTTTTTGGGGGATTTTTAAGGTTGGAGATGATGGCAATACAGACTATTGCTTCCGTGGCCGCAAAGACGTTTTCCCACTGACATGGTTCACCGTTCTTCTATGCTGGTAGTGTAGAAACTTTCTTGTCAATTAATAGTCTTTTGCAGTTGTTACTTTACTTCTTTGTCCTTAATGGATTCTAACACCCGAAAGTACTATTAGACTTCTTATGTAATATGGACTTTAAATTATGTATAAACATTTGGTGGAGTTTAGGCTAGAGAAAATGAACACTGCGTATGTTAGGTTTAATTGAAGTTTATTTTGAATTATTTTGTTTGTGCCAGTGTGTTTTTGGATAATTTTGATATAGTTTGTTGGTGGAGTTTAGGCTAGACAAAATGAACACTGGGTGTGCTTATGGATGTTTTTTATGATTATTTTATGCAACTATGGATAAGAAAAAAGAAATTCGTATGCGTAACAACCGCCCAAGACCATTAATACAATGGTAGAAGAGTTGGAAACAACAAAACTCGTCGAACGTATTCCACGAGAGCAACAACATATATCGATGTTAACTGGGCCTGAACTGAATACCGTATTTGATCAAATCAATGGACCTCAAAAAAATATGTTCAATATGTGTCGCATGAACCGAGAACCGTTCTTGGCAATCCTCAACCTAATAAGCTAATCTCTAGTTAGAATTGGAATATGAGAGGTGCACGTGAAACTTCATTTATGATGTTCATGCATATTATATCTCAGTATAACCGAAATAGAGCAATTCAAGATAGATTTCAACATTTTAGAAAGACGGTGAGCATACACTTTAATAGAGTGCTTAATGCTATATTGACCTTAGCATCAAGAGTAATCAATATCCTGGATGCGATAACACTCGGCCAGAGATTGAAACCAATACTGAATACTTTCCTTATTTCCAAGTAAGTAATTTATGTTATTATAATACCGATGATATTAGTGTTAGAATAATATTATCTGATCTTTTTTTTTTTTTTGCAAAACTGCATCGGTGCCATTGATGGAACTCATATTGAAAGTATCGTGCCTGCTGAAATGCAAAACAGGTACGTAGGCCAAAAAGTAGGGGTAAAATCGGGTCGGGTACCCGGTTTTTTTGGGGTACCCGCTACCCAGATCCGAAAACCGGGTATCTGAAAAATGATGCCCGGTACCCGAAATTCGGGTACCCGAATTCCGGGTATCTAATTTTTAATACCCAGATCCGGTACCCGGTTTTGAAAATTGGGTCTGGTTTTTAACCGGATCCAGGTTTTTACCCGAATTTTTTTTTTTAATTTTTTTAAAAAGAAATTATCTCAAAATAAACAATTACACATTGTCTCGTAAATAAAGCACATACAGCCGTTGTCTTAAAATTAAAATGCATAAACAAAAAAAAACATAATCTTGCGGTTTTTTCTTCGTTTCCGTTATTTCTTCGTTCCCCGCATCAAGCATCATCATCAACGTCATCAACTGTAAACATATCATATGACAATAAAATAAGTATTACAAGTCAAATAAACATGAGATGAAAATAATTAAATAAAAATATAAGGCAAGTTAGATAATTACTCGGCTTATTATAAAGCACTTCGAGTTCTTCATTCACACTTTCGGCCTCATCCGTCTACTCATTCATGACCACCACCTCGTGCTTAGCACTTAGCCAATTTTTCAGACAAACCAATGTCTCGACGGTCTTAGGAAGTAATGAGCTCCTGTACGGATCAAGAATCCTCCCACCACTTGAAAAAGCCGCTTCAGAAGCCACAGTGGAAACAGGAACGGCTAAAATTTCTTTAGCAATTTGAGCTAGCACAGGATATTTAATAGCATTGAGACTCCACCAAGAAAGAACATCGAACGTGCGATTTGAAGCACTTTCCTTTGGATCGCAAAGGTACCTCTCAATGTCTGATTTTGCTTCATCATGATTAGTAGACGACTCCGACACCATGTACGATGCTAGCGTGAAACCCGTTCCAGTCTGATCAACATTCATACTCGTCTGCGAAGGACACTCAGTACTACAAGAGGAACCACCTTTACCGCCATTGTATAAGTCATACAACCTTTGTAGCAATGCTTTCGTCGTCGCCACGACATTCTTAGCCACTTCAGGAGTAAATAGAAGATTAAGGAAATGATTAATGTAATGTACCTTGTATCTCAGATCAAGAACAGTTCCTAAGAATATGATAGGATTAACTATTCCGGGAATGTCCCAATAGCTATTAAATTTGACCTTCATATTCTCAGACATTGTCTTAACGCTTGTATCCTGCGACTTAAGATGATGCTCGATTGTTGCTTTAACATCGCACAAATCCGTGAGGCACAAGTTGGATGTCGCAGTATCGGTCGCACTTAGTCTCTTGGTCAGATCATAGAAAGTCTTGAGAACCTTCATAAATGTGGTGGCGTTTTCCCAATATTTATCACGGGGTGGACCCTCCTTATTTTCCTTGCGAAAATAGGTGTAGTAGTATAAATCGTCCTCGTTCATCTGTTGAAAAACTTTTTAGAATTTCAGAGCTGCTTCTAACATGGACACTAGTACAAATTGTTGATCCTACCACGGTGTTTCAACCACGGATTTTTTTTTCCATGGTCGAAATCCAAGTTTCTACCATGGAATTTTTTTTACATTGTTGAAAATCGAGTCACGCCGCGGCATGCTCTCAAATTTACCACAGACATATTTTCCGTTGTTGAAAATGTGTCGTAGTGATGTTGATAAGCCGCGGCAGATAAATGATGCCGCGGCACGGGTGGTACACAACGACACTTTTTAAGTGTACGCCACGACGTGTATTAAAAGACGCCACGGCATGTCGTTTTTAGAGATAAGCCACGGCATTCTCCACGACACGCCGTGGCATGGTGGTACACAACGACAGCTTGAAAACTAAAATCCTGGTAGGCCGCAGTGTAACTTGAAATACGCCACGGCATTGTGTTTTAAGTGACACGCCACAGCATCATTTATAACAAGCCGCGGCACGGGTGGTACACGACGACACTTTTAAAACCGTTGTTCATAACCCGCAGTAAAAATCCTAGTAGGCCGCGGCGTGTCTTGAAATACGCCACAACATTGCGTTTTAAGTGACACGCCACAGCATCATTTATAACAAGCCGCGGCGTGTCTCGTATCATAACCCGCAGTTAAAAATCCTAGTAGGCCGCAGCGTGTCTTGAAATACGCCATGGCATTGCGTTTTTAGTGACACGCCACGGCATCATTTATAACAAGCCGCAGCGTGTATCGTATACTTAACCCTAACTTCTCAGTTTCTCATTGCGCCGTCGAAACCCAATACCTCGCCTCTCAACCCTTCGCCTTCGACCTCGCCCTCGACTCCTACCCCTTCGCCGTCGCTCCCGCTCTCGCCCTCTCTCTCGTCCTCGCCGTCGCCATCGCCCTCGCCTCTTTACCTAGCCCATCGCCGTCGCTCTCTTTCTCGCCGTCGATTTGCCGCGACACGCTTCTCGCCGTCGATTCGCCGCCGTCGCCTCTCAATGTTAGTATTGATTTCAAGCTTGATTTTTATACCATTTTTTTCGTTTTTTTTATTATTCGAATCAATACTTGAAAATTGATTGTATTAGGTTCATGGTATTGGTTTTGTGAGATGAAATTAGGTTTTGAAATTAGATTAGGTTTTGAAATTAGGTATTGGTTTTGTGAGATAAATTAGGTTTTGAAATTAGATTTTGTAATTAGGTTTTGAAATTAATTGAGTATTGAATTTAGGTTTTGCGTATTGAAATTTAGTTTTGGGTATTGAAATTGCGTTTTAAAATTAGGTTTGTGTATTGAAATTGCGTTTTAAAAAATTGGATTAGTTTTGAAATTGCGTATTGAAATTCGGTTTTGAAATTAGTTTTGTAATAATTAGGTGTTAGGGAATTGAAATTAGTTATATTGATTAGTTTTTTTGCTTGAAATTAATAATTTAATATGTGACGTTATCTTTTTTATAGATTTCAATGGCACCCCAAAGAAAACGAGCACGTGGATATTTAGTGGTTCGATCCGGATCTGGGAGCCTAGCCGAGGTAGAGGTCCCGGAGGATCTACCAGTTGATCCACCACCTCCCGTTGAAATACCGAACTTCAACACCGAAGCGGCGAAGAAACGATTTCTACAAATTAGCACGCGGAAATATGCCCAGAGCGGGGATTTGCCAAATTCCCAATTTCAGATATGAGTGAACTCGGCGAAGCTCTCAATGAGAGCATCATACAGCGCGGTTGGTAGAATTTCGTACTCCAACCAAAGATCAAGGCGAGGAGTGTGTTGGTGCACGAATTCTATGCAGCTCTTCCCGATGAGTCAGCAATCGGGTATGTCAGTGTTCAGGGTACTCGATTTGAGATCAATCCTCGAATCATTAATGAGTACCTTGGAACCCGAAATTTTACGGACGAGGAAAACGAGCACAACCACTTACACGACCAAGAGTTGAATCAACTGTTCTACGACGCCATAGCGGCGGCAATTGCTACGCCCGAAGCTAAATGGCACGAGAAGGGCGGAGAGGCACGGCTGGTCAAAAGTCGGCTGAATCGAAAAGCCAAAGTGTGGATGTACTTCTTTGGGAGCAACCTATACCCGCATTTGCACTTCACATAGCTGCAGTTCGACTTTCTCAAGTTGATCTACGCCGGAGTTACGGGATTGAATATCAACGTCGGTCGTTTCATATTCTCTTACATGCGTGGCATGGTGTACGAGAAGTCGAAGAGCTCATTGGGCTTCCCGTTCCTTATCACAGCTCTTTGCATAAACGCCGGGGTAAGTATAGCTTCATTTGTGTATAAGTTTAGTTGTGAAATTCAGTTGTATCAATATTGATTTAATCTGTCTTTGAAACTATCGTTTAGATCAAGGAGAATGAACTCGACATTCAGGTGCCGAATGGAAAGAAGATGGACGCGGCCTGGATGCAGAGTTTGAAAGAACCCGAAGATGAGTAGCCAGCGATCGTACCTGAAAATCCGGTAAAATTATAGCTTCATTTGCTTAATTATTTATAATTGATTTTATATTAATCTAATCTTGCTTGAATTTCATGGTTCAGGCCGTTGAGATACCGCCTGCTGCCGCCCTCCCAATGCCTGAGCTTAACTACGATGCTCCGCCGATGAGAGCCTCCGTGGCTAACGGTGTTCGTAGTCTTCTGGAGTTCACTGCATATTGTAGGTCCTTCTGGCCGGGTATCTACCCAGGTTAGAATCCTATCCCTAATCAATATTACATATGTATTGAAATGTTTTTAATCAATAAATGCAATCTGTAAAATTTACCCAGGATTCCAGGCGCCAAATCAGTTTCCACCAATGACTTGTCAGCAGCATATCCTGATCAGTATCCGGCGCCGGCATTTGTTGACGGAGTCGGGAACGGCGAGGGCCAGAACGGCGGCGAGAACGTAGGCGGCGAGAACGGCGGCAACGAGAACCCCGAGAACCCAGCCAACACCGCCAACCCCGCCAACCCCGCGATCCCCGAGAACCCCGCCAACCCCGAGAACCCCGAGATCCCCGAGAACCCTGCCAACCCCGAGATCCCCGAGAACCCCGCCAACCCTGCCAACCCCGAGATCCCCGAGAACCCCGCCAACCCCGAGAACCCCGAGATCCCCGACGAAATCAACAACGAAGGCGAGAACAACGAGCACCCGGTCGAAGATTAGTATTTGTATATGTTTATTTTGTTTATGATGTTTATTTTGTTTGAACAATTACTTACTCTGTTTATTTTGTTTGATCAATTATTTAGTTAATATTACTATGTTTGTTTACTTTGAAAAATTATTTAATTACTTTGAAAATTGCATTATTTTGAAAATAAAATTATCAACATTTTCATAGTTTATTGTACTTCGTTTTGTAAAATTAATAAGATAATTTAATTGTGTAAAATTGTTTACAATTAATAAGATAATAAATAATTAAATTGTGTAAAATTACTTATCATGCCGCGGCCTTTAAATGAACCCGCCGTGGCCTGATTCAAATTTACCAATATACCCTCTGGATTATACAACACGCCGCGGCATCATCAAATAAGGCCTCCGCGAGTTGCATAATTCAGAGGGTATATTGATAAACATAAAAGATAAGTCGCGGCATTAAGTTACCCATGCCTTGGCATTGGCCTATGAAGCCTTGGCTTGGGTATATCGTGCCGCGGCATGTATGCTGTTTCAAATTATACAGAGAGCATGGATTCTGTAAGTCGTGATACGCCGCGGCGTTACCATCTATATGCCACGGCGTTACTTTAAAGGCCGAGGCATAGCTGTCAACATGCCGTGGCGTGACTTCGACTACGGTAATTACCGTGGTTCAATGAATCATGCCACGGCATGGTGAACATCGTGCCGCGGCTAGTTTCATACTTCATTCATTTGGAAAATTATAAAAAAAAAATACTTTTACAATGATAATATCACTCACAACAATTCAATATTGTATTTAATACTTAAGAACTACAATAATTAAAATATATAGAATTATGTAAAATATATAGAATACAAATATGTAAGAATACAATATTACATTTAATACTTTTATAACAACAAAATCATTTACAACAATTTAACATTACATTTATTACTTTTAAAACAACAAAATCACTTACAACAATTAAACATTACATTTAATACTTTTAAAACAACAAAATCGCTAACAACAATTCAACATTACATTTATTACTTTTAAAACAACAAAATCACTCACAACAATTCAACATTACATTTAATACTTTTAAAACAACAAAATCACTCACAAAAATTCAACATTATATTAATAAAACTACAACAATTAATATCATAATTCGTCATCAATACCTAAATCTCTACGACAACGATCGCCATGTCGACGTAAATGAGTCGTGCCTCGTTCAACGATTGCGAGAATCTATTGTACTTCGTTTTGTAAAATTAATAAGATAATTTAATTGTGTAAAATTGTGTTACAATTAATAAGATAATTAATAATTAAATTGTGTAAAATTACTTATCATGCCGCGGCTTTTAAATGAACCCGCCGTGGCCTGATTAAAATTTACCAATATACCCTTTGGATTATGCAACGCGCCGCGGCATCATTAAAGAAGGCCTCGGCGAGTTGCATAATTCAGAGGGTATATTGATAAACATAAAAGATAAGTCGCGGCATTAAGTTACACATGCCTTGGCATTGGCCGATGAAGCCTTGGCTTGAGTATACCGTGCTGCGGCATGTATGTTGTTTTAAATTATACAGAGAGCATGGATTCTGTAAGTCGTGGTATGCCGCGGCGTTACCATCTATATGCCGCGGCGTTTCTTTAAAGGCCGAGGCATAGCTGGCAATATGCCGTGGCGTGAATTAGACTACGGTCATTACCGTGGTTCAATAAATCATGCCACGACATGGTGAACATCGTGCCACGGCCAGTTTCATACTTCATTCATTTGGAAAATTATAAAAAAAAAACACTTTTATAATGATAATATCACTCACAACAATTCAATATTATATTTAATACTTAAGAAATACAATAATTAAAATATATAGAATTATGTAAAATATATTGAATACAAATATGTAAGAATACAACATTACATTTAATACTTTTATAACAACAAAATCACTTACAACAATTCAACATTACATTTATTACTTTTAAAACAACAAAATCACTTACAACAATTAAACATTACATTTAATACTTTTAAAACAACAAAATCACTTACAACAATTCAACATTACATTTATTACTTTTAAAACAACAAAATCACTCACAACAATTCAACATTACATTTAATACTTTTAAAAAAACAAAATCACTCACAACAATTCAACATTATATTAATAAAACTACAACAATTAATATCATAATTCGTCATCAATACCTAAATCTCTACGACAACGATCGGCATGTCGACGTAAATGAGTCGTGCCTCGTTCAACGATTGCGATAATCTTTTGTACTTCGTTTTGTAAAATTAATAAGATAATTTAATTGTGTAAAATTGTGTTACAATTAATAAGATAATTAATAATTAAATTGTGTAAAATTACTTATCATGCCGCGGCCTTTAAATGAACCCGCCGTGGCCTGATTCAAATTTACCAATATACCCTCTTGATTATGCAACGCGCCGCGGCATCAATAAAGAAGGCCTCGGCGAGTTGCATAATTCAGAGGGTATATTGATAAACATAAAAGATAAATCGCGGAATTGAGTTACCCATGCCTTGGCATTGGCCGATGATGACTTGGCTTCGGTATACCGTGCCGCGGCATGTATGTTGTTTCAAATTATACAGAGAGCATGGATTATGTAAGTCGTGGTATGCCGCGGCGTTACCATCTATATGCCGCGGCGTTTCATTAAAAGCCGAGGCATAGCTGTCAATATGCCGTGGCGTGAATTCGACTACGGTCATTACCGTGGTTCAATAAATCATGCCACGGCATGGTGAACAACGTGCCGCGGCCAGTTTCATACTTCATTCATTTGGAAAATTATAAAAAAAAAATACTTTTATAATGATAATATCACTCAAAACAATTCAATATTATATTTAATACTTAAGAACTACAATAATTAAAATATATAGAATTATGTAAAATATATAGAATACAAATATGTAAGAATACAACATTACATTTAATAATTTTAAAACAACAAAATCACTTACAACAATTCAACATTACATTTATTACTTTTAAAACAACAAAATCACTTACAACAATTAAACATTACATTTAATACTTTGAAAACAACAAAATCACTTACAACAATTCAACATTACATTTATTACTTTTAAAACAACAAAATCACTCATAACAATTCAACATTACATTTAATACTTTTAAAACAACAAAATCACTCACAACAATTCAACATTATATTAATAAAACTACAACAATTAATATCATAATTTGTCATCAATAGCTAAATCTCTACGACAACGATCGGCATGTCGACGTAAATGAGTCGTGCCTCGTTCAACGATTCCGAGAATCTATTGTACTTCGTTTTGTAAAATTAATAAGATAATTTAATTGTGTAAAATTGTGTTACAATTAATAATATAATTAATAATTAAATTGTGTAAAATTACTTATCATGCCGCGGCCTTTAAATGAACCCGCCGTGGCCTGATTCAAATTTACCAATATACCCTCTTAATTATGCAACACGCCGCGGCATCAATAAAGAAGGCCTCGGCAAGTTGCATAATTCAGAGGGTATATTGATAAACATAAAAGATAAATAGCGAAATTGAGTTACCCATGCCTTGGCATTGGCCGATGATGACTTGGCTTGGGTATACCGTGCCGCGGCATGTATGCTGTTTCAAATTATACAGAGAGCATGGATTCTGTAAGTCGTGGTATGCCGCGACGTTACCATCTATATGCCGCGGCGTTTCTTTAAAGGCCGAGGCTTAGCTGTCAATATGCCGTGGCGTGAATTCGACTACGGTCATTACCGTGGTTCAATAAATCATGCCATAGCATGGTGAACATCGTGCCGCGGCCAGTTTCATACTTCATTCATTTGGAAAATTATAAAAAAAATACTTTTATAATGATAATATCACTCATAACAATTCAATATTATATTTAATACTTAAGAACTACAATAATTAAAATATATAGAATTATGTAAAATATATAGAATACAAATATGTAAAAATACAACATTACATTTAATACTTTTAAAACAACAAAATCACTTACAACAATTCAACATTACATTTATTACTTTTAAAACAACAAAATCACTTACAACAATTAAACATTACATTTAATACTTTTAAAACAACAAAATCACTTACAACAATTCAACATTACATTTATTACTTTTAAAACAACAAAATCACTCATAACAATTCAACATTACATTTAATACTTTTAAAACAACAAAATCACTCACAACAATTCAACATTATATTAATAAAACTACAACAATTAATATCATAATTCGTCATCAATACCTAAATCTCTACGACAACGATCGGCATGTCGACGTAAATGAGTCGTGCTTCGTTCAACGATTGCGAGAATCTCTTGTCGGCACCATTTGCATTTCGCGTACCTATCTTGAGTTTGAGTCTCAACGTTCCATTTAAGCCTCATTTGAAAATCTGATTCCCATAGTGAAGACGGTGGCCTACCACGCCCACACCCACGCCCCCTCGTCGGTCGCGGCCCACCGGCACTAGAGGTAGGCATCCGATTTAGAGTTGGATTCGGAGGCATTTCAAACTCCTCGGTGTCGTCGGAGGAATTTGGAACACTTTCAAAATCGGAGGAGATGACAATAGTATTATTGGAACTTGTTTCCATGGAAAAACTATCATCATCGGAGGAAGAGGAAAAGGAAAACACGTAAATGACCGGGTGATATTCCGATGACAAACCGAAACGAGACGGATGATCATCCATAACTAAGAAAAATGATGATATTTTTTAACCTAAGGATAAATTTGATGAAACATAGACTAAAATGTGAGCAAGTAGGTTTAAATGGAAGATTTATGTGAATTTTAACGTTTTTAACATTATTTTGACAAATATAGTCGTTTATTACCGTTGTGGGGTAATAATTCGGGTGAAAAAAAAACTAGCCGTTTTTGTGTCAGCGACAGTAAGCCGCGGCATGGATAAAAGATGCTGCGGTGTGTCAAGTTTGTACAACGGTTATTTCCGATGTGTGAGATAGAGCCGTGGCTTCTGAACAATAGGCCGCGGCGTGTTTAATTAATTTGTACAATTTTTCCCTAAACTTAAACCCTAAACTTAAAACCCATAAATTTAAACTGTAATTATTAACAAATATTTAAGAATACATATGTGATTAATTATAAAATGTATAGAATTATGAATACACGTGTTTATATTATAAATACATGATCATCACTTAACAATTTCACATTACAAGTACCACATTACAACACATTACAAGTACCACATTACAACACATTACAAGTACATTATGATAAGTACCACATTGCAACACATTACAAGTATCACATTACAACACATTACAAGTACATTATGATAAGTGCCACATTACAACTCCATTACAATTTAAAGCTACATCTGTCCCATAATTTTAACAAATACAATTAAAAAATGTAAAATAAAAAATATTTAAAAACCATGCCTTCTACGACAACGCACGGCATGATCATGAAGAGGATAGATGTCTCTATCTGGGTAGGGAAGAACAAACAATAGTCCGCACCATTTGCATTTAGCGTGCTTATCTAAATTTTGAGTCGAGTTATTCCAATCATGCCTTATATGGAAATCGGTATCCCACGATGAAGAAAATTGAGATCCACCACTACCTCTTGTGCGGCTTGAACCAACGGAATGAGCGGTGCGAATCTAACGTGGAGGCATTTCAGACTCTACTGTTTCTTCGGAATTTTGAACGCTTTCTTGAGAATTTGTTTCTGGGACTATAGTATCATTGGAGTTTATAATTTCTTGGACTTCCGAATCAGAGTTTGTTTCTGGGACCACAGTATCATCGAAATTTGTTTCTAAGACTATAGTATCATCTGATAGATTTACCTAGTGATCGTTGTCATAATCGAAAGAAGACGAAGAATAGGACGAAACAATAACGACTGGGACATTACCGATAGAAGACGGATGATCATCCATATTAATTTTCAATTTTTGTAGTCAAGATATTTTGTGTGGGTTAAAATATAAGTTAACATGGTTGTATATATAGAACAAAGTTATGAATTTTAAGTTTTTTTAGACTATTTTCGCAAATATAGCCGTTTTTAACCGTTGGGGGGTAATAATTTTAACCCTAGTAGCTAGTAAAAATATAGCCGTTTTTACGTCAGCGGGTACACGCCGCGGTGTATAACTGGAAGGCCGCGGCTCTTGTTAAAATCAGGGGGTATAATTGTAAATGAAAGCAATATGCCGCGGCTTTATGTCACAAATGCCAAGGCATGAGCGAACAAAGCCTCGGCTTCCTGTACCCATGCCGCGGCGTAAACAGAGAAAAATCTTCCCGAGGGCAGATCAAATTTGATCGAGTAATCTTTGTCAGGTCATGTCGTGGCGTTAGTGGGGTACGCCGCGGCGCGTTTCTAAAATTTTATCAGGTCATGCCGCGGTATATATAGGTATGCCGCGGCTTTATGACGACGACGACATTTATCCATGGTGGATATTCAACATGCCACGGCGTAATTTATATCACGTCGCGGCACTCGTCGCAGATCTGCCATTATTATTTTGTTTTCATACCCATTTACACCATAACTCCAAAAACCCTATTTTTTTCTCCCTTAGGCAACTTTTCCATCGATTTCGAATTTGGGCTCGGTGCTTCGTCACGAAAGAAAAAGGTATTTAATCTTCAAATTCTTTATTTGCAATATGGCATCTAGGGAATGGATGACGAAAAATAGAATGAGCGATGATTACCGACATGGTGTTCAAGAATTTATGGATTTTGTGCGTTTAAACTTTGAAAAAGGAGATTTGATTAGGTGTCCTTGTCTTTTATGTGGAAATTTAATTTCGAAATCTATGAAAGTAGTCAAATCGCATTTGTTAGTAATTGGTATTATGATTTCCTATGATCATTGGTACTTTCATGGAGAAAAAATGCGTGGTAAAAGAGTCAATGATTTAGTTGAAGAAGAAGACAAAGACGAAGCCGATGACATTGGTGGTTTGATGGATGATATCGACTATAATTTTGTGGGAAGACCGCAATTATTAGAGTCGATGGTGGGGGATTTCGAAGCGCCTTTGTATGATGGGAGTAACACAACAAAAATAGGGTTTTTGGTATCATTATTCCATTTAAAGGCGGCAGGAAGTTGGACAATTTCTAGCTTTACGCAATTGTTGTAACTCCTTCGTGAAACGTTGCCGGCCGGTAATAAAGTTCCGTCAGGAATATATGCGGAAAATAAGACATTGGGTTGTTAGGTTTAATGTTTGAAAAGTTCCATGCATGTCCAAAAGATTGCGTACTGTATAGGAAGGAGCATACAGAATTAAGTGAATGTCCACTGTGCAATGAGTCAAGGTGGAAGACAGGAAAGGAGCCACATGATGGTATCAAAGGGGTTCCGCAGAAAGTATTATGGTACATTCCCCCATTCACCCGCCTCAAACGCATGTTTAACTATATTAATCACGCGGAGAACATGGTTTGGCACTCAAAAAATCAGAGTAATGATGGCATTATAAGACACCCTTGTGATGGTTCACAGTGGAAAAGTTTTGATATTCGGTATCCGGAATTCAGCTCATATCCCAGGAATTTGCGTCTCAGTTTGGCAACAGACGGGATGAATCATTTTGGTAACATGAGTAGTCGCTATAGTGTTTGGCCGGTAATACTTTGCAACTACAATCTCCCTCCGAAGTTGTGTATGAAGCGGAAGTTCTTGATGTTGAATCTTTTAATTTCGGGACCGAGCCAACCAGGAAATGACATCGACGTCTACTTAGCACCTTTGGTCGATTATCTAAAGATGACGTGGAACGAAGGAATTGAGATCAACGATGCTTACCGACGCGAAGTGTTCAAGTTGAAAGCAATGTTAATGTGGACAATCAACGTCTTCCCAGCGTACGGAAACTTGTCTGGTTACTCGGTGAAATGTTCTATTGGTTGTCCAGTCTGCATCAAAAATACATCTTCAATCCGGTTGAAACATGGGAAGAAAACAATTGTTCTCGACCATATGAGATTTTTACCGAGAGATCACCCGTATAGGGAAGCAAGAATTTTGAACATCGACCTCCTCCAAAAAATTTGAACGGTGAAGATGTCTATAAATTGATTTATGAAGAGACTTATGAAGTGCTTGGAAAAAGAACGTCGAGTGGTAAGAGGAAGCAAAAGAAATTTGAAGATAGACCGTTCAAAAAAGTATCAATCTTCTACGAGCTCCCGTATGGGAAGATGCATTACGTTCGACATTGTTTGGACGTTATGCACATTGAAAAAAAGTATGTGAAGCGATTGTTGGTACATTGCTTGACGATCCAAATAAAACAAAAGACGGGTAAAATGCTCGACAAGATCTCGTTGAATTGGGTATAAGACCGGATTTGCATCCTAAAATGGCTGGAAAGAAAACATTACTACCACCGGTTGTCCACACTTTATCAAGAACGCAGCGAAGGAAGCTTTGTGGATGGCTTGCGGCGATAAAAGTTCCAGAAGGTCATTCTTCGAACTACAAGAGGTTTGTATCTATGAAGGATTTGAGACTTATCGGAATGAAGACTCACGATTGTCATATGTTGCTTCAACAAATACTGCCTCTTGCATTGCGAGGGTTTTTGCCAAAGGAAGTTCGATTCGCAATTTTAAAGTTATGCGAATTTTTCAACAAAATTTGCTCCAAAACTATTAAGGTTCAAGATCTTGACGAGTTACAAGTGGACTTGGTAAAAACCCTATGTATGCTCGAGATGTTCTTTCCACCCTCATTTTTTGACATCATGATTCACTTAACCGTTCACCTAGTACGCGAAGTGAAGTTATGTGGACCTATATTTCTACGGTGGATGTATCCAATCGAACGGTATATGAAAGTCTTGAAAGGGTACGTGAAGAATTACAATCGACCAGAAGGGAGCATTGTCGAAGGATATATGGCAGAAGAGTCGGTTGAATTTTGTGTAGAGTATTTCCCGAGAACTTGGCCAATTGGTGTTCCCAAAATAGCCAAAGCGGAATCCAAAGGCTTATCTGCAGGTAATTATTATAATTTTTAAAATAAATACGATGTTAATATTTATATTACGTGTTGAATATAATATTTATTTTGATGTTTTTATGTACAGCAAATCCTTCAACTGTCAACCGAAAAGAATGGGAGCAAGCCGTTCTCCATGTGTTGCACAATTTAGACGTCGTGGAACTCTTTATCGATGTGCATATGAATGAGTTAAGGTTTACTTATCCAAAAAAATCAAAAAACGAAAAATGGCTAAATGAATAGCACAACCGTACGTTTGCAAAGTGGATCGATGAATATTGTTATGCAAGAAGAAAAAATTTAGATGAGACACTATTGAAGATCTCTGGCGGGCCTTCACAAGTAGTTATCAGGTACACGTCATGGTACGTTAACGGGTACACATTTTACACAAGGGAAAGAGACGAAAAACACCACGTACAAAATAGTGGTGTTGTATTCTTTGCGGAAGGAATCCATGTTGCGTCGGCCAAGGATAGGAATCCAAAACAAGCTTTTATGAGCTATTTTGGCTATGTAAAAGATATTTGGGAGCTTGATTATTGTGGTTTGCGAGTTGGATTGTTTAAGTGCAAATGGGCGGACAACAACCACGTCAAAGTTGACAATGATGGAGTTACAGTTGTTGACTTTAGACGGATGAGTTATGCCAATGATTCATTCATGCTGGCATCCCAAGCATCTCAAGTGTTTTATGTCTCGGACCCGGTCGATCAAGAATTATCTCTCGTCATGCATGTGAATGCGAGAAATGTAGAAGAATCGAATGAAGAAGTTGAAGACATCACTACCATCGCACCATTCTCCAACGGGCTACTATCGTTTGACGACGACGACGACGACGACGACGACGACGCCGACGCCGACGCCGACGCCGACGCCGACGCCGACGCCGACGCCGACGACGACGACGACGACGACGACGACGACGACGACGACGACGACGACGACGACGACGACGACGACGACGACGAAGACGACGACGACGACGATGACGATGACGATGATGATGATGACGTCGAGATATCCCGGCATTGGAAATTGATTGAATAATAATTTAATTGTAATAATGTTATATTTCGATCTTGTTTTTCATGTATGAACAATTAGTTATCATGTTTATTTAATTGGAAATTGATTGAACAATTGTTTTTCAATTAGTTATCTTTAAAAAATTTACAGTTTGGAAATTGATTGAACAATTGTTTTAATAAATAAGTTTGTCAAATACATATAAATTCCCATTTTTAAATCCGTTGCCTTTGAATAACGTGCCTCGGCGCGTTTCATATAGGATAAAGATGCCGCGGCGTTTTAATATACAGGCCGCGGCGAGTTGCATAGAGCAAAATGTATATAGGTAAATTCAAAGGGAAGTCGCGGCTTATGTATGCCGACGCCTTGGCATAAGTACATGAAGCCTCGGCGTGCTTCGGTCGTGCCGCGGCATATATAGCATACAAATTATACAGAGAGCATGCATTCTGCAAGCCAAATCTTGCCGCGGCGTACTCAAGATAGGCCGTGGCATAACCGGAAGGCCGAGGCGTATGTTTACCAAGCCGCGGCATATATAGGCAAAAAATCTACACATAAACCAAACCAAAATTTTACGTGTGCGTTGTATCAGGTTATGCCGCGGCCTATCTAAGAAATGTCGCGGCGTACAGCCGTGGCGTATTTACATCCCAAAATTTTACAGAGTCTGTGTTATTTCGAACCTTAACGTGCCGCGGCTTATTTATACCACGCCGTGGCGAGTTTTTTCCATGTAGGACTACGCCGCGGCGTCTGAAGTATACATGCCGCGGCGCGTTTCATACGGGATAAAAATGCCACGGCGAGTTGCATAGAGCAGAATGTATATAGATAAATTCAAAGGAAAGCCGCGGCTTATGTACACCGACGCCTTGGCATAAGTACCTGAAGCCTCGGCGTGCTTCGGTAGTGCCGCGGCATAAATTGCATACAAATATATACAGAGAGCATGCATTCTGCAAGTCAAATCTTGTCACGGCGTACTCAAGGTAGGCTGTGGCATAACAGGAAGGCCGAGGCGTATATTTACAAAGCCGCGGCATATATAGGCAAAAAAACTAGCGTTGTATAAGGTTATACCGCGGCCTATCTAAGAGATGCCACGGCGTACACATACGAGCCTCGGCTCCTTGATTTCGTGCCGTGGCGTATTTACATCCCATAATTTTACAGAGTCTGTGTTATTTCGAACCTTAACGTGCCGCGCCTTATTTACACCACGCCGTGGCGTGTTTTTTTTCCATGTAGGACTACGCTGCGGCGTCTGAAGTATAGGCCGCGGCATGTATCGGGATTTTCAGATAACGGTTACGTTTTTCCATCGTCCAAAGCCATTTTTGAAATTTTTTATTCGATTTTAACCTCATTTCCCTCCATCTCTCTCACATTTCAGCCCATTCTTTCCCTCATTTTCCTCCTTCTCCTTCTCTTCTCCCTTCTCTCTTCTCTCTTCTCTCTTCCTCTCTTCTCTCTTTCCCTCTTCTATTTTCTCCCATCATGTCGCCATCGCCGTGCTCCGCCGCCGACGCCGACGTCGCCATTGCCGTGTCTTAACTCCCGTGCCCTAACTCCGTTGAGGTGTGCTTTATTTTGTTCCTTCAACAAGCTAAGTCTTACCCCGTGCCCTAACTCCGAGTTATTGATTCTAACAAGGTTAGAATCCTATCCCTAATCAATATTACATATGTATTGCATTTTGTTAATGTTTGCCATGAAATGTTTTTATGTTTTTATTGTCTTGAATGTTTGCCATGAAATGTATTTGTTGTCTTGAGTTATTTGATGTTTATGAATATTTGGAAACGAGTCAAATATATAGTTAGGAAAGCTAGCTACTACGTCAATATGTCGGAGCGAGAAGTAACTAGGCCATCAACCGATCGAGAAGAAACGTCATCATCCGATGAAGAAGAAACTACGCCCGGTTAGTAGTATTGTTATTTTGTTTAAGGTCTTGTAATTCATTGAATCTATCTAGTATTTAAAATTGATAATTTATTACTTTAATTGTTTCCGGTTCTTAATAAAGTTGATGAAGTAGCAAAATGTAGAAGAAAACTTAAAGGAGAAGGAAAAAGAAAAGTGAACCTCATGAAAAGAATCACTATCTTAAAGCATAAGGGGGAAAAATACTTATGAGATTTGATGGGAAAAAACAACCGGATGGAAGAGATGGTGATCTTTTAGCTAGTTGAATTGGTGTTATTGCTCGGGAATTTTTTCCAATAACTATATATGATTGGAGAATGAAGAGTTTAAAAAAAGTGAAACAACGGATATGGAATGAAATCCAACAAGCATTTGTTATTCCGGACAAGTACAAGCGTATGTGTTTATCTAGTGCCGGGGAATCGGCAAGATACTTCCGGTATGATCTCTCTACCCTATTCAAGAAAGATCCGAATGATAAAAGAATATTCGAGCAACCGGATATTGTTAAGAAGTATTACACGAGCATCACGGACGAACATTGGAAGGAGTTTGTTAATATTAGATTAAGTGATGAGTTCAAAGAAGTCTCGGATCAAAACAAAGCTAATATGGCTCTCGTTGAGTACCCCTCTAGATCGGGTCGAAACGGATATCGGAAGCTCGATCAAATGCTAGTAAGAGTTTTAATTTTATATTTTAAATTTAATCTATTGTCTATAATTGAATAACATTTTCTTTTGTTTCGTAGTATGAACAAAATGGCGTATGGGCGACAAATTCGGAACTTTGGATCGAAATGAGGCATAATGAGGATGGTTCATTAAAGGATCCAAATCTAGAGCCTATTGTGAATAAAATAGTAAGTGCAATGAGTTTATGTTATATATTTATATATAAATTATCTTGATGTTATTTGTATATTATTGACTTAAATATTTGTAATAATTCATTTTGTTATTAGATTGAATGTACCACTCAAGTAATAGACGACGATGAGGAAGACGATATTTTGACAAGAGCTTTGGGGAAGAAAGAACATCCCGGACGAGTTCGGGGACAATCCAAATACGTCTCAAAGCGAGCATGTTACAAACAAGCCAAAGACTCAACGAATCCCCTCGTTCAAAGTCTCCTAGCCGAAATTAAAGATATGAAAGTCAAGTCGGAAGCGAGAGATGCGGCTTTCGAGGAATGGAAGGCTAAAGTGGAACAAATGATCCAAGGATAATCTTCAAGAAATCTTCAAGGTAGTAATGAACCACTTGATGCGCATAGTCCGGTAAGTCTACCTCTTGCTCTTTTAGCACCGATTGAATTGAATTTTGATGACGATCGTGCTCCTTTATCTCGAAGGTGTTCCTAAAAAATGGAGAGGTTGGCGACAAAATTCACAACATACCGTTGGATAGAGATCATCATCGGGTGTTAGTAGAAGTGTCGATGTCTAAATACCCTATTCCTCTACCGGTATCGGTTCAATGGATCGAAACCATTGATGACGCGGTGGGGACCTTTGTGCCTTGGCCAGTGTCTCTTATTGAAGAATTAAACTCCAAAGGTAATCAAGCTCCCAAACCTAAGCCCAAAAATATAGCCAAAAGTTCGTATTACCATGAAGTGGCACAAAAGATTAACTTGAACCTTGTTCATCCCGGATTGAGAGCGTTAGCGTCTTATGCAAACGACTATATGCTTGCAAAGGGAAAGAAAATAGTAGTTGAGCTTCATAAAAGTTTGTGTGATTTCACTCCGTTGTTGAATTTCGATGATACACGTGAATTTCTCTTCTCTCAAGACTTGACCGTACTATGGATAATGATTTGTGAAAGGTATGTTTCCATTTTCATTTGCGATTTCTTAATTATTAAATATATGAATTATTGATTCATTTGTTATACATTAATTATTGTTATTTTTATTTGTAGTTATTTGCTAGAAAATCACCTTCGCAATCCGGACACTTACGGTTTTCTTCCGCCATATGAAGACATCGTGTTCAACACAAAACTAGGAGAAGAAAAATGCATTAAAACTTGATGTTGATCGCTACTACAAACTTATACAAAATTGCAAGAATGGCAAAAGATGGTTAATGCCTTACAATAGTCGTCACCATTGGATTCTTTTTGTTTTTAACCCTTGGAAGACTACCCTAGCAAAGTTTGATTCTCTCCCCAATTCAAGCGGTTAAAATAACCACTTAGAGCAATTTTTTCAAGAATAAGTATTCTAAAACATAATCATTTTTATGTTTATGGATGATATCTTTTTAACTTAAGTTATTTCAATTCTTTAATAATTTTTTTTGTAGTATTGAAGACATATTCAAGGTTAATCACGACACCGGCCTCATGTCCCAATTGTTGATAAAATCGGTGAATTCAAGAGGATGTCCGAAACAACCGGGAAATCATGAATGCGGATACTACGTCATGAAGTTCATGCACGACGTTGTAAGAAATGGTATGAATTTTGTTGATAGCAAACTTAATTATAGTGTAAGCGAAATAGATGGATTGAATGTAGATTTAGGTATGTATGTGCTATCAAAGTTTGCTAACTATGACGATGAAGATTTAAACATATTTTGGATTTGTTTGTTTATATTTGGACAGTGAATTTTGTATGGTGGATTATATGTTTTGTATGTATTGATGATATAATCTTTAACCGATGATATTTTAGTGTATTAATATTTTGTATTAATGCTTTTAATTAAAAAAATTAATTTATATTTTATTTAATAAAATATCAATTATTAATTACAGGTTCTATCGATAATAGAAAGAGGATACAAAGCTACCAGGCGAATTTTTCAAAAAATCGCCCGATTTTTTATATTTTTTTAGTGTCACATTTTCAACAACGCTAAAAAACCGTCGCCCAAAACAAGTAAAAACCATTCCGGAATACAGTTTATGCCGCGGCTTGATGTCAACATGCCGCGGCTTTATAATACGTACGATGGTTAAATCCGTCGTTGGCAATAGCATAACGCCGCGGCTTTCATGACATAATGTCGCGGCATACGTCCTAACCAAGCTGCGGCATGTATTTACAAGCCGAGGCTTATTTTAGACATTTCGAAAAAACACGCCGCGGCGTGGTTAGGTCATGCCGAGGCGTTTGAAAGTGACGAAATGCCTAATATAAGCCTCGGCTTGTAAATACATGCCGCAGCGTGGTTAGGTCATGCCGTGGCGTAAATCCAAAACGCCGCGGCGTGTTTATGTCTCTGACATCAAAAACAACTACGAAAATATTACGTTCATTCGTTTCTAGCCGCGGCCTGTTTGATTTAACACCGCGGCATGTTTGCGTTCGAAGCCGTGGCGTAAATCCACAAAGCCGCGGCGTGTTGATGTCTCTGACATCAAAACCAACTACGGAAATATTACGTTGTTCATTCGTTTCTAGCCGCGTCCTGTTTGAATTAACGCCGCGGCGTGTTTTCGTTCGAACCACGGAAAATTACGTTGTTCATTCGTTTCTAGGCGCAGCCTGTTTGATTTCACGCCGCGGCGTGTTCGCTTTCGAACCACGGAAAATTTCGTTGTAGGAACTTATTCTCAACCATGGAAATAATTTCGTGGTTGGAACTTGCTACCATGCTGGATTCTACCATGGTTGAAAATTTTCAACCATGGTTGAAACCCGGATTTGTAGTAGTGGGAATATGTTGAGTTCCATCGAGTGCACACATCCATACACAATTGCGACTTGCAAGTAATCTTCAGTTTCTTAACGTACTGTTTAAAACGCTTCGTACTGCTGGAGACGATCTGACATACCTGACAGCATTCCGGATTGCCAAGATAGAATCGGCTATTACTTTCAAACCTTCTCCCACAATGAGATTGAGAATATGACACGAGCAACGAACATGCATAAGTTCCCCATCTTCAATTAAATCCCAATTCTCCGCTTGCATCTTCGTCTTTACTTTAGCAATACAGACATCATTTGCAGAAGCATTATCCACTTTAATTGATAAAACCTTTGTGATTGCCCAATCCTTGAAGCAAGACATCAATTCAGCAGCCATTGTCTCCCCTTTGTGGTCCTCAACTTAAGAAAAACTGATGATTCTTTTATGTAAATTCCAAACCGAGTCAATCCAATGCACTGTAACGCACAAGTATCCGATATTTTGGATCGAAGTCCAACAATCGGTCGTTACACTTACCTGAGGGTGAAATAAAAATAAAAAAACGATTAGTGAGCAATTATCGGAAGACTTTAAAATAAAATAATAAATTTGATATATACTAAACTTACCCTTTGGTTCTGTAAGATTTGCTTCAACTTTATCTTGTTCTCCTGAAACAATTTCCATACATCTTGGGCAACTGTTATCCTTGAAACTGTGAAAAATTTCGGGTTCATGAACCGTGAGTAATGCCTAAATCCTTTTCCTTCAACATGTCGAAACGGGAGTTCATCAAGCACAATATAAGTTGTTATCGCTTTCCGGAAACCCTTTTTCGACCATTGGGCAACTTTTAAGTTGCTATCACTTCCCGTTCCATCGCTTTTCATCATGAAGCCCCCTATCGTTTTTTACTTTTGATCTCGCAGCTCTTCCATATGAGGACCTTTTTTGCATCTTGCAAGATGATTCTTGAGAACTTTTGTACCATTAATAGAAGGGCATAATAGCACAGCTTCACAATAATTGCACGAAGCCGTTTCCTCGGTAGAATGCTTGGTGAAATGATTCCAAGCTTCCGAAGCATTAGCTCTTTTGCGCTTAGATTCTTTTTGCGATTGAGGTTTAGTGATACTTCCGTCCACCGACACCGAGCCTACTTCATTACTTTGAATAGATAATCTCTCCGTTTCGGCCTACTGCTTAATTACCTGGAAAATAAAATAGCAACATTATATTGTTACACTATATGATATTTTGAAACAATAATCATATATGGTTATCGATAATTATTGGATTAATAGCCCAACATGACAAATCTAATTAATAAAGCATCTGCAATCAGTACTGTATAGTTAAAATCATGTAATTCAAACTGATAAGCATAGATCTGAAGCCGATTAGCATCAAACCCAGCTCAAATTCAGATTTATCAATAATTGCAATTCAGTTGTTGCACAATACAAGAACTCAAGAAGAGAGTGAGAGGTAACACCTAACTGAAAACACCATAACAAAAATGACCAAAAAGCCCATCCACCCAACTTTGAAGATACAGATGCATACCTGCTGCCACTCGAAGGGTACACACAAGTTGAAGTCTGGGCTGCAAAATATAATTAATTTTTAAAAAAAATACCCAATTAGCAGAAGATGAAGATTGACACCCCCAAAACATATTTTATGTTTGATTTTAATACTTACATGAAGGGGGATTTGAGCTCTGAATGGAAGTGCCTGAGAAATCGCAGGTTCCGTAGTCTATCGCCTTCTGAAGGGCTTGCTCTGAAATCGCACAAACAGTACGTCGCACTACCTTCAACACCAACGATAAAAACCAGTTAAAGATCGGATCTTTATGGCTAACAACACCCTAAAGCCGAGCATTTCAGCCGAGAAAATCTTAAATCGAAAATTCAACTGAGCATTTCATACCTGAGTTAAGAGTTGTGATGGAGGCGTCGGAGAGAGACGGCGTCTGAGTCGGAGAGAGGCAGCGTCGGCGTCGGCATCGGAGAGAGACGGCGTTGGAGATGGAGGCTAGAGTGACTGAGTGAGAGCTGCGTGAGGCAAGAGTGATGGAAAGAAAGTGAACCCTAATCTGAAACTAAGTGAAAAGAAAAGTAAAATATAATTAAAGGAATTTTTTTTTTAATTCGGGTATTAAACCGGGTACCGGGTACCCGGTTTATATGATTTTAATACCCGGTACCCGAACCCGGTTTTAAAACCAGGTTCGGGTACCCGGATCCGGAATCTGGATTCGGATTCGGATTTTAAATTCGGATTCGGGTTTTTACCCGATTTTCGGGTTTTATTTTCACCCCTACCAAAAAGGTACTTGTACGATGAATGTTATGGTAGCATGTACGTTCGACATGAACTTCACATACATTAACACTGAATTTGAAGGTTTTATGGCTGACTCCCGAGTTTTGAGCATGATCATGGCCAACCCCAATACGAATTTCTTAATCCCGTCTATCGGAACATACTACGTCATGGACTCGGGTTATCCCTTTAAGCCATGATTCTTGGCATCGTATTGATGTGAACGGGTAAGGGGAAGGGGAAGGGGAAGGGAGAGCCAACGGGGTATAAAAACGTGTTTGACTATAAGTACTCATCATTGAGAAATGTGATAGAAAGAGGCTTCGGTGTCGTTAAAACGCGTTTTCCGATTTTCAAAAACATGTCATGTTATTCTCTAGAGACGCATGGTAACATTGTTTTTCCATGTTTTATCGTACATAATTTAATCAAAGAATATTCCACCGAAGACAATCTATTTGCGATATGGGGCCATGATACACCATAGAGGAGATTGATCCAGAAGCACTGGGTCTTGATGACCAGCCCGAAATAGCAAATGATGAAGCGGGACCATCACAAATAACGGCTTTTCAATGAGCTTGGAAGGACTAATTAAAGAGATACTCTTGCATTTTCTAAGTAAATACGCGTTTATAGCCTACCCGACATTGAAAATGCATGAGTATCTCTGTACTCCTCCCAAGCTAGTTGAGCAACCACTGTTTGTGATGAACCCGCTTCATCATTTGCTATTTCGGGTTACTCTTCCCTTGCCTTTGAATCCACTTTCCTTCGAACTCTTACTCTTCAAAAAATCGTGAGCGGGCTTCTTTGATCCCATTATTCTATTCCACCCTTCTCAGAGCTTCTCCGCCTTCGATTAATCGTTCTCATCTTTCGAGTTTTGACTCGCCTTTAATCCAATCTAGACAAGCACTAAACTAAGCTTCTCTGCTTCTTAATCGATTCCCAGCAACCAATCGATCGATTGTAGCTTCTCTGAGCTTCCTCGCTCCACGCTCTCCAAGTCCTCGGACTCCCTTCCAAACCCTAACTCCGAGTAGCAGCCGCCGAGTTACTCCTCCGCGCACGGTCCGTAATCCAACAAGTCACCAGCGACGCTCTTCCTCCAGTAAGCTCATAAATCGAGCTCTTATACCATGTTATTTTAGGGTTTTCAACTTGTGTTTTTCAGCCATTTATAAAGCTATATATATACAACCTAACTTCATAAATAGTAATATATCATTTACATTCTCAACAATAAGAATATTTGGATTTGGGTCAAAATCTACCAGATTTTTTCCTTAGGTTTTTATTAGGATTATCATGTGATTTCAATTCATCGGAAGGTATGTGCTCATCATTGTATGTTGCAGTGACATTACGGAGTTTGTTTTTTCAGTTTTGCTCTGGTTTGAGATCTTATTTGCTTATTCGGTGATGTTGACGTCGCTTTCATCGTGAATTTGGAGTAATGGTAATTTGAAACTGAAATCAACGAAGTTTCAATGTCTATTTTGATTCATTTTGATCAAATTTATATCCTTTTGTAAACTAAGCCTTTGATGAGGAAACGAACTCGATACTCATGGATTCAAAATAGACATCAATTTTTTTCCTCCATGTAGTTATAGTTTGTTAGATTTGGTTTCCTATCTAGCACTTTGGCCAGTTTTAGCTAGGGAGTCATATAGTTTTCCAATGACTTTTGCTTGAGTTCATAGTCCTGTTATATTGTAAATAATTTATCGCCAACAGCTTGAGGCATGTATCATGAAAAGAACTCAGTGCTTAAGCTACAATTTTGTTGGTTAGTATTATTGCAAGTACAATATTGTTGCCCTCACCGTGCAACAATGGCAACCGATGAACCAGAAATCTTCCTTAGTGAAAAATGCCAAAAACCGTACAACGAAGATTTTAATCGTGGATTCATTCCGAATAAGAAAATTCATGAAACTGTTTACGAAATGGAAACAATTAGAGCACAAATAGAAAGTAGGCAGTGGGAGGAATTTGTTGGCTTCAACAATGAGTTTTCGTGAATGGTGGAACCATGAATTATGTACCGAGAGAGTTAGATATAATTTTTTTGTCATAAATTAAACTTGGGGGAATTATATTTAATTTTTTGTAAAAGCTAAGGGGGATTTAACTATAATTTATATAACTTTACACTAAAAAATTTATAAATAAGGTATTATCTACATAAAAAAATAAAAAAAATAAAAAATTGGATGGGGTGGTTTGAACTACATCCCCTCTCCACATGCATCCGCCCATGAGAGAGATGTCAATTGATCGTCTGTGTCGATTACACTGTTCCTAGTCACGAGCATGTGGAATATGTTGTATAATGGGTTATAGTTTTTGTACCTTGGTGCAACGTTTGTAGACTTTGGTACAAGTTGTGAACGTAGTAGTCCGATATGTAATGCCTCATGTGTAATACATTATTAAATGAAATAAAAGTGTGTATTCTTATAAACTAAAAACAAGAGGGATTGAAATAGAGAGTATTATTGCCTTGCGAGTGAATTACAATGAGCAGCAAAAGCCTCTTTTTATAAGGCTAAGGGAGATAAAAAATAGTGAACATAATAAATGAGAATACCAAAATTCATGACTATAGTTGACTCTCTAATATTGACATCCACCAAATCTTGGAATTTATAATATTTCCCCTTCGATGTCAATGTCATCATAACACGCAATTGAGTTAAAACCTTTCCAAGAAAACCCAGCGTGGGACAAAAACCTTGGGTAAAGGGAAAAAAATACAACACGTATTACTCCCCATGATGACAACAACATTTAATTCATCAGAGCTGTCTCATTCCAATCCTGTGAGCCAATTTCTTGATTGATGAAGCAAGTAACGCCTCTATGAGCAAATCCCCTAGCAATCTCTTGAATCGAGTCTTTCACTTTATTGTAAGAATTTTCCTGCGAACTGAAAGAATTTTATGATGAACTTCATTATTCAATCATACTCCTTATGTAATAGATAACCTGTAAAATTACATAAAAACACCAATATTCCAAAGATACTATAACGTAATAGATTCATTACTAAAGAATATTTTATAATATCATAATCATTGGGGTATTCAATAAATATTTCTAAATCGTATAGAAATATACTATCTCTTTTATATGAGGAATAAATTCTCATTAAACACTTAAATTTTTCTCAATCAATATATTTCCTCAAGGAATTCTTCTGGAATTATTACTCTTTATGTTCATATTATAAAACGTGTAATATGCTTCGTCATAAAACTTATGCAAGTAGAAAGAGTAACAAGGACGTTCTCTATAAATTCATCTTTAGCATTTAACTAATGCTCTAATATATATCCTGTGAAATTTTGTAACTCTTCATGTCTACGGGCTCCATTAAGAATACATCATTCATAAGCCTTTGTGATCACAAATCACGCATATTATAAAATTTAATACTACCACATATAATATATACACCACTTAGGGACATTAAAATGTCAAGATTAGCGAAATGTTCTTATAATATAACATAAATATAATTTGCTATAACTTTGCATATATCTTGTACCCCAATGGCATGCCCACTTTAAAAAAATGTTTGGACTACAGGTCCAGTTTTATGTTTTCATATTTTGGCCAACTGGTTTCTATGTGAATTTTCTCAATAATTTAAGATCCTCTATATTTATTTCCTAGAAACTTTCAACGATTGTTCAATAAAAAGATTGTATAAAATATTTCTACAAAAACTAGAGAAAATACACTTTGAACCGTGTTATGATAAAATGTAGTTATAAAATGTAAGCATATGGTTTTGCTAGGGATTTGGAGTGGAGTTTTTCGATAACATCCCTTCACTATCATTGCAAAGATAAGAGAAAAGAAAGAATGATGAAAAAAAAGTCAATTTTGCTAAGTTTTGGTGGGTCGATCAATTGATTCCACATATTACAATCATTGCAAATTTTATGATCATAAAATAAAATAATAAACACCTGCGTTTACAAAGATATCGTTGAGCATTAACATAAGAAACACGAGCTCTTTAGAGCGTGGTGATAACATGTTATTAACTAAAAACAAGAAAAAATTGAGAGAGAGCAAAATAGAGAGTATTATTGCCTTGAGAGTGAATTACAACAAGCACCCAAAATCTATATTTATTAGGTTAAGGGAGATAAATAATAGGAAATATAATAAATGAGAATTTAACAATTAATGACTATAGTTGACTCTCTAATATTGACATCCACCAAATCTTGGTAGAGCCAGCTTTTTGGTTCAGGCGAAGCACTATATAATTATGGTAAATTTTATCAAATAAACTTAAATGGCATCTAACTTTATATATTTTATTTATGTGTTTATATATTTATAAGTGGGTCAAAACTCATAATTTTAGTGTGCAAATGTGCGATCAATTTTCTTATTTCATTCAATAATTTAAACGTTGCGTATTGTTTTCTGCAATAGATTAAGAAATATAATTGAGCAAAAAATTCATAAATAAGCTTTCTATAATAGTTAGCTTTAAAAGAATAAGAAAATAAATCATAATATATAAATAATATGAGTATATATGACCAAGCAAAAATAAAAGAAGATAAATCTCAATACCTCATGCATAAAAAAATGTCTTAAAAAATTTCAATGTGATCTACTTAAAATTTTTCCGACTTAAGTAACACAAATACATTTCACTATGTTTGGTTCAGATTAAAAAGGCTTGTTTTTTTTATTTTTAGACGATTTTTGTACATGATTTGTAAAAGCTAGGATTCCTAGCTTCTTCTTTTCTTCTTCTTCTAAAAACAAATACAAGGTTTTTAGACCATTTTAGTTTTTTACCCTAAATATATTTATTTTACCAAATGCTAAATCAGCTTTTGTTTCCAGTAACAGGTGTTTTATGAACAGTTTACCAAACACCTGTCCGTTTCTTAATTTTTTTTTCTTTCAAAAACTGAAACTAAAAACAATTTCTGTAATAGCATTGTATTCCGCAGTTTGTGTTCGGTTTTTTTATTATGTGTAACACAAGTGTTGTGGAAGACTTTCGATATATGGCACCTGCAAAAGATGTGGCTCAATCATCAAGAAGATCGAGATAATCAGAATAAAGTCAAGAAGCACAACTGGACGAGATATCAAAGTTGTTGGGTGATATTCGCCATTCATGAAGGACATTTATTGTTGGAGATTTGATTGCCAGATTCGGACTGGATAAAGTTGTCAGAGGAGTTGTCAGAACAACTGTCATAGCGACAACAGAGTTAATGTCCAAGATCTTCAGTGGATTTAATGTCCAAGATCTTTAGATTTATTACCACGATCTTCATCATGTATCTGCATAATCAAATAGTGGATTGCAGCATCAACACCTCGAATAGCTGTGATTGAAGATTGCAAATCATTCCTTCAATCACCCAAGATCTAGGAACCCTTATTGCCTTATTTGGAAGCCATTTTTGACTGGCTATATAACCTTTGCTGGTTGCGGTTATTAACTAGCACATGAAAATGTAAAAATTTGCTCAAAGGAAGCTGGAGGGTCTTGCGATCACATTGGAGGAGTGACGACCGGCTGTTCGACGGTTGAAACATCTAAGGCCGTTTCCGATAGGATTACCTCATAGGAAGCTGGGGGGTCTTATGATTTTATTCAAGGAGTGACGACTGGCTGTCCGACAGTTGAAGCATCCAAAACTGTTTCCGAAGAGGAGTGCACGCTTTTTCCCTAGAGTTAGATCACCAGTTGCGCCTTGTCTTGAAGGGGAGTTGTCTATTCATTTGTGAAACTCAATTAAGTATCATGTATAACCATGTAACATTTTTGAATGATTTAAATTGGAATAAAGTATCTGGTTCAGTGTCCCGCAGAGTAGGTTCCCCCGAAGGGTTCGCGAACTGCGTTACCAATATTATGTGTTCACTTGTCTTTTCCTTTATGCACGTGTTTGGTAATCTGGGAAATTTTACTATGTGTTGATATACGTGTCGTTAAAACGTTGTTAACATCGTGAGTATCCGATTTCAAGTGGTATCAGAGCTAGCTACCCTCTTTGTTCTTGATTTCAGGAAAGTGTGATCTTGGATAAATCTGATACTCTCAATTTTGGCTCGCCATCCACTGCTACGAGAGAATAATTATGTTTTTTTGGAAGGCGGGAATGCGAAACTTTATCAACTTCCTTGATGAGAAGACTTGGTCGTGTGTGCGTGCGAAGTTTGTGTGGACTCAAATGGTGAGAGCGAAACGGTTGTACTGAAATCCAAGAGCTGCGATTAATCGGGAACCATTGATGAACGGGTTGCAATTCAATCATCTCAAACCATCATGGAGATGCCCTGAAGGATCGTAATGAAAACCTTACCGAAGTGGCGGACACTTTACTATATCTTGCTGTTTTATCTGCCACCAAGGAGTTGTAACCTCCATCGATCCTGTGGTCTGTTAATATGGTTACGGCAATGGTGGCCATCTTATCAAACCAGAAGAAGCCTTCATCACCTCCGTCGATCCTGATTTCTTCTCCAACCACGGAATCAGTGTCGGTGGCCTTAGATGTCCGCACAAGTGCCTCGACAGACAACGTAGCTCAGAAGACGCAAGAATCCAACGCGAAGAAGTTCAGGTCTTCATCCAATGCACCTCCGCCAGTCCCGCAATCCACAAGTTCTTCTTTAGTTGCGGTGTCGGCAGCCCCCGATTCTAGATCCTAAAAAACAGTCATCGACATCTTCCACAGACAAAGTTCGACAGTTTTCTTTGTCGTGAAGCTCAGGAATGTGGCCACAGAAGCTTTTTGTCTCTTTCACAACCACCATAGCTTGCTCCCCTCCTCGTACATCAGCTTTTCCAGGAGGCTCCCTTTTGGCTATTTATGTCCATCAATAAGGGGAAGAAGTTTTATGTATTACATATCTGAACAATGTTCTTTGGTTTTATGCGCTTTTGATGTTGTACCTCTAAAATATTGTTTTGGGTTGTGTGGTGATTGTGTTATTAATCCACATGATGCCAAAATGGGGCGATTGAAAGAACACTGCATTGTGTTCCGTAGTTTGTGTTCGGTTTTGTCTTTATGTGTAACACAGGTGTTGTGGAAGACTTTCCATATGTGGCGCGTGCAAAAGATGTGGCTCAATCATCAAGAATATCAAGGCAATCGGAATAAAGTCAAGAAGCACGACTGGACGAGATATCATAGATGTTGGGTGATATTCGTCATTCATGAAGTACATTTATTGCTGGAGATTAGATTGCCAGATTCGGACTGGATAAGGCTGTCAGAGGAGTTGTCGGAACAACGATCAAAGTGACAACGGAGTTATTTGTCCAAGATCTTTAGTGGAGTTAAGGTCCAAGATCTTCAGAGTTATTATCACGATCTTCATCATGTATCTGCATAATCAAAGAGTGGATTGTAGCATCAACACCTTGAATAGCTGTGATTGAAGATTGCCAATCATCTCTTCAATCACCCAAGATCGTGGAGCTCTTATTTCCTTATTTGGAAGCCATTTTGACCGACTATATAACCTTTACTGGTTGTAGTTATCAACTAGCACGTGAAAATATAAAAATCTACTCAAAGGAATCTGCAAGGTCTTGCGATCTCATTCGAGGAGTGACGACCGGTTGTTCGACGGTTGAAGCATCCAAGGCCATTTTCTGATAGGAGTACCTCAGAAAAAGCTGAAGGGTCTTGTGATCCCATTCAAGGAGTGACGACTGGGTGTCCGACAGTTGAAGCATCCAAGGCCGTTTTCGAAGAGGAGTGCACGCTTTTTCCCTGGAGTTGGATCACCAACTGCGCCTGGTCTTGAGAGGGAGTTGTCTATACCCTTGTGAAACTCAATTAAGTATCCTGTATAACCGTGTAACATTTTTGAATATTTTCCAATGGAATAAAGTATTTGGGTCAGTGCCCCGCAGAGTGGGTTCCCATGAGGGGTTCGCGAACTGCGTTACCAAATATCACATGTTCATTTTTCTTTTACTTTATGCGCGTGTTTGATAATCTGAGCGATTTTACTGTGTATTGATATACTTGTCGTGACAACGACGTTAACATCGTGAGTGTCCGATTTTAATTATTTTTTTTCAAAAACAAAGCTATACCAAATAGTGCCAATATCACTTCATTATTATTATTTTTTGTTTTGATATGTATGTGTTTCTCTTTATATATTTTAGATTAAAAGTTACTTGCAAAAATGTAATTGAAAATTACAATACTAAGAACAAACAGCAAAGACATGAAATAACGTACCAACCTTAGATTTGATAAATTACATCGGGTTTGAAATCATTTAGGGTTTATAACATAATTTGGGCTCCTACAAAATATATTTTGTTCAACTACTAAGGTTAAGCCCATTAAAATAGGCCTAAGTATTAAATTTTGAATTAAAAGAACTCTAAAAGTAACCAGTTTACTAATAAACACTTAAAATCTCTCTCTCTTTTAAGAAACTCGTTCTCTCTCCTAAAATATAAAATATATATTTTTAATTATAGAAATTATATTTAATTGAGGATTATGCCTCGAGGCACGGTGGCAAAACGCCTCAAGGCTTAAATACGCCTTTTTAAACAATGAATAAAACATAACTTAATCAGTCTACTAATACTACACATGACAAAATATATTTTTAATCAGTCATATATCTATATGAAATTATAAATGATGATTGTTCTTTTTCTTCTAATGATTGATATAGTTTTTTTTTTTTTTTAAAGTAGCAAAAACATTTCATCACAAATATACGACGACACACAATAATGAAACCTTTTTCCAAACATTTTCCTTCCATCCAAACAATGTAATACTTCTACACACATCACACCACACACATATATATATATATTAATATCAATAATATCCAAATAGTTATGATAACTATAATTTTAAGTATTGGTGCGTTACGATGGTCAATAATGTGAAGGTGGCAAGAGCTTCAAGAAACGAATAACCGAATTAGCAGTGTTGAGAGCTGCGAGAGATCCATAGATCCTATGGGCGTTTGTTCCTTCTTGTTTCCCAGCTATGTCCGAAAGCCCTCGAATCACAATCACTGGATAACCATTTGACAAGCTTACCTGAAAAACATTATATATGATCATGAATGCATGCATGAGTATCGCGTAATTAAGTGTAACGTTACGTGCATGAAAAACATCTAATAACAGAGACCGTGTCTATACTCTTCATACATATATTTACTAAGTTAGTTAATTCACATTAATTATTATCGTGTTTGAATAGAAGAGAACCGTGTCCTATATCTATTAGTCGTGTTATTTATATAGACCGGTTTTCGTTTAGACCTATTTAACTTTAACATATAATAATAAGACTATATTGTTAACAACATTATATTTTCATCACTTTAAAAACGCAATTCACAACATGATAAGCGAAAAAAGTTTGACTAAGTCTAAAAACTGATTCCACCACTGAATTACACACGTTATATTAATAAGGGTAAACTGCGGCTAATGTACCCAATGTTTGATCTTCTGCGGATTATGTACACAATGTTTATTTTTGGCGGCAAATGTACCCAATGTTTGATCCGTTAGATATTTTCGTATTTTCCGTCAGTTGACCGTTAGAGATGATTCTTCCTCTATAGGTACACTTTTCGTATTTTTGACATAACTCACTCATTTTTTGTCCAAATTTTATGCACGACTTATGGTTGGAAAGATAAGAGATAGATCTACAACTTTGGAATTTTAAGTTTTGTAAAATAAGTTTTAGAAAAATATGAAATTTTAATTACAACGTAAAACTGGACATTAGTTTAATGCAAAATATTTGTTTAGAGCAAATTTTAATATACTTAATGACTTTTTATGATGAAATGTAAAACTAAAAAGTTGTATATAAATGTTTTATCTTTCCAACGGGTGTTTATTTATAAATTTTGGACAAAATATGAGTGAGTTATGCCAAAAATAGGAAAGATTATTTCACATCACATCTTTCATATTTTTGGCATAACTCACACATTTTTTGTCCAAAATTTATAAATAAACACCCGTTGGAAAGATAAAACATTTATCTACAACTTTTTTAGTTTTACGTTTCATCATAAAAAGTCATTAAGTATATTAAAATTTGTTGTAAACAAATATTTTGCATTAAACTAATGTCCAGTTTTACGTTGTAATTAAAATTTCATATTTTTCTAAAACTTATTTTACAAAACTTAAAACACCAAAGTTGTAGATCTATCTCTTAACTTTCCAACCATAGGTCGTGCATAAAATTTGGACAAAAAATGAGTGAGTTATGTCAAAAATACGAAAAGTGTACCTATAGAGGAGGAATCATCTCTAACGGTTAACTGACGGAAAACACAAAAATATCTAACGGATCAAACATTTGGTACATTATCCGCCAAAAATAAACATTGGGTACATAATCTGCAGAAGATCAAACATTGGGTACATTAGCCGCAGTTTACCCTATTAATAATGGAACTTTGTTTTATTATGTCAAGCTCACAATTTAAGGGTCCATCAATCTAAGGTGCATTTAATTACATTTTCCGAAACTTGTCTATTTTTATGTGTAGTGACTCAAAGTGACAGCCCTATATATAAGTATATAACTGATGTAGGATATTATATATATATATATATATATATATATATATATATATATATGTAGAAAATATCAGTGAAGAAAGGGATATCATAGAATGAAAAACTTGCCATGACTACGGCTGAGCTTTCCATGTCATGTGAAGAGACGTTGAAAGTGTTGAAAATGAAATCCCTGAACGCTGCGTTGTCGACAAAGAAGTTCGCCGATGAGCCTCTCAGACCAACCACAACCTTTGGCTTCTTTTCCAGACAAAAGCTCGAATTCACGCATTGTTGTAGCTCCATTTCCTTGGTGATTTTATTAATCATATATGTAAGTTGATATATCAATAGAGAATGTTTGTCAGGCCTGGCTCAGTAAGCAAAAAATGAATCATTTTGAGTCATTTTTATTAGGATATTGCATAATTTATTAGGGCTTTTTATCGAGAAATTTTATGTATAAAGTTTCTATTTTATTTTGGAGGCCGTGGACAATCGCCCGATTTTTTTGTGATCGAGCGCCTGCTGTGATGTTTGTTTATCAGTATATTATAGAATCGAAATAGATAAAATTAATGTAAATTAAAGGCTAAATGAATGAGCAAGTGAGAGCCGAGGGTAGCTGGATGTGTATGTGATTACGTTATGAGCTAGAAAAAGGTTTGCAATTAATTTACGAAAAACGAAATTAAATAAAAGATGAAAGCCCGATATAGCATGTGGAGTGACGCAGAACCCGGCGGGATTGGAACCATAAAGAGAGATAAATTGTGGAGCATATGTATAAGAGCTCACGAAATCAAAAGAGACAGAATTCTTCTCTTATTAACCATGAAACCCAATTTGGAATTCTAATTATGTCTAACTGATGATGCCATACAAATCCTAGCTAATTACTAGCTTGATTTTGCATAATCGTTAGGAATATATAGCAATCAATAAACCAATCACATTAAATTATAATATTTACGTACCTCTAGTTTTTTGGCAATACTAAGCCAGTTGTGATCGACCTTAGCCCAAGTTAGGGTTTGAGGAGTGTTTGGCTCCCCGGAGACCGAGTAGAGTTGCTCAAAGCTGAAGCCAAAGTGTCCCAACAAATTGTCTCCTAATTTCTTTGGTGTGTTGTAATTCTTCACATCCAAGCCTGCAATTTCACTAGCGTCCACTGTCCCATTCGGATTCTGCATCCATGCATGCCCATGCATATCACATTATAGTTATATATATATATATATAACTATAAATCAATGCCGACCATTATCTTGATTTTGATATTCATTATGTTTTTCAGTTGGTACGTACTTGATTTTTCTCAAATTGTAAAATGAGTCCCTACATATACATGCATGTGTATCAGGGCTGGCTAACTTTGTCGGGGCCCTAGGCGAGAAAAATTAAAGATACAAACTAGTTTTTTATATTATAACACTATATTATTACAATTTCCAAAAATAATTTAACACTAAAAACAACATGATAAAAAATTATCACAAATAATATATCAACTTTCATATTTATATATATCTTTAAATGTGATATTAAATAGCAAAAGAAACTTTAATTTTATTTTATGTATATATTATTTAATCAGATATAAAAATAAAATATAAGATTAAGTATAAGAAAATGGGCTTCCTCCATTTTTCTACAGCATATTGAATTTAACAATTCAAATTGAAATATAAAACAATCAGAGAAACCTAAAGCCTAAAAATTATAAACAAAAGGGCCCATCACTTTAACACGTGGAGCCTCGGCAGCACAAAAAAAAGAGTAATATACTTTCAGAAAAGTTATAGGCGTAAGATTCAATAGATTTATGTCTTAATTTGGGCCCTCAATAACTAATTTGGAGGGCCCTATGTAGTGTATTTTTTTCTCAAAATTTTGGGGCCCTAGGCCTGGGCCTAGTCAGCCTTGGGCCGAGGCCGGGTCAGTGTATTTCCTATATCCACTTTGTGAGTGAGTGAGTTTATGTGTGAGAGAGAGAATTTCAATTTTTATAGACATGTATGTTTACTGTCGTTTTCTGTTTCATTAGAACTGTCATTTGTATATTTGTCGTTTTACCACATAAGGTCGTCCTAAGTTCCATAAACGGAAACGACAAAAACCATCGTGAAAAAGAAGAGAAAAACGACACGTCGCGAGAGTAAACAGACAGAAACGACATATATATGTGGTAGGTCATAACAAAATATATGCGTACTATACGTACATATACTAGGGGTGAAAATTTTGTACTCGGTTCCCGGTTTTGTCCCGGTTCTGGTCCCGGTACCGGACCGTTTTTGGCAAAAAATCAGTTTTTTCTTTTTACTATAACCTAAAAAGGGACGTCCCGGTTCCGGTTTGAAAAATCAAAACCAAAACCAATTCAAAATCTGAAATTCCCGATTTTCTTGTCCCGGTTCCAGTTTTATGTCGTTTTGTTATAAGTTTGTCATTTTTTTAGCATGCCATTTCTTATAAGTCGTTTACTATTAGGGTTTTAATCCATTATTTTTTTTTTCCAGTCCATTATTTTAACATGTCATTTATTTTTCAGCCATTACTCGGTATTTTATTTAACATGTCATTTCTTATATGTCGTTTTGTTATAAAAAAATAATTTGTTTGTACTCGGTATTTACTATTTAACATTTTAGACTCGGTTTTTTGCACTGAGATTTGGATTTGGCATTGTGAAGTTCACGACGTGAACTCGGATCTTGCATTTGTTTATTTTGTATTTTGCTTTTGTACTCGGATTTGGTATTTTACATTTTGGATTTACTCGGATTTGGTAATTTGCATTTTGGATTTGGTTTTTTTCATGTTTCTATCTTGGATTTTGTCCCGGATTTGTCCCGGTTTTCGTCCTGAATTTTGGTCCTAAAAAAATCGGGATTTTAATCGGTGTCCCGGTCCCGGTTCTGATTTTAAACAAAAACAAGGACTTTTCAGAACCAGAACCAAAACTGGGACAGAAAACTGTGTCCTGATTTTTCCGGGACAAGGACAAAAAATAGTCAAATTCCGGATTCCCGGTTCTGGTTTTAGCCCTAACATATACTAATAATTGTTTGCAAAGAAATCTTAAGAAACTAGAGGCGATTATATCTTTATTATTTTTTATTTTTGAAAGCCATTCAATTCAAGTTTTATACACTGATCATATTATATCATTTTTTTTAACGCAATTCAATTCAAGTATTATACATTGATCATATAAATATATATAAGTAAAGGAGTGATTATTATTACCAGCCAATCCCAGAGGCCAGAGTGAACGAACTGCTTGGGAATGGTAACATCACCAATAGACATGGAATCGTTGATACTCCCGGCTATTCCGAAATGGATTATTCCTCCAAGCTCGAATTGATCTACCATTTGTTGTGTTGTCGCAGCAGCATTGATCTACATATTATTATATTTCTCAATTAATAATATATATATATATATATATATATATTCTAAAACTCTTTGTCCAACATGAATTAATATGATTATGAACTATCTTTGAGGTTTGAGCATCCCACCAAGAACATATACATAAGATATATTTAAAAATAAAATAAAAAAATCCATGTTTTACATCCCCTATTTATTTATAAGTGAAAACAATATAGTGTGAAAAATATGTACTTTGAAAGAGAAAAATTACTAACATAGATCTATACATATATGTTTAAAAAATAATAACATCGTCTAGCTAGACAAAATTATAGTAATAACCCTTTTCGAGAGTTTATTAGAAAACTATTTAAACTAAAAATGTATACGTCTATACCTATATTATATATACTATACTATAGGTCTATACCTATATTGTTTTGCGTAAATTGTGGCTAATATACCCAATGTTTGATCGACTGCGATCAATGTGCCCAGTGCTTTTTTTTCTGCTGGCTAATGTACCCAAACTCGCTACCGTTATATATTTTTGCAATTTTCGGAATGTGACTGTCAACCCTGCCACGTCTGCTGCCACCTCAGTTGCCGTGTCACCCAACATTAAGTGCAGCCAATGTACCCAATGTTTTATCGATTGCGATCTATGTGCCCACTGTTTAATTTTGTTGGCAACTATACCCAAACTTACTTCCGTTAGATATTTCTGTGTGCCCCGTCATGTGACTGTCAACCCACGCCACGTATTTGCCACATAAACTGTCGTGTTATCTAAAATTCCCCCTAAAAATTTCACATATAATGGAAGAACAACTATCGTGTCAGTGCTGGCCGCAACGAACACTATCGGAAGCTTGTTTTTTTTCTTCCGGGTTTAATGGCATCTTCAAACCTCGCAATACAGAGCATCGAACAGGATTTCTGGAGGGCTTTGATGATGGTCGTACTGATGCATTATCGCAATTTTTGGTTTTCGTTTAAGCTCTTCTAGTGACAGCTCTAAAATCTGAGCCTCCCGAGCAATTCGCTCTTTGAAATCTTTGTCGGAGTCCTTGCCAAAGACGGGGATATGGTGAGGTCCATGAAATTCGACACGAGAGTCGTGAAGGAGCGAGACCCTGAGTGCATAAGCTTCGTCCCTAATACTTCTAGTTTGAATGTTGGGTTGGGTGCTTCCCTAATGTTGAAAATGCTCAGTTTTTTTTTTATCCTAATGTTGATGCATTATGTTGTGTGCTACACAAAATAAAGACTAGCAATAAACATCGAGTTTTAGGAGTTCTTGCACACAGGGTAGATGATGATTGAGAGTGAGAGAGAGAGAGAGAAAGATGTGAGACTCACATTAATTAATTTAGGGGGAATTTTGGGTGACACGACAGTTTAGGTGGCAAATACGTGGCGTGGGTTGACGGTCACATGACGGGGCGCACGAAAATATCTAACAGAAACGAGTTTAGGTACATTAGCCAGCAAAAAAAAATATTAGGCACATTGATCGCAATTGATCAAACATTGGGTACATTAGCCACAATTTACCCTTATATATAAAACATTACATTTACATAGATCATAGGGTTAATGACGACAAAAATACCTAAAGTTTGGTCAAAGAACACTTCATGTACTCAAAGTTTAAAAGTGGTAGCAAAAATATCCAAAGTCGCATTTGGGGAGTTGACTACTCCATTCTCGTAACGGTTAAGTTAACGGCGTTACGAGAATGGAGTGGTCAACTCCCCAAATGTGACTGTGTATTTTTGCCACTACTTTTAAACTCCCAAATGTGACTTTGAGTATTTTTGCCACCACTTTTAAACTTTGGGTACACGAGTAGTTCTTTGACCAAACTTTGAGTATTTTTGTCGTCACTAACCCTAGATTATATATGTAGTATAATATATATTAAGGGTTAATGACGGCAAAAATACCCAAAGTTTGGTCAAAGAACTCCTCGTGTACCTAAAGTCTAAAAGTAGTGGCAAAAGTACCCAAAGTTACATGTGAGGTGTTGACCACTTCATTCTCGTAACGCAATTAACTTACCCGTTAACTCTGGCCACGTGGACAAATAAATGTGGCTTGCTGATATAACAATTTTTTGTCACGTGGACGAGCCCACATCAGTCCCGTTTACGACAAAACAATAAATTAAACCTCTAATTTGACTCGTCTACGTGGCAAAAAATTGTTATGTCAGCAGCCCACGTTTGTCCATGTGGCCAGAGTTAACGGGTAAGTTAATTGCGTTATGAAAATAGAGTAGTCAACGCCCCAAAAATAACTTTATATACTTTTACCACCACTTTAAACTTTGGGTACACGAGGAGTTTTTTACCAAACTTTGGGTATTTTCACCGTCATTAATCCTTAATATATAAATATATATATTATACTACATATATAATTTAGGGTTAATGACGACGAAAATATCCAAAGTTTAGTCAAAGAACCCGGCTCGTGTACCAAAATTTGGGTATACGTACCAATCCAAGCCCACATTTGACGTAGATGACTCTCTTATCATATACTTTCCCCACCCGATATCTCCTTCCTGCAAAACCAATCTTCAAATCTCTGATGATAAACTTTCACCTCCTTCTTCTTTTCCATACACTATATTATATGTATATATATGCAGGGGCGGAGTCATGTAGGCCCAAGTGGGAACAACTGCCCCCACTTGGCCCAGCCCAAATACTCGATTGGGCCTCAACTTGCCCCCTCTTGACTATTTTGTATATTAAAAAATGCTGCGTTTTTCGTAGTCTGTCTGTCATACATCATCCAGGTGGAAGATTTCGTGTTGCGTGTGGCTACTGACAACAACTTTCTATTCCATCTTTGCCCTCACTTTATCCTTTATTTGCATGTTAACCTATCAGTAGTGTCGCACTCTCATTGGTTGGATTAATCAATTATATAGCATCGACAGTTATGAATTATGAGCCTGTGACACGTTAAATTGCATGGCTTTTCAGTACCCTGATCACCACCATGTCACCTAATATAATAAAGTTTCCATAGTTAATAAAAGTTTGAAATTAGTGATAGATATGTAAAAAAAAAAAGAGGCTAAAATCAAGACACCAAATAAGAGATTATTAATATATCTCCTCTGATTTAAACATCAATGTGGATAAATTTATTATATATATATACATTTTGCAAATTGTATATCTGAGATATTTTGCTCAATTTGTGTTTGAATGAATGTGTAGAGAGTTGAATTAGAGTTTTTTTTTTTTTGGGGGGGGGGAATTTTAGAGGACTTCATGTTGGGTTTTGGATATTGGGGGCTTTTTAGGCATCTTCTTTGCTTCCTGGGTTGGTTTCTCGCTGAGCGAATCAAAGAGTCTCAAAGATTCGGCAGCGCTGGGAGATAAAGGAGATTTTGAAAGATGCGGTTTGTCACAATGAGTTTTAGAATCGGTTTATGCTTTCTATTGTTAAATATGGAGTGTCAATTTAGAATCGCCGTTTCTAGTGTCTTGTTGTTGAAGGCCATGGACATTCGCGCGATGTAAAGCCTTGGAGAGTAGCCACTAGCAAATTTAGAAAAAGGCGAGATCGAATTTTCGCCCCCCCTTGAAAAATTCCTGGCTCCGCCCCTGTATATATGTGAAAACTAAGGGTGATAAAAATAGTAAGGGTTATCTCACTCTTGTTTATTATTTGAACTTATCAACTAAAAAATCTAGTGCCCGAGTCTAGATATTTCATAAATATTTATTTATTTTCCAAAAATTATACTTATATTTTATTTAAAATTACGAAAAGCATGAAGTGAAATTTTACAGGAATTTACACTAAAAATTAAATTTATGCTGTAATAATGCAAAAAGGAAAAAAAAAATTAGGAAGAGTTCGAATTCGAGCCCAACCCACTCTCTCTCAAGTAGTACCGCCACTGGCAAATCAGAACTTGCTCAGGATTGGCCAGGGATATTTGTCTCTAAACATGTTCATGAATTAATTAAACTTTTTCATCCTAAAACCCAAAACCCGGTAAAAGTTTTGATTTTGAAGTGTCGGGTATGTAAATTCGTTATATAAAAAAAAACATATTTTTCTCCTACATATGTTTCAAATTTCGAGCTCCACGATGTAAACAAAAAGTTGAAAAAAAAAAAAAAAAACTTATATATAAGATAAAAATACTATATATATAAATATACACATAATGACCTGAGAGATCGAGAAAAGGGTTGATAGGATCAGGCTTGAAGACCCCAGTGGAGAAGAAGGCGTCTTCTTCAGGTGGATACACAGTGATGAGCCCAATGTACGGTCCTTTCCGATTCACTTAGTCTCACTTTCTCCTTCAATCTCTCACCCTTCAAACCTAAAACCGAGCATTCAAGTAAGCTACAAGCCCCGCAAAACGACACCAAAATCACTACACCTAGCCATTTCATAGCCATTTTCGATCTTCTATTCCCTTTCAGACATATGATATAGTTATTCAGAGATTCAAATGGATTGACCAATCAATTATATATAATGTCTCATATAATAGAATACACAAGTAATAATAGAGATATTCGCGGCAAAAATATACAAACTTTGATCAACAAAAGCGGTTCTAATGTTAAAAACGGCGGCAAAAATACTCATGGTCAATAAAAGTGAGGCAATATATATTTCATCTAATTTTTCTTCTTAAAAAAAGATAGATATCTAGATGAACACATAAATATATATATATATATATATATATATATATATATATATATATCTTATTTATGTTTTAATAGCAATATGTTAAAAAATTGATCAACGTCCGTAAAAAATTAGACGGAAAAAAATGCACCACCGTGTTTATTGACTTTAGGTGCTTTTACTACTTTTTTTTCACTTTAAATCTTTATAGCCTCAATTAGTTAAAATTTAAACACTTTTGCCATAATTATAAAACACAATTGTTGTCCATTAAAAGGCGGTCGATTTATATAATAATAAGGGTTAATTACGGCAAAAATACACAAAATTTGGTCAAAGAACCCCTCATGTACTTAAAGTTAAAAGTGGTGGTAAAAGTACCCAAAGTCGCATTTGGAAAGTTGACCACTCCATTCTCGTAACGCAGTTAACTTACCCGCCAACTCTGACCACGTGGACAAATGTAGGTTGCTGACATGACAATTTTTTGCCACGTGGACGAGCCCAATTAGGGGTTCAATTCGTTGTTTTTTCGTAAACGAGGCTGATGTGGGCTCATCAACGTGGCAAAAAATTGTTATGTCAGCAACCCACGTTTGTCCATGTTGCCAGAGTTATGCGTTATGATAATGGAGTGGTCAACGTCCCAAATGTGACTTTAGGTATTTTTACCACTACTTTGGGTACACGAGGAGTTCTTTGAGCAAATTTTAAGTGTTTTCGCCGTCATTAATCCTAATAATAATAATAAAATCAATAAATCACTTGAACATTAATGTGCTGGCCGACAATGATGTGCAATTAATTTATCAATTGTGATATATTTCTAATATATAGTTTAGTGAAAATTAAATGTAAAAGAAAAGCAAATTTCCCAAAAAATATATATATAGGGTTAATGACGGCAAAAATACTCAAAGTTTGGTCAAAGAACCCCTCGTGTACCCAAAGTTTAAAAGTGGTGGCAAAAATACCCAAAGCCGCATTTGGGGAGTTGACCACTCCATTCTCTTAACGTCGTTAACTTACACGTTAACTCTGGCCACGTGTACAAACGTGGGTTGCTGACTTAACAATTTTTGCCATGTGGACGAGCCCACACCAGCCTCGTTTACGACAAAACAACGAACTAAACCCTAATTAATACTATTTAATTCAACTAATTGAACCCCTAATGATTACACTTAACAAAACATATTTGTCCACGTGGCCAGAGTTAACGGGTAAGTTAACAACGTTACGAGAATAGAGCGGTCAACTCCCGAAATGCAACTTTGGGTATTTTTGCCACCATTTTTAAACTTTGGGTACACGAGGGGTTCTTTGACTAAACTTTGGGTATTTTTACCGTCATTAACCCTATATATATAAGAAAACCAGCAATTGCTTCATTCGATCCACTTTTCAATAGGTAATGTTGATGTGAATAATCACGACCAACTGTCACAAGGTGATTGCACCTTGGTACGATGCGAAAAGGTGGTGGATCTCAATTATTCGTGATGAATTAAGTTCGGTGAAAATATCGAAGACGGTGAATCACTATGGAATATAGATAATAGACGAAAGAACGGTGTTAACGCTTGATCACAAGGTGAATACAAAGTGTAGTTGCCAAGTTGCCAAGAGATATGTGTAAAAGAGTGTGTGTCATGCTAGTACATCGTAGACCTATATATAGCCTAGAATACAACGTATATAATCTTATTTCCATGCAACGGCTATGAGACCGGACTCCTTTCCTATTGCTTTGCTCTAGATGCCACGTGTAAAGATGACAACGTGGTGCCTGGTCTTCATCCATGTGGCAACAGCTCGGGTTGGTCAGCAAGGGGGAAATGCGCCTAATCTCGTGGGCTTGCTTAGTCTTCGTGGACAGTAAGGGGGTTAGGGTTTTTTGGTGTTTGAATGGGCTTTATTTGTTGTGATGGGCTTTCGTCGAGTTGAAGCCCACATCGTGCGTTGCGGAGAATGGGTCTTCTCGTCGTTTGCTCATTGACGTCGTTTTTCTGTGGTGTCGTGAGCTGAGCTTGACATGTCGTACGCCATATTATTGTTGTATTCTGAGGGGACGAATTCCCACATCAACAGTGAGCCCCCAGTGCACTAAGTGAATGTCACTTGGTGGACTTCAGCGTGTTGATGATCGAAATCTATTTTTCCGAATTTATCTTAAGTCTTTCTAATAATATTTTTCATTATTTCAAAATTTTGGAGCGAGAGTAAATGAAATCGGGCAGGCAAAATTTTAAATTTTGCAATTTTGCAATTAATCCCGTCAAGATGCAACTGAATCAGTTTGACTGGGATTCACTTTTGTGCATGGCATGGACACGTGGAGGCTTGAGATTGGTGTGGCGTGTGCGGGTTCGGCCTCGATCTTTTACCCTGAGTAGTGGGCCAATGGGAAGGTCAATTTGACAACGGTCAGATCCCTTCGAATTCCAGTTGCCACGCTCTTTTCGGACGTGATGGGGGTTATTAAACCCACTAACTCTGCGGTTATCATTATTACTCGCAGGTTATTAGAGATCGTGAAAGGAGAAGTGGGAATCGTGTTGAGGTGAGATTTCCATATTATCTTTGTGTTTCATTCACGTTTCATTCTCGTTGCCTCTGTACCATCTTATTCCCTTTCTTTTTCTCTAGTTTCGCAAAATGTCTTCCTCCTCCAAAGAACCCTGGCTATTGGATGTCTCCCCTCCCTCTGTGCTTACCTCAGATTATCTGAGGGAGCTTCGTACCGTGTACGATATTCCGGAGTTCATTGAGCTTGAGGCTCCTGAGAGGAAGGATCACCCGTTCTTGGGGAAAGAGGGGTGGACAGTCGCTTACGAAGCTTTCCTGGAGGCTGAAATCGAGCTGCTCGTCCCGGAGGTCATCGTGGAGTACCTCCATCACCTGCATCTGGCCCTGGGTCAGCTTGTCCCTAATGCCTATCGCAACTTGGTTGCTTTGGGCGTCGTGGCGCGAGAGAACGAGGCGGTGCTCACCCTCGATGATTTAGCTCGTCTGTATCACCCGAAGGGCTCTGGGAAGGCGATTCACCAAAAAATGAATGAGGTTTACCGATTCACCAAAAAAGATGAATTTGGATACTTTTACCACAATTTTTTAAATTAGCTCTATGTCATCTTATTTCCAAACAACGTAGGTACTTTTGCCCATAATAACCCTCTATTTAATGACCAAACTAATTAATTAAACTGCAGAAAGTAAACCAACACATAAATAAATAACATACCTAATATAAAAGTCCCAACCTAAAAAAACCCTAAACAACAGGTCCATCACATTATTAACATTAAAACCAAAAATAATACATCTTCCTCTCCTTCAAATTCTCTCTTTTTCTTATCTAAATATCCTCAAACTTTTCAACACCACATTGCGTTCATCTTTTAAGAGTTTCGTAGAAAAATATGAATATTTATAACTTCGAAAGAGTGCATGAGACCGATAAAAATTATTCGACATCAGAATTAACTGTTCATCCATTAGAAAAAAGAAGAAAAGAAAATAAATGTTCAGCAAACCTACGCGTAGTGAAATTTCACTATTTATATTCCTTACTAGAAGTGAATTTTCAAAATAAATCAGTCACCATACAAAAAAATAATTATTACTCATGAAAACTTTACCGCAATTTAATCTCGCGGTAATTTTTGGATACCGCAAACTTTGGAATATTGCCTATTACTTTGATTTCTAATACACAAAACTATATATATATATCTATATATATATATTATTCTAATATTATATACACAACGAAAAACCTGAACTCTGAATTCTTAGCTAATTACAGGCTTGCGACGTGCTTTGGTGAAGCGTATGTCTCCGCTTAGAACAGAGCCGACGAACCCTTCTACCTCTTCCATCGTTGTGTCGCCCCGAAACACAGCAAACTTGTTCTTCCGAGGTTTGTATGCAACCAAAAACCTATCCAATGATTTGTCAGACGAATTTTCCAGCGCACTTAGAAACGCGGCTTGGTTTCCGGCGTCCAACAGGCAATACGAAAGACTGTCCTTTGCACCAACCGCTGAGCTCTGTCTCCGCGATAATGTTTTCTGCGAGACCTGCACCAAACACAGGCATCAGAGTTTTGATGAATTACTTTCAAAGAAAGAAAGAACGAGAGAATAATTTGAACTTGTTTCTTTTAACGTTTTTTTTTATCGCAATATTACTCGTGAACTTGGAAACTATAAATAGTTTTCTCCATAGCTGCTGTATAATTGATGGTATCCATCAAATTTGAGTCAAATGCCGTGGACATAAAACTATCATTTAGTGCGAAACTGTCATTTTAGATGAGCTTTTTACACAGATATGCCCTGAGAAATTGTCGCTATTTTCGGTAAGTTACAAATGGAATATCTGAAATGACAATTTTGCTCCTCAACAAGAAACCCTAGCCCTAAAAATTTAACTGAGAACGATTTACGACAATTTACGAGAATTACGAGAACTAATAAAAGTTATGCAACTAGAGAAAAACCTAATAAAAAAAATTAGACCAAGAATTACGAAAACCCAACAAGTACAGAAGACAGAGCTGTAATTTACTCGTAGATCAGAGCGAGTTTATGATGCACATAATGTAAAATCCAAAATGCAATGAGTAAAACTCACCATTTTCAGGACTGCCTCGAGTTTATCTTTAGATCTAGAAGATCTGAAGGCGCCAATTATGCAGACTGGAGTGTTCTCGCCGCACACAGCATCAAAATTTGATGCCGACAATAAGGGTATTTTAGTCTCCGACGAATCTTTTGTCTGCTGGTTTTTGGCTCGTTTCGAAGCGACCTTCTTGTTCATCTTTTCAAAAGAATCGAGTACAGCACTAAGCTCATGAACTGCAGACTTCAAGTCGTTCAAACTGCTTCCCTTTTTTAGTATATGTTTTTCTCCATTTGATAACCAGCCCACAACAACCGGAAGCGAATAAACTCCTAATTCTTGAACTCTAGGATCGGAAGCATCAGGAACCTACACACATTCATATAAAACTTAAATTGATGAAGGATATTTAGCACACACACATTAACGCTTAAATTCCAGTCTATTATCCTCATGAATCTAGAGATCGAAGAAAAGTTCGAAAACAAAGAACATAATGTTAAAGTTGGTTTTATGATAAGCCATATCATATATGATTCGTAATGACAACGCCACCAAAGGTCCAAACCGGAAAGCCAGCGAAGGACAGATGCCCGAGCCAAGCTATGAGACCAGGCAAGAAGCCCCACAGAGCCTCGCACCGGGTCCCTTGGACCCATTGTCTTTAATTTATATTACTAGGTTTTTTTATTGTTTTTAAGGTTCAAGTGCAGTATCTATGTATAAGTGGCTTACTTTAATAAATGTAATTATCTTTCAATAATACTTTAACATGGTCTCTCTCAAGAAGAGAGGAAAAGCTACCAAGAAACCGCGGGCGGTTCCCGTCCCGTTTCGATACAACAAAATAATAAAAGAGGATAATGTTGCAGATATGACATACCTGTGCATCATAGAAATGGAAGCGTTTGTGATATAAGCCACTAAGAACTTGCCATACTACGGGACTGTCCCTTTTCGCGTAGATAAACATCACCGTAGCAAGTTTTTCATCAATCAGAGATGAAAAATCGACACGATTCAGTTGAACCCTTCTTGAAAGTTTTGGCAAATGTTTATGACAGAAGCTTATCAAATCCTTGACAGACCAATCGCCACCGTACTCCACCAAAGAAGCCTTTCCACTTGCTTGGTACGAGTACACAAATACCTTGGGCGTTCTAGACGAAGAAATACCGAGCTCCTTACATAGTGATCGTTCCATTTCACAGTTTATGCTTCCAACCTGGTATGAGAAACATAAAGGTACATTATGAGTGCGACTAACCGGCACCAAATCCATTGGAACATAATTCATTGGTCTACTCTGCCCAGTCAAAATTGATTTTGATGCACTTCCATTTTAGTACATAATAACCCTCTATTAAAAATTGATAGTGATCGTGAATTTATTGTTTGCACTTTGCAGGATCATTACAAATAATGTTATTAATATCAGATGATGATAAAAAAATGCGTTTTCGCTTGTCGACAAGATTACGTGGATAACAATACCGATCAACGATTGAGAAACGCTTGAGCTAGAGTAAAAAAGGAAAGCACAGCTACCTTAAGAGCTCCCTTCAACGATTGAGCAACGGCCTCTACAATAGATTCAACATTTTGTACTCCCTTCATCGACGATGTGCGACTGAGGAAAAGCCAAGTCATCCCTTTATCAACTACTTCTGTCTGATAAATTTGTGAGTTAAGAGATCTGATGCTCTTTGAACCGCTTTGAAAACTCGATTTGAAGTTCGATCCGCTTTTAGAACCGCCAAATTGACCGCCATTTTGGGGGCTACCTCCGAAAAGATTGGAGAACATATCTCCCAAACCAAAATCAAAAGAATCAAAGCCACCAGAACTTTCAGAGCCGCCAAAAGAGAAGGAGAACGATTTCGAACCCCCACCCATATTCTGAAAATTACGACTTTGTCCCATGTTGTATCGATTTTGACTCTGTCCGCCCCCGGTGAAGAATGTATAGCCACCTTGATTGCCATGAGGACCGGATTCGAATCCAGGATGGCCCTTCTCGTCCCCATACATGTCATAATTTTTTCTTTTCTGTTCGTCGGACAAGATATCATACGCTGACGACGACACAAGAACAAAGACTCGTTCATAAAGGCTTAACAAAATAGAAGAATAACAAAGGGGATCGAGAGGCGTACCGTTATTTATCTCGGAGAACTTTTCTTGAGCGCCCTTGTCCTTGTTCTTGTCGGGATGATACTTGAGAGAAAGCCTGAACAGTAATCATAAAGAGTGAAAAATGGAGAATAAATACTCAAAAACAAACAATCATACACCTACTTGTGGAAAGCTTTCTGAATCTCTCGCTGAGTTGCTTTTCGGTCGACTCCAAGAACCTGTTCGTTCGTGTTGAAGAAGAATTCAGCAACATAGATAGATAGATAGATATTCACGATGAGTGATCATCTGAGAGTCACCTTGTAAAGATCGGCATTCTTGGCAGCGGAGGCTGAGAAGAGGATCAGAGACGAGATCAGAAGAATCAACAATGCGCAGCGACTTTCCATGAATCGTTTTTTTTTTTTTTTTTTTTTCTGGAAGAGAGTGATGGTTTGGGAATTTATAGGTTGGCTGTTTGGGGCGAAGTTCCAGAGCCTTCTGGTCATTTATGCATTTGTATACGTGGCGTGATTTAGTCACTCCACGCCAATTGACCAATCATATTTTACAATTTGATTTGCTTTCTCACGCGCTGCGATGGCTTCGGCACGCGCCTCGGAAGTTTAAGGCCGATAAATAATACGGAACGGATCATTAATCCCACCCCAATATTTATCTACTGATCATACCAACTTTTCAGAACAAATAAATGTATTGATAAGATTTTTTTATTTTATTTTTTGCAGAGTCTTCAAAAAAATTGACATGCACTGCTTCTCGCATCACATAGCTTATTTATTTAGCCTTGTATTTGTTTTTTAAAAATAAATTAAATTACTTTTTATGTATTTAATAAAATTATTTTTACAAAAAACAATTTTAGATTGTTATTCATAAGTCGTAAAAGTTAGGACTCGTAGTTTTATTTTTTATTTTTTCTAAAAATAAAAACTAAATTTTTAGTCTATTTTAGTCTTATTACCTTATATATATTTATTTTACCGAACGCTAAATCAACTTTTGTTACCAATAATAACTGTTTTATAAATAATTTACCAAACATCTGTCAATTTTTTTAAAAATGGTTTTTTTTTTTTCTCAAAAATTAAAACTAAAAGTAATTTTTTTAAAAACAAAGTTATACCAAAGAGTGCCAGCTATTGGATTCTACTAGACTGGATTTTACTAGTATAATGCAAAACGAATGGAGATTTCGTATAAAGATAAATATTATTCAAAACTTTAAAAAAATTGTACATTGATTAAAAAAATCTATTTTTTTTATTAAGATGAAAATTTGAAGGTCAGATTTGAGAAATTATGTAGAGGTTTGATGTAAAAAATTGAAAGAAAGAAAAAATATTTTTTTTAAGTCAAAGATTGGATTTTAAAAAAATGGTTTTTGTGTTGAAAGAGAAGAAAGCGGAAAGGGTTTCTTGTCTTCTTTGTGATTTGTTCTTTGAATTTCTTGGGATGAATTGTATCTTGAACCAAATTATGTTATCTAATTTTTGTTGCTCAAGTATGAACTAATTTCCTAAGGTTGAGTGAATGATGAACTAAGGGTTTAGTTGATTATTGATTGCGATGGAATTTGGTATTTTCCTTGTTCATGGTTGAATGTTAATTGTCATACCTCTATTTCTTGTCTCAACTTAATAGAGTTCTAGATCTAATTACTGGTGGAAAGTATGAATTGGATTGGAATTACACCATTTGATACATGTTTAATCCTTTAGATCTATTTCATAGGATTGAGGGGGATATAAGAATATATAACTCTCCTTGTAGTTCATGAAATTGGAACTTAACTTTAACGTGTAAGTAGTCTTCTCGTAGGAATATGAAGAATTAACTTACAATCGATTTTGAAAGCTGAAATTCGGAAGAACTATGTAATTGTTGTTTTCAGATTGCTAGGAAAATGCCATAGTATTGATGTAGCATTCGCCAATTAGTCAAACCCAAAGTAATTCACGGGTCCAACTGATTTCTATTATCGATTACCAAATTACTTGTTTCTTCTATTCCCAATGCCTTTAATTAGCACTAGTTTAGTTTACAATCTGAATGAATATTGATTTTCAAGAATTTTCTAATGATATTCTATCTTTTTATAACTCGTGTGAAATACGAAAACTGATTTAGTCTCTGTGGGATCGATCTTTGTGCTTTGCACATTATATTACTTGTCGGCATGTACATTTGCGTTACAATTTTGCATACACGTATAGCGACCAACACCTCGTCAGGGAGTTCGCCTGTGGCTCCGACGTGGATAGTCGCCGATTCTTCTCCAACTGTAAGAAGTCATCGTTCTGTCAATCCCACGGGTCCGAAGCCACGAACGACACTCTGACTTCATTGGTGAGTTTCAAATCCCTAATTCCTGATCTCTCACCGATCCAATCACTGCTGATTTGCTCTCAATTACACCATCAATATATACACAGACTGATGGTTAGGTATTCGTAGTCTATTCGAACCGCAACCCGTGATGGAACGAACCAGCGACTATATTATTTTTAGTTTCTTATAAGCTCGGATTCTGGCCAAACTAACTTTCTTTAGCTTGTAAATGATGTGTAATTTGGACTGGTTTGTTTACCTTTCCATCAATTTTAATTTGTTTACGTAATTAGACTAGTAACTCTCAATATTTGCTATGAGATTTTTCTCGGTTTGTCATCAGAAATCAAGCATCAATGACTACGGTGATTCCGGATTTATTTTCGCGGCTAAAGTGAATGAAGAGTATTTGGTTTCTTATGTATTATTGATGAGTTTAATTGATTTATGAGTGTCGTTAAGAACATCGCTATATTGATTTTTGTTGACGAATCATGAAAGATACCGAAAGGTAAAGCGAGTAATTGCTCGGTTCATTCCAATTTCATTTAAGTTTATTTCTTAATTCAGTCATTTATTTAATAATCACAGGTCAAACGAAAAGCTGCTCTCGAATAGAGATGTATATGCCGGAAATTACAGAGGGGCACTTCCTAATTTGATAAAGAGAGGTACACATGGTTAGGAGGGACTGTTTGCGATGGTGATTGTGAAGCCATGAAATGATGATGGTGAGGTAATGGTGATGGTGTTGGGGTTACCTTCTGGTGCAAAGATCGTGGGTCAAAGGCTAAAATCATGGAATAAATATGGCATCATCATATATTCATATCTCATGTGATTTGTTTTACTGTTTTTATTTTATTTTGAATTGTGATATTTGATTTGGTTTGATTGTTGCTTGATTTAAGGGTTAGTAACACTTATTTAGGATAGATTGGTTTAGCTTTATATTCAATATTATTTATACGTGAGTTCTTGTAGAGGGGATTTTAGAATATTATGAATGAAAATCGATCTTTTATTGATCAAGAGTGTTTTCCGTTTTTCCTATAATCCGAGTCTACATCAGTTGGTATCAGAGCCATTCGATCTTGCGCGATGGCGCCGAAGAGACGATCCGCTCGCGATGCATCTTCAGACGAGGTGATTAGACGTAACGAATACGCTGGATTACGTCTACAGGTGGATGCCCTAACATGCTCCGTCGAAGCGCTTCTTCAACAGCGACCCGAAGCACAGCCGGCCCCTCTTGGCGAATCCGACGCCAAAGACGACCACGACAACCTTTTCGCCGGAAATTTTGGTAGACATGTCCACGCGATGCGTTCGCACGACGAAGCTCTGGAAAATTGGCGTTGGGAGTCGGCGTTCGAGGTGGTTATCCCGAAGTACGTCGAGTTTGTCGATGGTGAGGCGGAGTACGCCGAGATCGCCTACGATGAACCGGTGTACGATGAGTACGATGAATCTGTGTACGACGAAGCCGTGTACGATGAGGCGGAGTACGCCGAAGCCGTCTACGACGAGTCCGTGTACGATGAGGCGGAGTACGCCGAGGCCGTCCATGACGAGGCCGTGTACACCGAGGTCGTAAACGATGAGTTTGCGTACGATGAGATTTTATCGGTGTCAAGCAAGGCCACCACAGTCGTTGCACCGAGCGAGTCCATTAATGCCGAGGTCGTGGTGACAGTGGCAATTGTGTCACACCCGGCAAACAAAAAAAATTGTGGTAGCGATTTCATTGCCGATCTACGACAAATGGAGAAAGGGCGCGAGCATGAAAAACAAAAGATGACGGTTGGAGACATCACGTGGTGTCGGCGGGAGCGTAAATGCAAGGAAGTCTTTTTCCGGCGACGACGTTGGCGACGACACGAGCGCAGAAATGACGGCGAAGTTGCATCACGAACCGACAACCAAAATTCGGGACGAATTTTTTCGAACCCCGTGAGAATGGTGCAAAGATCGTGGGTCAAAGGCTAAAATCATGGAATAAATATGGCATCATCATATATTCATATCTCGTGTGATTTGTTTTACTGTTTTTATTTTATTTTGAATTGTGATATTTGATTTGGTTTGATTGTTGCTTGATTTAAGGGTTAGTAACACTTATTTATGATAGATTGGTTTAGCTTTATATTCAATATTATTTATACGTGAGTTCTTGTAGAGGGGATTTTAGAATATTATGAATGAAAATCAATCTTTTATTGATCAAGAGTGTTTTCCGTTTTTCCTATAATCCGAGTCTACATCACCTTCACAGCCTCGACACTTGCACCATAATTTATGGGTCAGTTTATCAAGGCTCGTCGAGGATGAACATCATGCACGACGTTAGGAAAGAAACGGGAATTTGAAGGAAAGAGTTCATGAAAGAAACTAAAAATAGATTGTCCACCATCCAATATGTGTAGTGTAGAATTTTATTTGTACCTTATGTTTCTTACATAAGTGTAAACAAAATTACATTTACGTAATTTTAACTACGTACAAGTCACCCGAATTACATACACGTAATTTCAGTTATACATATATATAAATAAAATTAAAATCATAAATAAAAATTATTAATTTGATTCCAAAACTATAACTATGTACAAATACAAAATTCATAGTCAAGTTCTATCAATGCGGGCCTGCCTTGTCAAGACGAAGATTGTCCTTAACTAGAAACATCAATTCTTCAATTCTGAGCTAAATTCAAATAATTTTGATTTTCTTTCTAAATTTCTTTGATAAATTATTACACTTTATAAAGTTTGATTTCCAAGGAAAAACGAAAGGTGAAATGAGGAATTAAACCAAAAAAATTCACAACTCCACAATTTTTGCAGTTATATTTACGTAATTTCGGTTACATATATGTAATTCTAGTTTCTTGTTCGTAATTACATACAAGTGTAGGAATTATCAATGTGGCAAAAGTGCCCAAAGATTCGAGATTAGGCATTAAGGCCCGCATGAGATAATATGACTAATGGGCTTGATATAATGTGATTAATAAAGCCCATTAGACATAACCCTAAGCCTATATAAGTACATGAGTGGTTATGTAAAACCCTAAGCATTACGATTAGGTTTTCCCACTCCCACAAAGAGAAAAATTCGCCACCTCCCTAAGCCAAGAGAGGGTGCGATTTTCTCATAAGCCGACGAGTCTTTTGTTCGTCTCCTAATCACTGAGAATGATCTAGTATTCCTACTAGGTGATTTCCGACCAAGAAAGGTGTTCCGTGAGCGACGTGGTGTACGAAGTAGAGGCCGTACGCTTGAACGGCTCGTAGTCCAATTTGCGTGGAGAAGCTACGCGTGCTAGGCGACGTGAATTGTCAAGATCCAATCCGAGGCTAAGGAAATATTCCGACAAGTAAGTTTTGATTATTTCATATTATCTAGATCTAAGTTTCGAGGATTCGTAGAATTTTTGCTTCCGTGATGAGATTAAATCTTCGAAAATCCAGCAACAAGTAACTCAAGTTATACATACGTAACTATAATTATGCATTTCATTACATTTACGTTCACATAACTATAGTTTGATTATGTAATTGTAATTACGTACAAATAACTTAGTTTAATTACATACATGTAATTGCAATTACATATATGCAACACTAAAATTAAAGTAAAAATGAAAATTATAAATCTGGTTTCATGCACCATAATCCTTTAAAAACCTATTGTTGAACAACATTATATTCGTAATGTAATTCAAGATTTCGTGAATTATATTACACAATTACAGTATCGTGATTAAATCTTCGCGATTACAATTTCGTAGTTAGCTTCTCCTAACATTTATTATAGTTACATATTCGTATTTAGCCTTACGAAATACGAGTTCATAATTAGTTTTATTTTGGTATTTACAATTACAACTTTGTATTTATAGCCACATATGTACATGTTCATTTTTATAGTTACATACTCTTATTTAAAGTTATGAGATTCGAGTTTCTTTCGTAAAATCGTATTTATAATTACGAGATTAAATTGTATTTAAATTCGTTAACGTTTTTACAATTTCATAATTGTAGTTACTGTTTCATCATAATACAAATTTCATGCGATTAAAATTTATTTCTGATGCTTGGTTATTTTTATAGGAAATTATACGATTTTTTTGAGCTACAATTAAGGAAGACTAATTAGGGGTTAATATCAATTAATATTTCCTATATAAAAGGAATAATCAAGTTTTATTATTTGCAAAAATAAAAAAAATTATTTATTATGCAATAGTTGTTAATGTCGATTTGAGTTAATTTCCACCAATTAATTTATTAAAATTAGTCAATATCGAATTTGCTACAATCAAGGATGAATGTTTTTGTTTTCTTGTAAAGTAGGATTAGTTACGAAATAGGATTAGCTACAAAATATACAATAGGAATGTTTTTAAGAAATGCTACGTAATTAGGAATGTATTGTAGTCTACAAATCACTAAAGGGGTAGTTTTTAATTGTAGCAAATTTCGTGAGCAACTTTTGAAAAGGTTTGTAGTCAAATGACATTTCAATAAATCTCTTGTTTATTCTATACTAGTGGAATAGCACGTAAAAATATCGTTAGTAAGTTTTAGTTAATTTTTCATTTATTTTTTAAAATTGAGTGTTATGATTAAATGATTTCCCTCGCATGAATATATCTAAAATGTTTAAGTAAATGAGTGATCAATATAAGAGACGATGAAATAATATAAGAAGAGGAATTCAAATTTTGAAAAATAAAAATGAAAGTAATTGAACAATTCTTGCATTAATAATAACAACCATCCGATATGTTATCCGATATGTTATGAACGAAAATATACTTTTATCCGAGAAATGAAATTATACTTCTAATTGTTTTTTGTCATATTATTTTATCATCTTTTTTAATATATTTGTCTATATTTTTCATATAATTATTTGGTCAAATTTTCTATTAATTATTTTATAGATATAAAAAAGAAAATTATATTTTAATTAAGTTCCTTCTGTCATTTTTTTTTATTTAAAATCATGTTTTTTGAATCAAGAACCTACTACTTATTAATAGTTAAAATATAGTGAGCGGTAACAACAAAATTGTCAAATCTAATTCAATAGCTTAGTTTCCAAACAGTTAAATTGCTAAAGAAAATGAAATGTATTAAATTAATTATAATTTTTAATCTCAAATAGAGAAAGATATCTAATATAATGAAGGACCATTGACATAACAATTTAGCTTGTTGAATAAATTTGGTCTCAGGTGAAAATAGAAAATGTACAATTTCAATCCTTCAACAACATTACCTCATATCAAAACATGAGAATGTAAAACATAGCATCAAGATGATAGAACTTTTTTCTTATATAATTTTGTTACCAATAATAATATAATATATACATAATTTATTGTTTTTTATCAAATGTAAATAAAATCATGTAAATATAAGAAAAGTGTGTCATCGAGACATAATTTTAAAAAAAATTACTCGAAATATATGTTAAAATAATTGAACGTCCAACAAAATAATAAGTACGTATTGTAAAAAAAAAAAAAAAAATTGTACACAAAAATGTGTTTAAAACGAAAGAAAAATAAAACATTGATCTTTCTTTAAATAAATGCATTAGCATGGGTTTTTAAATACTATGTACCTAGAAGGAATTTACGTGTATATAAACTCAAGAACACGAAGAACATAAATAAAAATAAAAATAGAAATACGACGAGTGAAGTTGTAATGATCAAATATTTTATCTGTGATGGAAAAAGAGAAAAATGAAGTGGTGTTCAGAGTCTAGAAATATTTTATCTTTACAACATCAAACAATACCATCATCAAAATGAATTATGAAAAGTCGATTCTTCTCAAACCATAAAAAGATTGAGTTTTCTAACCTGTGACCCTTTAGACTCTCTCAATAAATGTTCCAAAAAAAGCATTGAATTCGACAATAAATATTCATTTGTTGTATAGGCTAGAGGAGTACAAAGGGTTGGATATAAACCCATATTTTTACCTGAATAAACAAAATGAAATTAGTGTGATTTGCAAATATTGAGAGATAAAAAAAACATTAAAATCATTGTTCAACTGTTTTTTTTAGTATGGATATAAACCTTTATTTGTGACCTGAAAGAACAAAGCGAAATTAGTTTGATTTATAAGTATTGAGAAAAAAAAAACTGACCTCGATCGGACAAAGACCATCTAAGAGAACCTTACATCGATCGTCTATTTAGGGCTTATAAATTCCATTTCAAGAGAAGAATAAACCATGAGATGAAAGGTTTCATAAAACATAAAACGTAACCATGAGATGAAAAAAATGAAAGGTTGCACAAAATGTAACTTTTAGATGTTACACAATTTTATAGTTAGTTACTTTTAATTGCTGTTGGAATTGATATTGATATTAATAAAATATTAAAATGTGAAAAAAATAATAGGATATTCAAGTCCTTACTCTTCTATTTTGCCACCTCGTCGATTTCAGAGTAAAATACATTGATAACCACCTATAATTTACAAAACCTAAATAAAACCAAAATTTGTTTTCAATTTCAGTGCGCAATTTTTAGTTAAACTTCTTGTACAATATATTTATCAATGTTTTGTCTAAGATGCTTGTTTTTTTTTTCCGAAATAAAATACCAATAAAAAATAATAAATATCAAAATTACAAACACTCACCACGGAGAGGGTTGTGTAGGTTGGAAATGTTGGAGGAGACGGGATCAAGCTGACCAAAGTCATCATTTTTCATAACACTATTTTTTGTTTTTCTTTATGAGGATGATATATACGTAAATTATAAAATGGCATAAAAAATTGTATGGTTTAAAATTAAATTGAGAAGTTGTTAGTCTGAAAGTAGCAAGATAATAACTGATATGGAAAGAAAAAAAATAACGTATGTGTAAAATCTCTATATATGTGAATCGTGATAAAATCTATATATCTTTGAATCTATATATCTATACAAAATCTAGGTACATATCTGTGTATGTACACATATATACCCATTAGTTTTAAAATCCTCAATCTAATTGTCATTTTTTTTTTACAATCACGCCGTCTTAATTCTATTTAGAATCTCAATTAAAAAATAGTAAATGTAAATATTAAAGAGTAACATATAAATAAAAGTTAAACAAAAAAATATCACACAAATCTATATATCTGAAAAGGAGAGTTTTTGGTTGATGAGATAACAAAATTAGATTTTGAAAATTCTCCTCATTTAAATAATCTCTTTTGGTTAAGAATTTGGAGAGAAATCTCACCTTAGATATTTGTTTTTAAACCTCATCACAAATTGATAAAAGCAATACCTTCATGAAAAACTATGTGAAGCTTATAAAAACTCGATGCTTAGTTGGCGTTGACACACCTAAACAAAACAAAACAAAGAACAAAAACAACAAATAGATGAGCACAACATTTTCATTCGAGGATGAACTATTTGAGCATATAAAGAAGATGGATGGAATAAGAGTTACAATAACTATTTGATTTTAATATAATATTCATTAACATTCAATTAGCTATATTTGCATGCTCCCCAAAAGTTCTTCGTTACATACAAACAATATTGATTTATGAGTCATTGTTTATAAAATATATAATTGAGGACAAACGTTGCATTCATATTGGAATAAGAAAAGACTTGCAATGTTAAAGCATTACTTGAATTAGGAATGTATTTAATACGTAGAAACGTATTATTTAATATAAAAATGGGTAAACTGCGGCTAATATACCTAATGTTTGATCTTCTGTGGATTATGTACCCAATATTTATTTTCAGCGGCTAATGTACCCAATGCTTGATCCGTTAGATATTTTCGTGTTTTCCGTCACTTGACCGTTAGAGAGTTATCCTCCTCTATATGTACACTTTTCGTATTTTTGACATAACTCACTCATTTTTTGTCCAAATTTTATGCACGACCTATGGTTGGAAAGATAAGAGATAGATCTACAAATTTTGTGTTTTAAGTTTTGTAAAATCAGTTTTAGAAAAATACGAAATTTCAAATAGAACGTAAAACTGGACATTAGTTTAATGCAAAATATTTGTTTCAAGTAAATTTTAATATACTTAATGACTTTTTATGATGAAACGTAAAACTAAAAAGTTATAGATAAATATTTTATCTTTCTAACGGGTGTTTATTTATAAATTTTGGACAAAAAAATAAGTGAGTTATGCCAAAAATATGAAAGATGTGATGCGAAATAATCTTTCATATTTTTGGCATAACTCACTCATTTTTTGTCAAAAATTTAAAAATAAATACCCGTTGGAAAGATAAAAAAAATTATCTACAACTTTTTAGTTTTACGTTTCATCATAAAAAGTCATTAAGTATATTAAAATTTGCTCGAAACAAATATTTTGCATTAAACTAATGTCCAGTTTTACGTTGTATTTGAAATTTCATATTTTTTTAAAACTGATTTTACAAAACTTAAAACACCAAAGTTGTAGATCTATCTCTTATCTTTCCAACCATAGGTCGTGCATAAAATTTGGACAAAAAATGAGTAAGTTATGTCAAAAATACGAAAAGTGTACATATAGAGGAGGATAACTCTCTAACGGTCAAGTGACGGAAAACACGAAAATATCTAACGGATCAAACATTGGGTACATTAGCCGCCGAAAATAAACATTGGGTACCTAATCCGCAGAAGATCAAACATTGAGTACATTAGCCGCAGTTTACCCTATAAAATTTGTAAGAAAAGGTGAAAGAGACAAAGAGAAGGATAGAGAAGGTAAACGGGTGCAGATTTTTTGTGATAGTAAAAATGTATGTGTCTTTTTTGTTCATTAAATTAAATTAAATAGAATTAATGATGAGATTTAAAAGCAAATATCTAAATGGTGAGATTTCTCTCCAAATGCTTGACCAAAAGAGATTATTTAAATGGGGAGAGTTTTCAAAATCTAATTTTGTGTGTTGTTATCTCATCAACCAAAAACTCTCATTTTAAGATATATAGATTAATGGTACGTTTAATCTAATTAATATGGTATCTTACTACTATAAAAATATAAATTATAAATAAAATATTTTTTTTATTTTATTTTTAAATAAGGTCTTCGGTTCAAATGAATCCCAGTATCGGTTCTTAAAGTTAAAACTGAATACCGAAGACACAATGCAATGCAAATGGACTGAGAAGTTTTATGGACCTAGACCCTATTATTCGATCTTTAGAATTTTCCATAATAAAACTTTTGGTTTTTTAATAACTTGAATAAATTAAATAAACAAACTAGTTTCAATTTTTTTTGACGAAAAACTAGTTTCAATTTTTACTGAGTACTTAATTTACCATTCAATCCAGGAAATTAATTATTTGCTGAAATCTCGGTTTCATGGGTATTTAGTAGAGCTGCACATGACGGCTTCACGACCAGTCGCGACGGAAATCGCAAAAATCGCCGGAACCCTAATCGCGATGCGTCGTGGTTCTGCAGGTCGCGATCTTCGCGATGGAAAGAGAGAGAGAGAGAGAGAGAGTCTGAGAGACGGAGAGAGATATACCTCCAGCTTCGCCCATCGCGATGTTCAACCCCCGTCGCGATTAATCACGACTTTTGCCACCAAATCGCGATTCGTCGCGATCTCTTATCAGGCGTCGCGAGACATCGCGACCTGATGTCAGACATCGCCACTTTCACCTCTAGTATTTAGGATCCTACAAACAAGTTTAGGGGGGAACTCTCCAAACTCCTCAGAGTTGAGGGGGCAGTTTTTCAAATTCCTCAAAATAATTACGTATTTGAAATCGAAGCCCTGCCTGTCAAACTTCACTCCACACTCTTTCTTTCTCTCATCTCATCGAAACCCTGCTTGTCCGAATCTCTCTTCGAACGAAATCCATGGCTCGCAAGCGATCGTCGCTCACTGAGAACCCTCCAGCGGCGTCGGAGGACGTCTCTGTCTCGTCGGGTGACGAGGACGAACAACCGCAAAAGCCTGTGGTTGAAGCGAGCTCCGATTCGGAGCCTGAAGATTTCGTTGTGAAGCCGACGGAGGATAAGCGGAACAAGTCCAGAGCGAAACGCCCGGCCGCTAGCGAGCCCGCCAAGGCGTCGAAGCGCGCCAAAAAGAACAGCTCTGTCGCCGCGACGCCGCAGAAGACAGAGAAAAAGATGTTCCACAGAGTCTGGAGCGAAAATGACGAGATCGCTATCCTCAATGGTTTGGCTGAGTACAAGGCCAGGACTGGTTCTTCTTCTCTTGCGGACATGGATGCCTTCTACGACATTGTCCAGACGTTGCTTCCGAGGATGGAGTTCAGCAAGTCTCAGCTCTCCGACAAAGTGAAGCGTCTGAAGAGAAGGTACCATAATCGCAAGAAGAAGACGACTTACGAACCCTCTGAGCCCATTGAGAAGGAAGCCTACGAGCTCTCCAGCAAGATTTGGTCCGCAAATATCTCCAGAGACGAGCCCATCTGGAATGCTGCTGCTGTTAAGAAGATCCCGCATTCGCTCAAGCCGATGGAGCAGGTCGGGAGCGGCAATCTCGCGGCTAGGATCGCTAACGTTTTGCCGGAGTCTGCTGTGAAGCGGGGGCTCGCGCTGGTCTCTGGCGAGAAGAAAGCAGACCTAGAGGCCAAATGGAGAGAGATCGACACGGCCGAGCTGGTGCTTTTCGTTAAGAAGACTCAGGTGATAAGCGAGCATGTCAGCCTCGTCCACAAGGCTCTCCGGTCTTCGTCTTCGGAATCTTAAGGCGGTCAGGTATAACTTTTTTTTTAGGGAAGAATGTGGTCTAGTACACTAAAACTGTTGCTAATATATATTATTGCAGTTTTTGGTCTGCATCTTGCAAATATTCGGATTATGTTTTTGTGTGATGAATGTGATGGGACGAGGCTTTTTAGCGTTTAATATCAGTATTTTTGGCTATAACCTGTTGCTTATCATGTTATGAATGTATGGAGCAAGGCATTTTTAATCGGTTTCTGCAATCTCAACGTTTTGTTGTTCGTATTTGACGATTATTGCATGTTGCCTGCCTTACTTACAAACTTATTATACTAAGATTCAACATAGTATCCGCAAATTAATATAGGCTGCACTGTGTTTTTCTCATCTAGTTTCATTTAAATACTTCCTCGAGCTTCATCCCTTGCTTCGTATCTCTCGATCACAGCCGTTGGCTGCCAAAATCATAGCCGTCGGCTCCTACTCTTCGAGGCCTTTCTAAGCCTGACTTCAGTCACATGCCATAGCAAGAAAACAATAAGGGCTCCGTCGCTCAATCACCGCCGTTGTTTGTCGAATCATATCCATTCCATCGCTCCTGTATTCCGTCACAGTCAAGCCTAAATGTAGACACAAACATAGTACATACAACATACTAAATTTGTATATTCATTATCTTAATGAACAAGGAGGCTTGAAAAAGAGGAGTTTTAAAATTTAAACTGTGAAGGTCAGTGTAAAAACTGAATTTACCAATTATATGATACAAAATTTGGCTTTAGTTTAAGAAAATGATGTTAACGTGGAAAAGTGGTACTATTGCAAGTAGTAATAGGCATACCGTTTTAGCAACGTTATTACTGATTTTTGCCTTTCTTAATTATCCATTATTTTTCTTTGCTCCAAAGGCCTAAAGAGTATTTAACAATTCATAGATATTCATATGACTAATACTTATAAATATGTTGTTTAATCGCTATGTTTTATCTCTAATATGGTATGTTTTAGATTTCTAAAATTGTTTGTACTCATTATCATAGAGAAATTATGTCTAACGGGCAACAATGTTTTTGGATGGAAATGGTTGGTCAACTCCCAAATATCGAGTTTGGGTACTACTGCCGCCATTTACGGAGGTTGTATACACGGTGGAGAGTTTGACCAAAGTTTGGGTCTTTTAGCCGCAATTAACCCTTATATTTATTGATTAATATCTTCAGTAATTGAATTTGTTTCCAAATCTACTAATTCAAATATGAAAAATTGCACTTAAAGTCCATAGAACTATATAGCGTTTCTAAAGACTGAAATGTAAAAAATACATCGAAATTGGAGAAAAAGATGGAAGGTCGAAGTTATTGCAAAGCCAAAGAAGAATGAAGAAGACAGGTGGTCTTGGGACTAACAAAAGATTGTAATGTGTTGTGTTTTATGTCTTTTTGTTGACCCAACTTTTATATTATGCTTTTGTTTATTCAAGTGAGACCCACACAAAAAGATTAAGGGGTTAATCCGGACATAAATATCAAAAGTCGGTGCCAAAAAAAAAAATCACATGTAAAGTACCAAAATTCTCATTTTGTTACTTGTATTTAGTCTCCATCCGATGACGTTAGTCAATGCCATGTCATTTTTTACTGTCACGTGTCATGCCATGTGCCATTTATTTTATTTTAATTTAAGTAAAAAATATTATTTTTGAGTTGCCACAAGTGCCGAACTCATGCCAAAAAAAAATTATTGTTGCTAGCTTTTAAATCTTAGATTGGATATCACAACATTTTCAATTTGTGAGAGAAAAGTAGTATTAGTATGTTATCTGACTAAAACGAACAATAAATATTTAATATTGATTTTTCGCGAATAACCCTACATAAAAACGGAAAACTTTGTATCATTTTAAAGTTGTATCGAATTCGTGCCATGTTGTTGGCATAGGTTGACTTGAGAGAAGAGAAGTCATTTTAAAGCACAATTTTATATAACCAAAAACTTCCATAAATGAGCGCCGAACTAAAAAGCTACTTTATTTTACTCATAATTTAGCCATTTTGCGCAGTGTGATACGTTAAGACTTTTTTGGTTTTCTTATGCGATATATTCTGCTTCATATATGCGTATCATTTTTGTTCGAGTTTAATTTGGATGCGTAATTGATTGATGATTTACTAATATTGATATCTGAATCCTAATTTATTCATACACAGACGATACCAGCAAAATTGATGGTACTTTAGGACACAAGAAATGTGATCAATTGGTCCGAATACTATATATTAAAACAACTCATTCAACCACATACAATTTAATTTAAGAAAGCACCAAAATTGAACAGAAGGGTCAATTTAATTTCAAGTTTCAACAAAAAGAAACTCATTCATTAGTTGCTGCTGTATCCATAGCCTCAGCTTCTGTGGATTCCTCAGCCTTCTCTCCCTTCTTGCCTGTAACAAGATTAATGACATTTTCATAATTGAAATACATTATTTCATTTAACTTTGTTTTAGTGCACTCTTTCCCTCGGAACTTCCATTTTGGTTAAAATCCCCGTTTTACGAAATTCGATCTTAGGAGACTTCGCCAGACAAAAAGGGGGTGACAGCCCGGCCACACTCTAAATTTTCAAAATCGGGATTTTCGATTGATCAAATTTTATTGTAGAGACTATATCGGAGTGTAAACGTTATTCTCTAATGACAAACAAAGTCAATTAATCTAGTTTGAATTTAGAGCTGACCTTTCTTCTTTTTGCCACCACCTTTCTTCTTAGACTTGACACTCATAGCAAGCCAGGCTTTGATATCAGGATCCGATACCGTCTTGCTTGGCTGCAATTCCTGCAGAGGATGAGCTGTGATGCGGTCCGACCCGTTTGGCATTAACAAAACCGTGAATTTGATGTGGGCAACAAAATCACCTGCAAAAGAATATCGAAAGAAAAGCAGTTAATATGTTTGGTACTTAAAATTGAATAGAAGAAAATAAAAAAGAAAAGAATTAACTTTTCCAGTGTTGACTGAGCATCGATAATGAAAGTCAAGATATAATTTTTTTAACAAGTGACAGGAAATTTCGTTTAAGAATTAACTTTTCCAGTGTTGACTGAGCATCGATTATGTGTAGCGCTTAATAAAGTTAGAAAAATCAACACTCGAGTGTAGAAACTTTTTAGAAAAATTACCATTTAGAAAAATTAACAAGTTAGAAACTTTTTATCAAGTCAGATGCCAAACACAGCAAGCAAGCTCAAACATACGAGTGTATCGGCAAGCTTACCAGGTTTCTCGTGAAGGACAGGGTACGGTTGCAGAAGGTCGTGGTTAACACACTCTACAAGTCCCAATCTTGCCCTTTTCTCTTCCAAAGCCCTGTTAACAAAAATTTACACATTTCCAAACAACCAAGTTAAAAGAAAACAAAGACACAGCAATAAATTCTAAGTTTCATAATTTGCATGTTAACTAACCTAGCAGTGAAGGGCATGATGGGAAACTTCTGGCTAATCTCGCTGAAAATAAACCTTGAAGCTTTCATCTTCAGGTGATAGGTCTTGTCAACAGCTCTCTTGTAAATGGTAGTTTGTTTTTCATCCAAAAGTTTCGGCTGCAGTATTATATGCCCAGACATTGATATAATCAGATATTTGGTGGAGAAAATCTCAGGTCGGAGTCAACCTTTGATTCTGCTTAATTACCTTCCCATCTCCTGAAGTAGTGACTATATCAATGGCGTACACCTCATTCTCCTCGAATTCTGCATCTTCAACTCGCGTCTCGGCATTGGCTACACTCAACACAACCTTGTTCCCATCTATCACAAACTGCTTAAGCTGGTGGCTGAGAACGCCTTCCACGATTTTGCAGTCATATTCTTCAGCTACCTTCTGAATTGCTTCTGTCACATCTTTGTTCTGCATCCAAAACATCAATAAACAAGAGTAAAGATCCAGTACAGTGAAGGTGCATTGTCATTATATCATCCCGGTTTCGCAAAATATGCATACAATAAACAAATCATATGCTTGTAAATTCTAGAGAATAACAGATCCCAGTCAGAGTAACTATGACAAAAACAAAAGCCTCATTTGGATGATGATCCATAGCTTTTGATAGTGTGTTCATCATTAGGATATAGGAATAATGCATACTTGTTAGGATAAATCAAATTCATTTTTTATTTTTTACGAGACCAATAAGCTGAATACGTAATCAGAAAGGGGTTTAAGGATAAGCACAGTTCTCTATCAGTGTAACTATGACAAATAAAGGCATCATGGGATAAAATCCATAGCTCATAACAAGTTTCATCATTTAGAGACCATGACTTGATCGTCAAACAAACAATTCATATATGGATGAAAATGTGGCTCTAAAAGGGTAAACAGTTTTAACCAGGTAAAAACAGCTGCTTGAAGCAACCCAAGATCGAGCATAATTTAGGCAACAGGGAAAAAGAGGTAATCAACAAAAACTGATCACCTCGGCAAAGTGGCCATACAATACTAAAATAGTTATGTAGACAAAAATCAATAAATATATATAGCAACCAAACTATGCACCAACAAGATCAGTGTGTCGATATTAGTAGCTCATTAACGAAACAAAAGCCTAATCAGATTATGAAAGAACAAATTTCTTTATTTTTTTCAAAGAAAATGTGGCTCATGTACGGGTATTAGGTTTACAATGAAGAATATGTGTACCAGAAGCACCCTAGACATGGCCAAGGATATTATAGGCAACAGGGAAAAAGAGGCACTCAATAAAAAATGATCACCTCGGCAAAGTTGCCTTCAACAATTTCAACAAAACTAAGCTAAATAAAGAAATAATCCTAAACAAAATGTATCAAAGATCAGTCTCGTGAAACTCATTCGACATAAACTAGACATATTGTCCTTCCTTCAAGAAAGAAAAACCAGAACAGATACCAGTAAAGTCCTACAATAAACAAATGTGGCTTAACATGGACAATAGGCTTCAACCATAATGAAAGCCTACACAAAGAACCCAAGTATGGCCAAAATTATATAGGCAACAGGGAAAAAGAGATGATCAAAGAACATTGATCAACTCGGCAAAGTTGCCATCAACAAAGTCAGAGAGATCATCTAATTTCTCAACAGACAACACAAAATGACAACATAAATTCTCGTGTGAAAAAGAAAATTGACTGCAATCAAAAGGTGGATGAGTTCCCATCAGTGTAACTATGACAAAAAAGCAACATTTGGACAAATCCATAGCACGTGAATTTCATCATTAGGGACTTCCTCACTAATAAATTATAAGTGCACTCCAACAAGGAAAGACCTATTAATACAAAAATCATAAGGCTGTAAGCGACCACAACTGAAAACAAACACGAGAGAAAATATACATGTGAATGAAGTCAAATGACCACTGACTACTGCTTGAAAGTGACAGAACATAACATCAAAGCATCACCGGATTAACAAATATAAACACCCAACTTACGTTTTTCCCAGGCCTCACGAGCCTCAATGCAACTTCCGCAGCTGTGTTCGCAGCAGCAATGACGTCGGCTGCCCTGCCCGTAATGGGGCCTTCTTGAAGAACATGAGTGTGCGCAACAACAGCAATGAAACCGTCTATGTGACAACCCATATCGCTGCAACAGAAAAACCAATAAAAAACAATTAGTGTCACTCTGTGAGTCCCATTTCCAATGAAAAATCTACGAACAAGCTAAATTAAGGTACAGAAAAAGAGCTTACATCTTCAGTATATCACCTGCTTCCAAAACGGATTCGTCGCTCGCAAGAGGCGAGTAATGGCAGATAGTGTTGTTTACAGAAATGCAAGTCGGAAACGCAACACCTCTTTCGATCTTCTTCTTGACATTTTTGTACATGCTTCCGGTTTGGCTAAAATAACAAAAAAAAAAAATTGTAAATTCGTAGTCAAATTCAAATCCCAAAACACAAAAAAACACAGCTTGAATCTAGATCAACAGGTTTCATGAATCAACTTACTCTCGAATGTAGGAATCCCCTTTCTCACAGAGGTCCACAATCTTAGCTTTGGGCTTGCACTCGGATATCACCAACTGCAAAGCCTCTGAAACAAAAAAAAAAAAAAAGCCATCGTCGATTCAGTTATTCTCCATCACTCTTCCATTGAATTCATCAAAAAAGAAACTTTCAAAAATGGAGCGAGAGAAGGAAATGTACTGTTGATAATCTCAGCGGCGCTCTTGTACTTGGTGACGACCTCGGAGGAAGAGAGATCCAGCTCCTTCTCATCTCTCTCGTCGTCCGACATGGCTGCGAAATCACTGACACAGTGGAAACACACAAATCAACGACGATGCACGCAATTCTCGAATCAACGAGCCATTTCGGACAACTCACGGGAAATCAAATGGAGAGTGGATTTGACGGCGAAGGAGGAGGATTGAGCTTGGAGCTAGGGTTTAAGCGAAGAGAAATAGATAGAGAGAGAGTGACAGAGACGAAGTGGCTCGGAAGTGCCAACTAGGGTTTGCTGCCTTAGGTTTAAATAGTATTTCTTCTCAACACATCTTAGGTGTGTGTGTGTTAGGGTTTATATTTTCCTCTTTCCATACATTTTTAAAGACGGCATAAATACCCCAAGATAGTTGAAAGTTATAAATATATTATTCTCAAGATTAAAAAGTACGGAAAATTCGAAACTTGGTGATGAATGTCCCAAAAATCGAAAACTAGTGATTTTCACTGTTTTCTTTCCTTTTTGCCCCTGAGACAACTTTTGTATCTCTCGTTCTCCAACCTCAGCCAATCTACCGAGGTCTGGTATTATCTCTGAGGTGATTTATACCCGAATTCGGTGTATATATCCGACCTAGGGGACGACATTTGCGATTGTGAAATGTCCGAACTAGGGGACGATTTTGCGATTATCACCGACTTCGAGCGAACATCACTAGATAATGAATATCACTAGTCTCAAACACACAGAGACAGTGAACATCACTAGTTTTCAAATTTTGAGACATTCATCACCAAGTTCGAATTTTACCTACTTTTATCACTAGATAATAAATTTTCCCAAAAAGTAATGGCTAAAATGAGAGTTTCATTACTACCCAATTTCTATCGTCGCATGTAAAACGTTAAGAGAAAGAAACTTATAAAGCTCATATTCTTTTTTCCATGAATTTTCGGCATAAGTATTATTATAAGTCAATACAAAGTTAGCAATATATTTAAAAAAATTAAATCACGGTAACAAAATCTGAATTTATAGACTTTTGATATTTTTGCCGTAACTTCTAAATTTTGAGAATATTTTGCCTTAGAGAGGTGCTTATAACGCAAGTTCTTGAGAGAGAGCAGTTGAGCCTTATAAGTGGCTTCATCATAACTTAAAAAAAAAAAAAAAAAACATCGCTTATGTAGATAAAAAGTAAATTACAATGCAATGCTAGAGAGTGGTTTACAATCAGCCAGTCCAAAAATCGGTTCGGCTATATAAACCAAAACTCAACCATAAGAAAGATAGAAAAAACGAGGACTACTCCTTACAAAGTACTAGCCCAATCTCTCAAAAGGTCCGCGAGAGAGTACATCGAAAACTCATTACAAGAGGAGAAAAGCCAAAGAGCAATACAATGGTTGATACTATCTATCAACCCATTTAGATTCCAAGATCTATCGTTGTAGATGAACTTGTTGCGAGCATTCCAGATGCACCAAAAGTAGTTACGATTCCAATCTTCGCCGCAACGTGCCATTTTTTATTTCGCCTTGGAACTTTGTGAATTTGCAGCAAATCAGCGATGGAAGTTGTTACGGGTATTTTTGTGGCCTCAAAAAATAACGGCCCAATCAAAAATCAAACTCGAGAAAAATACAAAAAGTCAAATAAAATAAATATAATAATATATAATAATATGTGTACATAATAGATGTGTATACTTGGGAAGTTAAGTGTGTGCACATATACATATGCACGATTGCTTACGAGGAAAGCTTATCACACAATTTATATATATATATATATATATATATATATATATATATATATCAAAAGGGCACCAGACACATGACTTGGTACACATTACACCATTACATAAATCTCTCACCATTACATGCCTCATCCAATAAAAAGCATGTTAATATTTGCCCCTTGCCAAACAGGAGGCCGAAGCTCATTTGCCCCTTGACTATCTTTTTATTGCCTATAAATAATAACCATGTCCATTTGAAGCGGAGGGGAGGGAGAAGAATTTGGCAAATTCTCTCAATCCCGTATCATGGGGATTGGTGAAGGAAAATATTATACACATTCTCTCTCTCTCTCAGCGCCAAGAAAGAAGGAGAAATCGAGCACACTTTCTTACAAAATTCTCTCAATCAGGAGAGGCTCTCTCTCTCTCAGCAAGAAAGAAGGAGAAATCGAGCACAAGATTTTACAAAAACTCTCTCAATCCCAAGAACAGATCCGAGCTTCTCTCAATCTCGGGAATATTTTTTGTTTATCATTTTTATCACTTTTTCCGACATAACGCCCGACTATTGTCGAGTTGTGAAGCGAGTAACGAAATTCCCCTCTTTGCCTCACTCTAAGTTCGAGTATCCCCCTCTCTCTTAAGGACGAAATTCCGGGATCGATATACTCTGATGAGCACTGCTCGACGAGGGAAAATCTTTCCTTAACGGAGACGAGGCTTGAGACTAACGAACTTCGGTGAGCTTAGCTCGGGAACGACGTTATCCTCGTTTCTCTCCACATTCGAAGGGCTTTTTTGGAAAAGGGGAACAAATGATAATATGCCGGAAAACACTTCTGACCCAACAGAGACAAACGATCAAACGTCTCACCCCATTTGAACATCCACTAATCCTGAACTACGTGATGCCTGATCCCATTTTGGGTACGTAGGCAGCCTTCGTCTTGTGAGGTACGGCATCGTTTGTTCATTTTGCAAGAACTCACCACCATACAACGACGAGTCACATCTCCACGAAGATATCGCGGACTCCGTCGCCTCGCCAGGGGCAACAACTCAACCCCGGCCACGAAGAATCAGTCCGATCCAACCTCCAAGCGAGCATTGGGCCCGGCCCAAAATAACGAATTGGGCCGCATTAATGTTGATCCATTTTCGAGCATTAACAGAAGTGAAGCCCACTAGATCCACCTTCAGATTGGAAAAATCCAAGCCCAAACGGCAGTAGCTGTGTGACAATGAAAGAATAAATGGTCGAGCTCTTCCTCGGATGAAAAACTCATCGAACACATTTGAATTTTCTTGACTAATAGTTTGTGTTTTGTTGTTATTTGTTAATTAGGTATGAGTTTGTACGCTTTGATTATTGTAGTTTGATGACTTCCGTACGTAGTTGCTTTTGTCATGCATTTGTTTGAAGTATCTTTTAGTTTGTTTATGTGCATCAGTTTGGACCATTTTGAACCATATAAATACAGTCGCACCATTTTGCATCAATTGAAGGCTTCCTAAACTAAATTTGATAATGGACGACCCCCGGAAATGGACACCGGAGAAAGAAAAAAAAAGGAGAGAGAAGTGTGTTGTTCCTACGATTCATCTTTTGCTCGGTTCGAGACTCGAATCTCACTCTTGTGTCTATTTTGAATTTCCTTAGTATGAGACTCTCGAGAATGTCTCTTATATATACTATCTCATGTAATATTTACATATTGTCGTCTGAAATTATCTATGGAGTAAGCACCTCGTTAACGGGTCAAACCACATAAAAATGTTATGTGATAATGGCCAGCCTTAATTATTCTGTTCAGTTACATATTTTCGTCATACAGTAGAACCTATATAAATTAATACTCGATAAATTAATAGTCGCGATTAAATAATATTTTTGTCTGGTCCCGACTTGGGCCTAACTAGCTAAATTAATAATTTGCTAAATTTATAAGATAATAATTTTTTAGAAAGTATATAGGTCCCAAGTGATATATAAATTAATAATTCTATATAAAAATTAAATAAATAATTATAAAATCAATATAAATAAAATATAACATAAATAACTATGAAATCACTTTAAATACAAAGATAACATTACATCACTAATCATGTAGTCTTCTTAAAATATGATTCTATAGTTATTTGTTTCTTTTTGAAATCGATGTCTTCTTGAACTTCATCTTAAATTCATTAGGTTCTTTAATATTTCTTACATTGGTACTCTAATAAAATATTTTTAAATCATAATAGTCTCTCTTGATATATTTAATATTGATACTTTAATATTCTCGATATAATAAATTGAAATAATCTTTTGCTAGTAAAAATATTTATATAATTATAGTTGATTAATATTTTTTTCTTCATTGAAGTATAAATTAATAAATTATTAATTTATTAATTTATATGTTAATTAATAATCCGATAAGATAATATTTTTTGCCGGTCCCAACAATATTAATTTATAGAGGTTCTACTGTATATTGCTGTGACAAAAAAATCGAGTCAACATTTTGTTCTATTGGATTATATTTTTTGCAGTACTGTATCGTGTATTTTTTGTATTAGATCAAGAGTTTATATATTGTTTAATTAAAAATTAGAACAAGGTCCATCAGACCGATTTTTTTTCCTAACCTGAATTAAAAACATAGCGAGTTTGTGTTCTACATTTCAAATTCCAAATGTAAATTTTTTGTGATTTTTTCAAACTGGCACTAGGTCAATATCAGATTTTGAAAAATACTAAAACTTAAGGACCGAATCAAATACACAACATAGTTGTAAAATTGGAGGCTATAACTTCTTTCAAGCATGAGCAATATAGTTGGCATAGTGAACATTGGCTACATTTCAAGCCAATCTTCTCTCAGATATCACCGCTAAAAAACCGCCAATTTAGCCGCCGGCTCGCAATATTCCTCACATGTTCGTCAAAACTGGTCCCCAGATGGAGATCGCAACCAAATTACAAACCCGAAAGAAATTATACTCAAAAAGGTTATTTCGAGTAATTATCATGTATACCACTGAACTCGCCATGTTGTCGCTGGTTTTCCTTTGCTTTTTAAACAATTTATCCGTTAAATTTGTTCATTGTAACAATTTCTCCCTAATCGTCAATGTTTCGACGGTTTTCCTCAAATTAAGCCACATGCAATGCTCATATTAGTGCTCAAAGACAAATCCATCATAAATGCATTGCACGTGACTTAATGTTTGACGATAACCGTCGGGTACGGGATATCGCAACAAAAAAATTAAGAGGAAAATTCTGACAGCGTATTAGTGCTGTCTACTAAGGGTTCACGGCTACACGCTTGCGAGGGTTTAGAACCATATAAACCACCACAAGGAAACAATGCGATCTATGTTTGTACCTACATTTGTGCATTCAAAACATATCCCCGCTCATAAAACCCGATTACTTGGTCGGCGACACCCCACATTATGGCCTGGCCTGGCGGGATCCGCATAAGCCGAGGCAGTAGTCCCTTCCACAAGGCACGGAGCCCTTCCTCCGAGTGAATCGTTCGGATGGCGTGGATCATGCCGGTATACTTCAGAGCTCCGCCTTGTCGGGTCTGAGCCATCAGCCTTGTCTTGACGACGTCAAATGGCCCAGTGCATACCTGCAAGAATGGTATAGAGATAATGAAAGGATTCTACAAGAAAGTGATTTTCTGTAGTCATGCTTCCGTGATTGATCAAACTATATATAGAAATATCTTTTTGGAATAGGCGTTGGAACAATTACCGGACCCGCGGTGCCGGCAAGGAAACCCGAGACCATGGACTGCCAAGGCTGGAGAACCTTGCCGTCACCCTCGTGCTTCTGCCACAGTACCACGTCGAAGGCATTCTTGGCAGTGAACATGGCAGCTTGGTTCGTGCCGTTGCGCATCACCGTGGGGGCCGCCCCCGACCACAACCCACGCAGGCCCTCTTCCCTGATGATCGTGCGCGCACAGTGGACTGGACCCTTGTACTTGAGCAGCTCGGGACTCAGCCCTTTCTGTTGCTGAAGCCTAATCTTCACCACCTTCATGGGTGAAACGAGAAAGAAAAAAAGCTGCTTAGATTGGTTGCGAAAGAAACATGCACAAAAACTAGTAGTAGAGAGAGAGAGACCTCCTAAACATTTAACTATTGTATACATTAAAAATAGATTAGAAACTAAAGTAAATTTTTATTGTGAAATGATAGTCCAACATCACCATTATATTTTGATTCATGCCCATTATCCCAAGTACACGTGGTCTTGGAAAAGACATGTCCAAAACTTCTCCAGACGCGTAAGTTTAGCCTATTAAGCAAACAGAGAGCTGAGAGAGGGGAAAACATCCCAAAAGGTTGTTTTAACATCTAAATATCTAAATCCTAGACATAATTAAATAATTTGAATAACAAAAAACATAATTAAAAAAGAAAAAAAAATTACTTATACATAAGTGATAGACACGAGGTATAGAATAAACACAAACTGATGGGAATTCACCTAAATGGTGGAATCTGATAGGATCCGGGAACCAAAATAATTCAACATACACAAATCTATCAACGGGAACTCACTAAGACGATGAATCCCCTTTCTCTTTATTGAATAAAAATAGAAAACCGATAAACAGTGGACCAATCCTTCTAAAGCGAGGTCCAAAGCTCTCCGACGATGCAAAAGGGAACACAAATCCAAAACTAAGCGTGAAAAGCCACAACGGCTAGCCCTACGCACCTAATAAAGAGATTAGAAAACCTTAATCTCCATTGATTACAAATCACCTAAAATGCCGCCCCTTAATAAATTTAAAATAAACAAAAACCATAATTTAAATACTAATTAATATAATTTAAATAACTAAATTTTACGTGTCTATTAGAATCCCAATTAATATTATTTTACTGACCAACGAGAACACGAATATCATACGAAAGGGTGGTTCCTTCAAGAACACAATTTAAGTTTTCCACATGATGCTCTACAGCAATTATGCTTGGCAGAACATAATCACCCCCAACCACCATAAGCGCTTATACAGGTGGCACAAAATCCTAATTAGACAATCAATTAAAATAAAGGAAATGCCCTTAATCAACTCCCGGTAGTTCCAACTCCGAGAGCTTTTGGTATTAGCAAACAATTTTTACGCTAATTGCTGCGCTCACTGCTGCAATCTGCTGCTCATCTAACACCAATTCGACAGGAACTGTGACCGGAACTGGAACCAGAAGTCGCGCGAATACACTAGCACGGGAAGGGTCAAGGCCAACACTCTCGCAAGTGATGTCCAAAAATACAGCTCAATTCAACCGTATGTACTCTAGAACGCCTAAATGACTAAACCTACTATACACATGCTTACTAAATGAAAGACATAATTACCTTCAATTAAATAATTGAAAACACTAACAAGGACTTAACTATAAACATGAAAATCCCTAACTGCCCCTTACCTCGGCGCTTATAAGCAATGGTCAATCTTTACGTAGCTCATGTCTTCAGTATTTTTAACAAATCAGCAATTTCCGTGGAAAAATGTTGCGGGACCATCATAATCCCAAGCACATGAGGCCTTGGCTGGAAAATGTAATGGGAATGTGTAACGGAACACATGAACTTGGAAATGGGAAATCCTGTTAATCGATGAAGTGAACTTTGACCGGGACACCAACTTTCACTAAACCCCAATCTTCTCGCTTTTGAGAGAGATTAAGTTTGTAATCGGTTTATTGGTACCTTTTTCATTGACTTAGGCTCTCTTATATAGAGCAAGAAAATTACAACCCAATGGCTGGACCAGCCCGACTTAATTAAACCGCTAAACAACAATCAAACCTCTAAACAACATTGACTAACCTCTAACAAATTAATGCTAGAGTCGCTGTCTGCATCAAAATGATGAGTTGAAGATGTGAACGTGTGATTATAATTTCACTGACTGAAAACAATGCTTATAAATTCAACAATATAAAAAAAGACCCGATTAAAACGTTGATATTCCCTATCAACCTTTAGGGCTTAAACATTAAGTGCAGTATTGGAATCCGATTCGAATTCAGCAGCCACTTTCAACAAGAAGGAAAGAAGAAAGTGTCTGAGCGCAGCCCAAGATAATAAAAAATGTATTTAGTACGACAAAGCTAGTATTTTAAAATTAGAATAAAATCAACTTCTCAATATTGTGCTACTAAAACAATGTTGCGTGAGATCTCGACTGACCAAAATATTTAAACACCACATGTCATTAGCAACGGGTCCCACCAAATGTATACTTAGCTGTTTATTAATGAATTCACTTGTCCAAGTCTTTGATACCAAGTAACATGGTGGTCAATAAGTTTCATGGAATCCCATTATTTCTTTATTTTTTTATCGATACTCTAGCTTAACAGTATCACGGAATTCGACCTTAAAATCAATGGGATCATTTCCGCGAGGAAAGGACCCTTTTGAATGTTATAGAGTGATTAGCTCTGCATACTTAGAATACCCGTGTATAACGCTAAGAAACAACACATGAAGATTTGCACCACTTAATATTTCAAACACAAGAGATGAGCAGTGAAGCAAAGGGATCACGAAGCTTACCAAAACACCATATGAACTCAGGCTTTGTGTGATGAATTTTTTTGCAAAATCTTAATAAATTTTGCTTTTCTTAGAGAGAGTCCCTGAAGGCCTAAAACCTTTCTGTCAAGAATTGATCATCAAGTTTGTACAGCTTTTAGGAGGCAAAACCCATAACCAGAAGAAGAAGAAGAAGACGAACCCAAACCCATCAAAAACTCATCGAAGAGCTTTGAAAATCACGCTCCTACACACGAATCTTCATCGATTCTGAGACCTGTGATTTCAACGCAATCGCATTTCTACACTAGTTGAGAAGATCTTCACAGTTCCTACACCTACGCAGAACTACAGTCCCTCCCAATTCCCAACACAAACAGAACGAGAGAGAGGAGAACGAACCTCGAAGGGCGTGACGATGACGAGCGCCTCGAGGACGCCGGCGCCGAAGCCGGAGAGGAGGCGACCGCCGGCGCCGACCTCGCCGGTGGCGTTGTCGCGGAAGGCGCCCTGGAGGAGGGCGTTGGAGCCCATGCGGAGGGAGTACTTGAGCGTGAGGTGGGTGGCGAAGGGCGTGAGGCCCTTCCAGAGCGCCCTGAAGCCCTCCGTGCGCGCCACGGTGGAGCCGCAGTGCGCGATGCCCTTGTAGGCTCCGGCGCGGTCGAGCTGGAGGCGCGTCTTGATGACGTCGATGGGCTGGAGGCAGCAGGCCTCCACCACCCCGCCCAGCGAGCCCGACGCCGCCTTCATGTGCGCCGGGATCGCGCCCTTCTTCGCCTTCTCTCCTTCCTCCGTCATTGATGGAAGCTCTCTCTCTCTCTCTCTCTCTCTCAGAGACAGAAGAGACTGAGAGAATGCTCGCTGGTTTTGTAATGAATGGAATTTGATGATGCTTCGCATACAATAAAATTTGCTGCGCAAGCGAAGGGGCACATGTTTGTTTGTTAACAAGTGGGTCCCGCCTTACTAAATAATTACAGATTAATAATGCCCACCTCCGTATTTTATATGCTAATTAATTATTTAATTTGCTGCGACGCGACGTAACTCAGCGAAGGAAGGGTGTGAAGAGGTGGGTCCCACATCCCCGAACGTGCTCGATAGTCAAAATTGGTTGGCACGAGTTGGACCACCAGCGAGTGGCGATTGCGCTCAACATTCACCTTCTTTTTTTATTTTTATTTCAATCACCTTTGCTGTGACCAAATTATTAGCAAGAATCTGGTTTGTGATTAATCAATCTGTCCAACGAGGCGAGTGTGAGGCTGTTTTCGCTTATCGAGCTAGATGATGTTGCCAATGACCGGGACTCGACTTGCGATTGGCCAGCTCGAGAAGAATAACCGACATTCGGATAAAAGAAGGAGCCACAAACGCGGACAAAAGGATTCCTGTTGAGTTTTTGTTGCCGCGCCTGAGTGTGCGTCGTCGCTGCAACTTGTAGCTCGTGCGTATGTAGCTCTGCCACTGGCTGCAAGGGTTGAAACTTCGATACCTTCGATAACAAGTTTCAACAGTTTTATTCTCACGCGACGAGCCTTGACTTAACACAGACATAATCTCTGCATAAGCGCATATCGTAGAAGAGTCAGCTTTTTGACGTTCCAAGATTTTTCGCTGAAACATCCACAAGTCCTTTCGTAATGTTTTACTTATGTGTCTTCATGTATGCTGTATTTTAGATTTAATATCATGATTATATATTAATTAAAGAGAACGAAATCCTATTATATGCATTTTCTCGGCATTTTTATTGTTGATAATATATCAACATAACCAACCAACATGTTTTAGAGTAAGACTCTGAGAAATTGAAAAACAGTCAAATGGAAGCTTCCTCCGCCGGACAATAGGCGACGAAGAAAGGGTGATGGTTAATGGTGAAAGGTCTCAAACGAAGGAGTGAAGGGTCGATAGCAAATGGTCACGGAGGGCGATGGGTGGTTAATGATGGGTCGGCGAAGAAGGGGCGAAGGGTCAACAGGGATGGCTGGTCGGCGAGGGTCGATGGAGTGTTGACATGCGATGGTGATGATTTAACATTGATGGGTCAATGGTTTTCCGGTGAACGGGTGATGGGTCAATTGTTTGACAGCGATAAACGAAGGTTCTCTGGCGAAAAGAGAATGGGTCACCGGCGAGCTACTAAACACTTAAATCTCTTATTTCTCATAACCTTCTTTTTATACATGAAAGATGATTGAAATAAATAAGAGAAAAATGAAGGCTTTAGGATCACTTGAATACTCCTTTACCAATTACCGTTACATAAAGTGTCGAAGAGTGTTGTTCTTGACTAGTCAATCCAGTGTTGTAGAGTATGTTGGTCTTGTTATATCACCCATTAAATGGAAGCATTCCTCATTATATCCATTACGTATGCATATCTCTATGATTTTATGTTTTCTGATGTTATTAGGTTACAGCTTCGTCATGCTGAAAGGTCAAGCTAAAATTTACCTTGGTTTTACTCATGGTTTTAAGTGCCGTTTTCGACAATGTTTCGTCCCCTCCAATTTACGGGCATGCCGGTTGCCGAACTCATCAACTTCTCCATCTCAAATAATCGCTATTCATCACTCAAAGCCCAAGGTTTCCTCTAAGTCCGAGACCTGAGCTGGTGTCATCACTGCGGCAAGTTCCCAGTGCGTGTCGGTGATTTCCTAAGCTCGTCGGCAAGATTCCGAAACGTTCGGCAAGTTCCCGGTGTGTGTCAACGAGTCCTAAAAATCTTCGGCAATATTTCGTAACATTTCTGCAAGTTCCCAATACGCACAAGCGAGTTCCCGGAATGTGGCTGCATCGACGAGATTCGAAGCGTAACAGCGAAAACCTCATATTGGTCTTGTAAATTCTTATTTAGTGAGGGTTACTGTTGTGTTCAACAAATTCCAACAAACCAATCAATTTTCCGTGATCGAAACGCCGAGCATCCTGCTAGCATTAATGGGTATATCGGAGCTACGTTGAGGTGAGTGTATGCTCGGGCACCAACTAAAAAATGACGTGTAAAAAAATAAAATAAAAGTTTAAAAATAAAATAAAAAACGTAGATATTATGTATAAAATTTTAACAGTCACTCGAGTAATAGAATAAACATGTAGTAGTTTTAGTTGTTGTCTTGATTTCAAAGTTTTTCTTTTGGAAAGATCTAGGGTCGACTACTAACACCAACAAAACATGTACTTAAAAGAAAGTAATTTATCATTTTATTTGAAGCAAAATACTACAATATAATGAGTTATAATCCTTATATTTTTAGTGGTATTTTTTGTGTGTGAAAATAGTTAAAAAATTTGTTTAGTCATTATCGTGAAGTTTCACATAGAGATGTATTATTATTTCACATTTTCGCTCATTTTGATCGCATTTCTACACAGTTTCAACATATTATCACTATTTTATTAATATGATTTTTTCACTTTTGCTTCTTTCTCATTAATTGTATTTAGTTCATTCAAAAGTGTTAGGTATATTTTCTATATAGATGATACATGAGAAACAACTTAGATAAAAAAAAGTAGCAAATAGATTTGATGATACATATCTTTGTGTTCTTGGCTTTGACGAGCATCGACTTGTCGCTTGGATCCAAAAGAGTGTTCTTGATATCCTGTAAAACAGAAAAACGTTAGCGATTCCCTAGTCGCGCGTGTTGGACGCTCTCCTTAAAGCTTGATTCGCCTCCTCTACGTGCTTGAGGTTCGTTAGGCGATTAGCTTCCCAGGATACAACGGGACGACCGCGAACTTCGTAGCACTTCGAAGTCTGCCGGCGAACTGAAACTTCTTGAACTCCGTTACCGAAAGACTCACGACAAAGAAAACATTGGGAAGCATGAAATTGAATCCGCGGAGTGAAAAATCGAGAACCAGATTCAAAGTATCTAGAGAGTTTTTTTAAAGCATTTCGATTATGGTGTGTCGAATAAGATCGAGGTCACTTCAATTTATAGATGATGGAGGGAGACAAAGAATTAATACTCAATTAATTCTATAACGGCTAATAATAAATTGCAATTAATCTGAAACGTAATAAATTGAATTCAATATTCATAACAGTTATAATCAATATAGCCGTTTTACGTAACGTTTTAACGTCGGAACAAATCCCGGTAATTGGATAGAGCATTTGTCTCGAGTGTTTGACATTTCGACCCTCTCGATGCTATCTCAATTTTATTTAACGGCAATATTTTCCAACAAAAATTAATAAATATTTATAATTATTTCTTAAAAATGTGTCAAACCGTGGTCATCGCGAGACATATATGTCTATTTATGTCGACGAGGAATCTATTATACAATATTTTTAAAAAATAAAAATAAAAATGAAAATTAGACTTTATATTTTATATATGGTAAATTTATCTATTTGATTTTTAATAGATGTTGCAATGTTATTATGTGATTGTTGTTATTTATTTGTAAGAATATAGTTAAAAAATTACATTAAAAAAATATTCAAAAATTATCTTAAGCACCACCTCAACAATAATCCTGGCTCCGCATATATATACACACACACGCATATATATATATATATATTTGTCAATAGAAATGGTAGATAATTATTAAGTGTATTGGATCACATAACAAGTTTTACTCTTCAATTTTTCCCCAGGATTCAAGTATTGAGTCTTTTCATTTTGCGTGATTCTAGTTGGAACGAGGCAATCCCGACTCTTGCTCGGGACACTTGTTTAGATGTTACTACTAATAATTCAAAGTGGAGTACTCTGCCTTTAAAATTTTAAGAGATTCGGAGAATTTAATAAGGTTCGTATTTCTTAAAATATATATAGCAACGGATACATTGCATTTTGTTGAAGGTATAATATGTCAGTGTTATTTCCCTGTGACTTGTAACCCGTGACCGTGAGCTGTGACATATTTTGGCACCATTCTGGCTAAGCTTAGGCTTTTTGCTTGCCTCCAAATTAAGATTTACGACGAGTCATTCACCTGCAAAATTCTAAGCACTATACGCCAATATGAGTACATACTTGATAAATATTTTAATGTTTAACGAGTATGTCCTTTACCAAATATACTAATATATGTTACATATATTATACGTACATACTCGTTAATATATTCAATAAGATAATTTAGCACTAGAAATTGAAATGCAACTAGCAATAGTCTTATCTCCTTCAAACTAATTTCAATATGCACATATATTTGTTTTCGCATGGGTAAACTTAAATGCACAAAATTACTATTTTTACTAATACGACTACAATAATATTTTTTACTTTCATATAATACTTACAAATTAGGTATAATTGCAAAAAAGTATCTGGACTTTGATCAACCGAGATGGTAAGAGTATAACAGAAAAAAATAGCGATAAAGATACTCAAAGTCTTCGTCTAATTTTTTTTTTTTTTTTTTACTGAAATTGAAATGAGAGAAGATGTTACATGACTGAATGAGTACATAGAAACGCGCATTTCCGGTAAGAGAGGTGATAGTTCTGGACTATTGGGGATCGGATCATCGCCCCCTCATCATCGACACAGGTGCGGACGTTTTACCTAATCGAGATAGACTCACCACTTCGAGGAGGTGGGCATTCGAGCCCGGATGGTTAACGGACGAGGGCTCCGAGCAGGTGGTGCGATCGGTGTGGGGTACCGAGGGTGATGGCAGTGGGGACAGCAACTGCGTTTCGGCTCTTAACGATTGCAAAGACGTACTACGGAACTGGGCACAGACATCCTTTGGTCACAGGGACAGAAGGATTCGGCTGCTTTCGGCTCAAATTGAACGTGCTAACTTGGTGGCTTATTCCCCGGAGATCAAGACCGAGTTAAAACGTTTGAATGCCGAGCGTGATTCTCTAATCCTCGTAGAAGATTATTATTGGAAACAGAGAGCTCGGGCCGATTGGCTTCATAGCGAAGACAAGAACACGGCTTATTTTCATGCCCGGACCGTCCGAAGAAGGGCCCAAAACCACATTAGGGGCATCTTTAACGAGTCGCGGGAGTGGATCACCTCGGATATTGGCATTAGGGAAGTGTTCAAGCATTACTTTACGATCATTTTTAACTCAAATGGTGCTACGGAGGAGGACTTTCGAGTGATCATAAGGGAGGATGTAAGCTCAATCTCGGCGGCGCAACATGATCTTACGGAAGATGTTTTCACCGGGGAAGAAGTGGACTGCGCTCTCCAATCCATGGGGCCACGCAAAGCTCCCGGGCCCGATGGCTTTCATGCTATTTTCTTCCAAAGATTTTGGTCATCGGTAGGGCCGAGAGTTCGATCGGAGTGCCTAGACATTTTAAACAGAAGGACTAGCGCGCGCTCTTGGAACACCACGAATCTAGTCCTTATCCCCAAGATAAAGAACCCGAAGAGCGTCAAAGAATTCCGTCCAATTAGCCTTTGCAACGTGCTTCTTAAGATCGTCACCAAAGTCGTCGCAAACCGAATCAAAGGAGTGCTCTCCTCCGTGATTTCCGAACCCCGAAGCGCCTTCGTCCCCGGAAGGCTTATTACGGACAATGCCGCGATCGTGTACGAGATCCTACACTCCCTCAACGGGATATCAAAGAGGAAAAAGGGGGCGACGGCCCTTAAACTCGACATGAGTAAGGCGTACGACCGGGTTGAGTGGGATTTCGTTTCAGACATGCTTACAAGGATGGGAATTGGACACTGTGTGCTATCCGTGGTAAGAGATTGTATTACTACTCCGGAATTCACCGTGGTCATCAATGGTCGGAATGGAGGCACAATCATTCCGAAAAGGGGCTTGCGACAAAGATGCCCACTTTCACTGTATCTTTTCCTCATGTGTGCGGAAGGCCTTTCCGGCCTTATCAGAGGACAAGAAAGGGTGGACCTTCTCAAAGGGTTTACATGCCGGCCTTCGGCCCCGGCGGTAACACACCTTCTCTCTTTGCGGACGATAGCATCCTCTTTTGTGAGGCGAACGAAAGTAGTTGCCAAGCCATTCGCTCCATTTTGACGATCTACGAGAAAGGCTCGAGGCAAGTGGTCAATTCGGAAAAATCTATGATGTGTCGTTCAAAGAACATTAACACGGAATATACGGCCTCTCTCTCGCGAATCCTTAACATTCCGGTGGTTAAGGAATTAGAATCCTACCTTGGAATCCCGGTTAATATAGGTAGGAAAAAAGTGGCGGTGTTTAGCAAAATCACTAGTCGTGTGCAAAAACATCTTAGAGCATGGAAAGCCAGGGGGGGGGGGGGGGGGGGACGTGAGGTTTTAATCAAAGCGGTGGTCCAAGCCATCCCCACTTACCTCATGAGCCTTTTCCGGTTCCCGGAAAAAGTCATTAAGGATCTCCATGGGCTTACCGCGCGGTTTTGGTGGGGCGGCTCGGAAGACAAGCGTAAAATTCATTGGAAACGGTGGGATCGCATCGCCAAGCCTAAAGCGGAAGGGGGTCTCGGCTTTAAGGACCTTGGAGATTTTAACCGGGCTCTTGTAGGCCGGCTTACGTGGCACATTATTCAACACCCCGAGTGCTTGCTAGCTAGAGTCCTCAAAGCAAAATATTTTCCGAACTCCACGGTGATCGATTTCGAAAGCAAAGGACACCACTCCTTCCTTTGCAAGAGCTTATGTTGGGGCCGAGACCTGGTCCGCCAAGGCACACGGTGGCAAGTCGGGGAGGGTAATATAAGAGCTTTTGGACAACCGTGGATTCCGAGAGCCGGCGCCTTCACACCGCCCTCGGAGGCCCCAAACGATGGGTTCCCTTGGAGAGTGGCGGACCTCATCGATAATGGGAGATGGAATAGACCCTTGATTGAAACCTTGATGATACCATACGACATGGAGGCTATTTTACGTATTCCGTTGGGAGAGGTAAACTCTCAAGACCGCCTAGCTTGGCACTTTGAAGAAAACGGGGTGTACTCGTTATGATCGGCGTACCGGTTAGCTATGTCGATAGTTGAAGGTAGCCCATCGAGCTCGAGGGATGGAGAGTCAAAATGGTGGAGGGTAATGTGGGGCTTGGAGTTCCCGGCCAAAGTCAAACACGTTGTGTGGATAGCGTGGTCGGAAGCTCTTCCGACATACGGTGCTCTCTGGACACGAGGGGCGGGTTGCCTTCCTTTTTGTGGCTTTTGTGGGGCCCTCCCAGAGGACGCTCTCCATGCCGTTTGGAGTTGCAAGAGGGCACAAGCAATTTGGGCATCCTCGTCACTTCACCAGTGGGCGGAAAAAACCGGCGAAGTCCCGCTTAGGGAACTATGCCTTAGAGCGTGAGAGGTTCTCTCCAAGACGAATCTGGAATTTTTTTTGCGGCTTAGTGTGGGCTGCATGGACCGATAGAAATATTCGTCTCTTCGATAACCGGGCTAGGGCGCCGGAAGCTTGGGTCGCCGAGATCGATGGGTGGTTCACTTCGTTCAAGAAGTGCGCTCATAGAATGTCGCCACTGAGGATGGGCAGTGCCGAGAGACCGACAACTTGGACCGGGGCGAGGGACGGAGGGTTGAAACTTAATGTTGACGCCGCTTAGGAGGAGTCAACTTGCAGGGCAACAATCGCCGCTATCGTGAGAGACCACCGGGGAGCTGTTTTGGGTGTGGCGGGCCTCATTGGTGGAACCCGTGGACTCGGCCCTCTACGCGGAATGCATCGCCATACGATGAGGCCTCCAATTTGCACTTACACAGGGCTGGAAGATCTCCATTATGGAGTCGGACTGTCTATGAGAAACACAATTAACGAAGAGCGAGGACCACCGTGGTCTTCAAGGTCCGATCTTAGGGGATATCCGGTCCTTAGCCCACGCTATTGGAACGCCAGGCGAGTGCCGATGGATCCCGAGAGCATGTAACGAGGTGGCAAATGCCATCGCAAAACAACGCCTTACGGTCTTAACGTCCGATTTCTCGTGTTTGTATTGCCCTCAGTGGCTTGTCAATACTGTTTCACGGGACGTTTGCGCCCAAGCTTAATATATATTAACTTTTCCCCTAAAAAAAGAATGAGTACATAAATATGTATCTTAAGTATGATTCAATAGAATTATATATATAATAAAAAATAAAAAAAATTGACTAACATCTGTAAAAAAATTATACACAAAATTTGTATAGCTTCACATTGACTAGGTATTTTTCACTTCACTTTAGACCCCTACCGCCCTATTTTATCAAAGTTTTGACACTTTTGGCGCAATTATCCCAAAAAAATAAAAAACTATTAACAAAAAAAAAAAGTAACATTATCTCATTTCCAAATAATTGAGTAATATTTAATGAAAAAGGCTAGGATGAATACCAAATCTAATTCAAGTACAGGGTGTGAACACTCAACTTAAGTCAAAATCCAATTCCCAAAACAAAAGATTACTCTGATCAGTCTCAAACCACAAGAGCAACTGAAACCACATAAAACCTCCATACTTCCTCACCATCTTTGCTTCACACAGAAAATGCCCAGCTCCTATCCTTCTCTCCTCCTCCTCCTCCTCCTCATCCTCTCTCTCCTCACAGTTTCATTCCCCGAAAACCGCCACCTCTTCGCCGCCGCTGACACTGCCTTCATCCAGAAGACATGCAAGGCCACAAAGTACGTCGACATATGCATTTCGTCCCTCAAATCTGATCCGGCCAGCCAAGGCGCCGACGCCAAGGGCCTCGCCCTTATCATGATTGGCATCGGTGCTGCCAACTCCACCGCCACTTCCGCCTACCTCTCCTCCCAATTGCCTAATAACGCAACCGCCACTGCTTCGGGAGCCAGCGCAGCCGCCATGAGGAAGGTGCTCAAGGACTGCGCGGACAAATACGGCTTTGCAGCCGCTGCCTTCCAGGCCGCCATGGAGGACTTGGTGACCGACAACGTCGACTACGCTTACGTCCACGTCACGGCTGCCGCGGGCTACCCGAATGCGTGCCGTAACGGGTTCAGGAGGAACGCTAAGTTGGCTAACCCCCCGGAACTGGCGCGCAGAGAGGAATCTTTAAAGCGAATCTGTGATGTTGTGTTGGGAATTATGGACAACCTTGTTTGATGATTGTATCTTCTTCTTCTTCTTCTTCTTCTTCTTCTTCTTCTTCTTCTTCTTCTTCTTCTTCTTCTTCTTCTTCTTCTTCTTCTTCTTCTTCTGTGTTTATTTGATGCTAAGAAAAGTTGGTTTTCTCCTTTGAGCATAATTGTACACATATAATATAACACTTCATATTAGCTCAATAAAAAGTTCCTTAATAAAATTAGCGGCATAAGTATTTCAAGTTTGTACTTCTGTGACACATATTCTTAACATGTTTTTGGTTTCCGTCCACTCATGCCGTGTGGACACGTTCTTGCGGTTTTCTAGGAATGGGTGTGAAAAAGAGTCGTCAATTATGGACGTTCTTGGGGTTCTTACGAATTCTGATCTCCGAAAGCGAAAATAAAAGAAATCTTCGAAATAAAATCTAAATAAATAAGCTAAAATTAAATTCTAATTGCATTTGTCACCTTTGAAGAAATTGACTTTCGACCAGTTTTTGGGATTTTTGATGCTTTGTCGAGATGCTCGGAACCACAACTCCATGACAATTATGCACGCCTCTATCTCGTCCACCACGTCGCTTCTGGGAACACTACTTCTATTGTAGCCGGAAACTGCCTCGTTAGACTACTAGATCCTCGTCGGTGATTTAGTGACGGCACTATTGTTCCGATTAGAAGAACAATTCGACCAAGCTTAGGCGAGGGGACTTGTCGAATTTTAGGGATTACGAAATGAGATAATATATCACTGTAATTTAATATATATAAGGTTACAATTTAGAGTTATGACCTAACAAACTCTAACAATTACGTCATATTAATCTAATTAAAACAAACCTATATGGTATGTGATGCAGGGAAAAATATAGAGAAGACCGGAGATCGATCTTCAAACCACAAAAGATAGAAAAGTTACCTGATAGTCGTCCTCGCCCATTGATTCACGCACGAATAGTTAGACTTGGGCATCCCTAAACCGTTGATCCGGGGACGGATACCGGATCGAAGGCATCAAAATCGGAGCTCGCTCACGAACACTCAGATTTGGGGAGGGAACTCAAAGTTTCAAGTTTTCATTTCATCAACAACTGACTACTACAAGACACAAAATGATGCTTATATAATGCATCCACCAAAACCATAAAATACATCTGACATGTAGTTTTCCCCTAAATAAAATAACAACAAAATAAATACAAAATGACAACAATAAAAAATGACGTAAAAAATGAAAAAAATACAAAAGTTCGCTCAAATTACGACCTCAGAATTACCGACCTCTGGAGTTCAGTTCTGGGCAGGAAGTCCCTTGTCATCTCATAGCCAATGTTCCGAGCTTCGATTCGGTACAAAGAACGCGCAAATCGGACACTTGGGTCATAAGATACGGTCCGTCAAAGTTGGGATCCTCATATTGAAACCCTTTTTCGGAATGTCCTTCCGGCACACATCTTTTACGTTTGCGGGTTTGCCTCTCGGAGTGTCTCTTTCTTCTTGGAACACCTCTTCCTAGCTCTCCTTCCAATCTTCTGGGATCGTCCTTCCAAGTGCCTCTCGCAACATCCGCGGGTTAGGCCCGACATCAATATGGATACCAAATGTGCCTATGGTCTGGAGTGTCTCTAGTGTGTCTACGCAATGTGGTGGACATAGATGCTTCATTCTCCCCAGAATTGAAGCTCCTGATTGGCCTAAGAGATAGTCGGACGACCGAGTTCTCGACAATAAAAGAATATTTTTAAAGTTTACCCCGATGGAGGGGACAATAATATTCCCAACAAAAACATGATAATAAGCAGGTAAGGGTAACTTGATCACAAACATATACATCATGTAGCTTTCTTCAGAGTCAAGATGATTCCCTTGATTATTGGTCATGAGAAGTGAGAAAGACCCATGCGCAACTTATGAATCGTAACCATACGTGGGTCACTCATAATATCACCGACTGAGTTGAGGATGACAATGCAGTGAAGGGCAAAACGGTGAAAACTGCCCGCTCATGTGTGAGTCATCAAGTAAAAGATCAATAACCGTAAATTTGATTGTATCAATAGACACCTTGTTATAAAGAGAATAATATATATCATTTCATAAAAGACTGCAGTCTCAGGTCTATAGTGGAATAACACCGAGGTTTGACGAACTTCTAGCAGTTCGTTGGAGCTTAAGTAAAATGGGTCCATGGTCCCCATGATAACTCCGTATTAGACGATACGTACCTGATCATTTGACAAAATTAATAATATAATTTAATTATTTAGATTTAATTAATAATTAATAGATTTATATTATAATTAAATATATATTTAAATGTGTGTAATCGAATTATGTCATGTGCAACCATAGTCACACGTTACTGACTTGGTTTTGGCTTTGCAATTTTGTGGCATAAGTACCTAAGTTTAGGTATTTAGAAAAAACCTTAAAATCAATTTAATCCATTGGATAAGTTAAGATTTAATCTCAATCGTTGGATTATGGTAATTGATTTCAAATCATTATTTTGAAATTAAAACTTGGTGACCAAGTTTGATGATTTCAAAGTTGCCTAATTAGTTTGATCTATTGGATCGGTTTAAGATTTAATCTTAACCCTCGGATTGGAATGTAATAATTATATATATTAAATATATAATTTTCGAAATAGGATAGTAAGGAAATCGAATCAGGGCTTTTACCAAGTCTTAAGGTATTTGATTTTACCCTAAATCAATTTAGTCCATTAGATCGGATTGAGATTAAATATCAACAGTTGGATCTAGATAATTGATTTAGAATTCTTATACATATATATTCGACTTTAATAATGAGTGAATAAGATTTATTTTTTATTTTACCAAGTCTTTCTTATTTAATTAAATCCTTGATTAATCTGATCCATTGGATGATTCAATATTTGACCTGGACCATTGGATTGGGAAAATAATTCATATTTAATTAATAAAACGAAATATGCTGTGGGAATTTCTCAAATTCGGTTACGGTCTGAGCCTATAATTAAGGGTCTCAGAATACACATTTTACACACATTCCACAGCAAAAATTCAATCTCTCTTTCTCTAAGCCTGTGAACTTTGAGACGTTGTTTCTCCGAAAGCTTAAAAAGAACCATCAGTTAAATTTTGCGACGGAGTCCTGTCGAGGAAGCCCACGTTTCGGTATGAGGAGTCCAGGAGAATATCCCGGAAGATCACGAGAGTTTCCCCAGCATCGAAAGAGCCCTGCCAAAGTCAGAATGCGCAGCCGGAAGTCGTCATAACTGAGGTACGGCCTTATGCATTGGGTCAATAAATGCAACCATTTTATTTATTGTTTCATTTATTTCCTATAGACTAGATTATTAATAATATGTTATGAAATTAATAGTGGTAATTAAATCTCTAAAATTAATAATCCGATCTTGATTTTGTGATATCCGATAGTCGATCCGTGTCACGGTGTAACAAGTTTTCCGCTTTAAATAATTTTTAAATGTAACCCGGACGGACTGACAGCTGATTATCGTGATAAATACACCGGAAATTAAACATATTTTCCAACAGAAAATTACTTAGCAGCCGGAAAAAGTTATTTAGTTTTCTAAGCCTTTTTCCATATTTTATGTCGTTTGTTTATTTTGTGTCGGTTTCTTGTAGGGTTTTTTGGGCCTTTCTATGTAAGCCATATTTTCGGAGTTGTAAGAAGAGACTAGAAAAAATTTGAAAATTGAATGAAATTTTGAGTTTCTTTTCGATACAAATGTTCTAGACAGAAGTTCATGCTTTATACTTTAAACTGCACAAATCAACAATCTTTAGAGGCCCGTGTCTAGTATTCACGAGCGAAGTACCAGGCAAACGTAGGTTATTCAATCGGGTATTCATGCGTCCAATTAACTATCCTAATTCGAGTTATGTTCCTCTGCAATGACATATCCTGAATTCATACGCGTGTTACAAATTAACATGTAATGATTTTATACGCGGTTAACATATACTGATTTTATAAGCGTATTATATATTTGGCTAGCGGAAGAATACAGCACACGTAAACCTAGTTAGGTAAAGAAAGGTCGTGACTTAGTAAGTTCACACTGGTGTACCTTTCCATTAATACTATTTCTACATAATAAAATCTAAAAATATTACCAACTTGTTGCTTGAGATTAAAGATTCAATGAAGATAGTCAATTTTTTTTAAAGCTAACAAAGACTTTCAGCGTAGACTTAGTTTTAAATGATATTCGCGTAGAGGAAGCTGTGGAAATCAAACATACCCTTGACCAAACACTCCTAATTAGGAATTTCGATCACTATAAATTTACCACAAAGGACGCCAATATATCAACTTATCCTTAAGAAGAAGAATCAATATTATTACTGGAAAAGCTAATCAAGATCATGAGGGTGCCACTATGGTATCGTATTGTAAGTATGTTGTTTGTCCTTCTTCTTCTTCTTCTTCTTCTTCTTACGACGCCCTCAATCAGCGCGCATAGTGAAAGAGGCCGAGTGACCGATCTGCGCGCAAAGCCGCCTCCGACGCCAAGACAACCGAATTCTCCGGGGCACTGATGTTCTGTCCAAACCACAACTCTCTTACCCGTAATGTATATGCAGCGAATTTCTTCTCTCTGATTATTATTCACGGTAATGAATTCAATGATACAACTAGCTAGAAAGGAAAGCTTTTGAACTTTTATTTTTGAAATACCTGTTATGTATTTCTTTGTATAAAGATGACAATAGTGAATAAATTCCATCATACATATATCAAGCATGAATCTTAAATTTGACGAGCTTGTCGCTTTAATCCAATAAATGATCTTGACATCCTCATGTGTATAACACAAAATATTAGCAAATATGCCCCAGTCTCATTCGACGTTCTCTTTAAAATTTCGCTTCCTCAACATCCTTGACGTATGTTAGGCGATAAGCTTCCCATAATACAACGGGATAACCACGAACTTCGTAGCATTTCGGAGTCCACCAGCGAAAACTCTGTTAACCAAAGAGTCACGACAAGGAAATATTAGGAAACATAAAAAATTGAATTTGCGGAGTGAAAGCTGAAAAGCAAAGTCATAGATCCTAGAGATTTTTTGGAAGACAATTTTGCAATAGTTTGGGCTCCAACCATAAAAAGACCATTACCAGAAGAGGCCCAACTGGCTAAGTCAAGAAAGGTCAACCAACAGAGAAGTCAACATTCAAGGAGAAGCTACACAGCATGGAAAGGCGATGAGGATACTCGTCAACGAGGAAATGCCCTTTTGTAAAACCTCATTGATAATACCCCCATCGACGAGGCCCATCGTTATGCAAGAAGGCGACGAGGAAATCACAACGATGGAGCGCAATCAAGCGATGAAGCCAAGATGCGGACAATGAGAACAAGTATAAGCATAAATCAATCAGCGCAGCGCGAGTGGCGCGTCAGGGCTGACGACAGAAGTTCCGCCCATGATTATAGCCCAGTGATTAAGAAAATTATAAGGGAATTAAACGCATTTGTAACCGATCATTTACGAGGTCTGATTACAATTATCAAGCTCTATAAATAGTGAGCTAAACCATGTAAAAAATGATCAAAAAATCCTTATAAAAAAATACAATATTCTGACATTGAAACCCAAAAAAATTATCCGACTCATTTCAAAAATATATCTCATTCCACGTGATCTAGTTTTAACGGAAAGACACAAGCTCTGAGGTAATCTAAAAACGAAATTACACCAATCGGAACTCCGTGACTGTGGAGGTGATTTTTCACCTCAGCAGTTTAGCACCCACCATGGGACAGAGGTGTTTTTCATCGCGTAGCTAAATCATGTGTTGTCTGAGAAAATGGCAATGGACAACGAGTCGGAAACACAGAGACAAGAAGAAGAACATCGACAACTAGCGGCGGCGACGGCGGCCTTGGGTTGCCAATATATGGATAGCCCCCAATCAACGCAGCAACCAGGAAGTTCATCCGCAACGCCATTAATGTATCTGGCGATAGAAGAGTATTAGTGGAGGATTGTAGCATTCGAGCACAGGAACCAACAATTTTGTGGAGCCTCGGCGCAAGAAGGCAACGCGAGGACAACATGGCAAGCGGCGAACGACACAAACATGTCGACAGAAGGCGGATCCACATGAGCAGAAGCAGCGACAGGTGGAAGAAGCATGATTCTTCCGCCCATGCAGGAAGGTCACGACGGTCTTCCCCCGCGGTTTCAACCAAATTAATAATGGAAATACTTTCTATAATGGAAACATGAGCGGAACTGCTTGACAATTTGCGGAGCGAGGAATCCATTAATTTCCTCAACTCAACCTACCACTACGACAAGAGCCACATATGGGGATACCATCACAACCACCGACGACCATACTGATGAACCAACAGCTGGATAACCAAGAACAAGTGAATAGGATCATCATAGAGCTTAACTCTAGGATGGGATACGTCACATCACAAATGCATAAGGAGACGAGCGCGGCACCAGAAATCGAACCGCTCGTGGAAGAGACGAGGAGTACCCCATTCTCCTCGTTGATCACCAATGTTCAAGTGCATGACGTCCCAAAAATTAGAGTGACGTACTACAAGGGGGTGACGGATCCAAAGGCGCACGTGAAAGACTTCCGCATAGCGATGTGATGATTCAACGTGTATGGGTCAGAAAGAGAGACGGTAATGTGTCTTCTGTTTGTAGACATTTTGAAGGGGGCAGCATAGGAGTGGTTCTCGAGGCTCCCGCCAAACTCCATCCATTATTTTGACGATCTAGTGTCGCACTTCCTAAGACATTACTCCATGTACGTGGAAATGGAAGTGAACATTACGGATCTCTGAAACTTGGAGCAAGGCAGGGGTGAAACGTTGAGGAAGTTAATCGAAAGATTCAAGGACATATTGGAGAAGATCTCGAGAGTAGAGGATTCGGTAGTCATCTTGGCTCTAAATCATAGCCTATAGTACGAGACCCCTTTCCACGAGGAGCTCACCAAAAACTGAATCTTCTGAAGATCCCTTGTCGGCTGCTACAGCCAATCTTTCCTTTCTTTCGACTCTTTTTCTATAATAGTCTAACATTTGGTCGTTAGCTTAGCAGTCTTCGTCAATATGCACTTGTACTGTTTCCTTATATTGTTTTAGCATCTCTTCGGTGCCGGACAATTTTTGCTTTTTCTTGGTTTGGACAACCACTTGTGTAGCTTGCTCAGGCGTGTTATCCTGTAACGTCCCATTTTTTGATCACTACTTCCCATACTTAAACTTTTCAAAATCCCTTGTTTACAAAAAAAGTTTCTAAACTTGTCATCAATTTTTTTTATAAGATACCTTAAACATGTTTTAAAACGAGACCTCGTAAATATCCATAAAACATAACGAACAATTTAAAGCCAAATGACAAGATATCGATATAACAATACTTAGGTTCATAAGGATAATCTTCTACTGAAGTTTGAAAATAAGTTCTACAATAAAAGCAAAAAATGACAATTTGCGGAAAGGAAATCTCAAGGATCGGTTCCACCACTATGCACTGTATATGTCACGATGCTGGTTCCGCTCCATCCGCTCCTAATTTCTAACTGGTTTCTTTCTTGAATCTCCTGAATCTACATCACAACTATAATGAGCTAACGCCCAGTACGTACAAGCTAATATAACTCACAATAAATTAATAACTTAGAAATCATATATTTATCTGATGTTGTAACATTTCGTACAACATCAGATCAAAAGTACACAAACATCGCATACAATCTTATAACATATCATAATATTTATAGTCATATTCATAACATAATTTTGGGCCCTGCGTACATACCTTTGCGCGCAACCAACGGGAGATTGGGGGAGCTACCTTAACCGAATCATTCCCGCGGTATCATAACATATCATAATGAGACCTTAGTCGTCTCTGGTACGACGCCTTTAAAATCATTTCTTATAAAATCATATATTGACGCATATATATTTTTATCATAAAAAATTTACTTATCATTCTCATATCATATCATCATACTTAAATAAACAATATCACATGCATACAATCACATATAAGCAACAATCGTACAAAACATATCAACCATACATAAACATACAATATTATTGTCGTGATGTAGGTGAGTACTTGTACGTACCTTAACCCGCAATTAGTCCTATTCAACGCACGTTGTTGCTATACGGAGTCAAAATCCCTGATATTTATTTCGAAATATCAGATTCTAAAACTCATAAACCCCTTCATTAAATTTCCTATTGTACCTCAGACTTATAATAACCATTGTCTTAGAACCCCCCTCTAATCCTAAATGTCTATTTTCATTCATGCAGAATGTAATCATCTTAATTAATTATATATATATACGTATATATATAATTATAACATCAAAATATCTATTTTTTTTTTCATATCTATACTTATAACGTTAAAATATGTATAGCATATACATTTTAGTTTCGTAAATATATATAATATATTAAACATCTGTATATGTACAATATGTCATAAAACTAGAATAAGCTTTTTTTTTTTTTTTTTGTAATGTTACTATAAATAATGGTTATATACATACATATGAATAAAAACTAGATACTATCTTCCTGAACGAAGTTAAGAACCGTAACATCTGTTACTTTTACAAACAAAATATTTATTTTCTTTATAATATTCATGTACAAAGTAAATAAAACTTGAGTTTGGACACATCTGCATTTTTTTTAACACATCTATATATTCACTAAAATATTATTTGCACCATTTTTTTTTTCTTTCAAAATTAATGGTGTGAACTGAGTTGATTAAAAATTTTAACAACTTGATATATATATATATACATATATTAACATATATAGCAGTGTGTCACGTTTGATAACTAATATATATATATATAAATATATTTATGTATAGGCATAAAGCAATACAGTTTCATAAATCAAAGACTTCCACAACATGTTTCTATATGCATATTCCTCTAGTTTGACTCCACTCTGCATGAAAAGAAACTAATGCTTATAGCTTACTAACGATCGTCGGGATCTCTCCAAAAACATCTTACTCTATATAAATCCTACTTTGTCTACTTGAAAGTTAAATGATATCTTAAGCTTATGAAAGACAAAAACCTAGCCATATCCTATGGGGTTTCTTCCTTCTAAAATTATTAACACCATAAGATCGCTCTTTCTCTTTCTCTGCATGGTGTATAAACTATACGTACTAACATTTCCGAGAGAGCTCTTATTATACATCCAAAAACTTAAGACGAGATTAGCTCACCACTCAGCCGTTGGGCTTCAAGAAGACGATTCGACTGTGGTTTCGGCTCTCGTCGAGTGACTTCGGATCTCGTCGGTAAAACTTTAACTCTCGTCGGCGCGTTTCAGAAGTTGTCGGCAAGATTCCGTTGTCGTCGGCGTCGTCGGCGAACTTCGGTTCTCGTGGTGAGTCACCGAAAGTCGTCGGCAAGCTTCGATCCTCGTCGCCGGTGTTCCCGGATGTCGTTTTTGGGATGCAGAATTTTAAGCCTCCATCGTTGGGTACTTGAGGTTTAAGGAGAAATATTGAGCAGTAGAAGAAGGGTATGAGGGCTGCATTCTCTCCTCCAACAATGCTCAATATAAGGAGTCATTGGGTTTCAACGAGGTAGCCTCAAAAATAATGTCCAGTGAACAACTAAACGAGGCATATTGGGAGAGGCACCCTGAGATAAGATGACTTGTCTGAAACTTTCTTGGTTGCTGGGGTTGAGTGAAGTTTTGGGATATGAACACTGTTCTAGGTGTACGACCCCTTTTCTTTTCTTCTTCCTTGGCCATCGAGTAAGACGTGATTCCAAACTTGAACCCTTTTTCTATGGTGTATTTTTTATATCCAAGAGTTCTATTGTGTTGCTTTTTGGGCGCAAAGTCAGGACGTCGTTATTTTGTTGTACCATAGGCAGAGACAAAAGTCTTCATCATATTAATATACATACAAATATATCAAATCTGATCGATAGTGCCTTGAAAACTTCATAAAGCCTAATATAATGGGTACTTCTACTCAAGGTTTAAAATGCCGCTTGCCGATGTCGTTTCGCATTTTTCGTTTTACGGATATATCGTTTGCCGATGGGTATGTCGATGGGCAAATGGTAAAAAAAGGGCATGCCGCATGCCGCATATACCGCATGGGCATACCGCATGCCGATTGGGTTTTCGATGGATATTTTGTAAAAAATATTTGAGTATTTAAGCAAGATATTTATATAGGTTCAAAACTAAATATTTAATAAATACAAGACATAATTGTATATAACAAAATACATTTGTAACTTAAATATGTAGGTGAAATGTATAATGTTAAGTCAATTTATTAGTTGAAGTGTATAACATTAAGTCAAATTATTATGTGAAGTGAATATGTATGTTAAGTGTGTAATATTAAGTGAATATGCATGTTAATTTAATTGTATATGTGTATGTTAACAAATTTAATATTAGTTGAAGTGTATAATATTAAATGAATGAATATATATATATATATATTAAGTGTATATGTATTTTAGGTGAAGTTAATATGTATATTTGTATAATATTATTTGAAGTGTATAATAGTAAGTTAAATTATTAGGTGAAGTGTATGTTAAGTGTGAATGTGTGATATTAGCTCTTGTGCAAGTATAATTATTTTTGCCAAAAATTTAATTGGTATTTTTGCCAAAATCTACCAAAAGTTTAACTTTTAGCGAAATTCCATCCATTTTTCGCACATTTTACACACAAAAGCGAAAAACGAAATTCCATCCACTTGCCCATGCGAAAAATGCGAAAAATGGTAAAAATCCAGCGAAACGACAGGGTTTTCGTTTCGCATACCTCCGAAAAACGAAAATCGGTCGAAATATCGACCGATTTTCGCGAAATTTTACACCTTGCTTCTACTTATGATGCGTGTGTAACCTTCTCGATAAATATATATATATATACCTAAAAAATGGTGTAATCACGACAATGATGACCTATTATATCTATGAAAAAATATATAAATTATGAAACTCCTTTATTATCATATATCTATATATATATATATGATTTGATAAGATGAAACATAGATATTTCTTTGCCAACATAATTTTTATTTTTTTGGCATAACACAGAGTTTGTACAAACTTAGACTTGTATCAAATAAACGTATAACGATACTCATGTATGTATATAATATATATATATATATATATATTCATACATATGTATATAATCATGAAATCGTGACATTTATGCATTCCCATAAAGATAGACAAAGATAAATGGATATCTTTCGTTTTGCATAAATAACGATACTGTTATGCGTATTTTTCGGAGCTTAGAAAAATTGAGGCCCAAGACATATAAGGCCCAATCCAGAAAAGTCAATCAAAAAAGTCAACGGACCCGAACCCGAAAAGTCAACCGGAAAAGTCAACGGGCCCGAACCCGGAAAGTCAACCGACGCGACGCGAAAAAGTCAACGGACCCGAACCCGGAAAGTCAACAATTCGACCCGGTAAAAGACGAGTATGATCCGTCTAAGAAATATGCCTTCGGGGGTCACCACGACCACCGAAGGCTAAAAATTCATGTCTTCGGGGGTCGCCGCGACTCCCGAAGGCTAAAATTCATGCCTTCGGGGGTCGCCGCGACCCCCGAAGGCCAAAATTCATGCCTTCGGGGGTCGCCGCGACCCCCGAAGGCCAAAATTCATGCCTTCGGGGGTCGCCGCGACCCCCGAAGGCTAAAAATTCATGCCTTCAGGGGTCGCCGCGACCCCCGAAGGCCAAAATTCATGCCTTCGGGGGTCGCCGCGACCCCCGAAGGCTAAAAATTCATGCCTTCGGGGGTCGCCGCGACCCCCGAAGGCCAAAATTCATGTCTTCGGCAGTCGCCGCGACCCCCGAAGGCTAAAATTAATTCATGCCTTCGGGGGTCGCCGCGAAGGCCAAAATTCATGCCTTCGGGGGTCGCTGCGAGCGACCCCCGAAGGCATGAATTCGAACTCCCCGTCCTCTATAAATGTGAGGGCACCCCCGCCACAATCGGCAAGCTTTCCCGAAGCCAAAAAAACCTCTGTTTTCCGTTTATTCATAATTTCCGACTCAAATACTCGACTAATGTTGAGCGTCGGAGCGAGCGACAGAGGACCCCCCCTCTGTTCCCCTTCAGAGTTCACGTTTTTCTACTCTTTTTACAGGAACGGAGGCAGGTTATACAGGGAAGATTTCCGGCCTATCAAGACCGAAGATCAAGCTTCAAAGCCCATTCCGACCATCAAGCGGGCGTTGGGCCCGGCCCAAAATCAAGACCCGGGCCGCATTCAAGTTAATCAAATTTTAGGCATTAACATTTGGCGCTAGAAGGAGGGGCCCCGACAAGTTCAAAACCTCGGAGTCCCGCCAGCAAAACTTTCGTACACCGCCACTCGAAGAACAGGTTTCGAAGAGGCGAACAGGTCACTAAAATGACAAACAGGTTACGAAGAGACGTGTAGGCTTGAAGAGACGCATAGGTCACGAAAATGACGAACAGATTACGGAGAGACGTATAGATCGCGAAAGACGCACAAGTTACGAAAAAGATGAACAGGTGACTAGAGAGGCACTTAGAGTTCAACACCACCACAAAGGCGTCCGAACACAAAGGCCAATACGCTCTCGGTCGTTCTACTACCTCAAGACCCGCCTCGTCATCGCCTAAGTCCAAGATTCGATCTTGATCGTCCAACGACTTCAAGACTCTCTTTTGGTCATCCAACAACCTCAGGACAACATTTCGAGTTAAAAAATAACAGTTCGGATCTCTCAAATTCTCATTGAAAAAGAATACATGCAGTTCAAAACAACAACGTATTATGCATACATATTACTAGGGGTGCAAATAAAACCCGGAAATGCGGGTTTTAAACCGCATTCGGACCGGAACCGTATTTTAAATAAACCGGAACCGTATTAATCCGGGTTAAACCGGAACCAGTTTATTAAAAAAAACCGCATCCGAGTACCGGATTTAGAGAATAAAAAACCCGGAACCCGCATAGTAGCTTACTAAAACCCGGTTATTAAATACACATAAAAATATTTAGAATTTTCATACAAAAAAAAAAATACATATTGAATTTCTATCAAGACAAATATTCATTTACTTGTTTCTCATCTAACTCCAAACTAATGTTGTAGGTTAATCATTTGTTTCTTCTAGTTCAAATTGATATAATTTTTTTCTCTCACAATACTAATAGTATAAAACATTACATGTATTTATTATGTTAATTACTTATCAGTTTTTGTAAGTATATGTGTTATGTTTATGATATAGTTTAATTTTTTAATTTTGGCTATAATTACTTCAAGTTTTTTTTTTTAAATATAAAATTTAGGTTCAAATACGTATTATAACCCGGAACCGGATTTTAAAACCGAAAATAAATAAAAATCCGGATCCGGGTTTAAAAACCGATTTTTTATTTTAAAACCGGGTTTTAACCCGGATCCGGATTTCCGGGTTTTTATGTAAAAATATCCGGATCCGGGTTTCAATTTCAAAAAACCCAGATTCCGAATCCGGGTAGCGGGTATGGCAAAAAATCCGGGTACCCGGTCCGCTTGCACCCTTACATATTACATATATATGCAATAATATACAGAATCATCGATAACATTTCAGATCATTAGAGGTTCACCGAAGCTTCGTCGCCTCTGTTCCGGAAAGCCCCGCCGCCACTGCCGGCAAAGCCTCGACAACATCGCCGCGAAAACCCAGAAGCAGACCGCCCCGTGAGATTTCGCACTTGCCGCCAAAGCTCCGGCCACGCCAAGGTGGTTCCCATCGCGCGCTGAAACACTGAAGTTATTGCCTCCCCACGAGCTCCGATGAGCAGCCAACACCTCCGCAAACACCGACGGGTCCACGGCATCCCACCACCTTACGCGCACCTAACATCGGCAAAAGTCCTCACACTACCTAGATCTGGAACCGAAAGTCCATCGGACGCCGGCAAAACCGTCGGGGTATCCATAGCTCAGCAAGAAAGAGCCACGCACTGCTCCGGCACCTACGAATCTGTGTAAATTTTGAGGCAACCCAGACCTGCAATCGTGCGTCACTCCCACCTCCAGGTCGCCGGCGAATCGCCGACCGGAGCTGCACGCTTCACCTCGCCGACGAGCTCCCCAGAATCGCTCCTCAGAGCCGGCTCGTGCGCAGAGCCTCCACAAGCCCCGGATCTGCTCCTCCTCACCTGTGGGGAAGACTCCGTGGCTCCAGAAAGCCCACCACGGTGGCCGAAAAGGTCCATCGGTAAACCTCCTAGAAGCCAAGGCGACCTCACGCGACTGACGATCGGAAAACACTCCCCACGCGAGCCCAGATCTGAACCTGGGTCTCCTCCAAGCGCCGGGAGAAAATCGGTCCGCCAAGCCCCTTTTCCGCCTCCGTCAGTACGTGATGAAAATTCCGGCGACAGGGAGGGCAGCAACGAACAAAAGGAGAGAATGAAGGGCTTTGACCTGGTATTCGATGCAGAGAGGGAAAGCTCAAGGAAAAAAAAAATGAAAAAGAGGCAAATGTGCCTTTGCTGCTCGACGAAGGAAGCCCAAAAAGAAAAAAGAAAAAGAGAGGCTCTCTTGCTTGCTGTCACTGATCGAGGAAAACAAAAGGCAAAAAGAAAGAAAAAATTATTAAAGTATATAAAATATATATACAAGCTGCAAAAAAAAAAAAAAAGGGTGAACAAAAAAAGATATATATATATATCTATATATAAATGGATATATATCCTAAAATCAAAGAAAATGTATATATAATGTATATACAATTCTGAAATGAAAAATAAATATACACATACAGAATATAAAGGATTTACTTTCTCGGAACTCGAAAAACGACGATTGAAGCCCGACCAAATAAAGACGATGGTCGAAATCTGAATCACAAAAACAACGTCGAAGTTCCGAATCAAGGAAATACCAACGGACAAAGTCCAATACCCGACGACGACGCCGGAGACTCATCAGGGAAAAACGACGGTCATAGTCCAAAACCCGACGACAACGCCGGAGACTCATCAGGGGAAATCAACGGACAACGTCCGAAACCCGACGCCGCCGCCAAAGGCTCATCAAGGCGAGACCACGACCAAAGACAAAGTCCGAAACCCGATGACGACACCAAAGGCTCATCAGGGTGAGACCACGACCAAAGTTCAAAGTCCAAAGTCCGAAGATGACGACATCGGTCTTTCTAATGAACGCGAGCTTCGCATTGGTCACCTCAGTGACTGCGAAATTAGCATCCATCATCTCAACGATCTCAAGCTTCATATCAACGACCTCAAGATTTTCATTGGTCACTTCAACAACAATAAAGCTCATCTCGGTCGTCTCAACGACTTGGAGATTCGCATCAGTCGCTTTGGCAGCAACAAGGCTAATTTCAGTTGTCTCAACAACCTTGACATCCTCATAACCCGTATAGATTGCTTAAAACCAATTGTAATTTTTTCCTCCTCAAAGATATCAGTTGGCTTCCCAAGGAACACGCCATCCGGGCCCGCCAAGCACAAATGCGAATCAATAGAGAGAGCCAAGCTTAAAAAAGGCCACAAAATGGCACTTACTAAAAATCTCGTTAACAACGGTCGGGGTTAGAATCACATAAACAACGATGAAGACCAATCTTTGAAAACGACGGTCAGAAGCCGATAATAATGGTAAATGCCCGATCCAAGAAAGACAAAATTGACGCACATGTTCTTAGAAAAAGAACACCTGTCTTATAAAAGTCCGAGAAAGGCCGGATCCTAATCCCGCCGACTCAGGAAGCAAAGACCAAGAAAAGGCCAGATCATAATCCCGCACTTAGGCAAATAAGACCGAGAAAAGCCGGATCTTAATTCCGCTTACTCAGGCAAAACAAGACCGAGAAAGACCAGATCATAATTCTGTCGACTCGGGCAAAATAAGACCAAGAAAGGCCGGATCCTAATCCCGCCGACTCAGGCAGCAAAGACCAAGAAAAGGCCGGATCATAATCCCGCCGACTTAGGCAAATAAGACCGAGAAAAGCCGGATCTTAATTCCGCTTACTCAGACAAAACAAGACCGAGAAAGGCTGGATCTCAATCCCGCTGACTCAGGCAATAAAGACCGAGAAAGACCGGATCATAATCCTGTCGACTCAGGCAAAATAGGACCGAGAAAGGCCGGATCCTAATCCCGCAGACTCATGCAGCAAAGACCAAGAAAAAGCCAGATCATAATCCCGCCGACTTAGGCAAATAAGACCGAGAAAAGCCGGATCTTAATTCCGCTTACTCAGGCAAAACAAGACCGAGAAAGACCGGATCATAATTCTGTCGACTCGGGCAAAATAAGACCGAGAAAGGCCGGATCCTAATCCCGCCGACTCAGGCAGCAAAGACCAAGAAAAGGCCGGATCATAATCCTGCCGACTTAGGCAAATAAGACCGAGAAAAGCCGGATCTTAATTCCGCTTACTCAGGCAAAACAAGACCGAGAAAGGCTGGATCTCAATCCCGCTGACTCAGGCAATAAAGACCGAGAAAGACCGGACCATAATCCTGTCGACCCAGGCAAAATAAGACCGAGAAAGGCCGGATCCTAATCCCGCCGACTCAGGCAGCAAAGACCAAGAAAAAGCCGGATCATAATCCCGCCGACTTAGGCAAATAAGACCGAGAAAATCCGGATCTTAATTCCGCTTACTCAGGCATAAAGACTGAGAAAGGCTGGATATTAATCCCGCCGATTCAGGCACAAAGACCGAGAAAGGCCGGATCATAATCTCGCTGACTCAGGCAAAATAAGACCGAGACAGACTGGATCTTAATCCCGCCAATTCAGGCATTAAAGACCAAGAAAGGCCGAATCTTAATTCCGCTTACTCAGGAATAAAGACCGAGAAAGGCTGGATATTAATCCCGCCGATTCAAGCACAAAGACCGAGAAAGGCCGGATCATAATCTCGCCGACTCAGGCAAACAAGACCGAGAAAGGCTGGATCTCAATCCCGCTGACTCAGGCAATAAAGACCGAGAAAGACCGTATCATAATCCTGTCGACTCAGGCAAAATAAGACCGAGAAAGGCCAGATCCTAATCCCGCCGACTCAGGCAGCAAAGACCAAGAAAAAGTCGGATCATAATCCCGCTGACTTAGGCAAATAAGACCGAGAAAAGCCGGATCTTAATTCCGCTTACTCAGGCATAGAGACTGAGAAAGGCTGGATATCAATCCCGCTGATTCAGGAAATAAAGACCGAGAAAGACCGGATCATAATCCTGTCTACTCAGGCATATAAGACCGAGAAAGGCTTGATCTTAATCTGGCCGACTCAGGCAAAATAAGACCGAGAAAGGCCGGATCTTAATCCGGCCGACTCAGGCAAAATAAGACCGAGAAAGGCCGGATCTTAATCCGGCCGACTCAGGCAAAATAAGACCGAGAATGGCCGGATCCTAATCCCGCCGACTCAGGAAATAAAGACCGAGAAAGACCGGATCATAATCCTGTCGACTCAGGCAAAATAAGACCAAGAACAAGGCTGGATCTTTATCCCGCCGACTTAGGCAATAAAGACCGAGAAAAGCCGGATCTTAATTCCGTCGACTCATGCAATAAAGACCGAGAAAGGCTGGGTCATAATCCAGCCGACTCAGGCAAAATAAGACCGAAACAGGTTGGATCTTAATCCCGCCGACTCATGCATTAATGACCGAGAAAGGCCGGACCACAATCCCGCCAACTCAGGCGATAAAGACCAAGAAAGGCCGGATCTAAATCCCGCCGACTCTGGCAAAATAAGACCGAGAAAGGCCAGATCTTAATCTTGCCGAATCAGGCAAAATAAGACCGAGAAAGGCCGGATCTAAATCTCGCCGACTCAGGCAAAATAAGACCGAGAAAGGCTGGATCTTAATCCCGCTGACTCAGGCCTAAAGACCGAGAAGTAAGTCGCTAAAGCGCAGAAACTCGGCAAAATACTAAAAAGACGCTACGGTGCAAAATACCGAGAAGTAAGACGCTAAGGCGCAGAAACTCGACATAATACTAAAAAGACGCTACGGCGCAAAAGACTGAGAAATAAGACGCTAAGGCGCAGAAACTCAGCAAAACACTAAAAAGACATTACGGCGCAAAAGACTGAGAGGCAAGATGCTAAGGCGCAGAAACTCAGCAAAATACTAAACGATGCTACGACGTGAAAGGCCGGGATGTAAGACGCAAAGGCGCAGAAACTCGGCAAAATACTAAAAAGACGCTATGAGGCAAAATACCAGGAAGTAAGACGTTAGAGCGCGAAACCTGGCAAAAATATCAAAAAACCGAAGATTAATTCCGGTAACTTGTCCAAGATGACAAAACGCATAAAGTTTCTCGCAAGATGAATCTCCCAAGAAACTGGGGGGTTAATGTTATGCGTATTTTTCGGAGCTTAGAAAAATTGAGGCCCAAGACATATAAGGCCCAATCAAGAAAAGTCAATCGAAAAAGTCAACGGGCCCGAACTCGGAAAGTCAACCGACGCGAAAAAGTCAACAGACCCGAACCCGGAAAGTCAACAATTCGACCCGGTAAAAGACGAGTATAATCCGTCTAAGAAATATGCCTTCGGGGGTCACCACGACCCCCGAAGGCTAAAAATTCATGTCTTCGGGGGTCGTCGCGACCCCCGAAGGCTAAAATTCATGCCTTCGGGGGTCGCCGCGACCCCCGAAGGCTAAAAATTCATGCCTTCGGGGGTCGCCGCGACCCCCGAAGGCCAAAATTCATGCCTTCGGGGGTCGCCGCGACCCCCGAAGGCTAAAAATTCATTCCTTCGGGGGTCGCCGCGACCCCCGAAGGCTAAAATTCATGCCTTCGGGGGTCGCCGCGACCCCCGAAGGCTAAAAATTCATGCCTTCGGGGGTCGCCGCGACCCCCGAAGGCATGAATTCGAACTCCCCGTCCTCTATAAATGTGAGGGCACCCCCGCCATAATCGGCAAGCTTTCCCGAAGCCAAAAAACCTCTGTTTTCTGTTTATTCATAATTTCCTACTCAAATACTCGACTAATGTTGAGCGTCGGAGCGGGCGACAGAGGACCCCCCCTCTGTTCCCCTTCAGAGTTCACGTTTTTCTACTCTTTTTACAGGAACGGAGGCAGGTTATACAGGGAAGATTTCCGGCCTATCAAGACCGAAGATCAAGCTTCAAAGCCCATTCCGACCGTCAAGCGGGCGTTGGGCCCGGCCCAAAATCAAGACCTAGGCCGCATTCAAGTTAATCAAATTTTAGGCATTAACAGATACAATTTCTCTTCTAGTAATTTCGGGTATTACATATCCTCCTTAGGAGATTCAACATATTCCTCGACCACAAAAACAGAAGAGCGAGGTGGAGCAGCAAGCTCAGCACGAGAGATTGCAGCTGCTTTTAGCGGGCCAATCGCCATTTCTCCAGTGGCGGTGAAGATCTAAATATCTCATCTAGCTTTGCAAACCGGCAACCTTTTTTTCTTAAATTACCTCTTCGCATCAGGGTGTTTTTGCATCACACAAAATTATTTTAATACTACAATATTACATCAAGCTACACAATTAAATATAACAAAAAATGTATACATATCTCTAAATATGTTTCCCAAACATCATCTTCTGCGGTGACTGTATTAGTGTCGGGATCCCATCCAAACCCGGTAGTATTGATCATTGTGTGGAACTCTCTCCACGAGTGTCGAAGTCGATTCCATTTCCGAACTTACCTCAAAATATGTATTTTCGAACTTACCTTGCATCTCAGTCTCTACTTTTTCCCACTGTTTTTTCTCCAATGTTGATCCCCTCAATTCAACTTTACATTCTCCGTGACATAATTCAACGAAATATCCCTCAGTAGAATCGGGCCATAACGCGCTGTCCCCAACCATTGCTAACACATAAAATTTAAGTTAAAAGGGGGAAGATATAGTACACATGTGAATCATTTAGTCATATAAATAAGTTTATAGTATAAATTAGATTAAATTTCTTTAATCATATAAACAAGTATACTGTTTGAATTTGATTAAACTATCAAACCATGTAAACACTCTTCATCATTATTATTCATCAATATCCTACAAACATCTTACACTAGTGATAACTCCACTACACCTCTATTTAAGAGGTCATGGGTTCAAACTCTCCCATGTGACTCAAATGAGTGTCCCCTTTATATATTTGTAAACTTGACCAATAGTGTCACCTGTTCTTACACTGAATATATCTAGTAATGCGAGATGCATTGTAACCTTGGCCGATAGCGCCACCCCATTCAAAAAAAAATATCCTACAAACATCTTACAAACTAGGCATTTATTCAAACAATGGTGAGTAACTAAAAAAATAGGTAAAAACAAAAAACAATGAAGAAACTAGATCAAATAGATGGAACAATTTAAATAAACTAACCCAAAGTGCAATTTATTATATATATATTCTCTCAGAGATGAAAAACTGAACAGAAAACTTTTAAATACTAAAAAATATTAAATGATAGAATTATTATTCTTAAATAATATTAATTAATATTTAGAATATAAAAAGATTTAAGGGTTATTTTATTAGTTGGTCTACATAGATTAGGATCTAGCAGCTAGGAATCGGGCAACTGAGAAAGAAGCATGACCAGTTGAACAGAAAGAACTACTATTTTTCAAAAATAGTAAAGACATCCATGAAGCTTCAATCAAAAGTATAATTCAAGAATCATTTCTAACATCACTTGTTAAGAACGAGTCTTTTGCAAATCTTCATTTCACCAGGAAAAGAATGAATACTTCAAAGATTGCTCAACGAGAAGATTTTTTGTCCCGTCGATGACAAAAAAAATTTGTTAAAGAGATTAATAAGTGTGCTTGCTTTAGAGGTGAATTTAGTGATGAAGAAATGGAAGATGTTGTGTGAGGAAGATAGTGGTTAAGAAATATGTATCGTGGTGAAGGGGAAGAGAAAAAAAAAAACGAGAGAGAGAGAGGGAGGTGAAAGTGGAGAGTGGTGAGAGAGAAAAACAAAAATTACAACTAGGATAACACCTTATACCTGTTTTTTATGATCCTTTGTAAAATTTTCAAACCAAAAATTAGATTTTATAAATTAATTTTAAAACCTTAACCAAGTTTGAATTATCAAACCAATTTATTATTTTTTGAGACAAAATACAAAAACATGTTTTTCAAAAGCTAACAAAACATATTCCGATTTTGTAATGTATTTACAATACTAGTGGATACTACTTACTGTAGAGGTAGAAAATCGGCCTCCGTAGTCACGGAGTTACGGGCGTCGTAATTCCGAGTTTAGATTACCTCGGAGCTCGGGTCTTTCCGTTAAGACTAGATCATGTTGAAAGAGACGTGAGAAGGAGAAAGATAGAGATAAAGATCATTTTGTTAAAGAGGCACCTAGTCATCAGGATGGCTACGTCCTCTGTTATGTTATTGATATTTTTGGGTGTAAAAGATACATACAGGCAACGTGATGAACGTGGGAAAATAATAAGTATTTCTCTATACAATGAGTGATTCTCTAAGCTAAGCTGAGCCCAAAAAGGATCCCCAAAACTAATGTAAAAGCTGAATATTTATAGCCTGAATATTTGTCTTCAATGCGCCGAGTAAATGAGTCTTTGATTCCGCCTTTGATTCCTTTCTTTGAGCTGAAATCTTCCTTGAATTCCGCCACTGATTGTCGTATCATCAATTATGTGCTTTAAGGTGCTTGAATGAGCCTTTATTTGGTGTATTTGATGTTGTTGGCGTTCAGATAAATTGATCAGGTGACCAGCTCATCTCTGTTGGTGACCAGCTCGTCGCTGTGGGCGACCATCTCGCCGCTCGGGCGACCAGATTCGGCATGCTGTCTTCGGGGAGCCATAACTTCTTGCTCGGAAGTCGGATTTGCATATTCTATATTTCAAATCGAAGCTTGAGACGATGACTTCGTGACCATGCAACCAGCTCTTCAAGATTCCCATTATAACTCCGTCGCTGAGGCAATATGTACAGACTATTCCGGAAAAGCGGCAAGAATTATTGACTTCTTCCAACTAAGCTGGGCTTGCAAAATGCCCCAACTCATGTTGGGCCAAAAACGTTAAATATACTTTGAATAATATGTTAAGCCCATTGGGGTTTATCAAGAATTAATGGTAAAATATTTGTCCATTTATACTAATTATAAATGGACGAAATCGTACCTCACACTTACGACTCTAATATCTCAAAATATAAAAGTATTTTGAGATTCAGTATTTAATTTACCTTTAAAGTCGATTTTTTTGAAAGTATATTTTAATTCTTTTATTCAATTCACAAAAAATGGTTTCACACTAAAAGCCTTTACTTAGCTTATTTGAGTTTGGCAGTCAATTTCAACATTGCTTTGGACGATGTGTCAATCACCGGCCTCGCTTTCGGGAAGGAGTTCACTTCCGCCATTGAAGCCAAGCAAGTAGCTGCCCAAGAAGCTGAGAGGGCCAAATTCGTGGTCGAAAAAGCTGAACAGGACAAGAAAAGTGCCATCATCAGAGCGGAGGTGAGTTCGAAAGCTTAAAACTAGTTTAAAAGCTAACCAAACAAGCCTCTTTGTCTCTTCAAAGTTAGCATATCCTTTTTGGTATTTTCCATGTTCTATATTCCTTAATCCTTACATTAGTTCCGTATTTGTTCTCTTGAAAGATTTTTTTTTCTTTTTTGGGAATGGTGTCTGATCCGACGGTATTCATTTTACTGTTTCGCAGGGAGAAGTGACGAGTGCGAAACTTATTGGTCAAGCTATTGCCAATAATCCGGCCTTCATCATGATGAGGAAGATCGAAACCGCGAGAGAGATTGCACACACGATCTCCAACTCCGCCAACAAAGTCTACTTAAACTCCGATGATCTTTTGCTCAATCTCCACGAGATGAATCTCACCCCCGCCGGCAAGAAATGAATCTTCCCTTGTTTGTTTCTCCAATGAACGATGAATCTTCCGTTTCGTCCCTCAAATCCGACCCGACCAGCCAGAGCGCCGACGCCAAGGGTCTCGCACTCATCATGATTGGCATCGGCACCGCCAACTCCACCGCCGCTTCCGCCTACCTCTCCTCTAATAATGCCCCCGCCCCCGCCTCGGGAGCCAGCGCTGCCGCCATGAGGAAGGCGCTCAAGGACTGCGCGGACAAGTACGGCTTTGCAGCCGCTGCCTTTCGGGCCGCCACAGAGGACTTGGCGGCCGACAACGTTGACTACACTAACGTGCATGTCACGGCTGCCGCGGACTACCCAAATGCGTGCCGTAACGGGTTCAGGAGGAAAGCTAAGCTGGCTTACCCCCAGGAACTGGCGCGCAGAGAGGAATCTTTAAAGCGAATCAGTGATGTTGTGTTGGGAATTATGGACAACCGTGTTTGATGATTGTATATATGTTCGGCTTCTTCTTCTTCTTCTTATTTTCCTCTTCACTTGTTGAGAATAAAATTGTGAACTGTGTTTATTTGATGCTAAGAAAAGTTAGTTTTCTCCTTTGAGCATAATTGTACGCATATAATATAACACTTCAATTAGCTCAACAAGCTCCTTAATAAAACTAGCGGCATATGTATTTCAAGTTTGTACTTTTGTGGCGCATATTCTCAACGCATGTTTTTGGTTCCGTCCACTAATTTAATGGGTGTGAAAAAGAGTCGTCAATTATGGACACCTTCTAGGGGATTTTAGGAATTCAGATCTTCAAAAGCTAAACTAAAAGAAAATATTCGAAATAAAATCTAGATAAATAAGCTAAAATGAAATTTTAATTGCATTCGTCACCCTTGAAGAAATTAGAAATAGAATTTCGACCATTTTTTTTTTTTTTTGGATATCTGATGCTTCGTCGCGACGCATCACAACCAATCATTACGCTTACAACCTCTATCTCGTCACCTCTCGCTTTGGGAATACTATACTTCGTTTATAGCTGGAAACTACCTCATCAGACTACTAGATCCTCGTCGTCAATTTAATGACGACACTCTTGTTCCGGTTAGAGGAAAAATACGACCAAGCTTAGGCGAGGGGGCTTGTCGAATTTTCTCTCTAAATCTCTAGGGATTAGGAATGCTTAATGAGATAATCACCACCATTTCAAATATATAAGCTTATAGTTTAGAGTTATGACCTAACAAACTTTAATAATTAGGTCATATTAATCTAATTAAAACAAACCTAGCTATATGGATATACCAAATGTACCTAATGGTCCGGTCCGCTATATGTATTATGGATCGGAACATGAGTTATTAAATTCTATTTCGCTGCACTTGTTTGACGATCCTGGTGTCCCTACGCAATGTGGTGGATATAGACGCTTCGTTCTCCCCGGAATTGAAGCTCATAATTGGCCTAGGAGATAGTCGGACGACAGAGATCCCTTTAATAGAAGAATATCGCATGCCACAAGGGTATAATGGTTTCGTTTATTTGCGAATATGTGCGAATTTCCCCAAAAGTGTTCTTGATGGCTCTAACTTTGTTAGGCCTTATCTTTTGACTCGGGTATCTCATTTATATGTTTGGCTTGTCGAATCGATATTCCGAATGTCTGCTGCGTAGAAAGTTATTTAGCAGCCGGAAAAAGCTATTTTGTTTCATGAGCCACTCTTTTCATATTTTATGTCATTTTGTTATTTTTTTTTTTTTGCTAGTCAGTACAAATTAACATATAATGATTTTATACGCGGTGGTCGGTACAAATTATCATATACTGATTTTATACGCGTGTTATACATGTGGCTAGCGGAAGAATACAACTCCTGAATGTTTCACGTAAACGTAGTTAGGTGGAGAAAGGGTCATGACTTAGTGAGTTCACACTGCTGCACCTTTCCAATACTAATCATATGCGTTTATTTCTATATATATAATAAAATCTAAAAATATTACCAACTTGCTCAAGATTGAAGATTCAATGAAGATAGTCAAATTTTAAAAAGCTAACGAAGACTTTCAACGTAGACTTGTTTTAAATGGTATTTGCGTAGAAGAAGCTGTGGAAATCAAACGTACCCTTGACCAAACACTCGTCAGGAATTTCCATCACTGCAAATTTATCACAAAGGACGCTAATATATCACTCATCCTTACGAAGAATCAGTATTGTTACTGGAAAAGCTAATAAAGATGAGGGTATTACAATGGTCTCGTTTTGTATTGCGCATCTCATTTGTCCTTTTTCTTCTTCTTCTTACGACTTCCCCAATCGGTGCACGTGGTCAAAGAGGCCGAGAAACCAATCAGCGCGCAAAGCTGCCCCCGCCGCCAAGACAACCGACTTCTCCAGGGCAATGATGTTCACGATTGTCCAAACCGGAACTCTCTTATAAGTACATAATGTATGTGCAGCGATTTTCTTCTCTCTGATTATTTTTCATGGAAGTTAGTTTAATAATGTACTCCTAGCTCAGGAAGGTGAGCTTTTGAATTTTTATTTTCTGAAATACCTTATATGTATTTTTTAGATGACAATAGTAGTTGTAAAATGGTTTGGGAAAAGTATTTTCTCATTAATGAAAAATGTGTATTTACACCACTGTTTCAACAATATTCAATAATGGTAAAAGTGCCTAATTATAAACTCTCAATAAGCTATACAATACTCTACACTCCCCCTCAAGTTGGTAGTATATATCAAGCTGGGTAGTATATGTTATACAAGCCAAGCTTGGAACTAAGTTCATCAAAAGAACTCCGAGGAAAAGCTTTGGTGAGGATATCTGCAATCTGAAGCTTGAACGGAATGTAGTTCAAGTTGATGATTCCACCATTGACCTTCTCCGAAATAAAATGTCTATTAATTTCAATGTGCTTTGTTCGGTCGTGATGAACTGGATTCTTGACAATTCTGATTGCGGATTGACTATGATCACTGAATATCTTGATAGCCCCGGGTTGATCCATCCTTAGCTCATTCAAGAGCCTCTGGATCCACATTCCCTCGCATATGCCTAATACAAGAGCACGGTACTCGGACTCGGCGCTACTACGGGAGACAACCGATTGTTTCTTGCTTCTCCAAGTAACGAGGTTTCCCCAAACATATGAACAGTAGCCCGAGGTTTGGTGCGTTCCCCCCAGCCCAACTTGCGTCGGTGAAGATCTTGACCTCCCGGTTCTCTGATTTCTTGAATAATAAGCCATGACTGGGAGTTGACTTTATATACCTCAAGATTCGGTTCACGGCTTCCAAATGATCTTCGTTTGGGTTGTTCATGTGTTGATTTACAACACTGACAGAGTAGGCGATGTCTGGACGTGTGTCTGAGAGATAGATGGGCGTACCGACAAGTCTCTGATATCTCCCTTTGTCGACATGAGCGCTTTGGGCGGAATGAGAGAACTTCTTGTTCGGATCCATCGGAGTGTCAACCGGCTTGCAACCAAGTAGGCCAGTTTCTTTAAGTAAATCAAGTACATACTTTCTTTGGGATATAGCAATTCCTTCATCTGATCTTGCTACGTCCATACCCAAGAAGTATCTTAGGGTTCCGAGATCTTTAATCTTTTCGGTTGCGAGTACTTGCTTCAGTTTGATGATTTCCTCCGAGTCATCACCGGTCAAGATGATGTCGTCAACGTACACAATGAGAATATCCAGCTTTCCATTGTTGTTCCGTTTGACGAAGAGAGTATGATCGGCTTAACATTGGAGGTATCCGTTGGAAGTAACGGCCTTGGTGAACTTCTCAAACCAGGCACGAGGAGACTGTTTTAAGCCGTACAACGACTTCTTCAGTTTGCACACTAAGTGCTGCTTGGAGTTTTGTCTAATTCCGGGAGGTATGTTCATATATACCTCTTCTTCAAGATTTCCATGTAGGAAAGCATTCTTGACATCAACTTGGAAGAGTGGCCAATCGAGGTTTACGGCAAGTGAGATAAGAACTCGTACCGTATTCAGTTTCGCCGCATGAGCAAAGGTTTCTTAAAAGTCGATGCCTTGAGTTTGAGTGAATCCCTTCGCAACGAGTCTAGCCTTGAATCTTTTGACACTCTCATCTGATCTATACTTGATCGTGAAAACCCATTTACACCCAACACACAAGATTAATGACCAAAGACACGAATTCGCATCGAAAAAAAAAAAAAAAACTAGATAGCAAAGTTATCGTCTTACACATAAGATTAATGACCAAAGGCATGAATTCGCATCGAAAAAATCAAAAAGAAAAAAAAACTAGATAGCAAAGTAATCGATGAATATAACTAAGTTGTATTCAATGGATAAGACAATTAAATTAATATCTATGAAAAATACAAATTAAAATAGACAATAATTAAATTCAATCAAGAAAATAATTATCCAGTTTTAGTTATTAATTAAACAAATTAATTAACTTTGATTTTATTTTTCTCGAATTAGGGTTTAAAATAAAAAAAAAACAAAATTAATAATAAATTAAATCAAAATTAATTTCAAAATCTTTATTTTTAAATTTTGGTTAATTTAAATAAGATAATTGTCAACCCGAACTTATTAAAAATTAAAAATCAGATTTGAAATTAAATCAATTTAATTTAAAACACAAATCAATTTCAATTGGGCTCGGGGCTGCCTAGTCGGTTCACGGAGTGGGCCAACTCGGCCCAATCTTTGCCTAAAACTCGTGGGCTGTTTCTGTTGGGCCTAAGGCCCAACCCATGTGTGCCATGGGTGCGAACCAGGTCTTCGGCCCAGACCGCGCGCGAGGAGAAAACCGGCCTAATGGGCTACGATTCCAACGCCTCTGCAGCCCAGACCAGATCTCCGTGGTCCACGGCCACAGTGAGCACGACATCCAGACTTCCCCAGCTTGATTCGCCTCAGTCCGCCGCGTGCGCCAGACCTCCAGCAACTTCGCTGCTCGATCTGATTGCGCGCTGATGCGTGCAAGGCTTCCAAGGCAGATTCGCCTCAGCCCGTGCTAGCGCTGCTGAGCGTCAGGCGTCCCGGGGTAGCAAGCCCTCAGCCCGTGCACTGTGGTGGCTGGCTCGGGTTCCTTAGGCAGCAAGCCATACGACTAGCCCTAATCCAAGCCAAACAGCCCCACGCAAACCCAATTCGCGATTTGATTCAAACCCCAATAAATATTATTTCAGTAGAAAATACAAAAATATTATTTCAGTAAAAAATAATAATAAATATTTTCCCTAAAATTAATTTCCAAATTAATTTAATATTATCAATAATCGAAAAATCAAAATTAATTTTATTGATTATAGGGCTCTGATACCAATTGTTGGTCTGGATTGATCTAAACCGATCGATCCATGGGTTATAAAAATTTTGCAGAACAATTAATGTTTGTCTGATTAAGAATATCCGTAGGATAAACTTTGTTCTAATGGGCTAAACTTGAAATCGCGCCCCATACCACGATTCCCATTATCCTATCCGGTTTACGAAAGCCAAAATTAATTAATAAGTCCTTATCTTTTTCATTCGATTTTTATCATTAAAAACTAATTCATTATCTAATGTGAATTCGATTCAGGGTTTGAGTAAATAGATAATTATCTAATCAATAAATTCAGTACTAACCTGATTCGCGTATTCTAGCCGCGTTCTCTAATTTCTGAAACAGCTTCTGCGATTTTCTGTCTGTTGAATTCTCCCAATAGCCTTTCGATGTATGCTCTCGAGTTAGACCGCCAGGATGTGTGGGCTCCAATGATGACCACGAAACCTTCAAGCTGAACCGGGATCAAACCTCTGACTCTAGATATCGAAATTTGCAGAGAGAGAGAACTCGAATTTCTGAATTTGTGAACTTATTGATTTCTAGTTTCAGGACTAGGTTATTTATAGATAGGTACAAAATCTTAACCACCTGGAGATATTAACTCATTATCTTTATTTAAATGATTAAGATAATGAATAATATCATATCTTATTAAATCTTTTCCATGAAATATTTAAATCTTAATATAAGATAATAAATCTTCCGGATATTAATCAAAGATTTAATATCTCCTTATTTTCGATTTACTCATAACAAATATATATATTTAATTTGATTTCGAAAATAATATTAAATTCGAATAAAACATAATTCGAATTTAGGGTTATTTAAATCTAATATAAATCTTTTTTATTATAATTAATTATTAATAATAAATATTAATAATAAAAAAATAATTAAAATTATATTACTAATTAAATTCTCCAGGAAATAATATTTAATTTAATTTTGAATTCGCATCCTAAAACAGACCCTAATCCGGATCCAACCGAATTACTGTTTTTGCCATAACTCTCGCTCCGTTCATCAGAATGATGCAATTCAAATCGCTAACTTTATAGAATTTGATTTCCCACAATACGTTGATTGTCCAGGAGTTCACTTTCCCGGGCTGTACCAAAACTTTGGTACTTTTGCCACTTAAGGTAAATAGACATTTCATGACTTAGGTTTCGAATCTAGTCTAATTGGATCCATCCCATATTCAACAAATGAATATTTAATGCGTTGTCACTCTTATGGAGTTACAAAGTGGACTAATGGACATATATAACGAGCTGCTTCAGACGGTTCTCCGTAAATGCCAGTGAACCTGGAACTGATCCCGTTCTCGTCAGTCACAGATACATCGATATGCCTCTGGCTATAACTCCGAATACGCACATCGACCGATTCATTCCAAAGGAGGTGTAAACCCTCACTTAAACCAACAGCGCTAACACCAAACCCGTTAGCAAATCCGATACTCCACTTCAACCTGTCAACACGGCTGCCCCTTAACTTCGTTTCCGAGATGAAGAGCCAATCCGGTTTCTACTCGCGGATAAGTCTCCGCAAGCATCCCAACGCCCGATGATTGCACAATCCTCGGGCGTTCCAGCAGAGTGTTTTCATTTATCCCGGACAGCCCGCCGAAGACGTGCCGCCGATAATTAAAGTCGTGAGTCCAAGTTCTCACCTTCATAGAGCCTTACAGCCGATGCAAGAACAGAGTTTCGACTGAGGTTTTTTGGCGAGAGATGTTTCCCAAGCAACACACAACTTCCACCACCGTCTTTCTCTACGTTCTGTTCCCCGAGATCCAAGCCCAAATCCGCATAACAGAGGGAAGAAGTCATGGACAAGGCTGAATCGTACTCGTAAAACGAGGAGGAAGAAAAGAGAACCTACCACCGGAAATAAACCGGAGTAGCACACAAGAAGAGAACCCCAAGGGTTCACACCACAGAATGCGGTAGGGACCAAGAAAATCCCAGAATCAGCTCATAGCACTAGTTCAAGTAGCAGTAGAGTCCTTCGACAAGTTCAACTTCCATCAGAGAAAGAAGCCCTCTCCACATTGCGACAAAACCCTAGGACGCCAACAGACCCACTTCTAATAAATCAGACTGACCGTTTTGGCTATGGCTTTTACGGAAGGAGATGAGAAGAAGCTAGGTTTTGCGGTGGTGTTTGAGGCACAGCCTTCGGCTATAGATCCCTTCTCCGTTCGACGCCTGCCCCTTCATTGGCTTCCGTGTATATCCTTTGGAATTTCTTATTCATAAATCATAAGATACTTTTTCTTCTCAACCTGTTTTATATTTGATGGTTATTTTGTGCGGAATATATTTATTTTGGTGGGTGGTTTCTTAAGTAGATTGTTTGTAGTATATAGTGTATGTAGAAATAGAGTGGAGAATGTTTAGAGAGAATTTTGTTTATTAATTCTTACAAATTTACAACACCCCAACACCTCTTTATATAGAGGTTGTACAAGATTCTAGAGTGTTCTTCTAAATCCTAGATTACAACACTCTAGATAATTCTTCTAAGTTTCAAGTCTAGTTAGTTTCTAGATTTTTCTATACTCATATGCTTATGATAGCATTCTAGAGTATTCAATTTCTAGATTTTTCTTTACACTTTATCTCTTGATATTTTTCCACGTATATCTAGGACATACTAGAATATTCTATAATGTAGAAATGTGCATCAATTTTAACACTCCTCCTTGATGCGCATTTGGACTACTCCGATCATCTCTCGCAATGTCTCGAATTTATCTTTCGGTGGCGCTTTTGTGAAGATATCAGCTAACTGTTCTTCACTGGTGCAATGTTTGAGCTCTATCTCCTTGTTGTTCAGAGCTTCCCGAATAAAGTGATACTTGATTTTGATGTGCTTAGTTTTTCCGTGAAAAACTGGGTTTTTCGCCATTGCAATAGCAGATTTGCTATCACAATAGATCTTTGTAGCTTCTTTTTGAGGCTCCCCCGTGTCTTCAAAATTTTGTTTCAGCCATGTTGTCTGACTTGTAGCCATAGCAGCGGCTACGTACTCTGCTTCTGCTGAGGATTGAGCAACTGTTTCTTGCTTCTTTGACACCCAAGAAAAAATTCCCGATCCTAGTGTGAATGCATAGCCTGAGGTACTCTTCATGTCGTCTACTGATCCTGCCCAGTCACTATCAGTATAACCTAATAGTTCAGAGTCAGTTGTAGGCTCGTACCATATGCCATAATTCTTTGTTCCTTCAAGATATCTGAGTACTCTCTTGGCCGCTCCATGATGAACTTGACTTGGACTCTGCATGAATCTTGATAATAGGCTTGTAGCATACATGATGTCTGGTCTTGATGTTATTAGATAAAGAAGGCTTCCGATGAGACTTCGATAAACTGCATTGTTCCCTTTTGGTGAGCCGTCTTCTTTTGACAGTGCTTTGTTGTTGTCTAATGGACTAGCAACTGTCTTGCAGCCACTCATCTTGAACTTCTTTAGAAGACTTTCGATATAGTTCTTTTGTGAAATAAAGATTCCGTTTTCTTTCTGGGTTATCTCTATTCCAAGAAAGTAGCACATTAGACCTAAGTCTGTCATCTCAAACGTCTTCATCATGTCCTCCTTGAAGTCCTTGATCATTTTCTCATTGTTTCTCGTGTAAATAAGATCAACTACATATAAGGAGACAATGAGTATTTCAGTTGTACCTTCTGTTTTGACGTATAAGGTTGGCTCACTTTTACTCCTCCTGAATCCACGCTCAGTGCAGTAGTTATCAATTCGGCTATACCAGGCTCTTGGTGCTTAGTTTAATCCGTATAAGGCCTTCTTGAGCTTCAATACTTTGTCTTCTTGTCCTTGCACCATGAACCCTCCAGGTTGCTCCACGTAAATTTCTTCTTCTAGGTAGCCATTTAGGAAAGCGGACTTTACATCGAGCTAATAAATTTGCCATCTTTTCTGAGCCGAAAGTGCAATTAGCGCCCTTATGGTGTCATGGCGTGCTACTGGAGCAAATGTTTCAGCGTAGTTTACTCCAAATTGTTGTGCATATCCTTTGGCAACTAGTCTCGCCTTGTGTTTTTTAATTGTACCATCGGGGTTTACCTTCGTCTTGTAGACCCACTTTACTCCGATGATTTCTTTTTCTTGGGGAGAATCGACCAGTTCCCATGTGTTGTTTTTCTCGATCATCTTAATTTCATCTTCCATAGCTTTTCTCCATTCTTCTTGCTTTGAAGCAGCTTCGTAGCTTTCTGGCTCCGAGATTGCTAAGTTACATGACTCGTATACTTCGGCAAGAGATCCTATTCTTCTCGGTGGTGAGTCTGTCATAGCATCTGGATCGTTTCTTGTAGCTTGAGTTGGTAGAGCAGGTTGGTTTTCGTCTTCTTGCTGAGGCATTGTTGGCATATTAATATTTGATTCCTCCGTCTAGTCATTTTTCTCGTTGTAAGCAAAGTCTTCATCGAACTCCACGTCTCGGCTGATAAGAAGCTTCTTTGTCTTTAAGCTATAGACTCGATACCCTTTTGACTGAGTACTATAGCCTAAAAATATTTCTTTTTCTGCTTTCTCATCGAGTTTACCTCTTTTTACTTGTGGCACGTGAACGTAGCATATGCAACCAAATACTTTGAGATGTTTTGCGGACGGCTTTCTTCCGCTCCAAGCTTCAATTGGTGTCTTGTCTAGCACGGCTTTTGTGGGACACATGTTTAGAAGATAGACTGCCATATAGACAGCCTCTGCCCAGAAGATTTTAGAAAGTCCTTTCTCCATGAGCATCGCCCTTGCGGTTTCCATCACAATCCTGTTCTTTCTTTCCGATACTCCATTTTGTTCAGGTGCATATCCGACAGTGAGTTGTGGTTCCACGCCTTCTTCTTCACAAAACTTGTTGAATTCTGTTGAAGTGTATTCCTTGCCTCGGTCGCTTCGGAGGGTCTTAATGTAGAATCCACTTTGTTTTTCGAGATAATTTTTGAATCTCTTGAAAATGTCGAAGACTTGTGATCTTTCACGCATGAAATAAACCCACGTCATTCTAGTACAATCATCAATGAAGAGGATGAAGTACCTATTTTGCTCGAGTGACGGGATGCGCATTGGACCACAAACGTCTGTGTGTACTAGCTCCAGTGGCTCCTTAGCTCTCCATGCTTTATTGAATGGAAAAGGCTTTCGGTGTTGTTTCCCTAGTAGGCATCCTTCACATACTCCATCGATCTCTTTTATGGCTGGAAAATCCGTCATCATTTCTTTCTGGTGAAGTATCTTTAGCCCGTGAAAGTTAAAGTGCCCAAGCTGCTTATGCCATAGCCACGACTCGTCAACTTGCGTCTTCATCGCCACATCACTTGTATGCCTCCATTGGAATGGAAAACACCTATGCTCATTCATTTTTATCTTTGCGATTTCTTGGGATTTATCTCGCTTGTAATAAATTGTGCAAGCGCCTCCCTCGAAAAGAAAAGAGTATCCTTTCTCCATCATTTGACCTACGCTGAGTAGGCTTTGATCGACATTTGGGACTAGAAGTACAACGGTTAAATACTTCTTTCCCTTTTTTGTTTCAACATCGATGGTTCCTTTACCATTCGCCTCCATAAAATCTCCATTTCCAATTTTGACTCTTGAGTCGGTTTTCCCAAGAGTGCAAAATAGTTTTTCATTTTTTGTCATGTGGTTACTGCAACCACTATCCACATACCATGTGTCATCTTTGTCTTCAGTTCTAGCTTGAAAGGCATAGAAGAGATTTTCATCTTTTTTTTCTTTAGAGAAGTTAGCTTGATGATTTTTCTTAAAACGACAGATATTTTCAGTGTGCCCAATTTTTTTGCAATTTTGGCATTGTGATTTTCCTTTAAACCAACAATCTTTCTCCAAGTGGCCTTTTCTTTTGCAAATACCACATGGAGTATATCTATCGTTATTTTTTTCTTGTTTTCCTTTGTAATTTCTCTTTTCTCTTGGCTTATGAGACCGCGTGGTTATCTTAGATTGAAAGGCGTTTTCCGTAGATCCGTTCTCATTCCGCCTACTCAATCTATTTTCATGTGCTTCAAGAGAGCCCATTAATTCTGTTGGTGAAATAGTCTCTATTTCCTTTGTTTCTTCGATGGCTGAGACTATTGTGTCATATTTTTCTGTACAAGAAATTAGTATCTTTTCAACTATTTTCTTGTCAGAAATATTTTCACCATAGACTCTCATTTGAGTTACTATCTCCTTTATCCTTGAGTAGTAGTTTTTAGCGGTCTCATTGTCCTTCATCTTAATATTCTCAAAATCTCTTCTAAGTGTCTGTAGTCTGATCGTTCGTACCTTTTTTGTTCCTTGAAACTCCTCTTGCAATATATCCCAAGCTTGTTTTGCCGTAGATTCCCCCATAATTCATGGAAATATTTCATCGGCCATAGCTTGTTGAAGAGCAAATAACGCTTGGGAGTCTCTTTGTTGATTATCCTCAAACGCCTTTTTTTGATTAGCTGTAAGGGTAGACGTATCTTCAAGGATGTTAAATCCTTCTTCGATTATCTTCCACAAGTTTTGAGAGCGAAAGTAGGTCTTCATTTTGATGGACCAAAAATCATAGTTTTCTCCATGAAAGATTGGAAGAGGAATGGAGGAACGGTTTGAGTCGGCCATGGATTTTTTGTTACGCCCGTTTGTGATCGAACGTAGCTCTGATACCACTGATGGTTATTATTTGCGGAATATATTTATTTTGGTGGGTGGTTTCTTAAGTAGATTGTTTGTAGTAGATAGTGTATGTAGAAATGGAGTGGAGAGTGTTTAGAGAGAATTTTGTTTATTAATTCTTACAAATTTACAACACCCCAACACCTCTTTATATAGATGTTGTACAAGATTCTAGAGTGTTCTTCTAAATCCTGGATTACAACACTCTAGATAATTCTTCTAAGTTTCAAGTCTAGTTAGTTTCTAGATTTTTCTATACTCATATGCTTATGATAGCATTCTAGAGTATTCTATTTCTAGATTTTTCTTTACACTTTATCTCTTGATATTTTTCCACATATATCTAGGACATACTAGAATATTCTATAATGTAGAAATGTGCATCAATTTTAACAAAATTCTTTATATATGTGATAATGGAAGATCAAAAGTGGTTTCGACGAGAAAATTCATTGGAATGACAGTTCATCAATCAACAGAAAAGAAGATATGATCGACGATTCACCAAAGTTTTGTTGGATATATTTCTATAAATGATGATATATGAGAAACAAAATAACGAAAAAATAGTAGCGAAGAAATTCGAAGTACGTATCGATGTGTTCTTGGATCGACGAGCATCGGTTTGTCGCTTTGAACCGGAAAAAGGTTCTTGATATCCCGTAAAAGAGAAAACCGTTAGTGATTCCCGAGACGCGTTGGACGCTCTCCTTAAAGCTTGATTCGCCTCCTCTACGTGCTTGAGGTTCGTTAGGCGATAGCTTCCCAGGATATAACGGGATGACCGCGGATTTCGTAGCACTTCAAAGTCCGCTGGCGAACTGAACCTTCTTGAACTCCGTTACCAAAAGACTCACAACATGAAAACATTGGGAAGCATAAAAGATCGAATCCGCGGAATGAAAAAAACGAGAAGCGGATTCAAAGTATTTAGAGAGTTTTCGGAAGACGGTTTTGCAATCGGTGTGTCGAATAGGTTCGAGATCACCGTCAATATATAGGTACCGAAGGGAGACAATGAATTGATTACCAATCAATTCTATAACCGTTAATAATAAATTGCAATTAATCCAAAACGTAATAAATTGAATTCAATATTCATAACTGTCATAATCAATATGACCGTTTTACGTAACGTTCAAACGTCGGAACAAATCCCGGTAATTGGATAGAACGTTCGTCTCGAGTGTTTGACATTTCGACCGACTCGACGCTATCTCAATTTTATTTAACTGCAATATTTTCCAACAACCCCCCACATAAATAAAATTGACAAATCACTCTTGACAACACCTGACTCAGGTAACAGAGTTCGGCAGTCAAATCCTGTATAGGATAGATAGGTGTAACCCTTTGAACCTTCCCTTGTGAAAATATATTTCCTTACTGGTGATCAGTAGACGCGATGTCTTTGAACTGTTCGACCTTTTGTGTAAGTGAGAATATACCTCACACAGAATTCTCCTTATACAGATTCAGTTCTCACTATTGTGTCGTTCATGGTCATGAACACCCTCTGGTTTTGCGAGAGTTTACGGAACTTGCGCCCTTTACAATTCCGTTGAAGCGACCCCACTTCACTCTAACATAGGTGATCTTACTAAAAGCAAACTATGCTCCGCTCGGTTATCATATACCGACGTGTAAGAATCATTAAAAGCTTCTGGCTTATCCTTAACCGTACATATATCACTGTTTTTCATCATAGGAATGGACTGGGGTGTAACCCCCTCAGTGATCCGTTAAAGTCTTACAGCTAGGTTGTCCCATTGAACCTAGTTCTTGGGATCTCCAGTCAGCTAGGTTGGGTTTCCACTGTAAAACTTAATTTTTTCAATGGGCTTAAGTCACATTCCCTTTGATGATTTCACAACCAACTCTCATTTTTACCCTTTTGGGTAGTGGATCCACAACATTATCATTTGATTCACATGATCAATTATGATAAAACTTATTTGAGAGTAGTTGTCTAAAGACATTGTGTCTACGACATACATGTCTAGACTTGCCATTATGAACATGGTTTTACGCTATTTTAATTGCATACTAATTTCATAGTCGATGCAAATTATAGACGCGTTTTTTGCCATTTCAAAAGATCTTCCAAACATATTCTTAGTCATTCGGCCTTATTACCGCATTTGTCTAAGATAATATAAAGATTCCATTGTGAATCACGTTTATTTGGAAGCTTTCCACATGTGATTTGAATCATACTCCAAAGAGTTAATTCTAATTCAATTATGAACATATCGTACATAGATGCAGTCTATGGTCCTTAGACCCACTCTAATATGAAGCGATTATTCTCGTTAAATGCCCCCACATTTCCAGGTATTAATAGGAATTCAATGTTCAAAAACCTTTGAACTTCTCAATTTTATCTCGTGATAAATAGAGTCCGACATTATTGCCATATATATTATGCGCATATGCATATACGTCATTTGAGCGCTTCTAGCCTCGTTTACGATTAGAATAACATCTTAAAATTGAAACCGCAATTTCAATCAAATGTACGCGTACCTTGATCGATAATCAAGTGTACTTGGGCATAAAATAATTTTCTGGGCGCGGACACACAAGTTTTGACGCAGGCACGAACAGAAAAATAACACTCCTTCTGGGCGCAGGCACAAGCAGAAACATGCCCAAAATTAGATAATTACTTCTGCGTGTGGGCACACCGAAACTTGCGTACCAACAAGCAGAAGAACACCAAGGATCAAAAAGGAATTTCCTCTTTATATATTTTTCCAATGATTTTGGAAACTATAGAATTTCTCTCAAGAAATCATTTACATTTTCTAATAATTCTATTTCATTTAGAAAATTACCAACTTAGAATTAAAATCGCAATTTCAATTCAACGCTTTACGTTTAGTACCTCGATCAATAATCGGGTGTACTACATGAACATATTATTTCTCCATATATAATAATTCACATTATACTTATTTTATTGCTTTTCCAAAAACTTACTGCATTTATCTATATAAGCAATAATATAGTATCAACAAATATATATTCTGCATATATATATATATATATATATTCCTTTCTCATTATCAAATTGAAAAGCGATATCAAAGTCCACAAATATGTATCACATATATGACTAAAGATAGTTCTCAAATTTATTTAATTCCTTTAAAAATAAATCGGCTATTCATGCACAAATCGCAGTACCATTACTTTTATTTCTCACGTTCATAATTATGCAATATTTATGAATATTATCACGCATAAATCAGAAAATAAAAGTTATTGAGTAAGAGAAATAAATAGCAATAACTCACTTTGACATGACAGAGTCGAGCATAATTTGGCACTAATTAATAGCCACCAATAAATCTCCATAAACTTCCGGATGTTTAATGCTAATTGATAGCATTGAATGACTTCGAGTGACCCACGTTTACGGTTATAGGCTTATATCTTTCTCCACTCCATATGGAACGTATATGCTCTTTACTGTCACATAAACACAGAAACCGCAAATTTGATAATTACTTGTGTTTTTAATTACCATGACCAACGGCCACAAAGATGAACCAGCGACGGAGCTCCGCCCTGAGCTGTCTCGCCGCACATTCGCCGTCGAGATCTGAGACGAAGGCTCATGCTCCAAGCAGCGGTGGTGCTCGCCGAAGTTCATCTCGCATTTTTTTTTCTCCGTGTCAACCAGAAGCTCGGCCACCACGGTATAACTCCAAGAGGAAGACTCACCACATCCATGGGTTATGGAGATAAGAAAATAGATGTTAGTACATATATAGACAAGCTTTTGTGTGTATATATACTATATTTATCTTCTGTATCAGATCTATTAAAAAACAAGTCTTAGCCTTTGATTGAAGTTTCTATGACTATGAGCACCATGAGATCCACGGTGACTCTTGTACTATATTTTGTTCCCTGTTTTTCTCGATTTTCCGCTAGACATATTTGCTTCGTTTTTCATTCTCAGATCTGCAAAACAGAGTTAGGAACAAAACAACAAACTGCATAGGGATCATTCTATTTACCCTTCAGTAGCTTCTGCTTTCCTACGTCTCTCACTATATCCACTGTTTCATTTCTCATAACCATCAAAAATCAAACAATTAATCAAGCTTTAAGATTGTTGGATATATTTCTATAAATGATGATATATGAGAAACAAAATAACGAAAAAATAGTAGCGAAGTACGTATCGATGTATTCTTGGATCGACGAGCATCGGCTTGTCGCTTTGAACCGGAAAAAGGTTCTTGATATCCTGTAAAAGAGAAAACCGTTAGTGATTCCCGAGACGCGTTGTACGCTCTCCTTAAAGCTTGATTCGCCTCCTCTACGTGCTTGAGGTTCGTTAGGCGATATCTTCCCAGGATATAACGGGATGACCGCAGATTTCGTAGCACTTCGAAGTCCGCCGGCGAACTGAACCTTCTTGAACTCCGTTACCAAAAGACTCACGACATGAAAACATTGGGAAGCATAAAATATTGAATCCGCGGAATGAAAAAAATGAGAAACGGATTCAAAGTATTTAGAGAGTTTTCGGAAGACGGTTTTGCAATCGGTGTGTCGAATAGGTTCGAGATCACCGTCAATATATAGGTACCGAAGGGAGACAATGAATTGATTACCAATCAATTCTATAACCGTTAATAATAAATTGCAATTAATCCGAAACGTAATAAATTGAATTCAATATTCATAACTATCATAATCAATATGACCGTTTTACGTAACGTTCAAACGTCGGAACAAATCCCGGTAATTGGATAGAGCGTTCGTCTCGAGTGTTTGACATTTTGACCGACTCGACGCTATCTCAATTTTATTTAACTGCAATATTTTCCAACAAGTTTTTCAATCAAAGAAGAAGAGAGCTGATCGGCGAAGAATTGGCGTGGTATACATAGGTCTCCATTGCGTCCTCGATCCTGGCGGTGACAGCTCCGACTTCAACAAGCCAGTTCTGCACGCGCCTGTCGTACTCCTGCTTGCGGTCGGCGTCCTCCAAGAAACACTTGATGCGCGTGAGCTCCAGGCGCAGGCTCTCCACTTCATTCTTTTTACGCTGGCCAACGCCTTCGCTTCGGAGACGCGCATGTCGGATATTCTCGAGACAGCTTCAGCAACGAGTGCCTCCGCCGGCTTGGTGGCCACTAGCTCCGCCATAACTCTCTGTGATTTCACAACCGGAGAATTTGAAGGAAGAGTTTTATCAAACCAAAGCTCTTCCTCGAAAGGCAACGAAGACATAAACTATTATTGTTGACCTACCAACTTGCATATTTAGCATGAAGTTGACAATGACCAACCAACTTCCATTTATTACTTATTTTACGTCGAAAATACTTAATTGTGACAAAAATTGTTGTACTTTACTATTTTTTTACGGTGAATATACTTAATATTTTGATAAACATTGTACTTTATTTTTAATGGCATAAGTACTCATTATTATACATGAGCTTATATAATTAAATTTTTATATTCTTTATAGGTAGCTAAAACTAAATTATTATTTAGTGGCAAAAAAATCGTATTATTCTACAGAGCTTATGTAATGGTGGTATCGTTTCGATCGTGACCAGTGAGCATTAGCAATGGTGGTGTCATTCGGGTCGTCGGTCGTGGGCATTAGCAATGTTGGTTGGGTAGCGGCGAAGATGTCATTATGGACTTCGGCGACAGCTGTGGTAGGGTCTTGGGTATTGGCAATGGTGGTGTCTTTTGGATCCGCGACGTCGTCGTTGTAGACTTCTACTCGAAACTAAGTGTTATATATGTTATATAACTTATATATTACTCAAGAGTATTTATGTATTTTATATATGTTGTTAAGTGTTTTAATACTTAATTATATGTTAAATTTTATATTTTATATTTTATTAATTATATTATTCAATTAATGTATATCTAAAATTGCTGATGAGTTTTAAAATCTAGCATTATATAATTATATTAATTAAGTTAAATAGGTCTAAATAGAAATATTTTTTTTATACTATCAGAATCAATTAAATGAGTTAAACGAGTAGACACGATAAATACGGTTAATAAACAAAGTGAATCCGAGTCTCATATAGAGCGGATGTGAGTCTCATCTTTAGACACGGCTAATATATGGGCTGGGTATAGATCTATATAAAAATTACAACCAAAACACGAAACATGAGTTATCACCCTTATCTAATATCGGGTGCTCGTGAAATTAACATATACTGATGTGAATTTGGCTAGCGGAAGGGTCATGAGTCATGACTTAGTAAGTTCATATGTACCTTTCCAATACTATTGTATTTTCGTTTATTTCTAAATATAATTAAATCTAAAAGAATTGCCAAACTTGCTCGCAAGACCGTGCTTGAGGGGAGGCGGAGCAGGCCCGCGCCTACACTAAAAAAAAAATCAGAGGCCGCAAAAAATCTAAATGCGTTAATTTAAAATAATATAAGTTGACTGATTTATAGCTATGCTATTTATCGAGAAAAAAAATATATATAGTTGAGAAAATCAACTATACGGATTTGATTAGTACATTTGCTTTTAAAAACATTAAATGTTGAGGTGAAAAATCACCTCCACAGTCACGGATTCACGATTTGTGTAATTCTGTTTTAAGTAACCTCGGAGCTCGGGTCTTTCTATTAAAAACCAATCACGTAATTGAAAATGGGTTTGAAGAGACTGCGATGCTTGAGAATTTTTGGTGTGAGTATACTGTATTTATTGTAAAGGATTTTTCCGTCCCTTTTTCCACCATTTAGCTCACTATTTATACAGCTTAACAAATCAAGATCATACCTCATAAATGGTCGGTTACAAAATGTGTTTAATTCTCTCATAATTGCCTTAGTTACATTGCTTTTATTATGCAACAATTATGAGCGTAACTGTTTTTTCTACAAACTGAAACTGAAACTATAAACAATTTTTTTTAAAAAAAAAGTTGTACCAAACGGACCCACTATCTTCCACTTGGAGCTTTCAATTCGTAAAAATTGGTTCCACGTGGCAAAAACTTGCTATGTCAGCAACCCACGTTTGTCCATGTGACCAGAATTAACGGGTAAATTAACTGCGTTACGAGAATGGAATGGTTAACGCCCCAAATGTGACTTTGAGTACTTTTGTCACCACTTAAGACTTTGGGTACACGAGGGGTTCTTTGACCAAACTTTAGGCATTTTTGCTATCATTAACTCTTCAAAATATTTTTGAGCTATGATTAATAAAGTCTCACCAAAATTAATTTGATGTAGATGTATTTTCACTTTTACAATTATATAGAATTACGGCTAAACTCTGTAATTTTTCTCCAACTTAATGTCTATCACCAGTGTTGTCAAATTAAACATTAATCATTTTTATTTAATTGATAAAACATTTTTATGGTACTAACCAAGGCTCAACTTACCGAACTTTTCGATAAATCGATTGCCGTTTTCGACGGATTAATCGATAGCTTACCGATTAATCGACGGAAAACCTATAATACTGTAGCTTACCGATTACCGATACTTTTCGATGATTATCGACGGATTATCGATACTTTTCGACGAAAAACTTATAAAATATTTTTATAATATCATACCTCAAATTCAAAACATATGTAGATACGTAAAGTCATACAATTCCATCAAAAAGCTCAAATCTAAAAGACTAATAACATAGTCTAACAAGTCTCAACTATCAAATACATAGTCTAATATAGTAATATCTCAAACTCAAACACATAATAGGAAGAAAGATAATGGATAGAAATAATACTCAACAGTCAAATCGCAAAAATAGGTACTTTTACCGCAAAAAAACAAAATTTTCCTCAAAAAACCAATTAAATTCCACCAAAATCCCACATTATTGTAGGAATAAATATTTTATGAAAGCTGGCAGCAAGAAAAATCAGTAGATTACCGAGAAATCACGAGCAGATAAACTTGAGGACTTTTGCCGCAATTATGACGAAAACCGAACTATTGTCAAATATGCAAATAAATTACCCCAAAAAAATCAGATTAATATTTCAAAAAACATTTAATAAACGAAAAGACCCAAAAAAATGAGTACATTACCTAAAAAATCACGAAAGATAAACTTCAAACACTTTCGCCGCAATTATGACGAAAACCGAAATACCTTCAAATCTTCAAATAAACTACACCAAAAAATCACATTAATATTTCAAAAAATATTTAATAAAGGAAAACACCCAAAAAAATGAGTAGATTACCTCACAAAACACGAAAGATAAACTTGCAATACTTTTGCCGCAGTTATAAGGAAAACCGAATTATCGTCAAATATGCAAATAAACTACAACAAAATTTCAGATTAATATTTCAAAAAATATTTGATAAACGAAAAACCCCCAAAAAAATGAATAGATTACTTCACAAATCACAAAAAGTAAACTTTAAATACTTTTGCCATAATTATTAAGAAATCCGAATTATACCTCAAATCTGCCTAAAAATTGACCGAAGTGCAAAACAAGTATTTCAATAATTTATTATTCAACTATATACATAAAAAAAATTGATTAAATTGCTATAAAACTTAAAAAAAAATGAATTTCTATACTTTTTACATAAAAAAACCTAAAAAATATTGTAATCTTGATATATTTAATCTAAATCCAACAAAATAATTACAAATAAAGTCATGGAAACAAGTTTTCATCAAGATATATTCATAAAAATGCAAAAAAAACAACTCAAAATCATAAAAGTGCCAATCTTTATCCATCTCTAAACATAACTCATGAACAACTAACTCTTTGTTTTTGTAACTTATGTAAATCATCTCAAAATCGTGAGAAATCAGTAAATATGAAAGAAAAATTGCAAGAAACATGTAGATCTATGATTATAACTCCTAAATATACCCAAAAGTTCGAAATTTTTTGGAGAAATTCGGTGGAAAATGCTTAAAACAAAACTTTGCTTACTTTTGCCATATAAACGATTATCACCGAAAAGACCCTCATTTTTACACTGCAATTTCCGATAATAGATTGGAGAAGGTTTTATCGATAAGATCGATTATCGTCGAAAAGCTTATGAAACGGTAACTATTATAGGCGGTAACTTATCGGTAAACATCGGTAAGACCGATTATCAGCGATAATCGACGATTATCGATGAAAAGTCAAACCCTGGTACTAACTATATATGCATAATAAAAGAAGGAAATGTTGTAAAAAGAAGTCGTTTATCAGAAGAGTTAAGAGAGTTAGATGTGTATCCATAGTATATTATATTTGGACTTTGCTACTTAAATTTTAATATTCATTTTTTAGATTTTAGATGAAAATTATATAGGCAAAATTAAAATAAAAACAAAGTTAAGTTCCACTACATTTCGTGAAAAGTTTACATTGTTCAAAAAATTAAGTTTTAAGTTTGTTGCGGATGAAAGTCTTTCGATTACACTACAATCTAAAAAATATTGTTATCTATATTTTATAGATAATAATTTTCTACATCCGCGCGAAGCGCGGTAAAGTACACTAGTTAAATCTTAAACTGTGATTCATAGAGAATTTATATTAAGAGGAATAGAATAAGTTGGGGTAAAAAATTCATCGTTTGTTAAAATGTGCTCTTTTTATGGATCTTTGAGTAGTGTGTTCAATATAATTAGTATCCTTAAGTTTAGGTAAACAATTCATTGTTTATTAAATTGATCTTAAAATCAATATCGTTGGACCAGCTCAGTCCTGAGTTTGCCGGGACCCTAAGTGAAATTTTATTTTAAGGCCTCTTGCAAAATAGCAAAATTTAATTTCAATGCAAAAGTACAAAAGATGTTTGTATAATGAATAATGACTCATTCCAAGACATGTCTAGAGTTTTTAGAGCAAAAGTAAAAAAAAAATACTTTGAGGGCCTCAAAATTTAAAATAATTTGGAAACCCTGAAATTCAGACTTAGGCGCACGCCTACTCGACCTCCTCTCGGGGCCGACCCTGTGTTGGATCTTAAAATTATTACTGTTAAATCTTTTGGCAAACCACAAGATCCGGAACCAACTTTCGGATTAAGTACTGTATTTGCAACCTAAGTGGATTCATTGGATTATACCTATGACTCAAATATCTCAATATGAATTAAAGAAAAAACGAAAAAGAAAATGGTTTTGCATGATCAAATCAAATAGTAGTTTGCAAATGCGAGGGGCGTGAAGAGCAATAAAACCCACCCGGAGGGCAAAATTGGCATTGTCTGACTCACACGTCAAAAGTCAAAACCACATTGCCGGGTCGGGTCGAACCCGGGAAATACTTGCTTGCTTGCTGCTGTGCTCTAGGGTTTAAGGCAAGCTCGCTCTCATCCCTGACCCTTCTCCCACGAAATCGCTCTGCTTCTCGAATCACCAATCACTCTTGGTTCTGCAACAGGTAAGGAATATATATGTGTATTACTGTATATACATTCATTCATTTGTCGATTTTGGGTTGCGCAATTTGTGAAATGTCATGATAAAACGTTGGTTGTGAGAGTTTCTAACACTTCGTAGATTTTCCAGCTCTAAGTTTGTTTGTGCGACATTACTTACAGCTTTAACTTGTTCAGATTTTCATTGGATCCCATCAAAATGATGAAACGTCTATCAGTTTGTACAAAGAATGTGTTAATATTGTCTGATCTTCAGGAATTCAGAACTCTGCTAGAGCTTTACTATCTTCTCTTTGTGATGCGCCATTTTAGATAGCGGTTTTCGTATTTCCATAATGTGTGTATATTTTATAAGGTGGGTTCAATTTGTCTCATGGGAATTCATAGTCTGAAATGAAATACAATATAGTTGATCATAGTTACTCTCTTGAATTTTTTATTTTTTTTTAATTCGCAAAAAGCTGGTGTTTTTTTTTTTTAAAGCATGATTGAAGTACTCTACGCAAATTTATTCTTTAACGAGTCGATGACATGATTTTCCATGCTCAAGATTAGTTATACGTTGTAGCTTACGTATAGCAATTTTTATTTTGTGCGCATTCAGGTCAAGAAAATGAACATGAAAGTCCCCAAATTTCCTGGTGCAGCAGCCTCAGGGTTGCTTAAGGTGGGACTTCTCGGGGGAATCGGTCTCTATGCAGCTGCCAACAGCCTATATAACGTCGATGGAGGGCACCGAGCGATTGTTTTCAACCGCATTCTTGGTGTCAAAGACAAGGTATCTATTTTTCTGGTGCCAAAAGTCATTTGATATTTTAAACACATTTTTTAAAATTGCTATCTTTTGATAGACATTCTCGTCCAATTAGCATATAGCTCTATCTTGTCTTAATTAAATACACCAACTATATAGAGACTGAGTTTTTAAGGTTTAATGATGAAATCATTTAAGCGGCCACATTAGCATTATTTATACTAAATATGCTATACAAGGGTTCATAAGATTATGGAATATTATTAATCCATTTTTATGAGGAACTAATTAACTGCTGAAATACTATATCTATAAGTAAATGTTTACAATTAATCCGATAATTGTTTATTGGGTTTTATGTTGCTCTTTTCATTTGGGGTTGGTGTTGGTTGGATTAAATTAACTAGTTAGATCTATCTGGGCATTCAGGTTTATCCTGAAGGGACTCACTTTATTATACCATGGTTTGAGAGGCCGGTCATTTACGATGTTCGGGCGAGGCCTCATCTTGTGGAAAGTACTTCAGGAAGCCGTGATCTCCAAATGGTTGGTGTATTTTAAAACTTTGCCACGGATATGCGAATTCCAGCGAATATTCTATCTATTATGGGTTTTATATGCATAATATGATTGTACATCTGAAATCGAGATGTAAAATAATTACCTACGGCTAATATTGCATAAATAGATGGAAATGAAAGCCTTTGTTTCTTCTAGTTTTTGAGAATTAAATTGAGTTAGTTTCAGAGTTCTATTCTATATATTTGTGTTTCCACGCCCATTATGTCATTTGAATTAAATAAATATATTATAGGGTTATGCTAATTGGGTTTAGCAACTTTAATAGCATTTGCATGAGAAATGCAGATGATAGGGAAGAAGCATGGTTACGGTATCTGCTGAAATTTATCTCAGTTTAGGTCAAATTTTCATCGATCTATTATACCTTTTTCTTATAGATATATATGAAATACATGTTTTAGACTCAAGCTGGATGTTACCATTCAATCACACTTCACATTTCCACTCTCTGTGAAGAAGTGTCATGTTTTCCAGTCATGAATACTTCTTACAGCGTTCATCTCTTTCTTTTTTCCAGGTTAAAATTGGTCTTCGAGTTCTTACACGACCCGTCGCTGACCAATTACCAACGGTCTATCGGACTCTTGGTGAAAACTACAACGAGAGAGTTCTGCCTTCGATTATTCATGAAACTTTGAAAGCTGTTGTTGCTCAGTATAATGCCAGCCAGCTCATTACACAAAGAGAGGTATGCTTCAAGGCTTGTCCCATTAACTATAAAGAGTCTATCTTTCTTACTCTGTACTTCTTTTTTTCATACATCGATAGGGGTGAAAAATTTACTCCGTAAAAGGGTTCATACACGGCATACTCTTTTTTTTTTTTTTTCAAAAAAGAAACCCCATCTTTTTTGTTTTTTAAGTGAAGCCAATTTTATGATCGGTTTTGGTACAGGTCTATAGGTTGTTTTTAAGAGTTTTCTTTTTGAACTATATAGTTGTAATTTGTTACAAATACAAATTCATTTCTCGTTTTGAAAATTGATTTAAAATATAAAAGTATTTTGAGATTCAGTATTGATTTTTCCTTTAAAGTCGATTTTTTTGAAAATTCTATTTTAATTCTTTTATTCGATTCAGAAAAATGGTTTTACTCTGAGACTGTTGTCAAAATCGGTCTATGGAGAAACTGGTTTCCATTAAGAAAAAAGTCTATACTGTTTTGCATTTCTCCAACACTAGACTAGATATCTGATTCTGATTTGAAAATGACAAAAAACCGAAACCGAAACTGAAAGACCAGCGACCATTTCATCCCCTAAGACCTAATTTATCGTTTGATGTTCAAGCCTTTACTTAGCTTATTTGAGTTTGCAGGCTGTGAGCAGGGAAATCCGGAAGATCTTAACAGAGAGGGCAGCCAATTTCAACATTGCTTTGGACGATGTGTCAATCACCGGCCTCGCTTTCGGGAAGGAGTTCACTTCCGCCATTGAAGCCAAGCAAGTAGCTGCCCAAGAAGCCGAGAGGGCCAAATTCGTGGTCGAAAAAGCTGAACAGGACAAGAAAAGTGCCATCATCAGAGCGGAGGTGAGTTCGAAAGCTTAAAACTAGTTTAAAAGCTAACCAAACCAGCCTCTTTGTCTCTTCAAAGTTAGCATATCCTTTTTGGTATTTTCCATGTTCTATATCCCTTCTATTAGCTCCACATGTGTTCTCTTGGAAGATATTTTTTTCCTTCCCGGGAATGTGTCTGATCCGACGGTATTCGTTTTACTGTTTCACAGGGAGAAGCGACGAGTGCGAAACTGATTGGTCAAGCTATTGCCAACAACCCGGCCTTCATCACGCTGAGGAAGATCGAAGCCGCGAGAGAGATCGCGCACACGATCTCCAATTCCGCCAACAAGGTTTACTTGAACTCCGACGATCTTTTGCTCAATCTCCAGGAGATGAATCTCACCCCCGCCGGCAAGAAATGAATCTTTCCTTGTTTGTCTCTCCAATGAACGATGAAATAGACCGACAACTGTCGGTACAAATGCCCGTTTATCTTCGGAATTAGTGAACTTGATTTGGAAGTTGGGGTTGGAATTGCACATTTTTACATGAATGAATATCACTGAATCAATATTGACTATTGAAGGCGAGGATCCCATAAGTACCTATAGTATCTTCATTATTTCGAAATTGGTTGATAGTATATTAGGGATATTCCTGGCATAAGTGTACAAAGTTAAGCCAACTGAAGAGTGGGATGATTATTTTCCGTAGCACTTTACTTTCAGAGCTCTCGTTTCTCTTGAACACTAACCTACTAGGTATTTGAGTAATCAATATCTATTGTTTATACTTTTGAGTTCTGATTAGTAACACATAGTTTTGTTATGGCTTCTACATAGTACATCCTATGGATACGAAATTAGTTTGGTCAAGTAACTTTGATTAAAAGCTAATTTTCTGATTGTGAAATTCAAGTGGGATGATGATATTTCAACTATATGAATTAGTATAATCTAACATTAATTATATTATTTATTGACCATTTTATATAATGGACATTATTCTCACCTCTAATTTTGGATCCATTCACCCAATAAGTCAAGTTAGCCCATTTAACTTGTGGTCCACTAGGGTCTACTAAGAGTCTTTGGTTTTTGGTCTTAAAAAATTTCTATGGTGCTCATATCCCTTTTAACTCTCTTCTTCTCTCAAGAAAACATAATTATGTGGATTAAGATAGTGTATTGTGTTTACTGTTTATGTTTTCATTTCATATCAATACACCCTTTGCATTTTTCTTTCTAAGTGTTGCTACAATGTCGTCCAACGAACATACACCGAGCATTGAAGGTTATGTTATTAATAAACCAAGGATAATATTTCTGAGAGTTAAATGTTAATAATAAATGTATCGATCATACTTTAAAATCATTTTTAAATATATTAATTTTAATTGCAATAAAATAACTATTTAATAAATTTATTATTACAAAAATTGAATTTATACATTTTAATGAAATGCAATTCAAATACATGTATGATGTATCACCATTAATTATTAATAAAAGCTCCAAACTGACGACCTGTTCGATATCCATCAAATAAATGAATAGATAGAAATTACATGGATAGATAGCTATAGATGAATCACCGCAGATAAAAGGAGTACCGTACGTACGTGTCAACTCTCTGCTCTTCACAACGATGTTTTTTTCACTGTTCACACACTTGCACTTGTCTTCACTGCGCATGCAATGCACCTCCTGATCTCCCCTTCTGCCACGTAAGCCCTATGACGTGTTGCTCTCTCGAACCTACGATGCATATATATATATATATATATATTCATCATGCTCAGTTAGTATTATTCACTTGCTATATATACTACTATCGAAACCTAGCTAATAGCTTTCCAAGTGACAGTACAAAACAATTAATGGCATCGGGTCAGAAGAAGAGGCAGGAGCTCGACGCCAAGGCCAAGCAAGGCGAGACTGTTGTGCCCGGTGGCACTGGCGGCAAGAGTCTTGAGGCCCAAGAGCACCTAGCTGAAGGTATACATATCATGTGTATATATATCTACACATCCACTATACCTGACCTGTATAATATTAATATTAACATCATATATTCACATATGAACAACTCTGAAGGATACTAAGACTTCTCTTCATTTGTATTTTTATAAATAATACACACACACACACACACACATATATATATATATATATAGACAATGTGTTACTATTAAATATTCCCTATATGTAGACGTGTTATTCTTAAATATTAGCGAATACACTGTTCAAACTAAGCAAGTGATATGTTTTTATTTAACATATATTCAGTTTAGTTAGTCTTAATTTTTCCTATATATGTCAACACGCTTATATAAAAAGAGGGGCACTAAGCAAGTAGTTACGTAAATAGCATTATATGAAGAAACGATGTTTAAGCAAAATTTGGACGATCATCTTAACTTGAAAATAATTCAAAATTATTGGGCCGGACTCGCATGAGCTCATGTGAAGTCCATAGTGAAACTTAGTTTGATGGGTAGGTCGGAGCCGAGGAGGGCAGACACGTGCGGATCAGCTGGGGCACGAGGGGTACGAGGAGATGGGCTACAAGGGCGGCGAGACCCGCAAGGAGCAGTTGGGCCATGAGGGCTACCAAGAAATGGGCCGCAAAGGCGGTCTCTCCACCCTCGACAAGTCCGGCGGCCAACGCGCCGAGGAGGAAGGCATTGACATCGACGAGTCCAAGTTCCGCACCAAGAACACTTAGGGAATTAACACCAGAGTAATATTAAATAATAAGGCTTCATCTAGCTGTTTTGATGAAGCAGGAGGTTTGTGATTGCACTGTTGTATCGTTTTATATTAATTGTGCGTGTGTTAGATTGAGTTGTGAAACTTAGTTGTTTCCGTTGTGTTGGTTGTAAATAAATGAACTTCTCTTTTGTTGGGTTCCTTGAGTATTCAGAGTTGTCTTTATTTGTGCACTTCCATGTGTACGAGGTTTCGAGCATTCATACCAAGTTGACCACAAACTCGATCGTATGACAAAGTGCAAGAAATGAATAGCGACTCTTTCTCTTAACATACACTTGTAGTAATTCAACATCAAAATTCAGAACATCAATTCTTATTCGACAGACAAAAAAAACATGTCTAATTTTTAACTTCGATCAATTTACATCAAAGACCACTAAGAGAGGCGTCAACATAAAATCTCCAATTAAGAAGCCAGTGTTTAATTTACATCACCGTGCGTCCTACACATCGAGAAAAAGAAACAAAATTTTCTTGAAAAAAGATAGGGTTTATCACTACTAGTTCATTTGTTTTGTACTCTCAAAGCACCTTTTCGCGTCGATTTTCGAGCTTCGGAGTCCATCAATGGCTGGTTGCAAGAGCAGTTACTAGTAGACCCAGCACAAGAAATGGCTGAGCACTCGCCTGAAATTCCACATACACCCAGTGATCTCGTTAGGGCTTTATTTTTCCAAGTTTGGATTACGCACAAGCTATGATTAAAGGAAATATATATAACCTGATATTTGACATCATACTTGACAGGGTCTTTGAGAAAGTACTTGAACTGCAAACAATATGATTATAGAATTTGATTAGCAAATGCTTTGATTCTGCGGAGGGAAGGTTCAATTCATATATGTGTATACTGTATATGTATGTATAAAAGTACTTTAGCCATTTACAGTTGTAGTGAGCTCAAGTTCTGCTGAAATAAAGTTGCGAAATTAATGTTGTTTATGTGTGTCACCTGAAAAAATACTTGCGGAATCGTCAATGCTACGAGAGCCAAGGCGTAATAGGGTTTGCCTGCACCAAGCAGATAACCTACGCGAAAATAAACGCGCAAAAAAGATAAGTGTTCGACTAAAAAGCAGGTATATACCTAACATTTAGGATTAAGTATCGTTATTTAACTAAGCAATTTAGGTTGTTTGATTGGTTTTTTATTTGATAACATCATTTAAATTATTTAATTCCATTTGGTTTGGTTAATTTCATTTTACAGTTTTTATTTTATTAGAGGTTTGGTCAGGCTCTGGCTCATTAGGTTGTAATCATTGGTTTACTAAGAGACCTTAAGCTAATGAATGAGGAAGCCAATAGTCACTCACAAAGTGTAATTTCTCCCAAAGAGGGGAGATTAGGCGAAGCTCTTTTCTGCGAGATCGATTTTGGGTCATAGCAAGCTCTCGTTACTCTCAATAGGAATAAAAATCTCAAATTTAATGCTCAAAGGTTGTATCTTTCGATAAATCACAAAACGAAGCGAATGCAGGAGAATCCCTTTTAAAATATTGAAGCATAAGTTGTTGAACTAAGAGGTCTTCCTTGATTCACTAGGACAATTGAATAGTTGTATACCTAGTCAAAATAGATACACAACTTTTCCTTAATTCTAGGAACTTAGATATTTTAATATTCTATATTCTAACCCAATTGTAATTCTAGAAGAGCTCAGTAACTTACCAGCTACGGATAACTGAGTTATGTCAATTGCACCAACACAAATCCATTTGGCAGCTTCAGCACCGAAAGCTACCGGAAGTGACTGAACAATGTTAAGTCATAATTAGTAAAAAAAGAAAATTATTTCGATAAATATAATAGGGGGTTTATATAGAATACCTGCAGCCCCATTGCTCGATCTCCTTCGATACTTTTGAAATCGTTAACAATGGCGATACCCAACTGAAAAGAGAGAAGTGTTATTTGCATGTTCTTTTCTATTTTGTATCATCCATCAATGTAATTGTTTACAGTAACATACCCCTGCTATACTGTACAACAGCGTAAGAACAATTACATCGGGTGTAAGAGTTCCAAATAAAGCCTGGCCAGCCCACCTATTCATAAAACCGGCCGTTAATATTCAACGGAGTAATTTACAGCTACATCCCTTAAGCTTGGCGTGCCGTCACAATTTCTTCCTGAAAATTTTCTTTCAGCAGTTTTCCTTTTGAAATCGTAAATCAATTTTCATGTGAAATAAGCACTCTCCAATAAACAATAGAATTGCACAATACTCAAAATTTTCGGAAATCATCAATCAATAACGGTCAGTGAGGAAATCACTACAGAAAAACTGCTATAATAGGAGAAAACAACTACACTCCGAAAGAGCTATAGGAAGTGTTCTAGGGTGGAAAAGTAACGGAAATCGTACCATGGCAAACTAATATAACTAGCTCCGAGGGCAAAATTGCCTATCCATCCATTTTGTTTTAGCTGAAACATTTCATGGGAAACTGTTAGGACCCAAGTGCTATGCGAATATTTCCTATGAATTTTAAAAAGTAAACTGATATGAAAAGGTGAGACAAAAGATGGCACCTTCAAAGGCGGGGCTGAGTATATATATGAAAGCAGAGATCCACCCACAGCAAGATAGAAAACGATAGGCGTGTCATGCCCTGCCTATAGATGAGTAGTGTTATGAGTTATTCATCTAAGTAGGGGTCTAACCAGTTTTTTGGCTCCCGGTTTCTGGGATAGCGTTTTTTATATCGTCATTGTATGAGTTTGTAATGAATAAAAATTACAATTTTATACTCCCAAAGTATATTTTAAAAAAGAAAACATAAAAAATATCAAATATAAAAAACGGTAAGAAACTTGACACTGGTTCCAGTCTAAAACTGGTTTTATAACCGATTCCGGTTCATAGCCGAGCTGAACCACTAGATATCGATACTAAGCCTTTTCAAATTCGGTGTATGAAAGCGGTTTCCGGTGCAAAAGCTTCACACCTTCATGCAACCGTGTTCCATAAAAGAGTACTTTCTATTGTTTAACCACTCACCCAAATATCTAACAAAGCAGCAGTGCCAAGCCCTCCTAAAAGTAGAACCCAAATTTGCGTAATCACCTGATTGAATTGAGAGGTAAATTAATAAATAAGAAGAAAATACAGACAATAATATTCCACCAGGAGCACAATCAGTTTAAACTCTCACCTCATCCTCAGCTATCGCGCCTGAAGGAATTGGGCGATAAGGTTCATTAATCGCATCGATATCTCGATCATACCAATCATTAATTGTCTGGAGAAGAAAAAGAAAGGAAACGATCATAGAAGTTAGAAGAGTATTATTTAAATCAAACGACAAAATTAAATGGCGTCAAATAGTTTGCGACTATAATAAAGGACCTGTGTATATCCTGTGAGGAAAGGACCTGACATCATCATGCAAGCGATTGACTTGGCAACATCCTCAGGAGTCCAGTGAAAATTTCCTGAAATGGGAAAAATTCATCAGAAATAATTTGTGGATGTATAAAGACTTTTCTTAATGACTATTATTTGTAAGCTACTTTTTGAGGAATAACAAGTTAGAAGTACTATAAAGCATAACTTATTTGGTTCTCAAGAATATTTCTATGCATTTTGTAAGCTTCGTTGGAGCATGGAGAGTGAAAAGGAAAGACAGAATAAGGAAAATGAGAAAGATGAAGAGAGTTATAGCAATAATTCAAGTGATTATTAACTGTTTAAGAAAGTTCTGATATTTTACATATTATATATATATATGTAGGTTTTGAAAGTCCTAAATGGGAACCGATGTGGTTTCCCTTAGCCTAGCGAGGCCTAAGCCTTTAGCCACACCAAGGCACGAGCCTCAATAATCACAATAAATTTATAAAAGATCATATATTTAACACAGCTCATGACAAAAAAATACATAATTCCACATAAATATTCACTGTGCTAATCATGTCTTAAAATCATATAATTCATTGGTTTTAGGGATTAATTTGATGGGATAAGTAGAAATACCATTGTAGGGTTCAAGGGTTTATCCTTCATTTTCAAGAATTAAAAAACCAAAGAAGCCATTTAGAAATAAACAAAACAGAGTCAAATTGTGTGTAACTGATAGACCCGAGCTCTCAAAGCCCGGTATCTTGACGTACAAGCGAAGAAATGGCGCCAAGGGCAAGACGGTCATTTAAAGGTTCTCAATTAAGTCTTTGATTTTCAATTAAAGACTTGATTGACCTTTAATTGATCAGATTTTATTTATAATAAATGTCCTTTATTTGGTTAAAGCCTTAATTGTTGTTATTTCCTTTTTTAGTTGCTGAGTTGTGTTTGACCTTGTGGGTTAGCATCTGTTATACGCCCAGTGAGTTAGGATTGGGGCTTTTTTGTGTATTGTTTAGTCTTTGTGACTCTCTCTTCACCATAAGGAGAGCTTGGCCGTGCTCTCGAATTCACGTGCCAAGAGTTACCGTGTTTATTCAATAAAGTATCCGGAAAGTGTCATCGTTGTGGTGCATTTTACGTTATCTTGATCATTACTTTTGTGTGAGGCGAATTCTGGTAACAGATTTGGTTTTGGGTCTTATCAGTAACAGTGTGGTGTGCCTCAGGTGCTTAAGGATCCAAGGCATAAGCCTCATTGCAGGGGCTGAGGAGTTATTTCAAGGCCTCACCTCGAGGCGAGCCTAAAGCGATTTCGGAAACTAAAGCAGAGAGAGAGAGATTACCGGAAGCAGCCGCTCCACAAACTACCCCCCACACCAATGGCGGCCAAGTTACTGGCTTTGTCAACTGAAGCCGAATCTTCCATTTGTTCTGAACATGTCAAATACCACAAATTAAACGGTTCCGGATCATCAAATTATGAATGGCATAAACTTAGAAAAGATCCTTCACTACATCGGAACAACAGAGCGGTGGATTCTTACAGCAAGACTTAAAAAATTTCTAAAACCTTAATGTATTCTCCACCAGTACCGAGTTTCATTTACAACGTAAAGCGAACTTCCAAAAGCTAAACTTCAAAAATGGAATAGAGATTCAACCAAAGCTTTTAATAAGCTAAGTTCCGAACATGGAATCGTCAAGTCTTACAGTTTCTTGAGCAGCTCCTTTAATGCCAAGAAGCTGATTGATGCTTGACCCGTTCCCCGCCGCCGGCGCCTTGTCCGGTGCCTTCGATCTAACTGCGACAAGCACAAGACGAAGAAGACCCTAATTGCTCATCATTCTCTCATCTAAAGCCATAAAAATCGCCAAAAATAATGTATATATATACCTTTATCGGCATCTGTCTCTGCAGCCCTAATCGTGAACCTCCTCCCTGTGAAACTAGCGAATTCTCAGTGCCGTTTAGCAAGACAATCAAAAAAGCTCAAAACGAAGTTCAGCGACATGCAAGCGAGCTTTGTAGATGATCAAGACCAAACGCATGAACATTTTGCCTGAAATATGAGCTTTCTTGGGGAGTGAAGAGAGGATAAGCGAGTGAGAGCTCACTGGAGAATGAGACGGCGAGCGGAGGCGCAGCTGGAAGTGGCCGAGCTCGTGTGGAGTTGGAGGTGGGGAAGCGTATGGAGGGAACGGTGTTGAGCAGTGACGCCATTGAAGCAGTGTTGTTGAGGAGAGAGAAGATTGAGCAGAGCAGAGAGATGTAGTTGATAACTCCGTACAGTGTTTGTTTGTTTGTTTAACTGATTAAAACCAAAGGGTTATTAGTGGTAAAAATACTTTAATTGTTTGGAAATGAGAAGGTATAGAGTTAATTTAAAATTATTATGGAAAAAATATTTAACTTCAATTTTTTTCGAACCATAGACCTTATAACTTTTTTGTTAGTTTTTTTAGGACTGAAACCGGGTAAAAAAACCCGGTTTTTTTCGATACCCGAACCTGGATTTCCGGGTTTTGATTTTTCAAACCCGAACCCGGTTTTTAAAAGAAAAAACCCGGAAATTCGGGTTTGGGTTTTTACCCGAATTTTATTTGAAAACCCGAATTTTGAACCCGAACCCAAATTTTAATTGAAAAAAAATAAAAAAATTACAAAACACAAATTCATATTTAAAATTGAACAATCACAAATATAAAATATAAATTTAGAATTTTGTTGAACATGTTAAATCATAATTCAACAAACATAATCATAATAAAAACTTTAAAAACCATTTCATAAACATTATAAAAATAAATTGCATATTTATAAATATTTAATTAAAAATCCGGGTTTTAGTAACCTACGAACCGGGTTTCCGGTTTAATCCGGTTGCGGGTTTTTTAAAATCCGGTTTCGGTTTAACCCGGTTTTAATTCGGTTTCGGTTTTTTAAAACCTCCGGTTTAGGTTAAAAACCCGCATTTTCGGGTTTTATGCATAAGCCTAGTTTTTTTTTAACTGTTTGGGGCATTTTTTTATTTTGTTGGCGTTTTTAGTTAATAGTGTCGTTTGGTACAGCCTTGATCATGAATTAATGTCGTTCATCAATACAGATTATATTATATTTTTTTGAAGAAACATATTATATTATATGTATTGTTTCTTTTTTCTTTTTTCTTTTTTTCTCAATATTTTTCTAAGGGTTACATGTTTCCTTATAAATTGACGTAAAGTTTGTAAGTACTCGATTCCACATGTTTGCTTTTTTATTTTGCTTTTCTTTTCTTAATGTTTTTTATTTTGTTTCCTTATAATCGATTCTCCAATGCTTTACCAGGTTCATATGGGATTTTTTTTTTATTTTTTTTTTTGTTCTCCTTATTTACATGTTATTTTTTTAAAACCATTTTCTCATTTTGTAAAAATTTCGAGATCAAAGACTTTGGTCTATCTCAAATATTTTTTTGTATAAAACTTGAAAGATCAAGTTAGAGCATCAAGTAAAAAAATGTTGTGTCGCTGCTCCATCTCCAGACATGGAGCATGGATCCCGGAATCGCCCGGAAGATCTTTGGACCTTTACGCTTCAGATTTGTCGTGTCGCTGCTCAAGAGCGATTCCAAGGCCGGGCGACATCTTCAGATGATGCCACACGCCACTTTTTGATGTCTCGTGTCTTCATGATTTTTTTATATTCTTTTGTATCGGAAAATGCGGGTAACAACTTAAAATTCGGGTTTGTTTACTATCCAAAAATACGATTTTGGGCAGCAAATTGACTATTGGTTGAGGATACGAATATTATTCCTTGTTACTATAAAGATTCCAATTTTATACTTTAACAGACATAGCTAAAAACACACAAGCCAATTTGTATTTTTTTGGTCCACTTCGATCCGCGAATTTGCCATCGCACATCACCAAGAATTTGTTCTATAGATTGAGATGACATCAATTTTCTAATCTGTCATTCAATATACTCACCGATATATTTATATAACATACTAAATAAAATGTCCATCCATATACATAAATCATAATAATGAAGCACTATAATTCCAGAGAAAATGGATTCTCACTCTAAAATTAGTACCAGGCAAAATGTCACCTTCAATTGGAAATTTAGTGAAAGAATTGTTCCCACTTGGGTGGTTTAAATTTATGGAATATTAGCGGCACAAACACTAAAAATGTTTAAAAAATAACCGTTAAAAAGTCATCTTTTGTATTAAAATACCAATATTTTCTCCCACGTTATAGACAACAAGTACCTTTTTCGGGGTTGAAGGTATTTGATATTTTATCCGGCTAAAACAATAAATGAATATTTAGCGTTAGTTTTTCAAATACGCGTGGTATTTGTGCCATGAATAACCCTTTAAATATAAATGGTCACAATTTCAAATGAGAAAATGGGCAAAAATAGAACGAATCTTTAGTTTAGGCAAGTATATTATTTTCTATTTTCCTTTTATCTGGGGAAATGTGGTCCAGCGTAGTTAAACTTGAGAGGAATCAAGGGCATAAGAGGGAATATTACGTATTAATCACTTCTGTGAGGAATTATTATTTTTCCAAGTGTGTATATTTATATCACTTTTAATTTTCATAGTTTTTTCTGCATGGAAGTGTATTCGAAGGTTGAAATTATATCAAGGCTACAAAAGTTTGGCGTCCTTCTGTCCAGAAATACGCAAATTATTTTCGATAAAGAAAATACTGGTTTTAATAATAATGTAAGACAGATAATAGTGCATGCATAGAGTAACATAAGAGAGAATACATTAAAAATAAGAAAGCATATTTGCTAAGTAGATAATTTAGTCCCGGTTTTGTAGAAGATTAATCAGAGAGATGAAGACCTTTTTAACGATGAGCACGTTGAGAAGCTCGTCGCCGAATCGAAAGAAAGCTCCGGGAAATCTTTTGTTCTGCAAAACTACAAACAGTGAGTATAATCTACGCCGAGGCATGAATCAACGTTTTCCTTAAAGCAATTTTCGCCCCCTCCGGTGCTAGAGGATTCACGGACGTAGCCTCCCAGGATACAACGGCAACACGGCGGTTCTGAGCACTCCAGAGACGCCGACGAAGAGAATCCGTAAAATCTACTACCCAGGTATTTCGAAAGAGAGGATTTTGAGCTTGTATCGGAATGAAAACTGAAGATCAAGCTCGATAGAAAGTAGGGACGTTTTGTAAATAAATTTTTTTTTTAGTGTGTCGAAATAAAACCGAGCTTGCTGAACATTTATAGGGAGATATGGATCTTCGTATTGATTATCAATCAATATTAACGTTCGACTGTTTTTATCATTTCTTTGAACGTTTTTGGACTGGTCAGTAAAGCTTCATCGAACGTTTTGATGAGCTTGCACATTAAAGCCAGTAGAATGTTTTTCTACAGGTTGTTAATTTCGTTTACTACCATTTATTTCCCAACAGGTTTTTAGCTGTTATACACATTTTTTAACGAAAGGAAATATATACCAATTTATTGCTTGAAATAATAATGACAAGGAGAGATAAATTCGTAGTTTGGCTTCAAAGCTCTGAGCTTCAGTAATGGTTTATTGCCCTAAGTTTCAGAATCAATGGGGTCTACAGCAAAATTAACCCAAAAAAGAACCATATAGATCTAATAATCTGAAAATTAGAACAGAGAAACTGAGCCAACGCATGTTCGGCGCTCTCCTTGAAGCAGATTCGGCCACTCCCAGTGTTGAAAACAATGGGACTGTCTTTTTCACAGGATACGGAGGCTAAATCGTCGACTTCAATACACATTGAAGATGACGGCGAACTCAAATCTGTAAGCCTTTATCACCCAACAAAAATGTAGAAAACCCAACGAAAACTGAGAACATAACAACTATGTTTGGATAAGAATAAAAACATATATGCCGCCACCCATTAATTTATTTTATAATTATTCTTTTTATCATTTTCCCTCAAATATCATTCATCTCTCTGTCTCCTATCCCTTCCTACAATCCCATGTTTCTCTTCATTTTTTATATCATTTTATATTTTTTCTTATACAAATTCCAAATTTCATAACTTTAATTCTAAATATTTAATTGACTTATAGAAAAATTACCGTTGAAACACTTGTGATGAGACAAATCCGATAATTAGTGTGAAGATATTGTCCCATAGTGAGACAAAGTTAAAACTAGATTGATACAATTATTTTGGTTTTTTTGAAACCTATAATCAGTTTATTACATCAATTACTACAACATATAGTTTCAAGAACAAAAAAAAACAAACAGATTGAACTAGAAAATCAAAAAACTAAGCATAAGACCATAAATTCTTCACCTGCAAATCATTTCTCTTCTCTCTACTAGTACTACTCCGATTTTTTCTTTGTTACATACATGAAACTTAATCTTTCTTAGGTCTACTTACACGTTTAAATCTGTTACAACAAATTGTAAAAACAAAAGATTGTCTTGCTCTGATTGTTTTAATTCACTAACAACTGATTAAAAATCTTGACTAATGCCACATAAGCTCGCCACATGTGCTAACGGGATTTATAGGGTATTTGTATCCTGAATTTCTAATTGCATATCCTTTTTCTTTTTTAAATTGGTTGGCACTATTGGCTAAGATTACATGTACTCACATTACAATATATTAGTCACGGTAAGAACAACCGGTACTATTGGCCGCATGCACTATCGGCCAAGATTACATATATTACGCAATTTCTGCGTCTCAAAAGATTAAACTCAAGACCTCATGAAGAGTCTTATTGAAGTGGATTTACCACTAGGCCAAGCAAAATTACAACTTTCACGAAAAGAGAATCACATTCACACCACTGGAGAAATACATGTACCCTTTGGATTTAAGTTATTTATTTGACAAATTGAGCACATAAATAGCATAACAAACACTAGTACTACACTTGAGGCGATTATTTTTGTGACATAAATTTTAGTATAATAGTTTATCGAGTAAATAGTATCTCCTGGTTTAGGAATGTGTTGATTTTTAGCGATTTATATCATGTCACATTCTTCCAAACGTTAATAATATTTATAATAAAAATAAACGAAAAATAACTTGATTCCTACATTACTAGTACTAGAGGTGCGATTGGCGACGTCGCGACTCGTCGCGATCAGGATCGCCAAAATCGCGAGATGCGGCGTCGCGACGAGTCGCGACTGGCGGCGTCGCGAATAATCGCGACCGAGGCGAGATGTTTGGATTTCTTCGATTTTTCTACTTTGTGGCATATGTATCTAGTTTTTTCCAGTGTTAAACTTACTTAGTTTTTACCCGAATTTTATTATCAAACTTTATCAATAATTTCAAAACTATATTTACATATTTTTATTATTTATAATAATTATTTGTAATTAATTTATTTCAAAATTAATATTTAAATATGTTATATTATTATTTTGTAAGTTGTAACATATTAATAAGTTTGATTTATATGTTCGTTTTTAATTTGTGACATATGTTAATAAATATTAATTTGTAACATATTAATAATTTGAACAAATTTAATCAACAAATATATAATTAAATACGATAAGACGAGATATTAAAAAAAAGAAGTTGTATTATTCATTGTGAATATTACAATAAGGTGGAAGAGAGCTGTAAATATTCAGTGTAAATATTACAAGATGCCTCACTAAAACCTCTCTTGTAAAACCCTCCTTAGGGACATAAAACCAAGAGAGGAAAGAGCACATCATTACTCGGGGAACATTGCGTTGAATCTTTCCGTCATTATCTCCAGATCGCTTGGCTCGGAGCGTTCGGCAATCACGGGGGGGTTGAACAACAAATCATTCAACACCACAATCTGCTCGACGTGTGTGTTGGTGGTTGACGCCCGCCGGTCGTTGATGAGATATTGAGCCGTGCTAAAAACGCTCTCCGAAGCAACGCTGGAAATGGGGATGGACAGTATATCCCTCGCCATTCTTGCCAATAGCGGAAATCTGTCCCGTTGAATCTTCCACCACCTTATCACATCGAACTCGTCAGAGTCTTCGTCGAATAGCAGGCCGTAGTAGCGCTTCAATTCTGTCGGTTGGCCGTCCGTGTCGCCCGCCAACGGCGTAGTGGATTCCCCGCGACTAACCCGTTGCTTGAGTCTCCGGCTGAAGTCGTATCCCGTCTTGGTTGGGCTTGCCATCACTGCCCTTTGCTCCTCCTGTGAGTTGAATTGAGGGAACCGTTTGTTGTATTCACTGTACAATTCATAAAAAGCTTCGTTAACAACATTAACATAATTACAATAATCCACCCCTATGTTTTCTCCGATCGCTATCATCATTGGCCCATATGCATCCGAAACATGAGGGTCTAGAATAGCACCGAAGCAAAACGAAAACGGGGGTGGATCCCAATACGACTTGAATTTTGCAACCATAGACTCAATAAGCGGCGAAATAATAGGGTCGTTTTCGAATTCTTTGAAAGCACACGAAATTTGATAAAGACCCGAAAGACCATGATTCAAAGAAGGTTTATTTTGGTTAGAAAAATTTAAAGTAACAGCATAAAAAGGTTTGAGGAAAGCGAGGAATTTCTTCGCGGTAGCCCATTCCGCCTCCGTGATCCGCGCCTCCGGAGGGAGTTCCTGTCCGAGGAAATGGTCCAATGGAAGCCTCTGTCTACACACAACTGAAATCATTAAATACGTAGAGTTCCATCGCGTATTATTATCTAAACCAAACTTATTAGCTTTATGATTGTGGTCTTTACAAAATCGTCTCCACCTATTGGTGGTTTGAGGATGCCGGATCCAATCAACAATGCCGCGTAATTTTTCAACAATGAGGGTGGGAGAGGTGGTATTTATAGGATTTGAGGAGAGAGTTGGGTGGGTGAATAATTATTGAGGTGGGTGAAGTGGGTGAATAAAGTTGGGTGAAAAATATTGAAATTTGAAATTTTTGGGTTGGAATTCGAGTAAAGTGGGTAAAAATTATGGTTGAGTAATTAATTTCGGGTAAAAACATAGTATTAATGCCACAAAGAAACACATTTTCTCCCCCTCTCACGGATTGCTGACGTGGCTCAGCGAGAGCCGTCGATCGCCCATCACGCGGATCGACCAGACGCATCGCGACGACGCGCAGGAATCGCGACTCGTCGCGACTCCACGCCTCGCGTCGCGATGCGTCGCGACTCCACCCAAACCATCGCGACTCGTCGCGATTCTGGGATTGGAGTCGCGAGTTGCAGCTCTGATTAGTACATAACTACATATAATAGAAGCTAAAAACAGCTAGCACGGATCAAAATAAAGCTAACTTTTCAATAATTCCAAGGTGATCAAAGAGATTCAATTATTTAATATTCTCTATATGCCTATATCCATATATAGAAATCTTGCTCTTCTATATATATAGGGACGAAGCCCTCTTGTCGAAAGAGGGCGGAAAATAATATACTATAATTTTGAAAATAAGATATGATATTAAAATTAGATTAACTACATTATGTTTGAATTCTTCATTTGAAATTTTTTTAATGAGTCGATAACGTTTTTGGATTAAAATACACGTGTAATCAAAAAATTAACTTATGTTCTCATTCTTTTTTTGTCGCGAAAAAAGTATAAAACGTACAAAGAATGAAGCGCCGTACGTTTCTAATTTTAACTTCGTAACAAAAGTCACTTAATGGAGTTAAGATGAAAACCTACGACAAGACAATTTTACATATTCTATACAGTAAAACATCTATAAATTAATAATGTTGGGACCAACAAATTTATTCTAGTATCGGATTATTAATTAATATTAATGAATTACTAATTTATTAATATATAAATTACTTATTTATTAAGAAGACTAAATAATGATTAATTATGTAATGATACAAGTTATTTATATAATTTTATTATTTTATATTGAATTATTAATTTATATATTAAAATTAATTATGTAATTACCGCGATATAAAATATGAATAAAATCAGAAGTCAAATTTTTAGTAACATATGATCATTTTTACTGCAAATAAAAGCCTCGCCTATATATATATATATATATATATATATATATATATATATATATATATAAAAAAATAAAAAAATGCACGTACGTACATGAAAACAATTGCGACATATTTTATAACTATATTACATATATAACCAATTATTGTCTCTTTTATTTATCTAGTAAATTAAGCAGCATAATGAATCAATCGTTATCATTTGAATTTCATCATTTTTACGCTGAGCATAAGCCCACAAGGATTTGAAGTTGAAGTCACAAAACACGTTGTCATTGACATTATAGAGGATTTTATTATATAATATTTAATCCAATATTTAATAATTGAATAATTATAGGATAAGGACCTACGTTTCACTTCATATATTGTCCAAAACCATACTGCATTCGTTTTATCTTTATGGATTTTGTCTAGAAGAAGGAAAAAAAAAAGTAAACAACAATATAGGAGGGCTTGAAAAGATGTTATTCCCAAGGTTTAAAATGCCGCTTGCCGATGTCGTTTCGCATTTTTCGTTTTACGGATATATCGCTTGCCGATGGGTATGTCGATGGGCAAATGGTAAAAAAAGGGCATGCCGCATGCCGCATATACCGCATATACCGCATGGGCATACCGCATGCCGATTGGGTTTTCGATAGATATTTTGTAAAAAATATTTGAGTATTTAAGCAAGATATTTATATAGGTTCAAAACTAAATATTTAATAAATACAAGACATAATTGTATATAACAAAATACATTTGTAACTTAAATATGTAGGTGAAATGTATAATGTCAAGTCAATTTATTAGTTGAAGTGTATAATATTAAGTCAAATTATTATGTGAAGTGAATATGTATGTTAAGTGTGTAATATTAAGTGAATATGCATGTTAATTGTATATGTGTATGTTAACAAATTTAATATTAGTTGAAGTGTATAATATTAAATGAATGAATATATATATATATATTAAGTGTATATGTATGTTAGGTGAAGTTAATATGTATATTTGTATAATATTATTTGAAGTGTATAATATTAAGTTAAATTATTAGGTGAAGTGTATGTTAAGTGTGAATGTGTGATATTAGCTCTTGTGCAAGTATAATTATTTTTGCCAAAAATTTAATTGGTATTTTTGCCAAAATCTACCAAAAGTTTAACTTTTAGCGAAATTCCATCCATTTTTCGCACATTTTACACACAAAAGCGAAAAACGAAATTCCATCCACTTGCCCATGCGAAAAATGCGAAAAATGGTAAAAATCCAGCGAAACGACAGGGTTTTCGTTTCGCATACCTCCGAAAAACGAAAATCGGTCGAAGTATCGACCGATTTTCGCGAAATTTTACACCTTGGTTATTCCAAGTTTCCAACACCTAGTTTTATATAGAGAAAATTCATTAGGCAGTCATACTTTACTAAAAATTCAAAATCTAGGGATGAATGTTTCAAAATTCAAAATCTAGTGATGTTCACTGTTTCCTTCTCATTTTGCCCCTGAGATCAAGTTTTTCCTGTCTCGTTCTCCGACATCGGCCAACCTACCAAGGTCTACTATTTTCTCCGAGCTCGGTGATTTATACCCGAATTCGGCCATCCTACCGAGGTCGGTGATTTATTCCCAAATGTTAAATTTCCAAACTAGGGGACGACTTTTCGATTATCACCGACTTCGATCGTAATCGTCAACCCAATATCTATGTCCGACCTCGACGATTATAGCCGAAGTCGGTGATATCACACACTCTGTATACGTTATGTTCGAATTTGGGGATTCCTCTGGTGAGTCGGCGATTCCTCCAGGGAGCCGGACGGCCGATTGCGGAGGCGGGAATAGGACTATGTTTAGACCCTCCTTCAGCGCTTTCTCTCTGGACCTGAGGCTGGAATCCGGTGGATCGGAGCCTCCACTAACCGTCGGACTGGGACCGGGTCCTCCGACTCGTTACCACAAAGTCCTAAGACTCGGGATATAGGTCGATGACCGACGAGAACCAGAACCTCCGTAAGGCAGGTCGACGATCGGACCCTCTGCTAAACGTCGGACCAGGACCGGGTCCTCCGACCCGTTATCGCAAATAACTAGGACTCGTTATATAGGTCGGCAACCGCTGAGAACCAGTTCCGACCTTAAGTCCTAAGACCCGTTACCACAAAGTCTTAAGACTCGGGATATAGGTCGGCGACCGCTGAGAACCAGAACCTCCGTAGGGCAGGTCGACGATCGGACCTTCCGCAAAACGTCAGACCAGGACCAGGTCCTCTGATCCGTTATCGCAAATAACTAGGACTCGGGATACAGGTCGGCGACTGCTGATAACCGGTTCCGACCTTTGTCGGAGATTTATACCGGAATATATATATATATATATATAGAAGAGAGAGAAAACGGTGTTTATCGCTATATAGATTGTTTGAATCGGAGTTACCGTTTGTTCAGAATGAGCTTCTATTTATAGGAGGGTCTAGAGACCTCCAAATAATCAATAATTACTTGCTAGAGGCCTTAAAGTAATTAAATATTACTTTGCGTGGCCAGCGCGGCCTGTGTGGCCACGTTGGGCCACACTGGGCCACGCAAGGCTACGCTAGGCCACGTTAGGCCACGCTAGGCCTCGTTGGGCCACGCTAGGCCACGTTGGGCCTCTTGGTTTTAGGATATGGGCCTTCGGGGGGCATTTTAGGGCCATTTTTGCTTTTTATTAATTCTGAAAAACACCCATAACATTTACCAATAATTTTTTTTGTATTTATTTATAAAATTATCTTCTATTTCCAATTTTTTAATGCCAAAATTTTCAATAATGTATAAAAATTTATTTAGAGCAATTAAATTTTTCTATTGACTCCGTGTCGTGAAGTTTTACATAACGACATATGATTTATTCTTTCTCGACCGCGTATGAAATACAAAATTCAAATAATTAACAACAAACACATTTTTATTGTATAATAGTCACAATGTGCTCAATGCAAAAACTAAGGTAGTAAAGGTCAGTCAAATCACACCTGATTAAAAAGAGCAAAAAATTAATCGAGAGAAACGAAAACGTGAACATAAACGTTGAACTTCATAGTGAGGAGTTAATAAGAAAATGTAGTTACTTTTGTCAAAATAAAATTACATATTAAATTTTTTTGGCAATGATAAAAAAATCGTGAATATACTCTTTGTCACATATGGGTACTTTTATATACAAATATAAAGTTTGGTAAATAATTTTTCGAGATAGGAGAAGAAAACAAAAACTTGTCTTATATAATATATCTATAGCTTTACTATATTTTTAATATATCCTGCCATTATCCAAAGATGACACACATGTGACAAATCAATATTCTTTTACTATTTATATATTAATAAATATCCATCAGAACAGAAGAAAAAAGAGTCACGAGACTACTAAGAAAGTAAGAATATATTTTAGAGGTCTCTTTTGGTGCTGTCATTAAAGTTAATATTCATCACAATTTACAGTTCAATAGAAACAATTTGGGAAAATTCATTAACTTATAGTACATTTGAGGAAAAATTGAAAAGTACTATAAAAGCAAAATCGCAAGGGTATGACATGACACACTACAAATTAAGGATTCCTAAAAAAAATAAAAAAAATTAAGGATTCCTTAATAACTATTTTCTCATATTTTTAGAATTTTAAATATATTACTCTCCATGACTATTCATGACACAAATAGTAAATGTCTCACATCAATTAACTCTACATGCATGTATATATTTTTTTTTCCAGCTTTTAACGTTTAAAATATTTATTTTTTCACATAAATTCTACCATTATTACCTTCTAATTATATATATATATATATATATATATATATATATATATATATATAAAAGCAAAATCTCATGGGTATGAAATGGCACACTACAAATCAAGAATTCCTCAATAACTATTTTCTCATATTTTAGAATTTTAAAAATATTACTCTCCATGACCATTCATGACATAAATAATAAAGGTCTCACATCAATTAACTCTACATGCATGTATATTTATTTTTTCAGTTTAAAATAATAATTTTTTCACATAAATTCTACCATTATCACCTTCTAATTTCAAGAAGCTACAATAACTGCATGCACCTAAATAACTTGCGTTTTTTTTTCTTTTTCTTTGTCTAACTTTTGACGTTTAAATATCCATTTGTATTTTTTAATATTTTCTTTACTATTAGATAGTAAGTATCTGATCAATTACATAAAAAATCACTATAAACATATATTAAGGTTGTATTTGTTTTTTTTAAGATTAAGACGTCTGAATCTTAATGCAGATCTGAATATTAAGATGTTATGTCTTAATCTGAATGACTGAAAATTAAGTCCGTTTGTTTTTTTCAAATCTGAATGCACTTAAAAAAAATATTTTTTTATTTAAAATTACTAATAATTTTTTATTATATGAATAAATGGATACAAAATATTAAAATAATTAATTAATTATTTATTTAAAGTTATAATTTGATAAATTATAATAAAGTTGTGCACTAAAATATCAACCATAATTCATCAAAAGATACTTATATTAATATTAAACGACTTTATTTCAATTACAATTTCTTTTAAAAATTAAGTATTACATTAGTATATAATTTATCAAACATCAATTGTTCCTTCTTCTCTAAATTAAATCGTTAGATCCGCTAGTAAATTTTGCATGAATTGTGCTTCTTCAGCTCCCCAACAATGACGAAAAATGTAAGACCAAAACAAAGCAAAAATGTCGAAAGCCAACGCCATATCACATCCGTGGTACGACATACCAGGACGGTTTTCCCTTTGTAATACATGTACACACAAGAGCGGCCGACTTCATTGCCCGCTCCTAAAAGAGTTATAATCAGCTTATCTTCCTCCCTCGTCGACAACGAATCCCTGCACTCCAACGACGGTGATTGAATTGTTACAGAAGCACCCATTTCCAAATAGATAAATGCCCAAACAAAAGCCTTAAAATTCATGGGTTTCACTAATCAGCAGCAATAACAAGAGTTGCACAATCCAAATCTAAGTACGAAACTTAATTCTAGTATACTAATGACCGAAACAAATGAAAAATCTCCATTAAACTTGATTACGAGTGCTTGACTAGAAACCAGAAGATTGAAGATCATCACAAATTGTTCAAACTCTCAACATTTAGACTTAAATAGTGCCATTATTATACTCAATCTAGCTCATTAAGCATAGTTTCAGTGTTCTAGACTGTAATCAATACACCACAGAGTGAGCATAGAAACTAAACTTCCTCAAAGAACTTCACTTTACGGAAACAATGGCAGAAGAATTCGTATCCAAAGAGAAGGAGAAGAAATACCTCATCTTCGTGAGCCTGAGAATCGTACCATCGGCTCCTTCGCCGATTGCTGGAAGACTTGCCAGAGCTTCGCTACCTTCAGCCTCTCCACTGCGGAATTTCCGATTGCGCGACTCGCGCCTATGTCTACGGCGCCGGTGATTCGGCGACGAAGCCGGCGAGAGTGGGCGGCTGAGACACCAACGCCGGCGAGGTCAGATCTTGATGGTCGGAAGATCGGTGCCATTCGAGGAACGCCGCTAGTAGGAGGAGGTCGATGAAGAGGAGATGAGGAGAGTGGTCGAGCGACAGGGAGGAACGAGAAAGAGAAGCTGAAGAAAAAAAAATAGACCTAGGAGAAGCTCGACGCCGCTGGGTCGATGGCCTTGCGCAGCGCCGCTGTGGTCAGCTCCACCACGCGCCCATCCTCGGGGCCGAACCAGAGAGGATTCCATTCGGCGATTGGCAGCGAGTCTTGGAATGGCTCTTCACAGTAGAAATTGGTTGTGTTGCGAGCTTTCCGATGGCAGACTCTCAGAGCAGACAGAGGATAAAGATAAAGAAAGAGAGGGAGAGGTCAGCTGCAACGATTGACTGAGGAAGAAAAACAATCGCAAAAAGAGAGAGAAGAAAAATAGAAAATAAAATAAATGAATAAGTGGCATTAAGTGAGAGATTTGAGTCTGAATCGGTCAGAGGCATTAAGTGCTATTAGGAGGCTTTTAAAAAAATAAAATCAAACACTCTTATTCCTTTAAATCTGACCGAATCAGATATAAGAGTCATTCAGAGGCTCAATAATACCAAACAAACAGAGCCTAAGTATCCGCATGTAGAGATTGTGAAGAAAGACTCATTCTAGATTAGATTAATGGCACATATACAATTAACTACAATATATGTCAGAATTTTAAAAGCCACCGTGTGTTTATACATACATAATCTCACAGCTTGCACAAGAATGGTTTTTGTTTTGTCACTGTGTTACAATTTTTCACAGAGGCTTACGTCGGTGATTTCTTTTTTGATGGCAGCTTTCCGGTTTACAATTGGTGAGTGCTTGAAGTAATTTATTGAGCTAATTATTTTCATCATCTCTTTTTTTCTTATCAGTGGCTTTATCGTGAGAGATTCCTTTTCCGATGGCCGCTTTCCGATCTACAATTGGTGAGAGTTTTGTATCTTTTACTGGACGAATTATTTATCTTTTTATCTACAATTATTTAATATTTTTAATCATTGATTTTTTTTTTGTGTCGTTTCGAATTTTATAAAATTTTCATCATCGATTAATTTTTTCTCATCTATTTTTCTATCAGTGGTTTCATAGTGACAGATTTTTTTTTTTGGTGGTGTTTTATTTGTAATTTTATATAGGCTATGATTGACGATTCCTTTTTTTCGGTGGCGGCTTTCCGATTCATGATTGGTGAGTTTTTTTTTTATATCTTTTACCATGCTAATTATTATTTTTCCTCATCTCTATTTTTATTAGTGGCTTTGTAGTGAAGGATTCCGTTTTTCAATGGCGGCTTTCTAATCTAAAATTGGTGAGAGTTCTATATCCTTTACTAGACGAGTTATTTATTTTCTTTATTTTTTTAAAGTAACTATCATCTTCGATCTTTTTTATCAGTGATTTTATAGGGAGGGATTCCTATTTTGGTGGTGGTTTTATTTTCTATTTATATAGGCTATGATTGACGATTCTTTTTTTTTTTCGGTGACGCCTTTCCGATTTACAATTGGCGAGTGTTTGATATCTTTTATTGTACTAATTAATTTTTTCGTTATCTCTTTTTTTATTAGTGGTTTTGTAGTGAAGGATTTCGCTTACCGATGACAACGTTTTGTTCTAAAATTGGTGAGACTTCTATATCTTTTACTGGACGAGTTATTTATTTCGTAATTTTTTCGAAGTGACTATCATCGTCGATTTTTTTCTTCTGGTGTCGTTTTCAATATAATTTTTATAATTTTTTATTATTTAAAATTGTAATTTTTAACTGTCATCAAATTAATCACCATACACAATGAATGAGTCACTATGCATTTTTTTAATAACACAAGAAGAGAAATATATCTCTAAAGATTATTTGAAGAATGCAGTCATGTGTATATATTATTTATAATATGTGTGTATATATATATATAATAAACATGATATCCAAATTATCATCTCACGTAATTTTTTCATTACAGTTGTTGTAATTATTATTCCCAATATAAGTGCATCCAATCGATTCATCTTCCATTATTTAATGAATAATTACTTCATTATTTTTATATTTATGGAAAACTACTTTCCAGCAATTTTAAGAAGGGAAAATCGCTTTTTCAATATATTTTTAATATAATGAAATACAATATATTATTAATTACATTAAATATAATGAAATACAATTTTTTATTTGTATTATTTTATTTGAAGTCTATTTGAATTTAATTCTATAATATTAATTATGCGCGTCATGTTTAATTAATAAATATTTGGGAAGTTTAAAGAAAACAACTTCCGTACTTTTTGATATATATATATATATATATATATATATATATATATATATAACTAAAGAATATCGTTGTAGAGCCAATAATAGAATTAACATACTACTTAGTTTCTTTTCTTTACAACACACATTCTACATTATATTTTTTTTAATACATATCTTACCTAAATTTGAAAAACTAATGTTTATCACCACAGCAGACCGCAAGTAAAAAAAAATAAGTAACTATATTTTAAAATATAATTTTTATTAATGTGACATGCAAATTATGATAAAGTATTGAAATATCTATTTATCTCATTTTTTTCATATATAAAACTAATCTTTCATCAATCTAAATATATAGCTTTTATATCATCAATCTATAGTTTTTAATTTTATGCACTTTTTCCTGAAATGACTCGAGCGAACTTTCATCAAGTTTCGTTAAATTTAATCTAGACTTGATCCATTATCTAAATATATAGCTTTTATATCATCAATCTATAGTTTTTAATTTTATGACACTTTTTTCTGAAGTGACTCGAGCAAGCTTTCATCAAGGTTCGTTAAATTTAATCTAGACTTGATCCATTAGTTTACTGAGTGTGTTGGTTTCTATAATTTTTTGATCGATTAATATTTTAGCTTCAATATTTTATTTTCTTCTTCAAATGTTGTGACTACTTAATCAGAGGTTTGGAAGATATGATATGAGATCTTCTTAATCTAATGTTTTTTAATCTCTTATCTATTGTTTTCAATATGTCAAATATATATATATATATATATATATATATTATATCATATAGTGGGTGGACTTAGTCTCTTAAAATTTTGTCATGAAAAATTTCAAGTGGACTTGGCGAAAGCTCCTATAATCTGCATAAAAACATTGAATTATTTATGATAAATGGTAGTAAAGACATCGTCAAGCGCGCTCTCTCTATATTTATATATTCTAAAATCTCTCTTAGCGTAAACATTGAATTGTGATATTTTTTCTACATTAGCGTAAAAAATCTCTCTTTATTTATCGGTACACAAATCATTTTAAAATGTGCACTTTATAAACAAGTCGTAGCCGTATAAGCACTGGCAGAGGTTCCATCACGAGCATTCACCTCAATTCTCAAATAAAATTTTGCTAAACTTTATCGAGATTGTTCGTCAATTAATAGAGTTCCGTTCATATAACTCAGTTAAAGATTTTTATTTTAAAAATAAAAGAATGACATAAAAATTTCTCATACTTATAGTTTTTTTTTATCGCCACCGCGCGAAGCGCGGTGCCGGTCCATTACTGTTTAATAACTCGAAAACTAGTAATATGTACTCTTTGCTTCTCATTCCGCCTCGACATTTCTCTCCCATTCAACACCGATTCCCTCAAGCATCCACCTTTCTTTCTCTCATCCAAGCACTGACGTATTTAACCTCGACCATTATCTCCTACGCGCTTCCATATTTTCGACTTAACGTTACGGCTGGAACTCTCATTTTGAAGTACTTTTTTATATTAGGGTTTCAATTGTGGGATCGCTCTTGTTGGTCGCATTTGGTTTTAGAGTTTGTTTATGCTCGTTGCAATTGCTTTTAGGGTTCTAGAGTTTTCGAGTATTGATTTTAGTGGGAAATGTTCGAATAGGGAATTGAGCCCAATTAGGGTCCATGAGCCCATTGGGCTTTCGGGGTCTGATAAGGACCATCGTAAATATGTTGGGTCTCCCAGAGCCTGATAAAGTAATTATGATTAGTTGATAGTTTATTAGATTAATTATTAATAATGACCTAATTGGCTTGACGCATTTAAATGGGTCAAAACCCATTAGGTCATTCATGTTTGGGACACAGCTTAGGGATCATAATTGAGAATCCCTAACCCTAATCGTAGAAAGATAAATCATGGTTTCCCCCTCCCCTAGATCGCGATTTGCTCTCATCCCCAGTGCCAAGATCGTGTCATCATCCAATCACTGAGAAGGGCCTAGTAGTCAGACGAGGTGATTTCCTATCTTCATGCAACAGAGTTCCCGCAACGACGTGGTGCACGAGGAGATGCTCGACATTTATGGAACTGTGATACTAAGCTGAAACGCTACCCAAAGCCACACGGAAACTGAGGAGAATCGGCCAGAAAATATCAGTCGACAAAAGTACCAAAAGTCTGGTAACGTATCGAAACTAAATTATTTTGATTCTTGTATTTAATCTAGATTAATCGTTTGAGGATATTCCGAGATTTCCCCCTCGGGATTGAGAATAATCCCCCAAAAAACCCAACATATTTTAGGGTTCAATAGACTTCGATTGTAGGTTTCCATTGTAGAAGAAAAGTGTTGGAGTTTCAGATTTGTTTAGGGTTCCAATGTATGGCACCGAGTATAACATCGATGTCGAGGTTTCTATGCCCGAAGTCGAGGTTGTTAATCCCCAAATTTAGACATATCAACCCAAAATTTAATGATAGCAAGCCATAGGGCAGTGACATCCCAAATGTCAGACATAGAATCATAGACTTCTTTTTCGTCTGGGTTGCAATGACGTCGATGTTTCTTTGTCCGACCCGGGGTTTACAATAACATCAAGAATTAAATATAGTTTGAGAAATTACAGAAAGACCAAAAATATAAAATAAGTGGTTTTCAAAAGGTTGTGCTGACGCGTATTGTTCTCTCTCGTCGAGGAATTCAGATGGATAGAGGGTGTCGTCTATGCCATCTTGAGCATGAGACAATAGGACATTACTTTTGGGGCTGTAAATTCACTCAATAATTTGGAAGCTAGCGGGTGGCATTCTTGACTTGTATGAAGAAACATTTGATCATTTTTACCTTATCACCTCGGCAATCACCTCTTTTAGCCCAAGTGAGTATGCATTATATTCTATTCTTTTATGGAAAATATCAAACAATAGAAACAATGTGGTGAATGGAAGTAAATCAAGGACTTGGCAAAATATGTTTGAGGAGGCGATTAACTACCTCTCAGAGGTCAATGGTTCCCAAAAAATTGAGAATTCAAGTAAGGAAAACAATCCAAATACTCCGCCCCAGAAACCCTCCAAGGTAGGCTGTGTTGATATTTGGGTCGATGCCGTGATCGATGGTCATTGGGAAAGCTATAGTATTGGTTTAGTGGCCCGTAATCACAAAGTTCGGGTCCTTGCATCGGGAATTAATTTTCACAAGCATCACTTGTTCCCCCCAACATGCATATGGTTCATGTATTTGTCGCGAGGTTGAATGGGCGTATAATCAAGGTTGGGGCGAAGGCTCGTATTCAGTCGGATTGTTTATCGATTAAGGTTGTGTTTGTTTTTATTAAGATTAAGACGTCTTAATCTTAATGCATATCTGAATACTAAGATGTTGCATCTAAATCTGAATGACATTAAAATAAATATGCTTGTTTACTAGATCTGAATGTAATATTTTTTAAATATAAATTATTTATATATTTATATATTTATAAATATAAATATAATAATTACTTTATTTACAAATTAATTTGTGCAAGTCTAAAATTATTTTATTTAAAGCATAAATTTATTTAACTTGTTTGTCAATAATTTAATTCGTAATAATGAACTCAGTAAATAAATGAACAATTTATTCCAAAATAATTTATTTACTTATTTTTATTATAAAATTCGTATATTAAAAAAAGCGTCAAAACTATTGCTTCCCACCTATCATTGGATTCGTCTCGTTGAAACCTTTCCAACGGTATATTTTATTAGTCCATCGGAGTTTCTAAAATAGAGTTATGGATTTTTAAAATTTTAAAGAAGAGAGAGAAAAATAATAAAGGAGAGAGAATGTCATGATACATGAGATGAAATCCATTAAGAACTATTATTAAGTCTCATTTCTACCACTTATATTCGGTAAGAGGTGTAAAGATGGATTAAGTGATTAATTTTTTAAAATAACAAATACACTTAATAGACTTAAATTTATTTCATTAAGATTAAGAGGCTAATTGAGTGCAAACAAATACAGCCTAAGAACTTCTCCGATCGACCTGCAAAACAATGATTTGGAGATAGTGCATCACTCCAACCGATACCCATTTTTCACGCCATTTTAGCGTAAATAGCAAAATGTGAACAATGCTGCGTCTTATTTGGCGCTACACTGTTCACCACGCCATTTATTTTATAATATTATACTTTAGTCCTTATGAAATTTGTTATTTATATTATAATTTTTATTTTTAAAATTAGTTTATGTATACCCTTAAATTATTAATTTCTTATTTTAAAGTTATTGTTTCAAATATTTTAAAAGACCGAAACATTTTAAAATACGATAATAGCATTAGCAATTGACAAAAAAAAATCGACATAAATATTAATACCGAACCTAAATAACATTACAACAATACCGAAATGTAAAAAAATAGACATTAAGTATTAACACAATACAATAAAAGAAGAAAAAAAATTAAAATACATACGCAATAGTATATATATATATTATGAATTAATTTATAGAGTAATGTTTATTATAAAAATAATAAAAAAGTGGTATAATTGAAATATACTAAATAAATGTAAGGGTTGAAGATAAATAAGAGAAACTTGAATATAAAATGAATATTTAAGTTTAGTGTGAAAAATAGAGTTCAGTTGGAGATGAGATAGTGTTTGATGTGACATTTACTGTAAAATAGAGTAGAAAATGAAGTTTTCGGTTGGAGATAGTCTAGAACTCTAAACTTAAAGTTCATCCCTCTTTTTTACTTGGGCTATATTATCTCCAAGATTCTTCGGTTAGCTACTCGGATTGCGTTTTACTTTATTCCGAGATGTTGTATGAAGTCGCGTATGGTCCTGCTAAAATTCTCAATCAAGTGTAGAAGAAATATGGTTCGACTATTGTCTGTTCCGTTGAGCGTTGATATTCTTTTCCTCTTATCCAAAAAATTCTGGTTGTAATGAAGGGAGTTCCGACTGTTGCCAATTGTAATTTGAAGTGAAATAGGCTATCCTATAGAGCCGCACTCGTTTGGGGATTCAGTAAGTTCATAACGTTTAATAAAGCTGAGTCTTTCTTAAAAAAAAAATCAATAACATTTGTCCTAATTTTGTACTATATTTTTACAGATTAATTAAATAAAAACGGCGATAATAAGCATAAAGCAGTTGTCATTTTCCCTAACCACAGAAAAGCACAAAATAGGTATAAGCAATCGAATAAAATAGTACGAAATTGAAAGGAATTTAAAAAGAAATGACCATGGAGAGTTAGAGAGAGAATATGTGCCAATATTTGTGAGAGGTTAATTTTGGCAAAAGTATCAAGTCTTTTCTAAATAGTAACGACTAACAATATATATAAAATAAAGTACTAATATTTTTATATTATATATAAGAATGGTAAAGAGTCGAATCCGATGAAAAGGTACCTAATATTAATCAGTACTTTTTCTAAAACTATTAATACTTTTGCCGTGATTAACCAGACTGAGAGTGAGTGACTTCCTATAAACAGGGAAGAACCCAAAGCCCTCACTTCCTCCATTTCCAACCTCGCCATGGACGCCTACTCTCTGCATTTGGCCATGGCGGCGCTCGTCGGAGCTTCCTTCGTCGCCGTCTCCGCCTACTATATGCACCGCAAAACCCTAACTCAGCTCCTCGAGTTCGCCAAGACCGTCGAGCACCACCAGCGCGACAGGGACGCCGACAACGACAACTCCGACGCCGGAGCACCCTCGCCGGACCATCTCAAGAAGCGCCGCGCCGGCCACAACGCGCGCCGGAAGGGGAGCGGCTACTACCGCCGGAGCTCGGGGTCGCTGCCGGACGTCGCGGCCGTCTCCGACGGGATTGACAACGGACCTGTCGACGGGATTCCTCCGGGATTGCCGAGGCTGCACACGCTTCCCGAAGGTATGGACTCGGACTTGTTAGTAGAGTAGCATTGCGATTGTGCTGATGATCGTCTGGTATCTAGCTCCCATAGCAGACGCGATTGAAGTGATCAGTAAGGGAAAAAAAATCGATGTTTTGCCTCGAGATTTCAAGCTTTTCGAATTTGGTATAGAATATTTTAATGGCTTTTTAGCAATACGAGTTAGTGTTAGTAATGTATATTTAACATTGAAGAATTCAGAGTTGAGCGATTCTGATTTTTGGAGTCAACATACTACTTTTGTGTGTCGAATTAGTTATGTCGAACATGCTTCAAACTTGTTCATGTTTTTCGGGTGAATTGGCGGTCAATTACTTTCACGGTTTTCCGATTTAGGGAAAATGGCTATGCTTAGCAATGCAGTCAAGAGGGGCAGTGGCCTTATGAGACCGATATCCCCTAAATCTCCCGTGGCAAGTGCTAGCGCCTTCGAGAGCGTAGACGATTCAGACGACGAAGGCAATTTGACTGATAGCTCTAAACTGGACCCGGCATATCTTCATTCTAATGGAACTGCGGTGAGTTGATTTTGGAATAATATTTGAAAAATTGTTGTCTAAGTCAAGTTAAAATACCGTATTTTCTCGCATTTACACTTATAGCTACTTAATCTCGCGATGGTTCTTCCTCTGTTATTTAATTCTTACACTTTGTTTGCAGAGACCAGAAGGTCAAAGTGTGCTGCCTAACCATGTTAGTGGGAATGGAGAGCAAATACCCATAGTTGCTTCAAGTATGATTCGATCTCACAGTGTATCTGGTGATCTGCATGGTGTTCAGCCCGACCCGATAGCAGCTGATATTCTGAGGAAAGAGCCGGAGCAAGAGACGTTCGCACGACTTAAGATTACCCCGATTGGTATACTTATCTTGCAAGTATTGAATTTTATAATAAAGAACTACAGCTAAATTGTTTAAGATTGGAATCTTTTTTTTTTTAATTTTATTTCAAGTTTAAGATTAAAGTCATGTATTTTTAATATATACCAGGTCAGAAAATTACTCTCGAGTAAATCATTCTCTTTTTAAAACATTGCTTGATTCTACAATGTCTGAATTTTAGTATAAATCATGGTGCAGAATTGTTAAATATAAGTTCGTAGGTGTATTACGAAGGAGGAAAAAACTTTAGTTTACAGTTAAAACAGTTACGTTTAGATACCCGGGTTCATAGGAAATATCAACTTAAATATTGTATGATAATCTTACAATATTGACAAATTTTTATGCTTCATATTCTTGACAACTTTAAAGATTATTTACTGTATTATGGGCTATTAATTATTATGAATATTTATGGTTTAATTTTGTATCGCAAAATTTACCAGAGGTACCATCGCCCGATGAAATTGAGGCTTATGCAGTTCTTCAAGGATGCCTTGAAATGAGAAAGAAATATTTGTTCAGAGATGCAGTTGCTCCGTGGCATAAAGAAATTATTTCTGATCCGAGCACACCAAAACCTAATCCAGCGCCATTTTTTTATGCTCCTGAGGGGAAGTCTGATGTGAGTTTGGCTCTGGAATTCTATTTTACAGGTTTTAAATTTCATTTTTAGTTTTCTTTTTCTTTATTTCCTTTCATTCATGTTCTCTTTGACTTCTGATTCTGCAGCATTATTTTGAGATGCAAGACGGTGTTGTTCATGTTTATGCAAACAAAGATGGTAAGAATCGAGACTGTTTTGTTTCTGCTATAGTATGAAAATGTCATAGCTGTTGATTTTGGGATGGAAAAACAGAACACCGACGATTAATCATGAAAATAAATAAATATCCCTAGCTTTCTTTTATTTACTGAAATGTTGTAATACTACTGTATCTTCTTTTCTGCTCCTTTATTTACTTGATATATTTTTCTGTCTGTCAGCAAAGGAAGAGCTTTATCCAGTCGCTGATGCTACAGCTTTTTTCACTGACCTTCACCACATACTTCGAGTTATAGCAGCTGGAAATATTAGAACATTATGCCATCATCGGCTGAATCTTCTTGAACAAGTAGAATTTATATTAATGATCTTGTGAATATGATGCTCATATTCTACTATTCAGTACCATAACTCTTTGACAATATTTTCTTTTGTATTCTATTTCAGAAATTTAATCTTCATTTGATGCTTAATGCGGATCGGGAGTTTTTGGCCCAAAAAAGTGCCCCACACCGTGACTTTTACAATGTCAGAAAAGTCGATACTCATGTTCATCACTCAGCATGTATGAATCAGAAACATCTACTGCGGTTTATAAAGTCAAAGTTGAGGAAGGAGCCTGATGAGGTAACCTAGGGCTTGATCTGTTGATTGATGTGTTAAAAAGTTCTCTTATAGACTTTTGCTTTTCTACATATGATCATTAGAAGGAAAAATGTTTTTTTACAATTCTACCGTAGAGAAAACCTTAACTATTTTACGTTCAACACAAGAATAACAAACTGGTTAACATTGTTTTTTGTTTGTTTGTTTGTTACGTTTTGTTTTTTAGGTTGTAATATTTCGAGATGGGACATACTTGACCTTGAAAGAAGTTTTCGAGAGTTTGGATCTAACAGGGTAATCTTATTCTTCCTTTTAAGCTTTCACTCTTTGCGTGATCGATGGCTAGCCATGATCTCACTATTACATGATCAGAATGTCACAGATTTTGTAACCACTCCTTAATGATTTCACCGGGACAGGTATGACCTAAACGTCGACCTTTTGGATGTTCACGCAGACAAGAGCACCTTTCATCGTTTTGATAAATTTAATCTCAAGTACAATCCCTGTGGTCAAAGTAGGCTCAGGGAGATTTTTCTGAAGCAGGATAATCTTATTCAAGGTACTACTATTTTCTCGATTATGATGAACCTAGGGATTAAATTCCTGTGCAGATCTATTTGCAAGATTTTCGAAAAAAAATTGAGTTAGAAGGATGAGGATGATTTGATCTGCAATGATTTCTGAATTCTGTATAATTAAGAACCGTATCTTGCTTCAAACAAAAAGTCTGAATTCTGTATTCTTATTTCATTCTTAAGTTGTTCCAGGATTTGAACTAGTTTAAAATCATTAAGTTGCATTAGTAATATCTAAGCTACCTGCGATGAACCTATGATACGAGCCCGGCTTTGGGATCGAGTGAACGGTGGAGAGTTCCTCGTGGAAGAGGAACGAGCTGTTCTTCCCCCTCGTCCGAGTGTACCTCGTGCCGTTTTGGGACCTGTGCAGATCGAGTAGAGAGAGAGAGAGAGAGAGAAGAAGAAAATCTTCCGTATAACCCTAACCCCAATTTAGGATTAGAATTATTATTTGGAACTGCTTATTTTCATTAATCAAAGGACTATTTATAGTCCTATAATAAAAAGTCTAAAACGGAAATAAATCTAACCCCGAAAAGGAAAGTCGACTTAACGATAAATAAAAATAATAAATCTAACGCAAAGCAATTAAATAAAACGGTCTTCCACTTGATTCGGCCCCTAGCCACTTGAACTTGCGATCCCGCTTCCGCTTTTTCTTCGATGATACGTGTTCCGATAATGGGAATCCGTATCATTACTCCCCTCCTCGACCACGAGCTTGTCCTCAAGCTCGAACTCCGGAAATGCCTCCACGATTGTCGTCGCGTTCTCCCACGAAGCCGATTCCGGTCCTCCGTTCGTCCATTGGACCAACACTTCCCGCTCTCCAAGTCGTCGTCGTGCCCGAAGGAGTTTCAACGGTTTGTCTGGGACTGTCCGTCCCTCAAAAACCGTGGGTAGCTCCACTGATGCTATGGGAGAGGCTCCTTTGTGCGCTTTAAGGAGAGACGTGAAACACGTCGTGAATTCGGCTTGTCGGTGGAAGTCGAAGTCGGTACGAGACCGACCCCACCCTTTCCGTCACCTCGAATGGTCCGTAAAAACGCGGTGAAAGCTTAGTGAAAGTCGTACGTGCCGCCGAGAGTTGACGGTACGGTTGGAGTTTCAACCACACTAAGTCCCCCACCGCAAATTCTACGAACCGATGGTGCTCGTTATAGGCTGCCTTCATGCGATTTTGAGTCTCAAGAAGCCGAGCTCGGATCTCCGTCACAAACTCCGAACGCCGTGCAAGTGCGACATCGAGGTCCTCGATGTTTGTGGAACCCGCGGTATACTCCATTAACCGTGGAGCTTCGCGGCCGTAAACTACGCGAAAAGGCGACGTCTTGAGGCTCGAATGGTAGGAAGTGTTATAGACGTATTCAATCCACGGAAGCCAATCGAGCCATTTCCGTGGGTTCTCGCCCGTCACACAACGAAGGTACATTTCGAGAGTTCGGTTCACCACTTCGGTTTGACCGTCCGATTGTGGGTGAAAAGCGGTCGAGAAATGCAGCGTGGTACCAGCGAGACGAAATAGCTCGCGCCAAAAGGCGCTTCGGAACACTTTGTCCCGATCGGAGACGATAGATGCGGGAAATCCGTGTAGGCGCACAATTTCCTGGAAAAAGGCTTGGGCGACGGAGACCGCGGTGAAAGGGTGACTCAATGCGATGAAGTGAGCATACTTCGATAAACGGTCGACCACCACACACACTACACTTTCCTCGCGCCTTCGGTAATGCCTCGACAAAATCCATCGAGATGTCCTTCCATACTTGGTCCGGAATCGGGAGAGGTTGCATGAGGCCGGCCGGTTGTAACGCCTCCCACTTGTGTCGTTGACACGTTTGACATCTTCGAACGTAGTCTTGCACCATGCTTTTCCATCCTTTCCAATAAAATTCCTTCCGGATCCGTGCCATTGTCTTTTGTACCCCTTCGTGCCCGAGGCAATGAAAGGCCTCGATGATGTCCTTGATTAACGGTGAGGATTCTTCCATGTAGACCCGTTCCTTGTAATAGAGCAGCCCATCGTGGAACTTCCAACACGGAAGCGCCTCCCCCGCCAAAACCCGATCTCGGATTTCCCCTAATTCGGCCGATTCGGTCACTTCGCGCTTTAGCGCAGTGATGAAGCCCGAGCTGCCAATACCGAAAGCATTTAAGGCGTATTTTCCCGTACCTTCATCTTCATCCCAACGAGAGAGAGCGTCGGCGACCTTATTGAGAGAACCGGCGCGGTATTCGACCGTGAAGTCGTATCCCAAAAGCTTGCTAATCCAATGGACTTGCGGGGAAGTTGTGAGTCGTTGTTCAAGGAGGAACTTGAGACTTGAATGGTCGGTCCGGATAACAAACTTACGTCCCCACAAGTACGGTCTCCAATGGATGATTGCTTTTGCTAGTCCGATGAGCTCACGTTCGTACGCCGCTAGCGTTGTGTGCCGATCTCCGAGTTTGCGGCTAAAGAAAGCGATAGGGTGACCCTTTGTTGAAGAACAACCCCGATTCCCGTGCCGGACGCGTCGCACTCAACCACGAACGTCTCCGAAAAATCCGGCAAGGCTAGCACCGGGGATTTGGATAGGGCGGTCTTTAACTCTCCGAATGCTCTCGTTGCCTTCTCGTTCCAATGAAAACCCGATCGGCGAAGAAGGCTTGTAAGCGGGGCTGCAATAACACCATAATCCCGGATAAACTTCCGGTAGTAACCGGAGAGTCCTAGGAATCCTCGGACCCCGCGGGGGGTGTGTGGTTGTGGCCATTCGGTAACGGCCTTGACCTTTGTCGAATCGACACGCACGCCCTCGCCCGAGATGACATGTCCTAGATATCCGACTTCATCTCGTGCGAAAGCACACTTCGAGCGCTTTAAGGAAAGGCCATTTTCACGACATTTGACAAGGACGGCGCGGAGGTGCTCTAGATGCTCTTTCTCGGTACGGCTATAGATTATGATGTCATCGAAGAAACGTGGACCCAAGGGCCCCCTTCGTTTGTTGTCCGCCGGTAACGTGGACCCACTTCAGATCGGGCTTGGCGTTCCTCCACAAAACGCACGTCCGCTGCTCGCCGAGCGTCATCAAATCGAACGTCGCTGGGTTTGAACGGATTCGCCTCAGTTGGTGTCGTCTGGGATTGCACCGGTGTTGGAATCGTTGGGGGTGAGGAGTTTGATTCCTCCTTCCCATTCCCGCCTTCGTCTTCTCGCGGGGGCTGTTTGGCTGGGATTTTCGCGTCCACATCTGCTCCATTAGGGCTGTCTGGCGTTCTTCCATGGCACGCAACATCTGCGCCACCGTGGCCGATTGTCGTGCCTCTGAAGCTGCAATTTCCCGAGCGATTGCTTGCTGCGTGTGAGGATCGATACCCTCGATCCCCTCATCCGTTGGTTCGCCCATCGTCAACGGCTCTGATACCAAATTGATACGAGCCCGGCTTTGGGATCGAGTGAACGGTGGAGAGTTCCTTGTGGAAGAGGAACGAGTTGTTCTTCCCCCTCGTCCGAGTGTACCTCGTGCCGTTTTGGGACCTGTGCAGATTGAGTAGAGAGAGAGAGAGAAGAAAATCTTCCGTATAACCCTAACCCCAATTTAGGATTAGAATTATTATTTGGAAGCTGCTTATTTTCATTAATCAAAGGACTATTTATAGTCCTATAATAAAAAGTCTAAAACGGAAATTAATCTAACCCCGAAAAGGAAAGTCGACTTAACGATAAATAAAAATAATAAATCTAACGCAAAGCAGTTAAATAAAACGGTCTTCCACTTGATTCGGCCCCTAGCCACTTGAACTTGCGATCCCGCTTCCGCTTTTTCTTCGATGATACGTGTTCCGATAACGGGAATCCGTATCAACCTACTACACACAATGAAAAAGGAAATGTTTCTTGACATTTCTAAGAGGGCATATAACCGTGTTTTGTTGTTCTGGTTGCATGTCTTCAATATTATTTTTGACATTTAAATAATTAATTGATATCAAAACCTCATCTGTGGATACTATTTATATTGCTGCGATTTATGGATTCTCACGTTCAAATCTAATAAACGTTTCCATTCTATAGTGTTGCGTTTTGTGGGTACTTATTTTCAAAATTATCAGGTCGTTTCCTTGCTGAGGTGACGAAGCAAGTTTTCTCAGATCTTTCAGCAAGCAAATATCAGGTACTCCACACTCGATACTAACTGCGCATCTTTCATTTTTCTTCTTGTGATAAAAAATGTTCTTGAATATTGGTTTCTTTTATATACTTTTATCGTGCCTATCACCCTAGAAGACCAGAAATGTAATTGAGGTAGCTAATTTCAAGATACATCTATATCTATGCCGAGATGAAAGACAATATTGACCCTAACTACTTCCTTGGTTAGTAATTCTTGAATATATTATAGAATATAGCATGGTTAAATTAAACAATCTCGTAAGTAGTGCTAGAAAACCATCCTAGATAATCCTATTTCATCAGCATAAGCTACGAAAACATTTTTGTTCTCACTCCATTTCAGGACAGTTACACTCGTTATGAGGGTAGCATTGGCATTATTAGCTAGCCTCTGTATCAATATAATTTTTTTTAAACATATTTTCTTACTTCAAAATATGCCAACCAGTTCTTTATTTTGTGAATGCAGATGGCTGAATATCGGATATCTATATATGGTAGGAAGCAAAGTGAGTGGGACCAACTAGCTAGCTGGATAGTTAATAATGAGTTATACAGTGAGAATGTTGTCTGGTTGATTCAGGTATTTGCAACATATATTACCCTTTTTTTCTATGTTTCTATGACGGTATATTTGGGATGCTCAAACTGGTCCTTTTTTTTTTTTGGAACAAAATGACCTTTTGTTCTTTTAAGATAGTATGCTGCTCTTTAAATTCATGAATAGAGATTTCCTGATCATCCTTATTAGTGTAAAGGGTGTTTGAATTTCTTTAATGTTCAGCTTAATCAAATCTTGAAAATATAGTGTGTTAAGAAATGGTTGCGTGATGTTTATGTACTCATTATATAATTTCAACTTCTTTTCAGCTTCCTAGGCTGTACAATATATACAAGGACATGGGGATTGTTACCTCTTTCCAAAACATTCTCGACAACATCTTTATTCCTCTCTTTGAGGTGACAGTGGATCCAGATTCACACCCCCAGTTGCATGTTTTCCTCAAACAGGTTTGCCATCTCCTATCACTGTTTCCAGTGTCTTTGTTTGTTGAATTTACTACGTAGTACTGTTGACTTCACTGGCCTAATTGCTGATAGAGTTGACAACTGACAGTAATGCTCCTTGACAATTTCAATATAGAGCAATTTGCCCTCCTCTGATCTTTGTTTTGTAGTTGCAATACCTGTACTGTTGTCAGTCTTGTATTTTCTTTTCCCAAAATAACAAGATTGAAAAGATACAAGTGTTAAAAAAGTAAACAAAAATTTATATAAATAACCCATAGATAATCGCATTTCCGATTACTTTAAGATCTCTTGTTATATCTCAAAAATCAAACAGGGTTTTCTTTTCGCCGATTACATTAAAGATCTCTTGTTATGCTTCATTCAAACAATATCAGATCTAATCATGGTTCTGGGATTCGGTAATTTTAGTCCTTTCTCTATCATGCAAGCAACTATTTAATTCATAAAATGTCGGTCAACCTGTTTGACTTTGTAGGTGGTTGGGCTAGATTTGGTGGATGATGAAAGCAAGCCTGAACGACGCCCCACAAAACACATGCCTACTCCGTCACAGTGGACCAACGTCTTCAATCCTGCTTTTTCTTACTACGTTTATTACTGTTATGCTAATCTCTACACTTTGAACAAGGTACTTCCCAATTTCCCTTTAAAAAATTATAATTTTTCTATTTTTTGGTTAGGGTCTAAACTACTTCAATATCGCATATTCTATCATTATAACTTCTGTATTCTACTCTGTCACTTTCTCTTAAAATTAACATATTAAATTGAAATCTAATACTAGAATATAAATATGAGACTATAAATGAAAGGTTTTATGCACCCGTGCTGAAAGATTATCTTCTTCAATAAGTAAGTTGGAAAGAAGCCACTGAAATAGTAATTAGTCGGATGCTTGTCATTTTGCAATGTAATTGTTTACGGTGATCCTCATTTATTTTTGTTTCATTTTTATGAGGATTAATTTCTGACTATATCTTTGTTAATTTTGGGGATTAGTTTGTTAATCCCTATAATTGAATATAATTTCAGAGCACTTTATTCATAAAAAGTATCAGTGGTTTTCTGTAATAGATCCTCAAACAACTTTCTAATGAGCTCAAATGTCATATACCTCTGTATTCAATTTGCAATATGTTTTGATTCATGCCTTTTTCGGGTAACAGATTCTGATTAGTTTTTTTTTTCAGCTTCGTGAATCAAAGGGAATGACAACCATTAAATTCCGTCCACATTCTGGAGAGGTGACCCTAATTTCTTTATTTTCCATTTTCTAACATATTGATTTTTACATGTGGCTTACGGTCGTCACATATTTTCAGGCTGGTGACATAGACCACCTCGCGGCCACCTTTCTTACGTCCCACAATATTGCGCACGGAATCAATTTGAGAAAATCTCCAGTTCTTCAATATCTGTACTACTTGGCACAGGTTAAAAGCGTTTACTTTTCAATACAAAGTGATGTTTATTGACATTTTTAAGATACATAGGATCAATCAAAGGGATTGGATTGAAACTTAATAAGACGGATTTTTTTAGCAAAGGTTGAAAGAAACAGGACGCAAAATAAAAATTCTGTAGTTTTGCGAATATCATAAATCACGAATTACAGTTTGCAAAACTATAAACTATACATGTCATTTTGAACTGTGATCAGATTGGTCTTGCCATGTCACCTTTGAGCAACAACTCGTTATTCTTGGACTATCATCGGAACCCCTTTCCCATGTTTTTCCTGCGTGGTCTCAATGTTTCACTTTCGACCGATGATCCTCTCCAAATCCACTTGACAAAGGAACCATTGGTCGAAGAGTATAGTATAGCTGCTTCTGTAAGCTCTCTTTTTCTCTATTTAATTCCAATCATTTGATACAGTTCATTATTTCAAGGGTCAGTTATATTGAGGTTTATCTTATACACAGGTCTGGAAGTTGAGTTCATGCGATCTATGTGAGATTGCTCGTAATTCAGTGTACCAATCAGGTTTTTCACATGCGCTTAAGGTAAGTCATCAACTTCATTTAGTTTTTTGCATGAGACAAAATAAGAGAAGAAAACTTGAAGGAAGATTTACAAAGTGAATTTAAGACTTTACTTTTCTTACAAAATAAATAGAGGGATTTTCATTAATCTCCAAAAAATATCCTTCCACCATTTCAACGCTCGACACAGCTTCAACTTTGTGTAATCATTCAATGAACGTAGAAAAAATAATTTTTCGCTTCCAACTTGCGAAATATTCTTTTGTTCCATTTCATTTTATTTTCATAGAATTTGTTCTCTATTTTTTGTAAAAAAAACTAAGTTCCAAGCATAGTCTAAAAGGTTGCTTTTTTGCATTATAAAGCTTTGAGACCAACTTAGCTCTCTAGTTCGATGATTATCAATTTTATACCAATATTTCTTTTCATAATAACAGAATGATACATTGCTCGAAATATAGTTTTTGTTTTCCTTCTGAGATCTTAAATTCTCATCTAATTTAGTTATTGCCAAAATTTTAGACCAAGAAAGTGAGATATTATTTTAGTGAGTTGACCTGAGCCCTGAAACTCTGTATTTCAGTCTCACTGGATCGGAAAAGAGTACTACAAGAGAGGACCGGATGGGAACGATATCCATAGAACTAATGTGCCTCATATCCGCCTTGAATTCCGGGATACGGTATGGTCCTTTTCATGATGATGATGCAACGCCTTAAAATATATGGAACTTCTATGATCAAAAGACTAATTTCTTTAGCTTATATTTAAATTCCCTACATGCTCTTTGTTTCTGATTCTACAGCTTCCTCCTCTTGCTCAGACCCAAAAACACAAAAAAAAAATTATTATTAAAAATTATTATGTCATCTCCATTAAAAATTACCTTTGGTGAAATACCATAATAAATTATATAACTCTATGTCACGATGAAAGGCGAAAGGCTTGGACAACCGCGCACACATCTTTTACGCATTGCATTATACAGTGGAGTTCATTTTATATACGTTTTATTTTACATTGAAGAAATTTGAATTAAATTAAATGGTCTGAGTAGATGTTGCTGTATGTATTAAACTCGTGTATTATTTAGCAATCCCAAAGTTAATTTTATATAAATCTTTTATTTCTGGGTGATCATGAACCATTGAATTGAATATTATTACAAGTATCGCGATAACTATATATACAGATTTGGAGAGAGGAAATGCGACAAGTGTATCTGGGAAAGCCGGTCATCCCTACCGAAGTTGACAAGTGATCTTCTCTAAGGTGATATAGTGATGTTCATGTGTAATAGCTATTAACTCCAAAGTGAATACCATTTCTCAATTTTAACCTTTTCACGCTTTTCTTCTGCTTCGAATCTGAATTGTTTCGCGTTGTTGGTTGCTGCAGGAAGCGAAGAACCCAGAAGTGGCACGTTTCAGCGAAAGTTACAAAGGTCTAAGAATGATGAAGACCATGTATAGGTTATAAGATGATAAATTAATGGCTCTATAGATTACCTCTTAATATCGAAATTACGAGCTTAATATTCAGGCCATAGCCAAATGAAGGTTTGGTGAAATAATTTTGTTTTAGGATATGGTTGAATGGCTTATGTGTTGTGGGTTATAGTTATAAATTATAATTATATGTAAGAAAAACAAATAAATATGGAAGGAAGCAAGAAGGGAAGAAAGAGGCTCTCTTGCTTCATCAAGTTTTGACTCCTAATAATCATGTGAATCACTGACTTTGGAACAGATTATATTATAATGACAAACTGTACACATTTGTGTAATCTTCTTTCCTGTGAAATACAAAATAGGAACAGTATGTTTGATCATGCGTAATACAAAATTCTGTGGTGACTACTGAGAACTATTTTGTTTAATATTTCGTTGTGACGAGTAAAATATTCCTATTTCAAATTCTATCTTGGTAGTATATTTTTTAGAGAAATTGTACCAAATAGCCAAATTGAAACATAGGTTTTGCAAAATAGCCAAACTTTGGTTAATTTTGTAAACTAGCCAATTAACCATTTAATGGCATATTAAAATCAAATTTTAATCCTAAAATACCCTTTAATTAATCAATTTAGATTATTATTTTCGTAATTAATTAAAATGGTAATTACCCTTATCACACAAATCATGGTAACTGATTACTTATTAATTTAATTAAAAAAAGAAAAAAAATATAAATCAGCTTCCTTAATTACACGTTTAAATGGTTAAGAAGTGAGACCAAATCTTTCCTATTAATCAGGATATTAAATCGTGCAAATTAATATTCATATATTGGTCAAATTATACAGCTTCATTATACAGCTTCATTTTTTTCAAAATCAACGTCAAATTATACAGCTTAATATTCTCTCTCTCTCTCTCTCTCTCTCTCTCTCTCTCTCTCTCTCTCTCTCTCTCTCTCTCTCTCTCTCTCTCTCTCTCTCTCTCTCTCTCGTGCAGCAATGGAGAACGGAACAGCAGCAAGAACAGCAGGCTCGGAACTGCAGAAAGATCGAGATGAAGAAGATTCACAGGCACGCCCAAACCGGCAACGGAATCGCTGCCACCCAGCTCCGGCGCGAGCGCCGACGACCCCGAGGCGACCTCCTGGCGCGTTTCTCGGCCATCACAAACCGCCTTGTCGCTGTCCGCAATTTCGCGCACCACCGAGGAAGCCCGATCAACATCATCGGTTTCTGAAGCTTCAGATCTGAAGGTAGGACGCAGCCCACCACCGCTGGGCACCCCAGCAAACTTCGGCACCGTCAATGGGCTCGCTGCACCCCTCACCATTGTCTGCCCTCCGTCTGAGCTTGTGAACTCACGAGTTTCCGCTGCCCCCGTCGCGCACGAAGGAGCTCCTCCATCGGAGCACTCGCCGGAAAACACCGAGGCCACAACGATCGACGGCGAAGCTTCGGCAGAGAGATTATTTTTTGTACTTAAAATAGTTATTGTATTTAAATTTTAATATGAATAATATTTTTTTATTGTTAATTTACGTTGATTCGTTGTTGATTTACGTTAATTCGTTGTTGATTTACGTTGATTTACGTTAATTCGTTGTTGATTTACGTTAATTCGTTGTTGATTTACGTTGATTTACGTTAATTCGTTGTTGATTTACGTTAATTCGTCGTTGATTTACGTTAATATGAAGAAAAAAAAATCGTTGATATTTTTTGAAAAAAATAAATCCGAAAATTATATCAATATTTTGAATTTAAAATTTGAACTATATAAAAAAAGGGTTTGGTTTTGGTTGTTACCATATTAATAACTATTTCAATCAATAACAATATTTTAATTAATTAAAATAAACGAATTCATAATTAATATAATTATTCATAATAAATGTCATTGATTTTTTCAGATTAATAACCCACAAATTACGTGGTTAATTTGTATTTATTTTTAATTTCATTTTTAATTATTAAGGGTAAGAATGTAATTAGAAATTCACTTAAATGGTTAATTGGCTAGTTTACAAAATTAACCAAAGTTTGGCTATTTTGCTAAACTCACTTTCAAGATTGGCTATTACTCTTAAGAACCCTATTTTTTATTCGGAATGAAATTGTGTTCACTCACATGAATTCTATCTGTGATAAATATAACTTATGGAGGCACTGGCGAGGCCGGTAAGGGCCAACTGGGGGCAATTGCCCCCACTTGATTGGCTAAACTCTTTATTAAAACTTATTTAGCCTCTATTATTTATTAATTTTAATTATAATTTTTGAAGACTTTATTTGAACTTTTCAACGCAAAGCCTATTGAAAGAACAAACTCTATGTGCAAGTGTGTATGTGGCACAAATTAATTGCTCAAATATATATATTTCAAACTAGCATCATATGTATTTATATAACAATTGTGCTTCGAGCAAAAAAAAATATATAATAATTTTGCTGATTTTGTAAATATTTCTCTAATTTTTTTTAACAGCAATTATTGCCCACGTACTTAGCGAGTGTTTGAGAGGTGGTAATTTATTACAAATATTTCCAATTTCTTTCATGTTATATTAATATAGGAAAGTTATTTTTCAATATAATTAATAATGTATCTTTTTTGTGATTTATATATAGGAAGATATATTTTTCTATACAATGTTTTTTTTTTAATAATATTGATGGCGAGATCATGGGAATCATTTTCGAAAAACAAAAAATATGGAAGACAATTATAGTATAACGTATGTACCACATTTTGATATCATATTTTATTTTAATTTTTTTAGTATATTAGTTTTTCGCCCCCTCTTACGACAGTTTTTGGCTTCGCCTCTGTATGGAGGTACAAATTTATGTTTCAATTTGCAGCGTATCATAATAATTTCTTCTTAAAGTAGATATATATTAAAACAAAAGGCTAAGAAAAACAAGTGCAATTACATTTACACTACCTAAATTGGATTTGATGTATCGTCGCCGGATCCATAGTTGGACTGTTTGAGTTCGTCTTTGGAGCTCGACTTGACTTCGTCGCTGGCGTTTGTGCTTGTTGCTTGACCTCAAGTTCAAGTTTGTTAATAAAGAAAAAAACAATTAAGGAGGGTATATTGAGATGAGATTCAGATGAAGATTAGTAAATAGAGGTAGACAAAGATTAATTAAAGAAAATAAAGAGGCAGATGGATGATTTAATACAAGCATTCAAGCAAAAGCAAAAGGAAAAGATAGACTTGAAGTAAATGAGTTGATGAGCAGGAGAAAAAAGAAAAGTAAAAAAGGTAAGAAGAATTTAGGAGAACACACTTTTTATTTTAAAAAATCTTTTATTTTTACACTAAATGACAAAACTTATTTTAAACAAAATACAATAAAATATTTATAAATTAATAATATTAAGACCGTCAAAATTTATTATATGATCCAATTATTGATTATAAAGTATTAACTATATAATCATTATAATCAGGGGCGCAACCACGTTGGGCCGACCGGGGTTGGTTGCCCCCACTTGATTTCGGTGAGTAATAATCGTGCAATAATATTTACATACTAATATATATATTTATATATATAATTACAACACCCAATTGTTTTTTAACAATAGTCCAGTGGGAATTGAGTCACACTCTAAAACACCTTGCCAAGTCCCCGTCCTGGGTTCGACTCTCCATCGATCACCATTTTTTTTAACTTGCTGCCCTTAATCTTATCCTTATAAAATTACTTATAACAACTTTACTTCATTTTTCAAATTATATTATTTTACTTTTTACTATAAATTATGTTATGTTTTTATATAATTCTCTCAATAAATACTCTATTTTAAAATAATTAATAAACTAATAGTTAACCCTCTTAATACATTTTTTATTTTAAAAAAAATTAATTAAATCTATTTTTTCTTTTTCTCAAACAAAATAATATGTCAATATATTTTATAAGTACATTGTTAATATTTTATAAATACATTGTTAATAATATGCCAATATATTTTATAGGTTCATTGTTGATAAATTATTAACCATCAAGAAATTGTGAATAATTTAATCAATTCATATTTTAGCTTGAGTGACACTTAGAGTCCGTACAAAATAGAGAATGTGACTAATACTTTAGCTCCATCAATGCAAATGAATTATAATCAGAAGAAAAAGAATCCTTATATAGCATGCCAATAATACTTATACGTATCTCTAACGTAAAACATAGTTTAAAGACGACATAAATGAATTAGAGTTTTTTTTCATGCAATGATGTGATTTTAGAGACAATCATTTTAAACAATTTTTTGTTATATCAAGAAAATACAATATCGGACTTTCTTAATGTTATGCGGAAGGTTAGACTTGAAGTCGAATGAGACACCAGTTACAAGAATAAGCAAATAACTTAAGAATCATATTTTAAAAACACTACATGACTAGCCATTTAGTGTAATTTGTTTTCTTATACTTTCATAACTAGTTATGTAATATTGTATTTATTTATAGTGACATCATAATTAATTATGTAATATTTTTTTTATATTAAATTATTAATTTAAATATCAGTGGAGACTTATATACTTCTAGAAAAATTATTATCTTATAAATTTAGTGAATATTAATTTAATTAGTTAGGCCCGAGTCAAGACCGGACAACATTATTTCTTACTCGAGTATAATTATCGAAGTTATAACCTAACTATGTTTCATTTTTAATAACGACGAATCAAAATTTTAATTACGTTTCAAAGAGAGAAGAAAGAGAAAAAAAACATGAAGGAGAACAAACTTTTGTATTTTAAAAAATCTTTCACTTATCTATAAAAAAAAATACACCAAATTATATTTAATTTTTATTTTACACGGAAGAAATCAAGAAAAAGACTTAAAATACTCTGCCAAACAGATCCACTAACTAACTCATCTGTCGGTTTATACGAGAGTTAATAGCATAACAGAAGTTGAATTAATTGATGAGGCCAGTGCATAGGCTAAGCTAAGTCTATTGTAACCTTGGCCAATAGTGTTATTTTTATACAAAAAAAAAAAAGTAGCAGCGCAAAAACAAGCTTTTTCATTAAGCAACTTATTCATATTCATTTTTGCAGGTCTTCTATGTCTTCAGCTTTCTATGTTGACACACAATATTGTCCTTAAGAATGAATGACTGACAGGTCCAATAAATCCTCGCAAAAAATGGTCGTCTCAGAAGACAAAAAACAGAACGACCAGACTCTACTTCTTGTAGTTCTTGATCTCTTTAATGATTCCCTCGCTGAGCGAGTCAACGTCGTTATTCTTCCCGAAGAATTTTACGAACTGCATCTCCGGGCTCATCAAGTACCTGCACATATTGACATCGTTATATTACAAATTTAGAACCCATTTAAGTATTTGTATCTAAGTTTCGTTTATAAATTATACTGACGATAATGTCAGCCATTAGAAGAGAGTTGCAGACAGAGAACAATTATTTTGCAGCATTATGAAGATTATTCGGGCCGAGGTGATCAATTATAAAGCTTCTATGAAACTTAATTCGTCATAAGCAAATTTTGTTATTTATTTTTCACCTTCATTCTTCTAGAACAAGAAATTAAAATAAACTCATCTAAGCAACGAAGTTAAGACTAAACCCGTTTTTGTTTTTGTTTTTTTCTTTTCGTTATGGGAAGTTAGAAACTGTTTAAACAAGTGTAGTAACTAGGAAATAAGAGGTAGATACATACATGACGATAGAGTGATCAACAAGGTAATCGGAATCTTCTTCTGCTGTCTTCATATAATACACGCGATATGAACGAGCAACACTTCGTATCTCGTCAGAAGTGCCGGTTAACCCAATTAATTCCTGATGGAACTCTGATTACCAAAAAAAAAAATGATGTGAAGACAAGAAAGTACAATTTCAAATAGTATTTTTTTTCTTGGTACACCATTATACAGAAATGTTCATTCTGAATTTTCACAACCAGACTTGACCAAAAGCATAAGTAGATTTTTGAGCACCTTTGATATATTCACCAACTTGCTCAACTGTATCTCTCTCGGGATCAACAGAGATGAACACGGGAACTATCTTGATTCCGGCCTTTTGCTCTGCAGCATAATTTAGACAAACATTGCCATCGTTATAACAGTGTCCCAACAAAAACATCATCCATTATTTCACGGAATTCGCTTTTCTTTCTAATGCGGACACGTAAACAAAAAAACAAAAATCCATATTGCTCAATTAATTTAAACCCATTATTATCTTTTCTGTAACCTAATCCCTGAAAAAAAAAAATGGAACTCACTAATTTTATCGACTGCAGCAGCTAACTTCTGCAGCTCATCAGGGCAGATATCCGGGCAGTGAGTGAAACCAAAATAAATCAAAGTCCACTTTCCAAGGAAATCCTTTTCAGTAACGCGTTTCCCTTCATGGTTAAGAAGACTGAATGGACCTCCAATGGCAGCTTTTCCCACCGACGGACCCTGCTTCACTTCCTTTGAAGCAGTATATATGTCTACATCGAAACTTTCTTAATAAATACATGAACTAACAACAGAAATGAATGGTAGCCGTACTCAGAATGTCAAATAACACGATAAACAGTAAATAAAATCCATCAACACCATTTCAACCGTACTTGCATAAGCATATAAAGAGATATCATATTCCTGATATGTGATTATCTCTATTTTGGACAGCTTAAACTTCAGACTTTGCAAGCTAATACTTATTATATTGATTTATACCGTTAAAACTATACTTCATAACGAAGCTTAAAGCTATGGAGCTCAGCTCCACTATCCACAACAACCAAATAGCCTACTCACCATAGTAGTCTACCTTCTATATGTTTTTTCTTCTCCGTGTTGTAGTATAAAACGATCCCCGCTCCTGTAGCTATCAGCATAAGAAAACTCAACCATGAAACCGGCTGCAAAAAACGCCAACATGCCAAGGTCAAAACTTCAATCGTAATCGGGTATTCCATCGATGAAAAAAAGCTGATAATTTGGCTAATGCAGTAATGTTTGCATATGATAATGTTCTGTGCACTACAAGAGAATTTATACGGATCCGAGATCCCGGGCTCGTATCGTATTGATCTTGCTGCAATTAATTGCAGAATCTATACCAAGGGATACATAAAATTTACAAAACTGATCCTCGTGAAGAATTACATTGCAAGTATTTGAGTTCATACGCAAACATTACTCAGAATTATATTTGAAATCGACAAATACGTACCGCTCCTCGGATGGATTTCCCGGCATTGCCGCTCTGCTGTGATCCCTCAGACTTCCCCTCTTCACCAGAAGTGTTAGAATCAGCCTTCCCTTGGGCTTTCGACGCGTCACTTCCCGAGCTCGCCATCGTCGAAAACAACAGTCTCTGGTAGGTCGACAAAGACCATGCCCCAATCGCTGGAGGCGATTCAAGCTGAAAAAATCAATCAGATAACGCGAAATTTCAATTCAACGGTTTTGAAGATGAATGAGCGTACGAACCGAGCGAAGAAGAGAGAGAGGCGGTGGAGATACGTGAGGCGAATAAAGCGAGCGATAGAGATGGCGAAAGTGGCCAGCTTTCCTGGAAATGAAAACCGCCATTCACACAGATTTCGCGATGAAGAAGAAGAAGAAGAGAGGTTTTGAGGTTTGTAAGCGTTAAACCCTCTCTCTTAACTCAAGGAATGTGAATGTCAAAATTAACTGAGTTAAAAGCGGCATAAGTACTTGAATGTTGACAAACTAAGACGGTATAAATTTTTTAAAAAAAAAGCGGGGAAGTTTCCAAAATCGAAAAAACTGAGAAACACTTAATTTTGTCGTCAACTTTTGACGAACGTTGGTCAAATGTCACGTGATATGATGATATTGAATGAAATTGAGACAACACATATTTCGGTTAACTCACATGTCATGTGACATTATTTTTAATTTTAAGAATTTTTTATTTTAAACTAGGGCTGAAACCAGAACCGGGAATAGGGAATTTGACTATTTTTTGTCCCTGTCCCGGAAAAATCGGGACACAGTTTTCTGTCCCGGTTTTGGTTCTGGTTCTTAAAAGTCCTTGTTTTTGTTTTAAATCGGAACCGGGACCGGGACCGGGACACCGATTAAAATCCCGATTTTTTTAGGACGAAAACCGGGACAAATCCGGGACAAAATCCAAGATAGAAACATGAAAAAAATCAAATCCAAAATGCAAATTACCAAATCCGAGTAAATCCAAAATGTAAAATACCAAATACGAGTACAAAGGCAAAATACAAAATAAACAAATGCAAGATCCAAGTTCACGTCATGAACTTCACAATGCCAAATCCAAATCTCAGTGCAAAACACCGAGTCTAAAATGCTAAATAGTAAATACCGAGTACAAACAAATTATTTTTTTTATAACAAAACGACATATAAGAAATGACATGTTAAATAAAATACCGAGTAATGGCTGAAAAATAAATGACATGTTAAAATAATGGGCTGGAAAAAAATAATGGATTAAAACCCTAATAGTAAACGACTTATAAGAAATGACATGCTAAAAAAACGACAAACTTATAACAAAACGACATAAAACCGGAACTGGGACAAGAAAACCGGGAATTTCAGATTTTGAATTGGTTTTGGTTTTGTTTTTTAAAACCGGAACCTGGACGTCCCTTTTTAGGTTATAGTAAAAAGAAAAAACTGATTTTTTGCCAAAAACGGTCCGGTACCGGGACCAGAACCGGGACAAAATCGGGAACCGAGTACAAAATTTTCACCCCTATTTTAAACTCATGCCACTTAAGTTATCAAAATTTAAGTATTTATGTGTTAACATTCTTAATCAATTGGATACTTTTTTGTTGAATAATTAATTAGATCACGTTCTAAACGATCAAAAAAAAAAAAAAAAAACCTTCTATAAATTAATTTTGTCCGGGTGGTGAGTTTTTCTTAATTTATCAATAAATTAATATTTTATTAATTTCTTGAATATTTTCTCAAGTGAAATAAATTTAATTTTTATATTCTATTAAAAAATTACATGTTTATCCTCGTATTCTATATCAAATTACACTTAATAGCCTAATTTTTATAGAAAATTAAAGTTATAATCTATATTTTTAATATAATCCAGATATTAATATCCACCAATTAACAATTTACCCGTAATATCAACTCGGTAAATTTACCTATTAAACCTATTTCCAGCAAACATGTTGGTAACCCTATTAATTCTATAGATAAATACGTGGAGTTTCTAATAATATTGAGGAAAATAATGATATGATGAAACTAAATATAAACGGCTTGAAAAAATCAGAAAAATAAAAATAAAACTAGGAGATTGTGATTGATTTCGCACGATCAACAGTATATCTGGTGCGATATTTTACTAATAAAAGACTTAATGTCGTATTTTTTGTATTTTCTTAAAAAGAAAATGATAGAAACTAAATTTACTAAATATTCGGTTCTTAGTAGAGGTAATATCAGTTATTTTACACGTTTACAGTTTACTGTTACAAAGAATATAACCATTAGGTAAAGAAATTATGATAAAGATAGGTAAAAAACACTATCAACTATTATGTAAATAGCATCACTAGGTTATGCCATGCAAAATGCAATAATTAATTTTGTACAAATCATCATTATTTTCTTGCGAACAATACTGATGTAATGATATTGGCAAAATTATTATAAGTCAGACTCAATGAAATATTTCCATTTCATACCCTTGCGTTTAAATTAGACAACACAATTATTTAATACACGGGTTTCCAAATTCCCATAAATAAATTTCTTCTAAATCCACGAAATAGGGATTATGATTTACATTTGCTCCACCTCTGGCGCTTATTTAGACTGCAAGGAAACAAGTATATATCAGAAACCAAAGACAAGTTCAATAGATTTTCTTTTAGATATTTGTGGCATAAACTACACGAATTTTATTCAAATTTGGCGGAAAAGTTTCCAACGATAGTAAAGTTCCCTCCCTAGTACCGAATTGCGAATAATCCACTACGTCTTTTATGTTATTTTCCCTGTGTCAATAAATGAATTTTAGATTTTAAATTGATAATATATTATTTAATGCAAATTTAACACAAAAACATGTAAAATCAATTGTTCTAGGCTTGATTTTCTTAAATTGAAAAGAAACGAAAATCTACCTCGAAGTTCTTTGATATATCCTTCATCTGTTCAGCAAGTTCTTGTCTCTTCTTTGCAGCTGCAAGATCAGATCATCATCAGCATTCAATATTGAGTTAATTCAATTACAAACGTTGCCATGGCTTATTTGAGCAACAAAATATAATGAACATACCCAAAACTGATACATCCTCAATTCTCTTCGACGTCCTTACTGCAAATCTTTGAAATGCAGGGCTGAGAAAATGCAATAGAAATACTTAAAGCAAATGAACATACAGCAAAATTATAAACTAAATACTTGATCAGAGCCATTTAACATCGAAAATCTACAGCTTTTGATCTCATCTACACATTGAAGCATATGTGTAAGTAAAACAACGTGCATGAATAGATAATGAAACAATGAAATAGTCAAAATACCGAAAGCATAAAATATACAACCAGATCGTAAATAGGCTATATGTAATTATTTATCTTTCCTATAGTGATAAGAGATATTAAAATTTAATTCTAGTGACGCCTATTCGCCTAATACTAACTAAGATCAGAATTGAAATCAAGTTCTTTTTCTTTTTTAATATTCAATAATAATAATTTATATATGTAAATACCATAGTCATCTCTGCAATCATCACAAGCTTACAGAGGCGTCATTCCACAAAAAATTAACAAGACGCCGGATTCAATCACAACTGTTTCATCATATATTAATCCCCAGTGAGTTAAATTCCTAGTTTCAGACCGTTGGATGCATAAGAAGCCGAGGAAGGGTCATTGCAGTATGAAAGAGATACAAAGATTCACAACTTGCATAAGCCAACTAAAATACAGTCAAGAATAGCGAGTAATCTCGACCAAATCAAATTGCTGATGACTTAACCTACTGGGAAATATGTCCAAACAACACATGTATGAGACTGAAGCGATCAGCCACGGGCTAAGCCCATGCATGAAGAGTTGGAATTGCTTTCGCTTCAATGGAACGAGGCACTTGGAAACGGAATTACTCCAAGAGACCAGAGACAGAAGCTTCAAAGATAGAGAGCAAGGGAAGAGAAACTACCTGTTTGCGAGGCTGTTCACGAGAAGCTCGTTGACAAGGTAAGAGACGACTCTGTTCATGAAATTCCCACCCGCCATGGTCGCAACGATCAAAGCTTCAAGAAAAGAAAAACCCAATTGAATCGATACGATCAACGAGGAAGAAATGAAAACCCTAGCGAAGAAAGGAATTGGATCTAAGAGAGAGACTTTCTCTGCGAAGTTTGATGAGAGAGAGGGAGAGAGAGAGAGTTCTGGTTTGTGAAAATAGAAGAATGATTAGAAAGTCGGCCCATTAGGCCCAATTCAGCTACCCCAAATGAGGTTTAAAGCGCCGCTCAGCTCCGACTAATATTCAAAACAGCAAACGGCATATCCTTAATATCTGCAGTGTTAAAAATTAACCCCGAAAATAGCCTTTGGAAGCGTTTTGTATTTTCATTTCGTGTTTGCATTTTTTATTTTTTAAAATAACTTTATAAAAATATTTTGAAAACGTGATTGGTTATTATTTTATTGCCCAGTTTTTTGAAAAGAAAAAACAAAACAATGTTTGGTTAAGTGAAAAGTTTACACCAGACAAAATTATACTAAACAAAAAAAAATGCATTAAATAATTGTATTATACTAATACTATATTTAACATAGCTACTACAACAACAATGACACAAATGTTATGTTAGGTTTATTTTCCACATATTATGTCACGAGAAAATATATTCAATACTAACACAGGTTTAATTAATCAAAACTTTCTCTGATTAATATTATATAAAGAAACAAATACCACATTTTAATAATGAATTGCGGAAGAAAAAAATAAGATAAGATAAATGAGAGGGAAAAAAAGGCACTTAGAAAAATAAATTTAGAAAAGTAGAAATTAATTAAGAAGATAGTATATTAAATAGGGTGAGACTTCAACCAAGAAAATGAAAACATCAAAAAGATGTTTTCATTTTCTTTGTAAAAGCTTAACAAAATAAAAAGTTGTTTTGACAAAATATTTTATGCAAAATATAACCAATCATGTTTTTGAAAGAATATACTCGGAATCTTTTTCTCAAAAGCTAAAAACGTTTTTGAAAAACGCCTCCAAACAGCCCACTAAACTTTCGTCAAAGAACCCCTCGTATACCCAATGTTGAAAAGTGATGGTAAAAGTACCCAAAGTACGTTTGGGGGCGTTGACCATTTTTTTCCATCCATCCACTAACGGTGCCGTCCACGTAGCCGTTAGCCTCTTTCCATGTGGCACGTCACGTGGTCGTTGACCGCCACGTCGTCCAAACTTTGGGTATTTATGCCGTGATAAACCAATTTTTTGGTATTTATGCCGCGATAAACAATTTAAAAAAAATTGATTGCTAACACCATCTAAATAAAGGTTAATACATTATGGCTTTGGTAGGACTCGAACCCATCACCTCCCTCCACATACAAAAGCAACATAACCACTAAACCACATTGACCTCACATTATATCTTGACAAAAATAAGAATATAAATAGAAACTTATTAATAAGTAACATAGTAATAGAAACATATGTTTTTTTGCACCGGGTTCGGGTTGACTTATTAGGAATGGGGTTGGGTTAACCTTTTCGGACCAAGATCGAGTTGAGTTTTTTGAAACGTGGTCGGGTTGACTTTTTCAGACTTTGGTCGGGTTGATTTTTTTTTCCCGGATTCAGGTTGACTTTTTCGGTACAGGTTCGGGTTGACTTCTAGGAACCAGGTCAAGTTGACTTTATTGATATGGGGTCGAATCTATTTTTTTTTATCAGGATCGAGTTGAATTTTTTGGGATTGGGTTTCTATTACTATGTCGCTTAATAATAAAAAGTCCAACTGGCCCCGTTCCAAAAAAAGTCAACTCGACCTTGTTTCAAAAAGTTAACTCGACCTAGTTCTGAAAAAGTCAACCCGAACCCGTACGGACAAAGTCAACATGAATCCGGTACAAAAATTCAACTTGACCACTGTCAAAAAAATTCAACCCGACCCCGTTCTAAAAAAAGTTAACTCGACCCCGGTTCAAAAATGTCAACTCACCCCATTCCAAATAAGTCAACCCAAACCCGGTGCGAAAAATACATATGTTTCTATTACTATGTCACTTATCAATAAGTTTCTATTTATATTCTTATTTTTGTCAAGATATAACGTTAAGTGAATGTGGTTTGGAGGTTATGTTGTCCTTTTATGAGGGGGAAGGTGATGGGTTCGAGTCCTACCAAAGCTAAAATATTTTAACCTTTATTTAAATGACGTCAACAACCGAAAAAAATATAAAAAATGGTTTATCACGGCATAAATACCCAAACTTTAGTTTATCACCGCATAAATACCCAAAGTTTAGATTGTTGGGAATCACGTTTCGGATTCCGTGTAAATTATCACGAATATAGCCTCCGAACCGTCCGGGTAACATTTAAAAAATTAATTTAATGCGGAATAACTTGTTATCCGTCCAACGGTCCGGATATCGGATAATAACCATTTCACAAGATCTGATAAATATTATGTAATTTAATATTCATATATCATTATTAATAATCTAGTCATAATAGGAAATAAATAGAAAGCAGTAAATGGTTGCATTTATTAACCCAATGCATAAGGCCGTACCTCAATTGACGACTTCCGGCTGCGCGTTCTGAATCGGGCAGGGCTCCGCCAGTGCTGAGGGAAACTCCCGTGATCTTCTGGGATATTCTCCTGGAATCCTCGTACCGAAGCGTGGGCTTCGCCGGCAGGACTCCGTCGCAAAATTTTAACTGATGGTTCTTTTTAAGCTTCCGGAGAAATAGTCTCCTAAGCCGAACCAGAAAAGAGAGATCAGAGAGAAAATTCGCAGACCCTGAGGAAGAGGGAGAGTTCGAATTTTTCTCTGGGGAAAGGTGTGAAAAATGTGTAGAATGAGCCTCCTATTTATAGGCTCAAACCGTAACCGAATTGGAGAAATTCCCTCCCTAAAATTCGAATTCTATATATTAAATATAATTAATTATCTTAATCCAATGGTCCAGATTTAATCTCATCTAAATCCAATGGATATAATTAATTAGGGATTTAATTAAATAAGAAAGATTTAGATAAATAAAAAATCCAATCTTATCTTCTTATCTTTATTAAATTCGAATTATCATATATATTTATATTAAAATTCGAATTATCATTATCTAGATCCAACGGTTGAGATAAATCTTTACACCGATCTAATGGATCAAATTAGTTTAAGATAAAATCAAATATAAAAAGATTTATTAAAAACAATTTCGATTTTATCCTTAACCTATAATTCGAAAATTATATAAATATATATAATTAATTAATTTCCAATCCGACGGTAAAGATTAAATCTTAGACCGATCTAACGGATATAATTAATTAACCAAATTCAAAAAATGAAACTTGGTTACCAAGTTATTAAATTCGAATTTATCAATATCCTAATCCAACGGTTGATATTAAATCATAACCGATCCAATGGATTAAATTGATTTTAGGGATTTGCCAAGATACCAAAACATTTGGTACTTATGCCGCAAATATGGAAAGACCAAATCATATTATTCGAATTGCCTAGGGTTTCATATTATGAAACCCTACTTCGAATTTACACATATAAAGATATATATAAATATATATTTTTATTTATTAATATAAATCTATTAATTATTAATTAATTATTAATAACATATTAATAATTAAATCCAAATAATTAAATTATATTAATATTTCCTGATCTCAATATCACACATTAAAATGTCATGGTGCCACACCATCATTTAAATTCGTGACATGTGATTTAATTTCAAAGTTTATCGAACCGATCATAAACTTAGAAAATCCATAAATCACTAACCGTAAGTCGAAATGACTCGGTTCAAAAAGCAAAGTTGCTTAGAATTTAATTTCCAACAACATGGTGCTGATAGGAAATCTAAATTCTAACTTTCTTTTATCAGTTAATTTCGTGTACCAAAATATGGTACTTTTGCCACGCTAACGATAAAACTATCTGACGTCTGCCACAGACCTTTCAGTTTTATAAGTCAAGCCAAATGATTAAACATTATCCAGAATGTATTTTAATCACGTACGTATCATCCGTTACGGAGCTATCCTGGGGACCATGGACCCGTATCACTTAAGCTCCAACGAACTGCTAGTTGTTCGTCAAACCTCGAAGTGATTCCACTATAGACCCGAGGTTGCACTCTTTAGTGATACAATATATATTATTCCCTTTATAACAGCAGAGTGTCCATTGATACAATCAAATTCGGGTTATTGATCTTTCACTTGATGATCCACACACGAGCAGGCGGTTTCTACCGTTATGCCCCTCATTGCATTTTCATCCTTGACTCAGTCAGTAATATTATGAGTGACCCACTTATGGTTTCGATTCATAAGTTGCGCACGGGTACCTCTCACTTCTCACCACCGACAATAAAGGGAATCATCATCACTCTGAAGAGAGCTGTGTGATGCCCATGTCTATGACCAAGCTACCCTTACTGCTGACTATCATGTTCCCAAAATAATAGTGTTGGGAACAGCGGTAATATTTCGTGTTCTTTAACGGTTAAATCAAAGAACAATCAAGCCAGCAGCTTGGACTCAAGATCACTCAGGACTTAGATCGAATATCCATTTGATCATCTACTAGTGACTCAACTCCAAGTTATCAGTGACGGTCTTATATGATAACTTCCGGAGTTTAAGTCAGGTCCAGTCCAGTATGAAGACACTTCATACTTAATGTACTTCTAGTGAGTGTGACACACACAAAATCCAGAATAGGATTGTCATTTAGTCACATTAATGACCTTATTCGATTAATGGGCTCCCACCTAGTTGATCGGGTCACGGACATTTTAAGTTCATTTATTATGATTATTAATTCTTCCTCACATTGACTCTTTTGTGATAATAATAACATAATTGCATCCTTTATGAACTAAGGAATCAAACATTCTATTTTACTCTACCAGAAACTATAATAAGCATCATCTTTATTCAACGACTTGTCATAATCTTTTACAAATGGATAAAATATCTTGTTTAAGGACACATATGTCCAACATAGATGACATGGCAGTCAACGACCACGTGGCGTGCCACGTGGAAAGAGGCTGATGGCCACGTGGACGGCACCGTTAATGGATGGACGGAAAAAACTGGTCAACGCCCCAAAACGTACTTTGGGTACTTTTGCTACCATTTCTCGACTTTGGGTACAAGAGGGGTTCTTTGACTAAAGTTTGGATATTTTCACCGTCATTAACCCAAAATTAAAAATTCTTTTGGTTCCTTTACACGACTTCAGTGTTCAAACATTAAATGATCTCATTTCAGTCTAATTTTCACGTTTTGGCAAGGTGTACCACCATAATCTCCATGTATTAAGGATAAACACCGCTACAATATTATAGGTAATGTGTTTATATTACGGTATTCAAAGTTTTTTTTTTAGATTATCCATAAATAATCAATTTTTACATTATCAGTAATTTTTTTTTATATAATACTTGCTAAATATTTATTGGTTTTTCTATATAATTTTCTGCATTCGTAATTCTTCGATAACTTATAAAACGATAACGATAAACCCCGGATTTTTAAATTAACATCGCTCTTACCGAGTAAGTTAAATGGATTGATCTTGTCTAGATGTTTAGTGAAAAGCATGATTAGGACTTAGGAGAGTCGTTGAATGATATTGATCATTTCTTTCACAATTAGATTCATGTTTATAGAACATCAACAAATGAGTAAATTTCCAAGCCATGCATAACCCATCAACACAAAGAGAGAATCACATTTACAGATCCTCAGCGATGCGTCGGTGTCGCTACAAAAGCGCCAAGAGAATCTGATTCCACGTGTCGGGCACGCCGGGCAGGCACCAGTGGATGCAGTCAGCGTGGCGCAGCGGGTCCGCCTTCTGCTCCTCGCTCAGCAACTTGCCTCCGGTCTCGGTGTAGACCGACGTGTGGGCGTCGACACGGTACTCGGAGATCTGCGTGATGTTGATGATTGCGACCGGAGTTTTCATCCGCGCGACTACATCCGCAACGGCGGTCATCAGCCGCCTGTCGGAGCCCGTCCCCCAGTGGCCCCGCTTCGCCACCGGCCTCGTCTCGTTGAAGCACTTGATTCCCTCGCTGCCCCAGTCCTTGCTCCTACACAACAAAACCAGAATTCGCTCGATAATAGTGAATATATTTTACGTATGTATTATTATTTGAAATTTGAGTTATGTTTATTATTTTATTTTGGGTTAATAATGATAAATATATTAAAGTTGTATTTAAAATAAAAATGGGACCGCATAGAAAAAAAAAAAAAAAAATAGTACTAGCACGTATTCTCAAGTTCTACTTTATCGTGGTTTGAATGTACTTTTATTGGAAAAAAATCCAAATCTTCGGTAAAGTATAATTCAGATACATTTGCCCCTTAAAAACACTTGAGTCTATGTTACACCCGTTAAATACAATTTAGGAACATTTATCGTTGTTAACCCTTTTTTTTGTTGTTTCTTTTTTTAGTATTGTAAAATAAAATTGGTGTAAATAGTAAATACTAAATAACTAGGTTCTAGGTTTAAATAACTAAATAATAAAAAGTTAAATTCACTTCAATTGTCGCACTTCGCTTTTGTTTAAAATAACAATAACAACTCATCTCTTTTAAAAATTGAGTCCCCAACGAAATTGAAAAAGTCCGAAAAACCGAGACCAAAAGGCCGGTTTGGACAATTCCGGTTTCATCCTTATTTTATTTATGTCTAACCGAGTGAAACTCATATTTGGTTGAAAAAGTGAATTCAATTTTGTTTTGGGTATTTGGTAGGAGTGACTAGGTAGGAGATAGTGAATTGAGAAAGACCTCTGATGCGTGGGAGACATGGTGGTGAAGAAGAGCCTGGTGTGGTTGGGGTTGAGAGTCGAGTCAGCCCAATTGGCCCAAGTCTTGAGCCCAATCCTGTAAGCCACTGCTGCGTCCAACTCCTCGTACCCTTCTTCCCCATTTGCAAACGAACCCCATCTGTGTAAGTATGTAATATTACTTCATCTTCATCACTATCTTCTTTTCTCCTCATATAATAATACTAAATAATTTACATTTTAATATACTAAAATGAGCTCGGTTGGTGCTCACATCAAAAGTCATATAATATCCTTGCGCTATGTTATATCACTATTTTTTTTTCTTGTCATTTACAAATCTTCGTGAACGACCGTGCTCTTTACAATTACATAAGATACGACTTTATAATTAGTTATAATAAATAGAACAATGACATTTATAGTTCCAAGAAATGTAAAATTATAATTGAAAGATATTAAATAATGTAAAGGAATTGACATTAATAAGAGAAAATTATTATAAAAAAGTATTTCTTTTTTATGTAATAAATCTCTTTTTGAGCAGAAATGAGTAAATGTTGGATGCGACATTTACTCTAAAATACAATAGAATGCGGTTGAGTTAGTTGTACATGGTCTTAGTCTAATTTCTCTACAATTTTTTGTGTTTTAATCCTCTAAATTTGTAAATTGTAACATTTTTTTTTTCAAATCATTACAGAATTGATGATGTTAGCCAAAATAATGACAATTTAACATGAATTAAAACTAGATAAAGGGCAAAAATGGCCGTGTTGTTATCAATCAAAGCAAATGATAAACAAACATACAGTGACTTGATCTTGAGGCCGCTCATCCACCAAACGTAGGAGTTGAAGACGAGGATGTCGACGCCAAGCCAGTGGTCGGCGTGTTTGGCGACAGAATCGACTCGCAGAATTCTCTTCTTTGGGTCTCCGATGATGTGCAAGTCCGAGTTCGACTCCACCAGAAATGGTGCCCAATAGAACTCTATCGTAGCATTATACTCCTAATCATTTTATCAAAATAAGAAGAGATTTAGTGTTCGACTATTTTTATCATCTTACATTTTAATTTTTTATTGTCAATAAAGTAAAACTTATTTGGTCGGGAATTTACTTAAATATATTTAAGAGCTATATCACAAAAATTATATTAAAAAAAAAAAAAAACTCACTAATCCAGGAAAGGAAACATAAAAGAATATTTATCATTACGGCTAGTTCAAGTGATTTTGTAATTTAACGATTATCTTTGAGATGGAATGTCCAAGCACACACAAAAAATAAAATGAAAAACACCCACCAATAAAGCAATTTTTTTTTTTTCTTCAGTCTAGCTTCAACCTTAAATTATGGTAAATAATTAAAACAATTTTTCGATAAAACCAATCGATAAACATAAATCAAGTAATCTGTGACCTTATAAACATTTCTTAGTATTTTTTACTATTTTTTTTTCTCGAGATTTTTAAAATGTATTTCATATCTGAAACCAGTTATTGTGTCAAAATCTCTAGTTTATACTTCAAACTACAACGTAATCTCTATAATTTAATGGTCACTATGTTATAATATAATAAATATTATAACATAGTGACCATTTGCTGTAGTATAGTAGTAGGGCAATCAGTAGACATAATCCTCCTTCAAGTCTTGGCTTCTAAGCATTAATAATCAGTAATGATGATACCTTGGCTCTGAAGACTGAATGAGAACGACCTCGTTTCATTGACTTTTGGTCTTCAGGTATGATGGACTCAACGAGGCACACAAATGACTGCCATTGCCCTCGCTGCAACGAATCCCCAACGAACAGAAGCCTCTTTCCCCTCAGCTTCTTCAGGGCTAGTTTTGGACTAAACCTACACGTCATCAATCAATGCTTATATGTTCAGTTCAAAACCAAGGCCCCGGCCCTAGGTATAGCTGGTGAAATCTCCAAATTAACCTCGGTAACGAGCAATCTTCGGGCTGCCACTCCCACCGGCGGAAGTCGGAATCCGGACGACCGTTTTTCACGCACGAGACTTGTCTGTCAAGATACGGACAGCTTGTATCCGTATAGAGAGGCTCAAGCGAGGCGTTGAAAACCCACTTTCCATTCGCGACATTGCACTCTTCCGGGTCAAAGTCAAACCTATCATCTACTACGGAATCATCAACCTTCTCCTCTTTCCTCTCTATAAAAACAAAAAAATTACCGCCTCAATTGGTCAAATTAAGTCCGAAAATCACAAATTAAATTATTTGTATGTATATTTTAAACTATATAATAGTCCATATATAAAGATAAACTATAAAATAAAGGATTTACAACTAGTCTCTATTAATCTTGACATTACCGAAAAGGAGTGTTTCTGTTAGCTTACCGGATTTTCCGAGAACGTCTCTTCTAGAGCACGATTTGGCCTTGAGGATGGAGCTCGAGGAGAGGAAGTTGAGCCTCTCGGCATAGAGGAGAGCGACGAAGGCGACGGAGCATATTATTAGGGTGATTATGGGGAGAGGAATTTTGGCTCTGGGAGCTTTGATTGCTCCCAAATGAGACATTGTTGCAAAGCTGGTGATGGGAATTCAAGTGAAGAGTGTGGCTGATATGGCAATTTGTATTAGAGAGTAGAGCAAATGGTGCAAATGCTAAATGATTGGATTTTGTGAGTGTGAGATTATTTTATGAGTATGTTTGAGTAGGAGTGAAGCTAAAGCATTGTATATATGGTTGTGTAGTTCTGCAATAAATCAGATTATGGAGGTTAAGAAGAGTTAGAAGGCTAACATCTTGGGCTCCTCTTGCAGAAATCTGCTTTGTTAATTGCTCTTCATATATATATATATATAATTTTAATCAAGGTTTTTTGGTACATTCTTCTTGTTGGGGAAAATTGTATTACGTTGATGTTATATTTCATAAAATTTCATTCGGACAATGTTTAATAAAGTTTAAAATGTATAAGCTTGAGAGGTTATATTATCGTACCTTAATATTTTAAATTTGTAATGACATAATTTAGATTTTTTTTATGATCAAAGATCTCAATGTTTATTATTTTGTTTGTCAATAAGATTCTGTCCACTTATTCAGTTGATTGAGCAAAATTTTGAGTGTGCTTCTAACGAAATTTAATATCTCGGAAGTGACACGTATCCAAGATTTGACGACACATTAAAAATTCACTGAAATCAACTGAAAAGTAGATTAAATTTTAGAAAGAAACAAAATAATTAATATTGAGAACTTAAGAACTTTAATAAACTCAAATTAAAATTATATGTTCAGAAATGCTCATGTGTGATATCATACCATTACAAACTGTGCTCTAATTGCTTCTCACATGCATAACAATATTGAAATCTGTTCAGTGAAATCTATGTTACAGTTTCATGCTGTTACATTGCAAAATTTGAAGGACATTGTGGGGACAAATTTTCATGATTTTCCAGCTTATCGGTTTGGGAAATTATTCCTATATAATTTATTTTAGAAGACTCAGTTAGTGTTTAGTTAGTCTTGTCGCCTAAGACATGATGAGTTTGTTATAAAGCGCATAGAAATGATTAGTCATGTAATTCTTAGTTTCTTACACTTCTTAAAATTTAAAAACAAATGGATTCCTTCAAAGACATTTTTTTGCCTTGTATTAATTAGAAATTAGACTTAAGAGTTCAATGAGTTGAGAGTTTGAGAATTTTTTTTGGACATAATAACTCTTCTAATATAGACTAGGATATATATATATATATAATATCTTTAAGCAGCAATTAAAAAAGGGTTAATTGTAGTAAAAGTACCTAAGCTGTTGGAAATTGGTCGGCATAGACTCAACTCTTTTTATCTGGGCAAAAAAGTGTTAAGGTCACGTTTTATGCGGATTGATGAACCTCATCCACTTTTTCAGTTAATTTCTTAAGGACTTCCGTTAGTGACATATCTCTCTCTGGCAAAATGTTACGTTAGTGATGGGAGTACCCAAAAAATTAGAGGAAAACTGAATGTGGTTCACCAATCCGCATAAAACAAAAACTTGGCACCTTTTGCCGCAATTAACCCTAACAAAATTAATGCTTCATTTACCTTCTGACCAATAAAAGTGCCAAAAATAATCTGCCGTCAACATCTATATAGTTGATATACTGAAAACAATTTTGTCAAACGTGACAAAATATGTTGCTTGGAAATGGGATTTAAACTAATTAGCTTAACATCCAGCACAACTAACAATCACTAAAATAGGATTGTTGTTGTTGCTACCATTTTTATATTTTCTTTTTAGGGTTAATGACGGGAAAAATACCCAAAGTTTGGTCAAAGAATCCATCGTGTACCTAAAGTTTAAAAGTGGTGGCAAAAATACCCAAAGTCACATTTGGGGAGTTGACCACTCCATTCTCGTAACACCGTTAACTTACATGTTAATTCTGGCCACGTGGACAAATCTGTTTTGTTAAGTGTAATCATTAGGGGTTCAATTAGTTGTGTTAAATAGTATTAATTAGGGGTTTAATTCCTTGTTTTGTCGTAAACGAGGCTGATGTGGGCTCGTTCACGTGGCAAAAATTATTATGTCAGCAACCCACATTTGTCAACGTGGCCAGAGTTAACGGGTAAGTTAACAGCGTTACGAGAATGGAGTGGTCAACTCCCCAAATGCGACTTTGGGTATTTTTGCCACCACTTTTAAACTTTGGATACACGAGGAGTTCTTTGACCAAACTTTGGGTATTTTTGTCGTCATTAACCCTTCTTTTTATATGCTTTTTGGTGCAAATAGTAAACTGACTTTCTATTTCTATTTGAGTTTTTAGGAATGAGAAGGCTATATCGGATAGTTCTGGCCCAAACAGGTAGAGCTCATAATCTGTAATAAATGACATGTCCTATGCAAGCCCGCGTGGACCTTTATTATCCCAAAAGTCAGTGATAATCGCCGAACAAATGTCAGGGATAGTTCAATGATTATTACTAAGGTCGGTAATAATTGCAAACTTCGAGGATGATCATCGATATCATCGGATGTGAGATATATAGGGTTATAGTTACAATTTTTATGAAAATTAAAGATAATAACTTATTATGGTAAAAAATGATACATTGATTAAATACTAAGACTATTGTAGAGAGTGTAAATGTAAGATAAAAAATTCCACATGGAAACATAGTGAATCATGAGTGAAATATTACACTTTTACGTAACTCTTAAAATAGAGGCACGCTGAAGATATGTCTAGAACTTTCCCCGATGTTTGATACCATACTTGAGAGTGTTTTCTTTTAAAAAAATTAAAGGACTCTGAGCCTGCAGATAACGATATCGTTGTCGCATCCAACACTCCTTCGAGAACTTAGGATGCGTCCATTCTGTGTTCAGTCTCACAGGCTTGAGCTGGTCGAGATGAGGATGTTCCGACCAGTGACAGGAGCGATGGTGGAGGGAATAGGGACGAACTAATTAGGGAGGAGAACGATAATCAAGACGACGAGGAGGAGAAGGATGAGGAGGAGGAGGAAGGAAAAGGCATAAGAAAAACATTTGACCCCGTGAAAATGAAGGGGTATGCGGTACACCACGCGCGATGGCAAGCGGGAAATTGGGGCCAGAATAAAAAGAGCCAGAGAGGGGACTTCCAACCAAGGACGATCCGAGCACTAGCTCGGGTGGAGGCAAGGGCATACGTGGCCGGGGAGCACGCGGCCGGGGCCTAACCTGTCTGGGAAGGAGATGATGCGGTTGAGAGAGCAAGACCGCTGAGAGAATCTTAATAGATTTTGTATTAAGGGAAATGTTGTATGTGTTGAGGTCGGATTTGGTCAAATCCATCCCCAACACAACTCGTGTCGTTTTGTCCATAAACGACATGAGGGAGGCGAGGAAGTTCACCAGCAAAGTGGGTTATCCCCGAGGAGGGCCATCCCCGAGGAAGAATACCCCCGAAGAGGTACATCCGCGAGGGGATGCAGCCACGCGAGCAAGCAAGTTGCGATGAAGCGTCCCATCACACCCGACGAGGAACTTCGTCGTGATGATTGTGTGCAGGGTCGAATGACCCTTGACGAGACGTGCATTTAATGAAGCCGACCTACCCACTCGATGAGAGCATCAACGACGAAGGCCTGCAGAGCCGAATGACGGCTGACGAGATGTGCATTTAATGCGGCGCACCTACCCATGACGGCAGCTTGCTCGGATTTGACGTAAAGCAAGGATAAGCCCTGCCGCCCTCGAATCACGTCAGAGAGTGATGATTAAAGAGAAAAAAGGCGGGAAATATGCAAGGGGAAGGCATTGTAAACTCTATAAAAGGGAAGACAAACCTCAGTTGTAAAGGGCTGGAAAAAAGGGAGTGGAAAACCTTGTAATAGAAAAAGGTCAAGGAAAGAGAGAAATCAGAGGCTCATGATCCTTCATCTGTCCAGCTATTCAACGGAAGAAAACCGAGCTCATTTCGGAAATTATAATAAAACAGAGATATTCATCATTTGTTGTTATTTATTTATTATTTGATGATTGTCTTTGTGACTGGAAAAGGGTGAAAATCCCCCTCTACAGTATGCAGATAAATTAAATGGACCAGGTCATAGATTTTCAACTCATTTTCAAAGTTAGCACAATACAAAATCCCCCTCTACTTTTAATTGTCAACTTATATTTTTCTTTACCGTATTGTTTGAGCGGTTTTAAGCATTGCGCGATCATTTTTTAACCATCATGCAAGGCACTTGGCAGTGGAGAGTAATTGTTTTTAGCATGTTTCCACTCAAGGCTATTTGAAAATGTTAGGGCAAAATTTTGGACTAACATCTCTCATGTTATACTCACTTAAATTTCATGGTGGCTTTGCCAAGTAGACTGATATAGATTGGTAATAAGACTACTCCATTTTCCCTAACTGGTAACAATTATTTCAAAAGGAAAAACTCGCTTCGTAAATTTGAACGAGTCTTTTTCAACATCAAAATGCTTCAATTCGTTATGGGTATGACTATGAGTTCGAAAATTTTGAGTGAAGTACCTCTCTAGCATTCTTATCTAATCTTTTTTAGGTTTTTCTCTATCGAAATTTTGGATCAATGATAATTTTTTAGGTATAATCAATATTTTAGTGATATAACATCGATATAAGTGATAAACTCAAATTTGTACCAAATGTGGAGGAATGAGTGGTAGTCTTGTAATTCGGGAGTAGTGGTGTAGTGGGTTGGAGCGTCTGCAAAGTGAGCTGGTATTGAGCATTATTGGGATGAGGATGATCCCACAATGTTGTTGACAGAGCTGAGTGGTGATGGTGTGCGGGTGTTGATACCATTTACTTGTTTTTATGTAGATAGTACGACACAACTTTTATTTTCAATACAAAATAAATATCTACGGCCTTTTTAATTTTACGTTTTCTTAAAATAATCATTTTAAGGGATGAAAATGTACCTACACGGACGGAACTAAGCATAAGCCACAAGGGACCATGATCCTTCTCCAATACCAAACGTTATTATGTGCACTCTTAAAAAACTAAGTAAAACGTAAATAAATTAAGACTAATATACGGTATTTGCCCCCCTATTAAAGATTAATTCATGTTTCTTTAGGTGATTATTTCTTTGTCCCTTCTTAGTTTAAAATCATAGTTCCGTCCCTGACTACCCGCAACTAAATATTTCCAAAAAACTAATGACCATTATTACGGCTAAAACATAAAACTACAGAAGTTGCATATCATTATATTATCTTCAAATAATATGGAGAAAAAAGAGAGTAAGTTAAGATGAAAATAAGAGGACCACTGGCTTTCCAAACTTGGATGAAAGTTGAAAACCGAACTTGGATGTTATAAGTGTTATATCAACATTAAGTTTAATCAAAGATCGTGAATGCACATTATTTTGTGTATCCGACTATAATTCATACTCACTTTATGTTTTGTTTTAATTGTACGATTCAAGTAAGAGTTGTAAAGTTAAAACAACGATCTATAACTTTATTAATACAAAAATAGCATGATAGATAAAACAAACCTTAAAAATAGCACAAAAATAGCCTGATGAGATGACACATTAGAATCATCATTTGTAATTTTAAACGAGAGAGATAAAACAAATATTATCCACACATATATATGTGTTATGGTGATAAGTTGGCACAATAAAATAGTAGAGATTTGAAATTCTTAAATTTTTAGATTTTTTTTTTCCCACTTTATACACTCTTCAAGTATTTACACTAAACTTTCACTACACCTATATCACTTTTTTCAGTATTTACCCTACACCTAAGACCTAACTATGAATGTCATTACACTAATTATTAATGAAAAATAAAATAAAATAAAAAAGAGGAGAGACAACGTGCCGCTCCAGCGGTAAAGCAAGATCATAAATTATTTGAGGCTGAAGATCTCACCAAAAACCCAATTTGTGCTCACAAAATTACATTAATGAAGCTAAGAATATAAAAAATCAATTAAATCAAATCATACAGCATTTCTACTCATTGAAATCTAAATAATTAGGATTTTTTATGTTACAATATGCGAAATTCATGGTCACGTAAACGGGTAGAAGTTAGAAAAGAGCAAACTGCCGAGAAGAACGTAAGCCGTAGAATACGCCCATATCATATATCCCCATCTCTCGCCACCGTGAGATCTCATCAACTGCGCCGCAAACCAGTAAAGAGGAGGGCTCGACGATAAGAACCGTGTCGCCACCTGTCCAATAAACACATACTCCAATATATTTAAACATAACATTAATCCTCAATTATAGACATTCAAACAGATTTCGGTAACGGGAGGGCAAACCTGCACATGCATGACGAAAAATGCTGTTGCTGCGAGAAACCCCAGATGTAAGACGAAAGGAAGAACAAATACCGAAAAATATCCGTTTTTGTCGGATGATTCGTATTTTTCTGCACGCTGTCCGCCATCTTTTCGTTCTATCAGTTTCTCATTTTGATTAGGACTCGGATTTTCTGCAAGGCAATCACCCACAAATAAGATTACAAAAATCGAACTTCTCAAGTATAGAATAACATCAATTATAATATTATACACCCGTTTATGAGCTTACGTAACAATACGTTCATCGTAGATGAGAGTTTTCGTGGACGGTATTTGATGTTTGCTTTCGAACCAGGCTCAGGGATAAAAAACACAGCTGCAGCCTTCTTATCTTCCATAGAAGCATGAAAGCCTACAGAGAAGAACTTCCGAGGCTCGGATTTTGCATAATGGAAGAGCGACCAAACTGCCAGTGACAAAATAGGGGATGCAAGTAGAAAATTTGGCAATTGTTTTAACTGAAAGTACCGCAAGAAGCCCACATTCCTGTCACAAAATAACAGAATATATTTATTACAGCATAATCAAATATATTATCAACTGTTTCAAGGTAGAAAGGGTAGAAAAAGAGTACCAGTAATGACTCTGAATATAATTGTACAACAAGGGAATCTTTGCTGTGCACCACGGCCTCAATTTGTTTGGAGAACTTCCAACACATATACTGTAGTAACCGTATGCTTGAAACGCCATAAAAGGGGCGAAAATACATAAACAACGCACCACTCCACCAGCAAGAATCTGCATTTCCGAGTAGGTCAATTATGGCGGATTATTCTTGCTCTTGAAAGGATGAAAAGCGATAACGATCCAGTCTCAAAGATATAAATTCACTCAACCCAGAATAAGGACAAAGAGATTGTGTTCTTACATAAGCTTTCTTTCCCAATCTGGCATTATACGACCGGTGCAGAGTTTGAAAGCAGATGTAACCTGCATTGATCACTCCATTAGACCTCGCTAATCCCGAGAGAGCAAGCCAAAGAACCGCAATGTTATCTTTCCCAGATATCAAGTGGTACACGCCTCCAATCGAAAGCAGAGCATACAAACTCTCAGAATATCTGCATCCAAATGAAAACAAAGCTCATTTCTATAACATTCCACCGAATAAAAAATTCAATCCAAAAAAAAAAAAAAAAACAGCACCAAAGAGAAAGAAGCGATGTTACATCGACGAATAAAATATCGAAGCCGGGTTGAAGCAGAACAAGATGGAAGCTCTAAGCGCTGCGTCACGGTCCTTTAAAACAGTAACCGAAAGCCTACTTGAGTGACAGATGAACAAAAACATATGATCAAAACCAGATAGTAAAGCAACCTAATCCAAGCAAACTATAAAACAGTTTGTACAAAATCCTCTAAACAGTTCAAATATCGATGAACAATCTAACTAAACCACTCACTTATAGAAGTAAATTGCTGCAAAGACAAAGGCGATATTGTTAATCACGTATCCGGATAAAGCCAGTACAGCTCTACGCCCAATAATCAGAGTCAAAGGAGCAAAAACTGAAAAAAAAAAAAACCCTCAAATCAACACTTTCTTCTCGAATTTCGAACCACGGAACAAATACGATGAATTAATTCCACAGGTTTAGAAAGAGGCAAAATCGAAACCTGTGTGCGTGAAGCCGGAGATGCAAAGTGGAAGAAGAGGCAAGAAGGCGTAGGTCTGCTCGTACTCATATCCACACTTCGCGATGCGGACAAAGTAAACGCCGTCCCAGACGACGGAGGACTCGATCAAGGACGCCATGGAAGACCAGAGGAGCTTCTCCGTCGGAAGATCGTGATCGTTGGATGGAGAAAGGCAAGCGGGGTCGATCTGCGCGGAGGTATCGTAGGGGCTGAGGAGAGTCCGCCATAGCAGGATCAAGCTTAGGACAATGATCCTGGAGAAGATTGCCATGTTACGAACTGTGGTTTCCATGGCTGATTGGATTCAGTGGTGGGTTGAACTGGGATTCGGAGGAAGGGGACTCAATTTTTTTCTTTCTTTCACTAATCTTACATAGTGAATATATAAAATCAAAATACAGAACTTAAATATTGTCAATATAAACTTGATTCAATATATATCGTCGACTTAGCATATTCCGGCCTTCTAGATAAATAAACTTGATTCAAGCTATACTGCAACATCCACAATGAAAAAAAAGTAATCAAATACCGAAAAAAAGAAGAAGAAATACAAGTTGATACACGGAATCAAATTTCAAGAATTCAAGTATATTATTGGAGTTTAGAAATGAAAAACAAACTTCAAAGTTAAATAAATCACTTTAGAGAGAGATCTAGAGAATATGAAATTGCTAAACCTGTATAAAAGTGAGTAACACAATTGAAAAATCCCATTCTCATTCTAGTCCTACCAATTTCTCACACCAAAATTTATAATCAAAACGCCTTATTCAACCATAACAATCGCAATAAGCACAAGCAAAATGCAAAATGCAAAGAAGACAAATTCACCTGGCAATGTAGAGGAAGATCCCAAACGTGACCGAAGCTCAAAACAAATCTGACCCAAAATCAGAAAAACAAAAACCAGAACCCAAAATATCGAGTTCTCAATGATCTGAACCCGAACAAAAAAATAATACAAAATTATTCAATATTTAAGCTCAAAATCTTACCCAGAAAATACAGAGACAGTCGAGGAGAGAGATCGAGCGTGAGGCGAGGCCGACTGGCTGGCTAAGGAGAAGCGATGGTGAACGAGACCAGAGTGGAGCGGGAAGACAGTCGAGAGAGAGAGAGAGAGAGAGAGAGAGAGAGAGAAGAGTCGATACCATCGTTATAAAAAAAATATATCCAAGTTATTCGGCAAAAGTAGTATAGAGCAAATTCAAAAGGTTGTGACAAAAATACTCTAAGTTTACTTTTTTTTTTTAATCGGTAAATCTCATTCACTTTTTTGTTATTTTTTTTACTATTACCGTCTTCAATTATGACGTCAACAACACAAATCCCAATGTTAATAAGAGGATGAACTAGGAATAGAGAGAAACTGAGAAGGAAAATAAGAATTTGCGTTGTTGATATTCAAAGAGGTTTTTTTTTTACATACATGTTTATTTTGATATTTTAGAATTAGATTGTTTGAGTTTATCATTTTTAATTTGTATCGACGTCGTCATTGACGAAAATAGTAAAAAACTAATAAAAAAAGTGGATATGGTCTACCGATTCAACAAAAATGGTGAAGTTATGTAATTTCACCATTTTTTTTTACCTCTTTACCATCTTATTTTTAAATAAATTAGATACTTTTGTAGGTAATAACAGGAAACATATCATTTGGACCATTTATAATATCTTTTTGTCCTTTTAAAATGCATTATATTTTGTGAGGAATTCGGATTTTCCTGTTTAAAGGCGCTAATAGTATGGGTACCGCGCTTCACATGTGGAAAAAAAAAATTAGCTACAAAACATGGTTGAAAACGTTTGAGCGAGTTTGCGCTGAAAAAGTGTGATAATTGAAAATTTTACATTAACACGCATATATGTAGTTTAAGTTAAGGTATTTAAAATAAATTGGTGGAATAACAATCGAATATGAAAAACAAAATTAAATATTCTAATTGCTTATAGGAAGTTTTTTTTTTTTTTAATCTTCTTGGCAGCGAAAATATTTACATTTCGATTTCGTAGTAATTTAATACTTAATGTTAAAATTTGGTGGTAAAAACCATCAATGTTATGTTTTTCTAACAATTTAATTGAATTGTTACAAGGTTCAAAATGCCGTTTTTGCCGATAAATCGGTTGCAGTTTTCGAGGATTATCGATGGATTTTCGAGGATTATCGATGAAAAACCACTAAAATAGTTTTAAGAATATATTTACTAAGTTTACATATGTAAATAAAAGAGTCTCAGTCTCACATATGTTAATACTCAAATAAAGTCATGTCATACTAAAACAAATGTAAATAAAATCATGCCATGGTCAAACATAAGAAAATAAAAATAAGATTAAAAGATACTACATAATTTGATAATACACATAATTAACTATTTGACTTTGTGGAGAAGTCTCACATGGAGCAAAACCAACGGTGGAACGTTTATAGCATTTATCAGATTAGTATTAGAACGTTTGCATGCTTTTGGTTTAGTTATAAGTAGAAGCATATACCAAAGCATTAGACACATGGCAAAAACGTTTTCTTAATATACTGAACTTTATCCGTCGTTGGTTTTCCTACATTTTCGTTGGTTATAAAGGCTTACATATTCAGACTTCGTTGTCGTCTTGAAGGTGTATTGGAGTAAAAAATTTAGCATCTGTATATTGGAAAGAATACGGTTCCATTGTTTCCAACACCGATAGAGACCGAATTTGCTTCAAGGAGAGCTTTGAACGTGCCTTGGCTCGGTTTCTCTGATTTCTCTAATTTTCAGATTCTTTGATGTATATGATTCTTTCTTTGGTTGATTTTGTTGTAGATCCATCGATTCTCGAACTCGAAGGATGATCCGTCCTTATGGTACATCAATCTATCTATCTTGATACTTGGCTAGTAGGCCAAGTTAATTTTGTTTTCTTGAAATACACCTTTTTTTGTCTTTTTTTTTTTTTTGCATTGAAGGTACTTTTGTTGAAAATTGTTGAAAGTGTAATTTTTTTGGAAAGTACCGTCGTTATTTTTACACTGTTTTTCCGGATAATCGATTGACATGGAATATTTGCCGATGCTACGGGCAAGACGAATAATCGATGATTATCGAGGATAATCGAGGAAAATTCGAACCTTAGTTACAAAGTTGTAATGTTATTAATATCGACATAAACTTTCTTCCTTAAGAATTAAAATTCTTCATAAAATGTAATAAAAACATGTAATTAGTTATCTTTACTGGTACATTTTAACCTTCGTTAGTGTTACAAACTCCAACTTCAGGTTCTCATCTGCAAATTTCTCATTTTATATCTAGATTGTTTGAATGTTTGTATTAAAAAAATTGGAGTTAAGAATCGATTGGGCTTTTTGACCTTTACAATAATAGTTTTGTATAGATCATCAGACAACTTCGTATTAGTTTCAATTATTGTTGCAATTTGCAATGTCATTTGCTTATTTGAAAACCAATGAGAGCAGGATCAGCGAGAGTTCAATAAATCATTTACAACAAAAAAAGTTGTGTTACATCTTCTCCGTCAATGATTCTTAAAATTGACACGCACAACTTGTTGCATGGATTTTATGAATAAAAGACATGGATTCTGTTTTTATAGATCTAAAAGTACTTTTTATATGACTAAATTGTGGAATATTTTCTCTATTAAATAAAATTTACTAGTGTTTATGAATATTAGACGTTTAATACTAATGAACACTATGGCTGAACAAAACCAACAGTGGAACGTTTATAGCATTTATCAGATTAGTATTAGAACGTTTGCATGCTTTTGGTTTAGTTATAAGTAGAAGCATATACCAAAGCATTAGACACAGGGCAAAAACGTTTTCTTAATATACTGAACTTTATCCGTCGTTGGTTTTCCTACATTTTCGTTGGTTATAAAGGCTTACAGATTCAGACTTCGTTATCGTCTTCAAGGTGTATTGGAGTAAAAAATTTAGCATCTGTATATTGGAAAAAATACGGTTCCATTGTTTCCAACACCGATAGAGACCGAATTTGCTTCAAGGAGAGCTTTGAACGTGCCTTGGCTCGGTTTCTCTGATTTCTCTAATTTTCAGATTCTTTGATGTATATCATTCTTTCTTTGGTTGATTTTGTTGTAGATCCACCGATTCTCGAACTCAAAGGATGATCCGTCCTCATGGTACATCAGTTCCGCTACCATAGCCTCATTGACATCATTGTTTGTTTCCTCACGATCGGGGAACGTAAGAACATCATCGGGATTCCAGTCATCTTCATTAACCTGCTCATGTTGCTCCCTCTACGCATCGGCATAGCCTCCCTCAATTCATCCGAAGGATTCTTTTCATGCATGTATCTATACAATTTTATTGCCACATTTGCAACGGCTTGCTCGTTTTCATCGAGGGAATCGAATGGTAGATCAAACATCTTCTTGTTAGCCTCTGCGACTAACTTAGTTAGCCAAGTTGAAGCTTTGCCAAACTTTTGCTGATCCGATGCCGGAGATTGACGGGGGCGTTTTGACGCCGAGACAGGAGCATAGGAGTGGGTGTTCTGTCTCTTTCTTGAGCCTTCTGGTGATGGTGATCCATTTACGAAAACCTTGCTGTTTGGAAACGTTCTTCCCACCTCGTGTTTTTCTCCGTAGGGGTGAAGGCGATTCTTTTTGTGGCTTCAAAGACTTTTTCCCACCTCGTGTTTTTGTCCGTGGAGGTGAAGGCGATTCTTTTTGCGGCTTCGAAGCCTTCTTCCCCCTCGTGTTTTTCTCTGTGGGGGTGAAAGTGATTCTTGTTGAGCCTTCGAAGCCTTCCTCCTGCTTCGTTTTTTTTTTCTTCTCTGGATCAGGAGCAGGGCGAAGTAACCTATGTCGAAGCCGACTTTTGTCAAAGGCAGGGGGCGACTGCATGATCCGTTTTTCATTCTCCAACAAATGCACGAGCTGTTCATAGCGAGGATCTTCCAATGGTTCACGCGGTAGGAAAGAACTTATGTAGTACGTGTCAGCTTCCGCAGGCCGGACCTTAAGTATACTCAATTGTTCCTGCAATAAACGAAAGGATCAATAGATGATGCCACCGCTATATAACATGAATTTATTCAAGTTCCGATTGGCCGCTATGTACCTACATTACCGCTATACATTACCGCTATGTAACCACATTACCGCTTTGTAACTACATCACCGCTATATTAAGCAACTCACTGCGGAAACCCCCATCTCTATAACCGTATCAATCTCTGTGAAATCCTTATGATAAGTCCCGATTGGCCGCGTTTTCCATTTGCAAATTCGCGGTTCTTCGTCCGCCGACTCTAGAGGGTCAGCTAAAAACGCTGCCACTGCCGGCAAAGACTCATACGCCAAAAACTGCAGGAGTTAAAATGTTAATTTGAATGTAAGACTTACGGAGAAAATAAACAAATAAAACAGTTTACATATACCTGTAGTGGGTGTAAGAACCCAAGAATGCTCATGTCCACCTGATTTTTGCCTAGCTTCGCAAGCAGCTCCTTTCTTCCCTTAGCATGGAGCTGTTCTAATGAGTACTCGAATGAAATTCTTCCCCAAGGATAAGCAATAAATTCATCAAGGTTTTTGACCAGTAGAATAAACTGTGTAGCTGGGCAAAAATCTCCGTCCTTGAAACAGATCGCTCCGAAGACGAAGTACAACAATATCAAGCGCTTCTTATCATCCCCACTCACAGAATTATCCTCAATAGTTTGGAGGCGCTCGATGATCATGTTGAGTTTCACCTTCTTATCTGTATCATTTGGCCATAAGCGTATCTTGAAAGCTTTGTAGAGATGCTTTTGTTCCTTCTCATCTTGAGAAATCCCAATTGTTGGCAGGTTATGGCAACACAGACCGGTGAGGATTGCAAATTCCTAAACCCCGTACCGTAATGGAACGTTGTTTACCAACATCCACATCTCCTTGTCGTGCGGTTGTTCTTCGGTGTATCTGATGAGCAAATTCCACAAAAGTTGGGCACAATGCTCATAGCGTAGTGGGACATCCAACAAATACCCAAACTAGGTGCTCGGAGGGAAATTAGGAAGTTGTAAGGGTTGCGTGAGTGAGGCGATGAATGAGAAATAAATATAAAAAGGAAACTTAAACAAAGGGTGAATTCGGGATTTCATTAAATGCAGTGTAATGAGAAAGGGCAATCTCGTCATTTACTTTTGTTGGAGATTAAAATTAATTATAAAAGAAATATCAGATTTATTAGGCCTTAAAAATCTATATATATATATAATAAAAGCATGAAGACAAGTTTTCTCAACAAATTTTTTTATAATGGCATCTTGAAATGCTATTTTTTTTTTAATTTTGAATTAAATTTAAATACTCATACCAATAATTTAAGATGCATTTGAGAATTTATGATGATCACTAATAATACCAATAATTATATTAAAGTCTCAATTATTTCAAATAACAATCAATTTTTTAAATGGTGATTAACAATCAATTTTCTAATGCCTCATGCAGATATATGCTCTCATATTTTTTGAGATTATATTACACATATATGGTCTCATATTTTTTGAGATTATATTTTTTTTTCTGGTTGTTTTTGCAGAAAGTAATATAAAATTGGAGAAGAGAAGATGCAACAGTAGTTATACTAAGGGGGTTGCATCATGAGTTGTTATAGATAATGAGATTAAAAAAATGGTGAATTATTTATTTAGGACTTGATTTATGTTTAGGGTGAATTTTCAATAATCTATCTATATATATAAAAGCATGAAGACAAGTTTTTTCAACAAATTTTTTTATAATGGCATCTTCAAATGCTATTTTTCTAGAATCTATATATATATAAAAGGAAGATCACATGTAGATGACATGGCATGTTATAACAAGAGAGAATCGAGAATTCTATTTTTATAGAATTTAGATTTTTTTCTTCAAAAGTTCAATTCATAATAATAATCTTCATTTATTGTGCAGAAAAGAAAAATTTCAAGAGGGTATTAATTGGATATATTTATGAATGAATAAACATCAAGAGGTTAATAAAGTTAAATTAAAAAAATTTACACGTTCAAACTTCAGCCTTCACATCTATTTCTGAAAATTTATTGTACAATTCAAATTACATATCAATTAAAAAAATAACTTCATTACATATCAAATTGTATATATAATAAAACATACACATAATAATTAATTCATTTAGTTTTAGTCTCTCTAAATCTTTATCTATAAATATATATATATATATATATATATTGGTATTCGGAGTATGATTTGAGAAAATAGAAAATTAAGGATTGGAGAATTGGTTTTTCTAAAATTTGAATATTTAATAAAAAATAATTTTTTATGTACTTTAAAAGAGTATACTATCCAGCATTAATGTATGAATATCATTCTCTATCTCTATAACGCATTTAAGTTTTGGCATTAATTTATGAAAGTCATTTAATCGATAAGGCATTTCAATTTAACCGACTTCTCCACGGACTTAAACAGTCGCATATAATAATTTAATAGATGCATATCTTTTTTTACAAGCTTTTAACTAATCCAATAAATATATATATATATATATATATATATATATATATATATATATTGGCCAGTTTTTTGAAGATGACATGGCGTAGTATATTAAGAAAAGATTGATAAATCCTCTTATTAGAGAATCTGTAAATTTTGTAAAGACATTTTCTTTAGATAGATAATTAATGTATCATATTCTATTAATTACATTAATTGTAACAGAAGCACCATGAACATATTAGAAACGACATCAACGTATGTAGAATCGGAAGGAACACTTACTAATGGTCTTTATTAATGGAATGTATATAATTAACAACTTATGTATTGGAATATAAAAAGTCACGATGCAACCATACTATTATATATATATATATGAATATACATAATCTCATAGCACACACGCCAGAAATAATTTTTTCTCATAGCACATCAGAAATATATATATATATATATACATATATATTATACCGTGTGTATGTTGTAGATGTATTATATATTGTACCAAAATGAATTATATATATACATATATAGGGGATATAATTGATGTTTCCTTTCTCGGGTTGCAGCTTTCGGATCTACATTTGACGAGGTTCTGATATCTATTTTTTTTTATAGAGGCTATGATCGGCGGTCATTTTTCGGTGGCGGCTTACGATTTTCAATTAGTTAGTGTTTGATATCTTTTATTGTGCAAATTGTTATTTTTCTCTTATATTTTTCTTTTTTTATCAGTGGGTTTATATAGTGAATGATTTTGTTTTCCGGTGGTTCCGATCTACAATTGGTGAGAGTTCTATATCCTTTTTTATGAATTATTTATTTTCTCATTTCTTTATATGTTGTCGTTTCTAATTTCAGAGATTTTTAATGTATATATATTAAAAAAAATCCGACCTTTTTTAAATATCAATGGCTTTATGGTGTGGATTCTCCGGTGGCGGCTTTCTGATCTGCAATTTGTGAGAGTTCGATATTTTGCGGTGACAGTTTTTACATGTGTTTCAATTGCTCGATGGTCTTTTTTAAAGCTCTAACAATATGTCACATTCACATTACTATTTGTTTTTCATATTACATGTTTCTTATTTTGCTTCAACTATATATTATATGCATTATTTTTTTACTCTCTCGGTAAAACGTGTAATTTGGTCGTCCATTGGAAGATTTTTCAACGATAAAAGTATGTTTTCGTCATCGTCATTGTGTTTTTTTTTTTTTTTTTTTACTTTTAACACTCTTTTTTCTAATGTTACTTTTTTGTTCATTCAGATTAATTGAAACTTCAGAGTGAATTAATACATAGAAAGTGTGTGAGTTTTTTTTTTTTTTTTTTTAATATTGTTATTAATAAATTTGAATTTTATACTTTGACGATAAGAGTCCTAACATGAAGATAAGTGAAGGTTTTTTTTTTTGGTGAAGTTCTGTTTCTATTGTATTATTTTTTTTTTGTAATCTTTTCATTATTTGGATAAATAGAGATTTTTAAAAGAAAACAATACCATAGTACAAAATTGTGATGTAAACTTTTTAATGTATTGTTAATAATTTTAAAGTATATACTTCGATATAAATAAAAAGTAAATACTTTGATATGAATTATTGATGTTATTGCTAATTATTATTTGGAAAAAGAATAAAAATCTGCTCTATTACTCAACAATAGAAAAGACAATGTAACAATTATTTTTTTTAATATTTCTTACGGGTCCTGTTTTGTTGATAAGCGTGGATATTGAATAGTTTGATATCGTCCTTTATATTGTGCTGCAAATTTTTGTATACATAGTAAAACTTATTTCTCATTAATCACCTTAACTAGTTTTGAATTAAATTTAAATGATGACAAAATTTTCTCAACAATTCTCTTATAAAGACATGCTCAAATGCTAATTTTTGAGAATTTTGAATTAAAAAAAAAAACTCATACCAATAATTTAAGATGCATTTGAGATTTCGGTTTTGATTATGTCCACAAAAAATTGTATTTAGTACGTGAATAATTAATTTTAGAATATGCAAAGAAAAATGCGATAATAGCGACTAAAGTACCTAAATCATGTTATACAATTTGTTTACTATATATATATAATGTATTTTCATTTCTTAATTTTCACAATTTTAATTTAAAAATCTATCTCTCTCTCTCTCTATATATATATATATATATATATATATATATAAGCAAAATCTCAAGTGGGTGACATGGCACTATCAAATCTAAGGAATTGTTATTTGCTATTTTCTCATATTTTTGAATTTTTAAATTAACATTTTCATCTTAAATAGTGTATCATTCAATTGCTTCTTATTTCGATGAATATGGATTCATGCATTCATTTCTAGAGTTTGTCATTTTTATGATAAAAAAATAAGTTCTCAATTAATTAATAGTATTCGTTAGTGCTTGGTGGCTTTTCATATCTTTTCTCAATAAAGTTCTCAATAAATAACTCTCAATTAATGTATTATAACTCTTTGACATGTCTTCTTATCTGAGTTTTTTGGAACGTAAAGACGTTATTAGGAATAGGGGCCTTTCGTTGCCTCTTTCCATTCATTTCAACCTTTTTGCCTTTTGTTTATATATCTCTTTTTTTTTTTTTCCGGTGCGTCCATGTCCTTCAAGCTCTCTTTTCCTAAACAACCTTCTCTGCCCACTCTCTCTCAAATCTCTCTAGCTCGGCGACTCTGTTGGGCCACGTGATCCGTAGTTTCATAGGTGTTGGGCGACTATCATGAATCTTCAAAAACTCGATGTTGACGCCAACGCACGACCTTCTTTCCTCCTGCAAGGAGTTCAAGAGGATATGAGAAATATTTTTTTGAATGAAATATTTTTCAAGTGATTGATTATTCAGCGATTTGTATACTAATGTTCATCGTGTTTTGCTTTCTTTGTTATTTTTTACAGTACTTTACACTGACAAAATATTTGCTATGTTTTACCTCTTTGGGTTTTCCTTTTTTTGCTCTCAAGTATTTAACCAAGTTTCTGAAAAACAATAATTTGAAGAAACTAAGCCAACCTTTCTATGTGATTTATATTTTGGTAGTGACAACGTCTCTGCACTATGCCTATAGTACATCATGAATAATAATATATTTTCTTCAATGCCCCATATATTTTCACTATTACAAAAACAGAGGAACCTATGCAGTTAAAGGTTGTAGTTCAACAAACGTTCTTAAATTTTTGGCCAAGCAGACGGCATTGATCCGAAGAACTACAAACCCTCGCCGAAGCACTCTTCAGATACTCATTGGTATTAGCCTAGTAGGATGATGAATACGGTCTTTGATGTTGTCGATTGATTTGAAGTATAATTATACTATATATTTCTATCTATGTTCATTCTTGCTTTGGCATTTGCTATATTATGCTCCTTCTATAATCTCATATATATATATATATATATATATATATATATTCTAATCTCATTGATTGTATTAGGCTCAAGTCTAATTATACTATATATCTCTATCTATGTTCATTCTTGCTTTGGCATTTGCTATATTATGCTCCTTCTATAATCTCATATATATATATATATATATATATATATATTCTAATCTCATTGATTGTATTATGCTCATACTGTGAAGGATTATATTCTCCCCGACTTGCCTTTGCCTTCTCGGACCGTCAACCCTCGGTAGGGTTTTTTTTCTCTTTTTTATTTATTGATTGCAATTATTTTTTTCGCTCTATTACAATCATAACTTCTTGATTAGTTGATTTGATTCACAAGTTCTTGATTATGTTTTTGCATAAAAGAAACAACCTATTGATTTCATGTTCTTTGGTGTCACTAGAACTTCTAGGCTACCGAGGCGAAGAGTAAGAACAAGCAAGCTTAGAGTTCCGAGATGGTATTGGTCATTAGATGATCAACATTTTAGCATAATAAGTTAAATATGTAAATTATTGCAAAATTTACTGGTGCATACCACAATGTATCATGCAATGACCTAAAAAAGATCATGTATTTATTTACAACTTTTCCTCACGGTTCAATATTGCACCATATATGTATATACTATATATATAATTTAAAAGGGTAGTATAAGTTTGATTCAATATTTGTACATTTATGAGTATAATAGTTGTATATAGTCATATGAACATATTGCCATTAATTTTGCTGGCTCTATTTATCTATTTCAATTTTCAAAATAAATCGGGATTGATAAAGAATATCATGGCCCTAATTTAGACTTAAAAATTAGTTGAGAGCTCATATTTAAAAATTTAGCGAGGGAAACTAATCCTTTAAATTATATTTTCACAGTGAAAAATAAAATATCAGCGATCAAGAGTGGTAAGAGTTGAGTGCTCTTATCCTTGGCTTAAACCTTCACAACGACTAAAATCGAAATCAAATGATCAAGAGTGGTAGAGTTAAGAAATGGTATTTCAATCTTTGAAATTATAATATCACGGTGATTGACAATCAAGAGTGGCACTTTAGAAATGGTGCCTCAAATAACGTCATTGTTTGAGTGGGTGCGTAAACCCTATATGCTAATCTCATTGATGGTGCGACAACCATTGGTCAAGTGATCAGCTCCGACAATACGAAACCATCGACGACAAGTAAAATAAGCAAAATAAATTGGTATATTACCGATTTTAAACTAATATTGAGACCGAGATATCGGGATTATAATAAACCCGTATTTTGAAAGTTTTCAAGTGTTACTAAGACTGTTAAAAATAATATCTAACTATATATATAGAGATTATACGCCGATAAAAGTTTTGTAATTAAAAAAATTTACTTTTTCTATCCAATAAAAAATTGATATACAAAAGCTAAGATGCGCAATTAGATCTCCAAGTGTGAGGATTGAATGTCCCGCATTTTTTTTATGGATGATGAGCGTACTTAAGAAACGCGAAAGACCAAGTAATATTAAAAAAAAAAAAATTAGGGATAGTAAGTAGTAAGTACACACAAGCACTTATATTTGTTCATTAAACTAATTAAGTTTTCAAATGCGAATTTCAATAATATAAATTAAAATGAAATCAGAGCAATGTAAAATATGTATATATACAATTCTGTATTCAGTTTTCGCCGCATTGCAATAGAATTATTTTTATACCAATATATTAACAGTAAATGTAAATATAAACAACATTTTCTTTTATATTGTCATTTTTTTTTCACATAACTACGTCACATTTGAAAATAATTGTACATTATTTGTTCTAACAACCTCATGTAATTTCATTGGTAAAATATTTACAGTAATTTGCTTTATTTTTTATAAGGTATTATCCACCTGTTACTCTTTATTCTTATTAGATTTATTATATTATCTATTACTATTTGTACAATTTTGCATAACAATATATGTGTATTGAGACATAATTACAACTAGTGAACATCACCGCGCGAACACGGTGGCGATAAATATATATTTATAAATTTAAATAGGAATATTGAATAGTTTTATTGTTTAGAATGTGTGTTGTAGTCCAAAAAATTACATGCTTACATTAAATTATTGTGTGATTTTTTAAATACAATTAGCTCTCTAAGTTAACATATTCCTTACATGGGCACTTGATACAATATTTTTCAAAAAATATTATCTGAAACATAAATAAATCATTCTAAACATCTAATTAAATCCAAGCGATTTTAACAGAAAATTCTGTAACTACTCAAATTATAAAAGAAATCTTTATTCTAAAAAAAGTTACTTACAACAAACATATGTATATAATATTGAGGTCTTTAAATTTGGGATCGGAGGTGTCGGGCCTGGCCTGGCCCTGCTCCTAATATATCAGTCACACAAATTAAAAAAAATATGAAGAATAGCGATAATCAAATTCGTTTGACCATGTTATAAACTGAAGGAAGTAAACTCAAATAAAGTTCTAAAATAATAAAATAAAAATCATAAACTCAAAACTTGGTTGCAATCTAATAAACTGAGAAGTTAAAATACAAAATAATTGTTAATGGATAGTCATTTAATCTAGTTTTCCTTCCAAAATCTCAATTTTTTTCTATCTATTATTATTCGTGGGAAAAATTATATCATATTAAAACGGCAATGTTTTATCATTGTTGTCTAAGAATCCCCTAACTTTCATTTTTATTTGGAAAAAATGAAAATATTAAGTTACATGCATTATCTTGCTTGTGATTAGTAACGTAAATAGCATAAATTCCCATAGTTATTAGAAATTACCTATATGTTCTGAAACTTTTTATAAAGAAAAAATACCTTATAATGGCTGCGTTTGGCAAAGCTTAAATTGCCCAGTTTTTGTTTTTTTATAAACCAAACCGCTATATGGGTGTTTGGCAAACTAGTTGTTAATAAAAATTCCAAAAGCGATTTCAAAGTTTGTTCATGAGTTTCAAAAGCTAGAAATCATAGCTTTCTCCAAAAACGATTTCAAAGTTTGTTCATGAGTTTCGTAATTTGCTATACAAATTACTTAAATATCCTTTATCTCCTAAAATCTCTCTAACAAACTTACTAAATAAATTATATATATATATATTAATCTAAGTAAACGATGGATTTATTTAGCAAACAAACTCCTTAATAAACTCAGAATAAGTAAACGATTGATTTATATATGTATATATATATATTAATCAAATTAATCGATGAATAAGTAAGAAGCCACATAACTAACTCCTTTAATCATAGTAATGTTGAATAGTAAACGATGAATGAGTAAACTAAAAAATATCCTAAAATTCTCAAAAGAGTTTAGAACTAAGTGTACAATTACGTGTATTAATAAATATACACAATTACATCAAAATATACAAACATGTATATTTGAAGCGAATCCTTAATCATCCTCTTCATCTTTCATCTTAGAGGAAACTGGGAGCTTTTCAAGGCGATCTTCATCCGTGTAAGTTTTATGAAAATATTAGTACCCAATTGACGTTATATACTGCTGTTTCCGTAAAATGTGTATTGCAGTTGACAGTGATACATACTTTTGAGAACAATGAACAAAACAACGAAAGACAATGAAGACCCATAAACTGAAAAACAACGAATACATACCAATTGTATAAAATGAAAAACATTGAATTATATACCAGTTCCATCCACTTCTAAGCTCGTACTCCATCGTAATCCCAACTTTCAAGAATCTGCCAGTTTATTCAAAATAATATATTTCAGGGTTTTCCATCAGATTCACGATAATATATTTTAAGATTTTTTTTTCTTTCAAACTAATACCTTTTTCTAAATTTCGCCCTCATAAAAAAAAGTATTAAGAACAAAACTTTTCATCTATACAAAATCAAGAATATCTATTAACTAGAAGAATACTACTCAACATAACAAAACAACAATAAAACTAACCGGGTAACATACCAAAGTCATGAGAGCTTAAAGCTGCGCAGAAGCTTAAATGAAGAGAGAACTTGCATGGGTTATTGGGTTATTGTCCATCTTTTCATTGGCATGGATTGAATTTGTTGAAAAAAAATGAAAGTAAAAGTTTACATATTTGACAAACAAATATATATATATATATCAAATTAATTAGAAGAATACTACTCAACATAACAAAACAGCAATAAAACTAACCGGGTAACATACCAAAGTCATGGGAGCTTAAACCTACGCAAAAGCTTAAATGAAGAGAGAACTTGCGTGGGTTATTGGGTTATTGTCCATCTTTTCATTGGCATTGAATGAATTTGTTGAAAAAAAAAAGAAAAAAAAAGAGGAAAAGTTTACATATTTGACAAACAAATATATATAATATATATATATATATATATATATATCAATTTGTCTCATTTCCAAATTCTCAAACTTTGCTCAAGCGAATAGTAAGCGTGTGCAGGAGCTTCACCCACGATACCATTACCTCTCATATCCTTGAGGTCTTGCCTTCTATGCATTTTGGGTTTTATAACACAAAATCCAATAAAGAGAGAGAAGAAGATAGAAAGTTGCTCAACCCTTATAAATGCTGTAATAACATGTCTATAGAAGGTTAGGAAGATCAAAAGTTCGATGAGCCCTTAATCATCCGTCCGTCATAAATCTATAATAATTGTGTCTAGCATTGAAGCAACATAGCTTCTTGAGATGCAGGCCGTTATTATTTATACAATAACATTTTTATGTATGATGTTATTATTTGAAATAATAAATGCTTTTAATTTTTATTTTTTTTTGCATTAATTGGTATGCAATGAATTTGTACGAATCTTCATGAAAACCATGAAAACAATAATGCAAAGAAGCACGAAATAATACAAAATCTAAGAAAATAGGAAATCCCAAAAGCTTGTTTGAGAATGTGCCGTGTAACAGTTCAAAACCCTTCCTTTTATATATAGATATATAGATTTATATGTCGAGGTTTAATTTAACTTTCTATGCATTTAGTGTCGATATTATTAGAAAAAAAAAAGTATCATAATCGCTTAAAATAATTTTCATGTGACACATTTAATATTTTTTTTATTGATCGAAAAATATAAATAAATTTTTGAGATATTTCTCGGCGGTCCACTAGTAATTGTAAAATAAATCTCACGTTGTACGAGCTTATTCAAAATCCCAAAGAAGTGTTTTAGGTAGCCAATTGATTCGTCACTGCAATGGCGGCGACACTCAATCTCAGCCACCTCGCTTCACTTCACACCTCTCGTCGCTTCTCACTCCTAAACCAATCTTCCCGATTTGCCCCCACCATCTCCTTCTATTCACACCCCATACCCTCCTCCCTGACCTTCCCTTCTTCCCTTTCTCTCAAACCCCACACAACCAGACCTCGACCTTCGATCGTCGCTTCGGCTCTCAAGTCTCTCGCATCCACTGAGCCTCTCGTTGTCCCCGAAGACTCCGACCAAATCGCCGGAGTGTTCCCGCCCGAGACCGGCGTCTACGCCGTATTCGACGGCAACGGCGACCTCCAGTTCGTCGGAATCTCGAGGAACATCGCGGCGAGCGTTCTCACCCACCGGAAATCCGTGCCGGATCTTTGCCGCTCCGTCAAGGTTCGTAATCTTGTTCTTCGGGGAGTTTGCCTCTAGTCGAATCGTTGTTCGATTATCTTCGCTTCGACATGAACTTTCATGATTGAACTCTGCTTTTGCGTGAATGCGAACCGCACAACGTCGCAACTGGAAGTTCTTATGCGTCAAATAAAATGAATTCTAGTTGACTGCTCAGTCCAATTTGTCCTTTTGAAGCCATGAATATCAGGATATCATAGTTGAGTGAAGCATGTATATAAGCTCAAGGGATTAAGCACCTTGAACTGGTACCCAAAAAAAATTGAAAAACACAAATGTAAAATAGATTCCATGGAACTACGTGAATTCTGATATCTGTCCCACATAAGGATAACGAAGAAGAAAAATTTGTAAGAAATTTATTGCTACTTGGAACTCTAGTTGGCTCGATTCAGGACTTGCTCGGGTTAGTCAAATTCTGTGGCATATGACTCTCCCACACTTGATTATTGAGCTCATCTGATTTATGCATTGTTCAGAATTGCGTAGTAGAAACCGGAATAATTCTTTGCGGATTCCCTTTTATAGTTCACCATACTTCCTATTGTGTTGAATTGGCTCGGCTTGCCCGTTGAGCTGTTTTTATTTGTTTTCCTTGTTTTTTAAATGTTTGACGGTTTTCCTCAAACTTAAGGTCGAAATCATCATTTGGCATAACTACTAATGAGGAATTGGAGATATGCCCACTAAAAGATCTATGCAACAGTTTGACGGCATGACGATTTTTTTTGTCTTCTAAAAGTTGACGGCAACCGTTGGATATTTTATGGCTACGGTGTAAACTGCTGGAGTTTACAAGTTCAAGGGACAATCTGATGCAAACTTAGAATTTGCAACAAATTTAAGCAAGAACAAAATCAGCTTCTATTAGATTTATGCTCTTCTAACTTCTCGTTCATGGAACACTAACCAACAGGTTGGCGTAGTAGAGGAACCCGACAAGGAAGCCCTGACGCAGGCATGGAAATCGTGGATGGAAGAGCACATCAAGGCTACCGGAAAAGTCCCGTCGGGCAATGAATCAGGTAACGCCACTTGGGCTCGCCCCGCCCCGAGGAAGAAGGCTGACCTAAGGCTGACTCCCGGCCGCCACGTCCAGCTTACCGTCCCAATGGAGCAGCTGATCGATCGGATGGTTAAAGAGAATCGGGTGGTGGCGTTCATCAAGGGCTCAAGGAGCGCCCCGCAATGTGGGTTCTCGCAGCGGGTGATCGGGATCCTCGAGAGCCACTCCGCCGACTTTGAGAGTGTTGATGTGTTAGACGACAACCATAACGCCGGGCTGAGGGAGGCACTGAAAGCTTACAGTAACTGGCCGACGTTCCCGCAGGTGTTCGTTGGAGGGGAGCTCGTTGGGGGCTGTGACATCATCACCGCCATGCACGAGAAGGGTGAGCTCGGTGATTTGTTGAGCAAGTAATGTGGCTGTGAAATAGTTTTTTTTTTTTTTAATAAATTACATAGTATGAACATTTTTAGATTTATATATGACATGTGGGTTGGGGAAGTTCATAACTTCATATGACCCGTGAAGGGTGTGGTTGGTAACTTGTTGGACAAGTAAAATGCTGTGAAACAGGGCTTGTAGTAAGTCTTCTGGACATAATATGAACACCTCTGAAATTTAGAGATTCTACTAATATGGAGCATTTCTAACCCTTAAATGGCATGTTTGGTGACTTGCTGAACAAGTAAAATGGTTGTGAAATAGGGGTGTGGAGTTTGGGCTAAAACCTGAGCTTAACACCCTAATCTGTAGAAAACTATCTCAACTAAATTTTTGATTGATTTTTTTTTTTCCTATTATTTCTTTATTCATATTGATGATCGGAATTTTCGACCCCCTATGCACGCTGACATGGTAAGAGGGCCTCGGGCACTTGAGAGCAGTCGTGGGCCTCAAAAGACGTCAAAGACTCTATTAACAGGGAAGAGCATCTCGGGACCTAGCAAGGGTCTCAGGCGGTCCGGCAAGCGCCCGAGACCACTATTGCACCTCACCCACGAGGTACTCCCTTCAAGTAATCTCTTCCCGAAGTCCCGACTGTCGTTGAACAATGTCATCTTTGGAAATACTTTGCACCATACAGCTTTGAAAGGCTCTTCGACAAAACTTCCTTCTCAAAGTACAAATGGTGTGCCCAACCAAGAAAGGTGTCTGAACATCGGCACATTAGAAGCGTTTCTTTGTAGGGTTGTCGTTATTAGGGCTGGCTTTAAAATGAGAGGCCTAAGCAAAATTAAATTTTAATGCCCTCTAGCAATACAATTTTATGTATCACAAATGTTAAACATGTACTACATTAGTAGGCCCTTCACATAAATTTGTTGTTAATATATGTTAGTCTTAAAAATTAATAAACAAGTATAGGAATTTTTTTTGAAAAGTATTGTAAAACTGAATGTTTGTTTTATCAACATTATGTGCATACGCGAGTTGGCTAGAATGAGGAATAACAACTTTCCATCTATAAAAAACCCAAAAGTTAAAAAACGAACATAACACCGAAATCCAACTAAATTCATATAAAAAAACTACAAAAAAATAATTAGCAAAAACTCTACAAAACCACTTTAAAGAGATGAATTTGCCTATAAAAATTTAGCTAAGGATATCATCAACAAGACAATAATGAACACTGCAATGAACTATTTTTTGTTTTCAACTTCAAACACTAATTGCATCGTTTTCAAACAGACTAGGCTTTTTCTTCCTTGCAAATTTCTTTTATTTATCATTTATTTAAGAATTCGCGGTGTCGCTTATTATCAAAGAAAAAAGTTACACATGCACAGTGGCGGAGCCAGCCTTAGAAATCAGGCGGGGCACTAATAAAGACAAAAAAAAATGCGATTGTGCATATTTTTCAACGATTTTGTCATAAATATTCTTAGTGAAAAAGAAAAACAACAATACTAAACGTTGATTGGGCCTAAAATAAATAAAAAAATCCATTTCATTAATTATTTTGATACAAAATTTTAAGTAAATCGGTAAAAGAAAAGATACTAATTTCCAATAAATGTATAGAATTCTTTATTTGACAAAAGCTTAAAAATACTTCTAAATAAATGACATTATTTATAGACTGCTAAATCTTAGAGAAATATATGTATATATAACAATGAGTTTTCCATTCAAAAAAAAAAAAAAAAAAAACAATGAGTTTTTTTTTTAATTATCTATTTAGATCCAAGTTTTAGAATGCTCAGGCTTGTTTGAACCTTGTTTGTTCCTTTAATTTCAGATGAAAAAAATTTGACCACGGATAACTCAGTGAGGGCACATGCACTCAGTGGTGCCTTAGTGGCTCCGCCAGTGCACGTGCATAGATACCCTGAAGGACAGGATAAACAGATGCAAAGTCTAAAAAAAAAAAGCAGAGAAATATAAGTTTTGATTTTCTAAAGAAAAATAAATCCCGACTTAAAATTTTAGGAGGGGAACTCAATTTTTCGGGATATAAGCCATCTGGAAGCTCCTTGCATTAAGTGAAGTGCATACAAGGTCGTTTTATCTCACTGACATAAAATTATAATAGATTCATATTGATTTATATTAAGTGTAGAACAGAAAAAAGAATCGTACGTAAAACTTAAAAACTTTATAAACTTTCCGACAGCGTATGAAAGATAATTTAAACAAGTGAGCCAAATATTTTACTTAAGAACAAATAGTTAAAAACTCATCGTGCAAAGTTCAAAACGATCAAATCAGACGATAAAGATAAACTGACAAAAAAAACTTATTCTTTCGTATTTGTTAAATTTGAAAATGAGCCAAAAATGTATGATGTGGTCTAATTAATTTGTCTCTATTTAGCTTATTGTCCTTTGACTTTGAGAAACTGAAAATGTACAAGCCTAATCATTCAGGTAAAATTTTAATTTTAAGCCCAATCTAAAATGCATTGAACTATGGGACTCGTTGTACTTTACTTATAACAAAATTCTTCATAGCATTTTCTTTACAAAATCAACGGGGGACTTCTTTGTTAACAAAATTTTCTTAACATATTTTTACAAAATCTATGTGGAACTTTTTTTTTTGTTAGAAGTTTACAAAAAAAAAAAAAAAAAGCCCCATAGTGTTTGCCCATTGTGGCGAGATAGGGCTTGCGTGACGGTTCTTACAAACATCTGAGGTTCACTTTGCATGCAATTGGCGAGATAGGGCTTGCGCGACGGTTCTTACAAACATCCGAGGTTCACTTTGCATGCAATTTTCTGAGAGACGGTGGCGCAAAGCTCCGGATTTGGACTTAATACTATGGGTTTTGAGGAACTATAGTGCGAAATGCGCATGGCGTAATCTCATATATGTAGTAGTGATAAGTACATCAATTTGGATAACTTAAATATATACGCCGCCAATATCTTTATTGAAAAAACAACCTATAATATAGTTTATGGGATATTTGCGACAAAAATATACAAAATTAGGTCAACGAGGGCGGCATGTATACGATAAATGTTTTTTTAGGGACAGAAGCTAACAAAGCTAGAAAAACTAGGGCAATATGTATAAAATATTGTATTCATCGACAAATATGTATAAAGTATTAAGTATACAATATTGTATCATGAGGCCCAATTAATTTCGTGCTAACTTTGTTGTATAATTTTAATGCTAAAAAATATTGTACACATGCTACCTCATTAATCTGATTTTATAAACTTAGTATAAGTGTGCTTAAAGCTTCTTATAAATATAAATTCTAGTAACTCACACCTACAACGTTTGGTGTGGTATATTTCCATATTATAATTAAGCTTAAACTTGCACATTGTTCTTGTGGATCCACCTAATAAAATCGAAAAAAATGCCAGTACACATGAAAATATATATTGCTTACAACCTTGTTCAAGAAAAACTTCAATAATATAATATCTTTTTTGATCGCTTTTAGAATTTTCTAACCCATTATATGTACACATAATTCAAAACATAAGTAGTCGTTATCACAAACCTACATAGATATATTAGTTAAAAATTAGAACATAGCATTGAGGAGAAAATGATAACCATGGATTCAAAACACAAGAGAACAAAAATATATTAATTAAGAAATGAAAATGTTATAAAGAAAGCTCATGAGGTTGTTGGTCTAAGAAGACAATCTATCATCCATCATCTGTTTAGTTTCTATAAGATGACCTGAAAGCCATTTCTCAACCATTAAATAAAATTGTTTGCTAAGCATGCCATTTTTTTTCCAACTAATCTCTTTATAGTATTATGTAATTAATTCATGTCTAAAAAAAAAAAAAACGTTCATGACCAACCATTACAATTGCATCATCTAACTTTACCCAACCCTTGGTGGAAAAGATTCAAAAGGAATATTATATGAGAGCCAATCGGAAAACCGTTAGTTTCTCTTTTTGATGTTTGACAATTTAACTTTATAATAATCCATTCTAGAAAATACAGAAAAATATCAATTCGCCTCTACCAATTTTCCCCGGGTGGACACAAACGCCATAGAAGGAGCTCTAATTTTTTTTTTCCTTCCAAATTTTTAAGAAAGCTGGTAGCATAGTCTCGTCACTTTACTCAGTCGAGCTCACATCATCAATAATAAGTTTCATGTGAAACTTTTCATCTTACATTACACTCTACTCACAACAAAATTCTACTATTTAATCAGATTAAATGTAAGAGTTTCTACTATCTTACTCTCTTATCAATAATAAATTAAATTATCTATAATTTTCATAAAATATTTATATTACAAGTATATAAACTCTTATTTTTTTTAAAGTTACTATAACATGTATATATAATATAAACTGTAAGTATCATTAAACTTGAAAATATTTATCGGTACGTTGTTCCGAAAACCCATCGTGGTAAATCTAGTAACCCATTAGCATACCAGTAAAATGGAAGTTGCGGTATACTCATCAGTATCGGTATCTAAAACATTGGTATGTATATGTATCTTATGTCCGTCACTCCTAGTATCTTGTGTATTTTTGCATTCATCTTTGCATTTATTGGATGATCATATTCTAAAATTGTATCAAAACTTGTACAAATACAAACCTAACAATTCGGCTAATTATTAAGAAGCACACGACAACTCAAGTACATTACTCAAGATAATTAAATTACACTAATTTCTTAATTTTACACCATATTTAATTGCTAAGAATAAAGGAGGGAAAACAATAGTTATGTCAAACATCACATATTAATCTTTGTCCTTATTAATTATTTATCTAAGAGGGAAAATAATAGTTATGTCAAACATCACATATTAATCTTTGTCCTTATTAATTATTTATCTAAGAGGGAAAACAATAGTTATGTCAAACATCACATATTCATCTTTGCCCTTAATTATTTTTCTAATTCTTCCAGTTTTATTAAACGTCTATGAATGAGAATAAACATGAGTATGACATTAGATTAACACCCGGAACAAATAACCGGTACACGTATAGAATAATAATTTTAGTACTAATTAATTTAAACTTATACCAAGTTAGGGTTTAGCTTATGATCTCATTCACCATTGTATCCAATCACAACATGGAATCAGCAAACAACTTTATGCAACATTAAAAATAAATGAGGCACATATATTTTCATAGAAACCAAATAGTAGTTAGAATTTTGTGAAGAAGTCTTGTACCTCAAGAAAATCTCAACCCACCTAACCATAGAAAAACGACGTGGCATCAGTGGCTATTGAAACTCTTTATAAGACTACGATGTAGAGCAAAAACAAGTAAGTGTAATATCACAAGTCACTCACAAACAATAGCAAAGTCGAAAGAGAAAATGGAGTCTTGGGTTCGATTTATGGTAGTCTTGGCAATATGCATTTTTCCTGCTTTGGTTGAGTGCAGAGTTCGCCACTATAAGTTCAATGTAAGTCATATATGAATTATCACCAATTATTATTCATGAAAAAAATAAAAATGAGGATATAATTGTGACATTTTTATGGTTTTAATTAGTACTTCGAACCCTTTTTGTATCTTTTATTTTATCATTTATAGCATTATTAACATTTCAATAATGAGAAAGTTTATTTATAGGCAAACCTTTGTGAATATGCATAAATGTAAGAAAATACGAAAATAATGGTGGTTATTACAATATATATTTTAGCACCAACTATCATCGTCAACCATAACAAATATTTTTGTCATGAAAATTTATAAGATGACAAACTATTAGTACGTGGTACATATAGTCACTGGAAGTTTAGCGACGACAAAAAACATCGCTAAACTTACGGTGGCTATATGTAAGTTCAATATTTGGAACGTCCAATTTTGGATATTTTGAGCTATAGCTTGCTAGTTGCTATATAACTTCGTAAAATTCAAATTCAGTGTTCGTCAAAGCAACAAATATGAAGTTACTATAGCTTCTAATTTATTAAAAAAAATTATTTATTTTTTTGTGACGCGCTGATTGTCCTTACTCAGTTCTCGGACATAATATTCTCACATCTTAATCATAATAATTTTTTTTTTTTTATAACCAAATGATTGACTAGGAAAACTAGTACATGGCAGGTACAACCTCAAAACCTAAAAAGTACGTCTCCAGATTATTAAGTTATGATCAAACAATATTTAGTCCACTTTATTATCATTATTAATATTGTTATCTTTAGTGTTGTTTTTCATAATATACAAGATTTATTCCTTGACTTCTTATGGCTAACATGCGCAGGTGGTAATGAGGAACACCACAAGGCTGTGCTCTAGCAAGCAGATCGTGACGGTCAACGGGAAATTCCCCGGTCCCACGCTATATGCCAGGGAAGACGACACCGTGTTGGTCAAGGTCGTTAACCACGTCAAGTACAACGTCAGCATTCACTGGTAAGATGACCAATAGCGATAAGTCAACCTGAGTGACACGAAATCGATCAAGATGAAAATAGTCAATAAGTCTAGATTACCATGCTAAATTTCAGCAAGCAAATCTTAAGTTAAAACTTAAGAGAGTGATCGGTAATAACACCTTATTATCAACATTATTTTGAATTAAAATGCATTTAATTTTTTAATTATATTTTTTACTAATATTTTCTAAATTTAGTTGGTGAAAAAATACCATTTGCCCACAAAAACCAGTTTTAAAGTAAGGATATTATTATACACCAAAATAAGGCTTTAACGAGCAGAACATTTGAGTACAAATTAAGAAAATAAATGCACTTACAGTAACAAAATTGAGAAATCTTTCCATTTACTCAAAAAAACTATTACCATCATGAACCAAATTTTTTTATATCTTTCAAAGATGTATATAACATTAATTGTTCGTATGTAAATTAAAGGCACGGGGTGCGACAACTGCGAACCGGGTGGGCTGATGGCCCTGCATACATAACACAGTGCCCGATCCAGCCGGGGCAGAGCTATGTCTACAACTTCACCCTCACCGGGCAACGGGGAACCCTTCTTTGGCATGCGCACATCCTCTGGCTTAGGTCCACTGTCCATGGAGGCCTCGTCATCCTTCCCAAGAGAGGGGTGCCCTACCCTTTCCCTGCGCCCCATAAGGAAGTTGTCGTTGTTTTAGGTATCATTTTTCACTAGTTCGAGAGATGAATTCGGAACAAAGTGCAAATTCATACGAACATTTATTAAGAGTGACCCATGCGCGGCCCCAAATTATTGAAAAACTAAATTTTTTACATAGAGTATAATAAAGGATAATTAAATATTTGGCATTATTATTATTTTTTTGCAGCCTCGAGTTCAAATTTTGGGTATAATATTAATATTTTAGAGTTGATTTTCTGGGTATTATTGCAGCGGAGTGGTGGAAATCAGACACCGAAAATGTCATTAACGAAGCCCTCAAGTCAGGATTAGCGCCAAATGTCTCCGACGCTCACACCATAAACGGCCACCCCGGACCTGTCTCGAGCTGCTCTACGCAGGGTAATTTTCTGATCCGATAATCTGGTTGAATAATACACGCTCATTATTCCACTATGGATGTATGAATATTAATAGGCGAATAGGTTTGATTAAATGAAATTCGTAAATCGGTGAAATTCCTTTCGAAAAGTTCTTACATTTTCAAATATCTCTACTTTGTGTTAAGAGTTTTACACGGTCAAACGTTTTGATTTTAGAATAAAATGTCAAAAATCTGCTATAAAATTCCGGGATATTTGTGGCTTAAGTATCTAATTTTGTATCAAATGTACCCCATCTCTTTTTTTAGAGATAACATATCCAAAGGCCATAAAATAGTGTAAGTAAAGGTCCAATTCTCTCCGCATCTAGTTTAACAAAAGTAACTTTTTAATAATTGATATTTTCATACTTCAATCTTAGATCTACATGTATTTCTCGCGTTCCAAAACTGAACAAGACAATGAGACATGGACGAAATTAGACATCACCAGACGTTTTGTGGCCTTTCCGTGCTATTGCTGCTAACAAAAGAGATTGATAATATATTCCCGACATTTTTCTTATAAAATTAGATATTCGTGTGGCAAATAACCCTAAATAAATAGGTTTAAATACTTATGAATGACATTGTTAATGAGCAAAACAAATATGTCTAAGATCAGACTAGAAATTAAAAAGTACATGTAACAAAATAAAAACTATAATAGAACATATATGATGTAATAAATAGAAAAATACTCTTTCATAAAAAAAAAAAAAAAAAAATTATGTTAACAAGTTACATATTGTTTACTACCAAAAAAAAAAAAATCAATAAAAATTATGTTGCGAGCATGCAGGTGGGTTCAAGCTTGCAGCGGAGAGCGGGAAGACATATTTGCTTCGAATAATCAACGCTGCTCTCAATGATGAGCTCTTCTTCAAGATCGCGGGCCACAAGCTGACCGTCGTTGAAGTCGACGCCACCTACGTCAAGCCCTTCTCCGTTGACACCATCGTGATCGCGCCTGGGCAGACCACCAACGTCCTCCTCTCTGCTGTCCGGTCCGCCGGCAAGTTCCAGGTCTCCGCCTCCCCCTTCATGGACGCCCCCATTGCCGTCGACAACGCCACCGCCACCGCTACCGTACACTACACAGGAACGCTCGCGGCAGCCGCCACCACCCTCGCCGTCCCGCCTCCGCAGAACGCCACGCAAGTCGCAAATGTATTCACGGGCAGCCTGCGCAGCCTCAACTCCCGGGCCTTCCCGGCCGCCGTACCGCTCACCGCCGACCACTCACTGTTCTTCACCGTCGGCCTAGGGATCAACCCGTGCCCGACGTGCAAGGCCGGTAACGGCAGCCGCGTGGTGGCCAGCATTAACAATGTCACTTTCGTGATGCCCACGACGGCCCTCCTCCAGGCGCACTTTTTCAAGACCAAGGGCGTCTTCACCACAGACTTCCCGGCGAACCCTCCCTTCGCATTCAACTTCACCGGCAGCCCCCCAGCAAACTTGGCCACGAGCAAAGGGACGAGGCTCTACCGGCTGGGCTACAACGACACGGTCCAGCTAGTTCTCCAGGACACCGGGATCATCTCGCCTGAGAACCACCCCATCCATCTCCACGGCTTCAACTTCTTCATCGTTGGGAGAGGAACTGGGAACTACAACCCGAAAACGGACCCAAAAAACTTCAATCTTGTTGATCCCGTTGAGCGCAACACCGCTGGTGTCCCTTCTGGCGGCTGGACAGCCATCCGATTCCGAGCCGACAATCCAGGTAGCAATCATTTTCGACTTAATAACATCTTATGTTAGAAAACTACATGATATATAATGCATATCATGGTTTTAAATACCCCGACTTGTCTTCGGCCCATATCTCTAAAATTTTGACTTATGGGTTTCTTTCTTGCATTATGGATTTACCCATTTTTTACAAATATAATATACACGGGAAAGAGAGAAAATTCAAAAAAAAAAGAAGAAAGAATAAAGAGAGAAAATAATATATGAGTCATATTTCATTAATTATTAGATATTATTTACATCAAATTGTGATTATTTCACTCACTTTGTGATAAAATTATAATTGCAACATATATAGGGGTATGGTTCATGCATTGCCATCTGGAAGTGCACACAACATGGGGATTGAAAATGGCGTTCTTGGTAGACAACGGCAAAGGACCAAACCAATCACTGCTTCCACCACCGCGCGATCTACCCAAGTGTTGATCATCATCATCATCATCATCTTCGTCGTCGATCAAATGTTCATATATATATATATATATATATATATATATATTTTGAAAGAGAAAGAGTTGCAATATTGATATATATATTTTCACCACAAAAAATGAGAATACAAGAGTGCATGCATGGGAAACCGAGAGCTGAGGAGAAAGGAAGAGAACCGGCCACAATAAGACGAGAATATATTATCTAATATCTATTCTCGAGTGAACATAGGGATATTCGCTCGAGCTTAGGAATTGTTAAATAATTTGCTTGAGCATTCGTATTTGGCTTTTGAAATCCATTTTTTCTCGGTCACGAAATTGCGACAAAATTATATTCACTTGAGAACTTATTTCGAATTTCATTTCGATCAATGTATTCACGCATAAGCTGCATTACGAAAAACGGGTCTTCGTTTAATATCCTGCATGTACATTGATTGTAATTTGTGGTAGAACAGAAACTCACACATGAAGCAGAACTATAGAAAAGCTGGTACGATTTGAATGAATTCCCAGTCGTCCATGCGGCACCCGATGAGGTGAAGTTATCGGAACTAATTCCGGAGCGATAATTATTACAAAATTTACGTTGGATGATCAACAATACGGAAGAAAACAATATCCAAAACCATACACTCGTAAAATGATTCCCTTGTTATCAGTATCACCTCGTTTGCCTTGAACCGTGCACACCTCGGTGTTGCCTTGGGATTCATGCATGTAATTTTGTTGTCACCTTCGGATTCCCGATTGTTCGCTATCGCCTCTGGGTTCGCACAACTTCTTGGAGCCCAATAAATAGGTTGCGTTGCAAGCTTCTACATCGAAAGTCAGAACCCTCCCTCAAAAAAAAAAAAAAAAAACGTCACAAACCTTTTACTGGATTATGATATTTAATACCCATATTTGTTATTATTATACATATAATATTGTTAAAAAAAACAAGAAAAATAAAGAAAAAAAATAAAAAGGAAGAAAAAGGGTAAAACAGTAGAAGCAGGGGTTAGATTTTCCCAATAATCGGTCAATTATCGAGCAATAATCGTTTTGAAGGTGGTAATCGATAACTTATCGATATATTTATTATCGTTTTATCCTTTTTATAACTTTCAATGTGGAATTGAAGTTCCGTGTACTAAGTGGAAGATTACGGTCACCCACAAGAAAACTCTAATAAAATAAACTTCCCATGTTTAAATCCTACAGTAATGCCACTCGTGGGTTACAAAAAATCATGGAAAATGGGTGCTCGGTGCGATTTTACAATCGTATCTCTAGTGAAATTAATCAGAAATTCCCACATGGACACTAATTAAAGCCACTCGTTGGTTAAGAATACATGATAGGATAAAAAAGATATCATGGAATATGGGTACTCGGTGCGGTTTTACAATCGTGTTCGTGTCTTTAGTGAAATAAAAACTCCTCATACTTAAGTCCTATACTAAGGCCACTTGTGGGTTAAAAAACATGATTAGATATAAAAGATCACAGGAGATGGGTTCTTAGTGTAGTTTTGCAACCATGACAAGTGAAATAAAATTTGCTCAAATTTATTGATATCTGTTCATTTTCTTATATATGCAAAGGAAAGAACAATTAGAGTTTTTACATAGCCAATCAAATAATTGCAACATATTTGAGTGTAAAGATGAAATGTAAATGAGAGCATCTGTCAAAATGTCCATGCTTGTCATCTTCTATTGATAACGGTAAATAATCTATTCAGCATATTCTTCATTGAACCTTATCTTATTGCCACGTCACTATTTGCAAGATATAAGACTAAAAGGTCGTTTATAGTTAAACGACAATATTTGTAAGATATTGTCGCTTATCTTAACACTCTCCTTATTCTTCGAGCCTCCTCTATGGCCTGACTCCAAGCTTGTTTCGGAGAGTATGAAAAAATGCTTGCGATAATAACTTTGTGTGGATATCATCAATTTGGTCTTGGCTCGGAAGATGTTGGACATGAAGAATTTTCTCAATGACCTTCTCTCGTACAAAATACAAATCGAGTTCCATATTGTTTGTTATTGAATTTTGGATCAGGTTTGCCGAAAGATACACGGTGCTTTGATTGTTGCACCAGACGGTAAGAACTTGACGTCCTTCGACTCGAAGTTCACCAAGCAAGGACTTGATCCAAACAATATCTGCCGTCATTGTCGCCAGGTTCTTGTACTCTGCCTCTATTGAAGATCTGGAAACGGTGAGTTGTTTCTTTGAAGACCAGGTTATCAGATACTTTACAAGGTAGACACATATTCCACTCGTTGATCTTGTTGGACATTTTGATATATGCCCTCTATTCATATGCTAATCCCGCTTGTATAAGATTTTGGTCACCTGCCTTTTAATGAACATCTCTTATTAATGATAATCTTATATAGTTATCTACGGATTATATAAGCAAAAATTAAATGTTTAATCCTTAGTTCTTCAACTTTGCTTTTATGTTAAGTCATCACACTGAGTCTATGTGAAGAGGTTTGACTAACATAAATAAAGAGCTTAAATTGGTCCGTAGTATAGATAGGAAGCGTGGGAACTTCAGATCGAGAACGACTATTGGTGAACTTAATCACATACATGTGGTGTGTTGGTTGTCGCGCGGATCTAGACTCTCAAAAAGTGTCAACTAACAATAAGAAATCGTGACCATTGTGATTATCACGCGGGCTGAGACATCGGCAGGGTGAACATCCCCCGTTACGATGGGAAGACGGATCCGAGAGCGCACCTCCGTGCCTTCCATATTGCGATGGCCAGAGCAAACCTCGGGCTAGCTCAACGGGACGGTGGACAATGCCAGATTTTCGCTGAGCACCTCGTAGGAACTGCGTTAGATTGGTTCCCAAAGCTGGAACCATACTCAATCAGCTCATTTGACCAGTTGACGGCAGCTTTCCTTAAGCATTTCTCGATGTTCATGGAGAAAGAAACGACAATGGCCCAACTATACGCCTTACAGCAATCTAAGGACGAACCACTTCGTAACTTCATCTCCAGGTTGAAGGACGTGTTATCCCGCCTTATCGGGGTGAGCGACGAAACAAAAAGACCCAAGAATGAACGCCTATCTAAAAGTCATCCAAAGGCTAATAAACTTATTTAACGAGGTCGAAGTCATCTAAATCCCACGAAGTGAAAATGCCCAAGATGACGCTCTAGCGGGAGTGGCATCTACTTCGGATCCCGAGGTAAAAAGAATCATCCCGGTAGAATCTATAGATGCACCAAGCATCGATCTCAGCATAAACGTCATCGAACTCCAAGATGACGACTGGAGAACCCCTCTAATAAAATACATTCGAGATGGGGAAGCACCTCGAGATCGTCAAGAAGCTAGAAAAATCAAGGCTAAGATAAGAGCTCGAGATTCTGCATGATCGAAGAATCACTATACAAACGGAGCTTCAGAGAACCATACCTGAAGTGCCTCGGAAAAGAAGAAGCAGCTAATGCACTTCTCGAGGTGCACGAAGGAACATGTGGAAATCACTCCGGGGGCAGGTCGCTCGCAAACAAAGTGAAGCGCCAAGGTCTATTTTGGCCAACAATGTTAGAAGATAGCGAAAAGTACGTTAGAAAATGTGATGCATGCCAAAAGCACGCCCCCACAATCAAGCAGCCAGCTCTAAAGATCTCCTCCGTCACAGTTCCCTACCCTTTCATGAAGTGGTCGATGGACATCATAGGACCCATGCCGGCCGCCAAAAGCTTAACGAGGTTCCTCCTGATCGCCACCGACTACTTCACAAAATTGGTAGAAGCAAAAGCATACGTCCTGATCAAAGACACCGACGTCGAGAAATTCGTATGGAAAGACATCGTCTGTAGATTTGGCCTCCCCAAGGAGATCATAGCAGACAACGGTCCGCAATTCATCTTGAACATATTCAAAAAAATTTGCGAAAGTCTAGAGATGTCCTTAAACACCTCGACGCCGAGGTATCCACAAGGAAACGGTCATTCCGAAGTGGAAAATAGAACGATCATCGACGAGATCAAGAAAAGAGTAGACGCCAAAAAAGGAAGGTGAGCAGAAGAGCTCCTCGGGGTACTATGGGCATATCGCACCACACCTCGGAGAGCAACCGGCGAAACACCTTTCGCGCTAGTCCACGGAATAGAAGCAATGGTCCCAGCAGAAGCCGAATTGTTAAGCCTACAGCGAGAATATTGCCCGGAAAAACCGAAAGAAACAACGAAATGCTGCTCAATGAGCTCGACTACATCGAAGAACGAAGGGACCGCGCACTACGTAGAATAAAAAAATACTAAAGGGTAATAGCAAGATACTACAATGCAAAAGTCCGACCACGATCCTTCGAAGTAGGAGACCTAGTACTGCGCAAAGTATTTCAAAACACGGCGGAACCAAATGCCGAAAAACTCGGGATAAACTGGGAAGGACCATACATAGTGTCAGAGATAGTCAAACCTGGCGTATACAGGCTAATGAATTCGGAAGGTCTGAAAGTCCTCCCAAGTTGGAACACCCAACACCTTAAAAGGTATTACTCCTAAAGAGATGTACCCCCCCCGGAACTACGTAGAGGCTTGATCCCAGCAAACATGGGTACGTAGGCAGCCCGACAAAGGCGCAGCCCCCAATCCTATTTTTCCTAAACTGCCCAAGGTCACACGAGACGTAATACCCCGAGCAACCAACGTTCACTTCATTGTTGTCTCACTTTTGTAAAGAGGGGGGGGGGGGGGGGGGGGGGAGGCATAGGCTCAACACCATGCTCTCCGAAACCACTTCGTTTTCTGAAAATCTCACCGCGCAACGGTAAATACGAAATGCTCATCGAAGCACCCAGTAACATCTTGCCGAAATGATAATCCATTTTCCCTTTAAATACAAACCCCAACCTCAATGCAAGATTCGATTTCGATCTAGTGCGAGTTTAACTCACCTCCGAGGAGAACCACTTAAAGAGAAAACATCTTGCCGAAAGGCCAGCTAGTTCGGTATATACAAACTGACACACAGCGAGGGTTGAACAAAGTAGAGTCGAAATACGGCAATCATACGAGGTGTAGAATATCAAACGAGGCCAACACAGAAGTAACGGAGGGAAGCTAGGATATTATTTACGGCACAAAAGCCCTGCAAAAGGAAAAAACAGTTGGACTACCAACTGCAATAGTATACCTCGAACAAACGAGGTGGAAATTCAAACACAACAGAAAGTAAACGCCCAGGTCGGACTCCCAACCAAAAAAGGCGCAATGTACTTAACGAAAAGAACTTGGGGAACCAACGCCCCTAAAAAAAAAGGAATGGTGAAACTAGAAATCATCTTCCCCGTCGTCTTCCTCGCGCGCGTTGTCTTCTCGGTCTTCCTCCTCATCGCCGTCGACCTCGTCCTTGGCCGCATCACCACCTACCCCTTCCTCCAGGGTCTCTTTAGCTTCGGGAACCTTGTCCTCAGCAGAGCGGCGCCTCCGGCATGGGCAACATGAGCTGACGAGGGAACGGAGACCGGAGAAGAGGCACCAGCCGCATGACCACCTGGGAGATGAAACCCAGCACGCTCAAACCTACAGCGACTCCACCAACGGCAACAAGCTTACAAAAGCACCCGAGATAGTTCGAACACTTACCTCGTGAGGTGTCGGAGGCAATCTGCTTCTTCAGCTGGGCCCCCAATTTCGCAATAGTCTCGTCCCTGCGGTCGATCCGTTTCTGAAGCTTCGCGGATGCCTTCTTCACGGAGAGACGAGATGCTATGATCACCTTGTTTCGTGTGTCCTGGAGCTCGGCCGAAGTGGTTATGAGATGGGCCCGAACCTTTTCAAGGTTCTCCCTTAAGATCTCCAGCTGGGAGACATCAGCCCGGAGGCCAAACACCTCTTTGGTAAGAGCCCCCACGCGCTGACGCTCTTCGTGCAACTGACCTCGCAGGCTCGTCTCAGCCTGCCTCAGGTGCTCGATAGTCATTTTAGCGCCGAACAGCTCCTCATCGGCCTTCTTAAGCTGCCCCCTGAGCTCGAACAGTTCTTTTGTCTTCTTACTCAGGCTGATCTCCAGCTCCCTCACTTGGTCCCCGGATCCCGACGCAGCCGCCCCAGCCAGCTCGGACTTAAGCCCAGCCAGGTCCTTCTCGTATGAGAGGACCATCTCGTTCATGCACGTCAAAAACTGAAAACAGCAAACAATGCTCAAACACACAATCCGTGCGAAATCGACAATGCTAGAAAAGCTAGAATCACGTACCCTGACATACGGCTGAGCCATATGCTCATACCCATTCCCGTTGACGAGCTCTGCAGGGTCTAAATGACGATTGAGATGGGTCGAGCTGGCGACGTATCGAGAGGAGGCACGCGCCGAATCAACGAGGGACATGTCGGCAGAAAACTTGACGTGAACATACTGGACGTTCTCCTCGCTAGGGACAGAGCGACTGCTGCTCCCCTCGGCCGTCATCGGCGCCTTCCTCTTTTCATCAAAGCGTTTGCGCTCCACGAAATACCCTTGTGGGTTCGACCTGGTACGAGGTGCGGACCGCTCGGGGATCACTTTGCTCTTCTTGACCGGCACAGGAGGCACCTCAGTGCGTTCAACGAAGCGACCACGCTTTTCGGTACGAGCCGCCGGGACCTCCAACGCGTCAGGCAACTCCATTTTTTCCTCAGTGACAGCTTCAGCACGTGGCTTGGCAGCACGCGCCACTTCGCCTTCAATCTTGACAGAGCGAGCGGATTGCGCCTCCTGAGCCTTAGCCACGAGGGTCTCAAGCGAGGCATCCTCAGGAGTCTCATCACTGGGAGAGGAAAGCACCTCCACCACAGGGACAGCAGGATCACCTCGCTGTTTCGGAGTGTCATTCATCCCGCTCGAAGACTTCATGGATTCCTCGGGACCTACGCAACGCGAAATGACCATGGAAAAATACATGAAACCCAGCAACAAGGTGGGATTACCTCTTAACACTCCTCATCACCTCGTCAAAAGATTTACCTCGTACGCTTAGAGGGACGGCTGCAATTGGTTGTCGTCTCGCGCTCCGATATTGCTAGTAGCCCGAACTCTTGATCCTGGTGACAGGGAAATCCGCCCAGTTAAGCCCACCCTTAGGGAGGAGCTTCTTCTTGATGGTCCGGAACCTCGAATCCGCCTCAGGATGGGTTGACCTACGTGGAAAACAGACAAAAAGCGGGACGAAGTCAGTAAAAAAAATACTCACACCTCTAAGTCTGCGAAAACAGCCTGAAACGAGGGCCTGGAGCCCACCACCAGTAGAGTTCCACTCGGGCGACCTCGCTACCCAGCTTGGGCATCCCGGAACCAGAAGTATCTCTCCGTCCAGCCACCCCTCACGTCGGGAGTGCCGTAGAGTATCTTCCCGCTCCTACCATTAAGGTAATGCCTTCCAGATGCCTTCTCAGAGCCCTTGGGATGGTACAGACGCGCCAGATCGTCCTGGGTGAGCACCACCTCGTTCTCCCTTGCCACCACACCCGGAGAACCTAAATTGCGATAAGCGTTGGGAACGAGCTGGCCTAATGCTAAACGAAGGTGGTGAAGATATTCCACGATGACCTCCGGAACCGGCAATTTGATTCCGGCCTCCAAGAAAGCTTCATAAGCGACTGTCCACCCCTCCTTCGCCAGGAACGGATGATCCTTCCTCTCGGGAGCCTCGAGCTTGATGAACTCCGGAATGTCATACACAGTGCGAAGCTCCCTCAGATAATCTGAGGTGAGCACGGAAGGAGGAGAAACATCTAGCAGCCAAGGCTGTTTGGAAGAGGAAGCCATTTTTCACGGTATCGAATAAAAAAAAAAACACAGAGAGAAAATGGCATAAAACAAGAAGAAATGGGCTTATAAAGAAGCTTCACCTTAACCACGATCTTCTCTCTCAAACACGATCTTCAAAGGATTTCCAAATGATGGCGAAAAAGAAACTGCAGAGTTAATGGGGTTTAATAACCCCCATTACCTCCGAAATAAGCGTGGCAATCAAAAGGCTTCCGACCGTTGTCAAATCAGCCACCTCATTGGCCCACGCTTGCTGTGAAGGATCGAAGCCAAGCTAACACACGCTAGACCAATCCTGGCCCTCCACGCGTCCCTGCCATGCACAAGAGCGAATTCCTAATCCAACCGAATTAGTTACATCTCGAAGAGATTATTTCCAGACTGCGAAATTTAAAATCTTGCCCGCCAATCCTCATTTTCATGGTTCGAAATTTCAAAGACAATGAAAAACATTATTCAAAGGAAATGGGGATAATTCGGAAAATCATTTTTCGATCATCGACACTTTGAAGTCCACCAAGTGACATTCACTTAGTGCACTGGGGGCTCACTGTTGATGTGGGACTTCGTCCCCTCAACAACGACAATAAAAATTGCGTCCCAGAGACAAAACGACAATATTGCGACTATGAAATTGGCATGCGACACCAAGCCAAACGACATCCCCATCACACGACGACAAGGAGCTTGATCTCCACAAATGCACGATGTGGGCCTTAGCACGTGAGAATCCCATTACACTAAAAGATTCCTCAGCCCCCGCAAGCCAGTCCACAAAGATCAGGCAGCCCACAAGACCAGGCGAATTTCTCCCTTGCTGACCACCCCGAGCTGCTGCCACGTCAATAAAGACCAAGTATCACGCCACTAACTTTACACGTGGAATCCAAAGCAAAGCAAGAGGGGAAGAGCTCGGTCTCATAGCCATTACGAGGAAATAGGAATCTAGACGTTGTAGTATCCATTATATATAGACCTTACGATGCAATAGCACAACACGAACTCTTTTACACATATCTCTTGACAACTACACTTTGTATTCACCTTTTGATCATTTCTTTTTATATAAAAGCAGCTCAAATTTATTGATATTTGTTCATTTCTTTTTATATGCTAAGGAATGAACAATTAGGGTTTTTATACAGCCAATCAAATAATTACAACATATTTGCGTGTAAAGAATGAAATGTAAATGAGTTGACCCTTGTCCTTGTGCAACTGTCAAAATGTCTTTGCTTGTCTTCTTCTATTGATAACGGTAAGGAGTCTATTCAGCATATTCTTTATTGAACCTTATCTTACCACGTCACTATTTGCAAGATATAAGACTAAAGTATCGTCTATAGTTAAACGACAATATTTGTGAAACACTACTGTTTATCTTACAAAAGGCCGCTTCGAAATGGGCCGAAGAACAACAGACAGATTATTCGGCGGAGAGAAAAATACCCTTACTGTCGGCATCAAATTTCGCTGTTGTGTGCGGCGAAAACAATTCAGTCTACATAATTAGCGCTTTCGGACCTTCTAGATTGGAAGATAAACTCAAGTCACTCCTAAAAAGGGTCTAAGTGGAAGAACCAACGCGATCTAAATGTACTGAATACTTTGTTTTATGAAACCGCACCCTATTATTCGGTCTCTCGTTTTGGTTCTTCGAGCTTTTTAATCCTTAATTTAGCATCACAATTTCACAAAAGTTTGACAATATATAGCAATGTTCTATCTTCGGAATTTTTTTAGCTTTCTTTCTTCTTTTTACATTCTCTCTTTCTTTTAGTGAAAGATGAAGCATAAAAGCCCATCAAGGAATTGTTTCCAAATACCTATGGACCAATCAATACCCCTCGTATCAATTCTTTTTCTTTCTTCCTTAGTGTTAGTTGTAAATACAATATGCAATTTTTTGTTTTTTGTTTTTGAAAATCTCAATTTTCAAGCGTGGGCCTTGTTTGTTATATTGGAATAAGGATATATTACTTTTTATGGGATATTTTCAGAAGGAAAAAAACACCTAAAATTTATAAAATCTTACAAAATAGACAATTTATAAAAATCTAACAAGGACCTAACGTCGGTTTAATTTTTAAAACCCAATATAATATTTTCTTTTGGATTCTTTGTATTATATTCACTCATTTTATTTTTTACAACACATATCATCTATTCAATAAAAAAAAATTAAAAAATATTACCAATCGTTGATTTAAAGGATTTTAATTTTTATAAATAGATAATTGTATTGGCAAATTACATTTTGGACATACATATTTTTACTATTTTCTAAAATCTACAGTATGTTTTTATTGAAAATAAGCATAGAAAAAATTAAAAAAATCGCTTAAATTAATAATAGATAAATCATAAAAGGAAGAGAATCCTAATATTTTTTAGAAAAAAAAAATGAAACAATAAAAAGGAGCCAAATAATGTGGGCCAAGTGAAACATATTATGTGGTCATAGTCAGCCAATATAAAGTTCTTGTGAAATTAGAACAAGTATCTCCAATGGTGCTTTTCCTAAGCAAGTAGCAGAGAAAAGTTGGTCCTTTTTCTTCCAAAAAGAAAGTGGCAAATTTGTCTTTTACTGAGGTGATTTTTAATTTTCAATTATTATTTTTGGACACTTTTGTTGGTAATATTGCCCTTGAAGTGTTTGTCTAGTGGGTGGGTCCTAATCCTAAATCATTTATGCAAGCAATTTGGTGGGCACTTGTTTTTTTTTTTTCATGAATATTAATTCAAAAGCAACAAATAGCAAAAGCAAACACAAACAGCAGAAGAAATCAGACATATGGGATCCAAAAAAGTATGCTAAATAATGGATGAATGGAAACTAAAACATACCACAAAGGAAAAAAGAAAAAAATGCACTGGGAAAGTTCATTTTCCTTTAATAAAATTCCAAACTTACATTGAATGAAATCTGATTTCTTTCATGTGTACCAGAAAAAAAGTGGCTCGAGTAGCTGTGATTTTGTGGTCCTTAAATTAATTGGAAAATGCCTAAAACAAAGCCGTCGTTATTTGCAATCATATATCAAATGTGGATCCCATATGAATTATTTTTTCATATGGTTAAAATAGGAAATTGTGTACAAATGGTCTACACAAGTTATGTGTTCGCCCCTTTTATGATAATAATATTTCACAAAAAGTGCCTTGTTCTGTCTGTATCTAAAGTGAAAATAATGGCAAAAATATTTAAAGTCAATAATGTTAAGCGACGCATTTTTCGTCCAACTTTTTTTTTTAACGGACATTAGTCATTTTTTTATCGCAGTACAATTATATCATATCTAAAATATGAGTTTATGTGCTCATACATTTATTTAGCATCATCTCTCATTCAAATTCATCCAAAAAAATGATTAAAAAAAAATATATGTCGCTCTTACTATTATCCCTTTAAAAATTGATAAAAATTATCAAATAGCAAACGAAGTTTTTTTTTTATATATATTAACGTTGAACAGTACAAAAAGACATGTGGCATAATTTCCTAAGAATGAATCTGATAGCAACACCAATTAATTTTAATTTGCAATCATAGAGAAATTAGATTCTCTGGTACATCATAATATTCTCCCACTTAGTGATAGAATCTTAAGGCCCATGTTAGGTTTTGCTTTGAAACACATGAATTAAACTATAGCACAGGTTCTGCATGAGATCCTCCATAAAAGGAATTAAACTAAAACTCTTTATTGCCTCGCTGCTTCTATTTGAATTTGGGCAAGAGGAAAATTTAGTTTCTAGACCTCAAAATTCACTAATCTTTTTTTTTTTCTTTTTCATTTTTTGTTCTCCGTGTGATAAATATATGGTCTGCCCATTTTTAAAACCTAATGCTGCATGTTTCTTTGATAGATGCTCTAGCCTTTTTATTTTTTTTATTATTCGCATTCCTCACATTTTCTCTCTCTCCCAACGATTCCTTTTCATTCCCCCCTCGCCTTTTTGAGCTCCGCATAGCCGGTCTTTCCCGCCACCTTTTTCCGGTTAGTTTCTCCCTTAAATTCTTAGATAAGTTAGGTTTAATAGGGTTATCACAATTTGATTTATTTTGGGTGATTAAAGTAGGTATTTTGAATATCGGACTAAACTTACTCTAGGTATTTGATTAGTTTGGCATTTTGATAAACAATTTTCTTCAAATACTGGTTATGTTAGTTGAGGCCTGAGGTATAACTGTGGCAAAAGTATTTAAAATTTTCAGCCGTGTAATCTCATACTCTCAGATGTTCAGATTAAGTATCCAAATATTCAAAATTTGTGACAGGGTCTCCATTCCAACAAAGACAGTGAACAGTGTATATATAGTACACATATAGGGCTGATATTTAACATATTTATCCGGAAAAAAAGTTGTCAAAATATTTTTCCAAATAACATCAAAACATGAAGCTGACCCAAATATCATAACTAAAAAATACTCATGCCCACAAGACTAACGCGACCCTCGTACGAATGGATACAAGGCCGACCCTTGACAAACGGAGAAAAAGCTTACGAACATCGATGACCAATCGCTCTTAGCCTACATGTACCATATATAATATTCAATAAAAATGTTCTAACATTGATACTGGCCGGCACATATTTTTAGTTTTGGGTATTTAATCCGCAAAATTAAAATGTTTCATGTTGCTCTGCTCCAATTTCAAACAGCAATATTTTTCCAATATTTACGGATTCGATATTAATTTTGTGGGGCAGATTAAAAAATTGGGTTAATTGCGGCAAAAATACCCAACTTTTGTCAATATTCTCCGATAGGTACCCAACCTCAATAAACGTAGGCAAAAGTACCCAACGTCACACTTTGGTCGCCGACCAACTAACGCTGTTAGACACCGCCTACGTGGCCGTTAGGCTGTCTCATGTGGCATGCCACGTGGTCAAAGATTGGGTACTTTTGCCGCCACATGAATAAAGGTTGGGTACTTCTGCCGCCACGTGGCATTTTAAAAAAAAAAAAAAAAATTTAAATTTTTTCTTTCCCGTTGGCCAATATGTTTTTTTTTTTTACGTATATCAAACATGATCAAATAATTTTATAAAATATGAACTTATAAAATACTTATTAAAAAATATGTTATTTTTTTTAATAATCAAATAATTACTTAAAAAATATTAGTTTTAATTTATTTAAAAAGAAAATCTTTCCCGTGGCACATATTTTTATTTACATATTTGAAATATAATCAAATAGTTTTATAAAAAAATTTATAAAAAATAAAATTTCTTACAAGAATAATTTATAATTTTTGAATAGATTATATTAAATTTTTTAAACAAAAACATTATTTTATATAATATAACGGGCATTTTAATATTAAAATTAAGGCATGATATGATTTTTGAAGACATATAACATATATGAAACTGAGGCATGATTAAAACAAATAATTGTATCAAATACGGTTCAAACTGAATTTAAACCGAAAGTTTGGTGATTGGTAAAAATTATTTTTAACCTTAATAGTGTTATTTTTTTGTTTTAAAGTGAAAAAAGAAAAACTAAAATATGCGTTTTTTGTAATAATATATATTTGAAACCATAAACCCAATTGTTATTTAATTTGTACTAGAACAAAAAATAACACTATTAAGCTTAAACATAAATTTTACCAATAACCAAACTTTCGGTTTAAATTAAGTTTCAACCGTATTTGATACAATTATTTGTTTGAATCATTCCTTAGTTTCATATAATCTATTCAAAAATTATAAATTATTCCTGTAAGAAAAAAAAATATTTTTTTTTTATAAAAACATATTTTATAAAACTATTTTATTATATTTAACATATGTAAAAAAAATAAAAATAAAAATATGTGCCACGGGAAAGATTTTCTTTTTAAATAAATTAAATTAATAATTTTTAAGTAATTATTTGATCATTTAAAAAATAACATATTTTTTTTATAAGTATTTTATAAGTACATATTTTATAAAACTATTTGATCATGTTTGATATACGTAAAAAAAAAACATATTGGCCAACGGAAAAGAAAAAAAAAATTTAAATGCCACGTGGCGGCAAAAGTACCCAACCTTTGGCCACGTGGCGGCAAAAGTACCCAACTTTTGGCCACGTGGCATGCCACATGAGACAGCCTAACGGCCACGTAGGCAGTGTCTAACGGCGTTAGTTGGCCGGCGACAAAAGTGTGACGTTGGGTACTTTTGCCTGCGTTTATTGAGGTTGGGTACCTATCGGAGAATATTGACAAAGGTTGGGTATTTTTGCCGCAATTAACCCTAAAAAATTCGATTCGGGGTGATAAATGACAAACAAATTTGACAAAGTAAAAATCTAACTATGTCTCAAACTTTGTTATTTGTAAAATGGTTAATGAAGCAAATGCTCATTTTGATCAAACATTTTAAAAAAAATTGCCCAAACCTATTAATACTAATTACCAATTTTTTTATTTTTTTTAGGGTTAATGACGGCAAAAATACTCAAAGTTTGGTCAAAGAACCTCTCGTGTACCCAAAGTTTAAAAGTGGTGGCAAAAATACCCAAAGTCGCATTTAGGGAGTTGACCACTCCATTCTCGTAACGCCGTTAACTTACCGGTTAAATCTGGCCACGTGGACAAATTTATTTTGTTAAGTGTAATCATTAGGGGTTCAATTAGTTGTATTAGATAGTGTTTATTAGGGGTTTAATTCGTTGTTTTGTCGTAAACGAGGCTGATTTGGGCTCATCCATGTGGCAAAAATTGTTATGTCAGCAACCCACATTTGTCCGCGTGGCCATAGTTAACGGGTAAATTAACGGCGTTACGAGAATGGACTAGTCAACTCCCCAAATGCGACTTTGGGTATTTCTACCACCACTTTTAAACTTTGGGTACACGAGGGGTTCTTTGACCAAACTTTGGGTGTTTTTGCCGTCATTAACCCTTTTTTTTATACCCCTCCCAATTTATTTAGGTTTAAAATTTCTTAATTAGTAATTGCAGTTTTTTATTTTCGATTTTAATTAGGTAAAATTTTCAAACTAATACCATTTGACTAATTCTATAATTATCACGTGGAATACCCTTATTAATTATCATAACTAATAATACCTTATTAATTACCACGTAGAATTTTTCAAAGGCATTCGTCTAACTATTTTCCACCTAATATAATTCAAATGATTCTTATTTTCTAGCTATTATAATTTGAAAAAAATACCAAATAAATTCCTATTTTCTAGCAAGACAAATACACCATCTCATTTAGCTTTAAAAATTATAATTACGTAAAAGAAATTATAATTATGTAAATATAAATTTAGTAATTACGTAATTTTAGTTAAAAAAAATGTCATTATAATTACGAAAATATAATTTTAATTACGAAACAATAATTTCACTACGTATAAAAATTCAATCAAATTATAATCAAAGTGTAATTGTAATTACATAACTGTAATAGTAGTAAAAAAAATGTCTTTATAGTTATGACAATGTAATTAAATTACCAAAATGTCATTATAATTACAGAAATGTCATTATAGTTACAAAAATATAATTAAAGTTACAGGAATGTAATTAAAGATTTCTTCAAAGAATCGGCTTCAAAAGCATTCTTGGCTTATTGCTTGTTTTTTTGTTGCTTGTATACTAATTTTTTATTTCGTTACTTTGGTTTTATCCTTCTTGTGAACAAAACATTGTTTTGTTACATGTGCTTGTATTGAATTTTGCATTTCTATTTTGCTTGGATGGAATTTGAAATGTCAACCGTAACTACTCGTAACTACAGAATGTCACCGGCATCTGTGAAGAAATGAAACAAGAGAGGAGAGAGAGACTTTTCCGCTCTAAAATATTTTTATATGTTACCATTGTGGACCAAGGCACATACAGTGATAATTTCCAAAGGGACGTTAATAATGTCCCAACAATTGGTATTAGAGCCTCGGGTTCGTGGATAAAATAATTACGTAATTTAATTTAATTTTGAATTTTAATTGTTAAAATTATTTTGATGAATTATTAGTATTATTATTAGTATTAAAATTAAAATTTTGTATTTTAAAATTAATATAAAATTAGAAAAAAAAAACCTGACCTAATTTTTCGGATCGGATATTGATAGGGCGCGAGACAGCAAGGCCCACAACTGTTTACACAGCCCTGGTGGGCTGCACCAGAACTGGGCTATCCGGCCTAGTCCAAGCCGAGGCACCCAAGCAAACGCACGTCGTTGCCCAATGGTAGGGCAGCGCCCGTGCGCGTGCGTCTAGCGTGGTGGGCTCGTTGGGCCACGTGCAATTTTTTTAAATAGGGCCGAACTTTTATTCTGACCCATACCTGTTGGCTAAATTTTTTTTATTTTTGAAAATATATTTTATTTTATTTATGAATTGATGTTAATTATGTTAAATCAATTAATTAGAATTAAAATATGGATGTTGTTTATTTTTAGTAGATGACATTGTCTTATTATATTTTTCATAAATTAATAGACTTATAATATATGTGATATTTCTTTAAATAATGTATATCATTGGCTTATTTAATTTTCATAAATAATTATTAATTTTTTTTAATAGGATGATAATTCTTTTAGTGAATAAGTATCATGGACTTATTAGTTTATTCATAATGAGATAATTTATTAGAACCTCTTTTCATTACAAAAAGATGTATAGTGCTTATACTCATTGGGATATTATTGATGTAATTGTAACAGTTTGATATAAATAATGAACCATAAATGGGTTTGTTTATTGGGTGTCGGAAAAATCTCGGTTTTGCGCTCTTGTCTTAGGAAGAAGGAATAAAAAAAGTGAGGCCGATTCACCATCCACTTCTAGGTGACCGGTTAGGACCCCTCCCATCGACTTGGAGAGCGTAATTCTTGACCTATGACTACCGAGACACATTAAATAAACAACTAGGCTTATTAGATATTACTCAGTAATTATAATGCCTAAATGTAAGAAAATTTAATGGGTCACTTATTAGGTGCTTATAATAAGTTTTTCAACTTAACAATAAAACATTTTCGAAAACCATGACAACTATATTATAAAGTAATGGTCTTCAACTCTTCATTATTGTTGTCACTTTGTCTGCTGAACACAACGCCGTTCCTAACGAAGGTGTGCTTGTGTGAGGTTTTACCCATGTGGACCGAGACCCATGGGACGTTAATAAAATCCCAACAGAGGCAGCATACAAAAACCCGAAAATGTGTGAATACTTCAATTCCAAGGAGTATTATTTTTTCCCAATGAATTTTCATCTTTCCAGTTTTTGCAATAAGTGTGCATTTGCCTCGTTTATTTTTTAAATTAATAAATGAGGTATTTTTTGTGGAGCATTTTAATAATTTTGGTCTTTATGATAGGGTGTGCAACTTTTTTAACAAGTAAAGAGGAAGAATGTGGACCTTTATAAGTTTAAGGGAAAATTACGGCAAAAATACCCAACCTTTGGTCAAACTGCCTCCCGTGTACCCAACCTTTAAAATTGGCGGCAAAAATACCCAACCTGCGTTGATTGTGACTCTGGCATAAAAACGTTAATTTTTTCGTTAACATCCCTCATGTGGCCGTTAGCGGCAAAAATACCCAACCTTTTTTTTGGATTTTTTTTTTAATTTTTTTTATTTTAATTTTTTTTACTTGATTAGTGATAATTACTAACACAAAAGTTAGTCAAAACATCAATTGATTTCTTAATGTGCTTGTATAAGCTACATTTGTTGATAAATATCTTATTATTATGAGAAATTTTAAACACAATGTTACAGGTATTTTAAGCCATTTTTTTTTCAATACGTAGACATTGATTGACTATATTAATTCAATCTAAAAAATATATCCGGAGTGAAATAATATAGTCAATCAATGTCTCCGTATTGAAAAAAAAATGGCTTAAGAATATATACCAGTAAAAAAATATTATCAATAATCAATACGGCTTGATTAGTAATAATTGACTAAAAGACCTCCCTTGGGATCCCATTAAAATCCGTACCCTTTAATACGCTGCTAAGAAAATATGAATAGTGCCGAAGGAAGCTATGAAACACAATGAAAACTCACACCCGCACCTCTGCTTACGTCATCAAGCCGACGTAAGCCCTTATGAGGGCACGTGAGGAGGGCAGGAGACGCGTGGTGGATCGTGTGGGGCCGCCTGAGGTGCTCTCGGCCGACTTTAAGGGTTTCGGGAGCGTTTCGTGACCATTTCTTGCAAACTTAATGACTTTTTGAGTATCTTGATATTTCTGGAAACATCTAGACACTTTATTTCGCGAAAACGGAAGAATATCTCGGACTAAAATTGACTTTATTTAATAAAAAAGAAAAATTAATTATATAACTTTCCTTTTATTAATTTATTGAAAATCAATTACTTAAAATACCCATAACATTGTGTTTAAAATTTCTCGTAATAATAAAAATTTTATCAACAAATATAGTTTATACAAGCACATTAAGAAATCAATTGATGTTTTGACTAACTTTTGTGTTATTCCATGTATTTGGAATTCAAGTAATTATCACTAATCAAGTAAAAAATATATAAATTAAAAAAATTAAAAAATATTTAAAAAAAAAAAAAAAAGGTTGGGTATTTTTGCCGCTAACGGCCACATGAGGGATGTTAACGGAAAAATTAACGTTTTTATGCCAGAGTCACAGTCAACGCAGGTTGGGTATTTTTGCCGCCAGTTTTAAAGGTCAGGTACACGGGAGGCAGTTTGACCAAAGGTTGGGTATTTTTGCCGTAATTTTCCCTAAGTTTAAAGAGTAATAATAAATCCATTTTTAAAAATAAAAAAAATTATAAATAAGAATATTGAACCAGAGCGTGATCATTAGTTCTCGTTTGAACAGAATTACCAAAACCGTAACCAACTTCCGATTTTTTGAACAGAATTACAGGATTACCCCCAAGGATCTCTTTGCACTTTCATATACAAAATTGAAAGGAGAACAAAGAAAATTAAAACTAGACTTATTTGAATTGTAGCAAATGAAAATATGATACTTCTGATATACTTATTACACAACCTGTGCGCTGGTATATCACTGGTTAATTGATGAACAATGATTGAATAACCACCAAATCCTACTAAGTACATATAATTTCCATGTGCTGTGATTTTTATTTTTTTCTTCAGACAAGTGTGCTTAAATCCTTAACTCAGTTCAATCAGTTTTCACAAAAATCTTAAGAACTTCTCTGGAAACCTGGCTTTTCAATGGTCATTAAATGAACAATCCGAGAGTTTCAAAAAGCATAAGCTTCAGTTAGATGAGCTTTAATGACTTTATGGGTTCATTGGTTCGGAATATATGAACCTACAGAAATCTTGATAGAATCTAATTGGCCAAGGGACTAACACCAAAGTCCTCATTAACATATTCACATAGATCAGACCAACAATCTTTTCAGTACCAAAAAAATGGCCTCAAAATCAAGTAAAAATAAACTGCATTCACTGATGAAGCATACGGTAAAGCCCGCCGCTGTGGCTCATCAGATTCTGCTCCTGCAGCTTCGAGCTGTACGGAGACATCGCGCAAAAGGTCCCCCCGAAAGCGTCACTCCCGCTCGAGGGAGCAAAAAGCATTGGCAACGAGTCGCTTGGAGCCGCCACTTGCGGTTTGATATCCGGGGAAGGTGACTTGGAGTCGGCAAGGTTGACGGTGGTGATGTCGTGGATGCTTGATCTCCTCTTGTCTTTCCCGCCGGAGTGCTGCCTTATGAAGTACTTCTGCGCATGACTCGCCACCTGCGTCGGGGTCCTTGTCGTAACAAAATTCCGCGATATGTTTCGCCAGTCACCCTTCCCGTACTTCTTCAGCCCCAGAAGGAATTGCCTGCATCGAAAATACCGGACCAAATGAGCCTCAAAATCACAAAATTCCAAATTTTCATAACTCTCGTATGGAATTCACAAAGACCCCCCAAAATTGTAAATTACCTGTGCTCTTCCTCAGTCCACGGGACGCCTTTCTTCCTCTCCTGGTCGGAAGGCCTTCCGGAAGCGCCCCGCTTGGCGCCGACACAGAAATACTGCTTGAAATTGTCGAAGCCCTGATCGAACCGGTTGTCGTTTATCCACTCGAGAGTGAATGAATTGTCGTTGGCAGAGTAGCCCGGGATCGGAATGAGCCCGGCCTCGATGTCGCTGACGTCCTCCTCCAGCTCCCGGTACTGCTTCATGACGTCGCCGACGGTCTTCCCGGGGATCATGGCCGCCACCTTGGCCCACCGGTCGGGCGTGTCCCTGTCGTAGAGCGCCAGCGCGTTCTCGAACCGCTTGTTCTCCTCGTGGGTCCACTTCGCTTGGCAGCTGTCCTGGAATAGCCAGTTCGAGTTCTGGTAGTAACTCGCCGGAGACAGAATCTCCATGCCTCTCAACATGGACTTCCTTAGCTCTCTCTCTCTCTCTCTCTCTTTGAAGTGAGGTTTCAAAGAGAGAGAAACCCCCAAAATGGGAAATGCAGAGAGAGAGAGCAAAGGGCTTGGTGGGTTTTGTTCAGAGACCGACTTTTTCAGATTAGCGTAAGGGAATCGGGATAAAGGTGTCGACTTTCCAAAATTCAAGGAAAATTCGAGAGGGAGAGAGAGAGATCTTGGATTGGTTTTGGGGAAAAGATAAACCCTAGAGCTCTACAATACAATCAGATCCGAAAGCAAATTGATATAGTAGAGCGGAAAGGGTTGGCTGAAATTCAGTGCCTTAATATTCTAAGAAACCCACGAACATAAGATAAAAGAAAAAGCTCAAGAAGAATAATAGCGAGTCAAGTGGGCAAGCTTTTTTTAGTGCTTTCCTCTTTCAGTTTTTTTTTTTTTTTTTTGGGTTGATAGAGAGAGAGAAGCAGTAGTAACCAAGTAACCAACCAGTAAGTAAATACTGGCTGGGAAGAACAAATGTTGTTGTTTGTTTGTACTTGCAAGACAGAGATCGATGGAACAGAAGAAGGGTAAATGAGAGAGAGGTGTTGTTGAGTTGTGATTGGTTGTTGATGGGGCTTGCATTGGATAATAGCGAAAAAAGGGAGATGCCCAGCCCCAACCAAATACATTAGTTGAAATAGACAGCCTGTGATTGGCTAGTGTTTTCTTTCTTTTTTTCTTTTTTCTATTTTTTTCCATTTTAAATAAAGGAAAAGTGTCCGTACGCGTACATTTTTTTTTTCATTTTTTTTTTCGTTTCAAAATTCAATTCCAACACAAATCACCCGAGAAGGAGAAATACACTCGAATACAATAAATGAAGGAGGGTAAGGAAAATGGTTTCTTTAAGTATGGATTTTTTTATATAATAAAGGGTTAATTGCGGAAAAAGTGATCAAGTACTTTCAAAATGGGTCGATGTAGACCTAACTTTTTTTATTTGTGTCAAAGTTCACCTTTTTTATGGATCGTAGACCTCATCTACATTTTCTTTAATTTTTTCGAGTAATCTCGTGAGTGATGGCGTCATTCTCTATCTCTCTCTCTCTCATCACTAACAAATTTACTCAAAAAACTAATTAAAAAAGTCGACGAGATCTGCCAATCCGCAAAAAAGATGAGTTTGACACCTTTTGTCACAGATAAAAAGAGTTGGGTCTACGCCTGCCCATTTTGAAATTACTTGATACTTTTTTCGCAATTAACTCTATATTAAATTATGAAATAAATAAGATCGAGAATTAAAAAAAGAAAAGAAAGTGAGTGATACAAATATTCTCCGAAGATCACATGCTCCATTGTTTCTTGAATTGATTGAGAGAGTTATGAATTGAGACTTCTAAGAACTCGCTCACAGTCACAACATAGCGGATAAGGTGATTTAAGTAATTTCAATGGCGATGGACCAAAGGTTGACTAGAAAAAGGAATAACATGTTATTGGTAGTGGTTGTTTGGCTGCAAAGAGTATATATGATTAATTAATCTCTTCTTATTTTTAAACTAAATAATGACAGAAACATGTGTAGTAATAGTAGTACTATCTCATTGATCCATTCCAAAGTCTATAGCAAACTGAGTTGTACTTTATTATATAGTAATACATATCAAGGTTTAAAATACCGCTTGCCGTTTTCGTTTCGCATTTTCCGTTTTACGGATATATCGCTTGCCGATGGGTATGTCGATGGGCAAAAGGGAAAAAAAGGGCATGCCGCATACCGCATTTACCGCACTTTTCGCATGGACATACCGCATTTACCGCACTTTTCGCATGGATATTTTGTAAAAAATATTTGAGTATTTAAGCACGATATTTATATAGGTTCAAAACTACATATTTAATAAATACAAGACATAATTGTATACAACAAAACACATTTGTAACTTAAATATGTAGGTGAAATGTATAATATTAAGTCACTTTATTAGTTTAAGTGTATAATATTAAGTCAAATTATTATGTGAAGTGAATATGTATGTTAATTAAGTGTGTAATATTAAGTGAATATGCATGTTAATTGTATAGGTATGTTAACAAATTTAATATTAGTTGAAGTGTATATTATTAAATGAATATGTATATTAAGTGTATATGTATGTTAGGTGAAGTTAATATGTATGTTAAGTGTATAATATTATTTGAAGTGTGTAATATTAAGTTAAATTATTAGGTGAAGTGTATGTGTATGTATGTTAAGTGTGAATGTGTGATATTAGTTGAAAACAAAAAGTCCCACATTGATAGATGACAAGAGTTTGGTGATGTTTATATACCAAATATTAGGGACAAGGGCTTGGGCCCTTAGGGTCATAGGATTTTGTGGATGGGGGAGGACTCACACAAATGTTACACCACCACACGCGCGCGCCGCCGCCGCCGACCGACCGGATGTGGAGTGGAGTGGAGTGGCGGGCTCTTGTGTGAGTATAATTATTTTTGCCGAAAGTTTAATTGGTATTTTTGCCGAAATCTACCAAAAATGCAAAATTCGAGCACCATTTCGTCGTTTTGAAGGCAAAAAACGACAAGAGATTTTCTTTCCGAATGTCGTTTGGAATTTCGCGGCATTTGGTAAAACGACAGCGAAACGATTCGAATGTCGTGCCGGTAGTCCGCGGAAAACGACAATCGACGCGAATGTCGTTCGATTTTCGCGACATTTCGCACCTTGATACATATATTTATTTTGCTCGTAAAAAATATAGAGCATTTTTTATTTAATTCATATACAAAGTCTTAGATTGGTAGCATGTCCGATAGGAAGAGATAATTGCAAATAAGAGTGTTGGATAATTATTGGAGATCGAAGACGTCCGGGCTTGAATCACGCATGAAACCCGCTTTTCTTATAGTATTTCGAGTACCTCCGAGAACGTCTAGAGGTCTACAACGCAAGAATACCGCAGGATACGACAAGCCTTAAATCGTACTGCACAAGACGTTTGTGAAGCACGAAGTACGCAAGAACAGTTTCTAGAAATTGTTGAGAGAGATTTTGGTATTCTGTATTTCGAATTCTGTATATGTTGTAATTGTATCTGAAACTCGAAATATGGAGAGTGTTTTATAGGCAAAAGTAACTGCCATTTCCAAAGGTAGCGACCCTTTAAGAAAATACAGTAATCGACAAAAACCGCCCTGTAGCCATTACCTCTACCGCTATGCGAAGGTCGTTACCGCTAGCCAAGTAATTGCTACCGCTAGTAGCCGTTACCTCTACCGCTATGTGAAAGTCATTACCACTAGCCAAGTAATTGCTACAGCTAGGCGAGAATCGTCACTCGCCCTGATGTGACGTGCTTAAGTGCCTCAAGTGCGCCTACAAGGCGCCACTAGTGCCTCTACGCCCACGCCCCCGATCCCGAGCCGGAGCCGGTGTCGCCGGTGGCAACACCGGCGGGGTTGGCGTTGCGAGAGAACAAAGTGGCATGATCTCGCCACCCCGTCTTCGCATCACACTCCACATTGTATATCACTAGCTCAACCACATGTTGAGCTTGTCATGAATACCACTCTATTTAAACACCATCAACTCTTTGTGTTTAATCAATGTGGGACTTTTCTCATTCCCACACTCTTCAACAACTAAGTCTTTATTAGAACATTATTGGACATGCATTTATTGATGCATTTATTCCAACAATCCCGCACTGTTCTAATAATGACAAAATTTCCAGAAGAGAAAACAAAAAGTGTTAATACAGTTAGGTATCTTTCGATTTGAACCCATCCTTAGAGAATACAACACAAGATCTTATCGGAATTCCAGGTAGCTAGGCTTTGAACCTGTTATTCCTTGTGATAAAATCGGTGAAGCCCCAGACACACTCTTTAGGGTTCTTTGCCTATATCTCTCGCTTAGCACCGTTAATGGCTATGTGCTAATCCTGTCTCGTGAATTTTTATTGAGAGAATGCCTAACTCTCAATTTGAGACGGCACCATCTCGAAATTCACATAGGTGAAGTTCTTACAGTATCTCTATTACTAACAGATACTTGTCCTCGTGACTTAACTTCATTAAGAGTAAAACTCAACCCTCTAATTGTAACAGCCAACATCATCGTGTAATGTTGCAAATTTCCAATTTAACGACTTGTTGTTACCCATTGAATCTATTGTTAGTCATTTCCTAACTTTAGATTGGGTTGCCATCGTTGTCGGAACTCTTATTCAAGGAGTTTTAGACCCATACCTCTCGAGGTTGTCTTGACTAAGTCTCTCGCTAGAGGTTTAGTAAACGGATAAGCTAAATTATAGCTGGAACGCACATACGTAAGAGAAATGATCCCATCTTTAATCAATTTTCTCACGTAGTCATGTCTAAGACTAATGTGTCTAGACTTCCCATTATACACTTCATTGTATGCTCTAGCCAAAGTGGCTTGACTATCGCAATGTATCGACACTTTCGATATATTATATTTAGCCAATGGAATTTCTAAAAGAAGATCCATCAACAATTCGGCTTCTTGACTAGCGGAGGCAAGAGCTACAAACTCTTACTCCATGGTCGAATGAGTAATATACGTTTGTTTCTTGCTCTTCCAAGAAATTGCACCTCCGGCAAGTGTAAATACCCATCCCGTCGTAGATTTTTTATCTCTGACACTCGATATCCAACTAGCGTCGGTATATCCTTCGAGTACGGCAGAAAACCTACCATATTGCAGGCCAAGATTTTTTATTTTTAAAAGAAAACCAAAAATTCTTCCAATTGCCTTCCAATGCTCATTGCTAGAAAATCTACTCATTTTACTAACCGTGAATGCTATGTCGGGTCTTGTACATTGCATCAAGTACATTAAACAACCAATAGCACTTGCGAACTCCAATTGAGCCACGACTCTTCCTACATTTTTATCAAGTTTGACACTCGGATCAAATGGGGTGTTCACTTCTTTGAACTTGAGATGGTTGAACTTTTCAAGCACTTTCTCAACATAGTGTGTTTGATTAAGTTCATAACCCCCACTGTTTCGTTTCACTTTGATCCCCAAAATAGTGTCAACTTCTTCAAGATCTTTCATCTTGAATGTGGATGTTAGAAACCTCTTTGTTTCCAAAATTCTTTTCATGTCATTGCTAATGATCAACATATCATCAACATAGAGACATAGGAATATCACAAGATCACCTCGCACCTTTGTGTACAAACACTTATCACACACATTGTGTACAAAACCATCAGAAAGTAATCAAACTTTTGATGCCACTGTTTAGGTGCTTGTTTCAATCCATACAAGGATTTAATAAGTTTGCAAACTTTTTGTTCATTTCCCGGAAGCACATACCCTTCGGGTTGTTCCATGTAAATCTCCTCGTCGAGATCTCCATTAAGGAATGCCGTCTTGATATCCATTTGGTGAACAAAAAGATTATGCAAAGAAGCTAATGCAAACAACACTCTAATTGTTGTTATTCTTGCTACCGGTGCATAAGTGTCAAAATAATCGATTCCTTCCTTTTGTCGAAATCCTTTGGCTACTAATCTAGCCTTGTAAGTGTTTAAAGTACCATCGGAATTGTACTTTCCTCTAAACACCCACTTGCACCTAATAGGTCTCGACCCTTTAGGTAACTCGACAATTTTCCAAGTATGGTTAGACATTATAGAATCCATTTCATCTTGGATAGCATCCTTCCAAAAGGCGGAGTCCTGAGAAGCCACAACTTCTTTATAGGTCTTCGAATCATCTTCCACTAGAATAATTATAGGAATCTTACGAATTATATTCTCACTATTTCCTTCTACTAAATAAAAGGAAATGAGTTGAGAATCTATTTCGTTAGGTCCTAGATCCTTTGCCTTTCGTACTCTCGTGCTTATCCGAAGCTCGGGTTATTTTTCAACTACCCTTGAAGAACTCTCCTCTCGAGATTCTTCTTGTACAGGAATTTGAGGTTCTTTATCCTTCGTGATAAGATTTTCAAAAAATTCCACGTCTCTAGATTCTATAATAACATTAGACTCTAAATCTAGAAGTCTATATGCTTTACTATTTGTAGCGTAACCGACAAAAGCACTTCTTATCCCACGAGGACCCAACTTGGTTCTCTTAGGATCTATGTTTTTGTAGTATGCTACACAGCCCCATACACGGAAATACCCGATAATTGGCGATCGGCCTTTCCATACTTCATACGGAGAAATACGGGTTTTCTTTAAAGGAATACGGTTAACAATATGACAAACGGAAAGCAAAGCTTCACCCCACAAATTAAATGGTAAAACCGAATGCATTAACATAACATTTATCATCTCTTGATAAGTCCTATTTTTGCGTTCGGCTAAACCATTTTGTTGCGGTGTACGAGGTGCGGAACATTCATGAATAATGCCATTTTCTTCGCAAAATGCATTAAACTCGTTAGGAAAATATTCTCCGCCCCTATCACTTCTAAGGACTTTGATTTTAATTCCTAACTGGTTTTCCACTTCCGCTTTATATGTCTTAAAAGCGTTAAAAGCTTCGTCTTTATGCTTTAACAAATAAATATATGTGAATCTAGAGCAATCATCAATGAACGTGATAAAATATCTATTACCACCACGGGTTTTCATACCATTAAATTCACATATATCCGAATGTATAAGATCTAGCAAATTGAAATTTCTCTCAACACTATAAAAATGTTTTTTAATCATTTTTTATTTCACACATATTTCACATTTGTTAAACTCATTAACATTGCACAAAATCAAACCACATTTAATTAATCTTTTCATAGTGTTAATTCCAATGTGAGCTAATATATTATGCCATAAAGAAACGGAATCAAGCATATATGCGGAAGAAGAAATTGCATTAATAACATCACCAACAATACAAAGTTTGACCATTCCCTCGCTAGAATAGCCCTTGCCAACAAACACACCGTTGCGGGTCAAAATCAATTTGCCCGACTCATACACGGTCTTAATTCCCGGTTTTCCCAAAAGATCCCCACAAACAAGGTTCCTACTCATAACCGGCACGTGAAGCACATTGGTCAAAGTGACCTTCTTCCCAGAAGTGAATTCAAGATCAACGGAGCCTATTCCGATGACCTTTGAACGACCTTCGTTGCCCATTTGAACCTCTTGTCCATTGAATTCGTTGTAAGTCTTAAAGGCAGTCGTATCATAGGAGACATGAACGGTAGCACAAGTGTCGTACCACCATCCTTTAGCCTTGCTCTTGACCGCCATAATCTCGCTCACCGTATCAATGATTTTGTCTTCGGTCGTGGTTGCATTTGCCTCGTTGTTGGGAACCTTCTTGTTCCTACAATCTCGAGCATAATGACCGGGCTTTACGCACACAAAGCAGCCCGATTTCGGTCCTTTGGAAGCACCGGAACTCTTGAACTTCTCATTGGTCTTTTTCGGACCAATAGAGCTCTTTTTCGCTTCGAACTTCTTTTTGCCTTTCGCGCTCACCGCGTTGGCTTTCGAAGTCCCGGGATCCTCGGAACGTTCTCTATCTTTCGATTCCTCCTCGATTCGAAGATGTTTTTGGATTTGCTCCAAAGAGAAGTCCTCGGAATTGTGAAGAAGTTTCTTCTGGTAACTTTTCCATGATGACGACAATTTCGCAACTATTGCACCAACTTGAAAAGCTTCCGGAATATCAACTTTCACAACCCTTAATTTGTTGACGATGACTTGCAATTCATGTACTTGTGAAAGTATCGACTTGCCGTCATTCATTTTGAAATCCAAATACGTCGAGATTAAGAACTTTTTGGTACCTTCTTCCTCGGCTTTGAATTTGTACTCGAGAGCCTTCCATATCTCTGACGCGGATTGAACTTCGGTGTAGAGATCATAGAGGCGATCGGAGATCGTATTGAGTATGTGTCCACGACACAAGAGTTTGTCCTCCTTGTGCTTCGCACGAACCTTCTTCACTTCGTCCGAGTCATCGTCCGCCGGTTCAGGAATGGCCGGCAACTCCGGGTCCAAGATGTAGTAGATCTTCAACGCCGTGAGGAGGAAGATCATCTTGTCTTGCCATCGAGTAAAGTTTGTACCGTCGAAACGGTCCAACTTCACGAGATCCTGATTCATGACTTTGATGCTTGAAACGGATGCTTCGGTCGCCATAAACAAATACTATAAGATTGTTGGATAATTATTGGAGATCCAAGACGTCCGATCTTGAATCACGCATGAAACACGCTTTCCTTATAGTATTTCGAGCACCTACAAGAACGTCTACAGGTCTACAACGCAAGAATAGCGCAGGATACGACATGCCTTAAATCGTACTGCGCAAGACGTTTGTGAAGCACGAAATAGGCAAGAACAGTTTCTGGAAATTATTGAGAGAGATTTTGGTATTCTGTATTTCGAATTCTGTATATGTTATAATTGTATCTGAAACTCGAAATATGGAGAGTGTTTTATAGGCAAAAGTAACAGTCATTTCCAAAGGTAGCGACCCTTTAAGAAAATACAGTAACCGACGAAAACCGCCCTGTAGCCGTTACCTCTACCGCTATGCGAAAGTCGTTATCGCTAGCCAACTAATTGCTACCGCTAGTAGCCGCTACCTCTACCGCTATGCGAAAGTCATTACGTCTAGCCAAGTAATTGCTAACCACTAGGGGAGAATCGCCGCGAGAGAGCCTGAGGACCCGATCCTAAGCCGCTCACCCCGATGCGAAGTGCATCAAGTGCGCCTCTAGGCCCACGCCTATGCCCCTGATCCCGAGCCCGAGCCCGAGCCGGTGTCGCCGGTGGCAACACCGGCAGGGTTGGAGTTGCGAGAGAACAAAGTGGCATGATCTCGCCACTCCGCCTCCGCATCACACTCCACATTGTATATCACTAGCTCAACCACATGTTGAGCTTGTCATGAATACCACTCTATTTAAACACCATCAACTCTTTGTGCTTAATCAATGTGGGACTCTTCTCATTCCCACACTCTTCAACAACTAAGTCTTTATTAGAACATTATTGGACACGAATTTATTGATGCATTTATTCCAACAAAGAGTACTTAAAATTTTGACCAATTGAGGTGGCATGTGACGAAAATGAAAATTAACAACAAAAATACTTAAAGTCAATAAATGTGAGGCAACATATTTTCTGTCTAGTTTATTTATTTAGTTTTATAGAATTTGGTCAATTTATTTTAGCACAATGCTATAAATCATACTTAAATAAACATTTATATGTTCATCTAACTACCTATCTTCTCTCATTTGAATAGGACGAAAAAAAATGTAGTCCCACATTTATTGATTTTAAGTACGTTGCTAGTACTTTTTTCATTTTACACCCCCTACTGTGGAATTTTGGGTATCTTTAACACGATATCCCTTTATAGTAACTTCAAAAAACACACACCCAAAGTAAAACCTCTATAAATTAATAATGTTGGGACCACTAAAATTTATTATATTATCAAATTATTAATTTATAAAGTATTAGTTAAATAATCATTATAATTAAAAGAAAAAAAATATTCAATATAAAATGTCAAGAATATTGTAATCACAATACATAATTCGAAGATGATAATACTAAAATGGAGTTTGTTTCATACATTGATGACAATCACTTTGAACAATTATTTTTACATCACGGATATACAACACCGAACATTCTTAATGTTATGTGGAAGCTTAGAATTGAAGTTGAAAAAGACATAAATTTCAAGAATATGCAAATAACTTTATAATTATATTTTAAAAATACTACATGATTAGTTAATTAGTTTAGTTTATATTTATTTAAGATGATTTCATAACTAGTTATGCAATATTTATTTTATTTATATCGCATCATTAATTTATATATCAGTTGGGACCTATATACTTCTAAGAAAAAAAATTATTATCTGAAAATTTTGCGAATTATTAATTTAGCTAGTTAGGCCCGAGTCGGGACCGGAAAAAACTATTATTTAATCGAGATTATTAATTTATCAGGTATTAATATAACGAGATTCTACTGTATATTTCTAAGTTTGATGCTAATTGTAGGCTTTATTGATATTATTTTTTTCAATTTCGTCCCAAATCAGTACCAGCATCTTTATTGGTTCTAAAGATCACAAAGCTTTGGAAGAAACAAAAGTTTGCAGCCAAAAAAAAAAAGTTGTAAAACACTAAAGAAGAAAAAATGGGGTACATGCCCTTTTGTTTCATTTCTCACTAAAGTTTTTATTTTTATTTTTTTTTAAGAATCATTTCTCATAAAGTTGAGTGAAAAAGAAAAAGAAAAAGAAAAAAACCATAGGAGAAAAATTAAGGTGGCCATAATAATTGGAGGAGCTAGCTTGTGCTTCAATTATTGGGGGTGAGAAACTGCTCAAAGTAAAATATAAAGAGGGTTATTTCCTTTTTTATTTTAAAATTTATTTGCCCATTCATTACTATTAGCTATATTCTGAGTTTTTTTTTTTTTTTTTCTCCCTCACTGCCTGATGATTTGCAGGCATTTCTTGCAATAATATATGTACTCACTTGCAAAGTATTATATTTTCTATTCATTGTTGCCTATATACGTTACCTAACATAATTTATAAAATCACAAGATCATAACTCTAGAAGACACAAATATATATTTGTCAATAATTGAGAAAATAATAATTTATTTTTTTATTATGGCAACTAGCCTTTATTATTCACTAAAGTTTTACAAAAGACAACAAAATATATCAAAGTAATTGGCGGTGAAATTACGCAAATGACGAATATTGCATTTTAATATTTATTCTCGTTCCTCGACAATAAAAGTAACTTCCATCACATAATTGTAGCAATGTCATGTGACATGTTTTAAGTGGTCCACATATAATATTGGTCTCACCTCTTTATCTCTGCTGTTAATTTATAAAAAAAATTAGCAGCGCAAGTATTTAAGTTATGATCATTATATAATTTGACACATAATTTATTTTTTAGGGAAAAAAATACTCATATTTAAGGTTTAAATGCATGCAAACCGACATGATTTAATTTTAGGGTATATTGAGGGCACAATTGGTATACCGATGGGATCTTTGTAAAAAAAAAAAAAAAAATCCCGATACCGATGGGTAAATTGAAAACTGATGGAAATGCCGCAAAATCGATGGGACAATGAAGTTTCCCAGTAATGATTGATTTTAGTTCATTAATGAGTAGTTACGTCATTTGTTTAAAAATCTTAAATATTGATTGAAGGATTTTTATCGATTAATTAAAACTATTACCTGTGCAGGTTTTGACTTTCAGTAGCACATTTTCATGAAAATTTTCCAATTCATTATAAATAGGGATTATCACAGCAAAAATACTCAAATTTATTTATTTATTAAGATTGGGTGAATAAATACGAGTTATAACACAATAGGTCAACATGTATATCTAGCTTCCTTTCAATATATAGAATGTACAAAAATTACATAATTTATTATACTTGTATACCAAATTAAGTAGTTTAAATGTTTTTCCCTTATATATACACACACATGGTTAATGCAACAAAATTGACTAACGGCGAACCTGGTCCAAGATTGGAAGCATGGCCGAACCCTATAGTCGCCTGGGCAACAAAGGTGGAGTTAACGAAGGTTGACTTATATTTCGACTTAGCAGAAGACGAATGGTCGTCTCCGGCGAGGGACGAGCTATCCTGTCGGTGTATCCTTGTCCTCTGCGATGTCTAGGCGGCGAAGGGGACCTGCAAAAATGAAACATTGATGCCGGACCTCTGTCGAGCAAAAGCTGCCTACATACCCTCCTTCGGGATCATGTCATCACGTAGTTCAGGGTTAGTAGGTGTGAAGCGGGGAGAAAAATGTATTTGAAGATGGTTTAAACCTTCGCGGGTGACGATCCTCAGCGGAAATGGGTCGTCCATAACTAATTCTAGATCGAGCATCATCATAAAGGTCCGGCGATCATTTGCGAGGGGAGCTCGGCTAGGTAACGAGCCTAGGGCAAGCGTTGCCTCGAGGAATCGGCGAGCTTCAGAGAAAGGGTTCATCCGAATCTTAGGTCCGGAGCGAGTTCTAACTCGAAGGTCTGGCGAGCTCCAGAGAAGGTTGTTCAGAACTAAGCCTTGGTCGAGGTCTAATTCGGAACTATGGCGAGCATCAAAGTGAAAAGGTTGCTCGAAACTAGGTCCGGGTCAAATTCTGACTCAAAATTGATCTGCTTGACGAGCAAGTTCCCCGACTCCCTGTACTAGAGGGGAGGGCGAATTTTTGGAGATAGCGAGAGAAAGTCTAGCCAGAGAAGTTCTGATGAGAGAATGTGTGTAAAATGAGGAGAATGATCCTCCTATTTATAGGAAAGCAGTGTAACCATTTCTCCTTTATTTGAGAGGATTTAATGGAAATATTTTCTATTACTTCCCCTAAAATTCGTGGTCACCTTGCTAGGGTAGGCTCGCCGGGCTGCCTTGCCACATGGGGTGGTCGTCGGGCGAGTTTTAGCTTATTCGTCGTCTTGGTGTCTGTCGGGGGTTCCACGAGCTCGCATGTCGGACGTGCTTTCCTTGGCGAGGACGTCGCCGGGGGATCTTCTAGGGTGGCTTTCACCTCACAACGTTCCTTCTAAGGTCGCCTTTACATTGCCTGGATCCTTATAAAGTCGCTCTCTTCACACCGGATAGTCGGGAACCTTTCTAGGTCGTTGCACGAGGTCTTGGACTTCGTGTTTTGGACTTTGTCTTCCGGATCTCGCTTGATGAGCTCGGACTTGGGCCGATGGGCCTTTTACACCATATTTTTGATAATCCAAAAAATACGCGTAACACATAAGTTAATGACTTTGATAAAAAAAAATATATTAAAACTTAATTGAGAGCCTTTTACCGGTTTGAATTTGACTTTCACCAACGTCTTCGTGAGCTTTTCTCCACTAATTATAGGAATCGTATTGCGGAAAAAGTCCTCCGCTGCTCGTTCAAGAGAGAAACCTTAAAGTCAAATTGTTGTAAATTCAATTTTAATAATATGGAAAAAACTAATAGGTTTATTAATATAAAGAACTCAATTACTCTACTAAGTTTATAATTGAGTATGTTAAAAACAACACTCAAATTGATAATTTGATGTTTATTTTACTGATAAGATTTCAATTAGGTTAAGATCAAAAGTAGTACGTCAACGTCAATATCTTTTTCCTTACAATAAATGGAATGTGTACAAATTACATAATTAAATATACTTGTATAAAATATTATTTAATTTAAAATGATCATTGATACACTAACGTGTATGCAGCCATAAATTCAACATAAATTATTTATATTAATGACATAAATTCAGAAACTCTAAAAATTGATTAAAGAACTTTTATCAACACTGTTTTGGTATTTCACTGGCGCCTTTTCTGAGCTTTAGTTTCGTGGCTCATTATAAAATTTCTGCCGCAAAAATAGTCTTCAATAGCTAAGAGTCAAATTCAATCAGAATTCATTTTAACATTTTCGGACAAAATTAATTGAGTTGAGATCACAAAGAAGTACTCAATTGTTTTATTAAGCATGATAAAAATAACATATATTGTAGGAAATGCCCGAATCGGGTTTAGGCCCATTGGGTTCAACCCGACTACATTAAGGGCGACGGGCCCACTCGAGCCCGTAAATTAATTATGGCTTGATTAATTAATAACTAGAATTAATTAATAATGATCTAATGAGCTTAGCCCATTTACCGGGCCAAAACTCATTAGGTCATTAATACTTGTGTCTATAAATACCACCTTTAGCTCATAATTGAACCAATCCAATCCCTAGCCCTAGATAGAAAATCGCAACCACCTCTAGCCAAGCCCTAGCTGCGAGCTTCTCCTCCTCGTGCCTCCGTTCAGTTCGCCGTCCAATCACCGAGGAGGACCTAGCAGTCTGACGAGGTCATTTCCTCACAAACGTTCCCGCAACGACGTGGTGAACGAGATAGAGGTTATACACTTGTGGAGCTGTGATCCGAATTCCGAAGGGATCCGACCACACACAAATTGAGGAGAAAGTTGGCCAAAGCGCACTAGAAGGCAAAAGTATCAAAAGTCTGGTACCGAATCGAAAATGATTATCTTAATTATCGAAATTAATCTAGGTCGTTTAGTTCGAGGATATCTCGAGATATTTGTCACGAGATTGAGAATAATCCTCGAAAAACCCAACATGTATTACTCCTTAAATTGATAATATTATGTTCATTATCTTCGTAAGATTTGAATGAGTTATATAAGTTCAAAAATTTGTAGGGCTAACATCAATAGATAGAAGGACTCTTAAATGCAAGTTAGACAAAGCTTGCGAGGAAAAGTATGAGACTTTCAGAATGTGGTCCGCCAAAGGCACATGTATATGTGTCGCGTTATGACCCATTGGATTGACGATCTGTGTAACGAAAAATAAGATAAAAGAAATTAACAGATTATCCGCTCGTTTCACCAAAAGTATAGGTAAAACTATCATTAGCTGGTAATTTTTGAGCCGATGAAGGGCTTAATACTTTCAGCGCCATGTTTCACTCACCACTGAAATTGTTAGTCACGGGTTCTCGAACTGTGTCGGTGGAAGTCTAATTTTTGTGTAGTGTAAGAATCTCTTGACGGCTTGGATTATTAAGGACACTAATCACACTTTTCACATCCTCAAATGGTGAAATCATAACAAACAACTTTACAAACTAAATAATTATAAAATAATATAAGAAGATAAATTAATTTCTAATTCGAAATAAAATTGATTATAATAATGAATTAGTTTACGATAGATTATTGGTATCATCATTCGGCCAATTCCCTCAAGTGGCAACCGGATATTCACATAGTCCGCTTCCCAAGCGCATCCGAAAGCTTAATCGTACACGCTTACGCACCCTTACTAAGATCGGTATCGGTAAAATGTTTACATTGTATAATGACCTCAAGAGAAAAACGGGTCAGGTAAAATTCTTAAACTTCCATTAATGCGAACACAATAAACTAGTACATTTATTGCTTTTTCTAAGCTACGACTCTTGTGTGTGTTCTTCTATTTTTCTTATAATTTCTTTTATTGCAAAGTAAGCTGCAAAAAGAAGGTAAACACACAGAAAACACTTGGGAAGCCTAAAATCTCCAAATTGCATGGAAGACAAAGTGGGAGAGAAAGCGATATTTGTATGGTATTATTGGTTACTTTAACCAAAAGGGAGATTTCTCATTGTACTTAGAACTAAATGACTTTGAGTTTCAACTATAATTAAGTATTATAGGGTATCATTACGCTCAACATAATTTATAATTATTGTTAAAGTCTAGATTATGGGCTGGGTAGGTATGTATAGCTTTGTAGACATGGTAATATATAATATATTTGCTACATAATCAGTACTTCACAAATGTCGCACACAAACTTAAAGAAACCAACACTACAAGCTATGATTCTAGTCGGTTTGAGGTTGGCAAATGAAAAGGAGAAGAAACTCAAAATAACTCTCCAATCAACCTAATAAAGCTTCCCTTTTTTGTTTCTTATATTTATATGCCCTAATGTTTCTTTTGTTTGTTTCCACTTATAATGACTCTTTCCCCACTAACTTAGATTTATTTAACAAGAGAAAAAGAAAAAAAATGCTTGAAATATAGAATAACAATACTAGTTCAAGAGAAAGTCCTTGGCCATCTTCTTCAACTAAATAAATAAAAAGATGCTTATTCACTATGCTTTATTCAAATGATGTTGAAAAAATAAATTTACTTTGAAATTCGTGATTATATAAATTATCCTCATCTGTCTTGTCTGGTTATGCTGTATAGAATTTTCTCTAAATAGTAATACGACTATTTCTCACGAAATTATAAGTTTCCGCAAATGGAAAGATTCTTTAAATCCCACTTGAATATTATACCATTAATTGAAAAAGAAAGTGCATATAAGAGCGAATACTTTAATTTCTTTTGCATTTTTATTCACATCTCCTTTTTTATTATATTCTAATTTTAGACTTCGCACTAAAGGCTGTGCAACCATTAATTTAGTGCTTGTACAACTTGCAAAGCATATAGACTAATCTTTTCAACAGAAAGTAATAAAAATAGCATATATTGATATAATTAAATTGTGTATGTTATAAATGTATGTATGTAAATTAGGGTGAACAAACAAGTAAACGATGCGATTTTTAACATAGATCGAACAACATAATTTGATATTTTAAAAATGATAATCAAATATCTTATTTTAAAAAATGAAAACTGCATTTACTGTGTAATTGGTATTCGGTGTTCAGTTGTAGTAATATCGATTTTTTGCCCACATTGACCGCTTTTAATATCTACATCTACATCGACTGACTACTAATATTACCTAATATTACACATTAACAGAATACTAAATAAACAATTTATACCGAGAGAGTAGATAGGAAAAATATTTTTAACGTGTTGATAAGTATAATCAATTGAAAATAATAAAATATAATATTACATTTAATTAAAGCGATAAAACCGGATAAGCGGTTGCGCTTTTCATATTAAAATAAAAAAAATCTTGTTTTAAGTTAATTTTGGTGTTCGTTTTTTTTTGTATGTTCGGTCTTAATCACTTTATTAGTGGTGGGATTTAATCAATACCAGTTTGATCGATTTTTGCTATAAAATTTAATTTTACAATTTTTTTATTCACCCTTAATGTGTATATAAGGATCTCGACCCAATGCCAACATGTAAGGTAGAGCTGCAGGTCACGACGTTGCGACCTGTCGCGACCGAATCGTCAAAAATCGCCGGAAGTTGAATCGCGATGTGTCGTGGTTCTGCAGGTCGCGATCTTCGCGATGGAAAGAGAGAGAGGGAGAGAGAGAGAGAGTCTGAGAGACAGAGAGAGAGAGAGCTCCAGCTCCACCGTTCGCGATGTTCAACGCCTGTCGCGATTAATCGCGACTTTTGCCTCCAAATCGCGATTCGTCGCGATTCCCCAAATTCCATCGCGATGGCCGCAAACGCCCAAAGCCCATCGCCAATTTCAGCTCTAATGTAAGGTAAGGCAATAGCAAGGATTGTGGGCCCACTAACAGAAGCCAATGCCATACGTGTAATACTATTATTGTCGTAAGACTTGACCCGAAATAAAAGAAAATTAATGAGTAACTATGTTTGTTAAAAGCAAAGCAACAAAGAAATAATTTCTCGGGCTCACAAGATTTGTCCGAACTAATTATTTTTTCCTTTTCTTGACATAAGTTTCGTAAAAGAATAAATAAGAAAAAGCTTAGTGCATTGTTTTTAAATAGCTAATAAATGAAATAAGAAAATAAAAATAGTCGAACACCTAATAATGCCATCAGTACCTCACATTGTAGTGGTAATGGGATATCAAAGTAGTTTGCAGGTAGTGCTTCTCCCATCGTTCAGTATCCTACAACTTTAGAGTGAGATGACATACGTACCTCATATTGCTTAGTGATTCGTTAGTGTTGTATTATTTTTTCGTATAAACTAATTAATGTGAATAAGGTTTTTTTTTTTTTTTTTTTTTAATGAAAAGTAATCCGCACGCAAAGTAATTAGATTTAGCACACGAGATTTATATTGGATTCACACTGTTTACGAGATTTGTACTCGACTATAGTAAGTGTTAGCCCTCTCAGAAGTGGTGCCTCCGCGTGACACGAGTACGGTCGAAAGATACGGGATCCCTGCAACAAATGTTGGGGTAGAAGACGTAGAACATTATACATGATGAAGCGGAACTAATGATGAAATAAAGTGAGCCTGAAGTCCACTACTATCACGATCACAATCCAAGAGAACTACGTCCACCACGTAATTATCAAGAAACCTCACAGTTGTCTAAACTGAGAGGACATTTTACTCGATTTTTTCTTATAAAGTAATAAGGAAAGAAAAAAAAAATGAAAAGAAAAATAACTAATATTTCCTATTACGGTGCTAACAAACTTGCACCACTAAAGGAGACTAATTCAAATGCATAAAAAAAAAAGAAAAAAAAGAACGGAAACAATTAAAAGAAAATGGAAGCGTAGATGTAGGCTTATACTTGGACTGCATCATTCTCTTCAGGTGGGAGAAAATTCCCCTCGAATTTGCATCTTCGTCGGCAAACGGGAATAAGTATTTAGCATGAAACACGTTTGCTGATTGAATATGGCCTAGAAGCTTCAGGTGATAAGCGTTAGAATTGATTTTCTCCACTATCTCAACTGGTCCAATCTTTTGAGCCGAAAGCTTGTTATAATCCATGGCATTGAAGCGATCTTTGATGAGGACGACTCATTCTAAATCTCCAATGTTGAACAGCTCCAACGTGCGACGTTTCTTGTTGTTGGACATATTTTACATATGCCCTCTATTCAGATGCTAATCCCGCTTGTATAAGACTATGGTCGTTTGCCTAGGAATGAAATGTTCTTATTAATGTTAATCTTATGTAGTTATCTGCGGATTATAGATATACTTATCGAATTGAATGTTTTATCCCTAGTTCTTTAATTTTGCTCTCGTGTTTAGTCATCACACTGAGTTTATGTGAGGAGGTTTGATTATCACGAATAAAGAACTTAAAATGTCCATGGTCTAGATTAAAAATGGGAATGTCTAAGACGAGAACGACCATTGATGAACTTAATCACAATTGGGTGTGATATATTACCGGATCATAGTGCGGTCCGTGCACTGTTAGGTTTATCAAGTATGAAGTGTCTTCATATTGGACGGACTAGACTTATATCAGAAATCATCACATAAGTCCGTCACTGATGAGATTACGATAAGGTCGCTCAGATTATCGGATGAGAATCGGTTATTGTTCTGAGCATCGTGGACTTGTACGGTTCGACTTATATAATCTTTGATTTAATCGTAACAGAGTACAATTGAGTGCTCGTAACACTTTTATTTTGAGATTGGACGGTTGACCAGGATAAGTTGGACGATAGCAGATAAGAATAATATCTTTATGATATTCTTATTATGGTTTGTGGAAAACAGACAAGTACTCATGATTAGCTGATCATCGGACTCATAATCCAGTGAGTGAGTAGTTTGTAATAATCATAGATTAAGATAGTGTCATCAAAAGGGCAGAATGGTAATTTTACCATTTTGATGGGTATCATAATAACACGAAAACCTAGATTAGCAGATATCTGATTGTATCAATAGACACCTGTGGTCAGGAAAATAAATATCAATAGACACTTGAGAGTTTATCCAAGAGCTATAGTGGAATGTAATCAAGGTTGGTAAAAGCCTACACTTTTACCGTAGCTCGAGTGTGTATGTCCATTAGTCCCTTTTGTAGCTCCACAAGGATGACAACGAAAATTATGTTCTATTGTGTCATTTGAACATAGTATATCCCAATCAGACTCGGTTCGTGATTGTTATCACGAATCACTTATAACCCTAAATAGTGGCAAAAGTACCAAAGTTTGGTAAGCCAATAAAATTGTAAAAATATGATTGAATTTAATCCTTAAACATCCCTAGGGTTTTAGGAAATTAAATTCTGGTACAATTATCTTTTTGAATCGTGTCAATCTGACGTACGGTTTGAGATTTATGATAATAACAGTTTTTGGCCTAGAGGTGAAAATGATACTGTTATTTAAATAAAAAAAATAAGAGAAATTAAATATTGGTATTTATACTTGAAATATTTAAAGGGTGAAATTAATAATTATTTTTTGTGGTTATATATATATATATATATATGCGATTTGTATTTAATTAAATCTTGAAAATATAAAGATTTGATTTATTAAGTCTTTAGGATATTTTCTGAAAAAGATTTAGTTTTGATTTATTCTTTATTTGATTTATTAAATCAAATCTTATAGTGAATATCTCGAAGTAGTTAGAGTAAATCTCTCAAAATTGGTTGAGAGATTTTCTCTAAGTGGTTGGGTCATTCCCTATAAATAAGATAGCCCGGTAACCCTAAAACCACACCCTCACTAACTACAGAATTTCAAATTCTCTATATATCTCTCTCTCTCTCTCTCTCTCTCTCGGTTTCTGCGAATTGCTCTTGGGATTTTCTCTCAGAGTCATTCCAGTTTAGGCATTCGATGATTATCCAGTGGGAGCCCATGCATCCCAGCGACGTAGTCCCGGAGAATACATCTGAAGACTTCTGGAAGCCATCTTCTCACAGTATTCGCAAGAAGCATTGAAGAATATGGATAAGAGGATTCTTGAAAATTAAGAACACAGTCAGAGACATCAGAATTCAAAGGCACACATTCTTGATATTTTTCGATTAAGAAATTATTTATTTATACTCAAGGCTTAAAGAATAAAAACGAATCAGTTTTTTTTAAAATCAAGAAAATTATTTATTTTCACGATCGGGAAATCAATCTTATGGTGGACTGAAGTATGTATCTCCTGGAGAGAGGAAAAAAATTCGGATGTAGAATGGAAAATGGAATTGTCTGGCATAAGCAAAAGATCCATTGGATCTCTTGGTTTTCTTCCATAAATTACCTTGTATGGGCTGTAGCATGTACTTCAATCAACTGCTCGGTTATACACGAACTATGCCTGAAAAATCTTCAAATCCCAGCTTTTAGAGTGTTCTCCAACTAGAAATCGCAAAAGATCCCCAAGAAAACGATTAACGACTTTAGTTTGCCCATTTGTCTGATGATGATAGGTGCTGCTAAAGTTCAACGTCATGTTAACCATTTTCCACAAACTCCGCGAAAAATAGCTTAGAAACTTCGTGTCCCAATCTGCTAGGATTGATTTTGGCAGGCCATGCAACTTATTGTTGGGAATTTCATTACGATTCCCGTCATATTTACCATGATATAAGCCGTCAATCCGTCCAGGTAACATTTAAAAAATATTTAAAGCGGAAAACGTGTTACACCGTACAATGACAACAGACAGACAATCGCATAATCACGATTACAAGATCTGATAAATTATTAGCAATTTGATTTTCATAATTCATTATTAACAATCTAGTCAACATGAAATAAATAAACTGTAAATAAATGTTTGCATTTATTGACCTAATGCATAAGGCCGTACCTCAGATTATGACGACTTCCGGTTGCGCGTTCTGAACTGGGCAAGGCTCAGCCGATGCTGAGGGAAAGTCCCATGATCTTCCTGGATATTCTCCTGGACTCCGTACCGAAGCGTGGGCTTCGCCGGCAGGACTTCGTCACAAAACTTTTAACTGTAGGTTCTTTTAAAGCTTCCGGAGAACAACATCTCACTAAGTCGAACTAGAAAAGAGAGATCAGAAGCTAAGAAATTCGCAGACTCTAGAGAGATAGAGAGAAGTCGAATTTCTTGCTCTGGGAAGGTGTGTGAAATGTGTAGAATGAGCATCCTATTTATAGGCTCAAGGTCAAACCAATGAGGGAAGCTTACCTCCATAATTTTAGAATTCTATAATGGGTAAATATAATTAATTCTCTTAAATCAATGGTCTAGATTGAATCTAGAAATATCCAATGGTTAAAATTAACTAGGGATTTAACAAAATAAGGAAGTCATGGTAAATCAATTAATTATTCAATTGACCAATCACAGTATAAATCGAATTCCCATATATGCATATATATATATATATATATATATATATATATATATATATTTCGAAATCAATAAGCTAGATCCAATGGTTGAAATTAATTCCATAACCAATCTAATGGACCATATTGATTCTTGATAAAGTCAACTCTCCAAGCTTGATTACCAAGCAATAGAATTCAACGGTTGAGATTAAATTCTAAACCGATCCAACAGATGTAATTAATTAAGCACATTCAAAATCCAAACTGGGTCACTATGTTATTTTCGAATTAGGGTTTCCAAATTAATTATCATGATCCAACGGTTGAGATTAAATCTTGACCGATCTAATAAACTAAATTAATTTTAGAGTTTTTCACCAATACCTAAACTTAGGTACTTTTGCTGCAAATTTGGAAAGTCCAAAACCAAGTCAAACTCGCGTAGACCTAGTCACACATTTCTTGGGCAGCATCAAATATACACATATATATATTTACCAAAAATATATTTTATTATAATATAAATTTATTAATTATTAATTAATTATCAATAATAATATTAATAATTAAATACAAATAATTAAATTATATTATAATTCACTGATCTCAATATCACATATTAAATTTCATGGTGCAACAACATAATTTAAATTTTTGACATGTGATTTAATCTCATAGTTTACAGATACCGATAAAAAATTTGGAAATCATGTAAACCACAAATCGTACGTCGAAATGACTCGATTCCAAAAGTAAAGTTTCTTAGAATTAAATTTACAACAAGTTTCGAGTTGATGAAAAATCAAAATTCTACTTTCTTTTATCAGTTAAATTTACAATACCAAACTTTGGTACTTTGGCCACGTCAAAAATAAAACTTTCAAAAATTTTACACAGACTTTAGTTTTATGAATCCTAACAAATGATGAAAATAGGGGTGAAACCGGTACCGATAATTGGTAATTTAGTTTTTTTTTTTGTATTGGTATTGAAAAATTGAGATATTTTTTTGGGTATTGGTATTGGTATTGGTTCTTTTCTTGGTATTTTTATCAAACCGAGACCGAAACCAAGAAAAAATAAAAGGAAATCGATACATAAACCGAGACATAAACCGGGAATAACTCGGTGCAAAATCCAAAAATAATACAAAATACCGGGTCTGAAATATAAAATATATGTGTAATACACAAAAACATCAAACATAATTAAACCATGTCATTTCTTTTTCTTTAATTTTGATTTCGCCTTCTCCTTTTTCTTTGATTTCGTTAAGAGAGAGAGAAGAGGAGAAGAGAGAGGGCTGGCGGCGAAATGAGGGAGAGTGAGGTATCAGAATGTGCCCTAATTTTTTAATAGAAACAACATGTAGTAAAATCTAAAACGACACGTAGTTCACAACCAGAGCCGATACCAAAATTTGAGAAATTTGGTATCAATATCGGTTCTCAGTATCGGTATCAGAAACCGATAACCGATAAATTTATAAGAAACCGATAACCGATAACTGGTATCAGAAACTAAATTTATCATATTTTATTGAAAACCGATCCGAGATCGATACCGAAACCGAGACGATACTGAGAAACGGTTAGAAATTTTTCACCCCTAATAAAACATATCGAATGTTTAAATCACGTACGTATCATCCGTTCCGTAGCTATCCTGGGATCATGGACCCGTATCACTGAAGCTCCAAGAACTGCTAGTGGTTCGTCAAACCTCGGTGTTATTCCACTATAAACCCGAGGCTGCACTCACTAGTGATACAATATATATTATTCTCTTTATAGAAGGGTGTCCATTGATACAATCAAATTCGGGTTATTGATCTTTCACTTGATTATCCACACACGAGCAGACGGTTTTTTACCGTTTTGCCTCTCACTGCATTTTCATCCTTAACTCAGTAAGCAATATTGTGAGTAACCCACTTATGGTTTCGATTCATAAGTTGCACACGAGTACCTCCCACTTCTCACCACTAACAATCAAGGGAATCATCTTGACTCTAAAGAGAGCTATGTGATGTCCATTTCTATGACCAAGCTACCCTTACCTGCTGACTATCATGCTCCCAAAAGAGCAGCATTTGGAACGAGAGTAAATGTGATCTTTAACAGTTAAATCAAAGAACAATCAAGTCAAAGGTCCAGGCTCGAGGTTTCTTGGGACTTAGATCGAATTTCCATTTGATCATCTACTTGTGACTCAACTCCAAGTTATCAGTGACGGTCTTATATGCTAACTTCCATAGTTTAAGTCAGGTCCAGTCCAGTATGAAGCCGCTTCATACTTAATGCACTTCTAGTGAGTGGGACACACACTTAACCCATAATAAGATTATATCACTTAGTCACATTAATGACTTTATCTGGTTAATGAGCTCCCACTCAGTTAATCAAGTCACAGACATTTTAAGATCATTTATTATGATTATTAATTCTTCCTCACATCGACTCGGTTATGATAATAATAACATAATGGCATCCTTTATGAACTAAGGAACAAACATTCCATTTTACTGTACCAAAAACTATAATAAGATTAACATAATAAGTAACATCTTTTATTCAAGGACTTTAGTCAAAATCTTTTACAATTAGGGAAAAAACTGCTTGTTTAAGGACACATGTCCAACACTTATAGACTCCGCAGAAGAAAAGTGTTGTGACATGAACCACATCGGCAGTTTGCTTGCAAACGATGAAATGCGCCATTTTGCAAAAACGATTAACAACCACAAATAACGAGTCATTACCTCTCTGTTTACGTGGCAACCCAAATATAAATCCATGTTGTAATCATCCCACAATTTCTCCATAATTGGTAAAGGTAAATAGAGTAGTGCATTGGATGTGGTACTTACAAAGGCTTGACAAACACGACATCGACGCGCGTACTTCTTGAGTTCTTTTCGCATTGTAGGCTAGTAATGTGATTCTTGGATTAGTTTAAGCATTCTATCCTGGCCCATGTGCCCTACACAGTGGAGTTCTTTAAAGATTTTGAAGTGTAAGCTTCAATCTGGAATGCATAATTGGTTGTCTTAAATAAGAACCTTGCACCACTTGTAACCACTATATTCACCAACTCAAGTTCGTTTTAGGACATCGGCAAATACTTGATCAATATCATACAACCCATGAAGAAAATCAAACCCGATTACCTCGATCTTGAGTTTGACTAAGAGGCTGTGTTTTCAGCTTAACGGGTCATCGAATTTGTTGGATACACTAGACTGGTGTCTCACAATGAACGTAAAACACTCTAAAAAGTCTATCCACTTAAGAGTGCCAAGCCAATCAAGAAGCTCCTCTGGTTGCAAACTCCCATGAAACTCTGGAATATCGGTATGCATAGTAGACTTCCAATTGCGGCAATCTTCTACCATCGGATGGTTTCACCTTACTTCCACATCTTTGCATGGATGATTAACATCGTTTTCCAAATTCATAGGCGTTAACCGGAATCGGGTTCCTTCGACAACAAGGATTTGGATCCCGCTGTTCGCGGAAGGCCTCGTTGACCATCTGCATCACTTGGGTAAACATTGCCCCCATTCGATTGTCAAAATTCTGCTGAACCCAAACATTGATGCGCAGCTCCATTTGCGCCATCTCTTTGAGTGTACAAGCTGCGCTCTTTGGTCGAACTCTAGTTGTCTTCTTCGGTGCCATGATCGAATCTTGAAACGAAATGGCTCTCATGCCAAACTGATGCAGCGGAACTAATGACGAAATAATATAGTGAGCGTGAAGTCTACCACTATCACAGTCACAATCCAAGAGAACTACTTCCAACATGTAATTATCAAGAAACCTCAAAGCCATCGAAATCGAGAGGAAATTTTCGTGAGCAACGCCCCTTTTGTGAAATTCATTGTAAAATTAAACTCTAATAAAGCTGTAAGGAAGGAAAAAAATACGAAAAGAAAAATACCCGATGTTTCCTCTTATGGTGTTAACAAACTTTCACTATTAAAGGAGACCAATTCAAATGCATTCAAAAGAAAAGAACGGAAGAAATAAAAAGTAAATGGAAGCATCGATGAGGGTTACACTTGGATTGCATCAAATTAGCACGGGTTTTTGAGCTTCGTACAGTACAATGTGCAATGTCTACGCAGCCTCACACAAGCGAATGACACGGTGCATGCAAGAGGCGGGCCGTGAGGTGCGAGAGGGAGCACCAAAGAGCAAGCGCTGGATCAATATTCGGGCAATGTTTTGCGCGTGGGGCGCGCAACGCAGATAATAAAGCGGCGGGTATGCATGGTGCGCACACTGTTAGGAATTATTGTTCCCATGCGTATCCCTCGGTCTGTAGGGGTAACATTCCTTATGAAAAAACTTCTCGAGAAAACGTCCCACACCATTATTTTCGGGTTACTCCTTAAACATAGAACCAAGCCGTTCTAAAATCCTCGACGTTGACCGGACAAATAATTTCCTATTTTATTTTTCACAACAGCTAATTACGAAAAAATCTAGTCAGGGAAATTAATAAAACAAAAAATAACTTTTGCATCAATTAACCCAATGCATAAAGTTGTACCTAATTTCGTTTGTGGATTTGTGAGTTGAGTAGAGCTTCAACACTTCTGATTCCGTTGTAGACTCTCGAGTTAGGTAGAGCTTCGACACTTTTAAAGCTACGGGTTCTTTTTTCCCAAGGAGGAAATTTTAGAACTTTGTTTACTTTTTTTGCCAAAAGGAAATTTCCTTCGATCTTCTGAGTCACGAATGCCTCGTACCGAAGCGCATGGACTTTGTTGACTACTTCGAATCTGAAAGGAAACTTTTGCTAGTCGGTTCTTTTAAGCTTCAAAAATTGGAATTCCGTACAGTCGAACCATATAGAGAAAGAAAGAGAGTAGGTGGCTACTCGAAAATTTGAGAGAAAATGAGATGACAAAAAATTGAAGAAATACTCTTCAATGTTTCTCTTTTTCTCCTCATTTCTTTATAAAGAGAATACCATTTTATGAATTCCTATTAGTTTATTGATTTACCAATAATTCAAATAAATAAAAACAATTACAAACATTCCCATTACAAGAATGGTCAAAATTTTCTTAGCCTTATTTGGACAAAATCAATTCTAAAACCAATTTATGATATCTTATTATTTAATGTATTTATTTAATTAAAACATCATCTAACATATAAATTATTTGGTTTTGCACCATATAAATCTCACCAAATTTTTCTTGGTCACTAAGCTTTGAGTTTTTTGCAATCCTTGATGAACTACAGATAAAGTATTTAATCGTAAGAATGATAAGAAGATTAACCATAATAAAACTTTTCTTGATTAATGACGACGTAATAATCTTCTATAAATCAGGTGTACATATTTTACTAACAAACACCACGAACAAGGCGTGTGCAAGTAAGGCGTTAACCGTGGGCGAGCAGCGCGTGTCAGATCCTATAATCAATAAAAAAAAAAAGACCTTTTTCTCATTTTCTTGCTCTCTAGTAAAATCCTAAGCTTGGTGAAGCTATGTAGTTGGGGTGAGTATGGGTTGGGTTGGGCCGCCCCGACGTTTTTTATGGACCGATCCGCTCACATCAAGTTACTACAATTAGCCTGATCCGAGCCAAAAAATTTCAATGCCCGAACCAAATCGACCCGATAAAAATCGCGTCAGATTGGTTTGGGCCGTCGAGCCCGAATAATTTAAATTTAATTTTATATTACAAAAAATAATATGAAAAAAATGCATCAATGTAACTCAAAGTTAAATTAAAAATACCCCAAACAAATTTAATCAAACAAACATACACTAAACAAATTCTATAAAAATTTGAATTGAACAACAACTCTAATCAACCTATCAAGAAACCCTAAATGAAACTTATAAACTTTTTTAAGTTTCATAAGATTACTACTCCTTTTCAAACATGTTTAAATAAATTCAAATATATTCAAATAATAATAAATTACAACTAATTAGATTTGAAATAAAAACTAAGAGTTGTGTTTGACATTGAAAATGAGAGATTGAACGGTCCTTGAATGTAAATAAAATTGAGAATGAGAAATTTTAACAGACTAAAGATTGTAGTGCTTGAATAAAAATCAATAAAAATTAATATGAAATATATATTAATTATATTGTTCGGGCCGAAGACCCCGACCCGACCCAAGGTTTTGGACCCGACCCCGACCTGAATAATAGTCGGTTCCGGCCCGATCCGACCTAATTTTGAGAGGGTTAGATTGGGGTCGGCTCTCTAACGGATTAAATTGGGCCATGGGGTTGGGTCTAAAATGCTCACCCCTACTATGTAGCACTGAGACTACAGTTTTACTTATAGGAATCCCGAGAAAAATAAAACATCTTCCGAAATACTTTTTGGCTAAACCCATACCGGAGCAAGTGATTCAAATGTTGAGCTTCAGAGAAGGGAACAAAACCACTTTTGACGTGGTTTTCCACCTCAACGGTCGCAATAATGAATGTAAGTGTATTGCGACCACTGCTTAATTAAATGGATATTGATGTTCGCAATGAAAACTCTCAAACACTTGACGAATATATATGTATAAATATAAATTATAAAGATGAGACATGATTTTTTAGAGAGGTTCGTCCGAAGGCGGTAGTTGACTACGTCCTTTGTATGTTTATTGAAATGAAGGAACATGAACAGAACACTACATGCAACGATTCTTACTCGAAAATATAAAGATGAAAACAGAAAACCAAAAAACCTCTTAACACAAATACTCCAAGCTGAAAGTTTTCAATAGTTCTCTCTTAATGGACACGTGCATTCTTCTTCATCTTGTGCTAGTATTTATAGCCTTCAATCTTCCTGTTGAGCTTCATAGAATTGTGCGTTCGTAGCTCCGAAATGGAAGGACTGATCGGCTATCATGTTAACACTTGCTCCACGGTTGCGCCTTTTTCGCCGAGCTGGGATATTTGACTGAGTAGAGTCGTTGGGAGTTTGACTTTGTACTCCTGCTTTCTGGTCGTCTTGATCTAATATATCCAGACAGGGTTTTAGACGATTTTGCCCTTTGTCCTCTTTACTATTTCTGGATAGCTTTTGGGCTTTTAGCCTTTTAGCTTCTTTTCGTGGGCTTATCTAATCGTCAATTATATTCACTTTTTAGCCCAATATTAGGCCCATTTGAAATTTATATTCTTTTGTACTCTTTGTGTTTTAATTATGAATTTAATTAATCCATAATTCATACGACATGTCGTCTATTTGATAGGGCGAAGTTGTACATCAACAACCACCTCATCCGTTCTCTCTTAGTTCATATGCGCTCCATCTTAGCAGTGGATCAGGGAACGGAAGCGGAGCTCGCCGGCGAAATTTGCCCCGATAAAAAGCTACAAGTTTCATCATCTCCACAAAGGATCTTCATCATCTCAATGAAGGATCTTTTTTATCACCGCGAGCCTTGCTCGGGGACGAAATTGGCGATCGGTCGGTAAATTAAGCAACCTACTTGTCATTTATACTGATTTACAAATGATAGTCTTACCTTAGGGATGAAACAACTTGTCGTTTATATTAATCAAGTCGTTTTTATTCTATTTGTTAAAGAGACTTTTGCTATACGCTCATATTTTCACCTAATTTTAAACATTTCTCTTAACGAATCTTGACGACACGCTTCAGCGTAATGATTCAATTGGATTGGGTTTAAAACTATTCCTGCATAAGAATCATAAAGACCATTAGGCCTTATATAGCTTGGTCAAAATATGAGGCCCATGATTGAAGAGAATATAAATATGAGCTTCAAAGACTACAATTATGTTAGGCATATATTTATGTTGAATTGAATAATTAGGCAATTACTGATGGGCCGAAGTATTTTACTAATAAGTGCTTAAAATAAATTATTTACAATTAACTATGAGAATGTATATAATTATATTAATATTTGGGCCTTGACTGCCCGTTCTATTTGTTGTATTAAGAGAGAAGATCTGTATTCAAAATCTTTTTATATTCAAATTACCTTAGGTTAACTATAAAAGTAAATTGAAGACAGAAAATTAAAAGGTAAGTTGTGTTTGCAGGAACCGCAATGCGATTTGACTATCAAAGACGGAATTACTTCTTAAAACTACTGCAATTTGAAGCCAATAACAATTGAAGCATATCCATTTAAAGACAACTATTTTTTCTCCATCCATAGTACCGGCTTAGAAAATTGTAGAAACCAATCTTCAACTTCCAAACGTCTCTATGTTTTAACTCGATTTCTCAATGCTTTATGGTGGATTTATGTAGTTCGGCCTATTAAAGAAAGACCAACTTCAGAGGAATTTTCACTTTGAGTTTATGCAAACGTTACAAAAGGTAATTCGAATACGGGTTTCGAGTCCCTTAACTGTGAAAGGGTAAATCCTAGAGATGGCTGAACTTGGGCCACGGGTGAGGGAGACTCTATCGAGACGGATTCCATACTCGGTTGAAGGGGTGTCTAGATGGCCGGGATCCTCACAACCGAGGGGGCTCCTCGGTCGGGGGCCTTGGCTGGAGACTTGTAAAACTTGAAAATGGACTCAACACTATGAATTGCTAGATTATATGACCTTTTTTTTTATGACAATTTAATTGTCGAAACTTGAGATTTTTGCGAATTTTGTAGGGCTATACACAATTTTTTTTTTTTGGCAAACCGAACTTCTTGATTTTATTATATTTTTCTAATTAACTATTTTTTCTGTAATCTTTTCCTTTATCATCGAACTTAGATAACAATTCCTATTACTGAGACTCTTATTAGAGATACCCAAACAAACATGTAGACAAAGAGAAAATAATAAAGTTTCTAGTTTTAGTTGACCTTATACTATATACAACAAATGTTTCATTATTTTTTTTTAACTATCTAAATCTATGAAAATAGAACAAATCAGTAAGTTTCTAGATTTAGCTTTTTGCACGTGCACAATTTGTTCCCGTAAAGTAGATACGAAGTTGTTTGTATCCCATATTGTCAAAGCCTTTAATTAGTACACGTGCACGAGCAACTCAAAGAGAAAATGGCTACACTTCCTCCCATCTATACACGTAGCTATTTCACTAGCCGCCTTTCTAGTCATTGGCTTATTGCCACCACGAGCTCGTACACTTTCCATTAAATTGGTACATATAAATTAAACATATACATATATAAATATGTATCTATCGGCCTATGTATATATGCGCGTGTGTATAGATATACTCAATGGCATACCCCACTATTTGGCGCAGCTAAAGATTGGCTGAAAGATCTTTCTTTAATTTGTTTCAGTGCCACGCCAACAAAGAAAACACGAATGAAAACATGCCATTATTTTCTATTTGATGATGATTGAAAACATGAATGAACTTGCCTTCGGATAAGTTATGAAATTTAAAAATTTAGGCAAGATGACAACTCTTTTCGGATATGGATATCAATGTATTAGGCTACAAAATTATTATCACATTTATTTAAATATTCACAAAAAAAGTTCTATCAAATTACAAGAAAAATAATAAAATTATTTAAATAATTTTAATAAAAATATATATTGTGCACTAACGAGTATTTTCTGTTAATTTTATATTTATGCTGAAAATTGATCTTCTATTATTTGAAGGAAAGAAAACATAGAATAATTACTATCAACTATGAAAATTGAGAAGACACAAGGTACTATCGATCAAAGTTTAATTTTTCGTCGAAAGGATATTGCATTTTTGTAATACAAAAAAAGAAAAAGAAAAAAAAAAGAATTGGTGCGGTTAGCCCTTAGGTTTGATTTTGATTGTGGTTTCCCCCTCTTTGTTCGATTTGTTTTGAACTCGATAATTAGAGATCGTTGAATTTGTTTCTCTATACATCAGTTACATGACGACATTATTTATTTGTGTTACTAATTTATTTCTAGCTCATGAAACTGAATATGGATATCAATTTGTAAAGTTTTATGTTCACGCGCGCACACATATATATATATTCCAGCGTATCATTTCGACATGCTTGGCATTGCAACATATTTAATTCTATTTGTTATTTATTTTCAGGCATGATAATATAACATTTTCACTCTATCAAGCACCGTGCATCTGAGTTGATGTTCAGTGTTCAGCTATATAATTGCTCACTCTTAAATTAAAGTTGCTCGCTATTAAGTTTAAATTAATTTGTCCTATGTATCTCTACTAGCTTGATTAATAAGATCACATGCTTAAAACTCATAAACAAAACGTATATTCCCATAGAATAGGAATTATTTAATCATTAGACATCTTATTAAAAATGTAGGAAAAACTAGTGTAATTGGAATCATAATAATCTTTATTTGTCTAATCAATAATGTGCTGACCCGACTTTTTTTTCCGAAGCCGTCAGTTACTATACTATTTTAAAACTATTTGAAAATACTTTAAAATATTTATAAGGAATTCCTTTATTCAAAACCAAAAATCCTGTAAAAATAAAAAATGCGAAAAACGTCTTCACTGTGATTACCCATTCACCAAATTCCCTGCATATCTTCCACCGGCACTGTCCAATCCACCATGAAATCATATCATAGTTTTTGTTTACCTATAGTACGGAAGAATTTTTTTTTTTGTGAGAGCTAAAAGCTCAGTGAGATACAACTATTTTCTCACAAAAATAACTATAAGGCAAACATACCATGCAAATGTCTAATTATGTTTCATTGTACGTTTTAGGATCTATTACTAATCTTATCCTAGGTGATCACCATCTTGTGTACGTACCAACATGCGCGCGGGGCAGTTGGATCAATGGGGTGTACATGCCCAGAAGTCCGAAGCCAAATAACATCGGTGGTTCATGAATACCACAAGATTAATCCTGTCATCAATGACTCACTCATCTCGGGTTAGAAACTAACATAACTTTTGCATTTTAGGTAAACCACAAGATAAATCCATCCTCAATGACTCGCTCATCTCATGATAAATCAAAACTCTAAAAACCTCCTCGTGAGGTGTGGTATGACACTTATTAACTCCCATGTTCCACTTGTTTATATAATGAGATGAGACATATAATATAGCCATCGTTAAAATATCATAACATTTCATATGTGTCCATTATCAAATGGAATACAACATATCTCGACCACCATTCACGATCGTTACGTAATCAACATCAACTTTACAGATTCATCTATGATTGGATCTTTGTAAAATTACTCGTGCAATCAATTATGAAACAACATAACAAGCGCAAATTCAATAATATTCTATAAAACATCCCAACAATCCACACCTTATTTTACATATCAAACAATACTTTAATTTTCAAACTAATTCAGACTGCAATGAGGTTGACTCACTTGAATCGCTACGATCGTCCTTCTTGCGACTCCGACGAATACACCTTTACGAGCGAACTTTCTAAAGAATGATCACCCAACTATGAATTAAAACTTGATCACTAGCCTAACGATTCCTAAAACTTTACATAAGGCTAACGGGCATTTTGGTTTTCAAAAATGACCTTTTAAGGTATTTCCCAATATACTAAAATCGGTACAGAACTGGAAAAAGTGTTCCTAACGAACTGCCATTATTTTTTTTTAAATGAACAACTTTCGTGTTTTCATAAATTTTAGAAAAGGCTAAAACTATGCAATATCATAATTTTTAATTCGGCAGAAATACTAAAACACGGTTTCGGGCTACATCCCGACATTTTTCTGAATTTCGTAAAACATGACACTGTTGGTACCCAATTCTTAGAGAATCCTTATAAGAATTAATTGCTCATTATATACTATGCGTGGAGTAGCCTTTAAAAATATTTTTAACAAGGATTAGAGTATCATACCAATAATCTCTATTACCCCATCCGGTTATGCATAAAACAAAAATTAATTTTTTCCCTATCGTGATAAATAATTTCTCTTAATTTTCCAACACTAAATTATTTGATTTTAATTGAGCCATGAGAAAAAAGTAACTGACCCAAAATCGTTAGAAGCTTATACGCGTACGTGACAGTTTTCACGTTTCTGTCTACGCACTCTGATCTTTAAGAACTCCACGCCACCTTGCTCCTTGCGATTTCTGTGTGAGAAGATAGCTTCCAATCATCGTCCGATGTATTCTCCGGAACTCGATCACCAGGATGTAGGGGCTCCCACTGAATAATCTCTTAACTCTAAAAGCAAAATTCCGGGAAGAATTTCCCCAAAGGAATTCACAGAGAGAGAGAGAGATGGTGATTTTCTAGTGAGAGTGTGGAGTGTGATTTGTGGTTTCCGGGCACTCCTATTTATAAAAAAACAACCCAACCACTTTTGAGAAACTCCCTCAACCACTTTTGAGAAAATCATTTAACCACTTAGAGAGATGTACTAAACCACTTTGAGATATTCACTCAAAGATTTGATATAATTAATTAAATCAAATAAAAAATAAATAGAAAAATCTTTTTGAAAAGTTCACATAAGATTTATAACTAAATCCCACATTATTTTCAAGAATTGTTAATTGTTAAAAAACCGCCACTTTATTTATTTAAAATAATTCAAAATTATTTTAATAAATAATATTAATATAAATCTATTAAATTATCAATTAATTATTAATAGCACATATTAATAACGCAGTCCAATAATAATATTATATTAATTATTATTTTCATTATATATTCCGGGAATTATTTTCAATATTTAATTATCTCTGATTTTTTATTTAAAACAGTGACAATTTTGGCCTCAGCCAAAAAATTGTTTTACCCATAAATCTTAAACCGTGATTCAGAATGACACGATTCAAAAAGATAAATTCATCATAATTTAATTTCTCACAACCCTAGGGGTGTCCAAAAAATAAATTCAATCATATTTTTCAATTTCAGTTTTTCACCAAAACTTTGGTACTTTTTCCGTACTTAAGGTAATTAGTGAATTTGTGACAACAATCACGAGTCATACTTGATTGGATCTATTCTTTGTTTAATAAGTTTATTAAACATTAAAAATGTGATGTTGTCCTTGTGGAGCTACAAAAGTGTCAAACAGACATAAATACTTGAGCTACGGTGAAAGTGTAGAACTTTCACTAATTTCGATTAAATTCCACTATAGCTCAAAGTAGAACTCTCTTGTATTTATTGATTTTATATTCCTGACCACAGGTGTTAATCGATATAATCAGATTATCAGAATCTTTGTTTTCGTATTATTATGATTCTCATCAAAATGATAAAATTACCGTTATGCCGTTTTCGCGACACTTCCTTAATATATGATTATTACAAACTTCTCACTCAACGATTTATGATTCCGTTGAGCTGATCATGAGTACTTATTTGTTCCGCACAAATTATAATAAGGAAATTATAAAGTTATTATCCATATTTGCAACCATAAAACTTGTCCCGTTCAACCGTTTGATCCCAAAATAAAAGTATTGGGAATACCAATGTAGACTTTAACGATTAAATTAAAGACCATGTAATTTGAACCGTAAAAGTCCATGATGCTCAGGACATTAACCGATACTGTCCGATTTGTTGATCGTAGCTGCGGATCTAGACCAAAATAGGTCACCGCCGACTCGTAAGAAACTGTAATCATTGATTAAGTCACATGGTTTGACCTTTAAAAAATTTACTGGGTTAGAGTCCCATACCAATAACCCTGTCAAACCGTGTTTCAAAATCAATTTACAATTAATTTTCCCGATCGTGATGAATTAATTATTTTAATTTATTTAACCCGTTCTTGATTTTAATTCCGAGCCATGAGTATTAATGAATAATCTTAATCAATAATCTCAAGAACGTGTACCTTTTTCTTGAAGTTTCTGACACTGATCTTGATTCTTTGAGAAGCTTTCTGACTCCGTTCTTCAAGTCTTCCTGTGATTTCTGTGAAGAAGATGCTTCCAGAAGTCTTCCGAAGTATTCTCCAGGACTACGTCGCCAGGAGATGTGGGCTCCCACTGGATAAAACCCCAAGCCTTAAATCGAAAAATCCCTGAGAGAAGCCCAGAGAATTTCGCAGAAACTGAGAGAGATAGAGAGAGAGAGAATTCGATTTCTCTGAAGAGTGAATTGTGTGGTGTGTGTTGTGTGGTTTCTGGGTTACCCTATTTATAGGGAAATGCCCAACCACTTTAGAGAAAATCTCTCAACCAATTATGAAAGATTTACTCTAACAACTTGGAGATATTCCCTCAAAGATTTGATTAAATAAAATAAAGAATAAATCCAATTTAAATCTTTTCTGAAGAAAAAAAAACCTTAAAAGATTTAATAAATCAAATCTTTTATTTTTCAAGATTTATATATATTAAAATCGAATTTCATATATAAATAAAATCGATTTTAATAATTCTCTTTATTAAATATTTCTGGCATAAATACCAATATTTAATCTCTCTAATTTTTTATTTAAATAACAGTGTCATTTTTAGTCTAAGACCAAAAAACTATTATTATCATAAATCTCAAATCGTCTGTCAGATTGACACGATTAAAAAAGATAATTGTACCAGAATTTAATTTCCCACAACCCTAGGGATGTCTTAGGATTAAGTTCAGTCATATTTTGCAGTTTAATTGGCATACCAAACATTGGTACTTTTGCCACTATTTAGGGTAATCAGTAATTCGTGATAGCAGTCACGAACCGAGTCTGATTGGAGTATCCATTCAAATGAAACATTTGAATATGATTGCGGTGTCATCCTTTATGGAGCTACATAGGGGACTAATGGACGTACACACTCGAGCTACGTTAAAAGCGTACACTTTTACCAACCTCGATTACATTCTACTATAACTCTCGGCTGAACTCTCAAGTGTGTATGATTATTATCTTCCTGAACACAGATGTCCATTGATTCAATCAGATTTCTGGTATGCTAGGTTTTCGTGTTATTATGATACTCATCAAAAGGGTGATCATTACCGCTCTGCCCTTTTTGATGACACTATCTTATTCTTATGATCCATACAAACTACTCACTCAAAAGATGATGAATCTAATGAGCTGATCATGAGTACTTATTTTTTTCCATGAATCACAATAAGAATATCATAAAGATATTGTTCGTATCTGCTGTAGTGCAATTTACCCAGTCAACCGTTTAATCCCGAAATAAAAGTATTAGGAGTACCAAGCTCTACTCTGTAACGATTAAATCAAAGATTATATAAGTTGAATCGTACAAGTCCACAATGCTCAGGACGTCAACCTATTCCTATCTGATCATCTACGTGACCCTATCGTACTATCATCAGTGACAGACTTATTTGATGATTTTGGATGTGAGTCTAGTCCGTCCAATATGAAGACACTTCATACTTGATAAACTTAACAGTGCACGGACTTTACTATGATCCAGTAATAGATCATCACCTAAATGTGATTAAGTTCATCAATGGTCGTTCAAGCCTTAGAAATTTCCATTTCTAATCTAGACCATGGACCATTTTAAGTTCTTTACTCGTGATAGTCAAACGTCCTCACAATAGACTACTTGTGATGACTAAACACGATAGCAACGTTAAAGAACTATGGATCAAACATTAAATTAATATTATCTATGTATAATCCGAAGATAACTATATAAGATAACTTTAATAAATACTATTCATTCTAGGCAAACGACCACAATCTTATGTGAGCGGGATTAGCATCTGAATAAAGGGCATATATAAAGTATGTCCAACACGATCATCATTACGACTTTATCATACTGTCATCAGTGACAGACTTATGTGATGATTTCTGATATAAGTCTAGTTCGTCCAGTACGAAGACACTTCATACCCGAGAAACTTAACAATGCAGAACAACACTATGATCCAGTAATAGATCACCACATTGATATGTGATTAAGTCCATTAATATTCGTTCTCGATTAGAAATTCTCACTTCCAATCTAGACTATGGACCAATTTTAGTTCTTTATTTATTTTAATCAAACCTCCTCACATAGACTCGGTGTGATGACTTAACACAAAAACAAAGTTAAAGAAATAAGGATTAAACATTCAATTTTTTTTATATAATCCGTAGATAACTATATAAGACTATCATTAATAAGAAGTATTCATTAAAAGGCATATGACCCTAATTTTATACAACCAAGATTAACATTTCAATAGAGGGCATATATCAAATATGTCCAACAGAAACATGCTAAAAATTGAATTCTCTACAAAACCTATTTTTAGATAAAAACTCTAATTTGCAATCTATAAATTTATAAAAATTAAATCAAAATCTGTTCTGCAGAATTTTCCCGTTTCTCCGAAAAAGGTAAAAATATAAACTATGATTTTGAACGATTTAGAGCTTCAAAAATTCTGAAAATAAATCTGTATCTTCTATGAGCGTAATCAAACCACTAGTAAATATTTCACCGAAAAACCATCAGGTAGTTTGAGAGATAAAAATTTGGGAAAATTAATCATCAGGTAATTGCGAAAATAAAAATAGTTAAATGATAAACAAGATCATACCTTTTTTATGATGGAAATTAAAAGGTTTCTATAGCTGATGAGATGAAGAACTCAATATTTTTTCTCTCCTTTCTCTGTAGAGATATTTCTAGTTTTCGGGGGTGATGAAGACTATGTAGAGAGGGAGAATGAGAATATCATGAAACCCTCGTCTAATTGGGTTCAAACATAACCCTAATTATTTTTTATCTTCGTAGCTAATTAAATAGCATATAAAATACTATATTTTGTCAAAATATCAGAGATATTTTGTATTATCATATATATATCTCTTAAATTAATTAGGAATAAAAATAAGATAAATACTTATCTATTCTATTTGAGGACTCAAAAAATACGGGATCTCACAATTGACAATTGAAATTCATGCAACCTCATAAGTCTAACTCCTTATACATTACAAATATAGTTTTAATTCTATATTTGTGTGTTATATGTTTGTAAAGTGCTACTATATAACTTGTGATATATATTTTTGTTTTCAAGCTTTTAAGAGTAATAATGATATGATCTTCTTTCCTTAATTTTTTTTGTAAAGAATGGGTCGAAAATGTCTCAACCTATCTTCATATCATCTTGGTAACCAAATACTAAAACATATACCAAAAATACCAATTATAGCTCAAATAATGTAAGTGTACACCCGGGTTTTGGGGCACCAACCTTATCTCATCGAACTCAAAATAGATTATCTTTAATTTCAAATATGCAAATAGTATCACCATAGGTATCACAACCATCGAACACATCATATGTACACTTGGGAGACTGGAAATACTTTTGCGATTATTATGGTGCCTTTTAATCTGGTTAGCTTAAAGTTCGAGCACAAATAGTTTATCCAAATATAATCTATATTGTCAAAAAGGTAAAATAAATTGCTTTTTCTTTAAGAAATTCCTCCCATATTAAATCAATTTTTAAACTATAACGGCGAAATAGAGAGTGCATACTACAAAAAAAAAAAAAAAAACATCGACACCTTGATTCATGGTTAGCTATTACATCTCTTCCTGAGAATATAGATTCAACTATAAATAGCCTCATGGTCCATATGTTTTTTAAGATCACTGGCCAAATGCATCATTTACTTGGATATCTACTACCTATTTACGATGAACCTCCGAAATTCGCATAAAATTACGATACAAATCAATTAAAAGAAAATAAATCTTAAATTACTTTCTCATTTAATTGAAGAGCCAAAAAACATATACAAAAGAACTACAAATTCTAGATTTAAAGTACCATTATTAGTAGATAAATTATCGACATGTCATATAAAGAAACAAACACAATTAAAAAAATTAATTGAAAAAACATCCTTTATACTATGGGATGAAGCATCAATCAATAACAAATATTAACAAATATTGTTTTGAAGCCCTAGATAAATCATTTCAAGATATGAAAAATAACTCTGTCATACCATTGGGAGGAATGACTATGGTACTAGGTGGCGACCCTCGCCAAATCTTACCAATTATAATATCGTGATCTAAACAACACATAATTGATGCAACCTTAACCTGACAAGATTTTGAAATCTTAACCTTTACGAAAAATATGCGGCTCATCAGACATAATATATCACCAAGGAAAAGAAGAAATCATACAATTTTCTAAATAGATTTCAAGAATCTTTGACAATAGTATAGACGGAAGAAATGATCAGCATAATGAAGACGCTACATGAATTAATATATTAGACATTTTTTAGCACATTATTATTCAAATCCAATTGAAAAAATTTCCATTCAATATATACTGATTGTTTTTTACTAATATTAATGACTGAATATTTAAAGAATCGAACAATTGTAGCCCCTACAAATAAGACAATCGATGAAATAAATAAATAAATACATTTTTATCAATAATACCCACTGATTTAAAAACTTATTATTGCTATAATACAATTTTACCGTCATATGGAAATACTGAAGAACTAAATCTTTTATATGCCGAAGACTTTTTAAAAACACATTAAATTTCAGTGCACTACCACCACATGAATTAAATCTAAGAATTGACACACCTATTATGTTATTACGAAATTCAAATCAATCTTTAGGGCTATGTAATGGAACTAGACTATTAATAACACAATTATTAACAAAGTAATTGAAGGCCAAATAATTAATTTAGATAATACAAATAAAATAGTATATATTCCTTAAATTGAAATAACCGTACACGAATCACGATGGCCTTTCATTTTAAAAATAAGACAATTCCCTAACAAATTTTCATACCATATGACAATAAATAAAAATCAAGGAAAATTTCTTGAAAAAGATTAGTCTTTATATATAAAATGAAATTTTTACTCATGGTCAATTATACGTAGCTTTATCAAGAATGAAGTCACAAAATTGGTTGTTTATATTAATCCATAAATCCATACACGAATATCCAAACCATAAATAAAATATTGTTTACAAAGAAATCGTCGATAACGTCAAATGGAAATCGATACTCCGTATTGATTAAATATGACATGTGTATTATCATATATATATATATATTTACAATTATAGATACTGGCAACACCAATCAATCAATAAAACCAAACAGATAGTATGATGCAACCACTGCTAAGATTTTTAGAAGCTGGGTAAACAAAGATTTTTCTAATGGGCAAATTATAAATAGCGACTACCATTTTGTTGACGAAGAGGTAAGTACATATTTGTATTGACATGTTTCAAAATATTATAATGAAAAATTTCTTCGTTATCTTCTTTTTCTTAATTAATGATAGCATGAAACCATACAAGCAACTGTTCGAGCTTGGGATATAGACATTGTTCCACAAAAATTACAAACATGCAATGTCTATGAAGTAAGACAGTTCTTTGCTGATCAAAGCAAGCCCAAATACAAAGTTGTTTCTTATAGTGCAATGTTACAATTAAAAAGAGCATCAACATTCACAGCTATTACCAGATAAGTCCCAATGAGTCCACTTGTGAAGTTTAATTTGATTAAGTACGACCATCTTACAAAAGAATCGAGAATAATAGTATTTTTTGATGGGTAATATCCTATATTTAATTTGATTATTTTTACATACATTTTTTTTCTTATAAAATCATTAAAAGTTTTGTGAATTACAATTGTTTGCATACAAATGTCATAGGAGTTCTAACTAGAATCCACCCTGTTGAACAATCAGGTTTCAATAACAGGACCACATCAAGGAAGACGGTGAATATTCAAAACATCATGTTAATTATTTCTATGCTAATATGAACTCATGAATAACATTTGAGCTACATATTTGTTACAAAGTTTATATTTAGTTTTTAATTTATTTTAATTGCTCGTTGCGTTATATAGAAGCAATAACTTACAAGTAACATTGTGGGGAATAGTAGCGCATGAGTTAGATGAAATTGATAAATTAACTAATGAAACAACAGTAGTCTTTGCGGCAATGTTAGTGAAATAGTACTTAGGTAAATTTTAAATATATCACATATTTTTTTTTGTTAAAATTATGTATTATTAATATATATATTTTTCTATTCAACTATAAAGTCGTATGTTGAAAGCTCATCTTGTTCAGTATACTTTGTGAATTCTAATTTACGCGAGACTCAAAACTTTAAAAACAAGATAAACAACTAATTCTAATTCGACAGAGATCACGTTGAATGATTAGTTGTTGAATGATTAGTTATAAACAAGTCCGCATTAATATTTATTATAATTAAATAATTGATACTATTATTATATCTTTTTTTTTCTACATTTAAATTTGTCAAAAAGATGAAAAAAATAAGCTTATACCAGCCACAAAAGTAGATGAATCCACAGACGAACAAAAAACAACAAGTAGAAAGAAAAATAGCGAGCTTAAAACTACGAATCCGGTAGGTCATTTATAATTTAACCGAGTTCTGCTTAAATTCCTTTATACTAACATACATCTTTCATAATTTCCAGATGGTCTATACACGATCAAGGCTACAATCACCAATTTTGATAAAAAAAAAAAGAAAAAAAAGTTGGTATTACAATGTACGATTCACTTGCAACAAAATAGTCAAGCCTTTAGGAACATCATGGTGGTGTGATGATCGCGCACTTATATAAACTCTCACAATACCATGGTATGTACTGATTATTTATAATTATTATATATTGAACAAATAGAAAATAAACTCAACTTCTTTGTATCCATGAATATATCCATAATATAGGTACATATTGAATTCTAAAAGCGAACATAAGAGCGGAGAAACAACAGTAACCCTAGAGGAAAGTTACATTGAATAAACAGTGATACCAAAATCGTGTTTCATGCTAGCATTAAATAGAGGTTAGACTAATCAAACAATGATTCCCCAACAATCAAACGACTTAAAAGGCTAGCGTAGAATCTTCCAAGTTTATTTAAAGACGTACAAAACATCAACGAGTATCATTGTCTCTAAAATATTTGAAAATCAACTTCTAGACACTATTAAACCCCAAATTCAACCAATCAAACTTCAGTAAAAAAAAATTGCGAAATCAAGGCGAAGAAGTCCGAGGCAATAAATTTTTAATTTTTCTTTCAAAATTGAGTACCCATTAACCTAACATTATTTTATAACGCATCCCCGAAACACAAACGACATCATCGTCTCTAAAGCAAACGTTAAAGAACTATTATTTATGAAAAAAAAGGAAAAGTACTACTACAGTCACATATAGTAAGTTCATTACGTCTTCTTATTTACATTGTAACTTATAGTGACGAACATGAAGAAGAGAAGAAAAAACAAAAGAGTATAACTTTTTGGCGTGTAGACCTCTTTTAAAAAACAAGGATGTAAAAACTTATGTATATACATATATATACCTGAGATTGTCAAGAAGTTTGAAACAGTACTTATAGTGACTCGAAAGATATATAGAACAGAAAAGGTAAACGCAAGCAATACATAAACTTCAAAAAAAAAAAAGGTACATCCACGTCGCTCTATTTATACTCAGTCTAATTCATTTTTTTTATGTATGTGAAATCACGCTCATATTATAAAAACAAAATATGCAATAAAAGATTGTGATTAAAGTTTTTACATACAATCTCAGTTTGAATTTTCTCGGATGTACTCCAACATGCGAAATATTCCATGCCAAATATTTCATGTTTTGAAAGGTCCTCATAAATCTAGACATTAAATTTACATATACGTTTATTTTGTCATCTAAAAGCTATAAGAAAATATTCAAAATTTAGAGATCCACATATTTATGAGCCACAGACTTACAGATTCATTCTAAATTGTTTAGAAACATAATTTGATTGATACTTATAAGAGTTAGCGACTTATTTGAATTTAATTTCGCAGTTGCAGGAGTTAACCCAACATACTGTAGCACTTTTGAAATGTATGCCAGACTATTCTTAGTGGAATAATATATGTGTGTATGTATATATATATTTGTACGTGTGTACGAAGATTACTTTTGTTTCGAAAATCGATAATGTATAATTTTTTTATTGGATGTAAATATTGCGTTTATTTAAGAAAAGATAATTCTATTACGTAAAATGTTATTTTTGTCCAATTACATATAAATATTATGTGATTAAGCCTAAAATAATGGACTAACAACACAAGCACCAGCACCAACACAAAGAAATTATCAAATTACTTAAAAACTATAAAAAAAAACCTACAAAACTATTAAGTTTATCTTGGTAAGATAAAAAAAATTTAAATCGCAACAACGTGCGGGTTATATACCTTGTAGAGTTGACTAAGAAATGGCTATAAACTTAGATACGACATAGTAAAGCCGTTAGACCATATTCTCGGGTCCTGCTTGCACACCTATACAATTTAAGACATGATATACATATACATATATATATATACATATATATATATATATATATATATATAAATATAAAGCCACTTTTTCTCGTATCACTTAAGTACAGGAAAGTTCATTCACGTTTTTAATCATCATCAAATAGAAAGTAATGAGGTATATAACCCGTGCATTGCTAGGGTTTAATTTTTTTTTCTTGGTAAGAAAAACTTGATAGTTTTGTGTTTTTGTTTTCTTCTATGTTTTAAGTAGTCTGATAATTTTCTTCTGCTTGAGCTGTTAATCCATCCTTTTTAAGTTTAATCACCAAATAGTTATGTGTAATTCCACAAAAATAATCTTCTACGCAATAGAATTATTTCTTCTTAAGGAAATTAAAATATTTACATCCAATAAAAGATTTTACATTATCGATTTCCATTAAAAAGTAACTTTCCTACACACGTGTGTGTGTGTATATATATATATATACATTCACTCATATATTATTCCACTTAAAAGAGTTTGACATATATTTCAAAAGTATTACAATTTGTTGGGTTGACTTCTACAACTGCGAAATTAAATTAAGATAAGTAGCTAACTCTTAAAAGTATCACAAATTAATCATATTATGTTTTGTAAGCAATTTGGAATGGAATTATAAGTTTGTGGCTAATAAATTTGCATCACAAATTAATCATATTACTTTTAGAGGACAATTTTTGATGACCAATAAAAAAGTATACTTGAAAAAAGTCAAAGCGTACCTTTCAAAACATATAATATTTCAGCATGTTGGAGTGCATCCAAGAAAATCACAACTAACATAGTAAATAAAAACTTTAATCACAATGTTTTGTTGCATATTTTGGTTTGTATAATATGAGGGTGCTTTCACATGAAAAAGAAGAAGAATTAGATTGAAGTATAAATAGAGTGACGTGGATGTACATTTTTGAAGTTTATGCATGGATTCTGTTTATCTTTTCTGTTCTAAATATTTTCCAGTAAAAATATGTAGCGTTTCCAACTTCTTGACTTTCTCAGGTATAAATTTGTATATACAAAGGTTTTTACATCCTTGTTTTTTAAAAGAGTTCTACATGCCAAAGACTTACTCTTTTTATTTCTTCTTCGCTTCTTCCCGTTCGTCACTATAAATTACAATGTCATGAAGAAGACTAATGAATTAAATATATGTATTTGTAGCAATACTTTTCCTTTTTTTCATTAATAATAGATATTTACCATAAAAACATTCGGTGTAGAGATGATGATATCGTTTGTGATTCAGGACTGTGTTGTAAAATAAAGTTAGGTCAATGAGCACTTAAGATTGAAAGAAAAATATAACAAATTTATTACCTCAGACTTCTTCACCTCGATTTCAGAATTTTCTAGACTAAAGTTTGTGTGGTTGAAACTGGGTGTTCAATTGTGTCTAAAAGCCGATCTTCAAATGTTTTAGAGACAATGATACTCATTGAAGCTTTGTACGTCTTTAAATAAATTTTGAAGATTTTACGTTGACCATTATGTCGTTCGATTGTTGGGGGAATTATTGTTTGATCAGTGTAACCTTCTCTAATGTTAGCATGGCACATGAGTTTGGTATCATAATTTGAGTAAAATTTTCAAATAGGTTTACTGTTGTTTCTCCGCTTCTCCGCTGTCTTCTACGATTTTAGTATTCAATCTATACATAAATTATGGATATACTCATGGATACAAAGACATTGAGTTTATTTTCTATTTGATCAATAAAAATTATGAATAATCAGTACATACCATGGTACTAGGATACTTTGTAGAAACGTGTGATCAATACACTACCATGTTGTTCCGGAAGACTTGACCATTTTATTGCAAGTAGGGCGTGCATTGTAATAACATTTTTTTTTGTATCAAAATTAGTGATTGTAACCTTGATCGTGTATTGACCACACTATAAATTATGACAGATGTTTGTTAGAATAAAGGAATTTGAGAAGAACTCAATTAAATTACAAATAACCTAACAGATCAGCATTTTTTAAGCTCGCTATTTTTCTTTCTATTTTTTGTTTTTTTCTCGTATGTGGACTCAGCTCCTTTTTAGCTAGTAGAAGCTCAATTTTTTTTTTCATTTTTTGTCAAATCTAAATGATAAAAATATATATAGTAGCGGTACCAATTATGTAAATATAATAAATATTAATGCGAACTTGTTTATAACTAAATTTCGATCCACAAAGTATATTGAACAAGATGTTCTTGCAACAGAGGCTTTTATGTACAATAGTTAAATTAAAAAGTATATATATATATATATATATATATATATTAATATATACATAGTTTTAACAAACAAAATATGTGAAAGATTTACCTAAGTACCGTTTCACTAACATTGCGGCAAAGACTAAGACTGTTGTTTCTGTAGTTAATTTATCAATATTTTCATCGAACTCATGCGTTAGTGTCCTCCACAATGTTACTTGTATGTTATCGATAGAACACAACGGGTAATTAAAAAAAATAAAAAACATAATATGAACTTTGTTACAAATATGGAGTTCAAATGTTAATTATGAGTTTATAATAGCATGGAAATAATTCACCTGATGTTTCGAATATTCACCGTCTTCCTTGATGTGGTCCTGTTGTTGAATAACTTATTGTTTAGCAGGGTAGACTCTAGTTAGAACTCCTAAAGCATTTGTATGCAAAAAATTATAATTAACAAAACTTTTAATGATTTTATAAAATAAAAAAATATCTATGTAAAAATAATTACATTTAACTCTATTACTTTTTATTCTTTTGTAAGATAGTCGTACTCAATCAAATTAAACTTCTGAAGTAGATTCATTGACTTATCTGGTAATAGCTGTGAATGTTGATTATTAGTTAGTAGATAATTATTAGTTTTGAGCATGTGATCTAATTTATCTAGCTAGTAGAGCTACATAGGAGTAATTAGCAAAAAAGCACAGTTTCAACTTAAGAGCGAGCAATTATGTAGCTGAATATCGACTCACATTCACGGTGCATGATAGAGTGAAGCGAACAACGCTATAAGATTAGGCCTGAAAATAAACAGCAAACATAAATAAATAAGGCTGCAATGCCAAGCATGTCGAAATGAAACATTGCAATGAATATATATATATATACTGAACGTAAAATTTTACAAATTGATATCCTAATTCTGGTTCATGAGCTTGAAATAACTAAAGTCCTCATGTAACTAATGTAGAAACACAAATTCAAAGTCGTCTAATTATTGAGTTCAAAACAGATCAAACAAAGAGGGAGAAACCACAATCAAGGCAAACTGCACCAATTCTTTTTTTCTTTTGTATTAAAAAATTTCAATATCCATTCGACAAAAAATTGAATTTTGATCGATAGTACATTTTACTCTTATCAATTTTCATAGATGATATTAATTTTTTTTTCTTTCTTTCATATAATAAAAGATCAATTTTCATCAAAATATAAAATTAACAAAACATATTCGTTAGTGCACAATATATATTTTAATTAAAATCATTTAAATAATTTATTATTTTTCTTGTTATTTCAAAGAATTTTTTTTTTTTTGTGAATTTTTAAACAAATGTGTATGAATTTTATAGCCTAATACATTGATATTCATATCTAAAGAATTGTCATCTTGCCTAAATTTTAAAATATATTTTAAATTTTATATTAAAAAACAAAGCATACTATGATCGTCAGAAATAAAAATAAAATATAATCAATATTGTTAATTTTTGGATTGATGTGATAATAATTCCATTACGTAATTTCTTGATCTCCACAATTAACTATTCAAACTATAGTTGAGTAAAATTATATGCTGTGTTGTGTTTATTTTTATTTAAAGGCACAGAGATAAAAACAACAGCTATCTAAAAAGAGTTGTATTCTTCTCTAAATTTTAATATAATATAAAGACGATGTGTAACTTGTGTGAAGAAACCTTCAAAGGGAATTGGCTTTTCTCATCTTTCTGAATTTACTACTACCAAGAGAAATTCATCTTTGAATTCAAGTCCTTTTCAATTTATAATATTAATTAATTAATGTGCAGCACAAATTCAATTGCCGATATGAGTTAATATTTATTTTCTATAACCAATGTTTTTATTATTTGTCTCTAATTTCAGTCGTTAATTATATCATAACATCTAGTCAATTGTTCTGTCTCTAACCATTGCATTTTGGTAACTTCAACATTCCACACAATGCATGGAAGGTTGTGTCTTTCTAATGTCTGTCAGCCAAGGAAGTTGCACGCTCAATGAAAGGTTGTGTTTTTGTAAAGTTGCATGCATGCATGCCATGTGTGTCTCATGAACACATGTGTTTGATGCCAATTACAGCGATTATTAACAAATGCAGAAATAAACTTTCTCTGCACAAAAAAAACCCCTCTCTAAACTCTTTCAAGGTACAGTCTTTTTAATATTCCACACCCATTGTCATTGATTAAATACTTAAAATCCATAAAGAAAGAAACCCATTTACTACTTCTTTAGTTGTTTTTTTCAATGACTCTACTTCGTTTTGAGGAAACTCAGAGTATAAAGAAGCTTCCAGTACTCTTCTTCCTAATGCTTTTACGCATAGCAAGAGAAATGCCCAATTTCTCTTGTTAATTGTGAGGAATGCCCAAGAGCTTGTTTCACGAAGGAAATGAACGGAAAAAATGGCGAGAGGTGAGCAGTTACCTTGAAGGTCGGAGGCTGAGTCGAAACCAAACCCTAGAAATTTTGTCGAGAAGATTCAGCCAGCCAAGAACCAGAAGCCGAATGAAGGAAGCGACCAAAGCCTAGGAATTCTCTCAAGATGATTCAGCAGTATGAGAATGGCTATGAGGTCGACAGACGGAACCAAATAAAGTGACAGATGTTATTTTGAGAAGCAAAACACCTGTATTTTTTTAATGGCCAAAAAGTACTGTAATTTCTATTGTAATTTTGCACTCTAAAATAGTTGCACTGGCGGAGCCAGAAAACTTCACGAAGGGAGTGAAAAATGATTTTTACGAGTTTTCATTTTCGAAAAATTAATAAGATTTTTTCTTCAAATTTTACAATGTCTTCCACATTTTTTTTATTCTTGATTGATGGTTTAGATACAATGTTAGCCAAGTAGCAGTACATACAGGGCCGGCCCAACCGATGAGCGAGTTGGGCGGTTGCCAAAGGTGCCGGATTAAAATAAGGCCTTTTTTAGAGTGGTCAATTGCAGAATCTTTACGGTCTTCGTCATTGTATAACTTTTGCAATACCATTTAGCTCTTGCAATACCGTATTGCAAACTTCGAAAAAAAAGCCTCATATTAATGATTCGCACAAGGTTCCAAAAAAAATTGGGCCGGCTCTGTGTACATATAACATGTATTGGTTTATTATTTTGTTCTAGACAACTAATAAAAACCAAAAAATCAATGATTATTAACTCTTTTAAAATAGAATATTTATCAAAAGAATTTTCTTTAATTTAATTAATTAATTAATTTTATATAGGATATTTATTGAGATATGAGAGATTTGTAAAAAATAAAAGACAATTAAAGTAAACTTTTGAAAAATAAAATAAAAGTGTGGAGTTATAAATTGAAGCAGCCATTGTGCCAAAAAAAAAAACGATGTTGACACTTGACAGGAGTCGAACCTAGGCCAACGTGCCTAAGTGTGTAAGTTAACGTGTGGCGCTACAACCACTGCACCAGAGTGCGATAAAACATCAGATGGTATATGTCAAATATTAATATATAAATATTATGTATAAAAATTTCAAGAAAAATACTAATACATAAGAAATAATAAACCCGGATCAAGTGGGAGCGGCCGACCCCGCTTGGCCCACTTTAGCTCCGCCCCTGAATAGTTATATAGGATAATATCAAGATTTCTTCTCAATTAGATCAGTAGGTATTTTCCCGAATTAGAAATTACATAAATGTGGAATTTTTTAATTAAATTCTAATAGAAACGATGTTGCGGCCAAATGTGTTGATGCCGAAAAATGAATCAAACACTGTAGCGGCCTAAAACTGAATAATTGGTCGGGCCCATCGCCGTTTATGACTTTTCGCGGCTAGAGGCTTCACTGTTCTCGTAGAGCCTGGCGGATCGGACCCTCCGCTAACCTTCGGACTGGAATCGGGTCCTCCAATCTGTTACCGCATAAACCTAGATCTCGGCACATATGTCGGTGACCGGTGAGAACCGAAACCTTCGTAGGGCAGGTCAACGATCGGACCCTAGTCGGACCCTCCGCTTACCGTCGGACCAGAACCGGGTTCTCCGACCCGTTACCGCAAAGTCCTAAGACTCGGGATATAGGTCAGTAACCGCAGAGAACCAGAACCTCCTTAGGACAGGTCGGCTACCGGGCTTGGATTAGTCGATGACTAGGAGAGCTGGAGGGTGATGGTATATGATGCTCCACCTCGTCATATATGGCGAGGCTGCCTACTTACCAACTTATAGTCAGGATGGATTATCTAATCACGTAGTTCAATGTAAGCGATTAGGGGGTGAGTACCTGGGCTCGCCTGGGCGAGCAAGGGGTCGATGGCGGAGACGGGAGTCGGACAACGCGCGGACCTTCCTCTGAGGAGTCGGCGATTCCTCTAGTGAGCCGGGCATTCCTCCGGCGCTTCCGCTCTAGCTAGCTCATTGGCTCCGACGTTAGGTATAGAGACAACGAAGTTATATAGTGTTTCTCTCAGTTGTTTCGAGTTACCGTTTTGTTGATATGAAGCTCTTATTTATATGAAGGTCCCGGGGCCTAAGCGCAGTAAAAATATTGCCATTTTAGTCATCCGCGGCGCGACGCCGCGTGTGACGAGCTCTGACAGGGCGCACAGTGTGTGCCTTGAAGCCCCGCTACGGCGTGGGGATGGTGCGTTTTATTATTTAACCATTATCTTGGACTTCTCGATTCTGAGATATGGGCATCCAAGGTGCGTTTTTGGGTGATTCAGGAGAAATCACCCATAACATTAACCCCCCTAGTTTTCTGGATGACTTTGCCATGCGAAAAACTATTTCTGCTTTGTTACGGGATTTTTCAAATTGCGGTTTTAAAATATATATAGGGGCGTCTCCAGGGTAATACTCTTTGTATACTGACGGGGCGTTCTGCGAGATAACCTTACCATTTTTACGTCTACGGTCGTGAAGAATTTCCCCACAGATCACCTACCGTTAGTACGGGGACATTCTAGAGATAAACCCCCACCCTCATTTTGTGTTTGCGGGTTCGGTGTCTTTTGGAATAACTTGCCGTTTCGCGTTTACGGGTGCTGGTCCAGAAGATAACCTTCCACATTTTCTCTGAAAAGGGGTGAGCGTGAGAACTCTTTTATTTATATTACTTCAGGGTGTTACAGCGCTAAAAAGCAAAAATTGGTGCCTCAAGGGGAACTCTACAGAGAAGAGATAATGTATGATTCAAGGGCACTTCTTAGAACGAAAACAAACAAAAAACTAGTAGAAAAAAGGTACGAGTTTACTTAGAGATTTGGTGGTGGCGGTTCCCGGCGGCTCTAGGGTGCTAGTCAGACAATGCATCTCTATCAGCCACGCTTTCCGAGACATACTCATTGAGTTACTCGTCTCGGATCAGGTTTTCGATATGATGCCTCAATTGCCAATAGTCATATGTGGTGTACCCGACTTCTTGGCGGAACTCGCAGTATCTGCTCTGGTCCGTTCTGACTCCTTTCGCTATTGGCGGGGGCCGGACGAACTTTTCTCCGTGAAGTTTCAGGATCGTTGCTAGAGAGGCATTCAATGGCGTGGCGTTGGGGTCATCCCGGAATCGCTTTGCATATTTTAACACAAAAATGCATTAAAAATGTAATATCAATTTAGGGCTCATATTCTAACCTTGTTCAAGGTAGAAACTCAGTTAGGGAGTAGACTTGTTGATGGCCTGCGTCCTCTTCCACAGCGACGGCGACGTCTAGGGCAAGGTTGAGGAGAAAAAGAGAAAAGGAGAGAAGGGAGAATGAGAGAAAGAGAGAAAAGACCCAAGTCAGAAGTGAAGGAAAGAGAGGGAAATACTGAAAAGAAAGAAAGAGAAAGCGAGGAAACTGAAAAAACGCAAAATTTTTTTTAAAAATTTGGGGTTTCGACGACATAAGATGAGATGTGTCGTGTCAAAGCCCGATACTCGCCACGGCCTAGCTACCATGTAACGCCGCGGCTAAACCTGATACAAATAAAACTCGTAGCCTCTGTAAAATTGGATGAAAAGTTATCCGCGTCTAAAATAATCATGCCGCGACGATTGTAACCGACGACACTTATTTGTGTCGTCGTATACTATACTTGCCATAGCATACCATATTTTGCCGCGGCTAATCCTGATACAAATCAAACCCGTAGCCTGTGTAAAATTGGATGAAAAGTTAGCCGCGGCTAACATAATCATGCCGCAACGATCATAACCGATGAGACTTATTTGTGTCGTCGTATAGTACGCCGCGGCGGAATTGTAAAATGCCGCGGAGTATAAAACTTAATAATCTTTTTTAAATATTTTACACTTAAAAAAATAAAAAAAAATCTCTTTCTTTTACTCTTGGTTTAGATTATTATACTTAAATTATATTATCTAATTTATAATAAAATAGTAAAAATATTTAAATTAAAAAAAACTTATGAAGTCATTGAAAACATGAATGGATCAATATAAATTTTTATTACAAAAATTATTACTTCATTCAATTACATATTCTAAAGTTTTCAATGAACAACATCTCTATATTCGTGCGTTTTTGGGTGTGCGTACGATGAACACCACTAATGCATTGATTTCCGAAGTAAAATTTTGCCAACAAAGGGTTTAGGGTTTAGGGCTTAGGGTTAGGGTTAGGGTTAGCTAGGGTTTAACCAATTTATTAAATTCCTAAACAACCACTTTTATTTAAACAAAAATTAATTCAAGAGTACATAATTTATCTCTTCCAATCAAAATTTAGTAATCGATCGTTGATAACATATTTTACTAAATGTAATTTTGTCGCAATAATAGGAAAAACATAAATTACAAAACATGATAATGTTAAAATCACAGTTCTAAAATTTTTCATTAAGTTACAAAATGAAATTACATAAAAAAAAAATCGAACATAAATCCCAATTTAACCAATTTCCAAAAAATATGTACTTTTGCCGCAATAAGGTCACAACTAGGGAAAACATCAAATTACGAAACTAATTATGTCAAACTCAGTGTTTACTAATTATATATAATGTTACAAAAATAAACTACATCAAAAAAATGTAAAAATATATCTCAAATTCACTAGTTTCTGGAAAATAGGTACTTTTGCCACTATTCTGAAAACAATTCGGATTAACCCTAAAATATAACTCCTATATGGAAAAAATTTAATAAGAATCACACAAACCATCTTAATTCATCTATATTCCATCATAAAAAAAATCTCAACAACGACATTTGTTTCAAAACAACTACTAATTATACGAAACTCAAAGTTTAACTTTCATTCAACGTAATATAGCTTTCTAAGTAACGACTTCAAAAGAATTGTAATTATATATATACAACATCTAAATTTCAAAGCAATTAAGATGATCTACTTAAAAATATAGATATGTGACTTGCTTTTCAAATGAAAAAATCGAACGACAACTCAAAGTGGAGAATAACATACCGAGAAATGTGTTTCCGTGATTAATAAAAAGAATATTATAGATGTAGAAAAAAAAGTTATTTTTTCTTACTAGTCCAGCACATTACTCTTACCTTATAATGATTGATATCGTAAAATGATATAATTTAAATAGGATATTTCCAATCCATAGCGGCCTATTTAAGACTTGCCGCGACTAATATTTCAACGACACCAAAAAGTGTCGTGTGAACCCTTATCCGCCGCGGCTAATAACAAATGAGCCGCGGCGTATGTCACAATTTTTTTTTCCAGAGGCTACGGGTTGAAGGGTTTAGGAGTCCGCCACAGCATATATATATTAGCCGCGGCGAATATTTTATCAAACGACACTTATTAGTGTCTTTGAAAATATAGCCGCGGCGGATTAATAAGTAGCCGCGGCATGTTGAAAAAAATATTTTGTTTTCAATATTTTACACATTGAAAAATTGCATAATAAATTATATTATGAAATAGTAATAAATGTTTAACCATCAATAAAGTCATAAAATTGCATTATTAAACAAGCAGAATGAAATATAAAATTATTATTATTACTGAAAAATTAATATTTCATTCAATTTCTGTTGACGGGATATCTAGACGTCGCAACTTAGAAACATCATCATCATCAAAGTTCTCAACCTCTTCAATGCTCGGTAGCTTCTTCGAGAATGGTGCGATGGTGGTGATGTCTACGGCTTCTTCGTTGGAATATTCTTCTATGTTTTTTTGCCTTCACATGCACGACGAGAGATAATTCTGGATCAATCGGGTCCGAGACATAAAACACTTGAGTTGTTTGGAGTTACTTGAGAGAGATATTTAGGGTTCGTGCGAAATGACAGTTTGCGGCTCGTGTTTGGGTTAAAACACGACTCTCGCCGCGGCTAGTTTAAGTTTGTGGCGGCGAGTCATTCTAACGACACTAATAAGTGTTGTTGGACATGAATGTCGTTTTCCATCCCGACGACACTAATATATGCGTTGTTGGAACACTACTCGGCGCGGCGTATATTAGTTCGCCGCGGCTACATTTTCCACCCTAAAACCCATCCCGACGACACTAATATATGCGTAGTTGGAACACTACTCGCCGCGGCAAATTTTAGTTCGCCGCGGCAACAGTTTGCTTCCGACGACACATAAAAATTTCCGTCGTCGGAAGTGTATATTTTTTTTAAATCCGACGACGCATAATAATTTCCGTCGTCGAAACTTGACTTCCAACTACGGTTTTTATCTTGCGTAGTGGAATCTCCGTAGTATTATCCCATATTTGTAGTAGTGATGTCATTATCAATGTCAGCTTTTTGAGGTACTATACAAGGTTCTTGAGCGGGTGTAGCATCGTCGTATTCTTTAAAAAAAAAACTCATAAAGCTTCTTTTCAATTCTTGCAACGATCTTGTCTTTAATCTCTTCGCCAAATATAGTTTTGAGACAATACTCAGTATAAACCAATTTGTACCTAATACCAAACATCATGGCAAAAAAGAGGGTTAGATTCAAATGCTTTCATCAAAAGTAATTTTGAGACAATGCGAAATATAAATGAATTAGTACTTAGGACCAATAATTGTGGCAAAATAGACAACCAGATTCACTTTCCTGTGATCACCCCCCAATACTTCTTAAACTTGGCAGTTATCTCTTTCCCCGTGAAATAGAAAGTACTTCCGTGTGGTTTCCGTGTGGTTTACTAAGAAAGATATTTAACTCCTTCTTTACAGCACAAATATCTCTGATGCACAAGTTTGTTGTTGTATATGACGTACTACTTAGCCAAAGAGTTAGGTCATAAAAATTCTTTAATAATACGATGAATAATTGAGCTTATTCCCATGCCAAGTCATCGGGAAAATCTTCGCCTTCAACGTAATTGGTGAAGTTGAGATTTCCGTTCATCTAGACGAAAACTTTTCGAAACTTTATCGCCGAAGATAACATGAGATATGTGGAATTCCATCAAATTTGAACATTTGAAGAAAATTGATTGGACTTTCTTAATACCTTAATTAGCAAAGCAATTCATCAACTGTTTCGCGATCATCTCCAATTTATGATAAAAAAACTGGAAAATATCCAATAATTCTTTTCTGAATCTTCCAAGCTTCATCAATCCAATGTGCCGTAAAAACCATACAACTACAATTTTGAATTGAAGTCCAAGTGTCAGATGTGAAACTTACTCAATGACTCGCAAACTTCATCTTCAACTTCTTCTTCTCTTCTTGGAACCTCTTTCAGACATCTTTTGCGCATGTGATCTGAGAATCATGCACCAATGCATTAACTTTGAGAACCCATTTTCCTCGATGGTACAAAATATTGACGATACCCAAAGTCCACCAAAATATTGACGATACCCAAGCATTGTATACTGTCGAACCATTAATTCAACCTCTTACATAACTCCAAGTTTTTCTGCCTCTTTTTACTAGGCTTGTTTAGGTTCTTGTTGCATCTCTCATTGTGCCTTTTTCATCTCGCATGTCGAACCATTTGTACATGTAATGTTCTTCTTGCAATATATGCAACTTGCACTTCGTCCACCATCATTTTTTATGAAAAAATCCAAGGAGTTGCTTGCGTTAATATGCTTCTTCGGATTGTAGTGATTCCATCTCATTTTCACTTTCCAACTCAAAAGATGTAGATCCCGTAGCACTATTATCCATACCTATTCAAATAGAAAACAAAATAATATTTATGAACACAGCGAGATTCAAACATGAATAAATCAGAGAAATTTATAACCACTAGTATCTATTGTATTTGGAAGTTCAATTAAACGAGAGAAATTGAAAGATATTTGCAAGAGTAACTAGAGTGATAATGATAAAAATGTCTGTAAGAACTGAATTCTATGCTACTTAATGTAATTTTGCAAACATACACCGTATCTTTGATTAAGAATAAAAAAGGAGAAAATTAAAATTTCCTCAACATTATGAAACATATTCATTTAATTTTTCTCTCTGTAAAAACAAACTTACCCAAATCCCTATGCGATTATTACTTCAAACTACTGCGACCACACTTAACCATATTCCGTCATTGGTGGTTCGTACGACACCATACGAGATGAAGACTGAGACAAAATCCAACCCATTGTACATAGATGTTTGGAAGTTGTATGTCTACGTAAACAGGTTGATAATGGACAAGCTAGTTACTCTTGCTGTAATATGTTTTGGATTGGACGTATGCATAAACAAGTGCATTATTTCTATTCAATGTCGTTCGAGAAAACAAAATAAATGATTGTAGATAAATATAAATGTCTGTCTTTTACAATACCCAAAATGAATATTTCGTTATTGTACGAAATATCCATTTTGTCTCAAACTTTTTAAAAACTACCAATTGTGTGTGTAAAAAACTATTCATAATAAGTAGTTTTTTAAAAAGGTCGCACAAAATGAGTATTTGGTTAATGAACTCATATAAAAATAATAATTTATAAGATTCTTTTACAATTCTTTCGTGATCAATTTTATAGTTAAATAGAATTCTTGATTTGATGTGTCTTGAGTATATGTTAATTAATTCAAATAAGATGCACTACAGCTTAATAAAGTTGCATTTATTTTACGTTTTCACGTGGAATTTAGTGTGAGAGATATGAACTTTTACTAAAAAAACAATATACTAAACCATTAGAATTTTATTATAATTCTATACTGATGATCAGTATTTTCATTATTAAGAGGAGCAATTATAACTATAATTATAATTATATATATATATATATATATATATGTATATCAAAATGATGTATATATAAATGGTTTTAAATATCCCGACTTGCCCTCTATGTGCTTTCGATGTCTCTAGAATTTTGACTTGTCGGTAACTTTCTTGTAGTGAGCGGTTTACCCATTTTATTACACAAAATTATAAGGAGATAGAGAAAGAAAAAAAAAAGAGTAAAAAAAATAGAAGAAGAGAGAGAAAATAATATGTGGATGTCACATTTCATTCATTATTAGATACAATTTTATATGAATAAGATTATTTTCCTTATTTTGATATAAAATTATAATTCTAACCTATATTTATATAATAAAATTACAATTGTAACTTAATATTTCTAAAAAATTCAGTGATAAATCGATCCATTTGCGATTTACCTCTGAAATCTTATCAACAACTTTAGTTATCGAAATAAGTTTTTTTTCTTTTTTTTCTTTTTTTCTTTTTTTGAAAAATTCATCAATAAACTTGTCATTGGTCGATATATACTAAGGCCTAGTATATATATATACAACATATACACAAGGTAAAAATAGTACGTGTACTGTAGAATAATAATACAAGGCTGGATGAGCTGAGTAAGCTAGAGCTTATCTATTAAATGAGCACACATGCATATCATATGCAATGAGAAAACATAATAATTCGAGGACAGAGCCCAAACAAGACTGTCTTTCTGTACCCTCATTCAACAAGTCGCATCATTACTCTATTCATTTCATTTTTCTCTTTGTCACTATCTACGACGAGAAGCAACAATTTTCTCTTGTATTTTCCAACTACTTTCTCGTTCCACTATGGAAAATAACACAGACACCTCAACTCCATCGCCAAGTGGGAAAGAAAAGAGCATTTGGACAAGAAACTCACACACATACACAAATATTTATAATGTGATACTTCTATGTGAGCTTAAGCTTGACTTAGTCCGGATGACGACCAGAACCCAGGACGGGCAGAAACACTTGCGAGGAGTCAGCCCGGGTACCGACCAGAACAGAAGACGGACAGCTGTTCAGCCCAGCTCGGGTGAACACGAGCAAAACGTCCGGATAGAAGGCAAGCCCGGCCAGAGGCAGACGAGCAAGCCAGCTCGGGGACAGAGAAGCTGTCCAGGCAGGAAAGGGAAAGTCAGCAACTACCCAGCAAGGAAAGCGCGTAGCTTGAGGAGCAAGCAAAGATCAAGTCAAAGATTTAATAGGATTATTTAGGGTAGTTTCCTGATTTGGTGCGATTTGGTTAGCTAGGGTTTCGCCTATGTGAGGCTATAAATATACCTAGCATGTACACTTTGTAATGTGTTGAGTCCATTAGAGTTTGAGTTTACCTTCTTGTATTTTGCCTTCGAATTATTAATCAGAGATATTCTTCTCCCATAAGATTGTGTCCTTTATTTTCTGTTCGATTCATTTGGTGTTATTCGTGTTCTTTGCAGATCCGTGAATTGGGATCCAACAAGTGGTATCAGAGCTTCAATCGAAGAACATGTCTTCATCATCAGAGTCACCAATCGACGGAGCTCTGGTTGCGCAGAAACCAGAGACCAGAGAAGGCACAGTTACACTCCATTACCCCATGCTCACGAAGAGCAATTACGCGTGTGGGCGTTGAAGATGAGGGTGAATCTGCAGGCGCAGGGAGTATGGGAGGCCGTAGAGAACGGCGGTGTCGAAGGGCGCAAGGAAAGAATGGCTCTAGCCGCTATCTACCAAGCAGTTTCGGAAGAAGTTCTTCTCATGCTTGCCGAGAAAGATTCCGCGAAGGAAGCATGGAAAACTCTTCAGACCATGCACATGGGCGCAGATCGCGTCAAGGAGGCAAAGGTCCAGACCTTGAAGAGTGAGTTCGAGGTCATGGGGATGAGGGAGAGCGAATCAATTGATGATTTCGCTATGTGGCTCACGTCCATTGTGACCGGCATACGCTCGCTGGGAGACAAGGTGGAGGAGACCACCGTCGTCAAGAAATTTCTCCGAGCAGTGCCTCACAGGTACATGCAGATCGTGACGTCGATCGAGCAGTTCGGCAATCTCAAGACCATGTCGGTCGAGGAGGTTGTTGGTCGTCTCAAGGCCCACGAAGAGAGACTTCGGGGTTACGGTGACAAAGACGAGGAGAAGAACCTCCTGCTCACGCATGAAGAGTGGACGGCCAGACAGCGGAAAACCGGGGGAGCCGAGTTTTCTACAAGACCCTCAGGTCGGAACAACTTTGGTGGAGAAGTCCGAGGACGCGGACAGGGTCGTGGACGGGGTCGAGGTCGGGACATGCGAGGTCGCGGCAGTGGATCTACCCGTCAGGAAGGCACGACTAGGAGAGACAAGAGCACAGTGAAGTGCTACAATTGTCAGAAGCTTGGGCACTTTGCATCTGAGTGCCGGAGCAGGAACCAGGGCGAAGAGGCGAATCTAGCGAGATTCCCAGACGACCAGCCAGCATTGTTGTTTGCCGAGCAGGAAACGCACCTGGACGAACAGAATGGCAAGTGTGACGCTAAGGCCCGGGCAGAAGTGATCAGTGTGCCGATCAGCCCAGGGGCCGGACAGACCTATCCGGAGGAGACCAGCGAGAAGATTTTCCTCATCGAGGATAAGGTTATTGCAAACCTCCTCGTAGACGGAGAAAAGAAAGTCACGACCGACGTATGGTATCTAGACAACGGAGCTAGCAACCACATGACTGGGGACCGAGCTAAGTTTGAAGAGCTCGATGAGAAGATCACGGGCAGCGTGAAATTCGGCGACGGATCAGTCGTAGAGATCAGAGGCAGAGGGTCGATCCTGTTCGAGTGCAAGAATGGCGACCAGCGTCTGATGACCCAGGTGTATTTCATCCCGAAGTTGAAAAGCAACATCATCAGTCTAGGACAGATGACTGAGATCGGGAACTCGGTGTTGCTGCAAGGGTCCTACCTGAAGATATGGACCAAGGAAGGAGAGCTGTTGATGAAGGTGGAGCGAACACCCAACAGACTCTACAAGATTCTCCTGAAGACATGTCAGCCCGTCTGTCTTATGGCATCGATGGCAGACCCGGCTTGGCTATGGCACGCACGGCTGGGACACGTGAATTTTCATGTGCTCAAGATGATGGGCGAGAAGAAGATGGCCTTCGGGGTTCCCAAGATAGAACACCCCGACCAGCTATGTGAGTGCTGCATGATCGCAAAGCAGGCGAGGATACCGTTTCCATCAAGGCCAGGTTCCGAGCAGAGAAACCCTTACAGTTGGTGCACGCAGACCTATGTGGTCCAGTCACCCCAGCAACTTTGGCAGGTAACAAGTACTTTCTTTTACTTGTTGATGATTACAGTCGCTGGATGTGGGTTTATATGCTTAAGGAGAAAAGTGGAGCCTTTGAGGTCTTTAAGAAGTTCAAGAAGATCGTGGAGAATGGCTCGGTGCACAGGTTAAAGGTCTTGCGTACAGACCGAGGAGGAGAATTCACCTCCCAGCAGTTCAGAGAGTTCTGCGACCAGGAAGGAGTTCAACGTCACCTGTCCGCACCCCACACACCCCAGCAGAATGGCGTAGTGGAAAGACGAAACCGAACTGTGATGAACACAGCGAGGAGCTTGCTCAAGAGCATGCAAATTCCAGCCCGATTTTGGGCAGAAGCAGTAAGACATGCGGTCTACCTGCTTAATCATTTGCCGACCAAAGCGCTAGGAGAGCGTACCCCCCACCAGGCGTGGAAATGGAAGAAACCCCACTTAGAACATTTGAGAGTGTTCGGGTGTACCGCACACGTGAAGATTGTGGGGCCACATCTCAAGAAGCTGGACGACTGGAGTCAGAAGATGGTGTACCTTGGCGTTGAAGAAGGAAGCAAGGCATACAGACTCTACGATCCACGACGCGGCAGACTCCAAGTGAGCAGAGATGCTGTATTCGAAGAGGAGATGAAGTGGAATTGGCGCGACGAGAAGGGAGAACCCGAGCAGAACTCAGTGGAGTTCATTGTCGAAGATGACCAGGATGTTGCCGAGCAAGAGCAGCCCGGAACACCCAGCTCGGGAACAGTTTTGCCGAGCATGAGTGAATCCAGCCCGGAAGAGACCCCGGATACACCCAGGATACCAAGTCCGAGCAGGACAAGCCTGTCCAACTCGGGAGATTCCTCCATAAAAGACGGCCCAAGAGGATTCCGACCTCTAGCAGACGTCTACGATCAGACTCAAGAAGTGGAGATGAGCCTGGAGGAACTTTCTTTGTTGTGTGCAGAAGAGCCAGCCAGCTTCCAGGAGGCAGCAACTGAGCAGGAGTGGCAGGAAGCAATGAAGAAAGAGATGGAGTCCATTGAGAAGAACAGAACATGGGAGCTAACCGACCTTCCAAAAGGTCACAAGCCCATCGGCCTGAAGTGGGTATATAAGCTGAAGAAGGACACTGAGGGGAATGTCCTTAAGCACGAGGTAAGGCTGGTAGCCAAAGGCTACGTGCAGAGGAAAGGCATAGATTTTGAGGAAGTCTTTGCTCCAGTAGCTAGACTGGATACGATCAGACTCATCCTAGCCCTAGCAGCTCATCGAGGTTGGGAAATTCACCATCTGGATGTCAAATCGGCATTCCTAAACGGTGACCTCGAAGAAGAAGTGTACGTCAAGCAACCAGAGGGGTTCGGCGTCATGGGCAAGGAGCAGAAGGTGTACAAGCTATCCAAGGCCTTATACGGGTTAAAACAAGCACCAAGAGCGTGGAACATCCGCCTTGACAAGAGCTTGAAGAATCTTGGATTCACAAAGTGCTTGAGCGAGCAGGCAGTCTACACCACGAGTTCCGGGCAGGAAACTCTGATCGTGGGAGTGTATGTGGACGACCTGATCGTCACAGGATCCAGCGCAGGAGGCGTAGATGGGTTCAAGCAGCAGATGATGGCCGAATTCGAGATGAGTGACCTCGGATTACTTTCGTACTACCTTGGTCTCGAGGTGGAACAGAAGAAGGACTGCATTACGCTGAAGCAGTCGGCCTACGCGAAGAAGATCCTTAAACAGTTCGAGATGGCGGACTGTAACTCGAGCAAGTACCCTATGGAGGCGAAGCTGCAGCTCGGGAAGGATGCTGAAGGGAGAAGAGTGGATCCCACGGAGTACAGACGCGTGATCGGGTGCCTAAGGTACCTCACCCACACCCGACCAGACATTTCACATGCAGTCGGGATAGTCAGTCGATACATCGAGAAGCCCACGAGTGCACACCAGCAGGCGGTGAAGCACATCTTGCGTTACATGAAGGGCACGACGGACTACGGGATCCAGTACAACCGAGGAAGTGGAGCAGAAGTACTAGTCGGCTTTACGGACAATGATTTGGCTGGTTACATTGACGATAGAAAGAGTACCGGAGGGATGGCATTTTATCTCAACGGGAATCTAATCACCTGGCAGTCCCAGAAGCAGAAGACAGTAGCTTTATCCTCGTGTGAAGCGGAGTTCATGGCGGCAACCGCAGCAGCATGTCAGGCTATGTGGTTGAAAGGGCTACTCAGTGAGATGACGGGTTCCGAGCAGAAAACACCAACTCTCTACGTGGACAACAAGTCTGCAATCGCGTTGATGAAGAATCCAGTGTTTCACGGACGAAGCAAACACATTGACACGAAGTACCATTATATTCGTGAGTGTGTGGAGAAGCGACAGATCATCGTAAAGTTCATCAGCACAAGGGAGCAGCGAGCAGACATCCTTACCAAGGCTTTGGCGAGAGTGAAGTTCGCGGAGATGAGAGAGTTGCTCGGAGTAAAGAGTGTAGCAAGTCAAGCTTACGGGGGAGAATGTGAGCTTAAGCTTGACTTAGTCCGGATGACGACCAGAACCCAGGACGGGCAGAAACACTTGCGAGGAGTCAGCCCGGGTACCGACCAGAACAGAAGACGGACAGCTGTTCAGCCCAGCTTGGGTGAACACGAGCAAAACGTCCGGATAGAAGGCAAGCCCGGCCAGAGGCAGACGAGCAAGCCAGCTCGGGGACAGAGAAGCTGTCCAGGCAGGAAAGGGAAAGTCAGCAACTACCCAGCAAGGAAAGCGCGTAGCTTGAGGAGCAAGCAAAGATCAAGTCAAAGATTTGATAGGATTATTTAGGGTAGTTTCCTGATTTGGTGCGATTTGGTTAGCTAGGGCTTCGCCTATGTGAGGCTATAAATATACCTAGCATGTACACTTTGTAATGTGTTGAGTCCATTAGAGTTTGAGTTTACCTTCTTGTATTTTGCCTTCGAATTATTAGTCAGAGATATTCTTCTCCCATAAGATTGTGTCCTTTATTTTCTGTTCGATTCCTTTGGTGTTATTCGTGTTCTTTGCAGATCCGTGAATTGGGATCCAAATTGTATGTATGTATAGCTTATAATTATTATTTGCTAGCTAGGTAGGCCAATAATCGAACTGGCAGACTAATGCCCAAATGAAATGGCCCAAATGAAATGGCCCAAATGGGTCACAACAAGCCATATCGCGTTGTTATGGATTTGGAGCATCAATGCATTGCCACGCATTTATTAAATCCACTTTGCCAAAACCGGCGGTGCTCGTAGAAAACCGCCTTTCATAATTTTCATATTTCTATTTTATTTTTTAATATTGAAGTAAATGAAATACTCATCGATTATAGTTGGTTTGTTTCCAACTGCACATAGATGTATTGAATGTAACCAATACTGCGTAGAGTTAAAGCACACGATGTTGTTTATACCGTTCGCAAAATCAAAGAGAGATATGTACTCTAATTGACGCAAAACATCAGTGCAATGATATGATATAATATTACAAGATACGGAGATGAGTTTCATAAATGATAAAAATTAAAGAGTTTGAACTCCCTTAATTCATAATCAAGCATTGCTAATGATTCAAATTTAGTAGACAAATGTGGTGCTTCGTCTTGAAAACGATTATTGATGCTTCAACGGTTAAACAATTAGTTATTAATCTACTATTTGGATCGCAAGACCCTCTAATTTTGAATAAGTTTGTGTGTTTTTACACGTATAGTGTTAGTTGTTCACCACATTAGTTCAATAGTCGACGGTCACATTGGCTTCCGAATAAGAAATAAGGGTTAATGATGGCAAAAATATTCAAAGTTTGGTCAAAGAACTTCTTGGGTCCCCAAAGTTTAAAAATGGTGGTAAAAATACCTAAAGTCATATTGGGGAGTTGACCACTCAAATCTCGTAACACCGTTAATTTACCTGTTAACTCTGACCACGCGGACAAACGTGGGTTGCCGACAGAATAATTTTTTCCACGTCGACGAGCCCACATCAGCCTCGTTTACGAGAAAACATCGAATTAAACCCTTAAGTAATACTATTAAATACGACTAATTGAACCCTTAATGATTACACTTAACGAAATGGATTTTTCCACGTGGCCAGAGTTAACAGGTAAATTAACGGTGTGACGAGATTGGAGTGGTCAACTCCCCAAATATGACTTTGGATATTTTTACCCCCATTTTTAAACTTTGGGTACCCAAAGAGTTCTTTGACCAAACTTTGGGTATTTTCGCCGTCATTAACCCCAAAAAATAATGCAAAGATTCATCATTCTCGGGTAGAATAAATGTTGATTGAAGATCTCAATCAATTCCCAACTGTTAGAAGATCCTTCCAACAAAGAGGAAAAGTTTATTCCAATCTGATATCACGCCTTAATAGTCCTAGACTCCTAGGAATGCATGAGACTACACAAGTATTTAGGTTAATGAAAGTATTCCCGACAAATTTATCAACAAGATGAAACGTCAATAAGTAGAGTATATACTTAATGCACAAAACAAGAAACACAAACTGCAGAATATATATATATATATATATATATATATATATATATGTGCAGTGTTCTTATAAACCCTACGTAGATCAATGTGTCGATGCTCCTGCATCCATTCTTTGACTCTTTCTTCTGGGAGCTTGACTCGATCAAGTTTAATTGTTTTTTCTTTAACGTACTCAGATCCTTCATTTGCTATATAGTGGAAAGTAGGGGTGAAAATTTTGTTCCTTCATTTGCTATATAGTGGAAAGTAGGGGTGAAAATTTTGTAACTGTTTTCCGGTTTTGTCTGGGTTCCGGTACCGGTCCCGGACCGATATAAAAAAAAAATCCAGGAAATTTAGTTTAAAACTGGGAATATATACTTCCCAGTTTTCGGAACCGGTACCTAAACAATATTTCTTGGTATTCGATACCGGTTCCGGTTCTAAAATACATATCATTTTTAAGTTCTTAGTATGTCGTTTTTAGCGAGTAATATATATTTTTATTGTCATTTTTTATACTATGTATAGTTTTTATTTAAAAACTGCATGTCATTTTTAAGTCAAACAGCTTTAGAACCGAGATATTTAGAATTGACTGGAAAATTTTAGAACTGGAACCGGGAAATTTAGAACCAGGAACTGTTACTGGAACCGGTACCAAAAAAAAAAAATCCCGGTTTATCAGAACAAGGATGAAAAAAAAAAAACTGATTTCTTGGTTCCCAGTTCCGGTTTCACCCCAAGTCGGAAGAGGCTATGTCCGATTCAAGACTCACAAGTGTAGAAAGATACTCTTTCTTTTGTTTTCTTACGTGGAATTCATCTCTGCACGTTTGTAATATTTTCTCTGAAACTCAGCTAATGTTCTCCACCGAGATGAAAATGTGAATAATGTTATCAATAATATAATTTAATTTTCAAAGTCTAAATTTATTTTTCGAATGTTAAATGAAATATTTATTTTAATTGAAAATGAGTTTTATGATTATTAAGCATTTTAATTGATATAGCAATGAAATATTTATTTTAAATGAAACAATGATGATGTCGTTGTTGTCTCTATAGCAATGAATGTATAGTGACGACGTTTATAATTGTTCCTAAACATGTAGAAATCATTTTCTTAAATTCTTGATCTTTATAATGAAAGTTATCATATGGATCAAATTGTAGTACTCTTATGGATAAATTGATGTTATAACAATAGTTAAAGTATCATCCCTAGCTCAATAGTGTCTAAAGCCCTGAGAGACCGATTACAATTAAAAGACCATTAAGATTAAAAGCTCATGATTAAGAAGTTTTTCATCAATTGTAGAAGTTTCTACAAAATATTTATAAGTATATAAAATATCTAAATATTTAATGAATCTTCTAAAAAGGAATAAATATTTAGATATTTTAAGAGCGATCTTAATATGAAGAGAAATGGGTAGTTCATATCAAGGTGTTAAATTTCGCGATATTCCATGGATATGTCGACCGATTTTCATTTTTAGAGGATATGCGAAACGAAAACTCTTGTTTTGTTGGATTCTTACCAAAAATGGTTTGAATTTCGCTAAAAATTATATTTTTTTGTGGATTTCGGAAAAAATACAAATTAAACTTTCGGCAATAATTAATATGTTTGCACCCCACCCCACCAATTAAATTTTCGGCAAAAATTAAAATGTTTGCACCCCACCCCATCCCGCCACGTCCGATTGGACGGACGGCGGCGCACGTGTGGTGGTGCATTTGTGTGAGTCATCTCCCATCTACAAAATCTTATGACCCAAAGGGCCCAAGCCATTGTTCCAAATATTTGGTATATAAACATCACCAAACACTTGTCATCTATCAATGTCGGACTTCTTGATATTCAACTAATATCACACATTCACACTTAACATACACATACACTCACCTAATAATTTGACTTAATATTATACACTTCAACTAATATTATACACTTAACATACATATTAACTTCACCTAACATACATATAAACTTAATATACATATTTATTTAATATTATACACTTCAACTAATATTAAATTTGTTAACATACATATACACTTAACATGCATATTCACTTAATATTACACACTTAACATACATATTCACTTCACATAATAATTTGACTTAATATTATACACTTCAATTAATATTATTCACTTAACATACATGTACACTTCACATGCATATTCGATTAATATTACACACTTAACATACATATTCACTTCACTTAATAATTTGACTTAATATTATACACTTCAACTAATATTATTCACTTAACATACATGTATACCATGCATATTCACTTAATATTACACACTTAACATACATATTCACTTCACTTAATAATTTGACTTAATATTATACACTTCAACTAATAAAGTGACTTAATATTATACATTTCACCTACATATTTAAGTTACAAATGTGTTTTATTGTACACAATTATGTCTTGTATTTATTAAATATGTAGTTTTGAACCTATATAAATATCTTGCTTAAATACTCAAATATTTTTTTAAAATATCCGTCGAAAACCCCCATTGGCATGCGGTATGCCCATGAAAAAAGTGCGGTATATGCGGCATGCCCTTTTTTTACGATTTCCCATCGACATACCCATCGGCAAGCGATATATCCGTAAAACAGAAAATGCGAAACGACATCGACAAGCGACATTTTAAACCTTGGTTCATATTGTCTTTGCCGCTTATATAAATACTCCTCCGCCAATACCAAATTCTGCATCCAAAAAGAGCAAAGTGTAGTCTCTTTAAGAGTATTTTTGAAAGAGTTAAAAATAAAATCTTGTACTGTGAAAAAATAATTTTGTATATTCTTATTGAGTGGTCTTACTAAAATCTTGTACTGTGAAAAAATAATTTTGTATATTCTTATTGAGTGGTCTTACTAAAAAAACTGCATATTCGTTTTTAGTGGTATTAATAAAAAGTGTTAGTGTTCTCTGGACAACATCATTAATAGTTGATGCATTTTTTTTATATATACGTAGACCCTGTTTAAAGTACTTATAAGTTATAACATGTATTTGGTTGGCAAAAAGAATCTGTATAATTAAGCACTAAAAATTTGTATGATGACTACCACTGATATTTTTCTCTTAGCGTGGGCTATTGGAATTAGTTTAAATTGGGCTATTGGGGCATATATGATATTCTTTCTGGAGCATATATTAATAAAACAAAAGAAAATCCACTAAATGCCCAAAAATCACTTAAAGTTTAAGAAAAATGCCTATAGTTTTAAACAATTATTTTATACCCATTAATATACTTATTTGGACCATTTTAACCTTAAGACTAATTATATTTTCTAATTTTCTTTTTAATTATTAATTAATTATTTTAATTTCGAAATTTATTTACAGCTATTAATACGGTTGACGATTTCCATCACATTTATTACGTTTTCATTTAATAGATATTAAATTATTATTAATTTCAAAATCAAAATTTCAACCATTTTTCTCGTCAAAACAGCTTCTCTTCGAACCCAGTTCTCTCCGACTCCTCACTGCTCGCCGTGCCGTCGACTCCTCACTGCTCGCCGTCCCCCTCATCCTCACTGATCGCCGTCGACTCCTCACTGGAAATCGCAGTCGCGCCGGCGAGGATGCGAAGGGCGGAGGAATGAGGAAGACGCTCGAGCTCGGATCGCTGTTTGGCCTATGGTACCTTTTCGACATCTACTTCAACATATACTTCGACAACATGGAGCATTTGTAAGGATAGTTACCATTTGGTTATTATATGTACGTATTTGTAACTATATATGTATTCGTAACTATAATTACGTAATTTTAATTTTGTAATTACAGTTACGTAATTACAATTTTTTTCGTAGGTACAGTTTCGTAACTATAAATACGTATACATAACTTAGTTACGTAATTTTAGTTTTGTAATTACAATTACGTAATTAGAATTTTTTTGTAATAAAAGTTCTGTAACTACATATACGTATCCGTAACTATAGTTACGTAATTACAGTTACGTAATTATAATTTTTTTTCATAATTACAGTTTCGAAACTATATATATTTATCCGTAATTAGGAGGATACGTAACTATAAATACGAAACTGTAATTAGGAGGATTTAATTATGGTGGATGTACTTTTGACTTTCTAGTGACAAAAATCTTAATCGTAATTTTATCAAAAATAGTGATAGTTTGTTATTAATTTCAATTTCTAGCTTTAACATTTAATTTAATAATTGTTAATTAGTTAAGGTCATGAGAAACGAGTTCAAATTAGCTACAATTAAGGATGGCAATAAAAAAATAAAAAATAAAAATATTGCTTAATTGATTATTCAAATATTCTTATTTAATAGGAAGGTTAATACATACGGTTAAGGATTTTTTATGAATTATTGAATAATTCTATTATGCTACAATTAAGGAATATTAATTATAAATAAGTAAATTTTCCCTATTTAAATCGATTAGTCAAATAAATTAAATGTTCAAAATTATTAATTAAATAATTATCTACATAATTAAAATAAGAAGGGTATAATTATCCACAAATCAATTAATTGGTGGTTTTAATTACCAAAAATAGATGTGGGCATTTTTTTAAACCTTTAGTCACAAATGAGCATTTGGCTCATTTACCCATAAAACAATCGGTGCTCTAGGCGAATTAAACAACCCCATAAATTTTGATGCGTGCATAAAATAGGTACTATGTCATGATTATCTTTAAACTGTTTACAATTTCGATGATTAAACGTAGGGTTATTAGAGGCAAAAGCACTTAAATTGTTTGCAAATGAGACAGTATAGAGTTAATTTGAAAAATTACGGTAAAAATACTTAAGTTTATTTTTTTGGCTAATGGGTAGATCTCATCCACTTTTTAGTTAGTTTTTTTTTCTACTATTTCCGTAAGTGATGACAAAAGATAAAACAAATCATCTCAAACAATCAAATCCACAAACATCAAAATAAACATGGATGTCAACACAGATTCTTGGAACATAAACAACGTAAATTCTTTTTTTCCTTCTCATTTTCTCTCTCGAATTCTTTATTTTATCTCCTAAATAGCATCGCGATTTGCGTTTTTAACGTCATCGCTGACAAAAATAGTAAAAAGAGTTAACGAAAAGTGAATAAGTTCTACCGATTTGTCAAAAAAAATAACTTAAGTACTTTTATCATAATTTTTTTCAATTAACTCTATGCCGCCATTTCCAAGCAACTTGGATACTTTATTCACTAATAACTCATATATATATATATATATATATATATGATATGGGCATATTTGAAGCATATTAGTGACAACTTGGTATTTAAAATGACTATTAGAAAACAAACAATAAATCACTAATAATTATTTATTTATATTTTCTGAGACTTATTATTAATGAATATGGCGACAGCACCAGATATATAAATATATTATACAGGATAAATGAGATTCTCATTCTTCTCTTGAGCTTGATGATTGTTATGTGCAATAATAATTACATACATGCATCTTGAACGACATGTAATGATTAGTGTCCAATAATTAAGTGGTTATTACAAAATGCTTCAACTTTCCACCAAGACCGGGATAATTAGTGGGAAGTTGAGTTGAGCATATTCTTGTGGAAAAAAACATAAAGCCAAATCAATTAAAAAAGATTGTCGATTTAATATGTTGAAAAGGGTTTTTATTGCCAATGCTACACAATCTTTTGTCTCCTTTTGACCTTGTAAAGAAGGAATACTAGATTTGGTGGACTACTTATATATATATATATACATATATATATATATATGTGTGTGTAATTTTTTTATTTAACTTCTCTTGAATTTGGCTGGTAGAGAGAGTCGTACGATAAGATGATTCAAGAGCACTTGGGCAATTGTCTTATTAAGAATTAAAAAATAAAATAGAGGCTTTGTAATTTTGTGAAGATAATTTATGTTTTCTTTAGCTAGAAAATCATCCGATGGTTTTATTTTTATGTACGTTTAGGGGAAACTATTGCGCGTCTCAGTAGGGGATGTTATTTTCCAATCATGTTAATTCCTTCTTGCCGGCTAGAGGATGTAACATGCATTTTCTTCTGTTTGCGCAAAGGGAAGGTCTAGTCAAAGGGTCGCGATGGCTTGAGCGGAAGTAAGAGTGCGTGAAGACATCCGACAAGGCTCGTTAGTCGGGGTTATCTACTTGAGAATAAGACATCATGAAAATAGACCTAACATCTACCCCCTAAGTCTATAACTTTGCTGATTTTAGGTTGGCCGTGGGGGAGATGCGTAGCATGTCCCGCGCACAAAGGCTATGCGATGGTAAGGAAACAACTCTGCCACCTCACGGGGAGAGTGTCGCTTCCCTGACTGAGGGATGTTCTTTTCTTGTCTCTTCAATAATTTTATGTCGCCTAAAGTGCGTAACATACATTTCCTTTGGAGGTAGTCAACCAGATGAGGCATGGTGCCTTAAGAAGTTTAGTTTCGGAAGGCTTTATTGTAGATGGGTAATCCCCGAGAGAAACAAGTTTCCAAGGGTTTTGTTGCTTAGTCGAGTTGCGTTACGTAGAGGTATGGCTTTAGCATGGTGAAAGGAGCGCCTTCATGCGGTCTCATGTGGAACCCAAAAGCGGCGCATCAGGGAGGGCTTGGAGCTAGGCAAAAGTCGAGAGATGCAAGGAACTGATCATTCCTAGCGCATGCAGGAAGTCGACACATCGCAGAGGGAAAAAAAAAAAAAAAAAACCCTGAACTGGGGGATGCGAAGAAAGAAATCTCCCTTGTGCATATAGGACTCGATGGAGGGACGTCATGGAGTGCCCAAAACCAGGCAAAATTCGAGGATATGGGAACAAAGTCTGCTTAACGCATGTAGGACGTGAGAGTGGCATATCACAGAAGGGCCCAAAACCAAGCAAATACGAGAGGATGCAAGGAAGAAAGTCTACCTAGCGCATGTCGAACCTGAGGGTGACACATGACAGAGTGCTCCGAATTCGGAAAAAGTATGGGGATGCGAGGAAAAAATACACAATATCGTAAATTAGTTTAATTTAATACTTATAGCTGAAAATACTCATGATTTTAGTGAAATAAAATTTACTACTTACTAGTTAGATAAAATATCCGCGGTCCGTTTTTCTATCAATTTCGTCACCAATCCTTGAGTATCCAGTGACTTGAGCAATGTAAATAATTGCATAAGTGAGTCATGGAATTGTCTGTCTGTTTGTTTGGTTTTTTTTTTTTTTTTTTTTTTTTTTTTTTTTTTTTTTTTTAAACTTTGCATGATGCTTTATTGAAAACGTTGTGCAAATCTCCAGATTTTTTTTGTGCATATTACTTTCAAGGAAATTTAGCGTTAAATGCGTGAGGCAATTTCATGTTTGTATAAAGATGTTTATATGAAAAATCTTATTCTTACTTAAAAAGTAAACACTTATACACTTGTTAGTTTTCTTTAGTTGAAGCATATTCTGTTGTAATCGACAAACTCTATTGCGAAAAATAGACGTCTCCACTGTATATGAATTGAACAATATTGTTATATATTCAGTTGAAAAATACCGTTAACGGGTAGTCTTCTCTTTCGTAGATGCATGCAAGGTTTTAAATACCGCTTGCCGATTTCGTTTCGCATTTTTCGTTTTACGGAGATATCGCTTGCCGATGGGTATGCCGATGGAAAAATCGTAAAAAAAAGAAATACCGCATGCCGCATATACCGCACTTTTCGCATGGGCATACCGCATGCCGATGGGGTTTTCGACGGATATTCTGTAAAAAAATATTTGAGTATTTAAGCAAGATATTTATATAAGTTCAAAACTACATATTTAATAAATACAAGATATTTGTAACTTAAATATGTAGGTGAAATGTATAATATTAAGTCACTTTATTAGTTGAAGTGTATAATATTAAGTCAAATTATTATGTGAAGTTAATAAGTATGTTAATTAAGTGTGTAATATTAAGTGAATATGCATGTTAATTGTATATGTATGTTAACAAATTTAATATTAGTTGAAGTGTATAATATTAAATGAATATGTATATTAAGCGTATATGTATGTTAGATGAAGTTAATATGTATGCTAAGTGTATAATATTAAGTTAAATTATTAGGTGAAGTGTATGTGTATGTTAAGTGTGAAGGTGTGATATTAGTTTAATGAATAATAAAAAGTCCCACATTGATAGATGACAAGAGTTTAGTGATGTTTATATACCAAATATTAGGGACAAGGGCTTGGGCCCTTTGGGTCATAGGATTTTGTGGATGGGGGATGACTCACACAAATGTTACACCACCACACGCGCGCGCCGCCGCCGTCCGACCGGACGGGGTGGGGTGGGGTGCTCTTGTGTTAGTATAATTATTTTTGCCGAAAGTTTAATTGGTATTTTTGCCGAAATCTACCAAAAATATCATTTTTACCTAATTTCGAGATTTTTGTGCTGAAAATGGAAAAACGACATGTTTTGGGGTATGCCCATGGGATTTCGCGAAATTTGGTAAAAAGAAAGAGAAACGAAAGGGTTTTCGAACCGCAAACCCTCGAAAAACGAAATTCGCTCGAATTTCGCACCGAATTTCCCGAAATTTAATACCTTGGAAGCATGTTTGTATTTGTATGGGACCCATCGTGCAACCCTTAATTATCATTGACTCCTACGTTGACTTGTCAGAGTAAACGTTTAACTTATACCGTTTTTTGTTCTTCTAAATTATAGATAATCAATTGTATCCATGAGATTCTTTACGTTATCACTAATTGACTCCATATTATATATATTATATATTTATAACTTCGAAAAACTAATATTGTGTTTGTACACTGTACAATAAAGTTTTGTTGGAAAAAATTTATTATCTTTTGTGCTAAATAAAACTAATCTTCACATGTTGTGTGAAACCCCATATTGATATCTTTTTATGTGCAAAAATTAACAGTCTCTTATAATTAATTTAGAGTACAGTCGGGTAAGTAATACTATGATTGGACAATTAATTCAGAGTTTGGATTTTATAAATATGGCCAATTTTTAATAAGAGCTTTAGTATCTTATTCATATGTAGTATTTTTATTTGAAATTATTCGGTCCAAAACAGATAGACAATTCTGTTAACAGACCAAAAGCATAATGCAATCAAGTAATTAAGAACTGTGATGTTCATTTTTTTTATAACAAAATAAATTAAGCAGTTGACTATATACAGCTCGCAATCATCTTTACATCAGAATAGATTGGTCCAGATTTGTGATTTGTCATCTTAATCATGTAAATAATCATACTATATAATTAAAACTAATTAGGATGTTGTCATCAATCGTGTATATACTCATACTAGTACTACATTCCTTAATTTAAATGTTAGAAAGTCAACTATCGAGCAAAATCATTGGCACTTAATGCCTTTTTTTAGTAGCGGTATAAAAAAGGGCTCATAACCACTCTCAAACTAAATGATTTACGACTATTATGTTTGTTTACAATGGCGTAGCCAGATTATATTCCCAATTTTTATTTTAAAAAATTAAACGATCGAAAATAAACCTTAGAGGTTTGTGAGACTGAAACCTTTGGAGTTTAAGTTTCAACAAAGTATGATCCACGCGGTTTAGAACTGAATTTCTAAACATTATTATCATTATTGTACATATGTGTGCTTAACCTATTCGAGACCACTCAAAGTTCATAATGGAAGTAATTAACCCAATGTACATGAGATATAAACTTTTAGTAAGAAATATTCACAGATTAAGTGTATTAAGCCTGCTATGAATATCTGTAGTTTTGTGAATGAGATTTTATTGGAGCCCACATTTTCTACCATGTGTTTATCTAATAAAAATATATTAAATAATGTTGTGCTTTAAATCATTTAGCTTTCTAAATGTTAATTTTATAAAGTTAGTGTTATATCCATCAATGATCAAACTTGACAGCTTGTTCTTACCCTATTGGAATTTTAATAGATATCTTCGAGAGCACTAATAATTTATTAATAATATCGCCAACTATTTAGACTTAAGAGTTAAGAGTCTTATGCCCGCACTAGTATCCATACATATATCAAATCCCCAGTAACATACATCTTAATATTCAATATAATTTAGCATATATACATACGAAATTAAGAAATTTCATTACACAGTTACCTTCTAATAATCTAAAAAGCTTTGCGTCTTTATCTTAATACTATGTTTCATTTTAGGTCCAGAAATAGCTAACGTGAATTTTAACACCTTGCATATAATTCATCACGTAGTCTCCGTTTTCCCGTTGGCAGAACAAGATTTTACGCACAGGGGGTTAAATTTTTTTTTTTCCGGCCAAAAATTTAACTCCAAGGGTCATATTTAAAATTTCGTGAAAATTAGAGGATTTAAACTAAAAAAATTTATGAGTATACACTAAAAAAAAAAACTGACGTATTACTGTACAATTATTTTTTGCGAGTTGTTTGAAATTGAACGCGACCTCACTCTTGAGTGGATCCGCCAGTGCGTATTCCATTGATTCGGGTTGTATTTTCGAGTTTTTTTTTTTTTTTTAAGATGAGTTTTGGCTTGGTCGTCAAGAACATACTACAAACATATAAAAACATAATTGTAGAACTTATAATATATATAATATATAATAATTAATAAAGAACCAATTTCTATCATATAAAAATATGTAAGAAAATTTAACCTCTGACAATATATCGTAGATGGCTATTTATATCTCCTCCTTCGAACGATATTATAATCCAATAGTTTTGAAAAATGCGTGATATTATAATCTAGCGAATGTTGTCTTTTATTTATTTCTTCCTTGTTGGAGAAGTTCTCCCAAAGAAGGGTGTAATTTTATCACACGTTAATTATGGCAAAAATATCTAATCTTTACGTCAATTTTTTTCATATGTACTCACCTACGTAAATGGCCACAATAATATCCAAATTCAAGGCTTGGGAGTTGACCAAGAAATTTTGTCCAACTCCGGTGGACAATATCCACGTGGCCATTAAGCCTTTACGGCTTTACCATATGGCATTGCCAAGTGCACTTGGTCGCCACGTGGCATGCCACGTAATTATTTTTTATTTAAAAAATTAAAAATATAATCTTTTTTTAATAATAAATAATAATGAATATTTAAATTTAAATATTCATTATTATTATTATTATTAAATTTAATAATTTTATTTTTAAAACAGTGAGTCGAACGAAATAAATCAAGATAAAAAATCACCGTTCAAGATTCACTCGAGCTCCGCCTCCGATCAAGTTCACGGGTCGAACAAAATTGTTTAATTTAATATGTTCAATAATAATAACCAATAATGATATGGTTATTAAATGTCATATTTTTTATAAAAGAATTATATATATAAAAAAAAACATATTAAACAATTCATTTTTTATACAATGCAAACATAAATAATAAATATCATGAAAACATATAAAAACAATTTATTGTTAAATACACATATGATTATTTAATATTTTTCTTAATAAGTGGTGTGTATTTATTATGTTTTGAGTTTATAAAATAATATTTAGGTGTTTATGAAATAATATGTGTATGTTTAAGTACTCATTATTTATTTTAATTTATTTCGTTCGGCTTAATTTTTTTAAAATAAATAAATATATTTAATAATAATAACCAAATATTCATTATTAGCTATTGTTAAAAATGATTACATTTTTACTAAAAATATATATTTTAAAAATATATATTTTCTTAAAAATATATAATTTAAAAAAAATTACGTGCCATGCCACGTGGCGCTAAGTGTCACGTGGCATGCCATGTGGCAAAGACCTAACGGCCACATAGACTTTGTCCAGCGGAGTTGGAAAAAATTTCGTTGGTCGAGTCCCAAACATTAAGTTTGGGTATTGTTGGTGTCATTTATGGAGGTTGGGTACACAAAAGAGAATTTGACCGAAGTTAGGTATTTTTACCACAATTAACCCTTTTATCACTTATCAAGCTGCACACAAAGGGCAAATTACACATTAATGGTTTACTTTAATTTTTCTTTTGCAATGGTATATTTTTAGCTTAAAATGAAACTATATATAGTGTATTAAAAATCAAAACTTTAATAAAATATATACGACCAAATATCACTTCCCAAGTATTTTTTTTTTCAGTTTTTTTTTTCTTGCCTCATTATCAAGACAAATTACACATGTCGTTAACTGTAAATGTTGTTTTGGGAACTACATGAAAAAATTCAGTAAAACAAAACAAAGGGTTTTAAATTTTCAAAAAAAAAATGAAGAAAAAAAAAAGATTGAGTACAAACAGTCTTTATATCTCACTTAAATATTGTTGACCAATAATAAGCCACATGAATAACCGTTGTTGGTCAATCTATCTGCACTATGTGTACTAAAAGAGTCGCATTCAAGTTTGAATAAAGGCAAAAATTCCAGTTATAGTACCATGTTCCACGTTTTAAATGAGAGTTGGAAAAAAGATGAGATCATTCAAATGTCTAATACCAGAGAAATATTTAGTCCAATTAGACTCATGGTACATGTCAAAAGTGGCCAGCCTCGGTTTTCACACGTGATAAAACGACATTAACGTGATTTATCTATATGGGGATATTTGCTTAAGTTCTCTAACTTATTAATAATTTATCAGCATATTACCAGAATAAGTACCATGTTTAATCAATCAATCAATTACACTTAAGTTCTCCATCTATGTTTCTTACAGAAAAACGTGTATGTTAACTCGATGACACATCAACGAGAAACAAGGCTAATGATTGCACGTTCGGACCAAACACGCAAAGCAGCACGCCTCTCCGGGGTGAAACACTCAAATAAAAACCTAATGAATCTGCCAATAAAAATTCCCACACCCACTTTCTATGTCCTTCTCCTGCTCCGACCTCGTCCCTAAAAGATAATTTAGAAAATCAGTCCCCCCCCAATAGAGATGAACCCTAAACAAGAAAAATTGCGAGCAACAGCACGCACAACTCTATTGGTGATAGTATACCAAGTCATCCGAATGCGATATGCCAAGGGACCGAACCGCCTCGTCAACCTGAAGGAAGACGAAGCGGTTCAGCCACTCCGTCTCCTTATCTGTTCAGTCATATATGATCTTCGGGGTGCGATGATGAGATAGGGTATAGTGGCACCCTTCTTCTTTCTTTTCCACTTCACCACAAAATGAGAACGAAGATGTTTAGCAAGACCTCTACCCCACAAGTCGGAGTTGACACTCGACGTGACACTTTCGGGGGTGGAGACATCTAGCAGTATAACTCAAAAAGAAGATAAGGCCGTTGGGGCACCCAACTAGGGGAGCAAGTGCCCCAACTAGGGGAGCAAGACATCTAAATATGGATAAAGCAAAACTCCTTCACATGAATTTTTCTCTTGACACTCAGAAATTTTGCCACCTCAGCAAAAGCACAACAGTTTGAGATCACTTGGGACCACAAAATTAATGTTATCAAAACTCGTTAAAGGGCTTTTAATTTACACTATAAAAGAAAAAGAGATGCCTTCGTTAGGGTAGGATCCAAAGGAATTTTCATCATCGGCAACCTTAAACATTGTTTTTTTTTTTTTACTTTTCTTGTACTTGTACTTAAGATTTTCTCCCTATTTTTCTACTCAAGCTTACCCAGTTCAATGAAAATATATATATAAAAAAAAAACTATTTGGTACTCTAATGCTAGCTGATTAATCGTCTTTTTTCATTTTATCATCCTCTCTCTGAAAAAGTCTCTTAACGATATATGTTTGTTCCAATTGAAACGGATCTGCCAAAAACACACGAAGAACAAGAAAACAAGAAAGAAAACTTGGGAGAAAAAGTTTCTCTGATTAATGTCGAAGGCAAAAGTTACAATAATGGAGTTGCAAAAAATAAACACTAACACTAGTATTTAAAGGGGAACAAGAAACGCTAACCTAGCAGAAAATTCCTAAAATACATCCAACTAATCTCTATAATTACTCACGTTTCCTAACAAAATCAGGAAACCAAACCAAATCAAATCAAAACTTGCTCCTCAAGTTTGGCACCTTCCTGGAATAGCTTTGAGTTGACTTCTCGCGTTTGTCCCTAGCAGACTTGCTAGGGTACGTTGAGCCTTTCTGCTCGGGCCCATTTCTGGTAGGGGATAATCCTGGTGGGGACATTTCTGGTAGAATTTTTTTTTTTGGTGGGGAACATTTCTGCTCGGGTCTCATTCTGGTACGGAACAATTCTACTAAGGGTTGTTGAGCCAAGTCAGGCTTAAACTCGCATTCTCCCCGGTAAGCTTGACTTGGGTCGAGGTTCTTCACCCTGAGCAACTCCCTCATATCCGCGAACATGACTCTTGCTAGAACCTTGGTGAGTATGTCTGCACGCTGCTCTCTGATGCTGAGAAACTCCACGACGATCTTTCGCTTCTCCACACACTAGCGAATAAAGTGAAAGCGAGTGTCAATGTGCTTGTTGCGTCCATGAAACATTGAGTTATTCATTAGTGCTATTGCATACTTGTTGTCCACGTAGAGTTGTAACTGGCCTATGTTGGGCTCCGGTCATTTCACTCTGTAAGCTCTTTAGCCACAATGCTTGACATGTTATTGTTGTCGCTGCCATGAACTCGGCTTCCCAAGAAGATAGAGCTACAATCTTTTGCTTCTGAGACTGCCACGTGATTAGATTCCCATTGAGGTAGAACGCCATCCTTCCGAAACTCTTTCTATCATCAATGTCACCGGCCAAGTCACTGTTAGTGAAGCCGACTAGCTCTTCTGCTCCACTGCCTCTTTCGTACTGGATCCCATAGTCCGTCGTTCCCTTAACGTAGCACAAAATATGCTTCACAGCCTGCTGGTGTGCGCTCTTAGGCTTCTCCATGTAATGACTCACTATCCCAACTGTGTGAGAGATGTCTAGTCTGGTGTGGGTAAGGTACCTGAGACACCCGATCACACGTCTATACTCCGTGGGGTCACTTCTCTTTCTTCTACATCCTTCCCGAGTTAAAACTTTGCTTCCATCGGATACTTGCTCGGGTTACAGTTAGCCAATCTCGAACTGCTTGAGAATCTTCTTCACGTAGGCCGACTTCTTCAGCATGATGTAGTTTTTCTTCTGGTCCACCTCAATGCCGAGGTAGTACGAAAGTAATCCGAGGTCACTCATCTCGAATTCAGCCATCATCTGATTATTGGATCCTTCTACGCCTTCTGCGCCAGATCCAGTGACTATCAGATTGCTCTTGGTGCATACTGCTTTATCCTTAGAGCATTTCATAAACCTAAGACTCTTCATGCTCTTGTCGAGGCGTATGTTCCATACCCTTGGAGCTTGACGTAGCCCGTAAAGAGCTTTGGAGAGCTTGTATACCTTATGTTCCTTTACCTTGACGCCATAACCCTCAGGTTGACTGACGTATACTTCTCCCTCGATGTCACCATTTAGGAATGGTGATTTGACATCTAGGTGGTGAATCTCCCAACCTCGATGAGCTGCTAGAGCTACGATTATTCTGATTGTGTCCAGTCTTACTACTGGAGCAAAAACTTCCTCGAAGTCGACTCCTTGCTTCTCCACCTCTCCTTTGGCTACTAGCCTCGCCTTGTGCTTCCGGACATTCCCCTTGGTGTCCTTCTTCAGCTTGTACACCCACTTTAAACCATTGGGCTTATGACCTTTGGGAAGGTCAGTAAGCTCCCATGTCTTGTTCTTCTCTATGGATTCCAGCTCCTTTTGCATTGCCGCCTCCAATCCTGCTCGGTTGTTGCCTCTCGGTTAATCTCCACTTCTTGAGACTCTTCATAGACTTCTGCTAAGAGACTAAACCCCCTTGGGCCATCCTTGATTGAAGAATTACCCGAACTAGACGGGCTGGACCTGCTTGGCCGTGGTATCCTGGGTGTACCCCGACAGGATGAGCTGGTGGGGGTACCCGGGCAGAATGAGCTCGTGGGAGTACCCGGACTGGGTGTTGCTGGCCCTTCCTCCTCGGCAACCTTTTGTTCTACTTTGAACTCAACTATGTTCTTTTCGAGGTCAACGTTCTCATCGTACAAATCCCACTTTTTCTCTTCTTCGAACGTGGCGTCTTTGCTTACCTAGATCATGGCGCGTCGAGGTCAAAAAGTCTGTGTGCCTTGCTTCTGTCCACGATGCCAAGGTACACCATCGTATGACTCCTGTCATCGAGGTTATTTATATTGGGGCCCACAGTCTACACATGTGTGGTACACCCAAACACTCTTAAGTGCTTCAGATGGGGTTTTTTTCCATTCAACGCCTGGTAGCGGGTGCGCTCTCCTAGAGCCTTTGTTGGCAAACTGTTCAGCAGATAGACCGCGTGTCTAATAGCTTCTCCCCAAAACCTTGCCGGGACTTTCATACTCTTCAGCAAACTCCTTGCTGTATCCATCACTGTAAGGTTTTGTCTCTGCACCACACCGTTTTGTTGGAGCGTGTACGGTGCGGTCAGGTGGCACTCGACTCCTTCTTTATCAAAGAACTCTCTGAACTGCTGAGATGTGAACTCTCCACCTCTATCTGTTCTCAAGATCTTTATCTTATGTTCTAAGCCATTCTCCACGAGTCTCTTGAACTTCTTGAAGACTTCGAAAGCTCCACTCTTCTCCTTAAGCGTATGGATCAACATCCAGCGACTGTAGTCGTCAGCAAGTAGTAGGAAGTTCTTGCTTTAGGCTAGAGTTGCTGGGGTGATTGGACCACAGAGGTCCGCATGCACCAGTTGGAGGGGTCGTTCTGCTCAAAATTTGGCCTTGGTTGGAAATGGCACTGTAGGCTGTTTCGCGATCATATAGCATTGGCATAGCCGGTTGGGGTGTTCAATCTTGGGAACCCCAAAGGCCATATCCTTCTCTTCCATCATCTTGAGCGCGTAAAAATTACGTGCCCAAGTCTCGCATCCCAGAACCAAGCCGAGTCTGCTAGGGACGCCACTAAGCAGACGAGCTAACTAGTCTCCAGGAGAATCTTGTACAACTTGTTCGGCTTTCTCTTCATCTTCATTAGCATGTTGCCACTTTGGTTCCACATCTTTAGATATGAGGCGGACAACACTACTGAGCTGCCAACCTCCGTTATCTGTCCGAGGATGATAACGTTACTTTTCAGCTTTGGGATGTAGTATACTTGGTTCATTAAGCGTTAGTCCCCATTCTTACACTGGGACGGGATGGACCCTCTGCCTCTGATTTCGATGATTGAGCCATCGCCAAAATTCACGTTCCCCGTGATCTTCTCATCGAGCTCAATCAAACTTAGCTCGTTCTCTTGTTATATGGTTGCTAACGCTATTGTCTGAGTACTAGACATCGGTACATACTTTTTGCTCTCTGTCTACGAGGAGGTTTGCAATAACCTTGTCCTCGATCATGAACACCATCTCGGTGGTCTTCTTCTCCAAGTAGGTCTGCTCCCTACTCTCTACTCTCTGGTCTCTGGTCTCTGCTTTCTGTTCTCTGCTCTCCGAGCAGGTCTGGTCTCTTTCTCCCACAAGGATCGTCTCGACGTCTTCCTTTTTGTCCAGGCTTACGTCATGTTCGGCAAAATCAAGGCCGGATCGTCTTCATTGAATCTCATCAGATTCGATTCCTTGCCTTGGTTCCTACTGCGGCACTCTAAAGAAAAGTGTCAAAGTTTCTGAAAATTATAGCACTTCATTGTGCTCTTGTATCTTCTGGTCGTGCTTTCCTGACGAGGTGCACCACTGTCGCGACCTCGCGTGTCCCTACTTCGGCCTCGTCCATGACCTCTACCATTTCAAATCGGCTCCTCCGCTTTTCTTCTTTCTTGACGCCCATTCTTCATTCGTGAGCAAGAGATTATTCTCCTATTCTCTTTCACCGTAACCCCGAAGTCTCTCCTCGTGGGCTTTGAGGCGACCGACAAGCTCCTCGACCGTCATGGTCTTGAGATCGCCGAACTGCTCGATCGATGTCACGATCTGCATGTACCTGTGTGGTACGACTCTGAGGAATTTCTTGACAACGGTGGTCTCCTCCACCTTGTTTCCAAGCGAGCGTATACCACTGACAGTGGACGTGAGTTTCATGGCAAAGTCGTTAATTGACTCGCCGTCCTTCATCCGAAGAACCTCGAATTCGCTTTTCAAGGTTTGGAATTTTGCGTCTCGAACGCGCTCTGCACCCATGTTCATGGTTCTTAGTGTTGCCCATGCCTCCTTTGCAGAATCCTTTTCGGCGATCATGAGAAGGGCGTCTTGCGGAACTCTTTGATAGATGGCGGCGAGTGCCATCTTCTCCTTGCGCCCTTTGACATCGCCGCCTTCTACGGCCTCCCAAACTCCTTGCGCCTGCAGGTTCACCCGCATCTTCAATGCCAAAAACAGACGAAGAACAAGAAAACAAGAAAGAAAACTTGGGAGAAAAAGCTTCTCTGATTAATGTCGAAGGCAAAGGTTATAATAATAGAGTTGCAAAAAATAAACACTAACACTAGTATTTAATGGGGAACAGAATACGCTAACCCTAGCAGAAACTTCCTAAAATACATCCAACTAAATCTCTACAATTAGTCATGTTTCTTAAAAGAATCAGGAAATCAAATTAAATCAAATCCCCAAACTTGCTCCTCAAGTTTGGAACCTTCCTAGAATAGCTTTCAGTTGACTTCTCGCGTTTGTCCCTAGCAGACCTGATATGGTACGTTGAGCCTTTCTGCTTGGGCCCATTTCTGCTAAGGGACATTCCTAGTGGGGAGATTTTTTGTGGGGAAATTTCTGGTGGGGAACATTTCTTCTCGGGTCCCATTCTGATAGGGGAGAATCCTGCTAGGGGTTGTTGAGCAAAGTCAGGCTAAAACTCAAAATATCTACGAGCGAACAACCTGTTTTCTCCGGAAAAAATACACACAAAATCTACATTGTTACATATAATGTCGTATTGCTTGAGCCATTTTTTTAGCTAAACTGTTGGTAAAAGAGCAATGTGTGAAAGATGCCTTAAATTCACACAAGTTTTATCTTAAAAATAAGGGTAAACTGTGGCTAATGTACCTAACGTTTGATTGGCTACAGATTATGTACCAAATGATTATTTTTGACGGCTAATGTACATAAACTTAATTCCGTTAGATTTTTTCGTGTTTTCCGTCATTTGACAGTCAGCGAGTGATTCCTCCTCTATATGTATACTTTTCGTATTTTTGGCATAACTCACTTATTGTTTGTCCAAATTTCATGAATAAACTACCGTTGGAAAGCTAAAAGATATATCTACAACTTTGGTATTATAATTTTTGTGAATAAAGTTTTTAAAAAAACTAAATTTCAATTACAACATAAAACTGGACATTAGTTTATGCAAAATATTTATTTCGAGCAAATTTTAATATACTTCATGACTTTTTATGATGAAATGTAAAATGATAAAGTTCTAGATAAATATTTAATATTTCAAACGGTAGTTTATTTATAAATTTTGGACAAAAAATGAGTGAGTTATGCCAAAAATATGAAAGATGTGATGTGAAAAAATCTTTTGTATTTTTGGCAAAACTGTTTTTTTTTTTTTTGTCCAAAATTTATAAATAAACTATCGTTGGAAAGATAAAATATTTATCTACAATGTTTTAGTTTTACGTTCTATCAGAAAAAATCATTAAGTATATTAAAATTTGCTCGAAACAAATATTTTGCATTACACTAATGTCCAATTTTATGTTTTAATTGAAATTTCGTAGTTTTGAAAACTTTTTTTACAAAACTTATAACACTAAAGTTGTAGATATATCTCTTAGCTTTCCAACGGTAGTTTATTCATGAAATTTGCACAAAAAATGAGTGAGTAATGACAAAAATACAAAAACTGTACATATAGAGGAGGAATCACTTGTTGACGGACAAGTGATGGAAAACATGAAAAAATCTAACGGAATCAAAATTGGATACATTAGCCATAAAAAATAAACAATGGGTACATAATCCGTAGCCGATCAAACATTGAGTACATTAACCGCAGTTTACCCTAAAAAAATTTAGCAATTTAATGTCGGTCCATACTCTAAATTCTTTTCTTTTCTTTTTTTCACGTCTCTAAGTATAATATATAATAATTTCTCATGGTTGTCACTTGAATTAATGACGATTCCATGGACATCAGACTGGGCCTCAGATTCAGACAAGGCACATGGAGTATTCGATTATAAAATATTCATGAGAAGCTCAATCAATCTACTTTGGAAACCTCAATGAAGTTTCTATATGGTTTCAACGCTCGATATCTGTTTTTTTAGAAACCCTTAATAAATGATACCCTTTAATTTGCACATGACTGCCAGAATTGTGGAGAAATCAAGGATATAAATGTACGAGGCACACAGAAATATATGTCTTTAGTTTAAGTACTTATAGTACTAGATCTTTAATATTCAAACAAAATTTAATCGTCCAGACATATGATCACTTGGTGAACTGCATGATATGTTATTTCCTTGTAATAAACCAAACATGCAATGCAAGCAAAATCACCTTTTTAGATCAACAGCCTATTTTTAACACCTAATCAGTATCGTTACTGATAATTTAACGATCAATACCTGCAAATTTAATTTTCTTATTGTTCATGACTGTCAATAACTATATGAATGGAAGTCGTTTAAATTTTCCACTTAATTAGCACAAACCAAATAAATTTGGTGAAGGACTTAATTGTTGGGCCAATCCCTATTTTCGGGCGCCAGGCTCTTCAAAACTTTTGTTCATAAAAGCCACAACAAAATTTAACTTTAGGTATATATGCCAATTAGAAGAAAAAAAAAAGGTTTATGTTAGCCCAATTGAGTACAACTTATATTTATATTTATATATATACCATGATCGGTAACCTATTTTTGTGAGCTGTTAAGGTCGGATCCAGTCAGATCCCTCTCAGAATACTTTTGAGAGTCGGCTCCTTGGGAGCCGACGGGCTCCCAGAGTCGACAAATACCAAAGGTTGACGACGCCCGAAGCCGATAGTATTAAAAGTCGACAGTACCAAAGGTCGACAACGCCCGAAGCCGATAGTATTAAAAGTCGACAATACCAAAGGTCGACGACGCCCGAAGCCGACAGTATTAAAAGTCGACAATACCAAAGGTCGACGACGCCCGAAGTCGACAGTATTAAAAGTCCACAATACCAAAGATCGACGGCGACCGAAGCCGACAGTATTAAAGGTCGATAACGCCTGAAGCCGACAATATTGAGGGTCGACGACGCACAAAGCCGATAGTATTAAAGGTCGACGACGCTCGAAGCCGATAGTATTAAAGGTCGACGACGCTCGAAGCCGATAGTATTAAAGGTCGATGATGTTCCGAGTCGACGATTCCAAGACCCGATAAAGGGAACAGATGAGACTGACGAGATTAGGAGAGCCGACAATGACTGATAGGATGGGCATTTAATGTCTAAGAGCTTCGATAGGATGGGCATTAAATTTCTAAGAGCTTCGACAGGACGGGCATTTAATGCCTAAGAGCTTCGACAGGATGGGCATTTAATGCCTAGGAGCTTCGATAGAAGGGGCATTTAATGCCTAAAAGTTTCGACAGGATGGGCATTTAATGCCTGTGAGCTTCGATGGGACGGGTATTTAATGCTACCACCTCGAAGGTAACCCCACAGATTCGGAACACGCAAAAGGGACGAGTCAGGCCCCTTTTGCCAGAGGCCTGGGAAAATGGGTTGATTGGATTCCAAAGAGCATCGAAACTTAGCTATAAAAGGCAAGAAGGAGGGAAAAAAGGGAGATTACGCCAAAAATTAGCACATAAGTTGTAAAGGAAAGAGAAAGACCGAATCCCATATATAAGAACAAAAGAAAGATCTTTTGTGATTATGGAGTGTACGAAACACGCTCAACAGTTTGGCGCCCACCGTGGGGCTCAGTTTTTCTCTATTGCGCAACTAGGAGCCCAAAGGAATGGCGGACAGTGATGAGAACCACGGCGGAGAACTCTTGGCGGTTCAGGGAGACGAAGCAACCAACAGAAGCACAATAACCAGTCAGGCCACTGTGGAAGAGCTTAGACGACAGCTGGAAGAAGCCGCGACAAGGAATCAACAACTCACTGCCCCTCCTAGACCACGCGGCCGCTGAGGTGAGGCGGCAATCCCCGCAAAATCTGACCGCAGGAACGTCGGCCCCCGGGGGAGAGGCAGATCAAGACGTAGGAGATCGGGTGGCATCACGAGCAGGTATCAGTAGAGCTCTGTTTTCATCACCCGAAGGTACAACGCCCGGGAATGACGAACGCAGACTCGCACGACCGGAGACGCGACCGGAAGCACCACCGCCGGTGCCCATCGGAACCTATGTATCTGCGGGCCAAGTAGCGGAACAACACCAGCATAGCATAACGGCGGATGCAATCGAAGCAAGGGTCCAGGAGCGCGTCGACAGAGCGCTACTCGAGTTAACCTCGATGATAGGGTACGTGACATCACAGATGCACAAGGCCACGAGTGCAGCCCCGGAGATCGATAGGCTAGTCGAGGAGTCCAGGCACACGCCTTTCTCCCCGCATGTCAGCAGCGTTAGAATTGACGAAATGCCCAAAATTAGACCCACTTCGTACAAAGGAACGACGGACCCGAACGCGCACGTGAAAGCCTTTCGGATCGCGACGGGGAGGATAAACTCACGAGGGCGGGAGCGGGAGGCCATCTTATGCCACCTATTCGTCGACAGCCTACAAGGACTAGCGCTGGAATGGTTCGCAAAACTTCAGCCCAACTCTGTCAGTTGTTTCGACCACCTCGTCTCCCACTTCCTACGCCACTACTCAATGTACGTGCAAAGCAAGGTAAATATCATCGGGAGATTCAAAGAAGTCATGGCCCGAGTCTCCGGGCTGGACGACGGCATCGCCATCCAAGCACTAAAACACACGCTGTGGTTCAGAGCACCCTTCCGAGACGAAATAATCAAAACACGTCCCTCGAAGATCGAGGACGCCCTTCACAGAGCATCTGTGTTCATGCAAATAGAGGAAGAAAAATCGGCGCTGACGAAGAAGTACGAGTCGAGAGGCAAGGGAAAGCAACCGGAGAAGAAGGATGACAGGCACAAAGGAGATAATCCGTCGGCCAAGAAAAAGCGAGGGAAGGAAGACGGACGGGTCTTAAATCAGCAGCGTGCTCGGGAAACCCCGAAGCGAGCGGTTTACTAGGTCGACGAAACAAAAGACCGCGGAGGGGGATAGGGAGGCTACGAGCGAAGAGCGTGGCCCAAGGACCCGAACAAATTCTGTAGCTTCCATAACTTCAAAGGACATTCTACCGAAGAGTGCGCCATGTTGAAAAGGAGGTTGGCCGAGAAGTACGCACGAGGAGAAATACCGGGCGTCGATCTAGGGAATCCCCCTGGGCAATGGGGAAGCTCCCAACGACAATACCAGCGGGAGGAACCAGTGGGGGTGAAGGAAATGACAGGCCTCGGCGGCAAAGGAGTCCAACCGCTAATCAGACGACGACTGAGCGCGCCGACCAACACGCCGACGAGACCCCGAGAACGAGGAAAAGAATAGAAATGATCACGGGAGGCTCGCACCTATGCGACGACTCCGTCAATAGCATCAAGGCTCACCAAAGAAGAGCAAAGGAATACGCCCAAGAAGATACCACGATGCTCGGGACAAGGACAGAGATAGCTTTTGTCGAGGACGAAGCTTGCGCCGACTTACACGACGACGCATTGGTCCTATCATTAGGTGTGGGTAATTGCGACGTGGACCGAATCCTCATCGACAACGGAAGCTCGGTAGACGTCGTTTTCTACGACGCCCTCAAGATCGAGGGAATTGAGTTCCAATGAAAGCCGCGAAGCTTCTCCGGTTTCAACGGGGATATCGCCACTTCCCTCGGGACGATGGACCTGCCAATATGCGCCGGGAACATCAACAAGATGACCACGCTTATGGTGCTCGATTGCCCGTCCATCTTCAACATGATCCTCGGACGACCTTGGATTCACTCTATGAGAGTCGTCCCCTCGACTTATCACCAAGCCATCAAATTCCCTGGCCGAGAGGGGAGGGTGGAGGAAATAAGTGGAAACAGAAACGTCTACAGGGCTTGCTACCTGATGAGCTACCGATCGACGGCGCAAGAGGAAGAGCAGCGGAGAAAGGGCCGAGCGTAGCAATCAGTGTCGGTGCCCGGGATCGTAGAGAGAAAGAAAGGCAGCGACGGGGATAGGGTGCAAGAGGGAGCAACCGAACAAGGCGACGCCGGCAACGAAGGCACGACGGTAGAGCGACCAATCTTGGAGATAGTAGAGCAGGTCCACATCGATGACGACGACCCACTCCGGACCGTCGGCATAGGGATGGGTCTCGAATCAGACTTAAAACAACAGCTGGTACGGTTCTTAAAAAAGAACCTGAAAACTTTCGCATGGTCCCACGAGGACATGCCCGGAATCGACCCGTCGGTAATGGCGCACCAGCTCAATGCCGATTCGAGCCACTGCCCAGTCAAGCAAAAAGAAGAGATGGCGCCCGATCGAAACAGGATAATCAACGACGAGGTAGACAGGTTGCTATCAACGGGAGCCATTAAGGAAGTCAGATATCCCGAGTGGTTGGCAAACACCGTCGCCGTAAAAAAGAAGAGCGGCAAATGGCGTGTATGCGTAGACTACACGGATCTCAACAAAGCATGTCTAAAAGACAGCTTTCCCATGCCACACATCGACCGGCTCGTCGAGGCGGCCCACGGGTACGAGCTACTAAGCTTTAGGGATGCCTACTAAGGGTACAACCAGATCAGGATGCATCCGGAAGATGAAGAGAATACCGTTTTCATCAGCGAAAGGGGAACCTACTGCTACAAGGTTATGCCATTCGGGTTGAAGAACGTCGGGGCAACCTATCAAAGGTTGGTGACCAAAATGTTCGGCGAGCAGATCGGTGACACGATGGAAGTTTACATCGACGACATGCTGGTCAAAACCTCGAGGGCAGCAGCACACATCGAAGACCTGGGAAAATTCTTCGAGATCCTCAACCAGCACGGGATGAAGCTCAACCCCGCTAAATGCACTTTTGGGGTAGCATCGGGGAAATTACTCGGACACTTAATCACACGCCGGGGAATCGAAGCCGACCCCGACCAAATCGAGGCAATCCAGGGCATGCCCTCCCCGCGCAATAAGCGAGAGGTCCAAAAGCTTACAAGAAGGATCGCCGCCTTGAATAGGTTTATCTCGCGCTCGACCGACAAGGGACTCCCCTTTTTTCAGCTCTTGAGAAAAAACAAGAAATTTGATTGGACCGAAGATTGCTAGAAGGCATTCCAAAAGCTCAAAAAATATCTCTCGTCGCCCCCGATAATGACAAAACCAATCCTCGGGGAACCCTTGTTTCTGTACGTAGCGGTGTCAGGCGGGGCAATCAGCAGGGTACTTGTCCGAGAAGATAAAGGGGAACAAAGGCCCGTCTCCTACATAAGCCGCAAGCTCCTCGAGGCTGAAACGAGGTACCCGCAGACGGAAAGGTTAGCTCTGACCGTCTTCGAAGCATCGGTAAAGCTGCGGCACCACTTCCAGGCCCACTCAATTGTTGTCATGACCGAACGACCGATACGCGCCATCATCCACAGTCCGAACCAGTCGGGAAGGCTGACGAAATGGTCAATCCGATTGGGCGAGTACGACATAGAGTACCGAATCCGCACAAGCCTCAAATCCCAAGTCCTGACTGATTTTTTTATCGAACTTCCCGCCGACGGGGCAGAGCTCGGCGATGACGACAAAGCATGGAGGCTATACGTCGACGGATCCGCGAAAGCTCAAGGTTCGGGCATCGGGATCAGGCTGGTTTCCCCCGCCGGGGAAATCGTGGAAAAAGCTTGCCGTCTCGGGTTCCGCGCCACTAACAATGAAGCAGAATACGAGGCGCTCATCGCAGGGATGGAATCGGCCCTGGTCATTGGGGTCAAGAACGTGGTCAACCAAGCAATGGAGAATATGAATGACACGACGAAGGAATGGAAGCCTAAGCCCGGGTTGTCGAAGAGCTTTCCAAGAAATTTGCACATTTCAGTCTCACCCAAGTGACGAGGGGGGACAACGCCTTTGCCGACGCGCTGGCCGGACTAGGATTAAAGACGGAAATCGGAACACCACGAACGGTCTCAGTTGAGATAATTGAGAGACCCAGCATCCCGAGGGTCGACGACCTCGGAAGAAATAAGGCAAAACTGAACAAATCATCGAGCGGCGTGGGAATACTAACAATCGACAACGAAGACCAGGATGAGGCCGCCGAAGAACACGACGTAATAAGCGACGACGGTGAAAGTGACTGGCGAACGCCGCTCGTCGAGTACATCCTCGATGGAACGGTACCAAACGACCGCCAGGAGGCCCGAAAAGTCAGGACGAGGAGCTCGCGCTACGTCGTATTGCAACAAAAGCTGTACAGGCGTAGCTTCGTCGGGCCCTACTTAAGATGCCTCAGGAGGAACAAAGCGGAGCACGTAATGCGGGAAGTACACGAGGGGGAGTGTGGGAACCACGCCGGAGGTCGATCCCTCCTCAGGAAAGTTAAGAGGCAAGGTTACTTTTGGGAAACCATGGTCGTCGACTGTAACAGCCACGCTCGGCGGTGCAGCAGGTGCCAACGCCACGCCCCCTCCATCAACTGCCCCGCGGAGGAAATCTCGACGATTTTCGTCCCATACCCATTCATGAAATGGTCGATGGACATCGTCGGGCCTATGCCTATCGGGAAGAGGAAAAAACGCTTCATTTTTGTAAGGACAGATTTTTTCACCAAATGGACGGAAGCCGAATCCTATGCCAACATTAGGGACGTCGACGTCGAAAGCTATGTCTAGAAAAACATATTCACCTGGTTCGGGCTACCGAGGGAGATAATCGCCGACAACGGATCGCAGTTCAACTCCAAGCGCTTACGAAAATTCTACAAAAGATGGAGGGTCAAACTAAGCACTTCGACACCCCGCTACCCGCAGGGTAAGGGGAACGCCGAAGCAGTCAATAGAAAAATTGTCGACGCCATCAAGAAAAGGCTCGACACAAAGAAAGTATTGTGGGCCGAAGAGCTGCCCGGCGTGCTGTGGGCGTATAGGACTACACCCCACTCCGCAACGGGGAAATCCCCCTTCACACTAACATTCGGCATCGAAGCAATGACCCCGGCTGAGGCAGGCATCCTAAGCCTCCGACGGGCAACAGCCCCGCATGACGAAGGGGCGAACGACGAAAATCTACGACACTACCTCGACCACATCGACGAAAAACGAGAACAAGCAAGCGCGCACATCGCCAATTACCAAAACATCATCACCAGACACTACAACAAGAAGGTTCGGCCACGACGATTCAAAGAAGGAGAACTGATCCTCCGTCGAACTTTCCAGAACATAGCAAAGATCAATACGGGCAAACTCGGTCGCAGTTGGGAAGGTCCGTACACGGTCACAAAGATTATCAAACCAGGCTTCTACGAGCTTGCGGACACCAACGGCAACAAGGTGATACGCAACTGGAACGTAAAACACCTGAAGAAATATTACCAATAGTGGCACTGCCAATCCCGTAAACTCTGTACTCTAATTTTGCATATGAATGCAACTTTTTTTTTTTGGCCAATCCCTACTAGTATAATAAACGGCGCCATGCCTATAATAGTCGGCGCAATGTCGAGGCGCGATGCGGAGGCGCAATGCCTATAATAGTCGGCGTAATGCGGAGGCGCAATGCCTATAATACTCGGTGCAATGCCACGGGGGAATGCCGGAAACTAATCGGAGGCCCCGGCAAGCCCAGCACCTCCCACCACCTATACTAGCGGCGCAATGCCAAGGCGCGATGCCTATACTAGTCGGCGCAATGCCGAGGCGCGATGCCTATCAAAACGGCGCAATGCCAAGGCGCGATGCCTATACTAGTCGGCGCAATGCCGAGGCGCGATGCCTATCAAAACGGCGCAATGCCGAGGCACGATGCCTATACTAGTCGGCGCAATGCCGAGGCGCGATGTCTATCAAAATGGCGCAATGCCGAGGCACGATGCCTATACTAGTCGGCACAATGCCGAGGCGCGATGCCTATAATAATCGGCGCAATGCCGAGGCACGATGCCTATACTAGTCGGCGCAATGCCGAGGCGCGATGCCTATAATAATCGGCGCAACACCGAGACGCGATGCCTATAATAATCGGCGCAACGCCGAGGCGCAATGCCTATAATAGTCGGCGCAATGCCCAGGCGCGATGCCTACTTACTGATGCCATATCAAGGCAAAAACAACCGACAGAACTTATACACGCATGCCTTATTATTCGATCGACGTGCTGACTTTAATTTCACGCCCGGCTACAAGTCTCTCTCGCAAAAAAAAAATGGGGGGAGGCGGATATATGCAAATATCCAACCACAACCAAGGATTCACTACAAGGCTACAAGTCTAGACAACAGCGACGCCGACGACGGCTGGCCCGACGGAACCGACGAATAACATCGTCCACAAAAACCTCTATGAAAGCTAAGTGTTTTGGATCCCGATCCGGAAACCATTCTCGCATACGAAGAGAAGGCACTAAAGGGGAGCCAACAACCCTGCACCCGCCCTGCGAAGGGAAGGTTAAAACAACTAAGGATACAACATCAACAAAAATTTCATGTTCATTAAAATCAAAGAGGCGCCGGGACGACGAAATTACAAACTAAGGGTCGATGCCCAAAACTTATACAACGGGATTGACGACCTCTACCATATCTTGGGCAGCGCCTTGGGAAAGGTCGGGCGTCCGTTGTCCTTCGGTAGAAGAATGCTGGGCCCGCTCCGGGGCCGAAGCAGACAAAGCCCCTCGATCTCCAGTCGGTGCGGGTAACGCCTCCCGCTCCTCAGTATGCTCCAGCTCCAAGCCCAAGGCGGGTATAGATCCTCGCCCATCGGCCGGGGCAGCCTCGGTCCGGCCCCCGGCCAAGGAAGTTTAGGCTCGACCCGGATCCGACTCCAGCGCTCGGCGCTCCCAAAGCGCAGTCGGGAGGGGGATGAGATGGGAGCCATCCTCGCCCGGCAACACGGAAGCAACGACAGCATCGTCGACCTCGTCCAGCAAGGCCAGTTGCCAATCGTCGAGGCTTGGAGGGTCGTGGGGGGAAATAGGAGGGGATTCGGGGTCCTCGGCAGCCCTCTGCTCCAACTCTTGCACCTCGGCAGTATACTTCTCACGAAGAGCATACCACCGGGGGAGGCGGGCTCTAAGATCTCCGATCGTCGCCCCAGTAGGAAGGCCCTCGACCAGGAGGATATTGGCCCGACAACCAGCAAGAAGGCGATGGGTATCGATGGACTCATCCAGGGCCTCGAACCTCTCCCGCAAGCGACCGAGCTTCTTCGAAGCACTCTTGAATAGGCTCAACCGGCCGTGCTTCTCCTCGGTTATCTCTGCCTCCGCCGACTCCCCCTCCTCGGTGGCGGTATTAAGAGCAGACTGAACCCGACCGAACTGGAGAACAAGCTCCTCGACCCGGGACACGAGGTGATCCTCCTCGGACGGCGGTAACCCCATGGCTTAGGCGGCGCGGGATAAACGATCGGACGCAGTTCGCAAAGACCCCCCAAGCTTTTCCTCGACTAAGCCGTAGCGCTTACGCTCCTCGGCAAGCTGTTTTTCCCCAACGTCGACAAGCCGCTCTTGCTCCTTAAGCCTAGCCTCAATGGCATCAAGCTTGGAGCTCATCTCTCCCGCCGCGGCCGTCGCCGCTTTCAGCCGAACATGGAGCTCGTCGACCTCCTCACGGGCTCGCCGCTCGTTGAAAAGGGCCAACTCGAACAAACGCTCGGTCTCAGCGAGTTTGTCCTCGAGCTCGTGCTTTTCCTTCTCAACCTCCGGCTCGACCTTCAGCGCAGAAGCAAGCATATCGTTGTCACGGGCGACGCTCTGGAGAACGCTCCCGACGAAAGCGGGATAGCCCAAAAACTCGTCAGAAAGATCAGCGCAGGGACAGGTACCCGAAGGCCCCATGGTCAAGCCATCACAAACTGTAATCGAATAACTTTCCCAGTCCTTCCGGGTCGAATCACCAGAAGGGAGAGGAGGGAGGCGGGCCGAAAGCTGAGAAGTAGAAGCCTTCTCATGGAAAGGCGAGGAAGGAGGAACAGAAGAAAGCGACGAGGTAGAAGGAGACCTCACTGATGGTAGAGTTGGAGCATCCAAAGAAGCCGGCGCGGCTTCTGTAGTGGCCGGCGCGGCAAGAGCCGATTCGGCGACAAGAGCTCCGGAAGCAAGAGCTTCGACTGATGCGTCCGGAGAAAGGACGACAACGTCATCAAGAAGGGTCTCCACCGGCAGCTTGTTCCCCCCGGTCCCGTCGATAGGGGAAGGATCGGCGGTGATAGGAACGACAGCCGACGGAAGATCCAAAAGGGAGAGAGGCTCGTTGATCGGCGTCGGGGAGATCCTCCCCCTGAACAAGTGCGCCTGGCGTTGCGAGGATCCGATAGTCGGTTTGGGAAGGCCGAGAATGAGGCTCGGGGGTTTCATCTAAAGCCGAGGGCAAGGACGCCTCCGGCGAGGAGACACTAAGATAGGAGAATCGACAAAATCGGCTCTCTCTCTCCGGGCGGAGGCAGGGGTTGCTTCGTCGCTCTGCCGAGCCATTGAAGAAGCACCCATCCGACGCGAGTCGGCGCCGAAAGGCATGACCGGGGAGAGGACCTTTCTGCTCCTTTTTGGAAAAGGGGACTCAGTCGACCCCTCGACCGGCCGCTTCCCCGAGGGTGACGGCACTGGTGAGGAGTCCTCATCAATGGGGGATCGACAAAATCCGCCCTATCCTCCTCTTTCCTTTTCTTCTTCTTCGACGCTTTAGGCTTCGCCGCGGTTGGATCCTCGGGCACCACCACGCGGGAGAAGCCCTCCGGAAGAAGCGACGCTGGAGGAGGACCAAAAATCATCACCTCCTGGAAAACACCGGACCGAAGGATCTGACTATCAATAAAATCATTGGACCAATCCCGCTTAGGGTTGGCCAAAAGGGCCAGGCGTAACTCCCAAAAGGGATCGTCGTCGCTCGGAGGCGAATACTTCGGTACATCGATGGCCCACTCCCGAGGAAGATCGGCATGGTGAGGGCCGAAAGTACGAACACTGACCCGAAGAAAGAAGTACTTATGCTCCCATGAATATTCCTTACTCGGTGTGTTCAGCACGACATACTCCCGGTGCCGGTGCGTCAACATAAACCTCCCGAGGTTACGAGGATTCCGGGTAACGCCATAGAGACGCATTAGATCCTCGAAAGAGAGTTCCACCCCTTGCTCGCGGGCGATGACCAAAGTACTCAAAAGGAGGCGGAGGACGTTGGGCCCTACATGAGTAATCGGCAGTTTGAAAGCATAGAGGAAGGCGAGCATGATGTTGGGCATCGGAAGATGGAGGCCAACATGCTGAAAGAAGGCCTAGTAAAGGCAAACGCAACCCTCTGGGGGTTTGTCGGCCAGTTCGCCGTCGACCGGGAGCCTGGCGTAGACATTCTTCCGCATAAAGTACATGCGTCTCACGAGTACGAGAGCCTCTTCCTTCAGAGTCGAGGGAGGAGACTTGGTCAGAAAGATTGTTCCGGGAGCCGCCATGACCTGATCGGAAAGATAAATAGTAACCAAGACAATTGGAGGCTGGGAAGACTAGGAACACAGGTGACGGCCGACAACGAGGCTCGGGGGTTTCATCTAAAGCCGAGGGCAAGGACGCCTCCGGCCGAGGAGACACTAAGATAGGAGAATCGACAAAATCGGCTCTCTCTCTCCGGGCGGAGGCTGGGGCTGCTTCGTCGCTCTGCCGAGCCATTGAAGAAGCACCCCTCCGACGCGAGTCGGCACCGAAAGGCATGACCGGGGAGAGGACCTTTCTGCTCCTTTTTGGAAAAGGGGACTCAGTCGACCCCTCGACCGGCCGCTTCCCCGAGGGTGACGGCACTGGTGAGGAGTCCTCATCAATGGGGGATCGACAAAATCTGCCCTAGCCTCCTCTTTCCTTTTCTTCTTCTTCTTCGACGCTTTAGGCTTCGCCGCGGTTGGATCCTCGGGCACCACCACGCGGGAGAAGCCCTCCGGAAGAAGCAACGCTGGAGGAGGACCAAAAATCATCACCTCCTGGAAAACACCAGACCGAAGGATCTGACTATCAATAAAATCATTGGACCAATCCCGCTTAGGGTTGGCCAGAAGGGCCAGGCGCAACTCCCGAAAGGGATCGTCGTCGCTCGGAGGCGAATACTTCGGTACATCGATGGCCCACTCCCGAGGAAGATCGGCGTGGTGAGGGCCGAAAGTACGAACACTGACCCGAAGAAATAAGTACTTGTGCTCCCATGAATATTCCTTACTCGGTGTGTTCCGCACGACATGCTCCCGGTGCCGGTGCGTCAACATAAACCTCCCGAGGTTGCGAGGATTCCGGGTAACGCCATAGAGACGCATGAGATCCTCCAAAGAGAGTTCCACCCCTTGCTCGCGGGTAGAGCTGCATAAACGACGCCGTCACTCGCGATGCGACGCGTCGCGACGCATACAGTGCGAGTCGCGACGCGTCACGATTCACGCGGCAAAAGTCGTGATTCGTCGCGACGAGGAGGGGAAATCGCGACGACCAGGGGCTCGATCCGCGCACTTGATCGTGTGGCTGAGATTACGCCACGTCATCGATCCGAGGGGAGTGAGAAATTGTGTTTATTGGTGGCGAAAATAACACAATTTTTACCCGAAATTTATTCCCCAACCACAATTATTACCCACTTTACTCGAATTCCAACCCTAAAATTTCAAATTTTAATATTTTTTCACCCAATTTCTCCTCACAATTATTCACCCACTTCACCCACCACAATAATTATTCACCCACCCCACTCTCTCCTCAAACCCTATAAATACCACCTCTTCGTCCCTCATTTCCTCACCAACAATCTCTCAACTCTCTCTCTAATTCTCGCAAGCTCCAAAGTTCCAAAGTTCTAAAGTTCCAAATTTCCAATTTTCTAAATTTTTTAAAGTTCTCTCATTATGTCTCGAAGAAGCGGCGGTAGCTCCGGAGGTCGAAGGGCGGCCAGGAATTTGCAACCCCAATTTCTACAAGGGGGAACATCGCAGCCTTGTCCCGACAACTACATTCCCGTTATGCTTCCGTGAGAAATATTCCCTTCCCCTCCCAATCCAAATTATCCCGACGATACAGTATGGTCTCTAAGACCTAGTCTAGTCCGGGCGTTGGCCCACCACCAAGCCAATCCCGATCGTGTGTCCCGAGAATGGGTCGAAGCGGTGGCTCAATCTAGGGGGAAATAACGATCCTTTTTTCGATCTCATGTTACGGGAAGGTGCCGAATACGAACCTTAAGGTCCCGAAGGTGTCGATCCCGACGAACCTCAAGGTCCCGAAGATGCCGATCCCGACCAAACTCAACCTCCCCACGATGCCGATCCCGACGACTTTCAAACGCCGCCCTCGATCCGTGGTTCAAATGTCGGGGTGTACAACCGCGGTTCTCCTCAACCTTCCAATCAAGATAGCGGTGAAGCCTCCGTTGCCCGTCCTCGACGAGCTCGACGTCCTTCTACCGGGTAATAACCTTTAATCCTTTTTTTATTTCATTAATTATTAATTTTTTATTAATTAATAAGTTAGTACTTAATAATAAATAATAAATAATAATTAATAAGTAATAAATAATAATTAAAAAAATTAATTGAAAAAATAATAATTAATTTTTAATAATTAATAATTATTAAATAATAATCACTTGAAAGTCTTAGTATGCTCTGTGGTTGCGGTTCCGACTGATCTTCCACATCAGAAACGATTTTCTTGAGATTTAATTATCATTTAATCATATTATCTTAATTAATTAATTTCGTTTAATTTTTTTACGATAAATATTATAGTTTAATTATTTTAGCTTATTTAATTAATTTGTCACGTATCTTGAAAGTCTTAGTATGCTCTGTGGTTGCGGTTCCGACTGATCTTCCACATCAGAAACGATTTTCTTGAGATTTAATAAGTTAACGGGATTAAAAATGGTAATTTGTATGTGTGGTGATTATTATAAAGTTCTTAATGGAATACGGTGTCTTAGAAAGATTGGTTTTTAAATAAGGTTTGCTTTGCAATCTCCTCCAAGCTAGCCTGGGAACCTCGGGGAGTTCTGTCTAGAAAAGCTTGGGCCTAAAGCGAGATCATAGCATCCTTTCCAGTCGATCTGGCCGTGGAACCTCGGGGAGTTCCGTCAAAAAGAGCTTGTTAATGATTTCCACACATAGAAAATACCATTTTTAATTTCGTTAACTCTTTTAATTAACTATATGAAATTTAATTAATTAATATGATTAATATTAATATTTAATCCATGTAAAATTAATACCAGTTTTTATTTTGTTAACCTTTTTTCTCCCTTATATTTTTAATAGGGAAAGTCCTCCTGCCTTGTTGTGGGGACGACCAAACAAAGCGAAGGTGTGGGATTATTTTCACGAGGATTGACGGATGGAGAACGGTGTTCGAGTCAAGATCGCCACGTGCAAGAAGTGCCATACAACCTTCGATGCGTTGGGGGAGAAAGGAACCGGCTACTTGACGCGACATAAAAAAGCGTGCTACGGAGACGGTAACGAGGTAAACACAGCACAGGTAAGTGCTCTTACCACCGAAAATTTACGGAAATGGACCCTCGAGTGGTTACTGTCTACGGGCGCACCGATGAGTTTGGTGGAAAACCCTGCGCATACACAATACATGCAAAGGGTTAATCCGGCTTACGAACAGTTTTCCCGTACGACGTATACCAGGGACATGGAAAATGCTTACAAAATGCAAAAAAATTATTTGGTCGATTTTTTTAAAATGTCCAACATAAACGTTGCTTTCACCACCGATTTGTGGAGCGGTCCGAGTCTTAACGATTATTTGAGTCTGACCGCCCATTACGTCGACGATGATTGGGTTCCATGTAAAAAACTTTTAAACATGTCACCATTCGAGTGTCGCCATACCGGCAAAAACATTTCCGATAAATTAATAGAATTATTCAATGATTGGGGTTTGCAAAATCGTATTATTTCTATTACGTTAGACAATGCCGCAAACAATAACGCCGCTATTACTATCTTAGAAAATAGTTTGCCCGGTTCTCCTTTTCGTAATATTTTACATCAAAAATGTGCTTGTCACATCATTAATTTAATTGCTAGAACGGGGGAACGAAATATTTCAGGGCACGTTGAAAAAATACGCGGCGTTATCGATTGGATCCGGCATTCTCAAACCACCGTTAGGTGGAGACGATTTTGTAAAGAGCACAATCATAAAGCTAATAAGTTTGGTTTAGACAACAATACACGATGGAACTCTACATATCTAATGCTTTCAGTTGTTTGTAGACAGAGGTTACCGTTAAGCACTTTCCTCCTCACCGAACTACAGGCCTCGGAGCGGATCACGGAGGCAAAATGGGAAACGGCCCAGAAATTAACCCAATTCCTTAAACCCTTTTACGCTGTTACTTTAAATTTTTCGAACCAAAGACAACCTTCCTTGAATCATGGTCTTTCGGGTCTTTACGAAATTACAAACACTTTTTCTGAATTCGCAAATGACCCTGTTATTTCGCCCATGATTGAGGGAATGGTTGCAAAATTCAAAAGTTATTGGGATCCACCCCCTTTTTCGTATTGTTTCGGTGCTATCTTGGATCCCCGTATTATGTTTACGTTCGGGCCGTTGATGTCAGCAATCGGGACAAACTTAGGGGTGGATTACACTGATTATATAAAGGTTGTTAATGAAGCTTTTTATGAACTTTACAGTGAATACGACCGGCGGTTCCCACAGTTCAACGTGGAGGCGGAGCAAAGGGCAGTGATGGAAAGCCCAACCAAGACCGGCCTAGCATTTGTCCGGAGACTGAAGCAAAGACTGGATCGCGGAGAATCATCGGGATCCGGTACGCCACCGGCACGAGCGGAGGAAACGGACGGTGCACCACAAGAACTGAAGCGGTACTACGGCCTGCGGATCGACGAGGACTCCATCGAGTTCGATGTAATTGGATGGTGGAAGAATCAACGGGAAAGATTCCCGATATTGGCGAGAATGGCGAGGGATATACTGTCCATCCCCATTTCCAGCGTTGCTTCGGAGAGCGCGTTCAGTTCGGCTTTACATATAATCGACTACCGGAGGGCGTCAACAACTCCCACACACCTCGAGCAAGCGGTGGTGTTGAACGATTGGATGTTCCGCAACCCCACCATCGCCCAACGGTCCGACCCAATCGAGCTAGAGCTTATGACGCAAAGGTTTAACGACTGGTTCCCCGAGTGACGCAATGTAAACGCCAATATGATGTGCTCTTTCCTCTCTTGGTTTTATGTCCCTAAGGAGGGTTTTACAAGAGAGGTTTTAGTGAGGCATCTTGTAATATTTACACTGAATATTTACAACTTCTTCCACCATATTGTAATATTCACAATGAATAATACAACTTTTATTTTAATATCTTGTTTTATCATATTTACTTATTTGTTTTAGAATTTTAATAATTATTAATATGTTACACATTAATACTTATTAACATATATTACAACTTAAAAATTAACTTATAAATCAAAATTAATAATATGTTACACAATAATAACATAGTAAAATATTAATTTTGAAATAAATAAAGTTTAAATAATGATTTTACATAATTTAATACTTAAATTCGGATAAAAACTAATAAAATTAAACATTGGAAACAAAAAATAACTTTTGCCGCAGCCCTTTTTTTGGTCCTTCCTCGCTAAATCGCGACTACGTCGCGACGCATCGCGACCAGCCACGCCACGGCGCATCGCGACCGGCCAACTCGCGATTTTGGCGACTTTAGTCGCGACCCATCGCGATGCAAGGGTGTGCAGCTCTACTCGCGGGCGATGACCAAAGTACTCAAAAGGAGGCGGAGGACGTTGGGCCCTACCTGAGTAATCGGTAGTTTGAAAGCATAGAGGAAGGCGAGCATGATGTTAGGCATCGGAAGATGGAGGCCGACATGCCGAAAGAAGGCCTCGTAAAGGCAAACGCAACCCTCTGGGGGTTTGTCGGCCAGTTCGCCATCGACCGGGAGCCTGGCGTAGACATTCTCCCGCATAAAGTACTTGCGTATCACGAGTGCGAGAGCCTCTTCCTTCAGAGTCGAGGGAGGAGACTTAGTCAGAAAGATTGTTCGGGAGCCGCCATGACGTGATCGGAAAGATAAATAGTAACCAAGATAATTGGAGGCTGGGAAGACTAGGAACACAGGTGACGGCAGCAGCGAAGAGCAGAGGAGAAAATGAGGAGAGAAATGGCGAAAAATGGCATTTATAAAGCGCTTAAACGGTTACAAGAGTGAGCAAAGGGGCGTGAATTGATCCAACGGCCCAGAGGTGGAGGAAGATGACAAAGCAACGGTCGGATGAAAAGATCGTTGCGTATCCCGAAAACACTCAAGTGTGCGCAGTCCTTCTTAATGTGAAATGACGCTTCACCTGCCCAAGGCAAGCGCAGCCTACGAAGCAAGCACTAGTGGGCCCCAGTGTCAGAATTTGTCGGGAAGGAAGAACGATACCCAGAATCGCCGACACCCAAAAATCGACGACGCCTGAACCAACACAGTAAAAAGGTCGATGAGACCTAGAACCGAAGGGGGGGGGGGGGAATCAGCTTCTATTTTACCCAGTGACAAGACACTAGATAAAATGGGGGACTAACTATTAAGGTTGGATCCAGTCAGATCCCTCTCAAAATACGTTGGAGAGTCGGCTCCTAAGTAGGAGCCGACGGGCTCCCAGAGTCGACAAATACCAAAGGTCGATGATGCCCGAAGCCGATAGTATTAAAAGTCGACAGTACCAAAGGTCGACGACGCCCGAAGCCGATAGTATTAAAAGTCGACAATACCAAAGGTCGATGACGCCCGAAGCCGACAGTATTAAAAGTCGACAATACCAAAGATCGACAGCGGCCGAAGCCGGCAGTATTAAAGGTTGATAATGCCTGAAGCCGACAGTATTGAGGGACGACAACGCCCGAAGGTCGACGACGCCCAAAGTCGATAGTATTTAAGGTCGACGACGCTCGAAGCCGATAGTATTAAAGGTCGATGATGTTCCGAGTCGACGATTCCAAGACCGATAAAGGGAACAGATGAGACTGACGAGATTAGGAGAGCCGACAACGACTGATAGGATGGGCATTTAATGTCTAAGAGCTTCGACAGGACGGGCATTAAATGTCTAAGAGCTTCGACAGGACGGGCATTTAATGCCTAAGAGCTTCGACAGGATGGGCATTTAATGCCTAGGAGCTTCGATAGATGGGGCATTTAATGCCTAGAAGCTTCGATGGGATGGGCATTTAATGCCTGGGAGCTTCGATGGGACGGGTATTTAATGTTACCACCTCGAATGTAACCCCGCAGATTCAGAACACGCAAAAGGGACGAGTCAGGCCCCTTTTGCCAGAGGCCTGGGAAAATGGGTTGATTGGATTCCAAAGAGCATCGAAACTCAACTATAAAAGGCAAGAAGGAGGGAAAAAAGGGAGATTACGCCAAAAATTAGCACCTAAGTTGTAAAGAAAAGAGAAAGACTGAATCCCATATATAAGAACAAAAGAAAGATCTTTTGTGATTGTGGAGTGTACGAAACACGCTCAACATGAGCTTAAGCTTGACTTAGTCTGTCACACAGAGGAAGTCAGTCCGGGTACCGACCAGAACCAAGGACGGACAAGAGTTCAGCCCAGCTCGGGTGAACACGCAGAATGTCCAGATAGAAGGCAAGCCCGGCCAGGGGCAAACGAGCAGGCCAACTCTGGGACAGAGAAGTTGTCCGAGCAGGAAAGGGAAAGTCAGCAACTACCTAGCAAGGAAAGCGCATAGCTTGAGGAGCAAGGAAAGATCGAGTCAAAGATTTGACGAGATTATTTAGGGTCGTTTCCTGATTTTGTGCGATTCTGTTAGCTAGGGTTTCACTTTGAGAGTGGCTATATAAACCTAGCATTGTACACTTTGTAAAGTGCTGAGTCCATTAGAGTTTGAGTTTATCTTCTTGTATTTGCCTTCGATTATCAATAGAGAATTTCTTCTCCTAAAAGTTCGTGTTCGTCAATTTTCTGTTTGATTTCTTTGGTATTGTTCGTGTTTCTTCACAGATTCGTGATTTGGGAACTAATAAGTGGTATCAGAGCCACAATCGAAGAACATGTCTTCATCAGAGTCACCGACCGAAGGAGCTCAGGTAGCGCAGAAACCAGAATCCAGAGAAGGCATAATTACGCTCCACTACCCTATGCTCACGAAGAGCAATTACGCCGTGTGGGCGTTGAAGATGAGGGTAAATCTGCAAGCGCAGGGAGTGTGGGAGGCCGTAGAGAACGGCGGTGTCGAAGGGCGTAAGGAAAGAATGGCTCTAGCCGCAATCTACCAAGCAGTTCCAGAAGATTTTCTTCTCATGCTCGCCGAGAAGGATTCAGCAAAGGAAGCATGGAAAACTCTTCAGACCATGCACATGGGCGCAGATCGCGTCAAGAAGGCAAAGGTCCATACCGTGAAGAGTGAGTTCGATAGAGCAGTTTGGCGACCTCAAGACCATGACGGTCGAGGAGGTTGTTGGTCACCTCAAAGCCTACGAGGAGAGACTTCGGGGTTACGGTGACAGAGAAGAGGAGAAGAACCTCCTGCTTACGCATGAAGAGTTGACGGCAAGACAGCGGAAACCCGGGGGAGCCGAGTTTCCTTCAAATTCCTCAGGTCGGAGCAACTTTGGTGGAGAATTCCAAGGACGTGGACAAGGTCGTGGACGAGGTCGAGGTCGGGACACGCGAGGTCGCGGCAGTGGTGCACCCCGTCAGGGAAGCACGACCAGGAGAGACAAGAGCACATTGAAGTGCTACAATTGTCAGAAGATTGGGCACTTTGCATCTGAGTGCCGGAGCAGGAGCCAGGGCGAAGAGGCAAATCTAGCAACATTCCCAGACGACCAGTCAGCATTGTTATTTGCCGAGCAGGAAACGAACCTGGACGAACAGAATGTCGAGAGTAACGCCAAGGCCCGGGCAGAAGTGATCAGTATGCCGATCAGCCCAGAGGCCGAGCAGACCTGTCCGGAGGAAACTAGCGAGAAGGTCTTCCTCATTGAGGACAAGGTTATTGCAAATCTCCTCGTAGACGGAGAAAAGAAAGTCAGTACCGACGTATGGTACTTAGACAACTGAGATAGCAACCATATGACTAGGGACCGAGCTAAGTTTGAAGAGCTCGATGAGAAGATCACGGGCAACGTGAAATTGGGCGACGGATCAGTCGTAGAGATCAGAGGCAGATGGTCAATCATGTTCGAGTGCAAGAATGGCGACCAGCGTCTGATGACCCAGGTGTATTTCATCCCGAAGTTGAAGAGCAAAATCATCAGCCTAGGGCAGATGACTGAGATCGGGAACACGGTGGTGCTATCAGGGTCCTATCTGAAGATGTGGACCTAGGAAGGAGAGCTGTTGATGAAGGTGGAGAGAACACCCAACAGACTCTACAAGATTCTTCTGAAAACGTGCCAGCCCGTCTGTCTCATGGCTTCAATGGCATACCCGGCTTGGCTATGGCACGCACGGCTCAGACACGTGAATTTTCATGCGCTTAAGATGATGGGCGAGAAATAGATGGCCTTCGGGGTTCCCAAGATAGAACATCCCGACCAGCTATGTGAATGTTGCATGATCGTGAATCAGGCGAGCATATCCGATCAAGGCTAAATTCCGAGCAGAAAGACCCCTACTGTTGGTGCATGCAGATCTATACGGTCTAGTCACCCCAGTAACATTGCCAGGTAACATGTATTTCCTTTCTATTTGTTGATGATTACAGTCGCTAGATGTGGGTCTATATGCTTAAGGAGATGAGCGGAGCCTTTGAGGTCTTTAAGAAGTTCAAGAAGATCATGGAGAATGGCTCAGTGAACAGGTTAAAGGTCCTGCGTACAGACCGAGGAAGAGAATTCACTTCCCAGCAGTTCGGAGATTTCTGCGACCAGGAAGGAGTTCAACGTTACCTGTCTGCACCCCACACGCCCCAGCAGAATGGCGTTGTGGAAAGATGAAACCGAACTGTGATGAACATAGCGAGGAGCTTACTCAAGAGTATGCAAGTTCCAGCCAGGTTTTGGGCAGAAGCAGTAAGACATGCGGTCTACCTGCTTAATCTATTGCCGACGAAGGCACTAGGAGAGCGCACTCCCTACCAGGCGTGGAATGAGAAGAAACCCCACTTAGAACATTTGAGAGTGTTCGGGTGCACCGCACATGTGAAGATTGCGGGGCCACATCTCAAGAAGCTGGATGATCAGAGTCAGAAGATGGTGTACCTTGGCGTTGAAGACGGAAGCAAGGCACATAGGCTCTACGATCCACGACGCGGCAGACTCCAAGTGAGCGGAGATATTGTGTTCGAAGAAGAGATGAAGTGGGATTGGCGCAACGACAAAGGAGAACCCGAGCAGAACTCAGTAGAGTTCACAGTCGAAGATGAAGAGGGCGTTGCCGAGCAGGATCAGCCCGGAACACCCAGCTCAGGAACAGTCTTGCCGAGCACGAGAGAATCCAGCCCGGGAGAGAACAACCCGGATACACTACGGGCACCAAATCCGAGCAGGATCATCCTATCCAGCTCAGGAGATTCCTCCATCAAGGATGGTCCAAGGGGATTCCGACCCCTAGCAAACGTCTACGATCAGACTCAAGAAGCGGAGATGAGCTTGGAAGAACTTTCTTTGTTGTGCGCAGAAGAGCCGGCTAACTACCAAGAGGTAGCAGCCGAGCAGGAGTGGCAGGAAGCAATGAAGAAGGAGTTGGAGTCCGTTGACAAGAACAGGACATGGGAGCTCACCGACCTGCCCTAAGGTCATAAACCCATCGGCCTGAAGTGGGTGTATTAGCTGAAGACGGACACCGAAGGGAACATCCTTAAACACAAGGCAAGGCTTGTAGAAGAAAGGCATATACTTTGAGGAAGTCTTTGCTCCAGTAGTTAGAGTGGACACGATCAGACTCATCTTAGCCCTAGCAGCTCAACGAGGTTAGGAAATTCATCATCTGGATGTCAAGTCAGCATTCCTAAATGGTGACCTCGAAAAAGAAGTGTACGTCAAGCAACCAGAGGGGTTCGGCGTCACGGGCAAGGAGCAGAAGGTGTACAAACTATCCAAGGCTCTATACGGGTTGAGATAAGCACCAAGAGCGTGGAACATCCTCCTTGATCACTAAGAGCTTGAAGAACCTTGGATTCAAAAAGTGCCTAAGGGAGCAGGCAGTCTACACCAAGAGTACCGGGCAAGAAACTCTTATTGTGGGAGTATATGTGGACGACCTGATCGTCACTGAATCCAACACAAGAGGCGTAGATGGATTCAAGCAGCAGATGATGGAAGAATTTGAGATGAGTGACCTCTGATTACTTTCGTACTATCTCGGTCTCGAGGTGGAATAGAAGAAGGACTGCATCACGCTGAAGTAGTCTGCCTACGCAAGGAAGATCCTTATGCAGTTCGAGATGGCGGATTGCAACCCGAGCAAATACCCAATGAAGGCGAAGCTGCAGCTCGGGAAGGATGCTGAAGGGAGAGCAGTGGATCCCATGGAGTACAGACGCGTGATTGGGTGTCTGAGATACCTCTCTCACACCCGACCAGACATTTCACATGCAGTCGGGATAGTCATTCAATACATGGAGAAGCCCAAAAGTGCACACCAGCAGGTGATGAAGCATATCTTACGATACGTGAAGGGCCCGAAAGACTACGGGATACAGACAACGATCTGGCCGGTGATATTGATGACAGGAATAGTACCGGAGGAATGGTGTTCTACCTCAACGGAAACCTGATCACCTGGCAATCTCAAAACCAGCAGACAATAGCTCTATCCTCATGTGAAGCAGAGTTCATGGCGGCAACCGCAGCAACATGTTAGGCTATGTGGTTGAAGGGGCTACTAAGTGAAGTGAACGGATCCGAGCAGAGAGTCAAGTCTGCAATTGCGTTGATGAAAAATCCAGTATTCCATGGATGGAGCAAACACATTGACACGAAATTCCACTACATTCGTGAGTGCGTGGAAAAGCGAGATATCATCGTGGAGTTCGTCAACACAAGAGAGCAACGAGCAGATATTCTTACCAAGGCTCTAGCGAGAGTCAAGTTTGCAAAGATGAGAGAGCTGCTCGGAGTGAAGAAAGTAGAAGCGAGTCAAGCTTACGGGAGAGAATGTGAGCTTAAGCTTGACTTAGTCCGTCACACAGAGAAAATCAGCCCGGGTACCGACCAGAACCAAAGACGGACAAGAGTTCAGCCTAACTCGGGTGAATACAAGCAGAATGTCCAGATAGAAGACAAGCCCGGCCAGGGGAAAACGAGCAGGCCAACTCGGGGACAGAGAAGCTGTCCGAGCAGGAAAGGGAAAGTCAGCAACTACCCAGCCAGGAAAGCGCGTAGCTTGAGAAGCAAGCAAATATCGAGTCAAAGATTTTACGAGATTATTTAGGGTAGTTTCCCGATTTTGTGCTATTCTGTTAGCTAGGGTTTCACTTTGAGAGTGGCTATATAAACCTAGCATTGTACACTTTGTAAAATGTTGAGTCCATTAGAGTTTGAGTTTATTTTCTTGTATTTGCCTTCGATTATCAATAGAGAATTTCTTCTCCCAAAAGTTCGTGTTCTTTAATTTTCTATTCAATTTCTTTGGTGTTGTTTGTGTTTCTTCGCAGATCCGTGATTTGGGAACCCACAATTTTAAATAATCTTAATTAGCAGACTTATAACTAAATAGTCATGACATGATAGAACATATACAAGTAAGTGCTACCACTTGTAGAATATGAGCGATTTTGCCGCAAAAAATTCTATTTACCAAGGTTCTAAATATACTGAGACTTATAAAAATTTAATAGATTCAGTTTATGGATTTATCAATGGTTAACAAGTTTACCGAAGAAAAAAAATTACAGATAAGTAAAGTTACTGGTCCGATTTTATGAGTTAACCGCTAGCCGACGGATTTATCGATGAGTATTTGTTTAGAAAATATAGGTTATAATTTTAATTTAATTATATATGTTAATGCTCAAAATTCGACTACGGTTAGTACCTGGTCCATGGTTCGACCGAGGGCCCGACCTTGTAGTCGCGTGGGATACGTAGGCAACGGTGCTGACTATTGTCTCGACTTTGGTGAAACCAAAATCTGTTTCTTCAGCGAGGCTTTAAGTTGTTCTTGATGTCTTCATGTCCCAAAAAAAGAAAGAATGATGCCACACCCTGTACGTTATAGCACAGTTGCCTACGTATCTCAAAGATAATAAGGTCATATTGTAGTTCAGGTTAATGATAAATGGAGGAATGACGAAGTGGTTTGTATTATTGTTGGAGCCGATAATGGCGATACGGTGGTGACTATCGTGTATGACGAAGGTATTACTAGCTGTGCTGACTAGCTTCAGTTAACATGTCGCCTAGAGTAATACTAACTCGTTTTGGACTCAAATCTAGCTGACCAAAGGGATTCCCTAACGGGCAAGGCTTTATGACTTCGTGAGAGCAGGAAAGTCGCCTTCTGGGCAAGGGGACGTTCTCGAGGTCTAGAAGAGAGACTCTGAGTCTAAAGAGAGAAGCTCTAAGTTTAAGGAGAGTTGAATGTGTAAAATGAGGAGGATGAGCCTCTTATTTGTTGATAAAAAGGGGAACCAAATCTCATTGATTTGGGGGAATTAATGGAAGATTTATTTCCCATTATTTTCCTATGAAATTAGACCAAGGATACCTGCGAGAGGGCATGACTGCGGCCTTTTCTTGGCGCGTAGGTCACTGGCTACTTTGTGGTGTCCTTTGCGTTTGCGGGTGTTGTGCAAGCTTACGAATGGAGTCTTAGGGATGTCCTGAGGATCTTCGTTACCTTGGTTCGTCTCGTTGCTTATAATAGTTGAAATATGTTGCTATGTCGATGTCATCGGTGAGGGATAACTCTTCGTCAATGGGTTCTTCACAGGCAAATGGGCTTTTCGCTAGGGCTGTAACCGGAGCGGGTATCTGGTTTTTTTGAACTACCCGTATCCGGATCCGGTTTTTCGGGTATCCAAAAATCACCACCCGTATCCGGATCCGGAAATCCGGATATCCAAAAATCCGAATACCCGGAAATCCGGATACCTATTTTCAAAACCCTGTTTAATTATCCGTATCCGGTTTTGAAATCCGGATTTGGATATTATCCGGATATCCAAAATTTTTAACAAATGAAACCCTAGAAAATGAATAAGAGTAAGAGTAACCAACGGACGAGGGCTTGGAGGCGGCTGAATAATAGTAACCCTAGAAAATGAAAATGAAATGTCGACTGTCGAAGAAAGGAGAGTGAGTAACCCTAGAAAATGAATTAAGAAAAATAAAAAACTAAAATAAAGCGGGTTTTAAACCGTATACGGATATCCAAATTTTTAAATAACAAAACCTGTATCCGTATCCGGTTTTAAATCCGGATCCGGATACCCGTATTGAGATTCCGGATTCGGATTCGGATTTTAAAATCGGATACGGATGCGGATGCGGATTTTAAAACCGGGTTCCGAGTTTTAGTTACAGCCCTACTTTCCGCCGACGAGGGACTCGTCATAAAAAGTAACGGAAGTAACTGAGAACTCCATACGGCTGTCGCTACTGTTGATGTGGGGACGAAGATGTGGGACTTCGTCAAAAAAAAATGAAAATAAATTTGTCTCCCGGGTACAAAACGACAACATCGTGACCTTCCAGCTGGCATACGACATCAAGCTTATTCACCGTGACAAACGACATGAAAATCGGCATAGCCGCACCACCGGGCCTTGACAATGCATCGGCCCATCACGATGAACAAAGCCCAAATCTTCAAACCCTGCCAACGGATATTTTCTAGAGGACTGAGCATCCCCCAAGACCAGGCACACGTTTCCCATATTGACAAGCTCATCCATCACCACATCAGCATAAGACCCGATCAACTGGAAGGACCTTTACACGTGGCGATCACCGCGGAGTCAACAATGAATAAAGCCATATAACCGTTACGTAAAGTGAGGAAGAAGGGGCGAGATGTCCAAATTATAAATTGAGCATAATAGATCAACTTAGGGACATTACAATCGTATGAGCTATCCTATTACTTCTACACTTTGTATTCACTTTGAGATTAAGAAATATTATTCTATTTACTCGCATTAATCAATTTACGGATATTCCTTATTATTTATCATACTCTCTGTCTTATACGAAGTGGATTCATTACGAATTATTGAGATCCATCATCCTCCTCATTGTACCGAAGTGTGATCACTTCGTGACGGTTGTTCGTGATTATTCACATCAACAGCTACCTCGCCAAAGGCCTCGCGGGGTTACCGAAAGTTTTTCAGTGGGTCTTCGTCGTCTTGCTCCTAAGTCGGCGTTACTCTTGAGGCTATTGCAGGCTTGTCGAGTTGTCCGACTTGTCTTCCCGGATACAGGTTTCGGTCTTGGGCCTTGCCTTCTTGACTTTTATGAGTCCGAGCCTCGCTAAAGTGGATTTGCGGGCTTTGGCTTTGCTAGTTGGACTTGAATTTGCTATATAGGGCCAAAATTTCATATATTCACAAAACTACGCATAACAATATAAATATAGGTTAATTTTAATTTAATATCAAAATAACAGTAATAATAATAATTAAACTTTGACATAAATTACATCCAGTACTTAATAGAATGATACATACACTCTTTTGCGATTATACATACATATATATATATATATATAAGATTACGATTATAATTGTTATTAAATTTAGAAAAATGAAAGAAGATTAAGAGTAGGGTTGTACGACAGGGTCTTCGGTATCGGTTTTACTCTAAAAAAAACGTGGACTCTATTATTCGGTCTTTTATAATTGAAAATCGAAGATCCTATCTTTTAGAACCAAAATTGTTTGTGCCGAACACCTTTTTTAGGACCAAAATTCGGTCTTAGAGACTCTTTATCTATCGTAATAAAGTTATTGTAACACTATATCTTCATCAATAGTACTTTTTAATTTTCTTATGTAAAATAAAGCATAGAACGTATATATTACTTACAAGACATAACAATTTATAATAAACGATTACTGGTCTTTTATTGACGACGTTGAATAAAAATAACTTTAAGGCTAATTAGCGGTATAAGTGGCCTAGGCTTTTGAATTTCGGCAAGACGTCAATGCCAAAAAAATGACGGCAAAAGTCCCTAATTGTACTAATCACTCTAATCACATAATTCCATCAACCTAATTGGATGGTTATTAGTCAACCGATGATGTGGCAAGCATTGACTGCCACACGGATATCTACGTGGCACGCCACGTCATTGTTTACTTTTTATTTTTTTAAAAGGTCTTTGTCACGTCATTTACATATTTTTATTTTATTTTTAATTTAAGTATAATTAACTACACCAAAGAGAAATAATCTCGTATAATTAACATGACTAGACCGTATTACTTAAAGTTTTGCATTACTTGGACTTTATTCCAATTAAAATAACATTTGCTTCTAATAAAAATGAAGAACTTTAAATGAGCAATAAAATTTCTCAACAATAAAAGGGTTTACGTTAGCTGAGTCACATTATTCAATTTTTTTTTATTTCTATAGATTTATAATCATCATATTTATTAACTAATCATAATAAGTTACTTGGCAGTAGCTATGCTAAACTCATTTTATTTATTTCTTTAGTCGTGACATTGTTAATAAATAGATAAATTTATTTCATATTTATTTTACTTTATTAATTTTTCATAAGATGTAAGATTTTAAAACTAATAAGTAATATAATATTTTCAATCACTACCAAAAAAAATTGGCGGATGATAACTATAAAATATAATGAATATTTATGCTATTTAAATTGTTATATTCATTACAATATGACACAAAATAACTTTGGTGAAGTGGTTTAGTACTTTGTTTCTTTTGGCTTATGGTTCCAACCAAGTAACCAACCAACCATACAAATGCAAAAAAAGAAAAAAAAAAAAAGGCCAGTTATTTGGATGACACGTGGCACGATGTAATGGCGGCATGGAAGATGGTGATAAGAAATGTGGACCCGGGATGAAAATTCAAAAGAAAATATAAGATAAAATGACATGGCAAAAAAATTAAAAATTAACAAAATTACGCGACGTGCCACGCATCGGTTGACTAACAGCCATCCAATTAGTTTGATGAAATTTTGCGATTAGAGTGATTAGTGCACAGTGGGGACTTTTTCCATCGCCTTTTGGCATTGGCATCATGCCTAAGGAAATTTGAAAACCTTGGCCACTTATGCCGCTAATTACTGTAATCTTAATAACCAAAGTGAAGACCAAATTCTATGAATATTAATATCCCAAACAACCATAGGCAAAGACATGAAAGTTACCTTATTTTAAAATAAAGATTTATAATTAGACAGAGTCTTCGGTATAAATAGGTCTTCGGTATCGGCTCCCGAAATTGAAACCGAATACCAAAGACACAATGCGGTCCAAATGGACCGAATACCGGCCATGAAATGTTTTGTAGAGTAATCATATTTGTAGAATTGTTTTTAACTTAAAAAAAATCTCATATTCGTGAGAAATTTGTTGGTAAACTTGTATATTACTCTTGAAAGTTGAAACAAAAAAGACATGTTATCACTTTACCAACGACAAGTTGTCGTTCCACAAAAAACGACAAGTTGTCGTTCCACAAAAAACGACAAGTTGTCGGTAAATAGAAAAACGACAATGACAAACAATTAAAAAGTTGTCAATAATTATATAAAAAATAAAATAAAAAATCTCGATGGAATTTTCTCAATAAACATCGATTTTTAGAACTATAATGCTAATTATAGATGCCATAGAAGTGGTATGTCTACCAAAGTATTTATACCGCGAATATCTTTAGTTATAAATTATAATCATCATTCGTGAAATCTTAAAACAGTGTAAACACTGCTAAAAACAGTGCAAATGATCATTTATGAAACTTACAGATATTTTTGCAAACACTGTTGATGCAAATTGAGAGGTGCGAATACTTTGATTAGACTTTAAGCCAGAAAGAAGACGCCACTAAGTACACGAACAACGCTGTTTAGAATTAGAAGAATACAAAGTACTTGGATCATAACTCTCATACTTTATTTTTGGTATGACATATTCATAAATATATTTATAAATATAATAGACATCAGACATCACAGCTTTGTTCAAAAAAAAAAAAAGACATCACACCTCTCCCGCCACGTCACCAGTCTTTTATTATTTTATACAAATCATTATTCTTCTAAATACTAAAATATCCAATAAAGAAATAGAGAAACTACCATTACCATCCACATTTTATGGCCCAAGTGCATGAATCCAACCTCACATTCCTCTATATAAACCCCTCTCTCTCCCCCCATGTTTCTCAGTGCTCCAAACACACTCACATCTGATCAACCCCATTCGTTATTTTCATATAAAAAATGCCTTCTTCCTCGGTAATTATGGTGTCCAAATGCACGGTCGTGCCGGAGGATAAGTCAACGGTCAACCCCCTGAGGCTCTCTGTGTCGGATCTTCCCATGCTGTCGTGTCAGTACATCCAGAAAGGCGTTCTGCTGAGCTCGCCGCCGAGCTCGCTCGCCGAGTTCGTCGCCATGCTGAAGCTCTCTCTCGCCGCCACGCTCGCCCACTTCCCCGCGCTCGCCGGGAGGCTGGCCACGGACGCCGCGGGTCACGTCAGCATCGTCTGTAACGATGCCGGCGTCGATTTCATCCACGCCAAGGCACGGCACTTCACGCTCGCCGGACTTCTCCCAGCTGAATCCGACGTGCCGGACAGCTTTAAGGAGTTCTTCGCCTATGACAGGACATTGAGCTACTCCGGGCACTCCAAACCTCTCATGGCCGTCCAGGTCACGGAGCTCGGTGACGGCGTCTTTGTCGGATGCACGGTCAACCACGCAGTCACGGACGGGACGTCCTTCTGGCACTTCTTCAACACCTTCGCTGAAATCTGCAGAGGCCCCAAGAGGAAGTTTATCACGAAATCCCCCGACTTCGGGCGCGACACCGTCTTTGACTCCCCGGCGGTTCTCCGCTTCCCTCCTGGAGGCCCGACCGTGACTTTCTCCGGCGAGGAGCCTCTCCGGGAGAGAGTCTTCCACTTCAGCCGCGATTCGATCCTGAAGTTGAAGCTCCGGGCCAACAACCGCGACAAAGTGTCGCCGCCAACCGCCACTGGCGTAGGCTTTTCTGTCACCGCGGAGATCTTGGGAAAGCGCAGCAACGACAAGGTAGATTAGAACCTACTAATCAGAACTTGTTTAATTCATAATCAGCAAGATTTGAGAAATCTCGTGCCTTCAAATTGAAAATTAACTGAAAATGACCCCATAGTAAAAACGTGATAATGATTGAAATGATTGAAATATATTTCAATAATTTAATTCTGTTTTGCTAACAAATTATATAATTACTACATAAAAAATCTCATAATAATTAATCACAACAAGACTGTTAAATTTGACTTTATACTTTTATGTATTGTTCTAATTACAATTAAAATTAAATGAATATAGGTGGAGGTGTCGTCATTCCAGTCGCTCTGCGCCCAGCTGTGGCGGTCGGTGACGCGCGCTCGAGGGCTCGAAGAGGGGCGAACAACGACATTCCGGATGGCGGTGAACTGCCGGCACCGGGTGTCCCCGCCGATGGACTCACACTACTTCGGGAACGCCATACAGAGTATCCCGACATATTGCACGGCGGCCGATCTGCTAGCACGCGAGCTTGGGTCCTGCGCAGAGCTGCTGCACCGCAACGTGGTCTCGCACGGCGATGCAACAGTCCGGAGGGGCGTGGCGGAGTGGGAGAGCGAGCCGCGGCTCTTCCCGCTGGGAAACGCCGACGGGGCGTCCATCACCATGGGCAGCTCGCCGCGCTTCCCTATGTACAACAACGACTTTGGGTGGGGAAAGCCACTCGCTGTGCGCAGCGGCCGAGCCAACAAGTTCGACGGCAAGATCTCGGCCTTCCCCGGCCGCCACGGTGACGGGAGCGTTGACCTCGAGGTTGTGCTCGCCCCGGCCACCATGGCCGGCTTAGAGGCCGACGAGGAGTTCATGCAGTATGTCTCCACCGCGGAATAAAGCTGATCACCAACAAGATTATTACCGGAAAAGATTAACGGCACGTAAGAAACGTCGCGGTATATGGTTGGGGTTGACATGTTTGTACTTTGTAGCTTTTGGGTGTAATAGTTAGTGAGTAAGTGGGGTTGGCTTTGTATATTTTGCAACTTTTATCAACTTTCTCTCCACGTGACTGAAAGGGTGTTTTTATAGTAATACAAGCTTTACTTTTTTTTATTTGGGCCTTTCTTTAATTCCTTTACCCAATTTTATATTGTATAGACAGAGCAATTTGATGGATGTCAACAAGATTTTGTGTTCATGAAACACATGGTTCGTTATTAGTGAAATTGCGGACTCATTGTAGTCCATGTACAGAGTCACTGGATTCTGCTTGGTCCCAATTACTTCACTCAACAAGTTCTTCGGCCACGTTGCTGTTGTCATAAACTCGATTTCACAGGAAGATAGGGCCATAGTCCTCTGCTTCTAGGATTGCCAAGTGATCAGGTTCACGTCCGGTACTTTTCTTGTCATCCATGTCAATGGCCAGTGGGGGATCCAAGATTTCTGGATAGGGGGGCCCAAAAAAATTTCAACAAAATATAAAGGGTTAATGACGGCGAAAATACTCAAAGTTTGGTCAAAGAACCTCTCGTGTACCCAAAGTTTAAAAGTGGTGGTAAAAATACCCAAAGTTGCATTTGGGGAGTTGATCACTCCATTCTCGTAACGCCGTTAACTTACCCGTCAACTCTGGCCATGCGGGCAAACGTGGGTTGTTGACATAACAATTTTTGCAGCATGGATGAGCCCAAATAAGCCTTGTTTACGACAAAACAACAAATTAAACCCCTAACTAATACTATTTAATACAACTAATTAAACCCCAAATGATTACACTTAACAAAACAAATTTGTGCATGTGGCCAAGGTTAACGAGTAAGTTAACGACGTTACGAGAATTGACTGGTCAACTCCCCAAATGTCACTTTGGGTATTTTTGCCACCACTTTTAAACTTTGAGTACACGAGGGGTTCTTAGACCAAACTTTGAGTATTTTTGCCGTCGTTAACCCAAATATAAATATAAATTTACAATTTTTTTGGTATTATATTTTATATTTGTTGTTATTGTAGTTTTTTAGCTTTATATGCATACACAAATAAATTATTTATCATTTTTATTTACTTTTTATATGATCTATTATTAACATTTTGTAAATACTGTCCTTGAATTAATTTTTACGGATTTATCGAGGAGATTACAAATTTTTTTATTTAATAGATATTATCTCTGTACGCATTAAATGCCTATATTAAATATACATTAGAGTGAATATATTATTTTGCCAGTAATCTGGTTTTGAGGGGCGTGATACTCTTTCAAGTAGCTTGAACTCCGGAGGGCCAAGCTCTACTAACATCGATAAACTCCGGGGGGGCCATAGCCACCCTAGCATTGGCCGTGGATCCACCCCTGTCACCGGCTGTATCATTGTTGGTGAAACCGACAAGTTCTTCGCTCCACTGCCTGTTTCATATTAGATCCTGGTGCTTGTCATTCCTTTCACATAACGGAAGATATATTTCACAACCTGCTAGTGTACAATAGTAGGTTTCTGTATGTAACGACTCACATCCTAATTGCATGTGAAATGTTTGTTCATGTGTGGATAAGGTACCTGAGACACCCGATCACACGTCTGTACTCTGTTGGATCCACTGCATTTGCTTCACCATCTTACCGAGTTGAAACTTTGCTTTCATTGGATCTGACAAGCTTTTCAGCTCCACTGCCTCTTCTGTATTGGATTATGTTGCTACTCGTTCCTTTCACATAACATATACAGGATGTGCTTCACAGCCTGGTGGTGTACACTAGTAGGTTTCTTCATGTAACAACTCACCATCCCAACTGCATGTAAGATGTCTGGTCGGGTGTGGGTAAGGTGCCTGAGACACCAGATCACACATTTGTACATGTGGGATCCACTAGACTTCCTTCACCATCATTCCCTAGGTACAAATTTGCTTCCATTGGATACTTGCTCGGGTTGTATTTCGGCATCTTGAAATTCTTCAAGAACTTCTCTGCATAGGCTGATTAATTCAGGGTGATGCAATTTTTCTTTTGGGCTACCTCAAAACCGAGTTAGTACGAATGTAATATGATATCACTAATCTCGAATTCGGCCATAATTTCTTCTTAAATCCTTCTAGGCCTCATGCACTAGATGTAATTACTACCAGTCATCGACATACACGCGGACGATCAGAACTTCTTTTCTGTTGCTCCAGTTGTACACTATTTTCTTTTAAGACCATTTCACAAACCCGAGACTCCTAATGCTCTTGTCAAGGCATATGTTCCGCGCCCATATGTTTCCGACTTTGAGGTCACCATTTAGAAATGTTGATTTGACATCCAGGTAGTGAATCTCCCAACCTCTATGAGCAGCAAAGGCTAGGATCATCCTAATCGTGTCTAGTCTTGCTAATGGAGCAAAAATTTACTCAAAGTCGACTTCTTAATTCTGCACATACCCCTTAGCTACCTATCTCGCCTTGTGCTTAAGAACATTCCTCTTGGTGCCCTTTTCATCCAGATCTCAATTATTTAAAAAAAAATCTAAAAAATACATTGTCTAAACCTCCTTCAAAACCGTACGAATCTAATACCTATCTCAAAAAATTTGTATCAACACGAATAATGAAAAGTAAAAAAAAAACGTACATCAGTAATTTAAATAATTAAAGAAAAAGTATGAAATCCTAAATAATTAAAAAAACAAGCAATTAAAACCGCATACCGGATATGTAAGTTTTAAAGATGTATAATCCGGTATATGGAGAAAATTATAAGCCAAATTTGAATTCTGGTTCGATTTTTAAAGTTGGTTACAGATTCGGGTGTCAACCTAGTTTCTCATTTTATTTTCACCCCTAATTGTGAACTAACGTGGATAAAAAAGAATGGGATACTCTCTAAGAAAATGACATGGGGAACGACATATAATGTCTGAGTAACTATATCAAAACAATGATATTTCTTTTTACTACTACCATAACCCCGAAAGACACAATACTCTGATTTAGAAGCCTATATAGTATTCTCGACCTGGGTCAAGGAAAAAATAAGGTACAACCAGATACACATAATAATTAATAAGCAGGCTTATTCCCTTGTACTATTTCAAAACGAGACAAACCTGCATTGCGTGAGATTGAGATTCTGTTGATCAGATGAGCAGCCGTAAGAATGATTTCCGCCAATAATACGCTAGGAACCTTTGCAGACCATAAGGATGAGCGGGTAGTTTTGACCACTTGATGATGTTTTCACTATGGATTAAAATTTCAATTTTACTCAACCAAAAACTATATTAAAATTAACATAATAGGTAACATCTTTCTTTAATGATTAATCATAATTTTTAAAAATGGATAAATATTGTCATATTAAGGATACATGTCCAACAAATGTCTCATAACATAACTCCAATACCACCCATGCAATTGAGCCACGATGGAAACACAAAGCAATCCAAATAAACCAAATCGAAGATCCTCGGGGATCAAAGAAATTCTACCAAATATACTCACTGGTTTCTGCTCGTCGGACAAACTTAGAACACTCGAAATGTATGTATATGTTAGGAACAATCTTCCAAACTTTCAAAGTGATAAAACGGTGTTTGAGTGTGTAATTTCAATTTCCCAAGGGTCGTTGCCATAGCCAAGAATCGCGCATATATAAATATACCCATTGGTTTCAGCTCTCTAGACCGACTTAAAAATATCTAAAACACATCCCCACCATTCAAGGCCGTAGCCACAGTTCAAAAACCGTGAATCCATTCTTTCTTTTGGTTCATCACTCCAACAAACCCTAAATCTCTCAAGATGAAATCTAAATTGAAAACTCCCTATCAAGACCTTAAAATGAAGTCTCTAAATCACCCAAACTCCAAACCAACCAAACAAATATCCAAACTATATAAGAAAAAGAATTTCACGAGGGAATGAACGAATATACCAATAAAGTCTTCAATCATCTATAAGAACAATTGTAGCTCAGATACCTCCTTGAAAGCCCTGCCATATAAGATACAAAAAAGGAGGAAGAAGAGGTTTTCTTTATAAAACTTGAACGGTCTTAGGCTGCAAAATGGCCTTTTGTAAGAGCCTACACAAGAACTAAGAAACTAAGGGTTTGTTTGTTTGGTCTTAATGAGCCTCTTAGGGTGTGTTTGTTTGCACTTAATGAGCCTCTTAATCTTAATGAATCAGATTGAAGACAATTAAGAGTGTTTTTTTTTCACATCTGAATTCATTTGGTTATCCTCTTTTTCGGTCAGACCTTGAACCCATTCTGAATGACTTTTTTTTTCTCTTGTGTCTCTTTCTTCTCTCTTCTATCTAGTCTCTTCTTTCCCAAAAGTCATCGACTTTTTTTTTTATTCCAGCACAATCGTCTCCTTCATGGACTCTGGCGACATCTAGGGTCGTGCTTCTCCTCGTCCCACCGTGCTCAGCCACCGGCGCGGTCCTTGCTCAGTTTCAGAGTTCCCTCCTATCTCTATCTCTCAGTCACCGATTCTTTTTCCGGCGAACGTCTCCGTCGCCGACGACGGTGTCCATGTAAATCTCTTTATTGTATGCGATTAATAGTAGTTCAAGTCATTTTTTTTATTTCTGCCCTAGAATTTAGAATATTTGGATCTGTGAGTTTTGTTGAGGTGATGTGCTCTGTTTGGTTGGGGTTATGCGATAAAGCTTCGTTTGTGCCCTAGAATGTATAGAATTGATTTTTGGATCTGTGCTTGGTTGAAGTGCCAGGCTTGTTGGAGATTCTACAAATATTCTTTCATTAGTTTAGTCTCTGGTATTAGGACTTGTGCTCAATCAATTTAAAAATTCAGTATAGTAATTGATTTGTTTGGTTTGGTTGATTGAGGTTGTTTTTTAATCAATATGATAAAGCAAAAATAATATTTGACCAAGAAAGGCCACGGGAACAAGGTGAAGAAGAAACGAATGGATTTGGTGAAGAAGAAATGAATGGATTTGGTTGAAGAACCGAAGATGTACAAGTCATGGAGAATATGCGGAATGAGCTTACGCTCCAACTAATGTAAAGGGGATGAAGCCTTTCACAAAACAATGTAACATTTACTTTTGAATTTAGAATTTGTAATTGTAATTTCTATTTGTTGTTTAATATTTACGCTTGCGGTGCTTTTAAATTAGTTTAAACATTAATCATAATATTTTGATTAATTTGAAAATTCATACCATATTAAATATTATATTTCATAGTATTTAAGAAATTATCTTAAATATTTATTTTATGATAAGTATAGTCTAAATTTTATAATGAAAATAAATAATTTTTACTTAATATTATGTATTTAGAAAACTACATTTAGATATGCATTTAGATCTTAAAACAAACAGACCTAATTTTTAAGCATTCAGATCCAGATGTAAGATCTCAACATTCAGATGTGCATTCAGATTCAGACGTCTGAATCTTAATGCAAAAAAACACACCCTTAATCTTATCAGTTAAGATTTGAGGTCATTAAGAGCATTTGTTTTTTACTATTTCCAAATCTGATTGGGTCTGACCTGCCTCTTATTCGGTCAAACCCACATCAACGTCTGAATGAAAAAAAAAATATATTCTTCCTCTCGTATCACTTCTATTTTTTTTCCTTGAAACAATATCATCGGTCTTCCTCCTCAACTCCAGCGACCCTCACTCTTTTCCGTCGAGACTCTGGTAGAATCAGCGAACGTCGGCGATCACGATCGTGCTCAGCCACTAGCAACCTTGCTCAGTCCATTCGGAAGAATCTCAGCCACCGACGACATTCTTTCTTTGGCTTTTGTTGCTTCATCGATCCTCTCTGTGAGTTTATTGAATTTTTTTTTTCTAGGTTTAGTATTTGGTTGTTGTTGTTGTTCTTTGTGTTTTACTCTTGTTTCGATGCTCTGTGGAAAACCCTCAACCAATCCAATCCAAGACATCAAGTTAGATTGATTGTTTGCTATGTAGCTTTGGGCATTGTGATGTGTTCATAAAAGGACTTCAAGCTTTGCTATACACCTTAATATATATTTTTTTATATATACTAAAAGTTCGATCTTTTCAACAAATTGGCATGGATTTAAAAAAAATAAAAATAAAAACTTATGTGGTTGATAATAATTTATTGGTACAAGCGTCGTTCTCAACTCAATTATCAACCTAGAATTCGAGATAACACGTCATCTCTATTTGGTGCACGATATACATTAGAGTTGTTACGTGGCTCAAATCAACAATGTATAGAGTTAATGTGGATGTCTCATGATGCATTTGTTCTATTATGCAATCATTTTTGACAAAGAGAATGACTCAAAGATAGCAAGCATATATCGCTTGAAGAAAAGATGGCAATGTTTTTTACAATTATAGCACATAATGAGCGTTTTGTTGTTATCAAGAGAAGATTTCAACATTCTTCGCAAACGGTTCATAATTATTTTCATGAAGTTCTTGAAAATATGATGGAATTTGCAAAAGAGATGATAGTACCAACAACACCATCCGGTAATGATGAACCCGATGTTCCAAATGCTCATAAAAAATTACGAAGAATTTTTAAGGTATGACTCATTTAAACTTAAATGATAAAAATTATAATTTCTCTTAAACTTTTAACTCATAAAATTATTGCAGGGGAATTAGGTGCAATGGCTGGTACATTAGTACATGTGTTATACCATCTAATAGTCAAACTGCTTACACAGGTAGAGGAAAGGCAAAATGCTATCAAAACATTTTGGCGATATGTGACATCAACATGGTTTTTACTTACGTTTATGCTCGGTGGGAAGGAGTAGCACATGATTTACGAGTTCTTCGAGAGATATTGGCCAATCCCAAAAATTGTTTTCCAATTCCTCCTCAAAGTAAGTAATTACAATTTACAATGTTGATTTGATAGTTAATATTATGAATTTATTTAGTTCTTTTATTGATTTACAGATAAATACTATCTCGCTGATGCAGCATATCCGAGTACTCGAGGTTTTTTAACTCTGTATCGTAATACTCGGTATTGGTTAGGAGATTATCATCGTAGGAGAGTCGTGACTCCAGAGGAAAAGTTTAATCATGCTTATGCTCAACTTAGAAATGTTATCGAACGCTCATTTGGAGTTCTGAAAATTATATTTCCGATACTAGACAAGATGGCTCCTTATAGTTTTGATGTCCAGAGAGATATTGTTATAGCTTGTTTTGCCGTTAATAATTTTATCAGGAAAAAATGCATCAATGATGATTTATTTAATCACTATGATCAAGCACAAGTAATATTTGACAGATAAGGGTCACAAAAACAAGGAGAAGAAGAAATAAATGGATTTGGTTGGGGAACCGAAGATGTACAAGTCTTGGAGAATATGCGGAATGACATTGCACTCCAACTAATGCATAGGAGATGAAGCCGTTAACACTTGATAAATTACCTTGAATAGTTTGATATATTTTATGTTTTCTTTTATGCCCAATTTAATACTTACTTTTTAATTTAGAATTTGTAATAGAAATATCTCTTTTGTTTAATATTTATGGTTGTTTTGTTGCTCGCCAGCCTGAACCTCGCTGAAAGGCTCGACGTGAAAAATTTACAGGTATACTGCAGCTCACCGAGGATCACAAACCAGATGAACGGTGGACTACCGACACATGAAGATAACACGCTGACACAGCTGCAAGAAGCTATGGACCGCCTCTAGCCATTGACATGGTACGAGGTCTCCTGGATCCCCGCAACCGCCAACGGCAAAGCAGCTACCCTAGCTCGAGCAATGAGCAGAGAAAGAGAAGGCGAACAACACAAGATCCCCGACGAAGAAATGGAGGAAGAGTCAACCGCCTAAGAAATTCTCGCCATCAACACCGAAGACGAGCCCAAGTGGATGACCGCGATCGTCGACTGTCTCCACCAAGGCGAGCTACCAGTCCTACCAATCAACCTGCACTACTAAAGTCACGGTGAAGACCCCATATCCTTTTCAATAAAGCGCAATGCACGAGGCCAAGTCTACCTTGTAGGCCAACTTTACTTATGAATAAAATTCGTCGTTACGAAATACTCGGAAAGTTTTCCCGAAACTACAAGGCAGATTACGCCGAAACTCGGGGGGTACTATGGTATATACCGTCCCTTTAAAAAAAAACTACTGGCTAAGCGCCGAGGACCCATCCGGGTACATAACAGGCAAACCTTGCCATGAACATAATAGGCAAAACCGGCCAGGTGTTGAAGACCCTCGCCAGTTTCTTATACGGCTACACTCATTCTGGCTACGCGCTAGCCGAAGACCATTCGCTAGGTACCCATACGGCTACTGTCTACGGACAAACACAGTCATGGTTACGTGCCAACCATAACACCTCGCCAGGTTCCAGTACGGCTACACTCATTCTAGCTACGCACCAGCCGAAGACCATTCGCCAGGTGCCCATACGGCTATTGTCTACGGACAAACACACTCATGGTTACGCGCCAACCACACTCGTCGGATTAGCTACCCGACAAGAACACCCACTGTCTACGGACAACCCACTGTCTATGGACCACCCACTGCCTACGGACAACCTATACTACTTGCGGGTCACAAAACGGGTGACGACCCTACAATCGCAGCCGAGTGCAGTCCCAAGACCACTATAACGCGCCACAACGCGCATACTCAACAAGCAAAGGTATGAACAAACTCAAAGTTCAAATTATACTATATGCTTAAATTACATCAACAGGTACGCAGCAGAAAGGTAAAACACGCCGAACAAGCAACAAAGGAAAAAAGTAAGGCTAAACAAAGCCCGAAAAATGTCTAGAAAACATAAGAGGCGAACGAAAGAGAAACTAATCTCTAGGAAACACCAAGTTGAGCGGTTACACATCACGAATGGAGTCCGGAGTACCAAGGACGTCAAGGAACCTGAGGGAAAGAGCAAGATGACCATTCTCCTGAAGATGAGCCACTTGGAAATCCGCGAAACCCGACCAGTACACCTCGTCGGAAGCCGCGTGCCACATCGCCTCTGTCTCAGCCAGACTCACGTCAGCATTCGCCTTCAACTTAGCATGGGAAGAAGCAGCCTTGGAGACATCACTCTGAAGATGCTCGATCCGGGAGTCACGCCTCGTAAAAGAAGCCTTTAAAGCCGCAACCTGGTCCTTCGCCACACGAAGCTCATCTTCAACGGTTCGACGACCCTGGCGCACGCCCTAAGCCTGAAGATGTTAACCTCAAGCCTCGCCTTGGTCACATCGCCCTACAGTGCACCACGCTCAGCAACGACCTTCTTCAAGACACCCTTCAAATACATACACAGGGTATTAGAAGGTTCAAGATGACGAGCCACCTCCGCCAACGAAATCAAGGCCTAGAAGACAAACGACGACCATAAGGAAGAGCAATACGACGAAGTAAGAAGAAATGCCAAAAAGTACGTACCCTCGCCTAACAGAAGGAATCCTCGACGACCAACGCCGAATCTGGAGTGCCCACCGCCGACGCAAACGCTCTAGGACGAAGACTGGACAAATTATCTACACAGAGACGCTTGAGGCTCACTGCATGCTCCACGCTCGACGAACTGCCAGACTTGGGAACCTCGCCAGATGGAGGAACGATAGCAGGAGCAGGCACGTCAAGCCGAGAATCTCCCCCTGAGGCCGCAGCTGAAGATGACATCCCACCAAAACCAGCGCTACGCTGACGAACGCGAACGCGAATGGCGAGATGAAGAGGCCTTCTCTTACGATAATCGTTGCTTCAAGAGACATATGTTGGACATATGTGTCCTTAAACAAGATATTTTTATCCCTTTGTAAAAGATTATGACAAGTCGTTGAATAAAGATGATGCTTATTATGATAATCTTATTATAGTTTCTAGTAGAGTAAAATAGAATGTTTGATCCTTAGTTCATAAAGGATGCAATTATGAATTATTATCACAACAGAGTCAATGTGAAGAAGAATTAATAATCATAATAAATGAACTTAAAATGTCCGTGACCTGATTAACTAGGTGGGAGCCCATTAATCGTACAAGGTCATTAATGTGACTAAGTGACAATCCTATTCTGGATTTTGTGTGTGTCACACTCACTAGAAGTGTCTTCATACTGGACTGGACCTGACTTAAACTTTGGAAGCTACAATATAAGACCGTAACTAATAAGTTGGAGTTAAGTCACTAGTAGATGATCAAATGGATATTCGATCTAAGTCCTGAGTGGTCTTGAGTCCGAGTTGCTGGCTTGATTGTTCTTTGATTTAACCGTTAAAGAACACAATATATTACCGTTGTTCCCAACACTATTATTTTGGGAGCATGATAGTTAGCAGTAAGGGTAGCTTGGCCATAGACATGGGCATCACACAGCTCTCTTCAGAGTCATGATGATTCCCTTGATTGTCGGTGATGAGAAGTGAGAGGTACCTGTGCGCAACTTATGAATCGAAACCATAAGTGGGTCACTCATAATATTACTGACTGAGTCAAGGAAGAAAAATGCAATGAGGGGCATAACGGTAGAAACCGCCTGCTCGTGTGTGGATCATCAAGTGAAAGATCAATAACCCGAATTTGATTGTATCAATGGACACCCTGCTGTTATAAATGGAATAATATATACCGTATCACTAAAGAGTACAGCCTTGGGTCTATAGTGGAATCACTTCGAGGTTTGACGAACAACTAGCAGTTCGTTGGAGCTTGAGTGATACGGGTCCATGGTCCCCAGGATAGCTCCGTAACGGATGATACGTATGTGATAAAGACATTGAAATGTTTTTAAGATCATTTGGCAAGACTCATAAAACTGAAGTCTGTGACAGACATCAGATTGTTTTATCAGTAGCGTGGCAAAAGTACCATATCTTGGTAACCGAAATTAACTGACAAAAGAAAGTAGAATTTGGATTTTCTGTCAACATGAAAGTTGTTGGAAATTAAATTCTAAACAACTTTTATTTCGGAACCGAGTCGTTTCGACGTACGGTTTGTGATTTAGAGAATTTCTAAGTTTGTGATCGTTTCGGTAAACTATGAAATTAAATCACATGTCACGAATTTAAATGATGGTGTGTCACCATGACATTTAAATGTGTGATATTGAGATCAGAAAATATTAATATAATTTAATTATTCGAATTTTATTATTAATGTATTATTAATAATTATTCAATAATTAATAGATTTATATTAATATGAAAATAATATATTTTTATATATTATATAGTGTAGAAATCGAATTGGGCTTTTGAATATGGATCCATTCATAGTCGAATGGATAGACTTTGGTCTTTCCATAATTGCGGCAAAAGTACCAAAAGTTTTGGTATTTGTGAAAAACCCTAAAATCAATTTAATCCATTGGATCGGTTATTATTTAATATCAACCGTTGGATTAGGATATTGATGAATTTGAAATTAATAACTTGATGATCAAGTTTCATTTTTTGAATTTGATTAATTAATTATATCCGTTAGATCGGTCTAAGATTTAATCTTTACCGTCGTATTGGAAATTAATTAATTATATATGTTTATATTATTTTTTGAATTATGGTTATGGATAAATTCGAAATTGTTTTTTATTAAATCTTTTTATATTTGATTTTATCCTAAACTAATTTGATCCATTAGATCGGTTTAAAGATTTATCTCAACCGTTGGATATAGATAATGATAATTCGAATTTTAATATATATATATATAATTCGAATTTATAAAGATAAGATGATAAGATTGGATTTTTGATTTTATCCTAATCTTTCTTATTTAATTAAATCCCTAATTAATTATATCCATTGGATTTAGATAAGATTAAATCTGGACCATTGGATTGAGATAATTAATTATATTTAATATATGAAATTCGAAAATAAGAGAGGGAATTTCACCAATTCGGTTACGGTTTGAGCCTATAAATAGGAGGCTCATTCTACACATTTTCACACCTTTCCCCAGAAAAAAATTCGAACTCTCCCTCTCCTTTAGGGTCTGCGTATTTTCTCTCTGATCTCTCTTTCATGTTCGGCTTAAGAGACTTAGTTCTCCGGAAGCTTGAAAAGAACCATCAGTTTAAATTTTGCGACGGAGTCCTGCCGGCGAAGCCCACGCTTCGGTACGAGGATTCCAGGAGAATATCCCGGAAGATCACGGGAGTTTCCCTCAGCACCGGCGGAGCCCTGCCCGATTCAGAACGCGCAGCCGGAAGTCGTCATTAGAGGTACGGCCTTATGCATTGGGTTAATAAATGCAACCATTTACTGCTTTCTATTTATTTCCTATTATGACTAGATTATTAATAATGATTTATGAGTATTAAATTACATAATATTTATCGGATCTTGTTAAGTGGTTATTATCCGATATCCGGACCGTTACACGGATAACAAGTTTTTCCGCTTTAAATTAATTTTTAAATGTTACCCGGACGGTTCGGAGGTATAATTCGTGATAATTTTCATGGAATCCGAGACGTGATTCCCAACAATTGGTATCAGAGCCATAGTTCAAGGATAAATAATTATGTAATTTAATTAATGGGTTTTTAAGAACGAATTATTTGATGAATAAAATTAATTATTTAAAATTGAAATTTTGAATTTATAGATATTTTAAATATTAATTTAAAATAAGATAATTATCCGACCCAAAAAATTCGGACCGGGTAGTTGGACCGGGCTGCCCTTGGCAGCCAAGCCCGAGGATGGAACGAACAAGGGCTGCCGCTGCAGCCCCAGGGTGTTCGCCCAGCAAGCCCACGGACAAGGCCCGCGAGCTGGCCCATGCCAAGGCCTTTCGGCCAGCGGGCAGCGAGCGGGCCTCGCGTGGGCTGCGGGCCCTGCTGCCTAGCAGCGTAATGGGCTTGCAGGCCCTTGCCAAGGCAGCGTGGTACCATGGCCAGCCCGTGGGCTCTCCCTGCCCATTCCATAGGCACGTGGGCCCGGGCTTAAGCCCGGAGGACCCACGTGCAATTTTTTTTATAATGGGTCGGATTTTTACCCGACCCAGATACCGTGGATTAATTATTAATTATTATTAATGAAATTAATATTTATGAATTAAAATTAATTATGATTAATTAATATAAATTAAAATATGGATGTTATTTTCGGATTAATAACATTGTCTTATTTTAATAAATTCATAAAATTAAATATGGATGTTATTTAATGATTAAATAACATTGTCTTATTTAATGAATTAAAATATGGATGATAATATTCGAAGAATAATATCATTGTCTTATTTTAATATTTCATAATTAATTATTAAAGAGCATTAAAATGTTTAATGATAATTCTTAGAGAATAAGTGTCATTAACATAAAATTATAAATATTCATTATTGATATAATTTGTTATAACCTATTTTCATAACCCTCAACCATAGTTTCTATGTTTAGATCATTATTAATATGTCTATATAGGATAGATATAAATAATAAAGAGTAAATGTAAAAGTGTTAATTATTAGTCAGAAAAATTTCAACCGTACAATCTTGACTAAGGTAGCGGGAATCAAAAGTGGGGCCGGTTCACCATCCACTTCTGGGTGACCGGTTAGGACCCCTCCCATCGACCTGGAGAGCGTACGGATTGATCTATCACTACCGACGAAATAATAAACACGTTTCTAGGGCTTACGCGTTGTAATAAATAAAGCCAAAATATAAACTTTTAATGTGTCATTAATAGACAGTTTATATAATAAGTTTTTATAACTTAGAAATTAAAAAAAAGTTTTTTCCTAAAACAATGGCAAGTATAGAATAAAACAAAGGTCTCCATTATTACTGTCACAACGTCTGCTAACCACACCGCCTCGAGTCACCCTAGTGTATCTATTCCCCAAGGAAGGTGTGCTTGTGGAAAGTTTGACAGCATGATAGTTCCAAAAAAAATATGGGGACGGAGGAATCTTGGAAATGGACCGCGAGTCACCCTAGTGTGACCATTCCCCAAGGACGACGTTTCCAAGAGGATCCCGGGAACCGAAAATAATGGGTTAAGCTTGCACGGAAGTTGGTGCTTCCCGACCGTCTATGGTGACAGTTAATAATCATAGAGAACTTTGGTAGTTCTTGTTATGAATATTAATTAAGTTTATGACTAAAACTTAGTTTAACCAAACTACACGGTTGATACCGCGAGTCACCCTAGAGTGACCATGCCACTAAGGATGGCAACGACGTGTACAGTCGGTTAAATTATCACGAAATAGTTAAAGAGGTTATTTAACGTTTTCCCAAAACATGTTTGCATCATGTAACTATTTCGAACCAATTTTTTACCTAAAACATTCTACTTATAATAAAATTTAATAAGTTTCTTTTTCAATGTCAGTCTAAAATGTCTATCCTATATATATATAGAATACTCTGGTGTGTATTTAATGTCAAGACAATAAAAGTTTGAATAAGTGATTTTGTTCACTTATTGATTATCTTTTGTGTTTAGCTGGTATTTCCACTCGATATTACAAGGGAGTAATTCGAAAGTTCTTGAACTTGGGAAATGGCTGAGAAATGAACAAAGATAAGATAATCGCCCAACCCAAAGTTAATGATTGGTTAAGGTTTAAATCTTTGACTGAATCCAGGATTCGGAAGACAATCATAAATTAACTGTGTTAGTCAAAGTAATGGGATAATTATTTCAGTGGGAGCAACTCGTTTAAATATAATAAATTGTTGTTTTCAAGAACAATATTTATTATACCCGTGACTTACGTGGAAATTCAAATATTCACTTATATGAACAAAGTTTTATCATTGTAGATAATATTGAAATTATTATTTATGAAATGATCTAGTTGTTTATATTGATTGTCCGGAAAAGTGAAATAAACAAGCTCAAACCATTATGAAATGATGAGTGAATAATATGGATGTGACATCCAGAAAAAAGGTTTACTATGAAAGTGATCGATCATACCTATGGCATCTAAATGATAGTTATATTAATTTGGATGAGATAAACAGGATGGACCAATGCGTGAACTGTTCGTCAGTTCCCTGCCTGTTTGAGAATCTTGTCTAAAGATTAAAATGATTAAAAGACAATTTCATGAGAAAAAGGTCTAAAGAGCCACTGTTCCTATAAAGCTTGTACATACTTGGTGTATGTGGTCCATTATACAAGCTTGAGAAGGATATGAATACTTTATCTAATGATAGGCAAGTATTCAAAGGTAAAGGTATGAATGCAAAGTAAATTAGAACTTATGTGAGTCAAGAAATTTATTTCATGAATCGAATTTTAAATTCGATAAATCACTAATGGCTCTTCAGTTATTCTGAAGTGGTGAGTCTGAACTTTTAATTCAGTGATCACCGGTAAGAGAAATTAATTCTCTGTTAGTCAGCGGTTCCTTGCACACGTCAAGCACATTGAGGTGTTCTAGAAAGAAGGAACACGAACCTTTTAGAAATGATTATGGGGAAAGAATCATTTTACATTATTCATTTAATTGGACTCGGACGAGATATAGTTTATGATCATATAAGAGAGTAATTGTTTTTTCAAGCAATAGTAACTTTTTTGGAATATGACTCTATAATAAACTATGAACCTCAAGGTAAATATTACTGGAGGAATTGTTAGATGACAAAGTAATAACACAATCAACATCGTCTCTTGATAATCAGAGTGCGGAAACCACGGTCCCAAATCAGAACCAAGGGGTACTCAGACGTAGTGGGAGGTTCAAAAGACCTGTCGAGCGCTACGAGCACACCCAGTTGGAATTTCAACTAGCTGTTACAAACGCTAGCGTTGAAGATCCTATAGGTTTTAAGCAAGCTATGATGGATCCTGATAAGGGAGAATGGCAGGAAGCCATGAACCAAGAAATAGAATCAATGGATTCTAATCAAGTTTGGAACTTGTAAACTTACTGAATGGCTTCAAAACCATTGGCTGTAAGTGGGTATACAAGAAGAAGAGAGGAATGGACGGGAAGGTTGAAACCTTCAAAGCTAGTATAGTGACAAGGGGTTGTACCCAGAGAGAAGGTATTAGTTTCGAGGAAACTTTCTCTCCTGTCACTGAAGTCCATCCAGATTCTCATGGCCATAGCCTGTAATCTCAATTACGAGATTTGGCAGATGGACGTCAAAAACCGCCTTCCTGAACGGGTACATTGACGAAAACATCTATATGGACCAACCAGAAGGGTTCGTGCAGAAGGGTCAAGAAGGGAAAGTTTGCAGACTTCTCAAATCCATTTATGGATTGAAGTAAGCTTCCAGATCCTGGAATCTAAGGTTTGATGAAACCATCAAATCCTATGGATTCATACAGAACATCACTGAGGCCTGCATGTACAAACTCAATAATGAAACCGTGGAGATATTTCTTGTTCTATACGTCGACGATATTCTTCTCATTGGAAACAGTGTGAAGAAATTATCGGACGTGAAAGCGTGGCTATCTACGCAGTTCCAAATGAAGGACATGGGAGAAGCCAGTTATGTTCTTGGGATCCGTATTTTTAGGGATCGCAACAACAGGCTTCTGGCCTTATCTCAAGTCGCTTACATTGATAAGGTGCTTGATCGTTTTGCAATGGAAAACTCCAAGGGAGGTAATTTACCGACCAGGCATGAAGTATTCCTTAACAGGAAACAGTGCCCTACTTCTCCGGAAGAGCAAGATGAGATGAGGCGAATACCCTATGCTTCAGCAGTGGGAAGTCTGATGTACGCTATGCAGTGTACTAGGCCAGACATCTGTTACACTGTGGGAATTGTTAGCAGATACCAATCTAACCCTGGTATGGCTCACTGGACAGCAGTGAAGAACATTCTCAAGTATCTTCGGAGAACGAGAGACTATATGTTAGTGTTTTCAGGATCAGAACTGAATCCACTAGGTTACACTGATTCATACTTTATGTCTGATAAAGACGCGAGAAATCGACGTCGGGAGCAGTGTTCACCCTTGCTGGTGGAGCGATATTCTGGAGAAGCGTAAAGCAATCCTGTATCGTGGATTCCACAATGGAAGTTGAATACGTGGCAGCTTGTGAGGCAGCCAAAGAATCAGTTTGGCTCAAGAATTTCTACATAGAGCTGGGAGTTGTTCCAGATGTAGATGGGCCCCAAACACTATACTGTGACAACAGTGGTGCGGTGGCAAATTCTAAAGAGCCCAGAGACCTTAACACGGTGAAACATATAGAGAGAAAATACCATCTCATTAGAGAGATAGTACGTCGAGGTGATGTACGGGTTGTGAAAATAGCTTCGGAAGACAATCTGGCTGATCCATTCACCAAGACGTTGCCAGAGAAAATATTCAGGAGGCATCTGGAGAGTATGGGTCTGAAAGACATGGATCATCTTCTTTAAGTACAAGTGGTAGATTGTTGGACATATGTGTCCTTAAACAAGATATTTTTATCCATTTGTAAAAGATTATGAAAAGTCGTTGAATAAAGATGATGCTTATTATGATAATCTTATTATAGTTTCTGGTATAGTAAAATAGAATGTTTGATCCTTAGTTCATAAAGGATGCAATTATGAATTATTATCACAACAGAGTCAATGTGAAGAAGAATTAATAATCATAATAAATGAACTTAAAATGTCTGTGACCTGATTAACTGGGTGGGAGCCTATTAATCGTACAAGGTCATTAATGTGACTAAGTGACAATCCTATTCTGGATTTTGTGTGTGTCACACTCACTAGAAGTGCATTAAGTATGAAGTGTCTTCATACTGGACTGGACCTAACTTAAACTCCGGAAGTTATCATATAAGACCGTCACTAATAACTTGGAGTTGAGTCACTAGTAGATGATCAAATGGATATTCGATCTAAGTCCTGAGTGGTCTTGAGTCCGACCTGTTGGCTTAATTGTTCTTTGATTTAACCGTTGAAGAACACAATATATTACCGTTGTTCCCAACACTATTATTTTGGGAGCATGACAGTCAGCAGTAAGGGTAGCTTGGTCATAGACATGGGCATCACACAGCTCTCTTCAGAGTCATGATGATTCCTTTGATTGTCGGTGGTGAGAAGTGAGAGATACCCGTGTGCAACTTATGAATCGAAACCATAAGTGGGTCACTCATAATATTACTGACTGAGTCAAGGATGAAAAATGCAATGAGGGGCATAACGGTAGAAACCGCCTGCTCGTGTGTGGATCATCAAGTGAAAGATCGATAACCCGAATTTGATTGTATCAATGGAAACGCTGCTGTTATAAAGGGAATAATATATACCGTATCACTAAAGAGTGCAGCCTCTGGTCTATAGTGGAATCACTTCGAGGTTTGACGAACAACTAGCAGTTCGTTGGAGCTTGAGTGATACGGGTCCATGGTCCCCAGGATAGCTCCGTAACGGATGATACGTACGTGATAAAGACATTGAAATTTTTTTAAGATCATTTGGCAAGAATCATAAAACTGAAGTCTGTGACAGACATCAGATTGTTTTATCAGTAGCGTGGCAAAAGTACCATATCTTGGTAACCGAAATTAACTGACAAAATAAAGTATAATTTGGATTTTCTGTCAACATAAAAGTTGTTGTAAATTAAATTCTAAGCAACTTTGCTTTTGGAACCGAGTCGTTTCGACGTACGGTTTGTGATTTAGAGAATTTCTAAGTTTGTGATCGTTTCGGTAAACTATGAAATTAAATCACATGTCATGAATTTAAATGATGGGGTGTCACCATGACATTTAAATGTGTGATATTGAGATCAGTGAATATTAATATAATTTAATTATTCGAATTTTATTATTAATGTATTATTAATAATTATTCAATAATTAATAGATTTATATTAATATGAAAATAATATATTTTTATATATTATATAGTGTAGAAATCGAATTGGGCTTTTGAATATGGATCCATTCATATTCGAATGGATAGACTTTGGTCTTTCCATAATTGCGGCAAAAGTACCAAAAGTTTTGGTATTTGAGAAAAACCCTAAAATCAATTTAATCCATTGGATTGGTTATGATTTAATATAAACCGTTGGATTAGGATATTGATGAATTCGAAATTAATAACTTGATGATCAAGTTTCATTTTTTGAATTTGATTAATTAATTATATCCGTTAGATCGGTCTAAGATTTAATCTTTACCGTCGGATTGGAAATTAATTAATTATATATGTTTATATTATTTTTCGAATTATGGTTATGGATAAATTCGAATTTGTTTTTTATTAAATCTTTTTATATTTGATTTTATCCTAAACTAATTTGATCCATTAGATCGGTTTAAAGATTTATCTCAACCGTTGGATCTAGATAATGATAATTTGAATTTTAATATATATATATATATATATATATATATAATACGAATTTATAAAGATAAGATGATAAGATTGGATTTTTGATTTTATCCTAATCTTTCTTATTTAATTAAATCCCTAATTAATTATATCCATTGGATTTAGATAAGAATAAATCTGGACCATTGGATTGAGATAATTAATTATATTTAATATATGAAGTTCGAAAATAAGAGAGGGAATTTCTCCAATTCGGTTACGGTTTGAGCCTATAAATAGGAGGCTCATTCTACACATTTTCACACCTTTCCCCAGAGAAAAATTCGAACTCTCCCTCTCATTTAGGATCTGCGAATTTTCTCTCTGATCTCTCTTTCATGTTCGGCTTAAGAGACTTAGTTCTCCGGAAGCTTGAAAAGAACCATCAGTTTAAATTTTGCGACGGAGTCCTGCCGGCGAAGCCCACGCTTCGGTACGAGGATTCCAGGAGAATATCCCGGAAGATCACGGGAGTTTCCCTCAGCACCGGCGGAGCCCTGCCCGATTCAGAACGCGCAGCCGGAAGTCGTCATTAGAGGTACGGCCTTATGCATTGGGTAAAAAAATGCAACCATTTACTGCTTTCTATTTATTTCCTATTATGACTAGATTATTAATAATGATTTATGAATATTAAATTACATAATATTTATCAGATCTTGTTAAGTGGTTATTATCCGATATCCGGACCGTTACACGGATAACAAGTTTTTTCGCTTTAAATTAATTTTTAAATGTTACCCGGACGGTTCGGAGGTATAATTCGTGATAATTTTCATGGAATCCGACACGTGATTCCCAACAACATAATGTACGATCATCAAGACCCTCGCCAGACGACTTCGAGACCCGAGCAGCAAGAGCGGCACGAGCAGCAAGAGCGATGGCAGAAGACCGAGGACGCATTTGGGGAACGAAATTCCTAAATGCCCCTCAGGAACTAGACGAACCTGCAAAACAACGAATAAAGCAACAGAAAACAACACTGCTACTGAAGACCAAGCAAAGGAATTATACCTGCAAGAGTCGACGAAACTGGAGCAGCTGAAGGACGGGTAATCACCGAAGGAATGCGCCGCTCAGGAGCAAGAACCTTTGCCCTAGACAAAGTCCTCGCCGGAGAAGAGCGACAAGCACTTTCCCTTGAAGAACGACGAACACCTTCCCTTGAAGAACGACGAGCATCAGCCCTCACCGTAGAAGAGCGACAAACGTCTGCCCTCGTACAACGACGAATGCCATCCCGCGAAGAGCGCAAGGAATGTCACCCTCAGCCGGACGAAGCACCCGAAAAGGAATCGGAGTGCACCAATCTGCCTCATCCATATCAACGAAGCCACCAAGAGAATCTGCAATGAAGCCCGCCTGGATCCATCGTTGAGGCTCGGTAAAGGAAAGCAGGCTACCTTTTTTCACCAACTTCGATATCAGGCTCCCAAAAGCCCCCGAACTAGACGCATGCTCATACGGCAGACGCGACAGACGAGAGCCGAAGTCATACGGAGACGAACCGAGGAGAGACGCCGGAGCCCAAACCCACTGATGGCGCCATTTGGAGTCCATCCTGTTACGAGACATCTCTAGACGAACATATGAGAAAGACACCACATATTCCCCACGTTCCTGGCCACGACAGTAGAAGCAAAAAGCGGTGCAAAACTCTTCGACCGTCAGAGAACGACGAGAATGAGCCGCCAAGCCAAGAAGCACGTCGCCAAGATACGAAAGGACCCCGGCGCAACCTGGAAGGCCGGCACGCCGAGCGACACCAGAAGATCACGGATGAACGGGCGAAGAGGAAGACCCATCCCCAGGCAAAGACTGTCCAAGTGCACCGGCAGAAAACTAGGGATGCGGTCGCAAGGAAGCTCACCTGCAGCAGGAACACGAAGACCGGTGAGATACGAAAACCCATGCTGAGCAACGAAGGACGTCAAATCAGCATCGGAGACATGGCTGCACACCATCAGCTTAGGACAGAAGGCCGAAATGTGAGAGCGGCGTTGTCTGAGCGTCTCGTCAGCAGGAGGACCCTCGCCAGTGGCAAAGCTGTTGTACGAAAAAAATAATAATAATAATAGGTTAATTAAAAGGGTATTATAGGTATAAAATCTGTTGTTAAATAGCCACATCATCAATTTGGCTATTTTGCAAAGAAAAAAGAAAAGTTGATTATTTAACTAATTAAACGTTTCAATCTGGCTATTAAGAGTCATTTTTCTAATATATAAGACATGGACATATATCTAATCTAGAGCAATATGCAAAAGAAGAAAAAAGAAAAAACACTTCTTTATAGGTAAAGGCGTTAGGAATATAATAATAATCGAGCAATGCGACACAGATCAATCATTAAAGTAACAATTAGCGCAAACAGCTGAGTAAAATTGATCAACAACAAAAAAATGCTGCTTATAAGTTTTCTTTTTCATTCCAATTTAATTACTATGTCAACGTATTTTACTCTTCCAGATTATTGGGAGATGTCACATAAATTCCATGGATAAAAATATTAAAAGCACTTGATGGTCGTACAAATTCCATAAATAAGAATAATAAAAGTTCAAACTTCAAAGTCAAACAACTTAATGGTAAAAAGAAAAACATTAATCAAATTGTAAACAAAAAACTGATAATATCAGCCGAATATAGCAAATATCTAATACAAACAGTAAAAATCAAATATAAAGAATTAAAACCGAATACTTCAATATTATAATAAAATAAAGTGATAAATCGTGAACTGTATATGTATTGCATATAATTATAGAGTTTAATATATATTTTTAGATTTTATATTACACGATCTATTACATCGACTCTACTTATATAATGTTATAGAGTTTACTTGTCTATAGTCTATATTTATCTTTATTTTTTTAATTAACAATTATGTGAAAGGAACTTTATAATACATATTGATTACTGTTCTTACTCTATTTTATTCATAATTTTCGAAGTTGTAAAAGCAATTAAGAAAAATAATTTTATCACCACCAAGCACCAAATATTCAGTAAAAGCGGGTTTTTTTTTTCACTCTGAAACTGAGTTGATGATCTTCTTTTACAAAAATAATAGAATGTGGGATTCGGTCTTTTAATGCTGAAAGTTCACTAATATATAAGAATATTGTTTCGAGCTCGGAAATTAATACGTACATGATGGTTCAATTTACAAGTACACTCACAGAAATTTTAATAGGATTTTAAAAATAGATAATTAATTAAATTAAAACATTAAATACTTTTGAATTGTCATTATTTAAAACGTTAAAATTTGTAATTTTTCGTATATTTTTTGCTTTTAACTTATGAAATTTTTATAAATATATATGTAAAACTATAAAATATCTAACTGAAGAAAAAAAAAAGTTGAAGTGATTTTTCGTCATGATCAAGCAAGTAAGGGGCATGCATTAGAGCTGCACACATTAATCGCCACTCGCGATGCGACGCGTCGCGACGCGTGATCTCGGGATCGCGATGCATCGCGATTTTGCGGCAAAAGTTGCGATTCGTCGCGATTCTGGGCATGCGTCGCGACGCGTGATGTGGCGATCCGAGATTCTCATCCAACGGTCAGGATGATGCCACGTCATCGATCCGTGTGGTGTGTTTGTTTGTGGCAATAATAACACGTTTTTCACCCGAAATTTATTACCCAACCATAATTTTTACCTACTTTATTCGAATTCAACCCTAAAATTTCAAATTTTTATTTTTTTTTACCCACTATTATTCACCCACCACAATAATTATTCACCCACCCCACTCTCTCCTCAAACCCTATAAATACCACCCCTTCCTCCCTCATTTCCTCACCAACAATCTTCCATCTTTCTCTCAAATTCTCTCAACTCTCTAAGGTTTTTCCCGTACGACGTATACCAGGGACATGGAAAAGGCTTACAAAATGTAAAAACATTATTTGGTCGAGTTTTTTAAAATGTCAAACATAAACGTTGCTTTCACCACCGACTTGTGGAGCGGTCCGAGTCTAAACGACTATTTGAGTCTGACCGCCCATTACGTCGACGATGATTGGGTTCCATGTCAAAAACTTTTAAATATGTCACCATTCGAGTGTCGCCATACCGGCACAAACATTTCCGATAAATTAATAGAATTATTCAATGATTGGGGTTTGCAAAATCGTATTATTTCTATTATTTTAGACAATGCCGCAAACAATAACGCCGCTATTACTATCTTAGAAAATAGTTTGCCCGGTTCTCCTTTTTGTAATATTTTACATCAAAAGTGTGGTTGTCACATTATTAATTTAATTGCTAGAACGGGCGAACAAAATATTTCAAACCACGTAGAAAAAATACGCGGCGTTATCGATTGGATCCGGCATTCTCAAATCACCACTAGGTGGAGACGATTTTGTAAAGAGCACAATCATAAAGCTAATAAGTTTGGTTTAGACAACAATACACGATGGAACTCTACGTATCTAATGCTTTCAGTTGTGAGTAGACAGAGGGTACCGTTAAGCGCTTTCCTCCACTTGGAACTAGAGGCCTCGGAGCGGATCACGGAGACAGAATGGGAAACGGCCGAGAAATTCACCCAATTCCTCAAACCCTTTTACGCTGTTACTTTAAATTTTTCTAACCAAAGACAACCTTCTTTGAATCATGGTCTTTCGGGTCTATATGAAAATACAAACATTTTTTCTGAATTCGAAAATGACCCTGTTATTTCTCCCATGATTCAGGGGTTGAAAAATTCAAAAGTTATTGGGATCCACCCCCTTTTTCGTATTGTTTCGGTGCTATCTTAGATCCCCGTATTATGTTTACTTTCGGGCCGTTGATGTTAGCAATCGGGATAAACTTAGGGGTGGATTACACTGATTATATAAAGGTTGTTAATGAAGCTTTTTATGAAATGTACAGTGAATACGACCGGCGGTTCCCAGAGTTCAACGTGGAGGCGGAGCGAAGGGCAGTGATGGAAAGCCCAACCAAGACCGGCCTAGCATTTGTCCGGAGACTGAAGCAAAGACTGGATCGCGGAGAATCATCGGGATCCGGTACGCCACCGGCACGAGCGGAAGACACGGAAGGCGCACCGCAAGAATTGAAGCGGTACTACGGCCTGCGGATCGACGAGGACTCCCTCGAGTTCGATGTGATTGGATGGTGGAAGAATCAACGGGAAAGATTCCCGATATTGGCGACAATGGCGAGGGATATACTGTCCATCCCCATTTCAAGCGTTGCTTCGGAGAGCGCATTCAGTTCGGCTCAGCATATAATCAACGACTGGAGGGCGTCAATTACCAACACACACCTCGAGCAAGCGGTGGTGTTGAACGATTGGATGTTCCGCAACCCCACCATCGCCCAACGGAACGAACCAACCGATCTGGAGAGGATGACTGAAAAGTTTAACGACTGGTTCCCAGAGTGACGCAATGTAAACGCCAATATGATGTGCTCTTTCCTCTCTTGGTTTTATGTCCCTAAGGAGGGTTTTTCAAGAGAGGTTTTAGTGAGGCATCTTGTAATATTTACACTGAATATTTACAACTTCTTCCACCTTATTGTAATATTCACAATGAATAATACAACTTTTTTTTAATATCTTGTTTTATCATATTTATTTATTTATTTTATCATATTTATTAATTTTAAATTAAATAACATACTTAAATAATAAATATTGATAGTTAAATTCGGGTAAAAACTAACAAAATTAAACATTGGAAACAAATAGAAACTTTTGCCGTAAAAATTAGTCTTCTTTCCTTGCTGAATCGCGACTTGATCGCGACTTGCTGCGACCAAGCCCATCGCGATGCATCGCGACGAGGCACTTCACGATTTTTGCGATTTTCATCGCGATGCATCGCGACGAGAGCATGTGCAGCTCTAGCATGCATCATAAGTATATAACTTGGCGGAGGCCGAACGTACGTACTTGTTTGAATGAATACAAAATCGAGTATATGAGTGAGATTGTTACAAAAAGTCCTCTGAGAGGAGTAGGGGTATATTACAAATGGTAAAAACAAGTCCAAAACCGCGAATTCTCAGAACTTTTGGGAGAATCGTTATCGTAGTTACTCTCAGTGGTCAAAATTCTCACAAAGCCCGTTGGTGTCTCGACACGGGTGTGTTTTCCTCTCGGGAGATTCTTGAAGAGCTCAGCAAGCATCCCGTTGGTGTCTCGATAAGTATCCACCAATGTTCAACTGCCTAAAACGAATCCTCAAGACTATTGCGGTGAATAGTCTTGAGCGTGTTGTCAAACCAAGCACTTCACGAGGCAACGGGACACGTGATTTGTTGTGAGCCGCAGGGATTAGACGATCTGGTTGAGCTCGTCCGGGAGTTTGATTTGTGACGTGTTTTGGACATGTGGAAGTAGGCAACATGAACGGTCTTCGGAGTGGCATAAGTTACGCGAAATACGCCTCACAAATACTATTCTTAGATTATACACTGTCTCTCCGTAAAAAATTGATAACAATTTAAATATACTCTAGTTTTATTTCGGAAATTAGTGATGATTATTGGAACACAGATATGACTTAACAATGATGATTTAATGTTTTGTACAATTACTTGCTTAACTAACGTGTTTGTATTCTCCTCGAATTTTATTATCTTTGTTGTTGGATATATATCTAGCGCCTAGCGAGCTTTACCTCTCAATTATATATGATTTTACTTTACTATAAGTGAGACTTATTAATTCAATAATTGTGGTTCCACCCACGTTCTTAAAATTATATATATAATAAAATCCAGCAACTCATCGAGTATGTGTCCAAAATAATAACAATAATATCATAATTCATAACCACAACAATAGTAACAAAAATAAATGATAAAAAAGGGAACGAACTTATTCCAATAGTACTAAGTTACACCTTATATTATTATCCCTTTTGTCTTAGCTGATTGTGAGCATAACCAAAGATTCCTTAAGCAAATGATGAAGATCAAGACACGAAAGAAATTTTTTTTAAAAAAAAAAAAGGAGAAAAACATTAATACTAAAGAAATTTATTCCATTTAGGAAAATGGTCAAACTAAAAATATAAGGTAAAAGGCCTTGCATTTTGCAGAACAAGCATGGCTTGTATGCTTGTATGCCGTGGCGGAGCTAGGTTCGAGGTTGGGTGTCTAAGATAAAAACAAAATTGATGAAATTAGCACTCGATAATTATGCTGAAAATATTTCTATTTTTAAATACAAACAAAAGTCTAACAGAATCCAAAATCGAATTTCAGTCCCCAGTAAAACCGATAACAGTGACCATGTTGTACAAGCATAGGCAGAACAATTAAACACTTATATCGTATAATACATAAAAAAAAATATAAAAAAAAAATTAGCAGGTTAACTAAAATTATATTCGATACAAATAAGTCTTCGAAACAAATTCTCAAATTTCAAACAAAATACCGTAAATAAGATTTTATAATTGATTATATGTAACTTCAAACCGAATTCCGTAATTTTATGTAATTTTACTCTATCAGAGACCTCATTTTATGAACCAAACTTGTTTGGCCTAGTAGTAACTCCACTACATACATCTCCAAGAGGTCCCGAGATCAAACCACATGAGACGCAAATGTGTGCACTCTTTACATACGTAAACTTGACTAATAGTGTCACATGCTCTTATACTCAATATATCTTGTCGTATGATACTGCATTATAACTTTGGCCAATAATATCACCCTCGTTCTTATACTGAAATTTATTATCCGAATTTTAGTTGGGTACTATGGGATTTTTTTATTTTTTTTTCAGCCCTTGGTTGTGATTATCGTTTGGAGAGTAGGGTAGGGTCCATAGGCTTTTAGAAAGGCGAATCGAAGTTACTATTTGAGAGAGACGCAACATAACACAACTGGGTGTGTCCATTGTGGCGAAGAGACAGCGCATTAGTGCTTGAGCTTGAGCCCTCCAAATTGACCCAACCAAAAGTGTTTTGTCGTATCTCTGGATTATGAATCTTCTTTTTCCTACAAATTTGTGTTCCACAAACAAGCTTGCTTTTTTCGGTTTGTGAATCAGATCCAACTCAAATCTATATGACTAAATCTAACGAAACTTTCTTATGGCTCATTTATTATGGTACTTTTGTGTTGCGTTACATCCTTATAGAGGCAACGGAAAAGGTTAAAAAAAATACATACTTTATGTTTTGGACCCTACCATTACTAAATTGCAAAAGGGCCAATCGGTAATATATGAGAGAATTTCTCTTTCGTGAACACAAAATCAAATTTCAGAATTTATGATACAATATTTTGCAACCATCAATAGCAATTACATGATAGCTTAGAAGTGAAAATCCAATTGATTAAAAATAAAGAAAATAGCGGCATAAACTCTCAAAATTCAAGCCTTTATTGAAAGCATATATTACCATATTTTAGTAAGTGTATTTTCGTGAGTTCCCAACTCATTCCGTTAATGCCTTACCATTATATGACACGTGGTCGCATCTTAATCCATGTAGTTCAATTATAGTGTATTTTCTCTCTCTCTCTAACATATTAAAATTGGAAACTTGCAGAAATACATCTTTCTGAATCTTGAGAATATTTGCCCTAAAAAATGCATCAAAAAACAATATTTGGGAATGTACACCAAAAAAAAAAAAACCCTAAAAAAAACCTTATCAGCAAGAAAGTATAGAATAAGCAAGCCTATTTATTGAAATATCTAAACCTCATTTAGCCTATACTAACTAGTAGACAACAAGGTTCATTGCTTTCTAATTTTCTGCAAGTTGAATGTATTATTGCATTTTTATATCTATACATTTCACTAAACATCCTCCATTATGTGACTAAACTAGGACACTAATCACACTACATAGCTTTGATATCTTTAGTGGCCTCCATGATTGACTCCATAAGAATGGCCTAAACCATCAACATCCAACTAGGTATAAATGTTTAAGGCTTTGGGGGAATGAACCAAAGAAAGTTTAGTAGGTACATTGGTACATTCTCAAGGCTATATATGCAATATTATGCATGTATTGGTGGGTCAAATTTCTTTCACTTTCAATTTAATTTTCTCTAACCAACTTTCATCCACTAAACATGTCACTTTTCAACTAGGTTTAGGGTTGGTTTGGTTCTCTTAACTTTATATAGATTTTCTCATATTTTTGTTTGTGTGGACTATGCATAGATGAACCATTTGCCAATTCAATAGTGGCACGTGTTTTATACTAGAATTAGAATCCTATATCGCAAAGTATATATACTCTATTAGGCTATATCTGATATTGACTCTTTTAAATAATTATTAAGTAAATAAGAGTCCACAAAGGGCGATATGCATAAATGTGAAGAGAAAATAGTGACATATATATACTCTTTAAGTAATACAAAACTATAACATATTCTAAAAATTTAAAAATAGTAACAAAAATACCTAAAGTGTCAAAAAAACTGGAAATCCGTTGATTTGTCACTACTCAGACGTAATTGACATGGGTGGTGCGCTGACAATGTCACGTCATTATCCTATTTCAGCCAAAATTTTACGTTTTACCAATGTGTACCACTCGCTTTTTCCTTCACAACATGTATCCAAACATCTTTCCTTTATTAAACTATGTAATGATTCTTAACGTAGAAATTCGGCTAAAATAATGGTACAAGTTAGCTAAACGTGGAAATTTGGCTGAAATATGATATCGCCATCATCATATCCGTCTATCACTTTATTGTGAAAGACCAGACCGGCCAGTTCTGTCATAAGTACCTCCATATTCCGATCAATGGGGTTTGACAATGAGTTTGAGTCTATGATTGGAAAACTTTCTTTTCTCGATCTTGATTCGCGTAGAAATTCAGGAATTATGGTCTTAGTCGTGCCAAGCGTGACATTTAAAGTCTGGGCAATGACGGCATATACGAGAAACCAACGGATTTTTAATTTTTAATACTTTAAGGTATTTTTCTACTACTTTTAAGTTTTTGAAAATATATGTGTAATTTTAGATGACTTAGAACTATTTACACCGTTATTTTCTCTTTAGAAGATTTTATCCAGTTTTTCAAATTTAAAGTAGGAGGAACCAAGACCATATTAGAACTGGCCAAATTGCAAGAGGGATGGACTGCCATCCCGGAATCTTCTCAATGACAGCCACGGCCTCGAAGGATGGTGCGCGGCCGGGTAGGTCTTACTCTTTTCCCTCAACGTTTTTTTTTTTTTTTTTTTTTTTGAGCTTCGAGGCCGGATATGCCAGCCGCAGACTTGCTGGATGGCTAGATTTAGTTACCATGTCATTTAATTACTTAAATTTTGGAGATTAACCGATGTTATTGCTTGAACAGCTTGCAAATTAATGCACTTTAACTATTTTAAACTGAAAATTAAAGGGTCTTTTTTTTAATATTCAATTCTTGTTTGTATTTTCAATACATTATCCAATGACCAAATAACTTTCATGAGGATCATAAACAAAAACGACGAACAACAGTGACTTAACAAAATAAATTTCACTAATTAATCTTGAAATGACAACCTACATACTCAATACATATTCATATAAAGCTATACAAGCTCAATCATTAGACCCAATGATCCAAGTCTAAAAATTTCATTGTTCTGCATATGTATATCATATAATACAATTTTTAATCGGATCCTCTTCGGCGATTCTGTCGTGAATGAATAGAGTGATCTCATGAACAACAATGAAGACAAAGAAGAACACTAGAACTGAGAATACACTATTTACAGCTAAGCAATCAATCACACAACAGATTTTTCATTTTCTTTTTAAAACCTCAAACCAAGTTGACGAGCTACAATCGCGGCTTGCAGAAGTACAGTGTCGTTTTCTCCCTTTCTTCACCTGTACGTAACTTCGGGGAAAAGCCGTTTCACCAACCACTGGACGGGTTTGAGGAGCTGGGCCCGTTTTTTGCGCCAGAACCAGATCGCGGCATTGTACTGCTCGTTGCGGATCTTCCGTGTCGCCGCTCTCCAGTCGTACTTCTCCGTCTCTTCCCGCGCCGCTTTCCCTATCTTCTCGCGGAATTGTGCGTCCCGCAAGAGAGGTGTCAATTTGACCATACAGTCCTCGAGGTCGCCGGGGGTGAAGAGGAAGCCCGTCGTGCCCTCCTGCTCCGGGGAAATGATTTCGGGGATGCCTCCGGCGCGGGCCGCTACCACGGGGAGGCCTGACGACATGGCCTCCAAGACAACGAGCCCTAGCGTCTCCGACTCCGAGGGCATGATGAAGACATCGCCGCTGGCGTACGCCTCTGAAAGCTCATCTCCGCTCAGCATGCCTGTGAACACTGCAGGCATCCCTGAGAACAGCTTTTCCAGCTCCTCCCTGAGAAAGGAAAAAATATTACAAAATGGAAGAGAGAATATTGTGAAGAAGATGAATCACTGTCATTAAAGTAGTTGAAAATAATGTGATACAAACCGGTAACATTTAGGAATACTTGCAATTAATTAAGTTTATTATTTAGGATAATGGGATGATGTCTCGTTATTAAAGTATAGCATTTTAATTATTTAACTACGTTTAGAGTTGGTTGTTTGTGTTTCAAATTTTAATTAGACCGGACCCGGTCTGGTCCATTAGTTCGTAATTCCCTTGTAAAAGACCACATTTTAATTAAAGAAAAAGGTAGCCATAAAAATTCACAAGTTTAATGTCTCTCAGAAAAGGAGAGACTCGATTCCGATAAGATTAGGCAAAGCTCCAATTTTTGCGATTTTGGCATGTATCATAATGAACACTAAATTTTTTGAGATAGAAAGCCGCTTTTTGTAGTTTTAGGGTTTTCAACTTATGTTCTCATTCCTTGGTAAAATGTATTTATACAACCTAGACTATGAATAGTAATTAGGCTAATTACAATATTTACAACACTCCCCCTCAAGATGGGCGAAAGATATCAATCAAGCCCATCTTGTTACATAGTCTTTGTTGGTCAATAGAGCCCAATCCCTTGGTGAAGCAATCTGCTATTTGCTCTCGTGTACCAATGCGGCTCAGCTTCAGCTCTCCACTGTCGAGGTGATGTCTGACGAAGAACCGGTCGATCTCAATGTGCTTGATTCTATCGTGTTGCACCGGGTTGTTGGCAATACTAATCACCGCTTGATTGTCGCACCATAGCTTCATTTGGGCACCTTGGTCCATCTTCAACTCCTTCAGTAGCATCTTCAACCACAGCAACTCCGCGACGCTGGAGGCCATCGCTCGGTATTCCGCCTCCGCTGTAGACCTTGCTACGACTGACTGCTTCTTGCTCTTCCAAGACACCAGGTTACCACCGACAAACATACAGTACCCGGATGTAGACTTTCTATTGTCAGCACAACTAGCCCAATCTGCATCACAATAGCCCTCCACCTCGAGATGGTTGTTCTTCTCGAAGAGCAACCCTTTTCCCGGAGCTCTCTTCAGGTATCGGAGAATCCGATTTACTTCAGTCATATGTTCATCTCTCGGATCATGCATGAAGCGGCTCACCACGCTCACAGCAAATGAAATTTCCGGACGAGTATGACACAAGTATATCAAACGGCCCACCAGCCTCTGGTATCTCTCACGATCAACCGACTTCCCCGACTCGGCACTCAAGTTGGTCTTTTGATCAATCGGAGATGCCGCCGCAGGCTTGCATCCTAGCATACCGGTTTCTGTAAGATGATCTAGGGCATACTTCCTCTGATTCAGGACTATTCCCTTTTCTCCTCGAAGCACCTCAATCCCCAGGAAGTATTTCAGTCCCCTTAGGTCCTTAACTTCAAACTGTTTTCCGAGTCTCTCCTTCAGCCGAGTGATTTCGCCCTCATCATCACCCGTGATGATTATATCGTCCACACACTGCCAGTATAGTGGTTCGATCTCCTCGCCGCTGATGGAAGACCGTGTGGTCAGCGTTGATCTGCTCATATCCGATGTCTATCATAGCCTTTCTGAATCGATCAAACCAGGCTCTCGGAGATTGCTTCAAGCCATACAATGACTTTTTCAACCTGACCACTTTCCCTGCTGTCTGTCGAGTCTCAAAACCCGGCGGTACCTCCATGTACACTTCTTCCAACAAGTCTCCGTGAAGAAACACATTCTTCACATCGAGTTGGTATAGCTTCCATCCACGATTGGCTGCCACCGACACAAGAGTCCTCACCGTACTCATCTTCGCCACCAGTGCGTATCTCTCGTCATAGTCGATGCCGTACGTCTGACTATACCCCTTTGCAACTAACCGTGCCTTGTAGCACTTCCAGGTTTTGTTTGACTGTGAATACCCATCTACATCTCACAGCCTTCTTCCGCGCTGGTAGCGAGACAAGATCCCAGGTCTTGTTCTTTTCCAAGGCGCCGAGTTCTTCCTTCATCGCAGCTTCCACTTCGGATCCGTCATCGCTTGCTGCCATGTTTTGGGAATAGTGACCGCATCCAGTGACGTGAACATTGCCCGAGTTTCATCCCCAACATCCTCATACGAGACATAATCTCTAATGTCGTAGCCATATCTGTTCGGAGGACGTCCCGTATTACCTCGCGAACTCCTTCGTAAAGTAGCTTCCACTGGTGCAGGTGGCTCGGGCATTGCCTGATCCCGTTGCCTCCTCCTCGTATACACCTTCAGTTCCCCCTGAGCTGGACCATCTCTCCACGCGTTCCTCTCTGTTGGTTCCTCCTGAACCGTAACTCTATCCTCGGGAGCTTGATCTTTGTCCCCGTCAGTCACATGAGCCTCCTCCTCACTTTCTGACCCTGAGCTCTCCCCCTGTGCCTCACCTCTGTCACCGTCTCCAACCTCCGTCACCATGCTCTCCCCCTGAGCCTGACCTCTGTCACCGTCTCCAACCTCCGTCACCATCTCCTCAGTCTCTGACTCTGAGCTCGAATCATACGAAACTGGACGTCTCACCACCATCACCATAGATGGTCTGGAATTAGAGCTACTACCACCATTCTCCCCCTCTCGCGTATCATGCGAGTCCCCAAAGGGAGAAGAAACTGGCACGTCGTAGTAGGATTCATACTCACGGAAGGTCACATCCATGCTCCCAAACTGTCGCTTCTCGACACGACACCAGCAGACATAACCTTTCTGAGTAGCGGAATATCCTACAAAGATACACTTTACGGCTCTATGATCCAACTTCCCGACAGTTGGCATGTTGTCCTTGACAAAGCAAACACATCCAAAAACTTTGTTGGGAATAACGCCTTCCATATCTAATCCCAACATCTCCCGTGGTGTTTTTCCATCCAACACCCTCGAAGGCATCTTGTTTACTAGGTACGCCGCTGTCAAAACAGCCTCCCCCCACAAGTACTTCGGAACATTCTTCTCGATCATCATACACCGAGCTATCTCGAGAAGATGTCGGTTCTTCCTTTCTGAAACACCATTTTATGCTGAGGTGTATGGACAAGTGGTCTGATGTTCTATCCCATATGAGGATAGATATTCTCTGAATGCGTTGTTGATATACTCCGTTTCATTATCTGATCGCAGTGTCTTGACCACCGAATGATACTGGGATACTAACACTCTCAACTAACACTCTCAAAACAGCACCATACCGTGTCTGAACCTTCCTTTGAAAGTCTTTGAAACAAGTGAGCACTTCACTCTTACTTTTCATTAGATATAACCAAGTGACACGATTATGACAATCAATAAACGTCACGAAATAGCGATAACCATGTATTGAAGTCGTAGGACACGGTCCCCATACATCTGAATGAATAAAGTCAAACGGGTGAAGGCTCCTTTCTCCCGAGCTAACATAAGAGCTTCGGGTATGTTTTCCATATTCACATGAATCACATAGGAGTTTCCGTTTGTCAGACTTTTCATACAATGACGGATATAACACCTTCAAGGTTCCAAAAGATGGATGTCCCACACGTTGGTGATATAACATCAACTCGTCTTCCGCACTCTTGCCGGACATCTTCATGCTTTTTTTCTCCACTATGGACGCCAACGCCGCATCCATACCTCCTCGATCCATATACCACAACCCGTTACTCCAAGTCTCAATCCCAAGTAGTTTGTCGGTTCCCTTTTCTCGAAACACCACCTTGGGAATGTCAAACGTCACTCTATAATTCAATCGGAGTATAATGGCACTGATAGACAAAAGGTTCGCTGGAAACGATGGAGCATGCAAAACATCTGTCAACGTCATATGATTGGTACACTTAACTACACCCTTTCCAATTACAGGTTGGGATGTGCCATCAGCAGTTTGAATTTTTTCAGGGACTGCAAGTTGAGTCTATTTAGTGCATTCACTCGCACTGCCAGTCACATGCCGAGTAGCGCCAGAATCCACTATCCAATCTTTTCTTCGTGTAGTGAACTTCGCAACATTCACCGCAGAGGAAGTACACCATCTAATTATGGACTCCATACCTGCCTGGTTCACCGGCATATAGTCCCTGAGCATCTTGAGAACCTCATCCTTAGTGCAAAATTGCTTTGTGTCTTCCTTTTCATCGTCTCCAACCGTCAAGTGTGCACGGTCGCTACTATTGTAACCACCTCTACGACCATCATGGCCACAACCTTCAAAATGTCCACGCCTGCGATCACTAGACTGTCCCCGATTAATGTCCTCCTTCTCATTCGGTGCCTTTGGACATGCCGCCCTCAGGTGGCCAATCGCACCGCACTTGTAACACTGTCGAGTTTCTCTGTGGACTCTACTACCACTTACTCCAACTGTTAGTCCAGGCCTCATACCCGGTGCTTCTCCCGTCTTTTTCCGCCTCATACCAAATCCTCTAGTCAATAGGAAGAAATTGATCAATTCTTCCTCTGTCATCCTCTTTGAAGTAGTTGCCGCCATCCTGCTTTTCTTTAAACCTATTGCCAGATCCTAGCTTATAGCTTCCCGGACCCAATCAATGTTCAACAAAAGAAACAAGGAACAAAGAAATGACCTCAAAAGGAATTCTCCTTTCTGATTGCAGGCACACCGAAAAATGACGCAGACACGAACTATAAAAATAACACTTATTCTGGACGCAGGCACGTGAGATTCGGTGCAAGCACAAGCAGAAACACCAAATGTCAAAAAAAGGAATTTCCTCTTTTTCTTTTTCTTTTTCTTTTTCCTTTTCTTTTCTCGTCGCTCCTGCCTCCTCTCTTTTCTCCTTCACGCAAACCTCGCCTGAACTTTTCTCCTCTGCCGCCGACGACAGCTATTGACGTCACCGGAATCTCTCCGACCACCGCCGCTGCTTGTCTAGTCGCTCAGATCTCCAACCACAGATCCAAGCAGCAAGCCCTTTCCTGAACTTCTCCTTCGATTCTTCTTTTCTCCCACGAGCTTCAACTGGATCTCACCAAGCTCTTCACCCTCTAGCTTCTTCTCCAGTCGATCGAGTTTCTTCAACGAACGATCCTCTCCAGCTTCACTTCGAGTTAATGATTCCCTCCTGCCTCCGAGCTCTTCTCTCAATTCGAACTCCAAGCCCTAATTCGCAAATCTCCTGCTACCGACGAGCTTCACTTGCTCGCTCAGAGTCGCACAACTCCTTCAATCGATTCCAAGCTCTGCAAATCGATTCTTCTCCACCAGGCCTTCGATTCCAAGCCCTAGCTTGCAATCCCCTGCTGCCCGACGAACTTCACCCAATCGACTCAATTGAGTCAAGTCCTAGACCAAGCTTCCAGACCAGACTCACCAATCTCCCTGAGCTTCGATCTTCTTCTCCGAGCTTCCTCGCTTCACGCTCTTCGAGTCCATGGACTCCCTTCGAGCTTCGCAACCCTAACTTCGAGCGACCGCTGCCCTTGCCGAGTTACTCCTCCGCGCACGGAACTGCGGCAAGTTACCAGCAACACAGCCCGCTCTAGTAAGCTCTCAACCCGAGCTCTGATACCACGTAGTTTTAGGGTTTTCAACTTATGTTCCCATTCCTTGGTAAAATGTATTTATACAACCTAGACTATGAATAGTAATAAGGCTAATTACATTATTTACAACACTTTTGCCCTTGTCTTTTATCTTGTGGAGAAAATAACTCACTCTACTTTGAAAATGTAGATTGTCCCCTTCAAGATTTAAGAAATCGTCATTGATGAAAAACCGATGGTTTGATTTTACAGGTCCTAATGGATTTAGGTTTGTATCACATTATTATAGATTTACAGAGCACCTTAATGGATTTAGGTTCAATTGATACAAAACACAGTTAGTACGATTAAATAATACGTGAACATGAAACGAATACGAGCGCACGATGAGACTCAATTAGACATGATTACGGAATCAAATAAATATTTATGTCCTTGCACAGTAATCTTCTTTATCAATAAAACCTTTATTTTATTTTATTTTAAATTGTAAAAATAAGGAAGATTATATATCAAAAAATCATTAATACAGAATTATGTTTTTCAATTGAGAAAAATAAAATCGTTAATTAGTTTTCAGGTTTTACATTATTTATTATACTAATTAAGTTAAATGAGAGTCTAAAGTAAATTAATTAGTCAGTTTACAATACGGTAATCATTTAATTTAGCTAGTTTATTTAGCCAGACACGATTTAATACGGTAAGAATATGGAGCAGATATGGATTCTTATCACCAAAGATGATTGATAAATTGGGAAAGGTTAATATAAATTATTAAAATAAAAAAGGCACGGCACAAACACGAATTGAGATGCGAGACACAACTGGGAAAATAGAGCTTGTAATAGGAGAAGGCGGTTTTATTTTCCAGGTTAAAAATTTATCTGCGTCTGAGTTTTGTTAGAGGCTTAGAAAAAGTTCAGAAGGTTTTTCGTTTCTTGCTGTTGTCTTTTTCTATTTTACGTGGATGCTTTCTAAAACCGTTTTTAAAAGCTTTACCGAATGGCCTGAGAATTGGGCTATACCTGTAAGGCCCGTCTCCTATAAACGCGATTCGTGCTTCTGGAAGTTTCTCCATCACACTGTTGAAACAAATTAAGATGTGTCAAAATCACAGACTATAGAGAATATATCTCCATGGAAAGAAAGGAAGGATGTACCTCTTGAGGAAATCTAAACTCTTCTCGACTCCGATTCGTCCAACATGAACTATCAATGGCTTCTCAGGCTCGCCATTGCTGTTCAACACAAAATCATTTAGTGCACACAACTCAAATGGAGTGACACGAACAAAACGACAGATGAAATGGGGCCAGTCTCACGTCAATCTGATCCGCATTTCATGAGAGCGAAAACGAGGATGGAAGCTGTCAGAATCAACACCCTTGTTCCAGAGACGGATCTTATTAGCTGCAACACAAGACAAATGTCAACGAGAAATTCAAAAAGAAGCATCATTCAAGATAACGGCTCGATTACAGAGCACTGAAACTAGGGGTCAAAACCAGTCCGGATTTTTGGACTTTCTAGACCAAAACAGAAATTTCTGTTTTACAAAAATGTTCAACCGAACACTGAGTGTTTTTTTTTTTTTTATATGAACAAAAATCAGTTTTCGGTTATGATCCAAAATTGGTTCTAATGACGAAAAATCACTTTTTGAAGCCTTTATTTGGATCCTGAAGTCACCTTCTATAGGAAAAATGAGTTGATAATTACTGAAAACTTACAAGTTAGCATTTCCAAAACTGGCTTTCTCGCTAGTCGGTTTCGGTTTATGTCAAGAACAGGTTTTTTCGGTTTTGTTTAACAGCAATCACACAGTTTGGTATATAAAAAGCCAAAAAAAAAAAATTGGTATACAGTTATTCGGTTTTGTGGTTTTAAATCAGTTTTTAGTTTTAAAACAGAATTCGGGTTTCACCTGCCATAACTCTTGCTGTTTCAAAATCCTGAGCGATCGCAGCTGATGGCACCAATGTAAGATCAGCTGCTCTGTGCAGAAATTCTGAGATGAAAATGAAAAAAAAGAAAAAAAAAATGAGCAAAATTATTTAAATATTCACTTTTAGGAATCAAGAAATGAAGTTTTCCGTACTTATTACAAGCCACATCGGTTGCACCAGCCAACTAAACGTGTATCTCGGGATGTAACTGGAGACACAACAAGAGCCACAATGAGTATCAGTGCTCATATCAAACTAATTAAGGCCTCTTTAGGAACTTTGAAATAAGGAAAGCCCTTTCTTTTCTTTTTTTTTTGGTTTGAAACCTCATATGAAAAGAAGAGAATCTGAAGGGAATCAAGAGGTTATTTACTAAAATATAAAAGATTTGGGAAAATTGCGAAACAAATACCCAAACATGCTCAAAAAAGCGTGGCATACTCCCATGTTTTCAATTGCGGTGAATTCATAGATTGGATAGTTGCGTAATCTATTATCGACACTATTAATGTTAACTGTTGTAGGGGAGGCATAATCCAAACCATTCAATCAAATCGGAACCAGTCGATGCCACATATGAAGCCTTTGAGTAATTAATCCACGCAATTGAAAACTTGGGAATATGTTGCCACTTTGATATGATATTAGGTATTTAAGCCTCACTACAGCACTTGATGTAAATGGAATAAATGGGACCGAGCCAGTCGAAAAAACAATTATCCAATCTTAGGGTAATAATTCAACTCAGTTCAGAGTTTGAGGGTATGACGCACAATTCTGATCAAATTTGGGTACTTATGCCGCAAGTACCGCAATAGAAAACAATATTTTCCTTTTAATTGACTTTTTAGATGCCGTCTCCGAACTCTTGCACTCAATCAAATTAAGAAAACAAGATATATCTAAGCATGATTTTCTTCTAATTTATTTTCTCTAAATCTTTTTTTTTGTTCCTCAAGAATATGTAAGTCCAGAACTTAGCCTAACACAAGTTGTGGCCAAAGAATGAGAAGAAGTGAAACTCACACTGGAACATGAGTGTGATAAGACAACACAATGGGAACACATAACATCTTTGCAATGGCAAGCGCGCCAAAAACCTGTACCGTAGAAATATACAAATCATGAGCCAATTCTGCATTCTTGAACCCTAATTGTTATTAATTCCAATAGATTATGTCAACTATTAGCAGGAAAATTTTGTAAAATTCACTCACATTGTTATTTAAGTAATTTTCCTTTAGTTTACTAGATTAATAGGTCTCTTTCCTCTATTTAAACGTTTGTGATCTCGTTGACAATGATCGATCAGAGATCATTCTCTCACAAATATATATGAAAAAAAAAAAAACTGAATCAGTTTGATAGATACGTGGTTTTAATTGCTTTCTATTAGTTATTGTTTTATTTCAGTTTAGGACTATTGAGTAATATTTAAATAAAGCCTGTAAAAAGCCCAATAGGTAAAAATGACCTATTATAAAGGCGCCAATTAAGCTCTGTATGGTAGTTTAATTTTGTATGGTAGTTTAAATCAAGACTGTCTGGGAGAGCAATGTCCGTGCTCTCGAAGGATAAGAGTTGATTTCCGTAGGTATGCTTGAAATAAAGTTAACGGGGATTCACGTTCTTGTAGATTCCAATCGGTGGTCATTTGTTTTGTGGGTTGTGTTCGTTAAATTATCCAGGACGCATCACAATTGACACAGATAAACGAACACTTGCCATAATTCCAGGTGACGAGGCGTGTATAATGTCCGGCTTAAATCGAGCAACCTCTGAAATGATCCTGGGACTCAGAGCTAAGGAAAGTGGTACCTTCTGATACCAGGGACATGGAAAACTGAGAATAAAATAAAACAAATAATCAGAAACAAGAACAACAAAAAACATCAAAAAAATAATTGAAAATAAAACAAATAATCAGAAACAAGAACAACAAAAAACATCAAAAAAATAATTGGAGTTCATCACCGTCGGATACTCAAAATATAGGCAATGCCTTAGTTAATTGAAATGTGATTATGAAATTCATTGTTGAATGATGTATTGTCAACTATTTGACTTTCATAAATATTTTAATTATTTAAGTTGCAGTGTGAGAAGCAAGGCTTCTCATATTAAACATAAATATATATAATATTGTTAGTGATAATGTTAATAATTCAATAGTGTAGTTATTGATGACATTATATCGTATATAATTGCAGCTTAATTATCATGTGTGAACTAAATATAAATATGTATATATACATATATATATATATATGTATATATACTAAATATAAATATGTATATATATATATATATGTTGTAAATCACCTCCGTGATCCAATACACTTGGCTCCATAAAATTCTTGGGGAACACCTTCGTGTGTTGTGACAACCATCACCTACGGCATTTTCATAATTAAGTTGACCATGTCAGTCGTCTAATTTTGCATACTGAAATTGATTTTCGAAAACAAAGGACGATTCGGATAATCATGGTGTGATACATATGCTCGTGTGACATACCTCATCACCCATTTCGCGCAAGTACTTGATAAAATTCTGGAAACGGTTTTTATATCCAGATACATATCTGCAGGGCAGAGAGAACAGAGTTAGCTATGGATTTGGGTTATTCCAAAATGTTCAAAGACAGTTCCAACGAGGTTAGTACCCAAGAAAAACAAACCAAGAACCGGGGCTCACAAGAATGATATTAAAATTACAACAGTTTACGTACAAAACAAAAAGAGACCAAAGATCTTACAAACAAATATCATTGCTGATTAAAAACGAGGTTAAACAAGGATGCCAGGTCCATCACTATGAGCACCTAACTAAAGTGTATGCCGCTCGCTTACCCTCCTTATGAATACGAGCCCAGATTCGAAGGAATTATTCAATAACATAAAACAGTTTCACACAAAACAATAAAAATATTTCACTAATTTTGTCTTCGCTATAGAAAGTATTTCTTACGACCAAAAATCATCGAAACGGGAGCGATGCCAAATCTTTGCCGAGTCCAACCTCTCTTCTTTTAGAAGAGATTAAACTTAGAGATTGGTTACTGGCTACTCTTTCACTAGCTTAAATTTTTTCAGCTGAAATTTTTCAGCCAAATCTTTCAAAAGCTATCGAGCAAGGATTACAGCTTAATGAGCTCCGTTGGATCACGGAGGACTTCAATTAAACTTCTAAACTTAAATATTAAATACCCAAGGCTAACATTATTACATAATGGGCTCTATAGCCATATAGTCAAACTAGAAAAACTATTTTGTAAAATAGCCAACCTTTTGATTAATATTGCCAAATAGCCAATCAACCACATTAATAAATCACGAAAGACCGTATTACCCTTGTATTAACGTGTATTAACTATATTAACGTGTATTAACTAAGTTAATTTGTTTAAAAATAAATTAAATTTTTGTTAAAATTTTAATCACGATTTTTTATTTTTAAACAAATTAACTCAGTTAATACACGTTACTATAGATTTTCTGTAAACACCAGTAAATGTTCTTATTTTTAAGAAAAATAACTTTGTTAATACACGTTAATATGTTAAAAGGGTATTATAGGTATAAAATATGTTATTAAATAGTCACCTCATCAATTTTGATATTTTGCAAAGAAAAAGGAAAGGTTTGTTATTTGGCTAATCAAACGTTTCAATTTAGCTATTAAGAGTCATTTCTCTTATTCAATAAACTTATTCAATACAACCCCCCCGAGAGCCCAAGCCCAATCTTTCTGGCTCTCCCTCCCGATTCTCTCTTTTCCAATATGAACTTTCCGAGTAAAGGACGAGAACTTGCTAACTCGACAATATGAATCAAATTCATTTTGACTTTAAATTAAGCTTTGTATTTTGACTTGGTATACATTACGTAAATTTAGTAAAAGTGAATAAATTTGAACCATCTCTACTTGCGAATCCCGGTTCCACCCCTGCCTCGTAGTTCAATAAAAAAATATATATATATACCGTTTTATTACATATACATGATTCAAAATTCTATAGGAATCAGTATAACGACCTATCTATAATGCCTAATAAGTAGCGAAATTACAGCTAAACCAAAATTGAGCGAAGCAGAAGAGAGTCTCGCAAAAGTGAAGGGGACTCACGCAAAAGGAGAGGGCTCAACGAAGAGCGCGATTCGACGAGGTCTGCAGTTGACCTCGGGGTCCAGCAGTGGCGGGCTCTCCTCGTCTTCAAAGCTAGAGGCGGGCTGAGCCATGGCGTCTTCTTCCTCGGCTCTGGCCTTGGCCTGAATCCTGGAGGTTCTTCCGGCTTGGTGTCTGAAGGAAAGCTTGGGCGAGAGGGTGGGACGAAGCAGAGCAGAGGTGGAGGTGGATCTGGGAAATGGCGGAGGAGAGAGAGAGGGATTTATAGAGAGAGAGATCATGATGGATGATGATTGATTGCTTGCGTGCGAGGAGGAGGTTAATTAAAAAAGAAGTGGGGCTTTTTGGGAGAATATTACGCACATGTAATTTGAGAGGATATTCGGATTTCGACTCGCCACTGTTCCAGCATCAGTCATTAGCATATGCTCTCTCCCTCTCTGTCTCTTCAATCTTCAAGCCACTCCCTTTCTCTTACATCATAACCTCCGCTGTTTGCGGTATAACTACTTAAAGTTTTATCAATTCAGATAATACGAGTTCAAAATTTAAAAAAAAAAAAAAAAAAACTTTAAAAATTTGAAAGAAGGTATATTGTCGTTAACTTTTTTTGTAAATAGATGGCCACTTTTATCATTTGGTATGCATTTCAAAACCAAAAAAACTCTGTCTTACCGTTTTTCACACTCCCTGGTCCGATCACTCGACTAATATTAAGCGTCCGAGCGATTTACGAAACACACCCCTCCCCCCCAAAAAAAAAATATCGAAGATTCAAGTCTGAAGTCCGCTTTGACCGTCGAGAAGATATTGGGTCCGGCACTGAATCAAGACCACTTCGATCAAATTGATGCCACGTAGAATTTGATCAACCTCTATAAAAATAAAAATAAAATATAAAGACCTAAATATGCATTATTTTAATTTTGTTGACCTTAAGTATTCCTATTGCTATTTTTTATTTTATTTTTTACTTACAACTTATAATATCTCAATTTATCAAAATTTACGTACTTATGCCGCTACTATTTCTAATAATAATTATGTTGGGTTTTCTATATGGAGGAAAAGACAAAATAATTTGTTGGCCCTTTTAATGTTTTCTGCACACTAGTGGGAGGGACAATAAATATTGTTAAGGGTCCCAGAACAAGAGAGATGACTGAATGTTTGTCCGTAAAAATGAAAATAAATCATATAAAGAAACTCGTTGAACATGTTACAAATAAATCTGGTTGAATAACTAGAAAATGGATTATAGTAGCTCTTAGAAAATATTTGTAGGTGATTCAGAAATTGCAAATGTGGTTCAGTGAAAATTAAAAGTCAAAGTGGTCAGCTTATTTACTTCGGGATTGCATGGACGACAATGAGACTGAGTGATCGAAGATATGTGTTTTGTGTCGTTGAGTCCTTAAAGTCGTCGCTTTTGAATCTTGATTGACACTTTTTTATGTGGTCGTTTCTCGAGTGTAAGGCATGGGTCAATGAGTCAATCCACTCTTGTATTATTGTTTCTCCATATTTTATTTACTTTTATAAATACCAAAATTTGGTGGATGTTAATATTAGACAATCAACTATAGTCATGAATTAATATTCTCATTTATTATGTTTCTTATTCTTTTTCTCCCTTAGCCTTGTAAATAGAGGCTTTGGGTGCTAAATTTTAACACTCTCCCAATGCAATAATACTATATATTTCCCTCTTTCTCAATCTCTATTGTTCTTAGTTTAAACACGTTATCAGCACGAGTCTCTAATCAATTGAGGTAATAGTTTTTGTATAATGAATTTCTTTCCTTCTTGTTTATGCGATGATGGCAAAAATTTAGTGAACATACGTTGAAAATTTCAAGAGATTAAGCCTAACAAAATTTATGTATTATTTTACAATATTGCGATGAAGGGCTATACGTGTTGGATTATTTTTTGAGATCCTATCAAAACAGCCTAGCGATCTTTTCTTCTTTTTGTTGTTATAACTTTTCTTTCTTTTTTGCAATGATAGTAAATTGGTGAAAGTGAATGCATTAAAATCCACCCCAAATCCCTAACAAGCATATCGTTAATAGCTTATAGCCTTATACATATATTTTATAGAAAAATTGCTCTTAATAGCCAAATTGAAACGTTTGATTAGCCAAATAGCCAACATTTCCTTTTTCTTTGCAAAATAGCCAAATTGATGAGGTGGCTATTTAATAACATATTTTATACCTATAATACCCTTTTAACATATTAACGTGTATTAACTAAGTTAATTTTTCTTAAAAATAAGAACATTTACTTGTGTTTACAGAAAATCTATATTAACGTGTATTAACTGAGTTAATTTGTTTAAAAATAAAAAATCGTGATTAAAATTTTAACAAAAATTTAATTTATTGTTAAACAAATTAACTCAGTTAATACACGTTAATATAGTTAATACACGTTATACAAGGGTAATACGGTCTTTCGTGATTTATTAATGTAGTTGATTGGCTATTTGGCAATATTAATCAAAAGGTTAACTATTTTGCAAAAAAAAAAATTCTAGTTTGGCTATATGGCTATAGAGCCCTATTTTATATTCTTATAATATCAAATCCTGTGATTTAATATATATCATATAACAAGTACATATTTTTATATTGCTCTACATATACCAAATCCTTATTATGTGATATGCCGTTATATCATTTTTATTAACATATATATACACACCTACCTTACTATGTGCCATTATATATAAGCCTTATCTAGAAATATATATCAACTAGCAACTTGAAGTTTGCGAGATAATTCCAGATTATGAAATGAATTCCGTTGACTACTAAATGAAAAAGGCATCCTACATGATGAGTATAAGAATCACCTTATTGGTCTAGAAAAATATTTTGTTAATACCTCCATTAACTATAGACAATTATTGAAAACAAGGTTCCCTACGAATTGAGGATATCATGCATCAAGCCAACAACAAAAAATAAAGATTTCCCCGATTTATAAGGTTCTCATGTATAATATTTTTATGTGTGATACGATATTGAAATCTCCACCACAACACATGTAAGATGGGTTCTCTCTAGAACGAGAGAATATTTGATTAATAATTTTGTCACAACGAGGGGAAAAAAATAGACAGTTGAATATACATATTGAAATTGAAATTATAATTATCCTCATTTATACTGCCAATCACTGAAGAAGAGATGATAAACATATATATATATATATATATATCAAACTGTCAGGCTCCAATCCCAAAAGGATATTTAGATTGAAATATGATATTAACATTTTACTCAAATCCCAAAGGCAATGACAAAATTGCAAGGAGCAAATAATTAAATAGTCATATTAAGGAGGTGGGTTTTCCTGAAGAAACAATTGACATAACTATTCCAAAACCATAGAAGGTTATCAGGTACCTGGAAATTATTGAATATAAAAAAACTCGAAAGTTGTGTCGTTATATTGAACAAATGGGATCAAGAGTTTTTAGAAATTGTCGACAACACATTATATACAAATTAGCGCTATATAAATAGAAAAGAAATATAGAGGATCTTGAATTATTGAAATTAAAACAATTGGCCAAATATGAAGACGCGATATTGGACCAGTAGTCCAAACATTTTGAAAGTGGGCATGCCAGTGGGGTACAAAGATATATGCGAAGTTATATTGAATTAATTTATGTGAGCATTTCGTGAATCCTGGCATTGAATGTCCTTTGTCGTGGATTTAGTATATATGGAAGTATTAATTTTTATAATATGCGTCTAACAAATGTGATCACAAAAGACTTATGAATTATGGATCCCGAAGACCCGAAGAAAAACAAAATCCTAGGATATATGTATCGGAGCATTAGTTAAATGCTTATGATGAATTTCTATAAAGAAAATATATAACTCCTTGACCAAGGGTACATTATTATTTAGAAGCTTTGATGGAAATTTATTATTTTATGATGAATATAAGCTGTAAGAGTTCCTGAAGAATTCTTTGAGGCAATTTATTGATTGAGAAAGAGTTTAATGAGAATTCATTCCTCATATAAAAGAGTTAGTAGAACTCTATACGATTTAGAAATATTCATTGAGTACCCTAGTGCTTATGATATTTATGAAATATTTTGTTTTAGTGATGAAATCTGCATTATAGTATCTTTGGAATACTTGTGTTTTTATGTTGTTTTAAAGGTTATCTATACATAAGGATCGTTACTGGATAATGAAGTATATCATTAGAAAATTCTCTCAGTTCGTGGGAAAATGCTTACAATGAAGTGAAAGATTCGATTCAAGCAACTGTATGGCGGATTTGCTCACAGAGGCGCTACAGGGACAGTGGGAATCTCGTAAATGTTCTTGTCATCAATGGGAGTAATACGCGTTGTACTCTTTTTCTTTTACTAAGGTTTTATCCCACATTGGGTTTTCCTGGAAAGATTTTAACGAGGCGGCTTAAATACCAAGATTTTGTGGATGTCAATATTAGAAAGTCAGCTATAGTCATGAATTAATATTCTCATTTATTATGTTTCCTATTCTTTCTCTCCTTTAGCCCTATAAATAGAGTCTTTGGGTGCTAATTGTAACACTCTCCCAATGAAAAAAATACTATATATTTCCCTCTCTCTCAATCTATTTTTCTTAGTTTATAACATTTACATGTTTAATTAACCATTTTGAATAAAAAAAAATTAAAGACATAAATTTATTAGATTGTTGGGATTGTAGGGTTGTGACAAAAACTCGAAAATACGGATTTTAAACTGCATCCACATTAAAACCGGGTTAAACCAGTGTGATTTTCCAAAAATATTGCATCTAAATTAATGGATGCAGTTGATGCGAATTTCAAAAAAAATTGCATCCGATTTAAAACTAGATCCGACTCTAGGTTTTCAAAAACCTAAAACCTTGATAATAGAATACTCAAATCAGGTTTTACAAATATTTTATTTTTAGATTTTCTCTAATTTTTATATGATTTTTTCTCTTCTTTATAGAATTTTTTCTTCTTCTTTTTTCATGTAACTTGAAGAATAATTCTCAAATTGAAATTTACTATATAAATTATTATTTTTTAAATAAATCATGGTTTTTGTTATAAGACCGGGTTTAAACCAAAACCCTGCAAATCAGGTTATAAACTTTTAAAATCAAGTTAAGGTTTTGATTTTCTAAAACCCGGATTCCGGATTCGAGTTCTTGGTTTGAGAAAGCCCGCTTTGATGGCTTTGGAAATCATAATAGTTATGTGCAACAGTTATGACGGAATCATAGAAAAAAATTATATTTCTTTAATATCCAAGTTTAACATAATACGTTACAACATAAATAATTCAATAGGACGACGTAAACCAATTGCATGCACACATTATAATCAAAAGGATAACAATTGATTTATGCAATGAAATTTTAGGTACCTGTATTATTATTCAAAAGAAAATAAAGAAGTGCAAAAAATAGAGAAAGTGATGGCCCGTTTGGTAGTGTTCTCGTTGATTTTTGTTTATTTTCGAAATTGTGTTTGGTAAGCAGTATTTTCTTAAAAAAAAAACATAAATTGTGTTTGGTGATTAGTATTTTTAAGAAAATAAAAAATATTAAAATTATGTTTGGTTATATAACATATTATGCTAATCTATAAACACGTAATCATAAAATGTATCATATAACCCAGTATTATATAATATGTCATTAGAAAGTCATATTAATAAGCATAATATTACATTGTCTAATAAATAAATTGATGTAGACCGGATCCGGAATATAGGAAGAAAGAGAGAGAATGCTCAGATGATCAAAACTGGTCGATTTCATAATTAATTCAAAACTGAATAATACTATTCGTTTGCATCAAAAAAAGAAAAAAGAATAAAGAGATCTCCGTTTTTCATTAAGGTCTCTTTTTTCTCTCTCTCTTTTTCCTTCTCTCTCTGTTACTCGTCGAACCCTTCACCTTCGTATTCAACTTCAGCAAAAAAAAATCCTTAAAAAAAGCTTCAGCAAAATCAACATAGGTGCTCCTCCGACCGGCGACGTACAAGTGCTCCCTCTTTCTCTCTCTGTTTGCTTCTTGAGAAAATTTAGAAAGGCCATCAAATGAGTTCATTCACTGTATAATATTGCATATTGCTCTGAAAAATCCATCACATGTGCTTCTTTTATTGGAAATCTTGAATACTATCATCATCCATCTCTCTGTTAATACTCGTTTCAATGTTCTCTTTGTTTGTTCCTTTTTTCTTTCGTTCTCTTGTGCTGTCTGGTGTTAGAATCTGGGTTCTTCTCATCTTCAGGTCAAAATCTGGGTTCTTCTCTTGTATTTTTGCAGCTGACATGTTGTTTGAAAATCTAGGGCTTTCATTTCTCATCGCTTTTTACTCTATCAGATTAGGTCGCCACTGGATTTTTGTGAACATTGTGGCGAACAGAACTTCACCACAGATCACCAACTCTCGATCGAAGCAGAAATAATCAGGTATTTTTATTATATGATTATGTTGGACAAGTGTCCTTAAACAAGCTGTATTTTTCCTAATGTAAAAGATTTTGACTAAGTCGTTGAATAAAAGATGGTGCTTATTATGTTAATCTTATTATAATTTCTGGTAGAGTAAAATAAAATGTGTGTTCCTTAGTTAATAAAGGATGCAATTATGGTTATTATTATCACAATCGAGTCAATGTGAGGAAGAATTAATAATCATAATAAATGAACTTAAAATGTCTGTGACTTGATTAACTGGGTGGGAGTACATTAATCAGAAAAAGTCATTAATGTCCTAAGTGATATAATTCTATTTTAGATTAAGTGTGTGTCACACTCACTAGAAGTGCATTAAGTATAAAACGACTTCATACTGGACTGGACTTGACTTAAACACCAGAAGTTATCATATAAGACCGTCACTGATAACTTGAAATTGAGTCACTATTAGATGATCAAACTAGACTTGACTTAAACACCGGAAGTTGTCATATAAGGCTATCACTGATAACTTGAAGTTGAGTCACTAGTAGATGATCAAATGAATATTCGATCTAAGTCCTGACTGACCTCAAGCCTGGACTGTTGACTTGATTGTTCTTTGATTTAACTGTTAAAGAATACATTTAGTGTCGTTCCCAATGCTGCTATTTTGGGAACATGATAGTCAACATGTAAAGGTAGTTTTGTCATAGACATGGACATCACATAGCTCTTTTTAGAATCAAGATAATTCCCTTGATTGTTGGTGGTGAGAAGTGAGAGGTACTCGTGCGCAACTTATGAATCGAAACCATAAGTGGGTTACTCACAATATTACCAACTGAGTTAAGGGTGGAAATGCAGTAAGAAGCAAAACGGTAAAAACTGTCTACTCATGTGTGGATCATCAAGTGAAAGATCAATAACCCGAATTTGATTGTATCAATGGAAACCTTGATATAAAGGGAATAATATATATTGTATCACTAGAGAGTGCAGCCTCGGGTTTATAGTGGAATAACACCAAGGTTTGACGAACCACTAGCAGTTCGTTAGAGTTTCAGTGATACGGGTCCATGGTCCCCAGGACAGCTTCGGAACGGATGATACGTACGTGATTTAAACATTCGATATGTTTTATCATTTGTCAGGATTCATAAAACTGAAGTCTGTGTCATATTTTGAAAGTTTTATTTTTGACGTGGCAAATGTACCAAAGTTTGGTACTGGAAATTTAACTGATAAAATAAAGTAGAATTTAGACTGGAAAGTTGTTGGAAATTTAGTTCTATGAAATTTTTCTTTTGGACCTGAGTCGTTTCGACATACGGTTTGTGATTTAGATAATTTCTAAGTTTCTGATCGGTATCAGTAAACTATGAAATTAAATCACATGTCACGAATTTAAATGATGGCGTTGCACCATGAAATTTAATGTGTGATATTGAGATCAGTGAAGTGTAATATAATTTAATTATTTTGATTTAATTATTAATATTCTTATTGATAATTAATTAATTAATTAATAATTAATAGATTTATATTATAATAAGATATATATTTGGTATATATATATATGGGTATATTCGATGCTGCCCAAGAAATGTGTGACATGGGTTTACACGAGTTTGACTTGGTTTGGATTTTCCAAATTTGCGGCATTAGTATCTAAGTTTAGGTATTTGTTAAAAACCCTAAAATTAATTTTGTCAATTAGATTGGTCAAGATTTAATCTCAGCCGTTGGATCATGATAATTAATTTGGAAACCCTAATTCGAAAATAACTTGGTGACCAAGTTTAAATTTCAAAATTGGCTAATTAATTATATATGTTAGATCGGTTTAGGATTTAATCTTAACCGTCGGATTAGAAATTAATAACATATGCATATGGAACATATAATTCGAATTAATGATAGGTAGAAATCGAATTCCTTGATTGGTAATCAAGTTTGGAGATTTGACTTTGTCCTAAATCAATATGGTATGTTAGATTGGTCATGGAATTAATTCCAACCATTGGATATAGGTATTGATTTTGAAATTATACATGTATACATATAGGGAATTCGATTTTTGCCACATGGACGAACCCACATCAGTCTCGTTTACGAAAAAAACAACGAATTAAACCCATATTTAATACTATTTAATACAACTAATTAAACCCCTAATGATTACACTTAACAAAACAGATTTATCCACGTGGCCAGAGTTAACGGCATTACGAGAATGAAGTGGTCAACGCCCCAAATGCGACTTTGGGTATTTTTGCCACCACTTTTAAACTTTGGGTACACGAGGGGTTCTTTGACCAAACTTTAGGTATTTTCAGCGTCATTAAACCTTTGATTAAATCCCTAATTAATTTGAACCATTGGATATTTCTAGATTCAATCTGGACCTTTGATTTGAGAGAATTAATTATATTTACCCTATATAGAAATAAAAAATTAGGGATTACTTCCTAATTGGTTTCACCTTAAGCCTATAAATAGGAGGCTCATTCTACACATTTCAAACACCTTCCCTAGAGCAAGAATTCGACCTCTCTCTCTATCTAGAGTCTGCGAATTTTTTAGCCTCTGATCTCTCTTTTCTAGTTCGGCTTAGTGAGGCGTTGTTCTCCGGAAGCTTTAAAAGAACCTTAAGTTAAAAGTTTTGCGGCGGAGTCCTGCCAGCGAAGTCCACGCTTTGGTACGAGGAGTCCATGAAAATATCCCCGAAGATCACGGGTTTTTCCCTTAGCATCGGCGGAGCCCTGCTTAATTCAGAACGCGCAACCGGAAGTCGTCATATCTTATGTACGGCTTTATGCATTGGGTCAATAAATGCAAGCCTTTATTTACTGCTTTATTTGTTTCCTATAGACTAGATTATTAATAATGTATTATGAAAATTAAAATGCTAATATTTTATCAGATCTTGTAATTGTGAAACGACGGGATAAAAACGACGGGAATCGTAATGAAATTCCCAACAGATTCGTGATTTTTTCCCTATTGTTCAGCCCTTTTTTTTTTGTTATTGTTGATTCTAGTTCTAGTTGATGTTAATTGTTAATAGTTCATTTCATTAGGATTACATATGTATTGATTTTTCAGTATTCTGAATCGCAGAACATAGTATTTTTTATGATCATTAGTCTACTGTTTGTAGGGCTTGTACTCCGTTTATTCAATCATATATATTTTATCTCTTGATTTGATGCAGATGTTTCGTGATGCATATATTTTATTATGCAATCATTCTTTACTCTACTTAATTTTCTTATAGTGAATATATATGGAGCAATCTAGTGAAAATCAAAGAGTGATTTGGAGTAAAGTCGAAGTAGAAAAAATGTTTTTAGAAACGTGTATGCAAGAAGTATCTATGAATAGAGACTTGGAAGTAGTTTGAAGCCAACTTCATGGAACAAAGTTAAAAAAGCTTTAGAGAGTAGTCATAATTTTATAGCTTCACATAAATAAATGAAGAATCATTATGATTATTTGAGGGAAAAATATCAAGCTTGGTTGCCGATAAGCAAGAAAACCGGAAAGGTTATGTCAAATGCCGAGTGGGATGAATACATAAAGGTACTTCTATGTATCTAGAAATTTATTATGATTTTTAGATGTTTAAACTATGTATTGAAATGATATATGTTTCGATTTTTGGATATTAGGCACATCCTAAAGCTAAACCATTGAAAAACTATACTTTACCATATCTGGATCTTTATACAACATTGTTTGATGGTACCACGACAACCGGAGTTTATGGTTTGAGCCCTAGTTTTACAACTCCTAGACCTTGTATGGCAATTCCGTATCCTATTATTGAGCTTGATGCCTCCGTTGAGGAAAATGATGTAAATGTTGATTTTTCCCTTGTCAACGCATTACTCCTTTAGAGGAACAAAAAAAAAATGCCTTACTCATTTAGAGGGACCAAAAAGAAAGAGGGTGAAATTATAAGAGACTGAAGATAAAATATTTAACATGCTCGAGTCGTTGGTTCAAAATAAACCCGAAAACTGGCCCTACCATAGGGGCATGCATGGCCAGATTCGATGACTTTGGATGGGAACAACCTTTATATTCCACCGGCGTTGGTGTACTTTATGAAGGAGATAGTTATAAAAAAACATGTATGCACATTGAAAGACATGAAGGCTATGGAAAATTGGGTTAAACTTATGGGGAAAAAAATTGAGAATTTCTAAATTAGTATATTGATGTTTTTTTTTTTTGGTCATGAACGTGTATTTTGTGTCATGAAGAAGATATATGTAGTTTTTTGTCGTGAACATGATTTTTTTTGTCATGAAGAAGATACCTAGCTTTTTAAAAAACCTCTTGTAGTTACGATATTAGTTGTCATTTATTTATATTTTATGATTGAAGAATTCTAAAACTAAATATATGAACATCTTTTATGAAGTATTATTTTTATTTAATTTAAATATTTTACATAATTAATTTATTAGTGAATTTATTTTTCTCAATAATTTGTACACGTTTATTTTATTTTTTCTATATAAATGATTCAAAGTAAAAAAAAACTGTAAAAAAAAAAAACTTGAATTAAGACCTTAAAAAAACAAACAGACTTAATTTTTCATTATTCAGATTCAGATGTAACATCTTAATAGTCAGATATGCATTCAGATTCAGACATCTTAATCTTAAAAAAAAAATTGAACATTAGTCGGCATCATTCTCTCGGGGGTCGAGAAAATTTGCCCTCGAATTTTAGCCGCCGTCCCGTAATGTGATTTTGCCACCGTAGTTGCACTTGTATCGGAACCATAGTCGTCGAGGAAAGAAAACTTGAATGGACCTATGCTCGAAATATTTGTTGGGCAGTTCATCCAAAAATAATATGAAAATTACATCGAGCGTCTTCATCTTTTAACCAATCGAAGCAAAGAGAACCACGGCTAATCGAGACTTGCATGACTTGTTCGGTGCGATCGCCTCGGTGGACTTTCCTAAAATCGAAACAACATTGACCTGTTTTGGTCAGAATACAGCTCGCGAAAATTGATAGCCACAATAGTTTTGATATCATCATTTTCCTCACCGTCTTCCACTTCATCGTAGACAATTTTGTCGTATACGGCCTTAGTGTACACTTCGGTTGATTCCATTTCGTCGTACACGAGCTCTTCGTAGACAACTTCTTCGTACAAGCCTTTGTCGTACACGAGCTCATTGTAGACAGTATCGGTGCATTCCACCACGTCATATGCGAGCTCGTCGTACTTCGACTAATCGTAAGCAACATCTTCGTACTCCACCTCCTTGTCCGTGGCTTCATCGTAAAATATTGCATCGATATTGGATTCGTCAAGAGGAGCCAGCAGCGCTGCGTCTCGCTTTGACACTACGGGTTAGGGCTTCCAATTGTAGACGTAATCTGAAAAATTCTTCACGTCTATATACGACAGCCAAATCAGCATCACGATCATGAATTCCTCTACATCGTCCTTGGTGCGCCATGGCGATGGTGGGGTGATTGGAATGACTCTGATACCAACTGATGTAGACCGGAATATATGGAGAAGAGAACACTCAAATGATCAAAACTGGTCGATTTCTTAATTACTTCAAAATAGAATAACACCATTCATTTGCATCAATATATATAACAAATGAATAAACCCTACTACCTTTTAAAATCAGCTACTAAATAAACATTACTACCTCCTAAAATATCTCTAACAATAGTATATATTAGTATGAAAATAATAAAGAAACAAATCAAATAAAAACCCTAACAAACTGAATATAATCGTGAATAGCTATGAGTAATATTGGTGATTATGTGCTTAGTCTTAGAACCCTATTTAGTCGGCATCATTCTCTCAGGAGTCAAGAAAATTCACCCTCAAATTTTAGACGTCGTCCCTTAATGTGATTCTGCCACCGTAGTCGCACTCGTATCAGCGACACAGTCGTCGACGAAAGAAAACTTGAATGGACCTATACTCGAAATATTTGTTGGGCAGTTCATTCAAAAATAATATGAACACTACATTGAGTGTCTTCATCTCTTCACCAATCGAAGCAAAAAGAACCGCGATTGATCGAAACTTGCATGACTTGTTCGTTGCGACTGCCTTGGTGTAATTTCCCGAAACTGAAAAAACATTGACCTTTTCAGGTTAGAACACAGCTCGCAAAAATTGATAGACATGGTAGTTTTGCAATCACCACTCTATTAATGGGTCTCTAATTCTATAAGAATCCCCGTAAGAAATTATGTTCATTATGTATTACGCGTGGGGTAACCTTTTAAAAATATTTTTACTAGGGTTAGAGTCCCATACTAAAAACCCTTATTACCTCATCCGTTTATACATAAAACAATAATTAATTTTCCCGATCGTGATAAAATAATTTACTTAATTTTACAAACAGGTTCTTTAATTATCTTATTTAATTGAGCCATGAATAAATAGTAAATAAAACTCAAACCGATAAAGACATAAAAGCGTTCTTGCTTATCTATCGTTTCTTACTACGCTTTCTTATTCTGATATTCAAGATCCAATCGCCTTCCGATGTATTCTCTGGAACTCGATCGCCGGGATGTGTGGGCTCCCACTGAATAACCTCTAAACCATATAATCGAATTCTCTAGGGTTTTAGACCCAGAGTAAATCGCAGAAAGCTGGAGCGAAGTGAGATGGAGATTTTTTTGATGTGTGTCGAGTGTGGTTTGTGATTTCTGGGTTCTCCTATTCATAGGAAACTGACCCCAACCACTTTCAAGAAATTCCTTCAACTAATTTGAGAGATTTGCTCAACCACTTGGAGATATTCACTCAAAGATTTTATTTAATGATTAAATCAAATAAATAATAAATTCAACAAAAAATCTTTCATTAAATATCACGTAGAATTTAAAACTAAATCCCACATTATTTTCAAAGATTCAAAATAGCCAATAATATATATTTAATAATCAAATTCGAAAATTAGATAAATATTATTAATATAAATCTATTTAATTATTAATAACAAATATTAATAACTAAATTTAATAATTAAAGTTATATTAATTATTCTCTTATTAAATATTCTTGGAATCAATTCCAGTATTTAATTTTCTACGATTTTTCGATTTACAAAACAGTGACAATTTCGGCTTTTACCAAAAACTGTTTTTGTTGGACATGTGTGTCCTTAAACAAGATATTTTTATCCATTTGTAAAAGAGTATGACAAGTCGTTGAATAAAAGATGGTGTTTATTATGTTAATCTTATTATAGTTTCTGGTAGACTAAAATAGAATGTTTGATCCTTAGTTTATAAAGGATGCAATTATGTTATTATTATCACAACAGAGTAATGTGAGGAAGAATAAATAATCATAATAAATGAACTTAAAATGTCTGTGATCTGATTAACGGGGTGGGAACCCATTAATCGTATAAGGTCATTAATGTGACTAAGTGACAATCCTATTCTGGATTTTGTCTGTGTCACACTCACTAGATGTGCATTAAGTATGAAGTGTCTTCATACTGGACTGGACCTGACTTAAACTCCGGAAGTTATCATATAAGACCGTCACTGATAACTTGGAGTTGAGTCACTAGTAGATGATCTAATGGATATTCGATCTAAGTCTTGAGTGATCTTGAGTCCGAGCTTCTGGCTTGATTGTTCTTTGATTTAACCATTAAAGAACACAATATGTTACTGTTATTCCCAACACTATTATTTTGGGAACATGATAGTCAGCAGTAAGGGTAGCTTGGTCATATACATGGGCATCACACAACTCTCTTCACAGTCATGATGATTCCCTTGATTGTTGGTGGTGAGAAGTGAGAGGTACCCGTGCGCAACTTATGAATCGAAACCATAAGTGGGTTACTCATGATATTACTGACTGAGTCAAGGATGAAAATGCAATGAGGGGCATAACGGTAGAAACCGCTTGCTCATGTGTGTATCATCAAGTGAAAGATGAATAACCCGAATTTGATTGTATCAATGGACACCCTGCTGTAATTAAGGGAATAATATATATTGTATCACTAAAGAGTGCAGCCTCAGGTTTATAGTGGAATAACATCGAGGTTTGACGAACACCCTAGCAGTTCGTTGGAGCTTAAGTAATACGGGTCCATGGTCCCCAGGATAGTTACGTAATGGATGATACGTATGTGATAGGAACATTTTTGAGATGTTTAATCATTTGGCAAGACTTATAAAACTGAAGTCTGTGACAGGCATCAAATAGATTTATCAGTGGCGTGGCAAAAGTACCATATATTGGTAACCGAAATTAACTGACAAACGAAAGTAGAATTTGGATTTTCTGTCAACATGAAAGTTGTTGGAAATTAAATTCTAAGAAACTTTGCTTTTGGAACCAAGTCGTTATGATTTAGAGAATTTCTAAGTTTGTGATCATTTCGGTAAACTATGAAATTAAATCACATGTCACGAATTTAAATGATGGTGTGACATCATGACATTTGAATGTGTGATATTGAGATCAGAGGATATTAATATAATTTAATTATTCGAATTTAATTATTAATAATTAATTAATAGATTTATATTAATATATAAATAATTTATATTTATATATATTATATGTGTAAAATCGAATTATGCCTTGGAACGTGGAACAATATAACATTCGAATGGATAGGCTTTGGTCTTTTCATAATTGCGGCATGAGTACCAGATGTTTTGGTATTTGAGAAAAACCCTAAAATTAATTTAATCCATTGGATCAGTTAGGATTTAATACCAACCGTTGGATTAAGATAATTGATTTTACCCTAAATATAATTCGAAATTAATAGCTTGGTGACCAAGCTTAGTTTTTCGAATTTATGTAATTAATAATATCCATTGGATCGGTTTAAGATTTAATCTTTATCGTCGGATTGAAAATTAATTAATTATATATATTATATATATTTTTCGAATTATATGAAAGGATAAAATCGAATTAAGTTTTTATTAAATATTTAGATATTTGATTTTATCCTAAATTAATTTGATCCATTAGATCGGTTTAAAGATTTATCTGAACCGTTGGATCTAGATAATTACAATTCGAATTTTAATATATATATAAATTCAAATTTATAAGATAAGAGGATAAGATTGGTTTTTTATTTTATCCAAGTCTTTTCTTATTTAATTAAATCCCTAATTAATTATATCCCTTGGATTTAGATAATATTAAATCTAGACCATTGTATTGAAATAATTAATTATATTTAATTAAAGAATTTGAATTTTAGGGGAGGAAATTTCTCTAATTCGGTTACAGTTTGAGCCTATAAATAGGGAGCTCATTCTACACATTTTTCACACCTTTCCCCAGAGAAAAATTCGAACTCTCCCTCTCCATAAGGGTCTGCGAATTTTTCCTCTGATCTCTCTCTTGTTCGGCTTAAGAGACTTAGTTCTCCGGAAGCTTAAAAAGAACCATCAGTTTAAATTTTGCGACGGAGTCCTGCCGGCGAAGCCCACGCTTCAGTACGAGGAATCCAGGAGAGTATCCCGGAAGATCACGGGTGTTTCCCTCAGCACCGGCGGAGCCCTGCCAAGTTCAGAACGCGCAGCCGGAAGTCGACAATAGAGGTACGGCCTTATGCATTGGGCTAATAAATGCGACCATTTACTGCTTTCTATTTATTTCCTATAAGACTAGATTATTAATAATGATTTATGAATATTAAACTATCTAATATTTATCTGGTCTTGTAATATGGTTATTATCCGATCATCGGACCGTTGGTTGGTTAACATGTTTTTCCGCTTAAAATAAAATTTTTAAATGTTACCCGGACGGTTAGACGGTATAATTCGCGATAATATTTACGGGATCCGAGATTCTGTTACCAACAGTTTTAATCATAAATCACAGGCCGTGTATCGGATTAACACGATGCAAAAAGATAAATTAAAAAAATATAATTTCCCACGACCCTAGAGGTGTCCAAAAAATAAATTCAATTATCGATTTCTATTTTCTGTGTTTGACCAAAACTTTGGTACTATTGCCACAATTAAGGTAATCAGTGAATTCCTGACAACAATCACGAATCACTCTTGATTAGATCTATTTTATGTTAAATGAATACAATAAACATAATTATTGCAATGTCGTCCTTGTGGAGATAGTAAGAGGAAAAATGGACATACACACCCGAGCTATTATAAAAGTGTAGAACTTTTACCAACCTCGATAACATTCCACTATAGCTCTTGGTTGAACTCTCAAGTGTGTATTAATTATATCTTCCTGACCACATGTGTCCATTGATACAATCAGATTATCTGAATCTAGGTTTTTGTACTATTATGATTCTCATTAAAAGGGTAAAATTACTATTCTTCCTTTTTTACAACACTTTCTTATTCTATGATTATTACAATCTACTCACTCAACATGTTATGATTCGGTAAAATAGGAAACCATGCCTTTAACACCCCAATGCATCTCTCTATAATGTTTCTCAATGAAGAGTGTTTATAATTAAATAATTCCTCTGGCGCAGATGGTTGAGGATTGTCTCAAAAAACCTAGCATATTACTGTGTCTGTATCCAGAATCTACGACGTAATAGTATGGGTGAGGTGGAACCATGAAATTATTTACTTGCTTATTGACGATAGTGTTGAGAAGTATTCTTGAGTCAGCCGCTGATCCTTCCCATCCGGTTTCGACATAAGTGAACAACATATCAAATAAGCACGCAGCCATAACATTCATTGTGCACTCCCCTTTGCGTCCTATGTATTTATTTTGTAGTGCAACAATTACACGAACAAAGATATGTGTTCCGTCGATCGCTCAAACAAAATTCTAATAATATCACGTGATAATATTAGTTTGAGTAATTACTATCATATAAATTCAATACACTAAGTTTGAATTCTTAATTTAAACCATGGCCAATACTTAGGTTGTTTTGAATCTCACGTGGAGTTGTGTTAGAGCCGGGATGTCGAATTACTTCGGGCACTAGATAGAGCACACCATCTAAAACATCACTAAAATAATGACTAATCACCTTACCTGAGTGACCAAATCTTGGATTGCACGATTACGATCGGAATGAGAAATAACCTTCATAAACATCATCAATGAGTCTTCTGGTGATAAGTGTTCCTTTGGAAGTGACCCCCGACTCTTATCCACTATAGCCATAAACGAAGCAGAATGCATTCTGCAGATGTTGAATAGCCTATATGGGGGGGCAATGTTAGTTGTTCAATTACATAGTCATGACCACTTAGAGCAGGTGTTATGCATGGTTGTTTGCTAATGGAAGCACAACGTGTTAGATCTCCTAGTGTAATGCCTGTGTTTGCAATGCTTTTAAATAACTCAAAGTTATCGGCAATTTATTCTTTAATCCACTCATTAAGCTTTTCCTCCGGGTCCTCTCCATTATGAGACATTTTCCACATGCAACAACTGGGTGCAATAAGAATTTAATATTAGTATACAGTGACAACTTCATAACTTCATTTGATTATACTAGAATAAGTTCAAACACAAGTAACAAAGCTATAAAAATAAGTAATAAAGCTAATACTACTAACATGCTGAAAATTGATATAACATAACATCAGACAAGTTATAAAGCTACAAAGATAAGTCTTACAGACGAAGAATAATTGAACGACACCACTCGCGGTTTGTTGCAAGCATGTTATATGCTTCGCCATATGCATCTTCATCCTCGATTCCCAAGCCCTCAAATTTCTCCAAATATGCGACGATGTCCTCTCCCGGCTCGAGTGAAGATGTTGGTGCTTAATTTTCACTCATAACCCTGCTTCGTATAACCTCTCATAGTTCAACGGTTCTTTCTTGAGCAACGCTACTAGCCTCAAACAGCCCCTTTAAACTGCCTTCAATGGCTTTTAGCATTGGATTTAGTTTTTGTTTCTTCACTCTTTTTTTGCTCATACGTCGTGTATCTTCCACTCCATCTGAAGAATCAGAACATTAAACATTCACTATATAGGAGGGTTGTGCGTTGAAGCGGCTTCTTGAGCAGGACTCAACAAAAATTCCTCGATCGCAATGGTTCCATAAAGATTTCTGCGAGCACATCGAAATGTGCCAGTCCTTTCTTCTTGTATTTTTTTGCCTAAGGATACTTCTGCAACTTTTTAAAATATAATAAATTTGGTATCAAACTCTAAAAACAAATTAATAATGAAACCAAAATATTATAAAGGTAATTGATCTTTACCTGGAAGTAACTTTCCCATACGTCATCTGAAGCGGTTATAGTGTTATTAATCGAATCCCAACATAATCCGGTAGTCTCTATAAGAGTTTTAAATTACCTAACTGCCGTGGGAAGTCTATTCCACTTTGCTTTCAATTTCTCGGTCTTATACAAGGGACAAAATTTAGCGCACATCTCTAACTCAACGTTTATCCATTGTCTTTTATCAAGAGTGGTCGAGCACAATCATTTTTGGCTTCTTCTGAAATCAGCTTAATAAACGTCGTTTCTGCCATACGGGACCAATTTACGGTTTCCTCCTCAGCCATATCTATATATCTATGAAAATTTGTATATCTTAAACAATAACAAAATGCCAGTTTTCAAAGCCCTCAAATGATTTATCCAAATGATCAACAAAATCGCACCAAATTCCGATCATGAGAACAACTAATTGAAAAAGTAACTAAAAAATAGAGCATTCCGAACTCAGTAGTTCCAGATGCAGTGAAATTATCTATATAGTCGTTCGACTTCGAGTTTGATTTCGTCGGTTCACCCAAGAGTTCAAGCTCCGTTGACAGAGGGCAGCTTCAAGTGAGTTAAACAACGCAAGCTCTATTGACGGATGGCAACTTCAGGTTCGCCCAAGAGTTCAAGCTTTGTTGACGGAGGGCAATTTCAAGTGAGTTCAATCTCATTAATAAAGAGTTGGGTTGATGAAGGGTTAATGAGGTAGATGAAGATTAATGGCAGGTCGGTAAAAAAAAAAATAGATATAGAAGATTAATGGCAAATCGTAAAGAAAACATACATTGAAGAAACATGGATAAATGGGGGAGATAAACCCACTTTTGATAATGGAAATAACAGTTTTTATTTTTATTTCAAATGTACGTCATTTATGCACTAGAGGATAAACTGTTTTCAACAACAAATGAATAGTTATTTTGCACCAAATTTTTTTTTCTACTGTATAACGATCAGAAAGGAGAAAATGATTTTGTACCAAACAGGCTCTAATGAGTCTTACCACTTCTCTGTAAATCTAATAAATTAAAGAAGTAATTAAGTAAGAGAGAGAAATGAGTCAATTCTCACTTCAAACTCCAAAGTCCAACTCAAAACAATATTATCTCTCTCGAAAGTAATCGACATTGGAGGAAAAGAAAATATAGAAACTAGAACTAGAAAGCTCAAGCTCTAATCTCTTGTAAAAACTTCTAGTGATCGTTGTTGGGGGCCCTTATAGATCAGGGGCCCAAGGTGGACGCCTTACCCGCCTACCGCAAGGGCTGACCTTGGTTATGATTATATTAATTAAAAGAATAATATTTATCCTATAAAATTTGTCAATTTGGTATCAGCTATGTTCCTAATATAAGTCTACCTGGGTAAACAAGTACGAGACAATTTTCCCGAGAATATATACCGGTTGCCCTGAAGGATTGAGGGACTCAGGCCTAAGGTATGACGAAGGACATATTTTCCGACACTTTTACCTCTCTGTGCCACAAAGTTCCTCGCGGAACCTTGATTCACGTCAGCGTATAGCCAAGAGTTTCACCTCTTCGTGGCGTAAAGTCCTTCATGGCCCTTCGAGTAATCCCGACTTAAAATTCTTGAGAAACATCATTCGAGTATAGTTGAATACGGAAAAAAAAGTAGAGGATCTGTTTCCTTCAAAATCAACTACGCCTTGTGCGAGCCGATATGTCTAGAAGAAAGCAATGTATGACTCCCAAATGTAAATATGATAAATGAGGCAAATGCCCATTTGTGGCTCAAGGTTTAAAAAAAATGCCCATTTCTAATTATGGAAATCATAACCACCAACAAATTGAAATATGGACTAAATTGCCCTTCTAATTTTTAAATCACATTTAATTATAATTCGTTTTTTTTAAATTAAATTAAAAAATAAATTTTTTCCTTAAATGTAGCAAACTAAATAAATTAAAAACAAATCTCCCCTATTAATTAGTATTATTTTCGATTAGCTGTACCAAATCACGTTTAATATTCCCTATTTTAACGATTAAAATCTAAAATTTATTTTCCTAATAATCAGTATTTATTTAGAAATTTTATTTAGGTTTTCGTTTGCTTAATTTTATGTAAACTTGTTTACGAAACTTGGTTTTCGTTTTGCCTCATTTTATGTAAATTTGTTTACGAAACTGGGTTTTCGTTTTGCTTCATTTTATGTAAATCTATTTACGAAACTTGGTTTTTGTTGTGCCTCAATTTATGTAAATATGTTTACAAATCTTTTGACACGATTTTGAAATTTCATATACATATCCACAAATGCAAATTCGTGTAAAATAACTCCAAAAAGTGTAAAAACATTTACAAAAAGCGTGTAGATCCATTTACAAAAATATTGCCCCTCCAAGAGAAATTATCACTTCAAAATATTATAAAATCATTTACAAAAATCAAATATATTACCTTAAAACTGTAAACATATTTACAAAACACTGTAAATAAATTTACAGTTACGGTCGAGAGTTTGGAGAGGATGATCGCGCCGCGACGGAGGAAGGATGCGCGACAGAGAGCGACTGAGGAAGGAGGCGCGACGGAGGGCGACCGCGACGGAGGGCGACAAAGGAATGAGGCGCGACAGAGGAGGACGCGACGGAAGAAGGAGGCGCGATGGAGGGCGACCGCGACGGGGCCACGGTCGCCTCCTCGGCAGCCGCGCCCACGGTCGCCGAAGCCGCCGCGCTCTCCGCCCGAATCCGGCGATGGTGGTCAATCCGACGTGAGAAGTAGAGAGAGAGAGATCTTTTAAATTTTGGGTCAAAATAACAAAATTAAATGATAACCTAATTAATAGGGGAAGTTTTCAACCAAAATTTTAGGATAATTAATTTAATTTTGAAAATTAAAATATATAATAAATAATAAACATGAAAATAAATAAATATAATTAAAATCAGGGTTAATATGGTCCAAAATATTTTTAAAATGGGTATAAATAAATTGTTTGAAAGTATAGGCAATTATCTTAAACCTTAAGTGATTTTTGAGCATTTCACGAGTTTTTCTATGTAAATATAGGCTCCTACCTACAGTCCCATTTCTTCGGCTAATTGTTTTTTTGAGTTGGGACACCCACACGAAGCCCTCCCGACCTTGTCTGTCTGCTTGCAACCTCGCCACAGCCTGACACATTCTCGAGAAGGTCCAACCGCATGCAGAACGTGGAGGAGAAGATGATTGACAAGAAGTGTACGCCATTACATTTCTTTGATCTCTTGCGCTGTACACACTTCCTCAAGCTGTAGAGCCATCCCGCCTTTAACGATTTCAGAGAACAATCAAGCCATTGTTCACCTAGCCTATTCATTTCATTACTTTCGTATGCACATACTTGCTCTGCATGTATAAAACTGCTTGGATCCCCAACACTAAGGATCTTTGAGCTCCCTAAAGAGCAAGAAAGGTCTTCAAATATCCGTAATTTTTAATCGACAATAAGTGCAATTGAGAGAATGATAGAGAGAGAGAAAAAAAAAGGAATGATTCCGCCCTTTCGCGGGAATTCTCGATCAACAATTTAGAACTTTACTTTTCATGTCGATCCTAGAAAGCTAGCGGTTTGTAGATACCTTGTTAATAAGTCAAAATCACGTAAAACTCTATGTGTCCATCTCTGTGCTTATTTGCGGGTTTCGATTCAACTTTTGACGAAATAACGCATAAACAAATTCATAAGATTTTATTTAACAATTTTTATTAATTTTTAATAATAATAATAATAATAAAAAAACTCTTCTCAATCATTCTAGGCTATCTCCGAGACTCCGACTACTATCTGGAGCCCGTGAGGAAACAAATGGGAACTGCCTCGAACATTCCATCGATGGAGCCTCAAATCATGATCCAACGGCCGAAATTGCTCACCAAAACATCAAAGATCGCCGATTGTTCTAGAAGTTGTACACGTGGCACCACCTAACCCTCTCCTCCCAAAACCCCTTTTTTTTTATATATATATATATATTTTTGCGCTCATTTCCCAAACCCTTCTCTCCTTATCTCCTCAATCTCCAAAGCCACACACACAGTCTCTCCAACCCAAACTCCATAACCAAAGCTCCGTCCTAGGGTTAGGGTTTCCAAGGGCTCTCGCCTGCAGACTAAATTCAAAGCAATGGCGTCCTCCTCCGCAGCTCAGATAAACGTCCTCGGCAACTTCGCCACCCCCAAGTCCAAGAAGGCTTTCCTCGGGCAGAGCCAGCGGCTGGGAAGCTCCTCGTCTTTTGGCGGCGGTACCGGAGCGTTCGCTCGCTCGTTCGTGAGATTTGGCGGTGGCGCCGGGACGAGAAGAGTCGGACCGCTTCGGGTGGTGAGCGAGAAGGTGGTCGGGATCGATCTCGGGACGACGAACTCGGCGGTCGGGGCTATGGAGGGAGGGAAGCCGACGATAGTGACGAACGCCGAGGGGCAGAGGACGACGCCGTCCGTGGTGGCGTACACGAAGAGCGGCGACAGGCTCGTCGGCCAGATCGCCAAGCGCCAGGCTGTCGTTAACCCCGAGAACACCTTCTTCTCCGTCAAGAGGTTCATCGGGAGGAAGATGAACGAGGTCGACGAGGAGTCCAAGCAGGTCTCTTACAGAGTCGTCAGGGATGAGAATAACAATGTCAAGCTCGATTGCCCCGCCATTGGCAAGCAGTTCGCCGCCGAGGAAATCTCCGCTCAGGTACTCATCTTTCTCGAAGATTGCAGTTTTCGTAGTTGTATGTTCTTAGGAGAAGACAGATTATCATGGTTTAATCGTTATGTGATGAGTATTTGCGTTGTCTGAAGAAGAAATATATATGAAATGACCGGAAGAATCATGTTTTTAGCTATTCATTAGAACACATTTTAGATTCTTGAGTTGGGTTTATGCTGATTGTTTAGAGTTAGTTCGCAAGTTTCGTCCCGATAATGGTGGCAAATCCTCAAAACTGAATTGTTGTGGTGGTGTTTTCCGACTCAGGTCTTGAGAAAGCTCGTTGATGATGCTTCGAAGTTTTTGAACGACAAAGTTACTAAAGCTGTTGTTACCGTTCCTGCTTACTTCAATGACTCCCAAAGAACCGCAACGAAGGATGCCGGTCGTATTGCTGGTTTGGAAGTTCTTCGTATCATCAACGAACCGACGGCTGCTTCCTTGGCATATGGATTCGAGAAGAAAAACAATGAGACGATCTTGGTTTTCGACCTTGGGGGTGGTACTTTTGATGTGTCAGGTATAGTTTCGTTACGGATATATTGAAATACCAGGTCTCTGTGGAGTAATGTTGAAATAAAACTTACCGATACGTTTCTTGTACTACAGTGTTGGAGGTTGGCGATGGAGTGTTTGAAGTGCTATCCACCTCTGGAGATACTCATCTCGGTGGTGATGACTTTGACAAGGTATTTCTATTGGAATATGGAAAATATAATCTTATAGAAACAGATTTTTCTGCATGAGTATAATTTTTTTTTTGAAGGAAGTATAATTACATGTTCTCAACTCGCTTTTTTTTTTTTGTCACAGAGGATTGTTGATTGGCTTGCTGGGGATTTCAAGCGTGATGAAGGAATCGATCTATTGAAGGACAAACAAGCTCTTCAGCGATTAACGGAGACAGCTGAGAAGGCCAAGATGGAGTTGTCATCTTTGACTCAGACCAACATTAGGTAAGCAGATAATAATATTAATATCTACTTCAAGTTCAATTAACACACTATTACAGCTCCGCGATTTTCCTGACAATATTGCTGCCTTGTAGCTTGCCTTTCATCACTGCCACTGCTGATGGGCCGAAACACATTGAGACCACGTTGACAAGGGCTAAGTTTGAGGAACTCTGCTCCGATCTGCTTGACAGGTACAAACGTGATCTGAATTGCATTTTTTGAATCTTGCATGTCCTACTTAAGAAACTATCACAGTGGACTTTTCCGTTAAGTCGAGCGGTTTTGACCTATATCAATGCATCAGGGTGAGATTACCGGTAGAGAACTCATTAAGAGATGCCAAGCTCTCCTTCAAGGATCTTGATGAAGTTATCCTCGTTGGTGGGTCGACCCGTATCCCTGCTATCCAGGAGCTTGTCAGGAAGATGACCGGAAAGGAACCTAACGTTACGGTGAACCCGGATGAAGTTGTTGCACTCGGTGCTGCAGTTCAGGTGGGTGCTGAATTGGTTTCTCAAAATCTTTGGCACTGTACTGCGTTATTATAGTAGTAAATGTGTGTTGAATATCTCATATTTATATATTCGACCATTTCATTTTAGCACACTTAGTCAAATTAGTCAACTTCTATATGTTATGATGTGCAGTAAGATGCTATATGTAATGATTCATTTTGTTGGTTTGTCCACATGTCTCTCTTTTGATGAAATAGTTATAATTGGTATCAGTTTGGATATCAGCAAAGTAGTAGGTGTTGATTGCGATGTAAATATTAGTTTTTTTTCTTCTGTTTTCACTTCATTATGACAGTTCACAGTATCCATTTTTGTGACTAATTGTGGTGGAGGGAAAGAAATATCCGGCGTGCTTATGTTTTATGTTTTATGTTTTTTTTTTTTAAATCTTCTATGATGGTTAATTCATGTTCCTTTTATCCTGTTGAATTAATTCCAGGCCGGAGTCTTGGCCGGAGACGTAAGCGACATTGTTCTTTTGGATGTGACACCATTGTCCCTTGGTTTGGAAACACTAGGAGGTGTGATGACGAAGATTATTCCAAGAAACACGACTCTTCCCACCTCAAAGTCGGAGGTCTTCTCCACGGCTGCTGACGGGCAAACGAGTGTGGAGATCAACGTCCTCCAAGGAGAGAGAGAGTTCGTGAAGGACAACAAGTCTCTTGGAAGCTTCCGGTTGGATGGTATTCCACCTGCCCCGCGTGGTGTCCCTCAGATTGAGGTCAAGTTCGACATTGACGCCAATGGCATTCTCTCGGTCGCTGCCATCGACAAGGGTACCGGCAAGAAGCAAGATATCACCATCACCGGTGCTAGCACGTTGCCCAGTGACGAGGTGCGTTTCTTCTCTAGTTGATTGTGCGTTAAGACAGCTCTTGCATCCTATCTTGCATGAGCATGGAATGAACATGAGGAGAGAAATTACTGCTATTCGCCCGCTCGGGCAAAACTGCAGTAGAAAGTTAAGACAAAAATAGACTCAACGACAAGTTTGGGATGCATTTTTTAAATTAATTAATTTATTTGAGCCTGCTTACGCAACTTATCTAATGTCGAGTTCACCACAGGTAGAGAGAATGGTGAGCGAAGCTGACAGATTCGCGAAGGAGGACAAGGAGAAGAGAGAGGCGATCGACACGAAAAACCAGGCGGATTCGGTAATCTACCAGACAGAGAAGCAGCTGAAGGAGCTGGGCGAGAAGATCCCCGGCGAGGTGAAGGAGAAGGTGGAGGCCAAGCTTGCAGAGCTCAAAGAAGCCGTCTCGGGCTCCGCCTCCACCCAGGCCATCAAGGACGCTATGGCTGCCCTCAACCAGGAAGTCATGCAGATCGGCCAGTCCCTCTACAACCAGCCCGGTGCCGGAGCCGCTCCCGGAGCAGGCCCTGCTCCTGGTGCTGAGGCTGGACCGTCAGAGCCTTCATCAGGCAAGGGACCCGAAGGTGATGTCATCGATGCCGACTTCACCGACAGCAAATGAGAGGCTAGCTTTTTTGTCTGGGTAAATGTTTATAGAAATGATTCTCTTCTTTTACCGTTGTCGGGATTGGATGGATCTGGTTTTGGAGCTTGCATTTTTTGTTTTTTCGGAGAGCGCAAAAAACCGAGTCATGAGGAAATAGGAAAAGATGATGCAGTGAAAGGTGAAAATCTTGACCGTAGCTTCGGTGGAGAAGCCAGTGCTGTTGTGAAGAATTTGGGTGTCGGGTTCAAAAGATATATTTTTTTGTTTAGACATGAAGTGTAAACGAATATGTAGTGATTAGATGTAACGGTTCGAATAATTTAGTTTCTTCGAGTCTATTTGTCTTAGAAAGGATTTGAATAATTGGTTGCCATGTTTCGGAAACTTGTGCTTCAACTGCTTCCTACTCACAAGTTTATCATCTTCAAACGACCATATTACTATTACATGATAAGTTACCAGTGATATGGTAACGAGAAAATAACTAAATAGCTACAGATATGTTAATAGCCTAGTCATAAGGATAGCAGTATTCTATCTTGTCCAAATTCCTTTGCTCACAACATCGTCCGTTGTGCGCCGGCTTCAGTGGTTGACCCTAGTCCTGCCAGCGCGTCCGCGTAGGTGTTGTCCCCCTAGTCACCTGGGTGAGGTTGAAGCAAGCGAACTTCTTGGAGAAGTCTTCGGCAATTTAGGCATAGGCCTCCATCCTCTTGTCGTGTCGCTCGTACTCGCCGTTGACTTGATTGACTATCAGTTGTGAATCCGAGAAGTCGTCCAAGCATTGAACTCCGATTGCGAGGGCTGATTGTATGCCGATGATGAGAGCTTCGTACTCGGCCTCGTTGTTGGTGGCATGGTAACTGAGACGACATGCCTTCTCCACGACGTCCCCCATCGGAGAGACGAGTCTGATCCCGACACCTGATCCTTGCGATGTGGCTGACCCGTCGACGTTCAGCTTCCAAGTCCCGGCTTCATAACTCAATTCTGTTGCTTCCGTCGGGAGCTCGATCAAGAAATCTGCTAACACCTTGGATTTAAGGCTCGTCCGGACTCGGTATTCCACGTCGTATGCACCCAGCCTGATCGACCACTTCTTCATTCTTCCCGACTGGTTGGTGCTGTGGATGATGGTGCGTATCGGCCTTTCCGTCATGACAACGATGGTGTGGGCGTAGAAGTGATGCCGCAGTTTCATCGACGCTTTGAACACGGCTAGGGCTAGCTTCTCCACTTGCGGGTATCTCTTCTCCGCGTAGAGGAGCTTACGACTGATGTAGGAGACGGGCCTCTGCTCCCCCTTGTCCTCTCGGACCAGCATTCCGCTGATTGCTTCGCCTGACACTGCTACATATAAGTACAACGGTTCCCCTGGCGTCGGCTTGGTCATTATTGGCGGCGACGAGAGGTAATCCTTGAGCTCTTGAAACGCCTTCTCGCAACCCTCGGTCCAATCGAACTTCCTGTTCTTCCGCATCAGCTGGTAGAAAGGGAGGCCCTTCTCGGTCAAGCGCGAGATGAACTTGTTCAGGGCAGAAATCCTCCCGGTCATCTTCTGAACTTCTCGTTTGTTCCGAGGCGAGGGCATACCCTTGATGGCGTCGATCTGGTCGGGGTCGGCTTCGATTCCTCGACGTGTAATCATGTAGTCGAGGAACTTTCCAGATGCTACTCCGAAGGTACACTTTGCGGGGTTGAGCATCATTCCGTGTTGGTTGAGGATCTTGAAGCATTTCTCCAGGTGCTCGATGTGCGTCGTCGCCTTCAGGGACTTGACCACCATGTCGTTGATGTAGACCTCCATTATCTCCCCGATCTGCTTGCTGAACATCTTGGTCACCAGCCTCTGGTAGGTTGCTCCTGCATCCTTCAGCCCAAAGGGCATGACCTTGTAACAGTACGTCCCTCTTTCGCTAATGAAAGCGGTTGTAACTTGAATAGGCGTCCATGAAGCTCAGCAGCTCATATCCGTGGGTAGCTTCGATGAGACGATCGATATGCGGCACTGGGAAGCTTTCCTTGGGGCATGCCTTGTTCAAGTCCGTGAAGTCCACGCATACTTGCCACTTTCCGCTCTTCTTCTTCACAACGACGGTGTTTGCCAACCACTAGGGGTATTTGACTTCCCTGATAGCGCCTGTCGACAACAGCCTGTCGACCTCGTCGTTGATTATCTTGTTCCTGTCGGACGACAGTTTCCTTCTCTTCTGCTTGACCGATCAATGGCTCGGGTCGGTGTTGAGCCGATGCGCCATGATTGACGGGTCAATTTCCGGCATGTGTTTGTGGGACCACGTAAGCTTCCTTGGTTCTTCTTTAGGAACCCTATCAGTTGTCGCTTGATATCCGGGTCGAGATCCGCGCCTACGCCGATGGTTCGGGTAGGGTTGGTGTTGTCGACGCAGACTTACTCCACTGCCTCTAGGAACGGCCTTCCATGTCCCTCCTTTCAGGTCGTGCTCTAGGTCTCCCGGTCTTCTCGCCTCGCTCGTCTTGTCGTTTTTGCCGCCGTTTCTCCCTCGCGTCGAGGTCTCGGGGATGGGCGGCGTTAATTGCTATAAGTGGCTTTTCTTCCTCCGCTCCGAAGAGGAGAGTGACGACGCCAGCATCCACGACATCGAGGGAGTCGACGATCGGGAGGAAGAGCAAGGCGTAGTCGACGACTGGCGAACCCCCCTCCGTGAATACATCCTCGACGGCACCCTCCCCGAAGATCGACAAGTGGCGAGAAAGATCAGGGTGAAGAGCTCCAGGTACACGGTCCTGCAACAACTGTACCGGAGGAGCTTTGCCGGACCATATCTGAGGTGCCTGGGCGAAAAGGAGGCCGACTACGTGCTGCGGGAAATCCAGGGCGGGGAGTGCGGAAATCATTCCGGCGGACGATCGTTGCTACGGAAGGCCAAGAGGCAGGGTTTCTTCTGGGAAACCATGGTCGTCGACTGTAACAACCCTGCCAATAAGTGCGACAAGTGCCAGCATCACGCCCCCGCCATCAATTTCCCGGTGGAGGAGCTATCAGCAGTCTCTGTCCCGTATCCATTCATGAAGTGGTCCATGGACATCGTCGGACCCATGCCTATCGCAGATTTCTTCACGAAATGGACGGAGGCTGAATCCTATGTCAACATAAAGGACTCCGATGTCGAGAGCTATGTCTGGAAGAACATCCTCATCCGCTTCGGGCTACCAAGAGAAATAATCGCCAACAACGGTTCCCAGTTCATCTCAAGACGCTTCCGGGACTTCTGCAGGCATTGGAGAATCAAGCTTAACACCTCAACGCCCCAATACCCGCAAGGTAACGGGAACGCCAAGGAAGTTAACAGGACCATAGTCGACACCAGGCGGAAGAATTGTCGGGCGTACTATGGGCCTATCGAACGACTCCATACTCAGCGACCGGAGAGTCTCCCTTTGCCCTGGCTTTCGGAGTTGAGGCAGTGATCCCGGCGGAAGTGGGAATTCCTAGCCTCAGGCGGACATTGACCCCGCGCGACGAGGGGGAAGAGTTGCAGAGAGTTAGAAATGGGAAAAGCTCGGGGAAAGAAAGATGAAGAGAAAGGTTGCAGAAGAAGGAGAAAGGAAAATGAAGAAGAAGGAAAAATGGGGAAATTTAAAGTAGGAGAGCGAGTTGATCCGACGGTCCAGGAGCATCGAGGGGGAAACGAGGCAACGTTCGAGATGAAGCGACGTTACGGATTCCGAGGCGCACTCGAGTGCGGTAAGACGTGTCAGAGGGAAACGACGCTTCACCTGCCCGAGGCCTACGAAACGACCGTTGGTTAGCCCCAGCGCCTGGAAATGTCAGGAAAGATGAAACGCCCTCGACAAAGTGCCCTCGTCCAAGTGCCCTCGCCGAAGTACCCTCGCCGAAGTGTCCTTGACAAAGGTGCCTCCGACGAGAAGTCCTCCACTAGGCTCGGATGGCTTTAATCATACTTTTCATTTTACCAAGTGCCAAACACTTGATAAAATGGGGGCTATCTGTTAAGGTCGGATCCATCCTTTAACAGTTACAGATCTAATTTGGGAAAAGACAGGCGATGTCAGCTTCCAAGGGATGCCGAAGGGCGACGAGAAGGTCGACGAGAAGAATCAACGACGACGACCGGCCATGGGGTCGAAGGTCGACGAGAGGAATCAACGACGACGACCGGTCACGAGGCCGAAGGTTAACGAGAGGAGTCGACGACGACGGATCATGAGTTCGATGAGAGAAAGACCCAAGCCTCACGCGAAGAAGGGAGACGTCAAACATCGACGAGAGGCGTCGACAGCAGAGCTTGCGGCGCCGAGTGACAACTGATGTGATGTGCATTTAATGAATCCCATGCCAAGCTCACCTACCCAGCATGGCCAGCCGCCCTATATCATGCGAAGCATGGGTTAACCATGCTTTTCAAAAATCACTCCTAGGGAAACGCGTGATGGGAGGCGACAAAGGGCGGGAAAGAACTTGAAGGGGCAAATGTAAAACTCTATATAAGGCGAGATAAGCCTCATTTGTAAGGGGTTCAAAAGAAGAGAGAGAGAAACTCATGTACTCACGAGAATATCAATATACAAGCATCATTCGCCGTCACATTGTCTTTACCTTTGAGTGTTCTTAGTTGTTAAATAGGAAAAATCGAACCTCTTTCTTTAAAAACAAGGGTTTAATCTTGTGACCGTTGAGTGTGTAACGCCCTCAACAAACCTCATTCTATCTCTCTCTTTGAGAAAAAGTTAGGCTTTGTGGGAACTTTCGAAATTTGAATTCAAGTGTTCATGTCCAAATCATAGGCTACACTTTAGTCGTTAGTCCTCTATAAAGTTCTTAATTGTAGCATTGACTCGTCTTGTCTTCGTTGGAGTTTCTGAAGATTTGAGTGCGTCAAGATTTTACGACGATTTCAAGACCGCAATCGAGATTGTCTTTTCTGAACCATGCTGCGCATGAAGATGTTTATAATTATATGTTCAAACCTATATGTCTGTATTTAATTGTAATTTGTTTTATGATTTCACACTAACTTTAATTCATGTTGTAGTGATTGTTTTAACAATTTTTGAAGTTGATATAGCATATTTTTGTTTGTTTTAAACTATATAATATGTAGTTTTTTCGTTATCTGCCGCAATCCATTACATAAAATTATTTTCGTTGCTACGTAATCAACTCCTGTTATATCTTGATTCACGTGAGTGTGTATATATATATATATATATATATTATCTTAGATCGTAATACTGTAATAACATTAGAGTTTTACACTATTACAATGGTCAATAGAATGAATGTAAAATCATCATTTTACAGTTTTACCTCTATTCCTTGACGATGTTGCGTGCTTTGTCATTAACTAGAGAATGAATATAAAATCATCGTTTTACAAATTAGTTATTTATTCATCTATACCTTTTTTTAATTAAGAAAATGATTCTAATTTGTGCTATGGTCTATTACTGTACCAATGCTTTGATCACCGACCTTAGTCAATTGGGTTCTTTCTGTTTTGACCCCTCGAGTTATTATATATCATTCCAAGAATTCTCCCTAATTTTGATATTCGAGAAAACACGTGGAGTAATTAATTGGAACAGTTACAAAAAAGAAAAAAATATCCTCCACATTAACCCCATGCAACAGAAGACCGATTCAAGTCATTCTCGATAATTTGGCGATCGGCTTAGATTGTCCGGATCAGGCTTTGATCTCCTTATTCGAAAACGTTGTCTCTTTCTAATTTTTTTCTTTTATTCAATCTCATTAGAGCCCTCGAAACACTAATTTTATCGCCCATCAGTTATGTAGTTGGGTTGGTAATAGTGTTCGCTTCGGGTTTTTCTCGTTTGAGGATTTTATAGTCTCTGTCCAGAAAGCTTTGCTTAATGAAATTGGATGACAGTCTTTGAGCGCTCTTTCATCGTCTGAGTCGCACCCGTTCTGGGACTTGAAGAGATTTTAACGACGCCCTTCCACGTTTCAAAGAAAATAATAATAATAATAATAATAATAATAATAAGAAGAGTGATTCAAGATTCAACAATATATATATATATATATATTTGTTGTTGGATTGGTCAAAAGATTGAATAGAAGATTGTGTGTTTGGCACCTAACAGGGTGAAGCAAAGTGAGTGGTCCAGTGAGACTGAGAGTGACTTTACATGAGATTACAAGACACAACACTGAACCCATTTAAAGACCCTTCAGTATCTTCGAGTTGTTTGGTGCTGAAATATCAAACAGGTGCTTTCATTCTCATATTTAAGACCCTTTTTATATTGCCAAGATTGTCTCATTGCTCTTTTAAGAGCTAGCCTTCATATTTCTGCGAGCAGTTAGTTTCCACAGTAGGACCATGGTAATACTGAATTTCGGACAATATAAATTAAGACCCGATTCAAAAAGGAGCTCACGAGGTTCGCCCCAAAAGATGATAAGCCCCTCGAGGCCAAGAAATGTCGAAGGCCTACAAAGCCCGATTCCCACAAGTGTAACCGTTAAGTTATACTTATATGCATGCTCGTAGTAGGGTAGTTTTTTTTTTCTTATTTTTTCATCTAATTAGGGTATTCTTTCAAAGATAAATATTCCTAGAAATCCGTCACTTAATATTTTTATTTTTATCTAGTTCAACAATTTATAAAATAACTATATCAATCAGACCCTGATTTGTATTTTTGTTTTATATAGTTTTTAACAGTATGTCTTTTCAACATCATTTTTTAAAAAACTCTTAGTTATTATCAGGACTAAATAAGCACTAAAGAAGGTAAAGTGCGCCCAAATAAAGACAAAGTTGCTACTCATGGACACAAATACTAAATGTATGGTCTAATTTGAAAAATATACAAAATATATTACTCCCGTGTCATTTCACCAACATCTATAAAAAAAAAATAAAAAAAAAAGTGAACGAAAAACACTTCTGTTTTGTTGACTTTGGATTCTTTTATCGCTATTATTTATTTTAGACCTTACTGGTTTAGTTAGTCAAATTTTTGGCACTTATGCTGCTAATATCACATATCTTAATGAACAAGACTTATCAACGAGATACATCCTATTTTCCTCTGAAGGGTGTAGAAAGTTCCATATATATGCTGTTTAATTTATTGGCAATAAAATGGGTGATCACTTTCAAATGCCATTATTCACATTTAGTGTGGTTGTTGCTACGAATTTATAGCATTTGCTGTTCACTTTATGATGTAACTTCGCTAACCTAAACATGGAAATCATATTATTCCTCTATTTTTTACTATTGAGTCCTTGCAATAAATGCCACACAAATTCTCGGCCAACAAGCAAAAAAATTAATTAACTTTATAATAAAATTACTCTGTCGGCTATCCTATAATTAATTAATTAATTAGCGACCAAATAATCCGTGGCAAAGTGACAAATTTTGGTGTATGGTTATGGTATTGGTCTAGATGTAAGTTTAGAAATATTTGCGGCATAAGTATCTAAAAGTATATTAAAATAGATAGTATACTCTAATCTAAATGTATTTTTTTTAAAAGACTAAGTGTAGTTTTTGCAACGAAAATGTTTTCAAATCTAAAAAAATATCCTTTAAATTATAGTACCTTTTTTTTTACGGTCCGTCAAGTGTAATGTGACTTCATTTTATGGGATCATGTTGCTTCCCTTGCAATTAGAACGTCATCGTCGTGTATCCCACCGATTCAAAGCGCATTTAGCTAGGCCTCCGGTCATGAATAAGGAAAACTTGAAAGCCCCCTTTACCGGGAGCTCTAACGCGAGCTCCGAATTTGATGGTTTGGTTTTAGAAGGTCTGTCAAAGCCGTGGCTTGTTAAGCCGCTAATATAAATCTATAAAAATAAACAAAAATCACAATCTAAAACCACAAAGAAAATCGCACGCTCTCATTAGATCAGTTCTTTTCATATACAATGATCATGAAAAATGTTCAATATACATATACAGAAATATTAACTAACAGTTTGAATAAGAAACTGAGCTCGTTCTCTTCAATGAAGCAGAGGAATTCAAGAACTCGATGCAATCTTCCAAGGCCTCAGCTCGATGGCAATCGATGGAATCTGACACAGACCGCGACCTGCTTAGGTTCGCTGATGATACTTTACCGGAAGATCGTCTCTTCGACGCTGCGCCGATCGCTTTCACGACTTTGGTCTTCAGCCCGCGAAGAAACTCGACCGGCGAGTAACACTTTGAGTCTCTCGGAAGTCTGAAGCTCCATATTCCGGCAACTTTTCTGTGATTGCGTTCTCTGATTGAAATGCTTCGCTTGAGAAAATCGCTCATCGGCTTGTCGCTGAGGTCGGGGCTGAAAGACACCCTTCTTCTGTCTTTCCTTGACATTTTGAACTTGCTGAAATGATGTGAGAGAGATCTCAAGAAGGAAAAAGAAAAGTACCTATGAGAGAAATTGATAGAAATGGAAGTGTGAGAATTATATGAGAGAGAGAGAGAGATTGAATAGGTCACAAGTAGAATTTATGATGAATTAATATGTAGGAAAAAGTGAACAGTGAAAAATTGAATGACATTTGACGGAAGGAAAGAGTGTATATTTGTTACCATACAATAAATAATATATATATAATAGTATTTATATATAATAGTTTGACTGAATATCAAGTAGGAGATAGTTTGGTTCATGCGTAGAAGCATATTTATCTGTATATAAGAGGACGTGCATGAGCCATGCACATTTACTAAGCTATTTTACACCTAAATAAGTCGACCAATAACGCACGCCATAAATTAATTAATCTATATTTATTATTACTATATCAATCAACTATATATACTATTTACTAATTGCTCTAAAATAAATTAGATCTCACTCAAAACAACAAGAGATTTGTGAAGGATAATTTCATACAACAATAATATTGCTATTGAATTCTTTTTATGTTCATGAAAATTATTATGTTGTTCCCTTTTTTCAATCACGTACTTTCTTATTGAGTGATGAATAAATACCATAATTCCCATGAACTTTTATTACAGTCTTATCCAATTTGTGAGCGCCTAAACAAATGATAAATTAATCTAGAAATAAAGAAAAGACAACATAGGGTTCTTTATTTTGCCCATTGACATTGCATGTATTCTTATAATGGCATCATCATTCAACAATTCCATTATTAATGAAAAAAGTTAAAACTTGCATAAAAAAGTTTAAAAAAAAAAGAAGAAGGAATGGTGGTTGTGGAGCCAATATATATATATATATATATATATATATATATATATATATATATATATGAGCAAGGGTGTGACATATATTATATTATATTGATTGCATAAACTATATGGTTTTAAAAACCGAGGTATATCGTGGGCACGCCGCTCTTTTGAGGTATGCGGTTCGAAAACCAACGCTAATCGTTGTCGTTTTCCCAAAAACTAAGGTAATTATAAATATATATATATAAAATAAATTATCAATATAACTCTTACTTTTACATAAAATACAACTATAACTTATAAATATATATTATAAATATTATTAAACTACAAAATATTCATCGGTAAGTATTTCTGAAAAACGGGCAAGATTTGTCATCCAAGTCCAAGACTCGATCATCATCAATAACCTATTTTCACGTCGGCATACTAGTAAAATGAAAGTTGCGGATTTCATTCGGTATGGTATTTAAATCTATGACATAAACATTAGGTTCCCAGGAGACAAAGACAAATTTGATGCCCTCCTCATCAGGCGTCACTTTTATGTTGTCGTTTAGTTTAGGCCCTACGCCTTATCTTCTTTTGTTGATCAAACTTGATTTAAATCTCTTCAAAATTCAAATTTACCCAATTTTTATTTAAACATCGTGGAATTGCATGCTTTGTGTTTTTATCTTCATGTTTAAATTTTTGGAATTCAACTTTTTAAATTAATAAATAATATTAATAATTTGGTTTATATTTTTTGCACTACTTTTCTTTTTCCAGCTTCTTTGCAGAAGAACTTGCTATTTAAGATTCTATTTTCTGGGATTGTTTTTTTGACCATCTGTTAATAATCAAAAGCTAGCTTCCCATTTCCCCATACTTGGAGTGCACTCTTTGGTCAAGATCTCTTTTACATACTTTTTAAGGTTAATGACGGCGCAAATACTCAAAGTTAGGTCAAAGAACCCCTCGTGTACTTAAAGTTTAAAAGTGGTGGCAAAAATACTCAAAGTCGCATTTGGGGAGTTGACCACTCCATTCTCGTAACGCCGTTAACTTACTCGTTAACTTTGGCGACGTGGACAAATCCGCTTTGTTAAGTGTAATCATTAGGGGTTCAATTAGTTGTATTAAATAGTATTTATTAGGGGTTTAATTCATTGTTTTGTCATAAACGAGGCTGATGTTGGTTCGTCCATGTGGCAAAAATTGTTATGTCAGTAACCCACGTTTTTCCACGTTGCCAGAATTAATGGGTAAGTTAACGGCGTTACGAGAATGGAGTGGTCAACTCCCCAAACGTGACTTTGGGTATTTTTGCCACTATTTTTTAAAACTTTGAGTACACGAGGGGATCTTTGACCAAACTTTGAGTATTTTTGCCGTCATTTTGTGTCATATGTTGTCAATATATTGAAGGAAGAAGGATATACATATACATTTAGAATCCCATAAGTTGTAAGAAATAATTATTATGCGAGACTTTTATCGCTATTTTTCTTCACTTTGGACCTTACCGTCTCGGTTGATTAAAGTTTGGATACTTTTATCGCGATTATCTCAAATATTGTACATGTCTTTTTAAAATAAAAAATAGGGTTAATGACGGAAAAAATACATAAAGTTTGATCAAAGAACCCCTCGTGTACCCAAAGTTTAAAAGTGGTGGCGAAAATACTCAAAGTCGCATTTGGGGAGTTGACCACTCCATTCTCGTAACGCCGACTTACCCGTTAGCTCTGGCCACAAACGTGGGTTGCTGACATAATAATTTTTACCACGTGGACGAGCCCACACCAGCCTCGTTTACGATAGAACAACAAATTAAACCCTTAATTAATATTTAATACTATTTAATACAACTAATTGAACCCCTAATGATTACACTTAACAAAGCAGATTTGTCCATGTGGCCAGAATTAACGGGTAAGTTAACGGCGTTACGAGAATGAAGTGGTCAATTCCCGAAATGCGACTTTGAATATTTTTGCCACCACTTTTAAACTTTAGGTACACGAGAGATTCTTTCACCAAACTTTGGGTATTTTCGTCGTCATTAGCCCTAAAAAAATATTATACAGTTCTATATGTTGTCATAGCTCTTTTTTAAGAAATATTAAGCTTAAGAACCAAAAGTACTTGAATTATTCATTGGAGCCATCACCTATTTTATTATATAGAAAAAAACTCTTACGGATGGTCGTTCAACAATTTTAGGATATTTCTAGGCTTACAAAATAAAAATAAAAATAAAAATTCAATACTAAAAGCTTTGTTTTGATAATTACATTCAATATGTAGTTTGATTTTTTTTTTTTTGGTGATGGAAATATAGTTTGAATTATTTGAATTTGATTTAATTGGAAAAGGACCCGTACCCCACAAGATCAAAAAGGAAAAGGAAATTAAATTAGGTGTTTTACAATAATGAATAATGATGAACGATCTAATTATAAAATGGTATTTAAAGAGAATAATTTGAGATTACCACTAGGAAATATTAATTATGCACTCCAACTACTTGTTTCTTTAATTAAGCTTCCTTTATATCAATCAATGATAGCGTTAAGATTTATACATATGATATTATTGCTTTTGTTCTATATTTTAACTTGAAATCTCAACATAATTTGAAACCAATGATTTGGTTTTGAAGATCCCATTAATTGCTGGATTAATCAATTGTATTGTAAAAGCAAGTGCCACTTTCATGATTATATATATATATATATATATATATATATATATATATATATATATATATATATAGACTCGAACTCAGCACCTCTAATGTCTTAAGTGATGTACTTATTACTACTAGACCAAGCACATCTTGTCGCCACTTTCATGATTACGTAGATATATTTACCAAATAACAAGAAGGTTGTCCGTGGCACAAGTATTAATTTATTTATTTTTCTAAATGATAGATTCTAGTTTTTTCAATTAGACAAAATATCAAACTTTGATATTATATAAAAGACAAGTATTTTTTATTGAATTTTTGATACTTATCTTATATAGTTATATATATAATGATAATTTTGATACTTTGTCTTTTTAATTTTTTTGAAACTTATCGTTATTTTGATACTTGTATTGTGAATATTCCTAAAAAAAATTATTTGTCGTGAAACAGCTGGAAGTGATGAATGAAATAGTCATAAAACTGATAACACAACATTTTGGTTTAATTTCATCAATACTAATAATAAGAAATTTTAGACAAAAAAGAAAAGAAAAGAAAAAAAATTAATTCAATATGATTACATATTAGTTTATTGACCCGTTTCGTGCATTTTTTTTAATCTAAATTAGTTAAAACAAGAAAGAATCTAATTAGATAATGTCATTAAATTATTTCCTAATGTTAAAAATCATCTTCAAAGTCTTCATTTGATACAATAAAATATTTGAATACAATAAAATCTATTTTTGAAGTTATCCATTAGATACGGCTTACCACATTATACATCCGGTTTATCTCAATTTCCTTACGTCAACTATGAAAACTAATTAATATTTAAGATTTAGTCATCGTATTTATTTCTGTTTGTACTTTTTTACGTGTATATCATTAATCACAATTATCTACAAGTTAGTATCGATAATTTTGTAGTTTGAGTGATATTGACGTGTTACTACTGGAAACACGTCGGAGGAATCTCAGAATTCTAAAGATTTTTTACATTAACATTCCGTCCAAAGAAACTTCAAAAATCATTCATGTTGTATGGCGTTTTCCTCCTACAACATGGCTAAAATGTAACACTCACAGTTCTTCTAGGGGTACTCTGAGAGTGGCAAGACCTGGAGGCTTTTTTAGAGCTTGTCGTGGATTTCCTCATGGTTCATTCTCATTCTACATTGACTCCGCTTTTGCTTATGAAACTGAAGTGAAGGCTGCAGTATTTGCGGTTGAAAAGGCGATAGAATTTTATTGGGATAAGCTATGGCTCGAATGCGATTCTACATATTGTTGATGTAGGACTTCGTCCCCTCAAGAAACGACAATGAACTTGACTGCCAGACACGAAACGACATCTCTATTCCTTAGTCAACACATACGACACCCATTTTACCCATACGACGTGGTAGCTGAAGGCATAAATGAACACGGGCTTTTACGAGAAATCGGCCCACATCATCAAGGAAGGCCCATCCAAGCCGAGCAAAGTACACCTCTTGGACTATTCTTCGAAGACCAAGTAACCCTCAAGATTAGGCACACATTCTCCAAGCTGATCAGCTCAAAGTGACTACCACGTCGAAGCATGAAGAAGTCAAGACCTAACACCATGGATACACCTTTACACGTGGCGATCATCAAAGCATCAACATGAGAACTTGGTCTTGTAGCCATTACATGAATTGAGGAAAAGAGACAAGATGTTTAGGCTATAAATAGGATGTATTATGTTAATCAAAGGACACGTTATTACCTTTTACAAGCGACCTTACTCCTACACTCTGTATTCATTCGATATCAAGAAATAATATTCTCTTTACCTAAATTCTTCAATTCGCCAATACTTATTACTATTTATCAGATTTGTTGTCTTATACGAAGTGGATTCATCATGAATTATTGAGATCCATCATCCTTCACATCATATCGAAGTGCGATCACTTCGTGACAGTGTTCAACTTTTTCAGAAGAAATCGAGTATAATGCATCCGCTTTGAGGAAGTCATCAACTTCAGAGTGTCTCATATCTTTTGGGAGGGAAATAGAGCAGCAGATGCATTAGCCAGTTTTAGTGCTCAAAATCTGGATAATCGTTAGTGGCCTTCCCACCCGATATTACTTTCTCTTTGTATACGATGGCATTTGTTTAAAATAAAAGTTTAGGTTAGATAATTCTCTTCTCTTTTGTTATGGTGAGTAATATTTGATATTTTCATTTATATTATTGTGGGCACTAGTTCTTTCTTTGTGTTTCTTCCATGCCTACATAGTTGAGATTCGAGTTCACTTAGCGAGATTTCGGGCCTTCATCTTTAGCTAAAAAAAAAAGACACCGCTCATTACTTGTAATAAATTATATTATTGATAACACTACAAGATCTTACCGGGTCACATCATAAATTTATTTTAAAATTAATAAAACAAAAAATGACAATCGATATCACTATGTTCGTACCAACTTAGAGGTTCATGACTTTTTTTTTTAAGGAAAAGATAATTTGATTGAGAATTAGGGCCTTAAATCCTTTCGAACATACAAATCCAGCCACTACGGGCAAGAAGAAGACCACAAGTCCGATGTCCCTTCGGGGATACATGATTTAGCTAGCGCGTTAGGAACTTCGTTACAAAGTCTAGGAATCCACAGGATTTTCCCTTCCGGTGCAACTTTTGTTAGCAAACCATCAATGCTCCGAATGAGGGGTCCTTGCAAGATATTGAAAGCTTTCCCGTTGACAAGGTGAATAGCCCGGATGCAATCGGATTCCACTACCGAGACTTGCCAACCCCTGTCATAGGCAAATTGAAGCCCATGGACTATGGCCATACATTTCGCCGTCAACACCGAGTCCACCACACCTAGCCGCGCGCCCGTGACCCCGAGAACCAAGCCGTGAGAGTTTCTCACAACACCATCCACCGTCACTTGACCGCGCTATTCCATCCAAGCCGCATCAACATTAAGCGTTAGCCCCCCATTCTCCACCCCCATCCAACAAGGTTGTCTACCCGCTTGGTTGCCGTTACCCGGTGAACCCATGAAGTTTGTTGCTTTCTTGAAGCTATCGAACCATCCCGCCGTCTCTTCAATCCATATTTCCAGTCTTTTAGGGTAGTTCTCAAAAAGTTTGAGATTCCGGTCCTTCCATGCCGCCCACACTAGCCCGCAAAAGAGTTCCAAGTTCGCCACGGAGAGGGTATCCATAGCCCGGAGGCATAACTCTTTAATAGAATCACCCCCGTTTTCTTGGTCCAACGGTACAAGATCGAGCTTCTCCATATAGCTTGCGCTCTATCACAACCCCAAATTGCATGAAAGCTATCCTCCGGGAGTGCTCCGCAAAACTTGCAAAATGGTAAACAATCAATTCCTCTACCACGGAGCGCACCAAAAGTCGGTACCACGTCAAACCATATTCGCCAGATTAAGTGTTTGACCTTGGGTGAGATTTGTAATCCCCACAAAGTCTTCCACCACCGTGGTTCGTGGGAGTCCGAGCTCTACGGACCATCGCGGGTAGACAATCTCGCGAGGCGGTAACCCGACCGAATCGTATAGTTTCCGTTGTCCTCGAAGTGCCACACTAACCGGTCCAAATAGTCTTCCCGACCTAAGGGGATCCTCACAATTGCTTCAGCATCGTATGGGCTCATCATATTCCGAACCAAGTCTTGATCCCACTTCCCATTCTTTATGAAATCGGCTACTCTCCAAGGATACTTGTCGTTGGGCTCACTGGTTATCACGCTGAAATTCCCCGCCCTCGGAATCCAAGGTTGAGAAAAGGCCCTTAGGTTTCCGTTTCCGACTTGCCATCTAACCCCACGTCGAACCAAATCGCGTCCCCAACAAAGACTTTTGCAAAGAAAAGATAAGTGATGCTTACATTCGAAATCGAGAACCGAAGAATGCGGGAAATACTTTGCTTTGAGAAAACGAGCCATCAAGCAATCGAGGTGTTGGAGAATACACCACGTTAGCCTCCCCACGAGAGCACGATTTAAGTCACCAAGGTATTTGAAACCTAGACCCCCGTCCACCTTTGGTTTAGTGATGAGTTCCCATTGTTTCCAATGAATTTTTTACTTGTCTTCCGATCCGCCCCACCAAAATCTAGCAATGAGTCTATGAAGTTCATCAATAATGGTGGCGGGGATCCGAAAGAGGCTCATATAGTAGTCGGGATAGCTTGTATGACCGATTTCACGAGGATTTTGCGTCCTCCCGCCGAGAACAAGTTCGATTTCCAAGCTTGGAGGTGCTTGTTAACTCGGCTCGTGAGGTTGTTAAATGTTGCTACTTTTTGGCGCCCGATTTGTGTCGGAAGCCCAAGATAGGACTCAAGTTTCTCCACCACGGCCATGTTAAGAATACTAGCAAAATGGACCACCCGCTCCTCCGAAATATTGCTCGAAACGCACACATGGACTTGGCCATATAACCCTTTGTCCTGAGCCTTTATCGTAGGTCACAAGGAGGGATCTAATTGTGTTGCAACAATTGTCATTTGCTTCACAAAATACAATACTATCGTCCGCAAAGAGGAGGTGCGTCACCGGAGGAGCCTCGGGGCGACACACAAATCCTCTTAGAAGACCAAGACGTTCTTGCCCACAAATAAGGGCGGAGAGGCCTTCCGCACATACTAGGAAGAGGTATGGCGATAAAGGACACCCTTGCCGGAGCCCCCTCACCAGAATGAACGTCCTTCCGGTTCTCCCGTTGATGACGACGGAAAAAGCCGGTGTAGATATGCAATCGTGGATCACGTCGATCACTCTTGATCGGAACCCCATTCTCTTTAACATCGTGCCGACGAATCCCCATTCCACTCTATCATATGCCTTGCTCATATCGAGCTTAAGAGCTAAGCTTCCTTTTTTTTCCTTTTTGTCTTTCGTTTAAGCAAATGGAGGAGCTCAAAGGCGATGACGGTGTTGTCCGTGATTAACCTACCAGGGACAAAGGCGCTTTGTGCGTCGGATATGACGGAAGAAAGCACCTCTTTGATGTGGTTTGCCACTTCCTTTGTCACAATCTTGAGGGTAACGTTGCAAAGACTAATGACCTTCAGCGGATTCTTGATCTTAGGAATAAGAACAATATCCGTTGCGTTCCAAGGCCGGGCACTAGCACGCCCATTCAAGACGGCCAAGCATTCCTTTCGCACCTCCTCCCCTAGCACATTCCAAAACCTTTGGAAAAATAAAGCATGATAGCCATCGGGGGCCGGAGCCTTGAGGGGTCCCATCGAGAACAAGGCTTTATCCACTTCTTCACCCGTGAACTCTTCGTCCGTGATGTGTTGTTGCCACTCCGGAAGCGAGCGGACATCTTCGCGTGTGATCATATCGAAGTCGTTTTCGGATGCTCTGTTAGAAGCAAATATGTTGGCCTCGAAAACATCTCGGACCTCCCGTTCCGCCGTGATCCATACTCCCTCCTCATTTTGGATGCCTCGGATCAAGTTTTGAGACTTTCTCCTCACAGCTCTCGAATGGAAGTAAGCCAAGTTCTTGTCGCCACCTTTAAGTCAATCCGCTCTCGCTCTTTGCTTCCAATAGCCTAAGATATTTGAAATACAAATTACAAGATTGATGTCTTATCAATGTAAGTAAGACATTGTTGGCCCATATATTAGATATGCCCTTAGATTTGTTATTAGTCTAATGATTTAATTATGACACGCTTAATTAAGATTGGTAACATACTGTATTAAGTCTATTTAATTGGACTTAAAACTTAGAAATTTATTATCACCCATTCACAAGAACTCTCTCTCTCTCCGAGCCCGAGAGCGCTTCCCCTTACCTCGGGAGTTGCGCATCACCATCAGCCTCTTCCTGGATGTCAAGAAACATGTTTGCTTCACACATGCACAGCGCTAGTAATCTTTCATGTGGTATTCATCCACCGGATGCTCGCTTAACGGAAAAAGCTTTCAAGTGCAACCGATGCGAAAGTACGTGATTGGTATTTTGAAGCTCGTCGATACGACGATGCAGAAACGGATTAGAGCACTTGAAGTGTAAGAACACTTCTAGGGTAACTCAATTGCAATGACTGCAACCAGCAGCTCGATGTTGACTGAGATTGTTTTATCATATCTGAGGGTATACCGACGACAACATTTCATAAAATAATAATATTTAAAATATCTATTAATGCACTAAAAGATTGAATTCATTGGACTTTCCGGCCAGAATTTTAAATTTTAGAGGGCGATTGGCGCGCCACCTCAAATCACCGGGCTTCAAAACCTTGGGCATTTCATATCCGGTGGATACAAGCACGTTCTTAATTGCTCCATTTAACGAAAATACACGCAAATCCACAAAATATTGTGATTAACAATCTCGATGGTCATAAAATGCTAGAGAACAATTCCACATATTTTTCTTAGAGAAAATTAATGACTGTCAACATGGAGAAATGAGAATACACAAATATTCTCAAGGGCAAGCCTCAAAAGTAAGTACTGAAGATAAATTCGTGGCTGCCCGGGAAAGTCAAGGCTGTTCCGATCGAAATCCAAAAATAAAAAAAGTGCCCGAAATCTTTTGGTGTCTTTAGCTTCCGCTTACTGCTGTGACTGCTGCCGGCTTTGCATCTTCTGCCTTCTCATGCTCTTTATTCAGCATCTGAAAACAAGGTTCAAAATATTCAAAACCAATTTTTCTCTCCGAACAAGGGGATACAGAAAACGGTACAGAAAAATCTCTATATATTTAATACCGACCAAAGAATTTTATTATATTATCGAAGTTATAAATTTATTAATTAAGTTTCTACTGTATAATTTCATTCATCCCCCAGGTGCTAAAAAGGAAACATGTATGGATTTTGAAGCATCTTGTATAAATTTCAGAGAAGTGTATAAAAAGAGTAGAAAGAGCGGACGCTACCTTATTGTTGATCAAGTTATGAAGTGCGATGACGCTGCGGATCAGTGAAGAGAGATATATGACCAGCATCATATCATTCGTTTTCACTACCAAAAAAAAAAAAAAACATGTTGACAAAGAGACTTGTAATGTAACTGGACCAATGAAATTTTGGTTATATCAAACTGAAACGAATGATTAGAATGAGACTGATATACCTGCAAATGCCTTAATTAACTCGGAAACATTGAGATTCGGAAGAAGATTGAAGACGTCCTGCAATTTCAGCAATCCTTCATTATTTTTGAAACCGCAATTTTACGCAATTTATACATGAATAATGAATTCAACATCGATAAACTATACCTGCAAATGGTACAATATTTCATGATTTAATGGAAGTTTTTCTTCGATTACAAGGTCAAGGTAACCGCGTATTTCTCGTAAGCGGGCATCCAAACCCTTCAAGGCTGTGAGTTTTCCAGTAACCTGACCAAAATGTAGATGCTTCAGTCTCAAGTTCCTAATAAACGAATGAATAAGAAAATAATAATAAAGAAATATCACACCTCAGTCGCCAGCGTGCTAATGGTTGTATCCTTGACATCTCTTAGTAGATGCTCGACTCCTATTTTTGAATGTCATGTAGATATAATCAGATAATTCACACACAGAAAGCATAGTAATAAAAAATATTAGTATTAATATCAACGAATTCCTGGTGTGGAAGTACTAATACAAGTATGTAGTATACACTAAGTCTAGAATCCTGCACTTACCTATCTCCTCAACCTCATGAGCTGCAATTTCCGAGGGAACGTGAACAAAGATCTTTTGGCTTTTCTGCGTAGCGTTCTGTAGCCAACAAAACAGGATTACAATCATGTATGTGAAACATGCTAGTCGAGCGGTACTGATATTGTGATCCTTAATGGGTGCTATCTGTTGAGATGTACACTTCATAAGTATCAGCCACAAAATTTATACCTCTTTAACTTCTTCAACATCGTAATAGGCTTTAGTCGGTATTCCCAATTCTTTAGGCTGGACATCGATAATGACCAACACAGGGTTTGGAACATAGCTGCAACATGTTACAAAACCAATCAATAATCCAAAAGGTATAAAAATTGTGACTAAAAAACCGCAATACATGTTTTTTAATTAATCTCAACGAAGGCGATTAACAAGAACACAAGCCTCCAACATGAAAAGAACTGAAAAGATAGAAAGGTTCAGTATATTCTTGAACAATTACTAATAAGATGCGCAATAATATGTCTAGTTCATCACTTATCTCCTTTCGGTAGTTATATTCTCTCATTGAAGACAAAGATTCTTACTTGTGGAACAAGCGGTGAACATCTAGGTCATTTTCCCGTAGCTTCGGTCCAGTACTGTACCAACCAACCACATGCTCCTTGGCTGCACATTACAAACACGTGATTGAACTCGTTAATAATTTATTTTACTGGAATCAAGGATACTGTGCAATTTTGATAAATATATACAGTACCATTTATTCTCTTGAACATCGAGAACATTGATTCATGGTAGTTGTGGTCGAGAAACCAAATGCTCGGGTCTTTCTCATCCTCTTCAAAAGGCACTGAAACACCAACAAATTGATATTATACGATACCGACAAAAATTCAAGATCCTCTGCGCTGTAGTGACCATGACATCGAAATTACGAGCACCATTTTGTAATTGTACTTGTAAAAGTCTTCAATTTGTTGTGGAAATGGTAATGGGTAACTATAAATTGAGTGCGAATTCGATCTTCAATATAATTCAATACATGGAAAAGCGTTGTAGGCTTAGATCTGCACAATTCCAGGTCTTAAATCTCTACCATTGACCATCCTCTCAGAAAGAGATACATTCTACCATTGAAAATCAAGCTTTGCTCCAGCAACTGCTCTAAATTCACCATACAGCCGAATTTCCAATGCGTATAACTTATCCCAATCGAAACCCTAATCTCAGCAGAAAAGATTGGGGATTTCATTTCTAGGGTTATGAAATCGAAGCGGGCGTACCGGCGTAACTGTTGGTGACGTCAACGGTGCCTCGGAAAGAGCTTCCGAGGAGAACTCCGACGACTCGCTTGCGCGTGTCCTTGGCGACTCGGTTGTAGTTGTCGACGATGCTGAGCAGAACCAGAGGGTGAACGATGACCTTCTCGATTGGCCGTGACGAAATCTGCTGAGTCTTGATGACATCCATTGTCGAGGAGTTGAAGCTTGCTTTGTTCCGATCTCCGAATCAAACCCTTGCTCTGCTTCTTTGGGTTTTCGTGCTCCCAAAGAAAGTTGGGAAGCCAAGCAAGAGAGAATGGAGTGAGTAAATTACCTGTGTAACCCTCCCTCCCTGGTTTGGGAATTGAAATTACGTTGATATTACTATTTTACCCACCCACTGTAATCCGCTTAAAAACATAGGTAAAGTAAAAGTATTTGAAAAAGTATCAAACTTAAGGTATATTTTAAATTTTATTTTTAGAGGCAAGAGTATTAAGAAAGAAATTGTTAACCTTATTTGGATTTTGAATCAAATCCATACCCTTAAGGGCCCACTGCTAAGAAACATGAATAGTGGCCGAGAGGGGTATGGATTTGACAAAAAATCCAACCGAGGTCATTCTTGCTATTTGCCTGAGTATTAAAATGTTAAAAATTATTTATGCCATTAGTACCACATAGTTAACTTTTATAAAATAGGGTAAACTGCGGCTAATGTACCCAATGTTTGATTTTCTGCGGATTATATACCCAATGTTTATTTTTGGCGGCTAATGTACCCAATGTTTGATCCGTTAGATATTTTTGGGTTTTCCGTCAGTTGACCGTTAGAGAGTTATATGTACACTTTTCGTATTTTTGACATAACTCACTCATTTTTTGTCCAAATTTTATGCACGACCTATGGTTGGAAAGATAAGAGATAGATCTACAACTTTAATGTTTTAAGTTTTGTAAAATCAGTTTTAAAAAAATACGAAATTTCAAGTACAACGTAAAACTGGACATTAGTTTAATGCAAAATATTTGTTTCGAGCAAATTTTAATATACTTAATGACTTTTTATGATGAAACGTAAAACTAAAAAGTTGTAGATAAACTTTTTATCTTTCCAACGGTTGTTTATTTATAAATTTTGGACAAAAAATGAGTGAGTTATGCCAAAAATATAAAAGATGTGATGTGAAATAATATTTCATATTTTTGGCATAACTCATTCGTTTTTTATCCAAAATTTATAAATAAACATCCGTTGGAAAGATAAAACATTTATCTACAACTTTTTACTTTTACATTTCATCATAAAAAGTCATTAAGTATATTAAAATTTGCTCGAAACAAATATTTTGCATTAAACTAATGTCCAGTTTTACGTTGTACTTGAAATTTCGTATTTTTTTTAAACTGATTTTACAAAACTTAAAACATTAAAGTTGTAGATCTATCTCTTATCTTTCCAACCATAGCTCGTGCATAAAATTTGGACAAAAAATGAGTGAGTTATGTCAAAAATACGAAAAGTGTACATATAACTCTCTAACGGTCAACTGACGGAAAACCCAAAAATATCTAACGGATCAAACATTGAGTACATTAGCCGCCAAAAATAAACATTGGGTACATAATCCGCAGAAAATCAAACATTGGGTACATTAGCCGCAGTTTACCCCTATAAAATATCAATATTTGTTGCACATAAGTTCTTAAGTTATTATTGATGACGTCATTATCATTCATTAGCGACATAAGTATTTAAGTTATTATCATATATATAAAATATATAGAATTGGTGAATAAATTTCTAAAATAGTATAAATGCTAATAACTTAAGTATTTATGTCGCCAATAATAACTTAAGAGCATATTATATTTTTTTAATTTTATCCACCAATTCTATATATTTCATGTACAAGGTTATAACTTAAGTATTTATGTCGCTAATAAATGATAAGAATTTAAGAATTTACATCGTCAATAATTACTTAAGAACTTATGCCGCATTAAATATTGATATTTTGTGGAAGTTAACGATTTGGTATTATCTGTGTAAACAACTTTAACATTTTGGTACTTTTACCTCTAAAAAATAAGATTTAGAATATGCCGTGAACTTTAAGATACTTTTTTAAGGAACTCTATGATACTTCAAGGTACTTCTGCCGGTATTATCCCGAAATGAAATAAGCTTAAGGTTTAATGTCTGACGACGGGTGTCGCACTTTTGGCCTAAACGTAACTGGTAAGATTAAATTAAATTGGGTTATTATTGACAAAAGTATTTAAGTTGTTTGAACATAAAGCGGCAGAGTGTTATTAAAAAAATGGGTTAATGACGGTAAAAATACCTAAAGTTTGGTCAAAGAACCCCTCGTGTACCCAAAGTTTAAAAGTGGTGGTAAAAATACCCAAAGTTGCATTTGGGGAGTTGACCACTCCATTTTTCGTTACGCCTTTAACTTACCCGTTAACTATGGTCACGCGAACAAACGTGGGTTGCTGACATAACAATTTTTGCCACATGGATGAGCCCAAATCAGTTTTGTTTACGACAAAACAACGAATTAAACCCCTAATTAATACTATTTATTACAACTAATTGAACTCCTAGTGATTACACTTAACAGAACAAATTTGTCCACATGGCCAGAGTTAACGCGTAAGTTCACGACGTTACGAGAATGGAGTGGTCAACTCCCCAAATGCGACTTTGGGTATTTTTGCCACCACTTTTAAACTTTGGGTACACGAAGGGTTCTTTGACCAAACTTTGGGTATTTACGCCGTCATTAACCCTAAAAAATCATAGCAAAAGTATCTAAATTTATATTTTTTGGTGGATCGGTAGGCCTCGTTCATTTTCTTAAAGTGTTTTACTATTTCTGTTAATGATGACGTTAACGCAAATCAAATAGATAAAGTTGAACGATCAAACCCACGAATATTAAAACAAAACTTTATGTAAACACAAATTATTTGAACATAAACAACGCAAATTCTTATTCCTTCCCACTTTCTCTCTCGAATTACAAGTTCATCTCCTCAATAGAATTGCAATTTGCGTTGTTGGCGTCATCATTGATGGAAAATAGTAAAAAAAAAAAACTAAACGAAAAAGTGTACGAGGTCTACCGATTTACCAAAAAAGTGAGCTTTAGTACTTTTGCTACTAATTTTGTAAGTTGGCTCTATGCCGCCTTATTTCTAAGCAACTTGGGTACACTTTTCGATAATAACGCAACTTATTTTATTCCTTTTCATTTGTGTGTATTTGGGCTCGTTTTTGGAGTCTCTCTTCCCAGGTAGAGGCCCCCGACTGAGGAGCCCTCCATGCTCGTTGCCTCGCAATCCATGTTTTTGGTCGAGTCAATTCAGTCTCAAACTGAGGTCTAAAAACTAAACGAAAAAGTGTACGAGGTCTACCGATTTACCAAAAAAGTGAGCTTTAGTACTTTTGCTACTAATTTTGTAAGTTGGCTCTATGCCGCCTTATTTCTAAGCAACTTGGGTACACTTTTCGATAATAACGCAACTTATTTTATTCCTTTTCATTTGTGTGTATTTGGGCTCGTTTTTGGAGTCTCTCTTCCCAAGTAGAGGCCCCCGACTGAGGAGCCCTCCATGCTCGTTGCCTCGCAATCCATGTTTTTGGTCGAGTCAATTCAGTCTCAAACCACCATCTTTTCTTGCGCTTGCGCCATCCAGAGGAATTACGTTCATGCAAGACAACAATGATAAGAAGCGATTGACAAGCTAACAACATAGCATGAAGTACAACAAGGATGCCCCTTTGTACGGTGTAGACACAGTGTACGCAGGGGCCTACCTACCCATCCACACGTATGACACTCCGTCACAATGATGATGTACATGCACTAGAGAAGATGGAAACTGGAAAGTTCCGGTCTACTTCAATAGATGAGATTTGCTCTGATGACCAACTATATTGATTCGTCAAACACAATATAATGGTTTATGAGGAGATATACACAATTATATCTTTATGCTCGCCTTAAGGACGACTAGTCTCTATGCTTGTATAAGGTGTCCCTTGATTTTCAACGAACCCAAACACAAGATAAGTTAGGGTTTTCAATTATCTAAGATACCAATAATCCCGATATCAGTGATCTGCTACCCCTATCAAAGTTAGAAATCCCGATATGGATGTTAATTCTCCTATATCAAGATTCAAGATTGTAACCTATTCCCGAGATTATAAATGATATCTGGAATTGCAACCTCATTATGAAGGATGCTAACCTCAGTATCATAGATGTTAATCCCTAATATTGAAGTTAGGATAATCAAAGTTGCAATTAAGGTTTTAAAAATTACAAAACAATCATGGGCGCACCTTTTTTGAGTTTGCAGTAAGCAAACCTTTATTTTTCGTTGTCGTTTAAAAAAAAAAAAAAAACAAGGTTTGTCACGAGCGTACCATGTGTTTGTCGTATTACACAAATAATTGTGGGCATATCGGTTATTTACCAACAAAAGCTGAATTCGAGGCAAGAATCGCCACGAGGAGCCCAAGACCCGAGTCTACGCCGCTCGCTCTGATACCACGTGCCCAAATGCGCTTACAAGAAAGCCACTAGCAACTATGCAACCACATACTCACGTGCTCAGCCACATGATTTATTTTGTCAGCTATACAACTTTATTTAAACATTACAAATTCTTAATATTTAATAAATATGAGACTATTTACATTAACACTCTCTTTGTTTTACAAACTCTTAGTAATTGTAACCAAGGTTCAAATTTTTGTTGGTAATCGTCGATAATCGACGATTATCGGTCTTGCCGATGGTCATCGGCAAATATTCCACTATAACAATTATCGTTTTATAAGTTTTCGGTCGAAAATCTCAAAAATCGGCAAGACTGGCAACAAACCATTATCGCTGGTCATAGTGTTAAATGAGCGAAAATTCTGGTACTTTTCGAGCAATACTAAAAAACTTTTTGGGGGTATAAATATTAGATTTTCGTGAAAACCCTACCTCCAGCCCTCTTTTCTCGCATTTCTCCATGGTCCCCTCCCATTTTTTATATAATACGACGAAAATCGAGCTTGTAAGTGCTTCTATTTTCGAATCTTTCACCTCTTTTCATGGATAATCGTGTGGGTGGCAAAATTTTCGCAAGTTTGTAGTTTATCAATTTTAACCCGAATTTGTTCAATTTTTTTGTATATTTAAGAAGATTAATGACTCATAATGTTAAATCTACATGAATCAATCGTTTTTTCTATGATATATACTCGTTTATATGATATTTAAAGTATTTTCATGAGTTGAAGAGTAAAAGTTTAAGTTTCCTTAGGGTTTATGTTTAGAATTGATTAAAGATTGGAACTTTAATATATATTTTTTTTTCTTAAGAATATTTTAGGATGAACTCATGTTTTTATGACTTATGTTTTAATTATCTCGTTATAATTAGGTTATTTTCGGATTATTATCCTTGTTAGGCAAAAGTACATAAAGTTTTGATTTTAGGAATTTAATAGAAATTTACTTAAGTTTAATGATAATTTGATGTTATAGGGTTAAAATATTGTGGTTCTTAATAAATATGGATGTTTGAGAGCCTTGAGGTCTTGAATTTTCAGATTACAGGGTTTTTTTTGTTTTTTTGTGTTTACCCCGTAAAAAATCTAGAAATATTTTTTTTTATTTTCGAAGTAATTTTTTCAATTTTTTTAGGTTTTATTTCATTAATTATTTATTGAAATATTAATCTGCAATTTTGGTATAATTTTTTTTGCAGATTTAAGTTAAATTAGGATTTTTCCGTAATTACGGCAAAAGTCTTATAAGTTCATCCTTTACAATTTGTGAGGTAATCTATTCATTATTTTTGGTGTTTTCCTTCACTAAATATTTTTTGAAATAATAATATGATATTTTGGTGTAATTTAATTTCATATTTGAGCTTAATTCGAATTTTTACTTAATTGCGGCAAAAGTCTTAGAAGTTCATCATTTGCGATTTGTGAGGTAATCTATTCATTTTTATAAATGTTTTCGTTCATTAAATATTTTTGAAATAAAAATCTGATATTTTTCTGTAATTTAATTTTATATTTGAGCTTAATTTGGAATTCATCTTAATTGCGGCAAAAGTCTTAGAAGCTCATATTTTGTAATTTGTGAGGTATTCTATTCATTTTTCTTGCTGTTATGCTTAATTAAATATTTTTTGAAATAATTATCTGAGATTTTAGTGCAACTTAATTGCAGCTTTGGGCTTAATCCGGATTTTTCATTAATTGCGGCAAAAGTATTAGAGGTTTATCTTTTGTGATTTCTGAGGTAATCTATTTATTTTTCTTTCTGTTATCTTTCATTAAATATTTATTCCTATAATAATCTGAGATTTTGGTGAAATTTAATTTCCTTATTGAGGTAAAATTGTTTTTACGGAAAAAGTACTTAAAGTTCGTATTTTGTATATATTTTTTTTAACTGTTATCGTCATTCGTCTTGCTATTTAGGTTCAAAAATGAGTAAAAACCAAGTTGCGAGGGAGCATTGCACTCCTATTGGGGATCCGAGCAACCAGTGGCGGATCCAGGATTTGTAGATAGGGCAAAAAAAAAAAATTCAATGACCTGTATATATAAATTTACGGTTTTTTTTTATGTTACGTTTTTATCCCGAATCTTTTTTATTGATTTTTATTTACTTTTATATCATCCAATATTTAAAGAATTTGAAAACCGAAAACCATTCGTAAATTTGTGTTACGGATTTATTGAAGAGTTTACAATTTTTTTTAATATAATGTTACTTACAACATAGACATTATATTAGATATACTTTGTAATAATATACAAAAATTATTAAGACGTTATCTTGACTTATACATGATAGTAGAGCTGCAAGTCACGACCCAACGACGAGTCGCGACTTGATCGCCAAAAATCGCGACTGTTCACGTCGCGACGCGTCGCGGTGCAGCTCGCGATGGTTCGCGATTCGTTGGGCTGTGTTTGCGGCATATGTACCTGTTTTCTTAAAATGTTTATTTTAAGTACTTTTTACCCGAATTTAATTATCAAACTTTAGTAATTATTTCAAAATTATATTTAAGTATGTTAATTATTTAAAATTATTATCTATAATTTATTTTTTTCAAAATTAATATTTAAGTATGTTATAATTTATTATTTTGTAACATATTAATAATCTTGATTTTTATTGTTAATTTTTAATTTTTAATTTGTAACATATGTTAATAAATATTAGTTTGAAACATATTAATAATTTTAACAAATTTAATTAACATATAAATAAATATGATAAGATGAGATATTTTAAAAAAAAAAGTTGTATTATTCATTGTGAATATTACAATAAGGTGGAAGAAAGTTGTAAATATTCAGTGTAAATATTACAAGATGCCACACTAAAACCTCTCTTGTAAAACCCTCCTTAGGGACATAAAACCAAGAGAGGAAAGAGCACATCATTGGCGGTTACTTTGCATCACTCGGGGAATAAAGCGTTAAACTTTTCAGTCATCCTCTCCATATCGGTTGGTTCGTTCTATTGGGCGATGACGGGGTTACGGAACATCCAATCATTCAACACCACTACTTGCTCGAGGTGTGTGTTGGTAATTGACGCCCTCCGGTCGTCAATGATATTTTGAGCCGTACTGAATGCGCCCTCCGAAGCAACGCTTGAAATGGGGATGGACAGTATATCCCTCGCCATTCTCGCCAATATCGGGAATCTGTCCCGTTCATTCTTCCACCACGCGATCACATCGAACTCCGTTGATTCGTCGTCGATCCGAAGGCCGTAGTACCGCTTGACCTCGTCCGGTGCGCCTCCCGTGTCGTCCGCCTGTGCCGGTGGCGTACCGGATCCCGATGCTTCCCCGCGATCTAAGCGTTGCTTGAGTCTCCGGTTAAACGCTTGTCCGGTTTTGGTTGGGCTTTCCATCACTGCCTGCTGCTCTGTGAGGACGTTGAACTCTGGGAACCGCCGGTTGTATTCACTGTACAATTCATAAAAAGCTTCATTAACAACCTTAACATAATCCGTGTAATCCACCCCTATGTTTTCCCCGACTGCTAACATCAATGGCCCGAAGGTAAACATTATTCGAGGATCTAGTATAGCACCGAAGCAAAACGAAAACGAGGGTGGATCCCAATAAGTTTTAAATTTTTCAACCATTCCCGTAATAAGGGGAGAAATAATATGGTCATTTTTGAAATCTTGAAAAGCACACGTAATTTGGTATAGACCCGAAAGACCATGATTTAAAGAAGGTCTTTTTTGGTTAAGAAAATTTAAAGTAACAGCATAAAAGGGTTTGAGGAATTGGGTGAATTTTTCTGCGGTTACCCATTCCGCCGCCGTGATCCGCGCCTACGGCTCGAGTTCCAAGTGGAGGAAGTGGTCTAACGGTAGCCTCTGTCTACACACAACTGAAATCATTAGATACGTTGAGTTCCATCGTGTATTATTGTCTAATCCAAACTTGTTAGCTCTATGATTATGGTCTTTACAAAATCGTCTCCACCTACTGGTGGTTTGAGAATGCCGGATCCAATCAACAGTTCCGTGTATTTTTTCAACATGTCTTGAAATAACATGTTCGCCCGTTCGTGCAATTAAATTGATTATGTGACAACCACACCGTTGATGTAAAATATTACTGAATGGAGAACCGGGCAAACTAGTTTCCAAGATGGTAATGGCGGCATTATTGTTTGCGGCATTGTCTAAGGTAATAGAAATTACACGATTTTGTATACCCCAATCATTAAATAATTCTATTAATTTATCGGAAATGTTTTTGCCGGTATGGCGACCCTCAAATGGTGCTAGATTTAAAAGTTTTTGACAAGGAGTCCAATCATCGTCGACGTAATGAGCGGTCAGACTCAAATAATCGTTTAGACTCGGACCGCTCCACAGGTCGGTGGTAAAAGCAACGTTTATGCTAGACATTTTGAAAAAAACTACCAAATAGTTTTTTTGCATAGCATATGCTGACTCCATGTCGGTAGTATAGGTCGTACGGGAAAACTGTTGGTACGAGGGATTAATCCTTTGCATATATCTAGCGTGGGCGGGATTTTCGATAAAACTTAGCGGCACGCCCGTAGAAATAATCCATTCGATGGTCCATTTCCGTAAATTAACAGCGGAAAGAGTACTTACATGTGTTGTGTTTACCTCATCGGTCTCCCCGGTTGGGAAGCATGACCTTGCGTGTCGCTTTAGGTAACCGGTTCCATGTTCCCCCAGTGCATCTATGGTCTCCCCGCACTTCTTGCACGTGGCGATTTTGATACGAACCCCATTCTCCACCCGTCGATCTTCGCGAAAAAAGTTCCACACCGCGGAAGTGTTTGGTCTTCCGCACGCCAAGCCCGAAGGATTTGGTCTATTAAAACAAAGGGATATTACAGGAGTTTAATATTAATTTAAGTATTACAGAGAATATTACAATTATTAAATTTTAATATTAATCATATTAATTTAATTAAATTTCATATAGTTAAATAAAAAAGTTAACGAAATTAAAATTGGTATTTTCTATGTGTGGAAATAATTATCAAGCTCTTTTAGACGGAACTCCCCGAGGTTCCACGGCCAGATCGACTGGAAAGGATGCTATGATCTCGCTTCAGGCCCAAGCTTTTCTACACAGAACTCCCCGAGGTTCCCAGACTAGCATGGAGGAGATTGCAAAGCACACTTTATTTAAAAACCAGTCTTTCTAAGACACCGTAATCCTTAAAAACTTTATAATTATCACCACATATAAAAAAATACAATTTTTAATTTTTTTAACTTATTTAATTAACCAATGATTATTTAGCGATTAATTTATGAATTATTTATTAATTTATTACTAGCTTATTAATTATTAATTATTGATTATTAATTATTAATTATTAATGATTAATTATTACTAAGTACTAACTTATTAATTATTAATTATTAAATATTAATAAAATAGAAAAATGATTAATAGTTATACATAGAGAAATGACTAAAGGTTATTACCCGGTTGAAGGACGTCGAACACGTCGAGGACGGGCAACGGAGGCTTCATCGCTATCTTGATTGGAAGGTAGAGGAGGACCGCGGTGGTACGAGGCAACATTTGAACCATGGACCGAGGGCGGCGTCGGAAAGTCGTCCTCGGCATCATCGGGACGTTGAGTTTCGTCGTCGTCGGCGTCGGCGTCGGCGTCGGCGTCGGCGTCGGCGTCGTGTTGTTGAAACATGAGATTGAAAAAAGGATTGTTATTTCCCCCTAGATTGAGCTACCACTTCGACCAATTCTCGGGGCACAAGATCGGGATTGGCGTTGTGCATGCCCACCGCCCGGGTTAAACTAGGTCTTAAAGACCGTACTGTATAATCGGGATAATTTGGATTGGGAGGGGAGGGAAATATTTCTTGGGGTAGCATAACGAGAATGTAGTCGTCGGGCGTAGGCTGCGATGTTCCCCCTAGTTGAAATTGGGGTTGCAAATTCCTAGCCGTCCTTCGACCCCCGGAACTACCGCCGCTTCTTCGAGACATAATGACTAAAAAATAAAACTTTAGAACTTTGGAACTTTAGGACTTGAGAACTCTAGAACTTGGAAGCTTAGAAAATTGAGAGAATTGGAGAGAAGAATAGAAGATTGGTGTGAGGAAATGAGGGTGGAAGAGGTGGTATTTATAGGATTTGAGGAGAGAGTGGGGTGGTTGAATAATTATTATGGTGGGTGAAGTGGGTGAATAATTGTGAGGAGATAGTGGGTGAATTTTTTTTGAAATTTAAAATTTTAGGGTTGGAATTCGAGTAGACTGGGTAATAATTGTGGCTGGGTAATAAATTTCGGGTGAAAAGTGGGTTATTTACGCCACAAAGAAACACACCACACGGATCGATGACGTGGCACGCTGTGGGCCATCGATTGATTCACGCGGATCACGATCGGAGGCGTCGCGATTCCAGCCCCACGTCGCGACGAATCGCGACTTTCGCCACCAAATCGCGACGAGTCGCGATTCCCAAGAATACGTCGCGACGAGTCGCGAACGCCACCCCACGATCGCCACTTGCAGCTCTACATGATAGCAAGTTTTATCGACCCTTATGTAATTACCCTAAATTACAAGGGCAATATTGTAAGTTAAAAGAAAAAGTTGTCATGTCTTTTTTGTAATAATCTTTAAGTTCTAAGGGCAAAATAGTAATATCATGTATATCATCTTCCTTCTTCTCTTTCATCTTGCTGAAGCTGAAGAACGACGTTCGTCATCTTGATCGGAAAACCTCGGCGGAGATAGAAAAAGAGAGAGAATAAGCTTATGGCGAATGCATAAAAAAATAGAGGGCCGGAAGGTTAGATTGATCATAATATCGAATCGTTGGAAGGTCATACACAACTATCGTCGGAAAACCCGGGGGGGGGGGGGGGGGCACGGCCACCCTACCGTTGGCCGTGGATCCGCCCCTGCGAGCAACATTTCCGGATTCAAATGCAATTACTACGACAAAGAGATTAAAGGTGGCAGAATCACTAGAATGAAGAAGCATTTTAGTGGCGTGGATAAGGGTAAAAACGTTGCACCGTGTACTGAAATCCCGAACGACACACGTAACCTCATTAGGGAGGTGTTGTTGAGTACGTAGAAGAAGAAACAGAAGAGGGAAGATTTCAACCAAAATGTATGGGAATGTATTTGTCATAGCATTGGTGGATCTTTCGATGATCTAGCAGTGGCGTAGCAAGCGAAGAGATCCTGTAAAGAAGCAAGGGCTCGTTAATGGGAGAAGGACCAGTCTAGAGGCGACAGAAGTGCTTCTGATGCCGCCACCTCCCCTGCGCTGTATGATACGCCTTTGTTAAAACAAGAAAAAAGTTGATTTGATGTTTTTACCGAAGGTGATTTTGAAAGTTGGAAATCTATAGCAAAATATTTCATCATCAAAGGGGTTCTGTGGTGCCACGCAGATGACCATCACTTCCAACATGCTGTTTTGCGTAGCTCAAGCATGTAATTTAATTTATGACTTTATGTTTATGATTGTAAGATTTGACTATCCGATTATGTATTAATAATATTGAATTTATTCTTGTAGGTGTTGGATGCATGTATCCATCGGCGCACGACATCGCGGGCAAGTATTTGGGGGCTTGAGTACGAGGACTGGAAAAAGTACAAACAGGACCAGATTCATGTGTGGGGGGTATTCGGCGTGACCATTATGTCAGACAGCTGGACCGGACCAACGAATATGTCGATCTTGAACATAATGGCTTTTTCCGCGGGGAAGACGGTGTTTATTAGGTCAATCAACGCGTCTGCGCACTCCAAAAGTTCGAGCTATTTGCTCAAGATATTTTTTAAAGTAATCGAGGAGATCCGTCCGCATGTACAACATCGTATAAATTGTGACAGACAACGCTGCGGCCTACAAAAAAGTGGGCCAAGATTTATTGAGAAAATACAATTCGTACTGGACACCGTGCGCTGCTCACTGCATCGACTTGATGTTTCACGATATCGATGACAGGCCAAGCATCCACGAGGTCGTGAAGGGTGCAAACTCGTCACCAAGTTTATCTATAACCACGGCCAGGTGCTCGACAGCATGAGAAAGACTTGCAAAAGTGAGATTATTCGTCCAGGGGCGATGGGGTTTGCGACAAGCTTTCTTGGACGAGGTGATGTTCATATCTGAGAGAAGGGAGAGCATCGGCCAGGTCAGTCTTGGACGAGGCTTTTTGGGTACAAGTTGACAAAGTCATCGCCGTTTTCAGCCCGATGTATGGGGCACTCCGTTACGTCGACACTGAGGTGCATCCGACAATGGGCATGGTCTATCGTTTGTTCGAAAGTATGAAAGCGAAACTGGGTGCACTTTAGGGGAAGCAATGGGTTGTTGATATAGTGGAAGCTAGATGGCATCGAAACTTGGAACATCCTATGCATTTTGCAGCCCATTTCTTGAATCCTAAACTCGTGTACCAGCGAGATATTGATATGCCAGCCAATGTCATCGCGGAAGTCACGAGGGTCTATGACCGTTTGTTTCCCCAATGAGACATGACACATCTCGCAGAAGAGGTAATATCTTAATTTAATTGTGTAATTTTATTTCTTGTGATTAAATAAAATATAACTTACTTGCTTGTATTGTACTTTGTGCGGTTTTGTGACGCTGTGTGTTCATTGCGCAAGTGGGCAGTAGTGGCCACACGAAATTCTCTTGCACCCGGTAAGAAATAATAAAGTGATTATAGAATATTAAATGTGCTAAGTTTTAAACACTGATCTAACTAAATTTTTATTTCTTTATTTACAGTTGAGTTGCGGAATGTCTTCGGGAGTTCATGCCCCACGTTAAGAGTTGCTATGAGTAGTGTTGATATGACTTTACAGTCGGTGTTGGTATTATGTGTGTGAGTTTTGAGACTTCGTATTTGATAGTTGAGACTTGGGAGTTGAGACTATGTTTTATTATCTACGTGTTTTAGATTTGAGACTTGCGATGGAATTATATGTGTTTGTGTATGACTTTATTTACATATGTTTGTGTATGATATTATTTATTGAATACTCATTAGTGAATAGAATAGAATATATATCGTGACATGCTATTATTTTTTATATTTTTTTAATACTCTATTTAAAAATTGGGCAAGTATAAACTTATAAATTTTTATAAGTTTTCCATCGAAAAGTATCGAAAAGTGTCGATAATCCTCGAAAGTGTCGGTAACGATAATCTACAATATTTTAAGTTTTCCATCGATTAATTGGCAAGCGATCGATAAATCCGTCGAAAACGGGAATCGATTTATCGGCAAGTTCGGCAATTTGTCCCTTGATTGTAACTGTCTATTTATATCAAATTGCAAGTATAATCTTGATTTTTATATAAATTAGTATTATAATTTATAATATTATAATATAAATATTATTATTTTTTAAAGTATTTATCGATAATTTTTTTAAAAAATCCATCGGTAAATTCATTACCCATCGACTTATCTTTAAAATTTATATATATATATAAAAGGAGAGTTTTTGAGATATGACTTAGCAACTTAAGAACAAAGCTAATCTCAATTCTTATTTTTTTAGATTTTCTAGTTATTTTTATTCAAAACAATTTATACATTTAAAGTCACATTTAATTGATTCATTTATTTGAGATGTTTTTATATTCCCTGTTAATAAGTATGCATAAACAATATAAATTAACAATGCACACCAACAATTGATTATGCCATTGAAATTAATACGAATATATACATATATAATTGTTCAAGACTTTTGGGTGGAGGTTATTCTTTTTATTTGAACAACATAATTATTATATAAAAAAAATCACATGAATATCATGCAGATCTTTTTTAACCTTATATATATAATTATATGTAATCTATATATATGGATAATTTTTAAAGTGTTACATGACGAAACACAAAGCAAAGATAAAGTTTCTTAATTTTTCAGATTTTTATTATTTTAGAATAATAAAAAAAACAAGTTATCAATTGATGATATAGTGGAGGGAATAAAAACACATAACGAATAATGAAGTAAGAATTTATTCAGTATCATTAATGAGTTATAAAAAATGAGTTATGACATTTATTGTATTTAAAAAGAGAAGAAATCCAAAGGGTGCTAATTATATCATTGCAATACATTATGTTAACGCTTACGGTTTAGGTTTATATTTTAACTCATGACTCTTTATAATATGTTTGCTTAATTAGTATTTATTCTCTCTACTCTTCATATTACTAACTTGACACAAATAAAGAAGAAAATTTGGCTTCGTTTGCTGTGACGCACAGGTTCTTGCCATTTTTTTTAGATCTTGATTTTTTTTTTCCTTGCATCTTGATTTGTATATGTTTGATATGGTTTTTACATTTATCATACAACGAACCTATAGGTTGTTTTCCTGCTTTGATAAATTGCAACAACGAAGAAGTGAGTTTACATAGAAGACAATTTATAATGTGAATTGTGTTTTTGATATATACAAGTATTTTTATAAGGTTTTTTTTTTTTTTACCCTCCCACGCTTATTTTGTATGAAATACTCACGGTTGCATATTTTTGTGTGCATAATTACACATGTAGTCGCAAACATACACTATGTATGGCTCGCTCAAAGTACATACTTCCATATACCAGTATCTCATATTTAGTATTTGAAGAATTTTCATCAATATTTCTTTCCATAGATAAAATATATATGTATATATATATATATATAGGATTTGTAGCAGGTATGTCTCATACAAATTTTTATTTTATTTTATTTTAGTTGCTTGGGTTCCCATTCTGCGTTAGGATTTTACGTGTTTAATTAGTATGAAGCTTATGCTTAATATTTATAGATATCTAATTCTCTCAATTGTTTGATTTTGTAGTACTTGATCAATTGATCTAGCATGTCGGTGGTGAGCAATTGGAATTTCAATTTTCCTCTCTCTAAATTTGAGTATTCAATTTGAAGTGATAATCAGAACTATTATTTGTATTTACCCTGTTTTTTTTAGTACATTTTTTTTTTCTGTCATGAGTTTATCAATCTTTTAATATTTGTTATGCACTACATCTACATTGAATATTAATCATCTACTAATTTGTGTATTTAATTTATTGTGTCCTTTGATCTTTTACAATAATATGATATTGCTCATTGGTTGAAATATACCCAGCTTATATCTTTAGTTTCTCTACCCTTTTTCTAAACGTAAGTAACTATTTTGGACATTTTGTTTTTATGATTTCATGGAATTTGCATCTTTTTATGATTTCATGGAATTTTCATGACTTTAATTTGTACAATTTTTTATGCATAAATTATATAAGGCATTGAGATTTCTTATTTTAAGAGAAACTATAATTATATTTCATCATGTTGTAGGCCATGAGATTTTCTTTTTTAGAATCCCTATCTAAATCTTTGAGGTATGAGTCGTATGACATGGCTTATGCATGAACGATACCAATAATTCAATAACTATTAATGACATTTCACCAATTTGATGAAAAGAAATAGTTGTATAACGTGAATCTGTATTAGAAGTTATAATACCAATAGAACATAATCATTCACATGTTACATTTTTTTTTTTTTGCCTCAACCGAAAATAACGTATGTCTTTATTAGAAAATTAATTCTATTTATTAGTCAAATGTTACAGTTTTTTTTTTTTTTTTTCAATCTCATTAATGAAATGTATAGGCTTTTGACTTTCTTCCTCTTTAATAATATTTATATAGCATAATGCTTTATATATATATATATAGGATTCGTAAGAAGTAATGTGAGTACGAAGTAAGATCTCTCTTCTTATTAAAATGAACGAAATGCCCATTTGTGACTCAAGGTTTCAAAAAAATGCCCAAATCTATTTTTGGTAATTAGAACCACCAACTAATTGAAATATGGACCAATATACCCTTTTTTTTAAATATCAAATAATTAACAAATAATTAATCATCCTTAATTATTGCAACAATAAGGATTCACCACATTATTTAAATACAATTTATTTCCTTTATTATAAATTAATTACTAATCTTCCTATACTTATTCAATTCTATTCTATTTACGTATGTATTTTCGAAAGAGTTCTACAATTATGAAGTCGTAACTATATATACGAAACTGTAACAATATTTACGTATGTATGTTCGAAAGAGTTCTACAATTATGAAGTTGTAACTATATATACGAAACACATAAAAATTTGTAATTATATATACGATACTGGTAACTATAAATATAAAAGTGTAAAGAATAATGTACTTGTAAATTTAATTACAAAGTTGTATACGAAAACTGTAACTATAATTACAAAATTACGATTCGGTAATTGTATTTATCAAACTGTAACTATATATACGAAATTGTAATTCGGTAATTTTAATTACAAAACTGCAATTAGGTAATCGTAACTGTAATTACCAATATCTCTTGCACATGGAGCACAGACATCGACAGATTGAAGAAGTTGCAGCAAATGGAGGTGTACGGAATCTCCAGCGTCTCGAATTAGGGCAAACAGCAGGTGGGGGAGGTGCGACGAATCGGTGGGGGAGGCGCGACGGAGGAGGAGGCAAGTAACGGAGGAGGAGGCGTGCGACGGAGGAGGAGGCGCACGGGGGAGCTCGGATGAATGCGAGCGAAGAGCAGAGAGGGAGGGAGAAAGAAAGAAGAAAGAGAGAGATAAAAGAAAAAGAGCAGAGAGGGAGGGAGAAAGAACGAAGAGAGAGATAAAAGAAAAATAAAAGGAAATTCAAAATTTGAGGTCAAAGTATCAAATTAATTTGAATCTGATAAGTATGGGAATAATTCAACCTTAATTTTAGGAAAATAAAATTTAGAAATTAAACTAAATAATTAATAATTAATTAACGAAAATAAAAATATATAATTAAAATCAAGGTTATAATGGTCCAAAATTTATTAAAAATGGGTATAAATGAATTAATTGAAACTATGGGCATTTCTCATAAACCTTGAGTGTATTTTGGGCATTTCATGGGTTTTCTATATATTTTATTACGTTCTCTCCTCTCACGTTATTGTTCTTTATGCGTTAATATTTTGTTAACCTTATTATTGCTCTTAAATTATTAAAAAATAAAATTGACATGCTATCACCGCGATGTATCAAAATCTACCTCAACGAACATAACGAAGCATGACAAACAAAACTTTATCGGCGAGCATCGGAACAAATGACTTTTTTAAGAACTACTCGATCGACTTTTTCGCTGACATCGAAGTGAGTTTAGTGATTGCTAATTGAATATAGTATATACTATTTGCACAGGCATTTTACTTTTTTCCTTTATATGCTAATAATTTTTATATAATTTTTTAAATTTTTTTTTATCGTAGATTAATATTTTTTGCACATTCCATTCTGTGTCTTAAGTTCTTACATTTTTCCTTCTTTCTTTATGTTTACTATCTTAACACATTTATCATAAAGCTATATTTTACACTTTTTTTTTCTTCTTAATTTCTATCCTAGAATTTTGTTCTTTATAATTCTTAAATCAAATTTATATATCCTTTATTTTTATGGTTTATACATTTAATTTCTCTTTCAATTGCTTCATTGACAATACATATTCTATAACCATAAGTCCATATAAAATAGACAAGCTACACCAAAGCAACCGATCACTACTTCAGCAATTTATCGAGGCTCTATATAACATGGTGAAGTAAACTCTACTCCATCAACATTTCCGAAGACTTCTGTCGAGCCATTTCGACAACATGTTTGTACTTACACATTAACTAGATATTTTCATTAAGTTGTGCCATTTGTTGAGTACATTATTTGCATTTTCATCCTTTTGAATTTAGGTTGTTCTACTATATAATATGGTGAGATTTAATCAATATATCTAAATTAAATATAATAACAGGATGGCAATTGCTATGTATTTGTCTATGTTTTTAGCCTAATTATATAAGATTACATTTAAAAGTTTTAATATGGGGATGGGGCCATGGTCCTCGTGGCTTCTACATGGTTTCGCTATTTCTTTTACCAAAGAATACCAAATATATATCAGGATTCTCTATATTTAATTGTATAAAAAAATAAATTATAATAACAATTATTATTTACAAAATAAAAGTTGTAACGTGTAAGTCAAAATGCTCTCTTTAGTTATTTACTATTAGATAAAATATGCTTAATTGATAAATTTTGGAAAGAGTCAAAGTCATATTTTACTTAAATAAAATATTTTAAAATCACCAATTATTAATTATATAAAATCTGCCCACTTGAAGTTGTATAATTTTTTTTGAAGAACTAGCTCAATTTAACCAATTTCATAAAAATATGTACTTTTGCCTCAATAGTTGGAAAACGTCAAATTACAAAACAAATTATATCAACCTCACAATTTATGAATTATATACAATATTATAAAATCAAATTACACCAAAATAGTCGATTAACTATCTCAATTAACCAATTTCTGAAACATATTTACTTTTGCCGCAATAATTGGACAATTAGGGAAAACGTCAAATTACAAAAAAAATTATGTCAAACTCACAATTTCCTAATTATATACATTGCTAAACAATGTTAAACAATGAAATTACATAAAAAAATATTAAAAATATAGCTCAAGTTCAACAATTTTCGAAAAATAAATACGTTTACCGCAATTATATTACAATTCGAACAAACACTAAAATCACCCCAAATCTGCAAAAAAAAAAAATAACAAAAATCACACAAACTATTAAAATTCATCCATATTCCTTAATAAACCTAAAAAAACAAATTTAACAATAACATTTGATACAAAACATAAAATGTACAATCAAAGTATCATGAAACTCAAACTTGAACTTTCATTAAACCTAATAGCTGTCTATGTAACTACATGAAATATAGAATAAAATTGTGAAAATTTGACATGATTCATACATATACAACATTTAAACTTCAAAACACTGAACACTACTACAAATAGTTTCTTGCACAACAAATTTTTTGTGTTGTGTAAAGTTTATACAACGGAAAATAATCGTTGCTTTATGCAACGTTGCATAATCTTGCACAAGGAAATTAATTGCGTTGTGCAAAGTCTAGTTTACACAATAGTTAAATCGATAATCGTGATAATCGATTCCTTGTTCCATTCTACCCACGCCAACCTGTCTCAGCTTGCTCGAAGTGTTCAAAAAAGAAAATATCACTCTCCATCTAATCTCCACACTTGAAAATGAGTGGGTATGATGATTCTCCTCCGAACATAACACCATCGTCGTATTATTCTGCGTATTCATCTCCTTGTGGTCCCATAACTGAGCAGTTTCCTCCAACTGAGCTTTGTGAAAATGCTCTCACAAGAACTGAGCAGCTTCCTGGTGAAACTGATCGCGGAAGAACTAAGCTTTCTCGTGGAATTGGTCCCAGTGCACCTGAGATTCGAACTGCGCTTCTTGGTGAAATTGATCCCAGAAGAACTGAGCTACCTGGTGCAACTGGTCTTGTCCCGGAAATACCTCTACCTCCACGCAGTACGCTAGCCCAGAAGCTAGCGTTTCTGGAGTACCAACGTGATGCAGGACGGTATACGGGAAAGAGAGACAAACACTAAAATCACCCCAAATCTTAAGAAAAAAAAAACAAAATAACAAAAATCACACAAAATATTATAATTCATCCATATTCCTTAATAAATCTAAAAAAATCAAATTCAACAATAACATTTTGTTCAAAACCTAAAATGTACAATCAAAGTATCATGAAACACAAACTTGAACTTCCATTCAACCAAATAGATTTCTATGTAACGACATTAAATATAGAATAAAATTGTGCAAATTTGACATGATTCATACATATATAACATTTAAATTTCAAAACACTCAACACTACTACAAATAGTTCCTTTCACATTAAATTTTTTGTGTTGTGTAAACTTTACACAACGGAAAATAACCGTTGCTTTATGCAACGTTGCATAATCTTGCACTATGAAAATTAATTGTGATGTGCAAAGTCCAATTTACACAACAGTTAAATCGATAATCGTGATAATCGATTCCTTGCTCTATTCTACCCACGCAACCTGTCTCAGCTTTCTCCAAGTGTTCAGAAAAGAAAATATCACTCTCCATCTAATCTCCACACTTGAAAATGAGTGGGTATGATGATTCTCCTCCGAACATAACACCATCGTCTTATTATTCTGCGTATTCATCTCCTTGTGGTCCCATAACTACGCAGTTTCCTCCAACTGAGCTTTGTGAAAATGCTCTCACAAGAACTGAGCATCTTCCTGGTGAAACTGATCGCGGAAGAACTGAGTTTCCCCGTGGAATTGGTCCCAGTGCTCCTGAGATTCGAACTGAGCTTCTTGGTGAAACTGATCCCAGAAGATCTGAGCTTCCTGGTGCAACTGGTCTTGTCCCGGCAACACCTCTACCTCCAAGCAGTACGCTAGCCCAGAAGCTAGCGTTTCTGGAGTACCAACGTGATGCAGGACGGTATACGGGAAAGAAGGACAAACACTAAAATCACCCCATATCTGAAGAAAAAAAATAACAAAATAACAAAAATCACACAAACTATTATAATTCATCCGTATTCCTTAATAAACCTAAAAAAATCAAATTCAACAATAACATTTTATTCAAAACCTAAAATGTACAATCAAAGTATCATGAAACACAAACTTGAACTTCCATTCAACCAAATAGATATCTATGTAACGACATTAAATATAGAATAAAATTGTCAAAATTTGACATGATTCATACATATATAACATTTAAACTTCAAAACACTCAACACTACTACAAAAACTTGCTTGCACAACTAATTTTTTGTGTTGTGTAAACTTTACACAACAGAAAATAACCGTTGCTTTATGCAACGTTGCATAATCTTGCACAACGAAAATTAATTGCGTTGTGCAAAGTCTAGTTTACACAACATTTAAATCGATAATCGTGATAAGCAATTCCTTGCTCTATTCTACACACGCCAACCTGTCTCAGCTCGCTCGAAGTGTTCAAAAAAGAAAATATCACTCTCCATCTAATCTCCACACTTGAAAATGAGCGGGTATGATGATTCTCCTCCGAACATAACACCATCGTCGTATTATTCTGCGTATTCATCTCCTTGTGGTCCCATAACTGAGCAGTTTCCTCCAACTGAGCTTTGTGAAAACGCTCTCACAAGAACTGAGCAGCTTCCTGGTGAAACTGATCGCGGAAGAACTGAGCTTCCTCGTGGAATTGGTCCTAGTGCACCTGAGATTCGAACTGAGCTTCTTGGTGAAACTGATCCCAGAATAACTGAGCTTCCTGGTGCAACTGGTCTTGTCCCGGCAACACCTCTATCTCCACGCAATACGCTAGCCCAGGAGCTAGCGTTTCTGGAGTACCAACGTGATGCAGGACGGTATACGGGAAAGAAGGACAAACACTAAAATCACCCCAAATCTGAAGAAAAAAAAAATAACAAAAATCACACAATCTATTATAATTCATCCGTATTCCTTAATAAACCTAAAAAAATCAAATTCAACAATAACATTTTATTCAAAACCTAAAATGTACAATCAAAGTATCATGAAACACAAACTTGAACTTCCATTCAACCAAATAGATTTCTATGTAACGACATTAAATATTGAATAAAATTGTCAAAATTTGACATGATTCATACATATATAACATTTAAACTTCAAAACACTCAACACTACTACAAATAGTTGCTTGCACAACAAATTTTTTGTGTTGTGTAAACTTTACACAACGTAAAATAACCGTTGCTTTATGCAAGGTTGCATAATCTTGCACAACGAAAATTATTAACGTTGTGCAAAGTCCAGTTTACACAACAGTTAAATCGATAATCGTGATAATCGATAATCGTGATAATCGATAACTTGCTCTATTCTACCCACGCCAACCTGTCTCAGCTCGCTCGAAGTGTTCAAAAAAGAAAATATCACTCTCCATCTAATCTCCACACTTGAAAATGAGTGGGTATGATGATTCTCTTCCGAACATAACACCATCGTCGTATTATTCTGCGTATTCATCTCCTTGTGGTCCCATAACTGAGCAGTTTCCTCCAACTGAGCTTTGTGAAAATGCTCTCACAAGAACTGAGCAGCTTCCTGGTGAAACTGATCGCGGAAGAACTGAGCTTCCTCGTGGAATTGGTCCTAGTGCACCTGAGATTCGAACTGAGCTTCTTGGTGAAACTGATCCCAGAATAACTGAGCTTCCTGGTGCAACTGGTCTTGTCCCGGCAACACCTCTATCTCCACGCAATACGCTAGCCCAGGAGCTAGCGTTTCTGGAGTACCAACGTGATGCAGGACGGTATACGGGAAAGAAGGACAAACACTAAAATCACCCCAAATCTGAAGAAAAAAAAAATAACAAAAATCACACAATCTATTATAATTCATCCGTATTCCTTAATAAACCTAAAAAAATCAAATTCAACAACAACATTTTATTCAAAACCTAAAATGTACAATCAAAGTATCATGAAACACAAACTTGAACTTCCATTCAACCAAATAGATTTCTATGTAACGACATTAAATATTGAATAAAATTGTCAAAATTTGACATGATTCATACATATATAACATTTAAACTTCAAAACACTCAACACTACTACAAATAGTTGCTTGCACAACAAATTTTTTGTGTTGTGTAAACTTTACACAACGTAAAATAACCGTTGCTTTATGCAAGGTTGCATAATCTTGCACAACGAAAATTATTAACGTTGTGCAAAGTCCAGTTTACACAACAGTTAAATCGATAATCGTGATAATCGATAATCGTGATAATCGATAACTTGCTCTATTCTACCCACGCCAACCTGTCTCAGCTCGCTCGAAGTGTTCAAAAAAGAAAATATCACTCTCCATCTAATCTCCACACTTGAAAATGAGTGGGTATGATGATTCTCTTCCGAACATAACACCATCGTCGTATTATTCTGCGTATTCATCTCCTTGTGGTCCCATAACTGAGCAGTTTCCTCCAACTGAGCTTTGTGAAAATGCTCTCACAAGAACTGAGCAGCTTCCTGGTGAAACTGATCGCGGAAGAACTGAGCTTCCTCGTGGAATTGGTCCTAGTGCACCTGAGATTCGAACTGAGCTTCTTGGTGAAACTGATCCCAGAATAACTGATCTTCCTGGTGCAACTGGTCTTGTCCCGGCAACACCTCTATCTCCACGCAATACGCTAGCCCAGGAGCTAGCGTTTCTGGAGTACCAACGTGATGCAGGACGGTATACGGGAAAGAAGGACAAACACTAAAATCACCCCAAATCTGAAGAAAAAAAAAATAACAAAATTCACACAATCTATTATAATTCATCCGTATTCCTTAATAAACCTAAAAAAATCAAATTCAACAATAACATTTTATTCAAAACCTAAAATGTACAATCAAAGTATCATGAAACACAAACTTGAACTTCTATTCAACCAAATAGATTTCTATGTAACGACATTAAATATTGAATAAAATTGTCAAAATTTGACATGATTCATACATATATAACATTTAAACTTCAAAACACTCAACACTACTACAAATAGTTGCTTGCACAACAAATTTTTTGTGTTGTGTAAACTTTACACAACGTAAAATAACCGTTGCTTTATGCAAGGTTGCATAATCTTGCACAACGAAAATTATTAACGTTGTGCAAAGTCCAGTTTACACAACAGTTAAATCGATAATCGTGATAATCGATAATCGTGATAATCGATAACTTGCTCTATTCTACCCACGCCAACCTGTCTCAGCTCGCTCGAAGTGTTCAAAAAAGAAAATATCACTCTCCATCTAATCTCCACACTTGAAAATGAGTGGGTATGATGATTCTCTTCCGAACATAACACCATCGTCGTATTATTCTGCGTATTCATCTCCTTGTGGTCCCATAACTGAGCAGTTTCCTCCAACAGAGCTTTGTGAAAATGCTCTCACAAGAACTGAGCAGCTTCCTGGTGAAACTGATCGCGGAAGAACTGAGCTTCCTCGTGGAATTAGTCCCAGTGCACCTGAGATTCGAACTGAGCTTCTTGGTGAAACTGATCCCAGAAGAACTGAGCTTCCTGGTGCAACTGGTCTTGTCCCGGCAACACCTTTATCCTCACGCAGTACGCTAGCCCAGGAGCTAGCGTTTCTAGAGTACAAACGTGATGCAGGACGGTATACGGGAAAGAAAGATAAACACTAAAATCACCCCAAATCTGAAGAAAAAAAATAACAAAATAACAAAAATCACAAAAACTATTATAATTCATCCATATTCCTTAATAAACCTAAAAAAATCAAATTCAACAATAACATTTTATTCAAAACCTAAAATGTACAATCAAAGTATCATGAAACACAAACTTGAACTTGCATTCAACCAAATAGATTTCTATGTAACGACATTAAATATAGAATAAAATTGTACTAATTTGACATGATTCATACATATATAACATTTAAATTTCAAAACACTCAACACTACTACAAATAGTTGCTTGCACAACAAATTTTTTGTGTTGTGTAAACTTTACACAACGGAAAATAACTGTTGCTTTATGCAAGGTTGCATAATCTTGCACAACGGAAATTAATAACGTTGAGCAAAGTCCAGTTTACACAACAGTTAAATCGATAATCGTGATAATCGATTCCTTGCTCTATTCTACTCCCGCCAACCTGTCTCAGCTTGCTCGAAGTGTTCAAAAAAGAAAATATCACTCTCCATCTAATTTCCACACTTGAAAATGAGTGGGTATGATGATTCTCCTCCGAACATAACACCATCGTCGTATTATTCTGCGTATTCATCTCCTTGTGGTCCCATAACTGAGCAGTTTCCTCCAACTGAGCTTTGTGAAAATGCTCTCACAAGACTTGAGCAGCTTCCTGGTGAAACTGATCGCCGAAGAACTGAACTTCCTCGTGGAATTGGTCCCAGTGCACCTGAGATTCGAACTGAGCTTCTTGGTGAAACTGATCCAAGAAGAAATGAGCTTCCTGGTGCAACTGGTCTTGTCCCGGCAACACCTCTACCTCCACGCTCTACGCTAGCCCAGAAGCTAGCGTTTCTGGAGTACCAACGTGATGCAGGACGGTATACGGGAAAGAGAGACAAACACTAAAATCACCCCAAATCTGAAAAAAAAAATAACAAAAAGCACACAAACTATTATAATTCATCCATATTCCTTAATAAACCTAAAAAAAATCAAATTCAACAATAAAATTTTATTCAAAACCTAAAATGTATAATCAAAGTATCATGAAACACAAACTTGAACTTCTATTCAACCAAATCGATTTCTATGTAACGACATGAAATATAGAATAAAATTGTGCAAATTTGACATGATTCATACATATATAACATTTAAACTTCAAAACACTCAACGCTACAGCATGAATAGTTTTCAAATGAAAAGATGAAATATGTCAAGACATGAATATATGTGATGTTTTGGAGCATTGACTCCCGTGCATGAATGATTGATTGGGAGCATTGACTCCAAGGCATGAATGATTGATATGTGTGGTCCTTGATGGACATTGATATGATTATATGGATCATTGTAAATCCTGTGATGTTAATGTGTCATGTTATTCCAAGTGTTGATATTGGAAAAGAAAAGAATGTATGATGAAAAGAATGATTGAATGAGAATGTATGATGAAAAGAATGATTGAATGATTGAATGAGCTTTGATTTATGTCATAATGAGCTTCACGTCTCACCATCTCGTCTACGAAAGCGTCATGAACGACCCATTTCTTCAGCGCCATATGCGCAGAAACGGTTGGCTCTGATACCAACTGATGTAGCCCGAACAAAACAAAAACAACTCATTTTCTGAAATAAGCTATAACCTCAATTTTCTATTCAATCATCAACTTCCTTTTTCCCCACTTTGAGTTACAATATATAGAAAATATCAAAACCCTTAAAAACCTACCTTCCTAAAATAATACCACGATTAATACTATTAATGACTAAATACTGATCATAAAATAAATGCAAAAATAAAGCACGATTGATGCTATCAATCATACAAAATTAAGGGAAAATTGCGGCAAAAATACCCAAGTAATATAATGTATACTAATAACAACTAATAACTAATAAAGTAGTAGGATATATTAAGAAGCTTGGTGGAGAAATTGAGAGCTTGATGGAGAGAGCTTGAACTTGAAGAGTTGCAAAATGAGAGCTTGAGCTTTCAAATTTCAGAAAATTAGAGAGTAGAAGGAATGGGTGTGATTGAGTTTTTTTTGAATAGTGTGGTATTTATAGATCAAGTTGAGTAAGTAAATTAATTAATTTTTTAAAAATAATTTTGGTGAATATAGCCGTTTTAAATTATTTTTTACATTTTGAAATTTTTATTTATATTTTTTTGGGGCTAAAATAGCTGTTATTAGCATTAAAATGATAAAATAGCCGTTATTAGTGTACTTCTGGTACTTATACCTACCTATTTTATGAATTAGTGGCAGGCTGCCCGTGGGCCCGCTCCTGAATGAACAAAACTAATGATAGGTGGGAAGTTATAGTTTTGACGTATTTTTTTAAAAATATTTTTATTTATTTATTTTAATACAGTTGAAAAAAAAAACATAACAAAAAAGTATTTAAAATATTCTAAAAATGTAATTCTAAATTTGTTTTTAGAATTCAAAAATAAATTAGGCAAAAAAAAAAACATAACTAAACGGCCCCTAAAATCCTAATTTGCAATCCTGATTTCGCCTCTAGCTAATAATATTATAACTACTGCCCAATCACTAACCAAATACCACATAATTTAACTCTTCCAAATGTCATAACTTGGTCAATTTCTCCGAGAATATTGACGTAAATATTTTGAAATAAGAAGAGCAATTTTGTGAGTTTATGACCTATTATTCCATCTAGAAAACAAATAGGAATGTACACAGTGTGTCAGGGATGATATTAAATTGTAAATCATCACTAAATTAGTCAGGTAATGTCCCTACAAAACTGTCATTTTACAGCAAATTAGTAAAGCCATTGAAATAGGCATTTAAATTTGGCACGTAAAAATTAGTCCACACTCCACAAAGATCAGAGTTCAGATGGATATATTAAAGAATGAGTTAATGGTCGAACCAGCAGAAATTGTTGCCCGTAGTCCGGCCACGTGACAATAAATGAATTTCATAACGATGCATTATGTTTTTGTTATGTCATATATTGGTCCTATAAAGTAGGTGCGATCAAAACTAATTATATAGTTAGAACGAGAAAGTGATTGAAGTAACAAGTATCTCATGAATGATGCGATGGTTATTGAAGTTGATATAATATAATGGGACCCCAAATAAAAAATATATGAGATTGCACTAACTACTAATGTTAAAAGTGTATGAAAAACTTGTATTGGTTGTACAATGGCTCATCTTCGTGTGCAAAGTGATACAAGATTGTTCCATGGTTTTATTAGGGTATGACTATTAGCATTATAATATATACAAGATTGCAAGACATTTTTTTTTTTTAATATAAATATCATTGTGAAAGAAAAGGGATGTTTTTTTGTTCTTTTGTTTTCACTATGAACAATATAACTAAATATATTGCTGAATGTATATAACTGAAAATGAAATACATACTTCCTATTGTAAATTGTAATCACTACCCTCCATTTCTTTACGTATATGCTTTTCACTTTTTCCGTATCTCTCACTTTTTTGAAAACAAATTTAATAGCATCTCGTTAAATTAATATTTGATAATTCATAACTTTGAATAATATTTTTATATAATTCCGACACTAACTAAATTAATAAAATTCTTCAGCCTTATATATTAACTTATAGAAACTCTATTCTAAGAAAAACGTATACAAATAAACAAACGTGAATGTAAAACCCATATATATATATATATATATATATATATATATATATATATATAAAAGAAGTCAGCACAGGGTTCGATACCCTCTTTCTTCCCCCCCCCCCTCTTCTTTTCCTTTTTTCTCTCTCTCTGCTTCCTCCCGTATCTCTCTCTCTCTTCTCAAAATTTCTCCCTCAACAAAATTTCAAAGCTTGATAACTCGGTCACCGGAGCTCCGATCGGCGAGGTCTTGGTACCGTTGGAAAGCTCTCGAGGAGGTGAACAAGCTACTGGGCGGAAGTCGACCGGAGGTGGCGGCGTTTGACTGGAATATTCGCCGGAAGGTGCGATTTTACAACTCTAGATCTTTTTCATGTCGGTTTGATTTTGAGAAATCTAATACCGGAATCATGTTCACGAAGCCTATTAGAGTCCGTTGGAGGTATCACCTCGCCGTCGCCGCCGTCATCCGCCGTCGCCGGCCGCCGTCATCATTTTTCCGATCTCGAAATTTATTGAGGGGTTTTGAAGCCCTCGTCGAGGAGATCGAAAGCCCCCGATCGGTATCACCCCTTCCATATACATTTTTTTCCTTCCAATTACAGGTGGTGATCAGTATCAGACTCAGGACGAGGAGTAGTTTGAGTTAGGAGGTCGACGTGTTGATTAACTTAACTGTACCTCTAGTGTTTGTCGAGGTGAATCCTGCTTTTTGGGTTGATCTTTTCTTCAGACTTGTAATGGATTAAATTAAGGATATTTTTGATGGTGATACTTTATATTTGTCGTTTTATGGGGTTGTATAAACTGTGGTCGTTGATGTTGTATTGTCGTTTTAAGTCCTATGGGAAAAAGTTATGTGTTTGTTGACGTGGACGTTGAATATTCAACGGTATTGTTTAAATGATGATGTGTCATTGACCGGTCCAAGTTTGAAAAGTCGTTGTTTTTGTCTTATTCTACTAACCCCCATCTAGGGGCGTTACAGTTTGGTATCAGAGCCTAGGTTACGGCACCTAGGGTACAACACCATAAAGCTATTTATTTTCTTCGTGTTCTTTGGTCGTGTTTTGTTTTGTATCACCATCCATAATCCTGACACTTTAATCTTTTTACAGTTGATCAATATGGTACGGAATTCTCGAAATACCCCTGATGCGCGTCCCGCGTTTGATTTTGAGCAAATGGCTGCTGCTTTCCAAGCGATGCAACAAGCATCACAACCACGCGATCCTGCCGCTAGAAAGAGGAGAACCTTTGCAGAGTTTATGAATCAATCCCCTCCGAAGTTTGAAGGATTCCCTGATCCTGCCACTGCTGAGAGATGGTTGGAGTTGGTTGAGAAGAAGTTTGAGGTGCTTTACATTCCGACCGAATACCGTGTTAATTTCGCAACTTATCTTTTCGAGGGCCCAGCGGCCCAATGGTGGAAAATGTCCCAGAAAGATACCGGGGTGAATGAACCGACATGGTAAAACTTTGTTTCTGCATTCTTGGCGTATTATGTTCCTGAGGACTACCGTTTGGGAAAGATTTATGAGTTCTCGCAGCTGACTCAGGGGAGTATGACAGTGGCCGAGTATCAGGCAAAGTTTGTCGAGCTATCGCGCTATAATCCGGATGCCGTGGCTAACCCTGCAGCTAGAATAGTGAAGTTCAGACAGGAACTTCGACAACGGATTCGTGAGACCTTGGCGCCATTGCGGTTTTCTGATTTCTCAGAACTTGTCGTTTCGGCGAAGAACACTGAAGCAGAGCAAAATCGTAATTATCAGGCAAGACAGAGAGGCTCCGAGACGAGAGACAGGAAAACAGACAAGAAAGGCAAGAGTTACAGTCAAGGTTCTTATAGTAGCGGATCGAGCGCTAGTTCGGGTTCTGGTTCATCTGGTAGTCGGAGATACTCGCCTTATGGTACTTGTCACCTCTGCGGGCAGCCAGGCCATTACAAACGCGATTGTCCGTTTTCACAGCAACAGTTCCAACCACAGATATCTCACACCCAACCTATTGGGACCCAGAGTTTCTACTCGCCAGGTGGTACGAATCAGAGTCGTCCTTTGTCAAACCAGAGTCCTATACCCAACCATTCGATGGGATTTCAGCCTCGAGGTTTCGCTCCACAGAGACCTCAAGGATTTGGGTTTCCTTCGGGTTAGACTGCACCAGTCGCTGCACCGCCATCAGGCAGTCACAATAATTTCTGCCCTCAAGGGAGTGGTGGCTCAGGCGGAGGGCAGAGTAGAGGTGGCAGATCGCAGTCGAGCAGAAACAAAGGGAAAGGAAAATCATATGCCGTTACGGGTGTCGAGGCCCAGGGGAAAGATGTCGTCGACGGTATGATTCTTGTTTCTAATTGTTTATCTCGTGTATTGTTTGATACGGGGGCATCACATTCTTTTATATCGGTGGATCTCGCGTCATCTTTGGGGCTAGATATCGAGGCATGCACTGTTCCGTTAGAGTTGTCTACTCCTATAGGGGGAGTTTCGGAAGTTTCAGTGATTTGCATGTCATTTAAGCTCGTCATCGAGGAGGGAAAATTTACCGCAGATTTGCTAATTCTTCCTATGACCGAGTTTGATGTAATATTGGGGATGGATTGGTTGTCTAAGTATCGTGCTATAGTGGATTGCTACAGGAGACGTGTCACCCTCAGAAAGAAAGATGGACAAGTTATTGAATATCAGGCCAAATGTGGAATATGGCCCCATAATCCTATCTTGAAATCTCTTTTTGGAGGAAAGAGGAATCTTGAAGGGTCGGGAGTTAATTGTGCTATTGAAGATGTAGGGCAGAGTGCCTTAAACCCGTACACCCCCGTAGTACAAGAATTTGATGATGTGTTTCCATCGGAGCTTCCGGGACTTCCTCCGGAACGTGAGATTGAGTTTGGCATTGACTTAGTTCCTGGGAGTTCTCCGATCTCTATGACTCCTTATCGTATGGCTCCAGCAGAATTGGCAGAATTGAGGGAACAATTAGACGACTTGTTAAGTAAAGGGTTTATCAAACAGAGTACATCTCCGTGGGGAGCGCCCGTCCTATTTGCTAAGAAAAGCGATGGTAGTTTACGCCTTTGTGTGGACTACAGACAACTCAACAAGATAACGATTAAGAACAAATACCCTTTACCGCGCATTGATGACTTATTCGACCAATTGGGAGGATGCAAATACTTCTCAAAGATAGACTTGCGGTCGGGCTACCACCAGTTGAGGATTCGAGATGCCGACACCCCGAAGACAGCATTCCGTACACGATATGGTCACTTTGAGTTCACGGTTATGCCTTTTGGTTTAACGAACGCTCCAGCGGCGTTTATGGACTTAATGAATAGGATTTTTCGACAATACTTGGATCGATTCGTTGTTGTCTTTATTGACGACATATTTATCTATTCAAGAACGTTAGAGGAACACGCAGAATATTTGCGGATTGTTTTACAGACTTTGCGGGACCATCGCCTATACGCGAAGAAAGAAAAATGTGAATTCTGGATGACCGAAGTGAAGTTCTTAGGCCACGTGATCTCGCAGGAAGGTATTTCCGTAGACCCGTCAAATATTGAAGCTATCTTGAACTGGAGGCAACCAAAAAATGTGGAAGAAGTTCGAAGTTTCCTAGGTCTTGTGGGCTATTACAGGAAGTTCGTGGAGAATTTTTCAAAAATTGCCGCACCGCTAAGCAAGCTCACCAGAAAATATGTTCAGTTCAGTTGGGATGATAGATGTGAAGAGTCTTTTTCAGAGTTGAAACGATGATTGACGAGTGCTCCTGTCCTTGTTGTTCCCAATGTAGATGAAGTGTTTACAGTGTATACTGATGCATCTCGAAGTGGACTAGGCTGTCTGCTCATGCAACAAGGGAGAGTGGTGGCATATGGTTCTAGGCAGTTAAAGCCGCATGAACAAAACTATCCTACCCACGACTTGGAGCTAGCAGCAGTGATATTTGCACTCAAAATCTGGCGTTGTCATCTTTACGGCTCAAGATTTGAGATATTCACCGATCATCAAAGTCTCAAGTATTTGTTCACGCAGAGAGACTTGAATTTTACGACAACGAAGATGGGTGGAGTATATGGAAGATTATGAATTTAGTCTACATTATCACCCAGGAAAAGCAAATGTGGTGGCCGATGCATTGAGTCCGAAGAACCATGGTTTGGTTGCTTCTCTGAACTTAGAGCCATGGAAGAGATCAGTTACCATTGGCGATTACAATTTAGAATTTCATAGCGACGGGTATAAAGCATGTGCGTATAACGTCATAGCCGTTCCATCAATGGTACTCCAAGTTAGACAAAGTTAGTGGAGCGATGAAACGTTACAAGAGGTATGGAATCGATTACAAGCTGGAGAACAACTTGAAGGATGGAATGTGGGAGTCGATGGATTTTTATTGTACAAAGGAAGGCTTGCGGTAGCTGATGATACTACGTTACGAAGCGCCATCTTACATGAAGCTCATCGTTCCAAGTTTGCTATTCACCCAGGGAGTACGAAGATGTACCAGGATTTGAAGAGGCAATATTATTGGTACGGAATGAAGTCGGATGTGGCGATGTTCGTGAAGAAATGTCCAGTTTGCCAAATGGTCAAAGAAGAGCATCAAAGACCTGGCGGGGAGCTTAGACCACTTGAAATACCTGAGTGGAAATGGGATTGCATCACAATGGACTTCGTTTCGGGACTTCCTCGGTCTCGGGGCGGACACGATGCGGTGTGGGTGATCGTTGATAGATTGACAAAATCAGCCCACTTTATCCCCATTCGGACAGATTACAAAGTTCTGAAACTTTTTAAACTATATGTGGAAAAGATAGTAAAGCTTCATGGGGTCCCTGTTTCAATAGTTTCGGACCGAGACGCTCGTTTCACCTCCAAGTTTTGGAGAGGATTACAGAAAGAGATGGGAACTGAATTGAGTTTGAGCACAGCTTTTCATCCTCAGACTGATGGACAATCAGAGCGAGTGATTCAGATCTTAGAAGACATGCTACGGGCGTGTGCCTTAGATTTTGGAGGAAAGTGGAAGGAGCAACTACCATTCGTGGAGTTCGCTTACAACAATAGATTTCAGGCTAGTATCGGTATGGCACCGTATGAGGCCTTGTATGGTCGACCTTGTCGTTCACCTCTTTGTTGGGCCGAGTATGAAGATCGTATTACTCTCGGTCCTTCCTACCTCAAAGATACAACAGAAGCGATTAAGCTTATTCGGGAAAGACTCAATACTGCTCAAAGTCTCCAGAAGAGTTATGCGGATCGAAGACGAAGGCCACTGGAATTCATGGTTGGCGACAATGTGTTCCTGAAGGTGACGCCCATGCGTGGTGTTTCCCGTTTCGGAATAAAAGGAAAGTTGGCTCCGCGATACACAGGTCCGTTCGAGATAGTTGAAAGAGTCGGGCCACTTGCCTACAGGCTTGATTTACCTCCGCAATTATCTCATGTTCACAATGTGTTTCATGTGTCGATGTTGAGAAAATATGAACCCGATCCTCAACAAATCATTGAGTGGACAGAGATACCTATTCAAGAAAATGCGACGTACGCGGAATACCCACTTCATATTATCGACCATGAAGTCAAAGTCCTTCGTCGACGAGAAATTCCTCTAGTTAAAGTGGTATGGAAAAACCACGACCTTAGAGAGGCAACATAGGAGTTAGAGTCGGAGATGATGGAGAAATACCCCTTTTTGTTCGGGGGTAGTTTCGTTTAAATTTCGAGGACGAAATTTTTAAAGTGGTGGAGTATTGTAAAACCCAATATATATATATATATATATATATATATATATATATATATATATAAAAGAAGAAGTCAGCACAGGGTTTGATACCCTCTTTCTTCCCCCCCCTCTTCTTTTCCTTTTCTCTCTCTCTGCTTCCTCCCGTCTCTCTCTCTCTCTCTCTTCTCAAAATTTCTCCCTCAAAAAAATTTCAAAGCTTGATAACTCGGTCACCGGAGCTCCGATCGGCGAGAACTTGGTACCGTTGGAAAGCTCTCGAGGAGGTGAACAAGCTACTGGGCGGAAGTCGACCGGAGGTGGCGGCATTTGACCGGAATATTCACCGGAGGGTGCAATTTTACAACTCTAGATCTTTTTCATGTCGGTTTGATTTTGAGAAATCTAATACCGGAATCATGTTCACGAAGCCTATTAGAGTCCGTTGGAGGTATCACCTCGCCGTCGCCGCCATCATCCACCGTCGCCGGCCGCCGTCATCATTTTTCCGATCTCAAAATTTATTGAGGGGTTTTGAAGCCCTCGTCGAGGAGATCGAAAGCCCTCGATCGGAATCGTCATCGGACTCTCGGTAAGCCCGAATTTCCTTGACCTAGTTTCTGATTTTAGATGATCAAATTAAGTGTGTTCTGGGCCTTGATTGATGAAATTGACCTCGCCATTGCGTTTAGAACAGTCGAATTAAGCTAGGAGAATCATAAATGTGTCGAATTGATGCCCGTTTTGCTGCCTCGTTTTGCGTGCCCGGATAGTCGTCCCGTGGTCGCCTCGAAGACTGTGCTGCCTGAACCACCCGTTTTGACTAATTCAACAGATCCCGAAGTCTCTAGTCATCAATCTCAGGGCCAAGATGAACCCGCATCATCGACTAACTAGTCGATCGGTCAAAGTTTCCACGGATTGAGGTAGGGGCTATTACCTTTTCTCGCTTTTAAAATGAATGTAGAAACCAACGATTTAATGAAGATTGAACCGGATAGGTTAAAAATTGGAATTAATGAAATGATTTGATAATTAATAAAATTAATGTTATATAGTCGTCGCTTGATAGCGAGGCTGGATATCAGGTATGGTTGCATCGGATTGATGCTTGTTATATTTCATGTTTATGGTTACGTCGGGATGACGTATATTGATGTTGGTACCCGCTTCGGGCGGATGATGATTATTATGATATGGTACCCGCTTCGGGCGGATGATGTGTATGTTGATATGGTACTCGCTTCGGGCGGATGAGCTGCTGACGAGCAGCTGGCTACTGCGCAGTAGGCCGTATATAGTTATGAATATGGATATGATTGGTGACCCAAAAGTCAACATTTCGACCCATGGCGAACTGGCCGTCTTTGGTGGTGATTAGGATCCCGAGTCGAGGGCGAGTTACGGTTAGGGACTTCTAGTCCACCTGTGCTCGTGCCTTGAGGACTCGATGGGATATAGTGGAGTAAAGGCGCGAGCTGACTCGGCATGGATCACCGAAATGATTTGACTTTTGTGGGGTATATTTATTTATTTTATGAAATTGATGATTAAATGGTTTATGATGACGTTTAATTTATTTTATTGAATTTTGACTAATAAAGGTTCGGTAAAGAGAATTGGTAATAGATTCCCTACTGAGCATGTTGTGCTCACCCCTTCCATATACATTTTTTTTCCTTCCAATTACAGGTGGTGATCAGTATCAGACTCAGGACGAGGAGTAGTTTGAGTTAGGAGGTCGACGTGTTGATTAACTTAACTGTACCTCTAGTGTTTGTCGAGGTGAATCCCGCTTTTTGGGTTGATCTTTTCTTCAGACTTGTAATGGATTAAATTAAGGATATTTGTGATGGTGATACTTTATATTTGTCGTTTTATGGGGTTGTATAAACTGTGGTCGTTGATGTTGTATTGTCGTTTTAAGTCCCATGGGCAAAAGTTATGTGTTTGTTGACGTGGACGTTGAATATTCAACGGTATTGTTTAAATGATGATGTGTCATTGACCGGTCCAAGTTTGAAAAGTCGTTGTTTTTGTCTTATTCTACTAACCCCATCTAGGGGCGTTACAGTGAACCCCTAAATGAACATATGCAGCACAAATTTCAATCTTATTTCCATCATGATCACATAACAAGTTCTGAAAAACATAAGACTTGACTTGAACGGCAAATGAAAACACAGCTTCTTCTAATTCTTCTTCAAATCCTTTTCTTTCTTGGACGTAACTCGTCCATCAGTCCCCGCAAGCATAGCATACTTGTCTTTCCTCGTCAAGTTGGTGCACTCAAACCCTAGCGTCCCAGCCAACACCCTCTGCACGTAGTTCGCCACTTCAATGGCGGATCTTTCTCCGGGTTTGCAGGTCAGCTCCGACGGCAACTGGCTGAGGAACGTGATCTCGTAGGTAGGCCTAGGGTTCATGAACACGAAGTACGGGTCCAAGAGCTTGAAACCTCTGACCGTTGTGCCGTGGAAGACGCTCTGCTTGCAGTTGATCGCCACGGGGACGATCCGGTCGGTGAGCTCGGCAAAAAGCGCGCTGAACCGGAGGAGGAAGGGCTCGCGGCACGTGGTGCCCTCCGGGCAGATCACGAGGTCGCCCTCGGAGAGGAGGCGCTTGATGTCAGCAGCGTCCTTGTCCCGCTCCCGCGACAGCGCGACGGCCCGGATGGGCGAGATTATCTCGGTGAACTTGCTGATGCTGTAGGTGACGCAGCTGATCTTGCGGCCCAAAGCAACAGCGGTGACGACAGGGTCGAGGACCGTGCGGTGGTTGCAGACGAAGAGGACGCCGCTGTGGCCGGGACGCGGAGCCGAGGGAGGCGTGCCCTTCACGACCACGTTGATGCCGAGGAGCTTGTAGTTGTACCTAGCAAGGCGCTCTGGGAGTGGTATGTTTAGGTAAACTCGGAGGACGGAGAGGATTACACCGAGGGGAAGCCAGAGAAATGTGAGGAGGGCGACGAGAGGGGTTGGTCTTTGGACGAAGCGGCCCTCATGGAATATTACAGGGCTCAAGAGCTTGTTTCTTGGCAAAGCCTTGCACATTGTTCTTGGTACACTGTATGCTTCCTGCAAAACTCGGAATATAAATCCAACCCTATATATATTCATAATACATTTACGGCTAATTCCTATATTTACGAATAAATTTGAAATGATATATTAATAGAATTTAAAATATGAAATTTAAGTACAAATGACTTGAAATATGATTTTTTTTTAAATGTGACGACTGGGGACCTTTCTAGATAATGTTGTGTATTTATATATACACATAATACATTTATGGCTAATTCATCCATTTAAATTTGATATTAGTTTTAAATTTAAAACTCGATACTTATACCGCATGACAAATGCATATTTGAAGCTGAGATGTGGGCAAGAGTACACATGAGATTGACCACCCTTCAGCTGATACAAGACGTTTGACGTAACGAGGATAAAAATTGTGTTTTGGAACATAACGTAAAACGCATAATTTAGTATTTTTATAAAAATAAAATAAAAAAATAGTTTTGGAATATACCAGGGAAAAAGGTGATATTTTGTGGTACTTGCGGCAAATATTCTTACATTATATATACATATAAACCCTTCTTATTTGTATTAGAAATCTCCAATTATTGATTGATTGATGCTTAATATATATCTTCTTTGATATAAGAAAAGAAGGTACGTCTACGTCCTACATGTATAATATAATTAAGAAGACTATAAGGTTAGTAAAAGTGTGTATGTGTTTAATACATATGGGACTATATATATCATAACCTACTACAATTAAATATATATATATATATATATATATATATATGAGATCGAATGAAGTGTAAAATATATGTGATTAATGTAAAGACATATATGCATGTGGTTGCGCATAGTATTAATGTGCAATATTGGTGTAGTGCATTGTGATAGGGACCATAGTGTAAGGTCCTTACGGTGAAAATTAAATACAAATGTTGACAACTAAGTTTTTCAGGTTATAATAATTATTAGACACAACACTTGTGGTACGCGTAGTATTCTTAAAAAAGAAATGATGGCAATACACAACTACGACCCGGACCCGCACAAAAAAAAAAAAAAAAAACTAATATTTATTGGTGCCTAAATTTGTTGAATTTTTTTACTATAAGAAAAAAAAAATGGTTACGTAAAAGTGTGAGATTTCGTACATGATAAATTATCATTGAATTCACTGCCTAAAACTTGGATTTTAGTGCACAAGAAACGTTGAGAAGCAATAGTCAACAAGGATTATTATTTTATAATTAGCAATAGTAAAAAAATATTGTTTATATCAATTTCTACGAATTCTAGGGTTCTTATGATAACTTCTAAATAAATTGCGTCAATCGAAAAAATTACCATATTTATCAAATTCAAAAGGAAAAAAAAAAAAAAAACAGTGCCCAAAAATTCTTTGTACAGTATATATATATATATATATATATATATATATATATTGTTGAGTAAGTTTATATAAATTATGACAATGAACATGATACCATAATAATTGATGATACGTACTGTACTTTATTTTGTTTCTTTTTACATTGATTGATGTAAAAAGAGAGTCTTGATGGGACATGGATTAATTTATTGAATAGTAATGAAGCTATTTAAATGAGTTCTTATTTTTTGTTGCAAAATATTAGCGAAACATGTGAGAGGAGTGGAGTACGAATATATACGTACGTAGATTTTAATGGAAAGAACGTGAATAACTTGATATGTATATATGAATGAGCTTCGACATGAATATCTAATTGAAGTGTAAGTACGTGTCCTTCATTTTTAGTAAATGGGCGAACAGTTGGACCAACTCATGAGCTTTACTTACTCCCACAAAAGTTGTGAATAAATAGATCATGTTACTTTATAAAAATAAACAGACTATATAATAAATAAGACGTCCATTGCGTATCAATTAAGCACAACAAAGAGTTAAGTCCATATAAATATGTGTCCATATAAATATGTATGTTATAATATGATGCATTTATATTAATATATTGAGATAATAGCAGCATAAATTTCCAAGTTATTCAAACTAGAACTTTTTCTAATAAAAATAATAATAATCAGTGAAATATGCTTACAAACTTGATGAATCTGATAATAAGTTCATTTTTTTTTTGTCTAAATTTTTAAATTGCTTTAATGTGCAATCCTTGGTATTTTTGCCATAAAATTAGAGTTCAGGATTTTTTTTCCTTAAAAATTGGACAAAAACTTGAAACAATTACCAGATTAATCAAGTTTGAAAACTTTTTCCTTACAAAACCAAGGCTTCGGAATATGTTGCTCTAATTTGAATAGGGAACTTATGCCGCTATTATCTCATATATATTATATGAGCCTGATGCCTGAACATGAATATCTTATGGCTTGTCCTTCATTTTCAATAGATGAGTAAACAGTTGAACCAGAGAGAGACTCTAAAACCATGCAACTGTGTAAACAATAAAATAAATTACAAAAGAAATGAAATAAAATATTCTACGACAAATAATGAAGAATATATTCATTGACATGCATTAAAGCTCTCAACAACTCTGAAGCAAATGTACTACGCGAAAGTCCGTAAGACTTTGAAGATGGTCGGGCTTAATATAAAGTAAAAACTGTAAAATATAATTGGTTGAATATTTCGAGCATTGTAATTAAAGAAAATACATGAATATGATGAGGTAAAACTACTAAATTTAAAACCGTTAACAAAGCATGCATGTCAATTTATTAAATAGTTGCACCTTGCATTAAAAAAATACTAAAATCGAATATATATATATATATATACTTTCTAAATGAAGGCAATATTCCATAAAAATAAAATAAAAAATGAAGGCAATATATAGACATAAAAAATTTACGTAGAACCTAGCGTAGAGAATGAAATCAGATTAGAAAAATGAATGAATCTACGTAATAACATACGTTAAAGGAGAAAAATAGTGTCGTTCAAAATGTTGTAACACCATAATAAGGTGAAGAATGATCTTTATAACGTGGTTACGTAAAATATTATTACCTTGCAGAGAGACATAAAATCATAGTCGGCTTCTCCGTCTCCGAGTCCCAAATCCGGAGTATCAGCCTTCCCAAACTCGTTAACGAGAGCTTCCCTCTTGCCCTCTCCTTCGAGAACGTCCTTCATGAACCCTGTGGCCCGCCCGCCGGCTGTGACTTCCAGCTCCGTTCCTAAAACGAAATCGGTGCCCAAGAAGCCCCTTGCAAAGGGCTCGACCAGAACCCGGGGGCTTGCAGTCACGACAATCCTCTTCCCGAAAGCGCAGAAGACCCGCCACCCATCGGGACGCACGTCCTCCGCGTAGAACCTGGGCAGTACGGAGCGCGCTACGAGCTCGATGTCTGTGATCTTCAGCCCCGAGAAGGCAATGAACGCCATGACCCTGATCGGGAGGGTCTCTGTCCCTACGGCACGAGCAAAAAGCACAAGTGGTGCAGCGAGTAGGAGTACCAGGCCACGGAGGAAACTGCCCGCCTCCACAGCCACGAGCATGAAGTAGGGGAAGGTGGCACCGGCTGAGACGAGAAGTGCGCCTTCGAGATCGGCTGCCACCGTCTCGTGGGAGCGACCCTCGGTGCTGCACCTCGACACGGGCTCGAACCGGCGGCGAGCAGCCCCCATGTCGGAGACGTTGTCTATGTTGCAAAGAGAGAGAAAGAGAGAGACGAAACGTGTGTAGTGTTTTTTGCTTTTGGTTTGTTGGAGTGCAGAGAATGGAATGGGGTTATAAAAAGGAGACCTAGGTCTAGAAAGATGGCCATGTGGCTTATCATGCAATGAAATGTATTTTGTGGTTGGGAAAGATAGGCCATATTGGGATTAAGAATATTTATTTTCCTTGTTTAGTTCTACAAAAAATTTCTATATGAAAAAAAAAAGATTAAATAGTCCTAAAATTCTCAATGAATTGGAGAGAGTTTGTGAGTTTTTAAAGAGAGGAAAGTAAAAAATTATGAGCAAATAAGGGAAGAAAAGTGGGGTCTTAGCAGTAGACTAGTAGTTGCGGTTGGAAATTTAAGGCCGAAAAAATATTAAGACATTCAATTAGCCTACTATTCTAGTTCCAATGTTCCATCGTAGTTTTTGTTTTTAAAAAGAAAATAGATCATGAATGAAAGTAAAAATAATATTTCTATTTATGTAATATTAAAGGGAAGTTAATATTGAGTTAGAGTAATGATTAATCTAAAAGTGAGCCATGAATATAGTATGGCGCGTCGCAGCTAGCCAACCCGGAAGAAGAAAAAAAAAAGTTTAAAATGCTTGACTTAATTGAATGCACGCTATTCAAAAAGTGTGTTTAATTCATGGACTATATTCATTCTTAATTATTTACTTAACTTGACTATTTAATCTTGATTTATGGATAATTTCTCTTGCTTCATAAGTTTCCACTGCGGTAGTTATCTACATCAACCAAAACTGCGATTGATCTCTACACCCCAAAAGATTAACTATAAAACATTCAAACCGCCTTTTAAATATATGCGGCAGAAATACCTGAATATTATTGAAAATTAGCGTGTTAACTCTTCTTTGTGAGTTATCATCGTCTTTTAGTCTAATTTACTGGCCCAACATTTAGCGTTGTCTTTGAGGTTGATATCCTCATATTAAAAAGTTGAACGTATAGAATAAATAATATATATATATATATATATATATATATATATATGCGTTGATATCGTTCTCTGTGACATAGAGATCATGGGATTGTTCGGAGGATTGGCGGAAGCTGACGCTGGATTCTCGATGCCTTGTCCCATGACTCGATGGCTCTAATCTTGATGGGTCCTTCCTTGATGCGATGTAAACACCATTCATAAATCCGAAAATCCCGTTAACATGCACTATATTATATCATGTTTGATTACTTATATCGTTATTTTCTTATTTAAAGAAGATATATGAATTAAAACTATGTATATTTAAATAATCATTAAATTAATTATATACTTGTATTTTTGTATAACTACATAGCTAAGTTTAAAGTATATATGCGAGCTAATTTAGTATTTAAAAAAATTATAGTATAATAGTAATTGTATTAATATTTTTCAATGTGTAAGATAATTAAAAAAGGACTAAAATTCTTATTGAATTTAACACATAACATGTTGGTTAATTAAACGAAATTTAAACTTAAAAATAATAATAAAAAAATATTTATGGTTGTTAGTAAAAATCTTGATAATTACATGCCTTAATTTTATTAAGAGGTTTTAGTAGGCCGTAACTGATTGGGCTAGTCCACATATTAAGACCGCCAAGCCGCGGAGCGGGGTGGGCTTTTGAATTGTCACGAAGACCCAATTTGGGCCCTAAGCCCCATAATCTATAATGTCACAGGGTGGGATGCGTAGGAACGACTTCTTACAAAATAATACAGATTGTATCTTTACAGGGCGTTAGGATTTTTACAAATGTGGTGTATAATATATAATATGATATGATATTATAGGGCAATGTGGGCTTTTATATGACATGGTCGTCGAACAAAGTAATCCAAATAAATTCGAGCACATGATACAAATATACATATTACTAGTAGAAATGGAATTTCCATAAAATTTGCAAAATGATAAATGGAGCTTTAACTATCCTTTGGAATTGGTTTCCAAACCCGAAGCTCATTGCACCATGGCATTGCAAAGAGATAAGGTTAACTCGAAGAAAAGAAACGTGTTTCGAAACGCTTGTAACTCAAGAAACTAAGACTAGACTTTCATACACATTATAGTTAGCTTTCTTACCAAGACGGAAGAAAAATAAGCATTTAAAAGTTTGAAATAAAGGCTAATCTGTGGAACACGTTACACAAACTACTTATGGAGTTATGGTACATGAATATGGGAAATTAACTAGTAGTTATAGCTATTTAGTAAGTAAATTAATATTTATGGGGCATTTTAGGTATCATAATTATTTACACTTTATGCATCAGTTCTGGCAACATTAGTTTGATAGTAATTATGAATTAATTGAGTAAATAGTTTAAATTAAAAAGATTTATTACGATAAATTGATATCTTCTGATTGACCATGCTCCACATAAGTGAGGAAAATAACAAAAACATCTAGGTTAAGGAAAGAAAAAGAAGCTAGAAATGCTATTATTGTTGAAAAGTTATTTGGATATACTTTTGGGTTTATTTGCGCCATAAATACCATTTTTTTTAAATTAACGTTAAATACTCATTTTTTATTTTAGCCGGACAAAATATTAATATTCTCTCTCACGTTATACACAGGTACATTTTTCGGAGTTGTTTGGTACATGTCTATAACGTGAGAGAAAAATATTGATACATTGTCCGGCTAAAACAAAAATTGAGTGTTTAACATTAGTTATTCAAATACTTTTTGTATTTTAGCCGGTAATATATCTATTGAATGTGATTAAGATGAAAAAGATGAGAAAAGGAAAATGTAAGCGATAAAGAAGGAGAAACGCAACTAGCTATAGCTAGAAAGGTATACGTATACCATATGATATCAATCGACCAAAAACAGAGAGCATTTTGTATGTATTCCTAGTTTACATATATTCGATTCACATATCTTTCAACCGTTTATCATACTAAATATTATTTAGTATTATTAGTCGTTTTAGTTTTTCTCAAAACACAAAACCTTTTCAAAAAGGCTTCTAACGCCCCACTTCTCTCAATTCCCACCTAACAGGACGGCTTATGTTTAATGGATTAATAACGGTCTAAATAATTAGTATATTTTTTAATAATATAAATTTACTTTAATTTTTTGCAGTTAAATTATTCAATATATATTAGTTTATTAAATTTTTTATTTTTAATTAATTTAACATGACTTTGGATATGCCCTTTAAAAAAATTTCTTTCGCAAATGGCATTAGGCTAAAAAATAAAAAACACATTTAAAATTTTACTAATCCAATGAAAAATGTAGATGGGATTTTAAGAGAAGCAGAATAAATAATAGCTAATGAACGAAATGCCCATTTTGTGTCAAACTTTTTTAAAAACTACCCGTTGTGTGTATTTTTTTACTCTCACAAATGGGCATTTCTTAAAAGGTTTGACACAAAAATGGGCATTTCGTACGATGTCCTCAAATAAAATAATATTAAAAATTTAAGTAATAAAAAATATTAAAATCTTAAACTGCGGAAATTAAATTATTAAATCTAGAAGGTCATAAAAATAAGGGTTAATTGCGGCAATAATGCACAACATTTGGTCAACAGGGGTTTCAGGTCCCCAACCTTTCAAAGTGTGGGAAAAAATACACAACATTTGTTGAATGTAAAATCCGTTGGTCCTTCCGTTAGGGGTGTTAAATTCTGCTGATGTCGCATCGTTAAACTGCCAAATGGACTGCCAACTTGTAATATTAATTACATAACTCAATTAATAAGAATAAATTAAATCCGATTTTAATTATGATTCAAAAAACAAATTAATACTTTAAATTAAATAAATAATTTTTACTCCCCCTAAAAATCTAATAGACTCTTCGTCGAACATGACTAAAATTTTGAAAAACGACGGATTATTAAACACAACTAAAATTTGCAAAGATTACATAACGACAGTTTATTAGAAACGACTAAAATTTTGGAAAAACGACCGATTATTAAAAACAACTGTAATTTAAAAAACGACATAGTAAAGATGTGAATAATATTGAAGCACGAGTTTAAAAATAGGAACTATGCGTTAAATAAGTATTGCTCGTTAATTTAAAGTTTTAATTTATTTTTTGAATCATAATTAAAATATGATTTAATTTATTACAAGTTGACAGTCCATTTGACAGTTTAACAATTCCACATCAGCAGAATTTAACATCCCTAACGGAAGGACCAACGGATTTTATATTCAACAAACGTCGTGTATTTTTTCCCATACTTTGAAAGGTTGGGGACCTAAAACCCCTGTTGACCAAAGATTGTACATTATTGCCGCAATTAACCCTAAAAATAAAAACATTTGATACTATTTGGCTATCACATACGTATCTTATGAGATTGAAGATATATATTAGTCCTAACCACACAAACCTTTTTTTTTTTTTGACAGAATCCTAACCACACAGACCTAAAGGCTAAAACAACATAGTTTATTAGACATTTTCTCCGTGGAGATATTAATTTGATTCCGTCCAAATGGTTTTACATAAAAGTATTAACATATCTTTGAATTCGACGAGCATCCGCTTTATTCTATAATATTGTTACAGTAAAATAAAAAAAAAATGCTAGTTATTCTCGAGACGCGTTGGATGCTCTTCTTAAAGCTTGATTCACCTCATCTACGTGTTTAAAGTTTGCACGGCAATAAGCATCCTGTGATATAACGGGACAATCGCGAACTTCGTAACACTTCGAAGTCTGTCAGAGAACTGAAAAAACTTTTTAAACTCTGTTATCCAAAAACTCACGACGAAAAGATTGATCATCTGTGGTTACCAAATTCGGTAATATTTTTACACCCATATAAAATCAATATTTCATAAACTAAATCACTTAGTTATAGCATAGTGTTGAGAAAGGACTTGTAAATAACTATTCATATAGTAAAATATAACTTTATATATATATAAAAAATTATAGAATAATGTGAGATCCAAATCTATACATCTATAGAATTTTTGATGGAGTATTGAAAGTATTAGACTTTGGAACTATTTTTTAGCATTTTGCACGCATCATTATACTAGGATAAAATATGGTTCTATTACGCTATTATCCGTATTATTAACAAAATCTTAGGAGTTCATAATTCACCCATTACTTAATTTATTCTTGAGTTGAAAAATATTTGAAAATTATCTTTGAATTGTACGTATATACAAAGTGATTATCTAATGTACAAAGTTTCGAAGTGTTGATTTGAATGTAAAGGGACATTATTAAGTGATTCATTAGATAAGTAGGTGAGCATATTTAAAAAAAAAAAAAAAAAGAGTATTCATCAATTATACTTTCGTAAATACAGATGATTATTAATTTCAAAGCCATTGGCACTCAAAATTAGACTTGGTATATGTCACTCTCTTCAGAAACTTGCTCAAACCAGTGCTCATCAAAGCCCTTTACATATGCACATGTTTGGGCCCCAAAGCCGATAAAACTTTGCACATCAAGTGTAGAATATTCAAAACCACATTGACAAATAATTTTTTCCGTTTAACACGACAGTTTTAGGTGTCATGCATCTAGCTATCTCTAAAGCCCAAGTCAAGAGGCTTAACGAGGTTTCTTTGTTATTTTAAGCCCAAGTCAAGAGGCTTAACGAGGTTTCTTTGTTAAACATTTTAAAATAGTGAAAGGGTTTATTAAAATCAAGGCTCAAAGTACTTTTTTAGAATTTGCGGCTAACGTCCTCAAACTCATATGTTTCTTTTAAGATAAGTCTTTGAACTCAATATACAAGTCATAATACACAAATTATAACTAGTAAAAAAATACAAGATATTTTATTACATAATTGCATAATTCTAATCTACTATCACAAATGTTTATAACATTTTTTTTGGAACTTAAGCGCAATGTTTTTTAAAATTTGTAGTACTTTTGCCGCGAAATATTTTTAGAGAATGCAATTAACTTTGAGGTTTTTTTTGTGCTAATATCTGTAAACTATATACTAGGACGGTTTCTATTCTATTAATATTTGGATCTTATTTGAGAGGAAAGTACAAGTAGTATGACAGTATTTTGTGACACTTTGCTGTTGTATGAGATGGGCTGTCCAGGTAGTCTTAAAGAGTTAAAATTGATAGACTCGATGACATGGATCTAAAGTGAAAAAAAAAATAACAATAAAGGTGCCTAAATTAACAAATCTAAGGCGACACATATGTCAAATGTAATGTGACATCAAGTTGTTCGAAATATGGGTGGCCTCAGATTTTCCCAACATCCATCATACTACGTGACATTTAACCAACGTCCGTAAAAAAAAGTTGACAAAGATTTGCGTCCCCTCAAGTTTATCGACTATGAATATTTTTTTGCTTTATTTTATTTTATTTTGGACCTATGTCGCCTACGAAGTCAAAATTTGATTACTTATACCGTCTCAATTTGTGTTGATTGACCTTCTTGATCAATCAAGTTGAACTCGACTTTTGATTAAGAACATTTAGTTCGTTTATTGTATATCTACTAAATTAGTGTCATTAAATGTACTAGGAATTGATCAGATTCCTTCAACACTTTTAATATAACTTTGAATAATAATTTAAATCATTTAAACACATTTAAATATTAATTATTATTAACTCATCGATTCACTAAATTATTTCGTTCTTAATAACTTTAAGTTATAATCCAATTTTATTTTATTTGGAAGTATCTAAAAATTTTGTGACCAGAAATTCAAACTTTCATTCATGATTTCATAAAGTTATAAATTCAGATCCAAAATTAAATAATATAAACTTAAAAAGGAAATAAACTTAAAACAATCCTAAGCTAGTTGTATTCTTCACGATCCATCTTCGAGTCACTCGAAAAACGTGTAGACTACTATCTGCAAGGTTACAAACAACGTTCTCGTTAGATTTTAATCTATGGACTTAGGATGGTTAAATCCCTCCAATAAAATTAACTCGAAGATAAGTGGTCACCACCTTATTTCGATTCATTTGCAGATCGACAACGGACAATTCCTCTTATTGTGTCCTCGCTTCGAACAACAAAAACATCGAGGTACGTTCATCTTGATCTTTTTGCGTGCTTCTCTCGGATTCTCGTCATTGTTAACTTTAATAATCAAGTTCTCCATCGTGACAGTCCTCTTGATAATCTTATCAAGTTCATCTTTGGTTATGTTGATGAGATCCCGTTTAAACTTGGCATCTCTATTATGATAATGACTAAACATCTCGCGGATGTATGAACAATCATCATCATATACGAGAAACCTAGCATCGGAAACCTCGCCTGCATATCTGACTTGCTAGTCTAAGGGAAGCTCAAAGTTCTCTAGAGGTTTGTCATGCTGATCAGCATATCTGACTTGCTCTTCTAGGGAACCTCAAAGTTCTCGACAGGTTTGTCAAGCTGATCGGCATATCGGACTTGCTCTTCTAGGGGAGCCTCAAAGTTCGCTAGAGGTTTGTCACGTTGAACGTAATTTGAGTCACTGAAATCGTCTAAAGAGTCGAGGTCTAAGTTCAATTCGTTCTGTTCCGGGTTTCCGAACACTCTATTGAAGTATGAGTGGAAGGGTGATAAAGGACGATCATCAAGTCCTTCATCGTCGGACGATATGTAAATAAGCTCTGTCATACTAAACTAGGCATACATAAAGAAAACTTATCAACATCCTATATAGATGAAATGTTTCTAACGTTTGGGAGTAGAAAACTTTACAATGTTTGAATAAGGCAAACATAGTAAAACCTTACATCTCTATTCTCAAGGTAATTTAGCAACCGACATGTGGTTGCAGCTTCTCCAGCATACTAACCACGTATCTAGCTAAACTAAGTTTAGTCTCAACTCTATTAATTCAACAAAACTGAAACGAGGTTCCCTGTCAACTAACTACCCACTTTAGAACGGCCATGCAGCGATGTAAAATCGCCACATGCAAGAGTAACCCACCGTTTTTAGTTTACAGACTTAACTCAAGCAGTCACCGCCCTTTGGGGGCGAGATCTAGCTGACACACGGCCATTGAAATATATCTGCTCACCTTATCTATAAACAGGCCAGTACGGGGACTTATTTACTGCATAAATCTTTCCATAGGATGCCAGATCTAGCTGACACGAGGTGTTATGCAGCCTATCATTGTACCGGAAACAAGTGGAGACCTTTTTACACTAACTCTTGCTATTTGTCACTACAAATGTTTTTAGGGTTTCTAAGATAATGACAGTTATCTAACCGAGCTCTAAACTAGGAACTTACGTTTTAATTATCTTGAATTAAAAGGAAATCCTATCGTTTTATCAAGCTCATCATAAGCTTCCCATTAATTTCTTAATAAGCTTAAATCATAGTTTGTTATCATATACCAGGTATACTAAAAACTTAGAATAAAATCACAAGGCAACTACGGTAGTGATAGACTAAGGGTGTGTTCTCTAGTCAGATGGGAGGAGTCCCTAACCAGCTATTCTAAGGGACGTATACGGGCCTCACTTTTGATTCCCTCTTTCTAAAAGAAGAACACATCCCTAGAATTTTTCCGCAATTGACAAGTCAAATTATTTATTGATTAATTATCTATTATCATTGCTCAATTATGATTACCCGTAAAATCCCAATCATATATAGCCACTATGTACGATTAAACACATTATGTATTAAGTTTAATTGGTGATGATACAAAATTAAATTAACATAAATGCAAATACAATTAAAATAGACAATAATTAAATTCAACAAGAAATTAATTATCCAATTTTGATTATTAATTAAACTAATTAATTAACCTTGATTTTATTTTTCTTGAATTAGGGTTTAAAATAAAAAACGAAATTAATAATAAATTAAATAAAAAATTAATTTCAAAATCTTTATTATCAAATTCGGGTTAGTTTAAATAAAACAATTCTCAACCCGAATTAATTAAAAAATTAAAATTAGAATTGAAATTAATTTAATTTAAAACAAAAAAATAAAAATTAATTTCAATTGGGCTCGGGGCGTCCTTGTCGACCCACGAAGTGGGTTACCTCGGCCCGATCATTGCTAAAAAACGTGGGCTAAATCATCTGAGCCTAAAGCCTATCCTGTGCGCGTGGAGCGCGAACCAAGGCCCACCGCCTAGACCGCACGTGAGGAGGAGGCAGGCCCAATGGCATCGCGTCCATCGACTCTGTGGCCTAGTCCTGTTCGGTGCCACAGTCCGCGGCGCGCTAGTGCTTCCTGGCAGCTTCGCTGCTCAGTACGTGGCTTGCGCTTGTGCGTGTGTGGCATCCCGGGCAAAATTGCCTCAGCCCGTGAGTGCGCTACAGCGCCCGTGGGAGTCTCAGGTAGATCTTCCTCGTCCCGCACACTCGCTGGTGCGCGTCAGGGTCCTGGGCAGCAAGCTACCTCTGTCGTGCGCTTTCGTGCGGCTGTGCGGGGTTCGTTGGGCAACAAGTAATGCGTCCAGCCATCTCCCATGCTAAACAGCCCCACGCCGAGCCTTAGTGGCTCGACCAAAACCCAATTCGCGATTTATATTAAACTTTGGTCAAGCCCGAATCATAATAATTCCAATTGGAAAATTAAAATTAAAACAGAAAATACAAAAATATTATTTTAAATAAAAATAAAAATATATATTTTTCCTAAAATCAATTTTCAAAATAATTCAATATCATCCAAAAATCGCAGAATTGAAATTTTAGGATCCGTGGCTCTTGTACCAATTGTTGGTTTATGTATCGGTTTAAACTGACCCGATCCCGAGTTTAAAAAATATGCGGAAAATTAAGCTTTGTTAGATTGTGTAAACGCGCAAGGTAACCCTTTTAAAAAATTTAAATCAGGAACAAAGTCCCATACCAGAGTTCCCCTTTACCCTATCCGGTTTACGAAATCCCAAAAATTAATTGATTGAGGTCCAGGATCAACTTCGTGCGAGTTTATCATAAAAATAATAATTCATTAGCTTATGTGAAAAACAATTCCGGGTTTGGGCAAACAGATAATTATCTCATCAATAAATATATATACATACCTTATTCGCGTTTCTGGTGCGTACTCTGAGTTCTGAGTATGAGCCTGCTCATGTGAATCCCTGCTACTTCTTTCTGCGAATTTTTGTGTCGTGAATTCTTCTAATAGTCTTCCGATGTATCCTCCGGAGCTAGACCGCCAGGATGTGTGGGCTCCAAGGATGGCCGCTAAACCTTCGAAGCTTAATCGGGATCAAACTCTGACTCCGAGAGCCAAAATCGCAGAGAGAGAAGGAGAGAGAGAAATTTGCGAATTTTTCTTAGTATGCAGCTTATGATTTTGGATTTCCAGTTCATCCTATTTATAGGAAAACCCAAATCTTAATTACCTAGAGATATTTACTCATTATCTTTATTTAAATAATTAAGATAATGATGTTGGGCGTACGTGATTAGTATGCCCTATAATTCATATGCTAATGCCACTTGTATAAGATCATGACGTTGACTTCGTAAAAGATTAGGTTTATGACTTATCATTGACAATTTTGTTTCATTTTTTCTTTATGAATATAATGAAATTTTTTATTCCATAGTTGTTATTTTTTGCAATCGTGTATTTGTTATCACACTAGTGTAGGTGAGGAGGTTTGACATACACAATATAATAACTAAAAAGGTTTCCATAGTTCAGATTATTAATGGGATATAATAATCGGTAAAAACTATTGATGAAATCAATCACATTTAAGTGGTGATCTATTACCGGATCATGGTGCTGGTCCGCACCGTTGATATTAGTCAAGTATGAAGTGTCTTCATATTGGACGGACGAGACTTACCTTGAATGCATCAATCCGTCAATGATATCTAGTAAAGAAGTTGAAACGATGGTCAGATAGAATCAGTTGATGTCCTGAGGTAGTACGGGTCTATACGGTTTAACTTAAACGATCTTTGATTTAATCTTTTCAGTTTACAATCAAGTATCCCTGACACTTTTATTTTGGGATCGGAAGGTTGGCAGTAGTAAGCTGAATGACTACAGATACGGATAATAACTTTATGATTTACTTTGTTGTGATTTGTGGGAAGCTAAGAAGTACTCATCCGGAGCGTAACGACTTCATAAACCGTTAGGTGAGTAACTTTGCAATAATCATAGAAACAAAGTTACTGTCGTCTAAACGGTATACGGAGATCAACCCTAGTAAGACGAGAATCATAATAATACGAAAACTTAGATTCTGATAGTCTGACTGTATCAATGGACTCCTGAGTCAGGAAGATATATTTAACGCGTACTTAAGAGTTCAGCTTCGAGCTATAGTGGAATGTTACCGAAGTTAGTGAAAACTCTTCACTTTCACCGTAGCTTAAGTATGTGTGTCCATTTGTCCCATTTGTAGCTCCATAAGTTTGAAATCGCAAATTCAATTATGTTTTCATAACATAGAATAAAATCGATCAGATATGATTTGTAACTTGGTTACATGGAAAGCATGATTACCCTAAAGTGACAAAAGTACCAAACTTTTAGTCAATACATAAACTATAAAAATATTATGAATTTGTTCCTTGGACAACTCTAGGGTTGTAGGAAATTAAATTCTGGTATGAATATCTTTTTGAATCGTGTCATTCTGATATACGGTTTGAGATTTATGATAATAACGGTTAAACTTGAAATATTTAAAGAGAGAAATTGAATATTGATTTCGATTTATACTTATATATTCGAAATTAAATATTAAATCTTTAAAAATATAAAGATTTGATTTATTAAATCTTTTAGGGTATTTTCTGAAAAATATTTGATTTGGATTTATTCTTTATTTGATTTAATTATTTTAATCAAATATTAGAGTGAATATCTCCAAATGGTTAAGTAAATCTTTCACAGTTGGTTGAGAGATTTTCTGAAAGCGGTTGGGCCATTCCCTATAAATAGGGAAAACGTGAAACTGAAATCATAAAAAAAAATATAACACACGCACTCTCTCTCGAATTTCGATTTCTCTCTCTCTCTCTAGAGTTTCTGCGATTTTTTCCGAGTCATCATTCAGGGATAATTCGATTTAGGGTTTAGGGTTCTATTCAGTGGGAGCCCACACATCCCAGCAGTGAAGATCCGTATTATACATCAGAAGACTCGTGGAAGACTCGTGGGAGGTATCTTCGAGATTCAATAAAGCAAATTCGCAGGAGCTCAAGAACGCGAAGAACGGAGATCAGAATCAAGATCAAAATTGCGCAATAGAATCGAAAGAAAAAGGTATGCAATATTATTTATTGATAGAATAATTATTTATAAATACTCAGAGACTCAATTAACTCGTGTGTTAATGATTAATTCGAAAAATTGAATATCAACGATCAAGATGATTGCTTTTTTGAATCCTATGAGTCGGATATGGTATTGGGATTATTGGTATGGGACTCTAATCCCTGCTAAATATTTTTCAAAGGTTACCCTACGCATGTATAGGGTGATCGATAATCAATAAGAGGGGATTCCTCGGAATCAGACCCCCCAAGAAATGAATAATATCAAATCTTATTAAATCTTCATCCAGAAAGATTTAAATCTTAAGATAAGATTACAAATCTTCCGGAAACAAATCTTTCAAGATTTATATCTCCTATAAATTTCAATTTATATATATAATATATATTAAATTGAATTAGAAAATAATGGTAATTCGAAAATATTAATAATCATATCCAATAATTAAAATAATATTATTAATGAAAAGCACCAGGATTTAAATCCCGTATTTAATTCTGTTTCAAATTCGCAGCTCTATAATTACCCTAATCCGGCTTTTACTCGGATTACTGTTTTGAGGATAACTCTCGCTCTGTTCATCAGAATGATGCGATTCAAAATGATAATTTCTTAGAATTTAATTTTCCATAATACTGTGATTGTGCAGGGGTCAAACTCCAATAATAAAATTTTCACTTTCACGGGTTGTACCAAAACTTTGGTACTTTTGCCACTCTTAAGTAAATAGACATTTGTGACCTATGTCCGAATCTAGTCTAATTGGATGCACCCCATATTCAACAAATGAATATTTTAATACGGTGTCACTCTTATGGAGTTACAAAGGGGACTAATGAACATATTACTTAAGCTTAGGTGAAATGAAGAAATTTCACCAACTTCGATTACATTCAACTATAGGTCGAAGCTGAACACACTCTTGAGTAATAATTATAATATATATAATCCTTACACAGGAGTCCATCGATACAATCATATTTCTGGTAATCATTGTTTTCGTATTATTATGATTCTCGTCTAAAAGGGTACTAGCTGCCGTACTGCTCTTTATGACAAAATTCTCTTTAATCGATGATTCTTACAAACTACTCACTCGTAGGGTTATGAATCCAATGAGTACTTATTTGTTTCATGTACTAGCTGCTGTACATGAGTACTTATTTGTTTTCAACGAGTCATAATAAACAAATCATAAAATTGTTATCCATATCTACATCCATCCGACTTGTCCCGGCCAACCTTTTGATCCCAAAATGAAAGTGTTTAGGAATACCATTGTATTCTGCAACGATCAAATCAAAGATCATGTGAGTTGAACCGTACAAGTCCATGATGCTCAGGACTTCAACCGATTCCATCTGATCATCTTTGTGACTTAATCTTATTATCATCAATGACGGTCTTACACGATGATTTTAGTTTTTAAGTATGTCTGTCCAGTATGGAGACACTCTTAAACATAGTGATCTCAAGGGTGCAGGACCAACACCTGATTCGGTAATAGATCGTCACCTATAGTGTTTAAGTTCACTAATAGTCATAATCGATTAGAAGCTCCCACTTTCTAATCTAGACCACCGACATAGCTTTAAGTTCTTAACTTATGCTCGTGAAACCTCCTTACATAGACTCTGTGTGATGACGTGGCAAAATTGTAAAACGTATAGAACTTTGGGATGAAAAAATTGATTTTATAATATCTACGATATAACTATATAGGGCTTAACATTAATAAGTTATATTTTCTTTAAAAGAAAAGATAGCCAGTCTTAATGCAATGGTATTAACATCTGAATAAAGGGCATATTATAAAATATGTCCAACACTCTCTCCACGCTATGCAAATTTAAAAAATAAAATGGTGTATGCTATGTTCTAGGCTGTCTATTTTTTTTTTCTTGAAGATATAATAGTATTGTACTATGGTGCTAACGTCTAAATCGTAAAATAAGACGATGTGAATATTCAAGAATTTTTTGTTAGGATTCAAGAATTTTAATTTATGTATTTTCACTCTTATTTGAAGTTTATTCGAACAGATTTGTGTTCGACGTAACAAAAGCAAAATCTCCTTACGGAGAGGGAAGAGGTTACAACCATTTTTGAAAGATGTAATAAATATTGACATTTCAAAAAATTCATTTTATCTTCATGAAGCAAAACATAGGATATTATTCCAACATGAATTAGTACACAATATTAATCCCAAATAAACACAATCATAAGTTAGCACCCAATATTTCTACTGAATATTAAGCATGAATTAAAGAAAGATGCATTTTTTTATTGAATATTCACTACCAGCCAACATTAAAAAAAAAATTAAGTCAAGCCATTTATCAAGCAATATGTGTGCACGATTGTAACCTGAACCTTGAAGCAAAACATCAAGAAATTCTCATACATTAAAAACTATAATTGAAAACCACAACTAAATTTCCAATCGGTTATGATCTCTGTTCTTAAAACTATATTTTCTAGTTATTTCTAACTCATTTCACACCTCTAACTTGCTAAAATATCAAATCATCAATGAAACATTCTATAACGATTAAGAACACAAAGACGACATCTTTTCACATTTCTTCTAGGATGAGTGCAGTTCAAACTAATCAATCACAAAGAATCATCTGTAAATCGAAAATCTCGATCATCAGCGAAACAGAGTGAAGAGATGAATACTTACACGATATACACCTTTGCGATTGCAGAGAACGTTGAGGAGTTTCGGCTTCGACCGAAGTTCTTCAAGAGAGAGGTAGATTTGGAGGAAGCGGATGTTTAGAAGAATCAGGAAATGAAAAACAAATACATGTCAGGAATGAATGAACAACGTGTGTCATTTTGTAATTAGCAAACCAAAATATTGTAGAGTCAATTTCTTGATAGAACTCTTGTGCTATTGTCCTATACAATGTAGCTTGTAAGTCCTCACTTCTATAGAACAAATCTTTGTAACAAATCTGTAACTTAAATGTTATTTATGGATTTAAAATAGAATTAAAATATTTTACCTGATGTTTTGAATATTCATCGTCTTCCTTGGTGTGGTTTTATCATTAAAAAATGATTGTTCAATGGGGTGTATGTTACTCTGAACTCCTATGACATTTGCAAGCAAATATTTGCAAGTCACGACTATTTTAACGATTTTATACAAAAGAATATCTATGTAAAAAATTATCACATTAAATACAGGATATTACTAGTCTGAATACTATTGTTTTCGATTATTTTGGGAATACGGTCGTATTCAACGAAATTAAACTTGTGAAGTGGAATTGTTGAGACTACTTCAGTAAGAGCTTTGAATGTCGATGGTTTAGCAATTCCGCTCTAGCTAGCTTGTCTACTCTGATGTTAGTTTGATATTTATAAGAGAAGTAACAATTGTGATTTTATAATTAATGAGAGTGTTAGAAACCAATGTCGTTTAAATTAAATGAAGCTCCTATTTAAAAGAGTGTTTGAGGGCTAATATGCAATTACAAATAACTTTAGGGGGCCCCATACAATAGAATTTTGGATTTCAGAAATTGCGCGCCATGGCGGATCGCCACGATGCGAATCACAAGCCCCCTCGCGCCTATGTAGGCTTCCTAGGCGAGCATTTGTTCGCGCACACACGTGCATCTGACGCATATGGGAGTGTTGAGGCGCGCCCGTGTTGAGGGCGTCAAGCGCGCGCCACGGTGGGCAAAACCTCCAAGGACCCTTGTTTTGCGTGAAGACCGAGTTATTGGTTGTTTTTAACCTTTTTCCTAATTTTGGGTACAAATTTATTTCTTTAATAAAGAGAAAGCTGGTTAAATAAATCCCCGTTTATAAAATAATTTTTGTAAAATACCCAAAAACGTTAACTCCCCTGTTTTTTAAAAGGCTTCGCTTTGCAGAAAACTAGTTTTGCGTGAGGAGGTATTTTTAGCCTTCGCTTTTTAATATCTATATGGGGGCGTTCCAAGGTAAAAAAAAACCGCTTATGTTTATTGAGGCATTTTTCAAGACTCTTTACAGTTTTTACGCTTTTACGATCAAGGGATTTTTCAGAGATCACCTTTACCGTAAGTTTACAGGGGTATTCCAAAGATAACCCTTCACCCACGTTCGCGGGTGTGGAGTTAGCGTCCTTTGAAGTAACCTTCCGTGCATGTCTACTGGTGTTTTCCCAATAGACAAACTTCCATATTTTCTTTGGACAAAGCGGTGAGCTTAACAAATGCTTTTAAAACTATTTTATAAGATGGCTGCAAAAATAGTCATGCACCTTAAAAGGCATTTCTTGGAAAAATAGTAAGAAAATAAATGAGTTTATTTGGAGATTCATTGGCGGCGGTTTGTAGATGTCGACCGTCATATTTTCATGATGATATTTTAGACTTTGTCTTCAGGATTCGGGCTGCGATCGTTGACCTCGATTGTCTCCCTTTCCCTGACGAGCCTACGCCGTCTTCGGGTATCGGACATTGATTGTTGCCTTCTCTTATTGGCCATCGGCATCGTCGTCGGGTATCAACATTTGATTGTCGCTTTCCCTGATGGACCTTCAGGGTGGTTGTCAGGTTTATAACTTTGACAGTCGTCGTCGTACGTACCAAGGTTGGGCCTTCGGCATCGTAATGGAGTTCTACTTGTTTTTTGCACTTCTTTTCACAATTGCGATGACGCAAAAAAGTTTCGACACTTACTTTTAGAAGCTTTTCTTTATTTCGTAATTCCTTTCACAATTGCGGGGGCGCAGAAGTTTGGACACTTAGTCTCGAAAGCTTTCTTGTTTTCGTACTTCCTTCCACAATTGCGGTGACGCAAAATTTTTGACACTAAGTCTCGGAAGTTTTTCTTTATTTTTTACTTCGTTTCACAATTCCAGTTACGCAAATTTTTTGACACTTAGTCTCGGAAGCGTTTTTTTAGACTAGATACGACGGTGTAACAGCATTCGTCGCGTTACGTCGGGAGAACCATAGCAGCTTGATGTGACCAGGATAAGGGTCGAGGCCATTGCGGTGGCAAAGATGAATCTGAGGTTGTCGCAGCGACTGAGCTAAACTTTTAGGTCAGCGTGGCGACCAAGATATAATTTGAGGCCGGTGCGGCGATCGAGATGAAATATGAGGTCACCGGCCTGTCCTAGAAGAAATTTGAGGTGGTTTGTGTAGGATCTTTTTACACTGGTTTATAAAAATTTGAACGTAACATTTACGGCGGAATATAAAAAAAATTATCAAAGCTACGTAAAAACAATTTTCTACGTAAAAGCTTAACCGCATGTCTATTAAAATGTTCATGCATGCTATTTTTCGTTTAAAAATCATTCTACAACATTCATGATCACAATTACAAAAACGCATGTACATGTATATATACACATAATCATATTATCATTATATATACTTATATGTATACACGATGGGATTATACCTCTTGTAGCGTAATCGGAGATCGCGCGCGCCTTCCTCGAAGAACCGGATCAAACAACCGCGAGAAGAGTCACCATTAAGATCGACTCTTATCTAAGTAACCTTGACAACGGTTCACCTAGGGGTGATCCCGTGCCAAACTTACTCTTTAAAGTCTAGTTCATTAACAATTTTTGTAAGCAATGTGCTTCCGAGAAACTTTTGTGAAAAAGGTGTCGCTAGGGCAATCTCTAACTCCTTTCACACATTACTTAATTAAATTGATGTTGGGGACCGTGGGGCGTTGTTACGACAAAGACCGTCCAACTTAGTTTTTTAAAAATGGATTTTGTACATTGTAATTAAAATTACAACTACCTTTATAAAATTAATCTACAATGATGCATGAACGTGTGAAAAGATGATGTTGGCTCTAGTCCTATATGCAATGTATGTTCGAATACAAGAAGCATTATTTTAAGCGTAAAGCAATAAAGTAACTTCTCTAATTGGCCCATTTCTAAAATTACAACCCTTTAAGCAAAATACTTAGAAAATAAACTACGCTTTATCTTCCTCGTCATTTCACCGCGATATCAAATTTCCGTTTTCAAAACTTTGAGATCAATATCTCTCCCACTCAAATAATTAAACGCGCTTTTTAAAGTTTCAAAAAATAATGTGATTATAATATATATTTTCTTAACTTTATTTTTCACAAAAAAAATAATTTTTCATAAAAATACGTAAGTCATATATATATAATAGCACATTTTTATTTTCAAAATAATAAGCGCAAATTAATTATCAAATCCTATTTCAAAAATCGAATTTTGAGTTGTCGTTCTTTTCAAATAAAATTAGAATGACATTTAAATACAAGGTTTTTGAAAATAAAAATAACCGGGACAATTCCCGAGTCATCGAGGGGCTTCGAAGTGCCCTGGTTCAGTTCACGCACACCTGAAGGCGCACGGCCAGACCTGGGCTGGACGGGGCAGCAGCGCTCCACAGCGTTGGCCCGAGCAGGTGCGCGTCCGATTGAGCTCGCACGGGCAGGCAGCACCCGCGGCAAGACCAGGCAGCGCCCAGCACTGTTCAGACAACACCCAGACCGCGTACCCGTGTACTGGCTGTGCCAGGTAGCGCGCGCGTAACATGCGCGGGCTGTCCGGTCGTGCCACCCACTGTTTTTCGCATCCGAAATAATGTCCGAACTCCCTTTTCTGTTCTTCTCATCTTGTCTTGATTTTCGTGTCCTCCGGGAAATATAAATAACATTTACATATTTCCTATGTCTTCAAAAACGAGGCTCACATTTTTCTAATAAAATCTAAACCCCGGGACAATAGCCGGAAACAATTCTAGGGCCTTTAAAGAAGGATTCAATTCCATTTTCACATACAATATCAAATATCAACATGCAAATCACATAGCTAACATTGCCTAATCTTATGATCACACACAACGAATTTCATGCATATTTCATAATTTTTATCGTAAAAATTTGCACGCATGCACATTTTAATTCATTCTACGGCTTGGATACCATTTGTAGGATCTTCTTATACTGGTTTATAAAAATTTGAACGTAGCATTTACGGCGGAAATTCAAAATATTATCAAAGCTACGTAAAAGCTTAACCGCATGTCTATTAAAATGTTCATGCATGTTATTTTTCGTTTAAAAATTATTCTACGACATTCATGATCACAATCACAAAAATGCATATACATGTATATATACACATAATCATATTATCATTATACATACTTATATGTATACACGAAACAAGATTATACCTCTTGTAGCGTAATCGGAGATCGCGCGCGCCTTCCTCAAAGAACCGGATCAAAGAACCGCGAGAAGAGTCACTGTTAAGATTGTAGAACTTTATGGAATATCGAGAGTGGCCTCGTATTGAACTATAGAATAAGAAATCGAATTATCTTGCCTATGAACAAAGTGGGCGATTTTTCTAGAGAGATAAAAAGGAGAGAAAAAGCTTCTTAGCTTTTGTGAAGTGATGTTCTATTTATAGGCATCTCACTAAGCCATTTCAATTCGAAATTCATCTATTCAAGCTCCTAGAATTCGCCACTTTTACCTAGTCCAAGGATTAAGAGTTCAAAATTTAACACGTGTCAATTTCATGTGCATTCAAGACACCATTTTGAATTCTTCCTTTGCTTAAGAATAGGTAATTCGAGTTACCATGGTCAGGAAGCTAAGATGATGACACATTATCATGTTACTTTATTGACTCAAGGAGATGATGACACGTCATCAATCCGCCCCATTTATTCTCATCCAATGACAATTAAGCAAATTAAGCAAATTAATTATTTCTTTATTAATTTAAATTCAAATGTGAGTGAATCTAGGACAAGAATCAAATTAATTCTTTCAAATTAAGTATCTCTTTATTAATTCAAATTCAAATTAATAATTAATCAAATTAATTATTTATTCTTCCAATAAAAATCATGTATTAAATTAATTAATCATAGGTATTTTATCATCATAACATTCGTTACCTATTATGTACACATGCACATTTAATGTGCCCAATAAGTCATTACTTATTTTGTGCCCCATTATAACATTTATCAATTGGTCACATGTACATGTTATCAATTTGGTCACATAAAATGTTACATTTAATTCAATTGATCATTATCAATTAAATTAACTAACCAAATTAATTCGGATTAATTTTCTAAATACATATTTAGAATTAAGAGATTAATTTACTTGGAACTAATATTAGAAATCATTTAAGTCGTTACTTAGCATGAAATATTTTTCAAAAACATTATTTCATATTTCTAATTTATTCTCGTTCAATCATAATTCCGTTCTATGATTCAACACTAAGACCTCATGGACACACATGATCGAAGCTTTATATAAAAGACGTGGCATCACAAATTTATTAATTTGGCCATCTTTAGTGTTGATATTCGGCTGATACCACGACAGTGCCAAATACCGAGAATCTCTCAGATCACGCGCATTATCATTTTTTTGTTTGATATGAGCTATCGTATTGTCATACGGTCCACAGTGTATTTTTCTATATAATCCTTTATGCCTATAATTAAGTAGAAAGGAGTGTTCTAAAACATCGTTTGACCTTTCTAGTTATTTTTGTCATCAAGTTCTTTGTTGTATTGTAAATGAGACACATATATTGTGAGTTGTCCGTACAAGTCACATGTTTAGATCGATGAGTTACTAAGTCATCGAACACTAGGACTGGTTTGTTCATTTACAATCCCCGAACAAAGCATGACGTGATATTGGGTGTTGAATCACCCATAGTGGATAAATTCCATATCTGCGAAAACCCTAATGTCATTGAGATATCTTAGCGGTACCGACCGTCGAGATACTGGCTCACTATAGTGAATCTCACTCATTGACTAATCAAATCTCGTAAGACATCTCAATACATTATGTGTTCACTCAAGATTGAGATTACCACGGAAAAATTCCTTTATGTGTGATATTGGATAAAAAGTGACAAACAAAATTTCACATTTATCCCAACCATCACTTGTCTAGTTTAATATCCTTAATGGCAGTCCATTGACTATCGCCATGATTCTAAGATTGCAAACTTTCTCTTTTAAACCTTCTAAAAAAGGAGCGTCTTGTTAAGTCACAACTTAACTTTCTTTTTCGTAAAGTAGAAGTTTATGGGCATAGATTTATTTAAGTCTAAACACATACTTTCAAAGAATGAATGATGACGAACCTCATCACATACAGTGAGGTTGCCTACGTACCCATCACATACAGCGAGGTTGGCTACATACCCACTTGTAGCGAAGTGGGATCAGGTCATCCTGTAGTTCAAAATGATAGTTAGAAAGTGCGTACCAGGGCTTGCCTAGGCCAGCTGAAGGGCCGTTGTCCAAGACGAGAGTCAGAAGGCGCTCGGACCTTCCTCTATTGAGTCGGCAATTCCTCTGTTAAGCCAGGAGTTCCTCCAGTGCTTCCGCTCTAGCTAGCTCCTCCACTCCAACGTTATTCAGATATTTATAAGAAGAAGAAAAAATAGTTATTTTATAGCCATATAGAGCAATGTTGTTTGAAAGAAATGAAGCTCCTTTTATAGGAGGGTCAAAGGGCTGATATATTTAGCAGAGCCAAGGGCCTATATGCAATTAAAAATAACTGTAGGGGGCCCCCGAACAATAAAATATTTATTTTCTGGACTTGCACGCCGGCGCGCTTTACATGCCCATTATGGCTGCCCAAGCGCGCTCGAGCGCGCTCGTGACGCGCAGGAGCGCACTGAGGTGCGACTGGCGCATGCGTGCCCGCTCGTGGGAGCCGTTAAATGCGAGTGGGTGTGCGTGAGAGCGCGCCACGGCGTGCGAAGCCTCCCAAGACTCCCATTTTGCGTGTCGATTGAGTCGTTAGTCGTTTGTAAGCTTTTTCTATATTTTGTGCCTGTAGTTTGATAAAAATGGGCTTCCGAAGAGCCTTTCAGCTCGAAATTGATTTATTATTAATAAAGAGAAAATTGATTAAATAAATTACCCTTTATAAAATAATCTTTGTAATAATACCCCATAACAACTATATTATTACTGTAATAATGAACGAAAACAAAACCTCACATGTATACATAACTCATACTCTCTTGGCTGGTACTACACTTAACTATGTGTCATTTAAAAGGGTCCCTATAACACCACATCAGATGTGGTACAATGGGATACTGAGTTTACAATATACATGAGAATCTGGGGCTGTGAAGTTTACGTTAAAAGGTTGAGGACTGAAAAACTTGGCCCCTAGCGATGACAAATGTCATTTTTTGGGATACAATAAAGAAACCAAATGGTACTTTTTCTACACCCCGCAAAATGTTTATCGTTAGAACAGAGATGTTTTCGAAAGAAGAATTTCTTTCCAGAAAGTCTAGTGGGAGAAAGATTGTTCTTTAAGAAGAACAAGACTTATAAGACTATGTAACTGAGATGGACATAGAAAATGCTCATACATCAATATATGAAACTCACGATCAGTCAATTAGGATCTGGCTTGCCACTACCATTTTCTGTGATTGTGAAATCTGGCAAATGGACGTGAAGACTGTGTTCTTGAATGTGATTTCAGAACAGGATGTGTACATGATACAACCTGAAGACTTCATTGATCAGAAGCATCCCTCCATTCTGTACAAACTGGATAGATCAATCTATGGTATGAAGCACACATCTCGCAGCAGGAATTAATGTTTTGATGAATCAATTACATAATTTGGTTTAATTAAGAACAAAGACGATCCTTGTGTATATATCAAAGCTAGTGGGAGCACGCTAGTTTTCTTGATTCTTTATGTCGATTACATCTTGATGATAAGAAACAATACATCTGAACTCCTTCTAGAGGAGAAGTGGTTGGGAAAATGATTCTCGTTGAAAGCTTACAGGTAGCCGCCTATATTTTTGGTGTGAAAATCCATAGGGCTTAAACCAAGAGAGTCTTGAACTTAAGTAAGAATACATACATTGAGAAGATAGAGAAAGGGTTCAACGTGAACCAATAAAAGAAAACGGATTCACTTCGATGACCCATAAAACTTATCTTTCTACGAAAACAGAGTCCGGTTTCTTTTGAAGAAACCAAGCACATGGAAAAGGTTTCGTATGCCTCTACTATTGGATCAATAATGTATGCCATGATTTGTATTCGACGAGACGTAACTTTTTCCTTAAGTATAAACAATAGGTTGCAATCAAATCATGGTGATAGTCATTGGAATGCCATTAAGGATGTCTTCACATACCTTAACGAGACAAACAATAGATTTCTTGTTCACGGCAGTGCTGATCAGTTACACATTATCGTTTATATTGATACAAACTTCCAAATTGACCATGATGATTTCAAATCACAAATAGGATATGTATTATGTCTTAATAGCGGCGCAGTTATTTGGAATAGCTACAAGCAAGCTACTGTAGCGGATTTAACCATCGAAGCTGAGTATATAGAAAAATCGGATATGTTGCTAAAGAGGTTGTCTGGATCAGAAAGTTTGTTTATAATATTGGTTTAGTTCCAATTGGTGATCATGTGGAGCTCTTTTATAACAACAACGAAGCTATAACACAAGCCAAGGAGCTGAGATCACATAGAACATAAAGCATGTACTCCAAAATTTCCATTTGATCAGAGATATCGTCAATCAAAATGACGTTGCGATGGAGAGTATAGACATAGAAGCTAACGTTGCGGACCCGATTACCAAAGCTATGTCGAAAGAAAAGCACATTCATGATACAAAATCTATAGGGATCACAAACCTTTAGATTTATGTGGTATATTATAACACGTTGAACTTTATATTTCATGTATGTAGTTCAAGAACAAATTTTTTATTATTTGTTTATTCTTTAGTATAATTTTAGTTTAACAAGGAAAGTTTCTTCATTCGTGTCCATTTCAATATTTAAAATCAAATTTATTATCGTTATCCTCAAAGAAAATGACGTCCCTAGAATTCAGAAATGACTTTCTAAAATTCTCCCTAGTCAGAGAAGGATCACATAAAAGAATCAATATGGACGCAAGTGATACCTCAAAACGTGACTAGTACATATTTTTATGAAAATGAAGAGTCTTTGATACATATGAGATATTCTTAAACATGTAGGTAGTAGTTACGAGAACTATCAGTGCTGGACTGACTCACACTCTGAGAAATTCACATGGCATTAACCTTATATTTATAAGGGGACACTGAATCTCTAGAGTAATAATGAAAAATTCCAATGTATGCGAACAACCATGAGTCCACTACTCGGCTAGTGATTTTCTTTGACTACAGCCAAACACTTCATGTATCGACGAAGTTATTGTTGCGCATGTTATAAACTTTGTAGAGTGGAATGGAAATTCAAGAAAAAACGACCATCTCCCTAAATTATTACGGCAATACACTCAGGGTCTCCTGTATGATATAAGTATGAGAAAAATGTGGCCATAGACAAGTTTTAACAGTTCTAACTTGATAGTTCAATACTCTTATCCCAAACAAGAAACACGAACTCGACATAAAAGATGTGCAAACCATTGTCTGTTTCCTTATATTCGGAGTAGTAAAGATAATGAACTAATAAGTCATTATAGAAATTAATAAAGAGCAAAAAACATTAACAATTAAGTTATTAGCTTTAAACCAAGGATCAACGCATTTTAATAGATAGGGGAAACGATATATTGCTAGAGACCTCTCGCTTCTTGCTGATTTGTAATTTGCGGTCAACACTGCAAAATACTATGAAGTCACACCGAACTCGCCAGAGGAATCGGAGTACCATAACGAACTAGCAATGAAAAGATGCATGACGGAGATTTGATCATGATGATGCAAGAGAAGATATCCTATCCCGACACTATCAGGGATCCTATATGTGGACCGAATGTGTTAGAGGAGATATCCAACCCTAGTACATACGTGCAAGTGGGAGATTGTAGGAAATGCCGAATCAAGATTTAGGCCCAGACGGCTTTCCGGATCCGACCAACTACGCTAATTAGGTAACAGGCCCGTCGAATATTTAAGAGTCAATTTATTAATTATTTTAATTAATTAATAATGACCTAAATTGGCTTGGCCCATTCAATGGTGAAAGCCCAATAGGTCATTAATGAGCCGTGGGTTATAAATACCAACATTTAGCTCATAAATCATATTCCAAGCCTAAAACGCTAGAGAGAAATTCGACCAACCCCTAGAACCCTAGGTGCAATTTTCTCTTCTCACCGTGCACCGATTGAGTCGTCGGCCAATCACTGAGGAAGACCTAACAGTTCGGCGAGGTGGTTTTTGGTCACATGGACGTTCTGCAGTGACGTGCTGAACGAAATAAAAGCTCGACAATTGTGGAGCTCTGATCCGAACACCAATGGAATTTGGCCACCCGCACCGAGGAGGATTCGGCTAGATTTGCTCCAGTTGGCAAAAGTACCAATAGTCTTGTAACGTATCGAATATGAATATCTTGATAACCAAAATTATTCCAGATCATATAGTTCGAGGATATCTTGAGATTTTTGCCACGGGAATGAGAAAAATCATAAAAAATTCTTTATAAATTTCATCAAACACATTTATAACATTTATCGTAATTTAAATTTAATGCCCTAAAGTTTTCTCACAAGTAGTGAGAATTGGTATATGTCATTCTGGATATTAATTGACTTCACTAAAAGATCGTTACCGAAATGAATATCTTGATAACCAAAATTAATCTAGATCATATAGTTCGAGGATATCTCGAGATTTCTGCCTCGGGAATGAGAAAAATCATCAAAAATCCTTTATAAATTTCATCAAACACATTTATAACATTTATCGTAATTTAAATTCAATGCCCTAAAGTTTTCTCACAAGTAGTGAGAATTGGTATATGTCATTCTGGATATTAATTGACTCCAGTAAAAGATCGTTACCGAAATAGTCTTTATTATTCATATGCAAAATTTATATATTTGATATAATAACACATTATTCTATGGTCGACAAAGTATATCATGTTATTAATTTTCGTGAATCTAAATTGAATTATGTAAAATATTTTTTTTACCCGTAAGTATTTCTTCAACTCTTTTGTTATTTGTTAAATAAAAAACACATGCCAAGTGAGAAGTAAAATCATGTCACTTATTCTTAATTACTAATTGAATATTTTCATCGAGTACTAAGCCTTGTTTGTTTATTCACACCACTGAATAACAAAGTATGCGGAGATAATATCATAACACCAATTGTCGATCCCTCACTTAAGATCTTGCCCTTTTGACTAATTAAATGAAATGAATTATCACGTTGACTTATTTCACTAAGTCAAGATCAAGGCAATTACCCTTAAGTTCATGATAATATAAGACTTAATTATGCGTACACGATTTCCGTTTTATGTTTTGGAACATCATTGGTATCATTCAAGATCCTCAATAAGATGTTTACGAAACACACGAGAGTCAACTCTCGTATTGCAAAATCTAATATCCGTAGTTTTTCTAACTATCATCACAAGATTCGATTATCTCTTCGATCCTTAGATTGCATAATTTATAAATTGAAAATAGGTGTTTTATAAGTAATTTATAAAACACCTAAATAATTTATTTTAAGCTTCCTATCCCCTAATTAGTACCGGACTATTGGCATAAGCACTTTACTGATCTTGTTTTGTTGCGGTAGTTTCGGAATTAACACATTACTTCACAAAGAATATATACTTATATTTTATTCATCATGTAAAATTGATACTAAGAACATGAAGAACGGTCTTGGTGCAAGCTAAAACTCGATATTTCTGTTATCATATAAACTACTAAGGATATCACAAAACCAAGACTCCCATACTAAACATGGGTTCCATAGCAATAAAAGGAAACCAAACTAAATAAGGCATCAAACGCCTAAAATCTGGAAAGCAAATTAACACTAAAAGGGTAGGGTAGCTAAATAATCAAAAAATTAATTAGCAATAATCGAAATAAGTGGTTGGAAATCACCTCATTAAATGAGAGGAATATCGGTTATTTCCTTCTATTACTGCCCCCTGCATTCATGAAGGAAAGTTCGATCACGTCGGCATCAATTCGATACTTACTACATAACATATAGGATACGCCACTACAACCTCCTCGAGGGCTTAAATCCCAATATCGACAATCCTGACGAGACGAATCCTAATGATCAAATCTGAAATTGCTCACGACAAAAGTAACGATCGATTTCTGTTTTCATTTTTCTATGTCGTATTGATAGAGGCAAATTTCCCGAAAGTTCGGCACTCGAAGATGAGATTACCCGAGAAATCCCTTGATAAGCTTTCTATACCCTATATACTTCATCATTTTGAATGTTTTATTTTTATTGTAGTTTATGATCACCCCAATGGTGTAGCTGGTTTTCTATTTGACAAATTCCGGTATTCTACTTTTAACTGTTTGGAGTATATATCCCTATAACGTACCCACCATCCATCCATATTAACATATCTGGATCAAATTTTTTTTTTTTTTTTTGAAGGCAACTTTACTGCAATGGGGATCGAACCCACAACCTCCACTTTGGAGTTGGTGTGGAATTACCACTAGGCTATCCTAGCAATTTTACCCTGAGCATCATGAAGCTAATGATGTAAAATTTGGTTAAAAAAATAGATCAAAACCATTATGAATATGAATGATTTGACTTCTTATATGATGATGTTGACGCTATAGCTATAAGAACGCGTTTTAGAGAGCATCATGATCTTACTATAGAGGTTCATCACTATCATAAATAAGGTAGAGCCTCACATGAAAATTGTCTCTTTGATAATCAAGATGACAATATATTTAACGGTACAAAAATATTCTCAGAAGACGATTTTTTTTTGCATTGAAAATCGCATCTCCAAGGAAGCTAGAAAATGAGAAAAAAAGCTTGAAGACCCATATAATAATAAATAAATAAATAAAAACAGATACAGGCTAGTCCTTCAATTTTCTTTCAAGATATTAATATGAAAATATTAGTAAGAAAACAATGGAAGTTCTTTTTGATAATCAGCAATTAAATTATGAAGGTGCATAATACACGTTGACGAAGTCCCAAACCCTAATCAATTTTTTTTTTTCGTACAACTATGTACGTACGGATTTTGCGCGTTTGTACGAAACCCTAGAAACATGACAGTGTATCATATCAACTCTCTTATCAGAAACATTTACATGTATACGCGTATTCGATTAATTATATGCATACATTTACGCACACACATGACATATATATATATATATATATATATATATATATATATTATCATGTGCAAGTGCCACACTACTCTCTCCGAGGCATAGAGAGTATCACCCACATGTACTTGTATAGTACTAATGTATTATTACCAAAAATTTCCAATGGTACTCTATTTAGTATCTCCTTTTAGTATGATAAAAGGAGATTCAGATTAGAGAGAAAAATTTCTTCGTGTAGGAAATTTTATTTTGCTCTTAAATCAATTTTCATCAAGAAAATTTTCATATAAATCCTTACGTTCAAAATCCTTTTAAAATCGCATCTTCATAAGAAATTAATTTTTTTTCAAAAAATATGATATTATTTTATAAAATTTTAGTAATAAATAAGTTTTTGATTCACGTAAACATCATACGTGTTCTTATATTTTTGCTGAATACTTATAAAATTCGATCGACATGATCGTTATCGGCTTGAAAAGATATTGAAAGCCACCATCTGTATCGTTCTCGGCATAACTATAAATCAGACTTGCGGGAAATTAACGGTAAGCGGTTCAAAAATAAACACGGCCATCCTTCCTTATCACATTACACGACTACTCAGTTAAATTTGTTCATCTACAGACATTGACTTGCAAGTTGTGAACAATATTTTAAAAAAAATTTGGAGGAGAAAGTCAACTTCTTAATTCAAAAAACATTGCGTGCATGGTATATATATAATAATAATTTATATATCTTTTTTTATTTTTTATTTTTTTAGCTAGAGATCCGTGGATATCCGATTCAAATATATTTATTAATGTATTCATCGCATGACCTTTGATTCAACGATTTATATATGTCATCACTCTCGATGAGGGCTGATTCGCCAAACATGCTATGTGAGATCTGATATAGGAATTTCACTAAATTTCCATTCGAAAATCAACATAACTATAAGACTTGGACTTTAGTATTCCAAATTTGTTCCATTTTTTAAAATATTTAGTACCGAAAACCGATTATTGCATTGGGTTATAGTACCATGGTTTATTGTTATTATTTATTTTATTTTTATTTTTTTTGCGATTGATTGTCGCATTTTTATTTTTATAAATACCGTGTGATTTTATGAACATTCAATAGTACAAAACATAGATTCAACCACACTTTGATACTAATGTTCAAATATTATTCACAAAAATAAATATAACGTTTTATTCAAATTTAATACATAAATGAAAACATTATATAGAAATAGAACTACTTAGCTTACATACCATATAAATGAAAACATTATTATATAGAAATAGAACTACTTAGCTTACATACCATATAATTAGCATATGAGCGGGCCTTGCAAAACCCATGTATAACTTCTTCCATTTCTCGATAAAGTGAAATATGACTAATACTGGTTCGAACATATGTACAAAAAATTTCTTAGTCGACATAAAAGATAACTAAACATTAAATTTATATGTATATGTCATATTGTGTTTTATTAATAAACACACTTTCCGACTTTTAAACTTTGAAAGCGGGGTAAAATAATCAAAGAAATTAAATTACTAAAAATACGATAAATCAATAGTACACTCTTACTAAATTGGTATTGACAAAATAAAATTGTAACCCCGTGCCTATTACTACTGCAATAGTACCAGTTTAAGTACCGTATTTCATACAAAAAAAAAAGTAAAATAATAATCAAATTTTCGGTACTAATTTAATATATATAAATTATATTTTCGGCACCAAATTCTATTTTTAATTCTTTTTTTGACACCTCTAATTATAAAATTTCTTAGATGGCTGACCTAAGCTTCATGTCCTTTTTTAAAATTATTTTTGATAACTTATTTAACACAGCCTTTTAATATAAATGTAAACTATATATATACATACATATATTGTTCTATATCTTACTACATCTTAATATATTTACAAAATTATTCACATGCTAATTAAGATCTCTTGCGCGCGAGGGGCCTCCACAGTCAACTCACCAATAATACAAAAATTTCGAGCAAAAAAGAAACAATAATGCAAAATAGACCTTCTTGAAACCGCAACTATTAAGGCATATATACCTAATTGATATATACAAACACAATTGTCGCCCATAATTGAGTTTGAGATATATATATATATATATATATACATATACATATATTGTGGGAATAATCTTACCTGAATGATAGTATTATATTGATGTGATACACCTACCAATCAAGAGCCGTACTACTACTTAGTTGTCACATACATTATACACATATATACATCATTATATCAAGAAATTGCCATTGATTTAAAATGCCTCCACCAGGAGGCAATTTCAATTTCATGCCAGCTGCAAACTACTACTGGTTTTATGTATATTTTTATTTAATTTTTCTCCTCATTAATATTTATTTCTTCAAACCATGATAGAAAGGAATCAAACGAATAAGAGCCATATAGAGGAAGATCACAAAGGTCCACAAGCACTTAAAATTCTCCATTAATTATTTTCTCTTGTGAGGGACCAATAATATGATTTATAAGGTTTTGTGAGAGACATGATATTTATTTTCACTGCCAACTATACGAAAACGTACCTATCTGTTGGAGTGGTGCAATAATTTAATCCAATTGTCTAAGGACTATCACACAGTATCTTTATGCTTGTAGTGTACATGAGATTTGGTGGTGGTTTAAAGGTATCAATTTGTTCCTAGAAATGAATTTTATCAGCATTTTGTACTATGAACCTATGGATTTATCTTTCTGAAAAATTATACAATATATTTTTTCACCTAATTTGTGGGGATTGGACCCATTTTTGTTTAACACCTTTTCAACCATAAACATATCTTATCACTGGAAACAATCTTGGGCTCCATCAAGTTTTCCATCTGAGTCTTTTTTTGGATTCCTAGCGGGATGGTTACTCAGAGACTCTTTGCCGAGACCCTCCCCAAAAGATCGGCCGTGACCCTTCTTGAGTGGCTTCCAACGGAAGCTCTGGAAGACGCGGAAAGAAGACATAAAATAAATAGAAAAAAATATTAAGTTTGAACGCCGGTTTGGACGATATCGTTAGTTGATCATATCTTGCCGCAACGTGAATTAAGCTTGCCGCAACGAAATTAGCTTTAAACGATAGTTTCGGTCAAACCATCGTTTATATGTCCGTGTTTCGACTTTTTTCTTTTCTTTTCTTTCAAAAGTCGAAAACCAGACGTTCAAATAATGATTTGGCCAAACCGTTCGTTGATTGAACTATAGCTCGCCGCATGCAGCGAGCTTTATTGTTAGTGCGGCAAGATGTTGCTCAAACATAATTTATGGCGAAACTGGCGTTTGAAAGTCCATGTTTGGATTTTAAACGATCGTTTGGCCCAAACCGTCGTTTTAAATGATAATTTTTGCACCAAGCGTAAATTCTTAGAATAATTCATAATTAGAATTGTAGTAGTTCATCTTGCATAATAGGATCAAACACTCCGTAATGTCTCTTAGACAATTTCTTCACACAGTTTAGGCGCACCGATTAAGGATGGAATAAAATTGATGTGGATATTTTTTTCTTTTCTTTTTCTCTTTTGTTTGTTTGAAAGAAAGACAAGTTTTATTAAACCTTCCCAGTGCGAAGAGTACTCCGAATCATATTACCATTGGTAACAGCCAAGTCAGTGTCCCGAATAAGAAATTGGTCTATATAACTGAATTGAATATAACTGAATTGAAGACACTTTTCTTTTACAATTTAGGAATTTTTTTATTTATTTTGTTACAATTTAAAACTGTTTTAAAAAAATTAGGACACTTATTTTGTCGAGTTTCTTGTCCGTCTTCTAATCACCAAGAAGGAGCTAGTATTCGACAAGGTGATTTCCGATCAACAATTGGTGTTCCATTAGCAACGTGGTGTACAACGGAGAGGCCAGACGATTGAACGGCTTGGGATCTAAGAAGAACAACAAAATATTCGTACAACTAAGTTTTGATTATTTCATGTTGTTTAGATCTAAGCTTCGAGGATTCCTGGAATTTTTGTTTCCGGAGATGAGATTAATATTCGAAAACCCAACAATGGTATCATCAGAGCATACGTTATGATAACTGAAATAATTGGATTTTTTGTGAAGAATATTTTTTGAATTTTATTAGAGGTTCAGAAATTTAGCGGCAGCGTTTCTTTGGTTTCGAGTAATTTTAAGAGAAAGAAAATTGTCGGAATGAAAAAAACGGATAAATAACTTTTTTTTTTTTTTACATCATTCGATTTTTTATCATGATAGTTAACCGTGTACACACATAAATTACGACAGCGTGCATTTCCATGCGCCGCCGTCATGACGGCGATCCACGGGCGACGGCTCTCAAATGGAAGCCGTCAAAGTGGTTGGCAAAATCCTAGGGTTTTGGAAACCCTAGATCTTCCCGAATTGGGCATGGTACAGCTCGTGCTCAGGCCCGTGGGCCAGAATTGTTCCAGCCCAAGCCCAATTCGCGTGTGGCCAGCCAAAGTGTTGGGTGTGCCCACGTAAGCCCACAGGCTAGGCTGATTGGTTTAGCCTGGCTGGGGCCAGCCCAACCCGATTGGCCCATGGGTCAAGTGTGGGTACCCGACCCGAGTATTTAACCGAATCGTACATGACCCATTGACCCGACCCACTTAGGAACCATCCCGGCCCATTCTTAATATAACAGAAAAGAAAGCGGGTTTGGCTAATTTCTGGGCCCGACTTGCGACCCGATCCCTAAAACATTAGGTGGGCTTGGGTTTAACCCAAGCCCAAGCCGAGGCCCACCCTTTGAAAGTTTTAAGACCATGAGTTATTTTTCTATTCGCGGACTTTGAATTGTGGAACTCAAAGTTCACAATTTAATATGGGTACCCATTTTATTCTAGAAATATAATTTCTGAAATCATCTCTAATTAAAGAAATCATGAGATTTAATTATATTTTTTCTCGCATGAGTAAAAAGATCTTGTAATTAGTTTGGATTATTAATACAGAAATATAAATTAAATTATCAATTCGCATTATAAGTTAAAAGTGTTTAGCAAGGGATAATGTTATAATAAACGTGACACTTAGTTTTAGTCAATATTACGATGTCACAATTATTATGATTCTTTTAATTAGATTATTTGGATTATTAGGATTTACAATATAAGTCTTTGGTATAGTTTTTTTTTTATTATTATTAAAAGCTCTAGTCGTTAGCTATAGATGTATAAAGGAACTAGAACAAATAAAATTAATTAGTTAAACCCCTAAAAAGGAATATCAAGTGTATAGTCATCCTATTCTATCCCTCGTCAAGGTCTCGATCGTTCTGGACAGACCTACAAGGGTAAGATGGATATCGGTTCGATTTCGAGAAGGCACGAAGGACGCTTACGCAAACTGCCGAATTAGAATAGGGTGGTGCTTGACCATGAACCCTAATAGGATTAGGCAACTAGAGATGTTAAGATCTTTTTCGAATCACGATAGCACTCACTGAAAGTATCGCTCGTCTGGAAGTCAAAATTCTTGGCGAGCTCTGCGTGGACATCATGCTGAACTCCCTCCCAAAATCCTACAACTAATTTGTGATGAATTACAACAGGAACGAAGTAGAGAAGAGTCTTTACCAACTCCACAATATGCTGGAGACCGCAGAGGTTAGTGTTAAAGTTAAAGTTCTAAGAGTCCAAGCACTATTTTATAAATCACGAATGGAGACCGCAGAGGTTTGTAAAACATTCTAGCACGTTTCATTGAAATGTTTTTTAAAGTGAGTGTTGTAATCAACTATTTGTACTAGTGGTTCCTAAGAACAAAGCCAAGAGTGTCATGGTTTTGCAGAAGGTTAACATGGATAAGGTAAAGGAAAAGAAAGCTGTGAACGCTAAAGGAAAAGGACGCTCTATGTTGAAGGTTGTTTCTAAGCAATGAAAGTGAATGCTGGGGCCATAAGCGACCAGAAGTGATTTCACTGTGAGAAGACCGGGCACTAGAAGAAGAACTTTCCGTTGTACATCAATTAAATGAAGGAATGGAAGAAGAGTAAGGATTCGGCTTCAGGTATAAATGTTATTGAATTCAATATTTTTACATGGAATAATTGGGTATTAGATACAGCTTGCGGTACTAATATTTGTACTAGATTGCAGGGGCTGCAGAATAAGATACAGTTGGCAAAGGGCGAAGCTGATTTGTGAGTGGCTAGTAGAGCATCTATTGCTGCGATGGCTATTGGCAAGACCCACTTGAAGACGCCGACCAGGTTAATCTTATAGTTGAATGATTGTCATTTCGTACCTTCAATAACAAATAACATAATTTCTAGTCCAGAAATTGATGTTTTAGGTTTTAAATTCAGCATTAGAGACAATCGTTGTTCCATTTTTAAAGATGGTGTTTGTTATGGGGTTGGTTATCTTCTAGGTAGGCTTTATTATTTAGATGTTGACATATTTGATATATGCTCTTTATTCAGATGCTAATCCCGCTTGTATAAGATCTTGGTCATCTGCCGTTTTAATTAATGGTTCTTATTAATGATAATCTTAAATAGTTATCTATTGGATTATATCAATAAATTGAATGTTTAATCCATAGTTCTTTACCTTTGCATTTGTGTTTTGTCATCACATTGAATCTATGTAAGGAGGTTTGACAAACACAAATAAAAAATTTAATTTGGCCAATAGTCTAGATTGGAAGTCGGAACTTATAATCATGAACGACTATTGATGGACTTAATCACATATCAATTTATTGACTTATTATCGGATCATATTGTTGTCCTGCACTATTAAGTTTATCATGCATGTAGTGTCTTCGTATTGGACGGATTAGACCTATATATATCATAAACCATCACATAAGTCTGTCACTGATGAAAGTATGATAAAGTCGCAATGATGATCGGATGGAATCGGTTGATGCACTGAACATCACGGACTTGTACAGTTCAACTTACATGGTCATAAAGTCGCAAGAAGAACTTTTCGTTGGGATCAGACGGTTGACCAGGACAAGTTGCATGGTAGCAGATATGGATAATGACTTTATGATTTCGTTATTATGATTTGTGGGAAACAAATAAGTACTCATGATCAGCTCAACGAAATCATAATCCGTTGAGTGAGTAGATTGTAATAATCATAAATTAAGGTAGTGTCGTCAAAAAGGCATAACGATTTTTTTACCCTTTTGATGAGAATCACAATACTACGAAAACCTAGATTCTGATAATCTGATTGTGATCAAAGTTAGTGAAAGTTCTACACTTTCACCGTAGCTCAAGTGTGTTTGTCCATTTGTCCAATTTGTAGTTCTACAAGGACAACATTGCATTTATTATGTTTAATAAGCTTATAAAACATGGAATAGATCCAATCCAGAGTGATTCGTGATTGTTGTCATGAATTCACTGCTTACGCTAAATGCGACAAAAATACCAAAGTTTGGTGAAAAACAAACATTGAAAAAAGATGATTGAATTTATTTCTTGTACACCCATAGGGTTGTGGGAAACAAAATTCCGATGAATTTTTCTTTTTGAATGGTTTCACATCGATGCACGGTTTGAGGTTTATGGTCAAAAATATTTTCTGGCGGAGGCCGAAATTGTCTATATTTTATAAATCAAAAATCAAAGATAATTAAATATTGGAATTGATTCCTTCAATATTTAATAAAGAGAATAATTAATATAATTTTAATTTTTGGATTCGTTTATTAATAGTTGTTATTGATAATTAGTCAATAATTAAATAAATTTATATTAATATTATTTATTTGATTAATTTTCAAAATTAGTTATATAATGTTACGGGTATTTTACGTAAATTGGTTTTCATTAATTAACAAAAGAAAAATTACTTAAATTAATTTTTCTTTTATTAATTATGATCAATTTCGTCCAAATTATTCACCGGAAGCCCGTTTTCAAAAAATAAAGAGTCCAGATGATCCAAAAAATATCAAAACACCGAAAATCGATATAAAATTTGTAAAAAACGGCATCGGGAAACACCCGGGACACGCCGGGAAACACCCGAGCGGGCCCCACAGGCCCCAAGAGCCACCCGAGTGGGTCCCACAACCCCTAAGGGCTACTGCCGCGTGTCAGACAACCCACCAGGTCCTCCAAGGGTCAAAATTCACCCCGCCACATGTCAATTCCTCATTAGACGCGAGGAAACCCATCGGCCAATCACAGCCCGCCACGCAAGTGCTGACGCCAGCCAGAGCCTCTCCGCGCGTGGCATTGCACCGCCGCCACTGTTCCCGCGCTTGCGGGCGCGTCGCTGCTCCGATCGGCCTGAAAATTGAGGCGTTTGATCGGCCACGTTCGGGAACCCAGAAAAACATATAATATTACCTCGGGGGCTTCCCGGAGTAATAATTATTCACATTTTAACCCCTGGACCGTCCTATAAATAGGAGCTCAGTTTTCACTAAACGGTAACTCGATTCTCACCCCGGGAACTCGCCTAAAACTCTCTCTACTCCCTCTAAACTCGCCTCCCCCTCAAATATCACTATAATGTTGAGCGTCGGAGGTGAATCAGGGGGTACCCCCCCCCCCCTCCGGTTCTCCCTGGCCTCGGGTGTTGTTTTGTCTAGGTTCTGAGAGCAAGAAATCACACTAGAGCGGAAGCCCTGGGGAAATTTCCGGTGTCGATTACGATCCCCCTGTTAGGACCTGTTCTACTTGGTGTTCGTGCTATCTCTCACTCTATTATCTCTAGCAGATATACCGACTTTGCAGATAGACCGAAGACCAGTATCAGGCCCCACGATACAGGCCGAGGGATCTAAATCTCCGGGAATTATCTGGAGGTCTTAAACACGGAGAGATTCACATAAGGCGGAAGCCCTGGAGAAAATTCTGGCACGATATAAGACCCTCATTGCCAAGGTTCTAGATCCGTGAGGTGCTCGTTCTATCAACCAGTCTTGTATCTCCGGCAGATATACTGACTACGCGGATAGACCGAGGACCCGGATCTGTCCCCGTGACGCTGGTCGATGGTCTGGTCCACCAGGGTTCACTGGAAAGTCGATACTGCGATGCCTCTTACACACTAGTCAGGAATCCGTTTTTGGTGTCCCGAACTTGTAATCCGGGCCAGGCCAAGTCCTGGCCCTTTAGCAACAAGTAGTGGAGTTTGCCATGGATTTCTGGTCCTGAGTCAGTGGAGGGTCCGTTTGACTCAAAAGTTCAGGAGCCCAAGCCCAAGAGTCATAAAAGTCAACAAGACGACATTGGGCCTGGCCCAACACGAGCAATTAGGCCACTGAGTGTTGGAGGCATTTTTCTGCATCAACATTTTGGCGCTAGAGGAAGGGGGGCCACGAGTTTAAAGCCTCGAGTCCCTACCAGCACATCCGACCACATTCAAAGATATTCGAGCACATTCGAACGCATTCGAACATACTAGAAGGCGTTCGAACACACTCGAAGGCATTCGAAGACATCTGGCCACATTCGAAGATATTCGAGCATACTCGAACGCATTCGAACACACTGGAAGGCGTTCGAACACACTCGAAGGCATTCGAACATACTCGAAGGCATTAAAAGACATCGAGCCACATTCGAAAAAATTCGAACGCATTCGAACACACTCGAAGGCGTTCAAACACACTCGAAGGCATTCAAAGACACTCGAAGGTGTTCGAAGACACTCAAAGGCATTCGAAGACACTCGAAGGCGTTGGAAGACATTTGGGGGCACTCGAAGACACTCGAAGATATTTGAGCGCACTGGAACGCATTAGAATACATCCGAAGACATTCGAAGATATTCAAACACACTCGAAGACGTTCTAAGCTTCGATGTCAGAATCGATAGAAGGCACCTCTTCCCGCCCCGCGGGAAGTATCGCTCTCAACACTAGAGCCCGGGTAAACGCACGCCAAACCCAGGCACTCAATCAGCCCGAGACGAGTACTCATCAAGAGCCCGCCATCAACAACAAAAAAAGAGAACGGTTGACTCGGCTGGAAGATAGTGACTTCCGCATAGCTGACCTTGTGTCCAAACCTCTCGGCAACAACGACGCTAACCTCGAGGCCATCGACGAAGAAGAAAGCCCAGAGGAGGCCCTCGAACTCACACAACGAGGGCCACCTGCGACTTAGCTGGGCCGTCGAGACGTTCGAGAGCCGGCTCAATCACAGACGCCCCGACGATCAGCCTTTGAACGTCTGGGAGGAGACAAAAGTAACGGTGAGAGCGCTAAGGTGCGGAAAAACTGTCGTCGCCAATAGGCACCCGTCCAGGCACGCCCGGAAGATGAGTCGGATCTCTGTCACCGTCTGAGTCATTCCCATCATGAGGGAGACTTGCGACGACACCTCGAATGACGGAGGGAAAAACCTAGCCCTAACGAGAATCCGGACAGTGCCGAATCGGAAGGGTCTAGGAGCTCCGCGACCCCCGCCATTTACCACATGGCAAGAGGAGCCAACACAGTCCCAGCACCTGGCCCGGCAGAGCCCCTGCCAGACGACAGACTAAGAAACGAGGTTCAGGCTATTAGGACAGAGCTGAGAGAACTCGCCGCAGCCAATAGCACCGATCCCGCCAAACGAAGTATGGCGGAGGGAATTATCTCCCCTCTCGCGAGCCACCTAGTCGACGAAGATCTCAGCGGGGACCTCTGATTCCCGCTAAATCTCATCTACGACGGCACGACGGATCCCACGTACCATCTGTTGCAATATCAGTTTTCCATGCGGGTGAAGAAATGCTCGCCCTCCACGATGTGCCAGGCATTCTGGCTCACCCTCGCCGGACCAGCCTTCGAATGGTATCAACGACTCCCTAAAGGATCGATTGAATCATTTGAAGAGCTAAAAGAACGCTTCATTTCCCGCTTCGCTAGCTCAATTACGCAGCGAAAGGGAAAGTCATACCTATGGTCTCTCAAGCAACGCAAGGACTAATCTCTCCTGGCTTACTTAAAAAGGTTCACGGAGGAGGCAAATAAAGTCGTTAGCTACATCGACGATGACGCCGTCATTGCAGTAATCGACGGCCTTCCTGTGAGCGAATTCACACGCTCTCTTGTCAAGAAAAGACCTGCTTCCATGGCCTAACTGATGGCTAGGGCGACAAAAGGCATCGCCGCCGACGAATACTTCGTCAGTCAAAGCCAACTCAGCCTAGACGAACAAAGCCGGAACGACCAAATGGGAAATGATGACGAGCCTCAGAGAAAGAAGCAACCCAGCAATCAAACTCTGAAGGACGACAACAACGTCCTAAACGAACGGATGGTTTCTGAAAGGGCGCAAATTACACCCCCCTAACCGTGTCACCAGCAACGATCTTCAACCTCCACAAAGAAAAGTTCGTCCCTCCACGGCCTCTGCCCAAGAAAGAGATACGCCCGAGCCTTGGAAGGTGATGACGAGGAACACCAGATCAATCTCACGAACCTAACCAGTTCTACGACGGTGCTTCACAGCCAAGCCATCACTTTCACAGAAGAAGAAGCTTGACGAATCTCACACCCTCACAACGACGCCATCGTGATAGAGACGCTGATCGCCAACAACCGAATCAGGTGAGTACTGGTCGACAATGGAAGCTCGGCCGACGTTAATTTCAAGGCCTCCCAGGAACGCATGAATCCGGGAGGACTCATCCCGACGCCCATCAAGACCCCGCTCTACGGCTTCAACGGAAAGCCAGTCTTTGCCGAAGGAGCCATCGACCTCCCAACAACATTCGCATCCGAAGACGGGGTCATGGTCACCAAAATGATCCGGTACCTCGTGGTGGACCAACTATCATCCTACAACATCATCATGGGAAGGCCGTCTCTCAACAAACTCCAGGCAATCGCCTCTACCTTCCACTTGCTCGTAAAAATTTCCACGGAGAACGGGATAGGAATCCTAAGGGGAAGCCAACTGGAATCCAGAACCTGTTACGCCCAAGGAACGAAAACCGGGAGGAGCGAGTTGGTCATCCACACGATCCAACAGTTAAATGAAAATCTCACCCCCGGTTCCGAGAAGGCACGGATGTTCGGCAATCTCGATCCTAGAGACATGAGGCACAAACCCATGATGGAACCCTCTTCCGTTGTGACATCAATCACACTAGATGAAGAAAAGACAGAAAGGACCGTTTCAGTTGCCACCCAGTTCCCGTCATGATTAAAACGCAACTGGCCGCCTTCCTGCGAGAGTTTAAGGACATTTTTGCCTGGTCACATGCTGACATGCCAGGCATCGACCCCGAGATCACCGTCCACAGACTCAATATCGAGAAAGGAAGGGTACCCAAAATACAACGATGGCGGGCCTTTAATCCCGAAAGATATCAAGCAATCAACGACGAAGTCAACAAACTCATCGCGGCGGACTTCATAAGAGAAGTCACGTACCCGGAATGGGTGTCCAATGTCGCGATGGTAAAAAAGCCGAACAGCAAATGGCTGATCTGCATAGACTATTCCGACCTCAACACGGCATGTCCAAAGGATTGTGTTCCTCTTCCGAGGATCGATCAGCTGGTAGACGCGACCACCGGCCACGAGCTCATGAGCATGATGGACGCGTATTCGGGATACAACCAGATCCGAATGCACGAGCCCGACCAGATACATACCACGTTCATCACCGACCGCCGTCTCTACTGTTACAAATTTATGCCCTTTGGGCTCAAGAACGCTAGAGCCACATACCAAAGCTTGGTCAACCGGATGTTCGCCCCGCTCATCGGGAAAACAAGGGAGGTCTATGTCGATGACATGATCATCAAAAGCCTTGAAGAAGCCGACCACGTCAAAGACCTTAGAGAAACCTTCACTCTCCTCCGAAGGTACCAGATGAAACTAAACCCCGCCAAGTGCGCGTTCGGGGTCGAGTCTGGGAAGTTCCTGGGATTCATCATCAACCGATGAGGAATCGAAGCAAACCCCGAAAAGATCCGGGCTCTAATCGAAATGAAGAGCCCCCGAAGAATCAAGGAAGTGCAAAGCCTCAACGGGCGCATCAACGCCCTAGGGTGATTCGTGTCGAAGGCCACAGAACGGTGCCAGCCGTTCTTCCAGGCCCTCAAAGCGGGAAGAATTTTGCCTAGGACGAGAAATGCGAAGCCGCTTTTTAGGAACTAAAAGCCTACCTCGGGTCGCCGCCTTTATTGTCAAAACCAAAAGACGATGAGGCCCTGTTCCGCTACCTCTCCATCTCAACCAGGGCTATCAATGCGGTCTTGGTACGAGAAGAAGAAAAGAAGCAGATGCCGGTCGACTACGTCAGCAAAGCTCTACTTGACACCGAGACCCGCTACACGCAGATCGAAAAGCTGACACTCGCACTAATCACCACCACAAAGAAACTCCTGCCGTACTTCCAAGCTCACCAGATCGTAGTAAGAACAGAGCACCCGGTTCGAAAGGCACTCCTCAAAGGCACCTCATCACGGATAGCGATCTAGTCGCAAGAGCTGGGGGAATACGGTGTGGAGTACCATCCCCGAATCGCTATCAAAGCCCAGGCGGTAGCAGACTTCATCGCCGAATTCACATACGACACAGAGGTTGAGACCGAAGAAGAGCTCAACAGGCTGCCCTGAACAGCCAAACGAAAAGCGAGCCACGACGGTCCCGCCTGGAGCCTCCCCGTTGACGGCGCCTCCAACACTAAAGGCTAAGGGGCAGGTATTCTGCTTACCAACCCCAAGGTGGAAAACTACGCTACGCCTCCGATTCGGGTTCAATGCCACGAACAACGAGGCAGAGTACGAGGCTCTGCTAGCCGGACTCCAGATCGTTCAGAAGCTTGAAGCAAAAAACCCGAGGATCTACTGTGACTCTCAACTGATCGTGAAGCAAGTGGAAGGCGAGTACCAGGCTAAAGAAGAAAATATGGCGGCTTACCTCGTGGAAACGCTGCATCACTTGGAGTTCTTGGCATGGTATGAGATCACTCAAATACCTCGAGCCGAGAACTTCGAGGCCGACACATTAGCCAGAATGGCATCAGGAGCTGACAACGAGGAACTAGGAAAAGTTCCAATCGAGGCCCTCGAACGCCCGTCCATCAAGAAAAACCAAATCCTCTCCATCATCAGCGAAGAAGAAGGCCACTGAATGTCGCATATCATCATGTACTTAGAGCTTGGGGTTCTCCTCGCCGACCGGAACAAAGAAAGACAGCTCAAGCTTCGAGCAACGAGATATTTGATACATGACGACAATATTTACAAGCGCGGGTTCATGCAGCCCCTTCTCAAGTGTCTTCCCGAGGATGACGCAGATCTCCTCCTCCGATAAATCCATGAAGGAATCTGTGGCAACCATTATGCCGGACGGTCTCTGGCCCTCAAAGCTCTCAAACAAGGCTATTTTTGGCCGACCCTCAGAAAAGACGCAAATGAGATCTCCCGTAAATGTGATAAGTGCCAACGATTCGCTAAGGTGCCTCACCTACCAGCAGTCCCATTGTGTCCGGTAATCCTCCACCCCCGCGTTGGTAGGGGCAATATGATCAAGATCAGGGACGTAATAATCAGCCTCAACGAAGGGAGAGGCCGGAGGAACATGACCCCCAAATCCGCCGGCCACGCTACCCACACTACCGGCCCCCGGAGGATGAACACCCGCGGAGAATGATATCCCGTTCACCAAGAGGTTCAACAGGAATGAGGTACACAGATACATGTTTGGGTTTGCCCGAAGCATGTCGACCACGCCATTCACGAAGTCGTCCCACCGTGCGAACTCAGGTTCAACGGCGTGCACTCTCCGCATCTATCATCGCCAACGCCTCATGAGCAGCCCCGAGCTGGGCAGAATAATGGGAGGCATCGGCCTGAAAATAAGACGCCTCCCTGGAAGCGGCCAAATGCCCCTCGTGGGCCTCCCGAAAGAACTGCCAGGCGACAACACTATCGGACTGCGGGGGATCAACCCGGCGTCTGGCCTCCCGAGCCCCATCCGACTCGCAAAGAAGGTCTCCTCATACGACCCACCGATGCGGCTGGACTCTCCACGCGTCTGGTAGCTATACGGCAGCATCACCTGCAAAAAAGAGGAGAAAAGACAACAAAATCATAAGTATGCGCCCGACAAAAATAAGAATGAAAAAGCCTACGAGTCGGTGAGCATACCGCCTGCGCGGCCCCACCCATGGAGGCATATCCGGGGTACATTGGCTCGGGTGCCGGAGCTTAACCCGAAAGCCCCATACGGGTCGGGAAAAAACCCAATTGTTAACCCCCTGATCGTCCTAGGAAACAATGATGGGTATGAGCCTCCGGAGCTTGGTTGGAGTGACGTCTCGGCCCCGCCCTTCATGCCACATCGAAAAGATTCCGGCGGCAAACCACCAAGCATCTGGACGGACCTGAAGCAGATGCAAGTCCAACGAGACAAGAAGCCGCTCTAACAGAGAAGGAATCAGCAAGGAAAAACCTAGCCGAAGACTCTCTAGAGGGACCGCGACCATTCCGTCACGAGGATATCCGGGGAGTTCCCCCTCCGACAGGGCACATACCCCTGGCAAGACAAGACACTCGGTCCTAAAAAAGGTCCGCCGGGGTGACAGTGCTCGGGATGTTAAAATCAGGAAAAAATGCGGGAGAACGCAACCGGTAGAGGCCGCCCTCACCCGAGGTGGCGCCGGTTCTCCTCCTAATTACCCTATCAAAATTTAGGCATGACCCGCCTGCTATGCCGGCACCATAATGTGGTCCATCCACGCCATAAACCCTGTAAGCAGTACCTGCAACAGCCCTAACACCGTCTACATCTACGACGGGGGGTCTCAGACCTGCTACCGAATCAACAGAAAAATTACGTTCGGGACCCGTCATAGGGTGACTCGCCTCGGCCGACATAGACCTCGACGACCCGAATACCGACTGGGGCATCGCACGGAAAACCCGCTGAAACTCCGGAGTTCCTGGAAAATTAGTCGGGTACCATCGCACGGGCCTCGGGATATTGACAATCCCGACCGGAACTACCCCCGCGGATTCAGAGTAAGGCTGGACTCGCCGGAGCCACCCTCGCCGCCACGGGAACCCCACGAATAAAACGGGACAGATTCCCGCCGACCGAGGGGCCCACCGACTTGGGTGAGAAGGACGAGCCCGGCCGAGCTCTGCCGCCACCAGCGTTACCTGATTCCGGCACAGACCCGGTCGCCCGGGTCTCTCTGTCGTGTCGCCGCCCTCCACCGCTGGCGACCGGGCCTACAGATCGGCCCACTAGGAACCGGATCTCGCCGGAGCTCGACTCCCGCTTGCCCAATGAAGATCGGGATCCTCCCTCTTCTCCCTCGACTCCCGCTCGACCGGCCCGGACCAGCTCGCTCGAGTCCCGCCGTCACACCCCCCGCCGTCGCCAGCGGCCCCCACAGCACCGATCGTGGGGATCGGGCCATCTCCGGAGGCTCGCGAACAAAACCCACGCACACGCGGGCTTGGCCGAGCTCCTCTGCCACTACCGGCGTGCTCCACTGGCCCAGATCTAGTCGCCCTCGAGCCACGATCCTCAGGCGACCACCCCCCGCCGGCGACGGAGCTTACGGCGTCTCCATCGGCGAGCTCAAGCTCACCCGAGCCAAACGGGGCCAAACGCCGATCCCCGAGCTCCCCCACCTCGCCGACGGCCGCCACTGACATCTCCAAGCTCTCCACACCGAGCTGATCACGGTGGTGGTTTCTCCGGCGACGGCAGGCTCCGGTGAGGAGTTGGCGGCGGATTTCTCCATTTCGGCCTCGCGGGTTCTAGATAGAGAAAGTCGCTCGATTTCGATTTCGAATTTTAGACTTCTTTTTTTCGAAAGTTGTGACGAGGCTCGTGAAACGATGAAGCTAGATAACGAAAGGACGAACACAATGCCAAAATCAGAATTCAAAAATGCTACCCGGTACAAAAGTTACAGAAAGAAAACTTACCTTATTACTATTCACCAGAAGAAAATAAGCTCATGAATCCGAATGAGCTGTCCTACCTCCAATTTATAAAGTTTCTCAGAAAATAAAAATTCCCGAAAATTTGGGGGTTAATGTTACGGGTATTTTACGTAAATTGGTTTTTATTAATTAAGAAAAGAAAAATTACTTAAATTAAATTTTCTTTTATAAATTATGATCAATTTCGCCCAAATTATTCACCGAAAGCCCGTTTTCGAAAAATAAAGGGTCAAGATGATCCTAAAAATATAAAAACACACAAAATCAATATAAAATTTGTAAAAATGGCCTCGGGAAACACTTGGGGCCTTCGGGACACGCCGGGAAACACCCGAGCGTGCCCCACAGGCCTCAAGAGCCACCGAAGTGGGTCCCACAGCCCCGAAGGGCCACTACCGTGTGTTAGACGACCCACCAGGTCCACTAAGGGTCAAAATTGACCCCGCCACGTGTCAATTGCTCATTTGACGCGAGGAAACCAATCGGCCAATCACAGCCCGCCGCGCAGGTGCTGACGCAAGCGCTGACGTCAACCAGAGCCTCTCCGCCCGTGGAATTGCACCACCGCAACTGTTCCCGCGTGTACGGGCGCGTCGCTGCTCTGATCTCCCTGAAAATTACGGCGTTGGATCGGCCACGTCCGGGGGACCTTGAAAAACATATAATATTACCCCGGGGGCTTCCCAGAGTAATTATTCACGTTTTGACCACCGGACCCTTCTATAAATAGGAGCTCGGTTTTCACTAAATGCTAACTCGATTCTCACCCCCGGAACTCGCCTAAAACTCTCTCTACTCTTTCTAAACTCGCCTCCCCCTCCCCCGGTTCTCCTTAACCTCGGGTGTTGTTTTGTCCAGGTTCTGAGAGCGAGAAATCACACTAGAGCGGAAGCCTTGGGGAAACTTCCAGTGTCGATTACGATCCCCCTGTTAGGACCTGTTCTACTTGGTGTTCGTGCTATCTCTCAGTCTATTATCTCTAGCGGATATACCGACTTTGGGGATACACCGGAGACCAGTATCAGGCCCCACGATACAGGCTGAGGGATCTAAATCTCCGGGAATTATCCAGAGGTCTTAAACATGGAGAGATTCACATAAGGCGGAAGCCCTGGAGAAAATTTTGGCACGATCTAAGACCCTCCTTGCCAAGGTTCTAGATCCGTGAGGTGCTCGTTCTATCCACCAGTCATGTATCTCTGGCAGATAGACTGACTACGCGGATAGACCGAGGACCTGGATCTGTCCCCGTGACGCCGGTCGAGGGTCTGGTCCACCAGGGTTCACTGGAAAGTCGATACTACGATCCCCCCTACACAGTGGTCAGGAATCCGTTTTTGGTGTCCCAAACCTGTAATCCAGGCCAGGCCAAGTCCTGGCCCTTAAGCGACAGGTAGTGGAGTTTGCCACGGATTTCTGGTCTTGAGTCAGTGGAGGGTCCGTTTGACTCGAAAGTCCAGGAGCCCAAGCCCGAGAGTTATAAAACTCAATAAGATGACATTAGGCCCGGCCCAACACGTGCAATTGGGCCGCTGAGTGTTTGAGGCATTTTTTTGCATCAACATATAATATAAGGCGATTTTGAATCTTTTCTCTTTTCTCTTTCTAGGGTTTCTGCGATTTTCTTGGGAAATTCTTCCCAGGATTTGGCGTTTCGGTTTTAGTGGTTATTCAGTGGGAGCCCAGACTTCCTGGCGATCGAGTTCCGGAGTAAATCGAAAGGCGATAGGAAGCAATCTTCTTCAATATAAATCGCAAGGAGTAAAGGAGGCACGGAGTTCTTGAAGATCAGAAAGCACAAGCAGAAACGTGAAAGTTGTCAAGTACGCATTTATGTGTTTTTCGATTTTTTTATTATTTATTTTTGCTAATGGCTTAATTAAATCAGATTATTAATGTGTTAAGAAAATTAAGAAAATTATTTCATCATGATCGAGCAAACTAATTTTTGTTTTATGCATAACCGGATGTGGTAATATGGATTATTGATATGAGACTCTAATCCTTGTTAAAATATTTTTAAAGAGTTACCCCACGCGTCGTGTATAATGAGCAATTATTTCTTATGGGGATTCTCTGAGAATCGGTTCCCAACAATTGGTATCATAGCCGTAGGTTATTGCTAAATAATTTTTTTCTTAAATTTTGGATAATAATTGGAATTATTTTGGAATTGATTTCTAGAGAAAAAATTTATAATTATTTTTTAATAATATTTTTGTATTTTCTAGTAGTTTAAGTTTTATTTTGGAAAATTAGATGACGGCTAGGTTTGACCAAAATCAAAACTGTAGTTGTGTCTAGGGTTTTGGGGAGCCGCGCGGGCTGGTGGATTCGGGCTTCGGCCCATTCACTCTACGCTAGAAACTCGGCCCGCGTGTCGCTTGATGGCGCGTTGGAGAAGCCGCGGGCTGTTGCCCGATGCAGCAAAGCGACGATAATGTTTTTCCATAAATAAGAATTAATTATTGACATTCCTTAATTGTTTTTCTATAGATAATAATTTAGTTATGAATCCAACCCTCCCAACACGATTATGGTACATAGTAGGCTATATAACATTGTGATTTAATTGAGCGGATTCGATTGAGTAAAATAGATAGTAAATAGTTAATCGATAAATAACTTCATTTATTTTTTATGAAAAAATTATGAGAGTTGTGTTATTATCTAAGAAGGAGAGAATCAAAAGTGGGGCCAGTATACGTCCCTTACGATGGCTGGTTAGGAACCCGTCCTATCTGCCTGAAGAACACACATAAGTCTATCACTACCGTATTTAGGACATGATTTTATTCTAGATTCTTAGTATACCTGGTATATGATAATAACCTAGGAATAAGCTTATGAATGGGTCATTAATGGGAAGCTTATTATGAGCTATAAAATTATATGATTTCTTTTAATTATGATAATTATAAAGTAAGTTCCTAGTTTAAACCTTAAGTCTAAATCACCGTGTTTATATTAGATGGTCAAAACATTAGTAGTCAAAATAGGGAGAGTTAGCGCAAGAAGGTCTCTATAGATTGCATGTACACCGTCGGGATTACATGACACCTCGAATCAGCTAGATTTGGCCTCTATTCGGAAAGATTTCAGTCATGTATTCTATTCGACAACGTACATGGTTTGTTAATAGATATGGGATTAAGATGTATTTCAACGGCCGTGAGTGAGCTTGATCTGGCCTCCTTCGGAACGGTGACTGATTGAGATAAGTTTGTGAACTTAAAACGGTGGGTTACTCTTGCATGTGATGATTAAATTCGTTGTAAAGCCGTTCTAAAGTGGGTAGTTAGTTCACAAGGAACCTACTTCATATTTTAGTGAATTAATTGAGTTGAGACTAATCTCAGAATTACTAGATATATGGTTAGTATGCTTTTTAAGGCAGCAACCATAAGTCAGTTGTATAATTACCTTGAAATAGTACAATAAGGTTTTTCCTATGTTTATCCTTAAGAACCTTGCAAAATTTTCTATTTCTAAAGCTTAGAAACATTATCCTATATAAGTTTAAATGTTTCATTTTGTGTCAATTAGCTATGTCGCACTCAATCATGCCGTTATTGTCGAACAACACTCTGGATGGAAACAACTTCCTTAAGTGGAAAGCCAATATCAACATCGTCCTAATCAACGAGAACATTCACTTTATTCTCGTTGATCAATGTCCTGCTATCTTTAGTTCTTTTAGTAAGAGAACAACAAGGGAGCCTTATGAAAGCTGGGTCCAAGCCAACAATTTTGCGATGGCCTATATTCTGTCAAGCACAAGCGATTCATTGGTGATCAAGCTACATGACCTTAAGACTGCATACGAAATAATGGAGTATCTCCAAGAACTGTATGGCAAGCAATCTGAGCAGGCTTAGCATGATGCGACTCGCCTATACATGAACTCCAGAATGAAATGTGGGACAAGTTTCCGTGATCACGTTATGGAGATAAAAAATCACTTCAGTGATGCTGAGCTGCATGGTGCTAAAGTGGATGACAAGTCATAAGTGAGTCTCATTCTGAACTAATTGTCATAAAACTTTTTGCAATTCACTAGCAAATAAATCATGAACAAGTTGAGTTATGGAGTCACTCAACTTATTAATGAGTTGCAAACATTCAAGAATATATCTGGTTTTGCGAAGTGACCTGAGGAGTATGCTCCGTTTCACAAATGGGCTTTTTCGTCCAAAAAATCCAAAAAAATAAGAAGAAGTTGCACCATGGTCAGGGCCGGACTAAGGAATTTTCTTAGAAGTCGAGGAATATGAAAGAAATTGAAGGCGGCCTAGGAAAATGCTTACATTGCAAGGAGAATGGACATTGGAAAAACAAGTGTTCCAAGCTCATGGCCGAAAGAAAAAGTGAAACGAGGGAATGTCTCATCTAATGATGTTTCCTTTACACGAAATTTTCAACAATGGGCTTTCGTGACCTTTAATCGTAAATCTAAAATTCTGCGAGAAACTGATATAAGTAAAATTTTCTTCTTGCAGCTGCATCTTCTAAGAAAGAGTGATTCAGGAAGACTGGTACCCGAGTGTATCGGAGATTGGAGGGAATTTATGTTTAATCGTTGTTTTAAGTTTGAACTTTCTTTTGTTTTTATTTTTGATTATTTTTCTAATCATTTCATAATTTTTTCTGTAATAAATACAATGAGAGTATTTCAACGCTCTCGCATTTATTTTGTCTTTAACATGATTCATCAATAAAATTGTCTTTTTTTGTGTAATTGATGTGTGACAAGTCATGTCCATTATAATGAATGAATGACTGTATGGTTAACCAAGTAGTGATAAAAACATCAACGACTTAAGTGATGATGAAAAGATAAAATACTATGTTAGTATATATCTAGTATTGTAGAGAAGTGTGTTTTCCACTTTATTCCATGAACATCAAAATGATGATAAATCTTAAAAGATTACCAGAAATGGAAACCATAGCCATATTTAGAAATCTAGGGTACTAAGATGAAATAGGAGGTTGTATCAGCTTATCTGAACTACGAACACCGACTGGATGTCAACGTGTTTAATGATAAACATATACGTTGGACTTCATATGTAAATAAATAATAATTCTAATTACGAAATATAGCAGGAAATGACAAAATCATTGATTTAAATCAACATCTAAAAATTTTATGCTTAGTAAACGGTTTGGTATCCGTAAGTATGAACTATCAAATGGAAGAGAGGAATAGACAGCAAGGATAATGCCTTCATAGCTAGAGTATTAACCGAAGATTATAACCTAGAAATAAGAGAGAAAAGATATGGTAGAAACTTTTTTCTCTCTGTTTACTATGATATCTATCAAGATTCTCTTGACAATAGCATAAACCCTCGATTACAAGTAATTACGGATAAATGTCAATACGTCTTTCTGAATGGAAAAGATTGACTAGATTATCTATATGGATTTAATTCAGAATATTTTATAAAGCAAGACTTGCAGATAGATTACAGCATCATTTAATCCATGTCGGATTAAAGTAAATCTTCAAGTCTTAGAAACTTAAAAGTTTGATGATGTTCATCAAAGCTTGTAGTATATGCGCGAACGTTACTGAGACATGCATATATATCTCATTAACTAGAAGAAATATGGTTTTCTTAGTTCGATAAATACAACACTTTATTGATCAGATACTACAGAATAAACGCAAAAAACAAATAAAACCTATATTGTTAGAAGTTTAATGTGCGCAGCGAGAGCGTACTAGGACAAACATCTAAGATACAGTGGGAATTATTTAAAGAAACCAATTCAATTCTTTCTTGATTCACTAGGGTGAATTGAAAGCGGTCCTCCTTATCTAGATACATTGAGGAACTATGTGCTAATACGTTTAGGAAAACAGTAGTATCTCCCATAAATGTTATGTCACAGACCTAAAGTCGGAAATAGGACACCGAGAAGTTTTTAGATCCTAGTTCAGTGTTTGACCTTATAAAAGGAGTGGTCACAAGGATTTTTCATTTAGGCATTCCTTCAACGAAGATTCCAAATGGAGACTAGTATGAATGCCTTAGGCATTAATTGAAATAGTCTAGCTCAGAAATAACTTCATAGATGTGGAAGCAATTCCAATTGAACATAAACCTACTATATTCTATTAATTTACATTGATGGAGATAATTAAGTGGGAGCCCAAAGCCATATGACGGAATAACATATAAAAAAAAGGAATACAATCTCTTTGATGAGATAGTAAGCGACATAGGAATTCTAACGTTGTTAGAGAATAATTTCTCCAGAGATTCTTAGAAACATAAATCACAAGGATATGACGCATCTTCTTTAGAGTGCAAGTGAGAGATTATTGGACATATTTATATATGCCCTCTATTCAGATGCTAATTCCGCTTGTATAAGATCTTAGTCATCTACCTTTTAAAGAATAGTTCTTACTAATGATAATCTTATATAGTTATCTATTGGATTATATCAATAAATTGAATGTTTGATCCATAGTTCTTTACCTTTTCATTTGTGTTTTATTATTATATTTAGTCTATATGAGGAGGTCTGACAAACACAAATAAAAAACTTAAATTGGCCCATAGTCTAGATTGGAAGTGAGAACTTCTAATCAAGAACGAATATTGATAAACTTAATCACATATCAAAGTGGTGATCTATTACCGGATCAAAGTGTTGTCCTGCACCGTTAAGTTCATTAGGTATGAAGTGAGCTCGTACCAGTCGGACTAGACTTATATCTGAAATAATCACATAAGTCCGTCTCTGATGAGAGTATGATAAAGTCGCAATAATGATCGGATGGAATCAATTGATGTCTTGAGCATCATGGACTTGTAATGTTTAATTTACATGGGAAGACTAGGCACTAGAAGAGGATCTTCCCGTTGGTACATTAATTAAATGAAGGAATGGAAGAAGAGTAAGGACTCGGCTTTAGGTATAAATGTTATTGAATTCAAAATTTCTACAAGCAATGATTGGGTATTAGATACAACTTCCGGTACTAATAATTGTACTAGATCGCAGGGGCTGCAGAATAAGATACAGTTGGCAAAGGGCGAAGCTGATTTGCGAATGGCTAGTAGAGCATCTGTTGCTGCGATGGCTATTGGCAGGACCGACTTAAAGACGCCGACCAGGTTAATCTCAGAGTTGAATGATTGTCATTTTGTACCCTCAATAACAAAGAACATAACTTCTATTCCAGAAATTGATGTTTTAGGCTTTAACTTCAGTACTGGAGACAATTGTTGTTCTATTTTTAAAGATGGTGTTTGTTATGGGGTTGCTTATCTTCTAGGTAGGCTTTATTCTTTAGATGTTGACATATTTGATATATGCTCTTTATTCAGATTCTAATCCCGCTTGTATAAGATCTTGGTCATCTGCCTTTTTAATTAATGATTCTTATTAATGATAACCTTAAAATTGGATTATATCAATAAATTGAATGTTTGATCCATAGTTCTTTACCTTTGCATTTGTGTTTTGTCATCACATTGAATCTATGTGAGGAGGTTTGACAAACACAAATAAAAAACTTAAATTGGCCAATAGTCTAGATTGGAAGTCAGAACTTCAAATCACGAACGACTATTGACAAACACGAACGACTAATGTGGTGATCAATTACAGAATCATAGTGTTGTCCTGCACTGTTAAGTATATCAGGTATATAGTGTCTTCGTATTGGACGGACTAGACTTATATCAGATATCATCACATAAGTCTGTCACTGATGAAAGTATGATAAAGTCGCAATGATGATCGAATGAAATCGGTTGATGCCCTAAGCATCATGGACTTGTACAGTTCAACTTATATAGTCCTTAATTTAATCAATAATGTCTATGTTAATATTCTCCATACTTTTATTTTGGGATCAGACGGTTGGCCGGATAAGTTGCATGGTAGCATATATGGATAATGACTTTATGATTTTCTTATTATGATTTGTGGGAAACAAATAAGTACTCATGATCAGCTCAACAGAATCATAACCCGTTGAGTGAGTAGTTTGTAATAATTATAGAATAAGGTAGTGTAGTAAAAAAGGTGAACGGTATTTTTACCATTTTGATGAGAATCATATTAATACGAAAACCTAGATTCTAATAATCTGATTGTATCAATGGACACTTAAGGTCAGGAAGATATATTGAATAAACACTTCAGAGTTCCTCTTAACGCTATAGTAGAATGTATTTAAAGTTGGTGAAAGTTCTACACTTTCACCGCAGCTCCAGTGTGTATGTCGATTTGTCCCCTTTGTATCTCCACAAGGACAACATCACATTTATTATGTTTAATAAACTTATTAAACATAGAATATATCCAATCAATAATGATTAGTCATTGTTGTCACGAATTCATTGATTACCCTAAATGCGGTAAAAGTACCAAAGATTCGGTGAAAAACAGACACTTAAAAAAAATGATTCTGCTAAATATATTTCTTCGAAACCCATAGGATTGTGGGAAATCAAATTCTTCTAAATATATCTTTTTGAATTGTTTCACTCTGATGCACGGTTTGATATTTATGGTTAAAACATTTTTTCGGCTGAGGGTAAAATTATCACTGTTTTACAACTCAAAAATCAGAGATAATTAAATATTGGAATTAATTTCCTTGAATATTTAATAAAAATAATAATTAATATAGTTTTAAATTTTTTATTCGGTTATTAATATTATCTGTTATTAATTAGTCAATAAATAAATAGATTTATATTAATATTATTTAATTAATTAATTTTCGAAATAAGTTATATAATATATAGCGATTTTGAATCATTGAAAATAAAAGGGATTTAGTTTTTAAATCTTATGTGATATTTTGTGAAATATTTGATTTGGATTTATTCTTTATTTGATTTTAATTAATTAAATCAAATCTTTTAGTGAATCTCTGCAACTGGTTGAGTAAATATCTTTAAGTGGTTGAGGGATTTTCTCAAAAGAGGTTGACGTAGTTTAAATTAAATAGGAGAGCCCTGAAACCACAAAACACACTCTCTGACTCTAGAAAAATTCACCCCTCTCTCTCTAGGGTTACAGCGATTTTCTTAGGAAATTCTTCTTGGGATTTTGTATGTAGGTAATAGTGGTTTTTCAGTGGGAGCCCGCCCATCCTGGTGATCGAGTTCTAGAGAATACATCAGAAGCCAATAGGAATCTATCTTATTTATAGAAAACCGTATGGAGCAAAGTAGGAACGGAGTTTTTGAAGATTTGTTTTTGTTATTATTTATTTTTGTTCATGGCTTAGTTAAAAAAGATAATTAATGAGTTAAGAAAATTATTTCATTACATTCAGGCAAATGAATTTTTGTTTTATGCAAAACAATCGTCTAGGCCACATCAGTGAGAAACGCATCATCAAGCTCCATAAAGATGGATATCTTTATTCGTTCGATTATGAATCTTACGAATTATAGGAATCTTGTCTGAGAGGCAAAATGACAAAGAGCATATTCAAAGAGACAGAGAAAAATCGAATGAGGTATTGAGCGTTCTACATTCAGATGTGTGTGGGTCAATACTCATTAAGGCTTTGGATATTTTAGGTACTTCATTACCTTTACCGATGATTGCAGACGATACTACTTTGTGTATCTTATGAGACATAAGTCGGAATCATTTTAAAATTTCAAGGAATTCTAGAATGAAGTGGAGAAACAACTGAACAAGACATCAAAGCCCTTTGATCTGACCGAGGCGATGAGTATTTGAGTGATGAGTTTAAAGTCTACTTGAGAGACGAAGGTATCGTCACATCACTGACCCGTCCGGGTACTCACCAATTAAACGTAGTGTCCAAAAGGAGAAACCGTACACTATTAGACATGGTTTGGTCAATGATGAATGGAACGGACTTGCCAGAATCCATATGGGGATATGCATTTCAAACTGCTACGAGCACACTTAACCATGTTCCGTCAAAAATAGTTCGTACGACACCATATGAGATGTTGCATGGAAAGAAGCTAAACTTGTCATAAATGAAAGTATAGGGTTGTGATGTCTATGTCAAAAGGTTGCTGACAAACAAACTAGGCCCGAAATCAGATAGTGTCAATTTGTGGGTTACCATAAATAAACTGAAGGGTATTACTTTTATAACTAAAGTCTCCACAAAGTGCTTGTTGAGAGAACTGGAACATTTGTAGAGGAAAAATTTATTACCAGAATTGCTAGTACGAGAAACATTGTACTTGATGAAGTAAATGACTCATTGAACAAAAAGGAAGATACGATGGAAACTGAGGTAGCTCTTCCAATTATTGTTGGAAGTGGTTGTGAATGCTGAACTATTATTGGAAAAAGCACTTCATGATGTAGAAATGCATGAGGATCCTCAAATGGTTGAGCAAGCGCCTCCAATTATGAAAGGCGTGCTTCATGATGTAAAAATATAAGAAGATATCCTCAATTGGTTTAAGGAAAACTACATGCTAATGATAATGGTCTGCATGAAATGGAAGTGCAAAAGCTACCAGATACAAAGCTCACCCTGTGTATATCAGGTAGAATTCATCAAACATCTGAGAATTGAACTTGCTCATATCTTTGGAAGAGCAAGAGCTCAACGACTTGGAAGATGAAGAACCAAAGTCTTATAAAGAAGCAGTGGGAAAGGTAGACTTTGAGAAATGGCTAAAGGCTATGAGAAGTAAGATGGACTCAATGTATAAAAATCATGTATCAGACTTGGTTGTTACACCCAAAGTAGGGCTGAAAGCGGAACTGGGAATTTTAACCTTTTTTTACCGTGTCCTGGAGAAACCGGGACATAGCTTTCTTGTCCCGGTTCTGGTTCTGATTCTGATTTTGTTTTTAAATCGGAATAAGGACCACAACCGGGTAACATATGAAAATGTTGAAATTTTTTAGGACCGAAATCCGGGACGAAACTCAGGACAGAAACCAGGAAAAAAAAAACAAATCCAATTTAAAATGAAAATTACCGAACCCGAGTACAAATCCAAAATACAAAATACCAAATCCGAGTTCAAATCCAAAATACCAAATGCAAAATCCGAGTTCACGTTGTTAATTTCATAATACCAAATCAAAATCTAATTGCAAAAAACGGAGTACTAACAAATCATTTTTTTTCTTTCCTTTGTCCTTTTTCTTTTTGATGTTCGCAATAGCACTCACTCCAGAAAGAGCAGTGGGAATCGAAGCGGATATTAAAGCCGGAGATTCGGAAACAGACACGGCAAGAATTAACTAAAAAGGCAAAAACACCCTATTAATTAAACAAATCTGCTCATTAATGAACCAAAACAACCTATAAATTAAACAAAACAGCACCTGGATCTTCAAATTTAAAATCATTCATATACGAAGTCAATTAATCCATGTGTACGGCCATCACCGTATATTCATTGCTCTCATGTAACCAGATCCTCATTAAGATTAAAGCTTCCATTGTAGTAGACGTTAAGGAACTCCTATAGCAATCAAGAATACGACCTCCGCAGGAAAACGCAGACTCAGACGCCACCATAGAAACCGGCACAGCTAGTATATCTTTTGCGATCTTTGCAAGAAATTTATAGTTATGATAATTAGCTCACCACCAAACAAGCACGTCGAAGTGTTGAGTCTTTACATCCATCCCTTTTTGCTTATCCTTGAAATATCGTTCTATTCCATGCATCTCCGTATCTTCTATCTCGTTGATACTTTGCATAAACGACGAATCAAGCTCATCCACACTTGTAATTTGCACATCATTATCGATGTCGACATATTGAGATACGATACAAGATTCTTAATCGGGTGTACCATCGTCGTATTCATTAAAAAGATCATAAAACTTCTTGACCATTCTTGTAACGACCTTGTTACTAATCTCTTCACCAAAGACAGTTTTGAGATAATGATCAATATAAACAAATTTGTACCTAACATCAAACATTATGGCAAAAAATAATTAGATTCAAGAACTGTGGCAAAAAAATTAGATTCAAGAACTGTGGCAAAAAAAAGTCAAACTCAAAAACTTTGGCAAAAAAAAATCAGATTCAAGAACAGAGACAATGTGAAATATAAACGAATTGGTACCTCGGATCAAGAATTGTGGAAAAATAGATAACTAGATTCACTTCCTCATTAAGATTAAAGCTTCCATTGTAGTAGACGTTAAGGAGCTCCTATAGCAATCAAGAATACGACCTCCGCAGGAAAACGCAGACTTAGACGCCACCGTAGAAAACGGCACAGCTAGTATATCTTTTGCGATCTTTGCAAGAAATTTATAGTTATGATAATTAGCTCACCACCAAACAAGCACATCGAAGTGTTGAGTCTTCACATCCATCCCTTTTTGCTTATCCTTGAAATATCGTTCTATTCCATGCATCTCCGTATCTTCTATCTCGTTGATACTTTGCATAAACGACTAAAGCTCATCCACACTTGTAATTTGCACATCATTATCGATGTCGACATATTGAGATACGATACAAGGTTCTTAAGCGGGTGTACCATCGTCGTATTCATTAAAAAGATCATAAAACTTCTTAACCATTCTTGTATCGACCTTGTTACTAATCTCTTCACCAAAGACAGTTTTGAGATAATGATCAATATAAACAAATTTGTATCTAACATCAAACATTATGGCAAAAAATAATTAGATTCAAGAACTGTGGCAAAAAAAATTAGATTCGATAACTGTGGCAAAAAAAAGTCAAACTCAAAAACTTTGGCAAAAAAAAATCAGATTCAAGAACAGAGACAATGTGAAATATAAACGAATTGGTACCTCGGATCAAGAATTGTGGAAAAATAGATAACTAGATTCACTTCCTCATTAAGATTAAAGCTTCCATTGTAGTAGACGTTAAGGAGCTCCTATAGCAATCAAGAATACGACCTCCGCAGGAAAACGCAGACTTAGACGCCACCGTAGAAAACGGCACAGCTAGTATATCTTTTGCGATCTTTGCAAGAAATTTATAGTTATGATAATTAGCTCACCACCAAACAAGCACATCGAAGTGTTGAGTCTTCACATCCATCCCTTTTTGCTTATCCTTGAAATATCGTTCTATTCCATGCATCTCCGTATCTTCTATCTCGTTGATACTTTGCATAAACGACTAAAGCTCATCCACACTTGTAATTTGCACATCATTATCGATGTCGACATATTGAGATACGATACAAGGTTCTTAAGCGGGTGTACCATCGTCGTATTCATTAAAAAGATCATAAAACTTCTTAACCATTCTTGTATCGACCTTGTTACTAATCTCTTCACCAAAGACAGTTTTGAGATAATGATCAATATAAATAAATTTGTATCTAACATCAAACATTATGGCAAAAAATAATTAGATTCAAGAACTGTGGCAAAAAAAATTAGATTCGATAACTGTGGCAAAAAAAAGTCAAACTTAAAAACTTTGGCAAAAAAAAAATCAGATTAAAGAACAGAGACAATGTGAAATATAAACGAATTGGTACCTCGGATCAAGAATTGTGGAAAATAGATAACTAGATTCACTTCCTCATTAAGATTAAAGCTTCCATTGTAGTAGACGTTAAGGAGCTCCTATAGCAATCAAGAATACGACCTCCGCAGGAAAACGCAGACGATTCCATTGTAGTAGACGTAAATAAAGGTTTACATTTATTTACCCAATGCATAAGGCCGTACCTCAGACGAAGACGATTCCGGCTTCTAAACTGGGCAGGGCTTCGCCGATGCAGAAGGAAACTCCCGTGATCTTCTGGGATATTCTTCTGGACTCCTCGTACCGAAGTGTGGGCATCGCCGGCAGGACTTCATCGAAAAACATTAACTAAAGGTTCCTTTAAAGCTTCCGGAGAACAACGTCTCACTAAGCCGAACTAGAAAAGGAGATAAGAAGCTAAGAAAATTCGCAGACTCTTGAGAGAGAGAGAGAGAGAGAGAGAGAGAGAGAGAGAGAGAGAGAGAGAGAGAGAGAGAGAGAATTCTTGCTCTGGGGAGAGGTGTGTTAAATGTGTAGAATGAGCCTTGTATTTATAGACTCAAGGAAAGACCAATTAGGGAAGTTTCCTTCCTTGATTTCGAATTCCATAATGGGCAAATATAATTAATTACTCGAAACCAATGACCAATATTGAATCACCAAAGATACAATGGTTCTAATTAATTAGGGATTAAACCAAATATGGAAACAATGAATAAATCAATTATCCAATCACTTCCTTATATAATAGAATTCGAATTCCCTATGAACTAACATGGAAAATTCGAAATCAATAAGCTTGATCCAATGGTTGGAATTAATTCCATAACCAATCTAATGGACCATATTGATTTAGGACAAAGTCAAGTCTCCAAACTTGATTACCAAGCAATAGAATTCGACCTCCCTTAAAATAAAATTCGAATTTTGCATTCAATATTTACATGTTAATTAATGTCCAATCCAACGGTTAAGATTAAATCTTAAACTAATTCAATGGATATAATTAATTAAGCAATTTCAAAATCCATGCTTGGTTACCAAGTAATTTTCGAACTAGTGATTCCAAATTAATTATCATGATCCAACGGTTAAGATTAAATCTGACCGATCTAATGAACCAAATTAATTTTAAGGTTTTTCATTAATCCCTAAACTTAGGTATTTATGCCGCATATTTGGAAATTCCAAATCCAAGCAAATTCATTTAAGGCCAACTCACACATTCACTTGGGCCACATTATTTCTACGCATTCATATATATACCAAATATATATTTTATTTAAATAATATAAATCTATTAATTATTAATTAATTATCAATAAGAATATTAATAATTAAATTATATTATTAACCTCTGATCTCAATATCACATGTCAAACTCGGTGGTGCAACACCACCATTTAAATTCGTGACATTTGATTAAATTTCACATATTTACGAAAACAATCGCAAATTTGGAAATTCTCTTAATCACAAACCGTACGTCGAAACGAATCAGTTCCAAAAGAAATGTCTCTTCGAATTTAATTTCCAACAACTTTCCAGTAGCTGAAAAATCCAAATTCAACTTTCTTTTATCAGTTTAATTTCCAGCACCAAACTTTGGTACTTTTGCCACGTCTAAAATAAAACTTCCAAAATCTGACATAGACTTTAGTTTTATGAATCCTCACAAATGATAAAAAATATCGAAGTTTTAAATCACGTACGTATCATCCGTTCTGGAGCTATCCTGGGGACTATGGACCCGTATCACTAAAGCAACAACAAACTGCTAGTGGTTCGTCAAACCTCGGTGTTATTCCACTATAAACCCGAGGCTGCACTCTCTAGTGGTACAGTATATATTATTCAATATATAGTAAGATGTCCTTTGATACAATCAAATTTGGGTTATTGATCTTTCAGTTGATGATCCACACACGAGCATGCGGTTTTTACCGTTTTGCTTCTCGATGCATTTTCATCCTTAACTCAGTTAGTAATATTTTGAGTAACCCACTTATGGTTTCAATTCATAAGTTCCGCACGGGTACCTCTCACTTCTAACCACTAACAATCAAGGGAATCATCTTAACTCTGAAGAGAGCTATGTGATGTCCGTTTTTATAACCAAGCTACTCTTATCTGTTGAATATCATGTTCCCAAAATAGTAGAATTTGGGAACGAAAGTAAATGTGTTCTTTAATAGTTAAATCAAAGAACAATCAAGTCAACAGTACAGACTCGAGGTCAGTCGGGACTTAGATCGAATATCCATTTGATCATCTACTAGTGCCTCAACTCCAAGTTGTCACTGACGGTCTTATATGACAACTTTTCGAGTTTAAGTCAGGTCCAGTCTAGTATGAAGCCACTTCATACTTAATGCACTTCTAGTGAGTGTGACACACACACTTAATCCAGACTAGGATTACATCACTTAATCACATTAATGGGTTTATTCGATTAATGAGCTCCTACTCAGTTAATCAAGTCATGGACATTTTAAGTTCATTTATTATTATTATTATTATTATTATTATTTTTATTATTATTATTATTAATTCTTCCTCACATTGACTCGGTTGTGATAATAATAACATAATTGCACCCTTTATGAACTATGGAACAAACATTCTATTTTACTCTGCCAGAAACTATAATAAGTAACATCTTTTATTCAACGACTTTGGTCAAAATATTTTACAATAAGGGAAAAGACAGCTTGTTTAAGAACACATGTCCAACATACATGACCCAACCTGAACGGTAAATAGATCCGGCTCACGCTCAAAAGGTGTGCAAGCTGAAGAGATCAATATATGGTCTTAAGAAAGCTTCTCGAAGTTGGAATCAACGCTTGAATGAGACTATAACCAAGTTTGGTTTCATTAAGAGCCTTGAGGACCCATGCGTGTATATGAGGAACAATGGGAGCAAAGTGTTCTTCCTGAATTTGTATGTAGATGACACGCTGATGATAGGACCTGATATACCAAGATGGTGAAGAACTTGTTGGAAAAGTGTTTGTCTATGAAAGACTTAAGTGAGGCTTCCTATATTCTAGGAGTCAAGATCAATAGAGATATAGCTAAAAGAACTTTAGCACTAAGTCAGAGTATATACCTTGAAAAGGTTGCGAGACGGTTCAATATGGACCATTAAAAAAAAAAAAGGGGGGGGGGGAGGGGTTCACACCCATGACACATAAGTTGCACCTCCATTCCCGAAAACGGTGGAGGAGATAGAATACATGAGAAGAGTCTCATACCCTTCTGCGATTGGGTCACTAATATACTGTATGACTTGTACTCGTCTGTATATAACATATGTCTTGAGCGTGAAAAACCGTTCTCAATAAAATCCCGGTGACAGTCATTGGAATGCCGTAAAGAAAATTTTGAGGTATCTTAACAAATCCAAAAGAAAATTGTTTCATTTTTTGCGGAGGTGAGCAATTAAATGTAAGTGGTTACACAGATGCCCGCTTCCAAAACGGACTAGGACGATTTCAAGTCTCAAACAGGATATGTATTCTGTTTAAATGGTGGGGCGATCTCTTGGGCTAATGCCAATTAGTCTACGGTAGCATATTCAACCACAGAGGCCGAGTATATGGTAGGAAGTGAGGCATCCAAGGAAGCAGTCTAGATCAAGAATTTCATTTATGATCTAGGTGTTATTCCGAGCATAGTTGAGCCAGCTACACTCTATTGTGACAACAACGGAGCCATCGCGCACGCTAGAGAGCTCAGATCACCGAAGACTGCCAAGCATATACTCAGGAAGTTCCACCTCATCACAGATCATCGAGAGAGGATATGTGGACAGAGGGTTGATACAGATAACAACATAGCATACCCATTGATGAAGGCTTTGTCTCGCGACAAACTTATTCGTCACTCAGAGTCTATAAGCATTAGATACCTTTAAGATATTTGTAATAGTGAACAAATTTAATTTATTGTAATACTAATAAAAATATTTTAAAATATTAGTTCAAGATTTATAATAAAAGCCAAGTTTTATTGTTTCATAATTGAATATTATTATCTATCTTAACCAATGTCCCTAGACTGTCATATTAGATGACTCTCTTAAACCGTCCTTGGTCGAGTGTCATAGTGAGAAATAAAGGGAACACCTGACAGGTTGAGGCTAGTTCTTAATAGGTAGACAACATGAGTTCTAGACTTGGAGAAGTCGTGTCTTCTATTACATTGACAAGAGTTTTCGGAACTCTAGTCGGACAGACACGTCTGGGAGATACACATGGTAAATTTTAAACCTTGAGAAGTTGGGACTGATACCTTCAGAACAGATAACATATCTAAAATATTCCTTAAGCATGAGCAAGGTCACATTGCATTACGTACCTAGCGAGTGGGATACTTTGAAGACAGTTCAACGCTACCCGTAACTGGTGGTTATAAAAGTTGTCTTTGGATTTGTCACAAACTTTGTAAAAATGGATTGATCGAGCAAGATGGAAATCGTCTCTCCTTTTTAGAGTTATACTACTCAGAGCCTCCTTTATCGAACGGATCATAAAAAGCATGGCCATGCTCAAGCTGGTAAAGAGTTACACTTGGTTAATTTAATGAACCAATCCAGGAAAACATGAAACTAGAAATGGACTATACAGAAGTACTAAATCCATGGTTTGTGTCACTCTTTGAGATGTATAGATGACGAGGAATTCAGTTGCATAAAAAGGTTAAAGGATGTTGATTTTTTGTTGTAGATTAAACAGGATAAAATTCGGATCACCAAAATTTGCAGATTGGGAGTAGTGATGTCTTACTAGAGACCTCTTATTACTTATGGATTAAATACCCATGGCCAATACTGCAATATCATACAAGGTTACACCGAACTCGCTACGGAAGCGGAGTAAGAAACAGAGTTTCGTTACACAAGATGTTATGAAAAAAGAAAATGACTTATTTAAATGTCGTAAGTGGCCAGAGGCACTGAAGGAGATCTAACCTGGGAATTTAAATCCGGTCATCTTCGTGTAAATGGGAGATTGTAGGAATTCTTTGCGGCATAAGTGTCGAAAGATTAGGGATTGGGCATTACGGCCCACGTGAGATAATTGCTACATCATGATGTAAATTAATAGAATTAATATGATTAATGGGCTTGGTTTAATATGATTAAAGAAAAGCCTATTAAGCATAACCCTAACCCTATATATAGATATGACTTATGAGTGGTCATGAGAAACCCTAAGCATTTACATTGGGTATTTTCCCACTCCCACGGAGAGAGAAAAATCGCATTCTCCCTAGACGATGAGAGGTGCGATTTTCTCATCAAACCGACGAGTTTCTTGTGCGTCTTCTAATCACAAATAAGGAGCTAGTATTTCGATGACGTGATTTCCGATCAACAAGTGGTGTTCCATTAGCGACGTGATGTACGACGTAGAGGCCGAACGATTGAGCGGCTTGGGATCTAGGAAGAAATAACAAAATATTCGCACAAGTAAGTTTTGATTATTTCATGTTGTCTAGATCTAAGGTTCGAAGATATTCAGAATTTCCGCTTCCGGTGATGAGATTAATCTTCGAAAACCCAACAAAATTGCCCAAAAATCCTTACGGATTCAAAACAAAAAAGAAAGAAATAATTTCTAAAGATTATGTGAATGAAAAATAAATTATGGAATTTTCTTTAAAAATAAATGAATGATATAGATTAATTGCCCTTGTTTTCTTCGAAAAGCAAAAGATTCTAAAGCGAGCCAAGATATATATTACAAGTACATGAAATTCGCGAAAGTGATTCCATAAACGAAGCTCTGACTTACTTTCGCACGTGTTTGTTTTGCTTTCCTCTTTCTTATCCAAATCAACTTGCTCTAATAAATCCTAAGAAAAGCTTTTCTGCGATGTGGATAAGCAAAATACCAAATGCTCAACACTAATCCAAACCAACTTTATCATTCCACTAATTAGCAAAGCACAACCCTAAATAACTGTTTTTCTCTTGTGTAAATTAATCTTGATCATGCATATATAATCATCAGATTCCGATTTATCGCTATTAATGTTATGGGTGTTTTACGGAATTGATTTTCGTAAATTTATAAAAGAAAGGTTATTTAATTAACGTTTTCTTTTATTTAATTTATATTCAATTTCAAGAAAAATATTCACCGGTGATCCGTTTTCGCAAAAAAAAAAGTATCCAGATGTTCCTAAAAATATCAAGATACACAAAAAGGACATAAAGTTTGTAAAATTTGACTTAGGGACATTTCTGGGACCAAAAATCCGCCCCGGAAGCACCCCGAGCAGGCCCCACAGAGCCCCACACGCTGCCACGTGGCACCCACAGCCCCCACGCATCCTCCCACGTGTCACATGCACCTCCACGCGCCCACTTGGTAGCTGATGTCAGCCTATGATGTCAGCAACTTAGAGGCCAAGTTTGGCCGGAGTGCCGGGCAAGAAAACCGCGCTTGTGGGCGCGTGGGAGCTCGGATGGGTACGAAACTTGCGCCATCGATTTTGCCACATCCCGGGGAGTCAAAAAACTATATAATTTTACTCCGGGGGCTTCCCGGAGTAATATATAATCGCGTTTGAATCCCTGAGCCTTCCTATAAATAGGGCTCAGGTTTTGACATTTAAAACATCTCATTCCGAGTCTCTCAACTCAACTTCCTCTCTCTATAGCTCACCCTTAGAGCTCTCCTACTCCCTCTAAACACCTTCCTCCTCGGGTACTTGCCTAATGTGGAGCGTCGGAGGTGAATCAGGGGGTAGCCCCCCCGGTTCTCCCTGACCTCGGGTGCTTTTTTGCCCAAGTTCTGAGCTCAGGGAATACGGCTAGAGCGGAAGCTCTGGAGAAATTTCTGGCACAGTTTACAACCTTCCCCGCTAGGTTCTGTTCTATGTGGTGCTCGTGCTATCCCTCAGTCCATTATCTCTAGAAGATATATCGACTTCGCGGATAGACCGAGGACCCGTATCAGGTTCCACTATACGGGTCGAGAGGTCTAAAGCCTCCAGGGATTATCAGGAGATCCAGACCACAGAGGAAGCGAATAGGGCGAAAGCTCTTGACAAAGTCCCGACACAACTGTACGATCCTGCCTGTCTAGATTCCGATCTACGGGACACGTGTTACCGTCCCCCTGTCTGTACTGACTTTGCGGACCGGCCGTGGACCCATATCGATGTTAGGAACCCAGGCAGAAGGGTCTCGTGTGTATGGACTCACATCAGGATCCCACCGAGACCCTCCCTACGTGGAGACCACGTCCCTAGTGCCATTCCCTGCCTATAACCCAGCCCAATACGCTGTCGGCGACGAGGTTACCGGCAACGGACAGAGCACGGACCTATGGTCCACTGACAGTTGAGGGTCCGTCTGACCTGAAGTGCGAACGGGTCAATGCCCTTTAGCCCATTCATAGTCAACACACGACGTTGGGCCAGACCCATACCACGGCATTGGGCCGCTCGAAAGTTCGATGCAATTTTCAGCATCAACATTTTAGCGCTAGAAGTAGGGGTCCCACGAAATCATAAGCCTCTGAGGACCCTTCTACCCAGTTTTTCTTAAAGCCACGATGTCAAAATCGACAGAAGGCACGTATTCCCGCCCTGCGAGAAGCATTGCTCTCAACACTCGGGCCCAAGTTAACGCACGCCGAAATCAGGCACGAAACCAGCCCGAGACCAGCACTCATCAAGAGCTTGCCGTCAACGAAGAAAGAGAACGACTAGTCCGGCTGGAAGACAGCATCTTCCGGCTGACCGGTCTGATGTCCAAACACCTCGGCCACAACGATGCCGATCTCAAAGGCGCCAACGAGAAGGAAAGTCCAGAGGAGGCTCTCAAACTCACACAACGAGATCCCCTTAGGGCACAAGCAGATCCTTAAAAAATTCATGAGCCAGAACAGTCTCAGTCGACTCTACGATCAGCCTTTGCCCGACTCGGGAGAAACGAAGATGGTGCCAACAGCACAAGAGCACAATGAAACCACCGTCTCCAGCGAGCGCACGACAGAGTGCGCACAAACGACGTGCAAGACCTCCGCTACCATCTGAATCACCCTGATTGCCAAGGAAATCTCCGGCGACACATCAACCGGCAAAGAGAAAGATCCTGCTACCAAGGAGACTCAGACGACGCAAACTCTGAGTGTCTGAGAGACCTCGGTACGCCACACCTCGCCACACGATGGGATGAGTAAACACAGTCCCGGCACCCCCACAGGGCGCTAGGCTGGAAAGTGAAGTCCATGCCCTGAGGAGAAGTGAGAGAACTCGCCGCTGCCAATAGCTCGGATCCCGCCGTAAAAAGCATGGCGGAGGGAATCATTTCCCCTCTCGCCGATCACCTGCTCACCGAAGATCTCGACGGAGATTAGCGGTTCCCTTTGAACCTCATCTACGACGGTACCGGTGACCCACCTACCACCTTGTCCAGTATCAGTTTCCATGCGGGTGAAGAAGTGTTCGCCCTCCACAATGTGCCAAGTTTTTTGCCTCACTCTCGAATGGTACCAGCGTCTCCCCAAGGGATCAGTCGAATCATTCGAAGAGCTGAAGGAATGCTTCATCTCCCACTTCACGAGCTCGATAACCCAGCGCAAAGGGATGTCGTACCTATGGTCGCTCAAGCAACGCAAAGACGAATATCTCCAAGCCTACTTAAAAAGGTTCACAGAAGAAGCTAACAAGGTCGTTAGCTACACTGACGACGACGTTGTCACCGCAGTGATTGACGGCCTCCCAATCGGCCAATTCTCACGCTCCCTTGTCAAGAAAAGGCCAACATCCATGTGAATTAATGGCAAGGGCCGCAGAAGACATCGCCAATGACGAATACTTCATCAGCAGAAACCAGCTCCACCAAGACGAGCAGAGTCACGTCAACCAATATAGTGTCAGCGACGAACCTCAAAAGAAAAAGCAACGCCAGCAGCCTGAATCTGAAAGACAACAACGACAATTCAGTCAGGCGGAGAATTTTTGAAGAAATGCAAACTACACCCCTCGGACCGTGTCTCCGGCTATGATCTTTAGCCTATAGGAGGAAAAGTTTGGCACCCCCCGACCGCTGTCGCCTGGAGCAAGGAAGAATAAAAATCGGTATTGCGCTTATCACCGGGATCACGAGCACTTAACAACCGGATGCTGGGAACTAAAAAGAAAAATCGAGCAGCTCATCCAACATGGGCAATTGAAAGAGTTCGTCCAGAAACTCGTGGCGGAGAGCGAGAAGCCTGATTAACCCCCGCCTCGAGAAACCAAAAACGACAGCTCAAGAAAGCCTCGCCCAGAGAAGGAGCGGGCTGATACTCTCCAATGTCACGTCGTATCCACCATCCTAGACGGACCAGAAACTGGGGACTCCAAGAACAAGCGAAAGAGGTACGCCCGAGCCCTGGAAGGTGACGGCGAGGAACACCAAATCCACCTGGCGAGCCTCGCCAGTTCAGTAGCAGTGCTTCCCAGCGAAACCATCTTCACGGATGAAGAAGCTCGCAGAATCTCACACCCCCACAATGACGCAATCGTTGTTGAAACTCTGATAGCCAATAACAGGGTGAAACAAGTACTGATCGACAACAGCAGCTCAGCCGACATCATCTTCAAAGCAGCCCTGGAACGAATGAATCTAGGGAGCTCGTCCGAACACCATTCAAAACCCCACTCTACGGGTTTAACAGGAAGCCGGTCCTCGCCGAAGGAGCCAACGACCTGCCCACCACGTTTGGGTCAGAAGGCGGAGCCCTGGTCACCAAAATGGTCAGGTACCTTGTAGTAGACCAATTATCATCCTACAACATCATTATGGGGAGGCCGTTCCTAAACAAACACCAGGCCATCGCCTTTCTACTATATGAAGTAAAATGATATGAAGTAAAATCACTTTCAGACCTTTCTCCGGAGCCTATTTTAAGCCTTATCTCTATACTATTCAAGCTCAAAAGTATTGGTTATTCAAACAACGAACAAAAATTATGCACACATAAAAAATAAATTAATCAATAAAAAATAAAAACAGGTTCATTAGTTGTTTATGCTAGTCGAGGAATTGTAGTTACATTTGAAATAGACCTACAATATTCATATATACATATATTGTTGTCTGATTAGTATCAAATTATCCTCATACGCTTAATCAAAATATATATTTCCCCCCTAATGATACGTCTAACCAGCTTCATATTATTTGTATAAAATAATTATCATTCTTATACAATATAGAATTATTACAATAAAATAATTATTATTCTCATGAAATATCAAATTACGTGAGCCCATAATGTTTGCCCTTTTTTGTCAAACACGTATGGTATTGGTACGTAACAGAACCAAAGTATATCATGTAGCATATACTAAAAAAATAAACTGAAATAGTATACTTTTCTATAGGTGTGTAAAACTAACCGAAAAATCGAATCGATGGACCGAAAACCTTATTACGGAAGACACTAAAGACAGAATAATAAGGTCCGAGTCTATAAAACAAGGTCATCGATCTATTTCAGCCACATTGGGTCTTTAATTTATGTTTCAAGTTTAAGAACCAGTACGGGAGACTTAATTATACCAAAGAGCTAATTGAAAAATTAATTTTTTACTTTACTATTAATTATTATAAAAATAAGGTAACTTCGATAATTAAATTTGACTACTATTACCAAATTACTTGTGGTGTAGTTGTCCTCATTCATGATAGAGAAACGGCGCTCGGCTTTCTCGACTTTCTCGGGAGTGCTCTGCTCTCTCGACTTCCTACAGAATATCACATTGTTACTTGTTGTTGGTTGGAATTAGCAATAAAATGTCTTCTTATAAGTTATTTAAATAAAAACGAAAAACTATTATTGATGAAGTTATATCTCTTAAGAATTTTTTTATTTTTTTCAAAACAAAAAGTCCAACTAAGTTCAAAACTGCTAAGTTTGAATTTCGGTCCTTAACATGATTTTCGGTACAAGTAGTTCTGAATCTAGAACGGGAGGTTATCGGTTTATTATTTTTTTTTTTAAATAAAAAATAAGATCTAAAGTAAAAACGATAGCAAAAACTTTATTATAAACCGTACTTGTCAACGCAATAGATTGTTGAGAAAACGTTTTGGTTAAAAGGTAAAACGGTATATGAGCTTTGGTCTTATTCGTTGAATTCAATCGTCATGCTGATGCAAATGCAAAAATGGAAATATTTTTTTTTTTCGATTTAATATTTATCATTATTTTCCTGGTTTCGTGGCTTTTTTTTAGGGGAACGTCTTGTTTACTCTTTATTATGAGTATTTGGGACCCCCTTTAATACACGGATTGAAATTTTAATTATACCTTTCTATTGGATTTTAAGTGACAAATTCAGTTTTTAATATGCGTTAGATGAATATATATATATATATATATATATAATAAACCGTGCAAAAATATAATTGAAATGCTCATTAACTTGAATACACGCCTGAGAACGGATTCAATCATTATGCTTGTTATCTCAAATTAGAAATTATACATAATTCAAGAAAAAATGTTTTTAATGACAAAAATATATATAATATTTTCTTTTATTTCCTTAGTTATATACAACGACACTTGGACATTTGCGGTAAAATTACCATAAAATATTTCCTTATTCTAATTTGTAGTGAAAACTTCAAAACAACTAAAAAAAGTATTATCGTAAGTTTCAAATTGTATTTTATCGTGGTAAAAGTTTTAAAACCAAAACATTATCATGCCGTAAGTTCTAAATTTCTTACCGGCTGAACTAATTTTTGGGTTTTTGAAACTTTTGCGCTACACATGTAAATTCAAAAATATGTCACCTACAAAAATATATATATATATATATATACTTTATGATTTTTTGCCGCAAATTATCTCATATATATTATATAATTCAGTAAATGTGTCAATTGGATTTAAAATTGATGCACCGTCTCTTCAAGGCAAGTAGCAGTACAAAAAATGGTTGCATTATTCATAATATTAATTATTTGTAATTTTGCCTTCAGATATAGATTATTAATTTATTATTGCAAATATATTATAAATCCTGATTGAACCAGAAATTTTGAGTTCCCGAAGAATATTGTTCTTTATAAATAAGTTACCTGTCAATTTTCAGTAATGTCAGAAACTTTGATACACCTACTTATCTAACTTTGAAATTTATATAAAAATATTTAGTTATCAAGAAGATTAGATTCTCCAAATTACTATTTTCTAACGTCCAAAATTTAATATAATATATACGATAATGTTATGAGTCTATCTCACATGGCAAGAAATCAACGACTAGTTTTTGTTGGTCTGGATTCTAACAAAACATTTAATCATTTCACATGTTGATTGAACCAGCAACAAGTTTATTTGTCTACACTTATGTGTCATAATATATATATATATATATATATCCAGGAGTTAACGTATGAAATAGCATTGATCATACAGTCTTACAATTTAATATTTATATATGCCTTTGTGAAATTTTGTAACCGTTTCTCGGTTTTGTCTCGATTTTGGTATCGATCCCGGATCGATAGTAAAATCTGATAAATTCCATTTAAAACCGAGAACCGATACTTCCCGGTTCTCAATTTCCAGTACCGATATCGAGAACCGATCCTGAAACCATATTTATCGATTTTTTTTATGGGTTCCGGTTGTGAACTACATGTCTAGCGACGGAACCACGTTACTCTCATACTGAGCTAAGGCCCCTGCAACAATTTGATAGTACTCCCTAATTCGATGTTAAAAAAAATTATAGCCCCCCTAAATTGGAATTTCTAGCTCCGTCACTGTACATGTCGTTTTATATATTTTATATTATGTCGTTTTTATTAATATGTCTATTATGTATTTTCGTTTTTTAATTACGACTTTATTAATATGTATTATGTATTGTCGTTCTATATATTCCAATATTGTTGTCTTTTAATTCGGGCTATCTGATCTTCAATTAAAAAAAAAAAAAAACTCAAAAAAAATATATATTAAATTTTTATTTCGTGAAGTAAAAAAAAAAAAAAAAAACATATCTTCACAGTTCTTATAAATGACAGGCCAATAGACCACTAACTAAATATTAACAAAATTATAAATCAAACCTTAAATTATAAAATAAACCCGTTTGGTGAGCATAAAAGAAGCGCTTTTCTTATAAATGTGTATGGTACGAATTGCTAGATAATCATGATTCACGAGGAAGGGCCTACAAATATGCACTCTTTTATTCTTTTATTTATATAATTAATAATTGGTAATAGCTTACAAGGATCTCTCAAATAAATGATTAAACATACGATTTAATGTCATACAATGATACATAAAAAAAAATTAAAAATAAATAAAAACCTAGTTAATGATTAGCCAGATATTAATTAATTACAATAGACATCGAAATGGCATAATTATCACAACTGCTAACCTACTTTTTATTTTCTTTCTTTATACAGTCAAACATTGGCCATACCATTCATATGAGGAATTCTTACTTGTCCTAATCATGGTTTTAAATATCCGGATATGTCCACGATATATCCACGACGTGCCCAGAAAATGAGAAGTGCGATACAATATTCGTAGAAAATCGATATATCCATTTATTCCCATTTATCCGTCGGCAAGCGTCGATATATCTGTATAATAGAGAGTGTGAAACGACATCGATATCAGCATTTAAAATCGTGCTTCATATTTATGTTTGTACTCTATGACTTTATTATAATGTGTAACTTATTTTATGTTATGTCGACATTATGTTACAAGGTATGACATTTATGTTATATGTTTGTGTTATATTATGATTTATGAGTGTTTTCTAGGCTATAACTACGTGTCATATTTATTAAATTGGTAATTTAGAAACTATATAAAAATATGATTGAAATAATACAAATATTTTCGGAAATATCCGCTGATATTTTGATCGGCATGCGATATATCCGCGAAATTATGCGATATTCTCGGCAAGCGATATATCTTTTTCTTCGGATTTATCCATCGGCATACCCGTCGGCAAGCGATATATCCGTAAATTGGAGAGTGCGAAACGATATCGATATCGATATTTAGAACCTTGGTCCTAATGATGAATACAAAAATTTATATGTGTACATGCAATCACTATATTGAAATTTCACTTTTTCAATCTCTCAAAAAATTAATAAGTATATTTGCGTTAAAAAGACTCAAAATTTACAAAAGCTTTCCGAAAGACATTGAATTCCGCAACATAAAGACCTATTACACGAAGACGTACCCATTCTTCTTACTTAAATGCGATATTTACGGCATAAGTAACCATACCTTATGAATTTTTTCGATTATCCCTATTTATTTATTTTTTTTTTGCGACATAAATACAAAACCTAATGTCTCAAAATATACCAATTATTTTTGCATCATAATTACCCAATGTTTATATTTAGTACTTCGGATATCTACGGCAAGACATAGAGAGAAAGAGAGATAACGGCGGTTTTCTTCATAGTTAGTTTTTACAATGAAAATATCAAAGTGTAAATATATATAGATAAAATGAGAGGAAAACTCAATTTATATATGTAGTCCATATATATTTATATTTATATATATATATATATAATGTCGTTTTAAATACTAAATAAGATATGAGTCTGTGAAAATGTGTAATCATTAAATATAAGGGTAAACTATGGCTAATGTGCCCAATGTTTTATCGGTTGCGGATTATGTACTCAATGTTTATTTTCGACGGCCAATGTACCCAAACTTGATTCCGTTAGATATTTTTCGTATTTTCCGTCACTTGTACGTCAGCGAGTGATTCCTCCTTTATATATGTAAACTTTTCGTATTTTTGGCATAACTCACTCATTTTTTGTCCAAAATTAATGAATAAACTACCGTTCGAAAGCTAAGCAATAGATCTATAACTTTGGTGTTTAAAGTTTTGTAAAAAAAAGTTTTAAAAAATACGAAATTTCAACTACAACGTAAAACTGGACATTAGTTTAATGCAAAATACTTATTTCGACCAAATTTTAATATAGTTAATGACTTTTTATGATGAAACGTAAAACAAAAAAATTGTAGATAAATGTTTTATCTTTCTAATGGTAGTTTATTTATAAATTTTAGGCTAAAAATAAGTGAGTTATGCCAAAAATATGAAAGACATGATGTGAAAAAATATTTCGTATTTTTGGCATAACTTACTCATTTTTTATCCAAAATTTATAAATAAAATACCGTTGGAAATATAAAAGATTTATTTACAATGTTTTAGTTTTACGTTTTATCCAAAAAATTCATTAAATATATTAAAATTTGCTCGAAACAAATATTTTGCATTACACTAATGTCCAGTTTTATGTTGTAATTGAAATTTAGTATTTTTTAAAACTTTTTTTACAAAAAAAAACACCAAAATTTTAGATATATCTCTTAGCTTTCCAACGGTAGTTTATTCATGAAATTTGGAGAAAAAATGAGTGATTTATGCCTAAAATACGAAAATTGTACATATAGAGGAGGAATCACTTGCTGACGGTCAAGTGACGGAAAACACGGAAAAATCTAACGGAATCAAGTTTGGTTATATTAGCCGTCGAAAATAAATATTGGATACATAATTCGCAGAAGATCAAACATTGGATTCATTAGCCGTAGTTTACCCTAAATATAATTGTTATATGAATTTTTTGGACATATAAAAATTGGGCCCCTTCACTAGTAGAAATAGTTTAATACACGACACAAAAAAATTGTCGTGCAAATGTTTACACGACAGTTATTATATGTTGTTTTTTCCACTGTCGTAGAAAATACTACAACAGTTTATTTGATTGTCGTAGAAATATCTTAAACAACGCCAAAAAACTGTTTTGAAATGCCACGTTCGTTGCGGCGAGGAAAATGCTTGTTGCAGCGAATGTTATATAGACGACAATCTATCACTGTTGTTGAAGCCCATGTTGCACAAGATTTTTTGTCCCGTTCGCTGCAACGAGGATCATGTTCGTTGCGACTACCTTGCATAATAGTTGCGACTTATTACTTGTTAGTTGCAACGAAGATGGCGTCGTTGCACATGATTTTTGTCCCGTTCGCTGCAACGAGGATCGCGTTCGTTGTGACTACCTTGCATGCTAGTTGCGACTGATTACTTGTTGGTTGCAATGAAGATGGTGTCATTGCACAGGATCGTTTTTCCTGTTCGCTGCAACGAGTATCACGTTCGTTGCGACTAACTTACAAGCTAGTTGCGGGTTATTACTTGTTGGTTGCAACGAAGTTGGTGTCGATCATAAAATTTTAGTCGCGACAAAAATAGAACACGCTGCTATGTATTTAATTTCAATTACTGTGTTTTCTAGCCGCAACGATCTTTAAATTCGCCGCCACGAAAGAGAACAGGTTTCAAATTAACTCGCTTTGATTAGCTTCTTTAGTTTTATTTACCTGAAAATGAAAAAGATTCTATATGAGCAACAAAATATATTCAATATCACCAACATTAAACGTACTAAAAGATTCAACATCTACATCTAAAACTTAACTGTAATATAAGAAAACACTAACATTAAATTAATTGTTCAAAACGAACGAGTGAAAATAAACATATGTACGACAAAACTAACTTATAAAAAAATGTACGATAAAGAACAATTGTAATCATGTAAAACTTGCGACATAATCCGCTACTTCCAATCTAACCTCGTCGATTTCCTTTTGCGAATATTTTCCCTTCTTCAATCCTTCCAAACCAAGATCGACAAGGTCGCGCATATAACACATAACATAATAGCCGCACTCAAAGTAACCCGGTTGTTTCGGGCAACCCTTCACATTATGGAATATTGTCTTCAAGTCTTTATTTTGGCGGACAATGTTGTCAATCTTGAATTTCTTATAAAGGCCAAGTGATTTATCCAAATAAATTATAAATAAGATAAAGCATACCTTGAGATGAGTTGTTTGAGTTCCGGAAATATGTCTCCGCCTTGTAAAGGATTACAAATGATAGCTTGATCTAGATAAGGATCGATAACTGCTAAAATCCAATGGTTATTTTCACCATTATACGGCATGAGCATTAGTTGACATCTTTTGCAATTTTTCAATGACTCGTGAAGTCGACCGAGGGACTCCTCGCTATTAGCATATTGAATAGGATGTACAAAACCTATTTTCTCACTCTTGCCGTCATCATTCACTTTCCTTTTCATCAAACTGAAAGATTACACAAAAAATGGTCAAAAAACATATAAAAACTTTTCTAGTAAATTTAAAAATTCAACATATCAGTACGCTTACCTCATGTAGATCAATATCCACGATTCCCCTATCTCCTTGAAATACATCAAGTCATACAAGTCTTGAAAATCGATTGCGGAAAAATTGTTAAATCTGAATTGATCTGTACACTAATTATATTCGAAGGATTATAAAACATTGAACCATTGGCATGCCTCGCCAGTAGTTTAAACCTTGGCAAAACGTCATCTTCTGAAATCAGTCCTTCTAGTTCCATAGTCGGTTTGGTCAAATGATCATCTTTTACATTGAGATTTTTTGTACCAGAAATGTGACTCCATTTAGCTGCGATCTTCTCAACTAATCTCTCTGGCCAAGCTAAAAAACCTCCAACGGCTTCTTTAAGTATTTGGATCCCAAAAGTCGGAATAGGTATTGGAGAGTTTTCTAATGTTACCTCGTCAATGATAACTTGTACGTTTCCCAGGCCTAGCGGGACACAGTGAACTTTATCATTCGGTCGATTAATCTTTCTCACTCAGCCAAATGCAATTGCGGTCTTGCGCCCATCGGTCTCGTCGACATATAGAGTGCATTCTTCAACATCATGAGACTGCGGCGTCCGAGGAAAATCTGGCGATGTCTCCTTTTCTAATGAGCAACTACTGTGGCGACTGTTGTGTTTCACACCAATTTGTTTCTGGTTTCTCGCACCTTCGCGATTTTCAGAAACTTCATTCTCTTTATTAATAGGAACAATATTAGCCAAATCTTCACCATCATCATTATTACCCAAATCTTCACATTCATCGTCTCTTTCCAAAACATCACGACCATCTTCATTCTCACCCAAACCTTCCCATTCATTATCACTCTCTAGATCTTCATGTCCATCCTCATAACCACCCAAATCAACATTTGACTTACCTAGAAACTTCATTACTTGTGCCAACTTTGACTTACAATCATGCAATTCGCGTTCTAATTTCTCGGTCTTGCTCGAGATGTTAGAACGCGAAGTCAAAGACCAGAGGCCAACAAACCAAGACATTGGCAAGACCCGAAGTCAAAAAGACAAAGAAGACGAACCTTTGGAAGGCAACCCGGCCCGACGAGGTACCTTGCCTGACAAGGTACCACGGCCTGACGAACCCGGCCCGACGAGGTACCTTGCCTGACAAGGTACCATGGCCCGACGAACTCGGCCCGACGAGGTACCTTGCCCGACGAGGTACCACAGCCTGACGAACCCAGCCCGATGAGGTACCTTGCCCGACGAGGTACCATGGCCCGGCAAACCCGGCCCGATGAGGTACCATGGCCCGATGAACCCGGCCTGACGAGGTACCTTGCTTGACAAGGTACAATGGCTCGACGAGGCACCATCGCCTGACGAATACCTTGGTCTGACAAGAATCGTTGTCACAGCTTGACGGATGGATAGTTTATAATTATTCCACACGACGAGGAGATCCGAGCTCACAAAGATCCCCGGTAAATCCTCCAGATTCCCCCGGATTCAACATACGATCTCGCGAACAACCAGAAGATATCGATGAGACCTCAAGAAGTACATACGAGCCCTTCAAGAGGAATAGGGGCCGCGGAAAATCCCCTCTGGTAGGAGAGAAATTCGCAGGCCCCTTGAGGTGCAATTTCAAGGAATTGGTTTTCCTATAAATAGGAGCCTCCCCCTCCTCATTTCGACACTCACTCACAGTTTTCTCTAGAGCTTCTTTCTCTAACTTTTCTCTCTAGAAATCCGTCCACTCCTAAAGGAGAAAGGACTTGAATAAGAGCTGAGATCGTTCTAGAAGTAGAGTCTCAGCCTCGACAAGAGAATTTGTTCGACGAGTCGGCAGGGAGCATCCCTCGCCAGGTTACGACGCCCTCGCCTACCATAACGAGGTCGACAAAGAAGGAGACCCCTCATCGGGATAAGGCCCTCATCAAAACGAGCTTACCTACACTGACGAGGTCGACAAAGAAAGAGATCCCTCATCGGGAAAAGGCCCTCGTCACAACGAGGTTTCCTACACTGACGAAGTCGACAAAGAAGGAGCATCCCTCGTCGGGAAAAGGCCCTCGTCACAACGAGCTCGCCTACACTGACGAGGTCAACAAAGAAAGAGCATCCCTCGTCGGGATAAGGCCCTCGTCACAACGAGCTTGCCTACACTGACGAGGTCGACAAAGAAGGAGCATCCCACGTCGGGATAACGCCCTCGTCACAACGAGCTCGCCTACACTGACGTGGTCGACAAAGAAGGAGCATCCCTCGTCGGGAGAAGGCCTTCATCACAACGAGCTCTCCTACACTGAGGAGGTGGACAAATAAGGAGCATCCCTCGTCGGGATAAGGCCCTCGTCACAACGAGCTCGCCTACACTGACGAGGTCAAAAAAGAAGGAGCATCCTCCGTCGGGATAAGGCCCTCGTCACAACGAGGTCGCCTGCACTGACGAGCTCGACAAAAAAGGAGCATCCCTCGTTGAAGAGATGGAGGAGGAGTCAACCGCCTACGATGAAATCCTCGCCATCAACACCGAAGACGAGCCAAAGTCGATGACTGCTATTGTCGACTGTCTACGCCAACCCGCACTACTGAAGTCACGGTGAAAACCCCATATCATTTTCAATTAAGCGCAATGTGCAAGGCCAAGTCTACCTTGTAGGCCAACTTTATTTATGAATAAATTCGTCTTTACGAAATACTCTGAAAGTTTTCCCAAAACTGCAAGGCAGATTACGCTAAAACTCGGGGGGTACTACCGTATATACCGATCAATAAAAAAAATATCCGGCAAAGCGCTGAAAACCTCGCCAGGTAACAAAAGGAAATCCAGCTACGCGTCGAAGACCTCGCCAAGTAACAAAAGGCAAAGGATTCGCCGCGACACGGCAAGTCCGGCTACGCGCCGAAGACCTTGCCAGGTAACAAAAGGCAAAGGCTTAGCCGCCACACGGCAAGTACGGCTACGCGCCAAAGACCTCGCCATGTAACAAAAGGCAAAAGCTTAGCCGCGACACGACAAGTCTGTCTACGCGCCGATGATCTCGCCAGGTAACAAAAGGCAAAGGCTTAGCCGCGTCACGACAAGTCCGGCTACGCGCCGAAGACCTCGCCAGGTAACAAAAGGCAAAGGCTTAGCCGGTACACGACAAGTCCGGCTACGCGCCAAAGACCTCGCCAAGCAACAAAAGGCAAAGTCTTAGCCGCGACACGACAAGTCTGGCTACGCGCCGAAGACCTCACCAGGTAACAAAAGGCAGGGCTTAGCCACGATACGACAAGTCCGGCTACGCGCCGAAGACCTCGCCAGGTAACAAAAGGTATTCCGGCTACGCGCGCCAACTGAAGACCATTTGCTAGGTACCCAAACGGCCACCTCGTGGATTACGCGCCAACCACAGAATCCGACTACGCGCCAGCCGAAGACCATTCGCCAGGTACCCACACGACTACTGCTCATGGTTTAAACGCCAACCACACTCGTCGGATTAGCTACCCGACGAGCGAGAGCACACAATTGTCTACGGGAGGCTAGACAATGCCAGATTTTCGCTGAGCACCTCGTAGGAACTGTCTTAGATTGGTTATCAAAGCTGGAACCATACTCAATCAGCTCATTTGACCAGTTGACGACAGCTTTCCTTAAGCATTTCTCGATTTTTATGGAGACAGAAACGACAGTGGCCTAACTATACGCCTTACAGCAATCTAAGGTCGAACCACTTCGTAACTTCATCTCCAGGTTCAAGGACGTGCTATCTCGCGTTATCGGGGTGAGCGACAAAACAGTAATCGCCGCACTCACCTCGGGATTATGGTATAAGTCCATGTTCCGGCAAGACATCTGCGTGAATCGCTACACATCGATCGAAGACGTGATTCACCGCGGAAGCAACTGGATCAGGGTGGAAGAGGAACGAGCTGGGCTAGCAGCTAAGTTCGACCCCGCACCTGTGGTTCCAAAACCATAGTTCCAAGCAAGACCGTCTCGATATCACAACAAAAAAAGAGGAAACAACAACTCACAAGGTGGTCACAACAGTGGCAACACCAAATGGGGCGCCATTTCTTCAGGTTACATAATGAACCCTGAAACCAACGAGGTAAACGCTTCATACGAAAGCTCGCAGCAGAACGACCCGTGGCCCAAAGACCCCAAGGCGTATTGAAAATTCCACAAAGTCTACGACCATGCCACCACCGCGTGCAGGAAACATTAAATGGCACTAGCCCAAAGTTTCGAACGAGGAGAATTCAAGGACCTCAACATCGAAGCCCTCAATCCAAAACTCCAGGGAAGCGAGGCAGCGGGGGACAACCCCGCAGACTCCAAGAAAAGAAAGCATCAAAGGAGGAGGGACCACTCTCCCCGCAGCGAGGTCCCAATCCCACCTTCGGAAAAGAAAGGAAAACATATAAACGAGGTCGAGGGCACCACTCAGCAGAAAAAACGGCAACGTACTAATGCACCCAAATGATCAAGAAAAAATGGCCTTCATAACGGAACGAGGTATCTACTATTACAAAGTAATTCCATTCGGTCGAAAGAATGTCGGGGCAACGTACCAAAGGCTTGTCAACAAAATGTTCTCAGAACACCTCGGAAAAAAAATGGAGGTTTATATTGACGACATGCTGGTAAAGTCGAAGTACTCGAGGGAGCACGTCGCCCACCTCGCGCAATGTTTCAAGGTACTCAAAAAGTACCAAATGAAACTCAACCCATCTAAATAATCGTTCGGAGTATCTTCCGGAAAATTCCTAGGCTACCTGGTAACCTATCGAGGTATCGAGGCCAACCCGGAGCAAATCGGAGCTCTGATAAATATGCCATCACCTCGGAACGTCAGGGAAGTCCAAAGACTCACCGGAAGAATAGCCGCCCTAAACCAATTTATATCGAGGTCTACGGACAAATGCCTCCCCTTTTACAAAATGCTACGTTAGAAAATGTGATGCATGCCAAAAGCACGCCCCCACAATCAAGCAGCCAGCTCTAAAGCTCTCCTCCGTCATAGTTCCCTACCCTTTCATGAAGTCGTCGATGGACATCGTAGGACCCATGCCAGCCGCAAAAGGCTTAACGAGGTTCATCCTGATCGCCACCGACTACTTCACGAAATGGGTAGAAGCAAAAGCATACTTCTTGATCAAAGACACCGACGTAGAGAAATTCGTATGGAAAGACATCGTCTCTAGATTTGGCCTCCCCAAGGAGATCATAGCACACAACGGTCCGCAATTCATCTTGAATAAATTCAAAAATTTATGCGCAAGCCTAGAGATATCCTTAAACACCTCGACGCCGAGGTATCCACAAGGAAACGGTCATTCCAAAGTGGCAAATAGAACGATCATCGACGGGATCAAGAAAATACTAGACGCGAGAAAAGGAAGGTGGCCAGAAGAGCTCCTCGGGGTACTATGGGCATATCGCACCACACCTCGAAGAGCAACCGGCGAAACACCTTTCGCGCTAGTCCATGGAATAGAAGCAATGGTCCTAGGAGAAGCCGAATCGTTAAGCCTACGACGAGAATATTGCCCGGAAAAACCGGAAGAAAACAATGAAATGCTACTCAATGAGCTCGATTACATCAAAGATTGAAGAGACCGCGCACTATGTAGAATAAAAAATTACCAAAAGGTAAAAGCAGGATACTACAACGCAAAAGTCCAACCACGATCCTTCGAAGTAGGAGATCTTGAACTGCGCAAAGCATTTCAAAACACGGCGGAACTAAATTCCCAAAAACTCGGGATAAACTGGGAAGGACCATACATAGTGTCCGAGATAGTCAAACCTGCCGTATACAGGTTAATGAATTCGAAAGGTCTGAAAGTACTCCTAAAAAGGAGGTACCCCCCCCCCCCCCCCCCCCCCCCCCGCGCGCGCGCGACTACGTAGTGGCTTGATCCCAGCAAACATGGGTACGTAGGCATCGCGACAAAGGCACAGCCCCCAATCCTATATTTTCCTAAACTGCCCAAGGTCACACGAGACGTAATACCCCGAGCAACCAACGTTCGCTTCATTGTTGTTCCCCTTTCGTAAGGGGGGGGGGGGGCAGCATAGGCTTAACACCCATGCTCTCAGAAACGACCTCGTTTTTTGAAACTCTCACCGCACAACGATAAGTACGAAGTGCTCATCGAAGCACTCAGTAACATCTTGCCGAAATGATAACCCATTTTTCCTCGAAATACAAACCCCAACCTCAAGGCAAGATTTGATTTCGATCTAGTGCGAGTCTAACTTACCTCCGAAGAGAATCACTTAGAGAGAAAATATCTCGCCGAAAGGTCAGCTCGTTCGATAAATACAAACCGACACACACCGTGAACAAAGTATAGTCGAAATACGAAATTCATACGAGGCGTAGCAGGATCAAATGAGGTCAACACATAAGTACCGGAGGAAAGCTAGGATATTATTCACGGCACAAAAGCTCGGTAGAAGGGAAAACCGGTTGGACTACCAACTGCAAAAGTATACCTCGAACAAACGAGGTGGAAATTCAAACACAATAGAAAGTAAAACGCCCAGGTCGGACTCCCAACCAAAAAAAGGTGCAATGTACTTAACGAAAGGAACTCGGGGCACCAACGCCCCTAGAAAAAGGAATGGTTAAACTAGAAATCATCTTCCTCGACGTCTTCGTCGCGCGCGTTGTCTTATTGGTCTTCCTCCTCCTCGCCATCGACCTCGTCCTTGGCCACATCGCCACCTACCCTTTCCTTTAGGGTCTCTTCAGCTTCGGGGACCTTGTCCTCAGCAACGACGACCTCAGAGGAGCCAAGTAGAGCGGCGCCTCCGGCATGGGCAGCATGAGCTGAGGAGGGAACGGAGACCGAAGAGGTGGCACCAGCCGCGTGACCACCTGGGAGATGAAACCCAGCACGCTCAAACCTACAGCGACTCCACCAACGACAACAAGCTTACAAATGCACCCGAGATAGTTCGAAAACTTACCTTGAGAGGTGTCAGAGGTAGTCTGCTTCTTCAGCTGGGCCCCTAATTATGCAATAGTCTCATCCCTGCGGTCAATCCGTTTCTGAAGCTTCTCGGAGGCTTTCTTCACGGCGAGACGAGATGCTATTATCACTTCGTTTCGTGCTTCCTAGAGCTCGGCTGAGGTGGTCACAAGTTGGGCCCGAACCTTTTCAAGGTTCTCCCTCAAGATCTCCACCTGAGAAACGTCAGCCCGGAGGCCAGACACCTCTTCGGTAAGGGCCCCCGCGCGCTGGCGCTCCTCGTGTAGTTGACCTTGCAGACTCACCTCCGACTACCTTAGGCGCTCGATGGTCATCTTAGCACCGAACAACTCCTCGTCAGCCTTCTTGAGCTGCCCCCTGAGTTCGAGCAGCTCCTTCCCCTTCTCGCTCAAGCTGACCTCCAGCTCCTCCACTTGGCCCCTAGACCCCGACGCAGCCGCCTCGGCCAGCTCGGACTTAAGCCCGGCCAGATCTTTTTCGTACGACAGAACCATTTCGTTCAGATTCGTCAAAAATTGAAAATGATAGACGTTACTCTAACGCGCAATCCACGAGAAATTAACGAGCAGAAAAAGCCGAGTTATGTACCCTAACACAAGGCTGAGCCATACGCTCATACTCCTTTCCGTGGGCAACTCCACCACGTCCAAATGGCGACCGAGATGAGTCGAGCTGGCTACGTACCGGGAAGAGGCGCGCGCACAGTCAACGAGAGACCTGTCGGCAAAAAACTTGATCAAAATATGCTGGACATTCTCCTCTCCAGAAATAGAGCGACAGCCGCTCCCCTCGGCCGCCACTGGTGCCTTCCTCTTCTCGCCAGAGCGTTTGCGCGCTGCAGGGTACCTTTGCGGGTTTGACCTGGTGCGAGGTGCAGATCGCTATTGTATCACTTTGCTCTTCTTGACGGGCACGGGAGGCACCTCCATACGCTCAGCAGAGCAACCACGCTTTTCAGCACGCGCCGCCGGGACCTCCAACACGTCAGGCAACTCCAGTTTCTCCTCGGCAACAGTCTTAGCACGTGGCTTGGTAGCATGCGCCACCTCGCCCTCTATCTTGATGAGGCGAGCAGATTGCGCCTTCTGAGCCTTGGCCACGAGGGTCTCGAGCGAGGAATCCTCGGGAGTCTCATCACTGGGAGAGGAAAGCACCTCCACTATAGGGATGCCATGATCACCTCGCTGTTTAGGAGTGTCATTCGCCCTGCTCGAAGACTTTATGGATTTCTCGGGATCTACGCAACGCAAAATGACCATGGAAAAATACATCAAACCCAGTGACGAGGAGGGATCACCTTTTAACATTCCTCATCACCTCGTCAAAAGATTTACCTCGTACGTTCAGGGGGACGTCTGCAATTGGTTGCCCTCTCGCTCTACGATACCGCCAGTAGCTTGAACTCTTGATCTTGGCCACAGGGAAATCCGCCCAATTGAGCCCACCCTTAGGGAGGAGCTTCTTCTTGATTGTTCGGAACCTCGAATCTGCCACAGGATGGGTTGACCTATGTGGGAAATAGACAAAAAGCGGAACAAAGTCAGTAAAAAATACTCACACCTAGAAGTCTTTGAAAACAGCCTGAAACGAGGGCCTGGAGCCTACCACTAGTAGAGTTCCACTCGGGCGACCTCACCACCCCAGCTCGGGCATCCCTGAACCAGAAGTATCTCTCCGTCCAGCCACCCCTCAGTCGGGGGTACCGTGGAGAATCTTCCCGCTCCTACCATTGAGGTAATGCCTTCCGGATGCCTTCCCGGAGCCCTTAGGATGGTATAGACACGCCAGATTGTCCTGGGTGAGCACCACCTCGTTCTCCTTTGCCACAACACCCAAACCAACTAAATTGCGATAAGCATTGGGAACGAGCTGGCCTAAGGCTAAACGAAGGTGGTGAAGATATTCCACGACGACTTCCGGAACCGGCAATTTGATCCCGGCCTCCAAGAAAGCTTCATAAGCAACTGTCCACCCTTTCTTCGCCAGGAATGGGTGATCCTTTCTCTCAGGAGCCTCGAGCTCGATGAACTCTGGAATGTCGTACACAGTGCGAAGCTCCCTCAGCTAATTTGAGGTGAGAACGGAAGGGGGAGAAACATCGAAAAGCCAGGGCTTTTTAAAAGAAGAAGCCATTTTCACGATGTCGGAGAAACAAGAAGGAGGAGAATACATAGAGAAAGTGAAATGAAAATGAGAAGAAGTAAGCTTATAAAAGAAGCTCACCTTAACCACGATCCTCTCCTTCCTTCGCATGATCTCCGATGGGCTGCAAATGATGGCGAAAACCGCAGAATTAGAGGGGTTTAATAACCTCCATCACGTCCGAAATTAACGTGGCAGCCAAGACCTGAAAAGCATTTGACCGTTGTCAAATCAAGCATCTCATTGGCCCATTACTCGGCGTGAGGGATTGAGGCCGAACTAATACACCCAACACGAATCCCTTGCCTCCACGTGTACCTGCCATGCATGAGAAAGAATCCCACTCGAACCAATTCGATTGAACTGCGCCAAGATTGTTTCCCACATTGTGAAATTTAAAGACTTTGCTCGCCAATTTTTATTCAATCTCGCTCCAAAATTTCGAAATGATGAAAAAAAACATTATTGGAAAAACATGGGATAAATTTCAAAATGAATTTACGACCATCAACCTGTAAAAGTCCACCAAGTGACACTCACTTAATGCACTGGGGGGCTCACTATTGATGTGGGACTTCGTCCCCTCAAAAAACGACGATAACATGGCATACGACTGGTCAAGCTCAGCCAACGACACCGCAAACAAATGACGTCAAAGAGCACATCCGTGATGCACAACGTAATGGGCACAAACGTCAAAAAGCATGGGAAGAAGCTTTCAAAGCAGGGACCCGGTCCTTCGCCACACGAAGCTCATCTTGAACGGCTCGACGACCCTCGTGCACGCCATCAGCCCGGGAGATCTTGACCTCAAGCCTCGCCTTGGTCACCTCGCCCTGCAGCGCATCACGCTTAGCAACGACCTTCTTCAAGTCACCCTTCAGAGACGTACACAGGGTATTGGAAGATTCAAGACGACGTGCCACCTCTGCCGACGAAAGCAAGGCCTAGAAGACAAGCGACGAGCATAAGGAAGAGCAATACGACGAAGTAAGAAATAATGCCAAAAAGTACGTACCTTCGCCTGACAGAAGGAATCCTCGCCCACTACCGACGCAATCGCCCGAGCACAAAGACTGAACACACTCTCCAAGCAGTAACGCTTGAGGCTCACTGCACGCCCGACGCTCGACAAACCGCCAGACTCGGGAACCTCGCCAGACGGAGGAATGATAGCAGGAGCAGGCACGTCACGCCAAGAGTCGCCCCCTGAGGCCTCAAACTGGAGATGACATCCCACCAAGACCAGCGCCACACTGACGAACCTGACGAGAAGAATCCCCAGTCTTGCCAGGAGACGGCGAACGCGAACGAAGAGACGAAGACGCCTTCTCTGACGATAATCATTGCTTCAGAAGACGGAAGGTACGATCATCAAGACCTTCGCCACCCTTGCCAGACGACTTCAAGTCCGGAGCAACAAGAGTGACAAGAGGAACTGCAGAAGCCCGAGGACGTATCTGAGGAACGAACTTCCTGAAGCCAGACGAACCTGCGCAACGACGAATGAAGCAATGGAGAACAATACAGCTACTGAAGACCAAGCAAAAGGAATTATACCTGCAAGAGTTGACGAAGATGGAGCAGTCGAAGGACGGACGACCACCGAAGGAATACGCCGCTCAAGAGCCAGAGCCGGAGCCTTCGACGAAGCCTTCGACGGTGAAGAGCGACGAACACCTTCCCTTGAAGGACGACGAGCATCAACCCTCATTGGAGAAGAACGACGAACATCAGCCCTCGAAGAACGACGAACCCCTTCCCGCGAAGAGGCGCGAGGCACGTCACCCTAAGCCAGAGGAAGCACCTGAAAAGGAATCGGAGCATACACATCTGCCTCTACAACATCGATGAAGCCTCTCAGTAAATCTGCAATGATGCCCGCCGAGATCCATCGCCAAGAATCCGTGAAGGAAAGCAGACCGCCCTTCTTCACCAACTCTAAGATAAGGCTAATGAAAGCCCTCGAGCCAGACATATACTGATACGGCGAACACAACAGTCGAGAGCTGAAGTCAGGCAAAGACGAACCAAGCAGAGACGCCGGAACCCAAACCCATTGACGATGCTATTGAGGATCCACCCTACATCGAGGAAACTTCAGAAGAATGTACGACGAAGACACCATATATTCTCCAGCCTCCGAGGCACGACAATAGAAGCGAAAAGCGGTATGAAACTCTTCGACCGTCAGAGATCGACGAGAGTGAACCCGCCAAGCTGAGAAGCACGTCGCCAAGGCACGAAAGGATCCCAGTGCAACTTCGAAGGCCGGCACACCCAACGACACCAGAAGATCACGGATGAACGGCCGAAGAGGAAGGACCATCCCATGACGAAGACTTTCCAAGTGCACCGGAAGAAAACCGAGGACACGATCACAAGGAAGCTCGCCTGCAGCAGGAACCTGAAGACCGGGGAGATACGACAATCCATGAAGAGTAAGGAAGGATGTCAAGGAAGAATCGGAGACTTGGCTACGCACAATCAACTTAGGATAGAAGGCCAAAATGCGGTAGCGACGCTTGCTGAGCGTTTCATCAGCAAGAGGACCCTTATCATCGGAAATGCCCACGATGGCAAGACCCTCGCATGCACGTCTTTCCTCAGCAACGGACGCCTCACCGACAAAGTCCCCACCAGCGCTCTGCTCCTCGACGAGATCGGACGTATCGACATCTACGTCTGAGGCATCATCAAGGACCGAAGGCTCGGAGCCATGCTCACTGGGAGATCCGCCACAAGCTGCCAAGCCACCTGCAAAGTTTGCAGCACGTCCAGGAGATTTGGAAGACAAAATGCTCTCCGCCGGAGCCAACGACAAAAGACGAATCAACAATGAGAGATCCTTACCGAGCCCCGAGACCGGCACACTTCGCCCAGGAATGATAATTTCCTTCTCAGGAGATAGCCCCAGTCCCGACGAATCCAACGCAAAAATCGGATCGTCGATCGGAGTCTCAAAGCCCTCAAAATTGAAGTTTCTGTCAAAATCAGACTCCGCCACCACATTTGGCAGCCCTTTTGCCGGAGCAAGTTCGCCGGAGTTGAAGACGACCTCACTACCTCCAACGAACATCACCATCGCAGCCGCACCGCTTGCCCGGGGCTCCACCATTGCTGCTTCCCGCCTCGAGAACCGCACCGACCACGCCAAAGGAACCCGCGCGTGCTCCAAACCCGCCGACGACCTCCTCTAGATTCCTCCGAATTCAACATACGAACTCGCGAATAACCAGAAGACATCGAGGACGAATCAAAAAGTACCGACGAGCCCTTCAACACAGCTAGGGGCCGCGGCAAACCCCCTGTGGCAGGAGAGAAATTCACAAGCCCCTTGAGGTGCAATATTAGGGAATTGGTTTTCTATAAATAGGAGCCTCCCCCTCCTCATTTACACACTCACTCACAGCTTTCTCCAGAGCTTCTCTCTCTAGCTTTTTCTCTCTAGAAATTCGTCCAATCCTATAGGAGGAAGGACTTGAATAAGAGCTAAGATCGTTCTAAAAGTAGAGTCTCAGCCTCGACAAGAGAAGTTGTTCGACGAGTCGGCATGGAGCATCCCTCGTCAGGTTAACGCACCCTCGCCTACCCCGACGAGGTCGACAAAAAAGGAGCATCCCTCGTCGGGATAAGGCCCTCGTCACAACGAGCTCGCCTACACTGACGAGGTCGACAAAGAAGGAGCATCCCTCGTCGGGATAAGGCCCTCGTCACAACTAGCTCACCTACACTGACGAGGTCGACAAAGAAGGAGCATCGCTCGTCAGGATAAGACCCTCGTCACAACAAGCTCGCCTACACAAACGAGGTCGATAAAAAAGGAGCATCCCTCGTCGGGATAAGGCTCTCGTCACAACGTGCTCGCCTACACTGACGAGGTCGACAAAGAAGGAGCATCCCTCGTCGGGATAAGGCCCTCGTCACAACGAACTCGCCTACACTGACGAGGTCGACAAAGAAGGAGCATCCCTCGTCGAGATAAGGCCCTCGTCACAACGAACTCGCCTACACTGACGAGGTCGACAAAGAAGGAGCATCCCTCGTCGAGATAAGGCCCTCGTCACAACGAACTCGCCTACACTGACGAGGTCGACAAAGAACATCTCACGCCGGTAATACCCGGCCTCCTGGCCAAGGGTCACCCCCACGCCGCCAACATTGGCACTTCGGACGAGTCAAACCACATCGTCAATCACCCGCCATTTATCACCAACCTCGAGCTACGTGAGACTTGATTCTCTTAAACTGAGATACGTAGGCAGCCTTGCCCAATCATAAGCGACTGGGCACGGGCCCAATCTACCCTTTTTTGCAGGTCCTCCCTCAGGAGCTCGCCAAGGAAGGGAAATCACGAAGAATCATCAAGATCAGCTTTGAGTTTTATCAAGACCGGAGTTCGCCAAGACAAGGACTTCGCCCAGACGAGGAGCTTCGCCAAGACACGGACTTTGCGCCGACGTGGAGCTCGCCAAGGAAGGAAGTTCGTCAAGTATCACCAAGAACAGCCCGAAGACTCATCCAAGACGACAGATTTGCCTCCAGCTTTAACGATCATCAGTCAATTCGCGTTGACTCGGCATTCAATTATCCACGTGTTTAGCGGGTCTAGCTCGAGACTTGAACCTTGGATCCGACTCTAAGTTAAAGTCATTTTTACGCATTAACAATAATGATTAAATACTATGTTGGTTATAAATTTTGAACTTTATATACAATTTAAGAGGCTAAAATGACCATATATAAATCAAATTTACCCCTCGATAGAAGAAAAAAAAAATCTCAAATCTGTCAGAACTAACTCAGTCAGATTAGAAAATCAGTATGAGATGGACTATTAATTTTATTTTTGAGAGATTATTATCGTGCCTATTGTATATTAAGAATTGACAAATTTTTATTTTGATTTGTTGCTTTAACTTTGTTAAAGTTCACTCAAGTTAGTGGGAAAAAAAATTCTTGAAAAAAGATTTCAGACAATGAAATTAATGTTTTTCAATTTCAAGAAAGTTATTCCAAGGTTTAGAATGATCATTATATTCACGACCATTGTTCAGACGTATACTTCATAAATCTGCGGGTATGTTACATACATACTTTTCAATATAAATGTATAAAATATGTGAAATTTTATAGTGGATAATAAAGATATATGAATCACTCTCCTAGAAATTTAATTAAAAGCTTAAACTACCCCATAGAATTGTAAGATGTTTATGTGATCAGCAATAGACTACAGTTCAATGAAAAAAAAAAACAGCAAATATATGATACATAATAACATAAACAACGGCCGATACATTGCCTTGAATACACGCTTCAACGGAAGAATCAACAACTAGCTCTCAATTAGAAACGTACTTATTAGAGTCAAATGGGATTCAAGTAAATTAAATGATCACGTGCTTCACTAAAGCTTCAAGAACGATAAACTATCACGTGTAATAGATCGTGTTATGTAAATTGCATATAAAATTTTGCAAGTCTTCGTGGCTTCTTTATATTCTAATGAGCCACTAGTTCATTCTGTTGTTTATGATATATAGTTATAAGGAACATCGAATACTTCGGAAGCGGATAACCGCTCAATGGCCAAATTTTACATATTTATCGATAATTAACGATTATATTGATGGAGTTCTTATAAGATTTTAAAAATCGATATAGGATTATGCTTCGTATATTTTACAAATTAATATATACCGATGACTGATGTATATAATGATATTTTCAATTATAAAAACAATATCTAATTTCCAAATTGGATTTTAACCATGGTGAAAAGTTTTTTCGACAGTCGTTGCAAACACGGAATACCGTCATGCAAGATAGTCAATCTCTCTACGGCAACATTATTCTTAGCCACGACGATTCACTTTACACAATAGTTTAAAACAATCGTGCAAAGTATTTTCTTTAGAAAATTAAGAAATCTAGTTCAAAATTTTAAAAAATATAAAATTTTGGTATTTTTTTTATGCGTCTTGGAGTCTCGAGAAAAAAAAAAGGAGTTTTTAAATTAATATAGGAAATCGGCTAAAAAAAATTAGAATCTAATTAGGGAGGAAGATGAGAGAAGAGGGAGGAAAGAGAATTTCATTAAGGGAGTTATTCCAAAATTTTGACCGAATAAGATATGAATTAAGAAAAAAGGGATTAAAATGTTATAAAGGTCTTAATAAAAACAAACATCGTTTAAAATCTGAATTATTTATATTAAGAGCACCTTGTATCACAGTTTTTTTCTTCAAATGTTGGAATAGATTTATAAGATTTTTAAATGATTGATAGTCAAAGTTGACTAAAACCATGCTTGTGAATTGTGATCTCGCTAACGTACAGATCGTGTATTTCTCATTTATTACTTCAGTTTTTCATATTTCTCAGAAACATGTATAGTTGACAAAAATAAAAAATAAAAAATAAAAATTAATCTTTAATCCTTTGTTTTGCATTTAAGCTAAACCATTTCATAAATCATAACACATATACACCAATAAATCATTACTAAACACAAAATGTGTGATATACTTTATTTGATTGAGACTAACCCTATCAATATTCTACTTTGTCACTTTCTATTCCTTCGTTAGGTTCGGCTTAGTTTTAAAATTATGCGCCTATAGCCACTATTGAAGTGGGGCAACAATAGACTTTGAATTTATTCTTCTTATTCATATGCCAATATCATGATATATATATAGATATATATATGGAGTAAATATAGGCAAAAGTATCTTGAAGTTGTAAATAAAATTTTCCGGCATAATGTTAATCCTATTTTGTTGTAGTAAAAATATCAAAAGTAACTTTTCTTATGTCATTTTAAGTTCCGTTATAACTCATCCGTCAAATGCCACTTGTCACTTTTTTTTTTTGCATCACCGACAATGGGGTTAATAACTACGATGTCGTTAATGCTAATCCCGAAGTCGGATTAAAGTGGTCCTACGTAAGATCTAGCTAGGGTTTGTTTACTAAATTACATCGAAGTCGGAGATGCTAACCCCGGATATGGGGTTACATACTCCAATTTTGGGGTTAGCATTTTCGAATTCAGGGGAAAGTAAAATACGTGGGCGTGTAAAAAGGTGACAAATAGCATTTATTGGTGAGTCATGACGAACACGTAAAACTTAAGGTGACACAAAAAAATAAAAAAGAAGTTATTTTTAGTACTTTTACCATGACATAATTGGATTTAAAATATGACGTACAATTTTATGTACTTCAAAATACTTTTGCTACTTATCCGTATATATATGTTACAAACTAAGTGAGTGAGAACTAAATCCAATATGATACATGTGTGTGTGAACACGAAGGATCGAAATTGCGTAATTTACAAGACTTTGAGATCAGATTTATTTCTACTAATAAAATTAAATAAAAAAAATGTACAAGTAGTGTATATGTATTGGTAACAAAGCCATTTATTGCGTTGATGGTAAGTGTTGGAAATGTGATTAAAAGGGCCAAAAATTGCTATAAATTAGAGGATATTGGTAATTATTTGTGGGGGGTCTTATGAGAGGTCAGTTTCAAGGGGAAGAAGAAGAAGAAGGTCCATAGTCTACACATTAAAGCACCAATTCCATGTCCCTTTTCTAAATTCGCTTTATCTGTGTGGTCAATCATCACCAATAATTAAAGCTTAATATTATTCTTTCCTAAGCTTTCAATCCTAGCTAAACTAGTTTCTACTGGCTTCTTTGCAAAGCAAGATTATGCATGGATAATTAGCTTCTTGTTGAATGATTAAGAAACGAAGAGTTGAAGTGCTTTTAGAGTGTGTTTGTTTACATTAAGAACTAAACGTCTGAATCTGAATGAACATCTGAATACTAAGATGTGACATCTGAACCTGAGAAAAAGATAATTAAGTTTGTTTTTTTAAGATCTAAATGAATTTTTTTTTACCGTTTAATTGATTTTTTTTTTTGTGTAATAATAATTAAAAATTAATTATATTTATTTTAAATTTGAACGATACTTATTATAAAATAAATATTTAAAATTTTACTAAATAAATGAAATATAAAATATTTTTCATAGTATTAAATTTTAAAATAATCAAAATATTTACTATATTATTTATGACATTAAATAATATTATGTATAACTTTTAATTAATTTTAATATTATTAAAAATAATTAGTATATGTTATTTAATTAAGAAAATAATTCACTAATTTGATAAATTATTTATAAAATTGTATTCGTGTAATTTTTTTACAAATAAATTAATTGATGATTTAGTAATTATTTATTTCATAAGTTATTTTTAATTTATTTTTATTAAAAAATCGAATTTCTTATTTTTTTTAAAAAACATCAAAACTATATCTTCCCACCTCTCATTGGATTCCTCTTGTCGCAAGCTTTCCAATGATATATTATATGAGTCAATCTGATGCTCAGAAAAGAAAAAAAAAAAAAAAGTTACGAGTTTTGAAGAGGAAAGAGAAAATTATAATAATAAAATTATATAAATTGACCAAAGAGATACTTAGAAGTAAAAATAAATGGATGACATGTCAACAATAAAGTGAACAGAGAAAAATAATAGGTCTTAATGTTATCCAGACTTGATTGATTTGAGAAAAAAAAAAAAAGTTACGAGTTTTGAAGAGGAAAGAGAAAATTATAATAATAAAATTATATAAATTGACCAAAGAAATACTTAGAAGTAAAAATAAATGGATGACATGTCAACAATAAAGTGAACAGAGAAAAATAATAGGTCTTAATGTTATCCAGACTTGATTGATTTGATTTTACATGTGACTGAATAAAAAGTCATTCAGATCTTAAGTGCTTTTAAAAGAAAAATAAATAAATGCTCTTAATAAATCTAAATCTGACTCATTAAGATTTAAATGTTTATTAAGTGCAATCAAACGCACCCTTAGTTTCCTCTGATCATATATTTAAATTAGGGATATTTTATAGTATAAGTATCTAAGTTTGTACTAAGTGTAATAACATATTCTCAAAACAATGTCGGGGTATGATTTCGTCTATGACTTGTTAACGTATAGGTGTACGTCTACGATTAACATCTGAAAATATCAGTTATTCAACACTTTCTTGAGACACACTTTTCTCTAACTTAACACATGAAAAATCGGCATGGACAGAATTGAACCTCGACATTTGTGGCCTTACATCCAAAAAAGAAAAAAAAAAACTATCCTTTTTCAGCTTAATCCGGCCGATCACATAAAACTTATGTGCCCGCTTGTATTTATCAATTTTACTTGTCTTTGTGCATGTCCATCTAATCCTCTCGTGCCCATAACTTTCCACAAAAACCGCGCCAATATTTTGTTATTTTTAGCTACTACTCGCGAAGTTTATTAAAATTGCAAAAATGATAAGACTATCCAAATACAACTTTATAAATCTACTTTTTTTAAAATAAGATGACCCAACTAGTCGATAACCAGCCAACTAAATATGCCTTTTGATCGTAACTATGTTATGACAATGATATGCAATAATGCTTCCACGTATACACATCATACATTAATAATGCATATACATGTATATATATATTATTATGCATATTTATAGAACTATTGAAAATATAAGCCCAAAAGATAAAGTCAAAGCACTTAAAAAAAAGTCAAAGCCCATCGGCTCAAGTCCAAGCCCATTAGACGAAGTGCGGGAGAAAAGACCCAAGAGACGAATCCCGAAGACCACCTTCCGATGACCTTAAGGTACACCCGACGACGATTTCAAAAGGTTCCCAACAACCCCATGAGGTTAAGACAACCTTAGAGGGCCCCTGGCGAGGTGAGAACCACCTTAAAGGTTCCCCGTCGACATCACTATCAAGGCAAGCTGTCTAGTCGATGTCGCCCACGAAGGCAAGCTCTCCAAGCGACGTCCCCACGAAGACAAGCTCTCCCGGCGACGACAAGCTCCCTTGGACTTAGTCTTCAACGACATAATCGCCAAGGAAAGTTCCTAGATCGATGTGCAACACCTCGCAACAAACCTGACAAGAGGAATTACTCAACAACCATCAAACAATAAGAGAACCCGAGTTCTCGGAGATGCTAAGGACACTCCAAAGACGCCTTAGGACCTGACATACGAACTTGCGGAACACCCTGAGGGGATCAAGACGACGTACTATACACCGACGACTCCCGCATCTGGCAAGCACACTCGGCGAGCTCCTCCCTGGCAAGGTACCACGAATTTTCAAGCTGGAATCTTCATGAAATATTCCTTTTAGATGCCCCCAAAATAAGAAAAAGTAGTTATCTTTTTACCCTATAAATAGAAGCCTCATTCTCCACATTTTACAACATTTCTCTCCTCAGAGTTTCCCTCCCTACTTTGTCTTTCTAAAATTCACCCCTCTCCTCTGCGAATATCCTTCGGCTCGCGTTCGATCGCCACCAAAGCTCACCAAGAAGGCTCTAATTTGAGCGGAGACCTGTCGAGAAGGATCGGGCTCGACAGGAAGATTGTCCTCGCAACGAAGCTTGCCCAACGACCGCCATCGCTCTGAAGCTCACCAGGAAGAACAATTGTGCATCGGAGCTCGTCGCAAGCCTAGTCCTTGACGATCGAATCCATCAGAACTCTCTAGATCCTCAAGATCACGCTCGCCTTAGACATTATGAGGCGACGCCATCCGCTAAAGATCTCACCCACTAGGATTCATACCCTCGTCGGAGACCCTAGTCCTCTTATTTCACTAACCCCTGAACTACGTGATGAATTCATCCTTCTTGATTACAAGTAGGTACGTAGGAAGCCTTGTTATAATGACGGGGTGCGGTACAAATCTTTCTTTTTTGCACGACCTCCCTTGTCGCCGATACATCGCGGGGGACAGGAAAAGATCGAAGCTTGCCGGAGAAGACGTTGCCATCTTCAGCAGAGTTAAAGCATTAACATGTATTATAGATAATTCACATAGTATAGAGAAATGAAACAAAGAGGGACAATTACTATATTTCATTAACTTTATATTATATAGATGAGGATAATATAAAATAAAAAAAATGTTCGAGTACCTCAAAATTCACACTATATTCTAAATTTTATTTTTGGCAAGTAAAAGTATTAAACTATTCAAATTGTGTATACCGCTACTACCGAACCGTTAACGTCCACAAAATATTAATATCTATTGCGGCATAAATACTTAAGTTATTATTAACGACGTAAGTACTTAAGTTATTACCATTGACTAACGATATAAGTATTTAAGTTATTACTGTATACATAAAATATGTAGAATTGATAGATAATATTATAATTATCATATGGAGTCTCCAAGCCATTAAATTACACAGGTTTCACCCTTAAACTATTGGAAAACACTCCACCATCTTTCTTTCTTTCTCTCTCACGATATATCTATGTAATATATATTTTATTATTTTTCTTTTTACTCGAAAATACGAACCTCGAATGGACTCATTATATATATTGTTGGAAAGCTTACGCCGAGAAGAATCCAATGACAGGTGGTGTTAAAGAATATTCTAGATTTATTTAGAGTATTATAGATTAAAGTTTATCTAGAACAATCTACGTTAGATTTAATTAGAATCACTTAGAATTAGAATTATCTAGAATGCATTTATTACTCTTAGAATAATGTAGAAGTAGAATAATCTAGAACACTTGTACATGTATAAATAGCCTTCTAACCTTAATGAAACACACAACATTTTCTTCTTCATTTTTTTTGTTGACATGGTATCAGAGCCACCCTCCAAAATTAGCTAATCCACTCCAAATTAGCCACCCTTCGAAATTAGCCACTCTACTCCAAATTAGCCTACCTCCGAAATTAGCCATCCCATTTCTTGGGTTAGAAATTTGTCTCTTTCCACTCTAAAATCTTCTCATCGTTCAATCTATTCAAAATCCATTTTTACCCATTTCTTTTAGCCTCGTCCACACACCTCCACGCGCAACCCTCTACAAACTTCTTTTTTTTCAATTCCATCACCATCGCCTACTACTTCATCTACTTCGATTGCTTGCGTTGGTCCGAATCACCTTTGTCGCCTTCGTTATCTTGCTGCCTACTGCACAATTCGAAATGGCTCAACAAAAACCTGCCGGTGTTTCAAAAATGGTGCCCGTACTCTCAAAGATTACAGACCACAAGTTGAATGGTTCAAACTATCTCGATTAGAGCAAGACCATTCGTTTGTTTATTCGAAGTATTGAAAAAGACAATCACTTGACCGACATTGCTCCAAGTGACGAGTCACGACAAGCATGGCTTCGCGAGGATGCTCGCCTTTTTCTACAAATCTGAAACTCCATTGATGCTGAGGTAATTGGTCTAGTCAATCATTGCGAGTACGTCAAGGAATTAATGGATTATTTGGATTTTCTTTACTCTGGAAAAGGAAATCTATCTCGCATGTTCGATGTGTTCAAAGTTTTCTATAGAGCTGAAAAGCAAGACCAATCACTCACCACTTATTTCATGGAGTTCAAGAAGACGTATAAAGAGCTCAACATGTTGTTGCCTTTTAGCGCCGACGTGAAGGTTCAACAACAACAACGGGAGCAAATGGCCATCATGAGCTTTCTTGCAGGACTTCCTTCAACCTTTGAAACTGCAAGGTCTCAGATTATCTCTGGCACAGATATTTCCTCTCTCCAAGAAGTATTCAGCCGTGTTCTGCGTACGGAGGGATCCCCACCTACTCTTGATAGTGGAGCCTTGTTATCTCGAAACATGTATGACTCAAGCCGCTCTGCTAACTACAAATCTGGACGTCTATGAGCTCTTGACTCTCGCCCGAAAGAGTTTAGTACAATCACTTGTAACCACTGCAAGAAACCAGGTCACACCAAGCACGAGTGTCAGAAGCTCATGTACAAAAATCAGAATAACCATTCGGCCGACGTTGCATCCACCTCTGATGACTTGATTCGTGATCTTGCTGATGAGTATGCCAAATTCTCTATGTACCAGGAATCACTAAAGACTTCAAAACCCTCTGTCACTGCCATTGCCGAATCAGGTAATTCAAATGCGTGTCTTCTTTCCTCATCCTCCAAATGGGTCATTGATTCTAGAGCCACATATCATATGACAGTTAATTCAAAATTCTTTTCGACTCTTACACATCATTCTTCCTCATCCATGGTCACTTTAGCCGATGGATCTCCCTCAAATGTTAATGGATCAGGTAGTATCACACTCACTCCTTCTCTATCATTATCTCATGTTTTGCATTTGCCCAACTTATCATTCAACCTCTTGTCTGTTAGCCAACTCACAAAAAAAAAAAAAAAAAACACTAAAATGCTCAATCTCATTTTTTCCCGACAATTGTATTTTCTAGGATCTCATGACGAAACGGATTATTGATAAAGGACATGAATCTGGAGGTCTCTACATTCTTAACTCTAAACCTATAGCGTGTTCCACCGTCACATCGGCTTTTGAAGAACATTGTCGGTTAGGTGATCCTTCTCTTCCTCTCCTCAAGCAACTTTGTCTGCAGTTTAGTTCAGTGTCCTCTTTAGATTGTGAGTCATGTCAGTTAGCTAAACATCATCGCCTTAGCTCTAGTCCTAGAGTCAATAAGTGTTCCAACGCTCCCTTTGAATTAATTCATACAGATGTTTGGGGTCCTTGTCCTATTCTGTCTAAACCAGGATTCAGATACTTCGTAACTTTTGTGGATGATTTTACTCGTGTAACCTGGTTGTTTTTAATGAAAAGTCATTCTGAATTATTCTCATTGTTCTGTTCATTTTGTGTTGAGATCCGTACTCAATTTAACGTCTCTATTCACACCCTCCGTAGTGATAATGCCAAAGAATACACATCAAGTCAATTTGATACTTACATGGCCCAAAATGGCATTCTCCACGAAACATATTGCGTTGACACTCCGTCCCAAAATGGGTTTGCCGAACGCAAAAATCGACACCTTCTCGAAATTGCACGTGCCTTACTTTTTCAAACAGGTGTTCCAAAATGTTTTTGGGCCGACGCTATCTCTACGGCCTGTTTCCTCATCAATCGGATGCCATCATCTATTCTTCAAGGTGCAATTCCCTATAAGACATTGTTCCCCCATAAATCTCTATTCCCGGTTAGCCCAAAAATCTTTGGTAGCACATGTTTTGTTCAAGATGTTCGTCCCGGTCTCACAAAATTAGATCCAAAGTCATTAAAATGTGTATTTTTGGGGTACTCTCACCTTCAAAAAGGGTATCGATGTTATTGTCCTAGTCTTCAAAAATACCTTGTATCCATTGATGTCACTTTTCTAGAGCATAAACCGTACTTTACATCTGAGAGGCCGACCTCACCAACACTTGAGGACTATGACTTCTTAGTCTATTCAATCACTTCACCAGAAACATCCGCGGCTTTGAATCAACCAATTGTCCCCCATTTAGCACCGAACTCCACCATGGACACCAACGAACCTGCTCCTAGTGTTGCACCGCCTCCCATTCCTCGATCACCTATCATCTACACTCGACGCGTCCGCCCAGCACCACACACACTCATCAATCCTCCAGAGACATGTCCTGCACCAAGTCCCTCGTCATCAGATCCATCTCTGACCGATGATCTTCCCATCGCATTACGTAAAGGTAAACGCCAGTGTACCTATCCTATTTCTTCGTCTATCTCATATAAACTTTTGTGATCCTCTTCACGTGATTTTGTTTCACCATTCCTAAAATTGTTCGTGAAGTCTTAGATCATCCTGGTTGGCAGGAAGCAGTGACGGAGGAAATGAATGCTTTAGATGACAATGGTACTTGGGAACTTGTTACTCTTCCTTCAGGAAAATGAGCAATTGGATGTAAATGAGTCTTCATGGTCAAAATGAATCCGGATGGAACGCTTGCTCGATTGAAGACTCGCTTAGTCGCCAAAGGTTTTGCCCAAACCTATGGCGTTGACTATTCCGATACCTTCTCTCCAATTGCGAAGTTGACGTCTGTTCGACTTTTCATCTTTTTAGCGGCAACTTATAATTGGCACCTACACCAACTCGACATTAAGAATGCATTTCTACATGGTGACTTACATGAAGAGGTATATATGGAGCAATCACCTGGTTTTGTTGCTCACGGGGAGTATGGAAAAGTTTGTCGTCTTCGAAAAGCGTTATATGTGCCAAAACTAAGTCCCCGTGCTTGGTTCGGAAGGTTTAGTCAGGCCCTTGAACAATTTGGGCTATTTAAAAGCAAATCTGAAAAGTCTGTCTTTTTCAGGAATACAAAAGACGGTATCATTCTCCTTGTCGTTTATGTTGACGGCGTCGTAATAACAGGAAGTGATATTGTTGGTAGTTCGACTCTCAAAACCTTCCTCCACACTCAGTTCCACACAAAAGACTTGGGGACATTAAAATACTTTATGGGCATTGAAGTAACGAGAAGCAAAAAAGGTATATACTTGTCTCAGAGGAAGTATGTACTTGATTTGCATTCCGAGACAGGAAAACAAGGGGCCAAGTTGTGTAGTGCCTCCAATCACTCCCAATATACAGCTTACAAAAGAGGGAAAACCAATGGATGATCCTGAACGGTACAGAAAATTAGTCGGCATATTGAACTACCTCAATATAACACGCCCAGACATTGCATACTCCGTCAGCATAGGAAGCCAATTCTTGGCATCTCCGACAGTTGAACATTGGGCAGCATTAGAGCAGATCTTGTGCTATTTGAAGGGAGCACCAGGGCGTGGAATATTATACACAAATCATGGTCATACTTCTATTGAATGTTTTACAGATGCAGATTGGGCAGGATCCAAGATTGATAGGAGATCAACCACTGGCTATTGCGTCTTTGTAGGAGGGAACTTGATCTCATGGATAAGCAAAAAGCAACATGTTGTGTCAAAATCCAGTGCTAAGTCGGAGTACAGAGTAATGGCACAAGCAACATGTGAAATAATGTGGATACATCAACTACTGACTGAGATATGCCTCAAAGTCTCTTTGCCGGCAAAGTTATGGTGCGACAACCAAGCTGCTATTCATATTGCATCTAATCCAGTATTTCATGAGAGAACAAAACACATTGAGATCGACTGTCACTTTGTTCGCGAGAAGATTCAACAAGGCTTGGTTTCCACATCATATGTAAAGACGGACGACCAAATAGGAGATATTTTCATAAAGGCTCTTAACAGGGCGCGGGTCGAATATCTTTGTAACAAGGTGGGCATGATTAACGTATATGCTCCAGCTTGAGGGGGAGTGTTAAAGAATATTCTAGATTTATTTAGAGTATTATAGATTAAAGTTTATCTAGAACAATCTATGTTAGATTTAATTAGAATCATTTAGAATTAGAATTATCTAGAATGCATTTATTACTCTTAGAATAATGTAAAAGTATAATAATCTACAACACTCGTACATGTATAAATAGCCTTCTAACCTTAATGAAACATATAACATTTTCTTCTTCATTTTCTTTGTTGACAGGTGGGAAGAAATAGTTTTGACGTATGTTTTAAAAATATTATTTTCTCTATTTATTGATATAGTTGAACAAAAATCATAACCAAACATAATTCTAAATTTGTGTTTTGAATTCAAAAATAAAATACTTTAGCCTATATTATCCCTATTTAGATGTGCAACTTAACAAACTCATTTTCTCAACTACTTCTATCATTAAATTATGGCTGATAAAGACGTGTTTCAATTCTTTAATAGATGATAAGGACGAAGTTTGAAATATTCCTTATTAATCGTTTCTTTATGTATGATAGAGTTTGGACGTAAAATGTGTATGTAAAAGGTTAGGTAGTATTTTAATGTAAAAGGTTAGGTAGTATTTTAATGAAAATAGATTTAGACCACCATAAAATTATTTCTGGAGCACCTAACTATAGGCACTAAAGCTAAAACTATCCTTAAGTTACGATGTATACGATTTATAAATAATAAATGCCTACATATATAATTAACGAACTACAATTTGTTCTTGATGCAGGTGCCTGAACCAAGCCCTAATCATTTGTCAGTACTTTTATTTTATTTTATTTTAGCATGTACTATCAGATGAAAGCCAAATCGCCTCATTATATTGCATGGTTTATTTGTTTCTTTAATTAACATCGAACCGCAAATGATTATCCCCCAATTAAAAAGGACTAATAAAAATTTGAGGAGCTTAATGTCGTAATTTATTAATATAGGGTTAATGGCAGTGTTGATGCCGAAAAATGGATCACACATTGTTATGGCATATGTCTTGATAATAGGTCGGGCCTATCGCCATTTGTTGACTTTTCTGGACTACAAGCTTGATTGTGAACCCTTCGCTAACCGGGCAGACTGGGACCGGATCTTCCGCCTAGCCGGTCTCTCCCGACTCGGGATAAAAATTGAGGAATGCAGAGAACCGGGACTTCTGCAGAGAATCTGGGGGTGATTATATATGATGTTGCACCTTGTCACTTATAGCGAGACTGCCTAAGTACCCATTTTATTGGGATCATGTCATCTAGTAGTTTAAAGGGGGCGTTAAGAGATTCGTACCTGAGCTTGTTTGGGCAAGCTGGAACCTGATACCGGAGACGGGGGTCGGGCTCGGTCGACACACGGACCTTCCTCCGGCTCCTTCTTTCCGACTGGCTTTCTAGAGAGTCGAGGATTCCTCCGGTGCCTCTTCTCTAGTCTGACGCTCGAACCTCGATTCTTCTATCTCTGGAGAGTTAGGGATTCTTCCGCCGCCTTCTCTCTTAGTTAGCTCCTCCACTCCGACGCTAGTCGGGCATTTAAACCGATATATATAAGAGAAAATGGAGTTTTATAGCTATAGTGAGCGTTTGAATTAGATACAGTTTGATACAAAAGAGGCTCTTATTTATAGCAGAGTGGTCCATGGACCTCGTTGCAATAAAAAAAAATCACTTTTTTAGCCCTTGCGCGTCGTACGGCGCGCTGCTCGATCTGGGGCTTCGTTACGGGGCGTGAACGGTGCGATTTATTATTTAATTTTATTTTTGTAATTAAAATTGTTTTCGAATTTTTTGTGCCTCTCAGTTTTGATAACAGGCTTCCGGGGCGTTTTTAGGCCAAAATTGATATTTGTTAATTTTGAAAAACACCCACGACATGCAGTATATGTAAGTTGTTCAAAAGTTAGACAATATAAAGTCAAGTTTTTTTAGAGACATATTTAAGTTGGATTTTACTGAGAAGTCCTTAAAAGCTACGAAATTGAATTTGGATTTAGAAATCCGAGTACCCGTATAGATATCTGAAATTCAGACACAAAATCTGAATATCTTAATATGTGAAGTTGTGATCCCAAATTTAGATTTAAACAATAAATAATACAAGTTTGTCATTAAATTAATGTGATAATTATATAAGAGAGATAAGCTAATTTGAGACAAATTCGAACTACGCTCCCAAAGTGGACCGATTAACCAAGTTCTACTGTACCGAAAGTTTTTTGTATCACACGTGTTTTATTGTATGAAACACAGCTATCGATCATATATATATAATATACAAATATATTACTGAAGAATCTATACTATATACAGCAGTAACAGTTTTAAAAAAATTCGTTTACCAAAGCACAAAAAGAGTGTCGTTATTTTAAATTACTCAAATCTTTTACCCAGAATACTCTTTCAATCGCGATAAACGCGAATATTTCATAAAATATTCTTTTTAGTTTTTACATCTACGGTAAATATATCACGATCATAGTTTATATGAATCAAATATTGTTGCGGTCCATGTTTTGATAATGGGTCGGGTCCATCGCCGTTTGTTGGCTTTCCTGGACTAGAAGTTTGATACACTGTTCTTTTGGATACTGAACCCTCCGCTAACTGGGCGGACCAGAACCGGGTCCTCTGACACGTTATCGCAAAGACCGAGGAACTCCGCCTAGGCGGTCAGACCGGACTCGGGATATGGGTCGGCGACCTCTGAGAACCGGAATCTCCGTGGGGTGGGTCGACGCTTGGATCTTGATTCTTCGATATCTGGGGGAATCGTAGGGTGATAATATATGATGCGGCACCATGTCACTTATAGCGAGACTGCCTACATACTCATTTTATTGGGATCAAGTCATCACGTAGTTCAAAGTCGGAGTTGAGAGAAGCGTAACTAGGCGGCGGTTTCCAGATGTTGACCGTCATCTTTTCTCGAAGAGCTTTTCGGCTTTTTCTTCGGGTTTTCGACTTCGATCATCGTCTTTCTCTCATGAGCCGTAGGCGGCGTATTCATGTATCGGACTTCGATCGTCGCCTTTTCCCTGCTGAGGCTTCGGCGCCGTCGTCGGGTATCGGACTTTTATTGTCGCCTTCCCTAATGGGCCTTCGGCGCCTTCTACGGGTATCGAACTTCGATCGTCGCCTTCCTTTATGGGCCTTTGGCGTCGTATTTGGGTTTATGAATTTGATCGTCATCGTACCTAGATCGGGCCTTCAACGCCGTGACAGAGTTCCACTTTTTTATCCTTGGTATGAAGTGACTCGCTTGGTCTTTAACGCATGCCTTTGATTAAGGTATTTTCTAACGAACGACTATGGCGTAACGACATTCTTCGGTGTCGCGTTGCGTCAAGAGAACCGTAGTAGTTTGATGCGATTGACACGAGGTTCGGATTGGCCAATTTTTTTGTTTGAAAAATCATAATTATTTTATTTTATTTTTAAACATAGGCCTTAATATCGTATCAATCCAAAAAATAAAGAAAGAATTGGCTAAAAGACCTCAGTTAAGATGTCGTTTCGCTGCATACCCTCGTTATAACCTGAAATTTCTTGTACATTTATTTTTAAATCTCTTATTTCTTTTTCGCATTATTTTTAAATCTGTAGAACTTGGAATGGCGATTTTGCCCTTTTGGTTTACACTGTATTTTATGAAATCTTGAATTTACCCTTTGGGGCGGTTGATACTGTAAGATTTTATATATTATTTCTTATTTTCTCTCGAACCTACCTCTTCGGCTTCCCCTCGTTTTCCCTCCAAAACCGACCCTCTTTGATCCTTCCACCGCCATCGACGATTCATCTTCCGACCTCCTTCCAACAACCGATGGCATACTTTCGTGCCTCTTTAGTCTTTCTTTCCGACTGCTGCATAAACGACCATCTTCTTCTTCCGCTCGAGACGTGCAACCAAGAAACAGGAAGCATATTTTGGAACCGATCATCGTCTTATGTTGTTCTCCGGCATATATTGAGCATCTTGAATGGAGGTAAATGTCTACTTTTAAACTTTCGATGTTTCTGCTACTGTTTGAACTTTGAACTTGTATCGATGTTAGGGTTTACATAGTGTGCATGGATTTTAGGGTTGAGTCCAGTTAAGGGTTTAAAGGAATACTAGGATGATGAATGCAGTAAGATTGGACGACTCCCGATATGGTTTGGTAAACTACCGCTAGCCATAACGCTATGTTTTGGATAACTACCGCTAGTCATTTATACCGCTAGTTATGGATAAATACCGCTAGTTATACCGGTTTTGGATAACTACCGCTGGTTATAGATAAATACCGCTAGCTCAACCCCTATGTTTTGGTTAACTCCCAGTTTTAATATCTTATTCTTGATTAGATTTTTAGCCGTTAGTTCTACATACTGCGTTGCAGGAGAATGAACATTACAAAAATAAGCTTACCACCAGGCAAACTCAATTCGAGATAGTTACATCTATCATTAAAGGAGCACTGAATGAAGGATGAGCTTCAGTGGTTCCGGGGCACACAATTTGGGCATCTATTAGATGTCCCGACACACTACGAGCACGCTGCCCAATTGTTGTGGAGTTTGATGGTGAGAATTACAACAAAACAAAGGGACGCACGTGAGCTGTTGTTCTTGGTAAACAACGTCCCACTGCGATACGGCATTCGGGAATTCGCCATCATCATCGGGCTGCTTTTCCACCCGGTGCCAAGATTATCTCAAAATGAGGATCAATCACGAGCGTTCTACAATGATTTCAGAAAACGCTTATGGCCTTCGTGAAAGAAGTGGATTACCATCCAGAAGATTCAGGATCGACTTAAGGATACTCACAATAAACCCCTGGACGGCGATGATAAAAAGCGTTTAGCCTGCCTGTGCATCGTCTTCGGAGTGATCTGTTTCAAGGACAGACCGACGCAGATGCCGGATGATAATCTGCTTGCAATGGTAGAAGACATTGCATTCTTCGTTGGCTATCCTTAGGGGAAAATGTCCTTCGAGTACTCAATGAAGCAGCTTCATAATAAGCTATCGGGAGAACTGGTGAATAAGTATTTTGACGTCGTCAAGAAAAAAGTAAATTATGCGAATATGACCATTTTGGGGTTCGTACACCCGATACAGGTATATGTAAAGTGTTTGAATCAATTTATTTTCACCGCATAAATGGTTGTTACACATAATTCAAATTAACATTCAAACTTCATGCAGGTTTTGGCATATGAGTGTTTGCCGGCGGTGGCAGCGTACTTAGCTGACCCTCGAGAAGCGCCCGCCGGCGCACCTCATATGTGTAGATAGACCACTAGGCCAATCGGGACAAAGCATAAGGAATTCGAAGATATCACCCCGTTATAAAGAAAAGTTCTCCAGAGGTCAGTTGCTCTACACGTGGCATGCCATTATATCATAGCGGTAACGTAGCGGTTATAGTCATTTGTAGCGGTATAGCAGATATGAGTGTCAACTTAAGCGCAAAGGAGGGATTGATAGTCATCTATGGCGGTAACTAAGTAATGATATCCAATATTATATTACAGGAACAAAAGAGTATGCTCTTCCCCACACCGTCCATTCAATCTCTCCCGCCGCGTGTAAATTTGGAAAACTTGAATTTTGAAACGCTCGTGGATTTGTTGGAGAGACGTGACCGGATCATTCAGACGCCGCCACCTCCGGCACCTCTGCGGGAAAAACGGCCGGGAGAGGAAGAGAATGCTCATCCTCGTAGAGCGTGGAGAACAAAGCAAGGGAGGCAACGTAAATCGCCTTCACCCCCTCCAAGAAAGAAGAAGTTGGTTTCTAAGTCCCAACGATGCGGAGGTGAGAGACCGAGCCCTGCATCGCCGTCTGGACGCCCACGTCATAACCGGTGATACGTCGAGAGCCAGAGCACTTCTGATAGTGGAACGTTACCACCAGAAGTCTTAAGAAAGAGACAGAGTACCCACTCCTCTGCTCCCGACTTGGCGTCTAAAGGCCCGAACAAACGGCGAAGGGTTCAACGACGGGAAAATGAGACGGCGACCACCAGTACTTCGGCATCGGATCAACAAAATTTATCGCACTGTGTAGATTTATAGGTTTTGTTATACCACAACGCCACCAAATTGTTGCTTGGTCGGGAACAACATTCCCCTCTCGACAACGAAGAGGATGCAGTAAAAGAAGCGGCAAGATACTTATATAGATATGTGCTTCGGGGGTGGCTTTAGACAGAGTATCATCGAGGAAGGCCTTGGATTCGAAAAAGTCTTGACACTGAGATAGAACCTCTGGATGTGAATTCTCGCCCGAGTACGAATGACAATATTTGGGAGCACGAGGCGGTTGACAAATTGGGCTCTTCGGAAGGATTGCCTCCAGTTCAAGAAACAGACGGTGGTGGTGCTCAATTGTCACTGGTGTCTGCGAGTGACTATACAATGCCGGCATACCTCTTGGATCCAGATTTGAACTTAAGCGACGTATTGGGCTCTTTAAAGGTGTGCAATGTGAGTGACGATCCATTTGACTATGCACGCGAGGTGGGAAAGTTGTACGAGGAGGAGGAAGAAAACAATGTCGGGGAGAAGGAGGCAGGGAAGAAGCGTATCGAGGAAGAGGAGGAGGAGGAGGAGGAGGAATAAGAAGAAAAAGAAAACAATGCCGGGGAGAATGAGGAAGGGAATCCGCGTATCGAGAAGGAGGAGGAGGAGGAAGAAACAATGTCAGGGAGGAAGAGGCGCAGAATCCAGGAAGTAAACAATGCCGGGGAGAAAGTGGCGCAGAATCCGCGTATTGAGGGGGAGCAGGAGGAAGAAAACAATGTCGGGGAGGGAGAGGCACAGAAGCCGCGTATCAAGGAGGAGAAGGAGGAAGAAAACAATGCCGACGAGGAGGAGGAGGAAGTGGCCAACACGATGGTCAACCTTGGTGGTTCTATAGCGATACGCATATTTAACAATAGCGGTATGACTATGAATAGCGGTATGATTTATTTACTAGGAAAATCAAACTGCGGCTCCCGCCTTTGACCCGCTTGAGATATGTCGTTATTATATCTTCAATCAGTTCACGAGTGCTTGGAATAAGTTCCACGAAGACATAACGGCTGAGAGCTCCATTTTCCAAAACAGAGCTCGAGAATGGTTGAAAACGCTCATGACCCGATCCGAATGGCTTCACGATGAGGTAATCAGTCTTCAAGGATTACATTAATAATTTAATCATTTATTTCTATTATAATATTGAATCAATTTACAATTATTTGCAGCACCTAGAAAAAATCCTTAAAGGCCTCTCAAAAAGACTGATTGAGCTTCCAGGGACTATTCTGAATTCGGATAAAATAGTCGTGCAAACCGCTATTGGAAAACGGTATCGGTTAAAAAGATACGCCTAGCGATAGCTACGAAGTACTTCTAGCAGTTCCGAGTGTTTTGGATTTTCACCAACATTTCAATTGCAATATTTACATTCGTGTGTCGAACCCCCCGTGATTTGATACACAGAGGTTCATTTAATACGCGTTGGTAGTTACGAATAATTGTTCACCCATCCGAGTTGTTGGTATCTCTTGAGGACATTAAGATGGTTATCATGAATGCGTGAAGGTTTCGAAGCAATAATTATATTCTATTTGTAATTATTATATAGACATCAATATTTATAAATTTTATCTGGCGTCCTCAATTTTTGTTGAACGATCGTGCAAACAACTGTCGGGAAACGGTAGCGATTAAACAGATATGCCTAGCGGTAGCTACGGCGTACTTCTAGCGGTTCCGAGTGTTTTGGATTTTAACCAACATTTCAATTGGAATATTTACATTCATGTGTCTAACCCCTCGTGATTTGATACATAGAGGTTCATTTAATACGGGTTGGTGGTCATGAGTAATTGTTCACCCATCCGAGTCGTTGGTACTTCTCGAGGACAGTAAGATGGTTTTCATGACTGAGTGAAGGTTTTGAAGCAATAATTACATTCTATTTGTAATTCTTATATAGACATCAAAATTTATAAATTTTACTATCCGTCCTCAATTTTTGTTTAACGATCGTGGAAACCGCTATCGGGAAACGGTAACGGTTAATCAGATACGCCTAGCGGTAGTTACGACGTACTTCTAGCGGTTCTGAGTGTTTTGGATTTTCACCAACATTTCAATTGCAATATTTACATTAATGTGTCGAACCCCCCCGTGATTTAATTCAAAGAGGTTCATTTAATACGGGTAGGTGGTCATGGGTAATTGTTCACCCATCCGAGTCGTTGGTATCTCTCGAGGACCATAAGATGGTTTCATGACTGCGTTAATGTTTCGAAGCAATAATTACATCCTATTTGTAATTATTATATAGACATCAATATTTATAAATTTATTATGCGTCCTCAATTTTCGTTGAACGATCGTGCAAACCGCTATCGGGAAACGGTAACGGTTTAACAGATACTCCTAGCGGTAGCTACGAAGTACTTTTAGCGGTTCCGAGTGTTTTGGATTTTAACCAACATTTCAATTGCAATATTTACATTCATGTGTCGAAACCCCCGTGATTTGATACACAGAGGTTCATGTAATACGGGTTGGTGGTCATGAGTAATTCTTTACCCATCCGAGTCATTGGTATCTCTCGAGGACTATGACATGGTTTTCTTAACTGCGTGAATGTTTTGAAGCAATAATTACATTGTATTTGTAATTATTATATAGACATCAATATTTATAAATTTTATTATGCGTCCTCAATTTTTGTTGAACGATCGTGCAAACCGCTATCGGGAAACGGTAGCGGTTAGACAGATACGCCTAGCGGTAGCTACGAAGTACTTTTAGTGGTTCCGAGTGTTTTGGATTTTAACCAACATTTCAATTGCAATATATACATTCATGTGTCGAAACCCCCGTGATTTGATAGACAGAGGTTCATTTAATATGGGTTTGTGGTCATGAGTAATTGTTTACCCATCCGAGTCATTGGTATCTCTCGATGACCATGAGATGGTTTTCATGACTGCGTGAATGTTTCGAAGCAATAATTACATTCTATTTGTAATTATTATATAGACATCAATATTTATAAATTTTATTATACGTCCTCAATTTTTGTTGAACGATCGTGCAAACCGCTATCGGGAAACGGTAGCGGTTAAACAGATACGCCTAGCGGTAGCTACGAAGTACTTCTAGCGGTTCCGAGTGTTTTGGATTTTCACCAACATTTCAATTGCAATATTTACATTCATGTGCCGAAGCCCCGGTGATTTGATAAACAGAGGTTCATTTAATACGGGTTGGTGGTCATGAGTAATTTTTCACCCATCCGTGTCGTTGGTATCTCTTGACGATATTAAGATGGTTTTCATGAATGCGTGAAGGTTTCGAAGAAATAATTACATTCTATTTGTACCCCTCGAGATAGTATAAAAAAAATTGAACGCACCAGAATTGCTGATTCACTGGACCACAATCAGAGTCGTTAGAGTTGCTTGTCGGGCAACTTACATATCTAATTTTTCTTTGGGGACCAAGTTACCATGCTTGTGGCTCAACCCGTCGCCGTCGTCGATTTCATCGAATTTGAATAGCGGTACTTACTTATATTCTTTACCGCTACAAAGTTTTACCTTATGTACATTATTTATTTCGTGACCTTAACATCATTTCTTTGATTTTGGTTTTTTTTTTTTTCATGCAGAGGATGTAACATTATTGTCACTATCAGTTTTGTATATCTCATCCATTATTGAATAAAAAAAAAGTTAGATATAGCGGTACTTAACGCTAACGTCTAGCAGTATGTAACAAGACGAATAGAAACTTGCTTTTGTAAGATTGATATAGATATATATTTCTCTTTCAAAGTTAGATATAGTTGTACTAAGACGATTTAATAAATTTAGATTGATATTAAGAATTGAGATGATGAAAAATATATATGTATAATGGATCTGAGTTAGACGTAAGCGGTAAGTACCGCTATATCTAACTTTGAAAGCGGTAAATATATCAATCTTATTATGCAGTGTGCAACTTTCCTCCTTTTGATAGCTCATACATCCGTCACTCTCCTTCGTAGTCTTTTCCTCTTGTTTCCTCCTCATTTTTTTTTTTGCTCCTAGGCAGTTCAATCTTCGAAAAATTGGCAGTAACAGAAGCAGGTATCTTCCAATCGTCATTAAGCGCGATAAGATTTACAGGCGAAGAATACGAAAGCCACCAGTGGTTGAAACTGTAGAAATCATGACAGAAATCGTGAATGTTTTTCCCTGCACTGGTGATTGCGCTGATGGCATGCGCACATGGGTACCTATCAAAGTTAAATTTGTTACACGAGCATGTCTTGCCTACAATATCTACCACCTTAAACTCTCCGCTAGTCCTCACTTCCACGATTGTTCGAAACCTTTAGTGGCCATCATTGTCTCAGACGCTTTCATGTTTTCTCGAAGCTTATGCTCCGTGTTCGGAGTGACTAAAGAGGACGATCGGTTAGTACATTTTGTACTATGTTCATGATATTTTTTTATCCTTGCAGCTACCATCTTCAAACACTCGTATAACAGGGTAAGAATAGGTTATTCTCCAGCTATCTCCATAAAATCATGCATGTGTTTATCACCGTTTTAAGTTATTATGTCATACCTTTTCTCCAAGTAGTACGCCCTTGCCCATCGATCTCTGCTCTCAAGATTTTCATCGAGATAATTCGCAGCTAAAGGATACCTTTGTTGGAACTCGCCCCATTTTCTATCGAATTCTACCCTGATATATACCGTCGCCAGTTCCCAAAACTTATTGACTAATCTCTTGGCTTTAAACTTGCCTTGCAAGTGTAGTTGGATGAGATAAAGACAGAATCCATGGGTTGCCAACTGATACACCTTTCTGCACGCATTCTTGATGGGTCCGCAATTATCCGTTACGATAACAAACTCACTTGTTTCTGAAATCGCTGCTTTCAGATCTTTTAAAAACTGTTCCCACGATTCGATCCGCTCTGAAAATAAAATACCAAAAGCGAGTGGAAAAACAGTGTGATTGCCATCAGTAGCGCTTGCCACGAGGAAGATACTTTGGTACTCGTCACTCATGCGATGTGCGGCGATCGAAATAACCTTCCTCATAATTTTGAAGCCTTGAATCAACGCGTATAATGCCACAAAACAATACTCAAAAGTCTCTTCTAGGTTACATTTAATTGAGGTCAAGGAACTCGGGTTTCGATTTTCAACTATAAAAAAAAAACACCGGTAACAACGCAAAATTCGGGGAAGGGGTACCTCTAATCTTGTATTCGGCAAGTCTCTTGCCACTCATAGACATCCAGTAACTGATTTTCTAACCCTTATCTGCCATATGCCTCCGGATCTCTTTCGGGTCCAGTATTTCCATATTTTGGTCACTGTATCTGCTTATGATCTCATCGCAAACGAACGACGAAGTGGCCCGGCGTAAACCTTGTCTTGTGTCTACAAAACAAGTGTGGATGTTGTGATATGTCAGTATTGTAAATGTCCCCTCTGTCCCCAACGCTGCACGTAAAATCCAACCGCATGTCTCATCGAGGCATTTGACTACGTATAATTTCTTGTCCGACTTTAACAAGTTCACTCCGAAGCGTCCTGCAGCACCCTCGGACAAAACATTTGTTAACTCAGCCTTTGATCCAAACTCCTGACCAATTATAAGATCCATACCATCAGGAAAACTATGCATCGATCCTTCTCCCCCCGATTCGAAACCGATAGGAAAAGTAAGGATCCCGCAAAGTTATTAGAACACCCTCTCAATGGCGACAGTATCACACCTTCTGCATCTGAGGACGAAACACCATCCGGTACGTCGACATGCCGCACCCGGTACTCTTATTGCACAAATGTTACTTGTTCGGTACCTACTTCAGGAGATACCTTTTTTACTAGCTCGGCGTACAGCTGTTTCAACCTTGACGGTCTATCTGGTGTCCGAATATATGATTTTTTTATTTTTAATATTGCGAGCTGCTGCTATGCGCCCAATCAGAGGTTAGTGGAGATTCAGTTTACGATTCCGAGCCTCTACGGTCTACCTACGATCATTATTTTGAGCGACAATTCAATCGCAATTTATCCAAATTTTTGCGGTAAAATTACGTGTTTTTTGGAATTTGATGAATTTGAGCTAGTTTTTAATATATATATATATATATATATATATCATTTCATTCTGAAAGATTGTATATAATTGGTAAACTGTGAGTTAGAAATATTTTTTTTGTAATTTGAGGTTTTCCCAAGTGTTGTTTTATTGCGGCAAAAGTATATTTTTCAAAGTTTGGTGAATTTTAGTTCATTTTTCAAAATATATATAATTTTAATTTGACAGGTTGTATGTAAATTTTAATATGTGAGTTTGATATATTTTATTTTATAATTTAACGTTTTCTCGAAATGTTGTTTTATTATAATTGACATGTTTCGGAAATTGGTGATTTTGACATGGTTTCGAAAATTGGTGAATTCGACATGTTTCGAAAATTGGTGAATTTGAAGTTTGACATATTTTATTTTATTTTTTATTTTGATATAATTAAATGCTCACAATATATAGAATTAGAATGCATGTAACATCGTAAACTGAGAATTCATTTTAAACATTTTAGATATTTGCCACTATATTTCCGTTTAAAGAATATGTTTATAATTTTTAATAATTTATAAATATGTTTGCCATTCATTTTTTCTTTTTTTAAATCAACAGCCTGCAGGTAATTTGGTCAAAGAAATAATGGGTGTGACATTTTTCACAATTTCAACGACCTTCCATAAAAGTGAAAGGCTATATTTTAGAAGTGGAACATCAAGAGCCTTTAGAAAGAAGAAGAAAAAAAATGCATTTTTGGTATTAGATTGCAAAAGCTGGACCCACCTTGTAGCATATATTATATAGTGTATAGTATTTAATTTATATATCATATATGTATGAGTATGACTATAGTGTATATATATTTAGAAAGATTCCATCTTATTTTACTAATGTGCTTGATCCAAAAAAGCGTTCTCCCTAGAAAGTACTCAACAAAAGTTCCACTAACTATACCCATTTAATGATTGTATTATTGGACGTTGTTTGTTAATATAAGATATTTTTACAATATAATGCCCCATGAAGTTGTGAGTTTATTAATTATTCGGAATATTAAAAAAAAAAAAAACCCCTCAAAATTGCCATACTGCCTAAGGCCCAAGATTCTTTTTGGTTTTTATTATACAATCCGAAATTAAACAATTTAAAGGAAAACACTACACATGAAATCTGATCAATTACAAATCCATCAAATTAAGGACTTTATAAATTTTGTATTAATAAGATATTGCAGAGCAGTCATCGTCGCTACTTTTACTTTTAAACCCAATTAATTGTTGGTTTAAGTGGAATTTCACGTAAGGAAATTTATTCAAAAGAAACTAAAGAACTCTTTGGCCAAATCATGACCGATTAATTAACTGAATCTACGTTCATAAAACTCTTAAGAATACGGGTTTGAAGCACGAAATCAAAACGGACATGAAATGTATAACCTGCTTTATTTCAGGACAATTTCGTTGATTTTGCTATATTTTTTCGAAGTCATCAATTTATTTTCTTTATAGTTTTACAAAGACTGAACTCTTTAGTACTTTAGAGTGATTCTAAATTCAACGGCTATAATTTTTTTAATTATTTTTTTTATAAAATTGTGAATAATATGGACAAATTATATTTTATCATGTACAATTTCACAGTAATGAATTAATAATAAAATTTAATTATTTACGTTAAAAATTTATACATCATTATAATTAATTAAATAGTCACACTTTTCATAAAAACGCATATTTTAATTTATTTATTTTGCAAATATAACATGTCAATGTCATACTCTTCTAATTGAAACATTAATTAATATGAAACGAGTAATACTAGAAGTCGTAATAATAATCATTTTCCTAGAATTGCCATTTGGAGATGTCGACGTACTATACATGTCAAAATTGCATTAATTCCAATGTTTAATGCTCAATCTAATGCACTCAAGCTGTGTTGAAAATAATATTGATTTTTTTTTAATAACCATTAATCTGCCAAAAAAAAATATTAATTATAGAAGAAATACAACAACACAATAAAATTATCAAAAAGAAATTACCAATCAATTGTGGAGTTCGACGTTACTAATCGATTCGCTGTAATTCAACGAGTAATTGTAGTAATTCGACGACTATTTTGACGATTTGTCACGCTTCATTACACAAAAAACTTCCTCAAAATTTTGCTCTATCGACGAGAAGTAAAAGAGTTAATGAAAAACAAAAAATAAATTCGTTTGAATCCAAAATGAGAACGAAGATCATTTAGCAGATGGAAGAGAGTACTTGATTGTATTTTGCTCAATTTAGAATACAGAAGACTAGAAAAACTAACTTTAACCAATGAGAGTTCAAAAACCCTAATCAATCTATTATGTGATTTGATTAATCAATCTTCCATTACAAATTACTCTATCTCTATCTCTAGGGTTAAAAATGTAAATAAATCTCTAGTAAGGCAAGTGAAAGAATACTAAAAAAAAGAAGTTAATGGAAATTAATAAATGGGCCCCATGTTAGAGGCAAGGATAAAACATGCTCCGAATTTTGATGCTCGTAGTAATTAATGGCAACTTCGAGTGACTCAGTGGCGTCAAAATCCCTTCACTAATCATTACCTCTCCCACTAACCACGCCACTTCCTAAAACTTAAAACCTCCAAGGGGCAAGCATCAAATATTACCAAAAATTAGCGGTTATATTCTCAAAATTATTATATTTGATAAAGACTAAATTACGTAAAAGTAAAAGTGTAGAGCTTGCGTTTTTCATCTGCATTATATTTGTTCCAATAATTTATAGTGGCGTATCATCAAAATGTTATTTTCTATGTTTTACTACACAAAATAAAAATCCCATGCGACAAGGTACTTTGACTTTACAAATGGAATTCGGGTTTATGAATGCTAATTTTGCTTAAATTCAGGTATATTTGCCGTTATTATGGTATGAATAAATTATGCTGATGGGGTTTGAGTTTGACAAATCCGAGCGGCTCTTTCTCATTGGTCGGATCCACCTCACCATAATTCACCTTCCATAGTCAAAACGCTTAAAGTCAGTCTCACACACACACTCTCATATATCTGCTTCTTTTGCATACACACGCACTCATGCTATGTAATGTATACATACACATGTATAGATATAATGATAATATAATGGGGTTTAGGGTTTTAGTGAAGGATTGGGAAGTGGGAGGAAAATGGAAGTGGGAGATGTGTTTTGAGAGAGCCAAAGAAGGAAGACCCTCACAAAAGCGACAAAGCCCCGTTTCAAAGGTGCAACGTGCTCATTTTGTTACCAATATGACCTACACTTTTCCAATTAATATATATATATATATATATTCACAATCACACACGAACACTAGTACACTATTCATCGACTCCATGAATACATATCTTTCTAGTACTCCTAAAACTCATGGTGCCTTTCTGGCTCCACTGCCACCAATTTCCACCACCTTTTGTTTCTTTAAAATAAAAAAGATAAATGGGATAAAGATAACTAAACTTTGACTAATTGAGGTCGTAGAGGCTTAAAATAAAAAATAGCGACAGAAATACTCAAAATTAACAAATGTAGGGCATCACTTTTTTTCTTCTTCTAATTTTTCATTCGAACTCAAAAATAAAAAATAAAAAATGCTAGATAGCTATATGAGCACATAAAATGTGTATACTTGGTATGATTTAATAGCGCTATCTAAAAAATTGACGAATACCTATAAAAAAAAAATTGGACGGAAAAATGCCTCACCACACATGACTTTTGGTACTTCTGTTATTTTTTATTTTTTATTTTACTTTGGACCCTAGCTGTCTCAATTGGACAAAGTTTGAATACTTTTGCCGTAATTATTCTTGATTTTTTTTTTAAAATAAAATATAATTTGGTTGGACCTAATTTCTCAACATGATTATTTATATTTGGGCATGCAACATGCGACAACCTTTTTCTTTTAAAAAGACTTCGTGCGAAATCTCCCATAAGTTCATTTTTTATTAAGCATATGCAAAAATAACATGAATCCTATCTATTTATATGATTAAAAGGACAATATTGGAACAATTAAGCGTGTTTGGAACTTTTTTTACAGAGCAAAAGTTTATTGTTCGGTCTCGCTTTTACTAATGGTCTAAGAAAGATGATTACTTATGAGAATGAGAACAAAGCGATTGATTAATGCACCAATAAAATACATAATTAAATAAATGCAACATTTAATCCCCTAAAGCGATTTATTGGATTTAGTCATCATTTGTAGGGCTATTACTAACAAGAAGAATATAGTTTCATGCTTTTACTAATTAATAAAAAGCTTCGACTTAATTAATTAATTAATTAATTAATCAATCAAAATAGAGTAGTGGGGGGTTTGGAAATCCTATGATAAAGTGGAAGCGATGACGTGGGTGTATCTGAGGCGTTGGATTAAAGAGCATCATCTCTTGCAATATGATTGACCCGCCGAGATAGTGGGGTTTTATTAGGGCCTCATTTCGCGCGTGTTTTTCTTTTTATTTTATAAGCGTGGGAGCCAAACAATAATAATAATCTCGGCGTGGCAATGATATCTCGGCTCGGCTCGGCTCGGCTTGGGAGATGAATTTATTAAGAATGAATTAGTGAAGAATGGAACATTATATCAAATCAATTCATGAAATTATTATGATAATTATATTATGAGCCATTAATGCAAGTATAACATGCCGTTCGTTTCATAATTACATTTTGCAATTTAAGTGACACTCTTTTAAATGCCGTAGAATGTCATAATTCAGAAAGTAAATACCACTAATGTCCCCAGTAAATTATCATTTTTGTATCAAGTTAGTTTATTACCACACCTAATTTCTTATGCCACTCTTAATTATTATTATTATTAATCTTGTACTTCAATTTTGAAAATGTACCAAATGCTTCAGTAGTAAGATTTTCTATGAAAAAACAAAAACTAAAGCAAAGAAATCGTCATTACACTACCTAAAAAAAAATGCCAAAGGCAACACCGAGAAGAAATGGTGAAAGAGATGACATTATAAAACAAATTTTATAAATAAAAAAGTTGTTCAAATATTCATAATAAAAGATGAAAAAAGACAATTAATTTTTTTTTTTTTTTGAAGAAAGTGGTAAACTTAAAAACAGGAAGATTTGAAGCGAATTTAAAGTTAATTGGGAATATTGATACAAAATAATAAGTGAGATGATTTAATAAAATAAATTAATATACAATGATAAGTTTATGGGGAAACTTATAAAAAAAGAAGAAGAAGATATTAGAGATTATATTGTAATTTGTTTTCGAACAGAAGGAGATTTTTTGTTTATTAACTAAAAATTGAACATCTAAAATCATAAAAGAAATTGTAAGGATAAGATCATATTTTTTGACGAATTAAATTGTGACGAAAATTTCATGATATAATTATGCTTTTAAGGGGCATACTTCCATAAAATATAAGAATATTTTTAATTTTGCACTTTACAATCCAAAAAGTATTTCAAAAATGATAATTGTTGAGGAAGATTTTCACCAACCTTTTTCAGTCACCAAAAATAATCACAAAGAACAGGATAATAACGATGATCAGTGAATATCTTTGATTTTATTATATTTCTGACGAGAGTTCGGTTTCTTTCGTTAAATAGCTGGACAGTTGAAGGATGAAATATAATGAACTTTCTCTATTTCTAAAGCCTTTCTCTTACAGGATTCTCTCTCTTTTTCTCTGGTCTCCTCTTTTCTTTCCGGGGTTCCTTTACAAATGAGGCTTAACTTGCCTTTTATAGAGCTTACATCTGCCCTCTCACGTCTGTCCCGCCCTTTGTCGCATCCAATCACTAGCTTCCCTAGGAGTGATTTGAGGAAAGCATGGTTAACCCATGCTTTACGTCATTCTAGAGCAGTTGGCCACAGGGGGTAGGTGGGATCGGTATGGGCGTCATTAAATGCACATCTCGTCAGTTGTCATTCGGCTCTGCATGCCCCGTCGTCGATGCCTCTCGTCGAGGCGTGATGAGACACTTCATCGCGGTTCGCTTTTACCATAGTCAGACTTCATCGCGGATTAAACCTCCTCGAGGATGTTCCTTGGTTGACCATCGGTCAACGAACCTCATCGCCCTCCTCTTACGTCGTTTTTGGGACAAAACGACACGAGTTGTATTGGGGATGAATTTGACCAAATCCAACCTTAACAATAATAAGTTCGTATTAAAGCTAAAAAAAATTAAAATCATATAAATTAGGTATGTGTGTATATATATATATATATTTTTGTCTAAATTTATTTAAAAAATGAGAAGAAAAAAAAAACAATAACAGCAAATGAATAAGGTTCTTTTTTGAAAAATATAACAAATTTCACTAAAATAAAAGGGCTTGAAATCAAAATACAGTGGTAGACCGGTCGGCCCACGACTAAGAACGAAATCCTATCGTATCTATCGTTTGAGGAGCTGTTTTCGGCCCACTCGCGTCAGATGCTAAGACATTTTGCCGTTCTTCTAATGGTAATTTATTGAATTAGGCCTTCAAAGGAATCTTGGCGCGTGAGATTACTACTACCGTATTTAAGTTTGATGGAGAGTCTCCTTCAATATTTTTAATATTTTTTGTTTTTCATAAATATGAAAATAAAAAGCGAAATAAATTGTAACACTGGAGGAAGTAGTGTACGTTTGGGAAATTGTTTAAAGCTGCATAGATTGGAAACTGAAAATGGATCAGTGTTGCTAAAGTGGATAATATTAAATTGGTAAAATTTATTGCATGAAATCAAATATTTATTGCAGTAAATGTCTTTTATTAAATTCATCTCTTACAATACAGATAGACACTACCACATTAATTTTATATTGTCCTCCCATGTAGACCCTATTTATTTTGTAATCAATATATCTAAGAATATTAGCAAACAATAGCTATGGAAAATTAATCTACTATTTCAAAATGATTTGCCACTAATCAGTAATCATCACTACATTAAGATATCACATTCTAACCACAATATTTTATGTTGAGACTTGGTTCACTTTACACCTTTACCTAAAACTAAAGAAGAACTATTTGAGTCTCGAGAAATTTGCACAAATAGTCCCTCACTTTTATATTATGGTGCACTTTGTCTTCTAGCAATCTATTCAACTCAAAACATCATAATCGAGTATAATGATGTATTTCATTTAAAAGACATTCATATTTAAGAGTAAGTCATATATTTTCATGCACAAAGTAACTTAGTTTAATCTTTATATATATATATATATATATATATATCGGATTCAATCAGTTATTTTTTTAAAATATAGATATATTTGGGGATAACTAAAATTCTAAAGTAAAAATATTCAAATTGTAGTAAACTAGAAAAGAATAATTAAATTATTTTTGTGATAGACGAAATACCCAAATGAAATAAAATATACGACTAGACAATTCCGCCAACTGTATCATGTATCGTTAAAGTTCTACTACGCGTCAAACCCTCGTTATTTCTCTACTCCAGTTTTCAACTACGTACATTTGATAGATTTGAAGCCAAAATAAACTATAGTGCATAGTCAAAGAGACGATAATTCGACATAATTGTTGAGTCGCATATTTTTATTTCGACTTTAAGTACTTCACAAACCACAAAAGTAACTTGCTGTTCTCCTTCTAAATTGACTGCAACTTCAATATTTCTACTGAAATTATAGGAAAAAAATCACTGCATTAGTGGCAATAATTCTCAAACTAACGTTTTTTTTTTTTTTTTTGTTTCTTTTTTCAAATGCCTGGCCTGCGTGCAATAAATAGGTTGAAAAAACAAGAAAGTAAATCTGACAGAAATGAAGAAAGGTCAAAAAAACCCATTACACTACAAACCGTAGTTTGGTTTTTATTTGTTGCCTTTTGGTTAGGTGGACAAAAGCGTCGTTTTCCCATACTGGAAAACCAAAAACATATATGTGATTTATCATCGTAATTCACTCACACCTATAAAAGGGAATGCCCTCATCCATATGAAGAACTTGATCGCTTTTCCAATCTCTCCCAAATTCCCTTCTTCTTCTCTCTCACTCTCTCCCCAACGAATCCAATTCTTCCAATACACTTTTCCCTTCTTCCCAAACTCGTTTTCCTAAATATATTATACACTTAACTTACTTCAGTGGAGTGGAAGCAAGACAAGTAGCCTTCAAACTTCAAAGGGTCTCTCTCCATTTTTTTCTTTTTAATAAATAAAAAATATATATATATATATATATATATATTTTTTTTTGCCGCTTTTGAGTCTGGTCTCGCCGTCTTTGGGCGTGACTACATATTAAAAGTTTGACAGGGCTAAGGAGAGGAGAGAGATCCGTAGCTGAATATTTTGCAATTATTTCCAAGCATTTAAGTCTCTCTCTCTCTCTCTCTCTCTCTCTCTCTCTCTCTCTCTCTTCACTGGTACTCTTCTTCTTCTGCTTCTTCTTCTACAGATCTCTCTCTGCTTCCCTGTGACTGTGAGTCTGAAGCAAAACCAAAAGGGTCCTTACTTATAAGAGAGAGAGTGACATTTCGTGGCTTCAATCAAGGGTAACCATTACTAACTAACAAGCACTTGTCTTTGTACTTTGTGGAGGAGAGAAACAAACGTGTTTGGGTTTCTTCTTTTATCTTTTTCCTCTTGGATCTGCCCGTAACGTCCCTCTTCCGCAGATCGGATTTAGACAGCCACGCTTCCTTGTGTGTTATCAGAATGTTGGCGCAGAAGCAGGCCGAGGAGGCCATCGTGCCCAACTTCACCGAGCCCGACGGCCACGACGCCAAGGACGAGGCGGGCGCCGCCGAGGACCACGACGGCAAGTTCAGCTTCAAGAACGCCCTCTGGCACGGCGGCTCCGCCTGGGACGCCTGGTTCAGCTGCGCCTCCAATCAAGTCAGTCTACTCATCCATCACCTTCTTCGTACTCTCGCACCCATTTCGGGGAATTGATGGTTCAATTTCCCGGTTATTTTTTTTTCAGGTGGCGCAAGTGCTGCTGACGCTGCCGTACTCGTTCTCGCAGCTCGGGATGGTCTCCGGGATCGTCCTCCAGCTTTTCTACGGCATGCTCGGGAGCTGGACGGCCTACTTGATCAGCGTCCTCTACGTCGAGTACCGGAGCCGGAAGGAGAAGGAAAACGTCAACTTCAAGAACCATGTCATCCAAGTACGATAAAACCTCTATAAATCAATATCGTTAAACCATACGGTCTACGAAGATTATTAATTTATCGAACATTAATATCGTGGCAGTGGTTCGAGGTGCTCGACGGGTTGCTGGGGCCGTTTTGGAAGGCCTTGGGGCTGGCTTTCAACTGTACTTTCCTTCTCTTCGGATCTGTCATCCAGCTTATAGCTTGCGCGAGGTGAGTTACACTAATCAACCAAAATCGATCTAAAATTAATAAAATCAATTGGGTTTTTGGTCATGTGTTTTTTTTTTCTCAGTAACATATACTACATCAATGACAATCTGGACAAGAGGACATGGACATACATATTCGGAGCTTGCTGTGCCACAACAGTGTTCATACCCTCTTTCCACAACTACCGTATTTGGTCCTTCCTCGGACTTGGCATGACCACCTACACTGCTTGGTACCTAGCCATAGCCTCCCTTGTCAACGGTCAGGTAATAATTACAATTCCACCCAATTTTTTTTTTATTTTTTTTTTCTACTTTTTTCTACCCATTTGGATAAATATCAAGAAAAGTAATTTAATTTAATTTTTTTGGTGGCAGGTTGAGGGAGTGGTGCATTCAGGTCCGACCAAACTTGTGCTTTACTTCACCGGAGCCACCAACATACTGTACACATTCGGTGGTCACGCTGTGACTGTGTAAGCTTTTTTTACTAATTACTTAACGTATAATATTATTTATTTACCTTGATTATTATTTGCGCTTGTTTCTACTGGGCTTCTCTTTGCAGCTTTTGCCGGCCGTCTCGGTGTTCGAGACCCACAGACAGAATTACATAACGCTCTAGCTTTTTGTTCACTCGGAAAACAACGTTACCTTCTTGGATTTAATAATTAATATTATTATTATTATTATTATATCATATAGTTTTATTATTATTATTAGGAAGTGCACAGTGAAATCTGGTCCAACTTACTTTCCAAGCAATTTGTTCTCTTTCGGTACCTTCTTTTCAGCTGATGATGTTAAATCCAGTCTCGCTTGTCTTTTACTTACCGCATAATTTCCCCATCATAGACAGAGAGAGGCCTAACCCCAATAATAATAATAATATGAATATGAAGACGTGACACCCAGGGGTATTCCCGTCATCTTCACCATACCTTGCTTACTTAACATGTCATCTTGCCACTAATGGAAAATAAACAACTGTGGTAACATTACCAGCACTGTCCTTTTCTCGATAACCCAAAACTTACATTATTGTCCTTTTCCTCTGACAATGAGTAATCCCCAATTAGGGAGTTTACTAGATTGGACTTGGACCCAGGGAATTCCGGGCTTTGACTTTTTATTTCTCTTCTTTTTTGTCAACTTTATCATGTTTAATTAATCAATCATACAAAATTTGAATGTTGTTCAACTTCAATCATTGATTTTCTTGATGATGTTTGGACAGTGAGATTATGCACGCGATGTGGAAGCCTCAGAAGTTTAAGTACATTTACCTGTACGCGACGCTCTACGTGTTTACGCTGACGCTCCCGTCGGCGTCGTGCGTGTACTGGGCCTTTGGCGACGAGCTGCTCAACCACTCCAATGCCTTCGCTCTCCTCCCCAAGTCCGGCTTCCGTGACGCTGCCGTCATCTTGATGCTTATTCACCAGGTATTATATTCGTTTTTTGATAGTCAAATTTTGTTTCGAATTTTGCTGCATGATACATATATGTATGTATATACGTATGTTTTATGAATTGGTTTTTGTTGTCGGGCAGTTTATCACGTTCGGGTTCGCGTGCACGCCGTTGTACTTCGTGTGGGAGAAGGTGATAGGCATGCACGACACGAAGAGCATATGCCTGCGCGCGCTGGCTCGGCTGCCCATAGTCATTCCGATCTGGTTCCTGGCGATAATCTTCCCCTTCTTCGGCCCCATCAACTCCGCTGTCGGAGCCCTGCTCGTCAGCTTCACCGTCTACATCATCCCTGCCCTCGCCCACATGCTCACCTACCGCAAGGCCTCCGCCCGCCAGGTATTACCACTTTGCATGGCCGACGAGCATTTAAAGTTTAAACTCGGTCAATTATCCCCCTTCCGGCAAGGGCATTTTGGTCATTTACTGCTGGGATTTACTGCTGGGATTGAAGAGTAAAGAGTTAGAGAATAGATAGGTGGAGAGTCATTTTCGTTTAGTTATACACTACAGTGTGAGAGAGAGCCTAGTACTGTCTCCTTTGAGCTGGCTGATTTGACTCACGTTCCATTGGGACCCACTTTGGTTTAGGCTTAGTCTTTCAAACAAAGGAAAAACTATGTGTGACATTGCTTACCTAATTTACTCATCAACATTAGTTACAAAGGATTAGGCTCTTTCTCGATTCGATTTGATTTGATTATTTCAATGACCAGAACGCGGCGGAGAAGCCTCCGTTTTTCTTGCCGAGCTGGACGGGGATGTTCGTGCTAAACGCATTTGTGGTAGTGTGGGTGTTCGTCGTCGGATTCGGGTTCGGCGGGTGGGCGAGCGTCACCAACTTCGTGCGCCAGATCGACACCTTCGGCCTCTTTGCCAAGTGCTACCAGTGCAAGCCGGCCACGCCGCCGGGCAACGCCACCACTCACCACTAAAAGACACCCTTACCCTTTTGCTGCTGCTGCATATCTTTTGTAACATAGATGGGGTGAATAGTAATATTTGCCCTACATGTGATGCCATGTGTGCTTTCCTATATTATATATATATATATATTTTTTCCTCCACTCCTTAATTTAGTAGTCCATCGATAGGGAAAAATAGTGTGTTGCGTTGTTACGAATCATGATGATTCCCTTGCTATAAAAGCATAGGCTGATTAAAAACCAAAGATATATATGTTTTTAGTGTTTAATTCTATTCCTTTCTTTTCCCTTCTTCTCTTTTTGTTAATGGTTTGGATATTGTAAGAGATTTTGTTGTTATTGATTTACTTGCATCGCCATTATTACAAGCATGTTTCCAAAGTGGATTATAATATTGGGTATGGGCTTGTCTCGGATTTTAAATGCACTAAAGACGAGTGAGAGAGCTCTTTCTTTCTTTGACCTTTAAATACAGATTTTTAGTTTTTTGGTGGGCCCATCGAGGAAGCCCACATGGGCAGGGCAGCACTTTGTTATGCTGTTGATCACGTGCCCTTCTTTAATCCTTGATATTCCCTTCCTTCGATCCCACATGTGAATGTGAATGTGAGTGTGGAGAAGATGCATGAACCTCTCTTTCTGCTTCATGCTCAAAGCCTAAGCTACCCAATCATATTATTATCGGTGACTCATGAGATTCATTCGTCCAATTAACATAGTTTTTTCCTTTTAATTTTCTATTTCAATTGGGAAAATTGAATAAGGTTATATTGGTAACATATAAGAGTTAGGGCATGAGGTTGATTGACAAAATACATATTTACCGAGAAGTTCTAGATTCCATCCCAATACAATACAAATACCGCTTCTCAAAATAAAGAAATCAATAATCATGATATTGAATCCACTTCAATAAGCTTTGCTTCTTTCTTTTTTTCCCCTTAAAAAAACAAACTAATGATGATTCAATGTATTTTTCCTCGAGGATTCTACAAGTTGGTCCTCCATATCAATTGAATATACTATAAAACAATAATGGAAAAGGGTCTTATTATAATTCTATGGTGCTGATTAATAACAGAAAATGCAGTGATTGTTGTGATCCCACTTATGTGTGAACGTTCACAAGCTAATGAGTTGATTTGTGAAGGAGAACAACAACATATTCTATGTTTTAGACGAAACTAAGCATGCTTTTTATCGCAGTATAAATACCCTTAAGATATCCTAAGTTAGGCTAGTGATCAAAATACTTAAAAGAGTTGAAATAAAAAAATTGGTGGTTCCTTTTTTACGCGGTTACTGTAAAGACATTAAATAAAATACGTGGAGCGCTATTGGTGTCACGTTATTATCTCATTTCAACTAAATTTTCACGTTTTGCCAACGTGTAACACCATTTCAGCCAAATTTCCACATTTTGAATAATTGTCGATTGTGAAGGAAAAGACGTTTAGTGGTACACATTGACAAAACTTGTAATTTTGGCTGAAATGTGATAATGATGTGGCATCATCAGCGAGCCACGCTTATCATTTAACGTGACAGAGTTAAGGAACCAGCAAATTTCTAATTTGTAATACTTGAAGTATTTATACCACTACTTCATAATTTTGAGATTATGCCTTTTTTTTTGAAGGATTTAAGTGAATTTATACCGTCATTTTCTTTAATTTTTTTAGTTGGTTGTCTACCGTTACATTTTATCAAATAGACAACCAAACTTCATAATGTGTAATAATAAGGCCCACAAGATATATTGGCTTTCGATTAAAAAAAAAAAAAAAACGAAGATATATTGGCTTTGAATTTTAGACTTAATATATAACTCGGCCACATAATAAGGCCCAAGTATTTCTGACAGAAAGGACTAAGCCCTAGTTTGATGCTTGAACCCAAGCCCATACTTACTTTTTTTTAACACCATGCCCTAACTTAGTTTGATTCCAATGCCCTAACCCAAATTGGCTTGGGTTCATGACGGCAAAAATACTCAAAGTTTGGTCAAAGAACCCCTCGTGTACCCAAAGTTTAAAAGTGGTGGTAAAAATACTCAAATTTGCATTTGGGGAGTTGACCATTCCATTCTCGTAACGGCGTTAACTTACTCGTTAAATCTGGCCACGCGGACAAACGTGGGTTGTTGACATAACAATTTTTGCCATGTGAACGAGCCCATATCAGCCTCGTTTAAGAAAAAACAATGAATTAAACCCCTAATTAATACTACTTAATACAACTAATTGAACCCCTACTGATTACACTTAACAAAACACATTTGCCCACGTGGCCAGAGTTAACGGGTAATTTAACGGCGTTACGAGAATGGAGTGGTCAAGTCCTCAAATACGACTTTGGGTATTTTTGCCACCACTTTTAAACTTTGTGTACACGAGGGGTTCTTTAACCAAACTTTGGGTATTTTTATCGTCATTAACCCAATATGCTTTTGCCTATGTGGTCTAATCTAGTCGTCGTTCTTATTTCCCTTGAGATTTTATAATTTAAAATCCGTTAAATTAACATTATTTAATTAATAATTTCAACTAAATTATATGTATACATGATTTTTATTCCGACCAACTAGCTAAATTAATAATTCGTTAAATTTATGTTATAATAATTTTTTAACAAATATATAAATCTCAATTGATATATAAATTAATAAATCAATATAATAAAGATATTATTGCATAACTAATTATGTAGTATTTTAAAAATATAATTTTTTAATCATTTACTATTAGAAAAATATAAGAGTTATTGTTATTTTTAGAAAATAACATTGTTCTCTATGTAGACTCCATGATATTCAGTATCGTAATATAATTTTTTTTATAGCCATACTAGTATTCTTGATTTCTTAAATATCGAGAATGGATTTTGTCCCGAGATAATACGAGCATTTCTCAATCATGTTTTAGTTACGAAAATTTGCGGTTAAAGTCCTCAAACTCATTTGTTTCTTCAAGATAAGTCTTTGGACTCAATTATTGGTGGCTAAAATCCTTAAACTCATTAATTTCGTACAAATAAGTCCCTAACCATTAGTGTTGACTATTAAGTACCACATGACATCCAATTAACTACGATGTAGCATTGTCACATCATTTGACTGCCACGTGACACTTAAAAAAAATTATTCATAAATATATTTTTTAACTTGTTGTTTTAAATTTATTTTTGAAATAATTAAAAACCTTTGATTGAATAAATATTTAACTGTCACAAAGAAAAAAGATATTCTTATTCTTATTCTAATCTTATATACATATAGTAAATATAGAATAAAAATAGTTTAGTTTATATTTATATTAAATAATTAATATTCTTTTATGATAAAATTTGTTAATGCGTAAAAATGGCTTTAACTGAGAATCGGATCCAAGGTTTGGGTCCCGAGAGTGACCTGCTGAACACAAGGATAATTGAATGCTGAGGCAACGCGGGTTGACTAATGATCGTCAATGCTGGAGGCGAATCCGTCGTCTTGGATGAGTCTCCGGGCTGTCCTTAGCAATCCTTGGCGAACTTCCCTCGTGATGGCGAAGTCTGTATCACGACAAATCTCCTCGTCGGACTTCCCTCGTGGTGGCGAAGTCCGGGCGAGGTCCTTGTCTTGGCGAAGCTCCTCGTCTGAGCAGAGTCCTTGTCTTGGCGATATCCTCGTCTAGGTGAACTCCGGTCTTGATGAAGCTCCGAGCTGGTCTTGATGATTCTTCGTGATTCTCCTTCCTTGGCGAGCTCCTATGGCGAGGGAGGACCTGCAAAAAATGGTAGATTGGGCCCGTGCCCCGTCGCTTATAGTTGGGCGAGGCTGCCTAAGTATCTCAGTTTAAGAGAATCATGTCCCACGTAATTTCGGGTTAGTGATAAACGGCGGGTGAACGACGATGTGGTTTGACTCATCGGAAGTGCCGATATTGGCGGCGCGGGGGTGACCTTTGGCCAGATGGCTGAGTATTACCGGCGTGAAGTGTTCTTCGTCGACCTCGTTGGTGTTGGCGGGCTCACTGTCGAACTTCCCTCGTGGTGGCGAAGTTCGTCTCACAGCGAGAGCCTTGACCTGGCGAGGGGTGCTCCTTGTCGACCTTGTCGAGGTTGGCGAGGGCGCCTAACCTATAAAGGGATGCTCCTTGTCGACCTCGCGGGTGTTGGCAAGCTCCCCGTCGAACTTCCCTTGTGGTGGCGAAGTTCGTATCACGGCGAGGGCCTTGATCACCCGGCGAAGGATGCCTTCGTTGACTCGTCGAACAACTTCTCTTGTCGACGCTGAGGCTCTATTCTAGAACTCCTCTTAGTCGGGCCTCAGCCAACAAGCTCGCAATTCTTACTTGGGGGAGAGAGGGGCGACTTTCTAGAGAGAGAAAGCTAGAGAGAGAAGCTCTGGAGAAAGCTGTGAGTGAGTGTGGAAATGAGGGGGGGAAGGCTCATATTTATAGGAAAATCAATTCTCTGAAATTGCACCTCTAGGGGCCTGCGAATTTCTCCCCTGCTACAAGGGGGTTTTCGAGACCCCTAGCCCTGCAATAAGGGTCGTCGATGCTTCTCGATTCGTCTTTGATGTCTTCCGGTTGTTCGCGAGTCAGTGTGTTGAGTCCGGGGGAATCCGGAGGATTTCCCGGAGATCTTCGTGGTCTCGGATCTCCTCGTCGTGTGGAATAATTACAAGTTATGCCCTCGTCAAGTTATGACGAGGGTGCTTGTCGGCTCGTCGCCTTGTCACCTCGTCGCCTCGTCGGCTTGTTGCCTCGTCGCCTCGTCGGCTTTTCGCCTTGTCGGCTTGTCGCCTCGTCGCCTCGTCGCCTTGTCGCCTCGTCGCCTTGTCGCCTCGTCGGCTTGTCGCCTCGTCGGCCTCATCGGCTTGTCGCCTCGTCGCCTCGTCGGCTTGTCGCCTCGTCGCCTTTTTTGACTCCGGGCCTCGCGAATGTCTTGGTTCGTCGGCCTCGGGTCTATGACTTTCCTTGGTGGGCTTTGACCTTGGTGATAGGCTTTGACTTTTGTAAATGGGCTTTGACTTTTGCCAAAATGGGCCCAATTTTTATATGTTACGAAAAATGCACATAACAAAAATATTGATAACAATATGTATAAAAATTTAAATGTACCATCTATTTATAGATATTAACGTACTTTAAATTATTTAAACATAATAAGTACATATATACATTGTTAAAAAAAAATTATTATGTAAAACAAAAACTTACAAAAATATATTTTTTATAATTTTTTTAAATAAAAAGGCTTTGTTGCAGTTGAGTGACATTGAAATAATATCACATCGCAATCAACTGAATGTTACATAACACTTAATAATAGTCATTACTAATAGTCGGGGACTTATTTGTAAGAATTTGACGATTTTAAAGAGTTTAAGAGCCGAACATAGATGAATCTGAGGATTTAAAGCCGCTAATTTCTCTTTTATTTATTCTTTTGGTTATTGTTTTCCGCATTCATCTAATCATGGGTTATTTAATTAGCTGATGTTTGAGTTTCTCAAGACATCACTATAATAAGAATAATCATGCAGTGGTTAAACAAATGCTCCATTCCCAACCAAATTCAGAGGACAAAAGATCGCTCTATCGGCTCCATATTCTAAAACGCTTGTTCTATGCGCCACAAAGTATTCATTTTACTGAAATACACCTCTTCTTTTTATCTACATGGTTCGTTCGGGTAGCTCAGCATACGAAGTTGCCCCACAATATTTCTATTAGATCTACCGGGGGACCTTCGGAGCATAAAATCATTATCAGAGAGACCATTCGCGCCACTTTTTATTTAAACTAACGGGGGACCGTCGGAGCATAAAAATCATTATCAGAGAGATCATTAGCGCCACTTTTATTTAAACTTACGGGGGACCGTCAGAGCATAAAATCATTATCAGATTGACCATCCGCGCGCCGCTTTTTATTTGAAGAACCATTCAGTGCAACAACCTCTTATCAGGGCGACCATTGTAGATTGAATGATAAGCCAACTTCTCACCAATTTAATCAATCACCATTCTTCGAAATATATCGTTTCCTTACGTATTACGCTCTATTCAATTTGAGACGGATAACTTATTGGCCTCGATGTCAAAAATTAATAAAATTGAATAATAGTGCATGTACAATATTGTCTATTATTTGTACTATGATGTTCAATTATTCCCATTACCTTTCCCATCTTATAATTCAAAATCCATCCTCAAATCACGTGAAAGAAAAACCCCTTGAGACATAAACCGTTGTCGTTCCACAAGTTTTTGCGCCTTGAAGGTCTTCACATTATACAGCAGTTTGGATCGGAGCCGAGCATCTCCGGAGATCTGTGAATAAACGAGTGTCAGTAGATACAAAAAAGAGGGGAGAGGGGGTTGTGTGTTCATGGTAAGGGGTGGTAAGAGCGGATAGAACTAACATTTGGGAAAAAGCAGACAGATCAAAGTCCGGGGACAAGTCTGTGAGTATGTCGCTCGGGGGCTGACCGCATTCTTGCATTTTCTGCATGAGCTCCACGATCTTGTTGAAGTTATTGGGCTCTTTCTCATACACGACATTCAGGGCTTTTATGAGCTCGTACTGTCGCGAAAACCGGTCATACTCTTCTTTGCTCAAACTTGCTTCGTGATCTGCCAGCCACTTTGGATATTTTTCTCCGATTTCCTTCATGGGCTCGTGAAGAATTTCCTTCGACAAAAGCTGTTGCATCATCGTCTCCATTATAGATTCCATGTCCTACATTCCAATGGCAACAAACATTAGTAAAAAAGTTAACAAGAATCAGCTCAAGTAAGCAAACCGCGACAATGAGTTTGTTAGATTCACAAGAACAAGCTTATAATGTGAACTGAAGCAAAAACAAGCTAGAGACCGCGCCTCTAGCGATCGATAAATTTACAAGCTTTGCAGCTAAATCAAAACTGAGAGGGCATGAATTCACCGGATTTATTGCAAAATAAAATTAATCAGCCAACCCGAAATTGGTCCGGCTATATCGACCAAACTCTACCATAAAAAAAAAAGAAAGATAGATAGAAAAACAAGGACTACTCGTTAAAGAAAGCCAACCCAATCTCTCGAAAGAGCCACAAGAGAATACATCGAAAGCTCGTTGCACGAGGAAAAAAGCCATAAGGCAATACCATGATTGATATTAGCTATTGTGTCGTTATAAATATAACAAACCAATAGTAGTATGGAAGAAGTGTTTTTTTCTTTCTTCTTAAGAGTGCTTCACATAGTTGCAATTGTAGTACCTGAGAGGAAGCAAGCTCCTCGAACTGCTTGACCCAATCTTCCATGTTGGGCTCAGCGGGCGAGGTGACGGAGTCGAGGCCCTTGACGGCTTCTCGGGTCTGCTCTCTGAGCTTATCGAGGGCCTCCGACACCGCCGTTTCCTTGGCCTTCCCTTTCTTCGTCTTCTTCTGTTTCAGCTTCAGGTCGGGCAACCCCTTTCCCAGGCCTTGCACCGCCGACTCCGTGTCGTCTTTGCTTCTGCAATTACGAAGAAGACGATTAAACGGAGAAGCCAATCAATCAACCCCCTTCCAAGGAAAACAACAACCTGTTGTTGAGGTTGAGCGAGTGGAAGTCCTCGAGAGCACCTGATACATGAAGAATCAGAGACCGAGGAAGAGAAAATAGGCGAGGAGAAGGAGAAGGATTTGATTACTGTCGAGAAGGTCGTCCAAATCGTCGTCGCCGCGGTGGTCGGCCATCCTCAACGGAGTTCGAAGCTGGTGGAGAGAAATTGGAAGTAAGCACAAAATTCAACCGAAAATTGAGAAGATTTGAAGCACAAAAGGAAAAGAAAGAGACAAACAGGAAGAGAGATAATGCGGCAGAGAAGTCAAGTTTTGAGGGTTTTCTCTTTCAGTCTTGCGTTGCGCGACAGAGAAGAGATTAAAGTAAACCGACTTATAAAGAGTTCTAATTTTTTATAATTATTATGATATCATAGAAGAATAGATTATTGTAATTATCTTTAAATAGCTATTGAGTACAGATTTTTATTTTTATTTTTTATCCGAGAATTTGAAAATTGTTATAAATTCACTAACTTTGCACCTTGAATTTAAGTGGTAAGAAATTTGGTGAGTGGTGTGTTTTTATGGAAAAGATGATGGAGAGAAGTAAGATGTGAGTGAGATAAATGTAAGTGTAGAAATGTGAGAGGTGAATTTTATTCATCCACTTAGGGGGTATTTATAGGAAATTTGGAGCATACAATTGTTGACTAATATTGTGTGAAAATAAATGAGCATTTCACATTTATTCATAACACTCCCCCTTGGAATGCTCATTACAAGAATTACGTGTTCATGCTGCCTCATTAAAAACCTTACTAGGAAAAACCCAGTGGGATAAAAACCATAGTAAGGAAAAAAGAGTGCAGTCACGTAAAGCTCCCCCTCATGCTGACATGGGTGATAAATTCTGTAGTCTTCGCATCCCGATGTCATGAACATGTTTTCTGAAAGTTGAAGTAGGGAGCGCCTTTGTGAAGAGATCCGCCGAGTTTTCGCTGGAACGAACATACTGGATACTGATGACATTGTTCTTTTCCAGTTCTTGAGTAAACGAGAAAAACTTCGGAGGAATATGCTTTGTTCTGTCGCTTTTGATAAATCCTTCCTTCATCTGAGCAACACACGCAGCATTATCTTCGTAAAGTATGATGGGATCATCATTTGTTAGAAGACCACTTGTGGTTCTGATATGCTGTGTCACGGATCTAAGCCACACGCACTCACGGCTAGCTTCATGTAGTGCGATGATCTCAGCATGGTTTGATGATGTCGCTACGAGTGTCTGTTTCTGGGAGCGCCAAGAAATTGCAGTCCCTCCGCAGGTAAACACATATCCCATTTGGGATCTCCCTTTATGTGGATCTGACAAGTAACCTGCATCTGCATAGCCAATCAAAACTGGTTTCGTATTGTTAGGGTAAAATAATCCTAAATCAATTGTTCCTTGAAGATAACGAAACACATGTTTAATTCCATTCCAGTGTCTTTTAGTAGGAGTCGAACTGAATCTTGCTAATAAATTAACAGCAAAAGATATATCTGGCCGAGTACAATTAGCAAGGTACATAAGAGCTCCAATTGCACTGAAATATGGTACTTCTGGACCAAGAATCTCTTCGGATTCCTCACATGGACGATATGGATCCTTTCCTACATCAAGGGACCTTACGACCATTGGGGTACTCAATGGATTTGATTTATCCATATTGAATCTCTTTAAGATTCTTCTCGTGTAATTTGATTGATGCACAAGTATCCCCCTTTGAAAGTGCTCAATTTGCAAACCGAGACAATACTTTGTTTTCCCAAGGTCTTTCATCTCGAATTCTTTCTTTAAGTAAGAGATTACTTCCTGAATCTCTTCATTGGTCCCAATGATATTTAAATCATCAACATAGACAGCGATAATCACACAACCAGATGTTGTTTTCTTGATAAAAACGCAAGGGCAAAGCGGGTCGTTAATATATCCTTTTTGTAATAAATATTCACTTAGTCGGTTGTACCACATGCGTCCGGATTTCTTTAACCCATATAGAGACCTTTGCAATTTGATTGAATATCTTTCTCTGGGTTTTGAACTTGATGCTTCAGGCATTTTGAATCCTTCAGGGATTCTCATGTAAATATCAGTATCAAGCGATCCGTATAAATAAGCGGTAACAACATCCATGAGGTGCATATTTAGTTCCTCATAAACAGCTAGACTGATCAAGTATCTGAATGTAATTCCATCCATGACAGGAGAATACGTTTCCTCAAAGTCAATTCCGGGCCTTTGAGAAAAACCTTGTGCAACAAGTCGAGCCTTGTATCTCACAATCTCATTTTTCTCATTTCTCTTTCGAACAAATACCCATTTGTATCCAACAGGCCTCACATCTTCAGGTGTGAGCACTATAGGCCCAAAAACATTGCGTTTGTTAAGTGATTCTAATTCAACATCAATAGCCTTTTTCCATTCAGCCCAATCATGTCTATTTTTACATTCGGTAACAGACCGTGGTTCAGGATCCCCATTATTTTCGTCCATAACATCGCATGCCAAACTGTAACAGAGTGCATCATCGATGTCCATATTTCGGTTCCATATTATACCTGTAGTGGCATAATTAATCGAAATTTCTAGATTTTCCTCATTGCGTATTTCTTCAGGAATACGTTCCTCCATATTGGGGTCATCTTGTTTCTCTGCTCCTTTTCTTTTTCGAGGATTTTTATCTTTGGAACCGAGGTCTTCCACGCTTCAGGCGTGTTGTGATTTCATGAGTAACTTTGTTTTCAATTTGCCCTTTTGGAATTTCAATTTGAGCAGGAGCATTTTCAGCTGGTATATGAGATTTAGTCACTCTCTTTGTGTCCGTAAATGCATCAGGAAGTTGATTTGCTACATCTTGTAAATGCAAAATTCTTTGAACTTTTCCTTCACAATCTTTTGTGTAAGGATCAAGATGCAATAATGTTGGTACAGACCATGTAATTTCTCTTTCCAGCTGTTTTCTTTCTCCCCCTAATGTTGGGAAATTTTCTTCATCAAAGTGGCAATCAGCAAAACGAGCTGTGCAAATATTCCCAGTTTGAGGTTCAAGGTATTTAACAATAGATGGGCTTTCAAAGCCTACATAAATACCAAGACTTCTTTGTGGCCCCATCTTTGTTCTTTGGGGTGGTGCAATAGGCACATAAACAGCACAACCAAAAATCCTTAGATGGGATATTTTGGTTCTTGGCCGAATACAAGTTGCACTGGGGAGTATTTATGATATGCACTTGGTCTGATGCGAATTAATGCCGCAGCATGTAATATTGCATGACCCCATACCGAAGTAGGAAGCATTGTTCTCATTATCAATGGTCTAGCAATAAGCTGGAGGCGCTTGATCAATGATTCAGCCAGACCATTTTGTGTGTGAACATGAGCAACAGGATGCTCGACATCAATCCCAACTGACATACAATAATCATCGAATGCCTGGGATGTGAATTCACCGGCATTATCAAGTCTGATTTTCTTGATTGGATGATCGGGAAATTGAGCTCGCAATTTGATTATCTGAGCGAGTAATTTAACAAATGCCATATTGCGGGTTGATAATAAACACACATGTGACCATTTGCTAGAGGCATCTATCAATACCATGAAGTATCGAAATGGTCCACACGGTGGGTGAATTGGCCCACATATATCACCTTGAATACGCCCAAGGAACATAGGTGATTCTGTTTCAACTTTTCCCGGTGAAGGTCTTATGATTAATTTTCCAAGAGAACAAGCTTTACAATGGAATATTTTTCCTTGAGGGATCTTCTGGTCCTTCAATGGATGTCCATGTGTATTTTCAATAATTTTCCGCATCATGGTTGAACCAGGATGACCTAGGCGGTCATGCCATATGGTAAATATTGGAGGTTTGGCAACTACCATATTTGATTCAATTGCACTTATATACGTAAAATGCAATCCTGTGTGGAGTATTGGTAATTTTTCAAGTACGTATTTCTTCCCCGATTTATGCATTATAATAAACATATATTTCATGGCATTCTCAGTTGCAGACTGAGTATCAAATTCATGAGAATATATATCCTTGAAACTCAACAGGTTTCTTTTAGATCTTGGGGAGAATAAGGCATTGTTTATGGTAAACATGGTGCCATTTGGTAATGTAAAATTCGCTTTACCAACTCCTTCAATCAGATCTACAGGACCTGATATTGTATCCACACTGGCTTGTGTTGATTTTATGTTTGAGAAAAACTTTTTATCCTTCAATATTGTGTGTGTCTTTCCACAGTCGAGTATACAAAATTCTCCAGCTTCACGATTAGCTTTGTCCATTTGAAAAACTTTAACGTAGAGTGATCGTGCTGATAACGTGTTATAAATTCACTAACTTTGCACCTTGAATTTAAGTGGTAAGAAATTTGGTGAGTGGTGTGTTTTTATGGAAAAGATGATGGAGAGAAGTAAGATGTGAGTGAGATAAATGTAAGTGTAGAAATGTGAGAGGTGAATTTTATTCATCCACTTAGGGGGGTATTTATAGGAAATTTGGAGCATACAATTGTTGACTAATATTGTGTGAAAATAAATGAGCATTTCACATTTATTCATAACAAAAATCTGTTTATATAATATTTTTTTTAATATTTTTAAACATCAATAATAAACAAATTTAATTACTGTTAAGGTCGGATTTGGTCAAATCCATCATCAACACAACTCGTGTCGTTTTGTCCCATAAACGACGTAAGAGGAGGGCGAGGAGGTTCGTTGACCGATGGTCAACCAGGGAACATCCTCGAGGAGATTTAACCCGCGACGAAGTCTGACTAGGGTAAAGGTGAGCCGCGACGAAGTGTCCCATCACTCACTCGACGAGAAGCGTCGACGGCGAAGCGTGCAGAGCCGAATGACCACTCACGAGATGTGCATTTAATTATGCCCACCTACTCACTCGACGAGAGGCATCGACGACGAAGCGTGCAGAGCCGAATAACCACTGACGAGATGTGCATTTAATGAAGCCCACCTACTCACTCGACGAGAGGCATCGACGACGAAGCGTGTAGAGCTGAATGACCACTGACGAGATGTTCATTTAATGAAGCCCACCTACTCACTCGACGAGAGGCATCGACGGCGAAGCGTGCAGAGCCGAATGACGGCTGATGAGATGTGCATTTAATGAAGCCCACCTACCCACTCTGGCAGTCTGCTCTAAGAATTACGTAAAGCATGGGTTAACCACGCTTCCCTCAAAACACTTCGAGAGAAACTAATGATTGGATAGGAGAAAAGGGCGGGAAAAATGTAAGAAGGCATAATGTAAGCTCTATAAAAGGCAGGTTAAGCCTCATTTGTAAGGGTTCGCAAAAAAGGAGGAAGAAACCAGAGGTAAAGAGAGAATATCCTGTAAGAGAAAGGCTGAAGAAATAGAGAAAGTTCTTGTACTTAATCCTTCAACTGTCCAGCTATTCAACGAAAGAAAACTGAGCTCTTGTCGGAAATATAATAAATCAAAGATATTCACTGATCATTGTTGTTAACTTGTTCTTTGTGATTATTCTTATGACTGGAAGAGGGAGGTGAAAATCGCCCTCTACAATTACATTCAATTATAATGCAAGTCACATATATCAATTAAACTTGTAAATACAGTATCCATAAATTTGGAATTCCGTTTTAAATCCAGAACCATAATTTTTTGGTTCCAGATTTTTCCAGATTCATAAGTTTTGGTTACGATTAAATCTGGAACCAGAACTTTCTGGGCTCGGATTTTTAAAACTCGGTTATGATTTTTCTTTTATTCAGTCTGAATGGTTGATATTTTTTTTATCCGACGGTCGATTTTAAAACATAAAAAAAAATACAGAGTGAAACCGGAACGGGAGATTAGGTTCTTGATAAAAACAGAAACTAGAATTTTCGAATCCCAAAAAAATCAGAACTAGAAAATTTCGATTCGTTTTTACTGAATTTATATAAAACAAAATCAGAAACTGTTATGTGCATTTTTCGTAACATATAAAAATTGGGCCCCCTTTGGCAAAGGTCAAAGCCCGTTAAGAAAAGTCAAAGCCTGTCATGGTAAGTCAAGGCCCATCACCAACGCCAAAAGCCCGGGACCAAAGAACTAAGACATTGGCGAGGCCCGGGGTCCAAAAGGCGACGAGCCGACGAGGCGACAAGCCGACGAAGCGACGAGGCGACAAGCCGACGAGGCAACAAGGCGACAAGCCCCCTTGTCATAACTTGACGAGAGCGTAACTTGTAATCTTTCCACACGACGAGGAGATCCGAGGCCACGAAGATCTCTGGGAAATCCTCCGGATTTTCCCGAACACAACAAGTGGATTCGCGGACAACCCGAAGATATCGAAGACGAATCAAGAAGCACCGACGACCCCTTCTGCAGAGGAGAAACTCGCAAGCCCCTGGAGGTGCAATATTTAGGGAATTCGCAGACCCCTGAAGGTGCAGTTATCAAGGAATTCGCAGGCCCCTATGAAGTGCAATTTCAGGGAGTTGGTTTTCCTATAAATAGGAGCCTTCTCCCCCTCATTTCCACACTCACTCACAGGTTTCTCCAGAGCATCTCTCTCTAGCTTTCTGTCTCTAAAAATTCGTCCACTCCTATAGGAGGAAGGACTTGAATAAGAGCTGAGATCGATCTAGAAGCAGAGTCTTAAGCCTGAGAAGAAAGGTTGTTCGACGAGTCAGCTAAGGCATCCCTCGACAGGTGGGTAACCACGCCACCACCTGTGAGGTCGACAAAGGAAGAAGCGTCCCTTCGTCAGGATAAGGCCCCTCGTCATACGAGGCCACCTACCCCGGCAAGGTCGACAAAGGAGCACACCTCGTTAGGTCAAGGCTCTCGCTGTACTTCGCCCACACAAGGGAAGTTCGACAGTGAGTTCGCCAACACCAACGAGGTCAACGAAGAACACATCACGCCGGTAATACCCAGCCATCAGGCCAAGGGTCACCCCCGCGCCGCCAACAACGACACTTCCGACGAGTCAAACCACATCTTCATTCACCCGTCGTTTATCACTAACCCCGAACTACGTGGGACCTGATTCTCTTAGACTAAGATACGTAGGCAGCCTCGCCGAACCATAAGCGACGGGGCACGAGCCCATTCTACCCTTTTTTGCAGGTCCTCCCTCGCCATAGGAGCTTGCCAAGGAAGGAAAAGCACGAAGAATCATCAAGATTAGCACGGAGCTTCATCAAGACAAGAGTTCGCCCAGAAGAGGACATCGCCAAGATAAGGACTCCGTTCGGACGAGGAGCTTCGCCGTGAACCAGACTTCGCCACCACCAAGGAAGTTCGCCGAGGATCGTCAACGACAGCCCGAAGACTCATCCAAGACGACGGAATCGCCTCCAGCTTTGACGACCAACAGTCAACCCACGTTGACTCAACATTCAATCATCCTTGTGTTCAGTGGGTCAATCTCGGGACCCGAACCTTGGATCCGACTCTAAGTTAAAGCCATTTTTACGCATTAACAGAAACCATATTTTATACCATATTTACAACATTAATATCAATTCAAAGTGAAATTCACATACAATAGAAGAGATAAAAATACAATAGAAGAGATAAAAGTAAGATTAATTATTTGAAAACACTAGCAACCCACTTCTTGAATTTGTTCATTAAATATCATAATTATTGAAGATTTTTTTTTCTTCAATTATACGTTGGATAATTCACTAATCATCCAACTATTATTTTTTTCTTACTATTTTTTACTTGAAAAGTGAAAAACACACTTTTAATAGATAACCGAATAAGGTAAACACATGAATTTTTAGGATCTATTGATTAAAACAATAAAAAAAAAAAAACGAGTATAAATCAATAAACCAAACCTTATTATGGAGAGATTGCCCGAAGCCTAATTATTTCGTGTCTGCGACTGATGCTTGAGGGAGGTTAGGAAAGAGACGCTGTAAGTTCTCGAGGATTGTGGTTTTTTAGAATTACAAAAAATCTTTGACAGATTATTTATTTACAATAGATAAACTCATTTTATGAATTATTTTTATTTTGAAAAAAAAAAAAATACCTTAGAGATACGTACTTCTCAACTTTGCTTCTGTTAAATAATTATAATGATTTATTTATAAAAATAAAAACGTTTTTATATTGATATTCGATTCAATATTTTTTTTATTTGGAAAGATTAAGTATTTATATTAAAAAAAATACCCGTGTATTGATATATTAGTGAACGTAAAAATAGGAAATAAATTTATAGTTACCACCAAATTAGGAAGATATTTTGGCAATATTCAGATTAATTATTTATATTTATAAAATAAGAAAAACGTCTTAGACTCGTAGTATATATAATTATTGTTAATGCGTAAAATTTACTTTTAACTTATAATCGGATCCAAGGTTCGGGCCCCGAACTGGGCCCAGTGAACACATAGATAATTGATTGCAGAGTCAACGCGGGTTGACTGGCGATCGTCAAAGCTGGAAGCGAGTCCTTCGTCTTCAGTGAGCCTCTGGGCTATTCTTGGCGATCCTTGGTAAACTGTCTTCCTTGGCGAACTCCTCGTCTTGGTGAAGCTCCTCGTCTAAGCGAACTCCTTGTCTTGGCGAAGCTCCTCGTCAAGATGAGCTCCTCGTCTAGGCGAACTCCTTGACTTGGCGAAGTTCCTCGTCTAGGCGAACTGCTGTCTTGGCGAAGAATCGAGGTGTTGTTGATGATTCTTCGTGATTTTACTTCCTTGGCTAGCTCCTGGACCTACGAAAAAAGGTTGATCAGGCCCGTGCCCCGTCGCTTATGGTTGGGCGAGGCTGCCTACGTATCTCAGTTTAAGAGAATCAGGCCTCACGTAGTCCACGATTATTAAATAGCGGGTGATTGACGATGTGGTTTGACTCGTCGGAAGTGCCAATGTTGGCTGCCCGGGGGTGACCTTTGCCAGTGGCGAGGGTGTCATAGTAAATGGCGCGGGTGTTGGCGAGCTCGTATGACAAGGGCCTTGACCGGCGAGGGTAGCCTTGGCGACGTCCGATGATATCAGGCGAAGCGTATGACAACGTCGAACAACTTCTCTTTGGCGAGGTTCAGTCTCTTAATAAGTCTCAGCTCTATACCATCTCTCTTGACGAGCCTAGTGGTGGTGAAGGCTCCGACTTCGGTAGGAAAGGAGGGGGTGATTTTCTAGAGAGCTGTGAGAGGATATGTTGAAATGAGGAGGAGAATGGTCCTATTTATAGGTAAATGAGGTAATCACTTCTCCCTGAATCAGGGGAATTAATGGAGAATATCATTCCTTGGTGACCAAGGAAGGAAAACTAATTTGCCTTGTCATAGAGCCTTGTTGTGGCTCCTTGTCATGGCGAAGGTCTCATCGGTGCTCCGTAGCTCGCCTGTAGTGTCTTCTGGGTGTCCGCGAGCTTGTATGTTGAGTCCGGGGGAATCTAGAGGACTTCCCGATGATTTTCATAAGCTCTGATCTCCTCGTCGTGTGAAATTATTGAGAGTTATACCTTCGTCATGCCATGGCGAGGTAGCTCGTTATGGCGAGGAGGCTCGTCGGGGGACCTCGTCGGGGGACCTCGTCGGGAGGTTCGTCGGGGGACCTCGTCAGGAGGCTCGTCGGAGGACCTCGTTGGGAGGCTCGTCGGGGGACCTTGTTGGGATGCTCGTCGGGGACCTCGTCAGGAGGCTCGTCGGGGGGCCTCGTCGGATGGCTCGTCGGGGGGCCTTGTCAAGATGCTCGTCGGGAGGCTCGTCGAAGGGGCTCGTCGGGGAACCTCGTTGGGAGGCTCGTAGCGGGCCTCGTCAGGAGCCTTGTCAGGAGGCTCTATTGGACATGTGTCCTTAAACAAGCTGTCTTTTCCCCAATTGTAAAAGATTTTGACCAAAGTCGTTGAATGAAAGATGTTACTTATTATGTTAATCTTACTAAAGTTTATGGTAGAGTAAAATAGAATGTTTTTTTCATAATTCATATAGGATGCAATTATGTTAATATTATCACAACCGATTCAATGTGAGGAAGAATTAATAATCATAATAAATGAACTTAAAATGTCCGTGACCTGATTAATTGGGTGGGAGCCCATTAATCGTATAAGGTAATTAATGTGACTAAGTGATAATCCTATTCTGGATTAAGTGTGTGTGTCACACTCACTAGAAGTGCATTAAGTATGAAGCGGCTTCATACTGGATTGGACCTGACTTAAACACCGGAAGTTGTTATATAAGACCGTCATTGACAACTTGGAGTTGAGTCACTAGTAGATGATCAAATGGATATTCGATCTAAGTCCTGAGTGACCTCGAGCCTGGACTGTTGACTTGATTGTTCTTTGATTTAACTGTTAAAGAACACATTTTACTGTCGTTCCCAATACTGCTTTTTTAGGAACATGATAGTCAACAGATAAGGGTAGCTTGGTCATAGACACGGACATCACACAGCTCTCTTCAGATTCAAAATGATTCCCTTGATTGTTAATGGTGAGAAGTGAGAGGTACCCGTTCGCAACTTATGAATCAAAACCATAAGTGGGTTACTCATAATATTACTAACTGAGTTGAGGATGAAAATGCAATGAGAGGCAAAACAGTAAAAACCGCCTGCTCGTGTGTGGATCATCAAGTGAAAGATCAATAACCCAAATTTGATTGTATCAATGGATACCTTGCTATAAAGGTAATAATATATAGTGTATCACTAAAGAGTGCAGCCTCAGGTTTATAGTTGAATAACACCGAGGTTTGACGAACCACTAGCAGTTCGTTGGAGCTTCAGTGATACAGGTCCATGGTCCCCAGGATAGCTCCGTAACGGATGATACATACGTGATTTACACATTTGGTATGTTTTATCATTTTTCAGGATTCATAAAACTAGAGTCTGTGTTAGACCTTGGAAGTTTTATTTTTGACGTGACAAAAGTACCAAAGTTTGGTGCTGGAAATTTAACTAATAAAAAAAGTTGAATTTAGATTCTTCATTAACTGTAAAGTTGTTGGAAATTAAATTCTAAGAGACTTAGCTTTTGGAACGAGTCGTTTCGACGTACGGTTTGTGATTTAGAGAATTTCCAAGTTTACGATCGTTTTCGTAAATATGTGAAATTTAATCACATGTCACGAATTTAAATGGTTGTGTTGCACCACGGCATTTAATGTGTGATATTGAGGTCAGAGGTCAATAATATAATTTAATTATTTGGATTTAATTATTAATATTCTTATTAATAATTAATTAATAATTAATAGATTTATATTATTTAAATAAAAATATATATTTGGTATATATATAATTGTGTAGAAATAATGCGGCCCAAGTAAATGTGTAAATTGGGCTTACACGAATTTGCTTGGATTTGGACTTTCGAAATATGCGGCATATGTACCTATGGTTAGGTATTAATGGAAAACATTGAAATTAATTTGGTTCATTAGATCGGTCAAGTTTGATCTTAACCGTTGGATCATGATAATTAATTTGGCGAGCTAAATTCGAAAATGACTTGGTGACCAAGCATGGATTTCGAAATTGCTTAATTAATTATATCCATTGGATTAGTTTAAGATTTAATCTTAACCATTGGATTGGAAATTAATTAATGGTATATATGGAAATGCAAAATTTGAGTTTAATATGATGGAGATCGAATTCTATTACTTGGTAATCAAGTTGGAGAGTTGACTTTGTCCTAAATCAATATGATCCATTAGATTGGTTATGGAATTATTTCCAACCATTGGATCAAGCTTATTGATTTCAAAATTTTCATATACATGCATAGGGAATTCGAATTCTCTTATATAAGGAAGTGATTGGATAATTGATTTATTCATGGTTTCCTTATTTAATTAAATCCCTAATTAATCCTAACCATTGGATTATTGGTGATTCAATCTTGGACATTTGTTTGGAGTGATTAATTATATTTTGCCCATTATAGAATTCGAAATTCATGCATGGAAGCTTCCCTTATTGGCTTCTCCATGAGCCTATAAATACAAGGCTCATTCTACACATTTCACACACCTTCCCCAGAGCATGAATTCGATCTCTCTCTCTCTCTTTCTCGCTAGAGTCTGCGAATTTCTTAGCCTCTGATCTTTCTTTTCTGGTTCGGCTTAGTGAGACGTTATTCTCCGAAAGCTTTAAAACAACCATCAGTTAAAGTTTTTGCGACGGAGTCCTGCCGGCGAAGCCCACGCTTCGGGACGAGGAGTCGAGGAGAATATACAGGAATATCACGGGAGTTTCCCTCAGCATCAGCGAAGCCCTGCCCAGTTCAGAACGCGCAGCCGGCATGGTCATCACCTGAGGTACGGCCTTATGCATTGGGTCAATAAATGCAAACCTTTATTTATAGTTTATTTATTTCCTATAGAGTAGATTATTAATAATGAATTTATGAAAAGTTAAATTAGTAATAATTTATCAGATCTTGATTTTGGTTATTATACGATGTAAAAATCGTTGAACGAGTAACAAGTTTTTCCGCTTTAAATATTTTTTAAATGTTACCCGGACGGCTTGATGGCATAAATCATGATAATATTATTGGGAAACGTAATGAACTTCCCAATAATTGGTATCAGAGCCATGGTTCAAGGATAAATAATTACGTAATTTATTTAAGGTTCTAAAATGAACGAATTATTTGATGAATAAATTGATTTTAAAATTGAAATTCAATTTCTAGATCTTTTAAAATTAATTTAATATTGGGTACTTCGGGTACTTCGGCAAGGCCCAGGCCACGGGTAAACCCAGCCCAGACCATTCGGCTAGCGAGCAAGGGCACGCCTAGGCCCAGCGCACGGGCAGGCCGTGCAGGGCTTGGTCCAGGCCCGGTAGGCTTACGCTGCCTGGCAGCGTCGTGGGCCTGCGGGCCTGTGCCAAGGGCACGCTTCCTGGCAGCGTTCAAGGCCCTCGGTGGACAGCCCGTGGGGAATCCGTGGGCATGTAGGCCCGGGCTTAAGCCCGATTAGCCCACGTGCTTAATTTTATGTTATGGGTTGAATTTGTAAACCCGACCCAAATATCCATGGATTAATTAATTTATTTTATTTTTGAATTAATATTTATGAATTAAATTAATTATGTTTTATTAATTAATTAATTAAAATATGGATGTTATTTTTAGTAAATAACATTGTCTTATTTTTCAAATTCATAATTTAAAAATATAGATGATAATTCTTTGAAGAAAATATCATTGTCTTATTTTTAATTTTCATAAATAATTATTAATGGGCTATTTATGTGAATGATAATTCTTAGAGAATAAGTATCATTGAAATATAATTATAAATTCATCATAGATATAATTTGTTAAACCTATGTTCATAACCCTTGAAACATAGTGTTTATGTTAAGGTCATTATTAATATGTCGGTATAGGATAGATATAAATAATGAACAGTAAATAAAATTTATTTGTTATTAGTCGGAAAAATTTCAAACGTACAATCTTGCTTAAGGAAGAAGGAATCAAAAGTGGGGCCGGTTCACCATCCACTTCAAGGTGACCTTTTAGGACCCCTTCTATCGAACTGGAGAGCCTACGATTTGATCTATCACTACCGACGAAGTAATAAATATATGACCAGACTTATTAGATATTACCCCGGTAATTATAACGCCTTAACATAAACGTTTTAATGTGTGTCATTAAAAAGAGTTTATAATAAGTTTTTATAACTTAGTAATTTTAAAACGTTATTTTTCTAAAACAATGGCATGTATAGAATATCTTAAAATGTCTCCATTATTACTGTCACACAGTCTGCTGACCACACCCCCTCGAGTCACCTTAGTGTGTCCATTCCCCAAGGAAGGTGTGCTTGTGGAAGGTTTGACACTGTGATAGTTCCAAAAGAATATGGGGACGGAGGAATCTTAGAATTGGACCGCGAGTCACCCTAGTGTAACCATTCCCCAAGGATGACGTTTCCAAGACTAATCCGAGAACTAAAAATAATGGGTTAAGCTTGCACGGAAGTTGGTGCTTCCTGACCGTCTATGGTGATAGTTAATAATCATAGGGAACTTTGGTGGTTCTTGTTTGGAATATTAATTTAGTTTATGACTAAAATTTAGTTTAACCAAACTACACTGTTGATCCCATTGAGTCACCCTAGAGTGACCATTCCCTATGGACGGCAATGACGTGTACAGTCGGTTAAATTATCACGAAATAGTTAATGGGTTTAATTAACGTTTTCCCGGAACATATTTGCATCATGTAACTATTTCAAACCTTTTTCCTAAAAACATTCTACCTACAATAAAGTTTAATAAGTTTCTTTTTCAATGCCAGTCAATATGTCTGATCCTATTTACATTTCGGATGGGGAACAAGATTCCGTGAACTCTAATTCACCATTTGAAGTTGAACCGAAAGCGATTTTTGAAAATGACTCTGACTGGTGCAGGTATGATTCTGATTGCAAGATACTCAGTCATTACCTTGAACAATATCCTGATAGAAGTCAGTCATTCAAATAATCGTTGCTCAAGGCTTCAACGAGTGAGATAAAAAGGCTTATGGGGAAGGTGAATAAAGTAACAAGTCTTGTCACTGAGGCAATGGCTAAAGATAACAAAAGAAAAACTGAATCAATCGCTGAACCGGGAAGAAAGGAAAGAAAAGTTGGGTTGTCGGCAATGTGTTTCAAATGTGGAACAAGGAAGAGAGTGCATGGTCAGCTACTTTGTCACAGGCACATCAGTTCAGCAAAGGGTAAAACCTTACGTGAACTTCTCTTTAGATTTTATTGGAGAGATTTAATCTCAGATCCATAGTTTAAAATTATAATCATTGTAAATGTTTTCTATCTCAGAAGTGGCTTTTGCGAAGGAGAAAAACGGACATGGAGCCTTATGCATTCAGTGTTGGCTTAAACCTAGGGAAAACGGGCATACAATGTGCCGAGAACATCTGTGGGCTTCGAGAGGTAAAAACTCTTCTGATAAACCCTATTAGTTTTTATTAGAGAGATAACATCTCATATCCATAGATAAAAAAACACTAATGTTTGTCCGCTATTTTTCTTTTCAGGTGGCAGCGAGAGCTCTATAGATGGGAGCTCAGCAGAGATCGACCGTGACTAATACTCGAGCGTCTCGAAGAAGGAGTCAATTTTTAAGTCTGTTTTCGATTCTGTTATTGTTATGTTTGTTTAAGCTATGAATAAACCTCAATTTATTTTTGGATATGTTAGTTGCATGGAATTATCCTGATATCAATGAAGTGTTATCTTTGTTTTGGGTTATGTGCAATATCAAGATAAAAATAATAAGTGACATGTTGTCTTTAACCTATAATCTCGGCCTGCTCTAAATTTTGACATGTCAAAAACGGCATTTTTAATCTTCAAATATTAAAAGATAATGATTTTTCTTAGAGTTTGCCACTATTTCACTGCTAAAGAATTATGTGACTTAGTCACAGCTTCGCCAACAGGCAGCTTCGCCAACAGTGCTTGTTTTCGAAGAGAGTGCAGAAAGCACGGTCCTAAATCAGAACTCAGAGGTACTCAGACGTAGTGGGAGGTTCAAAAGACCGGCTGAACGCTACGAGCACACCTAGTTAGAGTTTCACCTAGCTGTTTCTAACACTAGTGTTGAAGATCCCATAGGCTTTAAGCAAGATATGGTTGATTTGGTACTTTTGCCACGTCAAAAATAAAACTTCCAAGGTCTAACGCAGACTCTAGTTTTATGAATCATGAAAAATGATAAAACATATCGAATCTTTAAATCACGTACGTATCATCCGTTCTGGAGCTATCCAGGGACCATGGACCCGTATCACTGAAGCTCTAATGAACTGCTAGTGGTTCATCAAACCTCGGTGTTATTCCTTTATAAACCCGAGGATGCACTCTTTAGTGATACAATATATTTTATTCCCTTTATAGCGAGGTGTCCATTGATACAATCAAATTTGGGTTATTGATCTTTCACTTGATGATCCACACACGAGCAGGCGGTTTTTACCGTTTTGCCTCTCATTGCATTTCCATCCTCAACTCAGTTAGTAATATTGTGAGTAACCCACTTATGGTTTTGATTCATAAGTTGCGCACGGGTACCTCTTACTTCTCACCACTAAAAATCAAGGGAATCATTTTGACTCTGAAGAGAGCTGTGTGATGTCCGTGTCTATGACCAAGCTACCCTTATCTGTTGACTATCTTGTTCCCAAAATAGCAGCATTGAGAACGACAGTAAAATGTATTCTTTAACAGTTAAATCATAGAATAATCAAGTCAACAGTCCAGGCTCGAGGTCACTCAGGACTTAGATCGATTATCGATTTTATCATCTACTAGTGACTCAAATCCAAGTTGTCAGTAACGGTCTTATATAACAACTTCCGGTGTTTAAGTCAGGTCCAGTCCAGTATGAAGCTGCTTCATACTTAATGCACTTCTAGTGAGTGTGACACACACACTTAATCCATAATAGGATTATTACTTAGTCACATTAATGAACTTATACGATTAATGGGTTCCCACCCAGTTAATCAGGTCATAGAAATTTTAAGCTCATTTATTATGATTATTAATTTTTTCTAACACTGACTCGGTTGTGATAATAATAACATAATTGCATTCTTTATGAACTATGGAACAAACATTTTATTTTACTCCACCAGAAACTATAATAAAATTAACATGATAAGTAACATCTTTTATTCAATGAATTTGGTCAAAATCTTTTACAATTAGGGAAAAGACAGCTTGTTTAAGGACACATATCCAATAGAGCCTCCTGACGAGGTCTCCTGACAAGGCTCCTGAAGAGGCCCCCTACGAGCCTCCCAAAGAGGTTCCCCGACGATCCCCCTCGACGAGCATCCCGACAAGGTCCCCCGACGAGCCTTCCGACGAGGCCCACCGACGAGCCTCCTGACGAGGTCCCCGACGAGGTCCCCCGACGAGCCTCCCAACGAGGTCCTCCGACGAGCCTCCTGACGAGGTCCCCCGACGAACCTCCCGACGAGGTCCCCCGACGAGCCTCCTCGCCATGACGAGCTACCTCGCCATAGCATGACGAAGGTATAACTCTTAATAATTTCACACGACGAGGAGATCAGAGCTTATGAAAGTCATCGGGAAGTCCTCTAGATTTCCCCGGACACCCAGAAGACACTACAGGCGAGCTACGGAGCACCGATGAGACCTTCGCCATGACAAGGAACCACAACAAGGCTCTATGACAAGGCAAATTAGTTTTCCTTCCTTGGTCACCAAGGAATGATATTCTGCACCCGAGTCTCAGGGAGCCGAAGCTGCTGGAGGAGCCCACCATCATGAGAAGAAGGTTTGCGGGGTTTAGATCCGCAACATCAATTCTCTGCACCGTTTCACCGTTTATCAGCATCAGTATAAACTGTTCCATCCGCCGTTCAGCAATGGAAATAAGGACGGTCCCGTTTTTGGCCTGCTGATAAATTCAGTGAGCGTTAATAAACGACACATCGCGATATATGCGATCCCACCAAGTTTTGGAGACGCTCTTGAATCTCATCAGGGATTTCGCCGGTAATTCAGTTAGGATTTTAGATAATACAACCTCTTGGGGAAAAATATCTGAACTGTTTTCCATTGTAATTTTTTAAGAGAAAAAAGAGGCTGATCGTTGATCGGAGAGAGATGGCTACACAAACCGCGGCTTGAACTGAATTAGTTCGTCGGGTTTTCAGCTTTCTTCATGCTTGGGACACATGTCTGTAGGTAATTGAGTTTAGATAGGATTTACGAGTACATTCAATCCATCACGTCGTCTAGGCTTGAGTCAATCTTAATGGTGATGTGATATTAAGGTTGGATTTGTCATCAATTTTTAGTATTCCCTGAGTTTATCATCATTAGGGTTATTTAATCCCATTTAATATCTTGATAGCCATCATTGGTGGCTATTTTGAGGATCAACGCGGTTTCATAGTTTAAAAAGTGGCATATTCACTATCGAGCTGCGGCAATGTTCATCGATTTATAAAGAAAAATTGATCAAAGCCGCGGCGTTCCAGCGGTTAAGGTTTCAAAACAGTAATTTTTTTATTTCAAAAATATATAATACATAGAGCCTCTATAAATTAGTATATATAGTCGCGATTAAATAATTTAATACTCGATTAAATTAATAGTCGCGATTAATAAAATAATATTTTTGTTCAGTCCTGACTGGGACCTAACTAGCTAAATTAATAACTCGCTAAATTTATAAGATAATATATATATATTCTTATAAATCTTAATTAACACTTAAATATTATCTCGATATAATAAGCCGAAATAATTTTTTGTTAATAAAGATATGCGTTTATGTAATTATAGCTGATTAATAATTTTGTTCTTGATCATATTAATGTCTAAATTAATAAATTAATAAATTATTAATTTATATGTTAATTAATAATCCGATTATAAGATAATATTTTTTGCCGATCCCAATAGTATCAATTTATATAGGTATAGCCGCAGTAGGTTTGAATTTTGCCGAGGTTATTTTTCTAAACCAACAATTTTTTTTCAGAAAGAACTGCAACGTTTTTAAAAATCGATAAATGTACCTCAGCGTACGCAATAACTACCCTGGCTATTTTGTTAAACGTGTAACTTTATTTTGCAATTTATGTTTAAAACTGAACCCTATAACACAATTTCCAACCGTAGTTTGGTGATTACGATCGTTATGTGTTATAATCGCAAGTGTCGTTAGTTTGAACATATACAGTGAATTCGAAGATCTAAACGTACAACACACCAAAATTTCAACCTTCGGATATATATATATATATATATATTCATGATTTATACAATAAAAATCCTTAATTAAGCTAATTCAAAACCACCTATCGGTGGTGCAGTTCCATTATATATGTATATATATATACATACATATCTATATATATATATATGAAAAAATATGCGTAAACATGAAAAATACAAACTAGCTAGCTTATAATAAGAGAAATTGGAAATAAATAATAAAAAAAAAACATCAAAACAAAGAGGCGATGCTCTCCAGGTACTCATGGGGACGATGAATTGTTACCCTGTGTTGCTCCTCCCATGCTTGCTGCCACCTGTGGAAAATCTACAGGTCCTCTGCTGCCGTTGGAAACTCCTTCCCCACGAAGTCGAGGCGAAGCACCTCGTCCCACAAGTCGATGGAAAAAAAATGCTATCTCCTCAGACTCGATTAGTATTCTAAAGGCGCAGTGGAGAACCCCGTCAACCATGGCCGTTTTCGGTACCGGGCGATCCTGCCTTTGTTGAACACTTGCATGCATACAAACGGATGACTCTTCTTGCCGACGCACAAGTGGACGACCTTATAGTCGTTGGTCATGACGTCGAGTCAGAAACCTAACGCCACATGGACTTCCTCAAACTCGGATGAATACACAGGTGGAATCGGAAGACGTCTTACCTGCCATGTCGCCGATTATAAAACGCGAGTCGCGTCACCTCTTCCCACTAGAGTCTCAGGAAGACTAAGCCGTTGGAGGAGGCCACCATTTGGAGGATTACAGTGGCGGAGTTAGGCGGCACACAGATTCTCTGCACCCTTTCGTGGTTGACACGCTGCACCATTATAAATATTTCCGTCCCCCGTTCAGCGAAGGCAATCAGGTTTGGCCCATTTTTCTCCTGCCAACGAACTGGGTGAGCGTCGATAAATGACTTATCACTGATGCCAGCCTGCCAGGATTTACAGACTTTCTTCAATCATATTAGGGGTTTCCCCTTGAGTTCCACTAGGATTTTGGAGAACTCGATCTCATCGGGAAGATTATCCATTGTACTTTTAAAGAAAAGAGAAAGGCTGAAGAAACTAATGAAACATGAACTGAAACTGCATCTCGTTATAAACTTGGCAACTAGAGCGACGCTTAGAGTTAAGGACGCGGCTTCTTTTACCACAAAACCGCGGCTTAAAGCGAAACAGTTCGTGGGGTTTTGGTTTTTCTACATGTATGGGACACGTGTCAGCACGTGATTAGGTGTTGCATTTTTTTGCAACTACCACACTCCATCACGTCGCCACTAATATGATAAGGGTGGTGGCTATATTGTAAACCTTTCATTATAGCCTAGCCATCATTAATTAAGGGATTTTTTTTATCTGGTTTAATTTTTTTGAAGCCATCATTGGTTGCAATGTGGGTTACACATGTGAGTAAGCCGCGACTGTGTTCAACGATTTTAGATTAATCAGGTAACTTGCCGCGGTATAAATACAGCCGCGGTATGGTGTATGGTGTTCTTTCTTGTGTTCCGACCGCGGTATGAACAGCCGCGGCCAGCAACCAAGCATGAATAATCGTGCTTGATGTTTTAGGGATTAAGGTTTAAGGTTTAATGGTTTAGGGTTTAAGGCCTTCCGGAAAAGCAAGCATGATTAAGTGCGGCATGATGTTTAAGGATTTAAGGTTTAAGGTTAGCTTTTATGCCTTACGGAGTTACATATGCCGCGGTTATGTTATAGAAGCCACATTATGCTCTTAAAACCGCGGTCCTTTGGCATGCCACGTAGGACATACCCCGGCTGGAGTACTTAACTCGTTGAAATTTTACACTATATATATATCAGTACGTAACCATATCCTCCCCCACTGTAGATATATAATTCTATTTCAACGTATATAATTATCACCCATGGTTTAATTTGGTAAGATATGTCAAAATTATTTGTCGTACATATATTAATGTATATATATATTACTATTGAATTTGTTTCGATCATTTAGAATACTAGTCCATGACGCAAAGTATCATTTAATCGTTTCAACTAATTATTTTATGCAGAATATATAGTCCCCCACCATGCACTTTATTTAGTGTTAGAAACAGAGAATGATTTATTATTTTACAATAGTGATACATCTAGCTATATATATAGTCTGAGTACTTAAACCCTTATAAATAATCAAATTGTTCATTAATGATAAAATTAAACCCGTACGTTTTTATTATTTATAATTAATATTTACTTAACTATATATATATACTACTTATTATTATATATTTCTAAAACTTAATTATCGTTAAATTAAAGAGAAATAAAAAGTTTTTGCAAAACCGATCATGTGGAGGTTTCCAATCCGAAACGGTTGGAAACCACAGTAGTACTATAGAGACGTAAAAAGCCAATTTTAATGTCGAAGGAGTTGATGGGCACTCTTAAATTTTGTTCATATATATCCTTAAAATGTGCTCCAATATTAATATAAAACAAGTTTTAGATGTGACAAAACACGATCATTATACCGTGATTTGCACAATACTACTGCGGCTTGGTGGTATTTTTTTTCTCGTGATGGTGTCACTTCTAAATATCAAGCCGCGGTATTTTCGTTTTAAAAATCCAAACCGCGGCATGGTAAAAAATTAGAAAAAGAAAAATAGCAAACAAAATTTAAAAAAGCGAGCGGGAAACCACTAAACCGCGGCTTTTAGCGGCAGGAAATAAAACCAACACTTAGAAATTTTTTGGGATGGTGCTTTGGGGAGTGAGGTGGGGGCCATACAAACTGTGTATGGTTAGCGCGTGACAAACTGTGTTCTGCCGAGGCTCTTTACCCATACAAAATAATTACAAGCTTTCTTGTCAACATGATGCCGACGGAAATAAAACCAAACCGCGGCACGGTTTATCACGCGCTAACCTAGCCGCGGCTTTGTTAGTATATAACCAAACGACGGTATAGTTTGTCACGAGCTATTTTAATCCAAAATGGCAGAAACCGCCACAGAAGGAAAGCCCATATTAGTTTATGATGCAGTCTATGGGCACATATGAACATTCGTTTCATTACCTTCATCTCGGTTGAGCCTTTATTGTATCCAGACTGTCTAAAGGTTAGTCATGACTTCAATACATTGATTTTTACACGAATTAAAATAAGTAAAATAAAAGACGAGAAATTGAATCCAATACTTAAATTTCAAGAACTTGATCCTCCTCTTCACATCTGAACGAAATAGACTTCAAATTAAACCCCTGAAGCTTGCAAAATTAAAATTTTATGAAAAACTTGATATCTGGAGAATAAGCCGCGGCGTTTCTTAAGATTAACCCCGGTATTTATTTGGGTGGGGCATGTTGTTCTCTAATTTGGTCGCGGTTAATTCATCACGCCGCAGCCTAATGGAAAAAATAATCATGAATAACCGGAGCGTGATGTTTAAGGGTTAGCTTTTATGCTTTACGGAGTCAAATATGCCGCGGTTATGCTATACAGGCTGCATTATGTTCTCAAAACCGCGGTCTTTTTGCCTGCCACGTAGGACATACCTCGGCTGGATTACTTACCTCATTGAAATTTTATGTTGTATATTACAATTAATATATATCAGTACACAGTACGTACCCATATCATCCCCCGTACTTTACATTATAATTCTAATATTTCAACGTATATATCACCCACAGTTTAATAATTTGGTAAGATATTCGTACGCAAAGTATTATTTAACCATTTCAACTAATTTATTTTCAAGGTATTACTGAGCCGTTTCAACTAATTAATTAATATTGTTGAATGATTTATTATTTAATTTACATTAATAGTGATATATATATATATAGCTAGCTACATATATATATATATATATATATAGTTTGAGCGTGTACTTCTAAACCCTTATAATAAATAATCAAGTTGTCCATTAAATAATGATAAAATTAAATCCGTACGTTTTTATTATTCATAATTAATATTTACTTAACTATATATACTATAGTAATTACTATATATATTTATAAAACTTATATCGTTAAATTAAAGAAAAAGAAAAGTTCTCGCAAAAGCCCAAATGTGGAGGTTTCCAATCCTAACGGCCGAAAACCACATTAGTACTACAAAAATGTAAAATTATTAGCCGTTATATATTATTGTTGGATTAATATTTTGTGTTAATTCGATCGTTTAGAGTACGCAATGACGTATTTGACCGTTTCAACTTATTTTATGTATAATGTATAGTCACACCTCTTTATTTCCTGTTAGAAGCGAACGAGTGATTTATTATTTAATTTGACAATATATTATATGGCCGTGTCTGGTAGATATCATATATATATATATATATATATATATATATATAGTCGACATATGATAACTATATATATATATATATATATATATAGTCTGACTTTTATAAATCCTTATAAATAGTCAAGTGTACGTACTTTTAATTAATGATAAAATTAAAACCATTTTGATTTTTTATAATTAATATTAAGTTAACTAATTATATACTTCTAAAACTTATCGTTAAATCAAAGAAAAAAAAAGTTTTCAAAAAAGCCGAGATATGGTGGCTTCCAATTCGCGGTATAGTCAGTTATACCGCGGTATATGCAGTTAAAAAATACAAACCGCGTCATTCGAACAAATTGGAAAAAGAAACTTAGCAAAAAAATTCAACAAAGCGAGCGGGAATGAAATAACTGCGGTTTAAAAATACATATGTCGCGGTCTCTACTGCCATGAAAAAAACCAACACTTAGAATTTTTTTGAAATGGTGCTTTAGTTGGGTAATGGGCAATAAACCGTGGTTGGTAAACCTAGACCACTGCGTAATAATGAGGTATCGGGCAAATTTTCCTTTTTCATCCGCGGGAGAATCTAAAATAACGAGGCTTGAGCACGAGACCAAAAATCAAACGTATTGGTATATTACTCACCGGAGCAGTTACTTATTTTAGCTGCGGCGTTTAGTTTTTCTTCCTCTACAAGTTTCTGACTCCATAAAGTTGCGGCGGAGTTATTACTTCGCCGCGAGTTTTTGTGGATTCACGTAAATAAAGCCGATGCAGTATTTTATGTTGCCGCGACTCTGTTAGCTTACCCGCATTAATTTCACTTTTCTGACCTTTTCCTTCATTTGTTTTTCCCCCTCTCTCTCTCTTTTCCCTCTTTGTCTTTTTTCCTTCTTTCTCTCTCTACTGTTGGCCACCTTCAACAGCCACCATCGCCAACGCAGAGGGTTACTGTCGCCATATTTGCCGTCGGAAAGTCCCCCCTCTCTCTCTCTCTCTCTCTCTCTCTCTCTCTCTCTATAGCACGTTTTAACTATAGTCTACCGCTACCATCACCGTGGTTAGGCAAGGATTAAGAATAACTTTTAGTGTTTGAATGTGTGAATTAAGTTTTGTCTTTTTTAATGTATTTTAGGCTTACTATATTGAAAATGTTGGTTAGTGTTTTGTCTTTTATAATGTATTTCAGAATGCCATTTATATTTCGTTTATTTGGAATGTTATTTTAAGTTTTGTGAAGTTGATAATGATATTTATTGTTTTTTGGGGGAATATTATTAGGTTTCATTCATTGGGAATTTTATTTTAAGTTTTGTGAATTATGTTAATTGAACTTTTGTGAAGTTGAAATTGGGAATAATTTTAATTAGTTATAAATATTTGATATGAATTATGATATGGTATATACCACGATATCAATATGTCGCAAGATTTCGATGATGAGTACTTAGAGGAGTATATAGCGTCGCAACCACGACCAAGTCTATCGCCAAAGCGCGACAATCCGACGACGTCAAAGAGTGCCGATGCATTATTTAAATTTTTATATAATATTAATTATGTTTAGAATTGATTTCATTAAATATTATGTATGCGTGGTTGTTAAATAGTTAGGAGCGTCGCAACCACGACAAAGTCTATCGCCACCGCGCGACAATGCGAGGACAGCAAAAAGTGAATGTGTGTTAGTTAAATTGTTATATGATATTAATTATGTTTAAAATTTGTTTAATTAATATTATGTATGCATGGTGGTTAAATAATTAGGAGCGTCGAACACACGACAAAGTCTATCCCGACCGCGCGACGATGCGAGGACGTCAAAGAGTGAGGGTGCGTTAATTAAATTATTATATGATATTAATTATGTTTAAAATTTATTTAATTAATATTATGTATGTTGGACGTACATGATTAGTATGCCCTATAATTCAGATGCAAATGCCACTTGTATAGATCATGACGTTTACTTCGTTAAAGATTAGGTTTATAACTTATCAATGACAGTCTATTTTCAGTTATTCTTATAAATATAATGAATGTTTTGATTCCATAGTTGTTATAATTTACAATTGTGTATAATGTTATCACATTGGGTCTAAGTGAGGAGGTTTAACATACACAATTGCAATTGTGTATAACATTATAAGGATAGAACTGGTCAGATATGATTTGTGCATATACACAATTATAACATTATAGTTTGTTAAATGTGAGAATTAATTATAAATTCGAATTATATTCTAATATGCGAAATTTAAATATTAAATCTTGAAAATATAAAAGATTTGATTTATTAAATCTTTTAGGGTATTTTCTTACTTATTAAATCAAATCTTAGAGTGAAAATCTCCAAGTAGTTGAGATATGATCTCAAAGTGGTTGGGCCAGTTTCCTATAAATAGGAGAGCTCTAAAACCTGAAAACATAACTTACACTTCTCTTAGATTTTGACATTCTCTCTCTCTCTTTCTCTCGCTAGGGTTTCTGCGATTTTCTCTAGGGTATTGTCCAGAGAAATTCGACTTTAGGGTTTAGGGTTCTATTCAGTGGGAGCCCACACATCCCGGCGGTCAAGATCCGGAGTATACATCAGAAGACTCGTGGGAGCTATCTTCGAGATGCAATCAAATGAAAAATTGCAGGAGCTCAAGAATGCAAAAAACGTGAAGAACAGAGATCTAGGTCAATATCAGAATTGCGCAACAGAATCGTGAATAAAAGGTACGCAATTATACTTATTGATTAGATAATTATTTGTTAATAATCAATGGCTTAATCAACTCGTGTGTTAATGATAAATAAATTCGAAAATTAAATATCAACGATTGGGATGATTATTTTCGAATCTTATTAGTCGGATAAGGTAATGAGAATTATTGGTATGGGACTTTAATTTCTGTGAAATATTTTTCAAGGTTACCCTACGCACCCTTAAGGTGATCGTTAATTTATCAGAGGGGATTCATTAAAATCAGACCCCGCACAATATATTAATGGAGGTTAAATAATTAGGAGCGTCGAACACACGACAAAGTCTATCGCCACCGCGCGACAATGCGACGACCTCAAAGAGTGATTGTGTGTTAATTAAATTGTTATATGATATTAATTATGTTTAAAATCTATTTCATTGATATTATGTATGTATGCTTGTTAAATAACACTATTATTAAATATATAGTTGTTGACTTATTGCTTAAGAAACATGTGGCTCGAAGAAAACTTGTATTGGGAAATAATGGAAAAAGAAAAACCACAAATATGTTTAGAGTTAATAAAGTAAGAGATATAAAGGTAAAAAAATAGCGGTGAAATTTGATGTAGAGTTGCAACCAAGGGGAAGGGTGGTTAGCGCGCTCATGAGCTACATTGGTGAAATCTCTGAACGCAACAAAAAAGCGCGAGCACAAGTCGAATATCTATCTAGAGGAGGTCGAGCCGGATACCGAGCACTCGATCAAAAACATTTAAGTCATCGAAAATAAATTTAGTCATCATAATTTTATATTTTAATTTTGTAACAGATTTTTCACTTGTCGTCTTTTAGTTTGACGAAACTAGAGAATGGGCTTCTCGGTCCGAGTTAATATGGGTGGAGAGGAGAACAACCGAAGATGGGAAACTAAAGGATCCTAGTTTAGAACTGATCAAATGTAGCCGATGTTCCGATCCCGAAGAGGAATTCATTAGGAAGTATCACGGGGACGAAGAACGAGCGATTGACTACGATGGGATATTACTGGGTTTTCACATGTTGGCCATGTATGCCAACGCACATTTACTGAAACGTAAACACAACTCCATTGATGTCCAACGCCTCGATAGTGAATCCTTCGATGACGTCGTACGTTTATATCATGATGATGTATACGATTTTGTGAATTTTCATGAATTGAACATATCATGGATCCATGTTTGCCAAAGGTATGTCGTTTTTTCCAATTGTTATCATTTTTCTTTTTTTATTGAAATTACATGATAATTGATTTGATGCAATTATAACATTCTTTATGCAGTTACTTGTACGACAAAATGACTGAATTCAACCATTACAAGTACGGTTTTATGCCTCCATTGAGCGATTTTGGGAATCAAAGCAATGAGACCTAGAAACTTGACATCTCGATGATGTTAAAAAAGATGAAGAAATGCGTGAACGGACAAGTGTTTATTTTTCCATACAATAGTCGCAATCATTGGATTTTGACCATACTAGATCCTTGGAAAAATATGGCACATATCTTAAATCCTTTGGAATCGGATCAGATAACCGATCATTAAGATACCTAATTACCATGTAAGTTTCTCATTACAATTATGTTATAAATAATTATTTTAGTAGTACTTGATTCCTTAGTATTATATATATAACTTCTAACAAAATTGATTTCAATCAAATTTTGTTCGTAGATCAATCAAAATTTGGAAAAGAAGACATCCAGTTAAGAACCTGTCCAAGGAAGATCCAAGGATTCTCTTTACGGATTGCGCGAAACAACCCGGCAATGTAAAATGCGGATACTACGTGATGAAATATATGCAAGACACGGTTACAGAAGGTATCGGCAAAAACCTATCATTATACGCATATAGTTATTAAACCAAACATATTGATGATTTTAGAATTGAATTAGCGAGTTATGTAGAAATTTTTTTTTTTTATTTTATTTTTTGTGAAGGTGTATTTAAGTACTTTTTTAAAGGTGTATTTAACTACTTATTTGCATTGAATAGAGAATTGTTTGTCATGTTAAGAACTGAGTTATACGTACATGTACAATTTAGTAATAGCGTTTGTTCTGGGTTTGTTTATAATATTTGAATATATAGGCAAGCTAGCTAATTGCAGGTTTAAAACTAGTTTGGGCGCTCCCGCGTGCGCGCGTGGGGGCTTCCGGGATCCGCGGAGCCCTTCTAAGCGCGTGAGGGGGAAATCGAGCGCTCTGGGGGGCTTTCTGCCACGTGGGAGGGCTCTTGAGCGCGCGGGAGGCTACCAGGCGCGCTCGAGGGCGTTACGGGACGCTTCTGTAATAAATATGACCGCGGCACGACTATAAAATAAATGGAAATAATTTTTAAACTAGCCGCAGCACGGTATTCCAACATGCCGAACGAGCCAGGCTAACGTTTATAAAAAGCCTGGGCGTAATATAAACAAGGCCGCAACTATTAATACATTAATACAACGACTGAAATAAATATTAACCGCGGCTCATTTAACATTCTCAAAATGCAAATATTTCTTGTTGCTGCCGCGGTAGACAAAAGCGATAATATATTTGTACATAACACGACTCACTCGCTAAGCTCCACGGCTTATTAAAAATAAAATAACGGCTAATTCACCTGGCACCGCGGCATATTTTAAAAACTCGATATTTAAATATCAGCAAGAGGTTTTATTTCCAAAATGAGCCGCGGTTTAGATCAAGTATTCCAACTGCACAATTCACATATTAATGCGGTGTATTTATAAACACTGCGCTCGCATAGCTTAATTTTTTTACAGAAAATTTCAAAACTAAGTCCCGACGTGTTCTTTAACCGTATACCGCTGTTGTTTTTACTGAAATATCGTTGATTCCTGAAATAAAAATCGCGGATTATTTTAGTAGTTATCCGTCGAGATAAGCCGCGGTTTATTTTGTAGAATATCTTGATTTGCTCATAAACATTGCCGCAATTATATTAACTATGTCACTGTTGTATTAGCCGTGGCTTTGTTGATGAAGACCGGGGCAATCCTTTGGTTAAAAAAGGGTAACCACAATGTTTTTGAGATGTCAAAATAATTTAAGACGCGGTACGTTGCAATTTAAGCCGCGGCTTTTTTTTGTTTACCCACCACGTTTCACAGATGTGCTGAAATATTTGAGGCCAAAGTACCACTCGTCTATCAACCACTTTTCAAAACTGTCCTCAAAGGTTTCAAGGACTGTTTTAAACTGTCTTTAAATCACATATTTGTACTAGTATTAACAGTTTGGCGCTAGAAGGAGAGGATACTTGAACATTGATCTAGGGGTCCCCGCCAACACTCCTTGGAAGAACCCGGAGTACGAAGACCTTGCTATTCAACATGACAAATCGAGTATGTACTTCACAGCAATCGGTGACGAGCGTCGCCCTCAACACGAGGGCCCAGTCCCTCGCAAGGCAAGCCCTACCACCTCGACAGAGTTTGCCCCCGTCTCTGACGGCGAACAACGATGTCTAGAAAGTCGTCAATAACCTTTAAGACGACGAGGAAACAGACTCTCGACATTCTCGAGGACCCGTCTCTCACCACGGCGACGAAGATGAAGACCACCCGAAGGGTCGCCACCTGTCTCCCAGCCGACTCCAGAACTACCCGGAGGGTCACCAGGGGGGTCGCCAGGCGCAAGACCTCAACGGCGATGAAGACGAAGACCGCCCGAGGGGTCGCCAGCCGTCTCCCGGCCAACCTCGGAACCGCCCGGAGGGTTGCCAGGCAAAGACCTTAACGGCGACGAAGACCGCCCAAGGGGTCGCCAGCTGTCTCCCAGCCGACCCCAAAACTACCCAGAGGGACGCCAGGCGCAAGACCTCAATGGCGACGAAGACGAAGACTGCCTGAGGGGTCGCCAATTGTCTCCTAGCCGACCCCAGAACTACCCGGAGGGTCGGCTATGGGGTCGCCAGGCACAAGACCTCAACGATGACGAAGACGAAGACCGCCCGAGAGGTCGCCAACTGTCTCCCGGCCAACCTATAGACTACCATCAAGTTTTCTAGGGGGGTCGCAAGGCCTCAAATCCCGACGACACTCAGGATTGCCAAGCAGAAATCGTTTATATTGAAGATTACCCAGGGAATCGCCAGGAATGTCACCAACCTGCACCTGACCACCAACAAGATCGCCATTGGAATAACCGGAAGGGTCGCCAGGGAGGTCGTCTGATTTCGCCTGACCGCCCCCAAGGTCGCCTATGGGATCTCCACGATAGAGGCCAACCCTTGCCTGATTACCCTCGTAATCACAGACCGCAGCGCAACGAAGACATGCTCAACCTTTTCCAAGGCTTGAAACAGGAGATAAAAGATTTGTGTTCCGCTCAAGAAGGAAGACCAAGCGCTCGAAATACGCTGGAAGAAACTATCTTTCCACTGGCGCCACATCTGCTCGTCGCAAAAGCCATAGGTGCCTGCGTTTTGCCATAAACTTGGTCTACGACGGCAAGAGCGATCCGATCTACTACATAGTCTAGTACGAGGCAACCGTGTAAATGAGAAGATACTCTGCCAACGCAAAGTGCCAAGCATTTTTACTAACTCTCACCGGTACCGCGTTCAACTGGTATCAGCGCTTACCCAAGGCAAGTATCCTCTCGTTCAACCAGCTGAAGGAAAATTTCATTGCACGCTTTGCCAGCGCCAATGTCCAGAGAAATGAGAAATTAGATTTATGGTCCATCAAGCAAAAAAGCGACGAGCCATTGCAGAATTTCCTCAACCGCTTCACGGAAGAATCCAACAAAGTTAGCGACTACACCGACGGCGATGCAGTTACCGCCTTAATCGATGGGCTGAAGACGGCAGCGTTCTTGATTTCCATTGTCAAAAAGAGACCGACAACCATGGCGGACTTCATGGCGAGAGCAACCCAACATATCTCCGTCGAGGAATACCTCGCCAATCAAAAGACATTGGAGTAAGGAGGTCGCCGTCGAGAGGAAGACCATCCGAGCAATGATTCTCGAAGAAAAATGAGCCGCATCGACAGTGACAGGAGCCAGAGGACTCAACCGCGACGCAACGATCTACTATTGGGCTCGAAGTGACCACCCAGGCACCTCACGCCACTAACGACGACGCCAGACGACATCCTCGCTTTGCATGGCGACAAGTTCAGGGAACCTCGCCCAATACCGAAAAGTTTGAGGAAGGACATGACCCGTTACTATCACTTTCATCGTGACTACGGACAACGGACGTTGTTGACGCGATCAATCATCGTCAACCGTCACGAATTTATGTCAATCCAATTTCTTGTAATACGTATGATTTTGCCGTAATGGATACTGATATTCCGTCATGATCACGAAGAACACCAAAAATAATATTATATATAAATAAGCGACGAATATATAATTGAAAAAGTAAAAAGCGAAAGAAACGACATCAATATTTTTTATAGAGGTTCATCCCAATGCGGTAGTTGACTACTTCCTCAAAAATATATTATCGATTTTGAGCGAGTACAACTAGATGAGAAGAAGAAAAGAGAAACCATAAGAACGAAATGAAAATGAAGCCACAAGTGTGCCAAAACGTCAAGCCGATAACTCTCTTTTGACGAAGCACGTACATGTACAATGAATCTATATTTCTTATCTCAGTGGGTCGTTTGATCTCTCATCCCTTGCTCTTCTATTCTCTTCTCTACATGTATATATAGAGCCCATGCAAGTGTACGTTTCTTTGTACATGTTGCCACCATCCTTATTTTTGGGGACGACTCTATCTTTTTAATTGATTTCAACTAACAAAGAGAGGACACGTGCTCTCTGAAGTCGTTGAGGATTTTTCTTCATTTTTTCCATTAGAAAATAATGCTGAAGAATATAGTAAGAAAGTGGTTCCACCATTACTGGAAATAATGGGTCAATAATTTGAAGGCTCCGTATTTAACGTGGTCTTGCAAGCTGAGAGTTTTTCCAATATTCTAGGAAATACTATGTCCTTGCAACGTATCAAAGCCAAGAGAATATCACAATTTAATTCTCTCCTCTTTGTTGTCTCATGAATATTCGATGATAAAAACCAAATATTTATTCGGTTTTGCATCAAATATCGAACCCTTTCTTTTTTAATAATAATTACCATATTAATTAAAAAAGAGGAAATCGTGAAAGATTATTTCTTTTATAGCCAACTTCCCAAGCAACGATAAAATTACTCTAACTTAATTAATAACTATCAGATTAATTAAATAAGGAGATCTTGCTGAAAGGTTGTTACTTTTTCCGCTAGTCCTTCTAAAAGACAAACGACACTTTCTTTGGCTTAAATAATAAACGGCGTGTCGTTTACGACAAATGACATGTCGTTTCTACTAAGGACGAAGTCCAACATCAACAGACGTCGCAGTGCTGGAGTCTACAGAAGCAGATCGAAAGCCTCATCCAAGATGGACAGCTGAAAGAGTTCGTATGAAAATTCGTAGCAGAACAAGGAATGTCGACGCCTCAGCAGCACCAGAATATCGAGCGACCCGCGCAACCGGCGATGCCGCAGTCTGCGGGCCAGAGCGACGACCAAGGGAAGGCAGTGGCAACAACCCCGCTAAATGTCATTTCAACCATCTATGGAGGCCCAGAAACTGGAGATCAGGCAAGAGTCGACGAGCTTACGCAAGAGCCACGAAAGAAGATCAACTGCCATTCAAAGTTAACCTGATGGGCACCACCTTCCAATCCACACCGACAAAATGATTAACTTCACGGAAGACGAGGCCTTCGCCACTAGCCATCCTCACAACGACGCAATCGTCGTCGAAGCCCAAGTAGCAAATAATTTGGTGAAAAGGATCCTGATCGACAACGGGAGCTCCGCCGATGTCATCTTCAAAGCAACCCTAGAAAGGATGAACCTCGGAAAAATAGAAGTTGATCCAGTCAAAACTCCACTATTTGGCTTTGCCACAGAGTGTGTGACTACAGAAGGGTCCATCAAATTGCTGACGACATTCGGGTCTGAAGACGGAGAACAGGTGACCCGCATGGTCAGCTATCTGATCATCGACCAGCCGTCGTCATACAATGCGAGCATCGGAAGACCGACTCTCAATAGCCTCCAAGCTATAACCTCCCCTTACCACATACTCCTCAAATTCCCCACTCCCAAGGAGTCAGAATCATGCGGGGTAACCAGAAAGAATCACAAGCTTGCTACGGAAAGAGTGTACGACGAAGTGTGGCCATCGCCATGGTCGCTACCATCCACCTAGAAGATGAAATGCCAAAGAAGGCAGTAAATAGCCCTGACACCACTAACCCTACTGTCGAACTCAGAAGAATACTCTACCTCGTCCGCCAGTACGAAGAAAAGTTGAGAGGCATCGAGAGCACATACGGGATCAAGCAGGAAGAACTGCCCGACTATGCAGTATACCGACGTCTCGTAATAAAGATACATACGCGCCTTCAAAAGCATAGAGCAACGCTCGCCATACGCAGACCCAGAGTCGATTCCCAGCCGCGGACCGTCGTAGAAAATCCGGCTATCGCTGACTCTATCCCCGACCTCACTTGTGGAATGAACGTCCCTGCGGCTGAAGAAAAGAAAGGCAAGGTCTCTCCACCGCCACAAGAAGAAAACGTCGCCCCAAACAAAACAATATGGACCATGCACGTCAACGGGGCCTCAACATCATAAGGAGTTAGAGCATGAATCGTGATTGTGGAGCCCTCATCGCCGGACTAAACCCTGACAAGAGGCTTGCCATGAAAAACCTGAAGATATGCTGCTACTCGAAGCTGGTCGCAGACCAGATGAACAGCAAGGACACGAAAGGAGAAGCAAGCCTGCTGGCGCAGTTCCAAGAGGCCCTGGGTCGCCCAGCACCTATGCCATTGTATTATATCGTCCAGGCTCCCGACCACACGAACACCGAAGATATAGCCCTCGCTGGAATGACGACCAGCAACGACGAAAAAGAACAGGAAGAGGCAGCAGACAAGGTGCCTCTGGAGCAACTGACCTTCCACGACGAAGTCTTTGCCATCGACACCAGAGGAGGGCCCAAGTGGATGACCGCCATGATCGATTACCTCCACGAGGGAAAGCTACCCGTGATACCCGCCTGATGCTAAAAAGGTCGCATCTCATGCTACCTAGCCTTTCTTGCTTTATTTTTATTTCCCAAGAAGCGCGAAGCGCATTGTCAAGCTCTGACGACAAGCAAACATTTCCCCTATCAAAAGCAATAAAAATTTATCCCCTTTTCGCAAAACTCCTTAGTTTTTAAGCAATTACTTCACAATTCCGCTAAAACTAGGGGGTGATAAGGGATAACTTAACTTGCTACACGGGTGCGAAAAGCAAAAATAAAGAGCTCTAAAGTCCACAAGTATCCAGTCTAGACCTAGTCCCACCGATGTTTCGGCAACTAAGACCGACTACCCCGGCAGAAAAAGGCGAGGCACATTGCCGATACAAGAAGACCACGCCGCTAACGGCCCAGATAGGCGAGTTACGCCGCTAAAACAGAAGACCGCGCCACTATGGCCCGGAGAGGTGAGCTACGCCGCCAGCTAAGAAGACTACGCCACTACGGCTCGCAAAGGCAAGCTACGTTGCCACCTTACCAGACTATCGCCCCACATATCGGGAAAAGCAAGCCGGAAGAAGAAACCCCAGAAGACCATGGGTGACCAGAGCAAGACGGGATGAGGCAAAAGTCCAGGAATAACGGGGTTGTTCCCCGTTGGCCATGGAGCGTGAAGAGTCGCCGGGCACTGGCACCAAAGTCCAGCGAGTCACCGGAGTAACCCGGAGCATGGCACCAAAGTCCAGCGAGTCACCAGAGTAATCCGGGGCATGACACCAAAGTCCAGCAAGTCACCGGAGTAAGCCGGGGCATGGTACCAAAGTCCAGCATGGCACCAAAGTCCAGCGAGTCACCAGAGTAATCCGGGGCATGGCACCAAAGTCCAGCGAGTCACTGGAGCAAGCCGGGGCATGGTACCAAAGTCGAGTGAGTCATCGGATCAATCTGGGGCATGGCACCAAAGTCCAGCGAATCACCGGAGTAATCTGGGATATGGCATCAAAGACCGGCGAGTCGGCGGAATAATCCGAGACATGGCACAAAGACCGACGAGTCACCGGGACAAAATTGGACACGGCACCTGTAACTTTAATATTCGTTGGTTATAAAGGATAAGGTGAGCCCCACAACAACCTCTAGGTCGGCAAAGCTCCCCCAACATCCAACTATCAGACGTCGACAAAAGTGATACACCCCCGACAAGACGGTCCTTCATATATTGACGACGGACCGCTAACAGGGAAAAACCATACTCGACAACATCTTCATCAAGGTACGAAAGTGATAAAATAAAAATATCAAATCATATAAATGCGAATGTCAACATGCAGGAATAAAAAAGTCGATGAAAAACTCACCATCGCCAAGAACACGAAGTGCGACACACCGCAGGGAAAGGCTGCGCAAACCTAAGTTATACGAAAAAAGAAATAAGAAAAGCAACGAAAGCATCTAAAGCAAAAAAAAACTACTAACAACGATGAGGGACCGAAATCGATGGACGAGCCTCCCGAACCGACCATGGCACGCCCATTGTGTCAAAGAAGTGGAAAGTGAGCGAGCGATGGCCATTTTCACGAAGATGAGCATCCTGGCATGCCGCGAAGCCTCGCCAGTACATCTTGTCAGATTCAGCTCCCAGTAGCTCCTTCGTCTTTTCAGCACCCGCGACAATGGCGTATTCGAGCGCCACTAGCGAAGACTCAGCCGTATCAGCACGTCTCTCTAGACTCGAGATTTTTCGATCACGCTCAGCCAGGTCCGTTGTCATCTCCTCTATACGGCATTGCGCCTCCCGAAGTGCGGCTGCGTTAGAACGAGATGCCTCGACGCGACGATCCGTTTTGACACGAGACAATCGGCGACCATCCTTGAATCCCTCGGACCTCGCCTTTCAGTTCGCAAGCCTCTTCGAAGCCAACTCGACACGAAGAAAGTCACACTCGGCCTGAAGATCCTTTTGCATTTATATGTGTTGTCGCCTTATCTCAGGATTATGTGGCATCCGCTTAGATAAGAAAGACTTGGTAAAATTAAAACCAATCTTATCCACTTATTATTAAATTTGAAATATATATATAATAAAATTCGAAAATAGATTATCTAGATCCAACGGTCAAGATATATCTTAAACCGATCTAATGAACCAAACTGATTCAAGATAAAATAAAATACCCTAGACTTGGTAAAAGCTCTAATTCGATTTTATCCATACCATTTATTCGAAAATTATATATTATATATATTATTAATTAATTTCCAATACAACGGTAAAGATTAAATCTTAAACTGATCCAACGGATATAATTAATTAGACCAAATTCGAAAACCCCAATCTTGGTTACCAACCTATTTCGAATTATGGTTAGGATTAAAATCAGTTATCTTAAACCAACGGTTGATAGTAAATCCTAACCGATCAAATGGATTAAATTGATTAAGGTTTTTCTTAAATACAAAAAAAAATTGGTACTTATGCCGTAATTATGAAAAGACCAAGTCTAATCATGCGAATAGGAATCAGTTCCTTATTTCTTGGGCTCCGTATCAATTTACACATATAAATATATTAATTATTAATAAAGATATTAATGATTAAATCCAAATAATTAAATTATATTAATATCTACTGATCTCAATACCACACATTTAAATTTCATGATGCAACACCATCATTTAAATTCGTGACACGTGATTTAATTTCGTAGTTTACCGAAACGATCACAAACTTAGAAATTCTCTAAATCACAAATCCTACGTCGAAACTACTTGGTTCTAAAAGCAAAGTTTATTCGAATTTAATTTCCAACAACTTTCATGTTATAAGAAAATCCAAATTCCACATTGTTTTGTCAGTTAATTTGGTTACCAAGGTATTGTACTTTTGCCACGCTACTGATAAAACTATCTGATGTCTGACACAGACTTCAGTTTTATAAATCTTGCCAAATGATTAAACATCTCAAAATATTCCTATCACGTACGTATCATCCGTTACGAATCTATAATGGGGATCATGGACCCGTATCAGTTAAGCTCCAACGAACAGCTAGGGTGTTCGTCAAACCTCGGTGTAATTCCACTATAAACCCGAGGCTTCACTCTTCAGTGATACAGTATATATTATTCCGTTGTAACAGCAAGGTGTCCATCGATACAATCAAATTCGGGTTATTAATCTTTCACTTGATGATCCACACACAAGCAGGCGGTTTTTACCGTTTTGCCTCTCATTGCATTTTCCTCATTGACTCAGTCAGTAATATCATGAGTAACCCACTTATGGTTTCGATTCATAAGTTGCGCATGGGTACCTCTCACTTTTCACCACTGACAACCAAGGGAATCATCATGACTCTGAAGAGAACTGTGTGATGCCCATGTCTATAACCAAGCTACCTTTACTGTTGACTATCATGTTCCTAAAATAATAGTATTGGGAACAACAATAACAATGTGTTCTTTAACAGTTAAATCAAAGAATAATCCAGTCAACAACTCAGACATAGGATCACTCAGGACTTAGATCGAATATCCATTTGATCATCTACTAGTGACTCAACTCCAAGTTATCGGTGACAGTCTTATGTGATAACTTCCGGAGTTTAAGTCAGGTCCAGTCCAGTATGAAGGCCCTTCATACTTAATGCACTTCTAATGAGTGTGTCACACACTTAATCTAGAATAAGATTATATCACTTAGTCACATTAATGACCTTATACGATTAATGGGCTCCCACCCAGTTAATCAGGTCACAGACATTTTAGGTTCATTTATTATGCTTATTATTTTTTCCTCACATTGACTCGGTTTTGATTATAATAACATAATTACATCCTTTATAAACCAAGGAATAAACATTCTATAATACTCTACCAGATATTATAAAAAGATTATCATAATTAGCACCATCATTTATTCAACGACTTGTCATACTATTTTACAAATAGGATAAAAAAAACATCTTGTTTAAGGACACATGTCCAACAGGATGGTCATCCCGCCAAGAGGTCTCTCCTGGCACCTCCGTAGGAGCCAAAGACAGCACCGCCCGTACAACGTGCCGATGAGCAACATGAGAAGAACGATCATCTCCACCAAAAATCGGAGGGCTCACCCGCCGAGGAGAAGCCACCTTTGCAGGCATCTTTCCCCTGACCATTGAAGCCGCAAGAGGGGAAGGATGTCGCACGACCGGAGGAGATCTCCGAGATGACGGCTGAACCTGAGGATGACCTAGAAAGCCAAACAGTAGATAATCTGCAACAGCGAACGAGCAATTCAACCAAACAAAGGTAAAAAAGAGTCAATAGGCATACCTGAAAGCGGCGCTAAAGGCATAGCCGAAGGTGTCGGCAGAGGGACAACAACGAACGTCGACGAGCAACGAGATGTTGAGCCTTGAGTTGGCGAAACAAGAGCTCTGGAGTCAAAGCATATGGATACACTCGAGTAGGGGACCTCGCCGGACCAACCCAAGGAGAGGAAGCAGCCAAGGTTGCCAAAACCTGGAGAGGCGCGGTCAACATAATATCAGACAGGCATCGGGACATCTGGCGCACCCTCGTCGCCCAAAGGAAACAGCCCAGTAACGACCCATAATGGCCTCTCACTAAAATCGCTGAAGTGCCCCTCAAGTGCATACTCACTCAAGAAAATCTCTAAGTCACCGCCATCAGTTGCGTACCGACTATCTAGATACAGCGGTTTGCGACGAAAGAGTGAAGGCGACCCGTTAAGAAGAGACATTGGAGCCCATACCCACATGAATCGCCAATCCTCGTGAACACGGGAATGATCCACATCAGGGTGAGCCAGGCAGCCGTCATATACATCCCCGAAGTTTCGAACGACAATAGAAGCGAAAAAAGCCCCGAGACTCCTCAATAGTCAAAGCCCGTCCGGAGTAATCAAGCCAGGCCGCATAGCACATTGCCACCGACTGAAAGGTCCCAGGCACCAACTGAAAGGACGGAAGGCCAAGTGAAGTCAACAACGCCTGCACAAAAGGATGAAGCGGAAGGCCCATACCTCAGGACCATGTGCTTGTTTATGAGCTTCCGTAGGAATTTCAACCACAATAATGTGTGTCTCTAAAAGCAAATTAACTTCAATCATGAAATCGTATAATTCTTCGATACGGTCCTCCAACAAACTTTGGTGATTCTTCAGTTCGTTTATCTCAATTCGTATCTTTACCATTGATATCTTCGAGTTACGTCGGGCTATAAATTAAGGGAGAACCTCTAGTTGTAACACCAAGTAACAAGTAAATTAAGCTAATATAATTGAAGAATGAATGGATAAAATGGTTAATTAAATGTAAATATTATGGTAAACTTGATAAACTACCATATCATTTTCGAAGATAGCAAAAACCATTTTTTTTTTTCAAGGGCTTTGCCATTGACATTTAAACATTGATAGTGGATACGCTTATCAATCTTCTCAACCAATCGGGACTCCGCGAACATCGGTATCGCATAAACTATGTACGCCAAAATATGAAAAGGCATGTCACCAATGTTGTAGCCCTTAAGATCGATTAGCTTGCTTACACTATGGGCAGCCAAGAACATAGCTAGCCTCGTCTTCTTGTGTATGAATCTGGCCCTTGGAAAAGTGTTGAAAGCTTGCAAATCGTTAGCTAAATCAATATTGTCGTTGCTGATGTCTGTCGTCCTCTGTTAGCTATCAAGGAACGACTTGACGAAAAATAAATTGACAAGCTTCAATAAATCCACTTCACTCACACTGTCCGAATCTTGTAATAGATTATCAAAGGAAGTCTAATCTTGAATGAGTTTCCAGAAAACTTGGCCCGTAAATTGTTCGGTGTTTCTGCAACTTTTTTGTAAACCGGGTCCGAATATTCTTCGCAATTCAGTCCCGTTGCCTCTCCGAACTCCTTCAGACCAAAGTCAATAACTTGGTCGTTGAACATAAACGACAAAGGAGAGCGAACGAGCTTTTGGCGACGGAATTATAATATATTATTAATACGGGAAGTTGACAACTTAATTATAGGTAAAATTTATTTCAAAATTATAATATATTATTAATTATTATTATACAAAAATGAATTATTATAACTAATAACTAGGGTTAATATGGTCCAAAAAAATTATTAGTGGGTATAAATCAATTTATCCAAACTATTGGCAATTCTCTAAAACGTTTAGTGTTTTTTTAGCATTTGGTGGGATTTCCTATTTTAAACCTAATGTTCTTGTTTGAAAAAGAAAAGAAAAAAGTATTCAATTTGAATATTGTACAAGAGAGGGGTGGCGGGACCCACAAATAATTTTTTTTAATTAAAATAGATAATAAACTAAATATATTTTATTTAATTATAAAATATACCAAAAAACCAATGTGCATATGCCACGTGGCAATCGAATGACATGACAATGCCACATGATATATTTTTAACTGCCACGCAGACATTTGATTGTCATGTGGACGTTTGACTAAGAGACGTCGGTCAAAATTAGACGGAAATTAATGTTAACCCAATTTACGTAGCGTTGTATACTTATGCCGTTATTAAATGTGGTTGGACTTATTCGGGCGAAGTTGACCAAAGATTACGTACTTATGCCGCAATTAACTCTATAATATATATATATATATATATATATATATATATATCTTATATATATTTACACGGCAGAGAGTTATCCTTATACCATTTTTATAGAATTAATGTGTCAATGGCGGAGCTGTACATATATTCTAATATATATAGACCAACCGTGATAATCATGCTCTACGAATATGGACCGATAATAGTTATATATATACTTTTTTTCTTTTTCTTTTTTCATATGTCATTGGCGCTGCATTTCTTACTAATAATGCTTAACGAAAATCGACCAAACGTGACCATATCATGTTCAACCAATATAACTAAAAACAATTATAATATTTGGACCCAACAATGACACACATGATTTTATATATCTGAAAAAATATGTTCATGTTTACAGCTAGCATACTATCAGATAATTATATATATATATATATATATATATTGATAAATCTGAAAAGCATCTTCTAAATTTGATTTCATACAAGTCTTGACTGTTTCAGAACACTCATTCGATCACCTCAACTAATTCTATAGATTGAGATATTAGAGGATAAGTACTATCTGTCTTTGCTTGCCATGAAAAACGTATTATTTTCTTTTATTTGAGACGCAACGACCACTTCTCTAAAGTATTTTTTTCATGGGTTATTATGGGCAAAAGTACTCAAGTAATTTGGAAATGTAGCGGCATCGAATTAAGTTAAAAAAAAAAAAAAAAAAAAAAAAAAAGTGGCAATAGTACTTTTTGAAAGAAAAAAAAAAAGAATTTCATCCATGTTAACATTAGTTTTATTAAATTCTCTGCCAAGTATCATTTTTGTAAGATTTATCATTGCCCTTTCAGAGTGAAACGCCGGCTTCGGAGTTAGCAACGCTGAATTCGGAGAAAAACTGCACAACGTTCGTATTTTTTTACAACGAGGTAATTTTTAGATACTTGATAATCTTTTATATATATAAAAAAAAAGTAAAATTACAAAGTTCTAGATCTATCTCTTACCAACTTGATAGGTTATTTGTTAAGTTCCGATAAAAAAAATGAGTAAGTTATGTAAAAAATACTAGTTAATGAAACTAACTTGGGTACTATTGCCACGATTTTTTAACTTAGCTCTATGCCGCTACATTTCCAAACTACTTGGGTATTTTTGCCTATAATAACCCTTTATTATTATTATTATTTAGCACAAAGCTGAGATCAAATATAAATACTTGATATAACTAGTTTTCGCTGTACCTCGGTCATTAGCATCATTGAGCATTAATATTATCCCTCAAAGACGATGTTTAGAAACATGGCTTTAGATCATAACAAGCTGGTCAGAATATTCCTCGTAGTTTTGGGTACTTTAGCTCTTTTCTTCATCTTCTTTTCAAATAGAGGCATCTCCCTTTCTTTCAGAAACGTACGTCAAAATCACATCACTGTTTTCAATCATCTCCCTCTTGGGTCCATAAAAGAAGACATCGCCGGAAACATTGCAAGGAAGTTGATCCGTGTTGTCCCACTCAGGAGCGATTCGGAAGCTGAGAAGATTTCTGGGTTTCTGGAGGTTGACATGCATCGCCTTATGTCCCTATTGGGGAGTACCGTCCGCTTCTTCGATGCTCGTTGCGAAGTTCGCGTCTTCACAAAATGGATATCTCCGGCAGAGATGTTCAGCAGGAAAGAATTCCTGGCCGTTGAGAGCCTCTTCAAGGCTCACCCCAAAGGGTGTCTGATAATACTTTCGAGGACCATGGACAGCGTCGAAGGCCGACAGATCTTGAAACCGTTCCTCGATCGCGGACTCAGAGTGATAACGGTTGCGCCGGAGTTGTCCTATTTGGTTAATGGAACTCCGGCGAAGACTTTGTTGGAGGATTTGAAAATGGGAAAGAAAGAACCCATCAAGATTTGGCTGGTTCGAAACTTGTGTAATTTGATTTGGCTGGTTGTTTAGTCCACAATGGCCTTTTCTCTAAGAATGTATACTTGTTGAAATATACTTTTATTGAATTATTTCACCTGAACCTAAGTTGTTGATACTAAAAATTAGATCACACACTATAGCGGCCCAATTGCTTGTGTTGGGCCTGGCCCAATGTCGCTTTTTGACTTTTGCAGGCTTTGGGCATGGATTCCTGACGCTTTGGGGCCAGACAGACCATCCGCTTATCGTGGTCCCAAAATTGGGTCCTCCGGTCTATCGCCGCAAAGTCTGAGTACATCCACTAGGGTCCACTACAACAAACATCATCTAATGTAATGACATTTGTCGTCGCCATAGCTTAATTTGTTGTCACAATATCTTACAGCAACAACAAATCGTTGCAACGTCATCCTTGCAACATCTCCTTTGCAATAGGTCGGCTATTGCAACGACAAATTGGTTGTTGCTATAGACTCAATTAATAGCAACAACATCGTCGTTGCAATAGACTTAATCAATAGCAACAATACGCCGTTGCTATAATTTAATCAATAGCAATAACATGGTCATTGCTAATTGTCTGTCAGAAGCAACAACCGATTATGCTATAGCAACACCAATTTGTCTTTGCTATATTTTCTTTAAAAGGTTTATAAAATTTAAAATTATTATTTGTTATGCATTTATTTTACATTTATTAATTACAAAGTACATATTTAAATTACTATAAACAAAATGCTATTTCATTAATATAATAACCCATAAAAAGTCGAGAATACATAAATAGCACTAAAAGATTTGAGTACATAAATAAACACAAAAACTACATAAGCTATTCATCTTCGTCCACTGCCTCTGGAGGTGGCGGCGGCGGCGCGGTCGGAAAGCTCGGTATGTGTATACTCACACCCTCGGGAAGAAGTTCAGACATTTGACGCAATGCCGACACCATACTTGCAGCCCATTCGAGCATGACCGGATCTGTAGGCGTTGGTGCAACATATGGTGGTGCTACTCCGTCAAACAGTGCGCCTCGAGAGCTTGATCCATCTCTATAGCACATTCCTTTTAACTTGCGCCCACGGCCTTTGTAAAAGCCTCGACTAGTACCTAACACTTTATCGAGCACCATGTCTTCGTCGACTTCAGACTCTGAGATGTTTTCAATCTGCAAAACGGTCTCGATTTCTGACAATATTTGACACTGCAGTTTCATAATTACAAATATAAATAAAATATCACTATTATTAATCAAACAATGAAAAAGAAGGTACACTATTATTATTATTTATCAAACTTTGATGTATGAATGATGAATACAATTATACAAAATAAAATAAATGTTATTACTGTTAGTAAACGAACCAAAGTTAGTAAATGAACCAGAGTAAGTACTTACATGTTTTTCGGCTGCATAATCATCGACAAAAGAACCATCAGGCTTTCGATGCATGGTTTCCCAATTCTTTATTTCACTTGGCAAGTTACCGGTTTCAGTATCTCTCTACAAAAGATAACATATTTGTATAAAAAAAACCAACTTTTAATTAAACAGCATAACTATAATATTAAACATACAAGCTCATGTCTGTGTGCGCTGAATGACTTGGATCCTTGACGGCTAGTTGAGCGTTTCTTGCTTCGATTCTCGGAGTTCCGCGCTGATTTAGCTATGGTTTCTGGCAATAGAAAATAATCAACGCACTTCTGCCACTCATCGTGCTCTATTTGGTTGGGAGGATTCTGTCTAAGAGTATCCGGATGCTCGTACCCGCCATCCTTTGCAAATTTCTCTTTCAACCTTCCTTTACTCCCGCTGTACCTATCTTTAAGAATTCGTTGAATAGATTCGTCTATGATAGGACAATCGTTTGAAGATTTATCAAACATAAAGCATTTCTGCAAGAGAAAAATTTATTAATAAGTAAAACTAAATTGAAAAAATCTATATTAAAAGTAAACAAAAACTTACTTCTATTTGAGGCATTATCGTTGTCTTGTACTTTCTCGGAACGTTTTCCCATTTATCGTAGTGCATAGGATATCCTTTTCGAACGATATTACCGAGCAGCCGCGTGAATAGTTTTTGGTTCTTTCCGACTGGCACCCACGGGCCATCTTTCTTAGCAAACTCAATAGGAATCGGCCTGCCACCGTTTGCTTTAATTTTCTGTTTTAAGTTCAAAGACCTAGACATCCCTCTGACGTTTTTTGCTCCTACATAACAACCGTATTGTATAAATATTTGTATAATTTGATAAATGAAATACAAATAGTTGCAAAAAGTAAATTACCTGCTTCGCAAAATGACGGTATTCTATGTGAATCGCGATTGGGGTCACTCCCATCATCTCCTCCGTGAGATCGAGCAATATCAGCCGACATAACTACATTATAAAAATATTTGTAATTGATTTTGAAAGAAAAATCGAAAAATGGAAAAGAAATCGAACAATCAGAACTCTACATGATTGGTATTGAATTACTTATGATCAGTTTAAATGTTTTTTTGAGGTTAGTTATAAAGTGAAAATTAAGCATACACTCCTGTTTGGTATCACGAACAAGACACATATTAAAAAAAATGAAACATTAGATTAAATTACACAACACTTTTCTCGTTGACTTGCACTTAGTGCTATTAATATTCACGCTAGCAAAATAGACCCAAATTTCACCTATCCTGCATATGCAATTAACAATGAAATGAACTACAAAAAAATATACCGAGAGAAACACGAGCCAATAGGTGGGGCTTCAAGATTGGGCAGCGAGCAAGAACACGTCCGGAGCAACGGTTAGCTAGAGCTTCCGAACCGGGAAAAAAAAAAGACAATAAGAAATTAGCAATAAAGACAAAATTAATTAACTAAAAATAAATATAAATAAGAATGTTAAAGAAACGAACATTACGGAGTAGGGCAGAGACACGACTAGCAGCAAGCACTGGACCAAACCAGGACAGCAATACGAGACAACGAGCGAGCTTCAGACAACACAATAACACAAAAATTAGAACAAATAAAAATAAAAACAGTCGGTGATCGAGCATACCCGGCCGAGACAACAAGGACGAGACAACTGGGGCAGCGAGGACGAGACTGGCAGCGACCGTGTCGAGGGCAGCGGCTAGAACATGAGCACGACTCGAAGAAAAAACGAAACTCCGAACACTTTCAGGATAATAGTCAGTGTGTGGGGCTTCAGGATAGGGCAACGAGCAAGAACACGTTCGGGGCAACGAGCAAGAACACGTTCGGGGCAACGAGCTAGAACACGTTCGGGGCAACGGCTAGCTAGAGCTTCCGAACTGAGAAAAAACAAAAGACAATTAGAAGAAACATTATTAGAGTGATATAAAAGAACACATCAGGAACCAACAAAAAGTTTTTAAATGCTAACGATTTTGCAGTGTCACGTTTTAAAAAGTATCAAACCTCAGTATGAAGTGCTACGTTTACACACTTAATAGTCTATTATGTTTACAAAATTTATAAAATAAGTCAAATGAACAAGCATTGTAATTAAAAAATGAAATCGATATGTAAGAAGCAAATGTACAAACACTTGAAGTGCTAAAAACAGTCATTATTTCATCATAAAATGTGTAAATCTTTGATTTTATACCACTCTTCCGGATTCGGGGCTGTTGATCGAAGCGCCTCTCAAAGGGAAGCAGTTCTACGAGCTCCCCAAGGTCACCAACTCCAACGCCAAAGCCACCCAGAAGGTTCAATAAAAGTGTATCGTCGCAATAAAAGTCGTTGTTATACATGACTTTTCTTGTAGTGGTCGGATAAGACTCGGGGATAGATCGATGACCACTAAGAACTGGTCCCCACGCAGGGTAGGTCACAGACTAGCCTTCAGGAAACCCGGTAGATCAGACCCTCTACCCATGTCACCGGCCCTGGTCCGGGTCCCTCGTACTGTCCACAAAATCAGTTTAACTCGACGAGATACAAGACTAAGTAATCACTCTGCTTACCGTCTTACGCTTTACGATCGTGGGGGCATCCCCGGGGAAAACACTCTGCTTACCGTCTTACGCTTTACGATCGTGGGGGCTTCCCAAGTAATCACCTCGCCGTGTGTTTTACGGGGGCGTTGCAGAGATAAGCCTTCAGCCAATTTTGCATGTGCAGGGTTGGCGTCTTTTAGAAATAACCCCCCGTGTACGTCTTCGGGTGCTTTCTTAAGATATGACCTTCCATATTCTGTTTTAGCAAAATGGTGAGCGTGAGAGCTCTTTTTATTCATAGTATTTTGGGAGATACAACGCGGAAAAGCAAAACCTCGTGCCTCGGGGGAACTCCTTTACAAAACTAGTGTACCTTCACGGGTACTTCTTGGAATTTAAAGAACTAGTATAGAAAGATACGCGTTTACTTGGAGACATGTTGTCGGCTGTTTTCGGTGGCTCTAGGAGGCTAGCCGGATGACGTCTCAATATAAACAATATTTCTCGACACATACTCCTTGAGTTGGCCGTCTTGGGTCATGACCTAGATGTGTTGCTTTAGCTGCCATCAATCAGATGTTGAGTGTACGGCTTCTTGGTGGAACTCGCAGTATTTGCTCTGGTTCCGTCTAACGTCTTTTGCCATTGGCGGGGGCTGGATGAATTTATCTTCATGAAGCTTTAGCATCGTCACGGGAGAGGTGTTCAACGGCGTGGAGTTAGCGTCATTCCGGAATCGCTTTGCAGATTGGTCGTCGTGGTCGGGCGATGTGTTCGATTGACGTCGTGGTAGGGAGTTAACGGAAAAATATAATTATTTATTCCAAAGATTTTTTTCAACTTTACCGCCAAAAATTAAGATATTTAAGAATATAAATCATACTTTTTGTAACATCTTGATATTTTTGCCGTAAATATCCTCTTTTTTTTTTTCAAGCCGGCACGCTTGTTTTTCTTTGGAAGAGGACAAAGATTTGAACATCCTACTCATAGCATATGCAAGACTACTCCAAGCTGATAAACGACAACAAGTTGTACCAAGAACGGTGCGTATCAAGAAATAATTTGTGAGATACCAATCAAAATTAAGTTAAACCATGTCATTGTGCAGATTTCATGTTTCAAAATGGGATTTATTTGTTTCTTACTTTGCAGTCTAATCAATGGGATTTATTTTCTCACACCAACTAACCATTTAAATTTTAAAGTTGTCCGATTATAATGAAGTTTATGTTTCAATTTTTTTTTTTTGAAAGAGTTTATATGTTTCACTTGTAAGGAGAGAGACAATCTTCTTTGTCTTGCTTTCATTACTCGTTATTCTAGTCCAATTAGCTCCATGTTGATTGTTAATTATTCAAACCGAAACTTCTTGACAAAACCCAGATTTCATCTCATTTCGAAATCTATTTAGGCCTTCTTGTAATTCAATAAACTTTATTCAGATTGTCAAATCAATTCGAATAAGGAATGATGGCATTTTCTCATTTGCACACCATGTCACATGAATGAATTGATGATGTAAAATATTCAACCAAGCCAGTGGTATCTCCTTGAGTATTCAAAACCTTGCTGAATATATGATGGCATGAACCAAGAAATTCGATTCTTATATATCTTCATGTTCAAAGCTTAGCTCACACTAAATTATTTGTTACTTTTGAGCTATATATATATATATATATATATATATATATATATATATATATATATATATATATATATATATATATATATATATATATATATCCATAGAGTCGATTAATCTCGTAGTGGTTGGACGATCTAGAAGGTTGGAACACGCGAAAATTTGACGAGGATATCAAGAACTCGAGAGGTATTGAATTTGAAGTTTACATATTGTTCGTAATATCATTGTTCCTTAGCATTTGATGATATTTAAATGTTTTAGGTTGATTTGTTGAACAAACTTTATTCACGTCGTAGCGTAATTAGTAAAATACAGTTTACAAGATTTTGGAATAATTTAGCTATTCAGCCAAAGATAGTTAGCTACATAGCCGATTTTCCAGCACCTTTTTGTGTTCGGTTTTCTTAAATGTACTATAAAATTCTTGGTCGTCTATGTCTAAATGCGCAAGGACGTGTGAGCTATAACCTCAGGTGGGATCGACCTAAGGAGAATAATCACACTTTAATCTTTTGTTTAATCCTTAATCTTCCCGAGGGAACACCACTTCGAGAGCTGAGGGCATTAGTATCCGTGTTGGCCCGGATATTCTACGAGGAGCCCAATGTGGTGGTGTTGGGTTTTAAACCCCTTCAAGAAACAACTCAGGCCCAACAAGAGATGGACCAATACGACCTAACAGCCTTAAAAGACAGGAAGAGACAGTTTCGAGACGAGCATAAAACATGGATTATTTAACTTTCAGGAACTTGAGAAGCTGTGGCCGGAGTTGATGATTACATGATAGGAAAGTCTAATGAATAGCGGACTGTTTTGGACTGATTTTTTTTACAACTTTACTTACAACTATTTTTATATGTATAAAATATAATTATTGTATTTAAAATTCTTTAATATGTTTTATTTTTGGTTAATAGTGATATAAGTACTCAATATTTTTATTTTTTGGTGGCGTAAACTGAATGTTTGTATTTTGCTTCTTTTCATAATGTCGTTTACATTTTAAATTGACTTAACAAGATTTTTAACAAGAATTTTAATGTGTCAGTTAAATCTTGAACACGTATTACTTTCAGAAATTGTCAAATATTTTTCTTTTCTCCTTTTTAGCACTTACAAGACTTAAACCAAGCAAAGACATTTCAATAGAAACAAGATAATGAACAATGAAAATTTTAACCATGAAAAGAAAAATATTATGGCATCGCACAAATCATAATATTTTACGTTCTATCAAACTTGAAGACTTACGGCCCCGTGCGCCACCGGCCGGCCTCGCCTCACGAACAAAAACGTAAACATTGCCTAAACACCCCACCGTGCATTTTATAAATAAAAAGAAACTAAAATAAGCATGATAGGAATTAAATCATTAGACAATAAGATTGTCAAAGTAAAAAAAAAAAAAAAGAAGAAGATTGTCATTTCAACAGAATATTCTACACGATAGTTCTTACAAGCATGTGCGAAGAGGAAGCAGAACAAAATTCAGAAAAAAAATCTCAACTTTTCAAGGCATTGAATCAATCAGTTAGAGAAGAGAGACTCATCGATTTCAATCTTGATCTTCTCGTCGCTGTCGAACTTGTCTTTCCTCGGCGGCGCCGGCGGGACCGGGACTCTCGGCGGGCCCCTTCCCTTCTTCTTGTCCTTCGGCCTCGCCTGGGTTGTTCATACATACAAATTTCCCCAATCAATCGAAGTTCAAATCCATGGACAGAGAGAGAGGATAAGGAGGAACTCACGTTTCCGAAGGAGTGGTTGAAGCGCTTGCCTCTCTCGGTCTTCTTGTCGCCTCTGCCACACAGTACTGGAAGCAAACGAAATCAGAGAATTAGGGCACGGAGTGCGCAGAGAATTGGGCTCGGAGAGTTGGGATTACCTGAAGGGAGCGAGGGAGAAGCGGGAGCGGAGAGGGAGAGAGCAGGCGTGAAGGAGGAGAGAGAAACGGAGAGGGTTTGGGAGTGGGAGAAGGAAATACGAGAGAGTGGGAGAGCTCCGACTAGCAGAGACGCCATTGCTGAAGCTCGGAGGAGGAGAAGAAGAAGAAGAAGAAGAAGAGGATAAGGTGTATTTGGCCTTTCCCTGGGTTTATATCTTCACGATAACACTTTTTTCTCATTCTAAATGGTAAAATGAAAAATAATAAATATTGGGTTGATGCGGTAAAAGTATTTAATGTTTCATTTCTTTGTGATAAATGTTTTCAAACTTTTTTTTTTAATTGGGGTGATACTATCGGCCAAGGTTACAATGCACTCTCGCATTACTAAATATATTCAATGTAAGAACAGGTGACACTATTGGCCGAGTTTACATATGTAAAGGATGCACTCATTTGATTCGCATGGGATTCGAACCCGTGACCTCTTGAATAGACTAAGCAAGCTTGGTTTATGTTTTCTAATCCTCAAAATGGCGTAGTCGGGTAAATACCCGGAACCCATTTTTTTATAATAAAAAAACCCGGACCCGGATATATCCGGGTCCGAAAAAACACGGATCCGGACGTGTCCGGGATCCTTTTAAACACGGATCCGGACATGTCCGGGTCAGGGATTTTTCAAAAAAAGAAAAAAAGAAAATGAATGCGCGTTAAACAAGGGCCGTTGGATAAAGCGAATCAACGACCCAGATGATCTTCCCGTTGGAGTGTGTAAGGTCTGCGGCAAAAGTACCTGACACGCGTCACGATTTTGTTACCGTTGGAGGCAACGGTCAAAATTGTCTCGAAGTCCCCCAATGTTACCGTTGGGGCTTTTATTACACCTTTTTACTCGAATTCCTACACATTTTTCCCTATAAATACACCATTCCACCCCCATTTTTTTCACACATCTTCTTCTCTTCATCTCCAACTCTCTCAAACTCTCTCAAGCTCTCAAAGTTCCGAAATTAGGCTATAGTTTAGCTACTTTTTAATTATATAAATACTCTAAAATACTAGTTTAATATATAGTTTAGGTATTTTAGTTGTTATTAGTTATAGATTTTATTAGTTATTAGTTTAATTTAGTTTATATTTCCGTTATTATTGGTTTAATTTATCGTTATTATTTAGTTTAATTTAGTTTATTTTACCGTTATTATTAGTTTGATTTGTCGTTAATATGTCGAGTGGCAACAACCGTTCTCGAGGACGTCCCAAAGTCCGAGGAAAAGGACGGGCTACTATTCCGTCGCCGTGGTCGATTAATAGCGGGACGGCTTTTAGTCAACATAATTATAATGTCGGAGTTATGAATCAACACAATGTTCCCGGTTCATCTAGCCAACCGTTACTGGTTCATGGTCAATATGGTACCGGTGGCGTCGGGCCGAACCAACAATTATTATTTTCTCAAGGTCACGGCGGTGGTTTTACGAACTTATGTAATTATCAAGGTACAAAAATTCCGGATTGGCAAAGCTTTAGCAACGAACAACAATACCAAGCACAAGTCCACCACCACGAGCAACAACACCAAGTCCAACAACAATACCAAGCACAAGTCAAGGTAAGTCGAGTTTAATTTAAGTAGTTAATTAAATTAAATTATAGTTTTATTACATTTGAAATTGTTAGATAATAAATTAAATATCAGTTTGTTACTTTGTTAGATAATAAATTTTAAATTGTTGGATGATAAATAGTTACTTACTTAATAAATAGTCATTAGTCATATAAATAATAAATTAATTAATAAGTTAGATAAATAGTCATATAGTTAATTACTTAATTATAGTTAGTAGTTACTTACTTACTTAATAAGTAAATTAATAATTAGTTTAGTTAATAAGTTAATTAATAATTAATTAATTGATTAATTAAATAGTCATATTAGTTTAGTTAAATTTTAAATAATTAATTAAATAAGTTAAAAAAATATAATTTTTATGTGTGGTGATAACTATAAAGTTTTTTAAGGATTATGGTGTCTTATAAAGATTGGCTTTTAAATAAGGTTTGCTTTGCAATCTCCTTCAAGCTAGCCTGAGAACCTCGGGGAGTTCTGTCTAGAAAAGCTTGGGCCTAAAGTGAGATCATAGCATCCTTTCCAGTCGATCTGGCCTTGGAACCTCGGGGAGTTTTGTCTAAAAGAGCTTTATTTCCATACATCGAAAATGCCATTTTTAATTTTGTTAACTTTTTTAATTAACTATATGAAATTTAATTAAATTAATATGATTAATATTAAAATTTAATATTGTAATATTCCTTGTAATAATTAAATTAATATTAAAATTTAACCCTTGTAATATTCCTTTGTTTTTTAGGAAACGAGGTCGAGGAACCAATCTAACGACCCCGATGGCGGCGATGATGATGAGGACGATGATGCGGAGGACCCGAACTACGATCAAGGCAAGGAGGAGGAAGGCGAAGAAGTTGACGAAGTTCTACCAGCAGTGCGAGCTGGACACGGACGTGAACGTGGACAACTCTTAGTTCCGGGTCTGCACGGTCTGCCCCCCATCCGTCGCCGAGGAAGCGAAAGAAATTAACGGGAGCGGTTTGGCAGAACGACTTCAAAGCCGAGTACAGATGGAACTATGAAACTCAGTTGGAAGATAGGTTTGGGATTTGCCGACACTGCGGGAAGGAATTTCCGGCCCATCCGAAGAACAACGGCAACAGCCGCCTAGAAAAACACGCCACGACCTGCAAAAAGAAAAAGAGGGCAGAGGAGGTAAGTCGCTTACCCGATGATGTATATAGAATGATTATTGCTCAGTGGACTATACGTGATGGTTTGCCTATATCGGCGCCCCGAGGGAGAAGGTTTTAACGAAATGATGATGAAGGTGGCGCCGATAAACTATAGGGAAATCTCGTACTATATAAACCACGAGACCATAATCAAATTTTATAACGAGCAAAGGGACGCTTTACACGAAATGTTCCAACAATCTTCTTACAAAGTGTCTTTAATGTCGGATTGTTGGGAAGGCCATGCTAATGATGATTACATTACCGTCGTAGCTCATTTTATTAACGATAATTGGCATATGGAAAAGCGTATCATAGGTTTTAGGCCGATGAGGGTTAGGTACATAGCAGTAAACCTAGCCGAGGCTATATTAAAAGTTTTGTCGGATTGGAACCTTTCGGATAGAGTAGTTTCCATTACGTTAGATAACGCTAGTGCCACGCCATTGCCGTAGAAATAATGAAGAAAAGTTTGACCAATTTTAGGGAGGGTTATTTTCATCAAAGATGTGCATGTCATATTATAAACTTGATAGTTCAATCCGGTATTGGCGTTATTTCCGAAAGTATCTCCAAAATTAGGAACACAATTTTATATATACGATCATCTACTATGCGTATTGTTTCTTGGGAAGATTATTCAGGGCTCATAGTTACCAGTTCAGAACATTTCAACCGGATATGCCGATTCGCTAGAACTCGACTTACATGATGTTGGATGTTGTCATACCATACCGGGAGCTTCTTACAAACTGGATAAACAGCCCGGAGCACGACGACCGCGAAGACCTCACTCCGGACGATTAGATAACCGTTATCCAATTCCAGGTTTTTCTTCATCTTTTCAATCAAATTACTATTGATTTATCTCATGTTTACTCACCCACGTCTCAGAGAGCTTTGCCCGCTATTTTCGATATTCTTTGTCATTTTGAAAATGCAAAAAGTAATGCTTTATTTACCGATGTACTAACCTCGATGATTGCAAAGTTCAAGTATTATTGGGAAAGCTCCCATTTTTATAATGCGCCGCTGTAATCGTGGATCCGACACTTAAGCTTTCCAAACTGCAGGATGTCTTACATGCGATGGAAGCTATGACGGGGGAGCCCTATATGACGCACAATTACTTCGATGCGGATCAGAAAATGAAGGCTCTTTACCGAGAGTACGAGCAAAAATTTAACGACTTGGAAGATCAGATGGAGAAAACGAATCCTCAACAACAAACTCAGATAATTTATTTATTAACTTTATTTCTTAAGATTACTCAAAATTTTAATTTCCTAACATTACTCTAAATGTTAATATTTTTTGTTCAATATAGGGCAGACGCGGGGCCGATGGTTCACCATACATGTACAATCACCGGTTATTCTACAACCTTACGGCTATTGGGTGCGGCGGTGGCAATACGGCATCGACTTCTTCACCAGGTTCACAAGGAAACGGCAATTCGGGATCTCGTGTTCTTGGTCGACGTCAATGGCGCAGCACCGTCGACGAGTACGCCCAGTTCTGCAACCTTCTCCGACACCATGCACTAACAAAGGCCTCGACATCCTTTAATGGTGGCATGCAAATCGATTTGAGTATCCGGTTTTATCCTTGTTGGCTCGTGACATTCTCACAATCCCGGTCTCAACGATGTCATCGGAGGCGGTATTCTCAATGGCCGGAAGAATGTTAGAGCCTCGCCGCAAGTCAACGAGGTCATTGATGGTCGAGATATTTATGCTTTCGAGATATTAGATTATGGCCAACAAGCGACAACAAGAAAACGATATGTTTTACCGAGAATTGGCGAATTACTTTTCGCATATTCAAATGTAATTCGTTTTCAATTGTTCGTTTTCTCATTGTACTTTGAATTTGAAACTTTGTTTGCCTTTCGACATTTGGTTGTAGTTGTACTTTCCTGTATCCGACCTTCGAGTTTGTTGAATAAAAAACGCATATTTACTTTCTTTTGTTGTTGTATGTTTTTATTTATTTCATATTTATTTTTACATATTTAAAACACACAAAATTATTTATGAATTTAAACATTTATTATTTTCAAAACCGAACTTAAGTACCAAAATGTTAGTCCGGGAATTTTTTTTCCCGGACCCGGACTGGTCCGTATCCGTGTTTAAAAAAAAAAAAAGAGGTATCCAAATATGCCTAACATTTTGGGGATTAATGTTTTCAAACTTTCTTTCGCAGCAAAAGTTTTCAATGTTATCACATAATATTGGTGGAATTTTTTTTTTCCTGCTGCGAAGGTACTTGATGTCATCATACTGAAACTTCTCAATTTAACAAATCAGGAATACTAGTTTAATTATAAATAATAAAAAAAGGGAAAATTGCGGCAAAAATACCCAACCTTTGGTCAACCTGCCTCCCGTGTACCCAACCTTTAAAACTGGCGGCAAAAATACCCAACGTGCGTTGACCGTGACTTTGGCATAAAATCGTTAATTTTTCCGTTAACATTCGCAATGTGTCCGTTAGCGGCAAAAATACCAAAAAAATAAATTGATTTTTTTTTAATTTTTTTAATTTATATTTTTTTTTTCTTTACTTGATTAGTGATAAATACTTGAATTCCAAATACATAGAATAACACAAAAGTTAGTCAAAACATCAATTGACTAAACTTAATCATGAATAAAACAATTACATAGTTAATTTAAGGTTGACAGTCAAACTTTAAACAAAAACTTAATCATATTGTTTTTATTACATTTGACTATCTTAATTAGTCCCCAAAATATCTATTAGATATTTAATAGGGATTTAAAAATAATAATTAAAAAACCCGAACCCGGACATATCCGGGTTCGGAAAAACACGGATCCGGATAAATAAATATTCGGACATGTCCGGATCCGGATATTTATTTAAAAAAAATTAAAGCCCTTTAATTCTGGGCCGTTGGATGATCAAGATCAACGGCACAGATAAAACGGTATTAGGGACTAAACAGTAAATAAAACACTTTTAACTAAAAAAATAAAATAAAAATAACCCGGATCCGGACCTGTTTGGGATTTTATTTTTTTAAATATCCTAAAACGGAACCTTTGATCGTAAGACATTTTGGGGACTAAGCTAAATATATAGCATGACATCTCAAAGCAATATTATATAATATGTATATATATATGTGAAACTCTTAGCTCATATATCCTCAAGTTATGATAATATAATATGTATATTTTGGTCATAACTTGATAATATAATATGTATATTAAAAAATTAAAAATTGGTTTTTAAAAAAAAAAATGGGTATTTTTGCCGCTAACGGCCACATTGCAAATGTTAACGTAAAAATTAATGGTTTTATGCCAAAGTCACGGTCAACGCACGTTGGGTATTTTTGCCGCCAGTTTTAAAGGTTGGGTACACGGGAGGCAGGTTGACCAAAAGTTAGGTATTTTTGCCGTAATTTTCCCTAAAATAAAAACCCAGAATAAAAATAAAAAACGTTTCCAAAACCTACATCATTTTCTCTTTTATCACTGAGTTTCAGTCTTCCATTTTGCTCGATGTTATCTTCTTCTTCTTCTTCATCATACCAAGACCGATGCTGCTAACGACGAACCTCCATAGCTCATCTTCGTGAGCGCCGGCGTCGCAACCATTCGACCACCGTTCGTCGCCGAGCGCCGACCTCCGGTGTTTTTCTTTTCCCTTCAAATTTGAGGTAATTTCCTCGCTGTCCCTCATTTTGGTTCAAAGTTTCGTATCTATATTTATTGTCTATATTACGACCTTTAGGACTCTGTGTTGCTGATTTTGGTCAGATTATTAGGATCACATTTACGGGAGGCTCTGTTTGCTGATTTTTTTTTTCTTGTTTATTACTTCATTTCAACACCTCTTTTTGCTGTTTCATGGATTGGCTTGGTGTTGGTGTTCTTGTTTCTGGGTCAGTTTCTTTACACCTCCAAAATCTAGGGTTTTGTTTAACTTACTGCTGAATTATGAACTCATTATAAGCCCAAGTTTTGGTGTTGTTTGGTGCTGTTGTTCTTGGTTTTTCGTTATTTTTTTTATTTTTTTTGTTGAGTAAAGTAGTGATAAAAATTAAAAGTTGACTTTTTTTCATCTATTCTAACTCACTTGCTTGCTTCTAAATACGCAGGTCTATACCCGCTTCACTTGGAGTACGTCTTGTTCTTTCGGCGATTGAGTATACACGCAAAGATATGTACACAAACTTAGCTAAAAATCCAGCCTTGAGGGTTTCTTCACACCCCACCTCATGTTTTCAACTGCTTCACACTCCCAAATTCCGAAATCCACTCTCTTGTTCTGTTATCCGTCAGACTTCGTATTCTCATTGCAGAGAGAGTTCCAAAGGTGTTGCCTCCCGAGAGTGTCAGCGTACTAGTAATGCTGTCTTTGTCAAAGGAAGAAGCTTTTCGTATTCGTCAGCACAAAGGGTTAACGGGAATGTGCTTCCTTGGTTGACATCAAAAGAGGGAAATAAAAATTGGGCAGCTAGAGACAAGGCTCCAAAGGCCAGTCGTTCTTCTTGGGAGGAGTCTGCCGAGAAACTTGACAAAGTCGGTGTTAAGTCTTCATGGGAGGAATCGGCGAAAAAATTAGAGACACAAACTACCAACAATCCTTCTCGGGATGTGTTTACGAAGAGAAGCACCGGTCCTGTTGTGCGAAGAAGGGAGATGGTTGAACATCGTCAAAGGGATATTTATGTCCCCGTGGAGAAGAGGTTGGACACGGAGACAACTCGTAAGCCCTTTCGAGACAGATTTGCAAAGAGAAATGATGATTTGTTTGCACTAAATAGAGAAAGTAAGCGTGGAGTTGTGGATATGGTTGACGATCGTCGCAGGGATTATAGTTATGATGATGAGAAGGTCAAAGGAAATGCCGAAGAAGAAGAAGAAGAAGCAGAAGAAGAAGAAGCCGAGGTTGTTGATGATCCGAGATGGGATAAGATTAAGAGCAGGTTTAGGGGAGTGTTGGATGTAAGAGACAGGTATGAGAAACCCGAGTTTAGAAAGTGGAATAAGGAAGAGAATTGGGGGAGACAGACGTGGAAAGAGGCCACCGAATCAAGTCTGCCTAAGATGGTGGGCGAAGCGGTTTACGGGGTGGGACCAGTTTTGGCTGCTTTGTCAGCTGGAAGGAGAGAATTCTTCTCGCTACATGTCCAAGAAGGGATGGATTTGAGTAAGAATAACCGAAAGAAAAAGGACAAGAAGGGATACGAGAAAATTCTTAAGATGGCCGATAATCTGGGCATAAGAGTGAATCACATGTCGAAGCACGATCTGAACATGATCGTGGATAACAGACCTCATCAGGGTCTGGTGCTGGACGCTTCTCCGCTGGAGATGGTGAAGATAAAAGAGCTGGATCCCGTTTCTGCTGAGGAAGACAATAATTCCTTGTGGGTGGCGTTAGATGAGGTCACGGACCCTCAGAATCTGGGTGCAATCATTCGTTCTTCCTACTTCTTTGGAGCATCGGGAGTTGTTTTGTGTGCTAAGAACTCAGCCCCATTGAGCGGCGTGGTGAGCAAAGCGAGTGCGGGCTCGCTGGAGTTTATGGAGCTCAGATTCTGCAAGAACATGATGCAGTTTTTGGAGTCATCGGCCGAGAACGGGTGGCGAGTGATCGGCGGCTCGGTTTCTTCCAAAGCTGTGCCTGTTAATGAGGTTGTGGCGGGCGCACCGACAGTCCTGGTTTTGGGCAGCGAAGGGACTGGGTTGAGGCCGTTAGTAGAGAGATCTTGCACGCAGTTGGTCCGCATTGCCTCAAACATTCCGGTGGATATGGTAGCGAACGGTGAAGACAAGACGGGTTGTAGTGTGGATTTCCAGTCGTTCCTGGCTGTGGAAAGCTTGAACGTAAGTGTTGCCGCTGGAGTTCTGCTTCACCACTTGATCGGAACAAAAACAAAGACCGAAAGTGATCGGACAACAAATGAAATCGGTGAATGATATTACATTGTAGGAGATTTTGCATGAAATGATATGTCGTTTTGGAAAAAGCAATGCAAACAATGAGCGGCAGAAACTGCAACATGTGTACCAGAACATGAATTTAATAATTTACTTTGTTGGTCCTTTGATAATTGTGTTTAGAATTTAATATCACAATCAGATAGTAACATAACGACTTGTAGTTGTAGTTTATTGTTTATGTCGGTCCTTGCCGCCATCTTACGGACGTTATATGATACGTTGGTGCGGAAAAGATTCGTTGACTTTGGAAGAGGTCCAGACAGCTCGAATGGCGAAGGAGATGAAACAGAAGCTCGAGGAACACGAAGACAAAACCGGAGAAGGTTTAAGCGACCGAGGAATCCAAGACAATGCCGGGACAAAAAAAAACTGCCCGGTTTTGGTTTCTTGCTTTAAAACTACATTAACCTCTATAAATTAATAATATTGGGACCTCCAAAATTTATTATATTTTTTAATTATTAATTTATAAAGTATTAGTTATATAATCATTATAATTAAAAAAAAATATCTCTATATAACAATGTCAAGAATATTGTAATTATAATACATAGTTTGAAGATGATATATCGTACTGTTTGAGTATAACTTTGTTTTTGAAAAATAATAATAATATTAGTTTCAATTTTTGAAAAAAAAAAAAGTTTAAAAAAAACGAACAAGTATTTGGTAAATAGTTTGTAAAACAGTTGTTGCTATTAAAAAAAACTGATTTAGCGTTTGGTAAAATAAATATATTTAGGGTAAAAAGACTAAAATAGACTAAAAATTATGTTTTTGTTTTTAGAAAAAAAAAAATCAATAGCTAGGAATCCTAGCTTTTACGATTTAGGTACAAAAATGTAAAATCGCTTATCTGTATTTTGAAAAAACAGTTTTACCAAACACCTGAATAACAGTTTAGTTTATTCCAAGGTTTAAAATGTCGCTTGCCGATGTCGTTTCGCATTTTCCGTTTTACAGATATATTGCTTGTCGATGGGTATGTCGATGGGCAAATCGTAAAAAAAGGGCATGCCGCATATACCGCATTTTTCGCATGGGCATACCGCATGCCGATGAGGTTTTCGATGGATATTTGGTAAAAATATTTGAGTATTTAAGCAAGATATTTATATAGGTTCAAAACTACATATTTAATAAATAGAAGACATAATTGTATACAACAAACACATTTGTAACTTAAATATGTAGGTGAAATGTATAATATTAAGTCACTTTATTAGTTGAAGTGTATAATATTAAGTCAAATTATTATGTGAAGTGAATATGTATGTTAATTAAGTGTGTAATATTAAGTGAATATGCCTGTTAATTGTATATGTATGTTAACAAATTTAATATTAGTTGAAGTGTATAATATTAAATGAAAATGTATATTAAGTGTATGTGTATGTTAGGTGAAGTTAATATGTATGTTAAGTGTATAATATTATTTGAAGTGTATAATATTAAGTTAAATTATTAGGTGAAGTGTATAATTATTTTTGCCGATAGTTTAATTGGTATTTTTGTCGAAATCAACCAAAAATATGATTTTGTGCGAAATTTCAACCATTTTTCGCAATTTTTACTCACAAAAATGAAAAACGATATTCCACCCACGTGCCCATGCGAATTTCGCGAAAAATGGTAAAAATCCAGCGAAACGAAAGGGTTTTCCTTTCGCATATCCTCGAAAAACGAAAATCAGTCGATATTTCCATGGAAAATTGGGAAATTTAACACCTTGGTTTATTCTAAAAACAAAGCAAGGCTTTTTACTTTGAACCAAGGTATTAAATTTCCCGAATATCCATTGGCATGTCCATCGAAAATCTTTTTTCGGGGATATGCGAAACGAAAACCTGCGGTTGTCTCTGTCGTTTTCTAGAATTTCCCGAAATTCCTGCGGCATGCCCATTTTCCTGCCCAATGTCATTTTTGTGAAGGAAAACGTGGAGAAATGGTGTGAATTTTCTTAAAAAAATAAAATTTAGTGGCAAAAATATCAATTAAACTTTCGGCAAAAATAATTATGTTTGCACATCCCACCCCACCTCGTCACAGCCGGTCGGACGGCGGCGCTGGCGCACGCGTGTGACGGTGGTGCATTTGTGTGAGTCATCTTATTTCCACAAAAGTGGGTGACCCCAAGGGCCCAAGCCCTTGGGGTCATAATTTTTGGTATTTAAACCATTCCAAACTCTTTAATCTAGCAAAGTGAGACTCTTTAGTATTCTACTAATATTATACTCTTCACTTCACCTATATATTCACTTCACCTAATAAATTAACTTAATATTATACACTTCAATGCTTCAACTAATAAAGTGACTTAATAGTATTATACATTTCACGTACATATTTAAGTTACAAACGTGTTTTATTGTATACAATTATGTCTTGTATTTATTAAATATGTAGTTTTGAACCTATATAAATATCTTGCTTAAATACTCAAAAATATTTTCCAGAATATCCGTCGAAAACCCCATCGACGTGCGGTATGCCCATGAAAAATATGCAGTACTTTCGGCATGCGGCATGCCCTTTTTTTCCGATTTGCCCATCGGCATACCCATCGACAAGCGATATATCCGTAAAATGGAAAGTGCGAAACGACATCGGCAAGCGGTATTTAAAACTTTGCTTTGAACCAACCGTAGCCATTATTGAAATGGAGCTTGGTTCATACAATGACGCAATTGTAGTGACAATCACTTTGAACAAAAAAAATTAGATCACAAAAATACAACACCGGAAATTCTTAATGTTATGCGTAAGCTTAAAGTTGAATTGAATGAGATATAAATTTCAAGAAAATGCAAATAAGTTCATAACCATATTTTAAGAACATTGCATGATTAATTACTTAGTGTAATATGTTATTATTTAAGATGATTTCATAACTAGTTATGCAATGTTATTTATTATTTATAGTAATTTCATAATTATATATGTAATATTATTATTTTCATATTAAATTATTAAATTTATATAACAGTCGGGACCTAGATACTTCTAAAAAAATTATTATGTTACAAATTTAGATAGCTAGATAGGCGTAGTCCCGAGTCGGGACCGGACAAAATTATTATTTTATCGAGGTTTTATTGTAATCTCTTTTTTCTTTCTTCAAAAAATTGTCCGGGTTCGGTACGGTAACAAGGACAAAATCGAGAACCGTGTAGAAAATTTTCAGCCCAAATTGTAACTAAGTTCTTCCTTTTCGTTTTTTTCTCTTTGATTTCAAGTTGTCAACAATGCTACAAGTAATAGAACTCTAAATGCAAACACGCAGTGACAGGTTTGAACAAAGTGTGAAGTTTTAACCGAAATTGAGAAGCAAATTAATTATAGTACAACAAATTATGGCTTCACATTCTCATATAAAATATATTTTCAAGAAAAATAGATGTCTTTACAAATTATACATACTTGAGAGATCAATCTTGCCATGACACTTCCCTCTTCAATGGCCAATCTGCTACTCTGCCTACTCCACAAGTGGACCCCATAAGTCTCTTCCTTTATCTTGAGAAGCCTCGCCTCCACCCACCTCGACTGTGTTTCATTCTCCGGCCTCGAGAATAGCCCACCGATCTTGGTCCAGTCCACCGTGTAAAAGGCCCTTCTCGGATGCACCGTGAAGCTCAGACTGGCCCTCGATGGGCCCACTCTCTGGACCACCCTGGTCACCAGGTAGGGCCCATTATGGCCCCACTTGTTGCCGTCAAAACTGGCGGCAAATTCCTCTATGAAGTTCAACACAAGTGGGTGATTCGCGTCAAAGATCAGAACCGCGTTGTTCAGCCTCGTCCACCTCTTCTCTGCGTCGGAGCTCTGAGCTCCGATGGAGTTTCTAAGCCCCGTCAACGGGTTCGTGACGATGAAATCGGTGTCCAAGTAGATCCCGCCATACTTGTATAACGCGGCGAGCCTCATAAGATTGGACAAGTTCTGCGCAAGTGAAATCTCTCCGGGATCCTTGTTTCCCCTCTTCAAATCCTCCAGCCAAGTCTCCGCCGGCGTTCCGCTGACCAAAAACGACAAGTCCGGCGTGACGGCGCTGACTCTGATGCGGCGATCGAGGAGCGGTTTCAATATCCGTCGGCCTTCCACGCTGTCCAGAGACCTCGACAGTATCATCAGACACCCTTTCGGGTGAGCCTTGAAGAGGCTCTCCGCAGCCAGGGATTCCCGTCGGCTGAACGTCTCGGCCGGGGCAATCCACGTCATGAAGACCCGAACCTCGCATCTGTCGTCGAAGAACCGGACGACCCGCGAGTGGAATTCACTAGCCGGGTTGAAAATATCGAGCTCGGATAAGCTCCTCAGCAGCCACGCGATCCTCTCCGCTTCGGAGGTGTTGTGGGGTGGGACGAGAGGGTTGATCGTCTTCTCCGTGCTGTTGCCGCCGACAACCGAGCTCTCTTCTTTTAAGGATCGAAGAGGAATGATCGGTTTTAGAGCGTTGAGGTAATTTTGACGGAGATGATCGATGTGATGAGAAGCCGTACAATTGTGTTGTATGTTGTAAAGATAAACGGAGATTGCAGAGTATGAAGAGATGCTGAAGAAAATAACTAAAGAAGCCAGAGCTGCGAAGAAGCTTCTGACCAGCTTGCTATGATTTCTACACATCTTCTTCATCGATAACATCTCCAAAGTCGATGACTATCAAAGTTGCTAAATGACCACTAAGAAACAATGATTTGCCGTTATCTATCCTCAATTTGATAATACTAAAAAGATATTAGTGGCAAATATACCAACATTATAGAAATTTTGAAGTGAAGGGAAAAATCTTGGCAAAAGTTATTAAGTTTTTTCGTCAACTCTGAGTCGTGACGTGGCGAATGTATTAAAACGTGTTCTACAATGAGGAACTTCGTGGTAGAAAGTGAATGAAAAAATTTAATCATTTTTTACCAAGTTTTTTTATATCATTGAAATTTTTTACTAAGAAAACAAAATAAAAAAAGACTCTGGATATAAGTAGTTTTTAATATATAGGTATTTTTGCGTAATAATAATAATAATAATAATAATAATAATAATAATAATAATAATAATAATAATATTGCTTGGGAAATGCTTTGTGGCCGTCTATAATGAGAGAAAATCTAAAGTTAATGGTGACCACAGTCGAAGACCGACACTACTTAATTATTTTTCTTAAGTCTCTTTCTATCAATAGATGAGGTGAGTGGTTTGAAAGAGTCAAGATATGTGTAAGCTTCAAATTTGGAAGATGATTAATTATCCGATATATTGTATCATATATTTAATAGCTTGGCCAGACCAATCATGCACAAAAAATGGTTTTCCATAAGTATATAATATCTCATCTGTCATCGTTAGGGCCCATAAGTATTCCACACCATATATTTAAGTAGAACAATCATACAGATAATATATATTTGGACTTTTGGAGAAGAATAATTTTTTTGTTATTGTCGCATAGGATATCATGTAAATATAATATTATATTTGTCGACTTTCATTGAACATGATATCAATGACGGAATTAGCATCGGGGCTGATTTAATTTTTTTTAGTGTAAATAAAAGATGCTATAAGAAACTCTCATAGCCAGGGGTGAAATCGGAAACGAAAACCGAGAAATTGACTATTTGTTTGTCTCGGTTTTGGTTTTGATTTGAAAAGTCCTCGTTTTTTTTGGAACCGGAACAAGTATAAAAATCTTATTTTTTTTTTTCCAGGACAAAATCCGGGACGAAAAAAGGGACATAAATCCGAAAAAAAAAAGAGACAAGTCCAGGAAAAAAAATATGTGACAATCCAAATACGGTACCAATTTACCAAATACAAGTCCAAGATAACAAATCCAAATCTAAAATGTCAAGTACCATATCTAAAATACTAATTACCGAGTCCAAATCATTTCTTTTTCTTTCATTTTTAGCATCGTCCTTCTTTCTCTTGTTCACGTTACTACTCACTCCGGTTTGAGCGGAAATAACAGTTGAAACTAAAGTGGACACTGAAGCCAGAGATTCGGAAACTATACAAATAGAAAACATTCAACATTACTAATTACAAACATTCAGAGATCCAAACACTCAAGACTAAACAAATACAAACATTCAACACAAAATCGAAACCAAATACAAACATTCAACAATATTAGTAAATTGAACGTATTAAAAAGACTAATTAAAATATAAAAATGACATGAAAAAAATACGACAAAAATAAAATAAAACGACATTAAAACGGAACCTAGAAGAAGAAAAAAAAATCAAGAATTTCATATTTTGTCGTGGTATTGGTTTTTGGTTTTTCAAAATGGGCATCCCTGTTGATGGTATGGTAACAAAAAAAAATTATTTTCTTTCTAAAAACAGTCCGAAACCGGCCAGCCCTACTCATGAGGATAACTCTTTGACCTATTTCGTGTTGTAATACTAAGAAGACTTCGTTAACTAGTAACACATTTAGGGAAAAATTAAAAAGTCATTGTAAAAGTTTTTTCTTTTTCTTTTTAATTTAATAATATCTATCGTTCTACACTTCTCTTTCATACAACACCAAATCCTCAAGCATCGGCCTTCTCTCTCTCCTTCAACACCGAAGCTTTCACCCTCGACCATAACCTCCTACACGCCTCCGTATTTCCGACCGAACACCGTCACCGGAACCCTCATTCAAGGTATATATATATTTTAAAAAGGCTTTCTATTTTGGCGCTCTAATTTATTCTATTTAACGATATTGTTGGATTTTTCTAAGATTTCTCATCTCCTGAAGCGAAAATTATAGAGAATCCTGGACACATGATCTAGATAATTTTTGGACACAAAGTTCCTACAAATACTTCGGGTAATAAATTAATGGATCATGTAGTTACATTAATTTTACATCTGTCATAAATTATGTAGATAAGAATAGAAAAATATTCAATAGCAATTCTTTAGTGAAACATAATCTTATCAAGTATCAAAGTTTGGAAAATTTAAGTACTAAAGTTTGGAAAATTTAATGAACTTTATGTCTTTGTTCATATAAGTTCACCTAAATATATGCGTAATTAACTCCAAGTAGTAGTACGTAGTGTAAATGTGGACGATAATATAAATATTTATGTTCGTGACTTTTATTCACATGAAATGATTTTCTAAAAAGAATTCAAAAAGTACATGTCTATTCTATATATTATTCACGGGATCAACTTTCCCATGATATGCTCTAAAAAAGAACTTTCAAATGATCCTTCTTCAATCGCCAATCTACTACGCTAAGTGGACCCCGTTAGTCTACCGTTTCAATTGAATTTGAGCTTCTCTTATGGGCCTCGTGAAACTATTGAATGGGCCCATTATGAGCCCATATCAGACTGGATCTTTGGTTCCCCTCTTCAAATCCTCCAGCCAACTCTCTCCCGAAGATCCGTTGACCAAATAAGACAAGTCCGGCGTGACCGCTATCACTCTAAGGCGGCGATCGAGGACCGGTTTCAAGATGCGATGGCCTTCGACACTATCGAGAGTTCTCGACAGTATCATCAGACACCCTTTGGGATGAGCTTTAAAGAAGCTCTCCATGGCCAGAAACTCCCGCTGGCCAAACTTCTCCGCGGGAGCAGTCCACGTCATGAAGACGCGAACCTCGCAACGAGCATCGAAGAAGCGCACGGCCCGCGAGTGGAATTCACTCGCCAGCTTGAACATCTTTAGCTCCGGCAAGCTCCTCAGAAGCCAGACAATCCTCTTGGCTTTGGAGGTGTTTCGCGATGGGACAAAAGGCTCGAGCTTCTTGGTAAAGTCTCCGGAGACGATCGCGAGCTCTTCTTCTATGTTTTTCAAAGAAAAGGAGGTTCTGCCATATGAAGAGAAGAATAATAATAGGACAAAAGTACCCATTACTGCGAGGAAGAAGATCCTGACGAGCTTGCTTTGGTCTGAAGGCACATTTCTAGTTTTCATCGTCGATATCATCAATAGAAAGAGCTTCCAATGAGCTACGAAATCAGCGGAAACCAGCAATAACAAGGATTTATGACCTCTTTTGAAATATGATTAATACTAATGATAATAATAACAACAGACAATGCTTCCCAATTACTAATAAATAATCGATGCTTAGGCCTTAGAAAAAGCTGTTGTGGTGGCTAAAATAAAAAAAGAAAAGAACGTTATAAGCAAAGGTAACAGTCAAGTCAAGACACGGAAGCGTCAAAGTAGAACATTTCTTCTTAGAAATGTCCACACAAAATTCACCAAACATCTAAGAATTTATATGTTGCTAGCAAATAACTATTTTGTTTTATATTGGTTGAACCATATTTACACGGTTGACCGAGACACGGGTGGAAGTAGCTAATAAGAAGGTGTAAAAGTAGTTATTAAGGGGGTTCAAACTCCCAAAAAAAAAATGTATCATTTAGTACAACTTTCTTTAATTCTTACTAAAGTTTATAACTCTTCAAATATAATTTGTGAAAAAATAAATTTAAATCAAACATCTTAATTAGGATGTAAATCTTGATTTCGCCACTAGATCGAGATATTAGTGTTGGGTTTTTTCATGAATATTCTCAATCTCAGGTGCGAAAATCTCGGGATATCCTGGAAATAAATAATCTAGATTAAATATGGAAATATCAGGGTATTTTCATATGACTTCATCGGGATCTATGCGCGTGCCTAGTGCTCCTTGATTGTGTCTCGGAACCAACTTTGAAACCTCGAGCCTCAGTTTCGCCACCATGACGATTTGAGAACTCTACGATGAGTATAGATTGGAAAGCACCTCGTTGGATTACTAACTCCTCATCGGTGATTGGATGATTGCACACGAATGCTTTTGGGAGATGAGAAAATCACCTAGGGCTTCTAGAGCTAGGGGGATGCGAATTTTCTAGGCTTCATGATGCTTAGGTATTCATTAATACTTCATATTTATAAGTCAAGGATTATGACTAATGGACTTAATTTAGTCATTCAATGAATTTGTCATATTAATATTTAATTAATTTGTGTGATTGATATTAAATTGAAATTGGCATCAATCAAACACGATGTTACACATGGCAACGTCGATTTGTATATGTATGTTTTTCGCTGAAGGATATGGTCGATCGTTCACTCCCGTTACTATTGCTTCTAGATTTTAATCGGGGAGATGAGATGATAAATGTAGAAGATTTTAACTTGTGCACATGGAATTTGCCATTGAAGTGAATGAATTCAGGCACACAATGGTGAGCTCAAGTACATATTTGGATTTCCTATTTATAAAAGAATATTAAGAAAATAGAATATCTAGAATAGATAATGATGAGAATTCTTGGGACGATGATCTAATGAGGATATCCTATTCTAATTTCTATTTATACATCAATATGGGCCTCTAACGGTGTTTGATTACAAGGATAACCTTAATTTTGGTAGTCCCTTAGTGATCTCAAGCTATTACACTCAGGTTGATGTGGCATCCAAGCTGGCGATCTTGTCTAAGAGACGGGGGACATGTCCATGTGAAAGAGATATTACTTTGTCGTACTGTTATGTCTTGTTAGCCTGGGCCGCGTCCGATCGGGTTGGTTCTTGGTTGGGGGCGTCCTGCTCGGAATTTGGGTCCATCCTCAGACATCTTTATATCCAACTGGTATATGCTCGGGCGAGTAAAATCTTGTTCGGCGTATGATCTTCATCTTGCATTGTTAGAGGCATACTCGATCACAATCTCCGATCCAAGTGTCCCCTCGGTCAACGGCTTGTTGACTCATCGAATTTAGACTTTAAGACTCTATCATAAAATGGAGGAGAAGAATGGTAAATACGAGAATTGAAAAATACAATTTTTAAGTGGTAACGTGATGCAAAACAATGCGTGGATTGACGCACACATTTACACAAATGTGTGTTGGCCTAGTGTGTGAGAGGATTTGTGCTTGAGCACCATTGGATGATCATTGCTCACCAGGAGGATGTATAGAGTAAGGCGACAATTTGAATCCTTGAAATTAGATGGTACGTTAAAGAATATAAAAAAATCAATACAAAGCATATACATTAACTAAAATATCTATTAGATAAACGTTTTAGGTATTTCCCAAGCTAAATAAATGAAAATAAAGAAGGTTTAAGAAATCAAAATTCCCATGTAATAATCCGCTAAGATCTAAATACACAATACAGCCTTAATTAGTTGACTTCTATTGTTTAATAGTGTGTGTAAATATCAACTAATCAAACGTATTGTTGCCCATCGCTTTTGTACACAAAAAATAATTCAAGAAAAAACAAAAAATCAAGACGTGTAGGTTTCTTTACAAATTATGCACACTTGAGAGATCAATCTCTCCATAACACATCCCTCTTCAATTGCCAATCTGCTACTCTGCCGATTCCACAAGTGGACCCCATAAGTCTCCCCTCTTAGCTGAAGAAGCTTCGCCTTCACCCACCTGGACTGGGCTTCGCTAATGGGCCTCGCGAAAAGCCCACCAATCTTGGTCCAGTCCACTGGGTAAAACGCCATCGGAGGCTGAACCGTGAAGCTCAGACCGGGCCTCGATGGGCCCACTCTCTTCACCACCCTGGTCACCAGGTAGGGCCCATTATGGCCCCACTTGTTGCCGTCAAAAGTGGCGGCAAATTCCTCTATGAAGTTCAACACAAGTGGGTGTTTCGCGTCAAAGATCAGAACCGCGTTGTTCAGCCTCGTCCACATTTTCGAAACATCTTCGCTTTGCGCTCCGACGGAATTTTGCAGCGCCGTCAACGGCTTAGTGACGACGAAATCGGTGTCCAAATAGATCCCGCCATACTTGTATAGCGCGACCAGCCGCATAAGATTGGACAAGTTTTGCGCTAATGAAATCTCGCCGGGATCTTTGTTTCCCCTCTTCAAATCCTCCAGCCAAGTCTCCGCTGGAGTCCCGCTGACCAAAAACGACAAGTCCGGCGCGACAGCGTTGACTCTGAGGCGGCGATCGAGGAGCGGTTGCAGGATCCGACGGCCTTCGACGCTGTCCATAGTCCTCGAAAGTATGACCAGACACCCGTTGGGGTGAGCCTTGAAAAGGCTCTCCACAGCCAGGGATTCTCGCCGACCGAACATCTCCGCCGGGGAAATCCATGTCATGAAGACACGGACCTCGCAGCGGGCATCGAAGAACCGGACGACCCGCGAGTGGAATTCACTCGCCGGCTTGAAAATCTCGAGCTCCGGCAAGCTCCTCAACAGCCACGCGATCCGCTCCGCTTCTGTGGCGTTGCGAGGCGCGACGAAAGGGTTGAGATTCTTATTCGCTGGGTCGCCGGTGACGATCGCGGTTTCTTCTTTGATGGATCGAAGAGGAAGCTGTTGTTTGAGCGCAGTGATGTAATTTTCACGAACGTGATCGATACGATCAGAAGTCGTACCGGAAGAAGAGAAGACGAAAAAGAGAGCTAGAGAACCCAAAACTGCGAGGAGGATTCTGATACGCTTGCCATGATCTAAAGCCATGTTTCTGGAGATTCTCTTCATGATCTTCTTTAGGGAAGGTTGCTAATAAGATATTGAGGAGATTAATATGACCTCTTTGTGCTACAAAAATGAAAATGATGATAATTTGATACTAATAAACAGTGCTTCGGAGAAACTATCGTGGCGTCTGGAATTAGAGAAAAAAAATATATATTGACTAGAAGGAAAGACTAAGAGTACTTAGTCTAAGGTCTTAGCCTCTAAAGTCTCTTTCTATGCTATCTATAGACAGTGGCGGAACCAGGATTCGGAGATCGGGGGGGTTTAATTTTTCTTTTCCATTAAATTTAATTTTTTGGGGGTGGTTTATGTAAATAAGTTTATAGTATTTTGGTCTTTTTAGTGCAATTTTCAAAACTTTGGGAGTGGTTTCAACCACCCCATCCCTTAACATACGTCCGCCCCTGTCTATAGAGTATAGTAGAATATGTTGAGGTCAGTGTTTTGAAATAGTCAAGACTTGTGAGCATCAAGCTTGAAAGATGACTTTAAGATATATATATATATATATATATATATATATATATATATATATATATATATATCATGTAACAATAATAGTAAGGGACAATCGCGGCAAAAGTACTTCAATTTATATCAATTGAGGCAACAAGGATCTTAAGTGAGAAAATAGTGAAAAAAATACTAAAGCCCATATGTGAGACACTACAATTTTCCATTTAATTTTTTTTCGTTGAAATCGAGTGAGAGATAATGCTAGATAGTTGGATGAACACATGAATGTAGTATATTAGTTATGATTTAATAGCATTATACTAAACAAATATTGACCAGCGTCCGTCAAACAAATTGGACTAAAGAAAATGTCGCCTCATATTTGTTGTCTTTGAGTACTATTGTTGTTATTTTTTCACTTTTAACTTTTGTCGTTTTAATAAGTCAAAATTAGTACTTTTAATACAATTATCCCTATAATATAGCCGCCAAGCATGAATGTGATTGTTTTGTCAATATGGGTCCATAAATAATGCACCAAAAATAATATATAGTTAGAAGAAGAAAAAAGTTTTATTCTTGCCGCCTAAATATATAATTAGCATGTAATTTTTTATTTTTTGTAATGGTCGTGATTCTCATGTTTATGGTCTACATCAAGGTTCCGAAAATCACGATTTTCGTTCGAAAATCGTTCGATTATCGCTGAAAATAGGCTTCTCGGTAAGTTATCTCCCTTAATCGTTTTCGTTTTATAGTTTTCGCGATTTTTCGAGGGGGAAAGTGAATAACTTTTTGTTTTAGGTTTTCAAGTGTTAAATTTCAAAAACTGGAGGACTTATCGCTAAATAACGAAAAGTCATTAGGTTTTTTCCGAATTGTTGTATAATTACGGCAAAAGTACACATGTTTCGGAAATTGTTGATTTGAGTTAGATACTCGAATATTTTGATGTAATTTCGTTTTATAAATTGTATATAATTTTAAAACTAATCGGTTTGCATAATTTTGTTTTTTTAATTTGAAGTTTTTCTGAATTGTGATATCATTGTGGCAAAAGTACATATGTTTCGGAAATTGTTGATTTGAGCTAGTTACTCGAATATTTTGGTGTAATTTTGTTTTATAAAATTGTATATAATTTAAAAAATAATCGGTTGGCATAATATTTTTTTTTAATTTGAAGTTTTCTAAAATATTGCGGCAAAAGTACAATTTTTAGCTAATTTGTTAAATTGAGCTAGTTGTTCAATCTTGTTTTAAATGAAATCAATTGTGCAGTGCATATTTTATATAAGAATAATTGGTGACTTGTAAATATTTATTTTGGTAAGTAAATAATAATTTATTTTACATATTTTGTAAAGTATTTGTAATTTTGTATGAGACTTAGTTTATGTTTGGCTACATTAGTATGAGACTTGGTTTGTGGCTTATATCTTATATTTTGTATGAGACTTTTATGTTTATATTTTGTGACATTAGTATTTTATGTTATGTTTTTAGTGTAAAATATGTTTGAATTTTTTTTTATAGGTTTTCCATCGATAAATCCATCGGCAAACGATTAATCCATCGATAAGTTCGATAAGTTTCGATAACGGCAAACGATAATTTTTATAGGTTTTCCGTCGATAACGGCATCGGCAAACGATTAATCCATCGATAACGGCAAACGATTTATCGGCCAAAACGGCATTTTGATCCTTGGTCTACATATTGTACGTAGCTCCATTGACATATGAGCTCTTCAAATTCGTATGAGGTAATTATTTCTCTAGTTTGGTGTGACTTATGAGCTCTATTTGTATTAATTAATCCGTAAATTAGGAATCCTAATAAATATCTACGACTGCAGATGCGCGTCCACATGAGCTGGCGGAGTTAGCTAGTTTGGCCGTAAAATGTTAACTAATTAATTAATGTGTGTTTTTCATATTATTGTTTAAAATCAACTGATGTCCATAATGGCTAACGCAAAGATTGTGGATATGTTACAGGGATAAAATCGAAACGAGGAACTAGGAATTCAACCCCCCCTCGGATCAAAAAGGATTTTTTTTTTTTTTTTTTGTGGTGGTTATAATTTTTTTTTTCAAATTGGGAATGTGAAACAGGACAAAATTTGGTGAAGAAATTTGAGAAAATGACAAAATACAAAATTTTAAGTCCAAATTACCAAAATCAAACACCAAATCTAAAATTTAAAACATAAAAACATAATCCAGGATATTATCAAGACATAAACAATATTACCATATCATAAAAAATACAAGATTATATATATATATATATATATATATATCTAAATTTAAAATCAGGAACCGAGACAAAAAAAAAAACCCAAGAATTTAAAGTGTCGTCCCAGTTCCAGTTCCCGATTTTAAAACTAAATTTCTCTTTTTTTTTTCTTTCTACAAATGTTTCTTGACCAGTGCTGGAATCGGGACAAAACCAAAAACCGTGTAAAAAAAATTTAACGCTATTTTAGCATAGAGATAGGAGAGCATGAAATTGAGAATCTTGAGTGTTGTCCCTGCAGTTGGTTTCTAATTCTTCTGAAATTCTTATAAAATTATTTATTGCTATTCAGTTAACACGTGTGAATATAAATTAGGGATATTTGCGGCAAAGCTACAACAAAGTTCTTATTTGTACGCGGTATATTTTAAATTTTATTTTTTTACGGCAAAAGTTCTATAAAACCAAAAATTGATTCGGCCATAAGAAATTTAGAACTTATGGTAAGACCATTTTCTGATTTTTAAAAATATTATTATGATAAAAATAAAATTAAAAACTTATTGCGGGACTTTTTTTATTTTTTAAAATTTTGTTATAATAAATTAAAATTTGTAAAAGTACTCTGTTGCTAGTTAAATAAGAGAAAGAAAGGCTAAATTGCTAATTTTTAAGTGCACAAAAAGAGCAAGTGGAGCTAAATAAAGTTTGAAGAAAAGGAATAATGAAGAGCGCTAATTAAGAAGTATACAATGAAAACAACTTGGCCACGTTAATGCATTGCCTTGTCATTTTCCACGGTTTTCACGCACGTCGTTGGGTAAAAAAATATCTTAGTCCACGTCATTGATTTGCAGTTTATTATAGTGTACCTTAAGAGGCATAGATAGACCACATAACCACTTGTCTATATAAAAGAATAGGGATTAATGACGGCAAAAATACTCAAAATTTGGTCAAAGAACTCATCGTGTACCTAAAGTTTAAAAGTGGTGACAATAATACCCAAAGTCACATTTGGGGAGTTGACCAATCCATTCTTGTAACACCGTTAACTTACTCATTAACTCTGGCCACGTGGACAAACGTGGGTTGCTGACATAACAATTTTTCCTACGTGGATGAGCCTACATCAGTCTCGTTTATGACAAAACAACGAATTAAACCCCTAATTAATACTATTTAATACAACTAATTAAACCCCTAATGATTACGCTTAACAAAACAGATTTGTCCACGCGGCCAGAGTTGACGGGTAAGTTAACGGCGTTACGAGAATGGAGTGGTCAACTCCCTAAATGTGACTTTGGGTATTTTTGCCACCGCTTTTAAACTTTGGGTACACGATGAGTTCTTTAACCAAACTTTGGATATTTTTGCCGTCATTAACCCTAAAAGAATAATAATATATATATATATATGGAAACTTCAATAAGTATGCCCGAAAAAGTATGTTTGAACGGATTTATTCTCGAGTTTCATAAATTACAAAATTATGCCTCAAATCAATTTTTAACTCACGCATTGCGTTAACTAACCCAACCAGACCTCTTTCTTTCCCCCCTCTCTTTCCCTCCCGTGCTCCCATCCCAAGCCTCTCCTTCACTCTGTCTACTCTTCTCTCTGCCTCCGACGACCCACTCGAAACTCCTCCGACAGCTCACGCAACCCAGGCGAAGCTCTGCCTCTGGCCAACGCGAAACTCGTCGGACCCACGATACCCAGGCGAAGCTCCGTCTCTGATCCACATGAAGCTCCTCGGACCCATGCGACCCGACTTCGACCCGACCTTCCCGCAGGCTGCTGCAACACACCGCTGGAGCGACGCCACGGCACGACGATGTCGCCGTCGACGCCGCCACCGGCTCCGGGAAATCCCTAGCCTTCCTCGTCCGCACTGTAGAGATCTTCCTACATTTGGGCCTCAAGCGAACCTACCGACTCCCTCTCAAGATTCAGCGCCGACTCGTCACCCAGAATCACCCCAAGATCTGCCAATTCGCTCATAGGTACTTTCGATTTATTTTTCTTCAATCTTAGTACGTTCTCTCTCATCGCAAACAATGATTTTTCGTTGATCGTTGATACGTTGATGTGAATAGAAGATTATGGATCTTCTTCTCAGTGTTAGGTCTTAGATTGGTTGATTTGGGCAGAAAATGTTGAAATTGGGTTATCGCATGCTTTCGGACTGAGCTCATGAGAAGTATTTGCAAGATATAATGACAATGTAGACATATTCGTAGCTTCATGATAACCAATGCGATGGTATAATGGGAAAAAGTTGATCTCTTAAGCCATAGCTACATAGGAAGTTTGTGTTGTGGCCAGAAGCGTTAATGGCGTTTTCGTTGGAAGTGTCTTTAAAAACTTGATGGATTCGATGTGTAGTTATCACTGTAATCGGGCCAGGGGTCACTAGACAAGTTAACAGTGAATTTGCGTTATGAGTAATGGTGGTTTTTCGGTTTTCCAGATTTTGATTCAAGACGAGGCCGATAGACTCCTTTAGATGGGATTCGAAGAGAAGTTGACTTCCATTATATCGCGCTTGCCCAAGCTTCGGAGAACCGGGCTCTTCTCAGCAACCCAAACCAAACCCGTCGACGAGCTGGCCAAGGTGGGGCTCTTCTCCGCAGCTTGCGTCTTTGAATTGTTCCCAGAGCCAGTGGCGGCGTCGACGGCGACATCCTCGTAGCTGCAGAATTGCTCTCGATACATTGGGCTTGGTTCGCTACTACCGTCGACGGATGCTCAATACTCACGTTAATCTCGTCGAGAAGCAGAGACTTTGTATATAACAGCTTTACTAATTTACTTCTGCGTAGTAATCAAATAGTTAAAAATATGTATATAGTTAGAAATATGTATATAGATAGGGCATGAAAAATGGTCAGCCAGCGACTTAACTTATGTATGGCTATTTTCAAAATATTATGTATGACAATGTTCAATTATTACTGTTTCACAATTTTGGAAAAAATATTTAAATGTAGACACTTTTATTTTAAACCTATACGGTTTTGTTCACTTTTTTTTTTAAAGAACTATACGGTTTTGTTCTTTAAACCCATAAAATAAAAAAATAAAAAAACAGTTTTTGCCTAAATTTAAACAGTTTTGTTCATCAAATCATAGGATTTTTTTTTACATAAAAAAATAAAAATAAAATTCATATAAACACTTTTTGCCTACATTTGAACAGTTTTGTTCATAAAATCATAGGGTTTTTTTTATATAAAAAAATCCATATAAACATTTTTTGCCTACATTTAAACAGTTTTGTACATCAAACTATATGAGTTATTTTATAAAAAATAAAATAAAATCCATATAAACACTTTTTGCCTACATATAAATGGTTTTTTTCATCAAACCATAGGGTTTTTTATATATATATATATAAAAAGTAAAATCCATATAAACACTTTTTGCCTACATATAAACAGTTTTGTTCTTCAAACCATAGGGTTTTTTTATAAAAATAAAATAAAATAAAATCCATAAAAACAGTATTTGCCTACATTTAAACAGTTTTGTTCATCAAACCATAGGTTTTTTTTTTTTATAAAAGAAATCCATAAAAACAGTTTTTGCCTACATTTAAACAGTTTTGTTCATCAAACCATAGGTTTTTTTTATATAAAAAATAAAATAAAATCCATATAAACACTTTTTGCCTACATTTAAACATTTTTGTTTATCAAACCATAGGGTTTTTTTTATATAAAAAAATAAATAAAATCCATATAAACACTTTTTGCCTACATTTAAATAGTTTTGTTTATCAAACTATAGGGTTCTTTTTTATAAAAAATAAAATAAAATTCATATAAACACTTTTTGCCTACATTTAAATAGTTTTGTTCATCACACCATAAGGTTTTTTTATATATATATATAAAAAGTAAAATCTATATAAACACTTTTTGCCTACATTTAAACAGTTTTGTTCTTCACATAGAGTTTTTTTTATAACAAAATAAAATAAAATCCATATAAACACTTTTTCCCTACATTTAAACAGGTTTGTTCATAAAACCATAGGTTTTTTTTTTTTATAAAAAAAATCCATAAAAACAGTTTTTGCCTACATTTAAACAGTTTTGTTCATCAAACCATAGGGTTTTTTTTTATGTAAAAATAAATGAAATCCATATAAACACTTTTTGCCTACATTTAAACAGTTTTGTTCGTCAAACTATAGTGTTTTTTTTTATAAAAAATAACATAAAATCCATATAAACACTTTTTCCCTACATTTAAATAGTTTTGTTCATCAAACCATAGGGTTTTTATATATATAAAAAAACCATATAAACACTTTTTGCCTACATTTAAACAGTTTTGTTCTTCAAACCATATGATTTTTTTTTATTAAAAAAATAAAATCCATAAAAACAGTTTTTGCCTACATTTAATTAGTTTTGTTCATCAAACCATAAGGTTGTTTTTATATATAAAAAAATCCATATAAACACTTTTTGCGTACATTTAAACATTTTTGTTCATCAAACCATAAGGTTTTTTTTTATATAAAAATAAAAATAAAATCCATATAATTACTTTTTGCCTACATTTAAACAGTTTTGTTTATCAAACTATAGTGTTTTTTTTATTAAAAATAAAATAAAATCAATATAAACACTTTTTGCCTACATTTAAATAGTTTTGTTCACCAAACCATAAGGTTTTTTTTTATAAAAAAAAAAGTAAAATCCATATAAACACTTTTCTCATACATTTAAACAGTTTTGTTCTTCAAACCATAGGGTTTTTTTTTTTATAAAAAAAATAAATTCTATATAAACACTTTTTGCCTACATTTAAACAGTTTTGTTCATCAAACTATAGGTTTTTTTTTTTCTAAAAATAAAATCCATATAAATGCTTTTTGCCTATATTTAAATAGTTTTGTTCATCAAACCATAGAGTTACTTTTGACCTATATTTAAACGGTTTTGTTCTTCAAACTCCATTAAGAAGGGCGAAAGAGGCGTGGGTCTCATCGTTAGACAAACAAAAAATGGTCAGGCAAATTCAGAATTGTAATAATTTATTAAATAAATATCAGATCATAAAAGAACAAGGCCGCTAAATTCCAACAGTTTCGTATGAAAGAAATTGAATCAAGTCTAATTACATTGTAATACAAAGGGTAGGATCAGAACTACATTTAACAATCCAAACCCTAACCGACATCGACGACGTATAACACCGGAAGTTGCAGCTTCACCTTCACCAGACACCAAGTTAGCTCAACTTCCTAACTGTCAAGGTCAGCCCGTCTCTCAGAGATTTCAACACATTTTGGGCTGACGGGTTCGCTCACGAATATGTAGCTTCGTCGGGTACGAATGGCTCGATTCAACCTTGCCTGGGTAAAAAAGTTTACAAGAGATGTAAATTGAGTTTTCTTATTTAAATAAATTGATTCCGAGTGGATCAAAACTAAAGTCTGAGACGGTTATTAGAGTTGAAATACAAATTTTTTAAACAAAGTCATGTTATCTAGTTAAGAAAATTAAATACACGACAAACATGAATATACCAGCCATTCTAAGGAGCGTGAATCACAAACCGACAGCAGCATCAAGTTCTAGCATTCCAAAGCAAAAGTCAGGACCTAGAATAAGATAAACCCGTGCATTAGCACTCAAAATAATGCAATAAATTTAATAAACATTCACCAAAAACTAACAGCCCTAATTCATACTCATACGCTAACTCATACAACCCTAATTTTTCTGCCAAACCCGAAAAATGAAAAGGAAACGAACCTCAGGGACGTTAAGCAACATTTAATTTTTAAACACACAGTTTCATTGTTGCATATCATCAAACATATTGTGTGCATTTTAAAACCTAAATCCCAAAACCTGTAATACAACAATTCCTAAACCTGTAAGAAAGGGAAAACAAAGAAAGGGAATTTTAACCACATCCCACAACCCTAGTAACTAGCGAGCAAGCGAAATCGGTGAAGATTGAAACCTGACAGTGTGAAGATGGCAGCGCGGAGGTCGGCGCCGTAGAAGGTACGGAGGTCGGCGACGGAGAAGAGGTCTTGAGGCTGCGCCGACGATGATTGGCTGAACTGTGGAGTGGGTGAGGAGCGATTCACAGAGGGAAAACCCTAGAGGTTATAGAGAGGAGGAGAGAGCGTGAGGAGTTTTGAAATCTATCGACGATGGTTGAGCTTCGATTTTCAACGAACCCTAATTCGAATGTCGAGGCCACCAGCGTAGGTCGTCGGGCTCTCGATCAGAGGCAGGCTTTGCGAGCTTAGGTCGCCTTGGTCTCGGTCGATGCGACAACGGAGAACTCAGAGTGAGGAAAGGAGAGAGAGAGAGAGATGAGGAGGAGGGGTGAGAGTCACGAGGTGAGAGAGAGAAAGAGAGAGGGAGGAGTCAGGTAACCAGAGGCTTGGGTTAGATTATGATTTCGGGCATATTTTTGCAATTTATCAAACTCGGGTATTAGTCCGTTCAAACTTACTTCACCGGGCATACTTATTGAAGTTTATCAAGCAGAAGGCACAATTTTAGGATGATTACTAAGAGCCAGGATAGTAGTCCCCGAAATATCTAAGGGATATTTAACCCGGATTAACAAAAAAATTTAAAAAAAACCAGACCCAAATTTGTCCGGGTCCGGAAAAACACGGATCCGGACATGTCTGCATCCGGATATTTATAAATAAAATTAAAAAAAAAACGCGTTTAATCTGGATCCCTAAAATGTTTGCAGGTTTGAAGAATTATGTTAAGAACATTACAATCTTCAAAGAGGATATTGATGTTCTAGGTAACTCTACAGATCTTTACTTATTGAGAAATGTCAAGACTGTGATCGAAACGGACAAACCCAGACATGACTTGAATTGTTAAGTCATAAATGACACAGTCTCAACAGAAGTTGCTAAGAATGGTGAATTGGCAAGAGTCGCCGGTACAAAGTCACCAATTATTTATGTTATACAAGTCAACTTGATCACTACTTATTCCTGGATACTCGATTCAGGTTGTGGAGCTCACATATGTACTAACATTAGAGGGTTAATGGTAAATAGGGAGTTGACTAACGGAGAGATTTGTTTTTCTGTCGGTAATGGTGCAAAAGTTACACCATTAGCTGTCGGTAACATGGATTTACGACTTCCTTCTAGTTCGACGTTAAATTTGTTTAATGTCTATTACGTGCCCACGGTCAAAATGAATATCATCTCCGTCTCATGTATGGACTACCTTGGTTATGAATTTAAAATTAAGAACCAAAGGTGCTCATTTTATTTTGAGGATATATTGCATGGCACAACGTCTCTACATAACGGTCTATACTCACTAGACTTGGTAGACGTACCAGTTTATAACATGAATAAAAGAACAAAACCGAATGATAAAAAGCGTGCCTACCTATGGCACTATCGTCTTGGCCACATTAATGAGCGTCGCATTAACAAGCTCCATAAATATGGACTCTTAGACTTTTGATTTTGAATCTTACGATGTTTGCGAAGCGTGCTTATTAGGCAAGATGACGAAGAGTCCTTTTAAGGGCCTTGGTGAGAGAGCTAGTGATTTACTGGGCCTCGTACATAGTGATGTATGCGGTCCACTGTTGTACTAGCTCGATGAGGATACTCTTACTTCATTACATTTACGGATGACTACAGCAGGTATGGTTACGTATACCTGATGAAGCATGATTCCGAAGCCTTGGAAAAGTTCAAGGAGTATATAAATGAAGTACAAAGACAATGGGTCATGAATTTTTGGACCTTCTCAAAGACAATGAAATTGTTTCATAACTCACCCCTCCGGGAACGCCACAGTGGAATGGTGTTTCAGAGAGAAGAAATATGACCTTCTTATACATGGTCAAATTTATCATAAATCATTCAGAACTGTCTTCGTCTTTTTGGAGATACGCATTACTGACTGCTGCCCAGACACTTAACCGTTTCCCGACTAAAGCGGTTGAAACGACACCACATCAGATCTGGACTAGGAGAAAATTCGGTATGTCGTTTATGAAAGTTTGGGGATTTGACGCTTACGTGAAGCGATTAATATGTTGGACATGTATCCTTAAACAAGTTTTTTATCCTATTTGTAAAAGATTATGACAAGTCGTTGAATAAAAGATGGTGTTTATTATGTTAATCTTATTATAGTTTCTGGTAGAGTAAAATAGAATGTTTGTTATTTAGATCATAAATGATGCAACTATTGTTGGAAATCGGGGTTTGATTCCCGACTCCATTACCCTGAATAAGCCTCCGAGCCGTCCCGGTAACATTTAAAAAATTATTTTAAAGCGGAAAACTTGTTATCGTAATGGCACAGATATCGGGTAATAACCATTTTAACAAGATCCGATAAATATTACATATTTAATATTCACAACTCATTATTAATATCATAGTCGAAATATAAGAAATAAATAGAAAGCAGTAAATGTTTGCATTTATTAACCCAATGCATAAGGCCGTACCTCAATTGACGTTTCTGACTGCGGACTCTGAAGTTCGGCAGGGCTCCGCCGGTGCTGAGGGAAACACCCCCTATCTTCCGGGATATTCTCCTGGATTCCTCGTACCGAATCGTGGGCTTCGCCGGCAGGACTCCGTCGCAAAATTTAACTGAGGTTCTTTTGAAGCTTCCAGAGAAATAGTCTCCTAAGCCGAACCAGAAAAAAGATTAGAAGCAGAAAAAACTCGCAGACCCTAGAGAGAGAGAGGGAGAGCTCGAGTTTTTGCTATGGGGAAGGTATGAAAAATGTTGTAAATGAGCTCCCTATTTATAGACTTGGCCCGTAACCGAATTAGAGATTTTCACTCCTAAATTCGAATTTTATATATATTTAAATACTTTAATTATTCCAATCCAATGGTTGAGATTTAATCTCATCTAGATCCAATGGTTATAATTAAACTTGTATTTAATTAAATAAGAAAGACTTGATAAATACAAAAATCAATCTTATCTTCTTATTTAAATATAATTCGAATATTTATATATATATCTAATTTCGAAAATTATTATTAAATATAATTAATTATCCTAATCCAAATGCTTAGATTTAATCTTATCTAAATCCAATGGATATAATTAATTAGGGATTTAATTAAATAAGAAATACTTGGTAAACAAATCTTATCTACTTATCTTAATTTCGAAATATATATAATAATGATAATTTCGAAATATATATAATAATGGGATAAAAATCAAATATTCTAAGACTTGGTATAAGCCTAATTCGATTTTATCTTCATCATTATCTTCGAAAATATATACATTAATTACTTTCCAATCCGACGGTAAAGATTAAATCTTTAACCGATCTAACGGATACAATTAATTAGGTCAAATTCGAAAACCCTATGCTTGGTCACCAAGCTACTATTTTCAAATTAGGGTTAGGTCAAAAATCAATCATCTTAATCCTAGGTTGATATTAAATCATCTCCGATCTAAAGGATAAGATTGATTTTAGGGTTTTTGCCAAAGTACCAAACTTTAGGTACTTATGCCGCAAATTTCAAACCCTAGCTAGGTCAAACTCGTGTGGGCTAGGTCATGTAAGCCCACATTGATTTACATATGTAATATATATAATTAAATATATATTATTATTATTAATATAAATCTATTAATTATTAATTAATTATTAATAAGATATTAATAATTAAATCCAAATAATTAAATTATATTAATAATTCCTGATCTCAATATCACACATTAAAATGTCATGGTGCCACACCATCATTTAAATTCGTGACATGTGATTTAATTTCATAGTTTATCGAACCGAGCACAAACTTAGAAAATCCATAAATCACTAACCGTAAGTCGAAATGACTTGGTTCAAAAATCAAAGTTGCTTAGAATTTAATTTCCAACAACACGATGCTGATAGAAAATCTAAATTCTAACTTTCTTTTATCAGTTAATTTCGTGTACCAAGATATGGTACTTTTGCCACGCTAACGATAAAACTATCTGACGTCTGCCACATACCTTTCAGTTTTATAAGTCAAGCCAAATGATTAAACATTATCCAGAATATATTTTAATCACGTACGTATCATCCGTTACTGAGCTATCCTGGGGACCATGGACCCGTATCACTTAAGCTCAAACGAACTGCTAGTTGTTCGCCAAACCTCGAAGTGATTCCACTATAGACCCGAGGCTGCACTCTTTAGTGATACGGTATATATTATTCCCTTTATAACAGCAGGGTGTCCCTTGATACAATCAAATTCGGGTTATTGATCTTTCACTTGCTGATCCACACACGAGCAGACGGTTTCTACAGTTATGCCCCTCATTGCATTTTCAACCTTGACTCAGTCAGTAATATTATGAATAACCCAATTATGGTTTCGATTCATAAGTTGCGCACGGGTACCTCTCACTTCTCACCACCGACAATCAAGGGAATCATCATCACTCTGAAAGAGAGCTGTGTGATGCCCATGTCTATGACCAAGCTACCCTTACTGCTGACTATCATGTTCCCAAAATAATAGTGTTGGGAACAGCAGTAATATTTTGTGTTCTTTAACGGTTAAATCAAAGAACAATCAAGCCAGCAGCTCGGACTCAAGATCACTCAGGACTTAGATCGAATATCCATTTGATCATCTATTAGTGACTCAACTCCTGGTTATCAGTGACAATCTTATATGATAACTTCCGGAGTTTAAGTCAGGTCTAGTCCTGTATGAAGACACTTCATACTTAATGCACTTCTAGTTTGTGTGACCCACACAAAATCCAGAATAGGATTGTCACTTAGTCACATTAATGACCTTATACGATTAATGGGCTCCCACCCAGTTAATCAGGTCACAGACATTTTAAGTTCATTTATTATGATTATTAATTCTTCCTCACATTGACTCTGTTGTGATAATAATAACATAATTGCATCCTTTATGAACTAAGGATCAAACATTCTACCTCATCACTCTGAGGTACGTTAAACTGCAACAAGAGCTTGAGTATCGTCTTCCTTTGAGCGTTGATGTCGCCTCAAATGTTGAGATAGACAGAAACCAAGAAATGAAAGAAGCACAACCGTTTGGAGATTAACAGGATGATTATGTGTTTGATGAAGGAACTCAAGATGTACCACCACTGCGTAAATCTATTAGAGATTATCGTCCTATTGACAAAATTAATTACTCATTCTAAATGATGAAGACTACATTACAATATAAGACAATGAGCCTTTGACTTACGAAGAAGCAGTAGGAGGCACACTCCGATAAATGGCTAAATGTTGGACATGTGGGTCCTTAAACAATATATTTTTATCCAATTGTAAAAGATTATGACAAGTCGTTGAATAAAGATGGTTCTTATTATGATAATCTTATTATAGTTTCTGGTAGAGTAAAATAGAATGTTTGATCCTTAGTTCATAAAGGATGCAATTATGTTATTATTATCACAACAGAGTCAATGTGAGGAAGAATTAATAATCATAATAAATGAACTTAAAATGTCTGTGACCTGATTAACTGGGTGGGAGCCCATTAATCGTATAAGGTCATTAATGTGACTAAGTGACAATCCTATTCTGGATTTTGTGTGGGTCACACAAACTAGAAGTGCATTAAGTATGAAGTGTCTTCATACAGGACTAGACCTGACTTAAACTCTGGAAGTTATCATATAAGATTGTCACTGATAACCAGGAGTTGAGTCACTAATAGATGATCAAATGGATATTCGATCTAAGTCCTGAGTGATCTTGAGTCTGAGCTGCTGGCTTGATTGTTATTTGATTTAACCGTTAAAGAACACAATATATTACCGTTGTTCCCAACACTATTATGTTATTATTATCACAACAGAGTCAATGTGAGGAAGAATTAATAATCATAATAAATGAACTTAAAATGTCTGTGACCTGATTAACTGGGTGGGAGCCCATTAATCGTATAAGGTCATTAATGTGACTAAGTGACAATCCTATTCTGGATTTTGTGTGGGTCACACAAACTAGAAGTGCATTAAGTATGAAGTGTCTTCATACAGGACTAGACCTGACTTAAACTCTGGAAGTTATCATATAAGATTGTCACTGATAACCAGGAGTTGAGTCACTAATAGATGATCAAATGGATATTCGATCTAAGTCCTGAGTGATCTTGAGTCTGAGCTGCTGGCTTGATTGTTATTTGATTTAACCGTTAAAGAACACAATATATTACCGTTGTTCCCAACACTATTATTTTGGGAACATGATAGTCAGCAGTATGGGTAGCTTGGTCATAGACATGGGCATCACACAGCTCTCTTCAGAGTCATGTTGATTCCCTTGATTGTCGGTGGTGAGAAATGAGAGGTACCCATGCGCAACTTATGAATCGAAACCATAAGTGGGTTACTCATGATATTACTGACTAAGTTAAGCATGAAAATGCAATGAGGGGTATAACGGTAGAAACCGCCTGCTCATGTGTGGATCATCAAGTGAAAGATAAATAACCCGAATTTGATTGTATCAATGGACACCTTGCTGTAATAAAGGGAATAATATATACTGTATCACTAAAGAGTGCAGCCTCGGGTTTATAGTGGAATAACACCGAGGTTTGACGAACACCCTAGCAGTTTGTTGGAGCTTAAGTGATATAGGTCCATGGTCCCCAGGATAGCTCCGTAACGGATGATACGTACGTGATAGGAACATTTTGAGATGTTTGATCATTTGGCAAGACTTATTAAACTGAAGTCGGTGACAGGCATCAGATAGTTTTATCAGTAGCGTGGCAAAAGTACCATATCTTAGTAACCGAAATTAACTGACAAAAGAAAGTAGAATTTGGATTTTATGTCAACATGAAAGTTGTTGAAAATTAAATTCTAAGAAACTTTTCTTTTGTAACCGAGTAGTTTTGACGTAAGGTTTGTGATTTAGAGAATTTCTAAGTTTGTGATCGTTTCGGTAAACTATGAAATTAAATCACATGTCACGAATTTAAATGATGGTGTGACACCATGACATTTGAATGTGTGATATTGAGATCAGAGGATATTAATATAATTTAATTATTCAAATTTAATTACTAATATCTTATTAATAATTAATTAATAATTAATAGATTTATATTAATATATAAATAATATATATTTATGCCTTGGAATGTGGAACAATATAACATTCGAATGGATAGGCTTTGGTCTTTTCATAATTACGGCATAAGTACTGAATGTTTTGGTATTTGAGAAAAAGCCTAAAATCAATTTAATCCATTGGATCGGTTAGAATTCAATATCAACCGTTGGATTAAGATAATTGATTTTAACCCTAAAAATAATTCGAAATTAATAACTTGGTGACCAAGCTTAGTTTTTCGAATTTATGTATTTAATTATATCCGTTGGATCGGTTTAAGATTTAATCTTTACCGTCGGATTGAAAATTAATTAATTATATATACTTTTCGAATTATATGTATGGATAAAATCGAATTAAGTTTTTATTAAATCTTTAGATATTTGATTTTATCCTAAATTATTTTGATCCATTAGATCGGTTTGAAGATTTATCTCAACCGTTGGATCTAGAAAATTACAATTCGAATTTTAATATATATATATATATATATATATATATATATATATATATTCGAATTTATAAGATAAGAGGATAAGATTAGTTTTTGATTTTATCTAAGTCTTTTCTTATTTAATTAATTCCCTAATTAATTATATCCCTTGGATTTAGATAAGATTAAATCTAGACCATTGGATTGAAATAATTAATTATATTTAATTATAGAATTCGAATATTAGGGGGGGGGGGGGGAATTTCTCTTATTCGGTTACAGTATGAGCCTATAAATATGGATCTCATTCTACACATTTTTTCACACCTTTCCCCAGAGAAAAATTCGAACTCTCCCTCTCCCTAAGGGTCTGCGAATTTTTCCTCTGATCTCTCTCTCTGGTTCGGCTTAAGAGACTTAGTTCTCCGGAAGTTTAAAAAGAACCATCAGTTTAAATTTTGCGACGGAGTCCTGCCGGCGAAGCCCACACTTCGGTACGAAGACAAGGAGAATATCCCGGAAGATCACGGGTGTTTCCCTCAGCACCGGCGGAGCCCTGCCAAATTCAGAACGCGCAGTTGGAAGTCGACAATAGAGGTACGGCCTTATGCATTGGGCTAATAAATGCGACCTTTGGGCCATGAAATTCAAAATGGTCTCCATGTACAAAAATCGAGTATGGGACTTGGTTGACGCACCTAAGGGATGTAGACCTATAGGATGCAAGTGGGTTTTCAAAAAGAAGATTGACATGGATGGCAACGTACAAACGTATAAAGGAAGAATGGTTGTGAAACGGTTCCGCCAGATTTATGGTATTGACTATAAAGAAACGTTCTCTCATGTTGTCATGTTCAACTCCATTCGGATATTGCTAGCGATCGCCGCATGATTATGAAGTTTTTCAGATGGATGTGAGAATCGCCTTCCTTAATGGGATTCTGGATGAGGAAGTGTACATCACACAACCTGAATGGTTTATCGATCCTGAGAACGCCACTAAGGTGTGTCAATTGAACAAGTCAATCTACGGTCTCAAGCAAGCATCAAGGAGTTGGAATCGTCGTTTCAATGAAGCCATTACTCAGTTTGGTTTTACGAAGCACGAAAACAAGCCGTGTGTGTGCATGAAGTCTAGTGGGAGCTCAATAATAGTCTTAGGATTGTATGTGGATGACATACTCCCAATTGGAAATGAAATTCTGGTCCTTCAATCAGTGAAGGAATGGTTGGAAAACTGTTTCTCGATGAAAGACTTAAGAAAAGCCAACTACGTGTAAGGTGTAAAGATCTATAAAGATAGATCTAAACGGCTATTAGGATTAAGTAAGAGTTCATATCTGAACAAAGTGTTAAAAAGGTTTATCATCTCGTCCAAGAAAGGGCTTACTCCGATTAACCCTAGCATACAACTTTCAAGAAATCATTGTCATGTTACAGTGCATGAAAAATCAGAAATGAGCAAAGTGCCCTATGCTTCAGCTATTGGGTCCATTATGTATGACATGATATGTACTCGACCGGACGTGTCATTTTCTTTGAGCATGGCTAGTAGATTTCAATCCAATCCAGGTTTGGAGCACTGGACCGCTGTAAAAGGCATTCTGAGGTACTTACGAAGAACCAAAGATATGTTTCTTATTTTCGGCGGTGATGAAGAATTAGTGTTAAGTGGTTACACTGATGCTAGTTTCCAGACAGATCGAGATGACTTAAAGTCTCAAACAGGCTACGTATTTATCCTCAATGGTTGAGCTATAAGTTGGAACAGTTCTAAACAAGAAACTGATCTGATTCCACAACTGAGGCAGAGTATATTGTTGCTAGTGAAGCGGCCAAAGAAGCTGTTTGGATCAAAAAATTTATTTCTGGTCTTGGAGTTGTTCCTAGCATATCAGATGCAGTTCAACTATTTTGTGATAACAATGGAGCCAGTGCTCAGGCAAGGGAACCAAGGTTTCACAACAAAACCAAACACATACTCCGGATATTTCACCTCATACGAGATTTTATCAGTAGAGGCGAACTCGAGATTAGCAAAGTCCCATCGGAAGATAACGTTGCAAATCCGCTGACAAAGGGTTTGACGCATGAGAAGCATGCGGGTCACACCAAGAATATTGGTATTCGTTACCTGGAGGATTCTTAGGAACATACGTTATTACAGCTTTATTCAGTATTTTTTCAATCATTCAGTTATTTTGTTTCGGAAACATTTCTATTAGAATTCAATTGAAGTAATTATTATTATTTATGGAAAAGTTCCTTATTGTTTATAAATATAAACCTCATGCGAATTTGGAAAAGTTCATTATTATTATTATTATTATTATTAATGTTAGATTAACGATTCACCATAAAATGTTCCTGGTCGAGCAAGTCATCAGAATAAGGACAGTGACTTAATAAATATGCATTTGAGACTAGATGATGATTTGACTGATACGAGATTAGTCATAATCACATAGACAGTGATTAGAGAATCATGGAGCTGGACAGACCCAATTTGAGAATATTACATTTGATTCAGCAATTGTATCTAACATGTCTTCAAAGTGGATAACATTCGTAAAGTTCTTAGACTTGAGACACTCTTTCTTGTCACCTAGAGAAGATTCTTCTTTAATTCAGTCAAATGTTGCCTTTAACGAGGTGGGCTATAAAGGCTTTAGGAATGATGTGATCTTTGTAGGGAAAACTGAATGGTCAAGAGAGGATTCGTTCATCCTGGCTGCTAAGGAAAGATGTTTATTGGCCCTTGGTAGGAACTCGATGGTAATTGTATAGCCGTACACGAATAATTGTTATTCGTTATACTATCTACTTCGAGATATATCAAGTAAATTGAGTTATTGGAACAAATAGATGTGACACAAAATGGTCTATTCTCAATAACTCTGACATTGAGAACGAAAGGACATATTACAGATCAACACCAGGATATCATGCACGATACTTTAATAGGGTTGGGGGACAATGAACCAGTTGATAGACTTGTCTCATTGTCTGTAAGATGAATCAGTCACTTACTACCAACGTTCTGAATCCTATGGGTTCACACCTAACATGTTCCGAATAAGATAGACGAGAAGATAAAGAGAGAACAACACATTGTCATAACAAGTGTTCTAGGCACTGGTATAAATTAAGATATAATAAGTTGTCTTAGTGCAAGTGGGAGATTGAAATGGATTATGCCCTAAGACCGGGATTGGGCCCACACGGGCCCACAATAATTAATATCTTACGGGTTTTAATTAGTAAAGTCGAATTAAGAGACACCCTAGATCTATAAATATGAGGCTTACGGTTAAACCTCATTAAGATTTTTTTTGCACAAAAAACAAGCCTCTCTCTAGCCGTGCGCCCTAGCCCTCCTCGGGATTTGCGCCGCCTAAACCTCCCCCATGGAGCCTTCGTTCTCCGTCATATCTATCCGACTAGCATCGATCCGGCAATAATCCGGCCTCCGGCGTAGAGACGTGCGTAAGCATTCCGTTCGTGAGGTGGACAATGATAGAGGCTTCACTCGGTGATTGAAGCTCCGTGCATGACGATCGATAATGAAGAACTCCGGGAATAAGATCAAGCACACAACAAGAGGTATATTCAATTCTACGCTACATGATTTATCGATTTAATATATTGAATTCAATTAATGTTTCCGCCGTTAATTGACCCGTAAAATCGGGAGAAGTCTTACAGTATATACCTTAAGATGCATAGACCATATAACCACTTGTCTATATAAAAGAATAATATATATTTCTTAACTCAAGCAGAAGCCACATGGAGTATAGGTCATATGATTTTAGGATGGTTACTAAGGGTGTGTTTGTTTACATTAAGATCTAAACGACTTAATCTGAATGCACATCTATTTATTAAGATGTGACGTCTAAATTTGAATGAGACATAATTAAAGGTGTGTTTGTTTAATTTAAGATTAAGACGTCTGAATCTGAATGATAAGATGTGACATTTGAATCTGAATGAATAAAAATTAATTGCGTTTGTTTTTTAAGATCTGAATACAGATCTTAATACATTTTCTTGTGGAATTAAATTTTATTATACACATAATAATGTTTACTAATTATTTTTAATCACAAAATAAATCAAAATTTAAAATAATTTATTTAATAAAATAAAAATATTATATTATTCGTAAAAAAATCATTGAAAATATTTTATGGCAATAATAATTTAGAATAACATATAAATATAATAAATTTGAAAAATTGTGCACTATAAAAATTCTATCATCGGTAAAATTATTCATGATAATTAATTGAATGTAAATTCATTTTAATGATTATTTAATTTATTACATTAATAAATTTATAAACATGTAAATAAAAACGTAAAAATATATTATATTTTATATATTAATTAATTGATATATTTGATAGCTTTTAATTTCAAATTCTTAATAATTTTTTATTTTATTATAATTTTTATAAATATTCGAAATTAAGTTTTTTTTAAGCGTCAAAAATGTATCTCCCACCTATCATTGGATTCATCTCGTCGTAAGTTTTCCAACGGTATATCATATGCGTCAATCTGATGCTGGGTTTAAGAGTTATGGAGTTTCAAAGTTTTAAGGCGGAGAGAGAAAAATAAATTTGGAGAGAGAATATGAGGATATATATAAACGTGAAATGAAAAATTAGAGCTCTTAATGGATAAGAATTGAGTGTAGATCTGACCGAATATGTGGTTATTCGGACCCATTAAGATGTTTCATAAGAAATAATAAATAAATGCACTAAATGACTCTTAATCTTACTTATCAAGATTAAGAGGTTCATTAAGTGCAAACAAACACAGCCTAAGTCTGTTTGCTTTTAAGATCTTAATACAGGTCTGAATGTATTTTTACTTTTTAGTGAATTTTCATTTATATAATTCATAATTACTATAAATTTAGAAAATACTTATCAAAAAAATAATATTTAAGATTTATAAAATAGTATGAGCTGTAAAATATTTATCATGCTATAAATTTTTAAAATAATCAAAATATTTATGATATTAATCGCGATATTATGTATAAATTATTAATTAATTTTAATTTTATTAATAGGATTTATTTAATTAAGAAATAAATTTACTAATTAGATAAATTATTTTATTAAAGTTATATTCGTATAATTTTTATGATAAAATTAATTTGATAAATTAGTTTATTATTTAATCCATAAATTAGTTATTATTTTTAATTTATTAGGTTTTTAATTTATTTTTATAAAAAAAATCGAATTTCACGTTTTAAGAAAATCATCAAAACTATGTTATATGAGTAAATCCGACGCTCGAAAAACATGTTACGGAGTTTTGAAGATTAGAGGTGGAGAAAGAAAAATAAAATAAAAACAAATTGTAAATGAAAAAAACAATAAGTGATAAGTGGTGAAAAAAAATATGACACGTAAATAAAGAAGGAGAAGAGATAGAAATCATAAGTCTTAATGATATTCAGACTTTGTTTAAGATCTGACCGAATAAGAGACTATCCAGACGCATTAAGTGCTTTTAAAATAAATAAAAAAACAAATGCACTTAATAGTTCTAAATCTGACCCATTAAGATTTAGATGCATATTCAGTGCAAACAAACACAACCTAAGATTAAGACTTCCGAATCTGAAAGCACATCTCAATAATAAGATGTTGCATCTGAGTCTCAATGACTAATAATTAAGATTTTTTTTTTTAAGATCTGAAAGTAGATTTGAATGTAGTTTTTTTATTCAGCTTAAATTGTATTATATAATATTTAATTTTTTATTATAAAACTATAACTTACTAATGTCTATACTTATATTAATTTTAATATATATATATTTATAGTAATTAATATGTTTATATAATATAACCATAATATTTCAATAATATATATGTAACAAAAATATAATATTTATTTTAGTTTATTTAGTATTAATGTCTTACAAAATGAATACTTAATAAAATATAATTATAATATTTTTATTCTAAAATAAAATATACAAACTGCACCTGGAGAAACGAACACCTATATATATTATTTGACAGTTACATAGAACTATTTCAGTACTTTAATTTAATTTTGAACTTAATTAATAATATTTATATTATTTGGCGTTATTATGTCATGGAATATATATATATATATATATATATTGCCCAATAAAATTTATCATAATTTATGTTTATAATTTTTATCATATATGATATTTTTAAAATGCGTCGAAACTATGTCTTGTCACCTATCATTAGATTGGTCTCGTCGTAAGTTTTCCAACGATATTTTTTATGTGTCGATCCGAGTTCCAGGATGAAAAAAATGAGTTTTAAAATTTTGCTTAATGTGGAGATGATGAGAGAAAGGACATAAGAGAGAGAATTTGGATATCATTAAGTGTTTTTTATGTTTAACCGAACAAGAGGCAATAAAGCGGTAATAAGTGCTATTAAGAACTGAATAAAAAATAAAAACAAACACACTTAATGGACTGGAATCTGAATTATTCAGATTAAAAGTCTTATCAAGTGCAAACAAACAGAGTCTTATGTAAAGTGAATTACTAGTTTGTACTTCTTGTTAGGTGTTTTCTTGTTGGGTGATTCTTGGTCCCCATCTTCACTCTCACACCTTCTTCCCACCATATCCCTTTAATGCAACTATATTGTTTTCTGATATATATATATATATATATATATATATATATATATAAACACCTCAAACACAACTTTAATGCAACTTTCTACACATACATCGCAGACGCATCTCTTGGAGCAATTAGACATCCCCATCTCAGTCCCTAAAGGCAACAAAATAATTTATAACGAAAGAACGCGCGTAGGTCCGCCCATGCGTGCTCTTTCGTTGTAAAATATGTTGTGGCCTGTTAGGACTAAGTCCTAATGAAAGAACCTTTTGTCGAGGAGGAATAGTCATGTCAACGGACTCTGCGCGGGTAAGAGGAAACACGAGGAGATCCTCGTCGACACGAAGAATTCCAAGCCTGCTAAATATTTTTACATATAAAAATATCAAATATTTTATATATTAATATTTTGCATCAAAACTCTATCAAAATATTTTATTTAGGGCCTCGATTTTTTTTTTCCGCCTAGGGAAACTCAAAACTTAGAATCGGCCTTGCCCATATTAAAAAATAATTCCCATTGTGTCATCTTCAACGCAAAATGTTGTGTTCCATGCAAAATATCGTTTCCAATAATATACTTTACACCCTTCAAACTAGTAAAATGGGGTCATCCTCTTCAGCATTACTACGGGTAACAATTTCTTTGTGTTCGTGTGTCTTAATCATTTTTGGCTAACTTTAGTAGACCAAAATCCGTCTCATTTACTAATTGTGTTAGAATACCATACTCAAATCCGCTTATCATCTAATAACTTTGTTTATTATGTCTTGTCGTTTTACTAATTCAAGTATACAAAATAATTAACTTTAGACTTGTTTAATTTAATTTATTTAATTATATTATCTAATTTTTTTCAAAATTACTTACAGGTTTTATATCATCGATTGAACAACTTAATTAATAAAATAAAAACTTAAATTTCATAAATAATAAGTACTTGATCACTTAATAAGAGTGCGACATAAGACACTTAATGTTAGGGCTAAAGGAATAGAATTGAAACTAACGATCGGAACTTAAGAGGAATGTGTTTTTTTTTTTTTTTTTTGTAACTTTTTCCGGGGCAAAATAAAATTTGGAATATAGTGCATATTATTAGGTATTTTATAGTACTTTTTCCGCAAATGCCTAAAATACATAATATTAAATCGTTTTCTCCGATATGCTAAACCTATTATTTTTTCATATTCGTGTCATGTTCACCAGTTTTTTAATCGTGTTAGTCGTGTTCGACACGATTAGATCTAAATTCATTTGTGGTCGACCCAAACTCACTTACATTATGTCGTAACCGTATCATGTTTCGTGTCCAACCCCATATTGCCACTCCTAGTCATTATGCTAAAAATCTTGTCGTTTTCAAATCCAATTACGTTTTTCAAAATCAATGTCATTTTTAGGTAAATGTCGTTTGTTACACAAAAATAGCTGTCATTTTCGACGAAATGTGTCATTTCTTGACCCATGAAAAACCCAAAGCCCTATCATCGTCTACGTCTGCGTTTTCCATTGTCGAGCCCTAAACCCTTAAACCCTCTCTCTCTCAGCTCTGAAGAACTACATCAGAGAGCATGTCGAAGTCGGAGACGGAATCAATGTGTTCTGTGGAGGCGACAAAGCAGCAGAAGGATGGTTGGACAAGCTCTCCGATGTTCCGATGGGGCAACTGCCTCCTCATCTCGAATTCCAGCGAACTCGTGTCGACTGCAAAGCCGACGCTCCCATTTACGTAAACAAAAACTCAACTCATCTCATCTCATCATTTAGCTAGACTATGATTCAGGAAATGATTGCTTCAGACTAATCCGGTACAGTACTCGAGTGCCTATGCAATGCTGGGAGTGGATAACACTGTGAGGCTTGACACTTTCTGTGACGATTTCCGAGTTGAAGTTATTAGATTGGCCGACGAGGACATGGAATTCCACATGGTCGGTATCGATCCCACCGTTGCCAACATGTTTCGTAGGATCATTATAACCGAGGTAGTTCATTTCAAGCTTACATTTCGTTAATATAGTACCTTTATTGTCCGCATTATTCATAATGTTTTCTTATTTAAATTTCTTAATTAATAAAGCGAACTACTAATGTGTACTTCTTGTAAGGTGAGATTTTGTTTCTTAAGCGTCGTCGTATTATTTTTTTCTACTTGTAGGTTCCGACAATGGCCATTGAAAAGGTTTTGATTGCGAATAACACATCTATTGTTCAAGATGAAGTACTTTCCCACAGGTGGGTTTAATTCTTTTCCAGGCGGACCCCAGATTGTTTGAGTTTGCAGGTTTGACTTGAGCCGTGACGATTCTGTAAGACCCAGGTCGTACTAACAAATTGGGACCACCATATTAGAGTTTTGTTATTTCTTGTAATCTAAGTCCATTAAGAGGCTCAAATAAATGTCTATAAATAGTATCCTTCAAAAGGACCAAGGATAACCAATTACAAAGGCATATTCACTACAAAAAGAGTATCATCGTCAATCTCAAGAAAAACATTCTCTCTCTTTTTCAGCGGCCATCGTTGTACTAAAGAATCCAAACTTGTACTTGTTTTCTTAACACTTTTGTACAAGAAAGGGCAACGAAATCGAGGGCAGAAAGCAATTCATACACTAATTTGTTCAACTCTTTTCCTCTCATCTCTTTTGACTGGTTATCATTTGCTCCTCGGAAAACACTCTCTAAACTCGGCGTTGCGCCACGTAAAACGCCATGACTGTTGTAAAACGATTTGTACCCCCAACAAGTTCTGGGAGAATATCGGACATGAATGTGGTCCCAATGAGACAGATGACTTGCTATTTATATAAAGTTCATTGGCGAAATGAGAAACAATCAATAAAAATCACTAGTTTTCAAATTTTAGAGCATGTGTGACCAAGTTTTGATTTTTACTAAATTTTCTATTATTAGATAATGAATTTCTATATATATATATATATATATATATATATATATATTTCTTAACTCAAGCAGAAGCCAAGAGAGTATAGGTCACAAATCATTGTAGGATGATTTCTCTCTAAATGACTCGTTGGAAATCTTTATTTTAGCCCGAGACTCACAAAATATCTCTATACCGTTAGATACCAAAACTTTATACATCAGCATATAATGACACATTTAGTTATTATGTGGATTTGAAAATTAATTCCATTTACTACTTAACATATTAACAAACCGATAAATAAAGTGAGAATTCACTAGTTATGAGTCAAAAGTTAGGATTATTTTTCTTATGTGTAGCAAATTGAAAATTCTATTTGTTAGAAATATATTTGCTGCCAACTTCGACCATTTCCCGGTAGGTCTTTGTTTACAAAGGACGAGAAATATTAATGACTAAATTAAAATGATGCAACTTCGGTAAAAATGTTACAATTTTAATTCTAAGCATTTTGTTTTTATTACTTTTACGTTCTTACTTTTACGTTTCAACATATAATATTTTATTATAATTTTAGCAAATTATAACATATAATTTGTGATTAATTGAATCATATGATAAAGACATTAAATTAAATAGACATGGTCTACTGAAATTTTGATTCACGAAATTAATGGAGAGAGAAAATTTGACCATGCCACTGTGATTTTGTCATAGTGGATATTTGCATAAAAAATTATTTATCACTTAATCTCTAATTTAATCAATCATTGAAATATTTGACAAGCATGGAGATAATTAAGAGTTCCACTGCTGATGACACTATAATAAATCAGGTTGACCAGATCACATAAATCAGAATGGTCAGTTGGACTTGGGGTTGGAAAAACAAAAAAGAAAAAGAAATAAAAAAGACACAAACTTTAATGAACTTAGAGTCTAGTTGGGTGGTTTGGTAGTATTCATTAAATTCCATCACCAACTTCATATATTTTTCATTATGATTTAAAACCAGAATTAACTCCACCAAAATTTTCTTGGCTTAGCTCAAAATTTGCATTTAAAAACCAAAGATCCTTACAACACACACACACATACATATATAATTATCTTCATGAGACGTCAATTTTCCAAAATCTGAAAGAAAAAATAAAGATGGCCAAAATTTGGATTTCAGTATTTCTCCACTCACTCGTCCTTCTCTGGATGAGCAAAAGCAAAACTATGTCTTCAGCTTCAGCAGCATCAAGCTATGATAATGAATCTGATATTTTTGCTTTACTTGACTTCAAGGCTCTTATAAAGGAAGATCCCAGAGGAGCCATGAAGATGTGGAACCACTCTTTCCATTTCTGCACTTGGTTCGGCGTAACTTGTGGCCCAAGCAATCAGCGAGTCACGGTTTTGAGCCTCGAAAACCAAGGGCTGCTCGGCTCTATTCCTCCGTCCATCGGAAAACTAACTCGCCTCGTCGGAATCAACTTGAGAAACAACAGCTTCGACAAGGAAATCCCACCGGAAATCGGCCATCTTCTCGACCTGAGGCATATCAATCTCAGCTATAATTCATTTTCTGGGAAAATCCAACCTAGTATAGGTCATTGCAGAGAGCTGAGAGTTCTTGATCTGAATTATAATCAGCTCGTCGGGACGATTCCGGATCAGCTAAGCTCATTGACGAAGCTGATCCTATTGGGTTTGGCCCGAAACAATCTGACAGGTAATATACCAGCTTGGATTGGAAATTTCTCTTCTTTGACTGGTCTTGTACTTGCTCTCAATAATCTAAATGGAATTTTACCAAACGAGCTCGGAAAATTGACAAAATTGGAGAAATTCGTACTTTGGGACAACAATATTTCTGGAATAATTCCTCCTTCAATTTACAACATTTCCTCTATAAACTATTTCACTGTCGCTGCGAATCAGCTCGAAGGAAAATTTCCTCAAGATATAGGCATCAAACTTCCCAACCTCGAGGTTTTTGCTTGCGGTGTCAACAAGCTCACCGGGAAAATCCCGGTGTCATTTTCAAATGCTTCAAGGCTTGAGGTGCTTGACGGGTCTGAGAATAGTCTAACGGGGCCTTTTCCTCTTGAAATAGGAAGCTTGAAGAACTTGAAATGGCTTGATTTCAGTGACAACAGATTAGGAAGTGGAAAACCGAGGGACTTAGATGTCATAAAGTTAATGGTCAACTGTACTCGTCTAGAGTTACTCGATGTTGGCCGGAACTTTTTTGGCGGAGAATTACCGAAATCCATTGCTAACCTTTCGACCCAACTAATGTCTTTAACAATGGGGAGTAATCTGTTACATGGGAGGATTCCCTTTGGTATTGGAAACCTTGCTAACTTGAATAGTCTGGGATTTGAAGGAAATAGCTTAAGTGGAAACATTCCTGAGGAATTGGGAAGACTAAATAAGCTAAGTAGACTGCATTTGAATGTCAACAAATTTTCCGGGAAAATCCCTTATTCCTTCGGGAACTTAACATTGCTTCTTCGGGTTTTCATGGAGGAGAACAGGCTCGAAGGAAGTATACCGAAGAGCCTCGGGAAATTGCAGAATTTGCTGGTGCTTAACTTGTCCAACAACAATCTCAGCGGTGAAATTCCGAGAGAGCTCATGCGAATCTCTTCGCTCTCTATCTCTTTGACATTGTCCAATAACTCTTTTAGTGGCTCTTTGCCCTCGGAAGTTGGCGAATTAAACAATCTCTCGGAGTTGGATGTTTCAAGAAATCATTTATCCGGAGAAATCCCAACAAATCTTGGCAAATGCCTTAGCTTGATCCGTCTATGTTTGGACAATAACGAGTTTTCGGGAGAAGTTCCGGAGTCTCTAAAAAGCCTGAGAGGCTTGGAATATGTCGATCTTTCTCGGAACGACTTGGCTGGTTCAATCCCAGAATTCTTTAGCGAGTTTACTTTTCTAAACCATCTCGATCTTTCTTGGAATAGCTTTGAAGGTGAAGTGTCAAAGGAAGGTATATTCTCCAATGCATCGGCTTTATCGGTGCTCGGAAATGATAAGCTCTGTGGCGGTGTCAAAGAGCTCAGCTTACCTCAATGCTTTGGAAAAGAAGAAAATCACCGGCCATTAGGGATTTCCTCTCCAGTAGTAACGATCGCTGTGCTTTCTGTAGCTTCATTTGTGATAATTCTGATCAGCATATTTTATTTCTGCTATAGACTGAGATATCTGAAAAGGAAACCTTACACTTTATCTACAAAGAAGGACGGGAATGGTCACATCTCATACTCGGATCTTGCGGAATCCACCAACGGATTCTCTCTGGAGAATCTAATTGGTTCTGGAAGTTTCGGCTCTGTTTACAAAGGCACGCATGTTCTTGACAGAGAAGTGGTGGCAGTCAAAGTGCTGAACCTTCAAGCCCCAGGCGCTTTGAAGAGCTTCGTCGATGAATGCGAGGCTTTGAGAAGCTTTAGGCATCGAAATCTTCTCAAGGTCATAACATCGTGCTCGAGTATCGATCGACAGGGGAACGAGTTCAGGAGCCTCGTGTTTGAGTTCATGGCTAACGGGAGTCTTGACGAATGGCTGCATCAGCGGAAGAGTTTGAGCTTCGTACAGAGACTCAACATAGCCATTGATGTTGCTTCTGCCATGGATTACCTTCACAACCACTGTCAAACTCCCATAGTTCACTGCGATCTGAAGCCGAGCAATGTCCTGCTCGATCATAACATGGTGGCCGTTGTCAGTGATTTCGGGCTAGCGACGTTCCTCTTCGATAATCAAGCGAACCAAACACTGTCCGTTCCGCTAAAGGGCTCCATTGGGTACATTCCACCAGGTTCGGATTCTTTTAACAACTCCAAATTATAAAAACATTCTGCATTTTAACTGCATTTCAAATTATTACGAAGATTAGAATAAAAGGTAACATGGAAGATTTACAAAACAAATATAATATTTTTCAATTCTCAGCATTTTCTAAAGCTCCTTTATCCATGATAATGGACTTTCATATAATTAGTTACTATTATGTATTTAAGTAAGTTTTCTTACTAACACACCCGAAATCTAATTAACATTTCATTACAAAATGATAGTAACTCTATTATATATTGCCCTCTTTTTTCTTCTTCTTTCCTAATGCTTTAAGTTTATGCATTTTCAAGGAGAAGGTTTGAACTAAATGTAATTAGATCAAAAGAGAAGTCTTTATACTGTATCTATTCTTAAAAAAATGCATTATTTACACCCACTAAAAGATTTCTAGTGTATCGATTGTTTTCAAAAAAGAAGTATTTTTCATACATATATTTATATATATATATATATATATATATATATATATATATATACACATACACATACACATGCATTATTCCGTTAAGAATAGTTTGGCATACATTTTCAAAGTGATACAATTTATTGGGCTGACTTAGCACTACAAAATTAAATTCAGAGAAAGATACTTCCACAAACTGTAGAAATTATTGGAATAATGCACGCCAAACTCTTCTTAAGGGAATAAAGCTTTATATATATATATATATATATATATATATATATGAAAAATACTTCTTTTTGAAAATCGATACCATACAAATTATATATTGGATGTATTTTAAATAATGCGTTTCTTTAAGAAGAGATACTTCTATTATGTAGACTGCTCTTGTGGTCCAATTACATATAGATATATTATGTAATTAACCCTTAAAAAGATTGACAAACAGCAAAATATATATATATATATATATATATATCAGATTACTTAAAAATATACACATAAAAAAATACAAAACTATCAAATTTCTCTTGACATATCTGTTACACTTTAATATCTAACGAAAAACCTTTTGCACTATGGTATTTTTTCGGTTTAGATTTAATTATATTTTAAAAATATTTTCGCAATTAAATGATTCCAACTAAATGTTATTAAGAAAATAAATATAAACCTAAAAAATTAAAAATTTTCAGAAGTTATTGATATTTTAACTTAAAGTTATTTCAAGTTTAGATTTAATTTTAAAAAAAAAATCAGAATCAATTCGATTTGTCAAAAAAAAAAACATAACCTTAATAATTTCAGAATCACTATGTGTTCAATCCATATTTATATAGTACACTACAATACACAATATACTTATCCTGTATCATATAATGCATCATATATTTGTTGTCACACCTCTAAACATATTTAGTGAAAAATATGCAAATTTTTTTTTTTTTTTGGTGTACTATTTTATCTTTTTGCGTTGAAAGAAAGCACTTGTAATTTTGTAATAACTTCAGAATACGGCATGGGAGGCAAAGTTTCAGTTTGTGGAGATTCCTATAGCTATGGGATTCTCTTGCTCGAAATCTTCACTGGAAAAAGACCAACCGATGATTTGTTCAAAGACAGTCTCTGCATTCGCCACTTCGCGTCGATGGCTTTGCCCGATCGTGTCATAAACATAATTGACCCGACACTGTTGCCGTTTGACGAGAATCGGAGCTCTGATGAGCATGAGCGTGACACCAGAGAAGAAGAACTATGCATTGTGGAAGCTGGAAACGACCATGTCAATGGCGGTGATCAGAGAATTCAGGAGTTATTGGTTTCGATTATCCGGGTTGGACTGTTATGCTCCAGTGAGTCGCCATCGGAGAGACTGCTTATAGCCTCTGCTGTCAAAAATATGCTTGAAATTAGAGATTCTTATCTTAAATTCAACAGTGAAATTAGGGAACAAAGTGATAAAAGTAGGGATTTCTAGTCTACTATATTAAGGTTGTGGCTGTTTGAAGAGGATAATAAAATATGTATTAGCAAAGTTGTGTTCCATTTTTTCTTTGAAAACCTTTTAGGAACCAAACGCTGCTTGTTTCACTAAAAGACTTCTTGGATACATTCTATGTCTCTGAGGTGCAGATAAACCTCTATATATTAATAACGTTGGGGGACTGCCAAAATTTATTATATTATAATATTAATCTATAGTATATATAATCATGAGAAATGGCTCTTAATAGCCAAATTGAAACGTTTGATTAGCCAAATAGCCAACCTTTCATTTTTCTTTGCAAAATAGCCAAATTGATGAGGTGGCTATTTAATAACATATTTTATACCTATAATACCCTTTTAACATATTAACGTGTATTAACAAAGTTAATTTTTCTTAAAAATAAAAACATTTACTTGTGTTTACAGAAAATCTATATTAACGTGTATTAACTGAGTTAATTTGTTTAAAAATAAAAAATCGTGATTAAAATTTTAACAAAAAATTAATTTATTTTTAAACAAATTAACTTAGTTAATACACGTTAATATAGTTAATACACGTTAGTACAAGGGTAATACGGTCTTTCGTGATTTATTAATGTGGTTGATTGACTATTTGACAATATTAATCAAAAGGTTGGCTATTTTGCAAAATAGTTTTTCTAGTTTTGCTATATGGCTATAGAGCCCTATAATCATTATAATTTTAAAAAAACGGCAATCCTTATATAACATGTCAAGAATATCGTAATCATAATACATAGTTTGAAGTTGAACTTTGAAGATGATATTTATAAAATGGAACTTGGTTCATGCGATGATGCAATTGTAGCGACAATCGCTTTGAACAATTTTTTTAAAAAATCACGAAAATACAACACCGGACCTTCTTAATGTGAAGTTGAAGAGGACATAAATTTCAAGAATTGGCAAATAACTCCATAATCATATTTTAAGAACATTACATGATTACTTTTAGTTACTGTAATTTGTTTTTATATTAGATGATTTCATAACTAGTTATGCAATGCTATATTTTATTTATAGTAATTTCTTAATTATATATGTAATATTATTATTTTTATATTCAATTATTTATTTATATATCAGGTGAGCTTGTTAATTTAGCCACTTTTGATGACAGTCAGTAAAATCGTTGTATGCACCGAGGTTTTTAACCATAGTGTGATCTAATTTTGTACTAGTGAAATAATCAAGTAGCAGTTTGGAGGGGAAAATAAAAATAAAAAGCATCATATAATCAATAAAATCACAAAAAAAAAAAAAAAAATCTCGCAATTTTTGACAAATAAAGTTAAAGTATACGATTCATGACCGAATGAGTGATGCACAGAGGCAAGTTGGAAGGAACCTCTTCCGAGCAACTTGAATAAGACGCTAGTAACTCAAAAAAATGCCAACAATAGTTAATTGTTTGTTTTAAGGATATTAGAGGCAATTAAGGATATTATAGAGGCATTTATAATTAAAGGATAAATAGGTGTCTCCATTAAAGCTTTTGGTAAGTTCTGATTGATTGGTTTTCTACCTCGAAGAGATCGTTGGAAGAATTTCCCAGTCTATTTCTTGAACCAGTGACATGAGTTTTGTTTATCAATAAAAGGATACTATTATTTTGTTATCGATTTAGTTCCTATCAAATTGATATTAGAGAACCAATCTCGTGAGATGGAATGGAAAAGAGCATGCCCATCGTGCTGTTCTTTTGATGAAATATGCTTGATGTTGGGTTTTTCGATGATTTTTATCTCAATCCCGAGGCGGAAATAACGGAATATCATCGAAACTAAGATCTAGATTAAAATCGAAATCAATGTATTCAGTTTAGACACTTTATCAAACTTCTTGTATTTTTGCAACTGGATCCAGTCTGGCCGATTTCTGCATTGTTTACGAAGCTTCAGGCTACGGATTGTAGCTCCACAAGTGTCGAGCCTCTAGATTGTCCACCCTCACTGCGGGAACGTCTGTGTGACCGAAAATAGCGGATTCACAATGATAGGTCCTTCACGGCGATTGGACGACGAACCAAACAGAAGCACCTAGAGGAGAAAACGCGCGCCTAGGGTTAGCTAGAGGGGCTGGTCGTTTTTCTTTCTCTGGTGAATGATAGATCTCGAATTATGAGGCTTAGAAGGCTATAAATAGCCCACAGGAGTTACTGACCTAATAAAATTTTAGGCTGTTAAGTGGGTCTAAGCTATTAGGTCATAAGTCATTATTAATTAATTCTAACAATAAATTAATTTCCTCATAATTATATCACGGGCCTGAGTGGGCCCGTCATCATTTATTGTATTCAGATCGGACCCGGAAAACCCAATGGACTTAAATAATAATTTTAGAGAGAGGGTTTGACCACGAACTTCGGTTCAGACCCGAACTCATGATCAACATAACGTGGTGGGCCCACTAATAAGCCCATCAGGCAGGATCCATGCCATAAGCCTACGGATTGGTCAACACTACCAATTATTGGGCTGTTTGACCAAGCCCTTGTGGGCTTCTAACAACTGGGCCCAAGGCCCATCGTGAAGTGGCTCAAGCCACTAGGGTTTGAACCCTAGTACATCACGTGCGCCGTCGGCTTCCGGAGGAAGAGCCGCGCGTGGCTTCGCCGCCGTCAGTAGGGTGGCTCAGCGGACTTGCCATCGTCCGCTGTGGCAGTTGCACGACGTTCGTGCGTCTTGACTTCCGTCGCTGGGATATCATTGGCGCACGGCTAGCACGCCTTTCACAGCGGCGCCTCCGCCATAGACCGGAGTAGAGCTTCTCCTCTGTTGCACGGAGTCGCCGTCGTCAGACGAGTCAGACGCACGACCGTCGTGCTTGACGGAGATCGGCATGGGTCGCGAATCTGGGTCATGGCTGCGTGCTCTGAGCCGCGAAGAAGCTGACCCAAGTCGTGTTCTGACCCGCGGGGCTACCCGACCCATGCTATCTTGATCTGGTTTGGCTGGGCCCAATGCTCCTTTTGCACGTGCTGTATTAGGGTTTTAGAAACCCTAGGCAGCACGGATCCCAATGCACGCGACGGCCTTTTCGGCTGCCATTTTTTCGTGATTCCGACCTCAATTTTACTCCCTCTAAAATTATTAGACCCTCTAAAAATACAGAAAATTATTTCAGATCCAAATACCCAATTTTCAAAAATTAATTAGACTGGCTTTGATACCAATGTTGGGTTTTTCGATGATATTTATCTCATTCCCGAGGCAAAAATCACGGGATATCATCGAAACTAAGATCAAGATTAAAATCGACATCAAAGTATTCAGTTTAGACCCTTTACCGAACTTATGGTACTTTTGTGAACAAGATCCTATCTGGCCGATTTCTGCACAATTCATGAACCTTTGCTTTATGGATCATTGCTCCACAAGTGTCGAGCCTCTAGATCGTCCACCTTCGCTGCGGGAATGTTAGTATGATCGGAAATCGCATATTCAGACTGTTAGGTTCTTTAAGGCGATTGGACGACGAACCGAACGGAAGCACCGGGAGGAGAAAACGAGCGCTTAGGGTTAGCTAGAGGGGCTGGTCGTTTTTCTCTCTCTGGTGAATGATAGATCTCGAATAATGAGGCTTAGAGGGCTATAAATAGCCTACAAGGGTTAACGACCTAATGGGCTTTTGGGCCCGTTAAGTGGGCCTAAGCCCATTAGGTCATTATTAATTAATTCTAACTATTAATTAATCCTTCAAAATTATTTCACGGGCCCGAGTTGACCCTCTACCATTGTTGATCATCAGAGGATCTTCGATTCTTTCTCCATTGATTTGGCTTCGGAGCTATGATTCTTCCTTGATTTCGTTTTCGATCTGCATTTACTCGGATTCGATTGGGACATCCGCGAGGTTTGGAGTTTCGAGACCATGGATTCATTATCGTTCATCATGGAAAAGCTCGCAGAGATCGACGGCCAAATCAGTGACATTTTCCGAGCTTTGTCATGAGTATTTTCAATTCTGGATTCCGAATTAAAGATTTTAGGTTTTGTACGTGACAATGTGCGTGTGGTTTTGGGTTGTGGCAGAAATGGGTTTCAGAAGCTGTAGACGATTAAAGACTCGAATAGGCAGAGCAGGCAGCTGGAGGAGCTCACAGAGAAGATGCGAGAATGTAAGAGGCAGAGGATTATGATTGAACTCGCTCGAATTTGTTTCCGATCGTTGAGTTGAAGCTCGTTGGGGGGTTTTCTGTGTTGTAAATCTTGCTATGCTGCTTATGGCCTTAGATGCTGGTAATGTAGTTAGTTTAGTGTAGGATTCATTACAAAAGAAAGATTGGTTGTGAAATCTTGCGGCGGCGAACGGGAAACGTCTAGCGGTAGAGACAGTCGGAGAAGCATAGGCAGCGGATGTACATGAACCAGATCACCACATCACAAACGATGGAGACAATGTCGCTGACAAAGGAGTCGTGGAGTCCTACGACCACCACTACCGCATTCCCTACAACGCGCAGGATCTCGATGACGATTTTTTTCTCTGGTTTTGTCGTGTAATTTTTGTTTATTCGTGTAAATGTATGTTAATACGAATTATAAATGTATGTTAATTCGAATTGTAAATGTATATTAATTGGTTAATTCGTATTTATTTGTGTAAATGTATGTTAATTCGAATTGATAATTTAGTTAATGTTTTTTTAATTCAAATTATTTTAAATTATAAATATGGTTAATTCGAATTAATGTTTGTTAAGAAATTTGAATTTTTATTTTAAAAATTCAAAAATATTTTTTATATTTAAATTTGATTTTTTTTTTTGTTAATTTAGAATTCAAATATTTGTTTCCTAATTTATTATTTTATTAATTTTAACATTTTTTTTAAAATAAATTCGTATTAATTATTAAAATAACTTTTAAATAAATTAGTTTATTCGAATTTTAATATTAATTATTATTAATAATAATAAGGGTAGATAAGTCATTTTATATCAGTTAATGTGGTTTATTGGCTATGACACAATATTAACCAAACGGTGGCTATTTTGACAATTTTAAACGTTTAAGAAGGCTAGTTAGCTTAAGCTCCCTACATTATACGAGGCGAAAGGCAATCGTAAGGCCAAACGTGAAAAAACTAATGCACATTGGGCAGGCATTATGCATCCCTCGGCGGAGCAATATGCGAGTTTGGAAACCTTATCCACAATGCAACGCCGGTGATTGCGCATCAACTTTAAGAGTGTTACCTGCCACTAGCAACCGTGCAACCTCCGCAATTGTGCCGTTACCGGCCACATCGGAAGTGCAATGAAACGCGGTAAGTTACAATAATTGTCACAAATTTAAAATGAATGTTACCATTTCAATCAAACATTTTAGTTAGAGATGATTAAAAAAGACCTCATCTCAATATTTTATTTGCTGGGACAAGACCACATCCCAATATGTGCAGCACTCGTGTTACAGCGCTTAGCTTGTATGTCCAAACGTAAACGAACAATCAGAAAATGTTATTAAACTAGAATTGGTAGGGGCCGCGCGAACGCAGGCCCCCGCTGCCACAAATAACGACGTTGGCTCTCCCTCAGTGGGGAGACCATAGCGAGGCACCCCTCCGGTGTGTGCAATGGAGGTCACCACCCTAGGCCATGGGTCTTCTTGATCGCCCATTGACCCCGCCCAGGTAAGTAATTATTCCAGTCCACTCCCTCGCTATTTATATTGTGCACTACTCTGATTCCCTCTCTCCTTAGCCCATGTGGGACTTTTTACACTCTTCCTCGATTCGTACCCTTTGCTGCAACTTACTGATTAGCATTAATGGGCAATCTAGTCCTTGGGAAACCAGATCCACCTCTTGTTATATTAAATTAAATCTGGGATAAATAGAACTTTAAAGTAACATCTAATATAATAAACTCTCAAATTTATTACTATTGCAAAAATCTAGAAACATCAGAGAAATGCCTAGGCATAGTCAAACCGTAGCTTAGAAACAAATCTTCAGAAACTAGAGCTGAAAACTCAAACGGCATCGTTGAAGCCAAATAAAAATGTAGATACCTTCAAATCACTTAAAATTACATTTATAATCTTAAATTATTTTAAAATATAATGGCAAAAATATCTTAAATATCAATCTGTCATACGTGATACAGACTTTGGTTCTTCTTTTACGTCGTAATTGTCCAAACTTTAAATGAAACGTGTGACTCATTGGCTCTCTAGTCTTTATTATCATATTGTCTTCTCTTTATTTTCATAACAATTTGGTATTATTGTTGTCAATTAATTACCAATATATTATTGTACTACAATAGTTGTTTTTGTCAAAAACAAATTTTATAAAAATACAAAAACAAGTCATGTCTTATATAAGTTTTTTTTAATAATATATATACTTTTAAAAAGAATGGGTAAACTGCGGCTAATGTACCTAATGTTTGATAGGTTGCGGATTATGTACCTAATGTTTATTTTCGACGGCTAATGTACCAAAACTTGATTCCGTTAGATTTTTTCGTGTTTTCCGTCACTTGATCGTCAGCAAGTGAATCAACCTCTATATGTACAGTTTTTGTATTTTTGGCATAACTCACTCATGTTTTGTCCAAAATTTATAAATAAACTATTGTTAGAAAGATAAAAGATTTATCTATAACTTTGTAGTTTTACGTTTCATAATAAAAATTCATTAAGTATATTAAAATTTGCTCGAAACAAATATTTTGCATTATACTAATGTCTAGTTTACATTGTAATTAAAATTTCATATTTTTTTCTTTAAAACTTTTTTTACAAAAATTTAAACACCAAAGTTGTAGATCTATATCTTATCTTTCCAACCGTAGGTTGTGCATAAATTTTAGACAAAAAATGAGTGAGTTATGTCAAAAATACGAAAAATGTACATATAGATGAAGAATCACTCGCTGACGGTCAAGTGACGAAAAACACGATTAAGATCTAACAAAATAAGTTTAGGTACATTAGCCGTCGAAAATAAACATTAGGTACATAATCCGCAGCCGATTAAACATTAGGTACATTAGCCGCAGTTTACCCAAAAATTAAAATTCAAAGAGCTAACACACCGATCTCTCAATATGGTTGAGAGGAACTAGTCTATACAATAGAGCATCAATTAATCAGACGCGTGATTAGACTTTCTATACAAAGCAGAGACTTCAGAAGAGCCCAAAGTTGGTGAGGAAGTTTTGCAGGGTCTTCTGACCCCATCGAAGATCATTAAACAAGATATCACTCTCATCTTCCGTCTCCGCCTCGCAACTCTCGTCTGTTTCGGCAAAGTTAGGCGTCTTTTTCGACTCTTTTTTTAGCACTTGATCCACATTTTCCGTCGTTTTATCTTCGTTTTTTCCTTTGTTGGGACGACTGGTGTGCCGTTCTTGCATCTCGTGAATTCATGCAAGGTAATAGGCACATAAAGTCAGCAACAAAATCTTCAAATCAGGACTTAAAGCAGAGAAACTACTGTATTGCCCATAATCAATAGTTTAAGAATGCAATTTTAGTTTCAATTGGTAACAACTTCTTGTTCCGTTTTATTATAGTTTACTGCTTGGTCGGTTTATCGATTCGAAATTTCGAACTCTGGTTTTGGAATCCATATAGTACTCAAGATGCTAGGTAATCAACTGCAAAGAACTTGACTTTAAGGAAAAGGTAAACAACTTTACGACTTAAAATGTCCGAGTCATACTTCAATGAAATCTCAAAAAACTAGCTGAAGAACAAGCACAATCAAAACTCAGACCCAATTACCTCGTCCAGAGAACGGTCTTTAGCTTCGATAACCTCAACTGAGTCGTCGATGGATATTTTTTCTCCAACATGATTACGTTCATCTTCTTCAGTCAAAATTTCCAGCAATGGAGGCAACCCGGGAACAAGGACTGCTTCTTCTTCGAAGCTGACTAAGCCTGTCGTTAAGGCGCTTCCATTGTTTCCCAGTACTTCCTCACTTCTAGAAGTGGCTCTCTTCTCATTGGCAATGCGACGCTTAGATTTTATAACTCGGGTTTTTGACTTTTTCTTCGACTTCTCTTCTCCTGAGTTGCTGTTAGGTTCTTCCTCGCGAATCACCTGAAGCTCAGCATTTTCCCAATCGTTAGAAACGACAATCGCGTTCTGCGTTTCCCATGCCTGAAAAACTCTATCCGGGCCCGGCTGCCACAAGATCGCTTCAGTGCTTTCTTTGAGTATGAACTTGTACTGGATCGACTTTCCAAGAGGGATATCCTAAGTAATCACACATACATAGAGCAAGTCAATATCATATTTTCCGAGGAAAATTTGCATCGTCCCGGTCGGTATCTAGAGTTCAACTCACCAGCTCGGCAAACCAGACGTGTCCATCGGACCAGGTCAACGGAACCGCGAGTTCAGGGTCCCACGAACCAAGCATAGGGTCGTCACCCACCATGAGAAACTGCTGACCGAACAAGCATTCCTTCTCCAACTGGAATTTCACACGAACTGTTTTCGCCTCCGCTGCGGGTCGATCTGGAAACACGGGTTTGTGAGAGGAAATAACTGGAAAGTTAGGCGAACAGGACAGAGTCTTGAACTTACGTTTCTCTTCTTCAGGTTGCACATTAAGCTCCACCAAATCCACCTGAAAAAACAAGATCTCTTGATAAGCAAGAAGCATAAGCAGAACATTCATGGCGTGAAACAAATTACGTACAGATCAATTGATTCAACTTGTTTATCGAATAAAAAGAATTTCAACGCCATGAATATCCTCCTTCCAATTATGGAAAGCGAGAGATCAGAAACCAGACTTCAGAAATGAAAGGGACCTGGGTTTTGGGGGGGAGACAAGAAATCGGGGAAAGAGGACTGCTCTGATGAGAGATTAATCCAAAATTGGAGGATTTGCGAGTCCGCCAAAAGCAGCCATCGAGTGTGTTGACGAGACCAGTTCTCTTCTCTCTCCATGAAGAGGAAGCAACGGTGCATGAACTCGGGCTCGTTAGGGCTTCCATGACTCACTCAGCAACTCGTTCTCTGTGTGTGCGTGTTCACTAGAGACGAAGAAGAAGCATGGGGTTCATAAATACGTAAAGTGGAGTCCACGGAAGAAATGAGACCGATGTATTACCACGTGGCAAGACTCTAGATAAACAAAGCTTATTATTCGTATCATTTTGGGTTAATAGCGGCATATATTCCCAGGTTGTTTAAAAATGGAGCAATATAGAGTCAAGTTTTTCTTTATGGCATATATTATTAACTTTAATTTTACTGCCGAACATGTATGGTCAAGTTGTATTTTATTACACATTTTGATAAATTCATCCATTTAAATTCTCAAGTTGGATTTTAGTGCATAGTATATATACCTAAATTGTATTTATTGCAGATTTTAAGAAATTCCTTAATTGTGTTAAGTGCTAGTAAAAGTTGAGTAGTTTACGCCGTAAAAAATGGATGAATTTCTCAAAAATCTGTAGTGATATACAATTTTGTTATATATGATCCACATTAAAATCCAACTTCAGTATATATGTCACGGAAAAAAAAAAGTTCTATATCGCTCCACTTAGGGGTGAACAAAAGAAACCGTAAACCAAATTTTTAACCGAAAACCGATCAAACTGATACCGATTAAACCGCAACCGCTATTAAAGCGGTTAAAACTGAATATACCGAGAAAATAACCGAATACCGAATTAGGTTAAAACGGGGTTTTCGGTTTTAATGTGAAAACCGCAACCGCTTACCCGGTTTTACCACTTTAACTAAATCTAATATTATATTTATTATATTCTATTTACCATACCTATCAACACATCAAAAAGATTTTCTTATCTAATCTCTCGGTGTAATATTGTGTAATATTAGTATTTAGTAATCCGTATTTTATAAAATTAACATTTAGTAGTATGTTTATGTGTGATATTAATAGTCAGTTTATGGAGATGTGAATATTAATTTAAAAGCGGTAAATGTGGGCAAAAAACCGAAAATACCGCAATCGAACACCGAATACCGATTATACTATAAATGCGGTTTTCATCTTTAAGAATAGGGTATTCGGTTATCATTTCTAAAATACCGAAATGCGGTATTCGGTCTATTATTTGTCAAAAACAGCACCGAATACCCACTTGTTCACTCCTAGCTCCACTTTTGAACAACTTAGACATGTATGTCGCCGTTAACCCTATTATTTTTATTTGAGTTCATCGACAAAAAAAGACATAATTACGATAAATGTTGCACCTTTTTTTTTTACGGCGAATACATTTAATTACGTTAATGTTGCATATTATATTTTAATTGCAAAAGTAACACGAGGTTACGTAATTGAATTATTAAATTACTTATTTTGGGGCTAAACTAAGTTATTATTTAGTGGCAAAAGCACTCACATCATTAGACAGAGCTTGGGTGAGATGCCGAGAATACCATGTTTTTAGTAGCCTATGTAGTGTGTTGAGGTACGATTTCGTCCATGTCAGTTTACATTGATACAACAAAATCTATCTCTGTCGTTTATAAAAATGGGCTTTGATTAAAAAGCTCAATACCAAAATAAAGGCCTGTTAGTAGAGTCGAAGGAGGTGAGCCCAGGAAAGAGTCTTTTTCATTTCGTCGAAAATCGACAAGGACTCGGCGAATCAGAAAAATTAACGAGTGCAAAAACTATGGACAAACACGGGTCACGGGCATAAAAGACGAACATGCAAAAGTGATCACAGTAATACTATTTTTCGTTTAACTATGTCCTAAACTTACCCTTTGCTAGTGATAAGTGAAAAAGAAAATCCAAAGCCAAATAGTATTAGCAGGAATGAACGGAGAAAGGCAACCCACACCCTCTTTCTCAACGTCAAAAATCGTCATCTGAGACTGCGAAAGATGTATGTAGTACTCAACGTAAGACTAAATGGTAATGTGCCGATACTAATAACCCTATTAAAATATACGTGTACTCAATATTTGTTGTTACTGTTGGACAAGATCATGATTCAATTTTATGAGACTCCGAAAAACAATCTTCAAATTAATAAATTAGTAACTTATCGTTAGTTAATCTCTCTAAACTAATAAAATCTCACCCATCAATAATATATTAATTTATGTAAAATAAAATAAAAGAAACAAGTAGAAATATGTGTGAAAAAGTGGACCGCCAAACCCTTAAATGATATGAGAATAATTGATTTATACTCAATAACTAATAACTAACTATGAAAAGTAGTCAATAGGATCTTAGGAACAACTCCATTATTGCTCTATGACTGAAAATAGACTAGTTTCTACTTCATTTCTTGCTTTAACCCAATTTCAGAACAAAATGGAAAAATAAATTAATAAATAGTATCATTTCGTATTGAGGTAGCACTATTCACGACTCTATTACAATTCGTATATTATTTTATTTTCATAACTTTACATTATAATTCTACCCTGTAGTTTTTATCATATTTAATTACATAATTAAATGTTATCAACAAAATTGTTTAATTTATAAAAATAATTATATAAAATGCAACTACTATTAGAGAAAAAGAAAGATCTTTGACAACTTTTGGCACATATACATAGGAGTCCAAGGTGATAATAATACAATTTCCAAAGGCAATTAAGCATTCAATCAGAAGAAAAAGAAAGGGGCAACAACTAAAAACATAATGCCTCTTTCTTTTCCCTTGACAAAATCATAAGCCTGTGTTAATAGCTAACCTTAACTGTACTTCTACTTACGAGAAGGTCGCAAAACACGCGGAGATCTCGGGCTACAGAAGCTCCGCTAATTTTCTGTTAGTTAGTTCCTCTTTTTTTCTGTCTGAATCTACAAAGGTTCCCCAGAATCCTGAAACGGGATGTGATGACCGTCCTTGTACCGTTTACCCCGAACAACGGGCTGCTTGCTGGGATGACATTACCGCACAAATAAGAAATCAGAAACCCAAAATAATAGTCATAGCATTTGTGTGTTATTTGTGTCTTTCATATCAATTTCGTATCGTACGTGGTGACTTGTATTTCATTTTCGCATACTTCATTTTGTGTCAATTTTTTCGGGAGAAGAATTTTGAGCATAGTTTCATTCCTAGATTTATACGATTATTCAACAAACGAAAATATGGGCAGCCAAATTCCTTGATTTCTACACTTGTTTTAGCAAATGAATATAAAGATAATAAGGGCTCACCTATTTAACGAGTTACCTCGGAGAATTGGCACGCAGCCCTTGCTGTATAGGATGTACTCCGAGGGTCCACGTCAGCACCCTGCAAATATTTTTCATTATTGCATGTGACGAATAAACCCAATCGAGATATAAAAAATACACTTGAGAAATAACCAAATCTATTAAATACCCATGACTATTAACATGCCCTATAATTTTCAGGAAAGACCAGTTTAGCTTTCCAGTCTATTTAACAAAGAACTGAACTAAGCGCATAATTACGAGCTCATAAGTTAAGCACACAAAAAAAAAATCATAACATAACATAATAACTTTTAATCCATTTAACAGTGCGTTCAACGCAAAGGTGAATAAAAGATGTTATTAATCGATCAGATTATTTATGTTATAACAATAAACATTACACTGAATTCAGATCAAGTCATTTGCATCATCATACAGTTCCACGGTACGAGGAAAACCTACTTACTTGACAAAAGACTCATACAAATAGAAGAACACAAAAAAACACTTAAATCAAGTGGTTGGTTGGGAATAGTATACTGTACTTGGATAATGGGTAGCCCAATGGACTAATTACCACCAAGCCCTTACCTCTTAGAACATGAACTAGTGGAGGCTGGCCACCATGGCAGAAGCTTCTCTCCCCTTTGGAGATTTAGCCATCACATACCCTTTATTTATCCAAGCTTCACCTCTGAGAGACTCATCAAATTAACTATGGAAAGCATCGTTACGAATCCCCACCTACCTCAGAAGGGCTTTCTTTCAGTATTTCTTCGTCTTTAACATCCCAAAGAAATCCATTTTCGTTCCGAAGAGAGAGCTTATCAAAATCTTTACCCACTGCTCCAGAACGAGGCCCCATATACGCAACGTATTTTTCTGCATAATTCCAAGAGTCAAGAAGTTACATTTTGTGCAATTTTTATCGTAATAGGCATGTAACTAAACCCGGTCAATAAATATATTCTATGGAATTTTGAAAACCATTTACATGTAATCTCTTATAGTTATGCAGATTGAACGTCAAATTTAATTATTACATTAGAATAATTATATTTATAATATTGAATAGATTCAAGTTTAGAATCAATTGTAAAGTTCCAATAAACTAATATAGTTTTTGAACAGATAGAATTTTACTCTAAATTGTGAATCTCAATGTAACATAAGTTTATCAAAAGTAACAATTTTCGCTCTATATTCATATGTCAATTTTTTTAGTGTCGTATATATGTTTATATATTTTGTTATCTGATGTTTTTCTTTATTTGCCTATTCCATATCATGACCCTTGTACCGTCAAAGACTGGAAATTAAAATATAACAAAGTGAAAAGAACAAAGCAAAATTTTGATTACCAGCCAAGTTATGGAGGGCGTTCTCGGCAGCTTGTTGTTGAGCATCTTTTCTTGTCTTTCCCATTCCTACTCCAATTTTCTCACCACTAAACAAAACCTAAACCAATAAGTCAACAAGGAGCACCCACGTTTACTAATGGCTCAAGGCTGTATGCTATACTAAGATCAAAGGCAAGAGTAATATTAACAACAATAATATAGCAATGTGCAATGACATTAACTTTTAACATTTTTGCTCCACCAAATCCATGACATTCCGAAATTAGAGCTTTGCTTTTTGTCCTTCCATACGTACTAACTCTAAAACTAGTTTTCCAGGAAAATGCTACAAATTTTTTAGTAATTATAAGAATTGTTGGAACTCACTAAACAAGAAATATTTGCATATATATTAAAAATATATATTAATACACACATGTATACATATACATATCCACATATATATTTATGTGTGGGGTGATTATTGCAAGTTAGCAATCATATGTGTATGTGATTATTGCAATATAGAAAGTCCACGATAAACTTAAATTCTTCAGAGCAAAAAAAATAGGAAAGTAACTACTAACCTCGACAGAAAATTGCAGGTCCTTACTGGTGCTTAGGACAGATTTGAATTCCACCTGAAAATATTTAGACAATATAAAGTGTCAGATAAAAGTTCAAGGCACCAAAAAATAATAGAAAACATTAAGAAAAAATGAAATACATTATTGAAAAGTACCTTTGAGCTGCATCTTCGTGCAATTTCTTGCAGCACTCCTATGGAGAAAGGGGACGGTAGATTAAGTTTTCCAACGTCAATTTGGGAATCTTTATTTTCAGATGATGTCTGATTTTGGGATGACCCAGCATCTGTAAATAATCCGCAACATTAGATAGAAACAAAAAACTAAAAACCAAGGAGTCAATGACATTTGACAACATTAGTCAAATATAATTGTGTTTTAGATTATTTTATTATGTTTTGGTATTTTCGTTTACTTACATTGTAGGGTTTAAATTATTTGACTATGTTAGGTTTTGGGAAACTATATTCAGGTTTAGGTCCCACCCATTAGGTTGTAATGTTTGGTCTATTTAACAGACCCTAATGGACTGAGGAAGGAACAGAGAACAGTTTGATAAATTAGTCATCAAATTAACGTTGTTTCTCATCAAACTAACGTTGTTTCTCTTAAGAGTTTAAGATAGACATCTTAAACAATGTTGAGCATCCAACTAATTTCAATTGACATTAAATGCAGTTAATGAACGAAATGCCCATTTTGTGTCAAACCTTTTTAAAAACTACCCATTTATGTGTATTTTTTACTCTCACAATGGATAGTTTTTAAAAAGGTTTGACATAAAATGGGCATTTCGTACCATTTCCATTGAAATTATTTATACTTACCAGATAGCTGAGCAGCAACAGTAAGATTTGGCTTCGGCAAATTAAGTCCATTGTACTGCTGAGATAAGCATATATCAATCAATCAGTGGGACAATTTAATGCTTCTAGTGATAAGTAAATAGCCACTGAAAGATTAAAAAAAAAAATACACCATTCCTCCACAGTCTAGGATGAAACCCAGTTTTACAGATACCGCCATACCGGATTTTTAAACTGGTTCCGGTGTAAAACCAGTTTCAAGAAGATAAAATTTGTTAAAACAGTTAACTTTATTTATAAATAATAAAAAAAAATTAATTCTCAAAACTTTTATACCCGAAAATCAATTTGAAGGGTTGAAATGAGATTGTTATAACTAATGAATTTACAAATTCAATTTCTGTGTATAAAATGGTTTACGGTCTAGAACATTCCACCCCTACTCAAATTTACAGACTAAAAGTCTAAGCACAAACCTCTTCGATCTTCACTTCAGAGTGCAAATTTAGACCGGTGGGATTAGAACCCGAAATCATATGAGTAGATGAGCTCTGATGAGCTCGTTGTCTGTCTGGTTTCAACACTTCAGTTTCTTGAACAACCCCCAAAGATCGATTCTTTTGGTGTCCTCTATTTATGTCATCATCCACCAACCACCCTCCTTGCCCCTGAGGTGGTCTCGATAAAAGAGGAGGATCAACAGAGCTAGGGTTTCTAAACTCGATGCCATGCTTAATATTACCTATCCCTCTCTTCACTTCGTAATCTCGGTCATAAATTCCGTCTCGTCTAGTAGGAAGTCCAAGCAAACCAGGTTCTAAAACACAATGGGGAACATATTAAAAGGCGGTAACGGATTGAAAATAATAGATTACACAGACAAATCTGTTAAGACCCACATTTTTATGTCATCAATATAGGTATTTAAGGTATTTTTAAGTCCAAGTTTAATAAAGGTTGTCTAAAGCCTATATAAGGCGTTCATTGTTAAGTTAGTTGTCACGTTTGATTTTCCAATTGAACATCGTTAGGACTTAGGAGAGTTTACAAGTCTGACTTGAATTACTACATTCCACCAAATCTTAATAAATTGACTACATACTACCAAATCTTAGTCTTTATAGATGTCCCAGAATTTTCTCATTAGTTCTAGTCATTCTAAAATTTCCTCACCAATTCAGTTATTGTATAGTGCTCTCACTGATCCTCTCAACTACGTGTAATATCTATACATAGACTTATGTACAGTTTGATTTGAAATACATGTAATTAATTCAAAACCTCTCTATCTTTGCAGATTATGTATCGAGCTCTAAAACTAAGCACAGTTATTGAATTATAACTTTTCAGAAAGAAAATCTCATACTTTGAGAAGGAAGAAGTGGTCCCAAAGCCGTAGGGTTAATAGGATTTATTTGAGGTTGGGCTGGCGCTTGAGAAGTGTCAGATCTTGACTCGTCGTTGTTTGTCACCGACTGATTGGCTGGATCCACAGAATATCTGTTTTCCTGAGAAAAAAAAAATGCATATAATTGGAAATTTAAAACCTATTTGATCTCCAACAAGACAGCAACATAAGCAGAACATGCTAGTAATTGACCCGCTATTATTATGAATGGTACCAGTCATTTAGATCATTGTAAATCTTTTGATGTCTTTTCCTATGGTATTTAGGTTTAAGAGAATAATTTGACCTAATTGTTCATGCTATTAGTACCCTAGGTGGTTTAAGGGGAGGATCATATTTTTCTTTGTCTCTCATGACTCAAAAATGCCATTGGAGAGCTTTGACCATGTTCTCAAACAATCTGTTTTGTAATTCCTTTATTGGAATAAAGTATCCCCAGATTTCATCTCATTTGATGAATTGCCGTTGACTTAAGTGTTTGAATTTTGTGCTTACGTGTTTGGTTTGATTTTCAGTTCGGGGACCTATCAGCTAGCAACTAAAAATATAGTATATTATTGTTGTGCTCAATATGCAACAATCAAAAACGAAAATTACAGCTTGGTTCAATCTGCGATCAACTTCAGCACCACTCATTCCTTCGTGAAAGGGCGGAGGGGCACCATTTGGGACAAAACCAGCATCCTGAAATTCAGTAAAATCCAAAGAATAAAATATATTTTTCAGTAAATTCCACTATGCGGGTCAGAAGAAACACATTTTATTTCTTAGTTCATGTACCTCTGAAATCAAGTAATTGCTGACATCAGGCGATGGAGGCATACTTAAGACATCATCTTCATAGAAAACTTCAGTGATTCTTCTCAACAAGTTCTCATCAAACTCTCTGTAAAATACATAAATATAAGGTGTAAAAAATTTCGGATATTGGGTATCTAGAGAAGAGCCGAAAACTTCTGTCACAATTCTTACTTGTAAAAACAACCTCTGACATTGCATGCAACATTTCTTGCTACACACAGGACAGGAACGGCACTTGCTGTCTGTTAGATACAGAAAACAAAATAAATAAATAAGACATAACAGGCTTTTATCTTACATTATACTCTTAGAAATTTAATGTACCTCCGCCTGAGGAGCATAGTATGGAGTGAACGCTGGAACAACATGAACTCTTGGTTGATCCTTCTCTTCCCAAACCTTTAAACGGTCATCAATTACCATCGCCATCTTTGAGTGGCAAATACCGTCTTGGAAAACATTGATCAACGATTTTTTGGATCCTGTTAGATAAAAGTCACGATCAAGATAAAATTTTGTTCATTGTTTGTCTAGATAGCGAAGAAGTAGATAATTAAAAGGGTTATAGGGATTCAATCAATTCAGTAAAAGAAGCAACTTTAACTCATGCTTATACTATCCAAAAAGTGATGATAATTTAATCGGATATATTTTTCTTTTCACAGATACAAGAAAAATAAAAATAACAGAGTAAAGGAATTCAAATAATTCTGATGCCTCAAACTCAAAAGAAAAATATATCTTATACAGATAACGATTATATTATATCTCTAATAAAAAAATAATAATAAAGAGATCAAGAGAGTAAAGGAATTCAAACAATGCTTATGCCTCAAACTCATGAGCAACTAAGAATGTTTACATGCATAACATTAGGATTAACAAGGGGATAACTACTTTAACTATTTCATATTCTTCTCATTTAATTAAGTCACTTCATTTATTTAATTAGATGCAGGATTTAGTTAACTATATTGTAAGGTTTAATATTATCGGGCCCGGTCAGGCCCATTAGGTTGTAATCACTGGTCTATTCAAGAGATCTGAAGTTAATGAAATAGGGGCTAATAATCATAGACATTCACTATATTTAATTTCTTTCAAATGAAGAGGGATTGGGATAGGTGAAGAATAGGCAAAGCTCCCATTAGGAGAACGATTTTGGGTCGTAACACAATTTTTCATACATCCACTCCTCAAGCATTACTTACTAAGATCACTCGAAGGAAAAGCTTGCCTGATTTAACACAAACAATGCGTGTACGGAGTTGATTTAAACCAATCAGGTGTGATCCAGGGTCAAGTAGTCTCCAAATTTCTAAAGCATAGTCTCGCTCAGCCATGGTACAAACATAAACTTCAAATCTCTTTCTTCCTTTTGCCGTCAAGTAACTTCTCAAATCTTCCCAAGCGGGTCGTAACCTCACAAGTACACTGGTATCACGAATCTGCAATTAAGAGCCCAACAGAAAATTAAAAGCCAACTTATGCTGAAATTAACTTGAATGTCGAGTAGAAGACTTCAAGCCATCTTAAAAACCGCAAACGTCGAATAATGTGAATGGTAACAATTTTTCACTCAGTGAGCAACATCTATGATTTATTATAGCTTACACTACAATAGCAATAGGCATAAGAATTTATATCCAAAAAAATAGAAAGGGAAAGACTAATAGAGGCATTCGTAAGAGATCTTCTAACCTCGGGATTAATTCGCGTGAGCACAATATTCTTGTCCGGCAACCTAATCACGGGTCGGAAAATCCTCTCATGGCTTTCGGATGACGGCGGAACTTCCTCCATCTGAATCTTGAACGTCTTCCCATTGTCCACCACTGTATCGTTCTCTGCGTACTGCTTCAAGAGGAGTCGGTCCTCCACATAGCGCTTCATCTCAGCGTGCATTCCCGCCGCACGCATCGGATCCATTTCACGGGCGTGCCAGTTGCGGAGGAACTCGATCCGGTCCTCAAACGACTTCATGGTGTTTGCGACTATCAGCGTCTCGTCGAGATCGAACACGATCGAGAGGCACCGCATGTTCAGCATTGCCAAGGAGGAGTTGTACAACCCTTTCGGGACCAAATAGCACCAGAAGCATGGATACTTCTTCTGCTTGCTGAGCATCGCCACCAAGTGAACCTCCTCGTCGCCCACCAACACAATCGCCGTCTGCAATCAACATGTCCGAGTTCAGCTTATCAAAACTACTCAAGTAATGCCGCTTCAGCAATCAACCATACCCATTTTCTCGGCAGCCAAACAGAGATTCGAACAAATCCAAATCAGAAAAAACAGAATCGAACATCTATTCACACAAGGATTAAGAGGCAATTCTCTTAGAGCTCCTCCACCACTTCAAATTAGGCAATTCCAAGAGCAGCCATAACCAATCCGAAGGAAAAATGGGAAAATTAGGAAACGAAACCTTCAATTCGTAGTGGCAAGAGGCGTGAAGGTTGATCAAATGAGGCTGCTCGATCGGCGAGGAGGACTCGAGCTTGCAACAGACAGCGAAGGAAGAGATGGTCTGAAGGATCGAGAATGGAGGGCATCGCTCGCTCTGCGTGGAAATCCTCTGGATTCGAATCTCGCCGTTTGGGAACTGGAAATTCCTGCCCTTGACCGGGATAACGTCCAATTCCCCCAAACACAGCTCTCCATGGTACACCACGGATTTCGTCCCCACTCGACTCATTCAGGTAGTTGACTGAGACACCGCGAAGAGTCGCGGGGTCGAAGCGCCAATGTCAGAAAGATCGGGGGCTTTCCGGCAAATTCCTCGTCGTCTCCGTTGTTCCCCAGCTTACTAAGCAGGCACTCTCCGAGTCCTTCTCTCTCTTGTTTTCTGCAAGTTTGGGCATGGGGCCTGTATTTATAGGCCTAAGGAATTATGTGACGTCAGCTTGGCGTGCTTTTACGAAAATGTCCAATCAACAGTGGAAATGGAGTGCCCTTGGCTGGGAGAAGGTGAAGAAATGTACGAAGCAATTCTATTGGTCTTAGAGTAATAGGCTAATTACAATATGGCGTCTCTAAGGGTGTGTTTGTTTGCACTTAATGGACCTCTTAATCTGAATGAATCAGATCTAGAGCAATTAAGAGTGTTTGTTTTTATTTATTTTCACATCTGAATACATCTGGATAGCCTCTTAATCGGTCAGATCCTTGCTCATATCTGAATGACTTATTTCTCTTTTTTTTTTTTTTTCTCACGTTATTCTTTCTTCGTCACTTCTGCCTCCTATTTCTTTCTCTCTCTGCTCCGACGAACTTCTCTATCGCCGACGAACTTCTCCGTCGCCGACGAAGGTATGTCTCTCTCTTCGTCTCTCCATTCCTTGCGATATCTGTGATTTTGTTGCTCTTTTTTTTTTTTTGCCCTTCATTTTTCTTCATCGCCCAGTGATTTTGCATTTTGTTGAATCGCCATTGAAAGATTCTGATGTGCCATAGAATTACGAGAGCGCCAGTTCGAGTGTTTTGGTTGAAGGCTGAGTTTCTTGTTAGTGCCCTAGAATTTGGGATTTTTGGACTTTGCAAGCTTATGTTCCTCAGGTTGAATTTTATTGGGTTTTGATGATATACAAAATCACTAGCTTTTTTTCTTTCTTGTATTTTTCTTCTTGTCTACTCAAAATAAGTGGATCTGTATGAAGTATTTATCATTATTTTGCCACAACGTGTTGATGAACTCGACCCTGGAGAAGGTCAAAGCAGGTACTACAGGTCTTGAATGTATGTTCATGTTTCCAGATCAATATCTTCATGTTTAGTATCTTCAGGTCTTGAATGTTCATCTTTTTTAATTTATAATAATAGGAAACAACTTTTATGTTCATTTGTATGGTCAATTTGTGGTGTCTGCTTACATTAGTGTTTGCTCTATAATCCCCATTCATTTCTTGATTTAAATATTTTTTTTTTGTCCAGTGAATATGGAACAAGCTCCTGAAATTCAAAGAGGTCTTTGGAGGAAACCGGAGATAGAAAAAACATTTTTAGAGACATGTATTCAAGAAGTATCTTTGAATGGAAGACTTGGAAGTAGCTTGAAACCAAGTTCTTGGATTAAAGTTAAAGAAGTATTGGAGACCGCTCATGGTTTTGCGCCTTCACAGAAGCAAATGAAAAATCATTATGACTATTTGAAAGACAAATATCAAGCTTGGTTGCCAATACCGACACCGTGATCTCGGTATCTACCATTTCCAGATCTTTGTAGAGCGCTTTTTGATGGTATTACTGCAACAGGAGTTTATGGTTGGAGTCCTAGTTGCAAGAACCCTAGGCCTCGGATATCTTCTTCATCTCCAGTTATTGACCTAGATGCTTCTCTTGAAGAAAATGGGCATATTGGTGAAAATGATGACATTGCTAACATTTCTCAATCTCAATTTTCCAATCCTTTAGGCGGACAGAAAATGAGAAAGAAAATAAAAGTGTCACATCAAAATGAAATTGATGATGAAATGCGTTCAGCATTGAAGATACTGACTCAAAATGATGGTGGCCCTACTTATGAAGAATGCAAGGCAAAATTAGATGAACTTGGATGGGAGGAGCCTTTATACTCTGGAACTGCTCTTGTTTTTTGTGAGGGAGCAATATATCGAAAGGCATGGATGAGCTTCAAAGAGGTTAATACTTTGGAGATTTGGGCGAAAGCTGCAGGGAAGAAGTTTGGATTTTTCTAATTTACTATTTTGATGTATCTTTTTGTCATGAAGATGTACTTTGTGTTGGTGTCATGAACAAATATTATAATGTATTTTCTTATCGTTAAATAATATTTTAATGTGTTTTTTCTGTCATGAACATGTGTTTTGTGTCATGAACAAGGGGGTTTAATGGATTTTAATTACAAAAAAGTTTTTTAATGATTTAAATATCTATTTTATGATATGTAATAGGGGTGCAACCGGGTAGGGTACCCTGTTTTTTCGAGGTACCCGGTACCCGGAACCGGAATCCGGGTATCTAAAAATTTGTACCCGGAACCGGTACCCTGAAATCCGGGTACCCTGTTTCCGGGTACCCTGTTTCCGGGTATCTGTATTTTGATACCCGGTACCGGTACCCGGTACCCGGTTTTGAGAATCGGATCCGGGTACCCGGTTTTACCCTGTACCCTGTTTTTTTTTTAAATAAATAAATAAATATATATATATTATTTAAAATTAAAAACATACATTCATCTTAAAAAAAAACTGCATAAAAAAATAATCCCGCACATCAAGCATAAAAGAAAAAACAGTCCAAAATGCATAAAAAAAATAGTCCGCATCAAGTATAACATAGTCCCGTGAAAAAAAAAAAGAATAGAAAAAAGAAACATAGTCTCCGGCATCAGAGGGAGGCGGGATTTTGATGAAGTCGGCGAGATGGGAGGGAGGCTGGATGAAATGAAGTCGAGCCCTAGTGCAGAGAAGTAACCCTAAAAATTAAATTACCATAAAAATAAAAGACAAAATTAAAACAGGGTAATAAACCGGGTACCGGGTACCCGGTTTTTTTAATTTTACTACCCGGTACCCGGAACCGGTTTCAAAATCGGTTCCGGGTACCCGGAACCGAAATTCGGTTCCGGTTTCGGTTCCGGTTATTAAATCCGGATACCAATCCGGTTCCGGATAATTACCCGGTTTCCGGGTATTATTTGCACCCCTAATATGTATAGTGCTAATTTATAATAAAAATAATTAATTTTTACTTAATATTATGTAATAATATGAAATTAAAAAATAAAATTACATTCAGATGTGCATTCAGATCTTAAAAAACAAACAGACTTAATTTTTAAGCATTCAGATCCAGATGTAAGATCTTAATATTCAGATGTGTATTCAGATTCAGACGTCTGAATCTTAATGCAAACAAACACACCCTAAGTCTAACCGAGGTTCTATATACCGATATCGATTTTGTTTCATTCTTTTTATTTTATGTGCATGCCGAAAAAAATATCGACCGAAAAATCGGAATAAATGGGCATACAGCCAGCCGTAAATGTTGTTGAAATACGATTTCGTCCACGTCAATTTGTATTGATACGACGGAATCTGTTTCTGTCGTTTATAAATTAGACCTCAAACATAAAAATCAAATACCAATAGAGGTCCCATTGACCAAGTAAAGAGGGACCAACCAAATAAGAAGTCAACGGTCAAGAAGAAGATGCACGACGAATATAGGAGACGAGGATACTCGTCGATGATGCCCCTTAACATAACTTCGGCGATGAAACTTCATCGATGAAGCCTCATCGCCAACTAGAGATCGGGAGAGGAGACGAGCCGAATCAAGCCACGAAGCATAGTCTCACGACGAGACCAATAAGCAGACGACCAGGTTGAAGACAACATGGAACAATTAGCGCAGCGCGAGCGGCTCTTCAAAGCTAACAATGACAGTCACGCCCATGATTATTGCATTGTAATTAAGGCAATTATTATGGAATTAAACGCATTTTGTAACTGGCCATTTTATGAGGTCTGATTTCAATTATTGAGCTCAATAAATAGATGATATTCTCACACCAAAATTCTCAAAGTATTTTACTCACTTCATACTCATTTTCTTCAACGTAATTTATTTTTAACGGAAAGACCCGAGCTCTGAGGTAACTTAAAAACGGAATTACACCAGTCGTGGCTCCGTGACTGCGGAGGTGATTTTTCACCTCAACAAATGCCGCATAAATTTCACAGGCATGCCGCATTCTAACGAAAATATCGACAGAAAAGTCAAAAAATAATTTTGAGTATTTCGATAACTTTTTTATATAGGTTCAAAATTACTTAAGGCCAGTTTGGGGCTGCTTTTTAAATATGTGCTTTTGCTTTTTCCTTAATTTTATGGAGAATATTGTGGGCCAGTTTGGAGTTGCTTCTAAATACAGTAGAATCTCGATAAATTAATAACCTCGATTAAATAATATTTTTTTTCGGTCCGGACTCGGGCCTAACTAGTTAAATTAATAATTGGCTAAATTTATAAGATAATACTTTTTTAGAAGTATATAGGTCCCAACTGATATATATATAAATTAATAACTCAATATAAAAAATTATATTAGCATATATTATGAAATCACTATAAATATATAATATCACTTAACTATGAATCCATCTTAAATAAAAATAAATTACACTAATTAACTAATCATATAATGTTTCTAAGATTATGATTATGAAGTTATTTGTCTTTTCCTGGAATTTATTTCTCCTTTAACTTCAACTCTAAAATTCCGTACAACATTAAGAAGGTCCGGTGTTGTAATTTCGTGACGTAAAAAAAATGTTCAAAGTGATTATCGCAACAATTACATCGTTGCATGATCCAAGCTCCATTTTAGTAGTATCACTCTTCAAACTATGTATTATGATTGACATGTTATATACGGATTTTTTTTCTTTTAATTATAATGATTATATATCTAATACTTTATAAATTAATAATTCGATAATAAAATAATTTTGGCAGTCCCAACATTATTAATTTAAAGAGGTTTTATTGTAGGTGCTTTTGCTTTTCATTAATTTTAGGGAGAATATTATGTTTGGTAAGTTAAAATAAAATTGTTTCTGAATAATTTTTGTTTTTCAATAGGCAAAAATGAAAAATACCTAATTGATATTTTTGGAGAAAGCTAGTTTGGAGGTTATAGGTATCTTTCTCATCTTCTTTATCTTTATATTATATTATCTTTATTTAAATAATTTTTTTTGTTATATTAAATTTCAAACCTCCGTAACTTTAATTTTATAACTTCGATTGACTTATAAAAAACAAGCATTCGAAAGTTTGCGACGTGACGAATCCAATGATAGGTCGGAAGATGTAGTTTTGATGTATTTTTAAACAAATTCTAAGAAGTGATTGTTAGTAATTTACATAACTAAACATTAAATTACTTGACCAATTAATTTTTTTTTGTTAAATTACTTTTAAAAAAGGATTTCTATAACAGCAGCAATGCCAAACTAGGTCTATGTTTGGTAGCACATAATTGATGTTTTTGGAGAAAGCTATTTGAGATGTTCACTTATCCTTCTCATTTTTATTTTTATTTTTTATTATATTTATTTAAATAATTTTTTGTATATATCTCCGTAACTTTAATTTTATAACACCAATTGACTTAAATAAATAAGTTGTGGAAAGCTTGCGATGAGACGAATCCAATGATAGGTTGGAAGGTGTAGTTTTAATTGTATTTTTAAATAATGTACTTTTAAATTACTTTTAATAAGTGATTGTCAGTAAATTACATAACCAAACACTAAATTACTTGACCAATTAGCACTTCTTGTTGAATTACTTTTGAAGGGTAATTTTTAAAACAGCACAAGAATGCCAAATTGGGCCTGATTTTTTTATCACCAGAATACATAAATAACCAAAGAAATCACACTAATAATAAGAAATCATATTGATAGGTTGTAGTTGAATTTTTATAAAAATAAAAATTATACTTGTAACTTATAGAAATATAAATATTGAGTTACAATTAAAATAAGACATCATATTGATAGGTTATAGTTGTTCACACGCATGCCGAAGACATGCCGCAACTCTCAAAAAATGGGCATGCCGAAGGTATACATAAGGCACGTCGGGAAATTTAAAATCATGAGTCTACCCACACCGGATAATTGAATTTTAGTCTAATTGTAGCATCAAAAGTACTAAAATTAATAAAACTAAAATGACGTATATTTTTGTTTATTTTTTAATGAAGTTGCTCAAATATCACGTGATATGACAGATGTTGGAAAAAATTGAGGCGACGCATACTTCGGTTAACTTGATGTCACGTGGCATTTTACCGACATCAGTAAAAAAAAATGAACGAAACTATTTGTCTCTTCAGTTTTGTTGAATTTAGGTATTATTGCTGTAATTTTTCACTAGAGACTTATATCACCTCAGGTTAAAGTATCGATATTGTCGATATCTATGCGGCCAATATTCCTTTTTTATTTATGCTAATATTGCATAAACTGAATACGACCTTCAACCAGGGTCAGCCAGTTTTTTCGGGACCTTAGGCTAAATAAATTTTTGGAGCCCTTATAGTTTATAAATTGGAGCTTTTAAATTTAAGGCCCGAAACGCCAGCCTTACTCGCCTATAACCAGGTCCGTCTCTGCAGTCAATTTATTTTGTGGAGTTCTTTTCTTTCTTGTTTAAATCATAAGAAGGGTTAATAAAATAATAATGATTGCATGAAATGAAATGAATGTTTGCGGGGTTGGAGGGGATTGAGCCTAGTACGAACATGCAAAGAAGCCCAACAGGCTAGGGCCTGGGCTGTGTGCGCATAAGATGCTGAAGCCAGACTTTTGAGCATTGTTCAGTTATTGGAGAGTAATTGTGGCTAAAGTATCTAACACTTAGTTAATTGGGGTATCATGAACTCAATTTGCTTTAACAGCGTTAGTCAAATTTTTACATGTGGCATTGCCACGTCATTAAAATAAATCAATATAAAAAATTATATAAATTTATTGAAGTTGTGTTTATGCCAGCCTTGTTGACCGTGGATTGGGTATTATTGCCGCTGGTATCTCTAAAATAATTATCCACGTCTCTTCCAAATTAGTTGTACGAGGCCCGTCAAGCCAAGGATCAAGATTGGTTTTTGTATATTAAACCAAGAAGAATAAACTAATCTAAAACCTATAAATTCAACCCTAATTATTGGTGTTATATGCATTTTTTGGAACATATAAAAATTGGGCCCCTTTTGGCAAAAAGTCAAAGCCCATCAATAAAAGTCAAAGCCCAACGGCGAAGTCAAAGACCAGGGGCCAACGAACCAAGACATTGGCAAGGTCTGGAGTAAAAAAGACGAAGAAGACGAAGTCCTTGAAAGGCCCGATGAACCCGGCCTGACGAGGTACCTTGTCCGACGGGGTACCAAGGCCCGACGAACCCGGCCTGACGAGGTACCTTGCCCGACGAGGTACCATGGCTCGACGAACCCGGCCTGACGAGGTACCTTGTCCGACAGGGTACCAAGGCCCGACGAACCCGGTCTGACGAGGTACCATGGCCCGACGAACTCGGCCTAACGAGGTACCTTGCCCGAAGAGGTACCATGGCCCGACGACCCTGGCCTGACGAGGTACCTTGCATGACAAGGTGCCATGGCCCGACGAGGCACCATTGCCTGACGAAGACCTTGGTCTGACAAGCACCCTCGCCATAGTTTGACGGAGGAATAACTTATAATTATTCAGCGCGACGAGGAGATCCGAGCTCACGAAGGTCCTCGGGAAATCCTCCAGATTCCCCCGGATTCAACATACGAACTCGCAGACAACCAGAAGACATCGAGGACGAATCAAGAAGCATCGACGAGCCCTCCGACAGGGCTAGGAGCCGCGGCCAAGACCCTCCATGCAAGAGAGAAATTCGCAGGCCCCCTGATGTGCAATTTCAGGGATATGGTTCTCTATAAATAGGAGCATTCCCCTCCTCATTTGGACACTCACTCACAGCTTTTTCCAAAACTTCTCTCTCTAGCTTTCTCTCTCTAGAAATTCGTCCACTCTATAGGAGGAAGGACTTGAATAAGAGCTGAGATCGTTCTAGAAGAAGAGTCTCAGCCTCGACTAGAGAAGTTGTTTGACGAATCAACAAAAGCATCCCTCGTCGGGATAAGGCCCTCGTCACAAAGAGCTCGCCTACACTGACGAGGTCGACAAAGAACATCTCACGCCGGTAATACCCAGCAACCTGGCCAAGGGTCACCCCCGCGCTGCCAACATCGGCACTACCAACGAGTCAAACCACATCGTCAGTCACCCGCCATTTATCACTAACCCCGAACTACGTGAGACCTGATTCTCTTAAACTGAGATACGTAGGCAGTCTCGCCCAACCATAAGCGACGGGGCACGGGCCCAATCTACCCTTTTTTGCAGGTCCTCCCTCGCCGTAAGAGCTCGCCAAGGAAGAGAAATCACGAAGAATCATCAAGATCAACTCAGAGCTTCATCAAGACCGGAGTTCGCCAAGACAAAGACTCCACCCATACGAGGAGCTTCGCCAAGACACGGACTTCGCCTCGACGTGGAGCTCGCCAAGGAAGGAAGTTCGTCAAGGATCGCCAAAAACAGCCCGGAGACTCATCCAAGACGACGGATTCGCCTCCAGCTTTGACGATCATCAGTCAACCCGCGTTGACTCGGCATTCAATTATCCACGTGTTCAGCGGGTCCAGCTCGGGACCCGAACCTTGGATCCGACTCTAAGTTAAAACCATTTTTACGCATTAACAGTTGAATATTTTATAGTTCAAAATGTTTAAGCTCTAAATCCAAGTATATAAATTACTTAATTATATTTATGTCATTTGTATAGAATAATAGAAGCATATAATTACAAGAAAATTTTTCTATAAAAAAAATATCTCTATCACAATCAACTCCTTTATTTATCATCTAGGAAACATCTGCGTTATGGAATCCGATACACTTGACGGAATCTCTGTATCCGCTAATGTCTTGCCTCTACCTGCTGCAACTGTTTCCTCCAAAGCAGTGCCACGCTTTCGCCGCAAAGCGTGCGCCCCGGGCGGCGTGAGTGCCTCGGTGTTGAGGCGCACGGGCTTAGAGAGCATCTCCACGACCTGGCTCATGCCGGGGCGTTGCTGCGCAGCGGCCTGCGTGCAGAAGAGCGCAACCTCGGCGAAGCGCACCGCTTCATCCGCGGGGAACGGGCCCAGCACCGGGTCCACGATGTCGAGAAGCCTGTCTTCTTCTCTGAGCCTCCACGTCTGCGGAAAAACAAGAATTCATGATCAATTTTGGATGCTATACACTCGAGTTAACAACTCACAAATTAAGACCGATTAACAAAATTAAGTACAATACTTGAACATGATACATGATCAAATATCTATCCAATTAAGAGATGATAATATACTATTATGTAAACCTAATGACATCTTTGTTTGGCAATAAGCTTTAGGCGAGGACGAGGGAGGAGTGCGCCTAAGACTCCAATGCTAAAAGGCTTTAAAAGTTTACTTTAAACACGTTCAACCATACAAAAAATAAACGAAAATTTATCTATAATTTTGTCATTAAAATCGCTAGCTTTATGTTTAGATCTTCGCAAAATGACTAAAAATTTACTTCGCCTAAGGCCCCTAAAAATTAGGAGGGCCCACTTGGTATTGACTCATTTACACTTAATTGTATAAAATGTAAGTGGTTGACTTGTTCAAAATTTTATTTTACATAGATTACATGTTATATTTATACTTATATAAGAACACTATTTGTTATAATTTTAAACTCGTTAATCATATTAGTTAAGAACCTTTTCTGTAAACATAAAACGAGCCCTATTTAGCAATGCTCCTAAGCTCATAGATTATTCCTCTCATCGATTTTAATTTTAAGATGGAATCTTACTATAATTAACCAAGATGAACTATATTTAGTGAGTTGAGAACTAGAGACGGTGACGTACCCACTCTACCAAAACGAGGAGTTCTTCGCCAAAAGCCGCCTTGGCACTACTAGCACCGCTGATGATCTCAAGCATGAGGACGCCGAAGCTGTACACGTCTGCTTTCTTCGTAAGCTGTCCCAACATTGCATACTCCGGGGCCAAGTACCCTCTGTTACCCATGCAACAATCTTCTCATCACCAAAACAAAGCTTCAAATACAATTATATAATACACGTTTAAACTAGAGTTTAATCACTCTTCTAATCTAGAATCGTAATGCATGTGACATTTTTTTTATCGTAGCCCGTTAAAAACTAACATATTTAAAATAATTATAGCGGAAATAGTTTTCATATTTTTTGGATTTTTTTTCTTCTAAATTACGAAATATGACATTTTTTAATTAAACGGAATAAAATAGAGCATGACAAGATGCATTAGAATTTAAAAAAAAAATGTAATTTAGGTACTATTTTGATTTGAAAGTGCATTAAAGATCATTTGTTGGAAAACAATTCAGAACAGATAAAATGCGAATTCAAAATCGCAGCTCACACGGTTCCAGCGACTCGAGTGGAAACGTGAGTGACATTGTCCGGGAAAAGCTTGGCTAGCCCGAAATCTCCAATCTTGGGGCGAAAATTATGGTCAAGGAGGATATTGCTGGCTTTGATGTCCCGGTGGACGATGTGGGGATCAGCTTCGTCGTGGAGAAATGCAAGCCCAATGGCCGTTTCCAAGCAAATCAAGGCCCTGCTCGGCCAGTCCAGCAGAACGCGCTTGCTTTTTGAACCTGTTTATTCCGTCATTAACATTAACAGAAAATAAAAACAACTGCAAAATGTGCATTTTTTTTTTTTTTTTTTTATAAATACGGGCATTGAGAAGTTCCAATAATAGTTGTTAGGGTAAAAATCATGCGGAAGAGGCTGCACAATTTATTTTCTTAGAAAATTCTTCAAAATTCTAGTGTAAGGTATCTTTCTTTAAGAAATTTGTGAGCAGAACGTGGGACAAAATACCCACTCCTAATCTTTTGGGCTTTCAAAAATTGAACTCGGTATCGGTTTGTGAAAGGTCCGTTATTTTTTTCTTTCTTTCAAAACCGAGACTAGGCCAGGCCGGACCACAACCGACACCGGCTTGGCCCCATTTTTCGAAAACAGAATTATCAATGAGTCAATAAGTAATATATATATATATATATATATATATATATTTTCTTACATTAATTTTAAAAATAATTAAAAATAGTCTAACTTGAAAATAATAAACTAAATAAGACAAATTTAGGGACCTATATCCAATCCGGGTCCGGAATTAGACGTAGGGCCGAAAATTTCGCCCTAGCGAAAATCCCATGCATTTGCTGAGTGATAGTTACCGAGCAACGCGGCCGCGAGGCTGTTGTTGGCGAGGTACTCGTACACGAGTATCCGGTAATCCGCCTCGACGCAGCAGCCGACGAGCTCGACGAGATTGGGATGCCTTATGCTCGATATCATCTCGATCTCCGTCACGAACTCCCTCGTCCCTTGCTTCGACTCCGCTGACAGCGACTTCACCGCCACCTCGCTCCCGTCCCGAAGCACTCCCTTCACCGCAAAAACCCGGAATCTATCAGCCAATCACAGTGCTCAAAAACCAACTGAAAAAACAGTCTCAGTCTCAGTCTCACCTTGAACACCACTCCATAGCCTCCTCCACCGATTCTGTTGGTGACATGAAAGTCCCTCGTCGCAGATCTCAGGGAGTTATAAGAAAACAGCCTCAGATTATTGGTCTTGATTAATCCATCGTAATTGGTACCTGAAGATTCCTCTTTGGGATCGCTCTCTTCTTTACATATGGAACCGAAGCAAGAGCAATCCATGGCGAAACCAGAGAAAAAGGAAATTTGATGGAAGAAGACGTTTGGTTGAGGGAACATTTAAGGCGTACATGGTGGTTCGTAGTTCGTACGGACACATACGTACATAGCCATTTCACTTCTGGTTGTGAACAAGTGATTTGTCCATGTATCAAAGGTTTGGACTTTGAACATCAAAAAGGATATATGACGTGGCAACGTTTATGACGTCAAAACGCCACTATATATGACGTCGTCAATGCTCTTATCTTTCTTTATATTGTTAGTTGGTGAAAGCAAGAAATACATGGGGATATTTGTTTAGAAAAGTTTACTTTTACTTAGATATCGGCTATCTCTTCTTGATTTTATTGATATTTTAGTACAAAAATAACAATACAAATACAAGATTTAAGCGAGCTTAGGAAGTAGAATCTTCCTATATATACATATAAAAGGAAGGTTTTTTAACTATGACTTGGCAACATAAAATCAAGAGAAATGACTCTTAATAGTCAAATTGAAACGTTTGATTAGCCAAATAGCCAATCTTTCCTTTTTCTTTGCAAAATTGCCAAATTGATAAGGTGGCTATTTAATAACATATTTTATACCTATAATACCCTTTTAACATATTAACGTGTATTAACAAAGTTAATTTTTTTTAAAAATAAGAACATTTACTTGTGTTTACAGAAAATCTATATTAACGTGTATTAACTGAGTTAATTTGTTTAAAAATAAAAAATCGTAATTAAAATTTTAACAAAATTTTAATTTATTTTTAAACAAATTAACTTAGTTAATACACGTTAATACAAGGGTAATACGGTCTTTCGTGATTTATTAATGTGGTTGATTGGCTATTTGACAATATTAATCAAAATGTTGGCTATTTTGCAAAATAGTTTTTCTAGTTTGGCTATATGGCTATAGAGCCCTAAAATCAAAGGAATTGGGCAATCCAATTTTTTGAGAATTATAATTTAAATTCACCATTCCTCCATTATGCATAAGTGGAGTATTAATTGACAAGCATTATTACACGTTTATATGTAACTGTGCAAGGTGCATGTATATCAATTAATAGCAAAATAAATAGAAAGCTGAAAGGTCAATCATAACACAAATTTATAACTTTTCAATTATCAGTTTTTAGCCATTTATAACCCTTCAATTCCTTTTTTTTCTTCTTCAATATATAACGTCATATTTGAAGGATGTGCATGATAAGATTAATGGTGGTTATAAGTCTCAAAACACGTTTTGAGGGAGATGCGTGATAAGAAGCCTATTCTTCAAGTAAGAGATTCTTATCATGTTTGTTTGATTAATTTTTGTTGCTTATTCTTTTTTTTTTTTTTTTTTTTTAACTTTGTGACGTTGTTTTGTGTGGCTTCTAATAAATTTTTTGTGTACATACGTATTTTTGCTTCTCAACAATGTTTTGTGTGGCTTCTAACAAATTTTTTGGATAAAAAATATTTTGAAGAATTGCAGGATCAGTCGTCAAATACGAAGGCTTAATATTATGTTCCTTTAGTTTGGGTATCGTTATTTCTCTCTTCCCTCTTTTTTATTCTCATGCCATTTTATTTTAGCTTGATTTTGTCAGTAAAATTTAAAGTTGGTTTCATAGCTGATGAAAGTATGTCTAGATTAGTTTACAAATGAAAGAGTTCATCATTAATTATCATGGTTTGGCTTTGTTTTTGCGGAGTTGAAATTAATATTATGCACGTTTGAATTTCATGATTTCTTAAGGTTTCGGCAAGAGCAAAGCTTGACGTGATTCCATACTCGGCAAGAGCAGAAGGTATAATTGGTTCAATAAAATGACTCGCGTACACAGCAAAGTTTTGTTTTCTACTGTCACTTCATTTTACTCTCGCAGAGCTACTATATTAAGCCCGTATTAATTGGAGACAGCGTTGCAAGTTTTTTTTCTTTCATTATTGGTTATCAATGTTTGAAATTTGATTTGTTACATTTTTATTTATTTATTTGCATGATGTTCATAAACATTTGTTTCTACAATCCTATTTTGTTGAGAATTTGTACTTGAATATTTATTTTTCGGAGTCTTGAAAGTTTGATTTTTTTTAGCTAAGAAAAATTGAAGTATGTTCCAATCCTATTTAGTTGAGAATCCGATCTCTTGAATATATCATGTTATTCGTTTCTACAATCCTATGTTGTTGGAAATTATTCATTCTCACTGGATTTAACATAACGACTACACAACAATTATTGGTTGCAGATATTATTTAATATATATATATATATATATATATATATATAAGCTTTTTTAGATGATAACTTGCCAGAATAAAATGCAAGATTACTTTTTCTTCTTCTTCAGATATTATAATTATTTTTTCATCAAAACTTATTCACTTAATATGTATTGAGTGGTTTAGTGCCAAATTTTAATGTTATGTGAAGAAGTCCTTTCATATAAACAAGATACTTCAATATTGTTTTTTTTTTTTTCAACATACATAAAACTATATATAAAATAATAACAATATACGAAACATAGTTATTTAAAAAAAAAAAAAAATTAGAATTTTAACTATATATATAATAATATATGAAATATGTAATTTTTAGGCAAATACAGAATCTGTATTTTTTTTAATATAAAACCATAATTATTAGAAATACATTTTTTTAAATTTATCCATTTTTCACTTTCAGATTACAATGTGAAAGTGTAAAAAATATAACATAGAATTTAAAAAATAAATTTGTTCATAAAATTTAATAAGTTTTGAATTTATTTTGACCTATTTAACTATTGCAAATATGAATACATGTTCTTAGTGGTCCAATTATTTAAAAAAAAAAAATTGGCAAGACTCTTCTATTTTTATAGGTAATCTATATATTATAAAAGGAGGAACTCACAAGTGACGTGGCATAAGTAGAATTCAAGTATTAGGATTTCCTATTTTCTAATGGTTTGTAATAGAATCCATAGGATTAAGGTATTGTGATGTTGTTTTTTTCTCATAATTTGTAATTATTTTTATTGACAATCAATCAATGCACAATGAATTTACTTTGGCTATGAAATAATCCTGCATGAATGGTTGTCTTTTGCTATTCAACTTCAATGGGACATGCTTTTATATGACATTCATTGGATATTCGTTACAAACACTTAAATTTGTGTAATTAATCTATATATTATAAAAGGAGGAACTCACAAGTGACGTGGCATAAGTAGAATTCAAGTATTAGGATTTCCTATTTTCTCATGGTTTGTAATAGATTTGAATCCATAGGATTAAGGTATTGTGATGTTGTTTTTTTCTCATAATTTGTAATTATTTTTATTGACAATCAATCAATGCACGATGAATTTACTTTGGCTATGAAATAATCCTGCATGAATGGTTGTCTTTTGCTATTCAACTTCAATGGGACATGCTTTTATATGACTTTCATTGGATATTCGTTACAAACACTTAAATATGTGTCATTAATTACAAAAGGAATGATAACAGTTTTAAAAAAAATCATATCACTACTACAAATATGAGATTATACTACGGAGATTCGATTACGGAAGACAAAATCCGTCGTCGAAATTAAAAAAAATACACTTATGACGACGGAAATTTTTATATGTCGTAGAAAATAATGATTCGCTGCGGCTAGTACTCGTTCGCCGCGGCGAATTGTATTCCGACGACACATAAATTTCTGTCGTCGACTCATGTGTACTATTAAGCATGTTATGCCGCGGCTAGAAAGAATACGCCGCGGCGAATTGTGATCCGACGACACAAATTTATCCGTCGTCGGAACAGCAAACGACAACGACACTAAAATGTGTCGTTGGAATAATTAGCCGCGGCGATTATAAGTTCGCGCGGTGAATTATCGCGTTTTAAGAGTTTCGCATTTCCTCACGAACCCTAGCTGTCTGCACCTCTCCCTCTCTCTCTCTCGCTATCGCCTCCGCCTGACCATTCTCGAACCCTAGCCGCCGTAGTTTGCCGTCGCACGCCGTTTCTCCTCTCGCCGTACTTTGCCGTCGCTTGCCGTCGCTCGCCGTCGCCCAAAGCATTAAGGTATGATTTTTTTCTTCGATTTAATAGTGGAATTTAAAGTTTTGAGTTTGTGATTGATTTAGGAATTAAATTTCTAGGGTTTTGATTTTGTGATTGATTTAGGAATTTAGTTCGAAAATTATATTTGAATTGTGATTAGTTTAGGGTTTGATATTGTGATTTTATTTAGGTTTTGGAATTGTGAATTGATTTTGTATTGAATTAGGATTTGGAATTTAAAGTTTTGAGTTTGTGATTGATTTAGGAATTAGATTTCTAGGGTTTTGATTTTGTGATTGATTTAGGAATTTAGTTCGAAAATTATATTTGAATTGTGATTAGTTTAGGGTTTGATATTGTGATTTGATTTAGGTTTTGGAATTGTGAATTGGAATTGTGAATTTGGGTTTCGAAAATTGTGATTAATTTAGGTTTTGATTGGAATTGGAATTGTGAATATATGCTTCTTCTATTTATTTTTTTCAGATACAATGGCCCCGAAAATGAGACGGAAAGTAACGGCGAAACGGGGCAAGCATTGGCGCGGCCCGGAAGACGAGGTCGAAGAAACGGTCCCAGAGCCTCCACCGCCGCCGCCGCCGGAGAATGCTTTTAAGACGACTGCGGCAGAGACCCGCCGTGGAGGAGAACGCGAGCCACCTACTAGTCTACTCTCTTGAACAAGGTTAGAATGCGAGTCCTAAATTGATATTACATTTTTCATGTATTTTTGTGTTAAAATAGTATTGTTTATAGTTTATGAGATGATATTTTGTTGATATAGAGAATATTTCTTAGTGGGTTAATGAATTTGTTGTTGCTTTTTTGTTTTTGTTGATTCTTGTTATGGTTTGTTGTTGTTGGGTTTATAATTAATTTGATGATTTGTTTTGTTGTTGTTGGTCATGGGTTTAGGAATACTTGCTTTTTCATGTATTTTTGTGTTAAAATAGTATTGTTTATAGTTTATGAGATGATATTTTGATGATATAGAGAATATTTCTTAGTGGGTTAATGAATTTGTTGTTGCTTTTTTGTTTTTGTTGATTCTTGTTATGGTTTGTTGTTGTTGGGTTTATAATTAATTTGATGATTTGTTTTGTTGTTGTTGGTCATGGGTTTAGGAATACTTGCTATTTCACTATGTCGAAACGAGACGAATCACCTGAACGTAAGATGTCGGATCGAGAATCTTCACCCGAACATGAAGAAACTAGGCTATCACCCGGTTAGTTCATATTTATTTGCATTGATAATTGTTGTATTCGTCTAGTTTCTAAGATTGAGTTAATTATATTAGGCGAGGAAGAAACAAGACAAAGAAGAGATCTAAAAGCTCAAGGAAGAAGAAAAGTGACTCTATTAAAAAGAGTCACTCTATCAAAGCATAAGGGGGAAAATTCGTGTTAATTTCGATGAGAAAGAACAACCGGAAGATAAGGAAGGTGATCTTTTAGGTAGTTGGATTGGTGTGTGTGCTCGGGAATTCGCTCCAATAACTATAATCGATTGGAGAGATAAAAAACATACTAAGGTGAAAGAACGGATATGGAATGAAATCTAGCAAGCATTCGTTGTTCCACCATGGTTCAAAGGAAAATGTTTGTCAAGTGCATCGAATGCGGCAAGACAATTCCGGTACGATCTCGGTACCCTATTCAAGAAAGATGGCACGGATAAAAAAATTTATAATCGACCGGATATTGTTGAGAAGTATTACACGAGCATCACGGCCGAAGTGTGGAAGGAGTTTGTGAATATTAGATTAAGAAAAAAGTTCGCTAAACTCTCGAAGCAAAATAAAGCTCATAGAGAGCAAGTAGAATACCTTGCACATACGGGCCGAAACGGATATCGGAAGATTGATCAAAAAATTGTAAGGGTTCTAATTTTGTATTTTTAATCTTACTTTATTGCCAAACATCGAATAACATGTTTATTTTCTTTTGTAGCATGCCGAAAGTGGAGAATGGGCCACCCATTCCACACTTTGGTGCGTCACGAGGAAGAACCCCGACGGTTCATTAAAAGACCCAACTTTGGAGCCAATAATTGAGAAAATAGTAAGTACTTAGTAGTTTTGATTCTTTTTATTTATATTAAATGAAGTTTGATTCTCTTATCATTGTTGTTTAATTGTTAGGACGAATATGTCACACAAGAAGAAAATGGCGAGTTGGAATCCGATGAGGAGGTCGACGTGTTGACAAGAGCGTTGGGAAAGAAAGACCATCCCGGACGGTTTCGGGGACAATCGAAATACGTCACAAAGCGAGCATATCACCGAGCATCCAACTCAATGCCGAATCCCGTCGTCAAAAACCTCCAAGCGCAAATAGAAGAAATGAAAGCGGAAAATGCGGCGAAAGATGCGAAAATGGAAGAATGGAAGTCACAAATGGAAGCTTTCATGAAACAAACAATGTCTCAAAATTTTGAAGGGAGTAATGATGCTTGCTCCCATGGCGGCACTCCGGTTAGTCAACCTCTTGCTCCGGTTAGTCAACCTCTCGCTCCGGTTAGTTCGGCGAAAAAGACTAAGCCCGTACAGGTCGAAAATGAAAGCGGTGTTGGCCAAAGGGGATCGAGGGATGTACGACCGGTGACGTCTCATCCAAGGACTCCGGTTTCCGGGGATGGTGGCGTCGGATGTCTTCTCTTCGACGATGCTTTTCGAGACCATGTCGCAACGGGGAGGGCATATAATGAGTCCGCGTCGGGTTATACTTGGGTGTTAATTGAAGTGGTAACTTGTCCGGTCCGTCAATGGCCTCTCCAAAAGGAAACCCAATGTTTGGAATATCTCGATGACGCGGTCGGGCACATTGTGCCTTGGTTGACATCTTTAGTCAAGAAGGTTGGTTCCGAAGGTAGTCCAACTCTCAAATCCAAGCCAAAAGAGGTTGCCAAAATTGCGGAAGATGGAAAAAAGATTAAGTTGGCGTCCGTTGTCCCGGAATTGAGATCGTTGGCCGATTATGCCAACAATTATATGCTTGCAAAGAACATCGTATTGAAAGTTAATGATACAACTTGGATAAGTTTCGATGATGTACGAGAGTTTCTATTGCTCGAGGACGTGTGTGTGCATTGGCTATCGATTTGTCAAAGGTATGTTTTCTATTTTTCGCCTTCTTTTTTCCTAAAGATTTGAAAATATGGATAATTTGTTCTAGTTGTACTTATAGTATGTTAATTTGTATATATTTGTAGTTATTTATTACAAACATACATGCTAAAAAGTGATAAGAAGGACTTGTACGGTTTCATTCCGCCGTATAACGATTTGAACTACAACCGTCACGCCGAAAAAGAAAGGAGGACAAACGAATTGAATGAGGACGTGGTTGTTTGCTTCAACAATATAAAAAAATGCAAGAGAGACAAATTGTGGTTGATGCCATACAATAGTCACAATCATTGGACTCTCCTCGTGTATAATCCTTGGCGCAATAGTGTGATCGTATTCGATTCACTTAAAAGTTCAAGAGGTTTGAATCCACATTTAACCGAGTTTTTTTAAGAGTAAGTTCCTTTTTCAATAGAATTATGTTTTTTTATTATTGATGTTTCAAATAAAAAATTTTGTATATTTAACTTTTAACTTTTTTTTTTGTAGGCTAGGGAAAAAGTTCAAGTTACACCATTCAACCAGCATGAATTTGCACTCGGCGGTGAAAGTGACGATTTCAAAAACATGTCCGAAACAACCGGGAAATCACGAGTGCGGATATTTTGTCATGAGGTTCATGCACGACATCGTCATCAAGGATACTTCGTATGTTAATAAAAAAAATATATATAGTTCAAAAGAGATAGATTTTCTTAGAGTTAGATTAGGTTTATTATTTCTTCAAAAATATTCTAAGTATGATGAAGAATAGAATACATTCTTAGGTATATGGACACCGGTTCTATTTGTAATTATGAACGATACTTTTTGTAGGTACGGAAGTATATTTTGTATAAATCGGTTAATTTTGTAATTTATTTTATAAAATATATATTATTTACAGAGGATACAAAGCATCCGGGCGATATTTTCGCCTGGTTTTTTTAATTTTATATGGCATATTCGACGATGCATGGAAAACCATCGTGGGAAGTGCAATATTTTGGCCATCGGGCTGCAAATAGCCGCGGCAAACATAAATGTGCCGCGGCGTGTTTTAATCCGACGACGCATAAAAGTGTCGTCGGAATGAAACCTGCCGCGGCGCACAAAAAGACGCCGCGGCGCACATTTTGCAGGGGAGATATTATGGTTCTGTGTGTATAATCGCCGCGGCTAAGATAAATTCGCCGCGGCTGATTATGTTTCGACGACACTTACTATGTGTCGTTGGACAAAGTTCGCCACGGCGCGTTTATATTAGCCGCGGCGAACTAGATTAATTATATGGGTTCTGTGTGAATAATTGCCGCGGCTAAGATAAATTCGCCGCGGCTGATTATGTTCCGACGACACTTACTATGTGTCGTTGGACAAAGTTCGCCGCGACGCGTTTCTATTCGCCGCGGCGAACTATCGATCCGACGACACTTAACAAGTGTCGTCGGACCCATATTTCGACGACGTAAGTTTTTCCATCGTCGGATATCCAACGACGGTGGATCCGACGACACATAATAAGTGTAGTCGGATCTTCCGACTACACTTTTTAAGTGTAGTCGTATCCCTTATTTGTAGTAGTGTGCTATTGGTTTTCTAGAGTTTCATGATGAATAAAATATGTAAATATGTTAATGGAACTTAAATATTGACTTTTGATTTTTTTTTTCTATCTCATGGCTTTTGATTTTCCCCCTCATAAATTGTAATTATATGTATTAAAGTTATGAATTTTTATATGTGTATTTTTTTTACCTATATATAGAGACTTCCAAGACTATGAATTATGAAATAATCACTATTATTCTACTTCTTATGTTCTCAAGTCCACAAAGAAATCAAAGTTGGTGAAGAATATCAAAATCCATGCAACCGAGCATGGAAATAATGTGGTATTTATTTTATTTTGTAGTTCTCTCACTCTTGCTTCATCTTAACATATTTATTTTGATTCTGACAAGCTCGATTTTGTGTGTGTTCAACACCAATTATATTATTACTTGATAAGCCATATATGATATATATTTTAGTATTCGATCTATGCATGTTGTGTTGGAGGTTAGGGTCTTATATATTTCTTTTGCTATTTTATCAAAAGTTTTTGCATGGAAATAAATAACTTTTTTGGTATTTTCTAATTTGCAGAATATTTCGTTTGCTTCAAGCTTACGAAGTGATCGAGGTATATAATACGGATTACAATATTGCGCTTTATGTATTTGTTTGTTTGTTTGAAATATGCCATAATATCTAATTGTCGATCAAAAAAGGATTGGTGATGTGGTAATTTACGAGATTTGTATTTTATGTAAATATGTCAAGTTTTTCATATCTGTATTATCAATTTGCTATGTATATTTTTTTTTTTCAAACTTCCATTCTATATTCAATTGACCCTAGCAATTATCTATATTCAATTGACACTATAGCAATTATCTATTGAAGTTTATTATTAATGTTATATATAATGCTTCACATCAATACTTCATCAATTTATGGTGTCAAAGCTTTCATTTTGTTTTTTTATATGTACAAAATCTATATCTATATATGAAAGAAAAAATGAAGTTCTTGACAGTGGAGAAGGTATTGAGATTTATAATTTTTTCATGATTAATTTTTTTTCTTCAAATATTAGAAAATAATATTGCTATTGAGATTTGCTTCTTTTTGTTTATTACTAACTCAATGTAGTGAGATTAATGTACATTATTTAATATGGATTTAATGTAGGAATTGCAAGTGTCACGTAAAACATTTGGTACCAATATTTTACGTTACCACCAAATCATTATAGTGAGTTTATTGTAAGATTTTCAATACTCATTTATGAATGGAATGGTGAGAGTCATATATTTATTTTTTAAAGTATTTGTTACAACACTTTTTTTTTTAGTTTAGACTTCTTAAGCTTTGGGTTTTTCTACACATGTTATGTTAGACTTTTAATTTACTATTTTTCACATCTAATTCATTTATTTGTATTTATGAAAATAAAATTTATTTTTTACTATATTATTTTATAGAGCATCATATTTAGACTAGCCTATGAGAAGAAGTTCTGTAAAATGTAAACCATATCTCTATATATAATATATATGTTCTTAGCATTTTTTAAAAATATTTTTTGTTTTCAGTTTGTTATTTACTTGCTGATGTATTTAACTATTTGATACATTTTCATGTGTGAACGTTTTAGCGATCGTAATATAGCATTGGCTTCTGTGTTTTATTATAATCCTTTTGTTTTGATTTTTTTTGCTTTTTTAGAGGTAAAGAAGTAAGAAAAACAAATATTTATTATCTCTGGATTACACGTTATTATTTAAAACTTAAAACCATCCAATTCCATTTTTAATAAGTTATGTCTTTTGTTTTTGGAAGCTTCGATTCACTCCCGTTTACTTTTAAAATTAAAGTTAAGCTTTAATTGAAAATATTCATACTTTTTCTTTAATTTTTCTTAAATTCACTCCTGATTATTTTCTCTTCTAAAAAATTTCTCAATTTGTTATGTGCTATCTTTTTTTTTTTTCTTCTTCTTTTTTTCTTTTCTTTAATATCATACTTATAAGCGATAGGTAACATGTTATATTATTTTTGCAGAAAAAATGTTTAAAGAAATTTTATGTGAGACTATAGATATATAATTTAACAATATGTAGTTCCATAGAAATAAAAGAATAACGAGCATAACATTCCATTAAATCGTTGACGTATAGGTGAATTTGTGTTGTCTATACATGAAGATCTGTTTCATATTACAAGTTATGTAAACGTGCAATACCACTTCTAAACAAATTATTGATTCGGTGTCTTTCTTTCTAGTATTGATTAAACGACGCTCATGTACTTATTGGTAAAATAAGACCCAAAACTTCGTATCTTATAAAATAACATTTACAACAATTTTCAGACATGAATATCTTTACTAATGAACATTTCTTTATCGAAGATGACCGAAATATTTAGTAAAGATAGCTAATTTATTTGACCATCTTCGACCAAGATAGTCGAATTATTCGGCCCTTTGATCAAGATTGTCGAATAATTCGACCATCTTCGATCAAGATAGCCAAACTATTTGGTTATCTTCGACTAAGATAGCCGAACAATTCGGCCATCTTCAATCAAGATAGCCGAATTATTCGGTTATCTTCGTATTCTGCTATCTCCGGTATACATAATCGAATTATTCGATCCTCTTAGTACAAGATAGTCGAATTATTCGGTCATCTTAGTCCAAGATATCCGAATAATCCGGCCATCTTCGATCAAGATAGAAAAATTATTCGGCTATCTTCGATCAAGATTACCGAATTATTCTATCATCTTAGTCCAAGATAGTTAAATTATTCGGTCATCTTAGTCTAAAATATGTTCATTAAGAGTATTTATGTTAAAAAATTTGTCGAAAGTGATATTTTATAATATATGAAAATTTTCACGTTATTTTATTAATAAGTGTATATATGAGTGTTATTTTATTAAGTTTCTCTTTTTATATACATATATAATGATCATATGTACTGAAAACCATCAATGAAATAAGGCAACAAAATTGAAATTTATGAGTAATTTATGAGTAATACTACGTCACTGCGTTACAAAATTGAACGCTTAATGAGTTCGATGTTGATTTATTTCTACCTATTACAATGCTACAATCAAATTAATTATTTTGTTGATTTTTTTGTTTAAATTTAAAAATAATACCATGCCACCGCGTGAAGCGCGGTGCCGTTCACTAGGAAGAATATGTCTCTATTATTTCATGTGTGGCTATCCAACTTCTCTCATAAACAAAACCGCCATCAATTCTATTAACTCATTAATATTTCTTAAAAATATATATATTTCTCAAAAACCCTTGCTCACATTTCACTTTTCTCTCCTCAAATGATTAATTTTTTTTTTCTACTCTATTTCTTTTCTTAGAGCTTAGCTTAGTTTTTATTTTGTTAAAATTCAAGGTATCATGTTTTGTAGAAGGCTTTTGAAGTAGGAGGCCGACAAGAGATTCTCAACTTCTCGCAAAGATTTCTTCGCCCAGTCTCGCTAAACAAAACAGAAAGCTCATTGAAACCTCAAACTGTTTATACAATCGTGAATTCAATGTAAATTGAAGGTATCATTTATTTTTCTCTTTCTATGATAAAAATAATAATGAGTTTCTTTATTTTATTTTTAGACGTATTCTCAATGTCAATTTTCTTTTCACTTTGTTCTATTTTTTATGTTTATGAACTAAAAAGCATTTATTTTTACAAAATTCTTTGTGTCTATTTTTTTATTAATCATTTTGTCTTTTATAATCCTATTTTTGTTTGCATATTTTACTTTTGTTTCCACCGCGAAGGACGAAGAAGTTTACGTTTAAAGCGTCGATGTTGTATAAGCGAGCTCGGTCGTTATGTCTTCGACTATTGAGAATGGACCAGAATCGCTTTTTGAAAAAATCGTAACCAACCAAAACCAATTTGCATGCAAATACATATTATATATAATTGCATGCAATTTTAATAGCTATTACTTTTATACATATTCTTTGTGTCTATTATTTTCATTTTCTCTTTTCTAATCGTAGTTTTTGTCTGCATGTTATATTTTAGTGTCCACTGTGACGGACAAAGAGTTAGGTTTACGTTTAAAGCGTCGATTGTCTACAAATGAGCTCGGTATGTCTTCGATTATTGAAAATGGGCCGGAATCCCTCTAAAAATGACCACAATCGTGTTAAATCGGGTCAAACCAAAACCAATATGCATGCAAATACAACTTATACACGATTGCATGCAATTTGTATAGCTTATTAAATTTAACTACAAATTGATTTGGCACTTTACATATTTTAAATTTTCTTAGAAAGAGATTTGGAACTTTACATATTTTTAGATTACAATGTCATATAAGAAATATAAAAAAGTTTGATATAAATCTCACCACTATTTCATGTTTAGCCACGTATAAAAAAATGCAATTTCAACACATTACATTTGATTGGATCCCTACTTATTATATAGGTTTAATTTTCAAATAACGTACTAATGATTGAAAGCACTAATGTTTAAGGAAACATAAAGACTCATACAACTATTCAACGTAAGCTTACAAAAGATAATAAATGTATAACTATTATAATGGATGCTATTTTTATATAGATGTGTATTCTTTCATTCTTTGTGAGTATTATTCTATAAATCACTAGCCTTCATATAAATTATTTTACGCGATAAGTTATAAAAGACTTTAAATGTGGCCTTTTTTATTTCATGCAATGACTTATGATGGAATTTTGGTTTACTCTTTTAAATGTGTAAATTTATTTAATTGTACTTATATAAAAATAATAAACATAATTCATATTGATTTATTATTTTATTATTGTGAAAATTACATGCAGTGTTTCAAATTCAATGCTCTCCTGCGTAATTATTTTGCGTTTTATATCGATCAATGCGTCTCTTTCTTTTGCTTACAACTTTGTCATTTTAACAGGTTATTTCATTTTGTATTAATGAAAATTTAATTCATTTCCTGTTAACAAAGTGACTTTTTTATAATATTTTTCATCATTAAGAATCTTGAGCAAGTATGCAGTCGGTTCTTCTGTACAAATTTTAGCAATGACAAGCAAAAAAATAAAAAAGCTAGAGGGAGGGAGACCATGGGATTCAAGATTTTCTTTTATATTTATAGATTTTTTTTAATCGTAAATCCTGTATTGTTTATTATTCTTTAGATTAATTTGTTCTGGAATTGAGATGCTTCTTTTTTATTCAATGATTTTGGTTGGTGTTACATTTGTGGTACATTCTGGAGCTCATATATAAAAAGAAGGGCTTTCTGTACGAGTTTTTTTTTTAACCCGAATAAAAACATTATATAACTAAAGACTTTATAAATATAATAGATAGTATAAGTTAGATCTTTCTCTTTTTTTAATGAGAAATGAATTTATTATAGTTTTTTTTTTGTTAGTTTCCATATTATAATTTGAATCAATGATATATGTCACCTGGGAAATAGAATAGAGGGAATAACTATTTTATAAAGTGGTTTGATATTTATCATTATAAGGTTTATTTTGATAATTAATCGCCACCGCGCTTCGCGCGGTGCCGTCTACTAGTTTATAATTATAACCCGCTTGGCTCCGGTCTTGCCTTCTATTTAGTTTTTTCTTCTGGATTGAATTGGATTCCCGCTATTAATGTTATCGAATCTAAAGGTCACTTTTTTCATAAGCTTAGCCGTTTTTCCCTTTTAAGAGGCGTGAGTAAATGGTGTTTTAGTTTTAAGTAACTAAAGGTGTGTTTTTTTTTTATATAAAGATCATGACATCTGAATGTGAATATGCATCCGAATATTAAGATGTACTTTTGAGTAAGAAATTATTATTTTAAATAAAAATTTTAACATTGCTTATCATAAATTAAAATTTTAACATTATTTAATAAGCCTTATGAAATATAAGTTACTTGAGATAGTTTTAATTTTAAATTAATTTTAAAAAATATGTATTTTTCCGTAACATTCAATACTAACATTTTTAGGCATATCTTCTTCTTCTTCTTTTTTTAATGCTTTCAAAGTCATTTTTTGAAAAGAAAAAAAAAAACTGACAGGTGTTTGGTAAACTGTTTATAAAATAGTTGTTGATGTACAAATTCGTATTTTTTTATAAAGAAGACACGTCGTATGAATTTATTAAATTCGTAATCAAACAATAAAAAGCTCAAAATAATATGTAATATTTAGATGGGTCAATACCAACCCAAAAGCTCAAGACAAGGCAAGTGACAATCATAAAAGCCCACGAACAGAAGCTAAAGGACCAAAAGCCCAAAAACTATCCAAAGATAATAAGGCAAGCAAAGGGCATGATCGTCCATAAATTCTTCCCGGATCAATTAAATCAAGGCGAATAAAAGACAAGGTTCACGAAGTCAAACTCACAACGGCTTTATTCAGTCAAATACTCCAGCTCGGCGAAAAAGGCACAAACGTGGAGCATGTGTCAGCTGGATAGCTAGTCAATCCGTCAACGGGAATAATTGAAGGCTATAAATAGCAGTTGGAGACGAAGAATTAAAAACTCGTTCACATAGAGAGAATTACATTTAGCTTTAAGCTCGGAATTAGACTATGTAGAGAGTTCTCTTGGTTTTCTATTCTCATTTTTATTTTCCGAACACGATCGATGTCTAGAACTTTCTGTTCATGCTCATTTACATTTCAATAAATTTACATGGGACGTAGTCAACTACCGCCCTGAAACGAAATTGGACAAAGAGAGTGCTCGACCGGAACAACGGCCTCATTTTCATTACAACGTGAAGATCAATGTCCACTATATTGAGCATAAATCACACATTCACATTCACTGCGATCGCAGAGGTGGGAAACCACGTCAATAGTTGCTATTAACAAAAGTTGATAAGGGTTTGGTAAAATAAATATATCATAGTAAAAACAAAATAGACATGTATAGCTGGAATCTAGTTTATTATAAAAAAGCCATTTCCAAAAGCTAGGAATCCTAGTTTTTCCGACTCGTGCACAAAATTTAAAATCGTTTTTGAAGTTTTTTTTTTTTTTTTTTTGTAAAAACAGTTTTGCCAAACATCGAATAAGCAGTTTAGTTTATTCTAAAAACAAAAACATGACTTTTTAATCTTAGCCAAACACAACTATTATATATATAATTGATATTTAGTTAATTATTATATTAATAAATTTATTTGTTGAAATTGTTTATGATTATATTATTTTAATAATTTAATTAATTAGTTAGTTCAAAATTAATTATTATATTTTATAATAAAATTCGAATTATAATATTAAAAAAACATCAAAAACTATACACCCTATCATTGTTTGTCTCGTCGCAAACTTTCCCATGAGTCAATCCAATGCCGGAAAAAAAAGTTATGAAGTTTTAAAATTTTAAAGAGGAGAGGGAAAAAATGCAATAAGAGAAAGAGCATGACCATTGCCAAACAAAAACTGAGAAGTTGATAAAAATGAGTGGGCATGTCAACAATTAATGAGATAACAGAGATATAGTGATTCTTAAAAATATCCAAATTTTTTTAGACTTAACCCATTAGTTATTTATTTAGATACCTTAAGATGTTCAAGATGAAAAAAATGCACTTATAACTTTCGATCTGACCTATTAAGATTCAGAAGTTCGTTAAGTGCAAATAAATACACTCTACGGATGTAATTGATTCAATTAATCAATTCTATATTTTGAGGCAATATATTCAGATGTTCGTTAAGTGCAAATAAATACTCTCCGGATGTAATTGAGCAATTCTATATTTTGAGGCAATATTGGGCATTGATTTTGAGGTCAGGATTCAAGGATGGTGGCAATGAGCCATGGTCAACAAGGTGATGTTGGCGAGGTGATGATTCTAACTTCTAACTATTCTGGGACAAATATTCTTTAAGTGAATCTGGTTCATGATCTTCTAAATTCTAATGGCTACTCGATGGGCTTAGCCCATTGGATTTTTATTTTTGGGGTAAAAAAAAGTAAAATTTAAGCGATATTAAGTACTTATGCAATAGAAAAAACATGAGGTACTTATGCCGCAAAAAAATTACATTTTAGGCATAATTATAATGATATAGGTATATATGCCGTAAAGTTGGATTTTAATAATTTTTAGCCCTTATGCTGCATTTTTTTTTTATGAATCTCTTTTCTTTTCTATATATTTTCTCTCTTCTTTTATTCAGTGCTCTTTTGTCTTCTTTTTTTAACCTCAATTTCCCTTTTATTCAGTGAATGTTTTTCCTTGCTAAAAAACCATTTCTCCATTATTGCTTCGTAGTATCTCATCAATTAGGCTTCATTATTTTTGTTCTTCAAACAATTGGCCAAATCACGACAAAGATAGCGATCGAAATTTATTTTTATAGCTTTCAATTTCGTGAAGGCCCTCAAACTATGCTTCCCTTAGGACTCCGACAAACTAAAGGCCGAGCATGTTTACCACTTCTACTCTACAGGCTGAATCAATTACACCCTCATGTCAAGCATGCATTGCTTTATGCCAAAACCAGTAAGGGTCTCAATATTGCCTGGAATCGTTATTCCGATTCCGATTATGAGGAGGTCAGTGACATATGTCTCGTAGCATTTGAAACTTCCGTGGTGAGTGCGGCAAATGTATGTATTCGTGTGTGACTGATATTGCACCAACTTGTTGAACAGAAATATGGTGGCATATGTTGCCACAAGCTTCGCTTCTCTATTTTCAGGTCTATAATCATTACTTCTGTTCCCCGAAAATCTGAGTATCACTGTCGAAAATAGATAATCACTGTCGATTATTTTACCGTGACAAGAAAAAACTGACGGTTAGTGTCGATTTTATGCAGTGCTTGTTTGTTTTCTCACGCAATTCTAAAAACATATTTTTGGTCTTATAATCGAGCCATGATTTATAGCACTTGATTAAAAGGCAACTCCTATTAACATAACAGTCAAGTGAAATCTAATAATACAAGAAATAATTAATTATTTTGTTTTGGTTTTTTGAAGGAGCTCTTCAACTAACACTGAGCCAAGAACTCCGACGTGACTGTTCCATGACCACAAGAAAAACATGCTCCAATTACAAAATAACAATCAATGCTTGTCAACTTTCACATTCAGAGCAAAAAAAATTGATCAATTTTCTGGAAGCTCACCAGCCTTGCTCAATAATGGAAGAGTCGTTCATAATGTCAGTGTCGCCCGCATCTAAACCAAAGGTGACGCTTGACTCGGAGTCAGCATTGCTATTCGTAGCGTTAGGCGAGTCTGAAATGGTACTTGTCTTGCTCTTTGCTCCCAACCTGATACTATGCACGGAAGACGCTGGAATACTCGTCACGAGTGGTCGTAGATTACCACCTTGCATCGTTCGTCTTATATCCTGAATAAGTATTAGGCCACAATCCAATTAGCAATAATTCAACATGAGAACAAAAATAAGCTGCAAACTTTATGGAACACCATTGTGTGAGTGATGTTAAGCTTGAACTTTGAACAATTTTAACAATTTACTCATTGTGTGAGTGATGTGAACTTTGAACAAAGGGTATCCACGGTATAAAAAAACAGTTTATCAGAAAAAATAAAGAGGGCATTTGAGCATTAAAAAAATCAAATTGTTGACGGTTTGAGCGAAAATCGAGAATATGGAGTATTTGTGGCAAAAATTCCTAAGAGCATTTGGATTTTATGTGTGATTACGTACCATATGCCTAATAGCCATATCAAGGGACTTTTTTGAAAGCGTTCTTCCAATGCCCAAGCTATCAGAGGAGAAGTACTTGCCACCGGAATTCCCCTTCGCAGAACTATCTTCTTCTCGCTTCGGTGGTGCAAGCTTCCTCATATTCACCACTCTTTCCACCATTTTCGTTCCCATCACGACCGGACTATCTTCGTCGTTATCGCTGCAACGCGATCTGATCATTGGTCGGTTGGCGCTCCCAACATTAGTGACGCCACTGTGTGAAACCCTGGCTTTAGCCGGAGTGCTCTGTCTAACATTGGAACCGGTCGAAGCTGACGATGACTTTGCAGAAAAACCAGGCATCTCAGAGGGTTTCCCGACCCTAGATTTCACCATCGGTGAAGGAGCACGGAAAGATTTCCCCGTGATGTTCGAACTTGTGGGGCGTAATTTTGATGTCGAAGAAGCTCGCCCACTAAATGGGATTGACTGTTGACGGGTAGGCGTTGCTGATCTCACTGTTGGCTTGGTCGCAGCCAGAGAAGGTCTTCCGGTCGGTGTAGAAGACCGAGCCGAAGACCGGGTTGGAGTTGAAGAGCGTGCCAAAGGAGCCACGCTCTTTGTGGAAACTATCGAGGGTCGTGAACTTGGCGTGGATGATCTTGTGGGCTTTGTTGCGGAAGGTAATGTCGGCCTTCCAGTTGGAGTGGCGGATCTTCGCGTTACCGTTTTTGGCCCCTCAGATGATATGGGCCTTCTTGTATTATTGGCAGAATTGTTTAATTCAGAAGGAAAGCTTGAATTTTTAGAGGCTATGTTTCTCTTGGAAGCTGTCTCTACCATAATATTTGATGGCTGCAGGCCGGAACACGCAAACAGAGAATAAATGAACTGAAGGAAAAATAACTACACAAACACAAATTGTGAGTTGAAGTAAATTACTGAAAACCGGTTCACTGAAACTGAAAAATTATTATGTTTTGGTTTTTAGTGTAAAAAATCACATCAGTTTTTTAAGCAGAACACGGTGGTTTATTAATATATAATATATTTAGACATGTTATTTTGATTTGGAGATGAACAATGGAAAACTAGACAAGTAATTTGATTTGGACAAAGCTAGTTCTGATAAACTTTTTTTTTTATTTATTATTTTTTGGTTCAAACTTCATATAAATCGATTCACACCATAACCTGTTCGAAATCCGGTACAGGATATAACCAGATTACATAAAGAAAAATTGATACTGATTTCTCGATTGGTGAGAAAGCGAATATCCTGTTCCAGTTGAAAATGGTAGAAATCGGAACCAAAACACCAGTTTCACCTCTTACACAAATCTTTATTATAACTGGAACTAACCTAGTGCTGCATAGGTACACCGTACACTAATTACATAAATTACCATCTTTTATCATCCTTTCACATTTCCGAGATCACATTTTCATTTAGTCGAGTACCACGACATAATAAATAACTATTCAAAAGAAGCTATTAGTCTCATCTGACGTTACTTACCCTAGACCTCAGGGCAACGGGACGAGAACCGGAAATCTCGTGCTGCGCCACACCCATTTTCCGTGATTCCATTTCAAGAGAAATAAGCGGGGTTCCCGGGGGTGTAAGAAGCCTGGATGAAGAGATCATAGAACAACGTCATCGTCATGCTTCATTACTCACCAAACACACAGTAAATATTACAAAAGATCCTTTCTCTACAGTTTATATATTAACCAAGTTACTAGTATTCAATTGTGATGAATCTGTTCAGGTTTAAGCAATGAGATACAAGAGCTTAACATACCGGCAAAAGTAAAGAAACTAAATTTTGAATTATCTGTACATGATGTATGTATGTATTTTCCTAAAGTGCGTGGAAAGAATCAAATCTCAAAAGACACAACGTGCTTTACTGAACTATTCAAGAAAGAAACTCAAAATAAAGCAAATAATCAAAGCTCCAAAAAGAGGAACTCAAGAGCCAATTTTTCTTTTTAAAAAAATGCATCAAAAGGGAATAATGATTTTAAGGCAAAAAGAACTTTAGTCATTCTTGAAAGAAAAATGGATATTTGCGGCAAAAGTACCCTTAAAAGAGTGGTTTAGGGCGGCATAGACCCGTGGTTTGTTTATCACGGTTTTAAGTACCTAATTTTACGATTTATGTTCCGTAAGTTCCCGTTATTGTTCAAATTGGGTACTTTAGAGACACATTTATCGTAATATTAGTGATAAATACACAACAAGATTATGTCGTCCCAAAACTCTACTTATCGATACTTAATCCGCAGATATCCCGAAGGAGAATATAGCTCTAGAAATGGCTCCTAGGATTCTTATTCAAGTCAGCACAGGAAAAGGGACTTGGCACCATAGAGAATGTCCCAAAAAAAGAGCGATTTTTTCATCATTTCCTGAACTCAGAAACCAAAAACCCGAACAGGATTACTCAATAAACTCCATATCACCGAGATCAACATGAATTTCTCAACCATTATAGCACCAAATCGATCAATATCACTGGAAAACTTGAAATCAAATAGCTGGCGAACTCAATAATAAAAAAAAAAACTATCGGAGCTAGTACCAGTCGTAATCAGATTTATCGTTCTCCGAGTTCAAGAACTCGTCGCGGCTCTTCTTCTGCAACGGCAACGACGAGACTCTCATCGAAATCGGCGAGCTCTCGTTGCTGATTGAATCTGCACGCAGATAACCAATCCGAATCAAATTAATGACAACATTTTGGAAGAAAAAAAAAATGAGGAAAAGAAAGCGTACCAGGAGGAAGGTCATCGAGCTCTTCAGAGGTGAGAAGGTTGTTGCTTCCTTCGTTCTCTTTCTCTCGTCTTCGCATCTCGAAGAAGAGAGCGAGCTCTTCGTCCTTTTCTCTTCCTTTCGCTTGCATTTCTCAGACACTCAAACTCCAAGCAGTACACGACGAAAGCGACTAGAAGAAAACAAGCTTGTGAATGTATGTGTGTGTATATATATATATAGCCAAAATAGAAGCTATCTCAGATCTGAATATGGATCATCAGTGAAATTTGGAGCTTTCTTTGAGCTCCGATATGAGTAGCTTTTGAAATATCAAGTTACAGTCAAGGAAGAACAAGAAGAAGAGAAGTGAATAAGGAAGGGCATTTTGGTAAATTCCATCGCTGTTCGGTCAGAGACGTTTTTTTTTTTTTTTTTTTTTAATGTTTTTGGACAATCAGGTGTTGTAGATTTGAAAAGGAACGCTTTGAAAGTGATGTAGGAAAAATAAATCGTTTGAAATAATTATTAACTAAATATTTTGGTTCTGGAGAGAAAATATTAAATAACAATTTTTATTTGGGAAATTAATGAGAATTTAATTTCAATTTAAATTGTTAGTAATGCTGCCTACAATTATGAGTGACTTCAAGTATATTTACTTCTTAGACTAAATTTAATGCAATCTGAATTATTCAAAATTTATATTTATTACTGCGTTTTTGTTGAACGTTAAAAGTGTGAAGGAGATTGCAACGCGATAAAAAGCGATAGCGGAAACACACAGGACATACGGAGTTTTACGTAGTACGGGCCGTTAAGAAGATGTGTATTTCACGGGAGTTGTAGGGAAAATGAAAATACAAGAATGTCGTTCAAAATCAATCTAACTGTTAGTGATCAAATAATTAGAAATAGAGGAAAAAGCAAAATCAAGCAATTGACAGTAAACAAACATTTAATCATCCAAATCAAGTTACATGTTATTTTAGATTGCAACAAATTAGCGAACCACAAAGAAAAACATAATGCTTAAAGAGAATTTATAAAAAGAAAGTGGTGCAGATGTAGAATATCTTTGGATCGTTCTTTGTCTCCGCTCTTCTTTTCCGTTTATATTCCTGGACCTGCAATATTTGATCTGTTAAGGCATTCTTTGAGTTTCTTAGCATCTTGTGATGTGTTTTTTCTTAAATTTTGATGGATGATGATTCTCCTTGTATATCCCTTTTATAGTTCAAGAAGTTTTGTCAAAATTACCAAGCTAGTGAAATTTAACGTCAATAACATATATCTTATCGGTAACTTTTTATTTTTTTTGCCTAATTTCTTAAAATTGAGTATTTTTTCACTCTATTATCTTCATGAAAATTTATAGCGCATGACAGGGTAAGACATATCAACATGCCATCTGGATTTTAATTGTGTCGGTCGTTATCTTATTATGTTTTAGAAAAATAAGTTTTTTTTTTTTTACCGTCAAAGTTCAAAGATATTTATATTTTGGACGAAATTAAATATTTTTGTGAGCATGCTAATGTAAATACACAAGACTATAGAATACGAGGGTATATTAATGTCATTTGTCTAGATAAATTAATTTAATAACGAAAGATTGCCGTTGCGTGTTTGAGTTCTCGTGGAACTTCATTCTTTAAGCAATAATATCATTTATTTATATATTCAAAAGTTTGAATTCAATGTCGTAATCAAACATGTAATTTAATAGCTTTACCTATTTGAATTTTCGTGTTGGAATTTATTCGCGATCGTAGCGAAACAAAGCGAACAATAATATGTTTTGAACATGAAATGAATGAAGAGCGCTTCAAGATTCACCAACCAACTTATTTTCATATATATGTTAATGCGTAGAAATGACTTTAACTTATAGTCGGATTCAAGGTTCGGGTCCCGAGTCAGACCCGTTGAACACGTGGATAGTTGAATGCTGAGTCAACGCGGGTTGACTGATGATCATCAAAGCTGGAGGCGAATCCGTCGCCTTGAATGAGTCTCCGGGCTGTTCTTGGCGAACTTCCTTCCTTGGCGAGCTCCTCGTCGGGGTGAAGTCTTCGTCTAGGCGAACTCCGGTTTTGATGAAGCTCCGAGGTTTTCTTGATGATTCTTCGTGATTTCCCCTCCTTGGCGAGCTCCTATGGCGAGGGAAGACCTGCAAAAAAAGGTAGATCGGGCCCGTGCCCCGTCGCTTATGTTTGGGCGAGGCTGCCTACGTATCTCAGTTTAAGAGAATCAGGTCCCACATAGTTCAGGGTTAGTGATAAATGGCGGGTGAACGACGATGTGGTTTGACTCGTCGGAAGTGCCGATGTTGGCGGTGCGGGGGTGACCCTTGGCCGATTCGCGAGGGTATTACCGGGGAGGGATGCTCCTTGTCGACCTCGTAGGTGTTGGCGAGCTCGTTGTGGCGAGGGCTTTAACCTGGCGAGGGATGCTCCTTCTTTGTCGACCTCGAGGTGTCCGCGTCCACGCGTTGACCTGGCTAGGGACGCCTTTGCCGACTCGTCGAACAACCTTCCCAGCGAGTCTAAGTCTCAATGCTTGATCTCTTCTCAAACGAGCCTCTTGTTGTGAGCTCCCAGGGCTTCACCAGGAAAGAGGGCGAATTCATAGAGAGAGAAAGGTAGAAAGAGAAGCTCTGGAGGAAGCTGTGAGTGAGTGTGTAAATGAGGAGAGGAAGGCTCCTATTTATAGGAAAACCAATTCCCTGTAATTGCACAAAAGGGGGCTTGCGAATTTCTCCATTGCCAGAGGGGCTTTGCCGCGGCTCCTAGCCCTGTCGAGGGGGTCACCAGTGCTCCTTGGCTCGTCTTTGATGTCTTCCGGGTGTCCGCGAATTTGTATGTTGAGTCTGAGGGAATCTGGGGGATTTCCCGGGGATCTTCCTAAGCTCGGATCTCCTCGTCGTGTGGAATAATTGTGAGTTATCCCTTCGTCAAGCTGTGGCGAGGTGCTCGTCAGGGCAAGGTACTTCACCAGGGCCAGGGGCTTGCCAGGCCAGAGTCTTTGTCGGGCGAGGGGCCTGCCAGGGCAATGGGCTTTTTAGGGCGAGGGGCTCGCCAGGGCAAGGTACCTCGCCAGGGGCTCGTCGGGGGGACCTCGCCAGGAAGCTCGTCATGGCGAGGTATTCGTCAGGGCAAGGTACCTCGCCAGGAGGTGATTTTTTGATAAAGGGCTTTGTCTTCTTGGCTCCGGGCCTCGCCAATGTCTTGGTTCATGGGCCTTTAGTCTTCGTCTTCGCCTTCTTAACTCCGGGCCTCGCCAAATGCGTTGGATCGTGGGCCTCTGGTCTTCGACTTCATCGGTGGGCTTTGACTTTTACTAATAGGCTTTGACTTTTTCCAAAGAGGGCCCAATTTTTATATGTTCCGAAAAATGCACATAACATTAACCCCCCAGTTTCTTGGGTGATTGTATTGCGTGAGAAACTTTCCTTTTAAAAGTTAAGGTAACTTGTGTTATTTGGCGAGGATCCGGGTTGTCATAGATGTTAGTCTCCTCTCCGTCCTTCCAAGGAATTGCAAATTCCCTTTAACTGGGATTTTGTAAAATATTTTCAAAAACAGCTTGCGTAAATAAGCGTGAAATAATTCGAGCATAGTCAAAGACATAAGCGAATGACTAAATAAATCAAAGGTCACTTTTTTTATGATTTTATTCGATTTTTGGACTTTTGGAGGTTCAAAGGCGCACTATGTAAAATAAAGGCCTTTTAGATTAATTTTGAACTCCGAAAATAAATCCAAAAATAAATAAATAAAATCAAGTGACATAATAAATGTGAAAGTAAATGAGTAACTTGAAAATAATAATTATGCATTAATTTTAAAACTTTAAAAAGCTTCTTAATTAATGCGCAATTTTTTAATTGTAATAAAATCGTAAATAAGTAAATAATTCATAAAAACCCGAAAAAATAGTTTTAATATGGTTTTCATGTTTGAAAATTAATAAGGCTTTATTTTTTTAATAACCTTGAAAATAACATTTTTCACTTAAAACGTATAAAAACCCATTTTAGATCTTTTTTGATCATTTAAAATCAAACATCAGCTTGTGGAGCCTAGTTTGTGCGATTTTGGGCAGCATGGGCTTTGTCAAATTCAAAATTAGTGAGGAAATTAAGAGAGAATATTTACCTCATTAATACCACTTAAGGTTTTTGGCCTTTCTCTCTACTCCTTCTCCAAAGTCGCTAATTCCTTCTTCCCAGAGAGCTTGACGGCTGCGTTTTCATTGCTCTTGGCGTTTATGGTGATCTCTGGTGGAAATGGCGGTGATGAGTCTTCAAGATATTTTCCGTGGAGGAGCGGGGATTGAATTCCCGGCGAGTGTCTTGAGCGAGACCGAGCTTGGGCTCGATGTGTCGGCTTCCGGCTTGAGTGAGGGATGCGTAGAGTGTTGCAGCGTGGCGGGAGTGCATGGGGAGGCGCTGTCGGCGGCAACTCTGGTGGCGGGAGCGAGTGGCGCGGCGTGTTGAAAGACGAGGATCGCGTTTGGCCTTGGCGTGCGCTCGGGCTCTGGCAAGGTGGCTGCTGGCGCGGGCAGCGGAGCGACCGGTGTGGCGGAGCCTGCTGGAGGTGGCTCGTCAGCGTCGTCTATCACGGCGGTGGCTGGTGGCGCGGCGCCTGGTGCAGCGGAGGAAGTCTGCGGCTTCGGCGCGGGCGCGGGCTCGCACAGCGCTGACTCCGGCGTTGGCGCGTCCTTCGAGGCGGGCAGAGGCTGTGGTGGAGCTACGGTGACTCTCGTGGCAACTGAAATGATGAATGTCAGCAGCGTCAGTGTTGTCTTGAACTCCACTGAAGCTGCTCCGGTGAGAGGGCCGCCATAAGTGGCGCTGGAACCCTGTTTTTACGGGAATTTCGATTTTGAGAGCTTCGTAACTCCGATTGACGATCTAATTTTTGTGTTGGGATCGTCGGGACAGGGGTCATCTCTTGTCAAGGACATTAACATTCCTGGGCCTAGCGTCCCAGTCTATGGGTCCGGTAAGGATCTCTCGATGTTGATTCGCCTTGCTTTGTCGGCTCCGACGGAGGGCGTTTTGTCTTCTGAGTCTTCTGGATGTGTTGAATGCTTTGTAGGTAGCTCGTCGGTTTGCACTGGATCTCCTGGCGAGCATGGTTCGAAGCCTTCGGTTCTTGGTGGTGCCTCCGACGTAGAGTTTGCTGATGTCGATACGTCCAATGTTGCCGAGGTGCAAGGTGCTGGTGAAGCGCTCGTTGCTGAGGATTCCTTTCGTCTGATGGGGGTACGTACTTTTTGGCAATTCTACCTACTTCGCCGTGTTGCTCCTCCTTATGGTCGTCGTTCATCTTCTAGGTGCTGGCGGATGTGGCTCGTCGTCTTAAAGCTTCCAATACGCTGTGTACGTCTTTGAAGGGTGTCTTGAAGTCCTTGGCGCTCCGGATTCCATTTGCAGCGTAGAGCCGTTAGGCTTGATGCTTCCCAGAGATTAGTTTCCCTTTCCTTCGCATTTTGCCTTTGTCGTTGTTCGGCGTATTTTGCCTTTTGCGTACCTGTTGATGACATTTAAGCATATAGTATAATTTGAACTTTGAGTTTGTTCATACCTTTGCTTGTTGAGTATGCGCGTTGTGGCGCGTTGTAGTGGTCTTGGGAGTGCACTCCGCAGCGATTGTAGGGTCGTTACCCGTTTTGTGACCTGCAAGTAGTGTGGGTTCCCATTGGGTAGCTAATCCGACGAGTACGTTTTATAGACAATGATTATGAACCACGTAAACCTTGCCAAATGGCGAGGGCACTCTTTGTGAGAGACTTATCTATAAGCGGATTAGTTTTCGGCCTTTTGTGGAACTCGGGATTTGTATCCTGACCCGGCGGGATTTGTTTCCGGCCTTTCGTGAAACTAGAGATTTGTTTCCTGAGCCAGCGGGATTAGTTTCTGGCCTTTCGCGAAACTCGGGATTTGTTTTCTGAGCCGACGGGATTAGTTTCCGGCCTTTCGTGAAACTCAGGATTTGTTTTCTGAGTCGGCGGGATTAGTTTCAGGCCTTTCGTGAAACTCAGGATTTTTTTCCTAAGCCGGCGGGATTAGTTTTCGGCCTTTCAGGAAAATCGGGATTTGTTTCCTGAGCCGGCGAGATTTGTTTCCGGCCTTTTAGTGTTTGTGAAAATAGGCGTGACTCGTAGCTTTTCCCGTTGGTGGTAGTTGCTTACTCCTTGGGTGCTCTGTCAAGTGCCTTCTCTTGTTCATCGTCGTCTTCGCCGGTTGCCGCATGAGCGAGGTTGGCGTCTTCGTCGTCTAGTCCGAACGTCTCGTGTAGTTGTCTTCTTTACGGACCGTCGTCGTTTGTGATTGCGGATTCGGTTCCGCCTTCTTGATTTGGCTTCGACGAACTTTAGCTCAGAGGATCCGTGTCTACGTCAACTTCTAGGAGCTTTGGAATTCTTCTGGCGAGGTTGGTGGCTCAATGCTGCGCTTCCTCCTTCATCGGGTCTTCGACGTCTATTTGCAGGTTCGTCTGGTTTTCGTGGGGGCCTTTCGGAAGTTCGTTCCTTAGATGCGGGCCCGAGCTTCTGCTACTTCTGCTCCAAAGTTGTCTAGCGATAGTCTTCATGACCGGACTTTTAAATGTCTGAAGCGGAGTATGTCGTTGGGAAAGGCATCTTTCTCTCGTCATCTGTGCTTGCCATCTCTTGGCAAGGCTGGGGGTTCTTCTTATAGTGCAAGTCGTCATCTTCGTCGATCGCCGAGGGTAGTGACTTCGTCACTTTAAATTCTTCATGTTGAGCCTTTCGCCGAGGTTCAGGCTGGCGAGTAGCGCTCCGCATTCGGCTTCGTTGCTTGAGGCCATGAACTCAAACTTGATGGCGTACTTCGACTTCTCTCCTTGAGGGCTGGTGATGATGATTCCTGCTCCTGCGCTGGTGTCGCCGATGATTCCACTAATGTGCATGTTCCATACCGGCCCATTAGGTACGGTTCTTCTGTTCGACGGTGCGTCCTTCGCCTTCTTCCTTCCTTCAGCTGTGGTGGTGTCGGCGTCAAGAGCATGCTTGGTGACTAAGTCAGCCTTTGCTTCTTCTTCTGCGGCGACGCATGGCTCGTGTTTTTCTCCACTTCTTTGCTTGGCGAGGTTGATCTTTCGCTTGATTCGGCATAGGCAGATGAACATCTTGTCGACGAGGCGTCCGTACATCGTGTAGTCTAGAGAATCTTTTTGTTCGACTCCGGTCGTCTTCCTGGCACGGTCCAGGTTCTTCTCGTATCGTCGCAGGAGGGCGAATATCTCTCTCAGACCGATAACGGTCGTCGGATTTCTCGCGGCTCTTCCTGGTTCTCCTTTTCTGGCGATGCTCAGGTTGCTGACTCCTTAGCTGATGGCAGCGACCGTCGTTGTGGTCGCGCTTGCGGAATATGCATCGCAATTTCAGGAAAACTCTTTAGAGACAATATCTTATGACAAAGAGATATTTTTATTGCATAGATGAAAATATATTTGTGTGTCGAGTAGACTCAGTCGCGCGTTCGTGCTGCGCTTTGTGAAAATCTTAAAAGGATATGGGGGGCGTCGTTGCTAATACGGGTTGGAAGGTAGAAATGGTAGCTCACCTTGTTGTGGATAGTCGACGATGGAGGTCATCCACGTGAGCTCATCTCCAGGCGTCTTCTTGAATCAGGTCTTCAATTTGCTTATTTAAATGCCAGCATTATGACGTGAAATGCCCGTAGTCGCGGTGGAACTTGCACTAACGACTCTTGTCCTTCCTCATTGTCTTGCTCATCGGGCGAGGTTCCTTGAACTTGTGACCGTGGATGGCGAGGATTTCGTCTGGTCTGGTCGTCAAAGGAGTAAAGTTTATGTTGGGGGAGCGCAACAGACTCCTCGTCGTTTGGTCCCCTTGCGGCTTCATCATCTGGTTCCTGCTATCGTCTGTGCGGCTCCTTTTTTCCTTCGGCTTGTCGCAGGAACGGTCGTTGCTCCGTCGATGGCTTCCCTGCTCCGTTGACTCCCTACTGCCGAGGTATTCTTCCACGGAGATGTACTGAGCTGCTCTCATAATGAGCTTCGTCATGGTTGACGGCATTTCCTTAACGAGGGAGATTAAGAACTCCCCGGTTTGTAGTCCTTCAATGAGGGCATTGACGGCATCGCTGTCGATGCAATCATTTACCTTCTTGGATTCTTCGACGAAGCGGTTGATGAAATTCTGCCGGGATTCGTCGCTCTTCTGTTTGATCGACCACAGGTAGGATTTCTCATTTCTTTTAGTCACTGCACCGGCGAAGCGGGCGAGGAAGAGGTCCTTGAGCTGGTTTAAAAAGTAGATTCTTCCCTTGGGTAGGCGCTGGTACCACTCGAACGCCGTTCCTGTGAGGGTTAGGCAAAATGCCTGGCATATCATCGAGGTTGAGCATTTATTCATTTGCATGATCGTCTGATACTGGACGAGGTGGTAGACAGGATCTACTTTCCCGTCCTAGATGAGGTTGCTTTCGAAGCGTAGGTCACCTACGGCTTCTCCGTCAAGAAGGTGTGGTGCGAGTGGGGACAGAGTCCCGTCGAGCACAGCACGGCCTCTCGCGCAATGGTCATGGGCAGAGCGCAAGTCTTGGATTACCTTCTGCATCCCTTGGAGGATGTCGAATACGTCGTCGCGCTGCGGTTGGCGAGGCTCCTGTTGACCTAGGCGGCGGTCGGGCAAGGCCCGACGGCCGCGTTAACGGTCTTCTCTGTAGTCTTCGAGGTTGATTACTTCGGCTCGTCGTCCGTCATCGCGTCTTGGCGAGGGTTGGTAACCCCCCGGGTGATCCTGGCGAGGGTCGGGGGTGTTCCCGTATGCTTCTGCAGGGTTGCGGTCTTCATCACGGCGGTTCCCTTGTCGACACTCCAGGCGAGCCTGACGAGGTTTCGGGGCGTTCTGTCGGTATTCCATGTCGTCAAGGTTTTCTGCCTAGCGAACCCCCTGGCGACCCTCCAGGCAATCCTGGCGAGGGTCCTGGCGGTTCCGGCGGTCTTCGATGTCTTGAAGGTTTTCAGCCTGGCAAACCCCTTGGGCGAGGGTCCGGGTAGTTCCGGCGGTCTTCAACGTCCTCGGGATCTTTGGCCTAGCGAACCTCCTGGCGACCCCCCGGGCGAGCCTGTCGAGGGTCGGGGTGGTTCCGGCGATCTTCGGTGTCTTTGGGGTCTTCGTCCTGGCGACCCCCCGGGCGAGCCTGGTGAGGGTTAGTGTGGTCCCGGCGATCTTTGGTGTCTTTGGGATCTTCGGCCTGGCGGACCTCCTAGTGACCCTCCTGGCAAGCCTGGCGAGGGTCGGGGTGCTCCCGACGATATTCGGCGTCTTTTGGGTCTTCGTCTTGGCGAACCTCTTGGTGACCCCCCGACTGAGCCTAGCAAGGGTTGGGGTGGTCCCGGCGATCTTTGGCGCCGTTGCTATCTCCTGTGCTTTCCTCGTTGTGAGCGGGGACTGACCTCTGCGAAACGTCGTTGACACAGTCTTCATTGCCGATCTGAGCTGGTGAAACTTGGCGAGGCAGCTAAGTCCGCGTGGCGAGGGCTTGACCCCTCGCGTTGAGCGCGATGCTGGTCATCGGTTGCGGCATCGCGCGTTGTGAAGCACTGGTTGTTGGACATGTGTGTCCTTAAACAAGATATTTTTATCCATTTGTAAAAGATCATGACAAGTCGTTGAATAAAAGATGGTGCTTATTATGTTAATCTTATTATAGTTTCTGGTAGAGTAAAATAGAATGTTTGATCCTTAGTTCATAAAGGATTCAATTATGTTATTATTATCACAACAGAGTCAATGTGAGGAAGAACTAATAATCATAATAAATGAACTTAAAATGTCCGTAACCTGATTAACTGGGTGGGAGCCCATTAATCGTATAAGGTCATTAATGTGACTAAGTGACAATCCTATTCTGAATTTTGTGTGTGTCACACTCACTAGAAGTGCATTAAGTATGAAGTGTCTTCATACTGGACTAGACCTGACTTAAACTCCGGAAGTTATCATATAAGACCGTCACTGATAACTTGGAGTTGAGTCACTTGTAGATGATCAAATGGATATTCGATCTAAGTCCTGAGTGATCTTGAGTCCGAGTTGCTGGCTTGATTGTTCTTTGATTTAACCGTTAAAGATCACAATATATTACCGTTGTTCCCAACACTATTATTTTGGGAACATGACAGTCAGCAGTAAGGGTAGCTTGGTCATAGACATGGGCATCACACAGCTCTCTCTCCAGAGTCATGATGATTCCCTTAATTGTCGGTGGTGAGAAGTGAAAGGTACCCGTGCGCAACTTATGAATCGAAACCATAAGTGGGTTACTCATGATATTACTGACTGAGTCAAGGATGAAAATGCAATGAGGGGCATAACGGTAGAAACTGCCTGCTCACGTGTGGATCATCAAGTGAAAGATCAATAACCCGAATTTGATTGTATCAATGGACACCCTGTTGTAATTAAGGGAATAATATATACTGTATCACTAAAGAGTGCAGCCTCGGGTTTATAGTGGAATAACACCGAGGTTTGACGAACACCTTAGCAGTTTGTTGGAGCTTAAGTGATACGGGTCCATGGTCCCCAGGGTAGCTCCGTAACGGATGATACGTACGTGATAGGAACATTTTGAGATGTTTAATCATTAGGCAAGACTTATAAAACTGAAGTCTGTGACAGGCATCATATAGTTTTATCAGTAGCGTTACAAAAGTACCATATCTTGGAAACCGAAATTAACTGACAAAAGAAAGTAGAATTTGGATTTTATGTCGACATTAAAGTTGTTGGAAATTAAATTCTAAGAAACTTTCCTTTTTGGAATCGAGTCGTTTCGACGCACGGTTTGTGATTTAGAGAATTTCTAAGTTTGTGATCGTTTCGGTAAACTATGAAATTAAATCACATGTCACAAATTTAAATGATGGTGTGACACCATGACATTTGAATGTGTGATATTGAGATCAGAGAATATTAATATAATTTAATTATTCAAATTTAATTATTAATATCTTATTAATAATTAAATAATAATTAATAGATTTATATTAATATATAAATAATATATATTTATATATATTATATGTGTAAAATTGAGTTATGCCTTGGAATGTGGAACAATATGATATTCTAATGGATAGGCTTTGGTCTTTTCATAATTGCGGCATAAGTACCAAATCTTTTGGTATTTGAGAAAAACCCTGAAATCAATTTAATCCATTGGATCGGTTATGATTTAATATCAACCATTGGGATTAAGATAATTGATATAATTCCAAATTAATAGCTTGGTGACCAAGTTTAGTTTTTTGAATTTATGTAATTAATTATATCCGTTGGATCGGTTTAAGATTTAATCTTTACCGTTGGATTGGAAATTAATTAATTATATAAATATATATATATATATATAATATATATATTTCGAATTATTTAAAAGGATAAAATCGAATTAAATTTTTATTAAATCTTTTGATATTCGATTTTATCCTAAATTTATTTGATCCATCAGATCGGTATAAAGATTTATCTCAACCGTTGGATCTAGATAATTACAATTACAATTCGAATTTTAATACATATATATATATATATATATATATATATATAAATTCAAATTTTATAAGATAAGAGGATAAGATTGGTTTTTTGATTTTATCCAAGTCTTTTCTTATTTAATTAAATCCCTAATTAATTATATCCCTTGGATTTAGATAAGATTAAATCTAGACCATTGCATTGAAATAATTAATTATATTTAATTTAAAGAATTCGAAATTAAGGGAGAGAATTTTTCTAATTCAGTTACAGTCTGAGCCTATAAATAGGGAGCTCATTCTACACATTATTCACACTTTTCCCCAGAGAAAAATTCGAACTTTCCCTCTCCCTAAGGGTATGCGAATATTTCCTATGATTTCTCTCTGGTTCGGCTTAAGAGACTTAGTTCTCCGGAAGCTTAAAAAGAACTATCAGTTTAAATTTTGCGACGGAGTCCTGTCGGTGAAGCCCACGCTTCGGTACGAGGAATCCAAGAGAATATCCCGGAAGATCACGGGTGTTTCCCTCAGCATCGGCGGAGCCCTGCCAAGTTCAGAACGCGCAGCCGGAAGTCGACAATTGAGGTACGGCCTTATGCATTGGGCTAATAAATGCGACCTTTTACTGCTTTCTATTTATTTCATATAAAGACTAGATTATTAATAATGATTTATGAATATTAAATTACATAATATTTATCGAGTCTTGTAATATGGTTATTATCCGATGTTCGGGCCGTTGGTCGGTTAACATGTTTTTCCGGTTAAAATAAATTTTTTAAATGTTACCCGGAGGGTTCGACGGTATAATTCGAGATAATTTCCAGGGATTATTGACAACATTTGGTATCAGAGCAGTACCAATTTGCAACAATTGGTATCAGAGCCACGGTTCAAGGATAAATAATTACGTAATTTAATTTAACGGGTTAAAGAACGAATTATTTGATGAATTAAATTAATTATTTAAAATTGAAATTTTAAATTTCAAGATATTTTAAATATTAATTTAAAATAAGAAAATTACCCGACCGGAAAAACCGAACCGGGTAATGGGCCGGGCTGCCAAAACTGCCCAACCCGTGGGCTAGGGTTCGCACGCAGCGAACCCAGTGGGAGGCCGGGCTAGTTTCCCAGCCCGTGGGCCTTACGCCCAGCCCGCAGGAAACGCGTTGGGGCTGCTGGCAGCAGCTCGTGGGCCGCGCTCTGGGCCTGGCCCAACCCTCATTGATCGGGTGAGCTTGGGGGGCGCTGCCTGGCAGCGAACCGGGCCTTGTGGCCGTGCCCGAGAACTCAGCCCAGCCCAATTCGCAAGTGTTGGGCGCGTGGTTGGATCCGAGTGCACGTGGGCCCGGGTTTTAACCCGAATAGCCCACGTGTAATTTTTAAATCGCATTATTAATTATTTTTATTGAAATAAAATATTTATGAATTAAAATTAATTAAAATTAATTATGTTTTATTAATTAATTGAAATTAAAATATGGATGTTATTTTTGGATAAATAACATTGTCTTATTTTAATAATTCATAAAATTAAATATGGATGTTATTTAATGATTAAATAACATCATCTTATTTAAAGATTAAACTATGGATGATAATTCTTGAAGAATAAAATCATTGTCTTATTTTAATATTTCATAAATAATTTTTAATGGGCATGTAAATGATTAATGATAATAAGTATCATTAACATAAAATTATAAATATTCATCATAGATATAATTTGTTATAACCTATTGTCCAACCCTTAAACATAGTGTCTATGTTTGGATCATTATTAATATGTCGATATAGGACAGATATAAATAATAAAGAGTAAATGTAAAAATGTTTATTATTAGTCGGAAAAATTTCAACCGTACAATCTTGTCTAAGGAAGAGGGAATCAAAAGTGGGGCTGGTTCACCATCCATTTCTGGGTGACCAGTTAGGACCCCTCCCATCTACGTGGAGAGCGTACGGATTGATCTATCACTACCGACGAAATAATAAACATATATCCAATCTATGACAGTTGAAAGGTCTTTAGTGAGATGTGCTGATTTGCTTGAACAATTATACATGAATTGTGATATTTCATAGTGATATGATTTGAAGGTAATTCATTGCCCTACCGGCAGTACTCAGTCGGTAGCCCTTGGAAGCGATAGAGAATTAGAAGAATATTTGTGTGGCGTAGCGGGACTGTGGTTGAGTCAACTATACGTCAAGAAAGTTGGTATGGAAAATCATGAAGTCGAGAGAGAACAAGCTGCGTTGGTTGAACATGAACCAATCTCCCGAGAAATGGCCATTGAATCCGACAAACTTGATACACTGAAAGATCAACTAAATGATGTGCCGTAAGCTTACCCGACTAATGCGCGAGAAGATCACCCGACTGATGGTCCGGAAACTAACCAACCTAATGCGCCAGAAGATCATCCGACCATTGGAGAGACCGTGTGCGTGGCTCACAATTCAGAGGGTGTTCAAAAATTTTTGTGGCTCACAATTCAGAGGGTGTTCGTTCGACTCGTCCGAGTTTTAATGAAGAACAACCAGCGTATTGTTTTTATGACGGGATGGATCTTGAAGTTGGCCAGGAGTTTTCATCAAAGTCAGCATTGATCAACTTTGTGATTATGGGTGCCTTTGAAGGATCATTCTAGTTTATTACATCTAAGTCTACCAGATCTTTATGGGTAGTCAATTGCGTGAGTGGTCAATGCAATTGGAAAATGCGTGTAGCGCAGAGTAAGAACAGCCGGTCGTTCCGCGTACGGACATATCAAAAAATGCACACTTGTTCCGTAGCGACCCAACAAAATGATCATCCATAGGCCACTGCAAAGATCATCGGCCATCACATTTCCCAAACATTCCATGGCCTGAAACTGCCACCAAGCACGAAAGTGATAAGGAGTCTTATGTCAAATAAGGGTCTCGATTTCAGTTACTGGAAGAATTATAATGGACCATAGCCATTGCAATGATGAAAGGCACCCCTGCTTCCAATTACGCGATGTTACTGGATTATTTTTTATGGTTAATATTTTAAACCCGAGTTCACATACAGCGATTAAAGTCACCGACGCCGGGCATTTTAAGTACTATTTCGTGGCATTACACGTCTCTATTCAAGGATTGAGATCTTTGAGGAAGGTTATTTCGATCGACGCGTGCCACTTGCATTGTAGTACAAGGGAATATTAATAATTGCAACCGCTGTGGAAGGAGATGGCCATTTATTTCCCCTAGCTTTTGGCATTATAGGCATGGAGAATCGCATATCTTGGTGTTGGTTCTTAATACGTCTCAAAAAAGCAATTCCGGACACAGAAGATTTGATGTTGGTATCGGATAGGCACGAAGCCATTATTTACTCGTGTAAGACAGTGGATCCTGTGGCAAACCATGGATATTGTTGTCATCACATTGATGGAGAAGTATAAAAAGTAATGCAGATACTAGGGTTTAGGGTTTGTGACGGTATTTACTATCACCATTAATTAGGGTAGTTGTGTATCAAATCGAAAAAATTAGGTTTAGAGGCAATAAATGAGTCTTTACCAGCCTCGTTAAGTTGGGGGTTGTATGTCGAATCAAGGAGTCTAAGGAATGAAGCAACAATAAAATTTAAACACCGATATGCTATAATGAAAATAAAATAAAATTATTCAGCGTAAACTAAAAACTGCTAATTCAAACCAGTTGTAGCGGTTGACCGTATTTGGTAGCAGCACCGTTGCATTATATAGAGGTAATAAGAATTATACATTTATTTAACATGTCACTTAATTCTCTTACAATATACTATAGTTTTGCACCGAAAACAAGAAGTTCTTATACAATGAAATATATATTGTTCGCAAAGTGTGTACGAATGTTCAAAGCCTTAATGAATACAAAGACATTAGCTTCTTCTTTGTCTTCACACATTATGCCTCAAGGTGTCGTGTTCGAATCAATTGTCTTAACATAAGACGTTTTGAATATAATTTTATTCATATATAGGAGAAATGCGAAAGAACAATGAAAAAAAAGGGGAACTTAACACTATAAAACTCCAGTCCGCTATGTACCCCCGATATCCCCGCTACTGCATTATTAATCTCCGCTATCTTCTATACATAGCGGTAATTAAAACTTCTCAAAAGTAATGTGGATACTAAGGTTTAGCGATTGTGACGTTATTTACTATTACCATTAATTTGGGTAGTTGTGCATCAAATCAAATGAATTAGGTTTAGAGACAATAAATGAGTCTTTCCCAGCTTATATAAATATAACAAACCCTTATAAAAAAATATAAGCTTCATTCCACATCTCTCTCTACAAAAAAATTTTCCTCCATGATAATATTGTATGAATGCACCGCCCATGGATTTTCCCATATTTTATCAACACTTTTTGTTGTTTCTGCCGCAGTGCATTCATACAATATTTTATAGGGTTGTTCATTTTGACTGGGAAAACCCTTGACACCACCATCCCGACGTCCAGGTTATTATTTATAAATATATTATCGCGTATTATTTATATTGTTAATTATTTTTATTAATACATTGACATATATTTTTTCATTTTGACAGGGAATGAGCCAACCGACGCACTATCATGTCTTGTACGATGAGAATCGATTAAGTGCGGATGGACTTCAAATCCTACACATGAGCCGGTTCTGGTGGTTATTTTTTTGTGTTTTTGAAGAAGATTTTTGTTGTCAAATATTTATAAGGTGGTAGTCTATGTAGAAGATGGACAAATGTGGCATTCTAGCTGTGTGTTTTGATTTTTGATACGAAAAAGCATGTTTACTTGAATTCTTTTCGAATATATTTATATATATAAAGTTTTAAAGTCGTTATGCTAGTCTCATATATCCTATTCAAAATGAGCAGTGTCGGGATGTGTGTCTTTTTATTCGAAGTACCAAAATATCATTCTGGCGTTATAAATAGAAAAAACCCTAAAAAAGGGTATCAATCTCTTCATCCTCTCTATCTTATTATCTCTACATCTCTCTCTATTTTCATCCTAGAAATAAATGCAGAATGCATCGCCGAAGCTGTGATCACCTACCCCGGAATCGTATTACCAAAATGTTAGCTTGTCCTTCAGAACTAACATTTTGGTGATCTGATGCCGGAGAATGTGCTCTCGGTAAATGTGTCCTATATAAGATAAGTCCTATGAAAATAATGTATCAATTACATTCATACTGATACCATTACATAATTTGGATTTTTCTTACATAATACCATACCTCTAGATACTTCTAGAAATACCATTACATAATATTAATTCTTGGGCGTTCTTAATTCCTTGATTTCTCAGGCGTTCTGATTTCTCACTTGAAGAACAACAATAAAACGAGTAAAAACAATATGAACATTAACTTTCCCCAATGGATTGACTCCTGTCTTCGTACATGAATGAGTTCTTGATCAACCCAATCAATGGGTTCTGGATCAACCCAATGAATGGGTTCTGGATCAACCCAATCAACAAAACCGCAACCACAACCACGTTGTCCCTGTAAAAGATAGAGTAATCGATATCTAATTTATTGAAAAAAATAGATAAATCAAGTCGTCAATGGATTCAGGGTTATACCTTTTCCACACAACACTAAAATCTTTTACCGGAATTTATCTCTGTCCTTGACGTTAATATTGCAAGACTATTAGCGGGAGCGTTTTATGAACACTAGCTGGAGCGTTTTATAATAACTAGAAATCAGAAACAATATTGCGGAAAAGTTTTATAATAAAACTAAAATGACACAGAGTTCTAAAATTAACATGCTCAAATTCACATAGTTGTCCAAAATATTACAAGAGTTGTCCAAAATATTAAAACATACTAAAACATGTCGCCCAAAATATTAAAGCATAATTGTCCAAAATATCACAAGTAGTTAGAATAGTTGTCCAAATATTCACGTGCACCAATTAGAGAAGATTTCGGAGGCGTATCTAAACCTGGCATCAATCACCCGCCGATGGTCCATCAACATCAGCGACTCTCCGAGCATGTCGAGCTCAATACACTTCATCGCAAATATGGCGTTGCTTCCCGAGGCGACTTCCGTAGGTTCCCTGCAAGACGGGCACATCACTCATCTGCTAAACCAAATGTTGCGATCCATCTGTTGTGGAAGCCGGGCCTCTCGCCTCAATTTTGCCTCTTTCAAGATCCAATGGAAGTACGTCTTCAGATCCTCCACGATTTTTGTTGTCTCCTGATCGTCAACATCGTTAGGCGAGTTTGAATCAAACAAGACGAACTCGGCCTGTATGAAATCGGCCTTGCATGCCATCCATTCTCCATTCTGCTTGTAGATTGGGAAGTACATTATGTCCAGGGCTCTCCAAGCTCGGCCGTATGCCAAATTGACTCCCTCCACCAAATCTGAAAATAGATAATCGACCATATCCAGTTTTTGGTGCCTGATTCAGTTGGCAACAATCTTCAACTGTATCATGAAGACATAATCGAATACAGTGATCGCACTAGAGTTTGGTATACTGGCGGGAAATTCTGTCATTCGCTTACGGAGCCCGTAAGCAATCTCGTCGATGTGCTGCATTCAATAGTAAATGATAAAGATAAAATGACAGAATTATAAATTGTTAAATATTTTCGTGGAAGAATTATTACCATACTAGAGAGACAGCCTGTGTGTTTTATGAGCGTTTGAAAAAACCTCCTCGGGTATGAACCAAGCCCAAATGTCGCTAGCTGATCTCCCGTGCCATTAAACCAATCAGTAAACCGCCTCACGAGCTCGAGGTCTGAGTTTTCGAGGGGCTTGAATCGACAGTCAATCTCCATGGCATATTGGTCCCCATACTCACTCTCCTCCTCATTCTCGTCTTCATTCTTCTCATTTAGGTCCTCATCATTCTCATCATCCTCATCCTGGTCGTGGGGGTTCTGGTCTTGGTCAGCCTCATCATCATCCTCGTCCTCATGTTGGTCCTCCTCATTCAACTAATCTTGGTAAGCCTCGTCATCATCCTCCTCCTCCTCCTCCTTACCCAACACCATATCATATTCGGGGTACGGTACTCCCTGTGGCAGCGGCGGTGCCGGTTGGAAATTTTCTACATCCGTCCGCATTAGCATACTCAATTGTCCCTAAAAAATTTATATATTTAGAATTAATACACCTATTTATTACTTCTATAAATCAAAATGGTTTCCGCTATAAATATATATCAACCAACCGTCGGATCACCCTCCTCATCACGAATATCTGCTCCGATATTTTCTAGATCCGTTGCCCATTTGCAGATACGCGGTATTGAACATCCCTCACGACGGACTGCCTCGGTTCTCTGCACACCCGGCAAACACTCGTACGCTAAAACCTGCAAGAAAATAAACATGTTATAGTTTGATATATATGAAAGCAACTGTAGTACCGCTAACTTAAACCTTTCACATATACCTGAAGTTGGTAGATGAACCCCCGAATGGTTATCGTGGGCACTATAAGCACACCAGGATAATTCTGAGGAATATTTTGGCGTAGTTCCCAGGCTGCCGTCTTCACGAGATTCTGTAATGAATACATGAATGATCTCCGGCCCCTTGGATATCGTATGAAGGACTCGAGGTCCTCTACCAACGCCTAAACTAGGTCGGGGATTCTAGACCCAGATAACAGAACTCCGTAGACGAAGCACATGCATGCCAACCTCTTCCTATCAGCACTTCTCAAAGTGCTACCGAACATTAAGCGGACCTCGAGTGCGTTGGCTGAGATATCTCATTCTGTACGAAGGGACAGTCATTCTGTAACAGATGGGATACAATGGGAGATGTCCCTTCCACAATTTGTAATTAGGTCTGGAATGTTTTCACAATACAGACCAGTGATGATGGAAAACTCGTCAATGGAGTATCGTAGTGGAACTCTATAAACTCGTCAATGGAGTATCGTAGTGGAACTCTGTGATTTTGGAAAATAATCTCCTGATCATCCTTTCAGAATATTTTAAGAAAGTGGGGACATCCAAGAGAGGCCCAAATTGGGTACCCCAAAACCACTGAAGCTCATCTGCACTCGGTCGTGACTTGATCAATTCAGTAATCCGACGGAAGTTCCCTGTATCGGTGTCCACTCGAAAGTGGTACAAATCCAAGCTTATGAGGATAGTACGCATACTTGAAGGCTAATAAAAAAAATCATAATTACATCAGTACTTCATATTTGAAAATTGTTTGAATAAGATCTTCAAGAATAAACAATGCAATATAGCTACATATACCAATCAACGGTAATGATTAAATAATATAGCGGTAATGATACGATATATAGCGGTAATTGTTGACGTGGTTTCCCACTTCAAACGGTCAGTGTGACTTGCGAGTGTATGATATTAAGAAATAAAGAATTTAGGAATTCGATCTCTCACGTTGCAAACTCTCAATCACTCTGTACGTATTTATATTTATATATAAGCAATGTAAATGAGACAAGGGTTTTTTTTTATAGAGGTTCGTCCAAAGGCGGTAGTTGACTACATCCTCTGTTAGTTTATTGCGACAATGAACATGGACGGATAACTACAAGCAGCAAATCACGTCTGAGAAGAGAGAAGAAAGGGAAAGTGTGAAGAGAATACACAAGATTTCTAAGTAGACAAAAGGGCTGGATAGAAAATTCTCAATGTGTTCGCTCAGGGATCTATATCTTGATCTGAGGATGAGCTTGGTATTTATAGGCTTTAATTCTTCCCGTTGGACTTCCAGGAATCTTGGAGTCATCCTTCCGAGCTGACCGGGCTGACTGGCTTATCTTGATGACGCGTGTCCCACGACTGCGCATTCTACGCCGAGCTGGATTCTCAACCAAATGTATCCGCTGAAGACTTGACTCTGTGCTCCTGGTCTTTAGCTCAATTTTGACTTGAGGAGGCCGGCTAGGAAATATGACGATTCTGTTGGACATGTGTGTCCTTAAACAAGATATTTTTATCCATTTTGTAAAAGATCATGACAAGTCGTTGAATAAAAGATGGTGCTTATTATGTTAATCTTATTATAGTTTCTGGTAGAGTAAAATAGAATGTTTGATCCGTAGTTCATAAAGGATGCAATTATTTTATTATTATCACAACAGAGTCAATGTGAGGAAGAATTAATAATCATAATAAATGAACTTAAAATGTCTGTAACCTGATTAACTGGGTGGGAGCCCATTAATCGTATAAGGTCATTAATGTGACTAAGTGACAATCCTATTATGAATTTTGTGTGTGTCACACTCACTAGAAGTGCATTAAGTATGAAGTGTCTTCATACTGGACTAGACCTGACTTAAACTCCGGAAGTTATCATATAAGACCGTCACTGATAACTTGGAGTTGAGTCACTAGTAGATGATCAAATGGATATTCGATCTAAGTCCTGAGTGATCTTGAGTCCGAGTTGCTGGCTTGATTGTTCTTTGATTTAACCGTTAAAGATCACAATATATTACCGTTGTTCTCAACACTATTATTTTGGGAACATGCCAGTCAGCAGTAAGGGTAGCTTGGTCATAGACATGGGCATCACACAGCTCTCTCTCCAGAGTCATGATGATTCCCTTAATTGTCGGTGGTGAGAAGTGAAAGGTACCCGTGCGCAACTTATGAATCGAAACCATAAGTGGGTAACTCATGATATTACTGACTGAGTCAAGGATGAAAATGAAATGAGGGGCATAACGGTAGAAACCGCCTGCTCACGTGTGGATCATCAAGTGAAAGATCAATAACCCGAATTTGATTGTATCAATGGACACCCTGCTGTAATTAAGGGAATAATATATATTGTATAACTAAAGAGTGCAGCCTCGGGTTTATAGTGGAATAACACCGAGGTTTGACGAACACCCTAGCAGTTCGTTGGAGCTTAAGTGATACGGGTCCATGGTCCCCAGGATAGCTCCGTAACGGATGATACGTACGTGATAAAAACATTTTGAGATGTTTTAGATCATTTGGAAAGACTTATAAAACTGAAGTCTGTGACAGACATCAGATAATTTTATTAGTAGCGTGGCAAAAGTACCATATTTTGGTAACCGAAATTAATTGACAAAAGAAAGTAGAATTTGGATTTTCTGTCAACATGAAAGTTGTTGGAAATTAAATTCTAAGAAACTTTTCTTTTGTAACCGAGTCGTTTCGACGTACGGTTTGTGATTTAGAAAATTTCTAAGTTTGTGATTGTTTCGGTAAACTATGAAATTAAATCACATGTCACGAATTTAAATGATGGTGTGACACCATGACATTTGAATGTGTGATATTGAGATCAGAGAATATTAATATGATTTAATTATTCGAATTTGATTATTAATATATTATTAATAATTAATCAATACTTAATAGATTTATATAAATATGTAAATAATATATATTTATATATATTATATGTGTAGAAATCGAATTATGCGTTGGAATATGGAACCATATGCATTCGAATGGATAGACTTTGGTCTTTTCATAATTGCGGCATAAGTACCAAATCTTTTGGTATTTGAGAAAAACCCTAAAATCAATTTAATACATTAGATCGGTTGTGATTTAATATCAACCGTTGGATTAAGATAATTGATATATTCGAAATTAATAACTTGGTGACCAAGTTTTGATTTTTGAATTTAGCCAATTAATTATATCCGTTAGATCGGTCTAAGATTTAATCTTTACCGTCGGATTGAAAATTAATTAATTATATATAATATATATTATTTTCGAATTATAGTTTTGGATAAATTCGAATTTGATTTTTATTAAATCTTTTAATATTTGATTTTATCCTAAACTAATTTGATCCATTACATCGGTTTAAAGATTTATCTCAACCGTTGGATCAAGATAATTAGAATTCAAAATTTATATATATATATATATATATATATATATAAATTCGAATCTTTATAAGATAAGAGGGTAAGATTGATTTTTGATTTTATCCAAGTCTTTCTTATTTAATTAAATCCCTAATTAATTATATCCCTTGGATTTAGATAAGATTAAATCTAGACCATTGGATTGAAATAATTAATTATATTTAATTATGAAATTCGAATTTAGGGGAGGAAATTTCTCCAATTCGATTACAGTCTGAGCCTATAAATAGGAGGCTCATTCTACACATTTTTCACACCTTTCCCCAGAGAAAAATTCGAACTCTCCCTCTCCCTCTCCCTCAGGGTCTGCGAATTTTCTCTCTGATCTCTCTTTCTGGTTCGACTTAAGAGACTTAGTTCTCCGGAAGCTTAAAAAGAACCATCAGTTTAAATTTTGCGACGGAGTCTTGCCGGCGAAGCCCACGCTTCGGTATGAGGAATCCAGGAGAATATCCCGGAAGATCACAGGAGTTTCCCTAAACACCGGCGGAGACCTGCCCGATTCAGAACGCGCAGCCGGAAGTGATCAATAGAGGTACGGCCTTATGCATTGGGTTAATAAATGCAACAATTTACTGCTTTCTATTTATTTCCTATAGAGACTAGATTATTAATAATGATTTATGAATATTAAATTGCATAATATTTATCGGGTCTTGGAATATGGTCATTATCCGATACTCGGGCCGTTGATCGGATAAAATATTTTCCGCTTAAAATAATTTTTTAAATGTTACCCGGACGGTCCGACGGCACAAATCGTGATAATTAATGGGTATTATTCCCAACAGATTCTGCCCTTCTTCGCGACGGATAGCTTTTGGGCTTTGGGCCAGATAGCTTCCTGTTCGTTGGGCATTGCCTTGTCCAGACGTCCTGATGGGCTTTTGGGCTTTGCAAGTGGGCCTTTATGAATAATTGTTTATTCTGTAAAGCCTTTTATTATTCAGTCATAAATTTAATTAATTCACAACTTTATACTATATGTCGTATCAAAACAATGACGAATTTGTACATCAACAGTAATGATATAATATTTAGCAGTAATGCTAAAATAGATAGCAAACACCTAGTGACTACTCCCTACACTCTTTGCATCATAATTCCTCTATTGGTTCTTCGTAAAAAAAATCTCATGTAAAGGCCGTAAACCCCAACTAACATCATTACAAGTTCAAGCAAATCACTTTTCTTATTGCATGCATCATTTCCGCATTGACTTCTTCGTAAACAATCTTTCCCAATATTACCGCTAAACATTAACATCAATAATCGTCCAAACAGTGAAAACCCTCCAAACAATTACCATAAAAACTTAAGGGTAAACTGTGGCTAATGTACCCAATGTTTGATCTTTTGCGGATTATGTACCCAATGTTTATTTTCGGCGGCTAATGTACTCAATGTTTGATCCGTTAAATATTTTCGTGTTTTCCGTCACTTGACCGTTAGAGAGTTATCCTCCTATATATGTACACTTTTCGTATTTTTGACATAACTCACTCATTTTTTGTCCAAATTTTATGCACGACCTATGGTTGGAAATATAAGAGATAGATCTACAACTTTTATGTTTTAAGTTTTGTAAAATCAGTTTTAGAAAAATACGAAATTTCAAATACAACATAAAACTGGACATTAGTTTAATGCAAAATATTTACTTCGAGCAAATTTTAATATACTTAATGACTTTTTATGATGAAGCATAAAACTAAAAAGTTGTAGATAAACTTTTTATCTTTCCAACGGGTATTTATTTATAAATTTTGGAAAAAAAATGAGTGAGTTATGCCAAAAATATGAAAGATTATTTCGCATCACATCTTTCATATTTTTGGCATAACTCACTCATTTTTTGTCTAAAATTTATAAATAAACACCCGTTAGAAAGATAAAATATTTATCTACAACTTTTTAGTTTTACGTTTCATCATAAAAAGTCATTAAGTATATTAAAATTTGCTCGAAACAAATATTTTGCATTAAACTAATGTCCAGTTTTACGTTGTATTTGAAATTTCGTATTTTTATAAACGTGATTTTACAAAACTTAAAACACTAAAGTTGTAGATTTATCTCTTATCTTTCCAATCATAGGTCGTGCATAAAATTTGGACAAAAAATGAGTGAGTTATGTCAAAAATACGAAAAGTGTGCATATAGAAGATGATAACTCTCTAACGGTCAAGTGACGGAAAACACGAAAATATCTAACGGATCAAACATTGGATAAATTAGCCGCCAAAAATAAACATTGGGTACATAATCCGCAGAAGATCAAACATTGGGTACATTAGCCGCAGTTTACCCAAAACTTAAAGATAAGATATTTACGAACCGATACTTACCTCCATTTAGTTGGTTTGTTGATATGGCATATTATTTGAAGACGATGATCGACGGGGAATCGCCGGGCTTAAATGATCGTGCTTTGTGGGATAGTGAGGATAGCCTCGTGAAACTTCTTCATCTCGAAAGAAAATGAACACACAACAGCAGAGAGAAAATGAAGAAAACCATAGAAGGAAGGTGGGAAGACGATTCGACAAGGGAAGTGAAGCGAAGTGGAAAGTGAGTAAAATAAGAGTTCGAGAAGAAACGAGGAGCGGCAACGATTCGAAGGCATGCGATAATAAAAAAAGAAAAGAAAAATGAAACTCCAACGGCCAAAAAGGTAAAATTGACATTTCATTAGATGCAGTGTAATGATAGAAGGCAAACTTGTCATTCATTTTTATCGAGGTTCAAAAATAATTCTGAAAAATAAGAAACGAGGGAGCTTATTCAGAATCCCAAAAGGAGGTCTTTTTAGCCGATTGGTTCAGTCGCTAGGGCTTCTCTCCTCCCCATCTTCATTGCTCTTCACTTCATCGCCATGTCCGATGGGTTTCTCTGCAAGCAAGCTCATGGTTATCATTAGGGCTTCTTCGAATCGCCGCGTATCGGACAGGAATGACTTGAGAGATTTGAAGACGGAGAAGAATGCTTCTGACCCCAAGAGCTTCTGGTAATCTCTTCGCCATTTTCAAATCCCATTTTTGTTGTTCCAGTGATGGTCATCATGTAGCGAAATTGATCCAAACACGATGCAAGTCTGGAGCGATCGAGCTCCGTGAAGCTCTGTTGTGCTTCTATTCGATGATTCAAACGCGACCCTTGCCCTCAATCTGCGCCTTTAACCAATTGCTCGCCTCTCTTTCGAAGATGAACGAGAACTCCATGGTCGTGTCCCTGTTCAGAGACTTGACGTCTCTGGGTTGCCATGAATTTCGTCCCGATGTTTATACTCTCAACCCTGTGATCCATTGTCTCTGTCAAATGGAGAAATCGGAGTCGGGTTTCTCGCTTCTGGCCGCTGTCTTCAAGTATGGTCTGCGTCCCGATGCGTGCATGCTGAGTACTCTGCTTCACGGGCTTTGTGCTGAGGGCTCCATGGCTGCTGCGGAGGAGTTGTTCTTGGAGATTATCGGGAACGATTACGCCTGCGATGAATTCACGTTTGGGACGATGATTAATGGGTTCTGTAAAGCAGGAGAAATCGAGAAGGCGGTTGGACTTTTAGAGCGAATGCACGGCCACAAGAGGGTCAAGCCCAATGTGATTTGTTACAGCCCGATCTTCGACTGGTTCTGCAAAGAAGGGGAGTTAGACAACGCCTTTGGATTGTTAAGGGATATGGTGAGCCGGGATATTCTTCCAAATGTTTCGGTTTGTAATTCTTTCGTTTACGGATTGTACAAATCGGGTCTTTGGGAAGAGGCAACGGAGTTCTTGCAAATGATGAACGGCTGGGGAATTTCTCCAAGTATATACACGTTCAACATTCGAATAGATGCTTTGTGCAAGGCCAAGAAGATTGAAGAGGCTTTTAAACTCATGCATACGATGGAGAATCGAGGCATAAGTCGCGACATTGTAACGTGTAACATTTTACTTTACGGGTTGTCACATTTACAAAAGTGGGAAAAAGTCAGTGAGCTACTTTCCGAGATGCAAAGTTTGAAAATATACCCAAATACGATAACACATAACGGGATTTTGGATGCGTATTCTGAAAATAGAATGATGTATAAGGCTCGGAAATTGCTGAACAGTATGGTTCAAAACGGTCCCAAGCCTAATTCTATCACTTACACCACGATGATCAAGGGATATTGTATCGTAGGTGAAATAGAAAACGCCAAAGACATCTTTCGGAACATGGCGTTGAAAGGCGTTAAGCCTTCAGTCTTTACATACAACTCGTTGATCCTCAGCTATGTAAAGGCGGATAGAATATACGTCGCCCTCAAGCTTCTAGAGGAGATGATTAGCAGAGGTTTGGTGCCGAATTCTGTAACAAAGTACATCTGGAAGATGATTCATGCTAGAAAGATAGTTTCATATGTACGATAAATTCAATTCCGTCGAACATGAGATATTTATTTCATGGTGCAAGAAGCTCATCAATGGAGGGCCAGACTGGACTATGAGAGTAGTATTGGCGATCACTATCACGGTACACTTTTGTATTATCAAGAAATTAAATTTATTGTGTAATCATTACTTGATCAAATATTCTTCCTAAGTATGATTTATACACCATATTAATTAACATGAGAATATTCTAGTTTAGGGTATCATAAAGAACGAAGACAAAATTTATTTTGATTTATAGATAGTTTTTTTTTTTAGATAGATGGTATTTTGTAATTTCAGCTACTTTATAATATTTCTAATATTGTTTGGACATTGAGTGGACTAAAAATTTAACTAATTAAGAGATGAATAATAAAATATGATATTGAAATATTTATGGTTGTCTAAACTTATCAGGTGCTAAACTTGAATTCTTGTCAGGCTCGGAACAAGGATTTTGATCGGCAAAACTGGCTTCCATCGAGGGGAATTCTGATCAATAACTGAATTTTTTACCATTTGGATCTGCAAACAGTAATAAAGTGGTAAACTCTTGAGCTTTTGAGAGAAGATCTTTCTGGCTTACCTTACAAGGTATTTCTGATTGGCCCGACTTTGCGAGTAAATTTCAGCTCACCCGGAACCCTTGCGACTATCTCCCATGAAACAAAGTAGTTTCTGGATGGTAGTTTTTATTTGTCGCGTACCTTGCAACTCATTGAGTTTGGCGCCTCAATTTTCAGTGTCAAGTAGAATCGGGTTGTGTTGCTTATGCCCCGTTCGTGAAACCTCGAAACCGTATAAGCACGAGATTGGACAGTTGTAATTGCGTTTTAAAGTTCGAGACGGGCTCTCTAAAGATGGTCGCACATAAATATTTGTTGTAATTTCTTGTAGCTAATTCTTTTTGTAGGTTTTAAGGATTTCTTATTATTTGTATAGGATTGTTAATCACTAGCCGCTGACAAGAAAGCATGAAATGCTGGTTTTTCTTTATTATTTATATTTTCATTTTAACAAAATCAATAAAAATGGATTTTTTTTTTCTTTCTTTCTTTCATTTAACTGATGAGCTACATGAAAATCTTCTCTAACAATAAACTAAATATATATATATATAATAAGAAATTACCTGCAAAACCAGTTAAATAGAAAATAAGTAAAGGCGTGATGTGGTTCTTTTCAAAACTAATGAATATCATGTAATGATTTTTAAAATCAGAAGAAAAAATAAAAAATTGTCACACTAAAATTGAATACATAAAACAAAATCAGTAAGGCTAGCCTCGCTGCTCCACCGTGCTCTCTGCTTCTCGTGAGGTTTCAGATTTCCTATAGTTGACAAAAATAATAATATAAAGATTATTGGTATAAATGATCCTTTGATAAATAGCATGCATTTTTCGAAACATATAAAAATTTGGTCTATTTTTGGCAAAGGTCAAAGTCCACCAAGGAAAGTCAAAGACCCGAGGCCGACGAACCATGACATTGGCGAGGTCCGGAGTCAAAAAGGCGACGAGACGACAAGCCGACGAGGCGACAAGCCGACGAGGCGATAAGCCAACGAGGCGACGAGCCGACGAGGCGACGAGGCGACGAGGCGACAAGCACCCTCGTCATAACTTGACGATGGCATAACTTGTAATTATTCCACACGACGAGGAGATCCGAGACCACGAAGATCTCCGGGAAATCCTCCGGATTCCCCCGAACACAACACACAGACTCGCGGACAACCGGAAGACATCAAAGACGAATCGACAACCCCCTGTAGCAGGGGAGAAATTCGCAGGCCCCTAGAGGTGCAATTTCAGACAATTGGTTTTCCTATAAATAGGATCCTTCCCCCCCTCATTTCCACACTCACTCACAACTTTCTCCAGAGCTTCTCTCTCTAGCTTTCTCTCTCTAAAAAAGTTGCCCCTCTCTCCCCCAGCAAGAATTGCGAGCTTGCTGGCTGAGGCCCGACTAAGAGGAGTTCTAGAAGAAGATTCTTAGCCTCGACAAGAGAAGTTGTTCGACGAGTCAACGAAGGCACCCCTCGCCGGGTGATCAAGGCCCTCGCCGTGATAAGAACTTCGCCACCACGAGGGAAGTTCGACGGGGAGCTCGCCAACACCCGCGGGGTCGACGGGGAGCATCCCTGAACAGGTTAGGCGCCCTCGCCAACCTCGACAAGGTCGACAAGGAGCACCCCTCGTCAGGTCAAGGCTCTCGCTGTGATACGAACTTCGCCACCACGAGGGAAGTTAGACAGTGAGCCCGCCAACACCAACGAGGTCGACAAAGAATACTTCACGCCGGTAATACCCTGCCAACTGGCCAAGGGTTACCCCCGCGCCGCCAACATCGGCACTTCCGACGAGTCAAACCACATCGTCATTCACCCGCCGTTTATCACTAACCCCGAACTACGTGGGACCTGATTCTCTTAAACTGAGATACGTAGGCAGCCTTGCCCAACCATAAACGACGGGGCACGGGCCCAATCTACCCTTTTTTGCAGGTCCTCCCTTGCCATAGGAGCTCGCCAAGGAAGGAGAATCACGAAGAATCATCAAGACCAGCTCGGAGCTTCATCGACACCAGAGTTCGTCGAGACGAGGATATCGCCAAGACGAGGACTCTGCTCAGACGAGGAGCTTCGCCAAGACAAGGACCCCGCCCGGACTTTGCCACCACGAGGGAAGTCCGACGAGGAGTTTCGCCGTGATACGAACTTCGCCACCACGGGGGAAGTTCACCGAGGATCGCCTCCAGCTTTGACGATCATTAGTCAACACGCGTTGACTCAACATTCAATTATCCACGTGTTCAACGGGTCAATCTTGGGACCCAAACCTTGGATCCGGTTCTAAGTTAAAGCCATTTTTACGCATTAACAAGTATGTGTACAGATGACCTCTCTAAAAAATATTAGTTCAAATGGTCTTTCAAAAAAAATTGAAATTGTCCTTCTCATAAGGGATATGTATACGTATATTTGTTCGTTTTTCTATATGTAAAAAAACAATTATGCGAACGAGGTGGATTATTGTTGATGTACGTTTAAGTCATTTTATGACTAAACTGCATGCCACATAATGACAATGAAATCCAATCTTATTTAATGATAATACGGGTTAATTGATTTAAATTTAATCTAACCCAAAACTTACGATAATTGCAATGCGGCATATGCCACGTAGTAACGTGACTATATTAATTGAATTGCCATTCGATTAACTATTAATAAAGGCTAATCACTTAACTAAATATTCGGCTTGGACCTCATAAAAGTCCAATAACCCGAATATCACACTATCCAACTCAAATTGCCACAAGGTGATTATTCAATTCTAGGAAGGTCGAACCAAGACTCTTCCGAGTTCCACAAGTTGACCTAGTCTACTCGGGAACCCGTCCACTGCTACGGGTTAAAACTCTCCAACAGCTATAAAAGTCCAACTGCCGAGTCGTGGTTAAGAGATCTATTCTCCCGACCACGTGGCAACACGAAGGGATACTCTTGAGCCCATTAAAGCCTAACAAATCGAACTCATGAGAGAGAAGGTACATCCTATAAAGCCAGGAGGAGATAACGTGGAGCAAGGGATCCGAGTTCAATTATTTTGAGAGATCCATTGTTGTTATGCTGAGCAATTGAATTCTCTCTTCTCCATCAAATGTACTCTGAAATTATCATTAAATTTAAGAGGAAGTAGTCAACTACCACATTGGGACGAACCTCTATAAGATCCACACACACACACACACACACACACACATATATATATATATATTTACGTAGGAAAATATCTACAAGACGCAAAATCGGGATTCATACGACAGATACACAGACAAATAAAATCAACTCGGCTTTCGTAATTCTAGGACGCTTGAAGAGGAGATCCACGTTAACAATTATAAATTATTAATAAGTAATACAAATTTTTATTCACGCATAAAGACCGTTACCAATCCAACACGTTCGATCATTTAAATTTTTGGTTTGATATTGTATCTTGAACCGCTTCTCTTTTATATTTTTGATTGTGAGAACATGAACTAATTTCCTAGAGTTGGGTAAATGATGAACTAAGAGTTTGATGAATTATTGATTGTGATGGGATTTTGTGTTTTCTTCGTTCTTGGTTGAGTGCTTAATTTTGTCATAATTCTATTTCTTGTGTCAACTTAATAGAATTTCATATTTGATCTCTATTGGAAAATATGAATTGAATTAGAAATGCAACCTTGATACATGTTTAATTTTGTGAATTCGTTCTTAAGATTGAGATGAGTATAAAAATATATGAATCTCCTTGTAGGTTTGTAGGTTTGTGGAATTGGATTTTAATTTTAACCGGTAAAATAGTCTTATCATAGGAATATGAATGATTAGTTTACAATCGGTTTTTAAGCAAAAGTTCGGAAGAACCAATGTTATCGTCGTTTCCCAGAATCACTAAGAAAATGCAATAGCATTCCTGTCACATTCGGTAATTCGGAAAACCCGAAGTAATTCATGAGCCCAACCGTTTTCTCTCATCGATTATCAAATTGCTTGTTCCTCTGTTCCATTTAGTTTTAGTTAACAGTTTGAATACCATTTTAGCTTACAATTTGAATGAATCTTGATTTTTATGAATTTTCTCATGTTATCTCATTTTTATATAACTCGCAAGAAATACGTAATTTGACTTAGTCTCCGTGGGATCGATCTTTGTGCTTTGCACATTGTATTACTTGTCGACACGTGCACTTGCGTAATTTTGCATACACGTTTTGCAACCAACAAGTTTTTGGCGCCGTTGCCGGGGACTAAAATTCAATTTACGCATTTTTTACGAGTTATTATTATTATTATTTTTTTTTCTTTTTCATTTAGATAATTTTGTGCTTAACAAGTGTTCTCTTGATTCTATTATTAGACGGATTAATCTAATTGTATGCGGGAGAAAAACAAAGCTACATTGCTTCCTATTGATCCGGAGATAGAACGAACACTCTTGACTAAAATCCGAGCCTCAAAGAGTGAGCCAAACTTAGCTATGGCCGAGGAAAGAGCTGGTGGGAACGGGGGTTTACAACAGCCCCCTATCATTTATGAGTTGGACCTTCCAATGCAAGATTATGCGGTCCCGGTTCTTCAAGGCTTAAATCCGGGCATTATTCGGCCTACCATCCATGCCGCTCACTTTGAGCTCAAGCCGGTGATGTTCCAAATGTTGCAATCCGCTGGAAAATTTAGCGGATTAGCCACCGAGGATCCTCATCTTCATCTTCGGGTTTTCATGGATGTGAGCGACAATTTCCGAATTCAAGGCGTGTCCGAAGAAGCTTTACGAATCAAGCTTTTTCCATATTCTCTACGAGATAGTGCAAGAGCATGGCTAAACTCTTTGCAACCGGGATCGGTACGAACATGGAATAAATTGGCGGAGAAATTTCTCATGAAGTATTTTCCACCAACGAAAGTGTCCAAGTTGAGGAATGATATCACCTCGTTTCACCAAGAAGATAGCGAGTCCATTTATGAAGTGTGGGAAAGCTTTAAGGAGCTTCTTAGGCAATGTCCTCATCACGGGCTGCCTCATTGGATTCAAATGCAAACTTTCTACAATGGTTTGAATGCTCCAACGAGGTCGAACTTGGATGCCACGGCCGGAGGTGCCTTTATGACGAAGTATTAAATGCGGGGCTGGAAATCTTGGAGAAAATGGCTAGAAATCATAGTCAATGGCCTACTACTAGGCTAAGTACTCCGAAGGTTGGCGGAAAATTAGAACTTGACGCCATTACAACGCTTCAAGCTCAAATGTCCACCATTCTTCATCAATTGACCAAGATGAACAACCCGGAACCGAGTGTCAATGCAGTCTCCGTTGAAACACACGAGGTATCTTGTGTCTATTGCGGCGAGCCTCATGTCTACGAAGAATGCCCATCCAATCCCGCTTCGGCTTGCTATGTCGGTAACTTTCACCAAGCGGGAAGAAATCAACACTTCCAACAAGGCTCTTACAACCAATGGGGAAGACAATTTGGTAACCAACAATGGAATCAACAAGGAGGAGCTTCGTCTAATGGAGCAAATCAGTTTCAACGTTCTAATCAAATGGTTCCTCCGGGTTTTCAACCGCAACAAAACGCTCCAACAAGTTCTTTAGAAACCTTAATGAAGGAATTCATAGCGGAAACCAAGGCCAAGCAACAAAGCCAAGATGCGGCTCTAAGAACGCTCGAAACTCAAATGGGGCAGATTGCAAGCGCTCTCTCTAATAGACCGCAAGGTTCTCTTCCGTCTCAAACCAATGATCCGAGGAGAGACGGAAAAGAGCAATGCAACATTATTTTCACCTTACGGAATGGAAAGGAGGTCGAGCTCGATCCGAAAGCCCAAGACGCTAAGAAACAGGCAGAGCCCACTTCAATCCAAGGTGAAGAGGAAGAAACGCCAAGTCAAACTAACGAAAGGAGTGAAATTCGGAAAAATTCAGCTCCAGTTCTGGGAAAAAAATGCAACAACGATCCTGCAGCATTTCCTTCTGTTGACGACCCTGGTATGAGCAAAATGCTAAATCAGCCTCCGCCTTTCCCACAAAGACTCCAAAAACAGAGAAACGAGCAACAATTCGGTAAATTCCTGAACGTTCTCAAGCAGCTCCATATCATCATCCCGTTAGTGGAAGCTTTGGAACAAATGCCGAGTTATGCAAAATTCTTGAAGGACATTTTATCTAAGAAAAGGTGTCTTGGCGAGTTCGAAACCGTGGCATTAACGGAAGATTGTAATGCTTTGTATCTAAACAAGCTTCCACCCAAGTTAAAAGACCCAGGCAGTTTCACCATTCCGTGTGCCATCGGGAATTCTTATTTTGGGCGAGCTCTTTGTGATCTTGGCGCAAGTATCAATCTCATGCCCGCTTCGGTTTTCAAGAAGTTGGGCATTGGAAAAGCCCGACCTACCACCATCACGTTTCAACTCGCCGATCGTTCTATAGCATATCCGGAAGGGAAGATAGAAGATGTCTTGGTAAAAGTCGACAAATTCATATTTCCGGCTGATTTTATTGTCTTGGATTTTGAAGCCGACCAGGACGTTCCAATCATTCTTGGAAGACCGTTCCTAGCTACGGGACGAACTCTCATTGATGTCCAAAAAGGCGAATTAACAATGAGGTTGGATGACGAGAAAATTACCTTCAACGTTTTGAATGATCTTAAGTACCCGGATGAGGTGGAAGAATGCTCGTCTATTGGTATTATAGACACTTTGGTAGCGGAAGTTTTGCAAGAGCAGTTCGGCCAAGAGAACATCGAAGCTACCGCAAATGAGTTCGTCACCACAAGCGAAACGGACGCTGCTCATGTAGCGTGGGTAGATGCAAAACCGAACCAAGCAAGAATTAGGCGTCAATTCGAGTCGTTGGGACTTGGAGAGCGAGATTTCAAAGCACCAAAACCATCCATTGAGGAAGCACCGCAATTGGAGTTAAAGCCGTTGCCGTCTCATCTCCATTATGCTTATTTGGGAGAAAATGATAGCCTTCCGGTTATTGTATCTTCGGAGCTAACTCTTGAGCAAGAAAAAGAGTTGTTGGAGGTTCTAAAAAAATTCAAAAAGGCCATCGGGTGGAGTATTGCGGATATTAACGGAATTAGCCCAACACTTTGTATGCACAAGATTCTTTTGGAAGAAAACAGTGGGAATTTTATTGAGGGGCATCGGCGACTTAATCCGATCATGAAATAAGTGGTGAAAAAGGAAATAATTAAGTGGCTCGATGCCGGTATTATTTACCCAATTTCCGATAGTGCGTGGCTTAGCCCCGTGCAATGCGTGCCTAAAAAAGGGGGAATAACGGTGATGAAAAACGAGAAAGACGAGCTCATTTCTACAAGAACGGTAACGGGATGGAGGATTTGTATGGATTATCGGCGACTAAACAAGGTCACAAGAAAGGACCATTTTCCTCTCCCTTTTATCGATCAAATGCTTGATCGTTTGGCCGGAAAGGAGTTTTATTGCTTTCTCGACGGTTATTCCGGTTATAATCAAATCGCCATCGCCCCCGACGACCAACACAAGACCACTTTCACGTGTCCTTTTGGAACTTTTGCATTCCGACGGATGCCATTCGGCTTATGTAATGCACCCGCAACCTTTCAACGTTGCATGATGGCTATATTCTCGGACATGGTTGAAAATTCAATTGAAATATTTATGGATGATTTTTCGGTTTTCGGTGATGACTTCTCGAGTTGTTTGGAGAATTTGGAGAAGGTGTTGCGTCGATGTGAAGAAAAAAACTTGGTGCTTAATTCTGAAATGTGTCATTTCATGGTGCGTGAAGGCATTGTGCTCGGACACAAGATATCCAAGAAGGGAATTGAAGTATACCGCGCTAAGGTTGAAGTAATCTCCAAGCTACCACCACCAACAAATGTAAAAGGAATTCGTAGTTTCTTGGGTCATTGCGGGTTTTATAGACGGTTCATCAAGGACTTCTCAAAAATCTCAAAGCCTCTTTGCTCATTGTTGGAACAAAACAAGGTGTTTTCTTTTGATGAGACTTGCTGCTTAGCCTTTGAGGAGTTAAGAACCAAGCTTACAACAGCCCCTATTATAGCAGCCCCGGATTGGTCTCAACCGTTCGAAGTAATGTGCAATGCGAGCGATTTCGCAATTGGCGCTGTGTTGGGGCAGCGAAAAGATCGAGTTTTCCACTCCATTTATTATGCAAGTAAGACGCTCATCGAAGCTCAAATGAATTACACCGTAACGGAAAAAGAATTATTGGCCGTAGTTTTCGCCTTCGACAAGTTCCGCGCTTATCTCGTCGGCACAAAACTCATCGTTTACACGGATCATTCGGCGATCAAATATCTCGTGACTAAGAAGGAGTAAAAACCGCGGCTGATTCGTTAGGTTCTTTTGCTTCAAGAATTTGACGTGGAAATTAGAGATCAACCCGGAACTGAAAATCAAGTGGCGGATCATCAATCGAGGCTTGAAAATATAGAAAAAGGGGCTGATTTTGAAGATATTAAGGAGGCATTTCCGGATGAGCAGCTCTTTGTCGTGAGCATGACAACTCCGTGGTATGCCGATTTTGCTAATTACTTGGTTAGTAACATTCTTCCGCCGGATTCAAACTCGCAACAACGAAAGAAATTTCTTCATGACGTTAGGCGATATTATTGGGATGAACCTCATCTTTTTAAAGAATGCGCCGATCACATGTTACGGCGATGTGTCCCAGAAGAGGAAATGGAAGATATTCTTGCGAAGTGTCACGACTCACCTTACGGAGGCCATTTCCAAAGAGACCGTACAGCCGCTAAGGTGTTGCAATCGGGATTCTATTGGCCGACCTTATTCAAGGATGCCCGGAATTTTGTGCTCAAGTGTGACCGGTGCCAAAGGGTGGGAAACATCTCAAGGCGGAACGAAATGCCTCTCACAAACATTTTGCAGGTTGAGTTATTCGATGTTTGGGGAATAGATTTCATGGGACCGTTCGTCCCGTCCTTCGGTAATTTATATATACTTGTGGTGGTGGACTATGTCTCAAAATGGGTGGAAGCCTCCGCATTCCCGACCAATGACTTCCGGGTGGTCTTGGCCTTTCTTAAGAAGCAAATCTACACTCGTTTCGGAACACCAAGAGCTATAATTAGTGACGAGGGAAGTCATTTTTGCAACAAATATGTCGATGCCGTGTTATCCAAATATTATGTTCGGCACAAGATCGTAACCGGATATCATCCTCAAACTAATGGGCAAGCGGAGGTCTCTAACTGACAAATCAAGTCCATCTTGGAGAAGACCGTTTCTCCAACACGGAAGGATTGGTCAAAGCGACTTGATGATGCCTTGTGGGCTTACCGGACAACGTATAAAACACCTCTCGGGATGTCACCGTATCAACTCGTCTTTGGAAAGGCATGTCATTTGCCTTTGGAATGGGAGCACAAGGCTTATTGGGCACTCCACAAGTTGAATTTTGATATCGAGGCGGTAGGCGAAAAGCGTTTGATGCAACTCAACGAGCTCGATGAATTCCGTCTCCAATCATACGAAAATGCCAAGTTATACAAAGAAAAAGTGAAAAGATGGCATGATAAAAAAATTCAAAGGAGAGAATTTGTAGAAGGACAACAAGTGCTCTTGTTTAATTCAAGATTGAAATTGTTTCCTGGGAAATTAAAATCCCGCTAGTCGGGACTGTTCCTCATTTCTATGGTTTTTCCTCATGGTGCGGTAGAGTTACAAGACATTGTTTCGGGAAGAAAATTCAAAGTGAACGGTCAACGAATCAAGGAGTATTTGGGAGGTCCGATTGATCGAGCCAAAACCTCCATCACGCTCCAAGATCCATGAAGACGGGAGAGTCAGGCTAAAGACTCTAAATCAAGCGCTTATTGGGAGGCAGCCCAATTAAATAAAAGTTACAGTTTCGAGTTTTAGTTTTTTTTCATAAGGTCCAGTGTGACGAGCATAATGCGACAGAAATGCCACTACATTTTGCACTGATATCGGGCTTCAGGAGAGAGAAAAATCTAAAAACTCAAAATGTGCGTTTCATTAATGGGAGAAGAACACATGTCGTTTGCAAGCACCCGTGTCGTTTCTGGACAACTCGTGATGTCGTTTTGGGAATCACAAAATCAATTCCCTCACATTTCATCTCCAAATTCGACAAACACCAAAGCGCTAAATTCTCCAACTCAAAACCTCCATTGCTGACCATCTCTCACCTCTCTCTCTCTCAAACACCATCGCCTCCATCACCGAAAGCCCTAGCCAGAGAATCAAAACACTCAATCTCTCTCTTGGTGTGGCTGCTGGGATTCTCTTCATCCCTCACCACCACAAAATCGCAATTCGACTTCTTCATCTTCTGGGTCGTCTTTACGAAGCTGGCAAACCTGCTCGTGCTCAAGAATTGCAAACCTCGGGATTGACAATCGGTGTTCATCAGGTGCGAATCATTGTTCCTCATCTTCTGGGTTTGCGAGATTTTGGGTCAAGAGATTTCTGGGTTGCTCATCGATTTCTGGCCGTGCTAGCTGTTCATCGCTCAAGATCTACTCGAAATTCTGAGTTTTGGGCTTGGCGAATTGCTGGGTAACTTCGTTGAATTTTGCTCGGTTTCTTCATCGAGTGATGGGTTCATCATCGTCCTGAGCTTTTCACTGCATGCAACCTTCTTCATCGACATCTGGGCGTGCGAATTTTTTTTAGTTTGCTCGCTCACTGCTCTTCGACAAGAATTCGGGTTTGTATTTTGCTGCTCATCTTCGTCGATTGTTCTATGCTCCATGATCTGAGACGCTGCTGAACAGTGAATTGGTTAATAGAAGCTTATTTGGAAATCTTTATGGGCTATTTGTGGAAGCATAGGCTGCACTAGGGGGTAATTTTTTAGCGTGCAGAGTCGAGTTTGAAGAAATAGGCAGATTCGGAGTCGACGAAATGGGATTCAAAGCCAGTGCTAGGAAAAATAAGGGAAAGGCGCCAATGGAAGATGAGGAAATGGTTGATCGATCAGAGGAAGTTCTTTCCAAAGATGGCCGCGAGGCTGAGAACCAAGACGGAACAGCCCCGGAATCGAGTCATCAACGGCGAACCCAGTCCGTAGACTACGAAGATGCTAAGTTCGTCAATATGAAAGCATCCAAGAAGTTCTACGCCACGACGCGCCACCGGAAACCAATGGCGGAGCGGGGTTTTGTCTGTAATGTCAACGGATTCGGGGACTACTCAGATTATGTGACAGAGGCCATTGAAGCAAATCAGTGGCAAGATTTCGTTGGGGAGCAACCCAAGCCATATCAGAACATCGTGCTCGAATTCTACGCGAACTACAACGCTCAAAGCCCGCGTTCGGTTTTTGTTCGTGGTATCCCTATTCCGATCACCATGGAAATCATTAACGGACTATACAATCTTCCCAATGACGCACCCGATTTCACGGCATTCTATTACAGCCTCGATGCGGAAAGCTTGGACGATATTCTTGGAACAGTATGTGTGGAAGGGACATAATGGGATATATCTCCGCAAGGAGCATTATCGGTCTCACCGCACGCGATCCGAGACGAGTACAAAATCTGGTTCGCCTTTGTTGAGAATCGCTTGATGCCGTCATCCAACGCCACAGTGATCCCGAGCATCCATATCGTGCTGATGTATAGCATCCAAAATGGCGGATTCGATGTCGGGAAGCTTCTAATGGAGCAGATTAACACGTGTGCCAAGCGCAAGTCCAGCCATATTTGGTTCCCATCGCTGATCTCCCGAGTGTGCATTGCTGCCGGGGTTAGACTAGAGGCTCACGAACCAACGTGGGGTATTGGGCTTAGGATAAGTCAAGCTACCATCAACCGGGTACACCCGACCAACCATCGCAAACCAAGACCTCGGGCAGTGACGGCTGAAATGGAAGCGCTAGAGAAGCTGATGGCGGTTTGTACAACCATTCAAAGAGATGTGTTGGACATCCGAGAGAGAAGCGGGCGATGGGAAGAGAGACTCTCCGGCGTGGAAGTCTCGCAATACCATGCCATGGAAGACCAACGCCAATACTACCGTTATACACGGGAGTGTAATTATGCCGTGGAGCGTACCTTCTATGCGCACGGTTTTGACCATTGTCCGTTTCCACCATTCCTGACGAACATCTACACAAGCATGGATGTCGATGCCGAGCCCCGAAATGAAGCGACCACAAGCGCGATACCCGAGCAGCAAGCTGCCACACAAGAAGTGAACCCAACGACAACCTCCGAGCCCGCACCGCGTAACCGCCGGAAGATTCAACGTCGCCGATGATCGTCACACAACCATTTCAGGGAAGTTTTTCCAATTCCTTCCTTGATTTCAGTTCGGATTTTGTTTTGTTTTGTGTGTGTTTTCTTTATGTTAGTTTTTATTAGTCATCATTTATCGTTAGACTTAGAATTTTGTCGATACTTAGTGCTCGTTACTTGATTATGATGTGATGTTGGTGATTATGCTCCGTTGATCGAATTGCATTTATCAAAGAAATTGCTCTCCATAGCGTAAACATGTGTGCCATATCCGTGTTTTCGTTTTGGGTCCCTTGTGAAACCTTCGATCGCCTAATGTTATAGTCCCTCCCATTTCGCTACTCTAGAACTTATGCTTGCTCGCTCTTGAGGCGAAAAAGAATAGATAGACGATAGACAAGTATATGATTAAGGCCGCTCTTGTAACACGACCCCTCCGTAGCATTCCCTCCCTAGAACACATTGAGGGCAATGTCCCTAATAAGTTTGGGGGGGGGTGCACTTTGATGATGCTGCCCTTTCTAAATATATATATATATATATATATATATATATAATTTTGCGTTAAGTTATCACTCTTAGGAGGGCTCGGTTGTATTCTCACCCATGTTGCAATCAAGTACCGAGTTTGAGTGACATTTAACGCATCATTATACCGCAAAAAGGGGCGAAGGTTGAATAATTTCCGTTTTCCAAAAGAAAAAGGGAGTAATTCAATTTGAAATGAGTTGTGTTGATAATCACTCTTAGGAGGGCTCGGTTGTATTCTCACCCATGTTGCAATCAAGTACCGAGTTTGAGTGATTCCCAACACATCATTAACCCGCGGAAAAGAGAAAAATAAAATATAATAATAAAAAGAGAAAAGAAATAGAAGGGCAGCTCAATCAAAGTTTGGGGGAGGGGTCGATTAAACGGGAAAGTTGCTTTTTGATCCTCAAATGTCTTAGTCTATCTAGATTAGTGGAGAGAGTGAGTAAAGGTAAGCTTATGGAGTGTTTCCATTTTCATCTTGGGGGACTAAATGTTAGGTTGGTCGAAGGAAGATTAAGGGCACCGAAACATTTCATAACACATTGGATCCTTATGCACACGCACATGAATTTCAATAAAATGGAGAAAAGGTAATTGTATTCGATCGATTAGAGTTGTAATCACATAACTAGCTAATAATTGAAGTTCGAGCATTAAGTTAACATTTTGTGGTCAAGGTATAACAATTTTCCCGAGTTTTGCGTGTTCTTTGTATTCTCTTTTGCTTGAGGACAATCAAAATATTAAGTTTGGGGGGGTGATAACTCAATGAAAATAGAGTTATTACACGGTCTTTACGGAATTAATAATTAAAACCCGAACGAAAGATCGATATAAAATTGAAAATATTGTCCAATTAGGCTAAAATTGTAAGTGCTTGAACAAAATTGTGTAACATTGGAATAAACACATAAATTGATTTACATTGACAAAAAGAACCAAGTTTATGTGTTTATTTCATGTTTTCTCACTTGAGCACTAATTATTAACATGATAAGATTGAGCTTAATTAATTAGGCCCAATTACCAAGAGAATGAGCCAAAATTATAAAGTTGCCCTAATTAATTTTTGTCTTTTTTTGGGCAAGAGAATCAGCCATTGGATTGGAGAGGAATTGATGATCAAAGGCTGAAAACCAAGCAAAAAGGAAACCAATCAGCCACCAACAAGTGAAGCAACAGAGCAGCAAGAAAAAAAGAAAATCAACGAAGAAACAAGAAAGAGACAACAAGCATAGAAGGAAGCTGAAGACAAGGAACCAACGAGCTGCAGTGAAGAGAGACATCAGGCAGCAAGCAGGTATCAAGGAGCAAGGCACAACTCACCAATCCAACACGTTCGATCATTTCAATTTTTGGTTTGATGTTGTATCTTGAACCACTTCTCTTTTATATTTTTGATTGTGAGAACATGAACTAATTTCCTAGAGTTGGGTAAATGTTGAACTAAGGGTTTGATGAATTATTGATTGTGATGGGATTTTGTGTTTTCTTAGTTCTTGGTTGATTGCTTAATTTTGTCATAATTATATTTCTTGTGTCAACTTAATAGAATTTCAGATTTGATCTCTATTGGAAAATATGAATTGAATTAGAAATGCAACCTTGATACATGTTTAATCTTGTGAATTCGTTCTTAAGATTGAGATGAGTATAGGAATATATGAATCTCCTTGTAGGTTTGTAGGTTTGTGGAATTGGATTTTAATTTTAACCGGTAAAATAGTCTTATCATAGGAATATGAATGATTAGTTTACAATCGGTTTTTAAGCAAAAGTTCGGAAGAACCAATGTTATCGTCGTTTCCCAGAATCACTAAGAAAATGCAATAGCATTCCTGTCACATTCGGTAATTCGGAAAACCCGAAGTAATTCATGAGCCCAACCGTTTTCTCTCATTGATTATCAAATTGCTTGTTCCTCTATTCCATTTAGTTTTAGTTAACAGTTTGAATACCATTTTAGCTTACAATTTGAATGAATCTTGATTTTTATGAATTTTCTCATGTTATCTCATTTTTATATAACTCGTAAGAAATACGTAATTTGACTTAGTCTCCGTGGGATCGATCTTTGTGCTTTGCACATTATATTACTTGTCGACACGTGCACTTGCGTAATTTTGCATACACGTTTTGCGACCAACAGGTATGCATTTTGTTTTTACATTAATGTCTGAATATGAACAATTATTTTTTATTTGATTGTTATAAATGATGAGTTCTCTATGTGAATATGTGGGTATTTTGATTGCAATGCACACTTGGAGAACTCATTTGTTCAATAATTTTATCTAAGTTACTGTATTTTCGCATTTTTGCCACAGTGCGAAGTGCTATATAATCCACTAGTTAATATCTAATTTCTTTAATCATGTGTAGCTTGCTCTTATATCGTGTTTGGACTTAAAATTTTACTTTATGCGACTCACTTTTTAACTTCACTACTTTTTAAGTTTCAACTTTGAGTATATGTGTAGGTCTGAATTCGATAAATAAGCAACTAGACCACCTAAATCTAGAATTAATGCCTAGTTACAAAGTTCCAATGACATTTGCTCCCATATTTCATCATTTTGACAAGTTATAGCTAATAGTCACATTACTACGTTTAAATTGAATTTTATCAAACGTATAGTTTTATTTTCAAATATAACCAATCATGATGATGTGGCATTGAAAACCAATTTCTTCACACCGAAATTGCCTATCAACCTATTAAAATTTGTTTTTTATTTTAAATTAATTAATCTTTTAATTTATTATTAATTATGTATTATTTTAGGGATAAATTTGTACCGCATTTTGCGAACTGCTACTTCTCCGACGAGTTTCTTGCGAGGCTTCTGGTGACGCCGGCTCGATCGCTCTCCGGCGAGGTATCGCCGGGTGGATTTTTCTAGGGCTGCCGAGCACATCGCTGCGCATTCCGACGCCATCGAGCTCCACTCCATCGCCTGGAGGTTAGGCAATCAAATCGAACTTCGAATTTTTGTTTGGATTCAACTTCTATGGAATTTTTGCGACTGAATTCGTTGATGGACACTGTTTGGTGAACGAAGTTTTTGAATGTTGCTCATAGTAAGGAAGAACTAGAGAGTCAATTGAAAGGAAATCAATGATGAATGTGATGATTTAGTCTCTGTGACTTCAAAGCTGAATCGTTTGGTTATCAATTCGATATTTTTGAATGGAATGTATAATCTTTAGAAATCTTGACGACAGAGTACTCAATGTGCTCGAGTTCTGCGGTTTGTGATCCGAATCCGTTTTCAAGGTCCGACTCTGTCCTGAAACTTCGTGGTATGTGGAAGCAGAGGGATTGGGCCGACATGCGTACCTAATTTATTCCGATTGGAGATTTTACCCTAGTGTACTGTGCACGGTTTTAGGCTTCGGGAGGGCAACGTTACTGTAGCACCCGCTACCTTTTTCAATGTAAAACAGTTTCACTTTTTTGGAAGTGGACAAATTTAAACTTTTAAACTTGTAATATATAATATAGTTTTGTAAATACATGAAATTACTTTATAAAAACCATGTTACTTTGTCCTATGTACATATGGACATCAAAACTATATATACAATTCAAAATAGGCCCATTAGGTCAAAAAGTTCCATATACATATGCTTTGCGGTGTGAGGGAGTGCTCAGCCAAACGCCAAGAAGACTAGTCATGCCTAGATGCACCCTCACCTATATCACAAGAACTACGTGAGATAAAGCTCAGTAAACAAGAACCGTATAGATATAAATATACTTCATCATAAAATAAACTTTCAGTCTTAAAGTACCGAATATATCATGAAATATTACGCGCCTTATTATGTGTTCAAAGAAGGTCGTTATTATGTATTCAAAGAAGGTTAATCGTCTAGGCCTATTAGTAAGCTTCCACGTGTCCCATCGAACCTTGGCCACTTACAAATATCTCAATCATACACATGAGACATCGTAACTCCCCAATCCTAGGAGCTACAATAGGTTCGACAACATCTTATGGGACCAATCCTATCCCACAAGATGTGTCAGTCCCCCAATCCTAGGAACTAACATAGGCCACGTGTGAGCAAACTATCGGACTTTGGCCATATATAAGTATCTCAATCATACACATGAGACACCGTAGTTCCCCAATCCTAGGAACTACAATAAGTCCGAGAAAGTCCTATGGCACGAACAATATCCCATAAGACATATTAATCCCCCAATCTTAGGGACTAATATAGGCCACCAATAAATTAACTCATCAATGTTTACACCTTTTAAAATGGTACTTTCTCTTTATAATTGTTCAACACCAAAATACTTATATAAAATAGTGCTTTAATACTATGTCCTTGTGATATTTTTAAAAGAGTTCATGTTTACCTTTTTACGCCAAGTAACCGTGCAAACGATTCTGTCCAGCTTCGTCAATGAGCAATGTGTGCTAACCACCTAATGAATTTATTCCCAAGTACTCAAGAAATCAATTTCATTGTCCATGAATGCCTTATACTCATACAAGTCAGTTCATGTATATTTTAAGTCAAATTTCACGATACTTAGTTCTTTAAAACACATTTCGGCAAAACTAGCTCGGTTGAGATAAAATTTGTAATCTTTTTGTAAAAACATTTGGAAACAGTGTCCCCTGTATTTTCAAACTAACCAAGACCTGCATTACTAAATAGCATCCATCCTTTGTAAAATATAAACCGGCTGCCTCCTAATACAAAGAAGTGCACAAACCGAACAACTAGCGGCACAAGCGTCCAAATCGATTCTTTTGTCAAATCAACAACAATGATACTCAACTCCAATGACTAATTATGACCTAGGAAACTCTTATGAACATCTCATGGTTCATTTGAAACATTAATATTAGGGCAGCAAGTTAACATAATCATGACAATGACACAACACTAGCTCTATATTGACCTAGTTTTGGTTCTTTTGCAAAATCATTCACCTAAGCAACATTATAAACACCAAATTATGAATCATATGAAGCTGTAAAATAAACATGAGGTGCTCGAGTTTTTGAATCCAAATGAAAACCATAAAAGAAGTGAAAAATTACTAACCGACAAGACAATCTAGGCTCTAGATTGAACATTCTAACTCCAATTTGAGCTCTACCACTTGGAAAAGCTTGGAATCAAGGAAAGGAAGATTTTTTGAGGGTTTTCTATCTAATAACAAGCTCTGGTCGAAGGTAAGAAGAAATGAGACGGGCTTACTTTAATTTACATGATAACTTACAGGCTAATTTTGTACTTTTCTTACTTAGCAAGAGGTGTCTCACTATTACACTTACAAGCTGACTCTTACTAGTAGAAAAAGATCAAATACATTCAAAACCAACATAGCATGGTGAAACCTAGTCCCGGTTCCATCCGTTTTACTTACTTTTGACTTTTCCGCTTCTACGCATCGTTTTCATTATTATTCGGTAAAACCTACTTATAAACCAATTGAACTGTTTACTATCATTTCATTTATATAATAAATAATATAAACTACATACTAAATATTTAAAATAGTTATTTGAACAAAAATACTAACTGAGAAGTTAAACTGAGCGATTTCTCGCTTACCGAGCAAAATACGAAACCAAAACGTCATGCTTAGAGTTGACTTTGACTTCATTTTTTTTTGCTAGAATGAAATAAATCATTTAACAAAATATATTTGACCTTCTTATGATGTCATGAAAAATGCACGGATTTCAATGTATCGTGAATTTTACTGAAATATGAACAGTGACAATGAAGGAATACTATATGTACACGTTTATCACCCAACTGCTTATAATATTCATTCATTTACTGATTTAGCACACAATGCTTCACCCTTGAGCAATACCGTGTGAGCTTAAGCTTGACTTAGTCCGTCACACTGAGGAAGTTAGCCCGGGTACCGACCAGAACCAAGGACGGAAAAGAGTTCAGCCCAGCTCAGGTGAACACGAGAAGAAGGTCCAAATAGAAGGCAAGCCCGACCAGTGGCAGACGAGCAGACCAGCTCGGGGACAGAGAAGCTGTCCGAGCAGGAAAGGGAAAGTCAGCAACTACCCGCGAAGCTTGAGGAGCAAGCAAATATCAAGTCAAAGATTATAAGATTATTTAGGGTAGTTTCCCGATTTTGTGCGATTTGGTTAGCTAGGGTTTCGCCTATGTGAGGCTATATAAACCTAACATTGTACACTTTGTAAAGTGCTGAGTCCATTAGAGTTTTCTTTGTATTTTTTCTTTCGATTATCAATAGAGAAATTCTTCTCCCAAAATTTTGTGTTCTTCAATTCCTGTTCGATTTTCTTTGGTGGTGATCGTGTTCTTTGCAAATCCGTGAATTGGGAACCAACAAGTGGTATCAGAGCTTCAATCAAAGAATGTCTTCATCATCAGAGTCACCGATCGACGGAGCTTTGGTCGCGCAGAAACCGGACTCCAGAGAAGGCACAGTTACGGTCCATTACCCCATGCTCACGAAGAACAATTACGCCATGTGGGCGTTGAAGATGAGGGTGAATCTGCAGGCGCAGGGAGTGTCTGAGGCCGTAGAGAACGGCAGTGTCGAAGGGCGCACGGAAAGAATGGCTCTAGCCACAATCTACCAAACAGTTCCGGAAGATGTTCTTCTCATGCTCGCCGAGAAAGATTCAGCGAAGGAAGCATGGAAAACACTTCAGACCATGCACATGGGCGCAGATCGCGTCAAGGAGGCAAAGGTCCAAACCTTGAAGAGTGAGTTCGAGGTGATGATGATGAAGGAGAGCGAATCAATTGATGACTTCGCTATGAGGCTCACGTCCATTGTGACCGGCATTCGCTCGCTGGGAGACAAGGTGGAGGAGACCACCGTCGTCAAGAAATTTCTCCGAGCAGTGCCTCGTAGGTACATGCAGATCGTGACATCGATAGAGCAGTTCGGCGATCTCAAGACCATGACAGTCGAGGAGGTTGTTGGTCGCCTCAAAGCCCACGAGGAGAGACTTTGGGGTTATGGTGACATGGCGGAGGAAACCAGCGAGAAGGTTTTCCTCATCGAGGATAAGGTTATTGCAAACCTCCTCGTAGACGGAGAAAAGAAAGTCAGTACCGACGTATGGTACTTAGACAACGGAGCTAGCAACCACATGACTGGGGACCGAGCTAAGTTTGAAGAGCTCGATGAGATGATCACGGGCAACGTGAAATTCGGCGACGAATCAGTCGTAGAGATCAGAGGCAGAGGGTCGATCCTGTTCGAGTGCAAGAATGGCGACCAGCGTCTAATGACCCAGGTGTACTTCATCCCAAAGTTGAAGAGCAACATCATCAGTCTAGGGCAAATGACTGAGATCGGGAACACGGTGGTACTACAAGGGTCCTACCTGAAGATGTGGACCAAGGAAGGAGAGCTGTTGATGAAGGTGGAGCGAACACCCAACAGACTCTACAAGATTCTCCTGAAGACGTGCCAGCCCGTCTGTCTCATGGCATAGTTAGCAGACCCGGCTTGGCTATGGCACGCACGGCTCGGACACGTGAATTTTCACGCGCTCAAGATAATGGGTGAGAAGAAGATGGCCTTTGGAGTTCTCAAGATAGAACACCCGGACCAGCTATGTGAGTGCTGCATGATCGCGAAGCAGGCGAGAATACCTTTTCCGATCAAGGCGAAATTCCGAGCAGAGAGACCCCTACAGTTGGTGCATACAGACCTATGTGGTCCAGTCACCCCAGCAACATTGGCAGGTAACAAGTACTTTCTTTTACTTGTTGACGATTACAGAGAAGAGCGGAGCCTTTGAGGTCTTCAAGAAGTTCAAGAAGATCGTGGAGAATGGCTCGGTGCACAGGTTAAAGGTCTTACGTACATAACGAGGAGGAGAATTCACTTCCCAGCAGTTCGGAGAATTCTGCGACCAATAAGGAGTCCAGCGTCACCTGTTAGCACCTCACACGCCCTAGAAGAATGGCGTGGTGGAAAGACGAAACCGAACAGTGATGAACACGGGCAGGAGTTTGCTCAAGAGCATGCAAGTTCCAGATCGTTTTTGGGCAGAAGCAGTCAGACATGCGGTCTACCTACTTAATCACTTGCCGACCAAGGTGCTAGGAGAGCGCACTCCCTACCAGGCGTGGAAAGGGAAGAAACCCCACTTAGAACATTTGAGAGTGTTCGGATGCACCGCACATGTGAAGATTGTGGATGACCTGAGTCAGAAGATGGTGTACCTTGGCGTAGAAGAAGGAAGTAAGGCACACAGACTCTACGATCCATGACGCAGCAGACTCCAAGTGAGCAGAGATGCTGTGTTCGAAGAAGAGATAAAGTGGGATTGGCGCGACGAGCATGAGAGAACCCAGCCCGGGAGAGAACAACTTTGTCGAACATGAGAGAACCCAACCCGGGAGAGAACAGCCCGGATACACCACGGACACCAAGTCCGAGCAGGACCAGCCCGTCCAGCTCAGGAGATTCCTCCGTCAAAGATGGCCCAAGGGGATTCCGACCCCTAGCAGACGTCTACGATCAGACTCAAGAAGTAGAGATGAGCCTGGAGGAACTTTCTTTATTATGCGCAGAGGAGCCGGCCAGCTACCAAGAGGCAGCAGCCGAGCAGGAGTGGCAGGAAGCAATGAAGAAGGAGATGGAGTCCATAGAGAAGAACAGAACATAGGAGCTAACCGACCTGCCCAAAGGTCATAAACCCATCGGCCTGAAGTGGGTGTATAAGCTGAAAAAGGACACCGAAGGGAACTTCCTTAAGCACAAGGCAAGGCTAGTAGCAATAGACTACGTGCAGAAGAAAGGCATAGACTTTGAAAAATTCTTTGCTCCAGTAGCTAGACTGGACACGATCAGACTCATCCTAGCCCTAACAGCTCATCGAGGTTGGGAAATTCACCATCTGGATGTCAAGTCAGCATTCCTAAATGATGACCTCGAAGAAGAAGTGTACGTCAAGCAACCAGAGGGGTTCGGCGTCACGGGCAAGGAGCAGAAGGTGTACAAGCTATCCAAGGCCCTATACGGGCTGAGACAAGCACCAAGAGCGTGGAACATCCGTCTTGACAAGAGCTTGAAGAACCTTGGATTCACAAAGTGCCTGAGCGAGCAGGCAGTTTACACCAGGAGTACCAGGCAGGAGATCCTGGTCGTGGGAGTGTATGTGGACGACCTGATCGTCACTAGATCCAGCGCAGGAGGCGTAGATGGATTCAAGCAGCAGATGATGGCCGAATTCGAGATGAGTGACCTCGGATTACTTTTCGTACTATCTCGGTCTCGAGGTGGAACAGAAGAAGGACTGCATTACGCTGAAGCAGTCGGCCTACGCAAAGAAGATCCTTATGCAGTTCGAGATGGCGGATTGCAGCCTGCGCAAATACCCAATGGAGGCGAAGCTACAGCTCGGGAAAGATGCTGAAGAGAGAAGTGTTGATTCCACGGAGTACAGACGCGTGATCAGGTGTTTGAGATACCTCACTCACACCCGACCAGACATTGCACACGCAGTCGGGATAGTCAGTCGATACATGGAGAAGCCCACAAGTGCACACTAGCAGGCGATGAAGCACATCTTGCGATACGTGAAGGGCACGACGGACTACGGGATCCAGTACAGAAGAGGAAGCGGAGCAGAAGTACTAGTCGGCTTTACAAACAGTGATCTGGCCGGTGATATCGATGACATGAAGAGTACCGGAGGGATGGCGTTCTACCTCAACGGAAACCTGATCACCTGGCAGTCTCAAAAGCAGCAGATAGTAGCTTTATCCTCATGTGAAGCAGAGTTCATGGCGACAACCGCAGCAACATGTCAAGCTATGTGGTTGAAAGGGCTACTAAGTGAAGTGACCAGATCCGAGCAGAGACCAGTTACTCTCTACGTGGACAACAAGTCTGCAATTGCGTTGATAAAGAATCCAGTGTTTCATGGATGGAGCAAACACATTGAAACGAAATTTCACTACATTCGTGAGTGTGTGGAGAAGCGAGAGATCATCGTAGAGTTCGTCAACACAAGGGAGAAACGGGCAGACATTCTTACCAAGGCTCTGGCGAGAGTTAAGTTCGCAGAGATGAGAGAGCTGCTCGGAGTGAAGAAAGTAGAAGCAAGTCAAGCTTACGGGGGAGAATGTGAGCTTAAGCTTGACTTAGTCCGTCACACTGAGGAAGTCAGCCGGGTACCGACTAGAACTAAGGACGGACAAGAATTCAGCCCAGCTCGGGTGAACACGAGCAGAAGGTCCGAATAGAAGGCAAGCCCGACCAGGGGCAGACGAGCATACGAGCTCGGGGACAGAGAAGTTGTCCGAGCAGGAAAGGGAAAGTCAGCAACTACCCGCAAAGTTTGAGAAGCAAGCAAATATCAAGTCAAAGATTTGATAAGATTATTTAGGGTAGTTTCCCGATTTTGTGCTATTTGATTAGCTAGGGTTTTGCCTATGTAAGGCTATATAAACCTAGCATTGTACACTTTGTAAAGTGCTGAGTCCATTAGAGTTTTCTTTGTATTTTTTCCTTCTATTATCAATAGAGAAATTCTTCTCCCAAAAGTTCATGTTCTTCAATTCCTGTTCGATTTTCTTTGGTGGTGATCGTGTTCTTTGTAGATTCGTGAATTGGGAACCAACATACCGGGCATCACGCTGCATGAAATTACTCAACAAACGATGTTAAAAACAAATAATGTTCCCGTACATAAGATATAGGAGGTGTGCATTCTATATGAAATGATTTATCATGCATTATGAATGTGTTATTATTGGTTATAATTGTACGTGAGAATTTGGGATATTATAGTTACCGTGCTCGAGATGCTGAGGGTTTTGCCGTCGCCTAAGACTATTCAGACACGCGGATGAAGACGATTCTGACGATGAGGATGACGGAATCAGAGATTGGGAATTGGGACGGAGCGCGGCGCCGATGGGTCGGAAGGCGTGGGCGGCAAGCGTTGGCTCGATGGCGATTTTTTTCTCTGGTTTTATCGTGTAATTTTTTTTTATTCGTGTTTATTCGCATTGTAAAGGTATATTAATTCGAATTGTAAATGTAAGTTTATTAGTTTATTCGTGTACATGTATGTTAATTCGGATTGTAAATGTATGTTAATTGGTTTATTTGTATTTATTTGTGTAAATTGTAGAGGGCGATTTTCACCACCCTTTTCCAGTCACAAAGACAATCACCAAATTACAAATAAACAATAGTAAATGATGAATATCTCTGTTTTATTATATTTTTCGAAATGAGCTCGGTTTTCTTCCGTTGAATAGCTGGACAGATGAAGGATCATGAACACAAATTCTCTCTATTTCCTTAGCCTTTTCTTATTACAAGACTTCTTTCTCTCTTTCCGGGCCTTTCCTCTCTATTTTTCCGAACCTTTACAAATGAGGCTTATCTTGCCTTTTATAGAGTTTACAATGCCTTTCCCTCGCATCCTTCCCGCCTTTTTCCTTTTAATCATTCACTCTCTGGCGTGATTTGAGGGCAGCATGGTCAATTCTTGCTTTATATCGCTTCCGAGCAGGCTGCCGTTATGGGTAGGTGCGCCTCATTAAATGCGCATCCCGTCAGCCGTCCTTCGGCTCTGCAAGCCTCGTCGCTGATGCTCTCATCGAGTGAGTAGGTCGGCTTCATTAAATGCACGTCTCGTCAAGGGTCATTCGACCCTGCACAATCATCATGACGAAGTTCCTCGTCGGGTGTGATGGGACGCTTCATCGCAACTTGCTCTCGCGTGGCTGCGTCTCCTCGTGGATGAACCTCCTCGGGGGTACTCTTCCTCGGGGATGTTCCTCCTCGGGGATAATCCCCCTCGGGTGACGAACTTCCTCGCCTCCCCTCATGTCGTTTATGGACCAAACGACACGAGTTGTGTTGAGGATGGATTTGACCAAATCCGACCTTAACATAAATGTATGTCAATTCGAATCGTTAATTTGGTTAATGTTTTTTAATTCAAATTATTTTAAACTATTAATATGGTTAATTCGAAATAATGTTTGTTAAGAAATTTGAATTTTTATTTTAAAAACTGAAAAACGTTATTTATATTTAAATTTGAAATTTGATTTTTTTTAATTTGGAATTCAAATATTTGTTTCCTAATTTATTATTTTATTAATTTTTTAAAATTTAAAATAAATTTGTATTAATTATTATTAATAATAAAGGTAGATAGGTCATTTTATATCGGCTAATGTGGTTTATTGGCTATGGCACAATATTAACCAAACGGTGGCTATTTTGACAATTTTAAACGTTTAAGAAGGCTAGTTATCTTAAGCTCCTTTTATTTTTGGGATGGGTATGCATATGGGTATGCATATTATCCTATTATTACTTAATGATATGTCTTAATATATATGTCAAATTTAAAAGTTATTAAGAAGGACAAATGTATTTGAACCATTGAAAGGGATTCATTAGCCGCCTCTTAATTTTGAATGAAATAAAAGGGGTTACGGGATTAAATGAGAATACTCTACCTATCAATGGGCCAAAAGAGCCATTTGTTGATAATTAAAAACGGTGATTGGGGTTCAAATGTGAATAATTTACGGATGAATAGGCCGATAGAACCATTTTATGATATTTAAAAAGGTGGGGTAGGGGTTCAAATGCGAATAATGTACGTATGAATGGGGCCAAAGAAACAATTAGTTGATATATAAAAACTTACAGTAGTTAGAAAAAAGTTGTTGGCTATTTAGTATTAGATGCCTTAAACTTGCAAGGATAAGATCAAATCTATTTGCAAATGGAATCAAATGTTCAAGGGAAATATATTTTAACAAAATAATTTTTTATGTACTGGTTAATTTTAAATTCATTTTATCGTCAATTTTTTTTATAAAAAATTCTTAATATAAAATTTAAATTTTATTTTTATCGTGATTTAAAAAAAAAAAAACCGAAATTCAATCCTACTGTAACTTTTAATTTCTTTACGGCAGAATTAGTTTGACATTTTAAAACCTTTACCATCATAATTCATAAAGTACTTATAACAGCATCCCAATCAATCTATTATATTTAGGAACTGACAAGATAAATACTTTAAAATTTCAAGGAAAATTTGCGGCGAAAGTCATCAAAGTCACTAAATTCTTGCTAATAAATCACTAACGTCTATTTTTTTTTTTTACGGCAAAATTCATTAAAGTCACTAAATTTTGCGGCGAACGTCATCAAAGTCACTAAATTCTTGCAAATAAATCACTAACGTCTATTTTTTACGGCAAAAGTCATTAACGTCATCAATTGTTTACAGATAAGCATCTAACTATTATTTATTTTGGCGAAATTAATCAAAGTCACTAAATTCTTGTAGATAAATCACTAACGTCTATTTTTTGCGCAAAAGTCATTAACGTCAGTCTTTCCTTACAAATGTTATCTGGCAACGTTAAATGACTTATCACCAGCCTACATGACATTCATCACTTCTCTCCAACAACGACAACATGTTTTAGTGATAACATTATTTGAAATAGAGATTTTTGTAGCAGTATCGCCGTAAACTTTTAAAATAAATTTTACCGTGGCCGAAATTCCAGAAACACTAAAAAACAATCCTACCGTAACATCTAATTTTTTTCCTGAAAATATTTATGATTTATGTATCAATGTCCCATAAAAGACTAATTTTTTCAGATAATATTTCTAATTTATGTATCACAACTTCCTATTTATCACAATTTATGACATACATCATCTATCACAATGTGTTCACAGTGACATTCCAGAATATGTTTAAGGATTTGCTACAATATTTGCTATCATAAGATAATTATAGCAAATAATTTGCTATTGTAAGATAATTAATTACTATCCAAATTATATAATATTGCAGCAAATAACTAAATAGAATGTGTAATGTCATATGTAAATACATTTATGTCACAAATTGTAATAAATAAATAAGAAATATTACTGAAAAATTAGACTTTGATATGACAATGATAAATAAATTAAAAATATTACCCAAAAAATTGATATTTACAGTAAGGTTATTTTTGTTTTGGGAAACTTTTACCACGATAATTTTTTTTTTAAAGCATTGGTCTACTTTGCCGCAAATATCCCAATTTTAAATAAATGTTCACTAAAATGTGTTATCATCGTTGGAGAAAAGTGGTGAATTAAATGTACACTGCTGACGCGTCATTTAACATTTTCAGATAATATTTGTAAGAAAAGACTGAAAATAATGTCTTTCGCCGCAAAAAAAAAAAAATAAACGTTAGTGACTTATCTGCAAATAATTGATGACGTTAATGACTTTTACCGCAAATTTAATAACTTTAATGACTTTCGCCGCAAATTTCCCAAATTTCAACCATCGAACAAGGATTTGAATGCCGTTTTTGTCGATAAACCGTTTACCGTTATCGACGGACTAATCATTTGCCGATGAATTTATCGATGGAAAACATATAAAAGTTATTGTTTGCTATTATCGAAGCTTATCGAACTTATTGATGGATTAATCGGTTATCGATGGAAAACCTATAAATATTTTCATAAATATTTTCATACATAAAATACTAAATGAACTTTTTCCGGAAAAATTGGAAAACGTCAAATTATAAAGGGTTAATGATGGCAAAAATACCCAAAGTTTGGTCAAAGAACCCCTCATGTACCCAAACATTAAAAGTGGTGGTAAAAATACCCAAAGTCGCATTTGGGGAGTTGACCACTCCATTCTCATAACGCCGTTAACTTACCCGTTAACTCTGGCCACGTGGACAAACGTGGGTTGTTGACATAATAATTTTTGCCACGTGAACGAACCCACATCAGCCTCGTTTACGACAAAACAAGGAATTAAACCCCTAATTAATACTATTCAACACAACTAATTGAACCCCTAATGATTACACTTAACAAAACAGATTTGTCCACGTGGCCAGAATTAACAGGTAAGTTAACGGTGCTACGAGAATGGAGTGGTCAACTCCCCAAATGTGACTTTAGGTATTTTTGCCAGCACTTTTAAACTCTGGGTACACGAGGGGTTCTTTGACCAAACTTTGGGTATTTTTGCCGTCATTAACCCAATTATAAAATAAATTATGTCAAAATCACATTTTTAAAATTATATGCAATGATGCAAAATGAAATAACATAAAAATCAAAGAAATAGCTCAATTTAACCAATTTCCAAAAAAACATATACTTTTTTCCGCAATAAGGTCGCAATTCGGGAAAACGTCAAATTAATAAAAACATTATTTCAACCTCACATTTTTATAAATTATATAAAATGATATAAAATGATTTTACATCAAAAAAGTCGATTAACTAGCTCAACTTATAACCAATTTCCAAAAAATATGTACTTTTGCCGCAACAAGGTCACAATTCAGGAAAACGTCAAACTATAAAAATAATTATGTCAAACTCACAGTTTCCTAATTGTATACAATGTTACAAAGTGAAATTACGTCAAAAAAATTTAAAATATATCTCAAATTCACCATTTTCTGGAAAATGGGTACTTTTGTCGCAATTAGAAACATTTTGCATAAACCCTAATATATAACCCAAATCTGCACAAAAAAAAAAAATTAACACAAATAACACAAACCATCATCTATATTTCACCATAAACATTAAATAAAATAAAATCAACAGCATTTGATTCAAAAACTAAAATGTACAATTAAACTAATATGAAACTCTCAAAGTTTAACTTTCATTCAACCTAATAGTTTTCTAAGTAACTACTACAAATATAGAATAAAATTGTGAAAATTCGACATGATTCATACAAATACAACATTTAAACTTCAAAATAGTCAAGATCCACTAAAAAAAAACCTTAAAAAATACCTTTAAATTCTGAAATTAAGAGAACTTGGAAATCCTGCCGCAAAAAAAAAAAAAAAAAATTTATACTAGAGTTGACTTATCGTTTTTGACCGAAAAGTCCCTAACTTTTCAAAAAAATACACTTGATAAGTTTGAGATATAAGTAGAGCTTGCTTTTCGATTCAAAAAATTGCGATAAGTATAAAACGACAACGATTAGAGGAGATAAGTTACCGAGAAGTGGTTTTCAGTGATTAATTATCACTCGATTATTGCAAAAATCGATTCCTTGCCATTGAAGCACATAAACATCTAAATCCTTAAACGATAAAAGCATACACGTTCTTATTCCGTTTTCAATCGCAGTGTGGATACTCAATGATCGAGGCAGACATACGCCGCGGCAGGACATATTACGCCGCGGCGAGTGTATCATTCCACGATACTTGTACGTGTCGTTGGATGCTAGGTAGGCCGCATTTAGTGAACTCGCCGCGGCATGTTTATATCCTACCGCGGCGTACCTTTGGCCTGAGAGATATTTATTGGTTTTCAAAGCACCTTTGACTACACATGATAAGTGTCGTCAGAAGATGAGCCGCGGCGTAGATTGAAAATTCGCCGCGGCTACAATGGTTTCCGACTATACTTATTATGTGTAGTCGAAGTGAACTTCCGACTACGGAAGATTATCTGTAGTCGGATATCATACGATGGAGGAACCAACAACATATAAGAAATGTAGTTGAAACTCTTTGACTACACTTTTTAAGTGTAGTCGAATCCACGTTTGGTACTAGTGTGAGTCCACTTTTATATGCCAGGTCTTCAAAAAAAACCAGTATAAAAAGACTTGGGTATAATAATGTTTAATCGTTAAAATTAAATACTTATAATGCTGCTAATATTTATTATAGTCCAATGATCAAGTTTTCTCTCGATCAGAATTTCATGTTTCATGCTGCTATTGATATTTCATGTTTTTATGCTGATCAGAATTTTTTTTTTTCAACTTTTCCCTTTTTCTGTATACTTTTTCATGGAAAAGTTAAAAAAATTTGTGAGTAAATTGTCGATAATCGACGAATTTTTTCAAAAAATTCAAAAACTTGGTTGAGTTATATCCTTATACGAAGATGATAAAGACGCTCCAAGGACACATTGTACCTATTTGGGGAGGGAAATAACATTACCTTCAAGTAAAATTACTGTCTTCATGTTTATGTTTGAGACTTTGTTTACTTACATTAGTTACTTTAAAACATATTATTATAGTCTATTCTGTTGGTATATTTTGGACACTATATAAAAATCGAGTATAAATATGCATAAAAATATTTTATATCTTTTCAATTGATAACTGATTAATCCGCCGATAATTTTTGATAAATTTCGATAACGATAAACTGAGATTTTATATCTTTTCCATCGATAAAACTGTTACCAAATGATAAATTCATCGATAACGGCAACCGATTTATCGGCCAAAACAATAACCTAAGGATTAAATAACTCCTTCCCAAAATCATCACGTCATCTTTACATATATAATATATACATGTATCGTGAAATATTACAAGTGGAGTTATCTTTATTAATGCTGACATAAGCGGCAGGTCTTGTTCATAGAAAAATTAGACGATTGCCCAAAACTTTTAAAATAATATAAAGAATTTCAATAATAAAAAGGTTATAAAATAATTTAAACATGCTTATTAATTTATTTATTTTGCTTAAAGCTCCGAAAGTATTAGGCCGGACCTCGCAAGCACCATAGAGAATATATATACTATTCCATTGTACTGACGGTATTGTAGTATAAAATATCACTCATCATCATTCACAAACAGCTATAATTAACTAACTAGTACATTAAAAAATTTAAACGAATCATTTCACAAATATGTAAATAACTATATTAATAATCTCAAGTTGATATATGACATTTCATATACGTGTCTAATCTTACCACTGCAATTATTCAAGCAATTCGAATTCTCATACGAAACACACAACATGGATGAGACGATCAATCTGTTTCTCATGGAGAAGACCCTTTTGCCTTTACTCTTTGCCATTCTCGCTTTCGTAGCAGGTTCGAAATTCCTCCGCAAGCGGATGAAGCTCCCTCCCAGTCCGATCCGGCTTCCGGTGTTCGGAAACTGGCTCCAATTGGGCAACAGCCTCCACCCCCAAGTCTTCATCACTCTGGCCCGGAAGCTCGGCGACGTCTTTCTCCTCCGCATGGGGACACGCAATGTGGTGGTCGTGTCCTCGCCGGAACTTGCAAAAGAGGTCCAGTTAAATCTTTATCACACATATATACCTTCATAAATTAAGGTGTTGAAAACAAATTTGAGATATTGAGACAATAATTCTATATAGACATAATATAATTTATTTTTTTGGAATTATGATTTAGGTTTTTTATATATTCTATAACTATCTAATAATATGCTACAAGTCAAGCGCAAAACAACGTTAAAACATAAATTGACACAAAAAAAAAAAAAAAAAAAAAACGTAAGAGTCTAATTTGAGAAAGAAAAGAAAAACTTGCATTAAATAATTTATTGATCGTAAATAGAGTTACAATATATATAATATATATAGCCGGAGGGGTGTATGTAAATAAAAATGCATAAAAAAAGAAATTAAATTAATTAATTCCTAAAACGCCTATTTCAATAAATTTACGTAGCATCGCAAAGTTACGGAACGGGTCGGGCGAAGGAGAAAAAACCGAATCTGATTACCATTCAAATTAATCCACCAGGTCCTTGTCACGCAAGGCGTCGAGTTCGGCTCCCGGACTCGGAACGTGGCCTACGAAATCTTCACTGGAAAAGGACAGGACATGGCCTTCGCGGACTACGGGGAGCACTGGCGCAAGATGCGACGGATAACGACCGTCCCCTTCTTCACAAACAAGGCCGTGGCTGAGCACCGGCTAGGGTGGGAAGATGAGGCCGCAGCGCTTGTTGACGGGCTGAGGAGCGCCTCGCCGGAGGGCGAGCAAATCAGGTTGAGGCTTCAGCTGTGGATGCACAACATCATTTACCGGATGATGTTCGGCCGGAGATTCGAGAGCGTCGACGATCCGCTGTTTTCGAAGCTTTACGGTTTGAATAGGAAGAGAAACATGTTGGCTCAGAGCTTTGGGTACAACTATGGTGATTTTGTTCCTATTTTGAGACCCTTCATGAGAGGCTACTTGAAGATCTGCAAAGAGGTGTCTCAGAAGAGGCTTGATCTCTATGACTTCTTTGTCCAAGAGAGGTATCAATCGTTAATATTCATTATTTTACTTCTCATTAGATGTGTGGTCAACAAATTTTTTCCTCTTTTCGAAAATGGCATGTAAAACTTAACAGACGCATCTAAAATTTTATTAAATAAAAAATTAGATGAAACTTTAGAAAGAAACAAAATAATAAACATTTAAAACTTCAACCGTAAAAAATAATAAATACTCAAATTTTCGGTAGTGAGAAAAAGGATATATGCCACCATAAATACGAAAACAGTAGATTCTTAATCATACCGCTACAATTTATAATGTATTTGTTTTATAGGAGTAAATATTTTTTATGATATTATGTCAATATGATTCCAATACTTTATATTTACATATAATAAATTAATATTGTTTTAAAACGCAAGAAAATTTGTTCTTTACTAATAATTTGATTAATAAAAAAGAGCTAGTTAAATACAATGTAATTGGCCAACTAAATGTACAAATTAATTTATAATTATGGGCATTCTGAATTTTAAGCAACCATTCTGATTCTGCTATAATACATGTATAAATTTATTAGTTTATAGGATTAATGTTAGAGAATGTCTCTCATTTTGTAAAATAACTATCACATTTCTCATTTTGTATACTTTCTGTTGTCTCCATGTAATCCTTTCATTAATTTTTTTTAATGAAATCTTAAAATTCGAAATGTAAATCTATACTACATATTTAAATTTAAAGGGGGTAAAAATTGTGATCTATTAAAACTTTAATTTAGTAAAAAAATTTACACGAAAGTTGTCTAGAACGTTGTCTATTTTTTTTATTTGTCCTTAAATAATCCTTATATTTTGAATTTTGGTCTTTATGGAGACTCTGATTATATTTTTCTCCTTGCATAGTCATCGATTTTTTTTATTTTATTTTTTTGTCTCTTTAAAAGTATAATATTAAGATAATTTGACGGAATGACAACATAAGATCATAAGGGTAACATAATAGACAAAAATACAAAGTAAAAAAAAAAATATGCTAGTAGTATTTTTAGAGTGAAAAATTACGTAATGTTCGTACTAAATTATGTAGAAAGGAGACGACTTTGGGAAAGGCAGGCATAGACCACTTATTAGAAGCAGAGAAGAACGGCGAGATCACGAGAAACAACGTGCTTCACTTCACGGAGAACATGAATACCGCCGGTATGTTTTTACTCACAACAAATTAAACACGTTACCCACGCGAAAAAACCAAGAGAATATGCGGGGTGAAGTATTGAGACTTTTACCTGACCACTTTTGCATTGTCAAAATATATCGGCGATAATTGACTGGTAAATATCCAAGATAATTTACCGCCAGGAAAATTGTGTGTCAATTCGTAGATTATACGTTGACATGATATATATATATATATGTGTGTGTGTAATTTCAAATTTTTGGCTCAGGAATCGATGCGCTGACAGGCGGTATTGAGTGGGGCGTGGCGGAGCTCGCGAACCACCCAAGAGTCTTCAAGAAGCTCCAGCTGGAGCTGGACATTGCCTTGGGCCCCGGTGTCCAGATCACCGAGCCAGACCTGCATAGGCTTCCCTATCTCCGGGCCGTCGTCAAGGAGATCCTCCGCCGCCACTTGGCGATCCTCCTCGCCCCGCACAAGAACGCGGACGACGCTAAACTCGGAGGATTCGACATCCCGGCCGGGAGCCGGGTCACCGTCAATGCGTGGTGGCTTGCCAACAACCCCAAACACTGGAAGTGCCCCGAGGAGTTCCGTCCGGAGAGGTTCCTGGAGGAGGAGTCGCACGTCGAGATCAACGGCAGCGACTTGCGGTACATCCCTTTTGGCGCCGGAAGAAGAAGCTGCCCCGGCACCGTCGTGGCTTTTCCGATCTTCTGCATCACTTTGGGGCGTTTGGTGCAGAATTTCGACTTCTTGGTACCGGGGGGGAAGGAGAAGATTGATACCACAGAGACGTTTGGTCAGTTCAGCTTGACTTTGTTGAAGCCTCTCACCATTGTTATGAGGCCAAGATAGTCTCTCTCTCTCTCGTTTGAAGTGTGAGACGTTATATCATAAGTTGGCAATTCATAAGGAAACTTTAACTTCTTTATTTGCAGTGTGGTATAAATCGTATAATTAAGGATTAATAGCAACGTAACGTAAGTATTTAATCTCCAATATTTTAATTTTTTTATTCATTGACGGTGGTTATACCATGATTGCATTAAAAAAGTTAATGTAATTTTTTTAAAAAGCAAAATAGTTGAGGCGAAAAACCATCACCGCAATCATGGAGCTACAAGTAGTGTAATTTCGTTTTTAGTTTACTTTGGGTTCCGTTGAAACCTATCACGCAAACGAAAGATGGTTGAAAAAGAGAAAAAAACGTGTTTGAGAAGTATTTTCTTGTATAAACTCAAGTGAATTACAAAGTTTTTTCGTCCCCTTTGTTCTTCCCTAAGCTCATTATTTATAGAGCATCTTCATAGGATACCTTTCCATTCTAATAAATAGGTGGATACATTTGTGTTTAGTTATCTCATAATTGTCATATTTATCAACTTTATTACATAAAATAAACGGCTAGAAATTGCCGTCATTAACCATTTGAGTAACGGTCTTGTCGCCTTTATCGTCCTTCCTTTCGTTGCATGCCTTTCCTTGCTGCCTCGTCTCATCGCTTCATCTCGTCGCCTGTCTTCTCACCGCCTTCTCTCTCTTTAGAGTTAGCACTTTTTCTTTTTATCTTCCACGGTAGTCCTCATCGATATATAGGGGCAAAAATTCTTAAATATTTTCATTTAACAGTGGCAAAAAAAGAAAAACCCGCGGCAAAAAATTCTGATGTCGTCATTTTTCCTTTTCCATCAAGTTCCAGCCATATTACAAACAAAAAGGTTAAATTTGACATAATCAACTAGTTTATTTAATTTAGTACTAAAATGTAATATAACTTCCAAAATAAAGACATTAAGTATTGATATCAATTTTGGCTTTTTTATTTATAATATGAATAGAATTTAATGTGGAGATAAAACTAATGACATTGAAAACTTTCGTTGTAGAAAATAAAAATTTAGTTTTCTCAATATGATAAACATTACATTAGGAGCTTTTGCGCCAAAATATATATATATATTTTTTATATAAAAAACTTACCACTATTATATGATAATATTGAGAAGTTTAATTGCCGAAAAATAAAAAACTTTCACCGCATTTATGCAAAACATTAGTATTTTGGCCGATATCCACCCTATTTACAAGTTATTTGAAGTTGTAATAAACTGTATGTCGTTTAAAGATTTTATGAATTAAATTGCACTACATGAGCTAAATCCGCATGCGTACTTGATAATAGAAGAGTCTATTACACCAATCTATATATATACACATATATACATACACGAGTCGATTTGAACCAAAGTTCAATTTACACTTTTGACAGTTTACCGGTAACTGATTATCACTAGTTTATCGTTTTTTATATGATCGGGACTCGGGATCGTTTGTCATCGTTGAGTTGTGCTTCATCTTCGCGTTCAGTGGAATATTAGCGGCCTCGTGGTGGTCTTTAAATCGGGTTATTCCATTGGGCTAGGTTTTCAGGATATGGCCTTGGGCTTTGGCGATATTTTGGTGCCTAGCTGACCAATCCCGGTGGCTCCATAAGTAGAGCAACGGTGGCGTTGTGCACCATTGATCCATTTGCTCGTCACTCACGTTGATGGATCCCGGCAAATAAAATGCCTGCAACGCAATAATGAATGGGTAAAAATACTAAATATTGTTCCGCTCGCGAGTAAGCGAGAGTAGATAAATAAATAAAAAGCCCCTCGATTTAACGTGTTGTCCCAGTTTCCATCCGAATTTGCAAACTGAAACAATTTCCCCTCTGTTTGACGATTTTGGAAAAATTTCGAGTCATGGGAAAATGACAATTTATGCTCATTAACAGGAGCATGTGCATTGCACGTGACTCGAAATTGCAATAATATAAGACTTCGGAGGAGACACTGCGATTATAAACCGACAAGTTCACGAGCATAACTATAAACTAACAACAAAAGGGGTGAAAACGACACCTTTCCCGATAGCAAATGATCATCCTCCCAAATCAGATTATAAGGCTTTCTCTTCTCATCTAACCTGGTATGATTATTTCACAGGGTTAGTTTCATTTTACACGGAAAAAAAATCATAACGGAATGGAATATTATGAAGATGAATGGAAGCACTGGCCTCGGGGTTTCTGGTGGAACAATTAGGATGAGTAGCTTCGGATTAAACTCGAGGGCCTTTTTAATGAACTGCCATGCTTTACCTCCTCTCACTCCAAAAGGCGGATTAAGCCCCATTACCAATTTTGACCCTTCTGGTAATTCTGCTGGCTTCACTCCCATCCAGTCCCTAATCTGAACATTAAAGTCTCTCTGGAAGAACAAAGATATAATATAACAGGAATTGGACACATACACATACACATATATAATATGTATAGATTTTATGTATGTGCTTAGGGATGACAATATGGGTCCGGAAACGAGACAACAGGGTTAGGACACGAGACACTGGTTCTTATATTATGTATTTATCTTAACTAAGTTCAAAATGAATTCATTAATGATTTATAGTACTACGATAAGCTAAATGGGTCTAACCAGGTCTACACGATTAAGAAATAGCCCAGGTCGGGGTCTTATCTTCAAACACGACTAATAAATACGAACGAACATGAACACGACACAGGACACTAATTTCCACCCAACATGCCCTACAAAGTACCAAAAACAATAAAACTTCCCAAAAGTCAAAACCTCGACTCTGGGCGATGAATTTGAGCATAAGAATATAGAGATGGTAATCGAAACATCACCTTTGGTGGAAATATGTCAAAGTTTCTGAAAAAGCACTTTTTTCCCATTTCTTTGAGCTTTTTATCCATGAAGACACTAAACTCGTTCGAACCGCAAGAGAAATCTACCAACTGTTCACAAAACCATATAACCCACCAACAGTACAATACTAGTAAAGAAGATTGTCCATTCAAAGAGTAATTTAGCAATGGACGTAATCGGCAATGAAAATTTACATATAAGGCATAAGTTTCACTAATGAAAAGAAAAGAAATCAATTTGACGTAAAGGAAAATATGAAGGATGTAAAAAAGTCGAACCATGTCACCATCTTGTAAATACCAGTGGAGCCTATTGACAATCTGCAAAACAAAAAGATTCTTAATTAATAAGCGAAGGGCCGTTCGATAAATAGCATACACTAATGGAAAATAATATATTATGATACCTCTTGGATTTTCTCTGGCTTTGTGAAATGACGACCGTAGGATGTGTAGCGCCGTCCAATCAGAAAAGGGCCAATATGTTGCGTGAGCTGGGACTACAGGCAAAGAATAATCAAAGAATGTTCTTACAATGCGGAATAAGAAAATAGAATAACCATTTTACGAACATATTTACAGGACCAAGTGTCGGATAAACTTAAGTCAAACAACCGCTCATAGAAGAGCTTGGAAGAAGAAGAAACCTCATAATATATTAATCTTTTACCTAACAAAGTTGGGGTGTGAATTTTATAGGTTTCAACACTGGAAACCGTAAGAATCTGATACCGGTTTAGAAACTAGCTAATTATTTCAAGTTTTTCTGTATTTTTATTAACTTTAGAGTAATATTATGATTTGGAGTTTGGACAAGTTATTTTAAATTACCTTCGGAGCAACATTATGATTTGTAAATGTTGTCTTTTAGTAAGTAATTATTCGTAATTTGATTTCTTATGAACCGGATTGTTTACGGGTACCAGATTGAAAACAATTTTTCAATAAATAAAAAATAATAACCGGTTACCAGTTTCACCCCTATGAGAAAGTATAAGATCCGCTAGTTGAATAATGAAACTTCGTAGAGAGACCAACCTTCCATTTCTGGATCTGTTTAACAGTAGCGCGAGAGCAAAAGTCTGCTACATCTTCAATACGAGCCCCTTCGTCTAATGTACGTACAGCTCGTCTAACGGCCTATATACATACATAGAACATCATTAAAATACCTACGACATGAAGATATATCACCAAATTAACTATAAATTCATTTAAAATAAACGTACCTTAACTGACTCCTCCACATTTCCTTCTGTGATTAATTTCTCATCAAAATCTTCCAGTAAATTAGTAGATGGAAGTGTTCGATTTGATCTAATAACTTCAATAGTCACCTTAGCTTTGACGCTTTCCATTATATCCAATACCCTGTAGAAAAAAACAAAGATACTCAATCTCGGTTTGACTATGGTTCAAAAGTAAATGTCAGAGTCAAAGCCCGTGAAAAGAGACTTCTTCTGCGAGTCATCATCTATCCCACCGCTGAAATGCGTCTCAGGCTTAATCTCGGCATCGGTACTAAGATCATCTGTTTGTTGGTCCTCTTGATCCAACGCTTCAGTTTTAAGGCCATGAACTTCATAGAGACTATTATCCAGTACAGTCTTCGGATCCGTTTTAGCCACATAATCTACTTTTTTTACCACCTTGGGAATACTTGATGATCCATACGTCAACTTTCCTGAACTTTGACCAGAAGATAATTTCCGAGTCCTTTTGAGAGGAGGGGCTGTTCTTTTATCGAAAACGGTTCTCTTTTTCATAATGACACTCTTCGTTTCATCAACACTAGGAAATTTTATATGGTTTCTGACAGGAGTGCCGATATCTTCGTCAATCTGGTGCTTTCTGAACAACAATTGAAAAAGCCATTGTTCAATAAATGGTAATCCCAAGAAAAAAAATGTAAATCCCACAAGAATACTTACAAGCAATAAATAAGAATCCGATTCGGCAGTAGATCATCCCAAGCCCTTTGAATTATACCCTCTTCCTCAATGCTTGTGAAACAAATTTTCCTGACACAACCAACTCGAAAATCAATCCTCTATGATACTGAAGGAGGATGGTGTATATTAGTTATTTAGTCAATTATATAGCTAATTCGTATTATACTGAATGCAGTTTTTTACTCTGATAAATCCTTATTCATAGGGATTAAAATCTGTTTATCTCGGTTAATTTAGACAACTAATTTGTATATTAGATAACTTATTTTTAAAAGTCTACAATAAGTGTGTTGTAGAAAAAAATGCAAGTAAATACTAAATAGTAAATACAAATATATATATATACACACACACACACACATGTATACCTTGGCAAGCATTTCCGGTGATACGACTTGGGGCAACGCCTACAAACCGCAAACTGGAGCTGAGAGTCTTTTTTGTTTTCCACTTGTTCGCAAACAGAGCACCTATGAACGGGACATGTAAAAGGTTCCCCGTTGGCAATACTCTTCTCTAGATCTTCAGCGGCATCTTTATTATCCGGATGAAGCATATTTGCAACACAGTGTGGATGATAGAATTGGCCACAAAATGCATTGACACAGAGAAATACCTAAACCGATATAGAAATAAAGTTGGATAAGTTTCTGATCCAGGAAATAATATTTCTTAATTACACAATGATTGGCACAAACTAAAAAATTTCTAGAGGGGGAATCTTTTGCCACATATATGTTAATGTTTTCAATAAAATAATAAACATAACTCAGTTTTTGGAACAACTTGTACCTTCGCGCCTGCATACTTATCAGAGGAGCCTAGTTTCCCGCATGCGAAGCACTGGTGCTTTTTATATTTGCAATTTTTACAGAGGAACTCATGCGTCGCCAATGCCTGCAAAAGTTTATCAATAATAAAAACATATAAATATAATCAGTTGAAAAAATACATATTTCAGTATGGTCATTGAAAAATATATAAAAATAGTGAGCGGAATTAAAGAACAATGGCATACATTCACTTCCGCTTTGGATAAGCCGAGAGATTCACAATCCTCATCATCGTCAACATTCGCATGGAAAGACCTAAGGCAACTTCCTTCACAGCTGCAATCAAACAAATTTTTCTTTATTACAATATTAACAATTATTTATAAACAAAAAAATAACGCCAAGAAAACCAAAAGTATCTTGTATGATTCAAAGTTGCAATCACACTTATAATTAGATCCCCACATTAACGGAAATTGGCGAAGCTGGTTTAATACAATTCCAAGCATATTTCATAGAAAAAATAAAAAATAAAAAACGTTAAGATAATAAGTTTGAGATTTGATATATAAATATGGTTGCTTAGAAATATTTATCAACGCATCGGTGTAAGTATAGGGCTTGCAATTTTTTCTTAGTTGCTTTTTTTAACAGGTTTTCTTGCAATATTTATCAATAAAAAGTTTGTTAGAACAATAATTTAATAAAAGTGATTTTATAAGCAATGTGCAATGACATACTATGTGTACAAGAGTGCGACAACACAAGTAAATATAACACAGAAATACATATAAAATATATATATACACACATACATACCATAAGAGCTCGCCACCATTATCACAAATAGAGCAAGCAAAACCGAACAAGCCATTATCCTCTGATTCATCATCTTCTCCACCGTCAATAAAATCATCATCTGAATCATTCACTATAAATTTTCTCATTGGTTTAGCTTTAGCTTGAATTCCCTGAAAAAACCAGTCAATTTGTTGGGCTTATTCAGGTAAAAAATTAAAAAATCATATTCGCATATATGGGCTTTAATAAACAAAGAACTGAGACAAAATCTGAATAAAAACGGTATAAAAACTGTCAAAACTCAAATTTTAGCACAATTTCTCACTTATTCTAAACCTATATATGCATACCAGTACAATTTCTCACTTGAAAATCAAATGCACCAAAAAATCGTCAAAACTCAATTCATCACTTGATTCTCTACATTTTCTCACTAACTAACGCAAAATGACGAGTTTTGATCACTAAATCGCCATTAAAAACATCATATTCGCTAATATGGACTTTAATGAACGAAAAACTGAGACAAAATCTGTGTAAAAACTCTCAAAACTCAAATTTTAGCACAATTTCTCACTTATTCTAAACCTATATATGCATACCAGTACAATTTCTCACTTGAAAATCAAATACACCAAAAAATCGTCAAAACTCAATTTATCACTTGATTCTCCACATTTTCTCACTAACTGACGCCAAATGACGAATTTTCATCACTAAATCGCATAATTTCTCAGAACTCAAAATCATATTCTCCACATTTTCTCACTAACTGACGCCAAATGACGAGTTTTCATCACTAAATCGCATAATTTCTCAGAACTCAAAATCATATTCTCCACATTTTCTCACTAACTGACGCCAAATGACGGGTTTTCATCACTAAATCGCATAATTTCTCAGAACTCAAAATCATATTCTCCACATTTTCTCACTAACTGACGCCAAATGACGAGTTTTCATCACTAAATCGCATAATTTCTCAGAACTCAAAATCATATTCTCCACATTTTCTCACTAACCGACGCAAAATCTGTATACTCAAATTTAGCATAATTTCTCACTTATTCTTACCGTATTTAAAATATACATACAATTTCTCACTTGATTCTCTACGTTTCTCACTAACTAAATCAAAATGACGGGTTTCGTTCACTAAATCGCCATAAAACCACAAGAAAATCATCAAAACTCAATTTCTCACTTGATCCTCTACATTTTCCCACTAACTTAAGCAAATACCAGTTTCGTCACTAACTCGCCATTAAAACCACAAAAAACCACTCGTAGGTACCAAAAATACTGGGAAAAGAACTCCAAAAATGGAAACTACCAAAGAACACAGTCGAACGAACAGCAGAAGCGAAGTCGAAGAGAAGATCTTTTACCTGATCGAAACAACGAAGAACTGAGACCAAATGGCGATTCTCCTTCGTCTTCTTCGTCTTCTTCTTCTTCTTCTTCTTCTGAACTCTCAAATTTCGCGGGCTCTTCTTTTTTATTAAATTATTTTCTTGAATACTATTTATACTAAATAAATACTCTGAGAAAAAGAAAAGTAATAATAATTAAATAACTGATTTGGCAACGTGGCAATATAGGTGACGTGCGACGTGGGTTGTTGGATTCGGCCGCGAGAAAACGACAAGAAGTTTGTCTTCGTTGTTGTCGTTTTCCTAAGATATAAATGAAATATGATTTAAGCAAAATCAGACGACATATCGTTTATATTTTGTATTTAGGCTGTTTCACAAGATAAATATGAGCTTATATGTTCCGACCAAATGATATTTTTGTGATTGAACCCAGCTTTTCCGGGTGGCGGAACCAAGAATTGAATTTTGGGTTGGCTAGATTTATTTTATTTCTTTATCAAAAATTACATTTGACGTGGTTATTTTTAAAATTTTATGAAAATTTGGGATGGCTAAACTAAAATTTTATGTGACCACTCCCATTCCGAACATGGGTTTGCCCATGAATGTATTTTAAGTGACATTTTTATAAGATAAAGAACTTTACGTCGATAATGACTTTTGTAGACTACTTTGTTTTAATACCTTCAATAGGTCTGTGAAACAAAATTTGAAATGTATTTCAGTAACTTTAGCTTTCTCATTGTTATAGGAATTCACACATGTAGAAAGAAATTTTGCAACAGGCTTGAATAAAAGGCGGAACAAACAACATTGGGTGAAATAAAAAAAAAAAATCAACCATTATACAGTTAAATGAAAATAAAATAGCCAAATTGGAAATAACTTAAAACTGAAAAGCATAAAAAATGACAAACTTCAGCTAAGATTGACAGAAAAACTACGTCAAATGACGTTTTGGGGTGATCTTGGGAGCAAGGACGCCGTGAGAACGCAGGGACGCCGAACTGGGCGTTATTCTCCTTGTCCCATCACCGGTTTGGGCTTAGGAACACCGAGTTGACTTGTTTTAGTTTTAATATCATCATTCTAGTTTTTAAAACAATTCTTTTAAATTTTCCTTAATACACACACATACACAAAGACGGAGGTGCATTGCCCAAATTGCATACTAAATATAAAAAGATTTGTCGTTCATACTGATTTATGTGTTGAGTCTTCGAAGATTTAATCTCATTAAAAAAGCCGAAATTCCACGAATCCTCGAAACTTAGATCTAGATAACATGAAATAATCAAAACTTACTTGTGAGAATATTTCCTTAGCCTTTGATCGGATCTTGACGATTCTCGGTCGCCTAGCACCTCCACGCGATTTTGACCACGAGCCGCTCAATTGTACGGCCTCTACTTCGTACACCATGTCACTCACGGAACACCTTGTCGGAAATCACCGCGTAGGATTAACTATATCCTCCTTGGTGATTAGGGCACGGAAGAAGACTTGACGGCTAGAGAAGAATTCGAACTCTCTCTTGTATTAGGGAGGGTGCGAATTTCTCTCTCTCTAAGTGAGAATATCTAATTAGAATGCTTAGGATTTTTTATAACCACTTATGTGCATTTATAGGCTTAGAGTTATGCTTAATGGGCTTTATTAATCATATTAAGACAATTTCATTAGTCATATTATCTCATGTGAGCCTTAATACCCAATTCTCAATCTTTAAACACTTTTACAATATTGACAATTCCTACCTTATGAGCAGCCAAATCTTGCCAAACACTTATAATCCTACTATCATTTAATCACAAAAATATCCCTCCCATATATTGGTTTTTAGACATTTCAGCTATCCATTTTGATACCCATAATTGTTCCATCTTTCATTGGGATTGAACGCGCGGTTCAAAACTATTATAAATATCTCTTCAGTTGAAGGAAACTTTTGATATTAAGGTGAGCATGAAAAATTCAATATATGATAAGGCATAAATGTAATCCATAAAAATAACTCCAATAAAAAATTACTAAAAAAAGTTGCTAATTTTTAAGCAAAACATCTTGTATTTACTAATATACGTATTGTAGAGGGCGATTTTCACCGCCCTTTTCCAGTCACAAGAATAATCAAATGAACGCAATAATAATATGAACACGAATATTCCTGATTTATTATATTCCCGAAAGGACTCGGTTTCTCCCGTTTATTAGCTGGACATTCGAAGTATGATGAACAAATATACGACGACGCTCTCTAATCTCAATATAATCAGATTACAATAGATCGGTACTCAAAAATACAAAGGACTCTTTAAGATTGGCGTTTCTTTCTCTCCGAACTCGTTTTTTTCTCCCCCCCTTTTTCTATAAGGCTTCCCTTGCCTTTTATAGAGTTGCCTTTTGTTCTCTTCTTGGCTTTCTCCTTTCATCATTCGTTTCCTCCCGTCATCCCCGGTAAAGCAGAGCAGATTTCTGCTTTATATCGCATCCGAGCAGACTGTCATTTTGGGTAGTTGGGCTGCATTAAATGCGCATCTCTTCAGCCGTCATTGGGCCCTGCGCCTCGTTGCTGACGCTTCTTATCGGGTAGGTGGGCTTCATTAAATGCGCATCTCTTCAGCCGTCATTGGGCCCCGCGCTGATCATCATGACGAAGTTCCTCGAGACGAGCGTGATGGGACGCTTTATCGCAACTTGCTTCTTTGTGGCCGTGCTTTCTCGCGGTTTAAATTCCTCGGGGATAATCCTCATCGGGGATAATCCCCTCGGGCGACGAAACTTCCTCGGGGATCATCCTCGTCGGGGATGGGCCCTCGAGCGATGAACTTCTTTGCTGCTTTACATATCGTTTGTGGGAAAAACGACACGAAAAGTGTTGAGAGGGGGATTTGACCAAATCCGACCTCAACAGTTAGTCCCCCATTTTTTCAAGTGTAAACACTTGGTAAAATAAGCTTAACCGTGGATGGTCAAAGATTCTTGCGAACTCCGTCGACCACTTTAGTTGACATGGTGGCCCCAATGCAAGTTGTCGGAGAACCTCATCGCAATTTGTCGGATCTTTCGATGGGCTAATATGCGATGAGCTATTTGACGTAAGCAATTTTCGACGAGGAATTTTCTCCCTCGAGGAACTATGTCTCTCTCGAGGAAGTTTTGGCGATGAGGATACCGGCGATGGGAGTGCCTGCGATGGGCTATTCTCTTGGTGACTTATGGCTTTCCCGACAGTTCCTGTCCCTGGGCCCCATAGCGATTCAGTTTCCCAACACGTCAGTCTCGATTCTCACGCAAATCTTTTCAGCATTAAATGCTTACGCTTCGCACTCGAGTATATTTGGGATATACAACGGCTCAACTGTCTCCACCGTTGATATCTTTCGTATGCTTTAAATCTGGACCGTTGGATTGAAAACGCGTTGGTTCGCCTCCCTTTATTTCTTTATAAATTCGAGGTCCCGCCTTCTTCGGATATCTTCCGAAACAACTTTTTCTGAAACTCCTTGTGATTTTCACCCAGCGATTCTCTTTCTCTCACTCATCTTCTGGATTTCTTCCTTCTGAGCCTTCCGAGATACTTCGATGGCTTCTTCTGAAGTTGATCCGATCTTTAAGACGCGGAGTCCTGTCTCCATTATGACTGAGGAGACGTTAGCAGTTGTCAAGGAACAGTGCGTCGATTCTGAGCTTTTTCCAGCACGCCTTCCTTATGAAGGTGAACTTGCCGACACCCCCAGGAACGAATATGTCTGTGTGTACGAATCGTTTTTCAGGACCGCCGGTCTCCATTTTCCAGTGCCGAACTTGATCGTGATGTTCCTCTATGCCTTCAGGGTTCCTATCGCTCAGGTGAGCCCTAACACTATCCGCTTCTTAATGTGTACGCTCGTCATCGCCTGCGAGCAAAAAATCGAGCTTACCCTCGAAGACTTGATGCGTCTCTTCAAGTTGTCAAGAAATCCGAAGAATCTGGGCCGGTTTACCCTCTCCCATCGCGTCTCCCTCTCCCATCGCGTTCGGGGCCACATCCTCGAGAATACTCCCTCGAATTAATCCGGCTTCGAGAACCGCTATTTCTTCGTGAAGGTAGACCGCACTACTTTCGGCCCCAACCACAAGTTTCTGCCGAGGCAGTGGGTCCCCGAGGGGATAGATCTCCCCCGGTATAGACCTGAGGAAGATGGGGAAGCCGAGGCACGCTTTAACAAGATCCACCAGGCCCTCCTCGCCAACCCTCGTCGGGACTGGAGCAAGGATTTTGGGGGTCAGCGCCTCGTGAAATCTAGGGTTTATCAGTTGGTTCGGGTTCACGGGCCTTCCCCAGACACTCTTCTTCCGGTGGGCTTTTCTCGAACGCCCGTGTCGGAAGGGTCTCCTGCGGGGCGGAGGAAAACTGCTCCAAAAATGAAGAAAATATCCAAGCTGGATCTTGTCGAGAAGAAAGGAAGAAAACCCGTCGGGGGTGAAAAACCCGTCCAGGAATCGCCAGATTCCCAGGCGCGATCAGACGTTCCTCACTCCTTGGACCTTACCCCTCGAGGGGGTGATTCATCGGACAAGACGCCTCTCGAGGATACCTGCGACGAGCAGCGCTCGAAGCTAAAAACGGCCCCCACGCCCCCACGTTCTTTGGATATTCATCATCCCCCGACGAGGTCTCCTCGAGGAGAAAAGGGCTCGTCTGCTCCTCGTCCCTCGAAGGAGTCTGTTCAAGCTGATACTTCTTTGGGCAGACGGCCAGCCGGAGAGACACCCGATGCCCCTTCAGCGAAGAGGGTTAAGGTTTCCGCCCCGACCACCGAGCGCCGAACCGCTACCCCTGCTCGAGAGGCTGCGACGGAAAACCCAGGCCTTGAGCCGCCGAGTAGGAACGAGGCGACGGAGAATGCGCCGAGCAGGGGAGAATCGTCTTCGGGGGTGAGGGATGGCTTCGACGAAGATTTCGACGATCTCGCCATAGTGCCACCTGCCTCTCCTCGGGAAATGCAGCGAATTTCTCCTCGCCTTTAGGAAGGTTCAGACCCCCTGCCGGCCTCTTCTCACTGTGAGGAATATCGCGTCCCCTACCAAGAGCTTCCTCCTCCGCCATCTGGGGAGATTCCTGCCGGAGCTATGCGGGGACACGTTACTTCCATCGGGCAAGAAGGAAAACAAAGAGAAGCTTCGGGGCTTGTCGAGCCGTCGAAAGGAACAGGTGAAGCCTCCGATCTTGGCGAGCAAGGAGCGGGGCGAAGAGAGTTCATCGAGCCTATTCGGCAAGAAAGGGACCATGATGGGACCTCCGAGCTTGCCGACCAAAGGTCCGTTCAGGAGGGAGCTCCTGTTCGACTCGAGGGGCAGCAAACAGGCCTGCTTCTTGAGTTTTCTCCTTCTGAGCCTTCCGAGCCGGTGGCTTCTTCCGGCGCTCCTATCGCTGCTATTTCGGGAGATTTGGCTTCTGCGGCGTTTTCTGAGCCGGTCAGCGAAGCCAACTTTCAAGTTTCTCCTGCTCCTCCTTCCGACACTCTCGCAGCGCCTTCGGGGAGTGCTGGTTCTCCGCGTCAGGGCACATCTTCTCTTCCAGACGTCCCGGTGCAATCTTCCCCGTCGCGGTTCTCTAGTAAGGCGTTTTCCTCGAGATCGCTGCTTCAAGATCGTTTCCCGTCCACGCCATCTCCGAGTGGGCCTCCCGAGGAATGGGGGGTTTACTCTTCTGCGGCGTGCAGGGGTCTGACCCTGGGAGCTATGGGCGATCAAGAGCTCTACGAACCTCTCGACGAGACTAAGGGGTATCGAGAGGGTACCGCGCTCTTCTTCCGGGCTTTAGCGCAATTTAATGACATGATCGTCTGCGAGAAGCAGTCTGTCATCAAGGCCGAGATGGAGGCCTCGGCGGTTAATGAGCAGCTCGCAGTTCTCCGAGGTCGGCTCGAGATTTCTCATCGTGATGAGCGGGAATCCCGAGAACGGGCCGCGGAACTCTCATCGGACCTCGATGAAGCTAGAGCCGCGATGGAGCTGGAAGTCTCGCTGCGTCGGGTTGCTGAAGCTGAGCTCGCGGAGTACAAGAATTCCTTGGTTGCCAGGGAGGAGTTCCTCAGAGCAGAGCAAGAGCGTTTTCGCCGGAGGGAGGCGGAGCTCTCTGAGGAGCTGGAGCGTTCTCGCCGACGCGAGGCAGAGCTTTCCGAGGAGCTTCGAATAAAGGCTCACCGTCTTGCTCGGATTGGTGCGGCTATCGATATGCCTTCCGATGAAGAGGATCGCCTGGTTCCTCGGGTTAGAGCCGTACTTAAAGAGCTCGTCGCGAGCAAAGAGGAGGCGAAGAGTGAGGCAGCCGAGGAGCGTCACAGCCGGGAGCGCTTATTTGAAAGTGCCCAAGCCAAGGTGAAACGCGCCTCGGAGAGGTTTGGATTCCTCAACCAGGCCGTCAATGCCAACCGTCGGGCCGCCGCTTATCAAGCCAACGTCCGTCTGGCGGAGAGGATTCCTCTCACCGCGACTATCGAGGGTCTTAAGACCCGTTTGCCGAAATGGCGTGAGCTTTACGCCGCGCATCAGGGCAAGGCGAGCGAGCTGGAGAAAAAGGCTGCCGGAGATCCTAATTCTCCGCCGCTATCCCCCTGCATGCCGCCAGCTATTGACAGGCGTCGAGTAGAGGACCTTCTTCCGGAGGGTAACCCCCTCGAGCCCTCATCGTGCGGTGAATATGGCTCGAACGTCGAGTCCTTGTCTCCTTCGGAGCCCGTGGTATAAGACGGCCTTTTTGTAAACATTTCGTTTGTTTTCAATACCTTTTGTTTTCAATGTTAAGGCTTTCTTTCGAATATTTGTAACCCCCCTCCCCTTTTTTTATGATGAATGAACTCCTTTTGTAATTTCCTGTGGTGGTATTTTCTTTTCTTTCTCGTATTTTATTATATCTTTGCATATCCGTACCTTAAGCTCTTCTTCTCAGGCAGAGGTTAATCTTGCGAGGGGATCCTTGGAGGAAATTTCCCTTCGCAAGGATGCAGAGAAGAAGCTCGAGGAGCGTACTGCCGAGCGTGATGAGAGCAGACGTCTTCTCGCTATTGCCGAGGAGTCTCTTATCGAAGAGCGGGGACGTTATCGTCGATGAGAGGAGGAGCTCATGGAACAACTTCGGCGGTTGGATGGGCGTCTTACTCGGATTGCCGAGGCTATCGACTTGCCTCCCGGTCAAGAAGAGCATATCTCTTTCCGGGTTCGGGATGCGATGAAGGAACTGACCGACGACCGTGATGCGGCGAGGGGTGAGGCAATCGAAGAGCAATTTGCTCGGACGCGCGTTTTCATCGCTGCGACGGACAAGTTGGCACGCGCCTTCGGGAGACTAGATGCTCTCGAGGCGTCTGTCAGACTTAATCACGCATTGGGCGGTGTTCTCGCGAGTATTCGGTTTGTCGAGAAGAATCCCCGTAGCTCGACCCTTGGCGAGATCCGGCAGAAGGAGCTGCCTACGTGGTGAAAACTAGAGAAGGAGTACCGGGCCGAGCTGGCTGAGTTAGAGAAGAAAGCCGCGTGCGATCCTGGCTCTCCTCCACTCTCCCCGTGCGTCCCCGGCGATCATGTAACTCCTTTTTTCCCTCTCTTTTCTTGAGCTTGCTCATCTTTTGGCTGTATGTTGGGTTTATATTTCCTCTTTTCAGGCTCGTCAGGAATCTGAGCTCCTCGGCTTTGCAGGGCCTTCTCTGAGCTTTCTTGAGCGGTTTCCCGACGAAGACCCTGCGCGCTTAGCCGTTATGGAGGAGATAGTTGAGGATGTTCTTCGTCAAAGCTGCGAGACTCTCCTAGGAGAAATTGCCGATACCGTGCTTGATCAATATCCCGCTGACGGCGACGTAGCTTGATGACAGAATTAAAGATTGTAGATAATTCTTTTGTAAAGATAACTCTTATTGTATTCTTTTGTAGAGGGCGATTTTCACCGCCCTTTTCCAGTCACAAGAATAATCAAATGAACGCAATAATAATATGAACACGAATATTCCTGATTTATTATATTCCCGAAAGGACTCGGTTTCTCCCGTTTATTAGCTGGACATTCGAAGTATGATGAACAAATATACGACGACGCTCTCTAATCTCAATATAATCAGATTACAATAGATCGGTACTCAAAAATACAAAGGACTCTTTAAGATTGGCGTTTCTTTCTCTCCGAACTCGTTTTTTCTCCCCCCTTTTTCTATAAGGCTTCCCTTGCCTTTTATAGAGTTGCCTTTTGTTCTCTTCTTGGCTTTCTCCTTTCATCATTCGTTTCCTCCCGTCATCCCCGGGAAAGCAGGGCAGATTTCTACTTTATATCGCATCCGAGCAGACTGTCATTTTGGGTAGTTGGGCTGCATTAAATGCGCATCTCTTCAGCCGTCATTGGGCCCTGCGCCTCGTTGCTGACGCTTCTTATCGGGTAGGTGGGCTTCATTAAATGCGCATCTCTTCAGCCGTCATTGGGCCCTGCGCTGATCATCATGACCAAATTTTTTCGAGACGAGCGTGATGGGACGCTTTATCGCAACTTGCTTCTTTGTGGCCGTGCTTTCTCGCGGTTTAAATTCCTCGGGGATAATCCTCATCGGGGATAATCCCCTCGGGCGACGAAACTTCCTCGGGGATCATCCTCGTCGGGGATGGGCCCTCGAGCGATGAACTTCTTTGCTGCTTTACATGTCGTTTGTGGGAAAAACGACACGAAAAGTGTTGAGAGGGGGATTTGACCAAATCCGACCTCAACACGTATGTTAAAATGCATTTGTACAGTTTACACTCAAAAATAAAATCAAGCAAACAAAATAATCATATACAGTTTAGTAAATCCCCTTTAAATAGAATGATAAATATAAAATTCCTATTTTCTAAGAGAATGATAAAATAAAAGTTTTGTACCACTGCTTAGCATAAAAATTTCAAGATGATCAATGCCTTTTTTGTCATGACATGTACATCTCACTTTCCGTTGCTATTTTGTGAATTTCACTGTTCAAGAGAAATTAAACATGTTAAAAAGTATTCAAATTTTAAAGCAGAATATTATTCCTTTTACTATTTTTATATAAGCGAAATTTTTAAGCGGAATATTCACCTTTTTTTATCAATTAGTATGAATATTCATACAGTATATACGTTTGAGTTTTATTAGTATGAATATCAATTTGAGTTTTATTATATAAAAAAATAAAAAAAATAGTATGAATATCCGTACAATATTCATATTAAAGCGGAATATTCATATTAGTATGTGTTACGGGTATTTTACACAATTGATTTAATATTAATTAACAAAAGAAAAATTATTTAAATTAATTTTTCTTTTATTAATTAATTAATTATAATCAATTTTGCCCCCAAATTATTCACCGGAAGCCCGTTTTAAAAAAATAAAGGGCCGAGATGATCCCAAAAATATCGAAACACCCAAAATCGATATAAAATTTGTAAAAAACGGCCTCGGGAAGCACCCTGGGCCTCCGGGACACGTCGGGAAACACCCGAGCAGGCCCCACAGGCCCCAAGAGCCACCCGAGTGGGCCCCACAGCCTCCAAAGGCCACTGCCACGTGTCAGGCAACCCACCAGGTCCACCAAGGGTCAAATTTGACCCCGCCACATGTCGGCACGCGATGGGGCCCGAGGAACAACCTGCAGCCAACCAGAGCGCGCCACGTAAGTGCTGACGTCAGCCCTGTCCCCTTCACGCGTGGTTTTGCGTTATCTGCACTGTTCCGGCGCGTGCGGGCGCGTCATAGCTCCGATCGGCGAACCGTTTGCGGCGTTGGATTGGCCACGTCCGGGGGACCCGAAAAAACATATAATATTACCCCGGGGGTCTCCTGGAGTAATACTTATTCACGTTTTGACCCCCGGACCCTCCTATAAATAGGAGCGCGATTTTCACTTAACGGTAACTCGATTCTCACCCCGAGAACTCACCCTAAACTCTCTCTACTCCCTCTAGAACTCGCCTCCCCTCAAATATCACTCTAATGTTGAGCGCCGGAGGTGAATCAGGGGGTACGCCCCCCCCCCCCCCCCCCCCGGTTCTCCCTGATCTCGGGTGTTGTTTTGTCCAGGTTCTGAGAGAGAGAAAACACAATTGAGCGGAACCTCTGGAGAAGATTCTGGCACGATCTAAGACCCTCTTTGCCAAGGTTCTAGATCCGTGAGGTGCTCGTTCTATCCACTAGTCTTGTATCTCCGGCAGATATACAGATTACGCGGATAGCCCGAGGACCCGGATCTGTCCCCGTGACGCCGGTTGAGGGTCTGGTCTATCAGGGTTCACTGGAAAGTCGATACTGTGATCCCCTCTACACGGTGGTCAGGAATCCGTTTTTGGTGTCCCGAGCCTGTAATCCGGGCCAGGCCAAGTCCTGGCCCTATTAGCGACAGTAATCGACGGCCGTACAATAGTCACCGCAGTAATCGACGGCCTCCCGGCGAGCGAATTCACGCGCTCCCTTGTCAAAAAGAGACCTGCTTCCATGGCCGAACTAATGGCTAGGGCAGCGGAAGACATCGCCACCGATGAATACTTCGTCAGTCGAAGCCAACTCAGCCTAAACGAGCAAAGCCGGAATGACCAAAGGAGGGGTGACGACGAATCTCAAAGAAAGAGACGCCGACCGGACACGTCGCCTGACCACGGCGACCAGTCTTGGAAGCGATTCCGAAGTGACACCACGCCACTGAACACTTCTCCCGCAACGATCCTGAAACTTCACGAAGCAAAATTCGTCCGGCCCCCGCTAATGCCAGAAGGCGTCAGGCGGAACCTGAGCAAATACTGCGAGTTCCACCAAGAGGCCGGACACTCGACATCCAATTGTCGCCAGCTAAAGCAACAGATCGAGGTCCTTATCCAAGATGGCCAGCTCAAGGAGTACGTGCCGGGAGAGATTGTTGATAGCAACACATCATCTGGCTAGCCTCCCAAGGCCGCTAGAAAACTGTCGGCTACATATCCCCAAGTAAACTAGGGTCTTTTTCCTCTAAGTTTTATAAATTCCAAGAAGTACCCTTGAAGGTACACTGGTTCTGTAAAAGAGTGTCCCTCGAGGCACAAGTTTTCGCTTTTTAGCGTGGTATCTATAAAAAATATTATGAATAAAAAGAGCTCTCACGCTCACTCCTTTTACGGAAAAGAAAATCTACCCCTTAAGAAAACACCCGAAGACGTAAGTGGGAGGTTATTTCGAAAGAACGCCAACCCCGCACACGCAAAACGTGGCTGGTAGGTTATCTCTGGGATGCCCCCGTACACACACGGCTTGGTGATCTCTAGGGACGCCCCCACGATCATAAAGCGTAAAACGGTAAGGTGTCTAGCGAAACGCCCTCATAAACGTAAACAGAGGGTTTTCCCAGGGACGCCCCCATACCTCATTCTGAAAGCAAAAATCAAATTCCAATAAGTACCCTTGAATGTACACTGGTTTTGTAAAAGAGTGTCCCTCGAGGCACAAGTTTTTGCTTTTCAGCATTGCATCTCCCGAAATATTATAAGAAAGGCTCTAGAGCTCAACCCTTTTACTAAAAAGAAAATATGGAAGGTTATCTCTCCGGAAAACACCTGAAGACGTATATGGGAGGTTATTTCAAAAGAACGCCGACCCCGCACACGCAAAACGTGGCTGGTAGGTTATCTCTGGGACGCCCCCGTACACACACGGCTTGGTGATCTCTAGGGACGCCCCCACGATCGTAAAGCGTAAGACGGTAAGGTGTCTAGCAAACCCCCCCCCCCCCTATAAACTTAAGCAGAGTGTTCTTCCCAAGGACGCCACCATACATCTTTTTAAAATCGAAGGCTATAAATTCCCCTACGAGCAAAAATAGTTTCTCGCAAAGCAAAGCCTTCCGAAAAACTGGGGGGTTAATGTTACGGGTATTTTACGCAATTGATTTAATATTAATTAACAAAAGAAAAATTATTTAAATTAATTTTTCTTTTATTAATTAATTAATTATAATCAATTTTGCCCCCAAATTATTCACCGGAAGCCCGTTTTCAAAAAATAAAGGGTCGAGATGATCCCAAAAATATCGAAACACCCAAAATCGATATAATTTTTTTAAAAACGGCATCGGGAAGCACCCTGGGCCTCCGGGACACGTCGGGAAACACCCGAGCGGGCCCCACAGGTCCTAAGAGCCATCCGAGTGGGCCCCACAGACCCCCAAAGGCCACTGCCACGTGTCAGGCGACCCACCAGGTCAACCAGGGGTCAAATTCGACACTGCCACGTGTCGGCATGCGATGGGGAGCGAGGAACCACCTGCAGCCAACCAGAGCGCGCCACGTAGGCGCTGATGTCAGCCCTGTCCCCTTCACGCATGGTTTTGCGTCATCTGCATTGTTCCGGCGCGTGCGGGTGCGTCGTAGCTCCGATCGGCGAACCGTTTGCGGCGTTGGATCGGCCACGTCTGGGGGACCCGAAAAAACATATAATATTACCCCGGGAACCTCCTGGAGTAATAATTATTCACGTTTTAATCCCCGTACCCTCCTATAAATAGGAACGCAATTTTCACTTAACGGTAACTCGATTCTCACCCCGAGAACTCGCCTTAAACTCTTTCTACTCCCTCTAGAACTCGCCTCCCCTCAAATATCACTCTAATGTTAAGCGTGGGAGGTGAATCAGGGGGTACCCCCCCGGTTCTCCCTGATCTCGGGTGTTGTTTTGTCCAGGTTCTGAGAGAGAGAAAACACAATTGAGCGGAAGCTCTGGAGAAGATTCTGGCACGATCTAAGACCCTCCTTGCCAAGGTTCTTGATCCGTGAGGTGCTCGTTCTATCCACTAGTCTTGTATCTCCGGCAGATATACAGATTACGCGGATAGCCCAACGACCCGGACCTGTCCCCGTGACGCTGGTTGAGGGTCTGGTCTATCAGGGTTCACTGGAAATTCGATACTGTGATCCCCTCTACACGGTGGTCAGGAATCCGTTTTTGGTGTCCCGAACTTGTAATCCGGGCCAGGCCAAGTCCTGGCCTTATTAGCGACAGTAATCGACGGCCGTACAATAGTCACCGCAGTAATCGAAGGCCTCTCGGCGAGCGAATTCACGCGCTCCCTTGTCAAAAAGAGACCTGCTTCCATGGCCGAAGGATGGGTGACGACGAATCTCAAAGAAAGAGACGCCGACCGGACACGTCGCCTGACCACGGCGACCAGTCTTGGAAGCGATTACGAAGTAACGCTATGCCACTGAACACTTCTCCCGCAACGATCCTGAAACTTCACGAAGCAAAATTCGTCCGGCCCCCGCTAATGCCAGAAGGCGTCAGGTGGAACCTGAGCAAATACTGCGAGTTCCACCAAGAGGCCGGACACTCGACATCCAATTGTCGGCAGCTAAAGCAACAAATCGAGGTCCTTATCCAAGATGGCCAGCTCAAGGAGTATGTGCCGGGAGAGATTGTTGATAGCGACACATCATCTGGCTAGCCTCCCAAGGCCGCTAGAAAAATGTCGGCTACATATCCCCATGTAAACTCGCGTCTTTTTCCTCTAGGTTTTATAAATTCCAAGAAGTACCCTTGAAGGTACACTGGTTTTGTAAAAGATTGTCCCTTGAGGCACTAGTTTTCGCTTTTTAGCGTGGTATCTATAAAAAATATTATGAATAAAAAGAGCTCTCACGCTCACTCCTTTTACGGAAAAGAAAATATTGCAGGCTACCCCTTAAGAAAACACCCGAAGACGTAAGTGGGAGGTTATTTCGAAAGAACGCCAACCCCGCACACGCAAAACGTGGCTGGTAGGTTATCTCTGGGATGGCCCCGTACACACACGGCTTGGTGATCTCTAGGGTGTTGTTTTGTCCAGGTTCTGAGAGAGAGAAAACACAATTGAGCGGAAGCTCTGGAGAAGATTCTGGCACGATCTAAGACCCTCCTTGCCAAGGTTCTAGATCCGTGAGGTGCTCGTTCTATCCACTAGTCTTGTATCTCCGGCAGATATACAGATTACGCGGATAGCCCGAGGACCCGGATCTGTCCCCGTGACGCCGGTTGAGGGTCTGGTCTATCAGGGTTCACTGGAAAGTCGATACTGTGATCCCCCCTACACGGTGGTCAGGAATCCGTTTTTGGTGTCCCGAACCTGTAATCCGGGCCAGGCCAAGTCCTGGCCCTATTAGAGACAAGTAGTGGAGTTTACCACGGATTTCTGGTCATTGAGTCAGAGGAGGGTCCGTTCGACTCGAAAGTCCAAGAGCCCATGCCCTAAAGTCATAAAAATTTAACGAGACGATATTGGGCTCGGCCCAACACGAGCTATTGGGCCGCTGAATGTTTGAAGGATTTTTCTGCATCAACAGTATGGTTGAGTTTTTTTTTTTTTTTTTTTTTTTAAGATAGTAAGGAATAATATATATATATATTTATATATATAATGAATAATGATATATTTACTTATTCATATAAGGAATAATGATATAGTTTTTTCTTATTTACTTCTTTATATAAGAAGTAATGCTATTTTACTTTTTATATTAGGAATAATAATATAACTTTTTTATATTATATGCAATTATGCATACAGTATATATGTATGTGTTTTACATAATGGATAACTAATATATCAATATGAAGAAGAATACTATTAGAGATAATGAGTTAATAAACTTATAAAGCTGTAAAAAGAAGGTGCTCGGCAGAACTTGGCACGTAACAACACTGTAATTACACAAATAAAAAACATGGATTATTAGAGAGAAAAAGAAAAGAATTCGTCTAAAACTATATTGCATAATATATATATATATGTTAATGCGTAAAAATAACTTTAATTTAGAGTCGGATCCAAGGTTCGGGTCCCGGGTTAGACCCACTGAACACTTGGATGATTGAATGCTGAGACAACGCTGGTTGAGTGATGATCGTCAAAGCTGGAGGCGAATCAGTCGTCTTGGATGAGTCTCCGGGCTGTTCTTGGCGAACTTCCCTCGTCGGGGCGAAGTCCGTGTCTTGGCGAAGCTCCGGTCTTGATGATTCTTCATGATTTCCCTTCCTTGGCGAGCTCCTACGGCGGGGGAAGACCTGCAAAAAAGGGTAGATCGGGCCCGTGACCCGTCGCTTATGGTTGGGCGAGGCTGCTTACGTATCTCAGTTTAAGAGAATCAGGTCCCACGTAGTTCAGGGTTAGTGATAAATGGCGGGTGAATGACGATGTAGTTTGACTCGTCGGAAGTGCTGATGTTGGCGGCGCGGGGGTGACCCTAGGCCGAGCGGCGAGGGTATTACCAGCGTGAATCCTCCTTGTCGACCTCGTTGGTATTGGCGAGCTCGTTGTGGCGAGGGCCTTAACCTGACGAGGGATGCTCCTTTTCGACCTCGTCGGTGTTTGCGAGCTCGTTGTGGCGAGGGCCTTAACCTCATGAGAGACGCCTTCATTGACTCGTCGAACAACCCTCCTATCGAGGTTGAGACTTTACTCTAGATCTCTTCTCAGACGAGCCTTTGCCGGCGAGCTCTCAATACTCGCTGGAGAAGAGGGTGAATTTTTAGAGAGAGAAAGCTAGAGAGAGAAGCTCTGGAGAAAGCTGTGAGTGAGTGTGGAAATGAGAAGGGGAAGACTCCTATTTATAGGAAAACCAATTTCCTGAAATTGCACCTCAGGGGGCCTGCGAATTTCTCTCCTGCCAGGAGGGGTTTGCCGCGGCTCCTAACCCTGTCGAAGGGCTCATCGGTGCTTCTTGATTTGTCTTTGATGTCTTCTGGTTGTCCGGGGGAATCTGAGGGATTTCCCGGGGATCTTCGTGAGCTCGGTTCTCCTCGTCGTGTGGAATAATTGTAAGTTATTCCTCTGTCAAGCTGTGGCGAGGATGCTCGCCAAGCCATGGTCTTCGTCAGGTGATGGTACCTAGTTGGGCCCTGGTACCTTGTCAGGCGAGGTACCTCCTCAGGCCAGGGTCGTCGAGCCATGGCGCCTTGTCATGCAAGATACCTCGTCAGGCCAGGGTCGTCGGGCCGTGGTACCTTGTCAGGCAAGGTACCTCGTTGGGCCGGGGTCGTCGGGCCGTGGTACCTCGTCGGGCAAGGTACCTCGTCAAGCCGGGGTCGTCGGGCCATGGTACCTCGTTAGGCAAGGTACCTCGTCAGGCCGGGGTGCCTTTCAAGGACTTTGTCTTCTTCGTCTTTTTGACTCCGGGCCTCGCCAATGTCTTTGTTCATGGGCCTCTGGTCTTTGACATCGCCGGTGGGCTTTGAATTTTATTGATGGGCTTTGACTTTTTGCCAAAAGAGGCCCAATTTTTATATGTTCCAAAAAATGCATATAACAATATATATTACACAATTAAAATACAACATAAAACAAAATGACAACCTGTGATAACCAATGAAAGAGAGTGTGTGGGAGTTTTGAAAGAAGAATTCTATTAGAGATTAATAAACTTATAAAGCTCTAGAATAAGTTCTTTTACTTGGTGGAATGTGCTCGACGGAACTTGGCAAGTTGTGACACTGCAATTACATAAATAAGAAAACATAGATTATTAGAGAAAAAAATAGAGTTCGTCTAAAAAATAACATATAATATGTCGTTATCAAAAACCTATTTCCACAACTATATATTGCATAATATATATTTATATATATATATATATATTGCATAATTAAAATATAACATAAAACAAAATAACAACGAATGATAACCAAAAAAAGAGAGTTTTTAGAGTTATAAAGTGAAAGAGACTCAGGTACGAAATTTGTTTGTGTATTATCTTACACACACCAAAGGCTATATATATGCTAGTAAACATATAATAAAAATATTTTTAATTTTTAATTTGCATCAATACAAATGAAATAAATGAAAACATTAAGGATACGTAATAAAAAAAATCTAAACATTACTTCTTGGAATAGAAAAGATCAAGAGTAATCATTCTCTAAAAAATTGTAACCTAAATAGTAATTCTCTTAATCACATTAAAGTGCATATTAATATTGTTCAATTAATTAGCGAAGTCGGAAAATAAACCGACTGGTTATATTCATTGTCTTGAATTAAATACATATTACAAATACGTTAAAATACATATCAAGCAGTGAATATTGAATATGCTTTGTATAATGTCATAAATTGATAAATTAGAGTAAATTGAATATGCTTTAGTGTGATATTAAATTGTATAAATTGATAAATTAGTATTCATGCCTTTAAAAAAAAAAAAAAAAAACTCACAAAACGTATCAATTAAATGTCACACTTGGTGTTAAATAATAAAACGATATATATATATATATATATATCATAAATGGTATGAGTTTTCTTTTAATAAATGGTACGAATTTTTTTTTAATTCAAAATTCTAAAAAATTAGCATTTGAGCATGTCTATATAATAAAATTGTCTAGAGAATACTTTTTCATCATGCTTTAATATATATAGATTTAGTCAAAATAAATAGGGAAATTTGCTTATTTATAACCCCAATTTTTATTTTTGGCAAAAATATACCCTCAAGTTTCACAAACATCTAAAGTATACCCTTGGTGTTTGATTTGATAATTTTACCCTTCATTTTCATATTTTTTTTAATTATTTATTTAAACAATTCAAAAAATAAAACTCTAAACATAAGATATATTTTGGTGAAAAATGAAAGTAGACAAAATTTAAAAAATTAAACTTTGTAAATAAGGAGTAATTTAGGAGGTATATACTAAATTTGAGTGTTAGTGATATAAAAAAAAAAAAAAACTCGACTTCATGTTTTGTGCTACAAAAATTCGATGAACGATTGGTTCATCAGCCATTACTGTCCAGGGAAAATCGAATTTGGGATGTGCAAGTGTGAGTTTGTGTTTCGAATTTTTATTATGTCATTTCTTTTTCAATCTATGTTCCTCTATATTCAAATAAGTTAAAATGAAGGTTCTCTTTTTCAAAATTTCAAAAATTTAAAAATATATATGGTCGTATTTAATAAAAAATCATTAATGAAATTATATAATAAATTTGAGCGTCTAGTGAGTTAAATGTTAGTAGTATATGTCTCAATTACAGCGTACAATCAAATTAATAATTTTATTCAACGATTCCGTCCAAATATACAAGTCATACGCCACCACGTGAAAGTTCATCCAACAGCCATATATAGCATGGAAAAATAAAGGCGATATAAATGTGTATATATATTGAATGAAAACGACTGTTATTTCCCTTTTTACTACTCAAAGCAACAGAAACACTGTTGAAGGCATTTCAAGTAGTTCAAGCATTGAGTACAAAGTTTCCCAAATGTTGTAGGGTTTAATTGAGTGGGAAAGAAATGTTCCAAACTCAAAGTAATTAAACATTCTTTCATCAATGAACAATGAGATTAGGTTCTTACCCTATGAAAAGAATTGAGCTAAAAATGACCGAAGAAAACCGTCGTCCAAGCTCAGGAAAAACCATCACCTAGTAAGAGGCGATTCTCTCCTGCGGATATCTTCTCTCGACAGTGCCTATTCTCTGAGGCGGCCACACGATGTGTGTCACTCTTCCCGTCACTAAACCTAGCGGAACCTGTCAACAAAAATTTCTTCTGGTTCAGCCAATCTTCAGAAAATTGATAAGCCCCTCAATTTTACACATAGCTGCACTTTTCTCCCTGAAAATTTCTTTTTGGCGCACTTTGCCTCTTAAACTTTTCGACACGGTGCACTTTGATCCTGAATAATGCTGGCTGAATTTTCTAGCTTTTATATTTGAGGCAATTATCATCTTTATATGCTGTTTCCCTACTAGGTTATATGATTTAATTATTAAATTTTCTGTTCCGAATGATGATTTTCTGCAACAAATTTTAAGCACTTATTCAGCATTTTCTATCTTTCGTTTTCTTCACGCTGCGAGAGGGATATAAGTTCCCTGCAGGGGCGAGGTTTGAAGGATCGGAGTTTGGGTTAAGATCGGGATTCTGAAATGCACAGGACGACCCAAAACCGAGGGACAGAGAGCAAACTTGCGAAGAGAGAAAAACAAAATTCCTACCCACATCAAGTCTTAGAAAACATCCCTAACCGTGCAGGAATGATTTTCATTCGAGCTTTGTGGCTGTGAGCTATTATATAGCACCCAGGAGTGGTGGAAATATGAAGAAACAAATACGGTTCATGAATTCAGATTGCAACACGGAGTAAGAACATGACGGGTACTTCAAAAATAACTAGGAGACGGCCACGATACCACTAGATTCTGACATTCAGGAACTTTGAGTATCTTTTGCAGGTTAAAGTGTCTTTCTTAGAATGGAAGGAGGCAATAAGTTTCAGAGAGACCGAAGATCTGAGATCGAAAACCTATTCATCCCTTTGGAGATATCCGATAAAATTGGAACGATAAGGGAAGACTAATATGGCCCCTGCGCAAGGATGACACACACAAATCGAAAACATATTATCCCATTGATATCGCATCGAAGAATGTACCGCCCATTTAGCATACGAGTTAACTAAGCATATGAATAACAAAATCTCATGATGTTAAGGAGACCTAGCCTAATGATACAAAAGATATACGTCGCGATGAAAGAGCGCGCTTACCGGGCCGAAAGAATTTGAGTCTAAGCTTGAAGCGGGATTGTCTCCCTCGACCCAGCAGTGTCCCGGCGGAATCCTTCGCACATCGGAGGACTGTCTGGTTCCAATCCAATCACCAGGCAACCCAATGATCCTCTTGATATTCCTCTCCTTGTGATTTTCCGGCGATCTGCGCGTTTCAAAACCACGTTAAAACACGAGCACCACGATTCCAACCCGGTTATGGCGGCTCTTCTGGCTTGTTATTAGCCACTCAAATCAAGAAGATCGACAGATCACCTGAAAACTACGACATCGCCATGCGAGAACCTGTAGTTTTCGAGACACAGCTTCTCAACCAATACATAGTCATCTGCGCAATCAGAGCTCTCTAAATTGTTCAAGAAAGCATGGACACAGCACAAATGGCAGAAACAGGTGAGTTTCTCGTACCAATCGGAGAGGCGTTTCCGGGATTGAAGGTGGGAGACATAGAGGCGCCGCGAACCGCCGCTACACTCGCGTATCGATCGGAAACAGCGAGGCCGATGAGCCCGAAGGTGAGAGCCTTCTTCGAGGAACTCCACAAAATGCTCTGAGCTCCCATGTCACGAAGATTTCACCAGAGATGAGATGGTGGTCGACTGGTCGCTGCGGCGGAAGCGAGTGACTGAGCACACTTCGCCGGCAAAAAGACTCGAAGTTTGTTCCATTTTTCTTTTCCTTAAAATTTTATTTTGAGGTTGGTTTTGCAATAGGCCAATTGTTTATTGGTTTGGTTTGCTTGCAAAGAAAAAGAAATATTTAGCCCAACAGACCTAAATCGAGTTTTTGAAATTTTATGGAATAATCGTTTTTGTTTTTATGTCATAGCTTGTAATAGACCTAAATCGATTTCCACATGTAATTTGTAAAATCAAATGTTACGTTGAGAAAAATGTAGCTTTAATTTCAGTGCACGATTATGATTTTGGGTTAAACTACATGTTATAGGTATTTTTCGGAGTCCAAAAAAATTAAGGCTCAGCCCAAAAGGCCAAAGTGATTTAAAAAGCCCACAAAGGCGAACTCACCCGACCCCAAAAAGGGTCAAAGAGACTCGACCCAAAAAGTCAACAAGACTCGGCCCAAAAAATCAGCGAGACTCGGCCCGAAAAAATCCGTACAAAGTCTAGTTACTTCTACCGCAAAAAGAGCATTTAAAAATCATTTATTAAAAACATCGCGCATCAAGCATCGTAGACACGTGTTTTCATCTTTCCAAAAACGTCCTTTGAGGCGCGAGTTTTTGCTTTTTCAGCGTTGTAACTCCACGGTTATTATAAATAAAAGAGCTCTCAAGCTTGCAGTATTCTCCAAAATATATATGGAAGGTTATCTATTGCGAAAACACTCGTAGACGCGCACGGTGAGTTATTTCAAAAGATGCCAAACCTGCACACGCAAAGTGGCTGGAGGGTTATCTATGGAACACCCCTGTAAACGTTAAACTAAATGTTATCCATGGAAACGCCCCCATGTACAAAAAAGCGTAGATTGAAATATCCGTAAAAAAGGCAAACAATAGTTTTTCCGCAAGGAAAAGCCATCCAAAAAACTAGGGTGTTAATGTTATGGGTATTTCTCGGAGTCTAGAAAAATTGAGGCCCAGCCTAAAAAAAACGTGCCCAACAGGCCAAAGCGATTAAAAAGTCTAGAAAGTCGACCCGACCCCGGCCCAAAGAGGGTGAACGAGACTCGGCCCAAAAAATTAGCAAGACTCGGCCCGAAAAAATTAGTAGCAAGTCTAGTTACTTCTACAGCAAAAAGAGTCTTCAAAAATCAATTATTAAAAGCATTGCGCATCGAGCATCGCCCGTCGCGCATCGAGCATCGTGCACCGCGCAAGCAATATCTTAATTGCTCAATGGCCCAACAAAGTAATTATTAATTAGTAAGAGGTCTCTGCACCCTTCTATAAATAGAAGCTCATTTTGATCAACTCAGAACAATCCGAAATAACTCACAAAAACGTTGTCTAAAGCGATAAAACCTATGTTTTCCATTCTCGTAAAAATCCCGACTTAATCACTCGACTAATGTTGAGCGTCGGAGGTCGATACAGAGCCACCCCCTCCGTACCCCTTTAAATTCATGTTTTTTCGTTTTCTCAGATAAAGAGCCTGAGGTATCAATTCGGGGAAATATTTCCAGCCTATCAAGAAAGAAGAATCAAGCTTCAAGACCCCATTTGGCCGTCAAGTGGTCATCGAGCCCGACTCAAAATAAAAACTTTGGTCGCTTTTAAGTGTTGATCTATTTTTCGGCATTAACACTACATATATTTATCACTCAATGAAAGCAACAGAATGTTGATGCCGTTTTTGTGTGTGTTGAAGTTTAAGAGCGTGAGGGGAACATGCGGCTAAGAAAGAGAATCATGAATCGATTTTTTTTTTTTTTAAGAATGATGAGTCGCATTAAACTTTTTAAGCCCCCTATACGAGTGTGGCTTGGGAGGGAATAGTGTTGGACATATTTTACATATGCCCTCTATTCAGATGCTAATCTCGCTTATATAAGACTGTGGTCGTTTACCTAGGAATGTATAGTACTTATTAATGTTAATCTTATATAGTTATCTTCGGAATATATATAGAAAATATTAATTGAATGTTTGATCCGTAGTTCTTTAACTTGCTATCGTGCTTAGTCATCACAAGTAGTCTATTGTGAGGAGGTTTGACTATCACGAATAAGGAACTTAAAAGGTTCATGGTCTAGATTAGAAATGGGAATTTCTAAGGCGTAAACGACCATTGATGAATTTAATCACATTAATGTGGTGATCTATTACCGGATCATAGTGCGGTCCATGTACTGTTAAGTTTTATCAGGTGTGAAGTGACTTCATACTGGACGGACTAGACTTATATCCGAAATCATCAATTAAGTCTGTCACTGATGATAGTACGATAGGGTCGTTTAGATGATCAGATAGGAATAGGTTGATGTCCTGAGCATTATGGACTTGTACGTTTCAACTTATATAATCTTTGATTTAATCGTTACATAGTACAACTTAGTACTCCCAACACTTTTATTTTGGGATTACACAGTTGACCGGGATAAGTTGCATAATGGCATATATGGACAATATCTTTATGATACTCTTATTATGGTTTGTGGCAAACGAACAAGTACTCATGATCAGCTCATCGGATTCATCATTCCATGAGTGAGTAGTTTGTAATAATCATAGATTAAGATAGTGTCGTCAAAAGGGCAGAACGGTAAAATTACCCTTTTGATGAGTATCATAATAACAGGAAAGCCTAGTATACCAGAAATCTGATTGTATCAATGGACACTTGTGTTCAGGAAGATAATATCATTATACACTTGAGAGTTCAGCCGAGAGCTATAGTGGAATATAATCGAGGTTGGTAAAAGTCTACACTTTTACCGTAGCTCGAGTGTGTACGTCCATTAGTCCCCTTTGTAACTCCACAAGGATGACAATGCAATTATGTTTAAATGTGTCATTTGAACATAGGATATTCCAATCAGACTCGGTTCGTGATTGTTGTCACGAATCACTGATTACCCTAAATAGTGGCAGAAGTACCAGCGTTTGGTAAGCCAATGAAACTGGAAAAAGATGATTGAATTTAATCCTTGGACATCCCCAGAGTTGTAGAAAATTAAATTCTGGTAAAGTTATCTTTTTGAATCGAGTCAATCTGACGAATGATTTGAGATTTATGATAATAACGTTTTTTTTTTGTCCACGACTAAAATGACACTATTATTTAAATAAAAAAATAGAGAAATTAAATATTGGTATTTATACCTGGAATTTTTAAATGAGAGAGATATTTAAAATCGATTTATATATATATATATGCGTTTTAATAATTAATAAATCTTGAAAATATAAAGATTTGATTTATTAAATCTTTAGGGTATTTTCTAAAAAAGATTTAAATTGGATTTATTCTTTATTTGATTTATTTATTTAAATCAGATCTTTGAGTGAATATCTCCAAGTGGTTGGAGTAAATTTCTCATAATTGGTTGAGAGATTTTCTCCAAAGTGGTTGGGCCATTCCTTACAAATTGGGTAACCTGGTGACCCAAAAGAACACACCTTACAACACAGAGAAATTGAAATCTCTCTCTCTCTCTCTCTCTCTCTGAGTTTCTACGATTTTCTCTGAGATCCTCTCAGGGTTTTTCGGGTTTTAGGGATTCGAGTACTATCCAGTGGGAGCCCACACATCCCCGCGACGTAGTCCCGGAGCATACATCGGAAGACTTTTGGGTGAATCTTCTTAACAGAAATCCCAGATAGCCTCAAGATCAGAGTCAGATAGTTTCTTAAAGCTTCAAGAACGGATTCAAAGACTTTGAATTTGTTAAGGTACATGTTCTTGATATTTATTGATTATAAAGATATTATTTATAATACTCAAGGCTCGGAATAAAACAACGAACATGTTAATAAATTAAAATAATTAATTCATCATGATTTGGGAAAATTAATTGTAAGTTGTTTTTGAAACAGACGGTTTGACATGGTTATTGGTATGAGACTCTAACCCAGTAAATTTTTTAAAGGTCAAACCGTGTGACAAATCAACGATTACAATTTCTTATTGGTCAGCGGAGATCCTTTTAGGGTCTGGATCCGCAGATACGACTAGCAAATAGTACTTCACATTAGATTGTTATTGGTAACAACCTAACGAGCATCCTGAAGAAAGGTCGTGACTACTTGGTTACAACTTGAATCATTCAAAAGCAATGGTTCAATACTTGACGGAACAGACTCCAACTAAACCATATTTCCTATAGACTTAATTGCAAGTTTAGCCAAACTATAGGCAATTTCATTACAACTTCTCGGATTAAAGTACAAAACTATGGCATAAATCTGAGTAGTTATTTGACGAGTATCGGAGATAATGGAGCCAAAAAGAGGATTGGAAGTAGTGTTTAAAGTTTTAACCAACCCCAAGCAATCCGACTGAATTCGAATCTTCGACCAACCCTGATCGACTATTAAGAAGCACAAATTTTATGTGGTTTACCTAGTTAGCGAGTTTCCCTCTTCACGAGAATTGCACTAGATCTGTAGAATTTTACATCAAGTTTTTGAAGAATTATCTCTGTTTTCATGAAAAGCCTCAATCCTTTTTACAAATGTGAACTCATGTAGCTTCATAGGCGTTTCCGCCCTTGTGGTGCGTCTCAAATTCTTTTTTGTCTCACCCAAGAATTCTAGTAATTAAAGGGTTCCCAAGGCGCTTATTTGAGTATTGGAAAGACGTGATGTAATGTTGAATGGCCGCGGCTATTTGTTTGAATTTTTCAAGTATAATTAAACTCAAAAGTTGGGGAAAGTACTACAAAAATACCGTGATTTGGAGAATACCGACAGAAATTCTACAATAAACCATTTTGTTTCATAGAATACCAGTTATGTACCAATGGAAAATTGAATACTTGATGATAAAAAACCAATTGGTCTTCCACTTTTTTATTTATAAAGTATTGTTGCTATATAGAGAAAACAATGTGACTAGTGTATTTTATTTCTACACATATATACTATTGCAGATACTATTATTTGTTATATACTTTAATGAAGAAAATATTATCATTTTATAAAATATTAGTCGGTACACCCATAAACTATTATCGGCAAAAATTGTCGTTCTATAAGTTACCCGCCGGGATTCGAAATATACCCGTAAAATCAATTATTGGTATTAACTGATCGGTATTGGCATTTTAGACACTGAGTTACATTCATATTATAGAATGTAATATTTGACACTGGTATTAACTAATCGGTATTTGTTTAAGCAGAGCAGATAATAATATTAGGTTAAAGGCTTCATCAATTAGGGTTTTTTTTTTTTTTTTTTTTTTTTTTTTTTTTTTTTTTTTTTTTTTTAAAGGCTTCATTAAAGCTCATATAAATATTAGACCAAGCTCTTCTTTTCATCAATTTTTACAAGACCAACAGAGAGAAGAGAGAGAAACATACAGTGATCATTGTTTACAAACATCCTTAAAAAAGACGATAAAAAAATATGGAGGATGATAAGTAGGAGATTGTCTCATGAAATTATATGCTTAGGAGGAGGAGAAGGTGTCGATGATGGTGGTGTGGAGGGGGTCGCTCAGGTGGGTGGCCCAGTTGTTGAGGGGTCCCTTGCCGGTAACGGCGGCCTGCACGGCAAACCCGAGGAAGCCCACCATGGCGAGGCGCGCGTGCTTGATCTCGGCCAGCTGGAGAACGGCCTTCTTCTCGGGGTCAGCAGCGAGGCCCAGCGGGTCGAAGAACTTGCCTCCCGGGTACAGCCTCATCTCCGGGTCCAGCTCCGCATTCCTCTGGAACTCGATGTACCCGATCACCAACACCTCGATCCAGATCAGCGTCGTGATCGAGAACGGCAGTGGCTGTCCCAAGTACGACGATCCATCCACGAGCTCAACCTGTAAACATATATTTAATCATCATTTCCGGTGTCACGAAGAGTTTGAAATTTGAAATTCAGAAATAAAAATTTAAGTGCTAATCATTTGAGCTAATTCTCATTGACCTAAATAAATCTTCATAGTAATAATGCAGTTAATTATAAATTAAAGTTAAAGAGAGAGTTAATCAATATATAATTCAGAAAAAATAAAGTAAGTTATAAATGATTAAAACATCTACAAAATTCAAACACAATTGAAGTACTACTACTAATATATAATCAAAGTTGAAGAAGAATGAATCAAAATAAGGTTGACCACAAATGCATGTGAGTGACGTACCTTGCCGGCGTCTTGCCAGGTGACGCCGGTGAGCCACTCCACGGTGAGAGCGCCGAGGGTGGCGAGCATCGCCCACCGCCCGTGGATGAGCTCGCATTCGCGGAAGCGCTGCAGCCCGAACACTTCTGCGTAGGGCTGGAACGGCGTCGACTTCACGTCGTCGAACTCCGTCCTCGTTCCGATCACAGCCCCGTACTCGTTCTTGGCCAGGTTCTGGTCCAGTGAGTCAAGCTCGAACTGCAGGTACTCCGCCGGCTTCCCAAGCCCGAACGGGTCGAACCCGTAGTCGCCCACCAGGCTCCCGTCCAGATACTCGGGCGCCTTTGCCCCGGGGAACCACAGCGGCCTGTCCGAGAATGTCTGCCTCGCAGCCTTCTTCGCCGGCGCCTTCTTCTTCCCGAACCCGAACCGCGCCTGCACACGCCCTGCGCTCGCCGCCTGCGCCTCGTGGAGGCGCGTCCCCATGAAGGAAGACGCAGCTGCTGCCGTGGTTGCCGCCGAAGCCATCTTGGTCGGGTCGGGTCAGATCACTTGCGTAGTGGTGGTGGTATGATATGGTGGGAAATGGTTTGGGAGTCTTTGCAGGGAGAGTGACCACACTTATTTGCAGGGGTTTGTGGTGATAGGGAATTCGCGAGGAGCTTTGTTGGATTATCCGTGGCGAGGAGCGTGGGCCGTCAGATCGGGAAGCGTATCCATCTGATGGCTCTGATTGGGCAGGGCTTATCCTCGCCTTATCCTCGAAGGGTAAGTGGGGCCGGCTTGGGGTGTGTGTGGGCGTTGGGAGGGCTTGTGGCTGAGGTTTGTGCTGCCACACAAAATCTGAGGAGTTTCATTGGTGGTTGTCGTTTTTAAAAGTGTTTGGTTTGATTGTGTTTTGGTGCTTTGTGTTGTAAATGCTAAATAAATACTACTAAATAGGAATTCAATACTAAAAACTATAGGAGAGCGAAAGACTAGATATGATCTAAACATATAGTTGGGCTCTTTAGGGTAATAACCAAACTTGAAAGTGTATTTAGCAAAATAGTCAAACTTTGGTTAATTTTGTAAACTAGCCAATTAACCATTTAAATGAAATTTCAATTACATTGTTGCCCTTATGTATTAAAAAATAAATAAAAATTCAATACGTATTTTGGGGCTAAATTATTCGGTCAAAAAATATTTCATTAATTGAAAATCTGGTCATTAATTGAAAATGGTATTAATTTGGTAACAACCCAATTCAACAACCATTACTCGTTGACCCCTATTTTTAAGCTGTTTTTCAATTTTTAAAATCAATTCATTTACCACTGTATTTCTCTCTCCTCAGACCCACACTCTCACCGAGCTTTCCCCTCTTTTTCGAGCTTCCATCATCGGCGACCCATCACCGGCTATTAACGGAGAAACCATCACTGGCTATTAACGGGTATGGTATTCAATTATTCAGCACATGCATTGTGTTTTGGTTGGTTAAATACACGATTTTGGTTTCTTTTTTTTTTTTCTCTGTTAATTTGCGTTTTTTGGGTTGATTCCGAAATCGATTGCAGTAACCGAGCTTGAAGAGAGTTTGAAGCAATTTCTCTCTCCTCAAACCCACACTCTCACCGAGCTTTCCCCTCTTCTTTGAGCTTCCATAATCGGCGAAACAATAAACGGCCATTAACGGCAAAACCATCACCGGCGACTCATCACCGGCCATTAACGGCGAAACCATCACCGGCGACTCATCACCGACCATTAACGGCGAAACCATCACCGGCGACCCATCACCGGCTATTAATGACTTGCATTAACGTTAATTAACAACGTAGACAAATATGTATGTTGCATTAACATGAATTAGCAACGTGAATCAACGAACATTAACACAAATTTAACATGAATTAACATCGTAGACGAATCTGTGTTTCATCGAAGTGAATTAGCAACGTGAATTAACGAACATTATGAACACGAGTTTTTTTTTATCGGAGCAAGAATACTCGTCGTTGAGTAAAATATATTTGATAAAGTCATATTACAAACATTAATATGAATTCCTTGATCAAATTAACTATATTACAAACATTAACGCATGTACATTTTATGAATGGTTTATGAATTGACTAACAAGTGGCAAACTAATACCATGTACACCAAAATCAACACGCAAAATCAGTAAGCAAAAATACATTTCAAAATTCAAAAACAATAATTGAATAGTTTTCTATACATTCACCGGCAACAAATACACTCCTGAGTCTCGACGAACGACGATTTCAATCAATCCTCTATCGGGGACTTGTTTTGACAAAACACTGCAAGAACCAACGATCAAACTGTTAAAGATAATCCTAAATAAACATGAATAATCCAAAATAAATACACAATAAACTTGAATTAAAACGAATTAACACAATATTAACATGAATAAACTAGATGATAATTTGACAGATTTTAACCCGTTAAATTATGTTAATCCATTAACAACAATGATTCAGAATTCAGAAACAAGAAAACACATAAAAGCGTATCTTAACAGAGACTTTAACATGAATCGACAGAAATCTGCCATGAATTAAAGAACATTAAACAAGAATTAACACGAATATACAGTGTATTAAACGAGAACTTACAGTTTTTGCCACTTATTCCTTCGCGAGCTCCACGTCGTTCGAAGGAGGTGACTTCAAGCGTAGCGACGACGGCGAAGGACGGGGCGACTTCAAGCGTAGCGACGACGGCGAAGGACGAGGCGACTCCATTGATGGCGTTCGGAGCTTGGCGCTCGAAGAGGTGGTGGAAACATAGGTGAAGGTGGAAACCTCTTTTGCAATTATTTGAATATTAAAATACAAAAATACTATCCTAATTAATAGCAAAAGATGTTACAATCAAAGATTTAGTCTCATAAATTTTGAGCTTCCTCATTAATCGTTGATTGATTCTACGTGATTGCTATATTTTTTTAATTTTTTTAATTAAATTTAAAAACGATCAGTTAACATGATTTGTGCTGATTAATTTAATTCTCATTTTAATTAATTACGAAAATTATAATCCAAAATGATTAATTAAAGGGTAAAACAGGGATAAAAATTGTTATTAATATGCCACCTCATGTTAATTGGCTAGTTTACAAAATTAACCAAAGTTTGGCTATTTTGCTAATTATATGTTTCAATTTGGCTATTTGGAGCAATTTCTCTTCTTAATATATGTTGTTAAGGTCGGATTTGGTCAAATCCATCCTCAACACAACGCGTGTCGTTTTGTCCCATAAATGACGTAAGAGGAGGGCGAGGAAGTTCGTTGACCGATGGTCAACCAAGGCACATCCTCGAGGGGGTTTAACCCGCGATGAAGTCTAAAGGCAACCCGCGATGAAGTCTAAAGGCATCGGCGACGAAGCGTGCAGAGCCGAATGACCACTGACGAGACGTGCATTTAATGCAGCCCACCTACCCACTCTGGCATTCTGCTCTACGAATGACGCAAAGCATGGGCTAGCCACGCTTCCATCACATCACTACGAGAGAAGCTAGTGATTGGACGCGACAAAGGGCGGGAAAGAGGTGAGAAGGCAGATGTAAGCTCTATAAAAGCTAGATTCAAGGAACAAGAAAGGGGGAGAGAGGCAGAAACCCTAAGCCTAGAAATACATACTTAAACCTCATGAAAAGGAAGGAGCAGGAAGGCTCCCGGGAGCAAAGACTAGAAAGGAATGAGCAGGAAGGCTCCCGGGAGCAAAGACCAGAGAGGAAGAAGGAGCAGGAAGGCTCCCGGGAGCAAAGACCAGAGAGGAAAGAGCAGGAAGGCTCCCGGGAGCAAAGACCAGAGAGGAAGGAGCAAGAAGGCTCCCGGGAGCAAAGACCAAAAAGGAAGGAGCAGGAAGGCTTCCGGGAGCAAAGACCAGAGAGGAGGAGCAGGAAGGCTCCCGGGAGCAAAAAGCAGAGAGAAAGAAGAAAGATAACGCTAACCACATTGAACTACGTGATGACCTGATCCCGGTATACCGGGTACGTAGGCAGCCTCGCTGAAGCCGGCGAGGTGCGGCATCAAATCCTATTCTTATCCTTTTCCTTCAATTGTCCAGCTACTCAATGAAAGGAAACCGAGCTCTCGTCGGAAATATAATAAATCAAAGATATTCACTGATCATTGATGTTAACTTGTTCTTTGTGATTATTTTTGTGACTGCGAGAGGGTGGTGAAAATCGCCTTCTACAGTTTGGCGCCCACCGAGGGGCTTTGTTTTCTTTCTAACTCACAGCCAAGAACTTGGAGGAAAAAGAGATCTCAGCGAACGACGGAATCATCTCCAACGATGGGGAAGAAGGTACAGTGGCAAGTCTCCAACAATTGCTAGCTGAGGCGAAGGCCACAAAAAAGACGGCGAAAGCCGAGGAAGCAAAAGAGGAGGCGGAAGAAGAAGCGGAGGGGAACCGACGGCTCATCCTCCTCATGGATTACGCCTCTGCCGATCAAAGGAGAGACGCCCAGAAAATACGGTGGCTGAAACCTTCTATCTCGTGGAAGAAGAGGGGCTGTGACCGGAGGAGGAAGCAGCGATCTTGGCAAAGAAGCGTGAGTCGAGAGGCAAAAAGAAGCAATTCTAGAAGAAGGAAAACAAAGAAGAGATGGTCCATCGATGAGACCAAGAGGAGTAGAAAAAGAGGTCAAGAGCAAGAAGTCGGTCGACGAGGCCGGAGGAAGCTCGAAGTCCGTCGACGAGACCGGGAGCAAGAAGATGGTCGACGAGACCGGAAGCTCGAAGTCGGTCGACGAGACCGGGAGCAAGAAGATGGTCGACGAGGCCGGAGGAAGCTCGAAGTCGGTCGACGAGGCCGGGAGCAAGAAGATGGTCGACGAGGCCGGAAGCTCGAAGTCGGTCGACGAGATCGGAGGCAAAAAGACGGTCGACAAGTCTAGGAGCACAAAGTACGAAGAAGTTTCTCACAAAGAGGTTCGAGGAAACCAAGAGCACGAAAACGGCGACGCCCATCCGTCGGCTGCTTCTACGGGCTCGTCGCCAATTTCCTATAAGCACGACTCGATGAAGGAGAGCCCCTTCGAAAATTCGTCGGCAAATCCAAGGACACCAAGCGAGGGTTTCGGGATCAAGACGTCGTCCCCATCCAAACCCTAAGACACGACGAGGTCTATCCTAACCAAGGCGCAAAATCGGCGACGAAGTTGGCTGACCTCATCGCAAAAAGGGTAACAATATACATATATCTACAAAATTACAAACATACCGGCGAGAGTGCCGAGAAAATAAAAAAAAAATACGGCTAGGGCGCCGAGCAAGCCCATACCGGCGAGAGTGCCGAGAAAATAAAAAAAAAATACGGCTAGCGTGCCGAGCAAGCCCAAACCGGCGAAAGTGCCGAGAAAATAAAAAATACGGCTTGGGTGCCGAGCAAGCCCAAGCCGGCGAGAGTGCCGAGAAAATAAAAAAATACGGCTAGGGTGCCGAGCAAGCCCATACAGGCAAGAGTGCCGAGAAAATGAAAAAAAATACGGCTAGGGCGCCGAGCAAGCCCATACCGGCGAGAGTGCCGAGAAAATAAAAAATACGGCTAGGGCGCCGAGCAAGCCCATACCGGCGAGAGTGCCGAGAAAATAAAAAAAATACGGCTAGGCCGCCGAGCAAGCCCATACCGGCGAGAGTGCCGAGAAAATAGAAAAAAATACGGCTAGGGCGCCGAGCAAGCCCATACCGGCGAGAGTGCCGAGAAAATAGAAAAAAATACGGCTAGGGTGCCGAGCAAGCCCAAACCGGCGAGAGTGCCGAGAAAATAAAAAAATACGGCTTGGGTGCCGAGCAAGCCCAAACCGGCGAGAGTGCCGAGAAAATAAAAAATACGGCTAGGGTGCCGAGCAAGCCCAAACCGGCGAGAGTGCCGAGAAAATAATAAAAAAAGCAAGCCCAAACCGGCGAGAGTGCCGAGAAAAATAAAAAAAAATACCGCTAGGGTGCCGAGCAAGCCCAAAATGGCGAGAGTGCCGAGAAAATGAAAAAAAATACGGCTAGGGTGCCGAACAAGCCCAAACCGGCGAGAGTGCCGAGAAAATAAAAAAATACTGCTAGGGTGCCGAGCAAGCCCAAACCGGCGAGAGTGTTGAGAAGAAAAAAAATACGGCTAGGGTGCCGAGCAAGCCCAAACCGGCGAGAGTGCCGATAAAATAAAAAATACGGCTAGGGTGCCGAGCAAGCCCAAACCGGCGAAAGTACCGAGAAAATAAAAGAGGCGAGAGTGCCCAAAATGAAAGGCGAGAGAGCCTATGGCGAGAGTGCCGAGAAAAAATGGCGATAATGCCAAGCTAAAAGGCGAGAGTGCCTATGGGATCCTGGAAACTAATCGGCATCCCCTATAAAGCCCAGCGACACCCACAAACATTAACCACGGTGAGAGTGCCGAGCAATCAAAAGGCGAGAGTGCCGAGATAAAAGAGGCGAGAGAGCCCAAGCAGAAGGCGAGAGTGCCTACGGCGAGAGTGCCGAGATAAAAGAGGTGAGAGTGCCCAAACAAAAAGCGAGAGTGCCTACGGCGAGGGTGCCGAGCAAACCCAAAACGGCGAGAGTGCCTAGATAAAAGAGGCGAGAGAGCCCAAACAAAAGGCGAGAGTGCCTACGGCGAGAGTGCCGAGAATAAAAAGAGGCGAGAGTGCCCAAAACAGTGATCCTCGATCACGACCAACGTGTCGTCGGGAGGGACACTCCTTTCCGACGAGCACGTATTTTCCTCTTATACAACAGAGTAAGGCGTGATGCCCGACGACGACACACATGCCGAGGAACTATAGGTGATTCTTCAAACAAACAGAAAGCGAGGTGACGAATTTGAATCAGGATACTCAATATATATCCATACATCTCAATAGTTTGCAATTTTCAAAGTATAAGCAGATTTGTATATTTATACTTCTAAAATATGTCTTACATTTACGAAGTATATATTTACATTTACACTTTTATCTTCGAAGTATATATTACAGTGTTTACAGAGTTTAAATAAACAAGGAAAGTCTCTCGATGAAAAATCAACGACGCCTGGGTCGCATCAGCTCCCATCGGCGAATGACGTCGCCAACGAGGTCTGCTATGACGACCGAGCACTCTGGCTCATGACCAGGGAACCACGCCAATTTTCGAAGAATAACCTGAGAACAACACATAACAAGAAGAATAAAGGAAGCACGACAAGGAGAAGAAATAGCTCGGCAACATAACCACACAAGGCGCCGACGAAGCGATCGTCAACTTCGAGGATTAGTGAAGAAAAGCAATGCGAAAGAAAGAGTTACTCATGAGCAAGGCAAAGGTTACTACATCCGTGACATAGGCATCGTCATCACAAGGAGACTAGCGCTGGAAGAAGTTCATCGCCGCGATGAGTTCGTCGCTATAAGCGAGCTCGTCGTCGCGAGGAGCTTGCCGAAGAAAATCATCGCTGGAAGAAGTTCATCGCTGCGAGGAGTTCGTCGCTATAAGCGAGCTCGTCGTCGCGAGGAGCTTGTCGAAGAAGATCATCGCTGGAAGAAGTTCATCGCTGTGAGAAGTTCGTCGCTATAAGCGAGCTCGTCGTTGCGAGGAGCTTGTAGCCGAAGGGATGATCACCGCGGGAAGAAGTTCATCGCTGGGATGAGTTCGTCACTATAAGCGAGCTCATCGACGCAAAGAGATTTTCGCCAAGAGAAGCTCGCCGCCATAAGAAAGATGCTTCACCCAACGAAGCCAGTTACAACTCAGCAAGATTCTGCATCAGCTTCCCGAACGGAATCCACCGATCAAACAGACTATGATGATGTTCTCCGATAAAGTTTCTCGGGGTAACCGCGTCAACTAAAGTGGTCGACAGAGTTCGCAAATATCCTGGACAGTTCACCGTTACGCTCGTCTTTCATTTTACCAAGTGTATACACTTGATAAAATGGGGGACTAACTGTTAAGGTCGGATTTGGTCAAATCCATCCTCAACACAACTCGTGTCGTTTTGTCCCATAAACGACGTAAGAGGAGGGCGAGGAAGTTTGTTGACCGATGGTCAACCAAGGCACATCCTCGAGGGGGTTTAACCCGCGATGAAGTCTAAAGGCATCGGCGACGAAGCGTGCAGAGCCGAATGACCACTGACGAGACGTGCATTTAATGAAGCCCACTTACCCACTCTGGCAGTCTGCTCTACGAATGACGCAAAGCATGGGCTAGCCACGCTTCCATCACATCACTCCGAGAGAAGTTAGTGATTGGACGCGACAAAGGGCGGGAAAGAGGTGAGAAGGCAGATGTAAGCTGTATAAAAGCGAGATTCAAGGAACAAGAAAGGGGGAGAGAGGCAGAAACCCTAAGCCTAGAAATACATACATAAACCTCATGAAAAGGAAGGAGCAGGAAGGCTCCCGGGAGCAAAGACCAGAAAGGAATGAGCAGGAAGGCTCCCGGGAGCAAAGACCAGAGAGGAGGAGCAGGAAGGCTCCCGGGAGCAAAGACCAGAGAGGAAGGAGCAGGAAGGCTCCCAGGAGCAAAGACCAGAAAGGAAGGAGCAGGAAGTCTCCTGGGAGCAAAGACCAGAGAGGAAGGAGCAGGAAGGCTCCCGGGAGCAAAGACCAAATAGGAGGAGCAGGAAGGCTCCCGGGAGCAAAGACCAGAAAGCAATGAGCAGGAAGGCTCCCGGGAGTAAGGACCATAGAGGAGGAGCAGGAAGGCTCCCGGGAGCAAAAACCAGAGAGAAAGAAGAAAGATAACGCCAACCACATTGAACTACGTGATGACCTGATCCCGGTATACCGGGTACGTAGGCAGCCTCGCTGAAGCCGGTGAGGTGCGGCATCAAATCATATCTTATTCTTATCATTTTCCTTCAATTGTCCAGCTACTCAACGAAAGGAAACCGAGCTCTCGTCGGAAATATAATAAATCAAAGATATTCACTGATCATTGTTGTTAACTTGTTCTTTGTGATTATTTTTGTGACTGCGAGAGGGTGGTGAAAATCGCCCTCTACATATGTTGATGCTGAAATTTGCACCAAACTTTCGAGCGGCACAATGCCGTTGTATGGGCCGGGCCCAACGTCGCGTGTTGACTGTGAGTGGGCTTTAGGGCGTTGACTTGTTTGCACTTCGGGTCAGACGGATCCTCCACTGTCGGTGGACCAAGGGTCCGGGCTCTGTTCGCTGCCGGTCACCTCGTCGCCACTAGCGAACCGGGATGGGTCACAAGCAGGGGATGGCACTAGGGACGTGGTCTCCACGTAGGGAGGGTCTCGGTGAGATTCCGATGTGAGCCCTGACAGACGAGACCCTTCCGCCTGTGTCCCTAACGTCGATCCGGATACACGGCCGGTCCGCAAAGTCAGTACAGACAGAGGGACGGTAACACGTGTTTCGTAAATTGGAATCTAGACAGGCAGAATCGTACAGTCGTGGCAGGACCTTGTCCAGAGCTTCCGCCCTAGTCGCTTCCTCTGTGGTCTGGATCTCCAGATAATCTCCGGAGGTTTTGGACCTCTCGACCCGTATTGTGGGTCCTGATACGGGTCCCCGGTCTAAACGTGAAGTCGGTATATCTGCTAGAGATAATGGACTGTGGGATAGAATAAGCACCATGTAGAACAGAACCTAGCGGGGAAGATCGTAAACCGTGCCAGAAATTTCTCCAGAGCATCCGCTCTAGCCGTATTCCTCGCGCTCAGAACCTGGGCAAAAAAGCACCCGAGGTCGGGGAGAATCGGGGGGGCTAGCCCCTGATTCACCTCCGACGTTCAACATTAGGAAAGTACCCGAGGTGGGAGGGGTTTAAAGGGAGGAGGAGAGCTCTAGGAGCGAGCTTTCGAGAGAGTAAGCCGAGTTGTAGGCGTTTTTGAGTTGTTGTTGAAATGAGGAAACCGAAGCTCCTTTTATAGGAGGAGCCAGGGATTCAAACGTAGTTATATATTACTCCGGGAAGCCCCCGAAGTAAAATTATACATTTTTTGACTCCCTGGCACGTGACAAAACTGATGGCGCAAGTTTTACCCCCATCCGAGCTGTAACGCGCCCTCACGCGCGGCTTACTTGCGCCGTACTTCGGCCGAAACATGGCCACCAAGTTGATGACGTCATGGCGATAATGTCAGCCACAAGTGGGCACATGGAAGCACGTGCGGCACATGGTAGGACGTTTGGGGCCTGCTGGTACCACGTGGCAGCGTGTGGGGCCCTGCGGGGCCCGCTCGGGGTGCTTCCGGGGCCTTTTTTGGTCCCGGAAGTGTCCCGAAGCTAAATTTTACAAACTTTTTGTCCTTTTTTAGTATCCCGATATTTTTATGAACATCTGGATACTTTGTTTCGCGTAAACGGATCTCCGGTGAATATTTTGCTTAAAATTGAATATAAATTAAATAAAAGAAAACGTTGATTAAATAACTTTTCTTTTATTAATTTACAAAAATCAATTCCGTTAAACACCCATAACAATATCGTTTTTTTAATAAATCGTTTACCGTTATCGACGGATTTATCATTTGGTAACGGATTAAATTGTAGATTATCATTATCAGCACTTATCGAAAATTATAGACGGATTAATCAGTTATCGTTGAAAAAATTATAAAAATATTTTTTAAGAATTTATATACTCATTTATATATAGTGTGTCTAAAATATCAAAAATAAAATTACGACATAATATCATATAATAATAACATAATCAGTACTTAATTAATAATCTCATACACAAATCGATGTAATTAATAAGTATCAAACTCTCAATCCTATCATACAATACATAATCTCATTCGTAAATGTATGTAAATAAATAAGTCACAAATTCTCGTCTTAATCATACAATATAAAACTTTTTTACTTTTGTTGCAAGTGAGAGAAATTTTTTAGTAAATTTAATAATCTGAAAATAAAATGTAAAAATCTTAGTTATTTATAATTATATTCATCGTCCAAACTCCAAAAGTCGGCAAAACTAGAAATAAGTGAAAATATACTTCAAAATTTCTAAAATTCAAAGCTTTATTACTTTAGCCGCAAGAGAGTGAAAACTTCAAGAAATTGAAAACTATGAAAGTAAAATACGCAAACTCGGAGAATTATAACTATATTCATATTTCAAAATTCAAATTAATTACTATTAATTTAATTTTCCATAAAAATGTTATTATTAATAAACTAGTCAAAGGAAATAAATAAAAAAAGTTACAAATAAGGTTTGCATTTATTGACCTAATGCATAAGGTCGTACCTCAATTGACGATTTCGGCTGCGTTTTCTAAACTTCAGTAAGGCTTCATCGCTTCTTGGAAACTCCTTGTGATCTTCTAGGATGAACTCTTGGATTCCTCGTACCAAAGTGTGGGCTATGCCAACAGAACCTCGACACAAAAATAAAACTGATGGTTCTTTTAAAGTTATCGGATAAAAGATTTCACTAAGCCAAACCGAGGGAGAGATAGAGATAAGAGAAATTCCCCGACTCTAAAGTGAGGTATGTGAGTTTTCTCTGAGAGAAAGTTTGTAACATGTGTAGAATGAGCTTCTTATTTAAAAAGTCCAACCACCTGAGAGAAATTTCATCAACCAATTTACATATATATATATATGTATATATATAAATATATAATTAATTTTCAATGTAAGAGTACAGATTAAATCTTGACTAATCCAACGGATCGAAAATACTGTTGACTCAGTAAAAGCCAAAAATTAGATTTCAATATTCTTCATTATTCGAATATATATACATAATATAATAATTAATTTCAAATCTAATTGCTAACATTATATCTTAAATACATCTAATGGATTAAATTAATTAAGGAATAATTCAAATATCATGACTTGGTCACCAAGTCTAAATTTGAATTTATCCATATACATATTTTTTTAGTCCAACATTCTAGATTAAATCTTGACTGGTCCAATGGATTAAATTAATTTAAGGGTTTTTCTCAACTACCTAAACATTAGGTCTTTATGCCACAACTTTTGAAGTCCAAAACAAGCTACCACGAATTTGGCAGCAAGTAAATTTTTGAATATATATATATTCTTTATAATATAAATCTTTTAATTATTTATTAATTATTAATAATTTGAAATTAATTCCTATTAATAAATAAACCCAATAATGTAATTATAATATAATATTATCCTCTCTCTCATGTCACATATCAAAATGTCATGGTATAATAAAATGATATAATAAATGCAATCTGAAACTTTAGGTTAAAAGCATTAAATTGTTAATTCAACCGTCAGACGAATTGACTCAGTTCCATAAGATAAATTCACCATAATTAAATTTTTCACAACTTTCCAATTGATTCAATTCTATCATCTTTTGACAATTATATATTCCGTACCAAATTTTGATACTTTTTCTGTAAAAATTAAAACTATTTCCGAAGTCTGACACAAACTTCAGTTTTAATTACTATGTCTCATGTTTAAATAAAACATATATGATTATGTACGACTCGTCCATTCTGGAGTTATCTAGGGGACTATGAACCCAATCACTTTTACTCCAATGAACTACGATCAAGTTCGTTAACTTCGATGTTATTCCATTACAAACTCTAAGTTGTAATCGTTAGTGAAGTGGTATATATTATTCCTATCTCTACAAAGTGTCCATTAATACAATAAAATTCGAGTCATTAATCTATGATGGTTCTCACATAAGCAAGCGATTTATTGTTTTGCCCCTTAATGCCTTTTCCTCCTTTATTCCATCGGTGATATCGTAAACGACCCACTTACGATTACAAGCCGCAAGCTATGCACGAGTCTCGTTTTACTTCTCATGACAGACAAATAAGGGAATTATCATGAATTTGAAGAAAGCTATGTGATGTCCGTGTCTGAGAACGAGCTACCCTTCCCTGTCAACTGCCATGTTCCTAAAATAGTAGTGTTGGGAATTACATAAAATGTGTATTTTATAAGTTAAATCATAGAACAATCAAGTCAACCGTCTGGGTTTAAGATCAATAAGAACAATTAGATTAAGTTCCATTTTATCATCTTTTGTGACTTAATTCCAAGTTTTCGGTATTGGTCTTAGTTGAGTAACTTTTGGAATTTAATCAGTGCACTCCAGTATGAAGTCACTTCAAACTTAATTCACTTCTAGTGAGTGTGATACACACTTTCATCCAGAATAGGATGTATCCACTTAGTCATATTAATGACTCTATACAATTAATGTACTCCCACCCGATTATTAATTAAATCACAGACTCATTTATGTTCTTTTATTATATTATCAATTCTTCTTCATCTGATGATGAATTATAATTGCATTCTATTATGACCATGGATTAGCATTCAATTACTCAAAGAGAAACTATAATAAGATTATCATAATAAATACCAATTGTATTAAATCAATAATTCGTAATCTTTTACAGACAGGTAAAATCGTGTTGTTTAAGGGCATATCCCCAACAATATATTGGTTTTTTCCGTTAGTAAGATCAGTCAAGTAATAAATAATATGTGTCAATATCACATGGAGGAAGTGTTTCAAATTCTCAACTACCTCAAAAGAATCTCGATATTGGTTTTTTTCAGTAAGTGAGATTAGTCAATCTATATATTATAAAAGAAAGAACTTACAAGTGACATGGCAAGATGTTATCAAAGTATGACGAATTTTAATTTTCACAACTCCATAGGAAGATGAGAAACAACTCTAACAAAGCGTTAGAAAATCATTTATTCTAAGAATTTATAATTTTTTTTAATATGAATTTAATTTAGTTTTGAATATTGATTAATTCAATAAATGAAATTGTAAGTTTCACACATTTTTAATCGCATTAACAATATTTTTAAGTGACACTTAAATATATTTATGCCTAAAGTTTACAAATTTATTTTTTCTAACGTTTTACCATTTTGAACAATTTGTTTCCCACTCTAATGTTTTGTGGTTATCATTAAAACCTTTTTTTTTTTTTTTTTTTTTTACATATTTACCATTTTTTAAATAATAAAATTAGTGATTCATTTAATAGCAATGCATTATGCACACACTTTAAATAATACCTTCCTGCAACGTCTCCAATTATGCTCCAAAAGCCGACGAAGCCTTCTGTCTGGTTCTCCTAAAAGCAGCCACAAACTTGCATGAGCTATCTCTGAAATAACCACCCAGCCCCATTACGGAACCCTCAGAACCCTCAGATGGGAATGATGCGTCCACATTCAGCTTCCATCTGTGGTTTGTAGGAGGTGACCAAATCTTGGGCTGAATGGTTATCCGAGTAATCTTCGTCAGATTGCTAGAACGCGCATAGTCTTCCTTGATCATTAAAGACCTCTGGAAAGTCTTATTGAAATTACCTTTATGATCATGAAGCTTTATTCTTTTGGTTCCAAACCTCCCACGGGAAGATGGCGAGAAGAGATGCGTTTCCAGCGGAAAGCTTCCTTATGAATAATGTGAAGAGGTTCCAAAGCCGTGAGTGCAGATTAGACTCCCTTGGATTAGCGAAAGGCCATTCCTTCCACGCTTCCTCAAATATTGGACATAAAATAAGCGCATGAGCTGATGATGTTTCCCTCTCGCAACCTTAGAAGGGACATCTTGGTTCCACTAGGACATGGCGTTGGGCTAAATTTCATCTAGTAGGAATGATATCATGACACGCTCTCCATATGAAAACTTTAATTTTGGGTGGCATCCTCAAATTCCATATTTTCTTCCATAATTCCTCGGCGTTGGGCTTTAACGGACCAGCCTCATTAAGCCCATTATATTAAGTTCACACGCCTTATGATATCCGCTTCTGACCGAGTAGATTCCCCGATTGTCGAAGTGCCACATGATCGTGTATGAAAAGTAGATTTCCCGAGGGTTATATGAAGTTGTATTAACTTTAATTGTTGGTATATGAAGAGACTATAACAATACTGAGCTTTATTTACGGATTTATTGAAAAAAATCATCATCTCTTATAATTTTGACAACATGTTCAACTTTTCTTTTTTAAATTTTATTTTGAAATGAATATAAAATTAATATATCAGAATGCAACTCTTAAAATAATTGTTTTGGTTATGCTTTTTTGAAAGAAAAAAAAAGGTGACTCGAAGTTGAAATTAATAAAAAATCTTTATTTGAAATTCTTTTTTTTATTGTATCTGATTGGTTTGTTATAAATTAATATATCAAAATTAAAGTATCTGTTTATTATTTTGGAACTTCATTCAATTGCTTTATATTTATTTACAATTAATAGCAAATGTTTGATATTCCAAAATAATAACTTAATTAATCACAAAATGTTTGGTGTTAGAAGTCTTTTGATTTTTCTTATACCCAAAATGTGTAACACCCTTAAATGAGGGTTAGTAGAATAAGACAAAAACAAAGACTTTTCAAACTCTGACCGGTCAATGAGGCATCACTTTATAAACGATAAACTTTGACTTTTCAACATCCACGTCATCAAACATGTAGTTTCTGTCGATGGGACTTAAAACGACAAAACAAACACAAACGACCACAGTTTATACAACACCATAAAAACGACAAATACAAAGTACCACCATCACAAATATCCTTAATTTAATCCATTACATGTCCGAAATAAAAGATCAACTCGAAATACAAAATTCACCCCGACGAATGCTAAAGGTATGGGTAAGCAAAACAACACGTAGACCTCCTGAATCAAACTACTCCTCGTCTGGAGCCTGGTACTGAACACCACCTGAAACTGGAAAGAAAAAGATGTATATGGAAGGGGTGAGCACCACACGCTCAGTAGGGAATCTATTACCAATTCTCTTTACCGAACCATTATTAGTCAAATTTCAATTGAATAAATTAAACGCCATCATAAAATCATTTTATCATCATTTTATCCATTTTCAACAATGAAATGAATAAATAAACATTCTCCACAAAAGTCAAATAATTTCGGTGGTCCATGCCGAGTCAGCTCACGCCTTTACTCCACTATATCCCATCGAGTCCTCAAGGCACGAGCACATGTGGACTAGAAGTCCCTAACCGTAACTCGCCCTCGACTCGGGATCCTAATCACCACCAAATACGGCCAGTTCACCATGGGTCAAAATGTTAACTTTTGGGTCACCAATCATATCCATATCCATAACCATATCCGGCCTACTGCGCAGTAGCCAGCTGCTCGTCAGCAGCTCATCCGCCCAAAGCAGGTACCATATCATAATAATCATCATCCGCCCGAAGCGGGTACCATATCATCACACGTCATACTGACGTAACCATAAACAAAAATATAATAACGAGCATTAATCCAATGCAACCATACCTGGTATCCAGCCTCGCTATCAAGCGACGATAATCACGATATTAACTTTTATCTTTTAATTAAAACAACATTTTATTAATTCCAATTTTTAACCTATCCGGTTCAATCTTCATTAAATCGTTGGTTTCTACATTCATTTTAAATAGCGAGAAAAGGTAATAGCCCCTACCTCAAATCCTGGAAACTTTGATCGATCGACTAACTAGTCGAAGATGTTGGTTCGTCTTGGCCCTGAGATCGATGATCAGAGACTTCGGGATCTATTGAACTTTTCAAAATGGGTGGTTCGGGCAGCACGGTCTTCGAGGCGACCACAGGACGACTATCTGCCCCAACTATAACACCGATACCATCCATAAGTCAAATGTTACTAAGATTGGAATTCAAATTTTCAATTGAAAACCCGATACGCTAAAATTTAACCCAGGCCGAATTCTCGTCGGGCACGGGAAACGAGGTAATAAAACGGGCATCAATTCGACGATTTAACACTTCCCCTATATTATTTTGACTGTTCTAAACGCAATGGCGAAGTTAATTTCATCAATCAAGGCCCAGAACACACCTAATTTGATCATCTAAAATCAGAAACTAGGGCAAGGAATTTTGGGCTTACCGAGAGTCCGATGACAATTCCGATCGAGGGCTTTCGATCTCCTCGACGAGGGCTTCAAAACCCCTCAATAAATTTCGAGATCAGAAAATGACGACGGCGGCCAACAGCGACGATCGACGACGGCGACGGCGAGGTGACACCACAAACAGACTCTAATAAGCTTCGTGAACCCAGTTCCAGAGTTAGTTTTCTCAAATTCGAATTCAAACAAAAAAAAATGATCTAGAGCTTAGAAACCGAACCTTCCGGTGACTATTCCGGCTAAACACCGCCACTTTTGGTCGTTATCCTCACATTAGTACGTTCGCCTTCTCGAGAGCTTTCTAACGGTACCAAAATCTTGCCGCTCGGAGTTTCGGTGACCAAGTTATGAAGCTTTGAATATTTTGATGGAGAAGAAAATAACTAGAAGGAGAGAGAGAGGGGGTGTCGAATGAGGGAGAGGGAGAAAGGGTGGAGGGGACTTGATTACTCCTCTGCCAAAATCTGACTTTTTTTTTTTACATAATATAATTTATGTATTAAATAGGGTTTTACAAAATGTTTTGATACCATTACTCCTCTCTATATCTATATATTCTCACTTAGCAATGACATAAATCATTTCCAATTTGTTTATTGATGTTTTTGATCCAATGTCTTTTTTCATCACATTCACACTATATTTCTTTGTTGTAGTTTTCCGGGTTGTGGCGGTGGACCATTGAAGGGCATTACGGGCAAGAAAAAGCCGAGTGATCAAGGTTTGGGATTTCAAATAAGATTTAGACATCCTATATTTTAGAGTTTCAATATATTTCGCATTGGGTATTTGGTTAAAAGCTCTTTTTTTTTTTACCTTCAAAACCAAAATTAATAATTTATCTGTAGAATTTTTCATTCTTCTTTATTTTTACTAAGACGTACGGTGTTTATTTGGAGAGTCGCGCCCAATTTTAGTGCGCCCATTTCTAGCGCGCTTATACTTTTTGGGCTTTCAATCATCTTGGGCCCAATTTTTGGGTACGCTCTTTGATTTGGGGCTTAATTTTTCTGGGTATGAAAATACCATAACATTAACCCTCCAGTTTTTTGAGAGGCTTTGCGTTTCAAAAAACTCTATATGCTGAGTTTTTATTGGCGCGTCTTTTTATTTTGTCGCGCCGTAGCTTCTTACATCCTGGGCTTTGTATGGGAGCGTTTTTTATTTTTGCCAAGTTCCGCGCCGTAGCGTCCTACGTACCGGGCTTTACGCTACAGCGTCTTTTTATTTTTCTGGGTTCCGCGCCGTAGCGTCTTACGTACCGGGCTTTGAGCCGGAGTGTCTTTATATTTTGCCGGGGTATGCGCCGTAGCGTCTTACGTACCAGGTTTCGCTCTTGTCGGGGTATGCGCCGTATCGTCTTACGTACCGGGCTTTGCTCCGGAGCATCTTTTTATTTTGCCTTTGTATGCGCCGTAGCGTCTTACTTACCGGGCTTTGCGCCGGAATGTCTTTTTTTTCCCGCCGGGGCATGCGCCAAAGCGTCTTACGTACCGGACTTTGAGCCGGAGCGTCTTTTTATTTTGCCGGGTTCCGCGCCGGAGCCTCTAACGTACCGGACTTTGCGCCGGAGCGTCTTTTTATTTTGCCGTTGTATGCGCCGTAGCGTCTTACGTACCGAGCTTTGCGCCGGAGCGTCTTTTTATTTTGTGGGGGTATGCGCCATAGCGTCTTACGTACCGGCCTTTGCGCCGGAGCGTCTTTTTATTTCGCCGGGTATGCGCCGTAGCGTCTTACGTACCAGGCTTTGCGCCAGAGTATCTTTTTATTTTGCCGGGGTATGCGCCGTAGCATCTTACATATCGGGCTTTGCGCCGGAGCGTCTTTTTATTTTGCCGCGTTCTGCGCCGGAGCGTCTTACGTACCGGACTTTGCGCCGGAGCGTCTTTTTATTTTGCCGGGGTATGCGCTGTAGCGTCTTACGTGCCGGGCTTTGCGCCGGAGCGTCTTTCTTTGATGAGGTTTTTGGCGTCGTCTTCGGGTGTTGGACTTTGACGTTCGTGTTTCCCTGATGAGCCTTCGGCGTCGTGTTCAGGTTCAAAATTTGATCGTCGATTTTTTTTTTCTGATGAGCCTCCGGCATCGTCTTTGGGTTTCGGACGTTGACCGTTTATTTTTCCCTGATGAGCCTCCGGCGTCGTCGTCGGGTTTTAGACTTTGTTCGTTTATTTACCCTGATGAGTTTTTGGCGTCACCTTTGGGTTTCAGACTTTGGTCAACACATTTCCCTTAAGAGCTTTTGGCGTCATCTTTGGGCTTCAGGATTTGACCGTCGTATTTTCCTGCTTACGATCCTTTGGCGTCATCTTCAGACTTCGGACTCTTTCCTTGATGAGCCCCTAACGTCGTCTTTGGGCGTCGGACTTTGTTGTCGTCTTTTTACCTGATGAGCCATCGGCGTCGTCTTCGAACTTTGGCTTTAACCGTCGTCTTTCGTATTTTTTCTCGAATCGGGTCTTCGCCATTGTTTCCCCCGTCAATTTTATTTTTATTTATTTGAAGGCGAGGCCTTCGTGTGTGTGTACATATAAATGTATGTGTAATGGGCGGGAGCCAGATTTGGTATTTACAAGATATACATTTGCATAATTATATGTATATACATACACATATTTCCATATCAGCAGACTTGGTCATAAAACGTGAGGCAACTTGATTAAAAGTTCATGTCACGGACACACGGTGACACTTAGAAGTTGATCGTATACCACGTTGTGTGGTGTCTTTACCACTTCATCATACTTTTATTTTATTTTTGTGCCCATTTCTTTTCTTTGTGGCCTTCTTCGATCAGTAAGGAGTCTCTCTTTCCTTGACTTCTTCTCCATGCCTCCTTCGATCAGTCAAGGAGACCTTTTTATTTTATTTGCCTTCTTCTCCTTGCCTTCTTCAATCAGCCAAGGAGCCTTTTTTATTTTTCTTTGATTTTTTTTTTCTTGTTCTCCACATCGAGCATCAACCTGCATCTTACTTCTTCTTTGTCGTGAGACCGTTGACGCTCAGCGGTGGAAGATTTGATGCTAGCCATGGCGGCGCTTTCAGGCGTGGGCGAGGTCGGACGAGTTTCTCTGCAGGATCCCAAGGGCGATGCTGCTCTTGGTGCCAAGGTTCGGAGAGAAGCGGTGCAGATTGATCGGTGAGTGGAGACGTGTGCGCTGAGCTGTCCGACGGAATTCCGGAGCTGTTAGCAAGCACGGCGGCGCGCGGCGGACCTCCGGCCAGGGTCTCTCGTGCGTGATATCTGGACGGTGGCGAGGGGGGTTATGTCGCCGTGGAGCCTTTGGCCGAGATCACCATTGCGTCGGCGAGGATTGGACGTGTGTGAGCGCCACCCTTGGCGATCGCCGGGAGCGCGACGATCACAGAGGTGGCGACCGTGAGGGGAGCGAGAGCAACGACGTGTTCCGCCGAGAAGATGGCTTGTGAGACGCTGTTGTCGTCGTCTCCAGCGGCATCGTCCTCGTCTCTTTAGCCGGAGTCCTGGTCTTCCTCGCGGTGTAGAATGGCGTGGTCACTGTGGAGCCAATGGAAAGAGCCTTTTAACAAAGTGTGTTATCACACTGATGTCGTTTGCTTTATTTGTATGTACATATATATATAATATATAATTAGCCTTCAACGAGAAGATGTGCTCCGATGATGGAAATTCAAGTGTGAGGCAGTGAGGGTGGGTCGTGCTCAGTGGTCGTCATGCTTGTTGGAGATGATAAAAGCCGCCAGTGATGTTTAAAAAAAACTACCATGAACAAAGCAAATAATGATGTTTGATAGGCTTTTTGAGAGCTCTCTCTCATAATCTTAGACGTTTGGAGAGGGAGAGACTAGAGAGCAACGAAGGAGAACATTTTGTTGAGTTCCGAGAAAATATTCTTCGAAGAAATTGAAGTGTCTGCTTCTTCGAGCTCTGAAGATAGATTTTGCCGGCGCGATTCGGAGGCCGATCGATATTGAAGATACTGAGTGTGTTGGCGGGATCTCGAGGTTTGATTTTTGACGAGACCCCTCCTTCTAGCGCCAAATGTTAATGCCGAAAAATGGATTAACAGTAAAGCGGCCCAAGTTTTAATTTTAGGCCGGGCCCAATATCCGTTTAGAAGTTGGATTGGGCTTAAAGCTTGATTATTCGCCTTTCTTGATGTATGTAGGGACATAAAAAAGGCGAGATTTGATTATATATGCCGGACCTCGTCACTTGTAACGAGGCTGCCTACGTACCCATTTTAACGGGATCAGGTCATCACGTAGTTCATAATGAGCGTTGAGAGATTTTATCGCTCTAGAGAGCGTTTGAGTGAAATGTGTTTAGTTCTGAGTTCGAATGAGATCGGATCCATTTTTCTGAGTTTGAAGCTTCTATTTATAGAAGGGTTCAGAGGCCTCTGAGCAATTAAAAATAACTTTATTAGGCCCCTAAGTAATTAAGTAATTGTTGTAAAAAGTAAGCGCGCTCGTTTTTAGTGCGCTCATTTTTAGGGAGCCCATTTCATGGGTGCTCATTTCTAGGGCTCTCATTTCTAGCGTGCCCATTTCTAAGGAGCCCATTTCAAGGGTGCTCATTTCTATGGCGCCCATTTTTAGGGAGCTCATTTCTAGGGCGCTCATTTTTAGCGCGCCCATTTCAAGGGTGCTCATTTCTATGGCGCCCAGTTCTATTGCGCCCATTTCTAGCGCGCTCATACTTTTTGGGCTTTCAATCATCTTGGGCCCTATTTTTTGATAGACTCTTTGATTTGGGCCTTAATTTTTCTGGGTCTGAAAATACCCATAACACTTACTGCATTTGAAAATGCGCCCCAAATGTAATTAATCCAGTCCGTTGTTTCATTTGCCTTGGTTTGTCTACGTGAAAATATGTCTACAAAATTTTTCCTTTGAGTCTCACTTTAATCAGTTTAATTATGATTTAATTATTTGGTGTTCTGATATTTTATGTAGATGTTTACATTTTTGTCTCATTACTTTTTACATTTCATATATATGTTCATAGGAACATAAATGGTTGTTCCACTCAACCGAATTCATGCTCGAGGAGGAAGAAACTTTTAAATATATGTTCATAGGAACATAAATGGTTGTTCCACTCAACCGAATTCATGCTCGAGGAGGAAGAAACTTTTAAATTATTTCATGTAGATCAAGAGAGACCAATTTTGTTAAATTATTGACAATGATAATGATAAGTATAATAATTTACACGCTTAATTTACACTCAAGAAACCCACTTCCAATAATAGTAACTTACAAGTAAATATTCTGTATGGTTATACTCAATATATATGTATCATTGCATCAGACAATTTATATAACAGTTTATATATCCTAATTGTAAATATAAATTTTAAAAAAATGAATGCATTAATATATATATATATATATTTATACATTTGTAATTGATTAAAAATATTTTCTTATTAAACCACTTATAATTCTTCAAATTTGACATTTCTCTTAGAGGAAAATCAGTCAAAATATCTGAGGAGATTATGATTATGATTGTTATTGAATTATGTTATTAGATTATTTCTTTTATTATATGTGATTCTCTAAAATGAATGAAATTTAAAATATTAATCATGGAATGGTTGTTTTAGGTCAGTTTTTGATGTTTATGAAGTTTTGTAACATTTATATTTGCACAAACAATACTGCATAATATATAAGTTGTTTCACATCTAAATATCATGTTTATCTATATTACGTTATGAAATAAGAAGAAAAAAGTGTACATAAAGAATAAAGAAAAAAAAATAGTATTTTAATCTAATTTTATAATAATATTTTTTTTGTCGCCGCGCAGTGTTGTCCAGTAATTAATGAATAATTATATGTCAAGATCACATGAAGGAAGTGTTTCAAATTCTCAATTACCTCAAAAGTAATCTCGTTTGGAAAAATTGATTATAGGAATGTCAAAGTTTTCATAGGCAGAGACTAGGCATTTTTTCTATTCTTTAAATAGGAGATCAACCTCTTGGTATTATTTATTTGTGCGAAGAAATTTGCTGACAGTGAGAAGTAAATAACACTCGGTTGTAGCTCAAAATATTGTTGAAGTTGAATACAGAGCACTGGCACAAGGAGTATGCGAAGGAACGTGGTTACTAGGATAGTTTAGTGGTAATTCCACATCACCTCCAAAACATAAAAAATATATAAATAAGCGAACACTCCGTCGGAACAAAATGCGCCTCCTACGCCGCACACTGCGTGTTGTGGCCGCGCGCTCTACGGCACGTGGAGACCAAATAGAGTAACTTATATCTAGTTTGAGGTCCTCAGACTCTTCTATAAATAAGAGACTCATTTCTAGCAGACGGTAACTCATTAAAACGCTCTCTTAGCTCTAAAACTTCGTTGATTTGTCTTTCTCTTTAGAATAAAAAATACCCGACTAACGTTGAGCGTCGGAGCGGTAAACGGAGGCCCCTTGAGTTCGGTTTTCTTCTTTTATTCTTCAGAGACGAAGGCGGAGGAGAAGGGTATAGCGAAGGCGCCAGAGAAATCTCTGACTCTCCGGAGATAGAAAAATCAATGTCCGAGCGTCGACCTGCCCGTATAGCGGACGTCCCGGCTTTCAGCGGTCACCAATCTAAATTTTGAGTCCAGTCCGACCGCTTAGGTGGATGACCCAGATTTTTGTGGTAACGGATCGGAGGATCAGGTTCTGGAGTACCCGAGAAACGGAAGGTCCGGTCCTCAGGATCTCAGAGTCAAAGCCCTAAATTAAGAAAAGTCAACAAACAACGATGAGTCCAACCCAAAATCAAGACTTCGGGCGCTACAATGTTTGATCCATTTTTTGGCATCAAGAATGAGTATGTTCTACCCAATATGAAGGGGTGTAGAAGTATAAAATGAGGTCGTAATTTGATATTATAATTAATTAGATGGTTAATTATGTAAATAGTAGTTAATTTTCTATTAGGTTGTTTATTGTAATATTATCGATTGATGAATAAAAATATAATCTGATATCCCCAAAAGTGATAAAAACGATAAAAACTATCATATATTTGTGCTCATGTTATGTGTTTTTTCTATAGAAAAACATGCCTGTTGGAATTTATGCATAATAAATTACCGATAAATGTTCTAATAAATGAGTAAGTGTAATGTGTTGTGTGGAGAGTAAATGTGGGAATGTGAAAAGTCCCAAATTGATTAAATACAAAGAGTTTGTGCAATATATAAGGAAAACAATAGTGAGGTGAGCTCAACATGTGGCATAGTGATGAGTGTACCACATGAATGCCATGTGGAGGCGGGGTGGCGAGACCATGCCACTTCACGCCTTCGCAACGCCACCGGCGACACCGGCTCGTGGGCGTAGAGGCGCTAGTGGCGTCTTGTAGGCGCACTTGAGCACGTGGCATCGGGCGAGCGGCGTAGGCTTGGGTCTCGGGCTTTCTCGCGGCGATTCTCGCCTCGCCACATGTCGGTCGGCAGTTACTAGCCGTTGGGGGCGGTTTCTGACCGTTTTTCGTTTTCCGTTTTCAGACCATTAACTGCCGCTTGTGAAGGGTCGCTACCTTCTCAACGTAACTGTTTTTGGGTCTTTATAATTTCGTTTTTGAAACAGAAATTGATATTCTGCTCTCTGTATTCATTTCGCACACACAAACACTCTCCAGAAACGTGTTCTTGCTTACTGTTCGAATTTCACTTCGTCTTGTGATTTTCGTTCATTAAGGCTTGTCTTATCTTGGGTATTCTTGCAAGCAGACTCGAAGATGATTCCGAGTGCTCGAAATACTATTAGGAAAGCGCATCACATGCGTGATTGAAGTCCTGACGTTTTCAACTTTGAAGAGGTTTCCGACAGTCTAATAGTATCATCGATCATGGCCACCGACGCTTCTGTTTCAAGCATCAAGGTGATGAACCAAGACCTCGTGAAGTTGGACCGTTTTGACGGGACGAACTTCACTCGCTGGCAAGACAAGATGATCTTCCTCCTGACAACCCTGAAGATCTTCTATGTTCTCGACCCGGAGTTGCAGCCCATTCCCGAACCGAAGGATGACGAAACCGACGAGATTAAGACGGAGCGCAAAAAGCGCAAGGAGGACAAATTATTGTGCCGCGGTCATATTCTGAACACGCTCTCCGACCGTCTCCATGATCTCTACATGGAAAACACTTCGGCGGTCGAAATCTGGAAGGCGCTCGAGTTCAAATTTCGGGCAGAAGAGGAAGGTACGAAAAAGTTTCTCATCTCTGAGTACTTTGATTTCAAAATGTCCGATGCAAAGCTGATCCTCGCCCAAGTGCACGAACTGAAAGTGCTCGTCAACAAACTGAGGGCCGTGAAGATTGAGATTCTGGAACCTTTTCAAGTCGGCGCAATTATTGCGAAATTGTCGTCGTCTTGGAAGAGTTATTGGAAGAAATTGCTTCACAATTCTGAGGATTTCTCATTGGAGCAGATCCAGAAACACCTTCAGATCGAAGAGGAATCGATGGAAAGAGAGAAATCCGATGGTGTCGAAAATTCCAAGGCCAGCGCGGTGAGCGCGTAAGGCAAAAAGCACGACGGGAAGAAGAACTTTTACGGTCCTAAGAAGGATCAAAAGTTCAAGACTTCCGGTGCTTCGAAGGGGCCCAAAACCGGCTGTTTTGTGTGTGGCAAACCCGGTCACTACGCGAGAGATTGTCGCGTCCGAAAGACCCAAAACAACGAGGCTAATGCCACGAAGACCGATGACAACATTGTCGCTACTGTGAACGAAATTATGACGGTCAAAGGCAAGGTTCAAGGATGGTGGTACGACACTTGTTCCACCGTTCGCGTTTCTTACGACAAAGCGGCTTTCAAGACCTATTGTGAAGTCAACGATGGACAACAAGTTCAGATGGGAAACAAGGGACGCTCGAAGATCGTCGGCACCGGCACCGGCACCGTGGAGCTTAACTTTACTTCCGGGAAGAAAGTGACGCTGGTCAACGTGCGTCACGTGCCGGATATGTCTAGGAACCTTGTTAGTGGGGATTTGTTGGGTAAACCGGGTATTAAGTCTGTTTATGAGTCGGGCAAGTTGATCTTGACCCGCAATGTTGTTTTTGTTGGTAAAGGGTATTCCGCAGACGGAATGGTTAAGCTTTATACCGTTGACAATGTTATCAATAAAGTTTCTACTTCTGCGTATTTTAATTGTTCAGTTACTTTATGGCATAGTAGATTAGCTCATATTGGTGTTAGCACAATGAAAAGGTTAATTAAATCCGGTTTAATTTCATGCAACGTTGATAATTTTGAAAAATGTGAAATCTGCGTTAAATCGAAAATGATTAAGAAACCTTTTCATAGTATTGAACGTAATACAAATCTGTCAGATCTTGTGCATTCTGATTTGTGTGAATTTATCAGAATGAAAACTCGAGGGGGCAATCGGTATTTTATTTCATTTATTGACGATTGTTCGAGTATCACTTACGTTTTTCTTTTAAAGCGTAAAGACGAAGTGTTTAATGCTTTTAAAGTTTATAAAGCGGAAGTGGAAAATCAATTGGGAATAAAAATCAAAGTTCTTAGAAGTGACAGGGGCGGAGAATATTTCCCAAATGATTTTAATGCGTTTTGTGAAGAAAACGGCATTGTACACGAGTGTTCCGCACCACGTACACTAGAACAGAACGGGTTAGCTGAACGAAAAAATAGAACGCATCAAGAAATGATAAATTCTATGTTAATACATTATGAATTGCAATTTAGTTTGTGGGGTGAAGCTTTTTTATGTGCATGTCATATATTGAACATGATTCCGTTAGAGAAAACCGTTATTTCACCGTACGAACTTTGGAAAGGTCGTGCACCGAACATCGGTTACTTTAGAGTGTGGGGCTGCGTTGCTTATTACAAGAACATGGATCCGAAAAGGACCAAGTTGGGTCCTCGCGGGATTAAATGTGCTTTTGTAGGTTACGCGGCCAATAGTAAGGCATATAGACTTCTTGACTTGGAGTCTAATGTGATAATTGAATCACAAGATGTGGAATTCTTTGAGAACCTTATCACGAAGAATAAAGATTCTGAGATACCCACAAATGAAGAACCTCGCGAGGAGAGTTTTTATCGGGTTGTTGAAAAACAACCCGAGCTTCGGATTAGCAAGAGTGTTCGAAAGGCTAAGGATCTAGGACCGAACGAAATAGATTCTCAACTCATTTCCTTTTACTTAGTAGAAGGAGATAGGGAGAATTTTGTTCGTAAGATTCTTATCATTCTTCTAGTGGAAGATGATCCAAAAACCATTAAGGAAGTTGTAGCTTCACGGGACTCTGCTCTTTCGAAAGATGCTATCCAAGATGAGATGGATTCGATTATGTCTAACCACACTTGGGAGCTTATCGACTTACCCAAAGGGTCGAGACCCATTGGATGTAAGTGGGTGTTTAAAAGAAAGTATCATAGTGATGGTACTTTAAACACCTACAAGGCTAGATTAGTAGCCAAAGGATTTCGACAAAAGGAAGGGATCGATTACTTCGATACTTATGCACCGGTAGCGAGAACGACAACAGTTAGGATATTGTTTACGTTAGCTTCATTGCATAACCTCTTTGTCCATTAAATGGATGTCAAAACGGAATTCTTAAATGGAGATCTTAATGAGGAGATTTACATGAAGCAACCGGAGGGTTACGTACTTCCCGGGAATGAACAAAAGGTTTGCAAGCTTGTCACATCATTATATGGTTTGAAACAAGCACCTAAACAGTGGCATCAGAAGTTTGACTCGGTCATTCTTGCAAATGGATTCATTCACAACGTTTGTGACAAGTGTTTGTACACAAAGGTGCGTGGAAACACTGTGATATTTCTTTGTCTTTATGTTGATGATATGGTGATCATTAGCAACGAGATGATCAAAATTTTAGAAACGAAGAGGTTTCTATCTTCTACATTCAAGATGAAAGATCTTGGACAAGTTGACACGATTCTAGGGATCAAAGTTAAGCAAACCAATGGGGGTTATGAACTTCGTCAATCACATTATGTTGAGAAAGTGCTTGATAAGTTCAAACATTTGAAGTTCAAAGAAGTGAACACCCCATTTGATCCTAGTGTTAAACTTAAGAAGAATAATGGGAGAGTTGTGGCTCAGTTGGAGTACGCAAGTGTTATCGGTTGTCTTATGTATTTGATGCAATGCACTAGACCCGACATAGCATTTGCTGTTAGTAAAATGAGCAGATTTACTAACAACCCCAACAGTGAACATTGGAAGGTTATCGGTAGGATTTTTGGCTATCTTATGAAAACCAAAAATCTCGGCCTCTAATATGGTAGGTTTCCTGCCATACTCGAAGGAGACACTGACACTAGTTGGATATCAAGTGTCGGAGATAACAAATCTACGACGGGATGGTTTTTCACGCTTGCAAGAGGTGCAATTTCTTGGAAGAGCAAGAAACAAACGTGTATTACTCATTCGACCATAGAGTAAGAGTTTGTAGCTCTAGCTTCCGTTGGTCAAAAGGCTGAGTGGTTGAGGGACCTTCTTTTAGAAGCTCCGTTGGCTAAGGACAATATATCGAAAGTGTTGATACATTGTAATAGTCAAGCTACTTTAGCTAGAGCATACAACGAAGTGTATAACGGTAAGTCTAGACATATTAGTCTAAGACATGACTACGTAAGGAAATTGATCAAGGATGGGATCATTTCACTTTCGTTTGTGCGTACCAGCTACAATTTAGCTGATCCTTTTACTAAACCATTGGCCAGATATTTAGTAAAGTCTACCTCGAGAGGTATGGGGCTGAAACTCCTTGAGGAAGAGTTCCAACAACGGTAGCAAACCCAATCTAACGTTAAGAAATCCTTAACTTTAGATTCAATAGGTAACAACAAATCGTTGTTTTGGATGTGCGTAACATTGTACTACAATGTTAGCTGTTGCATTTGGAGGGTTGAGTTCTTTATAATTCTTAATGAAGTTCAATGATGAGGACATGTATCTGTAAAGCAACAGAGATACTGTAAGAGCTTCACCTATGTGAATTTAGAGATGGTGCTGTCTTAAAGTGAGAGTTGGAGTTTCTCTCATGAAAAATTCACGAGACAGGAAGAGCACATGGCCATTAACAGTGCTAAGCAAGAAATGTAGGCGAAGAACTACTAAAGGGTGTGTGTAAGGCTTCACCGATCTTATCACAAGGAATAACAGGTTCAAAGCCTAGCTACCTGAGATTCCGATGAGATCTTGTGTTGTCTTTACTAAGGTTAGGTTCAAATCGAAAGATACCTAACTGTATTAGCACGCTTTGCTACTTTTCTGGAAATTATACTTATATTATTAGAACAGTGGGGGATTGTTGGAATTTATGCATAATAAATTACCAATAAATGTTCTAATAAATGAGTAAGTGTAATGTGTTGTGTGGAGAGTAAATGTGGGAATGTGAAAAGTCCCATAATGATTAAATACAAAGAGTTTATGCAATATATAAGGAAAACAATAGTGAAGTGAGCTCAACATGTGGCATAGTGATGAGTGTGCCACATGAATGCCGTGTGGAGGCGGGGTGGCGAGACCATGCCACTTCACGCTTTCGCAACGCCACCCTCGCCGGTGTCGCCACCGGCGACACCGGCTCCGGCTCGGGATCGGGATGCACTTAAGCACGTGGCGTCGGCTCGGGTCTCGGGCTTTCTCGCGGCGTTTCTCGCCTCGCCACATGTCGGTCGGCAGTTACTAGCCGTTGGGGGCGGTTTCTGACCGTTTTTCGTTTTCAGACCATTAACTGCCGCTTGTGAAGGGTCGCTACCTTCTCAACGTAACTGTTTTTGGGTCTTTATAATTTCGTTTTTGAAACAGAAACTGATATTCTGCTCTCTGTATTCATTTCGCACACACAAACACTCTCCAGAAACGTGTTCTTGCTTACTGTTCGAATTTCACTTCGTCTTGTGATTTTCGTTTATTAAGGCTTATCTTATCCTTGATATTCTTGCAAGTAGACTCGAAGACGATTCCGAGTGCTCGACGTTTTCAACTTCGAAGAGGTTTCCGACAATGCCTTGTATTTTTAGTATTTTGTTTGTTCATATAATTACTTATTTCAAAGTCTCAACTCTCATACATTTGAGCTCAATGTTTTATGTGTTTTCTTTAGAAAAAAACATGCCTTGAATTTCTATTATTTATATTTTTTCATATAATAAGTTTTCAAATGTTTCCACTTACAAATAATTAAAATATCAATAATTTATCGATCGTTGGTGGCTAATTTTATTTGACCAGTAATGTTTCTATTATGCGTATTTTTCGTAGCTTAGAAAAATTGAGGCCCAAGACATAAAGCCCAATAAATCAACTTTGACCCGTGTTGGAAACGTCAACCAAAACTGGTAAAAAAAAGTCAATTGGACTTGACTTGGAAAAGTCAACCGAGAAAGTCAAAAGAGTTGACCCAAAAAGTCAACCGGAAAAGTCAACAAAAATCAACCGGGAAAGTCAACAGTCCGACTCGGTAAAAGACGAGTATGACCCATCTAAGAAATATGCATTCGGGGGTCACCGCGACCCCCGAAGGCTAAAATTCATGCCTTCAGGGGTCGCCGCGACCGCCGAAGGCAAAAATTATGCCTTCGGGGGTCGCCGCGACCCCCGAACGCATGAATTCGAACTCCCCGTCCTCTATAAATACGAGGGCACCCCCGCCACAATCGGCAAGCACTCCCGAAGTCGAAAAACCTCTGTTTCCCGTTTATTCATAATTTCCGACTGAAATACTCGACTAATGTTGAGCGTCGGATAGGGCAAAGAGGACCCCCGTTCTGTCCCCCTATGGAGTTTACGTTTTCTATTCTTTTTACAGGAACGAAGGCAGGTAATACAGGGAAGATTTTCGGCTCATCAAGACCGAGGATCAAGCTTCAAAGCCCGTTTCGACCGTCATGCGGACACCGGGCCCGGGCCAAAATCAAGACTTGGGCCGCATTCAAGTTAATAGATTTTTAGGCATTAACATTTGGCGCTAGAGGAAGGGGCCCCGACAAGTTCATAGCCTCAGAGTCTCGCCAGCAAAACTTTCCTACACCACCTCTCGACGATCAGGTATCGAAGAGACGCACAGGTCACGAAAATAACGAACAGGTTTCGAAGAGACGAATAGGTCACGAGAATGACGAACATGTTACGAAGAGACGTACAGGTCACGAGAATGACGAACTGGTTACAAAAAGACATTCAGGTCACGAGAATGACTAACGAGGTACGACGAAAATGCATAGGTGGCTAAAGAGACGCCTATGGTTCAAAACCATCAAGTGGAAATGTTCGAACGCAGAAGCTAACACACTCTCGATCGTCCGACTATCTAAAGACCCGCCACGTCGTCAATAAGTCCAAAACCTGCGTCGACCGTTAATAAACCTCAAGATTCGTCTCGATCGTCATTAATGCTCAAGACCCGCTCTCAACAAAATCAAGACTCGCACCAGTCAATGATATAATTTGAGCAATAGCGGTCATGTATAGAGCGAAAAGAACGCAAAAAATAAAAATCTAATTTACGTTACATGGAACACGAGTACATATTGTTCTCCCCGTTTAGTATACATATACAAACTTTGCTCGATGAATACAGAAAACAAATATACACAAATATACAAATAAAACACAGAATGGTCTGTGAACAGCTCGGATCAACGGAGTTCCACCAAAGCTTCGTCGCTTCTGCTCTGGAAAGCCTCGCCGCCACGGTCAACAAAGCCCCCACACCGCCGCTGTGAAGACCCAGGAGCAGGCTGCCGTCAATCTACTGCCGAAGATCCGACCAAACAAAGGTGGCTCCTATCGCCGAAGCTCCAACCACGCCTAAGCGGCTCTAGCGGCATATGTCCAATGGAGAGGAACGCGCCACCAAAGCCACCAAGTTCGCTGGAGTATGACCGACCAGGCCCTCGCGCGCACTTTCTTCACTGACAAACGACACACGCACCAATCGACAAAGCATTTTCGTCGTCTCCCCAACTTCCTCAAACGCTCAGATCTGGACCAACGGAAGTCGTCACGGCGCTACCAAACCTGTCAAGGTCGCTGGGGCTTCGCCGAACAAGCCCTCGCGTTCACTCTTGCCGGCGACGATGTCTGATCGCCTCCCTTCAAAACCTCGCCTTTAATGCCGCCAGCCCCTGAAATTCGCTAAAGCCTTCGCCGAACCCTGCTCGCCAAGGACGCCGTAATCTCTGGCAGTGGGTAGCCCATTCACGCTCGCCGATGATCACCGGAACGGGAGGAGAAAGGCGGCGAAGGGAAGAGTGGGAACCAAGGGCTTTGACATTCAACATGAGGAGCCCGCAAATCTTCACCGAAGATCACCACATATGGCAAAATCCAGCCGGCCATCGAGCCCGCTTAGAGACGCTGCCCCGCCAAGGCCCAGACCCGCGCGATCTCCGACCTCCAGGCCGCCGGAGAACCGCCGACCAGAGCCGCACACTCCACTCCACCGTCGAGCGCACCTGCGTCGCTCCTCGAAGTCCGTTCGCACGAGAGGCTTCCACCACCTGTCATAATTATTTTTGCCGAAAGTTTAATTGGTATTTTTACCACCAAATTTTTGCTTTTTATGGAAATTCGCACCACTTTTCTACGTTTTCCTTCACAAAAACGACATTGGGCAGGAAAATGGGCATGCCGCAAGAATTTCGCAAAAAATGGTAAAACGACAGAGATAACTGCGGGCTTTCGTTTCGCATTTCCTCGAAAAAAGAATATCGATGGGCATGCCGATGGATATTCGGGAAATTTTATACCTTGATGTATAATATACAAAACACGCACAAGAATCGTGAATTGTATATTTATACATGTATAATATACACACTTATATTTATATAAGTATGTATATTTATAAAGGGCTTAGTTTCCCGATACCCGACGCCGACCCCGGAGGCTCATCAGGGAAAATCAACAGACAAAGTCCGATACCCGACGACGACGCCAGAGGCTCATCAGAGAAAATCGGCGGTCAAAGTCCAAAACCCGACGACGACGCCGGAGGCTCATCTGGGAAAAATCAACGGACAAAGTCCGATACCCGACGACGACGCCAGAGGCTCATCAGGGAAAATTAACAGGCAAAGTTCAAAAACCGACGTTGACGCCAGAGGCTCATCAGGGAAAATCAACAGGCAAAGTTCAAAATACGACGACGACGTCGGAGGCTCATCAGGATAAAACAACAATCAAAGCCGGAAGCCCAAAGACGATGCCAGAGGCTCATCAGGGCAAGACGACTCCAAAGGCCCAATCCGATTACCACGACGGTCAAATTTCAATGACCTCGAATACGCAATGGTAGTCTCAACGACCCTAAGCTTTGCATCAGTCTTGGCAATGACCTCCAGCTTCGCATCGGTCGCCTCAACGGCCTCCAGTTTAACCTTAATCGCCTTAAAGACCTCGAATTTCATCTCGGTCGCATAGTATATGGTCAAAGTTTGAACCACAAAGGCTGAAAAAAAAAAGCAAACAAAACTAACGATCAAAGTCTGAACTAAAAAAAGACAATCGGACAAAATAAGACCAGAAAAGGCCGGATCTTAATCCCGCTGACTCAGGCATAAAGACCAAGAAAGGCCGGATCGAAATCCCGCCGACTCAAGCAACAAAAAGTCCGAGAAAGGCCGGGTCTTAGCCCCGCCGACTCAGGCAATAAAAAGTCCGAGAAAGGCCGAGTCCTAACCCCGCCGACTCAGGCAACAAAAAGTCCGAGAAAGGCCGGGTCTTAAACCCACTAACTCAGGCAACAAAAAGTCCGAGAAAGTCCGGATCTCAATCCCGCCGACTCAGGAAAAATATAAAAGTCCGAGAAAGGCCGTATCTTAATCCCGCCGACTCAGGAAACAATGACCGAGAAAGGCTGGATATTGATCCCGCCGACTCAGGCAATAAAGACCGACAAAGGCCGGATCTTAATCCGCCGACTTAGCCATTAAATACCGAGAAATGCCGAATCTCAATCCCGTCGACTAAGGCAAAAAAGATTGAGAAAGGCCGGATATAAATCCCGCCGACTCAGGCAACAATGACAAAGAAAGGTCGGATCTTAATCCTGCCGACTCAGGCAACAAAGATCGAGAAAGGCCAGACCTGAATCCCGCCGACTGAGGCAACAATGACCAAGAAAGGCCGGATATTAATCCGCTGACTCCGGCATTAAAGACCAAGAAAGTCCGGATATTAATCCGCTGACTCGGGCATTAAAGACCAAGAAAGGTCGGATATTAATCCGCTGACTCAGGCATTAAAGACCAAGAAAGGCCGAATCTCAATCCCACCGACTTAGGTAAAAAAGACCGAGAAAGGCTGGATCTAAATCCCGCCGATTCAGGCAATAAAGAACGATAAAGGCCGGATCACAATCCCGTCGACTAAGGCAAAAAAGACCGAGAAAGGCCGGATATCAATCCCGCCGACTCAGGCAATAAAGACCGAGAAATAAGACGCTAAGGCGCAGAAACTCGACAAAATACTAAAAAAACGCTACGGCGCAAAAGACCGAGAAATAAGACGCTAAAGCGTAGAAACTTGGCAAAATACTAAAAATATGCTATGGCGCAAAAGACCGAGAAATAAGACGCTAATGCGCAAAAACTCGGCAAAATACTAAAAGACGCTACTGCGCAAAAGACTGAGAAATAAGACGCTAAGGTGCAGAAACTCGGCAAAATACTAAAAAGACGCTACGGCGCAAAAGACCGCGAAGTAAGACGCTAAGGCGCAGAAACTCGGCAAAATACTAAACGACGCTACGACGCAAAAGACTGAGAAATAAGACGCTAAGGCGTGTTGGAAAAAAATTTCGGCGCTTAGAAAAATTGAGGCCCAAGACTTAAAGGCTAATAAATCAACTTTGACCCGTGTTGGAAAAGTCAACCGAAACCGGTAAAAAAAAGTCAATTGGGCTCGACTTGGAAAAGTCAACCGAGAAAGTCAAAAGAGTTGACCGAAAAAGTCAACAAAAATCAACCGAGAAAGTCAACAGTCCGACCCGGTAAAAGACGAGTATGACCCGTCTAAGAAATATGCATTTGGGGGTCACCCCGACCAGCGAAGGCTAAAATTCACGCCTTCGAGGGTTACCGCGACCACCGAAGACAAAAATTCATGCCTTCAGGGGTCGCCGCGACCCCCGAAGGCAAAAATTATGCCTTCGGAGGTCGCCGCGACCCCGGAAGGCTAAAATTCATGCATTCGGGGGTCGCCGCGACCCCCGAAGGCCAAAATTCATGCCTTCTTAAAATTTATGCCTTCGGGGGTCGCCGTGACTCCCAAAGGCTAAAATTTATGCCTTCGGGGGTCGCCGCGACCCCCGAAGGCATGAATTCGAACTCCCCGTCCTCTATAATATACGAGGGCACCCCTGCCACAATCGGAAAGCGCTCCCGAAGCCAAAAAACCTCTATTTCCCGTTTATTCATAATTTTCGACTCAAATACTCGACTAATGTTGAGCGTCGGAACGGGCGACAGAGGACCCCCCCTCTGTCCCCCTATTGAGTTCACGTTTTCTATTCTTTTTTACAGGAACGGAGGCAGGTCATACAAGGAAGATTTTCGGCTCATCAAGACCGAGGATCAAGCTTCAAAGCCCGTTTCGACCGTCATGCGGACACCGGGCCCGGCCCAAAATCAAGACTTGGGTCGCATTCAAGTTAATCGATTTTTAGGTATTTAACAGTTTCGTTTCAACTTTGCTTCGTCAACTTGGTGTCCATTAAAGTCAAATTAAATTATTGGACAATATATAAATAATGGATGATGAGGATATAGAAAACGAGACCTCACTCTGTACATACACTACACAACCTAGACATGGAAAAAACCCCTCCTCTCCACACGGCCGAGGTCTCCCGCCTCGCGGTGCCGAACCGCGTCTTCGCTTTCGTCTACTCCTCCGCTCTCCTAACCCTATTTTACCGCCACATTGTAATTCTGATTACACTGTTCCACCGTGGAAACAGTCTAAACCTTCTCTTTCTTTCTTTCTCTCTCCTCGTTGCGGATCTCTTCTTCGCCTTCATGTGGGCCCTAGCGCAGTCCTTCCGCATGCGCCCTCTCCGGCAGCACGAGTATCCGGAGCTCGTAAAAAAAGCGGCAAGGGAAGCGGATAACGACGATCAGTTCCCGGCGATGGATGTGTTCGTTTGTACCGCCGATCCTTACATGGAGCCGCCGATGAGGGTGGTTAATACCAGCCTCTCGGTGATGGCTTATGACTATCCGCTGGGGAAGATATCGGTTTACGTATCCGACGATGGCGGGTCCACTCTCACGCTCTTCGCTTTCTTCGAAGCCGCCAAGTTCGCCGCTCACTGGCTGCCCTTCTTGTTGGGTATCCCTCCTATTTGGAGGCCCAACAATGTGGGTTATTTTTGACCCATTGATCCATGTACCCGGCCCATAAAGCCTAGGTCATAAATGACTTAGGTGAGATGAAGAAAAGCAAGAGTGAAGAAGAGAGAGAAAACAAGAGAAAGAGAAAGAGAGCAAATTCGCGGTTCCCGCACAGTTTCGTCGACCCTCAGGAAAATCGTCATTGTGCATTCGTTCACCGTTGGATCGTCGTGATTTTTGGACAGAACGTTCCTAAGACATAGAGGTACGTTCTGAACGGTGGAGATGTGGTTTTGGTCTTTCTAGGTCGGTCTGAAGAGTGGAAACCAGAGGCTGTTTTGTGAGAACGTTTTTCACAAATTCTTCTCTTGCTTGTTGTTGTAATCCGAGATTGGTGTTCGATCTTGATGATGATGATGTATGCCTCTAGTTTTATCTAGGGAAGACTTCGTTTGTACCTCACTCTTGATTATAGTGGATTTTAAGCGGCCTACGGGTCCCGTGGTTTTTTACTCCGCTTTGGGGGTTTTTCCACGCTAAAATTGTCTCGTGTTCGTGGTTGTGTTTCGATTATTATCGCCTTCATATTTCAGCGGCTATTGGGAGATATTGAGATTCCGTTGCGTTGCGCTTTCTCCCAACACTTCTGCAGGGAGAACAACGTTGTCTTGCGGTCGCCCGAGGAATTTTTCGCGGCATATTACGGTATTCTATCTCCCGAGGCTGAGAAGATAAAGGTATGTCGCACCAATCAACCTACATATAATTAGTTTTTCTTCCTTTTCTTTTCTTATGAGTTATTTGATTAAATCTTTATTAAATTAATACTCGATAAAAATAAATAACTTTAATAATTTTATGATCTCGAGTATAACTAATTAAAATTCTTTCGATAAAATAATAAAATTCTCCAATTCAAACTATATAACTTTATAAAAAACTTACTGTACTGTGTTTTACTAAATCAAAATTATGATTAAAAGTAATAACTCTATAAATACGTAAATCAACTTGGTCTCTTTTCACTAAGAAAGAGAGAAGGTAATTAGATAATAATCTGCTTGGAAGTCATTCCAAAACTGTTTTCTATTTTTGCCAAAATTTGTATTAAAAATATAATAAAAAATAATCGTTTCTAAAAATATTATATTCTTTTCATTACTTTGCATGTAAAAATAAAAACAAAAAAAATGTGTTTTCAGTTTGTGTTTTATTTTTCTATCATCATTTCACTCTTTAATAAGAAAAAGAAAATAACACTTTGTGCCAAACCCCTAACGGAGAAGGGATATTTGTCTCAACAAAATAAAATTTATTTAACTTAATATTATTTAAGTAAGTTTTATTAAAAAAGTAGAGTAAATATATTTTTATTTGATAAAGATCAATTTTTTCAAAAAAATTAAATCAACCACCGTTTACATTTTTTTTAAACAGTGTCATAAAATAGATTTTTTAATCATGCCATAAAATTTTAACCAATCATTTTCTAAAATATAATGAAATATTTTAATTAAATTAAAACTGTAAAAACAAAACTAAAAATGAAAAACGTTCCGAATCAGATATACTCCAAGCGGATACTTATTCGGATAGATATTTAATTAGATGATGAGTGGTGGTATATTTGAAATTCTATTATTAGTGGTAAGAATAAATATCATATAATAGAACTGATTCTTTTACTGTATCGTTATGAAGTTAGTTATATGAGGGACATGTATACACTTATATAGTAAATATCTAAATATTTAAAAAATATGGAAAAATTTGTTAAAAAATCTTATTTAAGATTTCATTAAAAACATACCCTTTAATACCCCATGTCAAAGACACAAAACACTATTAAAAAAGGTACCAATCTTATTAAAAATTCAAATAAAAATATTCTCTAATTTTACGTAAAAATATAATAGAGTTTCTGTCACATTCTTAAAAATTTCTGTGGGGTCTTGTAATATTTGTCCACGTTGAAATGTGATGAACACCAAGGTGGATTTTCTTTGTTAAAATAAACAGCACTGCTTATTTTCAAGAAAACGTCAGTACTGACGTCTTAGTCTATCGGATATGGACTTATTTATAATAGAATATCCATTCTTTTTAATAAAGGACAAACAGAACCGATCATAATGTCATGTGCAAGTTTTCTACGATACTTCTGCAATCGATGAAGATGAACACTATAAATATTATATGTATATATAAATATAAGACTTCTCGGTTTTTAATTTATACTACATTTGTATTAAAACTTGTAGTATTTAACAGTAGTGGCAGAAGTGATTTATGCGTAGGGGGCCAAACAAATTTCTTATGATATATAAATATGTATTTGCGGTTTATCGATATTGTACGTGGGTTGCTATCGTAATTTTGTATAAAATTGGCATTGTACTTTATATATATATATATATATATATATATATATATATATATATATCATCCATTATTTAGGAGTTGGACCTTAAATAAAACCATATAAATGAAAATTAGGGTCAATTTTACTTCATTTTATGTAAAGATCCGAAGCTTTCTTCTCAACTTCAAAACTATTATTTTATTTGTCACTATCTCTTTTTTTATTATTCTTTCAAGCTCAATAATTTAAAATTAATCTTTTCTGAGAGCTTATGACATCATACTCTTCATAAAATTACTTTTTTATAATATCATAAACTTTCATAAGGAATCAGTTTTAAAAATTCGTTATAAAATGTTTATATCAACAAAGTTGGACTATATATGATGAAATAATCGAGCGCCGGACCAACGACCATTACGAGTCCGTCATTACCGGACTCTGTAGAATAATGTATAGTTGTTCTAGTTTAATTTTTGTGGTACTTTTGTCATAATTTACTTTCTTGTAATTAGGGTTGCAAATACCCAATTCAATCAATAAGAAAATCACTTTTCCCAATTCACTTTCTACATGGTATCAGAGCAAGAAAGTGGAAAAGTTCAAAAACCCTAGCCGCCGTCACCGCTTCACTCCCGTCGGACGTCCATCTCCGGCGAATCTCTCCGGTGACACGTGCTTCTCCGGTATTCCTCCGGAAATCTCGCGAGCTTTTCCCACTCTGCGACCCGATCTTCTCCGCGGCGTCTCTATCTCCGGCAAACTCAATCTCAGATCTGAAGCTCAGATCTCCTCCGAGAAAGCCATCTCTCAGCCGCCGTCAATCTCCGGCATTCCTCCGGCGAACCTCCACCACGTCGAGCATCTCCAGATCTGGACTATGTAGAGGGCGATTTTCACCACCCTTTTCCAGTCACAAAAATAATCAAAAAGAACAAGTTAACAACAATGATCATTGAATATCTTTGATTTATTATGTTTCCGACAAGAGCTCGGTTCTCTTTCGTTGAATAGCTGGACAGTTGAAGGATAGAGTACAAAGAACTTCTCTGTTTCTTAGCCTTTCTATTACAGGATATTCTCTTTTTCTCTATTTCTGGTTTCTTTTCCTTTTTTCCGAACCTCTACGAACGAGGCTTAACTTGCCTTTTATAGAGTTTACATTATGCCCTCTCGCATCTTTCCCGCCCTTTTCTCTTTTTAATCATTAGCTTTCCAGAGTGATTTGAGAGAAGCGTGGTTAGCCCATGCTTTACGTCACTTCCGAGCAGACTGCCTTAATGGGTAGGTGGGCTTCATTAAATGCACATCTCGTCAGCCGTCATTCGGCCCTGCACGCTTCGACGCTGATGCCTCTCGTCGAGTGAGTAGGTGGGCTTCATTAAATGCACGTCTCGTCAGCCGTCATTCGGCCCTGCACGCTTCGATGCTGATGCCTCTCGTCGAGTGAGTAGGTGGGCTTCATTAAATGCACGTCTCGTTAGCCGTCATTCGGCCCTGCATGTTTCATCATGACGCTTTCAGACTTCCTCGAGGGTTGCTCTTAGACTTCATCGAGGGTTCTTCTTGGACTTCATCGAGGGTTCCTCTTGGACTTCATCGAGAGTTGCTCTTAGACTTCCTCGAGGGTTGAACCTCCTCGAGGATACTTCCTGGTTCACCATCGGTCAACGAACTTCCTCGCTCTTTCCTTGTGTCGTTTATGGACAAAACGACACGAGTTGTGTTGAGGATGGGTTTGACCAAATCCGACCTTAACAGTTAGTCCCCCATTTTATCAAGTGTATACACTTGGTAAAATGAAATATAACTTCTCGGCAATCAGTCTTAACAAGTCTTCATCGACGAGCCTTCGGCGACGAAGATGCTTTCGCATCTCCGACATAGTTTGATTCTGGGCCCCACACTAACTTGCTTTCCCAGGTTGTCAACTTCGAATTTCTCACATGCCTCATCCGCATTAAATGCCACCCCTTCGCACTTGAGTACCTTTGGGGTTTATAACGGGCCCTTGACCTCAACCGTTGATGAACTAGCATGCTTTGAATCTGGATCGTTGGATCAACACGCGCCTCTTCTTTCCCTCTTCCCTATAAATTCGGGGTTTCTGCTCCCCCCCTTTCGACACTTTCCATACTTTCAAAAACTCTCTCAGAACCGCTCCTGCAGTTTCCCCTCTCCGCTCTTACTCTTATTTTCTCATCCTCTGATTCCCTCATTCTTCTCTCCTAGACGCTTCAATGGCTCCCCCCGGCCCCGGACCAGTCTTCAAGACCCGAAGCCATCTCTCTGTCATGTCGGCAGAGAAACTACATGCCATTGCTGAAGAAAACTTAGACTCGGAGTCTTTCAACGCACGTCTCCCTTACGATGGCGAACTCGCCGATGCGCCTCAGAGCGACTATGTGTGCGTCTACTAGTCGTTCTTCCGAATCGTCGGCCTCCATCTTCCCATGCCGCACCTGATCGTGGCGTTCCTCTATGTCTTTAGGGTCCCAATCACCCAGGTGAGCCCTAACACCATCCGCCTTCTCCTATGTACGCTCGCCATTGCATGCGAGCAGAAAATGGAACTTACGCTCGAGGATTTGATGCGCCTCTACAAGTTCTCCCGCAACGCGAAGAATCTTGGCCGCTTCTCCATCTCCCATCGCGTTCGGCCGCATATCCTTGATAATACGCCGTCGAATGAGTCCGGCTGGGAGAACAAATATTTCTTTGTTATGGTGAACAGTGCTAACTTCGGTCCCCACCACACTTTTCTTCCGAGGGAGTGGGTCCTTGAGGGAACGGACCTCCCTCGTTTTAAGCCCGAGGAGGATGAGGAAGCTGACGCGCGGTTCAAAGAGATCCACGCCGCTCTCCTCGCCAACCCTCGACGGGACTGGAGTAAGGACATCGGGGATCGGCGGATCGAGAAATCTTGGATCTATCAGCTGGCCCACATCCATGGGCCGTCCCCCGACACCATCCTCCCGGCGGGCTTTTCTCGCGAGCCCGTCCCGGAGGGATCTCCCGTGGAGCGGAAGAGAACTGCTCCAAAGTCGAGGAAGAGATCCAAAGAGGACTCCGTAGTCGTCAGGGGAGACATTCCCGTAGAGTGAGAGCGGGATGTGCAGAGGCCGTCGAAGTCCCAAGCGGGACTCGGCGTTCCTCGCTACAAGGGACTTACCCTTCGAGAGGGTGGCTCCCCGGGCAAGCGTTCGACCGAGGACGTTCGCGACGAGCGGCGAGTGACGTCTAGGACGGACCCCACCGCTCGCTCCCCGACGGAGGTCTCCCGCTCCTCGAGGAGGTCTCATCGAGAGGAAAGATCTTCGGGCAAACGGCCCGTCGAGGAGACGTGCGAAGCTCCCCACGAGAAGAGAGTTAAGGTTTCTGCTCTGGCCTCCGTCCCCGAAGTCGCTACTTCGGCTCGGGAAGCCGTAAAGGAAGTTTCAGGTTCCGCGCCGCCGGGCAAGACCGGGATGGTGGAAGAGGTGCCGAGCGGGCGCGCACATCTTGATAAGGGCCTCAGGCAGAGGGTTGAGTTTTTCGGCGCTTTCAAGGATCTGTTCGTGGCGCCAAATGCTCCTCCTCCGCCCGCCTTGGGGGTTGAAAGCTCTCTCCCTTCTCCAGATCTTGGGGCTTTGACCCAGCCCCTTCCTCAGTCACCCCGGGGGGCTTCCGAAGAAGTGATGCGGGGTTTAGCTGCTGTCCCCACGTCTTCAATTCAGACCCCGATCGAAGAGACCCCCGCCTCGACCGAAGGGAGCACGGAGCCCCTTGGCGGGGAAGGGGAGGCAGGACATGCCTCTTTCACGGAGCAAGCAGGGGACCAGCGAGGGATCCCCGAGTACGTCGGGCAATAAGGGGATCGAGGACAGATCTTCTTTGGGCCCGAGGAGAGGCGATCAGGGGCGTCCCTCGAGGTTACCCTTCTGGGCCAGAGGCTTCTGCCGATGCGCCCGTTATCGAGATCCTTGAGAGCTTGGAGGTTCAGCCCGCCTCAGAGTCTACCAGCGCTTCTGCCCTCCAGGTTTCTCTTGTCCCCCTTCCTGGTGCATTGGTAATGCCATCGGGGGGAGACCCCCTCCTCATCAGGGCGCATCTTCTCCTTCGGGCAACTCGACGCGGCCCCCTTCGCCATCCCGCAATCTCGGGAAAGCTCTGGCGGACTCGTCATTGGTTCAAGCTTGCTTTCCTGCTTCGTCTTTTCCGAGCGCGCCTCCCGAGGATTGGGAGACTTACTCTTCTGCTGTGTGCAGGGGTCTTACCCTAGAAGCCGGAGCCTCGCACGGGGTCATTGATTCTCTTGACCAGCTCGTGGGCTACTCCGAAAGCACCTCCCACATCCTCCGAGGACTAGCTCAGTTGAACGATATGATCGTCTCCGAGCGGCGATCCGCCGCTAAGGCCGAGGAAAAGGCGCTCGAGCTATCAACGAAGCTCGCGTCGGTTCAAGGCCAACTTGAAGTCTCCGTTCGCGATGAGCAGAAGTCTCGGGAGCAGGCCGAGAAGCTTTCTTCAGACCTCGATGAGACGGAGTCTGCTTTGGGAGCCGAGCTCGCGGAGTTTAGGGGTTTCCTTGCTGCTAAGGAGGCGTCTCTCGTCGAAGAGCGGGAACGCTTTCGGTGAGCGGATGCAGGTTTCTCCGAGGAACTCCGGCTGAAGGCTGAACGCCTCGCCCAAATTAGCGAAGCCGTCGGCGCGCCACGCGACGAAGAAGATTGCCTGGTGTCCCGGGTCAAGATCGCGTTGAAGAGGCTCTTCGAGGACCTCGAGGCTGCGAGGGCCGAGGCGGTTGAAGAGCGTCATGGACAAGAGCGCCTGTTCGAGAGCGCCCAAGCCAAGTTGGAGCGTCTCTCGGCGAGGTTTGACTTTCTCGACCAATCCGTCAACGCCCACCGCTCGACCGCTGCTTACCAGGCTAATATCATTTTGGATGAGGGGCTTCCTCTTTTGGCGCCCTTCGAGAGTCTCAGGACTCACCTGCCGTCGTGGTACAAACTCCGCGACAAGCACAGAGCCGAAGCGGGCGATCTGGACCAAAAGGCCTCCGCGGACCCAGCTCTCCGCCGCTAACCCCCTGCAGGCCGCCTGTCATCGACGGTCGGCGGGTCGATGGCCTTGTCCCGGAGGGAACTCCTCTTGAGCCCTCTTCACACGACGAGTATGGCTCGAACATTGAGATCCTGGCGCCTTCGGAGCCCATGGTATAGGACGTCCTTCTGGAGCCTTTCCTTTATTATTATTTTTTTTTGTTTTGAACGATGTGCTCCTTTTTGTAATCCAAGCATTTCATCAAATTAATGAACATATATATGTTTTTCGAGTTACCTTTTTTTTTATCACCGGGCCTCTTTATTATTTCCTTCGTATCCCCATTCTCTCTTTTCCCTCGCAGGCCGAAGGCGGTACTGGTGTTTTTCACCCCGACGCCTCTTTCCCCAGCGACAGAGAAGGTCGCGAGAGGGCGGAAGGGCCAGCGCCGGCTCCTAACCCAGCGAGGATACCGTCGGAGAATGAAGTAGCTCCCCGCGAGACTACGTAGGCTAAGCTCGCCGAGTGCAGGGCCGAGCGCGACGAAGATAGACGCCTCGTCGCTATTGCCGAGGAATCCCTCGTCGAGGAACAAAAGCGTTATCGTCGGTGCGAAGAGACGCTCTCGGCGCAGCTTCAGCAGAAAAACGAGTGTTATCGTCCGAATCGCCAATGCCATAAACCTGCCACCCGATCAGGAAGAGCACGTCTCTTTCCATATTAAGGCCATGCTGAGGGAACTTGCTAAGGACCACGATGCGGCCAGGAGCTGGGCGATAGAGGAAGAATTTTCTCGGGTACGCCTTAACCACCGAGCGACCGACAAACTAAAGCACGCCTCCGAGAGGTTCGATGCTCTCGAGGAGACTGTCCGCCTTCAGCGTCTGTTGGGTGGTGTCCTTTCGAATATCAATCTCGTCGAGGGGCTTCCTTCCCGCTCGACCATTGGTGAGGTTCGAAACAAACTGCCAAGGTGGCGCAGGCTAGAGCAAGAGTACCTGGCTGACTTGGCCGGGCTGGAGAAGAAAGTCGCCCGTACTCCTAACTCTCCTCCGCTTTCTCCTTGCCTTCCTTCGATTGCCAATGAGGCGTGCTCACCGGGATTTGACGTTCTTCCTTCTTCATCAGTCACGGTATAGGGAATTTCAGCTTAGTATCCTGTAGTTTTACCTTTTTCTTTTGGGTTGATCCCCGTAAGTCAAATCTGATGAATGAATACAGATTTTCCGCTTTTTCTGTTTCTTCGTTGTGCTTCTTTACTCTCGGCTCTTTCCTTGCAGGCCGATAGTAACGTCGAGGCGAACCCCGCGGGAGCCTCTTCGAGCAAGCTCTCAAAGCTCCCCGACGATGATCCTCCGTGTTTAGTTGTTGATGACATCCTTCGCCGATGCTGCGATACCATCATCGAGGAATGTGCCGACGCGGTCCTTGGTCAAGACCCCCTCGATGATGTCGCTAGATAGGAGGATTGATCCCTGCGAGAATTGTAATATGTATATCTTCTAGGGGTGTGAATGAGTAAATTGTAAATAGTACTTTGTAACCCATATTTGGAATGAAATGAGCGTATGATTTGATGATTATATGAGTTTGCCTGCGATTATGGGTTTGCTTATGGGTGAGATGTATATCTCTTCCTTCCCCTTCTTTATTTTCTGCCCGGTACTCTCACCGGGCAGTCTTCTTAGGCACTCTCGCCTATTTTTTTTTATTCGGCACTCTTGCCGTGGGCACTCTCGCCTCTTTATTTGCTGCTCGGCACTCTCACCGAGCAATCTTCTTAGGCACTCTCGCCTATATTTTTCTCTGCTCGCCACTCTCATCGAGCAGTCTTCTTAGGCACTATCGCCTATTTTTTTATTCGGCACTCTCGCCTTTTTATTTGCTGCTCGGCACTCTCACCGAGCAGTCTTCTTAGGCACTCTCGCCTCTTTATTTGCTGCTCGGCACTCTCACCGAGCAGTCTTCTTAGGCACTCTCGCCTATATTTTTCTCTGCTTGGCACTCTCACCAAGCAGTCTTCTTAGGCACTCTCGCCTATTTTTTTATTCGGCAGTCTCGCCTCTTTATTTGCTGCTCGACACTCTCACCGAGCAGTCTTCTTAGGCACTCTCGCCTATACGGGTTTGCTCGGCACCCTTAGCCGTATTTTTTCTTTCTGCTCGGCACTCTTGCCGAGCAGATCCATATATATATATCAGTTTGGAATTCAGCTTGTTTCTCAAAGTTACACGAAATAACAAACATACATAGAAACATTAAAGCATAAAGGAAAAACAAAAATCCACAATGAGATTGTGTTTACAAATTCGTAAAAGTGAGTAGGTAGATTCTACTTGGCTAAGAGCCTTAAGATAAAAAGAAAACAAAAGCTCCTCGAGCCTTCCTTTGCGTCGTGCTATAACCGCGGTTCATTCTGGAGCTTGTTCGTCGGTGATCGAGCATGCTGAAAACACGACTTTTTCCAAGGAGTCTCTGCTGGGGCGCCCATCATTGTAGTCCACGCAGACGCAGGTGTACCAAGTGAGACCAAGGCTTATGCAAGACATACAAAAGCCACAAGCAAGCCTTCCGTGGCGTTGGTAAACACACGGCGGGCGAGGGGTGTTCCTCTCTCCACTCTTCGTGGGCTTTTCATAAACTAGAATGTCCTTATCGCATTTCCTGCAGTACTCCAGGTCGAGCAGGCGGCCGTATGGCGCGGGCGTTTGCTGCTCGAGGTCGCCGGTCGGGCTCCTTGCCACGAGCAGTGCGGGAAGGTCTTCGAGTCTGGCCTTGGCTCCCTCTTTGTAACTGAAACTGAGTCTGTTGACCCTTACGAACTTTATCCCGTGCTTTATTGTGGACAAGTAGTTGACCATGTCGTCCACGGTGATTTGGTGGAATCTCGGCAGGCATAACTTTATGATCGTCGGGTTATCCTGCAGAACCACCCTCAAAGCGGCGTTGGTGATCTCGAAGCATCTATTCAGCGTCAGAGTCTCCATTCTCCCTTGAGACCTCCTTGCCAGATTCAGAAGATTCTCATCTTCGATCCGTTCGCTCATCGGGTCGTCGACATTGAGGTTGCGCCACAAAAGGCAGTTCCACACCATCTCCACCGCGAGGAGCTCCTCGAGGCTTAGGTACAACAGGACGAGTTCCCTCGCGGGATGCGGTTTTCCCGCTTCTCCGGTTTTCATCGAGGGAAAGCATTGGGAGTGTTCGCCTGAGATCCCTTGCTGCTCCTGGCCCTGTTCATTTTCCGCGGTGTCCTCCATCATTGGACACGGCTCATTGCTCTATGGCCACTCCTCATTCATCCAGTCGTTCATCATCGCGTGATCATCTCTTCCTCGTGCTTCCGCCATGTCTTCCTCGGGCCATTCCCAACCTCATTCGATGACCATCCTGGACTCGTCTGTATAGCTTTGGTCGGTAACTCCTTCCTCGAACGTCATTTTTTCTTCGTATGCTTTCTCCCCCTGTATCGAGAAAACACTAACAGACACTGGTTTTGAAGTAAGAAAGAAATTTGGGACCTTCTGGGTAGAGTGATCAGGATCTATCTGGGAGTTAACCGCGTTGGTTTTCAATTCCGCAAACTTGTTCTTCATGTCTTTCCAAACCTCCTATTTATAACCGTCGATTGATCCACGCGTAAAACTCTTCGTATTCTCTGACACTGTTGTCATTTCACAACGCTTCGGGAATCATTTTGGCTTATTAATGCACGTGCGTTCCCCTTTCCCGTCGGCTGACCATAAGTCTGTCTCTTTTCGATGCAAGGAGTCTATACGTCTTCTCCTTTACGTCACCTTTTCCTCTTGGGTTGCCTCTCAGGCCCTTCTTGCTGCTTTCGCGCGCGCAACTGCTGACTCGAGCAGCTACCGCTGGTTTCTTCGAGATTGGGGTCCCGTTGTTGGTGGTGGTGTTGCTCGATGACATCTTCCTCCTTCAAATTCCTGGCTGTGAGTTAGAAAGAATACAAGCCCCACGGTGGGCGCCAAACTGTAGAGGGCGATTTCACCACCCTTTTCCAGTCACAAAAATAATCACAAAGAACAAGTTAACAACAATGATCAGTGAATATCTTTGATTTATTATGTTTCCGACAAGAACTCGGTTCTCTTTCGTTGAATAGCTGGACAGTTGAAGGATCGAGTACAAAGAACTTCTCTATTTCTTAAGCCTTTCTATTACAGGATATTCTCTTTTTCTCTATTTCTGGTTTCTTTTCTTTTTTTCCGAACCTCTACAAACGAGGCTTAACTTGCCTTTTACAGAGTTTACATTATGCCCTCTCGCATCTTTCCAGCCCTTTTCTCTTTTTAATCATTAGCTTTCCAGAGTGATTTGAGAGAAGCGTGGTTAGCCCATGTTTTACGTCACTTCCGAGCAGACTGCCTTAATGGGTAGGTGGGCTTCATTAAATGCACATCTCGTCAGCCGTCATTCGGCCCTGCACGCTTCGACGCTGATGCCTCTCGTCGAGTGAGTAGGTGGGCTTCATTAAATGCACGTCTCGTCAGCCGTCATTCGGCCCTGCATGTTTCATCATGACGCTTTCAGACTTCCTCGAGGGTGGCTCTTAGACTTCATCGAGGGTTCCTCTTGGACTTCATCGAGGGTTGCTCTTAGACTTCCTCGAGGGTTGCTCTTAGACTTCATCGAGGGTTTTTCTTAGACTTCCCCGAAGGTTGCTCTTAGACTTCCTCGAGGGTTGAACCTCCTCGAGGATACTTCCTGGTTGACCATCGGTCAACGAACTTCCTCGCTATTTCCTTGTGTAGTTTATGGACAAAACGACACGAGTTGTGTTGAGGATGGATTTGACCATTCCGAGATTAACAGACCAGATCTCAGAATCACCGTTCTTCTCCAGATCTGATCCTCATCGTGTATTCCTTCAGCTTCCGCAAGTCGTCTTCTCCGGCGAAACTCAACCTCTTTCCGTCGCATCTGAGACCAGCTCCAGACCTGTAGAACTCAAGCTCAAAGTCTCATTCTCAGGCGAATCACGGTCGTCTCCTCCAAGCGACGATCTCCGGCGTCGCGCTCCAGTATTTCCTTTTTTCCATAGACGTTCCCGCGACCCTCAGTCGCGTTTTCCGGCGACGTTCATCGGCGAACATCTCTCAGCGACAAGTCCCATCCCAGCGAAGTGGGTCTCTGCCTTCATCAGTGTGTGGGTCCCACGACATCAGCTTGCCTTCCTCAAACGACATCAGCTTTGTTTTGTCTTTCTAGTGGTGGGTCCCACGTGCAAAGGAAAAGGAGAAAAGTCAATTTTTGTCCCTTATCTGTGTGTTCCAAAATTAAGTTTGTTGTTCCAACACACATAAGTTTCAAAAAAATATTTGCTTGTTCTTGCGTGAAAAAGGGTGTGCCCACAACCAGAAAATTAATTTTTTCTCGAATGGTTCCTACGATAAGTACCTGATAAAGTATGTCTTCCTCGACTGAAAGAGTTGTTTCCCTGCACGATCAAAACTCGATGACCAATGAATTATCTTCAATGGTCTAAATCCATGTTCATGATTGTGAGCGGAAGAGAAAAATGAGGACATCTCACTGGTGTGCCACCCATGCCGATTCCGAGGACCCAAAATACACCTCATGGAAGAACTCCGACTATCTTTCATGTCATGGCTCACCAACTCAATGACAGATAAGTTCAGTTTGAAATTTCTTCTTTATGATACTGCCAAAGAAATTTGGGACTCGGCACGTAAACTTTATTCAAACAACAAGAACACTTCGGTGGTCATCGACCTCGAATCTCACTTGTACAATCTCTGTCAAGGTGACATGGACATCAATGATTATTTCGATGCTCTGTCCAACTATTGGCTCCAACTGGATACGTATCAGGTCAAACCTTGGGAGACCCCTAGAGATGCGGCTATCTTCCATGAATTCATTCAAGAGGGAAGAACTCTACGTTTTCTCTTAGGTCTAAACAAGGAATTCGACGCAGTCCGTGGATGAATTATGGCGATTGATCCTCTTCCTGATCCTCAAGAGCCTTTCTCCCTCGTCCGATTAGAAGAGAGTCGCCAGATCATCATGCCTGTGGACAAGACCGAGGGATCCGTAATTTTCACTCCGTATCAACAGAAGCCTCCTATGTTCTCTCAGGCTTCGTCTTCTCGTCCTCATTGAGGACGTCCTCGGTGTGAACATTGCAATAAACCCGGTCACCTGAAATCAAATTGTTGGAAGTTACATGGGAAACCAACTGGTTTGGGACCAACTAAGTCAAAGTTCAGCAAGAAGGCTCATAGCAATGCCACTGACTCTGACTTTCCTGTGGTCACAAGCGCTTAGCCAGACCCTAATCTCAGAGAGGACATGAACCGTATCATGGAACAAATGGAGTCTCTACAGATGAGGACCAGCAAGCAACACACCACCGGATCTAGTTCATCAACCGACTCACCAAGTAGCCTCCATGCTCACATAGGTTTGACCTCTGTCAGCCTAATAATAACTCGCCCGAGCAAAACCTGGATCGTTGATTCAGGTGCATTAGACCACATGACGGGTAAAAAGAGTTATTTCATCACCCTTGGACCTTGCCCGCGGGGTTCATCCGATCGGACTGCTGATGGAACTTTCATTCCGGTTGCCGGAATCGGTTCTATCCGACTATCTGGGAGCATTACACTTTGCTCGGTGTTATTTGTTCCACAAATTGCTTGCAACCTGATTTTCGTCAGTAAGATCACACGTGATTCTAACTACATTTCATGATTTTTTGCTGACTTCTGTGATTTTCAAATGGTAGGTTCCAGTAAGGTGATTGGCAAAGGGACGATGCGTGAAGGCCTCTACATGTTTGACGACACAAATTTTCCAAGCCACCAGGCTCAGAATCCTGACCAAGGGCGTGTGTCATCAAACACTATAACTCTTTCGAACAATGTTCTTGTAAAAGATCAAGTTATGTTGTGGCACTACCGTCTTGGTCATCCTAGTTTTCAATACCTTGAAAAAGTGTACCCAAACTGGTTTATTAAGAAAAAATCTTCATCGTATCAATGTCAAGTATGCCAATTCGCCAAACATACACGCAGTCCTTTTCATGTCATTGACTATAAATCATCCAAACCTTTCTATGTGATTCATAGCGACGTATGGGGACCCTCAAGGGTACGCCATACAAGTGGCGCTAGGTGGTTTATTATGTTTATCGATGATCACACTCGAATGACGTGGTCATTTATCATGAAAGACAAAACTGAAGCTGCTCCAATCTTCAAACATTTTTACTCCATGGTTGAGTCTCAATTCGATACCCGTGTGCAAGTTCTCCATACGGACAACGCACGGGATTACTTCAATCAAACTCTCTCTCCATACTTGACTGAAAAAGAAATCGTCCACATAAGCTCATATGTGGACACTCCACAGCAAAACGGTATTGTTGAGCGGAAAAATAGGCACATCCTTGAAGTCGCTCGATCCATCATGTTTGCAAAATCTGTCCCAAAACATTTTTGGGGTGATGCAATTCTCACAGCGACATACCTCATCAACCGTATGCCGAGTAGTGTCCTGAAATTCCTACCTCCTCGTCAAGTCCTCAGTGAAATTCATCCACATCTCATATCCTTCTCCTCCGACCTACCAAAATAGGTCTTTGGGTGTTCCGCCTTTGTCCATGTTCACAAACAAAATCGATCAAATCTCGATCCTAGAGCTGTCAAGTGCATCTTCTTGGGTTATTCGTTGCATCAAAAAGGGTATCGATGTTATTGCACATCTACTCGCACTACTTATAACTAAATGGATGTTACTTTCTTTGAGGGTGAGTCCTTCTTCCCCAAATCCGACATTCAGGGGGAGAATTCGTGGGAATCTCAAATTTGGGAAATCAATCAAGGTTCCCAATCCATCCCATCATCCTCACCTTAACTTCCGATCGATATCTCTATTCATCCTAACCCAAATCCACCTCAAATCGCCGATATTATCCCAGAGTCGCCTCCTAGTTCACCTCGTTCTGTTTAACAAGTAGATGGCCCCATGCATCTTCAACTCGACCAAGAACCGGATCCGGCACTGACTATCTCATCTGACCTCTCACATATGGAAAGGTCTGAACCCATGATTGATGACCCTGAGCTCCCCATTGCTCTCTGTAAGGGTGTCCGGAGAAAAGGCGTTCATGGTCACACCGAATATCCCATTGAATGCTATGTTTCCTACAACCAATTACATCCATTATACAGAGTGTTTGTCTCTAATATTGACAGTATCCAGGTTCCTAGCTCCATTGATAAAGCTCTTCGAATTCCCGCGTGGAAACATGCGGTAGAAGAGGAAATTCGGGCACTGGAAAGCAACGGAACATGGAACCTCGCTGAATTACCACGGAGAAAACGCCCTGTTGAGTGTAAATGGGTGTTCACAATCAAGTATAGATCAGATGGGAGTTTTGAGAGATTCAAGGCGAGACTCGTTGCAAAGGGATTCACTAAAACTCAAGGCATCGACTTTCAAGAAACATTCGCTCCTCTGGCCAAACTGAATACGGTAAGAGTTCTTATCTCACTCGTCGTAAACCTCGATTGGCAACTCTTCCAACTTGATGTCAAGAATGCTTTCCTAAATGGCGATCTTGAAGAGGAAGTATATATGAACATACCTCCTGGAATGGGACAAAACTCCAAGAAGCACTTAGTGTGCAAACTGAAGAAGTCGTTGTACGGCTTAAAAACAGTCTCCTCGTGCTTGGTTAGAGAAATTCACCAAGGCCGTCACTTCCAAAGGATACCTCCAGTGTCAAGCCGATCATACTCTCTTCGTCAAACGGAACAACAATGGGAAGAAGGCTATCCTCATTGTGTATGTTGACGACATCATTCTGACCGATGATGACTCGGAGGAAATCATCAAACTAAAGCAAGTACTCGCAACCCAATTCGAGATTAAAGATCTCGGAACTATGAGATACTTCTTAGGCATGGAAGTAGCAAGATCAGACAAAGGAATTGCTATCTCCCGGAGGAAGTATGTACTTGACTTACTTCAAGAAACCGGTCTACTTGGTTGCAAGCCGGTTGACACTCCGATGGATCCGAACAAGAAGTTCTCCCATTCTGTCGAAAGCGCCCCTGTCGACAAAGGGAGATATCAGAGACTTGTCGATAAACTCATCTATCTCTCACACACACGTCCGGACATTGCATACTCTGCCAATGTTGTAAGTCAACACATGAAAAACCCAAACAAGGACCATATGGAAGCCGTGAACCGAATCTTGAGGTATCTAAAGTCTACCCCCGGTCATGGCTTATTGTTCAAGAAATCAGAGAACCGTGAGGTCAAGATCTTCATCGACGCTAGTTGGGCTAGAGAAGCCACTGATCGAAGATCAACCTCGGGTTATTGTTCATATGTATGGGGAAACCTCGTTACTTGGAGAAGCAAGAAGCAATCGGTTGTTTCCCGTAGTAGCGCAGAGTCCGAGTACCGTGCTCTTGCATTTGGCATATGCGAGGGAATGTGGATCCAGAGGCTCTTGAAGGAGCTAAGGATGGATCAACCAAGGGCTATCAAGATGTTCAGTGATAGTCAATCCGCAATCAGAATCGCCAAGAATCCAGTTCACCACGACCGAACAAAGCACATTGAAATTGATAAGACACTTTATTTCGGAGAAGGTCAATGGGGGCATCGTTGACTCGGGCTACATTTAGTTCAAACTTCAGATTGCGGATATCCTCACCAAGACTCTACCTCGGTGTTCTTTTGATGATCTGAGTTCCAAGCTTGGGTTGTATAACATATACTACCCATCTTGAGGAGGAGTGTAGAATAATGTATAGTTGTTCTAGTTTAATCCTTGTGGTACTTTTGTCACAATTTACTTTCTTATAATTAGGGTTGTAAATACTCAATTCAATCAATGAGAAAATCACTTTTCCCAATTCGCTTTCTACAGACTCCATTGTCAATGAGAAAATCACTTTTCCCAATTCGCTTTCTACAGACTCCATTGTCAATGAGAAAATCACTTTTCCCAATTCGCTTTCTACATACTCCATTGTCCATAACTAAATCGTAGCCTAGGTATCAGTTAATGTAAGTTGGTATATTCATTCTTTCAATTTATATATTATGATATATATAGAAGAGTTGATACGAAATTGTGCTTCAAAACTCAAAAGTCAACTATTTTGGACGACCGTATTTTTGTTTTCCTCGACGACACGCAACACAATGAGATAGTATCACCATTTCTCATGACATATCTCCTATTTAAATCATGTTATAATAGGCTCTTTACGATTGTATGAAACTGAGAGTAGAGAGTGTGGTCAAGAGAGGAAAAGTCGACGACGAGTATATAACCGACGACCAAGATCGCCGACGAGCCTTCAGCAAATGGACCGACGGATTTACGCGGCAAGATCATCCTACAGTCATCCAGGTATCAGCACTCACACATTATTTTATTATTACTATTATATATTGATATATATACACGAATGTTAATAAGATGCATGGTTATATATATCTATGAGTGAGCAGGTCATATTGGATATGAGTAAAGATAGAGACGTGAGGGGTGATATTATGCCAAATCTGATATACATATCCAGAGAGAAAAGTAGAGCTTTGAGCCACCATTTCAAAGCGGGTGCTCTCAATGTCCTTGTAAGTTCACTAATTATGTTAGACATATATATATATATATTAAAACATCCTGCACTTATAACCTTAATATTAAGGGTTAATTGCGGCGAAAAAACCCAAACTTTGATCAATGGCACTTATAACCTTTGCCACGTGGCATGCCACATGACACTTGGCTGCCACGTGGCATGCCACGTATTTATTACTTTTTAAATAATTTTTATTAAATAATTTTTTTTTTTAATTATTTAAAAAAAAATACTTTTTTCCTAATAATAGCAAATAATGAATATTTAAATTTAAATATTCATTATTGGTTATAATTATTTGTTCTTAAAAAAGTGGGTAGAAAGAAATAAAATCACCGTTCACGGTTCACTTTAAATCCGTTTCCAATCCGGTTCACGCGTCGAATAAAATTGTTTAATATGTTTAATAATAATAACCAATAAACACATACATATTGTTTAAAAAGTCAAGACATAATTAAATACACACCACTTATTCAAAAAAAAAAAAATAGTAGTCATATTTATATTTAACGAAAAAATATTTTTATTTGTTTGCATGATATTTTTTTTGTGTTTATATTTTATAATAATAATTGTTTAATAATTTTTTATTTATATATTATTCTTTTTTTTTTAAATATCATTAAATAATCATATGATTATTATCGGTTATTATTATTAAACATATTAAGCTATTTCGTTCCACCTGTGAATCGGATCGGAGGCGGAGCTTGAGTGAACCGTGAACGGTGATTTTTTTCTTTATTTATTTTGTTTGACTCACTTTTCTAAAATGAATAATTCTATTTAATAATAAAAACCAATAATGAATATTTAAATGTAAATATTCATTATTGGTTATTATTGAAAAATAATTTAATTTTAAAAAAAAAAATTAAAAAGTTTTTTAAAAAAATAATATTCTTGAATTTTTTTAATAAAATAATAATTACGTGGCAAAGGCTAATAGTCACATGGACAAATTTTCTCGGTCAACTCCTAAATGCCGAGTTTGGATACTTATGCCGTCATTTATGGAGGTTGTATGCACAGCAGAGCATTTGACCATAGGTCAATTAACCCTAATATTAATTACAAAAAAATCTGTTGGGACCTATTTTTTTATTTATTATTATTATATAACGATTCGTTCATTTTCTTATATATCCGACAATGATTAACTCGCAAAGTTTAATCGATTAATATCTTGATGGTAAACTCGCTGTTTATGATAAACTCGTAAAAATTGAATTAACATATTTTTTGACAGGAAACAAATTAAATACATATATATATAATTATTATGGCCAATGATATGAAGAAAAATATTGGTGTCCATATCTTCACAATTTGCTACTCAAAAGACAAATTTGTTGTTGTTGAAGAACTGTTTGATTGCTTCTTAAAACTGAAAATTGGTTGGAATCCTTCAGCTATTACTTAACACGACAGAGACCTACACATATTATTATAGATCATTCTTAACACTGAAACTTCTAGAGTAATGGTGTTGGTATATTTTACTGTTAATCTGATCTTGTTGTCAATGTATCGTAGATTCGGGTCTCCGCAACGATGACCAACGCACCTATTGTTCTCACATTGCACCTATCGTAGAGTGCATTGCTATTTCTCAAAGCCGGAATTCCAATCAGAATTTGGTTATGTTCAATTCCCGCAGTGTTTCCGTGGGATCAATAAGGATGACATTTACGCTTGTGAGATGAAGAAAATATTTTTTCTATTTCCCCGAGGAATGGATGGGCTCCTAGGCCCATACTACATGGGCACCGGTTGCTTCTTCAACCGTCGGGCTTTCTTTGGAGGCCCGTCGGATTTTGTGGCACCGGAGTTGCCTGAGCTAAGCCCTGAGAATAACGTGGCCAAACCAATCCAATCCCCGGAGGTAATCGAATTAGCCCACCACGTCGCCACTTGCAACTACGAGAATCACACCGTATGGGGCCACCAGGTCAGCTCATTAATAAAACGTTATTTAGGTGGTTAAGTAAATAAACTTGTGCTATTGAGATATAAGGTTTGAATCACTAACAACATAAATATTTTGAAGTAAAATCCTAGTAATTACTATTAGATTTGTGATCGATATTATGCATAATGGATACGGTGAACGCGGGATCGAAACCCCATTTATTTTTTATTTTTACAAAGCCGGAACATCCTGAGATGTGAATTTGCAACACTTATTCATTTTACAACTTTTGCCCACATAGATTGGGGCGAGATATGGGTCACTGGTAGAAGACTACTTCACCGGATACAACATGCAATGTGAGGGTTGGAAGACCATATTTTGCAATCCCGAGAGAGCAGCGTTCTACGGAAACGCCCCGATAAGTCTCGTTGACGTTCTCAATCAAACAAAACGGTGGGCCGTCGGTTTACTTGAAGTCGGCTTCTCGAAATACTGCCCGTTGACGTTTGGCACTGCAGCGATGGGCCCCCTCATGGCCTTCGGCTACGCACATTGTGCATTTTGGCCCATTTCTTCCGTTCCGGTTACCATATATGCTTTCCTACCCCAATTAGCTCTCATGAATGGATTCACTATCTTTCCAAATGTAAGTAAATTAGTATGTGACTCAATCAAATTTATGCAAATATGATGTTACGGGAGACTTAATTAAAAAAGTTGTGACGCACGTCATTTTATTTATTAATCACGGGTTTACTTTGCCTATACTTAGGGCCGACCCTAGATTAGATTGTATAAGAACTCTTTTACACATGTTAGTTGAGATAAAAATGATTTGACATTCACGTAATTTTGAATAGAATTTTTAAATTTTGTTTTGACTAAATTATGTATATTTGCAGGTTTCAGAGCCATGGTTTGCGTTGTACACATTCCTTTTCGTCGGTGCTTATGGCCAAGACTTGTTAGACTTCATCGTCGAAGGAGGAACAATACGAAGATGGTGGAATGATCAACGAATGTGGTTGATAAGAAGTCTCTCGTGCTACTTATTCGGGTTAACCGAGTTCTTCGCAAAATCGTTGGGCATCTCTACTTTTGGTTTCACCTTAACAAGCAAAGTGATTGACGAGGAGCAAAGCAAAAGATATGAGCAAGGTATTTTTGAGTTTGGGCTCCATTCTCCATTGTTTATTACCTTGGCAATGGCGGCAATAATCAACATGGTTTCCCTAATTTGCGGACTAGTGGCGGTTTTAAGAGGCAAAGCCGAGTTCGGAGAAATTTTGTTGCAATTGCTAATAAGCGTGTTTGCAGTGACGAATTGTCGCCCGGTCTATGAAGCCATGATTTTTAGAATGAATCAAGGGGGAATTCCAGTGAAAACCACTTTGACGTCTACATCTCTAGTATCTATTCTCGTTGTAATTTCTTTTCTAGTATTATGTTGAGGAGCTGAAGATTTTTGTTGAATTATTTGCTTTCTTTTTTAGAAGACGCGTATATAATGATGCCCAAACATTGTTATTTGATTACTTATCTATTTTCTATTTCTATTGGACGAACTATAGTTTTCCATAACGATCAATTTATGTTGTGCTGGTAAAATAACTGAAAGTAGCTACTTTTTAAAGTTAATTGCGGCTATCGTCTTTTTCCAATTTTCCTTATATAAAAACGATGTGAAATCTAAGACGAATATATATATATATATATATATATATATATATATATATTAGATAATATATATAGTATAACCTCGTTAAAAAAATAACACGTGTACTCATCGACTGTGACTTTTCTAACTCATCGACTGTGACTTTTTTACTCAGCGAGAGTACTCATAACAACTCATATACTTATAATTGTGTAACACGTATGTTATTGTCGAAACTAAAGTGTTAAATGCCGCTTGTCAATTTCGTTTCGCAATTTTCATTTTACGGACATATCGCTTACCGATGGGCATGCCGATTGACAAATCGGAAAAAAGGACAAGCCGCATGCCGAAAATACCGCATTTTTTTCATGGGCATACCGCATGCCGATGGGGTTTTCGACGGATATTCAGGAAAATATTTTTGAGTATCTAGGCAATATTTTTATGTAGGTTTAGAACTACATATTTAATAATTACAATACATAATTGTATACAACAAAACACATTTGTAACTTAAATATGTAGGTGAAGTGTATAATTTTAAGTCACTTTATTAGTTAAAGACTTGGAGTGTGTAATATTAGGGAAACTTCATAAAATAACCCCCAATACACCACAAATTCTATTATTAACTCTCAAGTTTTCATAATTCTCAAAACAACCTTTTTAAATTTTATGTTACCAAAATACCCATAATACTATTCATTTTTCTGGACGATATATGTCCATTTTTCAGGATTGATATGTCCTGATAAATACACAGTATTAGAGATATTTTGGTATTTGCAAATGTTGTTATGAGAATTATGAAAACTTAAGAATTAATAATAGAGTTTGTGGTGTATTGAGGGTTATTATACGAAGTTTGTCTAATATTAAGTCATTTTATTAGGTGAATTGAATATGTAGGTGAAGTGTATAATATTAGTTGAATACCAAAGACTCCCACATTGCTAGATTACAAGAGTCTAAAATTGTTTAAGTATAAAATATTTGGTATAAGGACTTGAGCTATTGGGGTCACCTACTTCTGTGGAAGGGAAATAACGCACACAAATGCACCACCACATGCGCGCGCCGCCGTTCGACCAGCCGGACGTGGCGAGGTGAGGTTCTCATGCAAACATGATTATTTTTACCGAAAAATTTAATTAGTATCCAAGCTGCAAAATTTTAAGATTTTGTGGGCTTTTGATTCATTTTTCTTCGTTTTACTTAATAACTAGTTGATTACACCGCGCTTCGCGCGGTGACGATAAAATACGTTGATGATTATAAATATAAAAAAAAATTATATCCTATATTTAAATAGTGCATATTAATCGACAGATCAACATTCATATCCAACCCGGCGGTGGCGATAAAATACGTTGATAATTATGGATAAAAATATTTTTATATCCTATTATTTAAATAGTGCATTTTAATCGACAGATCAACATTCATATCCAACCATTCATATCCAACCCGCCAATTGCTTTATTTCATTTTTAATGTTATTAACGTCATTATTAAATATGAGTGTGTGTATATATATATATATATATATATATATATATATATATATATATATATATATATATATATATAACATTCAAAATGAAATATATATACATATATATTGGAAAACATTTAAAATAAATGACAATTTGAAAAATAAAAGAGTTTCCACCATTAACGTCCAATTTAGCAACTGCTAAAAAGTATCATCGATTCATCTTGTCATTCTCATCAATTTATGTTTTGTCTATGTTATTGTCCGTCTTATTATTAAATATAAGTATGTCATAAAAAAAATCTTTCAATGAAAGTTTTGCCTTCAAAATTCGATATTAAATTTCTACCGATCGAAAAATGTCAGACTGGTAAAACACTTGATAATTGATTAATTACTGTAATTAAATTGGTGATCATATGTTAATATGTAACCAAAAAATGTAAAACAAAAAATAAAGAAAATGTCCGATATTCAAAAATAATTCAAAAAGATAATTTAGCATATACTCAAAAGTCTTGTTCATAATAAACATGGAGATCTCATTTTATACTTATTTCACCCCAACTCCAGTTGTTTTATCAAAATGATTGTATATTGATACGATTTTACTTGGAAAATAATATCGATGAAAAAAGTTTGGAAAATACCAAATCGTAAGAGTGTCATTGACTCGGGAATAAGAATGTTGGAATATTCTTGTCCCTGAACTTGAACATAGATTGCAATAAAATATGCTAAAAAAGAAAAACACCACAGGAACGAAGCCACATGAAACAGATTGGCGCGGGAAGGCTAAGCGCGAACGCAGCTTGCTCGGTCGTTCCATGGCATAAAGGCTTCCTGCTGTTCAGTGTCACCTGAGTTCGGGAGAAGATCGCGCGAAGAATATATTATTGGCCTTCATCACACTTCCAACCCATAATGTAACAAAGAAACATGAAAATTATTGCAAGAAAAGATTAAAATATCAATTACACTTCTTGTTTAGTATAATCTAGATTAACAGAAGCTAGGAAGTTGGAACATTTCATAATACTTGAAGGAGGCTGGACGATCCTTAATGGCGAATGAACGGAGGCGGGACGGGATTTCGAACAAAATTATGCTGCGAGAAAATCACATATCCAAACCCGAGTATCTCCCACAACTAATGGTTCTCGACCATGATTCAAACACTTCACCTGTAACTGCCTCATAGCCTTTAGAAGCCGGCGATTTTGCTGGAACTCTCGATCACGAATAATCATAAAATGAAAGTTCGAATGAAAATTTTGAGTCATCCTGTAACAAAAAAACCCAAGCACCGCCACATTACGTATATAAACATGAAATCATTAAAAAAAAATTAACAAAAAAACACAGGATTCTTTTACCAGAGACAAACGATCGGACGCGGCAGAAGAGGTTTGTCGGAGACGAAACAGAAACTATATAGAGATATGTATAAGAAGTCCTACAACCACCCTGAGAAATGTAAAAAAAAAAAACAGTTACGAAGGGAATCCAAACTCAAACACCATGATATCCAAACTCACTCAACACTCACGTGAGTTTGTCGTCGGAGATGGCCGGTCCCGGTCGGAGGAATGAATTACGCGTTAAGGAAGGATTCTTGAAAGTTTAACTATAAACCTTTAAACAAACATTACCTCAGATCATTATTGCGAGGAAACGAATGCATAATGTTAAAAACAATGATAAAAAAGCATTCTTTGAAGGAACATTTTTTTTTATGGAATTAAGGAATGAGAAAACAAAAGGAGTTGTAATACCAACGTTTTGCGTTAACTTTGATGGATTATGGTGGAAATAATTCGATAGTTTTAAATATACGGTGCATCAGTCAAATTGGAAAATAAGAAACTCGGCGAAGTGAAAAATCAAATCAAACTCAGCCCGGAAAAGATATTGAACGAAAAAAATCAACAAAAGGGAAAACCAATGCACACAAATCAAATAAAACTCACTCCGGAAAAGATTGAAAGAAAAATGCAATGTATAATATCGTTTTGTTTTCCATAACTTTTTTTCTTGAATAATTCATTAAAATAAATGCCATATAAATGACTTAAATAACTCATTGGATATTTGCATGCATATAACCAATCGAGTAAATGACTTGGTGTAAATGAATATAAATGCAACAAATAAATAATAAATTAACAACTGAACCTCTGCGTTTTAAAGCCACCTCCAAGACTAATCAATCAAAAATGTGAAAATTTGAGAAAAAAGGATGTTCAAATCCTTGCTTGTTTATTTTTCCACCTCATGTTGAAAAAACTGTCCTTTTATATATATAGATTGACATGCGGCATAATGGCAGGCAGCCGAACGACAATCTTCGACAGAGCGAAAAACGACAGCGGCAACGATAGACTGTTGTTTCGCAATTCTTCAACAAACAAAAGTTGGTGGAAATTTCGGTGATTTTCCTGACATTTTATACCAACGATTAACAAATGTGTGGCTATGGGTATGATTCTCAAAGGAAAAAAACTATATAATAAAATGGAAGTTAATGATTATTCGAAATACTGCTAAATCGCGATTCGCGAGCATATAACAAGAACGTGGTTGTGAAGGAGGAGTCTAATCTAAAGAATGAAGGCAGCATGCCACGTGTCAGAGGATGATAGGTGCCACACATATCAGCCTTGTCTCTAGCTATCGCTGGCAAACGACAATCCGTTTGGTAACAACTCTGATATGTGAGAGACAGTGAGATGAGTCGAGCGATTGTAGTCCATTCGTATATAATATAAATATAAGCTTTTAGTCGAAGCATCTTCGGGTCACCGGCTGTACCCGGTGACCGCACCGACTGCGTGTAGCCGCGCTCTCGAGATTCTCTCAGGCTTCACCGACTGGTCCGGTTTCTCGGTGGCGCTCTCTCTTTCCCTCTGGTCCTCTCTTTCTTCCATATTCGATCGCCATTGATTCCCTCTCTCTCTCTCTTTCTTCGCGCTCGTTGCGTTCTTCCCTTGCTTCTTCTTCACAGGTAAACAACTCTCTTCTCTTCGTCTTCGTCTTCGTTTCGTACTTGTAATCGTTTTCTTCGTTTCAACATGTGCTCGAAGTTGGTCTTTCCTCTGACCTCCATTTCGTGATTTGAACTTCTTCCTGTCGTCAAAATCATGACGCAGTCGTGAAAGGTCACGAGTCCTTGAACGGGGCGTTGACTTTTGTTGATTGACAGCCTGGTCCCGTGGGACTTGTTTGTCATAATATCTTGTGAAGAGGGGAATAAGAGACATATATTTGAATTGAGTGTTGATGATGAAACAGTCATGAAAGCTGCCAAGGGTAAGGGCCCAGCAAGGAGCTCAAAGGAAGCACTGAAAGTCACCCAAGACAGGTTCGTTGGGTTTCTTCAACTATGGATCATTGAGTAATTGGCGGTTATGCCCCCTGAACTTTGGATGTTGCTGCACTTTGCCCCCTTGAACTTCAGTTTTTTACAGCAATGACTTTATTTTTTTTTATTTTTTTTTGAAAAGCTAGCATATTGTCCCCTGCGAGTTAAAAATGACGGGAAATAACTTTTTTATGGAACAATGACTTACTCGAGAGTACTTTTTTCAATTATTTACTAAAAAAAGATCAATTTACTAGATTTCGGACTGTTTTGAAGTAACTAAAGAGTCTTAACTCTCGCAAGATCAGAGGAAAATAATTTAATTTGATGAAATTATCTTCCGAGAAGTTGCGTGTTGCGCACAAGTTAACATTTGTCATTTTTAATGCGTAGGTGTTCTGCTAGTTGTTAAAAAAATAGGTCATTATTGTCAAAACTAGAGTTCAGGGGGGCAAAGTGCAATTACTCTGTTGTTTGTTTTCATGGTCATGTCTGATGTTAGTAATGTACTAATGGTGTATACAGAATGACAGGAATATTGTAGTGATGGATCATATCTATCTCTGACTATTTTCAGAAAGGTTGGGAAGCGAAAGGCGGTTGAGAATCCCGGCAAGAGGAAGGCCGCCAAGAAGGGAAAAGCACAGAAAGACCCGAACAAACCAAAGAGGCCGCCAAGCGCCTTCTTCGTTTTCCTGTTTGTTTCTTTCTCTGGTTTTGTTATTTCGATCTGAGCATTCCTATGTGACTTATTTACGGCGTTGAATTTACTAGCGAGGAGTTCAGGAAAGAGTTCAAGAAAGAAAACCCGAACGTGAAGGCCGTTTCAGCTGTAAGTTTATCATGTTATTTAACTGTTTCGTATGATGAGTGATGTTTGATCCATTTCCTGTTTACATTTCTTTTGAAGGTTGGAAAAGCTGGAGGAGATAAATGGAAGTCCTTGTCTAGTGCTGTAAGTGCCGTTAATATGGAGTTCTGTTTCCAGATTTTTAGCCGTTAAGAAAAATAAATAAAAAACACAATCGGAATTGAAATAGAAAGAAAAAAAAAACGGAACTCCTGTTCTCGAATAAAAGAAAAAATAGAATAATACCACCGCTAGTGTCAGCTTTGTTGTGTGTTTAATTTGATATATTAAAGCCAATTTTAAACTTTTTGAGTTTTTTTCTCTGACTACATAACTTGCGCTGCAAGAAAAGCGATACGGAGTCGCAATTATATCAGCATTGAGCCTTTTCTTCTTTTAATTTGAAGGAAAAAGCTCCATTTGAAGCCAAGGCAGCTAAAAGGAAGACAGAGTATGAAAAGCTGATGAAAGCCTACAACAAGAAATTGGTGCGTTGATCATCGTAATTTGCTTACGAGTTTCATTACAGCTTGATTCGTTATATCATCGCTACTGTTGACTTCTCGAATTTCGTTGATGAATTATTACAGGAAGATGGCGATGAAGAGTCAGAGAAGTCGAAACCTGAAGTTGACGATGAAGACGAGCTGGGTAGTGAAGAGGTACTCGTTGCTTAAACAATGATCATTTTTATCAAGGGCTCAATGTGATTAATTCGTCGTTTTTTCCATCCCATAATCTAAGGGCAAACCGAGAATGTCGAAAAATTATTTGGCGTTTTGTTTGTTTGTTCGTTTCGTAATCAGGAGGAAGAAGACGACGAGGATGACGAAGACGAGGACGACTGAAGTGAAAATGAAAAACGGCAAACGAAATGTGGACGTTTCATCTGATTGGAGCTATGTAGTTTTACATGTTTCGGAATGAGATACCAATATTCTGTATATGCATATATGTTTCTATTTTTTTTTTTAACCTTTTGTATTACTTTCTTCGTGGAAAGAAAGAAAGAACGAACGTTGGCCAGAAATTGCCGCGTCTCGTTATCATCAATTCGTGAATTTCATATGTAGATTCGCTCACATCTCATTAATAAACACTCAACTTATTTATACCCCTTCACTTTGGTGCATTTGTCCTCTTTAACTTTATTTGGTCTTGCAACAATTAGTCCTAAAAAAGGGACAAAACTGATTCGTGAATGGTCTTTAAAAAAATGGCACAAATAATTCTTAATTTTTTAAAAAGAAAAAACACTTTATCCACTTTTAGATAAACAAATTTTTAGAAGTATAGTAACCCATTTAACTACTGAGCATCATTGAAATATTGACTCCACTAACAACTCTAAATATTAGATAACTAATACATGTCACCACAACAAAAGGTTCCTAAAAACGTGAGGTTTTTGTTTTCTTTTTGAACGTCTTCTTTTTCACAAGGTAAATTGGTAAATCCTAATATATACACTAAAATCTAAAAAGATGCATTCAAACAGAAGACATACTGAAAAAACATGCATTCAATTAAAAGACAGCCGAAAAAAATGTCGATGCTTGTCTTTAAGAGCAATCATAATTTTATTCCGAAAAAGAAAAATAGAAAAAAAAAAAAAAAGAAACGAAAAAAAGAGCAATCATAATTTTTTATTTTTTTTTATTATTGACGGAAAAGCAACCAAATGTGAAGGGATCAGGTCCGGATAAAACATCAAGGCGACCAACCCGTGCTCAGCCCTAATTTTTAACAAATTGTCTTTAGAACTTATCATTTATATCACTTTTCCTTAAACTTCTTTTCCTATCGATTGAGCTTCTAACATGTGCATTGTTCCAAGCTCCTTCTCCATAAATTAAATAATTATTTGATAAATTTTAAGAAAAAATATTCTAAGAAGTTGTTGGAGTTTTCTAAGATTTCTCATCTCCGGGAGCGGAAATTCCGGAGAATCCTAGAAAAATACGAATCTAGATAAATAGATATATTGGACTTACTTGGAGAGAGAAAGATTTCTCTAAGCGATTACTTTGATTCCTCAAGAGCCGGATCTTCGAGTGCTTGTCGGAGGATTGTCTTCACGCCGTCGTCTACACCACGCCTTCTAGGAGATCATAAGCCGCTCAAGTGTTCGGCCTCTACGTAGTCCACCACGTCGCTAAACGGAACCTCTCTAGGAGAACGGAAATCGCCGGATCGGAATACTAGTTCCTACTCGGCGATTGGACACGTCGACAAAGACGCTCGGGAATAGTAGAATTCGAACTCTCTCAATGGTGTGTGAAATGGGGTGGTCGAATTCTCTATTTATAGGGAGAGGAGAATCATCTCCATTAATGAGTATAATCACCATTAATGAGAATAATCTCCATTAATGTGTATCTCATGTAATTAATTAGTTTCCTTTATATGAAGATCTCATCTCAATAAGGAAAGGGATATATGCAATTAATATATTGATTAGTCAACTATATTAATTACATATGATTCTATAATCAATACAGTGAATCAATCGCATTAACTCACGTGGGCCCGAAAAAGGTCCAATCCCAATCTTTGGGTACTTATACCGCAAAGGTTCTATCACAAGTAACAATATTCCAGAAATGAAAAGTTTTGAAACTTCACAAATAGCAAAGATGGGAATTCAAAAAAGCAGTACGTAATAACGATTACAAAATATGATTAAAGTATGCATAATGATAATAAATAAATAAAAATTAATTTTTTTGTAATATAAGAAAAAGCCAAATTTATTTTGAATCTTTGATCACATATTCAAAGTTCAGAGCATGGTATCGAAAATCGCGATTAGTTGTTGAAACCCACTTCTTGGTAACTTATCTTCTCGAATCGTTCTCGTTTTATACTTATCGCAATTTTTCAAGTGAAACCTAGGTACTTATCGACCAAATTTATCAAGTGTATTTCCTCGAAAAGTGAGGAACTTTTCGATCAATTTCGAAAAGTCCAACCCTAGGTATAAATTTCCCTTTTTCGCAAGAAGCTCCCATTTTTCGCCGTCCTCGGCTCGTTTCTCGCCCCTTGCTTCACAGATCTTATAACTTACCACGATAATCGCCTGGAGAAGAAGCTTTCTTATCGCTGGAACAGCTGCTTTTCGAAGCTCACCTCAAACCACGGCAGAAGTTCCAACTTCTTTTAATTTCGGAATTTAAAGGAATTTCCAGGGTTTTCTTTTTTTAGTATATCCGAAGTGTTTTGAAGTTTAAATGTTGTATTTGTATAAATCATGTCAATTTTTCACAATTTTATTCTATATTTGTGGTAGTTACTTAGAAAACTATTAGGTTGAATGAATGTTGAACTTAGAGTTTTATATTACTTTGATTGTACATTTTAGGTTTTAAATCAAATGTTATTGTTGAAATTGATTTTTTTTTTTTTTAAGTTTATGATGGAATATACATGAATTAAGATGGTTTGTGTGATTTTTGTTAATTTTTTGCTAATTAGGGTTGTATTTGAGGGTTTATCCGAATTGTTCCTAATTGCGGCAAAAGTACCTATTGATGCTAAAAAGTAGAACAACGCTGTAGCGGTCCGGTTATAGACTCTGGGCCGGGGCCATTGTCGTTTGTTGACTTCAATTGGGCTTGACTCCCAGGCTTTGGAGGCTCAAGTGGGTCGTACCTTCTACTAGTCGTGGATCCAAAATTGGGTCCTCCAACTTGTTACCACAAAATCTCATAATCTACGCCAGAGCGCTCGGAACGGATTCGGGATGTAGGTTGGCGACCACAGTGAACCAGAGCCGCCGTAGGGTAGGTCGGTGACTGGACCATGAACTCTCTTTTGGCGCTGGGATTTGGGCCGGTGATCTCTCCTTTTATAGCTATCTACGCCTCGACTCCTGTAAAACAGGTAACTCTCCGTTAGGGGGGGGAGGTACCTCCTTATTCACCTCCGATTCGGGATTAGTACCGAAGATTATATATATATATAAGTGGAAACGGTAGTTTGATAGTAGTAGAGAATGTTGGAATGAGTTACCGTTTGTGTTATGCGTATTTTTTGGAGCCTAGAAAAATTAAGGCCCAAACACAAAAAAGCACCCAAGCTTGTCTAAAAACTCCATTAGGCACTATTCAAAAAGTCAACAAACTCGACCTGGAAAAGTCAACTAAAAAAGTCAATGGGCCGACCCGGAATGTCAACCGGAAAAGTCAACAAACTTGACCCGAAAAAGTCAACGGTCTGACCAGGAAGGTCAACCAAAAAGTCAATGGCCCAAATGAAAAAGTCAACTAAAAAAGTCAACCCGGGCTCGCTCGGGAAATGTCAGCTTGACTTAGCTTAAAAACATGCATTTGGGGCGCGCCGCGAAGCCAAAATCATGCTTTCGGGGCGCGCCACGCGCTTTGAAGGCAAAAACATGCCTTCGGGGCGTGCACCGCGCGCCCCGAAGGCATGAAATCGAACCTTTCACCCTCTATAAATATGAGGGCACCCCCGCCTCAATAGGAAAGCACTCCCGAAGCCAAAAAAAAAAACCTTTGTTTCCCTTTTATTCATAATTTCTGACTCAAATACTCGACTAATGTTGAGCGTCGGAGCGGGCGACAGAGGACCCCCCCCCCCCCCCCCCCCCCCCGTTCCCCTCTAGAGTGCACGTTTTCTACTCTTTTCATAGGAACGGAGGCAAGTTATACACAGAAGATATTCGACCTATCAAGACCGAAGATCAAGATAAAGCCCATTCGGACCGTCAAGCGGGCGTTGGGCCCAGCCCAAAATCAAAACTTGGGCCGGATTCAAGTTAATTGAATTTTAGGCATTAACAGTTTGAATAAATCGAGCTCCTATTTATAGGAGGGTCCGGGGTTCTATATGCAATAAAATACTACTCCGGAAAGTTTCCGAGCAAAAGTTATATAGTTTTCTGAGTCCACGACTCATTGCCGACCAATCGGCGGGAACCACGTTGGCCAAAAGATGCCTCACGCGCTGGCAATAGACAGGGCCCGCGCGCTGTTTCGTGCGTGGGCGCGCCCAGGATGTGCTCGAGGCTTCGCCACGACGCGCGAAGCCTCTTGAGACCCCCGCTTTGCGTGTCGATCGAGTCGTTAGTCGTTTTTAACCTCTAACTTTGTTTTTTAATTTAAAAAACGGGATTCCATAGAGCGTTTTAATTTCTAATTAAATTATTTAATAAAAGAAAAAATTTTAATCAATTTTCCTTTTGACAAATCATTTTAAATCAAAACCGTAAAACGTCCATAACAGTACAAATATACATATATATATATATATATATATATATAATCGGAAATTGGTTAATTTGAGCTAGTTAATCGACTTTTTTGATGTAATTTTATTTTATAACATTGGATATAATTTATAAATTGTGATGTTTGACATAATTTTTTTTTGTAGTTTGACGTTTTCCTCAATTGTGATCTTATTGCGGTAAAAATACATACTTTTTGAAAATTGGTTAAATTGAGCTAATTCATTATAATTAAAAAAAAAAACATTCATATACAAACATTTCAAGATTATTGTAATCATAACACATAATTTAAAGATGATATTACTGAAATAAAACTTAGTTCTTGAACAATTCTTTTTACTTCACGAAAATATAACATTGAACCTTATTAATGCTATGTGGAAGCCTAAAGTTAAAGTTGAAAGAAACATAAATTTCAAGAATAAATAAATAACTTCACAATCATATTTTAAGAACATTGCATATTAGTTAATTAGTATAATCTAATTTTAAGATAATTTCATAAATTTTTTAAGGATAGATGATTTCATAACTAATTATGCTATTATATTTATAATATTTTATAATTATATATATTTATAATAATTTCATAATTATATATTTATTATATTATTATTTTTACATTAAATTATTAATTTATATATAATTGAGACTTATGTACTCTTAAAAAGAATTTAGTACTTATAAATTTAAGAAAATTAAGCCCGAGTCGGATCGGACAAAATTCTTATTCTTATTTATTGAGGTCATTAATTTATCGAGTATTATTTGTCGAATATTCACATAGTTATTTGCACAAATTCACACTCACATTAGTGAACCATTTGTATATGCTTACTTCTATGTCATATTGAAATTTCAATCTCTGCCTTCACTTTCAAGAAAGTGTCCACTCTCATAACTTGTAGACAACGCAACTAATAAACCCATCTCATGATGTACAAAATCACACAATATACGAGACAAAAGGTTTAAAAATAACATATATATAAATCAATTCCCAATACATCATTCTATATACACAATCCTCCCATGCCTATGAGCTGGAAAGTTACCACATTGGTGTAGAATGAAGAAAGAAATACCTGTGTTATTACCACATTGGTGTAGAAAGAAGAAAGAAATACCTGTGTTAACAAACATGCAATACTTACAGATTTAGGGTTTGAAATGATGATGTCAGCGCAGAGGGTGGTAGGAAACAAAGGATGGATTGGGAAGGATGAGAGGCAAGTTGTGGATGTACATCACCAGTCTCTTCAGATTCTCCCTCGAGATTGCAGACAAGTCGACGATCTCAACCCTGCTCGTGTAGATCCAGAGGTCGCACGAGTTCACTCGTTTCAGGCTGTCCCGGCAGAAGGGGCACGACTGCGACCGCGCTCGCCTGCACATCCATGTCCGAGAAATAGAATATCAAATCCAATCCCAGAAAGCAGTAATCAGAAATCAAATGAACTACTAAACCAATCCCATCGTAGTAAGAAATATAATGAATTAGACACCAATCCCACAAAGGAGTAACTAATAAGAAATAAAATGAAATTTCCCCGAAAAATAGTTATAAGAAACAAATAAACTAGACCAATATGCTGAGAAGAAGGAATAAAAAAGATCATGTATTTATCAATAAACTTGTTCTGTTACTGCAATTTCGCTCCCTAGACTTGTAAAATGTTAAATTTTCATCTTTGTATCATAGTATTGTTTAATGTTTATTAGTATTTTTCTTAAGTTACTTCTATTAGCAGAACATATATATATTTTCATATATTCTAAGAAAGAATATATAAACTCAGACACCTGTGCGGTTAAGCAACTCAGACACCTGTGCGGTTAAGCCTTCAAATTTGAAGAGAAATAAACGACGGTATTACCAATCACGGTAGCACTTGACACACATGGAATGATTGCAGTTGGGCAATACAACCTTGCTATAGAGCTCCATGCAAATACCGCATTCTTCTTCCCTCTCCACGTCGATTTCCGAGACCTTTCCTTTATCAAACTGATCCACTCTCTTATACTTGGAAGCACAAATTTCCTTCTGCTTACGATCATCTATTTCCGTCAATCCTCGTTGGAGTTGCAGTAAGGAAGGAAATATCACACCTGTTCTTCGATATGCAAAAAAATGTTACAAAATAGGTTGTGAAATCCAAGTGGTAAAACAGTAATAAAGAGTTCATTATAAGACAATTTAACAATATCAGTCTGGGGTCTCCATAATTTACTCACTGTAGAACTCCTTAAGACTAGCTTTCCTTTCCTGTATAGACATTGTTGTCTTGCCGTTCTCATATGCCTGTAAAAAATATAACCATCTCGATTGCGTGATTATTCTTGCTATTTTCTTATTGCACATACAAAACATATACAAGAGGACAAAAGATGTTAATGATGAAGCAATAAAATCGGCGCACAAGTAAATCTTAAAGAGATGAAGCAAGAGAAAATGGATTTTGATAGACGCACACTCAGTCTATCGGCATCGTCCGAAGAAGAACAACCACACTTAATTAGTTGTCGTTTATCTATTGCTTTAGGATTCAATTATTTGCGCTCTTTCCGTAATTAGATTCTTACGGGAGGATCAACTTGGGTACTAGTGTAGCACTAGTCGACTAGAGAGGGTTATCTATTTGGACTTTTTCCATCTTGCATCGGGAGAGCTTCGAACCTCGCTCTCGAAGGATTTGGCTCATAGCTATTTTCAACTATTCGTCGAAAAAGAAAAAAGGGGCAAGAGTTTGTATTGATAATGAGTCATAACCAATTAATTTAGAAAGTTGTAATAAAGGGAAATTGGAAAATACTCCTAAATGATTAATATACCCTTAATATAAAAGAGAGATATCTTAGCCAAAAATGACCTTATAGATGAAAATCCTAAGCAAACCCAAGGCGCCCGCGAGGTGGCAGTCGGTCCACTGGACAAGGAAGAGGAAGAACTGCGCGGCGGGGCTGTACGACAACCTCATCTGGAAGCATCCACCGTCATATTCCCGCGGGTAATCAGAAGCCCTGAATCACAGGATACGTCGGTACACTCAATAATATGCAATTCTAAGAACCCCCTAAGGTCTAGTCCCAAGAACAAATCACATAATTTTATTTTTGATAACCGTGGTATCTGGCCTCCGGGTACACCCGACTAGTTACCACGGCGCCCTTACCAACGGCCCCAATTTCCGGGTTTTGGGGTAATCGACCCTGCGATACATCGCAAGTATCGCCCTTACCACTAGACCAAGAACAATCACATATATCACAAGAACAAAAGCAGAGAAACTAAGGCCACAAATTGAGGAAGTGCACTTTAGAATCCAAATTCTCCTTTTGAATATTAGTAATAATAAAAACTCTTCATTGAATCTGATTCATTTCAGAACCTTGTTTGCATTAACTTTCAAAGGTATCAATTTCGAACATCATACAAGCATTTGGGTACCCTGTCTTAAGGTTAAAAATCAAGGGCTATAAATGGCAAATACACTAAATTTTACCACAGGATCAAAGTAACAAGAAAAATATATATATAGATCAAACTTATATATATATATAGAGAGAGAGAGAGAGATCAAACTGACAAGGTATTGGCAAACTGAATATCAGCTTCGAGAGCCTTGAGAGAATCCTTGAAAGACTTTCGCATATTTAAACACGAAGATCAAATACTCTCCTTTTCGAGCTCAAAGCTTGAATTTGTCGCTGTGTGTGAGAAGAGTGTCCACTTTTCAGTTTTCACACACACACACAGAGGGGAGAGAGAGAGAGTTTGGGCTTGCTTGGCTTTCGCTTGGAGAACACGTCAAAAATTAAAAAGAATGTCGCTACAAACATATATTCTATATTTATACATTTATATATATATATATATAGCAGCGAATTTATACATAAATCATAATTAATGGCAAGCGACGAAGAAGATGAAGAAGAGAAAATGATCGCTCGGACTTGAGAGAGATAATCTCGGCGAAATGACCAAATCGCCCATCCCAACTGATTACTAGGAGGCGGCAACTCTAAACTCACCCGCGGGTGATGCCCCCAAAACGACGACGTGTTGCTCGAGTGCGAGCGCGTGCCTCTCTCAGCTAGAGCAACTCGGAGCTTCGAGGCACTTGGTGACACGTGTCATGCATGCATCGAAAGGCATAACCGTCTTTTCTTGAGGCTGTTCTGTGAGAGAGCTGACGTGTCATGGTTGTTGAATGACGTGTCATGGTTGTTGAATGACGTGGACCCCGCCAGGGTACAGAGTCGCTCACCGACGGTTGGCTGCTTCGGCCTTACGGTGCACTCTCATCTCCAACATATCATAAATTCTTAACATATAAATTATTATTTTAAGTAACTATTTTTTTTTTTGGCAAATTTGTTTTTTGTGGTTGAAAAAGTCAAAAGCTTCATAAATTATATCTCCATCCAATTCTTTTTTTTTTTTTCCTACATCATCTAAATTGTTTGAAATAGAGTATAGAGTTAAATTTAAAAAAAAAAAAGATAAATATATTCATTTTTTTAATGAATTAGTTGACCTTTTTATTTTATTTTTAAATCTTTTATTATTTTTATAAATAATTAAAAAATCAAATCTACAAACTTTAAAATAAATATAGATGTAAACACAAATTCGCTCTTCAAAATTAACAACGTAATTTTGTTTTCTCATTTCTCTCTCGAATTCGCAACTTATCTCTTTAATAACATTGCGATTTGCGTTGTTGATGCCATCACTAACGGAAAGGTGAAAACTAATGAAAAAGTAGATAAAGATCCACCAAAAAAGATAAATACCTGTGTCACAACTTTTAAGAATTAACTATACGTTGCTCATATCAACAACTTAAATATTTTTTACCGCGAATAGTCCTAAACAATATAACGGACTCTCTAGTTTTTGTTTAAAAAAAGTTTAACTGAAATACATTAATGACTTTTATATAATTTTAGTTTTTTTGTATTTTATAATAATTTTAACGTTATCTATTAAGGAAAACGTGAATAGAAAGTTCGATCATGAAATCGGCTGAAAATCTAACCAAAAAGTCCCTCGCAAAATGTCCGACCTCTAAAAGAGTGTGGCTAAGTTCTATAGTTTACATTCTTGTTGTGCAAGTTAAACTGAGTAGTAAAATAGTGCAGGAGGAATTTGAGAAGTGAAAGAGCTAACTCTCACCAACCCATAGATTAAAAAATATATATTTTTTAACCGTTGGATGGCTCTAATTTAGAAATAAATTTTTTAATGATAATATTATAAATGTTTTTAAAAAAATCGGAACAATCTATGGGTCAGACAAGTGCCGACTCTTGCTAAATGGTTTAGGGAAGAGTCGGAAGATATTTTGGAGACAATTATGCGGTTTTCTTTGTATTAACTATAGATAGGAAATATTAGCGTATGTGAATCAATCACCTTTATTGGATAGATTGGCCACTACATTCATTCCGACTAACTTTTGTCCATAATTTAATTTATTTTTGAAAGGTACCAATATGTTACATAATCTATATTATAATTTTCACTTTCATAATGCCATAACCAATACGATTAACCACTCATTATATTATGTTATGAAGATTGACTTTACTGAGAGACTATGGTGATGACTGATGATTTATGCCACTATATCGCTCTCAATTCTCCTTTTTTTATTTTCTTTTATTTGGATTAATGGAGTGTTGGCATTCAAAATATTATCCTCAGTTTCTAAATTATTTATTTTTCTCGTAGGTTTCGTGTCTCTTCTTCTTTGTATATGCCAAGTCTAATACGGTGGAATATTTGGGAATGCAGAGGAATTGCTTAGACCATCCCCACCCGAATCCCCCATTTTCTACTCCATTTTGCAGTGAATGTCACGTCAAACACTACTTCATTTCCACTCGAACTCCATTTTTAACACCAAATGAAATATTCTTTTTATATTAATTCCTCTCTTATTTATCTTCATACCCTTATATTTATTTACAACTTTAGAATTATACCACTCATTCATAATTGTAATAATAAACAAATATTCTATAAATTAATTTAAAATACAAGTAAGCATATTAACGTCTTTTTTTTCATCTTTCTATTTTTTCATTACTTAATTTTTTTATTTCATTAGAAATTACACTTAAAAGCAATGGATTTAAATGTTTTAGCGTTTTAAATTATTGAAAATAATGAATTTAAATAAAATAAACACTTAAACCAATTTATATAAATATTTTTGGGATCAAATATTAAATAATTTTTTAAAATATAGTCAACTGTATAAATAAAGAACTCTTAAAGGATTAAAAGATAAATAAAGAAAATAAATGGAGGGATGAATAGTGTAACGCCAAGTCTGGGAAAACACTATTGATAAAACACATCCCACTCCATAATGGAGTCAGATATGCAGTTCGGGTGGAGCTCCACCCAACACCATTTTGAAGAAATGGGGTTCGGGTGGAGAAGCTCTTAGTGTTCATCTACTTGCTCATACAAAATTCATCCTTATGTAATAATACATGTTATGCCTATTTTTAATCATATAAAAATTAGGCTCCGTTGACGAAGCTCAAAATCCATTAGCAAAGTCGTAGACCACCCAACACCCAAGACCGAAGGTCCGGAAGACGAATTCCAAGACCGAAGTCTACATCCAAGAAGACGATTCGGAAAACCTGACCAGGTTATCACAACCTCGGGAAAGTCCTCGACGAAAGACTTCCGGAGACTCGGAGTGGAACTCGGCAAGGCCAAGGCGACTCAGGGAGTCCCCAACAAGCCTCTCGACGAACCTCCCGACGAGTACCCTCGTCGGGCGACGAACCCCCCTTGACAGAGCGACGAATATACTCGCCAAACGACAAACCCCTTTGTCGACGACGAAGCATCTTGACGAAGACATACCCGTCTTCGATAACACACAAGCTCGCAATGACGAAGACAAGGGATAACTCGCAATGATCACACACGACGAGAAGACCTGAGCTTACGATGATCCTCGGAAGGTCCTCAAGATTCCTTCGGACTCGATATACAAGCTCGCGGACACCCAAAATACGTTACGGACGAACCACGAAGCAACCCGCGGAAAGCCCTATGTGGCATAGAAGATGGCGCCATTTCCTTGCTCTAATTAAGGGAGAATATCTTCCATTAATTCCCTTAAGTCAAGGAAAAAAGTCCATCCTTTTCACCTATAAATAGAAAGTTCTTCCTCCTCATTTTACACAAATTCTCAGACAAGGAATTAGCTATCTAGAACAGAGCTTCTCTTTCTAAAAACCCAAAGTTTCCTTCTCCCTTTAGGAAAATTTTCCCCGCTCGCCTGGCTTGCAATTCTCTCCTTCGCCAAAGGAGACGCTTCAGGGCCTGCCAAGAATCCCCTCAGGTCAACTAGTCATACAACTTCGCCGCTGATAGCTGCGTTGTCCAAGGCTCGATACCCTCATTGGTTACGACCCTCATCGTACGAGTCAATAAAAACCCGCGCCGTCAACTAGTCTCACGACCTCGCCGCTAATATTGGTGTTGTCCACGACTTGACGCCCTCGCCGGTAATACCTTCGTCGTCTCGCAGGTCACCCCTGCACCGCCATTATTGGCTCCAACGACGATACAAATCACCTCGTTGTTCCTTATTTATCACTAACCCTTAAATACTGGATGACCTGATCCAACTCGACTACGAGTAGGTACATAGGCAGTCCTGCTGTATTGACGGGGTGCGGCATCAATTATTTCTCTTTTGCAGATCCTCCCTTGTCGAGGAAGGAAAATCATCAAGGACCGCCAAGAATAGCCCGAACGCTCGCCAAAGACGAAGGATTCGCGTCCAGCTTTGACGATCATCAGCCAACCCGTTTTGACTCCACCTTTGACCGCCCACGTGACCTCCGGGTCTGGCCGGGGACTCGAACCGTGGATCGAATATGACGTTATTTCATTTCCGTGCATTAACAATACATATAAAAATATATAGGTATTATGGATGAATAAAGTTATACTCAATTTAAATAGCATGTATGGATTTAAGTTTTTTAATCATATATATTTCTAATATATTTTGGATTTCAATGTACTAAATTTCTAATTTACTCTAGTTTTATTTATTTCGTCCATTTTTTCTTAACGATGTTAAATGTCATTAAACTTAAGTACTTTTGTTTCTTAAGATTTTCTTCAAACCATCTTCTCTCTTTCTGAAATTCAAAAGCCCTAAAAGTCTTGGCGTCGTCCTCTTATCCATTAATGGCGGACGATCCATTATCGGCGGCGGCGATGATAACAATTTGCGGCGCTGCTGGAGAACTCGGTAGAAAATGGTGAAAACTTGACAAAATGAATTTAATCTACAATAATGTCAAACTAAAAAAAAAAAAAAGAAGGAGAAGACGAATGCTTGCTATCTCACAAAGTGATCTTGAATCCCTACTAGATTAACACCACGAAACACAAGCAAAACACAATGTTAAGGTGAAAAACTACCGTAGCAGTCACAGATTCACGATTGGTCTAATTCCGCTTTTAAGTTACCTAAGATTTTGGGTCTTTCCATTAAAACTTAATCACGCAAACGAAAAATGGGTTTGAAGAGAATAAGATGCTCGAGAATTTTGGTGTGAGTATGTTGTATTTCTTGTCAAAGATATTCGGTCCCTTTTTATATCTTTTAGCTCACTATTTATAGAGCGTCATAATCGAGATTGGACCTCATAAATGGTTGGTTATAAATTGCATTTGATTCCCTCATAAATGCCTTAATTACATAGCTTTAATTGCATAACAATCACGCTTAGTAACTGCCATTACCAATCCCGAGGCGCCACTCGCGCCGCACTAATTTCTCCTCGCTATCTCCGTCGTCTGTTGCAGGTATTGTCGCATAGTTGACCCTTCGTCGCTAAGCTCTATGCCTTTGCTCTTTTTTGGTTCCGCCCTCCTAGCGATGGAGTACCATGGACGAGGTTCCATCGATGAGGTTTCATCGACAGGCCTTGCCGATGGACGCACCCTTTCCAATGGTCTTCATTACTCTTCCTCGAAATCGTCTTCGTCGCCTGTCTCCTTTGTTGGTCGACGCGCTTCTTTACACTCTCCATTTGACTGTTGACTTCCCCCTGGATTGAGGATTTTTTACTCTGCTAGTGGGGCCTCTATTCTGGTATTGGGCTTCTTTAATTGAAACTCATTCTATAAACGACAGAGATATTTTTAGTCGTATCAATGTAAATTGACATGGACAAAATCATACATTAACACATGGAGCTCAGAATAATATAAATAAAATATATTTGAGTTTACGTAGCAAAAACTAAATTATCTCTCTTGAAGTCATAATAATTTAAACTCTAGTATATATGTCAGTAAAATGAAGAAAGAAATAAAAACTGAAGTCCATCATGCTTTAATTAAGTACAACTTGCATATATATATATATATATATATATATATATATATATATATATATATATATATATATATATATTGTTATGTGCATTTTTCGGGCTATTTAAAATTTGGGCCCTATTGGCAAAAGTCAAAGCCCACCAACAAAGTCAAAGACCAAGGGCCCGAACCCCAACGCATTTGGCGAGGCCCGGAACCCCGAAGATCCAGAAGACGAAGTCCAAGACAAAAACCTATCACCATTAAAGGCAATCCTGACGAACTGGCTCGCCCTGACGAGCCTCCTGGCGAGGTCCCTTGGCGAGCCGCCTCACCCTGGCGAGTCACCTTACTAATAACGTTGACGACGGGATAACTTGCAATAATTGCACACGACGAGGAGATCCGATCTTACGAAAGTCACCAGGAAATCCTCTACATTCCCTCGAACTCAAAATACAGGCTCGCGGACACCCGGAAGACGCTACAGACGAGCCACGAAACAATCGACAACCCCCTCGCCACGACAAGGAGCCGCGGTAAGCCTCCTTTGGCAAGGGGGTGCAAAATTTTTATTAACTAATAAAGGGGAATTATTTCCCCCTATTCAAGGAGAAGTGGTTACCCCATTTACTTATAAATAGGGGCATTCTCCTCCTCATTTTACACATTCTCTCACAGCTTTCTCTAGAGCTTCTCTTTCTTCTTTCTCTCTCTAGAAATTAGCCCCCCTCCTGGTCCTCGCCTAGGTCTGATCGAATAAAGCTTAGTAGGACTGATTTAGCCAGAAAAGTTGTTCGACATAGTCATACGCTTCGCCTGATATTCTCCAGGCGTCGGCCAAGACTACCCTCACCGGTCAAGACCCTCGCCTCGCAAGTCAATCTACACCCGAGCCGTCTATCACGACACCCTTGTCAGTAATACCCTCGCCACTTGCGAAGGTCACCCCCGCACCACCAATATCGGCATCTCCGACGAGCCAAACCACATCGTCAGTCATCCATTTATTAATAACCCTGAACTACGTGGGACATGATTCTCATCGAGACACGTAGGCAGCCTCGCCTAACCATAAGCGACGGGGTGCGGGACCAATCTACCCTTTTTTGCAGGTCCTTCCTCGCCATAGGTGCTCGCTAAGGAAGGGAAATCATCAATAACACCCGGGACCAATCTACCCTTTTTTGCAGGTCCTTCCTCGCCATAGGTGCTCGCTAAGGAAGGGAAATCATCAATAACACCCCAGAGCTTCGCCAAGACAAGGAATTCGCCTAGACGAGGAGCTCGCCAAGGAGGGAATTTCATCAAGGATCGTCAAGAACGGCCCGAAGGCTCGCCGAAGACGAAGGAATCGCCTCCAGCATTGACGAATACAAGTCAACCCGTGCTGACTCCACCTTTGACCGCCCACGCAACCATCGGGTCTGGCCCGGAACTCGAACCGTGGATCGAGTTTTCAGTTAAAGCCATTTTCGCGTATAAATATATATATATATATATATATGTGAAGATAAGTGATAAACTAAAAAATAGTTTATTGAGAACGGAGATTCGGATTCGGAAAAGAGAACAAGAGAAACGCCAACAAGTAATGCAGTTTCCTTATATCGTGGGAAAATAAGAGTCTTGTGGATGATATATGCTTGTGTTAGAATTCTTGCTTTCATACCAATTAACGTTAATTATCAGTTAATGCCAAAAAAGAATAACTAACTTAATCAACTATATATAAACCATTAATTTAGGTGTGCAAGCAAGTAGAATTGGCGTCACGATGGTGACTACCCAACTTCTCATCAATCATTTATTCTCAGAAAAATATTACCAAACCAAGTGAGAAAGCACGCAGTTTTACAACTAACACATTTGAGGAAAATTTATCGAGGATAATAAAAAATGTAATGGAAAATCAATTTCAAAATTCACATATATATATATATATATATATATATATATATATGAGAAATGACTCCCAATAGCCAAATAAAAATTTGATTAGCAAAATAGCTAACATTTACTTTATCTTTGTAAAATAACCAATATGTATGAGGTGACATTTTAATATCAGTTTTTATTTCTATTGTACCCTTTTAATTATCCTTTCTTATACGATTAAAATTCTAACGAATTAGCGGTTAATATACAAAAAATATGCGATTAAAAAATTGTTCCCTGAATCGTGGAATAATAAACAAGTATTACCCGTTTATATATGTGTATGAACAAGTATTACCAGTTTATACATTAACAAACTTCATATATATATATGTTCACAGTTTATAACTGTATATAGATGGATTAACTGTTAATATTAACCGAATAGCTAGGTCAGAGTTTTGGAATCGCTTGTATTCTACGAAGGAGGGCTTCGAATTCTTTTGAATTTGGTATTCCCCAATTTTAGAGGATTTTCAATTTCAAATATAATTTTTATTTAATATTAATATTAAAATTCCAATTTATTAGTGGAAAGGAATCTCGTTAATTATAATTTGATATTAAAATCAGAATGTATAAATGTGATAATTAAGGGTATATAAGTTATTTTATAGTCATTAACATGATTAATTGGCTATGGGTATTTAGCAAATATTAACTTTCTATTTGGCTATTACGTTATAATGCCATATATATATATATATATATATATATATATATCTTAAAATTATTTTTTCTTCGTTACAACACCGATTTCGGCATAAACTTCTATAAAATTTGGTAACTAATTTTTTTTTTTTTTTGTCACAACTTATTAATTCTTTGTTCAAAGTCAAACTGTAAGACTTTAACTCTCGTTTACTCTATTTTAAAATTAAAAGAAAAATCTATAGCACTGAAGATAGTTTTTAAAAAGAATCTTGTAAGTTGATGAAATTGCCTAAAACATTTTTAACATCTTACAACATTTTTCTTTCGCCAAACACCAACATAAACTACGTCTCACGATTTTCTTCTTTTCTTACACTCTCCAACGACATATTATATTCATGAATTATAAGTTTTAAGATTTAGAAATTCTAAACTTTTGATGGAAGTAAAAATATATAACTTGATAATTTGAGAAGCGAGCACTACAAAATTGTAGTTTTAGAACATACTTTTTCATTTTGTGCATTTTATACATGTTATTAAGTAAATAAAATTTATGTTTTTTTATTTTATTAATTACTTTGTTTATGAATATAAAAAATTAATAATTAGTTTTATAAACTTAGATGACCTTATTAAATAAATTAAATTAAATAAATCTATAATTAATTAACTTACATTTAAAAAATACTAAAATAGTTAAACTAGTTGACACGATTTAATCTTTTAATACGATTAATAAATAAGACGAGTTTGCATTTATATAAAATAAAAATAAAAAACGTTTAAGACACACGAAAAACACAAACCGTCACCGCTACACTAAAGCAGCTTTAAAGCATAGAAGTCAGAAGCCTTGTAATCGGATTTGCCATCATTGATTACTTGTGTCGCAAGCAAGTAGGCTAGTATAATAACCTTCAGCCAAAACATACTCTATTACATGCATTCAGCTTAAAACCTGCCAAAACATGACTTGTAAGAGATATGAAGAGAAATAATATGGTGTATTATGCATATATAAAAACAAATAAAGTGGAAACGGGGTAATATGAAAGAAAAAATTGATTTAGAATGGCGTATGTTGTATATGAGCCGCTAAACGGCACTGGAATTTTCGTGAAAACCTAATTTGGAAGATTCCACGGGCAAAGGAGAATAATCAACTATCGAAAAATGCTACAATGGAGCAGAGAGTACAAAATAAATGACTGTTAGGTTCAACTAACCCAAACACCAATATTGGCTTTATCCCGCTCAGCTCCAAAAGTATCATATAAAAATTATCTCGTCCGCGAAGCTACAAAACCGGCCGGGAAAGAATACTGATTTGGGGCACAAACTCTATCAATTCACGTTCACCTTCGTAGTCATTTTTGTTAGAAGAAAGTGACAAAATCGGGAGTTCCAACGTGAAAAAACAATGGCCGTGGAAAATCGGTGACACAAGAGACACAATCCTTCCGAAATCTAGTACAAGTTGACCATTCATGAAATGTTTTACAGGATATATGCCTTGAAACAACCCTACAAAATTATAGTAACTTCTAATGATATGTAGACATACATTTCCTAAAAATATAGTGCACAAAGTGTGTACCTTCGGTGTTATCTGATGCGATGTCGCCACTTTCTTCTTGACCATTTCACCCCTGAAATTTCGCTCATGCTGTAATTACTGATATGGAACATTTTCAATCTGGAGAACCTACCTACATGTTTTCTTTTCTTCATCGGATCATGCTCTATAAGCTCACTTCAGAAGTTGGTGTAGAAAATCTTCAGTGTTGGAATCTTAGATGGTGAAAAACGAGACCCCGGTGTTTTAGTACGTGATTAAGGCTCTGTTTGGGACCGAGAATTTGAGGAAAATGAAGGACAAATAGTTTCCGGGAGACGAAAGGAAAGGAAAGGAAAATAAAACAAAATTCTACATTTTCCTCGTAGATTTTCTCCAAAAAAAAAAAAAGGTATCACTGGCGAATCTCTCCTAATTTTCTGGTAAAAAGCTATCACTTCCTATTGGTATAATATTAGGCAAACTCTACTCACTTACAGTTGGATCTTCTCCTCAAATGGCGCATCCAAAATCTCTAACTTTGTCTGCTTCTTTCACCCGAAAAAGAAAAAAGAACCCAACAGAGAATAGGACGTCTATCTACTCTATAGAGCTATCTCTACCATACCGTCTCTGCCTACACTGAAAGGCTCGAATGGCCTCCAAAAATTCAAACTCCCCGAAATCAGGCCAGAGGGATTGTGTGAAGAACATCTCCGTATAGGCCAATTGCCACAGAAAGAAATTGCTAATCCTAAGTTCACCACTAGTTCTTATAAGCAAATCAGGGTGCGGGAAATGGGTACAATTAGTTTCGAGTTCCTTCTCAATCAAAGACTCGTTCACATCCTCTGGTGTGAGAACACCTTCCTGTACTTTCAAGGCGATCTTTTTGCAGGCTTGAGCGATATCATACTGCCCGCTATAGCTTATTGCAACAATTAGCTGTAATCGAGAGTTCTTCTTTGTGCTTTCCTCGACATTCGCCATCAATTCTTGTAGAGAGCTCGAGAGCTTAGATGTATCACCAATGACCGAAATCCGAATGCTTTCCCTGATGAAAAGAAGTGAATTTTCAGGTTTATAGTACGCATATAAACGCCATTACCACATTGAAATCAGCAGTTACCTCAAGCCGCTTCCCAGTTCTTCTGTCACTCCCCGTTCGAAAAGACTCATCAGAAACTCAACTTCAACCTGAATCATCGAAAGCAACAATCTTTTACCCTCTTAAACTCTCTTTACCAGTATTATGGAACCTTATGAAATTCATTTAAACAAGCTCCTAAATGTCCAAACGCGTCAATTCGGACATATCTTTCCGTGCATTACCAAGCACGGAAGAACACAATGCATGGTTACATATAAAAGAGAAACATACAACCAAGAAAGAATGAAAATCAATGGAACAGAGAATCTCAAACTCTAAATCAACGGATTCTCAAGAAAGAATCCTCTATAATTCCCGATAGGATGCTTTCTTTTTCCTAAGTTTTGGGCAAATGTTGGTATATTCATCTACGGATTCAAACTCATTTGAGAGTTAAGAGAACCACATTCAAAAGCATATAAGCGAAAAGGGATAATGGTGATGTACCCAAACTCTTCGAAATTAGTGCAGCGTAATCTCTAGCTTTCAATTGTGCGGATTATGTTCCTAAAGACACAAAATTTCGTGTGTCTTCTTTACAACAATTAAACTCTATATAATGAACTCATAAAAACCGATCGAAGAAGCAAATTTCGTGTCTTTGGGCACTTAATCCGTGCTATTGAAAGTTTGAGAATACCCCACACTAACTTCAAAAGTTTGAGTACTTTTGCCACCATTAATCCCAAGCAAAACAAAAGCTCAAATTACAGTGTCAAACTGTGAATGATCTGTATAGTAACCCTAGGGAGATACTAACTTTGGGACGAAGCCAGTTGTCCATGGAGAAGGCGAAGACGGTCAGAACCTCAATCCCCAGCTTGCAACACGCGTCCACCACCGCTCTCAGCGACCGCAGCCCGGCTTCGTACCCGGCGTCCACCGCCAACCCCCTCGCCTGGGCCCACCGGCGGTTCCCGTCCATGATCACCGCCACGTGGCGCGGCATTTCGCCGCCGCGCGGCCTCGCCGGAGCTCCGGGCTGGAAATCTCTGCCCTCTTCCTCGGCGATCGTGCCGCTGACGGAGACGGCGGTCCGCGCGTGCGGGGTGGGCGTGCATGCGAGGCGTCGTACGCAGCGGGAGGGGTGAGAGCGCGAGCGGAGGCGTGGGAGAGGAGCGGCGAATGCCATGGCGGCGGAGAGGCATTGCGAGTGGAGAAGCATAAGCAACACTACAGTGAGAGTTGCTTGAGCACTTACCAGAGGAATTAATCGCTCTTCTGAAATTTTAAACGCACGTTCCAAAAGCCTTTTTTTTTCGACGGCATAAGTAGTCAAATTTTGATTAATTAAAGCAGTATGAGTTTAAAATGAAAAAAAAAAAAAAAAAACAGGAAAAATATATAAAGTCAATAAAAATAAGTGACATGTATTTTTACGGTCATTGATCGAATCCTTAAGTTTACCGAAATATGTTTCGCTTCAATTTTGTCCAACATCTTTATACATGATATTTGAATAATATTTCTAAAAAAAAAAAAAAGATGCTCAAAATCTTACTTCTAAGCAAGGTTCTAAATATCCGGATATGTCGTCGATATATCACTAACATGCTCAAAAAATGAGAAGTGCGAAACGATATTCGCAGGAAATCGATATATCAAATTCTTCTCATTTATCCGTCGGCAAGCGATATATCCGTAAAATGGAGAGTGTGAAACGACATCGATATTGGCATTTAGAACCATGCTTCGTATTTATATTCGTACTTCGTACTTTATGTTCGTTTTTATGTTCGTACTCTATAACTTTATTATGATACCTAGCTTATTTTATGTTATGTTGACATTATGTTATGAGTTATGACTTTTATGTAATATTGTGTTATATAATGATTTATGAGTGTGTTTTCTAGGCTATAACTATGTGTCATATTTATTAAATAAGTAATTTAGAAACTATAAAAAAATATGATTGAAATACTAAAAAAAAAATTCCGAAATATGCGTCGATATTTCGATAGGCAAGCGATATATTCATTTCTTCAAATTTATCCATTGATATCGGCATCGGCAAGCGATATATCCGTAAAATGGAGAGTGCGAAACGAAATCGATATCGATATTTAGAGCCTTGCTTCTAAGTATTTCTATAAATTTATTATATCATTCGTATTTGTTGAGGGCGTTTTACACACTCAACGGTCACAAGATTTGACTCTTGTTTTTAAAGAAAGAGGTTCGGTTTTTCCCGTTTAATAGCTAACACACTCAACGGTCACAAGATTTGACTCTTGTTTTTAAAGAAAGAGGTTTGGTTTTTCACGTTTAATAACTAACACACTCAACGGTCACAATATTTGACTCTTGTTTTAAAGAAAGAGGTTCGGTTTTTCCCGTTTAATAGCTAAGAACACTCAGAGATGAAGACAATGTGATAGAAATGACGCTTGTATATTGATATCTTTGTGAGTACATGGGTTTCTCTCCTTCTAGGTTTTCGAACCCCTTACAAATGAGGCTTAACTTGCCTTTTATAGAGCTTACATTTGCCTTCCCAGGTCTTTCCCGCACTTTGTCGCATCCAATCACTAGCTTCCCTAGGAGTGATTTGAGGAAAGCATGGTTAACTCATGCTTTGCATCATTCTAGGGTGGTTGGCCACGTTGGGTATGTGAGATCGGCATGGGCATCATTAAATGCGCATCACGTCAGTTGTCATTCGGCGCCGCACGCCCCGTTGTCGATGCCTCTCGTCGATGCTCGGCATTTCCCTTCTTTTCGTGAGGCTTGAGCCTTTCTCTCGTCGAACTCATGATCTGTCGTCGTCACCAACTCCTCTCGTCGAACTCATGATCTGTCGTCGTCACCAACTCCTCTCGTCGACCTTTGACCTCGCGACCGTCGACTTCCCTCGTCGATCTTTGACCTCGCGTCCGTCGTCATTGTCGACTTCCCTCGTCGATCCTCGACCTCGCGACCCGTCATTGTCCCTTGATTCTTCCCGTCGGTCCTTCTCGTCGCTCTTCGACGTTCCTTGGAATCTGACGTCGCCTGTCCCTTCTCAAATCAGATCCGTGCATTGTTGAGGATGGATCCGACCTTAACAGTATTTATTCTAAGGTTAGAAATATGATTGATTAATCCATAAGTACTATCTTCTTCATTGAATCAAAACTCTTAAAAGGTGACAAATACAGTTTCTACTTTGAGCGTATGGACACAGTTTAAAATTTCAAGAATGTTCAGTGGTTAATCGCCAATTTACCGCTAACCTAGACATGTCGGGAAAAAACTAGCATTACCCATTTTAGTTTTATTTTTAACACAATCGTCGACAAAAGCTCGATTAGCTTAGCTAACAGCAAGTGTCCCTAAGCCCTTTGCTCCTAAAAACATGTCTTTTAACCCGTTATCCTTTGATATACCCGTACAATCAAACCATCGTGTTTTCTTCGGTAGTGTACAAACTTGGTTTGTTTTGGATGATTCTAATTTTGTAGAATTTATTAAATATAATTTAGGATGATTTTACCCCAGCTAGTTAACTTAATGTTGTACTATTGCTACACAATATATATATATATATATATATATATATATATATATATATCGTATATACAAAATTTAATTCAATTTATGAACTCAACCACCACAACCAACCCTCCATTTGATGCACTCCAAAGTCCTCATCCGAAGATCACTATCATACCACAGCTCACAGCTTGGCCCAATTGTTCCAACATCGGCATCACCGTTGATGCTTCGCAACGGTCAAACAGGACCCGAATCCGATTCGTCGATGAATATTTCTTTGGGGACCGTAAGTTTGACTTCGTTTGTGTCCCAACCACTCAGATTTAGCTGTTTGATGAAGTCCTCGAAGCTGCTTTCGAGTTCCGATAGGCTCTTTTGAAGCTGGTTGGGCCCGATGCTTTGGTTGTTCCAATTCTCGTGTAGCCAATAAGTCTGCCATACGCTTCGCAGGACGGATATTCCGGTGGCTCCGACCTGCAATGTCATTTCGGGTTGATGAGTGTATACAAGTGTTTCTCTCAGTTCATATATTTTGAGTAATTTTGAGTTATGACCCCCAACTTGTCGTGTTGTCGTAGCTTCCTCCTTAAACTTCTGTTTTACCATTTCCCCCCGAATTATTTAAATAGACGGTACGTACAGTCCACAAACAAGTGGTTCGGGACAAATCAACATAATTAATCGGAGGTACACATTAGGCTTAACATTGACAAAAGTTGTCGATCTTTTTCGCGATTAGGTGAGGAACATCTTAAAAAAGTTTAATGGGAAAACTGGACAACACTGCAATTAAAGTAGTTTTTTTAATACCTTGAAAGTTACGAAGACTTCGAAGTCTGATTCTTGTTCGTTCACCACAAGAATGTACTTCTCGTTCCTGTACATCTTCAGAAGCGATTTCAGCTGAAAATCAAAAGGAGTGCGCGATAATGAGAATCTATACCTGCATATTTGTGAAGAGTGTGAATCAAATGCCTCCATCAAGGAAATTCATGCTTCGAAGCATAGACGGTAAAATGTGTCAAAATATATAACAGTATGCTCGTGCTGGATCAAGCAAAGAACTAGCGATGAACATTTGACGTTGTGACGATACGATAACGAATTTAGTAAATTGAATCTAAGCAGAAATACTTCCGTTACAAGTTAAGAGTTGACGTTTAGGATTTTATTCCTGGGCTATGATTCGAAAGGGAGTATATAAGTTAGTAATAAATGCGATCTCATTAGATTAAAGAAATCAAGTATATTTCAAGGAATTACCGTGGACAACGATCTGTCAGCACCCATAAATTCCTCCAGTGGCACGCCAAACACAATCCGAGGCTTCATGTACCTTAGCCACACTAGGATATTTTCTTCCCTGTTGCAATCAAAATATCCTGAAATGAAAGTATTAATTAGAATACCGGTTTAAAATAGGATAAAACACCAACAAAAAAAAAAAACGTGCGAAGTCCACCTGGAACATTTGAGTTTAATACATGTGATTTCACCAGTATACGAGCACGCTTAAAATTTATCTGTCAGGAATTGTAGCACAGGAAGATAAACTCAAATCAATTAGGAAAAACAACATAATACAAATAAATTAATTGGTCAATATCATGATAAAGAGTATATGGAAGACACAAAATAGTAAGAAAAAACATATTTTGTTTCAATACCAGACAGTAAAATTAAATATAAATAGTTCTGCAAGATTTCCCCCGAAACGTCATTTATCAGAGGAAGGGCATTTCTTCCATTTAGCTTGTTTCTTTAAGTCCTTTTCGTTTACTTAGGGGCATTTAAGTATTCTACCAATAAGTAGTGATTAGGGTTGCTAATCCCAATCCCAATGCCAATGCGGTCTAGTTCTTGATAGATAGATCTCATTTTTGTTAATGGCTGATTGAATAAAGTATCCAGGAATTCATCAATTCGGTGTTGGCTTAATTTCATGTTTCTTGTATTGGTTCGGATGCTATCATAAAATCAAATTAATTGAAACAAATGAATTGGCAGATATCACGAGGATTGAAACACTACATGAACAAAAGACAAACTCCGATCGCTTTTACCTACTTTATATATAAAAACCATGTATTCAGAGTTTAGCATAAATAATATGGAGTGTTTGGAACACAAATAAAAGAGGAATCAGAAACATAATGTTCTTACAGTGTTAAACTGTAAAACCGAGAGTGACATGTAACGGAGCCAAAGGTGCAGAAGCCTCGTGCCTAGCCACGTAAGAGTCAGAACAGGATATGATCTTACAAGACCAGGCGTATCCTATATTCAATATCAAATAAATAATCAGCCAAAATATCTTGATGGTAAATGATCTCGTTATGAATAAAAGCATTGCAGAGCACCAAAAATATAAAAAGATAATTCCAATTATTCACAAGAAATTGAACAGAATACCAGGATTAGGATACCCAAAGCTAGACCGATCAGCTGAGCAGCTACTTCCCAAACTTCCTCCTGAAATCTTTTATCAATTACTTGTGAAAAAGACGGTTCAAATAAAGATACACGAAATTAAATGAGCATCAACAAAATGCCACCATCAACAATACGCCCCCGACTTTAAAGGAATAGTTTTGAAGTTTCCCTCCGGTTTATAATGAAAAGTCTAGCTTATGCTGAATCAATTCAATACTACGTAATTTGTTGAAAAATATACCAGTCATTTTTGTCGGTATGTATGCTAGTGACTGACCATGGTATATAAAAAAAATACCCAACATAAACACAACATTCATTCACTTAAAAGACCACACAAGAGACAAAAGTTGGCTTTAATTTTACATCTCTAAATGTAAATTGTAGGAAATTGTTACGACCCAAAATTATTCTCAAAATGGGAGCTTCACCAACCTTTACTAAACCCAATCGAATCTTTTCGGAGAGATTAAATTTTTATGTGAATGGTTATTAACTACTCTTTTCATTTAAAGGTCTCTTAAATAGACCGAGGAATTACAACCTAACGGGCCCGACCTAATAAAACCGAATATAACATAATTAAATAATTGAAATGACATAATCAAATAACAGGACATAATTAAATAGCCTAATAACATTAATTAAACAACTCTAATTATTTTGAAATATTACATATGTAACTGAACTGATTACCATCTTCATACCTCTCCGAGTTAAAAATAGATGGTAATATGCTATTGCGAAAAAAACAACAATGAAACGTATACCTTCAAAAGAGTAAGGTAAAGATGCATTTTGAATTTATACCTTTGCTGCAACCTCCCCCAAATTTCCCGAGACTGCAAAATGATTCTGTATAACACGGGATGAAGGGTCTTTTAGTCCTCTTGCCACAGCCTATATGAGCAAATAATCTGATTAATTATACCTTATATTACCATAACCTTATGAATTTATACTATCCTTTCAGAAGAAAAACAAGGTTGTAAGCTGATACAGAATGAGTTCTAAATTTTATGAGAAGGCAGAAACTATTTGGTTGACATTCCAAAACCAAGTTTAATGGTTTTGGTTGTACTCATAGTAGTATCAAAATGAAAATCTTGGTATTTCGGTTTTCGTATATATCAAAGAAATAATAGATTATATATCAATTTATTATATAATTTAGTGATTAATAAATTAAATAAAACATGTACCGAACATAGTTTCAGTTTTACTTTTACTGAAAGCCAAACATGTATCAATTGGCGTTCTGCAACTATCTATAAACCAGTTCTTTAGAAATAAAAACCCGAACAGAAATTGAAACAGAAACACGAACCAAGCAGGCCCGTATATTCATTTGACCAACCTATAGAATACCTTTGCAAGATTTCCAACTGATGCCAGAGGCAGGAAGTAGGCAGGATACAATGGCGTAGCGAGATCAAATATGCTGCACGAGAGATTGGCAACTTTGACGATCAATGACTTTTATTCAACTTAACAGACATCTTTCCAAAAGCAAAGAGCAACATACGACCAATGAAGTTAGCATATAAATGGCTTCATTGGCTAGCAAAAAGAATATGCCTCTTATTTGAACAAAACCCAAGAAATTAATCCCACCAATTTTGACAAATTCTATCCTCACACATTGGAGGAATGCAATTTCAAGAGACTTTCTATAGGGACCGCCAAAGAATATTAAAATTAAAATATTGAATCATCACATGCGAACGCTATAAATAAGAGACTATTTTATAGATATAGATATAGATTTCAACCTTCCAGCACTGCCGATGAAGTCAGCATATAAACGCCACTGTTTTGGATCATCGTCAAAGAGATTTCCAAACCGGCCACCTGTGAAACAGAGTTACAGTCACTGATGATTCGAGTACATAAATACCATACGCGTCCTTCTAGCACTGCCAGACCTATGAATAGGCGACCAAGAGCTCCAATACCATCCTTTGATACCCATCTGCACAAACAACCTTATAGCCTACAGTTCAGTCTAATTTTCTATACTCTGTATAAATAATTCTGAATATTATTAAATGATAATAAATATAGGGTTTATTATATTAAACTAATTTTTATTAGGAAATAAAATTTAAACTGTTCTATACTAATTACACATCAGTAAAATTAACTAATAACAGCCAAGTTACACCAAACTTCTTATATTTCGAAATTTAGAAGAGAATTAATGAATTATTAGGCTTGAGGCTTACATTTAAGGAGACAAGAAAAAAACTTCAACACAGTGGACAACAATTCATGATTCATGTGAAAGATATAAGAAGTTACCTAATAGCAGCGGCAGAAGCCGCGGCAGTGCTTCCTGAGAACGAGCCAACACCAACAGCCTGAAGTAACAATAAATAATCATAAAATGTCTTGGTACATAAAATTGAATGATAATATAATTATGACATCTAAGAATCATATATAAAAACTCTATAGTTATGTTATAAGCTTATTTCTTGAATCATGATTCCTGACTAAACATTTCAAAAGAAAAAAAGAATAGGCATCCTGATATTAAGATCGAATACATTGGCCATTACACCAAAGTCTGGAGTCTTGTAATCAGCAATGTTTTCTTATTACTTAAATGGCAAGAAGAAGCTGTCCACTTATGAAATCTTAGAAGCAAATAAAAACACTAAAAAAAACCCGGTTTTTTATATTCTTAATTGTACAGTGAGAAAAAAAAAATCCACCTTGAAATTATGATCGATATTAAAAAACATTAGTCAATCTGGTTTTTAGTTTAATACTATGTCTGAATGACTGAATCTAGTACTAATTTTTCCTGATTAATTAAGATTTCAGAGATTCTCGTCTTATAACGTCGGAGTCAATTAAACCACTTAGATTTGGAATGAACAGAGACATTCACAGACCTTTAGGAGACTTGATGTTACCAATGTATGGCAAATCCATCCTGTAACATTGGTGGGGAATTGTAACAGCATGTACAGCAAATAATCGTCTGAGACTGAATCTGCACCAAATTCAATAAACCGAACGAAGTTAAACACCACTGAGATAAACAAACCGTTGGAATCTGATGCAACAAAATCATTCGATTTTAGGTCTTGAGTATTCTTCATTCTATTTTGTTATTGCAAGAAACATTAATGGATAACCGGGAACGAAACACTACCTGGGAAACCAGCCGGTACAGCGAAATCTTGAACAATGTCAGGGACCCAAAATAAAAGTGTGTCGGACGATTTAGAATCCCCAGTCTTCTCTGACACGGGTCTACTTTCTTCAAGAATTGTTCGTAATTTCAAGTCATTATCGACAACAAATCTGCTCGATAACATCTTCAATTCAAACTCCAATCCTAAAATCGAAAATTATAATTTATAATACTAACTAACAGATACTTAGACGCATAGTATACTCATACCAAGAGCTCAAAACACCCAACGAAATATATATATATACACATATGCGATGTAATGGAGTATATTACACTCTAAAATTTGAATTAGCCAGTAATGCACAATCTATACAGTCACTGATTTTGCACTATTTCCCTGATGAACATGAAGTTACACACCATTCCTAAACATACAGGCTTCGTTCAAAGCTGATTCAACATTGCGAAACAGAAATCTAAACGAAAAACGAGAGCTGAATGGCGACCTTTTAGAGGTTCCGTTTCTGTATCTCTCCACCAGTATTACATTCTCACCTTCGGACCTGAAACATGAGCAAAATGGCGAGATACAGAGAAGAGAAGAACCTTCACTTCCATTGAAAAGAAAAACACAGTCGAACCTGGAAGGGCCAGATTGCGCTGAGGAAGAGAAGAGAGCGAGTCGGCGAGGTCTGTCGCCACTCCATGTCCTGGACCTTGAGGAATGTCCGAAGGCAGAAGCAGGCACTTGCAGAGAAGAAGCCATTACCGGAATCCCAAGAGAGGCCAAACTGTGTGACGAGGAATCGCTGTGTGTCGTTTTACTCCCTGCTGTGTCGTTTCCGAGCTATGCGGACGGAGTAGAGAAGGACACGTGGCAGCAACTGAGAGTCCACTGGTTTTGCTCTATCGAGTCGTTTTGTTGACGAACTGAGATAGAGAAGGACACGTGGCATTCGTACCTTGTGGCTTTGCTGATAGAGCACGTCGTGCTTTTGAGTCCTCACTTTGTCCGCAGTGCTTTTAGACTAGAGAACACTGAGCAGGAAAGTTAAGTCTTAAAAAAAGAATTATTTGGGGCAAAAAAAAAAAAAAAAAAAAAATAGCCGGAGACAAAGTATTAATATTTTGATATTATATACATGATGGGTATTTGTTTTTTGATTTTTTGGTACATATCTTATATATAATATTAGAATTATAGTATTTTGTCCGGCTGAAAAAATTAAAAATTAAAACTTATCGACAATAGTTTAATCATACAATAATATCAAAATAATAGTACTTTGTTCCGCTAAAAAAATTAAAACTTATTCACAATAGTTCAATCATTTTATTTTGGCACTTTGTCAATCGAATATATATATATATATTCAACAGTACAATCATTTTATTTTAGGATAATTTAGGTAAAAGTACTCAAATTGTAATCAATTGGGGAGGAAACCTGTTGTGTTTATTCAATAAGGCACATAAATATGTTCGTGTATATATATATATATATATATATAGCTTTCCTCTAAAAAAAATAATATATATATAGATAGCTTTTGCTGACACGTGTTACTCTTTGGTAATATGCATTTAGAACTGTACTATTAATATATATAAGTACAAATATATATATATATATATATGAGACATGTATTTAATCATATTTAATTAATATATGGGACAAATTATATTTAATAATGTGTCGAGGTTATTTTATAATACATGTGGTACAATGATATTTCTAAAAATATGTTAAGCGAATGGACATGTATATTAACAACTAAAGCCAATGATTTAACTGAACTAAAGAATTAATCAAGTCTCTTAACTAGTAATAATTCTTTGCGACTGAATTATCTTTCCGACTGATAAAACTGTTGGTAAGTTCTTTGTGATAATTATTTAGTCATAAGTTGCTATCTTTGCGACTGATTTTTTGTTGCAAAAATTTTAGCAACAAAGATTTTTTTTACTAGTGATAAAATGTATATGTTATTGAAAATAATAAAAATTCAAGCAAATACACAGATTTAGAGACTTGAGAGTTTATACCAAGTACCAACTATATTTGCTATTATTCGAATCAATTCATGGAAAATAAAAGTTAAAGTGGATGATCATAATTAACATGTAACACTGCTGGGGTTATACTTATAGATCATAGTCTCAATCTTGAATTATATAATACATATAATCGAATTAAACTTTCAGAATGAACGTTATAATTCAATAGAATAATTGGCCTATGTTCTATTGTATACGGTGCAGAACTTGCCCCTCGATTTGTATTCTATTTTTTTCGATGGCTTATATTTATTTTTAAACAATTTTGGCATTTCTGCAATATTATTGAAAATTAAATGCAACACTTTTTACTATATAATTGAATTAAACTATTAATACATTTAATTGAATTAAACTTTCATAATGTTATAATTCAAAAAGAATAATTGGCCCATGTACTATTGTATCTGATGCAACTTGCCTCTGGATTTGTATTCTATTTTTTTTTTTCAATGACTTATATTTTGTTTAAAAAAAATATAGTATTATGTCACTGTAAAAATATGTTTTTTTTTTTTAACTTATATGTAGTTTATTCAAGAGTATTTTCATCATTTTTTATATAGATTCTATAAAATTAATATCTTAAATAATGTACTCGAGTGTTGTATAATTAATTCCATGGGCTAAGTATATTTATCTCATAATTAATTAATAAAAATACATTTGAATAACTTGTAATTCAAACGTTTGTGGTATCAAACCTTCTTAACCTTCTTTCAATACAAACATGATGCGTCAACGATTTTTTGTAGTTGTTACTCATAACTTCCCTAGAGGCAGATGTCACAAAATCGTCCTGTTGATTCACCGTGTGCTTCTTTGACAGAGCCACAGACGAGTTCGGCTTGATACGTGTCATTTTGATCCCTGGCTGTCTTGAATTTTTTTAAGCAGTACAAGAAAATGTATACATATTATATATATATTTAATTGTTTAATATGTTTTTTACGTGGCATGCCACGTGGCGGCTAAGTGCCATGTGGCATGCCACGTGGCGGCTAAGTGCCATGTGGCATGCCACGTGGAAAAGACTGATTGCCACATAGATAGATTTTCTCGGTCAACTCTCAAATGCAAAGTTTAGGTACTTTTGCCACCATTTATGGAGATTGTATACACAGCAGAGAATTTGACCAAAGATTGAGTATTTTTACCGCAATTAACCCTTAAAAGAATGTGTTCTTGCTGCAAGTTTAAGTTTTATGTTTACTAAAAGTTGCCTTCTAATTTTGACACCATGTAAGATAATATTCATATTTTGTTCAAGATTATTTATAATGGAATCAACGTGTCAAGTTTCAACCGTGGGATTCTTGAATTAAAGAAGATGATTTTTTTTTTCTTTTTGAAGAAAACATGTCTAGATTATAAAGAAATATTTCAACACACAATTTATAATAATAATTGTGTCATTTTTTTTATTATTGGAATATTGGGTTGGTAAAATATGTGAATTATAGTGACAGAATTGAGAGTTTTTTTTTTTAATATTGAATTAGTATATTTTGTCCATCTTATTTGTATTTTAAGCAATTAATTAAAGTTAAAAATAAGCACGATCACAGTCTTATAAATCATATTTTTTTAAATTATTAATGCAGCGCTTATCATCACTTATTTTCAACATTTTTAATATATATTTAAAATCATATTTTCAAATAAAATTGAAAATAACTATAAGGAAAGATTGATACAGAAAATGATGAGTTCGAGAAAGAAAAATCTTGACCCATAATTACATCTGAATATATGCAAGGGTTTTTTTTTTTTTTTTTTCTCAACCACTTATATTGTCATTTATTTGAATCGCTTTAAATATATTATATCTATTGTTAAAACTAAAAGTAAGGATTAACAAAAAAAAAAAGTGTTCCACATGCACGCGACGCGATAAACCTTACGTCATGAAATCGTCCTATTGATTTACCTTTGATATCTGGCTGTCCTAAAAACACTGTGGGACTGGGATCCCATACTTGCCTTGATCAGTGGTCCAATACTTCACAGCTCTCGATATGGCTACCTTCCACCCTTTCAGTATAGCCGATGGCTTTTTTGTAATATTAAAACTAGCGATAGAAAGTAATTTATAATATGGCGTATGCGTCTCCTAATCCTTACAAACAAAGGATAATAAAGTCAGCTGAAAATATAGTGTAATGTCACCAATACAATTGCTACGTACTATTTTACTATCTTAGAATCCCAAAAAAAAGTTAATCGGGAAAACTTAATTAGTATAACAATCAGGGACGGAGCATTTGATTAAAGATTGGGATTTTTTGCCGCAATTAACCCTTATAGCCACATGGCAAAGGCTAATAGCCACATGGATAAATTTTCTCGGTCCACTCTCAAAAGTCGAGTTTGGGTACTTTTGCAGCTATATACAGAGGTAATATACACAGGCCATAACAGAATATTTGATTAAAGGTTGAGTCTTTTTGCCGCAATTAACCCTTATATATGTATATGACGGAGGACCTTTCAGTTCACATTGAAGAATTTCATAATGAGGCTTTCTAGAAATATTGATGCCAAAGCACCGACTATCGACCCTTTAACTTTAACAGCAAAGGTTTCCGTAAGTGTACTTTCTTCTTTTATGCATGTTTCTTTATATTTATGTATATCAGTTTCTTCATCTAACTAAGTAGTTCTTACACGCAAACAACCATCTTACTCCTTCTGACCTCTCTCTATGAATTTGCAGGTTGACAAAACTTCTACGGGGAAACATGGCCTCTGGGTCAAGTTGGCCATATGACAATTGTAGTACTGGTCCTTCTCAATCATCAACGTATCCATTAATTGATACCTTTTTATTTTCTTTCTCAACCCGCCATCACACTATCATGCATTGTTGTGTTGTGTTTATTCTTTTTTTTTTTTTTTTTTGAAACCTTTTGTGTTTATTCAATTAGGCACATAAATATGTACGTATATGTATATGTATATATATATATATATATATATATATATATATATATATATATAGCTTTCCTCCAAAAAAAAATATATATTTATAGATAGCTTTTGCTGACACGTGTTACTCTTTGGTAATGTGCATTTAGAACCGTACTATTAATATATATATGTACAAATATATATATATATATGAGACATGTATTTAATCATATTTAATTAATATATGGGACAAATTATATTTAATAATGTGTCGAGGTTATTTTATAATCTATATATATATAAAAGGTGGAACTCACAAGTGACTTGGCAAAGTGTGGTGAAAGTATTTAGAAAATGAGTTACTACAATGAGACTTGACAATTTAGCATCACAAGATCAAGGCATTGAGAATTCTAATTTTTATAGAATTTTCATTTATTTTTATTGTTTTTCTTATTAATTGGATGACCATTGGTATTATCTATTCCATTTAATTTAGACTTTTGGTTTTCGTTTCTTAATGTTAACTAGAAAATTAAATGAACCCAAAGAATGTGATCATATTATAGTATTCTACATGACAAAAGTGGAAAAGGTCATAGAATGCGAGAATGCTCCATAGGTAGCCGTTGTGAAATAATTATTTAATATAGCCATTCACTTAATCAGGCACTAATTAATATCTACAATCTAAAATAAAAATTCTTGATAAACATATCGTAGTTTTTCGCTAGTACCTATTTTGCATTACGTCTCCAGACAATATTGTCGTTTTTTATATTTTAATTGAAACATTTTAAATCAACTCTTGAATTATATTATATATTTTCCAGTCTATTTCCTTTATGTGTATAGACTTTATTTTTTGTTTCCTACTTTCTCTCAACGTTTTTGAGAAACAAGAAGATATTCCAACTCTTTTGTTGTTATTTTCTCACGTAATATACACATTTCAAAACTAATAATCTCTGCACTTATCTTGACATTGTACAAACCAATATATATATATACATATCTGTATACATATCTATATGTATAGACTATGAATAAAGGCACTTTATACATATCTATCACAATTGTCAATTATAGTCCGAGGGAGCAAATTAATCGAACTTGACGACAATATTTTCCACTTTGTCGTGCAAGAATTATTTGTTGAAGGGGATTTCTGCAGTGAGATCCTCGATTTGGTTGGCCCTTCCCTAAGGGAGGAAGACCATCACATCATCACCGCATTTATATCTTCAATAATTTGTATAAATAGATAAATTTAACTAAATAATATATTTTACAGTATATATCTTCATTGCAAATTAATCGAACTCGATGACGACCTTTTTCACTTTGCCGTGCGAGAATTCTTTCTTGAAATAGCGAGACCCTAGAGTTGCTTGGATGTTCATGGTACTCATAAAAAAATGATGGTGCAAATTTATGTTAACCCTATAAATATTGTTGCCAAGTTTAGCTATATATGGTAGTGAAAATCTATATAATATAACATGTAGAGTACAATGGCTAATTAGAACAAAATTTATGCCACATAGATATACAAATTTTTAAAAATGGAAAAAGATCTACGCTTATTAATAAAATTAAACGTAGAACAAATATATAGCTTATACTCATATATACACATACATAGAATACATAACGTTGAAATTCTCTCAAAAAAAAAAATACATAACGTTGAAAAACTATAGTACCCGTACATCTATTGTAGAGGGCGATTTTACTCACCGTGCAGTCACAAAGATAATCGAAAATAGTAGATAATTATAAATAATACGAATATCTCTGATTTATTATAATCCCGAGAGGACCCGGTTTCTTCCGTTTGGTAGCTCGGACAATCGAAGATTACCCACTCTTAACCCTTGGGAAATCGAGAATACTATGAATAAGCAAACTCGAAGACTCAAAGATTATTTCTCTCAAAACTCACGATAATAATGAAAGTACTGAATACTGGATATCTCTTCCATTTATGCTAAGTTTACATTCGTATATATAGGCTTGAAAGTCTTCTAGAATATTCCTCAAATCTTGTTAGGGTTTCCTTCTGTTTCGCTGTGATCGTGGTTGACTTCCTTATTTTGCGTTGGATATCCCACGAAATCTTTAACCGAATAACCCAATCTTCCCTTCTTTCTCGCGATCTCGAATGAATATCTTTTATACGATTAGGCTTTCTCGATGAACTTTCTCCGATGAGCTTCCTTTCTTGCAATGAGGTGTTGGGCTGGCTTGGTCGGATGATGACTTTCCATGGGCTTCGCTTGTTGGGCCTTATTTCTTCTACTCCTTGATGGGCCTGGACTACTTAGGCAATTGTTTCCTTATTTTATGTCGTTTATTTCATAAACGACAAAGGGTAGTGTTAGGGAAAGATTTGACAAAATCTGACCTTAACAGTTAGTCCCCTATTTTATCGGGTGCGAAGCAGTTGATAAAATAAAAACAGGATTTATCTCCGACAAGGTTTTTGTCCGATGAAGTTTTCCCCGATGACGCTTTTCCTCGAAGAGGTTCTTCCTCGAAGAGGTTTCCCCTCGAAGAGGTTGTGTCCTTCGGAGACTCTTCCACTTCTTGCACGCTCAACTGATGTCCTCGAGTTCCCACGTAGTGCTGATTGGGCGTGATTCTCCAGGCTGTCAGATCTCGGAAATCGTCGTCAATCATTTCGCATTAAATGCGGGGTTTTCTCGCACTCGAGTGCCTTCGAGCTTCGCACCGATTCTTTTAATCTTCACCGTTGGATGAATTTTCCCGCTTCGAACCTGGGTCGTCGGATCCGGATGTGCCTTTCCAACTTCCGCCTGCCTCTTTCTATAAATTCAAACCCTCGCCTTCGATTCAAACACTTCGTTTCAGACTTCTCTCCAAATCCTCCCTGCAATTCTTCCTTTCCCGACTTCCCTCTTTTCCAGAAAATCTTCAAACTCTCTTCCTGTCCAAATTCTTCTTTTCCGATCAAGAAAATGTCGAATCCGGGAAAAATCTTCAAGACTCGGTCGCCGAAGTCTATAATGACAGAGAAGCACCTCGAGGATTTGAGGAAACACTACGTGGATTCCAATCCTTGCTACCTGCGTCTCCCCAAATCCGGCGAGCTTGGTGACGAGCCTCCGGAAGGGTACATCACACTGTACGAACACTTCTTCCGGTCGGTGGAACTGCACCTTCCACTGCCTCACCTCATCGTGAGCTTCCTCCATGCGTACAAGATGCCGATCAGTCAGGTTAGCCCTAACTCTCTTCGCCTTCTTGTCTGCACCATGGCCATCGCTCTCGAGCAGAAAGTGGCTCTGACCCTGGAGGATTTGATGCGGCTCTTCAAGTGGTCGAAGAATTCGAAGAATCTGGGCCGATTCTTCCTCACCTCCGCCACGCGTGGCCACATCCTCACTCATACGCCGAACAACGAGTCCTGATGGGAGAATAGATATTTCTTCGCGCATCTCGATCGTCATACCCTCGGGCCGCATTGGGAGGCGCTTCCTACCAAGTGGGTCGACGAGAACGAAGTCCCGAGGTTCAAACCTGTCGCCAATAAGGAGGACGATGAGCGCTTTGCTGGGGTCGTTCGGGCTTTACTGGAAAATCCTCGTCGAAACTGGACGACGGACTTCTTCGCGACCCGCGTTCAAGAGTCCGGGCTCTATCAGCTCTGCCACATCGTGGGGAAACCACCGGCATCTTTGTGGCCTGTCGGATTCCGCCTCGAAGAGGTCAAAGACGCGGACCCCTCGTCCCCCGCTGTTCGGCAATCTCCTAAGCCGAAGAAGAGAACTCAAAAGTCCACCCGTGGATCATCGGAGCCACGGCAATGTCAAGGCCAAGATCCAGGACAAGGCCAAAATCCAAGACAAGGCCAAGATCCAGGACAAGGAGGTGGGTCCTCCGATTCTCGTCGGGATCTGTCGAAGGCTGGCTTCTTGGGCATCGGCCCTCGGACCGGTGCTGACCGGTTTGTTTCAAGTGATAAAGCTCTTCCTCCGAAGAGCAGTTCGGAGAGGCGGACAAAGCATAAGCACGACGCTGGTGCTTCTCGTTCTTCGGGGATATCGACTTCCCCGGGGGCGACTCGCCCTCGGGATTCATCTCGTCCTTCGGAGAGCCGTCGCGAATCCGAGTCCCAGACTTCCTCGCGGGAACCTTCTCGCGAGAAAGTTGTCCTGAAAAGGAAAACCGCTGAAGGGGTACGCGACGCTCCTCCTCCGAAGAGGAATAAGACTTCCGAGTCGTTTAAGGAGATAGATGCAACTCCTTCGGCTCCGGAGACTGTCACCGTCGCTTCTCGCGAGGGGACTGTTCCCGCCGGGGCGATCGCGTCGACCGTTCTTGCTTCGACTCCTCCGTCCGAGACCGGCGGAAGCATCGATGGGGCTCATGGGACCCCTCGTCCTTCTCCCACTTCTCGGGAGCGGTTCCTCTTTGATGATGACTTTATCGATTTAGTGTCGTCGCTGGATCTCTCGGCCTCCGAGGTAGCTTTTACTTCTTTTCCCTCTTCATTTTTCATGATGCTTGCACATTTCGGGTATCTAATGCATATTTCGGTATATACTTTTCTCGTAATTTCAGATTCCGGCTCGCGCCGACGCGCCTCCTTGCTTGGAGGTTTCTTCTTCAGTACCTCCCGCACCTGCCGCTGAAGGACTTTCAGTCGCCGTTCCTACGGCTGACGAGGAGGGCTTGTTGCTCGAAGGGGCACTTGATGCCGCCGACGCGCTCCTCGTCCTGGAGCCCGTCGGGCGGCCCGGCGCTTCGGAGGGGGTTTCTCTAACTTCCGAAGAGGTTTTGGTCGGGGGCCATCCCGAGGGAGGGGATGGCCTCGTTGCGGACGTCGTTCATCCCGACGTATCTACTCATCCCGAAGTGCCTCGTCCAGAGGGCGCTTTGGAGCCGACCGACGCTGTCGGCGCCTCTGGGGCTAGTGCCTCCTCTCCCGACGATGACGGGATTTCTTTCTCTCCGCTTCCGAAGTTTCTTCCCAACTCCGGGCCGGGAGGCTTTTCTCTCCCTCCTTGGGAGCGATTTCCGGCAGCTCCTACTTCGGAGTCTCCGCCGGAAGAGTGGAAAGCATACTCGCTCCGGGTCCTTCGGGACCTGTTTTGGCCCGAGCCTTCGGGGAACACCGGCTTGTCTCTGAGCCAGATCAGGGGCTATGGCCGGGCTGCCTCTACGCTTTTCCAGGCTCTCGCCCGCTTCAACACCATTATTCTTAACGAGAATGGCGGCAGAGGCGAGAGCGCTCAGGAGTTAAACGACCTCCGGGCTAAACTTGCCGACACAGAATCGCTCCTCGGGGTTTCCGTTCTCGGAGAGCGCAAATATCGGGAAGCGGCCGAGCGAACTTCCGATGAGCTGGAGGTCGCGAGGGCCAAATTGGCGAAGGAGGCTTCGCTTCGCCAAGCTCAAGAAAAAGAGCTCGCCGAGTGCAAGGCTAGGGCCGAGGCGGAGGTTGCGGCGCTGAAGGCCGAGTTAGATGGGGAGCACAGGCGTCACTCCATGATAGTGAAGAGCTACGAGAAGCATCTCGAAGCGAAGAAGTGGCGGCTGGCTAAGATCAGCGAAGCGGTGGGCGTGCCTGTCGAGCAGGAGAGTCGGCTTGCCTCGCGAGTGGCCTCGTGCTTAAAACGCCTCGGCAAAGAGCTCGAGGTATCACAGACGGAGGCGAAGTCTGAGCGCGAAGCACGCCTACACCTCTTCGAGAGGGCTCAAGACAAAGCGCAACGTGCCTTGGCGAGGTATAAGGCCCTGGAGGAGTCCATCAATTTCCATCGTCGCTCCGCCGCATATGGGGCCAACGCTAGCCTTCTTGAGAAGGTTCCTCCCACGGCGACCATTGGGAGTCTTCTGCCTCGTCTTCCGAAATACAAGACTATCTCTGAAGAGAGTGAGGCTAAAGCCCGCGAGCTGGACGACAAGTCTCTACCTGACCCTGATTCTCCTCCGCTCACCCCCGGTGCCCCTTCTTCCGCTGGTATCGATTGGGCGGCTTGCTTCGTAGTTGGAGCTGCCTCTTCGGCCTCCGATGGCCTCGATGAATACGGGACCAACGATGGGGTCGTCACCTCTACCGACGGAGCGGTTGGTACCGAAGCGGTCACTTCTACCGTCGAAGCGGTTACCAATGAAGCGGTAGGGGGGGAGGAAGGCTCTTAGGCCTTTTCTTATAGCTTTCCTATGCACATTACTTGCGTTGTCTTTGTAATTTCTTCGACGGATTTTATTAATGAAAAAGAACTCTCTTTAGCTTCAACTTGTTGTTTCCGTACTTGTTGCTTCTCTTGTGTTCCTGTCATTATTTCCTGGCTAAATTCCTTTTCTCAGGGTGATGAATTCTTCTACACTTCGGAGCCGCTGTTTTACTATGAAGATGTGCTAGCTTCTTTCCTCGCGGTCGACGATGAGCATCCCGCCATCCTCGAGGAGTTTGTCCAAGATATGATAAGGCGTGCGGCTGCCTCTCTTTCCGGAGTCGCGTTCGACGAGACTCCCCTTAGTCCTTCTTCGGCCTATGTGATCGAATTTATGATGTTGAGGCCTGTAAATTATGCCGCCGTAGAAGATCTTCTTCGGGACGTCCTCTCCGAGAATGGGGAGTTTGTCATAGAGCAAATTGCCGATAGGGTAGTTCGGGAGGATTCACCTTCTCCTGCTGTATAAATTTGTCTAATGTAGTGTTTGTAATGACATTTTATCCATGAAATCTATTTACTTTTGCATGTTATCGATGATGTATGGGAGTATATGTACTCCGCTTTTTTTTTTTTTTTTTTTTTGGCGATGAGCTTGTCGGTGTGCACCGGGCTCTGTCGCGATGAAGTGCTTGGCACTGGTTTTGCTGGCGATGAGCTTGTCGGTGTGCACCGGGCTCTGTCGCGATGAAGTGCTTGGCACTGGTTTTGCTGGCGATGAGCTTGTCGGTGTGCACCGGGCTCTGTCGCGATGAAGTGCTTGGCACTGGTTTTATTGGCGATGAGCTTGTCGGTGTGCACCGGGCTCTGTCGTGATGAAGTGCTTCGCACTGATTTTGCTATGTTTTCTATTCTTGGCTCTTTTGCCGTAGTGATATTTTGTTTGGCCCATTTGCCATAGTAGTTTTTGTAATGTTCGGCGATGAGCTTGTCGGTATGCACCGGGCTCTGTCGCGATGAAGTGCTTGGCACTGATTTCTTTTGCTGGCGACGAGCTTGTCGGTATGCACCGGGCTCTGTCGCGATGAAGTGCTTGGCACTGATTTGCTGGCGATGAGCTTGTCGGTATGCACCGGGCTCTGTCGCGATGAAGTGCTTGGCACTGATTTTGCTATGTTTTCTATTCTTGGCTCTTTTGCCGTAGTGATATTTTGTTTGGCCCATTTGCCATAGTAGTTTTCGTAATGTTCGGCGATGAGCTTGTCGGTATGCACCGGGCTCTGTCGCGATGAAGTGCTTGGCACTGATTTCTTTTGCTGGCGACGAGCTTGTCGGTATGCACCGGGCTCTGTCGCGATGAAGTGCTTGGCACTGATTTGCTGGCGATGAGCTTGTCGGTATGCACCGGGCTCTGTCGCGATGAAGTGCTTGGCACTGATTTGCTGGCGATGAGCTTGTCGGTATGCACCGGGCTCTGTCGCGATGAAGTGCTTGGCACTGATCTCTTGCTTTTTTTTTTTTTGTGATACGTGTTTATTTGAGTCAGCGATAGAATATTGTCTTAAAAGACGAGCCTCATTAAACCCTTCGAGTCCCCCAATGGGTGCGGCTCGCGAGGGAAGAGTACTCCATGTTGTATTGAATAAGGCCGGAGCCAATCGCGCGGATCCCGAACAAGTAGGGTCGGGAGTCCCCTGTTAAATAAACTTTAAAATGGAATGTAAAAACTTAAGAAAAATAGAAAGGAAAACTTAACTAAAAACCGAAATCGTAAGGCGTCGATGACGCTCTTTACTGGTAGAATTTCTTCAAGTGCTTGACATTCCACCTTCTTATGACCTTGACTCCATCGGCGTTTTTGAGTTCGTACACCCCTGGCTTGACGATGTGGGTCACCGTATAAGGGCCTTCCCAGCTTTCTCCTAGCTTTCCCGCGTTAAGCTCGGCTGTGTTTTGGAACACCCTTCTGAGGACTAGTTCTCCGACCCGAAACCTTCTCGGTCGCACCCTTTTCTTGTAGAAGCGTGCGATGGTGTTCTGGTAATTCGCTATATGAACTCTGGCTCGCTCCCGTCTTTCATCGATGTGGTCCAGCTGATGAAGCAGGTCTTGGTTGTTGTCCTCCTCGTGGTTCGGTGCCCAGGATCGCCGGAGACTGGGAACTCCTACTTCCGCCGGGATTACCGCTTCCACCCCGAATGCTAGGGCAAAAGGAGTTTCTCCGGTGGCTGAGTGTGGCGTTGTTCGATAAGCCCAAAGTACTCCAGGGAGTTCGTCTGCCCATAGACCCTTCTTCTTGTCGAGCCGCTTCTTGAGGCTGTCGGTGATCGTCCGGTTGACTGCTTCGGCGTTCCCGTTTCCCTGAGGATATCTTGGCGTCGAAGTGTTTAGCTTTATCTTCCATCGTGCGCAGAAATCTTTGAACTTCTTCGAGATGAATTGGGACCCGTTGTCTGCGATTATCTCCCTGGGGAGTCCAAAGCGAGTGACTATGTTCTTCCAAACGTAGCTCTCGACATCGGAGTCCTTGATGTTGGCGTAGGCTTCGGCTTCGGTCCATTTGGTGAAGAAGTCTGTGACCACCAGCATGAACCTTTTCTGTCTTGCTCCGATTGGCATTGGACCGACGATGTCCATTGACCACTTCATGAATGGGTAGGGCACCGACACCACCGATAGCTCTTCGGCTGGGCAGTTGATTGCTGGGGCGTGTCGCTGGCATTTCTCGCACTTCCTGGCGTGGTTGGTGCAATCCGCTCGCATTGTTTCCCAGAAAAAACCTTGTAACTTGGCTTTCCTTAATAAGTTGCGTCCGCCTGAGTGATTTCCACATTCTCCGCTGTGGATCTCTTCCATGACGTAGTTCGCCTCGTCTTTGCCTAGACAGCGTAGGTAGGGGCCGACAAGGCTTTTGAAGTAAAGCCTTCGGTCTATGATCGTGTATCGAGAGCTTTTTGACTTTACTTTCCGCGCCTCTTGTCGATCTTCGGGTAACTTTCCTTCGACCAGGTATGCTCGAATGGGGGTCCGCCAATCCTCGTCTTCTGTCCCTTCTACTACTCCGGGTTCTTCGCCCTCGCTCTCTTTTTCTTCTACGAGCTGAATTTCTTCATTGTTTCCCTTCGGGATTCCGTCACTGCCGCGAGTGCTGTCCTCTTCGTTGGTTTGTCCCTCCTCGCTTACTTTTAGCTTCTTCTCATTGGGCTCTTCGCTTCTCTTGATGCTAGGCGTCTGTAGTGTCTCCACTGTGATCGATCGGAGCTCTCCCACTTGGGTAGTTGACCCCAGGCTCGCCAGGGCATCTGCGTGGTTGTTGTCTCCTCTGGACACCTGTGTCAATGTGAAGAAATCGAACTTCTTCTCGAGGGACCTGACTATCCCAGCGTAGGCCTCCATCCTTTCATCGTTCGTCTCGTACTCTCCACTGACTTGCTTGACGACTAGTTGGGAATCCGAGAAGGCATTCAAGTTCTTTACCCCGATGGCCATGGCTGATTGCATCCCGACGATGAGTGCCTCGTACTCCGCTTCGTTATTGGTGGAGCGATAGGCAAGGCGGCAGGCTTTCTCGATCACTTCTCCCATTGGAGAGATGAGCCGGATCCCGATTCCTGATCCCATCGAAGTCGCCGATCCGTCGACGCAGAGTTTCCAAGTGCCGGCTTCATCGCTCAACTCCACGGGCTCTCTGGGTAGCTCGATGAGGAAATCGGCTAGCACTTGCGACTTCAGACTCGTCCGCAGCTGATATTCGATGTCGTACGCCCCTAGCTTTATGTTCCACTTCGTGATTCTGCCGGATTGGTTCGGGCTTTGAATGATGGAGCGAATCGGTCTGTCCGTCATAACGATGATCGTATGGGCTTGGAAGTGGAAACGTAGTCTCTCCGATGCGTCGTATACGGCCAATGCTAGCTTCTCGATGGTGGGGTACCTCGTCTCGGCGTCGAGGAGCTTTCTGCTGATGTACGAGACTGGCTTTTGCTCCCCTTTTTCTTCTCGAACTAGCACCTGACTTATCGCCTGATCGGACACGGCGATGTATAGGTAGAGCGGCTCTCCGGGCTCCGGCTTTGTCATAACTGGTGGTGATGACAGATAGACCTTCAGCGCTTGAAAAGCTTCTTCGCACTTGTCGGTCCATTCGAACTTCTTGTTTTTCCTCAGCAGCTCGTAGAATAGAAGAGTTCGGTCTGCTTGTCGCGAGATGAACCGCCTCAGCGCGTTGATCCTTCCTGTCAGCTTCTGTACCTCTCGCCGATTTCTGGGCGATGGCATGCTCTGAATGGCTTCGACTTGTTCGGGGTTGGCTTCGATTCCTCGTCGGGTGACCATCTGTCCTAAGAATTTCCCGGATGAGACGCCGAAGGTGCACTTCGTGGGGTTTAGCTTCATCTGGTGTTTGTTGAGGACGCCGAAACATTATTCCAGATGCTCCACGTGCATTGCCGCTTTTAGAGACTTGACGACCATGTCGTCGATATACACCTCCATGCTCTTCCCGATCTGTTCGTGGAACATCTTGGTCATCAGCCTCTGGTATGTCGCCCCAGCATTTTTCAGACCAAAAGGCATAACCTTATAGCAGTAGGTTCCTCTTTCGCTGATGAAGGCTGTCTTCTCTTCGTCGTCTGGATGCATTCGGATCTGGTGGTAGCCCGAGTAGGCGTCCATGAAGCTTAGGAGCTCGTACCCGTAAGTGGCTTCGACAAGGCGATCGATGTTTGGCATCGGGAAGCTATCCTTCGGGCACGCCTTGTTGAGATCCGTGAAGTCGACGCATACTCTCCATTTGCCATTCTTCTTTTTCACCACGACGGTGTTGGCCAACCACTGGGGGTATTTCACCTCCCTGATGGTTCCCATAGCGAGCAACTTGTCCACTTCGTCGTTGATGATCTTGTTCCGGTCTGAGGCCATCTTCCTTCGCTTCTGTATGACGGGCTTGTGCCCGGGGTCCGTGTTGAGCCGGTGGGTGACCATCGTCGGATCGATCCCGGGCATGTCTTCGTGAGACCATGCGAAGCTTCTTCGGTTCTTCTTCAGGAATTCGACCAGCTGAGCTTTGATCTCTGATTCGAGTCCCGCGCCTATACCGACGGTTCGGGTTGGGTCGGAATCATCGATGCAGACTTGTTCCACTTCTTCGAGCTGCGGGCCTCCTAGCCTTTCTTCGGCAGTTTGGTCTTCCATGTCTTCTGCGCTGAGGATCTTGAGGATGCCCGGGGGTCCTCCTCTTCCCCTTTTCCTGCGTCGCTTCCTCCTGATCGTCGATGGTGGAGACGGAGCAGACGCGGCTAATTGTTATTGAGCGGCTGGCTTGCTGCCGCTGCCTTCGGCCTTCTCGACGTCCTTGGACGCGCTCATCGCTCGGTAGTGCATCATGTAGCAAATGCGATAGGCTTCGCTGCTTCCTCGTATTTCGTCGATGGTTCCTTCTATTCGTCCGGGGAACTTGATGCATCGGTGATAGGTGGACGGGACGGCCTTCATCGAGTGAATCCATGGTCTCCCGAGGATTACGTTGAAGTGCGATCGCACGTCCAACACCATGAACTCGGTCATCCGATGGACGGTTCCGGCGTAGACGGGGAGATTCACCGTTCCCAGCGAAAGAGCCACGTCTCCGTTGAAACCAGACACCTTGCGCGGACGGCCTCCGACGACCAAATCTTCGATCTCCATTCGCGTCAGACAGTCGTAAGTGATGACGTCGACCGAGCTTCCATTGTCGACGAGGACGCGAGCAACGTCGCATCCTCCTATGTTGAGCTCCAATACCAGGGCATCGTCATGCTCGTCTGCGCATACTTCTTCGTCGACGAACTCTATCGTCGTCTTCGGACCGGTCATCCGCGCATCTTCCTGAGCGGACTCCTTCCCTCTGCGTTGGTAGGCCTTGATGCTGTTGATGGAATCTTCGCAGAGGCGAGATCCTCCCATGATCAAGTCGATCCTTGGTCTTGCGACTGGCCTCCCATCGGTCGGGCGTTCCCCCGATGCTTCCTCGATCGCGAGGCTTCTTTTGGGGGCCTCTTGGTTTCCTCCCGCGCGCTGAGCTGGCGCCTCCCGCTTGTTCGGCCACGACCGGTTGTCGTTGTTCCACGGCTGAGTGGGTTTTTGGGAGACGTCTTGGAATTCCCCTTGTTCGATCCTTCTTTGGATCATCTTCTTCAGAGTGGCGCACTCGTCGGTCGCATGACCGTGATATTCGTGGAAAGAGCAGTACTTGCTCATGTCCCTCGGCCAGGGCTTCCTTTCGTAGCTGCCTCGATCGCCGGAATGACCTCCTCGGCCACCCGAAAATCCTCCTCGGCCTCCAGAATAGCCTCCTCGGTTGCCAGAGTAACCTCCTCGATTTTCCGGAAAGCTTCCCTGGTTGCTCGGGAAGTACCCTGGTTGTGAGTTTCCTTGCGGGACTGCCTCCTGCCGATGGCCCTCGTGATTGCCGAGCGCCTCTTTCTTTCCGTCCAACTGATAGACTCCGTGTCCAGGGTTCTCCCTGATCCTTCGCTCGTCGGCCCCGTCTCTGCTTCTCCGATCTCGTCGCTCTCCCTCTCTCCTTGTTCTGGACGACGATCCCTCTCGTCCGTCTCTAGTTTCCTTCCTGTCTGGCCTCGTTCGGCCCTCAGCTTCCTCTTCTAGCCTTTTCTTGATCGCCTTATTCTCTTCCATGTCCATGTAGATTGTTGCTTTGTGGAGCGCATCTTCTATCGACTTTGGCAACGAGACGCACAATTCGTCGTTGAACGGGGACTGGTAGTATAGACCATGCTTTAGAGCTTGGACCGAGACGGCGTCTTCGATCTTCGGGATTCGGAACATGACGTTCTTGAATTTCTCTATATACTGCCGAAGAGGTTCGTTCTTCCCTTGCTTGACATCGAAGAGGTTGGACACCGTTAGCTCCGTCTGTACGTAGATGGAGAAGTGCTTTAGGAAGAGTGCGACCAACTCGTCGGAGGTGTTGATAGAACCCGGCGTCAGTCTCGCGAACCAGTCGCTGGCGCGGCCTTGCAAACTTGCGATGAAAAGTCTGCACAGGACGGCTTCCTTCCGGACCTCTTCGCCCCCGATGTGGTCCGTCGCGATTCGGAATGACTTCACGTGTGTATGGGGGTCCGTATCCCCTTTGTACGGCGTGAGTCTGATCTTTGGTAATTCCTCCAGCTCTATCCCCCGAATCCTCGTCGTGAACGGGGTGATTCTGGCTTCTCGCACCATCCTGTCGATTTCTGGCGCCGAGCTCGTCGCTTGATGCACCTGTGAAGCGACCTGTCCGAGCTTGGCTTCCATCTTCGCTGACATTAAGGCCATCACCTTGGCCACTTCTTCGGCCACTCTTGCCGCCACGTCCGTCGTTGCATTGCCCTGTGTGTTCCCCGGCGTGTCTTCCGCTCGATTCGCCGTGGTTGGCTGGGCTGCGTCCGTGTCGAAGAGGTTCCTGATGAGCGAGGGGGTTGACATGCCTACCGGTGTGTCTGTCGTCACCGTGTCTCTGCTGGCGCTTCCCCCAGCACCTCGTGCGGCCGATTCTGCTATCTGGTTCGTCGGGCGCGGTCTCTCCGCACGCTCTAGGAGGCTTGCGAGGCGTCTGTTCTCCGCGGCCTGCTCCTCTATTTTTCGGGCGGACTCCTCGGCTTTGCTTGTGACCTCCGTCATCTTTGCGATGGCCTCGGCCAGTTGTTGTTGCATTCGCTGCATGGTTTGCTCCTGGGCGGAGTTGGCTTCCTCGGTTGACATCCTCCTTCCTCCCTTCGATTTCCTGGCTGTGCGATAGAAAGAAACAAAGCCCCCTCGGTGGGCGCCAAACTGTAGAGGGCGATTTTACTCACCGTGCAGTCACAAAGATAATCGAAAATAGTAGATAATTATAAATAATACGAATATCTCTGATTTATTATAATCCCGAGAGGACCCGGTTTCTTCCGTTTGGTAGCTCGGACAATCGAAGATTACCCACTCTTAACCCTTGGGAAATCGAGAATACTATGAATAAGCAAACTCGAAGACTCAAAGATTATTTCTCTCAAAACTCACGATAATAATGAAAGTACTGAATACTGGATATCTCTTCCATTTATGCTAAGTTTACATTCGTATATATAGGCTTGAAAGTCTTCTAGAATATTCCTCAAATCTTGTTAGGGTTTCCTTCTGTTTCGCTGTGATCGTGGTTGACTTCCTTATTTTGCGTTGGATATCCCACGAAATCTTTAACCGAATAACCCAATCTTCCCTTCTTTCTCGCGATCTCGAATGAATATCTTTTATACGATTAGGCTTTCTCGATGAACTTTCTCCGATGAGCTTCCTTTCTTGCAATGAGGTGTTGGGCTGGCTTGGTCGGATGATGACTTTCCATGGGCTTCGCTTGTTGGGCCTTATTTCTTCTACTCCTTGATGGGCCTGGACTACTTAGGCAATTGTTTCCTTATTTTATGTCGTTTATTTCATAAACGACAAAGGGTAGTGTTAGGGAAAGATTTGACAAAATCTGACCTTAACATCTATCTTACCCCGCTTGAACGATAAATAACAGAGAAAATGAAAAAAAAAAGTGCAATTCGGGAAATTGCCGGAGGTTTAGTATGCGTTGTGCCGCGAATCCGCGGACCGCGTTTTCGAGCACCACTGCACAGTCGTAAAACATCAAAGAAGCCGAGGAAAACACAACTCCCCAAAAAACTTATGAAAGTCGATAAAGAAAATAAACATTAGTATCGGTATCATGAATCAATAACAACAAAAACTGTTTCCGCAAAAACTAAATAGCAAAACAAAAAATATTTTATTCTCTAATTCTTGGTGTGAGAGGACTATCACCGGCCATTTTTTGACGAATTTACCGTGGCATGGACGTCTCGTCGGAGAAAGTACCGGCGCTAAATCCTCCGGATTAAGTTGTAGTAGCGGATTTTTGTCAGCAATATCTACATGAGCTCAGTCTAGCGAAATCTGGTAGTTGATCGAGTGAAGATGAGCATCAATTGGGAGGATGATATATAAGTAGCTAGAATATATAGTTTCTAATGAATTAATAATACGTGTAATTGATCTATCATATGATTGTTCCTATTCCATTCCAATAACAATCTTGAATAAAGTTAAGAATGCCACTTAAACGTATGAAACTTAAATGATAGTCTTAAAAATCAAGTAATAAATATTTGGTTTATAACTACACCCATATGAAATTTAAATGATAGTCTTAAAAATCAAATCATAAATATTTGGTTTACAACTACACCTCTCTTCATCTTCTTGGTAATGAATAAGTAATCACTTTTTATTAAAAAAAAATACAAAATTCTAAGAAAAAAAGAAATCCCAATACTTTGATTTTACATACCCATGAGTTCCTCTTTACATAAGAAAAAGAGAAATCTCAATACTTTGATTTCACTTTGCCACATCACTTGTGAGTTTCTCCTTTTATAATATATAGATTAGTGGATTGTTCCGCGCTTCGTGCGGTCGAGAAAAATTATCGCGTATAAATTTGAATCAAGTTATTAAAATAGTTTATAGACTTTTATTTATTTTATTCACAATTTAAAAAAATCAACAATTAAAATAATCGTGTATATACAATATTAAATAACACATGAAATTAAGCAATTGAGGTATGTTAACAATAAATGAAAATAATAAAATATTAAAATATTTAAGAATGATAAAATTTTCAGAGAAATTCAATATTAATATATATATGCAAGTTTTGGTCTTTTATTCCATTAATAATTGTGAATTAGATAAATTTATTTTCTATAAGATCAAATTACGTATGTCTTTTGATTTCTCATTCTTAATGTCTAAATAAAGGTTTTTGTGAGATGAAAAAATACCTATGACAAATACATAAAATATTAAAGCTGACCTCCTGCACCATCTTTGCAACCTTTCAGCACCAATTCCATTGATCACAATATCATATAGTTAGACTCTCATTTAAAGACATAAATACCATAAATACATAGTAAGAGAGAGAAAAAAAAAAAAAAGTATCCACATAAAAGTATAAAACTAAAACGAATTCTAATTATTATGAATCGGGTATTTAATAAATAAAACGTTAATAACAATGTAACATCAAAAGTTTTACTGCAACCTTAAGTCTTGCAATAAGGTGGCCACTTAGTGCATGCATGAATTATAATTAGTTTTTAATCACTTATTGAACACTTAAATTTATGCAGTTATATCACTATTTACGTATAGATTTCCTTTTATTTTTTTTTATTTTTTTTAATTAAAAACCATTTTATGTTTAATGAGAGTACTACTATAAAATTCATACGTTTTTTTTTTTCCATAGATTGTGGATTTTTTTAGTAAAAATCGTAATTATAAATTATGACTTTTTGGTCTTTTCTATTTCATTCATGATTAAATTATGTATGCTTTGATTTTTCATGTTTAATGTCTAAATTCAATTTATTATTCATTACATTTCTTAACCTATAAATAGAGGAGTTTGTGAGATGAAAAATACTATCACACGAACAAATGCATAAAATATTCAAGTGATATTTCAAGGATCTCCTGCACCATCTTTGCTCCTCTAATTGACAACTTGACAACTGATACTCAGTTCATAAAAATACCGGTATGGAGGAAGGTAAATTTTAAATTTTAAACCAAGAAAATCTAAAATTAACAATTACAACTTAAAGAAGTTGGAAAACTATATTAATTTATGATATGCACTATAATATCCATTTCTTCTAAAATTTATGAGGAAAACTATATTAGTATGCAACTAATTAATATAATAACATAGAGCAACATGAATATTTTTAATTGGTATGTACAGTTATTGCCATGTTAAAAAAAAATTATCTATAATGTTAACGCTTAAACTAAAAGGATTACTTTGTAACACTTATCTAAATATACTTAAAAACTGGAACACATACAACATAGAACTTAAAAACGATATTGCTTGGTTAATTCATTTCATTGAAAATAAAATGAAATTTTTTTAATCATCTTTTAATACAAAGAGATAATCAAGTCATTTACTCCATAAACGTTTTTTTTTTTACATACCTCTTTTATTTTCATACTTGCACTTCGTAAACTATTATTCACCAAAACCCATGTAAAGAACATTTATTTTTTGTTTTACATAGATTCAATTAACTTGAACTCTCTAATTGCATTTGCTCACGTAATTTACATTGGTTGTTCTTAGCAGAGTGTTAAGCCTATGTTGGTCCAACACTCGGCAAGGGTTGTAGCGCTCTAGCCTCGTCAACTCCAGAACACAAAATTTATTAAATAAAAAATAAATACACAAAAGGTACTCATAGTCATAACATATTATAAGCTCCTAATAGCTCATTGTAAAATTAACAAATTTCGTACATGTACCATGTGTTGTGGTGGATCTTTCCATCACGCCTTGAAGGATCTAAGAGTCTTCAAATAATACTCTATACCTGTAAACTTCAAATAATATTGGAAGAAAATTATGACGCGACACATATGACGCGACACTCTTTACCTGTAAACTTCAAGGTGTTTGAACTCGCCAAGGTCATGCGGGTTCTTTTTTTTTTTTTTTTAGATCGGTACGAGGTAATTAGCTCACTTTGACAACAACCAAAAAAAAATGGCTTGCCTTTAATTGTTGAAATACTTCCCTTTGAGCTATAGATATGTTTGAATGCAATATGATTTAATTTCGGTTTACTTTACGTGGTCGGGAGAGAGTAATCTCAACATTTACAGAAGCATCTTATATTATTTGTTTGTTTGGTTTCTATTATTTCTTATTTCTTAATTATGTTGATCGAACTATTTTTTCTTACTTAATCTCATAATAAAATTGAACGCAGATCATTCTCTAACAAATTGGGAGCCTCCTTCTTTCACAGGAAAAACCGGGTAAAATATAGTTTTGTTTATAAGTATTTAAGATGATTTGGTGTAATTTTCTTTCTTAATTCAGAGATGGAGTCGATTTTATCCGGTGTGACTTAAATGGTACTTTATTTGTCGTTTCCTAAATGTTATATATTTGTTTTGTTTCCAAAAGGTTTATTTGATGTGTGAAGGTACTACCATCTTGCTTCTTGACAACAAATCCATGGAAGCATCACTTCGAGAGCAAAAATTTCCACAAAAATATAACGATCTCAACATGGTAAAATATTGGTCTATAGATTTTTCCTATGTGTTTGTATATAAGAACATTTTAGATTGTTCTGCAGATTTAGCATACAGATTTTTTGAAATATGCATGGCAAGAAAATGTGGTTTGTAATTTTGTTTTTTTCAAACTAATTAAGTGACTAATATAAGTTGAGCAAAGAGGGGAAATGTGTAACTTTTTTTTTTCATATTCTATTTGTACAATTTTAAAATCATCGGTTACGTGCTTTTTCCTTTTTTTTCTTTCTTTTAATTTTATATGAATTCTGTAAAATATATATAGATGTACAACTACAAACTACTTATATACACGAAGGACAAAAAATCAAGATGAATAAAATCAAGGGGAATAACTTGACGGGGACAAAAAATAAAGGGGACTTAAATTTTCACTTTTACAAATTTAGTCTTTTTTTATTATTATTTACTAATATTAAGTTTGCACTCCTATAACAGTTGCTTATAGTTAATATTAAATGGTGAAAGTTTCAAATGTTATCATATGGCGGCAAAAGTTCTCAATATTTTTAGCATCAAAAGTTTCTAGTTTTTCACATTTAAAGTTCAAAATGTAATCTTTTTCCCTTCACTGAAAGAAAAAAAATTAAAATACGTACTAAATGTTTTAATTTAGTACTAAAATAAATATATTTGGTATCAAACATTCTCAAATGTAGACGATCTTATTCAATAAAAAACATGAATAACATTACACAATAAATTGAGCAAGTTTTGAGGTTGACGACGTATTTTTTTACTTAGTATTTCTAATGATATCATATATATAATTATTTTAATTAATATTTTCAAAACCACCGCGCTTCGCGCGGTGCCAGTCACTAGTGTCTCACTAAACACACAAATTAAATGGTTTTTTACAATGTTTTCACTACATCTTTTAGTAGCTGTTTCATTTACATTTAGGAAGTGAACAGACTTGTAGTCTTAAAGTCAAATAATATGATTGCATTAATCAAATCGTCTCTTTGCTATCTATGTGTTTCATGGCAATAATAATAAAAAAGAACTAAAGTAATTGAAAGGTTTTTTTTTTTTTTTTAAATGGGATAATAAGTACCAACGTTTTTTTAGTAACCATTGATTTTTATTGTGATAATTAATTACAAAATGAATAAAAATAAATAAAAATTCTAAGAAAATTAGAATTCACAGTGACTTGATACTATTATGTAAAACTCCCAACTCACTTTGTAGTTATTGATTTCTCAATCCTTTGTTGATGTTGTGCCATGTCATCTTGTGTTTCTTCCTTTTAATATATATAGATTTTCAAAACTAGGGTATCTTTGCCGCAATTATAAAAGGTTGAAATTGGCCTACACTATGGTGAGAAAAATATATCACCTGGATACAAATTAATCCATGAATTAGGGGGGAAAACAAGCATCTCATAACATAATCATAGCACAAAATTAGCTTTAGACGGACCTAAATGCTAAAAAACTATCGATAATATTGAATATGATGAACTTTGAACAATTACAAATAGATACCCTGCAGTAACATAAGAATTCACTAATGAGTTATCTCTAGCTATCAAAATGGAAGAAACAGATTTCCATATACCATATATAGAATTGGTACCAAATACGACTTACTAACTCTCAAGAACCCGAGATCACTCCGACGGCCAAAACTTTCCTTGTAATCCTACAACGAATGGGGCAATCCAACCTATCCAAGTGAAGAAAACTACGACTCGACCATCAAAACTTTGTCACGGCCATAAGCTAATGGTTAAAACGACACCAAAGCTTGGATGAATCAACTACTGCCACTCGGATGATGCTTACTGCGATTTTCACCCGTAATTCTCTGCAGCTCTTTTTCGCTGGCCGTGATCAGTCGTTTCACAAAATCGTACGTCGTGAGCCTAATGCTGAAATAGAAAAACCAGAGTATATTCGTGTTAAAATGCACATAGGATGAAATGAGAATAAGAAACTACGAAAGGATATATATATTAAAGAAACATCGCTTATATTGATAAAAAAGTAAATAAATCACAATGCAAGGCTAGAGTCCAATCAGCCAGTCCAAAAATTGGTCCGGCTATATAGACCAAAACTCTACCATAAGAAAGATAGAAAAAAACGAGGACTACTCCTTACAGAGTACTAGCCCAATCTCTCGATAGGTCCGCGAGAGAATACATCGTAAACTCTTGCACGAGGAAAAAAGCCAAAGAGAGAAAGAATATTAACCTGCTATTGGGCAGATTTTTCAGAGCGTTGGGCAAGAAACCTCGATATAAGCCTATCACCCCATCTCGTTCCACAATTCCTGTGTGAGAAAGACGACGGAAGATAACGTGAATATTAATTTGTAAGATTTTGTTGTTCATTTACTGATGAATAAAACAAGGAAGCTAAATACATCCTTTTTTCCCTTGGCCTTTTATATATGTAAAAAGGAAATGTAAGTTCCGTGCTAACAAAGCTACAACGTAAAAGAACCTGGTGGTTTATCAAATCACTAAAGAAAATATTGAGTTAATTTAAAGGTATGCGTCAAAGTAGAAATATTCAGGATAGCATAACAGAATTTCGATGTTTGGATAAAAAAAAAAAAAAAAAAGAGCTAAAAATATATTCATATGTGTGCGTGCATGTTGGCGTAACTTGCCTGCAAAGGCATCCAAAACAGTCTTGTATGGTGTTCCTCTCATTTGCATCTGTCTCCTCACAGTATCCAAAGGATAACACGTCAGCGTTGCAAGTGAAGCCGACACAACAGCTGTCACGATTGACGCTTCTGCCTTCTTCTGAAAATTCTCCGGCAACGACTTCTTAACCCTATAATTCACAGTTAGATTAATAGAAGTCAAATCATGTCTGTTTCTTCAGCTTTTACAGAGCCCAAAGAAAGTAGGTACGACACCGGAATTTTTGTTTATATTGTTATATTTTAACCCGAGAAAAAAGTAAAAGCGGACTTACAAGTCAAAAACACAAAAGTTGACGGCAATGTATGGAGCTATTCCAATTAATGAAGGTCCGAGGCCATAGTAAAATGCTGCAACTCCTTCCTCTCTCAGTATGTTTAGTGCTACCTGATTAAAGTGCATTAATATCCGGAAACTGCTAAATGACCATAGCGCCCTTCCTTCGCTTCTACGTCAATAGCTTGCTATTACCGGCCTCTTGACACGAAAGCTGATAAATCATACCTGCGACATTGTTCTGGAACCCGGTTCAACTGCCAGGCGTAACCTTAGGACGTCCAATGGATATGTAATCTACAAATACAGTAATTTAGATAACATCAGATATTGCATAATATATAAATCAGAATGACCTTAAAGGTGACGAGTACGAATTTATAACACTAGTCTCAAATCTCAATTAGCTTATAGTTTAAACTATTGGATCTCAATTTTATAGATGCAAAAGTGAAAACTTGATTACTTTCTATATCTCATTTATTAATCACTCACAAAAGTTGATGTCATGCCTGCACATGCCCCGGCTGCAAGCCTTCCTACGACTGAGAGCTCTCCGTCTGGCCCCGTAAAAAATTTCTGTAGAATAAAATGTAGTTTTAAGTAATTTTATAATCGTGTTACAAAGAATAACCTTCCTAGATTATTTCTCGCTGAATATTCTACTTATTCTGAAGCAATTTCATTTCTTTTTGGCATATAAGTGTTTTGCAATGTCGTGGGGCTCGAACTCTGCATCCGGTACATGTTCATATACTCAACCACTTAAATTTTTTTAGGGATTAAATAGTTAATATTGTTGTGTACTTACTTAGCAATTCAGTTTGGCTCTGAATAACCATTGTCTCACATCAAGATATTACTAAATATGCTTGACCATTACCTTGTACGACTCGTAGGCAAAAAGTTGGACAGCACTGTAAGGTATAATCCGTATCACCTGGAACAATTCAAAAAGAAGTAAAAAAATGGTAGTAATAGCTATAAGCTTTAAAATAAGCGATGCAAGATTCGCGGTTCACCTGTGGGAGATTGCCTTTCCAGTAACCTTTGATACCCTCTTCTTTCCCTATCATTGTTATGGCCTGCGACATACGGAATGTTGTATTGCACCAAAAGTTGTGATCAAAATCAAAATCATTCAGGGGATATATGAATAGTAATATACCTCAACAAATCCAATTGCTTTCTTAGCACTTTCTTGTCCAACTCGAACACCGTGAGTCTGAAAATAGAGAAACTTCACCATAAGTCACTATGAAATTTCAAGTCCTAATCATACCAGAATTTAGAGTATCACTACAGAGAAACTAATAAACTGTTCATACCAACTCAGAATTGGTGAATTTTATTTAAATTTAGGTGATCTAAAACGATCCGATACATTATATGAATGTTTTAAAAGTCTTGAACGGGACTCAAGGCTTTTTCCCTTGGCCTCCCTAGGCGTAAGCCTCAAGAGTAAGAACAAAAATATTATAATGTATATCTCACAAAATTAATAGAAAACAACACCTAATTTCACATAAAGTTCATAAAGTCACAAATTATAAGCCTTAAAATAATTAAAATCAAGATATTAGGATTTTAGAGTTTTTATTTATGTGACGAGGGAAATAGAAATAGAGGTTCGGAGCTCAGTTTCGAAATCTATATTCTCTCTCTCTCTCTCTCTCTCTCTCTAAGCTCTAATCCCCTCTTTTCTCTTTCGAAACTCTCAGCCTATATCTTTCGCCTTGTACGCCACTTTTCCCGCTCTAGAGGCACAGGCCTTGAACAATTCGAAAACCATAATTATATCATTATTGGTAGTTCTCCATCAACCTAGACTATGATCTTCGATGGTGACATTTCAACTAAGGACCCCATTCTATGACAATAAAGGCACAAATTGAAAAGAAATCGCACATACAGTCCAAATGGTATTATTTTGTTTAATCATAAAGAGAAGAATAAAATATAGGAACATGGTCAGTGACTAATAATGCACCCACCTTCCCAATCAATGAAGAACACAGCTAAGAAAATTGACAATGCCATGTTTCCATACTGTTTATACCAAAACTTTGATCTTAAGAATTATTAAATTGGGAAAGAAATATAGCAACACGATACCTCAGCTCAGCGCATTCTATCCCTAAGAATTATACAATCAGAACGATAGAAATACCGATTCTATTTCCCAAAACTGATAAGAAAAGTCAGCACCAGTGAGATTTTCGAAACTTCTCCAGATTTTAGCCGAAATGCAAATAGCAGAAATCGGTTTTGACGCGCGTTTTTCTCATAATTCAAAACCGAAATCACAGATCGCATCAATCACAGCATAAACGCAAATAGTTTTGATAAATCGAGACCGGGAATCCGAATCGAGCACCTGCATGAGGATCTTGACGCGGTCGAGCGGAGCGGTGAAGGTCTTGGCGGCAGCGCCGGCAATGGCGCCGGCGGCGAAGAGCGCGGCGTCCCGCGGCACGAGCGCGAGCATCGCCAGGGGGTGCTTGGCGAGCTGAGCCGAGGAGGGCGAGAAATCCTTGGTATCTGCCTTCTCCGGCGCCGACGCGAGCACAGTGATGCAGGCGAAAGCGGGTCTGCGGGGAGGAGAGACGAGGCACGGAGAGAGCGGATCGCGGAAAGAGAGAGAGGAGGCATTGAGGTCTGGGATTCTGCGCCATGAGAGGAGGGGTTTGGAGGTGTCTTGGGAAGTCATGATTGATTTTGAAAGAAAGAGATAAGGAAAGGAGGGAAATGGGAAGGAGAAAGCCAAAAGCGTATTTATATGCATCTCAACTCTGAATATCCTTTTTTTTTTAATCTTAAATTGTCCTCGTACGTTTCCCTCAAACCAAGTAGAAAAGATTAAGGTGGCGTTCAATTCGCTGTGTTTGGTCAATTGCAATCGTAATCATAATTAATTACAGTGTTTACTTGTATCGTGAATACTCATTAAGTAGTTATTTAGTAAGACACAATATACAACGTAATCAATATATATTTATTAAAATACCCTTAACTTTATAATCTTTATTTTTTTAATATTTAATTACTCGAAATAAATTTATCAAACTGTGACCAATGATATAAAAATGAATTAATTTGTATACAGACGGCACAATATTAATTAATTTTGCCTACCTTATAAACTCAATTTATTTTATTTGCTACCGTGGTTGTTAATAACAGGTCTAAATATTATTGTCTAAATTATTGGCTTTATATATCGTATAAGCAAGGTGATTTCTTTGAAGATAATTATATTGAGGGGGTAGTTATAAGATTGGAGGAAAAAAAAAGAGGGAATAAAACGTGAATTGTGGAGAAAGTGGGCAAAATGGTAGTTATAGTAAGGGTAGTTTATGAAGAATAAAAAAGACTGGGAATTGTAATCACAATTACAGACCGTACGTAAATTTTGTAATGCCAATTCCTTTAAAATAAAGACTTTTGATTACATTGTAAATGTAAAACCCTTAAATATACATATTAATATATATGTATATATTATTAAAAAAAAGGAAAGGAAATGTCAGAAAGGGGTTCATCGAATTCCTCCCCCCTTTCTCTCCTCTGCTTCCCGTACTCCCTCTCTCCCTTCTCTATTTCTTTTTCTTTCTCCCATAATATATTCAAAGCCCTATATCTCATTATCCGGAACTCCGATCGGCGAGATTTTGGTACCGTTGAAAAGCTCTCGAGAAGACGAAGCTGGTGATGGGCAGATTTTGATCGGAAGTGGTGGTGTTTGGCCGGAATAGTCGCCAGAAGGTTCGGTTTCTTAACTCGAGATCTATTTCTTTTGGGTTCGATTTTGAGAAATCTAACACCGGAACTGGGTTCACGAAGGTTATTAGAATCTTTTAGAGTTGTCACCTCGCCGTCGCCATCGCCGGTCGCCGCCGTCGGCCGCCACGTCATTTTTGTAGAGGGCGATTTTCACCGCCCTTTTCCAGTCACAAAAATAATCACAAATAACAAGTCAACAACAATGATCAGTGAATATCTTTTTTTTTATTATATTTCCGATATGAGCTCGGTTTCCTTTCGTTGAATAGCTAGACAGTTGAAGGATCAAGAGCAAAGACTTTCTCTATTTCTTTAGCCTTTCTATTACAGGATATTCTCTCTTTCTCTCTGGTTTTTCTTTCTATTTTTCCGACCCTTTACAAACGAGGCTTATCTTGCCTTTTATAGAGTGTACATTATGTCCCCCTCGCATCTTTCCCGCCTTTTTCCCTTTTTAATCATTCGCTTCCCAGATTGATTTGAGGGAAGCATGGTTAAATAATGCTTTATGTCACTTCCGAGCAGACTGTCATCATGGGTAGGTGAGCTTCATTAAATGCGCATCCCGTCAGTCGTCATTCGGCTCTGCACGCTTCGTCGCTGATGCCTTTCATCGAGTGAGTAGGTGGGCTTCATTAAATGCGCATCCCGTCAGCCATCATTCGGCTCTGCATAAATCATCATGATGAAATTCCTCGTCAAGCGTGATGGGACACCTCATCGCAGTCTGTTTTTGCGCTGGCCATACCTCCTCGCGGTTGAACCTCTTCGGAGATAATCCTCCTCGAGGATAATCCTCCTCGGGGATACGCCGTATTTGACCCTCGGGCGATGAACTTCCTTGCCTTCCCTTATGTCGTTTATGGACAAAACGACACGAGTTGTGTTGAGGATGGATTTGACCAAATTCGACCTTAACAATTTTCCAATCCCGGAATTTATTGAGGGGTTTTGACGCCCTCGTCTAGGAGATCGAAAGCCCTCAATCGGAATTATCATTGGACTCCCAGTAAGCTCGGATTTCCTTGCCCTAGTTTCAGATTTTAAGGGATCAAATTGAGTGTGTTCTGGGCCGTGATTGATGAAATTGACCTCCCCATTGTGTTTAGAATAGTCAAATTAGGCTAGGAGAGGTATTACATTGTCGAAATAATGCCCGTTTTGCTGCCTCGTTTTGCATGCCCGACGGGAATTCGGCACGGGTTAAATTTCAGCGCATCGGGTTTTCAATTGACAATTTGAATTCCAATCTTAGTAATATTTGGCTTATGGATGATATCGGTGTTATAGTTGGCACGGATAGTCGTCTCGTGGTCACCACAAAAACCGTGCTACCCGCATCAACCGTTTTGAATAGTATATCGGATCCCGAAGTCTCTGATCATCAAACTCAAGGCCAAGACGAACCCGTATCTTCGACTAGCTAGTCGGTCGGTCAAAGTTTCCACGGATTGAGATAGGGGCTATTACCTTTTCTCGGTCTTTAAAATGAACGTAGAAACCAACGCTTTAATGAAGATTGAACCGGATAGGTTAATATGGGATTTAATGAAATGATTGGTTAATTAATAAAATTAATGCTATAATTGTCGTCGTTTGATAGCGAGGCCGGATACCAGGTATGGTTGCATCGGATTGATGCTCGTTATTATATTTATGTTTATGATTACGTCGGCATAACGTGTGATGATATGGTACCCGCTTCGGGCGGATGATGATTATTATGATATGGTACCCGCTTCGGGCGGATGATGATTATTATGATACGAAACCCGTTTTGGGCGGATGAGCTGCTGACGAGCAGCTGGCTACTGCGCAGTAGGCCGGATATGATTATGGATGTGGATATGATTGGTGACCCAAAAGTCAACATTTCGACCCATGGCGAACTGGCCGTCTTTGGTGGCGATTAGGATCCCGAGTCGAGGACGAGTTACGGTTAGGGACTTCGAGTCCACCTGTTCTCGTTGCCTTGAGATTTGATGGGATATAGTGGAGTAAAGGCGCGAGCTGACTCGGCATGGTCCACCGAAATGGTTTGACTATTGTGGAGAATATGTATTAATTTATTTTATTGTTGAAAGTGATAAAATGATTGAAAATGACGATTAAATGGTTTATGTTGACATTTAATTTGTTTAATTGTAATTTGACTAATAATGGTTCGGTAAAGAGAATTGGTAATAGATTCCCTACTGAGCATGTGGTGCTCACCCCTTCCATATACATTTTTTTTCTTTCCAGCTTCAGGTGGTGTTCAGTATCAGACTCCGGACGAGGAGTAGTTTGATTCAGGAGGTCTACATGTTGTTTTGCTTACCCATACCTTTAGTGTTCGTCGTGGTGAATTTCGTATTTTGAGTTGATCTTTTATTTCGGACATGTAATGGATTAAATTAAGGATATTTGTGATGGTGGTACTTTGTATTTGTCGTTTTTATGGTGTTGTATAAACTGTGGTCGTTTATGTTTGTTTTGTCGTTTTATGTCCCATGGGCAGAAACTACATGTTTGATGACGTGGATGTTGAAAAGTCAAAGTTTATCGTTCATAAAGTGATGCCTCATTAACCGGTCAGAGTTTGAAAAGTCTTTGTTTTTGTCTTATTCTACTAACCCCCATTTATGGGCGTTACAGTTTGGTATCAGAGCCTAGGTTACGGTACCTAGGGTACAACACCATAAAGTTATTTTTTTTTTTAAGTGTTTTGGGTCGTGTTTTATTTTGTATCACCATCCATAATCCTGACATTTTAATCTTTTTACACTTGATCAGCATGGTCCGGAATTCCCAAAGTACCCTAAATCTGCGTCCCCTGTTAGATCTTGAATAATATGCATTGTATTCTATGCTCTATAATAAGTGATACAATCTCTTAGTTCTGCAGCTGAAATAATGAAATATTTTAAGGAGATCATGTTCCAAAATCCTCTATAGTTTGATGTATTTCTTGATGCTGCTACAATTGAAAAGCGATTGGCATTGATAAAGAAAAATTTGAAGTGCTTGATAATTCTGATGTCGTAGTTAGCCCTAAAGCTAGAATGGTAAAATTTGAGTAATGATTTCATGCGCAATGGGTTTGCGATACCTTAGCGCCAAAGCGTTTCTCTAATTTCTCAGAACTGATTGTTTCAGCCAAAAATCTCGAGACATGTATTATTCCTTCAGCGTTGTTCGCTCGTATAGGGTGAGTGACCTATGTTTTGATGATATACAAGTCAAGTAAGCCTGACATTGAGGAGAGTAAATTCTCATTTGACGTATTCTTTCTTCATATGATCGAGTTGATGTAACATTGGGAATATATTTATTAGCGAAGTATCATGCCATAGTAAACTGCTACAAAAATGTCACTCTGAGAAAGAAAAATGGGCTCGTACTGAATATCAGTATAAGGGTGGAATAATATGGCCACCTAATCTCATCTTGAAGTACCAACCTTGAAATGTCGGGAGTAAATTGTGTCATTAAAGATGTGGGGTATGGTGCCATGAACCCCTACATCCCTATAGTACAAGATTTTGATGATGTGTTTCCACCAAAGCTTCCGAGACTTCCTCAGGAACGTGATATTGAGTTTGACATTGACTTAGTTCCTGGGAGTTCTCCGATCTCTATGGCTCATTACCGTATGGCTCCAGCAGAATTGGTAGAATTGAAGAAGCAATTAGACGACTTGTTGAGTAAAGGGTTTATCAGACAGAGTACATCACCGTGGGGAGCGCCGGTGTTATTCGCTAAGAAAAACGATGGTACTTTACGCCCTTTTGTGGACTACAGACAGCTCAACAAGATAACGATTAAAAATAAATACTCTTTACTGCGCATTGATGACTTATTCGACCAATTGGGAGGATACAAATACTTCTCAACAATAGATTTGCGATCGGGTTACCACCAGTTGAAGATTCGAGATGCTGACATCCCGAAGACAGCTTTCCGTACACGATATGGTCACTTTGAGTTCACGGTTATGCGTTTTGGTTTAACGAACGCTCCAACAGCGTTTATGGACTTGATGAATATAATTTTCCTACCATACTTGGATCGATTCGTTGTTGTATTCATTGACGACATACTTATCTATTCAAGAACCATAGAAGAAAATGCGGAATATTTGTGGATAGTTTTGCAGACTTTGCGGGACCATCGTCTCTACGCAAAAAAAAAAATGTGAATTCTGGATGACATAAGTGAAGTTCTTAGGCCACGTGATCTCTCAAGAAGGTATTGATGTAGACCGTTAAAGATTGAAGCTATCTTAGACTTGAGCCAACCGAGAATGTGGTAGAAATCCGAAGCTTCCTAGGGCTTGCGGGTTATTACAGAAAGTTCGTGGATAATTTTTCAAAGATTGTCGCACCGCTAAACGAGCTCACTAGAAAATATGTTCAGTTCAAATGGGATGACAAATGTGAAGAGTCTTTTTCAGAATTGAAACGACGATTGACGAGTGCTTCTGTCCTTGTTGTTCCCAATGTAGATGAAGTGTTTACAGTGTATACGGATGCATCTCGAAATGGACTAGGCTGTGTGCTCATGCAGCAAGGGAGAGTGGTAGCATATGGTTCTAGGCAATTAAAGCCGCACAGACTAAATTATCCTACCCATGACCTGGGAGCTAGCAGCTCTAGATTCGAGATATTCACTGGTCATCAAAGTCTCAAATATTTGTTCACTCAAAGAGTTGAGTCTACGACAACGAAGATGAGTGGAGTATATGGAGGATTATGATTTTAGTTTACTGTATCACTTGGGAAAAGCAAATGTGGTTGCCGATGCATTGAGTCGGAAGAACCATGGTTTGGTTGCTTCTCTGACCTTGGAACCATGCAAAAGATCGGTTACAATTGGTGATTACAATTTGGAATTCCATATCGACGGATTTAAAGCATGTGCGTACAATGTTATAGCCGTTCCATCAATGATACTTCAAGTCGGACAAAATCAGTGGAGCGATGAGACATTACAAGAGATATGGAATTAGTTACAAGCTGGAGAACAACTTGAAGGATGGAGTGTGGGCGTCGATGGATTTTTATTGTACAAGAAGTGGCATCATACAAGAAGCTCATCGTTCCAAGTTTTCTATTCACCCAGGAAGCACGAAAATGTACCAAGATCTGAAGATGCAATATTATTGGTACGGAATGAAATCGGATGTGGCGATATTGGTGAAGAGATGTCCAGTTTGCCAAATGATCAAAGCAGAGCCTGAGAGACCCGACGGGGAGCTTAGGCCATTGGAAATACCCGAGTGGAAATAGGACTGCATCACTATGGACTTCGTTTCGGGGCTTCCTCGGACTCGAGGTGGACATGATGCAGTGTGGATGGCCGTTGATAGATTGACAAAATCAGCTCTTTTTATAGCCATTCGGACAGATTACAAGGTTTCGAAACTTTGTAAACTATATGTAAAAAAAATAGTAAAGCTTCATAGAATCCCTGTTTCAATAGTATTCGACCGAGACGCTTGTTTCATCTCAAAGTTTTAGAGTGGATTAGAAAAAGAGATGAGAACTGAATTGAGTTGAGCACAACTTTTCATCCTCAGACTGATGGCCAATCAGAGCAAGTAATTCAGATCTTAGAAGACATGCTTCGGGCGTGCGTCTTGGATTTTGGAGGAAAGTGGAAGGAGCAACTACCATTCATGGAGTTTGCTAACAATAATAGCTTTCAGGCTAGTATCAGTATGGCACCGTATGAGGCCTTGTATAGTCGACTTGTCATCTGCCTATTTGTTAGGCCGAATATGAAGATTATATTACTCTCGGTCCATCCTACCTCAGAGAGACAATTGAAGCGATTAAGCTTATTTAGGAAAGACTCAAGACTGCTCAAAGTCTCCAGAATAGCTATGCGGATCAGACACGAAGGCCACTTGAACTCATGGTTGGCGACAATGTTTTTCTGAAGGTGACACCTATGCGTGGTGTATCCCGTTTTGAAATAAAAAGAAAGTTGGCTCCGCGATACACCGGTCCATTTGAGATAGTTGAAAGAGTCGGACCACTTGCCTACAGGCTTGATTTACCTCCGCAATTATCCCATTTTCACAATGTGTTTCATATGTCGATGTTGAGAAAATATGAACCCGATCCTCAACAAATCATTGAGTAGACAGAGATACCCATTCAAGAAAATGTCACGTATGAGGAATACCCAATTCAAATTATAGACCCTGAAGTCAAAGTTCTTCGTCTTCAAAAGATTCTTCTAGTTAAAGTGGTATGGCAATACCACGATGTAAAAGAGTCAACATGAAAGTCGGAGATGATGGAGAATTACCCGTCTTTTCGGGGATCGATTTGTTTAAATTTCGAGGACAAATTTTTTAAAGGGGTGGAGTATTGTAAAACTCTTAAATATACATATTAATATATATGTATATATTATAAAAAAAAAAGGAAAGGAAATGTCAGAAAGGGGTTCATCGAATTCCTCCCCCCTTTCTCTCCTCTGCTTCCCGTACTCCCTCTCTCCCTTCTCTATTTCTTTTTCTTTCTCCCATCAAATATTCAAAGCCCTATATCTCATTATCCGGAACTCCGATCGGCGAGATTTTGGTACCGTTGAAAAGCTCTCAAGAAGACGAAGCTGGTGATGGGCAGATTTTGATCGGAAGTGGTGTTGTTTGGCCGGAATAGTCACCAGAAGGTTCGGTTTCTTAACTCGAGATCTATTTCTTTTGGGTTCGATTTTGAGAAATCTAACACCGGAACCGGGTTCACGAAGGTTATTAGAATCTTTTGGAGCTGTCACCTCGCCGTCGCCATCGCCGGTCGCCGCCGTCGGCCGCCGCATCATTGTCCAATCTCGGAATTTATTGAGGGGTTTTGACGCCCTCGTCGAGGAGATCGAAAGCCCTCAATCGGAATTATCATCGGACTCCCGGTAAGCTCGGATTTCCTTGCCCTAGTTTCAGATTTTAAGGGATTAAATTGAGTGTGTTATGGGCCGTGATTGATGAAATTGACCTCGCCATTGTGTTTAGAATAGTAAAATTAGGCTAGGAGAGGTATTACATTGTCGAAATAATGCCCGTTTTGCTGCCTCGTTTTGCGTGCCCGACGGGAATTCGACGCGGGTTAAATTTCAGTGTATCGGGTTTTCAATTGACAATTTGAATTCCAATCTTAGTAATATTTGGCTTATGGATGATATCGGTGTTATAGTTGGCACGGATAGTCGTCTCGTGGTCACCACAAAAACCGTGCTACCCGCATCAACCGTTTTGAATAGTATATCGGATCCCGAAGTCTCTGATCATCGAACTCAAGGCCAACACAAACCCATATCTTCGACTAGCTACTCGATCGGTCAAAGTTTGCACGGATTGAGGTAGGGGCTATTACCTTTTCTCGGTCTTTAAAATGAACGTAGAAACCAACGATTTAATGAAGATTGAACCGGATAGGTTAATATGGGATTTAATGAAATGATTGGTTAATTAATAAAATTAATGCTATAATTGTCGTCGTTTGATAGCGAGGCCGGATACCAGGTATGGTTGCATCGGATTGATGCTCGTTATTATATTTATGTTTATGATTACGTCGGCATAACGTGTGATGATATGGTACCCGCTTCGGGCGGATGATGATTATTATGATATGGTACCCGCTTCGGGCGGATGATGATTATTATGATACGAAACCCGTTTTGGGCGGATGAGCTGCTGACGAGCAGCTGGCTACTGCGCAGTAGGCCGGATATGATTATGGATGTGGATATGATTGGTGACCCAAAAGTCAACATTTCGACCCATGGCGAACTGGCCGTCTTTGGTGGTGATTAGGATCCCGAGTCGAGGACGAGTTACGGATAGGGAATTCGAGTCCACCTGTTCTCGTTGCCTTGAGATTTGATGGGATATAGTGGAGTAAAGGCGCGAGCTGACTCGGCATGGTCCACCGAAATGGTTTGACTTTTGTGGAGAATATTTATTAATTTATTTTATTGTTGAAAGTGATAAAATGATTGAAAATGACGATTAAATGGTTTATGTTGACATTTAATTTGTTTAATTGTAATTTGACTAATAATGGTTCGGTAAAGAGAATTAGTAATAGATTCCCTACTGAGCATGTGGTGCTCACCCATTCCATATACATTTTTTTTCTTTCCAGCTTCAGGTGGTGTTCAGTATCAGACTCCGGACGAGGAGTAATTTGATTCAGGAGGTCTACATGTTGTTTTGCTTACCCATACCTTTAGTGTTCGTCATGGTGAATTTCGTATTTTGAGTTGATCTTTTATTTCGGACATGTAATGGATTAAATTAAGGATATTTGTGATGGTGGTACTTTGTATTTGTCATTTTTATGGTGTTGTATAAACTGTGGTCGTTTGTGCTTGTTTTGTCGTTTTATGTCCCATGGGCAGAAACTACATGTTTGATGACGTGGATGTTGAAAGGTCAAAATTTATCGTTTATAAAGTGATGCCTCATTGACCGGTCAGAGTTTGAAAAGTCTTTGTTTTTGTCTTATTCTACTAACCCCCATTTATGGGCGTTACAGTAAATAGCATTACGTTGCATATTTTTGTAATCGTAACTAAACATCGTAATCAGTAGGTGTGCTTATTACAATTACATCCGATTACGCATAATTACAACCAAGTGAGCGGGGCCTTAATAATGACGGCAAATGTATCTAACTTGTATTCTATAGGAACGGTATAAGTTGTATGTGTCTTTTTATTGGCAAATGTACTTAATTTAACTTTACTGCATCGTGATTTCATTCCGGGCTAAGATCTCGATCGAGGAGTCTTCCCGGCTTGTAACCTATAGTTCCCGCTTACACCCAAGTTATCTCGGTCTTCAAAACCGCATGCTCTTTCCTATCACGTTGGAAAGAGCCTTGTTTGAACAAAGACTTTACTACCAAGAAAGTGATTCATAAAACTTCTTAAGTGCGGGTGGTACTTTGGTGCAGACTCGTTATTCCCCATGTTGGCGGGCCTGTCAAGTTGTCATCGTGTACTAAAGGGATCACCCAGGTCTGATCGTAGGTCTGACTGTCGCACGATATCACATATGCCCCTCGATTATAAAAGGCTTCGTCGTTCCCACGAAGAAGAGGATTTTTGAAGCTCCAGATTGTTTTTTTTTTCTTTTCAAAGTCATAGTCTTGGTCAAACTCATTATTAGATTGTTAAATTTTTCTTCTAGCTAGATTAAAAATATTTTCGTGTCTAAAATAATTTTCTAATAGTGTTTCGAGCACTCAAAATGTCTTCGAGTCTACACGCAAGAACACTTAAGATAAGACAAGTCTTTCGCTCGAAAATCACAAGACGGATCAAAATTTTGATCGCAAGAAGAACCGTGTTTTGAAATGTTTTAGAGACGGAGAAAGAGCTTTTGAGAGAATTCTAAAAATAGTAAACACCTTAGCTCTTGATCGTTCACCTCCTCACACAATAACTTGCTCATCAAGATGCGATGTTCCTCGTATCAACCTTGTATTTCGACTTCGTCAATAAAAGAAGTGGTTATACGTCTCTCAAAATGTTGTTCTACTAGAGTCACATGTTAAGGGTGTACCAATCTTTCTCCCTACAAATCTCATCTAGTCTTGCTTTCAGATCTTTTATTTGGCAAGCAACTCCGCAGCGGACATGGAATTGCTTGGTCGTCACGGGACCTTATGTTTTCTATATAAATTTAAACGCTATAGCGACCAACAAGTGTTGTCTCACAAAGTACCAACTTTTTAGAACAACAATTATCAGACGAAGACGATAGTTCGAAAAACGATAAGCCATTTTGAAATGCATATGCCAAATGGTCAGTAACAACCAAGCTAACTGCAACAACTAGTAATTGTGCGGCATATGGCGAGAACCGTTGCGAGGAGCTCGATACCCAAGCTTACATCGCTCACCCCGATGCCACATGCTCAAGTCCCTCAAGTGCGCGTACAAGATTCTACTTATTTAACTGCTTGTTAAACTAACTTATTAAAGCAACATTTATAAACACTACAAAACCTCTATGTTAAATCAATACGACACTTGTCGATCGCCCCATTCTCATTTTCCAGAATGCAAAGTATTTGTTTATCATAACATCTTATTAGAAATTAAAATTTCCAACATTCTTTCCCGTGAGGAAACCGTCTTGCGAAACTAAAGTTTAGCTATTCGAGTCTCGCCAAGACGTACCGCATTATTTTTTCGTCTTTGACGTTTCTTGTTTTGCACGGAGTCAAATAATCTGTCTTGGAAAATAGTAAATAGTTTTTTTTATCTATTTATTGCGTTCGCGAATACCTTAAAGTGCGGAAGTGCCATATACTAGAAATAGCAAGATAATTTTATAGTCATGCAAAATAACCATTAGATATTCATCGTGCAGACAGACTTTAAAATTCAATTTTTATAACTGTAGTGCAAAATTCATATCGTAATCCACATTTTATAGTACTGTTTTTGTTACTTAAAAACGTAAGGAACATTAAGACGAATAGAAGTGTCCAACATTAAAAGTATCAGCAAAATACCTTAAGTGTCTGAAATAGAATTTCTGTTGGTACCCAATTAACATCGTTACATGTCAAAATGTTAAGTGACGTGTGTAAGGCAATGATGAAGCCACTTGTACGTAAGAATTTTGGGTACCAACGGAATTTATTTTTTTAGACTTTGGGTATTCTATTTATGACTTTCAAATTATGAGAATATGCCCCTAATTTTGTTTACTTATGAGGATTTTTGCCGCTAATTTTTGAGAGAGAGAGAATCAGAGGGGCAAATAGCAAGAATGACCTCGGTTGGATTTTTGTCAAATCCATACCACTATCGGCCACTATTCATGTTTCTTAGCAGTGGGCCCTTAAGGGTATGGATTTGATTCAAAATCCAAATAAGGTCTTTTAGCAATTTCTTTCGAATCAGAGTCGTAAAGTGCATTATAGCTTTTCACATGTCACTTTTAAGTGTGACATGTAACTTCGTAAATCGGATACCAATGAAATCTCATTTTAAACAGTTTAGGTATTTTTACCACTACTTGTCTATTTTATAAATATATACACGTGTAATATTGGAGAATAGCCTTATTTGGATTTTCATTAAAATTCATACCCTTTTCGAATAGTGTTTTGTGTTTTCGCATGGGGTATTGAAGGATATGTTTTTTTAATGAAATCTCAAATAAGATTTTTTTAACGAATTCTTTCAATATTATATGCCAATACCTTTCGATGACTTATGGGTATTTATATATGCCGATCGATGCCGTTATTTTCTCATATATAATAGCATAATATATATATATATATATATATATTATAAAGAATTTTGAAAATTTCATATTGCAGATCAAAACGTTATATATTTTATTGCATTACAAAGATCTTCTTAAATACAATAACGGAAATAAACATAGTAGACATTTTGCAACATGCTACGTACGTTCAAATACATAGTAAAAATCTCACACAAATATCAAAACATGAAGGAAACTCATACAAGAGAAAAGGAAACTGATTAAGTAACAAAATTACTCTGAGAAATCAGGCATGTATATATATATATATGTATATATATACGTGCTTGTGTTCCTCCATCATTATCAAGCTTCACCATGGAATTTTATTCACGCCCGTCGTTCACCTTCTTAGATGCAATCACTGTGATTTCACTTTCTTTGCGACGAAAGATTAATCGAATCTGGTGAGATCAAGAAAGTTTGTTCGTTGTCATTCGATCAATTTCACCGAATTAGTTCCTCACTCAATCAGCAGTGCAAATTTCGGCCTAATGTTAGGCCGATCTAATCGCTGCAATATAGCAAAACTATCTATTAGCATCGAGATTTGGTATCTCGGAGACACATTTATCGGTACATTAGCTAATTTACAATTCAGTGGAATAAACATAAGTTTGAATGAGTTGATAGTCGACTTACTGCTCGTTAAGCCGATCCGAAGAGGGATTGGGTCACTGCTATCGAGGATTCCAAGGTGCTCGCGTTTCCAGAGTCTAGGGTTTTCAAGGAAACAATTTTTATCAGTTTAATTTGCTTTGAATCATGCATTAACTAGTTTAGTTTCATTTATTTTGATTACCATTAATTGAAGGAAAGGTTAATAAAGATCATGTAAGTCACCAAACTTTTGATTGTTGACATAAATTTTCCTTTCTTTACCGCAAAATTAGTTTCTAAAATATATTCACTATTTTCAAAATTTTGTATGAATTTTTTTTTAAGTCTTGGACATGAGTTACTTCTAGTTGTAGAAATTTTCATTTTTTTTCTTATACTGAGGGGACTATAATTATAAGAGGATGAAATTCAGACACAAGCCAGTTTAATGATGAATACTTACGAAGTGGGGTTTTGGAGACAAAGAAGCAGGCTCCAATGATAATGTAGCACATCATAAGAATCAATCCCTTCAGGTAGTGAGATGTACCATCCTGCAAATACATATAAATTACGAATAAAAATGCGTTATATATGAGAAATCTTAGTACAGAAAGTGAATTAATTCTTTCATAAATATGATATATATATATATATATATATATATTATAGTCACCTGTAACGTGAAGGCTGTGGCCACAATGGCTATAGCAAGAGAACCAGTCTCAGTGATATTGAAGTTGAGGTCCATGTCGAGTCCCATTATCCACGATACCAACACACACAGTGGAACCTGATCATAATTATCATTAATCACTAAGCTAATTAATATATAAATTATATATATTTATATATAGTATAGGTGTCAAAATATATAAATCGTAATTATCATTAATCACATGATATCTTTAGGCCGGGCTAAGACCGGCTTTCAAAAATGTGTGAGCTTTATTATTATTATTTTTTTTGGCAAAACCCGAACCCGGATTCTGGGTTTTGGACTTTTTGAAACCCAAACTTGGTTTTTGAAAGGCGAAACCTAGAAATTCGGGTTTCAGGTTTAAACCCTGATTTTATTACGAAACCCGGTTTGTATTGAAAAAAAATAAAAAATCGAATAATAAAAATCTTGAGGCATTATACTAGTAACTCATATTGAGACACTATACTACTCAAAATCTTGAGACATTATATTACTCAAGATATCTGTTTTATTTTTTACATGTGAGAGACAAAAATATAAAATATTAAAAATCTGAATATATATATATATGTATGTATATTATTGGAAAATCTGGGTTTAGTAGTAGCCGGGTTCCAATTTTTGTAACCTCTAAACCCGGAAAAAGTTTAATCCGTTTGCGGATTTTTTAAAACCGATTTGGTTCGTTTCCATTTTGAAACACATATATTCAGGTTTCTATTACAGGCCTAGATACGTACCACAAACATGGCAATTTGAGTAGAAGATCCCAAAGCAACACCGAGTGTGATGTCCTGAAATACAAATTACAAACATTAATTTTGCAACCTTAATATTAATACTATTACTATTAGTCATGTAATGAAGATTTTGTTACAAATTAAAGACCTAAAGAATTGATAATACGGTCCATTTAGCCTAATTATAAACCTAATTTTGGTGCCAAATAGATTTCTTGGTAAAATCCGCCTTACGCCTAAGATATAAAGTCCTCGTTGAAAAAATAAAAAATATGAGTTAGGTGTTTAACGGTAAAAGTGGTATCGAAAATCACGGGCTAATTATTATTCACGAGACTCACCAACTTGTTCTTGAAAGCAAATATGATGGCTCCGGCATGTTCAGCTGCGTTTCCGACGATGGGGAGCAATATTATGCTCAAAAAGCTGACTGACAAGCCCCAAGTTTCCGAGGCAGACTGACAGTGCACAAGAAGTTAACCATTAATTAATTAATATTGTACAAGCTTAATTAATCAAATATTAGTAAGTGGGTATTAAAATGGCGTCGTTTTTAGTACCTCGATGGTTGCGACTACATACTCGGACAATAAGGCTACGACGAGAGTGATCCCGATAAGCCACGCCATCCCGCTTCCAAATCCAATCACAGCTACTTCCTCTTGGGCGCCATCCTCGTTTTCAGCATCCTGATCATAACAAGAAACGTTTATTGTGAATATAGATCTCACTTCTATCTATCTATTTGTCTATCTATGTATCTTATATGTGTGTATATATATGTATATATAGCATGTATACGCGTCAGGTACACTTGAATGAGGCACATTTTCAATGTAGAAAAATTATAGCTAGTGTCTGATATAAGTACCTCATCGGCTTCGAACAACTGGAGGTGGGTCCAGAGCTGGAAGACGAGGTAGGCTACGTAGGCGAGCAGCATGATGATACTGGAGGCTCGGGACAGCTGCAGTGTCGAGTCCACGAGGGCCTGCGAGGGTGCACCGCCCGCATACTGGAAGAGCAGCGGCAGCAGGTGGCACAGCAGCGCCAACATCAGCATCAGCGAGTTCACATCGCCTTGTCTCTGCTCATCAATATATATTACCAAAACAATTAGTTTCCATTTTCGTTGTTTAATACATTGGTCACAACAAAAGCTTATAGAAATAATTTAGTAACATGTAAATGTTACTAAAACATTAGTTGCTAAAAAGCTAATTATGATAATTGTTTAATAATAAGGGATAAGTTATTATTGTATACTCTCTGTTACCATTTTCTTTTAACAAAAACATACCCTTTGTTTTATTTAAAATAAAGCCAAACTATACCTCAAATTATGTAACTCGACTAATTTTTCTTATTTATACTTAACTTTACAGCAGAAACTCAAATCACTAAAACTGATGATTGATAATACGATTGAAGGCAAATTTTAGCTATTTTAAAAATAGTGGGTGTATTTTTTGTAAATTGAAATTAAAATGTATAAAAAAGGTAAAGTTCTTTAACAATAATAAAAATAATTTATTAATAATAATAATACATGTTGATTGATCAAGTTTGGGGGGACCACTTGTACACAACTATAGCATTACCACTCCATAAATATAATATTTTGGTATTTATTATCCTATCTCATGGTTGTCATATGTGAGCACTCATAGTTTTCTAGATTGGTCCCAACAAAAAGCTTATCGAAATCACTTGATATATAAATGTTAGCAAGTGATATATACTAGTAGTAAGTTCTTCATTAAAAAAGCTAACAATAATTGCAATTATAATTATAAAAATTAATAAAACCAAAAATTCTGTAGAGGATTATTGTTGATCAAGAAGTAAGGGACCACTTTACAGAAGCTCAACACAACAAGCATGGCCGATATTATAATGTTACTGAGACAGTAAAGTAAATTTAGGGTAAATCAAGTATATAAGTGAATAAAAGATGTAGGTAAGTACCCTATCGTATTTCTGTTCTCTTCCGAGATTGGCGATGCCACCACAGAACAAGGAAGTGCCCAAAACCAGAAGCAGATTGGAGAGGATTGAGCCCAAAAGAGAGTATTTCACAACATCTATTTTATGCTTAGAAAGAGCAAATATCGCGATGATCAGCTCCGTCGCATTGCCACATGTCGCGTTTAGAAGTCCTCCCACTGCAAATGCAAATACCAAACCCTTATTACTACTATTAATTAGGTATCCATCTATGTATGTATAATTCCTTGTTCGTTTTATTAATATGTTTTATTTATATATGGTTTATTATAATGCTATCTGGGTACAGAAAAAAATAGTTGAAAATGATAGTTTGATACAGTACTAGTTCAGACATGAATTTTATATAAAAATTTCATTCGGAAAATGGTTGGAATTATACACTTTTTATGTGGCACACTTAGTCCATAATATATGCCAATCATTCTTTTGACACTTTCTCTCTGTACTTTGGTTTTCTATAGCTAAAAGCCTAAAACTATACACTATAAAAATATTACTATCAGATTTCATCTACTTATTTAAGTGCTGGATTCTTTCAAACATATATTATAGAGAAAAACAACAAACTGATCTGATTATTATGCAGAGGATTTCGTACCTCATCGCTACATTTATACTAGTTTATCATTATAATATATATATATATATATATATATATTCTACGATCCAACATAGAAAACAATATAAATTCTTCTTCATTATTATTTTATTGAGCATATAAAAAATAAAATAAAAAACTTGCCCTGTGAGGTCAAATTTCAGTCAAAATCAGATCTTAATCAAACATTTAAAAAGGTTTGACATATATATACAAATAAGTACAAATGTCTTTTAGGTTTTCACATTATTTTCTTTTTTGGTTATTATTTATATCATCTATACTTATAATAAATGGAAATGATTGATTAAATGTATACACACATATAGAGAAATACAATGATTATGTATTACATACACTTAACATGAAATGATTGGTAAGGCATTTATTAATTCCTTCGAAGATTCCGGCCATGTAATCAATAATCTTAATTTATATAGTAATCAATATATTAATTGAAATACATGGGGAGAGATATAGTAGATTTATATACCTGTTGGACCTGTGAAAAAGGCGATCTGTCTGAAATATTTCCCAATCATAGAGAAATCAATAAGCAAAAAAACTATATTAGTTCCTTAATTTGATGCAATATATATATACACACACATATATATACATATATATAGGTTGGAATCATACTCAGTGAGAAAGCTGAGACGCTCAGCGAGAGGAGTGAGTCCAATCAAGCTCAGCCCAAACACCCATGGCTGCAAAAACATTATGAATCAATTACAAGCTATATAGTGTATATATGTATATATATATATGGGAAGGAAAGCTCACTCGTCCGAAGCCGTAGATCTCGGCGGCGATGGCGAGGGGGATGGCAGGGAAGAGAATGGCGAGCTTGGTGCCGAGGACGACCTCTTGAACGTTGGCCAACACCTTCCTCAGCGCGCCGCAAGGGACCTTCGAGACGAGTGACATGTCAGACTTCCTGCGCAGCGACGATGACGACATGTTGTGCGCCGTCCGGCTTTGCTTGCGATCCGGGCGGCTGAGCCGCTTCAGCTCGCCGTTCTCCAGCAGCCATGGCTGATCTTGGTTGGACTCCATTGACTTTTTCGCAAGATTGGTCTACCAGGAAGGGCGATACATAAATATACGTGCTTACAAAATTGTGTATGATTTTCGGGTAAGTATGTTTGTTTGTGAGGAGTAGAACTAACGTGAGAGGTTTTAAATATGCAAGAGAGTGAGAAATTTCCCGGAAGTTTCTATATTCTTTTATTCATATAATATATATAATTTATATCATCTTATTTAAGATATTGTAAATTTAAAAAGAAATACAAAAAATAAAACCATATTTTGCGTGAGTATTTTTTACCTACTTAATCTCGAGTTTAAGTTCTAAAAATACAAGGACGCCAATTTATAACATGCCCTTATCTCGACCTCGATTCGGAAAATACTTGATATTTTTGGAAAATGAGAACCGTTAAACGAATCGGGACGGGAAAAAAGTTCACAAGTTTTCTTACATATTAGGGTTAGGGAGAATTTTCGTTTCATATTCATGGCACCAATCAATTCATAAAAGCAATAAATTTTTATGATAAATTGGACAACTATACATATTTTGTCAGTACATATTCTAAGAGTGCACCGTCGAAAGAGAAGAGAGCAAAAAGGCGGAACCACCTTGAGAAGAGCACATATCGCTATCAAAGTTGAATTGAAAAAAGAAAAAGAGTCGAAAAAAAGAGATTCAGAAAGAGTAAAATTATATGATTAAAATAAAATTAAAAATACAAACATATATTTTTTAAATCTAAAAGCGGGACGGACGGAATCCAAAAATGATAGGCTCTGTCTCGATCTTGGTTCCCGATTTTAGAATTAAAATTCCTTGTTTTAAATTAGAATCAGAACCAATCGGGATCTAACTACAAAATTTCAACCTAACTACAAAATGTAAACATATATTATACCTTGATGAAGGAATTAGTATAATATTTCTCATCTTCATTATACTAAAAGTTGCAAATTTAATTTACTTTATTTTTAGGGTTAATGACGGCAAAAATACGCAAAGTTTGGTCAAAGAACCCCTCGTGTACCCAAAGTTTAAAAGTGGTGGCAAAAATACCCAAAGTCACATTTGGAGAGTTGACCACTCCATTCTCGTAACGCCGTTAACTTACCTGTTAATTCTGGCCACATGGACAAACGTGGGTTGCTGACATAATAATGTTTGCCACGTGAACGAGCCCACATCAGCCTCGTTTATGAAAAAACAAGGAATTAAACCCCTAATTAATACTATTTAACACAACTAATTGAACCCCTAATGATTACACTTAACAAAACAGATTTGTCCACGTGGTCAGAATTAACAGGTAAGTTAACGGCGTTACGAGAATGGAGTGGTCAACTCCCCAAATGTGACTTTGGGTATTTTTGCCACCACTTTTAAACTTTGGATACATGAGGGGTTATTTGACCAAATTTTAGGTATTTTTGCCGTCATTTTTTTATTGATCAATTGATTTGGCTGAGCTAATCAATAATAACGTTGTGATCCAATATACATCTAATTATTGATTCTCTTCTGACATACATTCATTATTTAGTATATATGTACGCTTACAATAATATGATATCTAGAATAATTGTCGTAGAACAGAGTGTATGCATGTGCGGAAAATATGTAAGCGACGCAATTATTATTTTATAAGCATGAAATTCTTGAAACAATATTGTAGCCCCAAACGTGTAGTAATTTCTCTATTAACTTCTTTAAAATTTAAATTTATGACGTGTGTGTAATGTAATTAATTGGGTTAATGACGGCAAAAATACCCAAAGTTTGGTCAAAGAACCCCTCGTGTACCCAAAGTCAAAAAGTGGTGGCAAAAGTACCAAAGTACATTTTGGGGCGTTGATTCGTTTTTTCCATCCATCCACTAACGGTGCCGTCCACGTGGCAGTTAGCCTCTTTCTACGTGGCACGCCACGTGGTCGTTGACCGCCACGTCATCCAAACTTTGGGAATTAATGCCGTAATAAAACAAAAGTCTGGGTATTTATGCAGCGATAAACCATTTTTTTATATTTTTTCGCTTGTTGACGTCATCTAAATAAAGGTTAAAATATTATAACTTTGGTAGGACTCAAATTCATCACCTTCCCCCAGGGACGGAATGATGTAGTATTGGGGGTGACAAATGTCACCCCCAACTTTTTAGAAAATATTTTTTTATTATGTTTAAAACTATTTTTATTAAAAGACAATGATAAAATTATTAATGTAAGTGTGTGATGCCAATACACAATATAAGAGAACGGTGGATAATTTCACAATTGTCAAAATATACATTTATATTACTTGATTAGATTTAGAGTCATTAGACATAACTTTTATTAGTTTTTTTTTTTTATTATTATTATTATTATATTTATATAAATTGATATGGATAGATGATAAATTGTATATTTTTTATTAATTTGATTTAGAAATTGATTTAGTTAGATGTAATATATTAACTATAGAATGTAAATATTAAATTAATATTATTGCTGATTAAAACAGAGACAAATTGACTCATTTAAAAAAATGTCGATATGTCAATGAATTTGCCAAAAATAGAAGACAATCATGTTTTAAAATTACGAAGAGTCTAAGTTGATGTTGATATTGACATCAACAAACTACAACATGACTCGGGTTTACGATTAAAAAATATAGAATTTGACCCGAAAACTAAAAAGTATTTTGAAGTAATCATATCCTTTGAAATATAATTAACTATTAATTATAGTATTTTTTTATTTTTTTCCGTCACCCCTTAGTATTGTTCCTGGTTCCGTCCCTGCCTTCCCCCCTCATAAAAGGACAAGATAACCATTAAACAATATTCACTTCACGTTATATCTCGACAAAAATAAGAATATAAATAGAAACTTATTGATGAGTGATCATAGTAATAGAAACATATGTATTTTTCGCACCGGGTTCGGGTTGACTTAATTGGAACGGGGTGAGTTGACTTTTTCGGACCGGGTCGAGTTGAATTTTTTGGACAGTGGTTAAGTTGAATTTTTCGTACCAGATTCATGTTGACTTTGTCGATACGGGTTGGGGTTGACTTTTTCAGAACCGGGTCGAGTTAACTTTTTGAAACGGGGTCAGGTTAACTTTTTCAACCTGAATCCGCTACAAAATATTCAACCCGACCAAAGTCCAAAAAAGTCAACCCCTTGGTCTAAAAAAGTCAACTTGACCCGTTCCAAAAAAGTCAACTCAATCCTGGTCCAAAAAGGTCAACCCAACCTCTTTCCTAATAAGTCAACCCGAACCCGGTGCGAAAAACATATATTTCTATTACTATGTCACTTATTAATAAGTTTCTATTTATATTATTATTTTTGTCAAGATATAACGTGAGGTGAATGTGTTTTAGTGGTTATGCTGCTCTTATATGTGGGGGAGGTGATGAGTTCGAGTCCTACCAAAGCCATAATATTTTAACATTTATTTAGATGATGTCAGCAACCAATTTTTTTTTAAATAGTTTATCGCGGCATAAATACCCAAACTTTGGTTTTATCACGGCATAAATACCCAAAGTTTGGATGATGTGGCGGTCAACGACCACGTGGAAAGAGGCTAACGGCCACGTGGACGGCACCGTTAGTGGATGGACGGAAAAAACTGGTCAACGCCTCAAAACGTACTTTGAGTACTTTTGCCACCACTTTTTGACTTTGGGTACATGAGGGGTTCTTTGACCAAACTTTGAGTATTTTTGCCGTCATTAACCCTTATTGTTATCATCCTTTCTGTAATAGAGTATGCGACAGAGATCGAGATATTCTTGTTCGATCGGGATTTCGAGCTGACACTTTTTTTTGTTCTATACTTCGAGTTTTCTTTTGATTACCTCTCGTCTATGAACGAGTGATCGTTCGTTTTGATGAATCATATTGTGGCAAGGGTAAAAAGTTGGCTTTCTCGGGTTTAATCATATGTTGGTAGGATTCAACTTAACTAAATCGGCACTTTTCTCAATTCAACTTTATTGGACTACAACGTTTATTCTTTTTAAAACCTTTTTCTTAAAGATACTAAACATATTTGGGTATCAAGAATCTCGTATCATGGAGCAAAGCGGCTATGGTTAAATATATTTGGCATTTGTTGAAGGCTTCTAATTCTTCGTTTATTTAGGTTAGGGTTCATGGATGCGATGTGCTCTGCTTTTAGGCTATTTTTATGTCATGCGGATTGTTTTTTAATGTGGCATAAGTTGTTGCAACTTCATCCGTTAATACATCCTTACATGCTTTATTCCGTTGGCATATGAATATGCTTATAGGAAAATTTTCTTTCTAATCCATCTCATTCTTTTTTTCTTTTTTCCTTTTGTAAAAATATAACTTTTATTTCAAAAAGTACACAAAATATACATGTTAATGCCTAAAAATGACTTTAACTTAGAGTCGGGTCCAAGTTTTGGGTCTCGAGCCGGACCCGCTGAACACGTGGATAATTGAATGCTGAGTCAATGCGGGTTGACTGATGATCGTCAAAGCTGGAGGCGAATCCGTCGTCTTGGATGAGTCTCCGGGCTGTTCTTGGTGATCCTTGGCGAACTTCCTTCCTTGGCGAGCTCCTCGTCGGAGCGAAGTCCTTGTCTTGGCGAAGCTCCGAGATGTTCTTGATGATTCTTCGTGATTTCCCTTCCTTGGTGAGCTCCTATGGCGAGGGAAGACCTACAAAAAAGGGTAAATCGGGCCCATGCCCCTTCGCTTATGGTTGGGCGAGGCTGCCTAGTATCTCAGTTTAAGAGAATCAGGTCCCACGTAGTTCAGGGTTAGTGATAAATGGCGGGTGAATGACGATGTGGTTTGACTCGTCGGAAGTGCCGATGTTGGCGGTGCGGAAGTGACCCTTGGCCGAATGGCGAGGGTATTACCGGCGAGGGATGCTCCTTGTCGACCTCGTAGGTGTTGGCGAGCTTCTTGTGGCAAGGGCCTTAGCCTGGCAAGGTACCTCGCCAGGGGTTCGTCGGGGGGACCTCGCCAAGAAGCTCGCCATGGCAAGGTGTTCGTCAGGGCAAGGTACCTCGCCAGGGTACCTTGCCAGGAGGTGCCTTTTTGATTAAGGGCTTTGTCTTTTTCGTCTTCTTGGCTCTGGGCCTCGCCAATGTCTTGGTTCGTGGGCCTCGCCAATGTCTTGGTTCGTGGGCCTCGCCAATGTCTTGGTTCGTGGGCCTTTGGTCTTCGTCTTCTTAGCTCCGGGCCTCGCCAAATGCGTTGGGTCGTGGGCCTTTGGTCTTCGACTTCATCGGTGGGCTTTGACTTTTACTGATGGGTTTTGACTTTTACCAAAGAGGGTCCAATTTTTATATGTTCCAAAAAATGCACATAACAATACCTTTTATATGTAGACAAAAAATAGAAGTTTAGGGGGACCAGGACATTAGTATTGATAACTTGAGTACTTTTGTCATAAATTCATTTATTTAAATGTATGGCTAACTATTATTTGGGGTCTAATTAAGCATTATTAAATGTAGAAAGTAATATAGAAAAAAATATCGATAAAAATGTACAAATAAAATACTTTGAGTAACTTTCAAGGTTTTCCAAAAATTTGATGGAAATACATCACTAGTATTGGTAATCTGTGTACTTCTACCGATAATTCTTCTATTTAAATTTTGTTAATGCGTAAAAATGGCTTTAACTTAGAGTCGGATCCAAGGTTCGGGTCCCGAGATTGACCCGCTGAACACAAGGATAATTGAATGCTGAGTCAACGCGGGTTGACTGTTGATCGTCAATGCTGGAGGCGATTCCGTCGTCTTGGATGAGTCTCCGAGCTGTCGTTGACGATCCTCGGCGAACTTCCTTGGTGGTGGCGAAGTCCGGTTCACGGCGAAGCTCCTCGTCCGGGCGGATTCCTTGTCTTGGCGATGTCCTCTACTGGGCGAACTCAGGTCTTGATGAAGCTCCGTGCTAATATTGATGATTCTTCGTGCTTTTCCTTCCTTGGCGAGCTCCTATGGCGAGGGAGGACCTGCAAAAAAGGGTAGAATGGGCCCGTGCCCCGTCACTTATGGTTGGGTGAGGCTGCCTACATATCTCAGTTTACGAGAATCAGGTCCCACGTAGTTCGGGGTTAGTGATAAAAGGCGGGTGAATGACGATGTGGTTTGACTCGTCGGAAGTGCCGTTGTAGGCGGCGCGGGGGTGACCCTTGGCCCGATGGCTGGGTATTACCGGCGTTATGTGTTCTTCGTTGACCTCGTTGGTGTTGGCGAACTCACTGTCGAACTTTCGTGTTGGTGAAGTACAGCGGGAGCCTTGACCTGACGAGGTGCGCTCCTCTGTCGACCTTGTCGGGGTAGGTGGCCTCGTATGACGAGGGGCCTTATCCTGACGAAGGGACGCTCCTTCCTCTGTCGACCTCGCAGGTGGTGGCGTGGTTACCCACCTGGCGAGGGACGCCTTAGCTGACTTGTCGAACAACCTTTCTTCTCAGGCCTAAGACTCTGCTTCTAGATCGATCTCAGCTCTTATTCAAGTCCTTCCTCCTATAGGAGTGGACGAATTTTTAGAGAGAGAAAGCTAGAGAGATGCTATGGAGAAAGCTGTGAGTGAGTGTAGAAATGAGGGGGAGAAGGCTCCTATTTATAGGAAAACCAACTCCCTGAAATTGCACTTCCTAGGGGCCTGCGAATTCCCTGATAATTGCACCTTCAGGAGTCTAAGAATTCCCTGAATATTGCACCTCCAGGGGCTTGTGAGTTTCTCCTTCGTAGAAGGGGTCGTCGGTGCTTCTTGATTCGTCTTTGATGTCTTCGGGTTGTCCGCGAGTCCGCTTGTTGTGTTCGGGGAAATCCGGAGGATTTCCCGGAGATCTTCGTGGCCTCGGATCTCCTCGTCGTGTGGAATGATTACAAGTTACGCCCTCGTCATACGAGGGGGCTTGTCGTCTTGTTGCCTCGTCGGCTTGTCGCCTTGTCGCCTCGTCGCTTCGTCGGCTTGTCGCCTCGTCGCCTTGTCGGCTTCGTCGCCTCGTTGCCTCGTCGGCTTGTCGGCTTGTCGCCTCATCGGCTTCGTCGGCTTGTCGCCTCGTCGCCTTGTCGGCATGTCGCCTCGTCGCCTTGTCGGCTTCGTCGCCTCGTCGCCTCGTCGGCTTGTCGGCTTGTCGCCTCGTCGCCTTTTGGACCCCGGGCCTCGCCAATGTCTTAGTTCTTCGGTCCCGGGCTTTTGGCGTTGGTGATGGGCCTTGACTTACCATGACAGGCTTTGACTTTTCTTAACGGGCTTTGACCTTTGCCAAAAGGGGCCCAAATTTTATATGTTACGAAAAATGCACATAACAAATTTGTTTAAAAACATTTTAATTGAATTCTAGTACTTTTGTCGCATGACACATGTACCTTTGAGGCTACCATGTAGACAAGGGCAACATGGACTGTCCTCCACCTGACACGTGGAATTTAATGGAACTAGGCTAAAAAGCATTTTGGAACATACGGTATGACATAAAATGCATCATTTGATACTTTGGTCACGACAAAATTAATTCTGGAATATGCCCGAGAAAAAAAAAAGTTAAATTTCTTTGTAGTACTTCTGCCGCAAATATCCTAAAACTTTATTATAATCTTTTCGTTTTTGAGAAAATAAAATCTTTAATGAGCTCCGATGATCAAGCAAACGAACAATTGTTGGAAAAAAAAAAGTGCCTACAGAGTCAGTGCGGCGAGGTGCCGGCCCCAAAGAAAAAAATGAGATAAAACATAAAGTCAGAGAGAGAAAAACAAAAATTGGAAACAATACATATTTTTAAGTAATTAAAAAAATAATGAAGTAAATGCTAAAAAGTAAAATTGTAAAATTCAATAAAATTTATTATTAAATTACTTTTAAAACTTGAAAGCATATTTTACAAAATTACAAAATTAAAAATATATAAAAACAAATTTCCCATCAATATAAGTACGTCCAAGTTACAACATGAACCACTAGCTATAACAACTAAGAAGCTTAACTTTGTTTCTTTCATTTTTCTTTTTCCTTCCCAACCTTTCAAATCCTGAATCGACCATGTTTCGATGTTTATCGCAAAATAATTTTGTTTTGTTATAACGTGGAAGATCACCTAAGCATTGCCAATTGCACAATACTGGTCAACTTTATAGTTTGACTAATCAAATAATTTGGTATCATGCTCTATAGTTCTATACAAAGTTTTAGATATATACAGGGACGGAACTACTTGTCCTTGGGGGTGGCAAATGTCACCCCCACCCCAACCCCAATCTCAATTAATATGTATATACTATATATTAATAATGGATATGAGTGTATATTGTTTAACTTGCAGAGATAACATATCAAAATAAGTATCCAACTATATATATTACACACATGTGAATGATTATGTACGCTAGTGGATTGTTATGGTAAAAAAAGGTATATTTGAATATCAATAATAATGGATTCATAATTTCATATTAAACTCTCTAGCTACTATTAAAATCTTATTACAACATTACCTAAATAGTTTTAAATAATATACTAGATATTAAAAATATTGTATGTAATGTATAGCACGATGGTATTATACTATATATTCTAAAAAAATTATGTGGGAGAGATTAAATTAATATAACTAATAATATTAAGAGAGAGCTTACTATATATAAGATCGGTAATAAATTAGTTTCTCTGCTCACAAGATTCACGACCTAATCATTCAGAACTATTGTAATATTATTTGTACTATTCATAAACCGTCACCCCCGTTGAAATTCCTGGGTCCGTCCCTGGATATATATGATTTTTTTGTCGGTTAATGTTCTAGGATCTATCTCGCTTAATTAAAATCTAGATGGTATAATTTTTTTTTTCAAATGATTTTATGTCATATACAACAAATCTTTAAACTTTTATGAATGGTATTTCTCCAAATTGTAAACTTAAATAATAAGACGATACAAAAATATAACTAAATTAGACAATAAAAGCATTATACAGGGACGAAGGATTGATAAAAACAATAAAAACATATGTTGGAAATTATATAAGGATGAAGGATTGATACAAAAATAACATTAAATTAGAGAATAAAAGAATATTTTGGAAATTATATAAGGATGAAGGATTGTGGAAAAGCTTTTGCCACGTCGTGATGCCAAGCAATCATATACGAACTTCCAATTTTATTAGTTGCCTTTTGGATGGATTATAAAAAAACAAAATAATCTATAAAGTTAAAAAAGCCATAAGAAAACAAAAACGCCCATTATGCGTGGCACGAAGTGAATGGACTAGAAAATTAAACAAACAAAAAAAGTAAGTCTAGAAATCAGTCATTTTCATTAATATAATGAAAACAACGTGGATCATCTTGAGTGGCACTAATTGCGTATCTGATTAGGGAATGTTAATCACGTACGTACGGATATAGTACGATCCTTTTGTGTGAAACTTCGGCGAAGATTCCGGCGAGAGAGCACATGACGTCAGTGAATCTCATGAGCCAAACCCAAAACCATCTTCTCAACGTATATATTTCTTTTGGTGATTGTATTTGAGAGAGGACATGAAATTGGGACACGTGGTGTATAATTAATATCCTTCAAAAAAAAAAAAAATCTTTATCGGAGTTGAGAATTTGGTAGCTACTTGATTAATTCGTGCTAAAGCCAGTTACTTATAATTGCAGAATTTGGGAACATATATACGTAGCAACTAGGCAAACTTATAATAATTCGAGTAATGTAGCATGGGGCTAAAAGGTAAAAGTTAAAGCCCATACGAAATTCAAAGCTCATCTATTCAAGTCCAAGTTCGTTAGACGAAGCTTGGAAGAAAAGGCCTACGAGACAGAGCCCGAAGATCTAACACTACCTTCCGATCGCCACTTGAGCCCAACTGGGGACAATGACCCCGACTTGACTCACCCAAAATACATATCAACTCAATTTTTGCCCCGCTTAGATTTTTTTAATTAGTTTTTTTGTGCTTTGACTCTCCTCCCTTACTCGGTGATGCCGAACAAATCGGTGTGGATTTGTTTCCATATTATTCTTTCTACCTATTTTATCTAATGCAGTTAGCTATTTGACTACGTATCATTAGTGCTAATGCGTAAAAATTGCTTCAACGTAGAGTCGGATCCAAGGTTCGGGTCCCGAGTTAGACTCGCTGAACACGTGGATAATTGGATGCAGAGTCAACACGGGTTGATTGATGATCGTTAAAGTTGGACGCGAATCCGTCGTCTTGGATGAGCCTCCGGGTTGTTCTTGGCGATCCTTGGCGAACTTCCTTCCTTGGCAAGCTCCTCATCGAGGCGAAGTCCTTGTCTTGGTGAAGCTCCTCGTCGGGGCGAAGTCATTGTCTTGCCGAAGTCCTCGTCTTGGCGAAGTCCGGTCTTGATGAAGCTCCGAGCTGATCTTGATGATTCTTCGTGATTTCCCTTCCTTGGCGAGTCCCTATGGCGAGGGAAGACCTGCAAAAAATGGTAGATCGGGTCTGTGCCCCATCGCTTATGGTTGGGCGAGGCTGCCTACGTATCTCAGTTTAAGAGAATTAGGTCCTACGTAGTTCAGGGTTAGTGATAAATGGCGGGTGAATGACGATGTAGTTTGACTCATCGGAAGTGCCGATGTTGGCGGTGCGGGGGTGACCCCTAGGCCGAGTGGCGAGGGTATTACTGGTGTGAGATACTCCCTGTCGACCTCGTTGCTATTGGCGAGCTCGTTGTGGCGAGGGCCGTAACCTGGCGAGGGATGCTCCTTGTCAACCTCGTCGGTGTTGGCGAGCTCGTTGTGGCGAGGGCCTTAACCTGGCAAGGGACGCCTTTGTTGACTCGTCGAATAACCCTCCTATCGAGGCTGAGACTAAACTCTAGATCTCTTCTCAGACGAGCCTCTTCTGGCGAGCTCTCAATGCTTGCTGGAAAAGATGACGAGTTTTAGAGAGAGAAAGTTAGAGACAAAAGCTCTGGAGAAAGCTATGAGTGAGTGTGGAAATGGGGGGGGGGAATGCTCCTATTTATAGGAAAACCAATTCCCTGAAATTACACATCAGGAGGATTGTGAATTTCTCTCCTGCCAGAGGGGCCTTGCCGCGGCTCCTAGCCCTGTCGAAGGGGTTACCCTAGGCCGAGCGGCGATGGTATTAGCGGCGTGAAATGCTCCCTATCGACCTTGTCGGTGTTGGCGAGCTTGTTGTGGCGAGGGCCGTAACCTGGCAAGGGATGCTCCTTGTCGACCTCGTCGGTGTTGGCGAGCTCGTTGTGGCGAGGGCCTTAACCTGACAAGGGACGCCTTCGTTTATTCGTCGAATAACCTTCCTATCGAGGCTGAGACTCAACTCTAGATCTCTTGTCGGACGAGCCTCTCCTGGCGAGCTCTCAATGCTCGCTGGAGAAGAGGACGAGTTTTAGAGAGAGAAAGTTAGAGAGAGAAGCTCTGGAGAAAGCTATGAGTGAGTGTGGAAATGAGGGGGGGGAATGCTCCTATTTATAGGAAAACCAATTCCCTGAAATTGCACATCAGGGGGCCTGCGAAATCCTCTCTAGCCAGAGGGGCCTTGCCGCGGCTCCTAGCCCTGTCGAAGGGGTTACCCTAGGCCGAGCGGCGATGGTATTAGCAGCGTGAGATGCTCCCTATCGACCTTGTCGGTGTTGGCGAGCTTGTTGTGGCGAGGGCCGTAACCTGGCGAGGGATGCTCCTTGTCGACCTCGTCGGTGTTGGCGAGCTCGTTGTGGCGAGGGCCTTAACCTGACAAGGGACGCCTTCGTTTATTCGTCGGATAACCCTCCTATCGAGGCTGAGACTCAACTCTAGATCTCTTCTCAGACGAGCCTTTCCTGGCGAGCTCTCAATGCTCGCTGGAGAAGAGGACGAGTTTTAGAGACAGAAAGTTAGAGAGAGAAGCTCTGGAGAAAGCTGTGAGTGAGTGTGGAAATGAGGGGGGGGGGGGGGAATGCTCCTATTTATAGGAAAACCAATTCCCTGAAATTGCACATCAGGGGGCCTGCGAATTTCTCTCCTGCCAGAGGGGCCTTGCCGTGGCTCCTAGCCCTGTTGAAGGGCTCGTCGGTGCTTCTTGGTTCGTCTTTGATGTCTTCTGGTTGTCCGCGAGTTTGTATGTTGAGTCCAGGGAAATTTAGAGGATTTCCCGGGGGTCTTCGTGAGCTCTAATCTCCTCGTCATGTGGAATAATTGTAAGTTATCACTTTGTCAAGGTGTGGTGAGAATCTTTGCCAGACCAGGGTCTTCGTCAGGCGAGGGTACCTCGTCAGGCGAAGGTACCTTGTCAGGTAGAGGTAGCTTGTTAGGCGGGGGTACCTTGTCAAGCGGGGGTACCTCGTCAGGCGAGGGTACCTTGTCAGGCGAGGATGCTCGTCGGGCCATGGTACCTTGTCAGGCAAGGTTCCTCAGGCCAGGGTACCTCGTCAGGCGAGGTAAATTTCAAGGATTTTGTCTTCTTCGTCTTTTTGACTCCGGGCCTCGCCAATGTTTTTGTTCGTGGGCCTTTGGTCTTTTGACTTCGCCGGTGGGCTTTGACTTTTATTGATGGGCTTTGAATTTTTTGCCAAAAGAGGCCCAATTTTTATATGTTCCAAAAAATGCATATAATAATAACCTCCCAGTTTCTTGGGTAATTGTATTGCGCGAGAAACTTTTCTTTTAAAACTTAAGGCAACTTGTGTTATTTGGCGAGGATCCGGGTTGTCAGATATTTTAGTCTCCTCTCCATCCTCCCAAGAAACTGCAAATTTCCTTTAACTGGGTTTTTGTAAAATATTTTTGAAAATGTCCGCGTAAATAAGCGTGAAATAATTCGTGCATTGTCAAAGAGATAAGCGAATGATTGAATAGGTCAAAGGTCACTTTTTTGTGATTTACTCGATTTTTAAATTTTGAAGGTTCATAGGCGCACTTTGTACAGTAAAGGCCTTTGAAATCAATTTTGAACTCCGCAAATAAATCAATCAATAAATAAATAAAATCAAGTTACATAGTAAATGAGACTAAAAACGATGAACTTGAAAATAATAAATACGCATTAATTTTAAAACTTTGAAAGGTTCCTTAACTAATGAGCAATTTTTTAATTGCAAATAAAGACCGTAAATGAGTAAATAATTCATGAAAACCCGGAAAAATAATTTTAATTTGGTTTTCATGTTTGAAAATTAAAAATGAAACTTTATAAAGTTCCAAACTTTAATTTCCAAGGCTTTCTTAATAACTTTTGAAAATAGCATTTTTCACTTAAAAACGTATAAAAACCCATTTTTTGATCGTTTTTGACAATTTAAAAATCAAACATCCGCTTGTGGGGCCTAGTTTGTGCGATTTTGGGCTTGTGTGTGATTGAAAAATTCGAAATTTAATAAAAGGGAAATGAGAGAAATATTACCTCATAAATACCACTTAGGGCTTTTGGCATATTTTCTCTCTCCTACTCCACTCCGAATTCAAGAATTGCACTTCTCCGGAGAGCTTCGACGACTGCGTTTCCATTGCTTGTGGTGGTGATGGCTTTCTCCGGCGGGATTGGTGGCGATGATCTCCATGACGACGTCCATGAGTCCGGTAAGTTCCTTTTCTCACAGGACTTTCTATTTGCGGACTTTGATGATGAAACTCTGGCCATTGTTGACGATTCTCCAGCGGGCTCGGCGGGTGTGGAACTCGTGCGGGCTTTTCCAGCGTGATCGGCGCGTCATTCGAGGCGGGTGCTCCGGCGAGTGCTCAGGCAGCGTTGGTTATGTCAGTTGGAGGTGGCGAGGTCGTCTTCAACTCCGGCAGACTTGCTCTGGCGAAAGAGCCGCCAAAAGTTGTGGCGGAACCCGGTTTCGACAGAGACTTTGATTTCGAGGGCTTAGAGACACCGATTGACGATCCAATTTTTGCGTTGGGCTCTTCGGGACCGGTCCTATCTCATGCCAAGGATATTATCATTCCTAGGCCAAGCATGCCGGTCTCCGGGCTTGGTAAGGATCTCTCGGTGCTGCTTCGTCTTTTGTCGTCGACTCCGTCGGAGAGCATTTTGTCTTCTGAATCTCTTGGACGTGCTGTAAAATTTGCATGTGGCGGATCTCGTGGCGAGCATGGCACCGAGCCTTTGGTCCTTGATGATGTTGGAATCGATATCGCTATGACACCGATTCCGAGTCGTGCCTGCGGATCTAGACCCGAATCGGTCACCGCCGACTCCTAAGAAATTGTAATCATTGATTGAGGCACACGGTTTGACCTTTAAATAATTTACTGGGTTTAAGTCCCATACCAAAAACCCTGTCAAACTGTCTATATCAAAATCAACTTAAAATTAATTTTCCCGATCCTGATGAATTAATTAAATTTAATTTATTAACATGTTTATTGGTTTTAATATGAGCCTTGAGTAAAAGTGAATAATCTCATAATCGATAAATACAAGAACGTGTACCTGTCACCTTCGACGATTCTGTCTGCGTTCTTTGATCTTCAAGAACTCCGTGCCTTTTTATCCACATACTCTTTGCGATTTTCTGTGAGAAGATAACTCTCAGTTGTCTTCCGATGTATGACTCCGGGATTACGTCGCCAAAAGCGTGGGCTCTTCTAGAATAACCTCTAAACCCTAAAAGCAAAATCCCATGAATAAATTTTCCCTGAGTAATTCGCAGGAACTGAGAGATGCTGAGAGAAAACTACTTTTATGACATTTTTAGGATGTGCTGCGTGTGATTTAGGGTTCCATGGATCCCCTATTTATAGGCAGCTAATCCCAACCACTTTGGAGAGATTATCTCAACCAATTTGGAGATATTCACTCAAAGATTTGATTTAATGATTAAATCAAATAAAGAATAAATCCAAATAAAATCTTTTTAGAAAATACTGTTGGACATATTTTGTATGTCCTTTATTCAAATGTTAATCTCACTTGTATAAGATCGTGGTCGAACCTAAGAATGAACAAAGCTTATTAAAGTTATCCCATATAGTTATCTTTGGATTATAAATAGCCAATATAAAATGAATGTTTATCCATAGTTCTTTAAATTGCTATCTTGTTTGGTCATCACAAGTAGTCTATTGTGAGGAGGTTTGACTATCACGATTAAGGAACTTAAAACGGTCCATGATCTAGATTGGAAATGGGAATTTCCAAGGCTTGAAAGATCATTGATAAACTTAATCACATTATGTGATGATCTATTACCGGATCATAGTATGGTCCTTGTACTGTTAAGTTTATCAAGTATGAAGTGTCTTCATATTGGACGGACAAGACTCAAATCAGAAATCATCAATTAAGACCGTCACTGATGATAGTACGATAGAGTCACTTAGATGATCGGATAGGAGTAGGTTAAAGTCCTGAGTATTATGAACTTATACGGTTCGGTTTACATAATCTTTGAAATAATAGTTACAGAGTACTGTAGAGGGCGATTTTCATCACCCTTTTCTAGTCACAAAAATAATCACCAAATAACAAACAAACAACAATAATTGATGAATATCTCTGTTTTATTATATTTTCCGAAAATGAGCTCGGTTTTCTTCCGTTGAATAGCTGGACAGATGAAGGACCATGAACATCAATTTTCTCTATTTCCTTAGCCTTTTCTATTACAAGATTTCTTTCTCTCTTTCCGGGCCTTTTTTCTCTATTTTTTCGAACCTTTACAAATGAGGCTTATCTTGCCTTTTATAGAGTCTACATTACATCCCCCTCGCATCCTTCCCGCCTTTTTCTCTTTAATCATTCACTCTCTGGCGTGATTTGAGGGCAGCATGGTTAATCCTTGCTTTATGTCACTTCCGAGCAGGCTGCCGTTATGGGTAGGTGCGCCTCATTAAATGCGCATCCCGTCAGCCGTCATTCGGATCTGCAAGCCTCGTCACTGGTGTTCTCATCGAGTGAGTAGGGCTTCATTAAATGCACATCTCGTCAATGGTCATTCGGCCCTGCACAATCATCATGACAAAATTCCTCGTCGGGTGCGATGGAACGCTTCATCGCAGCTTGCTTTCACGTGGCTGCGTCTCCTCGTTGATGAGTTTCCTCGGGGGTATTCTTCCTCGGGGATGTTCCTCATCGGGGATAATCGCCCTTGGGTGATGAGCTTCCTCGCCTCCCCTCATGTCGTTTGCGGACAAAACGACACGAGTTGTGTTGTGGATGGATTTGACCAAATCCGACCTTAACAGTTAGTCTCCCATTTTATCAAGTGTATACACTTGGTAAAATAAAGTATAACTGTTTCGGAGATCGGCTCTAGCCGACACTAGTTGGTTCCCGGTCGGTGATTGCTTCTTCGGCTCCTCGCGTGGTTATATTGCTAAGCCGCTTCCTTTCCTCGCCAGGCCTCCTTCGCTTCCCTCCTTATTGCGAGCCGGGTCCCTCGTCCGCGAGGGCTACCGTGACCTAAACGTCGTTGGCATTTTTTTATCGAGAACCCTCTTCGCTTACCTAAATTTTGTAAAAATACCGAAATATACGCCTCGAGGGCAAAAGGTGTAAGCGTAAACATGCACTTTGTAAGTATAAAAATATAACTTTCCCGACGAGGCTCCTAGCGATGAAGATTTCTCAACGACGCTGAACGAGGAGTTTTCGCGAAGATCCTTGTTAACGATCGAGGAAGCCCAAATCTCTTGCTTCTCCGACCGTTGCTTGGTTCTGGACCCCACCTCGATTTGCTTTCCCAAAACTTGTCAGCCTCAAATCTTTCTCACGTCGCTTCAGCATTGAATGCCCACCCCCTTTCGCATCCGAGTGCTGGCAGAGATTTATAACGGGCCCTTGATACGAGCCGTTGATGAGTTAGCAAGCTTTGAATTTGGGCCGTCAGATCAAGACGCGCCTGTCCATTCTTCTCCCCTTTATATAAATTCGAAGTTCATACCCACTTTTCAGACATTTTCGTATTTTCAAGAACTCTCTCAAAGCTTCTTCTCCGTTGTTACTCTTATTCCCTCGTCTCCACGCTTCTTCTCTCTTCTCCCCTAGACGCTTTGATGGCTCCTTCCCGCTCCGGCCTGGTCTTTAAGACCCGAAGCCCCCTTTCCGTCATGACAGAAGAGGGTTTGAAGTTCATCGTCGACAACCATTCTGACTCACAGCTCTGCTTTGCACGCCTCCCCCTCGAGGGTGAATTCGCCGAGGAGGCTCAGAGCGACTTCGTCTGCGTCTACGAGTCGTTCTTCCGCATCGCTGGTCTCCGCTTCCCGATGCCGCTCTTGGTCGGGGCGTTTTTCTACGCCTTTGGGGTTCCGATCGCTCAGGTGAGCCCCAACACCCTTCGCCTCCTCCTCTGCACGCTCGCCATTGCATGCGAGCAGAAAGTGGAGCTTACGCTCGAGGACTTATTGCGCCTCTTCAAGGTCTCCCGTAATCCAAAAAATCTGGGTCGCTTTGCCATCTCTCATCGCGTCCGGCCGCACATTCTCCTGAACACGCCGTCGAACGAGTCTGGTTGGGAGAATAAGTATTTCTTCGTCCGTGTGGACAGCTCCAACTTCGGTCCCCACCACGCTTTTCTACCGAGAGACTTGGTGCTCGAGGTAGTGGACCTCCCTCGATTTAAGCCCGAAGAGAATGAAGAGGCCGAGGCGCGGTTCAAAAACATCCACGCTGCCCTCCTTGCCAACCCTAGGCGCGATTGGAGTAAGGACTTCGGGAATTCGCGGCTCGAGAAGTCTGGGGTCTATCAGCTGGCCCGAATCCACGGGGCGCCCCCAAACACTCTTCTCCCGGAAGGTTTTCTTCGCGCTCCTGCTCCGGAGGGATCTCCCGTGGAGCGGAAGAAACCCGCTCCAAGGCCGAAGAAGAAAACAGAGGATAAAGTTGTTGCCGCTAGGGACAACGCTCCCGTTGATCGGGATCGGGAGGCGCATAGACTGTCGACGTCTCGGGCAGGATCCGACGCCCCTCGCTACATGGGGCTCACCCCCCGAGAGGGCGGTTTCTCGAGCAAACGCCCCGTCGCGGATACTTGCGACGAGCGGCGAACGAGAACGAGGACGGAGTCCTTTGCCCGCTCCTCGCCAAATGCTTCCCGCTCCTCGAGGAGATCTCCTCGAGAAGAAAGCTCTTCGGGCAAGCGCCCCGCCGAGGAGATGTGTGACGCTCCCCCCGAAGAAGGCGAAAGTTCCCGACCCGACCCCTGAGCCCGAAGCGGCTGGTCCGTCTCGAGGAACGGCGGAGGGAGCTTCGGGCACCGCTCCCGTCGAGGGCGCAGCGGGGAGGACGGGATTGGCGTGGAGTTCGATGACATCGAGCGTCTGGTCGTCGCGCCGAATGTTCCTCCTCTACCCCCCTTGGGGGCTGAAAACTCCATTATTCCATCCGCTCCGGGGGTCGAGACCCGGTCCTCCTCGTCATCGCCTCGAGGAATCCCTGACGAAGCGACGCGGGACCCGGTCGCGGCCTCTAGGCCTCCGACTCAACCTTTGGTCATAGAGACCCATGCTTCGAATGAGGGGGATACGGGGCCTGTCGGCGAGGAAGACGCCCCAGAACAGATCTTCTTCGGGCCCGAGGAGGAACAGTCTGGAGTGCACCCCGAGGTGAATCTTCTGGCCCGAAGTTTTTTCCTGAGGCACCTGGCGTCGAGGCCCTCGAGGGCTCAGGGGTCCGGCCTTTTCCCGATCTTACCGGCGTCTCCGACTCGCAAGTACCTCTTATCACTCCTTCTAGCACGCCTCCTAAATCAACGGATGACTTGGCGCGGCCTTCTGCGCCATCCTTTGACCTCGAGGAGGACCCCGAGGAGGTACCTACCGGGTCGCCACGGGCCCAAACCGGCTTCCCGGCCTTGCCGCCTTCGAGTACACTTCCCGTGGCCGAAGCCTCTCACGGGCTCGTCGATCCTTCCAGCGATCCCGTGGGGAGTTTGGAACTTGTTGACTGCGTTGCCCGGGGTGTAGCCCAGTTGAAGGACGTGATCACCTCCGAGCGGCTATCCACCGCTAGGGCCGAGAGAGAGGCCAGCGCGCTGTCGGCGGAGCTCTCGTTAGTCCGGGGGCAGTTTGAGGTTTCCAACCGCGACGGGCAGAAGTTCCTGGAGCAGGCCGAGAGGCTTTCCTCGGAGCTCGACGTGGCCACGTTTGCCTTGGAATAGGAGACCTCGTCGCGTCGGGCTGCGGAGGCCGAACTTAACGAGACCAAATCCGCCTTGGAGTCGGAAATCTCGTTGCGCCGGGCCGCAGAGGTCAAGGTCGAACGCCTCGCTCAGATCGGTGGAGCCGTTGGCGTACCACTCGAGTAGGAAGACCTCCTGGCGTCCCGGGTCGACGCCGTGCTGAGGAAGTTCACCGAGGACTTAGAGGCTGCGAAACCAAGGCAGTTGAGGAACGTCACGGCAGGGAGCGCCTATTCGAGGAGGCCCGGCCCAAGCTGGAGCGCCTCTCGGCGAGGTATGATTTCCTTGACCAATCCATCAACGCCCACCGATTGGCCGCCGCGTACCATGCCAACATCGATTTGGTCGAGAAAATCCCTCCGGCGGCACACGTCGAGAGCCTCGAAACCCGCTTGCCTTCGTGGCGCGAAAGCCGCGATAAGCACGGGGCCGTGGTAGAGGAGCTGGACAAGAAGTCCGCCCGGGACCCTGATTCTCCACCGCTCTCCCCCTGCAAGCCGACAGCCTCGGACTGCCGGAGACTTGAAAGCCTTGCCTCGGAGGGGGCCGCTCTCGGGTCTTCGCTGCGCGATGGATCAGATTCGATCACCGAGACCCCGGCGCCTCCGGAGCCCACGGTATAGGACATTGTCCCGGAGTTTCCTTTTTAATTTCCTTCTTTTTCTTTTGTAAATTTTGAATTTAGTGGCTCCTTTTGTAATCCAAGCATTTAAGCGAATCATCATATAAATTAAAGAAAAAATTTCTCGGGTTACCTCTTTCTTCCATCGCTAAGCTTTCTCCGTTACCGCCTTCGTATACTTGTCCTTCCCTTCTCTTTTTCTTCGTCGGGCCCCTTTATTGTTTCTTCCGTATCTCCACTCTCTCTTTTCCTTCACAGGTCGGAGGTGGTACCGTGGTTCTTTGCCCCGACGCCCTTTCCCCCAGCTATGGAGGAGGTTACCAGGGGGCTGGAGGGTCTGTGCTTGCTCTTGCTCCGGCGAGGACTTTATCAGGAAACGAAGACAATCTCCCCGAGACTGCAGAGGCTAAGATCGCCGAGTGTAGGGCGGAGCGCGATGAATATAGATGTCTCCTCGCCGTTGCCGAAGAGTCCCTCCTCGAGGAGCGACAACGTTATCAGCGGTGCGAGGACACTCTCTCGGCACAGCTCCGGCAAAAGAATGAGTATTTCAACCGTATCGCCGATGCCATAAATTTGTCACCCGGCCGGGAGGAGCAAATTTCTTTCCACGTCAAGGCCGTGCTGAGGAAACTCGTCAAGGACCGTGACGCAGCCAGGAGCTGGGAAATAGAGAAGGAATTTTCCCGATTACGCCTCTATCACCAAGCGGACGACAAGTTGAAGAAAGCCTCCGAGAGATTCGATGCACTTGAGGGGATTGCTCGTGTTCAGCGCCTGCTGGGCGGCGTGCTCTCGAATATCAAACTCGTCGAGGGATTACCTTCTCGCTCGACTGTTGGTGAGCTTCGAGCCAAACTGCCAAGGTGGCGCAAGCTGGAGCAGGAATACCTGGCTGATTTGGCCAAGCTGGAGAGAAAAATCTCCGGTGCTCCAAACTCTCCTCCGCTTTCCCCTTGTCTTCCTCCGGGCGTCGCTAGGGCGCGCTCGCCAGTTTTTGATGTTCTCCCCTCCTTGTCGAGCACGGTATGGGGCAGCTTAGTTTAAATAATCTGTAGTTTTACTTCTTCTTTCTGGAGCTGGTTCATTATTTTTGGCTCTTCCTTTGCAGGCTGAAAGCAGGGTTGATGCGACCCTAGCAAGAGCTTCCTCGAGTAAGCCCCCAGGACTTCCTGCTGATGATCCTGCTTGCTTAATTATGAACGACATCATTCGCCAATGCTGCGATGTCATCATCGAGGAATGTGCCGACGCGGTCCTGGGTCAAGATCCCCTTGATGATGGTGCTGGGCGGGGGAATCGGTCCCTGCGAGAGTCATAAAATGTATATGCACTCGGGGTGCGGACGATGGGCTGTAAATAATGGTACTCTGTATTTCGTACTTTTGAACCAAATGAGCATGTGTCGATTTTCTTTTATGAGTTTTCTCGCGATCTTCGAATTTGTACGGGCTTGCCCGGCGCCTTTAGCCATAAAACTATAAATTTTCTTTGCTCGGCACTCTCGCCGGCTCGGGCTTGCTCGGCGCACTTAGCCGTAAAACTATAAATTTCCTTTGCTTGGCACTCTCGCCGGCTCGGGCTTGCTCGGCGCCCTTAGCCGTAAAATAGTATAGATACTTTTTTTTGCTCGGCACTCTCGCCGTACCTCTTTTCCTTGGCACCCTCGCCGTAATTGTCTCTTGCGGGTATCACTAGGTTTCATCGGGTACGAGCCGACTAATTCCCAGGACCCCATAGGCACTCTCGCCTTAGTTGTCTCTTTCGGGTATCGCTAGGTTTCGTCAGGTACGAGCCGACTAGTTCCCAGGATCCCATAGCCACTCTCGCCTTAATTGTCCCTTCCTCGGCACTCTCGCCGGCCCGGGCTTGCTCGGCGCCCTTAGCCGTATATGGGTCTCGACATGTCTCGTCGGACCGGGCTTGCTCGGCACCCTTAGCCGTATATGGACCTCGACATGTTTTGCTAGACCGGGCTTGCTCGGCACCCTTAGCCGTATATGGATCTCGACATGTTTTGCCGAACCGGGCTTGCTCGGCACCCTTAGCCGTATATGGATCTCGACATGTTTTGCCGGACCGGGCTTGCTCGGCACCTTTAGCCGTATATATTTAGTATATATATTATTTATCACTATATTATATGCATATATATATGCTACTATATATATATATATTTTATTATATATATTTTATATATATGTAATTTATGTAATCTTCTCGGCACTCTCGCCGGATCGGGCTTGCTCGGCACCCTTAGCCGTTTTTTTTTTTTTTGAATATGAATATTGCGAAGATATTTTCCCTCCTATTTGGTACTATCGCTGAGCATAGTTGCACACACACTTTGCCAACTTTATAATCTTGCTCGTTCCTTAATAAACAAAAGAAAAACATACACACATAGACATTAAAAAAAAAAAAACCCAAACAAACTTCTATCATCTATTATTATCTACTAACGGCTAAAAAGGTAGCCATCTCCAACCCTTCCTTCGCGCTGAGCAGAGTATGAGCCTTACTCCGGGCTTAATCCTCCTCGACGATCGAGTAGGCTGACGACGCGATTTTCTCCATAGAGTTCCAGCTGGGGCGACCGAAGTTACATTCCGGGCAGAGGTCAGTGTACCACGTAGTACCGAGGATGTAGCACGATCTGCAAAAGCCGCAAGCACGCCCATCTCGGCGTCGGCCAAAACACGGCGGGCGGGTGGAGTTTCCTGCTTGAGTCCTCGTTGGCTTCTCGTAGACCAGGACATTTTTGTCGCACCGCCTGCAGAACTCCATGTCGAGCAGACGACCGCATGGGGCGGGCGCCTGCTGCTCGGGATAGTCGGCTGGGTTCCCTGCCACGAGCAGTGGGGGAAGGTCCTCAAGCCTGACCCTGGTTCCCTTCTCGAGAGTAAACCCCTCGAAACTGGGAAATAGCCTGTTGACCCTCAGGAATTTTATCCCGTGCTCGATGGTGGACAAGTTGCTGACCACTTCGTCTAAGGTGATTCGGTGGCAGCGTGGCAGGCATAGCTTTATGAGCGTCGGGTTGTCCTGCATGATTGTTTTCACCGCGGCGTTGGTGACCTCGTCGCACTCGTCCAGAGTCAAAGTTTCCATCTTCCCTTGAGACCTCCTCGCCAGCCTCAGGAGATCCTCGTCTTCGATCCGCTCACTCAACGGGCTGTAGATACTGAGGTTGCGCCACAGACGGCTGTTCCCTCAAACCTCGTCGCGTAACGACGTGCACACCATCTCCACCGCGAGGAGTTCCTTGGGCATAAGATACGGCAGGACCAGTTCCAACGCGGGGTGTGGTTCACCTGGAATTCTCGACTCCTCCTGATCCCGTTGGCCCTCCGTGGTGTCCTCCTCCATTGGACATGGCTCGCTGCTTTCCGGCCATTGCTCGTGCTTCCAGAAGTCCGTCATCTCGTGATCATCTCCTCCTCGTGCCCCCGTTGCGTCCTCCTTGGGCCATCCCCAGTCTTCATCCACGATCATTTCCGACTCGTCTGTGTGGCTTTGGCCAGTAACTCCTTCTCTGAGCGCCATCTTTTCCTCGTGTGCTTTCTCAACCTGTATCGCGAAAATACTAGCAAAATATTGGTTTCGGAGTAAGAAAGGAACTTTTATTTTCTGGGTGGAGAGATTGGTACTTATCTGGGAGTTAACTGAGTTGGTTTTTATTTCCGCAGACTTGTTCTTCCTGATCCTTTCCAAACTTCCCATTTTATAACCGTTGATTGCTTCGCGCGCAACTCTTTGTATTCTCTGTTTCGCTGTCACCTCACAACGCTTCGGGAGTTGCTCCGATTCATTGATACGCGTGCACTCCTTTTTTTGATTAACCGTCTATCAATCGGCCTCTCTTAAATGCAAGGAGTCCGTACGTCTCCCCTTCTTACGTCACTCCTGCCCCTTGAGTTGCCTCTTTATGCTCTGCTCGCTATTTTCGCGTGCTCAGCCATCGCCTCGAGCACGTCGCTGACGACGGCGTCGTTTGATAACGTCATGCTCCACCAAATTCCTGGCTGTGAGTTAGAAAGAAAACAAAGCCCCTCGGTGGGCGCCAAACTGTAGAGGGCGATTTTCACCACCCTTTTCCAGTCACAAAGATAATCACCAAATAACAAACAAACAACAATAATTGATGAATATCTCTATTTTATTATATTTTCCGAAAATGAGCTTGGTTTTCTTCCGTTGAATAGCTGGATAGATGAAGGACCATGAACATCAATTTTCTCTATTTCCTTAGCATTTTCTATTACAAGATTTCTTTCTCTCTTTCCGGGCCTTTTTTCTCTATTTTTTCGAACCTTTACAAATAAGGCTTATCTTGCCTTTTATAGAGTCTACATTACATCCCCCTCGCATCCTTCCTGCCTTTTTCTCTTTAATCATTCACTCTCTGGCGTGATTTGAGGGCAGCATGGTTAATCCTTGCTTTATGTCACTTCCGAGCAGGCTGCCGTTATGGGTAGGTGCGCCTCATTAAATGCGCATCCCGTCAACCGTCATTCGGCTCTGCAAGCCTCGGGGATGTTCCTCCTCGGGGATAATCCCCCTCGGGTGACGACCTTCCTCGCCTCCCCTCATGTCGTTTGCGGACAAAACGACACGAGTTGTGTTGAGGATGGATTTGACCAAATACGACCTTAACAAGTACATTTAGTACTCCCACAACCGTTATTTTGGGATTAGACGATTGACTGGGATAAGTTGCATAATGGCAGATATGGACAATATCTTTATGATATTCTTATTGTGTTTCTAGGGAAACAAACAAGAACTCATGATCAACTCATTAGATTCATCAACTTTTGAGTGAGTGGTTTGTATGAATCATAAGACTAAGATGGTGTCATCAAAAGGGCAGTACAGAAACATTGATACCCTCTTGTTGAGTATCATAATAACACGAAAACCTATTATACCACATATCTGATTAAATCAATGGACACCTGTGTTCAGGAAGATAAATATCATACACACTTGAGAGTTCAGCCGAGAGCTATAGTGGAATATAATCGAGGTTGGTAAAAGCCTACACTTTTACCGTAGCTCGAGTGTGTACGTCCATTAGTCCCCTTTGTAGCTCCATAAGGATGACATCGCAAATAATATTCAAATGTGCCATTTGAATATGATAATTTCAAATAAGATTTAATTTGTGATAGTCTATTCACAAATTACTAATTACCCTAAATAGTGGCAAAAGTACCAAAGTTTGGTATGCCAATTAAAACTGAAAAACATGTATGAATTTGATCCTAAGACATTCCTAGGAATGTGGAAAATTAAATTCTGATACAGATATATTTTTGAATCGTGTCAATCGGACTTACGGTTTAAGATTTATGACAATAACTGTTTTTAGTCCTTGACTAAAATTGACACTGTTATTTAAATAGAAATTAGAGAAATTAAATATTGGTATTTATACCATATATATTTAATAAGAGAAAATAATGAAAATCGAATTATATATATATATATATATATAGTTTTTGATTTCAATAAACTAAATCTTGAAAAATAAAGATTTGAATCTTTGAGTGAATATCTCCAAATTGGTTGAGAGATTTTCTCTATGTTGGTTAAGGTTTTTCTTATAAATAGAGAGGCCCTAAACCAAAAACTACGCAACACTCATTCTCATTGAGAATTTTCGAATTTTTTTTTCTCTCTCTCTCTCTCTCTCTCTCTCTCTCTGTGTGTGTGTGTGTGTGTGTGTGTGTGTGTTTAGGGTTTATTCCCTCAAGGTTTTTCATTAGGGTTTTAGTGTTTTATCCAGTAGGAGCCCACACATCCCCGCAACGTAGTCCCGGAGAATACATCGGAAGGCTTCTGGATATTCTTCCTCACAGAAAATCAAAAATCACTGAAGATCGGAGTCATAAGATTTTCAAGAATCAAGAATCGTGTCAAGAAACCTCCAATAATAAGGTACATGATTTTGTATATTTATTGATTATGTTTTTTATTTGCTTATACTCATCGCTCGGTATTAAAATCTTTTCGTTGAAAATTAAAATAACTAATTCATCTCGATCGGGACAAATTAATTTGATTGATATTGTACGAGACGGTTTTGACAGGATTATTGGTATGGGTTTCTAATCCAGAAAATATATTTAAAGGTCAAACCGTATACTTAATCTGAAATTCTAATTAATTAGGAGTCGGTGGGGATCTTTGATATCTAGATACGCAGATACGACTCGGAACCGGTATCACAGATCGATTCCGATTCCAAACAGAATTGGCATCAGTGCGAATCGACTTCCAATAAATACCCTAAAAAGTTTAATAAATAAAATCTTTATATTTTCAAGATTTGAAATCACTATAACCATAATTCGAAAATCATTATGATTATTTTCTTAATTAAATATTCTGGGAATTAAATCCAATATTTATTTTCTCTCAAATTCATCGCTGGTAAAAACAGCGGCTATTTCGGCCTTCGCAAAAAAACAATTTTGACCATAACTCTCGAAAGGTACATAAGAATTGCACGATTCAAGATGATAAATTCACAAAATTTTATTTCCCATAATCCTAGAATTATCTACGGGTCAAATTCAATTATCAATTTTTCACATTCCCTGTCAGTACCAAAAACTTTGGTACTTTTGCCACTTTTAGGTTAATCAGAGAATTCGTGACAACAATCATGAATCACTCTTGATTGGATCTAATCAATGTTTAACTAATATAATAAACATATTTGCGGTGTCATCCTTATGGAGCTACAAAAGGGACAAATGGACAACACACCCGAGCTACAGTGAAAGGGTAGAACTTTCACCAACTTCGGTAACTTTCCACTATAGCGCGAAGCTGAACTCTCAAGTGTGTATAATTATATCTTCCTGGTCACAGGTGTTCATTGATACAATCAGATATCTAAATTGATCAGTTTTCGTATTATTATTATTATGATTCTCATCAAAAGGGTAAATATATTATTACCGTTATGCCCTTTTGACGATACTACCTTAATCTATGATTTATTGCAACTACTCACTTATCGGGTTATGAATCCGTAAGCTGGCCATGAGTACTTATTTGCTTCCCACAAAATCATAATAAGGAAATCATAAAGTTATTATCCATATCTGTAATATGCAGTTTACTACGACCAACCTTCCGATACCAAAATAAAAGTGCTGGGATACTTGATTGTAAACTGAAACGATTAAATCAAAGATCGTTTAAGTTAAACCGTATAAACCCACATTACCTAAGGACATCAACCGATTTCATCTGATCATCTTAGCGACCTTATCGTACTTTCATCAGTGACGGACTTACATGATGATTTTGGATATAAGTCAGTCCCTGTCCAGTATGAAGACACTTCATACCCGATGAACTTACCAGTGCATGGACAGCACTCTGACCCGGTAATAGGTCGCAACATAAATGTGATATATTAAGTTCACCAATAGTCGTTCCCGATCAGAAGTTCCAACTTCCGATCTAGACTATGGACCAATATTAAGTTCTTTATTTATTTATGTTAGTCAAACCTCCTCACACAAAGACCCAGTATGATGACTTTAACATAAATGCAAATTTTAAAGAACTAAGGATCAAACATTCAATTTGATAATTATATCTATAATCCGTAGATAACTACATAAGATTAACATTAATAAGAACCTTTCATTCCTAGGTAAACGACCATAATCTTATACAAGCGGGATTAGCATCTGAATACAGGGCATATACAGAATATGTCCAACAGATGATGCATCTGACGTAGAGTTTGTTGATGTCGATACGTCCGATGTCGTCAAGGAGAAGGGCGCTGGCAGGGACTTTGTTGATAAGGCGCCCATTGCTGAGGAAGGACCTCAGGCGAGAGTCTTGCCATCGTGGGCTTTGCCGCTGGCGAGGGTCCTCCTGCTGACGAGACGCTCAGACAGCGTTGCTACTGCGTTTTGGCCTTCTGTCGTAAGCTTATGCTGCGCAGCCATGTCTCTGATTCTGCTTTGACGTCCTTCCTTTCTCTTCATGGATTGTCATATCTCGCCGGTCTTTGAGTTCCTCCTGCAGCGAGCTTCCTTGTGATCGTGTCCTTGGTTTTCTCCCGGTGCACTTGGAGAGTCTTCGTCTGGGGATGGGCCTTCCTCTTCGCCTGTTCGTCCGTGATCTTTTGATGTCGCTTGGCGTGCCAGCCTTCCAGGTTGCGCCAGGATCCTTTTGCAGCTTGGCGACGTGCTTCTCGGCTTGGCGGGTTTATTCTCGTCGTCCTCTCACGGTCAAAGAGTTTTGCACTGCTTTTCGCTTATACTGTCGTGCCTCGGAAGCTGGGGAATATGTGGTGTCTTCGTCGTATGTTCGTCTGGAGTTGCCTCGTTGCTGGGTAGATCCCAAATGGCGCCGTCAATGGGTTTGGGCTCTGGCGTCTCTGCTTGGTTCGTATTTGCCTGATTTCAGCTCTCGACTGCTACATCCGTCGTATGAGCATACGTCTGGTTCGGGGGCTTTTGGTAGCCTGATCTTGGAGCTGGTGAAGAAGGGCAGTCTACTTTCCTTCGCGGAGTCTCGGCGGGCTTCATTGCAGATTCGCTGGGTGGTTTCGTCGATGTCGATGAGGCCGATGCGTATGCTCCGATTCCTCTTCAGGTGCTTCCTCCCGCTGAGGGTGATATGCCTCATGCCTCTTCGCGGGAAGGCGTTCGTCATTCTTCGAGGGCGGATGTTCGTCGTTCTTTTAAGGAAAGTGTTCGTCATTCTTCTTCGGCGAAGACTTCGTCGAAGGCGAAGGTTCCTACTCCTGAGCAGCGTATTCCTTCGGTGGTCATCCATCCTTCGGCTGCTCCAGCTTCGTCGACTCCTGCAGGTATAATTCCTTTTGCTTGGTCTTCAATAGTTGTATTGATCTCCATTGCTTCATTCGTCGTTGTGCAGGTTCTTCTGGCTTCAGGAAGTTCGTTCCTCAGATGCATCCTCGGGCTTCTGCTGCTGCTCATGTCGCTCATGTTGCTCCGACCTCGAATTTGTCTGGCGAGGGTCTTGATGATCGTACCTTCCGTCTCATGAAGCGACGATTATCGTCAGAGAAGGCGTCTAAATCTCGTCGTTCGCCGTCTCCTGGCAAGGATGGGGATTCTACTCATCGGGTTTGTCAGCACGGTGCTGGTCTTGGTGGGACGTCATCTCCGGTTGTGGCCACGGGGGGCGATTTTGGCGTGACGCACCTGCTCCTGCTGTTGTTCCTCCGTCTGGCGAGGTTCCTGAGTCCGGCGGTTCGTCGAGCGTCGAGCGTGCAGTGAGCCTCAAGTGTCTCTCCGTGGAGAGTGTGTCAAGTCTTCATCCTCAAGCGTTTGCGTCGGCTGTGGGTGCTTTAGATCCGGCTTTAGTCGTCGAGGATTCCTTCTGTCAGGAGAGGGTACGTACTTTTTTGCATTCCTGCTTACTTCGTCGCATTGCTCTTCCTTATGCTCGTCATTTGTGTTATAGGCCTTGATTTCGTCGGCGGAGGTGGATCATCGTCTTGAAGCTTCCAATACCCTGTGTACGTCCTTGAAGGGCGTCTTGAAGAAGGTCGCTACTGAGCATGACGCGCTGCAGCGCGAGGTAACCAAGGCGAGGCTCGAGGTCAAGGTCTCCAGGGCTGATGGCGCGCGAGGGTTGTCGAGCCGTTGAAGATGAGCTTCGTGTGGCAAAGGACCGGGTCGCGGCTTTGAAGGCTTCCTTGGCGAGGCGCGACTCCCGGATTGAGCGTCTTCAGAATGATGTCTCCGAGGCTGCTTCTTCCCATGCTAAGCTGAAGGCGGATGCTGATGCGAGTCTAACTGAGACAGAGGCGACGTGGCACGCAGCTTCCGACGAGGTGTACTAGTCGGGCTTCGCGGATTGCCAGGCGGCTACTCTTCAGGAGAATGGTCATCTTGCTCTTTCCTTCAGGTTCCTTGACGTCCTTGGTGCTCCGGACTCCGTTCGCGATGTGGAGCCGCTCAACTTGGTGCTTCCCAGAGATTAGTTTCTCTTTTCTTCGCCTTTTATGATTTCTAGACATATTCGGGCTTTGTTTAGCCTTACTCCTTGGCTTGGCATGTTTGTTCGGTGTGTTTTTCCTTTTGCGTACCTATTTGATGCCATTTAAGCATTTTAGTATAATTTGAACTTTGAGTTCCTTGGCGAACTTCCTTCCATGGTGAGCTCCTCGTCGAGGAAAAGTCCTTGTCTTAGCGAAGCTCCTCGTCCGGGCGAACTTCCTTCCTTGGTGAGCTCCTCGTCGAGGCAAAGTCCTTGTCTTGGCAAAGCTCCTCGTCGGGGCAAAGTCCTTGGCGAAGTCCAATCTTAATGAAGCTCCGAGCTTATCTTGATGATTCTTCGCGATTTCCCTCCTTGACGAGCCCCTATGACGAGGGAAGACCTGCAAAAAAGGGTAGATCGGGCCCGTGCCCCGTCGCTTATTGTTGGGCGAGGCTGCCTACGTATCTCAGTTTAAGAGAATCATGTCCCACGTAGTTCAGGGTTAGTGATAAATGGCGGGTGAATGATGATGTGGTTTGACTCGTCGGAAGTGCCAACGTTGGCGGTGCAGGGGTTACCCTAGGCTGAGCGGCGATGGTATTACCGGCGTGAGATGCTCCCTGACAACCTTGTCGGTGTTGGCAAGCTCGTTGTGGCGAGGGCCGTAACCTGGCGAGGGATGCTCCTTGTCGACCTCGTCGGTGTTGGCGAGCTCGTTGTGGCGAAGGCGTTAACCTGACGAGGAACGCCTTCGTTGATTCGTCGAACAACCCTCCTATTGAGGCTGAGACTCAACTCTAGATCTCTTCTCAGATGAGCCTCTCCTGGCGAGCTCTCAATGCTCGCTGGAGAAGAGGACGAGTTTTAGAGAGAGAAAGTTAGAGAGAGAAGCTCTGGAAAAAGCTGTGAGTGAGTGCGAAAATGAGGGGGGGAAGACTCCTATTTATAGGAAAACCAATTCCCTGAAATTGCACATCAGGGGGCCTGCGAATTTCTCTCCTGTCATAGAGGCCTTGCCGCGGCTCCTAGCCCTGTCGAAGGGCTCGTCGGTGCTTCTTGGTTGGTCTTTGATGTCTTTTGGTTGTCCGCGGGTTTGTATGTTGAGTCCGGGGGAATCTGGAGGATTTCTCGGGGGTTTTCGTAAGTTCGGATCTCCTCGTCGTGTGGAATAATTGTAAGTTATCCATTTGTCAAGGTGTGGCGAGGATGCTTGCCAGACCAGGGTCTTCGTCAGGCGAGGGTACCTTGTCAGGCGAGGATGCTCGTCGGGCCATGGTACCTTGTCAGGCAAGGTACCTCGTCAGGCCATGGTACTTCATCAGACGAGGTGTCTTTCAAGTATTTTGTCTTCTTCGTCTTTTTTACTCCGGGCCTCGCCAATGTCTTGTTTCGTGGGCTTTTGGTTTTTTGACTTCGCCGGCGGGCTTTGACGGCTTTGACTTTTATTAATGGGCTTTGACCTTTTGCCAAAAGAGACCCAATTTTTATATGTTCTAAAAATGCATATAACAATCAAGTTTTTCTTTTATTTCTGTTTCTGTTAGTCATATTAGGAATCAGTTTAGATTTTATAGTATGCTTCTTTTTTTTTTTTTTAAATGTATATGAGTCATTTTTTTAAGGTAAATTTATAGTTATAATAGTATAATAAGCGTCTAAATCTTTCCAATATATCTTGCACATGAGCTTAATATAATAATCACAGCAATGATTCAACTCTTGTAATAATAATAAAAAAAACAAGTTTTGCTTGAAAACGTTTTCTCTTTGTTTATATGCCCTACATCACTGAGTTCAGCCATCGATTCTTATAGTCTCACCTCTCCTCATTTTCTGATCGATTGTTCCTGGTTGCCATTCAATATTTACTCCTCTGTTCTTTGTTTCTTCGTCAGTCTCGGTTAGTCGTCGCCTCTCATCTCGTCCAACCAGTCACCGTCTGGCAGGCATCGGCGTCAATGATTCGTGGTCACCAAGCGAGGCTCTTTGTTTTTGTTTTTTCCGATAGTAATTTTCTAAACCCTAAAAATATAATCGAAGCAAAAATGAAAAGTATGTGTCTAATGTTCTTGATTGTTAATAATTAGATTCTTTGTAAAAGTTACACATAATCGATGTGAAAATGAATGTCTATGGTTACAGATTTATATAATTATTTATCACTGATTTTCGTTGTAAAGTTATTCATCACTAATTTGATGTTATTCTTTGTAAATAATCAAATTAAATATTATTTTACTTTCTATTTTTGACATACCGACACAAGAAGTTTTGGATCTTTGGGTCCGAATTCCGAGTTCCCACTCTACATGTCGAATTGGATATGTATTTTGTGGATCTGGGTTAACTTTTTGGATAGTTGTAGATTATATTTATTGGTTTAATGTTATATTTTTACTGTGGATTGTTAGTATTTTGTGTTTTAATATCAATTAAAAATTGACGTCAATATATGACGGGGCCGTCTTGATTCATTTAAAGAACATGAAAACTCGTAAAGGATAATTTTATTGCAATATATGTTTCATATTTTAATATTGTATCTTAATTTCAAATTTGTGGTATATTAATTTTTGCCCCCCCTTCTGACAATTCCTGGCTTAGCCCTTGCTTCCGACGATCTTAAGGTGCCTCCGGCGACTACCTCGAAAGGTTCCTGACAATCTCACGAGGTTATGGCGAACTTAAAGGGTCCCTGGCGAGATGACAACCACCTTAGAGGCTCTCCGACGACGTCCCTGTCAAGACAAGCGCTCTAGGCGACGTCCTCATGAAGACAAGCTCTCTTGGCAACGATAAGCTCCCTTGAATTTAGTCTTCGGTGACATATTCGCCAAGGCAAGCTCCTAGGTCGACGTGCAACTACTCGCCAACAAACTCGAAAAGAGGAATTACTAAATAATCATTGACCAATAAGACAATCCGAGTTCACGTGAATGCTAAGGACACTCCAAAGACGCCTTAGGATCCGACATATGAACTCGAGAAACACCCGAAGGGGATCAAGGCAACGTAACAACCCTCGTACCTGGCAAGCAAACTCGGCAAGCTCCAGCGAATTTCTGCATAAGACATCTTCAAGGAATATTCTTTTTAGTGTGAGTTTAAGCTTGACTTGGCTCAACTCCTAGCAGAGATTTCCCCACCAGGGAAATCCCCACCAGAACTTCCCCTAGCAGAGAAGAGCCCGAGCAGAGATCTTCCTAGCAGGAGTTCTCCTACCAGAGAGCTCCCCACTAGAGATGGGTCCGACCAGAGACTTTCCCCAGCAGGAAAGGATCCGACCAGGAATGCTCGTACCAGAGATGCTCCTAGCAGAAGAGCTCCTACCAGGAGTTACCCGAGCAGAAAGACACCCTAGCAGCCCTGCTAGGGTCACCCGACCAGAAGTCATCGAAACCCATTCTAGAAGGTGCCAAACTTGAGGAGCAAGTTTGGAGATCTGATTTGATTTGGTTTCCTGATTCAGTTAGGATTTGAATGTAAATGTAAAAGATTTGATTGAGTTTATTTTAGGAAGTTTAACTAGGGTTTCGTTCTGGTCTCCTATAAATACTAGTGTTAGTGTTTATTTTTTGTAACTCCATTATTGCAATTTTTGCCTTCATCAAAGAGAATTCTTTCTCCCAAAGTTGTCTTCTTCCTTTGTTCGTGCTCTTTGTGTGTTCTTTGGTTGCAGATCCATTCCCATTGGGAACCAACAATTGGTATCAGAGCTAAGGTGCCAAAGAAGATGTCGTCACCAAGCGAGTCCACCGGAGGAGAGCTGACGACGGCGACGAAGATCGGATCAAAGGAAGGGAACGTGACGCTTCATTACCCGATGCTCACGAAGAGCAATTACTCGGTGTGGGCGTTGAAGATGCGAGTGAACTTGCAGGCGCAAGGAGTTTGGGAGGCTGTGGAAGGCAGCGATGTCGAAGGGCGCAAGGAGAGGATGGCACTAGCCGCTATCTACCAAGGAGTTCCGGAAGATGTCCTTCTCATGATCGCCGAGAAGGATTCCGCAAAGGAGGCGTGGTTGACGCTTCGAACCATGCACATGGGCGCAGATCGCGTCAAAGATGCGAAGATCCAAACCTTGAAAAGTGAATTCGAGGTTCTTCGGATGAGGGACGGCGAGTCCATTGACGACTTTGCCATGAAACTCACGTCCATTGTGACAAGGATACGCTCGCTGGGAGACAAGATGAAGGAGACCACCGTCGTCAAGAAGTTTCTCCGAGCAGTGCCTCACAAGTACATGCAAATCGTGACATCGATTGAGCAGTTCGGCGACCTCACGACCATGACGGTCGAGGAGGTTGTTGGTCGCCTCAAAGCCCACGAGGAGAGAGTTCGGGGTTATGGTAACAGAGAAGAGGAGAAGCGCCTTCTGCTCACGCATGAAGAGTGTACGGCCAGACAGAAGAAAAGCGGGGGAGCAGACTTTTCTTCTAGCTCCTCTGGTCGGAGTAGCTACAGTGGAGACAGTCGAGGACGTGGTAAAGGTCATGGACGAGGGCAAGGTCGGGACACGCGAGGTCGCGGCAGTGGTGTACCCCTTCAGGAAAGCACGACCAGGAGAGACAAGAGCACAGTGAAGTGCTATAATTGTCAGAAGCTTGGGCACTTTGCTTCAGAGTGTCGCAGCAAGTACCACAAAGAGGAAGTGAATCTGATGAGATTCAATGAAGACCAGCTGGCTCTGATGTTTGCCGAACAGGAGGTGAACCTGGACGGACAATAAGACGAGGAGACGATCCTCGTAGGTGAGAGAGAGCAGACCTGCCCGGAGAGCAGAGAGCAGACATGCCCAGAGAGCAGAGAGCAGACCTGCTCGGAATCCGAGCAGAGACCAGAGACCAGACAAAAGAGACTAGAGACAAGACACCAGAGACCAGAGAGCAGACCAGCTCGGAGATGGTGTTCCTGATCAAGGACAAGGTTATTGCGAACCTCCTCGTTGACGGAGAGCAGAAAGTCTCTACCGATGTCTGGTACCTTGACAATGGCGCGAGCAACCACATGACAGGAGACCGAGCTAAGTTCGAAGAGCTCGATGAGAAGATCACAGGGAACGTGAAATTTGGCGATGGCTCGATCGTCGAAATTAGAGGCAGAGGGTCCATCCTGTTTGTATGCAAGAACGGGGACCAACGCCTCATGACCCAGGTCTACTATTGGATCCCAATTCACGGATCTGCAAAGAACACGAATAACACCAAAAGAAATCGAACAGAAAAAATAAAGGACACAAACTTTTGGGAGAAGAAATTCTCTTGATTAATAATCGAAGGCAATACAAGAAGATAAACTCAAAATTCTAATGGACTCTACTCATTACAAAGTGTACAATGCTAGGTTTATATAGCCTCTCATAGGCGAAACCCTAGCTACCCAAATCGCACACAATCAGGAAACTACCCTAAATAATCTCGCCGAATCTTTGACTTGATTTGCTTGCTCCTCAAGCTACGCGTCTTCCTTTCTGGGTAGAGTTTCCTTTTCCTGCCCGGACAGTCTCTCTGTCCCCGAGCTGACCTGCTCGTATGCTCCGGGCTGAGCTTGCCTTCTATCCAGACACTATGCTCGAGTTCACCCGAGCTGGGCTGAACGGCTGCCCGTCTTCTGTTCTGGTCGGTACCCGGGCTGACTCCTCGCAAGTGTTTCTGACCGTCCTGGGTTCTGGTCGTCACCCGGACTAAGTCAAGCTTAAGCTCACATTCTCCCCCGTAAGCTTGACTTGCTTCCACTCTCTTTACTCCGAGCAGCTTTCTCATCTCTTCGAACTTGACTCTCCCTAGAGCCTTAGTAAGAATGTCTGCCCGTTGCTCCCTCGTGTTGACGAACTCCACGATGATCTCTCGCTTCTCCACACACTCACGAATGTAGTGAAACTTCGTGTCAATGTGTTTGCTCCGTCCATGGAGCACTGGATTCTTCATCAACGCAATTGCAGACTTGTTGTCCACGTAGAGAGTAGCTGGTCTCTGCTCGGATCCGGTCACTTCACTAAGAAGCCCCTTCAACCACATAGCTTGACATGCTGCTGCGGTTGCCGCCATGAACTCTGCTTCGCATGAGGATAGAGCTATTGTCTGCTGCTTTTGAGACTGCCAGGTGATCAGGTTTCCGTTGAGGTAGAACGCCATCCCTCCGGTACTCTTCCTGTCATCGATATCACCGGCCAGATCACTGTCCGTAAAGCCGACTAGTACTTCTGCTCCACTTCCTCGGTTGTACTGGATCCCGTAGTCCGTCGTGCCCTTCACGTAACGCAAGATGTGCTTCACCGCCTGCTGGTGTGCACTCGTGGGCTTCTCCATGTATCGACTGACTATCCCGACTGCGTGTGAAATGTCTGGTCGGGTGTGGGTGAGATACCTCAGGCACCCGATCACGCGTCTGTACTCCGTGGGATCCACTCTTCTCCCTTCAGCATCCTTCCCGAGCTGCAGCTTCGCCTCCATAGGGTACTTGCTCGAGTTACAGTCCGCCATCTCGAACTGTTTAAGGATCTTCTTCGCATAGGCCGACTGCTTCAGCGTAATGCAGTCCTTCTTCTGTTCCACCTCGAGACCGAGGTAGTACGAAAGTAATCCGAGGTCACTCATCTCGAATTCGGCCATCATCTGCTGCTTGAATCCATCTACGCCTCCTGCGCTGGATCCTGTGACGATCAGGTCGTCCACATACACTCCCACGATCAGAGTTTCCTGCCCGGTACTCCTGGTGTAGACTGCCTGCTCGCTCAAGCACTTTGTGAATCCAAGATTCTTCAAGCTCTTGTCAAGGCGGATGTTCCACGCTCTTGGTGCTTGTTTCAACCCGTATAAGGCCTTGGATAGCTTGTACACCTTCTGCTCCTTGCCCGTGACGCCGAACCCCTCTGGTTGCTTGACGTACACTTCTTCTTCGAGGTCACCGTTTAGGAATGCCGATTTGACATCCAGATGGTGAATTTCCCAACCTCGATGAGCTGCTAGGGCTAGGATGAGTCTGATCGTGTCCAGTCTAGCTACTGGAGCAAAGACTTCCTCAAAGTCTATGCCTTTCTTCTGCACGTAGCCTTTAGCTACCAGTCTTGCCTTGTGCTTAAGGACATTCCCCTCAGTGTCCTTCTTCAGCTTATACACCCACTTCAGGCCGATGGGATTATGACCTTTGGGCAGGTCGGTAAGCTCCCATGTCCTGTTCTTCTCAATGGACTCCATCTCCTTCTTCATTGCTTCCTGCCACTCCTGCTTGGCTGCTGCCTCCTGGTAATTGGCTGGTTCTTCTGCACACAACAAAGAAAGTTCCTCCAGGCTCATCTCCACTTCTTGAGTCTGATCGTAGACGTCTGCTAGAGGTCGGAATCCTCTTGGGCCGTCTTTTATGGAGGAATCTCCCGAGCTGGACGGGCTGGTCCTGCTCGGACTTGGTGTCCTGGGTGTATCCGGGGTGCTCTTTCCCGGGCTGGGTTCTCTCGTTTCTGGCAAGACTGTTCCCGAGCTGGGTGTTCCGGGCTTCTCTTGCTCGGCAACATCCTGGTCGTCTTCGACAATGAACTCCACTGAGTTCTGCTCGGGTTCTCCCTTCTCGTCGCGCCAATCCCACTTCATCTCCTCTTCGAACACAGCATCTCTGCTCACTTGGAGTCTGCCGCGTCGTGGATCGTAGAGTCTGTGTGCCTTGCTTCCTTCTTCAACGCCAAGGTACACCATCTTCTGACTCCGGTCGTCCAGCTTCTTGAGATGTGGCCCCGCAATCTTCACGTGTGCGGTGCACCCGAACACTTTCAAGTGTTCTAAGTGGGGTTTCTTCCCTTTCCACGCCTGGTAGGGGGTACGCTCTCCTAGCGCTTTGGTCGGCAAACGATTGAGCAGGTAGAACGCATGTCTTACTGCTTCTGCCCAAAACCGGGCTGGAACTTGCATGCTCTTGAGCAAGCTCCTCGCTGTGTTCATCACAGTCCGGTTTTGTCTTTCCACCACGCCATTTTGTTGGGGTGTGTGAGGTGCGGACAGGTGACGCTGAATTCCTTCCTGGTCGCAGAACTCTCCGAACTGCTGGGAAGTGAATTCTCTTCCTCGGTCTGTACGCAAGACCTTTAACCTGTGCACCGAGTCATTCTCCACGATCTTCTTGAACTTCTTGAAGACCTCAAAGGCTCCGCTCTTTTCCTTAAGCATATAAACCCACATCCAGCGACTGTAATCATCAACAAGTAAAAGAAAGTACCTGTTACCTGCCAATGTTGCTGGGGTGACTGGACCACATAGGTCTGCATGCACCAACTGTAGGGGTCTCTCTGCTCGGAATTTGGCCTTGATCGGAAACGGTATCCTCGCCTGCTTCGCGATCATGCAGCACTCACATAGCTGGTCGGGGTGTTCTATCTTGGGAACCCCGAAGGCCATCTTCTTCTCGCCCATCGTCTTGAGCGCGTGAAAATTCACGTGTCCGAGCCGTGCGTGCCATAGCCAAGCCGGGTCTGCCATCGATGCCATAAGACAGACGGGCTGGCATGTCTTCAGGAGAATCTTGTAGAGTCTGTTGGGTGTTCGCTCCACCTTCATCAACAGCTCTCCTTCCTTGGTCCACATCTTCAGGTAGGACCCTTGCAGCAACACCGTGTTCCCGATCTCAGTCATCTGTCCTAGACTGATGATGTTGCTTTTCAACTTCGGGATGAAATACACCTGGGTCATCAGACGCTGGTCGCTATTCTTGCACTCGAACAGGATCGACCCTCTGCCTCTGATCTCTACGACTGATCCATCGCCGAATTTCACGCTGCCCGTGATCTTCTCATCGAGCTCTTCAAACTTAGCTCGGTCCCCAGTCATGTGGTTGCTAGCTCCGTTGTCTAGATACCATACGTCGGTACTGACCTTCTTCTCTCCGTCTACGAGGAGGTTTGCAATAACCTTATCCTCGATGAGGAAAACCTTCTCGCTGGTCTTCTCCGGACAGGTCTGCTCGGCCTCTGGGCTGATCGGCACACTGATCACTTCTGCCCGGGCCTTAGCGTCACACTCGCCATTCTGTTCGTCCAGGTGCGTTTCCTGCTCGGCAAACAACAATGCCGGCTGGTCGTCTGGGAATCTTGCTAGATTCGCCTCTTCGCCCTGGTTCCTGCTCCGGCACTCAGATGCAAAGTGCCCAAGCTTCTGACAATTGTAGCACTTCACTGTGCTCTTGTCTCTCCTGGTGGTGCCTTCCTGACGGGTAGATCCACTGCCGCGACCTCGCATGTCCCGACCTCGACCTCGTCCACGACCTTGTCCGCGTCCTCGGACTTCTCCACCAAAGCTGTTCCGACCTGAGGGTCTTGTAGAAAACTCGGCTTCCCCGGTTTTCCGCTGTCTGGCCGTCCACTCTTCATGCGTAAGCAGGAGGTTCTTCTCCTCATCTTTGTCACCGTAACCCCGAAGTCTCTCTTCGTGGGCCTTGAGACGACCAACAACCTCCTCGACCGACATGGTCTTGAGATCGCCGAACTGCTCGATCGATGTCACGATCTGCATGTACCTGTGAGGCACTGCTCGGAGAAACTTCTTGACGACGGTGGTCTCCTCCACCTTGTCTCCCAGCGAGCGTATGCCGGTCACAATGGACGTGAGCCGCATAGCGAAATCATCAATTGATTCGCTCTCCCTCATCCTCATGACCTCAAACTCACTCTTCAAGGTCTGGACCTTTGCCTCCTTGACGCGATCTGCGCCCATGTGCATGGTCTGAAGAGTTTTCCATGCTTCCTTCGCGGAATCTTTCTCGGCAAGCATGAGAAGAACTTCTTCCGGAACTGCTTGGTAGATAGCGGCTAGAGCCATTCTTTCCTTGCGCCCTTCGAAACCGCCGTTCTCTACGGCCTCCCATACTCCCTGCGCCTGCATATTCACCCTCATCTTCAACGCCCACACGGCGTAATTGCTCTTCGTGAGCATGGGGTAATGGAGTGTAACTGTGCGTTCTCTGGAGTCTGGTTTCTGCGCAACCAAAGCTCTGTCGATCGGTGACTCTGATGATGAAGACATGTTCTTCGATTGAAGCTCTGATACCACTTGTTGGATCCCAATTCACGGATCTGCAAAGAACACGAATAACACCAAAAGAAATCGAACAGAAAAAATAAAGGACACAAACTTTTGGGAGAAGAAATTCTCTTGATTAATAATCGAAGGCAATACAAGAAGATAAACTCAAAATTCTAATGGACTCTACTCATTACAAAGTGTATAATGCTAGGTTTATATAGCCTCTCATAGACGAAACCCTAGCTACCCAAATCGCACAAAATCAGGAAACTGCCCTAAATAATCTCGACGAATCTTTGACTTGATTTGCTTGCTCCTCAAGCTACGTGTCTTCCTTTCTGGGTAGAGTTTCCTTTTCCTGCCCGGACAGTCTCTATGTCCCCGAGCTGACCTGCTCGTATGCTCCGGGCTGAGCTTGCCTTCTATCCGGACACTCTGCTCGAGTTCACCCGAGCTGGGCTGAACGGCTGTCCGTCTTCTGTTCTGGTCGGTACCCGGGCTGACTCCTCGCAAGTGTTTCTGCCCGTCCTGGGTTCTGGTCGTCACCCGGACTAAGTCAAGCTTAAGCTCACATCTACTACATCCCAAAGCTGAAAAGTAATATCATCAGCCTCGGACAGATGACAGAGATCGGCAACACAGTGGTGATGTCTAGTCCCTATCTGAAGATGTGGAACAGAAGTGGCAACCTGCTGATGAAGGTGAAGAGAACGCCGAACAGGTTGTACAAGATTCTCCTGGAGACAGGCCAGCCCGTCTGCTTATTGGCTTCCCTAGCAGACCCGGCCTGGTTGTGGCATGTGAGACTTGGGCACGTAAACTTATACGCGCTCAAGATGATGGGCAAGAAGGAGATGGCCTTTGGGGTTCCCAAGATTGAACACCCCAACCAGCTATGCGAATGTTGCATGATCGCGAAACAGGCTTGAGTGCCATTCCCGATCAAGGCCAAGTTCCGAGCAGAACGACCCCTTCAACTGGTTCATGCGGACCTCTGTAGTCCAATCACCCCAGCAACTCTAGCCGGAAGTAAGTATTTCCTACTACTTGTTGACGACTACAGTCGCTGGATGTGGATCTACACGCTCAAGGAGAAGAGTGGAGCCTTTGAAGTCTTCAAGAAGTTCAAGAGGCTCGTGGAGAATGGGTCGAACACAAGATGAAGGTCTTGAGAACAGACCGAGGTGGAGAGTTCACATCCCAGCAGTTCGGAGAGTTCTGCGATGAGAAAGGAATCGAGCGCCACCTGACCGCACCATACACTCCCCAGCAGAACGGTGTGGTGGAGAGACGAAACCGGACAGTGATGGACACAACGAGGAGCTTGCTGAAGAGTATGCAAGTACCAGCGAGGTTTTGGGGAGAAGCATTAGACACGCGGTCTATTTGCTTAACCGTTTGCCAACGAAGGCACTAGGAGAGCGTACTCCCTACTAGGCATGGAATGGGAAGAAACCTCACTTGGAGCAATTGAGAGTGTTTGGGTGCACCGCACACGTGAAAACTGTGGGTCCCCATCTCAAGAAGCTCGATAATAGGAGTCAGACGATGGTGTACCTTCGTGTTGAAGACGGAAACAAGGCACACAGACTCTTTGACCCCCGACGCGGCAAGATCCAGGTGAGCAGAGATGTCATGTTCGAAGAAGAGAAGAAGTGGGATTGGCGCGACGAGAATGGAGACCCCGAGCAGAACTCAGTTGAGTTCGTAGTCGAAGAAGAAGAAGAAAGAGTTGCCGAGCAGGAAGGTGCCCCTACCAGCTCATCCAGCTCGGGCCCTCCTCCAGCTCGGGTAACCCCTCTAGCTCGGGTATTCCTACCAGCTCTGGTCCCCCCACCAGCTCAGGTACCCCTACCAGAGACTCCTGCCCGGGCACACCCAGGACACCCAGTCCGAGCAGACTCAGCTCGTCCAGCTCAGGAGATTCCTCGATCAAGGATGGCCCAAGGGGATTTCGTCCCCTAGCAGAAGTCTACGAAGAGTCTCAGGAAGTGGAGATGAACCTAGAAGAGTTGTCCTTGTTGTGCGCTGAGGAGCCAGCCAACTACCAAGAGGCAGCTACCGAGCAGGAATGGTAGGAAGCAATGGAGAAGGAGCTGGAGTCTATAGAGAAGAACAGGACGTGGGAGCTCACTGACCTGCCCAAAGGTCAGAAGCCCATTGGCTTGAAATGAGTTTACAAGCTCAAGAAGGACACCGAGGGGAATGTCCTAAAGCACAAGGCAAGGCTAGTAGCCAAAGGCTACGTGCAGAGACAAGGAGTCGACTTCGAGGAAGTCTTTGCTCCTGTGGCAAGACTAGACACGATCAGACTCATCCTAGCCCTAGCAGCTCATCGAGGTTGGGAGATTCACCACATGGATGTCAAATCGGCATTCTTAAATGGTGACCTCGAAGAAGAAGTCTACGTCAGTCAACCTGAAGGTTTTGGCATCAAGGGCAAGGAGAAGAAGGTGTACAAGCTCTCCAAGGCTCTATACGGGCTACGTCAAGCTCCAAGGGCGTGGAACATACGCCTCGACAAGAGTTTGAAGAGTCTTGGATTCACAAAGTGCTCCAGGGAGCAGGCAGTGTACACCAGGAGCAGCAGAGAAGAAGTTCTGGTCGTCGGAGTTTATGTGGACGACCTGATAGTCACTGGATCCAGCGCAGGAGGCGTAGAAGGATTCAAGAAGCAAATGATGGCCGAGTTCGAGATTAGCGATCTTGGACTACTTTCTTACTACCTCGGCATCGAGGTAGACCAGAAGAAAGACTGCATTACGCTGAATCAGTCGGCCTACGCAAAGAAGATCCTCAAGCAATTCGAGATGGCGGATTGCAACCCGAGCAAGTATCCAATGGAGGCAAAGCTGCAGCTCGGGAAGGATGCTGAACGAGGAGAAGTGGATCCCACAGAGTACAGACATTTCTCAGCAGTCGGGATAGTTAGCCGTTTCATGGAGAAGCCCACAAGCGCACACCAGCAGGCCGTGAAGCATATTTTGCGCTACGTGAAGGGAACGACGGACTATGGGATTCAATATAGGAGAGGCAAGGGAGCAGAAGAGCTAGTCGGCTTCACTGACAGTGATCTGGCCGGTGAAATTGATGACAGGAAGAGTACCGGAGGGATGGCGTTCTACCTCAACGGGAACCTAATCACCTGGCAATCTCAGAAGCAGAAGACTGTAGCTCTATCTTCGTGTGAAGCGGAGTTCATGGCAGCCACCGCAGCAGCATGTCAAGCTATATGGCTGAAGAGGATTCTGAGTGAAGTGACTGGAGACGAGCAGAAGCCAGTAACACTCTACGTGGACAACAAGTCCGCAATAGCACTGATGAAGAACCCAGTTTTTCATGGTCGGAGCAAACACATAGACACTCGGTATCACTATATTCGTGAGTGTGTGGAAAAGCGGAAGATCATCGTGGAGTTTGTCAGCACGAAGGAGCAGCGGGCAGACATACTCACCAAGGCTCTAGCAAGAGTTAAGTTCGCGGAGATGAGAGAGCTGCTCGGAGTGAACAACCGCGACCCATGTCAAACTTACGGGGGAGAATGTGAGTTTAAGCCTGACTTGGCTCAACTCCTAGCAGAGATTTCCCCACCAGGGAAATCCCCACCAGAACTTCCCCTAGCAGAGAAGAGCCCGAGCAGAGAGCTTCCTAGCAGGAGTTCTCCTACCAGAGAGCTCCCCACCAGAGATGGGTCCGACCAGAGACTTTCCCCAGCAGGAAAGGATCCGACCAAAAATGCTCCTACAAGAGATGCTCCTAGCAGAAGAGCTCCTACCAGGAGTTCCCCGAGCAGAAACACACCCTAGCAGTCCTGCTAGGGTCACCCGACCAGAAGTCATCGAAACCCATTCTAGAAGGTGCCAAACTTGAGGAGCAAGTTTGGAGATTTGATTTGATTTGGTTTCTTGATTCTGTTAGGATTTGAATGTAAATGTAAAAGATTTGATTGAGTTTATTTTAGGAAGTTTAGCTAGGGTTTCGTTCTGGTCTCCTATAAATACTAGTGTTAGTTTTTATTTTTTGTAACTCCATTATTGCAATTTTTGCCTTCGAATTAATCAAAGAGAATTCTTTCTCCCAAAGTTGTCTTCTTCCTTTGTTCTTGCTCTTTGTGTGTTCTTTGGTTGCAGATCCATTCCCATTGGGAACCAACATTTAGATGCCCCCAAAATGAGAAAAAATAGTTACACTTTTCCCTTATAAATAGAAGTCTCATTCTCCACAGTGCACCCATTCTCTCCTAAGAGCTTCTCTCCCTGCTCTCTATTTCTCTAAAACTTCTCCCTCTCCTCCTTAGAGTTCTTCGAGTCACACTCGACCTCTTCCGAAACTCGCTAGGAAGGTCCGATTTGAGATGAGACTTGCCGAGAAGGTCAATTTTGTGCCGGAGCTCACTAGAAAGGTCGCCTTTATCTGGAAGGTCGTCAAACAAGTCCGCCCCCACCACGGAGCTTGCCAAATGGGTTTCCATCGCCCTGAAGCTCACCGGGAAGAATAGTTTCGCATCGGAGCTCGTCGAAAGCCTAATCCTTAGCGACCGCCTCCGTCAGAACTCTCCAGATTATCAAGATCGCAGTCGCCTTCGACCCTATTTCAAGCGACCGCCATCCACTGAAGATCTCACTCACGAGGATTAATAGCCTTGTCAGGGACACTCGTCCTTGCATTTCACTAACCCTGAACTACGTGATGACCTGATCCTTCTTGATAACAAGGGGGTACGTAGGCAGCCTTACTATAGTGACTGGGTGTAGCATAAATGTTTTCATTTTTACAGGCCCTCTCTTGTTGCCAATACATCGCCACGGACGGGAAAAGCTCGACACCTCACCGAAGAAGACATTGCCATCTTCAGCAGAATCAAAGCATTAGTCAACCCTCGTTGACTACCCTCTTGACTGCTCACGCGAACCAAGTTCTAAGTTAAATGAATTTTGTGCATTAACTATAATGTTACACTATAATAGTAGTGTTCGTTTGAGTTTTTTATTTTCATAAAAACACAAATTTATCTCTCACTCAAATTTAAAACATAGATAGTGTTTTTTTTTTTCATTTGTAAAAGTTTAAAAATGAAAAAAATAATTTAAGATAATTTATTAAAATGAGTAAACTAACACCTTTTATATTTATATTTTCTACTTTTTAAAAATAAAAACATAAACTTACTTTTGAAAACGTAAACGAACTCTACCGTATGTATTATAAGCTCAAGTAATTACTATAGGTTTATACGTAAGATATATGGTACATTGAACTAAGCTTGTAAATGTCCATCATATCTATAGTCCGGCATTACCAAGTATGGACTACCAATCCGATCGGGTCCCAAATACGAGTTTGTATCTTGAAACTCGTATTAAACAACATATAACTTTTAGGATGTAATTTGTATCTTGATCAGATGTAGAATTGTAGATTATTCCCGTTGACAGGTCGTCGAACAAATATCATACGTACCGAGTCTTGTCTTATATTACCAATACTTTAGGTCATAAAGGTAACAAAATTTAATAGCTTAGCAATCACACTCATGTAACTTTCTGCGTACACTTTATTATAAACTAATTTTGCATCGATCACTATCGATCAAATAAAACATGTCCGCGTCAAGTAAAGTACGATTATATATATATAGTGGATACATAGCTTTTAAATGGATATACATATATAATAAAACAAAACCCTACAAACAGCCAAAGCAGAAGGGAAAGTTAAACGAAGCTTCGACCATACACAGATAATATTATCTATAATATTATAGTTTGGGATTCCTAAAGATTGCCAAACTCGAAATCTTCACGCATGCAAGAGCAGAGAGAGCTCTTTTCCTTGTAGAGTTTTCGTCTTCTAAGCAACGAATATCTCATGCATGCATGGATGGTTTTCATAGAGGAGTCAGTATTAGCACGTAAGCTAGGTTGGTTAAGTAGTTTCCACGACGACGCCTGAAGTCATGTATCTCCATTTTAGAAGAAAGAATAGTAAGTATTTTCTTTACTTAACTTGTTACGATTTTACTCGTACGAAGTAACTATCTTATCTTAGGATTATATTACCATGATTTATTTAGTATTCTTTATTTCGAACCAAACCTGCTCTTCACCTTAAAAGAGGTTCTTATACTTCTTACGTATATAAACCTACTTTAGGGCTACATCGAAGTGTATATCATCGTTATGAACACATGATTGGCCCATAGAGACATATTGCTTAAAGTATTTTGCATATATATAAATATATATAAACGTTAGAATATTTTATTTTTCATTTCATTCTGATAATGTTCCCACTATTTTAGGCTGTAAGTAAACTAAAAGGTTAATTGGTGGTAAATGTACCAAAGTTGTACTCAATATTGGGTGCACATATATTGGAGTATTTTTTTCAGTGGAAAATGTAGTCAAATTTCACTTTACAACGGTTTGAATGTACTCAGAGTCGTGCTTGATAGTTTTGGGGCCCGAGGCGATGAGTAATTTTGAGTCCCCTACCGAAATTGCAAATTAAATTTTGATTGCAAAATATATAAAATATTTGTATAATAAATAACTACTCATTCAAATATGACGCATATTTAACCTTTTGAGAAGAAAAAGTACTAATCAAAAATGCGTAGTCGAGTTTTTCGAGCATATCTTTTTTGTTAGATAATATAACCAAATCACTCAACTTATTTTGGAGCATTTAAATGAAGTATTTTAAACCAAGGTGTGAAATTTCGGGAAATTCGGTGCGAAATTCGAGCGAATTTTGTTTTTCGAGGGTTTGCGGTTTGAAAACCCTTTCGTTTCTCTTTCTTTTTACCAAATTTCGCGAAATCCCATGGGCATACCCCAAAACATGTCGTTTTTCCATTTTCAGCACAAAAATCTCGAAAATACCCTCGAAATTCGGTAAAAATGATATTTTTGGTAGATTTCGGCAAAAATACCAATTAAACTTTCGGCAAAAATAATTATACTAACACAAGAGCACCCCACCCCGCCCGGCCGTTCGGATGGCGGCGGCGCGCGCGTGTGGTGGTGTAACATTTGTGTGAGTCCTCCCCCATCTACAAAATCCTATGACCCAAAGGGCCCAAGCCCTTGTCCCTAATATTTGGTATATAAACATCACTAAACTCTTGTCATCTATCAATGTGGGACTTTTTATTATTCATTCAACTAATATCACACCTTCACACTTAACATACACATACACTTCACTTAATAATTTAACTTAATATTATACACTTCAAATAATATTATACACTTAGCATACATATTAACTATTAACTTCACCTAACATACATATACGCTTAATATACATATTCATTTAATATTATACACTTCAACTAATATTAAATTTGTTAACATACATATACAATTAACATGCATATTCACTTAATATTACACACTTAATTAACATACATATTCGCTTCACATAATAATTTGACTTAATATTATACACTTCAACTAATAAAGTGACTTAATATTATACATTTCACCTACATATTTAAGTTACAAATATCTTGTATTTATTAAATATGTAGTTTTGAACTTATATAAATATCTTGCTTAAATACTCAAATATTTTTTACAGAATATCCGTCGAAAACCCCATCGGCATGCGGTATGCCCATGCGAAAAGTGCGGTATATGCGGCATGCGGTATTTCTTTTTTTTTTACCATTTTTCCATCGGCATACCCATCGGCAAGCGATATCTCCGTAAAACGAAAAATGCGAAACGAAATCGGCAAGCGGTATTTAAAACCTTGTTTTAAACCTTTGGAATTATTTTTTTACTCTAGGTGAGGGCCCACTCTACTTCCCTCACACAATCCCGAATGTACTCAAGTAAAAATTCCAATTTACTGATGTTTGAATGCCCCAAAAACTCCCCAAATCCTCCATAAAGTAAAACTTGTGGTGCATCAATTGCCATGAAAATATAGATTTAGATATATGCCACCCACTTGAGTACAGCCTGAATACATTTGCCATGCGATATATTTATTAAGGTTTAAGTCAAATCTGTTTTTATACACAAATTAATCTGCGTGCGTGTGTGTGATTGTAATTAGCCACAATGCAATACTAGAAAGTCACTTTTATATTAGTATAATACTGTAAATTCGATAAAACTGTACTACTGCAAGTTGCATAATTATCGGCACCACTTGTTTTATTTGTCAATGAACATTTTCGCAAATATACTCCTGATTTATCGAAAATTATGATGATGTATTTTTCAAAATTATTTTTCTTAGCTTCCATTGCCAAAAGTCTGAAAGAGTGTTTAACGAAACACGCATACACAAACTACTTATGAATTTGATGTTTAGTTGTTGTAATCAGTACATTTTGACATAACTTTTTTTTTTTTTATCATATATAACCTTTTCTTAATATCATCAACCAATTCCTCCACACACACAAAAAAAATAAAAAAATTATATATGAATACCCAATATTATCCCATAAATAAGATAAAAACGTTTATATGTATAATTTATCTTTACTTTACTTTAACATATATCTCATTGTTAGGGGTGAAACCAGATAGGGTACCCGGTGTTTTTGAGGCACCCGGTACCCGGATCCGGAAACCGTGTATCCGAAAGTTGATACCCGGATCCGGTACCCAAAAATCCGGGTACCTGAAATCCGGGTATCTAGTTTTTGATACCCGGATTTACTACCTCACGCTTCTCCTCCTCCTCCCCAATTCCCCGCCACCCGCGGGGCTCGGCGGCTGCGACGTGGGTCGGGGCGGTGACCGCGAAGAAGCCTGCGGTAAAATTGGCAGCGAAATGCGCAAACTCGGGGTCGATCCCGGAGCGGAAGCAAGAGATCGAGGTGCCCCCGGTTCCGATGAGTCCCGGTTCAGCGGAGCGGGAGAAGGAGGCGGCGGTGGAGATGAAGTGGTTGGAGAGGTAAGCCGTGATCATGGGAGAGGGTGATGAGGGGAGAGAGCCCAACGATTACAGCAGAAGAGCTCGGATCTTCGACGAGAGTGCTAGGGTTTTCCAGGCTCGGAAGGAACGCAATGCCTCTTCTTCTGCTGTGGTACCCGGCTTTACAAACTACCCGGATTCGCTACCCGCTTTAAAAAAAATATACATTCATTGTCTTAAAATTCAAATGCATAAAAAATAAACATAGTCTCGCGTATCAGACATAAGTACATCACACGAACCCTAAGAAAGAAACCCTAAAAAATTAAAGGAAAAATAAATAATTAAAATAATCGGATATTAAACCGGGTACCGGGTACCGGGTACCGGGTACCTGGTTTTTAGAATTTTAATATCCGGATTCGGATTCGGATCCGGATACGGATTATTACCCGGTTTACAGGTATTATTTGCACCTTTATATACTACGTCAACACTACTTATCTATAGATTTTCTATTATTGATAGCCATTCAATCATCCACGAATATCACATACATATATAAATCTTGATATTTCTGAATTGTTTTGTCATGATAGAGAAAAACAAATGAGCACGAAGCTTCTTGGAAGTTTCATACTTCTACTTCAGCAAATTTATTGAGTTGGTTATGCTGATTATTGCACTCAGATAGGATACGACACACACCCACATATCATGAGAGTTGCCTGAAACAGACAGAACCAAATAATTAAAAAATTCTACTCGCCAATATTTATATGATAGATATATAGTGTTGATAAATCTCCATAAAAATTGCGCAAACGAGTTAATAATAATATTGCGTACATAGACTTGCTCAACGTTCCCTTATTTTTATTTGTTATCATTATCAATTTTAGTATTATACCTCATCCCAATGTCTACGAGAAACTAAATAATTTGATTTACCTTTACACATGAAAATAATTTTCAGATAAAAGAGGAAATGCATGTTTACAACTTAAGTGAAAAAGCACCGAACCAAAAAGCTTATAAGAAGAATTCTTTTTTCTTTCTTTTTTTAAAGAAAGAAATAATTCCATTTTTTTATTTTTTTTATTTTTTTATATATACCGTGTGTACTTCGAGTAGCGATTCATGTATGTATCGTGTTTGCAATTAGCTATAGTCCTTTTTGACTTATATGACACACAAGTGTCTTATTTGTTAATTGTGTTAATAGTATTGACCCATTCACCTCGCGATATAAACTCAATTTTTATTTTTTTTACAGATTAATAACTTCTCAATATTTACTATTTTCTATGACCTAAGTTCTTAATGTTCATTTCATTGTTTTATTTCTCTCAAGAATTTCGCTCACTTTCAATTGATTTAAAAAAATTTAGATGTGTATCTAGTCTTTAAGTGTCATTAACGAGAGAGAGGAATTTTGTCAATAGCCAATCAAACATTTTGTTAAATCAATAAAAAAAAAAGAAGATGGACATTTGGTATACTAATGAACATTAAAAACTTTGACCGTGAAAATAATTGAGTTTATCCCACAACTAAAATAAAATATTGAAAACATATGCCGCTATTATGTGTATAAGATAAAATGTATCCATTTCACGCTCTCATATTTAAACTTGATTAACATATCAAATAAGATAAATAGTTAGTTATGAAATTATAATATATAAGAAAAATGTAATATATACATAAAATGTATTTTTATTCTTTAATCGTGTCTATAATTAGATCTCATTGTGCTTTTTTTGACTGCCGTCTTCATACACATTTTTCAATCACTTGTTAATAATGCTCATATTAAGCGAACTCAAATTCATTTCATGTTGACAAAAACTCTACTTTCAATTCAAATTTAACCGTTGCGTGACTCGTGTCTTAACCTACATCGTCACTCCTAATGTGTAAATATGTATGTGCTTTTCTTCTTTGTTTGCCTTTTTATTTAAATGTTCACTTTAGGTAAGAACTATATAAAAACAAATTTAGCATCCAAACTTGTATTTTTAGAATATACTTATTTGATTCATCACATAAAAATAAAATAAAATAATGAGTAAAATATTGGTAATACGTTGTGAACTTATCACTTTGTATTAGATTGTTTCTAAAGCTTTTCTCACTCTCTGAACTTTAACACTTTTTATGAGCTTGATCCCTTCTACTTCTTTTTTTTCTTTATTTCAGTTCACCCCCTACATTAGTTTACCACTGAATTTTGAATTTTGAACTTATTTATGTGCATAAATCTTTCCAATGAATTTTGAACTTGTATTAAATACCTCCTTTATTATATGTTTACCACTTTCCATCAAAATTTCAAGACACGTTTATCTTTTCATTATGTTTTAAACTTCCTAGATTTTACCCTAACATCAACTATTTTTTGTTTTGTTTTGTAAGATCTCTATTGGGGTCCTATTCCGTATTGCCTTATTCGTCTTCCAGACTATCACAAAGTTTCAAAACTCTTCGTATCATTTATATTAAACAGAAATGTAAGATTTTGTATATGTCAAAAGTGAAGAAAGTAAATTACTAAAAAAAAATTAAAAATTTAAAGGGGAAAACAGTGCTATGTTATATGTGCAAGGGGCAAACTGGTAATAAAATAATATATAAGGTGACATGATACAAATTGATAACTTTACACAAAAATTATAAAAAATAATTGCATTGGTAGAAAGATATAGTATATTGGTGGTGATATTTATTCTAAAATAAATACCAGAATAACAAGAAAATAAAAAGAAGAAAAGGATTGATTACATTAGGGATATTAGCGGTATAAATACTTTAAGTATTTAAAAAACTAATACTTATTTTTTTAGCCAGATAAAATACTAATATTTTCTCTCATGTACAAGACGAGTATCAAACAATCCCAAAAAATGTAATTGTCTTATATATGAGAGAAAAATATTGATATTGTTATGGGTGTTTTACGGAATTGATTTTTATAAATTAATAAAAGAAAAATTATTCAATTAATGTTTTCTTTTATTAATTTTAAATCAATTTCAAATAAAATATTCACCGGAGGTCCGTTTTCGCAAAACAAAGTATCCAGATGTTCCTAAAAATATCGAGATACTCAAAAAAGTCATAAAGTTTATAAAATTTGGCCTCGGGACACTCCCTGGACCATAAAACGGCCTCGGGAGCACCCCGGGCGAGCCCCACAGGGCCCCATGGGCCCACACACGCCTCCACGCGCAGCCACGTGTCAGCTTCTGCCTCCACGCGTCTTCCCACACGCCATCTGGTTGGCTGACGTCAGCCCTATGACGTCAACAACTTGGGGTTCAAGTTTCGCCGGAGTGGGGCGCACGGAAGCCGCGCGTGTGGGTGCGTGGAGGCTCGGATGGAGATGCGGTTTGCGGCGTTGGATCGGCCACGTCCGGGGGAGTAAAATCATATAATTTTACTCCGAGGGCCTCCCGTAGTACTTTATAATCACGTTTCAACCCCCAAACCCTCCTATAGCTAGAACGCCGATTTTCACTAAACGGTAACTCATTCAAACTTGACTTCCTCTCTCCCTTGTTCGACCTAAATCAGGGAGTACCCCCCCCCCCCCCCCCCCCCCCCCCCGGGTGCTGTTTTGCCCATGTTCTGAGCGCGAAGAATCCAACTAGAGCGGAAGCCCTGGAGAAATTTCCGGCACGGTTTACGATCCTCCCCGTTAGGTTCTGTTCTACGTGGTGCTCGTGCTATCCCCCAGTCCATTATCTCAAGCAGATATACTGACTTCGCGGATAGACCGAGGACCCGTATCAGGACCCACAATGCGGACCGAGGGGTCTGACCTCCGAGAATTATCCAAAGGTCCGGACAGCAGAGGAAGTGACTAGAGCGGAAACTCTGGAAAATGGTTCTGACACGACTGTACGATCCTGCCTGTCTAGATTCCGATTTACGGGACACGTGTGTCGTCCCCCAGTCTATACTGACTTTGCGGATTCGCCGTGGACCCGGGTCGACGTTAGGAACCCAGGCGGAAGGGTCTCGTCTGTCAGGGCTCACATCGGGATTTCACCGAGATCCTCCTTACGTGGACACCAGGTCCCTAGTGTCATCCCCTGCCTGTAACCCAGTCTAGTCTGCCACAGGCAAGAAGGTTACAGGCAACAGACAGAGCCCTGATTACTGGTCCACTGACAGTGGAGGGTCCATTTGACCCGAAGTGCGAGGGGTCAACACGCTATAGCCCACTCGAAGTCAACAAACGGCGTTGGGCCCGGCCCATACCAAGCTATTGGCCCGCTCAAATGTGTGATCTAATTTTCAGCATCAAGAGATATTTTGTCTAAATAAAACAAATAATGAATATTTAATGTTGATTTTTCAAGTTACACTTTTAGCATTTCTACCGCGATTAACCGGATTAATCACTTAGATAGATAGATAAGCGGCGAGAGAATATCCGGCGATTGGAAGGGCAACTTCGAGGAAGTTTCTTTTTGGAGCGAGAGAAAGGACCAAATGAGTCCGATCAGAAGTGGGTCCACTTTCTTTTTGGCATCATGTAAATTATTTTCGGAAACTTTGATGTGTTGTTCTTAAATAGAGTGCGTACGTGTCATTGCATTTTGCCACGACACTGCATGTGCTTGGATGCATCACCATACTCTTCCAACTATATATACCACTTTATTTTCATAATTTTTGTTCGTATAGTTCACGTGTGAGATATGGTTTCATGTCGCAATCAAATCAACCTTATTTTGTCGTATATATTCTTGTTGGACACCCAAATGATAACCTCCAACTCCAAGAGTCGTATATACAAGTTTTGGGGGCGGATAAACATGACAAGGGCACAATAGTAACACTTCCAAAAAAAAAAAATTGAAAATCTAAAGCTAAAAAATACAAAGAATTAAAATATAAGAGTCAAATTTGGGATAGATGAGAATTTAAAAACTTAAAATCGTGAACCGAAAATTTTTGTTGTTGAAAATCCTAAAACTTAATAAATAAATAAAAATTAAGAGTCCATAAAATAAGATCTTTAAATTTAATAATTTTTCTATTAATTCATTTAAGTTTTTCTTAAAAATTATCTCTTTTATCTTCACAACTGTTCTTGGCTCCTAATCAGATTTTGCCCCTTCATTGAGTCTTGGCGTCTTCGTTTTATTCCTTCTCGATGATAACCTTCGATTTCTCGCATTTTTGGTTGATTCTGAAGGTTCTCAACTTGTTCTTCTTCTTATAAGTTGCGATATTGAAAAATTTTAAACTTTTTTCCGACAATATATGGTAATTAGTGAATTTATTTATTTAACATGTGTTTGTGTATTTGTAGAACTTATTATTTATAAGTACTTCTTATGATATGAGATTATATTATTTATTATGTATAAGTTATATATTTGGTAAAAAAATGTTAAACAACATTCATAAATAAACTCATCCTTAACTGATTTATCCATCAATAAATAATAAAAAATATAACCTAAATTGTTATAAAATATTCATTGATAAACTCATTCTTAATCGACTAACTGATAAAATTGAATCATTCATAAAATAAAGATAACAAACAGTGGTATTAATCAAGGTTCGATTTTTCCACGATTATCTTTGATAATCTTCGATTATCCGTCTTGCCGGTAGTTATCGGAAAGACGGCCATGCCAGTACTTTTTCATGATTTTTGCTGAAAATCAGCAAACATCTTGAAAAATAACAAAAATATGGTACTTTTCAAGAAATTTTGTACTTTTCGACGATTTTATTCGAGTATTTACATATGTGAGAGTGAGACTATATTTTATTTACCTATGTTTGAGTATGAAATGATTTTATTTTTGGCATTTTTAATGTTTTATCTATTGGGAATCACGTCTCGGATTCCGTGTAAATTATCACGAATTATACCTCCGAACCGTCCGGGTAACATTTAAAAAATTATTTTAAAGCGGAAAAACTTGTTATCCGTTCAACGGTCCGGATATCGGATAATATCCATATAACAAGATCTGGTAAATATGTAATTTAATATTCATAAATTATTATTAATAATCTAGTCATTATAGGAAATAAATAGAAAGCAGTAAATGGTTGCATATATTAACCCAATGCATAAGGCAGTACCTCTAATGATGACTTCCGGCTGCGCGTTCTGAATCGGGCAGGGCTCCGGCGGTGCTGAGGGAAACTCCCGTGATCTTCCGGGATATTCTCCTGGAATCCTCGTACTGAAGCGTGGGCTTCGCCGGCAGGAAATTCGCAGACCCTAAGGGAGAGGGAGAGTTCGAATTTTTCTCTGGGGAGATGTGTGTAAAATGTGTAGAATGAGCCTCCTATTTATAGGCTCAGAGTGTAACCGAATTGAAGAAATTCCCTCCCTAATTTTCGAATTCTATATATTAAATATAATTAATTATTTCAATCCAATGGTCTAGATTTAATCTTATCTAAATCCAATGGATATAATTAATTAGGAATTTAATTAAATAAGAAAGATTCGGATAAAATCAAAAATCCAATCTTATCTTCTTATCTTTATAAAATTCGAATTATATATATATATATATATATATATATATATATATATATTAAAATTCGAATCAATATTATCTAGATCCAACGGTTGAGATAAATCTTTAAACCGATCTAATGGATCGAATTAGTTTAGGATAAAATCAAATATTAAAAGATTTAATAAAAACAATTTCGAATTTATCCATAAACTATATTTCGAATAATATAAATATATATAATTAATTAATTTCTAATCCGACGGTAAAGATTAAATCTTGGACCGATCTAACCGTTGATATTAAATCATAACCGATCCAATGGATTAAATTGATTTTAGGGTTTTTCTCAAATACCAAAACATTTGGTACTTTTGCCGCAATTATGGAAAGACCAAAGTCTATCCATTCGAATGTGTATGGTTCCACATTCCAAGGCCCAATTCGATTTCTACACTTATAATATATACAAAAATATATTATTTTCATATTAATATAAATCTATTAATTATTGATTAATTATTAATAATATATTAATAATTTAATTCGAATAATTAAATTATATTAATATTCTCTGATCTCAATATCACACATTTAAATGTCATGGTGACACACCATCATTTAAATTCGTGACATGTGATTTAATTTCATAGTTTACCGAAACGATAACAAACTTAGAAATTCTCTAAATCACAAACCGTACGACAAAACGACTCGGTTCCAGAAAGAAAAGTTGCTTAGAAGTTAATTTCCAACAACTTTCATGTTGACAAAAAATCCAAATTGTACTTTCTTTTGTCAGTTAATTTCGGTTACCATGATATGGTACTTTTGCCACGCTACTGATAAAACTATCTGATGTCTGTCACAGACTTTAGTTTTATGAGTCTTTCCAAATGATCTTAAAAACATTTCAAATGTTTTTTATCAAGTACGTATCATCAGTTACGGAGCTATCCTGGGGACCATGGTCCCGTATCACTTAAGCTCCAACGAACTGCTAGGGTGTTCGTCAAACCTCGGTGTTATTCCACTATAAACCCGAGGCTGCACTCTTTAGTGATACAATATATATTATTCCCTTAATAACAGCAGGGTTTCCATTGATACAATCAAATTCGGGTTATTGATCTTTCACTTGATGATCCACACATGAGCAGGCAGTTTCTACCGTTATGCCCCTCATTGCATTTTCATCCTTGACTTAGTCAATAATATTTTGAGTAACCCACTTATGGTTTCGATTCATAAGTTGCGCACGGGTACCTCTCACTTCTCACCACCGACAATCAAGGGAATCATCATGACTCTGAAGAGAGCTGTGTGATGCCCATGTCTATGACCAAGCTACCCTTACTGCTGACTATCATGCTCCCAAAATAATAGTGTTGGGAACAACGGTAATATATTGTGTTCTTTAACGGTTAAATCAAAGAACAATCAAGCCAGTAACTCGGACTCAAGATCACTCAGGACTTAGATCGAATATCCATTTGATTATCTACTAGTGACTCAACTCGAAGTTATCAGTGACGGTCTTATATGATAACTTCCGGAGTTTAAGTCAGGTCCAGTCCAGTATGAAGACACTTCATACTTAATGCACTTCTAGTGAGTGTGACACACACAAAATCCAGAATAGGATTGTCACTTAGTCACATTAATGACCTTATACGATTAATGGGCTCCCACCCAGTTAATCAGGACACGGACATTTTAAGTTCATTTATTATGATTATTAATTCTTCCTCACATTGACTCTGTTGTGATAATAATACATAATTTCATCCTTTATGAACTAAGGATCAAACATCTCTATTTTACTCTACCAGAAACTATAATAAGATTATCATAATAAGCATCATCTTTATTCAACGACTTGTCATAAATTTTACAAATGGATAAAATATCTTGTTTAAGGACACACATGTCCAACATTATCAACATTATAAACTTAGTAAATAAATTCTTAAAAATGTTTTAGTGATTTTTATCGATAATCCTCGATAAGTGTCGATAATTCGTCGATAATCATCGAAAAGTATCGGTATTCGGTAAGCTACAATATTATTAGTTTTCCGTCGATAATCATCGAAAAGTATCGGTAATCGGTAAGCTACAGTATTATTAGTTTTTCGTCGATAATCCGGTAAGTTATCGATTAACCCGTCGATAACGGCAAGCGATTTATCGGCAAGTTCGGTAAGTTGAACCTTGGTATTAATCATGTACTCTACCATAGTTGTCATTCTCCTCGCCATCATTCGCAAATATAAATTTGTGCTTACATATTCAATAATATATTTATAGCCCAAATTATTGCCCAGCTTTTGTCTTTAAGATAGATATGTAATTGAAATTTGAATGAGTGGACTAATTAAAAAGCTTTTTGTGTAAATATGTGTACTAGAGCTGAAGATTTTATACATCTCTCTTGATTTACTCCGATTCTGATACAAGTCCACGATCATTTATTATTTTTTTGTTGTTGAAAAATTTAGTTTTAAAATCGGGAACGGAACCTCCCGGTTCCCGGTTCGAGAACCAAAAACCACAATCGGAAAGATACTTAGAATTTATTTTTTTTCTCGGTTCCTTTTTTAAATACATCTATACTCTTTATTATATGATATTTTTGTTTATGTCTTCTTAATATTTAGGATTATGTTTATAAATTTTAGATTTTAGATTTAGTATTAAGTTCTGGTACTATTTTATATTTTGTCATTTTGTCCCAAATCCGGGATTTAAAAATAATGGGGATATTTTGTAACCGGAACCGGCAAAATATTGTTGTCTTTATTTTTCCGGGACATGGATAAAAAATGTTAAATCCTCAATTTCGGTTATGGTTTTACCCCTAATTTGTAGTGCTAATATAACAACCGCCAGCTGGCTGACAAGCCCCACGTTTTATAATTGGTAAATCGCAAAAAATAATATTCCAAAGTCATTAAGTTATGAGTTATGATTGTGAGATCCCGTATTTTTAGAGTCCTCAAATAGAATAGATAAGTATTTCTCCTATTTTTTATTCCTAATTAAATTAAGATTTTTACATAAGATAATAGATAATATCATTGATATCTTTATAAAAAAAAATTGTATGCTAATTTAATAAGCTGCGAAAATATTATTAATTAAGATTATATTTAAATCCAATTAGGCTAGGGTTTTAACATATTCTCTAGCCCATTTGTCTCAAAATAAGAAATTTCTCCAGAGAGAAATTGAGAAAAACCCATTAATTTCTTCATCTCATCACAGCGAGAAAAACATGTCTTCTTCCATAATCATAGAGGTATGATCTTGTTTACCTTCTTAAATCCTTTTTATTATCGTAATCCTACTATGCTTAATTTTCTCAAAGTTTTATCTCCAAAACTACGCAGCGGTTTTGAGTGAAATTTTAACCACTGCTTAAAAAAGTTTCATAGAAGTTACATACTTAATTTCAGAATATTTGGAGCTCTAAATCTCTCAAAATCAAATTTTCAATTTTTAACTTTTTGTAAAAAAAAAAAAAAATCCAGCAGAACAAATTTTTATCTATCTAGAGATATGTTTTGTAGAGAGCTCAAATTCGAGCATGTTTCAATTTTTAAGAAAACTTCAAAACGTTTGGGATCTAGCCCGAAAACGAGTTGCAAGATTATGACCAAATTAAAAACCTGGTATATCTTATAGTTGCAGCTTTCTTTTGAAACACGAAAGTTCTTTGTTTTCAAAAAATAATGAAAGTTTGTTAAGCATACTATTTTCAGTTCCATACAAGTTTTATGATATATTTAAAATACCTTAAAAGTACTTTTTGGAACCTCAAATTTTCTTTCAAGCCTTAAGTCAGGTTTTAGAAATCGCTTGCCTGGTGATCAGTTCGTAATTCATAGCTGGGTAAATATTCTTTAGATTGGTCGCTCGAAGGGGTGTCTTCGTTGGAGTCGCGAGAAGGACGATCATATCAATTCAAGTAAGTCAAGCTCACTGCAATCAAATTAAATTGAAGATAAAAGTATAGTTTGATATGTTTGATGTGTGGATTGTTGGAACGTTTAGAATATTATTGAATGTACGCTTTGTTGGACATATGTGTCCTTAAACAAGATATTTTTATCCATTTGCAAAAGATTATGACAAGTCGTTGAATAAAGATGATGCTTATTATGATAATCTTATTATAGTTTCTGGTAGAGTAAAATAGAATGTTTGATCCTTAGTTCATAAAGGATGCAATTATGAATTATTATCACAACAGAGTCAATGTGAGGAAGAATTAATAATCATAATAAATGAACTTAAAATGTCCGTGACCTGATTAACTGGGTGGGAGCTCATTAATCGTACAAGGTCATTAATGTGACTAAGTGATAATCCTATTCTGGATTTTGTGTGTGTCACACTCACTAGAAGTATATTAAGTATGAAGTGACTTCATACTAGACTGGACCTGACTTAAACTCCGGAAGTTATCATATAAGACCGTCACTGATAACTTGGAATTGAGTCATTAGTAGATGATCAAATGGATATTCGATCTAAGTCCTGAGTGATCTTGAGTCCGAGCTGCTGGCTTGATTGTTCTTTGATTTAACCGTTAAGGAACACAATATATTACCGTTGTTCCCAACACTATTATTTTGGGAGCATGATAGTCAGTAAGGGTTGCTTGGTCATAGACATGGGCATCACACAGCTCTCTTCAGAGTAATGATGATTCCCTTGATTGTCGGTAGTGAGAAGTGAGAGGTACCCGTGCGCAACTTATGAATCGAAACCATAAGTGGGTCACTCATAATATTACTGACTGAGTCAAGGATGAAAATGCAATGAGGGGCATAACGGTAGAAAACGCCTGCTCGTGTGTGGATCATCAAGTGAAAGATCAATAACCCGAATTTGATTGTATCAATGGACACCCTGCTGTAATAAAGGGAATAATATATATTGTATCACTAAAGAGTCCAGCCTCGGGTTTATAGTGGAATAACACCGAGGTTTGACGAACACCCTAGCAGTTTGTTAGAGCTTAAGTGATACGGGTCCTTGGTCCGCAGGATAGCTCCGTAACGAATGATACGTACGTGATAAAGACATTGAAATGTTTTTAAGATCATTTGGCAAGACTCATAAAACTTAAGTCTGTGACAGACATCAGATAGTTTTATCAGTAGCGTGGCAAAAGTACCATATCTTGGAAACCGAAATTAACTAACAAAATAAAGTAGAATTTGGATTTTCTATCAACATCAAATTTGTTGGAAATTAAATATTAAGCAACTTTACTTTTGGAACCGAGTCATTTCGATGTACGGTTTGTGATTTAGAGAATTTCTAAGTTTGTGATCGTTTCGGTAAACTATGAAATTAAATCACATGTCACGAATTTAAATAATGGTGTGTCACCATGACATTTAAATGTGTGATATTGAGATCAGAGAATATTAATATAATTTAATTATTCGAATTTTATTATTAATGTATTATTAATAATTATTCAATAATTAATAGATTTATATTAATATAAAAATAATATATTTTTATATATTATAAAGTGTAGAAATCGAATTGGGCCTTGGAATATGGATCCGTTCACATTCGAATGGATAGACTTTGGTCTTTCCGTAATTGCAGCAAAAGTACCAAATGTTTTGGTATTTGAGAAAAACCCTAAAATCAATTTAATCAATTGGATCGGTTATGATTTAATATCAACCGTTGGATTACGATATTGATGAATTCAAAATTAACAACTCGGTGATTGTTAAGGTCGGATTTGGTCAAATCCATCCTCAACACAACTCGTGTCGTTTGGTCCATAAACGACATGAGGGGAGGCGAGGAAGTTCGTCACCCGAGGGGGATTACCCCCGAGGACGAACATCCCCGAGGAAGAGTACTCCCGAGGAGGTTCATCCACGAGGAGACGCAGCCACGCGAGAGCAAGTTGCGACGAGGCGTCCCATCACACCCGACGAGGAACTTCGTCATGATGATTGTGCAGGGTCGAATGACCCTTGACTAGACGTGCATTTAATGAAGCCGACCTACTCACTCGATGAGAGCGTCAGGGACGAGGCTTGCAGAGCCGAATGACGGCTGACGGGAAGCGCATTTAATGAGGCGCACCTACCCATAACGGCAGCCTGCTTGGAAGTGACATAAAGCAAGGATTTACCATGCTGCCCTCAAATCACGCCAGAGAATGAATGATTAAAGGGAAAAAAGGCGGGAAAGATGCGAGAGGAAGGCTTGGTAAAACTCTATAAAAGGCAAGATAAGCCTCATTTGTAAAGGTTCAAAAAATTAGAGAAGAGAGCCCCGGAAAGAGAAAAAAGGAGGTCTTGTAATAGAAAAGGCGAAGGAAAAATAGAGAGGAAATAGGAGAGAGTGAATGTTCATGATCCTTCATCTGTCCAGCTATTCAACGGAAGAAAACCGAGCTCATTTCGGAAAATATAATAAAACAGAGATATTCAATATTTATTCTTGTTTATTAGTTATTTGGTGATTGTCTTTGTGACTGGAAAAGGGTGGTGAAAATCGCCCTCTACAGTTTGGCGCCCACCATGGGGCTTTGTTTTCTTTCTAACTCACAGCCATGAATCTGGAGGGACATGACGTTATCAAACGACACCATCGTCAGCAACGTGCTCGATGGCTGAGCGCGCGAAAATAGCGAGCAGAGCATAAAGAGGCAACTGAAGGGGCAGGAGTGACGTAAAAAAGGGGAGACGTACGGACTCCATGCATTTAAGAGAAGCCGATTGATAGACGGTTGGTCAGAAAAAGGAGTGCACGCGTATCAATTAATCGGGGCAACTTCCAAAGCGTTGTGAAGTGACAGCGAAAGAGAGAATGCGAAGAGTTGTTTGCGAAACAATCAACGGTTATAAAATGGGAATTTTGGAGAGGATCAGCAACAACGAGTCTGCGGAAATATGAACCAACTCGGTTAACTCCCAGATAAGTACCATTCTCTCAACCCAGAAAACTAAAGTTCCTTTCTCACTCCGAAACCAGTATTTGCTAGTGTTTTCGCGGTACAGGCCGATAAAGCACACGAGGAAAAGATGGCGCTCAGAAAAGGAGGTGCTGACCAAAGCCACACAGACGAGTAGGAGATGATCGTGGATGAAGGTTGGGGATGGCCCAAGGAGGGTGCCACGGAGGCTCGAGGAGAAGATGATCACGAGATGGCGGACTTCTGGAAGCACGAGGAATGGCCGGAAAGTAGCGAGCCATGTCCAATAGAGGAGGACACCACGGAAGGCCAACGGGATCAGGAGGAGTCAAGGACCCCAGGCGAACCACACCCCGCGCTGGAACTGGTCCTGCCGTATCTCATGCCCGAGGAACTCCTCGCGATGGAGATGGTGTGCACCTCGTTACACGACGAGGTTAGAGGAAACAACCTTCTGTGGCGCAACCTCAGCATCTACAGCCCGTTGAGCGAGCGGATCACAGACGAGGATCTCCTGAGGCTGGCGAGGAGGTCTCAAGGGAAGATGGAGACTTTGACTCTGTACAATTGCGACGAGGTCACCAACACCGCGGTGGAGACGATCATGCGGGGCAACCCGACGCTCATAAAGCTATGCCTGCCACGCTGCCACGCTGCCACCGAATCACCTTAGATGACGTGGTCAGCAACTTGTCCACCATCGAGCACGGGATAAAATTCCTGAGGGTCAACGGTTTATTTCCCAGGCTCGTGGAGGGAACCAGGGTCAAACTTGAAGACCTTCCCCCTCTGCTCGCGGCAGGGAATCCAGCCGACTATTCCGAGCAGCAGGCGCCTGCCCCACGCAGTCGTCTGCTCGACACAGAGTTCTGCAGGCGGTGCGACAGAAATGTCCTGGTCTACGAGAAGCCAACGAGGATTCAAGCAGGAGACTCCGTCCGCCCGCCGTGTTTTGGGCGACGACGAAATGGGCGTGTTTGCGGTTTTTGCAGGTCGTGCTACATCCTCGGTACCACGTGGTACACTGACCTCTGCCCGGAGTGTAACTTCGGTCGCCCCAGCAGGAGCTCTACGGAGAAAATCGCGTCGTCAGCCTGCTCGATCGTCGAAGAGGAGTGAGCCCGGAGTAAGGCTCATACGCTGCTCGGCGCGAGGAGAGGATTGGGGCGGCTACCTTTTTAACCGTTAGTAGATTATCATAGGTGGTAGAAGTTTGTTTGGGTTTGTTGTGTTGGATTTCTGATGTCTATGTATGTGTGTTTTTTCTTTTTGTTTATTAAGGAGCGAGCAAATTTATAAAGTTGGCAAAGTGTGTATGCAACTCTGCTCAGTGATAGTACCAAATAGTACCAAATAGGAGGGAAAGTAACTTCGCGGTATTCAAAAAAAAATATATATATATATAATAGAATATACATATGATAATAAATATATAATAATATATACATATGCACATACAATATGATGATAAATAATATATATACAAATTTACATATCTACGGCTAAGGGTGCCGAGCAAGCCCGGTCCGGCAAAACATGTCGAGATCCATATATACGGCTAAGGGTGCCGAGCAAACCCGGTCCGGCAAAACATGTCGAGATCCATATATACGGCTAAGGGTTCCGAGCAAACCCGGTCTGGCAAAACATGTCAAGATCCATATACGGCTAAGGGCGCTGAGCAAGCCCAGGCCGGCGAGAGTGCCGAGGAAATGTACAAGGCGAGAGTGCCTATGGGGTCCTGGGAATTAGTCGGCTCGTACCCGACGAAACCTAGCGATGCCCACAAGAGACAAATAAGGCGAGAGTGCCTATGGGGTCCAGGAAATTAGTCGGCTCGTACCCGATGAAACCTAGTGATACCCGCAAGAGACAATTACAGCGAGAGTGCCAAGGAAAAGAGGAATGGCGAGAGCGCCGAGCAAAAATATATATATATACAAAACTTACGGCTAAGGGCGCCGAGCAAGCCCGGGCCGGCGAGAGTGCCGAGCAAAGAAAAATTATACTTAACGGCTAAGGGCGCCGAGCAAGCCCGAGCCGGCGAGAGTGCCGAGCAAAGAAAAATTATATCTTAACGGCTAAGGGCGCCGAGCAAGCCCGAGCCGGCGAGAGTGCCGAGCAAAGAAAAATTATATTTTTACGACCAAAGACGCCGGGCAAGCCCGTACAAAATTCTAAGATCCCGAGCAAACTCATATATAAAAAAAAATATTTATATCATCATCATATGCTCATTGGATTCAAAAGTACGAAACACAGGGTATCATTATTTACAACCCATCGTCCGCTTCCCAAGTGCATATACATCCTATAACTCTCGCAGGGACCGATTCCCCGGCCCAACACCATTATCAAGGGAATCTTGACCCAGGACCGCGTCGGCACATTCTTCAATGATAACATCGCAACATCGGCGAATGATGTCGTCCATAATTACGCAAGCAGGATCATCGGCAGGAAGTCCTGGGGGCTTACTCGAGGAAGCTCTTGCTAGGTTCGCATCAGCCCTACTATCGGCCTACAAAGGAGGAACCAAAAGTAAAAGATCAGCCCCAGAAGGAAGAGGTAAAACTATAAATTATTTATACTAAGCTACCTCATACCGTACTCGACGAGGAGGGAGGAATGTCAAAACCCGGCGAGCGCGCCCTAGCGACGCCTGAGGGGAGACAAGGAGAAAGCGGAAGAGAGTTTGGAGCACCGGAGATTTTTCTCTCCAGCTTGGCCAAATCAGCCAGGTATTCTTGTTCCAGCTTGCGCCACCTTGGCAGTTTGGCTCGAAGCTCACCAACAGTCGAGCGGGAAGGTAATCCCTCGACGAGTTTGATATTCGAGAGCACGCCGCCCAGCAGGCGCTGAATACGAGCAATCCCCTCGAGTACACCGAATCTCTCGGAAGTGCGCTTCAGCTTGTCAACCGCTTGGTGATAGAGGCGTAAGCGGGAAAATTCCTCCTCTACTGCCCAACTCCTGGCTGCGTCACGGTCCTTGGCGAGCTTCCTCAGCGCAGCCTTGACATGGAAGGATATTTGCTCCTCCCGACCGGGCGACAGGTTTATGGCATCGGCGATACGGTTGAAGTACTCATTCTTTTGCCGGAGCTGTGCCGAGAGAGTGTCCTCGCACCGCTAATAACGTTGTCGCTCCTTGAGGAGGGATTCTTGGGCAATGGCGAGGAGTCGTCTGTATTCATCGCGCTCGGTCCTACTCTCGGCGATCTTAGCCTCTGAAGTCCCGGGGAGAATGTCTTCGTTTCCCGGCAGAGTCTTCGCCGGAGCAAGAGCAAGCACGGGTTCTCCGACCCCCTGGTAACCTTCTCCATAGCTGGGGAAAGAGGCGTTGGGGCATAGTGCAACGATACCACCTCTGGCCTGCGAAGAAAAAGAGAGAGTGGGGATACGGAAGAAACAATAAAGAGGCCCGATAAGAGAAGGGATAAGGGAAAGGCAAGTATACAAGGGCGATAGCAGGGAAAAGCTTGACGATAAAAAGAAAGGGTAACCCGAGAAAGATTTCTTTCATTCGTATGATAATTATGCTTGGATTACAGTGAATTAAAGAACGAGCCACAAAATGCGGGAGTTCATCACCCGAGAAAGGGGAAATTGAAAGGGAAGCTCCAAGAAAACGTCCTATACCGTGGGCTCCGGGAGCGCCGGGGTCTCGGTGCTCGAGCCGGACCGGTCGCGCGATGCATACCCGAGGGCGGCCCCTTCCGAGGCAAGGGCTTCAATTCTCCGACAGTCTAAGGCCGCCGGCTTGCAGGGAGAGAGCGGAGGAGAGTCGGGATTACGGGCGGACTTCTTGTCCAGTTCTTTGACCACGGCCCGGTGCTTATCACGGCTTTTGCGCCACGAAGATAAGCGGGTGTCGAGGCCCCCGGCTTGTGCCGCTAGAGGGTTTTTCTCAACCAAGGCAATATTGGCATGATACGCGGCTGCCAAGCGATGGGCGTTGATTGATTGATCGAGAAAATCATACTTCGCCGAGAGGCGCTCCAGCTTGTCATAGGCCTCCTCGAACAAGCGCTCTCGGCCACAACGCTCCTTGACTGCCTCAGCTCGCGCGGCTTCTAAGTCCTCGGCGAACTTCCTCAACACGGCATTGACCCAAAACGCCAGCTGGTCTTCCTATTCGGGCGATGCGCCGACGGCTTTGCCAATCTGAGCAAGGCATTCAGCCTGAAGCCGGAGCTTGTCGGAGAGGCTCGCCTCCTTAACAGCGCGAGAGTTTTGCTGTTCCGCGAGCTCAGCCTCAGCGGCCCGGCGCAACGAGCTTTCGGACTCCAAGGCGGACTTGGCCTCGTTGAGCTCAGCCTCGGCGGCCCGACGCAACGAAACTTCCAACTCCAAGGCGGAATTAGCTTCGTCAAGCTCCGAGGAAAGCTTCTCAGCCTGCTCTTGGAACTTCTGCCCGTCGTGGGTGGAGGCCTCAAACCGTCCCCGGACTAACGTGAGTTCTGCCGACAACTCACTGCTCTCTCTCTCTACCCTAGCGGTGGATAGCCGCACAGAGGAAATCATGTCTGTCAACAAGGCCACCCCCCGGGCAACGCGGTCAACCAGTTCCAAGTTCCCCACGGGACCCCTGGAAGGCTCGACGAGCCCGTGAGAGGCTTCGACCACGGGAAGTGCTCCCGGAGGCGGAAAGGCTGGGAAGTTGGCTTGGGCCCGTGGCGACCCGGTAGGTGCCTCCTCGGGGACTTCCTCGGGGTCAAGGGATGGCGCAGAAGGTTGCGCCGAGTCATCCGTTGATTTAGGTGACGCGCTAGAAGGAGTGACAAGAGGTGCTTGCGAGCTGGAGACGCCGGTGAGATTGGGAGAAGGCCGGACCACTGGGCCCTCGAGGGCCTCGACGCCAGGTGCGTCAGGGAGAAGCTTCGGGCCAGCGAGATTCACCTCGGGGTGCACCCAGGTTGTTCCTCCTCGGGCCCGAAGAGGATCTGTTCTGGAGCGCTTTCCTCGCCAACAGGCCCCGTATCTCCATCATTAGAAGCATTGGTCTCTTTGACCAAAGACTGAGTCGGAGGCATTAAGGCCGCGACCGAGTCCCGCGTCGCTCCGTCGGGGATTCCCCGAGGCGATGACGGGGAAGACCGGGTCGCGACCCCCGGAGCAGAAAGAGGAATGGGGTCTTCGGCCCCCAACGGAGGTGGAGAAGGAGCATTCGGCGCGACGACCAGATGCTCGATGTCATCTAACTCCAGTCTCTCCCGTGGGTCCGCGGTGGGGCGTGCGCCTGCGTCCGCCGCCAGTCCCGTCATTCCCACTGCGCCCTTGACAGGCGCGGTGCCCGAGGCTCCCTCCGCTGTTCCTCGAGACGGACCAGCAGCTTCGAGTTCAGGAGTCGGGTCGGGAACTCTCGCCTTCTTCACGGGGGAAGCATCACACACTTCCTCGGCGGGGCGCTTGCCCGAAGAGCTTTCTTCTCGAGGAGATCTCCTCGAGGAGCGGGAAGTATCTGGCGAGGAGCGGGCAGCAGACTCCGTCCTCGTTCTTGTTCGCCGCTCGCCACCAGTATCCTCGACGGGGCGTTTACTCGAGAAACCGCCCTCTTGGGGGGTGAGCCCCATGAAGCGAGGGGCGTCGGATCCTGCCCGGGACCTCGACGGTCTGTGCGCCTCCCGATCCCGACCAACGGGAGCGTCGTCCCTAGTGGCAAAGACTTTATCCTCGGTGTTCTTCTTCAGCCTTGGAGCGGGTTTCCTCCGCTCTACGGGAGATCCCTCCGGAGCAGGATTGCGACGAAAACCTTCCGGGAGGAGAGTATCTGGGGGCGCCCCGTGGATTCCGGCCAGCTGATAAACCCCAGACTTCTCGAGCCGCTGACCCCCAAAGTCTCTACTCCAATCGCGCCTGGGGTTGGCAAGGAGAGCAGCGTGGATGTTTTTGAACCGCGCATCGGCCTCCTCATTCTCGTCGGGCTTAAATCGAGGGAGGTCCACTCCCTCGAGTACCAAATCTCTCGGTAGGAAAGCATGGTGGGGACCGAAGTTGGAATTGTCCACGCAGACGAAGAAACACTTATTCTCCCAGCCAGACTCGTTCGACGGCGTGTTCAGAAGAATGTGCGGCCGGACGCGATGAGAGATGGCAAAGTGACCCAGATTCTTTGGATTACGGGAGACCTTGAAGAGGCGCATTAAGTCCTCGAGCGTGAGCTCCACTTTCTGCTCGCATGCAATGGCGAGTGTGCAGAGGAGAAGGCGAAGGGTGTTGGGGCTCACCTGAGCGATCGGAACCCCAAAGGCGTAGAGAAACGCCACGACCAGGAGCGGCATCGGGAAGCGGAGACCAACGACGCGGAAGAACGACTCGTAGACGCAGACAAAGTCGCTCTGAGGCTCGTCAACGAATTCACCCTCGAGAGGGAGACGTGCAAAACAGAGCTCTGAGTCGGTATGGTTGTCAACGATAAACTTCAGACATTCTTCCGTCATGACGGAAGAGGGGCTCCGAGTCTTAAAGACTGGGCCAGAGCGGGAAGGAGCCATCGAGGCGTCTAAGGGAGAAGGAAGAAGAAGCTTGGAGGTGAGGGAATCAGGATAACAACGAAAAAGAAACTTTGAGAGAGTTCTTGAAAATACGAAAATGTCTGAAAAGGTGGGTATGAACTACGAATTTATAGAAGGGGGAGAAGGATAGATAGACACGTCTTGATCTGACGGCCCAAATTCAAAGCTTGCTAACTCATCAACGGTTCGTATCAAAGGCCCGTTATAAATCTATACAAGCACTCGAATGCGAAAAGAGGGTGGGCATTCAATACTGAAGGGACGTGCGTAAGATTCAAGGCTGACAGGTTTTTGGGAAGGCAAACCAACGTGGGACCCAGACCTGAGCAACGGTCGGAGAAACGAGAGAGTCAGGCTTCCCTGATCGTTAACAGGGATCTTCGCGGAAAAACCCCTCGCTCAGCATCGTTGAGAAATCTTCATCGCTAGGAGTTTCGCCGGGAAAATTATATTGTTATACTTACAAAATGCGTGTTTACGTTTACACCTTTGGCCTTCGAGACGTATATTTCGGTATTTTACATGATTTAGGTAAGCGAAGAGGGTTCTCCACCAAAATGCCAGCGACGTTTAAATCACGATAGCCCTCGCGGACGAGGGACCCGGCTCGCCACAAGGGGGACGTGAAGGAGGCCTAGCGAGGAAAAGAAGCGGCTTGGCGATATAACCACGCGAGGAGCCGAAGAAGCAGTCACCGACCGGGAACCAACTGGTGCCGGCTAGGGCCGATCCCCGAGACAGTTATACTTTATTTTACCAAGTGTATACACTTGATAAAATGGGGAACTAACTGTTAAGGTCGGATTTGGTCAAATCCATCCTCAACACAACTCGTGTCGTTTGGTCCATAAACGACATGAGGGGAGGCGAGGAAGTTCGTCACCCGAGGGATTTTACCCCCGAGGATGAACATCCCCGAGGAAGAGTACTCCCGAGGAGGTTCATCCATGAGAAGACGCAGCCACGCGAGAGCAAGTTGCGACGAGGCGTCCCATCACACCCGACGAGGAACTTCGTCATGATGATTGTGCAGGGTCGAATGACCCTTGACTAGACGTGCATTTAATGAAGCCGACCTACTCACTCGATGAGAGCGTCAGCGACGAGGCTTGCAGAGCCGAATGACGGCTTACGGGAAGCGCATTTAATGAGGCGCACCTACCCATAACGGCAGCCTGCTCAGAAGTGACATAAAGCAAGGATTTACCATGCTGCCCTCAAATCACGCCAGAGAATGAATGATTAAAGGGAAAAAAGGCGGGAAAGATGCGAGAGGAAGGCTTGGTAAAACTCTATAAAAGGCAAGATAAACCTCATTTGTAAAGGTTCGAAAAATTAGAGAAGAGAGCCCTGGAAAGAGAAAAAAGGAGGTCTTGTAATAGAAAAGGCGAAGGAAAAATAGAGAGGAAATAGGAGAGAGAGTGAATGTTCATGATCCTTCATCTGTCCAGCTATTCAACGGAAGAAAACCGAGCTCATTTAGGAAAATATAACAAAACAGAGATATTCATCATTTATTCTTGTTTATTAGTTATTTGGTGATTGTCTTTGTGACTGGAAAAGGGTGGTGAAAATCGCCCTCTACAGTGATCAAGTTTCATTTTTCGAATTTGATTAATTAATTATATCTGTTAGATCGGTCTAAGATTTAATCTTTACAGTCGGATTGGAAATTAATTAATTATATATTATTTTCGAATTATGGTTTATGGATAAAATCGAAATATTTTTTATTAAATCTTTTAATATTTGATTTTATCATAAACTAATTTGATCCATTAGATCCGTTTTAATATTTATCTCAACCGTTCGATCTAGAAATGATAATTCCAATTTTAATATATATATATATATATATATATATATATATAATTCGAATTTATAAAGATAAGAAGATAAGATTGGATTTTTGATTTTATCCAAATCTTTCTTGTTTAATTAAATCCCTAATTATTTATATCCATTGGATTTAGATAAGATTAGATCTGGACCGTTGGATTGAGATAATTATCTATATTTAATGTATGAAATTCTAAAATTAGGGAGGGAATTTCTCCAATTCGGTTACGGTTTTAGCCTATAAATGAGAGGCTCATTCTACACATTTTTCACACCTTTCCCCAGAGAAAAATTCGAACTCTCCCTCTCCTTCAGGGTCTGCGAATTTTCTCTCTGATCTCTCTTTCTGGTTCGGCTTAAAAGAATTAGCTCTCCGGAAGCTTAAAAAGAACCATCAGTTTAAATTTTGCGACGTAGTCCTGCCGGCGAAGCCCACGCTTCGGTACCAGGAGAATATCCCGGAAGATCACGGGAGTTTCCCTCAGCACCGGCGGAGCCCTGCCCGATTCAGAACGCGCAGCCGGAAGTCGTCATTAGAGGTACGGCCTTATGCATTGGGTTAATAAATGCAACCATTTACTGCTTTCTAGTTATTTCCTATTATGACTAGATTATTAATAATGATTTATGAATATTAAATTGCATGATATTTATCAGATCTTGTTATATGGTTATTATCCGATATCCGGACCGTTGTACGGATAACAAGTTTTTCCGCTTTAAAATAATTTTTTAAATGTTACCCGGACGGTTCGGAGGTATAATTCGTGATAATTTACACGGAATCCGAGTCGTGATTTCCAACAATTCGTATCAGAGCCATGGTTCAACGATAAATAATTACGTAATTTTATTAATGGTTTTCAGAACGAATTATTTGATGAATAAAATTAATTATTTAAAATTGAAATTTTGAATTTCTAGATATTTTAAAAATTAATTTAAAATAAGAAAATTATCTGACTCGAAAAATCGGACCGGGTGGTTGGACCGGGCTACCCTTGGCAGCCTAGCCCGAGGAAGGAACGAACAGGGGCTGCCGCTGCAGCCCCAGGGAGTTCGCCCAGCAAGCCCACTGGCAAGGCCCACGAGCAAGGCCATTCGGCCAGGGCAAGGGCACCCGTGTGGGCCTGGCGCGCGGGCCGCAGCCACGCTGCCTGGCAGCGGAATGGGCCTGCACCCCAGCCCGAAGGGCGCGCGCGCTGCCCTGGCCCACCCGTGGGTTGTCCCTGCCCATTCCACGGGCACGTGGGCCCGGGCTTAAGCCCGGAGGGCCCACGTGCATTTTTTTTGTTAAAATGGGTCGGATTTTTATTCCGACTCGGATTTCGTGGATTAAATATGAATTATTATTAATGAAATTAATATTTATGAATTAAAATTAACTATGTTTGATTAATTAATATTAATTAAAATATGGATGTTTTTTCCAGATAAATAACATTGTCTTATTTTAATAAATTCGTAAAATTAAATATGGATGTTATTTAATAATCAAATAACATTGTCTTATTTAATAAATAAAAATATGGATGATAATATTCGAAGAATAATATCATTGTCTTATTTAATATTTCATAAATAATAATCAATGGGAATTAAAATGTTTAATGATAATTCTTAGAGAATAAGTATCACTAACATAAGATTATAAATATTCATCATAGATATAATTTGTTATAACTTATTTTCATAACCCTCAAACATAGTGTCTATGTTTAGATAATTATTAATATGTATATATAGGATAGATATAAATAATAAAGAGTAAATGTAAAGGTGTTAATTATTAGTCGGAAAAATTTCAACCGTACAATCTTGCCTAAGGAAGAGGGAATCAAAAGTGGGGCCGGTTCACCATCCACTTCTGGGTGACCGGTTAGGACCCCTCCCATCGACCTGGAGAGTGTACGGATTGATCTATCACTACCGACGAAATAATAAACACATTTCTAGGGCTTATTTAAAATTACGCGTCATAATAAATAAAGCCAAAATATAAACTTTTAATGTGTCATTAATAGACAGTTTATATAATAAGTTTTTATAACTTTGAAGATTAAAAACGTTATTTCCTAAAAACAATGGCAAGTATAGAATAAAACAAAGGTCTCCATTATTACTGTCACAACGTCTGCTGACCACATCGCCTCGAGTCACCCTAGTGTGTCCATTCCCCAAGGAAGGTGTGGTTGTGGAAGAATTGACACCGTGATAGTTCCAAAAGAATATGGGGACGGAGGAATCTTGGAAATGGACCGCGAGTCACCCTAGTGTGACCATTCCCCAAGGACGACGTTTCCAAGAGGATCCCGAGAACCAAAAATAATGGGTTAAGCTTGCACGGAAGTTGGTGCTTCCCGACCGTCTATGGTGATAGTTAATAATCATAGAGAACTTTGGTGGTTCTTGTTATGAATATTAATTAAGTTTATGACTAAACCTTAGTTTAACTAAACTACACGGTTGATACCGCGAGTCACCCTGGAGTGACCATGCCACTAAGGACGGCAACGACGTGTACAGTCGGTTAAATTATCACGAAATAGTTAAAGGGTTTATTTAACGTTTTCCCAGAACATGTTTGCATCATGTAACTATTTCAAACAAAATATGTTTTCAAAAACATTCTACCTATAATAAAGTTTAATAATTTTATTTTTCAATGCCAGTTAAAATGTCTAAAGCTATTAATATCACGGATGATGAAAAAGATTCGGTCAACTCTGGTCCTCCATCTGAGTTTGAGCTACCGATATTTGAAGAAGGCAGTGCTTGGTTCAAGTCTGATAATGAATATGAGTTACTCAGTTTCTTATTAAACCAGTATCCAAACAAGAGTCAATCCTTCAAAGATTCGGTACTCAAAGCCTCGATGGGTGAAATTGAGAGACTAATGAAAAAGGTGAACAAAGTAACGGCTCTTGTCACTCAAGCAATGGCAAAAGATAACAAACGAAACACTGAATCGAAAGCTGAACCCGGAAGAAAAGAAAGAAAAGTTGGTTTATCTGCAATGTGCTTCCAATGTGGAACAAGGAAGAGAGTGCCAGGTCAGCTGCGATGCAGACTGCACATCAGTTCACAAAAGGGTAAAACCTTTTCTAAATACTACATTAGTTTTTCATTGAAGAGATTCAAATCTCAGATCCATAGATTAAAATTCTAAACATTGCAAACGTTTTTCATTATACAAGTTGCTTCTGCTAAGAAGAAAAACGGAAATGGAGCTTTATGCATTGAATGCTGGCTCAAACCAAGAGCAAAGGGGCACACGATGTGCCGAGAACATCTGCGGGCTTGGAGAGGTAATGACTCTTATGTTAACCCCGAAATTAGTTTTTATTGGAGAGATTCAAATCTCAGATCCATAGATTAAAATACTAAGGCTTGTTTATTTTCTTTTCAGGATTCAGCAGGAGCTCTGTTGATGAGAATTCAGCAGAGAACGAAAGCGGCTAGTACTTGAGTGTCTCGAAGAAGGAAGCATGCTTTAAGTTTTCATTCGATTTAAGTTTATTGTTATCATTAATTTTTCATTGTTAAGACCTCGATTTATTTATCTTTGGATATTGATTGCATGGAATAATTCTTTATTAATAAAGGTCTTATTTTTTTGAATTATTTTGCAATATCCAGATAAATATAGTGACAGTTACTTTTCTATCTATAGTCTTTAATTGCTCTAATTGATTTAATTAAATCAAATGTCATTTTTAATCATGATGGTTAATAGAGAATGAAATTAGAGGAAATTATTCACAAAAGGGATCTTGTGACAAAGTCACAACGCCGACAACAGTGCCTGTTGTCGAAGAGAGTGCGGAAACCACGGTCCCAAATCAAAACCAAGGGGTACTCAGACGTAGTGGGAGGTTCAAAAGACTTGTTGACCGCTACGAGCACACCCAGTTGGAATTTTACCTAGCTGTTACAAACACTAGTGTTGAAGATCCCATAGGCTATGAGCAAGCTATGCTGGATCCTGATAAGGAAGAATGGCAGGAAGCCATGAACCAAGAAATAGAATCAATGGATTCTAATGAAGTCTGGGAACTTGTAGACTTACCGGATGGCTTCAAAACCATTGGCTGTAAGTGGGTATAAAAGCGAAAGAGAGGAGTGGACGGGAAGGTTGAAACCTTCAAGGCTAGACTAGTGGCTAAGGGTTTTACCCAGAGGGAAGGTATTGATTTCGATGAGACCTTCGCTCTAGTCGCTAAGTATAAGTCCATCTGGATTCTCATGGCCATAGCCTGTAGTCTCAATTACGAGATTTGGCAGATGGACGTCAAAACCGCCTTCCTGAACGGGTACATTAACGAAAACATCTATATGGACCAACCAGAAGGGTTCGTGCAGAAGGGTCAAGAAGGGAAAGTTTGCAGACTTCTCAAATCCATTTATGGATTGAAGCAAACTTCCAGATCCTGGAATCTAAGGTTTGATGAAACCATCAAATCCTATGGATTCATACAGAACATCACTGAGGCCTGCATATACAAACTCAATGATGAAACCGTGGAGATATTTCTTGTTCTATACGTCGACGATATTCTTCTCATTGGAAATAGTGTGAAGAGGCTATCAGAAGTGAAAGCGTGGCTATCTACGCAATTCCTAATGAAGGACATGGGAGAAGCCAGCTACGTTCTTGGGATCCGTATCTTTAGGGATCGCAACAACAGGCTTCTAGCTTTATCGCAAGCAGCTTACATTTATAAGGTGCTTGATCGTTTTGCAATGGCAAACTCCAAGGGAGGTAATTTACCAACCATGCATGGAGTATTCCTTAACAGGAAACAGTGCCCTACTTCTCCGGAAGAGCAAGATGAGATGAGGCGAATACCCTATGCTTCAGCAGTGGGAAGTCTGATGTACGCTATGCAGTGTACTAGGCTAGACATCAGTTACGCTGTGGGAATTGTTAGCAGATACCAATCCAACCCAGGTATGGCTCACTGGACAGCAGTGAAGAACATTCTCAAGTATCTTCAGAGAACGAGAGACTATATGTTAGTGTTTTCAGGATCAGAACTGAATCCACAAGGTTACACTGATTCATAATTTATGTCTGATAGAGACGCGAGAAAATCGATGTCGGAAGCAGTGTTCACCCTTGCTGGTGGAGCGATATTCTGGAGAAGCGTAAAGCAATCTTGTATCGCAGATTCCACGATGGAAGCTAAATACGTGGCAGCTTGTGAGGAAGCCAAAGAACGAGTTTGGCTCAAGAATTTCTACATAGAGCTGGGAGTTGTTCCAGATGTAGATGGGCCCCAAACACTATACTGTGACAATAGTGGTGCGGTGGAAAATTCTAAAGAGCCTAGAGACCATAACAAGGCGAAACATATAGAACGCAAATACCATCTCATAAGAGAAATAGTGCGTCGTGGTGATGTGAGGGTTGTGAAAATAGCTTCGGAAGACAATCTGGCTGATCCATTCACCAAGACGTTGCCAGAGAAAATATTTAAGAGGCATCTGGAAAGTATGGGTCTGAAAGACATGGGTCATCTTCTTTAAGTACAAGTGGGAGATTGTTGGACATATGTGTCCTTAAACAAGATATTTTTATCCATTTGTAAAAGATTATGACAAGTCGTTGAATAAAGATGATGCTTATTATGATAATCTTATTATAGTTTCTGGTAGAGTAAAATAGAATGTTTGATCCTTAGTTCATAAAGGATGCAATTATGAATTATTATCACAACAGAGTCAATGTGAGGAAGAATTAATAATCATAATAAATGAACTTAAAATGTCCGTGACCTGATTAACTGGGTGGGAGCTCATTAATCGTACAAGGTCATTAATGTGACTAAGTGATAATCCTATTCTGGATTTTGTGTGTGTCACACTCACTAGAAGTGTATTAAGTATGAAGTGTCTTCATACTGGACTGGACCTGACTTAAACTCTGGAAGTTATCATATAAGACCGTCACTGATAACTTGGAGTTGAGTCATTAGTAGATGATCAAATGGATATTCGATCTAAGTCCTGAGTGATCTTGAGTCTGAGCTGCTGGCTTGATTGTTCTTTGATTTAACCGTTAAGGAACACAATATATTACCGTTGTTCCCAACACTATTATTTTGGGAGCATGATAGTCAGCAGTAAGGGTAGCTTGGTCATAGACATGGGCATCACACAGCTCTCTTCAGAGTAATGATGATTCCCTTGATTGTCGGTGGTGAGAAGTGAGAGGTACCCGTGCGCAACTTATGAATCGAAACCATAAGTGGGTCACTCATAATATTACTGACTGAGTCAAGGATGAAAATGCAATGAGGGGCATAACGGTAGAAAACGCCTGCTCGTGTGTGGATCATCAAGTGAAAGATCAATAACCCGAATTTGATTGTATCAATGGACACCCTGCTGTAATAAAGGGAATAATATATACTGTATCACTAAAGAGTCCAGCCTCGGGTTTATAGTGGAATAACACCGAGGTTTGATGAACACCCTAGCAGTTCTTTGGAGCTTAAGTGACACGGGTCCATGGTCCGCAGGATAGCTCCGTAACGAATGATACGTACGTGATAAAGACATTGAAATGTTTTTAAAAATCATTTGGCAAGACTCATAAAACTGAAGTCTGTGACAGACATCAGATAGTTTTATCAGTAGCGTGGCAAAAGTACCATATCTTGGTAACCAAAATTAACTAACAAAATAAAGTAGAATTTGGATTTTCTGTCAACATTAAATTTGTTGGATATTAAATATTAAGCAACTTTGCTTTTGGAACCGAGTCATTTCGATGTACGGTTTGTGATTTAGAGAATTTCTAAGTTTGTGATCGTTTCGGTAAACTATGAAATTAAATCACATGTCACGAATTTAAATGATGGTGTGTCACCATGACATTTAAATGTGTGATATTGAGATCAGAGAATATTAATATAATTTAATTATTCGAATTTTATTATTAATGTATTATTAATAATTATTCAATAATTAATAGATTTATATTAATATAAAAATAATATATTTTTATATATTATAAAGTGTAGAAATCGAATTGGGCCTTGGAATGTGGATCCATTCACATTCGAATGGATAGACTTTGGTCTTTCCATAATTGCAGCAAAAGTACCAAATGTTTTGGTATTTGAGAAAAACCCTAAAATCAATTTAATCCATTGGATCGGTTATGATTTAATATCAACCGTTGGATTAGGATATTGATGAATTCAAAATTAACAACTTGGTGATCAAGTTTCATTTTTCGAATTTGATTAATTAATTATATCTGTTAGATCGGTCTAAGATTTAATCTTTACAGTCGGATTGGAAATTAATTAATTATATATATTTATATTATTTTCGAATTATGGTTTATGGATAAATTTGAAATATTTTTTATTAAATCTTTTAATATTTGATTTTAAAATAAACTAATTTGATCCATTAGATCGGTTTTAAGATTTATCTCAACCGTTGGATCTAGATAATGATAATTCGAATTTTGATATATATATATATATATATATATATATATAATTCGAATTTATAAAGATAAGATTGGATTTTTGATTTTATCCAAATCTTTCTTATTTAATTAAATCCCTAATTAATTATATCCATTGGATTTATATAAGATTAAATCTGGACCATTGGATTGAGATAATTAATTATATTTAATGTATGAAATTCAAAAATTAGGGAGGGAATTTCTCTAATTCGGTTACGGTTTGAGCCTATAAATAGGAGGCTCATTCTACACATTTTTCACACATTTCCCCAGAGAAAAATTCGAACTCTCCCTCTCCTTCAGGGTCTGCGAATTTTCTCTCTGATCTCTTTTTCTGGTTCGGCTTAAGAGACTTAGCTCTCCGGAAGCTTAAAAAGAACCATCAGTTTAAATTTTGCGACGGAGTCCTGCCGGCGAAGACCACGCTTCGGTACGAGGATTCCAGGAGAATATCCCGGAAGATCACGGGAGTTTCCTTCAGCACCGGCGAAGCCCTGCCCGATTCAGAACGCGCAGCCGGAAGTCGTCATTAGAGGTACGGCCTTATGCATTGGGTTAATAAATGCAACCACTTACTGCTTTCTATTTATTTCCTATTATGACTAGATTATTAATAATTATTTATGAATATTAAATTGCATAATATTTATCAGATCTTGTTATATGGTTATTATCCGATATCCGGACCGTTGTACGGATAACAAGTTTTTCCGCTTTAAAATAATTTTTTAAATGTTACCCGGACGGTTCGGAGGTATAATTCGTGATAATTTACATGGAATCCGAGACGTGATTTCCAACATGCTTATTATGTTGTTTCATAATTGATTGCATGAGTAATTTTATAAATATCCAATGATAGATGATTACGCAAAGTTGATGTTGATTATGTGAACATCATGAATGATTGTCGAGATATGTTACATTCCATTAGATGATAGAATAAGATATGAAATGCTACTGATATTTTAATGATGGTTATGTTATTAATGTCTCATGTCAGACTATAAACAAGTGAAGCATAAGAGTTAATTAGGTGTCATACCACACCTCACGAGGAGGTTCTTAGTGTTTTTATTTATCCCGAGATGAGCGAGTCATTGAGGACAGATTTATCTTGCGGTTTGACATTCATTCTTGGTCATCACATAATCAATATCGATCTTTCATATTCATCTATAGGTCATTATATCATCGTAACATATATAAAACAATCATTTGATTCAACATAATGAATGCACATTCAATAATATCTAACATGCATCTCAGCAAACAATACAGTCAAACATATCAACCAAAACTTTTATTTTTAAACTAATTCGTACTGCAATGAGGTTGGACTCATCTGAACCAATACGGACGTCTTTCTCGCGACTCTGACTTTGACATATCTATGAACGACATTCTTAGATAATAATTACCCAACTACAAATTTAAAACTAATAACTATCTAAACTATTCCTAAAACATGGCTTAAAGGCTAAAGGGGATCTGAGTTTTAAAAAGAACCTTTCTAAGGTATTTTCCCAATATACTAAAGTCGGAACGGAACTGGATATGTTCTTAACAAAATGCTATTATTTTTGGAAAACGAAGAACTTTCGTGCTTTGAATTATTTTAAAAGAAAGCTACAACTATGAGATATACAGATTTTTCAATTCGGCCAGAATCTTGCAACTCATTTTCGGGCTATGATCCCGAATGTTTTTCGAATTTCTTAAAACATAAAAACTTCTCGTAATTGGTTTCCTATAAAACCTATCTCTAGATAAAAATCCTCATTCGGACTATATGAATTATTAAAAATAAAAATAAAAACCCGTTCTGCAGAATTTTTTGGTTTTTCTCAAAAAGTTAAAAATTTAAAAATCGATTTTGAGCGATGTATAGCTACAAAAATTATGAAATTAAACTATAGCTTCTATGAACCTATCGAACCACCAGTTAAATTTCAGCCAAAACCACTGGATAGTTTGGGATATAAAAATTCGAGAAAATTAAATCATTATGGGATTACGAAAATAAAATTAGTTAAGAGGATAAACAGCTATCATACCTCTATGATGATGGAAGGAGAGAGGTTTTTCTACTGAGGAGATGAAGAACTCAATGGGTTTTTCTCAATTTCTCTCTAGAGAAATTTCTAATTTGGGAGAGATGGAGGCTACTTAAGGACAATGAGAGAATATGCTAAAATTCTAGCCTAATTTGGTTTTTATATAACTTAATTATTTAATATTTTTCGCAGCTAATTAAATAGCATAAAAAATATTAGTTTTTTTATTTATTAAAATATCAAAGATATTTTTTATTATCGTATATAATAGAAAATATCTTTGAGATATTTTTTTTTTAGAAATATAGTTTTTAAATCGGGAATGGAACATCACGGTTCCCAATTTGAGAACCGGAAACCACAATCAAGAAGATACTTAAAAATTCTCATTTTTTTTGTCTCAGTTACGATTTTAAATACATATATATATTCTTTATTATATGATAATTTTGTTTATATCTTGATAATATGTAGGATTATGTTTTTAAATTTTAGATGTTAGATTTGGTATTTGGTTTTGGTAGTTTAGATTTGGTATTTTATATTTTGTCATTTTGTCTCAAATCCGGTTTCGAAAAAATGGGGATATCTTATAACCAAAACCGGCAATATATTGTTGTCCCGTTATTTCTAGGACAAGGAAAAAAAAAGTTAAATTATCGATTTCGGTTCTGGTTTTACCCGTAATTTGTTGTACTATCATAACAACCGTCAACTCGCTGACAAGCACCATATTTTATAATTGGTAAATTGCAAAAAATAATAATCCAAAGTCATGAAGTTATGAGTTATGAGTTATGACTGATACATCCTCGTCAGATATTCTTAAATATTGATGTAATACATATTTGGTCATGAAAAATTCAAGAATAGCAAAACGACGCTACGTATGAGAACTTGCCATTAAGTGTAGCCTTAATTTGATGCACCACTTCACCTATAATTAAGGATTCATATGCAGCACCTAAAAGTGGTTGAAAACTAATGTTAAATATTCATTCTTTATTTTGTTCGAACAAAATATCAATACTTTTCTCTCACGCTATAGACAAGTACCAAACCACTTTAAAAAAAAAAAAGTACATGTTTATAATGTAAGAGAAAAGTATTGGTATTTTCTAGTTAAAACAAAGAATAAGTATTTAAGTGGATTTTTCAAACACTTTTGATATTTGTACTGTGAATAATTTTTTTTTTTTTTAATGGAGGTGGCACTATCGGCCAAGGTTACAATACACTATCGCATGACTAACCTTATTTTTAATAAATTTTGAACCAAAGTTTAATATTCACATAAGAAGTAAACCAGAAAACAATTAAGGAACGAAACATATAAGCTTAATGTAAATAATCCTTAACAACCAAAATAGAAGCGTAGAGTATTTAGAATATTTAAAATTATATAAAGTATTTCTAAATACTGAATTCGAGTAGTAAACTAATTTGATATATTAATTTTTATTATTATTATTTTATATTCGAATCAAAGTCTCCAATCTGACGTTTCCATACCATATTAAATTTGTGACAAATAATGATCCAATCTATCATCTATATGTAAGAATATATAACTTAATAATGATCCATTGTCCAACTCGTTGCCTTCATGTTCACATCGAAATTTAGCTCCATTGGTGTTGTCGTTGAGACTAGGTTGCACTCCATTTTCACAAGATGCCATTGAAGATCTTCCTCTGACTGATACTTAATGTAGCGACACCTCATTAATACTAAACAAGCTAGCCTTTTCTTCTTTTCTTTTCTTTTTTTTTTTCTTCCGAACTTCTAGTCGTGAACTATTCATGATGCAAAAAAATAAAAATTAGTAACTACCAATCTCAAGAAATCATTTGTGAAGTGAAAGTTCAACTAGATCGAGCGGTATATATAGGAGAGGCTAGGCGACGTGGACTACACAGGACTGGCGAACACACGATTTCAAAAAGTTTGAAAAGAAAAGAAAAAGTAAACTGAACCTGAAGATGACATATTGGTTCAGTTTTCAGAAAATTCCAATATGTAAGTTCTCTTGTAACATGAAAATGAAAACAAAATGTAACAGTGCAGGACATTCAAGTGCCCTAAATTTAGTAACAAGTTAATTTGATAAACAAACCTAAACAACAAAGATTCAAAATTGAGAGCCTATTTCTGCCATATCACGGAAAATGGCTGGCAAGGCATCTGAATTTCATCTCAATAGAGAATCCATCCACTAAAACGCCATCGCTATGTATTAATTCTGGGCTCGATGCAATAGATACGTGATCCGAGATGCTTTACGATGAGACACGCATCTTCACAGCCACCAAAGAAAAGCAACTCATCGTCCTTTCCGATTCTCCGCCGCCAGCTCATCAAAAATGCAGGTCGGGGCAATCCTTTGTTAGTTCCTGCAATTTTGGCGAAGGGCAAGTGAAACTTATGTCATTAGAAACTTATATTTTGGGAAAAACATAAGTAAATCTAACTTTAGGAAAATAAAACAAATTTTTTATTTTTACTGATTGTGTTAGGAAACAAAACTTTTCATAAGTTCATTAAAAGCCACATTGAGCACCAACGCATAGTCAATGCTGCATCGAGTGGCAAGCGCCGGAACAGCATCGATGCAATCATCTAGAGGGGTATTTTTTCAAAAAAAAAAAAAAAATACTTGTTCTTGAAACTATAAAATGTTATGACTGAACGGGAAATATTTTCCTTGATTTTCTTCTAGTATCTTTCTCTTCTTATCTTGATCTTCTAAACACAAGTCTTTCTTCAAGTAATTTATTTTCCCTCTTTCCAAGTCCCGAACAAGCCTTTAAGTACAATATTTTAAAATGAATGAAGGGTATTACCGTCATCCTGGTTTTCCGTTGCCTTAAGAAACGGTTTGTCACCTTCAGATTTGCAAGGGTTGAGGAGAAAGCAAAGAGTTTTTATCAAGTTCGCATACTGTTTAACATCTAAAAGCCGGTCCATCAAAAACGAAAAGTGAGTCAGTCAGTTCATGAAAACAATTAAAAAACTGAATTGCTTACAGAAGCTTACAGAGTAAGATGTCACTGGCAATTACAAGGTCCCAATTTGGATTGGCAATCGGAAAACTGTCGCCCCATGTATCTAAAAAAGAAGTCAAAACGTCATGTTATGATTTTTTATTGATACATCCGAGATTGAACTACAGTAATGGTGTAAATTAGTGATAAAATGCTTGTGTATTTGATATGAGATTATGCCCCAGAAGATCATACACCAAAAGAAAATTTTCTAACATAGTCCCGGAAAGAAAGTAGAACTCACGTTTAACATGAGGAAGAACAGGAGTAATTCCGTTCACCTTGCAGTTATGAGCTATATTGGCTTCAATCTCCTCGTCAGCGTAGTCTGAGGTCGTGATGTCAAGTTGAAACGATCTTCGAAGAAAAATTGCTAGCGCGCCTGTACCACTACAGTACATACATATATATATATATATATATGTATATATGTATAATCAAAATCTGCATGACACTAGAAAGCCATTGATCGCAATTTATACGGCCCAAAAAATATGAACTTCCAATATCATTATGATAAACCCGTATGTTTAGGTTTAGGTTTGATCAACTTACTATATGCACCCACAGGGAGCAGCCTTAGGTTATATTTTGTTTGCTTTGGGTTTAGACTCTTTGAGACATCATAGGAGAGTTTTTTTCTCTCGATGGAAAGGCCGCGTTTTGGAATAAAGTTTCCGGGATTCATCATTCTAGTGAATTCCAATTGGCTTCTTGGTGATTGTTTAGTGTTGGTAGAATGTTGGGCGATCGAAACATAACAATTCACCACTCTTTGAAAATGGCATTCAAACGTTTCAACATCACCCGCGGCTAGAAAACAAATCAACTATGAAACAAAGACTTGGACTGAAAAGCAACTCAACGATTTCACGCAAGTGGGTACATACGATTTTCTTCATGAATGTAAAATCAGGAAGATAAATTCTTGATAGTGATTACGAAAACATGTTTCAATATCTGAATCCAAGTTTAAAAGCATAATAAGTATTGAAAAAACCCCAAATTTTAAAAGGGCAACTAAATAATTTTAAACCAACCATACAGGAAGTGGATTAAAACAGTTTCCGGATGTACCTGCCAAGCTCGATGCAACGACGTCCTTCAATCCAGGACCGGTGTTCAACTAACCATTCCGCAAACGCGAACGAGCCCGGCCACAGTAAATTAGCGTTGAGTTGATGGAACGTAAATTCTCGTATAGTCAACTCCTGTATTGGGAGAGAACCAGAAACTCAAGACTTACATCATTACTACTACAATGCAAGCACAGCAAAAGGTTCAGATTGAAATGATTTAGCAGCTTTTACTTGAAAAAATATATATATCCAAAAACTAACTCTTCAATACAATAAACAACTCAGGCTAATGAGTTAAGAGAAAAAGTCGATGGCTTTGAGCAAAAAAAAAAAACTATATCTATATCTATATAATGGGTATTGATAGTAAATAGCAATTCATTGGAGAAAAATGAAGAGAAAACTCACCATCCCAGGAAACTTGTGCTTTCTCTCCTCGTAGCTTTGAGGGGTCTCCTCTTTTTCTTCACATGAAAATAAGACCCAAAAAGGTTATCACTATATAAGAATAATAGTGGTGTAAAGAAGAGAATACCGGTATAGGAAGAGGAATCGTCGTCATCCTCGGAGAAAAGGGACGACGGTGAAAAGAGAGCGATGTCCATGATCTCTACAAACAGAGCAACCTCGCCTGTAAGGTAATAGACACAGAATAAGGTTTTTTTTTTTTTAAGGGAAAATGGCGGCATAAGTACCTAAAGTGTTTAAAAAGTTGACAATAAGTACCCATTCTCTTTTTTCGACGGGTAAAGTCGCCAAACTCTCGTTTTGTATATTCTGTCTCTTTTCCGTCCACACCGTTAACTGCTTATATTTACACCCATTTTTAATTAAAAAATTAATTAAAATTGAACACATTCCCTTCTTTCTCCCGCTTGAGCTTTTCCCCAAATATCAAACCCATTTCTCAAAATTTCACTCAACTCTCAAACCCTAACTCTCAATCTCCCGGCGACGACGATGACTGACGGCGGCGCCGGTGCCGGCGCCGGAGGATTGAGCGACAGAATGTGGCGACATCCTTCTTCTCCAGGTCCTCCATTAGGTAAGCTAGCTCTCAACTTTCCATTCTTTCTGTTTGCGTATTCACACTTTATTTTTCGAACAGTAAGAGACACAAGTCTTGTTTCTTGAGCTTTATACAGGAAGGTTTTTGCATTATTTTATTCAGAATCGAATCTTTGCATGTGAGTGTAAAATGCTTAGGTTAAAGTTTGGTACTTTGTCATTATATGGTGTTTGTGGTCCATTTTGAACATGTGCAGCCTTTATTGACATTTTTTTAGTATTGAATGCACATATTGATACGCAGATATGAATTTTTTTGGCATTGTTTATCATTGAATACTTTGTTTGTTGTCCCTATTTTGGCAGTTTTTGAGCTTTAGTGTTTATTGGCATTGTATATTGTTTCTTTTTTGGTGGCAGATTTCAATACAGTTTCAGGTTTATGAATTATGGCATAAATACTTAAAGTTATTCTCTTCTTTTGACAGATTTGACCTCACCTTGGTTTACTGTTAAACTTCATTATGGTGGAACTTGGGCTATGGAAGATGGGAAGAAAACGTATAGTGGGGGTACCGAGATATGTTTAGATGATTTTAATATGGAATCATTCAGTATAATAGATTTGAATACGATAGTTAAAATGATAGGTGTTGTTCATGATGATGTATACTGGTTTAGGCCTAGAGATGAAGAGTTGGATCATGGTTGGTTGTTAATTGGAAATTCAGAGGTTTTGAGAATGTTTCGAGACATGGAAAGTAAGAAGTACAAGGAAGCATTAGTTTACATGATTTCTCCCACCGAAGCAGTTGGAGGCGATAATGACAAGGGGCCAAGGGATAAAGTGGGCCAATCTTCACGTGGAAAAGCATTCAATGCCCAGGCTGCCAAGGAAAAAGTGGCAAAGGTACAAGCTGAAAAATTGGAGAAGGCCAAAGCCAAGGCTCTCAAAGCCCAAGCCAAGGCTGAATTAGCGGAGATCAAGGCTCAAGCAAAGGAGCAGAAGGCAAAAGAAGCCAAAGAAAGGGCCCGAAAAGGCAAAGGCAAGGTTGTACCCCCCAAGCCCCGACGACAATCAAAAGCATCAAGGGTTGAAGAAGAGGCGTTTAACCTAGAAGAGGATGAGTTTGCCGTAGATGCTGAGAATTCCATGTTTCTGGTTGCTTATGCTGTGGTTGAGAAAGAAAATACTGACACATGGACATGGTTCTGTACTTTAATTAAAGAGGATTTCCCAGAACTTCTGATTAGGAGATACACATTCATGAGTGATAGGCAAAAAGGGCTAGAGAATGCACTTGGGGATGTTTTTGATGGGGCCGAGATTAGACATTGTGTTAGACATTTGCATTCTAACTTTAGATCACAGTTTCCCGGTCTAGAAATGAAACAACTACTTTGGAGGTGTGCTAAATCTACAACACCCGAGATGTTTACCAAAGTGAGGGAAGAAATGAAAAATGTCAATGTGGCGGCATATGAGTGGTTACTAGGAAAAATCTCTTCCGAGTGGACAAAAGCACACTTCCAAGTCATCAATAGGTGTGATATGCTCACTAACAACCTTTGTGAGAGCTTCAACGCAGTCATTTTAAATGGTAGGGACAAGCCTATTATAAGCATGTTAGAGGTGATAAGGCATTGGTTAATGGGTAGGATATATGAGAAACGTTTAGTGCTGAAAAGTGGAAATATCCTGTCGCGCCAAGGATCCAAAGAGTGATCGAGAAAAACAAAGAGGTAGCTCGGTGGTGTGGCTCTACTAGAGCCGGTTCCTTCTTATTCGAAGTAGAATACCATGAAAACGATGTAATAGAGACTTTCTCGGTAGACTTGGAACATATGATGTGTACGTGTCGAGGTTATCAATTGAGTGGCATCCCGTGTGGTCACGCGTTAACGGCTATTTGGAACCATAACATGAATGTATATGATTACATTCATGACTATTACAAGAGAGACGCTTTCATTGCACAGTATCGTGTTTCCGTTCAACCAATGCCGTCACCCGACAAATGGCCACATGCCGGTGAATGTTTGATTTATCCCCCCATTCAAACTGCCATGCCCGGAAGGCCAAAGAGAAAAAGAAACCGAAAAAACGACGAGCCATTAAACTCAACAAAGGCGAGAAGAACCGGACAAGTCAACACGTGCAAGAATTATGGTCAACGAGGGCATAAGCGTCAAACTTGCAAGAATCCTACAGTGACACCGGTTAGCTTTCTCACTTTACTATTTCAATTTACTTTCTTAATTTCATTTAGATAGCAAATAATGTCATATTGATTGCAGCCCATTAAGGTGAAAAAGATGGGGAGACCCCTCAAGATCAATCCAAAACCCGAGACTGTGAAGAGGGATGGGCGGAGAAAACGACAAAAGGTCCGAGATGCCAATCATACTCAAGCTTCAACGTCATCACTTCCGCCAACAACTTGTCAACCAACTCCTTCTCAAGCTTCAAACCTCTGAACTGTTTTTTCTTTCTTAGAACATATGCTATGTTATGGTCTCTGTTTCACATGTAGTGGCCTCTTTTTTTTTTTTTGAACTATGTAATGGCCTTTTCTTTTTTTGGGAACAATATGATATGTAATTGAACAAGATTATGATATGTACTTGAAATGAGTAACAAATTATGTTTAACAATCGAGGAGCAAACTATAACATAACACCAAAATATGCAACAACATTTTAATTTATTTTATTTTGTTAAAAATGAGAGATGAAGTTCAAAGAAGAAGATGAGAAATGAGTTTGATATATGAGGAAAAGCAGGAGAGGGAGAGAGAGAAATGAGTTCAATTTTAATTAATTTTTTGTTTAAAAATGGGTGAAAAATAAGCTGCTAACGGTGTTGGACGGAAAAGAAACGGAATATACAAAATGAGAGTTTGGCAACTTTACCCGTCGAAAAAAGAGAATGGGTACTTATTGTCAACTTTTTAAACACTTTGGGTACTTATGCCGCCATTTTCCCTTTTTTTAAACCTCAACCCGAATTTTCGGGTTTTGATTTTTTCAAACCCAAACCCGATTTTTGAAAAGGAACCCTGGAAATCCGGGTTAGGATTTTTACTCATTTTTTTATTTGAAAACCCGAATTGAAACCCAAACCCGAATTTGATCTTTGTTTGGATTTTTCATACGGATTTGGGTTTTTACCCGGATTGTTATTGAAAAATAAATTTAAAAAAATCCTAAAAATCATATTTTAATACATAATCACTTCATAATCAACATTATAAAAATAAAATTAAATATTTATAAATTTTTTTAAAAAAAATCCGGGTTTTAGTAACCTACTAACTGTGCTTCGGGTTTTATAACTCTAAACGCATAAACCGGTAGGTTTTTCAAAATTCGGGTTCGGTTTGACCCGATTTTAATTCGGTTTAACCAGGTTTTAATTCGGGTTTTATCACAAGCCTAGAACTACTCGTAGGAAGAAAGAATTGGCAAAAAGACCTTGCTTGGGGACTCATCACTCATTTAGGGGTAATTATTTTTTATAATTATTTTTAATTTTAATAAATAGAAACGCTGAGTTTTCACCTCTTTTTACCATGTATTTTGTGAAATCTAATCTATCCTTCGGGAAGTTGGACGTTTTTTTTTTCCAACTTCTCGCTTCTTATTCCTTTTTTCTTCTTCTTTTTCGTACTTACTTACTTCACTTCGGCGCTTCTTTCTACACTCGTCGAACTTTTTTCTCTCATCGGTCGTACTCCGGCACCAAAAATACTTTCGTTCTTCTATTGTATTCATTTTTCTTCAAGAATGACTTCGAGCAACGAGACTTTCATCAATTTCCTGACAAAGGACAATCTTTTCAGCGCGAGATTCTTCGATCACCGTCTTTATCCTCATCAAAACCACATAAATGGAGGTAAATATTTATTATTTGAGTAACCTATGCTTTGCGAACTGTTTTGACTTGTAATGATGTTAGGGTTTACTAATTTTACATGTAATTTAATATATTGTGTGGTTTACAAAGAAGAGCGACGATATGGTGCATGAAATGAGTGTAGGGTTGGGTCTCTCGGTGTGTTGTACCTATTTTAGCATTGTCGATATCTATTTAAACTCTGTTGTCTATTACCGCGATCAATTTGTCGTTGCTCCCTATATACTGCATTATTGTTGATCTTAATCAAATTTTCCAAAATGAAGTACGCATAATACTAATCTAGTTATGATTTGTTTCTTTCCTGAAATAGCTAAGTAATGTCCTACGGACATCCGAGATGTACGACTGTGCTGTCGTCACCGACAAATCAAACTTCAGGAGGATCACAAATCTTATTAAAACATAAGTGACGGAGGAGGAGCCTGCGTGGTTCCGAATGACCCAATTTAGGCCTCTATTAGATGTCCCCACCACCCACTACGAGTTCTTTGCTGAACTGTTTTGGAATTTGTTTTCAAGAATCACTACCGAACAAGTTCCGTTCAAGATGTGGATGTTGGTCAACAACGTTTCACTACGGTACGGGATTCAGGAGTTTGCCATCATCACCGGGCTGAATTGCTCAGATTATGAGGGCGGTTACGGGTAGGGTAGCCCCGTACATGTACCATTGAAAGAACGGTTGTGGCCAAATGCAGTGGGTTGGGTGATGGTCGGAATGCTAAATGATCATTTTCAAAACAATCATCTTATATGAATGTGAGCAATGATGATATGAGAAAGTTGGCATGTTTGTGCTTCGTGTTCGGAGTTCTACATTAGCTCATTGGGGTCCGAATGTCATTCGTGGACTCGCTACATTCGCTCCGGTATAAAGGATGTTTTCAATTGCAAAGGAACATCCCTTATCAACCAGAAAGATGGCAACAATAGTTGGCACGCTCGAGCATGACCTTTCAGGTGTTCATCTACCCATTAGTAATATATGTATAAATTTTAAGTTATTTATTTATCATGGTTGTCTCATAAATCAATCTAACATTTTAAATTCATGCATATTTTAGTGTACGACTGTTTGCCGAACATGGCATGGGTCTTAGCGGACCGTCGAGAGTCAGAGGAGGCACCTCGTATGTGCAAATGGAAAATCTAGCCAATCGGAAATATTTATTTTCACCGCTACAATATTCGCAACGCTATTATACATAGAGCAAACAAGGGGATTAGTCAGTTTCTCTATTATAAATTTAATTTTATCAATTACTTTTTTTTTATAACATTACTCTCCTAATTGCAGGGATAACTGAGTATATTTCGTTTTATGGCGGTGAAAGCCACATTGCTATTTGTAATATCCATCCGACGTTCGAACTCAATCGCTCACCACATGCTCGTGTTGGTGTCCTCGGGCACCAAGGGGGCCGCCCACAAAAAACTCTTCAAGAGTTCATACCCCCTAAAAAGCTTTCTGAACAATGCCACTATTTTTTCAAGGGAACACTGGTTTGTCCGAGTAGACATAAAACTGTCTTAGCACTTGGTAGGCTACTGTTAGCACCCTAGTTTAGGGCCTAACAATGCACGGTAACAATGTGAGGCGAGCTGTGCGGTACGAGGGGTACGTACCAAGGGTAAAGGTTTCAAGGATCGAACAAGAGCGTGCGAGCTGGGCGCACGGGACAAGGCAAGTTACACGGGCAAAACAGGCAGCGTGCAAGGGAAACAGGCAAGGCAGCTGGAGTTGACTCGGTCAGTTAGGTGGGAATAGCTTGGCAAACCTAACTGAAGCAACCTCCAAAGCAGCGCGCGCGCACCACGTGTCAAGACCCTCTCAAGGCGCCACGTGCAGGCGTAGTGGGGCAGGCAGTTACGTTAACCGCTGGGAAGCCTCGCGTGTGTAATGTACGCATGCCACGCGTCTCTGCGTGGGGAATAACCGCTGCCAAGCAGTGCGCTAGTGTGGGCGTGCCGCGTGTCCCAGTGCCATGAATAACCGTCGGGGATCAGCGTGCCCTGTGTGGGCGTGCCGCGTGTCCTAGCGGTTATAGTGCGCACGGAGTGGGGATGCTGGACGGTTGGGTGCGCACCTGGTGGACAGATCTGCACTGTACACGTGCCCTTGGCGGTTTGGGCTGTAAACCGCCATTTTCCTTACTTGCTTGTCTTTTATTTACTCGATGTAAACCTTAGTGATGCAAGAGAGATGTTCTGCTCACGAATGTTGTAAACACGTTCCAGATTAATATAGTGTGGTATTGGTTTGGTTGGGCCTTGGTGGTCCGTAAACACTTGTGTGGTGCGAGTTCGTGTGCTGGGTACGGGGACATCGTCTCGGGGTAATCTGTTTGCCTTGAGTTCTTGCGGATCCGGGTTGATTGTCTTGTTTGGTGCTTGGCAATCTGAGGGAACGCTAGATAAGCCGCCGTGTTCTTGGTGAATTCGGCCAACTCAAGGGAACGTTAGATAGGCTGCCGTGTTCTTGGTGAACTCGGGCCATCACGGGTAAGCTATTTCCGCTACAAGCTTAACCCTATGACAGCTACCAAGGGTGCGCACTTGGCCACCGTGGGCGCGTACTGGGATACTGTGGGCACGCTGTGGGCATCCTTGTGCGCGCGCAGGGCTACCGTGGGCGCGCACTGGGCAACCGTGGGTGCGCCATGGGCTGGCCTAAGCGCGCACTAGGAAACCAAGGGCGCGCAATTGGCTACTGTGGGCTCGCACTTTGCTCCTGTGGGCGCGCTTTAGGCTACCGTGGGCATGCAGTTGGCCGTCGTGCACGCGCAACGGGCTGTCCGGTACGCGTAGTATGTTGTCCATGCGCGCCGGAATTCCTGATTCTGTTAGGATTCGAATGTAAATGTATAAGATTTGATTGAGTTTATTTTAGGAAGATTAGCTAGGGTTTCGTTTTCTGGTCTCCTATAAATACTTGTGTTTGTGTTTATTTTTAGTAACTCCTATTTTGTGTTTTTGCCCTTAGAATTAATCAAAGAGAAAATTCTCCCAAGTTCTTCTTTCTTTTTTCTTGCTCTTCGTGTGTTGTTCTTTGGTTGCAGATCCATTCCCATTGGGAACCAACAATTGGTATCAGAGCGAAGGTGCGAAAGAAGATGTCGTCACCAAGTGAGTCCACCGGAGGAGAGTTGACGACGGCGACGAAGATCGGATCAAAGGAAGAGAATGTGACGCTCCATTACCTGATGCTCACGAAGAGCAATTACTTGGTGTGAGCGTTGAAGATGCGAGTGAACTTGCAGGCGCAAGGAGTTTGGGAGGTTGTGGAAGGCAGCGATGTCGAAGGGTGCAAGGAGAGGATGACACTCGCCGCCATCTACCAAGGAGTTCCGGAAGATGTCCTTCTCATGATCGCCGAGAAGGATTCCGCAAAGGAGGCGTGGTCGACATTTTGAACCATGCACATGGGTGCGGATCGCGTTCGAGACGCAAAAGTCCAAACCTTGGAGAGTGAATTCGAGGTTCTTCGGATGAGGGACGACGAGTCAATTGACGACTTTGCCATGAAACTCACGTCCATTGTGAACGCCATACGCTCGCTGGGAGACAAGGTGGAGGAGACCACCATCGTCAAGAAGTTTCTCCGAGCAGTGCCTCACAAGTACATGCAGATCGTGACATCGATTGAGCAGTTCGGCGACCTCAAAACCATGACGGTCGAGGAGGTTGATGGTCGCCTCAAAGCCCACGAGGAGAGAATTCGGGGTTACGGTGACAGAGAAGAGGAGAAACACCTCCTGGTCACGCATGAATAGTGGACGGCCAGACAGAAGAAAAGCGGGGGAGCAGACTTTTCTTCTAGCTCCTCTGGTCGGAGTAGCTACAGCGGAGACAGCCGAGGACGTGGTAGAGGTCGTGGATAAAGGCGAGGTTAAGACACGCGAGGTCGCTGCAGTGGTGCACCCCGTCAGGAAAGCACGACTAGGAGAGACAAGAGCACAGTGAAGTGCTATAATTGTCAGAAGCTTGGGCACTTTGCTTCAGAGTGCCGCAGCAGAAACCAAGGCGAGGAAGTGAATCTGACGAGATTCCATGAAGACCAGCCAGCGTTGTTGTTTCCCGAACAGGAGGTGAGCCTGGACGGAAAAGAAGACGATGAGTTAATTCTTGATATATAATCACACTGAAAGATTCAATTGTTGGCTGGGTAACGCAGAAGATGAAGAGAAGGAATACGGTGAATCGACAAAGAAAGAATGGGAGCTTAGGGTTTCTCGGCAATTGGGGAGTCGAAGAAGAAGACGAATAAGAGAGGAGAGAGAAACAAGGCAAGAAAGAAATAATATTAAAAAGGAGGAGAAAGAAGAAAATAATAAAATAAGAGGAGAGAGAAAATCGAGTCTAACGAACTTTAAAGGGCCCCTCGTCGTTTAATGAAGGGTATTAATTAAACATGTGAACAGTACCGAGGGTATAAACCTCTACCAGATCCCATATAAGGTCATTCTTGCGATTTTCGCAGGAGCAACCTAGGGTTGATATAAATACCACGATAGCGCCTCAGATCGTTTTTCAACCCTTTCCAGAGAGTAACCTTGTCGTCAGTATCATCAAGGTTATCAGCTTTCACAGAACGGTGTTTTATCATCGAACATCCTACCTCGGGAGAGGCGCCGACAGTGTTTTGAAGAACCAGACTGAAGGAGTCAGTCTTACGTCGACAATAAGCAAGGGGACCTTGCTGGGTCCGATTTCCAAAAGAGAAGTGACCACCGTCACAAATCAGGACTCTATCACCGTTTCAAGACCAAGTTGTGTTACCAGCTATAGCTTCAGGGGGAGCCCTTTTCTTTTAGCTATTTGACGTATTGAGTAATTGGTGTTTGTAAACTTTATTGGTGATTAATCTGAGTGAGTGCCCTGCAGAAGTAGATTGGTATCGAACTGCGTTACCAAAACATCGCGTGTGTCTTTATTACTTTCACGTTGTGTTTGGTAATTATCTCGTTAATCCGCATAAAACATCGTAACGTGACTTTACAAACATCACTAGTTTTCGAATTTTGGAGCATTCATCACCAAGTTTCGAATTTAATCTACTTTCATCACTAGATAATGAATTTTCCCAAACTTTATTTAAGTGTTAAGGTTTATTTTATTTGCCTATCCATTTTCACTACTCACGACGACAAAAATAAAACTAAATACTTAAAGGTATGTTTGGTAGTTCACTCAAACTATAGTTTGTTCAATTTTTATCTTGATAATAAAAATTATTTTTGTACTTTCTTGGACTTCTCGGTTATGATGAATGGGCTTCCGGGGGTGTTTTTTGGCCGAAATTGATTTTTATTAATTTTAAAAAATACCCATAACAAATGTCGTGATCATGGTTCCCGATTTGAGTACGATGGTTTCGGTTAACTGACTCTAATGAGCCGATTACGCAATCTATTCTATGGTACTTATTATTGTCGAATGAGGAGAGTGTTTGGGCCCGGTGTGAGTAATTCAAGTAATCACAAATGAAGGTATTTTTACTTATAGGATAAAACGACTTGCCGTTTATATATATTAGTAAACGACAAAGTGTTCCCCACCAGTGATCACAAATTAGGTTTCTTGAAGTCTTAAACAAAGTATTTCCAATATCATTCATCCAAACAAATAAAGTGAAAAGATTCTTCCCCCACTATCTTCTGCTTTGATGATGGTATATAAATATAGGCGTTTCTCTGTTCTCCCAACCAAGGCCGTAAATTCTGACTAAGAGAAAGAGAGAGAAAATGGTAGGGCCAGAGAGACCTCAGATCGTGCTGTTCGGGTCTTCAATAGTACAGTGCAGTTTCAGCAATGGAGGCTGGGGAGCTATTCTCGCCGATCTCTACTCTCGCAAGGTACAATCTTTCTTCTTCATTCTTCATTCTTCATGATGATGGGTTTTAATTGATGATTTGTTCAAACAAAAGCTTAATAGCAGACACAAATTATTAAAAAAGAGTCTTATGAAGGGAAATATAATATATATAATAAGAAAGTTAAAGTTACCAATCATCAAATCTTCACAGTGTGAAAAAGCCCAATACCTTTTGTACAAATTTTATCAGAAAATCTTTACCAGTTATAAAAAGGGTTATTCGCGGCAGAAATACTAAAAGTATTTATTAAAAAAAAAAACTAACGCTAAATACCTATTCGAAAAAAATATCAGTATTTTTTATCTCACGTTATATAAGTATTTTTTTCGGGGTCGTTTGATACTTGTCTATAACGGAAAAAAAGTGTTGGTATTTTATTCGGCTAAAACATAAAATGAGTCTTTAATGTTGATTTTTCAAACACATTTAGAATTTATGACGTTAATATAAAAAATAAAAATAAAATATACTAAGATTTCAATTTTTTAACAAAACTAAAATAGTTTAATTAATCTTTACATAATATTCATCGATATACGAAATACCGATTTATTAGTTATGAAAATCAGCACAATCATTTATGAATTGTTGAAAACCCTATGAACTTGAGATTAATATTCACAATTCATATTATTAAAAACACTATAAATTCGAGAATCAGCAAAATCATTAAAGTTTTAGATATTAAACTTGAAAATATATATACAAGATCAATTGAGAATCATATTCAGTGAATGCATACATGAAAATGTTATAGCTGTTTTTGTCGTTTCTCGTGTTGTGTTGTCTTTGTCTTCGCGTGAGACTTGTCGATAGAGATTTAATAAAAGTAGATAACAAAATAAAATTAAAACAAATTGATGATGCATATAGACAGGAGATGTGGGTTGGCATAGGGGTATTTATTCTCAATCATGGTGTTTGAATTTGGAATAAGATGATCAATTATTTCAAATTCACTATAATTTTTAGGGATAATTACGGCAAATATACCCAACCTTTGGTCAAACTTCCTCCCGTGTACCAAATCTTTAAAATTGGCGGCAAAAGTACCCAACCAGCGTTGACTGTGTCTTTGGCTAAAAAACGTTAACTTTTGCCGTTAGCATAGTACACGTGTCCGTTGCAATGACATATTTTTTCAATGTTGTTTAATATGTATGAAATTTGATTAGTTCATGTGTGTGTTTTGGTAGATTATTTGCTGATTAATTTGTTGATTAATCTGATAGATAGATTAATTCAGTTAGTTTAACCATTAATTCAGTTAAAAATGATAGTAATAAATTTTGGGTAGCTTATGTGGCATGTACACGTGTACTATGCTAACGGCAAAAGTTAACGTTTTTGAGCCAAAGTCACAGTCAACGCTGGTTGGGTACTTTTGCCGCCAATTTTAAAGGTTGGGTACACGGGAGGAAGTTTGACCAAAGGTTGAGTATATTTGCCGTAATTTTCCCTAATTTTTATAAATAAATATGGTAGGGACTTTAAAATTTTATTATATTGTCGATTTTATTAATTTATTGAGTGGTTTAGTTATGTTACTTAGAGTCCGGACCATAAAAATATTATTTAATTAAAATTATTAAGTATCGAGTATTAATTTAATGAAACTTTCTAGTATTTTGGGGTCTCACGCTTGAATATTTAAAATATATATATATATATATATATCTTTTTATATATGCTATATGTATTTTGTTATCGAGGGCCGAACCTATATGCAAAAAAATTATATACAAATTTTTTTATAAAAAAAAAAATTGTTTTGATAAAATAATCTCATTGAATTAATTAATTAATTTTTAATTCAAAATTCCAGAAATTAGTGGATCCCAGTGTTATGTATTGGTTTAGTCCTAAACTATATATATTTTAGGGAAAATTACGGCAAATATACCCAACCTTTGGTCAAACTTCCTCCCGTGTACCCAACCTTTAAAATTGGCGGCAAAAGTACCCAACCAGCGTTGACTGTGACTTTGGCTAAAAAACGTTAACTTTTGCTGTTAGCATAGTACACGTGTACATGCCACATAAGTCACCCGAAATTTATTACTATCATTTTTAACTGAATTAATGGTTAAACTAACTGAATTAATCTATCTATCAGATTAATCAACAAATTAATCAGCAAATAATCTACCAAAACACACACATGAACTAATCAAATTTCATACATATTAAACATCATTGAAAAAATATGTCATTGCAACGGACACGTGTACTATGCTAACGGCAAAAGTTAACGTTTTTTAGCCAAAGACACAGTCAACGCTGGTTGGGTACTTTTGCCGCCAATTTTAAAGGTTGAGTACACGGGAGGAAGTTTGACCAAAGGTTGGGTATATTTGCCGTAATTATCCCTATATTTTAAACTCTTTAACTACACATCAATTTCCCAAAAAACAAAAAACTACACATCAATTAGTTTTTGCTATTAGGCTGTAAGTCCATAAAAGTTAAAATTGAAAGGTATAATTTACAAAAGCACTTGCACCATGAAGTTCACTGGGCTGGCTATCGTTTTTATTTTCCGAGTTATCGTGGAATACTTAGATATTGTTTTGCAAGCTGTCGTTTTTTGTTTTTAGCCAATGAAACTCAAAATTTCGACTAGTTTTGTACAGAATTTGAAATTTTCCATAAGTTTTAGTATACATTTTTTATTGTTTTTAAATTACACTTATAATTTTATACTTATATTAAAATTATAGTTATTTTCTGATTTTTATATAAAATTACAGTTGTACCTTATATTTATTTTAAAATTGAATTTGAAACCCTTATTTTTATATAAAATATATTTTACCGTAATATAAAAGATTCATCGATAAACCTGTAACTCATAGGAAAACTCTTAAAATCGAATCATTGATTTTTAAATTATATTTGGTTTTTGTTCTCTCGGTCTTTGAGCTTCCAAAGTGGTAGAAACCATGGTTCTAAATATCGGGGCATATCGGCGACATTTCTACGACATGCCGCTAAAACCAGATATGTGATACGATATTCCATATAAATCGCTGTCGTTTTCAGAAAATCGAGATATGTCGTTCGAAAGGCATGGAATATGTCGTCTGTCACTGAAGGCCAAAGACGATGACTTTTGGCTCGAATTTCGCACAAAACCTAGCTTTCGACGAGCATCTTGTCCAGTAAACTCCGGAAGTTCAAAAAAAAAAAAAAAAGCACCATTAGAGGACGTTTGGTCGATATGTGCTACTCTTCAACGAAGAAGACGACCTAGAAAAAAATTAATGAATAATGAATATGGATGATGGGACCCACAATATTATTATTTTTTATTCTTATTTACTTTTTAGTTTTGGTCATGATTAATTATACATTGATTACTGATTTGTTTCATTGAAAGATAAGTAGGACCCATCTTTATTTTTATTTCTAAAATACATTATTTATTAAGGACTAAAAATATATTCAAAAGTTTACAATATTCTTTCGCTGACTATATACTATATATTCAACATTATATATCTATGTATTCTTTTAATTATTTTGTTAAATACTAATATGATCAAGATCTATTAAGTTGTATTTATTAAATATTAGGGTAAACTGCGGCTAATGTACCCAATGTTTGATTTTCTGCGGATTATATACCCAATGTTTATTTTTGGCGGCTAATGTACCCAATGTTTGATCCGTTAGATATTTTTGGGTTTTCCGTCAGTTGACCGTTAGAGAGTTATATGTACACTTTTCGTATTTTTGACATAACTCACTCATTTTTTGTCCAAATTTTATGCACGACCTATGGTTGGAAAGATAAGAGATAGATCTACAACTTTAATGTTTTAAGTTTTGTAAAATCAGTTTTAAAAAAATACGAAATTTCAAGTACAAAGTAAAACTGGACATTAGTTTAATGCAAAATATTTGTTTCGAGCAAATTTTAATATACTTAATGACTTTTTATGATGAAACGTAAAACAAAAAAGTTGTAGATAAACTTTTTATCTTTCCAACGGTTGTTTATTTATAAATTTTGGACAAAAACTGAGTGAGTTATGCCAAAAATATAAAAGATGTGATGTGAAATAATATTTCATATTTTTGGCATAACTCACTCGTTTTTTTTCCAAAATTTATAAATAAACACTCGTTGGAAAGATAAAACATTTATCTACAACTTTTTGCTTTTATATTTCATCATAAAAAGTCATTAAGTATATTAAAATTTACTCGAAACAAATATTTTGCATTAAACTAATGTCCAGTTTTACGTTGTACTTGAAATTTCGTATTTTTTTAAAACTGATTTTACAAAACTTAAAACATTAAAGTTGTAGATCTATCTCTTATCTTTCCAACCATAGGTCGTGCATAAAATTTGGACAAAAAATGAGTGAGTTATGTCAAAAATACGAAAAGTGTACATATAACTCTCTAACGGTCAACTGACGGAAAACCCAAAAATATCTAACGGATCAAACATTGGGTACATTAGCCGCCAAAAATAAACATTGGGTACATAATCCGCAGAAAATCAAACATTGGGTACATTAGCCGCAGTTTACCCTAAATATTATGTGTCATATTTATTAAATAGGTAATGTAGAAACTATATAAAGATATTTCGATCGGCAAGCGATATATCCGTGAAATAATGCGATATTTTCGGCAAGCGATATATCTTTTTCTTCGAATTTATCCATCGGCATGCCCGTCGGCAAGCGATATATCCGTAAAATGAAGAGTGCGAAACGATATCGATATTTAAAACCATGGTAGAAACTAGAAAGTGAAACTCGTCACTTGATGGATTTGATTGCTTTATTTATTTATTGCATTATATATTTTGGCTGATTTCTCCTATTTTCACCAAATATTTTTGCTGCTAGTAGGATGGAATCATACTTATGCAATAATACAGAACTTACATGTCAAACTCATTGCTGTATATTTCAATATGTTTAAAAGTTTGATTATGATGTGTGTATATATATATATATATATATCTGTATATATATTGAGTTAACTAAGTTTAATTGGAATAGGCCGACATAGTACTGCGGGGATATAATGCTTGGAATTCAAGGCGTGCTCTTCAGGTTATGGACAAAGTTTTTCCAAAGGTACTAATAATTGCGGCATAAATACCAAGAGTCTTACAAAATTTACGTCAAATACCTACAATTTGTGGATAACATACCAAAACTCGCGTTTTGTCATTTTCGTCTAGTTTCCGTTGGATGACGCTAGTTAATGTAATGTGGTGTCCAATTGACCGCCACATGTGTTACCATGTCATTTTGGAATGCCATATGGCATTTATATATATTTTTTAATAATTTTAAAAAGATTTTTTTTTAGTTTTTAAAACTACCCAAGCCTTTTGGATTCCGAATATATTTCAAACCGGGTTATTTGGATTCTAGGTAGAAAAAATTGGAGTTCAAGGTTATGTACAAAATACCATGACATCCGAGATTTCTTATTTTGATTCTCAAAATTTCATTACCCGAAACTCTATTCCGGTTCCTCGGTATTGAAACTACTATAAAAAAATATATATATTTAATAATTTATTTGTAAATAATTTAAAAAAAAAAACTTAAAAAATTGCATGACAATGCAATGCCATGTGGCGATCAACTAGACACCACATGGCATTGGCTAACGTCATTCGACAGAAAGGAGAGGAAAGTGACAAAATGAGAGTTTGACAATTTTACCGGTGATAAAATATTTAACGTTCTAGTTCGTAAGACATTTGGTATAAATGATACGATTAATCCTTATTTAATTACAAGTTTGATTATATTTTGTGTAATCTAATTATGAGTGAATTAGAGTGCTGCGATTAAACCCTCGTTGGTGATAGTCTACTTTGGGGGAAATGATTCAATGGGCGCTAATCCATCTGGCTTGGGTGCACATGTCCCACTCTCTGAATACGTTGAAAATATGAAGAAAATTGCTCTCCATCTCAAGGTATTCTCTTAATAATTACTTTATTATAATAATAATAGCTCTTTCAAACACAAAAAAAATATTGCTTCATTAATAGCAACTCAAAACTCAATAAATATATATATATGTATATATATGATCATTGCATTTAAGTATTTTACTTGTTAAATTTTAACTCCCAGCCAAGTATTTACCTCAACCAAGAGTCATTTCAAATATAATATTAATGAACATAAAGAATATTTGTGACATAACCTAAATGATAAGAAAATGTGACGGTATATTATATTTATTTTTTTAATTATTCCTAATGTCATTAGAAGTGTTTATCTTAAAGAATAAAAAAATAATACTTTTGATAATATTAAGAATATATGCCGCAATTAAAAAAAATTAGAACTTGCAGTCACATTATCTTATCATTGATTTTAGAATTAGGGGTGAACAATTATTTCTTCGATTTGGTTTTCATAAACATTGGTATTGAGAATTTTTTTTGTTTTTTTTTTTTCAGTTTCACTTTTAAAATTAAAAGTTGTGCTATTGGGATTAAAAACTATTTTTATCACATACCGAATTTTTTTTATCACCAATTTAGTTTTAACTACATTGTATTAAAAACAATTTGTAATTCGTATATTTTTTCCAAATAAAATGAATACTAGAAACTCAATCCAAAATATTATCAAAATTACAAATATATTAAATTAATAAATAACATACAAAAATCATTTAAGAAGTGAAACATGTATTTTGAGCGAAAACAAAAATATACTCTAAATGGTAAAATCATTTATTATTAGCGGTTAGCGGTTTTAACCGTATTCATTGATTTTTATAATAAATTTAAAAATAACGTAATAGATACTTTGGTAAATCAATATTAATTATTTTAAATTCGGCTTAGGGGTTTTTTTTTTTTTTTTTTTTCTTCCTGTTATCACATACAAAATACACGACGGATGCCTTACATGACTACTATATGACTAATAATCATATAGTTGAATTTTAAATGAAACTAAATAGCTATTAAATTTTAATTTGTTATTTGACACTCTGTCGCGTGCATTGCAAAATAAAAACCGATGCCATGCTTAAATTGTAGGGAAATATCATTGACTATATAAGTTGAGTTGAAGAGTATTCGTGCTTAATTCACAGAAAATAGCTAAATAATAATAATAATAATAATAATAATAATAATAATAATAATAGTAGGCAAATAGCCAAATAGCCAAACTTCAAACACTAATTAGCCAAATAGCTAATGTTTTAATTAATATTGCCAAATAGCCAATTAACCACGTTAATAAATCACGAAAGACCGGATTACCCTTGTATTAACGTGGTTAATTTGTTTAAAAATAAATTATTATTTTTTTGAAAAAAAAAATTTAAATTTTTTGTTAAAATTTTAATCACGATTTTTTATTTTTAAACAAATTAACTTCGTTAATACACGTTAAAAGGGTATTATAGGTATAAAATATGTTATTATACAAGTAAATATTCTTATTTTTAAGAAAAATTAACTTAGTTAATACACGTTAATAAACGTTAATACACATTAATACACGTTAATATGTTAAAAGGGTATTATAGGTATAAAATATGTTATTAAATAACCATTTGGTTATTTTGCAAAGAAAAAGGAAAGGTTGGCTATTTGGCTAATCAAACGTTTCAATTTGGCTATCCCATGCAATATCTCTAATAATAATAATAATAATAATAATAATAATAATAATAATAATGTGTTTCTTTAGCCAATACCTTTTTATTTTTATTTTTGCAGAGTCTTTCCGAAAATATTCGGCTTATCTTTCTTTCTGCTCCTCCTGTCAACGAGAAACAGCTTGAGGAACATCTCAGGTAATATATATATATATATATATATATATATATAAAGTTTTCAATATAAATATCATTAGTTGTCAAGTTCTAATCCTCTCTCTCGCTCTATATATATATATATAAACAGTCCTTCTCAAATGAAGGTTCGAAGAACAAATAAACTGTGCCAAGAATATTCAGAAGCTTGCATACAACTATGCAAAGAGATGGATATCAAGGCCATCGATTTGTGGAGCTCAATCCAGACAATTAAAGATTGGCAAACTACTAGCTTCATGTGAGTATATTTATATTTATAATTGTGTAACGAGTTAAATTTTCTGGATTTTGTCACACAAAAAAAAATGCAGGTACTTTAAACATTTTAGTTAGATAACCAAACTTCGATTTCTATACAGTGATTTTATAAATGTATCACTGCTACCGGGCTTTCGGTCTTTTTTTGGTCCGGTCACGGTTTTGTAAAAGCTCGATCTTTTAAGACTAGGCCGAAAACCAAAACTAGTCCAGTCCTTTTTTAAAATACTTTTTAATACAAATTAGTTACTTATAAGTATAATGGCAACAATAAATACTGAAGTTACCTAAAAAAAAAAACAATAAATACTGAAGTCTTAAGTCCCATCTATTTCTACTTTTTTGTTCTTTATTAAAAATAAGTGGAAAATTAAAAGTGCCATGGCAGTATAGGTATTAAAGTGCCTAAAATTTAACTATTTATGCCGCTAGTTTTTTTAATAAAAAATGACATATAAATTAAAAGTTAGATTTGAAGGTCGAGGTACTCAAGTGCTAATACAACCAACATCTAAATACAACGAACATATTCTTTACTTTAATAAACATAATATTTTGCTAAATAATATCTAAAAGCTAAACTTATAGTAAATTAATAAAAATAAATAAAATACTAAACCGAATGGGAAACGGGAACCAGGCTGGCCTGTTTTCTGAAAGCCCCCGCCTGATTATATTTCCTGTTTTTGGACTGAAACTGAGCCGGGACGGGACTTCGGGATGAAAACTTTGGCCCCAAACAAATATGATAATGAGACTGAATCATATAATGAAAGACCAGCCAGTACTTATATATTTGATAATAGTGTGACAATAATATATAAATTGTGATATCTATCCAGAGATGGAGTCCATTTTACTTGCGAGGCAAGCAAGGTGGTGGTGAAAGAGATACTGAAGGTGCTCACAGAGGCTAACTGGGAGCCAAGCTTACACTACAAGTCAATACCGTCGGAGTTCGCAGACGACTCCCCGTACGATCCAGTTTCCTCCGACGGAACCTCAACGTTGAACGTGTCGGACTTCATAACCGATCGGCTCTTGTTGTGGGGAATTCACATTGATGATTCCAAGTAATTAATTTGATCTCCAATTATGATTAATGAAAGTGACACAAAACAGTATTCTCCACAATACATCAATTTGAATAATGTTATTACCTTGACTCATAGTTTCTTGACAAATCTTACCCGATTAAGTCCTTCCTTTTGTATTTATATAGTTTTTCATTTTATAATATGACTATTGTTGCACCCTTTATGTCATATTATCAAACAAAAACCTTATATTTTGCATTTTCTACCTTTTTATACCTCATAATGGGGGTCTAAAATTTGTGTTAACTACAATACTTAAATTTAGTAAGAACTTTACACAATTTATTAAAATTGTGTACTTCTTGTTATGTTTTTGTCCGTATATAACTGTTACTTTTTTTATTTTGTCTTTATGTAACCTCTAACTTTATATATTATCATTATAGTCTTTACTTTTGTATTTCTATCTTTATTTGACCCATCAAAGCATCCTAACTTGATAGGATGACTAAATAGAAGAAAAAAAAGTGAGGAACTACATAGGGATTAAAAAAAATTCAAGAGCGAAGTATGATAGTTATTTTACGAAATGAGGAACCACATAAGGAGAAAATACAAAACAAAGTGTTCCTTAATATTTGTTGTATGAAAAAAATTGTTAAAATTTAGAGTTTTTAGCCCTCGTAGTCCTAAAACGTGGTTGGTGCGCCAACAGTCGTTTAGAAATAAAATTAGTGCTAATAGTTGGTTTGATAAGAGATTTAGTGCACCAATTGTCTTTGTCTCCAATGGTCCTTTTGATCAAACGAAAGTTGGTGCACTGGCGGTTCCTCACAATAATTTTTTGTTCACCCCTAGGTCGCATAGAAGGGTCTTTTAGTAATCTGCAACAACTTTATCAAAAAAAGCATGAACTGATATTGTTAACACTGCCCATAAATGCATCAAAGTCCATTTGCTTTTATAAATGATTATATTACAAGGATATATCCAAAAAGAAAAGACCACACTTTGTATCTCTAAATTACATGACCAAATAAATGTAAGAGTGAAGAATCAAACAATAGATACCAGAGGAAACCACTAAGCATCAAAATAACTCATTCTCCCGCCCGAAATCGTTGAACAAAGAACAAAACTAAGCTCCGATACCGTAAATCACTCGAGCATAGGACACATTCGTAAAAGGGAAAAAACCTCGTTCTTTGATCATTCCGGAATCTTCTTTTCCGTGAAAAAGTTGCAGCTCAAGAAGAAAGCTGGAATCTGCCACTGGGTTTTTTTCTTCTCCAACCCTGCATTGCAGAAAACCAAAAAAACGCATCAGACTATGAAAACAAGGAAAAAGAAAACAAATCTAATTTTAAAAAACGAACGACTTACAAAGGCAGCGTAATAGACGAAGGTCAATCCCGCCAGTGCAACAAATGCAATTTGGAACACATTGTACCTATGGTGCATCACCCATTGATGTCAGTGCATAGAATAATATACGGAGGAATTTCCAAAAAGTCAATAATCTTGCTAATTATAGCTTTACAATATTAATTTTCTCTAATTTAATTCCGGGTTTGCAAAAAACATACTTGTACAAGTACTTGATCCCGCGAAGAGATTGGAGTGTGTGACCAAAGATTTCCTGCGCTGCCGTGGCTTGAGCATAGTAAGCAAATGCAGTAGAGCAGAACTGGATCACACTGGATGAAGCAGAAAACCACTTTAGCTTATTTATGTGCTTCATTAATGCTAATTAGTAGTTTATTACTTCTGTTATGTTATTTAATTTATGAGTTAGAACAGAATCTGCATAAAACTTTATTTGTAAATTCAATAAGAACATTTCTTTCTCTCCAAAATTCACCAATAAGGGTTTTAATCTGTTAATGCATGATCAAATTAACAATTGCTCAACTGCTATACCAAGAGATTATAGGTTGATAGAGATGAAAACAGAAAATCGTTCTTGAATCGATGAACAATTCTAGAATGACAATTGATCGATCCGTCTAATTAATTCGGGTTGTATAAGCACACCACTCTCATTTATGGTGGTGTTCTATTTTAATCACTTACCCCTATCATATCAAAAGACTAACCTGCCCCTGACATATTTATATTATTTCCTTTTCCCGGCCTAGCAAAAACTTTCAAGTCCACATTTACAATTTCGTACACTAAAATGAAAATGACAACCATCTCTGTCTAGCCATCAAAAGTTGCAAGCAATAAAATATGTCAACACAGATATATAGATAAAAGATGCAAACCTAATTGAGCTGAGGAGAATGAGTCCCACATTAAATAAAAATGAATTCATCAGAGTGGCCCCCCACCTACAAAGATAAAACGGCAAACATTATTTAGCAAGTTCATCTTCTCATAATTATCGTTTATATACACACATCACAAAATAATAATTAAATAAAAAAGGGAATTTTTCTTTTTCATACCATCTAGTTTCATTTTAGGTAAAATATAGCCACAAGTTTCAGAACCATCTAAGTATACCCTTAATGTTTACTTTAGTTTTATTTCTATACCTTCAAGAATTTTATTTTTACAATCCCAAAATTACCGTTTATTCTCATTTTTCAGATTTTTTGCCTTTATACACCCGCTAAATTCACTTCTTTGCTTTTTGCATTTTGATAACTTACAGTTCCAAATTTAGCAAAAATACACCTTCAATGTCTAATTTCCTCTTTATACCCCTCCAGATTCCTTTTTTTTTTCATAAATGGTAAATCTAGTAATCTACCTCTATTATGAGCCATATTTATTTTCATTTTAAGAAGAGAATGATAAAAGATGTAACATGGTAAATAATGTTAAAAGCAAAAAAAAAAATTACACTCCTGTAAAAATTAACAAGAAACAAAGACTCACAAAGAACCTATTTGAAGGGCATAACTGTGTCGTTAGCCAAGGGAAAATATGGCAAAGTAGACAGTGAGGGTATACTTTAGCTGTATCTAAAACTAGGTATTTTTTATTATTTTCTAAAAATAAAACTGGATGGTATAAAATATAAAAATTCCCAAATAAAAAAGAAAGGAAAGGTAGAAAACTAGAAATAATACTGACTTCATGGGATGTATTGTAATGAAGACTAATCTGAGTCCAAGCATCATTGCTCCAGCAATGACACACAGCAGGAGATAAAAGCAGAAGAAAGCAAAAGCCGCTGTTCCCAATAGACCTGGTGAAAAAAAGTGTAAATCTCAGAATTAAACCCACGAAACATCAAAGAGGATAAATCAAGGTAATAAACATTATGTGAAGTACCCCAGATATCATCCAGCTTTATGAAAACCTCGTTTAGGAAAGACGAAAGCGGAGGGTCAATCAACAAGTATATGATGATATGAGCAACCCAAGCAATAGAAACAATCAACCTGAAAAATATAGTATAAATTGTTATATTGAAGAAATATTGCAGCTTATTAGAATGTAAGTTCTAAAGTTCTAGTGTTTCTTTAAGTCCTAATGACATACAACTTAGGTTACAAACTTCCAAATTCTAGAGCTTCTTTGTAAGTCCCTATAATAAATAGACTGTTAATAGTTATTGTAATTGTTGGTACAAAATTTTGAATGGATCTTCCACAACAAGGTAGAGATAGGTCCATAAGAACCTCAATTGTTCTCCATCTTCTAATATTCAAAGTTAATTATTACTTTGAGAATCAATTCTTCAGTTCTGAGTTGCCGGTCAAATGAGCTCTAATCATTTTCTTTTGTTCGTTTCACTAGCTTATCAGTTAGTGTGGAGTAATATTATTTGCTTATTTCAATCAGTTATCTCAAAATGATATCATCACTGGTAATTCACCAAGTTATAATTGTGAATCGCCTACTTATGCGAAGCTTCAACCGAAATGCTTGCAAGTTCGTAGTAAAATAAAAAAGAAACAAAATCAGGACTCACCCCAAAATCCCCAACACAAGTTTTGCCAAATAACCAATAACTGTCAAAGCCCAAGCAGTCTCAGCCTGAAACAATTAATTAATCAGCAAATGAATACAAGAAAGGTAATAAGAAAATGAAAACTTGACAAATCAGAAACGAAAAAAAGAAAGGTAATCAGAAGATGAAAAATAGTATCGTGAAAATAAAAACGCTTCAGTTTGAACCTTCTCTCCTTGTGGGTACATCTCTTCCAAAAGATTTACATCTTCTTCCAACTGAAGTAATTCCTGTTGTTAAGAAGCAGAAAGTAATTAGCAAACCCCTCTAATCATATTAGTCATAAGTCTTATCGATTCAAAAAGTCAGAACTTTCCAACCTTCATCCCAATTATATACTAATACTTATCAAGGATTTTAATAACGTATTGTGGCCTTTTTAAAAGAAAATTTGATTGGCATAGTTTCATTACTTTCCTATTTTAATATCCACAAATCTTTAATACAATTTAGTGTATTACCTTCTCTACAGACTTCACATTTTTCCTCCACTTTCTGCCCTTAGCGCCACTTCTCTCTTCCTGGTGGAGCGCATCAGCCGCTTTCTTCAACTCTCTTGCTTTCTTTGCCAATTCAGTTGCTTCCTGGTGTATTTAAACATTAAAAAATTAACTGATCACAAAATGGAAAAAAAAAAACTATAAGGTATAATTCATAATATACAAGAGAAAATACCTTGATATACTGTGAGCGAGTAATAACAGCTTTTGGACGACGAATGAAAGAGAAAATCAGTCCCAAGGGTAGACAGGCGATACCAACTCCTCCAAAAATCTGCATTATAAAAAACAGACCAGCTTTTGACTACATGATGACCAAGTACAAAAAAATCCATGCTTACATTAAAATATTAATCAAGTAACAAACCTAGAGCTTCCCTGCATGTAACAACAAATTGAATGCTGTAATAACAAATTGAACCTCACTCATAGAAATAAATGCTGTAATATGAGACATAATCTTAAAATACATGTCGAATGGGAAAAGTAAATTATATCTTTGTTTTAGCAAGTTAAAGAAAAGCAGACATTAAAAACCAACTTACAGAAAAAAGTACAGATCCAACAATTGTAGCAAGAGCAACAACATATTCAGGAAAGGTAGTTTGCTGGGTCCAAGTCTTCTCTGACGCAGCATTAGCCAAATACGCTGAGCACTGCAAATAGAAAGAACAAAGCAAATGGTCTCTCTCAAAAAATTAAAAAATAATAATAATAAAAAAAAAACAATTGACCGACTAATATAGATATCTCAAAGACTCAAATAAAAAATCTAGTCTTCAATTCGGTAACTGATAGTTCAACTCCACAAACTGCATTTCCATTTTATTTATTTTTTTCATTTTCAAAACTGAAACCAATTTTTTCATTTATAAAACTGACAATCAAATTTTCGGTTTTAAATTCAACTTTGTTTGCATTTTGACAACAAAAAATCCTATTCACTCAAAAACCTAGATGGCATGTAATAAAAGATAAAAAAAAGTTACGACATCGAATAAAAATAGCAAGTCAACACCAAAAAATGGTAAGAGAATGGATTTTTTTTTTAGCTTTACTGTGATGAAACGTAAGAAAAAATCCTTAGGCCCAACCTTATATCTCCTGAAGGGGTAAATTCAGTTTGGTACCGGTTTTATATAACAAAACCGCAAATGGTACTGGAAGAAACGTGTAGCGCTTTTAACTGCTCTGCAATTACTAATTTTTTTCAAGAAAAGTAATATAAGATGGTAAATAATCTGTTTGTAATTATATATTTGGTTTGAATTGTTTTTTGCAACCCTACGTAACAGAAACATTGTAGGTCAAATCAGTACATGTAAGAGACCAAATCAGTACATGTTCTAGTAAAAAGTCAAACCTGGCGCGAGTTGTCTATGCATTGTTGACTACGAGCAAAGTTTGTCCATGAATTAGGAAACCGTGTTACAGTGGAGGACAAGTGTCTTACAGTAAAGTCCACCTTTCCAATAAGACCTATTACAGAATAACGAAACTTAAGTAACGTAACCAAAATTATGAAGAGAGAAAACGAAAAAAGAAAAAAAGCATTGACAATAGCGATAGTTATAAAGAGCCCCAGCATGTTGATATGTCCGATACATTTCAACACTTATAAAAAATAGAAACCATGAAAGGATGCTACTAAGGTCCTCAAGATGATCTCAAACATAAGTTTTGAAGCATTTTTATTACATTAATCAAGCAACAAGCCTCGGGAAGCACTGAAGATAAGAGCTATATCTATATGAACTCATAACTAATAAAGAAAACACAACAATTAATCTACAAGCTCATAGGATACGACGATACAAATGCAAGAAACCAATTTCCAAAGACCAGCACTACCTACGTGTAAAGCTTAATCTCGGACCATTTCATCCATCTTTCTAGAAGCTTAATATAAATTTCTATCACGCTGCCTTTCCTTTTCATCTTGGAAAGAATACACTCGGCGTAACTGATAAAACTCAAATGCATCGAAAGAACCAATCAACAAACCCAATCATCAAGCCCATTTGTGGAACAACCACAGGAAATTAGTCTATGACCACTTCTACATAATATCCTATAACCTTAACACCAATAAAAAAATCAAATTAAACAAATTGCATAGGGCATAAAAATATTAAACCTATGAAGCTTAAAGCCTAAAAAAACCGATACACTGAGGTACCATAACATAACCCTCGATACCATTTGTGAGGCCAAACAAACACAGAAGTCCTAAAACCTAATTGCCCAATAATTTAACCGCCATTCCAAATCATCCTAAACCAAATTTTGCACGAAGAAACAGATATACTCCTAAAACCGAAATCGAGCCTCACGAAGAAACAGATATACTCCTACACCGAAATCGAGCTTCAATGAGCAACGAACAAACTAACCGTATAAGATTCCGAGCAACAAGCCACACACAATGGCGGTCGTGCCGACCCATAGCAATGCACTTTTTATCCTCTTCCCTACAGTCCTGAAACACACACAGAATCCATCATTTCAAACCCTAGCAATCGCAAACAACGTCCTCCCGAATCCAGCAAAAACGAGAAGAGAAAAAGGACGGACTTATCCTGGTCGCCCTCGTAGAAGAACATGGCGAAGGGGATGACGAAGAAGACGAGAATGGCGTCGAGGATGTAGACGGCGAGCCACAGTTCCTTCATCGGGAGCGTGAGGTTGCACGCGCCGTTGTAGATGGCGTGCTGGCAAGCCTGCCGATTGGCCACATCGGCAGGGAGCATGAGGATGGAGATGGCGGCCACGGAGAGGCCGAAGACGACGACGAACTTGGGGAAGTAGGCCTGGTTCGCATCGTCCGGGTGCTGGTAGTTCACGAGGAGGTACACATTGACGAGGAACACGATCACGCACACCACTATCGCCACGATCACCAGAGCTAGGTTGAAGTCTCCCATGGCGATTCCGATCAATCGACTGAGTCGAAAAAACTAGGGTTTCTTCGAATCGGATTTCATAGATCTGTCGATGATAATCAATGAACAGAGAGAGCAGTAGATTTTGCCCCTCTTTTTTCTTTTCTTTTCTTTCCTTTCCGGTGAGAGAGAAGCGTTGGAGTTGTTTGGGGGATTACGGAATGACTCCCTTGCCCTTGCGACTCTGGCGTAAAAGTGGCCGGGCAATGGGGCTTTTGTGTAAATAGAACTTTTTTATGAACAGCCTGGCCTTGTTGTAGATCTCATTTTTATAATCTATGATTTTCGAATACATGCATAAAAGAAATCAGCATTGTTTAACTACACTTTATTAGTATAATATTAAACTTCAAATTTTGTTAAATCTATATTCGGTAAATTAATCACTGTGGTTAAATAATTTCACTTAATGTAATTATTATATTATTCTATAAATTTATAACTTTGATAATTTAATATTATTATTTAATTTTAACGATATTAATTTATGAAAATTTTAGGCGTATTATATAGTATAATTTGAAAATGAAGAATAGCATGCAGTATTCAACAAAACCAAGATTTTCTTGGAACCCGAAGCAACCGATGTAACTCTAGCTCAAGGTTCGTTTTCTGTGCACGAGGTCACCTTTTTTTATTCATCAAATTCAAAACCAACATTTTATATATAATTATATAACTGATTAAGTAAAGGTAGTTAAAAGAAAATAACACTTATCTAATTTTTAACATGAGAAAATAATTATCAAGAGAAAATTTGTTGCAGTCTTGTACTTAGAAATATTTCAATACATTAACTCAACTTAAGTATGACTATTGAATTTGATGCACAATTTTTTCTTAAATAAAAGACCACATATCGTATTAACTTTGTATTAAAAGACTATAGTTCAAAAGTATATGTTGAATAGTTTACAAAAAAAAAAAAGAAGGTATATGTTGAATAGCATAAAACCTCAAGGGGCAAATCAGTATAAGAACATGAGAGATAATTCAAAAATCCCCCGACCTGGAAAGCAAGAAACATGAAAACCACCTCCAACAGTTATTTTCAATCAAGAAGTCAGCTCGGCGTAAGACGCGTTAGTCAAGACACACACATTAGCTCGGAAGCAAGTCAAGCGTTCAACTCAGAACCATGTTTTCTTGGATTCAAAAGCTCTAGTTCGAGCATCCATATGCAAGCCTTCCTTATTCTACTAAATACTAAGTAATATAATACGTGTAGCCCTACTTTGTTCCCCAAGTGGAAAGTTTTGCTTGTATTTCTTTCTTTTCATGTTATTCTCATAAAATATACATATATATTTCTTTTTGTTCATGTTATTTTTATCTAATAAACACAAACACACAGAGAGGACGTAGTCAACTACCACATTGACATAACCTCTCTAAAAATCCTTGGTCTCAACTTTATATATGTTATGCGTACACAAACACACAGAGAGGACGTAGTCAACTACCACATTGACATAACCTCTCTAAAAATCCTTGGTCTCAACTTTATATATGTTATGCGTATTTTTCGGAGCTTAGAAAAATTGAGGCCCGAGACATATAAGGCCCAATCCATAAAAGTCAACGGGCCCAAACCCGGAAAGTCAACCGACGCGACGCGAAAAAGTCAACGAACCCGAACCCGGAAAGTCAACAATTCGACCCGGTAAAGACGAGTATGATCCGTCTAAGAAATATGCCTTCAGGGGTCGCCGCGACCCCCGAAGGCTAAAAATTCATGCCTTCGGGGGTCGCCGCGACCCCCGAATGCTACAAATTCATGCCTTCGGGGGTCGCCGCGACCCCCGAAGGCTAAAAATTCATGCCTTCGGGGGTCGCCGCGACCCCCGAAGGCTAAAATTCATGCCTTCGGGGGTCGCCGCGACCCCCGAAGGCTAAAAATTCATGCCTTCGGGGGTCGCCACGACCCCCGAAGGCCAAAATTCATGTCTTCGGGGGTCGCCGCGACCCCCGAAGGCTAAAAATTCATGCCTTCGGGGGTCGTTGCGACCCCCGAAGGCCAAAATTCATGCCTTCGGGGGTCGCTACGACCCCCGAAGGCATGAATTCGAACTCCCCGTCCTCTATAAATAGGAGGAGACCCCCGCCACATTCAGTAAGCACTCCCGAAGCCAAAAAACCTCTGTTTCCCGTTTATTCATAATTTCCGACTCAAATACTCGACTAATGTTGAGCGTCGGAGCGGGCGACAGAGGATCCCCCCTCTGTTCCCCTCTAGAGTTCACTTTTTGTACTCTTTTTACAGGAACGGAGGCAGGTTTTACAGGGAAGATTTTCGGCCCATCAAGACCGAAGATCAAGCTTCAAAGCCAGTTTAGTATACATATACAAACTTTGCTCGATGAATACAGAAAACAAATATACACAAATTTACAAATAAAATACAGATGGTCGATGAACAGCTCGGATCATCGGCGTTTCACCAAAGCTTCATCCTCAGAGCCAAGGCCTTCAAAGCCTCAGCAACACCGCCGCGAAAACCCAGGAGCGGACCGCCCCATGACGTGAGACTTCGCGCTTGCCACCGAAGCTCCGGCCACACCAAGGTGGTTCCCATAGCGCGCTGAAACGCTGAAGTCATCGCCTCCCCAGATCTGCCACGGCGCTAAAATAAGGGTCGGCGACCTCGCCGGCTCCTCCACGAACTCCGATGAGCAGCCCAGCACCTCCGCAAACACCGACGGCTCCACGGCGTCCCACCGCCTTGCGCATACCTAGCATCGGCAAAGGCCCTCACGCTACCTAGATCTGGAACCGAAAGTCCATCGGACGCCGCCAAAACCATCGGGGTATCCAGAGCTCAGCCGGAAAGAGCCACGCGCTGCTCCGGCACCTACGAATCTGTGTAAATTTTGGGGCAACCCAGACCTGCAATCGTGCGTCACTCCAACCTCCAAGGTCGCAGGTGAATCGCCAACCGGAGCTGCACGCTTCACCCCGCCGAATGAGCCCATCACCGCTGACCGCCGCTCCTGAAATCCCCGGCGAAAGAGGCGCCTCGCAGATCAGCGCACCTGAACCAGTGGCGGAGGCGCCACCACTCACCATCACCGGCGTCGCCAGTTCACCGTTCGCAGCTCCGCCTTCCGCCGACGCCACCTCGCCGCGAATCACCTCCTCCTTCGCCGTCGTCGCTTCGCCTGAGGACGGTAGCTCACGAATCTCCACCTCTCGCCATCGCGCGCGACCAAGCACCACTGCACGCGCGCTCGTCCAGAAGCACCGTGGTCGTCACGGTGAAGTCATTCGTCGGCGCAGCTCCGGCGAGCGGGTGGGGCAGCGACTAATCGCGGGAGAAATGGAAGGCTCATCAGGAGAAATGGGTGTCTTCCTCCCTGCTCGAGCTCGACACGAAGAAGAGAAAAGAAAAAGAAAAAAAAAAAGGGGGGAAAAATAATATACATATTATAATTTGATTACAAATCATCAGATTAGAAAGAAAAATATACATAAAGTGTATATTTATAATTATATATGTATTCAAGGAAAGAAACGTGGGCAAAGTCTGAATATACAAAAACAATCTTATATATATATATACAAAAACAATCTGTATACATATTTATTACGAGGAAATTTTATATACATAAAAATATGTATATCTAATTACAAAAACAGAGATTGGAGTCCAAACAACAAAAACGACCGTCGAAATCCGAAGCCCGAAGACGACGTCGAAGACTCATCAGGGAGTGGCGCTGCCCATGTCTTCATCGCGACTCATCGCGACGTTCATCGGGAAAATCGCGAGAACGGGCGTCGCGACTCATCGCGATGAAGCTCGTCGCGATTTTCACGACTTCGTCGCGACCATGAGCTCCTCGAGAAAGCTCCTCGAGACTCAGGTCCTCGCCATAATTGCGGCATAAGTCCCAATTTGTTTGGAATGTTTAATTTTATTAGTTTTTACCCGAATTTAAATATAAAACTTTATTAATTATTTCTAAATTATATTTTAAATATGTTTATTACTATTATTATTTATAACATATTAATAATTTTAACTATTATTAATTTTGTAACATATTATTAATTTTGATTTATATGTTTTTCATTACCCGAATTTAACTAGCAATATTTATTATTTAAGTATGTTATTTATTTTAAAATTAATAAATATGATAAAACAAATAAATAAATATGATAAAACAAGATATTAAAAAAAAAGTTGTATTATTAACTGTGAATATTACAATATGGTGGAAGAAGTTGTAAATATTCAGTGTAAATATTACAAGATGCCTCACTAAAACCTCTCTTGTAAAACTCTCCTTAGGGACATAAAACCAAGAGAGGAAAGAGCACATCATATTGGCGTTTACATTGCGTCACTCGGGGAACCAGTCGTTAAACCTTTGCGTCATAAGCTCTAGCTCCGTTGGCTCGGACCGTTGGGCGATGGTGGGGTTGCGGAACATCCAATCGTTCAACACCACCGCTTGCTCGAGGTGTGTGGGAGTTGTTGACGCCCTCCGGTCGTCGATTATATGCTGAGCCGAGCTGAACGCGCTCTCCGAAGCAACACTGGAAATGGGGATGGACAGTATATCCCTCGCCATTCTCGCCAATATCGGGAATCTTTCCCGTTGATTCTTCCACCATCCAATCACATCGAACTCGACGGAGTCCTCGTCGATCCGCAGGCCGTAGTACCGCTTCAGTTCTTGCGGTGCACCGTCCGTTTCCTCCGCTCGTGCCGGTGGCGTACCGGATCCCGATGATTCTCCGCGATCGAGTCTTTGCTTCAGTCTCCGGACAAATGCTAGGCCGGTCTTGGTTGGGCTTTCCATCACTGCCCTTTGCTCCGCCTCCACGTTGAACTGTGGGAACCGCCGGTCGTATTCACTGTAAAGTTCATAAAAAGCTTCATTAACAACCTTTATATAATCAGTGTAATCCACCCCTAAGTTTGTCCCGATTGCTGACATCAACGGCCCGAACGTAAACATAATACGGGGATCCAAGATAGCACCGAAACAATACGAAAAAGGGGGTGGATCCCAATAACTTTTGAATTTTGCAACCATTCCCTCAATCATGGGCGAAATAACAGGGTCATTTGCGAATTCAGAAAAAGTGTTTGTAATTTCGTAAAGACCCGAAAGACCATGATTCAAGGAAGGTTGTCTTTGGTTCGAAAAATTTAAAGTAACAGCGTAAAAGGGTTTAAGGAATTGGGTGAATTTCTGGGCCGTTTCCCATTCTGCCTCCGTGATCCGCTCCGAGGCCTCTAGTTCGGTGAGGAGGAAAGCGCTTAACGGTAACCTCTGTCTACAAACAACTGAAAGCATTAGATATGTAGAGTTCCATCGTGTATTGTTGTCTAAACCAAACTTATTAGCTTTATGATTGTGCTCTTTACAAAATCGTCTCCACCTAACGGTGGTTTGAGAATGCCGAATCCAATCGATAACGCCGCGTATTTTTTCAACGTGCCCTGAAATATTTCGTTCCCCCGTTCTAGCAATTAAATTAATGATGTGACAAGCACATTTTTGATGTAAAATATTACGAAAAGGAGAACCGGGCAAACTATTTTCTAAGATAGTAATAGTGGCGTCATTGTTTGCGGCATTGTCTAACGTAATAGAAATAATACGATTTTGCAAACCCCAATCATTGAATAATTCTATTAATTTATCGGAAATGTTTTTGCCGGTATGGCGACACTCGAATGGTGACATGTTTAAAAGTTTTTGACATGGAACCCAATCATCGTCGACGTAATGGGCGGTCAGACTCAAATAATCGTTAAGACTCGGACCGCTCCACAAGTCGGTGGTGAAAGCAACGTTTATGTTGGACATTTTAAAAAAATCGACCAAATAATTTTTTTGCATTTTGTAAGCATTTTCCATGTCCCTGGTATACGTCGTACGGGAAAACTGTTCGTAAGACGGATTAACCCTTTGCATGTATTGTGTATGCGCAGGGTTTTCCACCAAACTCATCGGTGCGCCCGTAGACAGTAACCACTCGAGGGTCCATTTCCGTAAATTTTCGGTGGTAAGAGCACTTACCTGTGCTGTGTTTACCTCGTTACCTCCGTAGCACGCTTTTTTATGTCGCGTCAAGTAGCCGGTTCCTTTGTCCCCCAACGCATCGAGGGTTGTATGGCACTTCTTGCACGTGGCGATCTTGACTCGAACACCGTTCTCCACCCGTCGTTCCTCGTGAAAATAATCCCACACCTTCGCTTTGTTTGGTCGTCCCCACAACAAGGCAGGAGGACTTTCCCTATTAAAAATATAAGGGAGAAAAAGGTTAACAAAATAAAAACTGGTATTAATTTTACATGGATTAAATATTAATATTAATCATATTAATTAATTAAATTTCATATAGTTAATTAAAAGAGTTGACGAAATTAAAAATGGTATTTTCTATGTGTGGAAATCATTAACAAGCTCTTTTTGACGGAACTCCCCGAGGTTCCACGGCCAGATCGACTGGAAAGGATGTTATGATCTCGCTTTAGGCCCAAGCTTTTCTAGACAGAACTCCCCGAGGTTCCCAGGCTAGCTTGGAGGAGATTGCAAAGCAAACCTTATTTAAAAACCAATCTTTCTAAGACACCGTATTCCATTAAGAACTTTATAATAATCACCACGCATACAAATTACCATTTTTAATCCCGTTAACTTATTAAATCTCAAGAAAATCGTTTCTGATGTGGAAGATCAGTCGGAACCGAAACCACAGAGCATACTAAGACTTTCAAGATACGTGACAAATTAATTAAATAAACTAAAATAATTAAACTATAATATTTATCGTAAAAAAATTAAACGAAATTAATGAATTAAGATAATGTGATTAAATGATAATTAAATCTCAAGAAAATCGTTTCTGATGTGGAAGATCAGTCGGAACCGCAACCACAGAGCATACTAAGACTTTCAAGTGATTATTATTTAATAATTATTAATTATTAAAAATTAATTATTTTTTTTCAATTATTTGTTTTAATTATTATTTATTACTTATTAATTATTAATTATTATTTATTATTAAGTACTAACTTATTAATTAATAAAAAATTAATAATTAATGAAATAAAAAAAGGATTAAAGGTTATTACCCGGTAGAAGGACGTCGACCTCGTCGAGGACGGGCAACGGAGGCTTCACCGCTATCTTGATTGGAAGGTTGAGGAGAACCGCGGTTGTACACCCCGGCATTTGAACCACGGATCGAGGGCGGCGTTTGAAAGTCGTCGGGATCGGCATCGTCGGGACGTTGAGTTTGGTCGGGATCGGCATCTTCGGGACCTTGAGGTTCGTCGGGATCTGCACCTTCGGGACCTTGAGCTCCGTATGCGGCACCTTCCCGTAACATGAGATTGAAAAAAGGATCGTTATTTCCCCCTCTAGATTGAGCCACCGCGTCGACCAACTCTCGGGGCACACGTTCGGGATTGGCGTGGTGCTGGGCCAGCGCCCGGACTAGACTAGGTCTTAGAGACCGTACTGTATCGTCGGGATAATCTGGATTGGGAGGGGAGGGAAATATTTCTCTGGGTAGCATAACGGGAATGTAGTCGTCGGGACAAGGCTGCGATGTTCCCCCTTCTAGAAATTGGGGTTGCAAATTCCTGGCCGCCCTTCGACCCCCGGAGCTACCGCCGCTTCTTCGAGACATAATGAGAGAACTTTAAAAAAATTAGAAAATTGGAAATTTGGAACTTTAGAACTTTGGAACTTTGGAGATTGAGAGTGGAAAAAACTTGGAGAGTTGAGAGAATTTGAGAGAGAGTTGAGAGATTGTTGGTGAGGAAATGAGGGAGGAAGATGTGGTATTTATAGGGTTTGAGGAGAGACTGGGGTGGGTGAATAATTATTGTGGTGGGTGAAGTGGGTGAATAATTGTGAGGAGAAAGTGGGTGAAAAAATATTGAAATTTGAAATTTTAGGGTTGGAATTCGAGTAAAGTGGGTAATAATTGTGGTTGGGGAATAAATTTCGGGTAAAAATTGTGTTATTTTCGCCACCAACAAACACAACTTTTCACTCCCCTCGGATCGATGACGTGGCGTAATCTCAGCCACACGATCAAGTGCGCGGATCGAGCCCCTCGTCGTCGCGATTTCCCCTCCTCGTCGCGACGAATCGCGACTTTTGCCGCGTGAATCGCGACGCGTCGCGACTCGGACTGTAGGCGACGCGACGCGTCGCATCGCGAGTGACGGCGTCGTTTGTGCAGCTCTATCAGGGAGAGACGATAGTCAAACTCCAAAACCCGAAGGCGACGCCAAAAGCTAATCAGGGGGAGACGAAAGTCAAAGTCCAAAACCCGAAGACGACGCCGAATGCTCATCCGGGATATACAACGAACAAAGTCCGAAACCCGAAGACGACGCCAAAGGCTCATCAGAGATACGACAGTCAAAGTCCAAGACCTGAAAACGACGTCAAAGGCTCATCAGGGAAAGACGACGGTCATAGTCCAAGACCCGAAGACGACGCCAAAGGCTTATCAGGGCAAGACAACGACCAAAGTCCGAAGTCCGAAGCCTGAAGAAGACGCCGAAGGCTCATCAGGGAGAGACGACGGTCAAAGTCCAAAACCCGAAGACGACGCCAAGGCTTAGCAGGGTAAAACGATGAGTGAAATCCAAAACCCGACGACGACGCCAAAAGCTCATCAAGGCGAGACAACGTCCAAAGTCCGAAGCCCGAAGACGACACTAAAGGCTCATCAGGGAAAGACGACAGACAAAGTCCGATACCCAACGACGACGCCAGAGGCTCATTGGGGAGAGACGACAGTCAAAGTCCAAAACCCGACGACGACGCCAAAGGCTCATCAGGACGAGTTGACGACCAAATTCCAAAGTCCGAAGCCCGAAGACGACGCTAAAGGCTCATCAGGGAAAGACGACAGACAAAGTCCGATACCCAACGACGACGCCAGAGGCTCATCGGGAAAAATCAACGAACAAAGTCCAAAACCCGACGACGACGCCAGAGGCTCATCAGGGAAAATCAACAAACAAAGTCCGAGAAAGGCCGGGTCTAAACCCCGCCGACTCAGGCAACAAAAAGTCCAAGAAAGGCTGGGTCTAAACCCCGCCGACTCAGGCAACGAAAATCCGAGAAAGGCCGGGTCTAAACCCCGCCAACTCAGGCAACGAAAAGTCCGAGAAAGGTCGGGTCTTAACCCCGCCGACTCAGAAAACAAAAAGTCCGAGAAAGGCCGAGTCTTAACCCCGATGACTCAAGCAACGAAAAGTCCGAGAAAGGCCGGGTCTAAACCCCGCCAACTCAGGCAACGAAAAGTCCGAGAAAGGCCGGGTCTTAACCCCGCCGACTCATAAAACAAAAAGTCGAGAAAGGCCGAGTCTTAACCCCGATGACTCAGGCAACAAAAAGTCCGAGAAAGGCCAGGTCTTAACCCCGCCGACTCAGGTAACAAAGACCGAGAATGGCCGGATATTAATCCCGGCGACTCAGGCAAATGAGACCGAGAAAGGCCGGATCTTAATCCTGCCGACTCAGGCAACAAAGACCGAGAAACGCCGGATCTTAATCCCGCTAACTCAGGCACAAAGACCGAGAGAGGTCGGATCGTAATACCGCCGACTCAGGCAAATGAGACCGAGACAGGCCGGATCTTAATCCCACCGACTTAGGCAAATGAGACCGAGATAGGCCGGATCTTAGTCCCGCCGACTCAGGCAACAAAGACCGAGACAGGCCGGATCTTAATTCTGCCGACTCAGGCAACAAAGACCGAGAAAGGCCGGATCTTAATCCCGCTAACTCAGGCACAAAGACAGAGAGCGGTCGGATCTTAATCCCGCCAACTCAGGCAAATGAGACCGAGCCAGGCCGGATCATAATCCTGCCGACTCAGGCAATAAAGACCGAGATAGGCCGGATCTTAATCCTGCCGACTCATGCAAATAAAGACCGAAAAACGCCGGATATTAATACCGCTGACTCAGGCAAATAAGACCGAGAAAGGCCGGATCATAATCCCGCCGACTCAGGCAAAATAAGACCGAGAAAGGCTGGATCTTAATCCTTCCGACTCAGGCAAATAAAGACCGAGAAATGGCTGGATCTTAATCCCGCCAACTCATGCAAAAGAAGACCGAGAAAGGCCGGATCTTAATCCCGCTGACTCAGGCAAAAGAAGAACGAGAAAGGCCGGATCTTAATCCCGCTGACTCAGGCAAATGAGACCGAGGCAGGCCGGATCATAATCCTGCCGACTCAGGCAATAAAGACCGAGAAAGGCCGGATCTTAATCCTGCTGACTCAGGCAAATAAAGACCGAGAAACGCCGGATCTTAATCCCGCTGACTCAGGCAAATAAGATCGAGAAAGGCCGGATCATAATCCCGCCGACTTAGGCAAAATAAGACCAAGAAAGGCTGGATCTTAATCCTGCCGACTCAGGCAAATAAAGACCGAGAAATGGTTGGATCTTAATCCTGCCAACTCATGCAAAAGAAGACCGAGAAAGGCCGGATCTTAATTCCGCCGACTCAGGCAACAAAAACCGAGACAGGCCGGATCTTAATCCCGCTAACTCAGACACAAAGACAGAGAGCGGTCGGATCTTAATCCTGCCAACTCAGGCAAATGAAACCGAGCCAGGCCGGATCATAATCCTGCCGACTCAGGCAATAAAGACCGAGAAAGGCCGGATCTTAATCCTGCCGACTCAGGCAAATAAACACCGAGAAACGCCGGATCTTAATCCCGCTGACTCAGGCAAATAAGATCGAAAAATGCCGGATCATAATCCCGCCGACTCAGGCAAAATAAGACCGAGAAAGGCTAGATCTTAATCCTGCCGACTCAGGCAAATAAAGACCGAGAAACGCCGGATCTTAATCCCGCTGACTCAGGCAAATAAGACCGAGAAAGGCCGGATCTTACTCCTGCCGACTCAGGCAAATAAAGACCGAGAAACGCCGGATCTTAATCCCGCTAACTCAGGCAAAAGAAGACTGAGAAAGGCCGGATCTTAATCCCGCTGACTCGGGCAAATGAGACCGAGACAGGCCGGATCATAATCCTGTCGACTCAGGAAATAAAGACTGAGAATGGCTGGTTCTTAATCCCGCCAACTCAGGAAAAAGAAGACCGAGAAAGGCCGGATCTTAATTCTACTGACTCAGGCAAATGAGACCGAGACAGGCCGGATCATAATCCTGCCGACTCAGGCAATAAAGACAGAGAATGGCCGGATCTTAATCCCACCAACTCAGGCAACAAAGACCGAGACAGGCCGGATCTTAATTCCGCTAACTCAGGCACAAAGACAGAGAGCGGTCGGATCTTAATCCCGCCAACTCAGGCAAATGACACCGAGCCAGGCCGGATCATAATCCTGCCGACTCAGGCAATAAAGACCGAGAAAGGCCGGATCTTAATCCTGCCGACTCAGGCAAATAAAGACCAAGAAACGCCGGATCTTAATCCCGCTGACTCAGGCAAATAAGACCGAGAAAGGCCGGATCATAATCCCGCCGACTCAGGCAAAATAAGACCGAGAAAGGCTAGATCTTAATCCTGCCGACTTGGGCAAATAAAGACCGAGAAATGGCTGGATCTTAATCCCGCCAACTCATGCAAAAGAAGACCGAGAAAGGCCGGATCTTTCTCCCGCTGACTCAGGCAAAAGAAGAACGAGAAAGGCTAGATCTTAATCTGGCCGACTCAGGCAAAATAAGATCGAGAAAGGCCGGATCTTAATCCGGCCGACTCAGGCAAAATAAGACCGAGAAATGCCGGATCTTAATCCGGCCGACTCAGGCAAAATATGACCGAGAAAGGCCGGATCCTAATCCCGCCGACTCAGGAAATAAAGACCGAGAATGACCGGATCATAATCCTGTCGACTCAGGCAAAATAAGACCAAGAACAAGGCTGGATCTTTATCCCGCCGACTCAGGCAATAAAGACCGAGAAAAGTCAGATCTTAATTCCGTCGACTCAGGCAAAATAAGACCGAAACAGGTTGGATCTTAATCCCGCCGACTCATGGATTAATAACCGAGAAAGGCCGGACCTCAATCCCGCCAACTCAGGCGATAAAGACCGAGAAAGGCCGGATCTAAATCCTGCCGACTCTGGCAAAATAAGACTTAGAAAGGCCAGATCTTAATCTTGCCGAATCAGGCAAAATAAGAACGAGAAAGGCCGGATCTTAATCTCGCCGACTCAGGCAGAATAAGACCGAGAAAGGCTGGATCTTAATCCCGCTGACTCAGGCATAAAGACCGAGAAGTAAGTCGATAAAGCGCAGAAACTCGGCAAAATACTAAAAAGACGCTATGGTGCAAAATACCGAGAAGTAAGATGCTAAGGCGCAGAAACTCGACATAATACTAAAGAGACGCTACGGCACAAAAGACCGAGAAATAAGTCGCTAAAACGCAGAAACTCGGCAAAATACTAAAAAGACGCTACAGTGCAAAATACCGAGAAGTAAGACGCTAAGGCGCATAAACTCGACATAATACTAAAAAGACGCTACGGCGAACAAGACCGAGAAGTAAGTCGCTAAGGCGCAGAAACTCGGCAAAATACTAAAAAGACGTTACGGCGCAAAATACTGAGAAGTAAGACGCTAAGGCGCAGAAACTCGACATAATACTAAAAAGACGCTACGGCGCAAAAGACTGAGAAATAAGACGCTAAGGCGCAGAAACTCAGCAAAACACTAAAAAGACATTACGGCGCAAAAGACTGAGAGGCAAGACGCTAAGGCGCAGAAACTCAGCAAAATACTAAACGATGCTACGACGTGAAAGGCCGGGATGTAAGACGCAAAGGCGCAAAAACTCGGCAAAATACTAAAAAGACGCTATGAGGCAAAATAGCAGGAAGTAAGACGTTAGAGCGCGAAACCTGGCAAAAATATCAAAAAACCGAAGATTAATTCCGGTAACTTGTCCAAGATGACAAAACGCATAAAGTTTCTCGCAAGATGAATCTCCCAAGAAACTGGGGGGTTAATGTTATGCGTATTTTTCGGAGCTTAGAAAAATTGAGGCCCAAGACATATAAGGCCCAATCCAGAAAAGTCAATCGGAAAAGTCAACGGGCCCGAACCCGGAAAGTCAACCGACGCGACGCGAAAAAGTCAACGGACCCGAACCCGGAAAGTCAACAATTCGACCCGGTAAAAGACGAGTATGATCCGTCTAAGAAATATGCCTTCGGGGGTCACCACGACCCCCGAAGGCTAAAAATTCATGCCTTCGGGGGTCGCCGCGACCCCCAAAGGCTAAATTCATGCCTTCGGGGGTCGCGGCGACCCCCGAAGGCCAAAATTCATGCCTCTGGGGGTCGCCGCGACCCCCGAAGGCTAAAAATTCATGCCTTCGGGGGTCGCCGCGACCCCCGAAGGGTAAAAATTCATGCCTTCGGGGGTCGCCACGACCCCCGAAGGCCAAAATTCATGTCTTCGGGGGTCGCCGCGACCCCCGGAGGCTAAAAATTCATGCCTCGGGGGTCGCTGCGACCCCCGAAGGCCAAAATTCATGCCTTCGGGGGTCGCTACGACCCCCGAAGGCATGAATTCGAACTCCCCGTCCTCTATAAATAGGAGGAGACCCCCGTCACATTCAGTAAGCACTCCCGAAGCCAAAAAACCTCTGTTTCCCGTTTATTCATAATTTCCGACTCAAATACTCGACTAATGTTGAGCGTCGGAGCGGGCGACAGAAGACCCCCCCTCTGTCCCCCTCTAGAGTTCACTTTTTGTACCCTTTTTACAGGAACAGAGGCAGGTTTTACAGGGAAGATTTTCGGCCCATCAAGACCGAAGATCAAGCTTCAAAGCCCGTTTCGACCGTCATGCGGACATCGGGCCCGGCCCAAAATCAAGACTTGGGCCGCATTCAAGTTAATCGATTTTTAGGCATTAACAATAAACATATATTTATATATTGAGTGTTGGAGAGTATTTACGACGTGAAGATCAATACCTATCGGGCACAACATAGAATATAATTTCAAATCGGAAGTCTAACACTCGTTGTGACTGTTGAGGTGAGAAATGTTGTAAATATTGTAGATTCTCTATGAGTATATGTACGAAGAAATCTTCAAAACTTTACTAGAGTTTAAAGAAGAACCTGAAGGTTTGTCGAAGATCGGAATTCTTCTCGGTGGTAGTTCTCTGGCGATATTTCTTGTCAAATGAAGGTGAGAAAGGCTAAGTCACGCCAGAGACGCTTTCCTTTTAGTGATTCGCCTCCTCTACCGGATAACGTCGACTTCCCAGGATAAAACGGCGTAATTGCCGTCTTCCCAACAACGAACTAGACCAACAAACCCTAAACCCACGTATTCTAGAAAACGAGTTATTTTGAGTTTTGCACAGTTTGAAAACGGAATTGCACGAGCTCGAGACTGTATAGGAAGTCCGCAAATGATTTTCTGGTGTGTCGAAACAAAGCCGGTGAGCTTCCAATTTATAGATGTAAACCGAGATTGCGTATTTACTCAAAATGTCTTAGCATTGATTTAACATTCAATATTATTAAGAACGTTTTCCTGAATCAGAATATTAACATTGAAATCAATATTCTTACGTTTTTTAAATCAAATATGAAATTTGATTATTTTTATTAACTACAGACATTTAAGAAATTATTTCACTTAATTATCACTTTGCAGCTTTTAGTTTTAATTCATATAATATTTTCTTACAATCCCCCGCATAAATAATATTGATACTCACTCTTGACAACACCTTGTCTGGGTAATAGAGATCAATGGAAAAATTTTGTATAGGATCATTAGGTGTTACTGTTGAACCGTCCTTGTGAAATATATTTATCTTACTAGTTGATCAGTAGACATGATGCTTTTCAACTGCTCAATATTTCGTGTAAGGAATTGACATATTTCGCATAGATTTTTCCTTTAACAAGTTCAATTCTCGATATTGTGTTCTTTTTTGTCATAAACATCCTTCTAGTTCTGCGAGATTTTATGAAATTTGTGCCCTTATACAAATCCATTTGAAGCGATATCACTTCACTCTAACATAAGTGATATCTTATTTGAAAATATATCACTTTGACGTGTAAGTATATCATTAAAAGCTTTGTTTATCCTAAACCACTAATCAATATTTTCATCTAAGGAATGGAACACGGGTATTACCAAAAAACAAAACTCAACCCAACCCAATTGAACTCAATCCCAATCTAACTCGACCCAATTAACCCAATAAATATAGGGTTGGGTTGGGTCCAACCCGAATAAATAGTTTGGTTGGGGTTCGGCCGGATGCATTAGGTTGGGCCGGCCCAATTGACCCACCAAGTTATTTGTTATTAATATTTTTTTTTTAATATTGTGATGTTCTTTTTAAGTGAGTAAAAAAAAAAGAAGTAATAAAAAAATAACCCTAGAGTCTAATCTTTATGTTTGGTTATTATTTTATGTTTTACGACTACGTTTTTAGCTTATGTTTACGACTATGATTCTAGTTTAGTTTACGATTATGTTTTGTACTTACGTTATTGAATATTTAAGACTACAGGTAATTTAAATTTTGAATTTGATGTTTAAAAACATTATATGTATTAAAAGTTATATTTATTAATTGAATGTTTATATATAAATCTTTTATTTGGTATAAAAAAATAATTATTCATTTTTAGTTCAGCCCAATGACCCAACCCAACCTAGAGTTATTTCGGGTTAGGTTGGATTGGGCCTTCAAATTCTTTGGGTTGGGTTGGGTTGTTTTTTCAAAGCCCAATAAGATCAAGTCAAGTTGAGTTTTTACCTTGGGTCGACCCAATCCAACCTATGCACACCCATACCAATAGTGATCCGTTAAAGGTTTATACATGTATATTGTCCATTTGAACTTAGTTCTAGGGATCTCCAGTCATATATGTTGCGTTTCATTGTCAAGACTTTATTTCTTAATGGCTTAAATCTCATTCTTTTTTATGATTTTTCAACTCAGTCTCAGTCACTCTTTGAGTACTGGATCCACAAAATTTCATTTTCTAACCGAAATGACAACGTTAATAGAGATTAATATTTAAATGGCATTATATCAAAGAATAGACTTATCGTTCCTTTGTGCTTTTCCAAATGCGCTATATTCTTTTGTACAAATTATATGCATAAGTGTTATCTACCAAATAAAGCCTTCCAAAAATTTTCTTAGATATCTGGCCTCCTTGCGTAATTATCTATGAGAGTAACTAGATTTTAAATCTTCCAAAAGATTTATCATAAATCTTGGTAGTGTCAAATCCCCGCATTTTAAATGTGAGTAAGGTATTTAGAGAAAGTCTCAATACTTATTATCTCATAAAGAGACTGTACATATATCATTTTGAGAAAAAGTTCTCTGCTAAATGATTCCATAAATTCACTATTAAGAATATTTTTAACCATATTAATATTTTGTAAAAAGCGGTATTTAACTTCTCGTTAATAAGAGAAACATTCTCTCATTTATTCAATTGCTACGTATTAACTCAAGGGTTTCTGGATCATATTTGAAAAAGAGCACGTCATCTTTACAAAAAATTTCGCAATAGTGCAAAACTTTTACTTTAAATTTTGGAATGTGCTCGATGTTAATTAGTCTTCACACGAAGTATCTCAATTAACATGTTATAGTTTGAAATCTGGGTTCGATTCCCGGTTCCATTACGCCGAAATATACCTCCGAGCCGTTCCGGTAACATTTAAAAATTATTTTAAAGCGGAAAACTTGTTATCGGGACAACGGCACGGATATCGGGTAATAACCATTTTAACAAGATCCGATAAATATTACATATTTAATATTTTCATAACTCATTATTAATATCATAGTCGAAATACGAAATAAATAGAAAGCGGTAAATGTTTGCATTTATTAACCCAATGCATAAGGCCGTACCTCGGTTGACGTTTCCAGTTGCGGACTCTGAAGTTCAGCAGGGCTCCGCCGGGGCTGAGGGAAACACCCGTGATCTTCCGGGATATTCTCCTGGATTCCTCGCACCGAAGTGTGGGCTTCACCGGCAGGACTCCGTCGCAAAACTTTACCTGAGGTTTTTTTGAAGCTTCCGGAGAACAACGTCTCACTAAGCCGAACCAGAAAAGAGATCAGAAGCAGAAAACTCGCAGACCCTAAAGAGAGAGGGAGAGCTCGAGTTTTTGCTCTGGGGAAGGTGTGTTGAATGTTGTAAATGAGCTCCCTATTTATAGACTTGACCCGTAACCGAATTAGAGGTTTTCACTCCAAAATTCGAATTTTATATATATTTAAATACTTTAATTATTTCAATCCAATGGTTGAGATTTAATCTCATCCAGATACAATGGTTATAATTAAACTTATATTTAAATAAATAAGAAAGACTTGGTAAATACAAAAACCAATCTTATCCTCTTATTTAAATATAATTCGAATATATATATATATATATATATATTTAATTTCGAAAATTATTATTAAATATAATTAATTATCCTAATCCAAAGGCTTAGATTTAATCTTATCTAAATCCAATGGATATAATTAATTAGGGATTTAAATAAATAAGAAAGACTTGGTAAATCAAAAACCAATCTTATCTACTTATTTTAATTTCGAAATATATATATATATATAATGATAATTTCGAAATTAATTATCTAGATCCAACGGCTTAGATTAATCTTAGACCGATCTAATGGATCAAATTAATTCGGGATAAAAATCAAATACTCTAAGACTTGGTAAAAGCCTAATTCGATTTTATCCACAACATTATCTTCGAAAAATGTATATATATATATATATTATAAAATTAATTAATTTCCAATCCGACGGTAAAGATTAAATCTTAAACCGATCTAACGGATACAATTAATTAGGTCAAATTCGAAAACCCTAAGCTTGGTCATCAAGCTACTATTTTTTTGAATTAGGGTTAGGTCAAAAATCAATCATCTTAATCCTACGGTTGATTTTAAATCATTTCCGATCTAAAGAATAAGATTGATTTTAGGGTTTTTGCTAAAGTACCAAACTTTGGGTACTTATGCCGTAAATATTAAAACCCTAACTAGGTCAAACTCGTGTGGACTAGGTAATGCAAGCCTATATCGATTTACACATGTGTTAATATACATTAAATATATATTATTATTATTATTAATATAAATCTATTAATTATTAATTAATTATTAATAATTAAATACAAATAATTAAATTACTTTAATAATTCTTGATCTTAATATCACACATTAAAATGTCATGGTGCGACACCATCATTTAAATTCGTGACATGTGATTTAATTTCATAGTTTATCGAACCGAGCACAAACTTAGAAAATCCATAAATCACAAACCGTAAGTCGAAATGACTTGGTTCAAAAAGAAAAGTTGCTTAGAATTTAATTTCCAACAACATAGTGCTGATAGAAAATCTAAATTCTAACTTTCTTTTTATCAGTTAATTTCGTGTACCAAGATATGGTACTTTTGCCACGCTGATGATAAAACTATCTGACGTCTGCCACAGACCTTCAGTTTTATAAGTCTAGCCAAATGATTAAACATTATCCAGAATGTATTTTAATCACGTACGTATCATCCGTTACGGAGCTATCCTGGGGACCATGGACCCGTATCACTTAAGCTCCAACGAACTCCTAGTTGTTCGTCAAACCTCGAAGTGATTCCACTATAGACCCGAGGCTGCACCCTTTAGTGATAAGGTATATATTATTCCCTTTGTAACAGCAGGGTGTCCATTGATACAATCAAATTCGGGTTATTATTCTTTCACTTGATGATTCATACATGAGCAGGCAGTTTCTACCGTATTGCCTCTCATTGCATTTTCCTCCTTGACTCAGTCAGTAATATTATGAGTAACCCACTTATGGTTTCGATTCATAAGTTGCGCACGGGTACCTCTCACTTCTCACCACCGACAACCAAGGGAATCATCATGACTCTGAAGAGAGCTGTGTGATGCCCATGTCTATGATCAAGCTACCCTTACTACTGACTATCATGCTCCCAAAATAATAGTGTTGGGAACAACGGTAATATCTTGTGTTCTTTAACGGTTAAATCAAAGAACAATCAAGCCAGTAGCTCGGACTCAAGACCACTCAGGACTTAGAACTAATATCCATTTGATTATCTATTTGTGACTCAACTACAAGTTATCAGTGACGGTCTTATATGATAACTTCTTAAGTTTAAGTCAGGTCCAGTCCAGTATGAAGACACTTCACACTTAATGCACTTCTAGTGAGTGTGACACACACACATAACCCAGAATAGGATTGTCACTTAGTCACATTATATGACCTTATACGATTAATGGGCTCCCACCCAGTTAATCAGGTCACGGACATTTTAAGTTCATTTATTATGATTATTAATTCTTCCTCACATTGACTCTGTTGTGATAATAATAACATAATTGCATCCTTTATGAACTAAGGAAACAAACATTCTATTTTACTCTACCAGAAACTACAATAAGATTAACATAATAAGTATCACGAATGCCCGAGTCGCCTAAGGAATCACCGACTCCCGTCTTCGCCCTCGGCCCACCGGCTCACCGGAGGAACCGCTGAATTTCTGATGAAGGTCCAAGGAATCGCCGACTACCCCAGAGGAAATTCCGAGCGCCGTCCGACTCCAATCTTGAACATCACCCCCCCCCCCCCAACTCACCAAAGGAATCGCCGACTCCCTAGAGGAAGGTCCCAGCACTGTCCGACTCCCGTCTCGACCACATTGAACTGTGTGATGACCTGATCCCATTTGGCTACGAGTGGGTACGTAGGTAGCCTCGCTATATATGATGAGGTGCGGCATCATATACCATCACCCCCCTGGCTCTCCCAGTCATCAACTACTCGATCCCCAATCGTCGACCTACCCTACGGAGGTTCCGGTTCTCTGAAGAAGAATTAATAATCATAATAAATGAACTTAAAATGTCCGTGACCTGATTAACTGGGTGGGAGCCCATTAATCGTATAAGGTCATTAATGTGACTAAGTGACAATCCTATTCGGGATTTTGTGTGTATCACACTCACTAGAAGTGCATTAAGTAGGAAGTGTCTTCATACTAGACTGGACCTGACTTAAACTCCGGAAGTTATCATATAAGACCGTCACTGATAACTTGTAGTTGAGTCACAAATAGATAGTCAAATGGATATTAGTTCTAAGTCCTGAGTGGTCTTGAGTCCGAGCTACTGGCTTGATTGTTATTTGATTTAACCGTTAAAGAACACAAGATATTACCGCTGTTCCCCACACTATTATTTTGGGAACATGAAAGTCAGCAGTAAGGGTAGCTTGGTCATAGACATGGGCATCACACAACACTCTTCAGAGTGATGATGATTCCCTTGATTGTCGGTGGTGAGAAGTGAGAGGTACCCGTGCGCAACTTATGAATCGAAACCATAAGTGGGTTACTCATAATATTACTGACTGAGTCAAGGATGAAAATGCAATGAGGGGCATAACGGTAGAAACCGCCTGCTCGTGTGTGGATCATAAAGTGAAAGATCAATAACCCGAATTTGATTGTATCAATGGACACCCTGCTGTTATAAAGGGAATAATATATACCATATCACTAAACAGTGCAGCCTCGGGTCTATAGTGGAATCACTTCGAGGTTTGACGAACAACTAGCAGTTCGTTGGAGCTTAAGTGATACGGGTCCATGGTCCCCAGGATAGCTCCGTAACGGATGATACGTACGTGATTAAAATACATTCTGGATAATGTATAATCATTTGGCTTGACTTATAAAACTGAAAGGTCTGTGGCAGACGTCAGATAGTTTTATCGTTAGCGTGGCAAAAGTACCATATTTTGGTACACGGAATTAACTGATAAAAGAAAGTTAGAATTTAGACTTTCTATCAGCACCATGTTGTTGGAAATTAAATTCTAAGTAACTTTTCTTTTTGAACCAAGTCATTTCGACTTACGGTTAGTGATTTACGGATTTTCTAAGTTTGTGATCGGTTCGATGAACTTTGAAATTAAATCACATGTCACGAATTTAAATGATGGTGTGGCACCATGACATTTTAATGTGTGATATTGAGATCATGAAATATTAATATAATTTAATTATTTCGATTTAATTATTAATATCTTATTAATAATTAATTAATAATTAATAGATTTATATTAATAAATAAAAATATATATTTATATGTGTAAATTCGAATGGTATGATTTGGTCTTTCCATATTTGCGGCATAAGTACCAAATGTTTTGGTATTTTAGCAAATCCCTAAAATTAATATTATCCATTGGATCGGTTATGATTTAATATCAACCGTTGGATTAGGATATTGATAAATTAGAATTTAATAACTTGGTGACCAAGTTTCATTTTTCGAATTTGGTTTATTAATTATATCCGTTAGATCGGTCTAAGATTTAATCTTTACCGTCGGATTGAAAATTATATAATTATATATATATATTTATATATTTTTCGAATTATGGTTTATGGATAAATTCGAAATTGTTTTTAATAAATCTTTTTATATTTGATTTTATCCTAAACTAATTTGATCCATTAGATCGGTTTAAAGATTTATCTCAACTGTTGGATCTAGATAATGATAATTCGAATTTTAATATATATATATATATGTATATATATAATTCGAGTTTTATAAAGATAAGAAGATAAGATTGGATTTTTGATTTTATCCTAATCTTTCTTATTTAATTAAATCCCTAATTAATTATATCCATTGGATTTAGATGAGAGTAAATCTGGACCATTGGATTAAGATAATTAATTATATTTAATATATGAAATTCGAAAATTAGGGAGGAAATTTCTCCAATTCGGTTACGGTTTGAGCCTATAAATAGGAGGCTCATTGTACACATTTTTACACCTTTCCCCAGAGAAAAATTCGAACTCTCCCTCTCCCTCAGGGTCTGCGAATTTTTCTCTCTGATCTCTCTTTTTCTGGTTCGGCTTAGGAGACTATTTCTCCGGAAGCTTAAAAAGAACCATCAGTTAAAATTTTGCGACAGAGTCCTGGCGGCGAAGCCCACGCTTCGGTACGAGGATTCCAGGAGAATATCCCGGAAGATCACGGGAGTTTCCCTCAGCACCGGCGGAGCCCTGCCCGATTCAGAACGCGCAGCCGGAAGTCGTCAATAGAGGTACGGCCTTATGCATTGGGTTAATAAATGCAACCATTTACTGCTTTCTATTTATTTCCTATTATGACTAGATTATTAATAATGATATATGAATATTAAACTACATAATATTTATCAGATCTTGTGAAATGGTTATTATCCGATATCCGGACCGTTGGACGGATAACAAGTTATTCCGCTTTAAATTAATTTCTAAATGTTACCCGGACGGTTCGGAGGTACAATTCGTGATAATTTTCAAGGAATCCGAGACGTGATTCCCAACAATTGGTATCAGAGCCATGGTTCAAGGATAAATAAATACGTAATTTAATTAATGGGTTTAAGAACGAATTATTTGATGAATAAAATTAATTATTTAAAATTGAAATTTTGAATTTCTAGATATTTTAAATATTAATTTAAAATAAGAAAATTACCCGACCCGAATAATCGGACCGGGTGGTTGGATCGGGCTGCCTTGGCAGCCCAGCCCGAGAATGATGCGAACAGGGGCTGCCGCTGCAGCCCCAGGTAGTTCGCCAGGGCGAAGCCCACGGGCCAGGCCCACGGGCAAGGCCCTCGCCAAGGCCACTCGGCCAGGGCAAGGGCACCCGTGTGGGCCTGGCGGGCTGGCCGCAGGCCACGCTGCCTGGCAGCGGTATGGGACTGCTGGCCCAGCCCGAAGGGCTCGGGTACTGCCCTGGCCCACCCGTGGGCTGTCCCTGCCCATTCCACGGGCATGTGGGCCCGGGCTTAAGCCCGGAGGGCCCACGTGCAATTTTTTTTAAATGGGTCGGATTTTTATTCCGACCCGGATCCCGTGGATTAATTATTATTAATGAAATTAATAGTTATGAATTAAAATTAATTATGATTAATTAATGTGAATTAAAATATGGATGTTATTTCCGGATAAATATCATTGTCTTATTTTAATTAATTCATTAAATTAAATATGGATGTTATTTAATAATTAAATAACATTGTCTTATTTAATAAATTAAAATATGGATGATAATATTCGAAGAACATTATCATTGTCTTATTTTAATATTTCATAAATAATTATTAAAGGGCATTAAAATGTTTAATGATAATTCTTAGAGAATAAGTATCATTAACATAAAATTATAAATATTCATCATAGATATAATTTGTTATAACCTATTTTCATAACCCTCAAACATAGTGTCTATGTTTAGATCATTATTAATATGTCTATATAGGATAGATATAAATAATAAAGAGTAAATGTAAAAGTGTTAATTATAAGTCGGAAAAATTTCAAACGTACAATCTTGCCTAAGGAAGAGGGAATCAAAAGTGGGGCCGGTTCACCATCCACTTCTGGGTGACCGGTTAGGACCCCTCCCATCGACCTGGAGAGAGTACGTTTTGATCTATCACTGCCGACGAAATAATAAACACATTTTTAGGGCTTATTTAAAATTACGCGTCGTAATAAATAAAGCCAAAATATAAACTTTTAATGTGTCATTAATAGACAGTTTATATAATAAGTTTTTATAACTTAGAAATTTAAAACGTTATTTCCTAAAAACAATGGCAAGTATAGAATAAAACAAAGGTCTCCATTATTACTGTCACAAGGTCTGCTAACCACACATCCTCGAGTCACCCTAGTGTGTCCATTCCCTAAGGAAGGTGTGCTTGTGGAAGGTTTGACACCGTGATAGTTCCAAAAGAATATGGGGACAGAGAAATCTTGGAAATGGACAGCGAGTCATCTTCGTATGACCATTCCTTAAGGACGACGTTTCCAAGAGGATCCCGAGAACCGATAATAATGGGTTAAGCTTGCACGGAAGTTGGTGCTTCCCGACCGTCTATGGTAATAGTTAATAATCATAGAGAACTTTGGTGGTTCTTGTTATGAATATTAATTAACTTTATGACTAAAACTTAGTTGAACCAAACTACACGGTTGATACCGTGAGTCACCCTGGAGTGACCATGCCACTAAGGACGGCAACGACGTGTACAGTAGGTTAAATTATCACGAAATAGTTAAAGGGTTTATTTAACGTTTTCCCAGAACATGTTTGCATCATGTAACTATTTCAAACAAAATATTTTTTAAAAACATTCTACCTATAATAAAGTTTAATAAGTTTCTTTTTCAATGCCACTTAAAATGTCTTTTGACAAACAAGAAATGGAAAAGTCTGCTCTGACGTTGAGGTCTCGAAATCAAAGCAATCTGGTAAAAGTCACAAAATCCCTAAGCAAGCTGGCCATGAGTGGATCTTCGGAGAAACTTGGAATGGCAGATCAGAATGTTATAAGCTCTCTGAACAAGAGGAAAAGAATTGATGGAAACCAGGAAGAATTCTTCCAGAATGGGAGTACAAGTAATGTTGATCGTTCAACATTAGAATCATGTTTCGTGGACAACTCATCCTTCAACTGGATCTTGGATTCAGGAGCAAACGATCATGCGTGCAATTCTCTTCAGTCTCTTGACAAATTAGAAGAGATAAATGAAGGACCAACTTTAAAAGTAGGAAACGGGGAATTCCTACAAGCAAAAGTAGTAGGAAATTTGTGACTGACATTTGGAAATAAATATTTATTTGTTGATAATGTGTACTATTATCCAAATGTCTGCAGAAATATACTTTCTGCTTATCTGTTGTACAAACAAGGATATACTCTAAACTTTCGTGGATCCCATTGGGTCATCACAAAGGATGGAGTATATATTTGTACTGCTAAAGCAGAAAATGGATTATATATCCTAAAACCAGATTATGGTAGCTGTATGAATACTGAGATGTTTAAATTGGCAATGCCAAAGTCAGTCAAGAAACCCAAGATTGATAATGATGTTCAAACGTACCTGTGGCATTTAAGATTGGGTCATATTAATCTAGACAGGATAAATAGGCTGGTAAAGGATGGACACCTTAAAGAACTCACAATCGGTTCTTTGCCTGTTTGCGAATCTGTATAGAGGCTAAAATGTCTAAGTGACCTTTTTCGGTAAAAGGTCAAAGAGCCACTAAACCATTAGAACTCGTCCATTCTGATGTATGTGGTCCCATGAACATACAAGGAAGGGGAGGAATTGAATACTTCGTCACTTTCATTGACGATTATTCAAGATATGGTTACGTTTATCTCATGGCTAAGAAATCTGAAACCTTGGGTAAGCTCAGAGAATTTCTAGCAGAGGCTGAGAATCAACTTGGACTATCATTGAAGTCTCTTCGATCTGATCGAGGAGGAGAATACCTAGATCACGAGTTCTGCGACCTCTTGATCGAGGAAGGTATAACATCTCAACTAACTGCTCCTGGCACACTGGAACAAAATGGTGTTGCAGAAAGGAGAAATAGGACCTTACTGGAAATGGTAAGGTCAATGTTAAGTTATTCATCACTACCCAATTCATTCTCGGGATATGCTTTGTTAACGGCTACGAACATTCTAAATGTTGTACCGTCAAAATCTGTTTCTAAAACGCCCGTCGAATTATGGAATGGCAGAATACCAAATCTGCGACATTACAGAATTTGGGGATGTCCTGCACATGTGCGGACTGGAAACAAGAATAAATTGGAATCACGAACGGAAGTTTGTCTGTTTGTAGGATATTCCAAAGAGACTAAAGGAGGTTTGTTTTATAGTCCAGAAAGTAAGAAAGTATTTGTCTCTACAAATGCTACTTTTCTTGAGCAAGATTATATGATAAACTTCAAACCTCGAAGTAAAGTTGTACTCGAGGAGCTGTCAGGTGACAAGGTCACAATATCTCCAACAGTGCCTGTTGTCGAAGATAAAGCGGAAACCACGGTCCCAAATCAGAACCAAGGGGTACTCAGACGTAGTGGGAGGTTCAAAAGACCAGTTGAACGCTACGAGCACACCCAGTTGGAATTTCACCTAGCTGTTACAGACACTAGCGTTGAAGATCCCATAGGCTACAAGCAAGCTATGGTTGATCCTGATAAGGGAGAATGGCAGGAAGCCATGAACCAAGAAATAGAATCAATGGATTCTAATGAAGTCTGGGAACTTGTACACTTACCGGATGGTTTCAAAACCATTGGCTGTAAGTGGGTATTGATTTCGATGAGACCTATGCTCCAGTCGCTAAGTACAAGTCCATCCGGATTCTCATGGCCATAGCCTGTAGTCTCAATTATGAGATTTGGCAGATGGACGTCAAAACCGCCTTCCTGAACGGTTATATTGACGAAAACATCTATATGGACTAACCAGAAGGGTTCGTGCAACAGGGTCAAGAAGGGAAGGTTTGCAGATTACTCAAATCCATCTATGGATTGAAGCAAGCTTCCAGATCCTGGAATCTAAGGTTCGATGAAACCATCAAAACCTATGGATTCATTCAAAACGTCACTGAGGCATGCATTTATAAGCTCAACGACGAAACCGTGGAAATTTTTCTTGTTCTATACGTCGACGATATTCTTCTCATTGGAAACAGTGTGAAGAAATTATCGGACGTGAAGGCGTGGCTATCTACGTAGTTCCAAATGAAGGACATGGGAGAAGCCAGTTATGTTCTTGGGATCCGCATATTCAGGGATCGCAACAACAGGCTTCTGGCCTTATCTCAAGCAGCCTACATTGATAAGGTGCTTGAACGTTTTGCAATGGCAAACTCCAAGGGTGGTAATTTACTAACCAGACATGGAGTGTTCCTTAGCAGGAAACAGTGCCCAACTTCTCCGGAAGAGCAAGATGTGATGAGGCGAATACCCTATGCTTCAGCAGTGGGAAGTCTGATGTACTCTATGCAGTGTACTAGGCCAGACATCTGTTACGCTGTGGGAATTGTTAGCAGATACCAATCCAACCCTGGTATGGCTCACTGGACATCAGTGAAGAACATTCTCAAGTATCTTCGGAGAACGAGAGACTATATGTTAGTGTTTTCAGGATTAGAACTGAATCCACTAGGATACACTGATTCAGACTTTATGTCTAATAGAGACGCGAGAAAATTGACGTCGGGAGCAGTGTTCACCCTTGCTGGTGGAGCGATATTCTGGAGAAGCGTAAAGCAATCTTGTATCGCAGATTCCACAATGGAAACTGAATACGTGGAAGCTTGTGAGGCAGCCAAAGAATCAGTTTGGCTCAAGAATTTCTACATAGAGCTGGGTGTTGTTCCAGATGTAGATGGGCCTCAAACACTATACTGTGACAACAGTGGTGCGGTGGCAAATTCTAAAGAGCCCAGAGACCATAACAAGGCGAAACATATAGAACGCAAATACCATCTCATAAGAGAAATAGTGCGTCGTGGCGACGAGAGGGTTGTGAAAATAGCTTCGGAAGACAATCTGGTTGATCCATTCCCCAAGACGTTGCCAGAGAAAATATTCAGGAGGCATCTGGAGAGTATGGGTCTGAAAGACATGGGTCATCTTCTTTAAGTACAAGTGGGAGATTGTTGGACATATGTGTCCTTAAACAAGATATTTTATCCATTTCTAAAAGATTATGACAAGTCGTTGAATAAAGATGATACTTATTATGATAATCTTATTATAGTTTCTGGTAGAGTAAAATAGAATGTTTGATCCTTAGTTCATAAAGGATGCAATTATGAATTATTATCACAACAGAGTCAATGTGAAGAAGAATTAATAATCATAATAAATGAACTTAAAATGTCCGTGACCTGATTAACTGGGTGGGAGCCCATTAATCGTATAAGGTCATTAATGTGACTAAGTGACAATCCTATTCTAGATTTTGTGTGTGTCACACTCACTAGAAGTGCATTAAGTATGAAGTGTCTTCATACTAGACTGGACCTGTCTTAAACTCCGGAAGTTATCACATAAGACCGTCACTGATAACTTGGAGTTGAGTCACTAGTAGATGATCAAATGGATATTCGATTTAAGTCCTGAGTGATCTTGAGTCCAAGCTGCTGGCTTGCTTGTTCTTTGATTTAACCGTTAAAGAACACGAAATATTACCGCTGTTCCCAACACTATTATTTTGGGAACATGATAGTCAGCAGTAAGGGTAGCTTGGTCATAGACATGGGCATCACACAGCTCTCTTCAGAGTGATGATAATTCCCTTGATTGTCGGTGGTGAGAAGTGAGAGGTACCCGTGCGCAACTTATGAATCGAAACCATAAGTGGGTTACTCATAATATTACTGACTGAGTCAAGGATGAAAATGCAATGAGGGGCATAACGGTAGAAACCGCCTGCTCGTGTGTGGATCATCAAGTGAAAGATCAATAACCCGAATTTGATTGTATCAATGGACACCCTGCTGTTATAAAGGGAATAATATATACCGTATCACTAAAGAGTGCAGCCTCGGGTCTATAGTGGAATCACTTCGAGGTTTGACGAACAACTAGCAGTTCGTTGGAGCTTAAGTGATACGGGTCCATGGTCCCCAGGATAGCTCCGTAACGGATGATACGTACGTGATTAAAATACATTCTGGATTAATGTATAATCATTTGGCTTGACTTATAAAACTGAAAGGTCTGTGGCAGACGTCAGATAGTTTTATCGTTAGCGTGGCAAAAGTACCATATCTTGGTACACGAAATTAACTGATAAAAGAAAGTTAGAATTTAGATTTTCTATCAGCACCATGTTGTTGGAAATTAAATTCTAAGTAACTTTTCTTTTTGAACCAAGTCATTTCGACTTACGGTTAGTGACTTACGGATTTTCTAAGTTTGTGATCGGTTCGATGAACTTTGAAATTAAATCACATGTCACGAATTTAAATGATGGTGTGGCACCATGACATTTTAATGTGTGATATTGAGATCATGAAATATTAATATAATTTAATTATTTGGATTTAATTATTAATATCTTATTAATAATTAATTAATAATTAATAGATTTATATTAATAAATAAAAATATATATTTATATGTGTAAATTCGAATGGTATGATTTGGTCTTTCCATATTTGCGGCATAAGTACCAAATGTTTTGGTATTTTAGCAAATCCCTAAAATTAATATTATCCATTGGATCGGTTATGATTTAATATCAACCGTTGGATTAGGATATTGATAAATTCGAATTTAATAACTTGGTGACCAAGTTTCATTTTTCGAATTTGGTTAATTAATTATATCCGTTAGATCGGTCTAAGATTTAATCTTTACCGTCGGATTGAAAATTAATTAATTATATATATATATTTATATATTTTTCGAATTATGGTTTATGGATAAATTCGAAATTGTTTTTAATAAATCTTTTTATATTTGATTTTATCCTAAACTAATTTGATCCATTAGATCGGTTTAAAGATTTATCTCAACTGTTGGATCTAGATAATGATAATTCGAATTTTAATATATATATATATATATATGTATATATATAATTCGAGTTTTATAAAGATAAGAAGATAAGATTGGATTTTTGATTTTATCCTAATCTTTCTTATTTAATTAAATCCCTAATTAATTATATCCATTGGATTTAGATGAGATTAAATCTGGACCATTGGATTAAGATAATTAATTATATTTAATATATGAAATTCGAAAATTAGGGAGGAAATTTCTCCAATTCGGTTATGGTTTGAGCCTATAAATAGGAGGCTCATTCTACACATTTTTTACACCTTTCCACAGAGAAAAATTCGAACTCTCCCTCTCCCTCAGGGTCTGCGAATTTTTCTCTCTGATCTCTCTTTTTCTGGTTCGGCTTAGGAGACTATTTCTCCAGAAGCTTAAAAAGAACCATCAGTTAAAATTTTGCGACGGAGTCCTGCCGGCGAAGCCCACGCTTCGGTACGAGGATTCCAGGAGAATATCCCGGAAGATCACGGGAGTTTCCCTCAGCACCGGCGGAGCCCTGCCCGATTCAGAACGCGCAGCCGGAAGTCGTCAATAGATGTACGGCCTTATGCATTGGGTTAATAAATGCAACCATTTACTGCTTTCTATTTATTTCCTATTATGACTAGATTATTAATAATGATATATGAATATTAAATTACATAATATTTATCAGATCTTGTGAAATGGTTATTATCCGATATCCGGACCGTTGAACGGATAACAAGTTATTCCGCTTTAAATTAATTTTTAAATGTTACCCGGACGGTTCGGAGGTACAATTTGTGATAATTTTCAAGGAATCCGAGACGTGATTCCCAACACAGACGCCATGTGCCCCATCTTTTTATAGTTGAAGTATTTTCCTTGGAATTTTGGCTTCTTCACGACACCGTCCTTAGGTCCTATGTTTACCCATTTCTTGGACTTACCTTTAGCATTAGTCTCCGCTACATTTGTATTTGAAGTTTCAGCAGAATAACCACTGCTTTCTGACTTCTTGTTGTCTTCTTCAATCTGAAGTCTAACAATAAGGCCTTCGAGGTGCATCTCCTTTCTTATGTAGAAGGTAGCTTTTGAAGTCTTTCCAGCTTAACAGTAACTTTTTCATCGCATATGCCACTGGAAAGGCTTCGACACGTTCATCCATTCAACGCTTATCTCATGCAAGATTTCCAGAAATTCTTGCATTTGACTGATGACTGTCTTCGAGTTGACCATCTTGAAGTTAAGGAACCGGCCCAAAATGAATTTCTTAGTTCCAGCATCTTCTGCTTTATACTTGTGATTTAACGACTCTCGAAAAACCTTCGTCGATTTTTTCATACTATACACGTTGTACAGATTGTCTGGAAGCAATTTAGCACAAAATTCCGGCAGAGGTACTCTGGCTAGTTCCACGCATCGGCTACTTGGATAATTTAGGATTTGTCTCATCCTCATTCGGTTGTGGGTCATCTTTAGTCAAGAAACTCACAAGGTTATAAAGAACATCTTATGCTGCCACATCTTAAAGTTCAAACCATTGAACTTCTCAGGATTTCTCCATGACTCACGGAGGCCGGTATCAGTATTTTCGTAATGACGGCGGGGGTGGGTGCGGCTGCGGCTGCACATTCTTATCGATATTTACGTTTCCATTTTCTTGAACTGAAGAAATAATGAATTTAAACGTTTTAGTACCTCGGTCAATAATCGGGTCTACTTAACCAATAAGATAAAATTATTTTGGTAAAATAATTCATCATTTTGTAGATAACTCCTGGGAAAGGTCTGGCTGAACCAGTCTCCTAGACAGAGTCTTTAGATTCTAGGAAAATTAGAGGGGTCACAAACAGTCCCACTAAAAACCCAACTTTCCTTAGACAAAACTTTGTTGGGAATATTAATGTCCCCTCTATCATATCTTAGGATGCGTCCTCGATCCATCGGGGTAACCTTTAAAAATATGTTCTCGGAAAGGCCCATTTTATATTTTCGTGTTGCTTTCCGGATCGACTATCTGATAATTACAATACCAGAATCTGATAAATTAATTAGCAATTTAATTTTCATAATTCATTATTAATAATCTAGCCTATAGGAAATAAATAAAACGGTAAATAAAATGGTTGCATTTATTGACCCAATGCATAAGGCCATACCTCGAGTATGACGACTCACGGCTGCGCGTTCTGAACTAGGTAGGGCTTCGTCGGTGCTGGGGAAACTTCTGTGATCTTCTGGGATATTCTCTTGTACTCCTTGTATCGAAGCGTGGGCTCTGCCAGCAAGACTCCATCGTAAAACTTTTTAACTGAAGGTTATTTTGAAGCTATCAGTGAACAACGTCTCACTAAGTCGAACAAAAAAGAGAGATCAAAAGTAGAAAATTCGCAGATTCTAGAGAAAGAGAGATCGAATTTTTTGCTCTCGATAAGGTGTGAAAAATGTGTGGAATGAGTTTCTTATTTATAGGCTCAAGGCGTAATCGAATTGGAGAAATTCCATGCCCTGATTTTTGAATTCTATATAAGTAAATATAATTAATTTTCAAACCAATGGTCTAGATTAAATCTTCATATATCCATTGGTTCAAATTAATCGATGATTTAATGAAATAAGGAAGATTTGGTAAAATCATTTAACCAATCTTATCCTTATATATCAAAATTCTACATATTAATTTCAAAAATCAATGCCTAGATCCAACGGTTGAGATTAAATCCTAAACCGATCTAATGGACCATATTGATTGAGGATAAAATCATATCTTTAAACTTGATCACCAAGCAATGAATTCTAATTCTATTATCCTTAAATTCAAAAATACATACTAAATATATATATATATATATTAATTAATTTCCAATCCGATAGTTAAGATTAAATCATAAACCGATCTAACAGATACAATTAATTATAGCAATTTTGAAATCTCCTAATTTGGCCACCAAGTTTCAATTTCGAATTAGTATTAGGTTAAAAATCAATTCTCTTAATCCAACGGTTGATATTAAATCTTAACCGATCCAATGGATTAAATCGATTTTAGGGTTTTTCTCAAATACCTAAACTTATGTACTTCTGCCACAGTTTTTGAAAATCCAAACCAAGTCAAAGGCGTGTGGAATCTGTTCTACAATTCTTGGGGCTGCCATTCGATTATACATATATTATAATATATATTTAATTATAATATAAATCTATTAATTATTAATTAACTATTAATAAAGATATTAATAATTAAATTAAATTATTAATTAATGATCTCAATATCACACATTAAATTTCATATAACAAGAAAATAAAGTTAATTTTTATAAGTCAATCGGAGTTATAAGTCAATCGGAGTTATAAAATTAAAGTTACGGAGTTTTGAAATTTAATATAACAAGAAAATAAAGTATTTAAATAAAAATAATAAAAAAAACAAAAAAGAGGAGAAAGAGACGTAAAACCTTCAAAATAGTTTTCTCCAAAAGCATCAATGAGATGCTTTTCATTTTTGCCTATTAAAAAACAAAAATTATTTAGGAAGTAATTTTATTTTAACTTACCAAACATAATTTTCTCCCTAAAATTAAAGAAAAAGGAAAATCACATCTTTAGAAGCAATACCAAACTGGCCCTAAGTGTGGTTGTTATTTTATTTTCACTAAGTACTTAATACCTCTTATGTCATCTTAATATCATCTTATTGGGTCAGATGTTAAAAACCAACTTATTACCATTAAGATTCTATCTCTTCATTAATTCCACCATATTTTCGCTCATTTCTCTCTCCTCTCTCCCTTCTTTTACATATTTTCACTCATTTTATACGTATACTTTATTATTTTTCTTTAATTTGCTTTTACATTTTAATTTAAATTTCAAAACCCAATAACTTTTTTTTCGAAACTCGGATTCACTCATAAAAAATATTATTGGAAAACTTTCGACGATAAGATTCCAATGATAGGTTGAACGATATAGTGCTAACCTTTTCTTTTGAAATATGATATACAATAAAATAATTAAAATGAAAGATTATGATTAATATTATTGGATTAAAAATATATTTTTATGATATAATAATGTTGATTAGGTTAAAATAAATATAACATTAACTTTCATATTCATAGATATTATTAAAAAAAATTAAAATTAGAAGATATATAAATATATTAATTGAGTCCAAAATTAAATTAAATTAAATTATTGAAATAATTTTTATCCAAATGTTAAATAATATTTACATGTGTATGTTTTGTCATGTACAGAATGTAAATTATATAGAAAATAAATATAAAAATGACATTATATTAATACATTTCGTAACAAGATAATATTAGTTTAAACTAAAATAAATATTGACATTTTGTTTCATACATATCTATGCTACTGGTAATATAGTTAAGACATCATACTTATATTAAGTTTTTTGAATTCAATATATTTATAGCTAGCCCTAGGCAGGCCCGGCCTGACCAATTTGAGGGCCTTGGGCGAACAATCAAAATGAGGCCTTTTTTTAATTTTTTTTAACATTTATATATTTAATAAACTTAATTCGAAATATGAAAACATATATTTTTTTTTCATTGAGGGTGTTTCTCTTCTTGATATTGTTACTAAGCACGTTCTTCTTCTCCAATTTTCAACGAAGCTCGTTTCTCTTCTTATCCACCCATGAGACCTGTGAAAACATTAAAGAAAATGATCAAAAGCAAAGAATTAAAAGCCATCTATTCTCTCATTCAAAAAAAAAAAAGCCATCTATTCTCTAAAGATTTGTCTTTCTTGCTTTTAATGATGCAAATTTGTTAATCAAATCGTTATAATCAAGTTTGTTTAACAAATTATTTTCAATTGACAACATAGCTAATCCACTTAATCGTTCTTGCAACATAGTTGTCCTCAAATAAGATTTAATCAATTTCAATTTTGAAAAACTTCTTTCGGCCGAAGCAACCGTCACCGGAATGATTAATAATATTCTATAAGCAATAAATGCATTTGGAAATGAATCAATATTTTTTATGTAATCAAGTATTTCAATTGAACTACCATTTTCACTTGGAAAAACTTCTTTTAGAACTTTTAATTCACAAAACAAATCTAAACCATCAATATCTGAAATTCCATTGTATTTTAAAACACCTTCAAGATTTAAAGAACACTCTTTTAAATCATTTTCATGTAATATTTTGAGTTTCTTCAAAAACAAAAATCCAAAATTATTGTCATATTCTTGAAACTGTTCAAATCTAAATTCAAGTGAAGAAATGAGTTTATCAACCAAAAAAAGAAAATAATCGGTTCTAAATACTCTTCAAAAGACTTCACAACACCATCATCGACATTTTCATCAAATTGTTTTTTTCTACGAATCACACGTTTCTCACAAAATTTAGGCTCAATTTTCATCTCATCTGCAATTTCTTTAGCATTAACCATAGCAGAAACAAAACCGTTTTCCCTATAATTTTTAAAATAAGAAATCAAACCGTTTAATTGACTTATAGCATTATCAATGTCCATATTCTTACTTTGCAAATTTTTACTCACTGAATTGATGGCAAAGAGAATATCAAACCAAAAAGTCATGCCCAATAAAAATTCAAATTTCTCTAATTCAAAAGTTGCTAGACATTTAGCTTTACTCTTTACTTTAGGATCATCACTTGAATCGGCAAGCTCAAGTAAAGCATCCCTCACTTTTGGAGCTTGAAAACTAATTGCCTTGACACTTTCAATACGACTTTGCCAACGAGTTTGAGACAATGATTTCACCGTAAGAGATATGTTATTTTTCAATATTTTCCATCTCTTAGGTGAAGAAGCAAATGAAGAATATATTCGTTGTAGCACACCAAAAAATGACACGGCCTTCACACAAGAATTAGCAACATCGCAAAGCACTAAATTAAGACTATGACAACCACAAGGTGTATATAGCGCTCTAGGATTTATATCTAGCAATCTTTTTTTGTACACCTTGGTGTTTTCCTTTCATATTAGCTCCATTATCATATCATTGTCCTCTAATATCATCGATGTTGAGTTTCAAAGTTTCAATTTCTTTCACGAGCTCACTAAAAAGACCTTTCCCCGAAGTATCGTCCACTTTTAGAAATCCCAAAAAATATTCTTCCACCGTTATAGTTGAAGTATCTACACACCTCAATATGAGGGACATTTGTTCTTCATGGCTTAAATCGCTAGTACAATCAAGAATGACTGAAAAATACTTTGCTTGTTTGACTTTTTTCAAAATTGTATCTTTCACTTCACTTGCTAACAATTGTATCAACTCATTTTGTATATTATGTCCCAAATAATGATTATGAATTTCACTATTTTGAATACACCGGACATGCTCTTGCATTAGCGGATCAAATTCGGCAATCATTTCAATTAAACTCAAAAAATTTCCGTTGTTTTCTTGGTAAATTTTTTCATTACTTCCAAGAAATGCCAAATTGTTCTTAGCTAAATTTTTTACGATGACAATTATTTTTACTAGAATATTTCTCCAATGTTCTTTCTCTTTATTAAGTCTTTCTTGAGCATCTTTATCAATTGTTTTATTTTTTGATACCCTCAACTCTAAATCAAACCAAGCACTCATGTTAACTAAATGTTCATTACTTGTCTCATGGCTCTTTAACATGGCACTTAAATGTTTCCAATTTTTAGTTCCATTAGTGCTCAATTGGTTCATCATACTAGATTTTGCACCAAAAAGTTTACAACAAAAACAATAGACCTTACCAGAACATTTTGAATACACTAACCACCTTCTATCACATTTTGCTCCATTTGATAAAATTCTTGTATAATAAAAAGTAGAGGAATGTCTATGATATTCATCTTTTGGAAAATCGAAACCAATGTCGCTTATTCTTACGGGACCATTTTCTACTAATAAATCTTTTAATTTATTATCAATATTTTTCCATCTTCCCGGATCATAAATACGATCTAAATTACCATCAATATTTCCATCTTCAATATTTCTAATTTCCATATCATTTTCAATATTTTATTGATCTTTATCATCAACGCTCGCATTGCTCTCAAAATTTGATTGTTCGTTTGTTTTACTTGAATCGCTTTCATCATTTTTATTAGTGATGATAAATTTTTCTAAAGCTCCTCTTTGAGAGTTAACTAAACTTTCTATTCTCCTTTTTTTTAGCTTCACATAACCCGATAAATACTTTTTACTAGACATATTTGCACGGTAAAGTGTATAAAGGAAAGATATAACCTTGTAGTTGTTCTTGTCTTCTTGAATCTTCAAGCAAAATGTATGATCTTAAACTCAAATTATCTTCTTCTTGTGGTTTGTTGGTGAATCACTCTTGAGTCTTGATAAAGAACCTATTTATAACACAAAAAGTCACAAATAAGAATATTTTTCATATTTAAAAATAATATACTGAAAAATAAAGCATTTTTACCTTCTATGATAGAAGAGATTTCAAGAGAAATTCGCCTAAAAATCAAACTTCATTATCAATTTATCATCCATGGAGAGGAAGAAGGTGATGTATTTGAAAGGAATGGTAATCGTTGGTCTGTAACTCTCTCTGACGATTAGTACCTTAATAGAGTAAATTTTTTTTAATTCTTAGCTAGTTGTACACGTTATCAATTTATGGGCCTTGTGCATATGCCTTGCAGCTGCAGCCGAACTATGTAATTCATATTGATTTTTTTTTTTTAACTTGAATTATAGCTTGCTGTGGGCCTTTCCCAGAAGTGGGCCTTGGGCAGCTGCCCAAATTGCCCAATAGGTGGGCCGGGCCTGGCCCTAGGCACTGTAAGATGTTAATTTTACAATCAAAATATATTGTTATAATATAATAAAATATGTTTCAAAATAAAATTGCATTCAGATCTTAAAAAATAAATAGTCTTAATTATTACTCATTCAGATGCAACATCTTATTATTCAAATCTTCATTCAAATTCAGACGTCTTAATTTTAATGTAAACAAACAGAGCCTTAATCACGTATGTATCACCCGTTACGGAGCTATCCTGGGACAATGGACCGTATCACTTAAGCTGCAACGAACTTCTAGTAAGTTCATCAAACCTCGGTGTTATTCCACTATAAACCCGAGGTTGCACTCTTTAGTGATACAATATATATATATATATTATTCCCTTTAATAACAAGGTGTCCAATGATTCAATCAAATTATCAGTTATTGATCTTTCACTTGATGACCCACACACGAGCAGGCGGTTTTTATGGTTTTATCTCTCATTGTATTTTCATCCTTAACTCAGTCAGCAATATTATGAGTGACCCACTCATGGTTACGATTCATAAGCTGCGCACGGGTACCTCTCACGTCTCACCACCGACAATCAAGGGAATCATCTTGAGTCTGAAGAGAGCGATGTGATGTCCATGTCTATATTATCATGCTACCCTTACTTGTTGGCTATCATGTTCCTAAAATAGTAGCATTGGGAATGACAATAATTTGTATTCTTTAACATTAAATCAAAGAACAATCAAGTCAACATTCCATGCTCGAGACCACTCAGAACTTCGATCCTATATTTATTTGACCATACACTAGTGGCTCAAATCCAAGTTAACAATGACAATCTTACATGATAACTTCCGAAATTTAAGTTAGGTCTAGTCCAGTATGAAGCCGCTTCATACTTAATGCACTTCTAATGAGTGTGACACACACACATTAATCCAGAATAGGATTTTAGCACTTAGTCAAATTAATGACTATAATCGATTAATGGGCTCCACCCAATTAATCAAGTCATAGACATTTTTAAGTTCATTCATTATGATTATTAGTTCTGTAACACCCTCTTTTCTGAGAGACCGTTAACCTCTATTTATATCATCATATTTGACAATCCGTAAAAGAAAATATATAACCGTTTAAATATAGCGCGCTTATATTATTTTTAAAATACCGTCAAGAGTTTAAAACATCAAGACAACCACGACCGGTACGACATTTACAAGATGTCATCAAAAGACAAAATAGTGGAGCTCCTGGGTTTCCAAAAATATAATAGAACAAAATCCCATAGAGGCTTGTCTCGGATCGAGTCGTTCGCTGTATGTACCGTATACACTGCATTGCCGATCCTGCTCCACTCGCAATTAAACGTCTAATCAATTCTTCCCTGGGTCTACAACACAACTATATAGGTGAGCTAACGCTCAGTACGTAAAAGGTTTTCATTACTCACGAAAATAATTTTACACCGATCACACCAAAATGCATATCATGCAATATCGTTTTATGTCGTTTTATGATAATCTGAAAATAATTTATATATATAATATAATCTTTAGGCCCAGCTACCGTACCAACGCTTTTCAATCTACAAAGCCTACAGAGGACCGGGGGCGCGACCCTAACCAAGTCAGCCTGAGGCGAATCACTTTCCGTCGTACCATTCTGAGATTACCCATCTCGGTACAATCGGCGGCTTCGCGTACAATGTACCTCATGAGACTAACCGTCCCAGCACAGCCACACGATGAGACTAACCGTCTCGGTACGGCGCTATTTAATTTTAAAAACATGTTATTCATATTATTATTTTTACTATAAACGATTTATGAATGAATGATCTAGAAGTAAACATTTAAAATATACAATCCAAAAAACCAGTTGCGCAAACATGTATTTCACACCACACAGAAACACAAAATCACACTTTATTATTGTTGTGCTGTAGGGAGTACTTTTACGTACCTTGCGCCTTACGATTCTCTACTACACGGCACAAGGGAACCCTCGAGAAAAAATCACCTGATATTTGAATTTTTAAATATCAGTCCCTTGATTACAAATAAGGTTGTAATCGCGTGATTTCTTTGTCTAAGAAGGCTCTCTATTTCTTACTCGAAAATCTTAATACTACACTATACTAACTCCAATCGATCATAGGGGAACAATATAAACACAAGTTACAAAATAAAATCAACTAAGTCAAGATAGATGTTATGCAAGCATGTTTATTGGCAATCAAAAGATCAACCATTCACTTTCGATTTAATAGAAACAGAGCCTGTGATAATCTATAGAGAGAGCCATGATTCTTATTATTACACTTAAATTTTTATAAGACTAAGCTTATATGACATTTCAATTGTACAACACATACTTACTTAATCATTTTTAAATGGCTATGAAGCTACAACATGAACATGGCCTTAATACTACTATATGCTTATATACATATATGTATATATATGTATGTGTATATATACTTTATAATATGCTTATTAGTGAGGGGCTATGTTATATGTGTTCATGATATAAATAAAAATATGTGCAGTTCCTGTTCTACTTATATAATACTGTATGATATGATAGGCTTTATATAGACATATATGTCATGCCTAAATTGTATTCATATAGTAACATGTGCATATAGAAAATATTTTACACACATTTATATATAGCTAAATATATATAGGATCAATAATATTTGACTTTAAAAATTAAATTCATATAAAAAGAAATAAGGAGACTAAAGTCATATTTATTTCGGATACTAGAATTTATCAAAATTCTAAAGAACCCTCAAATTGCCTCTTGCCTAAAATATGCAAATATACTTTCTCAAGCAATTCATCAAACATTTTCATGACCAATAATTTTCCCAATATAACGGTAATCATTCGGATCATAACATGCCCAACACAACTGTAAAAATCAGATTATAATCAAGTATACTATTCTAATGAATGAAGAATAAAATCATAATCAAATCACAAGATTATCTACACCCTATTGATTTCTATTTCTATAAGCATTGTTCTAACCTAGCAAAATTGAGGGGTAACACTAATCAACAAACTCCAAAGATTTCATTACTTCTAAGGGGATTTATTGAAAAGAAATATGAGATTTTACTTAGAAACAAGATAGACGAACAGCCCCAAAACCCCGATTAAGCAAGGAAATGAGCAGATTTTATTTTATCTTTAGTCTGCCAAGGAAGAGACGATGGACAGAGCGAGGGTTGCTGATTTTGGGTAACAAAAGGGGTGAACGACATCAGAGAGGGAGGAAGGTTCAAGAGATAGAGAGAAATGATGAATAAAAGGCAAGAAAAAGAAAAGAAAAATATATATATTGGGAAAAATATGAGTTATTGCCACGTTAACCATGACTCATCACAAAGAGGCTTATGACTCATCCCAATGATAAGTATCAGATTCACAACAAGATAAATGAAACACAAAAATTGCATAGCGGCCCCTATATTTCTATAAATGAGTACAATTTACCCAAAAGTTTTATTTACCAAAATTTGGGCCCTACAAACTTCTCCTCTTAACAAAATTTTCGTCCTCAAAAATTTAAAATCGACCTGGGTATGAAACTCTCATTTCGTCTTCTTTTTCCCACGTTGCTTCTTGCTCGGAATGATTTCTCCAGAGAACCTGGACGAGTGGTATAGTCTTATTACGCAAGAATTTCTCCTTCCGATCAAGAATTTGGATTGGTCTTTCTTCATACGACAAATCTTCTCTGACCATTATAGGCTCTGGTTCAAGGATATGATATGGGTCCGATATATACTTTCGCAATATTGATACGTGAAAGACGTTATGGACGGTTGCTAAATCTGGCGAGAGCGCAAGCTTATAAGTAACATTACCAACGCGCTCTAAAATTTCATATGGACCAATGTAACTCGGGCTTAATTTTCCTTTTCTGCTAAAATGCTTAATACCCTTCATTGGTGTTACCTTAACAAAAACAACATCGCCTACTGCAAATTGTAAAGGTCTCTTTCGTAGATCGGCGTAGCTCTTTTGTCGAGATTGAGCTGCTTCCATATGATGATGGATTATCATAATCGCTTTGGTCGCCTTTTCGACAAAGTCAGAGCTAAATATTTTACTTTCACCAGCCTCGTACCAGTGGATTGGAGACTGACATTTTCTTCTGTATAAAGCCTCATAAGGAGCCATTTTGATTGTAGATTGATAGCTATTATTATAGGCGAACTCAATTAAGGGTAGATATTTACTCCATGAACCCTTGAAGTCCAAAACACAGGCTCGGAGGATATCTTCTAAAATCAGGTTTGTTCGCTCGGTTTGACCATAAGTCTACGGATGGAAAGTTGTACTAAACTTCAACGTCGTACCCAATTCCTTTTGCACATTTTTCCAGAATCGTGATGTGAAACGAGTATCTCTATTAGAGACTATGGAAGTTGGGATCCCATGTAGACGTACAATCTCCTTGACTTATAACTCAGCCAACTGATCTAATGTAATTGTAATCTTGATGGGCAAGAAATGGGCGGACTTCGTTAACCTGTCCACGATTACCCAAATTGTGTCATGCCCACTCGTCGTTTTAGGCAATCCTAGTATGAAATCCATCGATATCTGCTCCCACTTCCATTCCGGTATTTCTAGGGGTTGAAGCTCTCCAGCTGGCTGCTGATGTTCCGCTTTAACCTTCTGACAAGTCAAGCACCTCTGCATATAGCTAGCAACATCTTTCTTCATTCCGACCCACCAGAACTTCTCGTTTAAGTCCTTATAGATCTTTGTGGTTCCTGGGTGAACCGAGTACGGTGTCTGATGCGTTTCAGAAAGAATTTGATTCCTTAGCTCGGCATTTTTTGGAATATAAAGCCTCCCCTTGAATAGGAGAGTTCCATTAGCCGATATACTGAAGTAAGGACGGTTCCCCGATAAGGTCGCCTCTCTAATTTTGGACAACGTCTCGTCCGAATCTTGAGATGCCTTGATATCATTAAATATTTGGGGACAAGGTTAACGTTGCTAACTTACCAATACAAATCTCTAGTTCCATTGCGCAAATATCTTTTTGGAGTTGTTGGGGCAGTGCATCTAGCGACGCAAGCGTGGCTGCTGACTTTCTACTCAACGCGTCGGCCACCTTATTAGCCTTGCCCGGGTGGTATTGAATCTCGCAATCGTAATCTTTCACGAGTTCTAGCCATCTTCTCTGTCTCATATTCAACTCTTTTTGGGTGAAGAAATACTTTAAACTCTTATGATCTGTGAAAATATTGCAGTGAACTTCATAGAGATAGTGTCGCAAAATTATCAGGGCGAACACCACTGCTGCTAACTCCTGGTCATGAGTAGGATAGTTCCGTTCATAGTCTTTTAATTGCCGTGATGCATAAGCAATGACCTTTTTGTTCTGCATAAGAACTGCGCCTAGTCCAATATTCGCCGTATCACAATAGATATCGAATTCGTCCTTACTAGAAGGCACAAGAAGAATAGGAGTCGTTGTAAGGCGTTTCTTGAGCCCTTGGAAACTCTCTTCACACTGACTTGACCATTCAAACTTCTTATTTTTTCGAGTGAGGGCTGTGAGTGGGCTGGATAACTTCGAAAATCCTTCCACGAACCATCGATAATAACCAGCCAATCCCAAGAAACTTCTTACCTCGGTGGCATTGGTTGGTTGAACCCACTCATTAATGGCTTGAATTTTTGTTGGATCAATCGAAATACCTTCGGCTGAAATCACGTGACCAAGGAAGGCCACACGATCTAGCCAAAACTCACATTTGGATAACTTCGCGTAAAGCTCATGGTCTTTTAAAACCTTTAAAGCCATTCGTAAGTGCTCCCCGTGTTCTTCTTTAGTTTTTTAATAGATAAGGATGTCGTCAATGAAAATAATGACAAACTTATCTAAATACTCACTAAAGACATAGTTCATGAGTTCCATGAAGGCTGCGGGAGCGTTGGTTAAGCCAAACGACATGACCGAAAAATTCATAATGGTTGTATCGAGTTTAAAAAGCAGTATTCGGTACATCATTTTCCTTGACCTTCAGTTGATGATACCTAGACCGTAAGTCGATTTTTGAAAACGTCGTTGCCCCACGCAATTGATCGAAGAGATCATCTATCCTTGGGAGTGGATACTTATTTTTCACGGTTACTTTATTAAGCCCTCGGTAGTCAATGCACGTGCTAAGAGACCCGTCCTTCTTTTTCACAAAAAGAACTGGAGCTCCCCATGGCGAGTGACTTGGACGAATAATTCCCTTATTAAGAAGATCTTGAAGCTGAACTTGTAATTCCTTCAACTCTGTCGGAGCCATCCTATATGGTGCTTTGGAAATAGGAGCTATCCCGGGAAGAACATCAATCTCAAACTCTATCGCTCGGTCTGGAGGTAATCCCGGTAGGTCTTCAGGAAATACTTCTGGATAATCGCAAACAATCGGGTTATCTCGTAATTGAGTACGCTCTTTTTCCTTTATTACCGTATCAACGATGTGAGCCAAATATCCAGAACACCCTTCGCTCAGCACTCGTTGAGCTCTCATAGCCGATATCAACCTCTTTGGTCTTATCTTCGAGGGTTGCCCTATAAATTCAAATTTCAGTTCCCCAACGGAACAAAAAATGACCTTATGCTTTTTACAGTAGATTACGGCGTCATATTTCTCAAGGAAATCAATCCCGAGAATGACGTTGTAGTCATGCATCTCAAGAACAACCAAATCAGCCGAGAGTTCTCTATCAGCGATATTAACAGGTACCGCACAAAACCAACATGAAGACATCATTACTTTCCCAGAGGGCAAAGCTATAGAGAAAGTATTTCATAACACGTATTTAGTTCTATTAAGTTTTTCCGAGAACTTTTGCGAGACAAATGAATTGGTGGCACCAGAGTCAAATAATACCGAAGCAAGAACTTTGGTAATGAGAAGCTGACCTGTTACTACATTGGAAGTTCCAGCATTAACATCGCCCTGCGTTAGAGCATAGACTCGAGCATTGGTCTTGAGCGGTGGAGCTTCAAGTCGACATTGATTGTTGCGAGGTCCATCGATCAGCTCCTGATTATTATTCTTTGACTTATTATGGCACCAATTAGCATAATGCCCTTGTCCTCCGTACGCAAAGCACATGACACCTCTTGGCTTGCACGGTCCTCAGTGCCTTTTCCCGCACATGAAGCATGTGGGAAACTCCATATTTCTGTTGAAATTTTGATGGTTTCGTTGATGCTTTTTAAACGAGGCATCATTTCCTGACTCCATTTTCCTTTTTGAGCTTTGGCCACCGATCGAGATGCCTTTGTCCCTATTGTAATTAGGTTTTCTCCCTTGACCCGAATCCCCGAGTTTTCCTTGCACCTTGGCCTTATGAGCTTCGAAGGCTCTCATGCGTTCCTGTTTAGTCTGAGTCAGGTGGTATTCAGCACGAAGGGCTCGATTAACGCAATCTCCAACAGTAGTTGGTGGAGATTCCCCGCTATCCACCTGAAGTGCTATCTCGCCACGGCACATGTTCATCATTCCTCGTACTCTTTCGCGCTCTGTAGGCACCAAATCCGAACATAATCGTGCGAGTTTATCAAATTTGCGTACTGCCTCTGAAAATATTAAGTTCCATTGCTTTATGTTGTTAAACTCATCGACTTGAGCCTTCATAGATGTAGGGTTATAAAACTTTGCATTGAATTCTTGCACTAAGTCTCCCCATGTTATGAGTTCCACATTCCTTCTTCGCTTAACGGTATCCCACCAATATCTGGCTTTGAATTTAAGTACAAAGGAGGTGCAAAGGATCCTTTCCCGGTCTGAAAGTCCCATAAAGTCATAAATGACTTGGATATCAGATAGCCACTCTTCTGCCACTAGAGGATCAACGGTCCTTCCAAATTCAGGAGCCCGCATTTGACGGAACCTCTCGTACAAAGGTTCATTATGCATTTTGGCACGTTGACGAGGATCAACATGCTCCCTTTCTTGTCCTTCTTCGCGTACTTCTTGTTCTTCCGTGGATTCATCTGCTTCTCTATTTTCGTTCCTCTGCCCTTCGTTTCGGGCATTTAGTTGCTCTGTAAGCTCTAGAGTTTGCACGGCCTGCTAATCTATTCAACGTTGAAGGCCCGCTACAACGTTGTTTGGGATATTATCATTCACCTACTCTCGGTCACGGCTAAGACTACGAGTACGACCTCGATGGCCGCTCGTGCTTGCCATGATATTATTTATGTCTCGTAACCGAGCCATATTCTGATCACATAAAATGAATAAGCTTCATTATTATTTTCTTCAAACTAGTTATAAAGATATACTAAGAAAAAAATAGCATAAGCCATATCATTTAACTTATTATTTACATTGCTTCTATGCACAGTCAAAATGCGTTAAAACACATCACATATATCATCATATACACTTCAAAAAGGGTTATCCACATAGTTATATAACAAAGATATTCTAATATCTCTTCACAAAAATACCAAAAGTTCTCTAGAACTTCATGTCAGTTACTTAGTTGTTATCGTTCGGACCACAATCGGGATTATCCACTTCAGATTCCGGATCATCTTCTGGATCCACTTCCATCGGTTCGTGTCCCGGACCAACCATTTCTGGATTGATTTCCTCCGGGTCTTCTTCAAATTCTTCTTCCATAACCTCCTCCGGTTCCTCCTCCAGATTTCCTCCTAGCTCTGCCGGTGCTTCTTCAAAGTCTTCGTCTGGTTCTTCTCCCGGTTCTTCTTCTGGATCTGCTTCATGCTCTTCTTCCGGTTCCTCTTGTTTCGCTTCATTTTCTTCTTCCGGTTATTCTGGTCCCACTTCATGGGCTTCTTTCGATGCTTCTGGTTCTGCTTTATGGGCTTCTTCTGGTTCTTCTTATTCCGCTTTGTGTTCTTCTTCCGATTCTTCTGGTTCAGCTTCATTTTTTTCGTCCGGTTCTTCTTCTAATTCTTCTTCAGAATCTTCTTCAGGATTAGCCACTACTAGATTTAGCCCTATGTGATACTGAAGTTCCGCTGATATAGCTTCAAATATATTTATATCCTGGTAGGTCATACGTGACCTCATGAGACCCTTAATGTGAGCGGGTAAGCCACGCTAATAAAGTGACCGCACGTAATTATCTGGAAAGTGGTACGGGCACTCATCCATCAACTCGAAAGTAAACCGATCGACATATTGTAACATAGTTTCTCATGAAATTTGGCTCCAGTTACGAAACCGACGAGCGAATTGCAGCCTCATTCTATTCAAATTAAATCTTTCTTGGATCAGTTCCTTGAAAGAGTTCCATGACATTCCCCCGGGATTTAAACCCAAAGAAATCCACCATCGTAGAGCAACACCACAATGGTGCGAAGTCACAATCTCCGCATACTGAGACTCCGGAATTCTCAATAATCTCAGCGTACTCTCCGAGTAATGAAGAAACGTAGTCAATTGTGTGCCTAGCCCGTCATAGTATAACGGGAGACACTGTCTATAGGCAATTATGGATTCCTGCACAGGACGCATCGGCATCTGATTTCCATCATTAGCCTCAAAATTTTGAGGCGGTAATTGGAAATAATTAGCCTGTACGCCTGTATATCCCACCGGAGGTTGGCGGGATGATGAGCGATCCATAATCTGCACATATATACGTACTTAATATTGGTTAGTTTAAGAAAAAGGAATCAAAATCACTTACTTGCGGGTAATCCAAGGTCAACTAGCGCGTGCATACGGTGACGATAGGCGAACCTTGCTCTGATACCAATCTGGAACGCCCTCTTTTCCGTGAGACCGTTAACCTCTATTTATATCATCATATGTTACGATCCTTTTAAAATATTTGACAATCCGTAAAAGAAAATATATAACCGTTTAAATATAGCGCTTATATTATTTTTAAAATACCGTCAAGAGTTTAAAACATCAAGATAACCACGACCGGTACGACATTTACAAGATGTCATCAAAAGACAAAATAGCGGAGCTCCTGGGTTTTCAAAAATATAATAGAACAAAATCCCATAGAGGCTTGTCTCGGATCGAGTCGTTCGCAGTATGTACCGTATACACTGCACTGCCGATCCTACTCCACCCGCAATTAACCGTCTAATCGATTCTTCCCTGGATCTACAACACAACTATATAGGTGAGCTAACGCTCAGTACGTAAAAGGTTTTCATTACTCACGAAAATAATTTTACACCGATCACACCAAAATGCATATCATGCAATATCGTTTTATGTCGTTTTATGATAATCTGAAAATAATTTATATATATAATATAATCTTTGGGCCCAGCTACCATATCAGCGCTTTTCAGTCTACAAAGCGTACGGGGGACCGGGGGCGCGACCCTAACCAAGTCAGCCTGAGGCGAATCACTATCCAACATACCATTCTGAGACTACCCGTCTCAGTACAATCGGTGGCTTCGCGTACAATGTACCTCATGAGACTAACCGTCCCAGCATAGCCACACGATGAGACTAACCGTCTCGATACGGCGCTATTTAATTTTAAAAACATGTTAGTCATATTATTAGTTTTACTATAAATGATTTATGAATGAATGATCTAGAAGTAAACATTTAAAATATACAAACAAGAAAACAAGTTGCGCAAACACGTATTTCACACCACACAGAAACACGAAATCACACTTTATTATTGTTGTGCTGTAAAGAGTACTTTTACGTACCTTACGCCTAACGATTCTCTACTACACGGCAAGGTGCATCCCTCAAGAACAAATCACCTGATATTTGAATTTTTAAATATCAGTCCCTTGATTACATATAAGATTGTAATATATGTCTATATCAGTCCCTTTATATAGACATATATGTCATGCCTAAATTGTAATCATATAGTAACATGTGCATATAGAAAATATTTTACACACATTTATATATAGCTAAATATATATAGGATCAATAATATTTGACTTTAAAAATTAACTTCTTATAAAAAAAAATAAGGAGACTAAAGTCATATTTATTTCGGATACTAGAATTTATCAAAATTCTAAAGAACCCTCAAATTGCCTCTTGCCTAAAATATGCAAATATACTTTCTCAAGCAATTTTTTCAAACATCTTCATGACCAATAATTTTCCCAATATAACGGTAATCATTCGGATCATAACATGCCCAACACAACTGTAAAAATCAGATTATAATCAAGCATACTATTCTAATGAATGAAGAATAAAATTAGGGAAAATTACGGCAAAAATACCAAACCTTTGGTCAACTTGCCTCCCGTGTAACCAACCTTTAAAACTGGCGGCAAAAATACCCAACGTGCGTTGACCGTGACTTTGGCATAAAACCGTTAAATTTTCCTTTAACATTCGCAATGTGGCCGTTAGCGGCAAAAATACCCAAACTTTTTTTTTTTGAATTTTTTTTTGAATTTTTTTAATATACATATTATATTATCAAGTTATGACCAAAATATACATATTATATTATCATAATTTGAGGATATATGCGCTAAGAGTTTCACATATACATATACATATTATATAATATTTCTTTGAGATGCCATGCTATATATTTAGCTTAGTCCCCAAAATATCTTACGATCAAAGGTGCCGTTTTAGGATATTTAAAAAAAATCCCAGACAAGTTCGGATCCAGGTTATTTTTTATTATTTTTTTTGTTAAAAGTGTTTTATTTATTTAGCATGTTGGTAACTTGGTATATTATTTATTACGTTTTATAAAATTTGCTATGTATATTAGAAATCATCTTGCTTTTACAGTTCATAAACGAAATAATAATAAACCGTATATTTAGTTTATAGGTTGGATAAAATTATCTAATTATGTGCTTATTGACACATTTTATAGTGTAGTTTAATAGTTTGACACTTTTAAAATTTAATTGTTTTTATATAACGTAAGTTGAAAAATTCGTTATGAATAGTTAAATCCTAATAAAAAGTTATAAATGTAAGGATATTTTGGTAAATATTTATTGATTACGTTGTATATTGTGTCTCACTAAACAACGTAATGGGCATTCGTATCTTCATTACGACAGTCTAAGTAAACACCGTAATCAATTACGATTACGATTACGATTCCAATGTATTACGATTACAATCATTCAATTACAGAGAAGTGAACGCCACCTTATTGTTTAGTCCCTAATACCATTTTATCTGGGCCGTTGATCTTGATCATCCAACGGCCCAGAATTAAAGGGCTTTAATTTTTTTAAAATAAATATCCGGATCCGGACATGTCCGAATATTTATTTATCCGGATCAGTGTTTTTCCGAACCCGGATATGTCCGGGTCCGGGTTTTTTAATTATTTTTTTTAAAATCCGTATTAAATATCTAATAGATATTGTGGGGACTAATTAAGATTGTCAAATGTAATAAAAACAATATGATTAAGTTTTTGTTTAAAGTTTGACTGTCAAGTTTAAATTAACTATGTAATTGTTTTATTCATGATTAGGTTTAGTCAACTGATGTTTTGACTAACTTTTGTGTTATTCTATGTATTTGGAATTCAAGTATTTATCACTAATCAAGTAAAGAAAAAAAATATATAAATTCAAAAAATTCAAAAAAAAAATAAAAAATAAAAGTTTGGGTATTTTTGCCACATTGCGAATGTCAACGGAAAAATTAACGCTTTCATGCCAAAGTCACAATCAACGCACGTTGGGTATTTTTACCGCCAGTTTTGAAGGTTGAGTACACGGGAGGCAGGTTGACCAAAGGTTGGGTATTTTTGCCGTAATTTTCCCACAAAATTATAATCAAATCACAAGATTATCTACACCCTATTGGTTTCTATTTCTATAAGCATCGTTCAAACCTAGCTAAAATGAGGGGTAACACTAATCAACATACTCCAAAGATTTCATTACTTCTAAAGGGATTTATTGAAAAGAAATATGAGATTTTACGTAGAAACAAGATCAACGAACATCCCCTAAACGTTCCCCGATTAAGCAAGGAAACGAGCAGGTTTTATTTTATCTTTAGTCAGCCAAGGAAGAGACGACGGAGAGAGCGAGGGTTATTGATTTTGGGTAACAAAAGGGGTGAACGACATCAGAGAGGGAGGAAGGTTCAAGAGATCGAGAGAAATGATGAACAAAAGGCAAGAAAAAGAAAAGATATATATATATATATATATATATATATATATATATATATATATATATATGGAAAAATATGAGGTATTGCCACGTTAACCATGACTCATCACAAAGAGGCTTATGACTCATCCAAGTGATAAGTATCAGATTCAAAACAAGATAAATAAAACACAAAAATTGCATAGCAGCCCCTATATTTCTATAAATGAGTACAATTTACCCAAAAGTTTTATTTACCAAAATTTGGGCACTACAAATTCTTCCTCACATTAACTCGGTTATGATAATAGTAGCATAATTGCATCCTTTATGAAATATGGAACAAACATTTTATTTTACTCTACGAGAAATTATAATAAGATTAACATAATAAGCATTATTTTTATCCAATAACTTGTCAAAATCTTTTACAATAGGGTAAAATAACCTTGGTTAAGGACACATTGTTGGAAATTGGATCTGCTCTGATACCAATTGTTGGAAATCAGGTCTCAAAACCCGAGCATATTATCGCGAAATGTGTTGTCGAACCGTCCGGGAAACATTTAAAAAATTATTTTAAAGCGGAAAACTTGTTAACCGTAAAACGGATCGAACATTGGATAATAACCATATAACAAGATCTGATAAATATTAGGTAATTTAATATTCATAAATCATTATTAATAATCTAATCTATAGGAAATAAATAGAAAGCAGTAATGGTTGCATTTATTGACCCAATGCATAAGGTTGTACCTTAGTTGTAGACTTTCGGCTGCGCGTTCTGAACTTGGCAGGGCTCCGTCGGTGCTGAGGGAAACACCCGTGATCTTCCGGGATATTCTCCTGGATTCCTCGTACTGAAGCGTGGGCTTCACCTGCAGAATTGTGTCGCAAACTTTAATTGATGGTTCTTTTTAAGCTTCCGGAGAACAACGTCTCTTAAGCCAAACTAAAAAAGGAGATCAGTAGAAAAATTCGTAGTCTCTGAGGGGAGAGAGAGAGTTCGAATTTTGCTCTGGGAAAGGTGTGAAAAATGTGTAGAATGAGCTCCCTATTTATAGGCTCAGACTGTAACCGAATTTGAGAAATTCCCTTCCTATTTTTCGAAATCTATATATTAAATATAATTAATTATTTCAATCCAATGGTTTACATTAAATCTTATCTTAATCCAAGAGATATAATTAATCAGAGATTTAATTAAATAAGAAAGTTTTGGTAAAATCAAAATCCAATTTTATCTACTTATCATCAAATTCAAAATATATATATATATATATAATTATTTTTTTTAATCAATTATCTAGATCCAACGGTTGAGATAGATCTTAAACCGATCTAATGGACCAAATTGATTCAGGATAAAATCAAATACCCAAAGACTTAGTAAAATCCCTAATTCAACTTTATCCTATTTATTATTTCGAAAATTATATATCATATATATTAATAATTAATTTCCATTCTGACGGTAAAGATTAAATCTTAAACCGATCCAACGGATACAATTAATTAGATCAAATTCGAAAACCCTAAGCTTGGTCACCAAGCTATTAATTTCGAATTACGGTCAGGATTAAAATCAATTATCTTAATCCAACGGTTCATATTAAATTCTAACCGATTCAATGGATTAAATTGATTTTAAGATTTTTCTCAAATACCAAAATATTTGGTACTTATGCCGCAATTATGAAAAGTCAAAAACCAATTCAACGCAAGAATCAGTTCAACTATCATATATATAAATATATATTTTTATTTATTAATATAAATCTATTAATTATTAATTAATTATTAATAAAGATACTAATAATTAAATCTATATAATTAAATTATATTAATATCTACTGATCCCAATATCACACATTCAAATGTCATGGTGCCTGTTAAGGTCGGATTTGGTCAAATCCATCCTCAACACAACTCGTGTCGTTTTGTCCATAAACGACATGAGGGAGGCGAGGAAGTTCACCAGCGAGGAAGGACATCCCCGAGGAGGAATACCCCGAGGAGGTCCATCAGCGAGGGGACGCAGCCACGCGAGCAAGCGGGTCGCGATGAAGCGTCCCATCACGACTCGACGAGGAACTTCGTCATGATGATTATGCAGAGCCCGATGACAGCCGAAGAGACGGGCATTTAATGAAGCCGACCTACTCACTCGATGAGAGCGTCAGCGACGGCTGACGAGACGCGCATTTAATGCGGCGCACCTACCCATTACGGGAGCATGCTCGGAGGTGACATAAAGTGAGGATAAACCCCGCTGCCCTCAAATCACGTCAGAAAATGATGATTAAAGAGAAAAAAGGGCGGGAATGATAGAAGGGGAAAGTATTGTAACTCTATAAAAGGCAAGATAAGCCTCATTTTGTAGAGGTTGGTCAGTTGGTGATTCGAAGAAAAGGGAGAGAAAAAAGACTCAGCAAAAGCAAGAAAAAGAGATCTTGTAATAGAATTATCTGAGGCTCATGATCCTTCATCTGTCCAGCTATTTAACGGAAGAAAACCGAGCTCATTTCGGAAATCATAATAAAACAGAGATACTCATCATTTGTTGTCATTTTATTTATTATTTGATGATTATCTTTGTGACTGGAAAAGGGTGGTGAAAAACCCCCTCTACAGTTTGGCGCCCACCGTGGGGCTTTGTTTTCTTTCTAACTCACAGCCAGGAATTTGGAGGGACATGACGCTATCAAACGACGCCATCGTCAGCGACGCGCTCGACGGTTGAGCGCGCGAAAATAGCAAGCAGAGATAAAGAGGCAACTCAAGGGACATGAGTGACGTAAGAAGGGGAGACGTACGGACTCCTTGCATTTAAGAGAAGCCGATTGATAGACGGTTGGTCAGAAAAAGGAGGGCACGCGTATCGACGAAGGGGAGCAACTTCCGAAACGTCGTGAAGCGACAGCGAAAGAGAGAATGCGAAGGGTCGCTTGCGAAACAACCAACGTTTATAAAATGGGAAGTTTGGAGAAGATCAAAAGCAACGAGTCTACGGAAATAGAAACCAACTCGGTTAACTCCCAGATAAGTATCGTTCTCTCAACCCAGAAAACAAAAGATCCTTTCTCACTCCGAAACCAGTGCTTGCTAGTGTTTTTGAAATACAGGCCGGGAAAGCACACGAGGAGAAGATGGCGCCCAGAGAAGGAGATGCTGGCCAGAGTCACACAGACGAGTCAGAGATGATCGTGGATGAAGACTGGGGATGGCCCAAAGAGGGCGCAACTGAGGCACGAGGAGAAGAAAATTACGAGATGACGGACTTCTGGAAGCACGAGAAATGGCCGGAAAGCAGCGAGCCATGTCCAATGGACGAGGACATCGCGGAGGGCCAGCGGGACCAAGAGCAGTCAAGGATCCCGGGTGAACCACACCCCGCGTTGGAACTGGTTCTGCCATATCTTACGCCCGAGGAGCTCCTCGCGGTGGAGATGGTATGCACGTCGTTGCGCGACGAAGTTCGGGGAAACAGCCTTCTGTGGCGCAACATCAGCATCTACAACCCGTTGAGCGAGCGGATGGAAGACGACAATCTCCTGAGGCTGGCAAGGAGATCTCAAGGGAAGATGGAGACTTTGACGTTGGATGGGTGCATCGGGATCACCAACACCGCGGTGGAGACGATCATGCGGGGCAACCCGACGCTCGTGAAGCTATGCCTGCCACGCTGCCACCAAATCACCTTGGATGACGTGGTCAGCAACTTGTCCACCATCGAGCACGGGATAAAATTCCTGAGGGTCAACGGTTTGCTTCCCAGATTCGTGGAGGGAACCAAGGTCAAACTTGAGGACCTTCCCCCTCTGCTCGCGACAGGGAATCCAGCCGACCATTCCGAGGAACAGGCGCATGCCTCACGCGGTCGTCTGCTCGACATGGAATTCTGCAGACGGTGCGACAGAAATGTCCTGGTCTACGCGAAGCCAACGAGGATTCAAGCAGGAGACTCCGTCCGCCCGCCGTGTTTTGGGCGATGGCGGGATGGGCGTGTTTGCGGTTTTTGCAGGTCGTGCTACATCCTCGGTACCACGTGGTACACTGACCTCTGCCCGGAATGTAACTTCGGCCGCCCCAGCAGGAGCTCTATGGAGAAAATCGCGTCGTCAGCCTGCTCGATCATCGAAGAGGAGTGAGCCCGGAGTAAGGCTCATAAGCTGCTCGGAGCGAGGAGAGAATTGGGGCGGCTACCCCTTTTAAACTACCATTAGTAGATTATCGTAGGTGATAGAAGTTTGTTTGGGTTCGTTGTGTCGGATTTCTGATGTCTATGTATGTGTGTGTTTCTTTTTCTTTTTTGTTTTATTTTTATTTGTTAGGGAGCGAGCAAATTATAAAGTTGGCAAAGTGTGTATGCAACTCTGCTCGGTGGTAACACCAATTAGGAGGGAAAGTGTATTGGCAAAAAAAAAAAAAAAAAAAAAAAAAACGGCTAAGGGTGCCGAGCAAGCCCGATCCGGCGAGAGCGCCGAGAAAATTTCAAAATATATATACATATATATACGGCTAAGGGTGCCGAGCAAACCCGGTCCGGCAAAACATGTCGAGATCCTATATACGGCTAAGGGTGCCGAGCAAGCCCGGTCCGGCAAAACATGTCGAGATCCTATATACGGCTAAGGGTGCCGAGCAAGCCAGGTCCGGCAAAACATGTCGAGATCCTATATACGGCTAAGGGTGCCGAGCAAACCTGGTCCGGCAAAACATGTCGAGATCCTATATATGGCTAAGGGTGCCGAGCAAACCCGGTCCGGCAAAACATGTCGAGATCCTATTTACGGCTAAGGGTGCCGAGCAAACCCGGTCCGGCAAAACATGTCGAGATCCTATTTACGGCTAAGGGCGCCGAGCAAGCCCGGGCTACCAAGAACGCCGAAGAAATATACAAGGCGAGAGTGCCTAAGGGATCCTGGGAATTAGTCGGCTCGTACCCGACGAAACCTAGCGATACCCACAGAAGACAACTACGGCAAGAACACCAAGAAAATATATACGGCTAAGGGTGCCGAGCAAGCCCGGTCCGGCAAAACATGTCGAGATCCTATATACGGCTAAGGGTGCCGAGCAAACCCGGTCCGGCAAAACATGTCGAGATCCTATATACGGCTAAGGGTGCCGAGCAAACCCGGTCCGGCAAAACATGTCGAGATCCTATTTACGGCTAAGGGTGCCGAGCAAACCCGGTCCGGCAAAACATGTCGAGATCCTATTTACGGCTAAGGGCGCCGAGCAAGCCCGGGCTACCAAGAACGCCGAAGAAATATACAAGGCGAGAGTGCCTAAGGGATCTTGGGAATTAGTCGGCTCGTACCCGACGAAACCTAGCGATACCCACAAAAGACAACTACGGCAAGAACACCAAGAAAATATATACGGCTAAGGGTGCCGAGCAAACCCGGTCCGGCAAAACATGCCGAGATCCTATATACGGCTAAGGGTGCCGAGCAAGCCTGGTCCGGCAAAACAGGCCGAGATCCTATATACGGCGAGAGTGCCGAGCAAAAATCAAAAGAGGCGAGAGTGCCCACGGCGAGAGTGCCGAGCAGAAAAACTAAAAGAGGCGAGAGTGCCCACGGCGAGAGTGCCGAGCAGAAAAACTAAAAGAGGCGAGAGTGCCCACGGCGAGAGTGCCGAGCAAAAATCAAAAGAGGCGAGAGTGCCTACGGCGAGAGTGCCGAGCAGAAAAACTAAAAGAGGCGAGAGTGCCCACGGCGAGAGTGCCGAGCAGAAAAACTAAAAGAGGCGAGAGTGCCCACGGCGAGAGTGCCGAGCAAAAATCAAAAGAGGCGAGAGTGCCTACGGCGAGAGTGCCGAGCAGAAAAACTAAAAGAGGCGAGAGTGCCCACGGCGAGAGTGCCGAGAAAAAATCAAAAGAGGCGAGAGTGCCCACGGCGAAAGTACTGAGCAAAAACTAAAAGAGGCGAGAGTGCCCACGGCGAGAGTGCCGAGCAAAAATCAAAAGAGGCGAGAGTGCCCACGGCGAAAGTACCGAGCAAAAACTAAAAGAGGCGAAAGTGCCCACGACGAAAGTACCGAGCAAAGAAAAATCACATTCACGACTAAAGGCACCAAGCAAACCCTCACAGAGATTCGAAGATCGCAAGCAAACTCATATAAAAGAAAATCATCGTCATCACATGTCCATTGGATTCAAAAAAGACAAAACGCAGTATCATTATTTACAACTCGTAGTTACACCCCGGATACATATGCATACTATAACTCTCGCAGGGACCGATTCCCCCGCGCAACGCCATCATTAGAGGAGTCTTGATCCAAAACCGCATCGGCACATTCTTGAATAATGATGTCGCAGCACCGACGAATGATGTCGTCCGCAATTAGGCAAGCAGGATCGTCAGCAGGAAGTCCCTGAGGCTTACCCGAAGAAACTCTTGCTAAATCCGCATCAGCCCTGCTATCGGCCTGCAGAGAAGGAACCAAGAGTAAATGATCGACCCCAGAAGGAAGAGGTAAGAACTACGAATTATTTGTGCTGATCCATCTCATGCCGTACTCGACGAGGAGGGAAGAACGTCAAAACCCGGCGAGCGCACCCTAGCAACGCCTTGGGGAAGACAGGGAGAAAGCGGAGGAGAGTTTGGGTCACCGGAGGTTTTCATCTCCAGCCTGGCCAAATCAGCCAGGTACTCCTGCTCCAACTTGCGCCACCTTGGCAGTTTGGCTCGGAGCTCGCCAACAGTCGAGCGGGAAGGTAATCCGTCGACAAGTTTGATATTCGAGAGCACGCCGCCCAGCAGGCGCTGAGTACGAGCAATCCCCTCAAGCACACCAAACCTCTCGGAGGCACGCTTCAGCTTGTCAACCGCTTGGTGGTAGAGGCGTAGGCGGGAGAATTCTTCCTCTATAGCCCAACTCCTGGCTGCGTCGCGATCCTTGACGAGCTTCCTCAGCGTGGCCTTGACATGGAAGGAGATTTGCTCCTCCCGGCCAGGCGACAGGTTTATGGCATCGGCGATACGATTGAAACACTAATTCTTCTGCCGGAGCTGGGCCGAAAGAGTGTCCTCGCACCGCCGATAACGCTGCCGCTCCTCGAGAAGGGATTCTTCGGCAATAGCGAGGAGGCGTCTATATTCATCGCGCTCGGTCTTACTTTCGGCGATCTTAGCCTCTAGAGCCTCGGGGGGAATGCCTTCGTCTAGAGCCTCAGGGGGAATGCCTTCGTTCCCTGATAAAACCTTCACCGGCGCAAGGGCAGGGGCAGACTCCCCAGCCCCCTCGTGACCTCCTCCGTAGCGGGGGAAAAAAGTGTCAGGGCAAGGTACAACGACGCCACCTCTAGCCTGAGGAGAAAAAGAGAGAATGGGAATACGGAAGAAACAATAAAGAAGCCCGATAAGAGAAGGGATAAGGAAAGGGCAAGCATACAAGGGCGATAGTAAAAAAAGATTCGACGATGAAAGAAAAAGGTAACCCAATAAAGATTTCTTTATATTCATACGGTAATTATGCTTGGATTACAGTGAAAATACAGCACAAGCCACGAAATGCGAAGTTTACAAAAGCGGGAAATAGAAAGGGAGGCTCTAAGGAAACATCCTATACCGTGGCCTCTGGGAGCGCCGGGGTCTCGGTGCTCGGGCCGGATCCATCGCGCGATGCCGATCCAAGGGCTACCACCTCCGAGGCAAGGCTTTCAAGTCTCCGACAGTCCGAGGTTGGCGGATTGCAGGGAGAGAGCGGCGGAGATCCGGGATCCCGGGCAGACTTCTGGTCCAGCTCTTTAACCACGGCCCGGTGCTTATCGCGGCTTTCGCGCCACGAGGATAAGCGTGTATCGAGGCCCCCGGCTTGTGCCAACAGGGGGTTCTTCTCGACCAAGGCGATGTTGGCCTGGTACGCAGCGGCCAAGCGATGGGCGTTGATTGATTGATCAAGAAAACCATACTTCACCGACAGACGCTCCAACTTGGCTTGAGCCTCCTCGAACAAGCGCTCCCGGCCACGACGCTCCTCAACTGCCTCGACTCGCGCAGCCTCAAGGTCATCGGCGAGCTTCCTCAGCGCGGCATTGACCCCGGACACCAGCTGGTCTTCCCGTTCAGGCGATACGCCAACGGCCTCGCCTATCTGAGCAAGGCATTCCGCTTGAAGCCGGAGTTTGTCGGAGAGGCTCGCCTCCATAACAGCGCAAGAGTTTTGCTGATCCGCGAGTTTGGCTTCAGCGGCCCGGCGCAGCGAAACTTCCGATTCCAAGATGGACTTGGCGTCATTGAGCTCGGCCTCGGCGGCCCGGCGCAATGAGCTTTCCGACTCCGAGATGGATTTGGCTTCGTCGAGCTCCGAGGAAAGCTTCTCGATCTACCCCTGGAACTTCTGCCCGTCGTGGGTGGAAGCCTCAAACCGTTCCTGGACTAACGAGAGTTCTGCCGACAACTCATTGCTCTTTCTCTCTACCCTAGCGGCGGATAGCTGCATGGCCACGATAACGTCCGACAATTGGGCCACCCCCTGGACAACGCGGTCAACCAATTCTAGGTTCCCCACGGGATCGCTGGAAGGCTCGACGAGCCCATGAGAAGCTTCAGCCGCGGGAAGTGCTCCCGGAGGCGGCAAGATTGGGAAGCTGGTTTGAGCCCGCGGCGACCCGGTAGGAACCTCCTCGGGGATTCCCTCGAGGTCAAGGGACGGCTCGGAAGGCTGCGTCAAGCCATCCGCTAATTGGGGCAACGCGCCGGGAGGAGCGACAAGAGGTACTTGCGAGATGGAGACGCCGGTAAGACAAGGGGAAGGCCAGGCCATTGAGCCCTCGAGGGCCTCGACGCCGGGAACGTCGGGAGAAAGCTTCGAATTAGCGGGATTCACGTCGGGGAGCGCCCTTGAGTGTTCTTTCGTGGGCCCGGGGAGGATCTGTCCTGGAGCGTCTTCCTCGCCAACGGGCCCCGTATCTCCGTCGTTGGGAGCATTGGTCCCTTTGACCAAAGGTTGAGTCGGAGGCGTTAAGGCCACAACCGGGTTTCGCATCGCTTCATCAGGGATTCCCCGAGGCGGTGACAGGGAAGACCGGGTCGCGGGCCCCGAAGCAGAAAGAGGAATGGGGTCCTCAGCCCCCGACGGAGGAGGAGGAGCATCCGGCGCGACGACCAGGTGCTCGATGTCTTCCATCTCCAGTCTCTCTTGCGAGATCTCGGCGGGGTGTACGCACACGTCCGCCATCGGCCTTGTCCTCCCCGTTGTGCCCTCGACAGGCGCGGTGCCCGAAGTCCCTCCCGCGGCTCCCTGAGACGGGTCAGCCGCCTCGAGTTCAGGAGTCGGGTCGGGAACCCTCGCCTTCTTCGCCAGAGAAGCATCACGCGCTTCCTCGGCGGGGCGCTTGCCCAGGGAGTTTTCTTCCCGAGGAGATCCCCTCGAGGAGCGGGAGGTATCTTGCGAGGGGCGGGCCGCGGACTCCGTCCTCGCCCTTGTTCGCCGCTCGTCACCAGTATCCTCGACGGGGCGTTTGTTCGAGAAACCGCCCTCTCGGGGGGTGAGCCCCATGAAGCGAGGAGCGTCAGACCCTGCCCGGGACCTCGACGATCTGTGCGCCTCCCGATCCCGACCGACGGGAGCGCTATCCCTAGTAGCCACGACTATATCCTCGGCGTTCTTCTTCGGCCTCGGAGCAGGTTTCTTCCGCTCCACGGGAGACCCTTCCGGGGCCGGTTCGCGAAGGAAACCTTTCGGGAGAAGAGGGTTAGGGGGCGCCCCGTGTATTCGGGCCAATTGATAAACCCCAGATTTCTCAAGCCGCTGGCCCCCGAAGTCTTTACTCCAATCACGCCTGGGATTGGCAAGGAGAGCAGCGTGGATGCTCTTGAACCGCGCCTCGGCCTCCTCATTCTCTTCAAGCTTGAATCGAGGGAGGTCCGCTCCCTCGAGCACCAAATCCGTCGGTAGGAAAGCATGGTGGGGACCGAAGTTAGAATTGTCCACACGAACAAAAAAATATTTATTCTCCCAGCCGGATTCGTTTGAGGGCGTGTTCAGGAGGATGTGCGGTCGGACGCGATGAGAGATGGCAAAACGACCCAGATTCTTTGGATTACGGGAGACTTTGAAGAGACGCATCAGGTCCTCGAGCGTGAGCTCCACTTTCTGTTCACATGCAATGGCCAGTGTACAAAGGAGGAGGCGAAGAGTGTTAGGGCTCACCTGAGCAATCGGAACCCCGAAGGCGTAGAGAAACGCCACGACCAGGAGCGGCGTCGGGAAGCGAAGGCCGACGATGCGGAAGAACGATTCATAGACGCAAACGAAGTCGCTCTGAGGTTCATCGGCGAACTCGCCCTCGAGAGGGAGACGGGAAAAGCAGGTCCCTGAGTCAGTGTGGTTATCGACGATATACTTCAAGCCTTCTTCCGTCATGACGGAAGGGGGACTCCGAGTCTTAAAGATTGGGCCGGAGCGGGATGGACCCATCGAGGCGTCTGAGGGAGAAGGAGGAAGAATTTCGGGGACGAGGAGATGAGGATGAACAACAGTAAAAAGAAACCTGGAAAGAATTCTTGAAAAAAAAAAAAAACGAAAATGCCTGGAAAAATGGTTTTGAATTTCGAATTTATAGAAAGGGAAGAGTGATGAGTAGGCACGTCCTTAATCTGACGGCCCAAAATCGAAGCCTGCTAACTCATCAACGGTTCATTTCAAAGGCCCGTTATAAATCTCTACAGGCCCTCAGATGCAAAAAAGGATGGTCATTCAATGCTGAAGGGACGTGCGTAAGATTCGAGGCTGACAGATTTTTGGGAAAGCAAAATCGAGGTGGGCCCCGGACCCGAGCAACGTTGAGAAATCTTCGTCGCTGAGAGTTTCGCTGGGGCTTAGGAAAGCAAAGGAAGCCTAGCGAGGGAAGGGAGCAACGTCATAATATGACCACGCGAGGAGCCGAAGAAGGAGTCACCGACCACGAGTCAATCGGCGCCGGCTAGTGCCAACCCCCAAGGCAGTTATACTTTATTTTACCAAGTGTATACACTTGATAAAATGGGGGACTAACTGTTAAGGTCGGATTTGGTCAAATCCATCCTCAACACAACTCGTGTCGTTTTGTCCATAAACGACATGAGGGAGGCGAGGAAGTTCACCAGCGAGGAAGGACATCCCCGAGGAGGAATACCCCGAGGAGGTCCATCAGCGAGGGGACGCAGCCACGCGAGCAAGCGGGTCGCGATGAAGCGTCCCATCACGACTCGACGAGGAACTTCGTCATGATGATTATGCAGAGCCCGATGACAGCCGAAGAGACGGGCATTTAATGAAGCCGACCTACTCACTCGATGAGAGCGTCAGCGACGGCTGACGAGACGCGCATTTAATGCGGCGCACCTACCCATTACGGGAGCATGCTCGGAGGTGACATAAAGTGAGGATAAACCCCGCTGCCCTCAAATCACGTCAGAAAATGATGATTAAAGAGAAAAAAGGGCGGGAAGGATAGAAGGGGAAAGTATTGTAACTCTATAAAAGGCAAGATAAGCCTCATTTTGTAGAGGTTGGTCAGTTGGTGATTCGAAGAAAAGGGAGAGAAAAAAGACTCAGCAAAAGCAAGAAAAAGAGATCTTGTAATAGAATTATCTGAGGCTCATGATCCTTCATCTGTCCAGCTATTTAATGGAAGAAAACCAAGCTCATTTCGAAAATCATAATAAAACAGAGATACTCATCATTTGTTGTCATTTTATTTATTATTTGATGATTATCTTTGTGACTGGAAAAGGGTGGTGAAAAACCCCCTCTACAGTGCCACACCATCATTTAAATTCGTGACATGTGATTTAATTTCATAGTTTACCGAAACGATTATAAACTTAGAAATTCTCTAAATCAGAAACCGTACGTCGAAACGACTCAGTTCCAAAAGTAAAGTTTCGTAGAATTTAATTTCCAGCAACTTTTATGTTGACATAAAATCCAAATTCTAATTTTTTTGTCAGTTAATTTTGGTTACCAAGATATGGTACTTTTGCCACGCTACTGATGAAACTATCTGATGTCTTACACAGACTTCAGTTTTATAAATCTTGCCAAAGAATTAAACATCTCAAAATGTTCCTATCACGTACGTATCATCCGTTAGGAAGATATTCTGGGGACCATGGACCTGTATCACTTAAGCTCCAACGCACTGCTAGAATGTTCGTCAAACCTCGGTGTAATTCCACTATAAACCCGAGGCTGCACTTAATGATACAATATATATTATTCCCTTATAACAGCAGGGTGTCCATTGATACAATCAAATTTGGGTTATTGATCTTTCACTTGATGATCCACACATGAGCCGGCGGTTTTTACCGTTTGGCCTCTCAATGCAATTTTCTCCTAGACTCAGTCAGTAATATCATGAGTAGCCCATTTATGGTTTCGATTCATAAGTTGCGCACGGGTACCTCTCAATTCTCACCATCGACAACCAAGGGAATCATCATGACTCTGAAGAGAGTTGTGTGATGCCCATCTCTATAACCAAGCTACCCTTACTGCTGACTATCATGTTCCCAAAATAATAGTGTTGTGAACAATAACAATGTGTTCTTTAACGGTTAAATCAAAGAACAATGAAGCCAACAACTTGGACTCAAGATCACTCAGGACTTAGATCGAATATCCATTTGAGACATCTACTAGTGACTCAACTCCAAGTTATCAGTGACGGTCTTATATAATAACTTCCAGAATTAAAGTCATGTCCAGTCCAGTATGAAGACACTTCATACTTAATGCACTTCTAGTGAGTGTGTTACACACTTAATCCAGAATAGGATTATATCACTTAGTCACATTAATGACCTTATACGATTAATGAGCTCCCACCCAGTTAATCAGGTCACAGACATTTTAAGTTCATTTATTATGATTATTAATTCTTCCTCACATTGACTCGGTTGTGATAATAATAACATTATTGCATCCTTTATGAACTAAGGAACAAACATTCTACTTTACTCTACCAGAAACTATAATAAGATTAAGATAATAAGCACCATCTTTTATTCAACGACTTGTCATAATCTTTTACAAATAGAATAAAACAGCTTGTTTAAGGACATATGTCCAACACAAGTTCCCCCGACCATCATGAGTACCCTAATCAACATGAGGGTAGATTACACCGAGATCATTCACAAGAGAACTCCACTCACTGGATTCAACAGGGATACGGTAAATACCGTGGGATTAGTCAAACTAGCCGTTTTCGCCGGATGCATCAACAAAAGCGTTGAATTTCTGGTAATAGACGCACCCTCGGTATTTAACATAATATTGGGAAGACCTTGGATCCACATGATTATTTTTATCACCAATCTATTCGATTCCCTACGAACAAGTGAATTATTAAGGAGGTGAAAGGAAACCAACTAACCTCGCGAATGTGTTACATGATCTCATTCAAAAGAGTAAGAGTTATGTAAGACAAACAGGGAAGCCAAGAGGGAAAACAATAGTAAATAATGGTCATTGAGAAATACTCGGGAACAACTTTCAGCAACCCCCCGGCCAGATCGGTGAAGATGGTTCAACCCTGGAACTGACAGAACAAGTCCAAATCCACTCCGCGAACCCCGATCATTGTGTCAGGATAGGGACCGAGTTAGACAATGACATTAGAAAAAGCTTGATTCGATTCCTCAGGGCCAACAAGAAATGTTTCGCATGTCCCATGACGGCATGCCCGAGATCAACCCGAAAGTTATTTCCTACCAGTTAAACGTGGATCTGAGTTTCAAACAGTGAAATAGAAAAGGAGGAAGCTTGGATCATACTGAGCCCAAGTCGTCAATGACGAAGTAGTCCGCCTGTTAAAAGTTTGATCAATTCGGGAAGTCAAATACCCGGATCGGTTGGCTAACACGGTCGTGGTAAAAAATAAAAATGGAAAATCTCGAGTCTGCATAGACTTCATAGACCTTAATTAAGCTTGTCCCAAGGACAGTTTTCCGCTCCCCCACATAGATCGCCTCTTCGTGGCAACGTGTGGGCATGCGCTCCTATTGCTTATGGACACTTTTTTGGGATATAAACAAATCCTAATGCATCTAGAGGACCAAGAGAAAATCGCGTTCATAACTGACCGAGGGATATATTTCTACAAAGTAATGCCTTTCGAGTTAAAAAAAATGCGGGAGCGACATATCAAAGACTCGTAAATCAAATGTTCGCCGAACACATTGGAAAAACCTTGGAATTTTACATAGATTATATGTTGGTAAAATCCTTAAACACCACGGACACGTGGCCTATTCGAATGAATGCTTCAAAGTACTTAACAAGTACCAAATGAAATCAAACCCTACAAAGTGTCCTTTTGGGGTCAAGTTCAGGAAGTTCTTAGGATATTTTGTCACGTAAAGAGGTATAGAAGCTGACCCAGAGTAGATTAAGGCTCTACATGCCATGCTTTCCCCTCAGAGCGTACTTGAAACACATAGACTAACATGGAGAATAGCAGCATTGAACCGGTTTATCTCGCGATTGACCGACAAACACCTCTCTTTCTACAAAACTTAAAAAGGGAACAAGAATTTTGAATGGCCAAGGGAATGTGAAGAAGTGTTCCAACAATAGAAAAAATATCTCGCATCTTCACTAATACTCGCCAAACCGATAGTTGGGGAAACCCTCCTGATCTATCTAGCAGTATCCCTTTACGCAGTAAATGGGGTCTAAGCACGAGAACAAGTCATTGGAAGACGCCAAAACCCAGTACCCAGCCCTAGAGAAACTATCTCTAGCAATGGTAATAGTAGATTGGAAACTCCGTCCATAATTCAATTCACAGTCCAAATCAATCTGGGAAACTAACTAAATGAGCGGTCGAACTTAGCCAAATCACAAGTATTGGCAGATTTTTTGATTGAATTACCCGGCGATGGTTCCCAGGGAGATATTTTTGATCAAGAATGGACCCTGAAAACTAGGAGTGAAAATCTTGTAACCGTTTCCCGGTTTTGTCCCGGTTTCGGTACCGGTCCAGAACCGATTTTTCAAAAAATCCGTGAAATTTAGCTTAAAACCGGGAACTGGTACTTCCCGGTTCCCGATTTTCAGAACCGGGAACCGGAACCGGTACCTAAAAAATATTTCCCGGATTTTGGTACCGGTTCCGATTTTAAACTACATGTAATTTTTAAGTTTTTAGTATATAGTTTTTAGTGTAATATATATTTTTATTGTCATTTTTTATACTACGTGTAATTTTTAATTACCAATTTTTCAAAAACTACATGTCATTTTTAAGTCAAACCCTTTTAGAACCGGGAAATTTAGAATCGGAACCGGGAAATTTTAGAAATGGAACCGTAACCGGAATCGGAACCGGGAAATTTGAATCGGAATCATTACCGGAACCGGAACCGGGAATTTTTTTAATCGGGAACCGTTACCGGAACCGTGACCAAAAAAAATTTCTCGATTTTTCGGAATAGGGACGAAAAAAAGCTAATTTCCCGGTTCCCGGTTACGGTTTCACCCCTACTGAAAACAGATAGATCCTCCAACCAGAGCGGATCAAGAGCCAGAGTATACCTAGTCTCCTCGATAGGAGAGATCATGGAACAGTCTTTAAGACTAAGATTCAACGCAACCAACAACGAATCCGAGTATGAAGCCCTAATCATCGGGCTCAAACTGGCCCGAGCAGTAGAAGCTCGGAACTTAAAAGCCGAATCGGACTCGAAATTACTCACCAGTCAAGTCAACGCATATAAAAAAAAAAACTACAGAATGAATGCATATGCAAAACTGGTCCGAGATCTCATGAAACAATTCAATAAGATCAAAATCTCATAAATTCCTAGAAGCAAAAATGGCCCAACTGACACTTTAGCCGAGTTGGCCTTAACATCCAATCGGAAATAAAAAGAATCGTCCCAGTCGAATCAATTGATGAGCCAAGTATCACTTTGGATGTCTGAACAATTCAATTCGAATTATAAGACTTGAGAACTCCAATAAAAATATATATCCTCGATGGAGAACTTCCCCGAGATAAACAAAAAGCCAGGAAAATAAGAACCCGGAGTGCAAGATACTGTTTTATCAACAGTAAATTGTACAAGCAGAGCTTTACTGACCCATATTTGAGATGCTTAAGAAAAGAAGAGGCAAAAACCATTTCGACGGAGGGTGGTAACCACTCGGGTGGACGATCACTCTCCAATAAAGAAGAAAGACAAGGTTTCTTCTGACCCACCATGTTAGTCGATAGCGAAATCTACGCAAAAAATTGCGACAATGTCAGAGGCACTCCCAGCTACACCAGCCTGCAGAGTTGTTTTCAGCAGTGTAAGTGCATTATCCCTTCATGGAATGGTCAATGGATATAGTTGGACCATTCTCGCTTGCACCTCAAGGAAGGAAATTTATGCTGGTAGTAACTGATTTCTTCTCAAAATGGGTCAAAGCTAAGGCATACGCCAATATCAAAGACTTCAACGTGGACCACTTTGTATGGAAAAATATCATTTGCACGTTTGGACTACCTAAGGAGATCATTGCAGATAACGGGCCGTAATTCATTTCAACCCGGTTCCATAATTTTTGCATCAACTGGGACATATCCCTGAACACTTCATGTCCGAGATACCCCCAGGGGAATGGGCAATCGAAAGTATCCAATAGGATAATTGTCGATGGCATTAAGAAAAGTCTCGACACTCAAAAGGGGAGGTGTGCAGACGAACTCCTCAGAGTCCTATGGTTATACTGCACCACATCGAGATGAGCAACATGGGAAAGCCTTTTCTCGCTAGTTTACGCCACAGAAGCCGTAATCCTAGTAGAAACGGAAGTACCCATCTTAAGAAGGGAACTCGCGTCTCTGCACAATGAAGCAAACGATGAGGAAAGATTGAATCAACTCGACCACGTCGACAAAGGAAGTGTTGGACATGTGTCCTTAAACAAGCTGTTTTTCCCTGATTGTAAAAGAGTTTGACCATAGTCGTTGAATAAAAGATAATACTTATTATGTTAATCTTATTATAGTTTCTAGTAGAATAAAATAGAATGCTTGTTCCATAGTTCATAAAGGATGCAATTATGTTATTATTATCACAACCGAGTCAATGTGAGGAATAATTAATAATCATAATAAATGAACTTAAAACGTCTGTGACTTGATTAAGTGAGTGGGAGCTCATTAATCGGATAAAGTCATTAATATGACTATGTGATATAATCCTATTCTGGATTAAGTGTGCGTATCACACTCACTAGAAGTGCATTAGGTATGAAGCGACTTCATACTGGATTGGACCTGACTTAAACTCCGGAAGTTATCATATAAGACCGTCACTGATAACTTGGAGTTGAGTCACTAGTAGATGATAAAATGGATATTCAATCTATGACCTGAGTGACCTCGACCCTGGATTGTTGACTTGATTGTTATTTGATTTAACTGTTAAAGAACACATTTACTGTCGTTCCCAATGCTGCTATTTTGGGAACATGATAGTCAACAGATAAGGGTTGCTTGGTCATAGAAACGAACATCACATAACGCTCTTCAGAGTCAATATGATTCCCTTGATTGTTAGTGGTGAGAAGTGAGAGGTACCCATGCGCAACTTATGAATCGAAACCATAAGTGGGTTACTCACAATATTACTAACTGAGTTGAGGATGAAAAGGCAGTGAGAGGCAAAACGATAAACACCGCCTGCTCGTGTGTGGATCATCAAGTGAAAGATCAATAACCCGAATTTGATTGTATCAATGGACACCTTGCTATAAAGCGAATAGTATATATTTTATCACTAGAGAGTGCAGCCTCAGGTTTATAGTGGAATAACACCGAGGTTTGACGAACTACTAGCAGTTCGTTGGAGCTTCAGTGATACAGGTCCATGGTCCCCAGGATAGTTCCAGAACGGATGATACGTACGTGATTTAAATGTTTGATATGTTTTATCATTTGTCAGGATTCATAAAACTGAAGTCTGTGTCAGATTTTGGAAGTTTTTTTTTTAAAGTGGCAAAAGTACCAAAGTTTGGTACTGGAAATTTAACTGATAAAATAAAGTTGTCATCAACTGAAAATTTGTTATAAATTAAATTGTAAAAAACTTTGCTTTTGAAACCGAGTTGTTTCGACATACGGTTAATGATTTAGGTCATTTTCAAGTTTATGATCCGTATCGGTAAACTAAGAAATTAAATCACATGTCACGAATTTAAATGATGGTGTTACACCATGTCATTTAATGTGTGATATTGAGATCAGTAAATTATGATATAATTTAATTATTAATATTCTTATTAATAATTAATTAATAATTAATAGGCTTATATTATAATAAAATATATTTTTGGTAAATACATTAATGTGTATATTCATTGCTGCCCAAGAAATGTGTGACTAGGTCTACACGGTTTTGCTTGTTTTGGATTTTCCAAAATTGCGGCATAAATACCTAAGTTTAGGTTTTAGTGAAAAACCCTAAAATTAATTTGGTTCATTAGATCGGTGAAGATTTAATCTCAACCATTGGATCATGATAATTAATTTGGAAGCCCGAATTCGAAAATGACTTGGTGACCAAGTACGGATTTTGAATATGGTTAATTAATTACATCCATTGGATTGGTTTAGAATTTAATCTTAACCATTGGATTAAAAATTAATTAACATGTATATATGGCATGCATAATTCGAATTTATTAAGAGGGATGTCGAATTCTATTGCTTAGTAATCGAGCTTGGAAAGTTGACCTTGTCCTAAATCGATATGGTCTATTAGATTGGTTATGGAATTAATTCTAACCATTTGATCTAACTTATTGAATTTTCCATATGCATACATAGGGAATTCGAATTCTCTTACATAAGGAAGTGATTGGATAATTGATTTATTCTAGTCTCTGCCAAATGGCGAGTGTATTACCGGCGGGTAATGCTCTTGGTCGACCTCGTAGGTGTTGGCGAGCTCGTTGTGGCCTTGACCTTGCGAGGGATGCTCCTTGTCGACCTTGTAGGTGTCTGCGGCGAGGGCGTTGACCTGGCAAGGGATGCTCCTTGTCGACCTCGTAGGTGTCCGCGGCGAGGGCGTTGACCTGGCGAGGGATGCTCCTTGTCAACCTCACAGGTGTCTGCGGCGAGGGCGTTGACTTGGCGAAGGACGCCTCCGTCGACTCGTCAAACAACCCCTCGCCGCCACCCCCTAATTCGGCCAATGGTCAAAAGGGTGAAAACATGGAGAATAGGGTAAATTGTGGTATACATACCCGATTTATGGTCAAAATTGGTTGCATATACTCAACCTCCAAAAGTGACAGTAATAGTGATCAAAGAATATTTTGATGGCCTGACTAGTATCGCCGTTCGTTGTCCCGTTAGTGTTTGCATATGACTGTTATCTGCGGGCCACATGTACGCCGCGTGAATGCCTCATTTGTCATCTGTAAATGATGGGTTTTAAAACCGGCAAAACATTTTAATTATTTATTGGTTTAATTTATTTTTTATAATTTAATGTTTTATTTTAATCTGGTAATGGTGGTTGACGTGGCCACACAGATGGCATCTCATGTTGGACAAGTAGCGGGGTGTTAATAGATACGTAACGCAAAATGACAAAAAAAAAACGGCGATATTGGTCAACCCCTCATAACGTTCATTGAGTACTATTGCCGCTACTTTTCAAAGTTGGATATACCCCAACTTTAACTATAAATTAAGGGCTTTATAGCCATATAGCCAAACTAGAAAAACTATTTTGCAAAATAGCCAACCTTTTGATTAATATTGCCAAATAGTCAATCAACCACATTAATAAATCACGAAAGACCGTATTACCCTTGTATTAACGTGTATTAACTAAGTTAATTTATTTAAAAATAAATTAAATTTTTGTTAAAATTTTAATCATGATTTTTTATTTTTAAACAAATTAACTCAGTTAATACACGTTAATATAGATTTTCTGTAAACACAAGTAAATGTTCTTATTTTTAAGAAAAAATAACATTGTTAATACACGTTAATATGTTAAAAGGGTATTATAGGTACAAAATATGTTATTAAATAGTCACCTCATCAATTTGACTATTTTGCAAAGAAAAGGAAAGGTTGGCTATTTGGCTAATCAAACGTTTCAATTTGATTATTAAGAGTCATTTCTCATAAATTAAATAAAATTAAGCCTGACTTATAAAAAAAAGTCGAGCAAAGGAGGAATTTGCCGCTAAAAGTGCAGATAACGGCCTTTCTCACGCAACCACCATTCCTTCCTGCGAAGACCGATCGGTAAGAGACAGCGACTCCTCTCTTCTCTCCCCATGGCCCTTCTTCGCCTAGGGTTAGGGTTCCCATCCCATTCCAACCCCTTCGTCTCTCCATGGAACACCACGCTTCCAGCTCCGCTTCTCCGACCGTTCCGATTCCCGGGGACTCCTCCCAGGCCAGCACGTCTTCTTCGTCAAGCTCGTCGGAGGTTCGCCTGAGCGAGGAGCTTCACGGAGGTCGGTTTCCACCTCGCGATCGGCCTCGGAGTCCGGAGCCGACGGAGCAGCGGATCGACACTTCGTACGGAGGGGGGAATTTTCGAGTGTTCGATGGCGATGTCTCGTCGGTTGTCGGAGATGATACCTGGTCTTGTGTCACGGTCCTTGTCACCTTTTGGTTCTTCGGTTGGTATTCGGTTCTCAGCTTCTTCTTCTATCAATTCCAAGAACCTTTTTGTTCAAATAGATAAGCCTTGGTTTTGAAAGCTGAAAGGAATAGAGTGAGGCCTTTGTGTCAGAGTTCAGAGAGCAGCCATTAACCGTTTGGTGTCTTATCTTGTTGTCGCAGTTTCCATGACGCTGATTCTGGGAGTATATGGGTCTGTGACTCTCCAGCTTGGTCCAAATTGTTCATATCTTCTTCAGCCCAGCCCTGTGTTTGTGCAGTCAATGAAAGTGAGTTCTTATTTTGAATTCGCGATGTGATAATTCTTTGCGTTTACTCTATGATTGGCGATCGAGATTTGATTTTATTCGCGCTGTGTCAGGTCGAAGTGCTAAACGAGCCAATGCCCGGGACTGTTCTTTACGGGTTCTATAAGACACCGTCTCTTGATGTTGTGAAGATCTGGTCCGAAACTCACAATGTGTCGGTTTCTACGGATTCTTACAAGGCAAGCTTTTTCTATATCAGACGCGTTTCTCAGATTACTCTTGATGTTATGATTTTGATGAAATGCATGTTATACAATCAGGATTTGATGTACTATCTGAATGAGGGGTCCCAAATAAACATATCGTACACAGTGTATTCTATTAGCTCCTCTATTTTCCTTGTGATTGCCCAAGGTATGTCCAGGAGTCCCAAAAAATGCAATGGTTTGAGTTTCGATTTCCTAAAACTTGATATCCGGTTCTGATCTTAGGTGCCGTATGAATCGTGGTTGACCGTTGCAAAGCTTTATGTGAGTTTAATGTTGCTTTTAATGGCAAGCTGTAGGGAATGAAGGACTGACTCAATGGCTTGAGAATCCAGCATACCCAAATACCACCTTGTCATGGAATATCATCCATGGTGAGATTAGAATTGGCAATTCGAATACTTTCAGTTTATTAAATCTGTCTATGTACTGATATATACGGTCATTTCTTCACAGGAAGTGGTGCAATTTCGCAGAATCTACTAACATCGTCCAGTTATTTCGTCGCCGTTGGCAACTTGAATTCAGAGAATGCAGAGGTAATTTTTTATACTGTGCATCTGATTGCAGAAAGTGTTTTTTTTTTTTCTTTCTTTCAATTATTGATTGAGAAATGCAAGTTAGACACAATAGGTAATGTATATGGTGAGGAAAAGAGGAGCGAAATGATCCCTTGTTTCTAGTCCTTACTTTTTCCTTCTATGGAAATTTTTCGGTACAAATGTGGGAAATCAATTTCATCGTGTTTTTCTGATCAGTATCTGTTAATACAAATTGACCTATAAATCTGTGATCATTTTTTATTCGTTGACTTGCATTGCATTTGTTGTGTTTGCATATGTATCTATCTAGCTCCGTCTGAAATAAGAACAATGAGCTACTTTACTAAAACTAAATAGACAAAACTATCCCTGTTGTCTCACAATTTAAATAAATCCCTTCGTTCATATATTTACATTTATAAGCATGTATGTTTGGTATATATACATGTATCTGCTTTCAGGATTTTGCCGAGTACTATCTGTTTGAATATGAAGATTGTTTTCCTTATTAATTGTTTTTTTTTTTTTTTTTTTCTGCCACCTTCCAATTATTGATAGCTAAATCTATTGACGTAAGCAGGTCCAATTAAACCTTCGAATAAAATCTTCGATGTATAACACAAATGAAGCTTATTACAAATGCAATCTCACCCAAGGAGCTTGTAACATGGACATTTTGTTTCCCGAGGGAAATTCAGCTGTTTTGACTTCGCTCGGCGCTGAAAAGGTATCAAAATTAATCTTGGTAGTAGCTCAATTGGTTGAAAAATATAGAACGATGAATGTAGAAGTATATGAAATTGGTGTAAATGGTTATAGATTAGGTTATTTTTTTCTTCTTATTTTAGAATCTTTATTTCCCCAAAAATTGGGGGTGACTTAAGCCATCCTAGTAAAATAACTAACAGAATAATAAACAGTTTAATTATGTTACAAATGGAACTCATACTTTAGTAGTATTCCTCTTATGAAGAGGTGACAGGATTATGTGCTGCAATGTTAAAATTATGTTACTAAATACCTATTCTTTTTCTGTTGTCGTTGAGTATTTTGACCGTTTATCCAGGGTGTATCTAGCAATGAGTGGTATGTCAAACTCTCCTACGGGCCAAGGTGGGCCACATATATAGTCGGCATAGGTATGTCTTATCCCAAATACTTAATATCAATCTAAAAATCTCTACGTGAAGAAATCTAGTTTATTGATTTGGTGAAAGGGATTACGGTCATCGTGATTTATTCACTAAAAATTTATCGGTTTTCTTTGGAAACCTCGTTGCAAAGTGCGAGTCTCCTCCCCTTCTAAAATTCTATTATTTGGCTGAAACCAGCCAACTTCAGCCAAAACATGTTAAAAGTTTGCTCAAAACATTTACAACATATTTTTATAGTAAAATAACATGATCTCATGTTGAAAGTGAGGAAAATAATGGCTGCTGCAGAGAAAGAGCCATATTAAACACTAAAAAACGCTATAGATCAATAAAGAAATCGTTAATACTTGATTTGATCATAAACCTGTATTACTTAAGTTTGTAAATGATACTGATAAGTGATAACCAATCTGGCCATAACCGATTCATCAAAATTAGTGATATTCGGTTATTTTTGGCAAAATTTTAATTTGTATCTTGTAGGTGGGATGACAGTGTTCATGTTGGTCGGCTTCCACTTCTTACATAAGCTTCCATGTAACCGTGATGGAAGCGCGGGCCAGAATGAAGGGATCCGATCTGGAAGAGAACCATTACTTTCTCACAAGGATGATGATGTTTCAAGCTGGGGCTCTTCATATGATTCGCTTTCCCATGATGATGAAGATCTCGAGGAATTATTGGCTAGTAGTTCACTGGAGAGAGAAAATAGTAATAACACTCGCCGGCTTTGTGCCATCTGCTTCGACGCTCCTAGAGACTGCTTTTTTCTTCCATGTGGGCACTGCGTGGCTTGTTTTGCGTGTGGAACCAGGTACTGCTCTCTGCCAATATGTACGTTTAATAGGACCTGAAATAGAAATCAAACACTAATACCAACACAATTTGGCCAATGGGGATTCTCCAAGACGATGAATTCCTATAGCCAAAGATAAGCCGAACAAAACATAAGACCCTAATGAGCCTCAACATGGGTCCCTGTAGGCGGACAGAAACCCTAACAAAATTTACCGTAAGTCGATTGAAATATCTTTAATGACATAAATAATGCTAAGAGACATAAAAGAAACAGTCTCCCATCCTATGGAGATAGGTGAGGACCCGCGGTCTATCAATATTTGTTTAAAAATTTATGTGAAAATCAGGTCCGAGAATAGGGGATTAGTTTAAGTTCGATGGAGAAAGATAGTTTAGTTCTTTTTCAACTGTTCGACACGTTTCTTAATTGTTAAGATGAACTCTTTAATCATTTGAGTTGTTCTTACCATCTTCAGGATAGCAGAAGCAGACGGCATTTGCCCGATATGTCGGAGGACAATGAAGAAGGTCAGGAAGATTTTTACCGTCTAATGCTTCCAACGAAATGTCTATAATTCCTTCTTCCTTGTCTTCGGTTTAGGACTGCGAATTCGGCATATAACAAATAATTCAAATGTCTATATTTCGGTGACTTTGAAGCCTAGGTTTTAGTCTTCCATACCAAATTGATTGAGCTTTCTCCGCACAATTCCGTTATTCTCTCTGTTCATGTCCGTTTTCTCTCACGCTATCGAGATTCTGTAATGAATGCTATTTTGATTAGAGCAAATTTGAGGTATCTTTTTCAATACAATATTATTTGATGCTTCGAATTATTTGCTATATGCACAGAAATGTTCGCTCCTTAAATTATGTGAATAACATATTGATCTTGGGAAATAAAAATACTACTATATGCACGGTTATTGCTCATTCACATCAGTATAAATTAGTGTTGTTTTTTTTTTGAAGGCAGCTTTGCTGCATGTGGGGATCGAACCCACGACCTCCACTTTGGAGGTAGTGTGGAATTACCACTAGGCTATCCTAGCAACCACGTATAAATTAGTGTTGTTAGGACCTGAAAATTTTATTATATTATCGAGGTTATAATTTTATCGAGAGAAAATTTAGAAATGTTAGCTAGAGTTGGGATTATACAAAAAATATTGTTTTATAGAGCTTATTAATCTACCGAGATTCTACTGTATACCATTTCCAATTGAACTTGCCAATGAATGAATCAGAACAATTACAAAAGCTGAATGGTGAGAAGATTACAGACTTATTTGACGGCTCTCAAGAGCATTAGCAACTGAAGAAAAATATAGGAAACGCCTCCTATGGTGGCGTACTCCAACTTTTCAGTCCCTTCGACCGCTGGAAAGTCGCCGGTTTCCGAGCGGTTGAATCCTCCGGCGAGCCACCCCAGGTTCTTGTACCCTGCTTTGTGTAGCTTAGTTATCGCCATCAACGACCTGTCAAGTAGTGGCACGATGGTGGTTAAAGGTCAGCTAGTTTGGTCACTTTATAATTTAGGGATATTGGTGGAATAAGTATCTAAGCTTAAACCAACCGAAGCGGCATGGTACTTAAAGTACTTAAAGTCATCAAAATAGAGGTGACGCATATTTTTGTCGGACGATGTCAAATATGACGTAGCACCGAGTTGACCTTATAATTTATATGAGTATTTGTTGTTTCGATTGGGTTATCAAAAGAACATTTATAAACGAGTGTTCGGAGCTCAAGATTGTATTTCACACAATTTTTTTTTTCATATCAAACCTGATTGGGAATAACGATTTTAACCAATACACGTCTGTCCCAAAAAAAAAAAAAAAAAAAACATGGACGCCAAAGACATGTCTTTGGTTCCTATTTGAAAAGTTCTATATTTTTTTTAAACTAGAAACGGGGACAAGGAGTGAGAGCTCGATTAATATTCAATATTTGGACCACAACAAAATTTAGAACAAAATTCGGATAAAATTATTCAAGGGATCATTCAATACATAAAACATAAATTCTATAATAAATTTTGTACAACCACAATATGTTCATATAAAGTAAAACTAAATTACAATTATTATTATAATAGAGTGAGCGGGGAGAGGAGCGAATCACTAGGAAAGGAGAAAGAGTGGGGGAGGTGCGAATCACAGTCAAAGTTTCGAAAGCGAAAGGCCGAAGAAAAGAATGATAAGAAAACCTTAACAACATTTAAAAATATAGAAAAAAAAGGGCTCTATAGCCATATAGCTAAACTAGAAAAACTATTTTGTAAAATAGCCAACCTTTTGATTAATATTGCCAAATAGCCAATCAACCACATTAATAAATCACGAAAGACCGTATTACCGTTGTATTAATGTGTATTAACTATATTAACGTGTATTAACTGAGTTAATTTGTTTAAAAATAAATTAAAATTTTGTTAAAATTTTAATCACGATTTTTTATTTTTAAACAAATTAACTCAGTTAATACACGTTAATATATAATTTCTGTAAACACAAGTAAATGTTCTTATTTTTAAGAAAACTTAACTTTGTTCATACACGTTAATAAGTTAAAAGGGTATTATAGGTATAAAATATGTTATTAAATAGCCACTTCATCAATTTGGCTATTTTGCAAAGAAAAATGAAATGTTGGCTATTTGACTAATCAAACGTTTCAATTTGGCTATTAAGAGCTATTTTAAAAAAAAAATACGTAAATTGAGAATCAGAACAAAAAATTGAAAATTACAGGCTCTGTAAAAACACTTGATTCTTGGTTCCCGATTTTGGGCTAGAATTGAGCTGGAACCAAAATCATGATCAATATGAAACCTAGAGCTGAGTACAGAATTTTGAGTCTTAAATTAATTCATGAAATGAATATTTTTTAAACTAGTTTTTGAATATATTTTTACTTGCAGCTAGCACCTCCAACTTTAAAACTAGCAGCCATACCCTCTCAACTTTAAAGTCTATCGCAACTGCACCCCTGAACTTTAAAAATAGTGCAAGTACGCTTTTGTAGTTTAGATTTACATGCTGCTTTCCCCGAGAGGGAACACTCTTCAATCAAGATTAAAGACTTATATAATAACAACGAGTGGGATGTGGAGAAATTGTAAAATGTTGTAGGCTTTAACAAAGCCAATGAAATTTGGAGATGGTTGGAACTTTGAATGGGCGAAATGGTTATAGCATAAACATTTGCCTATTTTTTTTTTCCTATATGCCCGTGGAAGGCCGTGTTTGATTGCTTAAGTGTAAATGAAAATCTGAAGAGAGTGAGGATTCTAATTGTTTCGGCTTGTAATTGTTGTTCGGAGAGAAGTAATGAGGATTGAGAACACATCTTGAGTAGTGGTAAAATCACCACTGACTTATGGAAAAAGTTTCAATTGAAGTTAGTGTGACTTTTCAAGACCAAACTAATTGGAAAGAACGCGTACAATTATGGTTCAATAGAGCGAAAATTCTTCTCAATTAGAAATGTTAATAGGAATAATTTCATGTCTAATAATTTGGACGTTATGGAGACGTAAATGTGTAACTAGGATGGAAGGGAAAATGGAGAGTGTTTATCATGTTTAGCTCTCTATTAAGCATTGGGTACAAGATTTAAGTTCCAAAATCTCGAAGATTCACCATTGGAATGTGGATGATGATAGAGTAATAAGAAATATGGAGGTGCCTATCTAAGCACGAAAAAAGAAGAAAATACAGGTTATGAGATGGAGCAAACCGAGATGAGGAAAACTTAAACTCAATTTAGATGGGAGTAGTTTAGGTAACACATGTCCTGTAGGTGGTGGCAGTATATTGAGAGACTACAAAGGTAATTTCATTTTTTATTTTTATTTTTAAATTCTTTGGAACTTGCTCAAATAATGATGCCGAGCTCAGGGCGGTGCTTGAAGGAGTTAAGATTTGTAAAGAAATGAGTTACGATGGCATTGACATTGAATGTGATTCTAAAATCATTGTTGATTGGATAAAGTTTCATAGATCATAGATGTAATTTGTGGTATTTGTGGGATTTTTGGGAAGATCATCCATCATTTGTATAGAGAGAGAAATACAGATGCAAATGCTTTGACTCGTATTGGTGGTGAATGGAGAGATATTTTGTTTACCAATTCTAATCATCTTCCAGCTACTCTTAAAGATTTATTTAAATCAGACAAGATGGGTACCACTTTATATGAGACACGTCTAAGATATTAGGTTAGTCTTGTTGTTTTATGATTGTTTTGTCATTAGAATTGAGTTGGTATTTGTAAGTTCTACCATATTACCACGGATTTTCTCCGCAATAAGTGAGAGATGTATTAATAAATTTTAGACGGGGTCACGACACAAGTAATTTTCGATTATTCCTTAAAAAAGGGGGTGTAAATGCCAAAGAATTCAAAATTGAGAAAGTGTTATATTTTTAAAGTTCCGATGCTAGTTGCAAGTATACTCAAAGTCCAAGAGTTATTGACGCTAATTAGTAATTGCCCAATACATAAAGTTAGTTAACTGAGTTGTTTCCAAAAATAGATACTGTTATGCGTATTTTCCGGAGCCTAGAAAAATTAAGGCCCAAGACATATTAGGCCCACTAAATCGACTTTGACCCGCTCAGGAAAAGTCAAAACCAAACAGGCCCGAAAAAGTCAAAGGGCCCGACCCGGAAAGTCAACAAAAAAGCCAACGGGATCCGACTCGGAAAGTCAACCAAAAAGTCAACGGGATCCGACCCGGAAAGTCAACCCAAAAAGTCAACCCGGGCTCGCTCGGGAAATGTCGAATCGGCCTGGCCTAAAAAACATGCCTTCGGGGCGCGCCGCGCGCCCCGAAGGCAAAAACATGCCTTCGGGGGGCGCCGCGCGCCCCGAAGGCACGAAATTAAACTTCCGACCCTCTATAAATACGAGGGCACCCCCGCCACAATCGGTAAGCACTCCCGAAGCCAAAAAACCTCTGTTTCCCGTTTATTCATAAATTCCGACTCAAATACTCGACTAATGTTGAGCGTCGGAGCGGGCGACAGAGGACCCCCCCCTCTGTTCCCCTTCGGAGTTCACGTTTTTCTACTCTTTTTACAGGAACGGAGACAGGTTATACAGGGAAGATTTTCGGCCCATGAAGACCGAGGATCTAGCTTCAAAGCCCGTTTCGATTGTCATGCGGACATCGGGCCCGGCCCAAAATCAAGACTTGGGCCGCATTCACGTTAATCGATTTTTAGGCATTAAGAGATACTTTTACCGAACTCTAAATTACAACCAATAGGAAAATATTCCTTAATGACTAGCTGCACTCTCTCTATAAACCAAGAATCATCCGTTAGGCTCTTAGGGGTAGCCAAATAGGCTTGAACATTGTTGAAGGACCTTTAATTTGAGTTTTATTGTAATGGACCAATTTTGATTTGATATGCATTACCTGAGGCCCTCGCCGCAGGCAACGAGAAGCTTGGCAGTTTTGTCGGGCACGGCCTGCTCGACCTGCTCGACGAAGCGCGGGTTCATCTCCGTGAAGTACTGGCCGGTCCAGAGCCCGATGTAGCCGAAGTGGACCCACTTCTTCAGCAGCGTCAACGGCCCATTGTCCTCGTCCTGCACAAACAGTGCCACGTGCAGCGACCCCGCCACGCGCGCCCGCTCCCGCTCCCACATCGGCCTCACGTCCAGCAGGGTGAACCCCTCCGCGCCCCCCACTGCAGTGCGCGCCTCGGACGAGCGTACAGCCCGCACCGCGCCCGACTGGATCAGTTCCTGCGCGCGCGAGCTGCCCGGCGATGGAGACCCTGAGGCTGACGCCCGGACCCCGAGAGCGGGGCCGTAAGACGGCGTTTTAGGAGGCTTCGGTCGCGAGGTGGGGTGGAATGTGTTGCGGAGATGGCTCGAGGGGAATTGGACCGACATGATGAGGTCGCTCACTCACTCACACTACGTTTCTTTCTTTCTTCTATCTTTCCTTGTTCCTTATTATCCAAAATGGCTTCTTCTTTCTATCTTTACCTTATTTAAAGATCACCAATATTTCCTCACTTTTCATCTTTTGTTATTAGAAAAAAAAAAAAAAACCCTTGAAAAAGTCATTTTTGTTTGAAAAAGATTTGTGTAATAACAAGAAAAGAATTGAAACTTACCCGTATATTTTTAAAAGGTTAGAATTAACTCTTAATTATATACTGAAAAAACCTTATCTGAATGACACATGACATGAGAAAATGGTGGATGACGAATTTATTTTGACTTTTTGACCTCATATTATAAAGTGGATCTCAAAAGATACGAAAGATCTCCCTCCAAACCGTACATACGACTTTCATCGAATACAATTTTCCACAAAATTCTATATGTATCTATGAGATCGAGTAACGAAATTTTGACGGAAATAAAGTAAAGAGACAAAACTGGAGAATTAAAATTTTGTCGTAGCGAAAAAAAAAAACCAAAAAATCAATTTTTTAAAATATTAGGACTTTTTACCGGAATTAACCCTCCAAGAAAATGATAAACTTGTGCAACTAAAATGTGAAGTTGCAAAGTACAGCAACATTGCAATTTGTGTGTGTTTCCTGGCCAGAATCCAGGTTTTGATTTGATGGTCTCGCAGCAATGGTGGGAGTGATGACGACGATGATGCCCGCAGAGAAGAAGCTCGCCGGCCTCCTCCTCGACTCCGCCAAATCGGCCGCCGACCTGCCCTCCAAGCTCCACCGCTTGCGCCGACTCAAACAAGCCCTCGCTCTCCAAGATTCCTCCTTCCTCCTTCCTCGTCTCTTCGACCTCCTTTCCGACAGCTTCAGCCCCGTTCGCAAGTTCGCCACCGAGTGAGCTCTCGCTCAATCAACCCTCGATTCAATCTCACGAAAATGGAATTGATTGCTTCTCTGTTTGTTGGGTTTGCATTGCAGAATCGTGGGTGAGAGTGGATTGCATCACACGGATTTATTGCCTGACATAGTTCCTGCTTTGATCTCTGTGCTGGATGATGCTACTCCGGCCGTCGTCCGACAAGTCATCGCCTGCGGAACCGAGCTGTTCCGCCGCACTATTCAAACCGTGGCGATTCAGGTTTCGAGTTGCTCGAATTCAACTTCCTATCAATTCGATATATTCCTTAATCGTAATTTGAGATGAAATGAAGTATGTAAGTTCGTGAACGGTAGGCCAAGCTACGAATCAATAGAGCGCGGTAATACTAGGCCGAGCGTTGATACCGTGATCACGCTAGTGATTTTTTAGGTGCCCTTTTATGTTTGGTTTGTCCAATTGACTCGAGGCACCGGGTGAAGAGATTTGTCCGTGTTCTCGAAGGAGCATACCTTTTATTTGTTGTTGCTATGTGAAATAAAGTATCCGGTGATCCATGTCTTTGGTGATTAGTGATTACCATTGAATTACATGTTCTTGGTGTAATCGTTGCGCGTTCCATTTTAGAATCGGTTCTGATCAGTGTCATCTTGAAGTGAATTGGATATTGACTTAGATATTGGCATTCCTTTTTCATGATTAGGGTTTGTATTCTAGTGAACTGGATGATTCACTAGTGTCATCATGGGAATGGATGTTGAAGTTTAAGGAGAAGATATTCTCGATAGCTTTTCAGGTAAGATATACAAACTATACGGCTGATTGTTGTGAACATTTTAGCTTTATCCAGAATCTTATTCATTCACATAACGAATTCGCAAGCCGGGAAGTGGAGGCGTAAGATTGCTTGCATTGAAGTTTGTCGAGGCAGTCATTCTTTTCTACACACCTGATCCTAATGGCTCTTCTGAGCCACCATCTAATGAAGGTAACATTCACTTGACCTGCATTTGGGCCCTTTGGCTTCATACATGAGTGTGCATAGTTAAGTAGGGGTAACCAGATCAGTTTTTAAACCAGTACAAGTAAAAAGCCGATTTTTCGAAATTAAAAATTTACTGGTAAGTGATAAAAAAAAAATTAAGAAACAAAGATTTTATTGATAAAAAACATTACAGTAGTAATCGATAAATTATTAAAATCATAAGATAGCCCTAAACCTAAATAAAACTCCAGAAAAACAAATGTAAAAATAGATTTTTTTTTTTTTTTTAAAGGAGACATCGATTATATATTGATAAAAGTAAATTTACAGTGCAAGGTCTGAGAATGGTTTACGATCAGATGACCCGTATACCGGTCCGGCTATATAGACCAAACTCTACCATAAAAAAGGTAGAAAAACAAGATTACTCGTTTAAGAGAGCCAACACAATCTCTCGAAAGATCCGCGAGAGAATGAATAGAAATATATAATATTGCTCTCGGTGCTTGCTTCGTTAAACATCTGTGATAATCTTCCTTGTAGAAAATACGATGGAATTCAATATATCTTGGCTTCGATCCGGTCATCCTGTACTCAATGTGGGAGATTTGTCAACTGAGGCCAGTCAAAGATTGGGTCTGCTGCTTGATGAACTCAGGTCTTCTACTGGGAATTCTCCCAGTAACTCTTCTACAACCATTGTGCTTATTAATAGGTATCGATTCAATTTTTTACTCATTAGTTCCTGTTAACAGGTCATTGTGTAGATATCAATGAAGATGCCTCGCTTTTGAGTTTCACTCATTTCTCATGTAAATTGGCCGCTATATCTCGAGATTAAACCTAGTTTAGTCAATTGCATTTCTGACTTTGATTTCAGATTCTGCTTATATTTTTGTTTAAGTGACACATAATGAAAAGGTTTAGCGTTAAGGTTTATTTTTAATCCGAATTTTATGTATGGATATTTTATTATTTTAGTTTTAATTGTTTTGGAATATATTATTGTAGCCTTTCGGCAATTGCGAAGAAGAGACCTGCATTCTACGGGCGTATTCTACCAGTTTTACTTGGCTTTAATCCGTCAACCTCTGTCATCAATGGAGTTCATGTTTCTGGCTCACATCTTGCTTTGAAACATGCATTCCTCTCCTGTTTAGAGTGTACTCACCCGGCTGCTGGGCCGGTAATAACATTTTCTACATTTTGTTTCTTCATATTTTGTTTGTCCAGTTCAATAGTATAGAAATTTCTTTCAGTGAGGACTCATTTAGGAGTAATTTGGTTTCTTCAGTGGCGCGATCGCTTAGTTGGGGCCTTGAGAAAGTTGAACTCTGGAGGAATAGCAGAGAAATTCGTTCATGCTTCAAACAGTAATGGTGAAGAAAGAGATCAGCAAGAAAATTCTCCGATCTCTGAGGTATATCTATCTATTTTCTCTATCAATTTACGTCTCGATATGTCTCACTAAACAACTCGGTAGTCACTTGATGTTATTAAAATACACTTCTGTCCTGAAGATATTGTAGAACTATAGGAAGTTAGTTGTAAATAAGTTATTTAGTCAATTATATTTTGTTATGAGCCCGGGATTGAGACCGAGTAACGGGACAACTTCTTTCTTCTTCTTCCCCTACTGTAGATCGCTGCCTTGCCGCCTGAACTGCTGCTCTCCTTCCTCGCGCCGTTTTGCTGCAGTTCGTTGTTCTAGGTTTTGGCCCTAGTGTTTGGCGCAGAAAAACAATACGTACGAGAGAGAGAATCTTCCTCAAACCCTAATCTCTTGGGAGATTAAAATCTGAATTTGGAAGTTGTTTTTCATTGATACGTATATCCACTATATAGGCAATTAACAAATTCTGAAAATCCCCACTAGAATAGGAACTAACTAAATAATAATTAAATCAAATAATCCTAATTCGACTAAGCTAAATAATACGACTAAGCAGGCTAATTAAAAACTAAATAAACTTAATAAAAGCAAAAATAAATTAACGACTTCTTAGCTCTTTTTCCTAGCCACTTGTTGTCGCTTCCGTTATCTTCCGCCTATGATACGTATACCGAAATCTCAGGTCCGTATCATTACTCCCCTCCTCGACTATGAGCTTGTCCTCAAGCTCAAGCTCCGGGAATGCCTCCAATAAAGAAGCCGCATGCTCCCAAGTTGCACTTTCCGTTCCGGTTTCCGCCCATTGCACCAAGATTTCCCGCTCCCCAAAACGATGACGTGAGCGGAGCAGTTTCGCGGGTTTCTCCGGAATTGTGTGGCCCTCGAAAACCTTCGGTAATGGTCCCATTTGTGTCGGTGTCTCTCCTTGGTGTGCCTTGAGAAGTGAGACATGGAAGACATTGTGAATGCGGGTTCCCTCGGGCATCTTCAATCGGTAAGCCACCGATCCGACTCTCTCCATCACCGGAAAGGGTCCGTAAAAACGCGGAGACAGTTTATTGTAAGCTGCCTTGGAGGCCGTGATTTGGCGATACGGGTGGAGCTTTAACCACACCCAATCACCCTCCGCAAATTCGACGAGTCGGTGGTGGGTATCGTACACCTCTTTCATCCGCCGTTGTGCCTCGACTAATCGATTCCTAGCCTCCGAGAGAAAGGCTGCACGTCGAGCTAAGGCTACATCTAAGTCCTCCACAATCGTGCTCCCGGCCGTGTACTCGAGAAGGCGAGGTGGTTCGCGTCCATAAACCATGTGGAATGGTGTCGTTTTGATAGCGGAATGAAACGACGTATTATAGACGAATTCGAGCCATGGTAACCAATCAAGCCACCGCTTCGGGTTTTCCCCCGTCATACACCGAAGATACATTTCCAAGGTACGGTTCACCACTTCGGTTTGGCCATCCGATTGTGGATGATATGCCGTAGAAAAACTAAGTGTGGTTCCGGCGAGGCGAAAAAGCTCCCTCCAAAATGTACTACGGAATACCTTGTCTCGGTCGGATACGATGGACTCCGGAAAGCCGTGGAGTCGAACAATCTCACCGAAGAATGCCTTTGCGACGGATGTGGCCGTGAACGGGTGGCTCAAAGGAATGAAGTGGGCGTATTTTGAGAACCGGTCCACTACCACCAATATGACACTCTTACCGTGCGAAGACGGGAGCGCTTCTACAAAATCCATTGAAATGTCCACCCAAATCCGATGGGGAATCGGTAAGGGCTGTAGTAAACCCCCCGGTTGTAGTGCTTCCCATTTGTTCTTTTGACAAGTTTGACACTTCGCCACGAACTCTTGAACCCGCTTCTTCCACCCCCTCCAATAGAAATCCCGCCGGATGCGCTCCATCGTCTTTTGAAGCCCCTCATGGCCGAGATTATGAAACCCGGCAATCACATCGACAATTAATGGAGAATTCTCGCCCAAAACCATCCGTTTCTTGTACCAAATCAGCCCGTCACGCACCTCCCAATGAGCTGCTAAATCTCCCGCCAAAACCCGATCTCGGAGCTCTCGTAAGGTCTTGACCGAATTGATTTCGGCCCATAGTTTGGCCGTGAAGCTAGTACTTCCAATGCCGAACGCGTGTAAGCTACATTTTACCCCTCCTTCCTCCGGCTCATCCCTCCGTGATAGAGCATCCGCTACCTTATTTAAGGAGCCCGCGCGATATTCCACCGTTAAGTCGTATCCAAGGAGTTTGCTTACCCAATGAATTTGTGGAGGCGTTGTGAGGCGTTGCTCCAAAAGATGCTTAAGGCTAGAGTGGTCGGTCCGAATAATGAATTCGCGTCCCCATAAATAGGGTCTCCAATGTATGATCGCTTTGGCGAGACCGATTAGTTCGCGCTCGTACGCCGCTAGTTTAGAGTGTCGGTCCGCTAGTTTCCGGCTAAAAAATGCAACTGGATGCCCCTTTTGTTGAAGAACCGCTCCAATACCACTTCCCGATGCATCGCACTCGACGATAAATGGTTCCGTGAAGTCCGGTAAAGCGAGAACCGGAGACTCGGAAAGTGCCTTCTTAAGCCCGTCGAAGGCTTCGGCGGCTCGAGAATCCCAATGAAAACCGTTCCGTCGAAGAAGGCTTGTCAACGGGGCTGCAATCACGCCATAATTACGTATAAATTTTCGGTAGTAGCCAGAGAGGCCGAGGAAACCCCGCACACCGCGGGTGGTGGTCGGAGGGGGCCAAGCAGTGACCGCCTCCACTTTGGTCTCGTCCACTCGCACGCCGGCGTGGGAGATAACATGCCCTAGATACCCGACCTCCGTCCGTCCAAAGGCACATTTTGATTTCTTAAGGAAAAGCCCGTGCAAGCGAAGCCGTTCGAAGACCGCACAAACATGCTCTACGTGCTCTTCCCATGATCGGCTAAACACAAGAATATCGTCGAAGAAGACCAACACGCTTTTCCGTAACATATCGTCGAACACCGAATACATTAGGCCTTGAAATGTCGAAGGTGCGTTCGAAAGCCACGTGGCCGGGTTAGACCCGGGCTCTCCGTCGAAGGTCGGAAAGTCCCCTCTCGGTATGGGGTTTTGTCCCGCGGTTCGTTCCGGCGGTTTTCCTCCTTCCCGCGTGCTTGCTCCGTAAGGCTTGACTGGCCAATTTTTTCCAGATTCGTCGTGATTTTTTCCTTTCCGCACGTGGTCGTCATACCGTACATCGCTTGGAGTGTACGGGTTTCGAGGGTAGACCGAACTTTCAGCTTCACCGTCCAGAATTCGGACATCTTGTCGGGGTAATTCCTTGACTCGCGATTCCGGCAAGGGTCGTTCCGGTGGTTCATGGGTTCGTCTCTCCCATCTCTCCATCCAATCTCGAGTCTGAGCTTCTGATTTTTCGAACATCTCCATGAGGCGTGACATGTGTTCGTTCAATCCCCCCGTAGACTTCTCCACTTCGACCGCAATTAATCCCCCCATCTTCGAAAAAATTCTCTCTTCCACTGCGTTGATCCCCTCTGTTGTAACCGCCTTCTGGTGCGCTAAAGCTCGCTGCACCTCCTCTTGTGTTGCTCCTCTCTTCGGTGACTCGCTTTTGTCCGGCGAGTATCCCCTCTTCGAATCTCCATCGGAAGCCATCGAACCGTCCTTCTCGGTTGGCTCTGATACCAAATTGTTATGAGCCCGGGATTGAGACCGAGTAACGGGACGACTTCTTTCTTCTTCTTCCCCTACTGTAGATCGCTGCCTTGCCGCCTGAACCGCTGCTCTCCTTCCTCGCGCCGTTTTGCTGCAGTTCGTTGTTCTAGGTTTTGGCCCTAGTGTTTGGCGCAGAAAAACAATACTTACGAGAGAGAGAATCTTCCTCAAACCCTAATCTCTTGGGAGATTAAAATCTGAATTTGGAAGTTGTTTTTCATTGATACGTATACCCACTATATAGGCAATTAACAAATTCTGAAAATCCCCACTAGAATAGGAACTAACTAAATAATAATTAAATCAAATAATCCTAATTCGACTAAGCTAAATAATACGACTAAGCAGGCTAATTAAAAACTAAATAAACTTAATAAAAGCAAAAATAAATTAACGACTTCTTAGCTCTTTTTCCTAGCCACTTGTTGTCGCTTCCGTTATCTTCCGCCTATGATACGTATACCGAAATCTCGGGTCCGTATCATATTTAGTGTAGTTATAACTTCCGATTGTTCCGTTGTTTGCAGTTATTAGTTTCTATTTTTTATATTGATTAATTTAGAGGATTTAGCTGAATATATATATAATCCTAATATTGAATAAAAAATAAAATTATAGAATGTTCATCATCAAGAACATATATCAACTTCACTTGTACCCATTGTTTGAAGTGCATGATGAGAGCAAAAAATAGGAATTATATCTATATATATTTCAATTCTTTCTTGTTTATAGGTGTTAATTGCTGATTTTATATTGGTTAATTTATTTATGTATAATCCCCATAATTGAATAAAATATTAGAGCATTTTATTCATCTGGAACTAGATTTATCAACTCATATTCTTGGGAATTGCAATCCATTTTTGAAGCGTACAATGATTGCAAAAAGTATGGATGATATATATTTTGATAGTTTCCTTCTTTGTAAGTATTAGATTTCTGCTATGTCAAGGTATATTTATATACGTAATCCCTGCTACTGAGTATAATATTCAAGAACTTTATTCATCTCAAACTACTTATATCATTTTCACGATTCACAGGAAGTGAAACCCATTTTTGAAGCGCACGATGAGCGCAGAAATCTTGGAAAGAAAAGATCTGGGTCACATGAGAATGATAATTCGGTTAAGGATGACGATACACCTGGGAAAAGAATGAGGTCAACCCCGAGCTTTTCAGAGGATTCATCTAATGATCTGGATAGAAATGTTTCGGATGAAATGGCTTCAGATTCAACTGGACCGGTTTACCAGCTAGTTACCATGTTTGGCGCCTTGGTTGCTCAAGGAGAAAAGGCAGTTGGCTCCTTAGAGATTCTCATTTCAAGTATTTCAGCTGATTTATTGGCAGAGTTAGTGATTGTGAATATGCGTAACCTTCCTCCAAATCTGGCCATTGTTGAAGGGGACGATGAACCACTGCTAAACATGAAAATAGCGTGCGGTGATTCCCAAGCTCAATATCCTCAGTCTTTTGTTGAAAATGTTCTTTCACTATCTACTGCCTTCCCAAAGGTAGCTTTGCAATTGGAAACTCGTCCACCGGTATTGAGTGAAGAGATGGTAAGGTTTTGTGTGTATCAACGATTCCTTAATTATTTAGAATTTGGGGTGAAAAATTAATACTAGAAACCGGCTTTGACACCGGAAATCAAATACTGAAATTTGAGTAAAAACTGTTTACCAATTTGTTTACCAGTAATAGTACTCATTCCCAGTTTTGTTAATTTAATTTGAATTTTTTTCGTTTTCATTTTTATTTTAAGCCTTATGATTAGTTTAGCAAATGTTATTTTCATTTGGATTTTGCATCTGAACATGTTATTTTGATTTAATAAAAAAAGTTTATTTATTATTTATTTTTATTTCTTGAAAACCGATTGTACACTGAAAACCGATTTTCAAGGATAATCCTTGTTCTGGTACCAGTTTTTGAAAATAACAAAAACAGAACTGATCGGGGTTTCACCCCCTAGTTAGAGTTACAAGGCTGACAGTGTTCCTTTATTAAAGGCCTATATTCCTTTAAAAATATTTTTTTTTTATTTGTATTTTTAATTCAGCTTATTGGACACTTTTAATGTATATTTCCATATAGTTGCAGAAATATAAAGGAGAAGAAGAGCGAGTAGCAGATAATGCTACAGAGATTCCGTTGCCGTCTGCTTCTTCTGATGTTTCTTCTGAAGTGGGAAAAGAATCCTTAAATTTACCATCCAATATGAATGATGATGGAAAAATCAAGAGTGAAATACCTGGTTTAGAGGACTTCAATAAAGAAATAATTAAATATAGTGGTGAAATGAATTTGCCTACGTCAGTGTCAACAGAAAGATCAGACGAGCATAGCCCGAAAGCACCGGTTTCTGATGCCAACAACTTAGTTTCTTCAACAGCGACTTCAGATAGGGATTCCCATCAAATTGTACTGCCAAAAATGGTAGCGCCAGTCATCAACCTTGCTGACGATGAGAAGGATGATATGCAGAAGTCAGCTTTTGTTCGTGTTATTGAGTCTTATAAAAATATACCGGCTTCTGGTGGTGGAGAATTACGGTCTTCTCTGCTTGCACACTTGGGAGTCGAGGTAGTAATTCTTGCTCTTTAGAGACACTAGAAATTTGTCGAGTCTAGGGGTGAAACTGGTAATTAGTTCCCCCTTTTGGCTTTGTCCTAAATCCAGATAAAGTTTTTATTTTTTGAACCGGCTTTAATTTTTTTTTTTTAAAGGGATTAGTAAAAAATTTGAAATCCTGTTCTAATTTTATCCTCTAGTAATTTGAAATTCTTTTGTATTTACTTTTGCAGTTTTGTTTGGAACTAGACCCGTGGAAGCTTTTACAGAAACATATCTTTGAAGATTATAGCAATCACCAGGCAAGTAAAATCTCATTGTTTTTCTGTTCAATGTTTATTTACAACGTAATTTCAGCTACTGATATAGGTAACACATAATAATGCTAAAAGGTTCAGAAGATAGAAAAATAGCAACCAAATAAACACTTAATTTTGTAACCTTATCTAATCTTATCCTTAATTACTGAATCCCTTCGTTTAAAAGTTTCGAACTAACCTGCTCTCAATAGATATCTCGAAGTTAAAAATTTCACCTATGTTCTGTTCTCTACTCTTGAGCTCGATTTTCTTTGGGATATTCTGTCACAGAATATCATCTGTGATATTCTTGTCGCTGTTTCAGTTTTTTTTTTCCATATATTAATATCATGAACATACATCTGATTGTAACTTATGAATATTTTCAGGGACATGAGTTGACATTGCGTGTCCTATACAGGTTGTTTGGTGAAGCAGAGGACCGTGATTTCTTTTCTTCGACAACTGCCACTTCTGCATATGAAATGTTCCTATTGACTGCGGTATGTACTCTTAAAATAGTATTTTCAAATATAACAATGATATAGGATTAGATTCTTATTTTACATTATATGCAGCTATTACTGTTGTGATTATTAGAAATATTATATTTCTAAATTAGTGGTATTCTTTAGCATGGAATTGTATTTATCTAAAGTTATTGCTGCATGGACTGTGGTATGTACTCTAAATCTTATGGTAAAAACTAAAAACAGTCCTCTTTTTATTTTTTATTTTTTTATTTTTATAATAGCAACTTATGTTAACGTGTGGACATTTTAATTGTGAGATCCATTGCGTAATTTTTCATTTCGAACGACACAATTTCAGTCATAAGGACAATATCAATTTATTGTAAAAATGGAACTGTCTAAAATGAAAGGCTTGCATCTTCCGTCTGTGTACAATGTTGAACAAAGCACTTTGTCTAGACATACATTTTTGCACGACAAGCTTTAGTGTGTATCCATGATTTGGAAGCTGTTTGAATCGTTGTGAGATTTCTTCTTCTGTTTTCAAACTCATTGTTTTGATGTAGTTGGAAACATTGAGAGATTCATTTCCGCCCTCGGACAAATCATTAAGCAAGTTGCTTGCAGAAGTTCCATATCTACCGAACAAAGTTCTGAATTTGTTGGAAGGAATGTGTTTGCCTGCAAGCTCTGACAAGGCTGAGAATGGGGATAGAGTAATGCAGGGTCTGAGCACAGTTTGGAGTCTCATTTTACTGAGACCTCCCTTTCGAGATGCCTGCTTGAAAATTGCCCTAAAGGTTATTTTTATCTTTTAACTGTCCGTATTCTTGCTACGATAACTTTAATATTTAGTAGGGGTGATTTTATTTTTATTTTTAAACTGGAAACTGGATTTTACATTAAAGACCAGATTGCGAGAAACCAAAAAGCCAAAAATTTATGTTCTTACGAACAAAAAACAACGTAAGTGTTTTTTTCTTTTTTCTTTTTCCAATTGGTAGTGTTGAGTGATGAGTCTACGCCGAACATGGGTAACCGAATTTATATCTTTATGTTTTTCTTTATGGTCTTAGGGTTATCTTGAATTTGGACATATTATATTCATTCCGATCTTGGATTTAGACATGCTATTCTGATTCTTTAATACGAACAATGGATAATTAGACATGTTATTTTGATTTGAACATTTGTTTTTTTTTTTTTTTTTTTTTTTTTTTTTACACCAATACGATTTAAAGACCACTAATTGGAAAAAAAATCGTACATCAAGGAAAAACTGGGTCCTGTTTCTATATATCGGAAACCAAATATCCTGTTTTGGTTTTGAAAATGCCACTTTCACCCCTAAACTCTGTAGTTTTTATCAATGTGGAGTGTGTGTTTTTGACATGTTATTGTTCTACTTTTACGTATGAAAGAGTGCAGTTCATCACGCGGAGGAAGTTCGGATGAAGGCTATTCGTCTGGTAGGTTGCAACATGCAGTGAAGCACTAGTTTTGCTGCCTTATTTCCTTATATATTGGCTTTTCATGCCTTTCATTTATTCACTAATAGGTGGCAAACAAGCTTTATTCTATGCCGTCCATTGCTCAACGGATTGAAGACTTTGCAAGAGAAACCTTACTCTCTGTAATAAATGGTGATGTAACTGAAAAATTGGTCGGTGAAGGACCGGTTTCTGAACTTATGAAGGTAATACTCCACCTCTGCTTGTGCTTAAAGAGAGTATTAACTCTCAGGTTTGACCATTGCAAAAATTCTGTTAAAAATACAATTTATTGATTTATTCTTTTGAGAACTTTTCTGATTATTTATTCAATAAGTATTAACTGAGATATATACAACCTAAGCTAACTTTAGGAAATAAAATTTAAACTAGTCCCTCTAATATTAGGAAAACAGTTGAGCTACACTTATAAAATTACTGACTATATATTAACCCTTTAAATTGTTTTATGTAGTTAATATATTCCTAACTTCATATATTTCTGTATGGTATAATGCTTTTTTCTTTTAGGATTCTAATTCTGAAAAAAATATGAACGATCTCCAATCTACAAGTACCAGCTTGTCTTCTGACGTGCAACAGTCATTGCTGTCAGTCTCAGAAGCCCAACGGTGTATGTCACTGTATTTTGCTTTATGCACAAAGGTCTTCTACTCTTGTTTTTTATCATCTTAGTTCGCCTTAATTGTTTATTTTCCTCTTGAAATAATGTATTGTTGAACTAAACGTCTATCTGCGTGATTTACATGGCAGAAACACTCCCTTTTCCGTGAAATATTTGTTGGCTACAAAAATGCATCAAGAACGGCTATGCAGGTTTGATTAATAACCAAGCTTACTTTTCTGAGCTAAATTACTGAATTTACTTGGCGTCCTTTTTCTCATTGCTTAAGGCTCTTTTAATTGCCCAACATTTCATTTAATGGGCCGGGCCAGGCATTGCTTAATTTAACCATAAAACATAATTAAGCATAAATATAATTTATTAATTTAAATAACATAGCTCTTATAAGAAGACATAAGTAAAAATATGAATTAAATGTGACTAATTATGTGGATATTACAGTTTTTTATTTTGGAAATAGCTAATAGGCTTAAGTTTCGATTATTCATTCAGCAATAAGAAAGACTATTCCGTTCTCACCAAACTTAACAAACTCTCTACTTATTGAACGTCTTTTGCAGGCGGTGGAACGTCATATTCCAATATTAGTTCGCACTATGGGATCATCACCTGATCTTTTAGAGATTATCTCAGATCCCCCAAATGGAAGCGAGCAGCTCCTGTTTCAGGTCCAAAAATTAATAATTAATGTTTACCTGAATATATATATAGAATATTCAACAAAATTACTTTGAAAAGAAAAAATAAAGAAAAGAGATCATGCTAAATTTTTACGGGTAATTTATCTTCATCAATATATTCTTTGTTTCTTCTAAAAACAATTACGGGAAGGAAAAATAATATAAAGATCATGCTAATATTAAAAGTTTGAACTTGAATGTGATTATATATTCTATGGTATGGGCTTGCCGGCGTTTATCCGCTTATTCACTCATCTCAAAATATCATATTAAGCTTTTTACTTTATATTTTTTATTTTACATTGGATCAGGTTTTGCATACATTGACAGACGGGACGGTACCCTCCCAAGAACTAATATATTCGATTAAGAAGTTGTATGATTCAAGACTAAAGGTAGAGTCTTGGATTTATCATGTAAGAGTATTCAATCTGCAGGCGACGGATCTGATGTGATGGCTAATTATTATTGCAGGACGCAGAGATTCTTATCCCAATTTTACCGTATCTGTCAAAAGATGAGGTTCTCTCACTCTCTGAACTATTTCCATATTCTTGTTTTCTTTTTAAGTATTATATCTGTGTTTATAATTTAGGTGTTTAAGAAAAGTTGATGAGTTCATCGAAACTTATCCGGGCTAAGCTATGTTTAGGATTATTAAGTTGGAAAAAAACTGACATATATTCTAAAACAATCTATTGTGAAACAACTAAATTAAATATCTTGATGTAATTTTGACTCAGTTGTTGCTGAGATTTCCCCAAGTTCTAAAGCTACCATCGGATAAATTTCAAGCAGTACTCGCTCGCATACTCCAGGTATCTTACCGTACAGTTATTTGGTGCATACATTTGAAATTATAATCATAGATAGGCTGTACACAATCATCTTATTTCTCTACAATCATTTTTTTCATTATTCTTCTACAATCATAGAAAGGGATACACATTATCTTTTCTCTAAATAGAACAAACCATGTTACTTTTAATCAAAATTGACAAGACTGATTAGGCTTTCTGTTAATCATCTATACAGCTTATTTCTTACATAAGCATAATACTGGCAGAAGTGTACCAAAACATATAATCAGTTAAGGCATTTAGTGTGGTACTGTTTCGTTATTTTCTTCCATTTGATAAAATCGTTTTTCCTTCCAGTCCCATATTGTTTCGGCTGTCTCTGTGCATATTGCTGTATAATTACGATTCGACTTTTGAATCTTGGACATTTTCACAATTTTTTTCTAGATTTTTTTTTGGGCGAAAGTAAAGGATTTGAGAATTTCTATCTATTATTATGTTGTTTTTTTATACGTGTGGCAGTATAAATTGGCTGTACATGCATAGGCAAGAGTTTTAATTATCGCTTTTTTTTTTATATATATATTTTCTTTATTATTATTTAGGGATATTAGAGGTATTTTACAATAAACATTGGATTAAGTTTCTTATTTTATAAATAGTGCCTCCATTAGAGATGTCTTTTATGTTTGATTGGTGGAGAATTCCTATCGAACATCATTGAAGAAGTTTCCGGTCTGATTCTCGAATTAGTGATCGGGTCCTATCACATACATGTTTCCTGAATTCCTATCAATAAACGTCGTTGTGCAGGGTTCACCACAATCAGGCCCATTTCTTGCTCCTGCTGAAGTCTTAATCGCTATCCATGGAGTTGACCCTGATAGAGATGGAGTTCCATTGAAGAAGGCATTTCTTTTCAAACTCTCACCATTTCCTTAATTTCACGTCGTAAACTCTTAGAGGTTTTGGCCCAATTGACCCTTATGATACATGGTATGTGCGCAAACGGTCCCTCAAATCAGTAAACTGCACCCATAATCCCTGTAATAAAAAAACATACTGCATTTATTTAACTTAAATCTATTAGTTTTTTTTTTTAACCAAATAAAACAAATGGGGAATATCGGTTTTCGATTACTAGGGTTTATGGGTTCAATTTTCTAACCCGAGTACCATTTACGCAATGAATATGTTGTTATGGGCGCAGTTTTCTCATTTGAACGACCATTTGAACAGATAGCAGATACATGGCTATGGCCTATGGGTGCAATTTTCTAATTTGAGGGACCAATTGTGCACATATCATGTATCAGAAGGGCCCAAAAACTCATTTTTTAAATCAGTGAGTTCACACGCCTAACTGATGATATATCATTGCAGGTCACCGATGCCTGCAACACATGCTTTGAGCAACCTCAGATATTCACACAACAAGTTCTTGCTCAAGTCTTGAATCAACTGGTTTGTGCCGAAAATCTATTTTCTTTTCTCGAGAACAATTACTTGCGGAATTGCAAATATATCTTAATTTAATAGTAAATAAAAAATTACATATATTTAATAGATTAACAAATTTTATAGTCTGCTAACACTTAAAATTAGGGTAATCAAACAATCTCTTTTTGAATAAATAGTTCTTTCGAGTTAGACACCCAAAAACTGGCTAGAACATTTTAACACCTTTAGAGATATTCAACATTGTCAAAAATATTTTCCAGAATGCCGAAGATCCATAAACTGCCATGATAATCACGATGAAATAAAACCAGAAAATTTGGAAAGAAAAGAAGAAAAATATCGAAGAATTGAAAATTTGTATATGTATATATATAAGGAGATGGAGAATTTGGAGAGCTACTACTTTTGTAAGGTTGCTTATCTTCCTAAATTATTCACAAGCAACGTTCCATGTAACCAGGTTGAGCAGATTCCTCTTTCTGTACTGTTCATGCGTACGGTATTGCAAGCTATTGGTGCTTTTCCTGCACTGGTAAGAATTCTTGAAGCAACTCTCTCACGGTTATTCATGAGTAAGATGAGAGTTTATCATAGTTTACGCAAGGGCTTTTGTCTGACTGATTTTAACACATATTTTGCGAGCATCTTCCTTGTTCTAAATTATGTATTTTACACGTTTTTTAGAAAGCTGCATTTGGTTACATTAAAAGTACAGTATTGTCAAGGTACCTTGGTTAAAATACAGAACTAGCCGATCAACTGCTTATGAATGCCTGTAATGTTTTTTCTTGTTGGGATATCTGGAAATATTAATATCTCTATAATTTGCTAGATTGATAATCTATATATATATTTTAGAAAATAACAATCAATGATTTACATGCGTAACATGACTAGAAATAATTTGGGATTATTAATTAGGATATTTATTTGGTCTTTTTAATACAATATAAGTGAATTGGAAGAGCAGCTAATATCCATTCAAATAAAACTTAAATCTCTCTTAAAAGAGGGGTACTGGGTTTTGTTAATGTTGGCAAAACTCTCCTTTCGAGATCAAATTTTGTTCGTAACACAATGGTTATTATATGACTAGAATCAGATTAAACAATTGACTCTAACTTGTAATTATATTCCTCTATTTTAGGGATTACGTATGATCTGTAAACTCTATCTATTGTGATGAATCGCTACCAAATACCGTACTTTTCAACTCGAGTAAGATTGTATAATCTCAGCTGCTAATGTTACTTACAGGTGGATTTCGCTATGGAGATCCTCTCGAGACTCGTAAAGAAGCAGGTACTTTATGACTAAACATACTGTTATATTCTGGTAAAAAAAAAATTGTTTTGTTTTGACTGGATAGACTTTGCAGATATGGAAATACCCCAAGTTGTGGGTAGGATTCTTGAAGTGTGCATTATTGACAAAACCTCAGTCATTAAGTGTGGTGCTTCAGGTTCGTTTAATAAACCTCAATTTCTTGTGTCTGCTTGTGGAATTTATCCTTTATTTTTGGTTTCTCCGAGAGAAGATCATTCCGGTAACGTGTAGTTACTTTTTCTTGGGCCACAATCTTAGTAAATTTTGAGAAGCATCACTCTCTATGATATCCACGACTTTGATTATTAGGATACAGAATTATGTTTAAACCTCTTTTATCGGATGAATAACTCTTTTTCGTGGTCAGAGATCTATTGAATAGTTTTAATTGGAGCTAGAACTTCTAAATAAAAAGAGTAATATGCAGCTATACCCAGTAAACTTGTTGCGGATTGTCGCAGTGTTCTTTTTTTTTTTAAGGCACACCGAGGCATTAGCTTCAATAATAACAACAAATTCCTAAAATCATGTATATTTTTTGCAATACATAATTCCACATAAAATTAATGAGTTACTAATTATAAGTCTTAAAATCATAAAATCATTAAAGGTTTTAAGTTTCTTTATGTGATGAGGGAAATAGAAATACAGTTGTTCGGTTCTTTTTAAAGTTTTTTCCTTATTTATTGAGAACTTAAAAAAACCCAAAGAAGTCAGTTTAATATAGCCCAATTTTGTTTAGAAAATGATAAAATCAGAGACAAAGTAAGCAAAACAGGGCCAACACCGTGAGGCTCATGTGCCTCAGGTGCTTAAACTTTCGAGGCGTAAGCCTTAGTAAAGCCTCACGAAAGTCTTACTGCGGGGGACTATATTTTGCAAGCATCTTCGTTGTTTTAAATTATATATTTTACACGCTTTTTAGAAAGCTGCATTTGGTTACATTAAAAGTACAGTATTGTCAAGGTACCTTGGTTAAAATACAGAACTAGCCGATCAACTGTCTATGAATGCCTGTAATATTTTTTCGTGTTGGGATATCTGGAAATATTAATATCTTTGTAATTTGCTAGATTAGTGATAATCTATATATATTTTAAAAAATAGCAATTAAGAGAGTTTGAAAACTATGCTTAGCCCATAATAGATGAACCTGTTGTTTATTTTATCTGTATTGGTAATTTTTTTGCAGCTTCCTCCAGCACAACTAGAAAATGCATTAAACAGAACCCCGGCCCTGAAAGCACCATTAATCGCACATGCTAGCGAGCCCGGTATTCAGTCTAATCTTCCAAGGTTTGATCAAATACCCTTTTCTCGTTTTTCATTTCAAAGTTTCCTCCACTGTCTAATTTTTGGAAGAATATATTTTGATAATGGTCATTCATTCATATATATGTGAATGATATAAAACTTCTTTTAGGAATTTTTTTTATAACTAACCCCTCTAAATGATGCAAATTACTAGCCTATATAAATACAATTACTAATATAATATCAGCATTATAAGTAACTATTTACAGCTACTAATTTAGAAAAAAATAATGAAAAGTTTGACTAATCCCTCTAAATTTTGAAAATAACTAATCTATACCAGTACAATTGCTGATTTAGTATCAGCACTATAATAAATCATTTACTGTCAGTTATGAGGAAATTCAACATGGTTAGAGTTTAATTGTTTGCGCTAAACGGTTAATTCTTATTTCCCGATTGTGAATTCAGGTCTGTACTGGTTGTGTTGGGCATTGCCTCAGATTCCCAAAGCAGCCAGCCACAAGCTGGAGAGACAACCACCGTCGATAAGGAAGTGGCTGAAGAGAAACCGAAAGAATCATCTGATGCTTATTGACATGTTTGATTTAACCAAATTCCGATATAGAGCTGCTGCCGTGTGAGGGTGAGCCTCCGGCAATTGCTAACGATGCTAAGATTCATATGGAAAGTCTACTGGAAAATTAGCAGAGTTGGATTTAAACCGATTTCACTATACTATTAGGTAAATAGTTATTGACCTGAAAATTGTGGTTCAAAAATGGTGGAATAATCAAGAGGCAAGAGGTATATCTAGAAATATTTACCTTGTCATTTTTAGAAGCTGTATTCTGTTAAGATTGTTTATAGCAGATTTAAATAGAGAACCAAACATCATCATTTTGTTACTTTCCTTCATTTATGCTCCAAAAAAAAAAAAAAAAAAAAAAAGGTCTTGCTCTTTAGTTTAGGTTAATTATATTTTATATCATATTGGCGTATTAAAATAAATAATACAAGTAATAATACGCAAACACTCCCCCTAAGCCGAACTAAACAAATAGAACATTGGCTACCGATTAGGATGACGACGTATAAAGTTTTTTTTGTCAATCTCCACCTGTTTGGTTCGATCAAGCTACTAATTTCCTCGATTGGAATGTAAAATATCCAGTAGTAGTAGACTAGACTTGTTCTGATATTTTTTTTTTCTTTTTTCTAAGAACAGCCTTAGACCTATAGTACCTTTTCAAGCTGCAAGTGGCGACGACTTGCACACGTTCACGACGTGTCGCGACGGTTTGGTCAAAATCGCGATGGGTCGCGATTTGTGGTGAAAATCGCGACGCCACGTCATTGATCCGCGCCAAACCCTATCGCCCAATCCCAGCACGCCACGTCATTGATCCGAGGGAGGGGGTTTATTTGGGTTTGTTTGTGGCAATAATAACCACTTTTGACCCGAAATTTATTACCCAACCACAATTTCTACCTACTTTACTCGAATTTCAACCTTATTTACAATTAATATTTACAGTTTTCTTCCATCTTATTGTAATATTCACAATGAATAATACAACTTTTTTTTTTAATTTCTCGTTTTACCATATTTATTTAATTGTTATTAAATTTGTTAAAATTATTAATATGTTACAAATTAATATTTATTAACATATGTTACAAATTAAAATTTAGCATAAATCAAAATTATTAATATGTTACAAAATAATATAACATACTTATATATAATTTTGAAATAAATAAATTATAAATAATAATTATAAATAATTAACATACTTAAATATAATTTTGAAATAATTAATAAAGTTTGATAATTAAATTCGGGTAAAAACTAATAAAATTAAAAATTATAAACAAATAGGTACATATGCCGCAAACAAATAGGTATTATCTCGCGATGCTGCGATGCATCGCGATTTGGCACAGTCGCGACGCATCGCGACGGTCATTTTCGCGGTTTTGGCGATTTGAGTCGCGATGCATCGCGACGTCGCCACTTGCACCTTGAGTACCTTTTAAGGTACCTCAGCATTTAATCCGCAACGTTTTGTTTTTTTTTTATTATAGGAAAGATGAATCTCATTAAATCATTCGAGTCTCTCAAACGGATGCGGCTTTAGAGGAAAGAGTACTCCATATCGAATTACCAACGACACCAGCTAAGCAAGTGTCTTGAACAAGGGTCGGGAATCCCTCCTTACAACCAGAATCACACAAAACAAGAGACTCAATGCTTGGCGGAATAGACTTCAGCAAAACTATATATCCTATGGACTTAATATTGAATCTTGGAAGACCATGCACGACTTCATTGCAACGTCTCAGACTGAAGTAAAATTGACTTACTGTTTTGAGTTTTAATAACCCCTAAACAATTCGACTGAATGCAAATCTTCGACCAACCTTGGTCATACGCCCATTCAACCCCACAATGAATAACAAAAGCTTCTACAATTTGGGGGGACAACCCGTGGCTATGGAAATTAATTCCCGACGCAAGAACTCAATTTCTTGATTGCGAGCATTAACACAATGCCATAACTGTCTCCACCACCATCAATCTCGGTGTTGACACAGATGTCAACACAACCTACCTCGGGGGACTTCCAGGCCGGAGCAGTTAGGTTGTTATCCTTCTTCGGATTCTTAGTTTTTCGTGCCTCATTAAATTCTGAGAGGTAACAGAGCGCCCCTTCAACAATTTTCTACTAGGTCGTCGATTTACTTCCATTGACCACATTATCTCTATTATTCCAGATTCACCATAAGAGAATATAAAATAATGTAGATTCGCCTGGGCTGAGAAAGGTGAGTGCCGAAGCGACGAGGGACTGGGGATCAATTTTTGGTTCAAACAGATCTAGAATACAACCAAACTAGCTAGTTCCAAATTTTTTGAATAAATTTACAACTCGAAAAACAATGTCCAACTGTCTCATGCTCAAGATGACAAAGAAGACACCTCGTATCTATCTGAATTATGCGGCGAGAGAGAATAGTACGGGCCGGCATAACCTTTTACAGACCCTCCACGTGTTCTTTAAAAGGAGAATGTATATAATGACTCGCAAAACTTAAAAGTTAGGATTGGATTTAAGGGAACATCCAATCTAAAGAGTTGCACCCTAACATTCCCATTCATGCCAAAAGATCAATTACATATTTTCTTTGAAAAAAAAAAAAAAAAACTGTTTTATTTCTAGCAACTTTCATAGTCAAGAAATATTCCAAATCCTTGTATTCAAACTCCTTAGCAAGAGTTCTCAAAATTTGCATGTCAATGTTATTGTTGATGAAGAAAAACGCCTCAAACATAAAAGCGGCCCAATTGCTCGTGTTGGGCCGGGCCCAATGTCGTCTCGTCGACTTTTGTGACTTCAGGGCTTGGGCTCCGGACTTTCGAGTCAAACGGACCCTCCTCTGTCTCGATGATCAGAAACCCGTGGCAAACTCCACTACTTGTCGCTAATAGGGCCAGGGCTTGGCCTGGCCCGGATTACAGGTTCGGGACACCAAAAACGGATTCCTGACCACCAAATAGGGGGGGTCACGGTATTGACTCTCCAGTGAACCTTGACAGATTAGACCCTCGACCGGCGTCACGGGGACAGATCCGGGTCCTCGGGCTATTCGCGTAATCTGTATATCTGCCGGAGATATAAGAATACTGGATATAACGAGCACCTCACGGACCTAGAACCTTGGCAAGGAGGGTCTTAGATCGTGCCAAGATCTTCTCCAGAACTTCTGCTCAAATGTGTTTTCCCTCTCTCGAAACCTGAACAAAACAACACCCGAGATCAGGGAGAACCGGGGGGGATACCCCCTGATTCACCTCCGACGCTCAACATTAGAGTGATATTTGAGGGGAGGCGTATTCTAGAGGGTATAGAGAGAGTTTCGGTCGAGTTCCGTTGAGAGAAAATGAGTTACCGTTTAACTGAAACCGAGCTTCTATTTATAAGAGAACCCGGGGATTCAAATGTAAATAACTTTTGACTCGGGAAGCCCCTGGTGCAAAATTATATGTTTTTTCGCATCCTCAGGACGTGGCCGATCCAACGCCGCAAAAATCACGGCGATCCGAGTTACGACGCGCCCTCACGCGCGGGGAGAAGGCGGCTGGCCGCTTGGAAACCTTGCCCTCCAAGGCGATGACGTCAGCCGATGTCATGACGCTGACATCAGCTCTTCTGGCGCGTCCAGCGGATGGGCGACACGTGGAGGGGTCAAATTGACCCCTGGTAGACCTGCAGAGCCGCTGCCACGTGGCGGTTGGCTTTTGGGGCCTGTGGGGCCCGCTCGGGTGTTTCCCGGCGTGTCCCGGAGGTCCCGGATGTTTCCCGATGCCGTTTTTTACAAATTTTATATCGATTTTGGGTATTTCGATATTTTTGGGATCATCTGGACCCTTTATTTTTCGAAAACGGGCTTCCAGTGAATAATTTGGTAAAAAAATAGGTTTATTTAATAAAGAAATAATTAATTAAATAATTTTCCTTTATTAAATAACCTTTACAAAATTAACCCATAACATTAACCCCCCAGTTTTGCGGAAGGCTTTGCCTTGTGGAAAACTATCTTTGCTCGCAGGGGGATTTTTGGTCTTTACTTTTTGGAAAGATGTACGGTGGCGTCTCTAGGATGAACACTCTGTTTACGTTCATGAGGGTGTTTCGCTAGTTACCTTACCGTCGTACGCTTTTACGGTCGCGTGGGGGCTTCCCCGTAGATCACCTGCCGTGTGTGCACGGGGGTGTCTCAGGGATAACCTGCCAGTGACGTTTTTGCGTGTGCGGAGTCGGTGTTCTTTCGAAACAACCCCCCATTCACGTTTTCAGGAGCTCTCCTGAGAGATGACCTTCCGTATTTTTCTTTTTTCGTAAAAACGGGGTGAGCATGAGAGCTCTTTTTTTATTTTTATTTTATAAAGAGGTATGGGGGCGTCCCGGGAAAAACCCTATGCTTGCGTTTATGAGGGTGTCTCATCAGGTCCCTCCCCGTCGCACGCTCTTACGATCGTGGGGGTTTACCCGTGGATCACCTGCCGTGTGTGCACGGGGGTGTCCCGGAGATGACCTGCCAGCCGTGTTTTTGCGCGCGTGGAGTAGGTGTTCCTTTGAAACGACCTCTCATTCATGTCTGCACGGTGTTTGTTCCAAGAGATAACCTGCCATATCTTCTTTTTCGCAAAAGGGCGAGCGTGTGAGCTCTTTTTATATAACGCTGAAAAGCGAAAACTTGTGCTTCGGGGAGCACTTTTTTACAAAACCAGTGTACCTTCAAGGGTACTTCTTGGAATTTTAGTTTAGTAGAAAAAGATACGAGTTTACCCGAGGATAAGCAGCTGACAGTTTCCTGGCGGCCTTGGGAGGCTAGCCGGATGTCGTGTCGTTGTGCGTGGCTTGGTGTGTCGAGTGACGCTTTGAGCACTCGGACTTTTTGCCGAGTCGGCGGGATTGTGATCCTGGCCATTCTCGTTTTTTTTTTTTTTTTTTTTTGGCGGGATTGTGATCCTGGCCTTCCACGATCTTTTTGCCTGAGTTGGCTGGATTGAGATCCTGGCCTTTCTCGGACTTTGGGGTGACCACAACACTCGTCGAGATCGTCCGAGTGACTGCGATGGCTCTTTGAGATCGTTGAGGTGATAGCGGTGGCTTTTTGCTTCGTCTTCAGGCTTTAGGCTTTGACGTTGATTTTGCACTTCGAGATCCGTTGTCACCGTGAGCCTTTTACATTTACATATGTATTTTTAAATACATATAAATATAATAGCCACCATCCGAATATATGTATATATATTTTTTTTTTTTTTTTTTTTCTCTTTCTTCTTTTCTTTTCTCTTCTTTCTTTTCTTTTTCTTCTTTCTCTTCTCTCCTTCGACAGGAGCAGGAGGCTTCCTCCTTTTTTTTTTTTTTTTCTCCTCTTTTCTCCTTCGACGATCAGAGGCTTCTTGTCTTTTTTTTTTTATTTTTTCTTCCAGCAAATGGACCCGGTTTCCTCGCTCTTGCCGCTTCCGTATGACCGCCAAAGCTTCGCCGTCGTTCACCGTGGCGATGGTGTTTCCGGGCGAGTGCTCCGGCGGAGGAGCTCCTTCGCGTGCGACGGGGGCAGCGGAAGCTCGTGAGCTCACAAGCTCAGACGGAGGGACGGCGGTGGTGAGGAGCGCAGCGAGCCCATCGATGGCGCCGGAGTTCGCCGCCGTGCGCACCGATGATGGCTGCGTCCTAACGTCAGATCGGAGGCTTCAGAGACCGATGTCGCTCGGGCTTCCTCCCTGGTCGTGCGCAAAACAGTGGACGTTGGCAGCGGCGAGGTGGTTGGGTTGCACGCCGTCGTTTGGCGTCGTAGTCTGCCTCGGGATTGATGGACAGCGGCGATGGGGTCCTTCGGCCGGGCGTTTGCAGAGTTGCCCGGTAGAATTCCCGAACTGTTGGCGAGCGCATCAGAGCACGGAACAGCGGGCTCACGTTGCGGCGGGCTCATATGCGCGTGGTTTTGCCGAGATGTCGTCGCAATCACGGCGGTGGGGATTCCGATTCCGATCATATGGAGCTTGATGACCGGCAATGATGCGACGGTGTTCGTCGATGCGAATCCGAGCTCATGGTGGCTCGGCTGTAGCGAGTGTATGACGACCGTGGTGGTCGAATTTGCTGGTAGGGACTCGAGGCTTAAACTCGTGAGCCCCTCCTTCTAGCGCCAAAATGTTGATGCAGAAAAACGCCTCAAACATAAAAGCGGCCCAATTGCTCGTGTTGGGCCGGGCCCAATGTCGTCTCGTCGACTTTTGTGACTTCAGGGCTTGGGCTCCGGACTTTCGAGTCAAACGGACCCTCCTCTGTCTCGATGATCAGAAACCCGTGGCAAACTCCACTACCTGTCGCTAATAGGGCCAGGGCTTGGCCTGGCCCGGATTACAGGTTCGGGACACCAAAAACGGATTCCTGACCACCAAATAGGGGGGGTCACGGTATTGACTCTCCAGTGAACCTTGACAGATTAGACCCTCGACCGGCGTCACGGGGATAGATCCGGGTCCTCGGGCTATCCGCGTAATCTGTATATCTGCCGGAGATATAAGAATACTGGATAGAACGAGCACCTCACGGACCTAGAACCTTGGCAAGGAGGGTCTTAGATCGTGCCAAGATCTTCTCCAGAACTTCTGCTCAAATGTGTTTTCCCTCTCTCGAAACCTGAACAAAACAACACCCGAGATCAGGGAGAACCGGGGGGGATACCCCCTGATTCACCTCCGACGCTCAACATTAGAGTGATATTTGAGGGGAGGCGTATTCTAGAGGGTATAGAGAGAGTTTCGGTCGAGTTCCGTTGAGAGAAAATGAGTTACCGTTTAACTGAAACCGAGCTTCTATTTATAAGAGAACCCGGGGATTCAAATGTAAATAACTTTTGACTTGGGAAGCCCCTGGTGCAAAATTATATGTTTTTTCGCATCCTCAGGACGTGGCCGATCCAACGCCGCAAAAATCACGGCGATCCGAGTTACGACGCGCCCTCACGCGCGGGGAGAAGGCGGCTGGCCGCTTGGAAACCTTGCCCTCCAAGGCGATGACGTCAGCCGATGTCATGACGCTGACATCAGCTCTTCTGGCGCGTCCAGCGGATGGGCGACACGTGGAGGGGTCAAATTGACCCCTGGTGGACCTGCAGAGCCGCTGCCACGTGGCGGTTGGCTTTTGGGGGCCTGTGGGGCCCGCTCGGGTGTTTCCCGGCGTGTCCCGGAGGTCCCGGATGTTTCCCGAGGCCGTTTTTTACAAATTTTATATCGATTTTGGGTATTTCTATATTTTTGGGATCATCTGGACCCTTTATTTTTCAAAAACGGGCTTCCAGTGAATAATTTGGTAAAAAAATAGGTTTATTTAATAAAGAAATAATTAATTAAATAATTTTCCTTTATTAAATAACCTTTACAAAATTAACCCATAACAGTTATAATCTCTTATTAGTATTACTAAGAGTTTAAGCAAATGTAAACCGCAGTGAAGAGCAAGTTTTGACAATTTACCTTCACCATAATCCTGAAAGTAAATGCGTAACTCCATTATTATTGGTGATAAAATTCTAAGATGATAATTTTTACCCCGATTAGTAGTATAATATCTAATCATATCAATATACGCATTTTACAGATATACCCTTTTTTTTTCTTTCTAAGATTGTATTTATAAAAAAAGATGTCACCTCGTTTAATGCTCGAAAATGGATTAACGACCATGGTTTGAGCCTAGGGCTGAACCCTATGGTTGCGTGGGTAGTAGGGGTGGAGTCAACGAGGGTTGACTAGAGGTCGTCCTAGCTGGAGGTGAATCCTTCGTCTTGGATGAGCCTCCGAGGATTCACCTCCGCGCTGTCCCTGGCGATCCTCGAGGTATTTTTCCTTCCTCTGCGGCGTCTCGGCAATGAGGAAGGACCTGCAAAAAAGAAAATATTGATGTCGTACTCCATCACCTATAGAAGAGCTGCCTACGTACCCCATTGTAATCAAGAAGGATCAGGTCATCACGTAGTTCATCGTTAACGGTAAATATGGAGGAATGACGAGGTGGTTTGAATCGTCGTTGGAGCCGATAATGACGGCGCGGGGTGACCGTCACGGATGGTGAGGGTATTACCGGCGGGGGTGCCTGAAGTGGCGGCGTAGGAGTGACTGTCGTGGATGGCGAGGGTATTAATGGCGAGGCGACGAGGGACCGACCGCGACCAGGCCGGGTCGAGGTAAAACTCAGACCCTTGGCGAGCGTCGAAACGACAACTGTCACGAACTATGTCCCTGTCGAGTGCGGACTCAAGAATGGTTGCCTAACGAGGACCCTTGATGAAAAAGTCCCTCGCTTCCTGTACGTAAAGGGAAGACGATTTCTTGAGCCGGCGAGAAGGGGATGGTGGCGCGCGCGCGCGAGAGAAAGAGAGAGAGAGAGAGTTCTGGGGTCGAATTTTGGTGAGTCTGTGGGGAGAGAATTGTGTGTGAAATGGTGAAATGAGGGCCTCTATTTATAGGGAAAAGTGTAACCACTTTTTCGCCTTTTGGGGGATGAAAGAGGAAATTCCCTTAATTTCCTCACCCAAATACCCTTGCCTTGGGTGCTTGTCGGCTTGCCTTGCCATAGGGTGGTCGTCAGGCGAGCGTATCTTGTATGTCGCCTCGGATTCTTTTGGGGGTTCCGCGAGCGTGTCTTCCGGATCCTAAGGCGTCTTTGATGCGTCCTTGATGTCCTAGTAAGTTTGAATGGTCTTGTTGCTTGTATTCTTCTTGAATTTATGCATTGTCAAGTATTGTAGGCGGGCTGCACGTTGTCGGTGGGGGCTCGCCATGCTAAAGACCTTGACGTTGACTTGGTCCAAGGAGGGTCACATCCCCAGATGAGCTTGCCTTGGCGAGGGGGGTCTTCAATGAATAAGTCAACGGGAGATTGTCCTTGCCAGAGGAGTTCCGTTGGAGGGCTCGCATCGTTGAAAGGGTCACCTAGAGAGCTCGCCTCGTCGAGAGGATCGCGTAAAGGACTTGCCTCGTCGAAAGGGTCGTCTAAGACTTTCGTGGTCGCCATCTGGGATCGCCTGGAACCTTCTAATTTTCTCTAAGGTTTAATTCCCGAATCTCTCGGGAATTTGGAAGCCATTTCGTTTCTCGGCCTCGGATGAAACCAACTTGAAGGAATCATTCCTGAAAGTTTTGGAAACATGTGTGCTCTTGAGCATCTCAATCTCAAGGAGAATTTTCTTGATGAAGTTCCACAGTCCATTTGGGAATTATGTTCGTTACGGAACTTCGAGGCTTATAATAACAATCTCTCCACATCTTCGGTTCGCAAAATCGTCGCGTTGTTGTTGTTGAGGGCGATTTTCACCTCCCTCTTCAAGTCACAAAAATAATCACAAAGAACAAGTTAACAACAATGATCAGTGAATAACTTTGATTTATCATGTCTCCGACAAGAGCTCGGTTTTCTTTCATTGAATAGCTGGACAGTTGAAGGAAAAAGGATAAAAATAGGATATGATTTGATGCCGCGCCTCGCCAGCTTCAGCGAGGCTGCCTACGTACCCGGTATACCGGGATCAGGTCATCACGTAGTTCAAAGTGGATAGTATTTCTCTTCTTCTCTCTTTCTTTCTGTTTCTCTTTGGTTTCTCTTAGCCGAATGTGCAGCCCCCCCTCCGAATGTGCCGCCCATTTCAATGGAGCTCTCTCTTAGTATTTATAGGCGTTTTGCCTTAGCTTATCAGCCGTTGATCTTCGAATGGTCTTTTCAACCCATGCCTTTTGCTGCTCTTGAGTGCTTGGCTTCGTGAGGTAGGTAGCGTACGTCAGAGCTTCATTAAATGCACGTCTTATCCCTGGCCGCTTTATGCCGCAAGAGTTATCATTGCAGTTGGCCACACTGGGTAGGTGGGATCGGTATGGGCATCATTAAATGCACATCTCGTCAGTTGTCATTCGGCTCTGCACGCTTCGTCCTGATGTCTCTCGTCGAGGCGTGGTGGGACACTTCGTCGCGGCTCGCCTTTACCCTAGCCAGACTTCATCGCGGATTAAACCTCCTCGAGGATGTTCCTTGGTTGACCATCGGTCGACGCCCCTCCTCGCCCTCATCTTACGTCGTTTTGCGCCATAATGACACGTGTTGTGTTGTGGATGGATTTGACGAAATCCAACATCAACAGTTAGTCCCCCATTTTATCAAGTGTAAACACTTGGTAAAATGAAAAACGAGTGTAACGGTGAACTGTCAAGGATGTTTGCGAACTCCGTCGACCATTTTAGTTGACGTGGTTACCCCGAGAAACTTTGTCGGAGAAACTCATCATAGTCTGTTGATCGGTGGATTCCGTTCGGGAAGCTGATGCAGAATCTTGTTGAGTTGTAACTGATTTTGTTGGGTGAAGCATCTTTCCAGGTGATGACATTTTCTTTGACAAGCTCCTCGCGACGACGAGCTCGCTTATAGCGACAACCTCCTCGCAGCCGCGAACTTCTCCCAGCGCTAGTCTTCTTCGTCAAGCTCTTCGCGACGACGAGCTCGCTTATAGCGACGAACTCATCGCAGCGATGAACTTCTTCCAGCGCTAATCTTCTTCGTCAAGCTCTTCGCGACGACGAGCTCGCTTATGGCGACGAACTCATCGCAGCGATGAACTTCTTCCAGCGCTAATATTCTTTGTCAAGCTCTTCGCGACGACGAGCTCGCTTATGGCGACGAACTCATCGCAGCGATGAACTTCTTCCAGCGCTAGTCTTCTTTCGATGACGACGCCAATGTCATGGATGCAGTAATCTTTGCCTTGCTCACGACCAACTCTTTCTTTCACTTTGCTTTTCTTCACTGATCCTCGAAGTCGACGATCGCTTCGTTGGCTCCTTGTGTGGTTATTATTGAGGGCATTTAGTGCTCTCCACAATCACAAGGATCTCTCCCTGTTTTTAGAGAAAGAGGTTCGGTTTCTCTCGTTCTTTCAACTTGGAATCTTCCTGTTTTCTCCCCCACCTTTTTGATGAGCCTTCTCCTTTATATAGAGGTTATGACCCCTCTTTATCCACCTGATTTCCCGCCTTTTGTTTGGGCACTCTCGCCTCTTTTATCTCGGCACTCTCGCCGGTGTGGGCTTGCTCGGCGCCCTAGCCGTATATATATATATTTTTTATTATTTTCTCGGGCCGGTTTGGGCTTGCTCGTCACCCTAGCCGTATATATATATTTTTTTTCATTTTCTCGGCACTCTCGCCAGTTTGGGTTTGCTCGGCACCCTAGCCGTATTTTTTATTTTCTCGGCACTCTCGCCGGTTTGGGCTTGCTCGGCACCCTAGCCGTATATATATATATATATATATATATATATATATATATATATATATATATATATATATATATATATATATATTTTCATTTTCTCGGCACTCTCGCCGGTTTGGGCTTGCTCGGCACCCTAGCCATATTTTTTTATTTTCTCGACACTCTCGCCGGTTTGGGCTTGCTCGGCACCCTAGCCGTAGTTAATATTTGTGGGTATCGATGGGCTTTATCGGGTACGAGCCGATTAGTTTCCAGGATCCCATAGGCACTCTCGCCTTTTAGCTTGGCACTCTCGCCATAGGCACTCTCGCCTTTTGTTTGGGTTTGCTCAGCACCCTAGCCGTATTTTTTTACTTTCTCGGCACTCTCGCCGGTATGGGTTTGCTCGGCACCCTAGCCGTATTTTTTATTTTCTCGGCACTCTCGCCGGTATGGGTTTGCCCGGCACCCTAGCCGTATTTTTTTTATTTTCTTGGCACTCTCGCCGGTTTGGGCTTGCTCGGCACCCTAGCCGTAGTTAATATTTGTGGGTATCGATGGGCTTTATCGGGTACGAGCCGATTAGTTTCCAGGATCCCATAGGCACTCTCGCCTTTTAGCTTGGCACTCTCGCCATAGGCACTTTCGCCTTTTGTTTGGGTTTGCTCGGCACCCTAGTCGTATTTTTTTACTTTCTCGGCACTCTTGCCGGTATGGGTTTGCTCGGAACCCTAGCCGTATTTTTTATTTTCTCGGCACTCTCGCCGGTACGGGTTTGCTCGGCACCCTAGCCGTATTTTTTATTTTCTCGGCACTCTCGCCGGTATGGGTTTGCTCGGCACTCTAGCCGTATTTTTTATTTTCTCGGCACTCTCGCCGGTATGGGTTTGCTCGGCACCCTAGCCGTATTTTTATTTTGCCAGTATGGGTTTGCTCGGCACCCTAGCCGTATTTTTATTTTCTCGGCACTCTCGCCGGTATGGGTTTGCTCGGCACCCTAGCCGCATTTTTATTTTCTCGGCACTCTCGCCGGTATGTGTTTGCTCGGCATCCTAGCCGTATTTTTTTTTTCTCTTAGGCGCTCTCGCCTATTTCTTTCTTGCTCGTGGTCTTGTCGACCATCTCCATGCTCCTGGTTTTGTCCACCATCCTCATGCTGCTGGTTTCGTCGACCGTCTTCTTTCCTCCGGTCTCGTCGACCGAATTCGAGCTTCCGGTCTTGTCGACCATCTTCTTGCCTCCAGTCTCGTCGACCATCTTTTTTCCTCCGGTCTCGTCGACCGACTTTGAGCTTTCGGTCTCGTCGACCGTCTTCTTGCTCCCAGTCTTGTCGACCGACTTCGAGTTTCCTCCGGTCTCGTCGACCGACTTTGAGCTTCCGGTCTCGTCGACCGTCTTCTTGCTCCCGGTCTTGTCGACCGACTTCGAGCTTCCTCCGGTTTCGTCGACCATTTTCTTTCCTCCGGTCTCGTCGACCGACTTCGAGCTTCCGGTCTCGTCGACCATCTTCTTGCTTCCGGTCTTGTCGACCGACTTCGAGCTTCCTCCGGTCTCGTCGACCATCTTCTTTCTCCCGGTCTTGTCGACCGACTTCGAGCTTCCTCCGGTCTCGTCGACCATCTTCTTGCCTCCGGTCTCGTCGACCGACTTCGAGCTTCTGGTCTCGTCGACCATCTTCTTGCTCCCGGTCTTGTCGACCGACTTTGAGCTTCCGGTCTCGTCGACCAACTTCGAGCTTCCGGTCTCGTCGACCAACTTCGAGCTTCCTCCGGTCTCGTCGACCATCTTCTTGCTCCCGGTCTTGTCGGCCGATTTCGAGCTTCCGGTCTCGTCGACCGACTTCTTGCTCCCGGTCTTGTCGACCGACTTCGAGCTTCCGATCTTTTCGACCGACTTCGAGCTTCCGGTCTCGTCGACCGACTTCGAGCTTCCGGTCTCGTCGACCGACTTCGAGCTTCCGGTCTCGTCGACCATCTTCTCGCTCCCGGTCTTGTGGACCGACTTCGAGCTTCTGGGCATCCTCCGCCATCTTTAAGCTCCTGGTCTTCGAGCTTCTGGTGGTGACGTCTCCGTTGATCCTCGAAGATGGTCTCCGGTTGGCGTTGGGCGTCCTTTGGTGATGGCGGGTTTTCTTTGGTGACGAGTTCCTCGAGTTCTCTTGGTGACGAGCTCCTCGGGCTCCCTTGGTGACGAGCTCTTCGGGCTCTGCTTGGCGATGAGTTTCTCGATGAGGCCCCCTTGCTCATGATTTCTTCGGTTATCGAGGAAGTCTCCTCGCTCCTGACCTCTTTGGTTGTCGAGGAAGCTTCGTCGATCTGGACCTCCTCGGCTGTCGGGGAAGTCTCCTCGGTATCGAACTCTTCGGTTCCCGACGTGGTTCTTCTTCTTGGCGACGTGGTAGGCCCCACGTCTCAAAATTTATCACGCGCGTGGTGCATTCGAGATTCTTCGATCTTTTTCGACTCCTCTTGGTCTCATCGATGGACCATCTCTTCCTTATTTATTTTCCTTCTTCTCGAATTGCTTCCTTTTGCCTCTCGACTCACGCTTCTTTGCCAAGATCGCTGCTTCCTTCTCCGGTCACAGCCCCTCTTCTTCCATGGGTAGAAGGTTTCAGCCACCTTATTTTCTGGGCGTCTCTCCTTTGACCGGCAGAGGCGTAATCCATGAGGATGAGCCGTCGGTTACCCTCTGCTTCTTCTTCCGCCTCCTCTTCCCGTTCTAGACGACGGGGCATCTCTTCCATCCCCGTTCTCCCTTTTCCATGCTGCTTTCCCTTGCTTCCTCTTTCCTTAATCTTCTTCTGGGCTAGCGTTTCTTCCTCTATCTCCATGAAGAGCGTCGCTCTGTGGAGTGCGTCCTCGATCGTCGACGGACGCATTTTTATCAACTCCTCGCGGAAAGGAGCCAAGTATCACAGTCCATGCTTCAGCGCCTGGATTGCGACGACGTCGTCGAGCCCCGGGACTCTAACCATGACGTCTTTGAATCTTCCGACGTACTGCCGGAGGGTTTCTTCTCGTCCCTGTGTGAGATTCCACAAGGTTGTGACGATCGCCTCATTCTGTACGTACATTGAGTAGTGCCGCAAAAGTATGCGACGAGCTCATCGGAGTCGCTGATGGATTGCGGTGGTAGCTTCGCGAACCAATCGCTTGATGGACCTTGCAAGTTTTCGACGAAGAGATGACACAGGATAGCTTCCAGCTTTGCTTCCTCGCCGCCTATACGCTCCGTTGCGATCCGGAAAGACTTTACGTGGGTGTTTGGATCCGATGTTCCTCTATTATTGCGAGAGCCTGACCTTTGGCAACTCTCCTAGCTCCACGTTGCGGATCTTCGCCAAGAAAAGAGTGATTCTAGCCTCCCTGACCAATCTATCGATCTCAGGTGTCGCGCTCGTCGCCATGTGCACCTGCGATGCCACATGTCCCATCTTTGCCTCCATGCTTGAAGACATTTCCCTCATCGCTCTCCGGACCTCCTCCTGGACTGTCTCCGCTATGGTGGTTGCCAAGCCTCCTTGCGGGTTCGTCATGGTTACCGGTGTCACGCCGGCAGCGTTGAAAAGATCCCGGTTGATTGGCGGCGCTTGCGACGTCAGGTTCCCTTTCTCTATTTCGGCTGTGGCTCTTCCTTCTCCTCGAGCCGAAGATCCTGTGATTGTGCTCTCCGGACCTTCCCTTCTTTGGCTCGCAATCGCGCGATCCAGGAGGGCAGCGAGTTGCCCGTTCCTCTCCTCCTGCTCCCCCGCTTTCCTGGCCACCTCCTCGGCCATCCTCGTCGCTTCTATCGCTTTCGCAGTAGCTTCGGCCAACTGCTGTTGGAGTCTCTCCATGGCTGTGACCTCGTCCCCTTCGTTGCTGGCGATGGTGTCACTTGATGACATCTCGCTCCCTCAAATTCCTGGTTGTGAGTTAGAAAGAAAACAAAGCCCCTCGATGGGCGCCAAACTGTTGAGGGCGATTTTCACCTCCCTCTTCCAGTCACAAAAATAATCACAAAGAACAAGTTAACAACAATGATCAGTGAATATCTTTGATTTATTATGTCTCCGACAAGAGCTCAGTTTTCTTTCGTTGAATAGCTGGACAGTTGAAGGAAAAAGGATAAAAATAGGATATGATTTGATGCCGCGCCTCGCCAGTTTCAGCGAGGCTGCCTACGTACCCGGTATACCGGGATCAGGTCATCACTTAGTTTAAAGTGGATAGTATTTCTCTTCTTCTCTCTTTCTTTCTGTTTCTCTTTGGTTTCTCTTTGGTTTCTCTTGGCCGAATGTGCAGCCCCCCCTCCGAATGTGCCACCCTTTTCAATGGAGCTCTCTCTTAGTATTTATAGGCGTTTTGCCCTAGCTTATCAGCCGTTGATCTTCGAATGGTCTTTTCAACCCATGTCTTTTGCTGCTCTCGAGTGCCTGGCTTCGTGAGGTAGGTAGCGTACGTCAGAGCTTCATTAAATGCACGTCTTGTCCCTGGCCGCTTTATGCCACAAGAGTCATCATTGCAGTTGGCCACACTGGGTAGGTGGGATCGGTATGGGCATCATTAAATGCACATCTCATCAGTTGTCATTCGGCTCTGCACGCTTCGTCATGATGCTTCTCGTCGAGGCGTGGTGGGACACTTCGTCGCGGCTCGCCTTTACCCTAGTCAGACTTCATCGCGGATTAAACCTCCTCCAGGATGTTCCTTGGTTGACCATCGGTCGACGCCCCTCCTCGCCCTCATCTTACGTCGTTTTGCGCCATAATGACACGTGTTGTGTTGTGGATGGATTTGACGAAATCCGATATCAACAGTTGTGCCAATTATCCTTTGGAGTATGTTGATTTACACAAAAATAGTATTGATGGGCCATTTCATGATTTTACACTTTATCCATCATCGATTAGTCTTTGGCTTCAATCAAACCGATTGGTCAGAATAGTGTCTGAAAGCCTTAGTCAACTATTAAAGTTTTTTTTGTCAAGAACTATCGAAGTTAAATACGTTGGATTTGTAAGAAAAATTGATCGAAACTGTATTGACAGAGGCTCACTTGTTAAATTTGTTCAGCCTAAAGTATTTGGGTCTCTCCTCTGACTCGCATATAGTTTTGAACTTTAGTTCCTATTGGATTCCTTCATTTCAGGTTGAGTACATCCGTCTTAGATCTTGCAAGTTTGGTCCTAATTTTCCAAGGTGGCTTCAAAATCATAAGAGTTACATGGAGCTTGACATATCGAATTCAGGAATTTCAAATTCTATTGCCAGCTGGTTTGGGAATCTTCGGAAGTCGGCGGTGTATCTCAACTTATCCAACAACCAAATCATGGAAACAAATCAAGATTGCGATACGGGGTTCAATGTAAGCTACTTCAACTCGTCATCGTCGAAGTGGATACCTTCAATTTTTGTTGATTTGAGCTCAAATCTTCTTAAAGGTTCGGTACCCTATTTTTCAATCAACAAGTTCGTCCTCCGAATCTCCAAGAACTATTTTTCAGACATAAATTCCCTATGCATTAATTAACACCACACCATTGTCTTTCCTTGATATTTCGTACAATCAACTATTCGGTGAGCTTCCTGATTGTTGGATGAACGTAGCAAACTTGGGAGTTCTTTTTTTTGACACATAACAACTTATTGTTGGACATGTGTGTCCTTAAACAAGATATTTTATCCATTTGTAAAAGATTATGACAAGTCGTTGAATAAATATGGTGCTTATTATGATAATCTTATTATAGTTTCTGGTAGAGTAAAATAGAATGTTTGATCCTTAGTTCATAAAGGATGCAATTATGTTATTATTATCACAACAGAGTCAATGTGAGGAAGAATTAATAATCATAATAAATGAACTTAAAATGTCTGTGACCTGATTAACTGGATGGGAGTCCATTAATCGTATAAGGTCATTAATATGACTAAGTGACAATCCTATTCTGGTTTTTGTGTGTGTCACACTCACTAGAAGTGCATTAAGTATGAAGTGTCTTTATACTGGACCGGACCTAATTTAAACTCCGAAAGTTATCATATAAGACCGTCACTGATAATTTGGAGTTGAGTCACTAGTAGATGATCAAATGGATATTCGATCTAAGTCGAGATTGAAGTCGGACGGTGCTCGGACCTTCCTCTGGGGTAGTCAGCGATTCCTCGGACCTTCATCAGAGATTCGGCGGTTCCTCCGGTGAGCCGGTGGGTCGAGGGCAAAGACGGGAGTCGGACGACGCTCAGACCTTCCTTTGGGGAGTCGGTGATTCCTTAGGCGACTCGGGCATTCGTCTGGCGCTTCCGCTCTAGCTAGCTCCTCCGTTCCGAGCTTAGTCGGATATTTATACCAAAATATATATGTAGAACAGAGAAAACAGTGTTTATCGCTATATAGAGCGTTTGAAGCGGAGTTAGCATTTGAATGAAATGAAACTCCTATTTATAGGAGGGGCCAGGGGCCTAGAGGCAATTCAAAATTACTTTGTTGGCCCTAGGACAATTAAAATATTGTTTTGTGGCCTTTAAAGCCTGTGGGGTGCCTCGGGCGTCTAAACGCGCCCACGGTCGTCGCTATGCGTTCCGGGCGATCCCAATAGCTTAACAGTGCCTATGGGCGTCAGCTGGGCGTTATTTGGTATCCTCGGGCATCCACTAAGCTCGTAGGGGCCTATGTGTAATTATGCCTTTTTTGACCTGGGTGCCCATAGGTCGCCTTGGGCGTTCAAACGCTTCCGTAATTGTCGCTATGCGTTCCGGGCGCTCCCAAAATCTTATTAGCGGCATATGGGCGTCGACTGCGCATCACTTGACGCCCCCGGGCATCCATTAAGCTCGTAGGAGCTTATGTGTAATTATTCCCTTTTTGAGTGTAGGTGCCCACAGGTCGTCTCGGGTGTCCAAACGCGTCCCTGACCGTCTCTTTACGTTTCGGGCGTTCCCAATAGCTTAACGGCGCCTATGGGCGTCGACAAGGCGTCATTTGGCGACCTCAGGGATCCATTAAGCTCGTATAGGGGCTTATGTGTAATTTCCCTTTTTGAGCCTGGGTGCCTAGATCGCCTCGGATGTCAAAACGCGTCCCTGATCATCTCTATGCGTTCCGGGCACTCCCAATAGCTTAATGGCGCCTATGGGCGTTGACTTGGCATCGTTTTGCGTCGCTGGGCATCCATTAAGCTCGTAGCGACTTATGTGTAATTATGCCCTTTATGAGCCTGGGTGCGCACAGGTCCCCTCAGACGTCCAAACACGTCCCTGATCACCTCTATGCGTTCCGGGCGCTCCCAATAGCTTAATGACGCCTGTGGGTGTCATTTGGCGTTGCCGGGTATGTGAGTTAGATAACTGGGCCTCTGGGCATGTTTTTTGGGTTGAGCCTTAACTTTTTTTGTCTCCGAAAAATACCCATAACACCCTGTATGATCATTTTTCAACGAAATTTAAGTTTAGAAATATATGTCACTTCTGTTATACGTACGTGCTTAAATCTATATATATTTTGCCAGTTAATTATGCGTGTTACTGGTTACAAGCTCTTAATAAGACCAAAGTTGGTCATTATCAACGAACAAAATAAGTTCATATAGGCATTGATTTTTCATCATCAACCAGTAGTCCGGATCATAAATATATTATAAAAATTACGAAGAAAATGTTTAGTTTTTTTATTATTGGGTAATTCTCGAAATGGCATTATAGCATAATAGCCAAATACGAAGTTGATATTTGCTAAATAGCCAACTTTTGGTTTATATTTAAGCATAGCCAATTAACACCCTTGATTATCACATTTATACATTTTGATTTTAATATCCAATTATAATTAACAAAATACCTTTCCGCTAATAAATTCAAATTTTAATATTAACAGTTAATACATCTATATACGGTTATAACTTCATACTGTATAAATTGTGAACATATATATGAAGTTTGTTAATCTATAAACGGATAATACTTGTTTATATAAATTCATAAACTGTTAAATACTTGTTTATATACATATATAAACTGGTAATACAGCTGGATTTAAATTATCAAACGTATTTTCTAAAGATTATGTATTTATTTATAAAATATTTTCCATGTTTATAGGCATTATCACGTTTAATATTTAAAATAATATATAATATAAAAGTAGTCACAAATTTTATACGTGACTAAAATTAAGGATATTTCCTATTTAATTTTTGAAAATTAAAATCGAGATATTCCACGATATAGGGAGCATTTTTTTAAACGCATATTTTTGGTATATTAACCGTTAATTAACTATTTTATCACGTTTAATATTTTAAAAAAATATCAATATTAATATCAAAGTAGTTACAAATTTATACGTGGCTAAAATTAAGGATATTTCCTATTTAATTTTTGAAAATTAAATCGAAATATTCCACGATTTAGGGACCAATTTTTTAAACGCGTATTTTTGGTATATTAACCGTTAATTCGTTACAATTTTAATCGTATAAAGAAAGATAATTAAAAAGGTAAAATAGGAATAAAAACTGATATTAAAATGTCACCTCATACATATTGGCTATTTGAGAAAGATAAAGTAAAAGTTGGCTATTTTGCTAATCAAACGTTTCTATTTGGCTATCGGGAGCAATTTCTCTTCTCCAAAATACCCTCTTCTACGAATAAAAATAAAATATTTTATTAACTCTGGCATATTAAATTAGAATATATTCCTACCGAATAATATATTTATTTACGAAAACAATACAAGTTTATTTTGCTGCTTTTAAGAAATACTAAAGTAAAAGCCAACGTACCTGCAGCAATAGAAAAATAGAAATTCAACAACTTGCAAAACACTATTCCATAAAACATAAGAACTCGTAAATTATTTTTATTCAAAATTTTATAAAAACAAACGTACTGCATATGCCGCAAAACCCAATAAAATATCCAATTGCTGCACTGATGTAGATTCCGGTTGTTATAAGATCATCCCCGTCTTGGTCTTCATGAGAATCTTTGTTGGGTTTGGAGTGGGTCGGTTCTTTATCTTCTTCTCCTGGACATTTTCGTGGAAGTGGAACTCCACAGAGTTTGGGATTTTCTTGATAAGCAGAGGCTTCACGGATCTGGAGCTGAGTGCCGGTGGGAATTTTTCCCGATAAGTTGTTACTAGACAAGTCTAGTATTCCCAGGCGATCTATCTGTGAGAGACTCGAAGGAATTCTTCCAGAAAAGTGGTTCTTCGATAAATCGAGAGCATCCAATGATTGCATCCGACCGATATCCTCAGGGATTCGACCCTTCAGATTGTTTCTCGAGAGGTTCAATGATATCAAACCGATAAGCTGAGTGAGTTCTTTTGGAAGCTCACCACTCAACATATTGTTGGATAAATCCAAACTCTTCAGAAGTTGTAGGTTTTCGAATTCTCTCAATGATCCTTTCCATTGTGCGGTCAGCTTTTCCTTAAATTCACCTTTGTTAATTTCCATGGAATCTCCGTGACTTTCGGGTCTCGCGTAATGCGGTTTCACGTAATGCGGTTTATGTACGCCCTTAATGTGTCTCATTGATGTAAAATAGCCGAAACAAGATGGAATCTCTCTTGAAAGATTGTTGGAAGACAAGTCCAACACTTGGAGATTGTCTAGTTGACATAACTCACGGTGCAAGTTTCCTAAGAAACTATTGGATCGTAGACTTAGAATAGCGAGATTTTGTAAGCTTTTCCCAATCCATGTTGGTATTTCGCCAGTAAGTTTGTTTCCTCCAGCGTCAAATACCAACAAGCTCGTACATTTCTCTAGCGATGCAGGCAATTTTCCTGAGAAACCATTGTTCGCCAATTGCAGTGTTCGGATGGAAGTCATGTCTCCAATGGAATTTGGAATTTCACCTGTAAACTTGTTATTTCCCAGAATGAGTATTTCTATATTCTTCACATTTGACCAACAGCTTGGAAGCTCGCCAGATAATTTGTTGTGCGAAATGTCCAAAAATTCTAACGGCGTGCGCATGGAAAGATTACAAATGGAACTTATGTCTGAAAATTTGTTCTGGTGGAGATTGAGCCCACGCACGCGTAGTAGTAGAAAAGGCGGAACATGGCCTTCTAGTTGATTTGAACTCAAATCAATATGAGTAATTGGATCACTGAAGTTCCAGATTATATTAGGAATCGTTCCCTTTAGCTCATTGTTTGACAGATCAAGACTTGCTAACTCGTCAGGAGAGAGATTATTCCAAAACCGATTCGGAATATAATCTGAAATCCCGGAATGAGACACGTTGAGCACGACGTACTTCTTCTGCATCTCGAGCCATCTTGGAAAACGGGGACCCAATTTGCAGGATCCGAGGTGTATGTACTCCAATTGAAAAGTTGGAATCCAATCAGAAGAGATATCCAAAACTATGTGCTTATTGAAAGACAAATCCAAGTAACTTAGACTCGTGAGTTTCTCAAAATGAGCGTCAGACATGTCAGCTTCAATGGAATTGCTAGATAAATCGAGAAACTCCAACTTCGAGAGTTTCCCGATACTCTTCGATACATCCCCGCTCAGTCGGTTTGAGCTTAAATCCAAATGAACGAGAGAGAAATTGTCACACCTTGAAGATGACTCTGGGAATCGAGTGCAAATTTCCCAAACGAGTTCCGAGAGTTCGCCTTGAAGCATGTTGGAACCAAGATTCAGATGTTGGAGAGAGGTCAACTTGCCTAATGATTTTGGAATGAAGCCTGTGAATCGGTTATGGTGAAGATCGAGGTAAGTCAAGGAATTCAAGCTCCCAAGAAACTCAGGAATGGAGCCTCCAATATTGCTAAAAGAAAGGTCGAGATACGAAAGAGAAGCCATATCCGCAGAGCCTTCTGGAACGGACGCTGATTCGAAATCACAGAACGAGATGTCGAGGTGAACAAGACTTGGGCTGTAGTTGAACAGCCACTTTAATGTTGAGTTAGTGAGATCAAAATTCCAAGAAAGGTCGAGGTAGGCAAGACGTTTCGAAGTATTAGCGGAGGACAACTCAGACGCGTCTTGAAGGAAAGAGTAATACAAATCCAAGTAAGTCAAAGAAGGCAGATTATTGACTACGTGAAGCCAGTCACGATTGGCTATCATATTTGTGATCCGCATATTGAGCAATCTCAAAGACGACAGGCCCGAAGCCCACGAAAGGCTTCCTATTTTCATAAGAAAATTGTGGCTGAGATCAAGAACTTGCAAGTTCGAAAGGTTTCCCAGCTGGGCCGGAACTTCTCCGGTCAAGTAAACGTAAGAGAGATTGAGGTACCTTAATCCGGCGAAGCTTCCCACAGAAATTGGGATGGATTTATAGCCAAAGTGGACGTGACTGAGGTCCAAATAGCTCAAATCTCTCAGCTCAGGCAACGAAGGACTGGTCTGATTATTGTCTTTGATAGAGATTAAGGTACCGCCTTGCAGTCTCAAACTCTCCGGCGAGAGATCGAGCGCTACAACGCGTCCAGTTTCGTTGTTGCAGCGGATGCCGATCCATTCGCAGCACTCTCTCTTTGATTCATCTATGCCCCAATTCGAGAGGACGATTCCGGCATTATTTCTTTCGTACCAATTCTGACCAACATAAAGACTTTCTTTGAACTTCAGCAACGCCGTTCTTTCGCCGTCTTTACACCGAATTCTCGGCCTCGTAGTTTCCGAAGCGCCTACGGTCAAGAAGATCGAAAGCGCGAAAAGCACAACGATTTTACGTAACAATGTTTTCATCAGTGAGGTCAGGATCGACAACATATGAACAACAGATGTTTTCACGAGAGGATATCAATTGTTCGTAAATTTCGGTTGATGATGTATCCAAGGCAATTTAATTTGTAAATTATTGGTCAAACTTGTCAACAAATTACTGACACGTTGGTCCCGCCATATTTCTGGCAAACATACTCCAATAATAAATATCATTTGATCAATAATAAATATCTCTGTAAATTAGAAGTGGACTTTAGTCTTCTTATTAGTCAATTACGTATTGATCACGTAAAAGGATGGTTGACTTGAGAGGCTTGCATAGTTGACTAGCACACAAAAAAGATCGCTATTTCAAATTTTCTAGTAATATATATATACTAAAAATAAATATCATTTGTTAACATATAATTCAATTTGTAAATCACATGCTTTAGGGGTTAATACGCATGTGTTAGAATATAATTACAAATGAATTCAAGTACAACACATGCACAAAAAAATAGTTTTTACAGTTTTTTTGTTTTATATATAAATTGTGTAATAATGTTTACTTTTAACTTTGCCATCAAATGAAATGCAATCAGGAAAATGACTCGAGTACATTGAATTCTTGAAATATTTGACTGATAAATTTATTTTATTCATGTTGTGCTTTCACTACAGTTACGAGTCTGATCGACTTTGAAATAAAAGTCTTGGTCAATATTGGATTTGGTCGACATTGGCAACCCAAATTAAACGCGTACGCAAGAAAAACATGACACAACAATCAATGTGTCGGTGTGACTTTTGCCTCTTTCGTCTCAAAATTGATGCAAAAGTACATGCAAATCATGGAAAATGCAAATTAAAGCCAAATTCTTCTCAATCTCCATAACTTTTTTTTTTTCATATATTTTGATTTTATTATTTATTGTTTATTATTATATTTAACAAATCAAGCCTTTAAGTTTGTGTGATTGATAGCATCAATCGTGGGCTATATTTTAAATTTATTTTAGTAGAATATTTTATCATTAATTAATGGTATTAGCCGTGGGGTATTTTAGGGATGTATGTTTCAAGAGTTTTGATGTTTTCTATATATTTGTAATTCATAGAGTGAAACATTAGTTGATGATTGAAAAGAAAATTGAGCTTGATAGTTTATTTAAGAAAATTTTCGTTTTCTAGCTTTGTTCGGGCTACATCAGTTGGTATCAGAGCCAACCGTTTCTGGGCAGATGGCGCCGAAGAAACTGGTCGTTCATGACGCTTTCCTAGATGACATGGTGAGACATGAAGATTTCGACGGATTGTGCGCTCAAATGGAGCTGTTGTCCCGAGCACTGCAAGCGTTGTTGCAGGAACGCGCGGAGCACCAATACCTAAGGTTGTGCCTGAGGGGAGGCGGAGAAGGTCCGCGCCTTTAGTACAAAAAAAAAAATTATGGGCTCCCAAAAAATCAAACTTGAGGGCCCCAAAATTACTTAATTAACTTTTTTTTTAATTAAAATCACTAATATTATATAAAAGGCCCAAAAAAAAATAACAAGTAAAATCACTTAATAACTTTAAGATTTGGGCCCCTAATTCTCAAGTTTATTAGGGCCCCTAATTATCACTATACTCTCTAAATTTTATCATGACATTGATTCCCCCTTTTTACTATAATATTCCTCAAATTCCCTTTATTGTTTGTTAATGGGAGCAAATAAATTTATCAAGATAGGAATGAAAATGAGAATGAAGATATGAACGAGAATGAAGAAATCAGTTAATCTAGAATGAAAATGTGAATGATGATGAAGAATTTGGTGAATCTACGAATAAGAATGAGAACAAAAATGATAACGAGATGGAGAATGGGGATGAAAGTGATACAAGTAACTTATGTTTTGAAAGAAAAAAATGACCCTAAAACACGAATGCAATGAATAAAAAACTCATAGAATTTTTAGTTGAAAGAGGTCATCAAAAAGGCGTTAGTAAAATACTTCCTAAAGATGACTCGGATAGGTGTTTCTCTTCGTTTCATTATTTGCCAGCTTTATCGAACGAAGAGAAAAAAGACAGAAAGTGACTGGTTTATTTATTTTCTCTAGATAATTTATTTTGTTTCTTCGTAAATTGTTTGATAATCAACAAAATGTGGGTCAATTAGTTGAAATGGGCTTTAATGACAAGCAATATATCTAAACGACTTAATATTCATAATAAAGTAGAGGGTTAATGACGGCAAAAATACCCAAAGTTTGGTCAAAGAATCCCTCGTGTACCCAAAGTTTAAAAATAGTGGTAAAAATACCCAAAGTCGCATTTGGGAGTTGACCAGTCAATTCTCGTAACGCCGTTAACTTAATTGTTAACTTTGGCCACACGGACAAACGTGAGTTGCTGACATAACTATTGCTGCCACGTGGACGAGCCCACATCAGGCTCGTTTACGACAAAACAACGAATTAAACCCCTAGCTAATACTATTTAATACAACGAATTGAACCCCTAATGATTACACTTAACAAAACTGATTTGTCTACGTGGCTAGAGTTAACAGGTAAGTTAACAATGTTACGATAATGGAGTGGTCAACTCCCTAAATGTGACTTTGGGTATTTTTGCCACCACTTTTAAACTTTGGGTACACGAGGGGTTCTTTGACCAAACTTTGGGTATTTTCGCCATCATTAACCCTAAAGTAGACAACACATTAATGTCATGAATAGTCGGCTGGATTACGATAACAAATTGATTGATTGATTGATTGAAGGCCGAACATGCCAATTGTCAGGAAGAGAGGAGTCGATGTTTTGAATTACATATAAGAATTGGATTGTAGTTATCCAAATGATTGGATTGCCTATCGAATTATAATAACCAATTCAGTCACAGTTGCGCATGAAGAAAGAAATTCTCAAAGTTAAAATTGATCAAGTCTTATCTTCGATCAACCATGTTCCAATATTAGTTGAGTGGTTTATCTACATTGTTTATCGAAAAAGACATGGTCGAGAAACTCGATTATATAAAGTTGATTTGTACTTTTTCATCTAAAACTTCTAGGCGTACGCGTCATATTTGAATGAGAATTTATTTATTATATGAATATTAATATACTTCTGCATCAAAAGTAAATTTTTTTATTGCGGTAACAAAAAAATTTCTCGCCTAGGGCCCCGAAAATCTCAGGCACGGCCCTGACAACACCATCGGCGACGCGAATTTGACAGGGAGGATGATCGCGAGAATCCATACGGGTGGAATTACAGGAACTACGGTCACGAAATGTGTCTATGTGAGGCAGTTCCGAAGTTTGCGTAGTGGGAAGCGGCATTCAAAGTGGTCATCCTGGGGTACGACGAGACGATGTACGAAGATGTGGAACACGGCGAGACTGTGTACGACAAGTCGGTGTATGGGGAGGAGGAGTACGAAGAACTCATTTACGACAAGGAGCACCACATCGCCATGTATGACGAATCGGAGTACGGCGAGACGGAGTACAGTGATAGCGTGTCAGACGAGTTGGAATACGGCGAGGCCGTGTACAACAACTACTTGTACGGCGAGGCCGCGTACGATGAATATAATGAAGACAATTTTGATATTGACGCGAGAATATCGCTCTCGTTGTTTGCGAGGTTCAACCGATCGAGGTTACTACAATAATCTCCACAGACGTTATTTGTGCTATAACTGCTCCCTCAACAACGGTTTTTGCTACAGGAGTCCCCACAGCAACATGCGTGTCAAAGAAAACTAATTGCAGAGACGGTTTGATTGTCGACATACGGATGTCGATCCATTCGGGTCTCTGAAGAGCGGGATCAGATACGATGCACAAGCGCGGAGGCATAACACAAAAACATCATACGAGACGGTGCAGATTTGAAGAGGTATTTTTATGGCGGTGGCTTTGGAGTCGACATAAGCGCGACGATGGCAACGGACTCCCGACACATGCACGTCGACAGTCAGGATTCGAGGATGAATTTTCTTCAACACGAGGAGAATGATGCAAACGTGCATGATTTGCATGGAGATTGCAAATGAAAGCCAAATTCCTCTCAATCTCCATAACTTTCTTTTTCATATATTTTGATTGTATTATTATTGTTTATTATTGATTTTAACAAATCAAGCCTTTAAGTTTGTGTAATTGATAGCATCAATGGGCTCTATTTTAAATTTATTTTAGTATAATATTTTGTCATTAATAGTATTAGCCGTGGGGTATTTTAGTGGGATATTTTAGGAAAGTATGTTTTAAGAGTTTTGATGTTTATTATATATTTGTAATTTAAAGAGTGAAAGATTAGTTGATGATTAAGTAGAAAATTGAGCTTGATAGCTTACTTCAAAAAATTCTTGTCATTTAGCGTTTTTCGGGCTACATCAAAAATATATATTAGTTACTCTCAATCATGTGAGTGCATTTATTAATTTCAACTCTCATGGAGTATCCATTTTTCAAGCAATAGAGATATCCCGAATGAAATTACTAAACTCGCTGAATTAGTATCTTTGAACTTGTCGAGAAAATTTTTAAGTTGGAAAATCCCTCGAGCGATTGGCAAGTTAACTAGTCTGGATGCACTTGATTTGTCGAATAACAACCTCTCCAGTTCGATTCCTTCGAGCCTCGCTAAAGTTGATCGTTTGAATTTGCTAAACTTGCTGAACAATAACTTGTCCGGAAAAATCGTGACGGGACCTCAGTTCCAGAACCGTGATTCCTCTGCCTATTCTGAAAATCATGAACTCTGCGGAGAAGCTCTTTCAAAGAAATGTGTTAAAAAAGACGAATTAATTTCTATGCAAGCCACCGAGGATCATGCCTGCCGTGAAGATGATAGTGAGTTTATCACTAAGGGATTTTACATCAGAACAACTCTTGGATTTATTGCTGGATTTGGTCGCGCTTTTTGCAGCCTGATCCCGAAGCTCAATAAACTCATACGTTAATTAAAGATTAACACAATTAAGAAGCCGGGATGATCAAAATCCGACCGGTAAATGCACTCTCTCTCTCTCTCTCTTTTCCGCATACATTTTGTTAATTAGGATGTTTTTAATCATTTAATGTTGTTTTATTTAATATAATTTTAGATTCTGATGGGGATCAAATTTCTGTAGCAATGAGTTATATTCTATATTGTAAAATTGTGCTATCACTAGTACAACTAGTTGATAACACCACACGCTTTCCCCAACACCTCACGAAACGTGTTTGTTGTTCACCGGAACCGCGGCTTGTTATTATCTACGCCGCGGCCTATATCCTTTGATCACGTCCTCAAGGTGTGATTTTAAAAAGCGTGCTTGAACGAGTATAATGAAAATAAGTCTCGGCCCTGGAACGTACGAGCCACGGCCTACTTGACTTACCACAACGTCTTCGTAGCGTTGGTTGATCATTGACAATTTCCACTCCTGCCGCGGTTGTACTTAAACAAACACTGCGGTTTATGTTAAGAAAACAACGAAGCCGATGCGTTGTCTGAAACCACCCAAAAATATATCTTCGCCGTGGCTTATTGCACTACCTGACTCGGCCTTTATTTAAGAAAGTTGCGGCTTTGGTTTATTTCATTTTATGATCGACGTTACGATATGTAACGCAACAATGTTCTAATCAAGCCGATGTTTAAATACAATATCTAAGACGTCACGAAAACATTAATATGTTGAAACATAACCTCAAATACTTATAGCCACGACGGTTTTCAATATGTCATGGTTTATCTGCAGTACGCCGCGGCTTCATGAATGATCGATAGTTTAATCTGACGGTTATAGCGAGGCATGGTTTTACAAAATTAATCTTAAAGGTTTTTAGCGACTTTATGAACACCACCGCGACGTTCAAATTTTACGCGACCAAAAAAGGGTAAAAGAGTAATTGGTCATATATATGTGCCGTGGTATGTTTTATTAGGCCGAAGCAGAAACAAACTAGCCGAGGTCCGTGTAAAATGTGCCGAGGTTACTTCTGGAAACCAGCATTTTTTGAACATATAATATATACTGTTACGTAGTATATACTAGTAAAAACATATTTAAAGATAGGAAGAAATTTGCATTAAACATAAAAATATATAATATTACATAACTAAGAGAAAAAAAGAGAAAGAACATCAAAATGCATCAAAACACACTAAGTTTATTTTGCCATTTATGTTTAAAATTGAACCCTATAACACAATTTTCAACAGCAGTTCGGTGATTAAGATCGATATCAATGATAACCATAAATGTCGTTAGTTCAGACATGAACACCGAATTCGAAGATCTAAAAAACACGCCGAAATTTCAACATTCGGATATATATATATATATATATATATATATATATATATATATATATATATATATATATATATATTCATGATTACCAAAAAAAAAAGACTTAAGCTAATTCAAAACCACCTACATGGTGGTGCAGTTCCGTGTACACATATATAGGACAAAATATGAATAAAACATGAAAATACTAACTAGCTAGGTTATAAGGAAAAAAAACATCAAAGCAAAAAAGCGATGCTCTCGACAAACTCATAGGGACGATAAACGCATACCCCGTGTCACTCCGCCCATGCTTGTTGCCACATTCGGACAATTGTCCGGTCCTCTGCTACCGTCCAAAACTCCGTCCCCACCAAGTTGAGACGAAGCACCTCGTCCCGCAAGTCGACGGAAACAAATGCTTTCTCCTTAGCTCGATTTGAATCCGAAAGGCGCAATGAAGAACCCCGTCAACCATGGCCGTTTTCGGTATCGTCCATCCCTCTAACAATGACATTAGCAGTCTCAGAGGGGCCGGATCATTTTGCCAGGCGTTCCCGCCTTTGTCGAACACTTGCATGCATACGAACAGATGACTCTTCTTGCCGAGGCATAAGCGGACGAGCTTGTAGTCGTTGGTCGTGATGTCGTGTCGGAAACTTAATGCCACGTGGAGTTCCTCAAACTCGGGTGAATACGGTGGTGGAATCGAAAGATGTCTCATTTTGACAGTTTCAATTTTACACCCAACCGTAAAAGCCCTAAGCACCCCCGTTTGAACCCTTTGTCTACAACACCGCGACCTTCCCCGCCGTCGCCGTCGAACCCACCCTTGTCTTCACAGCGTCACAATCGCCACGAAAGGTCTGATATTGATATTGTTTGGTTTCTTTTCGTTTTGTTTTTTAGTCGATAGTTGTGCGAAATCGATAGTTGTGTGATATTGATATTGTTTGGTTTCGTATTAATCTTTAATTTTGTGTTATTCTAATTAATTAATTTGTTATATTCAGGTGAATATCAACATAATGTTGGCCGTCAATCTTAAAGCCATAATGACATATATTGCCAGGGTTGGAGAGAACGTGATGAGCTTTCTCGAGCGTCCAGACGAGTATCGTCGAGTACCTTTGTCGTTCCGGTTTTGCAAGACAACGACAAGTTATCCAATTCAAATGGAAACGAAGGCGAGAACACGGCGTATGAAGCGGGCGTCGACGAGAGCGCGGGCCATGAAGCTGTCGGGCACGTTTCGACTGACGTTTAGGTCAACGATAACAAAACGTTGCCCGTTCACAACGACGGCGTGGCAGTATACGAGGACACAGTGCTTAACATTGACACCGACGGCAGCGTGTAACCCGGCGACCCAGCTAACCTTCCGACCAATTTCGGCATGGAAACCGATGACCTAGTGCAGACCGTTGAAAACATCGTGCAACCCGGCGACGCAGCTAACGTTCAGACTAACGTCGGCATGGAAACGGCTGATGACCCTATGCTGACCGTTTAAAAAATCGTGCGACTCGGCGACGCAGCTGACGTTCACACCAACATCGTGCAAGAAGTGCTGACCATGGACAACATCGTGCTAGAAAAAAAAATACAGGGAACAACATGCCGAGCGACGAGCACGTGCAAAAAGCTGAGAAGGAGAAGGGGAACGAGAACAATAACGAGAACGAGAAGAACGAGGACAAGGAGTAGTTTATGAACAATATATATATATATATATATATATATATACAATTAGTAAGTACAAATAGTTTTATTTTAAAAACAATATTAGTTTTTGTGCCCGTGGTTAGGGCTTTATTTATGTTTACGGTTTTATTATATGTTTAAAAACAATATTATTATGTTCAGGGGTTTATTATTTTGAAAACAATATTTTGTGTATTTTGAAAACCGTATATTAGTATGTATTTATCGTACTTATAAGTTTGTGGTTTACAATTCTACATTATTAATATCGTGCTTAATCCCGTGTATATATTAAATACACAATATTATTTATATTAGTATTGTGTACATTGAATTCATAATATTATAAATACCCAAGAAGTAAATAAAAAAAAACATGTATAATTGTATGAATTCATCTTAACCTGGAAATTTGGTAAACTGTATGAACAACACCGCGACAAATAATATGAAAGCTTCGGTATATGGGCAAAAGAGTCATTTTAATAAAACTTGTTGAAATAAAAAGCGGCTCTATTTATGTATAGCCGTGGTTTTCTCAACAGACAAAATTAAGCAAGTTCATTAATTAAAGCGGAAACCGCGGCTTGTAATCAAAGAAAAAAAAAAGGTGGGGCTCAATATCGCAAAATCTCAAATTCCGCACTTGCAGTCTTACCGAGGCTTTGTAACCATTCAAACCGGGGCTTAACGATTGAGCTTCAAAATTGAATTATTTATTTGTCTTAAAACCAACATTTGGCCCCCAATTTTTTCACACAACCCAACATTATTCGTATAGCTTGAAAGACGCGCTATGGATGACAAAAATAGAATCTAGTGTTCTCAGCGGACTTGCGGTTGCGGCAGAATATGTAAGATTCAAATGTCTTGGACGACCGCGAATCCTGGTAGAAGGTTTAGGGCTTGCTCCACAAAATTGGTAAATATTCAAACGTTTCTGTTATTTTTTCAGTGTTAGTGTTTTTTAGCTCGCATTACTGTCTTTTTAGCGCAATGGAGGATGTGGTTATTTTGAGTGGTTTGACCCACCTATCATTGAAGTAATACATGAAGATCAAGGCGTTCGTGAAGATATTTTGATCAACATAAGCTGGATTTTTTTTTTATTCACAGTCTTAATAATATATAAATTATGATCGTATGAAATATTTATAAACTTACTACATAATTTTATACTGTTATATAATGAACTATATATGTATGTAATTATGTTGGGAATTTCATTACATTTTCCGATAATATTATCACGATATATGCCGTCAAACCGTCCGGGTAACATTTAAAAAAATATTTAAAGCGGAAAACTTGTTAACTGTACAACTAATCGAACATCTGATAATAACCAAAATCAAGATCTGATAAATTATTAGCAATTTAATTTTTCATAAAATCATTATTAACAATCTATTCTATAGGAAATACATAAACTGTAAACAAAGGTTTATATTTATTGACCCAATGCATAAGGCAGTACCTTAAGTGATGACAATTCCGGTTGCGCGTTCTGAATAGGCAGGGCTTCGCCGATGTTGAGGGAAACTCCCGTGATATTCTGAGATATTCTCCTGGACTCCTCGTACCGAAGCGTGAGCTTCGCCAGCAGGACTTCGTCGCAAAAAATTTAACTGAAGGTTCTTTTAAAGCTTTCGAAGAACAACGTCTCACTAAGCCGAATCAGAAAAGAGAGATCAAAGGCTAAGAAATTTGCAGACTCTAAAGAGAGAGATCGAATTCTTGCTCTGGGGAGAGGTATGTGAAATTTATAGAACGAGCACTCTATTTATAGGCTCAAGGAAAAACCAATTAGTCCCTCCCTAATTTCAAATTCTATAATGGGCAAATATAATTAATTACTCCAAACCAATGGCCAAGATTGAATCACCAAGGATCCAATGGTTCTAATTAATTACAGATTTAACCAAATAGGGAAACCATTAATAAATCTATTATCCAATCTTTTCCTTATATAAAAGAATTTGAATTCCCTATGTACTCATATGGAAAATTCGAAATCAATAAACTATATCCACTGGTTGGAATTAATTCCATAACCCATCTAATGGACCATATTGATTTAGGACAAAGTCAACTCTCCAAACTTGATTACCAAGCAATAGAATTCCACCTCCCTTTACCATTAATTCGAATTATGCATTCCTTATATACATGTTAATTAATTTCCAATCCAATGGTTAAGATTAAATCCTAAACCAATCCAATGGATACAATTAATCAACCAATTTCGAAATTCATGCTTGGTCACCAAGTCATTTTCAAACTAGGGTTTCCAAATTAATTATCATGAATTAACGGTTAAGATTAAATCTTGACCGATCTAATGATTCAAATTAATTTTAGGAGTTTTTCACTAATACCTTGTTTAGGTATTTATGCCGCAAATTTGGAAAGTCCAAATCCAAGTGAATTCGTGTAAGCCCAACTCACACATTTACTTGGGCCGCATCATTTCTACATATTCATATATATAGTAAATATATATTTTATATAAATAATATAAATCTATTAATTATTAATAAGGATATTAATAATTAAATCCAAATAATTAAATTAAATTATTATTAACCACTGATCTCAATATCACACATTAAATGTGGTGGTGCAACACTACCATTTAAATTCGTGACATATGATTAAATTTCATATATTTACGAAAACGATCGTAAACTTGGAAATTCTCTAAATCATAAACCGTACATCGAAACGACTCGATTCCAAAAGCAAAGATTCTTAGAACTAAATTTCCAACAATTTTCCAGTTGAGGAATGATCCAAATTCCACTTTTTTTATCAGTTAAATTTCTAGTACAAAACTTTGGTACTTTTACCACGTCAAAAATAAAACTTCCAAAATCTGAAACAGACTTTAATTATATGAATCCTGACAAATGATAAAACATATCGAACGTTTAAATCACGTACGTATCATCCATTCTGGAGCTATCATGGGGACCATGGACCCGTATCACTGAAGCTCCAACAAACTGCTAGTGGTTCGTCAAACCTCGGTGTTATTCCACTATAAACCTGAGGCTGAACTCTCTAGTGATACAGTATATACTATTCCCTTTATAGCTAGGTTTCCATTTATACAATCAAATTCTGGTTATTGATCTTTCACTTGATAATCCACACACGAGCAGACGATTTTTATCGTTTTGCCTCTCACTGCATTTTCATCATCAACTCAGTAATTAATATTGTAAGTAACCAACTTATGATTTTGTTTCATAAGTTACGCACGGGTTCCTCTCACTTCTCACCACTAACAGTCAAGGGAATCATCTTGACTCTGAAGAGAGCTATGTGATGTATGTTTCTATGACCAAGCTACCCTTATCTGTTGAATGTCATGTTCCTATAATAACAACATTGGGAACAATAGTAAATGTATTCTTTAACAGTTAAATCAAAGAACAATCAAGTTAACAGTCCAAGCTCGAGGTCACTCAGGACTTAGATCAAACATCCATTCGATCATCTACTAGTGACTCAACTCCAAGTTATCGAGCCGGAACTGTTGACTTGATTGTTCTTTGATTTAACTGTTAAAGAACACATTTACTGTCGTTCTCAATACTGCTATTTTTGGAACATGACATTCAACAGATAAGGGTAGCTTGGTCATAGAAACGGACATCACATAGCTCTCTTTAGAGTCAAGATGATTCCCTTGATTGTTACTGGTGAGAAGTGAGAGGTACACATGCGCAACTTATGAATCGAAACCATAAGTTGGTTACTCACAATATTACTAACTGAGTTGAGGGTTAAAATGAGATGAAAAACGGTAAAATCCCTCTGCTCGTGTGTGGATCATCAAGTGAAAGATCAATAACCCAAATTTGATTGTATCAATGGACACATTGCTATAAAGTGAACAATATATATTGTATCACTAGAGAGTGCAGCCTCGGTTTTATAGTGGAATAACACCGAGGTTTGAGGAACCACTAGCAGTTCGTTAGAGCTTCGGTGATACGGGTCCATGGTCCCCAGGATAGCTCCGGAATGGATGATACATACGTGATTTAAAAATTCGATATATTTTATCTTTTTTAGGATTCATAAAATTAAAGTCTTTGTCTAATTTTGGAAGTTTTTTTTAGCATGGCAAAAGTACCAAAGTTTGGTACTGGAAATTTAACTGATAAAAGAAATTTGAATTTTGATTTTTCACAAACTGAAAAGTTGTTGGAAATTAAATTCTAAGAAAATTTTCTTTCGGAACCGAGTCGTATCGACGTACGGTTTGTTATTTAGATAATTTCCAAGTTTGAGATCGTTTTCGTAAATATATGAAATTCAATCACATGTCACGAATTTAAAAGGTGGTGTTGCACCACCACATTTAATGTGTGATATTTAGATCAGTGGTTAATAATATGATTTAATTATTTGGATTTAATTATTAATATCCTTATTAATAATTAATAATTAATAGATTTATATTATTTTAATAAAATATATATTTGGTATATGTAGAAATGATGAAGCCCAAGTAAATGTGTGAGTTAGGCTTACACGAGTTTACTTGGATTTGGACTTTCTAGATTTGCGGCATAAATACCGAAGTTTAGGTATTAGTGAAAAACCCTAAAATTAAGTTAGTTCATTAGATCAGTAAAGATTTAATCTTAAACGTTGGATCATGATAATTAATTTGGAAACCGTAGTTCGAAAATTACTGGGTGACCAAGCATGGATTTCGAATATGATTAATTAATTGTATCCATTTGATTGGTTTAGTATTTAGTCTTAACCATTTGATTGAAAATTAATTAACATGTATATATGGCATGTATAATTCGAATTTACCAAGAGGGGATGTCGAATTCTATTGCTTGGTAATCAAGTTTGAAGAGTTGACTTTGTCCTAAATCAATATGGTCTATTAGATTGGTTATGGAATTAATTCCAACCATTTGATCTAGCTTAATGATTTCGAATTTTCTATACACATACATAGGGAATCCGAATTCTCTTATATAAGGAAGTGATTGGATAATTGATTTATTCATGGTTTCCCTATTTGGTTAAATCCCTAATTAATTAAAAACATTGGATCTTTGGTGATTCAATCTTGGTCATTGGTTTGAGAGAATTAATTATATTTTCTCGTAATTGAATTCGAATTTAGGTAGGGAAGCTTCCCTAATTGTTGTTTCCTTGAGCCAATAAATAAAGGGCTCATTCTACACATTTCACATAACTCTTGAGAGCAAGAATTCGATCTCTCTCTCTCTAGAGTCTGCGAATTTCTTAGCTTCTGATCTCTCTTTTCTGGGTTGGCTTAGTGAGACGTAATTCTGCGGAAGCTTTAAAAGAACCTTCGGTTAAAGTTTTGCGACGAAGTTCTGACGGCGAAGCCCACGCTTCGGTACGAGGAGTCCAGGAGAATATCTCGGCAGATCACGGGAGTTTCCCTCAACATCGGCGAAGCCTTGTCCAGTTCAAAACGGGCAGCTGGAATCGTCATTACCTGAGGTACGACCTTATGCATTTGGTCAATAAATGCAAACCTTTATTTACAGTTTATTTATCTCTTATAGATAATCCCCAAAATGTGAGACATAAACCTATCCGGGTTTTATTATTATTTTTTATAAAAAAAAACCCGGATACAGATCAGTCTGGGTCCGGGAAAAAAACTCCCGGACTGATCCAGATCTGGGTTATTAATTTTTTTTATATTAAATTTGTTTTATTAATTGTTTAGTCTCTAACCTTAGTTTAATTGTTCAAATCTAACATTTTGGTACTTAAGTTCGGTTTTGAAAAAAAAAATGTTTAAATTCTTAAATTATTTTGTGTGTTTTAAATATTTAAAAATAAATATGAAATAAAAAAAAATACAACAACAAAAGAAAGTAAATATGCGTTTTTTATTCAACAAACATGAAGGTCGGATACGAGAAAGTACAAATACAGCCAAATGTCGAAAGGCAAACGAAGTTACAAATTCAATGTACAATAAGAAAACAAACAATTGAAAACGAATTACATTTGAATATGTGAAAAGTAATTCGCCAATTCTCGGTCGAACATATCGTTTTCTTGTTGTCACTTGTTGGCCATAATCCAATCTCTCGAAAGCATAAGGATCTCAACCATAAATGGCCTCGTAGATTTGCGGCGAGGCTCTAACATCCTTCCGGCAATTGAGAATGCCAACTCCTATGATACCGTAAAGACCGGGATTGTGAGAATGTCACGAGCCAACAAGGATAAAACCGGATACTCCGATCGATTTGCGTGCCACCATTGAAGGATGTCGAGGCCTTCGTTAGGGCATGGTGTCGGAGGAAGGTTGCAGAATCGGGCGTACTCGTCGACGGTGTTGCGCCGTTGACGTTGACCAAGAATACGAAATCCCGAATTGCCACTTCCTTGTGAACCCGGTGAAGAAGTCGATGCTGTATTGCCGCCGTCGCACCCAATAACCGTAAGATTGTAGAATAATCGGTGATTGTACATGTATGGTGAACCACCGGCCCCGCGTCCGCCCTATATTGAACAAAAAATATTAACATTTAGAGTATTGTTAGGAAATTAAGAAAAATTAATCTTAAGAAATAAAGTTAAAAAAATTACCTGAGTTTGTTGTTGAGGATTCGTTTCCTCCATCTGATCTTCCAAGTCGTTATATTTTTGCTCGTACTCTCGGTAATGGGCCTTCATCTTCTGACCCGCATCGAAGTAATTGTGCGTCATATAGGGCTCCCCCGTCATAGCTTCCATCGCTTGTTAGACATCCTGCAGTTTGGAAAGCTTAAGTTTCGGATCCACGATTACAGCGACGCAATATAAAAATGGGAGCTTTTCAGAACCCCTATAATACTCGAACTTTGCAATCATCGGGGTTAGTACATCGGTAAATAAAGTATTACTTTTTGCATTTTCAAAATGACAAAGTATATCGAAAATAGCGGGCAAAGCTCTCTTAGACGTGGGTAAGTAAACATGATGTAAGTCGAGTTCGAGCGGATTGGCATATCCGGTTGAAACGTTCTGACCTGGTAACCGTGAGCCTTGCAATAATCTGCCCAATAAATTGTACGCATAGTAGATGATCGTATATATAAAATCGTGTTCCTAATTTTGGCGATACTATCGGAAATAACGCCAATACCGGATTGAACTATCAAGTTTATAATAAAACATGCGCACCTTTGATGAAAACAATTCTCCCTAAAATTGGTCAAACTTTCCTTCATTATATTTCTATGGCATTGGCGTGGGCACTAGTGTTATCTAACGTAATGGAAACTACTCTATCGGAAAGGTTCCAATCCGACAAAACTTCTAGTATAGCCTCGCCTAGGTTTACTGCTGTGTGCCTAACCGTCATCGGCTTAAAACCTATGACACGCATTTCCATATGCCAATTCGTGTAAAGCGGCCCTTTGCTGGTTATAAAATTTGATTATGGTCTCGTGGTTTATATAATACGAGATTTCCTTATAGTTTATCAGTGCCACCTTCATCATCATTTCGTTAAAACCTTCTCCCTCGGCCACCAATTTAGGCAAACCATCGCGTATAGTCCACTGAGCAATAATCATTCTTTATACATCATCGGGTAAGCGACGTACCTCCTCCGCCCTCTTTTTCTTTTTGCATGTCATGGCGTGTTGTTCTAGGCGGCTGGTGCCGTGGTTCTTCGGATGGGCCAGAAATTCCCTCATGCAGTGTTGGCAAATTCCGAAATTATCTTCCAAGCCGGTCTTGTAGTTTTATCTGTACTCGGCTCTGAAGTCGTTCTGCCAAACCGGTCCCGTTAATTTCTTTCGTTTCCTCAGCGGTGGATGTCCAGCTCGCGGTGCTGGTAGAACTTCCTCAACCTCTTCGACTTCCTCCTCCCCGCCTTGAATGTAGTTTGGGTCCTCCGCATCATCGTTCTGATCATCATCATCTCCGCCATCAGGGTCGTTGGATTGGTTCCTTGACCTCGTTTCCTAAAAAACAAAGGAATATTACAAGGGTTAAATTTTAATTTTAATTTAAATATTACAAGGAATATTACAATTATTAAATTTTAATATCAACCATATTAATTTAATTAAATTTCATATAGTTAAATAAAAAAGTTAACAAAATTAAAAATGGTATTTTCTATGTGTGTAAATAATTATCAAGCTCTTTTAGACGGAACTCCCCGAGGTTCCACGGCCAGATCGACTGGAAAGGATGATATGATCTCACTTAAGGCCCAAGCTTTTCTAGACAGAACCGCCCGAGGTTCCGAGGCTACCTTGGAGGAGATTGCAAAGCAAACCTTATTTAAAAATCATTCTTTCTCAGACATCATAATCCTTAAAAACTTTATAATTATCCCCACACATAAAAATTATAATTTTTATTTTATTTAACTTATTTAATTAACTATTTAAAATTTAACTAAACTAATATGACTATTACTAATGACTATTTAGTTATTAATTATTAATTAACTTATTAATTATTACTTATTAATTAAGTGATTAGTTATTAGTTATTAATTATTAATTAACTTATTAGTTATTAATTAACTTATTAAGTAACTTATTATAATTATTAATTAACTTAATAATTAACTTATTAGTTAGTAATTATATGACTTTTTATTTAACTTATTAATTAATTTATTATCTATATGTCTACTATTTATTAAGTAAGTAACTATTTTTTAACCAACAATTTATTAAGTAAGTAACTATTTTTAACAAACTAATATTTAATTTATTATCTAACAATTTCAAATATAATAAAACAATAATTTAATTAATTAACTACTTAAATTAAACTCGACTTACCTCGACGTCGAGGGAAACATAATGTTGTTGACGATGTTGTTGGACTTTGTGTTGTTGCTTGTGATGGCGGACTTGTTGTGCTTGGTATTATTGTTCGTTGCTAAGGCTTTGCCAATCCAGAATATTTGTACCTTGATAATTAAGTAAGTTCGTAAAACCACCGACGTGACCTTGAGAAAATAATAATCGTTGGTTCGGCCCGACGCAACTGGTACCATATTAACCATGAACCGGTAACGGTTGGCAAGAAGAACCGGGAACATTGTGTTGATTCATAACTCCGACATTATAATTATGTTGACTAAAATCCGTCCCCCTATTAATCGATCGTGGCGACGGAATAGTGGACCGTCCTTTTCCTCGGACTTCGAGACATCCTCGAGAACGGTTGTTGCCACTCGACATATTAACAATAATAACGATAAATTAAACTAATAATAACGGAAATAGAAACTAAATTAAACAAATAATTAATAAAAATATAAACTAAATTAAACTAATAACTAATAAAAACTTAAATACCTAAACTATATATTAAACTAGTACTTGAGAGTATTTATATAATAATAAAGTAGCTAAACTATAGCCTAAATTCGGAACTTTGAGAGCTTGAGAGAGTTGGAGATGAAGAGAAGAAGTTGTGTGAAAAAATGGGGGTAGAATGGTGTATTTATAGGGAAAAATGTGTAGAAATTCGAGTAAGAGGGGTATTAAAGGCCCAACGGCTATTTTTGGGGACCGCGAGGCAATATTATTGTTGCCTTCCAATGGCTCTCTGTGGCTGACGCGTGGCAGGTATGTTTGCCGCAGAATCAGAAAACTCTAACGCACTCCAACGGCTCTATCATCTCAGCCGTTGATGAGATCCATCCAACGGCTCTCGTTCCACGGGGTTTTTTTTTTGTTTTTTTTTAAATCCCGGAACCGGATCCATCCGGATCCGGGTTTTTCCGGAACCGGATATATCCGGGTCCAGGTTTTTTTTTTAAATGGGTTCGTGGTATTTACCCGGTTACGCCATTTTACGGATTACCTATAGACTAGATTATTGATAATGAATTTATGAAAAGTTAAATTGCTAATAATTTATCAGATTTTGGTTATTATGTGATGTTTGATCTGTTGTACGGTTAACAAGTTTTCCGCTTTCAATATTTTCTAAATTTTACCCAGACGGTTTGACGGCATAAATCGTGATAATATTATTGGGAAACGTGATGAACTTCCCAACAATTGGTATCAGAGCCATGGTTCAAGGATAAATAATTACATAATTATTTAAGGTTTTAAATTGAACGAATTATTTGATGAATAAAATGGATTTTAAAATTGAAATTTATATTTCTAGATATTTTAAAGTTAATTTATCATTGGGTAATTACCCGACTCAAAAGTTTCGTATCGGGTAGTGGGCCGGGCTGCACTAGGCAGCCCAACCCGTGGGGGCCACAAAGTGGGGTTGCAAGCCCCTAGCTCTTCGGCTAGGCCCAGGCCACGAGTAAAACCAGCCCAGGCAATTCGGCCAACGAACATGGCGCGCCCAGGGCGCGTAGCCCAAGCCCAGCGCACGGGCACCAGTGAGCTGGCTTGCGTGTAAGCGCCAAGCGTGATGCTTGACAACGCTGTGGGCTTTAGTGGCCCAGCCCGTGGCGAATCTGTGGTCACGTGGGCCTGGGCTTAAGCCTGATTAGCGCACGTGCTTAATTTTATAAATAAGGTCGGATTTCTGAACCCGACCCAAATATCCATGGATTAATTGATTTTTTATTTTTGAATTAATTTTTATTAATTTTTATTAATTATGTTTGATTAATTAATGAAATAAAATATGGATGTTACTTCTAGATAAGTAACATTGTCCCTTCGACTCATGCAACAAAGACTGAGAAAGGCCGGATTTTAATCCCACCGACTCATGCAAAATAAGACCGAGAAAAGCTGGAGCTTAATCCCGCTGACTCGGGCAACAAATACTGAGAAAGGCCGGATCTTAATCCCGCCAAATCAAGCAAAATAAGACCGAGAAAAACTGTATCTTAATCCCGCTGACTCAGGTACAAAGACCGAGAAAGGCTTGACTCAGGCAACAAAGACTGAAAAAGGATGGATCTTAATCCCCCTGACTCAGGTAAATAAGACCGAGAAAGACTGGATCTTAATCCCGCTTACCCATGCACAAAAATCGAAAAAGACCAGATCTTAACCCCCACCGTCCCAGGAAAAACAAGACCAAGAAATTCTAGATCTTAATCCCACCGACTCAGGAAAAAGAAGACCGAGAAAGGCTGGATCTTAACCCCGCCAAATCAGACACAAAGACCGAGAAAAGGCCAGATCTTAATCCCGCCGACTCAGGCAACAAAGACCGAGAAAAGCCAGATTCCAATCCAGCCGACTTAGGCAACAAAGACCGACAAAGGGTGAATCTTAATCGCGGCGACTCAGGAAAATACGACCGAGAATGACTGAATCTTAATCCCGCGGACTCAAGCAAAATAATATTGAGAAAGGCCGGATCTCAATCCCGCCAACTCAATACTTTAAAGCGCAAAGACTGGGAAATAAGACGCTAAGGCGCGAAACCCGATAAAGTAATAGAAGTAAGGCGCTAAGGCTCAAAATCTGGGAAGTAAAACGCTAAGGCGCAAAATCGAAAAGTAAGACACTAAGGTGAAAATCCGGCAAAATATAGGGAAGTAAGATACTAAGGCGCGAAACTTGACAAAGTAATGAAAAATAAGGCGCTACGGTGCAAAGACCGGGAAGTAAGACGCTAAGGCAAAATACCCGGCAAAATAATTAAAAGTAAGACGTTAAGGCACGAAATTCGGACCGTGATGACTGGGTCCACCAAAACAAACCTCTTTGTGAGAACCAACCGATTTTAAATAAGAGGAATTAAAGTTTCTTGCAAGATTATATCTCCCAAGAAAATGGGAGGTTAATCTTATGAGTATTTTTCGGAGCCTAAAAATGTTAAGGCTCGGTCCAATAAACGCATTAAAAAAGGCTCAAACGCCAAAAGCCCACGAAGGCAATCCGGGTCTGCCCCAAAAAAAGTCAACTCTGACCAGGCTTAGAAAAGTCAATGCGCTTCGGCCCGAAAAGTCAACTCAAACCTAACCCAGGAATATTGACGCGGGATATATTCCGAAAACATGCATTTAGGGGTCGCTGCGACCCCTAACAAATAAAGCATGCATTTAGTACGACCCCTAAAGATAAAAATATGAATTTAGGGGTCGCTGCGACCCCTAAAAAGGAAAACATGCCCTTAGGAGTCGCGCAAGGCCTCTCTATAAATACGGGAGTGCCCCCTTCTCATTCGGTAAGCTTTCTAAAGCCAAAAAAACTCTGCTCGCCAATCTTACTTCCCGATCCTAAAGTACTCGATTAATGTTGAACGTCAGAGCGAGCGACAGAGGTCCCCCCATCTGCCTTCCTAGAGAGTTCACGTTTTTTACACTCTTTTTAGGAGCGCAAACGGAGGCAGATTATCTGGAAGCGACTTTCGGCCCATCAAAGGCGAGGAAATGAGCACCAAGCCCTTCGTGGCCATCACACGATCATTGGGCCTGGCCCAAAACAGAGTTATGGGCCGCTATTTAAGTTGATCTGAAAAAAGACATTAACATGCATATGATTACTTCTCTAATAAATTATTATTATTCTTATTTATTATCGTTGGTTTCTCTTATATTCATAACATGGTAATATTAAAATCATATTAGTGTATTCTTGACATTTTAAGTAGAGATTTTTTTTTGCTAACTATAATGATTATATAATTAATACTGTATAATTAATTTTTTTATTAACTTATGTATAAATTAATAAACTATTAATTTATATAATTAACTACTAATTCAATAATATAGTAAAATTTGATGGTCTCAACATTATTTTTTGTAATTTACAAAAGTTTTATTATTATGTAATATTTAAAAAAAAAATAGATATAATTTATATAAAAAATTTAAATATTATTATATTACAAAATAGTCTTTAAATATAATTTATATACAAAATTTAAATATTATTATATTACAAAATAGTCATATCAATCTTTCGGCCGTAATTCGAAATCTAATAAGTAATAACTAGGGCCGACCATGAGGCAAGGCGAGCAAGGCGCTGGCATAGGGCCCCCGGTTCTAAGGGGCCTCCGGTCGCCGGCTGGCGATTGTAAAAAAAAAAAAAAAACTTAAAAGCTTGAACTCCATTAGAGTCTGCAACTCCAAACGTCTAGTGAAAGAGGAAGAAGAGAGGTTTTAAACTTTAAAGTAGATATCAGTACAAAATGTAAGGCCCACTTTCAGCTTTATGAAAATATATTTTTTAATATTTATTATCTTGCTGTATATTTGTACGCTTTGATTGAATTGAGAAAAAGAGTGGGACCATACTCATACTTTTAAATAATTTTTTATACTCTTTCTAAAATACATATTACTTGGTTAAAATATCTTCTAAAATACACTACTTAGCCTAGTGGTAATTCCACACCACCTCCAAAGTGGAGGTCGTGGGTTCGACTCTGCAGCAAAGCTGCCTTCAAAAAAAAAAAAAAACTTATTAATAAGTATTGGAGTGATATAAATGTGGCGTTTGGTTACGGTCTCAGAGACCAATTTCTGGTTTTGGTTTCAAACAGTGTCATACGGGTTTCGCACATCACGTTTGGTTACCATCTATCTATGTTTCCGCATATTGGTCTTGCAGACCAGTGTAATTTTAATGAAGGAAATCAGAAAACAACTTGAAGTTGTTTTCCGTGTTTAGGTTTTCAACTCAATTGTAAAAAATATAATTATAATAATATATTATATTATTTATAATAAGATATTATTATAATATTAACTCATTTAATTAAATTATTCAAGGTACTTGTATCATTGATATATTACTATGATATTAACGAATGACCTTAAGTTATTCTTGTTATTAAATACTAACTTAATTATAAATTTATAATGATATAAACTCATGTAACAATTCTTTTTTACTACTTTATCTTACATTATTTAGATATGTAATTAGAATAATTGAATTTGAATATATTTATGTATTAATGTCAATATTTTTAGGAATAATATTAATATATATTAGTTTTAAATCAAACATATTTTCTTTTTAGTAACATAAATTGTGTTTGATTCAATTATTATAATTATTTTTATTTTAGTTCAACCACATATTAACAAAAAGATTAACCAAACAGTGTTTCAAAAACCAAACTCCCAAATTGATTTGCAAGATTGAACTCTCAGACTGATTTCCTAAAACAAATTGTAAAACTGGTTTCCCAAACCAGTTAACCAAACGCTACCAAAGTTTTTTCAGCTAGAAATAAAATTAAATACTTTTGAATATAATGTTATTCGTTATAACTCACTGTAACTTTCAAAAGTGTAAAAGTTATCTCACATAAAAAATTACATTTATAGATTAAAAATTATTTTTTTATTTAAAAATTATATTCACGAAAACTAATTTAGATGATAAATTACTAATTAGAGGTCTTATACTTTTACTGCCTATTTTAATATATATAATAGTAATATATTTAGCAAATGTTTTTTTTTCTGTATTTTTATTATTTTTTTATGTGAGCAATAATTTTCTATAAGATAAATCACATCTTAACATGTACAATTTGAAATTTAACATATTATTAATGATTAGTTTATTTATATTTATTAATTTATTATTATAATAAAATAAATTTTTATTTTATCTTAAAGGGCCCCTAAAAGAAAATTCGCCTAGGGCCCCCGCAAAGTCAGGGCAACCATCCTCTTAAAATATTAAATGTAATACATAGTAATCCAATTAAAAAGAAAACAGGCGACAAAATTCCTAAATGAAACCTAATTACAAAGAATAAAAAATAGTGATGAGAAAGTTAGTTTGGCTTGTGGAACATCATAGTGTGGAAGCTCCATGAATCCGAAACCACTCAGTCATGTGAAACTTGTCACGGAGTAGAGGCCTCACGTCCTTTTTCCGAGCCAGGCTCTTCAACAGCGGAAGCAGAAACCCCAACAGCTGAACAAATTCAAATAATCATATACTTTACGAACTTTTACCTCTAAATTCGTAAACCGTACCGAGAATAACCGGTACCGTCAAATTATAGGCCACACAAAATGCATTTAGGGATGAAATTTTGGTAAATGTGCTATACTATGATGTGTCTAAATATTTAACCAACATTGGTGATTATTTAGCAGCCGTATGATTAACATAACCGGTCTTGGGCTAAGGCAGGTGAGGCAGTCGCCTTAGGCCCAAAACATTTTGTCCTCTTTAGATCGGAGGGCCCCAAATATTTATCACATAGCCCAATATATTTTCTTGAAGAATTATTTTTCTGTTCATTATGTGAAGTTGTTAGTTATTCCCTTCTCTTAACTGTCAACAATTTTAGTGCAAAATTGTTATGGCTTTCTACATGTCAAAAGATGTTATTTTCATTTGTGTTTGATTTATGTGTTGATAGGTAAATAGTGTCTGATTTATGTGTTTACATGCAAATAATTCAAAATAGTGTGTGAATGCTTATTTGGCCGAAGAGTTGGTTTAAATTAGACAAAAATTAATTGATTTTTTTAAGGAGATAGTATTAAGTTTTTTAATTTTATTATATAAATTTGATTAATATATCTGCAATTTGATTATATAATATTATCTCATCCTCGAGCCTCTCAATCTTCGGGGCAGGCCCTGATGATTAACTGTTGAAACCGAGCACGGCAAATTCAGGGGCGCAACGGGTGACAAATTCGTAAGGAAAAAGTGCCAAAACCGAGTTGAGTGAGAAAGTAACGATAAAACACAAATTCAGGGGCACCACGGGCGACGAATTCGAATGTAAGTCGAACAAATTCGTAAGGAAAAACTGTCGAAACCGAGTTGAGTGAGGAAATAACGGTACCACGACAAATTCAGGGGCACAATATACAGGTGACAAAATCGTAAAGTCGAACAAGAAGCCATACCTCGTTATCGTTTGGCGACCAGGCTGAAAAAGGATTACACAGGATGCCATTTGAGGGTTGCAGCAAGAAATTGGCTGCATTGTTGTCAACAAGAACCACTCTCGAGAGATCTTCCGACATACAAAGCAGATCCTTCACATGCCCTCGTTTTCTCCTGATTCGATTTTGCAATAAAACCCGATTGATGCTCGACAATCATTAAAACAACTGATGAAAATCCAGAAGTCTATAGTTTTAAGGTATATTATTTCCGAGTAATCACAGTGTATTAGTAATTCTTACGGTAAGATATATGTGCTCACTGTGGAGGGTCGATAAAGGCGACGGCTAAATCTGTTTTCCACGTCAATCTTGTCAACGAGAGGTTTAGCGTAAACTGTTGAGAGAAAACGGAAATTGGAAACGTAAAACAGGAAATGTAACTAGAAATTTGTATAGTTATAGAAACAAACCTTCAAGTGCGGAAGTGAACAGGACGAGCACAGCGAACTCATTGATCTGTTTCAAGAAATCATACAAACCGGGACGCTCAAACACCGTCACGTGCCTGATCTTCGGTTTCCCATCACAATCCTTTTGATTCAGAAATGTAACAGCGGTTGATTGAGGATAGTCGTAGGTCCAGAACGAGGGGAGAGCGAGCAAGAGCGAGAGTGAGAGAGATACCTTGAAGGGCGATACATACTCCAACTCGAACCAATTCACTCCGGCTTCTCTTGCTCGGGTTTTAACGATGCCGGGTAAGCTACAAGTTTCGTATGTACACACCAATGTGTCATCCAAGTCAAGAACCACCTACATTATCAATAACCACACATAAAGCTTGATCAAACATTCAAAAGTTCCCAAATTCAAAATCAGAGAACATCGACACAAAGCTGATCGAACTGCATTAACAAGCTCGTCATGATTACCGTGAGCTTATTGTCGAGAAGATCTGAATCTCCGTCGGAATCGGAAGAAGGGGAGAGAAGTCGGTGGCAAGGAAGACAAGGCGATGTGGCTCTCAGGAGCTGGGCAAGAACTTCCGCCGCGGCGCCCATCCACCCCACAGCTGCTCGCCATAGCGGCTTCGCCGGAGAGACCGATCTGTATGGCGGCGCATGGCTCATCTGCACCATCTGGAGACCGGAGCTACGCGCTTTAATCTCGCTGACGATCCTTGAGACCGAAACTTAAATATATTATTTTTATATTCAATAAGTCGTTATTATGGTTGGAGTTTGGACAAATATTTTTCTTTATTGTGAGACGAGAAAATGCTTTTTATTTTATTTTTGTAGCTGGAACCGGAACAAAACAAAATTTCCCGATTTTTCGGGAAATGGACAAAAAAGGTTAAATTCTTGGTTCTCGTTTCACCCCTAGTAACCGAGTTTGCCTACCCCTTTATTGTTTTGCAAATAATGTTTAATATTGTTTTAATTCTTCTGTAAATGTTTTTAAGTCATTTTCAAGGTTGATGATACGATAATTTGGAAAAAAATTGTGAACTTTTTTATATGAAATTATTTTTAAATGTTATAATTTCTACGGACATAAGATCACAATACTAGCCTAATGAATAAAATATATATATTTAAATATTTTACTGTTAAAAAATTCAAAATGTGTTTTGGGTGAAAAGTGTTTTGATTTTAAATCACTTCTAATATCCAAATAAAATTTTAGATATCCAAATAAAGATTTAGATGAAGCTTTATGTATTAATAAACGTGTAAACTTTGATCAAAAACCTTAATGACACTGTAGTTTTTTTTCATAATTTAAAGTTTAGACCATGTGTGAGAAGATTGAGGAGATTTAATTTTAGTCATTTGATCATGGTGTTGGCGTACGTGAGGAGCATGTTAGGATTTATGCCGCAAAAGAGAGTTTAGAAAGATCTCACTTTGTAGAGCACGGACATTTGCTAATAATTAAATAAAATAAGAGTTCTTCGAGTAATAAAATTTTATTTATGAATATTGATCTGCTCTTGAAACTACTTCTGAATGAGTGAAAAGAAAGTTAAATAAATTATAAACTTACAAGATATCTCTTCTTTGACGAGTTTGAAACATCGTCCACAATCTAATTTGTTGTTTCAAGTTCTAGCGGTAAAAATTATAACTAAAACTAAAAACGAATTAATTAGATAAATTTTGAACTTCAAATTGTAAAAAATGTTTTGCTTTTTGCTAAAACCGGTACGTGTCCCGTTTTCAAAACAAAGGCCGGCTAAATCTCGATTCCAGAAAACAGAAAGTTTCCCCTAAAAAATCATTTTCTTAACCCAAATGAAAAATAGGACAAAACAATTTCACCCCTAATTTTTGGACAGCAATAAAAGCTTAAACCGGACACATTAAAAAAGACTATACGATAGTACTTAATTGCCCTTTGATGATCATATATCTTTTGTCTCAATTAATATTCTAAAACTCAAATTATAACTCACTTTGGTCTTAGCCTCAACTTAAAATACTATGATAAATGAAGCATTCAATTCCTCTTTTTTATCTCATCAACTTCTTAAATTTAGTCATTTGATCATGGTGTTGGCGTACGTGTGGAGCGTGTTAGGATTTATGCCGCAGATGAGAGTTTAGAAAGATCTCACTTTGTAGAGCACGGACATTTGCTAAAATAATTATATAAAATAAGAAAGAGTTCTTCAAATAATAAAATTTTAGTTATGAATATTGATCTGCTCTTGAAACCAGGGTTCGAATTACCGACGATAATCGTCGATAATCGAGCTTTTCGATAGTTACCGGCTCTAACACTTATCGTTTTATATGCTTTTCGACGATTATCGAGGTTTTCGATAAAACATTTTCCAACCGATTATCGGAAATTGCAGTCTTTTCGGTGCAAATAAAAAAAATTATCGCGGCAAAAATACCAATTAAACTTTCGGCAAAAATAATTATACTCACACAACCTCACCTCCCACCCCGCCACGTCCGCCCGGACGGCGGCGGCGCGCGCGTGTGGTGTAAGTGTAACATTTGTGTAAGTCCTCCCCCATCCACAAAATCCTATGACCCGAAGGGCCCAAGCCCTTGTCCCTAATATTTGGTATATAAACATCACCAAACTCTTGTCATCTATCAATGTGGGACTTTTTGTTATTCAACTAATATCACACATTCACACTTAACATACACATACACATACACTTCACCTAATAATTTAACTTAATATTACACACTTCAAATAATATTATACACTTAACATACATATTAACTTCACCTAACATACATATACACTTAATATGTATATTCATTTAATATTATACACTTCAACTAATATTAAATTTGTTAACATACATATATAATTAACATGCATATTCACTTAATATTACACACTTAATTAACATACATATTCACTTCACATAATAATTTGACTTAATATTATACACTTAAACTAATAAAGTGACTTAATATTATACATTTCACCCACATATTTAAGTTACGAATGTGTTTTGTTGTATACAATTATGTCTTGTATTTATTAAATATGTAGGTTTGAACCTATATAAATATCTTGCTTAAATACTCAAATATTATACACTTTCTATTATGTGTTTGAGTTTGAGATATTACTATATTAGACTATGTATTTGATAGTTGAGACTTGAGACTTGTTAGACTATGTTATTAGTGTTTTAGATTTGAGCTTTTTGATGGAATTGTATGTGTGTGTATGACTTTACGTATCTACATATGTTTTGAATTTGAGGTATGATATTATAAAAATATTTTGTAGGTTTTCCGTCGATAAGTATCGAAAAGTGTCGATAATCCGTCGATAATCTTCGAAAAGTATCGGAAATCGGAAAGCTACAGTATTATAAGTTTTCCGTCGGTTAATTAGTAAGCTATCGATTAATCCGTCGAAAACGGTAACCGATTTATCGACAAGTTCGGTAAGTTGAACCTTGCTTGAAACTACTTCTGAATGAATGAAAAGAAAGTTAAAAGTAAAGACTTACAAGATATCTCTTCTTTGACGAGTTCGTTCACAATCTAATTTGTTGTTTCAAGTTCTAAAGGTAAAAATTATAGTTAAAACTAAAAACGAACTAATTAGATAAATTTAGAACTTCAAATCGTAAGAATTGTTTTTTTTTTTTTTGCTAAAACTGGTACATGTCTCGTTTTCAAAACAAAGCCGGATAAATCTCGATTCCAGAAAAAAAAAATTCCCCTAAAAAATCATTTTCTTAACCAAAATGAAAAATGGACAAAACAATTTCACTCCTAATTTTTGGACAGTAGTAAAAGCTTAAATCATAGTCACATTAGTGTGTTTGTTTGCATTTATTAAGCCTCTTAATCTTAATGAAATAGATTTAGGCCCATTAATTGCGTTTGTTTTTTATTTTTAAACAGTCTTAATAAGTCTGAATGAGCACTTATTCGGTAAGATCTGAAACAAAATCTTAATAACAGTATGGCCTGTCATTTCTCTCTCTTCCCATTAATTGCGACATGTCTATCTCTTTTTTCTCTATTACTCACGTTGTGTTTTATCCATTTTTTTTAGGGTTAATGATGGCGAAAATACTCAAAGTTTGGTCAAAGAACCCTTCGTGTACCCAAAGTTTTAAAGTGATGGCAAAAATACCCAAAGTCACATTTGGGGAGTTGACCACTCAATTGTCGTAACGTCGTTAACTTGCCCGTTGACTCTAGTCACGTGGACAAACGTGAGTTGCTGACATAACAATTCTCGCCACGTGGACGAGCCTACATCAGCCTCGTTTATGACAAAACAACAAATTAAACCCCTAATTAATACAATTTAATACAACTAATTAAACCCCTAATGATTACACTTAACAAAATAGATTTGTCCACGGGCCCGAGTTAATGGGTAAGTTAACGGCATTACGAGAATGGAGTGATCAACTCCCCAAATGCGACTTTGGGTATTTTTGTCACTACTTTTAAACTTTGGGTACACGAAGAGTTCTTTGACCAAACTTTGGGTATTTTCGCCGTCATTAACCCTTTTGTTTATTATAATATTTTTCTCTTTCTTCCTCAAAACTTCAAAACTCCATAACTTTTTTTCCGAGCATTGGATTGATTCATATAATATATCATCGGAAAGCTTGCGACGAGAAAAATCCAATAATAGGTGGGAAGCTATAGTGTTGATGTTGTTTTTAAAACTATGAAAATAGATTTTTTAATAAATAAATTAACTAAATTAAAAATAATTATTATTTTATTAATTAAATAATTAAGTAAATAATTAAAATAATTTATTCAAAAAAATATTATGATTACGTTTAGTCATATAATTTTCAAATTTGTTATTTATATATTAACAAATAATTTATACTAATGACCAATAATATTAAATTAAATTAAAATTATATATAATATTATTAAATGATATGAATAAAATCCTAAATATTTTTTATTAGTTTAAAATTTAATACTATATCAAATATTTTAATAAATTATTTTAATATTTTTTTACGATAGGTATTTTTTCAAATTTTGTCATAAAATAATAATTTTTACCTAATATTATATAATAAAACTACATTCAGGTTTGCATTTAGATCTTAAAAAATAATCAGACTTAATATTTAATCATTCAGACGTCTTAATCTAAAAAAAAACCCTAAAAAAGAGTATACAATAGTACTTTTTTGTTTTTTGAAGGATTGCCCTTTGATGATCATATTATCTTTTGTCTCAATTAATATTCTAAAACTCAAAGTATAACTCACTTTGGTCTTAGCCTCAACGTAAAATACTATGATAAATGAATCATTCAATTCCTCTTTTATCTCATCAACTTCTAAAGTTGAAATACTAACATTGATTACTTAACCAAACACCTTCATCTAATTATCATTAAATAATAAATGACATAATTAATGCACTCAAATTTTAATATAAGATTACATTTGTACTGGAATTCTTTAAAGGCTTATTAGTGAAATACCCATCCTAATGTATTTAAAAAAAAAAAAAATAACTTACAGTTCGAAATTAATTAAACAAATACCTATTGTTTAATCTAGACAAAAATACTCTTCTATCGTTTATATATAATTACGGACCGAGTCTCCATGTAAGCGGCTTCGAAGTTCTGTCTCCACTTCCTTAACAACCCATCGACTTCTGAGCTCTCACTTCAACTTCAGTTTCGCCTTCAAACTCTTCCCCGATCGACTCGCCGACAAGGAGCCCAATTTGGGTCGCAAAAATAATGTCTACGGCTCGTACGGTGACCCCCCGGAGGTTTGGTCCAGCGATGGGTCATGGTCATGTCGGGGCTGAACTCGAATTTGGTCCGCGACGGTGGTGGTGAGAGAGTAAGGCTGTGTTTGTTTGCACTTAACGAACCTCTAAATCTTAATGAGTCAGATTTAGAATCATTAAGTACATTTGTTTTTCTACTATTAATTATCTTAATGGATCTAAATAGCCACGTATTCGATCAGATTTACACCCAAGTCTTATCCAATAAGAGCTTCACTGTAAAAATAAAAAATAAAAATAAAAAATAAAAAAACCTACAATTTAGTTTCTCCTAGTTTATTTTTCACTTTCCTTCTAAAAACTTAAAAACTCCATAACTCGTAAACCGAGCATCGGATTAATTCATATGATATACCGTTAGAAAGTTTATGACGAGATGAATCCAATGATAGGTGGGAAGAAATAGTTTTGACGCTTTTTCAAAAAAATTAATTTCGAATATATATAGAAAAATAAATTAAAATAAAAAAATATTAAGAACTTGTAATTAAAAGTTATCAAATATATCAATTCGTTTATATATAAAAAAAAATTATATATTATTAACGTTTCTATTTTCATATATACAAATTAATTAATGTAATAAATTAAATAATCATTAAAATGAATTTACTTTCAATTGATTACCATAAATAATTTTATAGATGATAGAATTTTTATAGTGTACAATTTTTCAAATAAAGTTTTGAAAATTTATTATTTTTATAAATTATTATTATAAAATATTTTCAATGAATTTTTTATGAAAAATATCATAGTTTGATTTTATTAGATAAATGATTTTAAATTTAGATTTATATTGCTATTAAAAATAATCAGTATATATTATTAGGTGTATAGTTAAATTTAATTCAACTAGATGTATAGTATATATCAAATCTTAAAAAACTAACACACTTAAATTTTATTCATTCAGATTCAGATGTCACATCTTATCACTCAGATGTGCATTTAAATTCAGATGTCTTAATATTAATGTAAACAAACACATCCTATTTAGAGTTAAAAAAAAAGGGTAATTTAAGAAGGAAAAAAAAATTAAAATAAGTAAAAAATAAATTAAAGAAACTATGAATATTTTCTTAAAAGGTTTGAGTGGCAGACGGGTAATGAGTATTTTTGCAAATAACCCTTTCTTTTAAGGCATATCATTTATATAGCATCATAAATTATTATTATTTTTGGAAGCAACAATATATTTATACCTTATGCCATACAAATAAAATATCAAATTTACAAATTTAAAAGTAACGATTTTAATATTAGAAACAATTTAAGAATATAGATATTGTATAAAGTAGCAAGTTAATATATTTATTTGCAATTTCAGACATAAACAAATTATTTTCCGTGACTCAAAAAATCAAACTACAGACAGGATTTGTGGTTCAATTAGGATACATTGATATTGCATTTAATTGAACAAAATATCTAGCCCACAATTTTCATAACAAAAGATCTTATATCATTTTAAAAGATAAAATTTATTAGTTGGTCATACCTTTGTTGAAAATTCGAAATTTAGTGATGAATGTTCCAAAATTCAAAATCTAGTGATTTTCGCTGTTTCCTTCCCATTTCGCCCCTGAGATCGAGTTTTTCCTGTCTCGTTCTCCGACCTCGACCAACCTACCAAGGTCTGGTATTTTCTCCGAGCTCAGTGATTTATACCTGAATTCGCCTAGCCTACCGAGGTCTGTGATTTATTCCTGATTGTTAAATGTCCGAACTAGGGGACGACTTTTCACCATCACCAACTTCGATCGTAATCGTCGACCTAATATCTATGTCCGACCTCGACGATTGTAACCGAAGTCGGTGATATCACACACTCTGTATACGTTATGTCCGAATTCAGGGATGTTTTTATCCCCGAATTCGAAGATCTAAACATCCCAAATATCCGAACTCGGATATATTCATTACTGAAATAAAAAGTATTATTCATTCAAAACCACCGAAATCGGTGTTGCGATTACATATAAAAACCGGAAGAAATGTGCATGAAACATGAAAACATTGCTACGTAACTATAATAAAGAAAGAGAAAAAAAACATCAAAACACGGAAGCGATGCTCTCGACGTAATCATGGGCACGATGAACACACCCTCCGTGTATCAACTCCCATACTTGTTGCCACCACGGCACAATTGCCGGTCCCTCTCCTACCCTCGGAGACTCCTTCCGCTCCGCCTCAAGGCAAAGCACCTCGTCTTGCAAGTCGAAGGAAACAAATCTTTCATTCTTATGCAGGCTTTCGATCACGCCTTTGATCAGAAAGGAGCCATGAAGAACCCCGTTCGCCATGGCCGATACCCATTCCTCTGACCATAATCCATGCTTTCAATGCGCTCTCCCCGTTTTCCCTGGTAGTATCAAAGCCCCTATATTCCGCCAGGCGATCCCGCTTTTGTCGAACACTTGCATGCATATGAACGGACGGTCCAGCTTGCCGAGGCACAAGCAGACGACCTTGTAGTCGTTGCTCGCAACTTCGAATCGGAAACCTAACACCGCATGGATGCCCTCGAACTCGGGTGAATAGGCTGGTGGAATTGGTAGATGTCTCACCTTCCGAGTCGCCGAATTCCAAGCCGCGAGTCGCGTCATGTCGTCCCATCCGAGTCTCAGGCAGACCAAGCCGTTGGAGGAGGAGCCCACCATCAGCAGCATGTAGTTTGAAGGCTTGAGATACGCCACGTTAATTATGCACACCTGGTCGCCATTAATAAGCATCAGTATAAACTTTTCCGATCGTCGTTCACAGATGGCAATCATGAGTTGCCTGTTTTTGGCTTGCTGACGGATTCGGTGAGCTTTGATAAACGACTCACCGGCAGATATGGGATGACAGTATGTTTTGGACACGCTCTTCAATCCCATCAGGGATTTTGCCGGCAGTTCCGTAAGGATTTTGGAGAAGATGAGGTCCTCGGGAAGGTGCTCTGAAGTTTTCACCATTGTAATTTGTTAAGAGAAAAGATAGGCTGAGTATTGAGAGGTTGATCGGAGAGAGATGGTGAAATGAATAGAAATCATGCCCTCTCTTTAATAGCCTATCCGACGTTTGGAGTGTTAAAGACAATTAACTAAGGATCACGTTAACTTAGGTGACGCTTGAGACTTCCCATTCATATCATCATGCGCATTTATTGATAATCGTGCACGAAAAGACCGAAGTCAGAGATATGAATGACCGAACCCGTAATTATGGTTTTTTAATTTCCGAGGACTGCATTTATACCTCTAAGTCGGTGAATTATATTTTCAAAGTCGACGATATAAATAACCGATTTCAGAGAAATTAAATTCAGAGATAATAAATCCCCGACTTCGGTTATTTTGCGCTGATAATCGGTTATCCAAAGAACCGAATTCATAGATAACAATGTCTGAATTCGGAGATGCACATATATCATCATGATAGGTATTGATAACCGTGCGTGAAAAAAATGAGATCATCGAGAATGGAAAGACATGATACTCCCGAGGTTGGGATTTTTACTCATTCATGAGAAAGAGCTATGCTCGGTTTTATTTGTTTATGGTCTCAGTTTGCAATTTAAACGCCAATCAATCGAGATTTTACAACACGGTTATACATTTCATAACATCGGAAATACACGGTTATACACGGTTTACAACATGGTTATACATTTCATAACATCGACTATACGCCACGTATTGCTTTTTTGCCCTTGTGCGCCCGCCCATATCCTAATCTTTCCAACCAACGAGGTTGGACTGATACACATCACCGTCGCTGCTCTCGCTGTAATCATGTCGAGTGAGCACGACAAATCGAGCCTCTGTCTCATCACGCATCTCAAAAGGTGGAAGATGCTGCAAGAATATATGTATAGGCTGTTCCAATAAAACCTTGCGTTAAAGCTCGCCCGGATGGATCAATGGCATGAGTTAAACTTGCGAGACTCCTCACAAAATCATCAACTAAAACTGTGTGAGGATACATCGCTGATCTACTATGTAGCGCGACCAAACGCGGCATAGAGATCCATGAGCAGAAATCACTGACCCACGTCGCCGGATCTGGAATTAAGAAAAACATTGAGATGATAGTCTGGCAAAGAGATGCAGTTGGTTCCAAACAAACTTGCCACGAAACAGAAGTCGGAGTTAAAGATATCCGAATTCGAATTCAACAACTTCTAATGTGGATTATGATATCTCCGATTTCGGGCATAACACAACTGAATTTAGAGTTTTTACATCCGAATTCGGAGATAGCTCAGTCGGGGTTAGCATCAACGAGTTCGAGGTTAGCATCCTCAAGCTTCGGGTCGAGTTTACTATCCTCAACGTCGGGGTTACAATATCCAAAGTCGGTGTAAAAAAATCACCGACCTCGGAAATTGTAATGGTCCCACACAGAATGAGGGCTCGGACAAAAAATAAAACACTGACTTTGGCGAGGCTGTCACCGAATGCGGGGTTACAAACCCCGACTTTGATAGTAGCATCAAGAATTCGATATTGACCATTCGGACTACGGTGATGCTAACCGTCGTGGAAAACCTTACAATGCGATGGTTCAACGGCTAGATCTATGGATTTCATCCACTAAAGGCATGTTAGGGTTTTGAAAGATTACAACGGCGGAGGAGAAGAGCATTTTTGTGGCTTTTTGCGACGGCGACGAGTGGAGTAACACGGGTGTCTAGCCCACTTCGGAACATCCATGGTCCCACCGTTGAAGAGATTCTCGGATCCAAACAAGGAAATATTTGGGGAGGAGAAGTGGTCCTTCGGACAAAGAGAGAATGTCGGCAATAAATAATGAACGAAATGGGAAGGAAACAGTGAACATCACTAGATTTCAAATTTTGGAACATTCATAACCATGTTTCGAATTTGACCCAAACGGATGGGTAGATAATGAATTTTCCCTTTTAAAATAGACTGCCAATTTAAAATCGAAAAAATCATTAACTAGTAGCACAAATAGGGTTAAATCGAATTGTGGTAAATAATGTTTCAAAATTTGAAAAATCGAATTGTGCGCCGTCTAGTATGAGATGGGGGTGCGTTGGGCTTGTCTGAAAGCTAGTTTGATCAAGACGAGGTCGGGAGAGCACGGATGTAGGTTGGGCGAGATTCTTCTTCCGGCAGTACGTGTAAATCTAAAAAATGCGCCCAACATCAATCAATAATAAAATTTATCGAAACAAACATAAAGCATTTATGATAGGTGTTATGGGTGATTTTTCCCGAAATCAATTTTGGCCCAAAAAAGCCCCCCTGGAGGCCCATATCTCAAAACTGAGAAGCCTAAAATGTGCGAAAACAATTTTCACTGTTAGAATTGACGGTATCCCTGATTGCCCTAACGTGCCCTAAACAGCATTGACACGTCTTAATGCATCATGTCGGCGCGACGCGCCCTGACGCACCTTGTCAAGTTATGGAGGGACTAAAAATGTTATTTTTATTTATCCCAGGTCCTTGGCCCCTCTTATAGATAGGAACTTGATTTCATTCAAACGGTATCTGATTCAAACGCTCTCTACAACTATATAACTCTGTTTTCGCTCTTATATATATGTATATATATATTCCGGTTTAAATACCCGACTAACGTCGGAACGACGAAGCTACCTAGATAAAAGGTGCCGGAGGAATCCCCGACTCCGAGGAGACAAAGACGGAGAAGCTAGCTAGAAAGGTTCGAACATCGACCAACCCCCGTCTCCGCTATCGACCCCCGTCTCTCCCAGGAAAGCCTAGGTACACACCCTCTAACGTCCACCTTGAACTACGCGATGACCTGATCCCACTTGACTATAAGTAGGTATGTAGGCAGCCTCGCTATACTGACGAGGTGCGGTATCATATATCATTACCCCTATGCTCTCACAGTCATTGACTGCTCCAGCCACGATCGTCGATATGCCTTACGGAGGTTTCAGTTCTCAGCGGTCACTAACCTATATCCCGAGTCCTAGGACTTTGCGGTAACGGGTTGGAGGACCCGGTTTTGGACCGACAGTAAGCAAAGGGTCCGATCCGCCAAATCCTACAAGAACAGTGACTCAAGCATCTAGCCCAGGAAAGTAAACAAATGGCGATGGGCCCGGCCCAATAACCAGCTTTGGGCCGCTACAGTGTTTGATCCATTTTTCGGCATCAACATTTTGGCGCTAGAAGGAGAGGCTTCCGACAAGTTCAAGCCTCGAGTCCCTACGACCACATCCAACGACCTCGGAGGCATCTCGGTCGCTCAAATGACATTAGCACCGTCAAGTTCGCTTCACACACATAGTACAAGACACGCGCGCCGTCCACAAGATCTCCACAACGCCACCGCAAAGACAGTGGAGCCTCCCGCCGTATGAACACCCCCACCCCGGCTTGGCACCACCAAGCCGTTACAAACTTCGTCTTGGTCGCCTCGACGACCTAAACACCTACCACCTCAAGCCTCGCTCGGTCACATCGAAGTTCATCTCTGTTGCCTCAGCGACCTCAAAACCTACGACCTCGAGACTTGCTCGATAACATTGAAGTTCATCTCGGTCGCTTGAACGACCTCGAGCCTTGCTGGGTCACAACGAAGTTCATATCGATCACATCAAACATTATCTCGGTTACCTCAAACGACCTCAACACCCACGACATCAAGATCTGTCTCGGTAACCTTGACATTTACATCGATCACATCGGCAACCTTCAAGATCCATCACGGTCATCTCAACGACCTCGAGCTTTATCTTGGTCACGTCAGCGACGTCAACATTCATCACGGTCCCTGCAACGACCTCAGATTTAATTTTGGTCCCCCCGACGACCTCATATTTCATCCATGTCACGTCAGCAACATTGAGATCCGCAACAATAGTGTCAACGACCTTGAGCCTCGTCTCGTTCGCATCAACCTGCTGCTATGGTTCTCTCGACGCAACGCGACGTCGACAAACTTCGATACGCCGTTGTCGCTCATGAGATAGTGCCTTATCCAAGACATGCGCTGAAGACCAAGGACTCCGCCAACACAAAAAAAAAGGCGGAACTCCGTCACGGCACCAAAGGCCCGATCCAGGTACGGGTACGGCGATGGTCAAATTCATAAGCCCGAGGATGACGCTGCAAGCCAATCAGGGAAGGCGACAATCGAAGTTTAATACCCGACGACGACGTTGAAGGCCCATCAGGGAGGGCGACGATCGAAGTCTAAAACCCGACGACGACGCTGAAGGCCCATCAAGGAGGGAGACGATCGAAGTCTAATACGCGACGATGACGATGAACGCCTATCAGGGAACGTGACAAACAAAGTCCAATACCCAAAGACGGCGCCGGAAGCTCGTCAGGGAAAAGACGGCGGTCAAAGTTCGATACCCGAAGACGGCACTGGAAGCTCATTATGGAAAAGATGGTGATCGAAGTCTGATACTCGACGACGGCGCCAAAGGCTCATCAGGGAAAGACGACGATCAAAGTTTGGAACCTGGATACAAAGCCAAAAAGCTCATCAAGAAAAGACGACGATCAACATCTAGAAACCGCCACCAACAAAATCTCTAAGTAAGCTCATCTTTTCTATCGACTATTTTGTAACCTTTAAATGAGATAAATAATTAAATCGTTATATTATTGTTGGCTAATAAGGCTAAGTTATTATTTAGTGGCAGAAGTACTCATATTAATGTACATGAGCTAATCTAAGGGAGAGCGACATATAATAATTACATAGGCTCATGATAATATGAGTACTTTTGCCCTCAAAAGTAAAGTGCAACATTTACGGTAAAAAATGTGAATAGGTATGAAAGTGCAATATCCATCGTATTTAAGTATTTTGCTATCCAAAGATAAAAGATAAAAAATAAAAATTAAAGTGCAACATTTATCAAGTATTGCTGCCACCATAACCCTTCATATGTTATTAACATAATTTTGTAGCATTGGAATTAAATACATTAACAAGGCTTGGTTGACATAGTGGTAAATCCACTACAAAATTCTTTGAGAGGTCATGGGTTCAATCACTTAAGACACGGAAATTACATATTTATGTAATCTTGGTCGATAGTGTCTACAACCAACAATATTGGTTGTTGTTACCGTAAAAATATATCTCGTAATTCGAGTACAAGTAATCGTGTTCAATAATCACCCCATTAAAATTCGTGCGAGATTTTGGTGGGGAGACGGAAGCAATTAAAGTAAGATTCATTTGTCAAAATGGATTGAGCTTTGTCGGAATAAGTGCGAGGGAGGTCTAGGCATTAGACAAATAGGATGCTTTAATCAAGCTCTACTCGTGAAAAATATGTGGCGTATTATCAGGTCACCGATTTTGCTCGTGGGTAAAGTATTTGCAGCCTGCTACTATCCTCACGGAAATGCTTTCTCGGCGAAGATGGGTTCAGTTGCCTCCCATGTATGGAGAAGCCTCTTATGTGGTCGCTTTATAATTTTAGGAGGTTCTCGTTGGAGGGTGGGTAACAGTGAAAATGTTTAAATTGTGAACGATAATTGGATCCCGATGAATAACTCTCTTCATCTCATTGATCCACCCCCGTTGCTGCAGAATATGTTTGTATGTGAGTTCAAGACCTACTCAGGATATTGGGATGATGAGCTTATTCGAGCAATTTTTGGATCAGAGGATGCCTCAGCCATTCTTAGCATTCCTTGGGCAGACAATAATCAAGATGATAAGATTATGAGGCATTTTTCTACGGATGACGAGTACTCAGTAAAAAGTTGATACCGAATCAGTTTCGCTTCAATGTTCAACCTCAGATCGACATCCTCTTCTGGTAATGGAGCATCCCGGTTGAGTAAAATTTGGAAGCTTACAGCCCCTCCGAAGGTCAAACTCCACTTGTTGAGGGTCTGCAAAAAAGTTGTGCCTGCTCGCACGGTTCTCTCTAGTCGTGGGATGCCTATCGATACTAGATATCATCTCTGTCATATTGAGCATATGACTGTTGGACATTGTTTCTGGGGTGTAAACGTGTTTGAAAAGTATAGAAATTGGCAGGTTTAGGTGGAATTTTGAACTTCTTCGAACCAGGAATCGACCCTCTTTGCCTCCTGTCATCGGCCCTCACCTCTCTCAGCTCGGGTGAGTCTACACTTTTTGCTACTCTAATGTGGCTAATCTGGAATAACAGAAATAATGTCGTGACTGGAAGTAAATCGAGAACAGTAGAGAATATTGTGGAGGGGGCGCTCTGTTGGACATATGTGTCCTTAAACAAGATATTTTATCCATTTGTAAAAGATTATGACATGTCATTAAATAAAGATGATACTTATTATGTTAATCTTATTATAGTTTCTGGTAGAGTAAAATAGAATGTTTGTTTCCTTAGTTCATAAAGGATGCAATTATGTTATTATTATCACACCAGAGTCAATGTGAGGAAGAATTAATAATCATAATAAATGAACTTAAAATGTCCGTGACCTGATTAACTGGGTGGGAGCCCATTAATCGTATAAGGTCATTAATGTGACTAAGTGACAATCCTATTCTGGATTATGTGTGTGTGTCACACTCACTAGAAGTGCATTAAGTGTGAAGTGTCTTCATACTGGACTCAACCTGACTTAAACTCAAGAAGTTATCATATAAGACCGTCACTGATAACTTGCAGTTGAGTCACAAAATGATGATCAAATGGATATTCGTTCTAAGTCCTGAGTGGTCTTGAGTCCGAACTACTGCTTGATTGTTCTTTGATTTAACCGTTAAGGAACACAAGATATTACCGCTGTTCCCAACACTATTATTTTGGGAACATGATAGTTAGTAGCAAGGGTAGCTTGATCATAGACATGGGCATCACACAGCTTTTTAAGAGTCATGATGATTCCCTTGGTTGTTGGTGGTGAGAAGTGAGAGGTACCCGTGCGCAACTTATGAATCGAAACCATAAGTGGGTTACTCATAATATTACTGACTGAGTCAAGGACGAAAATGCAATGAGAGGCAATACGGTTGAAACCGCCTGCTCATGTGTGAATCATCAAGTGAAAGAATAATAACCCAAATTTGACTGTATCAATGGACACCTTGCTGTTACAAAGGGAATAATATATACTGTATCACTAAAGAGTGCAGCCTCGGGTCTATAGTGGAATCACTTCGAGGTTTGACGAACAACTAGCAGTTCGTTGGAGCTTAAGTGATACGGGTCCATGGTCTCCAGGATAGCTCCGTAACGGATGATACGTACGTGATTAAAATACATTCTGGATAATGGTTTGTCGGCAATGTGTTTCCAGTGCGGAACAAGAAGGAGAGTGAAGGGGCAACTAAGATGCCGCTTACATCTCAGTTCACCAAAGGGTAATACCTTTTCTGAACATTACATTAGATTTTATTGGAAGAGATTTCATCTCAGATCCATAGATTAAAATTCTAAACATTGCAAACATTTTTATACAGAAGTGTATACAGAAGTGGCTTCTGCTAAGTTGAAAAACGGACATGGAGCACTATGCATTGAATGCTGGCTCAAACCAAGAGCAAATGGGCATACTATGTGCCGAGAACACTTGCGGGCTTGGAGAGGTAATGACTCTTCTGTTAACCCCAAATTAGTTTTTTATTGGAGAGATTTTTCTCGGATCCATAGATTAAAATTCTAACAGTTTCTTTTCCTTTTCAGGTGGCGGGAGTTCCTGCGATGGGAGCTCAGTTGCAAATGATAGCGAGTAGTATTCGAGTATCTCGAAGAAGGAAACTTGTTTTACGTTTAAATTCGATTTAAGTTTGTTGTTATCTCTATTTATTTTGCATCTATAAGACCTCAATTTATTTTCAAGATATGTTTATTGCAAGAAATAATTATTCACCAATAAAAGTGGTATTTTTATTTTGAATTATTTGCAATGTCCATATGAGAATAAATAAATGACATATTATTTTATTTAATAGTCTCCAATAAATATAATCTTATCAATTCGATAAAGTAGAACGTCATTTTTAATCATGATGATTAATAGAGAATGAACCTAAAGATTATTTCTCATGATAAGAATTGACAATAGTATCTGTTGTCATAAAAGAGTGCGGAAACCACGGTCCCAAATCAGAACCAGATGATACTCAGATGTAATGGGAGGTTGTTAAAACCAAAGACACTACGAGTGATCATAGTTTCATTAGAAACTTTGAGAATACTCAGACGTAGTGGGAGGTTTAATAGGACGATTAAACACTATGAGTATACTCAGTTGGAATTTCACCTAGCTGTTACAAACACTAGTGCTTAAGATCTCATAGGCTACAAGAAAGCTATGGTTGATCCTGATAAGGGAGAATGACAGGAAGCCATGAACCAAGAAATAGAATCAATGTATTTTAATGAAGTCTGGGAACTTGTAGACTTACCGGATGGTTTCAAAACCATTGGTTGTAAGTGGGTATACAAGAGATTGAGAGGAATGGACGGGAAGGTTGAAACCTTCATGGCTAGACTAGTGGCAAAGGGTTTTATCCAGATGGAAGGTATTGATTTCGATGAGACCTTCGCTCCAATCGCTAAGTACAAGTCCATCCGGATTCTCATGGCCATAGCCTGTAGTCTCAATTATGAGATTTGGCAGATGGACGTCAAAACCGCTTTCCTGAATGGGTACATTTACGAAAACATCTATATGGACCAACCAGAAGGGTTCGTGCAAAAGGGTCAAGAAGGGAAGGTTTGCAGGTTACTCAAATCCATCTATGGATTGAAGCAAGCTTCCAGATCCTGGAATCTAAGGTTCGATGAAACGATCAAGACCTATGGATTCATTCAGAACGTCACTGAGGCCTGCATTTATAAGCTCAATGACGACACCGTGGAAATATTTCTTGTTCTATACGTCGACGATATTCTTCTCATTGGAAACAGTGTGAAGAAATTATCGGACGTGAAGGCGTGGCTATCTACGCAGTTCCAAATGAAGGACATGGGAGAAGCCAGTTATGTTCTTGGGATCCGTATTTTTAGGGATCGCAACAACAGGCTTCTGGCCTTATCTTAAGCAGCTTACATTGATAAGGTGCTTGAACGTTTTGCAATGGCAAACTCCAAGGGAGGTAAGTTACCAACCAGACATGGAGTGTTCCTTAGTAGGAAACAGTGCCCAACTTCTCCGGAAGAGCAAGACGACATGAGGCGGATACCCTATGCTTCAGCAGTGGGAAGTCTGATGCACCCTATGCAGTGTACTAGGCCAGACATCTGTTACGCTGTAGGAATAGTAAGTAGATACCAATCCAACCCAGGTATGGCTCATTAGACTGCAGTGAAAAACATTCTCAAGTATCTTCGGAGAACGAGAGACTATATGTTAGTGTTTTCAGGGTCAGAACTGAATCCATTAGGATACACTGATTCAGATTTTATGTCTGATAAGGACGCGAGAAAGTCGACGTCAGGAGCAGTGTACACCCTTACTGGTGGAGCGATATTCTGGAGAAGCGTAAAGCAATCCTGTATCGCGGATTCCACAATGGAAGCTGAATATGTGGCTGCCTGTGAAGCAGCCAAAGAATCAGTTTGGCTAAAGAATTTCTACATGGAACTAGGTGTAGTCCCAGATGTAGATGGGCCACAAACGCTATACTGTGAACAGTGGCGCGGTGGCAAATTCTAAAGAGCCCAGAGACCATAATAAGGCGAAACATATAGAGAGAAAATACCATCTCATTAGAGAGATAGTACGTTGAGGCGACGTACGGGTTGTGAAAATAGTTTCGGAAGATAATCTGGCTGATCCATTTACCAAGACGTTGCCGGAGAAAATATTCAGGAGGCATCTGGAAAATATGGGCGTGAAAGACATGGGTCATCTTCTTTAAGTACAAGTGGGAGATTGTTGGACATATGTGTCCTTAAACAAGATATTTTATCCATTTGTAAAAGATTATGATATGTCATTGAATAAAGATGATACTTATTATGTTAATCTTGTTATAGTTTCTGGTAGAGTAAAATAGAATGTTTATTTCCTAAGTTCATAAAGGATGCAATTATTTTATTATTATCACAATAGAGTCAATGTAAGGAAGAATTAATAATCATAATAAATGAACTTAAAATGTCCGTGACCTGATTAACTAGGTGGAAGCCCATTAATCGCATAAGGTCATTAATGTGACTAAGTGACAATCCTATTCTGGATTATGTGTGTGTGTCACACTCACTAGAAGTGCATTAAGTCTGAAGTGTCTTCATACTGGACTAAACCTGACTTAAACTCAAGAAGTTATCATATAAGACCGTCACTGATAACTTGCAGTTGAGTCACAAATAGATGATCAAATGGATATTAGTTCTAAGTCCTGAGTGGTCTTTAGTCCGAGCTGCTGGCTTGATTGTTCTTTGATTTAACCGTTAAAGAACACAAAGATATTACCGTTGTTCCCAACACTATTATTTTAGGAACATGATAGTCAGTAGTAAGGGTAGCTTGATCATAGACATGGGCATCACACAACTCTCTTCAGAGTCATGATGATTCCCTTGGTTGTCGGTGGTGAAAAGTGAGAGGTACCCGTGCGCAACTTATGAATCGAAACCATAAGTGGGTTACTCATAATATTACTGACTGAGTCAAGGAGGAAAATGCAATGAGAGGCAATACGGTTGAAACCGCCTGCTCATGTGTGAATCATCAAGTGAAAGAATAATAAACCGAATTTGATTGTATCAATGGACACCCTGCTGTTACAAAGGGAATAATATATACCGTATCACTAAAGAGTGCAGCCTCTGGTCTATAGTGGAATCACTTCGAGGTTTGACGAACAACTAGCAGTTCATTGGAGCTTAAGTGATACGGGTCCATGGTCCCCAGGATAGCTCCGTAACGGATGATACGTACGTGATTAAAATACATTCTGGATAATGTTTAATCATTTGGCTAGACTTATAAAACTGAAGGTCTGTGGCAGACGTCAGATAGTTTTATCGTCAGCGTGGCAAAAGTACCATATCTTGGTACACGAAATTAACTGATAAAAGAAAGTTGAAATTTAGATTTTCTATCAGCACCATGTTGTTGGAAATTAAATTCTAAGCAACTTTGCTTTTTGAACCAAGCCATTTCGACTTACGGTTTCTGATTTATAGATTTTCTAAGTTTGTGCTAGGTTCGATAAACTATGAAATTAAATCACATGTCACGAATTTAAATGATGGTGTGGCACCATGACATTTTAATGTGTGATATTGAGATCAGGAATTATTAATATAATTTAATTATTTGGATTTAATTATTAATATCTTATTAATAATTAATTAATAATTAATAGATTTATATTAATAATAATAATAATAATATATATTTAATATATATTAACACATGTGTAAATCGATGTGGGCTTGCATGACCTAGTCCACACGAGTTTGACCTAGTTAGGGTTTTAATATTTGCGGCATAAGTACCTAAAGTTTGGTACTTTAGCAAAAACCCTAAAATCAATCTTATCCTTTAGATCGGAAATGATTTAATATCAACCGTAGGATTAAGATGATTGATTTTTGACCTAACCCTAATTCGAAAATAGTAGCTTGGTGACCAAGCTTAGGGTTTTCGAATTTGGCCAAATTAATTGTATCCGTTAGATCGGTTTAAGATTTAATCTTTACCGTCGGATTGGAAATTAATTAATTATATTTAATATATATATATTTTTCGAAAATAATGATATGGATAAAATCGAATTAGGCTTTTACCAAGTCTTAGAGTATTTGATTTTTATCCCAACTTAATTTGATCCATTAGATCGGTCTAAGATTAATCTAAGCCGTTGGATCTAGATAATTAATTTCGAAATTATCATTATTATATATATATTTTGAAATTAAAAAATAAGTAGATAAGATTGGTTATTTTTATTTACCAAGTCTTTCTTATTTAATTAAATCCCTAATTAATTATTTCCATTGGATTTAGATAAGATTAAGTCTAAGCCTTTGGATTAAGATAATTAATTATATTTAATAATAATTTTCGAAATTTAAATATATATATATATATTCGAATTATATTTAAATAAGAGGATAAGTTTGGTTTTTGTATTTATCAAGTCCTTCTTATTTAATTAAATACAAGTTTAATTATAACCATTGGATCTAGATGAGATTAAATCTCAACCATTGGATTGGAATAATTAAAGTATTTAAATATATATAAAATTCAAAATTTGGAGTGAAAATCTCTAATTCGGTTACGGGCCAAGTCTATAAATAGGTAGCTCATTTACAACATTCAACACACCTTCCCCAGAGCAAAAACTCGAGCTCTCCCTCTCACTCTAGGGTTTGTGAGTTTTCTGCTTCTGATCTCTTTTCTGGTTCGGCTTAGGGAGACGTTGTTCTCCGGAAGCTTCAAAAGAACCTCAGTTAAAGTTTTGCGACGGAGTCCTGCCGGCGAAGCCCACGCTTCGGTACGAGGAATCCAGGAGAATATCCCGGAAGATCACGGGTGTTTCCCTCAGCCCCGGCGGAGCCCTGCCGAACTTCAGAGTCCGCAACCGGAAACGTCAAGCGAGGTACGACCTTATGCATTGGGTTAATAAATGCAAACATTTACTGCTTTCTATTTATTTCTTATTTCGACTATGATATTAATAATGAGTTGTGAATATTAAATGTGTAATATTTATCGGATCTTGTTAAAATGGTTATTACCCGATATCCGTGTCGTCGGGCCGGTAACAAGTTTCCCGCTTTAAAATAATTTTTTAAATGTTACCGGGACGACTCGGATGCATATTTCGTGGTAATGGAACCGAGAATCAAACCGCGATCCCCAACACGCTCAGCTACCTTTCAGAGTTCAAGGAGGCCCAAAAGACAGAGAACCTTAAGAAAGCTGACAAGACAACCGCACCGGCTTGGAAGCCCCCTGAGGTGGGGTGGGTAGACATTTGCGTTGACGCTGCGATTGATGGTTGTGGAGAGGGATATGGAATTGGCCTAGTTGCTCGTAATTACGAAAATCGAGTCCTAGCGTCGGTAATTAATTTCTACAGGCACGAGCTGCCCCCTCATCTTGCAGAGGCTTCTGCTATTCTTCGAGGAGCTGAACGGGCTTTTGATCAGGGTTGGTCGAAGATTCGAATACAGTCTAATTTTTTACGGGTGGTTAACACTCTAAATCGTAAATCTAATCCCCTCACAGATTTGGGCACCATCACCTCTGATACCCTTCGTATAGCTGCTCAGATTGAGTCTGTGGTTTTTTACTTTAACCTGAGAAGTTGTAATGAAATTGCGCACTGTCTTGCTAAACTCGCAATTAAATCTAGAGGAATTATTGTTGGTTGGAGTCTATTCCGCCAAGTGTTGTTGTTGAATGATTCAGGTTGTAATCAAGAAGTCCCAACCCATGTTCGGGACGCTCATCTGGCCATTGCCAATGATAATTTGATGTGGAGTACTCTTCCTTCCCGAGCCACAACCATCTACGGGACTCGAAGGTTTTAACGAGGCTCATCATTCTTTAAAAAAAAAATCATCCCATTAAAAAAATTAGGGTTAATGACGGCAAAAATACCCAAATTTTGGTCAAAGAACCCCTTGTGTACCCAAAGTTTAAAAGTGGTGGCAAAAGTACCCAAAGTCACATTTGGGGCATTGACCACTCCATTCTAGTAGCGCAGTTAACTTACATGTTAACACTGGCCACGTGGACAAACGTGGATTGCTGACATAGCAAGTTTTTGCCACGTGGATGAGCCCACATCAGCCTCGTTTACGATAAAACAACGAATTAAACCCCTAATTGGGCTTGTCCACGTGGCAAAAAATTATTATGTCAGCAACCCACGTTTGTCCACATGGCCAGAGTTGACGGGTAAGTTAACTATATTACGAGTGGTCAACTCCACAAATGCGACTTTGGGTACTTTTCCCACCACTTTTAAACTTTGGGTACACGAGGGGTTCTTTGACCAAACATTGGGTAATTTTGCCGTCATTAACCCAAAAAATTAAATAAATTATACGAGATAAGTTGTATTCTTGTATGACTGCATCATTGACACGCACGACACAGCCAAGCTTTTCCTTCTCCGATCCAATTCCAAACACACAAAGATGCACAAAATAAGAAAGTAAAGTGAAGAGAGGAAGAGAGAGAGAACCAGAGAGAGGTATGGGCGTGGATTACTACAAGGTGCTTCAGGTGGACAGGAGTGCTAAAGACGATGACTTGAAGAAAGCTTACAGAAAGCTCGCTATGAAATGGCACCCTGATAAGAACCCTTCCAACAAGAAAGACGCCGAGGCCAAATTCAAGCAAATCTCCGAAGCTTACGATGTAAACCACCCCCTTTTCCCCATTTCCGATTGCTCTAGGTTTTCAATTTTCAATCTTTTTTTATGGGGTTTTGCTTCCGCTAGGTCTTGAGTGATCCGCAGAAGCGAGCGGTGTACGATCAGTACGGCGAGGAGGGGCTCAAGGGGCAGGTGCCGCCGCCGGGGGCCTCCGGCTATGGCGGCGGCGGGGGCGCGGAAGGCGGGCCGACGATGTTCCGGTTCAACACGAGGAGCCCCGACGACATCTTCTCCGAGTTCTTCGGGTTCTCGGGGTTCGGGGGAATGGGCGACATGGGCGGTGGGTCGAGGGGCGCGCACCCCGGGATTCCGAGGGGGATGTTCGGGGAAGACATCTTTGCATCGTTCCGCAGCGCTGGCGGGGGAGAGGGCGGCTCGGCCAACGTCGCGGCTCCGCGCAAGGCGCAGGCGGTCGAGAGGACGTTGCCCTGCAATCTGGAGGATTTGTATAAGGGAACTACCAAGAAGATGAAGATCTCCCGGGATGTTCTCGACGCCAGCGGGTAAGCCATGATTGATTCTCATGCTTTTAAGTTTTTTTTAGTAATCTCTCTGAGTTTCTAGCTGGTGCGTTGTTTCTATCACATTCCTTTCATGCTTCCATGGCTTCAATCTGGGCTCATTTTACAAACTGAAGCTGCTATGAACTGGCTGACTTTGACTTCTTTTGGATCATCTTAAGCACATTGTTGCAGCCCTTGTGATGGGCACGGGATTGCTTAAAGGTTCCATTTGAGTTGGAACAAACTTCAGGGGCGAAACGAAAGAGAGAAATAGGAAGGCCGTAATAAAAATGACATCAAAATAGTTCTTGATGTTTTCTTTTTCTTTCACTAAGTAAGCTATTTATAGGAATAAGTTAGAAATTGTCAAAAGTTAACATCATATGACAAATATATAATTTGTACTTTTTGTTTATGGGCCTGGTGTTTTGCTCGTATGGAAGTGTTATCCTTTCTTATATAACCCAGGATCGAGACCTCGTGACAAAAGCCACCGTAAAACACGAGCAAAAGGGAGCTTATTTCCTCCGGACCCATGTTTGAGGGAAATTAAGTTTTAATTGGTTGGAAGAGGATTTATTCATTCATGGGGCAAGACCCATTTTTAGGTAGCTCAAATTACACATTCGCTATGATGCTATTTTCTTAAAACCCGAATCATACTTAGTTACTGAAATGAAAATATTTGCTCATAATGGGAAATTATAGAAAATACTCCTAATTGCATTAAAAAGAAAACGGCTATAACTCTAGGTGTTTGCCCGCTTGGTCTCGGCCCATGTGGGTCTAGGTGTGGCCCAGGAGAACAATGATTCCTCTCCTGCTTCTCGTGTTGTTATAGGTGCACTTAGACTCTTGAAATGTTGTAGAATAGAGACTGATGATTGTTTTGTGTTCAATGCCCCATTTTGTGTAGTCTCATTGGTCTTGAGGTGTTTAGTTTTTTATTATTTGATATTTGATTGTGGAGCGTCAATGATTATGTGGTTGGTCATCGGATGTGTAACATGCGAGGCTTTGATATCTTTGATTGTGATTGGCTATAAGAAAATAAGTTCTTCTGATTTCCAATTAAGTTCTTCGATTGACAAGATTGTAAAGTAAAAGCTACAACATAACTTACGGGAAAAAAACAGTGGTACATCTTTGATATCATGATTAGCTGTTTCTTTACACACAAGTGTAACTTTGTTACTTATGTGTACTTGTACGTGCCTAAAACGTCGATTCTATTGTTTATTGATGAGTCGAAATATCAAGTGCCGGTCAAGGTTTAAAATAGGCTATTCAAGCCTTGAAGCGCAGTGAGGCATGAGGCAGGAGGGAGAGAGCTCAGAGCCTGAAGGAGTGAGGGATAGAGCCGAGAATTAATTTTGACCGAGAGGAGTGAAGGATGAGCTTGCCGCTTAGTTGAGAGAAGGGGTGGGGGGCTTAAACTGAATTTGGGCCATAAAACCCTTAAAACATAAAGCTAGGGCCTTAGAAATGGGCTGGAAGCCTGTATTTTTCACCTCAAGGCACGCTTTATGGCCGGCTCAAGTGGCTGAGGCATACGCCGGAAAAGTATGAAGCAAGGTGTGTGCCTTGAGGCTGTTTTGCTCCTCCTCGGATTGAGGCATACCCTTTGGACGCAAATTAAAACTATGCTGCAGGGATATCTTTGCTTAAGTTTTATCGGATAAAATAATGCCGTAAATTTCTGTTCAGCTCGTGTCTCCTTAACTAAAACTTTGCTCCTTGGCGACTTCAATTTCATATATGATGCCATCCATACATGCAGCTCTATGAACATTAAGAGCAAATTCATATGATTTTAAAAGATTGTAATTGTTTTGTGATGACACTATAGTATTAAAATTTTAATCTTGTTGAAACATCGGTTAATCCTACTAAACCGTTCTTAGGTTGACCTTATAATTATTTTCAGATAGAGCCTTGTTTTCTTTCTCCGTGCTTACACGTAAAACTATAGCATATAACTTACGGGGAAAACAAATTTGGTTGCGCCTTTTAATTTCATCACTGGCTTTTTCATATTATTTAAGTAGTTCTAAATATGTTTTAGGGCTAAGGGCCTGGCCTATTACGTTCTATTAATGGTTTCGCAAAGTTCCAGATTGTGACGAGACTTATATCTCAAGACCGTAACAAGATACGTATTATGCAAAACTACGTTTTTTACCTACCATATTTCTCACAAATTTCTGTTTACGATATTAACAGCAGGCCTAACATCGTGGAGGAGTTTCTAACGATTGAGATCAGGCCAGGCTGGAAGAAGGGAACGAAAATAACCTTTCCCGAGAAGGGAAATGAGCAGAGAGGGGTAATTCCAGCAGATCTCGTCTTCATCATCGACGAAAAGCCTCACGGAACCTTCAAGAGAGACGGCAACGACCTTGTTTTCACCCAGAAGATCACTCTCGTGGAAGCTTTGACTGGCTACACCGTGCAGTTAACCTCTCTCGATGGGCGGACTTTGACCATCCCGGTCACCTCCGTGATCAGTCCAAACTACGAAGAAGTGGTCAAAGGGGAAGGGATGCCTATCCCGAAAGAGCCCTCCAAGAGGGGCAACTTGAGGATCAAGTTCAACATCAAATTCCCGTCAAGGCTCACGTCGGAGCAGAAAACGGGCATCAAAAGGCTGTTGAGCTCGTCGTGAAAAGGTACCTATGGTCGGATTACATTTGTTCTTTCTTTCTTTCTTTTTCACTCTGTCGTCTGCTTGGTATTGCTATTTAATGTGTTGGTGTTTTTTGTGAATTTGGAGATTTGAAGAACAATTGTGTAGGTTTCCATGTTCTTATTACCTAGTTTTGTTATGAGATGGATTATTTTAGAAAAGTAAGCATTATGTTGCCAGAGAATACTCACATGACATATTCCATATTACGTACGATGCTCTACAGATCTCGACTATGTTTATACTCAGGACCGACCCTTGCTATACGCGAGTTGGCGTCGGCCTTGGGCCTCAAAATTAGAGAGGCCTTTGGAAAAGAAAGAAAGAAAGAAAGCTTCCTTTTCTATATATATTATATATGCAGCCTAATGTGGAATACCATATATGTATCATTTTTTGGTTTCCCTAAATTAACATTTTCTACGCCAAATTTTGATTATTTGATTTCTTATATAAACTCGAGCACAAGCGTTGAGGTTACAATTATACTTCTCTTTTATTTCCCTTTTTCAAAATTTTGTCTTGTATTGTTGAATTAATAACATTGCTTTGATTGTTAATTATATTGTAATGTTTTTTCTTTTTGCATTGTGTTTGAGTTCAAATAGTTACAAATCACGCATCTCCGAGTCGACTATGACCCAATTTGGCATTTTTATGTTATAATATTATATTTTTAAAAAAAAATTAATAAAAATGTGCTATTTGGTTAAGGAACTTAGTGTTTGGTTGAATAATTGAATAACAATCTTTGTCATAAAAATAGTTTAAAAATACATTATTGCTAAAATGTGAAAATATGACTGTAACAGTTGTATTGTTATCGTTTATTGCCAAGGCGTATAGCATGAATCAGTCACAAACATTAATTTTGATGTCATATTTTTAATTATTAAATATACGACACAAATGTAAATAAAACGCACAAGGAATAGTTAAAAAAAAAAAAAAACTCTTTTTGGTTTTGTTGTAGGACTTCGTCCCCTTAAATAAATGACAATATGTTTATTTAACAAGCACGAAACGACAACATTGGCTCTGGAAAACGACACCAAGACCTCCCAACAAACATACAACGAGAGCTTTGTCCATTGCGTAGCACGACATGGAAGCTAACACACACACTTCGTATCAAAAAGTGGGCTTTCACCTAAAATTCGTCCACTTCACCGGGAAAAGCCCATTAAAGCCGAAATATTCAAGCTTCACAACGTAAACATCAAGTCTCCTTCAACGACCAAGCAACCCTTAAGACTAGGCGCATACTCTCCAATCTGACTAGCTCAGTGAACAGCCACGTCACACACCATGAAGGCATCAAATCTGAATGACATGGAATCACCTTTACACGTAGCAGTCATCAAGGGATCAACACGAAATCAAGTCTTATAGCTGTTGCATAAATCAAGGAAGAGAGGACGAGATCAAGAGGTTATAAATAGGATAGATTAGGCAGAATAGGGCATCACGTACTTCATATAAAAGTTAACTACTATTTACAATCACATTCTTCTGTACTCGCACTCAGGATCAAGGAATAAAAGTCTACCATTTGTTATTCTTTGATTATCTTTGATATATATTTGTAATCATCCATATTATTCATCTCGTGACAAAGTAGATTATCGACGAATTATTGAGATCTCTCATCAACTCATATCTTACGAAAGTGTCATCACTTCGTGGCGGTTGACCGTGATTATTCACATCAACAGTTTGGCGCCGTCTATGGAAAATTATCAATATATTCTTACACAATACGTGAATCCGCTCTACGAGATCGAAAAATGATAGGCACTAGAACAAGGAGATCTTCAAACCCTCCCAGGGTCACTCCGGCGAACCAGCCCGGGATCAACGCGGCAAACCAGCTGCAAGATCCCGCTGTGAAGGCCATGATGGAATCCATCCTGAAACAACTTGAGAAAGGGAACAAGACAACTAAGGAATTCCAAAAAAAAACATTGGAAGACCATAACGCGAATCAATCCCGAATCGAATGAACTTTGATGGAGGTCATGGGCTCGATCAGAACTTAGCTCTCATCCACACCTCGTAGGAACGTCATTCCGGGAAGAGTCTTGGACTTTCGGAATCCCAGGATACCCCGGGATCGACCGAGGTCAGAAACACTGCATCCGGAAGTACAGAGAACGTGATTCCTACAGCGGAACGCGGACAACCTACTGACGGAGTAAACTCTCAAGGAAACATTCTTCTGAGAAACCTAAACATGGGCCTGAGGTCAGCAACGACCGAAGAAGGGACTCATAACCCGCAAAGGGACTCCGATTTCCGAACCTTAATCGGGCAAAACCTGACATGAGGTGCGGAAGACCTCGCTCCCCAGCCACCACCACTCAGACCGCTATACATAAGGGACGGAGACGCTGTTAATAACCCCGTTCACATTGAACGAGGAGGATTATCACCTCCTCCTCACGCGTTGGGCATGGAAGGATCAGACTTTTTCGTGCACTCTGACCAACCTTTTCAAACATGGTCAAGAGAGTTGAAAGAGACAGTCAAAGAAGTACGATCCGAGGTGAAACCAATGAACTCCAAAGTTCATAACACCACCTCGGCAGCCCCCGAAAATCGATTGCCTCGTTCGAGAATCGATGTGCACGCTATTCATGCATCTGATCACAAACGTGATTATCAGAGACATTGGGAGGGTAAGTATCCCCTTTTATGACGGAAAACAGACCAAAGAGCACATTTTCGGGCTTTCCATATCGCAATGGGGAGGGCGAACCTCGAAATGTCACAGAGATATGCCGGATGAACATTTAGTAGAAACAACCATCGAATGGTTCTCCAAACTAGAGTCATACTCTATCGGCTCCTTCGACCAATTGACAACAATTTTCCTAAAGCATTTCTCCATGTTCATGGAGAGGTAGACCACAGTGGCTCAACTTTATGCAATGCAGCAATCAAAAGACGAGCCACTTTGGAGCTTCATATCCCGACTCAAAGCCACACGGAACCTTCAAGAGAGACGGCAACGACCTTGTTTTCACCCAGAATATCTCTCTCATGGAAGCTTTGACTGGCTACACCGTGCAGTTGACTTTTCTCGACGGGCGGACTTTGACCATCCCGGTCACCTCCGTGATCAGTTTAAACTACGAAGAAGTGGTCAAAGGGGAAGGGATGCCTATCCCGAAAGAGCCCTCCAAGAGAGGGAACTTGATGATCAAGTTCAACATCAAATTCCCGTCAAGGCTCACGTCGGAGCAGAAAACAGGCATCAAAAGGCTGTTGAGCTCCTCGTGAAAAGGTACCTATGGTCAGATTACATTTGTTCTTTCTTTCTTTTCACTCTGTCGTCTGCTTGGTATTGCTATTTAATGTGTTGGTGCTTTTTATGAATTTGGAGATTTGAAGAACTATTGTGTAGGTTTCCATGTTCTTATTACCTAGTTTTGTTATGAGATGGATTATTTTAGAAAAGTAAACATTATATTGCCAGAGAATACTCACATGACATATTCCATATTACGTATGATGCTCTACAAATCTCGATTATGTTTATTGATACCGGACCGGTAACACCCAGGTCTAGTATATTGACAAAGCAAGACGAAAAGTAAAGATAACAACGGCGCCACTCGGAATCCACCAAGATAAGCCTAGGATAGAAGAAACGCCACTCCCGGAATCCACCGAAAGATAAGTTTCTGGTACAAGAAACGCCACTCCCGGAATCCACCGAAAGATAAGTTTCTACACTCGCCACTCAAGGAATCCACCAAGAGATAAGAGGGTTTTCACAAAGATAACTTTGAGAGGGTTTTTTTTATCAAACATAATCTGCCTTCTCATTGCATTCTTGCTCTTTAAATAGAGCTGATGGGTTACAAATTCGTACATCCCCTCCAGCCTGATTCTAAGGCTTTCCAACTTCTCCACAAAGACCCAAAACAGCTCCACAAAGATAGCACCAAGTCCCCATGACCATAAATGCCTTTTAAGGCTAGTACATGACTCAAAACACTAATTAATATCATACTTAACCCTTGGACTACTCAGAAAATAAATACATCCCACTAACATAATTATTACTAACATAATTACCAAGGGCTTTACTTAGACCACGAATTCAGATGTGGAAACCAAGTAAATACCATTCCCGTTATGCTCACGAGCTCCATTACCGCTAGTTAGTCCAATACCGCTATCAGGATCCGCATCATTCTCCCCCGGTTGAAAAAGACTCGACCTCGAGTCTAGCGGTTCATCATCAACGAACGGTGATAGATCGGCAACGTTGAAAGTTGCTGAAACACCATAGTGATCAGGAAGCTCCACCTTGTATGCGTTGTCATTGATTTTTTCCACAATGGTGAAAGGCCCGTCTGCTCTCGGTTGTAGCTTAGGATACTTCCGATTTGGAAATCGTTCCTTCCGTAGCTGAATCCATACCTTATCACCAACATGAAAAGTTACCTTCCGCCTATGCTGATTGGCTTGTTGAGCATACTTCTCCGTTTGCTTCAAGATCTTGTCTCTGACCTGAGCGTGCAATTGCTTGATAAACTTGGCTCGCTCATCCGCTACTCCACTAAAGTTCGTCTCCGTCTTCAAGGGAACCAAATCCAAAGGGGAATTAGGATTCTTGCCATAGACAACTTCAAATGGGCTGGACTTCGTGGCTGAATGAGTGGACCGGTTGTAAGCAAATTCAGCATGTGCAAGAGACAAATCCCACCCCCTTGTGTTCTTCTTGACAAGGCTTCTCAACAATGCTCCCAATGATCGGTTGACCACCTCGGTTTGTCCGTCGGTTTGTGGATGGTGTGAAGTACTATATTGCAGCCTCGTGCCCATCTTCCGCCAAAGGGTCCTCCAAAAATGACTAAGGAACTTAGCATCCCGATCAGACGTGATTGTCTTTGGAACCCCATGTAGCTTCACAATCTCTTGAAAATAGAGATCGGCAATGTTGGTGGCATCCGCTGTTTTGCCGCACGAAACAAAATGAGCCATCTTCGAGAATCGATCAACCACCACCATGATCGAGTCCTTGTGACGCTGGGTCCTGGGAAGTCCCAAAACAAAATCCATACTCACATCTTCCCACGGAGCATTAGGGATTGGAAGTGGCATGTATAATCCAGCGTTGCTCCCATGCATCTTGGCGTGCCGACAAGTCTCACACTGCTCAACTATCCGCCTCACATCCCGCGTTAGCTTTGGCCAAAAGAAGTTTTCTTCCACAAGCGCAATGGTTTTATCGCGACCAAAATGACCAGCTAGTCCACCCGCATGAGCCTCCCTTATGATCGCCTCCCGTAATGAACATTGGGGAACACAAAGCTGCACACCCCTGTAGAGAAAACCATCTTGCACAAGGGGCCAAAATCAGGGTCATCCACATATAGATCTTTAACGACTTCAAATCCAAGCACTTTAGCATGCATCGTATGAAGAAGTAAATGGCGTCTACTCAAAGCATCCGCTACCTGATTGGATTTTCCCGATTTGTGCTTGATTACGAAGTTGAAAGACTGCAAGAATTCAACCCACTTCGCATGGCGAGAGTTTAGATTGTGTTGGGCATTCAAATACTTCAAGGCTTCATGATCTGTAAAAAGAACAAAATCGTTAGGGTAAAGGTAGTGACTCCAGTTCGCCAATGCTCGGATGATGGCATAGAACTCCTTGTCGTATGTCGAGTACTTTCTCTTCACTTCATTGAGCTTCTCACTGAAAAATGAAATAGCTCGGCCTTCTTGGCTAAGGACAGCCCCGATGCCCACTCCGGAAGTGTCACACTCCACTTCGAACATCTTGGAGAAATCCGGTAAGGCAAGAACCGGTGCCTCTGTCATCTTCTTCTTTATCAGCTCAAAACTCTCTTGGGCTTCTTTTGTCCACTTGAAAACTCCACCCTTCATGCACTCGGTGATTGGTGAAACAACCGTACTGAAATCTCTAATGAACCGGCGGTAGAAGTAAGTCATTCCATGAAAACTTCGGATGTCAAAAAGAGACTTCGGAATTGGCCACGTGGAGATTGCTTCAATCTTCGACTCATCCACCTTGATTCCATCCTTGGACACCACATATCCAAGAAAAATGAGGCTCTCCACCAGAAACTCGCACTTCTTCAAATTAACATACAAGCTTTCACTCCTCAAAATTTCAAAGACCTGCCTCAAGTGTGTTAAATGAGCCCGTGCACTCTTGCTATACACCAGAATGTCGTCAAAATAGACAACGACACATATTCCCATTAGTGGCTTGAAAACATGAGTCATGAGGCGCATAAAAGTACTAGGAGCGTTTGACAACCCAAACGGCATAACAAGCCATTCGTACAAACCTCTCCCGGTCTTGAAGGCTGTCTTCCATTCATCTCCCGGTTGCATACGAATCTGATGATAACCACTGCGCAAATCGATCTTGGAGAATATTATGCTACCATGCAACTGATCAAGAAGGTCATCTAACCTTGGAATGGGAAAATGATACTTGACCGTTATTCTGTTGATTGCCCGGCTATCCATGCACATTCTCCATGTTTCATCCTTCTTCGGAACTAAGAGGGCAGGAACCGCACAAGGGCTCAAGCTCTCTCGAATCAGCCCTTTTTTCATCAGCTCTTCGACTTGTCGTTGTAACTCGACTTGTTGCTTCGGGTTGAGTCGGTAGGCTGCTTTGTTGGGTAGAGAAGATCCCGGCACCAAATCAACACGGTGCTGAATTCCTCGTAATGGCGGTAGGCCACTCGGTATCTCCTCTGGTGCGCAATCTTCAAACTCCTTTAAAAGGATTTGAATCGCTTCGGGCAGCTCCTTCTTGTTGTCCGATGTTTCCTTCACATAGAGAATAAAAACAGCTTCACAATTGGATAAAGATTGTGTAACCTGTGAACCGGTGATCAAAGAGTGCTTCTTCGATTCGGAGGTTGCTGTCATCTTCTCCGGCTTCAAGGGTGCCAACACGATCCGCCGACCATCCTTAGTAAAAGAATGAGTGTTGTTGAACCCATCATGAATCGCTCTTCTATCGTATTGCTACGGTCTTCCCAATAACACATGACAAGCATCCATGGGAACAACATCACACCAAACTTCATCGTTGTAGTTCTTTCCAATAGAAAACGTCACCAAACACCTTTTGGTAACTTTCTGCCCATTTCCCTTTTGGAACCATTGAATGCGATAAGGGTGAGGGTGAGGCTCCGTCTTCAAGCCAAGCTTTTGCACCATTTCTTCGGCAACAACATTGGTGCAGCTTCCTCCATCAATGATGACGTTGCACACACGCCCCTTTGAAGTACACCGGGTCTGGAAGATGTTGTCTCTCAACCAAGGGTCTTTGTTCACGTGGTTGGAGTTGAGGAGTCGTCGGATGACCAGAACATCTCCTTCATCGGGTTCTTCAACGCATTCTTCCTCGTCGAAGATTGGTTGCCGTTCTTCTTCTTCGTCTTCATTATCGGCTATGGCAGCTTCTACCATCGTAATTACTCTTCGGTTTGGGCAATCGGAAGCAATATGACCAAAACCTTGACATTTGAAACATTTCCTCGAAGCGCTGGAATTGATCGGTTGGGAAGTCTTCTCGGATCTGACTTCGGGTTTTGAGGAAGTTGATGCCTTGTCAAAGGCCGTCTTTAATGAAGATGCCCCGCCGGTATTCTTGACTCCATATCCCGTGCTCTTCGGTGTGTACTTCTTTGCTTCCTTGCGCTGCCTTTCAATATTCTCCGCTAGCTTCCGAACATCATTAAGCGTCCAATATGGTTGAAGGCGAATAGCTTCTGCAATATCTCCTTTGAGACCGCCAAGGTAACGAGCCACCGTTTGTTCTTCAGGTTCCACCACGTCGCATTTAAGCATATGATACTCAAACTCACGAGTATAATCTTCAATAGAAAGATCGAGCTGCTTGAAGTTGTGAAACTTCAAATAGTTGTCTTGCTTGTAACTATCTGAAATGAACCTCCTCTTGAGCTCTCTCTTCATCTTCTCCCACGTTCGAATCACTCGTCTTCCTTCTCGTAGTCGTTCTCGTCTCAGATTCTCCCACCAAAGGGATGCATAGCCCTTTAGCTTGATAGCCACCAGTTTGACTCGCTTCTCGTCAGAATAATCCTTGAACTCAAAGATCCTTTCCACCGTATACAGCCAATCGAGAAATGCGTCGCCATGAGATCTTCCGTCAAATTCAGGTACGTCAACCTTTACGTCACTTTCGTAACGTTGTGGCCGATTTCTCCTTTGAGGCCCATCGTCTTCATCGCTGGAGACATCAACATGAAAAGGATTCACGTCAACGCCATGGTTACGCTGTTGTTGACGATGATGCTGTTGTCCTTCCATTTGCGCTAAGCGTTGCTGAAGATCAGCCATCGCTTCCCTCATGGTAGCCATCTCCATCTCTCGTTCATACTCCGTAGCCGTCTGAAAGTTAGGAGGAATAGGGTTTCCACGCCTTGCCATGTGGATGATGATAAGAAACCGTGAACAAGCAACTTGAGCTCTGATACCAACTGATACCGGACCGGTAACACCCAGGTCTAGTATATTGACAAAGCAAGACGAAAAGTAAAGATAACAACGGCGCCACTCGGAATCCACCAAGATAAGCCTAGGATAGAAGAAACGCCACTCCCGGAATCCACCGAAAGATAAGTTTCTGGTACAAGAAACGCCACTCCCGGAATCCACCGAAAGATAAGTTTCTACACTCGCCACTCAAGGAATCCACCAAGAGATAAGAGGGTTTTCACAAAGATAACTTTGAGAGGGTTTTTTTTATCAAACATAATCTGCCTTCTCATTGCATTCTTGCTCTTTAAATAGAGCTGATGGGTTACAAATTCGTACATCCCCTCCAGCCTGATTCTAAGGCTTTCCAACTTCTCCACAAAGACCCAAAACAGCTCCACAAAGACAGCACCAAGTCCCCATGACCATAAATGCCTTTTAAGGCTAGTACATGACTCAAAACACTAATTAATATCATACTTAACCCTTGGACTACTCAGAAAATAAATACATCCCACTAACATAATTATTACTAACATAATTACCAAGGGCTTTACTTAGACCACGAATTCAGATGTGGAAACCAAGTAAATACCATTCCCGTTATGCTCACGAGCTCCATTACCGCTAGTTAGTCCAATACCGCTATCAGGATCCGCATCATTTATACTCAGGACCGACCCTTGCCATACGCGAGTTGGCGCCGGCCTTAGGCCTCAAAATTAGAGAGGCCTTAGGAAAAGAAAGAAAGCTTCCTTTTTATTTATATATATATAGAGGGTTAATGACGACAAAAATACTCAAAGTTTAGTCAAAGAACCCCTCGTGTACCCAAAGTTTAAAAGTGGTGGCACAAGTACCCAAAGTCGAATTTGAGAAGTTGACCACTCTATTATCGTAACGCAATTAACTTACCCGTCAACTCTGGCCACGTGGACAAACGTGGATTGCTGACACGACAATTTTTTGCCACGTGGACGAGCCCAATTAGGGGTTTAATTCGTTGTTTTGTCGTAAACGTGGCTGATGTAGGCTCATCCACATGACAAAAAATTGTTATGTGACAAATTTACGTTTGTCCACGTGGCTAGAGTTAACAGGTAAGTTAACTACATTACAAAAATGGAGTGGTCAATGCATCAAATGTTACTTTAGGTACTTTTGCCATCACTTTTAAACTTTGGGTACACGAGGGGTTGTTTGACCAAACTTTGAGTATTTTCGCCGTCATTAACCCTATATATATATATATATACACACACACACATGCAGCCTAATGTGGAATACCATATAGGGGTGAAAATTTTGTCACCGTTTCCCGGTTTCGTCCCGGTTCCGGACCGGTTTAAGAAAAAAATAGGGAAATTGTGTTTAAAACCGGGAACCGGTCCTTCCCGGTTCCCGATTTTCGGAACCGTGAACCGGAACCGGGAACCAGAATTGTTTTTCCCGATTTTTGGTACCGGTTCCGGTTTATGTATTTTTATGTCATTTTTTTAAATATTTTTATGTCGTTTTGGTTTAATATGCCATTTTGTTTTCTTTAGAATTATATGTCATTTTTTACCATTAAAAAAATTTGGGTTTATGCCTCCTTCCTCATTCCTCTCTCTCGCTTGCGACTCTTTATCCCCACCTTCTCTCTGCTTTTGGCTTTTCCTCGTCCAGGTTTGATTTCCTTCTGTGAAATATCTTTTATGGTTTATTCTATGTCAATTGCACCCCTTCGAAAGGCTTGATTTCCTCGCTTTCTTCTTTGATTTTGGTTTCTTTTCCTTCTCTCAAGTTTTTCTTTTTTTCTTCGAATGATTCCAGCCCTCTTATGTGATTTCGGCGCTGCTTTCCTCCCGACTCCAGAGAAGTCGAACGCTTTACTCCCGGTTTTAGTCACGAATTATATCACGAATTTTTTCACGATTCTCTCACGAATTTTTCCCGGTCCCGGTTTTCAAAAAAAGGGAAATATACAATTGGAACCGGGAACCGGTACCAAGAAAAAAAATCCCGAATTTTCGAGATAGGTACCAAAAAATAAAAATATACCGGTTCCCGGTCTTTCACCCCTACCATATATGTATCATTTTTTATTTGGTTTCCCTAAATTGTCATTTTCTACTCCAAATTTTGATTAATTGATTTCTTATATAACCTCGAGCACAAGCGTTGAGGTTACAATTATAATTCTCTCATTCATCTTTTATTTTCCTTTTTCAAATTTTTGTCTTGTATTGTTGAATTAATAGCATTGCTTTGATTGTTATTTATATTGTAATGTTTATTCTTCTTCCTATTTTTTGCATTGTGTTTGAGTTCAAATAGTTACAAATCCCGCATCTCCTTGTCGACTATAGCCCAGTTTAGCATTGTTACGTTGTTATAAAATTATTTTTAAAAGTAATTTAATAAAAATGTGCTATTTGATTTAGTAATTTAATGTTTGGTTAAATAGTTGAATAACAATCATTTTCGTAAAAATAGGTTAAAAATACATTATTGCTAAAATGTGTTGTATTGTTATCGTTTATTGCCAAGGCTTATGTCATATTTTTAATAATTAATTATTGAATTTACGACATAAATGTAAAATAAAACGCACAAGGAGTAGTAAAAAGAAAAAAAAAACTCTTGAGTTCATGTTGAATGTTTACATTATGGTTTTAAATTTCCTGACACGCCTTTAGCGCGCCTCGGCATGCCCTTCTGAGAGTTGCGGCAACCGACATGGGTTCAGCACGTGGCATGCCCGTGAACAACTATAACCTATAAATATAATAATTAATTTTAATTGTAACCCTATATTTATATTTTCTATAAGTTAAAAGGATAATTTTTATTTTTTATATAAATACAATTATAAACTATCAATACGATTTTTTTTATTATTAGTGTTATTTTTTAGCTATTTATACTATGTCTTATGGTGATAAATAAGTAATTTGAACTTGTATAAACAATTTTTTGTCAAAATATTTAAAATTATTTTCCAACTTTTTTTTCGATATTTCCATCGACATGCGGCATGCCTGTGAAATTTATGCGGCATGCGGCATTCCTTTTTTTTTTCAATTTTTTTGTTGATATTTCCGTCGACATGCGGCATGCTCGTAAAATAGAGAAAGCGAAACGGCGTCGATATCGATATTTAGAACCTTGGTTTACATACCAGATGTTACTTGATTAATTACTTGATTCAATTTTTTTTACATATCAAATGACATACGTGCACGTAAATTTTGTCATAATTAGCAAATTGAACCGTCAATTATCAAAATGACCGACATTTTCTTTTTCTTCGTAATTGTTACTTACTGTTTTTCAAAGTCACTGGACCACGAAATTGATTGATTCCAAATTTGGGGATTTTTTTTAATGGGGTGGCGCTATCGGGCAAGGTTACAATGCACTATCGCATTACTATATATATTCAGTGTAAGAAAGGTGGCACTAATAGCCAAGTTTACATATGTAAAGGGCGCAAGCATTTTGCTTCCCATGGGGTTTGAACCCGTGGCTTCTTGGAGAGGTAAGTAGTGGTGTTACCACTGCGCCAAGCAATCTTGAGATTTTCTAACAAGAAATCCCCAAAGATTTTGATTGGATAAATTAGTTACCAAAATTACACTATCGAACAATGTTGTTGATTTGATTTTTCATGGGAGATCACCTTGTTAGGGTTTGAGGAATGAACAGTTAACGACAGGAGCTAAGTGTCACGTTCCGCGCAATTCTCCATTCGAAAAGCCGCAATTCAAGGAGGTTTATAGAGGAAGTCTCCGGACTTCTCTAGAAGAACCTACATTATTCTTGAAGGATGGAGAATGGTGTGGAGTATTCTAGACTTCTCTAGAGTACTCTAGGAATACATGGAAACCTAAATATGGAGAGTGTTCTAGAGCATTCTAGGAAGTCCTACAAATATGTACTAGTTTCTAGACTTAGTAGAATAGTATAGAATTATCTAGAGGGTTAATCTTAGCCATTAAATTAGATTAATCCTAACCATCCATTGTAATCCTTGGAGCCTATAACTAGGTGTGGCTCCTTCATTTGTAAATCATCCAAGAAATCCAATATAGAGTTTCTCTCACTAAACTTTCTTTCTCTAAACTAATCTCTCTTTGTCTTTGTGTGAGTTAGAATGTTCTTCAAAGGCTTTGCCTATAGGATTCGGGGAAGGCTGACTTAGTAGCTCAGGGGAGTGAAGCTAAGTGCCGCACGGGGGCTTATGAGTTAGGCGAAAACTCTAAGAGTTGGTATCAGAGCCGAATCGAAGGGAAGCGTGGTGTTGGAGAAGCGAAGACTAGAAGACATGGCGGGAGATTCGTCAATGGTGGTGGATGTTGCCAACGACGGAGAGGTGAGGCGTGAGGAGAAGCGGAATCCAACAAAGTACAAGAGGTCATCTTCACGAGACGTGGTGAGCTCGCTACAAGATCGACAAGGCAAGTTGGAGGAGACCTTGGTGACCCACGATGAAGCTATCGAATACTTGCGGGAGAAGGTCGAAGCTCTCGATCGTGATTGGGGTTGTGTCTTGGAGCTCGCGGGGAAGGACCTCGAGAACAAGGTAAACACTTCACTTTATGCTATTCACGAACCTCTTCTTTCCGTTCAAGAAGACGTGGGCGTTCTCAAGGGAGATATGGAGAAAGTGAAGGAAGATTGGGCATTTTGCAAGAAAGCGGTGGTCGGGGGAGCTACCCAAGCCTCGGCAAGTGTAGAAGTGCACAAGCCGAAGCAATATGGTGGAGAGCGGAATGGTCGGGAGTTGGACAACTTCTTGCTTGGCATGGAGTTGTACTTCGAAGCCCTTAGCATGACAGACGAGGCGATGATGCTGCGGACGGTTCCTCTTTTCTTGAAGGACACCGCATTGGTGTGGTGGAAGAGGAAGCGCGTCGAGAAGGAGCGGGGCTCGTGTGTGATCGACACTTGGGAAGATTTTCGGCGCGATATCAAGGCACAATTCTACCCGAGTAACACTCAAGAGGAGTCATAGTGCAAGCTCCGTCACCTTCGACACAAGACATCAATCCGGGAGTACATCTGAGTGTTCCAAGAGTTGTTGTTGGAGCTGCCCGAGTATCCGGAGAAGGACCTTTTTCTCTCATTCATGGATGGACTTCAATCATGGGCTAAGCAAGAGTTGCAGAGGCGTGGAGTGACGACATTATCGGCCACAATTGCTGTCGCGGACGGCTTGGAGGACTACGGAAGAAAGGATGAATCGAGGATAGTTCTTGATGAGGAGGATACGGATGAATGTAGCAAGCCGATCACTCAAGGGAACAAGGATGGGGGAAAGTCACAAGGCGAAAGATTGAAAAAGGGTGAGTCTCCGAAACCTAGATCTATTAAGTGTTTCCTTTGTGACAGACCACATATAGTACGGGAGTGCCCAAGCCGGACCAAGCTCGCTGCACTAGTGGAGAGTAGCGAGGAAAAGACGGAGGAAGAAGAGAACGCAAGGATGGGATCGCTGCGGCTTCTTGGTGCCCTCGAGACGGACGTCGGAGGCACACACACGAAGAGGGGATCCATGTACGTAGGAGCTGTTGGGCACGGGATCTCGAATCCCGTGAATATTATCGCGAATTCTACCGTCGAACCGTCCGAGTAACATTTAAATTTTTTATTTTAAGCGGAAAAACATGTTAACCAATCAACGGTCCGATCATCGGATAATAACCATATTACAAGACCTGATAAATATTAGATAATTTAATATTCATAAATCATTATTAATAATCTAGTCTTATAGGAAATAAATAGAAAGCAGTAAATGGTCGCATTTATTAGCCCAATGCATAAGGCCGTACCTCTATTGACGAATTCCGGCTGCGCGTTCTGAATCGGGCAGGGCTCCGCTGGTGCTGAGGGAAACACTCGTGATCTCCCGGGATATTCTCCTGGATTCCTCGTACCGAAGCGTGGGCTTCGGCGGCAGGACTCCGTCGCAATATTTAAACTGATGGTTCTTTTTAAGCTTCCGGAGAACTAAGTCTCTTAAGCCGAACCAGAGACAGATCAGAGGAAAAATTCGTAGACCCTTAAGGAGAGGGAGAGTTCGAATTTTTCTCTAGGGAAAGGTGTGAAAAATGTGTAGAATGAGCTCCCTATTTATAGGCTCAGACTGTAACCGAATTAGAGAAATTCCCTCCCCTAAAATTCGAATTCTATAATTAAATATAATTAATTATTTCAATCCAATGGTCTAGATTTAATCTTATTTAAATCCAAGGGATATAATTAATTAGGGATTTAATTAAATAAGAAAAGACTTGGATAAAATCAAAAAACGAATCTTATCCTCTTATCTTATAAATTCGAATTTATATATATATATATTAAAATTTGAATTGTAATTATCCATATCCAACGGTTGAGAGAAATCTTTAAACCGATCTAATGGATCAAATTAATTTAGGATAAAATCAAATATCTAAAGATTTAATAAAAACTTAATTCGATTTTATCCTTTCATATAATTTGAAAAATATATATAATTAATTAATTTTCAATCCGACAGTAAAGATTAAATCTTAAACCGATCCAACGGATATAATTAATTACATAAATTCGAAAAACTAAGCTTGGTTACCAAGCTATTAATTTCGAATTATATTTAGGGTTAAAATCAATTATCTTAATCCAACGGTTGATATTAAATTCTAACTGATCCAATGGATTAAATTGATTTTAGGGTTTTTCTCAAATACCAAAATATTTGGTACTTATGCCGCAATTATAAAAAGACCAAAGCCTATCCATTCGAATGTTATATTGTTCCACATTCCAAGGCATAATTTGATTTTACACATATAATATATATAAATATATATTATTTATATATTAATATAATTCTATTATTTATTAATTAATTATTAATAAGATATTAATAATTAAATTCAAATAATTAAATTATATTAATATCCTCTGATCTCAATATCACACATTCAAATGTCATGGTGTCACACCATCATATAAATTCGTGACATGTTATTTAATTTCATAGTTTACCGAAAATATCACAAACTTAGAAATTCTCTAAATCACAAACCGTATGTCAAAACGCTTGGTTCCAAAAGCAAAGTTTCTTAGAATTTAATTTCCAACAATTTTCATGTTGACAGAAAATCCAAATTCTACTTTCTTTTGTCAGTTAATTTCGGTTACCAAGATATGCTACTTTTGCCACGCTACTGATAAAACTATCTGATGCCTGTCACAGACTTCAGCTTTATAAGTCTAGCCAAATGATTAAACATCTCAAAATGTTCCTATCACGTACGTATCATCCGTTACGGAGCTATCCTGGGGACTATGGACCCGTATCACTTAAGCTCCAACGAACTGCTTGGGTGTTCGTCAAACCTCGGTGTTATTCCACTATAAACATGAGGCTGCACAATTTAGTGATACAGTATATATTATTCCCTTTATTACAGCAGGGTGTCCATTGATACAATCAAATTCAGGTTATTGATCTTTCACTTGATGATCTACACATGAGCAGGCGGTTTCTACCGTTATGCCCCTCATTGCATTTTCATCCTTGGCTCAGTCAGTAATATCATGAGTAACCCACTTATGGTTTTGATTCTTAAGTCGTGCACGGGTACCTCTCACTTCTCACCACCGACTATTAAGGGAATCATCATGACTTTGAAGAGAGTTGTGTGATGGCCATGTCTATGACCAAGCTACCCTTACTGCTGACTATCATGTTCCCAAAATAATAGTGTTGGGAACAACGGTAATATATTGTGTTCTTTAACGGTTAAATCAAAGAACAATCAAGCCAGCAGCTCAGACTCAAGATCACTCAGGATTTAGATCGAATATCCATTTGATCATGTACTAGTGACTCAACTCCAAGTTATCAGTGACGGTCTTATATGATAACTTCCGGAGTTTAAGTCAGGTCCAGTCCAATATGAAGACACTTCATACTTAATGCACTTCTAGTGAGTGCGACACACACAAATCCAGAATAGGATTGTCACTTAGTCACATTAATGACCTTATACGATTAATGGGCTCCCACCCAGTTAAACAGGTCACAGACATTTTAAGTTCATTTATTATGATTATTAATTCTTCCTCACATTGACTCTGTTGTGATAATAATAACATAATTGCATCCTTTATGAACTAAGGAACAAACATTCTATTTTACTTTACTAGAAACTATAATAAGATTAACATAATAAGCACCATCTTTTATTCAACGACTTGTCATCATCTTTTACAAATGGACAAGAAACATCTTGTTTAAGGACACATGTTTAACAGGAGCAAGTGTTGCGGGGAAGCAATTCAAGGCTCTAGTGAATTTCGGCGTCACCAACAACTTCATCAAAGCCGACATCGCAAGGAAGCTAAGCCTTTCGGTGAAGAAGGTCAAGGGAGCTGTCAATGGGTGAACTTGGAGGCTTTAATGATCGAAGGGGTGACCACGGCCAAGACGGACGTTGGCAAGTGGAAGGGTGACGTATAATACACGGTCATCACGATGGACGACTACGATATTGTGCTCGGATTGGATTGGCAGGATGAGATAAAAGCTTGTCTCATGCCTTATGCCGATTCACTTATGATATTGGACGAGTCGTTTCCATGCACGGTTTCGGTGTCAAGAAACACAAGGACCGGACCAATACCCTTGTCCGCAATGCAAGTGCGCAAAGGACCAGGGAAGGAGGATGCGACAAGATTTGCCGCTTTGAAGGAATGTGGGGAAGAACGACGCACAGAGAATGCGAAGCTAAAGGGTGGTGACGTATTGGCGGAGTTCAAAGAGGAGAAGTCCCCGGAAGTTCCGAAGAAGCCTCCGCCTACTCCAGAGGTGGAAAACAAGACGAGTATGGATCGCGACTCCATGCACAAGGCAGCAAAGAAGATGAAGAAATGGCCGCGTTCCAACACTGGTGACATATTACGAGAAAGAATTCGGGAAAATCCTTGCAGTTCGTACTACTCAGAGGAGGGGTGTTCCAAGCTACAAGGAGTACTTGATCAGGTGAAGGGGAGCACCCGAGTTGGGAGCACGCCGACACCTTGGTGCAGTTCAAGGATCAAGTGGAGAGCTACGAGCAAGGAGCAACGAGGGCGTTGCTCGAATAGGTTGGGGAGGATGTCGCATCGCGCGCAATTCTCCATGTGAAAAGCCGCAATTCAAGGAGGTTTATAGAGGAAGTCTTCAGACTTCTCTAGAAGAACCTACATTATTCTTGAAGGATGGAGAATGTTGTGGAGTATTCTAGACTTCTCTAGAGTACTCTAGAAAGACATGGAAACCTAAATATGGAGAGTGTTCTAGAGCATTCTAGGAAGTCCTACAAATATGTACTAGTTTCTAGACTTAGTAGAATAGTATAGAATTATCTAGAGGGTTAGTCTTAGCCATTAGATTAGATTGATCCTAACCATCCATTGTAATCATTGGAGCCTATAAATAGGTGTGGCTCCTTCATTTGTAAATCATCCAAGAAATCCAATCTAGAGTTTCTCTCACTAAACTTTCTCTCTCTAAATTAATCTCTCTTTGTCTTTGTGTGAGTTAGAGTGTTCTTCAAAGGCTTTGCCTAGAGGATTCGGGGAAGGCTGACTTAGTAGCTCGGGGGAGTGAAGCTAAGTGCCGCACGGGGGCTTACGAGTTAGGCGAAAACTCTAAGCACGTGACATAAGGCAAACTGGAGACACACACGAGTTTTTCGAAGTTCGTGATGTTAACAAAGTGCCTAATCCACATGAGTTTTCACTATAACTTTTTGTAATGTATTACAAGAGGGAGTATGCATTATAGACTAGATGTCCCAAAGCGAAAAAAATATATATATTGAAAGAATTGAATTTGAGACTCTTAACGAGGAAAATGTAATGGCTAAAAGTGGATACGAAAGTTAATATTGTGGATATTGAAGTTATTATCCCCAAAATCAGAAATTGCTAACGATAGACCACAATTTTATAGGGTTTTTTTTTCGCCAATCTAATATCTATCATTAATAATCGTGAATGATAATTTTTTTTTTATGAAATTCTAAAAACTGTACGATTTAATAAATGCTTACAAAGGCGGCGAACCGGCAAAGAAAATATGTGGTGGACAACGGCAAGTTGAGGACACAAAGCGCAGAGCACATGTAAGTGGAAAATTGTCGTGAGAGAGAGAGAGAGTTTTGGTCCCGTGCGCATACGCAGGGAACTAAAGTGACCCCGTTAACTGATACGGCGTCCTTAAATATATACGGTTATTTTTATTATGTTAGTGACATTTTGATCATAACGGAAAAAAAAGGGAGATGCAATTATGGATTTTTTTATTTATTTTTCAAAGTAGAAATTGAGTTTTTAGTTACTTGTATTTAGTGAATTTTCACTTTTTTATTATCAATATAAGTGTCTAAAAATTATATATTACAATAATTAAAAATTTATTGAAAAGATAGATGCATGCTTTTTAATATCCGGTGATAATAAAAATCCGTAAAAACATAATTAGTTTTGAATCTTTCACTTAATAATTATAAGGGCTATTATGGTAAATTACTCAAGTTATTTAGAAATAGGGCGTTATAGAGTCCATTAAAAAAATAATAGCAAAAATATTTAAGTTTATCTCTTTAGTAAAATCAATAGACTTTATCCACTTTTTCATTTTGTATTTTTTTTACTCTATCAACGATGACATCAACAATGCAAATCGCAATGATACTGAGGAGATGAACTGGTAATTCGAGGGAGAAAGTGAGAAGGAAAATAAGAATTTGTGTTGTTATGTTCAAAGAAATTGTGTTTACATACAATTTTATTTTGATATTCGTAGGTTTGATCGTTGGAGTTTATTTGTTTAATTTGCGCTCACGTCATTACTTACGAGAATAGTAAAAAAAACTTATGAAAAAATAGACGAGGTCTACCGATGCAACAAAAAAAAGGTAAACTTTAATGTTTTTACCACAATGTTCAAATAATTTGAATAGTTTTGCCAATAATAACTTTAAGGGTTAATTGCGGCAATAATACCCAACATTTGGTCAAATTCTCTGCTATGTATACAACCTCCGTAAATGACGGCAAAAGTACCCAAACTTAGTATTTGGGAGTTGACCGAGAAAATCTATCTATGTGACAGCCAGCCTTTGCCACATGGCACTTGGCCGCCACGTGGCATGCCACGTAATTATTATTTTTTTAAATAATTTAAAAAAAAAATATTTTTTAAATATTTTTAGTAAATTATTTAAAAAATATTATTTAACCAATAATGAATATTTAAATTTAAATATTCATTATTGATTTTTATTATTAAATATAATTATTCATTTTAGAAAAGTGGATCAAACAAAATAAATAAAGAAAAAAATCCCCGTTCACGGTTCACTCAAGCTCCGCCTCCGATCCGGTTCACGGGTGAAACGAAATCGCTTAATATGTTTGATAATATAACAATTAATAATCATATGATTATTTAACGATAATTTTTTTAAATAATATATAAATAAGAAACATATTAAACAATTATTATTATTCTAAAATGCAAACACGATTAAATATCATGCAAACAAATAAAAATAATTCTTCATTAAATATAAATATGACTACTATTTTTTGTTTTTGAATAAGTGGTATGTATTTAATTATGTCTTGACCTTTTAAATATTATGTATGAGTTTATTAGTTATTATTATTAAACATATTAAACAATTTTATTCGACGCGTGAACCGGATCGGAAACGGAAGTCAAGTGAACCGTGAGCGGTGAAAATTACTTCGTTCTACCTACTTTTTTAAAAATAAATAATTATAACCAATAATTAATATTTAAATTTAAATATTTAATTATTTGTTATTATTGAAAAAAAAATTATTAAAAAAAAAATTTTGTTTAAAAAATAAAAATATTTTTTTAAAAAAATTATTTAAAAAAATAATAATTACGTGGCATGCCACGTGGCGGCCAAGTGCCATGTGGCATGCCACGTGGCAAAGGCTGATTGCCACATAGATAGATATTCTCCGTCAACTCCTAAATGCTAAGTTTGGGTACTTTTGCCGCCATTTACGGAAGTTGTATACAGAACAGAGAATTTGACCAAAGGTTAGGTATTTTTGCCGCAATTAACCCTAACTTTAATTATAATAAAAGGAATAGAAGGACCGTATTGAAATAAAAGAAAAAACAGATGCACAAACTTGAGGGGCATAAAAGGAAAATGGAAATCCTATTACGACCTAAAACATAAACAAGAACCCAGAAAACACAACCTCTTCATCTTCTTCCTCACACTCTCTCTCTCTCTCTCTCTCTCTCTCTCTGACAATGTCATGCACTTCTCTCTCTAACTGCCTCTCTCTCCTCGGACCCGATTCCCCCTTCTTCCCAATCCCCAATTCCTTCTCGCCTCGCAGATAATACTCACTCGAGATCTCAGTCCGCCAGAACCCAGAAACGAACAGGAGAAATCTCTCTCAGATCCGTTTCCCTTTCTTCCCAATTCGTGCGATTCCATGGAAATGGCTTCCAGTCCTAGGACTGTGGAGGAGATTTTCAAGGATTACAGCGCTCGCAGGTCTGGCCTCGTTCGAGCTTTAACCTACGGTACTTCACTCTCTCTCTCTCTTCGCTTTCTTCACGCATGTTGAAACCTCTGACCTTGTTGTATTGCTTCGTTCGTCGCTCGCAGATGTTGATGAGTTTTATGGACTCTGCGATCCAGGTATTTTCTACTTTCAGATCTTCTGAAATTTGTTTCTGGCTTTTACGTGCATGTTTGGGTGTTCTCTAAGGTGAGATTAGCTCATTGGGGGAAGATGATGATCAATCGTTGACTTTGCTGATTTGGTAATTATCGTGTTTGACATTTTTGTTTGCGAATGACCTGTTGTTTTGGTGGGGCTCTAGAGAAGGAGAATTTGTGTTTATATGGGCATTCGAACGAGAGCTGGGACGTGGCTCTGCCGGCTGAAGAGGTTCCGCCGGAGCTTCCCGAGCCGGCTCTCGGAATCAACTTCGCTAGGGACGGCATGAACCGCAAGGACTGGCTTTCTCTAGTGGCCGTTCACAGCGACTCTTGGTTGCTTTCTGTGGCGTTCTATTTTGGTGCTCGCCTTAACCGCAACGAGAGGTAAACAAGTCTGGCTGTCATGTTGATTTCTTACATATATTATGGATAGGTGATTCTTTGCTACCTTTTTCTCGGAACATTATAGTTCGTAGCGTCAGATTTTCGTGTTCGGTGTTGATAAAAAATAAGGTTAACCATAATCTGAGAATTATCATTTTCTGATTGAACCATGCTTTGTAATGATTAAGGCTCATCGTATAGATGTCTTTATTCTTTTGCAGAAGAGGGTTTATTGTCATATATATATATATATATCTTTGCTGCATCTTTATTTTGTGTAAATTAGATTTAATCGGACAAGGAAATACATGATTTACAGGAAGCGCCTATTCAGCATGATCAACGATCTCCCTACAGTCTTTGAAGTCGTGACAGAAAAGAAGCCCGTCAAAGACAAGCCCAGCATGGACAGCGGCAGCAAATCCCGCGGCGGCAGCACAAAGGTGCGCTTTCTATGTTAAGATTTTAATGCCCCCATTTTCGATTTTGACGAGTTAGTTTTTTAGCTATGGATAGTTTGTAAATCTTGAAAAGGTCAACCTTAATTACTTTGAACAGAAAAAATGGATGCTAGTTGGTGAAAAATAGACATTAATAGAGTGGCAAAAGTGCTACATAAATATAAGTTCAGGAGGCAAAGTGTATCTAATCAATAAAACTTTGATGCTGGTGTGCGTGTGTGTCGTGTTAATTTACTTGTGTCGTTTTAATTTAGTTCACTAGTCCTATCGTTACTTCAAAACGAATACAAAACAAGTGACGTGAGATTAATCTGCGCTTAAATCAATAGTCCTAACAGATGAGTTGTTTTTGGGTTGCAGAGGTCGAGCGATGGGCAGGTGAAGAGCAGCGCGCCCCCGAAAGAGGAGGAGGAGGAAGAAGACGAGCACAGCGAGACGCTGTGCGGGAGCTGCGGGGGTAACTACAACGCGGACGAGTTCTGGATCGGGTGCGACGTGTGCGAGAAGTGGTTCCACGGGAAGTGCGTCAAGATCACCCCGGCCCGTGCCGACACCATCAAGCAGTACAAGTGCCCCTCGTGCACTCTTAAGCGCAGCAGACAGTAACCCCACACTACACTACACTACACTACACTACACTACACTACGACCTCGTTTTCGAGCCTGACAAAAAAACTAGGTAGCCACACCACACCCCTTCTCCCCCCGTTAAGTATAGCGTAGCCGTTTCCCGTCTCGTTTCCGCTCTCTCCGTTTAAATATTTGAGTATCTTATATGCATTATTCATGTGTATGTAGAGGTCTTAGTTTCGATGGGAAATGTACACTTGACATACTCATTTCGAGTCCTTTTTTTATTTATTTATTTTGTGCTCTAAATATCATTTTTAAAGATAATGACTGTAAAGGATCGACTTCATTGCGTTATTGTGGTTGTTTCAGCGAGCCTTTGGCTTCATTTTAATCGACTTGTGATTCCACACGTGTTCGTGTGTGTGTTGTATATATGTATATATATTTTCTTCATTCATAATTTCATTTCGAAAGGGAACAGCCGAGTTGGCTCTTTCTTAACCGAAATGTCGTTTAAAGCCCACACATGTTTATTACGTGGCATAAGTATCTAATTTTTTTTTATTTTTTTTGCACGAATAGCAAATAGTATCGGAAGTTCACAAAATAGTGCCGAAATTTAAGTTTGTTTATGTCCCGTTAAAATTTGTTACATAGGCATATGCTTGCCTCGAGTTTAAGATACGGCTTTTGTATTATTGCTGCTGAAAAACAGATTTCGCATATTTTTATTATCATCTGTATAGGCATGTCTGGTAAATGGATATTATTTCAATATTTTGTGCTCTTTTGGGTTATGGGTTTTGTCAACACATTTTGTACACAATTAGATTTTCATGTCTCAAATATATTATATATATGAATGGTAAGTGTATCACTGGATTATCAACAAATTGCAGCTTCACCAAATGGATTTAAATAAGAGCAGTATCATTAACACTAATGAACAGAGCTATAATGACTGAATTATCAGTGTTGTAAGTGTATTTTGTAAATATTAGAGTGATGGTGTGTAGTTAGGTAAACATGTGAAGTAAGGGCGCTCCTCTTGAATCTACCAAATTTCACCCTTAAGTCAATAATGCCTGTTTCTCCATTAATGATGAACATGAACAGTTTTTGCGAGTTACTAAATATATGTGAAAGTGATGCAATATTGTCTTTTATTTTGTAGGGGAAATCTACCAATGATATTAAAAGTGTGATTCCCGTATCTACTTATTTAACTCTATTAGGGAATATTTCGTTTACAGTTGAATAAGAAAAACCGTAATACGAATTTTAAACCAAAAACTGGATATAGCAATCCTGAAGATTGAATTTAAATGGTAAAAACATAATGCACCGAATAAAAATAAAAAACTCATAAATCATTCAATAGCGGTTTTAGTATACGATTGTTATAAAATAAACCGAACCGAATCTATTGCAGGTGGCTACAATTTAATATATAATTGAAAAAATGTTTACGTCCATGAGATGCAATTGAGATCAAGGCTCTTTAGTTATACCGATTAAACGGTGATTCATTACCGATTTATCTTTATTTTTTGGAGGTATTGATAACTTATCAAACATAGCATTTATCTTTTTATTTTTATGATTTCTGGACAATTTTATCATTTATCATTTACCATTTATCATAAACTTATCGCCAACTTATCAAGTCCAAAAAAGAGAGAAATTGGCATCGTCAAGTCTCCAATTTTTCGCTCAAATGGCATTGTTTTTGTATTTTAACCATAACTAACTAACTAACTCACTCACTTATTTATTTTGCCTAATTTCTAAGATTTAACTCTTGTGATAAAAGGGTTTATCTACAAATTTTATATTTTATTTTTTAGATATATCATCTGGTATAGCAACTTTTAACAATACATCTCGATATGTGATTCTATGATAGTTTATTTTCGGACTTTACTAAATCTTTTGGATAATTTAACTTTTGCAACAAAAGTACCTAAGTTTCTTATTTTGCAATATTTAAGTATGTTTATGTGCTTCTTAGATTACGAACCAGGCTTTGAAAGCCCACTCCAATCCTACTAAACTTGAACAGAAAAGCCCAAATTGTAGGAAGTTAAGCCAACAAATAATATAATTAATAACCTGGGAGCCCTAATAATTCGAATGAAACGTAAAATAAAATTTAAAATTTATATTTCGAATAGACTTCATATAAAAAATTATCCAAACAAAGTTTTTCCAAGAGACGATTTATTCCTGAATTAGGCTCCATTACATATGATTTGATATCAATACGACAGAAATACAAACAATATGCATTATAATTATAAAGAGTGTAATAATGAATGAAACTCTTAGTAGAGATTGGTTTTTAGTTAGAAATTTTCTTTGGACTCTTAAAAAAATAAAAATAAAGACTTGGTTAATTCCGACAGCTACAGACAGCTTATGGCACCTAAGTCCATCATAGGCCACATCACCAAGTTTAATTAATGTCTTATTATGTAGATTAATACTCTAATTTCTTCTTTAAATATAAATATTTGGCATGAGAAATTCACCACACACACATATCTACAGTAATAAAATATTGAGAGTTTTGTTTTTTCTACTCTCTATATTCAGTTTAAAAAAAATAGTTGAAATATACTCGAAAAGTGTTCTTTAATTTCTTTTTTATACTTATACATCATCTTATTTTATTTTTGATTATTTCTCGAAATATCATCCATGATATAGGGCTATTATTTGTTGATGAAATTAATTGAATATCTAAAAAATAAAGGGCAACATTGTTAATACACACGTAGAGAGTATATTTTGATTACTTTTTTAAATACTATATTTTTTAGACAAATAAATATAGAATATAATATGTTTTGTCCTTCCTCGTTTTATCGCCATATGTTATTTTACTTGTTAAATAAGTAATACCCGTCCCAATTTACTTGCTTCTGATTCTTCAAATAATGATTATATATATATATGTAACAATAGTGATTAAATTGTGAATGAGTATTGGAGAAATTATGAGCTGGAATTGTAGCAGTAGTACTTGTGGGTCAGATGGGAAAGAAAGGCTTCGGTGGACTCAAGAACTTCATGATCTTTTCGTCAATTCTGTCACTAAACTTGGTGGCCCTGATAGTAAGTCATTATTAATTAACATATATTGTGGGATGATCGTTTGATGTCTTCCTAATTATTACATAATTACATTTATTATTCTGTAATTAATTAAATTATTACATGCATTAAAGGGGCAACACCAAAGGGGATTTTGAAAGCTATGGGAGTTTCTGGGCTGACCATCTACCATGTCAAAAGCCACTTGCAGGTTCTTATATATACATATATATATATATATATATATATATATATGTGTGTGTGTGTGTGTGTGTGTCACTAATGAAATTACACTATAAATAAATATCAAGTGAAAGCATATGGTATGGAGAGGGAAACCAATGAATATAGGAAGAAACATGTACTATTGAGAGAAATATTTCTCATGTCATTTTAGTTTCTGATTTTGTTTGTGAAATGAGGACATAACTTGAGTGGATAATCATGTATTTCTGTATAATTTTTTTTTCCTTTAAGATTGTTTCCCAGAAACAACTCGAACTCTCTATGCTGACTTAAGGATATCACTATCTGTATCTATCTACTACTTTTTCAATATTTTATTTTATATTTAATATGTATCACGTGAATTCAAAGTCCGGAAATTGGGGTTTAAAACCACAGCCGGATTAGATCTGATTTAAAAAAAACGCATCTGCATCAAAATCGGGTCAAATCGAATCTAGGTTTTCAAAAACTGTATCGTGATTAAAATCGGGTTCGGATTGTGGGTTTAGGGTAAAAAACCCAAAGCTCATTTTGGGTTTTTCAAATCCATTTTTTATTTTTATTTTTCACTACTTTCATAAGGAATTTTCTCTTATTTATAGAGGTTTTTCATCTTATTATTTTTTAGAGTTTTGTAACTTAGTACATAGCTTTAGTGGACGATATAGTACAAAAAAAATAATTATTTTAAAGTTCTTTATTTCAATTTTTTTTTTGAATTTAAATCCAAAATTCTGATTTTAAATCCCGACCGAGTTTAAAACCCAACGAGATCTAGTTCACAATCCTAGGTTAACCGTGGATGTTGAAATCCAAGCTCTAAAATTTTAAAAATCGGATCAAATTTGTTACTTTTCAAAACTCGAAACCCTATTCCGTGTTTTCAACGTGAGAAAAAAAAAAAAACCCAGTTTTTGGATTCAAATTCACCCATATCTAGCATTTTCATATATGTACACGACGGAAAATATCGACAAAGATCTTGTAAGACTTAATTAATTAGTAATTTGATCTCATCTTGTTTTTATTGATTATTAAATAAAGTCCATTTAAATTCTCGTAATTCTCGTATTTTGATTTCACAGGCCCAATTGAACTACCATACTTGATAACCGGCCTAATTAGTGCCCAACTTGTAATATTCATAAGAAATGCTCAAGGGAATTACACTCAAGGTTATTAGAAATATCTCAATTTAATACAAATTAGTTCCTATAATAGATCAACCTCTATTCTTGATACCTATTGTATACGATATATATCTATTCATTCGAGTGAGTTAAAGAATTATTTGTATCGAGAAATCAAGATTCATATGGCTAAAAGAGCTATAAAAATAAATCAAGTTATAGGTTAGTGAGTTAGTTTGTGATAGGGTATTGGTGATATTTAATTACTCTTAGTATTAGTAGAAGGTTATAAAGAAATAGAATTCATCTATTTATTTATGTTTTTTGATCTCTCTATTAACATAATTTGTTATTTTTCAACATTTTAGAAATACAGGATCGCTAATTTTATCCCCGAATCCAACAGCAGTAAGCTTACAAATCTCAGAAAATCATATAATGCTTTTAGAGATTGATGAGTCTATTTATATGCTCAAAAAAATCTTCCTCCATTACGTGTATGTATTTGTATAATATTTTCATATATATATATATATATGTTTTATTTTCTTCAGAAGGAAAACTTGAGAGGAAAAGCATATTAGAAACATTTCCCAACTTTAGTGCAACATGGTGAGACTTAAGTACTTCCTTTTCAATTTATATAATATTGTGGCTAAACTCAAGTAATCTATTTCTATAATCGATTCCTTTTTATTTTTTTGATAATTTTGTTCTTTTGGCTTGGCTTTGAAGTTAATTATTAAATATCTACTATTTTATTATCATTAAGTGATTTATTTGTTTAACTCTTATAATGGTTTCAATATATTTTGTACATTGTAGTGGTGCTCAGCTCAATGAAGCTTTGCGAGCGCATGAGGTAGAAATGCAAAGGCGACTTAACGATCAAAATGAGGTATTTCCAGTATAAATATGTTAGAATTGGATGGTAAGTATCTATAGAGAAAAGAAGATGACAAATTATTTGCAAATATTTTCCACTATTGTTTGTTTAATTTCCATGATAAATGTGGTAGGCCATGTGGTAGGAATAATTGCGATAAAATTACCTTAACTTATTATAAAAAAACATCATATTCCGAAGTTTTTCATTTCGATTAGATACTCATTCATGGTCATGAAATTTGTATTTTCGACTGATTCTGTCTCACTCTCACAAATATCGTTAATGTTTGAGTTTATTACTTGTGTATTTTCATGTTATATATTTGCGGGAACATGTGTAACTGATGAGTTGATGTAAACGGAAATAGATAAAAAAATAAAATAAAAATCGAAACTGCAAATTCACAACATTATCAAATTGGCGCAAGTAGAAGATTGAGAATATGCCGTACTATTTTAAATAAATTTGATATTTTTGCAGCATTCTTTTTTTCTTCTTCTTCTAATTATCCCGTAAAACTCAATTAATGTACGTATCGTGTTACTATACTCTTAGTCGTGTATTGTTGAATATATATTTCAGGCTAAAAATTTACTTAAAAAGAGACACATCACTCTATGATATTTTAATGGATAATTCTTTCCATGCTTTTGCAACAAAGGTTCATAAGAGCTTGCAACTTAAGATGGAAGCTCAACGGATTTACCTCGAGAGACTCACAAAGAGTCAACCCAGCAACGAAACTGGCATTACAAACCCTAATCATCCGATCGCGACGATGCCTGCAGTTTGCGAGGCGAGTAGTTCTGAGCCGTGCGCGAAGGCGTTATATTCGTGCGAATCCAGTACAGAAGCCGACCAGATCGCTTTCCAAACATGGTCAGCTCCAAAGAGGCTTAGGGTTGAAGAAGGCTCTTACACAACTGATTTCTATCCAACGCAGGATCTTATAGCGATTGATGATGACCTCGATCAAAACCTGCTCTTCTCGGATGGAGATAGTTTCCGTTGGAACCATATTCAAGCATACTCTTCCTTAGTAGCAATGTCAAGCTTTCTGTAGACTTTTATATATATAGTATTTTTGTGTGACTGTATTTCTACAGTTTGTTTGTCTTTGTAGTACTCTCTAGCAAGTCCTATTTAATAATATGTGCTATAATAAATGAATATTTGATTTCTGCTCTTCCATAATTTTCTTACTCTAGAAAGGTTTGAAGGGTTGACTAGTATTGTTGTTTCTTTTTCCGTCACTTCGCGCTACGTATCAGTTAACACCTCGTCATGTTTCCAACATTAGATGCAATGTGAGCAACCACGTAAGTCACCATTACCATATTAAAATAAAATACTCTTGCCAATGTACCCAATGTTTGAATTATTATATTTTTTTTTTAAATTTATGTACCGAAGATTTTTTTATTTTGCTTGCTAAAGAACCAAAGCTCTATTCCGTTAGCTGATTAGGTTCGCTCTGTCCAATTCCAAATTTGACAGTCAATTTTCACCACATACGCTGCCACGTCCTGTTTCCATTTTGCCACATCATCCATAAAATTCACCAATGCTAAAACAACTAAAACATTTATAATAAATAAAATATTTAAATTAAACATCTTCATCAATCGTCTGGTTAGAGTTTGATCACACAAAAACCAAACCCTAAAATCCAATTCTATCTTTCTCATTCTCCCTCTCTCAACTTCTCCTTCTACCTCTGTCGTCTTCTTCTTCCAGGTTTAGGGCTCGAGTTTTTTTTTTCTCTCTCTCTCTCCATGGTCAGTGAAGGAGCTACAAGTTTGCTCCACCTTCGCAGAGGTTTAATCTATCGTTGCGGTTTGAGTACGGTCCTCATCAGATCTACTACCGAAGCTAATCCCGGGAGAATGTCCCAACGATGTTTCTTAGCCCATGTTTGATCATGCATAATACCAAAATGCCTAGTTCCAATATACCAAGTCTTACATAATACCGAATTTCACCTTATTCTTCTGTTGGTTCCAAATTGGATCTTTAAGCAAAAAATACTCACAAGAACACAAAGAGAAACGAGAAGATTTTTTGGAGAGAATACTCTCTATATTGAAATAATGTCGAAATTACAAAAGAAGGGAAAATTGTTTTTTAGCTACACTCTATATGGTATATATATAGGCAGCATAAAACTTGGTGCCCAAGTTTAACAATAAATGAAAACTAATAAAGGAAAGCCAACTCAGCAAACCTTGCCGAGCAAGCATACTTGATGACCAAGTCACGATTAAATTTCACATTCTCCCCCGTAATCTTGACTTGGTTCGAGGTTCCTCACTCCGAGCATCGCTCTCATCTCTGCGAACTTACCCGAGCTAAGGCTTTAGTGAGGATGTCAGCACGCTGCTTCTTGGTGCTTACAAACTCCACGATAACCTTCCTCTTCTCCACTCACTCTCTAATGAAGTGGAATTTAGTGTCGATGTGCTTGCTGCTACCATAGAATAGTGGATTCTTCATCAACGCAATTGCAAACATGTTGTCCACATAGAGGGTTACTGGCTTCTGCTCGCTTCTGGTCAACTCGCTTATCAAGCTTCATAGCCAAAGTGCTTGGCACACCGCCTCTGTCGCTGCCATGAACTCGGCCTCGCAAGAGGATAAAGCCAATGTCCTCTGCTTCTGGGATTGCCAAGTGATCAGGTTCCCGTTGAGGTAGAATGTCATCCGTGCATGATGATCTTGCTTTCTGAGTTCTTCTTGAGCTTTGAGACCCATTTCAGACCAATGCACTTGTGACCTTTTGGAAGATCGTAAAGCTCCCATGTCCGATTCTTCTCGATCGACTCCAGCTCCTTCTTCATCGCCTCCTGCCATTCCTTCTCGGTGACGGCCTCGCTATAGCTTGCAGGTTCCTCAGCACAAACAAGTAAGAGCTCCTTTGGGCTCAAATCAAGCTCTCGCGCTTCTCCGAAAACGTCGGACAGTGAACGGAACCCTCTTGGTCCATCCTTGATCGACGAGTCTCCCGAGCTAGTTCCTCTTGAAATTGCTCTCTCTGGGATCGGGGTGATCATTCTTGATCCTAACAAGGGTGAACCTGGAGGTGACACACCCGTTCTGGATGCATCTGAGTTGGTTCTGGTCGCGTCGCTACCCGTCGCGCTGGTTCCCGTCGCGCTTGTTCCAGGCGATGGTCCCTGCTGGGGACTTCCTTGCTCTCCCAGCTCGGCTACCTCTTCCTCCTCAAGGGCGAACTCCAGTGAGTTCTCTTTAGGCTCTCCCTGCTCGTCGCGCCAGTCCCACTTCTTCTCCTATTCAAACACAGCATCTCTGCTCACACGAGCCTTGCCGCGTTGAGGGTCGTAAAACCTGTGTGCCTTACTGCTCTCCTCGGCGTCTAGGTACACCATTGGCTCACTCCAATCATCGAGTTTTTTGAGGTGTGGTCCATCTCTCTTCACATGAGCGGTGCACCCAAACACCCTCAAATGCTCCAGATGAGGTTTCTTCCCTTTCCACCCTTTGTAAGGGGTGCGCTCACCTAGCGCCTTCGTCGACAAGTGGTTCAGCAAGTAGACCACGTGTCGTATTGCTTCACCCCATAGTCTTGCCGGGACCTGCATGCTTTTCATCAAGCTTCTCGCAGTGTTTATGACGGTCCGATTCTGTCTCTACACCACGCCGTTCTGTTGAGGCGTGTATGGTGCGGTCAAGTGTCGCTCTACACCTTCTTCTCCGCAATAATTCTCTTCCATGGTCTGTTCGCAAAGTCTTCAGTCTATGCCTTGACTAGTTCTCCATGAGCCTCTTGAACTTCTTGAAGACTTCAAAGACTCCAGCCTTCTCCTTGGGCGTGTACACACACATCCAGCGGCTTTAGTCATCAACAAGCAAAAGAAAGTACTTGTTGCCGGCTAGGGTGGCCGGGGTGATAGGACCACACAAGTCCGCATGCACCAGCTGGAGTGGTCGCTCCGCTCAGAAGTTGGCCTTGGTCGGAAATGGCACTCTTGCTTGTTTCACAACCACGCAGCATTCACATAGCTGGTCGGGGTGTGCTATCTTGGGCACCCCAAAGGCCATCTCCTTGTCGCCTATCATCTTGAGCTCGTAGAAATTCACGTGCCCAAGTCTCGCATGCTATGCCACGCTGGGTTGGGAATCGATGCCATCAAGCAAATCGGTTGATCTACTACCAGATTGATCTTGTACAACCAATTTGGTGATCTTCTCATCTTCATCAATAGCGCGCCGTCGCGGTTCCACATATTTAGGAACTCTTCTGATAAGATCACTGTGTGACCGATGTCAGTCATCTGTCCTAGGCTGATGATGTCACTCTTCTGCTTCAGAATGTAGTGAACTTCGGTCAACAAGCACTGGTCTCCGTTCTTGCACTTGAACATGATGGACCCTCTGCCCTTGATGTCAACGATGGAACCATCGCCGAACTTCACGTTTCCTATGATCTTCTCATCGAGCGCTTCAAACTTGGCTCGATGACCCATCATGTGGTTGCTGGCTCCGTTGTCTAAATACCAAATGTCAGTATAGACCATGGTTTTAAATATCCGGATATGTCTTCGATATATCCACGACGTGCCCAGAAAATGAGGAATGCGATACGATATTTAGAAGGAAATCGATATATCCATTTCTTCTCATTTATCCGTCGGCAAGCGATATATCCGTAAAATGGAGAGTGCGAAATGACATAGATATCGACATTTAGAAGCATGCTTCATATTTATGTTCGTATTTATGTTCGTACTCTATGACTTTATTATAATGCCTAGCTTATTTTATGTCATGTCGACATTAAGTTATGGGTTATGGCTTTTATGTTATATGTTTGTATTATGTTATGATTTATGAGTGTTTTCTAGGCAATATAATTTAGAAACTATATAAAAATATAATTGAAATACTAAAATATTTTCCAGAATATCCGTCGATATTTCGATAGGCAAGCGATATATCCGTGAAATTTATGCGGTATTATCGGCAAGCGATATATCCATTTCTTCGCATTTATCCGTCGGCATGCCCGTCGACAAGCGATATATCCGTAAAATAGAGAGTGCGAAACGACATCAATATCGATATTTAGAACCTTGGTATAGACCATCTCTTCGCCATCTGCCAGTAGGTTGGCGACAACCTTGTCTTCATTGAGCATCACTGTTCTGGTTTGCTCGTCGTTCTTCCTGGTCGAGTTTGGCTTCTCTACCATCATCAGCTCGTCCGTCGGGCTCAGTACTTGGTTGTCAGGAACTTCCTCGACGGGTACCTGGTCGTCAAGAACTACGTCAACGCGCACCTGTTCGGCGTGTGTCTCGTTGACCACATCCTGGTCGCCGCGTTGCGTCATGTCGACCACCTGCTCGACGTGAGTCAGGTCGACAACATCCTGGTCGACGTGCTCGTCGCAACTTAAATCAACTATCTCCTCGGCGAACATAAGTTCGTTCTTGTCGTCATTGAATCTCACAAGATTCGGTTCTTCGTCGCGGTTCTTAGTATGACATTCCGATGTGTAATGACCATACTTCTGACAATTGTAGCACTTCACCGTGCTCTTGTCCTTGCGGGTGGCGCCGTCTTGGCGGGGAGTGCTACTACCTCGACCACGCTGGTCGTGACCACGTCCTCGACCTCGTCCTCTGCCACCTCCATGGCTCTCGCTGCCGTATCCACTACGAATCGACAAGCTGGAAGAAGAACCTTCTCGCTGGTTCCACTTCTGCTTAGCCATCCATTTTTCATGCGTGAGCAGGAGGAGCTTATCCTCTTCCTTGTCGCCATATCCTCGAAGCCTCTCTTCGTGGACTTTCAGACGACCGATAACCTTCTCGACTGTCATAGCTTTGAGGTCGCGGAACTGCTTGATCAATGTCACAATCTGCAAGTAATGTTGAGGCATTGCTCGCAGGAACTTCTTGACCATTTTGGTTTTTTTCACTTGGTCGCCTAACGAGCGAATACCTGTAACAATGGAGGCAAGCTTCATCGCGAATTCGTCCATAGATTCATCGTCTCTCATACGGAGAACCTCGAACTCGCCCCTCAAGGTTTGAACCTTGGCATCCTTGACGCGTTCTGCGTACGCCAATGTGCATCGTCCGAAGCGTCTCCCACGCTTCTTTTGCAGAATCCTTCTCAGCGATCATGAGAAGGACATCTTCCGAAACTCCCTAATAGATGGCCATAAGCGCCATCCTATCCTTACGAACTTCGAATTCACCGTCTACTACGGCCTCCCAAACTCCTTGCACTTGAAGATTCACTCTCATCTTCAACGCCCACATTGAGTAATTGCTTTTCATGAGCATCGGATAACTCAGCATGACATTCCCTTCCTTCTGGTTCTTCGTGGTTGTCATCTCTGCTGCGATAACCTTCCCGGGTGACGGCGGTGATGACATCTTCTTTGGCTCTTGACGCTCTGATACCAAATGTTAGTTTCAAACTGAATCTTTAAGCCAAAAGTACTCACAAGAACACAAAGAGAAACGAGAAGAGTTTTTGGGGAGAATACTCTCTGTATTGAAATAATGTCGTAATTACAAAGGAAGGGAACGTTGTTTTTTAACTACACTCTACATGGTATATATATAGTTTTTTAACAATAAATGAAAACTAATAAAGGAAAGCCAACTCAGCAAAACTTGCCGAGCAAGCATACTTGATGACGAAGTCATGATTAAATTTCATAAATTCCAATATACCACCATATCATAAGTTTCAAAATGAGTAGGGCAATACCAAATCAAATAACTTCTATAATACCACATCACAAGTTCCAAAATACGTAATAATTACGAAACCATACTAAGTTCTATCTATTACAAAATCAGAGTCTATTCGAAAATACTAAGGTTGAGAACCAAGTTTCTGAGATGGTTGAGGAGCTGATCCTGAAGGTTTCTATGAATCCCATTCTCCTGCTTATCTATCCCGCTGCAGAGCCTTCCATTTTTTTTTCTCTTCAGAGATTCACTTGTCATGTTCTCTTTACGGGGCCGTCATATTTGTTTTGGTGTTCGAACGTGATTAAGTGGGTTTTTATAAAAATTGATTTAATAGAATAATAAAATGATTAAACTAAATTAATTTACTCAACTTGTGGAAGAATTCTTGCACGCTCTCCGAGAGTGTCCTTCTTGTCTACAATTTCCGTATCGATTTATTTGACCAACTCTGGATGCCTTAGTTGGTCCGCTGCTAACTTCATACATTTCTTTCCTTATATTTTTCTTCGGGCGCCCAGGCATCGGTGTGGCACGAGGGGCAAAATGACATTTCTCCCGGCTCCTGGCCATTTGTCCGGGGAAGTCATTGGAGCAATGACTCCGTCATATTGCACAGAAGAAGCAGGGCTCTTGTAGACACCATCAATATAGTTACACATAACAAAAATCTCTTTCTCAAATGGACGACAATGCATGAAAACAAGGAATTCCAGTGAGTTGACAGCCTCTAAAAGTACACCCCTTTTTTGTCAAGTTAATTGAAAAAGACTCATTTCCTTTGTAAGTAACTTGAACATTGTAAATGACAATGTTATAATAAAATGATACAGTAGGTTAAGTAAAATGACAGATTAATATAAAGAGTCAGTTACCTGAAACAACATGATATCTGCCCGAGTAGGAAGGCAGTTCTCTGGGTCCTTCTTAATACTCATAATCAACTTCAAAACGTTAGGCCCTACAAGTTCTCACCACCTACTGACACTTTCTCGCTTTATGTAGAAACTGTGAACGTTTAAGAAACTTAACAACAACAACTACAACACGTGGGCAACATGCATGATGTCCTATTTGCAAGGACACGACCTTTGGGAGGTCGTTGGCGGAAGCGAAACTACGCCACCAGAGGAAGATGCTAACTACATCTTGCGCAAATAGAGAATCAAAGAAGGCAAATTGATGTTTGCCCTGAAGACCACCATTGAAGAAGAGGTGTTAGAGTACATTCGAGACGACAAGACGCCTAAAGAAGCATGGGAAACATTCACGATGCAAGAAGAACGATGGGAGGCTACAACTCTTGGAGAACGAGCTACTGTCAATCTCACAACGGGACATGACAATCGCTCAGTATTTCCACACGGTCAAGTCGATATGTCGTGAGATTAGCGATCTAGATCCAAAGTCCGTCATTGGAGAAGCTCGTATGAAGAGGATTATGATCTACGGGTTGAGACCGTAGTATCGAAGCTTCGTGATAGTTGTACAAGGATAGCCCGTTCAACCATCACTTGTAGAGTTCGAGAATTCGATAGCAAGCCAAGAAGTGATGGCTAAGCAAATGGGAGGCGTCACGCTGAAGAATGAAGAGGAGAAGCACCTCCTGCTAATGCATGAAAAATGGGTGGCCAAACAGAAGAAGAATCATAGAGTTGAGTCTTCTTCTAGCTCGTCGAGTCGTAGCGGGTACGGCGGAGATAGCCGAGTACATGGTAGAGGCCAAGGACGAGGGCGAGGTCGTGACATGCGAGGTCGCGGTAGTAGCTCACCCTGCCAGGAAGGCACCACGACCCGTAGAGACAAGAGCATGGTGGAGTGCTACACTTGTCTGAAGCTCGGGCACTACGCATCAGAGTACCGCAGCAAGGTTATTGCAAACCTCCTCGTAGACGGAGAGAAGAATGTCTATACCGACGTCGGGTATATAGATAATGGTGCGAGCAACCACATGACGAGAAATCGAGCTAAGTTTTAAGAGCTCGATGAGAAGATCACAGGGAGCGTGAAGTTCGGCGATGAATCGATCGTAAAAATAAGATCTTGTTCCAGTGCAAGAACGGGGACCAGCGCCTGTTGACCCAGGTGTACTACATCCTGAAATTGAAGAGTAGACATCATTAGTCTCGGTCAGATGACAGAGCTCAGCAACACAGTGGTGATGTCTGGCTCGTACTTGAAGATATAGAACCAGAGTGGCGCCCTGTTGATGAAGGTAAAGAGAACGCCGAACAGGTTGTACAAGATTCTCCTAGAGACGGGCCAACCCGTCTGATTAATGGCGTCCCTAGCAGAACCAGTTTGGTTGTGGCACGCACGACTTGGGCACGTAAATTTCTACGCGCTCAAGACAATGAGAGAGAAGAAGATGGCTGTTGAGGTACCGAAGATTGAACACCCTAATCAGCTGTGTGAATGCTGCATGCTGGCGAAACAGGCAAGAGTGCCATTTCCGATCAAGGCCAAGTTCCGAGTAGTTTGACCCGTCCAACTGGTGCACGCTGACCTGTGTGGTCCAATTACCCCGGCCATCCTAGCAGGCAAAAAGTACTTCTTTTTGCTTGATGATTATAGCCGTTTGGTGTGCGTATATACGCTCAAGGAGAAGAGTCAAGCCTTTGAAGTCTTGAAGAAGTTCAAGAGACTCGTGGAGAACCAGTCAGGACATAGACTGAAGATCTTGCAAACAGATCGAGGAGTCGAGTTCACATCTCAGAAATTCATAGAATACTGCGGAAAAGAAGGTGGAGAGCAACGCTTTACCGCACCATACACGCCCCAGCAGAACGGCGTGGTGGAGAGAAGAAACCAGACTGTAATGGACATAGCAAGGAGTTTGCTGAAGAGCATGCAAGTCCTGGCAAGGTTCTGGGGAGAAGCAGTACGACACGCGATCTACTTGTTGAACAGTCTACCGACGAAGGCGCTACGCGAGCCCACCCTTTACCAAGCGTGGAAAGGGAAGAAACCTCATCTGGAAAATTTGAAGGTGTTTGGGTGCACCGCACATGTGAAGATTGTGGGACCATACCTTAAGAAGCTTGATGATCAGAGTCAACCGATGGTGTACCTTGGCGCTGAGGATGGGAGCATGGCGCACAGGTTTTATGACTACCGACACGGCAAAATGTATGTGGGCAGAAACGCCGTGTTCGAAGATGATAAGAAGTGGGATTGGCTCGATGAGAAGGGAGATCCCAAACATAACTCGGTAGAGTTCATCCTCGAAGAGGGAGAGATTCCCAACCAGGAACCAGAAATGCCCACCTCGACGGAAACCAGTTCGCCTGGAACCAGCACGACTGGAGCGAATTCACCACCAGGCTCGCCCAACCCAGGATTACGGATGATCACCCCCAGCTCAGAGAGAGCTAGTTCGGGAGGAACTAGCTCGGGAGACTCATCGATCAAGGACGGACCAAGAGGATTCCGTCCCTTGTCTGACGTCTATGGAGAAGCGCGGGAGCTTAGGTTGAGCCCAGAGGAGCTCCTGCTGGTTAGTGAAGAGTAACCAACCAATTACCGCGAGGCAACCACTGAGATAGAATGGCAAGAAGCGATGAAGAGAGAGATAGAGTCCATTGAGAAGAATCAGACGTGGGAGCTAGTCGACCTTCCAAAAGGTTACAAGTCCATTGGTCTGAAATGGGTCTACAAGCTCAAGAAGAACTAAGAAGGCAACGTCCTCAAGCACAAGGCCAGACTGGTCGCAAAGAGCTACGTGCAGAAGCAGTGAGTAGACTTTGAAGAGGTCTTTGCTCCCGTGGCCAGACTCGACACAGTCAGGCTAATCCTAGCATTCACAGCTCACCGAGGCTGGAAAATCCATCACTTGGACGTCAAATCGGCGTTTCTGAATGGTGAACTAGAAGAATAAGTCTACGTTTCTCAGTCGGCAGGCTTCGTCGACAAGACCGCAAAGCACAAGGTGTACAAGTTGTCAAAAGCTCATTATGGGTTGCGGCAAGCACCATGTGCATGGAACACTCAACTCGATAGGAGTATGAAGAGTCTTGGTTTCAAGAAGTGCTCTCAGAAGCAAGCAGTCTACACGAGAAACTCAGGAAGGGAGGCCCTCATAGTCGGTGTGTACGTCGACGACCTGATCGTGACTGGATCTAGTGCAGAAGGCATAGATGAATTCAACAACCAGATGATGAAGGAGTTTGAGATGAGCGACCTCGTACGACTCTGATACTACCTCGGCATGGAGGTCGATCAGAAGAATGAATTTGTCATGCTGAAGCAGTCGTCTTACGCGAAGAAGATCTTGAAGCATTTCAAGATGACGGACTGCAATCCGAGCAAGTATCCGATGGAACCGAAGTTAAAGCTTGGGAAAGATGCTAAAGGAACACCAGTGGATCCCATGTAGTACAAACGTGTCATCGGGTGTCTCAGGTACCTAACCCACACTCGACCTGACATCTCATATGCAGTTGGCATGGTGAGTCGTCACATGGAAAAGCCTACTAGTCTACACCAGCAGGCTGTAAACCACATCCTTTGTTACGTGAAAGAAACAACGAGGTACGGGATTGAGTACGGAAGAGGACATGGAGCTGAAGAACTGGTCGGTTTTACCGACAGTGACCTAGCCGGTGATGTTGAGGACAAAGAAAAGTACCAGAGGGATGACGTTTTATCTCAACGGGAATTTGATCACCTAACAGTCTCAGAAGAAAAGATCTGTGACCCTTTCATCTTGTGTAGCCGAGTTCATGGCAGCGACAGCAGCGTCGTGTCAAGCGTTGTGGCTAAGAAGCTTATTGAGTGAAGTAACTGGAGCCGAGCAGAAGCCAGCGACTCTCTACGTCGACAACAAGTCCGCTTGCACTGATAAAGAACCTGGTGTTTCATGGACGCAACAAGCACATCGACATTGACTTTCATTTTATTCGCGAGTGTGTGGAGGAAAGAGAGATCATCGTGGAGTTTGTTAGCACCACTGAGCAACGAGCTGACATTCTCACTAAAGCCCTAACTCGGTCAAGTTCGCAGAGATGAAAGGGTTACTCGGCGTGAAGAACCTCGAGCCACGTCAAGCTTACGGGGGATAATGTGAACGTAAGCCATGACGTGCCTTGTGATACTTGCACAACAAGTTCTGATATCAATATATTATCATGTAATGACTTACTTGGCTACCAAGTAGTCTTAGGGTAATTTAGTAATTTTTCATGTTTTTCCTTCCTATATAAAGCCCACATGTAATTTGTATTTTCATCAACTCCAAATAATTCGATCTCCTCATATAATCAGAGTACTTCCTTTTATTCTTCTTATATATATATATATATATATATATATATATATATATTAATATATATAAACATTAGTGGAGAGTGTTTTGTAAACAAGTGAGAGTGTGTCTCCAACTTATCGTTTCCTTCTCCTTGCCGAACTCTTTTTTTTTGAAGGCAGCTTTGCTGCATGTGGGGATCGAACCCACGACCTCCACTTTGGAGGTAATGTGGAATTACCACTAGGCTATCCTAGCAACCACATAGTGTGGAACTCTTTCGGAGTGTGTTTTCGGTACAACGATCCATTTGGAACCTACATAGGGCCAGTTTGGTATTGCTTCTAAAGAGGTGTTTTTGCTTCTTCCTTAATTTTAGGGAGAAAATTGTGTTTGGTAAGTTAAAATAAAATTACTTCCTAAATAATTTTTGTTTTTTAATAGGCAAAAATGAAAAGCATCTCATTGATGCTTTTGGATAAAGTTATTTTGAAGGTTTTACGTGTCTTTCTCATCTTTTTTGTTATTTTTATTATTTTTATTTAAATATTTTATTTTCTTGTTATATTAAATTTCAAAACTCCGCAACTTTAATTTTATAACTCCGATTGACTTATAAAAATAAGCATTGGAAAGCTTGCGACGAGACGAATCCAATGATAGGTTGGAAGATATAGTTTTAATGTATTTTTAAATGATGTATTTTTTCATTATTTTTAAGAAGTGATTGTTAGTAAATTACCTAACCAAACACTAAATTACTTGATCAAGTAGCACTTTCTGTTAAATTACTTTTACAAAGTAATTTTTGCAACAGCACAGCAATGCCAAACTGGGCCATAGACTAGTCATTAACCAACTTCTAATTTTTCCATGTGTATAATAGGCTAATCTCTACCTCTTAATATAAACTTGTTGAAATTCTCGACTATATTGTTGGTCACGATGTCACACTTGTTTTTTTAACTCGAAGTGTGACTTAGTCCATTCCGACAGCTTTTTTTTGCTCAACCGCTCCCATGCTTTTTCATCCGTGGATTTGGTACAATCCATTGTGGCCTTGAGAAGTTCAGGTGTTTTGGCCTTTCCGCCGTCCATAGAAGAAGCTTGAGGTGCAATCTAGGGAATGGAGGCCTGAAGTTGTTGTCCAATTGCCTAACACAATTGTGTCTTTATACCCTCAAATAAGATATATTCAACATTTTTCAATCGTTTCACTCATCAATGTGAAGGGCTCCCCATCATGAGCTTCAAGATCCATTCTAAAAAAACAAGAAACCAACTCTAAGTCTCTGTGTTTTCCTTCTCACACACATCCAAAGCTAATGGAAACACGCCATTATCAGCGTCGATCCCCACGGCTGCAAGGAGCACGCCCTTCCAACTCCCTTCAAAATCGCACCGTCTAGCCCAATAACTTGCTTGCAAAAATAAAATGAAAAACGATTTGAGTTATTATAACTGTTAGTTATTAACAATTTATTAACAAATATCAATAAAACTGAATATTAAAACAAATTATTAAAAAGAACGACAGTTTTAAAAATGACAGTTGTTTTTTAAATAACAATTTTGAAATAACAACAATTCTTTTAAAAACAACAACATTTTTTTAAAACAAATTTTAATAAGAACAATTTTTTATTATTAAAAACGACATAGTGTAAAAAAACGACAGTTTGTAAACAACATAACGTAATTTCTTATGTAGACTATCTGAAAAGTCTTCTGATTGTTGGCCATCTCTGTCTTGACGAGAGCAGTTGTCTCGGGTATAAGATTCTTCGAATTCACACAATAGTAGTGAAGGACAACCTATTGTTTGGCCATGGTACCCTTCAAGTTCCGTAGAGCCAATCTCTTGGTCGCGTAGAAAATTGACGTGCTCGTATGTGAGTATTTTTTTTTGTCCTCAACTCGAGGAATTGATTTCACGATATGTGAGGGTACAAATGGAACTGAATTGCAAAATGTTTTGCAATCCACAGAGCACCTATGAGTTTGCTATTAAAAACTATCGGGAAATCGTTCTTATCGACTAGAGTATTAATTCTAAAACTCAAGCCATCTTGCTCATTTACTCTGCATAACAAACTCATTCAATCCTCTTTCGGGCGCAAACAACTCGAACTTGGTCTTGTTGATTGTCGGCACCTAAAAACCTCGATCTTGCTGAATGAAAAGCTCTTTCAAAACTGCTTTCAGATCGTCCTTAGTAGCAAACTCTAATCCAAACTTCCAGTTTGAATTCCATCACAATACTTAAACTGAGTACTTCGGAAGTGCGCCAATTCTCCATCTTTGTCCAGTGCAGCCAAGTCTTCCTCATCGGACAAGCAGAGGTTCTTCCTCGTTGCCTTCTTCGGCTAAATCTTTAACCACTATTCTCCACCAATTTCTTGCACATCGTCGTTGACACCAATCTAGTTAATCTTCATCATTGACCCTTTCTTCATCTTCGGCCTTATCTTGGAACTCAAGCACATCTTCATTTAGCGCCTCAATTTCAGCCCGAAATTTGACCTCATCGTGGGCCTCAGCTTAGGGCTCAATTGAACTTCAGGCACCTCACCATCTTGGGCCGGATCAAATCCATGACTTTCTTTCGGTTCTTCAAAACGGTCTTGACGTTCTTGCTTTTCTCTTCACAGTTATCTTCAGAATATATAATAGACGCTCTAAAATCGCTCCTCGTGCATATAAATTTATCTGTCTTCATCAGACATACTTTTGGGATATAATTCATCGATATTATCCTCTTCATACTCCGGATCATCACTCTCAGTGGCATCGAATATATCATCCTCGTCGGGGGCGGGGCAAGAAGAACACGAATGATGTATAAGTGGCAATCCCTGTGATTCCTATTCTCCATGTCCGAAATCATTATGAGGACATCTTGGTCGGTCATCATGTTCATGCCTCATAGATCTCAAATCCATGTGACACAAAATAATTACCCGGCATTGACGTCCTTGCCGAGCAGTTTGACTATTTTGTGAAGATATATGACACTAAAGTAATCGGTACTACAATAATCAAAGCATGCAACTTCGCCACCTTTATATTCTCTCATTCCATTTCTTAAATTCCACCCTCCACTGTGGTGAATATACTAGCAGTAAACATGGTAGAATCATTACTTGTAAAATTTTGTTAACCCAATAGTAAACAGCAACAAGACAAACATTCAACACAATGGTAATAAAACCTGAATGACCAGACAAAATGTGCAACCCGTGGCCCAGTAAAAAATGAGAATATTTTTTGTCAATATAAAATGTTCAACCTCGGGGGACCCAAAAACAGTGGCAAAAATACCCCTTCATGGAGGCCATTTGAACTCATAGCCCTAAGCAGTCAAACTGGGGACCATCGCTATCAAGTGTGTGCATTAACAAAGTTGTCAAGAAAGAGAAGACTTTATGATAAAAAAAAAAAAACGAAAAAAAGTATTGAATAATCCGAACAAGCTAAAAATTCCAAACAGGGAATATAAAGCAAGCGTGCAAGTAATAACTTTAATCAAGGGCGTAAAACGTGACAAAAACTAACGTCTAGAAACGGAATTGTTAATGGAGATTGACTTTAAATACGTTTTAACACTCGTGGAACATATGCCGCGAAAAGGATAGAAGCATAAATCGGATGTTAGTATATATATCAGTAATAACCCTTATATTTATAATTGACTTGTTGCTACGACTTTTTAGTGTTATCATGTCATAAGTATAGGTCATAGCAACGACAATGCGACATCTATATAGTGACGACTTGTAGTTTATATAACTTTTACCTAAAAATAATTTTCTAAACAGTCTTGTAAATACATTTGACGATATGTAATATAGAAACTTTTGAGTGTATCTTTTACACTAATGTTTTTCATTATCCATATGCCTATAGTGTGTACGCGTACATATATATTGACAATTTTGAAAGTGATAGAAAGAAAAAAAGAAAGAAAGAAAGAAATAAACATCACACACGTGAAACATATTGCTAATAAATAAAATATTGCTTTTCCCTATCATTATTCTTCCAAATAGTGGAAAAAATAAAATGAAAGAAGTAGGGGTCGACAGCGAGGTCCTTTTACTCAAGGTTTCAAATTTCGCGAAATTCCAACGACATTCCGACCGATTGTCGTTTTTCGCAGAAATGCGAAATGAAATCCGTGTCGTTCCGCCCAAATCTTACCAAATGTCGTCGAAAACGACACGACATGGGCTGCGAAAATCTTTTTGTGTGTAAAAACTGCGAAAAATGGTTGGATTTTCGGCAAAAATCATATTTTTTGGTTATATTTCGGCAAAAATACCAATTAAACTTTTGGTGTAACATTTGTGGTGGTGTAACATTTGTGTGAGTCCTCCCCCATCCACAAAATCCTATGACCCAAAGGGCCCAAACCTTTGTCCCTAATATTTGGTATATAAACATCACCAAATTCTTGTCATCTATCAAAGTGGGACTTTTTGTTATTCAACAAATATCACATATTCACACTTAACATACACATACACTTCACCTAATAATTTAACTTAATATTATACACTTCAAATAATATTATACACTTAACATACATATTAACTTCACCTAATATAAATATACACTAAATATACATATTCATTTAATATTATACACTTCAACTAATATTAAATTTGTTAACATACATATACAATTAACATGTATATTCACTTAATATTACACACTTAATTAACATACATATTCACTTCACATAATAATTTGACTTAATATTATACACTTAAACTAATAAAGTGACTTAATATTATACATTTTACCTACATATTTAAGTTACAAATGTGTTTTGTTGTATACAATTATGTCTTGTATTTATTAAATATGTAGTTTTGAACCTATATAAATATCTTGCTTAAATACTTAAATATTTTTTACAAAATATCCGTCGAAAACCCCATCGGCATGCGGTATGCCCATGAAAAAAGTGCGGTATATGTGGCATGCCCTTTTTTTTACGATTTGCCCATCGACATACCCATCGGCAAGCGATATATCCGTAAAACGAAAAATACGAAACGATATCGGCAAGCGACATTTTAAACCTTGCTTTTGCTCCATTGGCTAGATGCATTGTCGACATAACTTGAGCGACCAAACATATAATATAATATAGGGTTAATTGCGGCAATAATGCACAACCTTTGGTCAAGAGGGGTTTTAGGTCCCCAACCTTTCAAAGTGTGGGCAAAAATACACAACGTTTGTTGAATGTAAAATCCGTTGGTCCTTCCGTTAGGGATGTTAAATTCTGCTGATGTGGCATCGTTAAACTGCCAAATGGACTGCCAACTGTAATATTAATTACATAACTTAATTAATAAAAATAAATTAAATCATATTTTAATTATGATTCAAAAAACAAATTAATACTTTAAATTAAATAAATAATTTTTACTCCCCCCTAAAAATCTTACAGACTCTTCGTCAAACATGACTAAAATTTTGAAAAACGACGGATTATTAAACACGACTAAAATTTGCAAAAATTACATAACGACGGTTTATTAAAAAGGACTAAAATTTTGGGAAAACTACCGATTATTAAAAACAACTGTAATTTAAAAAACGACATAATAAAGATGTGAATAATATTGAAGCACGAGTTTAAAAATAGGAACTACGCGTTAAATAAGTATTGCTCGTTAATTTAAAGTTTTAATTTATTTTTTGAATCATAATTAAAATATGATTTAATTTATTCTTATTAATTAAATTATGTAATTAATATTACAAGTTGGCAGTCCATTTGGCAGTTTAACGATGCCACATCAGCATAATTTAACAATCCTAACGGAAGGACCAACGGATTTTACATTCAACAAACGTTGTGAATTTTTGCCCACACTTTGAAAGGTTGGGGACCTAAAACCCCTCTTGACCAAAAGTTGTGCATTATTGCCGCAATTAACCCTATAATATATATATATATATATATATATAACAGTATATATATACAATATAACCATTATCCACTACGATGTTGATATCTAATTAATTGCGGGTTTCAAAGATCTATTTCGATCTGATTTTATTTATAAATAGTGCTTATTATGTCCCATTTAAAAGAAAAAAGCGGTCAACTTTTTCTGTTAGCTGTCTAGAAAAAAAAATTAAATCATTGCCGTTATTAAATTGTGATTTATTTTGATTTAACTTTTTTTTAGCATCAATAGCTGATAGGAGAGATGCACTGGTACGTTTAAGATAACTAATGTGTGAAAAGATATATAAACGTAATTTAAGGTACAAAGTAAATTAAAAAAAAAAGATTTAAGTATAAAAAACTAAAAATTATGAAAGTTTGAGGGTGACTTTAGTGCTATATATAATATACTATCCACTATTCTTGCCATTCAATTCAATTTATCTTGAAAAATTAAAGAACAGATAATACACATTGACATGAAACCAAGGTTTAAAATGTCGCTGGCTGATGTCGTTTAGCATTTTCCATTTTACGGATATATCGCTTGTCGATGGGCAAATCGTAAAAAAGGGCATGCCGCATGCCGCATATGCCGCACTTTTTTCATGGGCATGCCGCATGCCGATGGGGTTTTCGATGGATATTCTATAAAAAATATTTGAGTATTTAACCAAGATATTTATATAGGTTCAAAACTACATATTTAATAAATACAAGACATAATTGTATACAACAAAACACATTTGTAACTTAAATATGTAGGTGAAATATATAATATTAAGTCACTTTATTAGTTGAAGTGTATAATATTAAGTCAAATTATTAAGTGAAGTGAATATGTATGTTAAGTGTGTAATATTAAGTGAATATGCATGTTAAGTGTATATGTATGTTAAGTGAATAATATTAGTTGAAGTGTATAATATTAAATGAACATGTACATTAAGGCTATGTTTGTTTGCACTTAATGAACCTCTTAATCTTAATGGGTCAGATTTAGAGTCATTAAGTACATTTGTTTTTTTTTTCTTACTAAACATCTTAATGGGTTTGATTATCCACTTATTCGGTCAGATCTACACTCAAGTCTTATCCATTAAGAGCTATATTTTGGCATTTCACGTTCATTTCTCTCATCATATTCTCTCTCCAAATTTATTTTTCTCTCTTCTCCTTAAAACTTTAAAACTCCATAACTCTTAAACCGAGCATCGGATTGACTCATAAGATATACCGTTGGAAAGCTTACGACGAGATGAATGCAATGATAGGTGAGAAGATATAGTTTTGACGCTTTAAAAAAAATAGTTTAAAAAATATATAGAAAATATATTAAAATAAAAAAATTATTAGGAATTTGTAATTAAAAGTTATCAAATATATCAATTAGTTTTATATATATATATTTACGTTTTTTAAATGGATATATATGTATTTACGTTTAAATTTACATATTTCCTAATTTATTAATATAATAAAAATATATTAAAGTAAAAAAATTATTAAGAATTTGTAATCAAAGGTTATCAAATATATCAATTAGTTTATATATATTACATTTTTTAATGGATATATATATATATATATATATATTTACATTTAAATTTACATATTTCCAAATTTATTAATATAATAAATTAAATAATCATTATAATAAATTTACATATAATTATTTATCATAAATAATTTAATAGATGATATAATTTTTTACAGTGTACAATTTTTCAAATAAAGTTTTAAATTTTATTATATTTATATGTTATTAAAAAATATTTTTAATGGAATTTTTATGAAAAATAAAATAATTGGATATTATTAAATAAATTATTTTAAATTTAAATTATTATCATTAAAAATAACCGTATATATAAAGATGTATAGTAAAATTGAATTTTTATAAGAAAAATGTATTCAGATCTTAAAAAACAAACACACTTAAAATTTATTCATTCAGATTCAGATGTCACATCTTATCATTCAGATCTGCATTCAGATGTCTTAATCTTAATGTAAACAAACACACCCTAAGTGTATATGTATATTATGTGAAGTTAATATGTATGTTAAGTGTATAATATTAGTTGCAGTGTATAATATTAAGTCAAATTTTTAGGTGAAGTGTATGTGTATGTTATTATTAAGTCAAATTATTAGGTGAAGTGTATGTGTATGTCATGTGTGAATGTGTGATATTAGTTGAATATTAAAAAGTCCCACATTGATAGATGACAAGAGTTTGGTTATGTTTATATACCAAATATTTGTGACAAGGGCTTCGATTTTTGGGCGATAGAATTTTGTGGATGGGAGAGGACTCACACAAATGCACTGTCACACCCTAAAATCCCTAAAGAGGATCCGTGCCCGGGGAAGCACGGGAAAGAGGCCCAACAAGCCTCCCGAGGCGCCTGACGAGTGGCAAGGCACGAGGAAAGACTTGGCCTAGGTGGTGGGCTGAGCACGTGCGGCATGGGGCAGCGGCCCAACGCACGAGAACATGTGAGAAAGCACGCAGCAAGCACGGGCAGCGTGTCCGCGAGGGGCACGGGCAGCGAGCTCGCGCGCGGACAGTCAGGGCAGCGAGCGAGCACATTCGGGCAAGGGAAGTGGCGCGCGGGCAGCGTCACCCACGCGGTTAGGCAGGGTCACCCACGTGGAGACAGCAAGCCTCACCCACGCGGTTACGCAGCGAGCGTCACCCATGCGGTTGACCCACGCTACTTGCTGCCCACGGAAGACACGTGCGCGGAGAGGAGTGCGGCCCAAGGATTCGCGAAGATTGTGGGCAATCTTCAAGGATAACGCGTTTTAAAGATAGGATTAGGCCTAGGACTTAGAATTCGATTAGGTTAGGATTTCCCTTTGTTTTCTATAAATAGGGTCGAATGTGGCTATGTTAAACGTGTGAAACCATATGCGAGTTTAGGCTAGAGAGAGAGTTGTGCTTTGCGAGAGTTTTTGTGAGTGAGACGAAGGGAACGACGTTAGCACACCGGAGTCTATCCTTTTAATAAAAAGAAAGGTTGGGGTGTGCCCTGTAAGCTTGTGTCGTGGTGTGATACTTTACTTGCTTAGTTGAAATTCGTTGAGTGCTTAGTCTAGGTTTGCATACGAGAGTTGGTTTACACGGAAGGTTGGTCGTGTTTGAGTGTACACGGCGCCGCACAAGGTCAAAAATTCAGGTACGAAATTGGCCCTGTGACATGCACCACCACACACGCGCGCCGCCGCTGCCGACCGGATGTGGCGAGGTGGGGTGGGGTGGGGAGCAAATGTATTAATTTTTGCCGAAAGTTTAATTGATGTTTTTGCCGAAATCCACCAAAAATATGATTTTTAGCAAAATTCCAATCATTTTTCGCAATTTTTACTCACAAAAACGAAAAACAAAATTCCAGCCACGTACTTGCCCTTGCGAATTTTGCGAAATTTGGTAAAAATCCAACGAAACAAAAGGATTTTCGTTTCGCATATCCTCGAAAAATGAAAATCGGTCGACATTTGCATTTAAAATCGCGACATTTAACACAATGCATGGAACATCACACAATACACAAGCTTAATCATATATGTAGTCACGATATTCGGACTCGTCACTATTAATACATGAGATTTTCTTTGCAGTACGAACGTACGTTATTATTCACCAGTAAATTTTATATATATAGATCTTCTCATCGGGGGCTTAACCTGGACTCGACGTGAGCTTTTCCACGTGGACCCCTCGTCCTGATGAAGAGCCTGTACTCGTCGTATGTCATAGCAGCATAGAGAGCGGGGCGGCTCTTCTCGATGAGCTGCTTCATCGGCTCGATGAGCAGGTCGCTCTTCGGGTTGTAGAAGAAAGCGAGCGACACACGGTCTTTCTCCGAGCTCACAATCACTCGGTGCTCCACGCTCTTGTAGATTGCATTGCTTAGCACCTATAAAAGTTCAAATGTTCAAGTATAAGATCTTATTAGCTATATAAAGCGTTGATCCAAGTATGATCGATCATTGGGACAATAATAAATCAACGAGAATGCAAGTATTTTGCGAGGTTTCAACTAAACATAATTAAAGGTAAAAAAGTAAAAAAAAAAATATAAGAGAGATTTCTTTTAAAAAAATTAAATGTTTTCTCAAAATTTATAGGGGGGCTCCGCCATTCGTTATAGAGAGTGATGACCTGAATTTGATCACCGATGTTGACAACGAAGGCGTTGGGTATCGGATTGACGGTGGTCCAAGTGTTGTTGTGACGGACTTGGAGGCCAGCAACGTCCTCATCGGGCAAGAGAAGGGTCATGCCGCCGGGATCGGAGTGTGGCGAGAGGCCCAAGGTGAGGTCGGGCTGAGGGCATTTTGGGTAGAAATTGACTCTCAAGCAAGCTCCAATGTCGTTGCTCTCTCCTCCAAAGGCTTTCTCAAGTTGGTCTTCTTGGAGCCCTAGGTTTAAGGACAACGCCTTCATTAAAGTCCCACACAACTTCACCACTTCATTTCCGTATTCCGTGATCAAAGCCCTGCATTCAAACATAAATAATAATTTTATACGTGCACATTTTTCACCTTAACAAACAATTTTAGTTATTGTATTTTTTTTTCTTTCAATGAAGTCAGTCACATGAATGATACGTTTTATTTTACCATCATAGAAATGAAATGAAATAATGAAAATAAACTTAAAGATGAATTAAAATAAACTCAGACCGTGATTAAGTTTTTAGTTGGTATAATTGTATACTTATAGTTATACCGAGAGTTTCTCGCCCTAGGGCCCCCGTACTGTCAGGACCGGCCCTGCGTGTGCGCATACACTTGTTCGATAAGAAAAAAAAAAAAAACCTTAAATTTTTTATATTTTTTTAATTCTTCAATATTTATAATTAAAAAACTAAATTCGTATGATAGTTAATTATGACATTATAAATTATCATATACCATTTTTTTAAAATATAATAACTTCTTATAAAAAAAGTTAATTATAAAAGTTAATAGATATTAAAATAAATAAAAACTTAGTTTTTCAAGTTTCTCTAAATTTATCATTTGTCCATGTAAATAATATATTTATATGGTATTAGAGGAGACTACCGACAAACACAAATTATATATTGTATGAGGTGTGCAAGTTGTTGGGTGGGTGAAAGTACAATTGTGGTCATGATTAGTCAATAACAAGGTGCTCTCAAAGTGCCCTGCCTTTAACTCAGAGTTGATTGGGAGGTCAAAATACACATCTAACCTAATCCATATGCATATATATTTGTTAGTTAGTCTCAGAGTCTCCCACATATTGATGAAGATATGATTGATTTGTTGCGATATATACATTACATGTGATGAAAAGAGTTCTTTAATTACGTCCATATTGACACGCGATATGCATGATCACACATTACGTCATCTATCAGCGCCGCTTCGCTTGAAATTACGTAAATAAACAAAGGGTCATCCAACAAAAACCACGTGATCATCATGTCACGCTAGCGGCTAACCAATACTACGACTAGAAAATATAATCACTTACATAAAAGTACTTAAATTTTTACCAACTAAGAACACTAGGATTGAAAGTAAAAAAATGATAGCAAAAATATAAAGGCAAATAAAGGTAAAATAAAAAAGTTATTTATCTATTTTTTTATTTATCAAATTCCAATAAAAAAAGATGTTTGATAATTAAATTGACATATATATATATATATATATATATATATATATATAGATATAATTAATTTTAATATATTTAAAAAAAAATATACAAAAATATGTGTCAACTTTAATTTTGTCGACATTAGATATTTTAATTATTATTACTATTTAATTTTAAACCTATGCCGTTTTAATCTATCAAACCAATTAAATAAGTGTTTTTTAGAGTACAGTAATTTATAGTATTTTGATAATAATAATAATAATAATAATAATACTAATAATATAAAATTGATGCAATGAGTTAATTTTTGTAAAAATTTCATGTTACATTTTTTAATCTTCAAATATATCTTAAAAAATGTATGATAAAAAAAAAATACTACTTTGGATGTTGAGCACAAATTATTTGTTCACCTATATAGTTATATGATTCTTATTAACATCGTTGGTTGCGTTGCATATTATAATTTTACAAAGCCGAACACATATAAAAACAAAAACCCATTCTAAAGTAAAGAGAATCAAAAGAGGCAAAAGTCATAATAGTCACGTTTTTTATTTTCTTCATCTACTTTGTTTAGTCCGATCTTTCCATACCTGCACGTCGATGGGAGTGATGGCCAGTTCTCATGACGCCTCAGCTCGGGAGGCATGAAGTTGAGGAAAAAGTAGTCGCTCCAGTCCAGCGGCGCCCCCTTCTCGACTCCGAGGCGGCTTCCGTAGCCCTCGTACGTCGCCGGCGAGTTGGCGTACCGCTGCTTCACCTCCGCCGGCTGACCGAAGAATTCCCGCCATATGTCCCGGGCGCGCTTCATGAGCTCAGGGCTGACGTCATGGTCCACAAGCTGGAAGAATCCCCATTCCTGGCACGCCCGCCCAAAAGCCGCCACAGCTGCCTCGTCGCCCAATTTAAGATCCCGCAGGCTCACCACCGGGATGTCGCCCACTGTGACGCTCGCGCGGGGCCTCTCGGAGATGGACTTGACATAGCGCCGTGGGAGCCTCGTGATGCCGCTCTCGGCCAGGCTCTGCACGCGCACCACCGGCTCCGGCCATGTCTGCAGGCAGCTCATTGAGAGAGAGAGAGAGAGAGAGAGAGAGAGAGAGAGAGAGAGAGGGAGAGGGCGTCACTTGAGTGTGAGGTAATGTGTGGTGGGGCGAGAGAAGTTTTATAGGGAATGATAGTCGACGAGAACGCAATAACTCTAATAACGGCGCCGTGAGCAACTTGGAAGTTTGATTCGATTACTACTCTTATTGAGGATATATCGGATAGAGTAAGTAAACATTGCTTTATAGAAAGTAATCCTTACTAAAAAAATCAAAATGTTTATACACTATTTGAATAGTGATCTGTCTTAAGTTAATTAATAAAAAGAAGTTCTTCTACTTTATACATGAAACTAAAAAATAAAATAAAAAACACCAGTGTTGACACTAGGAGTATTCGCGGTAAAAAATTAACATTAAATACTCATTATTTGGGTTGTTTTGTAATTATCCACAACGTGAGAGAAAAATATTGATATTTTATTCGGCTAAAATAAAAAATAGGTCATTTTGCGTTGGATTTCAAATATTTTTAGTATTAATGCCGCTAATATCCCTTGATAGTATTAAGAGTGTTTTGGATTGTGTGGTGATTGTATTATTGATCAACATATAATGAAAAGAAGGAGTTTCTGAGAACATTGCATTGTGTATTCCCTTTTTGTGATCGGTTGTGTCATTATGTGTAACACAATTGTTGACAGAGTTACTAGAGCATTATTTCAACCAGATCAGGATGAGAGATTTTAATCCTTTTATACCACGCACGAAATAAGTGCCTCAATCATCAAGATGATCAAGGTGTAATTTTACGAGTCAGAGTCAAGTCAAGATAAGTAGTTGGACGTGATGTCTTAGCTGTTGGAATTATTTTATTGCTAATTAACCTTATGGCCTTGAATCATGGAGGACGTTTATTTCTGGATATTTGATTGCAAGATTCGGACTGGATTGGAGGGGTTGTCACAACAACTGTCAAAGTTCCTTATCCTTCCATATTTGATTGCCAGTTTGATGGACTATATAAACTTTGTTGGTTGCAGTGCAATTAGCACACAAAAAAAATATGTAAAAAATCTGTTCAAAGGAAGTTGGAGGATCATGTGAATTTTTATTTGAGGAGTGAAGATTGGTTGTACGACAGTTTAAGGATCCAAGGCCATTTTCGAAGAAGAGTACCATATTTATTCCGTAGAGTTGTATCACCAGTTGCACTTGATCCTGATGTAGTGTTTGTTCCCATGTGAAATTAAACTACGAATCTTGTATAACATTTTTTAATGTTTTTCAGTGGAATAAAATGTTTGGGTCCGTACCCCGCAGAGTACGCTTCCCAACCAAGGTTTCATAAATTTTGTTAACATATATCGCATTTTCAAATGATCTCTTTATCTTATACGCAATATTTCTTAACACTAAAATTCTATGTGTATTGCATGTTATTCGGGAAAGATTTACTGTATGTTGATATACTGGTTGTGACAATATCACCAATATCGCAGAGTATCTGATTTCGTAAGTAACCAGATATTATAGTTGTCAAAAGATTAGGAAAATATGTAGTAAAAGAACAATATAAGTAGTGGTTTATGTTGATACCGAAAAATGGACCAAACATTAGAACGGTCCATGTCTTGATTGTTGGTTCCCAATGGGAATGGATCTGCAACCAAAGAACACACAAAGAGAAAGAACAAAGGAAGAAGACAACTTTGGGAGAAAGAATTTTCTTTGATTAATTCGAAAAACGAAATTGCAATAATGGAGTTACAAAAAATAAACAATAACACTAGTATTTATAGGAGACAAAAAACGAAACCCTAGCTAACCTTCCTAAAATAAACTCAATCATATCTTATACACTTACATTCAAATCCTAACAGAATCAGGAAACCAAATCAAATCAAATCTCCAAACTTGCTCCTCAAGTTTGGCTTCTGGTCGTGTGTCCCTAGTAGGGCTGCTAGGGTGTGTTTCTGCCCGGGGCATTCCTGCTCGGGGCTCGTCTGCTACGGAACCACTTCTGCTCCCCCCATCTCTGCTAGGGATATGTCTGGTAGGAGCATCTTGTTGGGAATCACGTCTCTGATTCCTTGAAAATTATCACGAATTGTACCTCCGAACCGTCCGGGTAACATTTAAAAATTAATTTAAAGCGGAATAACTTGTTATCCGTCCAACGGTCCGGATATCGGATAATAACCATTTCACAAGATCTGATAAATATTATGTAATTTAATATTCATATATCATTATTAATAATCTAGTCATAATAGGAAATAAATAGAAAGCAGTAAATGGTTGCATTTATTAACCCAATGCATAAGGCCGTACCTCTATTGACGACTTCCGGCTGTGCGTTCTGAATCGGGCAGGGCTCCGCCGGTGCTGAGGGAAACTCCCGTGATCTTCTGGGATATTCTCCTGGAATCCTCGTACCGAAGCGTGGGCTTCGCCGGCAGGACTCCGTCGCAAAATTTTAACTGATGGTTCTTTTTAAGCTTCCGAAGAAATAGTCTCCTAAGCCGAACCAGAAAAGAGAGATCAGAGAGAAAATTCGCAGACCCTGAGGGAGAGGGAGAGTTCGAATTTTTTCTCTAGGGAAAGGTGTGAAAAATGTGTAGAATGAGCCTCCTATTTATAGGCTCAAACCGTAACCGAATTGGAGAAATTCCCTCCCTAATTTTCGAATTTCATATATTAAATACAATTAATTATCTTAATACAATGGTCCAGATTTAATCTCATCTAAATCCAATGGATATAATTAATTAGGGATTTAATTAAATAAGAAAGATTAGGATAAAATCAAAAATCCAATCTTATCTTCTTATCTTTATAAAATTCGAATTATATATATATATATATATATATATATATATTAAAATTCGAATTATCATTATCTAGATCCAACGGTTGAGATAAATCTTTAAACCGATCTAATGGATCAAATTAGTTTAGGATAAAATCAAATATAAAAAGATTTATTGAAAACAATTTTGAATTTATCCATAAACCATAATTCTAAAAATATATAAATATATATAATTAATTAATTTTTTTAATCCGACGGTAAAGATTAAATCTTAGACCGATCTAACGGATATAATTAATTAACCAAATTCGAAAAATGAAACTTGGTCAACAAGTTATTAATTTCGAATTTATCAATATCCTAATCCAACGGTTGATATTAAATCATAACCGATCTAATGGATTAAATTGATTTTAGGGATTTGCTAAAATACCAAAACATTTAGTACTTATGCCGCAAATATGGAAAGACCAAATCATACCATTCGAATTTAGCTAGGGTTTCATGATAAATATATATTTTTACACATATAAATATATAAATATATATTAATTATTAATTAATTATTAATATATATAAATATATATTTTTATTTATTAATATAAATCTATTAATTATTAATTAATTATTAATAAGATATTAATAATTAAATCCAAATAATTATATTATATTAATATTTCCTGATATCAATATCACACATTAAAATGCCATGGTGCCACACCATCATTTAAATTCGTGACATGTGATTTAATTTCAAAGTTTATCGAACCGATCACAAACTTAGAAAATCCATAAATCACTAACCGTAAGTCGAAATGGCTTGGTTCAAAAAGCAAAGTTATTTAGAATTTAATTTCCAACAACATGGTGCTGATAGAAAATATAAATTCTAACTTTCTTTTATCAGTTAATTTCGTGTACCAAAATATGGTACTTTTGCCACGCTAACGATAAAACTATCTGACGTCTGCCACAGACCTTTCACTTTTATAAGTCAAGCCAAATGATTAAACATTATATAGAATGTATTTTAATCATGTACGTATCATCCGTTACGGAGCTATCCTGGGGACCATGGACCTGTATCACTTAAGCTCCAACGAACTTCTAGTTGTTCGTCAAACCTCGAAGTGATTCCACTATAGACCCGAGGCTGCACTCTTTAGTGATACGGTATATATTATTCCCTTTATAACAGCAGGGTGTCCATTGATACAATCAAATTCGGGTTATTGATCTTTCACTTGATGATCCACACACGAGCAGGCGGTTTCTACCGTTATGCTCCTCATTGCATTTTCATCCTTGACTCAGTCAGTAATATTATGAGTAACCCACTTATGGCTTCGATTCATAAGTTGCACACGGGTACCTCTCACTTCTCACCACCGACAATCAAGGGAATCATCATCACTCTGAAGAGAGCTGTGTGATGCCCATGTCATGACCAATCTACCCTTACTGCTGACTATCATGTTCCCAAAATAATAGTGTTGGGAACAGCGGTAATATTTCGTGTTCTTTAACGGTTAAATCAAAGAACAATCAAGCCAGCAGCTTGGACTGAAGATCACTCAGGACTTAGATCGAATATCCATTTGATCATCTACTAGTGACTCAACTCCAAGTTATCAGTGACGGCGGAGTTTAAGTCAGGTCCAGTCCAGTATGAAGACACTTTATACTTAATGCACTTCTAGTGAGTGTGACACACACAAAATCCAGAATAGGATTGTCACTTAGTCACATTAATGACCTTATACGATTAATGGGCTCCCACCCAGTTAATCAGGTCACAGACATTTTAAGTTCATTTATTATGATTATTAATTCTTCTTCACATTGACTCTGTTGTGATAATAATTCATAATTGCATCCTTTATGAACTAAAGATCAAACATTCTATTTTACTCTACCAGAAACTATAATAAGATTATCATAATAAGTATCATCTTTATTCAACGACTTGTCATAATCTTTTACAAATGGATAAAATATCTTGTTTAAGGACACATATGTCCAACACATCTCTGGTAAGGAACTTCCTGCTAGGAAGATCTCTGCTCGGGCTCTTCTCTGCTCGCTCTGGTGGGGAAATCCCTGCTAGGGAAATCTCTGCTAGGAGTTGAGCCAAGTCAGGCTTAAACTCACATTCTTCCCCGTAAGTTTGACTTGGGTCGAGGTTCTTCCCTCCGAGCAGCTCTCCCATCTCAGCGAACTTAACTCTTACTAGAGCCTTGGTGAGTATGTCTGCCCGCTGCTCCTTCGTGCTGATAAACTCCACTATGATCTTCGGCTTCTCCACACACTCGCGAATATAATGATACCGAGTGTCTATGTGTTTGCTCCGACCATGAAACACTGGGTTCTTCATCAGCGCTATTACGGACTTGTTGTCCACGTAGAGTGTTACTGGCTTCTGGTCGTCTCCAGTCACTTCACTCAGAATCCCCTTCAACCACATAGCTTGACACGCTGCCGCGGTTGCTGCCATAAACTCCGCTTCACAGGAGCATAGAGCTACAGTCTTCTGCTTCTGAGATTGCCAGGTGATCAGATTCCCGTTGAGGTAGAACACCATCCCTCCGGTACTCTTCCTATCATCAATGTCACCGGCCAGATCGCTGTCAGTGAAGCCGACTAGCTCTTCTGCTCCTCTGCCTCTTCCATATTGGATCCCGTAGTCCGTTGTTCCCTTCATGTAGCGCAAGATGTACTTCACGGCCTGCTGGTGTGCACTTTTAGGCTTCTCTATGAAACGACTAACTATCCCGACAGCGTGAGAAATGTCTGGTCGGGTGTGGGTGAGATATCTCAGACACCCGATCACGCGTCTGTACTCTGTGGGATCCGCTTCTCCTCCTTCAGCATCCTTCCCGAGCTGCAGCTTCGCCTCCATTGGGTACTTGCTCGGGTTGCAATCCGTCATCTCGAATTGCTTGAGGATCTTCTTTGCGTAGGCCAACCGCTTGAGCGTGATGCAGTCCTTCTTCTGGTCTACCTCAATACCAAGATAGTAAGAAAGTAGTCCAAGGTCACTCATCTCGAACTCGGCCATCATTTGCTTCTTGAATCCTTCTACGCCTCCTGCTCTGGATCCAGTGACTATCATGTCGTCCACATAAACTCCGACGACCAGAACTTCTTCTTTGCTGCTCCTGGTGTAAACTGCCTGCTCCCTGGAGCACTTTGTGAATCCAATACTCTTCAAACTCTTGTCGAGGCGTATGTTCCACGCTCTTGGAGCTTGACGTAGCCCGTATAAAGCCTTGGAGAATTGTACACCTTCTTCTCCTTGCCCTTTACGCCAAAACCTTCAGGTTGACTGACGTAGACTTTTACCTCGAGGTCACCATTTAAGAATGCCGATTTGACATCCATGTGGTGAATCTCCCAACCTTGATGAGCTGCTAGGGCTAGGATGAGATATCTAGTCTCGCCACGGGAGCAAAGACTTCCTTGAAGTCGACTCCTTGCCTCTGCACATAGCCTTTGGCTACTAGCCTTGCCTTGTGCTTTAGGACATTCCCCTCAGTTGCTTCTGACCTTTGGGCAGATCGGTGAGCTCCCATGTCTTGTTCTTCTCAATGGACTCCAGCTCCTTCTTCATTGCCTCTTGCCATTCCTGCTCGCTTGCTGCCTCTTGCTAGTTGGCTGGCTCCTCGGCGCACAACAAGGACAACTCTTCTAAGTTCATCTCCACTTCCTGAGACTCTTCGTAGATTTCGGCTAGGGGACGAAATCCCCTTGGGCCATTCTTGATCGAGGAATCTCTTGAGCTGGACGAGCTGAGTTTTCTCGGGCTGGGTGTCCTGGGTGTGCCCGGGCAAGAATCTTTGGTAGGGGTACCAGAGCTGGTAGGGGTACCTGAGCTAGTGGCAGTACCATAGCTGGTGGAGGCACCCGAGCTGGTAGTGGCACCCGAGCTGGAGGGGTTAACCGAGCTGAATGAGCTGATGGGGGCACCTTCCTGCTCTACTACGCCCTCTTCTTCTTCGACTATGAACTCAACTGAGTTCTGCTCGGGGTCTCCGTTCTTGTTGTGCCAATCCCACTTCTTCCCTTCTTCGAACACGGCATCTCTGCTCACCTGGATCTTGCCACGTCGGGGGTCAAAGAGTCTGTGTGCCTTGCTTCCGTCTTCAACACCAAGGTACACCATCGAATGACTCCTGTCATCGAGCTTCTTGAGATAGGGACCCACAGTCTTCACATGTGCGGTGCACGTAAACACCCTCAAGTGCTCCAAGTGGGGTTTCTTCCCATTCCACGTCTGGTAGGGAGTGCGCTCTCCTAGCGCCTTCGTTGGCAAACGGTTTAGCAATTAGACCGCGTGTCTAACTGCTTCTCCCCAAAACCTCGCTGGTACTTGCATACTCTTCAGCAAGCTCCTTGCTGTATCCATCACTGTCCGGTTTCGTCTCTCCACCACACCGTTCTGCTGGGGAATGTATGGTGCGGTCAGGTGGCGCTCGACTCTTTCCTGATCGCAGAACTCTCCGAACTGCTGAGATGTGAACTCACCACCTCGGTCTGTTCTCAAGACCTTCATCTTGTTTTCTGACCCATTCTCCACGAGCCTCTTGAAGACTTCAAAGGCTCCGTTCTTCTCCTTGAGCGTGTAGATCCACATCCAATGACTGTAGTTGTCAACAAGTAGTAGGAAATACTTGCTTTCGGCTAGAGTTGCTGGGGTGATTGGACCACAGAGGTCCGCATGCACCAGTTGGAGAGGTCGTTCTGCTCGGAACTTAGCCTTGATCGGAAATGGCACTCGAGCCTGTTTCACGATCATGCAGCATTCGCATAGCTGGTTGGGGTGTTCAATCTTGGGAACCCTAAAGGCCATCTCTTTCTCGCCCATCATCTTGAGCGCGTAGAAGTTTACGTGCCCAAGTCTCGCATGCCACAATCAGGCCGGGTATGCTAGGGATGCCATCAGGCAGACGGACTGATCTGTCTCCAGGAGAATCTTGTACAACCTGTTCGGCGTTCTCTTCACCTTCATCAGCAGGTTGCCACTTCTGTTCCACATCTTCAGATAGGGACCAGACCTCACCACTGTGTTGGTGATCTCTATCATCTGTCCGAGGCTGATGATGTTACTCTTCAGCTTTGGGATGTAGTAGACCTGGGTCATGAGGCGTTGGTCCCCGTTCTTACACACGAACAGGATGGACCCTCTGCCTCTAATTTCGACGATCGAACCATCGCCAAATTTCACGTTCCCCGTGATCTTCTCATCGAGCTCTTCAAACTTAGCTCGGTCTCCTGTCATGTTGTTGCTCGCACCATTGTCTAGGTACCAGACATCGGTAGAGACTTTCTGCTCTCCGTCAGCGAGGAGGTTCGCAATAACCTTGTCCTCGATCAAGAATACCATCTCCGAGCTGGTCTGCTCTCTGGTCTCTGGTGTCTAGTCTCTGCTCTCTACTGTCTGGTCTCTGCTCTCTGCTCGGAGCTCTCTGGTCGCTGGTCTCTGATCTCTGGTCTCTGCTCGGATTCCGAGCAGGTCTGCTCTCTTCTCTCCGGGCAGATCTGCTCCCTGCTCTCCTGGCAGGTCTGCTCTCTCTCGCCTACGAGGATCGTCTCCTCGTCTTCTTGTCCATCCAGGCTCACCTCCTGTTCGGCAAACATCAGAGTCGGCTGGTCTTCATCGAATCTCATTAGATTCGCTTCCTCTTTGTGGTTCTTGCTGCGGCACTCTGAAGCAAAGTGCCCAAGCTTCTGACAATTATAGCACTTCACTGTGCTCTTGTCTCTCCTGGTTGTGCTTTCCTGACGGGGTGCACCACTGCCGCGACCTCGCGTGTCACGACCTCTCCCTCGTCCACGACCTCTACCACATCCTCGGCTGTCTCCACTGTAGCTACTCCGACCAGAGGAGCTAGAAGAAAAGTCTGCTTCCCCGCTTCTCTTCTGTCTAGCCGTCCACTGTTCATGCGTGAGCAGGAGGTTCTTCTCCTCTTCTATGTCACCGTAACCCCGAAGTCTCTCCTCGTGAGCTTTGAGGCGACCAACAACCTCCTCGACCGTCATGGGCATGAGGTCGCCGAACTGCTCAATCAATGTCACGATCTGCATGTATTTGTGAGGCACTGCTCGGACAAACTTCTTGACGACGGTGGTCTCCTCCACCTTGTCTCCCAGCGAGCGTATGCCGGTCACAATGGACGTGAGCCGCATAGCAAAATCATCAATTGATTTGCTTTCCCTCATCCTCACAACCTTAAACTCACTCTTCAAGATCTGGACCTTTGCCTCCTTGACGCGATTCGCGCCCATGTACATGGTTCGAAGTGTCGACCACGCCTCCTTTGTGGAATCCTTTTCGGCAATCATGAGAAGGACATCTTCCGGAACTCCTTGGTAGATGGGGGCGAGTGCCATCCTCTCCTTGCGCCCTTCGACATCGTTGCCTTCCACAGCCTCCCAGACTCCTTGCGCCTGCAAGTTCACTCGCATCTGCAACACCCACACCGAGTAATTGCTCTTCGTGAGCATCGGGTAATGAAGCGTCACATTCCCTTCCTTTGATCCGATCTTCGTCGCCGTCGTCACCTCTCCTCTGGTGGACTCGCTTGGTGACGACATCTTCTTTGGCACCTTCGCTCTGATACCAATTGTTGGTTCCCAATGGGAATGGATCTGCAACCAAAGAACACACAAAGAGCAAGAACAAAGGAAGAAGACAACTTTGGGAGAAAGAATTTTCTTTGATTAATTCGAAAAACGAAATTGCAATAATGGAGTTACAAAAAATAAACACTAACACTAGTATTTATAGGAGACCAAAAACGAAACCCTAACTAACCTTCCTAAAATAAACTCAATCATATCTTATACATTTACATTCAAATCCTAACAGAATCAGGAAACCAAATCAAATCAAATCTCCTAACTTGCTCCTCAAGTTTGGCTTCTGGTCGTGTGTCCCTAGTAGGGCTGCTAGGGTGTGTTTCTGCCCGGGGCATTCCTGCTCGGGGCTCGTCTGCTAGGGAACCACTTCTGCTCCCCCCCATCTCTGCTAGGGGTATGTCTGGTAGGAGCATCTCTGGTAGGGAACTTCCTGCTAGGAAGATATCTGCTCGGGCTCTTCTCTGCTCGCTCTGGTGGGGAAATCCCTGCTAGGGAAATCTCTGCTAGGAGTTGAGCCAAGTCAGGCTTAAACTCACATTGATTGGGCAGGGCCCGTTGTCTTATTGACGGTTAAATCGGGCTTGAAACTTGATTGTTAGCTTTTGGCGGCCCGAAACGTATGTTTGACAGTCAAGCCAAGCTTGAGACTTGAATATTTGATTTGGGGGCCCGAAATATTTTCTGGTGCCTTCGCTTTAATCTTCGTCTTTGCATTTGAGAAAAATGAGAACACATGAACTCTAAAGTGGTACTGAAGGGGGGTCTATTAAGCATTGTCCCTTAAACAAGTTTATTTACCCAATTGCAAAAGATTATGACATCAGTCTTTATAAAGAAGGCACTTATTATGATAATCTTTTTAAAAAATTTATTTATTAATAATCCAATATTTGTCCATAGTTCATAATGGAATGCAATTGCAATTATCATCACACAAGATTCAATTTGAAGAAGAATTGATAAATACAATAAATGAACTAAAATATATTTGTGACTTAATTAAGCGGGTGGGAGCCCCTTAATTGGTAAAGACTGTAATGCGACTAAATGGAGAAAACTCTATTCTCGATTGATATGTGTGTCATACCCATTAAGTGCATTAAGTACGAAGTATATTCGTGCTCGATAAGACTTGACTTTGAATTTAAGAACTTTGAGAGTTGATCAACTAAGACTGTCACTGACAACTTTGAATTTAAGTCCTAAAAGATGGATTAACTGGTAATTAATCTAAACTCTAAAGTGATCTTGAACCCTGATTGTTGGCTTGATATTTATTTGATTTAACTGTTAAAGAACACAAAAACATGTTTTTTTCCCAATGCTGCTATTTTAGGAAAATGATAGTTAACAGAGAAGGGTAGCTCGATTACATATATGAATACCACATAGCTTTTTATTAAGTCAAGATGATTCCTTAAATTTTCGTTTGTGAGAAGTAATACAAGACTCGTGTGCAACTTACAAATTGTAATCGTAAGTGAGTCTTTTACAATACCACCGATGGAATTCAGGAAGAAAAGCACTTTGGGCTAAACGCTAAATCGCTTGCTCAAGTGTGAATCATAAACTGAAAGATTAATAACCAGAATTTGATGAATGTGTAGAAATAATGCGGCCCAAGTAAATGTGTAAGTTGGGCTTACACGAATTTGCTTGGATTTGGACTTTCCAAATATGCGGCATAAGTACTTATGTTTAGGTATTAATGAAAAACCTTGAAATTAATTTGGTTCATTAGATCGGTGAAGTTTCATCTTAACCGTTAGATCATGATAATTAATTTGGAAAGCTAAATTCGAAAATGACTTGGTGACCAAGCATGGATTTCGAATATGGTTAATTAATTATATCCATTGGATTAGTTTAAGATTTAATCTTAACCATTGGATTGAAAATTAATTAATGGTATATATGGAAATGCAAAATTCGAGTTTAATATGATGGAGGTTGAATTCTATTACTTGGTAATCAAGTTCGAGAGTTGACTTTATACTAAATCAATATGGTCCATTAGATTGGTTATGGAATTAATTCCAACCATTGGATCAAGGTTATTGATTTCGTAATTTCCATATGCATGCATAGGGAATTCGAATTCTCTTATATAAGGAAGTGATTGGATAATTGATTTATTCATGGTTTCCTTATTTGGTTAAATCCCTAATTAATCCTAATTATTGGGTCATTGGTGATTCAATCTTGGCCATTGGTTTGGAGTGATTAATTATATTTGCCCATTATAGAATTCGAAATTCATGCATGGAAGCTTCCCTTATTGGCTTCTCCACGAGCCTATAAATACAAGGCTCATTCTACACATTTCACACTCCTCCCCAGAGGAAGAATTCGATCTCTCTCTCTCTCTAGAGTCTGCAAATTTCTTGGCTTCTGATCTCTCTTTTCTGGTTCGGCTTAGTGAGACGTTGTTCTCCGAAAGCTTTAAAAGAACCACTAGTTAAAGTTTTTGCGACTGAGTCCTGCCGGCGAAGTCCATGCCTCGGTACGAGGAGTCCAGGAGAATATCCCGGAAGATCACGGGAGTTTCCCTCAGCATCGGCGAAGCCCTGCCCAATTCAGAACGCGCAGCCGGAATTGTCATCACCTTAGATACGGCCTTATGCATTGGGTCAATAAATGCAAGCCTTTATTTACAGTTTATTTATTTCCTATAGACTAGATTATTAGTAATGAGATTATGAAAAGTTAAATTAGTAATAATTTATCAGATCTTGATTTTGGTTATTATACGATGTTTAGGTCGTTGAACGGGTAACAAGTTTTTCCGCTTTAAATATTTTTAAATGTTACCAGAACGGCTTGACGGCATAAATCGTGATAATATTAACGGGAAATGTAATGAACTTCCCAACAGTTGCGACAAAAGTACTTAAAGTTTTCTTGGAAAATATGTAATAAAAAAAAGTCAAAACAAGAATAAATTGTCAATATCAATGTTGTAGGAATTTAATTCTAATTTTTTTTTCTCTGATTTTAGTGTAAGAGCTATAGAGAAAAAGTTATGAATTATAGATCATAACGTAAGGTTATGTTAATTCATAAAATTACTTGGTCATTAATTTAATGAGTTTGATCCATGGGGATTTAATCTAAGGTAATAGTGAGAGATAAAATTCGACCAAGCCTTGGTGGATAAGCCCATTAATTATTTTTCTTATCATTTTTTTTTAGTAATTAATTAATTTTATGATGAAAAACATATTAGGGAATTATTTGAATCATGGAAAATTACGAAATTTGGTTACCAAGCAAGATATGGCGATTTTGTGAGCATGAGATATTCAAATATTTATGTGTTTTGAAAATTAAGAATATTGATTGATTAAATACAAATATGGTATTAAACTTATGATTTGATAGAGAATCACGTCATATAATGAAATTGTGCATGAATCATGAAACTTGATGATCAAGTTTTAATTATATGATTCACATTGCATCAGAATTTAATTATTTATTACGCCGTGATATTATTCGATTGGATAGTTAATTTTATTAAGGAAAAGACAATGAATTTCATGTCATCTTAAATTATTTAACTGGAATTAAACATTACCTATTCATGGACGGCAATGAAATTTCTTGGTATTTATTTTAATTGGTAAAATTTGATTCCTTAATCAAAATAACAAAGAAAATTCGAAAATACCATTTATGGTAGGTATTTGATTTTCTTGGTATTTATTTTAATTCCCTAAAATTTAACCATTTGTTTATTAATCATAAAGAATTCTAATTCCACCTTGTAAGGAAGGAGTGAAAATTCTTTGATTGATCTGTAATTATACTAATAAAGATAATTGATTCATTTATACATGGTAATTGTGGGCATAAATTTCGGTATAAATAGCAGGCTCATTTCACATTTCCAATCATCTCTCACTCACAAAATTTGAGCCCTCATGCTTTGTGAAGCTCTCGTAAATTCTGTCTATCTCTCTCTCTTTACAAAGTTTGGCTTAAGGAAATTCTCATCCCGAAAACTTAGAAATCGAATAAGCTATAATGAAATGAAATTCTATCGACGAAGCCAACACTTTGAGTACGACGAGTTCAGAAGAATATATTGGAAGACTATGGGAGTTTCCTTAGGCGTAAAGAAATTTTCAAGACCGGCAAAATCTTTGATCAATCTCCAAGGCACAATCTCGAGTCTGGCGAAAGCTCTGCCCAAATTCCGAAAGCGCAGTGGAAGTCATCGTAACGAAAGGTACAACCTTATGTATTAAGTCAATAAATTTATACTTTTATTCCTTTATTTATTTCCGTGACTAGATTTAATAATTTTGTGTTAAATTAAATCACTAATTGTTTATCCGGTCATATATCTGGTTATCCCGGAGCTAGGTCCTAGTAAGAAAAGTAACATTAGAAAGTGTAAAGTGGGTTTTCCGTGAAAATATTTTTAAAGGTTACCCCCCAACGGATCAAAGGCCCATCACGACATATGACGGATGGGACGATAATATTCCCAACAGGGTCTCCGTAAATCGCTCCGATACTCAAAATTAGTTGAGTATTTAAAGCCATGGGTGTGAAAAATGATAAGACATAGGTTTTTTTTTTTTGGTTTAGGTTACATACCAAATGATAGGAAGGGCCCTCCTATTTAAAGAAAATGAAGCTTCTGAGGGAGGCGAAGTGGTCTAGTAATCGATCATTTATCGTATAATCTTTATTTTTAATTCATGTTTATCATAAATTATTGGGTGGATATTAGGAGAATAATTAGTAGTTACTCCTTAATAATATTATAGGAGTTAATTGATTCAATCAATCCTTGCTACTAGGTTTTAATTGGCTAGTTTTATGGAAATTAGTTAAAATTAGAATTTTATTACAAAAATATATTGTAAGGATAAGAATCCTTATATATATGAGGACAATTTATATGAATATTATGGATACAAAAATCGATCCTTTTGTTTTTATCAAAGAGTGTTTTTTTGTTTTTCCTATAAACCGAGTATACATCAGTTGGTATCAAAGTCATTCGATCTTGCGCGATGGTGTCGGGGAGACAATACATTCATGATGCATCTTTAGAAAAGCATTATTAGATGTAACAAATATGTTGGATTATGTCTACAAGTGGCGGCCCTAAAATGCTCTGTCGAAGCGCTTATTCAATAGCGATCCAAAGTAGAGCCGGCCCTCCTTGACGAATCCGACACCGAAGACGACCATGACAACTTCTACGCCCAACATTTTGGTAGAAACATCCACGCGATGTGCTCGCGCCAACAAAGCTACAGAAAATTGGTGATGGGAGTCGACATTCCAGGTGATTATACCGGAGAACGACGAGACGACGCACGATGAGGCAGAACACGGAGAGACCGTGTACGAAGAATCGGTGTATGGAAAACAGTGTACGACGAGCACGTGTTTGACGAGGCAGAATATGGCGATGCCGTGTATGATGAAGTAAAGTACGGCGATACCATATATGATAAATTGGAGTACAGTGAGATTATTTTTGTGCCAAGTAAGGCCAACGAAGCTGCGGCACCTGATGAGTCCATTGATGTGAACTTCATGATGATCATGGCATCGACTGATTCACAAATCTGTAGAGCGGGTTTGCAAACCCCCTACAAGTGCAGAGACTACCTGCGGCGATACATTGAGAAACGACAACATAGAGGAAGAAATAGACATTTTGGAGACATCACACGGTGGGTACGAGAACGCATATCAAAGAAAGTTATTTTGCGGCGATGATTCTGGCGTCAACACACCCAGGGCGAGGAAGCCCGAGTCATGGCACAAGTCGACGGTCAAAATTCGTGGACGAATTTTCCAACTCTTCGGAGAATTGGTGCAAGAATCGATCATTTATCATATGATCTTTATTTTTAATTCATTTTTTATCATAATTTATTGGGTGGATATTAAGAGAATATTTAGCAGTTACTCCTTATTTACTATAGCCGTTAACTGACCCAATCAATTTTTGCTATTAGGCTTTTAGTTGGCTAGTTGTATGGAAATCAGTTTAATTTTAATTTTTTCTACAACTATATATCGTAAGTCAAGGTTCAAAAAACCGATGCCGATGCTATTTTGCTCCCTCTATTTTATGGGTATTGCCGCATGCTGACAGAAATATCGATGGGAAAATCGGAAAAAAAGCATGTTGCATGCCACAAATGCCGAATAAATTGCACGGGCATGCCACAAATGCCGTATAAATTTCATGAAAATATCGACGGAAAAGTCGGAAAATAAATTTGAGTATTTCGATAATTTTTTTTATATAGGTTCAAAATTACTTATTTATCATCATAAGACATAATTAACTAAAAAATCACACTAATAATAAGACATCATATTCGTAAGTTATATTTGTATTTATATAAGAAATAAGATTTATACTTATAAATTATAGAAAATATAAATACAGGATTACAATTAAAATAAGACATCGTATTGATAGGTTATAGTTATTCACGGGCATGTCGAATGCTATTGAGGACGAAAATTGGCCTCCGTAGTCACGGATAGATTTACGGTTGGTGTAATTCTGAGTTTAGATTGTTGGACATATGTGTCCTTAAACAAGATATTTTATCCATTTATAAAAGATTATGACAAGTCGTTGAATAAAGATGATACTTATTATGATAATCTTATTATAGTTTCTGGTAGAGTAAAATAGAATGTTTGATCCATAGTTCATAAATGATGCAATTATGTTATTATTATCACAACAGAGTCAATGTGAGGAAGAATTAATAATCATAATAAATGAACTTAAAATGTCCGTGACCTAATTAACTCGATGGGAGCCCATTAATCGTATAAGGTCAGTAATGTGACTAAGTGATAATCCTATTCTGGATTTTGTGTGTGTCACACTCATTAGAAATGCATTAAGTATGAAATGTCTTCATACTGGACTGGACCTGACTCTGGAAGTTATCATATAAGACCGTCACTGATAACTTGGAGTTGAGTCACTAGTAGATGATCAAATGGATATTCGATCTAAGTCCTGAGTGATCTTGAGTCCGAGCTGCTGGCTTGATTGTTCTTTGATTTAACCGTTAAAGAACACAAAATATTACCGCTGTTCCCAACACTATTATTTTGGGAACATGATAGTCAGCAGTAAGGGTAGCTTGGTCATAGACATGGGCATCACACAGCTCTCTTCAGAGTGATGATGATTCCCTTGATTGTCGGTGGTGAGGAGTGAGAGGTACCCGTGCGCAACTTATGAATCGAAACCATAAGTGGGTTACTCATAATATTACTGACTGAGTCAAGGATGAAAATGCAATGAGGGGCATAACGGTAGAAACCGCCTGCTCGTGTGTGGATCATCAAGTGAAAGATAAATAACCCGAATTTGATTGTATCAATGGACACCCTGCTGTTATAAAGGGAATAATATATACCGTATCACTAAAGAGTGCAGCCTCGGGTCTATAGTGGAATCACTTCGAGGTTTGACGAACAACTAGCAGTTCGTTGGAGCTTAAGTGATACGGGTCCATGGTCCCCAGGATAGCTCCGTAACGGATGATACGTACGTGATTAAAATACATTCTGGATAATGTTTAATCATTTGGCTTGACTTATAAAAGTGAAAGGTCTGTGGCAGACGTCAGATAGTTTTATCGTTAGCGTGGCAAAAGTACCATATTTTGGTACACGAAATTAACTGATAAAAGAAAGTTAGAATTTAGATTTTCCATCAGCACCATGTTGTTGGAAAGTAAATTCTAAGCAACTTTGCTTTTTGAACCGAGTCATTTCGACTTACGGTTAGTGATTTATGGATTTTCTAAGTTTATGATCGGTTCGATAAACTTTGAAATTAAATCACATCTCACGAATTTAAATGATGGTGTGGCACCATGACATTTTAATGTGTGATATTGAGATCAGGAAATATTAATATAATTTAATTATTTGGATTTAATTATTAATATGTTATTAATAATTAATTAATAATTAATAGATTTATATTAATAAATAAAAATATATATTTATATATATATTTAGATGTGTAAATTCGAATTAGGGTTTCATAGTATGAAACCCTAGCCAATTCGAATAACATGATTTGGTCTTTCCATGTTTGCTGCATAAGTACCAAATGTTTTGGTATCTTGGCAAATCCCTAAAATCAATTTAATCCATTGGATCGGTTATGATTTAATATCAACCGTTGGATTAGGATATTGATAAGTTCGAATTTAATAACTTGGTGACCAAGTTTCATTTTTCGAATTTTGTTAATTAATTATATCCGTTGGATCGGTCTAAGATTTAATCTTTACCGTCGGATTGAAAATTAATTAATTATATATATTTATATATTTTTCGAATTATAAGTTAAGGATAAAATCGAAATTATTTTTAATAAATCTTTTTATATTTTATTTTATCCTAAACTAATTTGATCCAATAGATTGGTTTAAAGATTTTTCTCAACCGTTGGATCTAGATAATAATAATTCGAATTTTATTATAAATATATAAGATAATTCGAATTTTATAAAGATAAGAAGATAAGATTGGATTTTTTGATTTATCCAAATCTTTCTTATTTAATTAAATCCCTAATTAATTATATCCATTGGATTTAGATGAGATTAAATCTGGACCATTGGATTAAGATAATTAATTATATTTAATTATATGAAATTCGAAATTAGGGAGGGAAATTCTCCAATTCGGTTACGGTTTGAGCCTATAAATAGGAGGCTCATTCTACACATTTTTCACACCTTTCCCCAGAGAAAAATTCGAACTCTCCCTCTTCCTCAAGGTCTGCGAATTTTCTCTCTGATCTCTCTTTTCTGGTTCGGCTTAGGAGACTATTTCTCCGGAAGCTTAAAAAGAACCATCAGTTAAAATTTTGCGATGGAGTCCTGCCGGCGAAGCCCACGCTTCGGTACGAGGATTCCAAGAGAATATCCCGGAAGATCACGGGAGTTTCCCTCAGCACCGGCGGAGCCCTGCCCGATTCAGAACGCGCAGCCGGAAGTCATCAATAGAGGTACGGCCTTATGCATTGGGTTAATAAATGCAACCATTTACTGCTTTCTATTTATTTCCTATTATGACTAGATTATTAATAATGATATATGAATATTAAATTACATAATATTTATCAGATCTTTTGAAATGGTTATTATCCGATATCCGGACCGTTGGACGGATAACAAGTTATTCCGCTTTAAAATTAATTTTTAAATGTTACCCAGACGGTTCGGAGACTCAATTCGTGATAATATTCAAGGAATCCGAGACGTGATTCCCAACAAAATCCTGATATGTGCATTTCCTACAGTCTCCCACTTGCATGAATGTACTAGGATTGTGTATTCCTCTTGCACATTCATGCGTAGATTAGATCACAAGTGATGTTGGGATTGGATATGCCTCTTGCACATTCGTCGTTGCAAATGAAACTTATTTTCGTTGCAAATTCGTCATCGTACTCTGTTTCCTCTGGCGAGTTCGGTGTGAAACCTTAGGAGTTTTCAATGTTGGCTGCAGATTCAAAGTCTGCAAGAAGCGAGAGGTCTCTAGCAATACATTAATTTTCCCAATCTACTAATTACTTAACCATTTAATTTTTCTCATTATTAACTTCCATGATGACTTATTCCTTAAACATCTTTACTATTAGAAAGATGACACATATCATGGTTTGGCACATCTGTTATGTTGAGTTTCTATTTCCTGTTTCGGATAAGAGTAATGAACTACCAAGTTAGAACTTGTCTATGGCCACAGATTTTGGATACTCCTTATCGTCTAGGAGGCCCTTAGTGTATTTCTCAAATGATTTAAAGGAGATGACCGTTTTCCTTAATTTAAATTCCACTCTAAAGAGTTCATTACATATCCAAAAATAGTTTTTATAACTTCCCCGTTACAGGAAGCTTTTGAGTGAAGTCAAAATATGTTACAAACTAGGTAGTGAACCCATGGTTCTCAAACATTGGAAAATATTTTATCATTCTCTAGAGATTTTAGTGTCCCCTTATTACCATACAGTTAATGCCATGTAAATCTCTCAGAGTGTGAGTCAATCCAACACTGCTAGTTCTCGTAATTATTGCCTACATTTTGAAGAATATCTTCGAGATATCGAAGACTCTTCCCGTTCTTAGTAACATGTAACAATCAACTATGAGGTATCACTTATGCCCCTTTTTCCTCATGTCATCCTCTGTGACTGCGGACGGTTTAACTAAGTTATTTCTGATTTCTAAGGACATCATATGTTTTGGTATCGATATTATAAATTAAATTAAAATATGGATAGGGATATGAAATGAAGAAACTTTCCTTTATTGAAATATAATTGTGCTACACTTTAACAAATAAAATAATTTTTTATCGTACTAAATACATAGAATTTTAAAGTTCAACGTGTTATAATAGTCCAAATCTAAAGGTTTCCGATCCCTATAGACTATGTATGACGAATATGCTTTTATTTCGACAAAGCCTTATCCATTGGCTCCGCCACTTTATCTTCTATGTAGACTCCTTCCATCCCAACATCCTTCTGGTCGACTATGTCTTTGATTAGTTAGAACTTTTCTAAGAACGTGCTTAGCTATCATATGTTCTTGGTTCCTAGTCTTGTGCTTCGGCTTTGTTATTGTCACAAAGGAGTTGCACTGGAGCAGTGATGCCAGGAACTACACTGAGATATAAAAATAAGATTTCTGACTCAGACTGCCTCTCTAGCTGCCTTGGATGCAGCTATTTACACGGTTTCTGTGATTGAGTCAGCTACAATAGCTTGCTTTCAAGTATTCCAAACAGTTGCACCACCATCTAGACAGAATACATATCATGTTTGCAATTTGAAATCACCCTTGTCAGCTTGGAAGATTTCATTAGTATAACCCATAACGTTTAACTAATCAACACCGCTGTAAATAAGGGATGTATCCTTAGTCCTGTTAAGGTACCTCAAGATATTCTTTAAGGCAGTCCAATGACAATCGTTAGGATTAAATTAGAACTTACTTTTCATGCTCAAGGATAATGATACCTCGGGAACCTTTCCTTTATGTCGGGTTTGCTATGACGTCAGGGCACTGCTTACTTGAAAGATGCAACTCATGGGTCATTAAACGAGCCTTTAGTTCAGTGGTCCAAATTGAACCATCTAGCTATCCTTTCAAAATAAATGTACTTTGACTTAGGGCTAATATTCTCTTAGCTTTATCTCTATAAATGTGAATCCTAGAATATAGGCAGCCTTACCTAAGTCTTTCATTGAGAAACATTTTCTCAACGACTCCTTTATCGAAAGAAGTCCCGTCGTATCAGTTTCTATCCTCTTAAAAGGATTACTGTGTTCCCACTAGCTTTCATGTATGCACAAGGTTAATCTTTGTCTTCAATGAAGTCGAATTAAGTAATTGCTTCATTGAAACACCGATTTTAACTCTGAGATGCTTGCTTTGGACTATAGATATATAGATCTATTCAATTCGCATTCTTCAAAGGCATGCTTCTAATCAATGAAATTATTTAGGTTGTGTCTTGTAAACATTCCTGTCCAGGATCTTATTCTGGGACACATTCTTCATATCAAATTGTCAGATTTTAAAATCATAGAAAAACAGCAATTGCAAACAAAATCCTAGTGGACTGAATCATGTTAATAAGAGAGAACATTTTCTCTTAGTCTCTACTATGAACTTGTTGGAACCATTTCGTTAAAAGTCTCCCTTTATATGTTTGTACTTTACCGTCGATGTTCATCTTCATTTAGCAGATCTACTTGCATGATATGGGCCTTGACCCTTCAGGTGCTTTTACCAAATCACATACTTAGTTTGTGTTCATGGAGTCCATTTCCCATTTCATGGAATTTAGCCATTTCTCTGAGTCTTTACCTTTAACCGCTTCATTGTAGGTTCTCAAATACTTCATCATATATTAATATGTCAGGAAGCATTTCATCTTCGGCTTGACTTTCTTCCCCAATCTTTTCTAGAGTTTATCAACTGGTGGTTGAGCATCCTCTGTGTTCATGTTATGTTCCTCGAGATCTTGTCAGTGTCATTTACTTCATGAAGTCCATTTTTTCTCCCACTAGTCTTTGTAGCATGAATTTTCTCTTCCCAAAAAGCTCCCGTCCTTACCACAACTATTTTGTGGACTCTCGGGACGTTGTAGTAGAAGTACCCTTAGTTTCCTTTGGGTATCCCGCAATATGACATTTGTCATACTTAAGGATAAGCTTCTATGTCGTCAATCTTTTGACATAGAAGTCGTAACCTATTATTATCGTAAACGACAAACTTGGTTTTATCCCTTACCATATATGATATGGTGTTGCCGGAATCAACTTTGATGATACACTATAAAGCTTGGTAGCATCAGTTAAAAGTGCATGTCCTTTAATGGGCGAGGTTCAATGTCACAGTTAATCTCTAGCGTGTTCCTCTTAATGGGCTCAGTTTCATATTGTCAGTTAAACAAGATTCGCATATCTGGTAACATTCATAATCAAAACGATCAAAATTTCCATTAATATGGAGCTCGGTAATGCACCTCTCACTATTGTGAGTCAATAAAAAAATTCAAGAGATATGCCATATTGAATTCGTACGGTCTTAGCCCATTTGCATACAATGTTAAATATCATGTATTAAACACGTGTCGTTTTGAAATAGTCAGACTTGTGGGGAAGTTCATTACGTTTCTCGATAATATTATCACGAAATATGCCGCCGAACCGTCCGAGTAACATTTAAAAAATATTTAAAGCGGAAAAACTTGTTAACCGTGCAACAGATCGAACATTGGATAATAACCAAAATTAAGATTTGATAAATTATTCACAATTAAACTTTTCATAAATTCATTATTAATATACTATCCTATAGGAAATAAATAAACTGTAAATAAATGTTTGCATTTATTGACCTAATGCATAAGGCCGTACCTCAGGTGATAACGATTCCGGCTGTGCGTTCTGAATTAGGCAGGGCTTTACCGATGCTGAGGGAAACTCCTGTGATCTTACGGGATATTATCGTGGACTCCTCGTACCGAAGCGTGGGCTTCGCCAACAGGACTTCGTCGCAAAACTTTTAACTAAAGGTTCTTTAAAAGCTTCCGGAGAACAACGTCTCACTAAGCCGAATTAGAAAAGAGAGATCAGAAGCTAAGAAATTCACAGACTCTAGAGATAAAGAGTGAGGTCGAATTCTTGCTCTGGGGAAAAGTGTGTGAAATATATAGAATGAGCATCCTATTTACAGGCTCAAGGTGTAACCAATTAGGGAAGCTTCCCTCCCTAAATTTCGAATTCTATTATGGGCAAATATAATTAATTCTCTCAAATCAATGGTCTAGATTGAATCTAGATATATCTAATGGTTCGAATTAATTAGGGATTTAACCAAATAAGGAAGTCATATTAAATAAATTAATTAAGCAATTAACCAATCACTTCCTTACATAGATGAATTCGAATTCCCTATGTATATATATAATTTTCGAAATCAATAGTCTAGATCCAATGGTTTGAATTAATTTCATAACCAATCTAATGGACCATATTGCTGTAGAACAAAGTCAACTCTCCAAGCTTGATTACCAAACAAAAGAATTCGAATACTCTCTCCATAAAATCGAATTATATATGCCTTATATATACATGTTAATTAATTTCCAATCCGATAGTTAATATTAAATCCTAAACTAATCCAATGGATACAATTAACTAACCATATTCGAAATTTAAACTTGGTCACCAAGTCATTTTTGAATTTGGGTTTCCAAATTAATTATCATGATCCAACGGTTGAGATTAAATCTAATGAACCAAATTAATTTTAAGGTTTTTCACAAATATCTAAACATAGGTACTTATGCTGCAATTTAGAAAATCCAAACCAAGTCAAACTCGTGTAGACCTAGTCACACATTTTTTGGGCAGCAATGAATATACACGTTTATATATTTACCAAAAATAATAACAATGGCTTAGAATTCCACTTTTGGTGCAATGACAGTCACTAAACCAAAACTTCTCTTTTCTTTCAAACTCAGTTGACGTGAGTTCGTAAGAGAGAGTAATTGAAAAACAGTAGAGCAGTATAGGGTCAATAGAGACAAGGACCTTCGAGCAAGGCGTAGCTATTGAATGTGGCTGTCTTGCCTAAGAGGCCGACATGAAAAGGGAAAGTATATTTGGCAATATATATTTGGCACTATATATTTGGCAAAGAGACATATTACACATGCAACAAAAACGTTTATTGGCAATATAATATTTTTCTATTAGATATTTTGCGGCCAAGTCCATGTCGGCCGATTAAGATACTAATATAGAAGATCTTAATTTTAAGGTCTATTTTGTAATGAATAGCTAGCCAATCGTTTGTGGTCGACATCCATTATTATTTATTAGAACTTGAAATCATGCATTTTCAGTGTCAATCAATGCATAGAAAAAGAAAAATAATTAAGAGAAAGTGACAACCAAGATTACAGATAAATTTTAATTGCACTCTTTAATGTATTCATAAAGGGTGAAATTTTAGAGTATGTATCTGACAAAAAAAAAAAAAAAAGATACAAGTAGCTGGGACCTGAAAGCTTAAACATAAATGTATCCTCGATTGGACTGGACTAGGTGAAAAGTTTGGGACAGTATTACTTAATATCAGGGGTTTATTGCGGCATAAGTACTAGCAATTTTTCAAATGACTTCAACAAGTTCTTATTTTTTATTTTTTTAACCGAAAAAATATATATACTCAAACTATTAGTCAAATAGCGTGTGGTATCCAATTGACCACCACATAGCAATTTCTGTGTCACGATAATATAGAACCCACGAATTGAAGAGTTATGTAATGGAGTTATAACTAATATCAAGTTTGGTTGTTGTAGAATATTGTATAGTTTATGATAGTTTGTACAATGTAGTACTTTTACCGCTATTATCGTTTCTAGCTTTAGTGATGTAAATACCCAAATTCATGAATGAGAAAATAACTTTCCCAAATTATTCTACATGGTATCAGAGCCATAGAGAAAGTTCCACCGTCCTTCCATCTTCGGTTGTCTCTCCGATCGTCGTTCCGACGAGCATCTCTCCGGCAACATCTCTCTCGACGGTGTCTCTATTCCGCCTTTCTTCTCGGTGATGCATTCTTTTCCGCTGCGTTCTCATCGCGTCACGCTTCTCTGGCAAATCTCTTCTTGCCATCTCAGCCACCGCCGCTCCTCCGTCGGACGTCCATCTCCGGCGACCTCCTCCGGCAAGTGTGCAACTTCCCTCAGGCGAACATCATCGCAAATCTGCAGTCTCCCGTTCGTCTTCTCAGTCGCACGCCATCTGTTCGATAAATTGACTGACTCAAATCTCAGCTCCAATCTCATTTCCAGCCGACGAGCTTCTCACCAGACGACTCAGATGTGGCCTCTCTGCTCTCCAAGCCGACCTGCTCCTTCTCCGACGACCCAGGCATCTCCGACGCAGCTCCTCGCGTCTACTTCTCCGGCGAACCTGCACGATTCATCAGCGTATCTCAGCTCCTCGCGAAAGCCATCTTCATTGAGCTCTTCCAGGATCTTCAGCGATGCTTCTCTCCAGCGAAGCTCTCAGCAGCGTTCGTCTCCTCCAGGCCAGCTTAAATCCCCGGCAAAGAGCGGGAGCTCAGTCCTTCAGCGAACACTCTGTGCGAATCTACTCTCTCAGGCGAGCTCTCTTCCGCGCGCGCTTCTTCCGGCGAGCTTTCTCCTCCGACTCCGACCCACTGGCGACATCTCCGGTGACTTCGTCCTAGTCATGTCCGATTCAGTCCTCTGTCCTCTTCCCCCGTCAGTCTGAGCTGTCCTATCTGACCCTCTCTTATCTTCGTGTGGGTCCCGAGGACATCTCCTCTTCAGCATACGACATTAACTTTAAGGAAACGACATCAGCTGGGTGTTGTTTATCCTGGTGGGTCCCACGCGAAAAGTGAAAAGAAAAAGGTCTATTTTTTGCCCCATCTCTTAGTGTTCCAACACCAACTGTAGTGTTCCAACACACAGAAGTTTAAAAAAAAAAAAAAATTGTGTGTTCCTGCGTGAAAAAGTGTGTGCCCACAACCAGAAAATTTATTTTTCTCTGCTTATCCCTGTGATTAGCCCTTGTTTTAAAGTATGTCTTCTCGGGCCGAATCCGCTAGTCCTGCACACTTCTCTTCGAAACCACGTAAGGGCCGTCCTTGGTGTGATCATTGCAATATTCATGGTCATTGGAGACCTCAATGTTGGAAATTGCACGGCAAACCAACAAATTGCATGGCTTCCTCAAAGCCTAGTACGGGCTCTCATCCTAATGTTGACGACTTCAATCGACTTGTAAATGAGTTTAAAGATCTCGTGAAAATGGTTTATGCCCGATCAAAGTGTGAGCCTGTATTAAATCCAAGCGTCGAGAAGCCTACCAATACTCATGCTCATACTAGCTTGACGTCTGATCGTCTTGTTCAAACCCGACGAGCGAAATCATGGGTCATTGATTCAGGTGCAACAGACCACATGACAGGAGATCGAAGTTATTTTATCACATTCGGGCGAAGTACAACTTACTCCTTCGTTAGGACTGCTGACGGGACATTTATTCTGGTTGAAGGAATCGGATCAGTTCGAATTTCAGAGGACATCGTTCTTCAGTCTGTGCTCTTTGTTCCGAAGATCACTTGCAACCTTTTGTCGGTTAGTAAACTCACTCGTGATGCTAATTGCATGACCCGTTTCTTTGCCGATTTTTGTGATTTTCAGGTATTGGGTTCTGAGAGGGAAATTGGTCGAGGCGAGATGCATGATGGACTCTACTTGTTTCACGACACAAGTTCTCATGGTAATAAAATTCAAATCTCAAGTCAAAAGCTTGTGTCTCGTCTAAACACACATTCTGCCTCTCTTCCTATCGATCAAAATGTCATGTTATGGCATTATCGTCTTGGTCATCCAAATTTCCAATATCTTGCAAAATTGTTCCCGCACTTATTCACTAACTCAAAGCCCTCATCCTATCAATGTGAAATTTGTCAGATTGCAAAACATACTCGAACCTCGTTCCGTGACATCGACTATAAATCATCTAAACCATTCTCAGTTATTCACAGTGACATTTGGGGACCCTCAAGGGTAAGTAATATAAGTGGGGCTCGATGGTTCATCACATTCATTGATGACCATACTCGAATGACCTGGACATTTCTCATGAAAAAAAATCTCAAACTGCTTCTATATTTCAAGATTTTTACTCGATGATTGAGTCTCAATTCCATAGCAGTATTCAAGTTCTTCACACTGACAATGCACGAGATTACTTCAACCAAACTCTTAAGCCATATTTATCCGAAAAAGGGATAGTTCATATAAGCTCGTGTGTTGACAACCGACAACAAAATGGTATTGCCTAGCGAAAAAATCGACACATTCTTGAAGTTGTTCGGTCCATTATGCTTGCTAATTCTATTCCTAAACATTTTTGGGGTGATGCAGTTCTCACGACCACATACCTCATTAATCGCATGCCAAGTCGAATCTTAAAATTCCAACCTCCTCGTCAAGTCCTCACTCAGATTCACCCACATCTATTGTCATTCTCTTCCGACCTACCAAAGAAGGTCTTCGGGTGTTCCGCCTTTGTCCATGTCCACAAACAAAATCGATCGAAGCTTGATCCTCGATCCATCAAGTGTATTTTCTTGGGTTATTCACCGAATAAAAAAGGGTACAAGTGTTATTGTCCTACTACCCGCACGGTCTATAACACAATGGATGTCACCTTCTTTGAAGATTAATCTTTCTTCCCCAAATCCGACATTCAGGGGGAGAACTCATGGGAATCTCAAATTTGGGAAATCAATCAAGACAATCAACCCAAAATCCCATCATCTTCTGAACCATTTGACATTCCTTCAACGTCCACTCCATTTTCGGTCGTCGACATTCCGAGTCCAATGTCCGAAATTCCTTTGACTTCCATCCCACTTTCGGGAGTCGAAAACTCACCTTCTAGTTCATCTCGATCTCTTGAACATGTAGAGGGCTCCACGCATCATCAAATCGACCAAGATCCGGATCCGACACCCTCTACCTCGACTAATCCATCAGGTACAGAAACTTTGGAACCCGTGATTGATGATTCAGATCTCCCTATCGCTCTCCGGAAAGGCATTCGTAAGAAACCTGTTCGTGGGAACACTGAATATCCTATTGAACAATATGTTGCCTACAACAAGTTGAATCCATCATATAGAGATTTTATCACTAACCTTGACAACTCCAAGGTCCCTAGCTCTATTCATGAAGCACTCCAGATTCCCACTTGGAAACATGCGGTTGAAGAAGAAATGCGAGCATTGGATATCAACGACACATGGAGTCTTAATGAATTACCACGTGGGAAATGCCCCATCGGGTGTAAATGGGTCTTCACTGTCAAGTACAAGTCCGATGGGAGTATCGAGAGATTCAAAGCTAGACTTGTCGCAAAGGGTTTCACCCAAACTGAAGGAATCGACTTTCAAGAGACGTTTGCTCCAGTGGCAAAACTAAACACGGTACGACTACTTCTTTCTCTTGCCGTAAATATGGATTGGCCACTATTTTAGCTTGATGTCAGGAACGCATTCCTCAATGGCGACCTTCAAGATGAAGTCTACATGAAGATACCTCCAGGACTAGAAGAAGACTCCAATCGTCACCTAGTCTGCAAACTGAAAAAGTCGTTGTACGGCTTAAAACAGTCTCCTCGTGCTTGGTTTGAGAAATTCACCAAGGCCGTCACTTTCAGCGGATACCTCCAATGTCAAGCCGATCATACTCTCTTCGTTAAACGGAACAACAATGGAAAGATTGCTATTCTCATTGTGTATGTTGACGACATCATCATGACCGGTGATGACTCGGAGGAAATCGCAAAACTAAAGCAAGTACTCGCAACCAAATTCGAGATTAAAGATCTCGGAACTTTGAGATACTTCTTGGGTATGGAAGTAGCAAGATCAGACGAAGGCATTGCTATTTCCCAAAGGAAGTATGTACTTGACTTACTTCAAGAAACCAGTCTTCTTGGTTGCAAGCCGGTTGACACTCCGATGGATCCGAACAAGAAGTTCTCTCATTCCGCCGAAAGCGCTCCTGTCGACAAAGGGAGATATCAGAGACTTGTCGGTAAACTTATCTATCTCTCGCACACACGTCCGGACATCGCCTACTCTGTCAGTGTTGTCAGTCAACACATGAACAACCCAAACGAGGATCATTTGGAAGCCGTAAACCGAATTTTAAGGTACTTGAAGTCTACTCCCGGTCATGGCTTAATATTCCGAAAGTCTGAATCTCGTGAGATCAAGATCTTCACTGATGCTAGTTGGGCTGGAGAAGCTACCGACCGAAGATCAACCTCAGGCTATTGCTCATATGTTAGGGGAAACCTTGTTACTTGGAGAAGCAAGAAACAATCAGTTGTCACCCGGAGTAGTGCCGAATCTAAGTATCGTGCTCTCGCATTAGGAATGTGCGAGGGAATGTGGATCAAGAGGCTCTTAAATGAGCTAAGGACGGATCAATCTGGGGCTATCAAAATGTTCAGTGATAGTCAGTCCGCAATCAGAATTGTCAGGAATCCTGTTCACCACAACCGAACGAAACATATTGAAATCGATAGGCATTTTATTTCAGAAAAGGTCAATGGTGGCATCGTCGACTTGAGTTACATTCCATCCAAGCTTCAGATCGCGGATATCCTCACTAAAGCTCTTCCACGAAATTCATTCGATGAACTAAGTTCCAAGCTTGGTTTGTACACCATTTACAACCAAGCTTGAGGGGGAGTGTAGAATATTGTATAGTTTATGATAGTTTGTACAATGTAGTACTTTTACCGCTATTATTGTTTCTAGCTTTAGTGATGTAAATACTCAAATTCATGAATGAGAAAATAACTTTCCCAAATTATTCTACAGTTGTAAATATATCTTGTTGGTGATTTTATTTTTTGAAGAATTATGTAGTGGAGTGACAATTAATATTAAATTTAGTTATAAATGTATCTTGTTGATGAGTTATTATTTTTTTTGTCAATAAACTTCGTTAATTAGTTATAAGCATATTACACACTGACAAACACGTAAAATCAAAATATCGATCTATGTCGCCGCCGGAAGACGACGATATATCGAACAGAGAGGCATTTGCATGTAGTCGTACAAAAAATATAAGGGAGAAAACTGGCCTTATATTAAAATGATAAGATGACTTTTGCCGACATCACTCTTTGTTGTATTGAATTGAATCTACCATCGAAGTTTGAGTAGTCTTTATTTAAAGCACCTGGGAAATATAAGCGCCTCACATTCTAGTTATGTGACACGATCGAGATACTGTACTTATTACTAATAAATAAGGATACCTTGAACTCAAGCTGTAACACGTTGGGATGCGAATGCGAAGAGACGTGTCATCACGCAAACATATCCAATTTACTCGCGCCGTGTTCGCGTTCTGTTTTCCAACGTAACCTTATTCATTCTCTTTAAAGTTTTAACTAACAGCAGTAAATACACTTATTTTTACTAATACTTGTTAAATAAGTTTTTGTAGAATTTTGGTGGACACCGTCTTATAGGCTGGCTTAGACCAACTCTATCCCACAACTCAATTTTTTACTCTATTTTACAGTACATGTCATGGCAAAAACTACCTCATTTCCATTCGTATTCCATTTTTCGACCAAATTGGTATATTAATTTTATATTCAACTTTCTTTTATTTATCTCAATATATACCCGTATATTTATTTAATATCTTTCAATTACCCCACTTATTTATTATTTAAACAAAATATTAGTCCATAAAATAATTCAAAATATAAATACACACAAACTTATATTAATATTTATTTAAATAAAATGACAATACTACACAAATAAAATAAAATAAACTACAATTATGCATCCGAATTAGAATATCCCTCACACAAATGGTCGATCAATGCATTTCGCAGTGCGATATGTGCATCTTATTGTTCTGTTGCGTGTGAAAAACTCTTGAAACCGTGTACCATCATTTTCTACTAGATCAAACTCCAATGGTGGTGTTTCTCTGTTAACTTTAATGGGTACGCTGATATCAGGTTCATCCTATATTATCATGTTAACTTTAATGGGTACTCTATTGGGGACTTGCACAACAGTTTTTTAACTATGGTGTAAGATTGAGTTTGCACAACGGTTTTAATTTCCGTTGTGCAAGATTATGCAACGTTGCATAAAGCAACAGTTATTTAACGTTGTGTAAATTTTACACAACACATAAAATCCATTGTGCAAGCTACTTTTTGTAATAGTGGTAGTCATTATATCTTTTAATACTTATTTTCTCCAAAATCTTGACGGTCCCGCCATAATTGCAAACCGTGCTTGGAGAATTATGAATGCATGTTCTACGTGTTTTACACAAAGACTCTCGCTTCATTGCAAAATATTGTTTTTTTTTTTGGCCACGCAACTCAAGAATAGTTTGCACAAGGGTAGACCATTTTGGATATATATTATCAGCCAAATAATAACCCATATTATAATTTCCATGTAGTGAGCGGGATGAGCAATACATTGAGTGAGATTGGAAAATAAGTGATAAGACTCTAACATGTTGATTCCATTATTACTTCCCAGCATTCCAAAATAAGCGTGCCATAGCCGAAGATCATAATCAACCATAACTTCTAGAATTATTATAGGTTTTCCGCTACGACCCGCATATTGTTCAGCCCACGCTGTATAACAAATTTTCCATTTCCAATGCATACAATCCAAACTGCCCAACATTCTTGGAAAGCCACATTGTTGAACTATACGGAGAAGTCTAGCAACGTCATTAGCTCAGAAAATACCTCCCATTGCTCGGCAAAACCTCTTCAAGCTTTCAATTCTCGTCGACTCAACTATTTTGCAGTACTCGTCAGTGGCATGTGGCGGAACACGAAACGCCGACATTTGAAATGCACCAGTTAATTAGAGCCGGTTTGGGAAGCGTGAGATTCCAGATAAGGCGTGACAGTGAGTAGTCACATCATGTCAGAGCCGGTTTGGGAAGTGTGAAATTCCAAATAAGGGGTGACAATGAGAAGTCACATCACATCAACGACGGTTTGGGAAGCGTGAGATTAAGGATAAGAGGTGACAGTGAGTAGTCACATCACGTCAGAGCCAGTTTGGGAAGCGTGAGATTCCAGATAAATTTTTACTATAAATAGTATCTTCAATAAGTTGTGCTCTCATAAAAAAATATTCACCGAAAAACATACATTACAACAAAATTAATTTCCGAAGTTTTGGATACTCTCGTGGATACTAACTTAATCTTTAACTTTTTCATTTAACAAAATATTTTTATACGCCCTTCATTATTATTATACTACATATAATGTAATTTTATTTAACCATCATATAAGACGAAGAAATGATTTCGTTTTAGTATTTTATATTGTAACTCTTATCTACCATTTTTATACTGTAGTGGTTAATTTTCCTAAAATATCGTACTTATCATTTAAAAGAGAATCGATTTTATTTTGTTATATATTGAACATATGTAAGTCATGAAAAATAATATTTATATATATTAAATATAATTTTTATTTTTTTGGGTAAGGGACCACGACCGTTGTGGCGTTGTCCATGCGATTAACATGTAATAATGGTGTGCTGTATTATATTGTATTGGCATGCAATGCACACCATTGAAATTCGAAACTATTATTACTAATCATAATAGCCGTGTGTTTATGTACGTATTGGAAAGTATTATTTTCAATTTATATATACTTCGCCTGTTTGCTTTTTCCACCCTACTTGTGAAATTATTTACACTCGTAAGTACAGTTCATTTAAAAGATTATACAGATTCAGAGATAATTTATGAAATAAACCAGAATCTCGTTAAATTTATGCTTGATTAAATTGTATTATTGTGCAGTCTCGATTTACGACCAACTAGCTAAATTAATAATTAAAAAAAAATTATAAAATAATAAACTTTTGAAAAAATATATATTAGTTCCACTTTTTATGAAAATTAACAATTCATTATAATATAAAATAACATTTGGTAAATATTTATAAAATTGCTATACATCAAACATGACATTACCCCTATAAATAAAAAAAAATAACATTAATTAAGAACAACTTGTTGTAATTAGGGGTGAAAGCGGAACCGGGAACCGGGAAATTATATTTTTATTGGTACCTATCCCGAAAATTCGAGATTTTTTTTTGGTACCGGTTCCCGGTTTCGAATGTATATTTCCCATTTTTTTTTTGAAAACTGGAACCGGGAAAAATTTGTGAAAGAACCGTGAAAAAAATCGTGACCAGAACCGGGATTAAAATCAATCATTTCAGTGAACCGGGATTAAAGCCAATCAGTTCAGTGAGAGCTCTGCAAAAGCATTGGAAGTAAATCGCCTCAAGTGTGGAATTACCAGTTCACGGATTGAAGCTAAGTTGAGTTAAGGAAATCAAAACCCTAAAAAATCACCAATCCAAATCGCAGCTGAGAAGACGAATAATTGAAGCTAAAAAAATGACTTGGACTGGAACGATCGCGGTGAAGAAGACGAACGATTGCAGCTGAGAAGGAATCACAACGAGGAATGAGGAACTCTGAAGGAATCGTGGCTGAGAGAGAGGAACGAGGAAGGTGGCTGAAAGATTAAGTGAAAATAAACCCTAAGATAAAACGACATATATTTTTCAAAGCAAAAAACAACATAGAATACCAAAACAACAACAAAAATAGGGGGAAAACGACATATAGTTTAAAACCGGAACCGGTACTAAAAATCGGGAAAAACAGTTCTGATTCCTGGTTCCGGTTCACGGTTCCGAAAATCGTGAACCGGGAAGTACCGGTTCCCGTTTTTAGACATAATTTTCCTACTTTTTTTAAGAACCATTCCAGGACCGGTACCGGAACCGGGATGGAACCGGGAACTGGTATATTTGAATTTATACATAAGATGATATAAGTTTTGACTATGCGCACTCTATGGCTTTATTAGATTTGTATACATTGTCTACTCTAACTATACTTGCATTCATAACTTCTAAGATGAAACTATTGCTATTCTTTACTTCATATAATATGTTTTTGTATGATCACTCTATATCATAAGTATAACACGATTGGTACTTTAATAAAGACTTTATTAAAATTGATATCTGTTAATGTGGTACTTTGTCCCCTTAAAAACGACAAAGGATTTTGTCCCTCAGATTCAAAACGGCAATAACATGACCTCAAGGTGACGTACGACATCAATCCTAGCTTCCATCCCAAAACGACACCATGATGCACGACGTGGGCTTTAGCACGAAAATGGCCCATTACATCAAGGAAGGCCCATTCAAAGACTACACGCTTTATGGATCAGTCATCGAAGACCAATCAGCCCAGAAGACCAGGCGTAATACTCCCATGCTGACCGACTCAAGTTGCTGCCACGTCAGAGAAGACCTAGCACTACGAAATCACCTTTACACGTGGCATCCAATCAAGTCTCGGGGAAAGCTCGGGGAAAGATGCTCAATCATATAGCCGTTGCATGGAATTAGGAAAATAGACATTGTATTTTGTACTATAAATAGACTTACGATGTAATAGGAAGAAAAAAAAAACTCTTCAACAAAATTCTCTCTACGATTATATTCTGTATTCACTCTGTTACGAAGAAATAATATTCTTTTCGTCTTTATTGTTCAATTTACTTGTTGTTCATTGTCTTCGTCATTCTCACCGAAGTGGATTCATTACGAATCATTGAGATCCACCATCTTCTACATTGTACCGAAGTTTTAACACTTCATGACAGTTGATCGTGATTTTACACATCAACAGTTTGGCGCCGTCTGTGGGAAAGTTCAATTCATTCCGACACTAAGCGAATCAACTCTTCGAGCTGAAAATGGCAGGCACTGGATCTCGGAAAACATCTGACTCTACTGGAGCAATTCCGACAAATTAGCCTGAGGTCAACTTGGCCTCGCAGCCACAAGACCCCGCTGTAAAGCCGATAATGGAAACCATCCTAAAACAAATCGAGAAGGGAAATGAGACGAACAAGGAATTCCAAAAGAAATTGGAAGACCTGAATTCGAACTAATCCCGGATCGAAGGAACTTTGACGAAGGTGATGGGCTCGATTCGTTCCCAGCTGTCCGCCGCACCTCGCCGAAACGTGATTCTAGGGAGGGTCCTTGGTGTCTCAGAATCATAGGAAACCCCCGGATCCGACGAGGTGAGAAACACCACGTCTGCTAGCACGGGTAACGCCGCCCCAATAAGGGACCGTGGAATAACCCCAGAGAAAACCTAAGTCTTTACCCAATGCCACCCACAAATAAAGATGGAGTCCCCCAAAGAGACTCCGATTTTCGAACTCCAGCCAGACAGGACGTGGTGCCAGATACGGTAAACCGAATGCCACGTCCACCACCCCCAAGGCTGAGATACATCCGGGTCGGGAACACCGCCAATGACCTAATCCAGGAAGACCCCGGTGACGCATCCCCACCAACCAACCTAGGGGGCGCAGACGACGTGAATTTCCTCATACACCCCGATCAGCCATTCCAAGCATGGCTGAGGGAGTTAAAGGATAGCGTCAAAGAAGTCCGCACCGAAGTAAAGGCAGTGAATTCAAAGGTCCATAAGGCCACCTCGGCTGCCCATGAGATTGACCGTCTCGTCAGGGAATCAATGTGTACCCCTTTCATGCCTCGGATGACCTACGTGATAATCAGGGACATTGGGAGGGTAAATATCCCCCGTTATGACGGGAAAACAGACCCATGAGCACATCTCCACGCTTTCCACATCGCGATGGCAAAAGCAAACCTCGGGCCACCAACGAGATGCTGGACAATGCCAGATCTTCGCTGAGCACCTAGTAAAATTTCCCTCAACTGGTTCTCCAAGCTAGAACCCTATTTGATCAGCTCGTTCGACCAGTTAACAACGGCTTTCCTAAAACATTTCTCAATGTTCATGGAGACAGAAACTGTTGGACATGTGTCCTTAAACAAACTGTCTTTTCCCTAATGTAAAAGATTTTGACCAAACTCGTTGAATAAAAGATGTTACTTATTATGTTAATATTATTATAGTTTCTGGTAGAGTAAAATAGAATGTTTGTTCCATAGTTCATAAAGGATGCAATTATGTTATTATTATCACAACCGAGTCAATATGAGGAAGAGTTAATAATCACAATAAATGAACTTAAAATGTCTATGACCTGATTAATTGGGTGGGAGTCCATTAATCGTATAAGGTCATTAATGTGACTAAGTGATAATCCTATTCTGGATTAAGTGTGTGTCACACTCACTAGAAGTGCATTAAGTATGAATCGGCTTCATACGGTACTGGTGGCTTAAACTCCGAAAATTGTTATATAAGACCGTCACTGACAACTTGGAATTGAGTCACTAGTAGATGATCAAATGGATATTCGATCTAAGTCCTGAGTGAACTCGAGCCTGGACTAATGACTTGATTGTTCTTTGATTTAACTGTTAAAGAACACATTAACTGTCGTTCCCAATGCTGCTATTTTGGGAACATGATAGTCAACAGATAAGGGTAGCTTGGTCATAGACACGGACATCACATAGCTCTCTTGAGAATCAAGATAATTCCCTTGATTGTTAGTGGTGAGAAGTGAGAGGTACGTGTGCGCAACTTATGAATCAAAACCATAAGTGGGTTACTCACAATATTACTAACTGAGTTGAGGATGAAAATAAAATGAGAGACAAAACGGTAAAAACCGCTTGCTCGTGTGTGGATCATCAAGTGAAATATCAATAACCCGAATTTGATTCTATCAATGGACACCTTGCTATAAAGGAAATAATATATACCGTACCACTAAATAGTGCAGCCTCAGGTTTATAGTGGAATAACACCGAGGTTTGATGAACCGCTAGCAGTTCGTTGGAGCTTCAGTTATACGGGTCCATGGTCCCCAGGATAGCTCCGGAACGGATGATACGTACGTGATTTAAACATTCGGTATGTTTTATCATTTGTCAGGATTCATAAAACTCGAGTCTGTGTCAGACTTTGGGAGTTTTATTTTTGACGTGGTAAAAGTACCCAAGTTTGGTGCTAGAAATTCAACTGATAAAATAAAGCTGAATTTAGATTTTTCATCAACTGGAAAGTTGTTGTAAATTAAATTCTAAGAGACTTTGCTTTTGGAACCGAGTCGTTTCAATGTACGGTTTGTGATTTAGATAATTTCCAAGTTTACGATTGTTTTCGTAAATATGTGAAATTTAATCACATGTCACGAATTTAAATGGTGGTGTTGGACCACGACATTTAATGTGTGATATTGAGATCAAAGGTCAATAATATAATTTAATTATTTGGATTTAATTATTAATATTCTTATTAATAATTAATAGATTTATGTTATTTAAATAAAAATAAATATTTGGTATATATATGAATATGTAGAAATAATGCAGCCCAAGTTAATGAGTGAGTTGGGCTTACACGAATTTACTTGGATTTGGAATTTCTAAATATGTGGCATATGTACCTATGTTTAGGTATTAATGGAAAAACCTTAAAATTAATTTGGTTCATTAGATCGGTCAAGTTTGATTTTAACCGTTGGATCATGATAATTGATTTGGAAAGCTAAATTCGAAAATGACTCGGTGACCAAGTATTGATTTCAAAATTACTTAATTAATTATATTCATTGGATTAGTTTAAGATTTAATCTTAACCATTCGATTGGAAATTAATTAACATGTATATTTGGAAATGCAAAATTCGAATTCTTTATAATGGAGGTCGAATTTTTTGCTTGGTGAACAAGTAATGAGGCTTGACTTTATGCTTAAATAATATGGTCCATTAGATAGGTTATGGTGTGAGCTTAAGCTTGACTTAGTCCGGATGACGACCAGAACCCAGGACGGGCAGAAACACTTGCAAGGAGTCAGCCCGGGTACCGACCAGAACAGAAGACGGACAGCCATTCAGCCCAGCTCGGGTGAACACGAGCAGAGTGTCCGGATAGAAGGCAAGCTCAGCCCGGAGCATACGAGCAGGTCAGCTCGGGGACAGAGAAGCTGTCCGGGCAGAAAAGGGAAACTCTACCCAGAAAGGAAGACGCGTAGCTTGAGGAGCAAGCAAATCAAGTCAAAGATTCGGCGAGATTATTTAGGGTAGTTTCCTGATTTTGTGCGATTTGGGTAGCTAGGGTTTCGCCTATAAGAGGCTATATAAACCTAGCATTGTACACTTTGTAATTGTGTAGAGTTCATTAGAATTTTGAGTTTATCTTCTTGTATTGCCTTCGATTATTAATCAAGAGAATTTCTTCTCCCAAAAGTTTGTGTCCTTTATTTTCTGTTCGATTCCTTTGGTGTTATTCGTGTTCTTTGCAGATCTGTGAATTGGGATCCAACAAGTGGTATCAGAGCTTCAATCGAAGAACATGTCTTCATCATCAGAGTCACCAATCGACGGAGCTTTGGTTGCGCAGAAATCAGACTCCAGAGAAGGCACAGTTACACTCCATTACCCCATGCTCACGAAGAGCAATTACGCCGTGTGGGTGTTGAAGATGAGGGTGAATCTGCAGGCGCAGGGAGTATGGGAGGCCGTAGAGAACGGCGGTGTCGAAGGACGCAAGGAAAGAATGGCTCTAGCCGCTATCTACCAAGCAGTTCCGGAAGATGTTCTTCTCATGCTTGCCGAGAAAGATTCCGCGAAGGAAGCATGGAAAACTCTTCAGACCATGCACATGGGCGCAGATCGCGTCAAGGAGGCAAAGGTCCAGACCTTGAAGAGTGAGTTTGAGGTCATGAGGATGAGGGAGAGCGAATCAATTGATGATTTCGCTATGCGGCTCACGTCCATTGTGACCGGCATACGCTCGCTGGGAGACAAGGTGGAGGAGACCACCGTCGTCAAGAAGTTTCTCCGAGCAGTGCCTCACAGGTACATGCAGATCGTGACATCGATCGAGCAGTTCGGCAATCTCAAGACCATGTCGGTCGAGGAGGTTGTTGGTCGTCTCAAGGCCCACGAAGAGAGACTTCGGGGTTACGGTGACAAAGACGAGGAGAAGAACCTCCTGCTCACGCATGAAGAGTGGACGGCCAGACAGCGGAAAACCGGGGGAGCCGAGTTTTCTACAAGACCCTCAGGTCGGAACAGCTTTGGTGGAGAAGTCCGAGGACACGGACAAGGTCGTGGACGAGGTCGAGGTCGGGACATGCGAGGTCGCGGCAGTGGATCTACCCGTCAGGAAGGCACGACCAGGAGAGACAAGAGCACAGTGAAGTGCTACAATTGTCAGAAGCTTGGGCACTTTGCATCTGAGTGCCGAAGCAGGAACCAGGGCGAAGAGGCGAATCTAGCGAGATTCCCAGACGACCAGCCGGCATTGTTGTTTGCCGAGCAGGAAACGCACCTGGACGAACAGAATGGCGAGTGTGACGCCAAGGCCCGGGCAGAAGTGATCAGTGTGCCGATCAGCCCAGAGGCCGAGCAGACCTGTCCGGAGGAGACCAGCGAGAAGGTTTTCCTCATCGAGGATAAGGTTATTGCAAACCTCCTCGTAGACGGAGAGAAGAAGGTCAGTACCGACATATGGTACTTAGACAACGGAGCTAGCAACCACATGACTGGGGACCGAGCTAAGTTTGAAGAGCTCGATGAGAAGATCACGGGCAGCGTGAAATTCGGCGACGGATCAGTCGTAGAGATCAGAGGCAGAGGGTCGATCCTGTTCGAGTGCAAGAATGGCGACCAGCGTCTGATGATCCAGGTGTATTTCATCCCGAAGTTGAAAAGCAACATCATCAGTCTAGGACAGATGACTGAGATCGGGAACACGGTGTTGCTGCAAGGGTCCTACCTGAAGATGTGGACCAAGGAAGGAGAGCTGTTGATGAAGGTGGAGCGAACACCCAACAGACTCTACAAGATTCTCCTGAAGACATGCCAGCCCGTCTGTCTTATGGCATCGAAGGCAGACCCGGCTTGGCTATGGCACGCACGGCTCGGACACGTGAATTTTCACGCGCTCAAGATGATGGGCGAGAAGAAGATGGCCTTCGGGGTTCCCAAGATTGAACACCCCGACCAGCTATGTGAGTGCTGCATGATCGCGAAGCAGGCGAGGATACCGTTTCCGATCAAGGCCAAATTCCGAGCAGAGAGACCCCTATAGTTGGTGCATGCAGACCTATGTGGTCCAGTCACCCCAGCAACATTGGCAGGTAACAAGTACTTTCTTTTACTTGTTGATGATTACAGTCGCTGGATGTGGGTTTATATGCTTAAGGAAAAGAGCGGAGCCTTTGAGGTCTTCAAGAAGTTCAAGAAGATCGTGGAGAATGGCTCGGTGCACAGGTTAAAGGTCTTGCGTACAGACCGAGGAGGAGAATTCACTTCCCAGCAGTTCGGAGAGTTCTGCGACCAGGAAGGAATTCAGCGTCACCTGTCCGCACCCCACACACCCCAACAGAATGGCGTGGTGGAAAGACGAAACCGGACTGTGATGAACACAGCGAGGAGCTTGCTTAAGAGCATGCAAGTTCCAGCCCGGTTTTGGGCAGAAGCAGTAAGACATGCGGTCTACCTGCTTAATCGTTTGCCGACCAAAGCGCTAGGAGAGCGTACTCCCTACCAGGCGTGGAAAGGGAAGAAACCCCACTTAGAACATTTGAAAGTGTTCGGATGCACCGCACACGTGAAGATTGCGGGGCCACATCTCTAGAAGCTGGACGACCGGAGTCAGAAGATGGTGTACCTTGGCGTTGAAGAAGGAAGCAAGGCACACAGACTCTACGATCCACGACGCGGCAGACTCCAAGTGAGCAGAGATGCTGTGTTCGAAGAGGAGATGAAGTGGGATTGGCGCGACGAGAAGGGAAAACCCGAGCAGAACTCAGTGGAGTTCATTGTCGAAGACGACCAGGATGTTGCCGAGCAAGAGAAGCCCGGAACACCTAGCTCGGGAACAGTCTTGCCAGAAACGAGGGAACCCAGCCCGGGAGAGAGCACCCCGGATACACCCAGGACACCAAGTCCGAGCAGGACCAGCCCGTCCAGCTCGGGAGATTCCTCCATAAAAGACGGCCCAAGAGGATTCCGACCTCTAGCAGACGTCTACGATCAGACTCGAGAAGTGGAGATGAGCCTGGAGGAACTTTCTTTGTTGTGTGCAGAAGAACCAGCCAGCTTCCAGGAGGCAGCAGCTGAGCAGGAGTGGCAGGAAGCAATGAAGAAGGAGATGGAGTCCATTGAGAAGAACATGACATGGGAGCTTACCGACCTGCCCAAAGGTCATAATCCCATCGGCCTGAAGTGGGTGTATAAGCTGAAGAAGGACACTGAGGGGAATGTCCTTAAGCACAAGGCAAGGCTGGTAGCTAAAGGCTACGTACAGAAGAAAGGCATAGACTTTGAGGAAGTCTTTGCTCCAGTAGCTAGACTGGACACGATCAGACTCATCCTAGCCCTAGCAGCTCATCGAGGTTGGGAAATTCACCATCTGGATGTCAAATCGGCATTCCTAAACGGTGACCTCGAAGAAGAAGTGTACGTCAAGCAACCAGAGGGGTTCGGCGTCACGGGCAAGGAGCAGAAGGTGTACAAGCTATCCAAGGCCTTATACGGGTTAAAACAAGCACCAAGAGCGTGGAACATCCGCCTTGACAAGAGCTTGAAGAATCTTGGATTCACAAAGTGCTTGAGCGAGCAGGCAGTCTACACCAGGAGTACCGGGTAGGAAACTCTGATCGTGGGAGTGTATGTGGACGACCTGATCGTCACAGGATCCAGCGCAGGAGGCGTAGATGGATTCAAGCAGCAGATGATGGCCGAATTCGAGATGAGTGACCTCGGATTACTTTCGTACTACCTCGGTCTCGAGGTGAAACAGAAGAAGGACTGCATTACGCTGAAGCAGTCGGCCTATGCGAAGAAGATCCTTAAACAGTTCGAGATGGCGGACTGTAACTCGAGCAAGTACCCTATGGAGGCGAAGCTGCAGCTCGGGAAGGATGCTGAAGGGAGAAGAGTGGATCCCACGGAGTACAGACGCGTGATCGGGTGCCTGAGGTATCTCACCCACACCCGACCAGACATTTCACACGCAGTCGGGATAGTCAGTCGATACATGGAGAAGCCCACGAGTGCACACCAGCAGGCGGTGAAGCACATCTTGCGTTACGTGAAGGGCACGACGGACTACGGGATCCAGTACAACCGATGAAGTGGAGCAGAAGTACTAGTCGGCTTTACGGACAGTGATCTGGCCGGTGATATCGATGACAGGAAGAGTACCGGAGGGATGGCGTTCTACCTCAACGGAAACCTGATCACCTGGCAGTCTCAAAAGCAGCAGACAGTAGCTCTATCCTCATGCGAAGCAGAGTTCATGGCGGCAACCGTAGCAGCATGTCAAGCTATGTGGTTGAAAGGGCTACTCAGTGAGATGACCGGATCCGAGCAGAGACCAGCTACTCTCTACGTGGACAACAAGTCTGCAATTGCGTTGATGAAGAATCCAGTGTTCCATGGACGGAGCAAACACATTGACACGAAGTTTCACTACATTCAAGAGTGTGTGGAGAAGCGAGAGATCATCGTGGAGTTCGTCAACACGAGGGAGCAACGGGCAGACATTCTTACTAAGGCTCTAGGGAGAGTCAAGTTCGAGGAGATGAGAGAGCTGCTCGGAGTGAAGAGAGTGGAAGCAAGTCAAGCTTACGGGGGAGAATGTGAGCTTAAGCTTGACTTAGTCCGGATGACGACCAGAACCCAGGACGGGCAGAAACACTTGCAAGGAGTCAGCCCGGGTACCGACAAGAACAGAAGACGGACAGCCGTTCAGCCCAGCTCGGGTGAACACGAGCAGAGTGTCCGGATAGAAGGCAAGCTCAGCCCGGAGCATACGAGCAGGTCAGCTCGGGGACAGAGAAGCTGTCCGGGCAGAAAAGGGAAACTCTACCCAGAAAGGAAGACGCGTAGCTTGAGGAGCAAGCAAATCAAGTCAAAGATTCGGCGAGATTATTTAGGGTAGTTTCCTGATTTTGTGCGATTTGGGTAGCTAGGGTTTCGCCTATAAGAGGCTATATAAACCTAGCATTGTACACTTTGTAATTGTGTAGAGTTCATTAGAATTTTGAGTTTATCTTCTTGTATTGCCTTCGATTATTAATCAAGAGAATTTCTTCTCCCAAAAGTTTGTGTCCTTTATTTTCTGTTCGATTCCTTTGGTGTTATTCGTGTTCTTTGCAGATCCGTGAATTGGGATCCAACATATGGAACTAATTCCAACCATTGGATCAAGGTTATTGATTTCGAATTTTCCATATGGGTACATAGAGAATTCGAATTCTATTATATAAGGAAGTGATTGGATAATTGATTTATTCATGGTTTCCCTATTTGGTTAAATCCCTATTTAATTAGAACCATTGGATCTTTGCTGATTCAATCTTGGCCATTGGTTTGAGTGATTAATTATATTTACCTATCATAGAATTCGAAATTCAATGAAGGAAACTTCCCTTATTGGTTTTTCCATGAGCATATAAATACAAGGCTCATTCTACACATTTCACACACCTTCCCCAGAGCAAGAATTCGATCTCTCTCTCTAGAGCCTGCGAATTTCTGGTTCGGCTTAGTGAGACGTTGTTCTCCGAAAGCTTTAAAAGAACCACCAGTTAAAGTTTTTTGCGACGGAGTCCTGTCGGCGAAGCCCACGCTTCTATACGAGGAGTCCAGGAGAATATCCCGGAAAATCACGAGAGTTTCCCTCAGCATCGGTGAAACCCTGCCCAGTTCAGAACGCGCAGCCGGAATCGTCATCACCTGAGGTACGGCCTTATGCATTGGGTCAATAAATGCAAACCTTTATTTACAGTTTATTTATTTCCTATAGACTAGATTATTAATAATGAATTTATGAAAAGTTAAATTAGTAATAATTTATCAGATCTTGATTTTGGTTTTTATCCGATGCTCAAATCGTTGTACGGGTAATAAGTTTTTCTGCTTTAAATATTTTTTAAATGTTACCCAGACAGCTTGACGACATTAATCGTGATAATATTATCAGGAAATGTAATGAACTTCACAACAGAAACGACAGTGGCCCAACTGTATGCCTTGCTGCAGCTAAAGGAAATTCATCTCTAGGTTCAAAGACGTGTTATCCCGCCTTAGCGGGGTGAGTGATATAACGGCAATCGCGGCACTCACCTAGGTACTTTGGTACGAATCCAATATTAGACAAGACATTTGCGTTAATCACTATACGTCAATCAAAGACGTGATGCACCGCGGAAATAATTGTATCAGGGTAGAAGACGAACGAGCTACTTTAGCATCAAAGTTTGACCCGCCACCTGTGGCCCCAAAGCCACAGTTCCAAACAAGACCGTCTCGAGACCACAACCAGCAAAGGGGGAATAGCAACTCACGAGGTGGTCACAACAGTGGAAACGTCAAACGAGGTGCCAATCCCCAAAGAACGTGATGAACTCCGAGACCAACGAAGTAAACGCGACATACGGAAACTCGCAACAGAACGACCCATGGCCTAAGGACCCCAAGGTGTATTACAAATTCCACAAGGTCTACGGCCATGCGACCATCGCCTGCCAAAAATTCCAAATGGCGCTAGCCGAACGATTCGAGCGAGGTGAAATAAAAGACCTCGACATTGAAGCCCTCAACCCGAAACTACAAGGAGACGGGGCAACAAGGGACGACTCCGCAAGCTCCAAAAAGAGGAAGCACCAGAAGAGGCGAGATCAATCTCCCCGTAACGAGGTCCCAAACTCACTTTTTGAAAAGAAGGGAAAACAGATAAACGAGGTCGAAGGCCCCAGTGAGCAGAAAGTGCCACAGATCATCGACGTCATAATGGGAGGATCGCAGTATTGCAAACCAACGATCAACTCGATCAAAGCCCATCAAAGAAAAATCCATACGAGCTCAGCTCGTCAACCAACCCTAGGTCCCGAAGCTCTAATCACCTTTAAAGAAAGTGATGCAAGACAACTCGCCGGACCACACGACGACGCCCTGGTAGTATCTCTTAGTGTCAACAATTGAGTCACAAAAAGGATCCTCATTGACAATGGCAGTTCGGCCGACGTGATATTCCTACCAACACTATGTCAGATGCGGGTTAAAGTTGAATATATCGATAGGGAGTCAATTCCCCTAACCAGTTTTAGCGGCCTTTCCATTAACACAATCGGGGAAATCAAACTCCCCGTACTGGCAGGTGGGGTAAATAATTCTACTAAATTCTTGGTAGAATTAGGAAGACCATGAATAATCGACTGCCCATCCCCATACAACATCATACTAGGAAGTCCATGAATACACGCAATGAAAGCATTATCATCAACGTACCACCAAATTCTGCAGTTCCCATCCGAAGAGGGGATAAAAGAGATAAAAGGCGACCAGGCCATGTCAAGAAGATGCTACATGTCAAGTTTCCTATGCACAAAGCAGAGCACGGAAAACAGCGCATAACAGTCAAAGGAAACCGAGGTAAATGAAGTCCGAATCACCGACACTCGAGATGGTTAAACAAGTGTCCATCGACAAAGGAAACCCTGGGCACACAGTCGGAATAGGAACCGAGCTCAAGGGCGAACTACGAAAAAGGCTCATCAAGTTCCTCAAAAAGAACAAGGAGTGCTTCGCATGGTCACACAAAGACATGCCGGGGATTGATTTCGAGATCATATCCCATCAACTAAACGTGAACCCAAGCTTTCGGCCCATAAAGCAGAAGCGAAGGAAGCTAGCCCCCGAAAGATCCCAAGATGTAAATAACGAGGTCCAAAGACTTCTCCAGGCAGGATCAATTCGCGAGGTCAAATATCCAGATTGGTTGGCCAACACCGTCGTGGTGAAAAAGAAGAGAGAGAAATGGAGGGTATGTATCGACTTTACGGGCATAAACAAAGCTTCTCGAAAAGACAGTTTCCCATTTCCCCACAGCGACAGACTGGTCGAGGCGACATGCGGACACGAACTGGTGTCTTACATGGATGCTATTTTGAGGTACAACCAAATACTGATGCACCTTGACGACCAAGAAAAAATGGCCTTTATAATCAAACGAGGCATCTAGTGCTACAAGGTGATGCCATTCGGCCTAAAGAATGCCGGGGCAACTTACCAGAGACTTGTCAACAAAATGTTCTCAGAACACCTCGGAAAAACCATGGAGGTTTATATCGACGACATGCTGGTGAAATCAAAACATTTAGGGGACCATATCGCTCACCTCGAGCAATGCTTCGAGGTACTAAAAAAGTACCAAATGAAGCTCAACCTATCCAAATGCTCGTTTGGGGTATCCTCCGGCAAATTCCTAGGCTACCTGGTGACCCACCGAGGTATCGAGGCAAATCTAGAACAGATCGGAGCACTTATAAACATGCCATCACCTTGGAACATCAGAGAAGTCCAGAGACTCACCGGAAGGATAGCCACCCTAAACCGATTCATCTCAAGGTCCACTGACAAGTGTTTCCCTTTCTACAAAATGCTGAAGGGAGACAAAAAGTTCGAATGGACCCTGGAGTGTGAGCAAGCATTTTAAGATCTCAAGAGATATCTCTTTACCCCGTAGATATTGGTAAACCCAATCACCAGCGAGCCCATGTTCATCTACCTCAAAGTAACCAGCTTCGCCGTCAGCAGCGTACTGGTGCGAGAAGTTCGATGCGATCAGAAGCCAATTTTATACACGAGCAAATCTCTATAAGATGCCGAGACACGATATCCCGTATTGGAGAAACTCGCACTGGCGCTCATAACGTCAGCAAGGAAACTGAGACCGTATTTCCAAGCTCATACGATTGTAGTGATGACTTTACAGCCACTACGGACCGTACTCCACAGTCCAAACCAATCCGAAAGGATGACGAAGTAGGCTATCGAATTAAGCGAGTTCGGCGTGGAATAAAAGGTGCGGACGTGTGCTAAATCGCAAGTCCTAGCCGATTTCCTTGTAGAATTACCCACGGAGCAGCCTGAAGGAAGAACTCTGAACGAAGTATGGATCCTAAAGGTGGACTGATCGTCAAACCAAGAAGGATCGGGAGCAGGAATCCACCTCGTATCACCTAGTTGCGAGGTAATAGAGCAATCATTTTCGACTGAAGTTCAAAGCCTCAAATAACGAGGAAGAATACGAAGCGTTCATAGCTGGCTTAAAACTCGCAAGAGCTGTCGGAGCATCACGGGTAAAAGCACACTCTGAATCAAAGCTCATAACAAGCCAAATAACAGGAGATTACGAGGCCAAAAATCCCAGGATGAACGCTTACCTAAAATTCGTTCAACGGGTAATAAGCTCATTCAACGAGGCCGAGATCGTCCAAATCCCACGAAGCGAAAATACCCAGGCTGACGCCCTCGCAGGGCTAGCATCCACCTCGTATCCCGAGGTGAAAAGAATCATCCCAGTAGAATCCATACACACCAAGCATCGATCTTAGCATAAACGTCATCGAGCTTCAAGATGACGATTGGTGAACGCCCATAATAATGTACATCTAAAATGGAGAAGCACCTCAAGATCGCCAAGAAGCTACAAAAATCATAGCCAAGAGCTCAAGATTTTGAATGATCATCGAGTCATTGTAGTAAAGGACTTTCAGGGGACCATACCTGAAATGCCTTGGGAAATAAGAGGCGGTAAACGCATTTCGCGAGGTACATGAAGGAACATGTGGGAACCACTCCGGGGGCAGGTTGCTCGCGAACAAAATAAAACGAAAAGGTTTGTTCTGGCCAACCATGTTGGAAGACAGCGAGTCTCACGTCAGAAAATGCGATGCGTGCCAAAAACATGCTCCCACCATCAACCAATCAGCTCTAAAACTTTCCTCCGTCACGGTGTCGTATCCTTTCATGAAGTGGTCAATGAACATCGTAGGACCTATGCCGGCCGCAAAAGGACTGACGAGGTTCCTCCTGATCGCCACCGACTACTTCACAAAGTGGGTAGAGGAAAAAGCATATGTCCTCATCAAGGTCATCGACGTGGAAAAATTTGAATGGAAGGACATCGTCTGTAGATTTGGTCTCCCCAAGGAAATCATAGTGGACAATGGCCCACAATTCATCTCGAACAAATTCAAGAACTTCTGTGCAGGCCTAGGAATATCCTTAAATACCTCGTCACCGAGATACCTAAAAGGTAACGGATAGTCTGTGGTAGCAAATAGAACCATCATCGACGGGATCAAGAAACAGCTGGAGGCTAAGTAAGGGCGGTGGCCAGAGGAGCTCATCGGTGTACTATGGGCATACCGCACCACACCTTGAAGAGCAACAGGAGAAACACCTTTCGCGCTAGTCCAAGGGATAGAAGCAATGATCCCGGCGGAAGCCAAATCACTAAGTCTGCGACGGGAATACTTCCCGGACAAACCTAAAGAAAACAACGAAATGCTACTCAACGAGCTCGATTACATCGAGGAACGAAGAAACCGCACACTTTGTAGAATCAAAAATTACCAAAGCGTAATCGCAAGATACTACAATGCCGGAAAATTGCCGGAAAATATTTCAGACCACGATCACAATCACGATCCGACCACGATCCTTTGAAGTAGGAGACCTTGAACTACGCAAAATATTTCAGAATACAGCGGAACTAAATGCCAGAAAATTGGGGATAAACTAGTAGGGACCATACACAGTGTCCGAGATAGTAAAACTCGGCGTATACAGGCGAATGAATTCTGAAGGACTAAAAGTCCTTCGAAGTTGGAACACCTAACACCTCAAAAGGTATAACTCCTAAAGGGAGGTACCCCTCAGAACTACGTAGTGGCTTGATCCTAATAAACATGGGTACGTAGGAAGCCAGTCAAAGGCACAACCCGCAATCTTACACCTCTCCAAAATGTCCAAGTCATCCGAGGCATAATACCCTGAGCACCCAACGATAACGTCATCATTGTCTCTTTCGTAAGAGGGGGTTCAGCAATCATGCTCTCAGTAACTACCTCATTTTTCTCAAACATCTCACCGCGCAACGATAAGGACGAGGTGCCCGCTACGCTCGAGGCACCTCGCAACATCTTGCCAAAGTGATAAGACACTTTCCTCAAATAGCAAAGCCTAGCGTCCCCAAGCTGAGATTCGATTTTGATTTAGTACAAGTCCAACTCCCATCCGAGGAGAGTTGCTTGGAAAGAAAACATCTCGCTGAAAGACCAGTTCGTTCGGCAACAAAAAGCCAACAAACGGCAAGGGAAACAAATAGAGTCGAAACGTGCAAATCACTAAAGATATTACTAGATCAAACGAAGACAACGAGGGAGTTACGAAGGAAAGCAAATAATATTATTATGCCGAAAGAGACGAACCCAAAAGAGGAACGAGTTGGACTACCTACCTCAAAAGTACACCTGTAAAAACTGAGGTTAGAAGGCAACAATACAAAATAAAGCGCCCAGGTCAGACTCCCGACCAAAAAAGGCAACATGTTCTTAACAAAAGAGACATGGGGCACCAACGCCCCGAAAGAAACAAAAAAAAAACTAACTAAACTTCTTCTTCGTCAGCGACCTCGTCGCGCGAGCCATCTTCCCGGCCTATTTCCTCCTCGCTATCGACCCCATCCTTGGCTAGGCCACTCCCTACTCCTTCCTCCAGACCGCCACCGACCTCAGGGACCTCCTCTTCAGCGAGGTTGATATCGGAGGAGCCAACCGGGTCGGTGCCTTAGGCAGGGGCAGCATGAGCTGAGGAGGGAACGGAGACTGGGGATGAGGCACCAAGCCCATGACCACCTGGGAGATGAAACCTAGCATGCTCAGACCTACAGCAATTCCGCCCCGACAATCTTACAAAAGCATTCGAGATAGTTCGTACACTTACCTCGGGAGATGTCGGAGGAGCCTGCTTCATTAGCTGGGCCCCCAGCTTGGCAATCGTCTCATCTCGGCGCTCGATCCGCTTGTGAAGCTTCTCAGAGGCATTCTTCATGGCAAGACGAGAAGCAGTGATCACCTCGTTCTTCGCCTCCTGGAGCTCGGCCGAAGTAGCCACAAGGTTAGCCCGAACCTTTTTAAGGTTATCCTTCAAGATCTCCACTTGGGAGACATCAGCCCGGAGGCTAGACACCTCCTCAGTAAGAGCCCCCGCGCGCTGACGCTCCTTGTGCAGTTGAGTCCACAGCTTCACCTCCGTCTGCCTTAGATGCTCGACGGTCATGTTTGCCCCAAAGAGGTCCTCTTCAGCCTTCTTGAGCTTCCCCATACAGTCGAGCAACTCTTTCTCTTTCTCGCTCAGCCTGGCCTCCAGCTCTTTCAGCCGACTCCTGGCCCCCGACGCAGCCGCATCAGCCAGCTCGGACTTAAGCCCGGCTAGGTCTTTCTCGTACGCAAGAACCATCTCGTTCAAGTACGTCAAAAACTGAAAACAGAAAAAGTTGTTCAGGCACACTAAGGCAAAGGAAAGAACAAACTAGAAAATTTGAACTCATTTACCCAAACACAAGGTTGAGCCATACGCTCGTAATCCTTCCCATAGACAAGCTCCATCACGTCTAAAGAATGACCGAGATGTGTGGAGCTCGCAATGTACCTGGAGAAGGCACGCGCCGAATCAACGAAGGACTTCTCGGCTGAGAATCTGACAAAGAAAAGCTGGAACCCCTCCCCGTCAGAGACGGAGCGGCTGCTGCTTCCTTTAGGCACTGCCGGCGCCTTCCTCTTCTCGTCAAAACGTTTGCGCGCCATAGGATACTCTTGAGGGTTTGATCGAGTATGAGGTTCGGAACGTTCAGGCATCACCTTGCTCTTCTTCGATGGCGCGATAGGCACCTCGGCGCGATCAGTGAAATGCCTGCGTTTTTCAGCACGAGGTACGGAGACCTCCGGCATCCCAAGCGGCTTGAGCTTGCCCTCGTCAGCAACTTCAGCACGTGATTTGGTAGCATGCGCCACCTCGCCCTCACCCTTGACCTGGCGAACGGAATGAGCCTCCTGAGCCTTAGCCAGAAGAGTCTCAAGCGAGGCATATTCTAGAGTCTCATTGCTGGGAGAGGAAGGGAGTTCCACAATGGGAACGGAGGCGTCACCTTGTTGCATCAGAGTGTCACTCAAGCCACTAGAAGACTTCGTAGACTCCTGAGGACCTGCACAACAGGAGATAGTTACAAGGAAAACCTACAAAAAGGGTGACGAGGTGAAACCACCTCGTGATAATCCCCACACCTCGTTTAGAAAGCTTACCTTGAACACTCAGGGGAACAGCTGGGATCGGTTTCCCCTCGCACCTCGAAATCTCTAGTAGCCCGAGCCTTTGATCCTTGCAACCGGGAAGTCCGCCCAGTTGAGCCCGTCCTTGGGGATGAGCTTCTTCTTAATGGTGCGAAACCTGGAGTCCGCCTCGGGAGCAGCCGATCTACTTGGCAAATGGACAAAGAAAGGAAAACGGGATCAGTAAACAACACACACACCTCGAAATCTGCGAGAACGGGTTAGAACAAGGGCCTGAAGCCCACCACCGCTGGATTTCCACTCCGGCGATCTCGCTACCCCTGGTCGAATGTCCCGAAACCATAAATATCTCTCGGTCCATCCATCTCTCACGTCCGGAGTACCATGGAGAATTTTCCCGGCCCTACTATTGAGGTAATACCTCCTGGATGCCTTCCCACAACCCTTGGGATGATAGAAGCGAGCTAAATCATCTCGGGTAAGGACCACCACTTTCTCTCTAGCCAAAATACCTAAAGCAACCAGGTTGCGATAAGCATTAGGGACAAGCTGGCCCAAAAAACGCCTCCAAGAAGGCCTCATACACGATCGTCCACCTTTTCTTCTCCTGGAATGGATGTTCTTTCCTTTCCAGAGGCTCAAGCTCTATAAACTCAGGGATATCGTACACAACACGAATTGAGCACACGTTGAATTGGTTTTGGACTTTCCATAATTGCGGCATAAGTACCAAATGTTTTGGTATTTGAAAAAAACCCTAAAATCAATTTAATCCATTGGATCGGTTAGGATTTAATATCAACCGTTGGATTGAGATAATTGATTTTTGACCTAACCCTAATTCGAAATAAATATCTTGGTAACCAAGTTTAGGGTTTTCGAATTTGACCTAATTAATTGTATCCGTTTGATCGATTTAAGATTTAATCTTTGTCGTCGGATTGGTAATTAATTAATAATATATATAATATATAATTTTCGAATATATAATGTGGATAGAATCGAATTAGGGCTTTTACTAAGTCCTTGGGTATTTGATTTTATCCTGACTTAATTTGATCCATTAGATCAGTTTAAGATTTATCTCAACTCTTGGATCTAGATAATTAATTTTCGAATTTAATTATATATATATACCAAGTCTTTCTTATTTAATTAAATCCCTAATTAATTATATCCCTTGGATTTAGATAAGATTAAATCTAAACCATTGGATTGAAATAATTAATTATATTTAATATAAATAATTCGAAAATTAGGGAAGAAATTTCTCTAATTCGGTTATAGTCTGAGCCTATAAATAGGGAGCTCATTCTACAAACTTTTCACACCTTTCCCCACAGAAAAATCTGAACTCTCCCTCTTTCTTTAGGGTCTGCGAATTTTTCCCCTGACCTCTCTCTTCTGTTCAGCTTAAGAGACTTAGTTCTTCGGAAGCTAAAAAAGGACCATCAGATAAACTTTGCGACGGAGACCTGCCGGCAAACCCCACGCTTCGGTACGAGGAATCCAGAAGAATATCCCGGAAGATCACGGGTGTTTCCCTTACCATCAACGGAGCCCTGTGTTGGACATATGTGTCCTTAAACAAGATATTTTATCCATTTGTAAAAGATTATGACAAGTCGTTGAATAAAGATGATGCTTATTATGATAATCTTATTATAGTTTCTGGTAGAGTAAAATAGAATGTTTGATCCTTAGTTCATAAAGGATGCAATTATGAATTATTATTACAACAGAGTCAATGTGAAGAAGAATTAATAATCATAATAAAAGAACTTAAAATGTCCGTGACCTGATTAACTGGGTGGGAGCCCATTAATCGTATAAGGTCATTAATGTGACTAAGTGACAATCCTATTCTGGATTTTGTGTGTGTCACACTCACTAGAAGTGCATTAAGTATGAAGTGTCTTCATACTGGACTGGACCTAACTTAAACTCCGGAAGTTATCATATAAGACCGTCACTGATAACTTGGAGTTGAGTCACTAGTAGATGATCAAATGGATATTCGATCTAAGTCCTTAGTGATATTGAGTCTGAGTTGCTGGCTTGATTGTTCTTTGATTTAACCGTTAAAGAACACAATATATTACCGTTGTTCCCAACACTATTATTTTGGGAACATGATAGTCAGCAGTAAGAGTAGCTTGGTCATAGACATGGGCATCACACAGCTCTCTTCAGAGTCATGATGATTCCCTTGATTGTCGGTGGTGAGAAGTGAGAGGTACCTGTGCGCAACTTATGAATCGAAACCATAAGTGGGCTACTCATAATATTACTGACTGAGTCAAGGATGAAAATGCAATGAGGGGCATAACGGTAGAAACCGCCTGCTCGTGTGTGGATCATCAAGTGAAAGATCAATAACCCAAATTTGATTGTATCAATGGACACCCTGCTGTTATAAACGGAATAATATATACCGTATCACTAAAGAGTGCAGCCTCGGGTCTATAGTGGAATCACTTCGAGGTTTGACGAAAAACTAGCAGTTCGTTGGAGCTTAAGTGATACGAGTACATGGTCCCCAGGATAGCTCCATAACGGATGATACGTACGTGATAAAAACATTGAAATGTTTTTAAGATCATTTGGCAAGACTCATAAAACTAAAGTGTGTGACAGACATAAGATAGTTTTATCAGTAGCGTGGCAAAAGTACCATATCTTGGTAACCGAAATTAACTGACAAAAGAAAGTAGAATTTGGATTTTCTGTCTACATCAAAGTTGTTGGAAAGTAAATTCTAAGCAACTTTGCTTTTGGAACCGAGTCGTTTCGACGTACGGTTTGTGATTTAGAGAATTTCAAAGTTTATGATCGTTTCGGTAAACCATGAAATTAAATCACATGTCACGAATTTAAATGATGGTGTGTCACCATGACATTTAAATGTGTGATATTGAGATCAGAGAATATTAATATAATTTAATTATTCGAATTTTATTATTAATGTATTATTAATAATTATTCAATAATTAATAGATTTATATTAATATGAAAAATAATATATTTTAAATATATTATAGTGTAGAAATCGAATTGGGCTTTTGGAATGTGGATCCATTCACATTCGAATGGATAGACTTTGGTCTTTCAATAATTGCGGCAAAAGTACCAAAAGTTTTGGTATTTGAGAAAAACCCTAAAATCAATTTAATCCATTGGATCGGTTATGATTTAATATTAACCGTTGGATTAGGATATTGATGAATTCGAATTTAATGACTTGGTGATCAAGTTTCATTTTTCGAATTTGATTAATTAATTATATCCGTTAGATCGGTCTAAGATTTAATCTTTACGGTTGGATTGGAAATTAATTAATTATATATAATTATATTATTTTCGAATTCTAGTTTAAGGATAAATTCGAAATTGTTTTTATTAAATCTTTTTATATTTGATTTTATCCTAAACTAATTTGATCCATTAGATCGGTTTAAAGATTTATCTCAACCGTTGGATCTAGATAATGATAATTCGAATTTTTAATATATATATATATATATATAATTCGAATTTATAAAGATAAGAAGATAAGATTGGATTTTTTATTTTATCCTAATATTTCTTATTTAATTAAATCCCTAATTAATTATATCCATTGGATTTAGATGAGATTAAATCTAAACCATTGGATTGAGATAATTAATTATATTTAATAAATGAAATTAAAAAATAAGAGAGGGAATTTCTCCAATTCGGTTACGTTTTGAGTCTATAAATAGGAGGCTCATTCTACACATTTTTCACACCTTTCCCCAGAGAAAAATTCGAACTCTCCCTCTCCCTCAGGATCTGTGAATTTTCTCTCTGATCTCTCTTTTCTGGTTCGGCTTAGGAAACTATTTCTCCGGAAGCTTAAAAAGAACCATCAGTTTAAATTTTGCGACGGAGTCCTGCCGGCGAAGCCCATGCTTCGGTACGAGGATTCCAGGAGAATATCCCGGAAGATCACGGGAGTTTCCCTCAGCACCGGCGAAGCCCTGCCCGATTCAGAACGCGCAGCCGGAAGTCGTCAATAAAGGTACGGCCTTATGCGTTGGGTTAATAAATGCAACCATTTACTGCTTTCTATTTATTTCCTATTATGACTAGATTATTAATAATGATTTATGAATATTAAATTACATAATATTTATCAGATCTTGTTAAATGGTTATTATCCGATATCCGGACCGTTGGATGGATAACAAATTATTCCGCTTTAAATTAATTTTTTAAATGTTACCCGCACGGTTCGGAGGTACAATTCGTGATAATTTTCATGGAATCCGAGACGTGATTTCTAACAATTGGTATCAGAGCCATGGTTCAAGGATAAATAATTACGTAATTTAATTAATGGGTTTAAGAACGGATTATTTGATGAATAAAGTTAATTCTTTAAAATTGAAATTTTAAATTTCTAGATATTTTAAATATTACTTTAAAATAAGAAAATTACCCGACCCGAATAATCGGACCGGGTGGTTGGACCGGGCTGCCCTTGGCTGCCCAGCCCGAGAATGGCACAAACAGGGGCTGCCGCTGCAGCCCCAGGGAGTTCGCCAGGGCGAAGCCCACGAGCAAGGCCCTCGCCAAGGCCACTCGGCCACGGCAAGGGCACCCGTGTGGGCCTGGCGGGCTGGCCACAGGCCACACTGCCTGGCAGCGGAATGGGCCTGCAGGCCCAACCCGAAGGGCTCGGGTAATTGCCCTGGCCTACCCGTGGGCTGTCCCTGCCCATTCCACGGGCACGTGGGCCCGGGCTTAAGCCCGGAGGGCCCACGTGCATTTTTTAATATGGGTCGGATTTTTTTTCCGACCCGGATCCCGTGGATTAATTATTAATTATTATTAATGAAATTAATATTTATGAATTAAAATTAATTATGATTAATTAATATGAATTAAAATATGGATGTTATTTCCGGATAAATAACATTGTCTTATTTTAATTAATTCATAAAATTAAATATGGATGTTATTTAATAATTAAATAACATTATCTTATTTAATAAATTAATATATGGATGATAATATTCGAAGAATAATATCATTGTCTTATTTTAATATTTCATAAATAATTATTAACGGGCATTAAAATGTTTAATGATAATTCTTAGAGAATAAGTATCATTAACATAAAGTTATAAATATTCATCATAAATATAATTTGTTATAACCTATTTTCATAACCCTCAAACATAGTGTCTATGTTTAGATCATTATTAATATGTTTATATAGGATAGATATAAATAATAAAGAGTAAATGTAAAAGTGTTAATTATTAGTCGGAAAAATTTCAAACGTACAATCTTGCCTAAGGAAGAGGGAATCAAAAGTGGGGCCGGTTCACCATCCACTTCTGGGTGACCGGTTAGGACCCCTCCCATCGACCTGGAGAGCGTACGGTTTGATCTATCACTACCGACGAAATAATAAACACATTTTTAGGGCTTATTTAAAATTACGCGTCGTAATAAATAAAGCCAAAATATAAACTTTTAATGTGTCATTAATAGACAGTTTATATAATAAGTTTTTATAACTTAGAAATTAAAAACGTTATTTACTAAAAACAATGGCAAGTATAGAATAAAACAAAGGTCTCCATTATTACTGTCACAAGGTCTGCTAACCACACCGCCTCGAGTCACCCTAGTGTGTCCATTCCCTAAGGAAGGTGTGCTTGTGGAAGGTTTGACACCGTGATAGTTCCAAAAGAATATGGGGACGGAGGAATCTTGGAAATGGACCAAAAGTCACCCTAGAGTGACCATTCCCTAAGGACGACGTTTCCAAGAGGATCCCGAGAACCGAAAATAATGGGTTAAGCTTGCACGGAAGTTGGTGCTTCCTGACCGTCTATGGTGATAGTTAATAATCATAGAGGACTTTGGTAGTTCTTGTTATGAATATTAATTAAGTTTTTGACTAAAACTTAGTTTAACCAAACTACACGGTTGATACCGCGAGTCACCCTAGAGTGACCATGCCACTAAGGACGGCAACGACGTCTACAGTCGATTAAATTATCACGAAATAGTTAAAAGGGTTTATTTAACGTTTTCCCAGAACATGTTTGCATCATGTAACTATTTCAAATAAAATATTTATCAAAAACATTCTACCTATAATAAAGTTTAATAAGTTTCTTTTTCAATGTCAGTCTAAAATGTCTATCCCAAATATATATAGAATAATCTGATGTGTATTTAATGTCAAGACAATAAAAGTTTGAATAAGTGATCTTGTTCACTTATTGATTATCTTTTGTGTTTAGCTGGTATTTCCACTCGATATTACAAGGGAGTAATTCGAAAGTTCTTGAACTTGGGAAATGGCTAGAAATGAACAAAGATAAGATAATCGCCCAACCCAAAGTTAATGATTGGTTAAGGTTTAAACCTTTGACTGAATCCAGGATTCGGAAGACAATCATAAATTGACTATGTTAGTCAAAGTAATGGGATAATTATTTCAGTGGGAGCAACTCGTTTAAATATAATAAATTGTTGTTTTCAAGAACAATATTTATTATACCTGTGACTTACGTGGAAATTCAAATATCCACTTATATGAACAAAGTTTTATCATTGTAGATAATAATGAAATTATTATTTATGAAATGATTTAGTTGTTTATATTGATTGTCCGGAGAAGTGAAATAAACAAGCTCAAACCATTATGAAATAATGAATGAATAATATGGATGTGACATCCAGAAAAAGGTTAACTATGAAAGTGATCAAACCTAAGGCATCTTAATGACAGTCATATTAATTTGGATGAGATAAACAAGATGGACCAATGCGTGAACTGTTCGTCAGTTCCCTGCCTGTTTGAGAATCTTGTCTAAAGATTAAAATGATTAAAAGACCATTTCATGAGAAAAGGTCTAAAGAGCCACTGTTCCTATAATGCTTGTACATACTTGGTGTATGTGGTCCATTATACAAGCTCGAGAAGGATATGAATACTTTATCTAATGATAGGCAAGTATTCAAAGGTAAAGGTATGAATGCAAAGTAAATTAGAACTTATGTGCGTTCAAGAAATTTATTGCATAAATCAAATTTTTAAATTCGATAAATCACTAATGGCTCTTCAGTTATTCTGAAGTAGTGAGTCTGAACTTTTAATTCAGTGATCACTGTTAAGAGAAATTAATTCTCGGTTAGTCAACGGTTCCCTATACACGTCAAGCACATTGAGGTGTTATAGAAAGGAGGAACAAGAACCTTTTAGAAATGATTGAGGGGAAAGAATCATTTTATATTATTCATTTAATGGGACTCGGACGAGATATAGTTTATGATCATATAAGAGAGTAATTGTTTTTCAGCAATAAGCAACTCTTTTGGAATATGACTCTACAATAAACTATGAACCTCAAGGTAAAATATTACTGGAGGAATTGTTAGATGACAAAGTAATTACACAATCAACAACGCTTGTTGATAATCAGAGTGCGGAAACCACAGTCCCAAAATCAGAACCAAATGGTACTCAGATGTAGTGGGAGGTTGTTAAAACCAAGACACCACGAGTGATCATAGTTTCATTAGAAACTTTGAGAATACTCAGACGTAGTGGGAGGTTCAATAGAACGGTTAAACACTACGAGTATACTCAGTTGGAATTTCACCTGGCTATCACAAACGCTAGCGTTGAAGATCCTATAGGCTTTATGCAAGCTATGATAGATCATGATAAGGGAGAAAGGCAGGAAGCCATGAACCAAGAAATAGAATCAATGGATTCTAATCAAGTCAGGAACTTGTAGACTTACTGGATGGCCTTCAAAACCATTGGCTGTAAGTGGGTATACAAGACGAAGAGAGGAATGGACGGGAAGGTTGAAACCTTCAAAGCTAGTATAGTGGCAAACGGTTATACCCAGAGAAAATGTATTAGTTTCGAGGAAACTTTGTCTCCTGTCACTGAAGTCCATCCAGATTCTCATGGCCATAGCCTGTAGTCTCAATTATGAGATTTGGCAGATGGATGTCAAAACCGCCTTCCTGAACGGGTTCATTGACGAAAAACATCTATATGGACTAACTAGAAGGGTTCGTGCAGAAGGGTCAAGAAGGGAAAGTTTGCAGACTTCTCAAATCCATTTATGGATTGAAGCAAGCTTCCAGATCCTGGAATCTAAGGTTTGATGAGACCATCAAAACCTATGGATTCATACAGAACATCACTGAGGCCTGCATATACAAACTCAATGATGAAACAGTGGAGATATTCCTTGTTCTATACGTCGATGATATTCTTCTCATTGGAAACAGTGTGAAGAGGCTATCGGACGTGAAAGCCTGGCTATCTACGCAATTCCAAATGAAGGACATGGGAGAAGCCAATTATGTTCTTGGGATCCGTATCTTCAGGGATCGCAACAATAGGCTTCTAGCCTTATCACAAGCAGCTTACATTGATAAGGTGCTTTAACGTTTTGCAATGGCAAACTCCAAGGGAGGTAATTTACCGACCAGGCATGGAGTGTTCCTTAACAGGAAACAATGCCCTACTTCTCCGGAAGAGCAAGATGAGATGAGGAGAGTACCCTATGCTTCAGCAGTGGGAAGTCTGATGTACGCTATGCAGTGTACTAGGCCAGACATCTGTTACGCTGTGGGAATTGTTAGCAGATACCAATCCAACCCTGGTATGGCTCACTGGACAGCAGTGAAGAACATTCTCAAGTATCTTCGGAGAACAAGAGACTATATGTTAGTGTTTTCAGGATCAGATCTGAATCCACTAGGTTACACTGATTCAGACTTTATGTCTGATAAAGACGCTAGAAAATCGACGTCGGGAGCAGTGTTCACCCTTGCTGGTGGAGCGATATTCTGGAGAAGCGTAAAGCAATCCTGTATCGCGGATTCCACAATGGAAGCTGAATACGTGGCAGCTTGTGAGGCAGCCAAAGAATCAGTTTGGCTCAAGAATTTCTACATAGAGCTGGGAGTTGTTCCAGATGTAGATGGGCCCCAAACACTATACTCTGACAACAGTGGTGCGGTGGCAAATTCTAAAGAGCCCAGAGACCATAACAAGGCGAAACATATAGAGAGAAAATACCATCTCATTAGAGAGATAGTACGTCGAGGCGATGTACGGGTTGTGAAAATAGCTTCGGAAGACAATCTGGCTGATCCATTCACCAAGACGTTGCTAGAGAAAATATTCAGGAGGCATCTGGAGAGTATGGGTCTGAAAGACATGGGTCATCTTCTTTAAGTACAAGTGGGAGATTGTTGGACATATGTGTCCTTCTACAAGATATTTTATCCATTTGTAAAAGATTATGACAAGTCGTTGAATAAAAATGATGCTTATTATGATAATCTTATTATAGTTTCTGGTATAGTAAAATAGAATGTTTGATCCTTAGTTCATAAAGGATGCAATTATGAATTATTATCACAACAGAGTCAATGTGAAGAAGAATTAATAATCATAATAAATGAACTTAAAATGTCCGTGACCTGATTAACTAGGTGGGAGCCCATTAATCGTATAAGGTCATTAATGTGACTAAGTGACAATCCTATTCTGGATTTTGTGTGTGTCACACTCACTAGAAGTGCATTAAGTATGAAGTGTCTTCATACTGGACTGGACATGACTTAAACTCCGGAAGTTATCATATAAGACCATCACTGATAACTTGGAGTTGAGTCACTAGTAGATGATCAAATGGATATTCGATCTAAGTCCTGAGTGATCTTGAGTCTGAGCTGCTGGCTTGATTGTTCTTTGATTTAACCGTTAAAGAACACAATATATTACCGTTGTTCCCAACACTATTATTTTGGGAACACGATAGTCAGTAGTAAAGGTAGCTTGGTCATAGACATGGGCATCACACAGCTCTCTTCAGAGTCATGATGATTCCCTTGGTTGTCGGTGGTGAGAAGTGAGAGGTACCTGTGCGCAACTTATGAATCGAAACCATAAGTGGGTTAATCATAATATTACTGACTGAGTCAAGGATGAAAATGCAATGAGGGGCATAACGGTAGAAACCGCCTGCTCGTGTGTGGATCATCAAGTGAAAGATCAATAACCCGAATTTGATTGTCTCAATGGACACCCTGCTGTTATAAAGGGAATAATATATACCGTATCACTAAAGAGTGCAGCCTCAGGTCTATAGTGGAATCACTTCGAGGTTTGACGAACAACTAGCAGTTCGTTGGAGCTTAAGTGATACGGGTCCATGGTCCCCAGGATAGCTCCATAACGGATGATATGTACGTGATAAAAACATTGAAATGTTTTTAAGATCTTTTGGCAAGACTCATAAAACTGAAGTCTGTGACAGACATCAGATAGTTTTATCAGTAGCGTGGCAAAAGTACCATATCTTGGTAACCGAAATTAACTGACAAAATAAAGTAGAATTTGGATTTTTTGTCAACATGAATGTTGTTGGAAATAAAATTCTAAGCAACTTTGATTTTGGAACCGAGTCTTTTCGACGTACGGTTTGTGATTTAGAGAATTTCTAAGTTTGTGATCGTTTCGGTAAACTATGAAATTAAATCACATGTCACGAATTTAAATGATGGTGTGTCACCATGACATTTAAATGTGTGATATTGAGATCAGAGAATATTAATATAATTTAATTATTCGAATTTTATTATTAATGTATTATTAATAATTATTCAATAATTAATAGATTTATATTAATATAAAAAATAATATATTTTAAATATATTATAGTGTAGAAATCGAATTGGGCTTTTGGAATGTGGATCCATTCACATTCGAATGGATAGACTTTGGTCTTTCCATAATTGCGGCAAAAGTACCAAAAGTTTTGGTATTTGAGACCTAAAATCAATTTAATCCATTGGATCGGTTATGATTTAATATTAACCGTTGGATTAGGATATTGATGAATTCGAATTTAATGACTTGGTGATCAAGTTTCATTTTTCGAATTTGATTAATTAATTATATCTGTTAGATCGGTCTAAGATTTAATCTTTACCGTTGGAATGGAAATTAATTAATTATATATAATTATATTATTTTTGAATTATAGTTTAAGGATAAATTCGAAATTGTTTTTATTAAATCTTTCTATATTTGATTTTATCCTAAACTAATTTGATCCATTAGATCGGTTTAAAGATTTATCTCAACCGTTGGATCTAGATAATGATAATTTGAATTTTTAATATATATATATATATATATAATTCGAATTTATAAAGATAAGAAGATAAGATTGGATTTTGTATTTTATCCTAATCTTTCTTATTTAATTAAATCCCTAATTAATTATATCCATTGGATTTAGATGAGATTAAATCTGAACCATTGGATTGAGATAATTAATTATATTTAATAAATGAAATTCGAAAAATAAGATAGGGAATTTCTCCAATTCGGTTACGTTTTGAGTCTATAAATAGGAGGCTCATTCTACACATTTTTCACACCTTTCCCCAAAGAAAAATTCGAACTCTCCCTCTCCCTCAGGGTCTGTGAATTTTCTCTCTGATCTCTCTTTTCTGGTTCGGCTTAGGAGACTATTTCTCCGGAAGCTTAAAAAGAACCATCAGTTTAAATTTTGCGACGGAGTCCTGCCGGCGAAGCCCATGCTTCGGTACGAGGATTCCAGGAGAATATCCCGGAAGATCACGGGAGTTTCCCTCAGCACCGGCGAAGCCCTGCCCGATTCAGAACGCGCAGCCGGAAGTCGTCAATAGAGGTACGGCCTTATGCATTGGGTTAATAAATGCAACCATTTACTGCTTTCTATTTATTTCCTATTATGACTAGATTATTAATAATGATTTATGAATATTAAATTACATAATATTTATCAGATCTTGTTAAATGGTTATTATCCGATATCCGGACCGTTGGACGGATAATAAGTTATTCCGCTTTAAATTAATTTTTTAAATGTTACCCGGACGGTTCGGAGGTACAATTCGTGATAATTTTCATGGAATCCGAGACGTGATTTCCAACACACTGCCAAGTTCAAAACGCGCAACCGGAAGTCGACAACTGAGGTACAGCCTTATGCATTGGGTTAATAAATGCGACCATTTACTACTTTCTATTTATTTGCTATAGACTAGATTATTAATAATTATTTATGAGAATTAAATTACTTAATATTTATCAGATCTTGTGATATGGTTATTATCCGATATCCGGACCGTTGGTCGGTTAACAAGTTTTTTCCGCTTTAAAATAAATTTTTAACTATTACCCAGACAGTTCAGAGGTATATTTTGCGATAATATTCTCGAGATCCGAGACCGGATTCCTAACATTATCGATCGGTCATCGAAGACCAAGCAGCCCACAAGACCAAGCGTAATTCTCCAATGCTTACCAACTCAAGTTATTGCCACATCAGAGAAGACCTAGCACTACAAAATCACCTTTACACGTTGCATCCAATAAAGGCTCAGGGGAAGAAGCTCAATCATATAGCCGTTTCATGGAATTAGGAAAATGGACATTGTATTATGTACGATAAATAGACTTACGATGTAATAGCAAGAAGAAAAAAAAACTCTTCTACACAATTCTCTCTACGATTATATTCTGTATTCACTCTGGAAATAATATTCTCTTCGTCTTTATTGTTCAATTTACTTGCTGTTCATTGTCTTCGTCTTTCTCACCAAAGTGGATTCATTACGAATCATTGAGATCCACCATCTTCTACATTGTACTGAAGTGTTAACACTTCGTGACAGTTGATCGTGATTATTCACATCAATAATATCCCTTATAAAATTATATTGGTATTCTTGATATGCTAAAAGAGATCTAGAGAGAGATCGTTTGCTAGTTTTGACAATTCAACACCTAATACACAATTAATTAACATGTTATGAACTTAGGTATAAATTAATTTATATATTACTAAAAATTCGATAATTTTAGAAATTTTAGTTTGTTTAAATATAAATTTATATATTAAATCTACTAGCCAAAGTGTTCTCAAAGGGTCTCGAGTCTAGTTTTACTCATAAATAAATTTGTTCAGATTTCCCTATAATTAGGTTTAATAAAGCATTCAAATCAGCCTACAAATGTTACCATGAACAAATCTAAGACATTTTTTTATTATTTTATTATTGAAATTTATCAACAAAAACATGTTAACAAATACTTGCACGCAAAAATAACAGGCTTGACACGCGATATTTGGTAATCTAATTCGCGATACCTTTATATATTACTTAAATACAAGGGAAATTACATCACTACTACAAACTGTTGATTACACCATGAAGATTTGACCACGAAAGTCACAAAATCGTCAACTGAAATACAAGCGCGCCGTGGCCTTTTGTCGACACTCCGCGCGGCTAAAGAACTTCAGACGATTGTTGGGGCTTTTTTGGGATATCCTCGAACTAAATGATCTAGATTAACTTCTATGATTAAGATAATAAGTTTTGATGCTTTATCAGACTTTTGGTACTTTCATTAACTATAGAATTTCAGGCCAAATTCTCCTTAGTACGCCTGAGATCAGATTCTTTTAGGATTCGGATCACAGCTTCACAAGTATAAAGCTTGTATCTTGTCCACCACGTCGCTGCAGGAATGTCTGTGACAGCGAAAATCACCCTGTAAGACTGCTAACTAGGTCCTTGTAGGGGATTGGACGGGGAACCAAACGGAGCCACATGGAGGAGAATGCGCGCATCTAGGGTATAAGTTTGGATTGTGTCATTTATGAGCTTATTGTGGTATTTATAGACCACGGACATTAATGACCTAATGAACTGAGCCCATTAGGTCATTATTAATTCATTCTAATAATTAATTAATCATGTCATAATAAATTTGCGGGCCCACTCAAGCCCCGCATCACAAATGTACCGGGATTGTACCCGGATTAGATATACCAATTGCATCACCATGATCAAGTCTGCCTTATGCTCTGTCGTCGTAACTGAAACTGGTTTTCGTTGAAAATTCGTTATCGTACTCCGTTTTGTCTGGCCAGTTCAGTGTGACTCCATAGGATTTTGCAGTGTTTGTCGTAGACTCAAAGTCTTCAAGAAGCGAGAATTGTCTAGCAATACATCAATTTCCTTAAACTACTAAAATGAATTGATCCTGCAAATAACTTAACCATGTGGTTTTTGCTCTATATTAACTTCTTTAATGACTTATTCCCTCAGCATATTTACAATTCGAAATAACATATAAACCTTGGTTTGGCACATCTGTTATGTCAAATTCATGTTTCCTGTTTGAGATAAAGGTATTGAACAACCAAGTTAGAACTATTTTAACTTTCCTGTGGCCACAGATTTCTGATAGTTGTATTCTCTAGGAAACCCTGAGTGTATTGCCCTAATGATTTAGAGAGATGATTGTTTTTTTTTTTTTTAATTTCCACTCCACTATACCAAGTTCATGACATGTCCAAAAAACTAAATTTTTGTATAACTTCCTCTTTATATGGAGCGTTTGGTTGTAGTCAAAACATATCACTAGTTAAGCTCTCATTATTACTCTAGAGATTTCAGTTTCCCCTTATATACATAAGGTTAATGCCGTGTCAATTTCTCATAGTATGAGTCAGTCCACCACTGCTAGTTCTCCTAACTAGTGCCTACATGTTTTAGAATATCTCATAGATATCAAGGAATCTTCCCTTTCTTAATAACATGTACCAGTCAATTTTGAAGTATCATTTGTGTTCCTTATATTTCATTTGGTTATCCTCTTTGATTGGGGATGGTTTTAGAAAATCATTCCTAACTTCTAGGGACGTCATGAATATCATTATTCTAAATTTAACTTCAATTATTGAGATGGACATGAAATGAAGAAACTTACCTTTCTTGAAATATAACTATGCTCACAATTAACAAATAAAAATATATTTGTTCTCGAACTATATACATAAAATGTAAAGTTCAACGTGTTAGAATAAACCACAGAAATTTAAAATTTAACATGTTAGTATAGACCATAGAAATCTAAGGGTTTCTGATCAATATAGATTATGTACGACGAATGTGCTTTTCTTTCGACAAAGCATTGGTCATCGGGTCGGCCACGTTATCTTCTATGTAAACTCTCTCCATCCCAATATCCTTCTGAACGACAATGTCTCTGATCAAATGGAACTTTTCGAGTACATGTTTTGTTGTTCTATGCGATTCCGGCTCCTTGCTTGTGTAATAACTCCGTTGTTTTCACAATAGAGCGTCACAAGATCACGAATGCTAGGAACTACACCAAGATCAGAAACAAATTTATTGATCTAGAAAGCCTCTTTAACAGCATCAGATGCTGCTATATACTTAACTTCAATGGTTGAGTCAGCTTTAGTAGCTTGCTTTCAGCTGTTATAAGTAAAAACACCATTGTTTAGACATAATACGTATCCTGTTTGCGATTCAAAATCATCCTGGTCAGTTTTGAAGATCGCATCAATATAGCCAATAATATTTAATTGATCAGCACCGCCGTAAACAAGTGATCTATCCTTGGTCCTATTAAGGCACCTCAAGATATTTTTTACTTTGGTCCACTGACTATCGCCAGAATTTGATTTGGAACCAACTGGTCATACTTAAGAAAAAAACTAAATCTGGTCAAATACATAACATGCCATACATTATGGAGCCAATGACAAAGGCATATGGAACATTTTCCATGTGCTCAATTTTTCATCTTAGAGAGATACATTTTATGGATCATCAGAGTGAACCCTTGCTTTAATTGGTTCATGTTCAACCGTTTAACTATCTTCTCCATGTATGTACTCTAATTTAGTGCCAAGACTCTCTTGGATCTATCCCTCTGGATCTTCATGCCAAAAGTATGGCAGTTTTCCCTAAGTTTTTCATTGAGAACTATTTTATCAACCACTCCTTCACTGCAAGGAGTTCAGATGTACTGTTTCCTATCATCAAGATTTTATCGAGATAAAGAATCAAGAAAATAACTGTGCTCCCACTAGCTTAGAAATACAAACGGGGATCGTCTTTTTTCTTCACGAAACCAATCTTTGTAATTGATTCATCAAAACGGCAAATCTAGTTGCGAGATGCTTGCTTCTGACCATAAATTGATCTGTTCAGTTTCCAAACTTTGGAGGGATGCTTCTAATCTATGAAGCCTTTGGGTTGTCTCATGTACACGTCCTCTTCTAAAATCCCATTCAAGAACGCAGTCTACACATCCATTTGCCAGATTTCATAATCATAAGAGCGGCAATGGCAAGCTGCAAGCAAGCTTGTAATGGACTTGAACATGGCAATTGGAAGAAATTTTCACCATAATAAATACCATGAATTTGTCGAAACCCTTTCACGACTAATCTGCCCATTCTATGTTTCTATTTTTCTATCCATGTCTATTTTCTTCTTGAAAGTCCACTAGCAGCCTATGAGTCTAGACCATTGTGGTGTGTCAACCAAGTCTCATACTTTGTTAGTGTACATGGAGTTCGTTTCAGATTTAATGGCTTTAAGCCATTTTTTTTAGTCATCTCCAGCAATCGCTTTTTTTTTTTAGGTTTTGGGTTCATCATGTTCGTCTTCATGCGTTGTATATCCCTCTAAAAATATGAGGAGGTTCATTTTCTAAGGAGGTAGTTGTTCTCTTATGGATCTACTCGATATCAATGTGTACTCCAGTTGCTAATTAATGCAATCATATAAAGCAACATCATAATGATGATTATTTCTTAATTTATTATCATTCATGATCTGATCGTGAACTTAATCAATCGATGTATGAGATTCCTCTGTGTCCATTTCGGTTACATCCTGGTTTTGTGGGTCTTGTTCTTCTTGAAGAACAATCTTTCTCCCACTAGACTTTCTAGAAAGAAATTCTTCTTCTAGAAACGTCCCTGTTCTAACTACAAAAACTTTGCGACTATAAGGTTGTATAAGTAGTACCTTTTTTTTTTTTTTAGGGTATCCCACAAAACAATATTTGTTAGATCTGAGGCTAAGTTTCTCAGCAAACAACCTTTTGACGTAAACTTCGCAGCCCATACTCTCGTGTATTGTAAGTTTGGTTTCCTATTGTGCCACATCTGATGCAGTGTTGTAGGGACCGTTTTAGGTGGTACATAGATAAGTGTGGTAGCAGCTGTCATAAGTGTATACCCCAAAAGGATTCATATAAGTCCGTTTTATTTATCATTGATTAAACTATGTCCATTAGAGTTTGATTTATTTTTTCATTACATACTATTACGCTATGGCTTTCTAGATGGAGTTGATGATGACATAATGACCATATCTCTGGTGAAGGCTTTAAATTTAATACTCTAATATTCATCTCCTTGATCGGATTAAAGCGCTTAGTTTTCTTGCTAGTTTGATTTTCAACTTCATTTTTAAATTCCTTGAACTATTTAAGGGATTCAGATTTTGTTTCATTAAATAAGCATAATCATACCTGCTAAAATCACCAGTGAAGGTAATGAAGTATTTAAAGCCTCATTTGGCCACAGTAGATATGGGACCACATACATCTGAATGTATGAGAACCAAAACCCCTTTTGCTTTCTCGTTAATCCCTTTAAAAGGGCCTTGGTCATCTTCTCACCTAGACAAGACACGCATGTTTCAATGATTCATAATCAAAATCTTCCACCATACCATCTTTGTGGAGTTTGGTTATGTGTTTTTCGCCTATGTGGCCCAGTCGACAATGGCAGAGATAGGCCAAATTGAGTTTGTTTGGTCTTAGCCTTTTGTTTACAATGTTAAGGACGTGATAATAAATTGTATCTAAAGAATATAGTCCATTCGATAAATACGCAGTACCATAATAAACGCCATCTTCAAAAATTGAACAATGTTTGTCTCCAATGATAAAATTAAAACATAAAACATCCATTGTCGACGGCTCTGTATTGGGCGTATTCATTGTGTTTCGGTTCAACGATCGGGAGCGGAACCAACACCCACGTGCTTAAACATTGTCGTTTGTGTATGACTCACATGAAGTCCAATGGCCATGCTTGGATCCTTTCTATATATACGGCTATTAATAATGTAATATCTATGTGTATATATATATATATATATATATATATATATATATTGTTATGTGCATTTTTCGGAACATATATAAATTGGACCCTCTCCTGCGAAAGTCAAAGCCCATTAGTAAAAGTCAAAGCCTACCGATGAAGTCAAAAACCAGAGGCCCACGACCCAATGCATTTGGCGAGGCCCGGAGCTAAGAAGGCGAATACGAAGACCAAAGGCCCACAACCCAATGCATTTGGCGAGGCCCATAGCTAAGAAGTCGAAGACGAAGACTAAAGGCCCACGACCTAACGCATTGGCGAGGCCCGGAGCTAAGAAGGCGAAGACAAAGACCAAAGGCCCACGAACCAAGACATTGGCGACGTCCGGAGCTAAAAAGACGAAGAAGACAAAACCCTTGATCAAAAAGGCACCTCCTAGCGAGGTACCTTACCCTTACGAACATTTCGCCATGGCAAACTTCCTGGCGAGGTCCCCCGATGAGCCCCTGGCGAAGTACCTCGCCCTGCCGACCGCCTCGCCTAGGCAAGCCCCTCGCCCTGGCAAGCCTCTCGTCCTGACGAGCCCCTCGCCCTGGCTAACCCCTCGCCTTGGCAAGCACTTCGTCATAGCTTGACGAAGAGATAACTCACAATTATTCCACACGAAGAGGAGATCGGAGCTTACGAAGTCCCCCAGATTCCCCCGGACTCAACATACGAGCTCGCGGACACCCGAAAGACATTAAAGATGAGCTATGGAGCACTGGTAAACCCCTCGCCATGACCAGGAGCCGCGGCAAGGTCCCTCCAACAAGAGGAACTACGCAGGGCCCCCTATACGCAATTATAAGGGGTTGGTTTTCCTATAAATAGGAGACTTCTCCTCCTCATTTCCACACTCAGTCACAGCTACCTTCAGAGCTTCTCTCTCTACAAATTCGCCTAGTATTTGGGAGCAACTTCATGAAGTCCTCTAGATTCCCCTAGCCTCGCTGGGGAAGGTCCGAGTAGAGAATCGGAAGTAGACAAGAGTCTAGTTCGCCAGAGGATTTGTTCGACGAGTCAAAGAAGGAGCATCCCTCACCAGGTCAAGGTCCTCGCCACAACGAGCTCGCCAAAACCTACGAGGTCGACAAGGAGCATCCCTCGCCAGGTCAAGGCCCTCGCCACAACGAGCTCGCCAACACCTACGAGGTCGACAAGGAGCATCCCTCGCCAGGTCAAGGCCCTCGCCACAACGAGCTCGCCAACACCTACGAGTCGACAAGGAGCACCCCTCGCCAGGTCAAGGCCCTCGCCATAATGAGCTCGCCAACACCTACGAGGTCGACAAGGAGCATCCCTTGCCGATAATACCCTCGCCATTCGGCCAAGGGTCACCCCCGCGCCGTCAATATCGGCACTTCCGACGAGTCTAACCACGTCGTCATTCACCCACCATTTATCACTAACCCTGAAGTACGTGGGACTTGATTCTCTTAAACTGAGATACGTAGGAAGCCTCGCCCAACCATAAGAGACGGGGCACGGGCCCGATCTACCCTTTTTTGTAGGTCTTCTCTCTCTATAGGAGCTCGCGAAGGAAGGGAAAACACGAAGAATCATCAAGAAAATCTTAGAGCTTCATCAAGACAGGAGTTCGCCTAGACGAGGACTTCTCCAAGACAAGGATTTTGCCCCGACGAGAAGCTTCGCCAAGACAAGGACTTCGCCCCGACGAGGAGCTCGCCAAGGACTTCGCCCCGACGAAGAGCTCGCCAAGGAAGGAAGTTCGCCAAGGATCACCAAGGAGACTAATCCAAGATGACGGATTCGCCTCCAGCTTTGACGATCATCAGTCAACCCGCGTTGACTCAACATTCAATTATCCACGTGTTCAGCGGGTCCAGCTCGGAACCCAAACCTTGGATCTGACTTTAAGTTAAAGTCATTTTTACGCATGAACATATATATATATATATAAGCACGTGAGCAAATATTTGTTTAATTAATTCAAAGAAAAGAATGACTTTATTTAGCCAGATCAACTTTTTGTAGTGTGAAGAACAAATACATCAGTGAAGACCAAGAACAAACATAAATTCATGTGGTTGACCATTAATGAGATATTTACTCCACTAGAATATTTGCTATAATTTTATGCAAATGTTACAAGATGGAGTAAACATAGAAGATATTCGCAGAAGTCCAAAACGGGAAGAGAGTGAAAGAAAAGAGTGGGCTTTGAGTCTCTTAACAAGGAAAATGTAAAATATTATAGAATATTATTGAGCTTAAACCGTGGATGCGGGGAAGCTCCATCGTAAGAGGATTGTTCCATGGTCGAAAAGATGTCTAATCGGCCGGGATCCTCACAATGCCTGACCTATTCACTTCTTTCTCTTTTTCGCTATTAATTTCTCTTTCTTCTAAAAAGACTCATCTATCGTGAGATAGGGAAAGTTACGGGTAGGGTTAGGGGATCCTCAGCCATGCAGGCGATGGTGAGGTGACAACTCCGCCATCTTCGGAACAAAAGCGTCGCACGCCATTCGAGGGTATCAACTCGGTTAAGTTGATAGGATATATTCCGGAATGTGGTTCTCCGCCTATAGAGTTAACACTAATGCATTCGATGAATGGATGCTTAAAGAAGTACATGCTATGCTATCAACTTGTTAGAGCAGGAACCAAGATACTGAAATCGAGAATTGCATTTATCACAGATTCTTTATATTTTCGATTAGCAATTTGAATTTTTTTTTTTACAAATCCGTACTAGGTCGTCCCAATTAAATAAGTAATATGCTCTATGTCCCTCTTATTAATAAGTAATCCCAAACCATATTCAAAATTATAAATAGCAAAGAAAAGTTCGAGCAACAAAAAAAAATCAAAGAATAGTCTTAACTAAGGTTCAACTTACTGAATTTGCCGATAAATCGCTTGCCGTTTTCGACGGATTTTTTCGATAGCTTACCGACTAACCGACGCAAAACTTATAATATTGTAGCTTGCCGATTACCGACACTTTTCGATGATTATCGACGGATTATCAACACTTTTTGATACTTTTCGACGGAAAACTTATAAAATATATTTAAGCTTATATTTGTTAAATTTTAAAATAGTGTTTCAAAAAATTTCAAAAATAATAGCATGTCATAATAATTATTGATTCTATTCTATTATCTAATAGCATGTCATGATATAAAAATAATATCATACACAAACATATATAAATAAAATCATACACAAACACATATAATTCCATCAACATAAACTTAAAAGACTTTTGTCGAAATTATGAGAATCCAACTCTTATATATATATATATATATATAATGTGTGATATGAGAGAGCAGTAATTATAATATAATTTAATTACTTAGATTTAGTTATTAATAGGATTTATTCTGAGTTATTAATAATTAATTAATAATTAAAAGATTTATATTATAAATATATATACATGAACGGTTGCACGCAACATTTGTGCGTGACCAAAAATATGTGAAGATTGTGTTGGGCACAATCAGATTCGCATATCCTCCAAAAAATATATATATATATATATATATATATATTATATATGTATATATATATATAAAAAAAGAACAGAGAACGAGAGAAAGTCAAAGCAACTAATCTGGGAGTGCGTGCATAACAAAAAAAAAAGTAATGGTAAAGTTATGTCAGTGTAAAGTTGTATCCGAAAAAGGAGAGACAAAAACCTGCATAGAGTGATGACTTAACCAGGAACGTCCATCCCGATGATGCTGATGTGGCAGTGGAGAATGGTTTTTTTTTTTTTTTTTTTTTTTTTTTTTACCGAAAAGTACCATTTTTTTCACTGACTTTACCGAAAATTGACTGATAAGATGCTTTTCGATTTTCACAATTTTCGCCGAAAACCTCATAAAATGATAACTGTGGTGACCGAATATTTATCGATAACTACCGATAATACTGAAAATCGTCGAAAGTCGAACCTTGGTCTGAACTGAAGGAGTAGCTGAATAGCTAAAGAATAGGGATTGAAATCTAGTTATGTCGTACCAAACTAATTGACATAGTCACATAACACTCCCGCTCATTTTATTATTTTTATTTATTCCTGGAAAGGCACTCATATATAGACTAGTTCTAGCACGTGTTATTTAATTATATATATATATATATATACACATACGCACACAGAGGCAGTAGTCAAATGTTTGTTTGGCTAAGAAAAGTACATGTGCACAATTTCAACAAGTAACGTATCAGCATATTTTAGTCATTTTACAAGATTAAGTATGATATTAAGGGCTTTCAAAAAAAGTATGATATTAAGGTGAAGAAAGCATGTCACGGAAATGCGTCATGGGTGATGATCACCAAAATGCATATACGAAATACTTCTGTATTTTCTGTGCGACTAAATATTTAACACTGAATTTAATTTATGATCAATTGGAACTTGGTGATATATTTATAGTTGATCAAGGATCAAGTTATCGCGACAAATTAGTATTTTTCATCGGTTTCTTGTTTGTTTTGTTTTTTTTTCTATTAATAAGTTACCTCTCGTATCTATTATTTTTATGAGTTATCGGCGGTTTTGCGGTTCAGGCAATAATAAAAGATAACATGCCACGTTATCATTTATATCAATTCAAATTTTATTCGGATTATATAAGATAAGTTGAAAATAACATTTTTTTTTCCTTCAAAATCGCTCATTCCCTCTCACCTTTAATGCACTATTGAAGACAAGTAAAAGATAACTCGTTTTCTTTCCTATGAGCAACTTTTTTTTATTTTTACTCACTTTGTGAGGGTAAAAGTATGAAAGTTTTTTTTTTTTATTTAGTTTAGTATAAATTAGTTACTCAGTTTAGTTGTATTTATTCATAATATATTAGTATAAATTGGAACTTCGAATATTTAATTTGATTTATCTGTACTCATATATTATGAGTATTTATTATGATGTGAGATTATATTTGGATTTTACAATCTATAAATTAAGTAAATATATTCTTAAACTTATTTTATAAAACTCGTTGATAAACCACCAGTTTCTCACAGATATATAACGATAACCATCGATTAGTGAAGAATAGCGATAAGTGGTAAGCCAAAGTATTATATGTTAACTTTCCTAAACCAGTTACTAGATGATAAACCAACGATAATCAATTAATTACCGGTAAACCGGCAAAAGCGATAACTAGAACGTTGTTGTCAAATCTGATACAAAAGCGAGCTATATACAAAAAAAATCATGTTAAATTAATAATCGATAAATTAATAATTTTGATTAACTAATATTTTTGCAACAGTTCCGACTTGGGATAAAGTAGCTAAATTAATCATTTTCTAGATATATAAGATACTATTTTAACAGTATATAAACACCCACTTGATATATGAACTAATAATTCAATATAAATAAAATTAATATTACATAAGTAATTATTAAGTTAATATAAATAAATTATAATAATACATAACAAATAATAAAATCACTTGTAATAAAAAAAGATACGTTATATAACTAATTATGTAGCCTTTTTAAATATACGATTCTAAAGCTATTTATCTACCGAAACATACGATTCATTGTTACTTTTATTTAATAGAAATCCCACAAAATGCCCAAAAAGCACCCAAAGTTTCAAAGAATTGCCCATAGTTTCAAGAAATTAATTTATGCCCAATAATAATATTTTTTAGACCAAACTACCCTTGATAATTATTATTTCGAAATAATAATTAAATTTGAAATATTCTCCCATTAATATTAAATTCAAAATATTAAACACATTTATTTCCCTCATTAAATGAAAAATCCTTCTCTCTCCTAATTAATCATTTCCCTTATCTCCTCTCTGTACTCATTCATCGCTCTTCTCCTCTCTGTACTCATTCATCGCTCGCCTCTCGCTCATCGCTCGTCGATTGCTTGCTCGTTCGTTCATCAGTCGCTCGTTCGCTCGCTCTCCCGTCACATGGAACGGCGCTCGTTCATCGGCCGCTCATTCGCTCGCTTCTCCCGTCGTTCATCAGCTGCCCGAGTGCGACAACATCAAGGTCATCAAGATGACTGTGAACCGGATCAGGATGGACATGATCAAAGGTGAGGACACGATGTCTGTGCTCGATGTGCAAGAGATTTTTGGGCTAAGTACCTAAGTATATTGGTAATTACAGTTACGATTACCTACTTGCAGTTTTGTAATTAAAATTACCGAATTACAATTTCGTATATAAAGTTACAGTTTAATAAATACAATTACCGAATCGTAATTTTGTAATTATAGTTACAGTTTTCATATACAACTTTGTAATTAAATTTACAAGTACATTATTCATTACCCTTTTATATTTATAGTTACCAATATCGTATATATAATTACGAATTTTTATGTGTTTCGTATATAGTTACAACTTCATACGTAAATATTGTTACAATTTCGTTAATCACAATATATAATTAGAGATTCGTATTTAAAATTACAAAATTACATGAGAAAATATTTTTAGTTACGATTTCATTTAGAATATTGATTAATAGAATATAATTGAATAAGTGATTATAAAAAAGGAATATTAGTAATTAATTTATAATAAAGGAAATAAATTGTATTTAAATAACGTGGTGAATCCTTATTGTTGCTATAGTTAAAGATGATTAATTATTTGTTAATTATTTGATATTTAAAAAAAGAATGGAGAAGGGTATATTGGTCCATATATCAATTAGTTGGTGATTCTAATTACCAAAAATAGATTTGGGCATTTTTTTGAAACCTTGAGATACAAATGGGCATTTTGTCTATCGTCTATGTATGATCTTTTGATATTTTAATACGAGTATCTAAATAAAATATTTATATAGTAATATTAGTGTGTTTTATATATTAAACAGATAATATTTTTGCTAGTTATAATAATTGTATAATTACTATTTGATTAATACAAACTTTATCAGTTTATGTATGATCTATTAATATATAATTTGATAGTATAATAAAATTTAGTAGTCCTAATATTAGGGTTAATTGTAGAGTAAGTACTTAATCTTAGGTCAACTAGGGCGGCATGGGTTCAAATCCATTTTAATGGCGACTTACTGAAAGATGAGTTTCGTCTATAGTTGACTAACATCTGTTAACTCAAGCTTACGTGGCTGACATGTGGAAAAATGCAGTTGACGCTTGGACATCTCTCTCTGTATATCTATCTCTCTCGCTTAAAACCAACGTCATTAAAATCAAAAAATTCAAAAACCAAACACCCAAAATATCTATCTCTAGTGAACCTAGTCTTTGTGGCACCTCTTCTCCGACGAGCTTCCTCCGTAGATGATGAAGAAGAAAGTGTGGTGCTGTAGAGAAGCACGGGCTCGGGTGGACCTAGTACAAACGCCATAGGTGTTAGCAAACGATGACCGACGTCGCATATACGCATGCCGAATTTGGAGATAGTATGTCCGAATTGAGACTTTAGAATTACGAAGTCCGAGGTCGGTCTTCGAGAATAATAAAATTCGTAAATCTGAATGATTAACTTTGATGTCCGATCTCGTACTTACATCTCCGTTGTGGGCATTCGTATATCCGTCGACGTCGGCCATCATGTTGCTAATTCTGAATTGTAGGAACTTTGTGGCATAAGTACCCAAATATTAGAGATTGGATCCAAGAGGCGTTCTGTTTGACGACGTGGTGAACTACGTAGAGGACCGTGCATTTGGACGGCTCGTGGTTGACAATGGGTGAGGATAAGCAAGGTGTTCCTCTCTGACGAAGACGTTGAGATCGCCACACACAAAAGGTTACTAGAAGCATTTTGTAGAGAATTTATTCTCAACCGGTAAGTCTTGATTATAACGATGTTATCTAGATTATTTGTTTTTAGGATTCTCCAAAATTTTCGCTTCCCGAGATGAGAAATCTTAGAAAACCCATCACGAATCACTTCGGGAGGTATCACGGATGTTGGATCAGTAACTAAGTCTGAATTTTAAATCATCGACATCCGAGATACGATCCCAGACATCGAATATACAAACTCCGAAGTAATTCCAAAAATGTTATAACCGATGTATGTATCCCGAATTCGAGGTTTAAAACTAAAAATTCCACTATATGACCACCGTAGTCGGCCTTCGGAACACCAACTTCATGTATCATAAGTCTCCTAAGTCTTTGATATAAAAATATTTTTAAAAGCAACATAATTGTAAACAAACGGCGCAACCAATTTTCAAACCACTGGCGTTGAAACAACAAAAATCTGATTTTGAGGTGCGAAATCGTTTGAACAACATGAACTGAGTTTATGAAGGGAATAATTACCAAACGGGGTAGATGACGAAAGCGACGAAGGCAACCCTAAACCGAATCTAAAACCGATAACATTATATTACCGATTTTTTCACTACAAAATTTAAGCTTCTTTTTTAATACCAAAAAATACGGTTTAATCCGCTACCGCTTTTTGCTAAATGGTAGCACTTACGGTTTTTAAGGTAAAAACTGCTACTGACTACCGATTAACCCGATAATAAATTTATATATATTTATAAATTTAAAAACAGATAAATGTTAGACTTTCAGCATTTAATATCTGTCCAATAATATTTTTGCACGGATTTTGTCATTCATTGATTCATTCAATGTTATGTTATTTTGAATAGCTTTTGTTGTTATTGTAATTATTTATTTCCGTTTGAATAAGAATGAATAAAGGTCATAAGAGAATTGACTCCATTTGAATTATTTCATCGATTTATGTCAAAAAAAAAAATTTACTTTTAGATTATGTACTAGTAATTTTATGTTTTCAAATATATGATGAATATATAACATTGTCAAAATAAGGTTAAAATCGAATGTAAACGAATTTAAAACCGATATATCGGTAATTGGTAAGATAAACTTCAATAGCGTGGCTTTCGGTTCTAAAATTGAAAAAAAAATATGGTAATCTGTATGAATTGTTATGATAACCGAACCGAAGAATCGCTTGTTCACCCCTAGAAGCATCCGTGGAAGGATATTGTGTTGTTCCTTTCACGAAGTGGTCCAAAAACCCGAAAACAAATTGTGGTCGCAAACAACAATGGGAGGGAGAGTGAAAGAAAGGGATATATGCAGTGAACAAAATTGTACCCTGGTAGAGTTATTTTTTATATACTATATTTCAAATGTATTTTAGAAAAGAAACAACAGATATTACCATTTCTCGATTTGTTGAAAATTAGTCACCAACTTTCTGATTTTTCCTATTATATATATATATATATATATATATATATATATATATATATATATATATGCGCAATGGGAAACTTCAGTTTGTATGTCCCAAAACACAAGTTTGAACGAAATTGTTCTTGGTTTTAATAAATTTCAAAATTATACTCCAACAACACTTTTAGTCTTTAAGTCAAACACTTTTGCTCTTCAAGTTAGACAGTTTTCGATTTTAAATACTTTTAGTCTTTAATTTAAACACTTTTGTTCTTACGGTTAGACAGTTTTAATTTAGAAAATTATACAGAAAAAAACTGTCTAAAATTTTTTAGACACTTTTGGTCTTTAAGTCAAACACTTTTGGGGCATAACTTTGAAATTTATTAAAATCGGGAATAATTTCGTTCAAACATACCTATTGGGGCATACAAATTGAAATTTCCCTATGCAATCATCTCTTTCACTCTTTCTAGCTTTAAACAAATTCAAGTGTAGAATACATCTAACGCACGTGCCTCAAAATTTAAATCGAAGGCATGGAAAGTGGTTTCCACTTATAACAATGACATATTGACCTTAATGAGTTAATAAGACATAAAGTTCAACGAGCGAAATCAATAATTTACTACTCGTGATTCATTTGCCTGCTGGTAATCGGAAAAGGTTGTAAGCTTTTTCTTTATGGAATATTTTGATGTCGAAAAATAAATCAAACACTCTACTGGCTCAAAGCTAGATACTGGGTCAAGTTCATTGCCGTTTGTTGACTTTTTTTGGGCTTGATGCTTAGACTCTTGAAGATTAGGTAGGTTGGACCCTCCCCTAGCCGTAGGTTCGGTGCCGGGTCCTCCAACCTGTTTCCAAAAAACCTCGGAAACCTACGCCGGAGCGTTCGGAACGGATTCGGGATATGGGTTGGTGACTATTGAGAACCAGAGCCACCATAGGGCAGGTCGGTGACCGGACCATGAACTCTTTTCTGATGCCGGGACTCGGGGCGGAGGTTCCTCCCTTGCTAGCTATCTCCGCTTCACTCCTATAAAACCAGTAAATCTCCGGTCAGGGGAACGGGAGGAGGTACCACCCTATTCACCTCCAATTCGGAATTAGTACCGAAGATTCTATTTATAGAAGTGGAAACTGGATTTATATAGTAGTAGAAAGCGTTGGAATGAGTTATCGTTTCGTTAAAATGAAGCTTCTACTTATAAGAGGGTCCGGGGGCCTCTAAATAATTAAAATTAATTGCCAGGGCCTCAAAATAAATAAAATTTAATTTTCGGGCCTCGCGCACTGTGGTGGGTCGCCACCGTGCGCTTCACATGCCCCCACGTGCCTATTTGGGCTGGCCACGCGCGTGGGAGCGCGCCATGGCGCGCAGGCCTCCCAGGACCTCTGTTTTGTGTGCCAATCGAACCGTTGGTCGTTTTTAACATTTTTTTATATAGTTTGGGCCTTTCGTTTGATAAAAACGGGCTTCCGGAAAACGTTTCAGGTCAAAATTTATTTATAAAGAGAAAATTGATTAAATAATTTTTGTTTTATAAAATAATCTTTTGTAAATATCCATAACATTCTTCAAAAGAGAAAAATATGGTTTCTCAACTTATGCGATATGATCAAAATAATATAAGAAGATAAAGCTATAAGATTAAAAACCACATATTTTCTATACATTTCAACCTTTATAAAGAAGAATAGAAATAAGAAAAAAGAAATTCTACTTGAAAAACATATCTAAAATGGCATTTATATATTCTCTTGAAAGATAAAGCCCAACCCATGGATAAACTCAAGTAGATGCCGAGTTACACAGAGGTGAGAGTATGAGTTGCACCTAAAAACGGCGCGTAAAACATATATAATTTGTTTTTTAAGAAATAAATAAATGCGTAAATATTAGTATAATGTTGTAAAATCACTACCTTTTGCACCTTGATTTTAGAGTGGTTAGAAATTTGGTGATGGGTATATGGTATAATGGATGAGTATGAAATATGATTTATGCAAGAGAGAATGGAGAAGATAAGTTGAGATGAATATAAGTGTGGAAATATGAGGGTGAATTTTATTCATCCACTTAGGGGGTATTTATAGGAAATTTGGAGCATACAATTGTTGACTAATATAGTGTGAAAATAAATGAGCATTTCACATTATACATAACACTCCCCCTTGGAATGCTCATTACAAGATTACGTGTTCATGCTGCCTCGTTAAAAACCTTACTAGTAAAAACTCAGTAGGATAAAAACCAAGTAAGGGAAAAAGAGTACACCCACGCATAGCTCCCCCTCATGTGGACATGGGTGATTTCTTCATAAACTCTGTAGCTTTCGCATCCCAATGTCAAGAACATGTTTTATGAACACTGAAGTGGGGAGAGCTTTTGTTAAGAGATCTGCGGAGTTCTCGCAGGAACGAACATACTAGATGTTGATAACATTGCTCTTTTCCAGCTCTTGAGTGAACGAAAAGAACTTCGGAGGAATATGCTTTGTCCAATCATTCTTGATAAACCCTTCATTCATTTGAGCAACACATGCGGCATTATCTTCGTAAAGTATGATGGGATCATCATTTGGTAGAAGACCACTTGTGGTTCTGATATGCCGCGTCATGGATCTAAGCCACACGCACTAACAACTAGCATCGTTTAGTGCGATGATCTCAGCATGGTTTGATGATGTCACAACGAGCGTCTGTTTCTGGGAGCGCCAAGAAACCCCGTTTGCGATCTCCCTTTGTGTGGATCTGACAAGTAACATGCATATGCATAGCCAATCAAAACATTTTTCGTATTGTTAAGGTTTAATAATCCTAAATCAATTGTTCCTTGAAAATAATGAAACACATGTTTAATTCCATTCTAGTGTCTTTTAGTAGGAGCCGAACTGAATCTTGCTAATAAATTAACAGGAAAAGCTATATCCGGTCGAGTACAATTAGCAAGGTACATAAGAGCTTCAATTGCACTGAAATATGGTACTTCTGGACCAAGAATCTCTTTGGATTCCTCACATGGATGATATGGATCATTTCCTACATCAAGGGATTTCACGACAATTGGGGCACTCAATGAATTTGATTTATCCATATTGAATCTCTTTAAGATTATTCTCGTGTAATTTGATTAATGCACAAGTATCCCACTTTGCAAGTGCTCAATTTGCAAACCGAGACAATACTTTGTTTTGCCAAGGTCTTTCATCTCGAATTCTTTCTTTAAGTAAAAGATTACTTTCTGAATCTCTTCACTTGTCCCAATGATATTTAAATCATCAGCATGGACAACGATAATCACACAACCAGATGTTGTTTTCTTGATAAAAACGGAAGGGCAAAGAGGGTCGTTGACATATCCTTTTTGTAATAAATATTCGCTTAGTCGGTTGTACCACATGCGTCCGGATTTCTTTAACCCATATAGAGACCTTTGCAATTTGATTGAATATCTTTCTCTGAGTTTTGAACTTGATGCTTCAGGCATTGAATCCATCAGGGATTTTCATGTAAATATCAATATCAAGTGATCCGTACAAATATGCGGTAACAACATCTATGAGGTGCATATTCAGTTTCTCATGAACTGCTAGACTGATCAAGTATCTGAATGTAATTCCATCCATGACAGGAGAATATGTTTCCTCAAAGTCAATTCTGGGCCTTTGAGAAAAACTTTGTGCAACAAGTCGAGCCTTGTATCTCACAATCTCATTTCTCTTTCGTACAAATAATCATTTGTATCCAACAGGTCTCACATCTTCAGGTGTGAGCACTGTAGGCCCAAAAACATTGCGTTTATTAGGTGATTCTAATTCAACATCAATAGCACTTTTCCATTCAGCCCAATTGCGTCTATTTTTACATTCGGTAACATACCGTGGTTCAGGATCCCCATTATTTTTGTCCATAACATTGCATGCCAAACTATAACAGAGTGCATCATCGATGTCCATATTTCGGTTCCACATTATACCTATACTGGCATAATTAATCAAAATTTCTCGATTTTCCTCATCACGTATTTCTTCAGGAATACGTCCCTCCATATTGGGGTCATCATGTTTCTCTGCTCCTTTTCTTTTCCGAGGATTTTTATCTTTGGAACCGAGTGGTCTCCCATGCTTCAGGCGTGTTGTGATTTCATGAGTGACTTTGTTTTAAATTTGCCCTTTTTGAATATCTATTTGGGCATGAGCGTTCTCAGCTGGTATATGAGATTTAGTCACTCTCTTTGTGTCTGTAAATGCATCAGGAAGTTGATTTGCTATATCTTCCAAATACAAAATTCTTTGAAATTTTCCTTCACATTCTTTTGTGTAAGGATCAAGATGCAACAATGTTGGTACATACCATGTAATTTCTCTTTCCAGCTGTTTTCTTTCTCCCCCTAATGCTGGGAAATTTTCTTCGTCAAAGTGGCAATCATCAAAACGAGTTGTGCAAATATTCTCAGTTTGAGGTTCAAGGTATTTAACAATAGATGGGCTTTCAAAGCCTACATAAATACCAAGAATTCTCTGTGGCCCCATCTTTGTTCTTTGGGGTGCTGCAATATGCACATACACAGCACAACCAAAAATCTTTAGATGGGATATATTTGGTTCTTGGCCGAATACAAGTTGCACTGGGGAGTATTTATGATATGCACTTGGTCTGATGCGAATTAATGTCGCAGCATGTAATATTGCATGACCACATACTGAAGTAGGAAGCATTGTTCTCATTATCAATGGTCTAGCAATAAGCTGGAGGCGCTTGATCAATGATTCAGGCAGACCATTTTGTGTGTAAACATGAGCAACAGGATGCTCAACATCAATCCCAACTGACATACAATAATCATCGAATGCCTGGGATGTGAATTCACCGGCATTATCAAGTCTGATTTTCTTGATCGTATGATCTGGAAATTGAGCTCGCAATTTGATTATCTGAGCAAGAAATTTAGCAAATGCCATATTGCGAGTTGATAACAGACACACATGTGACCATTTGCTAAAGGCATCTATCAATACCATGAAGTATCGAAATGGTCCACACGGTGGGTGAATTGGCCCACATATATCACCTTGAATATGCTCAAGGAACATAGGTGATTCTATTTCAACTTTTCCCGGCGAAGGTCTTATGATTAACTTTCCGAGAGAACAAGCTTTACACTGGAATATTTTTCCATGAGGGATCTTCTGGTCCTTCAATGGATGCCCATGTGTATTTTTTATAGTTCTTCGCATCATGGTTGAACCAGGATGACCTAGTTGGTCATGCCATATGGTAAATTTTGAAGGTTTGGCAACTGTCATATTTGATTCAATTGCACTTATATACGTAAAATTCAATCCTGTAGGGAGCATTAGTAGTTTTTCAAGTATGTATTTCTTCCCCGATTTATGCATTATGATAAACATATATTTCATGGTAGGGGTGAAACCGGGTAGGGTACCCGGTTTTTTTGAGGTACCCGGATCCGGAAACCGGGTATCCGAAAACTGATACCCGGAATCTGATTATCTAATTTTTATATACCCGGATTTACTACCCGGTACCTGGTTTTGGAAACTACCCGAATTTACTACCCGCTTTTAAAAATATATATATATATATATATTATATCATCTCAAAAATAAAAACATACATTCATTGTCTTAAAATTAAAATGCATATAAAAAACATAGTCTCGCGCATCAAGCATAAGTACATCACACGAATCCTAAGAAAGAAACCTTAAAAAATTAAAGGAAAAATAATTAATTAAAATAACCGGGTATTAAACCTGGTACCTGGTTTTTAGAGTTTTAATACCCAGTACCCGTATCTGGTTCTAATCTGGGTACGGGTACCCGGATCCGGATTCGGATTCGGATTATTACCCGGTTTTCGGGTATTATTTGCACCCCTATTTCATGGCGTTCTCAGTTGCAGACTGAGTATCAGATTCATGAGAATATATATCCTTGAAACTCAACAAGTTTCTTTTGGATCTTGGGGAGAATAAGGCATTGTTTATGGTAAACATTGTGCCATTTGGTAATGTAAAATTTGCTTTACCAACTCCTTCAATCAGATCTACAGGACCTGATATTCTATCCACATTGGCTTGCGTTGATTTTATGTTTGAGAAAAACATTTTATCCTCCAATATTGTGTGTGTCGTTCCACAGTCGAGTATACAAAATTCTCCAGCTTCACGATTAGCTTTGTCCATTTGAAAAACTTTAACTAAAAACAAACACAAATTTTGATAAGAAAGATAATTAATTAAACACGAGCATTAGTCTATTAAAATTAGAAGTTCATGACATATTTTACAAAAAAAAAAAAAAGACAAACAAACATCGGATCATTGGGCTTCATTCCCAATAGGAATTACATAATTCATTTTTAGTTTCCACCAGTCTCTTGTTCAGTGAAATCGCCAACTGTGTCAATGAAATCACCATTGAAGTCGGATGCTTCGAGATGAGTGGATTCGTTCTGGTCAATAAAGTTGACCTCTTTCTCTTTCCATTTCCCCTTCATGGACTCTAGGTAGAGTTTGCATAAGTGTGGTGGGGCTCGGCAAACTCTTGACTAGTGCCCTTTAGTGCCACATCTGAAACAAGTGGTTTGAAAGCCTTTTGGGGAGATCATCTATTTTCCATTTTTAGAGAGCTCATCGGGGCTCCTCCCGTGTTGTTGCCTTTTATGATACTAGTTGGCGGACTTATAAGATGGATTATAACCACCTCGTCCACGTCCGGAACTACGACCACGACCTCGACCTCGACCTCGGCCTCGCCCACGACCTCAGCCTCGTTCTTGACCCTGCAAATAGTTATTGGGCTCAGGCTCATCGTAGTTGATAGCGTTTGCTTCAGGAAACGCTTTTGAGCCGGTCGGACGAGATTGATGATTTTTTATCAGCAAATCATTATTCTTTTCTGCGATGAGGAGACGATTCTGAACATTGCAGAATTATAGTCTTGGAACCGTAAAGCGGTCCATTTATCGCGGAAAATGGGGAGCATTACATCCCTTTGGTGATCGTATCTTTCTTTGAGATTTTTCCACAGCTCACTTGAATCTTTCACAGTGAGATATTCATTTTTTAGGCTTTCGTTAAGGTGTTGGCGAAGGAAGATTAAAAATCTTGCCTTGTCTGTCCTTGACGATTCGTTTACCTCCTTGAGTGTCTCAAGAAGATTCATTGACTCCAAGTGCATCTCAACATCTACTGTCAATGGCATGTAATTATTGCCATTGATATCAAGGGGGCTGAATTCAAGCTTCACAAGTGCATCTCAACATCTACTGTCCATGCATGTAATTATTGCCATTGATATCAAGGGGGCTGAATTCAAGCTTTTCAAATTTTCGACATGGTGATAACTAACATGAAAATAAAATAATTCATTAGATTTAATTCAAAAATATAAAGTCTACAAAGATTGTAAATAATAAAGCAAAATACATGAATACAACCACCTTTAAGGAAAAATAAAATTCCTCCAGTGTAATATGAAAGATGAAAATACTAACTTAAATACAAGGATCATTATGGCTACAAAAACTAACATTAGTCTAGTCATTTTTATCGGCTAAACTTGGAGAGAAAAATATGAGGTAGAATAAGAGGTGTGGTTTTTGTATGGTTTGATAAACTTGTATTTATAGTGTAAAAACTAGCCGTTTATAGCCGTTAGAAATACACTAACACAATGTAATTAAATGCTAAGATTAGATTAACGATGTAATGTCATAAAATGAGATGTAAAAATAGACAAACATTATAGATATATAATATTAATCATAAGAATATTAAAAATGAAGAAGTTAAAACTAATCTCAATTAATATCATTTTACTATAAGGTGGCAGAGCCTCCTGTGTATAGTAATTTGATATTACTTGAAGATAAATATTTATTAAAGGTAAATCACATCATTTTATTATAAGGTGGCAGAGCCTCCTGTGTATAATAAAATGATGTTATACATAACAAAGTTAATTGTCGTAAATCACATCACATTACTATAAGGTGGCATAGCCTTCCATTGTATAATAATATGATTTTATACATAAGAAAGTTAATTATCGTAAATCCCATTACATTACTATAAGGTGGCAGAGCCTCCTGTATATAGTAATATGGTGTTATACAACGATAATAATAATTATAAAATTTTCAGTCCACAGTTTAATATACCGTGTTCTGAACTTACTGTAGAGTTATCGTGCTGATAACGTGTTGTAAAATCACTAACTTTTGCACCTTGATTTTAGAGTGGTACGAAATTCGGTGATGGGTATATAGTATAATGGATGAGTATGGAATATGATTTATGGAAGAGAGAATGGAGAAGATAAGGTAAGATAAGGTGAGATGAATGTAAGTGTGGAAATATGAGGGTGAATTTTATTCATCCACTTAGGGGGTATTTTTAGGAAATTTAGAGTATAGAATTGTTGACTTGTATAGTGTGAAAATAAATGACCATTTCACGTTATCCATAACATATGAGATTAGATTACAATTTCTACAACCGCGGATGCATCAGACAACCAATATTATTAATGAACTACTTAGATTGCTGGTGATGTTTTATTTTTTCTAATAAATTTGTTGCAAATTCTACTTATTCTTTTTAGTCACTCCAGGGGATTCCTCCAATTAGTAAATGGCATAATCGTAGACGAAGAAGATTTCACAAAACCTTTCTCATTTAGTTTTCAGAGTCTTGGGAATTATATAATTAGCTGATGAAAGTACTAGTTGTTGTTCTTGCTTTTTTTTGTAGTACCTTTTTGGCGGTTCCTATACTTGTCAATGGCATGAAGTATGAAAAAAAAAAATGGTATTTATCATTTTTGTATTTTAAGCTTCTAGTCTCCAAAATTAGTCTAATCTAGACGAATAAAAAAATAAAGAAAATGAAGATAGTAAACATAGCACGCTTGTGATGAGAAGCAATAAATAAATATATAAATAGCATGTGTGTAGAAAGTAATTATCTTTGTAGTTTGTACGTACTTGAATGAATCCATACTTGCTTGATTCGGCCGTAACGCCTAACAAGACAACATAAGTCGACATTTATATGTGGACTTCGCCAAACTCCCTTATATGATTTGTCTCTTACTTTTTGTCCACATCGAGAACGGTCATTATTACAAGACCATAATAATATATATGTGTATATATATATGTCCACTTTAAATTTCTATGAGGTACTATACGTATATTATATATAGAAAAAGAAATATTTACAAATATATGCTATTCAAAGTTGATCTATAAAGAGTAAATATGGATAAATACTTCTTGAGCATATTGTTCACTTGATTTTGAGAATCTAGAAAATAGGAAAGTTGTAGAGAAGAAAGGAAAAAAAGTGATAGACCCTTGTAATTTTATATGGTTCGAACTATTAGAGAAGCATTTACTCGACAGATGTTAACGATTGAGCTTGAAACCTTGAATATTGGGTTAAATGGAGTACTCTATGTTCTAGCCAAGGATCGAAATTTTGCGTATTATCGAGCGACTAATCGCTGAAAACCACTTCTCGGTAACTTATCTCCTCTAATCGTTGTCGTTTTATACTTATCGCAATTTTTCGATTCGAAAAGCAAGTCACTTATCGAGCAAATTTTTCAAGTGTATTTTTTCGAAAAGCTTGTTACTTTTCGGTCAAAAACGATAAGTCAACCCCAGTATAGTTTTTTCTTTTTCGCGGCAAAAGTTCCAATTTCTTTTAATTTTTGAATTTAAAGGTATTTTTAGGGGTTTTTTTTAGTGGATCTTGAGTGTTTTGAAGTTTAAATGTTGTATATGTATGAATCATGTCAAATTTTCACAATTTTATTCTATATTTCATATAGTTACATAGAAAGCTATTAGGTTGAATGAAAGTTCAAGTTTGAGTGTCATGATACTTTGATTGTACATTTTAGGTTTTGAATCAAATGTTATTGTTGAATTTGATTTTTTTAGGTTTATTAAGGAATATGGATGAATTATAATAGTTTTTGTGATTTTTTTTTTTTTTTTTTTTGCAGATTTTGGGTGATTTTAGTGTTTGTTCAAATTGTTATATAATTGCGGTAAAAGTATTTATTTTTCGGAAATTGTTGAACTTGAGCTATATTTTTTTATGTAATTTCATTGTTTAACAATGTATATAATTAGGAAACTGTGAGGTTGACATAATTTTTTTTGCAATTTGACGTTTTCCCAAAATGTCCAATTATTGCGGCAAAAGTACATATGTTTCAGAATTTGGATAATTGAGCTAGTTAATCGACTTTTTTGGTGTAATTTCATTTTATAATATTGTATATAATTCATAAATTGCGTGGTTGACATAATTTGTTTTGTAATTTGACGTTTTCCAACTATTGAGGCAAAAGTACATATTTTTAGGAAATTGATTAAATTGAGCTAGTTCTTCAATTTTTTGATACAACTTCAAGTGGTCAGATTTTATATAATTAACAATTGGTGATTTTAAAATATTTTATTTTAGTAAAATATGACTTTGAATCTTTCCAAAATTTATCAAATAAGCATATTTTATCTAATAGTAAATAACTAAAGAGAGCATTTTGACTTACAAGTTACAACTTATAATTTGTAAATAATAATTGTTATTATAATTTATTTTTTTATAGGTTTTCCATCGATAAATCCATCGATAACCGATTAATCCATCGATAAGTTCGATAAGTTTCGATAAAGGCAAACGATAATTTTTATAGGTTTTCCATCGATAAATCTATCGGTAAACGATTACTCCGTCGATAACGGCAAACGATTTTTTGACAAAAACGGCATTCAAATCCTTGGTTCTAGCTATATATAGAAATTAAGGTTGGCATTCTTTACAAGTGTGAAGCTACCATATGCAATTTCATTACAACCAAGTACGCCACGAGCATATCTAAACTATGTCATGACATAGTTTATAGTTATGTCACGTAAGTACCTCGATTTTAGGCTTTGGTAGGTCCCGTGAAAAGTCTTTCCGTCGAGTACGCCACACACATATCTTAATTATGTCATGACATAGTTTGTACTATAGTTATGTCACGTAAGTACCTCGATTTTGAGCTTTGTTTTGTCCCCCGAAAAGTCTTTCCGTTGAGTACACCACACACATATCTTAATTATGTCATGACGTAGTTTATACTACAGTTATGTCACGTACATACCTCGATTTGGGGCTTTGTTTGGTCCCGCAAAAAGTCTTTCCGTCGAGTACGCTACGCACATATCTTAACCAAGGTTTAAACTTTTGCGAATTTCCATGCGAAATTCGTTTTTCGCAGGTATGCGGTAGGAAATTCGTGCCTTTTCTCTTTCGTTTTACCAAATTTCGCGAAATTCGCATGGGCACGGGTGTGGAAATTCTTTTTTCATTTAAACTTTCGGCAAAAATAATTATACTAACACAAGAAGCACCCCACCTCGCCACGTCACGGCCGGTCGGACGGCGGCGGCGCGCGCGTGTGGTTGGGTAACATTTGTGTGAGTCCTCCCCCATCCACAAAATCCTATGACCCTAAGGGCCCAAGCCCTTGTCCCTAATATTTGGTATATAAACATCACTAAACTCTTATCATCTATCAATGTGTGACTTTTTGTTATTCATTCAACTAATATCACACCTTCACACTTAACATACACGTACACTTCACCTAATAATTTAACTTAATATTATACACTTCAAATAATATTATACACTTAGCATACATATTAACTTCACCTAACATACATATACGCTTAATATACATATTCATTTAATATTATACACTTCAACTAATATTAAATTTGTTAACATACATATACAATTAACAGGCATATTCACTTAATATTACATACTTAATTAACATACATATTAACTTCACATAATAATTTGACTTAATATTATTCACTTCTTCAACTAATAAAGTGACTTAATATTATACATGTCAATTGTCACCTACATATTTAAGTTACAAATATCTTGTATTTATTAAATATGTAGTTTTGAACTTATATAAATATTTTGCTTAAATACTCAAATATTTTTTACGGAATATCCGTCGAAAACCCCATCGGCATGCGGTATGCCCATGCGAAAAGTGCGGTATATGCGGCATGCGGTATTTCTTTTTTTTACAATTTTTCCATCGGCATACCCATCGGCAAGCGATATCTCCGTAAAACGAAAAATGCGAAACGAAATCGGCAAGCGGTATTTAAAACCTTGATCTTAACTATATCATGACATAGTTTATAGTTATGTCACGTTAGTACCTCGGTTTTGGGGCTTTGTTTGGGTTTTTTTTTTTGGTCCTGTCAAATTGCCTTTGCCACGTGTTAGACTTTTTTTTTATCATGCTTGTCGATCGCGTCGTCAGAGATATAAAAAAGGAAACATAATAGGAATTTGGGGCCTAAGTCGGGAAGGATTGGTGCCAAACTATTGTGGATCGTACTGTATGCTAAAGCAAACTAATTAGTGGTCCCCTCCAGTTCCCCGCTACCCGTCTAAGGGAGTTTGCTCGGTCAATGCCTCGATGGTGAGCAATAGCAATGAACAAAAGAAATCACTGAAAACCGATTCGACACAAATAAACATCAAACCAAATAGATCAAAAGATAGCAAATACCCTAATTAGATTAAAACAGAGTTTCGGTTTTGAAATGAAAACTGTAACCACATACCTATTTATACTGCTTTATCACTAAATCTTATATTATATTTCCTGCCGGTAATAGCTATATTTATCACATATCGAAAATAATTTGTTTAGACTCCTCTTTCTTATAAACTATTACTTATAACTAACATTACTTATAAATTAATAATGTATAAATAAATTTGTCCTAACAATATTAACATTAGCACAAGTTAACATCATTAACAAAAGGACCAACGAATTTCACGGTCAACGTAGGTTGTGCATTTTTGTCTAACACTTTGAAAAGTTGGGGACCTAAAACCCCTGTTGACCAAAAGTTGTGCATTATTGCCGCAATTTACCCATATTAAAATATAGATTTCATCCTTAATACCTTTAATGATTTTATCTATAATAATGTATAAAGAGATAATTATTTAATATGCTAAAATTAATTCAATTAAGTTATTATGATAAATTAAATAATCAACGAGGCATTCTGTAAAAATTAATATTCCATAATAGTTCTCCAAATGCAATCTGTGTACTGAAAAAGAGACTTTTACAGACGGCTTTTAGAGTTTTTCAGTAAATACTTCCTGTCACTGTCGTGTCGTCCCTAATGTTAATTCTTGTAATTTAGATTTACTCACAAGATAAGGCCATTCCATTTTTATCTTCCTATTTTGGAGATAAAAAAAATCGTCTGGAAACCGGAAAATGAGGCCTGAAGGCCGAAAGAGCAGGCTACACGAAGTTGATATTTCTTTTACAAAAGTATGCTACAGAACTGGGCACACTTCCAACTCCACTTCGTCTACCCCAAAAAATCAGAGAAAGGGTAGAAATGGAAACTAAATAAGGGGCACAGAATCATACAGGCCGTGCCTTGTAGTTTTACACATTCATATTTTCTGGGACAAATAACCTAACTCAAAACACCTCTCCATTACGCACCCGAGCAAAATCTAGGCCCTTTTTTTATGATCAAACGGGTAATAATCATGGAAAAAGCACGTACCCGATTCGTTTACTGCACTTCCTTTCGTAACGCTATGCCGTAGAAAACCGATGGCGCATCCGCGGTGCTGGGAATAGGCTCAGCCCAAGTTTAAGGAACCGTCTTTCATCAGCTTCACGCTGAGACTGTTGAATCTTCCTCTAGAGTAATGCCGAGAGGCTTTTCTCCAATCCGTCCCTGTCTTCATCATCGCCACAAATTCATCGTAGCTGATGAAGCCGTCCTGTATTAAATTACCACAAAGTAGGTTAAAGTTTTGGTTCATTGATTTAAATGGGTAACCTGCTTTGATAACGTGTTATTAAAATTAACAAATCATGTTGTGAAAATAACATGTTAACATTTACCAATAATGTGATGAAATAAACTCGATAAATGCCTTGAAACAGCCCTAATAAACTGAACAAGCACTAATTTTATGTTAACGTGTTCTTTTATATTAAAAACATTATAAACTGGTTTTATTAATTACCAAAATCACAGTTTTCCTAAAGCCCGTAACAGAAACCGATCCACTTTAAAATTATATTTTGTGAACCATTCATCGAATTCAGCAACTTTTGTTGCTATTTTTTGGCCATCTTCCAGTTGTCACATCCCTAAAATTAAGGGAGAGATATCCCTAACCTTGTCCGTGTCGACCTCTTGAAATATATCATTCGCTACGTCTGTACAATCCTCCGCTCCGTCTTCCATTAGGGATTCTTTTAGCTCCTCCGGCTCAATGAAACCGTTTCCGTCCTTGTCAAAGTAGGAAAACGCCTTACGAAGATGTTCATCGTTGGCCATTCTTTGCAGATGGAGAGATATAGCAGCAAACTCGCCATAATCCACTGTCCCTTTCCCGTTAGCGTCAACCTTCAACATAAAATAAAACAAAAATGCAATGAGACGATGAAGAAACATAGAGATATTAGAGAATGCCTAAATGTCAATTATTCGTCCTACTCCTAGAAGTCAACGACATGATGAATAAGAAAAGGTCAGCATAGTCAACCAACCAAGTAAAAGACCAAAGATAAAAACCCCAAATGTGGTCTCAAGTTGAATGACAGCAAAATCATTAATTAATAAACTAAACTTGACAGTATGAAAGACCCATGACCCATCGGAGAAAGGACAAGACGGACATTTAGTCTTGCAAGTCAAGTCCTTTTGTGTACTTTCCGCTATTAATGTTATTATAGGTCTTTCAGACAATTTTTTCATTTACGGTGTTTTGGTATTTTCTATGTTCAGGTCTTGAGGTTTTTGTCGCCTTCTATAGGTGCCCATCACTGAGCCGTCAGGGGTTTTACGCTCTGTTTTGTCTCGTTTTGCTTAAACATTGTTTTGGGAGAACGTTTGACCTTGCTCTTAAAGGAGATTGGAATTCTTCACTGTGTTTTCCAATATATAACGGAATTCTTCACTGTGTACACATGATTGTTATGTGTATAATGAAAAGGGAATTCATTTGGCTGAGTTTTGTGTTGGAACTTGCATTTGGCACAAGAACACTCACCGCTTCAATAAGCATCTGAACTTCAGACTCTCCAAGCTGGGATTCAAAATTTTGAAGCCCGGATTTTAATTCATCAACTGAAACAATACCGTCATTGTCTTTATCCATCTTTCTGAACAATTCTTTGATGCCTTCAACTTCTTCATTGGATAAGAAATCGGCAATAACCTGATTCAAAATACCGGCTGAGCATTTTGTACATAAAACGAGTGAAAAACGAAGTTATAGAGTCACGCAACCAACCCTTAAGGCCTTTCTCTTGAATCTGTTCATCATTGAAAATTGCTTGAGCCTTGATTTTACAACATCTCCCAGAGGTACATTTGGAGCTTTCTTAGCATTTTGAAGCCAAGGATGCTCTGCAGAAATATACATAAACTCAGATAACACGTCACTCGTTTCACTAATCCAGAACTGCCTAGAGAAGAACTCTACAAATTTTATGGGTGAATGGTAACTCTCAGTTCCGACAATCTTAGTTAATGTTAAACAACCGAAATTCATAACAATCATGTGTACACCTAAATGCTGGCAGGCAGGGTATCTGTCGTGAAAACCATGAATTATATTAATTTGACTCTAAAATTTACCTAAACATTCATCTTCACTTGACTGACAATAATTTTACAGTATGATGCCTCAAAAATACACTAGCAACTTTAATACGAGGTTTATTTGCACAACCACCACCCAATCTGGTCAGGTAGCACACAAATAACCCCCTCTGATCTCATTATGTTTATGCACATTGACCCATCTATGTTTAATTTAATTACATTTTAACGAAACAAGCATTGAGTGCATATGGTTACGGTACAGGTAATCATGTCTTAGTTAGCCAAAATTATTTGGCCGCAACTCCATATAATATAGTTCTTCACTATTCTGTATCTGGAATTGTATTACATTTATGTAATTATGATGAGAGAATAATTTGTAATTACATATGGAGAACTGTAAATTGGGCGGATAATGAAGAAACCACGATATAATAGGCATATGAACTATGATTTTTTTTTTTTAAATCTACCGAACAAAATGGAGAAGGTGGTATATACACAAGGAAAACTGAGATCAGGGTGTTTTCAGCAAAAACCTGAAATCGGGGTATTAGTAACCATAACTCATGACATATACGCTTAATAAAACTATACTCATTACAGAAACTCAATATAGCATATCATTAACTACTTTTTCTTAAAACATTGTAAGATGAGTCACAAGATTGGAAATACCGATAACTTGCTTAGCCGTTAATCGTAGCTTTGGATCCGGCTCCAACATTTGCTTTACTAGGCTCTTGGCACTTTCCGAAACATTTGGCCATGGATCTCGTTTAAAATCTATTAGCCCACGAAGAATTGCCTGTGCAACACCTTGCTCAGACTCTGTATTGGAGTAAAATTCATATTATTAGATATTCTTCAGGATCAAACAGCAAAGTACAATAAAATCTATATAAAGAAGGGAAAAGGCTAGCAAACACAAGTATTGGCATCAAGATAAGTATTATATACATACATATATATATAATATAGCCGAGAAATATATTGAGAGTAGAACTACCTGCCCAAAAAGGGGGTACCCCACACAGTAAAATATAAAGGATAACTCCTGCACTCCATATGTCGATTTCGGGGCCATAACTGCGCTTGAGAACCTCTGGTGCCATGTAATATGGACTTCCAACTATTTCAGAGAACTTCTCACCTGAAAACTTGAAAATATCAATATATATTTAAACTCGATAATATAAACAGCATAATCAGTACATATAAAAACGAAAGAGAATATCAAAATAAGCCGGCGCAACAGATATTTCGGCCCCAAGTACTTGCCCGTAGAACAGACTGTCAGTTTAAAGTTAGAAGGGTGCAAGAAGGTAGCAGGTTTCTACAAACATGGAGTCAAATATGATATACTCTAGCTGCTATTTGTATAAAATGGCTATAAATTCCTATAGGTTTTTGAAATAATAAACTAAAAAAATGAAGGGCAACTTATTCAGCAATTCCCCTAAAACATCAAGGGCAATTACTAGAAGAATATTTTTTTTTTTTGAAGAATTGTATATGTAATACAATCTGGCAGATTTTTCTCACTCGCCATCTCAATCGGGCAATCACTTCGTGATCCACTCTAGAAAAGCCACACCCAATTTTTCTTGTTACTCTAATCTAATACCTAAAAGGCTAAAACAATAACCAATTCCTAAATTTGGCCAAACTCTTTCCAACTAGATTTTGCCTTAAAAACGAGAACAAGAAAGGCTTGATCAAGTTTATACATTTATAGGAGTTCACAAATTTGGTCAAAACTCTTCCAAACTATATTCTGCTTAACTCAAAATAATATCTTTACCAAGTCAAATGACCTTTGATTGCAACGAACCACATGGGCTAATCTTAGTTACAAAATCATATATATATATATATAGTCCTTCAGATTTCAGAGATAAGATTTCCCACAAGTATAACTACGCATGTCACAAGTTACAAAATCATTTTCGACTTGCATGTATGTCCATAGCACAAAGACTTTTATTTCTTTTCAATTCAAAGCCCAAACCTTCAAATATACCACAACCTAATCGTGATAGTAGACTACTAGAAGATTCGCGATTTTCAACTACGATACTTGGTATAAATTTCTAAATTCGTCACACGGCTTCGCTCAAATTTACCTGGCTTGAAGAAAATGGAGAGCCCGAAATCGATAGCCTTGAGCGGCGAGTTCTCCTTCTTGTTCGCGAACAGGAAGTTCTCCGGTTTGAGGTCGCGGTGGATGACCCCGTGCTTGTGGCAGAGCTGCACGACCTCGACGATGGTCCGGGTGACGGCCGCGGCGGCCCGTTCCGTGTAGTGCCCCCTGGCCACAATCCGGTCGAAGAGCTCGCCGCCCTCGCAGAGCTCCATCACCAAATGCACCGCACTGTCGTCCTCGCATGCCTCCCGAAGCGTGACGATGCTGGAGTCCCTCGGCAGGTGCTTCATTATCGCCACCTCCCGGCGGACGTCGTCGATGTCCACAGCCGTCCGCAGCTTCCGCTTTGAGATGCTCTTGCACGCCAGAAGCTCCCTCGAGACCCGGTCGATGCACAGGTACGTCACGCCGAACTCGCCTCTCCCGAGCTCCCGATCCACCAGGTATTTCTCCTCGATGCTCTCCCTCTTGGTGCCGGTCAGCACCGGCACCGGAGCTTTCTTCCCGGTGCTGGACTCCCGGCGGTAATCGTGGCCGGAGTAGTTCGATTTGACGTCCTCCCGGGCGACCGCAGCCGGAGATCTGCAACAATTCCCCATCGGATCTCGCCGAAACCCTAGAAACAGAACGGAGCCGCTTCTCGCTGGCTAGGGCTTCACATGATCGGAATGCCGGAGGGCTGGCTCGCCGGGAACGGAGACGGAGCGGCGGAAATGGGCGGCGAGAGCGGAATCGGAAGCATGAGAGAGAGAGAGAGAGAGAGAGAGAGAGAGAGTACGGTGAGGTTGAGGAGAGTGAGAGAGTGGAGTGTTTATTCTGTTGTGTTTCTCCATTTGATTTATTATTATTAATTAATTAATTAGAATAAAAAGGAATATTTCTGGTACTGAAATATAATATTAATATATATTAAAGAAGGGGGTCTTGTTTTGAGTTTTGTCGGCTAATCCAACCCAGATTTCTATAGTCGGAAAAACGGGACGGTGACAATCGCAACACAATTTTTTGTGTAAATAAAATTAGGGAAAATTACGGCAAATATACCTAACCTTTGGTCAAACTTCCTCCCGTGTACCCAACCTTTAAAATTCGCGGCAAAAGTACCCAACCAGCGTTGACTGTGATTTTGGCTAAAAAAATGTTAACTTTTGCCGTTAGCATAGTACACGTGTACATGCCACATAAGCCACCCGAAATTCATTACTATCATTTTTAACTGAATTAATGGTTAAACTAACTTAATTAATCTATCTATCAGATTAATCAACAAATTAATCAGCAAATAATCTACCAAAACACACACATGAACTAATCAAATTTCATACATATTAAACAACATTGAAAAAATATGTCATTGCAACGGACACGTGTACTATGCTAACGGCAAAAGTTAACGTTTTTTAGCCAAAGACACAGTCAACGCTGGTTGGGTACTTTTGCCGCCAATTTTAAAGGTTGGGTACACGGGAGGAAGTTTGACCAAAGGTTAGGTATATTTGCCGTAATTATCCCATAAAATTATAATAAATACGCACGCATACGTTTACATTACATTTTAACAAACTCAAAATTTTTATTGCAAAATAGTCAAACATTGACTATTTTGTCAATAATTAATATAATTATAAAGGTTAATATAACTATTTTTATAATGGCCAATATGGCTAATTTACTATTTTATAAATATTAATTAAACATTGACTATTTAGTTTAAGCTCTCATAAAAAATAAAAAATTAATTTCTTAAATAACAATTGTGCTCTAAGAAATTGATAAATAAAGGAAACAACTAGTTTAAGAAGAATCGATCATTTCACATGGTCTATAAAAATAGCAGTAACATCTATTCTTATTGAAGAGAATAAAAAGAAAGACAACTGAAAAAGTGTAAATTCAAAATTACATAAACAATAAATTTGAAATTCTAAAAATGAAAGGTAAAACTATCAAATCAACTCTTTCAAAGTACCAATAAACAAATTCAAGTGTGTTTGTCCTAGTGGTTGTTGGGTTTTTCAAACGGACTCAAATCCCGATTCGAGCATTTCCTACAATCTCCCACTTGCACGAATGTACTGGGATTGGATATCTCCTCTTGCACATTCATGCGTACGCATGACCACACGTGATGCTGGGATTGGATATCCCTCTTGCATCACTATGACCATGTCTACCTTGTGTTCTGTCGTCGCATAAGAAATTTCTTTCTTTGTGAATTTACCATCGTACCGCTTCCTCTAGCGAGTTCGGTGTGACTCCTTAGGATTCAGCAGTGTTGGCCACAGAAAAATTCTGTAAGAAGTGAGAGGTCTCTAGCTCTACATCACTTCCCCCAATCTTTTCGAACATATCGATTATTGGAATAAAGTTAATGACTTTAACCATTTGGTTTAAGCTCACTATTAATTTTTCTTGATGACTTATTCCTACAACATCTTTACGACTCGGAATTGGACACAGACCATGGTTTGGCACATCTGTTATGTCGAGTTCCTTTTCCTGATTGAGATGAGAGTATTGAACAACCAAGTTAAACACATTTTTAACTTGTATGTGGTCACAGATTTCTGATACTCTTATCCTTCAGAAGGCCCTGAGTGTATTTCCCTAATTAATTAGGTAGATAATTGTTTTCTTGAATGTCCAATCCACTCTATAAAGTTCGAGACATACTAAATTGTAGTTTTTATAACTTCTGAGTTACCAGAAGCGTTTGACTACAATCAAAATATACCTCTTGCTAGGTAGTGGACTCATGGAGATTCTCAAACCTGAGAAAATCTTTACATCATTGCTCTAGAGATTTTAGTATCCCCTTATAGTATAAGGTTGGTTTCCATGTAAATCTCTCAGAGTGTGAGTCACATCCAGCACTACTAGTTTTTCAAAACTAGTGCCTACATGTTTGAGAATATCTCCGAGATATCAAGGACTCTTCATTTTCTCAATAACATGTACCAGTTAATTTTTAAGTGTCACTTTTGTCTGGGGGCCGTTTTAGATAATCATTTCTGATTTCTAGGGACTTCATTCTTTATGTAGATGACAATAATTAAATAAACTTTAATATTGAAATGAACATGAAATGATGAAACTTGCCTTTATTGAAATTAAAATTGTGCTCTAAAAAAAAAAAAAATTATTCGTTCTTGAACTTATAATAGTTCATATCTTAAAGATAGACCAGAACAATCTAAAGGTTTCAGATTCCTATAGATTCTATATGACGTGTTTGTTTTTCTTTCGATAAAGCCTTCGTCATCGCGTCTGCTATGTTTTTTTCAGTGTCAACTCTCTCTATCGCAACGTCTTTCCGATCAACAATGTCTCTGATCAGATGGTACTTTCTAAGCACGTGTTTTGCTTTCTTGTGTGATCTCGGCTCCTTGTCTTATGTTATAGCTCTGTTGTTGTCACAAAAGAGCTTCACATGACCACCAATTCTAGGAACTACACCAAGATCGGAAACAAACTTTCTGATCTAGACGGCCTCTTTAGCAGCATCTGATGCAGCTATGTACTCAACTTCAGTGGTTGAATCAGCTATTGTAGCTTGCTTGCTTGCTGCTGTTCCATGTGACAGCTCCACCGTTTGAACAGAATACGTATCCTGTTAGCGATTTAAAATCATCCTGGTCTGTCTGGAAACTTGCACCAGTGTAACCGATGATGTTCAGTTGTTCTGCTCCACCGTAAATAAGAGATCTATCTTTGGTCCTATTGAGGTACCTCATGATGTTCTTTATGGCGGTATAGTGACAGTTACCAGGGTTCGCTTGGAACCGACTTGTCTGTTGGTTGGGTTGTTTCCAAATAACCTATTATTCTTATCTAATCGGTCTAAACCGATAAAGAATATGCAACGAAAATTTTAACGGATAAACAAATTATGTAACACGTAGAACAATCTTTTGTTGCGACCCATGCCACAACAAAACTAGAAAAATTATATTATAGCCTATAATTAATTATTCTAACCAGTATACATAATACAAATAAATTTTCTAAATTTCGATCTTTAGTTTTTCGATTTCAATCAAACAAAAATTAATTCAATCACAAACATGATTCGATTTAGGGTTTGAGCACATAGATAATTATCTTCATCAATAAATAATGAATTGTACCTAACACGAAATTCCTTATAGCGTTTTCTGAATCTGAAGATGCTTTCTACGATTTTGTGTCTGCAGATTCTCCCAGTAGCTTTCCGATGTATTCTCCGGGGCTAGACCGCTAGGATGGGTGGGCTCCTAAGGTGACCACGAACTCTTTAGGCCTTAACTGGGATCGGATTCTCCTAGCCTTATCGAAGCCGATTTCTAGAGAGAATATTGAGAGAGAAAACGATTTCTTCTTGTGAATTATGAGTGTGTGTTTTGTTATCTTAGCTTTAACTTATTTATAGGGGAAAACCAATCTTAACTAACTTGAGATATTCATTCATTATCTTCATTTAAATAAATAAGATAGTGATATTATCAAATCTTATTTAAATCTTTTTATCAAAGATTTAAATCTTAAGGATAAGATAACAAATCTTGGAATTAAATCGCACAAGATATTATATCTCTATTAAATCGATTTATATATGTATCAAAAATATATTTATATAATTCAATTTCGATTTAAATAAATAAACCGAAATTAAAATATAACAAAAATCGATTTAGGTTTTTGAATTTAAATTTAATTGAAATCTTTTCAATTATAATTAATTATCAATAAGTATTGATAATTAAATCCAATAATAAAAATTATATTATTGATTAAATACAACTGATATCGAATCTTGTATTTAATTTAATTTCAAATTCGTAACCTTAAACAGACCCTAATCCTGGTTTTAATCGGATTACTGTTTTTACCATAACTCTCTCTCTGTGTATCGGAATTATACGATTCAAATTGCTAATTTCTTAGAATTAAATTATCTACCGTACTGCACAGTTTGGTAATCAATTTCTAATTAACAATTTTTTACTTTCCCAGACTGTACCAAAAACTTTGATATTTTTGCCACTTAAGATAAATAGATGTTTCGTGACCTAAGTCCCGAATCTATTCTATTTGGATCAACCCATTATTCATAGAATGAATATCATTTGCGGTGTTTACTCTTGTGGAGCTACAAAGGGGACTAATGGACATATTATTCAAGCTTAGGTGAAATGAAGAAATTTCACCAACTTTGGATACATTCCACTATAGCTCGAAGTTGAAATAAACTCTTGAATAATAATATTAATTATAGTCCTGACACAGGAGTCCATTGATACAATCAGATATGTTGGAAAAACTCGATTTACCTATTTATGATTATTTCATCAAAAGGGTACTAGCTGCCGTATTGCCCTTTTGATGATTCCATCTTTATCTCAATGAATCTTACAAACCACTCACTCATTGGTTTATTAAGTCAATGAGTTGTACATGAGTGCTTGTTTGTTTCTCCGAAACATTATAAAGAAAACCATAAGTGTTTATCCATATCTGCATCCATGCAACCTTTTACGCACAACCTTCTGATCCTAAGATGAAAGTAATTGAGAATACTAATGTATTCCGTAATGATCAAATTAAAGACCATGTGAGTTAAACCGTATAAGTTCATGATGCTCAGGATATCAATCGATTCCATCTGATCAACTTTGTGACTTAGTCGTACTTTCATCAGCGACGGTCTTAATTGATGATTTCGGATGTTAAGTCTGTCCATCCAGTACGGAGACCCTCCAGTACCTGGTAAAACTCAAATGTGCAGGATCAGCACCTGATTCGGTATAGAATCATCACTAACAGTGTTTTGAGATTACGAATGGTTCTCATATCAATTAGAAGTTCCCACTTTATAATATTAACCACGGATATCTTTAAGTTCCGAACTTATGCAAGTCAAAACCTCTTCACACAGACTCTGTGTGATGACTTAGCATAGTAGTAAAATGTTCATAAACTTTGGGATGAAAACATTTAATTTTATAATATCTTATGATATAACTATAAGAACTATCATTAATAAGTTATATGTCTTTAAAAAGAAAGTTAGCCATAATCTTAGTGAAGCGGGATTAACATCTGAATAGAGGGCATATTACAAAATATGTCCAACATTGTCATGCTTAAGGCAAAAGCTACATCTAGTCTAGTACATAACATGGCATACATTATTGAGCCGATAGCAAATGCGTATGGAACTTGTTCCATGCACTTGATTTCTTCAAGAGAAACCAGACTCTGCTTTCTCGAGAGATACGTTTTATAAGTCATTGGAGTAAACCCTTTACTTGATTGGTGCAGGGAATTATATTATCGTCCCCTTCGTCATATCTCGGGATGGGCCCTCGATCCATCGGGGTAACCTTTTTTACAATTATTTTCACGGAAATGCCCATTTTACACTTTCCGATGTTACTTCCTTTACTAGAACCGAGCATCGGGATAACGGAGATCCGACCGGATAAACAATTAGTCATTTAATAAACACACAATTATTAATTCTAGTCACGTAAATAAATAAAGCAATAAAATGGTTTGCATTTATTTACCCTATGCATAAGGCCGTACCTCGTTTCTTACGATGACTTCCACTACGCTTTCTGAATTTGGGCAGAGCTTCCGCCGGACTTGAGAATGTGCTTAAGGAGGTTGAGCAGAGCTTCCGCAAGACTTTCTTCACGCCAAAGGAAACTCCCAAAGCCTTCCGGGATATTCTCTTGAACTCGTCGTACCCAAAGCGTGGGCTTCGTCGACAGAACTTCGTTGCTTTCTAGCCTATGCGTTTTCTGAGCTATTGGGAATAGAATTTCCCTAAGCTAAAACTTTCTAGAGAGAGAGAGAATTTCGAGAGTTTCTTTGAGAGAGAGAGCTTGAATTTTGTATTGTGAGAGTGATCTTGGAAATGTGAAACTAGCTTAATATTTATAGAAAAAACCATGCACACAAATTTCCATAGATAAGTGAATCAATCAATCTTAATTAGTATTATTCACAAATCAATCAAAGACTTTTTCCAACTTTCCATGATAGGTAGAAATTTGAAAATATGATGATTAAAATACCAAAGATTTAATTTTATGTGATTAAAATAAATACCAAGAAAATCAAATACTTACCATGATAAGTAGAATTCGATTTCTTCATTATTTAATCAATGGAATATATTTTCTTCAATTAAAATAAATACCAAGATTCCATTCCCTTCCATGAATAGGAGATGTCAAATTTCTTCATTATTTTTAACCAAAAATTAATTCCAATTAATTCAATTAAGATGACATGTGATCTACTAATCTTTTCCTTATTTGTAATTAACTTATCAATCATATAATATCATGATTCAATAAATATTAAATTCTCATGCAATATGAATCTTTATTTAAAACTTGTAAATCAAGTTTCATGATTCATGCATAATTTATATTCATGACATGATTTATTTGATTTAAGTTAATACCATATTTGTATAAATATCGAATTCCTCATGCTCAAAATCGCCACCTCTTGCTTGGTAATCAAGCTTGGCAATTTCCATGATTCAAATATTACCTAATATGTTTTTCATTATAATTAACTTAATTAATTATTTAACAAAATATTTAACAAAATTTGAAAAGGAAAATACCTAATGGGCTTATCCACCAAGGCTTGGTCGAATTTCCTCTCTCATTATTACCTAATATTAAATCTCAATGGACCTAGCCTATTAATTTAATCTCCAAGTAGTTTTTCATGAATTAACATAACATTATGTTATGACATTATGTTATGATCTATAATTCATAACTTTTTCTCTATAGCTCTTACGCATAAAATCATAGAAGAAAAAACCCTCTTAGAATTAAATTTCCTACAACATTGATGTTGACAATTTATTCCAGTTTTGACTTTTTTCCGATCAGCTATTTTCCGGGCAAACTTTCGGTACTTTTGCCGCAACTTTTTGAAACTTTCCAAAACTTGACACAAGCTTTAGTTTCAAATGTTCTATCATAAATTTGAATAACGAATATCATAATCGTACGATTCGTCCTTTACAGAGCTATCCTGGGGACCATGGACCCTCATCACTTAAGCTCAAACGGATCAGTCGTTAACTCCGGTGTTATTCCACTAAGAACCTGAAGTTGTACTCTTTAGTGATGCAAATGATATATTCCCTTTTTATCTTAAAGGTGTCCAATGATATAATCAAATTCCAGTGATTAATCTTTCACTTGATGATTCACACTTGAGCAGGTTTTACCGTTTAGCCCCTTAGTGCTTTTCTTCTTGAATTCCATCTTTGGTACCGTAGACGACTCACTTACGATTACGAGTCGTAAGCTGCGCATGAGTCTCGTACTACTTCTCATTACCGATAATTCGGGGAATCATGTTGACTTAGTAAAAAGTTGTGTGATATCCATATCTGTGATCAAGCTACTCTTCTTTGTCGACTATTATGTTCCCAATATAGCAGCGTTGGGAACCACAGTCGTTTTGTGTTCTTTAACATACAAATCAAAGAACAATCAAGCCAACAGTCAGGGTTTAAGATCACTTCAGGATTTAGATTAATTACCATTTGATAATTTTTTACGACTTAATTCAAAGTTGTCAGTGACGGTCTTAGTTGAGCAACTTTCAGAATTTATTCAAGTCCTATCCAGTACAAACACACTTCGTACTTAATGCACTTAATGGGTATGATACACATATATATTCAGAATAGGATTTTCTCCATTTACTCGCATTAATGACTTTATCAATCAAGAGGCTCCCACCTACTTAATTAAGTCACGGATACATTTTAGTTCATTTATTGCATCTATCAATTCTTCCTCACATTGACTCTGGTGTGATGATAGATTGCAATTGTATTCCATTATGAACTATGGATAAACATTCGATTATACATAAAGAACTATATAAAAGATTATCATAATAAGTGCCGTCTTTATTAAGAGTGACGTCAGAATCTTTTACAATGGGTAAATAAAACATTGTTTAAGGGAAAATGCCTAACAATTGGCTCATGTTAAATCGTTTTGCTATCTTCTCGATGTATGTACTTTGACTTAGGCCCAAGACTCTCTTGGATCTATCCCTTTGGATGTTCACGCGTAGAATGTAGGCGGCTTCTCCTAAGTCTTTCATTGAGAAATATTTTCTCAACCACTCCTTTACATCAAGGAGTTCAGATGTACTGTTTCCTATCATCAATATGTCATCGACATAAAGAATCAAGAAAACTATTGTTCTCCCACTAGCTTTGATGTACACACATGAGTCGTCCTTGTTTTTTATGAAACCAAACTCGGTGATCGTTTTATCAAAACGACGATTCCAGCTGCGAGATGTTTGCTTGAGACCATGGATTGATCTATTCAGTTTACATACCTTAGAATGATGTTTCTGATCAGTGAAGCCTTCAGGTTGTGTCATGTACACATCCTCTTCTAGAACTCCATTCAAGAAGGTGGTCTTCACATCCATTTGCCAGATTTCATAATCATAGAAAGCGGCAATGGCAAGCAACATACGTATGGACTAAAAAATGGCAACAAATGAGAATGTTTCATCATAGTCTATACCATGAATCTGTCGGAAACCTTTTGCGACTAATCTCCCTTTATAGGTTTATATGTTGCCATTTATGTCAATTTTCTTTTTGAAAATCCACTTGCATCCATGGGTCTAGACCCTTTGGGTGCATCAACTAGGTCCCATACCTGGTTAGTGTACATAGAGTCCATTTCAAACTTCATGGCTTCAAGCCATTTGTATAAGTCATCTCCAACCATCGCTTCTTTGTAGGTATTAGGTTTGTCATCTTCTTCTTCATGAACTGTTTCTTCCACGATAGATAAGAGAAAAATTCAGTTTCAGAGGAATCTGACGATATCTAATTGACCTACGTGATGTCAGAGCGTAGTCCCCAAAATGTATACAAAAAACCCATCCGGGTTTTAGTTTTTATTTTATTTTTAAAAACCCAGATACGGATATATCCGGGACCGGGAAAAAAAAAATCCCAAATATATCCGGATCCGGGTTAGTGTTTTTTATTTATTTTAATTAAATCTATTTTCTGGACCGTTGATCTTGATGATCCAACGGCCCATATCAAAAGTAAATATTTTTTTAAAAAAAAAAACCCGGATATTTTGATATCCGGGTTGTGTAATATCCGGATACGGATATATCCGTATCCGGGTTTTTTTTTTAAATTTTTTTGGGTATCCGGGTTTAATCCGGTAGGGAGATTTTGGGGACTATCAGTGCGTAATCAGGTTGCTCACTTATGCCATGTTGTATGGCTACATCATAAAGAATATTATCTTTTGGTTGAGTATCTATCATGATCTGATCATGATTTTCATCAACCGATGTATGAGCCTTCTCTGTGTCGATCTGTGTTGTATCATGATTTAGTGTCCACTAGATTTTCTAGGAATAAAATATTCTTCTAGAAATGTCCCTGTTCTAGCTACAAACAATTTGCGACTATTGCGGTTGTAGATGTAATACCCGTGAGTTTCTTTTGGGAATCCCACAAAGTGACATTTGTCTGATCTGGGGCCAAGTTTTTCAGTTTTCAACCTTTTGACGTAAACTTCGCAACCCCAGATTTTTCATGTGACGCAAGCTGTGTTTCCTATTATGCCACATCTAATATGGTGTTGTAGGAACTGTTTTCGATGGCACACAGTTAAGTATGGTTGCATACGAGAGTGAATGATTCATGTACATTTAAATACGAAGAGTTTAAAGTTCTTTAACCAATAATCAGATTTTTGGTTAAACATTACTTTAACATATAAACACTTCAAACTTTAAAATGTGCAGAGCAAGCTTATGTTATTATAGTTTTTATTGAATTTTGAGAACAAGTTACTTAAATTAAAGAAACTTAATCATAACTTTGATCTGAAATTGAAATAATATCCAAAAACAAACTTAATGAAAATTAATAATAACAATAAATGACAATCATTCTACGAAAACGCGGGACATGTCTTGCTTATAAACAGCCTGCGTCACATGAAAAATCTGGGGTTGCGAAGTTTACGTCAAAAGGTTGTCAATCTTAATGAAAATGCGGGACATGTCTTGCTCATAAACATTCTAAATAAGACGACATTGGATGTCTTGTTCATGAGCAAGACATGTCCCGCGTTTTCTATCCCGTTGAGCACCTAGTCGTCGTCGTCGTCATCTTCTTCTTCTTCTTCTTCTTCTTCTTCTTCTTCTTCTTCTTCTTCTTCTTCTTCTTCTTCTTCTTCTTCTTCTTCTTCTTCTTCTTCTTCTTCTTCTGTGTATGAAGTATAATTTCAAAACACTTGTAAGTAACTTATTTACTACTGGTTTAATGAATGTTAAGTAGTTTTTGTTATAACAGTTATACCTGAGCTCGAGGAGTTGACGCTAACAGTCTCTGAGACTTTTTCTGGTGAGTCATGACTCAATTTAGTAATTTTGTTTCTCCTCAATTCCTTGTAATCATCAATCATTTTCTTTTTCACTGCCTTGGCATTTCTTTCACTGACTTCAAGTAAATCGATGAGATGGTCATAGCTGCAGTTACCTTCCACTAGGATATTGACTGTCTTGTCTAAGTTGGGTGTCAATGACTGACGTATGCAGAACTTCCTCATATCCATTCCAATATAGAATCCCGACTTCTGTCAGCAATGTCTATTATTTATTTACAATGTTCTCTAACAGTGCTCTTGACAGACATTTTCTTATTGAACAATTTTCTAAATAGTGGGTAACGCTTTACAGGGTTCCGATCCCCATAAGTTTTCCCCAGGAAAAGTATTGCTTCATGAGCATTCATGTTCTCGATTTCTCGGCGAATGATCGGAATCATTGTCGAAGAAATGAGTCGATGAACATAAATAGATTTCACTACATAGTGGTGATAACTACTCCATTATTCCTTACTTCCATATTCTTTGTCAGGCATGAATGATGGTAAGTCAGTGACAATGAACCAAAGCTTTTCAGCTTTCAACATCTTGTGTAACTCTTCTGGCCACATTCCGAAGTTTTTTTTTTCCTGGAGAGGCTTGTTCTCAACTACAGCCTTGAACACTTTTACGGCTTTAGAAGCCATCAGGTCCATATGGTCCATATCTAAAATATAGACGATGGTATATATTCTCCAAAATATAAATGAAAACTTAATGAGCACAAAATTAATTCAATTAACATGCATAATTAAATATAATATATTGATGCATTAATATTATTAGGTCTTTAATACTATTTTGTAATTAAATGTAATAGAAAAGTTACCCTCATCAATTCTAATAATTTAAAAACACACGTATAAAACAACAGTTGTACTTATATCTAATATAATTACTGATAGCTAGATTAAGAGCCTGTTATTAAGATCTAACTAATTTTACAGTTAGTCTCCGGTGCCTACTCATATTAGGTTCCCCGGTTAGGTTCAACCCTTATATTGAGTCAGAGGATTTGATCCAGATAAATCTAGATATGGTATCCTTCGCGCTTGTGACGTGATAAGAAAAAGTACCCCACCGGCATGGCAGGTCTACTTAGATCCGCCCATACACATAATGAGGACCCAATACAAGGAAGACTTTCAACCTAATATAATTGAGGGGTTTAAATTGGTGATCCTTATACTAGGTCTATGATTAAATAAACCTGTTAAGAATTTATTTAGTGGTAGACTTTGAATGTAGTCATAATCGGATTATGACTATATTCATAATAAAATATTAAGCGAGTGAACTTAAAAAAATTACATGTAACCTTTCCAAAAAAAAAAATTATAATAATTATTTCAAACTAGATAACTACACGTATATTTTATGTCACTCTCACATATTTAATTAAGTACATATTCTGATTAATACATGTAGGAATTAGTTAAGCACTTTAAAATTTTATTTAATTAAATCATATTAAATAGAAATACAATGAAGAATATATTGCATAATTTAAAAGCTAACAACTAAACACCTTTTAGAAAATAATATAATATTTAATATATTTAATAAAAGAATTATGAAAAAAATATTCTTCATTATCTCATCCTATTGGTAAATCGGATTTATAAAACTTAGATTTAGATTTTCAATAACTCTATTAATATTAATTAATTAATATATTCCAAATTAATATTTATAAGTAAAAAATTAATAATAATACGGGTTCGGGATGCGAGTACGGGCGGGAACCCGTGCTCGCACGGGCTGCCAAATGGTAGCCTAGTAGAATCGGGTAAGGGCTGGGCACAACCCCAGCCCGTGGGCCTCGGCCTCCTGTGGGCTTCGGCCTCCCTTTTCGGCCCAGAACTGTTTTGGGCTGGGGGAGGCCCGACTCATCAGCCTAGGTAAACAGTTGACGTAGGTCCAACCCAGATCACATCTGTGTCGTGTCGGGATCCGGATACGGGTCGGATTTTTACCCGGATCCATGGTGGATCTGGGTAGGAGCATGACCCGAGTCCAACTCGGGTCAACCCGACCCAGGGTCCATGTTTGACCTGCACCCAAGACTTTAGACTGGCTTTGACCCAGCCCATATACCGTGGGCCTGGAACAGTTCCACGCCCACTCGGCCAAATCCTAAGAGTTAGGGTTTGGCTATAGTTTCAAACCCTAGCCGTCGCCCGAGCTGCGCGTGTGGCTGGCACGTCCGCCTAGCGCCGCCGTGGCCCAGCGGGGGCGATGAGATCGCCGCCGCCTCTCACGGTGGTGCTTCGACGGACGCGCCCAGTAATTAAAATAAAATTGGTTAAAAAAATAAAACGCGCACACACGGTTTTTTCAAACAAAATTAATCATAATTAATTCTACACTGCTCCTAATGAAAATCTAAATACACCAAAAAAGCTAGAAAATTATTACGAATCAAATAATCTAATTTTTGAAAAATAATCAGATCGGCTCTGATACCAATTTTGGGTTTTTCGTTGACTTGTCTCATTTTCGGGCGCGGAAAACCCGAGAGGTCATCCAAATATAGATCTAGAAAATAATCGAATATTAAGATAGAAGATTTGATACATTACTAGACTTTTGGTACTTATATCAATAATACCAAATAATGCTGATTTCTCTTGGTTTGCGTGCTCGGAATTGCTCGTGATTCGGATCCTACCTTCACACGTGTAAAGCCTCTAGCTCGTCCACCACGTCGTTGTGGGAACGTCTTTATGACCAGAAATCTCCTCGATTGTAAGCTAGGTGTTTCTCGGTGATTGGACGGCAAACCGAAGGGAACACGGGGAGAGAAAAACTCGTCCTCTCTTGTGCTAGAGGAAGGGGTGAATTTTCTAAGTGTTTTGGAGGCTTGGTTATGAAATTATGAGCTCCCTGTGGCTTAAATAGTCCACATGGTTAAATGACCTAATGGGCTTTTGGGCCCAGTAACTGGGTCTAAGCCCATTAGGTCATAAATAATTAATTACGTTAATTAATTACCGACCTCATAATTACCGTGCTTGTGTGTAATGTAGTCGGGTCAGACCCGGAACGTCAAACAGACTCAAATTCCGATTCGGGCATTTCCTACAGTGGTAACTCCAATACAACTCTCCCAAATGTCACGGACTCAAACCCCATGAGACAAACGTGTTCACCCTTTACATATTTTAAACTGGGCTAATAGTACTACATGTTCTTACACTAAATATATCTAGTAATGGGATAGTTTATTGCAACCTGATATTGCCACTCCATTAAAAACAAAAGTACGAATAAACAAGAAATATTACAAGAAAAAAAACTACCTAAAAAACTCGAAATAAAAGTATAAAGCAATTAAAGAAAAAAAAAAGAGTTAACATCCTTCGTCACTAAAATTTTGTTTTAATATACTAATTTTGAGTTTTGAGTTTTGAGTTTTTTTATCTTTAGTTTGTTTTAATTTTGAGTTTGTCTTTATACGAGCAAGTTTATTTCAGTCAGAACAAAAAATACAATCTTGAAGACAATTTTTTGCATTCTTGTCAACCATGACAATTTTACATTTTGGAATAATAATTAAATAAATAATATATTTTTTATTTTGCTTTTTTTTTTCTTTCTATTTTCTAGTTTGTTTCTATATTAAAAGTTAAGACCTTCCCCAAAACGGGGAAAAGGAAATAATAGAGTTTTGGAATATGAGTATAGAAGAACACCCCAAGGGACAAAATGATAAGGCTTTATCAAGTAAGAACTTCTTTACTATTTCTGCCCCTGATTACTTTAAATTATTATTAGATTTGTCCTTATTTATTTATTTATCTCTCTTTTGTAGTCAAGATTGATGCCTTTTCTATGATTAGTCTTCTCAGCTTAGCCCATGAAAGTCAAAATAAATAGACTACCTCCCTTGTAGATAATACTTTCATTTATTATTATTTTGACTCTTTTGCTTTGCTGAGAAATGAGAATTCAGAGAGGGCATGGCTGGAAATTAAGAACATTAATTAATCGAAAGTGCCAAAAATAAATCACGATGTTTCCCCGCAAACGTAAGGAGTAGATCTTTTAGAATTTTTTGATAGATTACGAATATACATATATATATATATATATATATAATTGTATAACTTTTTTATTTACATATTTTTTTTCATTTGTAGTATTTGCAATCAAGAAACACATGTTCCACAAGGCGTATACGGATGTGTAAGCAAAATCATTTATCTTCTTTCTATTTGTTAAACTCCATCAATTATATTGTTCTTACATTTGAACAGTCATTTCTTTATATTTTCATAGTTAAAATAAATTTATTGAAACTCGTTGAACATGACATTAAAGTCGAATATTCAAATATGCATATTTAAACACCTTGAAACATGAATTTGATTAATCAGAATCAATGACCATCTTACATAGATTGTTAATTGCGCTTCGCAAAAAAACATAATAACTCGACTTAATAGTTAGCTGAGACTCCTCAGCTTCACGGATAAAGAAATGAGTAAATGAATCAAATCCACTATAAATGGAAGTTGAAGACTAGAAGAGAAGAGGACATTTGAAAATATAACTTCTATCTTGCTAGTTGCTACTACTCTTGTAATTGTACTAGAAGATTAGTGAAGATTTGGGTCATTTTTATTTCATATGCTTTATTCACGTACCTTCTAAAAGTTATCTAGTTAATCTTTAACGAAAATCAACGTTTTTTAAATATTAAATTTAAAAACAATATGTTTATGTGTCTACCCGGTTATTATAACAGCCCAATTTTTTTTTTCTTTCTTTCAATAATTTGATCTTTGACCGAGTTGAATGCTAGATGAAAATTTGTCTATGAGGGAGACAATGGACACACTCGTTGTTTTTTTTTTTAATTTTTATATTTTTATTTTGAAGAAAAGACAGAATGATTTTCTATCAAAAAGCCTTGCATGACTTGTGATGGTCTTTTCACCAAATGGACAAATGAGTTTGATCCAGATTTCCCACTTCACTTTCGACTAACCACCTAATTTCCCTGAATTTTTTGCCAGCAACTATTGGTTTTGGTCTCATGAAATAAATTTTTGTTGTAAAATGGAAATTTTGGTTTACTTTGCTTTTAAAATTTTCATAGAATTAAATGTTGATATCATATTTTTTGATATATGGAAATTTCATTAATGATCATTTTAGCCCAAGCATTTAGTATAACTGTAAAGAAGTACCATAGAGAAACGAAAGCATAAAATAATTTTGAAAAATTACAAGACATTATACTGCTCAAATTTCTTTATTAATAAACTAATTAGAAAGAAATAATGGCCAGTAGAAAAATATTAACCACTTAATGTTATGGAATTTATTAGCTGCAACAAAAACCACTTTAGCTTTTGGTTGCTTATAATTGTTGAAAAATATTGCAGTCAAATTAAAATTGAGATAGCGTCGAGTGGGTCGAAATATCGAACACTTGAGACGAACGCTCTATCCAATTACCGGGATTTGATCCGACCTTCGAACGTTACGTAAAACGGTCATATTGATCATGACCGTTATGATTATTGAATTCAATTCATTACGGTTTGAACTAATTGCAATTTATTATAAAACGTTACAAAATTGATTGTCAATCAATTCAATGTCTCGATCCCGCGTCTATAAATTGACGGTGATCTCGACCCATTTCGACACGCCATTGCAAAATCAAGTTTCAAAAACTCTCTAAATGTTATGAATTTGCTTCTCAGTTTTTCACTCCTCAAATTCACTTTTCATGCTTCCCAATGTTTTCATGTCATGAGTCTTTCGGTAACAGAGTTCAAGAAGGTTCAGTTCGCCGGTGGACTTCGAAGTGCTACGAAGCTCGCGGTCGTCCCGTTGTATCCTGGGAAGCTAGTCGCCTAACGAACCTCAAGCACGTAGAGGAGGCGAATCAAGCTTTAAGGAAAGTGTCCAATGTGTCTCCGGAATCGCTAACCATTTTCTGTTTTACAGGATATCAAACAAGTTTCGGATCAAAGCGACAAGCCGATATGCTCGTCAAATTCAAGAACACATAGATATGTATCATCAAATCAATTCGTTACTGTTGTGCTTTAATTTGTTTCTCATGTATATTACTTGTAGAAATATACCTAACAATAATTTGTGATCATTTTGTACTCTGGTCAAATGAGATCAATATTAAAAGTAGAATATTATAATTTGCTTCAATTACTTTATTTTGTTTACATCATTGGATGGAAACCCGAAATTTGCTTAAGAAGGCATCAATTGCTCATTAGGGAATGATAGCTTTCATCTGAAGATAACAAAATAAAACTAATTCATTGCTTCTAAGAATAATTCCAGAAAGATAAACCACGCACATCACGTATGGTTATGATTAATGCATGGCAGACAATAGACAATGACTATAGATGGCTACTTTCCGTTTATTTACCGATTACCTTTTTCATGGCTACCGGAGAGTTTTGAAACACGCACTTAAAAAGTAAAAATTTCGAGCAACCTGTTTCATAAAATACGCTATAGCAGCTATTGGGAGTGAAACTCGTCTTGCATGCCATTTACTGAATGTTGGATCATGGTCGTTTGCATTTGGTTACGTACGACATGTATTTTGTATTGGTTTATTTGTGAAAAGTTTGTATTTGTAGTTGTATCTTTATAATAATCGTCTGATCCAACCAGCTCTTATGTCGCACCAGTCAAAGGTTGTGTGAATCCTCCATTAAAGAATCAAGAATGATTGAGTCGACATTTCTAGAAATTTGCCCGTTGAATATCACGTGTCAGATTCAGTGGAAAAAGATTCCGCAGTCATAAGCGGAACTAGGATTTAGATTGGGGGGGCTGATTTAAATTTTTAGTGTAAATAGAAAGGTTTATTTGTGTTTTTAAAAAAAATTAGTGCTAAAAATGGTAAAAAATAACTGTTGACGTGGTTTCCCACCTCAAACAGTCAATAAGACTTGTGAGTGTATGATATTTTGAATGTTGATATTGGTGGAATTCGATCCTTCGCATTGCAATCTCTCAAGCACTCCGTACGTGTGTGTGTATATATATAAGCAAGTAGATGAGACGATGACTTTTTTTTTATAGAGATTCGTTCCAAGGCGGTAGTTGACTACGTCCCCTGTTAGTTTATTGCGACAATGAACAAGGACGGACAGCTACAGGCAGCAAATCACGTCTAAAGAAAGAAAGAAGAGAAGAAATAGAGAAAATACAAAGGAAAACTCTCAGGAGACAAGAATGCCGGACAAGAAAGCTCTCGATGTATCATCTCAGGAGTTGTGTGTTTCGATCTTTGGCTGAGCTTGATATTTATAGCCTTCAAATCTTCTCGTTGGACTTCCTGGAATCTTGGAGTCGTTCTTCTGGGTTGACCGGGCTGACTGGCCCGTCTTGCTGACACGTGCCCCATGACTGCGCGTTCTACACCGAGCTGGATTCTTGACCATATAGATCCGTTGAGGATTTGACTTCATGCTCCTGGTCTTTTGTCCGTTTTTAATTGATGAAGCCGGACAGAAGATATGACGGTTTTGCCCTTCCTTTCTCTTGAATGACGACGGATAGCTTTTGCGCGTTGGTCCGGGTAGCTTCCTGTTCTTTGGGCCTTGCGACGGCCAGATGTCCTGATGGGCTTTGGGCCTCGCAAGTGGGCTCTTGTGAATATTAAATATTCTTTAAAACCTTTTATTTATTTAGTTATAAATTTAATTAATTCATAACTTTATACGACATGTCGTATTAAATAAACGACGAATTTGCACATCAACAGTAACCAAACAAGTCTTATGAGTAGTTCCGCCTATGTCCGCAGTAGATAATTCTAAAAGACTCAGCCACTTCCCAAATGCTCAAAGGGTTTTTTCTACCAGAATTGTTCGAACACATGTCAAAAAGCAATAGAGGAAGCACCTATTAGTACTCGGAATTTCGATTGCCGATCTAATCATTGCTCAACACCGTTTAAGTAAAAAAAAAATTCTCTTTCATTTTGGTTTTTGTTATGTTTTTTATTTTTATTTATTTTCATATCATTTAATTGCGTGAAAAAATAACTTTTTGGAATTATAAAATATTTCTTTCACGGTAATGTTACTGTTAATGCGTAAAAATGACTTTAACTTAGAGTCGGATCCAAGGTTCGGGTCCCGAGCTGGATGCGCTGAACACGTGGATAATTGAATGCTGAGTCAACGCGGGTTGACTGATGATCGTCAAAGCTGGAGGCGAATCCGTCATCTTGGATGAGTCTGTTGGGAATCACTTCCTAATTCTCGTGAATATTATCACGAAATGTGCCGTCGAACCTTCCGGGTAACATTTAAAAAAATATTTCAAAGCGGAAAACATGTTAACCGTACAACGGATCGAACATCGGATAATAACCAAAAATCAAGATCTGATAAATATTAAGTAATTTAATATTCAAAAATCATTATTAATAATCTAGTCTATAGGAAATAAATAGTCCCGTGAATATAGGAGGCACGGAAGAGTCGGAGCAGTGCTCTGTTTCCGAAGCCGGAGCTCCGGGTCTACATTAAATAAAGAGCCGGATTAATCCGGCTCCGGGTGTTTAAAAAAAATTAAAGCTCAACGGCTCTATTTTGTGAGCCGTTCGATCGCGCAATCCAATGGCCACGATCATTTGACCGTTGCCCAACGGCTCCTTTGACCAGATTCCAAAAACTTTCTGCAATTGCAGAAAGTACCCCTGCATTTTTTACCGTTGGAATTAATTACACCAGTTTACTCGATTCTCTCCACTTTTTTCCCTATATAAACCAACACTTTACTCCCGTTTTTTTCACACAACTCCTTCTCTTCATCTCATACTCTGTCAACTCGCCCAAGCTCTCGAAAATCCAATTTTAGTCTATAGTTTAGTTATCTTATAAGTATATTAATACTCTCTTAGTTTAGTTACTTATATAATTATTATACAATATTATTAGCATAATATATAGTTTAGTTATCTTAATAGTTACTATATATTATATAGTTTATTTATTATAGTTTAATTTTTGTTGTTGGTTTAAATTAGTTTAGTTATATTTAAAAAAAAATAAAAAATTAGTGTAGTTATAGTTTATAATGTCTAGTTCTGATAACCGTTCTCGAGGCCAAGATACTCGCCAAGGAAAAGGACGGGCCGGTTCCGAAACCGGGTCTGTTAGTAGTGTTCTGGTACAAAATCATACATATTATGGCGGTGTTATAAACCAACAAAATGCTCCCGGTTTCTCTAGTCTACCACCGCCACCGATTCATCCTCAATATGATACCAGTGGTGCGTCGGTCCGAACCAACAATTACTATATGCTCAACAATTCGGCGGATTTACTAACTTACTTCGAAATACCACAGTTACTATTCCGGAATGGTCGAGCGAGCAAGAGGCATATAATGCCCAACTCCAACGACACCAAAACCAAGACGCTTCGCCATCGATGAACTACAGAGGAGACGACGACGATCCCGATTACGACGAAAGAGCCGAAGGCGGCGGCGATGATGATCGTGACGATGATGGCGATGGTGATGAAGAAGAGGAACTTCCGCCGCTTTCGCCGGCGGCTCGAGGTCGTGGTCGGCCCCCCATTCCACCGCCGTCAAACCGGGCACCGACAACTACAAGAAAGAGGAAGGCGTTAACATCTCCGGTTTGGCGAAACGACTTCGAGGCGCTATACATATGGGATCTGTCGACGGGCAAAGAAGAAAGATTTGGGAAATGTCACACATGCGGAGTAGTAAAGCCGGCTCATCCAAAAAATCACGGCGTCTCGTACCTCAAAGACCACACCAAAGTGTGTAGAAAGCGCAAGCAAGTGGAGGAGGTAAGTCGCTTATCTGATCTTTTTTATAGACAAGCGCTCGCTAGATTTATCATACGCGATGGTTTACCGATATCGTTGTGCGAAGGAGAAGTTTTTAATGATTTTTTAATGCTCGTCGCCCCGATAAACTACCGGTATGTATCGCATCATGTAACTAGAGAAACAATTATTCAATTTTATGATGAGCAAAGAGTCGAGTTACACAAATTATTTCCAGATGCGTCGTATAAGTTTGCTTTAACCTCGGATTGTTGGAAAGGTCATGCTAACGACGATTACATTTCCGTTGTAGCTCATTTTATTAACGATAATTGGAAGTTAGAAAAACGTATTTTAGGATTCAAACCGATGCGTGTTAGGCATACCAGGATTAACATTGCCGGGGCTATATTGAATGTGTTGAGTTTTTGGAACCTTACCAATAGAGTAGTTTCGATTACATTAGACAATGCTAGCCCCCACAATATATTGTCGTCGATACGTTAAAGCAAAGTCTTTATAATTTCCGGGCCAATTTTTTTCATCAAAGATGTGCATGCCATATTATCAATTTGATTGTTCAAGCAGGCTTAAATAGAATTTCGCCAAACATAGATAGAATTCAGAATGTCATTATATACATAAAATCATCTACTATGCGCACGGTATCTTTGACTGACTATTGCTGGGAGTATCACAAACAAGAGAGAGTGTTCCAACCGGACATGCCGATCCGTTGGAACTCGACCTATTTGATGTTGGAGGCGGTCATACCATACAATGAGCTTCTTACAAACTGGTTCAACGGACAAGAGCACACGGACCCGGACGACTTCCTCGAAGAAACCGATTGGATGATGGCTATCCAATTCTAGGCTTTTCTATCCCTTTTTTATACTAATACCGTTACTTTATCTCATGTTTACCAACCTACATCACATTTAGCTTTAGCTTGCATTTTTGATATTATCGTTCATTTTGATAAAGCAAAACAAAACCCTTTATTTGCAAGCATTTTGACACTGATGATTGATAAGTTTAGAGTTTATTGGAAGCATATTCCATTTTTGTTTTGCGCGGCTATAATCATAGATCCTACACTAAAGCTCGGTAAATTACAGGCGATCTTGGCAATGATGCGACAATTGACGGGAGATTCATACCTTGACGAAGACTATCTAGACGCGGAATTGAAGATGAGGCTGCTTTACAAGGAGTACGAGACTAAGTTTTACGAGAACTTGGAGCTACAAGGAGACACGGACAATATCCCGACGCCGCCACCGCCGACCAACGCACCCGGAGTGCCCTATGATTCTACGCATCGGGTGTTCTACAACCTTACTCATATCGGAGGGCAAAGTGGATCGGTAGCGTCACCAACGACGTCAAGTCTAGCGTCATAACATAGCGGTGCAAGCAATAGTAGTCCCGGAGTCCGTCGGCCCCGAAGAGGAAGTCGCCAAATTATCAACAAGTACGACGTCTTTTGCAACCTTCCACCGGCACCGTGTCCCGCCGAAGGCATCGACATACTTGAATGGTGGCACGTAAATCGTCACGAGTACCCGGTTTTATCATTGGTCGCTCGAGACATTCTCACCATTCCGGTGTCCTTGGAGGCGTGTTTCTCGTTGGCGGGACGGATGTTAAAGCCTCGGCGTAAGTCAACAAAGTCGTTTTTGGTCGAAATCCTTATGCTTTCCAAGGATTGGATTTTGGCCGAAAAACGACAACAAGATAATCAATTGATAGAAAACGAATTGTTAGACAATTTCAACGAGCTTAATGTAGCGTAATCGGTTTGTATTTTTACGTTTAATTTTGTTAGCTTAATAAAATACCTTAGGACGCTCTTTCCTCGCCCGAGTCGCACCCGTTCGGGGGGCTCAGAGAGGCTTTAATGAGGCCCATTATTTCTCTTATCATTTTTCTCTATCATATAATATTTAGTTATTTACACTTATATTATTTGAAATTTGAAATTCAAACCCGTTAAAAACGTAAAAGTACAATTTGAAATTCAAAATTCAAATTTAAACTCGTTAAAACCGTAAAACTTTACAAGTTTACGTTTTAAATTAATAAGGACTAAAACGCAATAAAAAATTATTCGAAAACTAAAAACAAAAAGAACCCGGAGCCGGATTAATCCGGCTCCGGATAAAAAAAATTTTAAAAAAATGCCGCACGGAGATCCTTTCCGATCTACATTCGCGGGACTAGAAATAAATAAAAGCAGTAAATGGTTGCATTTATTAACCCAATGCATAAGGCCGTACCTCAGTGTGAGGACTTCCGGCTGCGTGTTCTAAACTTGGCAGAGCTCCGTCGTTGCTGAGGGAAACTCCCGCAATCTTCCGGGATATTCTTCTGGATTCCTCGTACTGAAGCGTGGGCTTCGCCGGCAGAATTCATCGCAAACTTTAACTGATAGTTCTGTTGAAGCTTCCAGAGAACAACGTCTCTTAAGCCGAACCAGAAAATGAGATCAATAGAAAAATTCGCAGACTCTAAAGGAGAGAGAGAGTTCGAATTTTGCTTTGGGAAAGGTGTGAAAATTTTGTAGAATGAGCTCCCTATTTATAAGCTCAGACTGTAACCGAATTGGAGAAATTTCCTCCCTTATTTTTGAATTTAAAAAAATTATTTATTTCAATCCAATGGTCTAGATTAAATCTTATATAAATCCAAGGCATATAATTAATCAGGGATTTAATTAAATAAGAAAAGCTTAGTAAAATAAAAAACCAATCTTATCCACTTACTATAAAATTCAATATATATATATATATATATATATAATAAATTTTGAAAATCAGTTATCTAGATCCAACGGTTGAGATAAAGCTTAAACCGATCCAATGGACCAAATTGATTCAGGATAAAATCAAATACCCTAAGACTTGGTAAAAGCCCTAATTCGATTTTATCTTTTTCATTAATTAGAAAATTATATATTATATATATTATTAATTAATTTCCAATCCGACGGTAAAGATTAAATCTTAAACCGATCCAACGGATACAAATAATTAGACCAAATTTGAAACCCCTAAGCTTGGTCACCAAGCTATCAAATTCGAATTAGGGTTAGGTCAAAAATCAATTATCTCAATCCAACGGTTTATATTAAATCCTAACCGATCCAATGGGTTAAATTGATTTTAGGGTTTTTCTCAAATACCAAAACATTTACTACTTATGCCGCAATTATGGAAAGTCCAAAACTAATTCAACGTGTGAATCAGTTCCACTATCCAAGGAATGAGCTTCATTCGATTTACACATATAAATATATATAAATAATTATTAATAAAGATATAAATAATTAAATCCAAATAATTAAATTATATTAATATCTACTGATCTCAATATCACACATTTAAATGTCATGGTGCAACACCAACATTTAAATTTGTGACCCGTGATTTAGATTCATAGTTTACCGAAACAATCACAAACTTAGAAATTCTCTAAATCACAAACCGTACGTTGAAACGATTCGGTTCCAAAAACAAAGTTTCTTAGAATTTAATTTCTAAGAACTTTCATGTGGACAGAAAATCTAAATTCTACTTTCTTTGGTTAGTTAATTTTGGTTACCAAGATATGGTACTTTTGCCACGCTACTGATAAAACTATCTGTTGTTTGACGCAGACTTCAGTTTTATAAATCTTGCCAAATGATTAAACATCTCAAAATGTTCTTATCACGTATGTATCATTCGTTACAAAGCTATCGTGGGGACCATGGACTCGTATCACTTAAGCTCCAACGAACTCTTAGGGTGTTCGTCAAACCTCGGTGTTATTCCACTACAAACCCGAGTTTGCACTCTTTAGTGATACAGTATATATTATTCCCTTTATAACAGCAGGGTGTCCATTGATACATTCAAATTCGGGTTATTGATTTTTCACTTGCTGATCCACACATGAGCAGACGTTTTTTTTACCTTTTTGCCTCTCATTGCATTTTCCTCCATGACTCAGACAGTAATATCATGAGTAACCCACTTCTGGTTTTGATTCATAAGTTGCGCACGAGTACCTCTCGCTTCTCACCACCGACAACTAAGGGAATCATCATGACTCTGTGTGATGCCCATGTTTATGACCAAGCCACCCTTACTGTTGACTATTATGTTCCCAAAATGATAGTGTTGAGAACAGTAGTAACAATGTGTTCTTTAACGGTTAAACTAAAGAAAAATCAAGTCAACATCTCGGACGCAAGATCAATCAGGACTTAGATCGAATCTCCATTTGATCATCTACTAGTGACTCAACTCCAAGTTATCAGTGACGGTTTTATATGATAACTTCCGGAGTTTAAGTCAGGTCTAGTCGAGTATGAAGACACTTCATATTTAATGCACTTCTAGTGAGTGTGACACACACTAAATCCAGAATAGGATTATATCACTTAGTCACATTAAAGACCTTATTCGATTAATGGGCTCCCACCCAATTAATCAGGTCACGGACATTTTAACTTCATTTATTATGATTATTAATTCTTCCTCACATTGACTCGGTTGTGATAGTAATAACATAATTGCATCCTTTATGAACTAAGGAACAAACATTCTATTTTACTCTACCAGAAACTATAATAAGATTAACATAATAAGCACCATCTTTTATTCAACGACTTGTCATAATCTTTTACAAATATGTTAAATCAGCTTGTTTAAGGACATATGTCCAACAAAGTCTTCGGGCTGGTCTTGGCGATCCTTGGCGAACTTCCTTCCTTGGCGAGCTCATCGTCGGGGCGAAGTCCTTGTCTTGGCGAAGTCCTTGTCTAGCTGAACTCCTGTCTTGATGAAACTTCGAGATGTTCTTGATGATTCTTCGTGATTTCCCTCCCTTGGTTCCTATGGTGAGGGAAGACCTGCAAAAAAGGATAGATCGGGCCCGTGCCCTGTCACTTATGGTTGGGCGAGGCTGCCTACGTATCTCAGTTTAAGAGAATCAAGTCTTACGTAGTTCAGGGTTAGTGATAAATGGCGGGTGAATGACGATGTGGTTTGACTCGTCGGAAGTGCCGATGTTGGCAGTGCGGGGGTGACACTTGGCCAAATGGCAAGGTTATTACCGGCGAGGGATGCTCCTTGTTGACCTCGTAGGTCTTGGCGAGCTCGTTATGGCGAGGGCCTTGACCTGGCGAGGGATGCTCTTTATCGACCACGTAGGTGTCTGCGTCCAGGCGTTGACCTGGCAAGGGATGCCTCTTGTCGATCTCGTAGGTTTCCGCTTCCACGCGTTGACTTGGCGAGGAATGCCTCTTGTCGACCTCGTAGGTGTCTGCGTCCACGCATTGACCTGGCAAAGGAAGCCTTCGTCGACTCGTCGAACAACCCTTCTCAGGCAAAACTCAATCCCTTGACTAATCCCAACTCTTATTTAAGCCTTTTCTTCTAACGGAGTAGGCGAATTTTGGAGAGAGAAAGCAGAGAGAGAAGCTCTGAAGGCAATTGTGAGTGAGTGTGGAAATGAGGAGGAGAAGACTTCTATTTATAGGAAAACCAACTCCCTATAATTGCACATGGCGGGCCTGCGAATTTTGGCCTTGCCTGAGGGGCTTGCCGCGACTCCTTGCCACGTTGAGGGGTTCGCCTGTGCTCCATAGCTCATCTTTGATGTCTTCCGCGTGTCCGCAAGCTTGTATGTTGAGTCTGGCGGAATCTGGGGGACTTCCTAGGCGTCTTCGTAAGCTCGGATCTCCTCGTCAATTGTGAGTTATCCCTTCTTCAAGCTGTGGTGAGGTGCTCGACAGGGCAAGGGGCTTGCCAGGGCGAGGGGCTCGTCGGGGAGACCTCGCCAGGAAGCTCATCACGGCGAGGTGTTCGTCAGGGCAAGGTACCTCGCCAGGAGGTGCCTTTTTTATCAAGGGCTTTGTCTTCTTCGTCTTCTTAGCTCCGGGCCTCGCCAATGTCGTGGTTCGTGGGCCTTAGGTGTTCGCCTTCGTCGGTGGGCGTTGACTTTCACTGATGGGCTTTGACTTTTGCCAAAGGGGCCCAATTTTTATAAGTTCCGAAAAATGCAAAAAATAGTTACAATTCAATATCTATTTTATTTAATCAATTCAATATCAATTTCAATTAAAACATGAAAATGACATTTTGATTTGTCTGTTTGAAATCTTCCAAACATTGCAGGAGAGATGCTATGATGAAATAGAATAAACAAATGCAACCAATTCATATGTAATTATACTGAATGTTGATGCAGAATATTGGATCAAACACTTGAGCAGCCGATTCCTCGTGTTGGACCAGGCCCAATGTCGTTTTGTTGACTTTTGTAAATTTTGGGCTTGGGCTCTTGGCACTTTTGAGTCAAACGGACCCTCCACTAACCCAGGATCAGCAATACGGGGCAATCACCTCTACCTGTTGCCGAGAGGCCAGGGCTTGGTCTGGCCTTCAGGTTCGGGACGCCAAAAACGGACGTGGCCTTTGCGTAGGGAAGATCGCAGTGTTGACTTTTCAGTGAACCCTGGTGGACCTGACCATCGACCTGCGCCACTGACCCTGATCTGGGTCATACGGTCTATCCGCAGAGTCAATATATTTGCCAGAGATACAAGACCGAGGGATAGAACGAGCAGTTCACGGATCTTGAACCTTAGCAGGGAGAGTCTTAGATCATGCAAGAATTTTCTCCAGGGCTTCCGCTCTATGTGAACTTCTCCGCCGTTCGGACCTTCGAATAATTCCCGGTGGTTAGAACCCTCGACCTGTATTTTGGGTCCTGATACGGGTCCTCGGTCCATCCGCGAAGTCGGTATATCTGCCTGGATAATGGACTGGGGGATAGCATGAACACCACGTAGAACAGAACCTAGCAGGGAGGATCGTAATTCGTGCCAGAAATTTCCTCAGGGCTTCCGCTCTAGTTGGATTCCTCGCGCTCAGAACCTGGGCAAAACAACACCTGAGATCAGGGAGAACAGGGGGTACCCACTGATTCGCTCCGACGCTCAACATTAGAGTGATATTTGAGGGGGAGGCAATTTTAGAGGGATTGAAGAGTGTTTAGAGAGAGTTTCCTTGAGTAAGAATGAGTTACCATTTAACTGAAACCAGAGCTTCTATTTATAGGGGAGCCAGAGGACTAAAATGCGATTATAAATTACTCCGGGAGGCCCTTCGGGAAATATTATATAATTTTTTGGGTCCCCTGGGCGTGGTCGATCAAACGCTGCAAAAAGCGTGGCCAACAGACGCCGGACGTGCCCTCACGCGCTGCGATTGCATAGGACGCGCTGCCAGATGCGCGCACGGTCTGCTGACGTCAGCCCTTTTGAGGGCTTATGAGTGCGCGTGACGGAGGCTGGAGATGCTTGGCTGCACGTGGGGCCATGTGGCAGTGCGTCCGAGCGCATGCTGGGCCTGTGGGGCCCACCGGAGGTGCTCCTAGCCCGTTTAGGGCTTCCGGGAGCCTTCCGAGGCCATTTTTTACGAACTTTATGACTTTTTTTAGTATCTTGATATTTTGGGAACAACTGGAGACTTTGCGAAACGGACATCCGGTTAATATTTTGGGCTAAAATTGATCTTAATTAAAAAAAATAACTTTCCTTTTATTAATTTATCAAAAATCAATTACGTAAAATACCCATAACATTAATCCTCCAGTTTCGCGGGAATTTTTAATTTTTGGGAAACAATAAATAGAGGGTGGGACCTTTGATTCGGATTCACAAAGTGCTCATCCTGGGGAATAGTAAAAGGTACGATTTTCTTCAAATTCCTTAACTTTTGTAGCGGGTAGTTTTTTTTTTTTAATTCCATTTTTTGCATTGGGTCAGTTATTTTGTCGATTAACTTTACCGTTTCACGAGTCTCGCTTCAATTTTCGAAAAAACAAAGTTTCAGAGCCGAGTTTCAAAACCGAGAGACTTTCTCTCTTTAAAACCCACAGGCGAAATGGAGAATCTCACCGTAGCTTCCTCGCCGGAGAAGACCACCCTCGTGACCGGCTTGGTGAGGCGAGCTCAGTGAGGTCGGTGGTGGCCCTTGGTCGGGCGGAGGAGCGAGAGGGTTCGAGGTTAACCCCGTGCGAGTCGGGCGAGCTAAGGCTCGCTTGCGGCGGCGCTGTGGGCTCCGTCGTTGGTGACGGGTGGTAGCAAGAGGGCCAGGGCTTGACGGCGACCAGTTCTGTGCCAGTGGGTCACGTCGGCGAAGGCGGAGGAGCTCGGCCAAGTTCGGGCTTGCGCGGATTTAGCCCTCATGGGTCTGGTGGAGGCGCGCTCTTCGTGGCCGGTGCTGCGGGGTTCGTCGTCGATGGCGATAGGCGGCGAGATGACCAGAGGGCCTAGGTGAGCAGGTCTCGTGCCTCTCGTGCGGGTTTGTGGATGATCCGGTCGCTCTAGCTGTTGGCGGTGGGCTCGGGGTGGCCAGGGAAAGGTCCCACAGCGGCCGATGGTTCAGGGCAACCTCGGGGGTGGTGCCGATTTCCGGCGCTGTGGCTGTGGCGGCGTCGGCGAGCCCGGATTTGCTTCGGGTATGTGGGGGGAGCTCCGACCGGGCTCGATTACGCTTCGGTAGCCGCGGATCGTCTCCGAGAGGGGTCCACCGTTGTCGTGGTTCTCTGGTGTCTTCGGCGGGACGGTCCTTAGCCAAAGAAAGTTTCCGAGGGTGGATTCCGGCGAGCTTTACGGTAACTTCCAACTTTTGGCGGGCCCGCCTATAGGGGGCTCGGGCAACAGTAGAATCGGCGAGAACTATGCCGGACTGGTTTGCCTGTTGGCTCGAGAGTGGGTCTAAGACCCCCCCGGCATAGATGTAGATACTAATAGGGTTGCCGCAGGTACTGGTCATGGGGCCGATGACGTAAATGGATCAGGTCATAGTGCCAGCATAGCATGCGGGTCATGCCCGATTTTTTATCGAGTTGTCAGGAGGAGGACTGGGCCCGCTTGGGGTGAGCGTGGCCATTATCAGTCTCATTCCTCTTCGTATTTTTCGAACGTTGATGTTCCGAGCGCTGTCACCCCGCAGGAGCTTAGGGCCTTTCCTCGTACTGAGTGTCGTGTGCCCCATTGGAGGGGGTGGTGCATAGTCAACCTCGTGAAGGGATAGTTGCGGTCCCCTTAGAGAGCCTTCGGCTAGGTTTTTCCTTGCCGATTCCTTCTTTATTGGAGCAGCTTCTGGTGTCGCTAGGTTTCCATCCGCTTCAGGTCAGCCCGGACGTCTTGTGGTACACCGACGAATGTTCTCCGTTCTCCCTTCTCGGAATGACCAGGGAATTGAGAACTGGATTACCCCTCGACCAACTTGGGGTTTCAGAGTTGGGCCTTGGGTCCGAGTTTATACCCAGACTGGTAGAGTCGGTGGGTGTGGGTCCCGAGCATCTACTTGGGATTTGCTCCTCAGAAATTCAGAATCCCTCGACCGTATTTGAATTCGGCAATCGGGGATCAGGATCTCGTCTGCTTTTTTATGATGGGATCTGCCATTCCCTGGCGCTTTGCCTCTTATTTAAAAAGGTCGACTAGGATACAGTCGGGGTGGATATCTTCCCGGGACTCGTCTGAGTCGCCTCCGGAACCCTAATGAGAGGTCGGCTTTTGGCTTGGTCTTTCCCATTTCTGACCGGTATCGATTGCTCGTCTTTATTTATTTACTCTGTGTAGGCTTCTGACATAATTGTTTCTTTTTGCAGATATCGATTGGTCGCCGGGTCCGCCGGGCGGCGAGAGGTCCCAACGCGCCCAACGCGAACTTCCGTGGGGGAAACATGACTTTCCCAGCGGGCATGGCCTTCCCACCAAGTGTGGCGCTTGACCCTGAAACACCGTTCTTGGCCCTCGGGCCGCCGCACGGTTACGCCCCGGCGGCTGCGTCCACGTATCCTGGTTACGCCCCGATGGCCGGGGCTCCGCAGATGGTAGGTTTGCTGATTTCTTCTAATATTTTGTTTTTCTTGCGCGAGTTCAGATCCGTTTCTGATAACGTTTTGATTTTCTCCTCTGTGCAGGCGCCGCCGCGTTACAGTCAGCGTGAGTTAGGCGAGGCCAGCGGCGGATACGCGGGAGGATTCGCTCCTGTTGCTCCGCCTCTTCACGAGGCGCCTTTTTTCCGCGGTCGGACGGGCTCTGCTGAGGTGGAGCTGAGGGAGGCCCGCTTCTAGTTGGAGGTTTCACGGAATTAGACTGCCCTTGCCTTGCGGCTCTTGCGCGAGGCTCTGGAGAGGCGCGAGAGCATCATTGCGGACTCATCTCGCGCCCAGGCCGATTCTTCCCACTATTCCTTGCTGCTTGGCGAGGCTCAGAACCGCCTAGCTACCAGGAAGGCCGAGCTAGCACGCTCGTATGAGTTAGCTGATTGGCGGGCAGCTGACACGTCGAAATGGAATGGCTTCGTGGGGTGTTTCCTCGATATCGTCCGGGTGAACCCGGGCATTTACCTCTCTACATCATTCGTGACCAATCATTTCGTCCCATTGGAGGTACAGGCTTTATTGGCGTCTTTTATCGCTTTCATCGCTCCTCGTGGCCCGATTATGAACCTTTGTTTGGTCGGGATCTCCTTTTGTGTGGGCTTCTTCCCCTCGGTGGTTGCCAGCGGGGCCAGCAGGATCGCCGGAGGTGGTTACGCTATGCCGCCAGTCGACACCTGGGCCTGGGTGGTCAGGGAGCAAAGGATGTGGCTGATGAAAAGGACGGCGGGGACGGCGATGACGACGAGGCGTGACCCGACGAGCCTTCTTGCTTATTAACTTTTTGTAATAATCGTACCATATATTCTGTTGGACATGTGTCCTTAAACAAGCTGTTTTAAACCCATTTGTAAAAGATTATGACTTGTCGTTGAATAAAGATAATACTTATTATGTAAATCTTATTATAGTTTTTGGTAGAGTAAAATAGAATGTTTGATCCATAGTTCATAATGGAATGCAATTATGTTATTATCATCACACCCGAGTCAATGTGATGAAGAATTTATAATCATAATAAATGAACTTAAATTGTCCGTGACCTGATTAACTTGATGGGAGCTCATTAACCTGATTAAATTGTCCGTCACTGATAACTTGGAGTTGAGTCACTAGTAGATGATCAAATGGATATTCGATCTAAGTCCTGAGTGATCTTGAGTCTAAGCTGCTGGCTTGATTGTTCTTTGATTTAACCGTTAAAGAACACAAAATATTACAGCTGTTCCCAACAATATTATTTTGGGAACATGGTAGTCAGTAGTAAAGGTAGCTTGATCATAGATATGGGTATCACACAGCTCTCTTCAGAGTCAAGATGATTCCCTTAATTGTCGATGGTGAGAAGTGAGAAAGACCCATGGCCAGCTTATGACTCGTAATCATAAGTGGGTCGCTCACAATATTATCGACTGAGTTAAGGATGAAAATGCAGTGAGGGGCAATACGGTAAAACCACCTGCTCATGTGTGGATCATAAAGTGAAAGATCAATAACCCGAATTTGATTGTATCAATGGACACCTTGCTATAAAAGGGAATAATATATACTGTATCACTAAAGAGTGCAGCCTCGGGTTTATAGTGGAATTACACCGAGGTTAACGAACTTCTAGCAGTTCGTTGGAGCTTAAGTGATATGGGTCCATGGTCCCCAGGATACGTACGTGATTAAATATACGTTTGTTTAATCATTTGACAGGATTTATAAAACTGAAGTCTGTGTCAGATTTCGGATAGTTTTACCGCGGCAAAAGTACCAAAGTTTGGTACCGGAAATTTAACTGTCAAAAGATGAATGAATTGAATTTTGTCATCAACTGGAAAGTTGTAGAAAATTTAATTCTGTGCAATTTATCTTTTGGAACCGAGTCGATCCGACTGACGGTTTGTGATTTTTAATGAGTTTAACATAAAGTTTGGGTTACATCAATTAAATCACGTGTCACAAATAAAATGGTGGGTTTGTCCCACGACATTTTATTGTGTGATATGAGAGAGAAGAAATTATAATATAATTTAATTATTTGGATTTAATTATTAATAGGATTTATTCCAGATTATTAATAATTAATTAATAATTAATAGATTTATATTATATATAATTAATATATATTTGAGAGGTCGCACGCAACGTTCAAGCGTGACCGAAAAATATATGGAGATTGTTTTTTAAACAATCAGATTCATATATATCTTTTTATATATTAATATATATATATATATATATATATATATATATATATATATATATAAAGAAGAAAATAAAAAAAGGCTGCATGGGAGTGCGTGTCGCACAAGACAAAACCAAATTCATCACGCGTGAATTTGTTATGCCTCTGTTGCATATTTGCGGCAGAAGTACCTATTGTTTAGGTACTTGAGATAAAACGTTGAAATTAATTTAATCCATTGGATCGGTCTAGATTTAATCTTCACCGTTGGATTAGGAATTAATTTATTATATAAATAAAAAGGGATTTCGAATTTTAGACTTGTTTACCAAGTCTTGGTATTTGAATTTTTCCCAATTAATTTAATCCATTGGATCGGTCTAAGATTTAATCTTAACCGTTGGATTGGAAATTAATATTTTATTTATTTAAAAGGGGATTTCGAAATTATTAAATAATGATAAACTTGGTTACCAAGTTTGGTGGTTGAGAATTTCTCTCAGTCATTCTAATCCATTGGATCAATCTAGATTTAATCTGGACTGTTGGATTAGATTTATTTCATTATTTAAATTCGAAATTAATCCTAGGATTAATCTGAGCCATTGGTTTTCGACTAATCAGATGATCCGGATGGAGGGAATTTCTCTCAGGTGGTTGGAATTGAACTCTATAAATAGGGAGCTCATTTCACACGTTTCTTCACACTTCAGAGCTCAAAATTTCGTGACCCCTTATTAGGGGATGCGAAAATTGACTCTTCTCTCTCCCCCCGGTTCGGCTTTGTGAGATCTTTTCTCCGGTAGCTTCAAAAGAACCATCAGTTAAATATTTGTCAGAGTCCTGTCATCGAAGCCCACGCTTCGGTACGAGGATTCCAGGAGAATATCCCGGAAGATCACGGGAGTTTCCCTAGCACCGGCGGAGCCCTGCCAAAGTCAGAACGCGCAGCCGAAAGTCGTCAATGAGGTACGGCCTTATGCATTGGGTCAATAAATGCAAAATTTCTTTTATTGTATTTATTTATTTTCCATAGACATTAGATTTAATAATGTTGTTATGAAATTAATTGTGGTAATTAAATTGCCAATTATTAATCCGATCGCTTTATCCAAATTACTCGATGTCAATGCGTTGTTACGGAGTAACTATTCCGACTTAAAATTATTTTAAAAGTTACCCGGACGGACTGATGAGAGCGGAATATTCGAGGTAATTTGGACGGGACGTTAAACGTAATTTTTAATGAATTTGCAATCAAAGCTATTTCGTTATTTTAAAGGAAAATTGGCATATTAGCAGATCCGATTTCCAATAAATGGTATCGGAGCTAGATGCGATTTCCAACAATTGGTATCAGAGCCCGTGTTCGTGGATAAATAATTACGTAATTTAATTTAGGGTTTTAAATGATCGAATTATTTGATGAATTATTAATTTTAAAATTGAAATTTTGAATTTCTGGATTTTTAAAATTAATTTAAAATACCCGATCCTAAATATTTGGAACGGATATGAATTAGGGTTACTTTTTCGTAACCCTAACCAATCGGCCAGGGCCGAATGGGCAAAGCCCAGGGCTGTTTGCACAGCCCTGATGGGCCAAAAATCATGCTGGGTTCACTGAGCCTGGGCGCCATGGTTGGTGCTGTCCCAGCCCATTCCAAGGGCTGGGCATGTCCTAATCCGCGGACACGTGGGCCCGGGCTTAAGCCCGGATGACCCACGTGTTTATTTTGTTTATTTTTTTTAAATAAAGGATCGGATTATTAATCCGACCCAAAACCCGTGGAGTAATTTTATTTTTTGAAATTGAGATTTATGAATTAAAATTAATTATGGTTGATTAATTAATTAAAATTAAAATATGGATGTTATTTTTGATAAATAACATTGTCTTATTTTAATTAAATTAAAATATGGATGTTATTTCTTGATAAATAACATTGTCTTATTTTATATTATTCATAAATTAAAATATGGATGATAATTCTTTTTAGAATGATATCATTGGCTTATTTTATATTTCATAAATAATTATTAATGGCTTCAATATGAATGATAATTCTTTGAGAATAAGTATCATTGACATATTGGTAAATTCATCATAGATATAATTTGTTAGAACCTATTTTTATAACATTGCGAATATAGCGTCTATATTTGTTGAACATTATTAATATGTCGGAATTGGAATAGATATAAATAATTGAGCAATAAAGAAGATTTATTTATTATTAGTCGGAAAAATCTCAACCGTACAATCTTGCCTAAGGAAGAGGGAATCAAAAGTGGGGCCGGTTCACCATCCACTTCTGGGTGACCGGTTAGGACTCCTCCCATCTACCTGGAGAGCGTACGTGTTGACCTATCACTACTGACAAAGTAATAAATAAATAACCAGGCTTATTAGCTATTACCTCGGTAATTATAATGCCTTAATATAAACCTTTTAATGTGACATTAAAAAGAGTTTATAATAATTTTTAAATAACTTAGAAATAAAAACGTTATTTTCTAAAAACAATAGCAAGTATAGAATAAAGTATAAAAGGTCTCCATTATTACTGTCACAAGGTCTGCTGACCACACCGCCTCGAGTCACCTTAGTGTGTCCATTCCCCAAGGAAGGTGTGCTTGTGGAATGTTTGACACCGTGATAGTTCCAAAAGAATATGGGGACGGAGGAATCTTGGAAATGGACCGCGAGTCACCCTAGTGTGACCATTCCCCAAGGACGACGTTTCCAAGAGGATCCCGAGAACCGAAAATAATGGGTTAAGCTTGCACGGAAGTTGGTGCTTCCCGACCGTCTATGGTGATAGTTAATAATCATGAGGAACTTTGGTAGTTCTTTGAATATTAATTGAGTTTATGACTAAAACTCAGTTTAACCAAACTACACGGTTGATACCACGAGTCACCTTAGAGTGACCACGACATTAAGGACGGCAACGATGTGTACAGACGGTTAAATTATCACGAAATAGTTAAAGGGTTTATTTAACGTTTTTCCCGGAACATGTTTGCATCATGTAACTATTTCAAACCTAAAATTTGAAACATTCTGTCTATAATAAAGTTTAATAAGTTTCTTATTCAATGCCAGTCTAAAATGTCGATCTCTAAAATATCATTGCTATCTAAGAATCTGATGTGTATTTTGTCAAGACAATATAAGTCTAAATAAGTGATTTAGTTCACTTATTGATTATTCTTTGTTCCTAGCCGGTATTTCCACTCGAAATTACAAGGGAGTAATTCGAAAGTTCTTTAACTTGGGAAATCGTTGAAAGGTAAACAATGATAAGATAATCACCCTACCCAAAGTCGATGATTGGTTAAGGTTGAAACTTTTGACTGAATCCAGGATTCAGAAGAAAATCATTAAAGTAAGTTTTACTATGTTAGTCAAAACATATTGGGATGATTATTTCAATTAAGGTAGTGGGAGCAAGTCGTTTATAAATAAAGCAAGTCGTTTATGTATATAGTAAAATGTTGTTTTCAAGAACAGTATTTATTATACCTGTGACTTACGTGGAAATTCAAGTGTCCACTTATGTAAACAAAGTTTTATCATTTTAGATAATTATAATTATCTTAAGAAATGATCTAGTTGTTTACATTGACTGTCCGGTGAAATGAAATAAAGGAGCTTTAAATGTCAACGTATATAAACAAGGATCTATCATTTTAGATAATAATTATCTTAAGAAATGATTTAATTGTTTATATGGAACGTTATGACAAATAAACGAACTGAAACCCTTATGAAATAATAAATGAATATCATGGATATGAAATCTAGGAAAAGGTTAAAGATTGAAAGTGATTGATCATACCTAAGGCATCTTCAATATAGTCATATTAATTTAGATAAGATAAACAGGATGGACCAATGCGTGAATTGTTTGTCAATTCCCTGCCTGTTTGAGAATCTTATCTAAAGGTTAAAGTGACTAAAAGACCATTTTTCTGTAAAAAAAAAAGGTCTAAGAGCCACAGTTCCTATAAAGCTTGTTCATACTTGGTGTATGTGGTCCATTATACAAGCTCGAGAAGGATATGAATACTTTATCTAATGATTGGCAAGTATTCAAAGTAATGGTATGCTTGCAATGTAAATTAGAACTTTTGTGAGTTCAAGAAATTTATTGCATGAACCGAGTTTTTTAATTCGATAAATCACTATTGGCTCTTCAGTTATTCTGGAAGGAATGAGTCTGAACTTTTAGTTCTATAATCTCGTAAAGGAGAAATAAACGGTTTCTAGCACACCAGCACAATGAGGTGTTGCAGAAAGTGGGAACTAGAACATTTTATAAATGATTAAACTGAAGGTAATCATTTTAATAATATTCATTTAGTGGGTACTTAGACAAGACATAGTATATGATCATATAAGAGAGTAGTCGTTTTACCAACGATAGTAGCTCTTTTGGAATATGATTATATGATAAACTATGAACCTCAAAGTAAAATAATACTAGAGGAATTGTCAGAAGACATAGTAATTACATGATCAACAACGACTGTTGAAAATCAGATTGAGGAAACCAAAGGTCCCAAATCAGAACTCTGGGTACTCAGACGTAGTGGGAGGTTCAATCATTAGATTGGACGCTACGAGCACCCGAAAGAGATAAACTTTGTCGTGTCGACAGTAACGTAGTGATCCTTTGACCTTTAACAAGGCAATAAAGGATACTGATCATGGGAAACTGCGGGAAGCGATGAACCAAGAAATAGAATCTATAGATTCTAACCAAGTCTGGAATCTTGTAGACTTACTGGATGGATTCAAACCCATTGGCTGTAGGTGGATCTACAATTGCAAAAATATGAATGGACGGGAAGGTTGAAACCTTCAAAGCTAGTTTAGTGGACAAGGGTTGAACCCATAGAGAAAGTATTTACTACGAGGTAACTTTCTCTTCAGTCGCTAAAGTCCATTCTGTCCATAGTCTAAAGTCTCATATATGAGATTTGATAGATGAAAGTCAAAACCGGTTCCTGAACGGGCACATTGACTAGAACATCTATATGGTGCAACCAGAAGGTTCGTGCAGAAAGATCAAGAAAGGAAGGTTTGCAGAATACTCAAATCCATTTATGGATTGAAGCAAGCTTCCAAGATCTAGGAATCGAAAAGTTTGATGAGATATCAAGACTTACAGATTCACTAAATATCATTGAGGTCCTGCATTTATTAACTCAATGATGAAAAACGTGGTGGTTTTCCTTGTGATATACGTCGACATACTTCTGATCGGAAACGATTGAAAAAGTTATCGGACGTGAAAGCTTGGTTACCTAGTAAATTCCAAATATGGGAATTGTTAGCAGATACCAATCTAACCCAGGTATGGTTCACTAAACAGCAGTGAAGAACGTTCTCAAGTATCTTCGGAGAACGAGAAACAATATGCTAGTGTTCAAGAAATTATCTGAATCCACTATGCTACACTGACTCAGACTTTATGTCTGACCGGGACTTGAGTAAGTCTACGTCGGGAGCAGTGTACACCCTTGTTGGTGGAGCGGTATTCTGGATATGCATAAAGCAATCCTGTATCGCAGATTCCACGATGGAAACTGAATATGTAGTAGCCGTGAGGCAGCTAAGGGATCAGTTTGGCTTAAGAATTTCTACACAGAGCTGGGAGAAATTCCAGGTGTATGATGGGTCACTAACGTTGTACTGTGATAACAGTGGCGCGGTGGCAAAATTATAAAGAGCCCGTAAACCATAACAAGATGTAGCATATAGAACGTAAATACCATCTCAGTATAGAGATTGTACGTCGAGGCGACGTAAGGGTTATGAAAATAGCTTTGAGAGACAAACTGGCTGATCCATTTGCCAAGACGTTGCCAGAGAAAATATTCAGGAGGCATCTGGAGAATATGGGTCTGAAAGACATGGGTCATCTTCTTTAAGTACAAGTGGGAGATTGTTGGACATGTGTCCTTAAACAAGCTGGTTTAAACCCATTTGTAAAAGATTATGACTTGTCGTTGAATAAAGATAATACTTATTATGTTAATCTTATTATAGTTTCTGGTAGAGTAAAATAGAATGTTTGATCCATAGTTCATAATGGAATGCAATTATGTTATTATCATCACACCCAAGTCAATGTGAGGAAGAATTGATAATCATAATAAATGAACTTAAATTGTCCGTGACCTGATTAACTGGGTGGGAGCTCATTATTCGGATAAGGTCATTAATGTGACTAAGTGACATAATCCTATTCTGGATTAAGTGTGTGTCACACTCACTAGAAGTGCATTAAGTGTGAAGTGTCTTCATACTGGACTGGACCTGACTTAAACTCCGGAAGTTATCATATAAGACCGTCACTGATAACTTGGAGTTGAGTCACTAGTAGATGATCAAATGGATATTCGATCTAAGTCCTGAGTGATCTTGAGTCTAAGCTGCTGGCTTGATTGTTCTTTGATTTAACCGTTAAAGAACACGAAATATTACAGCTGTTCCCAACAATATTATTTTGGGAACATGGTAGTCAGTAGTAAAGGTAGCTTGATCATAGATATGGGTATCACACAGCTCTCTTCAGAGTCAAGATGATTCCCTTAATTGTCGATGGTGAGAAGTGAGAAAGACCCATGGCCAGCTTATGACTCGTAATCATAAGTGGGTCGCTCACAATATTATCGACTGAGTTAAGGATGAAAATGCAGTGAGGGGCAATACGGTAAAACCGCCTGCTCATGTGTGGATCATAAAGTGAAAGATCAATAACCCGAATTTGATTGTATCAATGGACACCTTGCTATAAAAGGGAATAATATATATTGTATCACTAAAGAGTGCAGCCTCGGGTTTATAGTGGAATTACACCGAGGTTAACAAACTTCTAGCAGTTCGCTGGAGCTTAAGTGATATGGGTCCATGGTCCCATGGATAGCTCCGGAACAGATGATACGTACGTGATTAAATATACGTTTGTTTAATCATTTGACAGGATTTATAAAACTGAAGTCTGTGTCAGATTTCGGATAGTTTTACCGCGGCAAAAGTACCAAAGTTTTCATCAACTGGAAAGTTGTAGAAAATTTAATTCTGTGCAATTTATCTTTTGGAACCGAGTCAATCCGACTTACGGTTTGTGATTTTTAATGAGTTTAACCTAAAGTTTGGGTTACATTAATTAAATCACGTGTCACAAATAAAATGGTGGGTTCTTCCCACGACATTTTAATGTGTGATATGAGAGAGAAGAAATTATAATTTAATTTAATTATTTGGATTTAATTATTAATAGGATTTATTCCAGATTATTAATAATTAATTAATAATTAATTGATTTATATTAATATATATTTGAGAGGTCGCACGCAACGTTCAAGCGTGACCGAAAAATATATGGAGATTGTTTTTTAAACAATCAGATTCATATATATCATTTCACACTTTTCTTCACACTTCAGAGCTCAAAATTTCGTGACCCCTTATTAGGGGATGTGAAAATTGACTCTTCTCTCTCCCCCCGGTTCGGCTTTGTGAGATCTTTTCTCCGGTAGCTTCAAAAGAACCATCAGTTAAATATTTGTCAGAGTCCTGTCATCGAAGCCCACGCTTCGGTACGAGGATTCCAGGAGAATATCCCGGAAGATCACGGGAGTTTCCCTAGCACCGGCGGAGCCCTGCCAAAGTCAGAACGCGCAGCCGAAAGTCGTCAATGAGGTACGGCCTTATGCATTGGGTCAATAAATGCAAAATTTCTTTTATTGTATTTATTTATTTTCCATAGACATTAGATTTAATAATGTTGTTATGAAATTAATTGTGATAATTAAATTGCCAATTATTTATCCGATCGCTTTATCCAAATTACTCGATGTCAATGCGTTGTTACGGAGTAACTATTCCGACTTAAAATTATTTTAAAAGTTACCCGGACGGACTGATGAGAGCGGAATATTCGAGGTAATTTGGACGGGACGTTAAACGTAATTTTTAATGAATTTGCAATCAAAGCTATTTCGTTATTTTAAAGGAAAATTGGCATATTAGCAGATCCGATTTCCAATAAATTGTATCGGAGCTAGATGCGATTTCCAACATATCCATCTCTTATTAGAGCTTACGGCTCTTGTTTCGTCGTTTGTGGCGCCGGTTTTTGTATGCGCATTCAGGTGTGCTTTGTATATGTATGTAGGCACTCCTGACTGTTGTGGCTATTGAGTGGCCACTCATATATGTTATGTTAATCCGAAAGCGTTGATTTCTTTTGTGAGCTATTTTTTTTGCACGTCGGATCTCTGCTTGCTTTCTCTTTGACCGCTTCGTAGATAAGATTTAGCACCAAGCGATGCTTTGAGCGTTTGGATTTTGTAACTGAGTCAGCGCTATTGAGATCCTGGCCTTTCTTGGTCTTTTTGCCTGAGTTGCCAGGGTTCGGGACCCGACTTTTCTCGGTCTTTGTGTACTTGGGGCCAGGTCGCGCTTTGTTGAGCGCTAAAGGTCCTAGACTTATTACAAGTTGCGCATCGCTAAGCGCTCGGTTTCGGGCCGAGTGGAGATTTCGAGGAGGCTTAGTGTACTTGGGGCAAGGTCGCGCTTTTTTTAGCGTTACAGGGTCCTGGACTTATTGCAAGTTGCGCGTCGCTAAGTGTTGGGAATCACGTCTCGGATTCCGTGTAAATTATCTCGAATTGTACCTCCGAATCGTCCGGGTAACATTTAAAAAATTATTTAAAGCGGAAAAACTTGTTATCCGTTCAACGGTCCAGATATCGGATAATAACCATATAACAAGATCTGATAAATATTATGTAATTTAATATTCATAAATCATTATTAGTAATTTAGTCATTATAGGAAATAAATGGAAAGCAGTAAATGGTTGCATTTATTAACCCAATGCATAAGGCCGTACCTCTATTGACGACTTCCGACTGTGCGTTCTGAATCGGGCAGGGCTCCGCCGGTGCTGAGGGAAACTCCCGTGATCTTCCGGGATATTCTCCTGGATTCCTCGTACCGAAGCATGGGCTTCGCCGGCAGGACTCCGTCGCAAAATTTAAACTGATGGTTCTTTTTAAGCTTCCGGAGAACTAAGTCTCTTAAGCCGAACCAGAAAGAGAGATCAGAGAGAAAATTCGGAGACCCTGAAGGAAAGGGAGAGTTCGAATTTGTCTCTAGGGAGAGGTGTGAAAAATGTGTAGAATGAGCCTCCTATTTATATGCTCATACTGTAACCGAATTGGAGAAATTAATTCCCTCATTTCGAATTCTATATATTAAATATAATTAATTATTTCAATCCAATGGTCTAGATTTAATATTGGGCCCGTTTGGCACAGCTTAATTTTTACAAAAATTGTTTTCAGTTTTAGTTTAAAAAACAAACTGTTTTTGAAAAAAACCGGCAGGTGTTTGGTAAATTGTTTATAAAACCATTGTTGCTGGTAACATAAACTGATTTAGCGTTTGGTAAAAAAATTTATTTAAGCTAAAAAGACTAAAATAGACTAAAACCGTATTTTTGTTTTTAGAAAAAACCTAAAGCTACGAATTCTAGCTTTTACAATTCATGTACAAAAATTCAAAATCGATTTTGTGTTTTTTGGAAAAACAATTTTGCCAAACACCTAAAAAGCGGTTAAGTTTATTTTATAAACAAAAACAGGGCTAAATAAGCTGTGCCAAACGCACCCATTATCTAAATCCAATGGATATAATTAATTAGGGATTTAATTAAACAATAAAGATTTGGATAAAATCAAAAATCCAATCTTATCTTCTTATCTTTATAAAATTCGAATATATATATATATATATATATATATATATATATTAAAATTCGAATTCATATCATCTAGATCCAACGGTTGAGATAAATCTTTAAACCGATCTAATGGATCAAATTAGTTTAGGATAAAATCAAATATTAATAGATTTACTAAAAATCAAATTCGAATTTATCAAAAAACTATAATTCGAAAATAATATAAAATATATATAATTAATTAATTTCTAAACCGACGGTAAAGATTAAATCTTAGACCGATCTAATGGATATAATTAATTAGCTAAATTCGAAAATCAAAACTTGGTCACCAAGTTATTAATTTCAAATATATCAATATCTTAATCCAACGGTTGATATTAAATCATAACCGATCCAATGGATTAAATTGATTTTAGGGTTTTTCTCAAATACCAAAATATTTGGTACTTTTGCCGCAATTATGAAAAGACCAAAGTCTATCCATTCGAATGCATATGGTTCCACATTCCATGGCATAATTCGATTTCTACACATATAATATATATGAAAATATATTATTTACATATTAATATAAATCTATTAATTATTGATTAATTATTAATAGGGAGCTTAAGGTAACTAGCCATCTTAATGTTTTGAAATTGTTAAAATAGCCATTCTTTGGTTAATTTTGTGACATAGCCAATAAACCACATTAACCGATATAAAATGACTTATCTACCCTTATAATTAATAATAACTAATATTAAATTTGAATTAACATATTTATTTAAAATTTATTTTAATAATTAATAATTATTACGAATTTATTATAATTTTATTAAAAATTAATAAAATAATAAATTATGAAACAAATATTTAAATTCCAAATTAAAAAAAAAATCAAATATTTCAAATTTAGATTAAATTTTTTTTTTCACTTTTTCGAAATAAAAATTCAAATTTCTTAACAAACATTAATTCGAATTAACCATATTAATAATTTAAAACAATTTTAATTAAAAAATATTAACCAAATTAACCATTCGAATTAGCATACATTTACACGAATAAATACGAATAAACCAAAATAACATATATTTACAATTCGAATTAATATACATTAACACGAATAAACTAATAAACTTACATTTACATTCGAATTAACACACCTTTACAATTCGAATAAACACGAATAAATTACACGACAAAATAAGATAAAAAAAAATAGCCATTGAGCCAACACCGCCGTCCACGCCTTCCGACCCATCGCCGCCACGCTCCAACCCAATTCCCAATAACAGAGATTGAAGTTATCACCGTGGATTGCCGCCTTTTACAGGACCAGGTTCTCGGGTTACTTTGCCACCCTTAGCTTTAATGAGTTCCACAGTCTTGTAAACCTAGCGAAAGAAGCAGGAAACCAAAACTCTTCAACCACTAAGAACCAACTCTTAGGAATATAACCATTCGAGAGACACAAAGTAATCCAAGCTCGTGTAATCTATCTCACATCCTCATTTGCTATGCCGAAATGACCAAATCCCGTACCAATATCGTATTTGTCGACCCATAATCTGGAAACGTCTAAATATGAGCCTCGAGAATAGTTATATGTCAAATGATTTATCACGAAACTTATATTGATCAAGTTTCAGATAATCAAAGAAATTTATCCATCAGTGAGAACCCAGAAACATCTTACTGTATGTGAGTTTGATAACGAACTGTGAATCTTCCGGCCCATAACCAAGAAACGCGTTTGTGTAGCGCTCCTCCGGAATATCCCGCTTCCTCAGCAGTTTCATTCCCAGGCACTCAGTATAGAATCTTCAACAACCACATTCATTCAATACCTGACATTACTAGATATGAAAAAACATTGCAAAATCAGTGAAGTTGTACGAAAGAAACATACTTTATGGTCCAGACGGTTTTGCCGCCTTCTTCAAGACCTGACAAACAAAAATTGAACAAAAAAAAGTTTACAAAGTTGCAGAGAAAATAAAAAAATTAAACCCTAACTGACCTCCGCAAGCGGCGCCGAAAATCGGCGTGACGTCGGCCCAGACGGTGTCCTCGCCGGAGGGAATGGCGGAGCGTCCCGGCGCAGGGGAGGACGGAATTGACGGTGAGCTTGGCAGGGGTCGTCGACAGAGTCTGAGTACGGGGCTTCAGGAAGGAGAGAGGGGTCTTCGGAGGCTAGGGATCACTTTCTTCCATGCCTCGGCGAAGCCCGACTCGCTGGCCTCCGCCGATACCTCGCCGGAGAACGATCGAGCCGGCGTCACCAAGAGCTCGATTTCCCGATCACTGGGTCCACACACCGGAATCAAGCTCTCCAACATCAGAACGCACGTCCATCCCGCCGAGATTCGCGCCACCCATCTCATCGGAGAAGTTGTAGGTCGTAGGAGAGAATAAGGAGAAAAAAAGAGAGAGGGAGAAGAAAAAAAAAAGAGAAAAAGAGAGAGAGAGGTGTCGTAGGTTGGAGTTGAGAGAGAGTGAAAAAAAGAGAGAAAAATTTAAAATTTTAAAATCAGGTTCAATTTTACTCTAAAATTATGTATAATTAATAATAAATTAAAAGTATAATTAATTTAAAAATAAAAAACGAATTTTAATAGGTTAAGGGGCAATTTCAGTATGAATAAATTGGTTTTTAATGCCACATCATCCTGAGTGGCTATATTTGAAATTAAAATCATACGTTTGATAAATGTAAATTTAAACGTTGAAAGATGGTTATCTATTGTGATTTCTCTTATTAATAATATATTAATAATTAAATTCGAATAATTAAATTATATTAATATTCTCTTATCTCTATATCACACATTCAAATGTCATGGTGCTAGACCATCATTTAAATTCGTGATATTTGATTTAATTTCATAGTTTACCGAAACGATCACAAACTTAGAAATTCTCTAAATCACAAACCGTACGTCGAAATGACTCGGTTCCAAAAGCAAAGTTTCTTAAAATTTAATTTCCAACAACTTTCCTGTTGACAGAAAATCCAAAATTCTACTTTCTTTTGTCAGTTAATTTCGGTTACCAAGATATGGTACTTTTGCCACGCTACTGATAAAACTATCCGATGTCTGTCACAGACTTCAGTTTTAGGAGTCTTGTCAAATGATCTTAAAAACATTTCAAATGTTTTTATCATGTACGTATCATCCGTTACGGAGCTATCCTGGGGACCATGGACTCGTATAACTTAACCTCCAACGAACTGCTAGGGTGTTCGTCAAACCTCGATGTTATTCCACTATAAACCCGAGGCTGCACTCTTTAGTGATACAGTATATATTATTCCCTTAATTACAGCAGGGTATCCATTGATACAATCAAATTCGGGTTATTGATTTTTCACTTGATGATCCACACACGAGCAGGCGGTTTCTACCGTTATGCCCATCATTGCATTTTCATCCTTGACTCAGTCAGTAATATTATGAGTAACCCACTTATGGTTTCGATTCATAAGTTGCGCATGGGTACCTCTCACTTCTCACCACCGACAATCAAGGGAATCATCATGACTCTGAAGAGAGTTGTGTGATGCCCATGTCTATGACCAAGCTACCCTTACTGCTGACTATCATGTTCCCAAAATAATAGTGTTGGGAACAACGGTAATATATTGTGTTCTTTAACGGTTAAATCAAAGAACAATCAAGCCAGTAGCTCGGACTCAAGATCACTCAGGACTTAGATCGAATATCCATTTGATCATCTACTAGTGACTCAACTCCAAGTTATCAGTGACGGTCTTATATGATAACTTCCGGAGTTTAAGTCAGGTCCAGTCCAGTATGAAGACACTTCATACTTAATGCACTTCTAGTGAGTGTGACACACACAAAATCCAGAATAGGATTGTCACTTAGTCACATTAATGACCTTATACGATTAATGGGCTCTCACCCAGTTAATCAGGGCACGAACATTTTAAGTTCATTTATTATGATTATTAATTCTTCATCACATTTGATTATTAATTCTTCATCACATTGACTCTGTTGTGATAATAATAACATAATTGCATCCTTTATGAACTAAGGATCAAACATTCTATTTTACTCTACCAGAAACTATAATAAGATTATCATAATAAGCATCATCTTTATTCAACGACTTGTCATAATCTTTTACAAATGGATAAAATATCTTGTTTAAGGACACACATGTCCAATACTAAGCGCTCGGTTTTGTGCTGAGTGAAGCTTTCGAGACGACTTAGTGTACTTGGGGCCAGGTCGCGCTTTGTTGAACGCTACAGAGTCCTACACTTATTGCAAGTTGTGCGTCGCTAAGCGCTCGGTTTTGGCCTAGTAGAGCTTTCGAGGCGACTTAGTGTACTTAGGGCCAGGTCACACTTTGTTGAGTACTACAGGGTCCTGGACTTATCGCAAGTTTCGTTTCGCTAAGCGCTCGGTTTTGGGCCGAGTGGAGCTTTCGAGGCGGCTTATTTGCCTGAGTTGGCCAGATTGAGATCCTGGCCTTTCTCGGTCTTTTTGTGCCTGAGTTGGCGAGATTGAGATCCTGACCTTTCTCGGTCTTTTCTTTTTCTTTTTTTATTAAGCCTTTCTCTTTTTTCTGCCTTTCGCTCTTTTCTCTCTATCAACCCCTAGTTTTCTAGTAATCTGTAAGGGTTAGGAGGAAAGTTTTGGAGGCAATAATTCTTGAGAACAAGAAAATTTTTATATATATCACTTGGCGATTTTTGTGGCGCTCTTCTTTTACATATGCTGACAATCGGGGCTATTCCCGTGCCAGCGATACATCGACACTTTGTGGTGGTGGGCTCGGCTTCAGCTATCTTCTTAACTTCAGCTTGGATCTTTTGCTTCGGCTATCTTGTTAGCTTCAGCATGGATCTCAGCTTTAGCTATTTTCTTAGTTGTGCCCTATTACACGGGCGCTCACTGATGGCACTGCTTTACGTGTTCAAAATTCCAGGGTCGGGGGATTTCGCCACCCCCCATTTCCTCTAGTCGGTACGTCCCATCTCGGACCACTTTGATGACGTGGTACGGGCCTTCCCATGTTGGTCCGAGGACTCCGGCGCCGAGAACTTGAGTGTTCTGGCCTACTTTTCTCAGGATCAGGCTTCCTTCCAAAAAGCGTCTCGCCTTGACTTTGGAGTTGTAGTAATGTTCTAAAATCCGCTTCTGAGCGACCGGTCGAGTATCGACCTCGTTCTGCTTCTCTTCAATGAGGTCGTGCTCGAGTCGCAGAGCCTCGTCGTTTTGCTCTTCGTCGAAGAGTTCGACTCGCGGTGAGGGGACGCTTATCTCAGCGGGGATGACTGCCTCGACGCCATAGGTTAGAGCGAACAGGGTTTCGCCAGTGGCGTTTTGAGTGGTAGTTCGATAGGCCCAGAGAACCGAAGACAGCTCTTCCGTCCTTTTGCATTTCTTTTCGTTGAGTTTCCTTTTCAGGATCATCTTGATGTCTTTGTTGGCTGACTCGACTTGGCCGTTCGCCTGAGGGTAGATGGGCGATGAGTAAGTGTTGTTGATTCCGAGGTCTTGGCATAAGGCTCGGAGGTCGACATTGTTGAACTGCTTCGTATTGTCGGTGATCAGCAAGGCAGGGATCCCGTGCCGGCAGATGATGTTGCGCCAGATAAAGTTCGTCGTGTTTTTCTAGGTGATCTTCGCGATTGGCTATGCTTTGACCCACTTGGTGAAGTTTTCGATGGCCACTATCGCATACTCGACTCCTCCTGGGGCTTTTTGACAGTTTCCCGATCAGGTCGATTCACCATTTAGCGAACGGGCGAGGACAATCACTGGGCAAAGCGGAACCGCGGGCTCGCGAGGTATCTTGGAAAATCGTTGGAACTTGTCGCACTTGCAGGACATCTCGCTTGCGCCCTTCTTGAGGGTTGGCCAAAAGTAGCCTTGCTTAAGAGGTTTGAGGGCGAGAGATCGTCCAACATTGTGGTTGCCGAAGATTCCTTCATGGATTTCTCGAAGGACGAGATTAGCATCGTCCTCGGGAAGGTACTTGAGAAAGAGCTGCATGAAACTGCGTTTGTAGAAATCGCCGTTGTGCATCACATTTCTCATCGCTCGGAACTTGAGTTGCCTTGCTTCATTTCGGTCGGCAGGAAGGGTGCCGTGCTATAGATATTCGACGATTGGTGTCATCCAGTCGTCTTCTGCTTCGTCGGCGATGATGAGAATATGACGTTTCTCGATGGACGGGCGCTCAAGGGCTTCGACGGGGACTTTCCCTAGCTCTTCGTCGTCGGCGCCTGACGCCATTTTGGCCAATGTGTCGGCCTTGGAATTCTCGGCTTGAGGTATCTGAGTAATCTCGTACCAGGCTAGGAACCTCAAGTGGCGTTGTGCCACGGCTAGGTAGGCTGTCATGTTTTCTTCCTTTGCCTGGTACTCGCCTTCCACTTGCTTCACGATCAGTTGAGAGTCACAGTGGATTTGCAGATTTTTCACTTCGAGCATCTGGGCGATCTAGAGTCTAGCCAGTAGCGCCTCGTATTCTGCCTCATTGTTCGTGGCGCTGAACCCAAAACGGATGGCGTAGCAAAGCTTCCCGCCTTCTGGGCTGGTGAACAGGATGCCTGCCCCCGATTTGTGGGCGTTTGAGGTGCCGTCGTCGTGCAGGTTGCAGACAGGTCCGTCGGGGCTTAATTTTTGTTTGGTAGCTTAAGGCAGCCTGTCGAGGCCTTCCTCAGTTTCGACTTCAGCGTTTTATGTGAATCTGGTGATCAAGTCTGCTATAGCTTGAACTTTGATGCCGACTCAAGGCTGGTATTCCACAGCGTATTCTCCCAACTCTTGCGACCAGATCGGCAATCGTGACGAGGTGCAGTTGAGAAACGAGTTGCGCACGGGGTGTTCTGTCCCTACTATGACCTGATGCGCTTGAAAGTACGGGCGGAGTTTCTTGGCGCTGGTGATCAGCGTGAGTACCTGCTTCTCGATCTGCGTGTAGCGCATTTCGGTGTTCGAGGAGAGCTTTGCTGACATGATAGATCGGTAGCTGCTTATTTTCCTCTTCTCAAACCAATACAGCGCTAACTGCCCTGGTTGAGACAGAAAGGTAGAGGAATATCATTTCCTCATCCTTCTGTTTTGACAATAGAGGAGACGACCCAAGGTCGGCCTTCAACTCTTGGAAAGCGGTCTCGCATTTCGCGTCCCAGGCGAAGTTCTTCCCGCCCTTGAGGGCCTGGAAAAATGGCTGGCATCGATCTGCGGCTTTTGATACGAATCGTCCCAGGGCGTTGATGCGCCCTTTGCGACTCTGCACTTCTTTGATCCTCTGAGGGCTTTTCATTTCAATCAGGGCTCGGATCTTCTCAGGGTTTTCTTTTATTCCCAGTCAGTTTACGATGAACCCTAGGAACTTCCCAGACTCCATCCCGAATGCGCACTTGGCGGGATTCAGCTTCATCTGGTACCTTTGGAGAAGCAAGAATGTTTCTCGAAGGTCTTTAACGTGGTCGGCCTCCTTGAGGCTCTTGACGATCATGTCGTCAACGTAGACCTCCATAGCTTTCCCGACGAGTGGGGCAAACATTCGGTTGACGAAACTCTGGTATGTGGCCCCAGCATTCTTGAGTCTGAAGGGCATGACTTTGTAGCAGTAGAGACCACGGTCTGTAATGAAAGTCGTGTGTATCTGGTCAGGCTCGTGCATCCAGATTCGGTTGTACCCTGAGTAGGCATCCATCATGCTCATGAGCTGGTGGCCGGCGGTTGCGTCTACCAGCTGGTTGATTCTCGGGAGCGGGAAGCAATCTTTTGGGCACGCCGTGTTGAGGTCGGAGTAGTCTATGCAGATCCGCCACTTGCCGTTAAGATTTTTAACCATGACGACGTTAGATACCCAATCCAGGTATGTAACTTCCTTGATGAAGTCTGCGGCGATGAGCTTGTTGAACTAGTGAGGTTCGTGAGGCTGAACTGGTGCTTCGCTGGTAAGCACCATCATTGAACTGGTAAGGTTCATGAGGTTGAACTGGTGCTTCTCCTCATCGCCTTCCAGGGCTCGAGCGTATCTCTTTCGCTTGTTGGAATCCCCAGTTTTTTGCCCACCTAGGATAGTGGATACGACATATGATATTGGAGGTGCGCTCTTCGGGGCCGGTGCTGCGGGTTCGCTGTCGACGGTGATAGGCGGCGAGATGACCGGAGGGCCTGGGCGAGCAGGTTTGTGCCGGAGGTGCGTGGTGTCGGCGGCGGAGGAGGCCCATCGGGCTCGTGCCTCTCGCGCGGGTCCGTGGATGACCCGGTCGCTCTAGCCGACGCAAGTGGGCTCGGGGCAGCGGGGGAAAGGTCCCACGGTGGCCGATGGTTCAGGGCGACCCCGGGGGTGTTGCCGGTGGCCGCCGCTGTGTCTGTGGCGGCATTGGCGAGCCCAGATTTTCTTCGGGTCCGCGGGGGGAGCTCTGATCAGGCTCGATTACGCTTCGATGGCCGCAGATCGTCTCCAAGAGGGGCCCACGGTGGTCGTGGTGCTCTGGGGTCTTCGGCAGGACCGTCCTTGGCCAACAAAAGTGTCCGAGGGTGGATTCCGGCGAGCTTTCCAGTCACTTCCGACTTTTGGTGGGCCCGCCTAGAGGGGCCTCGGGCAACGCTAGAATCGCCGAGATCTATGCCGGCAGACGTGACTGTTTTTGCAGCATCCCCTCAAGATCTATTATATAGTTTTTTAAGTCCCCCGGGCGTGCTCGATCCAACACCGCAAAGCCCGTGGCCAACGGATGCCGGATGCGCCCTCACGCGCGGCGATTGCGTAAGACGTGTTTCCCTACACGCTGCCAGACTCGCGCACGCGTCCGCTGACGTTAGCGTGCTGACGTCAGCCTTTCTGAGCGTGCTTGACGGAGGCTGGAGACGCATGGCTGCGTGTGGGGCCACGTGACAGCGCGTCCGAGCCGTACTGAGCCTGTAGGGCCCACCCGAGGTGCTCCCGGCTCGTTTAGGGCTTCCGGGAGCGTTCCGAGGCCATTTTTTACAAACTTTATGACTTTTTTGAGTATCTTGATATTTTTTTGAACATCTGGACACTTTATTTTGCAAAAACAGACTTCCGGTGAATATTTTGGGCTAAAATAATCTTAATTAATAAAAAAAAATTAATTAAATAACTTTCTTTTTATTAATTCATCTAAAATCAATTACTTAAAATACCCATAACACTTATATGTTTAATCTGTTAAATATATTTATATAGGAGAATTAGGGATCATGAGTTCAATTGAATTATAAAATTATTTCTATCTTTTGGTTTAAATATTTTTTCAAAATGGTCAAATTTAATCATTGTATTGAATTAAACGTTGTTACTGATACTTTTCCTTTTATTTTAGAAACAATAACAAATTATAGCACATGCCTTACACCCACGACTTGCACAAATAAACAACTACTTATGCATGCAATTTTGATTTTAATGTAACATTCAATCCTAATAAGTATTTTTGCTCGTTTATTTTTTATTTTTTTACTATCTCCGTATGAAAGTTTATTTGCGCACAGTTTTGTTTGAAAATTATGAGATTATATAATATTAATCTTTCCCTATTGAATCAATAATATCAATCAATAAATAAATGAGGGACAATGGTTATGGTAATCATTTTTTTCTTATTCAATACACAATCATAAATGACATTACATTAAAAAATATCTAACTGTTTAGTTTGATGTTGATGTATAGTTTTCAATCCAAATATACAATCAAATTAATTCATTTATTAAATATTTTTACATCATCGCGTAAAGCGAAATGTCGGCTAAGAAACATTGTTTTGATACCATAATTTCAGCGATCAATAATTTATGAAACTCTGTATGATACTATGTTATTGAGCTCAATGATATTTTATATTTTTCGATTATAACACACAATTTAAATAATAAATTTGGTCAATATTTCCAAATTAGAAGACACGATAATAAGTTTTCTCAAAAGAATTTGGTCAAACATATATTAAAAGTTCTTAATATATATTTGACCATAGTTAATAAAAAAAAAAAGTAACATTATTATGATATGTTGACAACAATTTAATAAACTTTTACTTTGATCGTGAAATGTAAGCATTTAATTTTAATAAGATTTAATATACACATGTTTGACAGTGACACTATATGCATGTTCATCACTAAAACAATATTGTTCAAATAACGATAATAATTTAGCAATGTAGTATAATTAGAACTAAGGTTTATATTATCGGGGGATAATATTTTAAAAACAGCTTGGTCAACCGCTTTATCCTATTTTCTTAGGTTTTTAGTCCATGAAGTTTTATAGTTACATATGTGTCGATAATTGAAAATATATGTTCGAACTGTCATTTTGCATAAATTTAAACTAAGGAAACATAAGTAGTTGAATAGATTTTTAATGATGTATAACTTCTGAAAAATTATATCACACTACTTAAACTCCTTTAAAACTTAAACAAAAATAAAAGCATTTACGTAACACAAATGAATATATAAAGGACATATTTTAGAGCTTAGTTATATAACCAAACAGTTAATGGTTTTATTATGCGTTACAATCAATATGATTTTAGATGTAAGTTCGTGTGCAATTGGGGTTTCATAGCGTGTGAGATTAAGTCGGACTCTCAATGGGCGATCGGTTCCATCTCGTGTTGGAAATCGGGGTTTGATTCCCGACTCCATTACCACGAAATATGCCTCCGAGCCGTCCCGGTAACATTTAAAAAATTATTTTAAAGCGGAAAACTTGTTATCGTAACGGCACGGATATCGGGTAATAACCATTTTAACAAGATCCGATAAATATTACATATTTAATATTCACAACACATTATTAATATCATAGTCGAAATATAAGAAATAAATAGAAAGCAGTAAATGTTTGCATTTATTAACCCAACGCATAAGGCCCTACCTCAATTGACGTTTCTGACTGCGGACTCTGAAGTTCGGCAGGGCTCCGCCGGTGCTGAGGGAAACACCCGTGATCTTCCGGGATATTCTCCTGGACTCCTCGTACCGAAGCGTGGGCTTCGCCGGTATGACTCCGTCGCAAAATTTAACTGAGATTCTTTTGAAGCTTCTGGAGAAATAGTCTCCTAAGCCGAACCAGAAAAGAGATCAGAAGCAGAAAAACTCGCAGACCCTAGAGAGAGAAGGGAGAGCTCGAGTTTTTGCTCTGGGGAAAGGTGTGTTGAATGTTGTAAATGAGCTTCCTATTTATAGACTTGGCCCGTAACCGAATTAGAGATTTTCACTCCAAAATTCGAATTATATATATATTTAAATACTTTAATTATTTCAATCCAATGGTTGAGATTTAATCTCATCTAGATCCAACGGTCATAATTAAACTTGTATTTAATTAAATAAGAAATACTTGATAAATACAAAAAAAAAAAACAATCTTATCCTCTTATTTAAATATAATTCGAATATATATATATTTTTAATTTCGAAAATTATTTATTAAATATAATTAATTATCTTAATCCAAAGGTTTAGATTTAATCTTATCTAAATCCAATGGATATAATTAATTAGGGATTTAATTAAATAAGAAAGACTTGGTAAATCAAAAACCAATCTTATCTACTTATTTTAATTTCGAAATATATATATATATATATATATATATATATTATAATGATAATTTCGAAATTAATTATCTAGATCCAACGGCTTAGATTAATCTTAGACCGATCTAATGGATCAAATTAATTTGGGATAAAAATCAAATATTCTAAGACTTGGTAAAAGCCTAATTCGATTTTATCTATATCATTATCTTCGAAATATATATTATATATATAATTAATTAATTTCCAATCCAACGGTAAAGATTAAATCTTAAACCGATCTAAGGGATATAATTACTTAGGTCAAATTCGAAAAACCTAAGCTTGGTCACCAAGCTACTATTTTCGAATTAGGGTTAGGTCAAAAATCAATCATCTTAATTATCTCCGATCTAAAGGATAAGATTGATTTTAGGGTTTTTGCCAAAATACCAAACTTTAGGTACTTATGCCGCAAATATTAAACCCTAGCTAGATCAAACTCGTGTGGGCTAGATCATGCAGGCCCACATCGATTTACAATATACATATATAATTAAATATATATATATTCTTATTAATATAAATCCATTAATTATTAATTAATTATTAATAAGATATTAATAATTAAATCCAAATAATTAAATTATATTAATAATTCCTGATCTCATTATCACACATAAAAATGTCATGGTGCCACACCATCATTTAAATTCGTGACATGTGATTTAATTTCATAGTTTATCGAACCGAGCACAAACTTAGAAAATCCATAAATCACAAACAGTAAGTCGAAATGACTTGGTTCAAAAAGCAAAGTTGCTTAGAATTTAATTTCCAACAACATGGTGCTGATAGAAAATCTAAATTATAACTTTATTTTATCAGTTAATTTCGTGTACCAAGATATGGTACTTTTGCCACGCTGACGATAAAACTATCTGACGTCTGCCACAGACCTTTCAGTTTTATAAGTCTAGCCAAATGATTAAACATTATCTAGAATGTATTTTAATCACGTACGTATCATCCGTTACGGAGCTATCCTGGGGACCATGGATCCGTATCACTTAAGCTCCAACGAACTGCTAGTTGTTCGTCAAACCTCGAAGTGATTCCACTATAGACCCGAGGCTGCACTCTTTAGTGATACGGTATATATTATATACCTTTATAACAGCAGGGTGTCCATTGATACAATCAAATTCGGGTTATTGATCTTTCACTTGATGATCCACACACGAGCAGGCGGTTTCTACCGTTATGCCCCTCATTGCATTTTCAACCTTGACTCAGTCAGTAATATTATGAGTGACCCACTTATGGTTTCGATTCATAAGTTGCGCACGGGTACCTCTCACTTCTCACCACTGACAATCAAGGGAATCATCATCACTCTGAAGAGAGCTGTGTGATGTCCATGTCTATGACCAAGCTACCCTTACTGCTGACTATCATGTTCCCAAAATAATAGTGTTGGGAACAACGGTAATATATTGTGTTCTTTAACGGTTAAATCAAAGAACAATCAAGCCAGCAGCTCGGACTCAAGACCACTCAGGACTTAGATCGAATATCCATTTGATCATCTACTAGTGACTCAACTCCAAGTTATCAGTGACGGTCTTATATGATAACTTCCGGAGTTTAAGTCAGGTCCAGTCCAGTATGAAGACACTTCATACTTAATGCACTTCTAGTGAGTGTGACACACACAAAATCCAGAATAGGATTGTCACTTATGAACTAAGGAAACAAACATTCTATTTTACTCTACCAGAAACTATAATAAGATTAACATAATAAGTATTATCTTTATTCAATGACATATCATAATCTTTTACAAATGGATAAAATATCTTGTTTAAGGACACATATGTCCAACATCTCGTGTCATGACCCTGCGGTGGATGAAACGGCTTCACCAATGACTGGAATCAATTTGTAGATAGAAAGTCAAATGAAGCAACTATGAAATGTGCTCTTGGTTTTGGAAATAATAAGAAATATGACATTGATAATTTTCTCCAATTATTCTGCAACTTCAGAACAGAAGAGAAACAATAAAAGAAACATAATCATAGTTCATAAGAGCATACACAATGAGCTTATTCTAACAGAAAAATTAGAACATGATAAAATAATGCATTTTTCTCTAAATGTTGAAGGTAACAAAACGGTAAAATTTGTTTCCTTTTTTTTTTTGTGAGCCTTAATTAAATGATTACCTCCGAAAGCTGGGGAAATTTTTTTAGGCTACATTCTCTTTCTGCATCAATCATAGAAGTTAAACACCATGTTTTATTAGATGATCACATGCATGCAGAAATAGAAATAAAATTTCAAGGATCAAAATAAATTTTTTGAGTTTGGAAATTACTAAGTGCTTCTTTAAAACCTATATTACTCCAAGTTCTCAAGTCTCGTTATCAAAACTGCAGAGAAGAAGTGAAATATTTCATTGTTAAAATTATAAGCAACAATATGGGAAAACTGTTAAAAAATAAAAACTATTAATCAAATATTATTATACCAATAATACTTTATTTGAAAAAATGCAGAGCCAGAAAAGGAACAATGAACATAACGTTGAACACAAATCTCAAGAACAAAATCGTAAATAAAATCGTTTAACTTGATTGGAAACACAAAATTTTAAATTCTTCAGCCTTCAAGTTTCTAAGACTACACTATCAAAGTGAAAAGGCACCCTCAAAAAACTTACTTACAAAAAGCTTCTATGACTATCAAATTAGCTCTCAGACATTGCAAAATGCTTCAGATTAGCTCCCATCTTTAAGATGAAGAAACAAAACCTATACATAAGAAAAAATTATTCAAACACGAAATCGATGAAAAAATCAACCCACACCAGAGAATTGAAACCAAAGTCTAAGGAATATATATATCTTACCTAAGAAGTGTTCGACATGGACGGAGCATGACAGAGATCCAAATCCGAACATGGAATACAATGAGAGGCAATATTCTAAATTTCACTCAGATGCTCTAAAATTCCTAAAGATTGACGACGATAGAAGTTACCGGAGATTGACGACTGGCAAAGAGCAGAGAAACCGGATGACTAAACAAAACAGCTTGGGAGGACTTTGAGCGACGTAGCTTCCTTGGTCACCGCCGCAGCACGGAGACGGACGGTGGTTTTCGATAGTGGAGTTGGCGGCGAAGAGAGAGAATGAGAGAGTTGTGGGATGGAGAATGAAGAAGCGGAGAGAATGGTGAGAGATTTAGAAGCAAGGTTAGCAGTTTTATCAAAGCGTATTCATTATTAATGTTGTGATAAATGAATTATTAACATTCAAAGTAGTGTCACTTATGGCAAAGAAAATGAAAAGACATGCAGTACGTGTAAAATTGTTTAGTAATAAGATGTTAGAATTGATTTTTGCAGTTCAAAAAAATAGTAAAAATCAGAAGAAAAAAAATAGTATCTTGTGATCCTTATTTTTTATGTTGCCACCTCACTACCTTAAGATTTTTTCCTTTATAATTAATTATAATTATAATAAATTACAGTTATAATGTATATTTTTATTAAAAAAAAAAAACTTTTTAGTTCGCCCTTTACTCGTAAAATTTGATCGGTCAATTTTATTTGTTGGTAAATCTTTTTTTTTTCTTTCAGAAAACACCACCGATAAACCCGTTACTCATCGGTAAACCCATAAAATAATTTAATAAATTCTGGTGTTGAGAACCTCGATTTGTGTCATTTAACTCTTAAAATATTATTGTTTAATTATATATATTTTTAATTTCGTTGACGTGGATACGACCGAGGTTCGAATTTTCCTCGATTATCCGTCTTGCCGGTAGTCATCGGCAAATAATCCATAATAATCGATTATCCGTAAAAACAATGTAAAAATAATGAAAAATTGAGTACTTTTCAAAAAATTTGCACTTTTCGTAAAAATAGTGTAAAAAAACTATTTTAGTATTACATGATTTTATTTGAGTATTTAATGTGAGAGTAAGACAATATTTTATTTACATATGTAAACTTAGTAAATATGTTCTTAAAACTATTTTAATGGTTTTTCATCGATAATCCTCGATAAGTGTCGATAATTCATCGATAATCCTCGATAACTGTCGGTAACGATAAGTTACAGTTTTATTAGTTTTCCATCGATAATCCTCGAAAATACATCGATTATCCTCGAAAACGGCAATCGATTTATCGGCAAAAACGGCATTTTGAACCTTGGATACGACAATGTTTAATTGATCCATACAATGATTGAACAAATGCTAGAAGTAGAGAGGAAATTGTTCTATTCAATATCAACAAACGATATTTCGCCATTATTTAGAGCTTCTTGGTGTCTTCATTCACGGGAGGAGCTCGATAATATGCCGGTATTGTGGCCGGAAAGAACATCTGCCTCAGCCCTTCCGACTTGATGATGGGTAATATAATCCCCGAGGCGCTCTAAAATAACAAACAAAATAACGAGAAAATTAATTACAATATTACTTCAATCATACATATTGAGGTTATTAGTTCAAATACTCAACAACTTAGAATAGCCTTATTGATATATAATACATAGATACATACCGCAATCAATCTCGCTCCAATCCACAGTCGCTTTGGAGAAGGAAATGGGACCAGGAGACGGCCAACCCCGTAAATGGCGACAGCAAAGAAGTGAAGAACAAGACTCAGCGGACGGGGATTCAGACCAGAGAGCAAAGCCACCGGGCCGGTTGAGCAAGTACCACCGAGGCTGAGGTAGTCGAAGCACGCTTTGCGCATCTCTTGCCTTGCTTCATCAGGCGAAGCAGAAAACACCTTGTACAGAGCACCGGCCAGCGTGTTTATCGTCGACGCCACGGGCTGCAACAAAAAATCCACCAAAAATAATGAAAAATTTCCAGACTTGCACAAAACATGTACCGTTAGTACAAATTGCTGTGCACCTTTCGCAACGTGTAGAATGCCTCGAGGTATCTGCAGAGAGAATCTGTGTCGTGTAGGTCGGGCAACGGGCTGAGAAGATCCCGGAGAACGGCTATGTCGGAGAGCGCGACGGTCATTCCTCCACCGGTCAAAGGGTGGCGCATATTGAATGCATCGCCCATCAGGAGCGCTCCCGGAGTCGGATGCGGATTTGCAGGCATGCTTCTGTTCGGCATAGTTCTGATGTTTCCCTTATCAACTGCGGATATGAAGGCTTCTTGAATCTGCGGCGGGATCTGAAACCGAGCATGAGAACACAGATCGTGAACTTCAAATATCTTAGGTTAACACGATTCATTCTCGGCAGTTACCTGAGGAGCCACGACTGTGTTCAGATACTTGGCCATCTCGCCATTAGCGACGGAAGGAAGCTTCTGTCCCGGCACATCAACCAAACAGCGTACCTCCGTGCTGCTAATCTGATAAAACAAAATCGGGGATGGGTCGGCGAGAATGACGTGTCCGTGATTCGCAAAAGGGAGTTGACAATTCTCTAGAACCAAGCCGACAAAAGAGGACGGCACTTCGACCTGTTAACAATCGCACGGAAACATTTGGTATTTCATCATTAGAATAATAAAGAATATGAAGCAAAGAGTGAGAAAACGTTACCTTTGGATCGCAGAGCGAGCGTCGCAAATTCGAGAAGCAGCCATCACAAACAATGGTCAATGGAGCACAAGCTTTGAGTTCTTGGCCGTCCCTCGTCTTATACCGAACCCCCCTGACTGTCCCGTCTTCCTCGAGCAGCGATGTCACCGTCCCTTGTTCCAGTTGCACACTGAAGTAAGAAACCGGAATAAGAAAATAACCAAAAATGGCGTAACTATGCACGAGAACTATAGAACGACACGCTACTTAGGAAGACTCGCAGCCTTTTCCCTCATCCGCTGTATAAACCGGCCGTTGTGAAAGCTCCTTCCAGCCACATCCGCGTGAAACTTGTCTAACGGGTACGAGAGTTTCGTGTTTTTTCCGTCCTTGAAAAGCGCATATCCTAACACCCTCTGCGCGTCGATTTCCTCCACACAATCTGAACCAGTACACGAACACGTAAAAAAAAAAACCGAAACAATTATGACGCATAAAACTGATGCACACCTTGCAGGCCTAATTCGATCAATTTCAAGTATCCTCCGGGCTGGAGAAGCTCGCCCACGATCCGGTCCGGCTCCGCCAAGTCTCTCTCGATCACATGAACTCTTCTTCCATCCTGCCATTGAAACATAACCACTGATTATAATCCTGTCTTGCAGATTCATCATTGTGATACTATTATACCATTCTTTATAATAATAATCGTATATTATATGAGATTGAGACCTCAACAGCAATCAGAAACACAATAAGACGAGACATTTGGGTCAAAATCGTTGAAAATAGATGGAAGAAAGTGCAAACAAACTCAGATTTTCCTGGTCAAAAGAAAAGTCAAATCAATGATTAAGACCCCAATAAACAAATGTGTCCTCCCTCCTCTACTCGTGCGGATAAAATCACGATTTTCGAGACTAATTTATTCATTCGAAACGAAAGCAAGCAAATTTAATCAACCCAACTTTGCCAAGAGTGTAAGCGAGAGCAGAGCCGGCGACCCCGGCGCCGACGACGACGACGTCCACGGCGTCGTGGTCTCGACGGAGCTTTCCTTCTCCGGCGAGGGATTTCTTCTCCGGCGAAACTCTCCTCCCCGCGGCGCGACTAGCGAAACGGTGTCGTAATGCGCGGAGGAGAAGGAATCCGAGCACCGACGAGGCGAAGATCCAGAGCAAGCAGGGATCGAGCGGCGCCATTGTCGGAGGCGGCAATGCCGATGGCGGAGGAGAGAGGTTCAGAAAATGCGGATTGTTTGTGTGGGTTGGAATTGGATGCGTGTGGATGAGAGTTAATGGCATTGAATGCATGGGCATTTACGGTTGGGTTTTGGCTGAATCCAAGCCACAACTTCTTCTTCTTCTTCTTCTCTCTTCCATCATCGATGGTCTTCCTTCTCTGGCCCCACTTTACAACTGTTTCTTCATCTTCAAAGCCCCAAGGTGATGGATTTATTATCATCATAATCACCAAAGTAAGAGAGACGCGCCATGCTCCTTATTTTTCTTGTGTTGCTAAATTTGTCCTTTATCGATACTAGTGAAATATACTCGTGAATTTAGATGAAAATACTGAATAATTTTCATCGATTATTAAAATATATGCTAAGAAATCATAATTATACGGACGAGAAACCGAGACCTCCATTTTATGAGCATGCTGACAGGTAACGGGCTTACCGACGGAAAAGTCAGAAAAAATGGCATGCCGGACTTACCAATAAAATTTTACGGGGATCCCGCGTACCGATGAAAAAATCGGAATAGAATTTTGAGTACTTCGATAATTTTTTTTATAAATTCAAAATTACCTAATTATCACCGTAGGACATAAACAACTGAATAATCAAACTCATAATAAAACATCATATTTATAAGTTATGGTCGTAATTTTATATAAATATAAGAGTTATACTTATAACTTATTATATATATGGTCGCAATTACAATTTTTATGAAAATTAAAGATAATAATCTATATCTATATATATTAAAAGGAGGAACTCACAAGTGATGTGGCACAATAAAATCAAACAATTGAGAAATTGAGTTTTCTTAGAAGAACTACAAAGTGGTTGTGACACAATGAAATCAAGCATTGAGAAATCCACTTTTATGAGAATTTAGAATTTTTTTATATAAAAATCTTACTAATAATAAAGTCTCATTTATTTTTCAATAACAAAATAAAGTCTCATTTATTTTCAATAACAATAAATTTTGTCTCTTCACTTTTTTCTAATAACAATTAATTTTTTAAATAGTGAGTAAAAATATTTGATGGACATTTTTTTATTGATTGATGCAGTGGAATATCAAGTGTCACATTTAAAAAAAAAATCGTTATCAATTTCTCTGTTATCACCAAATTAATATAATATACATTTTGATATTGAATATAGAATACATTTATTTAAAATATACATGTGGATGATACATTTACACATACTGCAATATCTATATTATTAAAATTTATATGTATATATCTTCATAAAATAGTCTAGACTTATTTTTTAACATCGTTCATGTAAATGTTAGTTTTTTTTTTTTCTTTTGATAAACTTTTTTATTACGATTTTATTTTTATCGTATTACACATTTTGTTCCCTAATTTTCTTTATTACAACTATAATACCTTTTATTTTCCACATTTTTTTAATAGTAGACTTTTATTTTAAAAATATGTTTTTAAAAATATAATTTAAAAACATATTTTTACAGAATGTGTAAATATAATTAAAATCTATATATATTAAAAGGAGGAACTCACAAGTGATGTGGCACAATAAAATCAAACAATTGAGAAATTGAGTTTTCTTAGAAGAACTACAAAGTGGTTGTGACACAATGAAATCAAGCATTGAGAAATCCACTTTTATGAGAATTTAGAATTTTTTTATATAAAAATCTTACTAATAATAAAGTCTCATTTATTTTTCAATAACAAAATAAAGTCTCATTTATTTTCAATAACAATAAATTTTGTCTCTTCACTTTTTTCTAATAACAATTAATTTTTTAAATAGTGAGTAAAAATATTTGATGGACATTTTTTTATTGATTGATGCAGTGGAATATCAAGTGTCACATTTAAAAAAAAAATCGTTATCAATTTCTCTGTTATCACCAAATTAATATAATATACATTTTGATATTGAATATAGAATACATTTATTTAAAATATACATGTGGATGATACATTTACACATACTGCAATATCTATATTATTAAAATTTATATGTATATATCTTCATAAAATAGTCTAGACTTATTTTTTAACATCGTTCATGTAAATGTTAGTTTTTTTTTTTTTTCTTTTGATAAACTTTTTTATTACGATTTTATTTTTATCGTATTACACATTTTGTTCCCTAATTTTCTTTATTACAACTATAATACCTTTTATTTTCCACATTTTTTTAATAGTAGACTTTTATTTTAAAAATATGTTTTTAAAAATATAATTTAAAAACATATTTTTACAGAATGTGTAAATATAATTAAAAATTCATAATTGTAAATGGGATGACCTTGGGCCTTTCCACTTCTAAAAAAAAGATTTATGTTTAGGCTTTTCATTTCTCATTTTTAATGTCTATATCATTTATTTATTTGCATTGACAGTTGATGCAAATTAAAATCATTTATTTACGTTCATTTACCTCTACTTTTGTATAAATAGGGGTTTTAGGATGAAATAGAATAGGAGGGCAACATTACATCTCTTTTATCGACAAGTTTTTATTACTTTTGCGTTCTGTATTTTCACTCATTTTTTTTTCCTACTAAGATGCAGAGAATAATCGTGGGAAAATTTGAAAGGGGACTAATTGAGGAAGATTGCACCACCAACGATTTTGACGAATAGTGCGGGCAAAACACGAGAGAAAGGTCATTCCGTAGTATATTGGTAATTTATATTGTCAGTTAGCCTACTCTTTGAATTTGCATTCTATAAAATTATATTTCTATATATACTGCTTTGTTTACTGTTAAGAATTTTAGTATATCACTATTTTATATTGTCTGTTAGTGTTAGCCTACTCTTTGAATTTGCATACCATAAAATTATCTTTTTATATATACTGCTTTGTTGAAATTTTTCTCTTAATGTTTTTAATGTCATTAGTCTTTCAATTGGATTTGATTTATTTATTTATTTATTTATTTTTCGTTTGTTTTTCTCAGATGATTTAGCAATTTGTAGCAGAGTTATTCTTCTGATTCAAGATTTTTGGCACCATATAATCAAAGGTATATTTTTATATAATTTTTTCTATACAATTACTATGTAGTATTTTTAGATAATATATGTATATATATATATATATGCAAATTTTACAAGTTCATTTCTTGTATGCAAATGATGGATTATGATTTTACCTTCTTTTTTTTTTCTGTCGTCAAACTTTTTTATTATTATTATTATTTCATGTGGTCGATTTGATTTATACTACTTTGCTCTTACCATTGAGTCTTTTTATTTCACCGACATGAGTGTTTAAATGTAATATCTAATAATATATATATATATATATATATATATATTATTATATAATGCTTTTAACGCTAATATCAAATAACTATTTCAATTGGTTTTGATATTTTTATTTATTTATTTGTTTTTCTGTCTGAAATGATTTAGCATTTTCTAGGTTATTCTTTCCGATTCAAAATTTAAAGCTCAGTATAATCAAAAGTAAATTTCACTCAATTTTTTCAATAACATTAATATGCATTTTTTGTTTCTTAATGTAGATTGCTTAAATATATATGTAAAAAAAATTATAGATTTTGATTTTATATATTTGTTTTTGTCTATTGTTGAACATTATCTATGTAAAAAGTGTGGCATATTCGTAAGTTTTCAATTCTGCGGGATACCAATAGTCAAAATATTTGGGTTATGTATTAATTCTATACCATATGTCTCCACCGGTATTAAGTTTTTTACACGTATACGATTCTTAAATTACCACTATTTTTCACATGTTCTATATGTTAAATAAATACTCCAATTTAAAAATTTTAGAAAGACATTTATGTAATATATTTATTTTAAACTTTCTCGCAGTTCTTTGCTTGAGTTTTTGACCATCTGGGTTTACACGTAAAGGAGCTAAATGTCTCCAATTTTAGTAATATATCGCATATTGTTTGTTTATCATCTTCCTTGCTTTTAAATATATATATTATAATTGCCTCGGCTAATGTTCTATATTGTTTTTTTTATGAAACTAACGAGTTTGAGGAGTTTAGCCATTAAAAATTAAGTTCAAAGACTTATCGAAGCCAATGAGCTTTAGGAATTAGAACTTTAGCCGCAAATCTCGCTACAATCAATAATTTAATTCATTATTATTAATTACCGATCAATCAAATAATTTCTGTAGTTGTCTTTAATCTTGATGTCTCTTACAAATCAATTCGATTTTAACACACACAAGAAAGTGAAAATGAAGAATAATCTTTGGCTAAGTCATGTGAAACATGCAAAAAAAATAAAGCATCTCGTTCGATAAATAAACTGGATTCATTACCAAATTAACTCATATAAGTGCACTACTTTCATGAAATTGTTCTGGTATGTACCCGTTACCGAATGCCCGTGGCATTAGTGGCCGAGCCAAAGCCTAGGAAGACGGAGAATTTTATTTCTCCAAGTATCATGCAATTAGGAGTAATTTCTGATTTTTGCAGTAATTTTGGTATGGAATTAGTATTACGAAAATAACCTCAAGAATAAGTGTTGAAATAATTAAGTTCTTAATTAGAAGAAAAAACGTGTGTATATAATATGAAAATAAAAACCTCTCTTCTTAGTAATAATATTGGAGCTTTTATAAATGGTTGGTGGTACTAAAAAAATGACAATAAACTCACACTTTTTAACTATCATCTCTTGATATTTTTACTCACCACCATTTAAGTTGCATATATGCGTGAGACATTAAACAAATGAAAAATTGAAGACACCAAATTAATTGTTCTTAGAAATTAATTGTTCTTAGAAATTAAATGAAAAAATAAATAAAGAGACACAATTATTTGTCATTGGAAAATAAATGAGACTACATTATTTTATATAAAAAAAATTCTAAATTCTAAGAAAAAAGAATTTCTCAATACTTGATTTCATTATGTCACCACCACTTGATAGTTCTTCTAGAAAAATCAATTTCTCAATATTTTGATCTCATTGTGCCACATATAGATGTGAGTTCTTCCTTTTAATATATATAGATTTCTGATTTTTGCAGTAATTTTGGTTTGGAATTAGTATTACGAAAATAACCTCAAGAATAAGTGTTGAAATTGGAACCACCTACAAATGAGTCATTCTCATTAGTACATACCGTCGTGCTCATTTGTATTACTTCTTTTCCGGTACGAGGTCTTAATCCCAAGCTCATATGGTGATCATCTTTGAGAGTTGAGAATATGGAAAACGGAAAAAACTACAAAGACCTATGAAATTAAAACTTTACATTATCATTTAGTGAATAAGAATTATAGCAATACAGTCCTGTCGAAGCTCGCCGCAGCCAGTATCTTTCGCAATCTTCCTATCAATATTCTCCAACAAGTCTCTAATTTGCATAAACACAACAAGAAGATCAGCTACTCATTATGACAAATTGACAATTACCTGGAAAACATAGACATTGATATTATAACCATTTGCTCCATTATGTGGTTACTACTTCCATAAGCGGAACTAGGATTTGGACTTCGGGGTGGCTGATTTAAATTTGTAGTGTAAACAGAAAGGGTTCATTCGTAATTTTTAAAAAACTTAGTGCTAAAAATGATCAATTAAAAAAAATTCGGGGGGCTGGAACCACACCACTCTTGTGAGTGGTTCCGCCTATGACTATTTCTACTACTAATCCGTATTCACATGCTATCATAGTTCCGGGTTTCAGATGCACAAATATTTCATTTCCGATTTATTTAGTTCATAACCGAGTACTTGAGCCTAGATTTTCATCGTTTATTTTTCAACTTATTCTAAAGCGAGCACTGGCTAGAATACGAACACCAAATGGTTAAATAAATAAATATTGCTAAATCGTGTCTATTTTTTTATTTCATTTTATTTACCCCGTGTAGTTTGTGCCTAAATTCTCACCATTTCTTACCTATGAATATCCACCTAAATGATTTCTATTTCTTGTTCATTTATGCCTAAATTCACACCATTTCTTGTTCAATTATTCTAAAGCGAGCAATGGGAAGATTGTAAAGTACTCGTTCGTTTGGCATCAAACAACCAACACCCAGAAGAAGTACCGATGTTAAGTAAACAAACTCACACGGTAATGAAGAATGCTTAAGCACAAGGGCATAACCTCCTCGTATGCTGGTGGAAACCGTCGCAAGAAAGCACCGACTGCGTTTGGGTATACAAACATGCTCCTGAGCTCTGCCAGCATAACGAAAAGTTAAATATAAACTCGTGTCTATTATTATTCTCATACTTATTGGAAATTTCAATAAGCAAGCAAGATTATACTTACGATTACTGACCTATTTCTATTGTCTTTTGGTTTATTTAAAATTAGCAAGATCAATGTTCAAAGTAATCATATAATCAATGGAAATCAACCCGGTATCACATGTTAAAATAGTAATACTCTGTTAATTATAAAAACAATGGACAGTAATGGTTTATCGACTTTTTTAGAAACACGACTCCTGTTCAGAATTTAAGATGCGGAGCTGTATCGATGATATTGTATTATAAATAATACTTAATGAAAAAAAGAACAGAAGATTGAACGGCATTACCATATGTTTAGGAGCATTATCAGCAACTTCTGCAGGTTGGTCGGCGCCAACGCTAGCCAAACAACCGCCTTTGCATCTCATGTATTTCTGCACACTGCCCGCCAAAGTAGTCAGAGAGTCAATTGGAAGATCATTAAACGTATAAGATTAACACTACTATTTAACGGGTTTGTAATATTCTTCGTGCAATAATTGCTCAAACATAGAAAGTATAAATTGACTTTGCACAATGCGGCCGACTTGCCTGCACTCATAGAGCACAATCCAAATCTCGTCTAAAATTGCGAGTTAGACGAAATATCAAGGGTTCTAGTCTAAGTTTGTCGGATACCCTATGAATATTTATGAAAAATATTATTATTTATTCCTTAAAGACCAGTTTTGCTCTGATTTTACACTGAAACAAGTCTAAAACTAGGTATCTGGAAATATCAAACTGAACCGGTTTATAATATTGAAAACTAAATTTAAAACTGTAAAAAATCGGAACTTATTCTCACCCCTATAACAATTAGAACAATTCAGGGTTCAAAATGTGGAACACTACCATAGCCGGAAATACCGAAGTAAAAAATATGTAGCATAGAAGTAAGAAATATGCTTAGAACACACGTGTTGAAGAAAATCAACCACACAGAATCAACTCAACGATGCCGGTTTGGCAATAATGTAAGATGAGCAACAGAAAACAATAACGAATAGACCGATAGTAAGAAAACAAACTTACACTTCACAATGATTAAGCACCAAAAGCTTATTTGGGACGCAAGATTGGCCGTTTAACTTGCAAACTGAATCACATGATTCTCCTTGCCTGTTCCAGAAACATTAAAATAAGGATTAAACAAAGTAATTAGAGATTTAACACAGTTGAAAAAGATTCAAATATAGACCCGAGATTTCCCACCTTCCAACAAAAACATTGATTCCGTGAAGTCTGGCTTCTGGCTGTGTAAAATTTTCTCCTATCAACATGTAAGAATCAAGTAAGTGTCAGATGTTTGAGTTATTCCGCTTTGAGTTCAAATTTCAACGTGTCTATGAATCTATTGGTCGAATCACAGTAACTATTTTATCCTACAATTACTTTATTGTTGTTCAGTAGAATGCAACCAATATATTAAGATTTCAGATTCATGTGGTCTTATCTAAAAATATGCTCTGCCGATTCCGAATTACGAAGCTAACACAGTTGAAGATGCTGTCGAGAGTTTTCTAGCTTGGGCGAGGAGATTGATAGAACTCGACACATGGCCAAATGGAGAGAAAGAGAAGGCTATTAGAAAGGGGAAAAAAGACTTCATGCTTCCAATGAAAAATGCTTTCATGTTTCCAATTATGAATTATGTGATGTTTGATTGACTATTGTTATAGGTGGACACCTTGTTCTCCTGCACAATAGTTTACTTTTAATATATATATGCAACATATAGTTGTAACAGCGATTAATCGATCATGTTATTTAGGGTATAAAATTATTTTATTCGAATTATTTAATTATGGTTAGGATGTTTATTTAGGTTAGGCTAGGTCTAACATAAGATATTGTTGACCTCGGTCTATTTAGGAGGGACCTTAAATGACCACTTATCATTCACAAACACTTAATATCTCTCAAAAGAAAGGAGATTGGGTGTGGTGAAGACTGGCGGAGTCCCCGTTTCTAAAAAGAGTTTTGGGCCGCAACAGTTTTTTTGAGAAAAAAAAGAAAAAAAGCTACAACCCTTTTTTTTTCTTTTTCTAGAAGTGGTACTATTGGCCAATGTTACATCATGATAGAATACTATTTCTTATTAGTACTAAGAAAGTAGTATTGTAAATCCAAGAAAACATAAAACAAGTGATTCTTCCTGCATTGTCACTGAAAAGTCAAATTTACCCACCTGGAGACTTTGATGGTACGGAAAAACAATGATGATAATCGCTGAGATACGCATTTTCATGAACCTGAAATATTGACTTCTCCGTCAGATAGGAAACGACAAAAAAAAAAAAAAAACTAAAAAAAAATAGCGACGATGAGTCAATTTCAGAAATATTCTACCATTAGGAAATGTTTTGTTTCCTCTTTGTTACTTTTGCTCAAATCATTTCCTCAAGATGCATGAATTTCTATGAAAATTGTACAAAACTTCAACAAACCACGGGATTTAGTCACAAAGGGCGAATCAGTCATTAGGAGTTCTATTCTGTCCTGATTAGTCTTACTTTTTCAGTATTGAGGATTATAATTGAGTAATTACGTTTTATTTCAGTCATTAAATGGGGGTAATCATGTAACTACACATGAAATTATATTCTGTGTTTTGGTTCTCGAGTGTCTCTCAGTGAGGAAACTCTTTTGATTTGGCAAAGAACTAACTTACAACACTCTCCGAGTTATGACGGCACCGCGCAACACAGAAATCGAAAACGTCAGAATAAGTTCCTGCAAAAATCAAACAATCATAATTGGATGGAACAAGTTAGAATCATATGCATAACTATCCCACAAAATAATATAATGAATTCAGCCAAATAAAACACAAGTCATGCCATTTTTCAGTGAGAAAAAAGTTTTGAACTTAATAACATGGAATCATCCTAAACGGGTGGACAAAATCAATAAATATGATACCATGTAAAACATAAACTTAAAATTCAGAGCATAATAAGGAAAATACAGATTAGGTTCTTCGATAAATTCCCATGCCGCATTTAAAGTTATAATATTACCTGCTGTTGCGGGTTTTGCAATCTTCACGGTCACAACACGTTGCTTCAGTGTCTTAAAGAACAAAATATATTATTGAAATCAGTTGGTAAGATAGTTTACAGTAAAGTAAAGTAGTAAACTTCGTTGCACAAAATGAAATAAATAAAATAAAAAAATCAAATATATCACCTTTGATGGATTTAAACAGCAAGAAACACAGTATTCGTAAGAATCGCAGCACTGTGAAATGGGATCGCATCCACTGCACAAAGAAAAGAAGTATGGAATAAATAAAATTATCTAATCTCGTGATCTATTAGTTCAGCGGTCCTTTCAAGAGAAAACTCACTGACAAGAAAATTTGTCTCCTAATTCAGGACAGCAGCGAGATTCCGAGTCCACGGATAATGAATTACAGACATAACCTACATTACAGAACACCGAAAGTCAAACAACGAGCAACAAAAAGTTAAGAAAAAAAAAAACATCGTCTTAGTTCCGAACTGTCCTCACTCTCTAGACTATTTCTTTCAACTTGCTTCATTCTCAAAGTAAATTGCTTATTGCTCAAGACTAAGAAGGGTTCACAAGTTCTAATGAACAGATTAAAGACCGAGAAAGCGCAAAGTTAAAATTAAACTATGGTCTAAGTGTGGCACAAGTACCTACAGTTTTTTAATAGTGCAGCCGCAGCATATTCACAAATTTTCAATTGCACCGAATGAATACCCAAAATCGTAAAAATTGCATTTTTTAACGTTATTTTTTCTCACGTTGAAACTGTGATTTGAGCCTTAAATGTGTATTTGACATAACATTAATGAGGATACATAAAACGAAACCAATCAAGAATGCAAATTTCACGACTCTGGTTATTTACACAGCGCGATTCAAAGCCTGAATATGCCGCACAATTGTGGAAAAAAAAAAGGTACTTTGACTGCAATTATAGCCTTAAACTATAGATGAGAATCTTCACCATTGTCATCGGAGAGCAAGTATCTTCCTTGAACTGTATTCTTGCAAATGCGTTTCTCTTGGAACCTACTATCATACGGACCTACCATTATTACACAGATTGAGATTTGAGCAAACATTAGAGAAACCCCAGTTGATCTGAGATAGTTGTACATGAACTTGGATGTAATTATAGATCGCAAGAAACGAAGTGATGAGTGAAAGAGAAGGGGCAAAAGTACCTGATTGCAGAAGCTCTAAAAGAGAAAAGAAAGAGGATGAGGAGAGAGAGAAGGGACATTTTCATCTTCTCTTAAAAGACAAAAGATCCTCTTTGCTCTGATTTCTAGCCCAAGGAGAAACTCAAAATCTATTGACGAATACATGTTCTTGATTAGCGTGTCGTTTATATACCCGTGAGATTAGGAAAAATCGGATCATTTTCCAACGACAATTCAGCTTAAAATAAGAGCATATAATTTAATTGATATTTTCTCTTTAGATTGATTAAGTCACACGTTTTTATCATACTACTATTGGGCTTAGGCCCACCTCCAGTGAAGCTGGAAAACCTACGCAATTTTTTCCAACAGACGGTTCATTGCTTGATAATTTTTTATAATTTACTCAAATGCCCACATTTTATATAATTATTTAATATTTACCCCTAAAATTTATTTAAGATATTTGCACATTGCAAGAAAATTATAATGTTAAAACGATTCTAATAAATTAATACCAAGCACAAGTACATTAGCAACTTGGAAGAAAATCAACAAGCAAACTAAAAAGACATTAAAAAAACACAATACAAAAATGTTATTACAATAGATAAATTAATATTTTAGAAGATTGGTGCCGGATCCCCCAAGACCGCTAAAATACTGAGAATATGAATCGGAAGTCGAAATGGTGATGGACGGCGAGACACAATTCGAACAATTTGTTACTACTCACTATACACACATAAGAGATAAAGATGCACACAATCACACTTCAAAATGCATTGACTGAACACTTATGGTAAGGGTATATCATTCCGATGCATAATTGTATTTTGTTGTAATTGTATTCTATTTGTGTTGCTAATTTTCTTTTATTTGTGTTTTGTCTTGTATTTTTATTTTATTTGTGTTGTAATTTTATTTTATTGTATTTGTGTTGTGTTGTAATTTATATTTTAATAAACTTGAGTGGTTTTTTTAATAATTTGAATTAGTTGATCTAATTAGGAATCAATAAATAAATATAAGGGCATGTGTGTAAATAAAATATAAAGAGAATGAAAATAGAGTGAGATGATTTACTATTTACTTAGAAATAGATTATAAATAGAGTGAAAATAGAGTGGTCTGTTGGAGATTACCTTAATCTTCCTAAATTTATGGAAGGTGGACTAAAGCTTTTGATCTAGCTCCAACGATTATATTCAAACAAGAATATAGTTAAACTATGACACTTCACACATATCAAGATCAGAAGAAACAAGCTTACTCAAGTCTACAACTAATTCCATATATCAAGGATACGTGACGAAGGCTAAATATTGACCTTATAAATACATGAAGAATGACATGCAATGGAGTGAGGATTTGTGCGAGAAGAGAACTTATTCTAGAGAATAACTCACATGAGGAAAGCCAACAACAAACACCAAGGGATAGTTTATGTTTCATATTACTCATTGTATTGGATGTATTTTCACCTTATTTTTGTCACCTCGTTTCTGAGCTTTTCTCATTCTCTCCCTTATATTGTATTCACTTCGATTCAATAAGAAAAAGTAGAGAGGAACTAATCAACTATAGTATGGGACGAACCTCTATAAAAAACCTCATTGTCACTCCTTTATACTTTATATTATATATATTATCGCAATTTATATAAATATTAGGAGTGATCTTGGCGAGTAAGACGAAATATCGGGATTCATATGGTAATATTCGTGGACATTATAATAAAACTGATTACAATTAATCAGCGATAGTTGATCGCGATTTTGGCAACAACAAATGTTTCTAAATTCAAAACAGAGTAATGTTTATGGTTTGCTTCTCAAAATACCGTTGTAACTTCTTATAGAAAGAAAAGGAAAAACCATAATTAAATAACCGAGTTATTTAATTAATCCTTTTTCGATAAATATGATAAATTGAATCATTTTCCAACTCCGGCCCATGATAATTCGGCCTAAAATAAGGCCCATAAGATCATAATTGATTTTTTCCCTTGAGATTTAGTCACACGTCTTCTCGGCTTAGTCTTCCTAAATTTATGGAAGGTAGACTAAAGCTTTGATCCAGCTCCAACGATTATATTCAAACAAGAATATAGTCAAACTATGATACTTTACGAATGTCAAGATTAGAAGGAACAAGTCAAGTCCGCCCACTCAATCCATGTATCAAAGATACTCGATGAAGGCTAAATATGGACCTTATAAATACATGAAGAATGACATGCAAATTCATTGTCAACTACAGTATGGGACGAACCTCTATATAAAAAAAAAAAAAAAAAAACTCCATTGTCACTTTCTTTTACACTTTATATTATATATTATCGCAAATTATATAATATATGAGGAGTGATCTTGGTCAGTAAGATGAAATATCAGGATACATACGGTAATTTTCGTGCACATTATGATAAAATTGATTACAGTTAATATGCGACTGTTGATCGCGATTTTCGGCAACAACAAATGTGTCTAAATTCAAAACATAGCAACGTTTATGGTTTGCTTTTCAAAATACCTTTGCAACTTCTTATATAAGGAAAAGGGAAAACCATAATTAAATAGCCGAGTTATTTAATTAATAATTTTTTTGATAAGTAGGATAAATTGAATCATTTTTCAATTTCGGCAAATGAAAATTCAGCCTAAAATAAGGCCCATAAAATCATAATTGACTTTTTCCCTTTAGATTTAGTCACACGTCTTCTCGGCTTAGTCTTTCTAAATCTATGGAAGGTGGACTAAAGCTTTGATCCAGCTCCAACGATAAATTCAAACAAGAATATAGTCAAACTATGACACTTTACGAATGTCAAGATTAGAAGGAACAAGTTTAGTCAAGTCCGCCCACTCAATCCATATATGAAAGATACGCGATGAAGGCTAAAGATGGATCTTATAAATACATGAGGAATGACATGCAACATAGAAAGGATATTTGAGAGTGTTGGGAATCACGTCTCGGATTCCATGTAAATTATCACGAACTGTACCTCCGAACCGTCCGGGTAACATTTAAAAATTATTTTAAAGCGGAAAACTTGTTATCCGTTCAACAGTCCGGATATCGGATAATAACCATATTACAAGATCTGATAAATATTATGTAATTTAATATTCATAAATCATTATTAATAATCTAGTCATTATAGGAAATAAATAGAAAGCAATAAATGGTTGAATTTACTAACTCAATGCATAAGGCCGTACCTCTATTGACGACTTTCGGCTGCGCGTTCTGAATCGGGCAGGGCTCCGCCGGTGCTGAGGGAAACTCCCGTGATCTTCCGGGATATTCTCCTGGATTCCTCGTACCGAAGCGTGGACTTCGCCGGCAGAACTCCGTCGCAAAATTTAAACTGATGGTTCTTTTTAAGCTTCCGGAGAACTAAGTCTCTTAAGCCGAACCAGAAAGAGAGATCAGAGAGAAAATTCACAGACCCTGAAGGAAAGGGAAAGTTCAATTTTTTCTCTGGGGAGAGGTGTGAAAAATGTGTAGAATGAGCCTCCTATTTATAGGCTCAGACTGTAACCGAATTAGAGAAATTCACTACCTAATTTCGAATTCTATATATTAAATATAATTAATTATTTCAATCCAATGGTCTAGATTTAATCTTATCTAAATCCAATGGATATAATTAATTAGGGATTTAATTAAATAAGAAAGATTTGGATAAAATCAAAAATCCAATCTTATATTCTTATCTTTATAAAATTCGAATATATATATATATATATATATATATTCAAATTCGAATTCATATTATCTAGATACAACGGTTGAGATAAATCTTTATACCGATCTAATGGATCAAATTAGTTTAGGATAAAATCAAATATTAAAAGATTTAAAAAATCAAATTTGAATTTATCCAAAACTATAATTCGAAAATAATATATAATATATATAATAATTAATTTCCAATCCCACGGTAAAAATTAAATCTTAGACCGATCTAACGGATATAATTAATTAGCTAAATTCGAAAATCAAAACTTGGTCACCAAGTTATTAATTTCGAATATATCAATATCCTAATCCAATGGTTGATATTAAATCATAACCGATCCAATGGATTAAATTGATTTTAAGGTTTTTCTCAAATACCAAAACATTTGGTACTTTTGCCGTAATTATGAAAAGAAAAAAGTCTATCCATTCGAATGCATATTGTTCCACATTCCATGGCATAATTCGATTTCTACATATATAATATATATGAAAATATATTATTTACTTATTAATATAAATCTATTAATTATTGATTAATTATTAATAATATATTAATAATTAAATTCAAATAATTAAATTATATTAATATTCTCTGATCTCAATATCACACATTAAAATGTCATGGTGACACACCATCATTTAAATTCGTGACATGTGATTTAATTTCATAGTTTACTGAAACGATCACAAACTTAGAAATTCTCTAAATCACAAACCGTACGTCGAAATGACTCGGTTCCAAAAGCAAAGTTTCTTCGAATTTAATTTCCAACAACTTTCATGTTGAGAGAAAATCCAAATTCTACTTTATTTTGTTAGTTTATTTCGGTTACCAAGATATGGTACTTTAGCCACGCTACTGATAAAACTATCTGATGTTTGTCACAAACTTCAGTTTTATGAGTCTTGCCAAATGATCTTAAAAACATTTCAACATATTTTTATCACGTACGTATCATCCGTTACGGAGCTATCCTGGGGACCATGGACCCGTATCACTTAAGCTCCAACGAACTGCTAGGGTGTTCGTCAAACCTCGGTGTTATTCCACAATAAACTCGAGGCTGCACTCTTTAGTGATACAGTATATATTATTCCCTTTAATTACAGCAGGGTGTCCATTGAAACAATCAAATTTGGGTTATTGATCTTTCACTTAATGATCCACACACGAGCAGGCGGTTTCTACCGTTATGCGCCCCATTGCATTTTCTTCCTTGACTCAGTCAGTAATATTATGAGTAACCCACTTATGGTTTCGATTCATAATTTGCGCACGGGTACCTCTCACTTCTCACCACCGACAATACAGGGAATCATCATGACTCTGAAGAGAGCTGTGTGATGCCCATGTCTATGACCAAGCTACCCTTAGTGCTGACTATCATGTTCTCAAAATAATAGTGTTGGGAACAACAATAATATATTGTGTTCTTTAACGGTTAAATCAAAGAACAATCAAGCCAGCAGCTCGGACTCAAGATCACTCAGGACTTAAATCGAATATCCATTTGATCATCTACTAGTGACTCAACTCCAAGTTATCAGTGACGGTCTTATATGATAACTTCCGGAGTTTAAGTCATGTCCAGTTCAGTATGAAGACACTTCATACTTAATGCACTTCTAGTGAGTGTGACACACACAAAATCCAGAATAGGATTGTCACTTAGTCACATTAATGACCTTATACGATTAATGGGCTCCCGCCCAGTTAATCAGGTCACGGACATTTTAAGTTCATTTATTATGATTATTAATTCTTCCTCACATTGACTCTGTTGTGATAATAATAACATAATTGCATCCTTTATGAACTAAGGATCAAACATTCTATTTTACTCTACCAGAAACTATAATAAGATTATCATAATAAGCATCATCTTTATTCAACGACTTGTCATAATCTTTTACAAATGGATAAAATATCTTGTTTAAGGACACACATGTCCAACCATCTCCCACCTGTACTTAAAGAAGATGACCTATGTCTTTCAGACCCATATTCTCCAGATGTCTCCTGAATATTTTCTCTAGCAACGTCATGGTGAATGGATCAGCCAGATTGTCTTCCGACGCTATTTTCACAACCCTTACGTCGCCACGACGTACTATTTCTCTTATGAGATGGTATTTGCATTCGATATGTTTCGCCTTGTTATAGTCTCTGGGCTCTTTAAAATTTGCCACCGCACCACTGTTGTCACAGTATAGTGTTTGGGGCCCATCTACATCTGGAACAACTCCCAGCTCTATGTAGAAATTCTTGAGCCAAACTGATTCTTTGGCTGCTTCATAGGCTGGCACGTATTCATCTTCCATTGTGGAATCTGCGATACAAGATTGCTTTACGCTTCTCCAGAATATCTCTCCACCAGCAAGGGTGAACACTGCTCCCGACGTTGATTTTCTCGCGTCTCTATCAGACATAAAGTCTGAATCAGTGTAACCTAGTGGATTCAGTTCTGATCCTGAAAACACTAACATATAGTCTCTCATTCTCCGAAGATACTTGAGAATATTCTTCACTGCAGTCCAGTGAGCCATACCAGGGTTGGATTGGTATCTGCTAACAATTCCCACAGCGTAACAGATGTCTGGCCTAGTACATTGCATAGCGTACATCAGACTTCCCACTGTTGAAGCATATGGTACTCGCCTCATTTCGTCTTGCTCTTTAGGAGAAGTAGGGCACTGTTTCCTGTTAAGGAACACTCCATGTCTAGTTGGTAAATTACTTCCCTTGGAGTTTGCCATTGCAAAACGATCAAGCACCTTATCAATGTAAGCTACTTGCGATAAGGCTAGAAGCCTGTTGTTGCGATCCCTAAAGATACGGATCCCAAGAACATAGTTGGCTTCTCCCATGTCCTTCATTTGGAATTGCGTAGATAGCCACGCTTTCACGTCCGATAGCCTCTTCACACTGTTTCCAATGAGAAGAATATCGTCGACGTATAGAACAAGAAATATTTCCACGGTTTCATCATTGAGTTTGTAAATGCAGGCCTCAGTGATGTTTTGTATGAATCCATAGGTTTTGATGGTCTCATCAAACCTTAGATTCCAGGATCTGGAAGCTTGCTTCAATCCATAAATGGATTTGAGTAATCTGCAAACCTTCCCTTCTTGACCCTTCTTTTCCCTTCTTGACCCTAAACCTTCCCTTCTTGACCCTTCTGCACGAACTCTTCTGGTTGGTCCATATAGATGTTTTCGCCAATATACCCGTTCAGGAAGGCGGTTTTGACGTCCATCTGCCGAATCTCATAATTGAGACTACGGGTTAAGGCCATGAGAATCCGGATGGACTTATACTTAGCGACTGGAGCGAAGGTCTCATCAAAATCAATACCTTCCCTGTGGGTAAAACCCTTAGCCACTAGTCTAGCCTTGAAGGTTTCAATCTTCCCGTCCACTCCTCTCTTTCTCTAGTATACCCACTTACAGCCAATGGTTTTGAAGCCATTTGGTAAGTCTACAAGTTCCCAGACTTTATTATAATCCATTGATTCTATTTCTTGGTTCATGGCTTCCTGCCATTCTCCCTTATCAGGATCCATCATAGCTTGCTTATAGCCTATGGGATCTTCAACGCTAGTGTTTGTAACAGCTAGGTGAAATTCTAACTAGGTGTGCTCGTAGCGCTCAATAGGTCTTTTGAACCTCCCACTACTTCTGAGTACCCCTTGGTTCTGATTTGGGACCGTGGTTTCCGTACTCTCTTCGACAACAAGCACTGCTGTCGAAGTTGTGACTTTGTCACAAGATCCTTTTTGTGAATAATTTCTCTAATTTCATTCTCTATTAACCATCATGATTAAAAATGACATTTGATTTATTTAAATCATTTAGAGCAATTAGAGACTATAGATAGAAAAGTAATTGTCACTGTATTTATCTAGATATTGCAAAATAATTCGAAAAACAAGACCTTTATTATTAAGGAATTATTCCATGCAATAAATATCCAAAAATAAATCGAGGTCTTAACAATCCAAAATTAATGATAACAATAAACTTAAATCGAATGTAAACTTAAAGCATGCTTCCTTCTTCAAGACACTCGAGTACTAGCCGCTTTCGTTCTCTTCTGAGTTCTCATCGATAGAGCTCCTGCTGAATCCTGAAAAGAAATGAACAAGCGTTAGTATTTTAATCTATGGATCTGAGATTTGAATCTCTCCAATAAAAAACTAATTTTGAGGTTAACAGAAGAGTCATTACCTCTCCAAGCCCGCAGATGTTCTCGGCACATCGTGTGCCCCTTCGCTCTTGGTTTGAGCTAGCATTCAATGCATAAAGCTCCATTTATGTTTTTCTTTTTAGCAGAAGAAACTTCTGTATTGAAAAACGTTTGCAATGTTTAGAATTTTAATCTATGGATCTGAGATGTAATATCTCCAATAAAAAACTATTGTAGCATTCAGAAAAGGTTTTACCGTTTGGTGAACTGATGTGCAGTCTGCATCGCAGCTGACCTGGCACTCTCTTCCTTGTTCCACATTGGAAGCACATTGCAGATAAACCAACTTTTCTTTCTTTCCTTCCGGGTTCAGCTTTCGATTCAGTCTTTTGTTTGTTATCTTTTGCCATTGCTTGAGTGACAAGAGCCGTTACTTTGTTCACCTTTTTCATTAGTCTCTCAATTTCACCCATCGAGGTTTTGAGTACCGAATCTTTGAATGATTGACTCTTGTTTGGATACTGGTCTAATAAGAAACTGAGTAACTCGTATTCATTATCAGACTTGAACCAAGTAGTGCCTTCTTCAAATATCGGTAGCTCAAACTGAGATGGAGGACCAGAGTTGACGGAATCTTGTTCATCATCCGTGAAATTAATAGCTTTAGAGATTTTAACTGGCATTGAAAAAGAAACTTATTAAACTTTATTATATGTAGAATGTTTTTGAAAAATATTTTGTTTGAAATAGTTACATGATGCAAAAATGTTCTGGGAAAACGTTAAATAAACCCTTTAACTATTTCGTGATAATTTAACCGACTGTAAACGTCGTTGCCGTCCTTAGTAGCATGGTCACTCTAGGGTGACTCGCGGTATCAACCGTGTAGTTTGGTTAAACTAAGTTTTAGTCATAAACTTAATTAATATTCATAACAAGAACCACCAAAGTTCTCTATGATTATTAACTATCACCATACACGGTCGGGAAGCACCAACTTCCGTGCAAGCTTAACCTATTATTTTCGGTTCTCGGGATCCTCTTGGAAATGTCGTCCTTGGGGAATGGTCACACTAAGGTGACTAGCGGTCCATTTCCAAGATTCTTCCGTCCCCATATTCTTTTGGAACTATCACGGTGTCAAACCTTCCACAAGCACACCTTCCTTGGGGAATAGACACACTAGGGTGACTCGAGGCGGTGTGGTCAGCAGACGTTGTGACAATAATAATGGAGACCTTTGTTTTATTCTATACTTACCATTGTTTTTAGGAAATAACGTTTTTAATTTCGAAGTTATAAAAACTTATTATATAATCTGTCTATTAATTACACATTAAAAGTTTATATTTTGGCTTTAATCATTACGACACGTAATTTTAAATAAGCCTAAGAAATATGTTTATTATTTCATCGGTAGTGATAGATCAATCCGTACGCTCTCCAGGTCGATGGGAGGGGTCCTAACCGGTCACCCAAAACTGGATGGTGAACCGGCCCCACTTTTGACTCCCTCTTCCTTAGGCAAGATTGCACGGTTGAAATTTTTCTGACTAATAATAAACACTTTTACATTTACTCTTTATTATTTATATCTATCCTATATAGACATATTAATAATGATCTAAACATAGACACTATGTTTGAGGGTTATGAAAATAGGTTATAACAAATTATATCTATGATGAATATTTATAATTTTATGTTAATGATACTTATTCTCTAAGAATTATCATTAAACATTTTAATGCCCATTAATATTATTTATGAAATATTAAAATAAGACAATGATATTATTATTCGAATATTGTCATCCAAATTTTAATTTATTAAATAGGACAATGTTATTTTATTATTAAATAACATCCATATTTAATTTTATGAATTATTAAAATAAGACAATGTTATTTATCCGGAAATAACATCCATATTTTAATTTATAAAAATTAATCAAACATAATTAACTTTAATTCATAAATTTTATTTTCATTAATAATAATTAATATTTAATCCACGGAATTCGGGTCGAAAAAAAAAAGCAGGCCTTAATTTTTTTTTTAAAATTGCACGTGGGCCCTCCGGGCTTAAGCCCGGGCCCACGTGCCCGTGGAATAGGCAGGGCCAACCCATGGGCAGGCCAGGGCAGCGCGCGCCCTCGGGCTGGGCCTGCAGGCCCATTACGCTGCCAGGCAGCGTGGCCCGCGGCCCGCACGGGCGCCCTTGCTCTGGCCGAGGGGCCCTGGCGTGGGCCTGCCCGTGGGCCCTGCGGCCCCCAAATCTTGGGGCTGCAGCGGCAGCCCCCTTGGCACCCACCACAGGCTGGGCTTCCAAAATGCAGCCTAGTTCAACCACCCGGTCCGGTTTTTCGGGTTGGGTAATATTTATAATTTTAAATGAATATTTAAAATATCTAGAAATTTAAAAAAATTCAATTTTAAATAATTAATTTTATTCCTCAAATAATTCGTTCTTAAACCGTTAATTAAATTACGTAATTATTTATCCTTGAACCATGGCTCTGATACCAATTGTTGGGAATCACGCCTCGGATTCCATGTAAATTATCACGAATTGTACCTCCGAACCGTCCGGGTAACATTTAAAAAAAAATTAAAGCGGAAAACTTGTTATCCGTTCAACGGTCCGGATATCGGATAATAACCATATTACAAGATCTGATAAATATTATGTAATTTAATATTCATAAATCATTATTAATAATCTAGTCATTATAGGAAATAAATAGAAAGCAATAAATGGTTGCATTTACTAACCCAATGCATAAGGCCGTACCTCTATTGACGACTTCCGGCTGCGCGTTCTAAATCGGGCAGGGCTCCGCCGGTGCTGAGGGAAACTCCCGTGATCTTCCGGGATATTCTCCTGGATTCCTCCTACCGAAGCGTGGGCTTCGGCGGCAGGACTCCCTAGCCAAATTTAAACTGATGGTTCTTTTTAAGCTTCCGGAGAACTAAGTCTCTTAAAACGAACCAGAAAGAGAGATCAGAGAGAAAATTCGCAGACCCTGAAGGAGAGGGAGAGTTCGAATTTTTCTCTGGGGAGAAGTGTGAAAAATGTGTAAAATGAGCCTCCTATTTATAGGCTCAGTCTGTAACCGAATTAGAGAAATTCACTCCCTAATTTCGAATTCTATATATTAAATATAATTAATTATTTCAATCCAACGGTCTAGATTTAATCTTATCTAAATCCAATGGATATAATTAATTAGAGATTTAATTAAATAAGAAAGATTTGGATAAAATCAAATATCCAATCTTATCTTCTTATCTTTATAAAATTCGAATAAATATATATATATGGTTAATGACGGCAAAAATACCCAAAGTTTGGTTAAAGAACCCCTCGTGTACCCAAAATTTAAAAGTAGTGGTAAAAATACCCAAAGTCGCATTTGGGGAGTTAACCAGTCCATTCTCGTAACGCCGTTAACTATGGCCACGCGGACAAACGTGGGTTGCTGACATAACAATTTTTGCCACATGGTTGAGCCCAAATCAGCCTCGTTTACGACAAAACAACGAAATAAACCCCTAATAAACAGTATTTAATACAACTAATTGAATCCCTAATGATTATACTTAACAAAAAAAATTTGTCCACGTGGCCAGAGTTAACCGGTAAGTTAACGGCGTTACGAGAATGGAGTGGTCAACTCCCTAAATGCGACTTTAGGTAATTATGCCACCACTTTTAAACTTTGGGTACACGAGGGGTTCTTTGACTAAACTTTGGGTATTTTTGCCGTCATTAACCGTATATATATATACATATATATTAAAATTTGAATTCATATTATCTAGATCCAACGGTTGAGATAAATCTTTAAACCGATCTAATGAATCAAATTAGTTTAGGATAAAATCAAATATTAAAAGATTTAAAAAATCAAATTCGAATTATCCAAAACTATAATTTCAAATTCTACTTTCTTTTGTTAGTTTATTTCGGTTACCAAGATATGGTACTTTTGTCACGCTACTGATTAAACTATCTGATATCTGTCACAAACTTTAGTTTTATGAGTCTTGCCAAATGATCTTAAAAACATTTCAACATATTTTTATCACGTACGTATCATCCGTCACAGAGCTATCCTGGGGACCATGGACCCGTGTCACTTAAGCTCCAACGAACTGCTAGGGTGTTCGTCAAACCTCGGTGTTATTCCACTATAAACCCGAGGCTGCACTCTTTTTCATTATCTCCCTCATATTGTATTCATTTCTACTCAATAAGAAAAGTAGAGAGGAAGTAGTCAACTACATTATGGGACGAACCTCTATAAAAAAAACCTCATTGTCACTTACCTTTACACTTCATATTTTATATTATCGCAATTTATATAGCATATGGGGAGTGATCTTGGCGAGTAAGATTAAATATCAGGATTCATACGGTAATATTCGTGGACATTATAATAAAACTGATTACAATTAATCTGCGACGTCGCGATTTTTGGCAACAACAAATGTTTCTAAATTCAAAACATAGTGACGTTTATTGTTTGCTTCTCAAAATACCGTTGTAACTTCTTATAGAAGGAAACAGGAAAACCATAATTAAATAACCGAGTTATTTAATTAATCATTTTTTGATACGTAGGATAAATTAAATCATTTTCTTATTTCGGCCAGTGAAAATTCTGCGTAAAATAAGGCCCATAAGATCATAATTGATCTTTTCCCTTGAGATTTAGTCACACGTCTTCTCGGCTTAGTCTTTCTAAATTTATGGAGGGTGGACTAAAGCTTTAATCCAGCTCCAACGATAATACTCAAACAAGAATATAGTCAAACCATGACACATTACGAATGTCAAGATTAAAAGGAACAAGTTTAGTCAAGTACGCCCACTCAATCCATATATCAAAGATATGCAATGAAGGCTAAAGATGGACCTTATAAATACATGAAAATTGAAATGCATTATAGAGAGGATTTTTGGGAGAATATAACTTAGAAGAGAGAAGAACTCACAGGAGGAAAGCAAACGAATAACACCAAGGGAGAATTGAAGTTTCATATTACTTATTGTATGGGATGTATTTTCACCTTGTTTTTGTCACCTCGTTTCTGAGCTTTTCTCAGTCTCTCCCTCATATTGTATTCAATTCGATTCAATATGAAAAGTAGAGAGGAAGTAGTCAACTACAGTATGGGACGAACCTCTATAAAAAAAAAAAAAACCACATTGTCACTTTCCTTTACACTTTATATGATATATTATTGCAATTTTTATAATATATTAGGAGTGATCTTGGCGAGTAAGACGAAATATCGGGATTCATACGTTATATTCATGGATAATATAATAGAACTAATTACAATTAATCCGCGACGGTTGATCGCGATTTTTGACATCAACAAATGCTTATAAATTTGAAACTTAGCAACGTTTATAGTTTGCTTCTCAAAATATTATTGTAACTTCATATAGAAGGAAAAGGGAAAACCACAACTCAATAACCCAAATCGATTTTAACCATTTCTCTCTCCATTTGCCGATATCCTCGCTTCAAAGGATGGACAATTTCTCATCCCTAAAATTTATCCTTGTTTGTTTTTGTTAATCTCTTCAACGGTGAGACCATGGAAGTTCTCATGTGGGCCATGCGGTTCGTGTCCCTCAACTCGTCGTCGCCCCTGTCGCAGACTACCAAGAAAATGCCATTCATCTGCCGCCATTGCGAGCTTTCCAAACACTAACTTGTATTTTTTTTTGTTCATTGTATACTTGTAATGGCTTAAAACGATAAATCTTGTCATAAAATTACCGCATTATATGCCTGGGCACGACGGTTAGCACCACCGAAGTTGGAAATGCTAACATCGAATTCGGGGATGCTAAACCCCAAACTCGGTAGTGCTAACTTCATTTTTATTAACTCTGAGGTTGATTATGATAACCCTAAATTCAGGGATACTAAACCCCAAACTCGGTAATGTTAAACCTGAACCGGAGTCGACGATGCTAATCTCAAACTTGGTTATGCTAATGAACACTAAAGTCTAGGATGCTAATCCGGGACTCGGGGATGCTAACTCTGAAATGGAGGATACTAATCCCGAACTCGTTTCTGGTAATCTTGAAGCCAAGGATGCTAACCCCAAACTAGAGGATGTCTATCTCCAAACTCGTAACATCATCAAATTCAGAGATGTAATATCGATTTGGAGCTAATATCTCCTTGTTCTGTGTTATAGTTGTTTATTTAGAATCTAGATATTTGATATCGCCTTACACCAATAATTAAACATTGTTTTGTTTATTGGATATCAGGCGACGTAGTAGGAGGGGTATCAATATTGAGGGTCGGGGATTTCTCCTCATAGACATCTATGTAGCATTTGTCCCAAGACATAGTAGGTTAGCGATGTCTTCTTAGAGAAGTTAATGGTCTGATTTTCTCTGCGGAGTTCTGAAGGTGTGCACGGGACCGATTCGACGAGTCTGACTTTAATATCGGTCCAGGAAAAGAATCAGCATAGTCTGAAATTTCTTACTTTCCCGGCATCAACAACCGATGGGTCTAATCCATGGGCATGTCCCGTGCTCCAGGCATTGCTCATACACTACTACAAAAAGGGGATTGGACTACACTTAAAAAGTGTAGTCGGAGTGTTCCAACTACACTTTTAATGTGTCGTCGGATCCTCCGTCGTATGATATCCGACTACACTTATTTAAGTGTCGTCGGAAGTGTCCATGGACTACACTTAAAAAGTGTCGTCGAAAACAATATTCGCCGCGGCACAAATTTATTTGCCGCGGCGAACATTACTTCCAACTACACTTAAAAGTGTCGTCGAATATGCCGATATAAAATTAAAAAAAACGGGCGATTAAAATCGCCCGGATGCTTTGGTATCACCTGTAAATAATAAATAATATATATTTTATATAATAAATTCCAAAATTAATCGATTTATTACAAATAATATTCCGTACCTACAAAAAGTATCATTCATACTAACAAATAGTACCGTCGTCCCTATATCTAAGAATGTAAAACCGTCCATATACATAATATTCTATTCTTCATCATGAACATGAACATTGAAAATTCAAGCCGGTTGTATTGTGTAACATGAACTTTTCCCCGAGCCTACAAAAAAACATCAAAGAAAGTTCATAAACCCACAAAATTTATCAACATATTTCGAAAAATATAAACCCACCAACATACCAAAACACAAATCAACAAAAACTAAAAAGCATCAACAAATTCATTAACACGCTAAGAGATATTCACTAAATCATCAAAATAACATCACATAAACTATAAACAATACTATTTTAACACAAAAATGCATTAAAAATATAATATTAATTTAGGGCTCGGATTCTAACCTTGCTCAAGGTAGAAACTCGGTTAGGGAGTAGACTTGTTGGTGGCCGACGTTCTCCTCCATGGCGACGGCAACGACGAAGGCAACGGCGACGGCGACGTCTAGGGCAAGGTTGAGGATAAAAAGAGAGAAGGAGAGAAGGGAGAGTGAGAGAAAGAGAGAAGAGACCGAAGTGAGAAGTGAAGAAAAAAGAGAGAGGGAAAGCCTGAAATAAGAGAGAAAAAGGGAGGGAAACGAAAAAAAGTGAAAAAAATTCGAAAATTTGGGGTTTCAACGACACAAGATTGAGATGTGTCGTGTAAAAACCCGACACTCGCCGCGGCGAACTATAGTTTTCCGCGGCGAAACTTTCAACTACACTTAAAAGTGTCGTTGAAAGATAAATTTCTAATTTTTCCATATTTTACACTTCAAAAAATAAATAATCTCTTCTACTACTCTTGGTTTATATTATTATACTTAAATTATATTATATAATTTATAAACAAATAGTAAAAAATGTTTAAATTAAAAAAAAAAACTCATGAAGTCGTTGAAAACTAGAATTGATCAATATAAGTTTTTATTACAAAAATTATTACTTCATTCAATTACATATTCTAAAGTTTTCGATTAAAATCACACAAGTCACACAACGACATTTGTTTCAAAACATAAAATTTACAATTAAACTAATTATACGAAACTCAAAGTTTAACTTTCATTCAACCTTATTATAGCTTTCTAAGTAACGACTTCAAATATAAAATAAAATTATGAAAATTTGAATGATTTTATATATATATCCAACATCTAAATTTCAAAGCACTTAAGATCTACTTAAAAATATAAATAAGTGGTTTGCTTTTCAAATGAAAAAATCGAACGACAACTAAGAGAGGAGAATAACATACCGAGAAATGAGATTCCGCGATTAATAAAAGAATATTATAATAGATATAAAAAAAAAACTTATTTTTTTCTTACTAAGATAGCACACTACTCTTACCTTATAATTATTGATATCGTAAAATGATATAATTTAAATTGTTTATAACAATACGCCGCGGCCTATTTAGTAGTAGCCGCGGCGAAACTTTCAACGACACTTTTAAGTGTAGTTGGATCACTTATCCGCCGCGGCTAATATATATTAGCCGCGGCTAACTGTGATCCAACGACACTTAAAAGTGTCGTTGAAAGATAAATTTCTAATTTTTCAATATTTTACACTTCAAAAAATAAAAAATATTTTCTACTACTCTTGATTTATATTATTATACTTAAATTATATTATATAATTTATAAACAAATAGTAATAAATGTTTAAATAAAAAAAAAACTCATGAAGTCGTTGAAAACTAGAATTGAACAATATAAGTTTTTATTACAAAAATTATTATTTCATTCAATTACATATTTTAAAGTTTTCGATTAAGAACATCTCTATCTTTGTGCTTTTTTGGGTGCGCGTACGATGAACACCACTAATGCATTGATTTCCCAAGTAAAATTTTGCCAACAATGGTTTAGGGTTAGAGTTTAGGGTTTAGGGTTAGGGATTAGGGTTATGGTTTAACCAATTTATTAAAATCCTAAACAACCATTTTTATTTAAACAAAAATTAATTCAAGAGTACAAAAATATATATTCTCAATCAAAATTTAGTAATCGATTGTTGATAACATATATTAATAAATGTAATTTCGTCGCAATAATTGGAAAAACGTAAATTTAAAAACAAATAATGTTAAAATAACAGTTCTAAAATCATTCAAAGTGTTATAAAATGAAATTACATCAAAAAAATCGAACAAAAAACTCAATTTAACCATTTTCAAAAAGAAATATGTACTTTTGCCGCAATAAAGTCACAATTCGGGAAAACGTCAACTTACAAAAATAATTATGTCAAACTTATTGTTTACTAATTATATACAATGTTACAAAATTAAACTAAATCAAAAAATGTGAAAATACGCCGCGGCCTATTTAGTAGTAGCCGCGGCGAAACTTTCAACTACACTTAAAAGTGTAGTTGGATCACTTATCCGCCGCGGCTAATATATATTTGCCGCGGCTAACTGTGATCCGACGACACTTAAAAGTGTCGTTGAAAGATAAATTTCTAATTTTTCAATATTTTACAATTCCAAAAAAATATGTACTTTTTTCAATATTATGGGAAAAATCGCCGCGGCTAGTTTAAGTTTGCCGCGGCGAGTCATTCCAACGACACTAATAAGTGTCGTTGGAAATGAGTGTCGTTTTCTATTCTGACGACACTAATATATGCGTAGTTGGAACACTACTCGCCGCGGCGAACTAATATTCGCCGCGGCGAATATATGCTTCTGACGACACATAAAAAATTGTGTAGTCGGAAGTCTATTTTTTTTTAAATCCGACTACGCATAATAATTTCCATCGTCGAAAATTGACTTCCAACGACGCTTTTTGTCTTGCGTAGTGGAATCTCCGTAGTATAATCCCATATTTGTAGTAGTGATAGTAGGGGTTAGGGGATCACGAAGTTGAGGAGTACTCGTTGTCGTACTTATTCGACCTCGTTGGTAAGATTAATTAGGTTATCCATGAAGTCGAAAATCCCCCTCAACTTGCCTATATAGCGTGTTTGAGGCATGATAGATCTTCGGGTGCCTAAAAAGGAAGTATGACAAAAAGAAGGATGAGTATATTTTACTTGTTTCATGTCATACTTTTGCTAGAATCGGTATCGCTCTGATACCAATGGTTGGGATCCGATTCTCAGAGAATCCCCATAAGAAATTCTTGCTCATTATGTACGACGCGTGGGGTACCTTTGAAAAATATTTTAACCAGGATTAGAGTCCTATACCAATAATCCCTACTACCCTATACGGTTATACATAAAACAAAAATTAATTTGCTCGATCCTGATAACATAATTTTCTTAACCCATTATTATCTTATTTAATTGAGCCACGAGTAAAAGTGAATAATCCCATAATCCATAAACACAAAAATGCGTACCTGACACCTTCGACGATTCTGTCTGCGTTCTCTGATCTTCAAGAACTATGTGCCTCTGATCCACTTGCTTCTTGCTATTTTCTGTGAAAAGATAACTCCAGTTGTCTTCCGAGCGTGGGCTCTCCTAGAATAACCTCTAAACCCAACAGGCAAAATCCCGGGAAGAATTGAAATTCGCAGAAACTGAGAGAGGCAGAGAGAAAGCGATTTTTCTGAAGTCTGATGATTGTGTTGTGTGTGATTTAGGGTTCCAGGGGTCCCCTATTTATACGAAACTGGCCCAAACCACTTCTGAGATATTCTCTCAACCACTTGGAGATATTCACTCAAAGATTTGATTTAATGATTAAATCAAATAAAGAATAAATCCAAAAACAAATCTTTCAGAAAATATTACATAAGATTTAATAAATCAAATCTTATATTATTTTCAAGATTAAATCACAAAAATCGCGTAACCAAAATTATAATATAATTAAAATTATTTTCCTAATTAAATATCCCAGGAATTATTTCCAATATTTAATTCTCTCTTAAATTCGCAGGTAAAAACAGTGACTATTTCGGCCTTACCCGAAAAATTATTTTGACCATAACTCTCAAACCGTACATCAGAATGTCACGATTCAAAATGATAAATTTACAGAATTTGATTTCCCATAATCCTATAATTATCCAGGGTTCAAATTCAATTATCAATTTTTCACATTCCATGCCAGTACCAAAAACTTTGGTACTTTTGCTACTTTTAGGGTAATCAGTGAATTCGTGACAACAATCACGAATCACTCTTGATTGGATGTATTCAATGTTTAATTAGTATATTAAACATAATTGCGGTGTCATCCTTGTGGAGCTACAAAGGGGACAAATGGACAACACACCCGAGGTACCGGTGAAAGTGTAGAACTTTCACCAACTTCGGTCACATTTCACTATAGCACGAAGCTGAACTCTCAAGTGTGTTTAGATTTTATCTTCCTGACCACATGTGTCCATTGATACAACTTGATTACGTGAACATCAGTTTTCTTATTATATGATTCTCATCAAAATGATAGATATATTATTACCGTTCTGCCCTTTTGACGACACTACCTTAATCTATGATCATTGCAAACTACTCACTTATAGGATTATGAATCCGTAAGTTGCGCATGAGTACTTATTTGCTTCCCACAAATCATGATAAGGAAATCATAAAGTTATTATCCATATCTGTAATATGCAGTTTTGTCAAGGTCAACCTTCTGATCCCAAAATAAAAGTGTTGGGAATACTCGATTGTAAACTGAAACGATTAAATCAAAGATCGTTTAAGTTGAACCGCACAAACTCATATTACCTCAGGACATCAACCGATTTCATCTGATCATCATAACAACCTTATCGTACTTTCATCAGTGACGGCTTATATGATGATTTCGGATATAGGTCTCGTCCTGTCCAGTATGAAGACACTTCATACCTTATGAACTTAACAATGCACGGACAACACTTGATCCGGTAAAAGATCACCACATGTATGTGATCGATTGAGTTCACCAATAGTCGTTCTCGATCAGAAGTTCCCAGTTCCGATCTAGACTATGGACCAATTAAGGTTCTTTATTTATGTTAGTCAAACCTCCTCACATAGACCTAATGTGATGACTTAACATAAATGCAAAGTTAAAGAACTATGGATCAAAACATTCAATTTTGATATTATACATTTATAATCCGCAGATAACTATCTAGGATTAACATTAATAAGAACCTTTCATTCTTAAAAAAACGACCATAATCTTATACAATGGAATTAGCATCTCAATAAAGGGCATATACAGAATATGTCAAACAACTTTTTACCATAACTTACCTTTTTCATGCACCCGAAGTTCTCGACTGCCTCGAATACGCTATGCAGGTCCTGAGATTGAGAGTAGGTACCGAACTTCGTCGATATTCTTATTTATCTGCAAGGCTTCTCAACAACAATGAACGACACAGTATACGTACCACAAATATTCAAGCAATTCCGGAAGCTCTAATGTTTGCACTTCCCAAGATTGATATTTTTCTACTAATGTCTCCATTTAAATGTGGGATTTATATAAAAAAAAATAATTAAAGACATTGTCACTCATTCTTGCTTCTTGCATGCCTTCTTGGTATCTTGCAAAGAACTTAAAAAAAGAAAAACAAAAGCTTTAAAGGCTACTTAATAATTAACATTATAGCTTTTTTGTATTTTTTTCACTCATGAAATTAGGCCTTTCACCTTTGAGCATTAGTATTTCATTAGTTTGGTTGTGATTAAAAAAGAAGAAAATAATACTAATGGTTGAAGCTATTGATACAATCTTTCGTTAGCATAAGCAAATTAAGTGATTTAAAAAGACAATAGAACATTTTGTAAGGGTTCTTATATTTTCTATTGGTGATACTTTTACGTGCTACATTTTTAGTTAATCTATATCATCATCATAAACTTAATAGAAAAATATTTCAAATGTTATACTTTGTTAATTTTGATTTTTATATAATTTAGATATTTGTTGATTTACATACTTAATATTTATTTGTTTATAATTCAAATAAATTAAAATGAAATCATGATTTACGATTTGAATATGCTATCAAAGTAACTAAAATAAGATCAAGTGTAAAATATATTATAAATTCATAATCAATGATGATATTGAATAAGAGACATTCTCATTTTCTTATAGTAACAGCAACAAAAATAAAAAAAATATTCTTAAAATATTTTTTAAATCTATAAATTACATTTTCTACCCTGGCGCAGAGCGCACACACTGTTTATAAAACAGTGATTTAACATTTTTTTTTTATAATTTAAGAAGCAAGACTTGTTCAACAAGAGCACGATGACTTTTGAAAAATATTGACTTAAATTCATTGCCATTAAGCCTCACCTGCCTATGCCTAGGAGATGTTATTTATTAAGAACAGCTAATTCAGTGACAAGCTTTAGAGTTCATCAGCACAGCATATGAATGATGATGATGATTGTGGTAGTGTTTGCCCTTCTCATGCTGCCACGTTGCTCTTCCATCAGCGCCATAACTGCCGGAGACCCGATCAGAGACGGGGACGTTTTGCTCTCCGAACAAAAGACCTTCGCGCTGGGCTTCTTCAGCCCCGGGAAGTCGCAAAATCTCTATGTCGGGATTTGGTACAACAAGGTCCCGGAACAAACTGTTGTTTGGGTCACCAACCGAGACGACCCGATCACCGACATTTCTGGGGTTTTGGCCACCGATGGAAGGAGAGGCCTCATCATTTATACAGGAGCCGGGAAAGTTCCTGTTTAATCGGCTAACATCTCTTAAGGCAATGGTTCAGCTCCAGTTGCCCAGCTTTTGGACGTCGGAAATCTTGTTTTGTCCGATGAAAGCGGAAGTGTTGTATGGCAGAGCTTCAACCATCCTACCAACATTATGATTCCCGACATGAAACTCGGGGTCAACCGGAGATCTAGGATGGATCTGTTCTTGACATCTTGGAAGTCCAGGGATGACCCCGGAACTGGATCCTACTCGTTGGGGATTGACCCGAGTGGATATGCTCAGTTATTCTTGTATAAAGGTCAGTATGTGTGTATGATTTATCTTTGATAGTTTATACATATCGTACATGACCTCTGAACTTTTTAAAAACTTTATTTTATAAGCTTCCCCCGTGTTACAGTACTTATTGTTATTTGAATGAAACTGATACTCTTAATTGAATGTTACCACCATTTTTTTTCTTGTCGGTTAATTTTACAAAGTACTATCGCATTACTAGATATATTCAGATTAAGAACACATGACACTATTGACCAAATTTACATGTGTAAAGGGCGCACACATTTGCATCTCATGAGGTTTAAACCCGGGACCTCTTGGAGAGACATGTAGTGGAGTTGACACTGGGCCAAACAAACTTGATTATACACAACTTGATTATAACTAGGCTTCAAATCTCAAAATCTCTATGATTTAATTAAAAATGACGAGTTTTCAATGGAACAATTAAACAATATAGGAATTCAAATGGAACCTTGTTGGTATATATTGAAGCCCAAATAGAGACCAGCCAAAACGACATGTGTTGTTGCTTATGATACGACGGTAGAAACGACATGTCGTTTCTGCCCTATCACTTGCATCAATCTTGGCCGTCCAAGCTTGGAAATCTTAGGGCTGAGATTAACCCAATCTCTTTCTCCTTAAGCCCTAGCTCAATCCTGTGGTGAATCACGTTGCCTCACATGGCAGCTCCTTTGGAGTCTCCCCTTTGGGGGTTTCTCTGGGTTGGCTTCTTCTCCAGTGTTTGTCTCTTCGCTTCTCTGGTTTGGATCTTCACATGCTTCTCTTTTCTTGGTTCTTTTGGGTTCGTCGCTGTGAGCACTCTCGAATGGTTCAGTTCGAGAGATTAGCGCGAATCCTGGTTTAACGGTAGAGGAAAGGGAACGCTAATGTGTGAGGAGGTGATTCACGAGGAAGTGAGAGCGGAGAAAAGCTGACGGGACTACATCGGGATTCCTATTCACTTCTCGTCTCTATTGTTTTTCATTTCTGCATTTTGGGATTTTGGCTTCTTATTTTGGTTCAAGTCCTTAATCGATTTCGGTTGCTCTTGTGCGAGGTTAAACCGGAGCTGCGACAATGGCGTGGTTGGAGGAGAATTCCTAACAATGGTATCAGAGCTTTCGGTTCGAGCTTCCGCAACTCCGACTAGGTGCTGGTGCGTTCGCGGCGAGGTCCGACTCCACCGTGGTGACTGTGAGCTTCTTCTTCGATCTCTCAATCTCAGGTATTATTTAGGTGAAGCTATCTCTGGTAAATCTCCTTGCCTTAGCGTTCTTCAATTTCTGAAAAATTGATTTTAGGGCAAAGTGATTTTTTAAAATTAGGTTCTGATTTTTTCTTCCTGATGATAAGGTCGGTTCAAATATGGGTTTGTTGTGTTCAATGATTTCTCTATTGATTAATAGATAAAGTAAATCTTGAACAAAATTCTTTTGTTGAACTGGGTCATTTGCTAAACGATTAAATCAAAAGAAATATGAGGGGTTCTTAATATGTTCAGAATTTGATTGTGTTTATCGATTTATATTCTCCCCTTCATATTGGTTAATTGATTTGTTTCTTTCCTTTCTTTGTGTGATGATGGATTTGACTGTGGTTGACAAAAGCTGTGCAATACTTCTACTTGCTTGAAATTTTTTTTTGTCTGCCGATTGTCCTTCATGATCTCTTGATATGACAATATTTGTGCTTGCTCATGGATTAATTGTGACCTTAGTCTATCCTCTTGTAATTTTTTGAAATTTGCTAGATGCAATGGTCAAATTGTGTATTAATTTGGTTTGGTTTCAAAACTAAATTTTCTTGGCAGATCGAAAAAATTATGTGCAACTTTTACAAAGCTGGTTTTATTGTGCAGTAGCCATTTTTTTGTGTTATTAATTTCTGGCTCTCTACTGTCAGCGTATAGAGTGGGCTTGGATTCCTTTTTTAAGGAAAGTCCTGTTTCGTTGTTACCATCTTTAGAGTCGGAAATTAATATCAAATGGTAAAAGTTCTACAATTTGTATTAATTTTATCCGTGCCATAATTTTGGAGGGCTTGCACTTATTAGGATAATTTTGTTGGATGACCTCTAGATCGAAATTACACCTTACGGTGGTAAGTTCGCTTTTGGGAAGTTGGAAGTAGACAATGAGGGCTTGTTAGCTATGAACATGGCTCTCATTGCTCTTGAACCAAATAAAGGGTTTCTTTGTCGAGTAACAAATTGTCTCGGAGGCCTAAAAATTCTTGAGGAAGCTTAAAATTTGCTAATTCTAAGCTTAGTGGATGGTTTCCTCGGTAAGCTTTATGGTGCCGAGACATCATTGGAAGTTTAAAGTAAAACCGAAACTCTTTATTCATCGCAAAATTTTCTTAACATGGTTTATATGAAAGTTGCACTGGTTTCTTCTAAAATGGATAGTCTTAAGTTTATTTGGGCAGATTGTACAATTATTGTTTTGCATGTATGTGAGAAGGAAAAAAGTATCTCTGTTTTCTGAATCTGAAATTGTGATTGCATCTTGTATGATAATTTTTTATTCTTTTTCATATTCTAGGTATTATGAGATAAGATAAAACATGTTTGATCTGCATGAATAATTTATCGGGCTTGTCTATTTGAATCAATGTCTTTGGTTCTGATTATGCGATTGACTTGTTTAATCCTGTTCCTTGAGTGTTAGTTGTTTTTGGGGATATTGTTTCTATTATTAGAGGATTTTGAAAATTATATCTATGTAGATTTTTTATGATTACCATAAATCTGTGAATCTGATCAATTTGCTAGTTTTAGGTGCTCTTTGATTTTCTGCCTCTAATTTTTGAATCAATATTGATATTGAGTTATGTGACTCGGTGTACTTTTGACTGTTTTGAAATGTATACAGGATTAAATAGGTTTGTTGATTCGCATGTTGACATTGTTTACAGCCGATTAAATTATTTGTGTAGAAGAAATTGTTTTTGGGATTAAAAGGAGAAATTTCTTGATATTGGCTTTATTATTTTTGAGATATAAGATCATGTATTATGTGATTCTACCTTAGCTAAATTGTTATTGAAAATATTTTTTTTGAAGCTAGGGATTTTAGAATCGGATTTTTACTGGGATGATCTTATATCAGTTTGTAGCCATTAGAAATTTCTATTTTTCTCACTTGTTCAGAATTGAAAAAAGGAAAAGATAAATTGAGGGAGATATATATTCAGGATCTAGGAGATGCTTGTTTGATATGTGAAAAATGTGATATGGAAATCTGTGAGTCAAAGGTCGCATATGAAGTGTGAAATCTTTCTGATGTTCTTTGGTGTCCTCTATATGGTTCATGTGTTTTTCTCTAGGTTCCTTTCTATTTTGTTTAACCCTATGTTGATAGTCCTTGACAATGAACTTGTCTTCGTATTTGACGATTGTTTGATTTGTTGTTCTTGTCATTGTGTATCGTCATTGTATCTTGGAGTTCTAGGTAAATAGTTCTAAATGAGATGCAATTTTAGGGTTTGCATATTCTTATGATTATATGAGAGGACCTTTGAAAAATGTGACACTGATCTGATGCTTGTTTATTCGTGTATGATCGACCTTCTTGGTCGTGCTTGGTTGCTATGTTTCTTCCAGGTTTACCGGTTCTATTTTAGAGTTCTGGTTTTATGCGATTCATGTATTGGTATTTGTTTGAACCTTTTTTGTGAAAGAACAGACTGTTTTTTCTTGACTCAGTTTTTCCATTTTTCCATGATTTGATTGAGATTGATTTTTTATTATTTTTTTTGAAAAAATCGAATGAACCTTTGTAATGATATTTGAACTCTCCGTTGATGTCCTTCTGTTGTTTGATTCTAAGGTTTTTTCTATTGTTGTTATGCACTGATTGGTGATATTATTACTACATTGTTTTCTATTTGAGACTAACCTGACATGTATTGAGAAGTGGCAAAGCAAGATTTGGATACATGATCCAAAAATGGGTGGAAGATGCTTCTCTATATACATGTGCTGGGTAAGACATTTCTTCATGAAGCTAAATTCTGTGAACCTTGCATTTAGGTTTATTTGTACAGATTTAGTTTTGTGTATGAGCACTTATTAACTCTCTCATAAACTAGCTGTATTCTGGTTTGTTGAGTATTATTCTTGCCTATCCATGGTCTCAATAGAAACTTATATGCATTGTAAAGGGCTTCATTATGGTGAGAGAAAAACCTTATATATGAATCAAATGGGTAGGGAAAACTAGAAGGGATATGAGGTGATTCCTTCTAGTGTGTTCTCTTAGAATCAACATGGATTTAAGTGCATAGACTTTGAGAGAGTGGTCAGATCAAGAAAGTGTCATGTGGAGACATTATCTCTGATTGAGCTTGTTTCACATTGGTTTAGGGAAATGAAAACAAGCTGTGAGTTTAGGGAAAATAGAGAGTGGAAACCGGTGTGTACCTCGTTTGAGGTGGAGTCCATGATTGATAAGTGAGTTGGGGTTTTCAGAGTCTGTCATATCTATCGGTAGAGATAGGTGGCGGTAGTGAGCCTATGTTGAGAGCGACAATCCGGATTTTTGTGTCGTTTAGGCCAGGGGTTCTAACCAGGATGTGTTAGTGCGACTACCTTTTAGCCAGTGATAGGGTAAGGAGTGAGTTTGATCTCCCATCCCGGTATTCCTATGCAGTCTCGGTGTTTACAGTTCGGTTAACTGTTCTTGAGGTTCAGGTAGATGATCCTCATTCCTAGGTTCAGGTAGATGAGCCTAGTACCCACTCTAGGATCAAGAGTATCTTATATCAACAGGGGGAAAATTGGTTGATACCATGGGTAGCATGATAAGCTTATTTAGGTTAAATTAGACTTGGGAAATTTTTTGTTATCAAACCTTTTGGATTAAACGGTGGTTATTGCTGGTGATTGGACAATCACTTTATTCTGTCACGATTTTTTCTTGGGGTTTGTGAATTGGTTGTTCCCGGATAGTCTTTCTTGCCTCAGGTTGTCGTGGGCGATTGATATCCGTCCAGATGTGTTTATTGGTGCATGCTATATTTGGTATTAGACCTGATTTGGTCTTTTTGTGCTCATTCCGTTGTTATGATATCTCTTGTGATTGATCATGTGACCAGATTTGGATTCATAGATAATACTGTGTGATGCAGTTGTTTTTATGAATAACCGATATGCTTGATCTAGCTGGTTTGGTTGTCTAGTTTTGCAGGAGTCATTACCCTTGCAGGTACATGGAGTATGTTGAAGGACCAACCTGTTGAAGATTGGCAATCGGCACTAGAGTAGTGTTGCAGATGCCACCGGTATGGGGACAAAGATTTTACCCGTGTCCAAATTTAGGCTCTGCCTGAATTCGTTTCACGTTTGGCAGAATCTTAGTTCCCATATTCCAAAAAGGGTAAGATCCCGGTGTACTATTGGTTCCCGAATGATGCAAGTATTTGGTCTTCAAGGTGGAGATTGTTGGTATATATTGAAGCCCAAATAGAGACCAGCCAAAACGACATGTGTTGTTGCTTATGATACGACGGTAGAAACGACATGTCGTTTCTGCCCTATCACTTGCATCAATCTTGGCCGTCCAAGCTTGGAAATCTTAGGGCTGAGATTAACCCAATCTCTTTCTCCTTAAGCCCTAGCTCAATCCTGTGGTGAATCACGTTGCCTCACACGGCAGCTCCTTTGGAGTCTCCCCTTCGGGGGTTTCTCTGGGTTGGCTTCTTCTCCAGTGTTTGTCTCTTCGCTTCTCTGGTTTGGATCTTCACATGCTTCTCTTTTCTTGGTTCTTTTGGGTTCGTCGCTGTGAGCACTCTCGAATGGTTCAGTTCGAGAGATTAGCGCGAATCCTGGTTTAACGGTAGAGGAAAGGGAACGCTAATGTGTGAGGAGGTGATTCACGAGGAAGTGAGAGCGGAGAAAAGCTGACGGGACTACATCGGGATTCCTATTCACTTCTCGTCTCTATTGTTTTTCATTTCTGCATTTTGGGATTTTGGCTTCTTATTTTGGTTCAAGTCCTTAATCGATTTCGGTTGCTCTTGTGCGAGGTTAAACCGGAGCTGCGACAATGGCGTGGTTGGAGGAGAATTCCTAACAAACCATAAAGGATTTTATCAAGTTTAATAAGTTCATTAGGATGTTATAGAGTTATCTAATAAGAACAATAAGTTTAATAAAGTGTTACTAAATGGGAATACAATTTAATACGAGTGATCAGTTGAGAATTGGTTGATATTTATTCTCTAATTCTATATTTGGTTAAAATTTTATTGCATGGGTATGTGAAGATATGGTTCCACGGTGGCGGGTCAGATCTTGGACTGGACAAAAATGGACCGGGGTACCCCAAATGACACAGAATTTCATCATCAACGATAGCTATGTTGACAACAAAGAACAAGTGACCTACACGTATAGTATGCTCAACAAATCTATATATTCTACAATGGGTGTAACGGAATTGGGATTCGCGTATAGGACCACGTGGAACGATCGGATCAACAAATGGGCCGAGTTCTTTTCGGCTCCGATTGAGTTATGCGATAATTACCAACAGTGCTGGCCCAACGGATACTGCGACCTGTCAGCAGTGAACGAGTTCATCTGCAAATGCTTGGCCGGATTCGAGCCCAAGTCAACCCAGGACTGGTTTCTGCAAGACGGGTCGAGTGGCTACATACGAGTCGAAAGTGCCCGCACTTGTGAGAGTAAAGAAAATTTTGTAAAGTTAGTGGGTGCGAAGATGCCTGACACTAAAGCAGCACGTGTAAAGATGAATATGAGTTTAGCGGGATGCGAGCAAGAGTGTCTAAGAAACTGTTCCTGCACAGCTTATGCAAATGCAAAGGTGACTGAGGGCAGGGTCGGGTGCTTGATGTGGTACGGTGATCTGGTGGACACACGAACTTATTCCACTGCCGGCCAAGATCTTTACCTCAAAGTGGACGCAATCACACTAAGTAACTATAATTGAACTTTTATAATTAATATTTTTTAGACTAAATTTTTTTATTATATTATCGAAGTTATTAATTTATTGAGTGATAATATAGCCATGTTAATTAAAATTAGGACTATATAAAGGTAGTGATTAATGCTTATTATTAATTTATCAAGTCTTAATTTAATATCTAGATTCTACTTAATATATGTGTGAATATATTGAAATATTTATTGCTTTGATGATGGACTACAAAAACAAAACAGTAGAACATTTATCTAGGAGTGGCCGGATACGAAACACGTAATGGTTACGACGCGATTTAAACGGGTCTGGGTCTACCATAATAGATGAGAGTCCAACCGTGTCGAACACGATTAACACGATTAAATAACGTAAACACGACACGAACGCGACAACACGACGAGACCCAATTAGACACGATTAACGAGCAAAAAGTTGCATTTTATATATGTTATTAAGTATTTTAATACTTATTATATATGACATTTATGTTTTTTATTTATTTATTACGTCCTACAATTGATGAACATAAAAAAAATAGTAAATTTTAAAATCTTAGATAATATAATTAAATAAATTTAGTTAAATGAGTATGAATTGAATTAATTTAGTTTAAAATACACGATGAATATGTTAAATGGGTTAAACGGGTAGACACGGAATTTACATGGGCGGGTCTGGATCTCATCTTCTAACACAATTTATAAATGGGGCGGGTCTGGGTCTTACATAAAATAAGTAAAAAAATGATTAAGACCCGGCACGAACACGACACGAAACCGAAATTGCCACCCCTTATTGTTATTGCTGCTAAACCTATAATCCTCTAAAAGCAACTCTTCTTACTGATTACCTAAAACCTTGATTTTTTGTTTTTGGATCACTTATAATGCAGGAGAATACACAAGAAAATTGAGCGGTTTTATGAATAAGACTATAAAGTTGACAATCGCTTTGGTATCAAGTGCGGTTTTGTTTCTTATCTTACTATGTGCACTTTGGTGGGTGAAGAAAAGGAGAAAAGGTGCACTACATTCTATCTCTATACTGGTTGTACATGAAAACGTTACAAACTTGCAAGTTTTGCTGAACTTTATTTTATGTTAACGTTAGCGAAAGAGGAGAGAAATACTTGGGCAAGTTCTCTAACGAATCCCGATTATTCCGGTCAGAAGGGTCTTAGCAAGAATAATGAAACGCCAGATTTGCCATTCTTCAATCAAACCACCATTGCTACAGCCTCTGTTAACTTCTCTTATCACAACAAGCTCGGTGTAGGTGGTTTCGGCCCCGTTTATAAGTTGCTATATTGGATTTACCATGAAGTAAATTTTATAGGGTTATTGACGGCATAAATACTTGACTACAATAAATATTGTACTTTAATAGATATTTTTATTTTTACAGCTAAAATACTTAACTACCTCGGATATTGCACTTTACTACCCCTCACTTAATTGTAGCAATTGTTAAATATATTCCATTAAATGTTACACTGAGACATGAGACTCAAACCCCCCTTAACTATTAAAATTTATGTAATGTACTTATATTTTTTAACTTGAACTTTTGAGGCGATAATCGCCATGAGGAACTTCCGTTGCTTGCGTGTTTAATTAAGCCCAAGCTGGCGACGAGGGGTATTATGCGAGAGTTAAATGTAGCATAGTCTCGCCACCTCATCTTCGTTCCACGTGTTGAGTTCACATCATCAATTGATCCCTTATTAACACTACAAAACTTTGTAATTTTTCTACGTGGGACTTTTCATCCTACATTTACACTATCTCCACAAAAAGTCTTAGTATTCAATCAAAGTACGTATGAGTTTTCACGATCTCACTCTGTCATCAATAATAAATTATTATCTATAATTTTCATTAAAATTGTAATTATAACCCTATATTTAAAATAAACTACAAGTAAACTCTTACAACTCTTATTTTTATATAAAATTGCAACTACAACCTATAAGTATACGGTATATATATTATTAAACTTTAAAATATTCATTGGTAAGCTGTTCCGATAAACTAGTTACCCATGTCCATACCCGTAAAAATGAATGTTGCAGTTTCTAATCAGTAATAATATAGGAGTTAGGAGCATGAACTATGTTTAATCCATTTATAATTTTCCTATACTCGTACCAGCACAAATATCCTAAATCTGATATCCCAACAACAGGGCAGGCCCTGACTGGGTGGAGGCCCTAGGCGGGAAACAATTTGGGGCGCTAAGAAAATAACTAAGTACATTTTATTGATACAAAACCATTTTATTTTAATTTTATATAAATAATAAGAGTACTGACATGTTAATATTATCTGATGTAGTATGTCAAGCTTCATGTAAAAAAATTATAATAAAACTGTAAATGTTAAGAATAATAATTTTCTAGTCCATATATAATATATATATATATATTTAATATACATGCAAGCTTTACTTTTTTACTCTCAAGATACAAGTTTGAACGAGATTATTCCACGTTTTAATAACTTTTAAAAATTATTCCCCAACTAACTTTAGCAAATTTTGGACTAACCTACCCCTACTCATACCTTTCTCTCGTTCCCCCTTTTCTCTTTCTACCCTTTCCGTCGTTCGAATATCATGGCTCTGTGATTCTGGAATATAATGCAGAATACTTGTTTGATGAAACGTCTCAATGAGCTAGTTTTGCATATTTTATGTCTAAGCTATCATGTTTGATTAGTAGAATATTCCCATTATTGAACATCACCGCGACAGTTTTCCAGTCAATTTTTGAGTTAGAGACCGAGGTATCGTTTCTTAGTAAAACGTCTTTGTTTCGGGTTGTGTTGAGTCATGGTCTTGACCCGGTTCAAAACACAAGTAAATACGAAAAATCGATTAAAATTTTATAGTTTGACAATATTTATAAATAGTGTAAGCAATTTTGGTGATTTTATTTGAACAATGGAACACATTTAAACGGGTTAAAAAAAAAAAAAAAGATTCGGCTTAGATATTTTTGGCTTTAACTTAGACAGTTTTATTCATCATTTAGATAGTTTTTTCCTTGATAAAAACACGAGTAAATAAGAAAATCAATTAAGATTTTATAATTGGATAATATTTAAAAATGGTTTAAACAATTTCGGTGATTTTATTTGAACAACGGAACACATTTGAACATGTTAAAATAAAAAAGTCTCGGCTTGACAGTTTTGGCCTTGAATTAAACAATTTTGTTCATCATTTAGACAGTTGCATTTCCTTAATAAAAACACAAGTAAATAGGAAAATCAATTAATATTTTATAATTGGACAATATTTTAAATTGCTTTAAGCAATTTTAGTGATTTTATTTGAACATGAATTACATTTGAACGGGTTAAAATAATAATAACAAAAGTCTCGCCATAGACAATTTCGGGTTACATTAGAGAAAAATATGCTTGATTCCGTGAAACTTTGGCTCTTCGATCCACAATGGAGAAGAAGGGTCCAAGTCAATGATCACGGCTTTGACCAAAAAAAAATTATCCAGATTGATTTGTTGAACATCGAATACCAAACTCTAAGTCAATGATTGGAACTTAGTAAGATCATTGTCAAGTAGCTCTCTGTATAGGCCGATTATTAGCCTAAATTCTGCAGTCCGCAACCTGTTTGTCATTTCAAAGTTTAAGTAGGAAAAATTTTCTACCCCAGCCCATTGGACGTGGTACAGAGAGAACTCGGGAATTACAAACTAGGTGCAAATGAGAACTTGGACCAAGAAATTGGTGAGCTACCACCTTGACAATGGTTTGACTAACTTCTAATGCCGCATAACGTTAGCGAAAAAAACTAGTCTAGAAATAAAATCAAACAATAATAGCACAAACATACAATTGAATAATAAACACTAAGTTCAAAACTTACATATATATCAAGGCATATGATAAAATCAGTTTAAAAGTAGGAGCCTTATTTTCAAATTTGAAACTAATAGTATGAGATATAGCACCTGTACTAGGATCATAGATTATAGAGGGATACTCAAGTAGTATACCAATTTGAAATCCACGAGAAATGTAATAGTTTTATCAGCTTTTCAAACAAATGTTGACAATATGTTTGTATGGATATAAGAATCCTATCACGAGTTCCATGGTAATGTTTATCCCTGATGTCTGTACATGACATTACAAACATAAAATGATCAAAAATAGCAAAATTGTCATGAAACCTATGTCAACTTCAAGAGTTGCCTAAAACATATAAGGATGTTTTTTTATTCACTAGCCTCTATGATATCAGAATAAATTGTAGCTAAAGACTCCAATAAAAATCCATGAGGTTTAGTTCAATGCTATGGTTCAAGGCATGATCGCATAGGCTAAAACGACATAAAATTAATCAATGAGATTCATTCTTGCCGAAAAAATATCTTATAGAGGCTATACAGTAAGCATGAAAAAAAAAAACCACAATGAAGAACCAGTTCATGGAGAAGTACATGACGTGGAAACCAAACATATGGTGTGCTTATGAAACCTTACACAACGGAAGAGTCGAATAATACTCGATCATCGAACAAGTCCATTAACTATCTGGAGGCTAGTAATCTTGGCACATGCTCTTTACATAATTCTTCATTAGCCATTCTGTCACAATATAGACAGTTGTCCTCACAATTGTTCATTACCCAATTCAAAGAAGTATAAATGCCATGACTTCCAAACATTTGCTTTGTCCCCATAAGCCCTATACAAATGAAGAGTCTAAGAATGATCTGTCACTCGGGCAAGTCCACAGGCTACTGGCAGGGAGGTCATTTAATTGACATATATTGCTCACACATTTCATCGTCCAAAATTCCGTAAGAACATTGGTTGTCCCTTGCAACCATATAGCTCCTGCAAACTAAACAAAAAATAACTAAACCCTAAGTAAAAATTTTAACTACATCATATCTTTTTGCTAAAAAACATAAACTGATTTTTTTAGAATGGCAAATAAAATCTTTAATGGTATAAATTTTATCTTTAGCTTTTTTATATGCTCCTTTACTCCCACTAAGCTGCAAATAGATGTTTGTTATTTGACTTCTAATATCTAAACCATGAAAAGTAATTCTATATTCTAATAATCTAAGTAATATTACTTACCAAGATTGCTATAATATATATATATATATATATATATATAATATTAAAGTAATAAACATAAGTAATTGTACATGAATTAAGATCATATGATCATAAAGAATCTTCATGAAATGTCCTAATTTGCTACACTGAGGAACATTGATTGTTCCTGCAACCATAAGCTCTTAAAAATTAAAAAAAAAAATTAGTGAAATATTTAGAATTTCATATTTTTTTTTTTTTTAGTAAAAACAACTAATTTATTGTCCCAAAATTTCGTAAGAATATTGGTTGTTCACTCAACCATATATAGCTCCTACAAACTAGTATTTGGTTGTTATCTTAACTAAGAACACTAATCGTGTAAAAAAAATCTTCATCTAAAGTACCAATTTAATATCGGTGATCATCAAAATGTGACACAATTTATATATAAATATTACAAGTCGTATTATTATAATACGACGGAATCGTACACTAACAATTATTAAGTTAAATTAATTATAAACGTTATTTTATCACTATAAAAATTATTATGAAATAAGATCTTCGACATAAATATAATATTCTATACCGATTCTTACGAAATAATGAATACCCAATGCAATCCAAGTGATCCAAAGACTTTGTTTTATGATTCCAAGCCCGATTATTCGTTCATTAGGATTTTCGATAATAAATTTTTTATTTGATTTTTTTAAACCCCTATTCCACTGCTATTTTATGATCAACTATTCTTCCTTTTGTTCGCTATAATCGGGCCTAGTGTGGTAAAGTGTCGTTGGGCTCCTCGTTCATATAATGAAGCGGCAAACTTTGTAGCTCGATCCCGGCTTGCGGGCCGCATTTCCGACATTTGGTCGTGTGTTTGTCCGGATTGACATGTAAGCACTATCCTTAGGGACTTCCGATCATTAATACAACGCTCTGTTTCATCAAAACTATTCTTCCTTTTGTCTCAGCGCTAAAATCAAGAATTTCTATATTCAACTTTCCACGAAAAGGGGAAAGCTCACGTTAATTGCATTAAAACCGACTGTTAATTGCGTTAAAAGTGAATAATCTAAAAAAGTTAGTGTCCATTTTGGACTATCCACATAATGTGATTATATTTTGCAAAATATCCTATATAATTTTTCACTAACTATTATAGTAAAGAGTGCACCAATCCTAACAACTTAGAAGATTATTTATTGCGGGAATGTTTAGTCGTGTAATAGATTGTCAAAATTTTCATGGTATTGTGACATTAAATTTTTATTAATGTTTATTTTATTTTATTTTATTTTTTGTCACGAAAATTTAAATTTTAAACTTTTAAAATACAAGTTCAAAATATACGCAAGATGGATTAATGGTCAATCCCAAATTACGTAACATGCATATTTTAAGCTTATGGGGTTTTATTAAGCAGGCCCGTGTTTTATTCTTAGGACGTATAATTTTGGTCTTCTTTTACGTAGTAATATGAAAGCTAGAAATTAGGGGTTAAGATGCATTGGAAAATCGGGAATTTAATATATTTTTTTGTCTCTTTGTCAAAAAATTGAGACATTTTTTTATTTATTTCGGTTCCGGTTTTAAAAAGTCTCGGTTTCTTTTAAATCGGGTAAAATATAAAAATATAAAAACCAGAACCGAAACAAAATTCGAGACAAAATAACAAAATACAAATATCAAGTCCAAATTTCAAAATCAAATACAAAATCAAAAATTTAAAACATGAAAACAAAATCTAAGATAGTATTAAAATAAAAACAATATTAGAATTTAATACATATACTTAAAATTGTCACTACTACAAACTGTTGATTACACCATGGAAATTAGACTATGGAAGTGAAAATCCGTAGTCTAAACTCAAGTTTTAACCACGGAAGTGAAATACTATGGTCTATGTTGGAAATGCCCGAAACTGGGATTTCAGTCCGTTGGACTTTTCGGGTCCGACCCGACTATAATAAATGAGCACGGTAATTATTATGATCACGGCAATTAATTAGAGTAATTAATTATGACCTAATGGGCTTTAACCCTATCATTGGGCCCAAAAGCCCATTAGGTCATTTTATATGGTCTATATAAGACACATGTTGGTCATAATGAAAAAGAGTTAATGACGGCAAAAATACCCAAAGTTTGGTCAAAGAACCCCTCGTGTACCCAAAGTTTAAAAGTGGTGGCAAAAATACCCAAAGTCGCATTTGGGGAGTTGACCACTCCATTCTCGTAACGCCGTTAACTTACTCGTTAACTCTGGCCACGTGGACAAACGTGGGTAGCTGACATAATAATTTTTGCCACGTGAACGAGCCTACATCAGCCTCGTTTACGACAAAACAAAGAATTAAACCCCTAATTAATACTATTTAACACAACTAATTGAACCCCTAATGATTACACTTAACAAAACAGATTTGTCTACGTAGCCAGAATTAACAGGTAAGTTAACGGCGTTACGAGAATGGAGTGGTCAACTCCCCAAATGTGACTTTGGGTATTTTTGCCACCACTTTTAAACTTTGGGTACACAATGGGTTCTTTGACCAAACTTTGGGTATTTTTGCCGTCATTAACCCTAATGAAAAACACTGAAGCCTACTCACAAAATAGAATACGACCTCCTCTCTAGAAACCCTAGAGGCCGAATTCTCTCTCTCCCGTGTTCCCGTCGGTTTGTTGTTCAATCCCCGAGATTGACCTAGCTGTCAATCAAAGGAGATTTATGGTCTTAGAGACGTTCCCGCAGCGACGTGGTGGACGAGCTAGAGGCTTTGCATGTGTGAAGCTGTGATCCGAATCCCGAGCACGCCAGAAAAGAGAAATCGGCATTTATTGGTACAGTTGGCAAAAGTACCAATCTTTGGTAACAACTCGAATCCCTATTCTTAATGTTCGTTTATAATCTAGATCTTTGTTTCGATGACTTCTCGGATTATTCCGCGCCCCGAGATCGAGAAAAAGTCAACGAAAAACCCAACAGTCTAATCCTACAAAATTTGGACTTTCAACAACGGAAGTTGAAAATCGTTGTTGAACGTCCGAGCGTCCTGGTTCCGATTCTTGATTCTCAAAAATGAAAACCGGGACGTTCCGCTTCTAGATTTTTAAATAATATTTTCCTACTTTTTTGCAAAAAAAAAATCTAAAATCTATATCGAAACTGAGACAAAATGAAAACCGTATAAAAAAAATTCACCCGTGCCACAAATATAAGAAACTTGTTACTTAATTTATCGTCGAACGGGCACAGCTATACTATATGCATGATGAAAGAAGATACGTGTATCGTGTTTACAAATTCCAAGGAAACTGAAGCGTACGAGCCACAACTTAAACGTGAAATGACTAATATGCCCTCGCTGCCTGTTACGTGTCCTTCACTGATTGGCTAATGCTTAGAATATATTCATTAGTGGTCAAAACGCTTAGGCAGATAGTCAATGGGTGTGAACGATAAGCTTCGGTGGGTCCATCCTTCTTCGGTACTCATCTCTCTGCATGTCTGCCACGTGGAATGTAATGGTAGGCGCTCACACGTGGGTCATCACAGAATACCGCGTAGCTTATCATAAATCAGAAGGAAAAAAAAAAAAGAACAATTTATATAATAATAATAGTAATTAATTCGTAAAATATTAAAACTAATATTATACGATTATTACGGTCCACGTACCTTTCATGAAAAAGAAAAAGACAAACATAAATTGGTGAGATCTTGTTGCTTTAATTCCTTTTCCTTCTTGTATGGCGATTCATAAATCAATGCAAATTGTTATATATGTCAAACAATAATAATTAAGAAAACAAAATCAACTAAGAATTTTAAATTATTATTTTTAAATAATACTCTTGTCAAACTGAAATGGACTAGAAAGTCCAAAGCAAATAGTATTTATCCACACACAAAAAAAAAAGGTAAGATAATAATAAACAAGTGAAAGAATCTTGGGCAAGTTTGGTTGATGATAAAAGACCATCACCATGACGTCATGCGAACGCAATGGGAAGTGGGAACAAATGTAGAAGTAAACTTAAATAATCAAAATAAATAGCTAAAAATTATATATAATGTAGAGAGAGAAAGAAAATAGCATTTTTTTTAAGAGAGAGAAGCTGTTTCCGCGTGGATAGATGAGACGATGAAATAGTTGGGTCATCTCATGGGTGTTTTAAGAAAGAAAGAATGAATGAAGAAGCAAATTCATAATATAATACATACACACAAATAATATCTTTCCTTTTTGTTGGTTAGTTATGAATTATGATAGATATAGAAATAGAAATCCTTCTCTCCTTTGACAATCTACACAATTCAATGAAAGATGTCATTTTTCTTTCCCATTGACAATTCACACCTTAACCAAGTTCACACCACTTTCCAGGTTTCATGTTAGATCAGATTCTCCTCCATGATCATCAGAGCAACACAATAATTAATCTCTTTGATCAATTTCATTTCTTCTCATTTCCATTGGCTATGGATCATCATCATCATCAACATCAGTATCATCATCAGCAGCAGCATCAAGTTTACGGGCAGCAGAATCTTGCGAACCCTAGCGAGGCGGGTTCGGACAGGTTCCCGCAATGGTGCGCGCAGGAGACGAAGGAGCTGGTGATGGTAAGGGCGGATCTGGACCAGACTTTCATGGAGACGAAGAGGAACAAGCTTCTCTGGGAAGTCATCGCCACCAGGATGAAGGAGAAGGGCTTCAGCCGGAGCCCCGAGCAGTGCAAGTGCAAGTGGAAAAACCTCGTCACCAGATACAAGGTACTATATATATATATGCTTTCATTTATACACACATACACACACACACATATATATATATATATATATATGATGTTCGATCGTGTATATATATGTATTATAAAGTTCGATATCCCGATATGAGTTTGACGGAGCTTGGTAGCCTTGTACATGGTGAAGAATACCTTGTGGGATGGATTTATAATTAGTTTTTGACCTTACACTATATACTTTCACTAATTCAAGTAGTAGAATACTTTCATGTCGGTTTATCATAAACCTTGTGCAAAGGTAAAAAATGCTTATGTCTTTGGCAAAACTCTGATACATATATATATATTAGTTTAGCTTTTTTGGATTGGAATCCGTATTCTGAATCTAATACGGTGTTCGATCATGTTGGAAGAGCGAGTAACATTTCATAAACTAACCAGAAAGACAGAATAGAGACAAAAAAGAGTATCACGACATTTCATAAACTAACGAGAAAGACGAAATGGAGACAAAAACACAGGCCATGCGCAACTTGATTAATTGCACCTTTACAAATGAAACTCCGATACATGACATGACAGTTAAATTCGCCTAAATGAGTAAATTTGTTGCTATATATATGTTATCATTAGTTTTTGTGAGGTTGGAATCAACTTTCTCAGCACGACATAAAATTAGTGTCTTGGATTGGACGGTCATATTCTATTTTTGACAATATATATCTTAAGAAGATTATGCATTTCGCGTGCCACTAGATAATTCTGTGTACAATCTTTCATTGTTTGTAATATGCTATTGACACATAGGCATGCGAGACTATAGAAGCCGAGTCAGTAAGGCAACAATTCCCGTTCTACAACGAGCTCCAAGCGATCTTCGCGGCGCGGATGCAGAGAATGCTGTGGGCAGAGGCGGAGGGAGGGGGCGGAGCAAAGAAGAAGGCCATGGCCCTCTCTTCCGATGACGACGATGACAACACGGACGACATCGCGGTCAGCGAAGGCGAGCAGAAAGGCCTCATCAGCATCGCAAAGAAGAAGGCGAAGAAGATGAAAAGCGTCGGGAGCGGAAGCGGCTCTGGCAGCAGCACGAGTGTGCGGGCGATGCTGGACGAGTTCATGCAGCAGCAAGAGCGGCTTGAAGCGCAGTGGCGCGAGGCTGCGGAGGCGAGGGAGGCCGAGCGGCGCGCGCGCGAGGCCGAATGGCGCAGCGCTATGGCGGCGCTCGAGGGCGAGCGGCTCGCCATGGAGCGGAGCTGGCGAGAGAAGGAGGATCAGCGGCGGGCGAGGGAGGAGGCGAGGGCCGAGAAGAGGGACGCTCTCATCGCCGCTTTGCTCAACAAACTCAGACGAGAGGATTCCTAGGGACTAATCTTGATCATGATTCTTAAATATTATTCTTGATTCATTCATTGGTCGATGTTCAAGATCCTTCATCTTTCTCACTGTGACTTTCGAACATGGAAAATTTTGAATTAATGAAGGAAAAGAGTAGGTTTTAGATGAGTAACTCTATTTAGTTTCCTTCTATTACACACTTGACTGTAGATTTCATGTACTATATTAGCGTCACAAATTGATCACATTGTAATTAATTAATAGTTTAGCTTTTATTCTTCCTTCTATTATATGGTTGGTTCCTTAATGGGAAGAATGTACACTACACGGAAAACGTACGTTATGATTGGGATATAAAAAAATAAAATAAAAATCATGAAAGGAATGCACAATTTGTTTATGCGTGCTCCAATATTATTCCTTTTACACGAACCTTCAAGAAAGTGCGTTAAACTTTTACCTCCACAACATATGTAGTGTTATTGAATATTAGTGTTTGCATGTATTAACCGCAATAAGTAGATTCTTTTACTTATATATACACGTTCATAAATTCTTTATTGTTGCAACTTGCATGCGTCTCACGTTATACCACAACTCACTCATTTTGTTATTAACGGTCTTATATGTAAATCAAGACTGTAGTTTTATTTTCCCCTGACCTATTAAAATTTGTTTATAAACCAAGCATAATATATCAAGGGAATGATACTACATAGACCAAATATATAAAAAAAAGATTATATATATATATATATATATATATCAAAGAATCTCAATCAGATTTTGTACCGACGAGGAGTCAATAATCCACTACGAAGGCCCAAATTTGACATTGTTGTGATGTTTCAATAGTTGTTTGAAAAGCATTAAAAAAAATGTTGTTGGTGAAAAAATATATATTTTTTTCTTAATTAAATTTAAAATCAATTATTTATTTAAAAGTTACAATTGTGTTTAGTAGGCAAAAATTACTCTTAAATTTCAAAAGACTAAAATATACTTAATTAAGATCAGATGAATCTCAATCTTAATATAGCAACACAAATGATAATGGTTTATATAATATAATTATTTAATAAATAATAATTATAATAAATTATCTCTCTAAAAATATGGAATATATGTTATTGTCTCATCATATTTTATGTAATCATCACTTCTAGCTTAAAATTATTATCAGAGCATATTGAAGAAAATTAACGAAAACATATAAAATTTTTCCAATAAAAAAGTAAAACTTTTATTTTTATTTTTAATATGAGTATTTTTATTGTAACTTAATAAACATAAGTATAAGTATTGACCCAAAATTATAAAACAAGCAAAATCAGCGTTAATAAGCAATATCTTAAAGGGGCCCTATCTTGTTTGACAAGTAGGACGACATTCCCGTTGGCACTTTCTCAATCTTGTACGCTTGTCGACACTCTAACATGGTGTCGGAGCAAGCGTATATAGAGGGTTTCCTAAATTTATCCTTGATAGCTCGGGATATTTTTAAAGTTCAATGTTATCATATGAAGTAGCTAGCCTTTCACTATATTAGAATACCGACATAAACGCCTTAAATATGCAACATATTAGGCTTCAAAATGATCACAAGAATAAACGGTGAAGGACGTTCTAGCGCTGGGCCATTTCATTTTTCTGATGTAATATATTTTTTTAATATTGTTGGGCCCTTTTTCAGACTTGTATGTATTGTTGAGTTGGAGAAGCTCGCAATAAGCCATCTCGACCTCATCTCCTCGCCTGCGACCTCGCCATAGCCTAAAGCGCTCCAATGTAGGTCTAGCCCACTGCCGGCCTTGTGCTAAGGCGAGTAACGCGGTGGCCTTAGCCTTAGGCTCAATTTTTTTTTTTTTTTTTGCGCTTTTTAACACTGCATCAAAAGGCCCAAAATATGATTTTAAGGTCTCAAATGTTAACCTAAACAAGGCTTACGGTTTACATTCGCCTCGGCCCCTTCGGTCCACAGGGCCGGCACTGGTCTAGCCGTAGGGCATGACATGGAGAAGAGAACGACCGGTGAGATGAGACACGACAAGATAGTCCTCCGACCCATGGTGCGACGCACCTCCTCAAACTATAGACCTATCTCATCTCTAATTAATCGCTGAGGATAACCCCGTCACTGTTCACCTCAACGAGACCATTCACGACTTCACGTCATTATTCCCATACAATCATGTATATCCTTACCCTACATTACATATATAACTGAATACTGATGCTTGGATCCTGAACACAAAGAGAGTCCCAAAAGAATAAAAAAAGTCGTAAAGCATCATTTTATTTTTGCTCGACCATAAAGTAGCAGAGTCCTCCCACCCCTTTGAGGTGACTCCCAAAATAAATGCTAACCAACGTAGAGAATGAAGAAAAATATGAGAGAACGATCAGGATTTATGAGGATCCGAACCACCAAGCTACCCTCAGATCCGAGCAAGGAATCTCCTTTCCAAGAAGCCTCCCCGCATACATGTGCGGTCTTATAAGTGTAGCCATTTGAATGACTTTCCTGTTTTCTCATTTCAGATTCTCAAGACAGGAACATTTGTTACGTACATTCCCTCATATAATATTTATAAAAATTTATTGAGTGAACAAACATAAATGCTTTTCTCCCTTAATGTTCAAGATAAACTTTGTATTTTGTTTTATCGTATAGTTATTCAATTACATTTATTGAAATAAACTTTATATTTTATTATGTTATAAAAAATTTGGTTTTCTGTTTCTTTAAAGACCGGTTACGAGCAAATCGGAAATATATTCCATTTGACCCATATTTAATTAGGGATATTAACGGCATAAATATCAAAAGTGTTTGAAAAACCAACGTTAAATACTCATTCTTTGTTTTAGCCGGATAAAATACTAATACTTTTTCTCCTACGTTATAGGCATGTACCAAACAACCCCAAAAAATATTTGTCTATAACGTGAGAGAAAAATATTAGTATTATGTCTAGTTTAAACAAATAATAGATATTTAACGCAAACACTTTTGGTACGTGGCCGCCAATAAACCTTTATTAATTTAATTAGCAATAATATCTCGTTTCACCCTCTCACATACTCTATTTTCCTCTTTATATATGGTATCGATTTTCAATGTCGTTTGTTAATCAGTATAAACGACACGGTGACTGTACAAGGCCCAAACCCAACATAACTACAATCTGACTGATATTAGCATCAACAACAAAACAACACGTTTTCCCTAAAAAAACAAAAAAACAAAACAAAAAACTTTTGGTATGTGGCCGCCATTTGCATCCTTTAATGATATTATTTCTCAAATTAAAGAAGAATTATGATTGATCACTATCATTTAAAGATAGTAATAATATTCGAGCATTTTTATTTTATTTACGACCTTCACAAACCAAAATTACAAACGGTTGTAATAGATCGGCTAAAAGAGAGAAAATAACGACTCGTAAAAATTATAGGTAAAGTTTTTAAAATTCCAAAAACAACGGCAAAAATACTTAAAATGTTTAAAATAAAATTTTCGTTATAGTACTCAATTTCATATGTTAATTGTTATATATCAAACGTTAATTAAATGACACACGAGATTATGAAAAAGCTAATTGTCAAGTTGAGATTATCTGTCTACAAAGTTTTGCATAAATACCTTTAAGTTACTAAAAGTTAGGGAAAATTGCAACTAATGTCCGGATAGCTAGGTCAACTGGGCGGCACAACCTTATGTCCAAGTTAGGGAAAATCACGGCTAAAGTCCACATATCCCCGGTAACGCATTTGAAGTCAAAAGACGAAATTTCTAGTCAATCTTATTTTGAAACATTATGTCTATGCCGCCCCAACCGACCCACCTATGGGAACTTTAGTGGCGAATTGCATATTCTCAAAATTTAAAAGTCACAACAAAATACTCAAAGTCTATATAAAAATTAAATCGGGCACTCTGACAAATTGGTGGCGTTAATATATATATATATAAATATATTGTTTATGCGTAAAAATGGCTTTAACTTATAGTCGGATCCAAGGTTCGGGTCGCGTGTTAGACCCGCTGAACACCTGGATAATTGAATGCTGAGTCAACGCGGGTTGACTGATGGTTGTCAGAGCTGGAAGCGAATCCGTCGTCTTGGATGAGTCTCCGGCCTGTCCTTGGTGATCCTTGGCGAACTTCCCTCGAGGGGGCGAAGTCCGTATCTTGGCGAAGCTCCTCGTCGGGGCAAAGTCCTTGTCTTGGCGATGTCCTCGTCAAGGCGAACTCCGGTCTTGATGAAGCTCCGAGCTGATCTTGATGATTCTTCGTGATTTCCCTTCCTTGGCGAGCTCCTTCGGCGAGGGAAGACCTGCAAAAAAAGGTAGATTGGGCCCGTGCTCCGTCACTTATGGTTGGGCGAGGCTGCCTATGTTGGACATATTTTATATATGCCCTTTATTCAGATGCTAATCCCGCTTGTATAAGATTATGGTTGTTTACCTAGGAATATAAGGTTCTTATTAATGTTAATCTTATGTAGTTATCTACGGATTATAGATATAATTATCAAATTCAATGTTTGATCCTTAGTTCTTTAACTTTTGCATTTATCTTAAAGTCATCACACTGGGTCTTTGTGTGAGGAGGTTTGACTAACATAAATAAAGAACTTAAAATTGGTACATAGTGAAATAGTTGAATGTTACCGAAGTTGGTGAAAGTTCTACACTTTCATCGTAGCTCGGGTGTGTTGTCCATTTGTCACATTTGTAGCTCCACAAGGATGACACCGCAATCATGTTTATTATACTAGTTAAACATTGAATAGATCCAATCAAGAGTGATTTGTGATTGTTGTCACGAATTCTCTGATTAACCTAAAAGTAGCAAAAGTGCCAAAGTTTTTGGTACTGGCCGAGAATGTAAAAAAATTGATAATTGAATTTGACCCCTGGATAATTCTACGATTATGGGAAATCAAATTCTGTGAATTTATCATTTTGAATCGTACAATTCTGATATACGGTATGAGAGTTATGGTCAAAACAGTATTTTTGGCGAAGGCCGAAATAGCCGCTGTTTTTACCTGCGAATTTGAGAGAAAATTAAATATTGGATTTAATTCCTAGAATATTTAATTAATAAAATAATCATAATTATTTTTGAATTATGGTTATAGTGATTTTAAATCTTGAAAATATAAAGATTTGATTTATTAAATTTTTTAGAGTATTTTATGAAAAGATTTGATTTGGATTTATTCTTTATTTGATTTAATCATTAAATCAAATCATTGAGTGAATATCTCCAAATTGGTTGAGATAATCTCTCCAAAGTGGTTGGGATCAGGTTCCTATAAATAGGGGATCCCTAAAACCCTAAATCACACTCAACACATCCTAAAAACTTCAGAAAAGTCGTTTTCTCTCAGCCTCTCTTAGTTCCCGCGAATTTCTCATGGAAAATTCTTCCTGGGATTTTGCTTTTAGGGTTTAGAGGTTATTCTAGAAGAGCGCACACTCCTGGCGACGTAATCCCGGAGTCATACATCGGAAAACAACTAGGAGCTATCTTCTCACAGAAAATGGCAAAGAGCATGTGGATCAGAAGGCAGGGAGTTCTTGAAGATCAAAGAACGCAGACAGAATCGTCGAAGGTGACAGGTACACGTTCTTGTATTTATCGATTATGAGATTATTAACTTTTACTCAAGGATCAGATTAAAACCAATAAACATGTTTATAAATTAAATTTAATTAATTCATCATGATCGGGAAAATTAATTGTAAGTTAATTTTGATACAAACGGTTTGACAGGGTTTTCGGTATGGGACTCTAACCCAGTAAATTTATTTACAGGTCAAACCGTGTGCCTCAATCAATGATTACAATTTCTTAGGAGTCGGCGGTGACCGATTCGGGTCTAGATCCGGAGGCACGACTCGGAATCGGTGTCACAGCGATATCGATTTCAACAGCCTACGTATCTCAGTTGAAGAGAATCAGGTCCGACGTAGTTCAGGGTTAGTGATAAATGGCAGGTGACTAACGATGTGGTTTGACTCGTTGGAAGTGCCGATGTTGGCGGCGCGGTGGTGACCCTTGGGAAGGAGGCCGGGTATTACCGGCGTGAGATGTTCTTTGTCGACCTCTTCAGTGTAGGCGAGCTCGTTGTGACGAGGGCCTTATCCCGACGAGGGATGCTCCTTCTTTGTCGACCTCGTCAGTGTAGGCAAGCTCGTTGTCACGAGGGCCTTATCCCGACGAGGGATGCTCCTTCTTTGTCGACCTCGGGGGTGTTGGCGAACTTGACCACCTGGCGAGGGATGCCTTCATTGACTTGTCAAACAACTTCTCTTGTCGAGGCTGAGACTCTTCTTCTAGAACGATCTCAGCTCTTATTCAAGTCCTTCATCCTATAGGAGTATACGAATTTCTAGAGAGAGAGAGAGATAGCTATAGAGAGAAGCTCTGGAGAAAACTGTGAGTGATTGTGGAAATAAGGAGGGGAAAGCTCTTATTTATAGGAAACCAATTCCCTAAAATTGCACCTCAAGGGGCCTGCGAATTTCTCCCTTGCATAGAGGGTCTTGGCCGCGGCTCCTAGCCCTGTCGGAGGGCTCTTTGTTGCTTCTTCATTCGTTCTCGATGTCTTTTGGTTGTCTGCGAATTCGTATGTTGAATCTGGGGGTATCTGGAGGATTTCCCGGGGATCTTTGTGAGCTCGGATCTCCTCGTCGTGTGAAATAATTGTAAGCTATTACTTCGTCAAGCTGTGACGTGGATGCTTGTCAGACCAAGGTCTTTGTCAGGTGATGGTACCTTGTCGGCCTTTGTCAGGAAAAATCCCAGGAAGAATTTTCCCTGAGAAATTCGCAAGACCTGAGAGAGGCTGAGAGAAAACGTTTTGCTGAAGTTTTTAGGATGTGTTGTGTGTGATTTAGGGTTCCAGGGATCCCCTATTTATAGGCACCTGATCCCAACCACTTTGGAGAGATTATCTCAACCAATTTGGAGATATTCACTCAAAGATTTGATTTAATAGATTTAATGATTAAATCAAATAAAGAATAAATCCAAATCAAATATTTTAAGAAAATACTCTAAAAGATTTAATAAATCAAATCTTTATATTTTCAAGATTTAAAATCACTATAACCATAATTCGAAAATCTTTATGATTATTTTCTTAATTAAATATTCCAGGAATTAAAACCAATATTTAATTTTCTCTCAAATTCGCTAGTAAAAACAGCGGCAATTTCGGCATTCGCTGAAAAACTGTTTTGACCATAACTCTCAAACCATACATCAGAATTGTACGATTTAAAATGATAAATTCACAAAATTTGATTTCCCATAATCCTAGAATTATCAAGAGGTCAAATTCAATTATCAATTTTTCACATTCCCGGCCAGTACAAATCACTTTGGTACTTTTGCCACTTTAGGTTAATCAGAGAATTCGTGACAACAATCACGAGTCACTCTTGATTGGATCTATTCAATGTTTAACTAGTATAATAAACATAATTGCGGTGTCATCCTTGTGGAGCTACAAAGGGGACAAATTGACAACACACCCGAGCTACGGTGAAAGTGTAGAACTTTCACCAATTTCGGTAACTTTCCACTATAGCGCGAAGCTGAACTCTCAAGTGTGTATAATTATATCTTCCTGATCTTAGGTGTCCATTGATACAATCAGATATCTGAATTGATCGATTTTCGTATTATTATGATTCTCATCGAAAGGGTAAATATATTATTACCGTTCTGCCCTTTTGACGACACTACCTTAATCTAGGATTTATTGCAAACTACTCACTGATCGGGTTATGAATCCGTAAGCTGACCATGAGTATTTATTTGCTTCCCACAAAATCATAAAGTTATTATCCATATCTGTAATATGCAGTTTACTACGGCCAACCTTGCGATCCCAAAATAAAAGTGTTGGGGATACTTGATTGTAAACTGAAACGATTAAATCAAAGATCGTTTAAGTTAAACCATATAAACCCACATTACTTCAGGACATAAACCGATTTCATCTAATCATCTTATCGACCTTATCGTACTTTCATCAGTGACGGATTTACATGATGATTTCGGATATAAGTCTGTCCCTGTCCAGTATGAAGACACTTCATATCCGATGAACTTAACAATGCATGGACAGCACTCTAACCCGGTAATAGGTCACCACATAAATGTGATCTATTAAGTTCACCTATAGTCGTTCCCGATAAGAATTTCCCACTTCCGATCTAGACTATGGACCAATTTTAAGTTTTTTATTTATGTTGGTCAAACCTCCTCACACAAAGACCCAGTGTGATGACTTTAACATAAATGCAAAAGTTAAAGAACTAAGGATCAAACATTCAATTTGATAATTATATCTATAATCCGTAGATAACTACATGAGATTAACATTAACAAGAACCTTTCATTCCTATGTAAACGACCATAATCTTATACAAGCGGTATTAGCATCTAAATAGAGGGCATATACAGAATATGTCCAACATAAAGTAGGTAGTTAGTTCACAAGGAACTCAGTTTCGATTTCAGTGAATTAATTGAGTTGAGACTAAACTCTGTTTAGCTAAATACATGGTTAGTGTGGCTTTCGAGCCAGCAACCATGTGTTAGTCGCTAAATTACCTTGAAATAGTACTATAAGGTTTTTCCTATGTTTATCCTTAAAAACCTGGCAATGTTTTCTATTTATAAAGTCTAGAAACATTCTCCTATATAAGTTTTAAAATTTTTAATTTAGTGCCAATTAGCTATGTCGCGCCCCATCATGTCATTATTGTCGAACAACACTCTGGAAAGGGACTATCTTTCTCAGAATGGAATAGAAACGGCAGATGTCCAAAATAAGTGATTTGTTCACTTATGAAATTATCATTTATTTACGGATAATATTTTCGCTAGAATTACAATGGAGTAGTTCTATGTATTTGAAGATAGTTCAATACTGAGAAATTGTTGGAACTTTAACATAGAAAAGATAATAACCTAACCCGTATCTATGATTGGTGAGGTAAACCCTCTCACTAAATCCGACATTCAGTTTGGCCATCATGAATATTCTTTGATAGAATAAAGACATGTTTGACTACGTTAGTAAATAACGGAAGAATTATTTCCACTAGTACAAATATCTGATTTGAGGACAGTTTAAAACAGCCCTTGAAACCTTTGAGGATAGTTTTGAAACGTGGTTGAAAGACGCGTGGTACTTTGTGAGCATAGATTTGAGAACAATTCTGAAACGCTGTTGAAAATCCAGGTCTCGCCACGGCAAGATTATAGCATGCATCGGCGTGGGACTTTCCACAACGTTTCAGAAGTGCTGTGGAAATTTAAAAAAAAATTAAAAAAAATCATCCAAAAATTACATTTTATAAAATTTCACTGGAATATAAAATATTAATTCTCTATTCAATGACATAATAGTACATTGTCATTCAATATACAAAATATGTACATTGTCATTACAAAATCCCGACATATAAAGTCGCTTGTAACACGAAAAAAGAATTCTAAAAGTCAACCTACAATTCAAATAACTCTATAACAATTCCGAAAACATAATTCTAAATTTCAACATAAATTGCCGAGCAGTTACAATAATACATTGCCGAATACATAGCCTGGCATCGAACTGCATTGCGGCGACAAAGCCGATAGTCAAGGTTGCTTAGCTAACAAAATGTCAAATCACATTCACACACCATTTCCATAATAGAACACAGAAACTAAAGATCTGAAAGTACCTTGAAATGCACTCTGAGATCAGACCCTCTTCCCTTGCAAACTTAAAAAAGATGACATGAAATCTGATGTGAGCTCAATAAACCAACTTCGAAGCTCGTCTAAAAGATGAATATCATATTCGAAGCAAAAAAAATGGAAATGCTGAAAACAACATAGAAGAGAACTCACACTTGATTTATATAATAAATCCGATATAAATCAACTAACTCTTTGAGCTTCAAATGTGAAGCTTATTTCTCATTCAACGAAGCTTATACTTCACTTCTATTTCAACAAACCAAACCAAACCAAAAAGAGTGTAAGAACAACTATAAATTGAATAAGTCACTCGAAGAGTGTTCTATAGCAAATAAGATTGGGTTGGACTACTGGACAATTATAAAATTGATTGGATTCTCCAAATCAAAGAGGGGTTTCGAAATTGAACTCACATCGGAAATCATAGGATTCTTGTGCATCGTTAATGGAGGATACATAGCTTAACAAAGACAAAGCCAAAAAAAAGGTATACTAATTCAGAAATGTATACAAAGATTAATAATTAATCTTGCTTAGAGATCCAAATTTCTACGTATAAACATTTTCAGTATCAGGGATTTATTTTTCAAGTAAGTCTACATATGCCTTAAATATAATCAACCCAATCAAATTAAAATAAATAAATAAATCTATTCATGTGTCGGTGTAATCTGCATAAAAAAAAATCTAGGGTTTCGAGTGAACTAGCAAATCGAAGTGAAAACATTTATGAGATTATTTAGAAAACATATTTTCGTGGATTTAAAAAATAAACAAAAATTTCTTCAAAGAAATTTAGGGTTTACACGGGAGAGTCAGAGAGCGAGGGAGGAGAGTAGAGATGCTGGGAATCCTGGAGGCGGAGAAGTTTTGGGGTGTGTCGAGTGAGAAAGTCGAGATATCCATCGGCGAGGCCGTCAGAGCATGTACAGCACGGAGGCTTCACGGCATTGCGAAACATAAAAAAAGAAGATAGAATCGAGGGAGACGGAGATGGTGAGGGATGAAAGAATCGATGGAGAGGGAGATGTCGAGGGAAGAGGCGGCGACTGAGCTAGGGAAAGGGAAAGGGAGAAAGAGGGAAGAGAGAATCGAGGGGTTATGGTAAAAAGAAATTCGAATAGTGAGATAGAAACTCGGAATATTTCCTAAGTATAAGTTTATTTCCGACGCCGAGGTTAACGTAACCCTCGCCGCGGCACCACTATATAATTTAAAAATATATATGAAAATGACGCTTGTTTGAGGACGTCTTCCCACAGTATGCTATTTTAGTGCCGCGTCTTGAAAAAAGTTAGCCGCGGCGAGATAAAAATACTGATTTTTAATTTTTAATGCGTACGACGACGTCTTCTAAACATTGTTCAAAATATACCTGCCGAGGCTATAAGAAACTTAGCAGCGGCGACAAGAGAAATTCGTCGTTTTTTTCGTCTTTTAAAGCACGTCTTGGGGATGTGGTGATATGTCTTACGCCGGGGCTACCAATAATATGAGCCGCGGCGGAATAGAAATTCCACAACATTTCATTTAAACTTTGTGGAATGTGAGTGGATAGTGGGAGCTATTCATCAGTATTAATAAATATTTTTTTTTGAGAAACTTATTTATTTACGATCAAGACTTTGAGTGGAAATTCAATCTCCACGATATAAACAAAAAGTCGTAAGACTTAATCATTTGAATAATCTAGATATTGTTCAAGAAAGGATTTAATCGTTTATGTTGACTGTCTTGATAAACAAAAACAAAATTAAATCTTATGAAGTAATAATCATAAATGTTTAATAGATTCATTAATTGGTTAGATAGTGATTAATATACCATAGGGATCATGAATCGTCTTGATATAGATAAGATAAACACGATGAACCAATGAGTGAACTGTTTGTTAGTTCCCGGCCTGTTTATGCATCTTATCTAAAGATTAAAATGATTAATAGACCATTCTTTAAGAAAAAATCTTAGATCCAATATTCTGTAAGAGCTTGTTAATACTTTGTGTATTATGGTCGATTATAAACAAGCTAGAGAATATGAATGCTTTGTCAAGTGACTGAGAGTTATTCAAGATTACGGTATATGTAACTAATGCTAGAAATATAAACTTTTTGTAAGTTTTTTAGATTTCAAGCATAATGCCATCGGCAAAACACTAAGTGAGTATGAATTTTGAGTTCAGTGATCATGTGATAGAGAAATCGATTTCTCCTTCAGTTAACGGTTCCGGGTACACTATTCATGATATCTAGAGAATATGAATTTTGCTTTCATAGCAACATGGAAATACAATCACCGTTTTGATTTATGATATCTAAACTTGGACGTAAAATAGTTTATAATTATATATGAGAGTATAAGCCTTCGTGTATGCAACTCTCTTGGAATATAATTATGTGATAAACTAAGTTATTGATAAATAGACTAGATTCTATGGGAATTTGGGTCTAATAAAAAGTGATTTGTTGACTTTACTCCAGGACATCGAAATGATGTTTAATCTTTCATAGATTACAATAATTAGAAACCATTAGTCATAATTAGAAATCTAGGGTACTCAAATGTAGTGGGAGGCTGTGTCAGCTGATCTGAACTACGAGCACTGACTATATATCAATGTGTTTAATGAGAAACAAATACGTTGAATTTCTTCTGTAAGTTAAAGGAGAATTCTCATTATCAAAATTAGAAATCTAGGGTACTTGGATTAGTGGGAGGCTGTGTCAGCTGATCCGTACTATGAGTGTCGACTGGATATCAACGTGTTTATTGATAAACAGATACGTTGAATTTCTTCTCTAAAATTAAATAAGAATTCCAATTTCGTACCATAAGTCATCATTAGAAATCTAAGGTACTCAAGTATAATGGGAGGCTGTGCCAGCTGATCTGAACTACGAGTACCCACTAGATATCAACGTGTTTATTGATAAACACATACGTTGAATTTCTTGTCTAAGATTAAAGAAGAATTCTAATTTCAAAATAAAGCAGGAAAATACAAAATCATTGATTGAATCATAGATTCAAATCTGGAATTTGTAAACTTAGTTAACGGTTCGATAACCATATGTATCTTATAACAAATGAAAGAGAGGAGTAGACGGGAAGGATAAAACCTTCATAGCTAGAGTAGTAATCGAGAGTTATTCCATAAAGATAGGAGAAGAAAGTAATTGTAGAAACTTTGCTTCTCTGGTTACTATGCTATCTATCTAGATTCTCTTATCCATAGCGTAAACACTCTATCACGAGTAATGGCGGATAAGTGTCAATATGTTTTTCTGAATGGCAGAGATTTACTAGATTATCTATATGGATTTAATCCAGAACATTTTGTAAAGTAGGACTTGCATATAGATTTACAATATAATTTAATCCGTGTCGGATAAAGTAAATCTTCAAGTCTTAAAACTTAGAGGTTTGATGATGCTCATCATTGCCTAAAAGTTCGTGCGTGAATGTTACTGAGACCTCCATTAAGAATCTCTTTAACTAGCACAAATATGGTTATCTTGGTTCGATGAATACAATACTTTATTGATTAGAAACGATCGGAATAAACAAAAACGATATGAAATTATTGGTTAAAATAATACCTTTACTTTAGAAGTTTAATATGGGCAAGCGTACTGGGACAAACATCTAAAGATACAACGTGAATTATTTAAATATACCAATTCAAATTCTTGCTTGATTCACTAGGGTGAATTGAAAGCAATCCTCCTTATCTAGATATATTGAGGAATTATGTGCTAATACATTTAAGAGATTACTAGTATCTCCCTTAAATGTTAAGTTAGTGACTTTGAGTCAGAAATAAGACGTTAAAGAGTTTTAGATCCTAGTTCAGTGTCTGGCCTTATAAATGGAGCGGTCACAGATTCCAAATGGAAACTAATAATTAATGCCTAAGGCATTAATTGAGATAGTCTAGCTCAGTTATATCTATATAGATCGGGAAACAATTCCTGTTATAGATAGGAATACTAATGTTGTACTGATTCGCATTAGTAAAAATAAATTAGTGGGAGACCAAAGCCATATAAGGGAAAGCATATAGGAAAAGGAATGCAATCTCATTGATGAGGTAGTAGAGCGACATAAGATTATAACCTCGTTAGAGATATTGGCTGGTCTTATTACCAAGACAATGTCGAAGAATAAATTCTTAAGGACATTTGGGAAACATAGATCATAAAGAGTCGACGCATCTTCTTTAGCGTGGAAGTAGAGATTGTTACACATATTTGATATATGCCCTCTATTTAGCTGCTAATCGCACCTGTATAAGATTATGGTCACATGCCTTTTAGTGATAGTTCTTATTAATGATAATATTATATAGTTATATACGGATTATAGATATACATATCAAATTGAGTGTTTGATCCTTAGTTCTTTAACTCTGCATTTATGTTAAGTCTATGTGAGGAGGTTTGACTGACATAAATAAATAACTTAAATTGTTCCATAGTCTAGATCAGAAATGAGAACTTCTGATCGAGAACGACTATTGGTGAACTTAATCACATACACGTAGTGATCTATTACCGGGTCATAGTGTTGTCCATGCACTGTTAATTTTATTAGGTATGAAGTGTCTTCATATTGGGCGGACTAGACTTATATCAGAAATCATCACAAAAGTTCATCAATGATGAAAGTATGATAAAGTCACAATGATGATCAGATGAAATCGGTTGATGTCCTGAGCATCATGGACTTGTACGGTTCAAATTACACGGTCTTTGATTTAATCATTAAATTTTACATGAGTACTCTTAATACTTTTATTTTGGGATCAGACGGTTGACGAGACAAGTTGCATGGTTGTAGATATGGATAATAACTTTATGATTTTCTTATTATGATTTATGCGAATCAAATAAGTACTCATGCGCAACTTACTGTTTGATATGTGTGTCCTTAAACAAGATATTTTTATCCATTTGTAAAAGATTATGACAAGTCGTTGAATAAAGATGATGCTTATTATGATAATCTTATTATAGTTTCTGATAGAGTAAAATAGAATGTTTGATCCTTAGTTCATAAAGGATGGAATTATGAATTATTATTACAAAGTCAATGTGAGGAAGAATTAATAATCATAATAAATGAACTTAAAATGTCCGTGACCTGATTAACTGGGTGGGAGCCCATTAAACGTATAAGGTCATTAATGTGACTAAGTGATAATCCTATTTTGGATTTTGTGTGTGTCACACTCACTAGAAGTGCATTAAGTATGAAGCGTCTTCATACTGGACTGGACCTGACTTAAACTCCGGAAGTTATCATAAAGGCCGTCACTGATAACTTAGAGTTGAGTCACTAGTAGATGATCAAATGGATATTCGATCTAAGTCCTGAGTGATCTTGAGTCCGAGCTGCTGGCTTGATTGTTCTTTGATTTAACCGTTAAAGAACACAATATATTACCGTTGTTCCCAACACTATTATTTTGGGAGCATGATAGTCAGCAGTAAGGGTAGCTTGGTCATAGACATGGGCATCACACAGCTCTCTTCAGAGTGATGATGATTCCCTTGATTGTCGGTGGTGAGAAGTGAGAGGTACCTGTGCGCAACTTATGAATCGAAACCTTAAGTGGGTTACTCATAATATTACTAACTGAGTCAAGGATGAAAATGCAATGAGGGGCATAACGGTAGAAACCGCCTACTTGTGTGTGGATCATCAAGTGAAAGATCAATAACCCGAATTTGATTGTATCAATGGACACCTTGCTATAATAAAGGGAATAATATATATCGTATCACTAAAGAGTACAGCCTCGGGTTTATAGTGGAATAACACCGAGGTTTGACGAACACCCTAGCAGTTCGTTGAAGCATAAGTGATACGGGTCCATGGTCCCCAGGATAGCTCCGTAACGGATGATACGTACGTGATAAAAAAATTTGAAATGCTTTTAAGATCATTTGGCAAGACTCATAAAATTGAAGTCTGTGACAAACATCAGATAGTTTTATCAGTAGCGTGGCAAAAGTACCATATCTTGGTAACCGAAATTAACTGACAAAATAAAGTAGAATTTGGATTTTCTGTAAGCATGAAAGTTGTTAGAAATTAAATTCTAAGCAACTTTTCTTTTGGAACCGAGTCGTTTCGACGTACGGTTTGTGATTTAGAGAATTTCTAAGTTTGTGATCGTTTCGGTAAACTATGAAATTAAATCACATGTCACGAATTTAAATGATGGTGTGTCACCATGACATTTAAATGTGTGACACTGAGATCATAGAATATTAATATAATTTAATTATTCGAATTTAATTATTAATATATTATTAATAATTATTCAATAATTAATAGATTTATATTAATATGTAAATAATATATTTTTATATATTATAAAGTGTAGAAATCGAATTGGGCCTTGGAATGTAGATCCATTCACATTCGAATGGATGGACTTTGGTCTTTCCATAATTGCGGCAAAAGTACCAAATGTTTTGGTATTTGAGAAAAGCCCTAAAATCAATTTAATCCATTGGATCGGTTATGATTTAATATCAACCGTTGGATTAGGATATTGATGAATTCGAAATTAATGACTTGGTGACCAAGTTTTGTTTTTCGAATTTGGTTAATTAATTATATCCGTTAGATCAGTCTAAGATTTAATCTTTACCGTCGGATTGGAAATTAATTAATCATATATTATTATATTATTTTCGAATTATATTTTGGATAAATTCGAAATTTATTTTTATTAAATCTTTTAATATTTGATTTTATCCTAAACTAATTTGATCCATTAGATCGGTTTGTAGATTTATCTCAACCGTTGGATTTAGATAATTAGAATTCGAAATTAATTATATATATATATATACTTAAATTCGAATTTTATAAAGATAAGGAGATAAGATTGGATTTTTGATTTTATCCAAATCTTTATTATTTACTTAAATCCCTAATTAATTATATCCATTGGATTTAGATAAGATTAAATCTAGACCATTGGATTGAGATAATTAATTATATTTAAATATATAGAGTTCAAAATTAGGTAGGGAATTTCTCTAATTCGGTTACAGTCCGAGCCTATAAATAAGAGGCTCATTCTACACTTTTCACACACCTCTCCCCAGAGAAAAATTCGAACTCTCCCTCTTCCTTAAGGTCTGCGAATTTTCTCTGATCTCTCTTTCTGGTTCGATTTAAGAGACTTAGTTCTCCGAAAGCTTAAAAAGAACCATCAGTTTAAATTTTTGCGACGGAGTCCTGCCGGCTAAGCCGACGCTTCGGTACGAGGATTACAGGAGAATATCCCGGACGATCACGGGAGTTTCCCTCAGCACCGGCGGAGCCCTGCCCGATTTAGAACGCGCAGCCGGAAGTCGTCATTAGAGGTACGGCCTTATGCATTGGGTTAATAAATGCAACCATTTATTGCTTTCTATTTATTTCCTATAATGACTAGATTATTAATAATGATTTATGAATATTAAATTACATAATATTTATCAGATCTTGTTATATGGTTATTATCCGATATCTGGACCGTAGAACGGATAACAAATTTTCCGCTTTAAAATAATTTTTAAATGTTACCCGGACGGTTCGGAGGTATAATTCGTGATAATTAACACGGAATCCGAGACGTGATTCCCAACACTTACGGATTCATAACCCGAGAAGTGATTATTTTGCAATAATCATAGATTAAGGTAGTGTCGTCAAAACGGCAGAACGGTAACTTTACCCTTTTTATGAGAATCATAATAATACGAAAACCAAAATTCTTATAATCTAATTGTATCAATAGACACATGTGGTCAGGAAGATATAATCTAAAACACACTTGAGGGTTCAGCTTTGCATTATAGTGGAATGGTACCGAAGTTTGTGAAAGATCTACACTTTCATTATAGTTCGAGTGTATTGTCCATTTGTCCCTTTTGTAGCTCCACAAGAGCGATATCGCAATTATTATGTTTAACATACTTATTAAACATAAAATAGATCCAGTCAAGAGTGATTCGTGATTATCGTCACGAATTCACTCATTACCTTAAAGTGGCAAAAGTAGTAAAGTTTTTGGTACTGCCCGAAAAAGTGAAAATTTGATATTTAAATTTGATCCTTTGATAATTCTAGGATTATGGGAAATCAAACTCTATAAATTTATCATTTTGAATCCTGGCATTCTGATGTACAGTTTGAGCGTTATGGTCAAAACAGTTTTTCGGCTAAGGTCGAAATGGTCACTGATTTACCTACGAATTTAAGAGAGAATTAAATATTGGAATTAATTCCTAGAATATTTAATTAAGAAAATAATCATAAACTTTTTCAAATTATGGTTATGCGATTTTAAATGATTTTAATCATGAAAATAATATTATATGATATTTTATGAATGATTTATTTTTTGGATTTCTTCTCTTAATTTGATTTAATGATTAGATCAAATCTTTGAGTGAATATCTCCAAATGGTTGAGATAATCTCTCAAATTGGTTGAGAGAATCTCTCAAAGTGGTTGTGTCAGTTTTCAATAAATAGGGGAGCCCGGGAACCCTAAAACACACACTTCTGACTTCAGAAAATCGCCTTTCTCTCTCCTCTCTCATTTCCTGCGAATTTCTTAGGGAAAATGCTTCCCGGGATTTGGCTTTTAGGGTTTAGAGGTTATTCAAGGAGAGCCCACACATCTCAGTGATCTAGTTCCGGAGAATACATCGGAAGACAACTGAGAGTTATCTTCTCACTGAAAATTGCAAGAAGCAAGTGGAATGGAGGCACAAAGTTCTTGAAGATCAGAAAACGCAGACAAAATCGTCGAAGCTGTCAGGTACTCGTTTATGTGTTTATCGATTTTGGTATTATTTATTTTTACTCGTGGCTCAAATTAAACCAGATAATAATGTGTTAAGAAAATTATTTTATCACGATCGGGCAAATTAGTTTTTGTTTTACGTATAACCGGATGGGGTAATATGGATTATTGGTATGAGACTCTAATCCTGGTTAAAAATATTTTTAAAAGGTTACCCCACGCGTTGTACATAATGAGCAATAATTTCTTATGGGATTCTCTGAGAATCGGCTCTCAGCACCCATCATCTCCCGCCATATATAAGAACAACATAACTACTAAACGACATTCACTTCACGTTATATCTTGACAAAAATAAGAATATAAATATAAGCTTATTAATAAGTGACATAGTAATAGAACATATGTCTTTTTCGCACGGGGTACAGATTGACTTATTCGGAATGGGGTTCAGTTGATTTTTTCGAACCAGTATCGAGTTGACTTTTTTGGAACGGGGTCCGGTTGTCTTTTTTGGACCGGGGTTGGGTTGACTTTTTTGGACTGTGATCGGGTTGACTTCTTCGTACCAAGGTCGGGTTGAATTTTTTGTACCGGATTCAGGTTGATGTTTTTGGTATAGGTTCGGGTTGAATTTTAAGGAACAAGGTCGAGTTTTGACTTTGATATGGTGTCGACTCGAATTTTTTGTTCAAGGATCGAGTAGAAATTTTTGGACCGGGTCCGGGATTCTATTACTCTGTCAGTTATTAATAAAAAGTCAAACCGGTCCCGTTCCAAAAAAGCCAACCCGACCCCGTTTGAAAAAGTTAACTCGACCCCGTTTTGAAAAAGTCAACCCGAACCCGTACCAAAAAAGTCAACCCGATCCGGGTACAGAAAAGTCAACGACAACATGGTGTCCGAAAAAGTCAACCTGATCCCGGTCCGAAAAAGTTAACACAACCCCGGCCTAAAAAAGTCAACCTGACCTCGTTCCAAAAAATTCAACTCGATCCGGGTCTTAAAAAGTCTACCTAACCCCATTTTGAATAAGTCAACCCGAACCCGGTGCGAAAAAGACATATGTTTCTATTACTATGTCACTTATTAATAAGCATTTATATTCTTATTTTTGTCAAGATACAACACGACAGGAATGTGGTTAAGTGGTTATGTTCTCCTTATATTTGGGGGAGGTGACGGGTTCGAGTTCTACCAAAACCATAATATTCAGCAACCGAAAAATAAATAAAAAATGGTTTATAACAGTGTAAATACCTAAACTTTTGTTTATCACGTCATAAATACTCAAACTTTGGTTTACGTGGCGGTCAACGACGACTTGGCGTGCCACGTGGAACAAGCCTAACGACAATATGGACAACACCGTTAGTGGATGGACTAAAAAAACTAGTCAACGCCTCAAATGTGAATTTGGATACTGTTGTCACCACTTTTCGACTTTGGATACACTAGGGGTTCTTTGACCAAAATTTAAGTATTTTCGCCGTCATTAACCCTATTTTTATCGTTAAAATATAGTTACTATAGTATTTGTATTGTGAAATAAAATACCACTGTGCGTGCCGAAAACTACGAATTTCAATCATGAACAGTCCTGAAAATTCTAATACCTCAATTTAATAAATACAAGACTTGTTAATTTCTATTTATAAAACTCAAGCATGCATGGGAAGAAAGAAACATGATATGGATTCTTTATTAGAAATCGTATATGGGGGAGTATCCCTCCCCCTCAAAAGCCAAACATCCCAACACGTAATTAATAGTCGAACACGTGACCCTAAAAACGATCCATGTAATGGATTGTCTTCACCGTACACAATGGTAAGCAAAGTCGGCGAGCTTTGTTCACACACTTGACCACATCACAATCATTAATAATTGGGTTAAAAGCGTCAAAAGTACCTAAGTGTTTTGAAAATAGATTAACATAGAACTATGATAAAAGTAATTAAATTTATCTTTTTTCGATTCGGTAGACCTTATCTATTTTTTAGTTAGTTTTTTTTATAATTTTTTGCCAATGAGACGTCAACGACGCAAGTCGTAATCTTATTGAGGAGATGACTTGAGAATTCAAGAAAGAAAGTGATAAAGAAAATAAGAATTTGCGTTGTTGATGTTTTAAGAATTTGTGTTTACATCTAGTTTTATTTTAATGTTCGTGAGTGTTAATGCGTAAAAATAGCTTTAACTTAGAGTCGGATCAAAGGTTCGGGTCCCGAGCTGGACCTGCTGAACACGTGGATAATTGAATGTTGAGTCAACGCGGGTTGAGTGATGATCGTCAAAGCTGGATGTGAATCCTTCGTCTTTGATGAGTCTCCGGGCTGTCCTTGGCGAACTTCCTTCCTTGGCGGGCTTCTCGTTGGGGCGAAGTCCTTGTCTTGGCGAAGCTTCTCGTCGGGGCAAAGTCCTCGTCTAGGCGAACTCCGGTCTTGATGAAGCTCCGAGATGTTCTTGATGATTCTTCGTGATTTCCCTTCCTTGGCGAGCTCCTATGACGAGAGAAGACCTGCAAAAAAGGGTAGATCGTGCCCGTGCCCCGTCGCTTATGGTTGGGGGAGGCTGCCTACGTATCTTAGTTTAAGAGAATCAGGTCCCACGTAGTTCATGGTTAGTTATAAATGGCGGGCGAATGACGATGTGGTTTGACTCGTCGGAACTGCCGATGTTGGCGGCGTGGGGGTGACCCTTGGCCGAATGACGAGGGTATTACCGGCGAGGGATGCTCCTTGTCGACCTCGTAGGTGTTGGCGAGCTCGTTGTGGCGAGGGACGCTCCTTGTCGACCTAGTAGGTGTTGACGAGCTCGTTGTGGCGAGGGCCTTAACCTGGCGAGGGATGCTCCTTCTTTGTCGACCTCAAGGTGTCCGCGTCCACCCGTCGACTCGTCGAACAACCTTCTCGGCAAGGCTAAGTCTCAATGCTTGTTCTCTTCTCAAACGAGCCTCTCGTGACGAACTCCTAGGGTTCGGCAGAAGAGAGGGCGAATTATAGAGAGAGAAGCTCTGGAGGAAGTTGTGAGTGAGTGTGGAAATTAGGAGGGGAAGACTGCTATTTATAGGAAAACCAACTCCCTGTAATTGCGCTGAGAGGGGCCTTCGAATTTCTCCATTGTCAGAGGGGATTGCCGCGGCTCTTTGCGCTATCGAGGGGCTCGCCAGTGCTCCTTGGCTCGTCTTTGATGTCTTCCGGGTGTCCGCGAGCTTGTATGCTGAGTCCGGGAGAATCTGGGGGACCTCCTGGGAGTCTTCGTAAGCTCGGATCTCCTTGTCCTGTGAAATAATTGTGAGTTATCTCTTCGTCAAGCTGTGGCGAGGTGCTTGCCAGGGCAAGGGGCTCGCCAGGGCGAGGTACTTTGCCAAGGACTCATCTGGGGGACCTCGCCATGGCGAGGTGTTCGTCGAGGCAAGGTACCTTGCCAGGGTACCTCACCGGGAGGTGCCTTTTTTATCAAGGGCTTTGTTTTCTTCGTCTTCTTAGCTCCGGGCCTCGCCAATGCCTTGGTTCGTGGGCCTCCGGTCTTTTTCTTCGCTTTCTTAGCTTCGGGCCTCGCCAAATGCGTTGGGTCATGGGCCTCTCGTCTTCGGCTTTGTCGGTGGGCTTTGACTTTCACTGATGGGCTTTGACTTTTGCTAAAGGGGGTCCAATTTTTATATGTTCCGAAAAATGCACATAACAGTGAGTTTAATCATTTTCAGTTTATTTGTTATTGATGTCATCATTAAAAAAAAATAGTAAAAAAAATTAACAGAAAAGCAAATGAGGTCTATCGATTGGCTGAAAAATATGAACTTATGTATTTTTGCCACAATTTTTTAAATTGATTCTATGTTGTCCAATTTCTAAACATCTTGAATACTCTTACCTCTAATAACCCTTAATTCTCTAGTAATTACATGTGAAGAATTTCTGTGGTGATCTCTTGCAAAAGGAAATCGAGAATTGGACCCTCAAACTCCACGCACAATTCTTCAAGGCCTTGGAAATTAATGGCAATATTGTTTGCGTTGCTAATCCAATATGATTCACTCACATCACGCGTGGTTAAGTTGACAAGTTCCCGAGCCAACTCCTCGTAACTAAGCTGTGTTTTATTGTCATCTCCGATATGACATGCAACTTCTGGTCGGAGCTTAACCGTCAAATCTATATTCTTCAATGGCCTACAAATCGAACTACGTCTATTACCTACAATGAACAAAAAAAAATTATAACAAATATTTTTTCTGTAGATTCTCAGTATCAATCAGTATATATGATGATGATGATGATAAGTTAGTAAAAGCTGTATACAAGTTACTCAAACGCTAAATGATCATAGCCGGAACCAATGATTGAGAACCCACGGTAGGTAACGGGGTTTTGGGGGTACTCGCGATAGGGAATCATTTTTGTGACTCAAATTAATTCTTTTTCTACGAAGAAAATCTATATCTATATTTTTTTTTTTTTTTTCATATTAACTTACATAATCCTTAGAAACCTTATCAAGGACTACATCTTAACAAGACTTCAAATTTTATCTTAAAATCTATTGTCTTTTTTTTTTATAGATATAAATATTTTTGAACAAATTTTTCTATATATATTTTATGAAAACTTCATCGGAATACACATTAATTTTCTGTATACTACTAAAATCGAATCAGCACAATCATTTTCTAAAATCTTATAAAAGTCCATCGATATACTCAGTACTGCCCCTCAATAAATCTTTTGAATTGAATTGGGCGATTTTGAGTGGACGCTTTCGATAACATGGCCGCGGAATCACTTCTAGCCTTACTTTGGTTAGACAGAGTAAGCTTTTTAACGTTATTTTTCTAAATAATTATGTTAATCCTTACAATATCTAATAAAACCTGATCTAGATCCTGAGTTAAATTATAGAATTCTCAAAGTAGAAACTTGGTAATGAGTCTTGTAGTTTTTTTTAGGGTTTTCAAGTTGTGAATCTCATTCAATGGTAAAGGTACTTTATACAACCTAAAGCTATGAACAGTAATTAACGTAAACTAATTACACTTATTTACAACACTCCCCCTCAAGATGGGCAAAAGATATCAATCAAGCTCATCTTGTTACACAATCTCTGTTGGTCAATAGGGCCCAATCCTTTGGTGAGGCAATCTGCTATTTGCTCTCGTGTACCAATGTGGTTCAGCTTCAGTTCTCCGCTATCGAGGTGATGTCTGACGAAGAACCGGTCAATCTCGACGTGCTTGGTTCTGTCGTGCTGCACTGGGTTGTTGGCGATGCTAATCGCCACTTGATTGTCACACCATAGCTTCATTTGGGCACCTTGGTCAATCTTGAGCTCCTTCAGTAGCATCTTTAACCATAACAACTCCGCAACACTGGAGGCCATCGCTCAATATTTTGCCTCCGCTGTAGACCTTGCTACGACTGACTGCTTCTTGCTCTTCCAAGATGCCAAGTTGCCACCGACAAACATACAGTACCCGGAGGTAGACTTTCTATCTTCAGCACAACTAGCCCAATCGGCATCACAAAAGCACTCCACCTCGAGATGGTTGTTCTTCTCGAAGAGCAACCCTTTTCCCGGAGCTCTCTTCAAGTATCGGAGAATCCGATATACTGCTGTCATATGTCCATCTCTCGGATCATGCATGTAGCGGCTCACCACGCTCACAGCAAATGAAATATCCGGACGAGTATGACACAAGTAAATCAATCGGCTCACCAGCCTCTGGTATCTCTCACGATCAACCGACTTTCCCGACTCGGCACTCAACTTGGTCTTCTGATCAATCGGAGACGCCGCGGGCTTGCATCCTAGCATACCAGTTTCTATAAGAAGATATAGGGCATACTTTCTCAAGTTTAGGACTATTCCCTTTGGTCCTCGAACCACCTCAATCCCCAGAAAGTATTTCAGTCCCCCTAGATCCTTTCACTTCAAACTGCTTCCCGAGTGTCTCCTTCAACTGAGTGATTTTGCCCTCATCATCACCCGTGACGATTATATCGTCCACATACACTGCGAGTATAGTGGTCCGATCTCCTCGCCGCTGGTAGAAGACCGTGTGGTCAGCATTGATCTGCTCGTATCCGATGTCTATCATAGCCTTTTGTAAATCGATCAAACCAGGCTCTCGAAGATTGCTTCAAACCATACAACAACTTCTTCAGCCTGACCGTCTTCCCTGTCGTCTGCTCAGTCTCAAATCCCGGCGGTATCTCCATGTACACTTGCTCCATCAAGTCTCCGTGAAGAAACACATTCTTCACATCGAGTTGGTGCAGCTTCCATCCACGATTGGCTGCCACCGACACAAGAGTCCTCACCGTACTCATCTTCGCCACCGGTGCGAAATGTCTCGTCATAGTCGATGCCGTACGTCTGACTATACCCCTTCGCAACTAACCGTGCCTTGTAGCGCTCAATGCGCCCTTCCAGGTTTTGCTTGACTGTGAATACCCATCTACACCCCACAGCCTTCTTTCGCGCTGGTAGCGAGACAAGATCCCACGTCTTGTTTTTTTCCAAGGCACCGAGTTCTTCCTTCATCGCAGCTTTCCACTTCGGATCCGCCATCGCTTGCTGCCATGTTTTGGGAATAGTGACCATATCCAGTGACGTGAACATTGCCCGAGCTTCATCCCCGAAGTCCTCATACGAGACATAATCTCCAATGTCGTAGCCGTATCTGTTCGGAGGGCGTCCTGCATTACTTTGCGAACTCATTCGTAAAGTAGCTTCCACTGGTGTAGGTGGCTCGGACATTGCCTGATCTCGTTGCCTCCTCCTCGTATACACCTTCATCTCCCCCTGAGCTGGACCATCTCTCCTCGCTGGTTCCTCCTGAACCATAACTCTATCCCCGGGAGAACTCAGCTCCCCCTGAGCTTGATCTCTGTCCCCGTTAGTCACATGAGTCTCCTCCTCACTCTCTGACCCTGAGCTCTCCCCGTGAGTCTGACCTCTGTTACCACCTCTGACCTCTATCATCTCAGTCTCCGTCTCCGGGCTCGAATCATACGAAACTAGACGTCTCACCACAGACACCGTAGATGGTCTGGAACTAGAGCTACTGCCACTATTCTCCCCCTCTCACGTATCATGCGAGTCTCCAAAGGGAGAAGAAACAGGCACGTCGTAGTATGACTCATGCTCACGGAAGGTCACATCCATGCTCACAAACTGTCGCTTTTCGACAGGGCTCCAACATACATACCCTTTCTGAGTAGGAGAGTATCCTACAAAGATACACTTCACGGCTCTATGATCCAACTTCCCAACTGTTGGTCTGTTGTCCTTGACAAAGCACACACATCCAAAAACTTTGTTCGGAACAAGTCCTTTGGTGCCTAGTCCCAACATCTCCATTGGTGTTCTTCCATTTAGCACCCTCGTTGGCATCTTGTTTACTAGGTACGACGCTGTCATAACAGCTTCCCCCCACAAGTACTTTGGAACGTTCTTCTCGATCATCATACACCGAGCTATTTCGAGAAGATGTCGGTTCTTCCGTTCTGCAACTCCATTCTGTTCTGAGTTATACGGGCACGTAGTCTGATGATTGATCCCATATAGGGATAGATATTCTCTGAAGGCCTTATTGATGTAGTCCGTCTCATTATCTGACCTCAGTGTCTTAACCACAGAATGATACCGAGATACCAGAACCTTCAACACAACACCGTAACGAGTCTGAACCCTTTTGTGAAAGTCTTTGAAACATGTAAGCACTTCACTCTTGTTTTTCATCAGATATAACCAAGTAACACGAGTATGACAATCAATAAACGTCACAAAATAACGATACCCATGTATTGAAGTCGTGGGACATGGTCCCCATACATCTGAATGAATCAAATCAAAAGGGTGAAGGCTTCTTCTGCCCGAGCTAACTTAAGAGCTTCGGGTATGTTTTCCAAATTCACACGAATCACATACAAGTTTCTGTTTGTCAGACTTTTCATACAATAACAGATATAACTTCTTCAAGGTTCCAAAAGATGGGTGTCCCATGCATTGGTGATGCAACATCAACTCACCAACCGCACTTGTGCTGGACATCTTCGTGTTTTCCTTCTCCACCATGGACGCCAACGCCGCATCGATACCTTCTCGGTCCATATACCACAACCCGTTACACCAAGTTCCAGTTCCAAGCACCCGACCGGTTCCCTTCTCCAGAAACACCACCTTAGGAATATCAAACTTCACTCTACAGTTTAATCGGATTATAGCGGCACTTATGGACAAAAGGTTCACTGGAAATGATGGAGCAGGTAGCACATCTTTCAAGGTCATACGGTCCGTACACCCAACTATACCCTTTCCAACAACAGATTGGAATGTGCCATCGGCAATTTGTATCTTCTCAGGGACTGCTAGTTGGGTATATTTAGTGAACTCACTCGCAGTGCCAGTCACATGTTGAGTAGCGCCCGAATCCACTATCCAATCTTTTCTCCGTGTAATCCGACTAGAAGAGAGAGCCTAACCAGTATAGGAGTCAGTGAACGTCGCAACATTAGCCGTAGAGGAAGAACCCCCTTCATGCTTGCTTGGTTCACCAGCCTTTCGTTCTTGAACATCTCAAGAACCTCTTTCTTGGTGAAGATCGGCTCAGTGTCTTCCTCTTCATCGTCGTCAGCCGTCAGGTGTGCACGATGACTACCATTGTAACCACCTCTACGACCTCCAAACTGTCCACGCCCGCGGACACTAGACTGTCCTCAATTGACGTACTCCCTCTCCTTCGATGCCTTTGGACATGCCGCCCTCAGGTGGCCAGTCGCACCACAGTTGTAACACTGCCGAGTTTCTTTATGGTCTCTAATGTCGCTCCCTCCAAAAGTCAGTGCAGACCTTGTGCCCGGAGCATCTCCGGCCTCGGCATGTACTCGCATTATGGTCTCTTCCTCGACCATCGCCGCAATTGTCTCGTCCAACGACGGAATTTCCTTAGTCGATAGAAGTATTGACCTCCTCTGTGTGAAGGCTGGGTTCAACTTCTTCAGGAATCTCATCGTTCTGATTTCCGCAGTTTCTTGACTCTTTGTGCACTTGGGAGAATCACAACTCCCGTGCGCTGAGAAATAATCATATTGAGCCCACAACCTTTTCAGCTCTCTCGCATACTCCCCGATTGACTTGTCTCCCTGTACCACTAGACCGATGTCTTGTAGGATCTGGAACACTCTCATCTTGTTCTCGGTGCCGGCGTACGATACTTTTAATTTTTCCCAGACATCTCTGACGGTTGGGAGCATTTGAACTTCACTGGCAATCTCCCGAGTCATCGAAGTAAGAAGCCACGTATATACCGCGCTGTGAGTGGCCTTCCATTCCTTCCAATTCGGAGCACTTTCATCGGGCTTTTCTTCTTCTCCTGTAATGAAGCCTTCGAGGTTCCTTGCCTCCAAAGCTCTTTCTACTCGGAGTGACCAATCCAAGTAACTGTTCGGCCCATCGAGCTTCAAATCTATCGACTGAAGATCGAGTTTCATCACCTTTTCTCTCTTCAGAAGACCCGACATGCCAGTACCTTTCCAAACTTTGAAGAACTCAACCAATTCTCAAAGTTCTGTCTCTGTCATCCCTTTTAATCGGCGGCCGACATCCTGTTTTTCTTTGAACTTATTGCCGGATCCTAGCTCGGACCCAATCAAAGTTCAACAAACGAAAAGAGAAAGGACAGAGAATGATCTCACAAAAATAATTTTCTTGGCGCAGGCACACGGGTTTTGACGCAGGAACAGACAGAAAAATAACACTTCTTCTGGGCGTTGGCACAAGGGTTTCGGCACAGGCACACGCAGAAACACACCCAAATAGACAAACTTTTTCTGCGTGTGGGCACACCAAAAACACGCCTGGGAACGATCAGAAAACCCACTCTCAACACCAAGGGTAAAAAAGGAATTTCCCTTTTTTTTCTTTCTTTTCGTTTTTCTTTTTTCCTTCGTCGATCTCCTTCGTTCCTCTCAGCTCTTCCACTAAGCAGCAGCCTCCGTCGCCGACGACCGCCGTCGAACTCCCCGGAATATCTCCGACCATTGCCTTGGACACGAATCGCGATCGCTGTCTTTCAAGCCCTAGGTCGCGAAACCTCTGCTACCGACGAGCTTCTTCGACCTCGCGATTCCTCAGTCGCCTTCAAGCTTGGGATTCCTTCGAGCTTCTCCTGCTTCGACTCTCCCTGCAGCTTCAAGCTTCTTCTCCCTCTTCTGTACTTTCAAAAATCGTGAGGCTTTGCTTGACAACCCAGATCTCGCGATTCCCAGACCACAGATTCTAGGTTAGAATTGATTCCCAAAAATCAATCGCCCTAACCTGCGATTCTCCAGCAGTCGCTCACCCACGATCGATTCACAAACCCAAGCTCGTCCAGTCGATTCCAGCAGCAAACACCCTCAGGCAATGCCAATCGATCGAGCTTCTTCGAGCTTCCTCGCTCCACGTCCTCGGACTCCCTTCGAACTTCCAAACCCAAACTCCGAGCAGCAGCTGCCGATCTTTAGCCGAGTTACTCCGTGCACGGTCCGAACTCCGGCAAGACACCACCAACACTCTCGCTCTGGTACGCTCACAACCCGAGCTCTGATAGCATGTAGTTTTTTTAGGGTTTTCAAGTTGTGAATCTTATTCAACGGTAAAGGTGCTTTATACAACCTAAAGCTATGAACAGTAATTAACTTAAACTAATTACACTTATTTACAACAAGTCTAATGACAATAATATTAATTACCATATTAAACAAACACATAAATAAATCAGGAATCTGTTCTACTTTATATAACACTGCTAACCTGAGAAGCGAGTAACGTCAAGAGCAGAGATCGGGCTACGTGTTTCATGGCTGCTCTGCAACGCCATACTTTTCTTACTACCATCCTGCTCATTCTTCCTTCTCCGGACGAACTTCTCCGTCACTTCCTTGCCGTTTTCTCGACCCGAAGCCCTAGCCTTTTCACAGGTGCGAGAGCATCTTCTCTCGCGAGGCAAACTAGAACCCAAAACTCCGTTTTCTCTTTCACAGCTCTTCTTCAAAGCCCGGGGAAAAGCCTTCTTCCTGTCCTTGTCCTTCAGCTTCGTAATCCCGTCGTCGTTTCCACCCTTGCCGCTGTTTTTTTGCTTCTTACGTTTCGGTCTAGTGCTCCGGTCTTTGACTTCGTTCGAACGAGGCGACGTTCCCGGCAGATGGACCTCGCGAAACGACACTGAAGTTATCGCCCTTCGATGGAGGCTTTGGCGAGGCTCGGCCAGATCAAGCTTCGAGAGAAAGTCGACGAAATTGACCGACCTGCTCCGAGAGAGAGAATCCGGGGTTGCGCTTTGGAGAGAAAGGTGCGTGTTGGGAGGCAGAGAGTCCAAACCCATGAGCCTGGCGACCAGAGTGGGCCCGCTGTGATGATCTTCTTCTTGTTCTCTGTCAATGAAGTTGATCTTTGTGGAATTGTTGGGTCTTGTGACGTGATTTGACGACGGCGATGACGGGTGCGTTGGGACGTGTCCGGTGCACAACATTGCCCTGAGTATTCCGGAAAAGCAGCCGGGTTTCTGGTTCGGCATTTTTCTTACTGCTAACTGATTTTGGGAGAGAAATCAATAAGAATTATGTGTGGGGATAGAAATATAGGGTAAGGAAATGATTCGATAGAATGAATAGTAAATTAGCGAGTTGAGTCTTTTCGTTGGTCGATAGAGACTAAATAAGTATATGAACTCGTATTCTTCAAGTTCAACATTCTAATAACCTACAAACAACGTAATGTTTTTTATTTATAAAAAAAAAACGCAAGCCGTAAGGCGTTACATATATACGCGGCAAAAGCATATAATAATTAGCATGGGATTTGGAAATAAATATTATAGATTACCTGGGAAGGAAGTATTGTGAGAATTGGATAGAGAAGAAGGTGGATTTTATGAGATTGTTGAAAGTAGTAGTACTCTTGGTTGAAATCAATGGAAGTTGTTGTTGCCTTTTCAAGTGGACAAAAGATTCAAAGCTAAAACTGGATGGACTGAAAGTGGTCGTTGAAGAGAGAGAAGAGCTAGGTAGGTAGGTTTGTGAGAGTCAAACTTGTATATAAAAAAGGAGGACCCACGTGTCGTGTGTAAGCAGCATTGAGTTGATAAGAAATTGAATGGACTAAAGTGTATTATCGTGGGGAAATTTGAATTAATGGTCAACCGGTTCACACTTGAGCAAGAAAATAATCTAAATTAATAGCAAATAAAAAATATATATATATTCAGTTTTAAAAATAAACTTTAGGAATAATGTGTACGAAAAAGTACGTAGAGACAAATCCGCTGTCTCTCCCACCACGTCAACATGTTTGTCTTTCATGCAAAATCATATTTAATGGCTTCCTACACAAAATGCTATTTAATTGCTTCGTTTTCGTCGTGTGATGTGATTTATTATAAGGTTCTAATTTTAAAATCAATTAAGAGAGCAATATTTCATAATTTTTTAAAGGGCGTTAAATCCCCTCGTGTCTTTTTTACGTGGAACTTAACATGTTTAGAAGAGAGATTAGATATATAGGAGACTATTTAATTATATCTAAAACGGAGTAGTCAAATTTACACAACGATCGTATATAAACGAATATTTATACTAGAGTACTGGAAATGCATCTTTATACATCTATAGTTTTGTAATTATTGTTAATATTTAATATATTTTTTTTCACTCATTGTCTATAGGATCGTTGACTCTCGTTGAGAGAAGTGCGTATTACACGAGGAACTTGTATATGAAAGATGATGCAGAAAATAAGAAACATTAATTTTACTCTCATCTCCTTAAACTTTTATCACGATTTTATTCTAATCATTCTGATTTCTACTAGAAGTTCAAACTAGAATTGTGGTTTCGCCATTTTCTTGAGTTGGGCCAGTCGATGCAAGTTTCTAGAGAGAGTAAACGACTTGTCGTTTAAACTGATTTATAAATGAAAATGTTAAAATCCAGCATAAATAAAGATAAATATAGCCATTTCCATTAAAAAAAATAAATAACAATTTATAGAACCGGTAACTGTCATTCCTATCTTCATTATGCTACACGTTGTGTACTACGTTTAATTATTAGTTTGTTGCAATTGCAAGTAATGTGAAATTCTGTCTGTTTGAAGCTTTCAAATTGAAGTTGACGTGTTCCAAACTTCCAATCTACAAATCTTCTCCACTATAGATACTCATAACAAAAGACAACTAATATTTAGTATTAACTATAGCATCAATAATAACTTATAAAAGTGCATCATTTGGATCATCTCTGAACAAAACTTATGGAAAAGTTTATACACGTATATAATGAAACAAAACAAATTGATATGATTTATTTGGACATTTTACGCATGTATTATTCCTTGAAAACAAAATCTTGAACATAAGTTATTCACTTTAAATCGTAAAATATAAACACATAATGTAAATGATTCGATAATTTGTACATATATACTTAAGGATTATTATGGGTAAAAGTACCCAATTAATTTGGAAATGTAGCGGCATAGAGCCAAGTTAAAGAAATTGTGGCAATAGTATTCAAGTTCTACTTTTTGGAAAAAAAATTAAAATTCCATCCATGTTGACGTTAGTTCCCTTAAATTCTATGTCAGAATATCAATCAACTTTTAAGATTTATCATTGTTGTTTCAGAGCAAAACGCTGAATTCGGAGAAAGACTGCACACCTTCTGAGCTAATTTTCAAATACTTAACGGCCTTTTATAATAAAAAGTACGACCATAAAGTTCTAGATCTATCTCTTAACATTCCAACGAAAGGTTATTTGTGAAATTCCGATAAAAAATAAGTTATGCCAAAAGTACGAGTTAGCGGAACTAATGCACATAGACTGAATTCTAAAAAATTTCAAAAAGTGAAACTTGGATACTATTGCCACAATTTTTTTTTAACTTGACTCTATACCACTACATTTCCAAATTACTTGGGTACTTTTGCCCATAATAACCCTATATTTAACATAAACTTTGACACTTACTAAGTCAATATTTATATCTATAATAAAATAAAGGAATATTTATTCGACATATGGGAAAATTCATTTTTATGAGTAATTCTATTTTAGTTCATAAAATTCATATTAATTATGCCAAGTTATAGAGGGTTCAATAATACCCTAGGCCTCTTTCATAATAATAATAATAATAATAATAATAATAATAATAATAATAATAATAATACCCTAGGCCTACAATCATAAATTTCACGGAGGCATAAATTTCCATAGAGTGTGCAAATTTTCCCTTCGAGGAAGAAAATTCGAATACCATAGACGTCAAAGAGGATCGAACTTTTCAATGAGGTGGTTTTTGGCAAACAAACGTGCAACGATCAATTGGTGTCTCCAAGCCACGAGGTGGACAAAGTATAGGCATTATTTCTCGGAGAAAATGGCGCTCGTGCTTCACCGGCGATTCTAAAAAGAGAAAGAAAGAAAAACTTCAATCAAAATACGCTTCAAGTGTAACAATTTTAGTAAATTTATATTTATTGTTTTTTAGATCATATTATTTTTAGAATTCTCTGAAAATTACGCGTAAGACAGCGAAATTATCCAAGAAAATCCCTTTAATAATAACTGTTAATGCACGAAAATGGATTAACGTAGAACTCGACCCACGGTTCGAGCCCCGGGCCAGACCTGGTGGTCGCGTGGATGGTCAAAGATGGAGTCAACAGAGTTGACTAGGTCTTGAAGCTAAATCCCTCTTCGTTTACTTGGCCTGAGCTAATTTGTCGTCCTTGGCGAAGCGATCCAAATCGGCGAAGTCTTCTTGGCGAGGGGATCTGGGTTGGTGTGGTCTTGTTGGCGAGGGGCTCCTGCAAAAAAGAACAATTGATGCCAGACCTCGTCAATTATAGCAAGGCTGCCTATGTACAATCAAGTAGGATCAGGTCATCCCGTAGCTCAGGGTCTGTCGGTGGGTTTACCAGTGGCTCTGGCAAGCGGCTTACGTTGAGTTCCCTTGGTGAAGGGTAGACGAGTCCCTGACTAGCAAGGATTCCACATTTACACTATTACTTGAGATTGAGTTTGTCGGCCTTAGGTTGGTGAGTGTAATTTCAGGGACCTATCGAAACTAGAAAAATAAAATATCAATATAGAAATTTAGAACATATATATATATATATATTTTTTGAGACCCCCTAAATGATTTTTTTTTTCTTTCTGTTTACGCTACTACTTGAACCTCTAGACTATCTTGTGAGTTGTGATAATTACTCTTCCTCTAAAGCACTTACTTTTCTCGGTCCACTCTTTGGCATTACCATTGTGCTGCGTCAAGAATATATATATATATATATATATATATATATATATAAAAGATGAAGAAGAAGATTTACAGTCTACGATGTGGATCCCAAGCTCTACATAGCCGCAGCAAATATTGGAAGACCAACAGAGCAGCGCTCAGAAAGTTTGATCTCATACTATCTAGACTCAAACGGCCTCGCACAGGTAACATGCGGCCAATGCAACACTGCACTTCACATCGCCGCCAAACATGGGAACAAGCCGGCCGTCGCATATATCCTGAGGATGCGCCCGTCCCTCGCTTCAGAGCCCAACGCCAAAGGCGATTCTCCGCTGCACATTGCGGCGCGCTCTGGACACACTGAGAAGCACTTCTGCTCCGCCATAACATTTGAAGCCGGCAACAACAGTCCTCTCCGGGTGGCGAACGGTAGCAAGGACACAGTGCTTCACGAAGCCGTGAAGAACGGAAGATTTTGCATCGCGAAGATGCTTGTTGAGAAGGACCCCGGCCTGGCGGCGCTCCTAAATGCAGCCGGAGAGTCACCACTATATATGGCAGCGAACAGAGGATACTCGGCACTTCCTCTGCTTACTCCGGACGTTTCCACGCTGCTCGGTGTTCGGAAGAAACGGCATGACCGCCATGCATGCCGCCGTGATCCGCAGAAACAACTGTAAGTTGTAATAATTCTCTTAATAAAGTTAGCCTAGTTGTGTTGAGTATTTATTAAATTGGTAGATTTGAAAACAATTCAAAAACTAGCACCAACATTTTTGTAACACTTCTCATTCTATTTTTCCTCAACAATAATATATATCAATGTTGAAATATGGTGACACATTAATTCGTGGCATGGCATATTGATAATGTATATAGTTTATTGTCTATGTATGTATATATACATATATATATAACATTTCATCACTTTGTTGGATTAGTATGATGAGAGCATTATTAGTACGATGAACAATGAAAATCATTGTGTAATCATTGAAAATCATTGTGTAATCTATAATCTGCATTCATATATGTGTTATCTTTTTTTACATCAGAGGATAGAAAACGAAAACAAAAACAAAAAATAAAACAGTACGGATATGAGATGAAGTGTTTTTGACTTGATATGTATAATATAGTTGAGTTTTTCCTTTATTGGAAAATAGTTATAAACTGAATTTGTACTCAACGTCAACGAACAGTTAAAAGGAAAAGGCTATAAGAACACTGCATTGTATCCGCAATTTGTGTTCGGTTTTGTCATTATGTGTAACACAGGGGGTGTGGAAGACTTTTCATATATGGCGCGTGCAAAAGATGCGGCTCAATCATCTAGAAGATCAAGGCAATCGGAATAAAGTCAAGATGCACAGCTGGTCGTGATATCTTAGTTGTTGGGAGATATTATCGCATTCATGGAGGTCATTTATTGCTGGAGATTTGATTGCCAGATTCGGACTGGATAATGCTATCAGAGGAGTTGTCGGAACAATTGTCAAAGCAACAACGGAGTTAATGACCAGGATCTTCATCAGAGTTAATGTCCAAGGTCTTCAGAGTTATTTTCACAATCTTCATCATGTGTCTGCATAATCAAAGAATGTATTACAGCATCATCACCTTGAATAGCTGTGATTGAAGATTGCCGATCATCCCTCAATCACCCAAGATCTTTGAGCCCTTATTGCCTTATTTGGAAGCCATCTTGACCGGCTATATAACATTTATTGGTTGTGGTTATCAACTAGCACGTGAAAATGTAAAAATCTGCTCAAAAGAAGCTGGAGGGTCTTGCGATCTTATTCGAGGAGTGACGACCGGCTGTTTGAAAGCTGGAGGGTCTTGCGATCTTATTCGAGGAGTGACGACCGGCAGTTCGACGGTTGAAGCATCCAAGGCCGTTTTCGATAGGAGTACCTCAGAGGAAGCTGGAGGGTCTTGAGATCTCATTCGTGGAGTGACGACTAGCTGTGGACAGTTGATGCATCCAATGCCGTTACTGAAGAGGAGTGCACACATTTTCCTTAGATCACCAGTTGCGACTGGTCTTGAGGGGAAGTTGTCTATTCCCTTGTGAAATTCAATTAAGTAAATATCTTGTATAACTGTGTAACATTTTTGAATGTTTTCCAGTAGCTTCTGGAGATCGCGGACGACTTTGGATGGATGCCACTCCACTACGCGGCAAACTCTGGCAACCTGGAAGCCGTGGAAGCGATTCTGAGAAGCAACAGCTTGCTGGCTTACATAAAAGACAGCCACGGGATGTCTCCAATCCACATTGCCGCCGGCAACAGACGGAGCCGAGTTGTAAAGAGGATCGCCGGCAAGAGTCCAGACGCTTGCGAGCTGTTGGACGCCAGAGGCCCCACGGCGCTTCACGTGGCCGTTAATAAGCGACGAGAGAAGGTGATTAAGACACCGCTAGAGACGGGGGCGTTCGACGACCTTATAAACGAGCGAGATTTTGAAGGTAATACGGCGCTGCACGAAGCCGCCATCCAAGTCCACTTCCCGATTCTCAGACTGCTTGCTCCCGAAGAGAGAGTGGACACAGGGATTCTCAATAACATGGGATTGACTGCTTTTGACATTTTCTGCGAGAGCATCACAGAGTTGACACCAATTGAAAAGGTACGCAGTCTAAACAGCGTTTCGGTGTAGATTAAGCTTCAGACTCAGCACCGACCTCCTATATTTTTTTTTATTTTTTTCCTAGACCGGACTGGTCTGGATCTGCGTATTTTTATTTTATTTTATTTTATTTTTTTGTATTTTTTTTAACGTATGAGATGGACATGAATCAAAATAATCGTGATAAGGGTATTGCGTTAAAATCTACAACTTACCCTTCTCACGATCATGTTGATGAGTGTGACTACTGATGACGACATTGCCTTCTTGCCAAAAAGCTTTTCAGAAATTATAAAAAGTTTTAGAAATTCATCTGATTAATGCTAAAATTAATAAGATTTTTAATACTTTCTTGATTGTAGAAATTCATGTTGCTTCTTGGAAGACACTACAGAATTCAAAGCATGAGAAGCACAGTCGCCGGCGAGTCGATACCGCCTTCGAGCAACGTAGAGAGAGGACCCGAAGAGACGCATTCACGCGAAGTAAGTGTGAGATCAGAAGAGAACATCAATGAAAAAGCAAATTCCGAGAGAGAATACGTGAAGAACATGTCAAACATCAACCTTGTGATCGCCACGCTCATCATCGGCATTACTTTTGCCGCAGCCGTCCAAGTTCCCGATGGCTACAGTGACGAAGGGATTGCCAACTTGAAGGACAAAACGTCTTTCACTTACTTTCTATTGTACGACGCACTCGCCTTCGGCTGCGCTGCCGGGTCGCTGCTCACGTACTTCACGAGCTCGATCTTCTCCAGAATGTTCCGCTTCCTACGGCCCCGGCGTGGAAGCGGCACGGAGTCTTTAGACATCATGGTGGTGATGATGTTCACCGCGCTGTCCATCAGTTTCTCAGTGGCCGCTTTCATGTACTCCACGAATACGGTGTTGTACCGCAAATCGGCCCCAATATTCAAGATTTCCACGTTCTATTGGTTCTGGAAGCTTGGACTCCCCGCGACCGTCGCGATCATATCTTTCTACATCCCTTCCGGTTACTTATTATATCAGGTGGCGCTGCTGATTCGGCTGCACTTTGTCGGGCTTCTCAAACGACGAGCCAGAGCTTAAAAGAGAGAGTTGCCCGGGATTTAGCCCTTCCGATGAGCGAGTGTCATCATTTTAGCAGAGTCTAAATTGCTTTGACTCTTTGCCTGAGTTTGTATTATATTTGGTTTATTCATTGTCTATCAAAAAAGATATCGAAAAATCCTACACTACATATTTGATTAGTATTCGTTGTTTTTAAAAACGCTAAACGTGTCATATTTGAATGAGTATTTGTTATCAAATATCTTATATTGTCTTGCACCAAATTTTAATTTTGTAATTTCGGTAACAGCCCAAAATTACTCTTCCTACCGAGTCCAGAATTCTCAATCATGGCCCTGCATGTAGGTCTCTAAAAAGATTTTGGCAGCCAAAATTACTCTTCCTACCGAGTCCAGAATTCTCAATCATGGCCCTGCATGTAGGTCTCTAAAAAGATTTTGGCAGCCAAGTGATTTAAAGAAAGAGAAGCTCGGGTGTTTGGAGAGAGAAAAAGCATACTCTCATTTTCTGATATTTTCATTAATAATAAGGAATGAAATAATAATTACACTTAATAGCTAATCAATAAATTAATACAAATAATTAATTCCTAATTAACTATCAAAACATATTTTATTTCTACACCCCCCTTCAAGCTGGGTAGTAAATACTCATCATGCCCAGCTTGGAACACAAAAAATGAAAAGAAGGATCATTGAGAGATTTGGTGAGAATGTCGGCCGTCTGATGTTGAGATGAAACATAATTCAACTGGATTGTCTGATTCTCAACTTTCTCACTGATAAAGTGGCGATCGATCTCAATGTGTTTGGTCCGATCATGATGAACGAGATTCTTAGCAATAGCAATGGTAGACTGGCTATCACTTTTCATGTTGATTGGACCATCACTCTTTACTTTCAACTCTTCTAGTAATCTCTTCAACCACATTCCCTCACATATTTCTAGTGCCAGAGCCCGATACTCTGCTTCAGCACTACTACGAGCCACTACTGGTTGTTTCTTACTTCTCCATGTTACTAAGTTCCCCCACACAAAAGAGCAATACCCAGATGTAGATCTTCTATCTGTAGCCGAACCTGCCCAGTCGGCATCTGTAAATACCTCAATCTCTCTGGAAGTAGATTTCCCAAAAAATAATCCTTTACCAGGATTACCTTTGAGATATCTGAGAATTCGGAATACTGCGTCCAAGTGCTCCTGAAAAGGATTATTCATAAACTGGCTGATCACGCTAACCGAGTATCCAATATCCGGACGAGTGTGCGATAAGTATATAAGTTTTCCCACAAGACGTTGATATCTGACTTTATCAACGGTGATACCATCTGTCCGAGCTCCCAATTTAACATGTGGATCCATTGGCGTATCGACTTGTTTGCATCCAGTCATACCAGTTTCCGAGAGAAGATCCAATACATACTTCCGCTGAGACATAGAAATGCCCTTACTTGATCGCGCAACTTCCATTCCAAGAAAATACTTGAGACGGCCAAGGTCTTTCATCTCGAACTCCTTGGCGAGCAACTGCTTCAGACGCTCCATTTCTTTCTCATCATCTCCTGTAAGAACAATGTCATCGACATACACTATAATCGCAATGAGTTTATCACCTAGTAAGTGTTTGACAAATAGAGTGTGATCCGCCTGACATTGAGAATAGCTATTGTTCTTTAGGACAGTAGTAAATCTTTCAAACCACGCTCGAGGTGATTGTTTTAGACCGTATAAAGATTTCTTCAATCTGCACACTTTGTTAGCTGCATACTTTCCTTCAAATCTTGGAGGCAAATCCATATACACTTCTTCCTTGAGATCTCCGTTTAAGAAAGCATTTTTCACATCTAACTGATAAAGGGGCCAATCTTTATTGACAGCCAAAGAGAGAAGTACCCGTATTGTGTTCAACTTAGCAACAGGAGCAAAAGTCTCTTGATAGTCAATACCGCAAGACTGAGTGAAACCTCTAACCACGAGACGAGCCTTGAATTTCTCGACGCTGCCATCTGCATTGTGTTTCACAGAAAAAATCCACCTGCAGCCTACTGTGCGCTTTCCAGGAGGAAGGGATGTGACATCCCATGTCTCGTTCTTTTCAAGAGCTCTGATTTCCTCTAGAGTAGCGGCTTTCCATCTGGGTATCTCAAGCGCTTCATGAATCGACGATGGAATCTGAAACTGGTCAATCTGAGATATGAATGCTCTGAATTCAGTTGAAGATTTAGCATATGACACGTGATTCTGGATTGGATGTTGTGTGCATGACCTGACCCCCTTCCTAGCAGCAATAGGAAGATCCAAATCTGATTGAATAGATGAGAGATTATCAGGATGAACTTCAATACCTTTTGAGTTTTCTTCGGAGCTTGGAATTAAGGCGGTAGATTGGCTTTGCTGAGTTTGCTCGGGTTGTACCTGAGGTTTGACAGGAGTTTGGACATGCTTTCTTCTCGAGTATACTTGAATTGTGGATGGTTGACCAGGAATAGTAGAGACAAGTTCGGTATTTTGAATTGTGGATGGTTGACCGGGAATAGAAGACACACGTTCGGTATTTTGAATTGTGGATGGCTGATCTGGAATAGTAGAGACAAGTTCGGTCTCAACTGGAGTAAGATGGAGTGGCTCGGAAGACTCGTGAATGATTGGAGCTGGAGGTTTTTGTGATTCTTGAAGTGGACTGATAAGAGAAGACAAATCCCAATTCTGAGATTCATCCTGATTTTCCCCCTGAATATCGGAATTGGGGTAAAACGGTTTATCCTCAAAGAAAGTAACGTCCATGGAATGAAAAAATTTGTGAGTAAGAGGACAATAGCACTTATAACCCTTTTTGTTTGGCGAGTAGCCCAAGAAGATACATTTGGAAGCACGTGAATATAACTTTCCCCATTGGTGTGAATGGACATGGACAAATGCAATGCTACCAAACACTTTGAGTGGAATGTCATGAAGGAGATGAATAGAATTTGGGAACAGTTCAAGGAGTTTTCGGCTAGGTGATGTGAACTTGAGGACACGAGAGGGCATGCGATTAATTAGGTAAGTAGCAGTAAGAACTGCTTCCCCCCAAAATCTCTTTGGGACATTAGAAGTGAACAACAATGACCGAGCGACCTCAAGGAGATGGCGGTTTTTGCGTTCCGCCACTCCATTTTGTTGAGGAGTGTCGATACAAGAACTCTGTTGGACAATCCCATGAGTGTGAAAATATGAGCCGAGAAAGGTGTTGAAGAAATCGCGGGCATTATCTGAACGAAAGATCTGGATACTTGTATCGAATTGATTTTGGATCATTAAGTGAAAATTGCGAAAAATTTGTGAGGTTTCCGATTTTTCTTTCATAAGAAAGACCCAACTAAGGCGAGTATGATCATCAACAAATGAAAGAAACCATCGAGCTCCAGAGACATTTGGAACCCGTGAAGGACCCCATATGTCACTATGTATTAGATTGAATGGTCGGGAAGGCCGATACGGCCGAGCTGGATACGAAACGCGAGTGTGTTTTGAGAACTGACAAATTTCACAAGAGAAATCACTAGGACGCTTATGGACAAATAGAGATGGAAATAATTTCGATTGATATGTAAAGTTTGGGTGACCTAAACGATAGTGCCATTTCATTACTTCACACTCATTATTTGACTGACTGGATAAAGATAAGGCATTGGAACCATGAATTTTTGGAAAGACACTTGAATTTTTGGATGGAGGAGAAAGAACATACAATCCGTCACAAAGCCTAGCATTGCCAATCGTCCTCCTTGATTTCAAGTCCTGAAAAACACATGAGAAAGCATCGAAATTAATGTTGCACCGTAACTTGATGGCCAATTGGCTCACAGACAATAAGTTGCAAGCTAAATTAGGTACAAATAGCACATAATCAAGAACAAGGTCTGAAGATAACGACATCGTTCCGAACCCGGCAATCGGTGAACACGAACCGTCAGCCACCTTAACATTGACGCCGTCACAACATGGTACAAAAGAATTAAGAAGAGCCTTATTGCCTGTCATGTGATCGGTGGCTCCAGAATCAACGATCCAAGTGTCAGAGAACGATCTACCCGAGCTAAAACCGGAAGAGATAGTAGCACGGGGACTCTGTTGAACACTAGAAGCCCGACTCACGAGGTTTCGAAGGAAGTCAATTTGATCCTGATGAAGTGACAACAAAAAAGTTGCATTTGCGGCAGCCATGAGAGATAACAAATAGGCACCGAGAGAGTCGAGCAGCGAAGCAACAGTTGGAGAAGAAAAAGACACTCGAGAAAAGAAAAAACCAGTGGAGAAGCAGACTGCTGAACGTCGCAGGTTCTGCAAGAGACGCGCCGGAGGAACGCCTGGGGATCGCGGAGGTCTGGCCGGCTGTGCGACGTTGAGGAGCAAGCAGATATGGAATCGTAGATTTGGGGTTTGGATCTGACCGGAGCTGATCGCACGGAGAAGCGTTCGATCTGAGAGCACGTCACGTCGGAGATGGTTTCGCCGGAGAAGAGTCGTGCTCCGGGCGGCGAATGGAGGTGCGATCAAATCTGGAGGCGCTTTTCACACAGATTCGCAGATTCGCAATGAATCTGTGTTACGCAGCCAGGGAAGAAAGAGACGCCGGAGAAGTGTGGAGACGACCGGAGCTCCGACAAGAGGTGGTGGCGGCGGCAGTTATGCCCTAGCTCTGATACCATAAAGAAAGAGAAGCTCGGGTGTTTGAAGAGAGAAAAAAACATACTCTCATTTTCTGATATTTTCATTAATAATAAGGAATGAAATAATAATTACACTTAATAGCTAATAAATAAATTAATACAAATAATTAATTCCTAATTAACTATCAAAACATATTATATTTCTACATGATTGTATTGAATTATCCCTGTGTCCGCTCTCTCTTCGAGAGCAAGCATTCGGAGAATTGGGAAATGGACTTGAGCGGCGGCTTCGTTCAGCGCCGTGTTACCTTCGAAATCTTGCTCGTTTATGTGGTCGTCGAAGGCCACACACATGAGGAAGCAAGAAAAGGAAAAAACAAATCACGGCCATTAAATTATAATTTGGACAAAAACATTGTTAGACCAATCTTCTTCAACTGCATAACAGGGCTTTAACAGACCAATGCAGCGTAATTTTGATATTTTGCCACTTCTCATGATTCCTAGTACACACATAAACAAGCCCCTACTATTGGTACTTCTACCCCGTCGAGATCCAAGGGGAGAATCCATCTCAGGGGATAGATATCTCTTTCTCATTAAACGAGGGACCGTGAAAAAGGGAATACTAAACGGCACCGAGTAACTCATATCTGCCACCATTTACGATTTTCTAGCGTCTTAACGAGTTCGTTTGCCATTGAGGCGAAATCTTCAGCTCCACTTTGCAGCTCTTCGGTGCGCCTGCTAATTTTCTGATAAAAAAAAAAGGGATTAAAAAAAGGGGTAAATAATTTGTTGCATGAATATTTGCGACAAAAATACCTATATAAGTTAGGTTAAGTGGCTGGATATTCCAATTCTTTTATTGCGGGGCGTATTTTCAATGTTATCAAAAGTACTAATCTTAAAGTATCCAATGGGTGTATTTTTGGCACCTAATATTTACATTTTTGGAAACATTAGCAATACACGCCGCAGCAATAAAAAGAAAAAAAGAAAAGAAAAAGTGGAGTATACCGCCGTGTTCACCTATATTTCGGGTATTGTCTGTACGTGTCATTTATGATTTTGTGAAACCGCTATCTTGAAAGGAATAAAGAGCGATATATCAAGACTTAATATGAACCCTTAACTAAGAGGAACTAACTTGAAAGGAAACTACATATCCATACATCTCAAGGTCCAAAAGGACTGTTTAGAAATTTTAGGGACTAAATTCTGCTTAGAGCAAAATCGTATTCTCGAAACAAAAAATTAGTGTATTACCTCAAGCTTTTCTCCTCTCTCATGAAGCTTATTCCTTGCATTTGCAGCTGCAGAAGAAGCATCCTGAAACCATTTTCACCGCGTTATATTCTATTTGAAATTTTAAATGTTAAAATAGAATTGCCGTTGTGACCGAGTCATCCTCAATATTACTCTAGATTTTCCATATGCAGCCTTGATTTCTTCAGCTGTTCGAACTCTTGGCTTCACTTCGTCAGACGATCCACCTTCAAACAGTCTTTCCCTTTCCGACCCCTTTTCTGCAACCCCGTAATAATCGTGATTCATTACATATATTGTAATAAATAACAAATCAACTGCTCTACATAACAACTTACGAGAAACTCTTGGGTTTACCTTTCTTATTGTTTTTATAATTATCCGAAGAGGTAGATACTATGAAAGGGGGTTCATCTATATCAATGTCATCTGCATTTATAAAATTCAAATATAGTAAGGACTAAATGTGCTTCAAAAATTAGATTAAGATTTGGCTCTTCGAGAACCTATTTTAAGCTCCTCGACTTCTTGATGATCTTCAAGACGCGGTGAGTTTGAGTGGGGAGACTTCATAAATATCTTCTCCAAATGATTGAAAGCTGATTTAGGAGTTATATTTAAATTCAAATTATGGTCTGCTTTCCCCGCTTTAAGGCCTTTGACAATTCCACCTAAAATCCCCGGTGCGGTAACCTGTATCAACGTGAGTGTAAAACATTACATAATAATAGAGATAAGCATTTTAATATGTATTTCAAATTGTACACAAGTCTATACAAAAGTTATGTGATTTCTAGAAGATCTAGAATTAATGAGAATATTTCAAAAGGGGAAACGGAATCATTAACGAAATCAAATTGATCAAATTCTACTCGAATAAAAATTTCGGACCTGCTTTTTCTTCTGATTTTTAGAGAGATTAAGGGCAGCGTCTGCGGCGGCCGCAAGAATCTGGTCATGGAGACAAGCCAAAGACTCTGGAATTCTAAAAATAGACGAAAAACAAATGATAAGAAATGAAAATAGAAGAGTATTTTTAACTTTTCTGTTCTTATTTATGCTATTTAGGAAAGAGCTGCAAATAGAGAATACCTGAAATCATTTTCAGTGGCTAAGAGAGAGATGAATGCAACTTCACATCCGTTTGCCTGCAGGGTCATTGCTCGTTACAATCCATTAAAGCTAAATAAAAATGCATTTTCCATAACTTAATGAGGTCGAAAAAATCATCAGAAATACCAATGCTATCTGGCCGTTTGCAGAAGCGCTCATCGTCTTGTTCATGTTTGCCTTAAAATTCCACCTTAAAATAGACATCAAGGAGCTCTCTTTCACTAATTCTAAATCTGGTATAGATCTGCAAAGCATATTAATCAACATAATTGTTCAATTAAAATATCAAACTGAAAGAAATCATTCTGTCGATTCATTTCGTTAGAGAATTTATAACTGCGGTAACAAAATCATAAGAAAAAAATATCTCACCGGATTTCAATCGTTCCGGTTTGGAACAGCAAAACCAATCCTTGAAGTCTTTCATCTTTCATAAAGGTTGCACCCCATATGCAAGGAGATGTATGCTTCACTTTACGGATGGGTTTATCAATTCCCTAAAACGATCATAATATATTAGCATCACATAAATACACACACACACACATGGTAATTCAAGACGCGGTAATTCAACTGGATCAGGAGAGGCAAGAGGCACCTGAATAATGGATTTTGTGCCATATAAGTATGTGGAATCCTCGCAGCAAAGCAAAACAAACGAGTTCGATAAATTTTCATCGTAGTGTTTACTATCCGAGGCAACGTCTTTTTCGCTAACATCTGAAACAGGTTGCTCCTTACTAGAACTGTGCCCTGAGGATTCTTCAGACCGAGTTTCGGTGGATGCCTTCAAAGAGGAAATACTAGCCTCTGGAGCAAAATACATACATACATATATATATATATATATATATATATATATATTATCAGAATCTTGTGGTCTGTAAGCACTTCATTAACTTGGAATATCTTATTAACTAAAAGAAAAAAAATTAGTACTTGCCTATGACATACATTGAAATTGCAATTGATTCCTTTTTCATGCTCCACGGTGATGTGGTGATCATATTACCGTTATGACCATCAATCACGTTTATCTTTGCATCCTTTGTTAGGATGAACACAGTTTCCTTCGCTGACTTTATTGCAGTGTTGACTTCTGAGTGTCTTGGGCTCGTCAAAGGGCCATGAGAATTTGCAATGTCTTTCCAGATAATCGAAATGACTGGCGAGTTAGAGGAAGATACATCATTCAGAAAGAATGAAACGGACATCGTACCCATATCAATTACTGCAACCTGCAACGATAGATTGACGAAAAGTAACTTAATTACTGAATTATTCAAGCACTGAAGCTACTATATATACAGTAATATATTTTTTTAGAAAGGAAAAAATAATTTCCCATTTTTTACTAGAATTCTCGATCGTTTGTTTAATCGTTTTGTTACCGACGTTTCGGACAAGAGATTTGGATTAACGTACGCACGGAGGATTACTCAACCGAGCTCAAGAGGACACAAGGACGAATCGCATTTTAGTCTTTTATGTTTTGTGAAATAATACAACCTTTAAATATCCTCATTTGTATGAGAGGGAGGTTATGCAGAGAGTCTAGAATTCCCATAGAAGGGGATTTAGGGCTAAACTGTATTTGGTGTTCGTATTGGTGTTCTTCCCCATTGAGGGGATTGATTTCGATCTTCACTGTGTGTCACCATTGTTGAGTAGCTTGCTTGTGTTTGTGTAGAGCTGGTTGGATCATTGATTTTGTGCGTGCAGATTGAGATCGAGAAGGAGAATCGAACACGGCGAGAGGGAAGTGGAATTTCACGAGGTCTACGCCACCAATCACGAGGGCGATTCATCGGGACCGTAACAACTTGGTATCAGAGCCCTCTCTCGTGATGAAAGAAGCTCCGGCGACCGAGGTCGCATCTCCAGCGGCAGCGGCGGCGACCATTGATCTGGACGCCATGGCCGCCATGATGACCAGGTTGCTAGACGAGCGATTAGCAAAACTGGAAATAGACAGAGCTCAACTATGCTCTAAGCCAAACAGCCCCTCGAGATCAGAGAAAGGTGAGGGAGATCGGAACCCTAGGACATACGGCGCCGCCGACCACCGGCGAAGGGCGGAGAGCCGCCACGACGATGAACGGCGACGAGCGCGTGACTCCTCCGTGGAATCAGACGCCAAATCTGCGAAGAAGGGAGATCGCAGAAGAGCTGGCTCGCGTGAATCCAGTTCGAGCAGAAGATCGGGGTCTCGACGACGCCGATCGAGTTCGCGCGGTGGCGAGCGACAGCGGACCAGCACCAGACGCGACGGCGAAAATCGAAGGGAGCAGGAGAGGGATCGAGAGCACCGAAAATCGAAGGAACGCTGGGGTGACTCACGAGAAAGTCAGTGGTCTCACCGTTCCGTTCGGGATCGAGATCGTCACGGCTCCCGCGAACAAGGAAAAGGAGGAAGGGAAAGGGATCGATCACGCGAATCGATGAAGCGTCGATCAAGCCCGGAACAATCAAAACGAAACGCAGATCGAGGAAAAGGGAAGCAAACACGAACGCAAGACGAAGATCTCAATCGGCTTGAGCAAATGTGGCGCGGAACGGGCAACGAGGGCCCGAGTCGGGAAGCGAACATGACTCGATGGAGTCCAGCCGATCCAAGATATGCCGAAATGACAAAAAAAGGAGGAACCGACAAAGGGGAACAAAGCGAGGCAATGGGAGTCGGAAATGTGAACTTGAACCACGGAGTACGGTTTGGTTCCGAGTTTAGAGGCGATTGGCCGGTCAAGCCATTGGGAGCACTAGAGAACACAAGAAACCGAGAGGATGAGACGAGTCGTGGGAAAAACGAATCGGAACGCACAAGAATGGAAGTCCAACCGGGGCGGACGGAGTGTCCGGCTTACGACGGAACTACCGATCCCGAGCTTTGGTTACAACGGTGTGACGAATACTTCCACGATCAAAGAATCCGGGACGAAGAAGTGAAGGTCCAACAAGCAAGGGGAGTGCTATACAGAAAGGCCTACGAATGGTGGAACAACATCCGAAGGTTAGTTCCCGAGAACTTAGAGTGGCTAGCATTTAAAAAATTATGTTCCGCACGTTTTGGTTTAGTTTCGGCCGCTAACCCGATTTCGGAACTGTCCAGTTTGCGACAAATTGGTGATATCGAGGATTATTGCTCCCGTTTCGAGGAGATTACGGGAAGGCACGGGAAGTTGTCCAATCAACAACAAACATGGCAATTTTGTGTCGGACTCTCCGACGACCTTCGGCGTATCGTAGAATACTATCGGCCCGTCGACATATCACAAGCGATGCAACTCGCCCGAGACAACGGATTTCAAACCCCGATCGATAAGGGACCACGGACATTTGGTGGTTATTTGGCACCGGTGCTCTCTCGGGGAGCTACCACGACACGGTTTGGAGGCGGGTCGTCCACGGCAAGCTCGACCGTTTACAAACCAAGCCCAAGTTCGACGAGGACCGGGAAGGTAACGGAATCGAGAACCGAGGAAGGGAAGAAAGTGTACAAGAAGTTGAACGAGGCGGAATATAAAGACCGGAAAGCCAAGGGTCTATGTTTCAATTGTGATAGCTTGTACACTCGGGAACATGTGTGCAAACCGGTACTATTTCACCTAGAGCTTGTGAACGAGCACGTGTATGGCGAAGAAGAAGCCAACGGAGAGGACGACAATCCGGGCACGATCACCGTTAACGCCATTAGTGGCCAACAATCCGAGGAGACTTTTCAAGTAACGGCAACGTTTGGGGGAGGGAGCGGACGCACGTTACTCGATACGGGAAGCAACCGAAACTTCATCAAGTCAAGCGTAGCCGTAGCACTCGGTATTCCGGTCCGGAGAAAACCCGGGTTATTTGCTTCGCTTCCCGATGGAGGTAAGGTGGCCGTAGAAGGACATTGCCGTGGGGTCACGATGACTATCCAAGGTTTTACATTCGTGACCGATTTCTTCATAATTGAACTTGTCGGGTTCGACGTGATTATCGGCATGCGTTGGCTAAACGCTTTGGGTAGAGTCATATGGAATGGCATCACTAGAACCGTGGAGTTCAAGGCCGAAGGGAAAGACGTGATATGGAAGGCCGACGAGGTAGTTAAAGAAAAGACAACCATGGCTTTGAATGCAATTGGAAAAGCGGAGAGCAACATGGAAGAATGGTTCGATGACGCCGAGGAAATCTTCACCACATCGCCCACGCCGACGACCAAATCGGCCCGCGAAGAAAAGCGACACCGGATCGCCCTTTGGGCCATTGAAAACGGAGGAGCTCAAACCGTCCTTGAACAACTCATTACCGAGTTTGCGGATGTATTTGCCGAACCGACGGGTCTACCTCCGGAGAGACCGTGTGACCACCGAATTCACCTCCTCGCCGGGTCAAATCCGGTCGCCGGGCGTCCTTATCGCTACCCCCATTTGCAAAAGGATGAGATTGAAAAGCAATGCGCCGAAATGCTTCGTCACGGGATAATCCGCAAGAGCACATCACCCTTCTCATCTCCGGTTCTATTGGTAAAAAAACCGGAGGGCTCGTGGCGGTTTTGCATCGACTTCCGTGAACTTAACAAAGTTACCGTAAAGGATAAATATCCTATTCCGGTGGTTGAGGAACTCCTTGACGAGCTTCATGGCGCACGGTTCTTCACCAAACTTGATTTAACGTCCGGGTATCACCAAGTGCGGATGCACGCCGCCGATGTTGAGAAGACCGCATTCCGAACCCATCACGGACACTTCGAGTTTCTCGTGATGCCGTTTGGCCTGACCAACGCACCGTCTACCTTTCAAGGACTTATGAATGACATATTCGGAGAATTCCTACGGAAGTTCGTCCTCGTTTTCTTCGACGACATTCTCATTTATAGCCGGACGTGGGAAGAGCATGTTATTCATCTACGAAAGGTCTTCGATAAGGTACGCCAACACGGTCTCTTTCTCAAAAGGAAAAAATGTTCGTTTGCTCAATTGGAGGTATGTTACCTTGGACACGTGATTTCGCATCAAGGTGTGAAGGTGGACAACTCCAAAATTTGCGCTATAACCAAGTGGCCGACTCCGACTACTCCTAAAGGCATTCGGGGATTTCTCGGGTTGTCCGGGTATTATCGCAAGTTCATCCGGAACTACGGTGTCACCGCTGCCCCGTTAACGAATTTACTTCGCCAAACACGTTTTGAATGGGACGGGTCGGCGAACGAGGCGTTTTCGGCCTTAAAAAAAGCGTTGTCCGAGTCACCGGTTCTCTCGTTACCGGACTTCACAAGGGAGTTTGTAGTGGAATGCGATGCATCCGGAAGTGGGATTGGGGCCGTGCTTCAACAAGACGGACACCCAATTGCGTTTTTTAGCCGAAAACTCGCGGACCGACATCTTAAGCTTGCCGCTTACGAGAGAGAGCTTATCGGCCTCGCAAAGGCAATTATTCATTGGCGCCTGTACTTGTGGGGTAGGAACTTTTTAGTGCGCACGGACCACTCAAGCCTCAAATATTTACTCGAGCAACGGTTAACGACGTCCCCGCAACTTCATTGGGTGAGTAAACTCTTGGGCTATGATTTTTCCGTGGAATATCGGGCGGGCTCGTTGAACAAAGTGGCGGATGCTCTTTCTCGGCGGGAGGAGGGGGACGACGACACAAGCCTAACAATTAATGCTTGTACGTTGGGCCCGGGGCTGATTGATAAACTTAGAACCGAAACCGAGTGTGACCCGGTAGTGGGCGACTTGGTCAAAAAAATAGAAGAAGGGAAGGCGGGTCCGGGGTGGACCACTTGCGACGGGCTAGTCATGTACAAAGGACGAGCGTATGTACGGGAGTCGTCGACACTTGTTCCAATTATTGTCGGAGGATTCCATCGATTCGGTCATGAAGGTGTAACGAAGACAATGGAGAGGATTCGGAGAGAGTTTTATTGGAAGGGGTGGAAGAAGTCGGTACACGATTACATAGCCGAATGCTACACGTGCCAACGAAACAAGTGGGAATCGCTACGACCGGGGGGGTTACTTCAACCGTTACTGATTCCACACAATGTTTGGAGCGACGTATCGATGGATTTTGTGGAAGCGTTAACGCGGGCAGCGGGTAAATCCGTCATTTTGGTGGTCGTGGATCGGTTTTCTAAGGCCGCGCACTTCATACCGTTAAGTCACCCGTATACGGCCGTTTCGGTGGCCGAAGCCTTCTTTCGCGAGGTCGTTCGCTTACATGGGTTTCCCGAATCGATCGTATCGGATAGAGACAAGGTGTTTCGGAGTAATTTTTGGCGAGAGTTGTTCCGTTTGTCCGGTACCGAGTTGGCTTTCTCAACGGCGTTCCACCCGCAAAGTGACGGGCAAACCGAAGTGGTGAACCGGACCTTAGAGATGTATTTGAGGTGTGTTACGGGCGACAACCCGAGGAAATGGCCCACTTGGCTTCCGTGGGTCGAATTTTGCTATAATACCTCATACCACTCGGCTCTCAAGGAGACGCCATTCCGGGTAGTCTACGGTCGTGACCCTCCACGTTTGTTGGACTATGTAGAGGGTAGCGCCCGGGTGGGCGAGGTTAACATCGCCCTTGCCAAACGAACGGAGTTTCTCGGTGTGGTTCGCACTAATCTCCTTGCAGCCCAAGCTCGAATGAAGACCGTTTACGACGGTCACCATCGAGAGTTGGAATTCTCCGTGGGTGTGTGGGTGTGGCTCAAGCTTCAACCGTATCGTCAACTCTCGATTGCAAAGAAGAGTTTTACGAAGCTTTCTCCACGATTCTACGGGCCCTTTGAGGTGGTGGCTCGGGTGGGCAAGGTGGCGTATCGGCTTGCGTTACCGCCGGAGAGCCGCATCCACGATGTTTTCCACGTGTCCCTTCTCAAGGCGCACAAAGGCCCACTGCCCGACGCCGGTGCAGTTTTGCCGCAGGTTTTTGACGGGAAAACCATTCCCTCTCGCCCGAGCAAGCAACTCCGTGTTCGCTCGCACCTCGGGGAGCGGGAGGTACTAGTTTTGTGGGAAAATGCAGATCCGACCAGCGCCTTGTGGGAGAATCTCGACACCCTCGTCGACGCATTTCCAGAATTGGAGCTTGAGGTCAAGCTCCTTGTTGAGGAGGGGAGAAATGTTACCGACGTTTCGGACAAGAGATTTGGATTAACGTACGCACGGAGGATTACTCAACCGAGCTCAAGAGGACACAAGGACGAATAAGTCTTTTTGCTAGTCAATTGTGGCATTTTAGTCTTTTATGTTTTGTGAAATAATACAACCTTTAAATATCCTCATTTGTATGAGAGGGAGGTTATGCAGAGAGTCTAGAATTCCCATAGAAGGGGATTTAGGGCTAAACTGTATTTGGTGTTCGTATTGGTGTTCTTCCCCATTGAGGGGATTGATTTCGATCTTCACTGTGTGTCACCATTGTTGAGTAGCTTGCTTGTGTTTGTGTAGAGCTGGTTGGATCATTGATTTTGTGCGTGCAGATTGAGATCGAGAAGGAGAATCGAACACGGCGAGAGGGAAGTGGAATTTCACGAGGTCTACGCCACCAATCACGAGGGCGATTCATCGGGACCGTAACACGTTTTTACTCGCATTTGTATATTTTGCTCTAAAACTATATGTTACTATTTAATGTTTAAGGTGTTTATAGGGTTTAGGGACTTATTATTCCGTTTTGAAATTATAAGAACATAATTCGTATTCAGCAAAAAATATATAAATTGATGAGAATCTGGATAGTACTTACCCGGCCACATTTAAAGCCAACGGCAAGTTTGGCTCCAGAATGCAGAAACTGCAGTCTCTGAACTGGGGAATTGGTTAGAGAGAAAACAGCACCACACACAAGTCCTTTGTCTTGAGGCAAAGTGTGAACTGCGCATGAATTTAACATTCTCAGTAAAGAAAGTAAAAACGCTGAGCTGAAAATTTGAAAAAGGTTAATAACAGGTCTAATAAATAATAAATTATAAGCTTCCAGTGAATGGAAAGAAGGATACAGCTTAAGCGACATTAAACACTTTTTACTGCTAAACAAACATACATACTTCGCGATTTTCGAAAATCGCAAAGAATTTGAACTTAATTAAAAGATAAGTGCTAGTTTCAACAAAAAAACTTGCAAAAGTTCAAAGAAGCTTTGAATTTTGATAAATTATTTGCTGACATTTCCTGAATCATAGAAATACGTCATACTACGGGCCTAGATTTAAACTCAATACGTCCACATTACAGAAGACTAAGCATAAACGTAATAATAATTAATTAGGAAATAATAAACAAAAAAAATAAAAAATAAAGCTATATTCCAGCATTCTTGAATCAGCGCCTCGAGATACTTAACGTCCTCAGTGTGTATTGGACCATTTTCCATTTGAAAACCATACAATATCAGGAGTTATTAACTGAATTCTATATATTAAAACGGAATAAATTCAATTATTATATCATGTGAATGGATCAATTAGAAAATGTACTCTATTTTAACATGATAATTAAATGAAAGAATCCTATGTGCTCATTTGCAGCTTACCTTCACGTTTAGTTTCAGTGACAAAATGGAAGTTTGCTCCATCTTGGAAGCCTTGAAGATTATAAATACGGACCTATAAAAGCCGAACAATAATTAAATGTAGGAATGTACAAACTAGCGGTAAATTAGCTAGAAAATAATTCAGTGTGTAATTAGTAATTTTACTCATATCATATTATGTTAGACCCAAAATGGTTCTTGATACAGAAGCGACAGCCAAATCTTAACCGAGCCCAATCTCCCATCTTTCAAGAGAGATTAATAATAGTATTTAATTATTGGCTACCTTTCTCATTAACATGTGTTCTTAAATAGACCAAAGAATAACAAACTAATGCACGGGACCTTGCCCAATCTTAATTAAACATAAACAATCAAACTCTAACTTAATTGAATAATTAAGATGACCTAATTACAAAAAGATACATAATTAGATATAATAAATATTATAATTAAATAATCGTTATTAGGCCTAAATGTTATATATGTAACATATTATCTTTGCTATTTTCCTTCTATATAGGGATATGTTACAATCATATCTACTAAATGATTATTGAATAAAATAATCGTGAAATTGTACAATAAAGAAAAAAAAAAAGAATAGATTCTGACCAGACCAGATTCATTGCCTAACGCCAAATTTAAGGTGAGGAAGCAGATATCAAAATCTGAAACGGGAGCACTTGATCCGGCTACTTTAATGCCTTGCACCTGAAACATATATGACATATGAGATATTTTGGTATCACAAAAAAACCCATCTCTTGATAAATGATATAAAAGCTAAAATTGACGGGAAAAAATGACCTGGCCGTCTAGAAGACAGACAGAGGACAAGACTGGAAACGTGGCATCCCAAATCCGTAAAGATCCATCTGAGTACCCAGCAAGATATATTCTTTCGATCTTTCTATCTTTAGATGTACACAAAAGACTAGGCATACCCCCAGTCAGTGGCCAAATTGAAGTCATATTCTTTGTTGAATTTACCTGTAACATATGATTTAGGAATTATTAGTCCTTAGATATTGTTATTATATTAATTAAGTCTTGTAATTAATTGTCATTTAGCGTTTTTAAGACTTGCTGAATTTACAAGTACAAACACACAGAGATACACAAATATGTAGTTTTTGATGTATAAAAGGCTCTAATATTTTATTCAATAACAGGGATTATACTTATACAAACTAATCCTCTAAAGTCACAAAGATAGAATCAGAAATTATATTTCTATCCTAATGCATTTACTAATTACAAATCAGCAATATAATTAACTGTTTTATTGCTAATGTACACCTAACTTCTTATATTTCTATAAGGTTCTTACCTCCATAAAAGCCTTTGATAAGCTCGCCCCATTAGGGAGATTAAAGAGTTTCGAAATGGTCATGGTTGGATCGTTCATCGGTATCATTCCAGGAAATTCTACGGCATTGAAAGACGGTTTTTTCTCTTGCTGGGATAGCATGGAAGAGATATTAGCATCATCATAGAAGTGTAACTGTCCAGGGCTTGTCAATACAAAAACATCAAGCGATTTATCATTTCCTATTAAAGCCATGTCTGCAAAGGATCCAGTGAGTGTAATATCTGCTCGATTTAGACATTTTAGAGCGTCCATTTTGGATGACCATTCAAGCGTTAAAACCTGTTAGGAAAAAATTAAAAACCTTAGTTTTTGTACATAAGAAATGCTCCAATATTTCTGTTTGATAACAGGGATAAGTATAAATACCATTCAGACTCTAAATAACTAAGGTTGTATTAGGAAAAAAATAAAATTATTTGTAAATAAAAAAGCTGAGTGACTACAACACATCTTAGCTATATATAACTTCCTACATTCTAATAAAAGGGAAAAAGCTTTGGAATAAATTCAAAGGCAACATGTCTCTATTGCTGATAAAGTTAACAGAAGTTGTTAATTGTTATTTACTGTTTGCTGTGGTGAAGTTCTACAAATCATAAATTCAAAAAATGGAACTGACGTAAGAAAAGTACGATATTTGCGTAGGTGCAAACAAGAAGCATGGGATTTTTTCTTTTATTTTTTCACACAAATTATAGTCTAGACCTACCTTAATCTTTTCCAAAAGATAGATCTTCCAGGAAAAAAATTACATCTGATTAAAATCTTTTCCGAAGTTTGTTTCTTATGCAACACGCTAAAACAGAAATTCTAAAACAAACATATATTTCATAATGTACAAACATAAATCAAACGAATAACGAACAAAATCTGATGAGATAAAATAAAAGAAAAGTATTGCTTTATATGTGGAGATAAAAGTAACAAAGAAGTTTATTGCTTAATAAGACACACTTAACTGCAGGATAGCAAATTATATATCATAATGTATAAACATATACCAATCATGTAACAATTAGTGAAACCTTATTTTTTTAGAGAAAATAGATATAGATATGGAGACCAAGATTAAAAATCGTACCGTCAGAACTTCCTCAGATCCGATTTCATCTCCTCCATAGATAAATAGTTGACCGTCACAGTCATTACGGGACTTCTTATTTGCAGACCACTGTAGGACTATGACGGGAAGTCTCCGTTCGGCGGATGACAGTCTTAACTTCACAACACTGGTAGAAGCTGATAGTCCTTCTTGTCGATTATTATTAGACGAAGAAGACGACATATTCCAGAACAAAATATCTCCGTCAACGTACCCCACGGCGAGAATGGACCCATCGGAAGATGCCCAACAAAGAGCACTTATCTCTTTATCCCCTGAATCTTGTGCTGACTGATCTTCAGAAACACTCATATTGGTTTCACGAGAAGCTTCTAGAACTTCCTCCTTCAAATGGAGATCCTTACCGCCTCCAGAAAATAATATCCGAGCTTCAGAAACATCCCAAAGAACAACCAATCCGTTCTGATATGCAATCAGTACTCTGGAGAAAGTTTCCATATTAGAAATCAACACAAAAAAAGGGCAATTATTGTAAAATCTTAGGGTGAAGCCAGTTCCGTGCCGTTTCATTTTCGCGAATGGAAGCGGATTTTCTGGTTTTATGAAAACTGCTTTTCTTCCGGAAACCAGTTTTTAAACCGGTTCCCGCATAACACCGGTCTTGAATAATACAAAATACAAATTATGTTGTATTGTCTTCAAGCCCAAAGTTTGAGCATTATCCGCCGTTTCATTTTCGCAACTAGAAGCGGATTTTCTGGTTTTATGAAAACTGTTTTTCTTCCGGAAACCAGTTTTTAAACCGGTTCCCGCATAACACCGTCTTGAATAATACAAAATACAAATTATGTTGTATTGTCTTCAAGCCCAAAGTTTGAACATTATCGCATTTCCAAGCCACCATTAAAAACTAGTTTATTTTTCATAATTGTTAATATAACTATATTGCTGCGATTATAAAAACTATTCATTGGCCAACTCGCATATACTTTTAACAAGAAGAAACTCCCATATCACAATCACGACATAAAGTTTCATTTTGGAATATATTAGAAAAAGCGTCTAACCTATTTCCTGATGAACAAGGTTGGGGAAGAACTCCAACAATGGGCTGATCACTAGAAAATGGATACTCAGAAGCCTCTGGTAAATAAAAGGGATAAGAATGTAAAAAATACAATTGTACACTCAATAGATGGATCTAAAAGCTGTTTGGTTATTTAAGCCAACATTAACTTTATTTGAAGCAAATTTAAATTATTCAAAATTGAAGCTCTCAGATAATGATAAAAACATTTACCACTTATAGCACTTGAAGATATATTATAAGGCAACTGCAGAAGCGTTTCCTCTTCGATATTGTACTTCATCACGGACAGTAAACCATATTCATCGCCAACATACCTGTAAGGTGAATACGGAAATAATGGTAAAGAAAATCCAAAAAGCAGAAAAATAAAATATTAGAGTTAAGAGTAAGAGCATTTTGTATCGGAGAGTAACATACATTAAGGTGGAGCCATGGATTGGAGAAAATGAAGTTATATTGGTTTCCCAATGTAAGCAATAAACAAGACATCTTCTCTCAAGATTCCATACCTGAAAAAAGAAAAGCTCATATTAATCAAAATCTATTGACAAAAGTAAAAATCTTCTGATAATTTAGCGCCTCTGAAGGATTAAAACACAGAAAAATAAGCTGTTCGGCTGATGCTAGCTGGCAATGAAAGATCAAATATAACGATCCAATGAATTTGTCGAACCAGGCAATTATTTACAAGGAAAAAGTGCAATGTTATTTTTTATTAATAAAGCGCTCTGATATTATATCCAATAAAAGGGATTAAATATTTAACACTAATCCTCTAAATTAACCAACATATAATCAGAAAAAAAAAATAACTTCTCCATAAAAACGGAAATTATCAGAATATAAGAAGTGAACTAGATATAATTGACAAAACTGTTTTACTATAATTCTACACAATGTAATCACTCAAAAGATACATAAAAATAGCTCATCGTTGTTTATAACAATCGTGAATTTGATCAAATGAAGACAGAAATTTAAATCTACAAGAATTCACCTGAATGTCGTCGTCATTCAAGATACTAACTAGGTGGCCTTGGTTTTGCAGAAACTGTGAAAGCAATACAGCACAATTATCTCTTCCATTCAGGTAAAAGGAAATTAAGGAAAAAAGAATAAGCTAAGTTCAGACTGTGAAGCTGGGCCATAATCAGTCTGAAATTTATTAATATATTTATCTGGTTAAATAAAGCATCCTTCAAACATACCTCGATATATTTGAAAGGCAGTTGCTTCGGTGATATAAGAAGCCCTTCAATACCATCACCGCCTATCACTTTAATTCTTCCATCTCTGAAATCAATTAAAAGAATAAATTCATGGGTGACAATTTACTGCCTCACGATATGTGTCATATGACATTGTAGCTCTTGTGTTCTGTTATTATCATTAGTTATCCCAGACACTACATATCACAATAATCACCGTCCTTTTCCTATCACCCGATCTGATTACCGGGCAGAAAGATTGGAAGTAGCACATTGATCCTTAAGTAGCACTCCCCTATATTCTCAGTAAAAGTCTCCAACACTCAAAAGGCACTTGACAAACATTTCCTAGGGAGGAAATAGGCAAGTTGGATGTGGAAAATATATCATCACCATCATCAGTATTTTAACTTGCACAAAAGAAACCCGCAAATTATGCGCCTAACACAATTTCAAAGAACAACGCCTAATGGCATGCGCAATAGTGCGGAGAGTTGAGGCGTACACCTCACTCAGCTGAGAAGAGCCTTGAAGTGTGCGCCTCTACTTGTTTGGGTTTTTAAGCCCATGTCGACACCCTAAAGTCCTTAAACCTAATTTATTTTAAAATCATCCACACATCTACGATGTTTGAGACTTTGCAACTCATTTTATGTTGTGTTTGAGAATTGTGTATTTAAGTTTTAGGCTTTAGCCATGTATAAGTTTTAGACATTAGTATTTAAGATTTTATGGTTTATGAGATGCTTGCTTTTTATTATTATTTATGGAAATAAATGGAGACTTTTGAGGCTTACGCCTCGGTCCGCCTCAAGGTTTTTACCCGCAATTTTAAACATTGATCACAATACTCTACTTTATCTTTGCGCTAGCAGCAACCTAACTATAGCTTAGCTTATAATGAACTCAATGTTTTAAACCAACAGCTGTAAAAGAAGCCCAAAGAGACTGACTGACTGACTTACAGTGTTCCAATGGCTAAAAGACGCTGAATAGGATCAAACGCGAGAAGAGAGGACGTCGACGGAATGCCATAATGAACTGTGACTCGCAAGTCCAAATCCGCTTCTTTCAAACTACCATGTTGCAAGTTCAGCTGGAACCAAAATTATCAAGATGTCAAAAAAAAAAAAAAGGCAAAACTCGCCCGTTCTGGCTTGAAAATTCGGCTTCAAAGCCGCTAAATTCAATAATGAAATCAAACATAAAAAACTTGCAACAACACAAAAATACTGGTTTAAATCAATACTAAAAGGGTTGAATGATCAAATCCATTATCGGCATTAGTTCCAAAAACTTCAGCTCTGAAACCAACAGTATTAACAACAGAAACTTCTTCTCGAAGGCATAAAGAGAATAATTTGGAATCGAAGAAAGAAAAGCAAGCGAAAAATCAGAGATTTGCAGGAAAAGCGAATCCGAAAGAATCGAAAAATCATGGGAAAATGGGAAGGAGTACCTGCTGGGATTGGGAATGGTGAACAGCTTTGTGCAATAATCGCTTGGCGAACATGGCGGTCCGATTTGGCAGGGAGATTGGGAGGGTGGATTTGCGTCAATTCATTTCGATCAACAAAACAAATTTTGTTCTTCCCTCACAAAGCGTCAACGTAAGTACAACTATACTATATTTCATTCTCAATCACATAGATTGTTTCTTGTAAGGCGAAAAATAAATAAATAAATAAAACACACGCAAGGGTAAACTAGGAATTTCAGGCAATGGAAAGTTGGAAACCCAATACAAAGTCCCAAGTCATTCCTTTTTTAACTAGTACACGCGATAAAAAAAAACATAAGTATGAGAAATTTTTATGTGTTTCTTCTATTTTAAAAATAAAAAATGTTTGTGTTTTATGAACGGAACTCTATTAACTTATAAACAATCTCGATAAATTATACCAAAATTTTATCTAAGAATTGAGGTAAATGCTCGTGATGGTACCTCTGTCATTGCTTTTACGGCTACGACTTGTTTATAAAGTGCACATTTTAAAATGATTTTTGTACCGATAAGCAAAGAGAGATTTTGTTATGCTAATATAGAAAAAAAAAAATCCCAATTTATCATTTTTACGATGTCTTTACTATTTACCATACATAATTCAATATTTTTTTATGCAAATAATAAAAATTATAAGAGCTTTGGTCAAGTTCACTTGAATTTTTCCATGACAAAATTTTAAGAGACTTGAGTCCACAACGATATGATATGATAAATTTGACATATTGAAAGCAATAGTACCTATAAGAGATTAAAAAAACATTAGATTAAGAAGATCTAATATCATGTCTTCTAAACCTTGGATTATTAAGTAGTCACAACATTTGAAGAAGAAAAAAATTATTAATCGATCAAAAAATTATACAAACCAACACACTTAATAAACTAATCGATCAAGTTTAGATTAAATTTAACGAACCTTGATGAAAGCCCGAGTCACTTATGGAAAAAGTGTCATAAAATTAAAAAGTATAGAGTGATGATGATATAAAAGCTATATACGTCGTTGATGATAGATTAAATTTATATAAAAAAAAAAAATTAAAATTGATGTAAATAGATATTTCAATACCTCATCATAATTTGCATGTCACATTAATAAAAATTTATAATGTAAAATATAGTACTTACATCTTTTTTACGCGCGGTGTGTTGTGGTGATAAACATTAGTTTTTCAAATTCAGGTAAGATATACATAAAAAATATATAATTTAGAATGCGTGTTGTAATCAAAAGAAACTAAGTAGTAGTATGTTAATTCCATTATTGGCTCTACGACGATATATTCTTTACATATATATATCAAAAAGTACCGAAAGTTATTTTCTTTAAACTTCCCAAATTTTTATTAATTAAACTGGCGCAAAGTTAAAATTAGAGAATTAAATTCAAATAGACCTCAAATGAAATAATACTAATAAGAAATGGTTTTTCATTATATTTAATGTATTTAAAGATATTGTATTTCATTATATTAAAAATATATTGAAAAAATATTTTTCCCCTTCTTGAAAATTTTGGAAGTAGTTATCGATAAATATAAAAACAATGAAGTAAGTATTCATTAAATAATAGAAGATGAGTCCATTGTATGCACTTATAGTGGATTAGCATCGCGCTTCACGCGGTGACGTAGTATTTTTTTTAATAAATTTTAATTGATGTAGAATAACTTGAAAGATAAATATCAACATCAAACTCAATGCCCAATGTTGTTATTTAATATGATCATATATACATATATATACGTAAAAGTGGAATAATGGGCACAAATTTAAATCAAAATTTATTTTTTAGTGGACGTTGGTGGACATGATCCGAATATGTTTTTAAACACTTATAAATTCTTTAAAAGAAAACTTGATAAAATAGTACTCGTGTTTTCACTTATTATTAAAATAACTTAAGTATTTAAATTTTATAAAATAAGACTTTCAATCATTTTTAGACATATATACCTTTTTTTTAAAGGCATATATACCTTTAATGAACATATCGTAATCGAAGATGGCCGAAGTTTCTTTCTAAATTGCTTGGTTATTCTTGTGACTTTAAATAAATAAAAGTGTTCTGCACGATAAAGTAAATATTGAAACTTAAATGCTATCAAGGAATGAATCTGCATAATGATTTTACATAATAATTAAAAAAAGAAAGAAATATCAATTTATATGTATTCTTTTCGGTTGGCAAAATTATGGGTTGTAAATATTCATTACTCGGAAGTCATATTCACATAAAAAAATGTTATAGATTCTTAATATTTCTTTGAACATCATAGTAAAAAAGAAGATGCTCTAAATTTTAAATGCACAAAAAAAAAATGAACGTGGAAAATTTATTTATTATCATTATTACTTTTTTTTAAAATTGTTTTAATATTATTATATATTCTTCAATGTTTTACCTCTTCACTAACTAATAAAAATCGCATTTATAAATCTAGAAAATGTATGCATAATGATTATAAATATAGTCATAGTTGATAATAAGGACATGATATATATATAATATGAGAGAGACATAATTTTGACAAAGGAGCATAAAAATAATTATCATTCTGAATGGTAAAATGCAATGGATTAACATGTCAAAAGAAAAACATTCTTTCTTAATTTCTAATTACATTCCCAAGCTATAGTGAGATTCAATGAAGCTGCTTGCAAATTCAACAGAAAATTAAGAAAAATCTACAACAACAAAAAAACTCAACCAAGCAAAAGTTAAAAACTAAAAAAGAAGCAAGCATGACAACTGAAAATCGCTTACGATATCGGATGTGGATACATAAATCCCTACACTTCGTTCTTCGCAGAAATCACAAAACATTTGTACATAAAAATTATTATGCCATTTCGATTGATTCTTACAGATTTGATAAAAAATAATAATTCTTGAATGAGGTATTCCACTTCAGGGATGAATAGAGTCATAGACACAAAAAGTACTTCTACAATTAAGTATAAAAAGTCCTCAAGTCTTAATTCTTATTCATATAAAAGCATAAAATAATATACACAAAATACATGTTCAAAATTATAATAAAAATGGCACCAATTCAGTGTGAGCAAAAAAAAAAAAAAAACTAATACCTCCAAGTTTTTATTTGACGAATCCGAAAGTGTCGAGAGGCGGAGACTTCAATGAAGAGAAGAAATTTTTGCAGAACATAAAAAAAATGTAAATTTCATAGGAAGTTAAAAAAAATTATACTAAAACAACAAAGAACAAAAGAGGACCCAAATTTTGTCTTGAGGATGAACAATAGTACGTAGTGTATAAAGACAGGGGAAGAACATGAAGAGTTACAACAATTATTTGATTTTAATATGAAAATAGCAATTGGGATAGCAATAGTTCAATTTATTAAGTTAATTGGATGGTTACAAAAATTCCTCAATCGTTACTTTTGATACAAATAATATGACTTGAAGTGCTATTAATGAAGAATAAACATATGCATTATTGAATAAAATTTTTTTTTTGCATTTAGCATGGAAAAAGAAAGGACTTGCAATTTTAAGGTCTTGCAATTAAGAAAATGTTAGAATAACGTGTTTTTAATCAAAAATAATATTTAGTATGAAAAACACAAAAAATAAAAGTTTTAATATAAAAGAAATACTAAAAAAATAATATGTCACAAATTATCAACATAATATATCACATAAAAATAGGAAACAACCTACATATTGATAAGACACAATATTAAACCTAAAAAAAAAACTAAACAACCTAAAAATGAGGCAACGGTAAATTACTATTAAACAACCAAGTGAATAGCAAAATATATTTTAGTATTTAATAAAAGAATATTATATGTATATATAAATTTAATTTGCATGCACTTAATTGAAAATAAATACACAATTGAATGAGACATTAAAAGAATGATATTGTGATTAAATAAATCTAAAAGTGTGAAAAATTGGGATTCTCTTTTTCTTGCTTGTGGTGCTGCCAAATCATGTTGGAAAAACTCTCCTTTTATATATATATATATATATATATATATATTCAAACAAAAACCAACATAAATAACTTGTAATCAGGGTTCATGTTAACGTTTTTCTCCCATATGGCTAGGCTACCCATTATCGTTAATTTATCGGCTCGGAACATTGTTAGATTCACGTGTAGTGGCCAGCATATTTAATTTATTTGTTTATTAATAAATTGATAATTTTTATTAGTTTAACTACTTGGATGGTGGGAATATAGAAAGAAAATCCGATGAGTTGGTCGTCTCTCTACCTACGGAATTTTTTCTCTCCATCAAAGAAAGCTTGTCACACTACAGAGTAAAGAGGTTAAGAGAGAACAGTCTGGTGATTAATCCAGCAAACGCAATTCTGATGATTAATCGTTTCCGCTACTTTTCGTGTCATGGATCAAGGTACGTTCTTAATCCAATATTCATATGTGAAAATCATCTTGTGCTAGTAATATACTATGCAATATTAGAGAATCGGTTTGCAATAACGTATGAGTTAAATTAATGCTTACAAGTTACAAACATAACTTATACAACATTATTTTACTGATTAATTTATCGATAATTATCCGTACTTATTGATGATAAACGGATTATTTACCGACGAGTTTTATATAAACAATTATAAGTATATATAGATACTGAACATATATAAAAAGTCTAAATATAATTTCATATGACAATAACAATAAGTACTCATATGACATACAGCAATAATAATAATAAATATTTATTAAGTCATATGATTACAAATAAATCCAATTAAATATTCAAAGTTTCAATTTAAAAAAAATGTATTATCTAACAAATACAACTAAACTTAATAACTTAATCACCATTGATTAAATAAAGGGTTAATAACAGCGAAAATACCCAAAGTTTGGTCAAAGAACCTTTAGTGTACCCAAAGTTTAAAAGTCGTGGCAAAAATACCCAAAATTGCATTTGGGGAGTTGACCACTCCATTCTCGTAACGATGTTGTTGACATGGTTTCACACACCAACAATCACGAAAATATGTGTATGGAATTTTGATTTAAATTTGCTAAATGATCGTGGATCTTGACCTCCGCGTCGTCAATACTATCACGGTGACAATAATAAAAGAAAGCGATAAAAAACACAAGGGATTTTTAGAGAGGTTCGCCCCAATGCGGTAGTTGACTACGTCCTCTGTAAGTTTATTGATTTTGAAGTAAGGATCAGTCATAACCACAAGCCGATTTTGAGATGATCGAAAAGAAAGAATAAAACACCCTGAAAAATGCAAATCTCACAGACTCTTTTGTCTCAGGGTGGATGCTTGCGTGTGTGAAATGGAGCTGCTCTTCTCCTTTTATAGGACTCCAAATTTTGCCCGTTGGTGGTCTTAGTGGATGTTGATAGTGGCTTTGAGTTCGGGGTTTGACTCATTGTCGAGCTGACACGTGGGCAACTTCTTAAGAGAATCGCGTAATGGTGGACTTTGACTCAACGTCGCGGGAGTTTTAATCTTGGTCCTGCTCGAATTTCCTTGCTAGAGCTATGATTCTGCTTGGGTCCTTTTCTGGCAATTTCTGCCCGGGGCGAGCTTTTGGGTCTTGGGCCGAGGGGCCTGGTCGGCCCTGGGCCTTGCTCGAATCTGTTTTGGGCTTTTACTTGAATATTTCAAAGGTCCATTTATGTATGAATATTCAATTATATCCATAACTTTGGTCTTAAATTACTTGGACCGTAAATTTAATTAATGACCTTATCGTTCCAAATACGGGACGAATTTACACATCAACAGCCGTTAACTTACACGTTCACTCTGGCCACATGGACAAACCTGTTTTGTAATGTACTCATTAGGGGTTCAATTAGTTGTATTAAATAGTATTAATTAGGGGTTTAATTCGTTGTTTGTCGTAAACGAGGATGATGTGGGCTCGTCCACGTGGCAAAAATTGTTATGTCAGCAACCCACGTTTGTCCACGTGGCCAGTGTTAACGGGTAAGTTAACGGCGTTACGAGAATGGAGTTGTGAACTCCCGAAATGCGACTTTGAATATTTTTTCCACCACTTTTAAACTTTGAGTATACAAGGGATTCTTTGACCAAACTTTGAGTGTTTTTGCCGTCATTAACTCTTTAATAAAATATGAAACTTTAATAGTTTTGTTGCGCAAAATAAAATGTCTAGATATTGATCAATTGGAAAAATATAAATCATAAAATCAAATATCTATAATAAAATTTTAAAAAAAGAAAAAGAAAATTTAAGACATGCCTTTAAGTATATTCCTTGAGTGTGCCTTTTACAGTTAAAGCTCATTAACATTTTTTAGGCGGTAGAAAAGGGGAATATGGAGGACTTGTAATGTCTTGTTCTATGGTCAGATAAGGATATCGGAGTTAGGGTTTTTTTTTTTTTTTTTTTTTTTTAAGGCAGCTTTGCTGCATGTGGGGATTGAACCCACAACCTCCACTTTGGAGGTAGTGTGGAATTACCACTAGGCTATCTTATGGATATCGAGTTAGGTTCCTTAGTGTTTTTTGGAGTTTGGTATAGGTATATTCCAAAAGGTAGAAATTGACTCTAGATATCGTCTTGTGTATCTTCGTCTTGTGTATCTTTGTGTAACTTGAACGTCTTACAACAATGGGTATGTATTTATAGGAACGAAAATAAGATTGTCAGGTGGACACGCTATCTTTGATGAAGAATTTTCCCATATAAATTGTCGTAAGAAGCATAGGCGGAACCATGATTCATGTATAGGGGGCCAAAAAAAATTACCTACTATATATTTTTTTCATTAATATATGTTTTCACATTGAGTTTTTTCAGTATTTATTTTTTGGTATTTAAAAGTGCATTAGAAAAGAGAAAGAAGTAAAAATTGATATATCCAGTGGTATAACCACAAAATTTAAGGGTAACTAAATTGTAATACACTATTATATATGTTGCTAATGAAAAAGTTGTCTTGTGTCAGTGACTCAGGGTGGAAAAATAAGATAGAATCCAAGGGATTAAGCTCTACTAGCTCGAAAAATCACGGGGGGCCGCTGTCCCTGTACCATCAGGCGTAGTTCCGCCTATGGTAAGAAGAAAAGACAAGATCTCTGAGAGTAAAAATAAAATGTGTCAACCTCGATTGAGGTAGAGTCCGTGAGTCACATAACACGGAGCTGGAAGTCTAGTAGTTACAGCGGCACGTACATGAAATGCCGTTAAAAGTCATATTTCTAATAAAATACATAATTGTTTAATTTAAAAAATTATAATTGTTTCATTTCAAATTTATATTTTATAAATACGCGAGAAGGGCATCACTTTTAGCCGCACAGTTGCGAATCGTGCGGCTGAAAGTTGCACTTTCAGCCGCCCATTTTCGAAGTGAGTCGTTGATCATCTACATACCCCTTTAAATTATTTTTTGTTCTATTTCGATGTGGGATTTCTTCTTATAAAAAAAAAAAAAGACTTTCAGCAGCATGCTTCACAGAATGCACTTGCAAAAATGAAGGGTATAGCTTATAGCCACTCAATTGGGAAACACACGGCTGAAAATGTGATTCATTGTAGTGTACTTAGCTTCCGGGCGTCTTCACTGAAGCAAATAGTGGACGTATGCCGGAGATTGAATTTCGATCCCCGGCTGAACCACTCTCTAAATTTGATTGTTTCGTTCTTCTTAATGCTTTTTATTTTTCATTTCGATTTAGATAATGATTCGATACCTAATCGGCGCTTCATGCGTTTTTGCAAGAATCCGCACTGATTTTCAACAGAAGCTCTAGGCCTAGTTGGCTTGGCCGAAAGGCTGGCCTAGGTAATTGTGGTGTGTCGATTCGTAGAAATGAGCTTTGCATGACGGTTTGAAATCATCATGCAAAGTTTGTAAATTATCGTGCAACGTCTACGTGCATGCGGTATTTCAAGCAACGTGTATTGAAAGGATATGCCTGAATCAGGAATTGAACCCAATTAAGGCCCATGAGTCCATTGAACTTTTGGGGTCCGTTAAGGACCGTCATTAATATGTTGGGCCCAAGGTTTAAAATGTCGCTTGCCGATGTCGTTTTGCATTTTCCGTTTTACGGATATATCGCTTGCCGATGGGTATGTCGATGGGCAAATCGTAAAAAAAGGGCATGCCGCATATACCGCATTTTTCGCATGGGCATACCGCATGCCGATGAGGTTTTCGACGGATATTTGGTAAAAATATTTGAGTATTTAAGCAAGATATTTATATAGGTTCAAAACTACATATTTAATAAATACAAGACATAATTGTATACAACAAACACATTTGTAACTTAAATATGTTGGTGAAATGTATAATATTAACTCACTTTATTAGTTGAAGTGTATAATATTAAGTCAAATTATTATGTGAAGTGAATATGTATGTTAATTAAGTGTGTAATATTAAGTGAATATGCATGTTAATTGTATATGTATGTTAACAAATTTAATATTAGTTGAAGTGTATAATATTAAATGAATATGTATATTAAGTGTATATGTATGTTAGGTGAAGTTAATATATATGTTAAGTGTATAATATTATTTGAAGTGTATTAAGTTAAATTATTAGGTGAAGTGTATAATTATTTTTGCCGAAAGTTTAATTGGTATTTTTGGCGAAATCTACCAAAAATATGATTTTGTGCGAAATTCCAACTATTTTTCGCAATTTTTACTCACAAAAACGAAAAACGATATTCCACCCACGTGCCCATGCAAATTTCGCGAAAAATGGTAAAAATCCAGCGAAACGAAAGGGGTTTCCTTTCACATATCCTCGAAAAACGAAAATCGGGAAATTTAACACCTTGGTTGGGCCCACCCGGGACCAATAAATTATTTATTAATAGTGACTTAATAGGCTTGACTTATTCAAATGTGTCAAAGCTCATTAGGTCATTTTAGACTGTGGGCTATAAATATTCTAAGTCAATTATCGAGATGTCTGCAATGAATTATCGAGAAAATGTTATATATATATTTATATATATATATATATATAATATATATCCTCAAAACTGCAGTGAGAAAAAAATGAATTCGATTAATTGTTAAAGTTACATATATAATTATAACCAATTACAAATAATTTTGTGGATCTTATTATATTACAAAAGTAATTTGTTCCGGTTTTGTTAAGGTCAGATCCGGTCGGATCTCTCTTAACTCGGAGAAGTCACGAAGACAATGCCCTCAAGCCATCGACCCCCGAGTCGATGACATTTGATCGACGACGCCCGAGTTGTCGACCCCCGAGTTGACGACGCCCCTGAATCGACGGCACCCGAGTCATCGACCCCCGAATCGACGGCACCCGAGTCGTCGACCCCCGAGTCGACGGCGCCTAAGCCGTCGATTCCCAAGACGACCATGCCCCTAGTCGACGACCCCCGAAGTCGACGATGCCCAGAGTCGGCGACACCATTATCGACGACATCCCGAGTCGACGACACCCGAAGTTGACGATGCCCAGAGTCGACGACCCCCGAAGTCGACGATGCCCAGAGTCGGCGACACCATTATCGACGACACCAAGACCCGACGGGAAGATTGGATAAGACTGACGAGACAAGAAGTAGTGACTATCGACAACGACTGATGGGACAAGCATTTAATGCCCGAGGCTTTGATAGGATGGGCATTTAATGCTACCACCTCGGAGATAGCCCAGCAGACTTGAAACACGCGAAAGGGAAATGACAAGACTTGACAAAGATGGCGCTGGGATCGAGGAAGCCAGGCACTCGAGAGCAGCAGAAGGCATGGGTTGAAAAGACCATTCGAAGATCCACGGCTGATAGGCTAGGGAAAAACGCCTATAAATACTAAGAGAGAAGGAAGGAAAGGGAGGGAGAACCCTTCCCTAGGGGGAGATAGAAGGAAGCTGCACATGGGGCCAAGGGAAACCAAGAGAAACCAGAGAGAAAGAAGAGAGGAGAAGAGAAAAACTATCCACTTTGAACTACGTGATGACCTGATCCCGGGATACCGGGTACATAGGCAACCTCGCCGTATACGGCATAGTGCGGCATCATATCTAAGAAAAGAGACTCCATAGACGTTTATCATCATCCTTGTCGTTCTCAGCTAACAAAGGGATTAAACCCAAACCCTTCTCTTTAAACTCGAGGATGCTTCCTCGTGACTGTTTGTTGGTGATTTTTGCCCTCAACAGTTTGGCGCCCACCGAGGGGCTCTGTGTTTTTTCTTGATTTAGAGCTGAGAACTCGAAGGAAGAAGATGACGAGCGATGCAGGAGTCACTACCGAAGGTTCCGCACCAACGCCCGCGGAAGAGCCAAAGAACGTTCAAGGGACGAACGGAGACACCGTGGAAGGACCCCAGAAACAACTGGAGGAAGCTGTCGCGAGAGCGCCGTAAAGGAGCATGAAGACAGCCGACAAAGCCAAAAGTAAGACGACGGTCGACGAGACCGGAGGCAAGAAGATGGTCGAGGAGGCCGGAAGTAAGAAGATGGTCGACGAGACCGGGAGCAAGAAGACGGTCGACGAGACCAGAGGCAAGAAGATGGTCGACGAGACCAGAAGCACGAAGATGAACAACAAGACCGGGAGCAAGAAGTTGGTCGACGAGACCGGGTGCAAGAAGACGGCCGACAAGGCCAAAAGTAAGAAGATGGCCGACGAGGCCAAAAGCAAGAAGACGGCCGACGAGTCCAAAAGCAAGAGGAAGGCCGACGAGACCAAAAGCAAGATGACTGCCGATGAGGCCAGAAGCACGAAGATCGACGGCAACAACGCCGAACACTAATCTCTTCTCCACCTGCGATTTATTAAGCTGCATTTTTCTTGTCTTTTCTTGAAGCTTATGTCTTGAGCTTCGATATGATAGGTCATTTTCCCAGATCGGACGCTCAAGGAGAGAGTTATAAACCTCGGAAGATTGTCCGCCGAAAAAGGTCGCCTCGTCAACGCCTCCCCGTCGCTCGTCGCTCTTCGGGTCATATCTTCCTTTCTGCTTAATTTTATCATGTTTAATAATATTTCTTGAAAATTATTTCTCGAGATTTGATAGATTATTGGACGCTCGACGGGGCCCTAAGCCTATCCTTGCCGGCCACCATAAGAACCAAAAACGATCGAGGCGCAATGCTCAATAGGGCGCAATTCCATCGATCACAGGCGCAATGCCAACAAAAGAGGCGCGTTGCCCACAATCAACGGCGCAATGCCGAGGCGCAATGCCAATAAAAGAGGCGCGATGCCCACAATCGACGGTGCGATGCCGAGGCGCAATGCCCAAACGATCGAGGCGCAATGCCCAATAGGGCGCAATGCCATCGATCACAGGCGCAATTCCACCAAAAGAGGCGCGATGCCCACAATCAACGGCGCAATGCCGAGGCACAATGCCAATAAAAGAGGCGCGATGCCCATAACTAACGGCGCAATGCCACAAGGGATCCTGGAAACTAATCGGAGGCCCCGGAAAGCCCAGCTACGCCCGCAATCAACGGCGCAATGCCGAGGCGCAATGCCAATAAAAGAGGCGCGATGCCCACAATCGACGGCGCGATGCCGAGGCGCAATGCCCAAACGATCGAGGTGCAATGCCCAATAGGGCGCAATGCCAACAACAGAGGCGCGATGCCCACAATTGACGGCGCGATGCTAAGGCGCACTGCCACCAAGGCTCCTGGACACTGCCAGTGCGACGACAAGACCAGCGACGCCACAAAAAAGCACGGCTCGGTATGGCCTTGGCTGACGGCGCGTCGACGCCTACATACCAAAACTACCAAAGGCTCTCCGACAAAGTCTCCTTGGCAGGATGTCCTCGCCAAAGGTCCGCCGATGGGACGTCATCAACCAAAAATCGTCGAATCAATGACCTTCCGGCGACAATCCTCATTTTACCAAGTGTTTACACTTGATAAAATGGGGGACTACCTAACTGTTGAGGTCGGATTTGGTCAAATCCTTCACAACACGTGTCACTGTGGCATAAAACGACATCGAACAGGAGCACAGAGAGGCTTGGACGAAGGGCCTGAGACGATATGTTCTAATGATGAGGTTGCTCAACGAAGTTGACCTCGATGAGGACAACCACGACGAAGACGAGCGATAAAGTCCATCGACGAGGAGAAGCCGAGGAGAGTGCCAAGCTGCATCTCCGAGGGATGCGAGTCACAATGAGAATCGAAGAGCCGGTCTAGTTCCATATTTTACCAAGTGCCAAACACTTGATAAAATGGGGGACTAACTGTTAAGGTCAGATCGGTCGGATCTCTTTTAACTCGGAGAAGTCACGAAGACAATGCCCTCAAGCCATCGACCCCCGAGTCGATGACATTTGATCGACGACGCCCGAGTTGTCGACCCCCAAGTCGACGACGCCCCCGAATCGACGGCATCCAAGTCGTCGACCCCCGAGTCGACGGCGCCTAAGCCGTCGATTCCCAAGACGACGATGCCCCTAGTCGACGTCCCCCGAAGTCGACGATGCCCAGAGTCGGCGAGACCATTATCGACGACACCCCGAGTCGACGACACCCGAAGTTGGCGATGCCCAGAGTCGACGACCCCCGAAGTCGACGATGCTCAGAGTCAGCGACACCGTTATCGACGACACCAAGACCCGACGGGAAGATTGGATAAGACTGACGAGACAAGAAGTAGTGACTATCGACAATGACTGATGGGACAAGCATTTAATGCCTGAGGCTTTGATAGGATGGGCATTTATTGCTACCACCTCGGAGATAGCCCAGCAGACTTGAAACACGCGAAAGGGAAATGACAAGACTTGACAAAGATGGCGCTGGGATCGAGGAAGCCAGGCAGTCGAGAGCAGCAGAAGGCATGGGTTGAAAAGACCATTCGAAGATCCACGGCTGATAGGCTAGGGCAAAACGCCTATAAATACTAAGAGAGAAGGAAGGAAAGGGAGGGAGAACCCTTCCCCAGGGGGAGATAGAAGGAAGCTGCACATGGGGCCAAGATTCGGCCTAGAGAAACCAAGAGAAACCAGAGAGAAAGAAGAGAGGAGAAGAGAAAAACTATCCACTTTGAACTACTTGATGACCTGATCCCGGGATACCTGGTACGTAGGCAACCTCGCCGTATACGGTAGTGTGCGGCATCATATCCGAGAAAAGAGACTCCATAGACGTTTATCATCATCCTTGTCGTTCTCAGCTAACAAAGGGATTAAACCCGAACCCTTCTCTTTAAACTCGAGGATGCTTCCTCGTGACTGTTTGTTGGTTATTTTTGCCCTCAACATGTTTTATTTAATAAACTGAGATCTTTAAGTATGTCATATGTTAATCCCGAAAAATGGATCAACAGTAAAGTGGTCCATGTTTTAATTTTAGGCCGGGCCCAATGTCCGTTTAGAAGTTGGATTGGGCTTAAAACTTGATTATTAGCCTTTCTTGATGTGTTTAAGGACACAAAAAAAGACAAAATTTGACAATATATGATGCCGGACCTCGTCACTTGTAACGAGGCTGCCTATGTACCCATTTTAACAAGATCAGGTCATCATGTAGTTCAAAGTGAGCGTTGAGAGATTTTATCACTCTAGAGAACGTTTGAGTGAAATGTGTATAGTTCCGAGTTCGAATGGGATCGGATCCGTTTTTCTGAGTTTGAAGCTTCTATTTATAGAAGGGTCCAGGAGCCTCTGAGCAATTAAAATTAACTTTATTAGGCCCCTTGGGCAATTAAGTAATTGTTGTAATAAAGTAAGCGTGCTCGTTTTTAAGGCGCTCATTTCTAGGGAGCCCATTTCAAGGGTGCTCATTTATTGGGTGCTCATTTCTAGCGCGCCCATTTCTAAGGGTGCTCATTTATAGGGCGCTCATTTCTAGCGCGCCCATTTCTAAGGATCTCATTTTAAGGGCGCCCATTTCAAGTGCGCCCATACTTTTTGGGCTTTTTATAATTTTGGGCCCTATTTTTTGGCTAGGCAAAAATACCCATTAACATTAACCTTCCAGTTTCTTGGGAAATTAAATTTGTCGAGAAACTTCTCCTTTTTTAACGTTGTTTCGTTGGGTTATGAGCTACGTATTAGGTTTTGTGCTAGTGCGTCTTTTTATTTTGTCAAGGTATGCACTGTAGCATCTTATGTACCAGGCTTTGCGCCGGAGCGTCTTTTTATTTTGCCGGGGTATGCGCCGTAGCGTCTTACGTACCGGACTTTGCGCCGGAGCGTCTTTTTATTTTGCCGGGGTATGCGCCGTAGCGTCTTACGTACCGGGCTTTGCGACGGAGCGTCTTTTTATTTTGACGGGGTATGCGCCGTAGCGACGTACAGGGCTTTGCGCCGGAGTGTCTATTTATTTATTTTGCCGGGTATGCGTCGTAGCGTCTTACGTACCGGGCTTTGCGCCGGAGCGTCTTTTTATTTTGCCGAGGTATGCGCCTTAGCGTCTTACGTACCCGGCTTTGCGCCGGAGCGTCTCTTTATTTCGCCGGGGTATGCGCCGTAGCGTCTTACGTACCGGGCTTATGCCAGAATCTTTATTCTGGTCTTTTACTGATGTCAGCGCTTGAGCGTCTCAACCACTGGAGATTTTGGTGGTGTTTGCACCTCAACGTCTTATGATTCCAGACTTATGCTAGAGTCTTGGTTCTGGTCTATGCCGATGTCAGCGCCTGAGGTCGTTGAGGCGACTGAGACAGATCATAAAGTCGTTGAGGCGACCGATATGAAGTTTGATGTCGGTTATATGACCGTGATTGGTCTTGAGGTCATTGAAGCAACCGAGACCTGTCGTTTCGGCGACCGGTATAAATGTCGACCGTGGTGGGTCTCGAGGTCGTTGAAGCGACCGAAACCTGTCATCGGCACGTGTCCTCTTTTTCGAAGATCATGCGTTATATATATATATATATATTGACATATTACGTATTATAATTATTATCCACAATCAGTGGGATTTATATTGTAATATTCATTAGGCTTTATTCTAGAGAATTAGCTAGCTGTGTAAATATATCATATCAATGGTTATATATTTAATTAATAGTTGTAGTAACATTTGTCTTTAAAGCTTTAGGTTATTTACTTCCTTTTTAGTCCAGTAGCTAGCCATATCACGTTTGTATTTATGTACTTCATATGCAAGAGAATAAAATCAAGTTGTTCATGATTCTCATGGTATCAGAGCGTGGAAAAATATTCACTTGGCAAAAACTCAATCATTTTTCTCCTTTCACCATGTCTACTTATATTACGACTTCCAACGCCCCAAACCAAACACCATCACCTATCAAAACAGAGCCTTATACCATTCATCACTCTGATAGTCCATCTATTGTTCTTATTTCTCCACCCTTAACAGGCGACAATTATGGACCCTGGAGCCGTGCTATCAGCATGGCACTTCGAGCAAAAAATAAGTTGGGTTTCATCGATGGATCGCTTCTCATTCCAAAGGAACAAGGAGATATTCCTCATTGGGAGCGTTGTAATGATCTCATAAGTAGTTGGATTCTGAATTCTGTCTCTCCGGACATTCGTCCGAGTATCTTGTATGCTGACACTACAGCACAAATATGGATCGATCTAAAGGAGCGTTTTTCTCAATCAAATGCACCTAAAATATATTAATTAAAATTATTCATCACTGCCTTGAAACAAGAAGGTATGTCTGTATCTTCATATTTCACACAACTTAAGTCATTGTGGGATGAACTCACGTCTATTCTCCCAATTCCTCCATGTATTTGTGGTAATGCTAAAAGCATCATTGATCAACAACACCAAGATCATGCCATGGAGTTCTTGCAGGGACTTCATGATAACTTGTCATCGGTTCGTAGCCAAATCCTCTTAATGAAGCCTTTTCCCTCTGTCCAACGCATCTATAATTTAGTGCGTCAAGAAGAAAAACAACAAGAAATCAATATTCGACCGAATCCTGTTGTTGATTCCGCTGCTCTTCACACTTTCAAACCACCATAGCGTCACCCTGGAAAACGACAACGCCCCTTTTGTGACCACTGCAGTAAACATGGTCACACTCTTGCAACATGCTTCCAAATTCATGGATATCCCGACAAAGGAAAACGATCAGCCCTGTCTCCGGCCACTCCCGTTGTCTTGCCACCGCCATTGACATCTGAGCAGTACAACAGAATCTTGGCACTTCTAGCTAAAGGAGAATCAGACGGACCATCCGCTCATCTTGCAGGTACAACTTTAACTTGTTCTTTTCCCTTTTGGATTATTGATTCTGGAGCCACAAATCATATAAGCACATCATTGTCTTTATTTTCTTCATATTCCTCTGTTCAAAATAAATTATTGGTCCAAATGCCCGATGGCTCTCTAGCGCCTGTGACTCACATAGGCATTGTTCATTATTCCCCAACAATTATACTCCGGAATGTTTTTTGTATTCCATCCTTCAAATTCAATTTACTCTCGGTTTCACAATTTACGAAGTCAAGTAATTGTGATGTTAATTTTTCAGAATATGATTGTGTTTTTTTGGACCGAGCGACGAATAGGACGATTGGTCGAGGTAATGCATGTCATGGACTATATTATCTTACCGATGCTTCAGTTTTAAATTCTGCTATTTCCTTTCAAAAGTGTAATAAATTTGATGTATGGAATTCTAGACTTGGCCACCCATCAACTTCTCGTTTTCAATTTATTGTTAAAAACTTTCTCAATGTTAGTATTGCTTCAAAAGAATTCGTTTACGATATATGTCCATGGGCCAAACAATCCCGTCTCTCTTTCCCTCAAAATATTAAATGTTCTTCACACTGTTTTGAATTGATACATGTTGATATTTTAAGTGCATTTTCTATACCATCACATAATGGTTCACGCAATTTTTTAACTATTGTCGATGATTATTCTCGTTGTACTTGGATTTATTTGATGAAAGCTAAATCTGAAACTTTTCACATGTTAACTATTTTTTTTAATCAAATAAATCGGCAATTCAACGCAAACATATCAAAAATTTATTCTGGAAATGGAGGAGTATTTCTTCCTCAATTACAAACAATTCGTTTTGGTAATGGGACTGAATTCTTATCTAAACAAATGCAAACTTGGTTCCATAACAATGGGATTATTCACCAACGTAGTTGCGTTGGAACTCCCCAACAAAATGGTATTGTTGAAAGAAAACATCGTCATCTCCTCGATGTCGCTCGGGCCTTACGTTTTCAGGCCAATTTACCACTCTCTTTTTGGGGCGAATGTATTCTTACTGCATCTTTTATCATAAACAAACTTCCTACTCTGGTTCTTCACTATCGATCACCTCATCAAATTTTACTTGGTACTACCCCCTCTTACTCTTCTTTACGGGTTTTTGGTTGTCTATGTTTTGCCAAAGTATGCACATTGATCATAAATTTGATGAACGGGCTAAACTTGGAATTTTTGTTGGCTACCCTTTTGGACAAAAAGGATATCGTATCTATGACATGAAAACACAAAATATTTACGTTTCTCGGGATGTAATATTTCATGAATCTACTTTTCCATATCGCGATATACCTTCTTCGTCGCCTAGCCAACCTATTTCTATCACACCTCTTAATGATGATGAAATTATCGATTCTCCCATTCCCACAATCAATGATGTTTCATCTGACACTATGAATTCAATCACAGAAAATTTGCCCGAAGTTGTTCCATCTCTCTCAAGTCCTAATATTCATTGTCCATCTCCATCTAGAGATGTCCATCAAACGGAAGAAAATCAGTCGTTATCCAACCATTCATCTCCACGTCGCATTCGTCGTCCACCTCATTATCTCAATGATTACATATGTAATCATGTCTCATCTTCTACTAATTTTCCTTTAAACAATTATTTCTCTTTATCATGTTTTAACGACACCCATCAAGTTTTTCTTTCGAACATCATCCACAACGAGGAACCAAGATCTTATTCTCAAGCCATGAAATCTAAAAAGTGGCGCGAGGCTATGAAAAGTGAAATCAATGCCCTTGAAATCAACAAAACATGGTCTCTTTGTTCTCTTCCACCCAATAAAATTCCTATGCCAAAAGATACACTCAAGTTGAAGGCATCGATTATCATGATACTTTTGCACCAGTTGCTAAACTCGTTACTGTGCGCCTTCTTCTCTCTATTGCTGCAATTAAAAATTGGCCTCTCCATCAACTTGATACTAATAATGCGTTTCTCCAAGGAAATCTTGATGAAGAAGTTTACATGAAACTTCCCCCTGGATTCTCTTGTAGTGGTGACACTCGAGTCTGTAAATTAAACAAGTCAATTTATGGACTCAAATAAGCCTCCCGCCAATGGTTTTCTAAATTTTCATCAAATTTCATCAAGCGCAGTTTTCACCAATCAGTTGCTAATTACAGTCTTTTCACATATCCCCGCGCAAGTACCTGTTTTTATTCTCGTCTATGTCGATGATATCATAATTACAGGTAATAATGACAATGTTATTTCTAAGGTAAAAAACTTCCTTGCTCAATTTTTCTCTATCAAGGATCTTGGTACTCTTCGTCACTTCTTAGGAATCGAAGTTTCACAATCTAACAAAGGGATTTTCTTATGTCAACGCAAATATGTTCTCGATATTTTATCTGATTCGGGTATGACTGGCTCTAGACCGTCAACGTTTCCTATGGAACAACGCCTCCACTTGCGACCAACAGATGGTACTCCCCTTCCCGATCCGACTGTTTATCATCGTCTTGTGGGACGTCTTCTTTATCACACAGTCACTCGACGTGACATTCAATATGCAGTTAATACCCTTAGCCAGTTCATGCAAACTCCTCATTCTGCTCACCTCGATGCGGCTAATTGCGTTCTCCGCTATCTGAAAGGAACTGTTGGTAAGGGTCTACTGCTTCCTAAATCTAGCTCTCTCTCTCTCTTTAATTGGATATTCCGACTCTGATTGGGCCGGTTGTCCCACAACCCGCCGCTCCACTACAGGTAATTTCATTATGCTTGGATCGAGTCCTGTTTCGTGGAAAACCAAGAAACAACCTACTGTATCTCGCTCATCTGTTGAAGCCGAATATCGCTCTCTTGCTGCACTCACGTCTGAATTACAATGGTTGTCTTATCTTTTCAATGATCTTGGTTTTCCGATTACACAACCTATTTCCGTACATTGTGATAGCCAAGCAGCAATTCATATCGCCTCTAACCTTGTATTTCACGAACGAACCAAACATATTGAGCTTGATTGTCATTTTGTTCGTGAAAAAATTCAATCTGGTCTTATTACACCATCTTTTATACGTTCGAACAATCAATTGGCAGATATCTTCACGAAACCATTAGGCGCCGACACATTCCATCGATTACTGGGCAAGTTGGGTGTTCAAGATATCTCATTCCCACCTCCAACTTGAAGGAGGGTATTTGTTGGGATTTATGCCCACAAAGGAGACATGAAAGACCTTTTATCAAATAAAATAGTTTATTAATAAAGTAATCGATGTAATAATACGATTATATTCTTTTGCTAAGAATTAAATAAAGATTAAATATTCATTCTTATATATTTAAGTTTGTGTTTATGCATATATGCTACGCCCTGATACTATCATCAACGAAAGAAGAGTTAAGTATAGACTTAACAAGATATCTCTTCTTGATAAGTTTAAAATCAGCAGTTTGCAATCTTAGGATCGATGGGGCAATCGTATCCGATTAATGATTGTTTGAATAAACTACTTATATCGGATCTTGTGAATAAACGGTAATTTTACATTCCTCTTAGTTACTGATACACACAAAGAGTAATATCGTAAATACACCGTGGACAATGTGAAGAATAGTTGTATCACATCAAACGAAAATAAGAACGCATATGAACTTAGAGATTGTCAATATTGGTCCTTTAGTGGAATCAACCCATATTAAGAATTAAAAGTTCGGGAAATGTTTGTGAAATTTTGTGTCCAGACTTTATACTAAAGCTTCGTTCATATGGGTCCATTAGGTATCAATGTTAGACTTTCGGACAAGATTTTGATGAACAAAATAAGTATTAAAATTATTTAAGGTTGATTTATTGAAATCTTACTTTAAGTTCAATTATTGAATTGAAATATTTTTAAGTACAAAATTGGTTTGATAATTTTCTCTTATGTATAAATTGTGATTTATACTGTGGTAATTATTTCTCAAGATTAAATAAATAAATTGTTATTTTATTTTAATCACCTTTATTAAATGTAATAAGTTGTATAATTATGTTGATAATTATATACTATGTGAATTTAATAATTAAAAGGTAGAGAAAATTAATTCTTTAATTCCTATTGGTTAATCTAGAAAGATGAGGATTAGTGATGTGTCAATTTCTCCTCCTTTGATTAATAGAATGCGATTTAAAAGAGAAAAAGGAAAGAAAATATTTGAATTTAATTCATAGTATAAGTTGGAATTAATGAAATAGTTTCTTTATTTTAGTCAAACCTATGCGATAAAATAGGTAAGATTTAGTCTTGGTCCATATCTTGCGATTACTTGTTGAGAAAGAATAGGATTTATGAATTAAATAATTGATTTAATTCTATTTCTATGGCTATATATATATATGATATACAATCAAAAGAAAAAGAAGCCACCCTAGCCTCCAGACTTTCTCATTCGCATATCTCAAGAAAAGAAAATTTCTCTCTCAATCCTTGTGCGTCGTTTTCGAAAAGGTCAGAGAGAAAAGTTTTTTTTTTTTTTTTTGGCTTTGCTTTCTCACTGTATGCGCAAATACGTGGAAGAGAATATTTGAGGAAAAAGTTCCTCTATTCTTTCTCTCTTGTTCATAAAGAGCCCACACACTTCATCTCCAAAATACCCGAAAGCTATAGCCTTGAATCCATCGTGGTGGTTTGATCGAAGAAGGAAGAAAGACTCGCGAAGATCGACGACGAAAACCGTGAATAAATTCCGGATTTGTAAGTGTTCTTAATCTTATAACTGTTATATGATTTTCCGGATTTTATCCAATCGTTGTTTACGTAATAAATTTATTTTGCATGTATGATAATCATTTTTGACGTTATGGTTATTTTAATATGTTGAAAATCTGTTTTCATATTAAAAAGAAATTTTGAAATTCCGCCGTAACTCGTTACGTTCATTATTTATATTAAAAAGTTTAATATCGATCCAACAAATGGTATCAGAGCCATAATTAGCGTTAATAACGATATGCAAAATATTTTTTAGGTAAATTTTTTATGCATGCGATTATATGAGTAGTTAGGTGTTGGCGTTTTTGTGTGCATGTATTTTGAATATGTGAATGTGAATGGATCCTTTTCAAAGTGGCCCTAGGATTGTTTCCGGCTATCGTCCTGGTTTTTATTTTTATTAGAAAAATGTGAGCCTCGGTTTTTGAAGAACATAGGATTATGTAAATATTATTCAATCTCCGTTCTTCTCGTCTCGTCTTGGTTCTTCGTGTCCTCCGGAAAATTGAATAATATTTACATAATCCTATGTCCTTCAAAAACCGAGGCTCACATTTTTCTAATAAAAACCGGGACGATAGCCGGAAACAATCCTAAGGCCACTTTGAAAAAGATCCATTCACATTCACATATTCAAAATACATGCACACAATAACGCCAACACCTAACTACTCATATAATCGCATGCATAAAAATTTTACGTAAAAAATATTTTGCATATCGTTATTAACGCTAATTATGGCTCTGATACCATTTGTTGGATCGATAGTAAATTTTTTAATATAAATAATGAACGTAACGAGTTACGGCGGAATTTAAAATTTCTTTTTAATATGAAATCATATTTTTGACATATTAAAATAACCATAACGTTAAAACGATTATCATACATGCAAAATAAATTTATTGCGTAAACAACGAATGGATAAAATCCGGAAAATCATATAACAGTTATAGGATTAAGAACACTTACAAGTCCGGAATTTATTCACGATTTTCATCGTCGATCTTCGCAAGTCTTCCCTCCGTCTTCGATCAAACCACCACGATGGATTCAAGGCTATGACTTTCGGGTATTTTTGAGATTAAGAGAGTGGGCTCTTTATGAACAAGAAAGAAAGAAAAGAAGAGGAACTTTTTCCTCAATGTCTCCCACTGAAATCGCAAATAGAAAGAAATTGCTAAAAGACCTCATTTGGATTTTGAATCAAATCTATACCCTTAAGGGCCCACTGCTAAGAAACATAAATAGTGGCCGAGAGGGGTATGGATTTGATTCAAAATCCAACCGAGGTCATTCTTGCTATTTGCCCTCGCAAATAGCAGAGAACAATTTCTCTCTGAGGTCATGCGCGTACAGGGAATCCGAAGGAGAGAAAAATCTTCTTTTCTCTGACTGCTTTCTCAGAGGCAGCGTACAAAATTGGAGAAATAATTTTTTTCTTCTTGCTTTCATTAAAGCATGCGAATGAGGCTAGGTTAAAAAAAAACGTTTTACTCTGATGATGACGATGGTATATATACCAAAGGTTCGACTTATCGTGGATAATCGACGATTATCGGCCTTATCGATGTTTACCGGTAGATAATCTACTATACTAGTTTCGTTTTGGTAACTTATCGCCGATAATCGAGATAATCGATAAATCCTTTTCCAATGGATTATCGTTTTTTGCAGTGTAAAATTGAGGGACTTTTCGGTGCAATTAAAAAAATATTTGGCAAAAGTTTGCAAAGTTTTGATTTAAGCGTTTTTCTCTGAATTTTTTCAAATTTGTGCGAACTTTTTGGTAAATTTAGGAGTTATAATCATAGATATGTATGAATCATGCATTTTTTCTTTGATATTTACTCATTTTTACGATTCTTATAAGATTTACATGAGTTCAAAACTAAAGAGTTTGTTGTTCACATAAGAGTTATATTCTTCAATGGGTAAAGATTAGTACTTTTGTGATTTTGAGTTGTTTTTTTTTTTTTTGCATTCTTATGAATATATATTGATGAAAACTTGTTTTGATGACTTAGTTTGTAATTATTTTGTTAGATTTAGAGGAAATTCGGATTTGTATGCTTGTTAGGCAAAAGTATACAAAGTTTTGAATTTTTAAATTTGCTCAAAATATAGATATTTTTTGATGATTTATTGTTTGTGTATGCTTTAAAAGATTATAGTTAGTATTTAGTAAGAAATATGTGTTTGTTGGTGAATTTTTTACGCAAATTTGATGATAATTAGGATTTCCTCATAATTGCGGCAAAAGTATTTGAAGTTGATCTTTTTGTGATTTGTGAAGTATTCTACTCATTTTTTTTTTGGTGTTTTCATTCATTAAATATTTTTTGAAACATTAATCTGAGTTTTTGGTGTAATTTATTTCAGATTTGACGATAATTCGGCTATTTACATAATTGCGGCAAAAGTCTTCCAAGTTTATCTTCTTGTGATTTCTCCGGTAATCTATTGACTTTTCTTGCTGTTAGCTTTCATTAATATTTATTCCTACAATAATGTGAAATTTTGGTGGAATTTAATTTGTATTTTGAGGTAAAATTGTTTTTTCCGGCAAAAGTACCTAAAGTTTGGATTCTGTATATTTTTTGGAACACATATCTGAACATGCATATGAAAGCAAGTGGTGCAACCGGTGTTATGGAAGCCCACATGAGATTGTCGTTTTTCTGAGGTCCAAGAAGTCGGTTTGAGTTTGAGTATTATCTACCATTCTACCTATTACCTATCTATTATGTGTATGAGTTGTTGGACTATGTGTTTGATACATTTGTGAGACTTGTTGAGGGCGATTTGCACCACCCTTTTCAGTCACAAGAATAATCGAAAGAACAAAATAATGATATGAACACGAATATTCCTGATTTATTATATTCCCGAAAAGGACTCGGTTTTTCCCGTTTGATAGCTGAACAAATGAAGGAAAAGGATAAAAATAGGATATGATTTGATGCCGCGCCTCGCCAGCTTCAGCGAGGCTGCCTACGTACCCGGTATACCGGGATCAGGTCATCACGTAGTTCAATGCAGTTTGTGTTCTCTTTCTTCTTTCTCTTTTTCTTTCTTCTTTTTTTTTTTTTCTGGTTTCTCTTGGTGGTTTCTCTTAGCCGAATCTCCATCCTCTCTCTCCTGGCCGAATCTCTCTTCTGGGATAATTTCTCCCTGGATCCTTCCTTCTTCCTAGACCCCCTCACCCCTTTACAAATGAGGCTTAACTTGCCTTTTATAGAGTTTACATTTGCCTTCTCATACTTTTCCCGCCTTTTGCCACCTCCCATCACCAGCTCTCCCAAGAGTGATTCGAGGAAGGCATGGTTAACCCATGCCTTACGTCATTCTAGAGCAGTTGGCTAGAGTGGGTAGGTGGGCAGCATTAAATGCACATCTCGTCAGTGGTCATTCGGCTCTGCACGCCTCGTCGTCGATGCCTCTCGTCAAGTGGGTAGGTGGACATCATTAAATGCACGTCTCGTCAATAGTCATTCGGCTCTGCACGCCTCGTTGTCGATGTCTCTCGACGAGGCGTGATGGGACACTTTGTCGCGGTTTACCTTTGCCCTAGTCAGACTTCGTCGCGGGTTAAACCTCCTCAAGGATGTTCCTTGGTTGACCATCGGTCAACGAACTTACTCGCCCTCATCTCGCGTCGTTTTAGGGAAAAAATGACACGAGTTGTGTTGAGGATGGATTTGACGAAATCCGACATCAACAGTTAGTCCCCCATTTTATCAAGTGTAATACACTTGGTAAAATGAAGACGAGTGTAACGGTGAACTGTCAATGATATTTGCGAACTGTCAATGATTAAAATAAAATAACAGTTTATTTATTTAATCATGAGAAAATAATTACCAAGTATAAATCACAATTTATACATAAGAGAAATTTATCAAACCAATTTCGTACTTAAAAATATTTCAATTTAATAATGGAACTTAAAGTACGATTTCAATAAATCAACTTTACATATTTTTAATACTTATTTTGTTCATCAAAATCTCGTCCGAAAGTCTAACATTGAGACCTCATGGACCCACATGAACGAAGCTTTAGAATAAAGTCCGGACACAAAAGTTCACAAACTTTTCCCGAACTTTTAATTCTTAACATTGGTCGATTCCACTAAAGGACCAATACTTACAATCTCTAAGTTCATATGCGTTCTTATTTCCGTTTGATGTGATACAACTATTCTTCACACGGTCCACGGTGTATTTACGATATTACCCTTTGTGTGTATCAGTAACTAAGAGGAATGCAAAATTATCGTTTTACCCCTTAGTTATTATTTCATCAACTCCTTTGTTGTTTGTGAATGAGAAAAACTTAAAGTGAGATGTCACAACATGTCACATGTTTTATTCAGAGAATATATTATTCAATGAGTACCAGGCCCGGTTTGTTCATTCACACTTCAAAGAACAAAGCATGATGTGATACTAATGTCGTAGCATTCTTAGAACACAAATTCCATATCTGTGAATCACATAATTCAACGAGACAATATTTTGACACCAACCGTCGGGTCTTTGATCCATATATATGGGTCTTGCGCATTGACTTGTCAAATGTCATAAAGTGTCACAGGAAGTTATGTACTCACTTCAGAATTTAGGTAATTACGAAAATACCCCTCGTTTGTGATTTTGAAGCATCGAGTAATGAAACGGTTTTACCTCGAACTTCAAAGTGTCACAGGTCTAGTTCAGTGTCTTTATTAAGACATCAATAATAAACTTTAGAGTGACAACTATCAATATCACAAGATCTGATATCAGTAGTTTATTCAAACAATCATTAATCGGATACAAATGCCCCATCGATCCTAAGATTGCGAACTGTTGATTTTAAACTTATAAAGAAGAGATATCTTGTTAAGTCTATACTTAACTCTTCTTTCATTGATGATAGTTTCAGGGCGTAGACATATATGCATAAACACAAACTTAAATAAATAAGAATGAATATTTAATCTTTATTTAATTCTCAGCAAAAGAACATAATCGTATTATTACATCGATTACTTTATTAATAAACTATTTTATTTGCTAAAAGGTCCTTCATGTCTCCTTTGCGGGCATAAATCCTAACAAACTCCCACTTGACTCAAAGGAGATGTGAATGGTCTTTTACTCCTAAGCCCTCCAGGTGTCTTTCAAAAACTTTACTCGTTAAAGGCTTCGTAAACGGATCTGCAAGGTTGTCCAACGTTGAGATCTTCTTGACATCTGCATCTCCTCTTTTGACAATGTCTCGAACTAGGTGATATTTTCTTTCTATGTGTTTTGAGCGTCTGTGACTTCTTGGTTCCTTACAGTTAGCAACGGCCCCACTGTTATCACAATAAAGTGTTATGGGCCTGTTGGCACTTGGAACGACTTCCAAGTACTTAAGGAATTTACGAAGCCAGACAGCCTCCTTTGCGGCTTTACAAGACGCCACATATTCGGTCTCCATGGTCGAGTCAGCAATGCAAGATTGCTTGATACTCCTCCAGACCACAGATCCACTATTCAGGATAAACACAGATCCCGAAGTGGATTTCTTGGAATCCTTATCCGCCTGAAAATCGGAATCGGTATACCCCGTCATAGTCAGGTCATCACCTGAAAACGCAAGCATATAGTTTCTCGTTCTCCGGAGATACTTGAGAATGTGCTTGACAGCAAGCCAGTGCTGGGGTTCAGGGTTTGACTGGAATCGGCTCACCACGCCTACTGCATAACAAATATCTGGTCTGGTGCAAAGCATAGCATACATGAGACTTCCCACAGCTGAGGCGTAAGAAACGTGTCTCATGTCCTCTTCCTATTGAGGAGTCTTTGGAGACTGCTCATTAGAAAGGTGCACTCCACGACGAAAAGGTAACTGACCTTTCTTGGAGTTTTGCATACTGAAGCGATCCATTATCTTATCAATATAAGATGCTTGAGAGAGCGCTAATTTTCAGTTCTTCTGATCCCTGAAGATTTGAATCCCCAAAATGTAAGCCGCTTCTCCGCGATCCTTCATATCAAACTGCTTTGACAACTAGATTTTAACCTCTGATAATTGTCCTACGTCATTTCCAATGAGTAGTATGTCATCGACATAAAGAACTAGGAAAACCTCTTTGCCGTTGTTTATCATCTTATAAACGCATGGCTCATCTGCTGACTGCTCAAAGCCAAAGCCTTTTACAGTCTCGTCCAATCTGATATTCCACGATCTATATGCTTGCTTGATTCCATAAATGGACTCAGCAACTCACAAACCTTGCCCTCTTGGCCTTTCTCCACGAGCCCGTCTGGTTGAGCCATATAAATGCGCTCGTCAAGATTGCCATTCAGGAAAGCAGTCTTGACATCCATTTTCCAGATTTCATAATCTAGGGCGGCAGCAATGGATAAAAGAATACGGATGGACTTTAGCATTGCGACTGGCGAGAAAGTATCTTCATAGTCTATACCTTCCCTTTGGGTAAAAGCCTTTGCCACAAGTCGCGCTTTGAATGTCTCTACATTTCCATCAAGACCTCTTTTCTTCTTATAGATCCATTTACATCCCACAGGTTTAACGCCTTGGGGTGGATCCACAAGTTTCCAGACTTCGTTGGTGTGCATCGATTGCATTTCAACGTTCATGGCTTCTTGCCATAGGTTTTCTTCGGAACCTGACATCGCATGAGAGAATGATGTTGGATCATCTACCTCTTTGTTTACGATGGCTATGTGAGCTTCTCCGAATAACATTTATCGGCCAGGCGGTCATACTGCCCTATTACTGCGACGACTAACAGTGCGCTCAATTTTCGATTTTGGTTTTTCCAGTGTTGGTGCAGGACTTATCCTAACCTGTGGAGTACTAGCTACTTCACCCAACATTTCCTTAAGCACAAGTCCGCTTCAGGGTAATGCATTCTTTATAAAGTCTTCCTCAAGAAACCTAGCGTTCGTGCTAACAAACATTTTGTTGTCGGTAGGACTGTAGAATATATACCCTTTTGTTCCCTTAGGATATCCTACGAAAAGGCATAATTCTGACCGACTACCTAACTTGCTCGTATTTTGCGTTAGCACATGTGTTGGGCAGCCCCAGATTTTGATGTGGGTTAAAACAGATTTTCTACCACACCATCTTTCATAAGGTGTACAAGGAACCGTCTTTGACGGAACTTGGTTCAGAATGTAAGCTGCCGTTTCCAAGGCATATCCCCAGAACGAATCAGGAAGTGACGAATAACTCATCATTGACCTCACCATATCTAACAGAGTTCGATTCCTTCTCTCTGACACTCCATTTTGTTGTGGGGTGCAAGGTGCTGTAATAATCATATGTTATTCTTATCACAACAGAGTCAATGTGAGGAAGAATTAATAATCATAATAAATTAACTTAAAATGTCCGTGACCTGATTAACTGGGTGGGAGCTCATTAATCGTAGAAGGTCATTAATGTGTCTAAGTGACAATCCTATTCTGGATTTTGTGTGTGTCACACTCACTAGAAGTGCATTAAGTATGAAGTGTCTTCATACTAGACTGGACCTGACTTAAACTTCGGAAGTTATCATATAAGACCGTCACTGATAACTTGGAGTTGAGTCACTAGTAGATGATCAAATGGATATTCGATCTAAGTCCTGAGTGATCTTGAGTCTGAGCTGCTGGCTTGATTGTTCTTTGATCTAACTGTTAAAGAAGAACACAATATATTACCGTTGTTCTCAACCCTATTATTTTGGGAACATGATAGTCAGAAGTAAGGGTAGCTTGGTCATAGACATGGGCATCACACAACTCTTTTCAGAGTCATGATGATTCCCTTAATTTTCGGTCGTGAGAAGTGAGAGGTACCCGTGCGCAACTTATGAATCAAAACCATAAGTGGGTTACTCATGATATTACTGACTGAGTCGAGGATGAAAATGCAATGAGGGGCATAACGGTATAAACCGCCTGCTCACGTGTGGATCATCAAGTGAAAGATCAATAACCCGAATTTGATTGTATCAATGGACACCCTGTTGTATTTATGGGAATAATATATGCTGTATCACTAAAGAGTGCAGCCTCGGGTTTATAGTGGAATAACAACGAGGTTTGACGAACACCCTAGCAGTTCATTGGAGCTTAAGTGATACGGGTCCATGGTCCCCAGGATAGCTCCGTAACGGATGATACGTACGTGATAAAAACATTTGAAATGTTTTTAAGATCATTTGGCAAGACTCATAAAACTGAAGTCTGTGACAGACATCAGATAGTTTTATCAGTAGCGTGGCAAAAGTACCATATCTTGGTAACTGGAATTAACTGTCAAAATAAAGTAGAATTTGGATTTTCTGTCAACATGCAAGTTGTTAGAAATTTAATTCTAAGAAACTTTGCTTTTGGAACCGAGTCGTTTCGACATACGGTTTGTGATTTAGAGAGTTTCTAAGTTTGTGATCGTTTTGGTAAACTATGAAATTAAATCACATGTCACCATGACATTTGAATATGTGATATTGAGGTCAGAGAATATTAGTATGATTTAATTATTCGAATTTGATTATTAATATATTATTAATAATTAATCAATAATTAATAGATTTATATTAATAGGTAAATAATATATTTATATATATTATAAGTGTAGAAATCGAATTATGCCACGGAATATGGAATCATATGCATTCGAATGGATAGACTTTGGTCTTTTCATTATTGCGGCAAAAGTACCAAATGTTTTGGTATTTGAGAAAAACCCTAAAATCAATATAATCCATTGGATCGGTTATGATTTAATATCAACCGTTGGATTAGGATATTGATGAATTCGAAATTAATAACTTGGTGACCAAGTTTTCATTTTCAAATTTAGCTAATTAATTATATCCGTTAGATCGGTCTAAGATTTAATCTTTACAATCGGATTAGAAATTAATTAATTATATATACTATATTATTTTCGAACTATGAATATGGATAAAATCGATTTTATTTTTATTAAATCTTTTAATATTTGATTTTATCCTAAACTAATTTGGTCCATTAGATCGGTTTAAAGATTTATCTCAACCGTTGGATCTAGATAATTAGAATTCGAAATTAAATATATATATATAAATTCGAATTTTATAAAGATAAGAAGATAAGAATTGATTTTTGATTTTATCCAAATCTGTCTTATTTAATTAAATCCCTAATTAATTATATCCATTAGATTTAGGTAAGATTGAATCTAGACCATTGGATTTAAATACTTAATTATATTTAATTATGAATTCGAATTTTAGGGGAGAGAATTTCTCTAATTCGGTTACAGCCTGAGCCTATTAATAGGAGGCTCATTCTACACATTTTTGACACCTTTCCCCAGAGAAAAATTTGAACTCTCCCTCTCTCTCTGGGTCTGCGAATTTTCTCTCTGATCTCTCTTTCTGGTTCGGCTTAAGAGACTTAGTTCTCCGGAAGCTAAAAAAACCATCAGTTTAAATTTTGTGACGGAGTCCTGCCGGCGAAGCCCACGCTTCGGTACGACGAATCCAGGAGAATATCCCGGAAGATCACGGAAGTTTCCCTCAGCACCGGCGGAGCCCTGCCCGATTCAGAACGCGCAGCCAGAAGTCGTCAATAGAGGTACGGCCTTATGCATTGGGTTAATAAATGCAACCATTTACTGCTTTCTATTTATTTCCTATAATGACTAGATTATTAATAATGATTTATGAATATTAAATTACATAATATTTATCAGATCTTGTGATATGGTAATTATCCGATATCCGGACGTTGAACGGATAACAAGTTTTCCACTTTAAAATAATTTTTTTTAAATGTTACCCGGATAGTTCGGAGGTACATTTCGTGATAATTTACACGGAATCCGAATCGTGATTCCCAACAATTGGTATCAGAGCCATGGTTCAAGGATAAATAATTACGTAATTTAATTAACGGTTTAAGAACGAATTATTTGATGAATAAATTAATATTTTAAAATTGAAAATTTTAAAAAAATTCTAGATATTTTAAATATTAATTTAAAATAATAAAATTACCTGACCCAAAAATTCGGACCGGGTAATGTGGCCGGGCTGCATGGTGCAGCCCAGCCCGTGGTGGGCGCACAAAAAGGGGCTGCCGCTGCAACCCCAGGGTTTGGACGCCACTGGGCCCACGGGCAAGGCCCACAGGAAGGCCCACGCCAGGGCCACTCGGCCAGCGCCAGGGCGCCCGCGCAGGCCTAGCGCGCGGGTCACGGGCCATGTTGCCTGGCAGCGTGATGGGCCTGTAGGCCCAACCCGAGGGCGCACGCTGCCCTGGCCCGCCCGTGGGCTGACTCTGCCTATTCCACGGGCACGTGGGCCCGGGCTTTAGTCCGGAGGGCCCACGTACAATTTTTTTAAAAATAGGACCGGATTTTTATTCCGACCCGGATTTCGTGGATTAAATATTAATTATTATTAATGAAATTAATATTTATGAATTAAAATTAATTATGTTTGATTAATTAATATAAATTAAAATATGGATGTTATTTCCGGATAAATAACATTGTTTTAATAATGCCAGTCTAAAATGTCGAATCCCACCATGTCACTGCTTTCGAACAACACTCTCGCCGGAAGTAACTTTCCGAAATGGAAGAGCAATATAAATATTGTCTTAATCAGTGAAAACATACGCTTTGTTCTCACTGAGGAATGTCCCCCCTGCACCGGCTGCTAATAGAGCCAGAGGTGTAAAAGAACTCTATGACTCTTGGATTCATGAAAACAATCGTGCTAAGGCATATATGCTGGCTAGCATGTCTGATTCACTGAGTGTCAAACTAGAAGAAAATGACAATGCTTATAAGATCATGGAATCTCTCCAAGGAATGTATGGAAAGCAATCTGAGCAAGCTCAACATGAAGCGACTCGTCGTTACATGAATGCCAAAATGAAACCACTAACATATGTTCATGACCACGTCATGAGCATGACCAATTGATTTAATGAGGCTGAGCTGCATGGGGCCGTGGTGGATGAGAAGTCTCAGATCAGCATTATTCTTAATTCGATGTCACCTGAGTTTGTTCCATTCACCAGCAACTACATTATGAACAAACTGAAATATGGTTTGACACAGCTGATTAATGAGTTGCAAACCTTTGAGGACATCTTGGGTTTAGTGAAGAAGAAATCTGAATTGAATGCCATGTTCAAGAAAGGATCTTCATCTAAGAACCCGAGAGTGAAGAAAAGGTCCGGTCCTAAGAAAAAGTGGGGAAGAAATTTCCAGCCGAAAACTGCATACAAGAAAGCCGATGAGAGAGGAAGATGCTTCCTTTGCAAGGAAAAAGGGACATTGGAAAAGATATTGTCCCAAATTCCAAAATGAAAAGAAGAACGAAACTGGTGAGTGTCTCACCTGATAAGTTTCCAATACACATTTGTTTTAGAAAGTCTTTATCTCCAAATATCTAAAACTGAAATATGTGATATTCTTTGTTTTCAGCAGCAGCTAAGGAGTGATTGTCTGTAGTCATCCGAGAGTCTCGGAGATCCTATTCGGCAGTAGTGGAAGAGACTCATTTTTATTTATTTACTCAATTCTTGTAAGGATCTATGTTGAAGGGTGATTTTAAAACTCTTCGCCCTTTTTTTTTAACAATATTAAGTTTTATTTAATGAAGTTTAATTTCGATCCTATAAAATTTTGAGTAAATATATGAGCTCTTCATCGATAGATAAAACTTGACATGCCATTAGCATTGACTTGCTAAAATATGAAAGTTGATATCTAAACATAGTAATAAGTTTACTATGATGGAAATAAGAAGACAATTGGTAAATTAATTATCGTGCTGTTTTGTGACAAAGTCACAGCACCGGCAATAGTGCCTGTTGTTGAAGAGAGTATGGAAACCACAATCGTAAAATCAGAACCAAAGGGTACGCAGACGTAGTAGGAGGTTCAAAATACCGATTGAACACTATGAGCGCACCCAGTTGGCATTTCACCTAGCTGTTACAAACGCTAACGTTGAAGATCCTATAGGCTATAAGCAAGCTATGATGGATCCTGATAAGGGAGAATGGCAGGAAGCCATGAACCAAGAAATAGAATCAATGGATCAAATCAAGTCTAGAACTTGTAGACTTACTGGATGGCTTCAAAACCATTGGCTGTAAGTGGGTATACAAGAGGAAGAGAGGAATGGACGGGAAGGTTGAAGCCTTCAAAGCTAGTATAGTGGCAAAGGGTTATACCTAGAGAGAAGGTATTAGTTTCGAGGAAACTTTCTCTCCTGTCACTGAAGTCCATCCGGATTCTCATGGCCATAGCCTGTAGTCTCAATTACGAGATTTGGTAGATGGACGTCAAAACCGCCTCCCTGAACGGGTATATTGACGAAAACATCTATATGGACCAACCAGAAGGGTTCGTGCATAAGGGTCATTAAGGGAAGGTTTGCAGATTATTTAAATCCATTTATGGATTGAAGCAATCTTCCAGATCCTGGAATCTAAGGTTTGATGAGACCATCAAGACCTATGGATTCATACAGAACATCACTGAGGCCTGCATTTACAAACTCAATGATGAAACCGTGGAGATATTTCTTGTTCTATACGTCGACGATTTTCTTCTCATTGGAAACAGTGTGAAGAGGCTATCGGACGTGAAAGCGTTGCTATCTACGGAATTCCAAATGAAGGACATGGGAGAAGCCAGCTATGTTCTTGGGATCCGTATCTTTAGGGATCGCAACAACGGGTTTCTAGCCTTATCGCAAGCAGCTTACATTGATAAGGTGCTTGATCGTTTTGCAATGGCAAACTCCAAAAGAGGTAATTTACCAACCAGACATGGAGTGTTCCTTACTTCTCCGAAAGAGCAAGACGAAATGAGGCGAGTACCCTATGCTTCAGCAGTGGGAAGTCTGATGCACGCTATGCAGTGTACTAGGACAGACATCTGTTACGCTATGGGAATTGTTAGCAGATACCAATCCAAACCTGGTATGGCTCACCGGATTGCAGTGAAGAACATTCTCATGTATCTTCGGAGAACGAGAGACTATATGTTAGAGTTTTCAGGATCAGAACCGAATCCACTAGGTTACACTGATTCAGTCTTTATGTCTGATAGAGACGCGAGAAAATCGACGTCGGGAGCATTGTTCCTCCTCGCCAGTGGAGCGATATTATGGAGAAGCGTAAAGCAATCATGTATCGTAGATTCCACAATGGAAGCTGAATACATGGCAGCCTGTGAAGCAGCCAAAGAATCAGTTTGGCTAAAGAATTTCTACATAGATCTGGGAGTTGTTCCAGATGTAGATATGCCCCAAACACTATACTGTGACAACAGTGGTGCGGTGGCAAATTCTAAAAGAGCCCAGAGACCATAACAAGGCGAAACATATAGAACGCAAATACCATCTCATAAGAGAAATAGTGCGTCGTGGCGACGTGAGGGTTGTGAAAATATCTTCGGAAGACAATCTGGTTGATCCATTCACCAAGACGTTGCCAGAGAAATTATTTAGGAGGCATCTGGAGAATATGGGTCTGAAAGACATGGGTCATCTTCTTTAAGTACAAGTGGGAGATTGTTGGACATGTGTGTCCTTAAACAAGATATTTTATCTATTTGTAAAAGATTATGACATATCGTTGAATAAAGATGATGCTTATTATGGAAATCTTATTATAGTTTCTGGTAGAGTAAAATAGAATGTTTGATCCTTAGTTCATAAAGGAAGCAATTATGTTATTATTATCACAACAAAGTCAATGTGACGAAGAATTAATAATCATAATAAATGAACTGAAAATGTCCGTGACCTAATTAACTGGGTGGGAGCTCATTAATCGTAGAAGGTCATTAATGTGACTAAGTGACAATCCTATTCTGGATTTTGTGTGTGTTACACTCATTAGAAGTGCATTAAGTTTAAAGTGTCTTCATACTGGACCTGACTTAAACTCCGGAAGTTATCATATAAGACCGTCACTGATAACTTCGTGTTGAGTCACTAGTAGATGATCAAATGGATATTCGATCTAAGTCCTGAGTGATCTTGAGTCCGAGTTGCTGGCTTGATTGTTCTTTGAATTAATCGTTAAAGAACACAATATATTACAGTTGTTCCCAACCTTATTATTTTGGGAACATGATAGTCAGCAGTAAGGGTAGCTTGGTCATAGACATGGGCATCACACAGCTCTCTTCAGAGTCATGATGATTCCCTTGATTGTCAGTGGTGAGAAGTGAGGGGTACCCGCGCGCAACGAGGGGGCATAACGGTAGAAACCGCCTGCTCGTGTGTGGATATCAAGTGAAAGATCAATAACCCGAATTTGATTGTATCAATGGACACCCTGCTGTAATAAAGGGAATAATATATATTGTATCACTAAAGTGTGCAGCCTCGGGTTTATAGTGGAATAACACCGAGGTTTGACGAACACCCTAGCAGTTCGTTGGAGCTTAAGTGATACTGGTCCATGGTCCCCAGGATAGCTCCGTAACGGATGATACGTACGTGATAAAAACATTTGAAATGTTTTTAAGATCATTTGGCAAGACTCATAAAACTGAAGTCTGTGACAGACATCAGATAGTTTTATCAGTAGCGTGGCAAAAGTACCATATCTTGGTAACCGAAATTAACTGACAAAATAAAGTAGAATTTGGATTTTCTGTCTACATGAAAGTTGTTGTAAATTAAATTCTAAGAAACTTTGCTTTTGGAACCGAGTCGTTTTGACGTACGGTTTGTGATTTAGAGCGATTCTAAGTTTGTGATCGTTTCGTTAAACTATGAAATTTAATCACATGTCACGAATTTAAATGATGGTGTGTCACCATGACATTTGAATGTGTGATATTGAGATCAGAGAATATTAATATGATTTAATTTTTCGAATTTGATTATTAATATATTATTAATAATTAATCAATAATTAATAGATTTATATTAATATGTAAATAATATATATGTTTATATATATTATATATGGTTAAAATTGAATTAAGCCTTGGAAAGTGGAACTAATTCAAACGTTGAATTGTTTTTGGACTTTTAATAATTGCGGCATAAGTACCAAATATTTTGGTATTTGAGAAAAATCCTAAACTCAATTTAATCCATTGAATTGGTTAGGATTTAATATCAACCGTTGGATTAAGATAATTGATTTAAACCCTATCCCTAATTCAAAATTGATGACTTGGTGACATAGTTTAAAGCTTTCGAATTTGGTCTAGTTAATTATATATGTTAGATCGGTTTAAGATTTAATCTTTACCGTCGGATTGAAAATTAATTAATTATATATATAATATATAATTTTTGAGATATTGATATGGATAAAATTGAATTAGGGTTTTTACCAAGTCTTTAGATATTTGATTTTATTGGAAATTAATTTGATCCAGTAGATTGGTTTATGATTTATCTCAACCATTGAATCAAGATAATTAAATTTGAATTTTATTATATATATATATTTATACATATATATATTTTCGAATTTCATAAATAAGAAGATAAGATTGGATTTTGATTTTACCCAAGTGTTTCTTATTTAATTAAATCCCTAATTAATTATATACATTGGATTTAGATGAGATTAAATTTAGACCATTGAATTGAAATAATTAATTATATTTAATTAATGAATTCAAATTTTATGGGTGGGAATTTCTCTAATTTGGTACAGTCTGAGCCTATAAATAGGGAGCTCATTCTACACATATTTCACACCTTTCCCAGAGAAATATTCGAACTCTCCTTCTCCTCAAGGGTCTGCGAATTTTCTCTGATCTCTCTCTGGTTCAGCTTAAGAGACTTAGTTCTCCGGAAGCTTAAAAAGAACCATCAGTTAAAATTTGTCGGCGAAGCCCATGCTTCGGTACGAGGAATCCAAGAGAATAGCCCGGAAGATCACTGGTGTTTCCCTCAACACCGGCGAAGCCTAGCCAATTTCAGAACACGCAGCCGGAAATCGACAACTGAGCTACGGCCTTATGCATTGGGCTAATAAATGCGACCATTTACTTCTTTCTATTTATTTCCTATAGACTATATTATTAATAATGATTTATGAATATTAAATTACCTAATATTTATCAGATCTTGTAATATGGTTATTATCCCATGTTCGGACTGTTGGTCGGTTAACATGTTTTTCCGCTTAAAATAATTTTTTAAACGTTACCCGGACGGTTCGACGGTATATTTTGCGATAATATTCACGGGATCCGAGGCATGATCCCCAACAATTGGTATCAGAGCCATGTTTCAAGGATAAATAATTACGTAATTTAATTTAACGATTTAAAGAATGAATTATTTGATGAATAAATTAATTGTTTAAAATTGTAAATTTGAATTTATAGATATTTTAAATGTTAATTAAAAATAAGAAAATTACCCGACCCGAAAATCCGGACCGGTTAATGTGGTCGGGCTGCATAGTGCAGCACAGCCTGTGGTGGGCGCGAGCAGAGGCTGTCAAAACAGCCCCAGGGAATTGGCCCAGCGAGCCCACGGGCAGGCCCACGCCAGGGCCCTTCGGCCTGCGCTGGCGCGCAGAATGCGGGCTGCGGGCCTCGCTGCCTGGCAGCGTGATGGGCCTGTAGGCCCAGCCCGAGGCGCGTTGTTGCCTAGCCCTTCCCGAGGGCTGGGCGTGCCCAATCCGCGGGCACGTGAGGCCGGGCTGAAGCCCAGAAGGCCCACGTGCAATTTTTTTTTAAATAAGGCCGGATTTTTATCTGACTCGGATACCCGTGGATTAAATAAATTTAAATATTAATTATTAATGAAATTAATAGTTATGAATTATAATTAATTATGTTTAATTAATTTAAATTAAAATATGGATGTTATTTCTGGATAAATAACATTGTCTTATTTTAATAATTCATAAAATTAAATATGGATGTTATTTAATGATTAAATAACATTGTCTTATTTAAAGATTAAAATATGGATGATAATTCTTAGAGAATAAAATCATTGTTTTATTTTAATATTTCATAAATAATTATTAACGGGCATGAAAATGATTAATGATATTAAGTATCATTAACATACCATAATAAATATTCATTATAGATATAATTTGTTATAACCTATTTTCGTAACCCTTAAACATAGTGTCTATGTTTGGATGATTATTAATATGTCAGTGTAGGATAGATATAAATAATAAAGAGTAAATGTAAAAGTATTTATTATTAGTCGGAAAAATTTCAACCGTACAATCTTGTCTAAGGAAGAGGGAATCAAAAGTGGGGCATGTTCACCATCCACTTCTGGGTGACCGGTTAGGACCCCTCCCATCTACCTGGAGAGCGTACGGATTGATCTATCACTACCGACAAAATAATAAACATAAATCTTAGGCTTATTTAAGATTACGTAATGTAATAAATAAAGCCAAAATATAAACTTTTAATGTGTCATTAATAGATAGTTTATATTAACTTTTTATAACTTAGAAATTAAAAAATGTTATTTTCTAAAAACAATGTCAAGTATAGAATAAAACAAAGGTCTCCATTATTACTGTCACAAAGTCTGCTGACCACACCGCCTCGAGTCACCCTAGTGTGTCCATTCCCAAAGGAAGGTGTGCTTGTGGAAGGTTTGACACCGTGATACTTCTAAAAGAATATGGGGACGGAGGAATCTTGGAAATGGACCGCGAGTCACCCTAAAGTGACCATTCTCTAAGGACGACGTTTCCAAGAGGATCCTGAGAACCGAAAATAATGGGTTAAGCTTGCACGGAAGTTGGTGCTTCCCGACCGTCTATGGTGATAGTTAATAATCATAGGGAACTTTGGTGGTTCTTGTTATGAATATTAATTAAGTTTATGACTAAAACTTAGTTTAACCAAACTACACGGTTGATACCACGAGTCACCCTAGAGTGACCATGCCACTAAGGACGGAAACTACGTGTACAGTCGGTTAAATTATCACGAAGTAGTTAAAGGGTTTATTTAACATTTTTCCCAGAACATGTTTGCATCATGTAAGTATTTCGAACAAATCTTTTTCCAAAACATTCTACCTATGATAAAGCTTAATAACTTTATTTTTCAATGTCACTTAAAATGTCTAAACCAATTAATATCTCGGATGATGAACAAGAATCCGTCAACTCTGGTCTTCCATCTGAGCTTGAGCTACCGATATTTCAAGATGACACTGCTTGGTTCAAGTCTGATAATGAATATGAATTACTCAGTTTCTTATTAGACCAGTATCCAAATAAGAGTCAATCCTTCAAAGATTCGCTACTCAAAGCCTCAATGCGTGAAATAGTGATGAGGTACACGACTCACTGCAGCTAAGTCAGCACGCCAGGAATGATGACTCAGCTCCTGCCACATCACAATCAGTTAGAGTGCAAGCTGTCAAAACAAATATCTCTAACATAATTAGTTAGAGCAATCACCGACATATGTATGAATATAAATACCTCCCTTTGTTATCATCAATACAATAATACAGAATATTAGAAATTCTTTCACTGAGCTTCTCTTCAATTCGCTTCTTGGTATCAGAGCGTCAAACCCATTTTTTTCTTCGATCCATCAATGGCGTCTTCCATGGCTACTACTGCACCATCGTTTGCTTCATTGCTCAACGCGGCGATTACTGTGAAGCTTGACCAGAGTAACTACCTGATTTGGAGATCGCAAGTGATTCCTTCGCTCAGAGGCCACGATCTTGAAGATTAAGTGCTCGGAGTGAAGATCTGTCCGTCTCGCATGCTTGAAGTGATTGAAGAAGGAAGAACGGTATAGATTCCTAACCGCGCTTATCATCAGTGGATTCGTGAGGATCAATTGCTCTTGTGCTGGCTCTGTTCTTCGCTTTCTTCCCCGATCTTGAGCGGAATTATTTGGTTCCACACATCGCACGAGGTATGGACTGCACTTGAGAATCTTTTTGCGGTTCGATCGAAATCTAGAACTATTCTTCTGAAGATGCAGCTTCACATTACGAAGAAAGGCTCGATGACAGTATCTGAATATTTTAGAAAAATGGAATCCATAGCTGATTCTCTCGCGTTAGCAGGCTGTGAGATTTCTTCCACAGATCTGATCACCTATATTCATGCTGGCCTTCCTTCGGATTTTAATGTCTCTGTTGGAATGATCAGTAGTCGGCTCGATGATGTTGATGTGAGCCTTCGAGAGGTGGAATCGATCATCCTCACCGAGGAATATCGCAATGAATTGATGCACAACTCACTCACCACGGATTTTCACAATGCCGCAGTCAATCTGACCGAGCACCGTGGTCGAGGAATGCGAGGCCGCTTTGACGGACCTCCTGCACGATTCAATTCTGGTTATCAAGCCAGAGGACGAGGCCGCGGAAGAACCAGTTTCTCTGCAGGCAACCGAGGCAACTAGAAGCCAATTTGCCAAATCTGTGGCAAGCAAGGACACCTTGCTCTGAGCTGCTGGTATAGAATGGATGAATCTTATCAGCCATAAACTAACCACAACCCTTCTACTTCGGCAAAACCTGCAGCGTTCTATGCCAGCCCTGAAACATTTGTTGATCCGGCTTGGTATGCAGACTCGGGAGCAACAAACCACGTCACTCCAGAACTGTCCAAGCTGAATCCGTTCAACGAATACGAAGGCCAGGAGCAAATCGCGGTGGGAAATGGTAAGCTCCTAACCATTACACACATAGGTTCGCATAATCTTCAAGGTTTAAAATTGGCTGAAGTATTAAGGGTCCCGTCAATAAGAAAAAGTCTGGTTAGTATCTCGAAACTAACTAAAGACAATCGTGTTTTTGTGGAATTTCATTCCACACATTGTATTGTAAAGGACGAGTCAACAAAGAGGGTCCTACTCCTGGGAGAGCTTAAAGATGGCCTTTACGAACTAGCTCGAGTAGACTTGAAGAATCTGCCTAAACGCCTTCAGCAAACTCCTTCAGAAAACTCTGTGAGACTCCATGAAGTGTATATAAAAAAGGAAACTCCAATCTTACTATCGTGTGAAAAATTTGATATGTTACACAATCGATTTGGTCATCCTTCTAAACGGATTTTGACGTCGATTATCAAGTCTTGTAATCTGAAAAATGTCAGTAAAAATGATTAATTTTGTTCGGCTTGTCAATATGGAAAAAGTCATTCATTGCCATTTCCTGGGTCAACTTCAACGACTAGCTCTCCGCATGAACTTATACACACGGACTTGTGGGGACCAGCTCTGGTTTCCTCACTCCACGGGTTCAAGTATTACATCCGTTTCATAGATGATCACAGTCGCTATACATGAATTTATCCTCTCAAAGCAAAATCCGAAGCTCTGCCAGCGTTTATCCACTTCAAAACGCATGCAGAAAATCAGTTTTCTGTAAAGATCAAGACGCTTCAAGCAGATTGGGGAGGTGAGTTTCGAACCTTCGTACCACTCTTAGCATCACACGACATCTTTATACGACATCCGTGCCCTCATGTTCACGCCCAAAATGGCAAGGCGGAGCGCAAACATCGGCACATTGTTGAGACAGGTTTAACTTTACTTGCTCAATCTCTTATACCGTTTACATTTTGGTGGGAAGCATTTTCAACGATTGTTTATCTTATCAATAGACTCCCTACACCCATTCTTGACAACATTAGCCCCAATGAAAAAGTTTTCCACAAATCCCCGGATTACAAATTCCTAAAAGTTTTCGGTTGTGCTGCTTTCCTACATCTTCGACCATATAACCGCCACAAAACTCAATTCTGATCCCAAAAATGCATTTTCATTGGATATAGCCCAGTCCATAAGGGCTATAGATGCCTTCACCCATCCGGGTGTGTCTACATCTCTAGAAACGTTATCTTTAATGAAAACAAATTTCCTTACTCCATTCTTTTTCCTTCCAATAATACCCCTGCAGTTCTACAAGAGTCAAATCCCATGGCTACTATGCAAATTCTGATTCCATCGGCTAACCCTATCCCATATGAGTCACAGAGCCAATCTCTCAGCCATACTGCCACTCATATATCCCTAAATATCTCACTAAATACTCGTAACCTGACTCCAAACACTACCACTTTCCAACCTCTTTATCATGATGATCCTAATCTACAAGACTCTGTCACAACCAATGAATCTGTTCCTATTCCAAACACTACCATTCCCACATCTCTATCTAGACCACATCCTTCTCATCCAATACAAACTAGATCCAAAAGTGGCATTACTAAACCGAAACGTTTTCTTATCTCCATACACCCACTTACCACCCAAAGTCCTATAGAGCCCAAAAACGCTAAACAAGCCCTTACAATTCCTGTATGGAAGCAAGCAATGAGAGTTGAGTATGATGCTCTCTTGAAGAATGATACTAGGGATCTTGTTCCCTACTCACCGAAGTTCAATCTTGTCGACAACAAGTGGGTCTTTAAAACCAAGTACAACCCCGATGGCCAAATAAATCGCTATAAAGCCCGTCTTGTTGCAAAAGGCTTTTCTCAAACAGCGGGCATTGACTATCACAAGACATTTAGTTCAGTGGTAAAATCTACCACCGTGCGTGTCATCCTTAGCCTTGCTGTTATTCAACATTGGCCGATCCATCAACTGGATGTAAACAATGCTTTTCTCAACGGATTTCTGACCGAAACAGTCTTTATGAAACAACCAATTGGTTTTGAAAGTCAGTCACATCTGCACCATGTTTGCTAGCTCAAAAGAGCTCTATATGGACTCAAGCAAGCTCCTCGAGCATGGTTTGATCGCCTCTGTACAGTCCTTTTTCAGTGGGGTTTTCGTAGCACTAAATCCGATGTATCGTTATTTGTTCACTCGAAAGACAACGTCAAGGTTTTTCTTCTCATTTACGTGGATGACCTGTTAATCACCGGCAACTCTTCGAGTGTTATAGCTCAATTGATAGGTGATTTGAACAGGTCTTTGTCGCTCAAATACTTGGGCAAGTTGCATTATTTTCTCGGAATTGAAGCACATCGAGATTCAACTGGTCTCTTTCTCAGTCAATCAAAATACATAAGTGACCTATTGCAAAAACTTCACATGGAAGGTATCAAGCCTTGGACTTCCCCTGTTGCGGTTGGTATTGCACTTTCTCGCTATGATGGAGATCCGCTTCTCGACCCTTCTGAATACAGAAGCACAATAGGTGCACTGCAATACTTGTGTATCACGCGACCAAATATTTCATTTATCGTCGGCAAGCTCAGTCAATATCTCCAATGTCCGAACACTGCACATTGGTTGGCGTGCAAGCGCGTTCTTCGTTACCTTAAAGGGACTATCGATCAAGGTCTACACTACACTCACTCCTCTTCGTTGACGATCGAGAGTTTTACCGATGCTGATTGGGCTAGCTGCCCTGACGACCGTCGCTCAACCAGTTCCTAATGTGTCTACCTCGATGGAAATCTTATTTTTTGGTGCTCAAAGAAGCAACCGGTAGTGGCTCGTTGAAGTATAGAAGCAGAGTACCGAGCTCTCGCTCACACGGCAGCTGAAGTTACCTGGCTCCGATCGTTGCTTCACGAGCTAGATGTCCCTCTCACTCGCACGCCAGTCATCTAGTGCGACAATCTCGGCGCTTCAGCCTTGGCTTCGAACCCTATCTTCCACGCTCGTACGAAACACATCGAGATTTATGTACACTTTGTGAGAGATAAAGTGTTGCAGAAAAAAAGTCGAGATTCGTTATGATCTCACGCTCGAGCAAACAGGTGATATCTTAACAAAGGGTCTGTCTGTTAGCCGATTTATAAAGCTTCGAGACAAACTGAAGATCACGAAGTCACCGTTCAGTTTTCGGGGGGATGATGAGGTACACGACTCACTGCAGCTAAGTCATCACGCTAGGAATAATGACTCGGCTCCTGCCACGTCACAATCAGTTAGCGTGCAAGTTGTCAAAACAAATATCTCTAACATAATTAGTTAGAGCAATCACCGACATATGTATGAATATAAATACCTCTCTTTGTTATCATTAATACAATAATACAGAATATTAGAAATTCTTTCACTGAGCTTCTCTTCAATTTGCTTCTAATAGAGAGACTGATGAAAAATGTGAACAAAGTAACGACACTTGTCACTCAAGCAATGGAAAAAGATAACAAACGTAAGATTGAATTGAAAGTTGAACCTGGGAGAAAAGAAAGGTTGGTTTGTCTGCAATGTGTTTCCAGTGTGGAACAAGGAAAAGAGTGCCAGGTCAGCTACGATGTAACCTGCACATTAGTTCACCAAAGGGTAAAACCTTTTCTGAATACTACATTAGATTTTTATTGGAGAGATTACATCTCAGATCCATAGATTAAAATTCTAAACATTGCAAACGTTTTTCATTACAGAAGTGGCTTATGCTAAAGAGAAAAACGGAAATGGAGCTTTATGCATTGAATGCTGGCTCAAACCAAGAGCAAACAGGCATACTATGTCCCGAGAACATCTGCGGGCTTGGAGAGGTAATAACTCTGTTGTTAACCCCAAATTAGTTTTTATTGGAGAGATTTAAATCTTAGATCCATAGATTAAAATACTAACGTTTGTTTATTTCTTTTCGTTTCAGGAGGCAGCGGGAGCTCTGTCGATGGGAGCTTAGCATAGAACGATAGCGGCTAGTACTCGAGTGTCTCGAAGAAGGAAGCCCGCTTAAAGTTTACATTCGATTTAAGTTTATTGTTATCATTGATTTTGCATTGTTAAGACATTGATTTATTTTTGGATATATTTATTTGCATGGAATAATTCTTTATTAATAAAAGTCTTATCTTTTTGAATTATTTTGCAATATCCAGATATATACAGTGATATGTTACTATTAACCTATAGTCTCTAGATGCTCTAATTGATTTATTTAAATAAAATATCATTTTTAATCATGATAGTTAATAGAGAATGAAATTAGAGATAATTTTTCACATAAAAGGATTTTGTGACAAAAGTCACAACAGCGCCAACAGTGTGTTGTCGGAGAGAGTGCGGAAACCACAGTCCCAAATTAGAACCAAGGGGTACTCAGACGAAGTGGGAGGTTCAAAAGACCGCTTGAACGCTACGAGCACACCCAATTGGAATTTCACCTAACTGTCACAAACACTAGCGAAAACATCTATATGGACCAACCAGAAGAGTTCGTGCAAGAGGGTCAAGAAGGGAAGGTTCGCAGATTACTCAAATCCATTTATGGATTGAAGCAACCTTCCAGATCCTGGAATCTAAAGTTTGATTAGACCATCAAGACCTATGGATTCATACAGAACATCACTAAGCCCTGTATTTACAAAATCAATGATGATACGGTGGAGATATTTCTTGTTCTATACGTCGACGATATTCTTCTCATTGGAAACAGTGTGAAGAGGCTATCGGACGTGAAAGTGTGGCTATCTACGCAATTCCAAATGAAGGACATGGGAGAAGCCAGTTATGTTCTTGGGATCCGTATCTTTAGGGATCGCAACAACATGCTTCTAGCCTTATCACAAGCAGCCTACATAGATAAGGTGCTTGATCGTTTTGCAATGGCAAACTCTAAGGGAGGTAATTTACCGGCCAGGCATGGAGTATTCCTTAACAGAAAACAGTGCCCCACTTCTTCGGAAGAGCAATATGAGATGAGGCGAATACCCTATGCTTCAGCAGTGGGAAGTCTGATGTATGCTACGCAGTGTACTAGGCCAGACATCTGTTACGTTGTGGGAATTGTAAGCAGATACCAATCCAACCCGGGTATGGCTCACTGGATTGCAGTGAAGAACATTCTCAAGTATCTTCGGAGAACGAGAGACTATATGTTAGTGTTTTCAGGATCAGAACTGAATCCACTAGGATACACTGACTCAGACTTTATGTCTGATAGAGACGCGAGAAAGTCGACGTCAGGAGTAGTGTTCACCCTTGCTAGTGGAGCAATATTGTGGAGAAGCGTAAAGCAATCCTGTACCGTAGATTCCACAATGGAAGCTGAATACGTGGCAGCCTGTGAGGCAGCCAAAGAATCAATTTGGCTCAAGAATTTCTACATAGAGCTGGGAGTAGTTCTAGATTTAGATGGGCCCCAAACACTATACTGTGACAACAGTGGTGCGGTGGCAAATTCTAAAGAGCCCAGAGACCATAACAAGGCAAAAAATATAGAATGTATATACCATCTCATAAGATAAATAGTGGGTCGTGGCGATGTAAGGGTTGTGAAAATAGCTTCGGAAGACAATCTGGCTGATACATTCACCAAGATGTTGCCAGAGAAAATATTCAGGAGGCATCTGGAGAATATGGGTCTGAAAGACATGGGTAATTTTCTTTAAGTATAAGTGGAAGATTGTTGGACATGTGTCCTTAAACAAGATGTTTCTTATCGATTTGTAAAAGATTATGACAAGTCGTTGAATAAAAGATGGTGTTTATTATGTTTGATCCTTAGTTCATAAAGTATGCAATTATGTTATTATTATCACAACAGAGTCAATGTGAGGAAGAATTAATAATCATAATAAATGAACTTAAAATGTCCATGACCTGATTAACTTGGTGGGAGCCCATTAATCGTATAAAGTCATTAATGTGACTAACTGACAATCCTATTCTGGATTTTGTGTGTGTCACACTCACTAGAAGTGCATTAAGTATGAAGTGTCTTCGTATTGCACTTGACCTGAATTAAATTCTAGAAGTTATCATATGAGACCGTCACTGATAACTTGGAGTTGAGTCACTAGTAGATAATCAAATGGATATTCGATCTAAGTCCAGAGTGATCTTGAGTCTAAGCTGCTGGCTTAATTGTTCTTTGATTTAACCGTTAAAGAACACAATATATTACCGTTGTTCCCAACACTATTATTTTGGGAACATGATAGTCAGCAGTAAGCGTAGCTTGGTCATAGACTTGGGCATCACACAGCTCTCTTCCGAGTCATGATGATTCCCTTGATTATCGGTGGTGAGAAGTGAGAGGTACCCGTGCGCAACTTATGAATCGAAACCATAAGTGGGTTACTCATGATATTACTGACTGAGTCAAGGATGAAAATGCAATGAGGGGCATAACGGTAGAAACCACCTGCTCATGTGTGGATCATCAAGTGAAAGATCAATAACCCGAATTTGATTGTATCAATGGACACCCTGCTGTATTTAAGGGAATAATATATACTGTATCACTAAAGAGTGCAGCCTCGGGTTTATAGTGGAATAACACCGAGGTTTGACGAACACCCTAGCACTTCGTTGGAGCTTAAGTGATACGGGTCCATGGTCCCCAGGATAGCTCCGTAAAGGATGATACGTACGTGAAAAAAACATTTGAAATGTTTTTAAGATCATTTGGCAAGACTCATAAAACTGATGTCTGTGACAGACATTAGATAGTTTTATTAGTAGCGTGGCAAAAGTACCATATCTTGGTAACCGAAATTAAATGACAAAATAAAGCAGAATTTGAATTTTCTGTAAAAATGAAAGTTGTTTGAAATTAAATTCTAAGAAACTTTTCTTTTGGAACCGAGTCGTTTCGACGTACGGTTTGTGATTTACACAATTTCTAAGTTTGTGATCGTTTCGGTAAACTATGAAATTAAAACACATGTCACGAATTTAAATGATGGTGTGACACCATGACATTTGAATGGGTGATATTGAGATCAGATGATATTAATATAATTTAATTATTTGGATTTATATATTAATATCTTATTAATAATTAATTAATAATTAATAGATTTATATTAATGTATATAAATAATATATATTTATATATATTATATATGTGTAAAATCGAATAAAGCCTTGGAAAGTAGAACTAATTCACACGTTGAATTAGTTTTGGACTTTTCATAATTGCGGCATCAGTACCAAATGTTTTGGTATTTTAGAAAAACTCTAAAATCAATTTAATCCATTGGATCGGTTATGATTTAATATCAACCGTTGGATAAAGATAATTGATTTTAACCCTATCCCTAATTCGAAATTGATAACTTGGTGACCAAGTTTAAAGTTTTCAAATTTGGTCTAATTAGTTATAGCTGTTAGATCGGTTTAAGATTTAATCTTTACCATCGGATTGAAAATTAATTAATTATATATATAATATATAATTTTTGAATTATTGATACGGATAAAATCGAATTAGGGCTTTTACAAAGTCCTTAGATATTTAATTTTATCCGAAATTAATTTGATCCATTATATCGGTTTATGATTTATCTCAACCATTGGATCTAGATAATTAAATTTGAATTTTATTATATATATATATATATATATTCGAATTTCATAAATAAGAAGATAAGATATGATTTTGATTTTATCCAAGTCTTTCTTATTTAATTAAAACTCTAATTGATTATATCCCTTGGATTTAGATGAGATTAAATCTAGACCATTGGATTGAAATATTTAATTATATTTAATTAATGAATTCGAATTTTAGGGGAGGGAATTTCTCTAATTCGGTTACAGTCTTAGCCTATAAATAGGGAGCTCATTCTACATATTTTTCACACCTTTTCCCAGAGAAAATTTCGAACTCTCCCAAGGATCTGCGAATTTTCTCTGGTCTCTCTTTGGTTTGGCTTAAGAGACTTAGTTCTCCGGAAGCTTAAAAAGAACCATCAGTTAAAATTTGTGACGGAGTCCTGCCGGCGAAGCCCATGTTTCGGTACGAGGAATCCAGGAGAATATCCCGGAAGATCGCGGGTGTTTCCCTCAGCACAGGCAGAGCCCAGCCAGAAGTCGCCAACTTAGGTACGGCCTTATGCATTGGGCTAATAAATGCGACCATGTACTGCTTTCTATTTATTTCCTATAGACTATATATTTATAATGATTTATGCATATTAAATTACCTAATATTTATCAGATCTTGTAATATTTTTATTATCCCATGTTCGGACCGTTGGTCGGTTAACATATTTTTCCGCTTAAAATAATTTTTTACATGTTACCCGGACGGTTCGACGGTATATTTTGTGATAATATTCACGGGATCTGAGGCGTGATCCCGAACACTTTCTTCTCTTGGGTCCTCGCTTGTGTCATCGACGCCTGTTATCGTGCTCTCCCTTTCTTCCCTCGTCGAAATCTGTTTCCTTTCTCCTTGACTTATTGCATCCCGTCGCTCCTCCACAGGAATAGCTAGTGCTAGTTCTATTGGTTGAGGGATCTGAGCGGATCCGACCTTAACATTCAGTCGCCCATGTTATCAAGTGTTGGTCACTTGGTAAAATTGAAGACAACTCTTGAACCGATGAAGACCCCTTTACAGCGACGACGATCTTGACTTGTTCCTTCCGCCACGTCCGTCTTTGCGGGGACTGCCACTGCTAAAAGACGGAGGCTCCTCGTGGGAGGTCTTTGACGAGGATTTTCCGTCGAGGGCTATCTCGGTGATGACTTTATATTGAGGACTCTCCGTGGAGAGTTCTCTGTCGAGGGCTCTCTTGGTGATGACTTTCTACCGAGGGCTCTCTGTCGAGGACTCTCCATCGAGAGTTCTCTGTCGAGGGCTCTCTTAGCGATGACTTTCTATCGAGGGCTCTCTGTCGAGGACTCTCCATCGATAGTTCTCTGTCGAGGGCTCTCTTGGCGATGACTTTCTACTGAGGGCTCTCTATCTAGGACTCTCCGTCGAGAGTTCTCTGTCTAGGACTCTCTGTCGAGGGATCTCTTGGTGACGACTTTTTGCCGAGGACTCTCTGTCGAGGACTCTCCATCGAGGGCTCTTTGTCGAGGGCTCTCTTGGCGATGACTTTCTGCCGAGGACTCTTTGTCGAATGCTCTCTAGCGAAGGCCCTTTGAATTCCTACATCCCTCTGTCAATAGGTCTGGCTCAAGTCACTTCGTAGGTTGTGCATGCCTTGGGCAGGTGAAACGCATTTACGACTCATTATGACACTTCATGTCATACTCGAATATGCCTGGGGAGTCGTAACGATTCTTCATCCTGGCCATTACTTCACTCGACGCCTTTGTTTCTTGTCCGTTGGATCAGATTGCGCCCCTTCGCATTCCCTTTCTTCATCTTCCTTTATATTGCCCTTTTTTTTCTCCATTTTCCGCTCATTTCTCTTCAATCGCCGGATCGACTCTCTCTCTTAGCCTTCTTCCCGTTTGATTTCCGGTGAGCCTTTTGCTCTTATATTCCCGTCTCTCCCGGTCACCAGTCTCTTCCTTCCATGGCTCCTCCTCCTGCCAGCGTGTTCCTGACCAGTTCGCTGGAAAACACCATGTCACAGGGGGCCTTGGACAAGTTAGTGAAAAGGCATTTTCTGAGGGAAAATGTTTCGGTGCGCCTTCCGGTCAAGGGCGAGCTTGCTGAGCATGCTCCGCCGGGGTGGGTCTTTATGTACGAGACCTTCTTTCGCGACGTCGGTCTTTACCTTCCCCTCCCCAACCTGATCCTGGCATATCTGTATGCCCACAAACTTCTTATCACCCAAGTTGGTCCAAATGTGCTCCGGTGCTTGCTTTGCACCTTAGTCATCGCTTGTGAGGAGCGGCAACAGGTCACCTCGAGGATCTCATACGGCTTTTCTATGTTTCGCGCAACCCTCAAAGCTTGGGGAGGTTTCTCATATCGCATCGCTTTCGAGAGCACCTCCTCTCCGATATGCCCTCCAAGGAATCGGGGTGGTCCGACCGATACTTCTTCGTGCAGGTGCACTTCAACACCTTCGGCCCTAACTGCTTGAGGCTGCCCAGCGCGCTGGTGTCGGACGTTCCTCGATGGAAGCCGACCCCCGCCCCCGACCGATTTACCCAGCTGCACCAGGCTTTTTTTTCCAACCGGGCTCGTCGATGGGAAGACTTCACTCCAATACGCTGCTTCCGAAGGACTACTCTCGTGAGATTAAGCCCGAGGCTCCCCGTCAGGCAGGGCCTATTGGACGTACCTGATTAGTATGCCCTATAATTCAGATGCTAATGCCACTTGTATAAGATCATGACGTTGACTTCGTTAAAGATACAGTTTATGACTTATCAATGAAAATTATGTTTCAATTTTTCTTTATGAATATAATGAAATTTTTTATTTCATAGTTGTTATGTTTTTGCAATTGTGTATTTGTTATCACACTATTATGATTTGAGTTTACAATCAATTATCCATAACACTTTTATTTTGGGATCGAAAGGTTGGCCGTAGTAAACTGCATGACTACAGATACGGATAATAACTTTATGATTTCCTTTGTTGTGATTTGTGGGAAGCCAATATGTACTCATCCAGAGCCTTATGACTTCATAAACCGTTAGGTGGGTAACTTTGCAATAATCATGGAAACAAAGGTAGTGTCGTCTAAACGGGTATACGAAGATCAACCCTAGTAAGACGAGAATCATAATAATACAAAAACTTGGATTCTGATAGTCTAACTGTATCAATGGACTCCTGAGTCAGGAAGATATGTTTAACGTGTACTTAAGAGTTCAGCTTCGGGCTATAGTGAAATGTAATAGAAGTTGATGAAAACTCTTTATTTTCACCGTAGCTTAAGTACGTGTGTCCATTTGTGTTGGTTGGGCTAAAATCGTCGGGGTTTGATTCCCGGTACCATTACGCCGAAATATGCCTCCGAGCCGTTCCGATAACATTTAAAAAATTATTTTAAAGCGGAAAACTTGTTATCGGACCAACGGCACGGATATCGGGTAATAACTATTTTAACAAGATCCGATAAATATTAAATATTTAATATTCACAACTCATTATTAATATCATAGTCGAAATAAGAAATAAATAGAAAGCGGTAAATGTTTGCATTTATTAACCCAATGCATAAGGCCGTACCTCGGTAGATGTTTCCGGTTGCGGACTCTAAAGTTCGGCAGGGCTCCGTCGGGGCTGAGGAAAACAGCCGTGATCTTCCGGGATATTCTCCTGGATTCCTCGTACCGAAGCGTGGGCTTCGCCGGCAGGACTCCGTCGCAAAACTTTAACTTAGGTTCTTTTGAAGCTTCCGGAGAACAACGTCTCACTAAGCCGAACCAAAAAAGAGATCAGACGCAGAAAACTCGCAGACCCTAGAGAGAAAGGGAGAGCTCGAGTTTTTGCTCTGGGGAAAGTTTGTTGAATGTTGTAAATGAGCTCCCTATTTATAGACTTGGCCCGAAACCGAATTAGAGATTTTCACTCCAAAATTCGAATTTTATATATATTTAAATACTTTAATTATTTCAATCCAATGGTTTAGATTAGGTCAAATTCGAAAACTCTAAGCTTGGTCACCAAGCTACTATTTTCGAATTAGGGTTAGGTCAAAAATCAATCATCTTAATCCTACGGTTGATATTAAATCATTTCCGATCTAAAGGATAAGATTGATTTTAGGGTTTTTTGCTAAAGTACCAAACTTTAGGTACTTATGCCGCAAATATTAAAACCCTAACTAGGTCAAACTCGTGTGGACTAGGTCATGCAAGCCCATATAGATTTACACATGTGTTAGTATATATTAAATATATATTATTAATATTATTATTAATATAAATCTATTAATTATTAATTAATTATTAATAAGATATTAATTATTAATTAATTATTAATAATTCCTGATCTCAATATCACACATTAAAATGTCATGGTGCCACACCATCATTTAAATTCGTGACATGTGATTTAATTTCATAGTTTATCGAACCGAGCACAAACTTAGAAAATCCATAAATCACAAACCGTAAGTCGAAATGACTTGGTTCAACAAGAAAAGTTGCTTAGAATTTAATTTCCAACAACATGGTGCTGATAGAAAATCTAAATTCTAACTTTCTTTTATCAATTAATTTCGTGTACCAAAATATGGTACTTTTGCCACGCTGACGATAAAACTATCTGACGTCTGCCACAGACCTTCAGTTTTATAAGTCTACCCAAATGATTAAACATTATCCAGAATGTATTTTAATCATGTACGTATCATCCGTTGCGGAGCTATCCTGGGGACCATGGACCCGTATCACTTAAGCTCCAACGAACTGCTAGTTGTTCGTCAAACCTAGAAGTGATTCCACTATAGACCCGAGGCTGCACTCTTTAGTGATACGGTATATATTATTCCCTTTATAACAGCAGGGTCTCCATTGATACAATCAAATTCGGGTTATTATTCTTTCACTTGATGACTCACACATGAGCAGGCGGTTTTTACCGTATTGCCTCTCATTGCATTTTCCTCATTGACTCAGTCAATAATATTATGAGTAACCCACTTATGGTTTCGATTCATAAGTTGCGCACGGGTACCTCTCACTTCGCACCACCGACAACCAAGGGAATCATCATGACTCTGAAGAGAGCTGTGCGATGCCCATGTCTATGATTAAGCTACCCTTACTATTGACTATCATGTTCCCAAAATAATAGTGTTGGGAACAGCGGTAATATCTTGTGTTGTTTAACGGTTAAATCAAAGAACAATCAAGCCAGTAGCTCGGACTCAAGACCACTCAAGACTTAAAACTAATATCCATTTGATCATATATTTGTGACTCAACTACAAGTTATCAGTGACGGTCTTATATGATAACTTCTTGAGTTTAAGTCAGCTCCAATCCAGTATGAAGACACTTCACAATTAATGCACTTCTAGTGAGTGTGACACACACACATAATCCAAAATAGGATTGTCACTTAGTCACATTAATGACCTTACACGATTAATGGGCTCCCACCCAGTTAATCAGGTCACGGACATTTTAAGTTCATTTATTATGATTATTAATTCTTCCTCACATTGACTCTGTTGTGATAATAATAACATAATTGCATCCTTTATGAACTATGGAAACAAACATTCTATTTTACTCTACCAAAAATTATAATAAGATTAACATAATAAGTATCATCTTTATTCAATCACATGTCATAATCTTTTACAAATGGATAAAATATCTTGTTTAAGGACACATATGTCCAACAATTTGTCCCCTTTGTAGCTCCATAAGTTCGAAACTGCAAATTCAATTATGCTTTCATTACATACAATAGAATCGATCATATATGATTTGTAACTTGGTTACATGAACATCATGATTACCCTAAAGTGGCAAAAGTACCAAACTTTTAGTCAATACAGAAACTATAAAAAATATTATTAATTTGTTCCTTGAACAACTCTAGGATTGTAGGAAATTAAATTCTGATATGAATATCTTTTTGAATCGTGTCATTTTGACAAACAGTTTGAGATTTATGATAATGACATTGTTATTTAAATCGAAAATTAGAGAAATTAAATATTGGTATTTATACCTGAAATATTTAAAGAGAGAAATTGAATATTAATTTCGATTTATATTTATATATTCGAAATTAAATATTAAATCGTTGAAAAATATAAAGATTTGATTTATTCAATCTTTTAGGGTATTTTCTGAAAAATATTTGATTTGGATATATTCTTTATTGGATTTAATTATTTAAATCAAATCTTAGAGTGAATATCTCCAAGTGGTTGAGTAAATTTTTCACAATTGGTGAGAGATTTTCTCAAAGCGGTCGGGCCATTCCCGAAAAATAGGGAACACCTGAAACTGAAAACATAACACACACACTCTCTCTCAAATTTTGATTTCTCTCTCTCTCTCTCTAGAGTTTCTACGATTTTCTCTGAGCCATAATTCATGGAAAATTTGATTTAGGGTTTAGGGTTCTATTTAGTGGGAGCCCACACATGCCAACGGTGAAGATTTGGAGTATACATCGCAAGACTCATAGGAGCTATCTTCGAGATTCAATAAAGCAAATTCGCAGGAGCTCAAGAACGCAAAGAACGAAGATCACAATCAAGATCATAATTGCGCAATAAAATCGATAGAAAAAGGTACGCAATATTATTTATTGATAGAATAATTGTATATGAATAATCAAAGGCTCAATTAATTCGTGTGTTAATGATTAATTCAAAAAATTGAATATTAACTATCGGGATGATTGTTTTTCGACTCCTATGAGTCGGATATGGTATTGGGATTATTGGCATGGGACTCTAATCCTTGCGAAATATTTTTCAAAGGTTACACTACGCACCCATAGGGTGATCGATAATCAATCAGAGGGGATTCCTCGGAGTCAAACGCCCTAACAATTGGTATCAGAGCTTCGGTTCTTGATATTTAATTTTTCAAATCCCGGGATAATTAATGGATAATTGATTTTTGGAAAAAGGGATTTTAGGGAAAATAGTTATTATTATTTTTGGTAAAGAATATTTTTTTTCAATTTTTTTTTTTTAAATCGAATTAGGTTTTTGATTTAATCAAAACCCTTATCCGTTTAGGGTTTTCCGGGAAGCATCGCGCTTCCCGGAATCGCGAATTGGGCTGGGATTTTTCCCAGCCCTAGGATTTCGCACCAGCCCGCGTATCATGCTGGTGGTTAGGGTTCCGGGAAGCCACAAGGGCTTCCTGGAGAAACTGCGGTGCTGGCTGGGAGTTTTCCCAGCTCACGGTAATCAAACCAGCCCACGCAATGCGCTGGTAAAGCTGCTGGGCCAAAAGGCCAGCCTCGAGATCGCCAAAAACGGTCTGGTTTGGACCGATTTCAGTAAACATCCAGTCCAGCCCACGGGCTGGACCAGATGACCGCGCACACCAGACCGTAGCAACCGTCCCAGCCCTCGGGCTAGGATAAACTCTTCCCGCGCGATGCAGGAAGCTGGTCTGGGCTGGACCAGCGCGTACCGCACCTCGCATACAGGCCCGGACCGTTTCTATATGAGTTTGGGGAGGCCAAATCGGCCTTGGGCTTTTTAGCCCTTGCCGATTTTCATATCGGGCCAGATTTAAATATCTGGCCCACTGTTTTAATTTTAATTTTTTAATTAAAATCGATAATTAATTTATTTTATTATAAATTCATTATTAGACATTTTAATTTGTTTTTCCCTAGATAAACAATTAATTTAATTACCCTATTTTGATAACACGATTATGTCATATAGTGGGCTATGTGACATTGGGAAATTGAGCATTAATTTGAGTATTTAGAAATAGATAATTAATCAATAAATAATTTTATTATTAATTATGGAAAAACTCTAAGGGCCGTGTTCTTGTCTTAGTAAGAGGGAATCAAAATCGGGGCCAGTTCACCATCCACTTCTGGGTGACTAGTTAGGACCCCTCCCATCTGACTGGAAAACATGCCTTAGTCTATCAATACCGTAATTGATACATGATTTTATTCTAGGTTCTTAATATACCAGGTATATTAATAAAAAACCTAGGAATAAGCTTGTTAATGGGATATTAATGGGAGCTTATTATGAGATTAAACCGATAGGATGTGTTTTAATTCAGATAATTAAATTGTAAGTTCCTAGTTTAGAGCTCAGCCTTGATAACCGTGTTTATCTTAGATGGTCAAAACATTTATAGTTCAAATAGCAAGAGTTTAGCTTAGAAAGGTCTCCACTTGTTGCCGGTACAATGACAGGTTGCATAACACCTTGTGTCAGCTAGATCTGGCCTCCTACGGAAAGGTTTCAGTTATGCAACTGATAAGTCACCGTACTGGTCTGATTATAGAAGGTAAGCAGATGTATTTCAACGGCCGTGTGTCAGCTAGATCTGTCCCTCTAAGGGCGGTAACTGATTGAGTTAAATCTGCGAACTGAAAACGGTGGGTTACTCTTGCATGTGATGATTAAATTCATTGCATGGCAGTTCTAAAGTAGGTAGTTAGTTTGCGTGATAATTTGAGGTAAGTTTTCGTGAAATAATAAAGTTGAGACCAAACTCTGTTTAACTAGTGCGTGGTTAGTAAGCTGGAGAAGTTGCAACCACGCATCATGTGTTAAATTACCTTGAAAACAGATAGCAAGGATTTTTTCTATGTTTATCCTTCGTTACAATGAAAAAGTATTTTGTTTTCAAAATAACAAATTAAACATTCCCTGAATGAATTTTGATAAGTCTTATCTTTATGTCGACAGATTCTCGTGTCATTCTCTACACATTATCTCATATAGGAAACACTCGGTTATTATCCTTTCCTCATTCTGTTAATCCCAAATTTCCAGATATGAACTATGATGAGCAAATGAGTCTCGATAATAAAAGACTTAAGAATAAAGGTATTGTTAAGAAATCTAAACTGACGGAAAAGAAACGATGTTATGAAGATAATCAGGGAATAAAACCCCAGATTGGCATGTCTCAGTATGAAAGTAATTGGATATTACCTTCCTTGCATGCATATTATGTGGAGGACCTATCATACAACAGGTTGTTAGACTCAGGAGCAAATCACCATGCATGCAACAACATCGATCTTTTAGATATGATCAGAGAGATTAACAATGAGCATACTCCTAAAGTTGGAAACGGAGAATATATATCAGCGAAAGCTATTGGAAATCTTCGTTTGAACTTTGGTGGTAAATACTTGTTTGTTAACAACATATTCTATTACCCACAAGTTTGTAGGAATATCCTTTCGGCTTTTCTTCTGTATAAACAAGGATACACTTTGAAATATCACGGGATTGATTTTGTGATATTCATGAAAGGTGTATAGATTTGTACAGCTAAAGAAGAAAACAGATTGTATTTGTTACGACCGAACCAGAAGGATTGTTATCATTCAGAATTGTTTGATATAGCTAAGATCAAATCAACAAAAAAGATTAAGAAAGATAATGATATTGAAACATTTCTCTGGCATCTAAGATTGGGTCATATTAATTTAGATAGGATAAACAGGCTGGTCAAAGACGGACAACTTAAAGAGCTCACAATCGGTTCTTTGCCTGTTTGCGAATCCTGTCTAGAAGGTAAAATGACTGAGAGGCCCTTTTCGGCAAAGGGTCATAGAGCCACTAAACCTCTTGAGCTTGTTCATACTGATGTATGTGGTCCGTTTAACATAGCAGCCAGAGGAAGTTATGAATACTTCGTCACTTTCATAGACGATTATTCGAGATATGGATATGTATATCATATGCAAAGATAATCAGAAACTTTTGGTAAGTTCAAGGAATTTCTTGCAGAAGCTGAGAATCAGCTCAGCTTTACGTTGAAGACCCTTCGTTCTGATCGAGGTGGTGAATACCTGGACTATGAGTTCAACAATTTCCTTATTGAAAAGGGAATCGTATCTCAGCTGACTTCTCCCGGCACGCCAGAACAAAACGGTGTTGCAGAAAGGAGAAATAGAACGCAATTAGAGATGGTAAGATCTATGCTAAACTATTCGAATTTACCGAATAATTTTTGGGGTTATGCTTTGTTGACTGCGGCACATATTTTAAATATGGTACCGTCGAAGTCAGTACCCAATACTCCTCATGAATTGTGGAGCGGAAGAATTCCTTCTCTTTGACATTTCAGAATATGGGGATGTCTCGCACATGAGCGATCGGGAACAAGGAATAAATTAGAATCACAAACAGACGTCTGTATGTTCGTGGGATATCCAAAGGAAATGAAAGGAGGTTTGTTTTATAATCCAATTGCTAAGAAAGTTTTCGTTTCAACGAATGCTACTTTCTTAGAGCAAGATTATATGATGAACTTTAAACCTCGAAGTAAAATAATACCAGAGGAACAACCGAGTGATAAACTCAAAGTTTCACCGATAGTGTCTGTCAAAGGAATGGGAGTTGAAACCACAGTTCCAAATCAGGAGCCGCGTGTGCTCAGACGTAGTGGGAGGCAGAGAGAGCCTATCGAACGCTACGAACACCTAATGGATCATAATCTTTAAGTCCTAGAAAGCGATGTTGAAGATCCTACTAGTTTCGCGGAAGCGATGAAGGACCCTGATAATGGAAATTGGCAGGAAGCTATGAACCAAGAGATGGAATTGATGGATTCCAATCAAGTCTGGGAACTTGTAGACTTACTAGATGGATTTAGGTCCATCGGATGTAAGTGGATATACAAGAGGAATATAAGAGCAGATGGGAAGGTAGAAACGGTTAAAGCTAGATTAGTGGACAAGGGTTATACCCAGAAAGAGGGAATAGATTATGAAGAAACTTTCTCTCCAGTCGCTATGCTTAAGTCTATCCGGATTCTCTTATCCATAGCCTGTATTTTCGATTATGAGATATGGTAGATGGACGTCAAGACAACATTTCTGAATGGCTACATTGACGAAAACATCTATATGGATCAACCAAAAGAGTTCGTGAAGAAAGACCATGAAGGGAAAGTTTACAGGTTAATCAAGTCCATTTATGGTTTGAAGCAAGCATCCCGGTCTTGGAACTTAAGGTTTGATGAAACCATCAAAACTTATGGGTTCGAACAAAACGTCACTGAGGCCTGCGTTTATAAACTCATTGACGGCAAAAAGGTTGTTTTCCTTGTACTATACGTGGACGACATTTTATTCATCGGAAACGATCGGGATGAATTGTCTGATGTGAAATTTTGGTTAGCAGACCGATTCATAATGAAGGATTTGGGAGAAGCTAGTTATGTTCTCATAATACAAATCATCCGAGATAGAAAGAACAAACTTCTCGCTTTATCGCAGGCATCTTACATTGATAAGGTGCTTGAGCATTTTTCCATGATAAATTCAAAAGGTGGTAATTTGCCAACTAGGCACGGAGTGTATCATTCCAAGGCACAGGCTCCTAAAACCCCTGATGAGGAAAAACAGATGAAGCGGGTCCCTTATGCCTCAGTTTTAGGAAGTCTGATGTACGCAATGTTGTGTACTAGGCCAGACATCTGTTATGTAGTTGGAATTGTTAGCAGATACCAATCTAATCCTGGCTTGGCTCATTGGACATCCGTGAGAGCAATCCTCAAGTATCTTAAGAGAACGACGAACTATATGTTAGTATATTCAGGTGATGATCTGAATCCGCTAGGCTACACTGATTCATACTTTCAGTCAGATAGAGATGCTAGAAAATCTACGTCTCGCTCAGTGTTCACCCTTGGTGGTGGAGCGGTTGTATGGAGAAGCGTTAAGCAAGCCTGCATAGTAGATTCTGCAATGGAGGCTGAATATATTGCTGCTTGTGAGACAACAAAGGAAGCAGTCTGGCTCAGAAATTTCTAAATAGACCTGGAAGTCATTCCAGATGCAGAAAGGCCACTGACACTGTATTGTGACAAGAGTGGTGCTGTTGCTAATTGTAAAGAGCCCCGCAATCATGCTAAGAGAAAACATATAGAAAGGAAGTACCATCTCATAAGAGAGATAGTACGGAGAGGTGACGTACAAGTTATGAAAATAGCTTTGGAAGAAAATCTGGCGGATCCCTTCACCAAGAGGTTAGCTGAGAACACCTTCTCAAGACACTTGGAGAACATGGGACTGAAGAACATGGCAAATCTTCTTTAGAGTGCAAGTGGGAGATTATTGGACGTACCTAATTAGTATGCCCTATAATTCATATGCTAATGCCACTAGTATAAGATCATGACGTTGACTTCATTAAAGATTAGGTTTATGACTTATCAATGACAATTATGTTTCAGTTTTTCTTTATGAATATAATGAAAGTTTTGATTCCATAGTTGTTATGTTCTTGCAATTGTGTATTTGTTATCACACTGGTCTAAGTGAGAAGGTTTGACATACACAATATAATAACTAAAAATATGTCGATAGTTCAGATTATTAATGGGATATAATAATCGGTAAAAACTATTGATGAACTCAATCACGTTTAAGTGGTGATCTATTACCGGATCATGGTGCTGGTCTGCACTGTTGAGATTTGTCAAGTATGAAGTGTCTTCATATTAGACGAACGAGACTTACCTTGAACACATCAATCCGTCAATGATAGCTAGTAAAGAAGTCGAAACGATGGTCAGATTTAATCGTTTCAGTTTACAATCAAGTATCCCTAACACTTTTATTTTGGGATCGGAAGGTTGGCCGTAGTAAACTGCATGACTACAGATACGGATAATAACTTTATGATTTCCTTTGTTGTGATTTGTTGGAAGCCAAGAAGTACTCATCCGGAGCCTAACGACTTCATAAACCGTTAGGTGAGTAACTTTGCTATAATCATGGAAACAAAGGTAGTGTCGTCTAAACGGGTATACGGAGATCAACCCTAGTAAGACGAGAATCATAATAATACCAAACCATGGATTCTGATAGTCTAACTGTATCAATGGACTCCTGACTCAGGAAGATATATATAACGCGTACTTAAGAGCTCAGCTTCTGGCTATAGTGGAATGTAACCGAAGTTGGTGAAAGCTCTTCATTTTCACCGTAGCTTAAGTACGTGTGTCCATTTGTCCCATTTGTAACTCCATAAGTTTGAAACCGCAAATTCAATTATGTTTTCATAACATAGAATAGAATCGATCAGATATGATTTGTAACTTGGTTACATGAAAATCATGATTACCCTAAAGTGGCAAAAGTACCAAACTTTTAGTGAATACAAAAAAATATAAAAAGATTATGAATTTGTTCCTTGGACAACCCTAGGGTTGTAGGAAATTAAATACTGATATGAATATCTTTTTGAATCGTGTCATTCTGACAGGCGGTTTGAGATTTAAGATAATAACGGTTTTCAGCTTTGGCTGAATATGACCCTGTTATTTAAATCGAAAATTGGAGAAATTAAATATTGGTATTTAAACCTGAAATATTTAAAGAGAGAAATTGAATATTAATTTTGATTTATATTTATATATTCGAAATTAAATATTAAATCTTTGAAAAATATAACGATTTGATTTATTAAATCTTTTAGGGTATTTCCTGAAAAAGATTTGATTTGGATTTATTCTTTATTTGATTTAATTATTTAAATAAAATCTTAGAGTGAATATCTTCAAGTGGTTGAGTAAATCTTTCACAATTTTTTGAGAGATTTTCTCAAAGCAGTTGGGCTCTTCCTTATGAATAAGGAACACCTGAAACTGAAAACATAACAAACACATACTCTCTCAAATTTCAATTTCTCTCTCTCTCCAGAGTTTCTGCGATTTTCTCTGAGCTATCATTCAGGGAAAATTTGATTTAGGGTTTAGGGCTCTATTCAGTGGGAGCCCACACATCCCAGCGGTGAAGATCTGGTGTATACATCGGAAGAATCGTGGGAGCTATCTTCGAGATTCAATAAAGCAAATTCGTTGGAGCTCAAGAACGCGAAGAACGGAGATCACAATCAAGATAAGAATTGCGCAACAGAATCGATAGAAAAAGGTACGCAATATTATTTATTGATAGAATAATTATTTATGAATAATCAAAGGCTCAATTAATTCGTGTCTTAATGATTAATTCGAAAATTGAATATCAACGATCGGGATGATTTTTTTCGAATCCTATGAGTCAGATAGGGTATTGGGATTATTGGTATGGGACTCTAATCCCTACGAAATATTTTTCAAAGGTTACCCTACGCACCCATAGGGTGATCGATAATCAATCAGAGGGGATTTCTCGGAATCAGACCCCCAATAGGGCCATCGAAGAACGAGAAGAGGCATCGGCCCGATTTCTCTCCAGGTCTTCAATCAGCTACCGAGCCGTCCATTGCTGCATCATCTGGCACATCCCGAGGCGGGAGTTCGGGTGACGCTCCTTTCTTGAAAAAGTCGAGGGTTGATTTTGTTGCGCCGACCTTTCCTCAGATGACATCATCGGGGGTTACGGCTGAGACTAGTGAGGACAAGGAGAAGCTTGACGAGCTTCCATCTGTTGCTGAAACTGAGGCATTTCCTATCGATTCCTCCACCGATCGCGACGCCTCTCTTGAGGATCTGGTGGTCCTCTCGGCTGTTGTCACCGAGGTAACTCTAGCGACGCCCAGTGCTGGCGCCGCTTTGCCTATCGAGCCCGCTCTTGCTTCTTCTCTTCGAGATCGACAATCTCCCCGTTCCAAATTTTCTCCCATTGGTCATTCCTCCTCGCCTAGTCGCGAGGGTCCGTCTCCTATTTGTAGGGAGGCCTCGGGCTCTCGCGACGCTCGACAAGAGCCCTCGCCGACTAACGTCTCGTTGGCACCTGCTCATGAGGAAACTCCATCTTTCCTGCCACCATCAGGTTCCGAGCCTTCGCAATCCGCCCTTGTTGAAACGTCGCGCATCCTTGGCGCTCAATCCTCTCTTTTGCCTTCGGATCACGGGCCTTCGCGAGTTCTTGTTGTCGCGTCTTCCCCTTCATCGTCGAGCCATTGGTCATTGGGCGGCTGACCGTCGGTTCCGACTCCCAACGAGGCTTAATGCGCTACGAACAGTCAGATCGTGGCCGGTTTTCTCCCTTCAGCGCCTCTTGCAGACTCGTCTCTTGACGAGTGGTCGGCCTATGCCACTGCTGCTGCCAGAGATATGTCATTGGTCTCTTCCGACCGTCTTTCGAGCTCCTCGTTTCAACCCCTAAACAATAGCCTTGGCTATGGTGGCTTTGTTGCCGACGTCTTTCGGAGCTTGGCGCGGGTGACCGATTTGTTTCTCACTCAGCAAGAACCCTCGGTTTTTGGGGTCGACAAACTTTGTCATCATGTATGGTCTAATATTTGTTCTTTCAGATTTTGCTTCGCCTCATTTTACTTACCTGCATCCCCCCTTTCTTTTTGGGCAACTTTATGATACCGAGCTTCGGCTTGAGAAGGTTGTACTTGGTGAACGGGAGTCCCGGGATGCCGCCAAGGAATCGGCTTCGAAGCTCGTCGAAGTGACCGCCTCACTTGGGGAATCGAACTTCAACCTCAAAGCCGAAGTGAGACTCCGATGGCAAGTCGAGGCTCAGTTAGCCGAAGAGCGAGAACGCCATCGTGCCGCCGAGGATGCCCTTGGTCCGGAGCTTCGGGAAAAAGCTGGTCGCCTCGCCCAGATCTGCGAAGTCACGGGACCGCCCACCATTGAAAAGGCTCGAGTCACTGACGTGGTCAAGGAGATGTCCGCCCAACTGTGACGGTTCTAGTGTGCGATCGCCACTTACTCGTCAGATTTGGCGGCGGCTCAACAGGAGGCCCTCGCGGAGAGGACCATCAATGCGAGGTTGCGCGCGAAGTTGGAGCAGGCGCGAGGAGAGGCTGTCGAGGAGAGAGCCGCTTGTCAGGAGTTATTCATAACTGCTCAGGGTAAACTTGCTCTGCTGTCGGAGAGGTGTCAGGTTCTCGATGAGTCCATCATTTCTCATCGACTCCTCGCCGGGTGTCGGGCCAATATCCTTTTGATAGAGAGTCTCCCTGCCGATACGACGATCGAAGGTCTTCGATCGTGCGTCGAGAGGTGGTACACCCTTCGCGACGAGTATACCTGTGACGCGGCGGATTGGGAACGGAAAGCCGCCGAGGATCCCAACTCGCCACCTTTGTCTCTACACGACCCTTCCTTTGTCGATGACTCTCGGTTGGCGGTGTTGCGCCCAGGTCAGTCCTTCTTCGATGCTCCCTCGTCGGTTGGTGAATATGGTTCTAACGTTGCCACTTTGTCCACTTCTGTTTTGATCTCAGAGGCGCTAGCGTTGGCTCAAGATGTTGGTCACGGCGGTGGCAACGTCGAGGACCTGATCGACTTCTCGTCGTGTGGCCCTCCTTGACTCGACTCGGGGGTATGGAAAGCGGCGTCGCCTTGACAAAGTTTCCGAGGGGGATACTGGGTCATCTGGATGAGGTGAAGCGTCCTGGATTCCAGCAATATGAAGCACCTTCTTTGGGACCTTAGTTGCAACGATCTCTCTTGTCGACGGTGGGTCCTCTGGATGAGGTGAAAACGTCCTGGATTCTGGCGATCTGAAGCACCTTCTTCGGGACCTTAGTTGCGATGATCTCTCCTATCGACGGTGGGTCCTCTAGATGAGGTGAAGACGCCTGGATTCCGGCGAGTTGAAGCGCCTTCTTTGGAACCTTAACTTTAAAGAGTTTGGTATTGTCGGTCGTGGTGTGGGACTTCTTTCTCTTGTTTCTTCGGTAGTCTGTAGTTTATGATTTGTGATTTGTGTGCCTGTAATCTGTAACCGGCTTTTGGATATGAATGTAAAAGTATGATTTTGCTTTATTGGATATGCCTCGTACATGCACCGTATATATATATATATATATATGTTTATCCCTTCTTAGGTAGTTTCAGTCTTAGGCGTCGGTTGCGCCGTCGACCAAGGCCATACCTTGCCGTGCATTTTATGAGCGTCGCTAGTCTTACCGTTGATCCGGCAGGGTCGAGGAGCCTTAGGTAGTTTCAGTCTTAGGCGTCGGTTGCGCCGTCGACCAAGGCCATACCTTGCCATGCGTTTTATGAGCGTCGCTGGTCTTACCGTCGATTCGGCAGGGTCGGGGAGCCTTAGGTAGTTTCAGTCTTAGGCGTCGATTGCGCCGTCGACCAAGGCCATACCTTGCCATGCATTTTATGAGCGTCGATGGTCTTACCGTTGATCCAGCAGGGTCTAGGAGCCTTAGGTAGTTTCAGTCTTAGGCGTCGATTGTGCCATCGACTAAGGCCATACATTGCCGTGCATTTATGAGCGTCGCTGGTCTTACCGTTGATCCGGCAGGGTCCAGAAGCCTTAGGTATTTTCTGTCTTAGGCGTTGGTTACGCCGCCGACCAAGGCCATACCTTGCCGTGCATTTTATGAGTATGTATACGTACGTACTTTTTTTTTTGCAAAACGCCAGCCTCTATTTCAAAATCGGAGGCCATCCCGCTTTAAGGCCAATGTACATTGATTTCGACAATATTAAGGCTACTATACTATGCGAGGACCATTTGTGTTTCCGCTGTCGCCCCATCACTGGTAGTATTTCTTCAGGTGTCTTACGTTCCAACTCCGTATCACCTTCGCTCCTTCAGAGTTTTGGAGTGCATAGACGCCAGGCTTGACAATTCCTGCGACGAGGTAAGGTCCCTCCCAGCTTTGGCCGAGCTTACCGGCGTTAACCTCTGTCGTGTTCTGAAAAACTCGCCTGAGCATCAATTCTCCCACCCAGAATCTTCTCGGTTTGACTTTCTTGTTGTAGTGGCGGGCTATGGTGTTTTAGTAGTTGGCGATGTGTACGCTTGCTTGCTCCCGCCTCTCGTCGATGTGATCGAGTTGATGTCGTAATTTATCGTTATTTATTTCCTCGTTACGCGGGGCCGTCGTTCGCCTAAGGCATAGGATTCCTAATTCAGCGGGGGTAATCGCTTCGACTCTGAAAGCTAGGGTGAAGGGAGATTCTCTTGTCGTCGAGTGCGGCGTCGTCCCATATGCCCACAACACGCCCGACAGCTCTTATGACCATAATCCCTTCTTCTCGTTGAGCCTCTTCTTAATGGTGTCGACGATCAATCTATTGACTGCTTCGGCATTCCCGTTGCTCTGCAGGTATCGAGGTGTCAAAGTGTTTAGCTTGACCCTCCATCTTTTGCAAAAGTCTTGGAAGCGCTTCAAGATTGAACTGTGACCCATTGTCGGCAATTATGTCCCTCGGTAATCCAAAACGATGAAGATATTCTTCCAGACGTAGCTCTCAACGTTGGCGTCTCTGATATTGTCGTAGGACTCGGCTTCCGTCCATTTGGTGAAGAAATCCGTCACCACTTCATGAATGGGTATGGGACGGAGACCGTCGAGAGCTCTTCTGCCGGGCAGTTGATGAAGGGGGCGTGGCGCTAACACTTGTCGTATTTTGTGACGTGATTATCGCAGTTGGTGGCCATGGTTTCCCAAAAGTACCCCTGCCTCTTAACCTTCCTTAAGAGCGATTTTCCGCCGAAGTGGTTTCCATATTCTCCTTCGTGCACTTCACTCAGCATGTGCTCGGATTCTTTCCTCCCGAGGCATCTTAGGTATAGCCGGTGAAGCTGCGTTTGTAAAACCTCTACTGCAACATGGCGTGTCTTGAGCTCCTTGTTTTGACTTTCCTCGCCTCTTGTCGGTCTTTGGGTAGGGTACCGTCGAGGATATACCTAGCGAAGGGGGTTCGCCAATCGTAGGCTTCACCATCACTGACCACGTCTCACTCTTCTTTAGTGACAGCTTCCTGATCGACATCCTCAATGTTGTGCAGTTTTGCGTCGTCGTGGGTATACCCGTCGATTCTTGCCTTCTTCTTTTTGGGGCCCTCCATTCTTAGGATGCTAGGTCTCCCAATTTCTTCCACTATGACAGTGCGCGGTGCCCCCACCTCGGTTGTCGATCCTAATCCCGCGAGAGCGTCGGCGAATATGTTATCTCCCCTCGTCACCTAGGTGAGGCTGAAGTGTGCGAATTTCTTGGAAAGGATTTCGGCGACCTAAGCATAAGCTTCCATTCTCTCGTCGTGTCGTTCGTACTTTCTGTTGACCTGATTAACCACTAACTGAGAATCCAAGAAAACTTCCATGCACTTGACTCCGATGGCTAGAGGTGATTCCATCCCAACAATGAGCGCTTTGTATTTTGCCTCGTTGTTCATGGCGCGGTAGCTAACCCGGCATGCTTTCTCCACGACTTCTCCCATTGGTGAGAGCAATCTGATTCCGATGCCCGACCCCTACAATGTGGCCGACCCGTCGATATTCAATCTCCAAATTTCGTCCTCATTGCTAAGCTCCGCCTCGTCGGTCGGGAGTTAAATCAAGAAATCTGCCAGCACCTGGGATTTCAGACTTGTTCGGATTCGGTACTCCACGTCGTATGCGCCTAGCCAGATTGACCACTTCGTCAGCCTCCCCGACTGGTTTGGGCTGTGGATGATGGATCGTATCGGCATCTTGGTCATAACAGAGTGAGCTTGGAAATGGTGTCTTAATTTGATCGATACTTCGAATGCGCCTAGGGCCAGGTTCTCCACCTATGGGTACTTTTTTTCTGCGTCGAGGAGCTTTCGACTGATATAAGAGATGGGCTTTTGCTCTCTATTATCCTCCCTGACCAGCACCCCGCTCACCGCCTCGTCTGACACTGCAACGTATAAGAACAGCGGTTCTCCTGGCGTCGGCTTGCCCATCACCGGTGGCGATGATAGGTAGGTCATGAGCTCTTGGAAAGCCTTTTCTCAGTCTTCGGTCCATTCGAACTTTTTTTTCTTTCGGAGCAGCTGGTAGAAGAGAAGGACCTTGTCCGTCGAGCGCGAGATAAACCTGTTTAAGGCCGCGATTCTTCTGGTTAGCTTCTTCAGTTCCCGCTTATTTCGAGGCGACGGCATGCCTTTGATGGCGTCGATCTGGTCATGGTCTGCTTTTATTACTCGTCGGGTAACTATGTAGCAGAGGAATTTCCCGGAGGCTACTCCGAAGTTGCACTTAGCGGGGTTGAGTTTCATCCCGTGTTGGTTGAGGATCTCGAAGCAATCCGCTAGGTGCTCTATATGCGCTGCTGCTTTAAGGGATTTTACCACCATGTCGTCGATGTAGACCTCCATCGTCTACCCAATTAGCCTGTTGAACATCTTGGTCACTAGCCGTTGATAGGTTGCTCCCGTATTTTTTAGCCCGAAGGGCATGACCTGTTGGATATATGTGTCCTTAAACAAGATATTTTATCCATTTGTAAAAGATTATGACAAGTCGTTGAATAAATATGATACTTATTATGATAATCTTATTATAGTTTCTGGTAGAGTAAAATAGAATGCTTGATCCTTAGTTCATAAAGGATGCAATTATGTATTATTATCACAACAGAGTCAATGTGAGGAAGAATTAATAATCATAATAAATGAACTTAAAATGTCTGTGACCTGATTAACTGGGTGGGAGCCCATTAATCGTATAAGGTCATTAATGTGACTAAGTGACAATCCTATTCTGGAAATTGCGTGTGAACTAAGGATTAACTTCCGTAACGGATGATACGTACGTGATAAAGACATTTAAAAAAATTTAAGATCATTTGGCAAGACTCATAAAACTGAAGTCTATGACAGACATCAGATAGTTTTATCAGTAGCGTGGCAAAAGTACCATATCTTGGTAACCGAAATTAACTGACAAATAAAGTAGAATTTGGATTTTCTGTCAACATGAAAGTTGTTCGAAATTAAATTCTAAGCGACTTTGCTTTTGGAACCGAGTCTTTTCGACGTACGGTTTGTGATTTAGAGAATTTCTAAGTTTGTGATCGTTTCGGTAAACTATGAAATTAAATCACATGTCACGAATTTAAATGATGGTGTGTCACCATGACATTTAAATGTGTGATAATGAGATCAGAGAATATTAATATAATTTAATTATTCGAATTTTATTATTAATGTATTATTAATAATTATTCAATAATTAATAGATTTATATTAATATGTAAATAATATATTTTTATATATTATAAAGGTAGAAATCGAATTGGGCCTTGGAATGTGGATCCATTCACATTCGAATGGATATACTTTGGTCTTTTCATAATTGTGGCAAAAGTACCAAATGTTTTGGTATTTGAGAAAACCCCTAAAATCAATTCAATCCATTGGATCGGTTATGATTTAATATCAACCGTTGGTTTAGGATATTGATGAATTCGAAATATCTAACTTGGTGACCAAGTTTCATTTTTTGAATTTGGATAATTAATTATATCTGTTAGATCGGTCTAAGATTTAATCTTTACCGTCGGATTGGAAATTAATTAATTATATATATTTATAATATTTTCGAATTATGGTTTATGGATTAATTCGAAATAGTTTTTATTAAATCTTTTAATATTTGATTTTATCCTAAACTAATTTGATCCATTAGATCGGTTTAAAGATTTATCTCAACCGTTGGATCTAGATAGTGATAATTCGAATTTTATTATATACATATATATATAATTTGAATTTATAAAGATAAGAAGATAAGATTGGATTTTTGATTTTATCCAAATCTTTCTTATTTAATTAAATCCCTAATTAATTATATCCATTGGATTTAGATAAGATTAAATCTGGACCATTGGATTGAGATAATTAATTATATTTAATATATTAAATTCGAAAATTAGGGAGGGAATTTCTCCAATTCGGTTACGGTCTGAGCCTATAAATAGGAGGCTCATTCTACACATTTTACACACCTCTCCCTAGAGAAAAATTCGAACTGTCCCTCTTCTTCAGGGTCTGCGAATTTTCTCTCTGATCTCTCTTTCTGGTTCGGCTTAAGAGACTTAGTTCTCCGGAACCTTAAAAAGAACCATCAGTTTAAATTTTGCGACGGAGTCCTGCCGGCGAAGCCCACGCTTCGGTACGAGGATTCCAGGAAAATATCCCGGAAGATCACGGGAGTTTCCCTCAGCACCGGCGGAGCCCTGCCCGATTCAGAACGCGCAGCCGGAAGTCATCATTAGAGGTACGGCCTTATGCATTGGGTTAATAAATGCAGCCATTTACTTCTTTCTATTTATTTTCTATAATGACTAGTTTATTAATAATGATTTATGAATATTAAATTACATAGTATTTATCAGATCTTGTTATATGGTTATTATCCGATATCCGGAACGTTGAATGGATAACAAGTTGTCCGCTTTAAAATAATTTTTTAAATGTTACCCGGACGGTTCGGAGGTATAAATCGTGAAAATTAACAAGGAATCCGAGACGTGATTCCCAACAATTGGTATCAGAGCCATGGTTCAAGGATAAATAATTACGTAATTTAATTATTGGGTTAAAGAATGAATTATTTGATGAATAAAATTAATTATTTAAAATTGAAATTTTGAATTTCTAGATATTTTAAATATTAATTTAAAATAAGAAAATTACCCGACCCGAAAATACGAACCGGGTAATGGGCCGGGCTGCCAAAAACAGCCCAACCCGTGGGTTAGGGTTCGCTTGCAGCGAACCCAGGTGGAGGCCGGGCTGGTTACCCAGCCTGTGGGCCTTATGCCCAGCCCGCAAAGGGAGTGCAGGGGGCTGCTGCCAACAGCCCGTGGGCCTCGCCTGGGCCTAGCAGCGAACCGAGCCTCGTGCCCTTGCCCGAGTACTCGGCCCAGCCCGATTCACAAGGGCTGGGCACATGCACTGATCCAAGTGCACATGGGCCCGGGTTTTAACCCGGAAAGCCCATGTGCAATTTTTAAATCGGATTATTAATTATTTTAAATGAAATAAAATATTTATGAATTAAAATTAATTATGTTTGATTAATTGATTTAAATTAAAATATGGATGTTATTTTTGGATAAATAACATTGTCTTATTTTAATAATTCATAAAATTAAATATGGATGTTATTTAATAATTAAATAACATTGTCTTATTTAATAAATTAAAATATGGATGATAATATTCGTATAATAATATCATTGTCTTATTTTAATTTTTCATAAATAATTATTAATGGGCATTAAAATGTTTAATGATAATTCTTAGAGAATAAGTATCATTAACATAAAATTATAAATATTCATCATAGATATAATTTGTTATAACCTATTTTCATAACAATCAAACATAGTGTCTATGTTTAGATCATTATTAATATGTCTATATAGGATAGATATAAATAATAAAGAGTAAATGTAAAAGTGTTTATTATAAGTCGAAAAAATTTCAACCGTACAATCTTGCCTAAGGAAGAGGGAATCAAAAGTGGGGCCGGTTCACCATCCACTTCTAGGTGACCGGTTAGGACCCCTCCCATCGACCTGGAGGGCATACGGATTGATCTATCACTACCGACGAAATAATAAATACATTTCTAGAGCTTATTTAAAATTACGTGTCTTAATAAATTGAGCCAAAATATAAACTTTTAATGTGTCATTAATAGACAGTTTATATAATAAGTTTTATAACTTAGAGATTAAAAATGTTATTTCCTATAAACAATAGCAAGCATAGAATAAAACAAAGGTCTCCATTATTACTGTCACAACGTCTGCTGACCACACCGCCTCGAGCCGCCCTAGTGTGTTCATTCCCCAAGGAAGGTGTGCTTGTGGAAGGTTTGAAACCGTGATAGTTCCAAAAGAATATGGGGATGGAGGAATCTTGGAAATGGACCGCGAGTCACCCTAGTGTGACCATTCCCCAAGGACGACGTTTCCAAGAGGATCTCGAGAACAAAAAATAATGGGTTAAGCTTGCACGGAAGTTGGTGCTTCCCGACCGTCTATGGTGATAGTTAATAATCATAGAGAAATTTGGTGGTTCTTGTTATGAATATTAATTAAGTTTATGACTAAAACTTAGTTTAACCAAACTACACAGTTGATACCGCGAGTCACCCTAGAGTGACTATGCCACTAAGGACGGCAACGACGTGTACAGTCGGTTAAATTATCACGAAATAGTTAAAGGGTTTATTTAACGTTTTCCCAGAACATGTTTGCATCATGTAACTATTTTAAACAAAAAAAAATAAAAAAAAAAACATTCTACCTATAATAAATTTTAATAAGTTTCTTTTTCAATGTCAGTCTAAAATGTCGAATCCCATCATGTCACTGCTTTCGAACAACACTCTCGCCGGGAGTAACTTTCCAAAATGGAAGAGCAATATAAATATTGTCTTGATCAGTGAAAACATACGCTTTGTTCTCACTGATGAATGTCCCCCTGCACCAGCTCCTAATAGCGCCAGAGGTGTGAAGGAACTCTATGACTCTTGGGTCCATGTTGTTGGGAATCACGTCACTAATTCCTTGAATATTATCACGAATATAGCCTCCGAACCGTCCGGGTAACATTTAAAAAATTAATTTAAAGCGGAATAACTTGTTATCCGTTCAACGGTCCGGATATCGGATAATAACCATTTCACAAGATCGATAAATATTATGTAATTTAATATTCATATATCATTATTAATAATCTAGTCATAATAGGAAATAAATAGAAAGCAGTAAATGGTTGCATTTATTAACCCAATGCATAAGGCCGTACCTCAATTGACGACTTCCGGCTGCGCGTTCTGAATCGGGCAGGGCTCCGCCAGTGCTGAGGGAAACTCCCGTGATCTTCCGGGATATTCTCCTGGAATCCTCGTACCGAAGCGTGGGCTTCGCCGGCAGGACTCCGTCACAAAATTTTAACTGATGGTTCTTTTTAAGTTTCCGGAGAAATAGTCTCCTAAACCGAACCAGAAAAGAGAGATCAAAGAGAAAATTCGCAGACCCTGAGGGAGAGGGAGAGTTCGAATTTTTCTCTGGGGAAAGGTGTGTAAAATGTGTAGAATGAGCCTCCTATTTATAGGCTCAAACCGTAACCGAATTGGAGAAACTCCCTCCCTAAAATTCGAATTCTATATATTAAATATAATTAATTATCTTAATCCAATGGTCCAGATTTAATCTCATCTAAATCCAATGGATATAATTAATTAGGGATTTAATTAAATAAGAAAGATTTGGATAAATCAAAAATCCAATCTTATCTTCTTATCTTTATTAAATTCGAATTATCATATATATTTATATTAAAATTCGAATTATCATTATCTAGATCCAACGGTTGAGATAAATATTTAAACCGATCTAATGGATCAAATTAGTTTAGGATAAAATCAAATATAAAAAGATTTATTAAAAAACAATTTTGATTTTATCCTTAACCTATAATTCAAAAATTATATAAATATATATAATTAATTAATTTCCAATCCTACGGTAAAGATTAAATCTTAGACCGATCTAACGGATATAATTAATTAACCAAATTCGAAAAATGAAACTTGGTTACCAAGTTATTAAATTCGAATTTATCAATATCCTAATCCAACAGTTGATATTAAATCATAACCGATCCAATGGATTAAATTGATTTTAAGGATTTGCCAAGATACCAAAACATTTGGTACTTATGCTGCAAATATGGAAAGACCAAATCATATTATTCGAATTGCCTAGGGTTTCATATTATGAAACCCTAATTCGAATTTACACATATAAAGATATATATAAATATATATTTTTATTTATTAATATAAATCTATTAATTATTAATTAATTATTAATAACATATTAATAATTAAATCCAAATAATTAAATTATATTAATATTTCCTGATCTCAATATCACACATTAAAATTTCATGGTGCCACACCATCATTTAAATTCGTGACATGTGATTTAATTTCAAAGTTTATCGAACCGATCATAAACTTAGAAAATCCATAAATCATTAACCGTAAGTCGAAATGACTCGGTTCAAAAAGCAAAGTTGCTTAGAATTTAATTTAAAACAACATGGTGCTGATAGAAAATCTAAATTCTAACTTTCTTTTATCAGTTAATTTCGTGTACCAAAATATGGTACTTTTGCCACGCTAACGATAAAACTATCTGACGTCTGCCACAGACCTTTCAGTTTTATAAGTCAAGCCAAATGATTAAACATTATCCAGAATGTATTTTAATCACGTACGTATCATCCGTTACGGAGCTATCCTGGGGACCATGGACCCGTATCACTTAAGCTCCAACGAACTGCTAGTTGTTCGTCAAACCTCGAAGTGATTCCACTATAGACCCGAGGCTGCACTCTTTAGTGATACGGTATATATTATTCCCTTTATACCAGCAGGGTGTCCATTGATACAATCAAATTCGAGTTATTGATCTTTCACTTGATGATCCACACACGAGCAGGCGGTTTCTACCGTTATGCCCCTCATTGCATTTTCATCCTTGACTCAGTCAGTAATATTATGAGTGACCCACTTATGGTTTCGATTCATAAGTTGCGCACGGGTACCTCTCACTTCTCACCACCGACAATCAAGGGAATCATCATCACTCTGAAGAGAGCTGTGTGATGCCCATGTCTATGACCAAGCTACCCTTACTGCTGACTATCATGTTCCCAAAATAATAGTGTTGGGAACGGTGGTAATATTTCGTGTTCTTTAACGGTTAAATCAAATAACAATCAAGCCAGCAGCTTGGACTCAAGATCACTCAGGACTTAGATCGAATATCCATTTGATCATCTACTAGTGACTCAACTCCAAGTTATCAGTGACGGTCTTATATGATAACTTCCGGAGTTTAATTCAGGTCCAGTCCAGTATGAAGACACTTCATACTTAATGCTCTTCTAGTGAGTGTGACACACACAAAATCCAGAATAGGATTGTCACTTAGTCACATTAATGACCTTATACGATTAATGGGCTCTCACCCAGTTGATCAGGTCGCGGACATTTTAAGTTCATTTATTATGATTATTAATTCTTCCTCACATTGACTCTGTTGTGATAATAATAACATAATTGCATCCTTTAAGAACTAAGGAATCAAACATTCTATTTTACTCTACCAGAAACTATAATAAGATTATCATAATAAGCATCATCTTTATTCAACGACTTGTCATAATCTTTTACAAATTGATAAAATATCTTGTTTAAGGACACATATGTCCAACAATCTCCCACTTGTACTTAAAGAAGATGAACTATGTCTTTCAGACCCATACTTTCCAGATGCCTCCTGAATATTTTCTCTGGCAACGTCTTGGTGAATGGATCAGCCAGATTGTCTTCCGAAGCTATTTTCACAACCCTCACGTCGCCACGACGCACTATTTCTCTTATGAGATGGTATTTGCGTTCTATATATTTTGCCTTGTTATGGTCTCTGGGCTCTTTAGAATTTGCCACCGCACCACTGTTGTCACAGTATAGTGTTTGGGGCCCATCTACATCTGGAACAACTCCGAGCTCTATGTAGAAATTCTTTAGCCAAACTGATTCTTTGGCTACCTCACAGGCTGCCACGTATTCAGCTTCCATTGTGGAATCTGCTATACAGGATTGCTTTACGCTTCTCCAGAATATCGCTCCACCAGCAAGGGTGTACACTGCTCCTGACGTCGATTTTCTCGCGTCTCTATCAGACATAAAGTCTGAATCAGTGTATCCTAGTGGATTCAGTTCTGATCCTGAAAACACTAACATATAGTTTCTCGTTCTCCGAAGATACTTGAGAATGTTCTTCACTGCTGTCCAGTGAGCCATACCAGGGTTGGATTGGTATCTGCTAACAATTCCCACAGCGTAACAGATGTCTGGCCTAGTACACTGCATAGCGTACATCAGACTTCCCACTGCTGAAGCATAGGGTATTCGCCTCATCACATCTTGCTCTTCCGGAGAAGTTGGGCATTGTTTCCTGCTGAGGAACACTCCATGTCTGGTCGGTAAATTACCTCCCTTGGAGTTTGCCATCGCAAAACGTTCAAGCACCTTATCAATGTAAGCTGCTTGAGATAAGGCCAGAAGCCTGTTGTTGCGATCCCTGAAAATACGGATCCCAAGAACATAACTGGCTTCTCCCATGTCCTTCATTTGGAACTGCGTAGATAGCCACGCCTTTACGTCCGATAATTTCTTCACACTGTTTCCAGTGAGAAGAATATCGTCGACGTACAGAACAAGAAAAATTTCCACAGTTTCGTCATTGAGTTTATAGATGCAGGCCTCAGTGACGTTTTGAATGAATCCATAGGTTTTGATGGTTTCATCGAACCTTAGATTCCAGGATCTGGAAGCTTGCTCCAATCCATAGATGGATTTGAGTAATCTGCAAACCTTCCCTTCTTGACCATGTTGCACGAACCCTTCTGGTTGGTCCATATAGATGTTTTCGTCAATGTACCCGTTCAGGAAGGCGGTTTTGACGTCCATCTGCCAAATCTCGTAATTGAGACTACAGGCTATGGCCATGAGAATCCGATGGACTTGTACTTAGCGACTGGAGCGAAGGTCTCATCGAAATCAATACCTTCCCTCTGGGTAAAACCCTTTGCCACTAGTCTAGCCTTGAAGGTTTCAACCTTCCCGTCCACTCCTCTCTTTCGCTTGTATACCCACTTACAGCCAATGGTTTTGAAACCATCCGGTAAGTCTACAAGTTCCCAGACTTCATTAGAATCCATTGATTCTATTTCTTGGTTCATGGCTTCCTGCCATTCTCCCTTATCAGGATCAACCATAGCTTGCTTGTAGCCTATGGGATCTTCAACACTAGTGTCTGTAACAGCTAGGTGAAATTCCAACTGGGTGTGCTCGTAGCGTTCAACAGGTCTTTTGAACCTCCCACTACGTCTGAGTACCCCTTGGTTCTGATTTGGGACCGTGGTTTCTGCTATATCTTCGACAACAGGCACTGTTGGAGATATTATGACCTTGTCACCTGACAGCTCCTCGAGTACAACTTTACTTCGAGGTTTGAAGTTTGTCATATAATCTTGCTCTAGAAAAGTAGCATTTGTAGAGACAAATACTTTCTTACTTTCTGGACTATAAATCAAACCTCCCTTAGTCTCTTTGGAATATCCTACAAACAGACAAACTTCCGTTCGTGATTCCAATTTATTCTTGTTTCCAGTCCGCACATGTGCAGGACATCCCCAAATTCTGTAATGTCGCAGATTTGGTATTCTGCCATTCCATAATTCGACGGGCGTTTTAGAAACAGACTTTGACGGCACAACATTTAGAATGTTCGTAGCCGTCAACAAAGCATATCCCCAGAAAGAATTGGGTAGCGATGAATAACTTAACATTGACCTTACCATTTCCAGTAGGGTCCTATTTCTCCTTTCTGCAACACCATTTTGTTCTGGTGTGCCAGGAGCAGTTAGTTGAGATGTTATACCTTTCTCGATCAAGAGATCGCAAAACTCGTGATCTAGGTATTCTCCTCCTCGATCAGATCGAAGAGACTTCAATGATAGTCCTAGTTGATTCTCAGCCTCTGCCAGAAATTCTCTGAACTTACCCAAGGTTTCAGATTTCTTAGCCATGAGATAAACGTAACCATATCTTGAATAATCGTTAATGAAAGTGACAAAGTATTAAATTCCTCCCCTTCCTTGTATGTTCATGGGACCACATACATCAGAATGGACGAGTTCTAATGGTTTAGTGGCTCTTTGACCTTTTACCGAAAAAGGTCTTTTAGTCATTTTAGCCTCTATACAGGATTCGCAAACAGGCAAAGAACCGATTGTTAGTTCTTTAAGGGGTCCATCCTTTACCAGCCTGTTTATCCTGTCTAGATTAATATGACCCAATCTTAAATGCCACAGGTACGTTTGAACATCATTGTCAATCTTGGGTTTCTTGACTAACTTTGGCATTGCCAATTTAAACATCTCAGTATTCATGCAGCTACCATAATCTGGTCTTAGGATGTATAATCCATTTTCTGCTTTTGCAGTGCAAATATATACTCCATCCTTTGTGATGACCCAATGGGATCCACGAAAGTTTAGAGTATATCCTTGTTTGTACAACAGATAAGCAGAAAGTATATTTCTGCAGACATTTGGATAATAGTACACATTATCAACAAATAAATACTTATTTCCAAATGTCAGTCGCAAATTTCCTACTGCTTTTGCTTGTAGGAATTCCCTGTTTCCTACTTTTAAAGTTGGTCCTTCATTTATCTCTTCCAATTTGTCAAGAGACTGAAGAGAATTGCACGCATGATCGTTTGCTCCTGAATCCAAGATCCAGTTGAAGGATGAGTTGTCCACGAAACATGATTCTAATGTTGAACGATCAACATTACTTGTACTCCCAATCTGGAAGAATTCTTCCTGGTTTCCATCAATTCTCTTCCTCTTGTTTAGAGAGCTTATAGCATTCTGATCTGCCATTCCAAGTTTTTCCGAAGATCCACTCATGGCCAGCTTGCTTAGGGATTTTGTGACTTTTACCAGATTGCTTTGATTTTGAGACCTCAGCGTCATGGCAGACTTTTCCATTTCTTGTTTGTCGAAGGACATTTTACTGGCATTGAAAAAGAAACTTATTAAACTTTATTATAGGAAGAATGTTTAGAAAAATATTTTATTTGAAATAGATACATGATGCAAACATGTTCTGGGAAAACGTTAAATAAACCCTTTAACTATTTCGTGATAATTTAACCGACTGTACACGTCGTTGCCGTCCTTAGTGGCATGGTCACTCTAGGGTGACTCGCGGTATCAACCGTGTAGTTTGGTTAAACTAAGTTTTAGTCATAAACTTAATTAATATTCATAACAAGAACCACCAAGTTCTCTATGATTATTAACTATCACCATAGACGGTCGGGAAGCACCAACTTCCGTGCAAGCTTAACCCATTATTTTTGGTTCTCGGGATCCTCTTGGAAATGTCGTCCTTAGGGAATGGTCACTCTAGGGTGACTCGCGGTCCATTTCCAAGATTCCTCCGTCCCCATATTCTTTTGGAACTATCACGGTGTCAAACCTTCCACAAGCACACCTTCCTTAGGGAATGGACACACTAGGGTGACTCGAGGCGGTGTGGTTAGCAGACCTTGTGATAGTAATAATGGAGACCTTTGTTTTATTCTATACTTGCCATTTTTTTTAGGAAATAACGTTTTTAATTTCTAAGTTAAAAAACTTATTATATAAACTGTCTATTAATGACACATTAAAAGTTTATATTTTGGCTTTATTTATTACGACACGTAATTTTAAATAAGCCTTAAAAATGTGTTTATTATTTCGTCGGTAGTGATAGATCAAACTGTACGCTCTCCAGGTCGATGGGAGGGGTCCTAACCGGTCACCCAGAAGTGGATGGTGAACCGGCCCCATTAGTCACATTAATGACCTTATACGATTAATGGGCTCCCACCCAGTTGATCAGGTCGCGGACATTTTAAGTTCATTTATTATGATTATTAATTCTTCCTCACATTTACTCTGTTGTGATAATAATAACATAATTGCATCCTTTATGAACTAAGGAATCAAACATTCTATTTTACTCTACCAGAAACTATAATAAGATTATCATAATAAGCATCATCTTTATTCAACGACTTGTCATAATCTTTTACAAATGGATAAAATATCTTGTTTAAGGACACATATGTCCAACACATGCAAACAATCGTGCTAAAGCATATATGCTGGCTAGCATGTCTGATTCACTGAGAGTCAAGCTAGAGGAAAAGGACGCTGCTTATGAGATCATGGAATCTCTCCAAGGAATGTATGGAAAGCAGTCTCAGCAAGCTCAACATGAAGCGACTCGTCGCTACATGAATGCCAAAATGAAACCAGGGACATATGTTCGTGACCACGTTATGAGCATGACCAACTGGTTTAATGAGGCTGAGTTGCATTGGGCCGTGGTGGATGAGAAATCTCATATCAGCATTATTCTTAATTCGCTGTCACCTGAGTTTGTTCCATTCACCAGCAACTACATTATGAACAAACTGAAATATGGTTTAACACAGCTGATTAATGAGTGCAAACCTTGAGGACATCTCGGGTTTGGTGAAGAAAAAGTCTGAATTGAATATAGCATTCAATAAAAGATCTTCATCTAAGAACCCGAGAATGAAGAAAAGGCCCGGTCCTAAGAAAAAGTGGGGGAGGAATTTCCAGCCGAAGACTGCAGACAAGAAAGCCGCTGAGAGAGGAAGATGCTTCCTTTGCAAGGAAAAGGGACATTGGAAAAGAGATTGTCCCAAATTCCAAAATGAAAAGAAGAACGAAACTGGTGAGTGTCTCACCCGATAAGTTTCCAACACACATTTGTTTTAGAAAGTCTTTATCTCCAAAGATCTAAAACTGAAATATGTGATATTCTTTGTTTTCAGCAGCAGCTAAGGAGTGATTGTCTGTAGTCATCCGAGAGTCTCGGAGATCCTATTCGGCAGCAGAGGAAGAGACTCAATTTCTTTTATTTATTTACTCAATTCTTGTAAGGATCTAAGTTGAATGGTGATTTGAAAACCCTTCGACCTTTTTTTTTAACAATATTAAGTTTTATTTAATAAAGTTTTATTTTGATCCTATAAAATTTTGAGTATATTTGTGAGCTCTTCATCGATAGATAAACCTTGACATGCCATTAGCATTAACTTGCTTAAATGAAAAAGGTTGATATCTAAACATGGTAATAAGTTTGCTATGATGGAAATCTTAAGACAATTGGTAAATTAATTACCATGCTGCTTTGTGACAAAGTCACAACAACGACAACGTGGCTGTTGTCGAAGAGAGTGCGGAAACCACGGTCCCAAATCAGAACCAAGGGGTACTCAGATGTAGTGGGAGGTTCAAAAGACCGGTCGAGCGCTACAAGCACACCCGGTAGGAATTTCACCTAGCTGTTACAAACACTAGTCTTGAAGATCCCTTAGGCTATGAGCAAGCTATGATGGATCCTGATAAGAGAGAATGGCAGGAAGCCATGAACCAAGAAATAGAATCAATGGATTCTAATGAAGTCTGGGAACTTGTAGAATTACCGGATGGCTTCAAAACCATTGGTTGTAAGTGGGTATACAAGCGAAAGAGAGGAGTGGACGCGAAGGTTGAAACATTCAAGGCTAGACTAGTGGCTAAGGGTTTTACCCAGAGGGAAGGTATTGATTTCGATGAGACCTTCGCTCCAGTCGCTAAGTATAAGTCCATCCGGATTCTCATGGCCATAGCCTGTAGTCTCAATTACGAGATTTGGCAGATGGACGTCAAAACCGCCTTCCTGAATGGGTACATTGACGAAAACATCTATATGGACCAACCAGAAGGGTTCGTGCAGAAGGGTCAAGAAGGGAAAGTTTGCAGACTTCTTAAATCCATTTATGGATTGAAGCAAGCTTCCAGATCCTGGAATCTAAGGTTTGATGAGACCATCAAAACCTATGGATTCATACAGAACATCACTGAGGCCTGCATATACAAACTCAATGATGAAACCGTGGAGACATTCCTTGTTCTATACGTCGACGATATTCTTCTCATTGGAAACAGTGTGAATAAGGCTATTGGACATGAAAGCGTGGGTATCTACGCAATTCCAAATGAAGGACATGGGAGAAGCCAGCTATGTTCTTGGGATCCGTAGCTTTAGGGATTGCAACAACAGGCTTCTAGCCTTATCAAAAGCACCTTACATTGATAAGGTGCTTGATCGTTTTGCAATGGCAAACTCCAAGGGAGGTAATTTACTGACCAGGCATGGAGTATTCCTTAACAGGAAACAGTGCCCCACTTCTCCGGAAGAGCAAAATGGAGTATTCCATATGTGTCCTTAAACAAGATATTTTATCCATTTGTAAAAGATTATGACAAGTCGTTGAATAAAGATGATGCTTATTATGATAATCTTATTATAGTTTCTGGTAGAGTAAAATAGAATGTTTGATCCTTAGTTCATAAAGGATGCAATTATGTATTATTATAACAACAGAGTCAATGTGAGGAAGAATTAATAATCATAATAAATGAACTTAAAATGTCTGTGACCTGATTAACTTGGTGGGAGCCCATTAATCGTATAAGGTCATTAATGTGACTAAGTGACAATCCTATTCTGGATTTTGTGTGTGTCACACTCACTAGAAGTGCATTAAGTATGAAGTGTCTTCATACTGGACTGGACCTGGCTTAAACTCCGGAAGTTATCATATAAGACCGTCACTGATAACTTGAAATTGAGTCACAAGTAGATGATCAAATGGATATTCGATCTAAATCCTGAGTGATCTTGAGTCTGAGCTGCTGGCTTGATGGTTCTTTGATTTAACCGTTAAAGAAAACAATATATTACCGTCGTTCCCAACACTATTATTTTGGGAGCATGATAGTCAGCAGTAAGGGTAGCTTGGTCATAGACATGGGCATCACACAGCTCTCTTCAGAGTCATGATGATTCCCTTGATTGTCGGTGGTGAGAAGTGAGAGGTACCCGTGCGCAACTTATGAATCGAAACCATAAGTGGGTTACTCATAATATTACTGACTGAGTCAAGGATGAAAATGCAATGAGGGGCATAACGGTAGAAACCGCCTGCTCGTGTGTGGATCATCAAGTGAAAGATCAATAACCCGAATTTGATTGTATCAATGGACACCCTGCTGTAATAAAGGGAATAATATATATTGTATCACTAAAGAGTGCAGCCTCGGGTTTATAGTTGAATAACACCGAGGTTTGACGAACACCCTAGCAGTTCATTGGAGCTTAAGTGATACGGGTCCATGGTCCCCAGGATAGCTCCGTAACGGATGATACGTACGTGATAAAGACATTTGAAATGTTTTTAAGATAATTTGGCAAGACTCATAAAACTGAAGTCTATGACAGACATCAGATAGTTTTATCAGTAGCGTGGCAAAAGTACCATATCTTGGTAACCGAAATTAACTGACAAAATAAAGTAGAATTTGGATTTTTTGTCAACATGAAAGTTGTTCGAAATTAAATTTTGAGCGACTTTTCTTTTGGAACCGAGTCATTTAGACGTACGGTTTGTGATTTAGAGAATTTCTAAGTTTGTGATCGTTTCGGTAAACTATGAAATTAAATCACATGTCACGAATTTAAATGATGGTGTGTCACCATGACATTTAAATGTGTGATAATGAGATCAGAGAATATTAATATAATTTAATTATTCGAATTTTATTATTAATGTATTATTAATAATTATTCAATAATTAATAGATTTATATTAATATGTAAATAATATATTTTTATATATTATAAAGGTAGAAATCGAATTGGGCCTTGGAATGTGGATCCATTCACATTCGAATGGATAGACTTTGGTCTTTTCATAATTGTGGCAAAAGTACCAAATGTTTTGGTATTTGAGAAAACCCCTAAAATCAATTCAATCCATTGGATCGGTTATGATTTAATATCAACTGTTGGATTAGGATATTGATGAATTCGAAATATCTAACTTGGTGACCAAGTTTCATTTTTCGAATTTGGATAATTAATTATATCTGTTAGATCGGTCTAAGATTTAATCTTTACTGTCGGATTGGAAATTATTTAATTATATATATTTATATTATTTTCGAATTATGGTTTGTGGATTAATTCGAAATAGTTTTTATTAAATCTTTTAATATTTGATTTTATCCTAAACTAATTTGATCCATTAGATCGGTTTAAAGATTTATATCAACCGTTGGATCTAGATAATGATAATTCGAATTTTAATATATACATATATATATAATTCGAATTTATAAAGATAAGAAGATAAGATTGGATTTTTTATTTTATCCAAATCTTTATTATTTAATTAAATCCCTAATTAATTATATCCATTGGATTTAGATAAGATTAAATCTGGACCATTGGATTGAGATAATTAATTATATTTAATATATTAAATTCGAAAATTAGGGAGGGAATTTCCGATCCGGCGCCAGCTTCCTCATCTTCTGCTTAACCGGCTGATGGGTTGGGTCAGCGTTGAGCCGATGGGACATGACCGACGGGTCTACTCCTAGCATGTCCTCGTGGGACCATGCGAAGCAGCTTTGATTCTTTTTCAGAAATTCAACTAGCTGTCTCTTGATATCTGGGTCGAGCCTCGCCCCTTTACCGACAGTTCAAGTTTGCTTCGTGTCGTCGATGCAAACTTGCTCCACTTCCTTTATCCGTGGTCTCCTCTCCTGGTACTTCTGCTCTCTTGCTTCGCCTGTTCCGATGCTCCTGCTACCGCCTGCTTCTCGTACCGCCGAATCGACGGCTGGTGGCGGTTATTGCTATAACCGTTCTTTCTTATTTTCTTCTTCTTGTGTCGTCGTCCTATAGCTCATTAGGTAACAAGTTCGGTAAGTGTCCGTATTTCCCTTGATCTCTTCTACCTTTCCTTCTTTCCCGGGGAATTCAATGCTCTGGTGGTACGTCGATGTGACTGCTCTCATGGAGTGTATCCATGGTCGTTAGAGGATCATATTAAAGATCGACAGACAATCTAATACCATCAGCGTCGTCATTTTGTTGATGCTCCCCGCGCTTATCGGCAACCTGACCATTCCCAACGATGTCGCTACGTCTTCGTTGAACCCCGAGACGCTTCTTGGTTTGCCCTGGATCTTCATTTCTTCTATGTCCATTCTTTTCAGTGTGTCATAGAAGATGACATCTACAGAGCTCCCGTTGTCGACTAGTATTCTGCAGACATCATAATTTTCGACGCCCAATGACAGCACTAGCACGTCGTCATGAGGATGGCCGCACGCATCGTCTTCGACGAAGGCTATCTCCATGCCGACGCTGCTCATAGCTGCATCTCTCCAGTTGTGATCCTTCGCCCTCCTCTGATAGGCCTTGATGCTGTTGACAGAGTCGTCGCACAGATATGACCCTCCGATGATCATCTCAATTCTCTTCCTCATCTTCGATGTTTCGTCGCTGCCGTGTTCTCGCCCCTCTTGTTGGACCATCGTCTGCTTGGCGGGGGGCTTTCTCCTTTGCCAGGTGTTTCCCTCTCTGTTTATTTGTTGCGGCTCTTCTAGTGGGGGTTGATGTCGACCGTCTTGTCGTGGCTCGTAAGGATCGTCTAGGTCCATTCCCTGCATTTCTCCCCTCGCCCATCTCTCCACGAGCCTCCTCTTTAGCGTGGCGCAGTCCTCGGTGGAATGTCCTTTCGTTATGTGGAAGCTGCAGAATTTGTTTGAGTCTCTGGGCCATGTTCTTTGCCCTTGCTCTCCTTCTGTCGGCTCTCGCCTTTCTTCGACGTTGTAAACCATCTGTCTTTGACCCTCTCGACCGCACGGCTGGCCTAGAACCTTTCTTCCTTCCTCTTCTCTCTTCGCCTTAACCGGGGGAATGTCCCTACAGTCCTTATTTTTCTTCTTCTCCTGTGATTTTCCTTTGCCCTTCGATCCATACTTCTTGCCCAATTCTGCCTTCTCTTCCTCTATCTGCATAAAAAATTGACGCCTTGTGGAGGGTGTCTTCGATCATCAACGGGCGCGCCTTAATCAGCTCCTTTCGGAATGGCGTGTCAAACCACAAGCTATGCTTCAAGGCCTGGATCGCGACGTTGTCATCTAACCCGGATACCCGGGCCATGACGTCTTTGAATCTTCCGACAAACTTCCGAAGGGCTTCTCCTTCTCCCTGCTCTAGAAACCATGGATCAATCACACTCACCTCATTCTGTACGAACATCGAATAATGTCGTAGGAAATGGGAGACGAATTGTTCGAAACAGCTGACTGAGTTGAAGGGGAGTCTGGCGAACCATTCCAAGGGTGGTCCTTGCAAGATATCGACGAACAAGTGGCACATAATGGCTTCTCGCTCTGGGCCTCGCATGTTTACTCATCCCGTCGCGATTTTGAATGCCTTCACGTGGGCGTTGGGGTCTGTGGCTCCTTTGTACGCCATCGGTCTGATCTTAGGCATCTTGTCAATCCGGATGCTGTTGACGAGCGGTGAGAAAGGTGTGTACCTGACTCGTCGACGAGTCTGTCGATCTCCAGGGCTACGCTCATCGCTTTGTGCATCTACGAGGTCACATAACCCATCTTCGAAGTCAACTCCTAGAGTGCTCAGTTGACGCGCTCCTGCATCCTTGCTTCTGCGGCCGTCGTCATTGTTCCCTGTTGGCGGTGTTCCTGTACTGGGTGATGTAAGGGAGGTGATGTCCCGGCATTCTTGCGTTGGGATCTCTCCTCATTCTCCTGTCGCAATGCGCCGTCAGAAGAAGGGAAGAGGACTCGGTTTAGTCCAAGTTGTGCGGATGCCAAGCCTTCTGTCCGCCTCTTGGAATCTTCCTCTCTCAGAGCTGATGTCCTCGCGACTAGACTATGCAGGGATTGTCTCCTTACATAAGCGGTGTGGTCCAGAAGATCAGTGAGCTGTTGGTTCCGCGCGATTGCTGCTGTGAGTTGTCGATGGAGCTCCTCAATTGTGACCTGGTTGCGTTCCACGTTGTTGGGCGAGGTCGTCACTACCTGCTCCTCAACGTGCTCACGGTTGTCATTGTTGGTCGCCATTCTTCCAATCGCCTAGCTATGCGATAGAAAGAAACTGAGCCCCTTTGTGGGCGCCAAACTGTTGAGGGCGGCTGGGTAAATCAGTCGGGGGCGGGGGTCGGCTTCCATCGGGGAACGTCCCACACCAGCACGGTGGGCAGCCTCGAGCTGTTGGGGCCGAAGGTGTTGAAGTGCATCCGCACGAATAAGTATCGGTCGGACCACCCTGAGTCCTTAGAGGGCATATCCGAAAGGAGGTGCTCCCGAAAGCGATGCGACATGAGAAACCTCCCCAAGTTTCGAAGGTTGCGCAAAACATAGAAAAGCCGTATGAGATCCTCGAGGGTGACCTGTTGCCGCTCCTCGCAAGCAATGACTAAGGTGCAAAGCAAGCACCGGAGCACATTTGGACCAACTTGGGTGATCAGAAGTTTGTGGGCATACAGATATGCCAAGATTAGGTTGGGGAGGGGAAGATAAAGACCGACTTCGCGAAAGAAGGTCTCGTACATACAGACCCACCCCGGCGGAGCATGCTCAACAAGCTCGCCCTTGACCGGAAGGCACACCGAAACATTTTGCCTCAGAAAATGCCTCTTCACTAACTTGTCCAGGGCCCCCTGTGACATGGTGTTTTCCAGCGAACTGGTCAGGAACACGCTGGCAGGCGGAGGAGCCATGGAAAGAAGAGACCGGTGACCGGGAGAGACGGGAATATAAGAGCGAAAGGCTCACTGGAAATCAAACGGGAAGAAGGCTGAGAGAGAGAGTCGGTCCGGCGATTGAAGAGAAATGAGGGGAAAATGGAGAACAAAGGGGCAATATAAAGGAGGATGAAGAAAGGGAATGCGAAGGGCGCAATCTGATCCAACAGACCAGAAACAAAGGCGTCGAGTGAAGCAACGGCCAGGATGAAGAGTCTTTACGACTCCCCAGGCATATTCGAGTATGACATGACGTGTCATAATGAGGCGTAAGGGCGTTTCACCTGCCCAAGGCTGGCACGGCCTACGAAGTGACTTGAGCCAGGCCTATTGACTGAGGGATGTCAGAAGTTAAAGGGCCTTCACCAGAGAGCCCTCGACAAAGAGTCCTCGGCAGAAAGTCATCGCCAATAGAGCCCTCGATAGAAAACTCTCAACGGAGAGTCCTCGGCAGAAAGTCATCGCCAAGAGAGCCCTCGACAGAGAACAATCGACGGAGAGTCCTCGACAGAGAGTCCTCGGTAGAAAATCATCGCCAAGAGAGCCCTCGACAAAGAGCCCTCAAAAGAGAACTCTCGACGGAGAGTCCTCGACAGAGAGCCCTACCAAGAGAGCCATCGACAAAGAACTCTCGACGAAGAGTCCTCGACAAGAGAGCCCTCGGTAGAAAGTCATCGCTGAGAGAGCCCTCGACAGAGGGCCCTCAACGGAAAATCCTCGTTAAAGACCTCCCACCAGAAACCTTTGTCTTTTAGCAGCGGCAGTCCCCGTAAGGACAGACGTGACGGAAGGAACAAGTCAGGATCGTCGTCTCTATTAAGGGGTCTTCATCGGTTCAAGAGTTGTCTTCAATTTTACCAAGTGACCAGCACTTGATAAAATGGGGGACTGACTGTTAAGGTCGGATCCGGTCGGATCCCCTCAACCAATAGAAGTAGCACTTGCTATTCCTCTGAAGGAGCGATGGGATGCAATAAGTCGAGGAGAAAGGAAACAAGTTTCGATGAGGGAAGAAAGGGAGAGCAAGACAAGAGGCATCGACGACACAAGCGAGGACCCAAGAGAAGAAACGACATCTAATTGCACCCGAAGAGGCTCCGACACGACGAGAGGCACCGACGGCACTGATTGACATTCGATGGGACAAGCATTTAATCCGGCCATACCTAGCCTCACCTACCCACATCGGTAATAACCCCAGTCGTCTTAAATCACGCAAAAGATAGGTGTACCATGCTTCCGCCAGCTATATGAGGGAATGGGCTGATGGGACCCCAATTTAGGCGGGAAAACTAACTTGTTGGAGGGAAATAGAGTCTATAAAGGGGAGGAAAATCCTCATTAGAAGGGGTTCGAAAAAGGGAGGGAGAAACAATACTTGTAAGCTCATCAACCACGATATTATCAATACAAATCACCATTTTCTCCTAGCTAATAAACGGAAGGAACCGAGCTCTTTATTTAAGAACAAGAGAAATCTTGTGATTGTTGAGTGTCCGAAACGCCCTCAACAGTCACCATAGATTACGTTTCAAGACTTCCTCGATCACGGGGTGGGCATGAAGTCACTTCGCCTCAAAGTATTTTAGCAAAAAGAAATGGAACATAATAGCATTTTAGAAAAATAAATGGAACATAATTACATTTTAGAAAAGCTTTCCACCCTCAAACAAATGGAACATAATTACATTTTAGCAAAGCTTTCCACCCTCAAACAAATGGCCAATCAAAGCGAGTAATTCGATTTTATCAGACATGCTTCGAGCATGCGCCTTAGATTTTGGAGAAAAAAAATACAGTTATCATTCGTTGAGTTTTCTTATAACAATGAATTTCAAGCTAGTATCGGTATGGCACCGTGTGAACCCTTATATGGCAGACCTTTTTCGTTTTCTTCTTTATTGGGGCGAGTATGAATATCGTATTACCCTTGTTCCCTCGTACCTCAAAGGTACAATGCAAACAATCTAGCTTATTTAGGAAAGACTAAAAAAAACTGCTCAAAGTCGTTAGAAGAGTTATACGAATCAGAGGCGAAGGCCAATGGAATTCATGGTTGGCGACTTCGTGTTTCTTAGAGTGATACCTATGCATGGTGTTTCTGTTTTGGTGTAAAAAGAAAATTGTCTCAGTGATACACAAGCATGTTTGAGATAGTGGAGAGAGTCAAGTCACTAGCTTGCAAACTTGATCACTGCCACAATTGTCATACACAATGCGTTCCATGTGTCGATGTTAGCAAAATAGGAACCCGATCCCAACAAATCATTGTGTAGTCAAAGATACCAATTCAAGAAAATGCGATGTACGAGGAACACCCTGTTCAAATTAAAGACTGTGAAGTCAAAGTGCTTCGTCAGCGAGTGATACGTCTAGTTAAAGAGGTATGGTAACACAACAATGTAAGAAAGGGAGCATGCGAACTGAAATCGGAGCTGATATAGAAAACCCTACCTTGACTACGGGAGATCTTCGTTTAAATTTCGAGGACGAAATTTTTAAAGGGGTGGAATATTGTAATGCCCATAATATATATATATATATATATTTATTATTATTATATTAAAAAAAACAATCAGATTTGGACAGGGGTAGTCACGTCCCCTCTCCTTCTCTCTCTTTCTTCTGCCATCGATTCCCACCCCCTCTCTCTCTCCAAAATAGATTTCTCTCACATCCAAGATTCAAGACAACATAACTTATTCTCTAGAACTTGGATCGATGAATGGTTGGTACCGTCGGAAAGCTCGTGAAGAGACGAGTACGGTGATAGGTGGTTATCGGCCGGAAGTCGTGGGAATTGGCCGAAAAGTCCTCCGAGAGCTTTGGTTGTAACGGTTTAGATTTACGGAGATTGAGCGATCGTTCGGAGAAACGAGATGGTGGTGGAAGTCTCTGATGTCATCGGCAAGCCATCTCCGGCGCTGCCACTCGCCATCACTGGCGACCGCCGTCGACCTCCGATCTCGAAATTGATTTGGGGGTTTTGAATGTTGGACATATGTGTCCTTAAACAAGATAATTTATCCATTTGTAAAATATTATGATATGTCATTGAATAAAGATAATGCTTATTATGTTAATCTTATTATAGTTTCTGGTAGAGTAAAATAGAATGTTTGTTTCCTTAGTTCATAAAGAATGCAATTATGTTATTATTATCACAACAGAGTCAATGTGAGGAAGAATTAATAATCATAATAAATGAACTTAAAATGTCCGTGACCTGATTAACTGGGTGGGAGCCCATTAATCGTATAAGGTCATTAATGTGACTAAGTGACAATCCTATTCTGGATTTTGTGTGTGTCACACTCACTAGAAGTGCATTAAGTATGAAGTGTCTTCATACTGGACTGGACCTGACTTAAACTCCGGAAGTTATCATATAACACCGTCACTGATAACTTGGAGTTGAGTCACTAGTAGATGATCAAATGGATATTCGATCTAAGTCCTGAGTGATCTTGAGTCCGAACTGCTGGCTTGATTGTTCTTTGATTTAACCGTTAAAGAACACGAAATATTACCGCTGTTCCCAACACTATTATTTTGGGAACATGATATTCAGCAGTAAGGGTAGCCTGGTCATAGACATGGGCATCACACAGCTCTCTTCAGAGTGATGATGATTCCCTTGATTGTCGGTGGTGAGAAGTGAGAGGTACCCGTGCGCAACTTATGAATCGAAACCATAAGTGGGTTACTCATAATATTACTGACTGAGTCAAGGATGAAAATGCAATGAGGGGCATAACGGTAGAAACCGCCTGCTCGTGTGTGGATCATCAAGTGAAAGATCAATAACCCGAATTTGATTGTATCAATGGACACCCTGCTGTTATAAAGGGAATAATATATACCGTATCACTAAAGAGTGCAGCCTCGGGTCTATAGTGGAATCACTTCGAGGTTTGACGAACAACTAGCAGTTCGTTGGAGCTTAAGTGATACGGGTCCATGGTCCCCAGGATAGCTCCGTAACGGATGATACGTACGTGATTAAAATACATTCTCGATAATGTCTAATCATTTGGCTTGACTTATAAAACTGAAAGGTATGTGGCAGACGTCAGATAGTTTTATCGTCAGCGTGGCAAAAGTACCATATCTTGGTACACGAAATTAACTGATAAAAGAAAGTTAGAATTTAGATTTTCTATCAGCACCATGTTGTTGGAAATTAAATTCTAAGCAACTTTGCTTTTTGAACCAAGTCATTTTGACTTACGGTTACTGATTTATGGATTTTCTAAGTTTGTGCTCGGTTCGAGAAACTATGAAATTAAATCACATGTCACGAATTTAAATGATGGTGTGGCACCATGACATTTTAATGTGTGATATTGAGATCAGGAATTATTAATATAATTTAATTATTTGGATTTAATTATTAATAATTAATTAATAATTAATAGATTTATATTAATAATAATAATGTATATTTAATTATACATGTTACATTGTAAATCGTATTGGGCCTACATGATATAGTCCACTCGAGTTTGACCTAGATAGGGTTTAATATTTGCGGCATAAGTACCTAAAGTTTGGTACTTTGGCAAAAACCCTAAAATCAATCTTATCCTTTAGATCGGAGATGATTTAATATCAACCGTAGGATTAAGATGATTGATTTTTGACCTAACCCTAATTCGAAAAATAGTAGCTTGGTGACCAAGCTTAGGGTTTTCGAATTTGATCTAATTAATTGTATCCGTTAGATCGGTTTAAGATTTAATCTTTACCGTCGGATTGGAAATTAATTATTTATATATGTAATATATAATTTTCGAATATAATGATAAGATAAAATCGAATTTGGCTTTTACCAAGTCTTAGAATATTTGATATTTATCCCAAATTAATTTGATCCATTAGATCGGTCTAAGATTAATCTAAGCCGTTGGATCTAGATAATTAATTTCGAAATTATCATTAATACATGTATATATATTTCAAATATTTAAATAAGTAGATAAGATTGGTTTTTGATTTACCAAGTCTTTCTTATTTAATTAAATCCCTAATTAATTATATCCATTGGATTTAGATAAGATTGAATCTAAGCCTTTGGATTAGGATAATTAATTATATTTAATAATGATTTTCGAAATTAGATATATATATATATATATATATTCGAATTATATTTAAATAAGAAGATAAGCTTGATTTTTGTATTTATCAAGTCTTTCTTATTTAATTAAATACAAGTTTAATTATAACCATTGGATTTAGATGAGATTAAATCTCAACCATTGGATTGAAATAATTAAAGTATTTATATATATATAAAATTCGAATTTAGGAGAGAAAATCTCTAATTCGGTTACGGGCCAAGTCTATAAATAGGGAGCTCATTTACAACATTCAACACACCTCTCCCCAGAGCAAAAAACTCGAGCTCTCCCTCTCTCTCTAGGGTCTGCGAGTTTTCTGCTTTTGATCTCTTTTCTGGTTCGACTTAGGAGACTATTTCTCCGGAAGCTTAAAAAGAACCTCAGTTAAATTTTGCGACGGAGTCCTGCCGGCGAAGCCCACGCTTCGGTACGAGGAGTCCAGGAGAATATCCCGCAAGATCACGGGTGTTTCCCTCAGCACCGGCGGAGCCCTGCCGAACTTCAGAGTCCGCAATCAGAAACGTCAACCGAGGTACGGCCTTATGCATTGGGTTAATAAATGCAAAAACATTTACTGCTTTCTATTTATTTCTTATATTTCGACTATGATATTAATAATATGTTATGAATATTAAATATGTAATATTTATCGGATCTTGTTGAAATGGTTATTACCCGATATCCGTGCCGTTATTCCGATAACAAGTTTTCCGCTTTAAAATAATTATTTTTAAATGTTACCGGGACGGCTCGGAGGCATATTTCGTGGTAATGGAGTCGGAATTCAAACCCCGATTCCCAACAATTGGTATCAGAGCCATGGTTCAAGGATAAATAAATACGTGATTTAATTTAACGGTTTAAAGAACGAATTATTTGATGAATAAATTAATATTTTTAAAATTGAAATTTTTGAATTTCTAGATATTTTAAATATTAATTTAAAATTAGAATATTACCCGACCCATAACCGGACCGGGTAATGGGCCGGGCTACCGAAGTAGCCCAACCCGTGGGCAAGGGTTCGCTGGCAGCGAACCCAGTGGGAGACCGGGCTGGTCTCCAGCCCGAGGGGCTCGGGACAATCCCACAGGGAGCAAGCAAGGGCTGCTCGCTGCAACCCATGGCCCATGTCCCTGGCCAGGCCCAAGCCCAGCGCAAGGGCGCTGCCTGGCAGCGCCAAGGGCCTCGGAACTGGGCTCGGGTAGCACGCTGCCTGGCAGCGTAATGGGCCTGTAGGCCCATAGGGCTGGCAGCGTTCTGCCCTACCCTTCCCGAGCCCTAGGCCAAGGCAAGTCCACGGCACGTGGGCCCGGGCTTAAGCCCGGAAGTCCCACGTGCAATATTTTTTTTAAAATGGGCCGGATTTTTAATCCGGCCCGGTACCCGTGGATTAAATAAATTTAATATTAATTATTATTTTTGAAATTAATAAATTATGAATTAAATTAATTATCTTTAATTAATTAGAAATAAAATATGGATGTTATTTTTGGATGAATAACATTGTCTTATTTTATAAAATTCATAAAATTAAATATGGATATTATTTAATTCTTAAATAATATTGTCTTATTTAATATTAAAATATGAATGATAATTCTTTGGAATGATATCATTGACATATTTTTATATTTCATAAATAATTATTAATATGGCCTAAAATCGATTTAATGATAATTCTTTGAGAATAAGTATCATTAATATCATATTTTAAATGTTCATCACAGATATAATTTGTTATAACCTATTTTCATAACCCGTGAACATAGTGTCTATGTTTTGATAATTATTAATATGTCGAAATTAAGATAGACATAAATAAAAAAGAGTAAATGTAAAAGTGCTTATTACTAGTCGGAAAAATCTCAATCATATGATCTTGTCTAAGGAAGAGGGAATCAAAAGTGGGGCCGGTTCACCATCCACTTCTGGGTGACCGGTTAGGACCCCTCCCATCTACCTGGAGAAAATATGAATTGACCTATCACTACCGACGAAATAATAAACACTATAAATAAGGGCTTTATTAAGCCGAAATATAAACTTTTAATGTTTCATTAATAGAGAGTTTATAATAAGTTTTTAATAACTTAGTATTTAAAACGTTATTTTATAAAACCATGGCAAGTATAGAATAAATTAAAGGTCTCCATTATTACTGTCACAAGGTCTGCTGACCACACCGCCTCGAGTCACCTTCGTGTGCCCACTCCTCAGGAAAGGTGTGCTTGTGGAAGGTTTGACACCGTGATAGTTCCAAAAGAATATGGGGACGGAGAAATCTTGGAAATGGACCGCGAGTCATCTTCGTATGACCATTCCTTAAGGACGACGTTTCCAAGAGGATCCCGAGAACCGAAAATAATGGGTTAAGCTTGCACGGAAGTTGGTGCTTCCCGACCGTATATGGTGATAGTTAATAATCATGAGGAACTTTGGTAGTTCTTTGAATATTAATTGAGTTTATGACTAAAGCTCAGTTTAACCAAACTACACGGTTGATACCGCGAGTCATCTTCGTATGACCATGCCTTAAGGACGGCAACGACGTGTACAGTCGGTTAAATTATCACGAAATAGTTAAAGGGTTTTTTTGTTAACGTTTTTCCCAGAGCATGTTTGCATCATGTAACTATTTCGAACCTTTTTACCTAAAACATTCTACCTATAATAAAGTTTAATAAGTTTCTTTTTCAATGTCAGTTAAAATGTCTTCCAACAAACAAGATATGGAAATCTCTGCAATGACGCTGAAGTCTCAAATGCAAAGCAATTTGGTTGAAGTCACAAAATCCTTAGGCAAACTGGCCATGAGTGGATCTTCAGAGAAACTCGAAATGGCAGAACGGATTGCTCTAAACTCTATGAATAAGAGGAAAAGAATAAATGGAAACCAGGAAGAAATCTTCCAGAATGGGAGTACTATCAATGTTGATCATACAACATTGACATCATGTTTCGTTGAGAACTCATCCTTCAACTGGATATTGGATTCAGGAGCTAACGATCATGCATGTAATTCTCTTCAGTCTCTTGATTCATTAGAAGAGATAAATGAGGGACCAGCTTTAAAAGTAGGAAACGGAGAGTTCTTACAAGCTAAAGCTGTTGGGAATTTGCGGCTGACATTTGGCAACAAATTTCTATTTGTTAATAATGTATATTATTATCCAAATGTCTGTCGGAATATACTCTCAGCTTTTCTGTTGTACAAACAAGGATACACCTTGAACTTTCGTGGATCCCATTGGGTCATCACAAAAGATGGTGTATATATTTGTACTGCAAGAGCAAAAAATGGATTGTATATTCTAAGACCATATTATGGGAGCTGTATGAATGCTGAAATGTTTAAATTAGCAATTCCAAAGTCAATTAAAAAGCCTAAAATTGATAATGATGTTCAAACTTATAAGTGGCACTTAAGATTGGGTCATATTAATCTAAACAGGATAAACAGGCTTGTTAAGGAAGGACCCCTTAAAGAACTCACAATTGGTTCTTTGCCTGTTTGCGAATCCTGTATAGAGGCTAAAATGACCAAAAGACCTTTTTCGGCAAAGGGTCAAAAAGCCACTAAACCATTAGAACTCGTCCATACTGATGTATGTGGTCCTATGAACATACAGGCGATAGGGGGAATTGAATACTTCGTCACCTTCATTGATGACTATTCAAGATATGGTTATGTTTACCTCATGGCTAAGAAATCTGAAACCTTGGGTAAATTCAGAGAATTTCTGGCAGAGGCTGAAAAACAACTTGGACTATCATTAAAATCTCTTCGATCAGATAGACGAGGAGAGTACCTGGATCATGAGTTCAGTGACCTCTTGATTGAGAAAGGTATAGTATCCCAATTGACTGCTCCTGGCACACCAGAACAAAATGGTGTTGCAGAAAGGAGAAATAGAACCTTACTAGAAATGGTAAGGGCAATGCTAAGCTATTCATCGCTTCCAAATTCATTCTGGGGACATGCTTTGCTGACGGCAACCAACATTCTGAATGTTGTACCGTCAAAGTCTGTTTCAAAAACACCTCAAGAATTATGGAATGGCAGAATTCCAAATCTGCGACATTACAGAATATGGGGTTGTCCAGCACATGTACGGACTTGTAACAGAAACAAATTGGAATCACGAACGGAAGTATGTCTGTTTGTAGGATATTCCAAAGAGACAAAAGGAGGTTTATTCTATAGTCCGGAAAGCAAGAAAGTGTTTGTTTCAACAAATGCGACATTTCTAGAAGAGGACTATATGATGAACTTCAAACCTCGAAGCAAAGTTGTGCTCGAGGAGCTGTCAGGTGACAACGTCACAATATCGACAACAGTGCCTGTTGTCGAAGAGAGTGCGGAAACCACGGTCCCAAATCAGAACCAGGGAGTGCTCAGACGTAGTGGGAGGTTCAAAAGACCAGTTGAACGCTACGAGCACACCCAGTTAGAATTTCATCTAGCTGTCACAAACACTAGTGTTGAAGATCCCATAGGCTACAAGCAAGCTATGGTTTATCCTGATAAGGGAGAATGGCAGGAAGCCATGAACCAAGAAATAGAATCAATGGATTCTAATGAAGTCTGGGAACTTGTAGACTTACCGGATGGTTTCAAAACCATTGGCTGTAAGTGGGTATACAAGCGAAAGAGAGGAGTGGACGGGAAGGTTGAAACCTTCAAGGCTAGACTAGTGGCAAAGGGTTTTACCCAGAGGGAAGGTATTGATTTCGATGAGACCTTCGCTCCAGTCGCTAAGTATAAGTCCATCCGGATTCTCATGGCCATAGCCTGTAGTCTCAATTACGAGATTTGGCAGATGGACGTCAAAACCGCTTTCCTGAACGGGTACATTGACGAAAACATCTATATGGACCAACCAGAAGGGTTCGTGCAGAAGGGTCAAGAAGGGAAAGTTTGCAGACTTCTCAAATCCATTTATGGATTGAAGCAAGCTTCCAGATCCTGGAATCTAAGATTTGATGAGACCATCAAAACCTATGGATTCATTCAAAACGTCATTGAGGCCTGCATCTATAAGCTCAATGACGAAACCGTGGAAATTTTTCTTGTTCTGTACGTCGACGATATTCTTCTCATTGGAAACAGTGTGAAGAAATTATCGGACGTGAAGGCGTGGCTATCTACACAATTCCAAATGAAGGACATGGGAGAAGCCAGTTATGTTCTTGGGATCCGTATTTTTAGGGATCGCAACAACAGGCTTCTGGCCTTATCTCAAGCAGCTTACATTGATAAGGTGCTTGAACGTTTTGCAATGGCAAACTCCAAGGGAGGTAATTTACCAACCAGACATGGAGTGTTCCTTAGCAGGAAACAGTGCCCAACTTCTCCGGAAGAGCAAGACGAGACGAGGCGTATACCCTATGCTTCAGCAGTGGGAAGTCTGATGTATGCTATGCAGTGTACTAGACCAGACATCTGTTACGCTGTGGGAATAGTAAGTAGATATCAATCCAACCCAGGTATGGCTCACTGGAGTACAGTGAAAAACATTCTCAAGTATCTTCGGAGAACGAGAGACTATGTGTTAGTGTTTTCAGGGTCAGAACTGAATCCACTAGGATACACTGATTCAGACTTTATGTCTGATAAGGACGCGAGAAAATCGACGTCGGGAGCAGTGTACACCCTTGCTGGTGGAGCGATATTCTGGAGAAGCGTAAAGCAATCCTGTATCGCAGATTCCACAATGGAAGCTGAATATGTGGCAGCTTGTGAGGCAGCCAAAGAATCAGTTTGGCTAAAGAATTTCTACATGGAATTGGGCGTAGTCCCAGATGTGGATGGGCCACAAACGCTATACTGTGACAACAGTGGAGCGGTGGCAAATTCTAAAGAGCCTAGAGACCATAACAAGGCGAAACATATAGAGAGAAAATACCATCTCATTAGAGAGATAGTACGTCGTGGCGACGTACGGGTTGTGAAAATAGCTTCGGAAGACAATCTGGCTGATCCATTTACCAAGACATTGCCAGAGAAAATATTCAGGAGGCATCTGGAGAATATGGGTCTGAAAGACATGGGTCATCTTCTTTAAGTACAAGTGGGAGATTGTTGGACATATGTGTCCTTAAACAAGATAATTTATCCATTTGTAAAAGATTATGATATGTCATTGAATAAAGATAATGCTTATTATGTTAATCTTATTATAGTTTCTGGTAGAGTAAAATAGAATGTTTGTTTCCTTAGTTCATAAAGAATGCAATTATGTTATTATTATCACAACAGAGTCAATGTGAGGAAGAATTAATAATCATAATAAATGAACTTAAAATGTCCGTGACCTGATTAACTGGGTGGGAGCCCATTAATCGTATAAGGTCATTAATGTGACTAAGTGACAATCCTATTCTGGATTTTGTGTGTGTCACACTCACTAGAAGTGCATTAAGTATGAAGTGTCTTCATACTGGACTGGACCTGACTTAAACTCCGGAAGTTATCATATAACACCGTCACTGATAACTTGGAGTTGAGTCACTAGTAGATGATCAAATGGATATTCGATCTAAGTCCTGAGTGATCTTGAGTCCGAACTGCTGGCTTGATTGTTCTTTGATTTAACCGTTAAAGAACACGAAATATTACCGCTGTTCCCAACACTATTATTTTGGGAACATGATATTCAGCAGTAAGGGTAGCCTGGTCATAGACATGGGCATCACACAGCTCTCTTCAGAGTGATGATGATTCCCTTGATTGTCGGTGGTGAGAAGTGAGAGGTACCCGTGCGCAACTTATGAATCGAAACCATAAGTGGGTTACTCATAATATTACTGACTGAGTCAAGGATGAAAATGCAATGAGGGGCATAACGGTAGAAACCGCCTGCTCGTGTGTGGATCATCAAGTGAAAGATCAATAACCCGAATTTGATTGTATCAATGGACACCCTGCTGTTATAAAGGGAATAATATATACCGTATCACTAAAGAGTGCAGCCTCGGGTCTATAGTGGAATCACTTCGAGGTTTGACGAACAACTAGCAGTTCGTTGGAGCTTAAGTGATACGGGTCCATGGTCCCCAGGATAGCTCCGTAACGGATGATACGTACGTGATTAAAATACATTCTGGATAATGTCTAATCATTTGGCTTGACTTATAAAACTGAAAGGTCTGTGGCAGACGTCAGATAGTTTTATCGTTAGCGTGGCAAAAGTACCATATCTTGGTACACGAAATTAACTGATAAAATAAAGTTAGAATTTAGATTTTCTATCAGCACCATGTTGTTGGAAATTAAATTCTAAGCAACTTTGCTTTTTGAACCAAGTCATTTCGACTTACGGTTAGTGATTTATGGATTTTCTAAGTTTGTGCTCGGTTCGAGAAACTATGAAATTAAATCACATGTCACGAATTTAAATGATGGTGTGGCACCATGACATTTTAATGTGTGATATTGAGATCAGGAATTATTAATATAATTTAATTATTTGGATTTAATTATTAATATCTTATTAATAATTAATTAATAATTAATAGATTTATATTAATAATAATAATGTATATTTAATTATACATGTTACATTGTAAATCGTATTGGGCCTACATGATATAGTCCACTCGAGTTTGACCTAGATAGGGTTTAATATTTGCGGCATAAGTACCTAAAGTTTGGTACTTTGGCAAAAACCCTAAAATCAATCTTATCCTTTAGATCGGAGATGATTTAATATCAACCGTAGGATTAAGATGATTGATTTTTGACCTAACCCTAATTCGAAAAATAGTAGCTTGGTGACCAAGCTTAGGGTTTTCGAATTTGATCTAATTAATTGTATCCGTTAGATCGGTTTAAGATTTAATCTTTACCGTCGGATTGGAAATTAATTATTTATATATGTAACATATAATTTTTGAATATAATGATAAGATAAAATCGAATTTGGCTTTTACCAAGTCTTAGAATATTTGATATTTATCCCAAATTAATTTGATCCATTAGATCGGTCTAAGATTAATCTAAGCCGTTGGATCTAGATAATTAATTTCGAAATTATCATTAATATATATATATATATATTTCGAATATTTAAATAAGTAGATAAGATTGGTTTTTGATTTACCAAGTCTTTCTTATTTAATTAAATCCCTAATTAATTATATCCATTGGATTTAGATAAGATTGAATCTAAGCCTTTGGATTAGGATAATTAATTATATTTAATAATGATTTTCGAAATTAGATATATATATATATATATATTCGAATTATATTTAAATAAGAAGATAAGCTTGATTTTTGTATTTATCAAGTCTTTCTTATTTAATTAAATACAAGTTTAATTATAACCATTGGATTTAGATGAGATTAAATCTCAACCATTGGATTGAAATAATTAAAGTATTTATATATATATAAAATTCGAATTTAGGAGAGAAAATCTCTAATTCGGTTACGGGCCAAGTCTATAAATAGGGAGCTCATTTACAACATTCAACACACCTCTCCCCAGAGCAAAAAACTCGAGCTCTCCCTCTCTCTCTAGGGTCTGCGAGTTTTCTGCTTCTGATCTCTTTTCTGGTTCGGCTTAGGAGACTATTTCTCCGGAAGCTTAAAAAGAACCTCAGTTAAATTTTGCGACGGAGTCCTGCCGGCGAAGCCCACGCTTCGGTACGAGGAGTCCAGGAGAATATCCCGCAAGATCACGGGTGTTTCCCTCAGCACCGGCGGAGCCCTGCCGAACTTCAGAGTCCGCAATCAGAAACGTCAACCGAGGTACGGCCTTATGCATTGGGTTAATAAATGCAAAAACATTTACTGCTTTCTATTTATTTCTTATATTTCGACTATGATATTAATAATATGTTATGAATATTAAATATGTAATATTTATCGGATCTTGTTGAAATGGTTATTACCCGATATCCGTGCCGTTATTCCGATAACAAGTTTTCCGCTTTAAAATAATTATTTTTAAATGTTACCGGGACGGCTCGGAGGCATATTTCGTGGTAATGGAGTCGGAATTCAAACCCCGATTCCCAACATTGAAGCCCTTGTCGAGGAGATCCAAAACCATCAATTGGATTCGTCATCCGACTTTCGGTAAGCCTTCGATTTTATTGCCTAGCATTGAAATTTCCATGATTAAATTAGATAGGTTCTAGGCCTTGATTGATGAAATTGACATTTCCATTGATCTTAGAGTAGTCGGATTAGGCTAGGGGAAGTATTAAATCGTCGAATTGTTACCCGTTTTGCTGCCTCGTTTTGCGTGCCCGACGGAGATTCGGCCCGGGTTATATTTTAGCATACAGGGTTTCCAATTGGTGAATTAAACTCTAATATTAGTAATATTTTGAATTATGAATGGTATCGGTACTATATTAAAGCATATTGTCATTCCGTGCTAGCCTCAGAGATTGTGCAAATCGCACCGCCCGTCTCGGACACTATATCGAAAGCTCAAGTTCCTTATCATAGAACTCAAGGCCAAGACGAACCTGCTCCTTTGACTAGTTAGTCGACCGAACAAAGTTTCCACGAATTGAAGTAGGGGCTATTACCTTTTCTCGCAAATTAAAATGAACGTAGAAACCAACGCTTTAATGAAGATTGAACCGGATATGTTAATATTGGATTTAATGAAATTATTTGTTAATTAGTAAAATTAATGCTATGATTGTCGTCGCTTGATAGCGAGGCTGGATACCAGATATGATTGCATCGGTGTGATGCTCGTTATTATATTTTATGTTTATGGTTACGTCGGGATGGCGCGTGTTGATATGGTACCCGCTTCGGGCGAATGATGTGATTGGAGCTGCTAACGAGCAGTTGGCTACTGCGCAGTAGGCCGGATATGGTTATGGTTATGGATATGATTGGTGGCTCAAAAGTCAACATTTCGGCCCATGACGAACTGGCTGCCTTTGGGGGTGATTAGGATCCCGAGTCGAGGGCGAGTTACGGTCAGGGACTTCTAGTCCGTCTGTGCTCGTTGTCTTGAGGACTCGATGGAATATAGTGGAGTAAAGGCGCGAGCTGACTCGGCATCGTCCACTAAAATGATTTGGCTTTTGTGGGGTATATTTATTTATTTATATTATTGTTGATAAAATGATTGAAAATTATGATTAAATGGTTTATGTTGACGTTTAATTTATTTAATTGAAATTTGACTAACAATGGTTCGGTAAAGAGATTTGGTAATAGTTTCCCTACTGAGCATGTGGAGGTCACCCCTTCCATATACATTTTTTTTCCTTCTCAGTTACAGGTGGTGTTCTGTGTCAGACTCCGGACGAGGAATAGACTGGTTTGGGAGATCGAAATGTTTATTCTATTTACCCATATTTTTAGAGTTTGTCGAGGTGAATTTTATATTTGTGTTGATCTTTCTATTTCGAAAATTGTAATGGATTAAATGAAGGATATATGTGATGGTGGTATTTTGCATTTCACATTTTTATGGTGTTGTATAAACTGTGGTCTTTGATATTTGTTTTGTCGTATTAAGTCTCATGGGCAGGAACTACGTGTCTATTGACGTGGACATTGAATATTCAACGCTATCATTTAAATGATGATGTGTCATTGACCGGTCAAAATTTGAAAAGTCGTCGTTTTTGTCTTATTCTACTAACCTCTTATAGGGGCGTTACATGTGCTACGCAACAATAATAGATAAAAAAAAAAAGGCCTTGACAAACCCTAGCTCGCGTTACAAAAATAATTGCTAAAGTACGATTGTGAATTTTCTAAATGGGATTAAGGTCAATTAAGTGATCCGTTTAATGGTATTTAGGATTCTCCTTGTCTAGAAAATAGAATATATCCTATTACTAGTACACGATCGGTTTTAAGATCAAATTAGATTTTTTTGATAACGACTGATATAATTTAATAATATCTTTGTTTTAGCTGCAATTAACTCACGTGATTATAAGCTTTTAGTCACAATGGCACCAATGCACCACTTAGACATCGTATTTCCATTGATAATATGATGGAAATGAATTATAAAAAAAAAAAGTGTTGGTAAATTATCAACAACACTTATCAATTTAAATACGCGAGAAACATTGGGCTAAGGAATTCGTTCTTAATTGTTTGTTAATACATGAACAGTAATGTAAGTACAAAAAATTTACATGATTAATAATATTATAGTAATGTTGACTGTGTCAAGCCAAAGATACATTTTTCATTTATTAGATTTTAGAGTCTAGTTTTGATGAGTACAAATCTAGTGATAAAATGTGAAGAAAAGAAAAGCCTAATTTATTTAGTTTTTTAATTACAAGCTGAATAATTTGGTTTGAGTTACACTCTTTTGTCTTCGATTTCCTAAATCCTAAGGCTTTATCATCTTAACCCCTTGGTCAACGTATATGACTTGAAGCTTACGCATAATAATTTCGCTACTCATTCATCCAAAATCTATATCTGCATATCTCCGAAACGCCATTGAGCCACAGCTATCAAATCTTCAAAAAAAATCTCGACTACAATCACAAAAGCTGTGATCAAAGCACAAAAACCACACGATATTTTAACATGCATACACGATTTTACATGTTTCTCTAATCCCTATAAATTCATTCTCAGGCGGATAATGTATACATATATATATAGTAGCTGAGTTTCAGCAAACAATAATCTCAATCATATCTTGTGAAGCTTCTTCCAAAGCCTACACACATATATATTCAACGAAAAGAATAGTATAGTAAGATGGGTCAGTCTCTGCTGACTGCCTTAGTCATTGTCGTGCTCTGCGGAACAGCGAGCTCCGTGGCTGCTTCAAGAATGCTTCGGCAGACAGGTAATCAAGCAGAATTCGTTGCTTCCGGCACTGGTCCGGCTGGTGGAGCCTACTACAGCGGAGCATTTGATCCGGCTCGTGCGGCCTCTTTTTATTACTGCAGAGTGTATGGTCCAGATGGTTACGGTATAGTATTGCCTTCAGGTACCACTTGCTACTTTGCTCCAGATCCTGCAGCCTCTTACAACGGACCAGTTGGTGCTGCGGGTTACGGGGGCGCCACTCGGTACGGCAGAGCATTTCTTCCAGCAAGCGCAGCCTCTAATGTTCGAGCATCTGATCCAACCGGTGCAGCCTCTAACGTCGGAGATTCTGGCCCAGGGGGCGTAGCAGCCTCTAATAACGAACCTGGTTTTTCTAGTTCACAATCTGCTTCGGGTTTGGGTACTGCCAGTGGTTTAGCTGCTGCAGCAGCCGCTATCCTTCGCGCACAGCTCGGCGATCCTCAGAATTATTAATGTATGTACATTGGAACTTAATTTCCAATAAATATATCGATAACCGGTTAGTCCGTTGATAATGGCAACAAATTTATCGGCACGATAACAAAATCATTGATACAGAAAGCATCGCAACGTCAAAAAAGTAAATTTGTTCAGATACGAAGAACTTTGACTTAGACTTTGATAGTGATACGACAAATAATGATGTTTGACTTAGACAGTATCGTCCAATTGTTCATTGACGCTATTTTTTCTTTATTTTTTTAGTCCTTAAGAGTCCTCACGTTACACATGTGCCTATAAAACGAAAAACTATTTAATGTTTACTCCTAAGATTATTTGATAAAGAATTTAAATAATCCTGTATAAAAACATATAATAAAATAAAATACATTAAGTAATAAAAACACGACATAATATAATAAAAATAAAAATGATAAATAGAAAACAACACACAACATAAGGCTTTTCTTGGCTCGCGAAACTAACTGTTTTACGAGGTCGTTGCTTCAAACAAAAACGCTCTTGATCCTCACTTCCATGGAAGCTTCTTCACAATCTCGATAGATAGATCAATGGAGTGGTCATGGCAAGGCGAGGCTTTCCCAAAACCCTCCTCGGAGACCTCTCTTTCCCCGACTCCACGCCCTTCGCCAACCTCCTCGACTCTTGCCTCCGCTCCAAGAGCGTGCCCGCCACGCGCCGCGTCCACGCGTCCGTCGTCAAAACCGGATTCTCTTCGGAGATTTTTATCCAGAACAGGCTCATCGATGCGTACTCCAAATGCGGGTGCTTGGTGTCAGCGCGCAAGGTGTTCGAGAAAATGCCCGAGAGAAACGCCTTCTCCGGAAACTCTATCCTCAGTGCGCTGGCGAAATCGGGTCTCCTCGATGAGGCCGTGCAGATATTCGGTTCGATGCCGGAGCGCGATCAGTGCACGTGGAACTCGCTGATGTCGGGGTTTTCGCAGCACGGTCGGTTCGAGGAAGCGCTGGAGTGTCTCGCCACGATGCACGCTGAAGATTTCTTTCTTAATAATTACTCGTATGGCAGTGCATTAAGCGCGTGTGCCGGGTTGAGGGATTTGAACACGGGGATTCAGATTCACGGCTTGATAGCTAAGTCTCGCTACGCTTCGGATATCTACATGGGTTCGGCTCTGATCGACATGTACTCGAAATGTGCGCTCGTGGCTTCTGCCCAGAGAGTTTTCGATCAGATGGAACGCCGGAACTGTGTTTCGTGGAACAGCTTGATAAGCTGCTACGAGCAGAACGGTCCGGCGAATGAGGCGCTTGCCATTTTCGCCAAAATGATTGGTTGCGGATTAGAATCGGATGAGGTCACACTAGCCAGTGTAATGAGCGCATGTGCGTGCTCTTCTGCCATAAAAGAAGGTTTGCAAGTCCATGCACGCGTCGTGAAAAATGACAAATTCCGAGACGATCTTATACTTAGTAACACCTTGGTTGATATGTACGCGAAATGCGGTAGAATATACAACGCGAGACGGGTTTTTGACCGGATGCCGACGAGGAACGTGATCTCCGAGACCTCCATGGTCAGTGGTTATGCCAAAGCGGATAGTATCAAAGCTGCTCGGCTCATGTTCACGGAGATGACGGAAAGAAACGTGATCTCATGGAATGCGCTGATCTCTGGCTACATCCAAATAGGTGAAAACGAAGAGGCACTCACGCTCTTCCTCCTCTTGAAGAGAGAGTCAGTCTTGCCGACGCACTACACGCTGGGGAATCTCCTCAGTGCTTGTGCGAATCTCGCTGACCTGAACCTCGGGAAGCAGGCCCACACACACGTCGTAAAACATGGATTCCGCTTCCGGTCCGGCGAAGAGGGCGACATTTTTGTCGGAAACTCTCTCCTAGACATGTACATGAAATCTGGGTCGGTCAAAGATGGGTCTCGGGTTTTCCGGATTATGGTAGAGAGGGATCGAGTTTCGTGGAATGTTATGATCGTTGGGCACGCCCAGAACGGGTATGGGTTGGAAGGTCTCGAAGTATTCCAGAAGATGCTAGCGTCCGGTGGGAAACCCGACCACGTGACTATGATCGGCGTGTTGTGCGCATGTAGTCACGCGGGATTAGTCGATCAAGGTCGTGAATATTTTCGCTCGATGGTCAACGAGCACGGTATGGTCCCACTAAAGGACCATTATACGTGCATGGTTGACCTGCTCGGCCGAGCCGGCCATCTGGACGAAGCAAAGAGCCTGATTGACACAATGCCGATGGAACCCGACGCCGTGATCTGGGGATCGCTACTCGGAGCCTGCAAAACTCACCGCAACATAGAATTAGGGAAATGTGTGGCGGAGAAGCTCATGGAGATCGAGCCTGCGAACTCCGGGCCTTACGTTCTTCTGTCGAATATGCACGCCGAGCTCGGAAAGTGGAGCGACGCGGCGGAAGTGAGGAAGCTGATGAAGCGGCGGGGCGTTGTGAAGCAGCCGGGTTGCAGCTGGATCGAGGTGAAGGGGCGGGTTCACGTGTTTCTGGTGAAGGATAAGAGGCATCCTTGTAGAAAGCAGGTTCAGTCGCTTTTGAAGTCGCTTTTGGAGCAGATGAAAAGAGCTGGCTATTTCCCAGCTCGTGAATCCTCTGAATCCCAGTAGGCGACAAACACCTGTAACGGAGTATCTGTCGCAAAGTGAAATTCGTGACAAGCACCTGGCGACAAACCCCGTAACAGAGTTTTCAGTCGTAAAGATTACTTTCCAACTGATAAGGGAAACTTCGCAACAGAAAATTCTGTTGCAAAAACACAATTATATAAATCACGATTATTATTGTCATTACACAACGACCAAATATGATGAAGAATGAGATTGATCTTGTTCATCTTACTTCAAATTGAAATTAGACAGGAAAAAACAGACTTGGAAGAAGATTGTTCTAATATGATGCAATAGAGAAAGTTGAAAAAAAACAGACCCAGACCGAAATTTGCTCCGAAAAATATCAATATTATAGCAACAGTAACCAAAACGACGAACAATACCGAAATACGATGACCAATGCAAATAGTCTGACCGACATGAATTCACAAAAAAATCATATACTTCCAAACGAAGTTTTACCCCGGAGCATATGTACTCAAGTTGTATCTTCCTGCATATTTAAAAAAATTCATTCATTTTCTATGTAATGATTAACTAAGTTAGAATAGTCTTCCAACCCTAAAGCAGCCCATATATATTTGGGAAATTAGAACAATATTATTTGAAAATCCTTTGAAACTATCCTTCAAGAATTTATTGCTCTTTGATTTTTTTTTCTTTTTCTTTTTCTTCTCTTTATGTTTATGGTGACGTAGAGGGTGAGAATCTCGTACATCTATGAGATTGAATTCTTGAAAATGACAAGTTATAACTTTATAGCGATAGTCAGACCACCATACTAAATTATTGATATTGTCCGAAATGTATCTTTTTGGTGTCAATTTCCATAATTGTCCAACGAAGTTCTTGGAAGCGAGCGACTGTTTAATGAAACAACTTGGAATTCTATGCACGCAAAGATGCACTTCAATTGTACGTAAAATTTATGTATTCTAACAATATATGTAAATCTCTTTAATAAAAAAATAAAAAAATAAAAAAACAATATACTTAAATGAATTTAATTTCGAGTTATAAATTATAATACATACCTACCTACCCCGTATGTAATACATATAAAAAGAATTGATGATTTGAGGAGCGAGTTCACCAGTTTCACTGCTAAAAAAGTACAGAAGTTAGCGACTTGACTTAAGTGAAACATTGAATGAAACCTTTGTACTATACCCAAATTGTTATTACAGATTCTCTCATTAATGATAATATACGATCCCTATATTTTATGGGCCAAAATAAAGTGGGCCTGTATCTTTTTTAAAAGGAAAATATAAGTAAAATTATTTTAAAGTACTTCAAATATATTTCAAATCTTATTTTTAGATATAAAATAAAAGTATTGAATCGTTAAAAAAATTGTTTATATTAGTATCAAACCCTTAACTTTCACAATATATTAATATTCATTGTGGCATAAGTACATAAGTTATTAATGACGATGTAAATATTTAAATTATTATCATTTATTGTCGACATAAGTATTTAAGTTATTATCATATACGTAAATTATTTAGAATTGGTGGATAATATTAGAAAAATAGCACAAATGATAATAATTTAGGTATTTATACAGTCAATAACGAACTTATGATATTTTTTATAATTTTATACATCAATTCTATATATTTTATTTATGCGCGCTGTAGCGCGCGTGCCACGGCACGCGAGGCCCCCCGAAACCCCGTTTTGCGTGCCGATCGAGCCGTTGGTTGTTTTTAACCTTTAACCTCTTTTGGGCTTTTTGATTTTGAAAAACGGGTTTTCGGAGGGCGTTTTGAGTAGAAATTGATTTATTTAATAAAAGAAAATTTAATTACATGATTTTTCTTTTATTAAATAGCTTTTATTTTAAATCCGTAAAACATCCGTAATAATTTGTACCGTGAATTCGTCTATCAACTATATTAACGAAGCACGTTTGGCCTAGTGGTAACTCCACTACATACTTCTTCAAGAGGTTACCAATTCAAACCTCATTAGATACAAATACTTACCCCGTTTACAAATATAAATTTAACTAATGCTACGTGTTTTTACATGAAATATATTTAATAATACGATAGTGCATACTGACAATTTATCACATTGGGGATTAAAAAAAAGGGCAAAAGTCAAAATGACATTAAATGAGATTTTCATTCAATGCATACCCTCTTTCCGAGAGTTCATGTTTCTTGACAGTGGGCCCAATATGTGTATGGAGTGAATCAAAATCCCAAATGAGATCTTTTAACGATTTAATTAAAAAAAAAAACCACACTAATATTTAGCGAAACTTTAGATAATTATGTTAAAATAAAAAGCATTCCTAAGATAGATAAAAATAAAATTGACTTTGTAGATTTGCGTGCCGAGTCGTGTCTTTCTATCTCTTTGCGGTCAGTCTGGTTTCTCTCTCTGTCTGGTTTCGCTCGACGATTCATCAACTCCGATTTCCTCTCGCCATGACGATTCGCTCGGTTTCCAAGCAAGGTTCGAGCCTGCCTCGTCCCTATGAGTTTACTTTCTTCTTCTCCTATTCACCAGCGAGCTTTTTACGCTGTGATTCTTTTTTCCCGGATCGGGATCATAAAATTTGGAGAGTTTTGGTTCAAGAGCCCATAATATATTGAGTTTGAGTGCTAAGATTTTCCGATTTCTGTATATCTGCGTGCTTCAGCGTTTCAATGGAATGCTGAAATACTTGTTGTTAAGAAGTTTTAGATTATGAAGATCAAGAGCTGATTGATCTCTAGTATATTAGAAACTTTATAAAATTTTATCATATAGATAGTTTAATAATTTTAATTAAAGTCGGAACTATATAAAATATTATTTATGTGAGCGTATGAATTTATTTAATAAGGTTTTACCGTATATATATATATTCAAATTCAACACCATGTTTGATCTTATTGCTATGGAAATAAGAATGCTTAAACCTTCTCCGTATTGGCTTGTGTTATCAGATGAAGTGGGTAAACCAGCACTGGATGTTTCACTCGCATTCCCGCAAGCAACTCCCGCCTCGATTTTTCCTCCTTCCGGTAAGAATTACGATCTAGTATGGTGTCAAATGATTTTGTTTGATTAGAAATTCTATATTCTGCTTCACGAGCTTTTCCGGTCTTAATTTCTTTCATTGTTTCCTTGAATCTTTGGGCCAATTTTAGCCTCGGATTACTATAACTACAATGATCTATTGACTCCTGAGGAGATATCCTTGAGGACGAGAGTTCGGGAGTTGATGGAGAAGGAAATTGCACCTATCATGGCAGAGGTACGTTTTTTTTTCGGATTGAAATAATTTTTAATGTGGCGCAGTATTATTTTAGGAACCGGTAATGAAAACATAATCCCGGATACTTTATTCCGCAAAATGTTGCCTTCCTTCGAGAGCAAGGCAACATGTTGCTCTGCAATGATGTCTTCTTGAGGTTCAGAGTCAATCAAACAAAACACAATCCCCAATCAAGCTAGTTGGCGCCTATATCGGATAAACGCAAATTCTAATGAGAAGTTAAGCGTGAAATACCTGTTATACCCTGACGTAGAAAAGAAAGAAAGAAAAAAAAAAAGACCATAAGGACCCTAATTTAAAAGTCTTTAAACATAATAAGCTAGATGTTCGTACTAGCTAATTGTTACATTCTGTGAACTCTTTATCTTATTATCAATTAGAACAACAGGATGATAAGTATGAAATTTTGTTATTGTAGTACTGGGAAAAAGCAGAATTTCCGTACCATGTTATTCCTGCGCTCGGTTCCTTGCGCATCGCAGGTGGCACAATCAAGGGTTATGGATGCCCGGGTTTGTCTCTTACGGGAAGTGCCATGGCAATTGCAGAAATGGCTAGAGTTGATGCTAGCTGTTCGACTTTCATTCTCGTTCATTCGTCGCTAGCTATGCTAACCATTGGTCAGATCTCAAATCAATTTTTAAAAATTTTAACTGTAAAAATATATTGTCTTATGAGTAGATAATTTTACTTATGATGTTTGTTTGTCCGTCAACTATAGCTTTGTGTGGATCCGAGGAGCAAAAGGAAAAGTATTTGCCTTCTTTGGCACAACTGAAAACTGTAGCTTGTTGGGTAAGATACTCACTTTAAGGATTAAGATATTTGTTTTTTCCGGGATTCTTAAGATTGGTAGTAAAGATTCTTGTAATGTTTGTTTTCAATAAAGGGTCTGACTGAGCCGGATTACGGAAGTGATGCAAGCTCTTTGAAAACAACTGCAACAAAGGTGACTTTCTCGGCTTGTCTTCTTTTTTTCTTTTTCCTCCCGTTTCTCCTTTTTCTGTACTAATGCGTACTTCAGGTGAAAGGTGGTTGGATATTGGAGGGCCAAAAGCGCTGGATCGGAAACAGCACCTTTGCAGATATACTGGTCATTTTTGCACGAAACACATCTACAAATCAGATTAATGGGTATGTAAAATAAACTTTTTCATATGCCGGAATTTTCTTTTATTCCCTTAACCTCTGTTTGGAGACACAGGAGGATCTCTTCCCTTTATACGAATTTGTACTTTTCTGGTCACAGTGAAAAGGTTATTACAACTGCAAATATATGTCGACGAATTGTATATAATCCGAGATAATTGATAGGAAGCGGATCTAAAACTCAGTCAAATATGTAAGGCAATGGGAAGTCACCTATGAGATGATTTCCCAGATACTCTGTTGCTACAAATGTATAATTAATTAAACCAACCCTTCCTTCGAGAACAAGGAATGTCTTGCAAGCTAGTACCAAGCAAAACTAAAAAACCCTAATCAAATGCTTGTGCTAAGTAGCCTCCTAAACGCCCTAGGCTTACTGCCTAATTACAGGAGTTACCCCGATTCACCTTAATGGGATAGTAAAAGGGGAAAGACGCAGTTAATAAAGCTAAATGACCGTCTTAGTCTTGCTTCTTCGGAATACCATGATCAAGAGAACTTGAAAGGAAAATCCGAAGACGACAGATTTCAACATCATTGTGTAGGAAATCTTTAATACATGCTAGACCTTTATGCTTTTTAATAGGTTATTTCGAATTATAATGCAATAACAATAGGTCATTGGAATATTTCGATTGGGATATTATGTAACAGATGTAAGATATTTGCTTTTGTTGGAACCAAAATATAGGGATTGATATGATCACGATACACATATCATTAATAGTATATATTTTGTCAACTTATTTTTTATATCAGATATATTCTAAAAAAGAACTCCCCTGGACTGAGTGCAACCAAAATCGAAAACAAAATTGGTTTACGGATGGTTCAGAATGGAGATATTGTCATGAAAAAAGTATTTGTTCCCGACGAGGACAGGTTGCCGGGCGTTAACTCATTCCAGGATACAAGCAAGGTATGCTATGAAGGTTAAATTAATGCTGCCCTTTTCCTTTCACGTGTTTTTGAGCAATAGCCCTCTTTTTTGTAATATTTGGACACCGAAAATTTGTTCTTGAAGTTCCTGGAGACGAGTATCTTTGTTTGATACCCTTTGTCATCTATGTTGTACTGAGATGACATGAAACTTATTGATTTTACAATCTTAGGAAACTAGTCGCGCCTCGATGCCTTTTAAATTCGTGATTATATGATGTCATTAATGATTGCCGTCTCAAAACAGGTTCTTGCTGTTTCGCGAGTTATGGTTTCATGGCAACCTATTGGCATAGCTATGGGTGTGTATGACATGTGTCTCAGGTAATTAAAACATAACTGCTTATTTCATTTTCTATGTTTTTGTCAAGTCTAGCAATTTGCTAATTTCTGAAGTGGATTAAAGGTATCTGAAAGAGAGGAAGCAATTCGGAGCTCCGTTAGCAGCTTTTCAAATCAACCAAGAGAAGCTTTCTCGGATGCTCGGAAATGTTCAAGCCATGGTCCTCATGGGCTGGCGTATCTGCAAATTGTACGAGCACGGTAAAATGACAGCTGGTCAGGCTAGTCTGGGGAAGGTAACTTGACACTAGAGTTATTTTCAGATATGCTCCCTCATCTTATTGTCTTGTTGCAGTTTCCTTGTTGAACTTATTCCTTTGCGGTTTTTCTTCCGAACTCTGTAAATTATGGCAGTTTTCTTTCCTAATGATGTTTTCCGTCTTTAAGTTTTGAGTCACGTGCAATACACATGTCATAGAAGGATGTGAAATTGCATTTTATACGATAACAGGTGGATTTTTTTGCAGCTTATGCTTCATCGTTTATCATGTAAAATGACACTTCCGCCCTTAAAAAATAGCATGTGCATCACGCATGACTCAAAAATTGACGAAAACAATCAATTAACAATCCTCAAGTTGAGTGTTACAATCCAAAATCGTTATCGAGACGAGAGCGATATCAAATTTTCACCGAGCTCAATCTCACCTCTTTTGAGAGAAATTAAACTTATGAAAGATAATTTTCTGCATGTTTCAATAGATTAAACTTTGTTAGATAGAGTAAAGATTACAACTTAATGAGCAGGACCGCCCAAATGATAAACCTCCGAATCACAATTGACCAAGCTAAACAGAATTAAATAATTTCAATAACATAAAACAACTCTAATTATTCTTATTCCGTATGTAGCATTGTAGTATTGACGCTAAACTGAGTCGTATATTTCAGGCATGGATCACCTTGAGGGCGAGGGAGACTGTCGCTCTGGGGCGGGAGTTGCTCGGTGGAAACGGGATCTTAGCCGAGTTTCTGGTTGGCAAGGTTAACTCTTTTTTCATCATGATACCAACTTGTTATGATATGGTATATTATAATAGAGTAATTTAACATAAATGATACCAACACAGGCATTTTGTGATTTGGAGCCGATATACACATACGAAGGCACGTACGAGATCAATAGCCTGGTGGCGGCAAGGGAACTCACCGGCTTTGCCACTTTCAAGCCGTCAGCCTCCGCTCAAAGGAGCCGCATGTGAACCATTCATCTTTCTCGTTTCAAATAAATTATCCACCAAATATCAATAATCTATCATCCAAGCTTTGTATTATCAACTATTGATGACCAATAATGCAATCCGTGTATTATTAACTTAGATTTTCAAAGTTCTAATCAAATGTAAAATGGGTGCTCCTTGTAAGAGTGGAGTCGGTCCGAGGACCGATTTTTTGCGAAAATCAGAAGCTAGAATTGGATTTCGGGTTCTCAAAAATTGAAACTTGGATCCAATTTTTCAAAGTAAAAAGCATGCCGGTTTTTCTTATAGAAAAACCAGACTTGCGGTTCTAAGTTTAAACTCGGTTTTAAATACAAAAATTAAATTTAAAAATTGTTAGGATATGATGAAGTCTAAACCCAATATATGCATATTTTCCAATTTGGAAAAATTGTTAATAATAAGCGTGAGATTTTGTGGGCTAAAAAATCGAGTAAATGCTAAGGTTCTTTAATTAAAGCAACCTCGCTTTCTTGAAGAACAAGCAAAGACATTCCGACGTTGGCTTTTTCTTTTTCTTCTTTCCATGCAAATCGACATAACACCAAAATTCAAAAATAAATCTCGTCGCTCTAATAGATAACACGTTACATAAAAGCAAAATTCTCTAGCAAACTATATATATATATATATATGTGTGTGTGTAATAATATTTGTAACAAAATACAGTTGTACAATTGCACTAGTCATCTTTTCTTTGGTTATGAAATTCTACTCCAAAGAAGGAAAGAGAAGGCTCTAAGATCGTTGGAGACCCAAATCCCCCAAAGAATTCACCTATCACTCCTCGACACGTGTGACGTTATACGTGGGAATGGCAGTATCCGGTTCTTCTATCCAACCCCCACATCCGGAGCCGGAGCTGGAGCTGCGCCGCCGCCGTGAAGAACCGCACGCTCTGCGCCGGCCGCAGCACCTCCACCACCTTAACCGCGGTGTTGGTACGGAGCGAGTCGGCGGCGGAGACCACGGCCTCGAGCGCGGCCCTCAGCGAGCCGACGGCGCCGCCGCGGTCGGCGAAGACGCTGTCGACCGGCCACCGCCCGCTGCGCGCCACCTCGAGCAGGGGCGGCGCGGCCACGCTCTCGTGGATCCTGGCGAACTCGTCGTTGAGCTGGCGCTCCTCCGCCTTGGTCTCCTTCACGAGGCGCCCGATGCGGCGGCGCTGCTCCTCGGTGAGGTCGTCGACGGCGTCGGCCAGGAGGCGGAAGGCGAGGCCGGGCTTGAAGCCGGCGATCCAGAGGAAGGCGCGCTCGAGGGCGGTGAGCCAGGTGGGGGAGAAGACGAGGAAGACGTTGCGCTCGGCGATCTTGGACTTCTCCTCGTAGTACTGCTGGTAGTGGGCCAGGACGCGCGCCACCAGCTCCCTCTGGTTGTCTCCGTCTCCGTCGCCGGCGCAAGAGAGGAGCTCGTCGAGGTAGTGCTCTTGCCGGACCAGCCAGCCGTCGAGGAACGCGGTGAAGGTGGAGGCGGCATTGCCTCCGCTGGTCGCCATTGACGCTCAAACTAGTTGCAGTTGGTCATTTGAATGAATGTGGGGTTGTTGGTGATGTAGGTGAGAGGGAGAGAGAGTGCGGAGGCGAAGCGGGTATTTAAGGGAGGGTTGCTTAGACAGGAAGTAATTGCTTGCGGGGGAGGAGAGAGAAGACGCGTGTGAGGGACGCCATTAGAGAGGAGAGGAGAGGAGAGGAGAGGAGAGGAGTTCCAAACTAAACTAAACAACTGTCTCTGTCTCTCTCATTCGGTGCGGTCCATTTTGTCGCCTACTGAGAAGCAACCAACCAATATTTCAAGTATTTTTTTTAATTAGACCCAAAATGATTTTCTCATACTTATTTATTAATTTTTCAATTTTAATAAAATAAAAACATTAAATCAAAATTACAAATTAATATATTCGATAAATACTATATAAATAAAAATGAATATACAATAAATTCAAGATATTTTAGAATAACTGAATATTTTTACTGAATCAATAATATTGTTTATTTTAACTCATAATTGGAATTGGAATTGGAATTGGAATTGGAAGGAAGAGAAGGGGATTTACTCGCAGTCTCACTCACACACAGAGCTTCGAGAGCTGCAATGCAATTGCGGTGCTTTTTGTCGCGATGCTTCACAGATTGCGGCCTCCCATTGGTCGGGGATAACTTTGGCCAAAAGGTCTCCATCAAACTATTTCTATTTTTAGTTGGAGAAGCCACGTCATTCCTCTCCTTTCCCAGTACCAGATTCCATCTTTGTTCATTGGACCTTTTTCATATATCATTCTTGTCTTCTTCAAATTTAAGCGCACACAAATTTATTTATTGGCTCTATCTATCTATCATGATAAGGACGCTAATATTAGCTTAGGGAAAGTGTCCATGGATCTTACTTTGCACCTCACCTTGAACAATCCATTTTATTACCGCAATCGAAAATCGGGAAATTAGTTTTTTTTTTTTTTTTTGCCTATATTTTGATTAATTGAGAATTTTTTTAGTACCGGTTTGGATTCCAAAATCCATTGACTTGAAAACGATGCGTAATTTTGTAAATTCAATAATTAAAACTACACATGGTATAAAAAAACGATGATAAAAATATAAAATACACTAAAAACGACATATTAAAAACTTAGAAATCACATTTAGCTTAAAACTGAAACTGGCACAAAAATCGGGAAATATTTTTTAGGTACCGGTTCCTTAAATCGGGAACCGAGAAGTACTGGTTTCCGGTTTGAAGCTAAATTTTCCATAATTTTATGAAAACCCTTCCGGAACAGGTATCGGAAAACAGACACAAAATTTTCACCCCCACTACAAAGTAAACGTTATACGAAATAAATAATAAAATACTCAAGTTATTTGGAAATAAACGGTATAGAATTAATTAAAAAAATATTTAAATGTATCTCTTTTAGCGGATTGCTAGACCTCATTCACTTTTTCGTTAGTTTTTTTTTTTACTACTTTCGTCACTGATACCATAAACATCACGCGATGCTATAGAGGAGGTGAACTGAGAATTCAAGAAAAAATGAGAAGCAGAATAAAAATTTGCGTTGCTGATGTTCTAAGAATCTGTGTTTAAATCCAAATTTATTTTGATGATCATAGGTTTGATCGCGTAAGTCAATTTTGTTGACGTCATCACTGGAAAAAAAATAGTAAAAGAAAAATTAACGGAAAGAAAAAAACTTAGAAAACATTTGTCACATTTTCTTTCTTAAAATGACTTTATGTTGCTATATTTTCAAATAACTTAGATACTTTTGTCATTAATAAGTCACAATTAATAACTAATTTCAAAGTTAATAAATAAGGGTTTTTTTTTTTTTTTTTTTTCTAACTGGTAACCAAACAGTTAGTTGCCTTATATACGAGAATCATGTTTAGAAATTGATTTCAGCGAATATTGTTTGCTCGGCTCTTTATCTTGATTTACTAAGACGTCGTGTTCAATTTGTTTTTAAAGAGGTACGAGAGAATCATAGAATTAACTTTCTTCTTTATCTTCGTTACTTGAAATTGCAGAATTGGACCGCACATTTGCATGTCGGTTATTATAGTTTCACAAGCTATGATGTCACTTTCCTCTTTCGAACGCCGCAAAGTAAATAAAATCGCCTTTTATATATATATATATATATATATATATATATATATATATATATATATTTGTATCGTTATCTGCTCTTAAACAACCGATAGAAGACTAATTTATTGATTTTGGTGAACGTAGAATAAAAGTAAAGTTTTTAGGCGCAAATGATTTTAGTGTCGTATTCAACTGCATTTATTTGGTACTTTCAACACAATCCTTTCAAGTTTGTCCAACAAACTAAATCCACAACGTGACTTTGAGTAGAAGAACATCTAAACTTCACGTGGCACTTTCATATATATATATATATATATATATATATATAAATAGTCTCCAAGCAGCTTTTCAAAAGCAAAGCTAAACAACCCGATAATGCTTTTCGTGAAAGATTACAAATAGGCAAAACCGTGTTTTTGTGATCGTGTTATGTACACAACAGATCAACAATGTGAAAGAATGTCTCTGATACTGTGTCGTTTGTTTGGATTTACCTTTTACTTCAGAGAAGACCGCACAAGCGCGGCCTAGAACAGAACTGTCGTCCGTTAGCTTTGACCACAGCCATTACTCCGGCGGCCACTCCGGCCCACAGCACCGAGGACATGAATTGCTGTGCGTTTCGTCCCGCTACACACAAAAACCATATTTCAAATATTACAGCTGCAAAGTTTGTTTCTGCTAGTGCTCAACGATAATTCCCGAGATATCGATCTCGTCACGAGCCTCAATGGACCCCGTTTCTCTATTTTGATTCTAGCGACAAACTACGGTAATCTACAAGAATAATTTGACTGAATATTACTTGGATTCTTTCTCATTCATGCTGGGTCTCTTATAGAATTAAGTAACGAAATTTAAATTACGGAACACAACTATGATATTATGAATATGCGTAATTGCGATACCTTGATGAAATGTTAGGGATGTGAGAGTCAAGCCTCCGACCACCAAAGCTGATGCTACTGGGAGATACTGTGGAATCAGTTTATCCATTAGAGCTTATATCTTTGATTATTTGGCAGTAATTCCTCTTTAGTTCTGTTTAGTGACACAATTTTCCATTTGCATTAAATGGAGAGTGCTGCAATGTATAGTTTTCAAAATGCTTTTTTTTTTTTATATATATTATTAAAAAAACAATTTTTTTTATTGATAACTAAAGGGAGATTACAGGGCACAGACAGAAAACGATTTAAGATTAGCCGGGTCCACAAACCGGCCCGGCCATCTAAGCCTAAACTCAACCCGATTTTTTTTCTTTCAAAATACTTCATTTTCGGAACCATATTCCTTTTAATCAAGCCATCTTTGAGGAATAAATGTGTTCATATTGCCGGATAAATAACTTTCGTTGCCTTTGCTACTGAAACTTGAGAATGGATAATTCTTGGCTGTAGGTGAAGATAAAGCAGAGACTAATAACTTTGTAAAATAAGCATAACATTGTTCCGACAACGAGAAATTTTGCATTGGAAAAGAAAAATCTAAAGAGCAATAACTGAGAGACAGGTTACTCACAGACAGTGTTTCAAACCCGTTAAGTTGGAAGGGTGATGGACCGTTTCGGTTGATATTATATCTGCCGCTTATCAGATCCGTTGCATCCTGAACAAGCAAAAAATTATTTATACAAGTGTGTTCATTTCATAGCTTTCTATAGTCGTTAACGTGTATATTCCCTGTATACAAAAATCAATTAGTTTACTTCCCTGACTATAGGCTAAATTGATTAGAAATCCGATCAAGTTTCCATCTCTATCGATCTCTAAAACATCATATGGTACTTTCCGTTCAAATTCATACAACCATTTATTTGAAAGATGAGAAGTCAGCTTAACCTGCCGAATTCCATCGTGGAAATTGTTCAAATAATATCTTGACAGTGCGCTCATTCCGTCTTTGATCAGTCCACCTATAGTCTGTTTTCCATATCTGTAGAATAGTGGGTCAAACCATGTACATTACATTGGACTTCTTTTCTTCCCTGATGTTTCGAAGAGAGAATATTTAAGCTTTCGTGTCGATTGTTGTTATGACCATAAATCCGATCTAAAAATAAAGCTTCATGAACCTTGACAAAACCCAAGCTCGCCTCTTTTGAGAGTGATTAAGTTTTCCGTGAATGATTATTGGCTACACTTCTCATTCCCGTAAGGTCTACCAAACTCCTTAAATACCCTAAAGCCTAACATAATTAAAGATAATTAAATAAACAAAACAACAAAAGATAATTAAATAGCATGACGCAATTAATAATAAGCATATATAAATAATATTCGACCGTAACAATTACCTAACCAGGTCACCTTTGAGTGCATGAGTCCCGGCATATTCAAGGCTGATCTCATCACCTTGCTCAGCCCACACTAAAGCACAATACAAGATAAAGCTTAGAACAAGGATCAAAGACAGAGCAAAACTTGAAGCTCAAGCTATCAAAAATTGACCCCAATAATTAAGGAATAAAAGATTAGACCTGTTCTGAATTTTCCATAATCCTCGCCAAACGTAGAAATGCACTCCAAAGAACTAAATAACCCCATCCTCTGCAGCTGTAGATTAAGGGACTTCTGGGCCAAATAGCTCTACAAATAAAATGCAAAGACAACTTCAAATTTCATTTATAAGCATATAAAATAACTCTAAATGGAAAATAAAGTGCGATATCACGACTTAAAGAAAGACGGCATATGAAATGTAGGTTTTTGGGATAATGATGATTAATTTCATTAATCAGGAATTATGTTAAATCTTATAATCAGAAGCTATTAACAAAATAATCATATTAATCTAACTAATCCCTATCAAAAGATAATAGATAAATTGTTATAATTACACAAACTAACATGTAAATAATGATTGCAAACTAGTCCTTAATATTCTATATTTACACAAAAACGAACTGCAAATTTTTTGTTTAGCAGGCACCTGGGTGACATTTGTTCGGTCAAGGCAATCGATACAATTAGATCTGACAATCCCCGTCTGCTCTGCTACTATATTTCCTTCTTCATCCACCAGGAAGTATCTGCTCAGCTGGAATAGATTTGATTAGAATGGTATTACAGAACCCCATATATACCTATTTCTTGCATTGACATATATATAATTCACGTGTTTGGATTCGGAGAGAAATATTTCGGTTTCGTTATTACCCTTGCTTTTCGAAGTCCTCAGAAATTTGATCATAAAGAAGCTGTAATTTTTCGAAGCCTGAATTCCCAGAAGCATGATGAAAATCAAATGAGATGTATCTGCCATATAACAATTTAAAGAAATAAAAAGATCTCAACCTTCAGCCTTCAATCTAAGACAGCAGTCTGGTCAAAAAGGAACACTAGAATATTGACAGAGAGAGAACCCCAAATTGTTTTACTTATTTTTACTCAAATAATTTGAACTATTTGAAAGCAAGGAAATAAGTTTTTACCTCACATCTGGCAGTTTTTCCATTTCATGTGAATATGCGGAAGATAGTTGACCTTCCTCACCTTGCTATTATTGAAGCATGTACAAGGTTAAACTGACTACGTTTATTTTTATTTTTTATTTGCATAGAATTCCCTAATATTTCATTTAGCACGGTAATGCACTACATCAGACAAAAATCTAAATACAAACTAAATATTTTCCAATTAATTCCAGCTTTGGCTATAATTTCATGTGAAAAATATTTATGATGTGAAAACTAGAGATATAGACACGAACTTACTTTATCAGTTAGATCTATTGCTAATGTTTCTCCATAGCGTTGAAAGAGATCGTGAAAATGACGCTCCACGACTTGTGACTGCAAAATTAATTTAGATGTAGAAAGGAATTTATTATCCAGCAAAGGAATTAACTAATAAAAAATCCTTTAGAATGCGATTATACCGTCTGCTCATGATCTATAATTCTTAATCGAGGTTTATAACTCAGATCAACTATTTGCTCCCAGAGGAGTGGAATCGAACCTCGAACCTGCAAAAAGAAAATAAAAAGTGGATGGAACTCCTAGACTCCCAAAGCAGATCTAGTGAAGTTGCCTATTAATTTTCCCCGGATGTTACTCAAAAATCAAAATATTTTCATGTAAGGAGCACCTGATAAGGAAATAATGCAAATTGCAATATATTCCTTTTTAAATTTCCCATAATGAACATGATTAGTTTTGTAGACATAAACTAAAAATACCTGCAAAAATGAGGATCTGAAACCAGCTATCTCCGCTAGTTGCTCAGTTTCAATAAAATTAGCTACATCACCTTCAAGGTTCGCTCCTCTTCTCCACATTCTTGTTCCTGTAACAGTAAATGGTAAAATTAATAATACAGACCTGTAACAGAAGATTCGCTTAAGCATTACTAAGAGTCAAATAAATAGGAAAAAAAATGTACCTAGACGCCTTGTACACCTCCTTGAAACTAGTGTTAGTGTGACCGGTGACTCTTTTATCATCAAATGCGCAGTCTGGAAGCTTGAACATAGGTTAACTGAAAACACTGCAGCTCTTACAATGAATATTTAATGGAGTAATTCGTATATACTGAAACAAAAAAGCGATATCTCATCTACTCAACACATGAAGTAATAGTATTAAGGATATTTCCTTGTATTATAGGAATTATGAACTCATCAAGCTGCCACACAGATAAACAGAACGTCAGCCGAAAAGATAAATACGGGCCTAAACGGTAAATAAAATACAATTATTGATTTATAATGGAGAGAATAGCAGACCTTATGCTCAATGAGTTCATCCAAAAGATTTCTGTTCCAAACAAACCGAGGATCAGCCTGAAGTAGAAGTGCCAAAAAAAAAAAAAAAGAGCTCAGTTTTTTACTTAGGCTTTGATCAATCATTCTCACATTGTTGATAGAAGAAGATTCAAAACCATCAAATAAATGATGCTATGAATAAAGGGAGCACTATTTGCTTATTTGTACATCAACAAATCGCATCACTCAAATTTACAACATAAGACATCCATCTTATAAAATAATAAATTAATAACTATTTGTGCAATGCCAAGTTAATTCCTGACCTGTTTCCAAGTGGGTTTAGCCATCCAACCTTCGGCTAACTTCCATCTTCGCTGCAGGCTAAGATTAAAAAGAAAAAAATATGCATACATACTTCAGTCTAAATGTTATAGAGATCAACAAACGAGCAGAATTAAAGTACAGGGAATTACTTCAATGTTAAATCCGTTTCATACGAAAAGTAAAGCCCCGGTGTCGATTCGACTGTTTTCAAGAGCGTCACGAAGTAGGCCTCGTCTCTTTTCTGCCCAAACATTTCATTCAGAGAAGTGTTATTAGCGAATGAGCGTATCATTATCATGTAGTGGCCAAAGAGAAACTCACTTCTTGCGAAGTTGACTGCTTCAAAGCTTCGTTGCAGGGCAGAAACTTCATGGAAGTTGCTTTGTACACCGGGAAATCGAGAAATCTACCAACTTCCTTACGCGACGTTATCACGATAATATACGTTCCTGCGAAGCAATGCAACGATTCAAGCACAAAAACCATAGCATAGCTGTCTCGATTCGCTTCACGTACCTGCAAGCAGTCTGATTGTTCCAACCACACCGTAGATGGTAGAGACTTTGTACGGAGTTAACGCACAAGCTTCCTCTGAGAAACACAACGCATTTAGCTTCTATCTGTAGCTTCGTTGGGCAACTCGAGATCGAAAATCTGAAATCGATCGCGAAACGAAACGCGAAGAAATAAATTGACGAGAACAAGAAAGGCAGAGCGAGTCACCGTTTTGCTCACTGAGCAGCTCAATTCGGCCTTCATGGCGATCAATCGAGAATCCTCGAACCGGAGATCCAACGGACTTGATTACGAACCGGTCGTGAAACTCCTGCAGTTCCAAATCCTCGGAGAGCTTGAACCGGCCTCTCGATGGCGAACCAGTTTCCATTTTCCCGCGAAAATGGCAGAACAAATTTTCCCGAGAAAATGCGAAACCTGGAAATGGAAACGAAGAAGTCGAGTGATGAGAGAGAAACAGAAAACGATTTGGGATTAATCTGCTAACTACTCTTCAAATTTAGATAATTCTGATTAGTTGATTTTTTTTTTTTTTAATTCATGATCTCTTTTTTGGCGGTTTATGACCATGTTGCCCCTGTGCTGCTGATGCGGAACTAGTTATTATGTTAATGATTGATTAGGCGAATGTAATTATGCCTTTTTGTCTTTTGGAGGAGAATTAATTATACTGCTCAACGTATATTATATTAATATATCTAAGTAAATTGCTAACAAAATATTTTGTGATCCAATAAAGAGTAATTGGGCATCTAATATTACTTTCTTTGTTGGCCTTTTGCGCTGAATAATTTTTAAAAATATGTAAATAAATAAAATCAAAATATTAAGTTATGATATAGATAAGAAATTGTTATGGTAATATAATTATTTTGTAATGAAAAAAAAAAAAAAAAATCTATGAACCCACCTCATCGTCTCTGCCCTACAAGAACCACGAGATCACCCCGAGAGCGTTTTTGGCATCTATGGGTCGTGAACCGATCATATAACTTGTTTTTTTAGTAAAAAAAAAAAAAACAGGAAAAGACAATAAATCATGAAAAAATGCTCGCGTAAAAAACAAATGAATAATTTTAAAAAAATTAGAGCATTAATGATCAATTTCTCTTTAAAAAACAAACGAACAAACTTGCACACAAATAAATAAAGTATTGTCTAAATGTTGCTTTGACTTTAAACTAAGCTGTCACACGTAATCTCGGTTTGTCTCTTGTTGAGTTGGTTTAATCATATGTTGGAGTATGACTTGGCTTTCGTGCTTTGAAGCTTTCTTGTCGGATTCTTAGTTAAGAAATGGTTGATATTTCTGCAAACCAAGGACAGATCATACCCAATATTTTGTGTTCCTCTTGTTGTGTTGTATTATTGATCTCCAAATCTTTTTTTTTCACTATTTTCTTGGCTATGATTTTTGTTGCACAAATATAAGAAAAACATACTTGAGAAGCTTCGAGGAAATCTAGTGTATAAAAAGTTTTTTAATTTTATTTTTCCGTCTAAATACTGATTTAAGAAATTTTCTAATTTTTTGAGAACCAAGAACGGGGCCAGAAAAGGAGACGAGGACTTTTATCTCGATTTTTATTACATATTTAGACGGGGACAAAATTCAGAATCGAATCATTTTGTAACATTATTGGTGTCAATAACTCCTAAATTTTTAGTATGCTTGCACCTAGCACCCCCAATTTTTAAAATAGCTACCAACCCCATTTCAATTCTATGTTTTTTTTCAAGGTTCGACTTTTCCACGATTATCTTCAATAATCTTCGATTATCCGTCTTGCCGGTAGTTATCGGCAAGACGGCCATGCCAGTACTTTTCCATGATTTTTGTCGAAAATCGGCAAACATGCATCTTGAAAAATAACGAAAATATAGCACTTTTCAAGAAATTTTGCACTTTTCGATGATTTTATTCGAGTATTTACATAGAGTGAGACTATATTTTATTTACCTATGTTGAGTATGAAATGATTTTATTTTTGGCATTTTAATGTTTTATCAACATTATAAACTTAGTAAATATATTCTTAAAAATATTTTAGTGATTTTTCATGGATAATCCTCGATAAGTGTCGATAATCCATCGATAATCCTCGATAAGTGTTGGTAACGATAATCTACAGTGTTTATTAGTTTTCCGTCGATTAATCGGCAAGCAAACGATAAATCCGTCGAAAACGGCAAGCGATTTATCGGCAAATTCGGCAAGTTGAACCTTGGTTTTTTTAGCCTCCTTGAACTTCGAAAATGAAGAAAATATACTTTTATGTTTTAGACACTACAAATATGAATTCAACTATTATAACACATTTTTGTTTTATTCAGTCTAAAATCGGCGGTAAAGTCTACTATCTAATTTTTTCTTCTTCTAAAAATCACTAACTGATTGCTAAAAATAATTACATTCTTTTTAGGGTTATTATGGGTAAGAGTACCCAAGTAGTTTGGAAATGTAGCGGCATAGAGTTAAGTTAAAAAAATTGTGACAATGGTACTTGTTGACGTGGTTTCCCACCTCAATCAGTCAATACGACTTGTGAGTGTATGATATTTTGAATGTATGTTTTTGTGGAATTCGATTCTTCGCGTTGCAAACTCTCGATCACTCCGCACGTATATATATGTGTATAAGCTAGTAAATGAGACGAGGTTTTTTTTTTTTTTTATAGAGGTTCGTCCTAAGGCGGTAGTTGACTACGTCCTCTGTTAGTTTATTGAGACAATGAACATGGACGGACAACTACAGGTAGCAAATCACGTCTAAAAAGAGAGAAGATATAAGGAAAACTCTCAAAAGACAAAATGCCGAACAGAAGAGCTCTCGATATATTATCTCAGGGATTGCGTGTGTTAATCTGTGGCCGAGCTTGGTATTTATAGGCTTCCAATCTTCCCGTTGGGCTTCCAGGAATCTTGGAGTCGTTCTTCCGCGCTGACCGGGCTGACTAGCTCGTCTTGCTGACACGTGCCCCATGACTGCGCGTTCTACGCCGAGCTGGATTCTTGACCAGATACATCCGTTGAGGACTTGACTTCGTGCTCCTGGTCTTCCCGCTTGATTTGAATTGATGACGCCGGCAAGGAAGTATGACGGTTTTGTCCTTCTTCTCCTTTGGATGGCGACAAATAGCTTTTGGGCTTTGGGCCGGGTAGCTTCCTTTTCGTTGGGCTTCACAATGGCCAGGTGTCCTGATGGGCTTTGTGTCTCGCAAGTGGGCTTTTGTGATTAGTAATTTATTATTTAAAGCCCTTTATTTTCTTAGTCACGAAATTAATTAATCTATGACTTTATGCTACATGTCGTATTTAAATAAACGACGAATTTGCACATCAACAGTTAGCCCCCTACTATAAAAAATACGAAGCATATTTTATAGTATAATCTCGATGAAATCATGTAAAATTCGTGCCGGACAGAATTAATTAAATCCGTGATTTTTGCCGCAAATTTATATAATCCGGACATGATTTTGGATAATTTCGAGAACAAATGGGACAGATAGGACCTTTCGAAACTGTAATCGTCGTTTCGAGTTTTGGGCGAGAATATTTATGACACGTGTCCTAATTTGCGGAGTTCGAAGAGAATAAATCCTTCGCATTCTCCTGACACACAACTGTCACTTTGACTATGCTGATGTGTCCCAGATAACGTGCTAATCTCAACCGCAGGATAAAGTTTGTTGCGAATTTTGAGGAAACCCTAGCCGTAGGATCAACGACGATTTTCGAGTATAAATACTCGAGTGCGCACCATTAATTGATCACGTCTTTTCATCCTGCTCGGCGCACGTTCCCACGAAAGGTAACCGCTCCCTCCCTCTATTTATTCATCATTTTGCATTCGAATTTCTAGAGAGAGAACCCCAAGTTTTTCAGAAAGAGAAGCTCTGCGTTGCGTTTGTTTGTTTGTTCATCATCTTCGTTGTTCGACTCTGGTGTCAGGGTTTTTCCAGGTTCTAAATCTCTGTTCTTCTCTTATTTCGAGTTTCTTGAAAGTTTTTTCTAGGTTCTCCAGGTCGGGTTGTTTCAGGATTTCTCCTAGGTTTTTTCTGGGATTTTGCTTGGGAGTTTTCTGCTAAGCTTAGAATTCTTTCAGTTTTTTGTAGAGTTGTTAGGAAGACAGGTCCTAAGAAAATCGTAGATAAATGGCAGACGGAGTTTTTGGCAACATATTATCCTAAGTCTATTTTGAAAACTAGGGATATCACTAGGATTCGGGAAAAATACACATGCAAACGAGCAGAACGACGACGGGTGGGTCTGTGTGTACGAAAGGTTTTTTGAGTCCGGGGGGCTTAGATTTGCTATTCCCGAACTTATTTTCAGGTATGTTACCCACCTAGGGATTTCTTTAGGGCACTTCAGCCGTCATTCTTTCAGGATTTTGACGGCCTTTCTTGTCCGGGCCCACGAGAATTTGCACCTGTTGACGGGTATGGTCGTCAAAACCAATAATAAGGCGAAGGATAGATTCTTTCTATCCGTCAAAGAGGGTGAGGCTCTAGCGGGTCTGCCTAAGATGGAGAGTAGGTGGACCCATAAGTAATTCTTTCAGGCCAGTCAAAAGACGTTCGGGACCTGGTTGTCTTATGTAAACAGGTGGGTCCATGAGATACGTGAGGATCCGGGTAGGGATTCTAGGTACTTTCTTATTTTTGTTCAGATTTACTTACTTGGTTTTTATTTGGTGCAGCTGAGGATTCTAAGAAGCCTAAGTCCCTCCCTATAACGGACGAGTGGAGGGCTTTAAAGAAGAAGTTCTCCCGAACGGTCCGGAGCTCTGGTTGTCTTTCACGCGGGAGAGATTCGAGTCCGTTGGAGTTTGGCCCGAGGAACCCGAGGAAGAGTTTATCCCCTACGACAATAACGCCCCAGATTTACCGGGTAAGTTTTCTTCAATTGGGTTTTATCTAGATTTTGGGATTTTGGCCAACTATGAGTGTTCTATTTGCAGAAGAGGTGGAAGTTGCCAGACCTAAAAGGCCGAGCCTAAGGGCGAAGAGGAAAGCGGCCGAGCAAGCTGGGGCATCCGTTTCGGTGCCCCCATCGGCGAAGAAGGCTACGGCTAACCCATCGGTGGCCGTCGAGGAAGCTGCCCGTCATCATACGGAGTCGAGGACGGATGTAAATTCTACTGAAGTTGCCTCGAAGGTGATCCCTACTGGGGATGTCGTCAATATCTCTGACGACGGAGGTAACTTCTACTGAAGTTGCCTCCAGTTATACGTTCGCCGAGCCCGGAATTCCCGTAGATGATATCTACATATTGGGTTGCTCTTAATTATTTAGAGGGTTTTGCTCAACAAGGACCCAGGTGACACTGTGGGACCTCTTCAGTGTAGATGATTTGCTATTTATATAAAATTCACGAGCGAAATGGAAAAAAATAGTGAAATATCACTAATGAAATTTTTTAATTAGTTATCATTATGCTAAAATCGGTGTTTTTTTTTTCCTTTCTCAAAAAGCTAAAGACGTATTTATTTCATCAAAACGTCGTCGTTTTGTTATTGCGTCTCTATATCCTTTCTGTCTTGCTTTCCTGTCCTGTGTATCTCCCAAGTCTCCATGGCTCGCAACCCCTCCAATGGTATTCTCATCTCTTTCTCTCAAACCTTGTTCTTCTGCTTTCCATTCTAATCCTTGTTCTTTATCTCCTCAGACGCCATTCTTGGGCATCTTAGAACCGGAGCTGCGAAGTTCGAGCTCGTGCCTGATCATCTCCTTTCCATCTCAACCTCGCCGACACTTCTCGGAGACTACACTCGCGGATTCTTCGCCAAAATCGGCACTCCTCCGATGTAACTTCAACGTTTGATTACTTACAGTTGTTTGCAAGCTTATATAATCAATGTCTGACAACTATGTACTGGTTTCGAGCGAAGGAGAGGATCGCAAACAGCAACGAAGAAAGCTGAGCAATTCTCGGTTCAGAGAGTGACTGGCGATGGGCGTTGCCTGTTTCGTGCATTGGTACTGCTTTAACTCCTTGAAATCATTTTAATGGAAGGTAGTTGTTTTAGTTAGTACAATGATGAGAAGAATCACAGCTTCAATTCAGGGTTTTATTATTATTATTATTATTATTATTTTTTATAGAGATCAAGATTTTACTAAGGGTTAATAGTGGCATATATATTCAAGTTTTTATTTTTTATTGAGATATTGCATGGGATAGCCAAATTGAAACGTTTGATTAGCCAAATAGCCAATCTTTCCTTTTTCTTTGCAAAATAGCCAAATGGTTATTTAATAACATATTTTATACCTATAATACCCTTTTAACATATTAACGCGTATTAACGTGTATTAACGTTTATTAGCGTGTATTAACTAAGTTAATTTTTCTTAAAAATAAGAATATTTACTTGTATAATAACATATTTTATACTTATAATACCCTTTTAACGTGTATTAACGAAGTTAATTTGTTTAAAAATAAAAAATCGTGATTAAAATTTTAACAAAAAATTTAATTTTTTTTTCAAAAAAAATAATAATTTATTTTTAAACAAATTAACCACGTTAATACACGTTAATACAAGGGTAATCCGGTCTTTCGTGATTTATTAACGTGGTTAATTGGCTATTTGGCAATATTAATTAAAACATTGGCTATTTGGCTAATTAGTGTTTGAAGTTTGGCTATTTGGCTATTTGCCCCTTTTTTATTTTCCGTGATATATATATTCAACTTCAATTTTACTATGGCTTCAATGTACCTAAGTTCAAATCCATTGCGGTTTCGATATACCGTGAGCTTGTTCACTATCGGAATCACTGAGTTTCCCAACGGCATTGCCGACAACGGCGGAGGTTGCTGCGCTGTCGCTGTTGATGGCTCGTCCGCTATGGATGGATCGGAGGATGAAGTCGATATTTCTAGGGTTTTGAATTTTGGAGAAGAAAGAAGATTATTCGAAGAAAAATAAAATTTGAGCGGCAAAATTATTTAAATCTAGTGGCACTTAATGCCGTTAAAAAAAAAATAGACAGAATGAATTGAAATTGAAATAAAATTGATCTTAGGTACATTGAAGCCACACTAAAGTTGAACTTGTGTATATATACCACTGAAAATATAATTTGGGTCCATCCCGCCTCAATTGAGTACAACTTGAGTATATATGCCACCGTTAACTTTTTATTAATAAAAGACAGTAAAAGGCGGTTACAGTAACAAAGAGGGCTTAATGGAAAGCCGAACCAAAAACTGGCCCAACCGTCTAAATCAAACTCAACTTAAAGAGAAAGTAAAATAAGATAGATGCTCGTTAAAGAGAGCTAGCTCAGTCTCTCAAAAAATCCGCGAGAGAATAATTCGAGAATTTGTTACACAAAACTCTATTAACATGATTATTATAGTTATGAATCACATGGTTTCCTTTATATGAGAGTGATTAATTGTGAAATTAGGTGAAGGGAATGGCTTACAACAAGGGCCTTTCTACTAGTCATCGAGAAGAGAGAGAGGATGCAGGTAAAAAGCTCCCATTGTGATTGATTTTTTTCCATTTGTATATTCAATAGAAAGAAAGCTCTTTTTATCTTCTCCTAATATGTTTTTTTTTTTTTTTTGAATGGTCCTAATATGCTGTTGATGACACTTATTTACACTCACCAGTACGCTATGTGTCGCTGTAAAAACAGAATTATGAGTTTTCCTTTATTACTTGCATTGTACGTAATATTTGGTTAAACGAGCTGCAGGGCCGAAATCGCCCATTTCGTTCCTCATTTGACATATTGTCATTTTCTTACATATATTCTATGAGGATATTATGAGCAGATTATACTTGTTTTCGGGTGTAGATGACTTGCGGATGGCTGTCAAAGAAATTATATGCGGGAATGATAAGGAGCGCCAAGAATACGAAGGAGCACTTATCGCGATTACGGTTGAAGAGTCTCTAAATCGGTACTAGACACTTGCTAATTAGGGATACCAATTACAATGTATATGGTGCCACATTCATCAATAAAATCAGGCAATATTTCTTTCAAAAGTTTAGTTCTTTTTTCTTGCGAGATTAGGGAGTTCCGCTCAGGGTTTAAGGCAATGACGAGATCCTCGACTAACAGCATTATAGTATAATAAAATCAAGATGCTTCTGATTCTTGGACTATGGTGTTTACTTCTTAACATAATTAAGGTCAGCTGATGAATCTTTAATTTTTACAGCTATTGTCAACGCATCGGAAGACCGGATTTCTGGGGAGGAGAATCAGAGCTACTGGTCTGCAATCTTTCTTAATGTCTTTTTATGGTGGAATTTGGTTATGTTATTTTAGGACTTACGTTTAAAACAAAATAACGCATATAGATAATAACTGCGGAAGCGAAGTCGAATAACATACCTCTCGCCTTTTTTTTTTTTTGTTTCTTTCTTGAACCTTTATTACTTAGATGATTAGATCTTTTTCTAAGACTTTGAGATCTCCATTATATGGTATATTTCTGCTGACAATTGAGCATTCAAACATGGTAGGTACTGTCGAAATTTTGTAAGCAGCCAATCGTTGTGTACATACCCGAGCATGAGGTAAGTTTTGTCAAGCATAACTGTATGTTAGACCTGTATTATTTGCTTGTTTAATTGTTTTTTCTTTCATTAGGGGTATTTTAGGTATAGGGTTGATATAAAATGTATAAGGCTATAAAAGGCGCCCCCCGTTAGGGTTAGTCGTCATGTTTGATTACTAAAAAATTCCTACCTAACATCGCCCGTAGAGTTCTTACTCAAGGTCTAACTCTCGGATTATAGACCAGGGTCTTGCTTTGATGGGGGTGATTATGTGATGTTTCATTATTTAAAAATAAGGTTAAAAAAAAAAGTGGTGTTCATGAAAAAACTGAAGTGAAAATTTTCGCTATGGCTTTCGTGGACTCGCCAAACTTCAAATATCTCTACCATTTCCAAGTATGTGTTAAGTAATTTCACGTTTTTGCTTGAAGCTTAATTCATCGTTTTGTTTTCTCCGAGCAATCGCAGCATAAAGGCGGCAGTTGGGGGAAAGGTTTCATAGCCATAGCTGAGTACGGAGGCGAGTTCGGTAAAGCTTCTATGAGAAGAAAGGCGAGAAAGGCAGTGAGGCTTCTCTACAGTGGTCGGAACCACTATGATCTGCTCATCTGAGATCAAAACCACTTTTGTATGTCATCTAATTGTACCACATTATTTAAACAATTCAAGTTTTGGACATAAATTGGTAGCAACACTATTTTTCTAATGATCATCGATTTCTTGTTTCTCAAGCAAAACCATAAACATCATTTCATCTCAATCATAGGTCAATTATTCGCGAATTACCATAAATAAATAACTCGAGTAACATTTTTATGATAGACCTGCACTTTTGACGTACAAACGGAGGAAGGGTGTGAACGTCATTTGGCGTTTTCATTTAAAGCTCTCTATCGTTTTTTCCATTTGTTTCCGTTTATGCCACACTTTCTTTTTTTGGTCATCTCATTTCAGAAAATTTAAATTATGTTGGTTTAGGATATAGAAAATAAATGATAGATATCTAACCTTTGGGTTGGTTTTAGTCGAATATAACTTTCTTCACCTTTGGGAGAGTTACATCCGTGCTCTCGAAGGAACAAGCCATCATTCATCGTGACTATTGCAATCAAGTACCCGGAAATCAATTGTCTTGGTAAATTCCTGTTGGCTTGATTTTTCATTTCGTTTTTACTCACGGATTGAATCTTGGTACCGAACCTACCAAATTACTCTAAACAACTCTAAATTGAAATGAAAAAGGATTTAAGTGCGTTAGGCCGGTTCCCTTCTTTCTCCGACCCGCGCCCGATCAAATTTGTAGAACTGCAAATTTATTCCGGGCAACGGAGAGGAAAGAAAGAAAAAGGGACGCTTGAGATCTTTGAAACAGAGATGGTACACACATTGAGCTCATCTGTGTTCCTACATTTTCTACTTATAAAAGTGACGTATTCGTGCTGTGAAAATAAAAAATAAAAAATAAAAAAATTGCACGAGATCATGCCAAATATTATGAAACGTTAAAACCAATTTTCAAGTTACCAAGTATTCTCAACTTAAAAATGATTTATATTTTCCTTGATAAATTTCATCAAAAAAATTAAACAGATAACGTAGTCTGTATTCAATTAATGAATTAATTGTATCTATAAAATCAGAATAAAAATCTTAGGATCCGAAATTGTACTACGTTTTTTTTTTTCGGATCCTAAGATTTTTATTCTGATTTTATAATATCCATTAATGTCCATTGTATCTATAATATTTTCATGTCCATTGAAAGTGAATTAAAAACTCCATCGAATACAGACTATGTCTATCTAAGTTAAGTTATTTCTACATTACTGTTTTGTCGAAACACGTGTCAGTCTGTTGGCGCACGTGCTGACTCGTTAACGTCCGTCCCAGCAAATCCCAAAGGAAAGGAAACGATATTATTCATTCCTTCCGATCTCCTCTAGGGTTGGGCTGGGCGATGGAGGGCGCGAGCAACGGAGGAATGCTGTACCACGAGGTCCAGGAGTCGAAGCTCTGCGCTGTCCACTGCGTCAACTCTGTCCTCCAAGGCCCCTTCTTCTCCGAGTTCGATTTGGCCGCCCTCGCCTCCGATCTCGACTCCAGGGAGCGCCAGGTCCTGCTCTTCCCCGCCGCCGGCACCGCCGATTTCCTGTCCGAGGACTCTCACAACGTCTCCTTGGATGGCGATTTCAGCATTCAGGTCTTCTTCTTCTTCTGATTTGGACACCCAATTTGATTTGATGTAAATTCGTTACCCATTTAAGCTCTTGATTGTGTTTTTTTGTTTGATCAAATTGTGATGCTCTTCTGTCCTGGAACTGCAGTCAGAGTCGTACACATAAAAGAAGAGACGTCAAATATATATTATACATCTCCTGTTCTTGCAATTGCATATATTATGTTTTAGATAAGATCATTCTTTTTTTTGTCATGTCTTTTAAATTGAATGGTAAAAGTTTAAAATGCCTTTCCTCCTCAAACTGTTGCTCTTGGATTCTCTATTTAGGCCGTCTTCATTCCAAACTGGTTGACTGTAACGATTTGTCTCGGGTCATAAAAAAAAAATTCGATGGAGTTTTTAATTCACTTTCAATGGACATTATATCGTAAAAAAATGCGACAATTCAGGGACTTGGCTGATGATTACTCAAAAGTTATACTGTCTGTTTGTTTGCTCACTTGAAGGTCCTAGAGAAGGCATTGGAGGTGTGGGATCTGCATGTGATCCCGTTCCTTTCCCCGGTGGCAGGGCCTGCTCAAGTAGACCCTGAGTTAGAAAGCGCGTTCATCTGCCACCTACATGACCATTGGTTTTGCATCCGCAAAGTGAATGGGGAGTGGTACAACTTCGACAGCCTATATGCGGCGCCGATGTACCTCTCCAAGTTTTACCTCTCCGCCTACGTGGACACACTGCGAGGCTCTGGGTGGAGCATTTTCCTCGTCAAAGGCGACTTCCCCAGGGAGTGCCCCGTAGAGGCCTCTCATGCGTACGGCCAATGGCTCTCGCCGGAGGACGCTAACCGGATTACCAAATCTGTCAACCCGACTCCACCTCCGCGACATATCCCGGGCTCAAATCAAGAGGTTAGTAAACTTGTATCGTTCGCTCTATTACGGCCTTAAAATTAGACAATTGTTTATTATGTTGTTGTTAAATATTAGGAATATATTGTTAGGCTAATTAGTCATTTAATTCAGTTAATAAATAATTTAATTCTTTACATGCTTATGTGCTAGGGTTTATTAATGTCGGGTCTAGTCTGGAAATCAGGTTGTAATTCTTTGGTCCATTTAAGAGATTTCACCAATGGGAAAGGTAGCCAATAGCACTTCAAATAAAACTTAATTTCTCTAAAAAGGAGAAATTATGTTTTGTGAAGGTTGGCGAAACGAAAATCCATTTTGGGGCGTAGCAGTTTGTTTATGCTATTACTATTGTACTTTGTATGTTGTTTAATTGTGTTTAGGGTTTGTTTTATATAATAAAGTTTAGCAACTATATCTTATGATTTTGGTAACTATGCATTTGATCCCCGCCCATTATGTTGTAATAATTGATCTATTTTATAGACATTAAATCAACGAGAACGGGAGCAAAGAACTATCTAGTAAACTAGTTTAGAATAAGGATTGTTCGAAATGGGGAAAAAAAAATACACCAGTTCTAGGCCTGTAACGAGATCCCAGTTTCTCGTCTCGTAACACTATTTCTTCACATTATCTGTTGTGCATGTTTGTTCCTTCCAGTTTTCGTAGTTAACAAAATAACTGTATTAATTTATATTTCATTTTCTCACTATTTAGACTCCGAGCATAAATCAGAAGGCTTACGATCTATCGTTCATGACGGGAATGCTATCCCAATTTGAAGACCACGAATTGAATGCGGCTATAGCTGCCAGTCTAAAGGAATCTTCACCGTCGGAAGCTGCCGGAACATCAGCGGCGACAGGATTGGGGGCTGGAGGTGAGAACAAGAAGAGCAGCAGAGAATTGACAGAAGAAGACTTGAGAGCAGCAATAGCGGCCAGTATGATGCAGTCATCTCCCGCGGCCGGCCGGGACGAGAGCAAGAGCAGGGAAGAAACGAAAGAGGACGGAAAGTGAAGGACATTGTTTTATGGATTCTTACGCTGAGCTGGTTGGAATATACATACCCATGTTTGATTAATTAAGGGGTCGATCGGAAATGAGAGGTCATTGATGTACACATCGGTATCACACACTTACTAGAGTTTTTTTACACACTTAATAACTTCTGGGTTTTTCCATGAATTATCAATGACTTCACTTAAGTTTATTTCCTTGTAACTTTTTTCTTCATCTGTTGTGTTGGGTTTTTAGATTTTCCCTGCATTGAATCAAACGGATTTCGTGGAGCAAAACGGTGAAATTACTGGGAATTCTTCCTTAAATCATTAAAAAAGCTATTAAAAAAAAACCTAAAAAAACTGGATAATACAAATTATATAGTGGACTTTATAAATTAAAGGTAATATTCGACATTTTTTTTTAATGGGAGTGGCACTATCGGCCAATATTACAATACACTATCGCATTATTAATTATATATTAGAATTTGTATCCGTGACCTCGTAAAAAAAGTATATAATAGAGTTATCACTAAGCCAAACAAACTGGTTGACACTCTATTTCAAGCTGATTAGTGTTTTTACTAGATATAATACATGAAAGATAACTTGACAATAAAAATCTCTTTCTCTAATTAATTTATTCGTGGAGATAAGATTATAGATTAGTTTTTTTTTACTAGATATAATACATGAAAGATAACTTGACAATAAAAATCTCTTTCTCTAATTAATTTATTCGTGGAGATAAGATTATAGATTAATTTTTTTTTACTAGATATAATACATGAAAGATAACTTGACAATAAAAATCTCTTTCTCTAATTAATTTATTCGTGGAGATAAGATTATAGATTAGTTTTTTTTTACTAGATATAATACATGAAAGATAACTTGACAATAAAAATCTCTTTCTCTAATTAATTTATTCGTGGAGATAAGATTATAGATTAGTTTTTTTTTACTAGATATAATACATGAAAGATAACTTGACAATAAAAATCTCTTTCTCTAATTAATTTATTCGTGGAGATAAGATTATAGATTAGTTTTTTTTTACTAGATATAATACATGAAAGATAACTTGACAATAAAAATCTCTTTCTCTAATTAATTTATTCGTGGAGATAAGATTATAGATTAGTTTTTTTTTACTAGATATAATACATGAAAGATAACTTGACAATAAAAATCTCTTTCTCTAATTAATTTATTCGTGGAGATAAGATTATAGATTAGTTTTTTTTTACTAGATATAATACATGAAAGATAACTTGACAATAAAAATCTCTTTCTCTAATTAATTTATTCGTGGAGATAAGATTATAGATTAGTTTTTTTTTACTAGATATAATACATGAAAGATAACTTGACAATAAAAATCTCTTTCTCTAATTAATTTATTCGTGGAGATAAGATTATAGATTAGTTTTTTTTTACTAGATATAATACATGAAAGATAACTTGACAATAAAAATCTCTTTCTCTAATTAATTTATTCGTGGAGATAAGATTATAGATTAGTTTTTTTTTACTAGATATAATACATGAAAGATAACTTGACAATAAAAATCTCTTTCTCTAATTAATTTATTCGTGGAGATAAGATTATAGATTAGTTTTTTTTTACTAGATATAATACATGAAAGATAACTTGACAATAAAAATCTCTTTCTCTAATTAATTTATTCGTGGAGATAAGATTATAGATTAGTTTTTTTTTACTAGATATAATACATGAAAGATAACTTGACAATAAAAATCTCTTTCTCTAATTAATTTATTCGTGGAGATAAGATTATAGATTAGTTTTTTTTTACTAGATATAATACATGAAAGATAACTTGACAATAAAAATCTCTTTCTCTAATTAATTTATTCGTGGAGATAAGATTATAGATTAATTTAAAAACGTATAAGAAATTTTAAGTCCGTGACCCGTAATATAAAATACAAAGAGGGGGACCTTGGGCAGTGGCCCCCTTTCCGTGTTTCATCCCGGCCGCAGCCCAAGCTCTAACGATGTGGCTACAGATTCCATAACCGGTCAGGTTCGCCCGCCCCATTGGACTCTTTAACGCTTGGAGAGGGCATTTTAATTTTCCTTCTCATTCTCTATAATATTCTATGGTATGGTCATCAGTGTATTTAAGAGCAGCCACATCAAATGCCTAAGAGCAAGGTTCAACTTATCGAGATAACCGATAAATCGCTTGCCGTTATCGACGGATTAATCGACGGATTATCGGATTATCGACGGAAAACTAATAATACTGTAGCTTATCGATTACCGATACTTATCGAGGATTATCGACGGATTATCGATACTTTTCGATACTTATCGACGGATAACTTACAAAATATTTTTATAATCTCAAACAAACATATGAAGATAAAGCCATACACACATAAGTCTATGATACCAATAAAACATAGTCTCACAAATGTATCAAACACGTAGTCCAACAACTCATACACATAATATATAGGTAATAGGTAGAATGGTAGATAATACTTAAACTCAAACCGACTTCTCGAACCTCAGAAGAACGAAGATCTCCTGTGGGCCTCCATAACACCGATGACACCACTTGCTTCCATATGCATGTTTAGATACGTGTTCCAAAACAAGCCATGTGGCTCGAAGTGTGTACGGAAGTAACTCACGTGGTAATCATATACGTGTTGGGCACTGAAGATGCCTGAACGATTTGGATACAATGGATGCGCCCAGACACCGTTCTCGAACACAGGCTGGGGAGTTGCGAACTGAGTGCTCACCGAATTTCCCATCGACATCGTCTCTAAGTACCCAGACACATCGTCGATGGGGTTTGAACTCTGAGAGAGATAGTCACTTCCAAAGTAGAATCCAACGGCAGAAGATGCGTCGTCTTGCTGCTGAGGAGGATCAGGAGACTGCTGGTCGCCATATTGTCGATCGGGAATGTATCCCATGTTGGAGGGGTCGATGTTGTAGTTCGGGTTGGAGCGATACATATCACCTGTTTTGTAATCATATTAGTTGACATTCATATATACTCAATAACAAAATTCAAATAAACGGTACATTCAAAGATAAATAGTAATCACCTGTTTCAGACCCTCCCCACGTAGACCCTCCCCACCCTCCGTGGGCGCCACCTCCTCCGCCACCCCAGCCACCCTGTGTGCCACCTCCTCCGCCACCCCATCCACTTTGCGAAGAGCTATGGGAAGGGGATGTACGGTGAGTAGAAGCCGTGTGAGTACGACGCTGACTGGCACTGGGCCCAGCGGCGCTTGAGCCGCAGTCAACTCCTCCATAAACTCCCGGGGGGTCGGCAGGGGGACCGAGTCTTTGCTCACCAAGGACTCGGCTGATCACAACTCCAAATGTTCGAGCCTCCTCGGCGATCTCTGGGTCTGGGTTGCCTTCTTCATCATCGAGGTGGACTGGTCGGATCCACTCTACAATTGCATCGTCGCAGTCACAACCTGCAGAAGCCATCGCCAAAGACCGGGTGAGGTACTCGTAGGGATCGGCCTTGTCCACCTGTTCATACTGAGCCTTTATATCCCGCAACGCTAGCTTCTGATTGTAGTTGCAGAATACTAGCTTCTCTAGTGTTGAGTACGCTAGACGATTGCGGAGCTTGGTGTGGATCAGGGCAAAAGTGCTCCAGTTCCTCTCGCACGCTGACGCGGACGCGGTTTGAGACAAAATCCTCACTGCTAGCTTCTGCAACGTGGGGCATGGACCCCCGAAGATGTTCCACCACTCAGCTGAAAATAAATAAAAAATACAGTTAGAATAATCAGAAGATACATTTTAGCATGCTTAGTGGATTACACTATATTCTTTCTTACCGGGTGCAAGAGTCTTCCGAGCTGCCACACATGACCGCTCGCGCAACGGACCTGTAGCGTCACGGAACCGCACGCACTACAATTCAAGAGAAATAGTTATATTTTATTAAATCACAAGAAATAATACACATTTAAATTGAGATCTAACCTCTTCTGCGAGATGTGTCACATCCTCGTTAGGAAACAATCGATCGTAGACCCTGGTGACATCGACGATGGCGTTTTCTGGCATCACAATATCTCGCTCGTACGCGAGTCTAGGGTTCAAGAAGTGGGCCGCAATATGCAATGGATGCTCCAAGTTTTTATGCCATCTCGCTTCCACGATATCGACCGCCCATTGCTTTCCAGGAAGTGCACGAAGCTCCGACTGGATGATTTCGAACAAGCGATACACCATACCCATCGTCGGATGCACCTCAGTGTCGACGAACCGAAGTGCGGTGTACATAGGGGTGAAAACAGCGATGGCCTTTTCAACGGAAACCCAAAAAGGCTCGCTCAAGCACAGCGTGGCCGCGGCTCTCCCTTCTCTCATGTCCTTGAACTTGGAGTTCTCCCACCAATCAGACACAAACATCGCCTTGAGTCCGGCCTTCTTCCCTCGTAAGCTCTGCAGGGAGAGAAAGTTTGTGGCGAACCTCGTCGCCCCTGGACGAATGATCTCGCCATTGCATGTCTTCCTCATGGTATCCAGAACCTGGCCGTGGTTGTAGATAAACTTTGTGATGAGCCTGCACCCTTTGACGGCCTCATCGATGCTTGGCCTTTTTCCGATGTCGTGAAACATCAAGTCCACGCAGTGCGCAGCGCACGGTGTCCAGTACAAATTGTACTTCTGCATCAATTCTTGGCCTGCTTTTTTGTAAGCCGCGGCGTTGTCCGTCACAATTTGCACAACGTTATGAGGCCCGATCTCCTCGATCACTGCAGAAAAGATCCTGAACAAGTAGTGAGAGTTTTTGGCGTGTGCGGATGCGTTGATTGCCTTTATAAACACTGTCCTCCCCGCCGAAAAGACCATTATGTTCAAGATGGACATATTCGTCGGTCCGGTCCAACCGTCGGACATGATCGTCACGCCAAATTTCCGCCACACAGGAATCTGATCCTGCTTGTACTTCTGCCACTCTTCGTACTCGAGGCTCAGATACTTGCCCGCGATATCCTTCGACGAAGGATACGGGCATCCGACGCCTACAATTGTAAATTCATTATTAAATATTAATAATACGAAATCAAAAATCAGAAATGAAATAAAAATAAAATCATAAATTAATTTACCTGCTTGGGCTACGCAGAACAACATATTGTGGAAGTGAAGATCATCTGCGTGGCACCACGGAACCCCTTTGTGGATCAGGTATTTCGCTATCGCCTTGCCCACCTTCAAAATGGTCTTCGGTAAAAACATCAAGTCGACCCTTCTTTGTTTTCCCGAAGGCCTATCGAACAATGCAGGGGCGGTGGCGGGACCGGAAGCACTTGCGCCTCCTCTTGTCTGGTCCTCTGTCCATTGTTGGGCCGTTGCCTCCTTACGTGTTCTCTTCATTACCCTTGCCACTTCTTTTTCAACGTCCACAGGGGCGGCCTCGTCATCACTGGAAGAATCGCCCACGCTGTGCAAAATATTCTCCCGTATGTTAACCTCAATATCATGTTTCTTCTGCTTCTTCTTTTGGGTACTCAGCAAAGACTCCCTGATGAGGTTACGCACGTCGTTGGGGACCTCTGTGCACGGCGCGACATTTTTGTTCTTGTCGACGCCGGCCAAATGTTTTTTCATTCTCGTTATTCCGCCTCCCCTAATCTCTTTCCCACAATAGTTGCACTTAAAACCCGAATTGTTGCTCGAATCCCCATAGGGAGTGCAATGCTGCCTCGCAAGTTCGTCCTTACTCATTTTCAACCTAAACAGCAAGAAATATTACGCAAATAGTTAAAAAAATATATTGAATGCAAACTTTATGTACTTTTGCCGTCAAAAACAATTTTACCTAAAAATATAAATTAAATCCCACCAAAACAATAAATTATCGTAGAAATAAACATTTAATGAAAGCTAACAGCAAGAAAAGTCAGTAGATTACCGGATAAATCACGAGAATACAAACTTTGATAACTTTTGCCGCAATTCCGAAAAACAGTCAAATCTGAAAATAAATCACACCAAAAACTCAGATTAATATTTCCAAAAATATACAATGAATGAAAACACCCCAAAAAATGAGTACATAACCTCACAAATCACGAAACCAAAACTTCGAGTAGTTTTGCCGCAATTAAGATGAAGTTCGAATTTTCGTCAACTCTGAAAATAAATTATACCAAAAATTCAGATTAATATTTCAAAAAATATTTCATGAATGAAAAAACTCAAAAAAATGAGTACATTACCTCACAAATCACAAAATAGAAACTTCAATAACTTTTACCGAAATTATCAAGAAATCCGAATTCTCGTCAAATCTGAAAAAAATTACACCAAAAAATCATATTATTATTTTAAAAAATATTTAATGAACGAAAATACTCAAAAAAATGAGTAGAATACTTAACGAACAACAAAAAGATCAACTTCAAAACTTTTGCCGCAATTTTGAAAAAAACCCAAATAAGCATTCAAATCTGCCTCAAAAATTCACCGAAAAATCCCTAAAAATTCACAGTCTCTGTATACTTTATCCTCAAACCATAAATCAACAAAAAAAAACGTATAAATTATATTTTTAGCAAAGTTCTAATTTCAAAACTTTATATACTTTTACCTAACAATGATAATAATCCGAATTTCACTTAACTCTAACAAGATAATCACAAATCAAGGCATGGAAACAACTTTTAATCAAGATATATTCATGATAATGCAAAAAAATATCTCAAAATTACAAAAGTACCAATCTTTACTCATTTCTAAACACAACTCTTCATAACAATGAACTCTTACTTTTGGAACTCATTCAAATCTTCTAAAAATCGTGAAAATGAACAAATATCAAAGAAAAAACGCATGATTCATATACATCAACCTAAATAAGTCCTAGATCTACCAAAAAGTTTGAAATAAACTGAAAAAATTCGGTGAAAATGGGTGAATAAAAACTTTACATACTTTTGCCCATTATAATGATAATCGTGGAAAACAAGTAAAACGATGGATTATCCATGTGCTTACCAGTCCGATTATCGCGAGAATCACCAAAGTTTGGCTTGGAGGCGGAGAAAAGAGGGAGAAATTAGGGTTTGGAATGGATTTTCGTCGAAAAATGACTATTTATACCCCCCCAATATTAATTTTTTTTTTCACGGATAAGTGCCTATTTTTTACACTGAGAAAAGCGATAATCGCTTGGAAAAGATTTATCTCTTTTCCCGATAATCGTCGATAAATGTTCAAGACGACAACTAATGGTGTGGATTTTTTATCGGTGAGTATGGGCAAGCTCGATTATCGACGATTATCGACGATAATCGAGGATAAGTCGAACCCTGCCTAAGAGTACGACCACGTTGAGTCGCCGCCGCCCACAGTTACGATAATACCCTTACGGAACAATTCAAAAATGAAAAAAAATAGAAAAAAAGAAACCGATCCAAAACATGCACAACCAAACCACTTCAATTGGTGTTTGGTCGGTCACAAGACAAGAATTTCCTCTTTTTCTATTTGACCATGTACAGTGATGTATACATATACATATATATAATCATATATAATTCGAGCGAGCGAGAAAGGTCTTCGATGCGATGTAAACATAATTACGTATTAACCCATTTGGCATTTTGGAAAAGACGAAAAGCAAGAAAAGTGAGAGAAGGCGCTTTTAGCCTGGAAGCAAGAAAATAAAGCGGCTGTTTTGCGTGAGAGAGATCTGAATCAGATTCAAGCTCCAAATGGGCTCTTCAGATCGGTTGTTTCAGAGGGAAAGAAGTCTTCATCAGATCCTCGGTGAAGGCCTTGGTAACCCATCTTTCCATGACCACTCGATCAGCATTTAATGCCTGCCTTCATTAGCAGAGCCGTCTCTCTGTTTTAAAGTCTTCAACTTTATTGCTTTGCTTTCATTGAGTGTTGCAGTGTTTTGTTTCTCATATGATACATATATATTGCTGAAGCAGTTGGTGATGTGATTCTGTGGAGGCAAAAGAATGTGACAATGGGAATATTGCTAGTAGCCCTAGCAGCTTGGGTGGTCTTTGAGAAATCCTGCTATACTTTATTGTCATTGGTGTCAAGTGTTCTTCTCCTCCTCATCACCATTCTCTTTCTTTGGGCCAAATCTGCAGCAATTCTCAACAGGTATCAATCAATAATTATGAGAAAGGAAATTACTTTACAATTATGATATTGATAGTAATGCAGGATCTTGGAACTCCTAGGGGACTGACTGGATTAGTCTAGTGGTAAGGTCGATACTTGACTTCTTACCGTAAGGGTAATACTTGAGTTCTTGCACAACCCCGGTTAGATTCCCCAGTGCCGAAATCTCTTTTGGGTTCATGAATAGAGAGAGGAAAGAGGATATCTCCCGTAAAATACATACAAAATAGCTGGCCCGTTTTCTCTTCTAGTAAATAACCTTCGGTCGCCTGCATCTGAGTGGGCTCTAACCCGATAACTGAGCCTGCGTCAAGCTAGTTAAATCTTTAGAGGCGCAACAATTGGGGCAACTGGGGTAGTCTCCCGGTCGATAATGCCGGGCCATGGTTTCTAGTTGGTTGAAACAAAATATACCCGGATATCACGGTTCTAATAATAATAATAATGCAGGATCTTGAATTCTTTTTTACCCGAATCCGTTCCAATATTACAAAATAAAACTATATGGATTTTGGGAGGATTTGGGCTGACATGCTTTCGGCCCGATTGGCCGAATTATGTAAATGGGGTTATAGAATTGACCATATGCTGTGGTTTTATTCTCGAATTGCGTTTCCGATTCTCGTATCATTTTCTTTACTTCCATTGCTAGTGTTTGTATTTTAATAATATAGAACAAAGCTTGATTGGTAATTTCCAACACATTATGTTTTTATTTCTTTTCTCAAGCAATTGTCATCAGTTCATCAAGCACTCTGCAAATTCTTTTTCTTTGTTCGTTCTCTTATGTATTCGCACTTGTGATCTTTTAGCTTAGCATAACATATTCTTTCTGGATAAAGAATTACTTGTCACTGTAAGTTCTAATGATCAAAAGTGGTATTCAACACTATATTGAACACGTGTTTGATTGATATTTTGTAACACATTATCAAACACAGGCCATTTTTTAAGCTAATTTTTTTTCGTCCATGTTTCGACGATCACAATTATAATGCGTCTCCATCTTTCAATTTGTATCCACCTGATTTTTTTTAATTATCTACTTGACTTTTCCGTTGTGCCGACCAGGCCAGCCCCGCCTCTACCAGAGCTGCATTTGACAGAAGAAATGGTGAACGAAGCGGCATCGTTCATCAGAATCCATGTGAATAATTTTCTTTCTGTTTCGCGGGGTCTTGCTCTTGGTCGAGACTCGAGGTTGTTCTTCAAAGTTGCAGGGTATCTATGCCTCATCGCATTTGTTGGTGCCATCACCGATTTCCTCACTTTGGCCTACACTAGTGAGTCTTTGTTAATTCCTTAATTTTAACTTCGAACCTTTTTTAATCAAAGGTTTTCGTCAACTAAATCCATTGCACATGCTCGTAAATCTATGATGACTTGGTCTCTAAACAGTAGTACGTACGTGCAATATATGTTGCGAAAACTTGACGGAAATCGTCAAACATTTCATTGATTATAGAGGATACGTGATATCAATAATTTTTGTATATTCATGAAGTTTTGTGGATTTGATGCAGGTCTTGCCATTGTTTTGACAATCCCAGCTTTGTATGCGAGGTATGAAGATTGTATTGGTAAGTTTATCATCATGGAGTACAGAAAAATGCAACAACTGTATGTTATATTCGATGAAAATTGTGTAAGCAAAGTCCAAAGATGGTTTCTGGAAAAGAGAAAACTAGATTGATACCAGACTCGGTATTGAGTTTAACCTCTCTGCTTCTGTATATTTTTCAATTTTTTGTTTTGTTTTTGCGGGGGATAATATCGCAAAGCATCGAGATGTTAAGAGTGGCGTAAAATAGGAGTGTGCGGGGTTGACTTTTCCGTTCTTGTTTCTAATGGAAAAGAGAAATTCCCTTTGGGTTTTGTGTCTTAAAGCGTTGATGAACATGAATTAATTACTTAATCACAAGATTCACAGTGTTGGTGAAAGGGTATTTAAGGTAAATAGCCAAGTTATACATTCTTTGTAGGCATATTTTAAAGAAATCTGCAATATGTAGAGTAAAAGAAAGTATGTAATTTGTAATAGTTTTTTTTTTCCTAAGACCTAATCATTTGAGGGAAAAGAACTGAAAATTGTAAAGAATTTAATCCCAATTTTGGGAGGAATGACAATTTTATTTGAATCATTCCTGATCTCCTAATGAGAGCAAGTAAATTAGGATTAGGATGTGGGGAGGAGCAGTACTAAAGAGGCATCACCAAAAAAGAGTAGTAAATCCGGATAAATAAATAAAAAGTAAGCGGATAACCGGTACCGAATATACTAAATTAAATGTATTGAGAAAAAAAATACTAACATTTCATTATACGATTTTTTATATGGACTTCCCTTTTTTTCATTTATTTATCACTATCTATTTCCCTTTTTAGGTTATGATATTATAAAAAATAATTTATGATAGTTTATAATGTCGTAATCTGTCATAAAAGATTAATTTCAAAATTATAGAACTGAAAGAGAATACAAAAATTAATGATAAATAAAAGAATAATTTTTGAAGCTTTTCTTATAATATAGAAGAAAAAAACTCAAACCTCGTTTACTGAATATTATAGTGAAATTCTTTTAGACATTGAATTACAAGTCTTTACTTAATAATATAGTTTTTACTCATATTCAACTAAGTCTATCTTTATTATTATTTTCTCGTTAATGATTATGTGAATTAAATTTAATAATATTATACTGATTTATGCTTTTATTTTGATATATTCTCTAAATGTGATTAAAAAAACCCGAATTTAACAATATCAAAAACCAAGACCGAATATTTGATAGATGCAATTTTTACACTCCAAAATAAGGTATTCAATTTTCGTTTTTAAAAATTACCAAAATGCAAATTTTGGTATCTTAATTTGCATGACTTTCAGTCCCCTAATACTATGATACGTGATCTTAGATGAAGAAGAGATCTTTCTGAGCACTGAAAGCAGCAAACGCCAGATATAAAACTGCTTTGAGATATAGGCGATTAATAATATTATTATAATAACAAAAACAGAGCTAAATAACACAGTGACTGAACAAAATTCATGTGAGAAAAACAAAAGTTCATTACTCACAACTTCAGACAGCACAAAAGGCCTCATTTTCTCTACTCTTGGCCGTCTCGGGCCTCGTGATGCCAACCGTAGCTCTGTCCGTCGCGGCGGTTCGGTTGGGACATGTGAGGTGGCGGTGCCAAAATACCCTTCCCATCCCTCAGATCCATTGGCTCCTTGGCCATTGGAGGGGGATAATACGGACCTTTCACCTGAGGATCCGACGCGTTTGTGAAACCCTCTTGTGGAGGCTCGAACGGCCAAGGCTGATGATAGTTATTAGCAGGAGGAAAGCCAAGCAATGACCCTTGCTCCATTCCCCTTTCCGGCGCTGTATCATAGGGTGCCCCGTAAAAGGCTTGTGGTCCCTCACCTGCGAAAGGAGGAAAACCAAACGGTGCAGATTGAACCCCTTGTTCCTGCATCGACGCACCTGAAGGGTCAAAGCTCTGATGCTGAAAGGGGTTGACCGGAATTGGCCCGCCGGGCCTATGGTCAAAGCCTTGGTGTCGGAAGTCGGCCGGGGGATCTGAGGGGCTATTCTGTAATTGACCGAATACTTGTTTGGGCGGTAGAATTGGCCTTGGAAGAGATTGTTCTCTGCTGAGCTGGCGCCGGTTATTATCTTCCCGGTCGTGAAGCTGGGAGTTTGACCCCGGAGAGAAGCCGGGCCTGAGTGGGCCACGGAGCGTTGACTCAGATGTCGAAGATTGTTTGACGCTCTGAGGCTCCGATTCGTTGTTCTCTTCTTTGTCTGCGTTTGACTGAAGCAGCTCGGCGTGGTTCTCTTGTATGTGAGATTCGAAGTCGGTTCTTTTCAAGAACGACTTAAGACAGTGAGGGGCGGCACAAATGAATATCCCCTCCATCAATTTGATCGTCTGTATCTTCTGAATTCGTTCGTCACACCTATTCCAACAAAGAGATAAGAACGCAAAAATGAGTATTGGAATCATGACAGTGCTTTCTATACTGAATAGGGGTATCAATTACATAAAGTGTAAGGAACTAAGGATTATCAACTCTTTCGGACCAAAGAACAACAAGAATTCCTTTACTTTTTTTTAAAAGAAACATCGCTTATATTGATAAAAGATAAATTACAATGCAAGGCTAGAGAATGGTTTACAATCAGCCAGTCCAAAAATCGGACCGGCTATATAAACCAAAACTCTACCATAAGAAAGATAGAAAAAGAAAAAAAAACGAGGACTACTCCTTAAAGAGTACTAGCCCAATCTCTCGAAAGGTCCGCAAGAGAATACATCGAAAACTCATTGCACGAGGTGAAAAGCCAAAGAGCAATACAATGGTTAATGTTATCTATCGACCCGTTTAGTTTCCAAGATCTATCCTATACCAAAATGATTTAACATATGTTCTAGCAGCAATTCACAAATCGGCAGGAGAAGAATTTTCAAATAAAATCTAGAAGCTCATAGGACATATGGAAGTGTTTTTAGTATGATATTTAAGGCAACAGAAACCGAAATCATGGGAAAATGACGAGGCATTTTAAAGTAAAAAGATAGCGGGATGGTGTTTTGGAGTACTTACAGATAGCAGATTGAGTCACTCCTCGCACAGTCAAGGCAGAATGCATGTTCACATGGAACCTGCAAAAACGAAACCTTATCATCTACGAAACCAAACCTGAGGATTTTTCGTAAAGCCTGTTTTTCAAACAACCAGTTCACATATCGCCGTATCTATACCTCAAAAACACCCAACACGAGCCATCTAAATGGCGGAAACTAGCACCAATTCGTTAGAACAGTACATCAAGCAGATATTACAACATGGGTTGAATCTGACAAAACATCTCACAATTCCTTCAGTTTTACTACTCTATACCAAGAAAGTCTCTTTATAGTCTCGAAAAAATTATCAAGCTTAGCTTCATCCAAACTTGACATGGCTCCAAATTCCAATCCTTGATTCTATACCCTAACGATAAAGATACCCAATTCCAATACAGAATCACACAAAACCTAGACATCACTAAGAAGATTCGAAAGCAGCTTCCTCCAAAATCGACATTTACGGTCCAAGCAATCGAGCAAAACCTCCAAGAAAAGATGAAACGGAGATACAGGATCGAAGGAGGTACCAGGCGACCGTAAATGGCGATGGGGAAGTCGCAGCGAACGCAGAAGTGGACTCGCTCGCCGAGCTGGCGGCGGGATCTCCGGCCGACGGTCTTCACGAGCGAAGCGGCGATGGCGGCGCCGATGCCCTTCGCGACAGGGAGATCGGCGAGTACGAGGTGGTCGGGGCACGTCACCGTCACGCTGTCCGCCGCCGCGGGCTTGGCGCCTGAAGCGCCGTCGCCGGTGGGCGTCTTGCTGAGCCGGATTTGGAGCATTTCGAAGCGGTTTCCTCTTCTCTATTCAACTTGGTTTGCTTATTTATGCGTTCGTCACTCGCTCGAGTCGAGTCGAGTCTTGTGGTATTTCAACCAAGCATCCCTGTATTTTCGTTTTTGTACATTTCGCTACGGCTAAAGCCTAAAAGTATAGTTCAATTGCAAGTGATTTTTTTATTTTATTTTAATTTTGCATTTGTACTCGGGGACTCTTTGTTACGTTATTTATAAAAAAAAATTAAGAAAATACCCCACCAGTTAAAAAATAGAAAATAAGAATTTCGATGATACTATAGTTTTAAATACCTCGACTTGCCTTCCACAATTTCTCAATTTTTCTTAAATTTTAACTTGTTGATTTCTTTCTTGTAGTAATGTTTACTCTTTTTTTTTTTCTTCAAAAAATAGTAATAATATATATATATGAAAATAGAGAAGAAAACGAAAGGAAAAAAGAAAAATAAAAGAGAGAAAATAATATATGTGAGTCATATTTCCGTTAGTTATAAGATATAATATACATCAAATTGTAATTATTTCTCTCATTTTGTGAAATTTATAATTGCAATATATATATATATTTATAATTTATATATATAATCAATTTACAATTGTAACTTATATTTTTCAGAAAACCGTTGGTTTGCAGTTTACCCGTAAAATCTGATCGGTAATTTTTGCTGTCGGCATACTTTTTTTTTCTTCGAAAAATCCACTGGTAAACTTATTACTTGTCGGCATACCAGTAAAATAAAGGGTCCGGTTTTTCATCGATGAACCTAGATACATTATTGCTCTAGTAATCCGGTTTTAATTCTAATAAATCTCACAGTGCAATCATCAAGTTTTGATGTTTGATGGTGTAAAAATGAAATTTCTGAAGCTTTGAAGCCATTTCACCAAGTTTCGGATAAATTTTTACTTCTATACATAGTTGACATTAAATAATAATAATAATAATAATAAACTCCTTAAAAAACGTTAAGAACGCGTGAGATTTGGATTTATAAGTATTTCATAAATTATTCAATGCAAAAATATATATTTCAAAATAGGTAAAGTAATTACATTTAAATCCGCAGAAACCTTCTATGAACAAATCCACTAGAGGTTGTATGGTAAACGCCATAATGAGCGGCCGCCAACCAGATAAGAGAGATGAGCTCGCCGCCGCCAATTAGCAGCCGAGCATGGCTCGTGGCTGTTGAATTATATGCGGTGTAGGCGATAAGCTCCACCCATGCAGCGCTTATCGCCGCCCACTTCTCTTCTTTAAGCTCTTCTAGCATGATGGCCAAAGAATTTCCGTATTCGAAGGCATTTTCCGGCGGTCTTAGACCATCTTCTCCTACAGTTTCAACACTTTTCTTGTACTTTTCGAGGATTACTTTACATGCTTGTTTCGACTCGGATTCCCATCCCAAGCCTGCATCAGTAACAACCTCTTGGACCATCTTGCAAGCTGTGTCGAATTTTGCCCGCTGGACGCCTGGTGTCGAAGACACCACTTCGGGCTTCATAATTAGAAGGTATAGCATGTAATCCGATAATACCTTGCTAAACTCGCGACGTCTCTTTATATCAGCGCTGCTGATGCTAAGATTGTCGCCTTCGCCAGTAGTGTTGTAGCAGATTTCGGTAGCTATGTGCCACGCGAGAAGGCTCTCTTCGTATTGCAACCCGGCGATGTGAGAAATCAAGATGCTCTGGTGGCCTCTTTTCCGGAGAGCGTCAGCCCCTGTTCCAAAATCTCGAGCCACCTCACCGCTTCGCCTTTTGGTGAAATCGTATGAAGAGCTTCTAAAACAATCCAACTCCTCCTTCAGAAGGAAATTCCAAAGCTCTTTGCTTAGAGGCTTTCTGGTAGCATAGTTCAGTTGTTCTCGAAGATCCTTCAACCCAAAGAGATCGATGACTCGGACGTAAACATTTTCGAGAAGATCTATGATCTTGGGTCCTTGCCTGTTCTTTTTGTTTTCTCCCAAACTATACTCTATCAAGTTGTAGCCAGAGACCGACTCGGACCATCTTCGGAATAGGATTTTCCTGCCCCAATCTAGAAAGCTTGACGTCGAGCATGTCTCAGATATGCTATTTCTTGCCCAGTTCGGCCTCCGGAGATTGAGATAATATCGAAGAAAAAATCGTATTATTCCGGGATATCGACCAACTCTCATACATTTTAGAGAGATATCACTAAAAGTCCAGTCTGTGAGTATTAGCATGAAGAAAGAGATTGTGTCTAATATTATTGCCCCACCTAGCAAGATGTAGGTGATCAGAACGTTGACGCCGTCAAAATCTTCATGTTTTTTCCTATCAATAAACGTAAAAACGAACAATGCCAAGACTGTCGCAGAGAACGACACAAATCGGGAGGTGTATCCCCAGTTTGAACGTACCACAACGGCCTTTGTGTACAGATTTTGGTACAACCAATTGAGTTGTATAGAGAACATTTTAATCGCCCTTTCGGGATTCCCCATTATAAGATTCTGCGTCGCTTCCTTTAACTCCGAATGGGATTGATGGACGGAATCATTATTCAAACCTCTGAAGATTTCGTAGTAGTTTCGCGCGCAATATATCAATGCAAGATCATGATCTAGAGTTCTTCCCTCTATGGCTGATAGAATGTCTTTCCAAACTCTCTGGTCTTCGTGATCTAGTTCGCGGGATAACATGAGGTGCGAAAGATCTCCTTTAAGCACATTCTCGTCAAAGACGACGTTAGTGCTCACAAGATACAAGGCTCGTGTCCGCTCGGCATATTTAATGATGCCGGCAAGGAAGACGAGCACAGTTGAAACAAGGAGAGAGTTGGACGGGAGCGACAAGAGTACGATATACGCGGAGGCGAAAACCTAATTTAAAAGATTCAGACTTGTTATTACATGCATGTGAAAAATACATGTTTCACTACATTTTCTTATAGCCAACTCTACCACAATATGTGAAAAATTAAGTTACTGATTATAGGGGAATTTTACTTCTATTTTTAGTAAAAATTAATTAATTTTTTATTTTTAAGAACAGTTAAAATATACTCTTGAAGTACTGTTTGATAGCAACCCTCAATTTTGTGTTACCCTGTACCTTATTTTATTTATTTTTGGTTAAAATGTATTATATATTTTTAAAAACAGCTAAAACACTCTTTAAGTGAATTCCACATTATTACTTTCTATTTTTTAATTAATTTTAGAATATAATAAAATCGAAACTTCAATCCCAAAGAGCAATTGAGCAAAGTAAGAAATTAAGAACCAAGTAAAGTTGTCGTATTCAATTTTTGAGATTAAAGCTAAAGAGTGTAGTAATTTTACATTTGAAGAATGAAGAAGATGAAGAAGACATAAAAGTTCTACATTTGCTTTAACTTTTAGGGTTAATGGCGACAAAAATACCCAAAGTTTGGTCAAAGAACCCCTCGTGTACTCAAAGTTTAAAACTGATGACAAAAGTACCCAAAGTCACATTTGAGGCGTTGCCACTTCATTCTCGTAGCACAGTTAACTTACTCGTTAACTCTGGCCACGTGGACAAACGTGGGTTGTTGACATGACAATTTTTTGCCACGTGGACGAGCCCAATTAGAGGTTTAATTCTTTGTTTTGTCGTAAACGAGGCTGACGCGGGCTCGTCCACGTGGCAAAAAATTGATATATGTTAGAACCCACGTTTGTCCACGTGGCCTGAGTTAACGGGTAAGTTTACTGCGTTACGAGAATTGAGTGGTCAACTCTCCAAATGTGACTTTTGGTACTTTTGCCACTACTTTTAGACTTTGGGTACACGAGGGGTTATTTGACCAAACTTTGAGTATTTTTACCGTCATTAACCCTAACTTTTATTAGTAGTTGTTTTCAACGAAATAATTGGCTAAAAGACCTCTCTTGGAACACCATTAAAATCCATACCCTTAAATACCTCCCGTTAAGAAACATGAATAGTGTCAAAAGAGGGTATGATCCGTATGAAAAACAATAAAATCCACTTAAGATCATTCTCTTTTCAATAGGAGAGAGTGTATTATGTCACAAGGTGTTCGACTCTCTAAGAAATCGCACTACGCATACATTTATAAACAATTGCACTTTCACCCCTTCACAAATATAATATTTGTGCAATATAATAAATTTGTAAGACCCAAGATAGTGATATCATAGGTAAACCCGTTACCCATAGGTATACCCATAAAGTGAAACTATCGTTTTATCTTTATAAGTTTTGGTATGTAGACCCTGTCGGAAACCTCTTCGAAGTTGAAAGCGTCGGGACGTGAATCACGCATGTGATTAGCTTTCCTAATAGTATTTTGAGCACTCGGAATCGTCTTCGAGTCTGCTTGCAAGAATACCCAGGATAAGACAAGCCTTAATGAACGAAAATCACAAGACGAAGTGAAATTCGAACAGTAAGCAAGAACACGTTTCTGGAGAGAGTTTTTGTGTGTGCGAAATGAATACAGGGAGCAGAATTAATGTTTCTATTTCAGAAACGAAATTATAAAGACCCAAAAACAGTTACGTTGAGAGAGTAGCGACCCTTCACAAACGGCAGTTAATGGTCTGAAAACGGAAAACGGTCAGAAACCGCCCCCAAAGTGCCTCAAGTGCGCCTACAAGACGCCACTAGCGCCTCTACGCCCACGCACCCGATCCCGAGCCGGACCCGGTGTCGCCGGTGGCGACACCGGGGAGAATGGCATTGCGAAGGCGTGAAGTGGCATGGTCTCGCCACCTCGCCTCCACACGGCATTCACGTGGCACACTCATCACTATGCCACATGTTGAGCTCACCTCACTATTGTTTTCCTTATATATTACACAAACTCTTTGTATTTAATCAATATGAGACTTTTCACATTCCCACATTTACTCTCCACACAACACATTACACTTATTCATTTATTAGAGCATTTATTGGTAAATTATTATGTATAAATTCTAACAGACCCTTGCTTTAAGGTATATTATCTTCGATACAATTGGAAGTAAAAAATATATAAAAAGAAAAATTATAGTAATACCTGAAAAACAAGGCCGAGAAAGTGACGTAACCATAGCGCATTGTCCTCGAGGGAGAGGGCAGTTATTGTGTCGGGACCACCCAAGTGAAGCAAAAGGAAAGACGCCCAGAAGGCGAAGAGATCGCCGTTGGGGTTTTTCTTGCTGCTTAATAGGCTGCTACCCGAGATGAGCCCAACGGCTAGTGCAGCGACCCAATCAGCGAGCAAGTAAGCTGACCAGAGGAGTGCTATCATCGTCAGACTCGCTGTCCGCTTCCGAAATGGCGCAACAAGAAGAAGAAATGTCTGAAAAAATAGGCTTATGAGCACAAAAACCTGGACATTGCACTCCTCCCATATCTTCTCCACACTATTAGGGACAAGGTTTACCATATTGATTCTTTAATTATTTTTAATATATGATATTGTTTGCATGGAGATTGGCTTTTAATCTGTCTCTGGCTTATTAGTTAATTAAGAAGATTTGTCTCAGGTTGGAATTAATAGCAAAAATACCTTTGTTTGCTTTCTAAGTTTGGAATTACTTGCATTGAAGATTAGCATAATGATCCAGCATTTTAGAGTGTCGAAGCGTATTCTGTTTTATTTATCATTGCTTTGATTTAAGAGCACGAATCATGGTACACAATATGCAGATGTTTGTGATCAGAATTGCGATTCCTCATAATTTCTATGTTATAACTCACAAAACTAATTGATTAAGGAATGTAACTATATTTTAATTTAGTTACTGTTAGAAATCATTGTTATAATTAAAAGGAAACTTCATAAAATAATCCTCAATACACCACAAATTCTATTATTAACTCTCAAGTTTTCATAATTCTCAAAACAACTTTTTCAAATTTCATGTTACCAAAATACTCCTAATACTGTCCATTTGACGTATAGAATTTGTGGTGTATTGAGTGTTATTTTATGAAGTTTTCCTAATTAAATTACCTTAATTTCGTGTGCATAAACGCTTATATTATTCCTCAAATAGCGCAATAGAAATAAGGTTATTAGGCTGCATGATGAACTTAACTGTTGGAACATGGATATCTCGCTTTAATTATCATATATTCCATGTTTATTATGTTGGCTTATTTATGAAAAGTTTTGTTGGGATTTATGCTCACAAATATAGGAGACATGAATGATCTTTTAATAAATAAAGTAGTTTATTAATTAAGTACTCGATGTAATAGTACGTTGATTGAATAAAGTCGTTTATGTTATAAATACCAAGATTTGGTGGATGTCAATATTAGAGAGTCAACTATAGTCATGAATGTAATATTCTCATTTATTATGTTTCTTATTCTCTATCTCCATTGGCCCTATAAATAGAGGCTTTGGGTGTTCATTGTAATACACTCTCAATGCAATAATAATCTCTCTATTCCCTCTCATATTCTCTCTTCTTGTTGGTACGTTCTTAGCTTAGTTCTTCGTTATTTTATAACACGTTATCAGCACGATGTTCTACCGATTGAGGTAATAGTCTTACGCATAACAAATTCATTTTCGTTCTTATATTCATGCAATGATGGCGACACGACGATAAATTTCTTGAGAGAAATTCAATCATAAAGCCTAGCTATTTTTGTTTCATATTCATGCGATGATGGTAACAGTGAATCGGTTGAAGAAGAAAAAAAATCGTTCACGATAACCTAGCAAGGTTTTATAACTTCTTCGTGGTCAATCATGCTAGCCTGTGCTATGTTTTATTTTGTTTTTCTCATGTTTCCATATTCTGCAAACTTTCCTTATTTCATTATAATACTGTTTGATTTTATATGTAATGACGAATCTTTATATATATATATATATATATATATATATATACACACGATATCAAACCTCTTATTTATATATACATATATATATTGTTAGAATAATCGAAATGCGTTAATGTGATTTATATTCTTTGATTATATTGTCATACAATGATATATATATAAGGCTTCTATTCACGTATAAAATCATTTTTTATATGTTATTATGTTATATGCTCCCGACGTAGCTAAACTATAGTATAATTAAAGAAAAAGAAAAATTCTCGGAAGTGAATATAATTTTTATTTTTTATTTTAGATTAATAATATTCCCCGAAGTGAATACCCTCATTTTGTTACTTTGGGTTAGAAACATTCCCTGAAGCAAACAATACAATTTATGATAGTTTAGTGGTAAAATCCCCTTGAGTGGATACATTTATATATTTTTTGAATATTTTCGTGAAGTGAGTAACATTATTTTAATATTTTGGGTTTGCAATATTCCCTGAAGTGAACAACATTAATATGAATTTTTTTAGGCTAATAGTATTCCCCGAAGTGAGTTACCCAATTTATAAAATGTTTTAATTATACAATATTCCTTGAAGTGAATTCCCTCATTTTGTTAATTTGGGTAAAAAAAAAAAAAAACATTCACTGGAGTGGATACTATATTTCTATGACATTTAAATGGTAATATTCCCTGAAGTGGATACAATTTTTTTTTTATGCATATTTCCTGAAGTGAATACACAATTTTATCATGATTATTCTTGAGTTAATACTACAAGTTTATGAATCTTTTTAGAGTTATTCCCTGAAGTTAATGGCGATGTTTTATGAGTAGTTAATGAGTAAAAGTTAATCTCATCTAAAATCTAAGTTAACATCGTTCCCTGAATCGAATTTTATAATCTAGCCTAATGAAAATAAAAAATAAAAAATCTACCTCTCAATTAGGGCAAATGTTATAGTTTCTGAAGAACATATTAATGGTGTATGTTATCTTAGTGATTGCCAATATGAAAGTACATATTGTAATATATAAGGTCCAATGTTCATCAATTTAAGAAAGTTTACATTACCACCATAAGTGGACAAATAGTTTTATGAACCCATGATAATATTTTTGATGAGACATCGCATCACCACTAGAAGTGGGTAAATAATGTAATTCCTTGAAGAGAACGTAAATAAAAAGTCAAAAAGTGATCCGTTGAAGAGAATGCTTACTTGTATAATTGAAGATGGATATATCATTCCTTGAAGTGAATTTATATATAAAAATACAATGAATATGGGTTATAAAGATAGAGTGACTTGCAAATAAAATCATTTCCTCAAGAATGTAATTGAAAGTGAAAGTTAAAATGGCTAGAGTAATTTCATTCCTCGAAGTGAATGTTGACCGAATCACTTGAAGTGTTAAAAAACTACTTACACATTATGAGTATTAAAATGACGAGAATCTTCACTTTCATAGTCTATAATTTTTGAGTTAGTATTCTTTTTTTATTATTATTTGCTTTATATGTTTATTATTTAATTTTAATTTGTGTATTATCTATTTTTCTTTTTAGATTATTATCCATTGCATATTTACATATTATATTTCCTAAAATAAAGTGGTTTATGAGCTTCTGAGATAAAACATATCGCAAGCTGAATTCCCTCACTTTCATAGGCTATGTTGACGCCAATCTTTGCTTACAAATAAATGTCTTTGACATGAAGATGAAAAGAAAGGGTTGTGAAAATTTCATCTACCTGAAGTAGAAAATAAATTAAATATATTGGAATTACTACCTGAAGTGGAAAATAAATTAACTATATTGAAATTACTACTTGAAGTAGAGTAAAAAAAAAATTTAAAATTGAGATATATGGCAACAAAACACTTATTTAAGTTTGTAACCCTATAATGGAAGCCTTATGAGCTTTATAATCTAAACATGAATGTTGTTCACGTGATGAACTTATTGCATAAGCTCAAACGTGAAAAGGGGGAGAAAGTATCATGATTTAGATACTTCAATTAAGACTATAAGTGAGCATAAATGGGACTTATGAAATATCCTCCAGAAGAGGTCTGCTCAAAATAAGAGCATTAAGTTAAAGAAAGTGAGCATTCTCTCCCCATGTATTATATGATGAATAAATGAGAAAAGTGAATAGGAAGCTCACTAATAAAACCAAAAGTTGGCTTATGGAAGTTCATAATAGAACCAGAAGTTCGCTAATGGAACTGGAAGTTCATCAATAGAACCAGAAGTTCGATAATAAAACCAGAAGTTCGCTAATGGAACTGGAAGTTCACCAATGGAACCAGAAGTTCACTAATAGAATCTGAAGTTCACGAATGTTGGCATGAATGGTGTGGCTATACCGGATAAATAATTATGCAAAAAGAGTTGAGAATTCATATTTGATGTTAGCAATGACTGGTATGATTATCCCTGATAAATAATTTATTAATGAACAATATGGTTCATTGAATTCTCATATGGTGATTTATTTCAAAGTGAAAACATTAACATGTTGCGATTAGTAAACCTGGAATATTTATGGGCCCATATATTAGTGAAATATTATGAGTAGATGCATCTACAAAAATGATCAAGAAATATATATATTAAGTAGCAACTTGAAGTTTGCGAGAAAATTCCAGATTATGAAATGAATTTCGTTGACTGCTAAATGAAAAAGGCATCTTATGTGATGAGTATAAGAATCACCGTATTGGTCTAGTCAAATATTTTGTTAATACCTCCATTGACTATAGACAATTATTAAAAACAAAGTTCTCTACTAATTAGGGATATCATGCATCAAGCCAACGGAAAAAATTAAAGATCTCCCCGATTTATAAGGTTCCCATCTATAATATTTTTATGTGCGATGTGATATTTTAATCTCCACCACAACACATATAAGATGGGTTCTCTCCAGAATGAGAGATGACTAATAATTTTATCACAAAGAGGGGAAGAAGATCGACATTTGAATATACATATAGAAATTGAAATTAATATGATCCTCGTTTATACTGCCAATCACTCAAGAAGAGATGATGAATATATATCAAACTGTCAGGCTCCAATCCAAGTAGGAAATTCAGATTGAAATACGATATTAACATATTACTCGAATCCCAAAGGCAATGACGAAATTGCATGGAGCAAATAAATAAATAGCCATATTAAGGAGGTAGGTTTTCCTGAAGAAACCATAGACATAACTATTCCAAAACCATAAAAGGTTACCAGGTACCTCGAAATTATTGAAGTATGAAAGAGCTCGAAAGTTGTATCGTTATATTGAATAAATGGGATCGAGAGTTATTAGAAATTGTCGACAACGTGTACATACAAATTAGCGCTATATAAATAGAAAAAAAATTTAGAGGATCTTGAATTATTGAAATTGAAAAACAGTTGGCCAAATATGAAGACGCGATATTGGACCAGTAGTCCAAACATTTTGAAAGTGTGCATGCCAGTGGGGTACAAACATATATGCGAAGTTATGTTGAATTAAATTTATGTGAACATTTCGCGAATCCTGACATTTAATATCCTTTTGTGGTGGATATAGTATATATGGCAATATTAAGTTTATAATATGCGTCTCACAAATGTGATCGATCACAAGTATTTATGAATTATGTATTCTTAATGGATCATGAAAACCCGAAAAATAACAAAATCCTAGGTTATATATATCGGAGCATAAGTGAAATGCTAAAGATGAATTTATAGAGAACATCCTTACTCTTGCTATGCTAAACATAAGCTATAAGAATTCCTGAAGAATTCATTGAGGCAACATATTGATTGAGAAACTCTTAATGAGAATAAAAGAGTTAGTAGAACTCTATACGATTTAGAAATATTCGTTGAGTACCCCAATGATTATGATATTATGAAATTTTTGTTTCAAGTGATGAATCTATTACATTATAGTATCTTTGGAATACTTGTATTTTTATGTTATTTTACAGGTTATCTATTACATAAGGATCGTTATTGGATAATGAAGTATATCATCAGAAAATTCTCTCAGTTCACGGGAAAATGCTTACAAGAAAGTGAAAGATTCGGAATCGAGCGCTATTTGGGGGATTTGTTCAGTAAGGCGCTCCTAGCTTCATTAATTATAGAAACTAGCTCACAAGATTGGAATGAGACAGCTCCGAGAAGTCAAATGTTCATGTCATCAGAGGGAGTAGTAGGCGCTGTACTCTTTTTCCTTTACCAAGGTTTTATACCACACTGGTTTTTCCTGGAAAGGTTTTAACGAGGCAGCTTAAACTCAATTATGCGTATTACGATGACATTGACATCCAAGGGGGAGTGTTATAAATACCAAGATTTGGTGAATGTCAATATTAGAGAGTCAACTATAGTCATGAATGTAATATTCTCATTTATTATATTTCCTATTCTCTATCTCCCTTGGCCCTATAAATAGAGGCTTTGGGTGTTCATTGTAATACACTCTCAATGCAATAATACTCTCTCTATTCCCTCTCATATTCTCTCTTCTTGTTGTTACGTTCTTAGCTTAGTTCTTCGTTATTTTATAACAGTTTATGTTTTTTTTTTTGCTGAGAATTCAATAAAGTAAAATAGTCATATATATATATATATATTAAGTTTGTGTTTATGCATATTTGTCTACGCTTGAAACTATCATCAACGAAAGAAGATTTAAGTACAGACTTAACAAGACACCTCTTCTTGATTAGTTTAAAACGAACAACTTACAATCTAGATCGATAGAGAAATCGTATCTGATTAATGATTGTTTGAATAAACTATTGATATAGGATCTTGTGATATTGAGAGTTGTCTTAATCGTATCCTTTTCATTACTTGAAGCTTCAAAATCACAAATGAAGGGTATTTTTGTAATTACCTAAATCCTGAAGTGAGTGCATAATTTCTTTTGACTCTTTATGACATTCGGTTGGTCAATGAGCAAGACCCAAAATGATGGATCAAAGACCTGACAATTGGTGTCATAATATTATCTCCTTAAACTATGTGATTCGCATATATGGAATTTGTGTTATAAGAATGCTACAACATTAGTATCACATCATGCTTTGTTCTTTGAAGTGTGAATGAACAAATAGGGCCTGGTACTTAGTGAATAATATATTCTCTGAATAAAGTATGTGACTTATTGTGTCATCTCACTTTATGTTTTCTCTCATTCACAAACAACAAAGGAGTTGATAAAATAATAACTAAGGGGTAAAACGATAATTTTACAATCCTCTTAGTTAATAATACACACAAAGGCTAATATCGTAAAATACACCATGGATCGTCTGAAGAATAATTGTATGACATCGAACGAAAATAAGAATGCATTTAAACTTAGAGAATATCATTATTGATCCTTCAGTTGAATCGATCAATATTAAAAACTAAAAGTTAGGGAAACGTTTGTGAACTAGTTTTGTTTACATATTTTGTTTGTGTTTCTTCTTTTATCTGTCTCCACACGTTCCTCAAATGCAAAACCCAATAATATTTTGCTTTCTCGATATTTGGAATGTTGTCTGTTCGGAGTGACAATTTTTTGAAAATATTTCTCAAAACATTTTATAACGCATACTCGCACTCCAATGTTTGTTTGCCCTTATTTTCGTTACATGCATGTAATGTTTGGGTATGAATTTTTTTCTTGGGTAGGAAAATGTGTTTCTGGTTTAGGTCTTAAAAAATGTATTTCTGGTTGGTCTCTCCACCTCTGTAGAATATGTGCTCTCGTACTATCCAATACCTTCTAAGGAAAAGAGAAACATGTTTTCCTACTAACCGGTACACCAAGGAAGCCAGTGTCTAAGAAGAGGAAAATTCTAAGAAGAAAATTCAGTTAAGAAGAAGAAGAAGAAGAAGAAGAAGAAGAAGAAGAAGAAGAAGAAGACCATGCTACTGAGAAGTCTGCTGCTATTAGAGACAATGATGAAGAAAGTTAATACATGGGCTCGTTTGCATCCCGCTCATCCTAAACCAGTTTAAGTCGGTTCCCTTTCGACAATTCCTGGCTCAAGGGAAAAAATCACAGTCGTGCAACACTGCTTTTAATTTCCTAGATTTTGTTTTATTCAGTTGCAAACTCATGCATTACTAGAGCTTTGTTTACTTGTTTGTTATGAGTGCTTGATATGTTTTTGATGTATGTTTTTTTATATGAATATATGTTCAATTTTAGGTTTTGTCTTGGGATCTAGACCCTAATAGAGTCTTCGCTAACCATAAGAAATCGTGATCATTGAGTATATCACGCGAATTGACCTTTAAAAATTACTAGGTTAGAGTCCCATACCAAAAACCCTGTCAATCCGTCCGTATAAACACAAAACACATATTAATTTCCAGATCGTGATAAAATAATTTTCTTGATTTTAAAAACATCAATTCGTTTTTATTCTGACTGTGTTCTTGATCTTCGTGAAGTCTCTGATCTCCGTTCCTGAAGCTTTCTGCGATTTCTGTAAAGAATATTCTTCCAGAAGTCATCCGATGTATTCTCCGAGATTACGTCGCCGAGATGCGTGGGCTCCTACTAGATAATTCTCGAAGCCCTAAACTCGAACGACTCTGAGAAATTCCCTAGAGCAAATTTACAGAAACTGGAGAGAGAGAGAGAGAGAGAGAGAGAGAGAGAGAGAGAGAGAGAGAGAGAGAGAGAGAGAGAGAGAGAGAGAGAGAGAGAGAGAGAGATAGAGAGAGAAATCAAAATTCTGAACTTGTGAGGGTATGATTTCAGGGTTACCGGACTACCCTATTTATAGGGTACTGGCCTAACCACCTTGAGAAAATCTCTCAACCAATTTTTAGAGATTTACTCCAACCACTTGGAGATATTCACTCTAAGATTTGATTTTATAAATAAATCAAATAAAGAATAATTCTAAAAACAAATCTTTTTCAGAAAATACCTAAAGATTTAATAAATCAAATTTTAGATATTTTCAAGATTTAATAAATCAAATTCGCATACATATATATATATATATATATTGGAATTTAATTGTTTAATATTCTCTTTAACTATTTCAGGTATAAATACCAATATTTAATTTCTCTAATTTTTTATTTAAATAACAGTGTTATTTTCAGCACTTAGCCAAACACTGTTATTATCATAAATCTCAAACCGTCTGCCAGAATGACACGATTTAAAAAGATAACTGTACCAGAATTTAATTTCCTATAACCCTAAGGATGTCCAAGGATTAAATTCAATCATCTTTTTATAGTTTCATTGGCTTACCAAACTTTGGTATTTTTGCCACTATTTATGGTAAAGAGTGATTTGTGACAACAATCGCGAATCGAGCCTTATTGAAATATCCTATGTTCAAATATCGTATTTGAACATAATTGCGGTGTGGTCCTTGTGGAGCTACAAATTGGACTAATGGACATACACACTCGAGCTACGGTAAAAGTGTAGGCTTTTACCAACCTCGATTACATTCCACTATAGCTCTCGGCTAAACTCTCAAGTGTGTATTGATATTTATCTTCTTGAACACGGGTGTCCATTGATACAATAAGATTTCTGGTAAGCTAGGTTTTCGTGCTATTATGATACTCATCAAAAGGGTAATATTACCGTTCTGCCCTTTTGATGATACTATCTTATTCTATGATTAGTACATACTACTCACTCATTGGATTATGAGTCCGATGAGTTGATCATGAGTACTTGTTTGTTTCCCACAAACCATAATAAGAATATAATAAATATATTATCCATATCTGCAATCGTACAACTTATCCCGGTCAACCGTCTAATCCTAAAATAAAAGTGTTAGGAGCACTCAATTGTACTCTGTAACGATTAAATCAAAGATTTCATAAACCGAGCCGTATAAGTCCATGATGCTCCGGACATTAACCGATTCATATCCGATCATCTATGTGAACTTATCGTACTATCATCAGTGACGGGCTTATGTGATGATATTTGATATAAGTCTAGTCTGTCCAATATAAAGACACTTCATACTTGATAAACTTAACAGTGCACGGACCGCACTATGATCCGGTAATATATCATGACATCAATGTGATTAAGTTCATCAATGGTCGTTCTGTTGGACATGTGTGTCCTTAAACAAAATATTTTATCCATTTGTAAAAGATTATGACAAGTCGTTGAATAAAGATGATGCTTATTATGATAATGTTATTATAGTTTCTGGTAGAGTAAAATAGAATGTTTGATCCTTAGTTCATAAAGGATGCAATTATGTTATTATTATCACAACACATTCAATGTGAGGAAGAATTAATAATCATAATAAATGAACTTAAAATGTCCGTGATCTGATTAACTGGGTGGGAGCCCATTAATCGTATAAGGTCATTAATGTGACTAAGTGACAATCCTATTCTGGATTTTGTGTGTGTCACACTCACTAGAAGTGCATTAAGTATGAAGTGTCTTCATACTGGACTGGACCTGACTTAAACTTCGGAAGTTATCATATAAGACCGTCACTGATAACTTGGAGTTGAGTCACAAGTAGATGATCAAATGGATATTCGATCTAAGTCCTGGGTGATCTTGAGTCTAAGCTGCTGGCTCGATTGTTCTTTGATTTAACCGTTAAAGAACACAATATATTACCGTTTTTCCCAACACTATTATTTTGGGAACGTGATAGTCAGCAGTAAGGGTAGCTTGGTCATAGACATGGGCATCACACAGCTCTCTTCAGAGTCATGATGATTCCCTTGATTGTCGGTGGTGAGAAGTGAGAGGTACCCATGCGCAACTTATGAATCGAAATCATAAGTGGGTTACTCATGATATTACTGACTGAGTCAATGATGAAAATACAATGAGGGGTATAACGATAGAAACCGCCTGCTCATGTGTGGATCATCAAGTGAAAGATCAATAACCCGAATTTGATTGTATCAATGGAAACCCTGATGTAATTAAGGGAATAATATATGCTGTATAACTAAAGAGTGCAGCCTCGGGTTTATAGTGGAATAACACCGAGGTTTGACGAACACCCTAGCAGTTCGTTGGAGCTTAAGTGATACGGGTCCATGGTCCCCAGGATAGCTCCGTAACGGATAATACGTACGTGATAAAAACATTTTGAGATGTTTTTAGATCATTTGGCAAGACTTATAAAACTGAAGTCTGTGACAGACATCAGATAGTTTTATCAGTAGCGTGGCAAAAGTACCATATCTTGGTAACCGAAATTAACTAACAAAAGAAAGTAGAATTTGGATTTTCTATCAACGTGAAAGTTTTTTGAAATTAAATTCTAAGAAACTTTGCTTTTGGAACCGAGTCGTTTCGACGTACGGTTTGTGATTTAGAAAATTTCTAAGTTTGTGATCGTTTCGGTAAACTATGAAATTAAATAACATGTCACAAATTTAAATGATGGTGTGACACCATGACATTTGAATGTGTAATATTGAGATCAAAGGATATTAATATGATTTAATTATTCGAATTTGATTATTAATATATTATTAATAATTAATCAATAATTAATAGATAATTTTTATTAATATGTAAATAATATATATTTATATATATTATATGTGTAGAAATCAAATTATGCCATGGAATGTGGAACCATATACATTCGAATGGATAGACTTTGGCCTTTTTTAAAATTGCGGCAAAAGTACCAAATATTTAGTTATTTGAGAAAAACCCTAAAATCAATTTAATCCATTGGATCGGTTATGATTTAATATCAGCCGTTGGATTAGGATAATTGATATATTCAAAATTTATTACTTGATGATCAAGTTTCTATTTTCGAATTTGAATAATTAATTGTATCCGTTAGATCGGTCTAAGATTTAATCTTTACCGTCAGATTGGAAATTAATTAATTATATATATAATATATTAATTTCGAATTATGTATTATTGATAAATTCGAATTTGATTTTTATTAAATCTTTTAATATTTGATTTTATCCTAAAGTAATTTGATCCATTAGATCGGTTTAAAGATTTATCTCAACCGTTGGATCTGGATAATTAGAATTTGAATTTTTAATATATATATATATATATAAATTCGAATATTGATAAGATAAGAGGATAAGATTGATTTTTTTATTTTATCCAAGTCTTTCTTATTTAATTAAATCCCTAATTAATTATATCCCTTGGATTTAGATAAGATTAAATCTAGACCATTGGATTGAAATAATTAATTATGAAATTCAAATTTTATGGGAGAGAATTTCTCTAATTCGGTTACAGTCTGAGCTTATAAATAGGAGGCTCATTCTACACATTTTTCACACATTTCCCCAGAGAAAAATTCGAACTCTCTCTCTCCCTCAGGGTCTGCGAATTTTCTCTCTGATCTCTCTTTCTGGTTCGGCTTAAGAGACTTGGTTCTCCGGAAGCTTAAAAAGAACCATCAGTATAAATTTTGCGACGGAGTCCTACCGGCGAAGCCCACGCTTCGGTACGAGGAATCCAGGAGAATATCCTGGAAGATCACGGGAGTTTCCCTCAGCACCGGCAGAGCCCTGCCCGATTCAGAACGCGCAACCAGAAGTCGTCAATAGAGGTACGGCCTTATGCATTGGGTTAATAAATGCAACCATTTACTGCTTTCTATTTATTTCCTATAAAGACTGGATTATTAATAATGATATATGAATATTAAATTGCATAATATTTATCGGATCTTGGAATATGGTAATTATCCGATGCTCGGGCCGTTGATCGGATAACATATTTTCCGCTTATAATAATTTTTTTAAATGTTACCCGGACGGTCCGAAGGCACAAATCGTGATAATCAACAGGTATAATTCCCATCACGTTCTCGCCTTACAAATTCTCATTTCTAATCTAGACCATGGACATTTTAAGTTCTTTATTTGTGATAGCCAAACCTCCTCACATAGACTCGGTGTGATGACTAAACACGAGAGAAGTCACGAGAGAAAAGGTAAAGAACTAGGGATAAAATATTCAATTAATATTTTCTATATATAATCCGCAGATAACTATATAAGATTAACATTTATAAGCACATTTCATTCCTAGGCAAACGACCATAGTCTTATATACAAGCGGGATTAGCATCTGAAAAGAGGGCATATGCAGAATATGTTCATCAATGTCCCACTTTCACTCTTAAGAAGATGCATCGTTTCCTTAAATCTACTTTTCCACTAAAGTCCTCGATAATCAACTCTAGACGTTTTTCTTCAGGAAAACAGAGTGGTCAATTAGTAAAACTATTGTTATGTTTCTATGTCGCCTACAATCTTATATTCAGAAGATTGTATTCCTTGTTTACCCTTATATGGTTCAAAGCTCCCACTCAGCTACTAATTTTGAATAAGATTGTATTCCTTGTTTACCCTTATATGGTTCAAAGCTCCCACTCAGCTACTAATTTAAATTAGTATAACGTTAGCGGTATACTTGCAATTTGAATTGCTTTTATATCCGTGAGGATATTGAGCTTGACTATATCAATCAAGGTCCTTGACATTAAAACTGTTGGGAATCACGTCTCGGATTCCTTGAAAATTATCACGAATTGAACCTCCGAACCGTCCGGGTAACATTTAAAAAATTAATTTTAAAGCGGAATAACTTGTTATCCGTCCAACGGTCCGGATATCGGATAATAACCATTTTACAAGATCTGATAAATATTATGTAATTTAATATTCATATATCATTATTAATAATCTAGTCATAATAGGAAATAAATAGAAAGCAGTAAATGGTTGCATTTATTAACCCAATGCATAAGGCCGTACCTCTATTGATGACTTCCGGCTGCGCGTTTTGAATCGGGCAGGGCTCCGCCGGTGCTGAGGGAAACTCCCGTGATCTTCCGGGATATTTTCCTGGAATCCTCGTACCGAAGCGTGGGCTTCGCCGGCAGGACTCCGTCGCAAAATTTTAACTGATTGTTCTTTTTAAGCTTCCGGAGAAATAGTCTCCTAAGCCGAACCAGAAAAGAGAGATCAGAGAGAAAATTCGCAGACCCTGAGGAAGAGGGAGAGTTCGAATTTTTCTCTGGGGAAAGGTGTGAAAAATGTGTAGAATGAGCCTCCTATTTATAGGCTCAAACCGTAACCGAATTGGAGAAATTCCCTCCCTAAATTTCGAATTCTATATATTTTAAATATAATTAATTATCTTAATCCAATGGTCCAGATTTAATCTCATCTAAATCCAATGGACATAATTAATTAGGGATTTAATTAAATAAGAAAGATTAGGATAAAATCAAAAATCCAATCTTATCTTCTTATCTTTATAAAATTCGAATTATCCTATATATTTATAATAAAATTCGAATTTATTATCATCTAGATCCAACGGTTGAGATAAATCTTTAAACCGATCTAATGGACCAAATTAATTTAGGATAAAATCAAATATAAAAAGATTTAAAGTAAACAATTTCGATTTTATCCTTAAATTATAATTCGAAAATTATATGAATATATATAATTAATTAATTTTCAATCCGACGGTAAAGATTAAATCTTAGACCGATCTAACGGATATAATTAATTAACCAAATTCAAAAATTTAAACTTGGTCACCAAGTTATCAAATTCGAATTTATCAATATCCTAATCCAACGGTTGATATTAAATCATAACCGATCCAATGGATAATATTGATTTTAGGGATTTGCTAAAATACCAAAACATTTGGTACTTATGCCGCAAATATGGAAAGACCAAATCATGTTATTCGAATTGGCTAGGGTTTCATACTATGAAACCCTAATTCGAATTTACACATATAAATGTATATATAAATATATATTTTTATTTATTAATATAAATCTATTAATTATTAATTAATTATTAATAACATATTAATAATTAAATCCAAATAATTAAATTATATTAATATTCCCTGATCTCAATATCACACATTAAAATGTCATGGTGCCACACCATCATTTAAATTCGTGACATGTGATTTAATTTCAAAGTTTATCGAACCGATCATAAACTTAGAAAATCCATAAATCACTAACCGTAAGTCAAAATGACTCGGTTAAAAAAGCAAAGTTGCTTAGAATTTAATTTCCAACAACATGGTGTTGATAGAAAATCTAAATTCTAACTTTCTTTTATCAGTTAATTTCGTGTACCAAAATATGGTACTTTTGCCACGCTAACGATAAAACTATCTGACGTCTGCCACAGACCTTTCAGTTTTATAAGTCAAGCCAAATGATTAAACATTATCCAGAATGTATTTTAATCACGTACATATCATCCGTTACGGAGCTATCCTGGGGACCATGGACCCGTATCACTTAAGCTCCAACGAACTGCTAGTTGTTCGTCAAACCTCGAAGTGATTCCACTATAGACCCGAGGCTGCAATCTTTAGTGATACGGTATATATTATTCCCTTTATATCAGCAGGGTGTCCATTGATACAATCAAATTCGGGTTATTGATCTTTCACTTGATGATCCACACACGAACAGGCGGTTTCTACCGTTATGCCCCTCATTGCATTTTCATCCTTGACTCAGTCAGTAATATTATGAGCAACCCACTTATGGTTTCGATTCATAAGTTGCGCACGGGTACCTCTCACTTCTCACCACCGACAATCAAGGGAATCATCATCACTCTGAAGAGAGCTGTGTGATGCCCATGTCTATGACCAAGCTACCCTTACTACTGACTAACATGTTCCCAAAATAATAGTGTTGGGAACAGCGGTAATATTTCGTGTTCTTTAACGGTTAAATCAAAGAACAATCAAGCCAGCAGCTTGGACTCAAGATCACTCAGGACTTAGATCGAATATCCATTTGATCATCTACTAGTGACTCAACTCCAAGTTATCAGTGACAGTCTTATATGATAACTTCCGGAGTTTAAGTCAGGTCCAGTCCAGTATGAAGACACTTCATACTTAATGCACTTCTAGTGAGTGTGACACACACAAAATCTAGAATAGGATTGTCACTTAGTCACATTAATGACCTTATACGATTAATGGGCTCCCACCCAGTTGATCAGGTCACGGACATTTTAAGTTCATTGACCTTGTTGCACGAACCCTTCTGGTTGGTCCATATAGATGTTTTCGTCAATGTACCCGTTCAGGAAGGCGGTTTTGAAGTCCATCTGCCAAATCTCGTAATTGAGACTACAGGCTATGGCCATGAGAATCCGGATGGACTTGTACTTAGCGATTGGAGCGAAGGTCTCATCGAAATCAATACCTTCCCTCTGGGTAAAACCCTTTGCCGCTAGTCTAGCCTTGAAGGTTTCAACCTTCCCGTCCACTCCTCTCTTTCGCTTGTATACCCACTTACAGCCAATGGTTTTGAAGCCATCCGGTAAGTCTACAAGTTCCCAGACTTCATTAGAATCCATTGATTCTATTTCTTGGTTCATGGCTTCCTGCCATTCTCCCTTATCAGGATCAACCATAGCTTGCTTGTAGCCTATGGGATCTTCAATACTAGTGTCTGTGACAGCTAGGTGAAATTCCAACTGGGTGTGCTCGTAGCGTTCAACAGGTCTTTTGAACCTCCCACTACGTCTGAGTACCCCTTGGTTCTGATTTGGGACCGTGGTTTCCGCACTCTCTTCGATAACAGACACTGTTATCGTCGTTGTGACCTTGCCACAAGATCCCATTTGTGAATAATTTCCTCTAATTTCATTCTCTATTAACCATCATGATTAAAAATGACATTTGATCTAAATAAATCAATTAGAGTAATTAAAGACTATAGATGAAACAAAAATAACTGTCACTATATTTATTTGGATATTGCAAAATAATTCGAAAAACTTTATTAATTAAGAATCATTCCATGCAATCAATATCCAAAAATAAATCGAGGTTTTAACAATGCAAAATTAATGATAACAATAAACTTAAATCGAATATAAACTCAAAGCATGCTTCCTTCTTCGAGACACTCGAGTACTAGCTGCTTTCGTTTCCTGCTGAGTTCTCATCAACAGAGCTCCTGCTGAGTTCTGAAAAGAAAATGAACAAGTGTTAGTATTTTAATCTATGGATCTGAGATTTGAATCTCTCCAATAAAAAACTAATTTCGGGGTTAACAGAAGAGTCATTACCTCTCCAAGCCCGCAGATGTTCTCGGCACATTGTGTGCCCCTTTGCTCTTGGTTTGAGCCAGCATTCAATGCATAAAGCTCCATCTCCGTTTTTCTTCTTAGCAGAAGCAACTTCTGTCATGAAAAACGTTTGCAATGTTTAGAATTTTAATCTATGGATCTGAGATTTGAATCTCTCCAATAAAAACTAATTTCGTATTCAGAAAAGGTCTTACCCTTTTGTGAACTCATGTGCAGTCTGCATCGCAGCTGACCTCGCACTCTCTTCCTTGTTCCACATTGGAAGCACATTGCAGATAAACCAACTTTTCTTTCTTTTCTTCCGGGTTCAGCGTTCGATTCAGTCTTTCGTTTGTTATCTTTTACCATTGCTTGAGTGACAAGAGCCGTTACTTTGTTCACCTTTTTCATTAGTCTCTCAATTTCACCCATCGAGGCTTTGAGTACCGAATCTTTGAAGGATTGACTTTTGTTTGGATACTGGTCTAATAAGAAACTGAGTAACTCATATTCATTATCAGACTTGAACCAAGCACTGCCTTCTTCAAATATCGGTAGCTCAAACTCAGATGGAGGACCAGAGTTGACCGAATCTTTTTCATCATCCGAGACATTAATAGCTTTAGACATATTAACTGGCATTGAAAAAGAAACTTATTAAACTTTATTATAGGTAGAATGTTTAGAAAAATATTTTATTTGAAATAGTTACATGATGCAAACATGTTCTGGGAAAACGTTAAATAAACCCTTTAACTATTTCGTGATAATTTAACCGACTGTACACGTCGTTGCCATCCTTAGTGGCATGGTCACTCTAGGGTGACTCGCGGTATCAACCGTATAGTTTGGTTAAACTAAGTTTTAGTCATAAACTTAATTAATATTCATAACAAGAACCACCAAGTTCTCTATGATTATTAACTATCACCATAGACGGTCGGGAAGCACCAACTTCCGTGCAAGCTTAACCCATTATTTTTGGTTCCCGGGATCCTCTTGGAAACGTCGTCCTTATGGAATGGTCACTCTAGGGTGACTCGCGGTCCATTTCTAAGATTCCTCCGTCCCCATATTCTTTTGGAACTATCACGGTGTCAAACCTCCCACAAGCACACCTTCCTTAGGGAATGGACACACTAGGGTGACTCGAGGCGGTGTGGTTAGCAGACCTTGTGACAGTAATAATGGAGACCTTTGTTTTATTCTATACTTGCCATTGGTTTTAGGAAATAACGTTTTTTAATTTCTAAGTTTTAAAAACTTATTATATAAACTGTCTATTAATGACACATTAAAAGTTTATATTTTGGCTTTATTTATTACGACACGTAATTTTAAATAAGCCCTAAAAATGTGTTTATTATTTCGTCGGTAGTGATAGATCAAAATGTACGCTCTCCAGGTCGATGGGAGGGGTCCTTACCGGTCACCCAGAAGTGGATGGTGAACCGGCCCCACTTTTGATTCCCTCTTCCTTAGGCAAGATTGTACGGTTGAAATTTTTCCGACTAATAATTAACACTTTTACATTTACTCTTTATTATTTATATCTATCCTATATAGACATATTAATAATGATGTAAACATAGACACTATGTTTGAGGGTTATGAAAATAGGTTATAACAAATTATATTTATGATGAATATTCATAATTAATGATACTTATTCTCTAAGAATTATCATTAAACATTTTAATGCCCTTTAATAATTATTTATGAAATATTAAAATAAGACAATGATATTATTCTTCGAATATTATAATCCATATTTTAATTTAATAAATAAGACAATGTTATTTAATTATTAAATAACATCCATATTTAATTTTATGAATTAATTAAAATAAGACAATGTTATTTATCCGGAAATAACATCCATATTTTAATTCATATTAATTAATCATAATTAATTTTAATTCATAAATATTAATTTCATTAATAATAATTAATAATTTTTTTTAATGGTATAATAATTAATAATTAATCCACGGGATCCGGGTCGGAATAAAAATCCGACCCATAAAAAAAAATTTGCACGTGGGCCCTCCGGGCTTAAGCCCGGGCCCACGTTCCCGTGGAATGGGCAGGGACAGCCCTCGGGTAGGCCAGGGCATTGCCCTGGCACTTCGGGCTGGGCCTGCAGGCCCATTCCGCTGCCAAGCAGCGTGGCCTGCGGCCAGCCCGCTAGGCCCACTCGGGAGCCCCTGCCCTGGCCGAGTGGCCTTGGCGAGGGCCCTGCCCGTGGGCTTTGCCCCTGGCGAACAACCTGGGGCTGCAACGGCAGCCCCTGCTCGCTGCGGGATTCTCGGGCTGGGCTGCCAAGGGCAGCCCGGTCCAACTACCCGGTCCGATTTTTTGGGTCGGGTAATTTTCTTATTTTAAATTAATATTTAAAATATCTAGAAATTCAAAATTTCAATTTTAAATAATTAATTTTATTCATCAAATAATTCGTTCTTAAACCCATTAATTAAATTACGTAATTATTTATCCTTGAACCATGGCTCTGATACCAATTGTTGGGAATCACGTCTCGGATTCCTTGAAAATTATCACGAATTGAACCTCCGAACCGTCCGGGTAACATTTAAAAAATTAATTTTAAAGCGGAATAACTTGTTATCCGTCCAACGGTCTGGATATCGGATAATAACCATTTCACAAGATCTGATAAATATTATGTAATTTAATATTCATATATCATTATTAATAATCTAGTCATAATAGGAAATAAATAGAAAGCAGTAAATGGTTGCATTTATTAACCCAATGCATAAGGCCGTACCTCTATTGATGACTTCCAGCTGCGCGTTCTGAATCGGGCAGGGCTCCGCCGGTGCTGAGGGAAACTCCCGTGATCTTCCGGGATATTCTCCTGGAATCCTCGTACCGAAGCGTGGGCTTCGCCGGCAGGACTCCGTCGCAAAATTTTAACTGATGGTTCTTTTTAAGCTTCCGGAGAAATAGTCTCCTAAGCCGAACCAGAAAAGAGAGATCAGAGAGAAAATTCGCAGACCCTGAGGAAGAGGGAGAGTTCGAATTTTTCTCTGGGAAAGGTGTGAAAAATGTGTAGAATGAGCCTCCTATTTATAGGCTCAAACCGTAACCGAATTGGAGAAATTCCCTCCCTAAAATTCGAATTCTATATATTAAATATAATTAATTATCTTAATCAAATGGTCCAGATTTAATCTCATCTAAATCCAATGGACATAATTAATTATGGATTTAATTAAATAAGAAAGATTAGGATAAAATCAAAAATCCAATCTTATCTTCTTATCTTTATAAAATTCGAATTATCCTATATATTTATAATAAAATTCGAATTTATTATAATTTAGATCCAACGGTTGAGATAAATCTTTAAACCGATCTAATGGACCAAATTAATTTAGGATAAAATCAAATATAAAAAGATTTAAAGAAAACAATTTCGATTTTATCCTTATATTATAATTCGAAAATTATATGAATATGTATAATTAATTAATTTTCAATCCGACGGTAAAGATTAAATCTTAGACCGATTTAACGGATATAATTAATTAACCAAATTCGAAAATTTAAACTTGGTCACCAAGTTATCAAATTCGAATTTATCAATATCCTAATCCAACGGTTGATATTAAATCATAACCGATCCAATGGATAATATTGATTTTAGGGATTTGCTAAAATACCAAAACATTTGGTACTTATGCCGCAAATATGGAAAGACCAAATCATGTTATTCGAATTGGCTAGGGTTTCATACTATGAAACCCTAATTCGAATTTACACATATAAATGTATATATAAATATATATTTTTATTTATTAATATAAATCTATTAATTATTAATTAATTATTAATAACATATTAATAATTAAATCCAAATAATTAAATTATATTAATATTTCCTGATCTCAATATCACACATTAAAATGTCATGGTGCCACACCATCATTTAAATTCGTGACATGTGATTTAATTTCAAAGTTTATCGAACCGATCATAAAGTTAGAAAATCCATAAATCACTAACCGTAAGTCGAAATGACTCGGTTTAAAAAGAAAAGTTGCTTAGAATTTAATTTCCAACAACATGGTGCTGATAGAAAATCTAAATTCTAACTTTCTTTTATCAGTTAATTTTGCGTACCAAAATATGGTACTTTTGCCACGCTAACGATAAAACTATCTGACGTCTGCCACAGACCTTTCAGTTTTATAAGTCAAGCCAAATGATTAAACATTATCCAGAATGTATTTTAATCACGTACGTATCATCCGTTACGGAGCTATCCTGGGGACCATGGACCCGTATCACTTAAGCTCCAACGAACTGCTAGTTGATCGTCAAACCTTGAAGTGATTCCACTATAGACCCGAGGCTGCACTCTTTAGTGATACGGTATATATTATTCCCTTTATATCAGCAGGGTGTCCATTGATACAATCAAATTCGGGTTATTGATCTTTCACTTGATGATCCACACACGAACAGGCGGTTTCTACCGTTATGCCCCTCATTGCATTTTCATCGTTGACTCAGTCAGTAATATTATGAGTAACCCACTTATGGTTTCGATTCATAAGTTGCGCACGGGTACCTCTCACTTCTCACCACCGACAATCAAGGGAATCATCATCACTCTGAAGAGAGCTGTGTGATGCCCATGTCTATGACCAAGCTACCCTTACTGCTGACTATCATGTTCCCAAAATAATAGTGTTGGGAACAACGGTAATATTTCGTGTTCTTTAACGGTTAAATCAAAGAACAATCAAGCCAGCAGCTTGGACTCAAGATCACTCAGGACTTAGATCGAATATCCATTTGATCATCTACTAGTGACTCAACTCCAAGTTATCAGTGACGGTCTTATATGATAACTTCCGGAGTTTAAGTCAGGTCCAGTCCAGTATGAAGACACTTCATACTTAATGCACTTCTAGTGAGTGTGACACACAAAAAATCCAGAATAGGATTGTCACTTAGTCACATTAATGACCTTATACGATTAATGGGCTCCCACCCAGTTGATCAGGTCACGGACATTTTAAGTTCATTTATTATGATTATTAATTTTTCCTTACATTGACTCTGTTGTGTCATGAACTAAGGAATCAAACATTCTATTTTACTCTACCAGAAACTATAATAAGATTATCATAATAAGCATTATCTTTATTCAACGACTTGTCATAATCTTTTACAAATGGATAAAATATCTTGTTTAAGGACACATATGTCCAACAAAAACTAGCCACCACGAGGAAACTACGATCCAAGATTTTCGTAAAGCATAATCCTTGTGATCGCTCCTTTCATAAGGTTAGACAATAACTCTCGGGTTTCAAAAAATCCTTAGTTTCCTACTTATGACTCTGTCATAAAATGCCACATTACTTTGAGATATTGAAAACTCTCTTCATGTTATAGCATTTAAGTTCTTCCGTTATATCCAGATAACAAGAGCTTGTTATTCACTTGGTGAATTTATCAAGGACTATATTAGTTTAAATAATTACCACTGTTACATAGAGGTTCTTTCTAGTCCGCTTTAGCTGCGCATTGCGAACTTCTAACAAGATAGGTAATATGTTAAATTAATATTATCATGTCATTCTAATAAATAAATCGATTATGTGATTTGATTTATAATTACTTGTTTATACATTAAACTCAGAAAACCATAATTAAGTTGAGTTAGTGAGATTTTAGATGCAGGTGTGTCAATAACGTTCACGCTTCCGCTTTCAGGTTTAAGAACCTTAAGCTTCTAAGATTTGAAAATATACATTAATCCGACACGGATTAAATTATACCGTTAATTTATCTCTAAATCTTAATTATACAAAATACAATCTGGAACAAATGAATAAAGAAAATTCTGGTCAACCTTGCCATTCAGAAAGACAATTAACATTTATCCGCAATCGCTCGTTTGAGGATATAGGCTATGGACAAGAGAATCTGGATAGATAGCATAATAACCATAAAGCAAAAGGTTCTACTATTTCTTTTCTCTCCCATTTCTAGGGAATTACCCTCGATTACTACTATGGCTATTAAGGCATTACCCTTCCGTCTATTCCTCTATTTCTTATATACTTACGGACACCTTCATCCCGTTAACTAAATATATCAGTTTCAGATGTTGACTACGGTCAACTATTTTGTATCATTCCTGCTTTTATTCATAATCAGATCTCTTCAATGATTCTATGAAGTTTAACGTATCTGTTTATTAACTAAACACGTTGAATTAGTCGATACTCGTAGTTCAAGATCAGTTGACACAGCTCCCACTACGTTTGAGTATCCTAATTATTTTTTATTACGACTATGGTTTCATTATCTGGATATCCTTTTAAGATTTAACATCAATTAGATATTTATGGGATTTAAAACAAACAAATCGTTTTATTTTTAACATCTAGATACTTATACTATCTTAGTATTTATCTATTTAACATCGGTTATAATCGTTAGCATTTTTATTATTTTATTGGTTAATCATTCATTCATATAATGGAAAATACTTGTCACAAATCAATAAATTCAAAAAATAAATACCTTTATTTATGCATCAAGATTTGCGGAATAAACGAGAGCTTTGAAATACTCTCGTTGTATCCATTATTCTAGAATTTAACTGAATGAAATAAACATAACCAAAAATAAAAACTTAACAAAGTTTGAAACTTTAAAACAACGATTATACTTAAAACATCTCTCGACTCCGAGTCACCCGGGTCCTAGCTTTCAAGAATCACTCATCTGAAGTGCTGCTAAAACAAAGAAAATTTAAACATATCTAAGTTTCTTGTGGAATCCAAGATTCACGAATAAAGGTCACAAAAGCCCTTTATTAGAAAATTATATGTAAATTATAAGCATATTAGGTGAGACACTCACCGGTTTCTGCTTTCCTGGCCCTGAGCTTGGGACAATGAGTTTTTCAATGTCCATTCTCCTTGCAATTATTTTCCACTGCGTCATACAGCTGGCTTCGGATCCTTTGACATTTTAGAGAGGTCCTTTGTCCCGTTACGCCTTTGGTGCACCTTCTTTTTCTGCTTTGGATTTCCCGACGAAGAAGGTCCATTCTGAAACACAACATGTGCTTCGGGTTTCTTCGTAACATCCGAGATGTGTTCCAAGGTTTGTAACTCATTAATAAGTTGAGTGAGTCTGTAACTCAATTTATTTATAATGTAGTTACTGGTGAATTGCACGAAGTATGAGAAAAGAGAGTTTAGAATGATACTCACTTGTGATTTCTCATGCACCTTAGCACCATGCAGTTCAACTTCATTGAAGTAATTCATCGCGTCCATCACGTGATCACGGACGATAGTCCCACGCTTCATTTTGGAGTTCATGTACAGACGAGTTGCATCATGCTGATCCTGCTCAGACTGTGTCCCATACATAGTTTAGAGAAGCTTCATCATCTCGTATGCAGTCTTAAGGGTTTGCAGCTTGACCCTCATTGTATCATTTGGGTTGGGTAGAATATAGCCCATTGCGCGATTGTTGGCTTGGATCCAGCTTTCGTACGGTTCCCTCGCCGTTCTCGCACTCGAGGCACCAGAAACCGCAGGACATTCATCAACGAGAACGTAGCGAATGTTCTCGATGATTAGGACGATGTTGATGTTAGCCTTCCACTTAGGGAAGTTCCTCCCGTCCAGAGTGTTGTTCGACAACAACGACATGATATGGTGCGACATAGCCAATAGACATGAATGAAACTTTTATTAAAAAATATATAGGAGAATGTTTAATACTTTTAGAAATAGAAAACTTTGCAAGGTTTCAAGGATAAACATAGAGAAAAACCTCAGTACTATTTCAAGGTAATTAGCGATCGACACGTGGTTGCTACTCCCAAAGCACACTAACCACGTATATAGCTAAACTGAGTTTAGTCTCAACTCAATTAATTCACTGAAATAGAAACTGAGTTCCTTGTGTATTAGCTAACTACTTTAGAACGGTCATGCAACAAATTTAATCATCACATGCAAGAGTAACCCACCGTTTTTGGTTCACAGACTTAACTCAAGTAGTCATTGCCCTTAGGGGGCCAGATCTAGCTGACACACGACCGTTGAAATACATCTAGTCACCTTATCTATAACCAGAGTAGTACGGTGACTTATCAGCTGCATAACTGAAACATTTCCGTAGGACGCCAGATCTAGCTGACACGAGGTGTTATGCAGCCTGTCGTTGTACCGACAACTAATGGAGACCTTCTTACGCTAACTCTTTCTATCTTGGATCTACTAATGTTATAAACATCTAAGATAATCATGTTTATCTAGGCTTGAGCTGTAAACTAGTAACTTACATTTTAATTATCTGGAATTCAAAAGAAATCCTATCGGTTTATAGTTCATAATAAGCTTATCATTAATTACCCATTAATAAGCTTATTCCTAGGTTAGTTATATATTAAGAACCTAGAATAAAATCATTAATTAAAAACGGTAGTGATAGACCGAACTGTGCTCTCCATTCAGATGGGAGGGGTCCTAACCAGTCACCCAGCAGTGGATGGTGAACTGGCCCACTTTTGGTCCTCTCTTTCTAAGACAAAAACACGAATCTCGTAATTTTTCCGTTTTTAACAACGGAGTTATTTATTGATTAATTATTTACTATCTAATACTCAATCGAAAACCACTCAATAAAAACCCAATTTTACATAGCCCACAATGTAACATAAATGTGTTAGGTAATTAGATTAATAATTAAATTATTATCAATGGAATAACTATCAAAATGTCAATAGTTAAATCTTATTAATAAGAAATTAATTATCCATTTTAATAAATTAATAAAGCCAATAATTAATTTAAGACTAAAATTAATTATCCATTATTAATCAATTTGCGAATTTAAATAACACGGGATTCATAAAATAAACAAATTATTTTATTTTACCAAGGCGAAAATAAAATTAGGATCACGCGTTTAAACCTCGGGTTATTTTAATATTACTAAATTAAAATTAAAAAAAATTAAATAAAAAATTAAATAATTATTTTAACCCAAATTAATAATATTGAGTTATTAAATTAATAATGAACCAAAATTATTAATATTTATAAAAAAATATTTTTCAACGCTTGTGGGCCTACAGTACAACCCGTGGACCGTGTCGTTCGGCCCATGGGCCGAACCAGCCCTAGCCAAGCCCATTAGGGCTCGGCATCCTCGGACAAGGCCCAATGGGGCTCTTTGCATGCTAGCAGCAGGCCAAGGTCCCCTGTCTCCCTCCTCGCCCTAGCTCGGACGCGGGGTGGGCTTCGTTCTACACCTCCAGCCCGGACACAAGCTGGACAGAAGCTCGTGCGGTTGAGAAAAATCCCAACCATTTTTTCGCTGCAACAGGGAGCCTGTAGGCTCCCTATCTTCTGCACCAGCCCGGAAGCGGGCTGTTCTGCGTTTTCTCCGAACCATCGGGCCGGACGCGGGCCGGTCTGGAAGATCGTGCGCCAGGGAAATTCCCAGCCGCTTGTTGCGAATGCCGGCAGCCCTGATGGGCTCCCGATCCCATGCGCCAGCCCGGACGCGGGATGGTTTATCAGAAAACCCGTGGGGTTTTCACACCACGACATTAGCCTAGAATAAAAACATCAATTCGTTTTTATTCTTTGAGTTTTGAGTATTAATAAGTAATATCTTAATCGAAAAATATCAAGATCGCGTACCTTAATGTTTTGAGGTTTCCTGATTGCGTTCTTGGTCTTCGTGAATTCTCTGATCTCCATTCCGGAAGCTTTCTGCGATTTCTGTGAAGAAGATTCTTCTAGAAGTCTTCCGATGTATTCTCCAGTATTATTTCGTCGGGATGTGTGTGCTCCTACTGGATAATTCTCGAAGACCTAAACTCGAACGACTATGAGATATTACCAAGAGCAAATTTGCAGAAACTGAAGAGAGAGAGAGAGAGAGTTCAAAATTCTGAACTTGTGAGGGTGTGATTTCAGGGTTACCGGGCTACCCTATTTATAAAGTACTGGCCCAACCACCTGGAGAAAATCTCTAACCAATTATGAAAGATTTAGTCCAACCACTTGGAGATATTCACTCTAAGATTTGTTTTAATAAATAAATCAAATAAAGAATAAATAAAAAAAAATCTTTTTCAGAAAATACCCTAAAGATTTAATAAATCAAATCTTATATATTTTCAAGATTTAATAAATCAAATTCGCATATATATATATATTCGAATTTAATTGTTTAATTTTCTCTTTAAATATTTCCAGTATAAATACCAATATTTAATTTCTCTAATTTTCAATTTGAATAACAATGTCATTTTCAGCACGTAGCGAAAAACTGTTATTATCATAAATCTCAAACCGTCTGTCAGAATGACACGATTTAAAAAAATAACAGTACCAGAATTTAATTTCTTACAACCCTAGGAATGTCCAAGGATTAAATTAAATCATATTTTTACAGTTTTATTGGCTTATGAAACTTTGGTACTTTTGCCACTATTGAAGGTAATTAGTGATTCGAGAGAACAATCACGAATCGAGCCTGATTGGAATATCCTATGTTCAAATATCATATTTGAACATAATTGCGGTGTGGTCCTTGTGGAGCTACAAATGGGACTAATGGATATACACACTTGAGCTCTGGTAAAAATGTAGGTTTTTACCAACCTCGATTACATTCCACTATAGCTCTCGGCTGAACTCTTAAGTATGTATTGATATTTATCTTCCTGACCACAGGTGTCCATTGATACAATCAGATTTCTGGTAATCTAGGTTTTCGTGTTATTATGATACTCATCAAAAGAGTAATATTACTGTTCTGCCATTTTGATGACACTATCTTATGCTATGATTAGTACAAACTACTCACTCATTGGATTATGAGTCCGATGAGCTGATCATGAGTACTTTTTTTTTTCCACAAACCATAATAAGAATATCATAAAGATATTATCCATATCTGGTCAACCGTCTAATCCTAAAATAAAAGTGCTAGGAGCCGAACCATAATAAGAATATCATAAAGATATTATCCATATCTGGTCAACCGTCTAAATCAAAGATTATATAAGCCGAACCGTACAAGTCCACGTTGCTTAGAACATCAACCGATTCCTATCTGATCATCTAAGCAACCTTATCGTACTCTCATCAGTGACGGACTTGAGTGATGATTTTCGATATAAGTCTAGTCCGTCCAATATGAAGACACTTCATACTTGATAAGCTTAACTGTGCATGGACCGCACTGTGATCTGGTAATAGATCATCACATCAATGTGATTAAGTTCATCAATGGTCGTTCTTGCCTTAGAAATTCCAATTTCTAATCTAGACCATGGACATTTTAAGTTCTTTATTCGTGATAGCCAAACCTCCTCACATAGACTCAGTGACTAAACACGAGAGCAAAGTTAAAGAACTAGGGATAAAACATTCAATTAATATTTTCTATATATAATCTGCAGATAACTATATATAATACTAACATTAATAAGCACCTTTCATTCCTAGGAAAACGACCATAGTCTTATACAAGTGGGATAAGCATCTGAATAGAGGGCATATACAGAATATGTCCAACATCATTTGGTTGCACAATTGTGGTTGAAATCTTACAGGTATCTTCAAGATAACTAACAAGTTTTGCATGTATACATGGTTTAAGTGTCGATGTTGTTTCCACAGTTATAACATGAGATGTCAACCTGCTCTGCATCTACCGTGCCTGAAGATCATGCTGACTGTCTGGATTTAGCCGTGCCATAAATTGCCAAAGGGGGAGTGTTGGAACATGGATATCTCGCTTTAACTATCATATATTCCATGTTAATTATGTTAACTTATTTATGGAAAGTTTTTTGTATACCATTCATCAAAACAGTTGTAAGATATCCAGCCAGTCAATCAAGCCGCACAAATCAAGGGTGCGCATTCTCAATCAAGAACTGACTGAGTCAACCTCTCCATGCATTGCCTTATTAGGGTGACGAATTTTATCAAGCGGAGTTGATATGATTTCCTTTCATGGGAGAAAATCATGGAGCTGAATATTGTCATCAAGATGTGAAGATTTGAATTGCCATCAGCTCCTATATGTCACAGTTGTTGAGGTCCAAAATCAATAGCACTTACAGGGATATTCTGAGAAAAACGTTCGGGCTAGGAATGAAGTGAAGAAGAACGGGACTTTCGCTGCTAGTTCGTGCAAGGGGATCTTGCGATCATCAAGTGTTCAAGTTCTGAATGTTGAAGCTGATGGTGTAACATCAAGAGGGAGTTTCCTTTACGTTTTGGGTCCATATGTATTATTGTTTGTAATCATCTCTAGCAATCTCTTGGTTGATCAATCTGCGTGAGTGCCCCGCAAAAGTAACTTATCCACAAGGGATAGTTCGAACTGCGTTAACATAATGTCTCGATGTTCTTTACTATTCCGCACACACTTTTCTTTCCTCACGTTTTACGCTCTTCACATAATAGTCTTGCTAAAACGAGAAAATATGTCTTAACATAAACCATGGATATAACCATGGATCGGTGATAATTACCAAAATTCTAATATTTATATAGTATAATTGTTCAAAATTGTAAAATTATTAGAATAAAACTATGGTAATTACACAACGAAACACATTTAAGATTAATCCCCTTGATTTACTTATTTTATTTCAATTGATTTTACTATTGATATTTTTAGAAAATAAATAAATCAAAGGAAGGACTTTTGAAAACATTGCGCCAAATCTCTGCAACAGATTATTTAATTGGGAAATTTATTTTGCTTCTGATATATCAATTGCAAAAATGTAGTTTTAATTGTGGCATAATTTAACCTAAGGTTAACTAGGGTGGCATAACATCAAATTCATTTAATAGAATTATAAGTACCAAAAGTTAAATTCCGTCCACATTTAACTAACTGCTGTTAAATTTGCCACGTCATATTTACACTTTCGCCCCGTTAGCCGGCAGGTCACCTACCACGTCATCAGATAGATAAATAAAAATTTTGGCACCAGTGAGAGTCGAACCATGGGCTGGAAGTTAAAGCATGACACACTCACCATTACACCACTTTCGTTTGGTGTTAGTTATGGTCAGTGTGTCTTGCTCCAACTACCAGCCCCTGGTTCGACTCTCACTAGTGCTAATTTTTTTTTATCTAATGACGTGGCAGGTGACCTGCTGGGTGACGCGGTGAAATAGTGAATATGACGTGGTTGATTTAACAACAATCAGTTAAATATGGACAGAGTTCAACTTTTGATACTTATACCGCTATTAATTGGATTTGAGGTATGCCGCCTAGTTCGCCTAAAGTTGAGTACTTATGCCGCAAGTAACCCTAAAATGTATTATAAGTGGGCTAATCGCAAGAATAGCCTTATATGGGATCTGGTAGAGGTTTATACCCTTGGTACTGTTCACATGTTTAATTCATAGCTTTCATTAAACGAAGTGGGGCCCTTTACAGTTCGTTAGACTCGATTTTCTCTCTCCTCTTATTTTATTATTTTGTTCTCTCTCCTCCTTTTTAATATTATTTCTTTCCCGCCCTATTTCTTTCTCCTCTCTTATTCGTCTTCTTCTTTGACTCCCTAATTGCCGAGAAACCCTAAGCTCCCATTCTTTCTTCGCCGATTCTGTTGGAAATAATGTCTACAAATGAGAGATTAAGAGAACTTTTGTAGAACGAATTTGTCAATGTAATTGCTGATTAAATAAATTGAATAAAAGTATGCATTCCTTGAAAGTATGTGTTTAAATTGAAATAAATCTATGATCAGAAACTTCTAGTTTACGAAAAAGGAAGTTAAGTTGTGACTTAACAAGACGCTCCTTTTTAGAAGGTTTAAAAGAGAAAGTTTGCATCTTAGAATCAACTGGGCAGTTGCATTCAAGTACGATTGTTAAGGAAGCTTGTAATGTCTAGTCTTGTGACATCAGATGTTGGACTCCACAAGCTTGCCTTAAATATCTTAACGAAGATACTAAACTAGATCAGGGATGGTTGAGATAAATGTGAAATGTTATTTGTCACTTTTTATCCAACATCACACATCAATGAATTTTTCCGTGATAATCTCAACCCCGAGTGAACACATAATGTGTTGAGATGTCTTACGAGATTTGACTAGTCGATGTGTGAGATTCACTGTAGTGAGTCAATATATCGACGCTCGGTACCGTTAAGATATCTCAATGACATTATGGTCTTCACATATATGGAATTTATACAATACAGGTGATTCAACACCTAGTATCACGTCATGCTTTGTTCGGGGATTGTAAATGAACAAACTAGGCTTGGTGTTCGATGACTTAGTAACTCATCGATCTAAACATGTGACTTTTACGGACAACTCACAATATATATTTCTCATTTACAATACAACAAAGGAGTTGATGACAAAAAAAAAAATAACTAGAAAGGTCAAACGATGTTTATTAGAACACTCCTTTCTACTTAATGATACGCATAAAGGATTATACAGAAAAATACAGTGTGGACCGTATGACAATATGATAGCTCATATCAAACAGAAAATGATAACGCACATGATCTGAGAGATTCTCGGTATTTGGCCCGGTCGTGGTATCGGCCGAATATCAAGATTAAAGATGGCCAAATTAATGAATTTGTGATGCCAAGTCTTTTATCTAAAGCTTCGATCATGTGGGTCCATGAGGTCTCAGCGTTAAATCATAGAACGGAATTATGATTGAACTAGAATAAATTAGAAATATGAAATAATGTTTTTGAAACATATTTCATGTTAAGTGACGACTTAAATGATTTCTAATATTAGTTCCAAGTGAATTAATCTCTTAATTCTAAATATTGATTTAGAAAATTAATCTGAATTAATTTGGTTAGTTAATTTAATTGATAATGATCAATTGAATTAAATGTAACATTTTATGGGACCAAAATAATAACATGTACATGTGGCCAATTGCTAAATGTTATAATGGGGCACAAAATGAGTAATGACTTATTGGGCACATTAAATGTGTATGTGTACACATAGGTGGTGAATTTTATGATGATAAAATACCTAGGATAAATTAATTTAATACATGATTCTTATTGGAAGAATAAATAATTAATTTGATTAATTATTTGTATTAATTTCGAATTCTATGGTGGAGAGAAAATAGGAAGCATGTCTTGTCCTAGATTCACTCACATTTGAATTTGAATTAATAAAGAGATAATTAATTAATTTGCTTAATTGTCATTGGATGAGAATAAAGGGCATGGATCAATGAGGTGTCATGATCTCATTTAGTCCATAAAGTGTACATGATGATGTGTCATTATCTTAGCCATTTTGACCATGGTGAATTCCAATTACCATGAATTAAGCAAAGGAAAGATTCAAATTACCATGTTGAATGAATATGATCATGACATGTGTAACTATTTGAATGCTTCATCTTTGGAACAAGTAAATGACGAGTTTGCTAGGAGCAAGACTACAAAATTTTGAATTTTGAATTGTTTGGTGAATGGCTTATAAATAGAGCATCACTTCACAAAAGCTAAGAAGCTTTTCTCTCATTTTTCTCTCTAGAAAAATTGCCCACATTGTTCACAGGCAACGAAATTCGATTTCTTGTTTTATAGTTCAATACGAGGCCACTCTCGATACTCCATAATGTTCTACGATCTTAACGGTGACTCTTCTCGCGGTTGTTTGATCTGGTTGTTTGAGGAAGGCGCACGCGATCTCCGATTACACTAGAAGAGGTATAATTCCGTTTCGTGTATACATATAAGCATATATAATAATAATATGATTGTTTATATATATGTATGTATATGCGATTTGTGATTGTGATCATAGAAGTCGTAGAATAATTTTTAAACGAAAAATAGCATGCATGAACATTTTCATAAACATGCAGTTAAGCTTTCACGTAAAAAATCATTTTTACGTAGCTTTGATAATTTTTTGATAGTCCGCCGTAAATGTTACTTCAAATTTTTATAAACCGGTGTAAAACGTTCCTACAGATTCACCATATTCCTTCTCTTCATCTTCTGCGTTACCCAGCCAACGATTAGCGAATCTTTGAGTTTGATTATATATCAAGCATTGACTCATTCGAAGCTTAGCCCAATGTAATCAAGTAATTTTATTGTTGTTTTCAATTTCTTGATAAAATATAGCGGTATGAATATATTATGCAGCGGTACCGAGATCTGTAGGCCGAATTTATGTCGTACTCTATGAATCCTTAAGTATAAACTAAGGTTAGCTAGTGTATTCAAGTAATTTTACTGTTGTTTTCAATTTCTGGATAAAATATAGTGGTATGAATATATTATGTAGCGGTACCGAGATCTGTAGGCCGAATTTAGGTTTTACTCTATGAATCCTTAAGTATAAACTAAGTTGCAAACTTACCGCTACATTATGTTATGATATAGCTGTATCCTATAAGCCTATAGCGATTTAATATAAGATTGAAGTATTTTTTTTCATTTGCAGGACGGATTATTACCATTTGATTGTCAGTGTTGGCGAAAAGTGGATTTTCAATAGAGATTGTTATAAGTGATTGTGGGAGGTAATAGGTGATACTACAAATGCTTTTACCGTTTCAAAGTCTGCTTTGAACAACTTTTCTGATTAGAGGGAGTTGTTATATAACAAGTTTGATATTATCCGACAATTTAATTTGAAGGTAACTTATTACCATGTCGATCACAGTACTCAGCCACTAGCCATTGCTGATGAACCTAACTTCCAATCGTATATTTAGTCACTAGATAGACCGTCAAGGTTGAAACAACTGTACGTCGAGCCAGTGAAAAAATATCTCCTGAAGTAGGTACCGAACAAGAAACATTTGTGCAACAAGAGTACCGGGTGCCGCATGTTGACGTACAGGATGTTGTTTCGTCCCCGGATGCAGAAGGTGTGATACTCTCGCCATTGAGAGGGTGTTCTAATAACTTTGCGGGATCCTCTTCTTTTCCTATGGGTTTCGAGTCGGGGGGAAAAGGACCAATGTATAATTTTCCTTATGGTATGGATCTCATAATTGGTTAGGAGTTTGCATCAAAGGCTGAGTTGATAAAATTTGTGACGGTGCTGCAGGACGCTTCTGAGTGAAGTTGATAAAGTCGGACAAGAAATTGTTGGGAATTTCATTACGATTCCTATAATTTTTATCACGATATTAGGCGTAAATCTGTCCGAGTAACATTTAAAAATATTTTAAATCAGAAAACTTGTTACACCGTACAACGGATAGACAGTCGTATAATCACGATTACAAGATCTGATAAATTATTAGCAATTTAATTTTCATAATTCATTATTAATAATCTAGTCTATAGTAAATAAATAAACTATAAATAAAGGTTTGCATTTATTGATCCAATGCATAAGGCCGTATCTCAGGTGATGACGATTCTGCCTGCGCGTTCTGAAATGGGCAGGGCTTCGGCGATGTTGAGGGAAACTCTCGTGATCATTCAGGATATTCTTCTGGATTCCTCCTACCGAAGCGTGGGCTTCGCCGGTAGGACTTCGTCGCAAAACTTTTAACTGAAGGTTCTTTTAAAGTTTCCAGAGAACAACGTCTCACTAAGCCGAACAAGAAAAGAGAGATCAGAAGCTAAGAAATTTGCAGACTCTAGAGAGAGAGAGAGAGAGAGAGAGAGAGAGAGAGAGAGGTCGAATTCATGTTCTGGGGAGAGGTGTGTGAAATATGTAGAATGAGCATCATATTTATAGGCTCAAGGAAAAACTAATTAGGGAAGCTTCCCTCCCTAATTTCTAATTCTATTATGGGCAAATAAAATTAATTCTCTCAAATCAATGGTCTAGATTGAATCCAGATATATCCAATGGTTCAAATTAATTAGGGATTTAACCAAATAAGGAAAATATATTAAATCAATTAATTAAGTAATTAATCAATCACTTCGTTACATAGATGAATTTAAATCCATATGTATATATATATATATGTGTGTGTATATGTATATATATAATTTTCGAAATAAATAGTCTAGATCCAATGGTTGGAACTAATTCCATAACCAATCTAATGGACCATATTCATTTAGGACAAAGTCAACTCTCCAAGCTTAATTTCCAATCCAATGGTTAAGATTAAATCCTAAACTAATCCAACGGATATAATTAATTAACAATATTCGAAATTCAAACTTGGTCACCAAGTCATTTTCGAATTTGGGCTTCCAAATTAATTATCATGATCCAACAGTTGAGATTAAATCTTGACCGATCTAATGAACGAAATTAATTTTAAGGTTTTTCACCAATAAACTTAGGTACTTATGCCACAATTTGGAAAATACAAACAAATTCAAACTCGTGTAGACCTAGTCACAAATTTCTTGGGAAGCAATGAATATACACATTTATATATTTACCAAAAATATATTTTATTATAATATAAGCCTATTAATTATTAATTAATTATCAATAAGAATATTAATAATTAAATCCAAATAATTAAATTATATTATAATTCACCGATCTCATTATCACACATTAAATGTCATAGTGCAACACCATCATTTAATTTCTCAGTTTTCCGATACCGATCAGACACTTGGAAATTACCTAAATCACAAACCGTATGTCGAAACGAATCAGTTCCAAAAGCAAACTTTCTTAAAATTATATTTCCAAAAACTTTCCAGTTGATGAAAATCCAAATTCTACTTTCTTTTATCAGTTAAATTTCCAGTATCAAAGATTGGTACTTTTGCCACGTCAAAAATTAAACTTACAAAATCTGACACAAAATTTAGTTTTATGAATTCTGACAAATGATAAAACATATTGAATGTTTAAATCACGTACGTATCATCCGTTCTGGAGCTATCCTGGGAACCATGGACCCGTATCATTAAAGCTCTAACGAACTGCTAATGGTTCGTAAAACCTCTGTGTTATTCCACTATAAACCCGAGGCTGCACTCTCTAGTGATACAGTATGTATTATTCTTTTCATAGCAAGGTTTCCATTGATACAATAAAATTTGGGTTATTGATCTTTCACTTGATGATCCACATACGAGAGGCGGTTTTTACCGTTTTGCCTCTCACTGCGTTTTCATCCTCAACTCAGTTAGTAATATTGTGAGTAACCCTCTTATTGTTTCGATTCATAAGTTGCGCACGGGTACCTCTCATTTCTCACCACTAACAATCAAAGGAATCATCTTGACTGTGAAGAGAGCTATGTGATGTCTGTTTCTATGACCAAGCTAACCTTACATGTTGACTATCATGTTACTAAAATAGCAGCATTGGGAATGACAATAAATGTGTTCTTTAACAGTTAAATCAAAGAACAATCAAGTCAACAGTCTACGCTCGAGGTGACCCAGGACATAGATCGAATATCCATTTGATAATCTACTAGTGACTCAACTCCAAGTTATCAGTGAAGGTATTATATGATAACTTCCGGAGTTTAAGTCAGGTCCAGTCCGGTATGAAGCCGCTTCATACTTAATGCACTTCTAGTGATGTGACATACACACTTAATCCATAATAGGATTATATCACTTAGTCACATTGATGACTTTATACGATTAATGAACTCTTACTCAATTAACCGACTCACGAACATTTTAAGTTCATTTATTATGATTATTAATTCTTCCTCACATTGACTCAGTTGTGATAATAATAACATAATTGCATCCTTTATGAACTATGGAACAAACATTCTATTTTACTTTACTAGAAACTATAATAAGATTAACATAGTAAGTATCATCTTTTACTAAACGAATTTGGTTAAAATCTTTTACAATCAGGGAAAAACAACTTATTTAAGGACACATGACCAACAATCTCCCACTTTTACTTAAAGAATATGACCCATGTCTTTCAGACCCATACTTTTCAGATGCGTCTTGAATATTTTCTCTAGTAACGTCTTGGTGAATGGATCAGCCAGATTGTGTCCCGAAGCTATTTTCACAACCCTTACGTCGCCACGACGTATTATCTCTCTGATGAGATGGTATTTGCGTTCTATATGTTTTTCCTTGTTATGGTCTCTGGGCTCTTTAGAATTTACCACCACGCCACTGTTTTCATAGTACAGCGTTAGGGTCCCATCTGCATCTGGAATTACTCCCAGCTCTAAGTAGAAATTCTTAAGCCAAACTGACTCTTTGGGTTCCTCAACAACTGCCACATATTCAGCTTCCATTGTGGAATCTGTGATACAAGATTTCTTAATGCTTATCCAGAATATCGCTCCACCAACAAGGGTGAACACTATTCCTGACGTCGATTTTCTCGCGTCTCTGTCAGACATAACGTCCGAGTCAGTGTATCCTAGTGGATTCGGTTCTGATCCTGAAAACACTAACATATAGTCTCTCGTTCTCCGAAGATACTTAAGAATATTCTTCACTGCTGTCCAGTGAGCCATACAAGGGTTGGATTGGTATCTGCTAACGATCCCAACATCGTAACAGATGTCTGGCCTAGTACACTGCATAGCGTACATCAGACTTCCCATTTATGAAGCATAGGGTATGCGCCTCATCGCTTCTTGCTCTTCCAGAGAAGTGGGGCACTATTTCCTATCAAGGAAGACTCCATGTCTAGTCGGTAAATTACCTCTGTTGGAGTTTGCCATTGCAAAACGATCATGCACCTTATCAATGTAGGCTGCTTGCGATAAGGCCAGAAGCCTGTTGTTGCGATCCCTAAAGATACGGATCCCAAGAACATAGCTAGTTTCTCCCATATCCTTCATTTGGAATTGCGTAGCTAACCACGATTTCACGTCCGATAACCTCTTCACACTATTACCAATGAGAAGAATATTGTCGATATATAGAATAAGGAAAATCTCCACGGTTTCATCATTGAGCTTATATATGCAGGCCTCAGTTATGTTTTGGATAAATCCATAGGTCTTGATGGTCTCATTAAACCTTAGTTTCTAGGACCTGGAAGCTTGCTTCAATCCATAAATGGACTTGAGTAATCTGCAAACCTTCTCTTCTTGACCCTTCTGCACGAACCTTTCTGGTTGGTCCATATAGATGTTCTCCTCAATATACCCGTTCAGGAAAGAGGTTTTGACGTCCATCTGCCAAATCTCGTAATTGAGACTACAGGCTATGACCATGAGTATCCGGATGGACTTGTACTTAGCGACTGGAGCGAAGGTCTCATCGAAATCAATACCTTCTCTTTGGGTAAAACCCTTTGCCACTAGTCTAGCCTTGAAGGTTTCAACCTTCCCGTCCACTCCTCTCTTTCTCTTGTAGATCCACTTACAGCCAATGGTTTTGAAGCCATCTGGTAAGTCTACAAGTTCCAAGACTTTGTTAGAATCCATTGATTCTATTTCTTGGTTCATGGCTTCATGTCATTCCCATTCTATCAGTATCAACCACAGCTTACTTAAAGCCTATGAGATATTCAACACTAGTGTTAGTAACATCTAGGTGAAACTCTAACTGGGTGTGCTCGCATCATTCAACCGGTCTTTTGAACCTCCCACTACGTCTGAGTACCCTCGAGTTCTGATTTGGGACTATGGTTTCCGCACTATCTTCGACAACAGACACTATTGGCGAAGCTGTGACTAAGTCACGTAATTCTTTTCTTGTGAAATAATAAACTCTAAAAGAATAATTATATTTTAATCTTAATGATCAAATATGATGTTTGATTTGTCAATCTAGAGTAAGCAGAGACTATAGGTTAATGATAACATGTCACTTTTTACTTTTATTATGATATTGCACATAACTCAAAAAAGGGAAAGATAACACTTTATTAAATTAAGAATTATTCCACGTAATTAACTTATCCAAAAAAAAATTGAGGTCTTTAAATAGCTTTAAAGAAATAACAGTAACATGAATCGAAAAACAGGCTAAAAATTGACTCCTTCTTCGAGACGCTCGAGTACTAGTCACTGTCGTTCTCAGCAGAGCTCTCATCCTTAGAGATCCCACTATGACTTGAAAGGACAAGAAGTAAACAAACGTTAGTATTTTAATCTATGGATCTGAGATAGAATCTCTCCAATAAAACACTAATGGGGTTTATCAGAAGACTTTTTACCTCTCCAAGCCCTCAGATGTTCTCGGCACATTGTATGCCCGTTTGCCATTGGTTTGAGCTAGCACTGAATTCATAAAGCTCCATGTCCATTTTTCTCCCTAGCAGAAGCCACTTGTGAGAGAGAAAACATTTGCAATGATTAGAATTTTAATCTATGGATCTGAGATTAAATCTCTCCAATAAAATCTAAGGAGATGTTCACAAAAGGTTTTACCCTTTGCTGAACTGATGTGCATGTCACATAGAAGCTTACCATGCACTCTCTTTCTTGTTCCGCATTTGAAACACTTTGCAGACAATCCAAATTTTCTTTCCTTTCTTCCCGGTTCAGCGATTGATTGAGTTTTTCTTTTGTTATCCTTAGCCATTGCCTCAGTGACAAGACTTGTTACTTTATTCACCTTTCTCATTAGCTTCTTTATTTCACCCATTGAAGCTTTGAGCAACGAATCTTTGAATGACTGACTTCTATCAGGATATTGTTGTTAGGAATCACGTCTCGGATTCCTTAAAAATTATCACGAATTGAACCTCCGAACCGTCCGGGTAACATTTAAAAAATTAATTTAAAGCGGAATAACTTGTTATCCGTCCAACGGTCCGGATATCGGATAATAACCATTTCACAAGATCTGATAAATATTATGTAATTTAATATTCATATATCATTATTAATAATCTAGTCATAATAGGAAATAAATAGAAAGCAGTAAATGGTTGCATTTATTAATCCAATGCATAAGGCCGTACCTCTATTGACGACTTCCGGCTGCGCGTTCTGAATCGGGCAGGGCTCCGCCGGTGCTGAGGGAAACTCCCGTGATCTTCCGGGATATTCTCCTGGAATCCTCGTACCGAAGCGCGGGCTTCGCCGGCAGGACTCCGTCGCAAAATTTTAACTGATGGTTCTTTTTAAGCTTCCGAAGAAATAGTCTCCTAAGCCGAACCAGAAAAGAGAGATCAGAGAGAAAATTCGCAGACCCTGAGGGAGAGGGAGAGTTCGAATTTTTCTCTGGGGAAAGGTGTGAAAAATGTGTAGAATGAGCCTCCTATTTATAGGCTCAAACCGTAACCGAATTGGAGAATTTCCCTCCCTAATTTTCGAATTTCATTAATTAAATATAATTAATTATCTTAATCCAATGATCCAGATTTAATCTCATCTAAATCCAATGGATATAATTAATTAGGGATTTAATTAAATAAGAAAGATTTGGATAAATCAAAAATCCAATCTTATCTTCTTATCTTTATAAAAATCGAATTATCCTATATATTTATAATAAAATTCGAATTATCATTATCTAGATCCAACGGTTGAGATAAATCTTTAAACCGATCTAATGGATCAAATTAGTTTAGGATAAAATCAAATATAAAAAGATTTATTAAAAACAATTTCAAATTTATCCATAAACTATAATTCGAATATATATATAAATAAATATAATTAGTTAATTTTCAATCCGACGGTAAAGATTAAATCTTAGACCGATCTAACGGATATAATTAATAAACCAAATTCAAAAAATGAAACTTGGTCACCAAGTTATTAATTTCGAATTTTATCAATATCCTAATCCAAGGGTTGATATTAAATCATAACCGATCCAATGGATAATATTGATTTTAGGGATTTGCTAAAATACCAAAACATTTGGTACTTATGCCGTAAATTTGGAAAGACCAAATCATACCATTCGAATTTAGCTAGTGTTTCATATATCAAACACTACTACAAATATGTGATTATACTACGGAGATTCGACTACGGAAGCTAAAAAGCGTCGTTGGAAGTCGAAATCCGACGACAGAAGTAAAAGTCCGTCGTCGAATTTAAAAAAAATACACTTCTGACGACGGAAATTTTTATATGTTGTAAAAAATATTAATTCGCCGCGGCAAATACTAATTCGCCGCGGCTAATTGTGATCCGACGACACAAATTTCTCCGTCGTCGGAACAGCAAACGACAACGACACTAAAATGTGTCGTTGGAATAATCGCCGCGGCGATTATAAGTTCGCCGCGGCGAACTATCGTGTTTTAAGTGTTTCACATCCCCTCACGAACCCTAGCCGTCTGCACCCCAAGTCACCTCTCTCTCTCTCTCTCTCTCTCTCTCTCTCTCTCGCTCTCGCCTCCGCCTGACCATTCTCGAACCCTAGCCACCGTAGTTTGCCGTCGCACGCCGTCTCTCCTCTCGCCGTACTTTGCCGTCGCTTGCCGTCTCCCGCCGTGTTTTTCCGTCGCTCGCCGTCGCCCAAAGAATTAAGGTATGATTTTTTTCTTCAATTTAATAGTGGAATTTAAAGTTTTGAGTTTGTGATTGATTTAGGTATTAGATTTCTAGGGTTTTGAGGGCGTTTTGAGTTTGTGATTTTGTGATTGATTTAGGAATTTAGTTCGAAAATAATATTGAATTGTGATTAGTTTAGGGTTTGATATTGTGATTTTATCTAGGTTTTGGAATTGTGAATTGATTTTGTATCGAATTAGGATTTGGAATTTAAAGTTTTGAATTTGTGATTGATTTAGGAATTAGATTTCTAGGGTTTTGATTTTGTGATTGATTTAGGAATTTAGTTCGAAAATTATATTTGAATTGTGATTAGTTTAGGGTTTGATATTGTGATTTTATTTAGGTTTTGGAATTGTGAATTGATTTTGTATCGAATTAGGATTTGGAATTTAAAGTTTTGAGTTTGTGATTGATTTAGGAATTAGATTTCTAGGGGCGAACTATAAATCGCCGCGGCTGGTGATACGACGACACTTATTTGTGTCGTTGGATAGGATCCGCCGCGGCTAATAATACCTTGCCGCGGCGGATGCCGCAGATCTGAGTTTTTAAATACGAACCTATTATTATTTTCCCCACTTTTTTCTCTATACTCTCCTCATACTCTATCCACTTCGCACTTAGTCAACTTAGGCGACTTGGTTGAAGGATTTCAACTTTGTTTTCGCGGTTTGTCTACGGGAAGGAAAGGTATTATTTCTCAAAATTCCGGATCTTGTTAAGTAGATTTGCATTATGGCTTCTAGAGAATGGATGAAGGAAAATAGATTTAGCGATGCTTACCGACGAGGTGTTCAAGAGTTTTTGGATGTTGTTACATTAAATTGTAGAAAAGGAGAATTGATTCGGTGTCCTTGTCTTATATGTGGAAATTTAGTTTCAAAATCGATGAAGGATGTCGAATCGCATTTATTTGCGTTTGGTATAATGAGTTCATATGATCATTGGTACTTTCACGGGGAAAAAATTCGTGGTAGAAGAGTCGATGATTATGTACACGAACAAGCCGTCGAAGAGGATGATGTGAATGGTATGTTGAATCGCGCCGAAGAGGATTATGTGGGACAACCGGAATTATTTGAGTCGATGGTGGGTGATTTTGAAGCTCCTTTGTTTGATTGGTGTAAGCGTTCGAAAATAGGGTTCTTGGTGACTTTATTTCATTTGAAGGCGGCAGGAGCTTGGTCAAATACTAGCTTTACGCTATTGTTGGAAGCTCTTCGGGATGTGCTTCCGGAGGGAAATAGAGTGCCATTATCCATGTATGACGCAAAGAAGACGTTGGGGTTGTTAGGTCTTAAGTTCGATAAGCTTCATGCATGTCCTAAGGATTGCGTACTGTATAGGAATGAGCATGAATGTTTAATGGAATGTCCGGTGTGCGGTGAGTCAAGGTGGAAGATAGGGAAAAAGCCTCACGACGGTGTGAAAGGGGTTCCACAAAAAGTATTATGGTACATCCCCCCGTTGACGCGCTTTAAACGCATGTTTAACAACCCCACTCACGCAAAGAACATGATTTGGCACTCAAAAAACCGCAGTAAGGATGGCGTTATAAGACACCCCGTTGATGCTGCATAGTGGAAATCTTTTGACGCCCATCATCCGGAATTCAGCGCAGATCACAGGAATTTGCGTCTCGGTTTGGCCACCGATGGGATGAATCCATTTGGTAACATGAGTAGTCGATATAGTGTTTGGCCAGTAATACTCATCAACTACAACCTCCCTCCAAAATTGTGTATGAAGCGTATGTTCTTAATGTTGACACTTTTAATCTCGGGACCGAGCCAACCGGGAAATGACATTGATGTCTACTTGGCACCATTGATCGACGATTTGAAGATTATGTGGGAGGAAGGAATGACGATCATGGATGCGCACCTTCAAGAAGAGTTCAGATTGAAAGCAATGCTAATGTGGACAATCAACGACTTCCCGGCGTACGGGAACTTGTCAGGTTACTCAGTTAAATGCAAAATTGGTTGTCCTGTTTGCATAAAAGATACATGTTCGACCCGGTTGAAGCATGGGAAGAAGACAGTTTTTCTAGATCATCGGAGATTTTTACCGTTAAATCACCCGTACAGGAAGAATGCGAAGAAGTTTAATGGACATCAAGAATTTCGAAGACCTCCAAGAATTTTAAACGGCGAAGATGTCTATAAGTTGATTTGCGAAGAGACTTATCCGGTGCTCGGAAAAAGAAAAATTAGGGGTAAGAAAAAGTCGTATGAAGATAGACCGTTCAAGAAAGTATCAATTTTATATGAACTCCCGTACTGGAAGTCGCATTATGTTCGTCATTGTTTGGACGTTATGCACATTGAAAAAAATGTATGTGAGGCAATTGTCGGTACTTTGCTTGATGATCCAAATAAAACAAAGGACGGGAAGAAAGCTCGAGAAGATCTCGTTGAATTGGGTATAAGACCGAATTTGCATCCCGAGACTCAAGGAAAAAAGACATTTTTACCACCGGCTGTGCACACGTCATCTCGAGCGGAACGAAGGAAGTTTTGTGAATGGCTTGTGGCCGTAAAAGTTCCCGAAGGTCATTCGTCAAACTACAAGAGGTTTGTATCTATGAAGGATTTGAGACTTATCGGAATGAAGACTCACGATTGTCATATGTTGCTTCAACAAATACTTCCTCTTGCTTTGCGAGGTTTTTTGTCAAAGGAAGTTCGATATGCCATTTCCAAGTTTTGTGAGTTTTTCAACAAAATTTGTGCCAAAACACTTAAGATATGGGAACTCGACGAAATACAGGCGGACTTGGTTAAGACCCTATGCATGCTCGAGACGTTCTTTCCACCCTCATTTTTCGACATCATGATTCACTTAACTGTTCATTTAGTACGCGAAGTGAAGTTTTGTGGACCTATATTTTTACGGTGGATGTATCCAATTGAGCGATATATGAAAGTCTTGAAAGGGTATGTGAAGAATTACAATCGGCCAGAAGGGAGCATTGTCGAGTGTTATATGGCGGAGGAGTCGGTTGAGTTTTGTGCTGAGCATTGCGCGAAGGCTCCGCCAATTGGGGTGCCTAAACTCGCCGTTGCGGAATCAAAAGGCTTGTCCTCAGGTAATAATTTGATATATTATAATTTCATTTATAATTAATAATAAGTATGATGTTTTAATGCGCAGGAAATCCTTCAACTGTCAACCGAAAGGAATGGGAGCAAGCCGTTCTATATGTATTGCACAATTCACCCGGTATGGAGCCCTTTATTGATCTGCATGTGAATGAGTTGAGGCGTATTTATCCAAAAAAGTCAAAAAATGAAAAATGGCTACAAGAAGAGCACAACCGTACGTTTCCAAAGTGGTTCGATGGATATTTATATCCAAGAAGAAAGCATTATGATGAGTCCCTATTGAAGATCTCTGGTGGCCCTTCACAAGTAATAATCAGGTACACATCGTGGTACGTTAACGGGTACACATTTTACACAAGGGAAAGAGACGAACAACACCCCGTGCAAAACAGTGGTGTTACATTATTTGCGGAAGGAATGCATGTTGCGTCGGCCAAGGATAAGAATCCAGTACAAGCTATTATGAGCTACTACGGCTATGTAGAAGATATTTGGGAGCTAGATTATTGTGGTTCGCGAGTTGCATTGTTTAAGTGCAAATGGGCGGACAACAACTACGTAAAAGTCGACGATGACGGAGTTACAGTGGTTGACTTTAGACGAGTGGGCTACGCTAACGATTCATTTATAATGGCATCCTAAGCAAATCAAGTGTTTTATGTCTCGGACCCGATTGATCCAGAATTATCTCTCGTCGTGCATGTGAAGGCGAAAAACGTAGAAGAATATTTCGACGAAGAAGCCGTAGACATCACAACCATCGCACCATTTTCGAAGAAGCTACCGAGCATTGATGAGGTTGAGAACTTTGATGATGATGACGTTTCCAAGTTGCGACGTCTAGATATCCCGTCAACAGAAATTGAATAAAATAATAATAAGTTTTTATGAGTACTTATTTTATGTTTAAACATTTGTTATTATTTCATAATATAATTTCTTAATGTGATTTTAGTTATAATGTGAGACATTTTTTAATTTTTTCAATGCTCGATATAATTATTGATATCATCAATTCTCGATATTAAATGTGAAAACACATTTAAGCTTTTTAATATTAAATGTGAAAACACATTTCTCGATAATATTATAATAATAAGAATTTATACGATGATTAGTAATATATGAATTTAATAATAAGTTGGCTACCCTAACCCTAAACCCTAAACCCTAAATCCTCAACCCTAAACCCTAAACCATAAACCCTAAATGCATTAGTTGGTGTTATCAACTTAAGCGAACCAAAAAAAACCCTACAAATATAGAGATATTCTTCATCGAAAACTATAGAATATGGTTTCAATGAGGTAACATATATTGTGTAATAATTAAAACGTATATTAATTAACATCAATTTTTCAACTTTTCAACAACTTCATGAATATTTTACTTTAATTTTTTAAACTATTTTATCAAATATAATATAGTATAATTTAATAATAATAATCTAATCTAAGAGTGATAAAACAAATTTTATGTTTTTTCGAAGTGTAAAAGATCGGAAAAAAATAATAAATCGTTATACGCCGCGGCATATATTTTTAAGCCACGGCGCGTCATGGATTTGAAGCACTACGCGCCGCGGCAAATATTAACTTGCCGCGGCTAATATGTTCGACGACACATAAATGTGTCGTCAGAACATTACTCGCCGCGGCTAACAACAACACGCCGCGGCGGGTTCTGCACCAAAGTAACCCGTAGCCACGGGTTGGATTTTATGTATCCCGCGCCGCGGCAAATATTAACTTGCCGCGGCTAATATGTTCGACGACACATAAATGTGTCGTCAGAACATTACTCGCCGCGGCTAACAGATACAAGCCGCGGCGGGTTCTGCACCAAAGTAACCCGTGGCTACGGGTTGGATTTTATGTATACCGCGCCGCGGCAAATATTGGCTTGCCGCGGCTAGGTTGTTCGACGACACATATAAGTGTCGTCAGAACATTACTCGCCGCGGCGAATTTATGTTCGCCGCGGCGAGAGTCGGGCTTCTGCACGACGTATATTGGTTTGTGTCGTCAAAATCCCAAATTTTCGATTTCTTTTCACCTTTAATCAGATTCCCTCCATTTTTCTCTCTCATTTTAGCCTTTCCCTCCTTTTTTTCTTCACTTCTCACTTTAGTTCTCTTCTCTCTTTCTCTCATCCTCTTTACCCTCATTCTCTCTCTTTCTCTAGACGCTGCCGTCGCCGTCGCCGTCGCCGTCGCTGGGAGGAGAATCCGAGCCACCAACTAGTCTACTCTCTTGAACATGGTTAGAATGCGAGCCCTAAATTCATATTACATTTTTCATGTATTTTTGTGTTAAAATAGTAATGTTTATAGTTTGTGAGATGATATTTTGATGATATATAGAGAATATCTCTTAGTGGGTTAATGAATTTGTTGTTGTTTTTTTGTTCTTGTTGATTCATGTTATGGTTTGTTGTTGGGTTTATAATTAATTTGATGATTTTGTTTGTTGTTGTTGGTCATGGGTCTAGGAATACTTGCTATTACACTATGTCGAAACGAGAAGAATCACCCGAACGTGAGATGTCGGATCGAGAATCTTCACCCGAACTTGAAGAAACTAGGCTATCACCCGGTTAGTTCATATTTATTTGCATTGGTAATTGTTGTATTCGTCTAGTTTCTAAGATCGAGTTAATTATATTAGGCGAGAAAGAAACAAAACAAAGAAGAAATCTAAAAGCTCAAGGAAGAAGAAAAGTGACTCTATTAAAAAGAGTCACTTTATCAAAGCATAAGGGGGAAAAAATCTGTGTTAAATTTGATGTGAAAGAGCAACCGGAAGATACGGAAGGTGATCTTTTAGGAAGTTGGATTTGTGTGTGTACTCGGGAGTTCGCTCCAATAACTATAATCGATTGGAGAGATAAAAAACATGATAAGGTGAAAGAACGGATATGGAATGAAATCGAGCAAGCATTCGTTGTTCCACCATGGTTCAAGGGAAAATGTTTGTCAAGTGCATCGAATGCGGCAAGACAATTCCGGTACGATCTCGGTACCCTATTCAAGAGAGATGGCACGGATAAAGAAATTTATAATCGACCGGATATTGTTGAGAAGTATTACACGAGCATCACGGCCGAAGTGTGGAAGGAGTTTGTGAATAGTAGATTAAGCAAAAGGTTCGCTAAACTCTCGAAGCAAAATAAAGCTCATAGAGAGCAAGTAGAATACCTTGCACATACGGGTCGAAACGGATATCGGAAGATTGATCAAAAAATTGTAAGGGTTCTAATTTTGTATTTTTTAATCTTACTTTATTGCCAAGCATCGAATAACATGTTTATTTTGTTTCGTAGTATGCCGAAAGTGGAGAATGGGCCACCCATTCCACACTTTGGTGCGTCACGAGGAAGAACCCCGATGGTTCATTAAAGGACCCAACTTTGGAGCCAATAATTGAGAAAATAGTAAGTACTTAGTAGTTTTGATTATTTTTATTTATATTAAATGTAGTTTGATTCTCTTATCATTGTTGTTTAATTGTTAGGACGAATATGTCACGCAAAAAGAAAATGGCGAGTTGGAATCCGATGAGGAGGTCGACGTGTTGACAAGAGCGTTGGGAAAGAAAGACCACCCCGGACGGGTTCGGGGACAATCGAAATACGTCACAAAGCGAGCATATCACCGAGCATCCAACTCAACGCCGAATGCCGTCGTCAAAAACCTCTAAGCGCAAATAGAAGAAATGAAAGCGGAAAATGCGGCGAAAGATGCGAAAATGGAAGAATGGAAGTCACAAATGGAAGCTTTCATGAAACAAACAATGGCTCGAAATTTTGAAGGGAGTAATGATGCTTGCTCCCGTGGCGGCACTCCGGTTAGTCAACCTCTTGCTCCGGTTAGTCAACCGCTCGCTCCGGTTAGTCAACCTCTCGCTCCGGTTAGTTCGGCGAAAAAGACTAAGCCCGTACAGGTCGAAAATGAAAGCGGTGTTGGCCAAAGGGAATTGAGGGATGTACGCCCGGCGACGTCTCATCCAAGGACGCCGGTTTCCGGGGATGGTGGCGTCGGATGTCTTCTCTTCGACGACGCTTTTAAGGACCATGTCGCAACGGGGAGGGCATATAACCTTTGTAGCCCGAGCGAGGAACCTTTTCTCAATAATGAGTCCGCGTTGGCGTATACTTGGGTGTTAATTGAAGTGGAATATCTCGATGACGCGGTCGGGCAAATTGTGCCTTGGTTGACATCTTTAGTCAAGAAGGTTGGTTCCGAAGGTAGTCCAACTCTCAAATCCAAGCCAAAAGAGGTTGCCAAAATTGCGGAAGACGGAAAAAAGATTAAGTTGGCGTCTGTTGTCCCGGAATTGAGATCGTTGGCCGATTATGCCAACAATTATATGCTTGCAAAGGACATCATATTGAAAGTTAATGATACAACTTGGATAAGTTTCGATGATGTATGAGATTTTGTATTGCTCGAGGACGTGTGTGTGCAGTGGCTATCGATTTGTCAAAGGTATGTTTTCTATTTTTACATACTTATTTCCTTTGAAAATATGGATAATTTGTTTTAGTTGTACTTATAGTATGTTTGTATATACTTGTAGTTATTTATCACAAACATACATGCTAAAAAGTGATAAGAAGGACTTGTACGGCTTCATTCCGCCATATAACGATTTGAACTACAAACGTCACGCCGAAAAAGAAAGGAGGACAGAAGAATTGAATGATGACGTGGTTGTTTGCTTCAACAATATAAAAAAATGCAAGAGAGACAAATTGTGGTTGATGCCATACAATAGTCACAATCATTGGACTCTCCTCGTGTATAATCCTTGGCGCAATAGTGTGATCGTATTCGATTCACTTAAAAGTTCAAGAGGTTTGAATCCGCATTTAACCGAGTTTTTTGAAGAGTAAGTTCATTTTTCAATATTGAATTATGTTTTTTTATTATTGATGTTTCAAATAAAAAATTCCGTATATTTAACTTTTAACTTTTTTTGTAGGCTAGGGAAAAAGTTCAAGTTACACCATTCAACCGGCATGAATTTGCACTCGGCGGTGAAAGTGACGATTTCAAAAACATGTCCGAAACAACCGGGAAATCACGAGTGCGGATATTTCGTCATGAGGTTCATGCACGACATCGTCATCAAGGATACTTCGTATGTTGATAAAAAAAATATATATAGTTCAAAAGAGATAGATTTTCTTAGAGTTAGATTAGGTTTATTATTTCTTCAAAAATATTCTAAGTATGATGAAGAATAGAATACATTCTTAGGTATATATGGACACGGGTTCTATTTGTAATTATGAACAATACTTTTTGTAGGTACGGAAGTATATTTTGTATAAATCGGTTAATTTTGTAATTTATTTTATAAAATATATATTATTCACAGGGGATACAAAGCATCCGGGCGATATTTTCGCCCGTTTTTTTTAATTTTATATGGGCATATTCGACGACGCATGGAAAACCATCGTGGGAAGTGGAATATTTTGGCCAATCGGGCTGCAAATAGCCGCGGCAAACAAAAATGTGCCGTGGCGTGTTTTAATCAGACGACGCATAAAAGTGTCGTCGGAATGAAACCTGCCGCGGCGCAAAAAAAGACGCCGCGGCGCACATTTTGCAGGGGAGATTAATTATGGGTTCTTTGTGTATAATCGCCGCGGCTAAGATAAATTCGCCGCGGCTGATTATGTTCCGACGACACTTACTATGTGTCGTTGGAAAAAGTTCGCCGCGGCGCGTCTATGTTTGCCGCGGCTAATTAGACTGATTATATGGGTTCTGTGAATAATTGTCGCGGCTAAGATAAATTCGCCGCGGCTGATTATGTTCCGACGACACTTACTATGTGTCGTTGGACAAAGTTAGCCGCGGCGCGTTTCTATTTGCCGCGGCGAACGATCGATCCGACGACACTTATTAATTGTCGTCGGACCCATATTTCGACGACGTAAGTTTTTCCATCGTCGGATATCCAACGACGGTGGATCCGACGACACATAATAAGTGTAGTCGAATCTTCCGACTACACTTTTTAAGTGTAGTCGTATCCCTTATTTGTAGTAGTGAAACCCTAATTCGAATTTACACATATGAATATATATAAATATATATTTTTATTTATTAATATAAATCTATTAATTATTAATTAATTATTAATAAGATATTAATAATTAAATCCAAATAATTAAATTATATTAATATTTCCTGATCTCAATATCACACATTAAAATGTCATGGTGCCACACCATCATTTAAATTCGTGACATGTGATTTAATTTCAAAGTTTATCGAACCGATCATAAACTTAGAAAATCCATAAATCACTAACCGTAAGTCGAAATGACTCGGTTCAAAAAGAAAAGTTGCTTAGAATTCAATTTTCAACAACATGGTGCTGATAGAAAATCTAAATTCTAACTTTCTTTTATCAGTTAATTTCGTGTACCAAAATATGGTACTTTTGCCACGCTAACGATAAAACTATCTGACGTCTGCCACAGACCTTTCAGTTTTATAACTCAAGCCAAATGATTAAACATTATCCAGAATGTATTTTAATCACGTACGTATCATCCGTTACGGAGCTATCCTGGGGACCATGGACCCGTATCACTTAAGCTCCAACGAACTGCTAGTTGTTCGTCAAACCTCGAAGTGATTCCACTATAGACCCGAGGCTGCACTCTTTAGTGATACGGTATATATTATTCCCTTTATAACATCAGGGTGTCCATTGATACAATCAAATTCGGGTTATTGATCTTTCATTTTATGATCCACACACGAGCAGGCGGTTTCTACCGTTATGCCCCTCATTGCATTTTCATCCTTGACTCAGTCAGTAATATTATGAGTAACCCACTTATGGTTTTGATTCATAAGTTGCGCACGGGTACCTCTCACTTCTCACCACCGACAATCAAGGGAATCATCATCACTCTGAAGAGAGCTGTGTGATGCCCATGTCTATGACCAAGCTACCCTTACTACTGACTATCATGTTCCCAAAATAATAGTGTTGGGAACAGCGGTAATATTTCGTGTTCTTTAACGGTTAAATCAAAGAACAATCAAGCCAGCAGCTTGGACTCAAGATCACTCAGGACTTAGATCGAATATCCATTTGATCATCTACTAGTGACTCAACTCCAAGTCATCAGTGACGGTCTTATATGATAACTTCCAGAGTTTAAGTCAGGTCCAGTCCAGTATGAAGACACTTCATACTAAATGCACTTCTAGTGAGTGTGACACACACAAAATCCAGAATAGGATTGTCACTTAGTCACATTAATGACCTTATACGATTAATGGGCTCCCACCCAGTTAATCAGGTCACGGACATTTTAAGTTCATTTATTATGATTATTAATTCTTCTTCACATTGACTCTGTTGTGATAATAATTCATAATTGCATCCTTTATGAACTAAGGATCAAACATTCTATTTTACTCTACCAGAAACTATAATAAGATTATCATAATAAGTATCATCTTTATTCAACGACTTGTCATAATCTTTTACAAATGGATAAAATATATTGTTTAAGGACACATATGTCCAACAATCTCCCACTTGTACTTAAAGAAGATGACCCATGTCTTTCAGACCCATACTCTCCAGATGCCTCCTAAATATTTTCTCTGGCAACGTCTTGGTGAATGGATCAGCCAGATTGTCTTCCGAAGCTATTTTCACAACCCTCATGTCGCCACGATGCACTATTTCTCTTATGAGATGGTATTTGCGTTCTATATGTTTCGCCTTGTTATGGTCTCTGGGCTCTTTAGAATTTGCCACCGCACGACTGTTGTCACAGTATAGTGTTTGGGGCCCATCTACATCTGGAACAACTCCCAGCTCTATGTATAAATTCTTGAGCCAAATTGATTCTTTGGCTGCCTCACAAGCTGCCACGTATTCAGCTTCCATTGTGGAATCTGCGATACAAGATTGCTTTACGCTTCTCCAGAATATCACTCCACCAGCAAGGGTGAACACTGCTCCCGACGTCGATTTTCTCGCGTCTCTATCAGACATAAAGTCTGAATCAGTGTATCCTAGTGGATTCAGTTCTGATCCTGAAAACTCTAACATATAGTCTCTCGTTCTCCGAATATACTTGAGAATGTTCTTCACTGCTGTCTAGTGAGCCATACCAGAGTTGGATTGGTATCTGCTAACAATTCCCACAGCGTAACAGATGTCTGGCCTAGTTCACTGCATAGCATACATCAGACTTCCCACTGCTGAAGCATAGGGTATTCGCCTCATCACATCTTGCTCTTCCGGAGAAGTTGGGCACTGTTTCCTGCTAAGGAACACTCCATGTCTGGTTGGCAAATTACCACCCTTGGAGTTTGCCATTGTAAAACGTTCAAGCACCTTATCAATGTAAGCTGCTTGAGATAAGGCCAGAAGCCTGTTGTTGCGATCCCTGAAAATGCGGATCCCAAGAATATAACTGGCTTCTCCCATGTCCTTCATTTGGAACTGCGTAGATAGCCACGCCTGCACGTCCGATAATTTCTTCACACTGTTTCCAATGAGAAGAATATCGTCGACGTACAGAACAAGAAAAATTTCCACGGTTTCGTCATTGAGCTTATAAATGCAGGCCTCAGTGACGTTTTGAATGAATCCATAGTTTTTGATGGTTTCATCGAACCTTAGATTCCAGGATCTGGAAGCTTGCTTCAATCCATAGATGGATTTGATTAATTTGCAAACCTTCCCTTTTTGAACCTGTTGCACGAACCCTTCTGGTTGGTCCATATAGATGTTTTCGTCAATGTACCCGTTCAGGAAGGCGGTTTTGACGTCCATCTGCCAAATCTCGTAATTGAGACTACAGGATATGGCCATGAGAATCCGGATGGACTTGTACTTAGCGACTGGAGCGAAGGTCTCATCGAAATCAATACCTTCCCTCTGGGTAAAACCCTTTGCCACTAGTCTAGCCTTGAAGGTTTCAACCTTCCCGTCCACTCCTCTCTTTCGCTTGTATACCCACTTACAGCCAATGGTTTTGAAACCATCCGGTAAGTCTACAAGTTCCCAGACTTCATTAGAATCCATTGATTCTATTTCTTGGTTCATGGCTTCCTGCCATTCTCCCTTATCAGTATCAACCATAGCTTGCTTGTAGCCTATGGGATCTTCAACGCTAGTGTCTGTGACAGCTAGGTGAAATTCCAACTGGGAATGCTCGTAGCGCTCAACAGGTCTTTTGAACCTCCCACTATGTCGCGATCGTTATGTCGGGTGGTTTCTTCGTACGCTTGGTTATTGGCTTCACGTTGACATTGTCACGTCGTTTTTCTTCCTCGGGCATCTCATTGGATTTTAACCCAAAAATAATTTTGGATTCTTCCACTTTTTTCTCAATGCAAGTCTAGAGCTTTGTTTTGGGGAAATGGTTGCTCGGGCTCCGCAAAACATCTATCTTCACCGTTGCGGTCAAATACGACATATGAACAACATGAAATATAGTCGTGTCACTCTCAAGTTGCTTTTCGTCCTCGTCGGCCTCCTCAAGCCCGACCTCATCATACACGGACTCCTCTTGCTCGGTGCAGACGTTGTCGTCGTACACGGCCTCGTCATGCACGATTTCGGCGTACTCCACCTCATCGTAAACGGGATTGTCGTAAAAGGCTTCATCATATTCATCGTACACGGGTTTGTCATACTCCGTCTCGCCGTAAACTGATTCCCTGTACACGGCCTCTCCGTGCTCCGCCTCATCGTAAGTCGATTCGTCGTACTCCGAGATAGCCACCTCGAACGCCGCTACCCTTCACGCATCTTTCGGGACCGCCGCACATCAAAAATTCTGCCCGAACAGGATGGCTTGGTCGTCCTCGGTGTCGGACTCGTCTCAGCATCGTTGCTCTGTTTGATTCTGCACCAGTGCAGCCATCTGACGGGTCAGCAATTCCACCCGAGCGCGCAATCCGTCGACCTCTTCTCGTCTCACCATATCCTCTATGAAAGCTTCATGAACGGCTCGCTTCTTCGGTTCCTCTGCACAGAAACGAGTGGCTCTGATACCAACTGATGTAGAGATGTAGAGTAGAAAACTCGACTTCTCTCAGAGCAAAAGCTTGAAATTTTTATTCATAATGGCTGCTAAATACAAAACGTGAAACAACCCTATATAATGACCTAGGGTTTAAACCAAAAGCACTAAAATAGGTAACAACTTCCTTAAATCTCTCTAATTAAAAAAAGAAAAAATTAAAATAATTAATTAAACTTAAAATAGAAAATAAATGTTGAATCTATCCACATCAGTACCAAAGGTTGGTACTTTTGCCATGTCAAAAAATAAAACTTCCAAAATCTGACACAAACTTTAGTTATATGAATCCCGACAAATGATAAAACATATTGAATGTTTAAATCACGTATATATCATCCGTTCTGGAGCTATCCTGGGGACCATGGACCCGTATCACTAAAGCTCCAACAAACTGCTAGTGGTTCGTCAAACCTCGGTGATACAATCAAATTCGGGTTATTGATCTTTCACTTGATGATCCACACACGAGCAGACGGTTTTTACCGTTTTGCCTCTCACTGCATTTTCATCCTCAACTCAGTTAATAATATTGTGAGTAACCCACTTATGGTTTCGATTCATAAGCTGCGCGAGTACCTCTCATTTCTCACCACTTACAATCAAGGTAACCATCTTGACTCTGAAGAGAGCTATGTGATGTTTGTTTCTATGACCAAGCTGTGAGCTTAAGCTTGACTTAGTCCGGATGACGACCAGAACCCAGGACGGGCAGAAACACTTGCGAGGAGTCAGCCCGGGTACCGACCAGAACAGAAGACGGACAGCCGTTCAGCCCAGCTCGGGTGAACACGAGCAGAGTGTCCGGATAGAAGGCAAGCTCAGCCCGGAGCAGACGAGCAGGCCAGCTCGGGGACAGAGAAGCTGTCCGGGCAGGAAAGGGAAAGTCAGCAACTACCCAGCAAGGAAAGCGCGTAGCTTGAGGAGCAAGCAAAGATCAAGTCAAAGATTTGATAGGATTATTTAGGGTAGTTTCCTGATTTTGTGCGATTTGGTTAGCTAGGGTTTCGCCTATGTGAGGCTATAAATATACCTAGCATGTATACTTTGTATTGTGTAGAGTCCATTAGAATTTTGAGTTTATCTTCTTGTATTGTCTTCGATTATTAATCAAGAGAATTTCTTCTCCCAAAAGCTTGTGTCCTTTATTTTTGGTTCGATTTCTTTTGGTGTTATTCGTGTTCTTTGCAGATCCGTGAATTGGGATCCAACAAGTGGTATCAGAGCTTCAATCGAAGAACATGTCTTCATCATCAGAGTCACCAATCGACGAAGCTTTGGTTGCGCAGAAACCAGAGACCAGAGAAGGCACAGTTACACTCCATTACCCCATGCTCACGAAGAGCAATTACGCCGTGTGGGCGTTGAAGATGAGGGTGAATCTGCAGGCGCAGGGAGTATGGGAGGCCGTAGAGAATGGCGGTGTCGAAGGGCGCAAGGAAAGAATGGCTCTAGCCGCTATCTACCAAGCAGTTCCGGAAGAAGTTCTTCTCATGCTTGCCGAGAAAGATTCCGCGAAGGAAGCATGGAAAACTCTTCAGACCATGCACATGGGCGCAGATCGCGTCAAAGAGGCAAAGGTCCAGACCTTGAAGAGTGAGTTCGAGGTCATGAGAATGAGGGAGAGCGAATCAATTGATGATTTCTCTATGCGGCTCACATCCATTGTGACAGGCATACGCTCGCTGGGAGACAAGGTGGAGGAGACCACCGTCGTCAAGAAGTTTCTCCGAGCAGTGCCTCACAGGTACATGCAGATCGTGACATCGATCGAGCAGTTTGGCGATCTCAAGACCATGTCGGTCGAGGAGGTTGTTGGTCGTCTCAAGGCCCACGAAGAGAGACTTCGGGGTTACGGTGACAAAGACGAGGAGAAGAACCTCCTGCTCACGCATGAAGAGTGGACGGCCAGGCAGCGGAAAACCGGGGGAGCCGAGTTTTCTACAAGACCCTCAGGTCGGAACAGCTTTGGTGGAGAAGTCCGAGGACGCGGACAGGGTCGTGGACGAGGTCGAGGTCGGGACATGCGTGGTCGCGGCAGTGGATCTACCCGTCAGGAAGGCACGACCAGGAGAGACAAGAGCACAGTGAAGTGCTACAATTGTCAGAAGCTTGGGCACTTTGCATCTGAGTGCCGGAGCAGGAACCAGGGCGAAGAGGCGAATCTAGCAAGATTTCCAGACGACCAGCCGGCATTGTTGTTTGCCGAGCAGGAAATGCACCTGGACGAGCAGAATGGCGAAGGCGTAGCTAAGGCCCGGGCAGAACTGATCAGTGTGCCGATCAGCCCAGAGGCCGAGCAGAGCTACCCGGAGGAGACCAGCGAGCAGGTCTTCCTCATCGAGGACAAGGTTATTGCAAACCTCCTCGTAGACGGAGAAAAGAAAGTCACAACCGACATATGGTACTTAGACAACAGAGCTAGCAACCACATGACTGGGGACCGAGCTAAGTTTGAAGAGCTCGATGAGAAGATCACGGGCAGTGTGAAATTCGGCGACGGATCAGTCGTAGAGATCAGAGGCAGAGGGTCGATCCTGTTCGAGTGCAAGAATGGCGACCAGCGTCTGATGACCCAGGTGTATTTCATCCCGAAGTTGAAAAGCAACATCATCAGTCTAGGACAGATGACTGAGATCGGGAACACGGTGTTGCTGCAAGGGTCCTACCTGAAGATGTGGACCAAGGAAGGAGAGCTGTTGATGAAGGTGGAGCGAACACCCAACAGACTCTACAAGATTCTCCTGAAGACATGCCAGCCCGTCTGTCTTATGGCATCGATGGCAGACCCGGCTTGGCTATGGCACGCACGGCTCGGACACGTGAATTTTCACGCGCTCAAGATGATGGGCGAGAAGAAGATGGCCTTCGGGGTTCCCAAGATAGAACACCCCGACCAGCTATGTGAGTGCTGCATGATCGCGAAGCAGGCGAGGATACCGTTTCCGATCAAGGCCAAATTCCGAGCAGAGAGACCCCTACAGTTGGTGCATGCAGACCTATGTGGTCCAGTCACCCCAGCAACATTGGCAGGTAACAAGTACTTTCTTTTACTTGTTGATGATTACAGTCGCTGGATGTGGGTTTATATGCTTAAGGAAAAGAGCGGAGCCTTTGAGGTCTTCAAGAAGTTCAAGAAGATCGTGGAGAATGGCTTGGTGCACAGGTTAAAGGTCTTGCGTACAGACCGAGGAGGAGAATTCACTTCCCAGCAGTTCGGAGAGTTCTGCGATCAGGAAGGAATTCAGCGTCACCTGTCCGCACCCCACACACCCCAACAGAATGGCGTGGTGGAAAGACGAAACCGGACTGTGATGAACACAGTGAGGAGCTTGCTCAAGAGCATGCAAGTTCCAGCCCGGTTTTGAGCAGAAGCAGTAAGACATGCGGTCTACCTGCTCAATCGTTTGCCGACCAAAGCGCTAGGAGAGCGTACTCCCTACCAGGCGTGGAAAGGGAAGAAACCCCACTTAGAACATTTGAAAGTGTTCGGATGCACCGCACACGTGAAGATTGCGGGGCCACATCTCAAGAAGCTGGACGACCGGAGTCAGAAGATGGTGTACCTTGGCGTTGAAGAAGGAAGCAAGGCACACAGACTCTACGATCCACGACGCGGCAGACTCCAAGTGAGCAGAGATGCTGTGTTCGAAGAGGAGATGAAGTGGGATTGGCGCGACGAGAATGGAGAACCCGAGCAGAACTCAGTGGAGTTCATTGTCGAAGACGACCAGGATGTTGCCGAGCAGGAGCAGCCCGGAACACCCAGCTCGGGAACAGTCTTGCCAGAAACGAGGGAACCCAGCCCCGAAGAGAGCACCCCGGATACACCCAGGACACCAAGTCTGAGCAGGACCAGCCCGTCCAGCTTGGGAGATTCCTCCATAAAAGACGGCCCAAGAGGATTCCGACCTCTAGCAGACGTCTACGATCAGACTCAAGAAGTGGAGATGAGCCTGGAGGAACTTTCTTTGTTGTGTGCAGAAGAACCAGCCAATTACCAGGAGGCAGCAGCCGAGCAGGAGTGGCAGGAAGCAATGAAGAAGGAGATGGAGTCCATTGAGAAGAACAGGACATGGGAGCTTACCGACCTGCCCAAAGGTCATAATCCCATCGGCCTGAAGTGGGTGTATAAGCTGAAGAAGGACACTGAGGGGAATGTCCTTAAGCACAAGGCAAGGCTGGTAGCTAAAGGCTACGTGCAGAAGAAAGGCATATACTTTGAGGAAGTCTTTGCTCCAGTAGCAAGACTGGACACGATCAGACTCATCCTAGCCCTAGCAGCTCATCGAGGTTGGGAAATTCACCATCTGGATGTCAAATCGGCATTCCTAAACGGTGACCTCGAAGAAGAAGTGTACGTCAAGCAACCAGAGGGGTTCGGCGTCACGGGCAAGGAGCAGAAGGTGTACAAGCTATCCAAGGCCTTATACGGGTTAAAACAAGCACTAAGAGCGTGGAACATACGCCTTGACAAGAGCTTGAAGAATCTTGGATTCACAAAGTGCTTGAGCGAGCAGGCAGTCTACACCAGGAGTACCGGGCAGGAAACTCTGATCGTGGGAGTGTATGTAGATGACCTGATCGTCACAGGATCCAGCGCAGGAGGCGTAGATGGGTTCAAGCAGCAGATGATGGCCGAATTCGAGATGAGTGACCTCGGATTACTTTCGTACTACCTTGGTCTCGAGGTGGAACAGAAGAAAGACTGCATTACGCTGAAGCAGTCGGCCTACGCGAAGAAGATCCTTAAACAGTTCGAGATGGCGGACTGTAACTCGAGCAAGTACCCTATGGAGGCGAAGCTGCAGCTCGGGAAGGATGCTAAAGGGAGAAGAGTGGATCCCACGGAGTACAGACGCGTGATCGGGTGCCTGAGGTATCTCACCCACACCCGACCAGACATTTCACACGCAGTCGGGATAGTCAGTCGATACATGGAGAAGCCCACGAGTGCACACCAGCAGGCGGTGAAGCACATCTTGCGTTATGTGAAGGGCACGACGGACTACGGGATCCAATACAACAGAGGAAGTGGAGCAGAAGTACTAGTCGGCTTTACGGACAGTGATCTGGCCGGTGATATCGATGACAGGAAGAGTACCGGAGGGATGGCGTTCTACCTCAACGGAAACCTGATCACCTGGCAGTCTCAAAAGCAGCAGACAGTAGCTCTATCCTCATGCAAAGCAGAGTTCATGGCGGCAACCGCAGCAGCATGTCAAGCTATGTGGTTGAAGGGGCTACTTAGTGAAGTGACCGGATCCGAGCAGAGACCAGCTACTCTCTACGTGGACAACAAGTCTGCAATTGCGTTGATGAAAAATCCAGTGTTCCATGGACGGAGCAAACACATTGACACGAAGTTTCACTACATTCGTGAGTGTGTGGAGAAGCGAGAGATCATCGTGGAGTTCGTCAACACGAGGGAGCAACGGGCAGACATTCTTATGTGAGCTTAAGCTTGACTTAGTCCGGATGACGACCAGAACCCAGGACGGGCAGAAACACTTGTGAGGAGTCAGCCCGGGTACCGACCAGAACAGAAGACGGACAGCCGTTCAGCCCAGCTCGGGTGAACACGAGCAGAGTGTCCGGATAGAAGGCAAGCTCATCCCGGAGCAGACGAGCAGGCCAGCTCGGGGACAGAGAAGCTGTCCGGGCAGGAAAAGGAAAGTCAACAACTACCCAGCAAGGAAAGCGCGTAGCTTGAGGAGCAAGCAAAGATCAAGTCAAAGATTTGATAGGATTATTTAGGGTAGTTTCCTGATTTTGTGCGATTTGGTTAGCTAGGGTTTCGCCTATGTGAGGCTATAAATATACCTAGCATGTATACTTTGTATTGTGTAGAGTCCATTAGAATTTTGAGTTTATCTTCTTGTATTGTCTTCGATTATTAATCAAGAGAATTTCTTCTCCCAAAATCTTGTGTCCTTTATTTTTGGTTCGATTTCTTTTGGTGTTATTCGTGTTCTTTGCAGATCCGTGAATTGGGATCCAACACAAGCTACCCTTACATGTTGACTATCATGTTCCCAAAATAGCAGCATTGGGAATGACAATAAATGTGTTCTTTAACAGTTAAATCAAAGAACAATCAAGTCAACAGTCTAGGCTCGAGGTCACTTGGGACTTACATCGAATATCCATTTGATCATCTACTAGTGACTCAATTCCAAGTTATCAGTGAAGGTATTATATGATAACTTCCGGAGTTTAAGTCAGGTCCAATCCAGTATGAAGCAACTTCATACTTAATGCACTTCTAGTGAATGTGAGACACGCACTTAATCCATAATAGGATTATATCACTTAGTCACATTAATGACTTTATCCGATTAATGAGCTCCACTCAGTTAACTGATTCACGGACATTTTAAAAGTTCATTTATTATGATTATTAATTCTTCCTCACATTGACTCGGTTGTGAGAATAATAACATAATTGCATCCTTTATGAACTATGGAACAAACATTCTATTTTACTATATCAGAAACTATAATAAGATTAACATAATAAGTATAATGTTTTATTCAACGATTTTGGTTAAAATATTTTACAATCAGTGAAAAACAACTTGTTTAAGGACACATGTCCAACATAAATTATACGTAGTCAAATGCGTCGATGAGACATACGGTTGGAGGTTACGTGCAGCGTTGATCGCAGATGGGACGATTACAATACAGACATATCACAACATCCACACTTGTTCCGTAGACGCATGACAAGGTTTACGCCGGGCCAGTTCGTCGTTCGTTAGCGATGAGATTGCAAGCAGATATAGTGACCAAAATATAGAAATACCGGACCCGAAGGAGATCCGGATGCATATGGAAGATAAGGGTTACAAAATCAGTTAGTGGAAGTCTTTGAGTGCCAAGAAACTTGCCGAGTACAAGATTAGAGGTACCCCTGCTCAGAATTACGCGTTGTTACCGGCGTTTTTTTTTTATCGTTGAAATCAAAACCCGAGTTCCTTGACCTCAATTAAATGTAACCTAGAAAGGACTTTTGATTATTGTTTCGTGGCATTATACGCATCGATTCAAGGCTTCAAAAGTATGAGGAAGGTTATTTCGATCGCCGCATATCGCATGAGTGACGAGTACCAAAGTACCTTACTCGTGGCAACCGTTACTAATGACAATCACATTGTTTTTCCACTGGCTTTTGGTATTTTATTTTTGGAGCGGATCGAATCGTGGGAACAGTTTTTAAAAGATCTGAAAGCAGTGATTCCGGAAAATGAGTTGGTCATCATAAAGGATAATTGCAGACCCATCAAGAATGCTTGTAGAAAGGTGTACCCATGGATTTTGTCCTTATCTCATCCAACAATATTTGCAAAGCAAGTTTAAAGCGAAGATATTAGTCAATAAGTTTTGGGAACTGGCGACGGTATATACCAGGGCTGAATTCGATAGAAAATGAGGCGAGTTCCATCAAAGGTATCCTTTAGTTGCGAATTATCTCAATGAAAATCTTGAGAGTATAGATCGATGGGTGAGAGCGTACTTCTTGGAGAAAAGGTATGACTTAATAACTTCAAACGGTGGTAAACACATGCATGATTTTCTGGAGATAGCTCGAGAATATCCTATCCTTACCCTGTTACATGAGTGTTTGAAGATGGTAGCTGCAAGGATAAGAAAATATCATGAACATAGTACAGAATGTGCTAACTAATCGTCCTCTTTAGTCACTCCGAACACTGAGCATAAGCTTCGAGAAAACATGAAAGCGTCTGAGACAATGAAGGCCACAAAAAGGTTTCGAACAATCGTGGAAAGTGAGGAGTAGCGAAGAGTTTAAGGTGGTAGATCTTGTACGCAAGACGTGCTCGTGCAACAAATTTAACTTCGATGGTACCCATGCGCTGATATGCAGGGAAAAACATTCACGATTTCTGTCATGCTTTCTACAGTTTCAACTACTGGTGGCTTCCGTATTCTTCGCCCATAAATATTATCGCGCTTAATGACGATGGGAAGATACCTGCTTCTGTTACTGCAAATTTTTCAAAGATTGAACCGTACGTGCAAAAAAAAAAAAAAGAGGAAACAAGAGGAAAATAATCCCAAGGAGACTGGCGGAAACAGGAGGAAACTAAGAAGTAGAATTATGAGCTACATAGGTAATTTATTATTTATAAGTTGAAGGACACATAACATCCCGCTATAGGGACCAATTAGGACATAATATTTCTTATATAATAAGATTGATATATTTACCGCTTTCTCCGTTAGATATAGCGGTACTTACCACTTACGTAAAAAGTCTAGCGGTATGTACTAAGACGATGTAAACTTGCTTTGTAATATTAATATATTTACCGCTTTCTCAGTTAGATATAGCTATACTTACCGCTTACGTAAAACGTCTAGCGATATGTACTAAGACGATGTAAACTTGCTTTTGTAAGATTGATATATATATATATATATATTCCGTTTTCAAAGTTAGATATAGCGGTACTTACTGCTTACGTAAATTGTCTAGCGGTATGTACTAAGATGGTGTAATAAATTAAGATTGATATTAAGAATTGAGATGGCGTTAAATATATGTATATAATGAATCTGAGTTAAAATTTCACTCTAATACGAAAGCAGTCACATACGATTAATATTAAGTAACATAGTCACTGACATTAATACTGCCGCTTACAATACATGACAATAAAATAATGAATACTTCGGTTACAATACAAAACAAAAAAATAATTAATAATGTCTTCATCCGAAATGCCAATACTCAACTTCACCGCAAAATACCGAAGCCATCGTGCTGCCCAAAAATACGCTACACTCTACCGTCCTGCTCGACCTTTAATAATAGCATATAACACTTTAGACAACAAAAAAAAGTAATTTCGAAACTTTCAACGTCTCTCGCAATAAAGAGAAGCACAGGGCGGAAAAAAAAAGTTAAATACGCCAAAAAACTTTTGTCGTATCTAATTTTGATTTCATTCCCCAGGTATTCTTCGTTATTGAGAGTTAAGGGGGGACTGATTCAGAAATTATTATTATTTAATAGCTAAAATAAATGCTAATACTAAGGTCAAGCTGGACAGTAAATGGCAACATATTTTTGGACGACAGAATGGCTCGGGGTGTTTAGGATCAAGTGTGAGATATACAAAACTGATAGTGACAATATTGTTACATCCTCTGCATGAATAAAAACAAATCAAAGAAATAATGTTCAGGTCACGAAATAAATAATGCACATAGGTAAAGCTCTATAGCGATATACAATAAGTATGTACCGCTATTCAAATATGATGAAATCGGCGACGGGTTGAGCGACACGAGCATCTAGGAAGATTAAGTAAAAGCATCGTAACCTGGTCCTCAGAGACAAATCAGATCTATAAGTGGCCCGACAAACAACTCTTATGACTGTGATTCAGGTCCATTGAATCAGCAATTATGGTGCGTTAAAATTTTTATACTATCTCGAGGGGTATTTTTGTATTTGCATTGAAAGAAACAGACGTTGCGATTCTCCCGGTTAATAAACCCATATATAGCTAAGTTAACTAAATTCATTGTTTTTTTATTCAGTTAATCAATGAATCATTTTTGAAATTTACATTAATAAAAACTCGTATGTAAATATAAACCGTATACTTGAATAGTAAGTTGAACCGCCTCGGGAGATACAAACGACTCGGGTGTGTGAACCATTTCAATTAAGTTGTTCGTTCAATCCAAAACAATCGGAACTGCTAGAAGTAGTTCCTCTCTACCCTAAAGAGTTTCTTTCAACCTCTAGTGTTTGCTAATATCGGTTCACAAGATCGTTCAACAAAAATTGAGGAGTCATAATAAAATTTAAAAGTGTTGATGTTTATAACTTTATATAGCATTTAAATTGTTCGTTCAAACCAAAAGACTCGGAACCGCTACTGTTTCCCAATAGCAGTTTACACGATCGTTCAACGAAAATTAAGTAGGCATAAACAAATTTAAAAGTGTTGATGTTTATATAATAATTACGAATAGAATGTAATTATTGCTTCAAAACCTACCCGCAGTCATGAAAACCATCTTAATGGCCTCGAGAGATACAAACGACTCGGATGGGTGAATAATTACTCACGAGTCATTACCACCAACCCGTATTAAATGAACATGTGTGTATCAAATCACGGGGGTTTCGACACATGAATGTAAATATTGCAATTAAAATGTTCGTTCAATCCAAAACACTCGGAATCGCTTAAAGTAGTTCCTTGCTACCGCTAAGTATATCTTTTTAACCGCTAGTGTTTCCCAATAGCGGTTTACACGATCGTTAAACAAAAATTGAGTAGGCATAAACAAATTTAAAAGTGTTGATGTTTATATAATAATTACAAATAGAATGTAATTATTGCTTCGAAACCTACACGCATTCATGGAAACCATCTTAATGGCCTCGAGAGATACAAACGAATTGGATGGGTGAACAATTACTCATGAGTCATGACCACCAACCCGTATTAAATGAACCTGTGCGTATCAAATCACAGGGGTTTCGACACATGAATGTAAATATTGCAATTAAATTGTTCGTTCAATCCAAAACACTCGCAACCGCTAGAAGTAGTTCATCGCTACCGCTAAGTATATTTGTTTACCGCTAGTATTTCCCAATAGCAGTTTACACGATCGTTCAACGAAAATTGAGTAGGCATAAACTTGATCGCTAATGATTTCCAATTATTTCTTCGAAACCTACACGCATTCATGAAAACTATTTGGACCGCTTGGCGTAGTTTTTCTCTACCGCTAAGTAGTTCCTCTTACCCGCCAATGATTCACAATAGCGGTTTACATGCACGTTATTGTTATGTTCATTCTCATTTCTTGTAAGTACCAATATACCCTCACTAGTACTATAAAAGGGCAACGAAACAAACCCTAATATGCTATCTCAATTCACGCCGCTTCTCTCTTCTTTTTCTCTGGACCACTTTGGAAACCCTCATCCAAATCTATTTTTTTTCTGTACTCCAAACTTCTTTTCCAGCTTCTAACATGTTTGAAATCAACTTCCCAAGGCGTTCATGTTTGTCAACGCGCCCCCGTCTCCGTCGTCATCGTAAGCTTTCTTTAAAGCATTTTATTATTGTCGATTTTTTTTTTATAAATTAGCGAGATTCTAAATTCCTTGTTTATTTGTTACTCGTACTTCAGCGTACAACTTAACTGAGCCATTATGCGATCCAAAAAATTGTTGTGCCCCGTGAAGAACATCCCACATGCCCATCAAGGAGTACAAACATGTTATGCGTTGCAAGAGCGTGTTCGCAAAATAGTGTCAACGGGCCCGTAACGGCACTGAAAAGGGCAGCGTCGTTAGCACAGACACAAGCCATTGAACTATGGACATTTTCCCCATAGTTCAATGGCTTTTTTCTGTGCTAACCGGAGGTGGATAGGAGCTGATGATGCGACATGACCTGCAAGAGTCGAATTCGAGCTCTGAAGATCGTCTTTATTCTCGTCTTGCTTTGTCAATCGGAGAGGACTTGTTGCCACTTTTTTTGCGGAGACAAAGCTCGAGGAAGAGAGTTCCAGCCAGCTCGTCTTTACTCTTTTGTACAAATTCCATCTAAAACTCCTTTTACATTCCTCCTTCGGTTTATAAGGCTTCTCCTTCGGTTTTATCAGGCTCTCTCCTCCGGTTTTATACGGGTCCTTTCTCTAGTTGGATATTAATACTCATCAATTCTTTACTCGAATTAATATTCGTCAGTTAATAAAGGGAATTCCCGTGACCGTAGATAAATTGGACATTATCGAGGAAGAGATTTCCATCCAAGTTGTTTTTTATCCACGGTTGATCCCCATATCATCCCGTCCATCAGGGAAGTATGAATCTTATATGCTTCGAGAGCGTCCTATGTATTTGTATTTGTACTTGTATTTGTTTTTTAATATGTATGTATTTGTATTCTTTAATAAACAAAAATCCATACAATACAAATTGTATTCTTGTATTTGTATTCCAATTAAATTATTATGTACATAGCGGTAAGTATCGATTTACATAGCGGTAATTGTAGTATTAGATTTTTATATACGTAGCTGTAAGTCTAAATTTACATAGCGGTAATTGTATATGATAAATTCGTGTTTTGCACAATGCGAATGATAATTACTAATTTTGCATTCTTTAATAAAAAAAAATCCAGTCAATACAAATTGTTCTACTAATTAGCAACGCATCTAATAACATAGCGGTCATTGTTCTACTAACTGTTCAGGAAAATCTAATAACTAGTCTGAGTAAATCTCCGCGGCACATCTGATTCCGTCTGCCGGAACAAAATAGTCGCTGAATAAGTTAAGCGGGCGGTTTACCATATCGAGCTCTATGAACTTCATGCAAAAGATCCCACAATCTGTTGTTCCTCATGTTGGCGATTTATTTTGTGGGCAATCCGCCCGCCTCCACGTCCACTTTTTCCCTTTGAGATAATTAATTTGGTCATGGGGTTTCAACATCCAAGGAAGAACGGCCTCCAGATCACGCATGACTACACCAAGTTTCTGATCAGTGGCGTATGTAGTGGTGGAATCATACAGGACAAAATCCGCCTTGCATGAAATCCAGTGCCTTGAGTCAAGGTTTATGCGGAAGTATAGCCGCTCACCACCGACCCATGATCGTCCGTACTTCGTTGCCTTAGTACCGTGGACCCATTCCATAACGTTTATTACATGATCACCACTTAGATTGTCTACATGAGCCTCGCTAGCCCATATTTTAATAAAAATCATGAATCATGTAGGGAGAAAAACGATTTTATCCGAATTCGGAATAGTCCCTGGAAGCTCGTGTAGTCTTTTTCTGAGGCCGGTGAGGATTTCGTCTATGTGCTACGATTAATTATAAATTGATTCAATATTATAATAGAAATAAATGATTAGATTATTAATGTAATCATTCAAGACTGATTACCTCATCGTAAAGCCACTCGGATAGTTCATGAGTGTTTCCCACCATTCGCGATTTCTGTTAAGCAGAAAGGGGCCTTCACCCGTTATGACATTGAGGACGTTGTTCCACATACTCGTGAACTGATTGAAGATATCATCAGGAAATTTCTCAAGCGGGTTGAAGGCTGGAGCCGCACTTTGATTTCCATGTGTGATTTGCAAGAAAACATGTCATACTCATCCGTGCCTATGACTGATTGAAATTTATTTATCTATTGTGACAAATGCATACTGCTATGGAACCGCTATGTAAACGATATTGTTAACTATGCATACCGCTACTCATATTTATTGTTAACAAAGATTACCGCTTGTTAACATTGAATACCGCTAGTTAACTAAGAATAATATATATATATATCTATGAATATCTATAGTAAACAAATCATACCACTATTGTTAACTATGATAACCGTTCTGTAAGATTTATTTTTAAATATGTGTACCGCTATAAAACCACAAGGTTGACCATCGTGTTGGCCACTTCCTCCTCCTCCTCCTCCTCCTCCTTTCGCTTCCTCTGCTCTTCCTCGATACGCTTCGTCTTCTCCTCCTCCATCTTCCACTTCGTCTCATCCTCCTCCATCTTTGTCTTTCTCTCCGCCTCCCTATTCCGCTACGTCGCCTCCTCCTCCTCCTCCTCCTCCTCCTCATCCTTCTTCCGTTTCCTCTCCACTTCCTCCATCTTCCGTTTCGCCTCCTCCTCCTCCTTCTTCTGTTTCCTCTCCTCCTCCTCCATCTTCTGTTTTGCCTCCTCCTCCTCCTTCCTCTGTTTCCTTTCCTCTTCCTCCTCCTCAATACGCTTTTTCTGCGTCTCTTCCTCCTCGGCATTGTTTTCTTCCTCCCCCACCGCCTCCACCTCGTATGACTTCCCCCACTTCGCGTGCATAGTCAAATGGATCGGTAGGATTCACCTTCGACCTTTGCTCCGCTTCCTTTGTCTCTCTCTTAAGGTAAACTTTATATACATCATCGTACTAAGACATGAAATTAGTGTCGTCACTCACATTAACCGCTTCCGGATCAATTTCGAGAAGATTTGGATTAGATACCGGTGAAGAGCCCAATACATTGCCTAAGTTCACATATGGATCCAAGATGTATGCCGGCAATTCTTGAACTTCACGCAATTCTTCCGAAGAGCCCAATTTGTCAATCGCCTCCTGCTCCCGAATGTCGTCATTCATACTCGGGCGGGAATTCACATATGGGGGTGCTATCTCAGTGTAAGAATTCTCCAAATCCGACCCTCCCTCGATGATACTCTATGTAAAGGCACCTCTCATTGCACATATCTATATAAGCACATTGCCGCTTCTGTTACTGCATCCTCTCCGTCGTAGAGAGGGGAATTCTATCCCAGACCAAGTAACTTCGTGGTGGCATCGTGGACTAACCGACTTATCAAATCTACACAGTGCGATAAATGTTGTTGATCCAATGCCGAAGTACTGGTGGTCGCCGTCTCCCCGTCGTTGAACCCTCCACCGCTTGCTTGGGCTTTTAGATGCTGAGTCGGGAGCAGAGGAGTGGGTACTCTGTCTCTTTCTTGAGACTTGTGGTGGTGGCGTTCCACTATCGGAGGTGCTCTGGCTCTCAACGTACCGTCGTTGGCGACGTGGGCGTCCAGACGGCGATGCAGGGCTCGGTCTCTCACCTCCGCGTCGTTGGGACTTGGAAACTAACTTCTTCTTTCTTGGAAGGGGTGAAGGAAATTTACGTTGCACATTAGCAAACCCTTGCCTCCCTTGCTTTTTTCTCCGTGACACTCTACGAGGAGGAGCATTCTCTCCCCCTTCCGGCGGATTTACCCGCGGACGTGCCGGAGGTAGCGGGGTCTGAATGATCCGTTCACGTCTCTCCAACAACTCCACGAGCGTTTCAAAATTCATGTTCTCCAAAGCTACATGCGGCGGGAGAGATTGAATGGACGGCGTCGCTTATTCCTCTGGTGTGGGAAAGAGCATACTCTTTTATTCCTGTAATAATTATATTAATTTAAATGTGAATATTAAATATTTGAACGAAATCATCTCACAACGATAATCACTATCACTCACTGTTAATCAATATCACAGCTACGTCACCTCTATAATATTGAATATCATTACTTATTTACCGCTACAGATGAGTATCGGTCCCGCATTACCGCTACAGTTGACAGTCATATCTGCTTTACCGTTACAAACGATTAAAACCGCTATATTGCCGCTATTATATAATGGCATGCCACATATAAAGCAACTAACCTCTTGAGCACAGTTCTTTATAACTGGGTTGATATAATATTGGTTATCATTACTTAGTTACCGCTAGAGATGACTATCAATCCCGCGTTACAGCTACCGTTGACACTCATATCTGCTATACCGCTACAAACGACTATAACCGCTACGTTACTGCTATGATATAATGGCATACGTATAAAGCAACTGACCTCTGGAGCACTTTTCTTTATAACGGGGTTGATATCTTCGAACTCCTTATGCTTTGTCCCGATTGGCCTAGTGGTCCATCTGCACATATGCGGTGCGCCGGCAGGCGCTTCTCGAGGGTCAGCTAAGTACGCTGCCACCACCGGCAAACACCCATATGCCAAAAAGTGCATAAAGTTTGAATGTTAATTTAAATAATGAGTAACAACCATATATACGGTGAAAATAAATAGATACAAACACTTTACATATACCTGTATCGGGTGTACGAACCCCAAAAGGGTCATATTTGCAAAATTTTCTTTATTTTTGACGACTTCAAAACGCTTCAACACCTGTTCCGCCGATAGCTTATGATGAAGATGCTTCATTGAGTGCTCGAAGGACACTGTCCCCCAAGGATAGCCAACAAAGAAATCAATGTCTTCTACCATTGCAAGCAGACTATCATCCGGCATCTGCGTCGGTCTGTCCTTAAAACAGATCACTCCGAAGACGATGAACAGGCAGGCTAAACGCTTCTTATCATCGCCGGTCACGGGTTTATTGTGAATATCCTTAAGTCGATCCTGAATCTTCTCGACGGTAATCTTCTTCTTCCACGAAGGCCATAAGCATTTTTATCATTGTAGAACGCTTGTGACTGCTTCTTGTCTTTAGGTAACCATAGCGGTAGTTATCCAAAACATAACGATATAGCTAGCGGGAGTTGACCAAACCATAGCGGGAGTCGTCCAATCTCAGTGAATTCATTATCTTAGTATTCCTTTAAACCCTAAACTGGACCCAACCCTTACACTATGTAAACCCTAACATCGATACAAGTTCAAAGTTCAAACAGTACCAGAAACATCGAAAGCTTAAGAATAGACATTTACCTCCATTCAAGATGCTTAGTATATGCCGGAGAACAACAGAAGACAATGATCGGTTACGAAATATGCTTCATGTTTCCTGGTTGCACATCTCCAACGGAAGAAGAAAATGCTCATTTATGCAGGAGTCGGAAGGAAAGACAAGAGAGGCACGAAAGTATGCCGTCGGTTGTTGGAAGGAGGTCGGAGGATGATAGTCGATGGCGGTCGGAGGATCAAAGAGGGTCGGTTTTGGAGGGAAAACGAGAGGAAGGTGAAGAGGTAGGTGTGAGAGAAAATAAGAAATAATATATAAAATCTTACTGTGTCAACCGTTCGAATCGCCCTGAAATGGTAAATTCAAGATTTCGTAAAATACAGTGTAAACCAAAAGGGCAAAATCGCCATATCAAGTTGTTTAGATGTAAAAGTAATGCGAAAAAGAAATAAGAGATTTAAAAATAAATGTAAAAGAAATAAAAGGTTATAACGAGAGTAGGCACCGAAATGATATCCGTACCGAGGTCTTTTAGCCAACTTTCATTATAAGTACCCTAAAATATAATTATTCTCTCTTGTTTCAGACAAACTCAGCCTTTCAACGGAGTTTTCCTTCTCGAAGCCATTCGATTTCGCAAACGCAGCCCTTCTCGGAGCCATTCCATGATTCCAGCCCTAAGCTTTTTCGACGAATCCAGCCCTAAGCTTATTTGGCCTCCACACTTCATTCTTCACTCCATTTTTGACTCCTGCAGGTATTTCTTCCTCTTCTTTTGATTATATGTTGAAGCCCACTTGATTAAATTCTGCGGGGATCTGAGTTTTTCGCACATTTTGTAGTTCATGTTGTTTAAGAACTTCTTTTCTCATAGTAGATCGATACAGAAACCCGTTCGGAACAATTATATATGTTCAAATAAAGGAGGATTGATAAGTAAATCGCCAGGAACTAAGTATGTTGACTAGCTTAACTATATAGTCACTTGCCAGTATTATATGCACTAATAATATCATATTCCTTTCTAGAAAACTTATTACTAAAAAGACCATTTATTAGGAATTTAAGAGAGCCTTCAAAATTTGTTGGCTTGTCCTTCATGATGCAGGATTTCACCCTCCCCGAAAAAACGACATCGAAAGACGAAACTACACCCAACGACGTAAACGACGTAAACGACGTAGGGTCTAAAGAAAGTTGGGCCTCACAACAAATCAGCAGGCCCAATAAGTAACCCAGCACGTTCAGTCCATCAAGAATCCACTTCGAAGCCAAGTCTTCCCGAAGACCAAGCCCACGAGGTCCGAGCAGCCTTCCCGAAGACCAAGTAGCCCGGGATAACAGGCGTTTCCCCCTTGACCATATCCAGAGTCCTCCACGTGGAAAGAGACCGATTACCACGTCGTCGAGACTTTACACGTGGTGGCAAAAGAAGAGGAAAAGGAAGAACTAGCTCAGTCTACTAGCCGTTACTAATTTCTAGGAGATAAACGTTGTAATACAGGCTATAAATAAAGCCTACGAAGTAACTTAAGGGAGAATCATCTTGTTCTACATTCTACACTAGCTTTTCACTCTGTATTCACTTTATTATTAATCAAACATACAAGTTCCTTATTATCGATCAAGTCTTTACCAAATTGTCATGTCGTATCTTTATTCACCGAAGTGGGTTTTATCTCGGATAGTTAAGATCCATTGTGGTATTCATCGTAAACAGAGTGCTATCATTTTGTGACAATTGGTCGTGATTATTCACATCAACAGTTTGGCACCGTCTGTGGGAAATATTTATAGATTCCTACCCAACCAAGTTCCCAGCAAACAAGTAGGCAAATGGCAAGCGGAGGATCCAACGGAAATCCCTCGGAGACCGAGGCGGACTATGCCGTAAAAGCCATGTTGGAAACAATCCTCAAGAAACTCAAAGAAAACGCTGAGTCGAGAAAGGATTTCCAAACCAAATTAGAAAACCTCACCCAGAAGCAGTCTCAAATCGAAGGAACATTGACCGAAGCGGTCAGCTCGATGAAAGCCCAATCTTCGACAGCACCTCGGAGAGATCTCAGACGAGGAAGGACTCTAGATTTTTCCGGAATCCAGGTCACTCCAGGAACGACCGAGGTGGAAAACACCCCGGGCATAACAGATGGGCAAAATCTCACCACGGACCCACAAGGGCCTGTAGATCACGGGGTCGCAATCGGCCACATCTCGACCAGACACCCTGACACCGGATTGGGATCAATCCAATCCAACTATGATGCACTGGGCCAACCCGAAGATCTCGGATTCCGAACCCCTCCAAGAATGAATCGGAATGCCAAAGTGCAAGCCCCGCAGGCTCCAGTACGCCCGGGCTCTGCGCGGATCGGGAACGCAATGACCAGTCCGATCCGCATCCGGGATGAGACACCCCCTGTGGCCCGACATGATGCCACTTGCAACGACAAGGACAATCATTTCGCTTACAATCCCGATTCGCCATTCCCGGCATGGCTCAGAGGACTCGAATCTACGATGGAAAAGGTGCAGTCCGAGGTGAAAGCAGTGAGCTCAAGAGTTCATCACGCCACCTTGGCGGCTCCAGAAATAGATCGACTGGTTTAAGAATCCACGAGCACACCATTCACCTCGCTGATCATCAACGAGAAAATCATGGACATGGGAAGGGTCAACGTCCCACGTTACGACGGAAAGACCGATCCGAGAGCATATCTCCGGGCGTTCTACATCGCGATGGGGAGGGCCGATCTCCAGCCTCACCAACGAGATGTGGGATACTGCCAGATATTCACCGAGCACCTCGTGCAGAATGCACTCGATTGGTTCTCGAGGCTGCAACCAGCCACAATCAGCTCGTTCGATCAGCTGACAACACTTTTCCTGAATCATTTCTCCATGTTCATCGAGACGGAGACCACGGTGGCGCAGCTTTACGCACTGCAACAAACGAAAGATAAGCCACTGCGGAACTTCATAGCCAGATTCAAGGACGTGTTATCACGCCTTAACGGAGTAAGTGACGAAACAGCAATTGCGGCCCTGACCGCAGAACTGTGGTATAAATAAAAATTCAGGCAGGATATCTGTGTGAACCATTATACCTCGATCGAGGACGTAATGCACCGCGGGGGTAATTGGATTCGAGTCGAGGAGGAGCGAGCAGCCCTCGCCGCGAAATTCGACCCAACTCCGGCAATGCCTAAGCTCAACAATCCTCCGAGGCCGACACGGGACTCCGGCCACAACAGAGGATCCGGGCCTCACCGAGGTAATGCACCCCAACCTAAGCGAAGCAACCTGCCCCCGGGTTACGTGATGAACTCGGAGAAGGACGGGGTCAACATGGCCCAAGGCGGTGGCACAACAACACAGGCAGATCCGTGGCCAAAAGACCCAAAAGCCTACTGTAAATTCCACAAGGTGTTCGGACACGCAACAGCCCAATGCCGCAAGCTGCAGATGGCCCTGGCGGAAAAGTTGGAGCGAGGCGAAATGAGCGACCTCGACATCGAGGCCTTGAACCTAAAGTTGCAGGGAAGCGTAAGCCCGGATGGCGACCCGGCAACCTCGAAGAAGCGGAAGCACAAGAAGAACCCAGCTCCCCAATCTGGGGAAGTCCCCGACACCCCATTCGAAAAGAAGGGGAAGCAGGTCAACGAGGTCGAAGATGACGGCCAAGAGAAAACGTCCCAGGTCATCAACGTGATAATGGGAGGATCTCAGTTTTGCAAACCCTTGGTCAACTCGATCAAAGCCCACCAGCGAAAGCTCCAATCAGACGTACCCTGCCAAATTTTCCAGGGGCCCAAAGCCCTCATCACGTTTAAGGAGGGCGAAACTTCGGAGCTCCCAGGACCGCACGACGATGCGTTAGTCATAACTCTCAACATCGCAAACTGGGAAACCAAAAGGATTCTCATCGATAACGGAAGTTCCGCAGACATAATTTTCCTATCAACCCTGAGCCAAATGAATAAGGCCCGAGGACATTAACAGGGAAACAGTGCCTCTCACCGGGTTTAGCGGCCACTCCGTCAACACCGTCGGGGAGATCAAACTTCCCGTAATGGCAGGAGGCGTGAACGTCACAACCAAGTTCATGATCATAGACTGCCCATCGCCTTACAATGCGATCCTAGGAAGACCATGGCTGCACGCCATGAGAGCAGTGCCCTCGACGTATCCCCAAAGTTTACAATTCCCAAGCGACGAAGGAATCAAAGAGATCCGAGGTGACCAGGCGATGGCGCGGAGATGCTACAACAGCTTTTTGCTTGCCAAGCAAAATACAGTAAATCAAGCATAGCAATTACAACATCCCAGAATAAACGAAGTGAAAAACACTTCGGAAGAAGAAAACGAGTCCCCAACAGTCGAGATGGTGTGACAAATCCCCATTGACGACAAAAACCCCGAAAACACCGTTGGTATCGGGAGCGAGTTGAAGGGTGAAACACTCAAACGACTCATCAAGTTCTTGAAAAAGAACAAAGAATGCTTCGCCTGGTCCCACGAAGACATGCCAGGTATCAGTCTGGAAATCATCTCGCATCAACTCAATGTTGACCCAAGCTTCAAACCGATCAAGCAGAAGAGAAGAAAGCTAGCCCCAGACCGCTCCAAAGCGGTGAACGAGGAGGTCGAAAGGCTGCTCAAAACGGGATCGATCTGCGAGGTCAGATACCCAGACTGGCTGGCAAACACAGTCGTGGCCAAGAAAAAGAACGGGAAACGGAGGGTGTGCATTAATTTCACCGACCTAAATAAGGCCTGCCCTAAGGACAGCTTCCCACTCCCGCACATCGACAGACTTGTCGAGGCAACGTGCGGGCATGAGCTGCTTTCTTTCATGGACGCCTTCTCTGGTTATAATCAGATTCTGATGCATCCCGACGACCAAGAAAAAACTTCGTTTATAACTGAACGGGGAATCTACTGCTACAAAGTAATGCCCTCCGGGCTGAAAAACGCAGGGGCCACTTACCAAAGACTCGTGAACAAAATGTTCTCGGATTTTCTTGGTCAAATCCAAGCGATCAGAAGATCACATCGCCCACCTCGAACACTGCTTCGAGATGCTGAAAAAGTATCAAATGAAGCTAAACCCCTCTAAATGTTCATTCGGGGTGTCATCAGGAAAGTTCCTAGGATACCTCGTCACACAACGTGGCATAGAGGCAAACCCAGACCAGATAAACGCCCTGTTAAAAATGCCCTCACCTCGCAACGTGAAAGAGGTTCAAAGGCTCACGGGGCGGATCGCGGCATTAAACCGATTCATCTCGCGATCGACCGACAAATGCCTTCCCTTCTACAAAATGCTGAAGGGAAATAAAAAATTTGAATGGACGAACGAATGCGAACAAGCTTTCCAAGAATTAAAAAGATATTTGTCTACCCCACCAATACTGGTCAGCCCGATCATCGGCGAACCACTCTTAGTCTACATCGCAGTAACAACCTACGCGGTAAGCAGCGTACTCGTCAGAGAAGACCGAGGTGATCAGAAGCCCATCTTCTACACCAGTAAGTCACTAGAGGACGCAGAAACCCGATATCCCACCATGGAGAAGGTGGCACATGCCCTCATCACGGCGGCAAGAAAATTGAGACCATATTTTCAAGCACACACCATCGTGGTAATGACGCTGCAGCCACTGCGATCGGTGCTACACAGTCTAAACCAATCCGGAAGGTTGACCAAATGGGCAATAGAACTCAGTGAATTCGACATCGAATACAAAATAAGGACGTGCGCTAAATCGCAAGTCCTAGCTGATTTCGTTGTAGAACTTAACACCGAGAAACCCGAAGACGAGTCAGCCAACGAAGCATGGACAGTGAAAGTAGACGGATCGTCAAACCAAAACGGATCAGGCGTAGGAATCCACCTCGTAACTCCAAGTGGCGAGGTGATAGAACAGTCCTTCCGCCTCAATTTCAAGGCGTCAAACAACGAAGCTGAATACGAAGCCCTAATCGCCGGCCTAAAACTAGCACGGGCGGTGGGAGCATGGAACATCAAAGTTTACTCCGATTCAAAGTTGGTTACAAGCCAGATAGCGGGAGAATACGAGGCAAAAGACCAAAGAATGAGCGCCTACCTAACCGTGGTAAACCAACTGATCAAAATGTTCGAAAAGGTCGAGATAGACCAGATCTCGAGAAGCAAGAACGCACAGGCCGACGCACTGGCAGGTTTGGCATCCACCTCGGACCCCGAAGTGAAACGCATCATCCCGGTAGAAACTATAGATGCACCAAGCATCGACTTAACGGTGCACAACATCGAACTCAGCCCGGAAGACTGGAGAACTCCAGTAATCAGATTCCTAAGTGGTGACGAAACACCTCGGGATCGGCAAGAAGCCAGAAAATTGAGGGCCAAAAGCTCAAGATTCTGCCTAATAAATGACACGCTTTATAAACGAAGTTTCAGCGGACCATACCTCAAATGCTTGGGAGAGGATGAAGCAAAGAACGTCATCCGCGAAGTGCACGAGGGAAGTTGCGGAAACCATTCCGGAGGAAGGTCTTTGGCTAACAAATTCAAAAGACAAGGATTCTTCTGGCCCACAATGCTGAGGGATAGCGAAGTGCACGTACGAAAATGCGATGCATGTCAAAAGCACACACCTACAATTAGGCAACCCGCATTAAAATTGTCTTCGGTCACGGTGCCATACCCGTTCATAAAATGGTCGATGGATATCGTCGGACCAATGCCGGCAGCAAAAGGATTAACAAGGTTCTTACTAATAGCAACCGACTACTTCACGAAGTGGGTAGAAGCCAAGGCCTATGCACAAATAAAAGATGTAGACGCGGAAAATTTCGTGTGGAAAAACATAATCTGCAGATATGGGCTCCCGAAGGAGATCATTGCAGATAACGGGCCGCAATTCATCTCAAGCAGGTTTAAAAATTTCTGCGCCACACAAGGAATCTCTCTTAACACCTCGACCCCGAGATACCCACAAGGGAACGGACACTCCGAAGTGGCGAACCAAACAATAATCGACGGGATCAAGAAGAGGTTGGACAGCAAGAAAGGGAGATGGCCCGAAGAGTTAATTGGGGTGCTCTGGGCATACCGAACCACACCTCGCCGAGCCACCGGGGAAACACCCTTCGCGTTGGTATACGGATCCGAGGCAATGGTACCAGCCGAAGCAGAATCCCTAAGCCTAAGACGAGAGTTTTGCCCGGATCAATTGGACGAAAACAAAGAAATGCTAAAAGACCAACTCGATTACATCGAAGAACGAAGAGAAAGAGCTTTGCGTAGGATCGTAAACTACCAAAGGGTAATTGAAAGATACTACAACTCAAAAGTTCGACCCCGCTCGTTCAAAGTAAGAGACTTGGTACTTCGCAAGGTGTTTCAAAACACCTCGGAATTAAACGCTGGAAAGCTAGGGATAAACTGGGAAGGACCATACATAGTGTCCGAAATAGTTAAGCCCGGCGTGTACAGACTCATCAATTCGGACGGACTGAAAGTCCTTCGAAGTTGGAATACCCAACACCTAAAAAGATATATTCTTAATAGAATAAATATCACCCCGAACTACGTAGTGGCTTGATTCCGGTAAACGCGGGTACGTAGGCAGCCTCAAGCAGGCACAGCCCGATTCCCCACAACTTCAATAAACATCTCGATTACACCCTATCTCTTCTTTGTTATATCTCCCCTGGGGAGGGAGCATGGGAACAGCCCAGCTCTAAACATTCGATACCAATATCAACCCCGAAAATGAGGTAAAGTGCTCACAAACATACCAAAGCACCTCGAGTCATACAAGCACGTCGAGAAAATCCTCCCTAAGGCCGTTTTGTCTCGGCCGCATTGACACTCAGAATCTCCTTGGACTCGATTTCAGAGTAGGGATCGCACTCATACCCCGACGTGAAAGACCCCGAAAAGAAAACCTCTACAGGATCCATCGATCGAGTTGCGCGGGACTAAAAGCAAACCAAATACCGGGGTATACGAGGTAGACAAAGAAGCAAAGGAAGGACGACAAAAAGAGAATTTATTGAAGGACATAGAGTTTCGAACAGCAAAGGTCACCTCGAAAAGACGAAGTAACCACAACTAGGTCGGACTCCCGACCAAAAAAGACGTAAATATCCAAACATCAAAGTACCCAGGTCGGACTCCCAACCAAAAAAGGTACATATTGTCTTAAACTAGATGGAAATGGAAACAGAAGAACAAATAACAAAAAGGGGAAGTCCCCGAGCTGTTTAAACTTCCTCGTCAACTTCACCGGTGCGGTCCCCGGCCTCTTCCTCCTCCAGATCATCGCCCACGACCTCATCCTCGCCAAGCCCAATGCCTAAGGCACCCTCCACGCCTGCGGTAGCATCAATGGCCTCCTCCTGTTTCTCTTCAACGGGGAGATTGGGGTCACAGTGTACGCTCGAGGTGGCGGCAGGGCGAGCCGAGGTGGGACTCGAGGCCGGAGAGGATCCGGATACGACGGCACGAGGCGGAACACCACCTGGGAAATGAAACCCATAGTAAGCATTCCAGCGAAGACTCCTACGCACGTAGCAGCTCTGAAAACACCACGAAGAAGGTTCGGGCATTTACCTTGAGATCCTTCAGCCGAGGTGAATTTGGCGAGCTGGAGCCCGAGCTTAGCGATGGTATCATTGCGGCGTTCGATTTTCTGATTGAGCTTCTCAGAGACTTTCTGCACAGCAAGGCGAGTTGCGGAGACCACCTCGCTCTTGGCCTCTTGGAGCTCCTCCGTCGCTTTCAGCAGGCCTTCCCGCGCCGCCTTCAAACTCCGTTCGAGAGCTTCGACTCTAGCCACCTCAGCCCGAAGTGACGACACCTCGTCCTGAAGGGCGCGACACTTGCCACGCTCTTTGGAAACCTGGGCCTGCAGCTTCTCGGCCGTCTCCTTCTGGAAGTCGGCATCTAATCGCGAAGAATATAGGCACTCCTCGAATTTTTGGAGCTTCCCCTGGACGTCCCGCACCTCTTTCTCTCGGACGGCGAGCTGGGTCTCAGCTTCCTTTAGGCGACCGTCGGACCCCGCCTCGCTGAGCTGAAGTTTCAAGGCCGCAACACCCTTCTCGTAAGCGAGAACCATCTCGTTCATCGCCGTCAGAAATTGCCATCAAGAAATCCAAGGTGAGAAACACCTCGATAAACAAATACCTCCATAAAAATGGAATAGAGATTACCTTCACGCCGTTATGAGCAGTCTTCTCGTACTCCCTACCGTGCGATAATGAGAGTACATCGAGGGGATGTCCCCGGCGAGCCGAGCTAGCCACAAAGCGCGAGGATGCCCGGGGAGAATCAACAAGAGAATGGGAACTCACGAAGTCAATTGAGATGGTCTGGACCCCCTGGCGATCCCCAGATCCAGAACGGCTACTGCTTCCTTCCCGAACCGCCGGGGCCTTCAGCTTCGCATCCTGCCGACGAGGGGGCGCAGCATACCCTTGAGGGTTTGACTTCGTGCGAGGCGCCTGACGTTCCGGAATCACCTTGCCTCTCTTGGATGGAGCAACATTCACCTCGGCGCGATCGGGGGAACGATCACGCTTATCCGACCGAGGAACAACGTCACTCGACGACTTCGTGGAAATAACTTTCCCTTCATTACCCGCTTCAGAACGTGCTTTGGCATCAAGCACCACCTCGCTCTCCACCTTGACCCGCCGAGATGACTGAGCCTCTTGCACTTTCGCCACCAACGACTCCAACGCCATGTCTTCGGGAGTCTCATCGGTCCCGGATGAAACGTGGTGAATGAGCGGAGTGGGGTCCTTACGACGGTCAGGAGACGATTGCTGGCTGCTCGAGGACTTCATAGACTCCTCAGGCGCTGCGAGACAAAGAAAACGAGGTGAAAAACGCACCTCGATTATACCGATAAAAAACCTTACGACGTAAAAAAGAACCTACCAAGGACGGATAAAGGAGGAACTGAGAACACTTGACCCGCGTCGGTCCGGAATTTCCAATACCCAGAGGCCCGAATCCTGCTGACTGGAAAGTCGTTCCAATCCACCCCGTTCTTTGGGGCCAGAACCTTCTTGAGCCCTCTGAACCTCGAATCAGCCTCCGGTACAACAATCTTGGTCGCTGAAAGGCAAAAATGTTCCAACAGTCAGAGCGAAAAGAGACGAAAAAGACAAAAAAAAAAAAAAACACCGAAGTAAGCCTTCAAAGCCCACCAGGGCCAGAGCTCCATCTCGAAGGTTTCAGCGCCTCAGATCGAACATCTCTGAGGAAGAAAAACCTCTCCGTCCACCCTCCTCGCACGTCGGGAGTTCCTTTGAGGATCCTCCCCATCCTCCCGTTCAAGAAGAACCTCCCCGAAGACTTCCCAGCACTCTTGGGGTAATAAAGGCGAACAAGATCCTCAACAGTGAGGACCGTTCTGTTCTCCCGTGACATGACCCCTAGAGCCACAAGATTCCGGTAGGCGTTTGGGACCAACTGCCCAGGAGCCAAGCCGATGTGCTGAAGAAACTCGACGATCACATCGGGAAGGGGAAACTCAACCCCGGCTTCAAATAAAGCCTCGTAAACACACGACCACCTCGGCTTCTCATCGAAAGCTCGATCCATCGCGCCCGGGACCTCTGTCTCGATAAAATCAGGGACGTTGTACAGGCTCCGGAGCTCGCGAAGATAGGTCGGAGTAATCACCGAGAGAGAGCCATCAGCCTGGAAGGAGTCGCTCTTCGAACCAGAGGCAGACATTTCTTCGTAATGTAGAGAGAATAAGAAGAGGAAAAATGCGAAGAAGAGAACAAAATAAGAGTTTATAAACTCACCTCTGCAAAAACCGCCTCTTCAAAACCACTCTCCACGATCTCCAAAAACTGCCACAATCATGGCATCGAAGCCGAAGAGGCTAAATAGGCCCCCATCACCTCCGAAATAGGCGTGTCAGCCTCAAACCCATTCAGTCAAAACCGTTGTCAAATCAAGGTCTTGATTGGCCCAAAACTCGACGCAAGAAACCAAAAGAGAAAAGGGGATACGCTAGGCTAATCCAAGCACGCCACGTGTACAGCCCATGCAAACCCTAAAAACACCCCCCACGAATTAATTCAGTCCGAAACCAAACATTTTGAATTTTCATATTTGAAAAATAAGGATCGCGCCAAAAAAGAAGCTAACAATTCCTTCAGAAAAATTTTTGGCAAAAATATCTCAAGTTTCCACATCCTTTGCGATCAGAGGAAAATAATCATCATCGACACAATAGTTCACCAAGTGATAATCACTTAATGAACTGGGGGGCTCACTGATGACGCAGGATTTCACCCTCCCCGAAAAACGACATCGAAAGACGAAACTACACCCAACGACGTAAACGACGTAGGGTCTAAAGAAAGTTGGGCCTCACAATAAACCAGCAGGCCCAATAAGTAACCCAGCACGTTCAGTCCATCAAGAATCCACTTCGAAGCCAAGTCTTCCCGAAGACCAAGCCCACGAGGTCCGAGCAGCCTTCCCGAAGACCAAGCAGCCCGGGATAACAGGCGTTTCCCCCTTTATTGACCATATCCAGAGTCCTCCACGTGGAAAGAGACCGATTACCACGTCGTCGAGACTTTACACGTGGTGGCAAAAGAAGAGGAAAAGGAAGAACTAGCTCAGTCTACTAGCCGTTACTAATTTCTAGGAGATAAACGTTGTAATACAGGCTATAAATAAAGCCTACGAAGTAACTTACGGGAGAATCATCTTGTTCTACGTTCTACACTAGCTTTTCACTCTGTATTCACTTTATTATTAATCAAACATACAAGTTCCTTATTATCGATCAAGTCTTTACCAAATTGTCATCTCGTATCTTTATTCACCGAAGTGGGTTTTATCTCGGATAGTTAAGATCCATTGTGGTATTCATCGTAAACAGAGTGCTATCACTTTGTGACAGTTGGTCGTGATTATTCACATCAAGAGTCCTCTGGTTCAAAGTCAGATTCGGATTTTCTTGGATTGAAGAATTCATTTCGAGATTGCTCGAATTATATGCATATTTGGATTTTGTTGATAGCTTCAACTAAAGATAGATGTAAGATGGATATGCGTGGTTAATTTAGGCACTTGTTTAAGTAATTTACCTTTTTTGTGATGTAATTATGCTTAGGTATTTGTCAAGTCTTTTCTGTGTTGATCGTTCAATTGTCGTGCATTTAGTGTGGATGCCTTCTGCTGCATTGGCCACTCTTGAGGCACTGATTGAGAACACAGAAGCACGGACACCACCAACACCGACTACAACACTTGCCGAATTATAGTGATACCGTGGTTTATGGTTAGTTACTAAGTTTCTTAGGTTTTTGAAACTTAAACATATCAACATTATTATATGTACGGACTTGTATTTAAAGTACTTATCTACTACTATTAAGGTCGGATGTATATTTAAATGAATTTCTTTGTTTATAGATTAATTGATATTTATTGAATAATTATAGTAATTAATTAATTTAATTAACTGAAATCTTTGCAACTGAATTTTAAGCGACTATGAATTAAGTCGCGAAGTATTTAACTTTGCGATTGATTTTTTGCCGTAAAATATATCATTGCAATAGAAAACGTTATCGCAAAGCTATTGCAATAAAATATATCATTGCAAATGTTATTGCCGCGAAGAAACACTTTGCAGCAGAAAAAATTGTTGCAGAGAAAATCTGTCGCTAAGAAATGTTGTTACGAAGTAATATTTGCAACTGAAAAGTTGTCGTAAAGATGAAAATCTATTGCAAAAAAAATCTGTTGCAAAGATACATTTGCAACTAAGTTTGTCGTAGAAAAACTAAATTTGCGTCAAGCACCTAGTGCCGTGACAGAATTTTCTGTTGCAAAGACAACTTTGCAACTGTTATCAACATCTTTGCAACAGAAAAATCTGTTACAAAGAAGTTTTTTTTTTTTTTACTAGTGAGAAAATAACACACCGAATAATTAAAGGATCTATGAGGAAATTATAACCACGTGAAGTCAAGTCCAACCATCACAACAAAGAAATCAATTCACCGTGGGACCAATAAAGATGGAGTCAAATAACTAAGTTACCAAATCATGAACCACCGGAGAGAGGTATCTGCAATGGTTGAAGTTTCAATTTTCTTCTTCTTCTTCTAGCTTTGGAGTTATGTCGAACTCTGGCCAAGCTCTCGGACCAAGACACAGACTACAGATACAGCTTCAACACCTTCCCTGCGATGCACCCCGAGCGGACTCGCAGGTTCCGCAGGCAGATGTCCCCCCCACCGCAAATGGCGAATATGCCACTCCAAAACACAAGCATTGGGATATACATGCCGCAAATATCTCTACATAAGTACAAATATTCCGTCATTTCAGAGCTAGAGACACCGAAATACACAGACCACGACATAGACTCCAATTCGAAATACAGTTTCGACACCTTCCCAGCCATGCGCCCCATGCCGGCCCCGGCCCCGGACTGCCTCACGCACGTACACCCGCCTATTCATAAAAACCATTCAAGAGATTTTTTGTGCGGCTAATAGACTGAATGAAAATGTTAAGGGGGGTATTTCAGCACCTTTGCATTTCAAAACTTTTTCACAATTCCAGTGGCTGTGCTTGCTTCTGCCCCTGGAATTTCAGCAATTGCTGCAGATAAAAGCAAAGGTAAAGGAAAATCCCTTGCTTCATTAAATAGTTTTAGATCAAATAAGAGCAGAAACGAGAGATCAATTAACGGTAAAAAAACACACTCTTAGAGTCGTCGACTCCACCGTCTACCGCAGCAGCAATTCCTGTTTTAATCACAACATGTCAAAAGACGAGACCGAGGCTTTGTCACGGTGTGTGTGCAGCAAGAAATGTAGAATGCTTGACTTATAAATTCGTACCTTTGGAAAGATCTTGTTTAGAGTAGTAAAGTTTCTTCAAAGTGGAATTGATATCACCATCCCAATGTTGCTCTTCCCCGAGTCCAACTCTCCTCGATACCTCAGGAGCCGAAAACCAACAGTTGTACCACATTCCAAAAGAAAAGGAATCCGAGTGTCCCGTCCTTGTTATTATTCCTTTAAGCTTCGGGATTATGGCTTCAGAAGAGAAACTTTGCATCTTGGGGCATTGAAGAACAAAAAGTTTCTTCAAATTCGGGAATAACAATGCATGACGCCCCGGGTGGAAGCAAGCGAGCTTCGGTAAGCAAACGAGTCCCAAAACTTCCAGCTTATTGAATACAAGCTCGCCTTCTTCCGGTGCATCACTCATCACTTCAGACATGCTTACGCATTCAGTTATGCTCAATGCTGTTAGTTGTGGCATGCTTCTAGCAGTCGAAGGTGCAAACAAGCTCTTGACGTCGCATCCCGATAGTGCTAGAGTAGTCAGATGTTTGAAAGATGTCAAAGATGGGAATAAAAAGCCCTTCAAATTCGGCAAGTTACTGAGCATAAGAACGCGTAATTGAGAGGCTAAGGGTTGTCTTTTTTCCTCAACAACATGGTCACCTAATTCCCATATCATCTCCAAGCCACAGAAGGAATTCAGTACCATTTTGTTCAAGTTCGGGAACATAACCTGCTCACATATACATTGACAAATCTCTAGTAAGCAAAAATAAAACGGTCAAACTAATCCGACTATCGTATCCGGGAATAACATGTAATGTGACATGACGTCATTTCTTTTGAAAAGAAAAAAAAAAGCTAATACTATCTTACCGTGTCCATCATAAACAGAGTGTAGTTGTGGGCTTCCCGGCTCATGCCTATCCTGAAAGCTGCTAGCTGTGAAGCCAAGATCTTGAGTTTGACACAATTTTCCAGTGTTAAGACTCTAAGAGAATACCATTCTGAAGTATGCAAACCCGGGTAGAGACATTTAAGTTCCCACAAGTTGCTTAAGGACATTGAGGTTAACTTTGGAAACTCAAACTTCAAGATGATCTCTGATGTTTCTTTCTCCTCTGCAATTATTTCCTGCATTCGATAACAACTCTCTAATCGAATTGATTCCAGATTCAGAAGATCTTTAGCAACTGATGCAGGAAACAGGCTTTTCAAACTCGGACAACAAGTTGCATCGACATTCTTTAGTTTAGGAGTAGTAAAACATGGCCTTCCAGATTGGTCCTTGTAACTCCACACATGCTCGAGCTTCGGTAGAAATGATAAACGCAGAGAAGTTAGCGGAGCAATTACTCTCTCGCAACTCGTCTGCATCTCGAATACCTCTTTCATCTTATCACAATATTCTATATAAACCTCAATTAAGCTCCCGAGATTTCCCAGTAAATTATGTGAAAACACATTTATCAGAGCGTTGCAACTTCTGATGGATATTCTTTCAAATTCACCAAAAGAGCCCGGGACGAGTTCTTGATCACTTTGACATATCATTTCCAACTGATTTAATCTAGTAAGATCAATTTTTTTTAATTTTGGAAATGCAACCTGCAAAGTGCAAACATAAATTCTTGATTTATTACACTGACATATAGTGCTCTAATGTGAACAAGTCAAACTTTTGATGACTTAAATTTATGGGCATTATAGGCCAAACAGCCTATAATAGAAAGTTAATATTTGCTAAATAGTCAACTTTTGGTTTATATTTAAGCATAGCCAATTAACCATGTTAATGACTATAAAATGACTTATATACCCTTAATTATCACATTTATACATTCTGATTTTAATATCCAATTATAATTAACGAAATACCTTTCCACTAATAAATTTGAATTTTAATATTAACAGTTAATACATCTATATACGGTTACAACTTCATACTGTATAAACTGTGAACATATATATGAAGTTTGTTAATCCATAAACTGGTAATGCTTGTTTATATACATCCATAAACTGTTAATACTTGTTTATATACATATATAAACTGGTAATACAACTGGATTTTAATTATCAAACGTATTTTCTAAAGATTATGTATTTATTTACAAAATATTTTCCATGTTAATAGGCATTATCACGTTTATTATTTAAAAAATATCAATATTAATATCAAAGTAGTTACAAATTTTATACGTGGCTAAAATTAAGGATATTTCCTATTTTATTTTTGAAAATTAAATCGAGATATTCCACGGTTCAGGGAGCGGAGCAATTTTTTAATCGCATATTTTTGGTATACTAATCGTTAATTCGTTTTAATTTACAAAATATTTTCCATGTTAATAGGCATTATCACGTTTACAATTTTAAAAATATTAATACTAATATCAAAGTAGTTACAAATTTTTACGTGGCTAAAATTAAGGACATTTCCTATTTATTTTTTGAAAATTAAATCGAGATATTTCACGATTCAGGGAGCAATTTTTTAATCGCATATTTTTGGTATATTAACCGTTAATTCGTTAGAATTTTAATCGTATAAAGAAATGATAATTAAAATGGTATAATAGGAATAAAAACTGATATTAAAATGCCACCTCATACATATTGGCTATTTTGCTAATCAAACGTTTCTATTTGGCTATTGGGAGCAATTTCTCTAAATTTATTTACACAAATAAAAAAATATAATTTTGAAATTCTGACTAAGAAATTAAAGTAATGAAACTCCATTTTTAGTTACATTTAGGTAATTCACTGTCCTCACAATTCATATAAACTCCATTTTTAGGATGGGCCCGGTCCGCTTCATTCTGTTGTAATTTCTTGGATTTTAAGAGACCTTAAGCTAATGAAAGAGCTATTTGATATCATTCATAAGTTTAATCTCAACGGAGGGGAGATTGGGTTAGGTGAAGATTGGGCATAATTTGTGCTGCGAGAATGATTCTACGTCGTATCACACTCGCAGTAAGTTTCTATTTACGAAAACCCAACACTATTTTTTGTAAAATTTTGGTACCTAATGAGCTTAAAGAACAAGTCGAAGACCCTCACTCAAAAACTATTAATGCTAAAGCAAAAAGAAAAGAAAGAGACAGAAAATTTAAGTTCTAACAATCTTACCTTCTCCATCAAAAACAAGGGAGTTATAGCTTGGGCTTCTGGACTCATGCTCTTCTTGAAAGTTGACAGCTCTGAAGCTAATACCTTCACTCCGCCACAGTTTTGGAATGAGATGTTATGTAGGGAAGGCCATTCCGAAGTATGCAAACGGGGGTAAAAGTGTTTGAGCTCAGGCAATCCGGTTAAGGACATTGAGGTTAATTTATGGAACACAAACTTAGGCATTTTCTCTGTTGCTTCTTTCTCCTCTCCAATGATTTCTCGCATTTGATCACAACCCTTTAAATGAATTGATTCAAGTTCGAGAAGATCTTCCGCAACGGACTTGGGAAACAAGCTTTCCAGACTCGGACAGCCAACTATGTCAACTATCTTGAGTTTCGGAGCTCCAAAATGAGGAGGGAATTGATCCTTGTGACTCCAAACATGCCTGAGCTTCGGCAGATTATCTAAAGTAAGAGAAGTTATTGGGGTGATCACTCTTTCGCTACTAATCCTCTCAATACTCGCGGATCTCTGCAACTCGAACACCTCTTCCACATTGTTACAATTGTATATAATTAACTGTGTTAGACTTCTAAGATTTCCCGAAATATTACACGGCAACGCCTTCATGAGAGCGCGACAATGGGTGATGGATATCCTCTCCAATTTGCCAAAGGAGTCTGCACTTATGAGTTCTGGATCACCTTGACATATCATTTCCAACCAATCTAATGAATGAAGATTCATCGTCTTTAATTTTGGAAACGCAACCTGCATATTAAGATTTTCATAAATGAGAGCCCAAGTTGATATATATACAATATATATATATATAATACACACACACTAAAAAGGCATGTATGAGTTAACATTCATTTCCAACTGCATATTGAATATTCCAAGGAATACAAGAAAATATTGATGACAACATGACCTATTGATTGAAAAAATAAGAAACAGATTCTTATGATTTTATATTTTAAATGAGGGAAGAACTGATGAAGTACATATTCATAACTTTAATGAGAGGGTTTTATATATAATCCTTAGATTCCTGTAAAACTTTAAGTACCTAAATAGTTTGATAGGCTCAAAAGACCTCCAAATTAATTGAAAACTTAAAAAATAAAAATTAAAACCCAAGTAGATTAGTTTCAACATCTTACCGCCTCCATCAAAAACAGTGGTGTATTTATTTTGGCTTCTTGAATCATGTTCCTCTCGAAAGTTGATAGTGCCGAAGCTAAGATCTTCACTTTGCCACACTTATCCAGTGTGATGTAAAGTAGGGAAGGCCATTCCGAAGTATGCAAACCGGGGTAAAAGTGTTCGAGCTCGGGCAAAAATCTTAAGGATATTGTTCTTAACTGAGGGAACTTGAACTTCTGGATCGGTCCACCAGATTGAGGATTGCATTGGTTCTTGTAATTCCACACGTGCTTGAGCTTCGGTAGAGAAGATAAACTCAGAACAGTTAGTGGACTGATTACTCTTCCGCAACTCGCTGGGCTCTGTATCTCGATTATCTCTTCCATTTTAGCACAATCATCTACCGCCATCGCTATTAAGTTCTTGAGATTAACCAGTAAATTAAGTGAAAACACATTTGTTAAAGCGTTACACCGGCTGATGGTTATACTTTCCAGTTCGCCAAAAGAGCCTGGGATGAGATCTTGATCACTTTGCCATATGATTTCCAGCTGATCTAATTGGAAAAGACCAATTTTCTTTAATTTCGGAAACGCAACCTGCAAATATATCCTTGATTTATTAATCTACAAATTTATGCTAAAATCATAGCAATCATAATGAAAATAAGTAAGAGGTTATGGTTAGTTACTATTATTTAATTGCAGAAATGAATTAAAGCATAATTTAATAATTCTCTAAATAAATCGAAATACATTATGTACGTGTATAATTATATAAAGCAAGACAAATGAAGTACATATTTAGCTGTAGATAGTAGAAGAGAGAAACAGAAATTAAGCGATATGAACGAGACTAATTCACGATGTCATTAACAAGATAAAGTAAAAACATAATCAAATAGAAAAAAGAATCGGAACAAGATAAGCACGAAGAACACAATAAAGGGTTGTGCGGAGCTGATCTTACCGTGTCCATGATAAACAGAGGAGCATTTGCGGAAAGGGTATCCTCTCGCGTATTCTCTCGGTGGTCCGATAGTTGCGAAGCCAAGATCTTCACTTTGCCACAACCTTGCAACGCGAGATCACCAAGAGAAGGCCATTCGCTGCAATGCAGATTACTGCAGAGACTTTCGAGCTCGGGAAGTTTGCTTAAATATAACGAGCTCAATCTAGGGAATGCAAATTTAGTGACAATATCTGTTGGTTCTTCCCTTTTCGCAATGATTTCCCGTAGCTTACAACAATTTTCTAATCGAATTGATTCAAGGTCGTGAAGAGCTTTTCCGACCGATGCTGTAAACAAGCTTCTCAGACTCGAACAACTAGACACTTTTAATTCCTTGAGTTTATTGAAACTCATTGATCTTCCTAATTGTAGCTCATCCTCTGTTATTTGTTCATTATAATCGTTTGGCCATATCATCATCATGCTATCCAACTCAATGAGTGTCAGTTCGTTCAAAGCGGGAAATCCAACCTGCATTGTCATTGTTATTTTCAGTTAGTAAAATTCAAAGTGAGGAGCAACCTGGTAACATCTTAAGCAGTGCAGCAAGAATTAAACATACTTTATGATGGAAAAGTGGAGCGCCATTGCACGGTGTAACATCTGCACTCACTAGCCCGTTATCTCTCCTGTGTGCCACGAATTGCTTGAGCTTCGGTAAACGTCGAAGTTCGACACGGCTTAGGAGAGGAAAATCAATCATATCATCATCATTCTTGATGTCAATAAACATATCTTCCATAGCCTCACAATCAGACACTTCGAGTTCTTCGAGTTGTCTATACGAAAACGATAACGGAAACAGATTTTTCAACGAACAACATCGTCGTACGACAATTACTCTTAATTTGACCATATTGTCCACTGCGAGATCACAGCCATTGCATATCGTTTCCAACTTCGCCAAGCCCAAAAGATGAAGTTCCTCCAAGTGTTGGAAGGCACTCGTACAACAAAGTGCATTGAGGAAATATCGAGCTGTATCGGCGTCAATCAATTTCAAAACTTTCAGGTAACCACACTCACCTAATTCATCGCAAAGAGTATTCGAAACATTCGCTTTATTTATGTGCAAGTTCTCAGCCCTTTTGATCAATCGTTTCAGACTACTATCCAGTAGCAGACTGTCACTGACTCCATCAAGCTCCAATAATCTTGACCACCTGTGTTCATTTGTATCAAAGCGACCAAGTTGATATGAAGATGTTACACATATTTGGTACATTTCTAAATTATCAGCGAACAAGCCATTCGGGACAAGATTGTCAGCATCCAGAATGATTGTATCAAGGCGACCAAGTTGAGATGAAGATGTTACACATATTTGGTACATTTCTAAATTATCAGTGAACAAGCCATTCGGGACAAGATTGTCAGCATCCAGAATGAGCAGAGATAAAGTTGTCAGGCGTCTCAGTTGCTTTAACTCAGTCAGGCTACAACAACTGTTAGTGCTAGCCTCGGTAAGGGGTGCCCAACGAGTGAAACTTGGACTTTTCATGTGTAATTCTTCTAACCGTTGGAAGCTTGATATGACACCAGGTTCAATCACTTCCAGAAATTCACAGTGACTCAAATTCAAAGACAACAAACGGCTTAAGTTTCCCAGTTGTTTTGGCACCATCTTGACGTCCGATCCTGACAAATCCAACGTCTCCAAGAAACTCAACTGTCCGATCGACTCTATACTCCCCAATTTACTTCGAGAAATAATGAGCGTTTTGAGATTAATTAGGCAACGGAAGCTAGAAAAGCTTGAAGGATTCAAATTCACCTCATGTAAACGTAAAACTTTAAGTTCTTTTGCCCCTTCAAAAATATTGTCTTTGATTTCTAGCTTAGACTCTACTATAGAAAATAGTTGGAGCTTCGGACACAACTGTCCCTGGAGAAGTACACCGCGACATAAAGATAATGCGATGGCCGTCGAGTTCTCAAGCTCATTGTCGTTAAGCCTTTCATTTACATCCTCGTCGTTTGATATGAAGTACATTTGCTTATCTTTATAAGCAATTGACAAGACAACGCTGCGGATGACATCATGCATCCTAACACAATTGTTGGTCCGGGCATCGAGCAGCAAAGAAGCTGATTTAAGAATATCAACTAAATGAGACAACCGGCTTCTCGCATCTTTGAGCTTCTGGATTCCATGGAATAATCTTAATCCCATACCAGAAATCAACAATTCTTCAATGTTGATGTCTTCATCTTCTTTATGGAGACCGCAGAGCAATAACATTGACTTAGCTTCTTCACTCTGCAAACGGTCGTAGCTCCATCGGATGACAGCGAACACTTCTTTCTCCACTCCGTTGATGTTAGCCGGGTTTGACGTTGTAAGCTCTTGCAAGGCGTCCTCCCAAATGGAAATGCTTTTATCTTTTAATGCTTTTGCAACTATAGATATGGCAAGCGGCAAACCCGCACATTTTTGCAAGATCTTTTTCTTCACCTTTTGAAACTCGGGCTCTTTTGCCCGATCCCCCGCAATCTGGTCAAACAGATTGGTTGCTTCAAATTTGTGTAGAACTCCAAGATTGAAATTTCTATCAACACCCATTAGGTTGCACAACACATCTTTAGACCTAGAGGTCAATAGTATCTTGCACTCTTTTTGATCTTCAGCGAAAGATAGTCCAACTTTTTCCAAATCGAGATTACTCCAAATGTCATCCATAATTATAAGGATTTTATCCTCGCTCTTTAATCGATCTCGCAGCCGAATCGCCCTCAATGCCACAGAATTCTCCTCAAAATGGAGACCTAAAGTTTCTGCAACTTCTTGTTGAATGTTTTTATAGTCAAGAGTCTGAGATATAGTGGTGAAAACTACGCGGGAGAACAAATTTTCACAATTAGCTTGTCTCGCGACTTCTTTAACAAGCATGGTTTTGCCAACCCCGCCCATACCCCACACGCCAATCATACGGACACTAACATCTCTCAGCGCTTCCATGACTTCCAGAACAACACCGGCTCTTGTCTCAAATTTCTGGTACCCTTTGATCTTGAAAGAGTTGCTCGGAGGAACACGATAGTAAACCTTGCCAAACTTTTCTGCTTGTTCGAGTTTAGTAGTGATCATAGCTGCTATGTTCTGAGCTTCCTTGCCGACCTTATACCGCTTGATCAACGTCCTGATGGAACAGACTGTATTAGCCCGACCTTCATCAAGCGAAACCAATTTCTCAGCATCACTAGAGATCGAGTCCACATCGTTGAGCCACCGCTGGACAGCTTCTATAACTTCCCCGGAGTTGTCTCTTGCCTCTGCAACAGAGTGGTCTATTGTATTTTTGGCAAACTTCAAATCTTGAATTTGACTTCTGAGGTTTCCGACGCTCCTTTTGGAGTGAAAGAAATAACCAATCTGATGACCAATCGGTTGGACACCGAACTCCACGATTTTTCCGACTATCGAAGTGCCAATGCCAATAATGAATTCCATATTTTGCGCTTCCTTTTCTCGATTTTCAGACTCGGAATCTAACACGACGCAAACAGTTCCTTTTGCATGACCTAAAAAACATTTAATAATTACTGCAAATTGCCATGACATAATAATGCATATTTTTGTTTTAGTAAACCAGCAAAAATGACACATTTACCACAACTCACAACACTTCATAACCAATAATGGAATTGGCATCGTTCCCCTAGGTTAGGCCTCGATTTCATTTTGTCCCCTTTATGTTTGTTATGTTGATTTTCACCCTTTATGTTTTACAGCAGAAATTTGCGTCTAAATTCTTATAGATAAATCATTGAACTCAATTTTTGGCGGCTAAAGTCCTCAAACTCACCAGTTTCTTACGAATCGGTCTCTAACCATTAATGTTGACTATCATATGGCATCTAGTTGATTGCGATGTGGCAATTGCCATATCGTAATCAACTAGATGTCACATGGCACTTAATTGTCAACATAAATGGTTAGGGACGAATTTGTAAGAAATCGACGAATTCGAGAACTTTAGCCCCCAAAAATTAAGTTGAAAGACTTATCTCTAAGAAATAGATGAGTTCGATGACTTTATATCCGAATTTCCCATATAATTACTAAGTGAAAATTTTCGTTATAAATACTCTAAGTCCTTATACAGTGACTATATACACCACTTGAACTAATCATACTAGTTGTATTCTCTAATTCAAGTCATTAGTTATTTGATTGGATGGTTCCAAAAATTATAATTGTGTGTCAACCATTAGGCTTTTTCTGTGAAAATGATGATACAGCTTAATAAATAATAAGTTTTTATTTTTATTTTAAGTAAAAGTAGTGAAAAATATTTTAAATAACTCGATTTCGACATTTATCTATAGAGATATAAAAAAAGAATTGACCTGCATTTTTTTTACTTTCAAATAAGCATTTATTTACTTTGGTTAATATGATGTTTTTTATGGAGTAACAACGAAAGAATGCAGGTCGTCGTATTAATTAAAGTAACTTGTATTTTAGTAAAATCTAATAAAAAAATTTAGTCTCAGAAAAAAGCTTTGCTTTAGATTTATTGAAAAATTATATGTTTTATCTTATGATAATGTAAAAATAAAATAAAAAGTAAACTTCCCATGTCCTTATCCATGTATCTCATCTCATGTTTTATCTTAGTCGCGTTGCTTTATCAGAAAGTTTATTCATCTCATATTTAATAAAGAAAAAAATTCAGAAAAACAACAAAATCAAATATGGTATTTCATCTAAATTTATGAGTGAAAGTCTACTAGTTCAAACTAATATCACGATAAATAAAGAATGTAGCAACATACCTGGGTTTGGCCTATATTTGAAAATCGCTGTATTCTTTAGGACTAATTGAGATGAAGAAGCTAAAGCAAAAGTAATCTTACAAGATAGGCTGGCATGATTTGAGAGAGAAATGGAAGTCTGGTTTACATGGAAGTGGAGAGAACTCACTTTTGATCTAAAGCTATAGAAAAACAGATACAAGAGCTTGCATTCTTTCTCACACGGGGACAGAAAGAGATAAATATAAAGAGGGCTATTAGCGGTATATGTTCCTTTTTTTTAAAAAAATATAGCCATTATGTTCTCAATTTTTTTTTTCCAAATATATTTTCAAAGTCTTAAACAGGCTCACGGATCAGAAGATGAGGACAAGATCTAGGAATTCTTATATATGATCAGTGTTGAGGTCTGATTTCGTCATTTATAAAATAGTATAAATGACAAAATTTTTTTACCATTAATTCTTGTCAAAAATCCAATGGGCTAAGCATATTATTCAAAATATAATTAACGTGTGGGCATTTTGCATGTCCAACTTAGTAGGAAGGAGTCAACCATTCTCACCACATTTCCAGAGCAGTATGTATATCTCACCTCACCGACTCTGTTATAATAAGAATCTTGTAGAACTGGTTGTATGGTCGCGAAGTATTTGTCTCGAGCTTCAATTTGATATATAGAATGAGCAAATCCGACGCTCGAGCAAGAAGTTATGGCCTTCCGAAGATAGCATGCCGAACTTGGTCGCCCGAGCGACGAGCTGGTCACCGAGCGACGAATCAGGTCGCCAAAAGCATCAAATACACTAATAAAGGCGCAATCAAGCACTTTAAAGCACGAAATTGATGACACGATAATCAGTGGCATAATTCAAGGAAGATTTCAGCTCAAGGAAATGAATTAACGGCGGAATTAAAGGCTCATTTACTTGGCGCATTAAAGACGATGAATCAAAGGCATTCTTTGATGAGGACTATAAAAAGACAACTTCTACATCAGTTTTATAGGGAGAAAAAAGGCTGGAAAAAGAGGGAAGACACACATATTGTATAGAGAAAACCCTTTTATCATTTCCCAGTCCATCTCTTGTAATATTTTATTATTTTGCTTGTAGCATTTACACCCAAATATCAATAACATAATGGAGAACATAGCCATCAAAACGGGGTGAACCTCTTTAAAAAAAATCATCTTTGTCTCTTACTTTCCCCGTCGTCCGCTTTATTACCATTCAATCTAGTTTTAACGGGAGCTGCCGAATCCATCTGTACGAATTAAAAACGGAGTTCAACATGTGTAGATCTGTGACTATGGTGGTGATTTTTCACCTCAACAATCAGAAGCACCAGATGGGCCCCGCGATCGTCTCCGATCGATTAAACATTCACATTCGGACCTTAATCACCACCAGACATTTCATTAAAAACATCTTTGAAGATGTAGATCCTTTGTTTTCTCTGCTTCGATTTAAAAGTCGTCTTCTTCATTGGTTTCCGAAAGCGAAACCCACTACTCGAATGGACTCACAACAAAAGCACAAGAGGATAGACCTCTGAAAGCTGCATAACTCCGCGTAGAACGACGCCGCATTGCAGGCGATATCGATGCTTAGATCACCGCTTCACAGGCTTGAAAATCCCTAATGTTTCATTGTAGATATAGAAATCGGTAGGCAATCGATGAGATGAACAGTAAATTCGAGAGAGAGAGTGAGAAGGAAAATAAGAACTTGTGTTTACATTTGTTGATGTTTCAAGAATTTCTTTCTACATACGGGTTATTTGAAAGTTTTGGTTTATTGTCTTTTAAGTTTATTTGTTTGATTTATTTGTTTAAGTTCTCGGTTTGAGAGAGAGAGAGAGAGATATGTCCGCGTACTAACGAAATTTGACAATAACGAAAGTTGAGTAAACATACTTTTAAGACTTTGAGAATATGTGTATATATAAAAAAAAAAAAAAAAAATAACGGTTTGTGAAAAAATTTAAAACATATACCGCTAATAACTCATATAAAAATGAAAAAGTTTCACATTCAATTATTGTATGGAAGTGGCTATCCATTAACCAAGAAAAAGCAAATGAAAAAAAACCAATGAGGACAATAGAGTGTAGTCCCACTTATCTTTTGCAATCACATTATTTTATTTTATTTTATTTTTTCTTATGTTTGAATAAAATTTCAAATAGAAATGCTATAGTTTAAATTCACAATCGTAGAACATGAGTCATTCCTTATTAGCTTATTTATATATTATTAAGATTGTTTCTACATTTATTAGTTTAAATTATTTCATGGGATCCTTTCTATTTTTTTGGTAAAAGCTAGAAGCCTGACTGTAACACCCGACCTAGCGCCGAACGTTACGACATAAAACTTTCTTTCTTTATTAACTTTCAATAAAACAATTTGTTGTGAAATTTAGGAATAATTTTTTTTTTAAACATCGTCTTGCTTGTACTTTTTAGTACGTACGTCTTAAACTTCTTTAGAGAATTTAGTATCAACGCTTCAGCGTAACATATTTAAAAGAGTCCATAATCGGACAATCGTCAAAACATATCATAAAACTTGAAGGCTTGTTAAATAGTTTACCAAAATCATTTTAGAAAAGTTTAATATGATACTTAGTACTTGCGGACTCGGATTATGAACCCGAGACAGTCATTTCTTACGTAAGTTCTTAACATAGGGAGGTAATATAAAGTCTACTCCCAAACATAATTCATAGTTAATAAAACATACGTCAAAATAGTTTGTTTATCAAAACATGCGGAAACATTTGCGGTTGCCCATCCTGACCCATAACCAAAACGCGCATCACCATTCCTTCGCGAGCCCATCATGAACAATCATGCTATGGGTTTCTTACCTACAGCATGAACACATTAACGTGAGCTTACGCTCAACGAGTACAGACATTATCCTCACAAAACATATGTCAATCATGCATGTATGTATGTCCAATTATGCTATATTATTGGGTTTTTTTTTTTTAAACATTTCATTTCTTTTCCTTTAAATGGCTCAAGGGATTTGCCCTGTCTTGCCTAGTGATCACCCATATGTGTACGTGCCATTTGCGCGCAGCCGCATATGGTCTGAGGGTTGCAAGGTCCCCAACCAACACGACCTTGGGCTTTAAGCCCCTTTCATAACATGTTTATACCCCGATCGGGTGGCACGACACGAGCTTTGAAAACGCTGATCATCTTTTTAATTAAGGTGACCCTATTCATGTCTACATGCAATATGACATAAATCAAAGCTCAATCAATCATTAGTTTCATTATACTTGATCATGCATTAATCCAATATTATTACTTGGTATGTCATGACACATTAACATCATGATATTCACATCAATCCACGTAATCACATAAATGACCATAAAGGATCACTTATATCAATCATTCACTATTGGAGTCAATTCTCCCAAACATCACATATATTCATATCATGACATATTTCATTTTCCTTTTGAAAATTATTCATGCTGTAGTGAGATCTGTACTCACCTGGTGTCCTCGCTGCACTTCAAGCTACAGTCTATCGTGAATGTGGACACCCTACTTCCCTGTTTGATTCGACCAGACAACTCGTCAGTCTCTTGGATCCAGGTTGACATGCATACTCTACGTTGTTGGAATCCTAGGGTACTTATGGTATAATGTTATTGATCTAGGTATACATCCATCCCTTTATTCATTTCAGCCATTTAGAAATCAATAAGGCAATATTGATGGTGTCTATCGGAAACACTTTGATTACACAATCGACTAATATCTAGAGGTGCCAATCGGCTCAACGAGCTGATTAGGAAGTGATTATTTTTCATCGGGTTATGATAAGTTAACTGGCGATCGGTTGACTAGTTTGTCAGGTCGTTTAGGGGTTCGACCCATAACATAGATCGGCCAAGTCATCTATTCCGAAACCTAAATTCTTTCAAACTTAAATCAATTACCCATAATGGGTTAAATATTTGATAAAATAGTTTTGATCATTTTGATTATAGTTAAATAATATAAATCATTCTAAAAAGTTACCAGAAGATCGGCCGAACGATCGGTCGATTGAGTATTGTTATTTATAACATATGAAAGTATCATACTTATTTATTTTGAAAATATATGAAACTTTGTTATTAATAATTCTCTTTCAATAAAATTTTGAGTTGTGTATCTTCATATTTCGAAAACATAATATTTACTTGGAAAATCCGAAACAACCTCGAGTATGAGCATTCTTCATGGTCATCAATTTATTTAGCTTTCATAAGTCCTTAAACTTAAAACTCAATGTTTTATTTTCATAAAATAATTCAAGTACTTGCAATTAAAACCATTTTAATTTCGAATTACAAATCTTCCCCAATAATAATATACTCGTATACGTTCGCTCTATAAATTTTAATCCGATAAATGGAAGCTCGTTTTAACATGAAACAAATTTTGTTAGCTCTATACTGATCTTATATATAATTTGTACTTTTAATTTTAGAAAATACTTTCATTTATTTAGTTGTACATACTTTTTTCTAAAGCATCATTCAAATCTGCCTTTTTTGATGAAACGGTTCGCGACCTTCAGTGCGTGATTTTTATAAAATCAGTCAGAGATTATTTTGGAACAAAACCAATTTCTGTAGCTCCTTAATTAACATATATATAACATATATTTTTATCCCCATATTTATTTAAATATTTGATCATCATTTATTATTTTTCCAACACCAATCACAATCTTCATAAAAACTGGAAACGACTTTGCATGTCGTCACTCCATAATTTTTTTCTGATTAACCATCGATTATTTTTCAGTAAAACCAATTAGATTACTTATATAAGATCCATACCTTAATCATATAATATTATTATGAATTTAAAATAACTTTAGGGTGATGAAAACTTGTTCTAATTCTCAATTTCCAGATCTGCCTGGAAGTGAAAAACAGCCTGGAGCATGAATGGTGCGTGGCTTATATCTTAAAAACCGTACGATGGATGTTCCTAAATTTTTAGTATGTTATATTAGACATCTATATATATCCATACATATGTAATTTTCTTAATTTGGAGTTTATTTGGCTGGGTTAAGACCCTGACCAAATCGGACTTCACCATAACCCTAATTCCAACAACATGCATGTAACTCATTCATCATCAAACATAAGGCTCTTGAACCTCATTCATGAAAACACACAAAAAGTTCATGCATGCATTGTTTAAAACATAAAAAAGCATTAACAACCAGAGTAGTAAACATTCATCAAGAGAGTTGGGTTTTTTAATCCAAAGATTATACCTTGTAACGTGTTCTTCAACAAAGTTACGAACTTTTGCTTAGGTAGGGGACTTGTGTACTCCTCACAACGATTTTCGTCAAAGTGAGCTTGGATTTGAGCTAAAATTAGAGAATATATCATGAACATAAGTTCATAGATCAAGATCATGAAAGAAATCCACATGCAAGAGGTGTTCTTACCTATTCTTAAGAACTTTGAACAATGATTCGGTTTGATGAGTAAATGGAGTGTTTGAGATCGGATCTTCACGATTCTTTCTCCATGATTTCGTGGCCTTAGCACACAACAAGATGGAAAATGAGCATAAATTTCAGAGAGAAAAAGTTAGGGAAATCGACATGCAAGAGGTGATCTTACCCTTTTCTTCTTCTTGGAAAAATTGATACAAAGATGATGATCTTGTTGGTCTTATTGGAGGGTTTCTTCAAGGAAATGTTCTTGGGGCTTCTTAGAGATATATAGGGCTTAATAGAGAGTTTCTTTTCTGATCTAGAGAGAGAGAAAAATGAGTTTGTGTGTGAGAGAGAACTTTGTATGTTCAAAGTGGAGTGTGATTCATAAGAGTCATCATACTTGCCCTATCCATTCATGGAATCAGCCCAAGACTATTATTGTACCTATTTTTCTGATTTAAGTCGTGGTAGGGGTTGCTTGATGGTTTACCATTGCTGCTATGCACTCTATTGGTCCATTTGAAACCATAAAAACCAAGCATGTAGGACAAAATGATACTTGAGTATTGTTTTGACCACTAAGACAATTTAGGAGGGAATTTATTCACATTTCAGAATTCATAGGGTCAATGGAACGTGTGGTGACATATTGAGTGAGTTTAAAATGTAAAAAAATCAGATTAGGGGCATAATTGCAAACTTTTTGGCAATTATGAGCAAAAGTATAATTTTTCTAAAAGTTTAGAGACCTGACGCGAAATTTAATTTAAACACACCTATCCTCCATAAAATTTTGTGTGGATTCCAAAAATGATATTTTTGGTTTCATTCGGGACTCGGAAATATTCATTCCGGCCATAGTTGACTTTTTAGTCAACTTTTATGACACTTTGTTTTGATCGCATTTTCCGACCTAACTTGTTCATGGAATTTTTATGGATTATTGTTTCTCTAATTTGACTTATTATTTTATCTCTTGATGGAATGTCTTTTATATAATATATTTTCCTTCTATATTTCTCGATATCGTTTCTTATAGAAACTTATTGGCACGAGACATTATCCTTTCATCTTTATGAGCTTTATTGCAGCCCCACATCGATGAATGTTTAACTGAAATGTTCTCCGACCATATAAGTTTGATTACAAGGTCAATTTAATATAGCATAAACATTCACATCATGTAACATTTAATTTACATGAAAATGTATCTCGTAAGTCAAAGATAATAACTAACATTCCTTAAGGATATAGTAGTAGAAAAATTTGGGTCGTTACACTGACATCTCGCAATGTGATCTCGAATCTCAACTAGGTTGGCATCTAAAAAACACAAAGTAAGAAACGGGACTCTGTATAAGATAAATAAAAAGTATCACAGTATACAAAGAAACAGAAAGAGATGACAAATAATAATATCTAATATCTCTCTCTAACAAAACTCAAAAAGCGAATAAAACTAACAAAATATAAAGTTCTCTTTCATAGATATATCATCACAAATGAAATACGAAATGAATTCCGGGTGTCAATGCCATCAATATTAGGCACCGAATCTAGCAAGGGCATCAGTGACTCGATTACCCTCTCTGTAAATCACTAGTACAAATATGTGATTTAAGGGCTGTTTAAAACAGTCCTTGAAACCTTTGAGGACTGTTTTGAAACATGGTTGATACACACGTGGTACTTTGTGAGCAAATATTTCAGCACGTTTTCGAAACGTGGTCGGAAAACAGGCACACCACGGCTATATTTATCTATAACCACGGCCATAATTGGTTAAAACGTCTCTGAAACGTTGTTGTTCCCTGTTTTTTACCAAAATATTGTCTCGGTCCTTGATAACGAAACCGCGGCTTGTTTCAATGGTTATATAGTAATATTAACGACGGCTTTATATTTAGCGAACAACGATGTTCCACTAAACTCAACCGCGGCAGTTCGTTAATCACGAAAGCCGCGGCTCCCTTCAACAGCGATAAAGTAAAAAAAGTTGCGGCTTTCCCTTTTAGCAATCAACGATGTCCTCTAAACCTAATCGCGGCAGTCCGTTAGGCATTAAGCCGCGGCTCTACTAAATTTCAAAACCGCGGTACGTAGTCAATTGTGCCGGTGTAATATTTGATAAGGGCCGCGGCTGCAAGGAAATGAAGCTGCCAGTTGAAATTTAAAAATCAGGTTTTTGTTTTAAAGTGCCACGGCTTATTTACATTTTTTTCCTTTTTAAAATGTAAAATTGGTGTCTATTGAAGTTAGCCGTGGTTTAAATTTACAACAAGCCGCGGCTGTAAGGAAAATGAGCCGTGGTTTAATATGTGTGACTCTAAAATTTATAAACTAAAGATAATAGAGGCATTTCGACCATTTATCCCACAATCTCGAAGGGACCAAATGAGATTTCTTCTGAAGAAGCTGAACTATATAGGTAGAGTCGGATTCAAGCCAAATATGTTTCCAATGTTATTCCTTCACTTTCTCAATAGAAAACATAGCGGCGATCAATTCAGCTTCAAAAACATAAGCGGAGTGTATGTGAAACACAAACGAACCATGGGGGAAATGCACGATAGGTTTTGAAAATACCTCATGCACCAGTTCTGCACGGAGTACCAATTGAGGAACCATCAGTGTTGCATTTTATCCAAAAAAATAGAAGGAGAGCGCCATACAACTGACACAATATTTGGAGCTTTCCTAGAATGAACTTCCAAGCTAAACAAATCAAAATTTGTAAATCCTCTAAAACATTTTTTGCTCCTAGCTTAAAGAAATCCACTTCTTTAATACATTGCAAAAAAATTTCTCAACAAGTTGTTAGTGTTAAGGAGAAAATCCTAAAAACACAACCATTCCTAGTACACCAAATGAGCAAAACTATTGATAAAACTGCAGTGTTCGAGAGAGCGAAGATATGCGCTAAGATTAACGGAAGATGGAAATGAAAGAAACAAATGAAAGCGACCCTCCTCTATTAACTGGTTTTCGAAATATATTCGAGATAGCACGCCAAACCAATCCCGCAAAGTTGCAATGGATGAAAATGTAATTGGTATCCTCCACTTGATTATTGAAAAAGCGGCACATTCAAGCTAAAGAAAATTCTTTTTCCTACAAAAAATAAAAATAAAAATCATTAGGAAGGAAACCTAAAAAAGCCTGCCAACAAGTAGTAGATCTCGAAGGTGGAAGAAATTCCTTCCACAGAAATTTCTTCCATTGAGGAAACAAATTATAATTAGCGCAAAACATATTATAGACATATTTCACTGAGAAAGATGCCAAACACAAACATCATCAACTTCCTCAATAAAATTTAAATATTTTAATATCCTCGGTGACAAAAGTCGATAAAGTAGGTGGAAAATTACATTCATTATTAACCTGAAACTCGGGTATTGTAGCCATGAGATTTTCTCTATTCTGCAAAGGAATATTTTATTTTTCCGCAAAAGAATGATGTAACTGATTATCAAGCCAAAGTATCTCTCAGAAGAGTGCCTAGTAACCAACCAACGAACGTTATATTTTACCAACAAGAAGCAAAGGTTCAAAGAAAGCAAAATCGATGGTGTGATCACGCTGGTTTTCAAAGATCCACTTGGATTAAAATCCGGGGTTTTATTAAACACAAAGGGAAAGAATTTGTACTAATAAATTGCTAAGAAAATTTTCCAAACATAGCAAATATAGGACATTAGAATAATTATTTTATACAAAATAGGACATTAGAAATTGGAAAAATAAATGGGCGACAAACGTAAACGTTGGATTGATAGTGTTAGGAATTTTTACCTAATCCCCAAATAAAATAAAAAAACAAAATAAAAAATTGACACCAGAATTATAATAGTTCGTTCCTAGTGTAAGGAGGTCTGTTTGTGGGATATCTAAGCGAAACTAAGGGATATTACTTGTACAACCCGAAAGTCCACAAAGTTATTATGAAAAGAACGGGGGCTTTCTGGAAGAGGAAGTTTTGGCTAGAAAGTCTAGTGGGAGAAAGACTCTACTTCATGATGTACATGATTCACAAGATCTTGAGGAACATGGGATGGACAAAAAGGAAGCTCAACCAATGGATAACGAGACTCCGCAACAAGTTGTTGATGGTCATCAAGTCAACGGTAGTATACTTCAGGACGTAATAATACATGATGAAGTATATGAGTAACCTAGTATGACACAGACACTACGTAAGTCGGACCAAGGAACGTCATGCATCTGAGAAATTGAATATTCTCATTTTGAACGATGAAGAGACATATTCATAGATGATGATGAACCTTCCACTTAAAGTCAAACGATGCAAGGTGAAGACTCAAAGACATGGCTGAAGCCATGAAATTTGAAATGGACTACATGTACACAAACCAAGTATATGAAAAATCTGAAATGACCATGAGTTTCATCTTTCAAGAAAGTAGTACCCTCAAACACCAGAACAAATTAAGCATATGGGAAAGGTTCCATATCCTAATGCTATTAGCTCAATAAAGAATGCCAATGTACCCGTCCTGAGGTATCATTTGTCGTAAGCATAACAAGCCAGATTTCAGTAAATTCCTAGCTATAGTCCCTGGATCGCCATAAAGAACATATAGAGGTACCATAACAGGACCAAAGAAAGATCCCTTGTTTACGGCGGAATTGATCAGTTAAACATTATAAGTTATATTGAGGTAACTTAATTGTTGCATACACTACTACAAATTATGGATACAACCATGGTTAAAAACCATGGTTGTAAATTTTCAACCATGCTTAATGACCATGGTTGAATCCTGCATGGTTGCAAGTTTCGACCATGGAATTTTTTCCATGGTCAAAAATAAATTCCGACCACGGAACACGTCCATGGTCAGATCACATTTCCCGCCGCGGCATAGTATTATACCCGCCGCGGCGTTCTCCGTATGAATAACGGAATGATTCCGTTGTTCGAATTGTTGTTAGAGGAAAAAAGTTCGCCGCGGCTTGTATTCAGAAACGCCGCGGAAATATTTTGGACCTCAACAACAGATAACTTCCGTTGTTTTAGGTGTTGTTCAAGTTCCATTTATGCTGCGGCATGAAAAAAATGAGCCAACGCCACGGCATGATAAGCATAAGCCGCAGCGGTAATACAGTAATTTTTACAACGGTATAATCCGTCGTTCGAAAGTCAATATAAGCCGAGGCTTTCTAAAAGAGTCGTGGCCTTATTTTGACATGCCGCGGCGTGATTTCAGAAAAGTCACGGCGTTGTTTTGTGTCGAACGACGGAAATAACCCTCGTGCATACTTTAATCTGCGGCATTCATTGAAATGCCGCGGCATACTTTTTTTCCCGGAAGCGGTTTTTCTTGGTTTTGGGCGACGGATTTTTGTGTTGTTGAAAGTGGCACAAAAAAAAACGGGCGTTTTTTTTTTAAATCGCCCGGTATATTCGGTATCCTTTTTCTCTTACTAATGGAACCTGTAATTAATATGTCATATTATATTAAATAAAATATAAAATAAATTTTAAGATTAAAAGCATTTATATTAATACCTATATACCAAATATCATCGGTAATCCATACATAATATATCAGCACTACATACAAAGCATATAATCCATACATAATATATCATCACTACATAAAAAACATATAATCTATACATACAAAATAACACCGTTCATATATAAACAAAAAAAAATCAATATGTTCTATTCTTCATCATCATAATTAGCAAACTTTGATAGCACATGCATACCTAATTCTACATTGAATCCATCTATTTCGCTTACACTATAACTAAGTTTGTTATCAACGAAAGCCATACCATTTCTCACAATGTCGTGCATGAACTTCATGACGTAGTATCGGCATTCATGATTTCCCGGTTGTTTCGGACATCCTTTTGAATTCAACGATTTTATCATCGAATGTCTCATGAGGCCGGTGTTGTGATTAAGCTTGAATATGTCTTCAATGCTACAAAAAAAAAAGTTAACAATTCAAATAACTTGAGTTAAAAAGACATCATCATAAACATAAAATGATTATGTTTTAGAATACTTACTCTTCAAAAATTTTCTCTAAATGGTTATTTAAACCGCTTGAGTTGGGGAGAGAATAACACTTTGTTACGGTAGCTTTCCAAGGGTTGAAAACAAGAAGAATCCAATGGTGACGAGTATTGTAAGGCATTAACCATCTTTTGCCATTCTTGCAATTTTGGATAATGTTGTAGTATATGTCAACATCAGCTTGCAGTGCATTTTTCTTAGCATCTCCCATTTTGGTGTTGAACCCGATGTCTTCATATGGCGGAAGAAAACCGTACGAGTCCGGATTGGTAAGGCAATTTTGTAGCAAATAACTGCAAATAAATATAACAATAATTTATATATAACAAATGAATCAATAATTCATATATTTAAAAATTAAGAAATCACTAATAAAAATGGAAACATACATTTGACAAATCGAGATCCATATTACGGCCAAGTCATGAGAGAGGGGAAATTCACGTGTGTCATCGTAATTTAACAACGGAGTGAAATCACACAATCTTTTATCAAGCTCAACGGCTATCTTTTGTTTCTTTGCGAGCATATAGTTGTTTGCATAAGACGCTAACGCTCTCAATTCGAGATGAACGAGGTTCAACTTGATCTTTTGTGCCATTTCATTGTAATGCGCACTTTTGGCAATATTTTTGGGCTTAGGTTTGGGAGCTTGACTACCTTTGGAGTTGAATTCTTCAATAAGAGACACTGGCTAAGGCATAGAGGTCCCTAACACTTCTTCAACTGTTTCTAACCATTGAACCGATACCGGGAGAGGAATAGGGTCTTTAGACATCGATACTTCAATTAACAACCGACGATGATCTCAATCTAACGGTATGTTGTGAATTTTGTCCTCACCCGCTCCATTTTTTAGGAACACCTTCCCAATTGTGACGTGATCAATGATTCCCTCTGAAAAAAGGAGACAATCGACACCACCCTTAATTGAAATGGGTGTCTTTGGAATAGACGACGCCGGATCAATCGCGCAAGTTCCGCCAACACCGTCAATAAGTCATTTTGAAACGAAAGGCGCGCTCTCCGCCTTTTTATCCGGAATTTGAACGTCCACAAGATCCGGTGAGGGAGCAAGCGGTTGACTACCCACACTTTGCACATTTAAGGATTTCATATTCCCTTGATTCGGTCTTTTCGAAAGGAAACCTCTACGCTTAGCCTTTTTAGCGGGAATTTTACCTTCATCAAAATCCAAATCAACCGGCCCTACGGGAGCAAGCGGTTGACTACCCACACTTTGCACATCACAAGGCTCGTTACTCCCTAGACTCGGTCCTTTCGAAGTAAAATCTTTGCGCTTAGACTTTATAGCGGGAATACGATCGTCATCAAAATTCAATTCAACCGGCGCTAAAGGACCAAGAGGTTGACTTACCGGACTATGAGCATTAAGTGGTTCATTACTCCCTTGAAGATTTCTTGAAGATGATCCTTGGATCATTTGTTCCACTTTAGCCTTCCATTCCTCGAAGGCCGCATCTCGCGCATCCGACTTGACTTTCACATCTTTAATTTTGGCTTGGAGACTTTGAACGACGGGATTCGTTGAGTCCTTGGATGTTTTGTAATATGCTCGATGTGAGACATATTTGGATTGTCCCCGAACTCATCCGGGATGTTCTTTCTTTCCCAAACCTCTTGTTAAAACATCGTCTTCCTCATCGTCGTCCACCACTTGAGTGCTACATTCAATCTAATAAAATATTTAATAATTAGAATCAAGATAATTTTTATATAACTCTATAATATAAACTCATTGCACTTACTATTTTATCCACAATAGGCTCTAGATTTGGATCCTTTAATGAACCATCCTCATTATGCCGCATTTCGATCCAAAGTTCCGGTTTTGTCGGCCATACGCCATTTTGTTGAAACTACGAAACAAAAGAACATGTTATTCAATTATAGACAACATGTTAAATTTAAAATTTAAACCGCGACATTAAAACTCTTACAAGCAATTGATCGAGCTTCTGATATCCGTTTCGACCCAATCTAGAAGGATACTCAACGAGTACCCTATTAGCTTTGTTTTGATCCGAGACTTCTTTGAAGTCATCACTTAATCTAATATCAATAAACTCCTTCCAATGTTCGTTCGTGATGCTCGTGTAATACTTCTTAACAATATCTGGTCGCTCGTAAATGCTTTTATCACTCCGATCTATCATTAATAGGGTAGAGAGATCATACCGGAAGTATCTTGCCGATTCCCCGGCACTAGATAAACACATACGTTGTACTCGTCCGAAATGACAAATGCTTGTTGGATTTCATTCCATATCCGTTGTTTCACCTTAGCTAAAATCTTTAGTCTCCAATCACTTATAGTTATTGGAACAAATTCTCGAGCAAGAACACCTATCCAACTAGCTAAAAGATCACCATCTCCTCCATCCGGTTGTTTTTTCTCATCAAATCTCATATGTATTTTTTCCCCCTTATGCTTTAAGATATTGATTCTTTTCATGAGGGTCACTTTTCTTTTTCCTTCTCCTTTAAGTTTTCTTCTACATCTTGCTCTTTCTTCATCAACTTTATACTGAACCAAAAACAATTAACATAATAAATTATCAATTTTAGATACTAGATAAATTCAATTAACAACACCTATAACAAAAATAAAAATACTACTAACCGGGCGGCGTTTCTTCTCGATCGGGTGATGACCTAGTTACTTCTTGCTCCGACATATTGACGTAGTAGCTAGCTTTCCTAAATATATATTTAACTCATTTCCAAAACTTAATCAACATCAAATTAGTCATAAAAAACCAACCACAAACCTAATACGAAATTCATTAAACACATTAAACCCACCACAAAGTCATTATCAAACTCATTAAATAATTTAACACACCAAATAACCTAAGCACAAATATAAACAAAAAGTTACAAAAACATATCATAAAACACATTTATGACAAACTTATGAACTCACTAAAACATATTCATGAAAAAACATATCATAAAACTCAAATTTATGAAAAATTACAAAAAAACATATCATAAAAAAACACATTTATGAAAAAAACATATTCTAAAACACAAAAGCATAAAAACATTTCATGACAAATACTATAAACACTAAAAAAATGCAATACATATGTAATATTAATTAGAGATAGGATTCTAACCTTGTTAGAATCAATAACTCGGGGTTAGGGCACGGTGCTTGGTGAAGGAAATGTAAGCCTCAAGAACCGGCGGTGGCGGCGTCTACGGCAGAGTACGGCGGCGGCGACGGGCTGGTGAAGGGAGGGGAAAATGGAAGAAAGGAAGAGAGAAGAGAGGGAGAGAAAAGAGAGAAAAAGAGGGAAAGAATAGTGGTGACTGGGAAAGAAAGAGAGGGAAAACTGAGGTTAAAATCGAATTAATATTTTGAAAAATGGGTTTGAACGATGGAAAAACTGAATCGTTGTTGGAAATCCCAATACTCGCCGCGGCTTACCATTCAAAACGCCGCGGCTGTAGCATACGTGGCAAAAAATTATCGCGGCATTCAAAATTAATGCCGTGGCGGAGAAAGATTCGGAAAAATATAGCCTCTGCCTAAATTTTGTAACCATTTCACGCCGCGGCTGATTTTTTATACGCCGGGGCGTTTCATTGTATGCCGTGGTGGGTTATGGAATACGCCGTGGCGAATACGGTACCGAAAAAAAACATAGCCTCTGTAAAGTTTTTGGCGGTAAATACGCCCCGGCTTGTCAAAAACACGCCGAGGCGTGTCTTGTAAAACCGTGGCATGTTCCGTTTTGCCGCGGTGAGACCTGATTCAAAATAAACGCTTAATTTTGAAGATGCAAGACCAGCCACGGCGTACAACAAACCGCCAAGGCTTGTTTATAGATGGCCCAGTTTATATGTTACCACGCCGCAGTGTATTCCGGTCTATGAACAGAGCCACGGCGCAGATAACAGAATGTCGCGGCGCGTTGTTGTTCGATAATGCAATGATTCCGGTTTATGAAACTCGCGGCGGCATGGGACAACGGATTATGAACTGCGTTGCGGCACGACCTTGGAAGGCCGCGGCATACTCTATGAAATGAATTAAAACATTTATATTTGATAAACTTATTTATAAAAAATTAGACTACGATAAAATTATCAAATTATATAATGATTTATAGAATTGTTACAAAGTCGTTGAAAGAAAAGATAGAAATATACATTATTACAATTAAATTATTATTCAATCAATTTCAGCATCCGGGATATCTCGACGTAGCAAAAATGAAACATCATCACCATCATCATTATCATCATCAACATCTTCAAACGATGGTAGCCCGTTGGAGAATGGTGCGATGGTAGTGATGTCGTCAACTTCTTCATTGGATTCTTCTACGTTTTTCGCCTTCACATGCACGACGAGAGATAATTCTGGATCAACTGGGAGACATATAACACTTGAGATGCTTGGGATGCCAAAATGAATGAATTATTGGCATAACTCACCCGTCTAAAGTCAACAACTGTTACTCCATCATTGTCAACTTTTACGTGGTTGTTGTCCGCCCATTTGCACTTAAATAATCCAACTCGCAAACCACAATAATCAAGCTCCCAAATGTCTTCTACATAGCCAAAGTAGCTCATAAAAGCTTTTTTTGGATTCTTATCCTTGGCCAACGCAACATGCATTCCTTCCGCAAATAATGTAACACCACTGTTTTGTACGGGGTGTTTTTCGTCCCTTTCCCTTGTGTAAAACGTGTACCCGTTAACGTACCACGACGTGTACCTGGAAACTACTTGTGAAGGCCCGCTGGAGATCTTCAATAGTGTCTCATCATAATTCTTTCTTCTTGCATATAAATATTCATCGATCCACTTTGCAAACGTACGGTTGTGCTCTTCTTTTAGCCATTTTTTATTTTTTGACTTTCTTGGATAAGTAGACCTCAACTCATTCATATGCACATCAATAAAAGGGTCCACGTCGGCAAAATTGTGCAACACGTGAAGAACGGCTTGCTCCCATTCTTTTCGGTTGACAGTTGAAGGATTTGCTGTGTATTAAAACATCAAAATAAATATTATAATCAACACATAATATAAACATTAACATCGTATTTATTTATATAAAATTATAATAATTACCTGCAGATAAGCCTTTTGATTCTGCTTTTGCTATTTTGGGAACACCAATTGGCTGAGTTCTCGGGAAATACTCTGCACAAAATTCAACCGACTCTTCTGCCATATATCCTTCGACAATGCTCCCCTCTGGCCGATTGTAATTCTTCACGTACCCTTTCAAGATACCGTTCGATTGGATACATCCACCGTATAAATATAGGTCCACATAACTTCACTTCGCTCACTAAGTGAACAGTTAAGTGAATCGTGATGTCGAAAAATGAGGGTGGAAAGAACATCTCGAGCATACATATGGTTTTAACCAAGTCCGCTTGTATCTCGTCAAGATCTTGAATCTTAACAATTTTGGAGCAAATTTTGTTGAAAAATTCACATAACTTTGAAATTGCGAATCGAACTTCCTTTGGCAAAAACCCTCGCAATGCAAGAGGTAGTATTTGTTGAAGCAACATATGACAATCGCGAGTCTTCATTCGGATAAGTCTCAAATCCTTCATAGATACAAACCTCTTGTAGTTCGAAGAATGACCTTCGGGAACTTTTATCGCCGCAAGCCATCCACAAAGCTTCCTTCGCTCCGTTCTTGATAAAGTGTGGACAGCCGGTGGTAGTAATGTCTTCTTTCCAGCCGCTTTAGGATGCAAATCCGGTCTTCAACGAGATCTTGTCGAACATTTTTCTCGTCTTTTGTTTTATTTGGATCGTCAAGCAAAGTACCAACAATCGGTTCACATACATTTTTTTCAATGTGCATAACGTCCAAACAATGTCGAACGTAGTGCGTCTTCCAATACAGGAGTTCATAGAAGATTGATACTTTTTTGAACGGTCTATCTTAAAATTTCTTTTGATTCCTCTTACCTCTGACTGTTCTTTTTCCAAGCACTTCATAACTCTCTTCACAAATCAAGTTATAGACAGCTTCACCGTTCAAATATTTTGGAGGAGGTCGATGTTCTTGCTTCCCATTAAACTTTTTTTCTTTCTTTCTGTATGGGTGATCTCTTGGTAAAAATCTCCTATGATCGAGAAAAAATGTCTTCTTCCCATGCTTCAACCAGATTGAAGATGTATTTTTTATGCAAACAGGACAACCAATAACACATTTCACTGAGTAACATTGCTTTCAACTTGAACACTTCGCCCCAGTAAGCATCGTTGATCTCAATTCCTTCGTTCCACATAATCTTTAGATCATCGACCAAAGGTGCCAAGTAGACATCGATATCATTTCCCGGTTGGCTCGGTCCCGAAATCAAAAGCGTCAACATCAAGAACTTCCGCTTCATGCACAACTTTGGAGAGAGGTTGTAGTTGCAAACTATAACCGGCCAAACACTATAGCGACTACTCATGTTACCAAAAGGATTCATCCCGTCAGTGGCCAAACCGAGACGCAAATTCCTGGGATCTGAGCTGAATTTCGGATAACGAGTAATGCAGTGGCTTGTATGTTTAATGCCACGGCGAGATGTAGGGTTTAGGGTTTAGGTTTTAGGGTTGGGTTTGTTACCGCGCCGAGGTCTTTTGATGTCAAGCCGCGGCGTATTCATACTTCCTATATTATGTTTATAAACCAAAACAAATATTTTTAATTTTCTTTGTGTTAATTGGACTCTGAATATTACGAATCTCATTTTAACATTCCAATATTCATTTTATGCCCTCAAGTTTTTTAAACATAAAAGTTTTAAAAGTTTTTTAAACACATTTATATTAATAAAATTATAAATACATTATCACTTACCACAATTCCACATTACAAAAAAAAAAAAAAAAACTACAAGAGATGACATACTAAATAAATTAAACAACGTAAAATAATAATAAAAAAAACTCAAGACATCATCAAGTCCGAAACTTCTACGACAACACATGGCATGTTGACAGAGTTGACCCGTGGCTCTTTCACTGTTGGCATGAAACTGTTGTCCGCACCATTTGCAATTTGCGATCTTATCTAGATTTTGAGTTGAATTATTCCACTCATGCTTGATAGAGAAATTGGTATCCAACAATGAAGAAAATAACATTCCACCACCACGCCCCCTCGTGCGACGTGAGCCAACGGTGCAAGCAGTGAGAATCTGACGTTGAGCTAGATTCGTAGGCATTTCAAACTCTACGGTTTTGTCGGAATTCGAAACCCTTGCAACATCATCGAAATTTGTTTGAGGGACTATAGTATCTTCGGAAATTGATTCTAGGACTATAGTATCATTGGAAATTGTTTCTGGGACTATGGTATCATCTGAGAGATTTTGAATGACATTTACCTCGTCATCATCGGAGAAGGAAGACACCATAATGACTGGGATATTACCGAAAGGAGACTGATGATCATCCATTGCAAGTTTTCAAAAAATTTAGTGTGAGGATAGATTTGTGTGAGTAAAAATATAAGTTACTATGGTATAAATAGAGAAAATATATAAATTATATATATTTTTTATTATTTTTGCGAATCTAGCCGTTTTTTAACGTTGGAAATCAATGATTGTACTTGCAAAAATATAGCCGTTTTTTTTGTCAGTTGTCAGAAGCCGCGGCATACTTATAAATCGGCCGCGGCTTAATATCTTCATCCACGATATTAACCGTAGTCGAATATACGCCGCGATTTTATGATGAATCTGCCGCGTCGTGTGGATTGATACCGTGGCTTATTTTTTGTACGCCACGGCGAACTCGGGATCGAAACTATATACTCTCTGTAAAGATTTTCACCTATACACGCCGCGGCTATATGTAAATAACGCCGCAGCCAAGGTTATAATGCCGCGGCTAATTTATGTCTTGCCTAGGTATTTGTTAAGAATGCCGTGGCTATTGTAGGTCACGTCGCGGCCTTATCCGACTCAAATTAAGCATGCTCTTTGTATAATTTTTGGAGATTTTACGCCGCGGCAGATTTTACAAAAGCCGAGGCTTATATTGACCATGCCATGGCGTTAATGATATAATGCCGCGGCGTATACTTGTTATTGACCGATATAACCTCTGGATTATGAACTCCGCCGCGGTATATTTTGTGTCGCCGCGGCAAGTTTCATAATTCAGAGGTTATATCGGTCAATAACAAGCACACGCCGCGGTGTTTGTAAGTATAGGCCCCGGCATGAAAAATTAAACAATTAATTATTTACTAGTTTAAACAATTCAAGTATTAATTATGTATTGTTCAATTGTTTAACTGTAAAAAATAGACCTTTTAAAATTATTTTAATTATTTTTTGAAACAATTAATTTATATTTCAACAAAACGAAGTATAATAACATTTGAAAATTTAGATAATTTTTTTCAAACAAAACAAAATATTAACTAATTGTTCTAAGTAAACATAAATATTAACTAATTGTTAAAAAAAATAAACATTATAACTAATTGTTCAAACATAAACATAACTAATCATCGTCCTCGAGGTTGTTGTTGTTGTCATCGTCACCGACTTCTTGGTTATCGTTGTCATTGTTGTCTTCGAGTCCGTCGTTCTCGCCTCCGTTGTTGATTTCTTCAGGGTTATCAGGGTTCTCGGGGTTTGCGTCATTGGCGTTCCCGCCTCCTTCGTTCTCGTCTCCGTTCCCGCCTCCTTCGTTCTCACCCTCGCCGTTCCCGCCTCCGCTGTTCCCGCCTGCTTCAGCAAATGCTGGCTGATACTAATCAGGATATCCTGCTGGCCATGGCATTTGTGGAAACTGATTTGGCGCCTCAAATCCTGGGTAGATACCCGGCCAAAACGACCTACAATACGTATTGAACTCGAGAATGCTCCGAACACCGTGAGCCACGAAGGCTCTCATTGGCGGATCATCGTAGTTAAGCTCCGGCATTGGTGGTTCGGCAACAGGCTGTGCTAGTATATCAGCGGCCTAAACCATGAATTTCAAGCAAGATTAGATGCTTATTAAATCAATAATAAACAATTAAACAATTGAAGTTGTATACTTACCTCGTTTGCAGGTTGTTCAGGTATCTCGTTCGTAGGCGCCTCAACAACGGGTCTTTCAAACTCCGGATCCACGCCTGGTCCATCTTCTTTCCATGCGGCACCTCCAGGTCTAGCTCAGAATCCTCGATCTAAAAAATAAAATAAAGCAAGATTAAATAAATATTGAAACAACCGAATTTCACAACTGAAGCTATACAGAAATAAAAATATACACAAATGAAGATATACTTACCCCTGCATTTTTGCATAGAGCTGTGATAAGGAAAGGGAAGCCCAGTGCGTTCTTCGAGGCGTCGTACGCCATGTGGGTCATGTAGAAGAAGATGAAACGACCGACGTCGATATCCAATCCCCTAACCGCGGCGTAGATCAACTTGAGAAAGTTGAACTGCAGCTCCGTGAAGTGCAGATGCGGGAATAGGTTGCCCCCAAAGAAGTACATCCAAACTTTGGCTCTCCGATTCAACTGATTTTTGTTTAGCCTTAACTCTCCGGCCCTTTCGTGCCATCGTGCTCCGGGCGTAGCAATTGTCGCCCCAATGTTGTCGTAAAACTCTTGAGTCAATGCTCTGTCGCCCAAATGGTTGTGCTCGTTTTCCTCGTCGGTAAAACTTGGGGTTCCGAAGTAGTCATTAATGACTTGAGGATTGATTGCGAATCGAACACCCCGAACAGTCACAAATCCTTCAACTGACTCGTCGGGAAGAGCGGCATAGAATTCGTGGACCAATGTCCTTCTCGCCTTAAACTTAGGTTGGAGCATGAAATCATGCCAACCGCGTTGTTCGATACTCTCATTGAGAGCGTCGCCAAGGTCACCCATATCGGTAATCGGTAAGGTGGCAAATCCACGCTCCTGGCATAATTGCCGCTTGCAAAGAACTTGAAATCGTTTCTTTGCTGCTTCTGTCTTGAAAGTGGGTACTTGAACTGGAGGTGCTTGAGGTACTGGTTCATCCTCATTGACTTGAGGCGGGACTTAGCTTGACGATCCGGATCTAACCACCAAATATCCCCTTGCGCGTTTTGACTTGGGTGTCATTGAAATCTATAAAAAAAAATAAAAAAAAAAAGATAACACAATAACATATTAATTTCAAGCAAAAAAACTAATTAACCAAACTAATTATATAAACTAACTAGCTTAACTAATTAAACTCATTAATCAAAACCAAACTAACTAAACTAGTTGAACTAAACAATCAAAATACAAGAAAGTAATCATATAACCAATCAATCAAACCAAACCTAATCAAAATACAAAAAAGTAATCATATAACGTAATTCGAAAAACGCAATTTCAATACCAATTAAAATAACACACTCAATTTCAATACTCAAGCCTAATTTTAAAACCCAATTTCAATACCCAATTAATTTCAAAACATAATTTCAATACCCAATTAACTTCAAAACCTAATTACAAAACCTAATTTCAATACCCAAAAAAAATAGATACAAGAACTTGATATCAATGACTTAATACAAACAATATTCAAATCCTATGTCGAATTAACAACAACAAAAAAATGAAAAAATAAACATAAAAACAAAGCTTGAAATCGACAGTTACACGTGGAGGTCGACGGCTTACGGACGTGGACGGCGACGGCGGATGACGGCGTGAAGCGTGTCGCGGTGAGACGAAGGTGGCGCAAGGCGAGAGAGAGAGAGAGAGAGAGAGAGAGAGAGAGAGAGAGAGAGAGAGAGAGGTAGGGTTTTGTGTGACGCCGCGAAGTGAAAATGAAAACCTCGGGTAAGACTGTAAATACGAGTCACGCCGCGGTGTGTTAAAAAACATGCCGCGGCGAGATCTTTAAAAATCGTATCAAGTAGTGTGCCACGGCGTATTTGATACACACGCCGCGGCAAAGTAATTTTTTTTACTGTGGGCATGAACAACGATTCAAACAAGTGTCGTTGTGTACAGCTCGTGCCGCGGCGGAAAATTTACACCGCGGCGAAACTGAGTAGTCACGGCTACTACCCAACGACACTTGTTTAACCATTGCCGCAAAGGATAACGCCGTGGCATGGTTTGGTCCGCCGCGGCATGTTAACCTGTAAACGACACATCGTCAACCACGGAAGAAATTTCCGTGGTCAAATAGAGAGTACGCCGCGGCGTCCCACGGCGGGACAACGGCAGACTGGTTTTTCAACCATGCTTTATGATTTCTGTTGTCTAAACTTGAATTTCAACCATGAATTTCGACATCCATGGTTGAATCTGTGTGGTCTAATAAACAATTTGTAGTAGTGATACAAGCTACGGTAGCTGACTAAACCACTGAAGTTTAGTACATAGTAGTTACCTATGAACTACTATGGGTTCGTCCGTCCTCAATCAACGAAACGATTGAGTTGACATTTTTCGAGATTGCGTACATTTTATCACGAGCTTAATCAAGAAAGATGATTGCTTGTGATTTATATCTGATTGGAGAAGATTGTGGTCAAGTTATGGAAGAATGGAAGATATATATGGAAGAAGAAAAAAAAAAGTATTTTGTTTTCTCTGTAATTGATTATGTGATTTATCGCCTTTGAGCTCTATAATCAATTATACTTATTTGAGTAATTTGTTTGGTTATTTGCAGTGGCATTGAAGCTGGTATTTCCCAGTTTAAAATATGCACTTACCGACTTTACACCAGTGTTTTTATATTGAAATTTACGGGAGATTTATCCTCTCCATCCGAGGAATGTTAACCTTTGTTATGTCTTATTTTATGGGCAGAAAAAAAAAGCTATAGAATAAATTAATGGATGTTGTATAGTATTGCTTTAGTAAAATACTAAATAATCATAATCAAAAGTGAAATGTTTCATTTAGTTTATGTTTTAATCGATTGACATGATGAGAAATTATTATTAATATATATTTTTAATGAGGTAGCATTATTAGTTAAGATTACATGTACTCGCATTACAAGATATATTTTCACTGTAAGAACCGGCACTATCGACCGCAAGCACTATCGACCAAGATTACATATATAATTTCTACGTCTCAATGGATTGAGCCAGACCTCTCGAAGAGTCTTATTATAGTTGATTTACCACTACCCAATCAAGCTTAGCAAACTTGGTTAAATTATTATTAATATTTCCAAAGACCATATTTGAATTTTGGTTTCTAAAAGGCAAAAATACCCAAGGAGACTAAAAATGTAGCGTCGTAGAACCATGTTAAAAAAATCGTGGCAATAGTACCTAAGTTCCACTTTTCTGAAAATTTTAGAATTTCGTTCATGTGACGTTAGTTCCGCTAACTTGTATTTTTGGCATAACTTACTCATTTTTTATTAGAATTTTATAAATAACTTATCGTTGGAAAGCTAAGAAATAGATCTACAACTTTGTAGATTTACTTTTTATTATAAAAGCCTGTCAAGTATCTGAAAATTAACTCGCTGCCAAAAATACGAAAGTTGTGCAATTTTTATCCGAATTCGGCGTTGCTAACTCCGAAGTCAGCGTTTTGCTATGAAAGAGAATGATAAATTTTAAAAAATGATATCTGGCGAAGAAGTTAACGGAACTATCGTCAACATGGATGAAATTCTAAAAAAATTCCAAAAAGTAAAACTTGGGTACTATTGCCACGATTTTTTTAACTTGACTCTATGCTGCTACATTTCTAAACTAATTGGGTACTTTTGCCTCTAATAACTCTTTAATTTTGCTTTTTTTTTTTATTATTTGTAATTTTGTTAAGCATAAGCGACGAAAATAGTCGCAATTCGTACAAAGACAGTTTCTTAAAAAGAGAGATTCTGGGACACGATCACTCAGTTGCTCCACATTACACGAAAATGAGTCTATCGAAATTCGAAATGAACATTGATTGTTTAATTTACGTGATAGAAGATTATGTTATATCTTCATTTTTGTTAAATTTGTTTTGAGAATTTTGTTTATATTAGACGTGTTGATGCAGAAAAATGCTTCAAACATTCAGCGGCCCAATAGCTCGTGGTGGGCCGGGCCCAATGTCGTCTCGTTGATTTTTGTGACTTTAGGGTTTGGGCTACGGACTTTTGAGTCGAACGGACCTTCCTCTGACTCGATGACCAGAAATCTGTGGTAAACTCCACTACCTGTTGCTAATAGGGCCAGGACTTGGCCTGGCCCGGATTACAGGTTCGGGACACCAAAAATGGATTCTTGACCACTGCGTAGGGGGAGTCACGGTATCGACTCTCCAGTGAACCCTGGTTGATCAGACCCTCAACCGGCGTCACGGGGACAGATCCGGGTCCTCGGGCTATCCGCGTAATCTGTATATCTGCCGGAGATACAAGAATACTGGACAGAACGAGCAACTCACGGACCTAGAACCTTGGCAAGGAGGGTCTTAGATCGTGCCAGAATCTTCTCCAGAACTTCCGCTCAAATGTGATTTCTCTCTCTCGGAACCTGAACAAAACAACACCCGAGATCAGGGAGAAACGGGGGGGTACCCCCTGATTCACCTCCGACGCTCAACATTAGAGTGATATTTGAGGGTAGGCGAGTTATAGAGGGTGTAGAGAGAGTTTAGGGCGAGTTCTCGGTGTGAGAATCGAGTTACGGTTAAGTGAAAACCGAGCTTCTATTTATAAGAGAATTTGGGAATTCAAACGCAATTATCTTTTGATTCGGGAGGCCCCTGGTGCAAAATTATATACTTTTTCGCATCCTCAGGACGTGACCAATCCAACGCCGCAAAAATCACGTCGATCGGAGCAGCGACGCGCCCACACGCGTGGGGAGAAGGCGGCGGGTTGCATGGAAACCTTGCCCTCCAAGGCGATGACGTCAACGTGACTCATGAGGCTGACGTCAGCCCTTTCCCTCGCCCATCAGATGGCCAACACGTGGAGGAACAGGGTTTTGACCCTTGGAGGGCCTGCAGGGGTGCTGCCACGTGGCGGCTGACCTTTGGGGGCCTGTGGGACCCGCCCGGGTGTTTCCCGGCGTGTCCCGGAGGTCCCGGGTGTTTCCCAAGGCCGTTTTTTACAAATTTTATATCGATTTTGGATATTTTGATATTTTTGGGATCACCTGGACCCTTTGTTTTTCAAAAACGGGCTTCCGGTGAATATTTTGAGGCATAAATTGATTGTAATATTAATTAATTAATAAAAGAAAAATTAATTTTAATAATAATTTTTCCTTTTTTAATTAATATTAAATCAATTGTGCAAAATACCCGTAACAAGACGTTTGCTACCTTCTTTTTTTTTCTGTTGTTCATGAGTTATTAAACTGTCCATTATGTAATACGCCAAAATTTATTTGAAAATTAAATATACCCAAAAAAGAAAAACACGAAAATGTTCACATTTGAGATGTGTATGACGATTGTTTTTCTTTGACAAATTAACCTCCCGGATTAATTTTTGTATAACTCACAAAGCATGGGCCATAAATGTAAGTTTGAAAATTTGAATGTGCTTTTATCATTTAAACCAAGGTTCTAAATATCGACATCGATATCGTTTCGCACTCTCCATTTTACGGATATATTGCTTGCCGACAGGCATGCTGACGGATAAAAAGGAAGAAATAGATATATCGCTTGCCGATAATACCGCATAAATTTCATGGATATATCGCTTGCCGATCGAAATAGCGACGGATATTCCGGAAAAATATTTTTAGTATTTCAATCATATTTTTATATAGTTTCTAAATTACCTATTTAATAAATATGACACATAGTTATAGCCTAGAAAACACACTCATAAATCATAACATAGCACAAATATACAACATAAAAGTCATAACTTATAACATAATGTCGACATAACATAAAATAAGTTAGCCATCATAATAAAGTCATAGAGTACGAACATAAATACAAACATAGAGTACGAAGTACGAACATAAATATGAAGCATGGTTCTAAATACCGATATCGATGTCGTTTCGCACTCTTCATTTTACGGATATATTGCTTGCCGTTCTGCGAATATCGTTTCGCATTTATCATTTTATGGGCACGTCGTGGATATATCGAGGACATATCTGAATATTTAAAACCATGATTTAAACTAGTCGAATGGCACCGCGCTTCACGCGGTGGGTAGAAAATATCGAACAAATTTAATTAACTTTATCTCTGTGTTTTTAATTGAAAGGTATACATGAAAATATAAATCAATTATTGCTCAACTTCCTTCTCAATGAGAAATATATCATATTTTTAAAAATATTTTTTGTTAAGTTGTAGCAACTTTATGACATTCAATGAAAAAAAATTTGAAAATTCTATAAAAACTAAAAATCTCAATGACTTGATCTTATAAAGCCATTTTTTTTTATTCAAAATTCTAAAAAATTAGCATTTGAGCACATGTCTATATAATAGAAACTTTGAATAAAAATTAAAAAGTGACATGTTAAAAATAAAACATAAGAAGAAGAAAAAAATGTATAAAAATAAAAAGTTTCTATTAAACTTCTAAATTGTGTATTGCTATTAATTGTATACATTAATTTTATGATGAAATGTTTTATGTATTTGTATGACATGATAAAAATAAAACATAATAATAAAAAAAAAAAAGTATGAAAATAAAAAGTTGCTATCAAGGTTCTAAAGTGTGTAGTGCTATTAATATGAGTTAATAACCCAATTAGGTTTTAAATGCAATTATGTATGAATTTGATATATATATATTTAAATTTAATTCAAAATTCTAGAAAAATAGCATTTGAAGATGCCATTATAAAAAATTTGAAGATGTCATTATAAAAAATTTGTTGAGATCTTTTATATATATATAGATTAGCTTTTGTTTTTAATAAAATTATTATCTCTACACAATAATGTGTTATATTTGTCAAGCAAGTATCATTGATCAAATTTATTTTATTTGTTTATTTTCTTCTCTTTATATAAATTGGATTTTGTTGTTTACCGATTTTGCTAAGTCGCCGTAGACTTTTTATAAATAATATTTTTTAATGAGTAATTGTGTAAATACAGTATAGAATAATTTTAGTATAAAGTTAAGATTGGAATAAAAATACAAGTGTTACTGTATTTTAAACTAAAATGTATTGGATCATTATATACGAAGTTACACGTTAAGAGTTTCCGTAATACACAATTGACTATATACGTGTATTTTTTTATCAATATTTTTTGTCTATATTTAACTACCGCGCAAAGCGCAGTTTTACCGCTAGTAAGTAATTTAATATCTGGGTCTTCACAGTGGCAGAAAGCCGAGCTGCGAGCCCGGGCTTCGTCACGACAGTGCATCCCCAGCAGACCCACTGCTGCCCCCCGTGGGAGTCCGGGCCGTGTCTCAGTCCCAGTGTGGCTGATCATCCGAAAAGACCAGCTAGCATGCCGCAACTTTGGCCAGCACGAGTCCCGGCACATGTGATGATTTTTTGAAATTTGATACAAGATAAATTAATTATCCAATCATCAATTATGGATATTATAGACAATTTGACTTTTGACACTCACCAAAGTGTAGAAAAAACATATTAGGTAATGAAATAAATGACAAATATTTTCAAGCTTAATAATTCCATTATACAGCCTTGAAAAGCATTTTTCTTCCCCTGCTAAGAAAAAAAGGCAGACATTTTTATTCCCTTCAAAGAAATTTCAAAAAACTCTGCAGATACTATGGTCCGTCAGTTGCAGGCCGGATTATCGCCCCAGAAATTACGATGACTGTTGAGCGCGTTTCGTACACTCAACAATCACAGGAGGTCTCCCTTCTGTTTTTAGATAAGAGATTCGGTTTTTCTCATTTTACAATTAAAGAAGCTTAAGAACAGTTTTATGGGTGAAATATTCTTATCTATTTTTTGAATCCTCTTTCCTCCAAAAAAATCCCCTTTCCCCTATATAAGCTAAATTCTCCCACTTTTCTCGGAGTCCCATCAGCCCATTTTCCCATGTCTCTGACAAAAAGTCTGACTCATCTCTTATCACGTGTTCCGAGCCTGCTGGGTTACCTTCGAGGTGGTAGCATTAAATGCCCATCCTGTCGAAGCTCCCAAGCATTGAATGCCCATCCTATCAGTCATTGTCGGTACAGTCGGTTCTTCTTATCTCGTCAGAGTCGTATCTATTCTCTCTGTCAGGTCTTGGGGTCGTCGGTTTTCGGCGTTGTCGACTTCGGGTGTTGTCGACTTCGGGCGTCGTCGACTTCGGGCGTCGTCGACTTCGGGTGTCGTCGACTTCGGGTGTCGTCGACTTCGGGTGTCGTCGACTTCGGGTGTCGTCGACTTCGGGTGTTGTCGACTTCGGGTGTCGTCGACTTCGAACATCGTCGATCCCCTTTAAAAAGGGGGCGGGGGGCGACTCTTCCTAGTGTTAAGAGGGGTCCGACCGAATCCGACCTTAACAGTTAGTCCCCCATTTTATCCGGTGTTTGGCACTGGGTGAAATGAGAAGCAGGGGCCGTTCTTGATTTTGGGTCTCGTCGATTTTAGCCGCCGTCGGCTCGGGAAATGGGTGATTCGTGATGTCGTCGATCCGTGGCATCGTCGCTTCTGGGAATCGTTTCACCTTCCTGACAATCTCTGACGTTGGGGCCCACTAGTATATGCAGCATAGGCTACGCTCGTCTTGGGCAGGTGAAGCGTCTCTTCTTATTAAAGGGTACTGTACGCACTCGAGTACTTTCGGGATACGCAACGGTTCTTTCATCATGGCCGTCGCTTTTCATACCTCCCCGCCTCAAGGCCGTTGGATCAACTCGCGCCTCTTCGCCTACCCCTATCTTGGGCGCCTTATAATGATTCCTTTCGCCATTTTCTTCCTCATTTGCTCTTCTCTGTTCTTCGAATCCTAAACCAGTATGTGTCTCTCTAATCTTCCCGGTTTCCTTTTCACTATCTCGATCACTACTCGCCTTTCCAATCACACCATGGCGGCGCCAGGGACAGACTTTTTGACCAAGTCTCCTCCCTCCACTCTGAAGGCGGAGGCTTTCGCGCTCCTGAAACGCAAGTATTTCTCGTGCGAGAATGTTTACGCCAGACTTCTGGTCTCCGGCGAGTTGGCCGACAAACCCCCGGAGGGTTGTATTTGCCTTTACGAGGCCTTCTTCTGGCACGTTGGCCTCCATCTTCCGATGCCCAACGTCATGCTCGCCTTTCTCAACACCTTCAAGCTACCGATTACTCAGGTGGGGCCCAACGTCCTTCGCCTCCTCCTGAGCACCTTAGTCATTGCTCGCAAGGAAGGGGTGGAACTTTCTTTGGAGGACCTTATGTGCCTCTACAACGTCACTCGAAATCCTCACAACCTCGGCAGGTTCATGTTGACGCATCGGCATCGGGAGCATGTTGTGTTGAACACGCCGAGTAAGGAACATTCGTGGGAGCACAAGTACTTCTTCATCCGGGTCAGTGTCCGTACCTTCGGCCCCCATCACGCTGACCTCCCCCGGGAGTGGGTTACTGACGTACCGAAGTTCTCGGCCTGGAGCGACGACGAACGCTTCCAGAAGTTGCGCTGAGCCCTCCTGGCCAATCCCAAGCGGGATTGGACCAATGATTTCACCGAGGGCAGGATTCTTCGGTCCGGTGTCTTTCAGGAGGCGATGATCCTTGGTCCTCCCCCGGCGTCACTCCTTCCGACGGGTTTCTCCCGCGTGGTTGTGCCCAAGGATCCGTCCGTGGCGAAACCCATAGCGCCGAAGAAAAAGAAGAAGCCCAGGGTGGACTTCGTTGATCTCCCTGTCGACGAGGACTCCTCTCCGGTACGAACATCTTCGGAGAAACGGCCGGCCGAGGGGTCGGCCGAGGCCCCTTCTTCGAAAAGGAGCAAAACCGCTCCCCTCCCGGCAATGTCCTCCAGCGTCGACTCGTCTCTGGCGAATGCTCCCTTGATGGCCCGCCAGAGCGACGAAGCAGATTCTGTCCCTGCTCGGAGAGAGAGGGCCGACTTTGTCGATTCTCCCATCTTGGTCGCCGCTCGGCCGAAGGTACCCTCGCCTTCGGCCTTAGACGAAACTCCCGAGCTTCGTTCCCGGCCTTCTCTGACCGAGTCTCGGGCTCTCGAGGCGCGAGACGTACCCGTTCGAGGGGGGGAGGTCGACGCTAATGTCCTTTCCCCGACGCCCTCTCCGACACGGGAGAAGGTCCCCCCGACGTCGACCAGTGGGCCTTCTTCCCTTCCGGCCCCTCTGCTTGCGTCCGCCCCCACCACTGCCGCTCCCCCTTCCGTCGACGGGATCGGGGGGAGCGACCTGCCGACGAAGTCGCCCATCGATGATATCGTCGTCCTTTCTCTGGACGCATCGGTCGAAGCTCCTGCTTCCGAAGTCCCGGTGGCTGAATCGGCCTTTGCTGCGCCGGCCGCTACAGAAACCGCGCCGGTTCCTTTGGGTGCTCCGACTCTCCCGTCAAGGTCCCGATCTCCCTCTTCTTCGTCGTTTTCTTCTGTTCCTCCTTTGTCGCCTCTACGCGAGAAGGCAACCTCCTCTCGCGTCCCGGCCCGCCTTCCTCCTACTCCTTCCGGCAATTCGACCCTGGAGGACTGGGAAAGGTACTCGATCGCCGTCTGCAATGGTTTGACCATGGGGTCTTCGGATGCCCATTCCGACCCTGATCCCTTCGACGAGTTTCTGGGCTATCCTGCTTTCGTTGGGAGCGTTCTCTAGAGCGTCGCCCGTGCGAACGACATGCTTGCCTCTGCGCTCAAGGCCGAGCGAGAGGTCGAGAAGGAGAGAGGCGAGCTTGAGGGTAAGCTTGTCGTAGCCGGGCGTTTGTCTGAGTTCGCCCTCTTCAACGAGCGGAAAGCTCGTGAGGAAGTCGACGAGCTGCATGCCTGGTTGAAGGCGGCGACAGCCAAAGTGGGGGAGATGAACTCCAAACTCGATGCCACTGAGGCTAAGCTCAAGGAGCAGGAGCGACTCGTCACCGTCGGGGAGGACCAGCTCGCCGAGGAGCGAGAGCGCTATCGCTTAGTCGAGGAAAAACTCGGGGGGTCTCTACGAGCCACGTCCGACCGTCTAGCTTGTGCCGCTAAAGCCGTGGGATTACCGCCATCCGAAGAGGATCACCTCGTGTTTCGGGTTAAAGAGCTCGTTCACCAGCTTGGGCAGGTTCAGTCCGCTCTCAATACCGTCACCGAGGAGCGGGATTCGGCGGAGGCGGAGATAATCGAGGAGAAGCATGGTCGTTTCAGCCTGTTTCAAAGTGCTTTGGTAAAGCTCGGATACCTGTGGGAGAGGTTTGAGGCTCTTGATGAGTCCATCGATACCCATCGCCTCCTTGCCGATTGCCGGGCCAACATTCTCCTGGTCGAGGGCCTTCCTGCCGAGGCGACGGTAGGGGACCTTAGAGCCTGACTCCCCCGGTGGTACGCTCTCCGTGAGAAGTATACTGCCGAGGTGCAAGAACTGGAGCGGAGAGCTACCGAGGACCCCAACTCCCCTCCTTTATCCTCCAATGACCCTCTAAGTCTCGACGATCGGCGATTGGCGATGCTGGATTCGGGCGACGTCTCTCTTGCTTACGCACTGCAAGGCGAGTATGGCTCCAACCTCGTTCTCCATTCGACTGCGCTTCAGGAGCGCCGAGCGCTAGAGTCGGCTCTGGATCGGGCCGAGCTCGCCCCGGCTGAGGATCGGACCGGGGCTGTCCCGATCGATGGGCGAGGGTCCCTACCGGCCTCGGGCTCGGAGCAGATTGAGCCTATTTTGGCCGAGGAGCGGGAGGCGTTGCCTGCACCGGTTGAGGATCGAGGGGCTTTGTCTGCTTCGGCCCCGGAGCGGGCCCAGCCTTCTCAGATTGAGGGACGACGGACACCCGACTCTTCCCAAGGCGTTGTCCGAGACATGGTAGAGGCCGTTGATCCTGCTATATAGGATTTTGGGCATTGACCCCTTATATGTAACTTCGTCCGGCGCCCCTTTGATTGAATGAACATAATAATTTTTGTTATATTTTTTTTTTTGCCTATTCTATTTTGCTTGCTTTATCAACTTTCCCTTCGCAGGGCGGATGCGGGTTCGTTGTCGACGTCCCTTTGATGCCTTCTCTTCGTATGCGAGAATGGTTTCCGGATCAAGTTCCAGAGCATTTAGCTTTCATAGTGGTTTTTGTGGATGATATTATTCGTCGGCTTCGTCGGGCCAACCGCCGTCGACGCCGCGGGTGATGTTGTGGATGTCTTCGTCCTTCGGAGGTCGACTGGACTTGTAACCTTGTAGCAATTTCTCGGTTGAAAAGAAAAAATGAACTTGAATATTTGGATATTTGCACATATCCCCCCCCCCCTTTTTCTGGTAAATGTACTCGTAAATGTACTGGTAAATGTACTCGATGATCAAATTCGAATATTATAAGCACAGTCATACTCCCTTCCTCATCTGTCTTGTCATCGTCTCCCCCGCGACGGAGCAGGGTCGTTAGTTTTTAGGCATCGTGCCTCGGTATTGCGCCGGTAGTTTTTAGGCATTGCGCCAGTAGCTTTAAGGCATCGCTCCTCGGCATTGCGCCGGTAGTTTTTAGGCATCACGCTTCGGCATTGCGCCGGTAATTGTGGGGGGTGCTGGGCTTGCCGGGGCCTCCGGTTAGTTTCCAGCATTCCCTCGTGGCATTGCGCCGCTTATTATAGGCATCACGCCTCGGCATTGCGCCGGAGATTTTTAGGCATCGCACCTCGGCACTGCGCCGGTGATTTGTAGGCATCGCGCATCAGCCTTGCGCCGGTAGTTTTTTTATTTATTTTTTACAGTCTAATGATCGACCAAAATTGTTTCATTCATATGCGAAACTAGTTTACAAGATTTGACCGCTGGTCTACATATTTGGTCGTCGCCATTATTGGTAGTATTTCTTCAAATGCTTTACGTTCCAGCTGCATATTACCTTTTTGCCCTTGGAGTCCACAAGCTCGTAGACGCCTGGTTTGACGATCTTTGTGACCGTGTATGGTCCCTCCCAGCTTTGACTAAGTTTGCCTGCGTTGATCTCTGCTGTATTCTGGAAGATTCGTTGGAGGATCAGCTCCCCTTCTCGGAATCGTTGTGGCCGAACCATCTTGTTGTAGTGTCTGGTGATGATGTTTTGGTAATTGGCGACGTGCGCACTTGCTTGTTCTCGCCTCTCGTCTGTGAGCATAAGCTTGACTTAGTCCGTCACACAGAGGAAGTCAGCCCGGGTACCGGCCAGAACCAAGGACGGATAGGAGTTCAGCCCAGCTCGGGTGAACACGAGCAAAATGTCCGGATAGAAGGCAAGCCCGGCCAGAGGCAGACGAGCAGGCCAGCTCGGGGACAGAGAAGCTGTCCGGGCAGGAAAGGGAAAGTCAGCAACTACCCAGCAAGGAAAGCGCGTAGCTTGAGGAGCAAGCAAAGATCAAGTCAAAGATTTGATAGGATTATTTAGGGTAGTTTCCTGATTTAGTGCGATTTGGTTAGCTAGGGTTTCGCCTATGTGAGGCTATAAATATACCTAGCATGTACACTTTGTAAAGAGTTGAGTCCATTAGAATTTCGAGTTTATCTCCTTGTATTTTGCCTTCGATTATTAATCAAGAGAAATTCTTCTCCCAAGATTTTGTGTCCTTTATTTTCCTGTTCGATTCCTTTGGTGTTATTCGTGTTCTTTGCAGATCCGTGAATTGGGATCCAACAAGTGGTATCAGAGCTTCAATCGAAGAACATGTCTTCATCATCAGAGTCACCAATCGACGGAGCTCTGGTCGCGCAGAAACCAGAGACCAGAGAAGGCACAGTTACACTCCATTACCCCATGCTCACGAAGAGCAATTACGCCGTGTGGGCGTTGAAGATGAGGGTGAATCTGCAGGCGCAGGGAGTATGAGAGGCCGTAGAGAACGGCGGTGTCAAAGGGCGCAAGGAAAGAATGGCTCTAGCCGCAATCTACCAAGCAATTCCGGAAGATGTTCTTCTCATGCTCGCCGAGAAGGATTCCGCGAAGGAAGCATGGAAAACTCTTCAGACCATGCACATGGGCGCAGATCGCGTCAAGGAGGCAAAGGTGCAGACCTTGAAGAGTGAGTTCGAGGTTATGAGGATGAGGGAGAGCGAGTCGATCGACGACTTCGCTATGCGGCTCACGTCCATTGTGACCAACATACGCTCGCTGGGAGACAAGGTGGAGGAGACCACCGTCGTCAAGAAGTTTCTCCGAGCAGTGCCTCACAGGTACATGCAGATCGTGACATCGATCGAGCAGTTCGGCGATCTCAAGACCATGTCGGTCGAGGAGGTTGTTGGTCGTCTCAAGGCCCACGAAGAGAGACTTCGGGGTTACGGTGACAAAGACGAGGAGAAGAACCTCCTGCTCACGAATGAAGAGTGGACGGCCAGACAGCGGAAAACCGGGGGAGCCGAGTTTTCTTCATATTCCTCAGGTCGGAGTAGCTTTGGTGGAGCAGTCCGAGGACGCGGACAAGGTCGTGGACGAGGTCGAGGTCGGGACATGCGAGGTCGCGGCAGTGGATCTACCAGTCAGGAAGGCACGACCAGGAGAGACAAAAGCACATTGAAGTGATACAATTGTCAGAAGCTTGGGCACTTTGCATCTGAGTGCCGAAGCAGGAACCAGGGCGAAGAGGCGAATCTAGCAAGATTCCCAGACGATCAGCACCAGCCGGCATTGTTGTTTGCCGAACAGGAAACACACCTGGACGAACAGAATGGCAAGTGTGACGCCAAGGCTCGGGCAGAAGTGATCAGTGTTCCGATCAGCCCAGAGGCCGAGCAGACCTGTCCGGAGGAGACCAGCGAGAAGGTTTTCCTCATCGAGGATAAGGTTATTGCAAACCTCCTCGTAGACGGAGAGAAGAAGGTCAGTACCGACATATGGTACTTAGACAACGGAGCTAGCAACCACATGACTGGGGACCGAGCTAAGTTTGAAGAGCTCGATGAGAAGATCACGGGCAGCGTGAAATTCGGCGATGGATCAGTCGTAGAGATCAGAGGCAGAGGGTCGATCCTGTTCGAGTGCAAGAATGGCGACCAGCGTCTGATGACCCAGGTGTATCTCATCCCGAAGTTGAAGAGCAACATCATCAGTCTAGGACAGATGACTGAGATCGGGAACACGGTGTTGCTGCAAGGGTCCTACCTGAAGATGTGGACCAAAGAAGGAGAGCTGTTGATGAAGGTGGAGCGAACACCCAACAGACTCTACAAGATTCTCCTGAAGACGTGTCAGCCCGTCTGTCTTATGGCATCAATGGCAGACCCGGCTTGGCTATGGCACGCGCTAAAGATGATTGGCGAGAAGAAGATGGCCTTCGGGGTTCCCAAGATAGAACACCCCGACCAGCTATGTGAGTGTTGCATGATCGCGAAGCAGGCGAGGATACCGTTTCCGATCAAGGCCAAATTCCGAGCAGAGAGACCCCTACAGTTGGTGCATGCAGACCTATGTGGTCCAGTCACCCCAGCAACATTGGCAGGTAACAAGTACTTTCTTTTACTTTTTGATGATTACAGTCGCTGGATGTGGGTTTATATGCTTAAGGAGAAAAGTGGAGCCTTTGAAGTCTTCACGAAGTTCAAGAAGATCGTGGAGAATGGCTCGGTGCACAGATTAAAGGTCTTGCGTACAGACCGAGGAGGAGAATTCACCTCCCAGCAGTTCGGAGAGTTCTGCGACCAGGAAGGAGTTCAACGTCACCTGTCCGCACCCCACACGCCCCAGCAAAATGGCGTAGTGGAAAGACGAAACCGAACTGTAATGAACACAGCCAGGAGCTTGCTCAAGAGCATGCAAGTTCCAGCCCGGTTTTGGGCAGAAGCAGTAAGACATGCAGTCTACCTGCTTAATCGTTTGCCGACCAAAGCGCTAGGAGAGCGTACTCCCTACCAGGCGTGGAAAGGGAAGAAACCCCACTTAGACCATTTGAAAGTGTTCGGATGCACCGCACACGTGAAGATTGCGGGCCCACATCTCAAGAAGCTGGACGACCGGAGTCAGAAGATGGTGTACCTTGGTGTTGAAGAAGGAAGCAAGGCACACAGACTCTACGATCCACGACGCGGCAGACTCCAAGTGAGCAGAGATGCTGTGTTCGAAGAGGAGATGAAATGGGATTGGCGCGACGAGAAGGGAGAACCCGAGCAGAACTCAGTGGAGTTCATTGTCGAAGACAACCAGGATGTTGCCGAGCAGGAGCAGCCCGGAACACCCAGCTCGGGAACAGTTTTGCCGAGCATGAGTGAATCCAGCCCGGACGAGACCCCGGATACACCCAGGACACCAAGTCCGAGCAGGACAAGCCCGTCCAACTCAAGAAATTCCTCCATAAAAGACGGACCAAGAGGATTCCGACCTCTAGCAGACGTCTATGATCAAACTCAAGTAGTGGAGATGAGCCTGGAGGAACTTTCTTTGTTGTGTGCAGAAGAGCCAGCCAGCTACCAGGAGGCAGCAGCCGAGCAGGAGTGGCAGGAAGCAATGAAGAAGGAGATGGAGTCAATTGAGAAAAACAGAACATGGGAGTTAACCGACCTTCCAAAAGGTCACAAGCCCATCGGCCTGAAGTAGGTGTATAAGCTGAAGGACACTGAGGGGAATGTTCTTAAGCACAAGGCAACGCTGGTAGCCAAAGGCTACGTGCAGAGGAAAGGCATAGACTTTGAGGAAGTCTTTGCTCCAGTAGCTAGACTGGATACGATCAGACTCATCCTAGCCCTAGCAGCTCATCGAGGTTGGGAAATTCACCATCTGGATGTCAAATCGGCATTCCTAAACGGTGACCTCGAAGAAGAAGTGTACGTCAAGCAACCAGAGGGGTTCGGCGTCACGGGCAAGGAGCAGAAGGTGTACAAGTTATCCAAGGCCCTGTACGGGTTGAAACAAGCGCCAAGAGCGTGGAACATCCGCCTTGATAAGAGCTTGGAGAATCTTGGATTCACAAAGTGTCTGAGCGAGCAGGCAGTCTACACCAGGAGTACCAGGCAGGAAACTCTGATCGTCGGAGTGTATGTGGACGACCTGATAGTCACTGGATCCAGCGCAGGAGGCGTAGAAGGATTCAAGCAGCAGATGATGGCCGAATTCGAGATGAGTGACCTCGGATTACTTTCGTACTACCTTGGTCTCGAGGTGGAACAGGAGAAGGACTGCATTACGCTGAAGCAGTCGGCCTACGCGAAGAAGATCCTTAAACAGTTCGAGATGGCGGACTGTAACTCGAGCAAGTACCCTATGGAGGCGAAGCTGCAGCTCGGGAAGGATGCTGAAGGGAGAAGAGTGGATCCCACGGAGTACAGACGCGTGATCGGGTGCCTAAGGTACCTCACCCACACCCGACCAGACATGTCACACGCAGTCGGGATAGTCAGTCGATACATGGAGAAGCCCACGAGTGCACACCAGCAGGCGGTGAAGCACATCTTGCGTTACGTGAAGGGCACGACGGACTACGGGATCCAGTACAACCGAGGAAGTGGAGCAAAAGTACTAGTCGGCTTTACGGACAGTGATTTGGCTGGTGACATTGACGATAGAAAGAGTACCGGAGGGATGGCATTTTATCTCAACGGGAATCTAATCACCTGGCAGTCCCAGAAGCAGCAGACAGTAGCTTTATCCTCATGCGAAGCAGAGTTCATGGCGGCTACCGCAGCAGCATGTCAAGCTATGTGGTTGAAGGGGCTACTTAGTGAAGTGACCGGATCCGAGCAGAGACCAGCTACTCTCTACGTGGACAACAAGTCTGCAATTGCGTTGATGAAGAATCCAGTGTTCCATGGACGGAGCAAACACATTGACACGAAATTTCACTACATTCGTGAATGTGTGGAAAAGCGAGAGATTATCGTGGAGTTCGTCAACACGAGGGAGCAACGGGCAGACATCCTTACCAAGGCTCTAGGGAGAGTCAAGTTCAAGGAGATGAGAGAACTGCTCGGAGTGAAGAGAGTAGAAGCAAGTCAAGCTTACGGGGGAGAATGTGAGCATAAGCTTGGCTTAGTCCGTCACACAGAGGAAGTCAGCCCGGGTACCGGCCAGAACCAAGGACGGATAGGAGTTCAGCCCAGCTCAGGTGAACACGAGCAAAACGTCCGGATAGAAGGCAAGCCCGGCCAGAGGCAGACGAGCAGGCCAGCTCGGGGATAGAGAAGCTGTCCGGGCAGGAAAGGGAAAGTCAGCAACTACCCAGCAAGGAAAGCGCGTAGCTTGAGGAGCAAGCAAAGATCAAGTCAAAGATTTGATAGGATTATTTAGGGTAGTTTCCTGATTTAGTGCGATTTGGTTAGCTAGGGTTTCGCCTATGTGAGGCTATAAATATACCTAGCATGTACACTTTCTAAAGAGTTGAGTCCATTAGAATTTCGAGTTTATCTCCTTGTATTTTGCCTTCGATTATTAATCAAGAGAAATTCTTCTCCCAAGATTTTGTGTCCTTTATTTTCCTGTTCGATTCCTTTGGTGTTATTCGTGTTCTTTGCAGATCCGTGAATTGGGATCCAACATCGTCGATGTGGTCAAAGTGGTGTCGCAGGTTTTCACCGTTGCCTTCCTCGTCGTGCGGGGCTGTTACTCGTCAGAGGCTTAGGATTCCCGCCTCGGCCGGGGTCATCGCTTCGACGCCGAATGCCAGGACGAACGGGGATTCCCCTGTCGTGGAGTGAGGCGTAGTCCTGTATGCCCATAGCACTCCTGGCAGCTCCTCTGCCTACAATCCTTTCTTCTCGTCGAGCCTTTTCTTGATGGCATCGACGATCGCTCTGTTGACTGCTTCGGCGTTCCCGTTACCCTGCGGGTACCGGGGCATCGACGTGTTTAGCTTGACCCTCCATCTCTTGCAGAAGTTTTGGAAACGCTTGGAGATGAACTGCGACCCGTTATCGGCGATGATCTCCCTTGGTAACCCAAACCGGGTGAAGACATTCCTCCAGACATAGCTCTCGACGTCGACATCCCTGATGTTAGCATAGGATTCGACTTCTGTCCATTTAGTGAAGAAATCTGTGACTACCAGCATGAAGCATTTCTGCCTTTTCCCGATAGGCATTGGCCCGACGATGTCCATCGACCATTTCATGAATGGGTACGGGATGGAGATCGTCGAGAGCTCTTCCACGGGGCAGTTGATTGAGGGGATCGGCGTTGGCATTTGTCGCACCGCCGGGCGTGGCTATTGCAATCGTCGACCATGGTTTACCAAAAGAAGCCTTGCCTCTTAATTTTCCTTAGGAGGGACCGACCTCCGGAATGGTTCCCGCATTCCCCCCGTGGACTTCCCGCATCACGTGTTCCGCTTCACTCCTCCCGAGGCACCTTAAGTAGGGCCCGACGAAGCTACGCCTGTATAATTTTTGTTGTAGTATGACGTATCGCGAGCTCCTCATCGTGACTTTTCGGGCCTCCTGTCGGCCGTCTGGTACGGCTCCGTTGAGGATGTATCTGATGAGTGGTGTTCGCCAGTCGTTTCCGTCGTCGTCGCTGATTATGTCGCTTTCTTCCGTGGCCTCTTCCTGGTCTTCGCTGTCGATGGTCAGTATCCCCGCGCCGCTTAATGGCTCGTCGACTTTTGCCTTTTTCCTCTCGGGGTCATCGACTCTTGGGATGCTGGGTCTCTCGATCGTCTCTACTAAGATTGTTCGCGGCGTTCCTGCTTCCGTCGTCGATCCTAATCCGGCGAGTGCATCGGCGAAAGTATTGTCCCCGCTCGTCACTTGGGTGAGGCTGAAACGCGTGAATTTCCTGGAAAAATCTTTGGCGACCCTGGCGTAGGCTTCCATCCTCTCGTCGTGTCGTTCGTATTCTCCGTTGACCTGGTTTACTATCAGCTGGGAGTCCGAGAATACTTCCAGGTGCTTGACTCCAATGGCCAGGGCCGATTCCATCCCGGCGATGAGTGCCTCGTACTCTGCCTCGTTGTTTGTGGCGCAGAACCCGAGCCGGCAGGCTTTTTCCACGATCCCCCCCATGGGGGAAATCAGTCTAACTCCGATGCCCAAACCTTGTGCCGTCGCGGACCCATCGACGTATAGTTTCCACGTCCCGTCTTCATTGCTGAGTTCTGCTTCGTCGGTGGGGAGCTCAATCAGGAAGTCGTTCAAGACTTGGGATTTGAGGCTCGTGCGGACTCCGTACTCTATGTCGTACGCGCCTAGTCGAATCGACCATTTCGTTAGTCTCCCCGACTGGTTTGGACTGTGGATGATGGCGTGTATTGGTCTCTCGGTCATGACAATGATCGAATGGGCCTGGAAGTGGTGTCGCAACTTTATCGATGCTTCGAAGACGGCCAGAGCTAACCTTTCCGCCTGCGGATATCTCGTCTCGGCATCGAGGAGCTTGCGGCTTATATATGAGACGGGCCTCTGTTCCCCTTTATCCTCTCGGACCAGTACTTCGCTGATGGCCTCGCCTGACACCGCCACATACAGATATAATGGCTCTCCGAGGATTGGCTTCGTCATTATCGGGGGCGACGAGAGGTATTTCTTGAGCTCTTGGAACGCCCTCTCGCAATCTCCGGTCCACTCTAACTTCTTGTTCTTTCTCAAGAGCTGGTAGAAGAGGAGTCCCTTGTCGGTCGAGCGCGAGATAAATCTATTCAAGGTGGCGATCCTTCCGGTCAGCTTTTGGACCTCTCGCTTGTTTCGCGGGGAGGGCATGCCTTGAATCGCGTCGATTTGGTCGGGGTCGGCCTCGATTCCTCTACGTGTGATCAGGTGTCCGAGGAATTTTCCCGACGCTACTCCAAAAGTGCACTTAGCGAGGTTGAGCTTCAGTCCGTGTCGGTTGAGGACCTCGAAGCATTTCTCCAGGTGTTCCACGTGTGCCGCTGCCTTCAAGGTTTTGACCACCATGTCGTCGATGTAGACCTCCATCGTCTCACCGATCTGCTCGCTGAACATTTTAGTCACCAACCTCTGGTAGGTTGCCCCAGCATTCTTCAGTCCGAATGGCATCACTTTGTATAATAGGTTCCCCTTTCGCTAATAAAGGCGGTCTTCTCTTCGTCCTCCGGGTGCATCCTGATCTGGTTGTATCCCGAGTAGGCGTCCATAAAGCTTAGCAGCTCGTACCCGTGGGTTGCCTCGACGAGTCGGTCGATGTGTGGCATGGGGAAGCTGTCTTTGGGACACGCCTTGTTGAGATCAGTGTAGTCCGCACATACCCGCCATTTGCCACTCTTCTTTTTTACGGCGACGGTGTTTGCCAGCCACTCGGGATATTTGACTTCCCTGATGGCCCCTGTCGATAACAACCTATCCACCTCGTCGTTGATTATCCTGTTTCTATCGGGCGCCAGGTTCCTTCTCTTTTGTTTGACTGGTCGATGGCTTGGATCGGTGTTGAGCTGGTGCGCCAAGAATGACAGATCGATCCCCGGCATGTCCTCGTGGGACCATGCGAAAGTTTTCAGGTTCTTCTTCAGGAACCCGATCAGCTGTCGCTTCAAGCCCTGTTCAAGACCTGCCCTTACGCCGACGGTCCGGGTTGGGTCGTCGTCGTCGATGTAGATCTGTTCCACCACTTCCAGGATTGGTCGCCCTATCGCCGTTGCTCGTCCGTCGGTGCAGCTGTCTTGTTCTGCCGCTTCCTCTGCCACCTTACTCCCGTCGCCGCCTTCCTTCCGTTTCGTGACCTCGGGCAGCGACGCTGATTGCTATGCGTGGCTCTTCTTTCGTTGCTCTTCTTCTTGCGCCGTCGATCGGTGGCTCATTAGGTAGCAAGCCCTGTAGGCGTTCATGTTCCCCCTTATCTCTTCCACCCTTCCCCCTCGGCCAGGAAACTTGATGGTTTGGTAGTATGTCGACGGGACGGCTATCATGGAATGTATCCATGGTCGACCAAGGATCATGTTGAAGATCGACGGGCAATCGAGCACCATTAGCGTGGTCATCTTGTTGACGTTCCCCGCGCATATCGGCTGGTCGATCGTTCCAAGGGATGTGGCGACATCGCCATTGAAGCCGGAGACGCTTCGTGGCTTTCCTTGGATTTCGATCCCCTCGATCTCCATTTTCTTTAAGGCGTCATAGTTGTCGACGAGGATTCGGCCAACGTCGCAGTTGCCGACGCCCAGCGACAGGACCAACGCGTCGTCATGCAGGTTGGCGTAAGCTTCATCTTCGACAAAGGCTATCTTTGTTCCGGCCCCGATCATCGCGGTGTCTCCTAGGTCGTGTTCCCTCGCCCTCCTTTGGTGAGCCTTGATGTTGTTGAAGGAGTCGTCGCACAAGTGCGAGCCTCCCATGATCATTTCTATTCTTTTTCTCGCCCTCGGGGGTTCGTCGACGTCGGAGTATTGGCCGGCGTGCTAGGTTGTCGGCCGATCGGTGGTTAGGCTCTTTCGTTGCCGGGTCTGGCCGTTTCCTCCATCCCTCGCCGGCTCCTCCCGTTGGTACTGTCGTCGGGAGTTTCCCCACTGCTCGGGGGGATTCCCTAAATCGATGCCCGGCATCTCTCCTCTCGCATACTTCTCGGCCAGCCTCCTCTTCAGCATGGCACATTCTTCGGTAGAATGTCCCTTGAAGTTGTGGAAGCTACAAAATTTGTTCGGGTCTTTGGGCCACACTTTCCGCTCGTAGCCTCCTTGTCCCCCGCACGGTCTCGCTTCTCATCAACCTGATAGACCGTTCGCTTCGGGGTCTCTCGAGCGCACTGCTGATTGAAGGCTCGTATGTCTTCCTCTCTTCGTCTCGTCTTTGCCGACGGATTGTCTCCTTGGTCCCTGCTCTCCTTCTTTTCTGGCTGTTTTCCCTTGCCTCTCGACTCGTACTTCTTTGCCAGTGCCGACTTCTCCTCCTCCATTTGAATGAATACGGACGCTCTGTGAAGGGCGTCTTCGATCGTCGACGGGCGTGCCTTGATCATTTCTTCCCGAAAAGGGTGCTTTGAACCACAGCGTGTATTTCAGAGCTTGGATGGCGACGCCGTCGTCCAGCCCGGAAACTCAGGCCATGACTTCTTTAAACTTCCCGATGAATTTCCGGAGGGTTTCTCCCTCGTCCTGCTCCAGCAGCCAAAGTTCGGTGATGTTTACCTCGTTTTGTACGTACATTGAGTAGTGGCGCAGGAAGTGGGAGACGAGGTGGTCGAAGCAGCTGACGGAGTTGGGCGGGAGTTTTTCAAACCACTCCAGAGCTGGTCCCTGTAAGCTGTCGACGAACATGTGGCACAAGATGGCCTCCCGCTCCGGTCCTCGCGCGTTTACCCGTCCTGTCGCGATTCGAAAAGCTTTCACGTACGCATTTGGGTCCGTCGTCCCTTTGTACGAGGTAGGTCTGATCTTGGGCATCTCGTCGATTCTAACGCCGCTGATGTGTGGGGAGAAAGGCGTGTGCCTGGACTCCTCGACTAGCCTGTCGATCTCCGGAGCCGCACTCGTCGCCTTGTGCATCTGTGATGTCACGTACCCCATTCTCGACGTTAACTCGAGCAGCGCTCTGTCGACGCGCTCCTGGATCCTCAACTCGATTGCGTCCGCAGTCACGTTGCGTTGGTGCTGCTCCGCTGCCTGGCCCGTAGATGCACAGGCCCCCACTGGCGCCGGCGGCGGTGCTGCACGTCGCGTCTCCGGTTGCGCGGGTCTGCTTTCGTCATTCCCGGCGTCGTACATTCGGGGGATGAAAACAGAGCTCTACTCATACCCAGCCGCGATGCCGCCCGGTCTTCCGTGTCCTTGTCTGGCTCCCCCCCGGTGGCCGACGTTCCTGCGGGTATTGCCTTCTCACCTCAGCGGCCGCGTGGTCCAGGAGGGTGGTGAGCTGCTGATTCCTCGTCACTGCTTCTTCCAGCTGTCGTCGGAGTTCTTCCACAGTGGCTTGACTACTTCCTGCGCTCCTGCCGGTTGCTTATTCTCCCTGAATCTCTGAGCGTTCCATGCCGTTGTTTTCGCTATTGTATACCATTCTTTCGAGCTCCTAATTGCGTGATAAAGAAAAACTGAGCCCCTCGGTGGGCGCCAAACTGTTGAGCGCGTTTCGTACACTCAACAATCACAGTAGGTCTCCCTTCTGTTTTTAGATAAGAGATTCGGTTTTTCTCGTTTTACAATTAAAAGCGCTTAAGAACAGTTTTGTGGGTGAAATATTCTTATCTATTTTTTGAATCCTCTTTCCTCCAAAAAATCCCCTTTCCTTTTTATAGGCTAAATTCTCCCACTTTTCTCGGAGTCCCATCAGCCCATTTTCCCATGTCTCTGACAAAAAGCCTGACTCATCCCTTATCGCGTGTTCCGAGCCTGCTGGGTTACCTTCGAGGTGGTAGCATTAAATGCCCATCCCATCGAAGCTCCCAAGCATTAAATGCCCATCCTATCAGTCGTTGTCGGTACAGTCGGTTCTTCTTATCTCGTCAGAGTCGTATTCATTCTCTCTGTCGGGTCTTGGGGTCGTCGGTTTTGGGCATCGTCGACTTCGGGTGTTGTCGACTTCAGGCGTCGTCGACTTCGGGTGTCGTCGACTTCGGGCGTCGTCGACTTCGGGTGTCGTCGACTTCGAACATCGTCGATCCCCTTCAAAAAAGAGGGAGGCGACTCTTCCTAGTGTTAAGAGGGGTCCGACCGGATCCGACCTTAAGTAATTTAATATCTGGGTCTTCACAGTGGCAGAAAGCCGAGCTGCGAGCCCGGGCTTCGTCACGACAGTGCATCCCCAACAAACCCACTGCTGCTCCCGTGGGAGTCCGGGCCGTGTCTCAGTCCCAGTGTGGCTGATCATCCGAAAAGACCAGCTAGCGTGCCGCAACTTTGGCCAGCTCGAGTCCCGGCACATGTGATGATTTTTTGAAATTTGATACAAGATAAATTAATTATCCAATCATCAATTATGGATATTATAGACAATTTGACTTTTGACACTCACCAAAGTGTAGAAAAAACATATTAGGTAATGAAATAAATGACAAATGATTACAAGCTTAATAATTCCATTATACAGCCTTGAAAAGCATTTTTCTTCCCCTGCTAAGAAAAAAAGGCAGACATTTTTATTCCCTTCAAAGAAATTTCAAAAAACTCTGCAGATACTATGGTCCGTCAGTAATTGCAGGCCGGATTATCGCCCCAGAAATTACGATGACGACTCCATTCTTCTTACGAACTTCTTCGCCTGTTTATTGAAAAACATAATTACATGAATGATCGAGCAATTAAAAAATGAACCATTGATTGAACTGTAACAATGATTAAGATAATCTACATGCTACCGCAGAAAAAGCACAATAAAAATGTTGCTAATCACAATCTATAATGGAATTCTAAGTTAAAAAAGTAAAACTTATCGATGAAGCTGAGATTCAAAATTCTAAGCCGCACCTGCTCAAGCGTTAAAAACATGATCACATTCCACGATCCTAGCCGACCAAAATTCGGTATAAACCCCTTGTAAAACGCCAAGGGTCCCTGCAGATACAAGTCGTTGCAAGTTTAATACCGCAATATGATTGTATAATCTTATTATAAACGGCTCCGAGTAAAAAAAATGATGGACTCAAAGTGCATAAATAAACAAATTTTACTACTTTCCTAGTAGTTCATGAATAAATCAAATGTCAACGAGAAACTACTCATAAGAAATTTGATAAGGAAAAGAAGAGATATACGTCATTCTTCAGAGTTTTGATGAAACAATCGATCGTGCTTGTGTATGCAGAATCGCCCATCATTCTCGACTTCACCTAGAAAATTGGGATAGAAAGAGAACGTTAGCCACAAGAAAGCACTTCCTTTATACAATAATTGAATTCAGGTCGTAGATAGCTTTCCTAGAGCCATTTAAGAAAATACAAGAAACTGGTAATAGCTGTCAAGATATGAATAAAGATGCATTACCACATCAACAGGCGAACCGATACAGACAGCTACGAAACCCGCTCCCAGACCAGAAAGAAGATGAGTGAAAACATTATCTGAGAACCCTGGAATTTTGAGAATTGACTGCAGAGAATTATACAAGGAAAACGTTAAAATGGCTCAAGAAGAAAACCGATAGAATGGTGAATCAAACAGAACTTACCTGCTTCACTTGATCATAACTAGCTAATTCAGCAGCGTTGATAATAGCATTTCTTGCAACGTTGGGTCCAAGCCCCGTCCAGAGAGCCTTTACTCCTTCCTACGCATCATAAACAAGTTTGACCAAAATAAAGTTAGAAAAAATTCATATAAGCAAACCCATCCCTAACAAAATATTGAGTCATAAACAAGTTAAAGCAAGTTTGAACAAAATGAAGTTGAAGAAAATAAATAATAAAAATAAAAATCTCAAAGAATTAAGTGTCATAAACAAGTTTGAATGAAAAAAGTTAAAGCCATTCCAAATCAAAACGTAAGTGTCACAACTAACAAGCAAGTTTGGACCAAATTAAGTTAAAAGTTTTTTTTTTTAAGGTACTATCCCCATAACTTAAATGTCACAAACATTTTGAACAAAAATGAAGTTAAAGAAAATAAATAATAACGAAAAAAAAAAGCCATCCCAATCAAAACTCATGTCATAAACTAGTTTCGAAGAAATGAAGTTAAGGAAAATTAAGTTGAGATGCACAACCTGTCTAACAATGGTGGAATAAGCGTTTATCGCTCCTGAGTATCGTCTTGGTGCTCCGGGAGCAAGTTTTCCTTCGGCTTGAAGTCTGACCTTCACAAGATCTGTCGGGTTTGCAATGGCAATTCCAACAGCACCTATAAGGGCGAAATTACTCCCATTAACAAACATACGACAACAAAAGAATTTATAACACAAACACGGCTCATATTAACTTAATCCTATCTTCTTATCTTTCCTGATTAAAGGGTATAAAGAAACGAAAACAGGTCTCTAAATACAAGATGACAATAATATAATCAAATACAAAACCAGAAATCAGAAATCAGGCCAATTGAATGGGTAAACAGAAGCTAGCATGGTAATATAGCAAGAATTCACGAGTTCAAACCCGTGAAGTGCACGCTTTAACCTTATTTGAGTTCTGAGCTTCTAATATTGTGATGGGTTCTTCTATCGATATTTAACCACATATTTTCTCTCGTGGTATTAAACTTAAATAAGCTGATGATTAGATTCCTCACCAGTTGTTAACGCAGCGAGAATCTTTTTGGATAACGGAACGTCTCCAACAAAATCACTTCCCACATAGAACGTTTTAACCTGTGGTAACCGCAAAATATGAGATCGAATCCAACATCTCCGACAAAGAAAATTCATTATAAGAAAAAGAACACAAAACCGTAGACTTACAGGCTCGTATAACCCGATTCTTAAACCGCCAAAAAGGCATTGACGGTGCAATCCGGGAACAATGCCTTTCCAGAGAGCCGAAAGGCCTTCTTCTCGGGCAATGGTCCCGACCGTACCCAACATCCCGCTGTATTTAGGCAAGGTGACTCCATCAACAGCCTTCTTTTGGAGCTGAAGCCTAACTTTGGCAGTGTCCAAAGGAATTGTGAAAATCTGCATCGTATTAATCGCCATATATTAATGTTTAAGCATCATTATATCAATCACTATCAGGCTCACACATAGTTCTTCTGGTCAACATGATGAATGCAATGTTTCACCCAAAACAACCTGAAGACCAGGCATCAAAGAACAAAACTCTTCGTTTCAATATATCTCATCTCCTCAACCACACTGATATTGAATGATCTTCAAACGAACTCAATTTCAAATACGTAAGTTATCATTGATTTGATTCCAGAAATTTGTTTGTTCGATCAGATGGGTGGCGATACGTACCTCGGCGGAACAAGCGGCGAAAGCGCTGCTGGCGAAGGTGCCGGCGAAAGAAATGTCGGATTTGCCCTTCTGATCAGCCACCATTTTCGTCTCTGTGTTTGAAGAAGAGGAAGGAGATGGTGGGCGATTTTATAAGCAAGCAGGCAGGAGGGTCTTGGAAAATCGAGAATCTCGGGAAACGTAACCCCTTTGTCTTTTTTATTTATTTATTTATTTAAATTTAATTCTTCTTTCTTCTCTTTCTGCTCTTCATTTCTCCGTCACCTCCCACATTTGACTTTTGGTCCTCCGTCCGTATAATATATTTTGAAATTTTGAATTGTTTAATTTTTAATCAATTTAAAAATAAATAAATTGACTGTATAATATATTTTTTGAAATTTATAAGTCTTTTTCTCTATTTTTTAGAATTCACTAATCTTTGAGAATTAAATTATTTTTTCTCATTAAAATTAACATAAGAAAGGTACTTGTTATTTTTTATTTTAAAACAGAAGGGCTCTCGTTAACTCAAAACAGGGTGTAAATCCCTTTAAATGTCGTTTACAAGTCACTCGAGGTATTCATACGATCACATATCATAAATCAAGTCCACGAGGGGGGAGCTATACTTGCTATTATTAACCCATATATATATATATATGGATTAATATATTCACACACAAATCTCGCGTGGTCAATTCTTTGGCGTGGATTGGAACTCCATGTCTATAGTACATGTTAATCACACCACATCATTAAAGATTAGGGTGTCTGATAAGTGATTAAATCATTCCACGTAATATTGTAATTAAATAATGATTCATAAATTAAAAAACAATTACGTTTTCCCATACCTTAAGTCATAACCGCCGATTACATGTGTAATGTGACATAAGAACGTGACAATGAAAGTACATTTGATGTCATAAGGTTTTGACTTTTTAAAACTACTGTTTTGTTACCATCAATGATTTGAATGCCGTTATTGTTGATAAATCGTTTACCGTTATCGACGGATTAATCATTTGCCGATGAATTTATCGATAGAAAACCTATAAAAATTATCGTTTGCCGTTATCAAAACTTATCAAACTTATCGATGGATTAATCGGTTATCGATGAAAAACCTATAAAATATTTTCATACTTAAATATTTTCATAACATAAAATATCAAATATATTTTTTCCGCAATAATTGGAAAATTTCAAATTACAAAACAAATTATGTCAAAATCACAGTTTCAAAATATATACAATGTTACAAAATGAAATTACATCAAAACAATCAAAGAAATAGCTCAATTTAACCAATTTCCAAAAATATATACTTTTGCCGCAATAATGTCACGATTCGGGAAAACGTAAAATTACAAAAAAGATTATGTCACACTCACATTTTTATAAATTATATACAATGTTATAAAATTATTTTATATCAAAAAAGTCGATTAACTAGCTCAACTTAACCAATTTCCAAAAAAAAATATGTACTTTTGCCGCAATAAAGTCACAATTCGGGAAAACGTCAAATTACAAAAATAATTATGTTAAACACACAGTTTTTTTCTAATTATATACAATGTTACAAAATGAAATTACATATAAAAAAAATTTAAAATATATCTCAAATTCACCATTTACCGGAAAATGGATACTTTTGTCGCAATTAGAATAATTCGCATACCCTAAAATATAACCAAAATCTGCAACAAAAAAAAAAAATTAACAAAAATCACACAAACCATCTCAATTCATCTATATTCCATCATAAACCTACAAAAAATTAATTTCAACGACAACACTTGATTCATAACCTAAAATGTACAATTAAACTAATAAGAAACTCAAAGTTTAACTTTCATTCAACCTGATAGATTTCTAAGTAACTACTACAAATATAGTATAAAATTGTGAAAATTTGACATGATTCATACATATAAAATATTTAAACTTCAAAACACTCAAGATCCAAAAAAAAAAAAAAAAAAACCCTAAAAATATCTTTAAATTCCAAAATTAAAAGAAGTTGGTGTTAGGCATATTGCCCTTAAACAATGTTTTATTTACCCATTGTAAAAGTTTATGACATCACTCTTAATAAAGAAGGCACTTATTATGATAATCTTTTTTATACTTCTTTATGTATAATCGAATGTTTATCCATAGTTCATAATGGAATGGGATTGTAATCTATCCATCACACAAGAGTCAATGTGAGGAAGAATTGATAGATGCAATAAATGAACTTAAATGTATCTGTGACTTAATTAAGCGGGTGGGAGCCTCTTAATTGATAAAGTCATTAATACGACTAAATGGAGAAAATCATATTCTGGATATATATGTGTGTCATACCCATTAAGTGTATTAAGTACGAAGTGTCTTTGTACTGGATAGGACTTGACTAAGTTCTGAAAGTTGCTCAACTAAGACCGTCACTGACAACTTTGAACTAAGTCGTAAAAGATGATCAAATGGTAATTAATCTAAATCCTGAAGTGATCTTGAACCCTGACTGTTACCTTGATTGTTCTTTGATTTGCTAGTTAAAAAGCACAATATAACGTTGTTCCCAAAGCCGCTATATTGGGAACATGATAGTCGACAGGGAAGGGTAGCTCGATCACAGATATGGATATCACATAGCTTTTTACTAAGTCAAGATGATTCCCGGAATTGTTGGTCGTGAGAAGTAGTACGGGACTCATGCGCAGCTTACGTCTCGAAATCGTAAGTGAGTCGTCTACAATACCACCGATGGAATTCAGGAAGAAAAGCACTAAGGGGCTAAACGGTAAAACGCCTGCTCAAGTGTGAATCATCAAGTGAAAGATTAATCACTGGACACCTTAAGATATAAGGAATATATTATTCGCATCACTAAAGAGTACAGCTTTGGGTTTTTAGTGGAGTAACACCGGAGTTAACGGATTAATCCGTTGGAGCTTAAGTGATGTGGGTCCATGGTCCCAGGATAGCTATGTAAAGGACCAATCGTACAATTAGAATATTTGTTATTCTAATTTATGATAGAACAATTGAAACTGAATCTTGTGTCAAGTTTTGGAAAGTTTCAAAAAGTTGCGGCAAAAGTACCTAAACTTTTGCCCGAAAAATAGCTGATCAGAAAAAGTCAAAACTGGAATAAATTGCCAACATCAATGTTGTATTAAATTTAATTATAAGAGTTTTTTCTTCTATGATTTTATGTGTAAAAGCTACGGAGAAAAAGATATGAATTATATATCATAACAAGAGGTTATGTTAATTCATGAGAATTACTTAAAAGATAAAATTAATGGGCTAGGTCCATTAGGTTTAATCTTAGCTAATTGATAGAGAGGAAATTCGACCAATCCTTGGTGGATAAGCCCACTAGGCATTTTCCTTATCATATTTTAATAAAAGATTAATTATGTTAATTATCATGATAAACATATAAGACAAGATTTTGAATCATGGAAATTACCAAGCTTGGTTACCAAGCAAGAGTTGGCGATTTCAAGCATGAATGAAATCGAGTTTTATATGATATATAATTCAAGATACTAATTAATCATATTCAAATATGGTATTAATCTAAATTAAATAAATAAGAATTATATCATGAATATTAATTATGCATGAATCATAAGAACTTGATTTGCAAGTTTTAAATAAAGATTCATATTGCATGAGAATTAATATTGATTGATTCATAACATTATTTGATTGATAGATTATTTACAAATAAGGAAAAGATTGATAAATCATGTGTCACCTAATTTGATTTAATTAGAATTAATTTTTTATTAAGAATAATATTAGAAATCGCATAAACCTATTCATGGAATAGGATTGGATTTCTCGGTATTTATTTTAATTAAAGAAAATGTATTCCCTTGATTAAAAATATAATGAAATCGAATTTTGCCTAATATGGGTAGCATTTGATTTTCATGATACATATTTAAATCATATGAAATTAAATCTTAGGTATTTTAATCATCATAATTTCGAGCTCCTATCTAAATGGGAAGGTTGGAATTGGTTCTTGATTGATTGATTTGTAATTGACACTAATTAAGGTTGATTGATTTATCTAAAATTGAAAGTTACGTGTGCATGCCTTTTACTATAAATATAAGGCTCAAGCATCACATTCCATGAACACTCTCATATGCAAAACTCGAGTTCTCTCTCTAAGAAGTTCTCGAAATGCTCTCTCTCTCTAGAAATCGGCTAGGCTAGAAGCAACGAAGTTCCGTCAAATGAAGCCCACGCTTTGTGTACGAGAAAGTTCTAGAGAATATCCCGGAAGGCTTTGGGAGTTTCCTTGTCACTTTAGAAATCGTGCGGAAGCTCTGCTCAACCTCCCTAGGCGCATTCTCAAAGGCCGGCGGAAGCTCTGCCCAAATTCAGAAAGCGCAGTGGAAGTCATCGTGAGAAATAGGTACGGCCTTATGCATTGGGTAAATAAATGCAAAACCATTTTATTGCTTTATTTATTTCCTTGACTAGAATTAATAATTACGTGTTTGAATAAATAACTAATTACTTAACCGATCGAATCTCCGTTATCTTGGTGCTCGGTTCTAGGAAAAGGAAGTAACTTCGGAAAGTGTAAAATGGGCCTTTCCGTGTAAAACAAATTTTTAAAGGTTACCCCGATGGATCGAGGGCCCATCCCGAGATATGATAGAGGGGACATTAATATTTTTCCCAACAGTTGGAACTTCTGCCGCGAAAAAGAAAAATTTATACTAGGGTTGACTTATCGTTTTTTAACGAAAAGTCCCTAGATTTTCGAGAAAATACACTTGATAAGTTTGGGCGATATGTACCTTGCTTTTCGAATCGAAAAATCGCGATAAGTACAATACGACAACGATTAGAGGAGATAAGTTACCAAGAAGTGGTTTTCAACGATTTATCGTTCGATTATCCGAAAATCGATTCCTTGGTTACCATTGATTATTGAATTATATCGATGATTCAGTTTCATGAATCTATTAACGAGTAATATGTTTATCAATGGATTAACAAGTTTTATAACATGAATTATAAAAATGTAAGTTTTGTGTAAATTTAAAAAAAAAAATCAAGAACGTGAAAGAAATTACGACTAAAAACACCTTACAGAAACTTGATCGATACTGGGTGCGTTTGGTTCAGCTTAAAAAGTCCAGTTTTTGTTTTTAAAATAAACTAAACTACCTTTTTAGTGTTCGGTAAAACTGTTGTTACAAAAAACCCAAAAAGCGATTTTGGATTTTTGTACATGAGTCGTAAAAGCTAGGATTCGTAGCTTTTGGTTTTTTCTAAAAAAAAATATGGGTTTTAGCTTATTTTAGTTTTTTTACCCTAATATATTTATTTTACCAAACGCTAAATCAACTTTAGTTACCAACAACAATTATTTTATAAATAGTTTACCAAATACCTGTCAGGTTTTTTTTTTTTTAATTAGTTTTTTTTTTTAACAAATTGAAACTATAAACAATTTTAAAAAAAAATTAAGCTTACCAAAGAGGCCCACTATGAAAAAACATTAAATATACATATTGTTGTGGGTATTTTTCGGAGCATAGAAAAATTAAGGCCCAGTCCAAAAAATGCAACTAAGAGGCAAAAAAGCCCGCAAAAATGACCCGGGCCAGCCAAAAAAAATCAGCGGGACCCGGCCCAAAAAGTCAACAAGGCTCGGCCTGAGAAAAGTCAGTAAAAAGTTTGGTACTTTTACCTCAAAAAGAGCATCGCGCCATTGCGCCATCGCTTCATCGCAATATTCAAATTGTTCAAGGGCTCGGGAAAGTTATTAATAATTTTCCATAGATCTCTGGACCCTCTTATAAATAGTAGCTTCATTTCAATCAAACGGTAACTCACAACTTAGATCGACTCAGATCAACTCACAAAAAACGCTATCTACTTTAGTTCACGTTTTCTCATTTTCTCAAATAGGGAGACGGAGTCGCCAATCACGGGAGATATTCCCGGTCAATCAAGAAAGAAAAATCAAGCTTCAAGACCCCCTTTGACCATCAAATGGTCATCGAGCCCGGTCCAAAATCCAGACTTTGGTCGCTTTTAATGTTGATCCATATTTCGGCATTAATACATAGTTCGATTATTGAGCAGTACCTCGTATATTATTTTGTTGTCAGTAAACTTTGTAACTTGGATGTTCAAAGTTCAAGTTCAAATATCGTCTGTTTTATATCATATATGTACAACTTTAGTACATGATACTAAAATAAATAATATTGAATAAGAAAGTTTTTTTAGAAACACAATAAAAATAAAAATGTTGATCGGATAAATGACCGAGTACTCGAAAATACAAAGCAAAAAATAAAACAAAGATGCTACTGGTCGAAAATGTACTTGGTTAATCCGCGGTTATATAAAAAGATGAATTACGATTTCTGTCACCAGTGACTTTGATATTCTCGATTATTTAACCTTGTTACAAAACACAACAAAAAGAAGCTGGTTTTTATTGTGAATTATATTTCTTTAAACATAATAAAATCTATTGAGAGATTGTGGTGCATGTTGATCAGATTTACATAATGTCTACGGAATTGTGTCATATGGATCTCGATGGTTTGTCTTAATAACAAATATTACTCTGATAGTATATTATATATATAATCGTGATCAACATATAAAATGCCAAAAATGTAAAAAATGACACTAATATTTTAATAAATGCTCGTTATAAGCCGTAATTGACTATTTTATCCAGGGGCGGATGGATCTATGAAGGCCCGTGCGGGGACGGCCGCCCCCACTTGATTCGAACGCGTTATTTTTAATAAAAAAATAATACAATTTTATCAATATAAATAAAATGTATCAGAAATAAACAAAATTTATATTGTGGTGTAGTGGATATTTAATTTCAATTTTAACTCTCTTCTCGTAGGAGACCAATGTTTTATTCCCATCAACCTCATTTTTTTTTAATATATTTATGATACCTCTATATTAATACTAATCTCTTTATATAAAGATTCTTTTAGTATATATTATATAATAATATTTGTATAATTGTATCACTAAATATTTTATCGATTCATAAAATTAATTATAAAAAATACTTTTAATATCATATTATATTCTAAAAATTTCGGCTTAATTTTTTTCGCCCTCTCTTGTAGAAATCCTGACTCCCCCCTGATTTTATCCTCAAATTTTCTATAATTGATAGTATATGAACTACACGAATATGAGACATAATGTATTGAAAACGAAGTGAGTATACATCATCTCGTTGTGAATATGGTACGTAATAAACTCGAAGTCAGACTTTTGATATGATATGGAATTTGAAAAATAGATCTCATGGGAGTTGATTTGTGAACGATTTTGTGGGAGTATTGGTTAAATGAGAAACAAGGTTACTTTATGGTTTAAAATAGAATGTGAAAATGACATAAGGAATAATAGGCATAAATAGTTGAAGATAAAGCATAGGATAAACGAATAATGATATTATTCCCAATGGACCGTTTCTATTATGTGCATACAAGCATATGTACGCGAATCATTAAATTACGGTCATTTTGGTGATTCGATTCGTTGAGAATTTCAAATAAAGCTGAGTTTTTCATGAAATACTTTACATTCATAGTTCTGAAATTATCGCTATATACACTTGAATATCTAAACATAAAGTCAAAATTAAAGGATAAATTTTACTCGACTCAGTGATGTCACATTGTAACGATATGCGGAGATGCTAATGTACTTTGGAAGCTTTGCACGACGGTTGCTTCGAAACCGCCGTGCAAAGTAAAAACACAAAAGTTTGCAAGATAGTTTGAAAAAATTATTGTGTAAGGGTTGAGAAACATTATGCAAATATTTATTTATAATAATGGAGACTTGAGCCTCGTTTTTGAGTAAAAATAATTGGTTGAGTATGTGACTAGTATCCTAGATATCGGGTTCAAACCACATGACGACATACATTATCGAAAACGAAAAACGGGCACCATATAAAAAGGAGACTTACACCACCACAAAGGCACTTGAAGAGCCTGTGAAGTGGGTAACCGAGCCTAAGAGCGATTTGGCGGCACCGAAATGGCTAAGCCGATACACACCTGTCGCCGCACTATCCGGGATCGTCCACTCCACGGTGGCGTAGCTCAAAGGGCTCAGTCGCGCAGGCCTCGACCATCTAAACCGGAGACAGAAGTCGTCATCATCGTACACCGGAGCCCATGTCGCTCCGTCCTCGAGACGCTCGACGAGTGCGAAGGTACCTTCAGTCATGAGGTCGTTCCTCGGGCAGCCCGACCAGAACGTGGCCGAGACAGTGTCACCCTTTCCGAAGCTGGAATTCGGAGGGACGTCGGTCTTGGTGTCCCCAAAGTTGATTCCGCTGGGCGTCGCGTCTACGAGGACTGGTGTCAGCAGGCGGATCTGTTTCCCGAGCAAGTCAGGCGGCTGTGGGCCCGGCTCTGTCGTCTTCTCCGTAACAAGTGCTCCCGCGAGCCTCTTGAACTCCTGAATGTATGCCTCCAGCGTGTGGGGGCCGAAGAGGGTCGACGCTCCCTGAAGAGATCATGAGATTTCATTCCTTTTTCATGTCGTGATAATTTTATCTCTATAAGATATGTTATGAAGGGCATATCTGTACAAACCTCGTATCTCTGAACCTCGTATTCCTCGAACGTCGTGACATACTGCGAGTACGTGTTGGTAAGTCCCGCTATGACAATGTGAAGGCTTTCTCCGCTGCCCCCCAAAGCAAGTACCGTTCGAACAGCGTCTCGGAGCCGCCGGCCCGCCATTGTTGTGAACTCTGAAGATTGAAAGAAGACTTCAGTTAAAATCATTGTAATATAAATTTATCAGTTATTTAAGCATTTGAACTTAAATCCTCGAGATTCAAGGTTAATGAGACAAAGATATCGAGAAAAAACACTCAAAAGATAACCGATAGATCCGTGGGCTTGGTCTATAGGAGGGGGAAACGGGCCGTGGTAACGGAGGAGGCTTAATCAATTATTTAGTCCTTTTTCATTATTTACTGCTTTATGTCTTAATTAAGTAATAGGCCTTAGATTATTGGTTTAATAAAACCCGTAAAAAGCACGTTAGGTCAAAATGACCGAACATATATGGAAATGTACTTAGATGGGGTAGTTTTGATTTTGCTTCGTTTTGCCATCAAGACCCTCCGGAGAGCGACGTCCGTGCCCTTGAAGGACTGGACGTGATTTTGTGCTTTCCATTGCAATAAAAGATAATGGGGATTCACATTCTTTTAAATAATACCGAAGAATGTAGGGAAGGAGATTCCGAAAACACGAATGTGCAATTTCGCACCCCTTATTAACAGTGCGTAATTAATGGTATAACGGAGTTTTGAGTATACCTGCAGGAACACTGAGAATGACAAATTGGCCTATCTGCAGAATCTGGAGTGGAACTATTGAGGGCTGCATCAATATGAAATCAAATATGTTTATATTACTCCAAAACATAAAATTTTAATACATTCATTTAAAATTATAAAGATGAGTGACTGACTGCCCAATCATAAGGCTTTTTCATCTCGCCGGTGTCGAGAAGTACAGGCTTTGGATGCTGACACGCGATCTGTGCCTGCGACGGCGTTCTCAGGACATTCCTCACCACTCTCCAGAATGGATTTCCCTAGACAGCATCATCGGATATTTAGCCTTTTCTTTGACTATTAATTAGACCTTTGCGATAACGAACAAATCGATCCGAACAAAACAAAACATAAACCTAAAAACGGCTCCAAGCCCTAGGTGCCCATAAAAATATAATAAACTAAGAAACCAATTTGACCTTGCTCAATTAAACATAGAAGACATAAAGGACACACGCAAATAAACTAAGTCACTGATTTTCCCTTCCTTCATTGCTACGTAATTACTGGAGGCCGGCATTTGGTTTCAATCAAACTTATAAAAGTACCTGAAGTCAACTTATCATTTTTGAGGATCGGACATACCGAAATTGAATAAAAAATTCAGTTTTAACGTAATTTGTACATAGACAAACATGGTGCTTATAATAGAAAATACATGAACAACAAATGAAAACTGCATTTTTCTTTTTCAACACCGAAAAGATGTGTAAATCATGATAATAATTTCCCCACCTTATCATCACCTTGCTTGAAATCAAAAGCTCCGGGCCCGTCGGTCGTTCCAGCAGCAAATGCAAATCCCAATGCCGCCGGGCAAGTATCCACCACCTTATTACCCCCTCCTTAAGGAACCGAAACCTTCAGCTTCGTGAAGTCCACGTACGAATGACGGGCTCGTATTTTCCCTTGAATCTTCTCGGTTGCTTTCTCAAAGAGCTCCACTGCTTTTCTGAATTGCCTTTCTCCGATTATCCGAGTGCTCTCGAACTCATTGGGGTAGCTGCAGAATGAACACATCTTATCCAATCCTGGTTCTTAAATTTGATTTCATTAAGATCGTTAACAAATATAATCAAACGGTTGTGGTAATGCATTTGAGAAGTTAGGCCAATATATTGTTACATAGTAACAAACTAAATATTCAGATATATAAATACATACCCCGGTCCACGGCCATAACAGAGTTCATTCTTGCCATTGCAGGTGCTGTGTTCAAAATCGCAGGGCAATCCAGTGTCGTTGCAAAACGCACCAAGAACATTAGGGCTTACGTCACCGCAGTTAGACTGACAAAATGCCGACACAAACCGAGACCGCCCTGGATTCATTGCAGCACTTCTCACCCTCTTTTCTGAACTCGAAAGCATCGTAGCAGCCTGTCCTTTCGAGGACCGGAACGTGGCAGCAAGTTTCATCAACTCACTTCCTGTATTCAAACAATAAAAATACATTTTATAAGTTGAAAAGAAAAATCCACTTTGGAACTTAGAAATGTAACTTGGAGGTCAAATAGTGTACATACTATCTTCATTAGGATTCAGAACTAATCCCGAAACTCTTCGGGGAATTCTAATTGTCGTCCCCGACTTGTTAACGTTGACATTACTAGCGAAGCTCTTCTTCTCGAACCAGTCCTCCATGAACCGCGCTGCTGCGCCTTTGTTATCGCCGCTTATCAACGAATTCGTGCGACTCATGGAAGTTCCGTGGGTGGCAAACCAGTTAAAGCTTCCGATCGGAGCCCCGTGATCGTCAACGAACTTAATGAGCGTCATTTCTTTGTCCACGTTGTACTTGTATTTGCTACGTTCGGTTGCCGGATTGTTGAGGTATGCACTAGGGCTTCGGCTGACCCCGGCATCCAAGAGCTCACCTGATTTATAATGTCTCAAAAGTATTAAGGAAAGCGCTATAACAAAACAGCAAGAATCTATAGACAGATATATTCTAGTGGAGTATTACAATTTTAAGGGTAGATTAGGTTCGATTAGTGTTCTTAGTGTTATTCCCGTTTAGCTATCACAACTCCCGTCACGAGAACTCAATCCCTGGGCGTATCATCATACTTGCCTTTGTTGACATAAATGGAGCCAGGCTTAAGATTCTCATGGGCTTGAACAATGCTTTTCTCGATCCCATCGACGATAACGTCGAAGGACTGTTGCACGAATCCGAGAGACGTCACAATGTACACAACATATTGGAGATAGCCTCCGGGGCCACCGTGTGTGTGAATGCCACTGATTGCAACATTCTGCTCTGTGTAGAGATCTCCATACCTATATCAAAGAAGTAGCGATTTCAAAATACGAATTCAGAGAGCACAAGAGAGCAAAATTCAGGACTCGTCACGGCAATCTCACTATGAAATTTTGTTGGAGAAAAGGAAAATTTAGCTACACCACATCTCATACATTAACAATGAACATGGCCATATTCCTAAGGTAAAACCGGTAGTATGTTCGGTTCAAAATTCGGTTGATATTGTAGTGTTACTAATTCATAAATAAGACTAAACTCTTACCTCTTCTTCAACCTCTCTAGCACTTTGATGGTGACGATCTGAGACGCCATACAGGCGTCAAGATTGACAAACACGAAGCTGCTGCCCTTCGGCTCGGCAACGATGAAAGTCCTTGCTCGCAGCCGGAAGTGCACGCCCGCAGCGATCTGCTCGGCATTGGCATAGCCCATCATGTTCACGTCTGCCGAAGGGCCAGTCACGTCGTAGCTTCCGAGGCCGACCAAGTATGACGAAGCCCCATCGAACAACACCGACACTGTCACCAACACCCCGACCCAAACGGCTGTGCGTGGCAAACGGCAAGCCTCCATTGGCGTGTCCTGAAATCGTTTCGGTTGTTTCCAACCCAATTATAAGTCATAAAAATAAAAACCCATGGAATGATTGACAACTCCAAAATTATATGGGCCATTTGACAAATTACCAAACTATGAGAAGCTCCCATAAATTTGGACAAAAAGTAAGAACAAAAAATGCTCAAGTATTGCCAATATGATAAAAAAGCTGACTGTTCATGCGTGTTAATCAGACAGATAAAAACAAAGTACCTCAGAAACTCACTCGGAAAACTGGACAGAAAGATTGTCAGTCATTAAAGTGCCCAGAAGTTTACGAACTGACAAACGCAAAGAAAACCCAGAAAATGTTTGAAGAATCTGAAACTGAAACCATAGATTTGGACAAAGAAAAATAGCCCATAATAAATAGACAATAAAAAAGCTCAAGTATTGCCTATAAGATCAAAAGTTCGAGAAAATGCCAGATTTCATATAAACAGAGGCCAATTCTAGGATCTAACAAATACCCACAAAAATATTAAAAATCAGGATTTTGTTTGCTATAAATAAACAATGAGAAGATCCTGTAATTTGGAGAGAGAGAATCAAAGGACATGAAAATTATAATGAAATAATAAAGTTCAGGTGCAATGCATTATATGTAATGGACAAAGTACCTTAGATTAGAGACTCGTTTGGCAAATCAGTAGACTGAGAGGATGGAGAGCAACTGAAAGAGTGAGAATTTTTATAAATGTCCAAAATATGGAAAGAAGAAAGAGATTTGAGTGTGAATAAGTGGAAATGCACTTCAACAAGATCACACATGTCTCCGTGTTTTTTTTTTGGTCAAAAAAGAAACTTCTATCTATGAACTGTCTGTCCTGAGTGAGGTCGTTGAGAACGCGCTGATAATAGGAAAATAAATATTTATTATCGACCATGCAATCATGAGTAGGGACATCTCAAAGCTTTTTCCTTTTTCACTTTCGAAATCCAGCTTTGTTCTTCTACACTTGAAAAAGGAATTAATTTGTTACACTATTTTTTGTCTTTCATGGAAATGCAATAAACAAATGATTTCACATATCTTGTGAAGGACAGGTGTCACAAGTGATTATTATATTGTAATATATAGTGATTAAAAATAGTTCATTTAGGATCGATCCCAAGGACAGGTGTGACACGTGATTATATATGCTGAAACTTTTGTTACGTTAGTTTTGTGAAGTTACTCTGAGAAAGTAACCTCTAAAATTGCCTCCATATTAAGTATTAACCAAGTATAACCTATATATTCTAATTTTCTAAGAGAAATTATATTAAGATTAATAGTGGTATATATACTTAAGTTACAGTTAGAGTGACATAGAGTTAGTCTTTTATTTAGTGAAAATTGTTGAAATTTTGTTCTTTTTTTTTTATTATTATTTGAATATCTCCAATGTTCTAAAATAAAAACTCTCTAAATCTTCGATAAAGTTGAAATTTAAAACATTTGGCAGTTTAAAACAAACTTAGATTTATATAAGAAGTTGGCTAATGTTGAGATCAAACAAGTTGACATCGTTGTATCGAGGTAAAAGTGTGAAACCGGTACCAAGTTTGTTTGGCTTAGTGGTAACTCTACTACATACCTCTTCAAGAGGTCTTGGGTTCAAACCACATTATACGCAATGCGTGCACCCTTTACATATGTAAATGTAGTCAATAGTGCCACATTTTCATCGAATGTATCTAATAATGCGATAGTGAATTGTAACATTGACTAATAATATCACCCTATTAAAAAAAAAAAAAAGGTGTGAAACCGGTACCAAGCTTGTTTGGCTTAGTGGTAACTCCACTACATACCTCTTCAATAGGTCTCGGGTTCAAACTACATGGGACGCAAATGCATGCACTCTTTACATATATAAACTTAATCAATAATGCCACATGTTCTTACACCGAATATATCTAATAATGCGAGTGTGAATTGTAATCTTGATTAATAACGTGACTATTAAAAATAAAAGTGTGAAACCGGTTTTCTAATATATGAAATCCACTCGGGACAGAGGAGTGGTCCACTAGTGACTTGTCGTTTCACACATGTAAATCATCTAAATCTCTTAAAGTTATCCATAAAAAAAAAAAAAAAAAAAAAAAAAACTCTCTTAAAGTTACGTTTATTTTTGGTAGTTGGAGGCTAGTGCTTTCTTTGACCCACTTTAATAAATACACCAATAAATAAATAAAAAGGATTTTGAGCGTAAAAATTGACCGATATTTAGCCAACGCAACAAACCAAGCGCATTAAATTCTCTTCACGAACATGGGAAAATCATACAAAGAGAGACGACATTTGTTAAGTATCATATGTGCCGCTTTGTAGGAGAACGACATTAATGTATGCCTTAAATACGTCAAAACGACATGCTTGTATTGTGCTGTACGTGATTATAAGTTGTGAAATTTAACTTCATTACAAAGAAAATAATATAATTTTTATGGGTTGTTTAACAGCCCACTCGCCATTAAAAAAAAAAATAAAACCCACTCAAACAGTTTTTTTTTCGTATGATTATTTGATAAATAATTTTATTTCTCTCACTCAAAAATTTAAAAATATATATATAAAATGTATTTGTTATTTGATATAGTTTGACAACGGAAAGCTAAAAAATCATACTATAAAAACTAGAAGAGTTCCAAAACAAACATGATTCCTCTACACCAAATAAGAGTAATATTCTTAGTACAATTAGCAAGACCATAAGGTACATGCAAACGCCGATCAAGGAAGCTAGAGATCGCAACGACTTGAAAGTTTGAGAGCTCTAGAGGTTGGGTTGAGCGGGAGAGAAAGTCGATTCTGATTTATTTTATTGATGTAAAAAAAAAGTTAGAAAAGTGAAAACACATGTTGTCTTTTCATAATTCTCTAAAATATTGAAACATTGGTATCAGTATATATAAGTGTCCTCAATACTAACTAACATACCCAATATATATATATAGTAATTACAGCCTTATTACCTAATACAACCAAAACTTATTGACAACAAATCATGGTGTAAAATTTGGGGAAAGCCGGTTGGCGTGCCTACGGCGTCCTCACATTTGGTATATATTTTTCTCTGCAAAATTGTTTATTCTTTTTGCTATTCGTGTTTTTCAAAAATTAATTTTGGCCCAAAAATGCCCATCAGAGGCCTATATCTCAAAACCAAGAAGCCTAAAAAATGCGGAAACAATTTTTATTATCAAGATAAAGGTTCAATTGTAAAACACGCCGTCCCCGCGCCGTAACGGGACGTCAAGGCGGTACACAACCCCTTACTCCCACATTGAACTAATTGATGACCCGATTCCTCTTGACTACAAGTGGTGGGTACGTAGGCAGCCTCGCTATACCATCACCCCCTAGTTCTCTTAGTCATTGACTACTCCAGACTCGATCGCCTGTTAGAAATATTCTCTAAATAAATGAAATTTAATGGCGTTAATTAGTGTTAAAGACGTTTAACAGCTAAAAACGTCAGATCTGGAAAACCAAAGATCAGAAAGAAAACGTTTTTACATTGATGAGTATTCAATCTGAGTTCTTAGGAGAATAGTTATAAATAGAGCCATATGCCTAGCATTCAGATATAGAACAAGAACAAAAACGATTTCTCAGAGCTAAAATACACATTTTGGTTTCCGATTTTCATTGGGTCTCAAAGCTTACAGATCGAGTTCGTCGCCGGCTTCGAGGTGTTTTGAATCCGGCGATATAGCCTTTGTACCCTGGGAAGAAGACGGTCCCGTTGTTTTCCATCACCGGGAGGGACCGAATCTGCTTCAAGGAAAGCGTCGAACGCGCCTTGGCTTCGTTTATCTAATCTCTTCTTTTGCAGATTCGGCGCTGGAGTCGGAGCTTTGCACGGAGTCGTATCTCTTTCGTTTATCTTCTCTGTATTTCTTTTCTAAAATAAACTCCACATCTAACAATCTTGAAGCAGATTATTTGATTTTCGTGGAGATCGAAGAAAAAATAACAGAGAAGTTCGAAGAAGAAGCAAGTGCAAAACAAAGCACAACGACGAGGAAGAAGAAGTTTTGGGACCAGTGCAAAGCGTGTGAGGTATTTTTAATTTACGCATGTTTGACAGCTGTTTTATCAAACCTCTCTGACTTGGCGTGATTTAGGTTCACATTTTAAATATTTTTTTTTAGCATTTATTCAGCCTTGAAAACTGTGTTACGCTATCAACATATTGTCCAAGTCTAGAATAAACTCTAGGATATACTTTACTGATATTAGATCGTGTACACCTGCATTGCACAATACTTATACATATATATATATATATATATATATATATATTAATATATTTCTTATCAGTCAGATGGTTGAAAGGTGTAATTGTGCATCAATAGTTTATATACTTATTAAGAAAAGTTTTATTGTTATAAATCAGTATTATTTTTGGTAAAACGTATGCTTTACATTCATATTTGATATTAAGTGTGTTGGAATTAGTTTAAATCTGTATAGGAAATTTGATTTTTTTTGTTGCACCGTAGTGACGAGCATTTATACCTTAGTGCATCAATTAATTTTGTCATATATACATATAGTCTGATTTATCAATACTTTTGTTTATTAAGAAAGTATTGGGTATTTTGGTGAAACGAATTAAGTACACCCGATTATTGATCGAAGTACGAATTTGAACGAATGGAAACATATGTTGTTTCGGAATTCAAAATGTGTAATTCCAACCCAAGTGAGTGGTGGCTCGACAGTAGCGCCACACGACATGTTTGCGTCGACAGAGCCTTGTTCGTGGAACTGGCACTGGACGAAACTAAAGAAAAGCTTTGTATGGGCAATTCGGCAACTTCAAATGTGAAAGGCCAAGGAACGGTGTTTCTGAAAATGACACCAGGAAAAGAGTTTAAGCTTAACAACGTTTTGCTTGTTCCTGATTTTCATAAGAACTTGATCTCGAGCTCGCTACTTAGCAAGCATGGATTTAAAATGGTATTTGAATCTAATGAGATAATGTTGTCCAAATCTGGAATCCATGTGGGAAAGGGGTATGTAAGAGATGGGATGTGGAAAATGAACATGGTCATTACGAAGCCTAATCCCGTTATTAATAATAAAGGGTTAATGACGGCGAAAATACTCAAAGTTTGGTCAAAGAACCCCTCGTGTACCAAAAGTTTAAAAGTGGTGGTAAAAATACCCAAAGTCGCATTTGGGGAGTTGACCACTCCATTCTCGTAACGCCGTTAACTTACCCGTTAACTCACGCGGGCAAACGTTGGTTGTTGACATAACATTTTTTACTAAATGGATGAGCCCAAATAAGTCTTGTTTACGACAAAACAACAAATTAAACCCCTAACTAATACTATTTAATACAACTAATTGAACCCCTAATGATTACACTTAGCAAAAAAAAATTGTCCATGTGGTTAGGGTTAACGAGTACATTAACGGCATTACGAGAATTAAGTGGTCAACTCCTTAAATGTGACTTTGGGTATTTTTGCCACCACTTTTAAACTTTGGGTACACGAGGGGTTCTTTGACCAAACTTTAGGTATTTTTGCCGTCATTAACCCAATAATAAACAAAAGTCTTCCACGTATATGCTTGAGTCTTCGAACTTATGGCATGGTAGGCTAGGACATTTTAATTATGGTTCTTTGCGAAGATTAATTAATATGGAACATATTCCAAAGTTTGATATTAACGATAAGCACAAGTGCGAGACTTGCGTAGAGGCGAAATTAACGCGCGCATCGTTTAAAAATGTCGAAAGAAGTAAGGAACCCCTTGGGTTAATTCATACTGACATTTGTGATCTCAAGTTTGTTGAAACAAGAGGTGGAAACAAGTACTTTATTACTTTCATTGATGATTGTACTAAGTATTGTTATGTATATTTGCTAAAAAGCAAAGACGAAGCTATAGAGAAATTTATTATCTATAAGCAAGAAGTTGAAAACCAACTTAATAAGAAAATTAAGATGGTCAGAAGTGATCGTGGTGGTGAATATGTTGCGCCATTCGAGGAGTTTTGTACTAAGAACGGTATCATTCACGAAAAAACGCCACCTTACTCGCCTCAATCAAATGGAGTGGCTGAACGGAAAAATCGCACTCTGAAAGAGATAATGAACGCGATGTTGTTAAGTTCTGGGTTACCACAGAACATGTGGGGAGAAGCTGTATTGTCAGCTAACTATCTTCTGAATAAAATTCCTAAAAAGAAGGAAGATAAAACTCCTTATGAGTTATGGAAAGGAAGAAGACCTTCCTATAAATATCTCAAAATGTGGGGGTGCTTAGCCAAAGTAATGGCTCCCGCACCGAAAAAGATGAAAATAGGTCCGAAGACTGTGGATTGCATCTTTATAGGATATGCACACAATAGTAGTGCGTATCGGTTCTTGGTGAATAAATCAGATAACCCTGAGATTCACAAGAATACGATTATGGAATCAAGAAATGCATCGTTCTTCGAAGATGTATTTCCTTGTAAGTCGAGAAATGATGGTTCAAGTTCATCTAAAAACCTCGATGAAACGACTTCCAAAACTAGTCAAGAACTAGACGAGGATGAGATAGAACCTAGACGTAGTAAACGAGCAAGGGTGGAAAGGTCATTTGGACCCGACTTTTTAACTTACGTGTTAGAAAGTGAACCTCAAACACACAAAGAAGCTGTAAGTTCTAGTGAGGGACCTTTATGGAAAGAAGCCATAAAGAGCGAGATTGATTCGATCATGCACGTGGGATTTTGTAGATCTTCCTCCGGGAAGTAAGCCATTAGGCTCAAAGTGGGTCTTCAAAAGGAAATTAAAAGCTGATGGATCAATCGATAAGTATAAAGAAAGACTTGTTATCAAAGGATACAGGCAACGTGAAGGTCTTGACTTTTTTGATACATATTCTCCTGTATCAAAAATAACATCAATAAGGATGGTGTTAGCGATCGCAGCTTTGCGAAATCTGGAAGTACATCAAATGGATGTTAAAACAGCCTTCCTAAATGGAGATTTAGAGGAAGAAATCTACATGGAACAACCTGAGGGTTTCAATGCTCCGAATCAAGGAAATAAAGTATGTAGATTAGTTAAGTCTTTGTATGGACTTAAGCAAGCGCCGAAGCAATAGCATGAAAAATTTGATAGTGTTATGTTATCAAATGGATTTCAAATCAACGAATGTGATAAATGTATCTATGTTAAAGATACGAGTCAAGGATATGTAATCCTATGTTTATACGTTGATAATATTTTAATTGTGGGAAGTAATGATCAAATGATCAAAAATACTAAGAGGCTATTGAACTCAAAGTTTGACATGAAAGATATGGGTCATGCAGATGTGATTTTAGGTATTAAAATCGTTAGGAAATCTGATGGACTTATCTTAAGTCAGTCTCATTATGTGGACAAAATACTTGAAAAATTCAATAAAGGCGAAACTGGAGAAGTTAGAACGCCTATTGATACAAGTATACACCTAGCAAAGAATAAAGGAGATATCATTGAGCAACTCGAATATTCTAGGGTGATTGGAAGTCTAATGTACCTCATGAGTGGTACTAGACCAGACATAGCTTATGCAGTAAGTAAACTTAGTAGATATGCAAGTAACCCTGGATCTGATCATTGGAAAGCGATAGCCAGATTACTTAAATATCTAAGATTTACAAGAAATTATGGGCTATATTATGTCAGGCATCCTTCAGTTTTAGAAGGCTATAGTGATGCTAGTTGGATATCTGATATAAAAGATTCTAAATCCACTAGCGGATACGTGTTTACTCTAGCGGGTGCAGCTGTACCATGGCATTCGTCCAAGCAGACGGTAATAACCAGATCCACGATGGAATCTGAGTTTGTTGCCTTAGATAAATGCGGCGAAGAGGCCGAATGGCTAAGACAATTCTTGGAAGATATTCCAATGTGACCAAAACCCGTGCCACCGATATGTATCCATTGCGACAGTCAGTCGGCAATAGGAAGAGCGAAAAGTCATATGTATAATGGTAAGTCGAGACATATTCGCCATCGACATAATACCATTAGGCAACTACTCTCAACTGGAGTTATCACAATTGACTATGTAAAGTCAAATGATAATATTGCGGATCCGCTAACCAAAGGGTTAAACCGAGAGCTAGTTGATAAGTCATCAAAAGGAATGAGACTGAAGCCCATTATAGAATGAAGTTTTAACAGTGGAAACCCAACCTAGTTGACTGGAGATCCCAAGATCTAGGTTCAAAGGGACAACCTAGCTGTATAAAACTTTAACGGATCACTGTGGGGGTTACACCCTGGTCCATTCCTAAGATGAATAAACAGTGTTGATTATGATGTTAAGGTTAAGCTGAGAGTTTTTAATGATTTTTAAGCTTCGGAAAATAGAACCGAGTATAGCATAAAAGATGCTCAACGAGTAAGAAATCACCTATGTTAGAGTGAAGTGGGGTCGCTTCAAACGGAATTGTAGGGCACAATTCTGTAAACTCTCGCAGAACCAGAAGGTGTTCATGACCATGAACGAACACAATAATGAGAATGAAATCTGGTTAAGGGAAATTCTGAGTAAGATATGTTTTACTAGACACAACGGTGTAGCAGTTCAAAGACATCGTGTCTACTGATCACCAGTTTAGAAAACATATTGAACGAGGGAAGGTTCAAAGGCGATACCTACATATCCTATGCAGAATTTATCCTTTTAAGCTTTGTTACCCAATGAAAGATGATCAATTTCATTTATGTGGGGGATTGTTAGAAATATTCTCTAAATAAATGAAATTTAATGGCGTTAATTAGTGTTAAAGACGTTTAACAGCTAAAAACGTCAGATCTGGAATACCAAAGATCAGAAAGAAAACGTTTTTACATTGATGAGTATTCAATCTAAGTTCTTAGGAGAATAGTTATAAATAGAGCCATAGGCCTAGCATTCAGATATAGAACAAGAACAAAAACGATTTCTCAGAGCTAAAATACACATCTTTGGTTTCTGATTTTCATTGGGTCTCAAAGCTTACAGATCGAGTTCGTCGCCGGCTTCGAGGTGTTTTGAATCCGGCGATATAGCCTTTGTGCCCTGGGAAGAAGACGGTCCCGTTGTTTTCCATCACCGGGAGGGACCGAATCTGCTTCAAGGGAAGCGTCGAACGCGCCTTGGCTTCGTTTCTCTAATCTCTTCTTTTGCAGATTCGGCGCTGGAGTCGGAGCTTTGCACGGAGTCATATCTCTTTCGTTTATCTTCTCTGTATTTTTTTTCTAAAATAATCTCCACATCTAACATCGCCGACCTGCCCTACAGAGGTTCCAGTTCTCTGCAATCGCTGACCTATATCCCGGGCCCTACGACTTTGCAGTAACGGGTTGGATGACCCGGTTCTGGTGCGACAGTTAGCGGAGGGTTCGATCAGGGTACGATCGTCGACCTACCTGACGGAGGTTCCAGTTCTCTACGGTCATCGATCTTTAACCCGAGCCTAGCCCATTCTAGGACTCTGCGGTAACAGGTACGGAGGACCCGATTCTGGGTCAACGGTTAGCGGAGGGTCCGATCCGCCAAACTCTACAAGAATAGTGAATCAAGCCTCTAGCTCAAGAAAGTCAACAAATGATCATGGACCCGGCCCAATATCCAACTTTGGGCCGCTACAATGTTTGATCCATTTTCTGGTATCAAACCCTTCTAATTAAATATACAACTTTATCATAATATATATAGCCAAAGAAAAATAAAAAGGATTATAAGTTGCTCCAATCTTAATCATGACAAAGACATATAAAACCACCATTAAATAAATTTGAATGATTAAAAGATTGACGAGCAATATAATCTAGAAATTTAAAATTATAGTTAAAATTATGCTAAGAAAACTTATTTTCTGCAAAAGACAAATAACTTTGCTTAGCCGTGTTTTTGGTGATAGAGAAATAATGATAGTACAAGTGCAAGCAATGCTTTAATTTTTTTTTAATAAGTTAAATTTTACGGGCATATTAATAAGTGCTAATTATGACTTTTTACCCTATACATTTACATGCTTGAGTATATAAGACAAGTTTCTCGAGAGTCTAAGTGTAAGAAGAGAAATATGAAAGAGTATGATTCAGGTCCCTTTAAATAAAAATAAAAAAATCTTAGATAATTATCGAATTCAGACCGCGGGGAGATGTTATCGTACTCGTATTCTTCGCTCGTTCAAAAGAGGGTCTACTTGATTGGGATCCTCATAAAGCCCGACCGATTAGGTAGTGTTTGGAAGCATTTTGTATTTTTATTTTATGTTTGCATTTTTAATTCTTAAAAACAAATTTACAAAAATATTTTGAAAATGTATACGAAAATATATGCAACTATAACTACAAAATAATATATTTATTTCATAATATAATAATCGTATATTTATCGGATTCTTTCTCGTGTTAGAATTGTAATATTTTTATTACAAGTATACATGAGAAACAAAACGAATGAATTTAGTATAATAAAAATAATTTTTCACTAACCAAATTCATCTTATAAGCTAATTGAAAATAATTAATATAATCATAAGCTACCAAATCATGCATCATGCCCAAAATTAGCCATAATATTAACAGTAACAAAAAAAATGTAGCATACAAGGTATAATTAAACACAATTTAATAAATAGGAAAAATGTACTTTCAAGCTCTAACAACAAGAAAGAAAATGAAAACACCTCAAGAGGTGTTTTTATTTTGTGTGTAAAAATAAAAAAATAAAAAGGCGTTTTGAGAATATATTTTATAAAAAAATCAACCAATAAAATTTGTAGCTACTTTTTTGTATAACTTTATTCTCAAAATGCAAAATCATTTTGGAAATGGAATCCAAAATCATTTCTAGAAAATTATCGAATTCGGACCGCGGGGAGATGTTGTCGTACTCGTATTCTTCGCTCGTTCAAAAGAGGTCTACTTGATTGGGATCCTCATAAAGCCCGACCGATTAGTGTCTGTTTCTTTTTATTTCTATTCTCGATCGAGCATTTTATTGAGAGTTTTTTTGTTTGTTTTGTTTTAATGCTTTGCTGGAAAAGAGTCTTTTTCTTCCTGGAAAGAGCTATCGTCCTTTCTTTTAGGGGGCGTGGGTGCCTTTTATAGGCGAGGGGGAGTGTGGGTAAGGAGCGGCGAGCAAGCCTACGAGCAGACCCGGGGATTCTCCATCGCAAGATGGTAAGGTGACGGATTAGCCAGCCTTGGGACAGTGCACCGAAGGCCGGTCGAGGGACGTCCTTGCCGTCCTTGAAACGTCTTGTCAATCACTTCTTGTTAGATATGTCTTTGTTTGAACCAAACTCGTAGTTCGAGATCAAAGGACTCGGGAAAAATTCCAGAATGCAGGCAACGAGTTGCAAACGTTCCTTGGTCGGAATCTTAGTTTGGCAAGAGGGAACCCGAAAATGGGCCCAATACAATTTTTTTTTTCACGATTAAAATTTTCAATGTCTACTAATTTTCTTTCTCAAAATTTTATTTTGTTGTTGAAGTTCTCTTAATACTAAAAAAGAAAAAGAAAAAAAGTCACATATTTATTTTATTTTAAAAGAAGCTTGTACAAGATTTTATAGCAAATAACACTAAAAAACTGGACGGATTAGAACATTGAATTTTTATACAACTCAAACCCCAATGTTATAATCCGCGACAAAAATACTCACACGATAGGGGTCTCAAGTGAAAGAAATGAAGACAAAAGTACTAGAATTCAAATGGTGGACACACAATTTTCCATCTAATTTTTTTTATTATTGAATTCAAATGAGAGAAAATGCTAGATAGATATATGAGCACATTAATATGTATTTCAAGTAAGACTAGTACCACTATGCTAAAAAATTATCCGTAAAATAATAAACGGAAAAATACGTTTCTCTTAATTTAAAATAATAATAATTTAAAAAAATAAAAAAAAGAAATTGACTTGAATTTCCTTCCTGCCTAAGCAATTCGACGAGACAGTCCGAGTCTTCCCAACCATTTCAAGCTCAACTCATTTATAAACCACCAAACACTCACACTTCTTCTTCTTCTTCTTCATCACAATCCAATCCAATCCAATCCAATCATGGAGCAGCCTCTTCTCTCATCATCAGGTAACTCCATAACCATTCATCGCCTCTCTGTTTCACTCCATTGACCATCTTCTTCTCTTCGTCCCTGCGAATCCCTGATCAGCGACCGACGAGGCCAGGAGCCAATCGGGAGAGAAAGAGAGCCACAAATGGACCTCCTACCAGTACGTCGGAAGAACCGGCTCCGCCATTCCGACCGCTTCCTTGCCGGAAAGTGACGTCAGCGTCGACGAGATTCGATCGGCTGGGGCTTTCTCCGACATTTATCCGCCGTCCATTCATGGCGCTCTGCTCGGTTCTCCCGAGCCCTACGCTGACGGTGCGTGATGAATCAATTTGAGCTATGCTCCTCAATTCTTACGCATATTCATATAGATTCCATTCTCGGTATATGTAGACCTGTAACTGATCTTTGTGGAGCAATTTGGTTGTATCTACAGAAATTTCTGAGGAATTGATGATAATAAAAATATAGTTCTTTTATATATGATTTTCTGATCATGACCTCTCTCAATCAATGAAGATCTCAATCAGGACATATTTCTTGATTTGTTTGAGCTTTTACTTTTTGGTGCTAGTACTAGTAGTTAATTATGGGCAAATTGCTGCAGATCAAGCTTTGGTTTATCAAGGTGGGCTTGGCGGAGACTACGGTGGTGGTCCGACGAATGAATTCCGCAGGTAAAAAGATTATAAGGCGTCTTTTCCAGGGAAATTTATAATTATGTATCGCCAATTTCCCTCTCTTTCATCATCTTTTCCTTCGAGATATTGTAGTTAGTTTCCCCCCCTTTTTTTTATGTCATTTTGCATGCTAAAGAATACAAAAGGAACCGGCCTCTTTATCTCGTCATTTAGGAGTTAGAAGGGTAGAGCTGGCTTAGTTCGTAGGAGGAAAAGTCGCTTTTGATTCTTGTTTGACAGAATTGTTAAATCTGAATCTAGTGATACCTTTATATTTAAGGAATAGAAGGTTTCCTTTTTGACAACATGTGATTATTAATTACATGCATAGGCAAATATTGGATGAGGTCGAAATACGTGAGCTTCTCATTGACCATGTTGGGCATCGCTGCTGTTGGGGAAGCCGCCCTGCACGGACATGGAAGATACATTCAGTGGAGGATTGCAATGTTTACGTTGGAACGTTAGATACTTTCATTGAGGAAAGAGAAATCGTGACAGAAACAGAAAAATATGGTGGTGGAATTGTTGATGGAAAGGACAAGGGACCGGAGCTGGGCATCTGGGAACTGGATTTACGGTCTCAGTTCCCGGTTCTATTTGTACTGTCTCAGGAATCAAGAGTTACAGTTCCACATTCCGAAACCATCGAGAAATGCTCAGGTAAGATACTAGGTAGGAATACCGAACTTGGGGTGACATTTTCTGAAACAGTCCGTGGAATTATTTCATCAACCTAGTATACATGTACTATCTTGTTTAATCTATAAGTACGACTCGTGAATCTGAACTGTATGATGATTCTGCGATTGCAGGTTGTTCTGGGCGGGGAGATATTGTGTGCAGTGCGTGCAATGCAAAACCAGAAGATGGATTCTACAAGGAAAACCAGATGATGCAGTGTCCTACTTGTTACGGGAGAGGTTTAATTGCCCGTAGAGATGGATCAGATGCAAAGTAAGAGCTCTTAACAATTCAATTCGTGAAGTTCGCTTCTATCTATATGAATCATCTAGGCCAAGTAAATTTCAGTTATTTTCGTGAAAAATTTGAAATGGTGTCTTTAGATCCAACCCAAATGTTCACTACTTCTATTCGGAACTCCGGAAATCATGGCTTATTGTTAAAATTGGCTATAACGTCTACACCCAATTTTACTAGACTAGGTAATTGTTTATTTTCCAGTTCTAGTAGATAGGTGGGAGGCAGTCAGTTCTAGTTCTTATTTGTACACAAGAATTACTATTCAGTAATGAAATCATAAGAACATAATCTGCCAAAAAATTTAACTCACTTAGTATTCTCTTTGTTCTTAACAGATGTGTGAAATGCAATGGTGACGGAAAGATTCCATGTGCAACTTGCGGTTCTCGTGGTCTTCTGAAGTGCGAGGCATGCCATGGAAAGGGTTCCCTTCTGACACGCAAAATCGCCATTGTAAGATGGTATGTAAATTGGTTTAGTGACCATTGAGAACAGTTTATCTGCTTTACACTATATCTGTTCACCGTTTTAAGTTTATAATTATCTATGACGAGGACTTCCCTCCTCAATAAGAAAGTTCAAATAAACGTGAATTGCAGCGAGCTTATAGTTCCCTAGGCTAATAATCACCCCGTTTATTCTTCATTTAATTTTACTTTTTGCAAATATTTCTGAAGAGAGGTAAACAGTTTCTTTGTTGATGGAATAGCAGGTTATACATGAAGGTTTATATAATTACATTAAATAGGTTAAGAAGTACTCTAGCCAATCAATAAGGAAACTGAATATTAACACAATATAATTCTTAAAACGAAAAATCAATAGAATCCGGCTATGACTCAAGTCTGATCATTTGAATTACTCAACTCCTCACAAAATTGTATATCTGTTAAGCTATTCTTACGTTGTCATGCACAGTTTAGCTAAACAATTTTCACCACTTAGTATATATCTATGTCTAGCTATAACCTGTCCCCCCTTGAAACGATAGAAGAACAAAAAAAAAAAAAAAAAAAAAGATGCAGTGAGCCTATAATTCCCGAGACTGATAATTTAGCCCGTATCCTCTTCATTTCTTAGCATGTAAAACACTAACTCTTCAACGTTATATAATATATACTTCTTACATTTTTATGCACATTTGAGCATGAGCGCACATCAAAGTTTAATCATTTATGCTGATGCAGGAAAACCCTGACGACCCGCAAGGTGAGCGGGACAAGCGGAGCTGCCTCGGTGCCAGACGAAGTCTTTCACCGGGCCAAGGGAGTCCAGCTCTGCAACACTCAGGCGCACCAGTGCACTCCGGCCTATTTCGCCGACTCTTTCTTCCTTAACAAGTTTTCCTCAGAAGTCATAGCGGACAGAGCGCCGGTGCCTCCAGCCGCTCGGGTCATCTGCGAGCGGCACACCGTCTCCGTCGTGCCCGTGACTCGGGTCACCATGGATCGGCACGGCCGATCTTTCAGCTTTTACGTGATCGGGTACAGCCGAGAAGTGTATTTGAAGGACTATTATCCGGCCCGGCTTTGCTGGGGTTTGTGTCCTTGCCTGGAATGGCTCAAGTTCTGAACAGCAACGCTTCTATCGCGAAAGCGCGGGTATGTCATGTTTTGTATCGTCACATCTCCCTCTCTAAACTTCTTTTCTCCAGTTTCCTCCCCGAATATAAACTCTGTAATAATTGGTGGTTTCTTTCAAAATACATGGTAGTACATATAATTTATAATGACGGAAATCGTCGATTAGTTAAGGACAGAGAGAAAGTTGCTACAAGATCCAAGTAAAAAAGGTAAACTTATTTTGTGAGAAATTGAGACAACATGTCATATATAGTGAGTTGCTGATAGTTATTCTATAAATGTGTATTTTTGCTTGTTGATTTTAGCCACATATTGGGTAAATGTGTTTGTTTTCATGGAAATTATTGATTCAATATCGTCAATTCATATTGCGATGTTCTGTGTTGTACTGTGGAAGTGTGTTGGATTATACAGTGTGTATGTAATAATGGGTTGACTTTGGTCTTTGGTCTTCAAAATAAAAGAAATGTATTATTTGAGAACCCCCTTTCTAATTTGGTTCAATATTGTCTTTCTTACTCCCATGCCATCTCTCACAGCCCAAGTTGATCTCACTCGTATGGGTGGTATTGGGTACAACTTCTCTTTATGATTTTGGGAATGTGTTGTTTTATTCTGCCTAGTAATGCTGATTTTGGCTGATGATATTAATCAAGTTTTAATTGCCATATAATTTTGTTGGGAAGTATGATTTAGTTCGTAAAAAAGGCCAGTAATTAGAACCCGAACATGCCGGTTTTAAAAACCGAAACCGAAGTAATATCATGCTAAATGAATGAGAAGTATAAATAGTACATGTATAGCAAATAGCAATATTTAACAATTAACTCATTTTATTATCATCCATTTTTAGTTACAACTTTGGTTATAAATTAAGAAAGTGTTGAATTACAAATTCGCCTAATTTTTTTTAACTGTTTAAATATGAAGCTAAGGCATGAAACACCCCCGAGCCCATAAACTTAAGGTTAAGGGCAACTTGGTAAAAGAAATACAAAGGGATAATTCAATTGATTTTTTAACCGAGTTAGAAAGCACACGAAGTTCACCACTAACGGAAAACTTCAGTCAACATTCTTACTCGGAGCAAGAAGCACTGGTCAATCTCACACGAGTTAGCTCGGAAGCTAAAGTAGTGGTCAACTCAGAGGCACCTTCTCTTCGCCTATAAATATCAAGCTCAAGCCATTGGACTCGCATCAGAACCTTCATACGCAATCTCTTAGGTGTTTACTTTAGCTATATTGTCTCCGAGCAGAAACTCTTGCTCTCCCGAGCAAAAATATTTTATATTTACTTTCTGTTCATGTTTTCTATTATCAATAAATATACGGATGTAATCAACTATCGTATTGAGATGAAGCTCTCTAAAAAACCCATTGTCTCAATTTCATCTACATATATTTATATTTATGAGTGTTTAGAGTATATTACGATGTGAAGATCGATATCCATCCGGCAAACACCGCACAAAATCAAAACGAAAGTTTCAAAGGACTATTCGTGACTATTGAGATGGAAAACCACGTCGACAGATGCATGCTTCTTTAGGTCTTTGGTTGTATGTCATTTCGTGACGACACTCGACTCGAAAGAAAATAGAAAGCTTACTGTATCATTGATGTTGTGGAACTGAATACTCCTTGGAATTCTCGCCATAAATGTTGTCGAGCAGAATGGTCTTCTTGACTGTTAATGTCAAACAGAAGTTATCCTCTCCAAAAGGCGCAAATATATGCCTTTTATAATTGTAGTTTTGGCTTCCTGGAGTGATTATGAGGGAAATTGATACCTGCTAATCAATTCTCTAATCTCAAGTATTATATTCTTCATTAAATGCGAGTGTCCAATGCCGGTGATACACGTCTGCGGCGAGGAAGTTGTTGCACTGGTGTCGAGCGCATTGTCGCACTCTGAGCGTTTTTAAGCTTAACCTCTGGGCATAGGCTCGGATCGGACGCCTCTTCCTTCAACGGGCCAAGCTTATTGGGCCTTTTCTTAGTCTTTTAAGCTCTAGATAATAGATATCTCATAGTGTAATGGCAAAGTCGTTAACCAACAACGATATATCGTTCGTTTATTTCGAAGACGAAGTCCTTCGTCAACACAGGTGAGAGAGTTTTTGTTCAATTTTGGTCCCTCACCAACCCTGCCTTATTAAACATATTCAATTAATGGACACTCCAATATTTAATACATGACAACACACAACACTAGACTCGAACAGACTTGATATGTCTTATTAATTGCACCCTTTATGTTCCTTTGTTTAGGCCATTCGTTCAGTGACTATATATATATAAAGACCTATATATAATGGTTATTTATACGAACACATCTTTCTCATCAAAAGAACCTTACAAAGAGGTACAAAGAGCTGTCTGTTGTAAATATGTTTAGTTTACATTCAATCCCTATTTTCATTTATCTTTGACTTCTGAGATACCAATGCATAGAACCAAAATGATGTTACTTGTTAGTGGCATAAGTAATAAATATTAGCTCAACAAGGAGGGCATTGGGAAAGAATTGGCTAAAAGACCTCGGTTGAGATGTCGTTTCGCTGCATACCCTCGTTATAATATGATATTTCTTTTACATTTATTTTTAAATCCCTTATTTCTTTTTCGCATTATTTTTAAATCTAAAGAACTTGGAATGACGATTTTGCCCTTTTGGTTTACACTGTATTTTACGAAATCTCGAATTTACCCTTTGGGGCGGTTGATACAGAAAGGTTTTATATATTATTTTTTTATTTTCTCTCGAACCTACCTCTTCGGCTTCCCCTCGTTTTCCCTCAAAAACCGACCCTCTTTGATCCTTCCACCGCCATCGACGATTCATCCTCCGACCCCCTTCCAACAACTGACGACATACTTTCGTGCCTCTCTTGTCTTTCTTTCCGAATGCTGCATAAACGACCATCTTCTTCTTCCATTCGAGATGAGCAACCAGGAAACAGGAAGCATATTTTGGAACCGATCATCGTCTTCTGTTGTTCTCCAGCATATACTAAGCATCTTGAATGGAGGTAAATGTCTACTTTTAAACTTTCGATGTTTATGGTACTGTTTGAACTTTGAACTTGTATCAATGTTAGGGTTTACATAGTGTACATGGATTTTTTGGTTGGGTCCAGTTAAGGGTTTAAAGGAATACTGGGATGATGAATGCAGTAAGATTGGACGACTCCTAGTATGGTTTGGTAAACTACCGCTATGTTTTGGATAACTACCGCTAGTTATTTATACCGCTAGTTATGGATAAATACCGCTAGTTATACCGGTTTTTGATAACTACCGCTGGTTATAGATAAATACCGCTAGCTCAACCTTTATGTTTTGGTTAACTTCTGTTGTTAATATCTTATTCTTGATTCGATTTGCAGCCGTTAGTTCTACATACTGCTTTGCAGGAGAATGAACATTACAAATATAAGCTTACCAACAGGCAAACTCAATTAGAGACAGTGACGTCTATCATTAAAGGAGCACTGAATGAGGGTGAGCTTCAGTGGTTTCGGGGCACACAATTTGGGAATCTATTAGATGTCCCGGCACACTACGAGCACGCAGCTCAATTGTTGAGGAGTTTGATGGTGAGAAATACGATAGAACAAAGGGACGCACGTGAGTTGTGGTTCTTGGTAAACAACGTCCCACTGCGATACGGCATTCGGGAATTCGCCATCATCACCGGGTTGCTTTGCCACCCATTGCCAAGGTTACCTCAAAACGAGGATCAATCACGAGCGTTCTACAATGATTTCAGAAAACGCTTATGGCTTTCGTGGAAGAAGCGGATTACCATCCATAAGATTCAGGATCGACTTAAGGATACTCACAATAAACCCCTAGGTGGCGATGATAAGAAGTGTTTGGCCTTCCTGTGCATCGTCTTCGGAGTAATCTGTTTCAAGGACAGGCCGACGCAGATGCCGATGATAATCTGCTTGCAATGGTAGAATATATTGCTTTCTTCGTTGACTATCCTTGGGGGACAGTGTCCTTCGAGTACTCAATGAAGCAGCTTCTTAATAAGCTATCGGAGGAACTGGTGAATAAGTATTTTGACGTCGTCGAGAAAAAAGTAAATTGTGCGAATATGACCTTTCTGGGGTTCATACACCCGATACAGGTATATGTAAAGTGTTTGAATCAATTTATTTTCACCGTATAAATGGTTGTTACACATAATTCAAATTAACATTCTAACTTCATGCAGTTTTTGGTATGAGTGTTTACCGGCGGTGGCAGCGTACTTAGCTGACCCTCGAGAAGCGCCCGCCGGCGCACCTCGTATTTGCAGATGGACCACTAGGCCAATCGGGACAAAGCATAAGGAGTTTGAAGATATCACCCCCGTTATAAAGAAAAGTTTTCCGGAGGTCAGTTGCTCTACACGTGGCATGCCATTATATCATAGCGGTTATAGTCGTTTGTAGCGGTATAGCAGATATGAATGTCAACTTTAGTGGTAAGGCGAGATTGATAGTTATCTATGGCGGTAACTAAGTAATGATATCCAATATTATATTACAGGAACAAAAGAGTATGCTTTTTCCCACACCAGAGGAAGAAGTGACGCCGTCCACCAATTTGTTACTTGGTTAGGGACAACATTCCCCTCTCGACCACGGAGAGGATGCGGTAACAGAAGCGGCAAGGTGCTTATATAGATATGTGCTTCGGGGGGGGGGGGGGTGCCTTTAGACAGAGTATCATCGAGGGAGGCCTCGGATTCGGAGAGACGTCTGACATTGAGATAGATACTCTTGATGTGAATTCCCGCCTGATTACCAATGACAACATTCGGAAGCACGAGGCGGTGGTGCTTATGGTGGTGGTGCTCAATTGTCACTGGTGTCTGCGAGTGACTATACAATGCCTGCATACCTATTGGAACCAGATTTGAACTTAAGCGACGTAATGGGCTCTTTACCGGTGTGCAATGCGAGTGACGATCCATTTGACTCTGCACGCTAGGTGGGGAAGTTGTATGAGGAGGAGGAAGAAAATAATGCCGGGGAGAAGGAGGCAGGGAAGAAGCGTATTGAGAAGGAGGAGGAGTAAGAAAACAATGTCAGGGAGAAGAAGGTAGGTAATCCGCGTATCGAGAAGGAAGAGGAGGAGGAGGAGGAGGAAGAAGAAAACAATGACAGGGAGAAGAAGGCAGGGAAGAAGCGTATCGAGAAGGAGGAAGAGGAGGAAGAAAACAATGCCGGGGAGAAGAAGGTAGGGAAAAACCGTATCGAGGAGGAGGAGGAGGAGGAGGAAGAAGAAAACAATGCCAGGGAGAAGGAGGTAGGGAATCCGCGTATCGACGAGGAGGATGAGGAAGAAAACAATGCCGGGGAGGAAGAGGTGCATAATTTTCATATGGAGGAGGAGGAGGAAGTGAAGCAGAATCCGCGTATCGAGGGGGAGGAGGAGGAAGAAAACAATGCCGGGGAGGAAGAGGCGCAGAAGCCGCGTATCGAGGAGGAGGAGGAAGAAAACAATGCCGATGAGGAGGGAGGAAGAAAACAATGCCGACGAGGAGGAGGAGGAAGTGGCCAACACGATGGTCAACCTTGGCAGTTCTATAGCGGTACGCATATTTAACAATAGCGGTATGATTTATTTACTATGAATAGCGGTATGATTTATTTACTAGGCAAATCAAATTGCGGCTCCCGCCTTCGACCCGCTTGAGATATGTCGTTATGATATCTTCAACCAGTTCACGAGTGCTTGGAATAAGTTCCGCGAAGACATAACGGCTGAGAGATCCATTTTCCAAAACAGAGATCGCGAATTGTGGAAAATGCTCATGACCCGATTCGAATGGCTTGACGATGAGGTAAACAGTCTTCAAGGATTACATTAATAATTTATTTCTATTATAATATTGAATCAATTTATAATTAATTGCAACACCTAGACGAAATCCTTAAAGGCCTCTAAAAAAGACTAATTGAGCTTCCAAGGACTATTCCAAATTCGGATAAAATCGTTGTTCTCCCTACGTTGTTCATGAATACCATTAATATATGGGCTTCCACGGGTCAACCAAAGGATATAATAAACAATGATACTATCGCAATAAGCTCTATGGAATGGGTCAACGGTACTAGTGGAAGGGACTACAAACGCGAATGGATCCATAAAGAGCGGCTCTACTTTCTTATAAACCTTGACTCAGAGCACTGGATTTCATGCAAGGCGAATTTATTGGAGGCGAAGTTTGTCCTGTATGATTCCACTATTACATACGCTAATGATAAGAAAATTGGTGTAGTCATGCGTGCTCTGCAGACCTTTCTTCCTTGGATTTTGACATTTCATGATCACTTTGATTATCTCCAAGGGAGAAAGTGGATGTGGAGGCGGGTGGCTTGCCTTCAAAATAAATCGCCAACGGGAGGAACATGAGATTGTGGGATCTTCTGCATGAAGTTCATAGAGCTCGATATGGTAAACCGTCCGCTTAACTCATTCAGCGAAAATTTTGTAGAGAAAGCGAGAATGAGATATGCCGCGGAGATTTACGCAAACAGTTTATTAAAAAAATGAACGCAATGTTATTAGAACAATGACCGCTAGGCAGACATTTTGAATTTTTTTTATTTTGTTTATTAAAGAATACAAAATCAGTAAATATCATTAGCGTTGTGCACAACACAAATTATCAGATACAATTACCGCTATGTAAATCTAGACTTGGAGCTATGTACACAATAATTTAATACAAGAATATAATATGTATTGTTTGGATTTTTGTTTATTAAAGAATACAAATACAAACATATTTAAAAAAATAAATATAAGTATAAATACATAGGACACTCTCGAAGCATATAAGATTCGTACTTTCCTGATGGACGGGATGATATAGGGATCAACCGTGGATAAAAAATACTTGTATAAAACCGGAGGAGGGAGCTTGATAAGCCTTATATTATCCAGTAAAGAATTGATGGCTGGACCTCTCTTCCTTGAGATTCGTCTCCGTCAGAAAAGTGGCAACATGTCCTCTCTGATGGAAAAAAGCAAGACGAGAAAATTAAATGAAGGAAACACAAAAGCCATTGAACTATGGGAAAATGTCCATAGTTTAATGGCTTGTGTTTGCCAGTGCCGGTGCGAGCCCGTTGAACATTTTTGGAGAAGACGTTATTATTGGACATGTGTCCTTAAACAAGTTGTCTTTTCCCAAATTGTAAAAGATTTTGACCAAAGTCGTTGAATAAAAGATGTTACTTATTATGTTAATCTTATTATAGTTTCTGGTAGAGTAAAATAGAATGTTTGATCCATAGTTCATAAAGGATGCAATTATGTTATTATTATCATAACCGAGTCAATGTGAGGAAGAATTACTAATCATAATAAATGAACTTAAAATGTTCGTGACCTGATTAACTGGGCGGGAGCCCATTAATCGTATAAGGTCATTAATGTGACTAAGTGATAATCCTATTCTTGACTAAGTGTGTGTGTCACACTCACTAGAAGTGCATTAAGTATGGAGAGGCTTCATACTGGACTGGACCTGACTTAAAATCCGAAAGTTATTATACAAGACCGCTACTGACAACTTGGAGTTGAGCCACTAGTAGATGATCAAATGGATATTCGATCTAAGTCCTGAGTGACCTCGAGCCTGGACTGTTGACTTGATTGTTCTTTGATTTAAATGTTAAAGAACACATTTTACTGTCGTTAGTGGTGAGAAGTGGTGAGAACACATCACATAGCTCTCTTCAGAGTCAAAATGATTCCCTTGATTGTTAGTAGTGAGAAGTGAGAGGTACCCGTGCACAACTTATGAATCAAAACCATAAGTGGCTTACTCACAATATTACTAACGAAGTTGAGGATGAAAATGCAATGAGAGGCAAAACGGTAAAAATCGCCTGCTCGTGTTTGGATCATCAAGTGAAAGATCAATAATCCAAATTTTATTGTATCAATGGACACCTTCCTATAAAGGGAATAATATATAATGTATCACTGGAGATTGCAACCTCGGGTTTATAGTGGAATAACACCGAGGTTTGACGAACCACTAGCAGTTCGTTGGAGCTTCAGTGATACGGGTCCATGGTCCCCAGGATAGCTTTGGAACAAATGATACGTACGTTATTTAAAAATTCAGTATGTTTTATCATTTTTCAGGATTCATAAAACTAGAGTATGTGTCAGACTTTGGAAGTTTTATTTTTGCCGTGGCAAAAGTACCAAAGTTTGGTGTTGGAAATTTAAATGATAAAAGAAAGTTGAATTTAGATTTTTCATCAACTGAAAAGTTGTTGGAAATTAAATTCTAAGAGACTTTGCTTTTGGAACCGAGTCGTTTCGACATTCGGTTTGTGATTTAGAGAATTTCCAAGTTTACGATCGTTTTCGTAAATATGTGAAATTTAATCATAAGTCATGAATTTAAATGGTGGTGTTGCACCACGATATTTAATGTGTGATATTGAGATCATAGGTTAATAATATAATTTAATTATTTGGATTTAATTATTAATATTCTTATTAATAATTAATTAGTAATTAATAGATTTATGTTATTTAAATAAAAATATATTTGGTATATATATATATATATATATATATATAAATGTGTAGAAATAATGCGGCCCAAGTAAATGTGTAAGTTGGGCTTACACGAATTTGCTTAGATTTGGACTTTCCAAATATGCGGCATATGTACCTATGTTTAGGTATTAATGGAAAAACCTTGAAATTAATTTGGTTCATTAGATCAGTCAAGTTTGATCTTAACCGTTGGATCATGATAATTAATTTGGAAAGCTAAACTCGAAAATGACTTGGTGACCAGGTATGGATTTCGAAATTGCTTAATTAATTATATCCATTGGATTAGTTTAAGATTTAATCTTAACCATTGGATTGGAAATTAATTAACATGTAAATATGGAATGCAAAATTCGAATTTATTATAAAGGAGGTCGAATTCTATTGCTTGGCAATCAAGTTTGGATAGTTGACTATATACTAAATCAATATGGTCCATTAGATTGGTTATGGAATTAATTCCAACCATTGGATCAAGGTTATTGATTTCGAATTTTTCATATGGGTGCATAGGGAATTCGAATTCTCTTATATAAGGAAGTGATTGGATAATTAATTTATTCATGGTTTCCCTATTTGGTTAAATCCCCAATTAATTAGAACCATTGGATCTTTGGTGATTCAATCTTGGCCATTGGTTTGAGTAATTAATTATATTTACCTATTATAGAATTCGAAATTCAAGGAAGGAAGCTTCCCTTTATTGGTTTTTTCATGAGCCTATAAATACAAGGCTCATTCTACACATTTCACACACCTCCCCCACAGCAAGAATTTGATCTCTCTCTCTAGAGTCTGCAATTTCTTAGCCTCTGATTTCTTTTTTCTAGTTCGGCTTAGTGAGACGTTGTTCTCCGAAAGCTTTAAAAGAACCATCAGTTAAAGTTTTGCGATGGAGTCCTGTCGGCGAAGCCCACACTTCGGTACGAGGAATCCAGGAGAATATCCTGAAAGATCACGGGAGATTCCCTCAGCATCGGCGAAGCCCTTCCCAGTTCAGAACGCGCAGCCGGAATTGTCATCACCTGAGGTACGGCCTTATGCATTGGGTCAATAAATGCAAACCTTTATTGACAGTTTATTTATTTCCTATAGACTAGATTATTAATAATGAATTTATGATAAGTTAAATTAGTAATAATTTATCAGATCTTGATTTTGGTTATTATACGATGTTCAAATCGTCCACTACGTCTGAGTACTCCATTGAGTTCCAAGTGAAACTCTAACTAGGATTACTCGTAGTGTTTAACTGGTTTCCTCAACCTCCCACTACGTCTGAGTATCCTTTGGTTCTGATTTAGGGACCGTGGTTTCCGAACTCTGATTATCAACAGGCGCTGTTGATTGTGTAATTACTTTGTCATCTATAATTCCTCCAGTAATATTTTACCTTGAGGTTCATAGTTTATTATAGAGTCATATTCTAAAAGAGTTACTATTGCTTGAAAAACAATTACTCTCTTATATGATCATAAACTATATATCGTCCGAGTCCCATTAAATGAATAATGTAAAATGATTCTTTCCCCTTAATCATTTCTAAAAGGTTCTTGTTCCTTCTTTCTAGAACACCTCAATGTACTTGACATGTGCAAGGAACCGCTGACTAACAAAGAATTAATTTCTCTTACCGGTGATCACTGAATTAAAAGTTCAGACTCACCACTTCAGAATAACTGAAGAGCCATTAGTGATTGATCGAATTTAAAATTCAATTCATGCAATAAATTTCCTGAACTCACATAAGTTCTAATTTACTTTGCATTCATACCTTTACCTTTGAATACTTGCCTATCATTAGAGAAAGTATTCATATCCTTCTCAAGCTTGTATAATGGACCACATACACCAAGTATGTACAAGCTTTATAGGAACAGTGGCTCTTTAGACCTTTTTCTCATGAAATGGTCTTTTAATCATTTTAATCTTTAGACAAGATTGTCAAACAGGCAGGGAACTGACGAACAGTTCACGCTTTGGTCCATCCTGTTTATCTCATCCAAATTAATATGACTGTCATTTAGATGCCTTAGGTATGATCGATCACTTTCGTAGTAAACCTTTTTTCTGGATGTCACATCCATATTATTCACTCATCATTTCATAATGGTTTGAGCTTGTTTATTTCACTTCTCCGGACAATCAATATAAACAACTAGATCATTTCATAAATAATAATTTCATTATTATCTACAATGATAAAACTTTGTTCATATAAGTGGATATTTGAATTTCCACATAAGTCACGGGTATAATAAATATTGTTCTTGAAAATAACAATTTATTATATTTAAACGAGTTGCTCCCACTGAAATAATTATCCCATTACTTTGACTAACACAGTCAATTTATGATTGTCTTCCGAATCCTGGATTCAGTCAAAGGTTTAAACCTTAACTAATCATTAACTTTGGGTTGGGCGATTATCTTATCTTTGTTCATTTTTCAGCCATTTCTCAAGTTCAAGAACTTTCGAATTACTCCCTTGTAATATCGAGTGGAAATACCAGCTAAACACAAAAGATAATCAATAAGTGAACAAAATCACTTATTCGAACTTTTATTGTCATGACATTAAATACACATCAGATTATTCTATATATATTTAGGATAGACATTTTAGACTGACATTGAAAAAGAAACTTATTAAACTTTATTATAGAATGTTTTTGAAAAAATATTTTATTTGAAATAGTTACATGATGCAAACATGTTCTGGGAAAACGTTAAATAAACCCTTTAACTATTTCGTGATAATTTAACCGACTGTACACGTCGTTGCCGTCCTTAGTGGCATGGTCACTCTAGGGTGACTCGCGGTATCAACCGTGTAGTTTGGTTAAACTAAGTTTTAGTCATAAACTTAATTAATATTCATAGCAAGAACTACCAAAGTTCTCTATGATTATTAACTATCACCATAGACGGTCGGGAAGCACCAACTTCCGTGCAAGCTTAACCCATTATTTTCAGTTCTCGGGATCCTCTTGGAAACGTCGTCCTTAGGGAATGGTCACTCTAGGGTGACTCACGGTCCATTTCCAAGATTCCTCCGTCCCCATATTCTTTTGGAACTATCACGGTGTCAATCCTTCCACAAGCACACCTTCCTTGGGGAATGGACACACTAGGGTGACTCGAGGCGGTGTGGTTAGCAGACCTTGTGACAGTAATAATGGAGACCTTTGTTTTATTCTATACTTGCCATTATTTTAGGAAATAACGTTTTTAATTTCTAAGTTATAAAAACTTATTATATAAACTGTCTATTAATGACACATTAAAAGTTTATATTTTGGCTTTATTTATTACGACGCGTAATTTTAAATAAGCCCTAGAAATGTGTTTATTATTTCGTAGGTAGTGATAGATCAAACCATACGCTCTCCAGGTCGATGGGAGGGGTCCTAACCGGTCACCCAGAAATGGATGGTGAACCGGCCCCACTTTTGATTCCCTCTTCCTTAGGCAAGATTGTACGTTTGAAATTTTTCCGACTAATAATTAACACTTTTACATTTACTCTTTATTATTTATATCTATCCTATATAAACATATTAATAATGATCTAAACATAGACACTATGTTTGAGGGTTATGAAAATAGGTTATAACAAATTATATCTATGATAAATATTTATAACTTTATGTTAATGATACTTATTCTCTAAGAATTATCATTAAACATTTTAATGCCCTTTAATAATTATTTATGAAATATTAAAATAAGACAATGATATTATTTTTCGAATATTATCATCCATATTTTAATTCATTAAATAAAACAATGTTATTAAATAACATCCATATTTAATTTTATGAATTTATTAAAATAAGGCAATGTTATTTATCCGAAAATAACATCCATATTTTAATTTATATTAATTAATCATAATTAATTTAATTCATAAATATTAATTTGATTAATAATAATTAATAATTAATCCACGGTATCCGGGTCGGAATAAAAATCCGACCCATTATAAAAATTGCACGTGGGTCCTCCGGGCTTAAGCCATGGCCCACGTGCCCGTGGAATGGGCAGGGAGAGCCCACGGGCTGGCCATGGCAGCACGCTGCCTTGGCATGGGCCTGCAAGCCCATTACGCTGCTAGGCTGCAGGGCCCGCAGCCCGCGCGAGGCCCGCTGGCCGAAAGGCCTTGGCATGGGCCAGCTCGTGGGCCTTGCCCGTGGGCTTGCTGGGTGAACACCCAGGGGCTGCAGCGGCAGCCCCTGTTCGTTCCATCCTCGGGCTGGGCTGCCAAGGGCAGCCCGGTTTAACTACCCGGTCCAAATTTTTCGGGTCGGGTAATTATCTTATTTTAAATTATATTTAAAATATCTAGAAATTCAAAATTTCAATTTTAAATAATTAATTTTATTCATCAAATAATTCGTTCTTTAAAACCCATTAATTAAATTACGTAATTATTTATCCTTGAACCATGGCTCTGATACCAATTGTTGGAAATCACGTCTCGGATTCTATGAAAATTATCACGAATTATACCTCCGAACCATACGGGTAACATTTAAAATTTAATTTAAAGCGGAATAACTTGTAATCCGTGCAATGGTCCGGATATCGGATAATAACCATTTAACAAGATCTGATAAATATTATGTAATTTAATATTCATAAATCATTATTAATAATCTAGTCATAATAGGAAATAAATAGAAAGCAGTAAATGGTTGCATTTATTAACCCAATGCATAATGCCGTACCTCTATTGACGACTTCCGGCTGCGCGTTCTGAATCGGGCAGGGCTCCGCCGGTGCTGAGGGAAACTCCTGTGATCTTCCAGGATATTCTCCTGGAATCCTCGTACCGAAGCGTGGGCTTCGCCGGCAGGACTCCGTCGCAAAATTTAAACTGATGGTTCTTTTGAAGCTTCCGGAGAACTAAGTCTCTTAAGCCGAACTAGAAAGAGAGATCAAAGAGAAAATTCGCAGACCCTAAAGGAGAGGGACAGTTCGAATTTTTCTATAGGGAAAGGTGTGTAAAATGTGTAGAATGAGCCTCCTATTTATAGGCTCAAACCGTAACCGAATTGGAGAAATTCCCTCTCTTATTTTCGAATTTTATTTATTAAATATAATTAATTATCTCAATCCAATGGTCCAGATTTAATCTCATCTAAATCCAATGGATATAATTAATTAGGGATTTAATTAAATAAGAAAGATTAGGATAAAATCAAAAATCCAATCTTATCTTCTTATCTTTATAAATTCGAATTATATATATATATTAAAATTCGAATTATCATTATCTAGATCCAACGGTTGAAATAAATCTTTAAACCGATCTAATGGATCAAATTAGTTTAGGATAAAATCAAATATAAAAAGATTTAATAAAAACAATTTTAAATTTATCCTTAAACTATAATTCGAAAAAATAATATAAATATATATAATTAATTAATTTCCAATCCAACGGTAAAGATTAAATCTTAGACCGATCTAACGGATATAATTAACTAACCAAATTCGAAAAATAAAACTAGATCACCAAGTCATTAATTTTTGAATTCATCAATATCCTAATCCAACGGTTGATATTAAATCATAACTGATCCAATGAATTAAATTGATTTTAGGGTTTTTCTCAAATACCAAAACTTTTGGTACTTTTGCCGCAATGATGGAAAGACCAAAGTCTAACAATTCGAATGTGAATGGATCCACATTCCAAAAGCCCAATTCGATTTCTACACTATAATATATTTAAAATATATTATTTTCATATTAATATAAATCTATTAATTATTGAATAATTATGAATAATACATTAATAATAAAATTCGAATAATTAAATTATATTAATATTCTCTGATCTTAAAATCACACATTTAAATGTCATGGTGACACACCATCATTTAAATTCGTGACATGTGATTTAATTTCATAGTTTACCGAAACGATCACAAACTTAGAAATTCTCTAAATCACAAAGCGTACGTCGAAACGACTCGGTTCCAAAAGCAAAGTTGCTTAGAATTTAATTTCCAAAAACTTTAATGTTGAAATAAAATCCAAATTCTACTCTATTTTGTCAGTTAATTTCGGTTACCAAGATATGGTACTTTTGCCACGCTACTGATAAAACTATCTGATGTCTGTCACAGACTTCAGTTTTATGAGTCTTGCCAAATGATCTTAAAAACATTTCAATGTCTTTATCATGTACGTATCATCCGTTACGGAGCTATCCTGGGGACCATGGACCCGTATCACTTAAGCTCCAACGAACTGCTAGTTGTTCGTCAAACCTCGAAGTGATTCCACTATAGACCCGAGGCTGCACTCTTTAGTGATACGGTATATATTATTCCCATTGATACAATCAAATTTGGGTTATTGATCTTTCATTTGATGATCCACACACGAGCAGGCAGTTTCTACCGTTATGCCCCTCATTGCATTTTCATCCTTGACTCAGTCAGTAATATTATGAGTGACCCACTTATTGTTTCGAATCATAAGTTGCGCACGGGTACCTCTCACTTCTCACCACCGACAATCAAGGGAATCATCATGACTCTGAAGAGAGCTGTGTGATGCCCATGTCTATGACCAAGCTACCCTTACTGCTGACTATCATGCTCCCAAAATAATAGTGTTGGGAACAACGGTAATTTATTGTGTTCTTTAACGGTTAAATCAAAGAACAATCAAGCCAGCAGCTCGGACTCAAGATCACTCAGGACTTAGATCGAATATCCATTTGATCATCTACTAGTGACTCAACTCCAAGTTATCAGTGACGGTCTTATATGATTACTTCCGGAGCTTAAGTCAGGTCCAGTCCAGTATGAAGACACTTCATACTTAATGCACTTCTAGTGAGTGTGACACACACAAAATCAAGAACAGGATTGTCACTTAGTCACATTAATCACCTTCTACGATTAATGGGCTCCCACCCAGTTAATCAGATCACGGACATTTTAAGTTCATTTATTATGATTATTAATTCTTCTTCACATTGACTCTGTTGTGATAATAATTCATAATTGTATCCTTTATGAACTAAGGATCAAACATTCTATTTTACTCTACCAGAAACTATAATAAGATTATCATAATAAGCATCATCTTTATTCAACGACTTGTCATAATCTTTTACAAATGGATAAAAATATCTTGTTTAAGGACACATATGTCCAATAACCTGAACATTAGCGGTAGCTATGAAGTACTTCTAGCGGTTCCGAGTGTTTTGAATTTTCACGAACATTTTAATTGCAATATTTACATTCATGTGTCGAACTCCCCGGGATTTGATACACAGAGGTTCATTTAATACGGGGTTGGTTGTCATGAGTAATTGTTCACCCATCCGAGTCGCTCGTATCTCTCGAGGACATTAAGATGGTTTTCATGAATGCATGAAGGTTTCAGAGTAGTAATTACATTCTATTTGTAATTATTATATAGACATCAATATTTATAAATTTTATTACGTGTCCTCAATTTTCATTGAACGATCGTGCAAACCGCTATCAAGAAACACTAGCGGTTAAACATATACGTCTAGCGGTAGCTACGAAGTACTTCTAGCAGTTTCGAGTGTTTTGGATTTTCACAAACATTTTTATTGCAATATCTACATTCATGTGTCGAACCCCCGGGATTTGATACACAGAGGTTCATTTAATACGGGTTGGTTGTCATGAGTAATTGTTCACCCATCCGAGTCGCTCGTATCTCTCGAGGACATTAAGATGGTTTTCATGAATGCGTGAAGGTTTCAGAGTAGTAATTACATTCTATTTGTAATTATTATATAAACATCAATATTTATAAATTTTATTACGTGTCCTCAATTTTCATTGAACGATCGTGCAAACCGCTGTCAAGAAACACTAGCGGTTAAACATATACGCCTAGCGGTAGCTACGAAGTACTTCTAGCGGTTCCGAGTGTTTTGGATTTTGACGAACATTTTTATTGCAATATTTACATTCATGTGTCGAACCCCCATGATTTGATACATAGAGGTTCATTTAATACGGGTTGTCATGAGTAATTGTTCACCCAATTGAGTCGTTGGTATCTCTCGATGACATTAAAATGGTTTTCATGAATGCGTAAAGGTTTCGAAGCAATAATTACATTCTATTTGTAATTATTATACAGACATCAATATTTATAAATTTTATTATGCGTCCTCAATTTACGTTGAACGATCGTGCAAACCGCTATCAGGAAACACTAGGGGTAAAACATATACGCCTAGCGGTAGTTACGAAGTACTTCTAGCGGTTCTGAGTGTTTTGGATTTTCACGAACATTTTTATTGCAATCTTTACATTCATGTGTTGAACCCCGGGATTTAATACACAGAGGTTGATTTATATACGGGTTGGTGGTCATGAGTAATTTTTCACCCAATTGAGTCGTTGGTATCTTTTGAGGACATTAAGATGGTTTTCATGAATGTGTGAAGGTTTCGAAGCAATAATTACATTCTATTTGTAATTATTATTTATAAATTAATATTTATAAATTTTATTATGCTTCCTCAATTTTCGTGGAACGATCGTGCAAACTACTATCGGGAAACACTAGCGGTTAAACAGATACGCCTAGTGGTAGCTACGAAGTACTTCTAGCGGTTCCGAGTGTTTTGGATTTTCATGAACATTTTAATTGCAATATTTACATTCATGTGTCATACCCCCCGTGATTTGATACACATAGGTTCATTTAATACGGGTTGGTGGTCATGAGTAATTGTTCACCCAATTGAGTCGTTGGTATCTCTCGAGGACATTAAGATGTTTTTCATGAATGCGTGAAGGTTTCGAAGCAATAATTACATTCTATTTGTAATTATTATATAGACATCAATATTTATAAATTTTATTATGCGTCCTCAATTTACGTTGAACGATCGTGCAAACCGCTATCAGAAAACACTAGCGGTTAAAGATACGCCTAGCGGTAGCTATAAAGTACTTCTAGCGGTTCCGAGTGTTTTGGATTTTCACGAACATTTTAATTGCAATATATACATTCATGTGTCGAACGCCCCGTGATTTGATACAAATAGGTTCATTTAATACGGGTTGGTAATCATGAGTAATTGTTCACCCAATTGAGTCGTTGGTATCTCTCTGTTGGACATATTTTGTATGCCCTATATTCAGATGCTAATCCCGCTCACATAAGATTATGGTCGTTTGCCTAGAATGAATAGTACTTATTCAAGTTATCTTATATAGTTATCTTCGGATTATAAATAGATAATATTAATTGAATGTTTGATCCATAGTTCTTTAATGTTACTATCGTGCTCAGTTATCACAAGTAGTCTTTTGTGAGGAGGTTTGACTGTCACGAATAAAGAACTTACAAAGGTCCATGGTCTAGATTAGAAATGGGAATTTCTAATGCGTGAACGACCATTGATGAACTTAATCACAATTAGGTGATGATCTATTACCGGATCATGGTGTAGTCCGTGCACTGTTAAGTTAATCAAGTATGAAGTGTCTTCATATTGGACAGACTAGACTCATATCCGAAATCATCAAATAAGTCCGTCACTGATGATAGTACGATAGGGTCACTTAGATGATCATATGGAATTAGGTTTACGTCCTGAGCATTATGGACTTGTACGGTTCAACTTATATAATCTTTGATTTAAACGTTACAGAGTACAGCTTGGTACTCCTAATACTTTTATTTTGGGATTAGACGGTTGACCGGGATAAGTTGTACAATAGCAGATATGGACAATATCTTTATGATATTCTTATTGTGATTCATGGAAACAAATAAGTACTCATGATCAGCTCATCAGATTCATCATCTTATGAGTGAGTAGTTTGTAAGAATCATAAGAATAAGATAGTGTCATCAAAAAGGGCAGAACGGTAAATATCATCCTTTTGATGAGTGTCATAATAAAACGAAGACCTAGCACACCAGATATCTGATTGAATCGATGGACACCTGTGTTCAGGAAGATAATTATCATACACACTTGAGAGTTCAGCAAGGAGCTATAGTTGAATGTAATCGAGGTTGGTAAAAGTCTACGCTTTTACCGTAGCTCGAGTGTGTACGTCCATTAGTCCCCTTTGTAGCTCCATAGAGGATTACACCGCAAATATATTCAAATATTTCATTTAAACAGGATACTCCAATCAGATTCGGTTCGTGATTATCATCACGAATTACTGATTACCCTAAATAGTGGCAAAAGTACTAAAGTTTGGTATGCCAATGAAACTGCAAAATATTATTGAATTTAATCCTAATAAATCTCTAGGGTTGTGGGAAATTAAATTTTGGTACAGTTATCTTTTTGAATCGTGTCATTCTGACAGACGGTTTGAGATTTATGATAATAACAGTTTTTTGTCGTAGACTAAAAATGACACTGTTATTTAAATAAAAAATTATAGAAATTAAATATTGGTATTTCTACCACAAATATTTAAAGAGAGAAATCAAATAATGAATTCGAAATATATTTATTATTTCGAAATCAATCTTTTGAAAATATAAAGATTTGATTTAATAAATCTTTTAGGGTATTTTCTAAAAAGATTTGTGTTGGATTTATTCTTTATTTGATTTAATTATTTAAATCAAATCTTAGAGTGAATATCTCCAAACAAGTTGAGTAAATCTCTCTCAGTTGGTTGAGAGATTTTCTCATAGCCGTTGGGCCATTCGCTATAAATAGGGAACACCTGAAATCGAAAATATACACACTGAAATTCTCAGATTTCGATATCTCTCTCTCTCTCAAGATAGTTTCTGCGAATTTCTCTGAGCTCCTCTCAAGGTTTTTCAAATTTAGGGCTTAGGGTTTTATCTAGTGGGAGCCCATACCTCCTGGCGACGTAGTCCTGGAGAATACATCGGAAGACTTCTAGAAGCATCTTTTTCACAGAAATCGCAAAAAGGATTAAAGATCGGAGTCGAAAAGTCCTTTAGAGAATCAAGATCCGTGTCAGAGACTACAAGAAAAAAGGTATACGATTTCAAGGTTATTGATTAAGAATTATTTACTGGTACTCATGGCTCAGAATTAAAATCAAGAATGAGTTAAATAAATTAAAATAATTTATTCATCACGATCGGGAAAATTAAATGTAAATTGATTTTGAAACAGACAGTTTGACAGAGTTATTGGTATGGAACTCTAACTCATTAAAGAAATTTAAATGTCAAACCGTGTAACTTAATCAATGATTACAATTTCTTATAGGTCGGCGGTGACTGTTTTCAGTCTAGATCCGCAGATACGACCAGGAATCGGTGTTAACGCGATGTCGATTCCAGCACTCTCGAGGACATTAAGATGTTGTCAAGAATGCGTGAAGGTTTCGGATCAATAATTATATTCTATTTGTAATTATTATATAGACATCAATATTTATAAATTTTATTATGCGTCCTCAATTTTTGTTGAACGATCGTGCAAACCACTATCGAGAAACACTAGCGGTTAAACAGATACGCTTAGCGATAGCTATGAAGTACTTCTAGCGGTTCCGAGTGTTTTGGATTTTCACGAATATTTTAATTGCATTATTTATATTCATGTGTCGAACCCCCCGTGATTTGATAAACAGAGGTTCATTTAATACGGGTTGGCGGTCATGAGTAATTGTTCACCCATTCGAATCGTTGGTATCTCTCGAGGACATTAAGATGGCTTTCATGAATGCATGTAGGTTTCGAAGCAATAATTACATTCTATTTGTACCACTCGAGATAGTATAAAACACACAAAACTTGCTGATTCAATGAACCACAATCAGAGTCTTAAGAGTAGCTTGTCGGGCAACTTACAGATCTGGTTTGTCTCTGGGGACCAGGTTACCATGCTTGTGCTTAATCTTTCTAGATGCTCGTGTGGCTCAACCCGTCGCAGTCGCCGATTTCATCGAATTTGAATAGCGGTACTTACTTATATTGTTTACCGCTACAAAGCTTTACCTTATGTATATTATTTATTTCGTGACCTTAACATAATTTCTTTGATTTTTTTTATTCATGCAGAGGATGTAACAGTATTGTCACAATCAGTTTTTTATATCTCACACTCGATCCTTAACTGTTGGACATATGTGTCCTTAAACAAGATATTTTATCCATTTGTAAAAGATTATGACAAGTCGTTGAATAAAGATGATACTTATTATGTTAATCTTATTATAGTTTCTGGTAGAGTAAAATAGAATGTTTGATTCCTTAGTTCATAAAGGATGCAATTATGTTATTATTATCACAACAGAGTCAATGTGAGGAAGAATTAATAATCATAATAAATGAACTTAAAATATTCGTGACCTGATTAACTGGGTGGGAGCCCATTATCGTAGAAGGTCATTAATGTGACTAAGTGACAATATTATTCTGGATTTTGTGTGTGTCACACTCACTAGAAGTGCATTAAGTATGAAGTGTCTTCATACTGGACTGGACCTGACTTAAACTCCGGAAGTTATCATATAAGACCGTCACTGATAACTTGGAGTTGAGTCACTAGTAGATGATCAAATGGATATTCGATCTAAGTCCTGAGTGATCTTGAGTCCGAGCTGTTGGCTTGATTGTTCTTTGATTTAACCGTTAAAGAACACGAAATATTACCGCTGTTCCCAACACTATTATTTTGGGAACATGATAGTCAGCAGTAAGGGTAGCTTGGTAATAGACATGGGCATCACACAGCTCTCTTCAGAGTCATGATGATTCCCTTGATTGTCATTGGTGAGAAGTGAGACGTACCCGTGCGCAACTTATGAATCGAAACCATAAGTGGGTTACACATGATATTACTGACTGAGTCAAGGATGAAAATGCAATTAGGGGCATAACGGTAGAAACCGCCTGCTCATGTGTGGATCATCAAATGAAAGATCAATAACCCGTATTTGATTGTATCAATGGACACCCTTCTGTTATAAAGGGAATAATATATACCGTATCACTAAATATTGCAGCCTCGGGTCTATAGTGGAATCACTTCGAGGTTTGACGAACAACTAGCAGTTCGTTGGAGCTTAAGTGATACGGGTCCATGGTCCCCAGGATAGCTCCGTAACGGATGATACGTACGTGATTAAAATACATTCTGGATAATGTTTAATCATTTGGCTTGACTTATAAAACTGAAAAAGTCTGTGGCAGACATCAGATAGTTTTATCGTTAGCGTGGCAAAAGTACCATATTTTGGTACACGAAATTAACTGATAAAAGAAAGTTGGAATTTAGATTTTCTATCATCACCATGTTGTTGGAAATTAAATTCTAAGCAACTTTGCTTTTTGAATCAAGTCATTTCGACTTACGGTTAGTGATTTATAGATTTTCTAAGTTTGTGATCGGTTCGATAAACTTTGAAATTAAATCACATGTCACGAATTTAAATGATGGTGTGGCACTATGACATTTTAATGTGTGATATTGAGATCAGGAAATATTAATATAATTTAATTATTTGGATTTAATTATTAATATCTTATTAATAATTAATTAATAATTAATAGATTTATATTAATAAGTAAAAAAAATATATATTTATATGTGTAAATTCGAATTAGGGTTTCATAATATGAAACCCTAGGCAATTCGAATAACATGATTTGGTCTTTCCATATTTGCGGCATAAGTACCAAATGTTTTGGTATCTTGGCAAATCCCTAAAATCAATTTAATCCAAGTTTATGATTTAATATCAACCGTGGGATTAGGATATTGATAAATTCGAATTTAATAACTTGGTGACCAAGTTTCATTTTTCGAATTTGGTTAATTAATTATATCCGTTGGATCGGTCTAAGATTTAATCTTTACCGTCGGATTGAAAATTAATTAATTATATATATTTATATAATTTTCGAATTATAGGTTAAGGATAAAATCGAATTTTTTTTTAATAAATCTTTTTATATTTGATTTTATCCTAAACTAATTTGATCCATTAGATCGGTTTAAAGATTTATCTCAACCGTTGGATCTAGATAATAATAATTCAAATTTTATTATAAATATATATGATAATTCGAATTTTATAAAGATAAGAAGATAAGATTGGATTTTTGATTTATCCAAATCTTTCTTATTTAATTCAATCCCTAATTAATTATGTCCATTGGATTTAGATGAGATTAAATCTGGACCATTGGATTAAGATAATTAATTATATTTAATTATAAGAAATTCGAAATTAGGGAGGGAAATTCTCCAATTCGGTTACGCTTTGAGCCTATAAATAGGAGGCTCATTCTACACATTTTTCACACCTTTCCCTAGAGAAAAATTCGAACTCTCCCTCTTCCTTAGGGTCTGCGAATTTTCTCTCTGATCTTTTTTTTTTTTGGTTCGGCTTAGTAGACTATTTCTCCGGAAGCTTAAAAAGAACCATCAGTTAAAATTTTGCGACGGAGTCCTGTCGGCGAAGCCCACGCTTCGGTACGAGGATTCCAGGAGAATATCACGGAAGATCACGGGAGTTTCCCTCAGCACCGACGGAGCCCTGCCCGATTCAGAACGCGCAGCCGGAAGTCGTCATAAGAGGTACAGCCTTATGCATTGGGTTAATAAATGCAACCATTTACTGCTTTCTATTTATTTCCTATTATGACTAGTTTATTAATAATGATTTTATGAATATTAAATTACATAATATTTATAAGATCTTGGGATATGGACATTATCTGATATTCGGACCGTTGTACGGATAACAAGTTTTCCGCTTTAAAATAATTTTTAAATGTTACCCGGACGGTTCAGAGGTATAATTCGTGATAATTTACACGGAATCCGAGACGTGATTTCCGATAATTGGTATCAGAGCCATGTTTCAAGGATAAATAATTACGTAATTTAATGAATGGGTTAAAGAACGAATTATTTGATGAATAAAATTAATTATTTAAAATTGAAATTTTTAATTTCTAGATATTTTAAATATTAATTTAAAATAAGAAAATTACCCGACCCGAAAAATCGGACCGGGTGATTGGACCGGGCTGCCCTTGGCAGCCCAGCCCGAGAATGACGCGAACAGGGGCTGCCGCTGCAGCTCCAGGTTGTTCGCCAGGGCGTTGCCAGGGCAAAGCCCACGGGCAAGGCCCTCGCCAAGGCCACTCGGCCAGGGCAAGGGCACCCGTGTAGGCCTGGCGGGCTGGCCGCAGGCCACGCTGCCTGGCAGCGGAATGGGCCTGCAGGCCCAGCCTGAAGTGCAAGGGCAACGCCCTGGCCTACCCGTGGGCAGTCCCTGCCCATTCCACGGGCACGTGGGCCCGGGCTTAAGCCCGGAGGGCCCACATGCATTTTTTTTATAAAATGGGTCAGATTTTTATTCCGACCCGGATTCCGTGGATTAATTATTAATTATTATTAATGAAATTAATATTTATGAATTAAAATTAATTATGATTAATTTATATGAATTAAAATATGGATGTTATTTCCGGATAAATAACATTGTCTTATTTTAATTAATTCATAAAATTAAGTATGGATGTTATTTAATAATTAAATAACATTGTCTTATTTAATAAATTAAAATATGGATGATAATATTCGAAGAATAATATCATTGTCTTATTTTAATATTTCATAAATAATTAATAATGGGCATTAAAATTTTTAATGATAATTCTTAGAGAATAAGTATCATTAACATAAAATTATAAATATTCATCATAGATATAATTGTTATAACCTATTTTCATAACCCTCAAACATAGTGTCTATGTTTAGATCATTATTAATATGTCTTTTTAGGACAGATATAAATAATAAAGAGTAAATATAAAAGTTTTTATTATGAGTCGGAAAAATTTCAACCGTACAATCTTGCCTAAGGAAGAGGGAATCAAAAGTGGGGCCGGTTCACCATCCACTTCTGGGTGACCGGTTAGGACCCCTCCCATCGACATGGAGAGCGTACGGATTGATCTATCACTACCGGCAAAATAATAAACACAATACTAGGGCTTATTTAAAATTACGTGTCGTAATAAATAAAGCCAAAATATAAACTTTTAATGTGTCATTAATAGACAGTTTATATATTAAGTTTTTTTTTATAACTTAGAAATTAAAAACGTTATTTAATAAAAACCATGGCAAGTATAGAATATTTTGAAAGGTCTCCATTATTACTGTCACAAGGTCTGCTGACCACACCGCCTCGAGTCACCCTAGTGTGTCCATTCCCTAAGGAAGGTGTGCTTGTGGAAGGTTTGGCACCGTGATAGTTCCAAAAGAATATGGGGACAGAGGAATCTTGGAAATGGACCGCGAGTCACCCTAGAGTGACCATTCCCTAAGGACGACGTTTCCAAGAGGATCCCGAGAACCGAAAATAATGGATTAAGCTTGCACGGAAGTTGGTGCTTCCCGACCGTCTATGGTGATAGTTAATAATCATAGAGAACTTGGTGGTTCTTGTTATGAATATTAATTAAGTTTATGACTAAAACTTAGTTTAACCAAACTACGCGGTTGATACCGCGAGTCACCCTAGAGTGACCATGCCACTAAGGACGGCAACGACGTGTACAGTCGGTTAAATTATCACGAAATAGTTAAAGGGTTTATTTAACGTTTTCCCAGAACATGTTTGCGTTATGTAACTATTTCAAACCAATCTTAATCTTAAAAATTCTACCTATAATAAAGTTTAATAAGTTTCTTTTTCAATGCCAGTTTAAAATGTCTGATTCGATTATCATACCTGATGATGATCAAGAGTCCGTTAACTCTTATTCACCTCTTAAGCAAGAATCTGAGGAGCCATTAACAATTTTTGAGAAAGATTATAAATGGTTCAAATACGATAGTGAGTACAATCTACTTGCTCACTATCTTGACCAATATCATCGCAAAAGTCAGGCTTACAAGGATGCTATGCTTAAGACGTGTCATGAGGAGATTGAGAGACTATTGAAGAAAGTGAGTAAAGTAACAGGACTTGTCAATGAGGCCATTACAAAAGATAACAAAAAGAAAACTGAATCGAAAGCCGAACCTGGAAGAAAGGAAAGAAAAGTTGGTTTGTCGGCAATGTGTTTCCAATGCGGAACAAAAAGGAGAGTGAAGGGGCAACTAAGATGCCGCTTACATCTCAGTTCACCAAAGGGTAAAACCTTCTCTGAACATTATATTAGATTTTATTGGAGAGATTCAAATCTCAGATCCATAGATTAAAATTCTAACATTGCAAACGTTTTTCATTACAGAAGTTGCTTCTGCTAAGAAGAAAAACAGAGACGGAGCCTTATGCATTGAATGCTGGCTCAAACCAAGAGCAAAGGGGCACACGATGTGCCGAGAACATCTGCGGGCTTGGAGAGGTAATAACTCTTCTGTTAACCCTGAAATTAGTTTTTTATTGGAGAGATTTAAATCTCAGATCCATAGATTAAAATACTAATACTTGTTCATTTTCTTTTCAGGATTCAGCAGGAGCTCTGGTGATGAGAACTCATCGGAGAACGAAAGCGGCTAGTACTCGAGTGTCTCGAAGAAAGGAAGCAAGCTTTAAGTTTAAAATTTGATTTTAAGTTTATTGTTATCATTAATTTTGCATTCATAAGACCTCAATTTATTTCAAAATATGTTTATTGCAAAGAATAATTCTTTATCAATATTTTTTTTTTATTTTGTAATATCCGTATGTGAATTAAATGACATGTTACTTTATAGTCTCCAATAATTATAATCTTATCAACTTCTTCAGTTAGAAAATCATTTTTAATCATGATGATTAATAGAGAATGAATCTAAAGATTATTAACTCATGATAAGTAGTTGCCAACAGTGTCTGTTGTCATAAAAGAGTTCGGAAACCACGGTCCCAAATCAGAACCAAGGAGTGCTCAGACGTAGTGGGAGGTTCAAAAGACCACTTGAACGCTACGAGCACACCCAATTGGAATTTCACCTAGCTGTCACAGACACTAGTGTTGAAGATCCCATAGGCTACAAGCAAGCTATGGTTGATCGTGATAAGGGAGAATGGCAGGAAGCCATGAACCAAGAAATAGAATCAATGGATTTTAATGAAGTCTGGGAACTTGTAGACTTACCGGATGGTTTCAAAACCATTGGCTGTAAGTGGGTATACAAGCGAAAGAGAGGTGTGGACGGGAAGGTTGAAACTTTCAAGGCTAGACTAGTGGCAAAGGGTTTTACCCAGAGGGAAGGTATTGATTTCGATGAGACCTTCGCTCCAGTCGCTAAGTACAAGTCCATCCGGATTCTCATGGCCATAGCCTCTAGTCTCAATTACGAGATTTGGCAGATGGACGTCAAAACCGCCTTCCTGAACGGGTACATTGACGAAAACATCTATATGGACCAACTAGAGGGGTTCGTGCAACAGGGTCAAGAAGGAAAGGTTTGCAGATTACTCAAATCCATTTATGGATTGAAGCAAGCTTCCAGATCCTGGAATCTAAGGTTCGATGAAACCATCAAAACCTATGGATTCATTCAAAACGTCACTGAAGCCTGCATTTATAAACTCAATGACAAAACCATGGAAATTTTTCTTGTTCTGTACGTCGACGATATTCTTCTCACTGGAAACAGTGTGAAGAAATTATCGGACGTGAAGGCGTGGCTATCTACGCAATTCCAAATGAAGGACATGGGAGAAGCCAGTTATGTTCTTAGGATCCGTTTTTTCAGGGATTGCAACAACAGGCTCCTAGCCTTATCTCAAGCAGCTTACATTGATAAGGTGCTTGAATGTTTTGCAATGGCCAACTCCAAGGGAGGTAATTTACCAACCAGACATAGAGTGTTCCTTAGCAGGAAACAGTGCCCAACTTCTCCGGAAGAGCAAGATGTGATGAGGCGAATACCCTATGCTTCAGCAGTGGGAAGTCTGATGTACGCTATGCAGTGTACTAGGCCAGACATCTGTTACGCTGTGGGAATTGTTAGCAGATACCAATCCAACCCTGGTATGGCTCACTGGACAACAGTGAAGAACATTCTCAAGTATCTTCGGAGAACGAGAGACTATATGTTAGTGTTTTCAGGATCATAACTGAATCCACTAGGATACACTGATTCAGACTTTATGTCTGATAGGGACGCGAGAAAATCGACGTCGGGAGCAGTGTACACCCTTGCTGGTGGAGCGATATTCTGGAGAAGCGTAAAGCAATCTTGTATCGCAGATTCCACAATGGAAGCTGAATACGTGGCAGCTTGTGAGGCAGCCAAAGACTCATTTTGGCTCAAGAATTTCTACATAGAGCTGGGATTTGTTCCAGATGTAGATGGGCCCCAAACACTATACTGTGACAACAGTGGTGCGGTGGCAAATTCTAAAGAGCCCAGAGACCATAACAAGGCAAAACATATAGAACGCAAATACCATCTCATAAGAGAAATAGTGCGTCGTGGCGACGTGAGGGTTGTGAAAATAGCTTCGGACGACAATCTGGCTGATCCATTCACCAAGACATTGCCAGAGAAAATATTCAGTAGGCATCTGGAGAATATGGGTCTGAAAGACATGGGTCATCTTCTTCAAGTACAAGTGGGAGATTGTTGGACATATGTGTCCTTAAACAAGATATTTTATCCATTTGTAAAAGATTGTGACAAGTCGTTGAATAAAGATGATACTTATTATGTTAATCTTATTATAGTTTCCGGTAGAGTAAAATAGAATGTTTGATTCCTTAGTTCATAAGGGATGCAATTATGTTATTATTATCACAACAGAGTCAATGTGAGGAAGAATTAATAATCATAATAAATGAACTTAAAATATTCGTGACCTGATTAACTGGGTAGGAGACCATTAATCGTATAAGGTCATTAATGTGACTAAGTGACAATATTATTCTGGATTTTGTGTGTGTCACACTCACTAGAAGTGCATTAAGTATGAAGTGTCTTCATACTGGACTGGACCTGACTTAAACTCCGGAAGTTATCATATAAGACCGTCACTGATAACTTGGAGTTGAGTCACTAGTACATGATCAAATGGATATTCGATCTAAGTCCTGAGTGATCTTGAGTCCGAGCTGTTGGCTTGATTGTTCTTTGATTTAACCGTTAAAGAACACGAAATATTACCGTTGTTCCCAACACTATTATTTTGGGAACATGATAGTCAGCAGTAAGGGTAGCTTGGTCATAGACATGGGCATCACACAGCTCTCTTCAGAGTCATGATGATTCCCTTGATTGTCAGTGGTGAGAAGTGAGAGGTACCCGTGCGCAACTTATGAATCGAAACCATAAGTGGGTTACTCATAATATTACTGACTGAGTCAATGATGAAAATGCAATAAAGGGCATAACGGTAGAAACCGCCTGCTCATGTGTGGATCATCAAGTGAAAGATCAATAACCCGAATTTGATTGTATCAATGGACACCCTGCTGTTATAAAGGGAATAATATATACCGTATCACTAAAGAGTGCAGCCTCGGGTCTATAGTGGAATCACTTCGAGGTTTGACGAACAACTAGCAGTTCATTGGAGCTTAAGTGATACGGGTCCATGGTCCCCAGGATAGCTCCGTAACGGATGATACGTACGTGATTAAAATACATTTTGGATAATGTTTAATCATTTGGCTTGACTTATAAAACTGAAAAAGTCTATGGCAGACATCAGATAGTTTTATCGTTAGCGTGGCAAAAGTACCATATTTTGGTACACGAAATTAACTGATAAAATAAAGATGGAATTTAGATAATCTATCAGTACCATGTTGTTGGAAATTAAATTCTAAGCAACTTTGCTTTTTGAACCAAGTCATTTCGACTTACGGTTAGTGATTTATAGATTTTTTAAGTTTGTGATCGGTTCGATAAACTTTGAAATTAAATCACATGTCACGAATTTAAATGATGGTGTGGCACCCTGACATTTTAATGTGTGATATTGAGATCAGGAAATATTAATATAATTTAATTATTTGGATTTAATTATTAATATCTTATTAATAATTAATTAATAATTAATAGATTTATATTAATAAATAAAAAAATATATATTTATATATATTTATATGTGTAAATTCGAATTAGGGTTTCATAATTTGAAACCCTAGGCAATTCGAATAACATGATTTGGTCTTTCCATATTTGCGGCATAAGTACCAAATGTTTTGGTATCTTGGCAAATCCCTAAAATCAATTTAATCCATTGGATCGGTTATGATTTAATATCAACCGTTAAAATTACGATATTGATAAATTCGAATTTAATAACTTGGTGACCATGTTTCATTTTTCGAATTTGGTTAATGAATTATATCTGTTGGATCGGTCTAAGATTTAATCTTTACCGTCGGATTGAAAATTAATTAATTATATATATTTATATAATTTTCGAATTATAGGTTAAGGATAAAATCGAAATTGTTTTTAATAAATCTTTTTATATTTGATTTTATCCTAAACTTATTTGATCCATTAGATCGGTTTAAAGATTTATCTCAACCGTTGGATCTAGATAATAATAAATCGAATTTTATTATAAATATATATGATAATTCGAATTTTATAAAGATAAGATTGGATTTTTGATTTATCCAAATCTTTCTTATTTAATTAAATCCCTAATTAATTATATCCATTGGATTTAGATGAGATTAAATCTGGACCATTGGATTAAGATAATTAATTATATTTAATTATAAGAAATTCGAAATTAGGGAGGGAAATTCTCCAATTTGGTTAGGTTTTGAGCCTATAAATAGGAGGCTCATTCTATACATTTTTCACACCTTTCCCCAGAGAAAAATTCAAACTCTCCCTCTTCCTTAGGGTCTGCGAATTTTCTCTCTGATCTCTTTTTTCTGGTTCGGCTTAGGAGACTATTTCTCCGGAAGCTTAAAAAGAACCATCAGTTAAAATTTTGCGACGGAGTCCTGCCGGCGAAGCCCACGCTTCGGTACGAGGATTCCAGGAGAATATCGCGAAAGATCACGGGAGTTTCCCTCAGCACCGGCGGAGCCCTGCCCGATTCAGAACGCGCAGCCGGAAGTCGTCATAAGAGGTACGGCCTTATGCATTGGGTTAATAAATGCAACCATTTACTGCTTTCTATTTATTTCCTATTATGACTAGTTTATTAATAATGATTTATGAATATTAAATTACATAATATTTATCAGATCTTGGGATATGGACATTATCCGATATTCGGACCGTTGTACGGATAACAAGTTTTCCGCTTTAAAATAATTTTTAAATGTTACCCGGACAGTTCGGAGGTATAATTCGTGATAATTTACACGGAATCCGAGACGTGATTTCTGACATTAACACCCCGAGCCATTCTGTCGTCCAAAAATATGTTGCCTTTTACTTTCCAGCTCGACCTTAGTATTAGCATTTATTATAGCAATTAAATAAGAAAATATTAATTTATGAATCCGTCCCTTAACTCTAAATGACGAGGGATACCGGGGGAATGAAATCAAAATTACATACGACTAAAGTTTTTTGGCGTATTAAACCTTTCTTTCGCCCTGTGCTTCTTTTTATTGCGAGAGACATTGAACGATTCAAAATTACTTTGTTTTGTCTATAGCGGTATATGCTATTATTAAAGGTTGAGCAGGTCGGTAGAGTGTAGCGTATTTTTGGGCAGCACGATGGCACCGATATTTCGCGGTGAAGTGGAGTATTGACATCTCGGATGAAGACATTATTAATTATTTTGCTTTTTTGTATTGTAACAGAAGTATTCATTATTTTATTTTCATGTATTGTAAGCGGAAGTATTAATGTATTGACATCTCGGAGGAAGACATTACCATTATAAATTATTATACGACTGCTTTCGTACTAAAGTTAAATTTCAACTCCGATCCATTATTGAATGAAAAAAAAATAGGTAGATATAGCGGTACTTACCGCTAACGGCTAGCGGTATGTAACAAGACGAATAGAAACTTTCTTTTGTAAGATTGATATAGATATATATTCCGCTTTCAAAGTTAGATATAGCGGTATTTACCTCTTACGTAAAACGTCTAACGGTATGTACTAGGACGATGTAATAAATTTAGATTGATATTAAGAATTGAGATGACGAAAAATATATATGTATAATGGATCTGAGTTAGACGTAAGCGGCAAGTACCGCTATATCTAACTTTGAAAGCGGTAAATATATCAATATTATTATGTAGTGTGCAGCTTTGTTGAAATGCATTATTTTAAAGTACATGTCCTTCAGCTTATAAATAATAAATTACCTATGTAGCTCATAATTCCGTCACTCTCCTAGGTAGTCTTTTTCTCTTGTTTCTTCCTTTTTTTTTTGCTCCTAGGCGGTTCAATCTTCGAAAAATTAGCAGTAACAGAAGCAGGTATCTTCCAATCGTCATTAAGCACGATATGATTTACGGGCGAAGAATACGAAAGCCACCAGTGGTTGAAACTGTAGAAAGCATGAAAAAAATCGTGAATGTTTTTCCCTGCACTGGTGATTGCGCTGATGGTATGCGCACATGGGTACCCATCGAAGTTGAATTTGTTGCGCGAGCACGTCATGCCTACAAGATCTACCACCTTAAACTCTCCGCTACTCCTCACTTCCCACGATTGTTCGAAACCTTTAGTGGCCATCATTGTCTCAGACGCTTTCATGTTTTCTCGAAGCTTATGCTCAGTGTTCGGAGTGACTAAAGAGGACAATCAGTTAGCACATTCTGTACTATGTTCATGATATTTTTTTCATCCTTGCAGCTACCATCTTCAAACACTCATATAACAGGGTAAGAATATGATATTCTCCAGCTATCTACATAAAATCATGCATGTGTTTATCACCGTTTGAAGTTATTATGTCATACCTTTTCTCCAAGTAGTACGCCCTCGCCCATCGATCTCTGCTCTCAAGATTTTCATCGAGATAATTTGCAGCTAAAGGATACCTTTGTTGGAACTCGCCCCATTTTCTATCGAATTCATCCCTGCTATATCCGTCGCCAGTTTCCAAAACTTATTGACTAATCTCTTCGCTTTAAACTTGCCTTGCAAGTGTAGTTGGATGAGATAAGGAAAGAATCCATGGGTTGCCAACCGATACACCTTTCTACACGCATTCTTGATGGGTCCGCAATTATCCGTTATGATGACCAACTCACTTGTTTCCGGAATGGCTGCTTTCAGATCTTCAAAAAAATTCCCACGATTCGTCCGAAAAAAATTCAAAAGCGAGTGGAAAAACAGTGTGATTGCCATCAGTAGCGCTCGCCACGAGTAAGGTACTTTTGTATTCGTCACTCATGCGCTGTGCGGCGATCAAAATAACCTTTCTCATACTTTTGAAGCCTTGAATCGACGCGTATAATGCCACGAAACAATACTCAAAAGTCCCTTCTAGGTTACATTTAATTGAGGTCAAGGAACTCGGGTTTTGATTTTTAACCATAAAAAAAAAACGCCGGTAACAATGCAAAATTCTAGCCAGGGGTACCTCTAATATTGTATTAGGCAAGTCTCTTGCCACTCATAGCCATCCAGTAACTGATTTTGTAACCCATATCTGCCATATGCCTCTGGATATCCTTCGGGTTCGGTATTTCCATATTTTGGTCACTCTCTTCATCAAACGGAATAACAATGGGAAGAAGGCTATCCTCATTGTTAAGATCTCATCGCAAACGAACGACCAAGTGGCCCGGCATAAACCTTGTTGTGCGTCTACAGAACAAGTGTGGATGTTGTAACCTGTCCGTATTGTAAACGTCCCCTCTGCCCCCAGCACTGCACGTAAACTCCAACCGCATGTCTCATCGAGGCATTTGACTACGTATAATTTCTTGTCCGACTTTATCAACTTCACTCGGAAGTGTCCTGCAGCACCCTCGGACAGAATATTTCTCAATTCAGCCTTTGATGCAAACTCCTGACTAATTATAAGATCCATACCATCAGGAAAACTATGCATCGGTCCTTCTCCCCCCGACTCGAAACCTATGGGAAAAGTAGAGGATCCCGCAAAGTTATTAGAACACCTTCTCAATGGCGACAGTATCACACCTTCTGCATCCGGGGACGAAACAACTTCTGGTACGTTGACATGCCGCACCCGGTACTCTTCTTGTACAAATGTTGCTTGTTCGGTACCTACTTCAGGAGATACCTTTTTTCACTAGCTCGACATATAGCCGTTTCAACCTTGACGGTCTATACGGTGTCCGAATATATGATTCGAAGTCAGGTTCATCAGCAATGGCTATTGGCTGAGTACTGTGATCAACTGGGTAATAAGTTACCTTCAAATCAAATTATCGGACAATATCAAACTTGTTATATAAAAACTCCTTCAAATCAGAAATGTTGTTCAAAGAAGACTTAGAAACAGTAGCAGCATTTGCAGTATTACTTATTCCCTCCCACAACCACTTGTAACAATCTCTATTGAAAATTCACTTTCCGCCAACACTAACAATCAAATGGTAATAATCCATCCTACAAATGGAAAAATACTTCAATTTTAAATTAAACCGCTATAGGTTTATAGGATTCAGCTATATCATAACATAAAATAGCGTTAATTGGGGAGTCGAAGAAGAAGACGAATAAGAGAGGAGAGAGAAACATGGGGGGAAAGAAATAATATTAAAAAGGAGGAGAGAGAAGAAAATAATAAAATAAGAGGAGAGAGAAAATCGAGTCTAACAAACTGCAAAGGGCCCCACGTCGTTTAATGAAGAGTATGAATCAAACATGTGAACAGTACCGATAGTATAAACCTCTACCAAATCCCGATTAAGGTCATTCTTGCGATTTGCCCGGGCATTGGTCAAATGATTTTTTTGGCGGCAATTGTTTCTAATGTTGCTAAAAGATAATTGACCAGTAATTTTATTAAACATGATGCGCATACAATGAGATAGGACTTTGTCCTTGGTCCATGTCTTGCCGATTAAAACGTGGAGAAAGAATAGGGTTTTAAATTAAAATAATTGATTTAATTTAAACCCATATAATATGGTTACCTAGCCTCCGTACTTTCTTTTTCGTATACACTGTGCGCATTCTCTTAGAAGAGAATTTGTTCTCTTCACTTTGCGCATATTGAGAGAGAATAAGTGGCAAAAGTTCCCATCTTATTTCATCTCTCGTTTATAAAAAAAACCCACTCTTTTAATCTCCAAGATACCCGAAAGTCAAAGCTTTGATTCCATCGTGATTGTTTGATTGAAGACAGAGGGAAGACTCGTGAAACGGCGAGGACCGTGTATAAATCCGAATTTGTAAGTATCTTACTCCTATAACAATTATATGATTTTCTGAATTTTATTCAATCCTTGTTTACGTAATAAATTTATTTTGGATGCATGATAATCGTTTTTTTAACGTTATGGTTATTTTATTTTAATATGTTGAAAATATGTTTTCATATTAAAAAGGAAATTTAGAAATTCTGCCGCAACTTGTTATGTTCAAAGGTTTATTAATAAATTTATTTTACATGCATGATAATCGTTTTTTAACGTTATGGTTATTTTATTTTAATATGTTGAAAATCAGTTTTCATATTAAAAAGGAAATTTTGGAATTCCGCCGCAATTTGTTACGTTCAAAGTTTTATTAATAAATTTATTTTGCATGTATGATAATCATTATTTAACGTTATGGTTATTTTATTTTAATATGTTGAAAATCTGTTTTCATATTAAAAAGAAAATTTTGAAATTCCGCCGCAACTTGTTACGTTCAAAGTTTTATTAAATTAGTTAAGCTCGACATAGAAGTAGGAGGTGATTGTGCCCTTCCACTTCTCGACGATCAACTTCTTTATGTTGGTGCAGCTCGATACCACCGTGGCAATGTCCGATAACACCCGGACAGTACACCAAGTGGCATGACCTAACTATCAACTCTTCACAAAAAACCTGTGGTGTAATATCGTTAATGATAATAAAAACACTGCAAATTCATAAATAACAACTCTGCATAAATCTGTGTTCTGCGGCGACGGAAGCACGAAAATCGTGTTGGAACATACATTAGGCAAAAAATTAACACGAATATCGACCAAACACTCAGTTGATGACATGAAAAGCCATGATCAACTCTAGTAAACAAAGGGCGTTGTCACAAGTACGATTTGTGTAAAAAAAACTTACCATTCGGACTCCCCACGCCTCTTTAAAAGCTCATCTGCGACCTGGAAAAGCGTTCTGGTTGATTCAAACGGTGCAATCTGTAAAAAGGATTTGGGAAAAGTGATTTTCTCATTGATTGAATTGAGTATTTACAACCCTAGTTACAAGAAAGTAAATTGTGGCAAAAGTAGCACAAGGATTAAACTAGAACAAGTATACATTATTCTACACTCCCCCTCAAGATGGGTAGTATATGTTATACAACCTAAGCTTGGAACTTAGATCATCAAAAGAACACTGAGGTAGAGCCTTGGTGAGGATATCCGCAATTTGAAATTTGGACTGAATGTAGCCCAAGTCGACGATGCCTCCATTGACCTTCTCCGAAATAAAGTGTCTATCAATTTCAATGTGCTTTGTTCGGTCGTGGTGAATTGGATTCTTGGCGATTCTGATTGCGGATTGACTATCACTGAACATCTTGATAGCCCTTGGTTGATCCATCCTTAGCTCCTTCAAGAGCATCTGGAACCACATTCCCTTGCATATGCCTAATGCAAGAGCACGGTACTCGGACTCTGCGCTACTACGGGAAACAACCGATTGCTTCTTGCTTCTCCAAGTAACGAGGTTTCCCCATACATATGAACAATAACCCGAGGTTGGTCTTCGATCAGTGGCTTCTCCAGACCAACTAGCGTCGGTGAAGATCTTGACCTCACGGTTCTCTGATTTCTTGAACAATAAGCCATGACCGGGGGTAGACTTTAGATACCACAAGATTCGGTTCACGACTTCCATATGGTCCTCGTAGGCAATGTACGGACGTATGTGTGAGCGATAGATGCGTTTACCGACAAGTCTATGATATCTCCCTTTGTCGACAGGGGCGCTTTCGACAGAATGGGAGAATTTCTTGTTCGGATCCATCGGAGTGTCAACCGGCTTGCAACCAAGTAGACCGGTTTCTTGAAGTAAGTCAAGTACATACTTCCTCTAGGAGATAGCAATTCCTTCGTCTGATCTTGGTACTTCCATGCCTAAGAAGTATCTCATAGTTCCGAGATCTTTAATCTCGAATTGGGTTGCGAGTACGTGCTTTAGTTTGATGATTTCCTCCAAGTCATCACCGGTCAGAATGATGTCGTCAACATACACAATGAGGATAGCCTTCTTCCCATTGTTATTCCGTTTGATGAAGAGAGTATGATTGGCTTGACACTGGAGGTATCCGTTGGAAGTGACGGCCTTGGTGAATTTCTCGAACCAGGCACAACGAGACTGTTTTAAGCCGTACAACGATTTCTTCAGTTTGCACACTTAAGTGCTTCTTGGAGTTTTGTCCCATTCCAGGAGGTATGTTCATATATACTTCCTCTTCAAGATCGCCATTTAGGAAAGCATTCTTGACATCAAGTTGGAAGAGTGGCCAATCGAGGTTTAGGGCGAGTGAGACAAGAACTCTCACCGTATTCAGTTTGGCCACAGGAGCGAATGTTTCTTGAAATTCGATGCCTTGAGTTTGAGTGAATCCCTTTGCAACGAGTCTCGCCTTGAATCTCTCAACACTCCCATCTGATCTATACTTGATTGTGAGTACCCATTTACACCCAACATGGCGTTTTCCCCGTGGTAATTCAGTGAGGTTCTATGTTCCGTTGCTTTCCAGTGCCCAAATTTCCTCTTTTACCGCATGTTTCCACGCGGGAATTTGAAGAGCTTCATCAATGGAGCTAGGAACCTGGCTATTGTCAAGATTAGAGAAAAACGCTCTGTATAATGGATGTAATTGGTTGTAGGAAACATAGCGTTCAATGGGATATTCGGTGTGACCATGAACGCCTTTCCTCAGGACACCCTTACGGAGAGTAATGGGGAGTTCAAAGTCATCAATCACGGGTTCGGACCTTTCCATACCTGAGAGGTCATATGAGGTAGTAGGTGCCGGATCCGGTTCTTGGTCGAGTTGAAGATGCATGGGGCCATCTACTTGTTCAACAGAAAAAGGTGAACTATGAGGTGACTCTGGGATAATATCGGCGATTTGAGATGGATTTGGGTTAGGATGAATAGAGATATCGATCGGAAGTTGAGGTGAGGATGATGAGATGGATTGGGAACCTTGATTGATTTCCCAAATTTGAGATTCCCACGAATTCTCCCCCTGAATGTCGGATTTGGGTAAGAAAGACTCACCCTCAAAGAAAGTAACATCCATTGAGTTATAAGTAGTGCGAGTAGATGGGCAATAACATCGATACCCTTTTCGATGCAACGAATAACCCAAGAAGATGCACTTGACAGCTCTAGGATCGAGCTTTGATCGATTTTTTTTGTGAACATGGACAAAGACGGAACACCCGAAGACCTTTTTTGGTAGGTCGGAGGAGAAGGATAGGAGATGTGGATGAATTTCACTGAGGACTTGACGAGGATGTAGGAATTTCAGGACACTACTCGGCATACGGTTGATAAGGTATGTCGCTGTGAGAATTGCATCACCCCAAAAATATTTTGGGACAGATTTTGCAAACATGATGGATCGAGTGACTTCGAGGATGTGCCTGTTTTTCCGCTCAGCAATACCATTTTGCTGTGGAGTTTCCACACATGAGCTTATGTGGACGATTCTTTTTTCAGTCAAGTATGGAGAGGGAGTTTGATTGAAGTAATCCCGTGCGTTGTCCGTATGGAGAACTTGCACACGGGTATCGAATTGAGACTCAACCATGGAGTAGAAATGTTCGAAGATTGGAGCAGCTTCAGTTTTGTCTTTCATGAGAAATGACCACGTCATTCGAGTGTGATCATCGATAAACGTAATAAACCTCCTAGTGCCACTTGTATGGAGTACCCTTGAGGGTCCCCATACGTCGCTATGAATCACAGAGAAAGGTTTGGATGATTTATAGTCAATGACATGAAAGGGACTGCGTGTATGTTTGGCGAATTGGCATACTTGACATTGATACGATAAAGATTTTTTCTTAATAAACCAGTTTGGGTACACCTTTTCAAGGTATTGAAAACTAGGATCACCAAGACGGTAGTGCCATAACATAACTTGATCTTCTACAGGAACATTGTTCGAAAGAGTTATAGTGTTTGATGACACACGACTTTGGTCAGGATTCAGAGCTTGGTGGCTTGGAAAATTTGTGTCTTCAAACATGTAGAGCCCTTCACGCATCGTCCCTTCGCCAATCACCTTCCCGGAACCTACCACCTGAATGTCACAGAAGTCGGCAAAAAATTGTGAAATGCAGTTAGAATCACCTGTGATCTTACTAACGGAAATCAGGTTGCAAGCAATTTGTGGAACAAATAACACCGAGCAAAGTGTAATGTTCCCAGATAGTCAGATAGAAACAATTCCGGCAACCGGAATGAAAGTTCCATCAGCAGTCCGAACGGATGAACCCCGTGGGCAAGGTCCAAGGGTGATGAAATAACTCTTTTTACCCGTCATGTGGTCTGATGCACCTGGATCAACGATCTAGGTTTTGCTCAGGCGAGTTAAGGAGAGACTCACAGAGGTCAAACCTGTGTGAGCATAGAGGCTACTTGGTGAGTCGGTTGAGGAACTAGATCCAGTGGTGTGTTGCTTGCTGATCCTCATCTGTAGAGACTCCATTTATTCCATGATACGGTTCATGTCCTCTCTGAGATTAGGGTGTGGTGAAGCGCTTGTGATCACAGGAAAGTCAGAGTCAGTGGCATTTCTATGACCCTTCTTGCTGAACTTTGACTTAGTTGGTCCCGGACCAGTTGGTTTCCTATGTAACTTCGAATAGTTTGATTTCAGGTGACCGGGTTTATTGCAATGTTCACACCAAGGACGTCCTCGATGAGGACTAGAAGACGAAGCCTGAGAGAACATAGGAGGCTCCTGTTGATGCGGAGTGAACATTACGGCTCCCGCGGTCTTTTCCACAGGCATGATGATCTGGCGACTCTCTTCTAATCGGACGAGGGAGAAAGCCTCTTGAGGATCAGGAAGAGGATCAATCGCCATAATTCATCCACGGACTGCGTCGAATTCCTTGTTTAGACCTAAGAGAAAACGTACAGTTTTTCCCTCTTGAATGAATTCCCAGAAGATAACCGCATCTTTAGGGGTCTCCCAAGGTTTGACCTGATAGGTATCCAGTTGGAGCCAATAGTTGGACAGAGCATTGAAATAATCATTGATGTCCATGTCACCTTGACAAAGATTGTACAAGCGAGATTCGAGGTCGATGACCACCGAAGTATTCTTGTTGTTTGAATAAATTTTACGTGCCGAGTCCCAAATTTCTTTGCCAGTATCGTAAAGAAGAAATTTCGAACTAAAATTATCTGTCATTGAGTTGGTGAGCCATGACATAACAAGATAGTCGGAGTTCTTCCAGAATGTGACTTTGGGTCCTCGGAATCGGGCATGGGTGGCTCACCGGTGAGATGTCCTCCTTTTTCTCTTCCGCTCACAATCATGAACATGGATTTAGACCATTGAAGATAATTCTTGCCATTGAATTTGTGATTAGTCGTCGAGTTTTGATCGTGCACGGAAACAACTCTTTCAGTAGAGGAAGACATACTTTATCAGGTACTTATCGTAGGAACCAGTCGAGAAAAAATTAATTTTCTGATTGTTGGGACAAATTTTTCGTGTGGGCACAGGCATAATAATTAAGGAATTTTCTAGGTGTTAGGGACAAAAACACAGACGTAGGCACAGCTAGAAGGGTCACACAGAACAAGACAAAAAAGAAATAACCCCATTTCTTTTTTCTTTCTTTGTTGATACTCTGTGGGACCCACCCAAAAGTAATTTGGGTCTTGTTTTTGAAGGAACAGAGAGGACCTTGCTCGAAGGAGCTTTGCCGTACGGAGCTGAAATGCCGGAAGAAGCGACTGAAATGACGCCGGAGAAGACGCCAAAGACGCTGGTTGATGAAGCTAGAGATGGCGGAGGTTGCGCGGAGGGCTGAGCTTCGCGAACAACGTAGATGCTCGTGAAGATGGTCAACGGGTCGGAGCTCGTCGCTGGAGAAGAGCAAGATGCGTCGCAGAATCGGGAGCGTCGGAGATTTGCCGAACGAGAAGGATCGCTCGCAGCAGAGACGAACTGGAAAGGCTCGTCAGAGTGAGAAGCGCTCGTGGTTGGAAGAGCGCCGAAGACCTGAGATTCGGAGATCTGAAAACGGCGCCGATCTAGGTCGCCTGAGCTTCGCCTGAAGAGAAGCGTCGCTGGAGTAGCGAACGGAGATCGGCGGTGGCTGCGTTGAGATGGAGCAGCGGAGAGGGGTTTCCTCGGGAGAGATCTGAGTTTCAGATTTGATTTCGAGTTAGCCGGAGATAGGTTGCAGCGGCGCACACACCGGAGGAGGTGGTCGGAGAAGGACGTCCGACGCAGAGGCGGCGGCGGCGGATTCCGGCAAGAAGAGAAAGTTAGGGTTTTTTTACTTTTTCCCCCTTTGTTGCTCTGATACTATGTAAAAAGGATTTGGGAAAAGTGATTTCTTCATTTATTGAATTGGGTATTTACAACCCTAATTACAAGAAAGTAAATTGTGACAAAAGTACCATAATGATTAAAGTAGAGCAACTATACATTATTCTACACAATCTAGTTTACTGATACATAAAAGACAGAGAAAGAGGAAATTATCTGAGTTCCGAACTTCGACGACCCCAGTATGAACCCCTTCCGAAGCCTCTTCTTGGGTGGCCGACTTTGCCAACCATAAAAAATTGAACCTTTCTCAGTGAAATGCCTGTGCAATGAGAGGTAAGAGAATCGCAATGTGGGACTTGTTTGTACACATCTTTCTCATAAAAAGTACCCCTACAAAGAGCTGTCTGCTGTAAATTTGTTCAGTTTATATTCAACCCCTGTTTTCATTTATCTTTTCTCTGTTTTGTTCTGAGATACCAATTCATAGAATCAAAAGGATGTTAGTGGCATAAGTAATAAATATTAGGTCAGCAAGGAGAAGAACTAAGATGCTTGACCAGTAATTTTATTAAAAATATCTAACGAGAAGAAAGAAGAGGCTACACGTTATCGAGATTACTCGGCGACTTATCATGAATTACTCTTTTTTTTTTTTTAGGACATTTTATCAATAACCGTTATATCATTCATATTTCATACAAGTTCAGTAAGTCATCACCAATAACCGTTGTATCATTCATACAAATTCTCCTTATCTTATTCGATAACATCCTTATCGAAGTCGTTTTCAATACAAAAATCGAAAAGAAAAAAAAAATTAATTTATTGACAATTTTGCTCACGTAGGTAAAAAATTTTGTGAATTTTCATGCAAAATTCGTTTTTCGCAGAAATGCGGTTCGAAATTCATGCACTTTCTCTGTCGTTTTACCAAATTTCGCGAAATTCGCATGGGCACGGGTGTGGAAAATCTTTTTTCGTTTTTTAGTGTAAAAATTGCAAAATTTGGTTGGAATTTCGGTAAAAATCATATTTTTGGTAGATTTCGACAAAAATACCAATTAAACTTTCGGCAAAAATAATTATACTAACACAAGAGCACTCACCACGGCAAAAATAATTATACCAATTAAACTTTCCCCCACCCCACCCCACCCCGCCACGGCCGGACGGACGGCGGCGCGCGCGTGTGGTGGTGTAAAATTTGTGTGAGTCCTCCCCCATCCAAAAAATTCTACGACCCAAAGGGCCCAAGCCCTTGTCCCTAATATTTGGTATATAAACATCACTAAACTCTTGTCATCTATCAATGTGCGACTTTTTTATTTCATTAAACTAATATCACACCTTCACACTTAACATACACATACACTTCACCTAATAATTTAACTTAATATTATACACTTCAAATAATATTATACACTTAGCATACATATTAACTTCACCTAACATACATATACGCTTAATATACATTTTCATTTAATATTATACACTTCAACTAATATTAAATTTGTTAACATACATATACAATTAACATGCATATTCACTTAATATTACACACTTAATTAACATACATATTAACTTCACATAATAATTTGACTTAATATTATACACTTCAACTAATAAAGTGACTTAATATTATACATTTCACCTACATATTTAAGTTACAAATATCTTGTATTTATTAAATATGTAGTTTTGAACTTATATAAATATCTTGCTTAAATACTCAAATATTTTTTACAGAATATCCGTCGAAAACCCCATCGGCATGCGGTATGCCCATGCGAAAAGTGCGGTATATGCGGCATGCGGTATGTCATTTTTTTACGATTTGCCCATCGGCATACCCATCGGTAAGCGATATATCCGTAAAACAAAAAATGCGAAACGACATCGATAAGCGGTATTTAAAACCTTGGTAGTAACTAATAATTACCGCAGAAGATTGACAACGAAACGTCCAAAGAGCTTAAGGGCAAAATGGTATTTGGCTTCTTTTTTTTTCTCATGTAGATTTTTGACCATTTCATGATCAAAGATCCAAAAATGACTGCACGAATGAATCTATTGATTCTCACAAACTCCAAACAGATAAATATCTGTGGGACCCACCCATGCACATTTGTTTCCAACTACTCTACTCTAGGCACTATATAATTTAGAGGCATGTAGTGATGTCTCTCTCTGGTTCTTTCACATCAGCTGAGAAAGTAGCAAGGTTTCAGAAATGGTGAGAGAAGGAAGGTCCTTGGCAGAAACCCCAACGTGGGCTTTCGCCACTGTGATCTGTGTGATGGTCAGCTTCAGTTTCCTCGTACAGATCTCCATGAAGCAATGTGGAAAGGTGATCTCTCTGTCATGCCATGCTTCTTGTTCTTGTGTCTTGCTGATCTCTTTGTTTGATCGTCTCCTTCTCTCTTCAGTGGTTGGACAGGACTCGGAGGAAATCTCTATTCGCAGCTCTGGAGAAGATCAAAGAAGGTACGACAAATCAGAATCTTATTATCGATCATGAAGCAGAGCGCATAATATTTGTTTTTTCTTTTCTTTTTTAGTTTCTTTTTTCTGGGTCTCTTCCAAAGAGAAATCAAAATACTGGGAGAATTGCGGTAAAAGTATTCATGTGTTTTTAAAATAGCACACATATTCGCAAGATATCAATAAAAATATTTGAAGTCGTAAGATTTGCGTTATCGACTGGTTCCGTCTCATGTGTCTCTGACCCCGTAAATGTAAAGTCATGTACAAGTGCATGTCTCAGATTGAAGTATTTAACACGGGAAATCTCCGAACGTGGGAAAATTACTGTTAATATGAGGCTTACACGTGTAAAAAATATCAACGTTAACGAGACACAAGGGACATTATCAATCGAAAATGCAAATTACAGAAGGTTAGGTACGTATTCAGCCAACTAATAGCTTAGGAATATGCCGTGCTATTTTGAACAACTCTAAGTACTTTTACCGCAACTATTCCTATTATGAATTATCATTAGTGTCGATGATGAAGCAGAACTCAGCTCATACCTCTTAATGCTTCTTTTTACGGGTTTCTTCCAAAAAAAGGAAGTGGAAATGCATTTTCAACAGTTGTGTTGATGATGAACCAGAGCTTATTCTTTTCGGCGTCCTCTCGCTTTTGATGGGCCATTGGATCGTCGTAGTGGCCAAAATATGCATCAAAGCCTCGGCTCTCAGCAGCCGATTCTTCCCCTGTGCAGCGGCGGACGAAGCCGAGCTCGACTCAATGTCCGACTCGCTCAACGACACTAGTCGCTTCGCCAAACGTTTCAAGGTTCACGACTACTGTCCTGAGGTTAATGGCCGCGTAGCAGATTATTCTCGCGTCAAGCTTGCCACACAAAGCCCTGACACAGTGATTTTGATTTGCAGGGTCACGAGTCGTTTGCATCGTATGAGAGCCTGGAACAGCTTCATCGCTTTGTGTTTGTCCTCGCAGTCACGCATATCTCGTACAGCTTCGTCTCCATTGTCTTGTCCATGCTTAAGGTTGATGCTCGCTTTGCCGAAACTCGTAAAAGAAGTCGTTTTGTGAGTACTGAGTTCAATTGTGCAGATATATAGTTGGAGGGCGTGGGAAAACGAAGCTAAAGCTATTGGCGACGAAGACACACACGGTATGCCGTACGCGTTTTAGTTCATCAAGACGTGGCTATTTGATCATCAACTAATTAACTCCATTGATGGATTTAGACAATCCTCAAGCTCTGGCTGGCTGTCCAAAACTGACAAGAATGTCAACGTTCATCAATCATCAGGCGTCACATCCATGGAGTCAGCACCACCTTCTTGTCTGGCTGGTTAGCCCTGTTTCCGAAACTTCAAAGCCCGGTGCTTTTCCGATCTTTTCGTTCGTGAACTCGACATCTTTAAATTTTTATTTCTCACTGAATTTTGCAGCTATGTTTCAGCCGTCAGTTCTGGAGTTCTATAAACCGATCGGACTATATGGCTCTGCGACTGGGCTTCATCACTGTATAACACAGCTTTCAACTTTCATGATCATCTTTAAGTAGTATACATTAGAAACTTCTCGGGAATGCTGTGGGTTTCTTGCGGCTTAAGGTCTCGAAAGGTGGGGATTATGAACTAACTTTCCACTGCTAACCATTGCAGACTCATCAGCTTCCTTTGTCGTACGATTTCCATAACTACATGCTTCGGAGCTTGGAAGAAGAATTCCGTGACATTGTGGGCATTAGGTAATTTTCTCGAATTCAAACATGGCGTTTAAATGATCTAGCAATTCTTTTACGCAAAATTAACAGACATGATCCCGTTATGCAACTTTTCTCAGCATTCCTCTCTGGATATACACCATATGTTGCATCTTTCTGGATTTCCACGGTAATTAATCTCTAAAACTCTCGGAACATGAATTTCCCAACACTTTCTGCTATAGAATTACGTTTTATATTCTATAATGTTAAGCACTGAAATACATGTCTAACCTTCTCACCTGACTTCTTTCTGCCTTTGACTCAATCATGAATTGTCTGACTTCAAACTCAGGAAGCAACATTTACTTCTGGCTCTCGTTTCTTCCGGCTATTGTATGGTCAATCTCTACGCCATTTTGAGTTTTTTCTACTTCAGATACCTCTTTGCTGAATAATATCTCCTCGTTTTCCGTAATTGTAAACCAGTTGATACTTGTTATCGGCACAAAACTTCACCGTGTGGTGGTCAAGTTGGCTGTTGAAATCATGGGAAACTACAGCACCATGGAAGTCCGACAATTCAAGCTGAGAGACGAGCTCTTTTGGTTCCGAAAGCCAAGGCTTCTTTTGAACCTGATACAACTGATTTCCTTTCAAGTAAGTGAACCCATAACATCAAAACTGTAAAAGCCTTTAAACTCATTCTGAAGAGTCATGAAATAGTCCCGTGTGCTGATTTTGTAGAACGCATTTGAGATGGCGAATTTTCTTTGGTCCTTGGTAAGACCCCATTTCCTTCAAGCAACTTTCTTGTCGTCGTCCAGAACGACGTGATATTTCTGACAAATCTTCTGCTGGGTTTCAGTGGGAGATCAAGGGGCCTTCTTGCTTCATGGACAACCGAAGATTTCTTGTCATTCGCTTGTCATTTGGGTAATATTAACGACCTGATTGTTTTCCGATTAGTTCCGGTGATCATCTTCCTTGCTCAATGCAGGGTGGTCTCGCAATTCTGGTGCAGCTTCATCACATTCCCACTATATGTCATCATCACTCAGGTCTCTAATTCTACAATCTCTATTATTAAACACAAACATAGAACAAATCAGCCCACAAACTGGATTCAGTCTCTCGACACAGTTCGAGCTTTTTCACACAATCAATGCTTTGATAGTGGAAAGACGACTGTTTTCCTGGTTCAAGCTCAGGAGTTCCTCGATGTTCATGTTTATGTTTCCAAACTTACAAATAAAAACTCAGTCACCACAAAGAACATTGATCCATCGCTCCACAATTCTACAACGCCGCGATTTAATGGTTTTTTAAAAGGAGAACCAGATTTCCTGGTTCGAGCTCCGAAATTACCGAAACAAACATAGAACAAACCAGCCCTCAAGCTCGATTCCGTCTCTCCACGCAGTTCAAGCTCTTCACACAACTATATATGCATTCATCACGGAGAGTAGACCGATTTTCCTCGTTTGAGTTCAACAATTGACAGAACAAACCACCCCTTAAAGCATGATTCTGTCTCTCCCACCACCTGTAACTAATATCTGAAAAGGACCAATTTTCTTCCTAATTCGAGTTCCGAAATTCAAGATATAATTCGAGCTCTTCACACGGTATCAAATCCTATAATGGCCGTTAGGTTAAGGTTATGTTTCCAAATTAGGACACAAGCTTGAATTCCAGTTTCCACCTCAGTTCGAGGTCTCCACACAACGCTTTGATGGCGGAAAAACTCACCAGTTTCGGTAGTGCAGATGGGGTCGCGGTTCAAGAGGACGGTGGTGGCGGAGAACGTGAGGAAGTCGCTGTCGGGGTGGCACCGGCGAGTCAAGGCCAAGCACGGCAGCCCCGCCGCGACGACGCCGTCTGACTCCACGGCTACACCGACGACGACAGCAACGACGACGAGCTCCGAGGGAAGCTCCTCGCGAGCTCTGCCGCGTCGGACAGCGTGTGAAGGCGAGGATGAAACGGCCATGGAGATGGAGGGTGACGTGTCGCCTTTCCCGCTCTTTGAGCACGCTCTAAACGACAACGAAATTCGCCATCGAAGTGTTTATGGGACCGACCATGCCACGTCGGACTGACTTCTTCACCACTTATTTTTGTCGTTTTTTTCCAAAGAGGTGTTATATATATATTGAAAACCCAAAAAGGAATGGTTAGTTACACATTATTATGGGTAAATACCAAATTTTATACGTATGCCGCATATTTCTTCTTTTCTATGGTATTAATTAATTTATTTATTATTACACGAACCGTTGATCTGCGAACGGATACAGGATCGAAGGCATCAAATTCGACGCTCGCTCACGAACACTCGGATTTGGAAAGAAACTCAAAGCTTCTCAAATTTTCATTTCATCAATATCCCTTCTTATGAGACAACATGATGCTTATATAGTGCATCAACAAAGAGAAAAATGATATGTAGTTTTGCTAGAGCTAAATGACATGTGGTTTTTAGCTTACACGAAATGACAACAAAATTATCACAAAACGACATATAAGTATAAATATAAAATACATTCAATAACCGAAGTTGGCATTTTTGGCCCACATATGTAACTATAGTTATGTTGGAGTCGGCGTCTAGCTCTGAACCAATTGCTTGGATTTTGCATTTGGTTCTAATATCGACTATGGGATCGATACCGCTATGATGCCGATTCCCTGGGATCTGGTTCTCAAAGAATCCCCATAGGAAATTCTTGCTCATTATGTACGACACGTAGGGTAAGATTTTAAAATATTTTAACGAGGATTAGAGTCCCATACCAATAATCCCTTTACCCCATCCGGTTATACATAAAACAAAAATTAATTTGCCAGATCGTGATAAAATAATTTTCGTAATTTTCTTTACACGTTATTAACTGATTTAATTGAGCCACGAGTAACAATAAATAATACCATAGTCGATAAACACACAAACGCGTACCTGACATCTTCGACGATTCTGTCTGTGTTCTCTGATCTTTAAGAACTTCGTGCCTCCAATCCACATGTTCTTTGCGATTTTCTGTGAGAAGATAGCTCCCAATTGTCTCCCGATGTATGACTCCGGGATTACGTCGCTGATAGCGTGGGCTCTCCTAGAATAACCTATAAACCCTAAAAGCAAAATCTCGGGAGGAATTTTCCTTGAGAAATTCGCAAGAACTGAGAGAGCCAGAGAGAAAGGCGATTTTCTAAATTCTAAAGTGTGTGTTTTAAGGTTCTAGGGCTCCCGTATTTATAGGAAATTAGCCCAACCACTTTAGAGAGATTATCTCAACCAATTTGGAGATATTCACTCAAATATTTTATTTAATGATAAAATCAAATAAAGAATAAATCCAAAACAAATCTTTTCAGAAAATATCACATAAGATTTAATAAATCAAATCTTATATTATTTTCAAGATTTAAAATCACAAATCGCATAATCATAATTCGAAAATCATTATGATTATTTTCCTAATTAAATATTCCAGGAATTGTTTTCAATATTTAATTTTCTCTCAAATTCGCAGGTATAAACAGTGACTATTTCGGCCTTACCTGAAAAATTGTTTTCATCATAACTCTCAAACCGTACATCAAAATTACACGATTAAAAATGACAAATTCACAGACTTTGATTTCCCATAATCCTAGAACTATCCAGGGATCAAATTCAATTATCAATTTTCACATTCCCGGCTAGTACCAAAACTTTAGTACTTTTGCCACTTTTAGGTTAATCATTGAATTCGTGACAACAATCACGAATCACTCTTGATTCGATCTATTCAATGTTTAATTAGTATATTAAACATAATTGCGGTGTCATCCTTGTGGAGCTACAAATGGGACAAATGGACAACACACACGAGCTACGGTAAAAGTGTAGAACTTTCACTAGCTTCGGTAACACTCCACTATAGCGCGAAGCTGAACTTTCAAGTGTTTATATATTATATCTTCATGACCACAGGTGTCCATTGATACAATCAGATATCCGAAGAAGGTTTTCGTATTATTATGATTCTCATCAAAAAGGTAAATTTATTATTACCGTTCTACCCGTTTGACGACATTACCTTAATCTATGATTATTGCAAACTACTCACTTATCGGGTTATGAAGCCGTAAGCTGCGCATGAGTACTTATTCGCTTCTCACAAATCATAATAAGGAAATCATAAAATTATTATCCATATCTGTAATATGCAGTTTGTCACGGTCAACCTTCCGATCCCAAAATAAAAGTGTTGGGATACTCGATTGCAAACTGAAACGATTAAATTAAAAATCGTGTAAGTTGAACCACACAAACTCATATTACCTCAGGATATCAACCGATTTCATCTGATCATCTTAGCGACCTTATCGTACTTTCATCAGTGACGGACGTACATGATGATTTCGGATACAAGTGTATCCCTATCCAGTATGAAGACACTTCATACCTGATGAACTTAACAGTGCATGGACAGCACTATGACCCGGTAATAGGTCACCACATTTATGTGATCTATTAAGTTCACCAATAGTCGTTCCCGATTAGAAGTTCCCACTTCCGATCCATATTATGGACTAATTTTACGTTCTTTATTTATGTTAGTCAAACCTCCTCACATAGACCTAGTGTGATGACTTAACATCAATGCAAAGTTAAAGAACTAAGGATCAAACATTCAATTTGATATGTATATCTATAATCCGCAGATAACTACATGAGATTAACATTAATAAGAACCATTCATTCCTAGGTAAACGACCATAATCTTATACAAGCGGGATTCGCATTTGAATAGAGGGCATATACAGAATATGTCCAACAAGTTACATTTATGTAACTGGAGTTACACTTTTTGTACCTGGAGTTACAATTTTGTAATTCTAGTTATATATAATTACACTTATGTTACATATAATTATATTAATTGAGTCTCCATCTAAAAGTATATAGCAATAGTTTCACGTAATTAAAGTTACATAACTGAATTTCAATTCAATATTTTCGAAAAATAGTGCCATACAATTACAATCCGAGAGTTTCAAAAAACATTTTCTTCAATTAGATGATCTTTAATGTCTTAACTATGTAGCATCAATTTGGCATGCTTCTATTTAAACAAATGTAGTCCTAGAGTCATAAGAGTTTAAAAGGAAGAAAAAATAAATGAGACAAATTGGTCAAAGAAAAAAAGTTCAAACATGTTAATGACAACGTTACATTTAAATAAATTTCACCATATAATGATACGAATGTCTGTAATATACATGTACCATGTCTCTTGACTTTTCAAAATCTTTATGGATTTTTCTCATTTTAAATGTATAATGAACAAATAAGCAGATTCTTTAGCTCAGTTTGAACAACATGATTTTTTGTTCAGTTATTAAAATCCACATAATGGCTCAAAGCAATCTCTCGGCATAACAATGGAGTCTTGCATAATAATGTAGGATCAAAAGCTACAGTACAAATTATGGTGTATCGTGAATGCTAGCATCAACTTGCGGCCTGGCAGGAACTCCCGTAGTCTTCGTAGCAACTTTCTTCGATTTGTTTGTTGGTTTCTTCGTTGGCTCCATGGCTACATGCTCCACAACCATTTGTTCCTCGGTTAGGTGTGGTGTCTCATTATCCTATAAAATACAAATGGTGGTAGTTACATAGCTATAGTTGCAATAATTGAAACTCATAGTTACAATAAGTGTGACTGGAGTTACAATTACGTAACTCCACCTACAATTACGTAAGTGTAGCTAGATTACAATACGAGTTTGGTTCTTGACGCATTACATACACAAATTATACAAATTAACACAGAAAAACTCTGTAATACGAGTAACGGTATACCGATTTCTTAGAGTTTTCAGCTCAATTTTCTTCGATTACACTAAATTCGTTTCCAAAAAGCACACACAAAGATCTGTGTGTCAATGGCTGTTTGAAAAATTAACGGTGATAAAAACTTGATTGGAAAAAGATATATAATATAATCAAACACATATATATATACCCGAGAATATCTAGTAATATAAACGTTTGCGATAAACAAGAGCATATAATAAGGATTAATCGATTTGGCGTGTTGCTAAATGGGGGATCGATATTATTCGATTTGTAGGTACAGTACATGTTTCACGCATTCCTAAGGGTGGTCATACGAATAAAGACTTTTCATCTACAATTATTAACCTTTTCCTATGATTGAATCACTGAAATAGGACACAGAAGGAAGTATATTGGGCATGAAAATCTTGTCATATAGTCTAATTTGTATGACATAACTATTGCACAGAACGATACTAAACTAATGATGGATAATATTTAGAATCATCAAACGAAAATAGGACACAGAAGGAAGTATATTGGGCATGGAAATTGCAAAAGTGGAAGGACATACCTGCAAATCTACTTAATTTTATGCAGTCTATTGACTGAAATAATTCTTGATATACCGATCCGTAAGCATGAACAACAGTGAAATCAAGTATTAATTGAGATTTAGTAATTCACAAATTATTATAAACACAAAGATCAGCTTTGGTCATGAATTAAAAAGAAGACATGAAATAGCAATTACCAAAAAAAAATCATATAGAACCAAATTATTATAAGAAACTATCGGCAACCAAACAAAACCAAATTCCAAACAAGCTCATCCCCAAAATTAGATAAAGAAGAAGCTATGACTCAGATTCAAGAACAAGCCATAGGAAACATCCGAGTAAGGGTGGCAATTTGGGGCCAAACACGAAACACGAAACGGTTACAACACGATTTAAATGGGTCTGGGTCTACCATAAATGGATCTGGGTCCAACCGTGTCGAACACGATTAATACGATAAAATAATGGGTAAACACGGAACAAACACGATAACACGATGGGACCCAATTAGACACGATTAAAGAGCAAAAAGTTACATTTTCTACATTTTATATATGTTATTAAGTGTTTTAATACTTATGATATATGAAATTTATGTTTTTATTTGATTAATTATGTCTTACAATTGATGAACATAAAAATTTGCTAGTAAAATTTTAAAATCTTCGGTAATATAGTTAAATAAATTAAGTTAAATAAGTATATTAAATTAATTTATCATTTATAAATAAATATATTTATTAATTGGGTTAAACGGGTAGACACGCTAAACACGTTATTTAAATGGGGCGGGTCCGGGTGTCGTCTTCTAACACGATTAATAAATGGGGCGGATCTGGTTCTAGATAAAATAAGTAAAAAATGATTAAGACCCAGCACGAACACGGCACGCAACCCGAATTGCCACCCTTACACCCGAGAGAGATAGAAATTTGAAAGAAAAAAAAAACAACTAACAAGAAGATTACCTTTGATATTGCGGCATAGATGAGCTTGGCTAGCTATGGCGACACCAGGCAGCATGGAGGAGGGAGAGAGACAGACTCGTCAATGGCGATGCTGAGACTGTAATCGATGAGGTGAGAATCGAAGAGGTGAGAAGCGAGGTCGCACGCTGAGAAAGAGAAATTAGGGCTAGAAGGGTAAAGTTGGAAGGTTAAGTTTAGAATGAGTACATAGTCCCGCGAATGTAGGAGGCGCGGAATTCCCGAAGCAGGATTTTTATTTATTTATTTTGGCTGATTAATCCGAGTAGTTTGAAATGCGCCAGAGCGCGCGTAACGGCTCTGTGAGGGCAGCCGTTGGATGAGCCACGTGTAGGGCTGGGATGCGAGAGACGTTGGGCAACGGCTCTATTCGCGTGGCCCAAAAAACTTTCTGCAATTGCAGAATCTGGTCCCTGCCATGTTACCGTTGGGTGTTTATTACACATGTTTACTCGATTCTCTTCAAATTTTTCCATATATAAACTACACTTTACTCCCATTTTTTTCACACAACTCTTTCTCTTCATCTCATACTCTCTCAACTCGCCCAAGCTCTCAAAAATCCGATTTTAGTCTATAGTTTAGTTATCTTATAAATATATTAATACTCTCTTAGTTTAGTTACTTATATAGTTATTATTACAATATTATTAGCATAATTTATAGTTTAGTTATCTTAATATATATTATATAGCTTAGTTATATTTTTCAAAAAAAAATCATGCATTTATATTTTATAATGTCTAGTTCCGATAACCATTCTCGAGGCCGAGATACTCGCCAAGGAAAAGGACGGGCCGGTTCTGAAACCGGGTCGGTTTGTAGTGTTCCGGTACAAAATCATACATATTATGGCGGTGTTATAAACCAACAAAATGCTCTCGGTTCCTCTAGTCTACCACCGCCACCAATTCATCCTCAATATGATACCGGTGGTGCGGTCGGTCCGAACCAACAATTACTATATACTCAACAATCCGGTGGATTTACTAACTTACTTCAAAATACTACAGGTACTATTCCAGAATGGTCGAGGGAGTAAGAGGCATATAATGCCCAACTCCAACGACACCAAAACCAAGACACTTCGCCATCGATGAACTACAGAGGAGACGACGACGATCCCGATTACGACAAAAGAGCCGAAGGCGGCAGTGACGACGATCGTGACGATGATGATGATGATGGTGATGATGAAGAAGAGGAACTTCCGTCGCTTCCGTCGGCGGCCCGAGGTCGTGGTCGGCCCCCCATTCCACCACCGTCAATCCGGGCACCAACAACTACAAGAAAGAGGAAGGCATTAACATCTCCGGTTTGGCAAAACGAATGCGAGGCGCTATACGAATGACAGGCAAAGAAGAAAGATTCGGGAAATGTCGCACGTGCGGAGAAGTAAAGCCGGCTCATCCAAAAAAATCACGGTTTCTCTTACCTCAAAGACCATGCCAAAGTGTGTAGAAACCGTAAGCAAGTGGAGGAGGTAAGTCGCTTATCCGATCTTATTTTTTGAAAAGCGCTCGCTAGATTTATCATATGCGATGGTTTACCGATATTGTTGTGAAAAATGAGAAGGTTTTAACGATTTTGTAATGCTCTTCGCCCCGATAAACTACCGGTATACATCGCGTCATGTAAATAGAGAGACAATTATTCAATTTTATGATGAGCAAAGAGTCGAGTTACACAAATTATTTCAAGATGCGTCGTGTAAGTTTGCTTTAACCTCGGATTGTTGGAAAGGTCATGCTAACGACGATTACATTTCCGTTGTAGCTCATTTTATTAACGATGATTGAAAGTTAGAAAAACGTATTTTAGGATTCAAACCGATGCGTGTTAGGCATACCGGGATTAACATTGCCGAGGCTATATTAAATGTGTTGAGTTTTTGGAACCTTACCAATAGAGTATTTCGATTACATTAGATAATGCTAGCCCCCACAATATTGTTGTCAATACGTTAAAGCAAAGTCTTGATAATTTTCTGGCCGAATTTTTTCATCAAAGATGTGCATGCCATATTATCAATTTGATTGTTAAAGCGGGCTTAAATAGAATTTTTCCAAACATAGATAGAATTCGGAATGTCATTATATACATAAAATCATCTATTATGCGATCGGTATCTTGGACTGACTATTGCAGGGAGTATCACAAATAAAAGAGAGTGCTCCAACCGGACATGCCGATCCATTGGAACTCGACCTATTTGATGTTGGAGGCGGTCATACCGTACAAGGAGCTTCTTACAAACTGGTTCAACGGACAAGAGCACACAGACCCGGACGACTTCCTCGAAGAAACCGATTGGATGATGGCTATCCAATTCTAGGCTTTTCTATCCCTTTTTTATACTATTACCGTTACTTTATGCATGTTTACCAACCTACATCTCATTTAGCTTTAGCTTGCATTTTTTTTATATTATTGTTCATTTTGGTAAAGCAAAACAAAACCCTTTATTTGCAAGCATTTTGACACCGATGATTGATAAGTTTAGAGTTTATTGGAAGCATATTCCATTTTTGTTCTGCGCGGCTATAATCATAGATCCTACACTGAAGCTCGGTAAATTGCAGGCGATCTTGGCGATGATGCAACAATTGACGGGAGATCCATACCTTGACGAAGACTATCCGGACGCGGAATTGAAGATGAGGCTGCTTTACAAGGAGTACGAGACTAAGTTTTACGAGGACTTGGAGCTACAAGGAGACACGAACAACATCCCGACGCCGCCACTGACGACCAACGCACCCGGAGCGCCTTATGTTTCAACGCATTGGGTGTTCTACAACCTTACTCATATCGGAGGGCAAAGTGGATCGGCGGCGTCACCAACGACATCAAGTCCGGCGTCACAACATAGCGGCGCAAGTAGTATTAGTCCCAGATTCCGTCGGTCCCGAAGAGGAAGTCACTGAATTATCAACGAGTACGACGTCTTTTACAACCTTCCACCGGCACCATGTCCCGCCGAAGGCATCGACATACTTGAATGGTGGTACGTAAATCGTCACGAGTACCCGGTTTAATCATTGGTCGCTCGACACATTCTCACCATTCCGGTCTCCACGGTATCCTCGGAGGCGTGTTTCTCGTTGGCGGGATAGATGTTGGAGCCTCGGCGTAAGTTAACAAAGTCGTTTTTGGTCAAAATCCCTATGCTTTGAAAGGATTGGATTTTGGACGAAAAATGAAAACAAGATAATTAATTGGTACACAACGAATTGTTAGACTATTTCAACGAGCTTAATGTAGAGTAATCGGTTTGTATTTGTACGTTTAATTTTGTTCGCTTAATAAAATACATTAGGGCGCTCTTTCCTCGCCCGAGTCGCACCCGTTCGGGGGGCTCGGAGAGGTTTTAATGAGGCCCATTATTTCTCTTATCATTTTTCTCTATCATATAATATTTAGTTATTTACACTTATATTATTTGAAATTTGAAATTCAAACCCGTTAAAAACGTAAAAGTACAATTTAAAATTTTAAACTCGTTAAAACCGTAAAAGTTTACAAGTTTACGTTTTAAAATTAATAAGGACTAAAATGCAACAAAAATAATTATTCAAAAAAAATAGTTCTATTTGGCATAGCCGGAGCCCTCCGGCGCCGGATAAAAAAAAATTTAAAAAAAATGCCGCACGGAGATCCTCTCCGGTCTACATAATGAATTAATCAAATCTTGAGTATTTTTTTAAAAAAAAATTGAAAGTAACTGAGTATTATGTTAATAATCCGATTTTCTTTTGGTTCCAAGGTATTTTAATATGGGTAAATTTTTTGGGTTCAAGGATATGTACATAATACCACGGCATCCGGGTTCATTGTGCCAATTCTCAAAGCTTCATTACCCGAAACTCTATTTTCGTTCCTCAGTATTGAGATTATTATATAATTATTTAAAAACTTTTTTTAAAAATCATTTACAAAAACTTTAAAAAAATATTTTTCCAGGAGTATATTTAATATAAAAATATTCTCTAAAAAAATAACATTTTTTTGGAAAATATATAAATGCCACGTGGCATCTACGTGGCATTAAAAATGTTGTGGTAATGCCATGTAGCGGTCAACATGATGCCACTAAAAATGATGTGGCAATGCCATGTGGCGGTAAACTGGACGCCACATGGCGATGACTATTACCATCCATTGAAAATGAAACGGAAGTGATAAAGTGAGACTTTTAGTATATATGTCACAAAAATATTGATATTGTATATGACAAATTGTAAGAGTTTTAGTATTTATGTCCCGATCAACCCTAAAATGAACTTAGATATTTTTAACTTTAACGTGTAACTTTTTTTTATATATAAAATTGAAATTATTTTACCATTAAAAAAAATATCTACTTTTTTCGAGATGAACAAACACATTTAAAAAAGTAAAATAAAACAATAAATTTAATAAAATATAAAGCTCATGCTAATTTTGTATTTTAGCCTTGATCACCTGCTTAGTCTAATTACTGATGACAATGTGCTCACGTGGCATAAAAAAATATATTTAAAAATAAAAATATTCTTTAAAAAAAATATTTTAAAAAATATATATAAATACCACGTGATATCAAAATAATGTGGCAATGCCATGTGGCGATCAACTGGACACCGCATGACAATGACTATTACCATCCATTGAAAATGAAATGAAAGTGACAAAGTGAGACTTTCGATATTTATACCATGAAAAAGAAGATTAGGTATTTAATGTAACTATTTGTAAGAGTTTTTGTATTTATGCCATGATTAACCTTAAAATGAGAGAGATATTATCCTATATAACTAAAAGAAACGACGAATACCCACTTCATATTATCGACCGTGAAGTCAAAGTCCTTCGTCGACTAGAAATTCCTCTAGTTAAAGTGGTATGGAAAAACCACGACCCTAGAGAGGCAACATGGGAGTTAGAGTCAGAGATGATGGAGAAGTACCTCTTTTTGTTCGGGGGTAGTTTCGTTTAAATTTCGAGGACGAAATTTTTAAAGGGGTGGAGTATTATAAAACCCAATATATATATATATATATATATAATAGTCAGCACAGGGTTCGATACCCTCCTTTTCTCCCCCCCCCCCCCCTCTTCTTTTCCTTTTCTCTCTCTCCTTCCTCCCGTATCTCTCTCTCTCTGTTCTCAAAATTTCTCCATTAATAAAATTTCAAAGCTTGATAACTCGGTCACCGGAGCTCCGATCGACGAGATCTTGGTACCGTTGGAAAGCTCTCGAGAAGGTGAACAAGCTGCTGGACGGAAGTCGACCGGAGGTGGGGGCGTCTGACCGGAGTGTTCGCCAGAAGGTTCGGTTTCTTAACTCGAGATCTATTTCGTTTGGGTTAGATTTTGAGAAATCTAACACCGGAACCGGGTTAATGAAGGTTAGTAGAGTTTGTTGGAGTTGCCACATCGCCGTCGCCGGTCGCCGCCGTCGGCCGCCGCGTCATTTTCCGATCCCAAAATTAAATTAGGGGTTTTGAAGCCCTCGTCGAGGAGATCGAAAGCCCTCGATCGGAATCGTGATCGGACTCTCGGTAAGCCCGAATTTCCTTGACCTAGTTTCTGATTTTAGATGATCAAATTAGGTGTGTTCTGGGCCTTGATTGATGAAATTGACCTCGCCATTGCGTTTAGAACAGTGGAATTAAGCTAGGAGAAGCATAAATTTGTCGAATTGATGCCCGTTTTGCCGCCTCGTTTTGCGTGCCCGACGGGAATTCGGCCCGGGTTAATTTTTTAGTGTATCGGGTTTTCAATTGACAATTTGAATTCCAATCTTAGTAGTATTTGACTTATGAATGGTATCGGTGTTATAGCTGGCACGGATAGTCGTCCCGTGGTCGCCTCGAAGACTGTGCTGCCCGAACCACCCGTTTTGACTAGTTCAACAGATCCCGAAGTCTCTAGTCATCAATCTCAGGGCCAAGACGAACCCACATCTTCGATTCGCTAGTCGATTGGTCAAAGTTCCCACGGATTGAGGTAGGGGCTATTACCTTTTCTCGCAATTTAAAATGAGCGTAGAAACCAATGTTATAATGAAGATTGAACCGGATAGGTTAAAATTGGGATTAATGAAATTAAATGTTATTTTTAATCAGAAGATAAAATTTATGTTATGATTGTCGTCGCTTGATAGCGAGGCAGAGAACCAGATATGGTTTGATATTCGTTATTATATTATGTTTATGGTTACGTCGGTATGACGTGTGTTGATATGGTACCCGCTTCGGATACTGCGCAGTAGGCCGGATATGGTTATGGATATGGATATGGATATGGATATGATTGGTGACCTACAAGTCAACATTTCGACCCATGGCGAACTGGCCGTCTTTGGTGGTGATTATGATCCCGAGTCGAGGACGAGTTACGGTTAGGGACTTCGAGTCAACCTGTTCTCATTGCCTTGATGATTTGATGGGATGTAGTGGAGTAAAGGCGCGAGCTGACTCGGCATGGTCCACCGAAATGATTTGACTTTTGTGGAGTATATTTATTTATTTATTTTATTATTGAAATGATAAAATGATGAAGTTATGATTAAATAAATGGTTTATGATGGCGTTTAATTTATTTTAATTGAAATTTGACTAATAAAGGTTCGGTAAAGAGAATTGGTAATAGATTCCCTATTGAGCATGTGGTGCTCACCCCTTCCATATACATTTTTTTTCCTTCCAGTTATAGGTGGTGATCAGTATCAGACTCCGGACGAGGAGTAGTTTGAGTTAGGAGGTCGACGTGTTGATTAGCTTAACCGTACCTCTAGTGTTCGTCGAGGTGAATCCCGCTTTTTGGGTTGATCTTTTATTCATACTTGTAATGGATTAAATTAAGGATATTTGTGATGGTGATACTTTATATTTGTCGTTTTATGGTGTTGTATAAACTGTGGTCATTGATGTTGTATTGTCGTTTTAAGTCCCATGGGCAAAAGTTATGTGTTTGTTGACGTGGACGTTGAATATTCAACGGTATTGTTTAAATGATGATGTGTCATTGACCGGTCCAAGTTTGCAAAGTCGTTGTTTTGTCTTATTCTACTAACCCCCATCTAGGGGCGTTACAATTTGGTATCAGAGCCTAGGTTACGGCACCTAGGGTACAACACCATAAAGCTATTTATTTTCTTCATGTTCTTTGGTCGTGTTTTGTTTTGTATCACCATCCATAATCCTGACACTTTAATCTTTTTACAGTTGATCAACATGGTACGGAATTCTCGAAATACCCCTGATGCGCGTCCCGCGTTTGATTTTGAGCAAATGGTTGCTGCTTTCCAAGCGATGCAACAAGCATCACAACCACGCGATCCTGCTGCTAGAAAGAGGAGAACCTTTGCAGAGTTCATGAATCAATCCCCTCCGAAGTTTGAAGGATTCCCTGATCCTGCCACTGCTAAGAGATGGTTGGAGTTGGTTGAGAAGAAGTTTGAGGTGCTTGACATTCCGACCGAATACCGTGTTCATTTTGCCACTTATCTTTTTGAGGGCCCAGCGGCCCAATGGTGGAAAATGTACCAGGAAGACACCGGGGTGAATGAACCGACACGGTCAGACTTTGCTTCTGCATTCTTGGCGTATTATGTTCCTGAGGACTACCGTTTGGGAAAGATTTATGAGTTCTTGGAGCTGACTCAGGGGAGTATGAAAGTGGCCGAGTATCAGGCAAAGTTTGTCAAGCTGTCGCGCTATAACCCGGATGCCGTGGCTAACCCTGCAGCTAGAATAGTGAAGTTCCGACAGGGACTTCGACAACGGATTCGTGAGACCTTGGCGCCATTGCAGTTTTCTGATTTCTCAGAACTTGTCGTTTCTGCGAAGAACACTGAAGCAGAGAAAAATCATAATTACCAGGCAAGACAGAGAGGCTCCTAGACGAGAGACAAGAAAACAAACAAGAAAGGCAAGAGTTACAGTCAAAGTTCTTATAGTAGCGGATCGAACGCTAGTTCGGGTTCTGGTTAATCTGGCAGTCGGAGATACTCGCCTTATGGTACTTGTCACCTCTGCGGGCAGCCAGGCCATTACAAACGCGATTGTCCTTTTTCATAGCAACAGTTCCAACCACAGATATCTCACACCCAACCTATTGGGAGCCAGAGTTTCTACTCGCCAGGTGGTGCGAATCAGAACCGTCCTTTGTCAAAGCAGAGTCCTATACCCAACCAGTCGATGGGGTTTCAGTCTCGAGGTTTCGCTCCACAGAGACCTCAAGGATTTGGGTTTCCTTCTGGTCAGACGACACCAGTCGCTGCACCGTCATCAGGCAGTCACAATAATTTCCGCCCTCAAGAGAGTGGTGGCTCAGGCGGAGGGCAGAATAGAGGTGGCAGATCACAGTCGAGCAGAAACAAAGGGAAAGGAAAATCATATGCCGTTACGGGTGTCGAGGCCCAGGGGAAAGAAGTCGTCGACGGTATGATTCTTGTTTCTAATTGTTTATCTCGTGTATTGTTTGATACGGGGGCATCACATTCTTTTATATCGGTGGATCTTGCGTCATCTTTGGGGCTAGATATCGAGGCATGCACTGTTCCGTTAGAGTTTTCTACTCTTATAGGGGGAGTGTCGGAGGTTTCAGTGATTTGCAGGTCATGTAAGCTCGTCATCGAGGAGGGAAAATTCACAGCAGATTTGCTAATTCTTCCTATGACCGAGTTTGATGTAATATTGGGGATGGATTAGTTGTCTAAGTATCGTGCTATAGTGGATTGCTACAGGAGACGTGTCACCCTCAGAAAGAAAGATGGACAAGTTATCGAATATCAGGCCAAAAGTGGAATATGGCCCCATAATCCTTTCTTGAAATATCTTCTTGGAGGAAAGAGGAATCTTGAAGGGTCGGGAGTTAATTGTGCTATTGAAGATGTAGGGCAGAGTGCCTTAAACCCGTACATCCCCGTAGTACAAGAATTTGATGATGTGTTTCCATCGGAGCTTCCGGGACTTCCTCCGGAACGTGAGATTGAGTTTGGCATTGACTTAGTTCCTGGGAGTTCTCCGATCTCTATGACTCCTTACCGTATGGCTCTAGCAGAATTGGCAGAATTGAGGGAGCAATTAGACGACTTGTTAAGTAAAGGGTTTATCAAACAGAGTACATCTCCGTGGGGAGCGCCCGTCCTATTTGCTAAGACAAGCGATGGTAGTTTACGCCTTTGTGTGGACTACAGACAACTCAATAAGGTAACGATTAAGAACAAATACCCTTTACCGCGCATTGATGACTTATTCGACCAATTGGGAGGATGCAAGTACTTCTCAAAGATAGACTTGCGGTCGGGCTACCACCAGTTGAGGATTCGAGGTGCTGACACCCCGAAGACAGCATTCCGTACACGATATGGTCACTTTGAGTTCACGGTTATGCCTTTTGGTTTAACGAACGCTCCAGCGGCGTTTATGGACTTAATGAATAGGATTTTTCGACCATACTTGGATCGATTCGTTGTTTTCTTCATTGACGACATACTTATCTATTCAAGAACCTTAGAAGAACACGCAGAACATTTTCGGATTATTTTACAGACTTTACGGGACCATCGCCTATACGCGAAGAAAGAAAAATGTGAATTCTGGATGACCGAAGTGAAGTTCTTAGGCCACGTGATCTCGTAAGAAGGTATTGTCGTAGACCCGTCAAAGATTGAAGCTATCTTGAACTGGAGGCAACCAAGAAATGTGGCAGAAGTTCGGAGCTTCCTAGGTCTTGCGGGCTACTACAGGAAGTTCGTGGAGAATTTTTCAAAAATTGTCGCGCTGCTAAGCAAGCTCACCAGAAAAGATGTTCAGTTCAGTTGGGATGATAGATGTGAAGAGTCTTTTTCAGATTTGAAACGATGATTGACGAGTGCTCCTGTCCTTGTTGTTCCCAATGTAGATAAAGTGTTTACAGTGTATACTGATGCATCTCGAAGTGGACTAGGCTGTGTGCTCATGCAACAAGGGAGAGTGGTGGCATATGGTTCTAGGCAGTTAAAGCCGCATGAACAAAACTATCCTACCCACGACTTGGAGCTAGCAACAGTGATATTTGTATTCAAAATCTGGCGTTGTTATCTTTACGGCTCAAGATTTGAGATATTCACCGATCATCAAAGTCTCAAGTATTTGTTCACGCAGAGAGACTTGAATCTACGACAACGAAGATGGGTGGAGTATATGGAAGATTATGAATTTAGTCTACATTATCACACAGGGAAAGCAAATGTGGTGGCCGATGCATTGATTCGGAAGAACCATGGTTTGGTTGCTTCTCTGAACTTAGAGCCATGGAAAAGATCAGTTACCATTGGCGATTACAATTTAGAATTTCATAGCGACGGGTATAAAGCATGTGCGTATAACGTCATAGCCGTTCCATCAATGGTACTCCAAGTTAGACAAAGTCAGTGGAGCGATGAAACGTTACAAGAGGTATGGAATCGATTACAAGCTGGAGAACAACTTGAAGGATGGAATATGGGAGTCGATGGATTTTTATTGTACAAAGGAAGGCTTACGGTAGCTGATGATACTACGTTACGAAGGGCCATCTTACATGAAGCTCATCGTTCCAAGTTTGCTATTCACCCAGGGAGTACGAAGATGTACCGGGATCTGAAGAGGCAATATTATTGGTACAGAATAAAGTCGGATGTGGCGATGTTCATGAAGAGATATCCAGTTTGCCAAATGGTCAAAGCAGAGTATCAAAGACCTGGCGGGGAGCTTAGACCACTTGAAATACCTGAGTGGAAATGGCACTGCATCACAATGGACTTCGTTTCGGGACTTCCTCGGTCTCGGGGCGGACACGATGCGGTGTGGGTGATCGTTGATAGATTGACAAAATCAGCCCACTTTATCCCCATTCGGACAGATTACAAAGTTCCGAAACTTTGTAAACTATATGTGGAAAAGATAGTAAAGCTTCATGGGGTCCCTGTTTCAATAGTTTCGGACCGAGACGCTCGTTTCACCTCTAAGTTTTGGAGAGGATTACAGAAAGAGATGGGAACTGAATTGAGTTTGAGCACAATCCTCAGACTGATGGACAATCAGAGCGAGTGATTCAGATCTTAGAAGACATGCTTCGGGCGTGCGCCTTGGATTTTGGAGGAAAATGGAAGGAGCAACTACCATTCGTGGAGTTCGCTTACAACAATAGCTTTCAGGCTAGTATCGGTATGGCACCGTATGAGGCCTTGTATGGTCGACCTTGTCGTTCACCTCTTTGTTGGGCCGAGTATGAAGATCGTATTACTCTCGGTCCTTCCTACCTCAGAGATACAACAGAAGCGATTAAGCTTATTCGGAAAAGACTCAAGACTGCTCAAAGTCGCCAGAAGAGTAATGCGGACCGAAGACGAAGGCCACTGGAATTCATGGTTGGCGACAATGTGTTCTTGAAGGTGACTCCCATGCGTGGTGTTTCCCGTTTCGGAATAAAAGGAAAGTTGGCTCCGCGATACACAGGTCCATTCGAGATAGTTGAAAGAGTCGGGCCACTTGCCTACAGGCTTGATTTACCTCCGCAATTATCTCATGTTCACAATGTATTTCATGTGTCGATGTTGAGAAAATATGAACCCGATCCTCAACAAATCATTGAGTTGACAGAGATACCTATTCAAGAAAATGCGACGTACGCGGAATACCCACTTCATATTATCGACCGTGAAGTCAAAGTCCTTCGTCGATGAGAAATTCCTCTAGTTAAAGTGGTATGGAAAAACCACGACCCTAGAGAGGCAACATGGGAGTTAGAGTCAGAGATGATGGAGAAGTACCTCTTTTTGTTCGGGGGTAGTTTCGTTTAAATTTTGAGGACGAAATTTTTAAAGGGGTGGAGTATTATAAAGCCCAATATATATATATATATAATAGTCAGCACAGGGTTCGATACCCTCCTTTTCTCCCCCCTCTTCTTTTCCTTTTCTCTCTCTCCTTCCTCCCGTATCTCTCTCTCTCTGTTCTCAAAATTTCTCCATCAACAAAATTTCAAAGCTTGATAACTCGTTCACCGGAGCTCCGATCGACGAGATCTTGGTACCGTTGGAAAGCTCTCGAGGACGTGAACAAGCTGCTGGGCGGAAGTCGAATGGAGCTGGTAGCGTATGACCGGAGTGTTCGCCGGAAGGTTCGATTTCTTAACTCGAGATCTATTCCGTTTGGGTTAGATTTTAAGAAATCTAACACCGGAACCGGGTTAATGAAGGTTAGTAGAGTTTGTTGGAGTTTCCACATCGCCGTCGCCGGTCGCCGCCGTCGGCCGCCGCGTCATTTTTAGATCCCAAAATTAAATTAGGGGTTTTGAAGCCCTCGTCGAGGAGATCGAAAGCCCTCGATCGGAATCGTGATCGGACTCTCGGTAAGCCCGAATTTCTTTGACCTAGTTTCTGATTTTAGATGATCAAATTAGGTGTTTTATGGGCCTTGATTGATGAAATTGACGTCGCCATTGCGTTTAGAACAGTCGAATTAAGCTAGGAGAAGCATAAATTTGTCGAATTGATGCCCGTTTTGCTGCCTCATTTTGCGTGCCCGACGGGAATTCGGCCCGGGTTAATTTTTTAGTGTATCGGGTTTTCAATTGACAATTTGAATTCCAATCTTAGTAGTATTTGACTTATGAATGGTATCGGTGTTATAGCTGGCACGGATAGTCGTCCCGTGGTCGCCTCGAAGACTGTGCTGCCCGAACCACCCGTTTTGACTAGTTCAACAGATCCCGAAGTCTCTAGTCATCAATCTCAGGGCCAAGACGAACCTACATCTTTGACTAGCTAGTCGATCGGTCAAAGTTCCCACGGATTGAGGTAGGGGCTATTACCTTTTCTCGCAATTTAAAATGAGCGTAGAAACCAATGTTATAATGAAGATTGAACCGGATAGGTTAAAATTGGGATTAATGAAATGAAATGTTATTTTTAATCAGAAGATAAAATTTATGTTATGATTGTCGTCGCTTGATAGCGAGGCAGAGAACCACATATGGTTTGATATTCGTTATTATATTATGTTTATGGTTACGTCGGTATGACGTGTGTTGATATGGTACCCGCTTCGGGCGAATGATGATTATTATGATATAGTACCCGCTTCGGGCGGATGATGATTATTACTATATGGTACCCGCTTTGGGCGGATGAGCTGTTGATGAGCAGCTGGCTACTGGGCAATATGCCGGATATGGTTATGGATATGGATATGATTGGTGACCCAAAAGTCAACATTTTGACCCATGGCGAACTGGCCGTCTTTGGTGGTGATTAGGATCCCGAGTCGAGGACGAGTTACGGTTAGGGACTTCGAGTCCACCTGGTCTCGTTGCCTTGATTATTTGGTGGGATGTAGCGGAGTAAAGGCGCGAGCTGACTCGGCATGGTCCACCGAAATGATTTGACTTTTGTGGAGTATATTTATTTATTTATTTTATTATTGAAATGATAAAATGATGAAGTTATGATTAAATAAATGGTTTATGATGGCGTTTAATTTATTTTAATTGAAATTTGACTAATAAAGGTTCGGTAAAGAGAATTGGTAATAGATTCCCTACTGAGCATGTGGTGCTCACCCCTTCCATATACATTTTTTTTCCTTCCAGTTACAGGTGGTGATCAATATCAGACTCCGGACGAGGAGTAGTTTGAGTTAGGAGGTCGACGTGTTGATTAGCTTAACCGTACCTCTAGTGTTCGTCGAGGTGAATCCCGCTTTTTGGGTTGATCTTTTATTCAGACTTGTAATGGATTAAATTAAGGATATTTGTGATGGTGATACTTTATATTTGTCGTTTTATGGTGTTGTATAAACTGTGGTCGTTGATGTTGTATTGTCGTTTTAAGTCCCATGGGCAAAAGTTATGTGTTTGTTGACGTGGACGTTGAATATTCAACGGTATTGTTTAAATGATGATGTGTCATTGACCGGTCCAAGTTTGCAAAGTCGTTGTTTTGTCTTATTCTACTAACCCCCATCTAGGGGCGTTACACAAACGGCATCATCATCATCTCTATAGTGGAAGTTTATACGGTAAATATCTATAATCTATGAAAAAAATTGGAAAAATACTACTACAAATACATATAATAAATTCCTTTTGTTAATGCGTAAAAATGGCTTTAACTTAGAATCGGATCCAAGGTTCGGGTCCCGAGAGTGACCCGCTGAACACATGGATAATTGAATGTTGAGTCAATGCTGGTTGACTAATGATCCGTAAAGCTGAAGGCGAATCCGTCGTCTTGGATAAGTCTCCGGGTTGTCCTTGGCGATCCTCAGCGAACTTCCCTCGTGGTGGCGAAGTCCGGGCGAAATCCTTGTCTTAGCGAAGCTCCTCGTTGTTGGACATGTGTCCTTAAACAAGCTGTTTTAACCCATTTGTAAAAGATTATGACTTGTCGTTGAATAAAGATGATACTTATTATGTTAATCTTATTATAGTTTCTGGTAGAGTAAAATAGAATGTTTGATCCATATTTCATAATGGAATGCAATTATGTTTTTATCATCACACCCGAGTCAATGTGATGAAGAATTGATAATCATAATAAATGAACTTAAAATGTCTGTGACCTGATTAACTGGGTGGGAGCCCATTAATCGGATAAGGTCATTACTGTGACTAAGTGATATATTTCTATTCTGGATTAAGTGTGTGTCACACTCACTAGAAGTGCATTAAGTATGAAGCGTCTTCATACTGGACTGGACCTGACTTAAACTCCGGAAGTTATCATATAAGACCGTCACTGATAACTTGGAGTTGAGTCACTAGTAGATGATCAAATGGATATTCGATCTATGTCCTAAGTGATCTTGAGTCTGAGCTGCTGGCTTGATTGTTCTTTGATTTAACCGTTAAAGAACACGAAATATTATCGTTGTTCCCAACACTATTATTTTGGGAACATGATAGTCAGTAGTAAAGGTAGCTTGATCATAGATATGGGCATCACACAGCTCTCTTAAGAGTCAAGATGATTCCCTTAATTGTCGATGGTGAGAAGTGAGATAGACCCATGGCCAGCTTACGACTCGTAATCATAAGTGGGTCGCTCACAATATTACCGACTGAGTTAAGGGTGAAAATGCATTGAAGGGCAATACGGTAATACCGCCTGCTCATGTGTGGATCATCAAGTGAAATATCAATAACCCGAATTTGATTGTATCAATGGACACCTTGCTGTAAAAGGGAATATATATTGTATCACTAAAGAGTGCAGCCTCGGGTTTATAGTGGAATAACACCGAGGTTAACAAACTTCTAGCAGTTCGTTGGAGCTTAAGTGATATGGGTCCATGGTCCCCAGGATAGCACCGGAACGGATGATACGTACGTGATATTGGTCCATTTGATAGTATTTATAAAACTGAAGTTTGTGTCAGATTTCGGATAGTTTTACCGCGGCAAAAGTACCAAAGTTTGGTACTGGAAATTTAACTGTCAAAATATGAATGAATTGAATTTTGTCATCAACTGAAAAGTTGTAGAAAATTTAATTCTCTGCAATTTATCTTTTGGAACCGAGTCAATCCGACTGACGGTTTGTGATTTATAGATTTAATAAGTTTAACCTATTGTTTAGGTATTTGAGAAAAACCCTTAAATTAATTTAATCCATTGGATTGGTTTAAGATTTAATCTTGACCATTGGATTGGAAATTAATATTTTATTTATTTAAAAAGGGATTTCGAAATTGATAAATAATAATAAACCATGTGACCAAGTTTGGTGGTTGAGAAAATCTCTCAGCAAATCTAATCCATTGGATCAATCTAGATTTAATCTGGACTGCTGGATTACATTTATTTTATTATTTAAAATTCGAAAAAATCCTAGGATTAATCTGAGCCATTGGTTTTAGACCAATCAGATGATCCGGATGGAGGAAATTTCTCACAGATGGTTGGAACTGAACTCTATAAATAGGGAGCTCATTCCACACTTTTCAACACACCTCAGAGCTCAAACTTTCGTGACCCCTTATTAGGGGATGCGAAAATTGACTCTTCTCTCTCCCCCCAATTCGGCTTTGTGAGATCTTTTCTCCGGTAGCTTCAAAAGAACCTTCAGTTAAATATTTGTCAGAGTCCTGTCATCGAAGCCCACGCTTCGGTACGAGGATTCCAGGAGAATATCCCGGAAGATCACGGGAGTTTCCCTAGCACCGGCGGAGCCCTGCCAAAGTCAGAACGCGCAGCCGGAAGTCATCAATGAGGTACGGCCTTATGCATTGGGTCAATAAATGCAAAATCACTTTTATTATATTTATTTATTTTCCATAGACATTAGATTTAATAATGTTGATATGAAATTAATTGTGATAATTAAATTGCCAATTATTTATCCGATCGCTTTATCCAAATTACTCGATGTCAGTGCGTTGTTACGGAGTAACTATTCCGACTTAAAATTATTTTAAAAGTTACCCGGACGGACTGATGAGAGCGGAATATTCGAGGTAATTTGGACGGGACGTTAAACGAAATTTTTAATGAATTTGCATCAAAGCTATTTCGTTATTTTTAAGGAAAATTAGCATAATAGCCAGATCCACCTAGCAATGGACGCCTTTGTTGACTCGTCAAACAACTTCTCTTTGTCGAGACTAAGACTCTTCTTCTAGAACGATCTCAGCTCTTATTCAAGTCATTCCTTCTCTGGGAGTGGACGAATTTTTAGAGAGAGAAGCTCTGGAGCAAGTTGTGAGTGAGTGTGGAAATGAGGGGGGAGGGGAGGCTCCTATTTATAGGAAAACTAATTCTCTGAAATTGCACCTCATGGGGGCCTGCGAATTTCTCTATTGCAATAGGGTGTTTATCGAGGCCCTGCAAAAGAGGTCGTCGGTGCTTCTTGATTCGTCTTTGATGTCTTCGGGTTGTCCGCAAGTCTGTATGTTGAGTTCGGGGGAATCCGGAGGATTTCCCAGGGATCTTCGTGGTCTCGGATCTCTTCGTCGTGAAGAATAATTACAAGTTATGCCCTCGTCAAGTTATGACGAGGGTACTTGTCGGCTCGTCGCCTTGTCGGCCTGTCGCCTCGTCGCCTCGTCGGCTTGTCGCCTCGTCGGCTTGTCGCCTTTTTGATCCCGGGCCTCGCCAATGTCTTAGTTCGTCGGCCCCGGGTCTTTGGCCTTGGTGATGGGCCTTGACTTTTCTTAATGGGTTTTGACTTTTGCCAAAATGGGCCCAATTTTTATATGTTACGAAAAATGCACATAACATTAACCCCCCACTTTCTTGGGTAATTGTATTGCGCGAGAAACTTTTTTAAAAAAACTTAAGGCAACTTGTGTTATTTGGCGAGGATCCGGGTTGTCAGAGATTTTAGTCTCCTCTCCGTCCTCCCAAGGAACTACAAATTTCCTTTAACTAGGTGTTCGTAAAATATTTTCGAAAATATTCGCATAATAAGCGTTAAAATAATTCGAGCATAGTCAAAGACATAAGCGAATTGATTAAATAAATCACAAGTCACTTTTTTATGATTTTACTCGATTTTTGGATTTTTGGTGGTTCATATGCGTAATTTGTAAAATAAATGCCTTTTAAATTAATTTCTAACTCCCAAAATAAATCCAAAAATAAATAAATAAAATAAAGTGACAATTATAATGTGAAAGTAAATGAATAATTTGAAAATAATAATAGCGCATTAAATTTGAAACTTTAAAAAAGTTCCTTAGTTATTGCGCTAATAAATACCGTAAATAATGTATGTATATATACTTGAGAAGGTCAAGAATTTACTTTGTCCTCTAAAAATAATAAGAAAATATTGAAAATTTCACAGATTTATGAGCCACATAGTTACAATTCAATTCTAAATTGTTTATAAACATAATTTGTGATACTTAAAAGAGTGGACTACTTATCTGAATTTAATTTTACAGTTTCAGAAATCAGCTCAACAATCTGTAGCACTTTTGAAATGTATGCCAAACTCTTTCTTAATGGAATAATAAATGTGTGTGTGTATATATGTGTGTATCTGTGTGTGTATATATATATATGTATGAGGAATACTTCTTTTTGAAAATCCATACCGTATAAATCTTTTCTTATAAATAATTCATTTCTTTAATAAGAGATACATCTATTACGTACACATTTTTTATAATCCAATTACATATAAATCTCATGTGATTAAGACTAAAAAATATTGACTAACGGCACAAGAAAATATCAGATTACTTAAAAAAATTAAAAAAATCAAACTTCTCTTGCTAAGATTTAAGAAAAAAAAAATTACCCGCAGCAAGGCGCGGGTTATATACCTCGTTTTTAACTATAACGTGTAATTTTTACTTTTTATAAAATTGAAATTATTTTTCCAATTTTTTTTTATAAAATATCTACTTTTCTTTAGATGTTCTGAGATGATCTAAGTATTTAATATATTGGGTTTCGTCATCTGCGTGATTTCAACATAGCTTTGTTGGGAAAGCAACGGTGGAGGCTTCTAAACTGCGAAAATACGCTTGTTGGAAAAGTCTACAAAAGTAGGTATTTTCCGAAATGCTCATATATCGACGCGGAGTTGGGAAATAACCCGAGCTACATTTGGAGAAGTATTTGGGAAGCGCGTGGGCTGGTACGAGAGGGAACCCGCCGAAGCATTGGACATGGGACTGAGATGTCTATTTGTACAGATCCTTGGTTACTCGACAATCAAAACCCTTATGTTATCACTCGCCACCCAAGTATTGTTGGAAGCACCGTATCGAGCTTAATGAAGACAGAAACTCGAGAATGGGATCTCGACATTTTACAAGACTTATTTCATGTTCGCGACATCGAGCTCATCATGGGCACTCCAATTAGTTCAAGCGCTGAGAGAGACTCATGGTACTGGAAAAAAGAAATAACGGGATTTTATTCGGTCAAAACAGCGTATAAACTCTTGGAAGAAGTTCAAGGTCGTTGGGTACCCGATAATAAGATCCCATTGTGGAAACATCTCTGGAAGCTAAAGATACCACCAAAAATGAAAAAATTTCTTTGGAGGGCTGCCACAAACTGTCTTCCTACAAGAGTGGCACTACGAAGGAGAGGCATCAATACGAACTTAATTTGCCCTCTATGCTCCGTGTCATCGGAGACAACGCTTCATTCCTTAGTTGAGTGCTCTTACGCTCAACAATGTGTCGATGTTGATAAAGGACTTAGACTTGGATCGGTGGGAGTTTCTTTTGGAGAATGGTTAACTATTTTATTCGAGCAGCAGGAAGAAGAGATCTCACGCTCAGTTGCTCGTTGTTGGGCAATTTGGCGAGCTCGGAATGATCAAGTGTGGAACGGCAAGAAGAAGCGACCCTCAGACACAGTGAAGGAAGCACATGTACACCTAGATTGTTGGAGAGCTGCTCAAGACAAAGAACATGTGCCAACATGAGCTTTTTTGAAGGAAGATGATGGAGCCGCACGATGGCACAAACCGAATTCTACTTCCATCAAGGTAAATGTTGACGCTGCTATTTTTGAAGAACCACGTCGATACCCCTATGGTATTATTGCTTGGGACCATTTAGGGCATCCTCTTGACATTAAGTGCGGGAGCAAAAGTGGCGTTGTAGCTCCGGAGTTGGCTGAAGCTATGGGCCTTAAAGAGGCTCTTAGCTGGATAAAATTGAAAAAATGGAAGAAGGTCGAAGTTGAGACGGACTGTATTGTTGTTGTCCAAGCTCTACACAGTAAAATTAATATGTGTTCGTCTTTTGGCTTATGTATTAGGGATAGTAAGACCCTTTTGTCCGAGTTAGAAGAGGTTGTAATCTGTTTTGTTAAACGATCAGCAAATGTGGTGGCACATGAACTTGCTCGTGCATCATGTTTTTACCCTGATTGTAATCTTGGGAGGTCATATGTTCCCGAAGAGATTCATGTGGCCATTTTAGAAGATGCTTCTTAATACTATGCTCTTATTCAAAAAAAAAAGTATTTAATATATTCAAAAAAGTAAAATTAAAGCAACAAAATTAATTGATAAAATATAAAGCTCATGCGAACGAAGATGTAACTAAAAATATAATAAAATAAAGGGTTATTACCGGCATATGTTTCTGTTCTTTTGCAAACATCCGACTTATGTTCCTGTTCTTTTTTTTCGCGGCATATATTCCATAAGTCTTAAAACGTACTCAAAGTCAACCCCCGTTAACACTTCCGTCTATGTCCGTTAGTTTTTGCCATGGGTCACGCCCTTAAGATTGGCATATGTTCCCGTTCTTTTGCAAATATCCGACTTATGTTCCTGTTCTTTTTTTGTTTAGCGGCATATATTCCATTAGTCTTAAAACACACTCAAATTCAACCTTTATTAATACTTCCGTCTATATCCGTTTGTTTTTGCCACGTGTCATGTACACCTCGACAAACTTCATCATCTTCACCCATTGGTTCGAGCAGAGCTCGTGTCATCTACGTGCTTGAGGGTTTAGTGCCGAGGAGAATTGGCATTGGGTAGAAGCAGTAAAGACACAAAGGAGGTTCTAGTGGACCGAGGTTGGGATCACCATGACCGATGGCTATAGTAAAGCCATCAGTGACCCGTCTCCGAAGTGTGTGAAAATATTGCAATGAAAATAAAATTGAGATAGCGTCAAGTGGGTCGAAACGTTGAACACCCGAGTTGAACACTTTCTTCAAAACGAAGTATTGAAAGCTATCTAGATTTTAAGAGTTTGATTCCCATTAATTTTTAACTCTGTAATTTTAATTTTTTTATAGCTTTCCATTGTTTTATGTTATGAGTCTTTGGGTAACGGAGTTCAAAGAGTCTTACTTCGCTAACGAACTTTGAAATGTTACAAATTTTGGGGTTGACCGATTATATCCTGGGAAGCTAATTGCCTAACGAAACTCAAGCACGTAGATGACACGAGCTCTGCTCGAACCAATGGGTGAAGATGATGAAGTTTGTCGAGGTGTACATGACACGTGGCAAAAACAAACGGATATAGACGGAAGTATTAATAGAGGTTGAATTTGAGTGTGTTTTAAGACTAATGGAATATATGCCGCTAAACAAAAAAAGAACAGGAACATAAGTCGGATATTTGCAAAAGAACGGGAACATATGCCAATCTTAAGGGCGTGACCCATAGCAAAAACTAACGGACATAGACGGAAGTGTTAACGGAGGTTGACTTTGAGTACGTTTTAAGACTTATGGAATATATGCCGCGAAAAAAAAAAGAACAGGAACATAAGTCGGATGTTTGCAAAAGAACAGGAACATATGCCGGTAATAACCCTAAAATAAATCTGTAGGGTTTCGAATCATCCTCTTCCTTGGATTGAGAATGAGCTGCGAATGGAGCTTCACGGCGGCAGAAATTCAATTCCCCAGCGATGCTCCTCCGGGGCGCAAACCTGGCTCCGTGGGCCTCGTGATAGAGTGCCGGTTTCAGTTATTTCGGCGGGAGAGTACAGAGCCGAAACCCCACTTCTGCATGTTCAGTAATAAAAATTTCTTGGTGTTGTTTACAACTCTCCAAAAGGACGCCGATGCCTACTTCACGCGCATCCTCTCCGACCTTCCCTCCATCACATCCCACGAAAACTTGGACATCCATGGTGTCGCTGAGCTTGTGACGAGTCTCGCCGCGAGAGTGGTGTGTCTCCTAGTTAGCCTAAAGTCTCGGTGAGGGTGCTTCCGCCGGATGAAATCGAGCGCCTGGGGCCCGAACGTGCGGGCTTACCCAAACAAGTGTTCGGGGTAGACGAAGAAGAAGTCTGCCCCATCTGCCTCCAAAACTTCGGGCGTCGGAAGGTTGTAGAGCTGCGGTGCTCCCATGTTTTTCACTACAGCTGCATTGCCGAGTGGGTGTGGCACTTGAAGAATAAAACCTGTCCTCTGTGTCGCGGTGTGCCGTGTGAGGGACTCCCGTAAGTTAAGAGTGGAATTTATCTATTAAAACTCGCGGGTATGGCATCACAGAAACTGGAGCATATGTTGAGGATATATTTAATTAATTACGCTTCTCTTTGCTTAATTTGTTTACGGTTTGTTCTCTGTGTGATAGTTCATAAGCATATATGATGAGATTTTTTTATTTTTTATTTTTAAATACCACCCATAACAGCCTCTACTTATTCACAATGACTCCAATTACCCCACCATTTTCCATAATAAATTTACATCATATGGAGGGAAAAAAAACCCTAGCAATTTCTCTGACAATCTAAGAGATCACAATCTTCCACTATTTACAAGATAAGCACACGTGTGTGACTTGCTCGTGTCTTCAGAACAGGGGGGAAGATTCGAAGTCGAACAGAAAGCCTGCATCAACGGGAGATGGCTCGGGCGAGTAGATGTTGTCCGACTGCAGTGGCGCACAAGAGCCTTCTGATGCCTTAGGAACAGATAGGTCTTCCAGACTGACTGTATAAATGGTGTTGAGAAGGTGTAATACTTGGAGCCTCAGTTCTTAAGTTCGGTTGTGATGATTCCCTGACCAACCTGCGGATGCTCTGACATGTTGCCCCGGAACAGGGTGACTCTTGCTGATTGATGAACGGTGTATGGGTTGAATTTGACTTGCACTGACCGGCAAGGAGACACCAACACTAGCCTTCCTTTTGAACATGGAAGGAGGGTGACGGACCGAACAGTGACCAGAATTTCCAACTTTGTCCCTCCGAATATTATGATCAGCACACAGGTAACTGGGCGGCGTTGCAATCTGTTCTTTGGTATCCCGGAGTGCGGGATCCTGCTTCGGCTTAGATTAGTAGGGGAGAGATTGGTTGAGGGACAGCCCTGTGGTCTTGGTTTGGTCGACAGACGAATAATATTGAGGGGTGGAGACATAGGTAAACCCCGGGGTCGGAACGGTTGAGAAATCTTTGCTGGGGTAAAGCAATAGTCTTTCTCAATTTCCACTCTTTTCTCCGAGATCGCCATGTCTCCAACTTATCGGTGGCGTGACAATGGTCGCTGCTGGAGTTGGAAGTTGCCAAATAAAGGCATGGCGCGGGTGAGTCACAGACATAACAGTGACACAGTTTACAGTGCTTCTCATGTTGAGTAGTTTGGAAAGGCAGACTTGCACAAAGATGCCGGGAATGCGGGAAGTCCCTGCAAGCAATCTGACCCGTCTCGCCGATGATGAGTAACTCTTCAGAATCGCCATTCACTGTCGAATCCACACCGACAGCGGGTTTGTCCAGGTTGCAGTCCAGGATCACACAGTCGTCGTCGTCCTTCGCTGGCGATCTCGAAGACTTTGACTTTCCCGTGGAATGGACCTCACGCAAAACAACGACATCGTCGGAGTCGTCGTCTGTAAGTTTGTCGAAGTCGTCGTCTGTAAGTTTGTCGAAGTCGTCGTCATCCTCATCGGCCACCCCAAGAAACTCCGCTGTCCAATCGAGATCCTTGGCTTTCACCTCTTCTCCGAAACCCAAGGAATCGTCATCGGAGCTTATATCCAAAACTACAGGCTCCGGATTCATAGCTCAATAAACAGATGTCACGCGGGTCAGCCTGCCTTGTGCCCGTGGAAGCCTGCCCGGCCCGCAGCCCAAGAAAGTTGCGGGCCCACGGGCTTATGTGCAAACATCAACATTATATGTGCAAACACGCCAGTACAATAAATCAATAATAATAAAGGCCCTCCAAGAGAAGAAGAAAAACAAAGCGATATGAAGTATCTAGCATCAACATTATTTATATGGAAAATAAATAAAAATATTATTGTCAACTATCAAGTATGATCGTATTAATATTATGCCGTGCTTAATATTGAGTAATTAACATAGATGTGTTATTGTATTTATTTTCAGAGGCGTGACATGCCCAGATTCAGATTGTGAGTATTTATAAATGACGTGTTGTCTTTGTTTGACTTTTTTATTAGTCGGCTAATAAAACAAATGAAAAGGGGAAAACAAGACGAATTTGTTTCATATGAATCTCAATCATTCATTTAAATCATCTTCTTTCGAGCGGAAAAAGGAATCAAAATTAAAAAAAAAATGAAAAAAGCGGCTTCTTAGTGCGACACTTTCTTAGCTTAAAAGCTTTTTTTTTTTTTTTCTTAATAACAAGAATAATAATTGTAGAGGGCGATTTTCACCGCCCTTTTCCAGTCACAAGAATAATCGAAAGAACACAATAATGATATGAACACGAATATTTCTGATTTATTATATTTGCAAAAAGGGCTCGGTTTCTCCCGTTGATTAGCTGGACACTCGAAGTATGATAAACAAATACACGACGGCGCTCTCTAGTCTCAATATATTTGGATTATAATAGATTAGTACTAAAAAATACAAAAAAATCTCTTTAAGATTTGAGTTTCTTTCTAAAAAACTAGCTTCTCTCTTCTGTCTCCTCCTTTTTCTGGTTCTATGAGGTTTCTCTTGCCTTTTATAGAGTTTACATTAAGTCCTCTTCTCGGCTTTCTCTCTCTTTTTCTCTTTCATCATTCGTTTCCTAAAATGATTTTAGGGAAAGCATGGCAGATTTCTGCTTTATATCGCATCCGAACAGACTGTCATTTTGGGTAGGTGAGCTTCATTAAATGCACATCTCTTCAGCCGTCATTGGGCCCTGCGCCTCGTCGCTGACGCTTCTTATCGGGTGGGTAGGTCAGCTTCATTAAATGCACATCTCTTCAGCCGTCATTTGGCCCTGCAAGCCTCGTCGCTGACGCTTCTTATCTGGTGGGTAGGTCAGCTTCATTAAATGCACATCTCTTCAGCCGTCATTGGGCCCTGCGCTGATCATCATGACGAAATTCCTCGAGACGAGCGTGATGGGACGCTTCATCGCAACTTGCTTCTGTGTGGCTGTGCTTTCTCGCAGTTTAACTTCCTCGGGGATAATCCTCGTCGGGGATAATCCCCCTCGGGTGATGAACTTCCTCGGGGATAATCCTCGTCGGGGATAATCCCCTCGAGCGATGAACTTCCTCGGGGATTGGGACGCTTCATCGCAACTTGCTTCTGTGTGGCTGTGCTTCCTCGCAGTTTAACTTCCTCGGGGATAATCCCCTCGGGCGATGAACTTCTTTGCCGCTTTTCATGTCGTTTGTGGGCAAAACGACACGAGTTGTGTTGAGGGTGGATTTGACCAAATCCGACCTCAACAATAATAAATAAATAAATAAAAAACAATTCGCCATTGCTTAGTGTAAATTTTGCATGAATTAAATGTTTAGTATTCGATTATGATAATTGTAAAATCAGTTAAAAATATTTTAACCGTACTTGATTGTGACTCAAGACGACGATATAACCATGAAATACATTTACAATCATCTAGATGTTACGATCACTTCATTGGCCTGGGATAAAATATGGTTGAAAAAAAATATAATGATCATGACTCAATCGATTTTTATCGGATAATTGGTTTTTGCCGCTTGAAAATCAATAATTTATAAACTTATTAGGGATGAATTCGGTTATGAATTTTTATTTTTTTTTTCTAACCCTAACAATCTTGTTCTCTTTCATAATCATACTTTATGTTTTGGCAATACGATGATGCATATTTGGCTCCCTTTTAAGAATTTATAAACTTTCTTAACTTACTACTTAAATATTTTTCTTTACAATTTATGATCGGTTTGGTTCATTGGTATCTCTTTAAAACATGATTTGTCTAAAATACTCACGATCCCCAATACCTACTACGAGAATTGATTTAATTATATTTATTTCATAATATTAATATTGCTCTCTGACTCACCTCTCACGATAGTTTCATTATTGTTCTCTTAATCTGATATTGTTTAGTAATTAGTATAAAAAAAATCTCAGATTGTGAATACTTGTCGATTTAGAACTTAAAGGCTAGTTATTGTTATTTGATAAATCTGATTAAGTTTAGTGTATAGTTGATAAATTTGATTGAACTTATATATGTTATTTGGGCTGTTAATTTAGGGTAGTTGAAAACTTAGACATGACCGAGATAATAATAGCGGGTATAATTATTTATTACTTTTTTAATATTAACAACTGATTTTGAGAAGATAATTTTTTATTATTTTTATCTCTGGATTATATTTTGTTTATTTTTGTCATTTATGTTTTATGCATATATTTTATATTATTTTTTTGTAAATAAAATTTAATTATTCAGGTCCGACGGTCCAACCTGATCTTTATCTAGTTAGTTTAATTTTGACACTTCAAATTTTAATTTTTGTAATTCGATGTGAGCATGTGGGATCGAGGTAAAACATGAGAAACGGGGATTCAACCTACGCTCAGCCCTCTCATTAGTTGACACGAAATAATTAGATATGTACGCGTTGTGCATTAACGCTAATAGGCTCACCGAGATATTCCTAAGTTAATCATGTAAATACAACATGCTTCCAAATTAATTGATTTCTTTTGATATTTTACACCAAATGTAATGGAACTATTAATGTACTCGTGTCATTCTTTTAGGAGTTTGAGATAATAACCATTCCAACGACAAAGAAATTGTTGGGCATTACGAGGAAGAGGAACTGATTCGCTATGAAGTCAGACACATGGCAATGTTTATATACTTCTTTACTTTATTGATTTTTTTTTTATTTTGGAAAATGAATTAACGGAAAATACTTTCAAAGTTGACGAAGTCCTTTTAAAACACAAAAATTCAACGACCCACGAAACAAAAAGCGTTGACTTATTAGTTCATTGGTTTAGGTTATGGCTTGTCAGTGGATTTGAGTCCAATCAACTTAGGTTATAAATAATAATCTTCGTGTTTTATGCTAAGAAAAATGTAACAAATATAGACTTTCTAGAAATTTGAAGTATTAAATACAATAAAGGATTTTAAGAGTGAACTTTACGGTGACTCCAGATAAGTACTTAAAAAACATAGTAGTAGTTATTATATTTTATCGAAGGCTTTAAAAATTTACAAAGCCCTAATTATAAAAGTTCGCCTAAGAATATATGTATATATAATATATATATATATATATTGTTCAAAAAATAACAAGTGCCCTTGTATTCTTTCTTTTTAATGGGGTGGTACCGAACCTTACTCACCTAAACCAATATGTTTTGTGCCCGATTCAAGTCTCAACTTTTGAATTTTTATTTTAAAATGACTTGAATTTTCAGTCAGTAAAAGTATCCCAAGTTTAAAGTTGTTTACCGAAATTCAAATTGAGAATTTTAAGATCTGTCCCAAGCCAGACTTTCATTTCAGGCGGAGCACAAAATATATTTTTGATCAATTTGTTTTCAAGTATGTTAATAAAAAATTATGAAGAACCATATTGAAACGACTATTAAAATCATAACTATAATGTTACTTTTGAAAGTATTGTCGAATAGATTTATCTGATCAAAAAGGGATAAAACTCTAAAAGCTCATATTCCGGTCAGTTTCTACTCCTGAACCAAAAAATATTTTTTTTTTTGCCTTAATCACAATTAATGAACAACAACTATTATTTTCTTTTGTTAAATTTCATTTGAGCCCTCGAACACTAAATTTGTTGCTTATCACCTATGTAGTTGGGCTTGTTACAGTGTTGGCTTCGGGCAGGGGCGAAGCCAGAAATTGTCGGAAGGGGGGCGAAAATTAACATACTAAATTCAATAGATATAAAACAATTAACATTAAGAATTAAGTGGGGACAAATATATTTTTTTAATAGAGATTTGGTTAGCCAAGTGGGGGCCACTGACCCCTCTTGGGTCTAAGTGGCCTCGCCACTGGCTTCGGGTTTCGCTCGTTTGAGGATTCTCCGATCTTTTTCCAGGATGCTTTGTTTAATGAAATCGAATGATAGTGTTTGGGCGCTCTTTCCTCGCCCGAGTTACACCCGTTCAGGAGGCTCAGAGTTTTAACAAGGCCCTTCCATATTTTTAAAACAACATCAACAAAAAATGAAGAATTTTTTAAAGTGAGCGTATGCACGTGCACCTACTGGTGCACATGTAGCTCTGCTACTAGTTTTTTTATTCGATGGGCTCAGCTTGTCGTTTGATCTTGAAGGCGCACAAAATGTTTTTCATGGATTCATGATTTCTTATTAAATAGAAAGATTTTAGGGATTTATGAGAAGTGATAAAAATAGGGGTAAAATTAGGATCGGGGATCGAGATTTTAGTTTTTTTTTTATTATTATTCTTAGAAAATCTAATAGGCCAAAAATGTGTCACTTGCCCGCTTGTAGTGAGGATAAATAATAAAATAAAACATTATTAATATTTAAAATTATATAAGTATATATTTAAAATTGTTTGCGGAAATTCAAATTGAGAATTTTAAGATCTGTCCCAATCTCAGTTTAAAGATAGGTTCTATATTCTAATTAGAATTGGGCCGGGATCAGATCGAGACACAACCAAGAACCAAGTACAAAATCACCCCTTGATAAAAACACTTTCATTAGATTTAGCGTGCTTGAGGGTTCATCAACGTTAGCTTCACATGAAATAACCGGGTGACCCTAGACATGCTCGGATCCGGGGGTTGGTCACTATAGTCATTGAGTCGCGTGTCATGGTCATTTTCAATTAGAAAATTTCTAAATGCATATATCATATATATGTTGACATCAATAGTGTTTGTTAATAGATGAAACACGGAATTTAGTTAGAGACTATTTTTTAGTCAATCAATGTCGTGTTCACCGACTTATTATAAATGGGAGGGATGATAAATATTTTCTCAAGGTTGGAAATATCAAGGTTAGAATAATGCTTAAATTGAGTACACAATCTCATATACCTCAAAAAGTGTTTTGTCATCTACATACAAGGTAACCCTAGATAAAAACAAGTTTTTTGTTAAAAAAAAAAATGCACAAATTGAAGTGAAAATCTAATGTAAGCAAAAACAATGTTGTGTAAGAAAGTGTGCTTGAGTAGCTTTCTCATATTCCCGGTCCTGAAGAAGACATCCCGTGAGAGCAATACGAGAGTGTTAAGTGACATTCTCTTAGTACCACCACCACTATTTGTTTGAGCTAGTTCATTAATGCATCTCTTTTTAAGTGTTCAAATCATTCAATATTTCTTCCACTTTAATATTTTTTCACTGTCATTTCTCTAATCACGTAATGTTAGTTAAAAAACAAAAACAAATAAACCCGTGTTTGTTTTATTAAACCTTATTAATCAAATTCCTAACAAGCCGAGACAGTGGCGGACCTATGTTATGGGTTGGTGTGGTTGAAACCACCCCCAAAGTTTTGAAAATTGCACTAATAGGACCAAAATACTATAAACTTATTTACATAAATCACCCCCAAAATTAAATTTTAATGGAAAAAAAAATTGAACCCCCCCGGTCTCCGAATCCTGGTTCCGCCACTGAGCCGAGAGACAATAATTATGATCTCTAACTGAAATCTGTTTTGTAATTAATTATGATCTTGTTTAATAATACTATGCTTATATAATTAAAAAGATTGTTCCTCCAATAATTATAATTAGTATTGTTGTAAGTAAGTTAAAGAGATGCATACAATTACAAATCTTGATCATAGAATTGTTGATTCTAAGAAACTTTTTCTCTCTCCCTCGTGTTCATGTTACTATCAAATGGAGCAATATATACCAACTAAAAATGATATTCATAGGTCATGGATCAATACTTTAATTCATACTATAAATTAGTTTAACTACCGTTAACCATATCAAATATATTGTTATGCTTGATTTGATGTAATAATTTAAAAACTCAATATTTTAGACCATTCACATATATATATATATATATCTTTCCTATATACACATTATTTTTTTCCATTAATCATTATGTCTGTAGACATTAACGCATTCCAAAAGCTGATTTTAGGCTGTAAACGACACTAAATCAGATCATAAACAGGTTTTAATTTGAGATCAATTAGCTTTACCACAAAATATAAACACGTATGAGAGTCATGTGAAAGAATATACTTACGACTCGCTCACAAGCACATGCCATGATTCTGAGTACAAAATAAAATGTTCATGATTTTCTTAAAATAATTATGCGACTCGCTTTATTGTCTCCTAATTAATAATAGGTCAGTTTAATACTTTAATCTAATCTCTTGGCCAAAAAATAGTTTTTAAGCTCTATTTCAGTCCACGTGGCGATGGTTTGTTAAAAACATGATCAGCGGCTAATATAAGATATTAATTATGTGACCTAATCAATAAAGAAGCAACCACACGCACTAGAACCTCGTTAAACTAATACTTAATAAATTAATAACTTCGATAAATAATATTTTTTGTATGATCCTGACTCAAACTAACATGACTAATTTTTACATCGATAAATTAATAACCTCAATAATATAATTAAATTCTCCGGTCGCAACTGTTGAGGCCGTTTCGTGCACTCAACCGTCATGAGATTTCTCTCGTTCTTAAATAAAGAGCTCGGTTCCTTCCCTTTTATTAGCTAGGAAAAGATGGTGATTTGGTATTGATAATATCGTAACTACTCGGTTTACAAGTATAGCCCATTTTTCTCTCAATCTCTCTCTTACTTCCAAAGAATAATCCCCCCTTTAATGGGGCTCTTTCCTCCCTTTTATAGATCCATGTTTCCTCCAACTGGCCAATCTTCCCGCCTCCATCGGAGTCCCATCGGCCCATTCCCCCATATGGCTGGCAAAAGCCTAGTGCACTCTTCTTTCGCGTGGTTCGAGCCGACTGGGTTACTACCGAGGTGGCCGCATTAAATGCTCGTCCCATCGTGGCGTGCTCAAGCATTTAATGCTTGTCCCATCGAGGCCTTAAGCATTAAATGCTTATCCCATCAGTCATTGTCAACAATCTGTCAGTACCTCTCGTCGCGCCAGAGTCTCCTCGACTCTCTCCTGTGCCGCCGACGCTTTGTTGCAACTCCCTCCTTACTCGTGTCGTCGACGCCACTTTCCCTTCTCCTTGACCCGTCATCCCGTCGCTTCTTCGAACGTCACATGCCCTGTTGCCGATGACTCTTGTCGACGCTCGGCCCTTCTTCCTATGAGGCTTGACCCTTTCTCTCGTCGAACCCATGATCCGTCGTCGTTGTTGAGGGCGTTTCTCGTCGACTCTCCTTGAACGATCTTGGTGTCGTCGACTCTTCTCATCGGGTCTTGGTGTCGTCGAGTCTCGGTGTCGCCGACTCTTCTCGTCGGATCTTGGTGTCGTCGACTCTCCTCGTCGACCCCCATTCGCATTCGGGGATTTTTTCCATGATCTCCACTCGTCGGCCTTCAGGACTTTTGTAATGTTAAAGAGGGATCCAACCGGATCCGACCTTAACAGCAACAATATTAATTTATAGAGGTTTTAGTATTTATACAATCAATTACGGGTGTAGATAAATTAAATTTCATCGACCCTAAGCTGAAGCTTTATTTAAGATTTTTATAAGACCGATCCAACCCAATTTGAAAACTCGGGTTAGTTAGGTTATTTAAAAATTTAACTTATAACATTTAATTATTACTTAAGTATTCAATTAATAAATATAAAATAAGTACAATTTTAAACATCAAATCATCAAAATAATAAAGCAACTAAGTGTTGATTTTTTGTTGTAGCTTCTATCTATAAAATTTAATCAAAATAAGAAGTTGATTATTTTTATTTGTGTTCATTCGGAAAGATTAATTAAAAGCCGGAGTGATCTCAATTTATTCGGTCCAACTCCAACTCAACCCGATAATTATTGGGTTCATTGCGCCAAATTTAGATTGGAGTTGATTAAATTGGATTGTTTTTTTATGTATACTTTTTTATTTTTATTTAATTTACGGTCGACAATCTAAATCACACTAAGTTATAAAAAAAAATACATTGTCTTTAAAATAAGAGTGAAATCCACATATATTTAGTGTAAGAAATAATATTTTTTTTGCTGTTTTTATAGTGAAGAATTGTACCTAAGATCCCAAATATGAAATCACTATAATAACTCTACTTAAATAGCTCAAATGTTCCTAGATATTGTAAACACTAAACACTAACGCCGATTCTATTTTTTTAAACATTGGAAACATCTACGCAAATAAATTTCAGTTTCGAATTAGAAAAAAATTATTATTTTTTATTTAAAAAACACACAATTCAAACTATTAATCTTCATTTAAAAAGAAGCAGCATTTACATACTTTAAAATATCGGTATCTATTATTATATTGAAACGAAATTCTTGTTTCCGATTTCAAGAAGGCTACTTTCATTTGTATTTTTATTTTCGCTGCTGAATTTTCTATTACGGAAATTTTCTGAAACAGGATTCAAGTTTTATAATCTGCTACGTGCTTATATTCCAGGTAATAGGAATCATGGATTTTTATTTATGTGGGGTCGTGATGACCGAATCTATACGCGTATATAATTATAGTATATAGTTTTTTTCTATAATAATATGGTTTGGTGGTCGATCCATGTTACTCGGAATATGTGTCAAATTCACAAGATATTTATTGCTTAAAGTAATTGAAATGATTATACACTCTCTCACACGGTGTGACAATTCAATTTATACATTGAAAATTATGTGTTAAAGACGTAAATCGTATAATAAACTACGTCGTAAACTAAATTACACTAAAATAAAAATCATAGACTATTAGTCTCATACTTTAAGCTCCTTTAACTCAAGCTCAAAATTATCAGTGTCTTTTACACTCATGGGGACTCTTAACACGCTGTGACAATTCAAAATAATTTAAAATATGAATTCCACAGAGAAAAAAATGGTGTAATATCATATCCTCTTATATGATTTAATCATAATGTATGAAAATATAATTTTGATATTGTGTGATTTCTAACTATATAAATTGAAAGCAAAATATAAGTCGGTTCAACTTAGGGTGAAACCATAACCGAGAACCAAGAATTTGTCCGTGTCCCGAAAACCTAGGATTTTTCGTCCCAATTTTTGTAAACCGAGAACTGGAACCGGGACGAAATCCAAGATAAATAATCCGGGAACCATAACTGGAACTAGGAAAAAATTAGGAAAAATGAAAAAAAAATATAAAATATTAAGTCTAAATTATCAAAATCAAATACTAAATCTAAAATCTAATACATAAAACATAAAACATAAAAATATAAATCTAATATATTATCAAGACATAAACAACACTATCATTTAATAATTTTTTTTACATATATATATATATATATATATATATAAAACCAGATCCGTAACAAAAAACACGGGAATTTAAAGTATCGTCCTACTTTCGGTTCTCGGTTTTAAAAGTAAAATTTTCAGTTTTTTCTACAAACGTTCCAAAATTAGTACTAGAATCGGGACAAAATCGAGAACCGTGTACCATATTTTTAGCCTAATTCAAGTCATCTACTAATTGTGTATTTGAACTTCGTCACCGCGGGTTCGACCTTAAAAATCAGAGTACGAAGGCATAGACCAACCGACTGGATCTAGGCTTTCATTGAGCGTAAAATGGACATTTTATTTCGTACAAATAAAAATAAAACATGACTTAATAAAATATACCAAAATATATTACGTGTCCTTTATTTCCGTGAAATACTGATTTTTTTAATAAAAGATATAAATTTTAAAGAAATAGAACGCCAAGCTATATACAATACAAAACAGCTAGTGCTACACATTCTCTCCGCGTCGATTTGGCACCGCATTTTCGGGTAATAATCCTGCGCTGCGCGACCACACAGCCAACCCTGGTCTCTCTCAGATCCACACGTTCAAACGGCCACGTCATCCGACATGCTTTGATGACAAACAGCAGTTTTTAGATCCAACGGCGGCGGATCACCCTCGTGTCATCATCATTTCCAACGGTCGGATTGGTGGATCGGTCGTAAGCGACGAAAGGCCACTGCGTGAGGGTCTGCTGACAGTGGTGGTGCCACGTGTCGGTTATGTTCCAAGAGTGTGGAATGTCGGAGACAAATATATATATATATATATATATATATATATATATATATATGTATGGGGAAAGAAATAAGGGTAATTTGCGGCGAAAATCATCGAAGTCACTAAATTTTTGCAGATAAATCACTACCGTCTATTTTTTGCAGCAAAAATCACTAAAGTCATCAATTGTTTGCAAATAAGTACTACCGTTTATTTTTTGCGGCGAAAATCATTAAAGTCACTATATTCTTGTAGATAAATCACTAACGTCTATTTTTGTGCCAAAAGTCAATAACGTCAGTCTTTCCTTACAAATGTTATCTGGCAACGTTAAATGACATATCACCAGCCTACATGGCATTCATCAATTGTCTCCAACAACGACAACACACATTAGTGATAACATTATTTGAAACAGAGATTTTTACCACAATTGTACCATAAAAAGAAGATGTTTTATTTTTTAAGTAATCAAATAATTTTTGTACCTTTGTCAAATATAATCAAATAATTTTATAAAATATGCATTTATAAAAAAATATTTTTTGTTTTTCTTATAGGATAAATTTTTATCTTTTAGGGTTAATTGCGGAGAAAGTACCCACCCTTTGGCCACGTGGCGGCTTGTGCCACGTGGAACGCTACATGAGACAGCCTAACGGCTACGTAGGCAGGTGTCCAACGGCGTTAGTTGGTCGGCAAAAAAATTGCGACGTTAAGTACTTTCGCTTATATTTATTGAGGTTGGGTACCTATCGAAGAATATGGCTAAAGGTTGGGTATGTTCACCGCCACGATAAAATTGTTGGGAAAAATTGGAAGTTATGGTAGGATTATTTTTTAGTGTTTTTAGAATTTTGGCCACGATAAAATTAATTTTAAGAGTTTATGGTACAATTGCCGTAAAAATCTCTATTTCAAATAATGTTATCACTAATGCGTGTTGTCGTTGTTGGAGACAGTCGATGAATGCCATGTAGGCTGGTGATATGTCATTTAACGTTGCCAGATAACATTTGTAAGGAAAGACTAACGTTAATGACTTTTGGAGCAAAAATAGACGTTAGTGATTTATCTGCAAGAATATAGTGACTTTGATGATTTTCGCCGCAAAAAAATAACGGTAGTGACTTATCTGCAAACAATTGATGACGTTAGTGATTTTTGCCGCAAAAAATAGACGGTAGTGATTTATCTGCAAGAATTTAGTGACTTCGATGATTTTCGCCGCAAATTTCCCAAGAAATAATAAAAGGCTTCAATAATAAGAGAAAGAAAGAGTGAGTCGCAACGAAAAACGTGATATCTGATTTAATTAATAATAATAAAGCGCGAGAATCGAGGAACGTTCCATTGAAAACAGTAGCTTTTATGGTACGAGACTGTTTTTTCTGGGACTGGGAGGATGTTGTGCCCAGATTACGCAAGTACCCTCTCGTACATCATTCATTGTTATAATTTATAAACTTTCTAAAAGGGTAAATGACGGCAAAAATACCCAAAGTTTGGTCAAAGAACTCATCGTGTATCCAAAGTTTAAAAGTGGTGACAAAAATACCCAAATTCACATTTGGGGAGTTGACCACTCCAGTCTCGTAACACCGTTAACTTACCTGTTAATTCTGGCTACGTGGACAAATCTATTTTGTTAAGTGTAATCATTAGGGGTTCAATTAGTTGTGTTAAATAGTATTAATTAGGGATTTAATTCCTTGTTCTGTCGTAAACGAGGCTGATGTGGGCTCGTTCACGTGGCAAAAATTATTATGTCAGTAACCCACGTTTGTCCACGTGGCCAGAGTTAACGGGTAAATTAACGGCGTTACGAGAATGGAGTGGTCAACTCCCCAAATGCGACTTTGAGTATTTTTGCCACCACTTTTAAACTTTTAGTACACGAGGGGTTCTTTGACCAAATTTGGGTATTTTTGCTGTCATTAACCCTTTCTAAAATCTCAGTCCTTAAGAATAATGTCGATTCTAGTATTAAAATACTGAAATGAACCTAACAACAGTTGAATCAATATCTGAATTAAATATTGTCAATGACTAATGTTTTTACATTTTATTGATAAAACAAAAGTTGTTTTTCCATATTTCTTGTTTTATCTTCTTTCCACATTTCTTGCATTTTTTTTCACCTGATTTTAATAATTAAAATTAGGAATTAAAGTTTTCAAAATATTTCAATGACAACTTTTTGCTTTGTAGAGAGTAAATTTATCCTATTTTAAGTTGTGTAGCGAGTCATGATTTTTTATTATATTTTTTTTCTTTCAAATTTTTAAGTTTTGTGATGAAATGTTGGATTATCATTATTATATATTTTTCACCAAAATATAATGTTATCCTGATTGCAAGGAAACAATCAATTAAAATTCTTGAAGGCATAGTTGGAGATAAGACAAAGGCCCGTTTGAGATTGTTTATTAATAGGTGTTTTTGTTTTTTTATAATTTTAAATTGATATACGTGTTTCGTAAGTTATAATATAAGCACTTTAAGTTTTATTAAGCATGTAATTTGTTGACGTGGTTTCCACCAAAACGGTCACAATGAATGTGAATGTGTGATCTTTGGTCAATTAAGTGTACATTGATCATCGCGTTGCCAACTTTCAAACACTCGCCGAATATATAGATATAAATATCAGAAATATAAATGAGACTAAAGATTTTTTAGCGAGGTTCATCCCAATGCGGTAGTTGACTACGACATTTGTAAGTTTATTGAAATGGAGATGAACATGAACAAAAGGCTACAGACAACAATCGTGTTCGGAAAATAAAGGAGAACAGAAAAGCAAAGAAAACTCTCACCACAGTAAATTCTGAGTTGAAAGTTGTGAGTAATTATCCCTCTGTGAACGCGTGAATTATCCTTCATCCCGAGCTGGTATTTATAGCCCCCAATTCTTCTGTTGGTCATCTTATAAAAGGGCGCAAACGTGGAGCACATGTCAATTGGATAGCTAGTTAATCCGTTTAGCTTGGATGTACGACTCCAAATTTCCGAAAAGACCGACGGGAAGAATTGAAGGCTATAAACACCAATTCTTTTTACGTGGTAAAAGTACCATTTTTTATGTTCACCTTCTTAAATTATTATGTTAAAGTGCCGATTCATTTTAGAAGGTAAAAGAATAAACACAAATACGTATTATTACAACAGTTAAAGTATTAGTTCTTTTTAGTTGGTAAAAGTACAATTTTTTTTTCCGTGGACGGAAGAAACATGGATGTAAAAATTGGTACTTTGACTACCAAAAAATATATATATACACTTTTATTATAAATTGAAGCTCAAAATGCATAACAATTTAAGAACGGTTCTTTCATTAATGAAAATTTAAAAAAGATGTAACACAATTGCATCACTATAATTATTGTCAAATAGACGCACAAAAGGCGCAAAAAAACTAAGAATAATTTTTTATTTTAATTATTGAATAATTATATTATTTAACTTATTTTTTTTTTACTTTTTATATTAATATTTTGATTTAACGAATATTGTTTATGTCTATTTTAATATTTTTTTACATTTAGAAGCCAATTAAAAAAATTGTTGTACCAAACACTATATTAGAATATTTAAAAAAATATATATAACTATTTTTATTTTAATTAACTAAACAGTACATTACTTTCTCTGACATTACTTTTTTTTTTTACATATTTTTTAAAGAGAATTTATGAAAGTAGCACAACAATGTCAAACTAAGCCAAATATCTACTACTTCTTAATTTTAAATTTTTAAAAAAACACTATTTTAATACTCACATTGTCATTTTGTTCAAGAAAATATTATCTTTCGTCTCATTGTTCCTTTATATCATTGTTCTCATGATCAACTCGCTCACATCTTCACAAAACCACTCGGTGGTAATGATTTCATTGCCTACTTCGCCTACATCGCTAGTTTTCTCCCGACTCTAGTGTTAAACGATATTAATTCTCCGTATCAGCGTACTCTCTCTCTCCCTTTCTTGTCTCTCTCCCCTATATATATATTCAATTCTTTATAAACTAATATTGTTGGGACAAAAAATATTTTTTTTGCATTATTACTAAAAAATAAATCAATAATACACATTAATAAATATTTAATTAATTAAGTAATAATTATACAATTATTAGTAATTAGCCATAAATCTTTCTATTTAACATATAAGAATACTAATGTGATTCTCTAAAAAAAAAATACTAATGTGATTAGAAAAATATTTTATTAAAATACTAATAAGTAGGAATATTCATAGGCAGACCAATAATATTAAATAAGAATAACATTGATTCTTAACATTTCTTAAAGTAAATATCTTTAAAATAATAATTTGAAAAGACTGCTAGTTATGTAAATATGTATTTGTATTGAAAGTTTGTTTACAATTAGTTATTTAGTATTATATTTTATTTGCAGTGATTTCATGGTTAAATATATGATATTATTTTATTTATATTTAATTATTAATTTATATATTACGTGACACTTTTATACCTTAAAAAAATTATTACCTTATAAATTTTGTGAATTATTAACTTAGCTAGTTAGTTTTGAGTCGGGACCGTGCAAAAATATTATTTAATTGAAGTTATTAATTTATCAAGTATTAATTTCAATAGATACTAATGCTTGTGTGTGTGCGCGCGCGTGTGTATCATGGTGCTAAATGTGGAGGCATGCAGTCACCGTGCCGCCGGCATGCTGCTACTTTTAGATATGCGGAACGAAATCCCATAGATTTCGCTGTCGTTTTCCCAAATTTCGCGAGCATGTCGTTGGAATGCCCATTTTCCCTACATTTCCATGGAAATACGACCCTGTATAGCCAATTTTTCCCATTTTCTGCGGAAAATTTGAATGAAATTCCATCGTGCTCTAGATGTCGAATTTAGGGTTCTTTTAAAGGTTCGGCTCAATTTTTTTTTTGTTAAATCCATGTGTTTAGGGTTAATTTTAGGGGATAATTCTTGTGTAATATTGTTAATATGGTTGTTATCTAGATCTACTAAATTTTAGTTAATTTTCTTTAGTGATTTTGAATTGTTGAATTTTTTTATCTTGATTTTAAAGTTTAAATTTTGGAGATGTTAAATTGTTGATGATCTCGAATTCTTCATGATAACTTGTCGATATTGATTTGTCGATTAGTAATTATTAAATTTTATTAGTTGATTAGTTAGTTAATAAGGTAGTTAACTAATCATTAGTTAGTTTAAAGTTTAGGGTATAGGTTATTTAGTTTAGGATTTAATTTAATTTAATTATGTTATTACTTTACATGACCTTATTATTGTGGGTTCAGTTGATCTTGAATATTAATATGGGTTAATGATTTTCATTTAATTAATTATTGGTTAGTTTTAGAGTTTAGTTTAATGTTTGATTTATGATATAATTATGGTCTAATTTGTTTGACTTATTATAAGTGTGTTTTATTGGCTATGTATGTCTTATATTTATTAAAGTGGTGATTTTGAACCTATGTAAAAATATATCTTGGCTACTCAAAATTATTTTTCATAATTTTCGTCGATATTCTCGTCGGGGGTATACCCGTACAATTTATGTGGTATTTTCTGGCATGTGGCATGCCCTTTTTTTTTTCTTTTCGATTTACCCATCGGCTTGCCCGTAAAATGGAGAGAGCGACATGGCGTCGAAAACGATATTTAAAACCTCTATATATATATATATATCTAAATTTTATTTTTTGACTTGAAAATTCTGGGGAGTAAATTGAACTTGTATTAAAAGATCGAAACTGAATTTATGGTTCTTTGAAATTGAAATTAGGAGGACTGTCTCTAATTGCTTTTATTGAAAGAATTAAAAAGTAGAATCGTATTTGCCTTTATTCAATAATAATAAAAAAAACAAAAACAAAAAACGAGACATGGATAATGTATGTCCATCCCTTAATTCTATTTTTGTTCAATTATTATCTAAAAGACTTTTATAATGATATTGTAAAATGGGCAAAAGCTATAATGTAAATTGTAAGAGTGTGTTTTATACGTAATTAATAATCACGTATCTTTATCTCATCTTAGTATTACGTAAGAACTTAGAAAGGATATTTAAATATATATAGAAAAGGATTAACAAAAAAAGTCACACAAGATAGAGAGTTATAACAAATATTGAAGTGCCCATTCTTGTCTAGATTTTGGTCAAGTGTCATTGTGAACCAATTTTTTAAATCTCTATAATGTCTATTTCATTATATTTTTGAAAAAGATTAACAATCTTCAATAATTTTTCATTACTTAAATCACAGTGATATTAGCACATATTTTAATGTGTCGTTATGATGTATATCAAATAATATTATATATTATTTCACAATTACCCGATTAATAACTTAAAAGGCATATTTGCCGTTAACTCAAACAATATTCTGTTTTTGTTTTCAGACTTTTGTAATTGTGGCGATAAATTTTTGCACTTGTTTTTAAATAGCTGTTTGATATAAAAATATATTTTTTCTTAGTTGAACAAAAAAATAAAAAACTTATTTGGTAGATGATTGTATTTTATTTTTCTTAAGAATGTGATTATAAAACAATTATATAATTATATAATTGTCTAAGATAAATTTCATATAGTTAAAAATATCATATTTTTAATATATTTTTTAGAAAAATTAATAAATATATTAACGGTGACAGTTCATCAAATTATTTAAAATATTACATCTACAAAGTTATAACCATTTTCATATATTGTGATGCATATAAACATAAACGATAAAATTATATTGGGTGAAAAATATTTAAAAAAAAAAAAAACAAGTAGAGTGAAAAAAATATATAAAACGGGTTTTAGGTGTATTTTTATTGGTTGTTAAGTTTTGTAGATTATCAATGTTGTATTAAATATTGTATTGTTACTTTCCACTGTTCGTTCTAATCAAATTTATACATACAAGCTCAACAACTTGCATAATCTCCGATATTATGGATTGATTGAGAAGAATTTCTCGGGATCGCCTAATGAAAGGGAATCCAGTATCCAGGTCATTCGGTGATATGCAATAAAATATCAGAAAAGTTATGATCCAAGGGTTTTGAGTTTGCCATGATAATTTACTCGGCTCCTTTTAGCTTAACAAGTGGCGAAGCTATAGAGGAATTAGGGGGCTGCGTGCCCACTCTCAATTCTCTATTTTTAATTTTTTATTAGTATTTTAATAGTCAAACTTGATTGGTAGCTCATGTCACCCACATAAATAAGAACAAAATTTAATTATACACCATATATATATATGAATACGTGTAAGATGTATACTAACTAACCTATAGAAATAGAAACTAACCTCAACATTGATTTACGTGTATATATTTTTAATGGGTACCCATAGATATGGTGGAGCTAAATAAGCTAAAATATAGAACTAAGTTAACTGTTTATTCAATATATAGATAATAGATAACTTGATATACTCTTATGCTAGTGAATTTTTTTATACTGAATATCGATTAAGCATACAACTTATTTGTAATATTTTGTGGAATAATTATGATCTTTTTTAGAATTATTATTATTATTATCATCGTGTCTTCGATATATAACATGATAAATCCTTGAGATAAATTAAATAAATCCATGTCATATTGTAGCAATTTCAGTCCACGTGTATTTTCTCTAATATTTTTCAATTAAATACATTAATAAGCAAAAACTAAACATTTATTCAAATTTTTACTAAGTTCTTTCTAAAATTGATGTGACAATCTTTAAGGTAGTTATATTTGGCCTAAAAGACAAAGACATTCACCTTTAAATGTGACTTTCAAAGCGTTTGACATGTAAATTAGCAACAATTATTATGTATATAGTAGACATTTTAACTAAAAAAGCATGCATAATCATTTACTTAAGCAGATCGTAAGTGCTAATAGCATATATTAGTTAATTATTCTAAAGTTGGGAATTGAAAATAATGTATTGCCTCTTAGATATTGACATTTTAAAAAATAGTATAAGAAAATAAAATCAATTAGTGAATATCAAAAGGATTATATATTCTCTGAGGGTTGTTTATTTCTTTCTGACTGATAGTTTGGTTAACTTAAGTTCTGTGTCAAAATAAATAGTCATTTTGCTGTTTTTGATTGTCTATAAATATATATGTACATATACATATATTAAAAATAATTAGTCTATATATCAGAAACTTTGTGCATTCACACAAATTCTTTATGCATGCACAAAAATAATAAATAATGATATAAAATTACAAATTATACTTTTTTTTTTTTTTATATACTGATTCTTACTAATGGACTTGTAATTCATAAGGAAAAACTAGATAAAAGATTAAGATCACAAACTATGGTATAAACTTAATATTTTTATTTATACTGTTATGAATCCCATTTAGTACAAAATTATTTTCAATACTTAGATAGCCTCATTTAAGTTTCTTATATATTTGTTAATTGTTATTTATTTCCCGAAGTAGCAATTCACAAATTCCAAAATTAAACAAAAATCTCAAAAGAAAGCAACTCTTATTAAGACGGTTCATATTAAAGTCATTATTAACATACGTATTCCGAAATTGCTAAAAAAAAAGAATATATCAACAATGAATTCTATTAAATTCTTTTTCCTTCATTGTATCAGAATTCAGAATCCCTTATCTTTTATTTTGAAAATCATTTCTGATTTGTGAAAGAAAAGGAAAAAAGGAAGAAAGAATAATGTAAAAAAAAGGAGAAAGAAATGAATCCACTAAATGTTATAAGGTAGGGAATGATAAATTTAATCCGTTCTGGAGTTTTATTTTAGACTTAAATCATATATTATTTTAATCTTTTTTTTTTTTGAATGGATTATTTTAATTTGAGTTAAAGTCACTTCACATTTAGGTATATATATATATATAAATACACGTAATACACTATTTACTTCACACGATCACTTGATAAAGTTTGGTTTTCATTTTGACTTGTTAGACTTAGTCTCGTCGCCTAAACCCACCGTAACTATTGCCACAAATATATACGCAGACTTTAACAATAATACGACGCTTCCAAATTCAAAATATATATAAAAAAACAATTATACTCAAATATGAAAATGGATTAATCTTTTTTATTTTCCAAGTCTCAATCCCCAAAAGTCCACGTACTTGAGCAACAACACCAGTTAATCTCCCTTTCCCCCCCTATAAAAAGGTCACTTTCGTCATTTCCATACATTTTGTTTACACCTAAGCATAACTGTACCCATAAAAACATATTTAAAATAACATATTATATATTATATATATATATATATATATATCGATTCAGAAGAACCCACCATCACCTTTCTCTCTGGTTCGTTTTCCTCTATAGATTAGAGAGAGAGATGTGAATGCATCACAGATATACAGAGAGAGAGAGAGAGAGAGGTAGAAAATAGGAGATACATACATACACATATATATATATATATATAACTAGAAAATAATAGAGACCTCCCTTGAAGGCCTTAGATTCCGGGCAATCATATAACTAAAACCCAAAAAAAGCGAAAACCTCAAATCCTCCATTTCCGATCTTCCTCGCTCCCCAAAAGCCAAACACCCATCCCCATCTCCATTTCCACCACCATCCCATTCTTTCTCGCCGGAAATGGCCACCGGACCCGGGGCCGCGGGCGCCGCCGCCGGAGGCAGCCCGCGCGTGGGCCCCACGGCCGCGGCGCGCAGGCGCGTGGTGGACGAGGAGTTCTCGCTGTCTTCGTCGTCTTCGTCGGTGGAGGACTCGGTCCTCTCCCTGCCTGACGGGGCGGCCGCGTCGTCGGCTTCGCCGCTCCCGGGCAGCGGGACCCACCATTACGTCAACTACCACCACCATTTCTCGCACTACCACCACCACCAGTACCACCACCGGGCCGGGAAGTACCCGGTGCTGCGGCGGCGTCTGTGGGCCTTGGTGCCGGACGCGTGGGCGGCGGGGATCGAGGAGGCCGTCTCGGGGCGGAGGAGCGTGGGCCGTCGGATGATCCTGGGGGTGCTGATCGTGATGGTGGTCCTCTCGCTCTTCGCCAAGGCGTCGCTGCTGGGGAGCCACGTGGAGGTCGACGACGGCAAGGAGAGAGACGGCCGCAACAGCCTCCTCATCCGCCAGACCTTCAAAGACGATTCTACCCTTCTCGCCCAGCGGGCTGACTCCGATGAGGCCCAAACCTCCATGCCCAAGCGAGTCCTCGAAAGCTCTGTAAGCTCTCTCGTTTCATTCTCCATTAATGGCGAAAAGCAACAATTTTTTAGTTCTTTATTTCAATGATCATAAATGGAACTTGTTTTTCGGTTTTGGATTTGGTTTGGAATTCCGTTAATGAATCTTTGTTGCTTCTCTCACCTACAATTTTCAATTTTTAATATATTTATTTAAGAATTATAATATGTTTGTTGTTACTTTCTCCATGGTTTTTGATATTTATAATTTCTGAGGAATGAATTTTGGTGTTTTGGGTTTGCATATTGATTTGACGGTTGGATCAAAGTTTTGTTTGTTTGTGGTGTGTTGTCGTGAATGGTTGAATTTGGGATTGGTTGACTTGTTGCATTACGAATGTTTGACCGCCAATCAAGAACGTGTGGAGTAGTTGCACCCGAGAAAATGCCTACATGGAAAATTCTAGGGAAAGTGGCTAAAAACCATTTTATTATTTTTATTTGGGATAATTGCGGTAGATGTATTTGAAGTTTTTCAAAATAGCGCACTATATTCTCAAGCTTTTTGGTTAGTGAAAATTGTAGTTTCTATTGAATATTATAGATTGAAGTATTTAACATGAAAAATCTCAAAGAAGAAAAAAAAGTGTTATGCATGGACAAAATTGTTCGGAAAAAATAAAATAAAAAAATACTTTGCCCTTGGGTATTTAATGAACGCAATTGAAAGCTTGTATTCCCGCGCTATTTTGAAGAAGTTTGAGTACTTTTGCCTAAATTCTCTCGTTTTAAGTCAACTATTTTTGGATATGTGAAATTGTGAATTGCAATCACATGATTATTCAATGCTTAATGTTGTTTCTCTCATAAGCCTTTCAAATTTAATAGAAAAAAACTAAAGATTGAAAGGTTGAAAATGTAAGGAAGAAAGTTGTCCCTTTATGGTAATGGGTTTCTGATACTCTTTGGCCTGTCCATTTCGGTTTCTGCAGACCCCGGAAATATGGATGAAACCGAACAGCGACAAGTTTTACAAGTGCATAGTCCGGCCGAGGAATCGAATCAGTATGTCACTAGTTTTGTAGAGAAATAATACACCGAGAACTTTTGATCGGATTGTTAAATTTGAAAAGTGAATCTATTATCAACAGGAAAACCGAGTTCGAAAACAAATGGCTATATTCTTATCCACGCCAATGGAGGCTTGAATCAAATGAGAACAGGAGTGAGTAGTTATTATTTTCCGTTAATTCCGTTGTTTGAAGCGATTTATTCAAACTCTTTGAGCTAACCGGTTTGAAATTTGCGATGCAGATTTGCGATATGGTTGCAGTAGCGAAGATTATGAACGCCACATTGGTTCTTCCTTCTCTTGATCACGATTCGTTTTGGACAGATCCAAGGTGCGGAAGTTTGAAACGAGCGAATTTACGTTTTACGTACACAAAGATTATATGGTTTTCTGATACTTATTGTAATTTGCAGTGAATTCAAAGACATATTCGACTGGAGGCATTTCATGGATACTTTGAGGGACGATATCGAAATAATCGAGTACTTGCCTCCTCGCTATGCAGCCATGAAGCCACTCTTGAAGGCCCCTGTTTCGTGGTCGAAGGTTCGAATAATATGATATCAAATTCGGGTTTTTTTAGCTGCTAATATTCGATGTAATAATAGAACTATAATAATATGGTCTGAATTAAATTCAGGCTAGTTATTACAGAAACGAAATGCTGCCATTACTGAAGAAGCACAAAGTGATAAAGTTCACTCACACCGATTCCCGTCTCGCCAACAACAACCTCGCTTCGTCGATTCAAAAGCTCCGGTGTCGCTCTAATTACGAGGCTCTCCGGTACTCGAAAGAAATCGAAGATCTTGGCAAGGTTTTGGTCAATAGACTGCGGAACAACAGCGAGCAGTATATCGCTTTGCATTTAAGGTGGATTAAACGATGCTTAATTGCGATGTTGAATTTTTAAATTTGTTAATAATCAAAGTTTTATTCGATTGTCATTATTTCGATGTGAACATATTGTTTAAAACTCGTTTGAATGGACCGTCTAGGTACGAGAAAGACATGCTCGCTTTCACGGGATGCAGCCACAATCTTACGGCGGAGGAAGGGGAGGAGCTTCGAGTGATGAGGTACAATGTGAAGCACTGGAAAGAGAAGGAAATCGATAGCCGCGAGCGGAGGCTCCAAGGAGGATGCCCGATGTCGCCGAGAGAGGCGGCTATGTTCATCAAGGCCATGGGCTACCCTTCGACAACGACGATTTACATTGTCGCCGGAGAGATTTACGGCAGTAATAGCATGGATGCCTTCCAGGAATACTACCCCAACGTCTTTTCTCACTCCACTCTCGCCACCGAGGAAGAGCTCGAGCCCTTCAAGCCTTACCAGAACCGCCTCGCTGCGTTGGATTACATCTTGGCACTCGATAGTGACGTTTTCATTTACACGTACGACGGAAACATGGCGAAGGCAGTTCAAGGACATAGAAGGTTTGACGGGTTCAGAAAGACTATAAATCCGGACAGGTTAGTACTCTCCCGCCTAAACTCTGTCGTAGCAAAATCCTTCAAGAACGTGTAAATTGTAGCGATTTCCCACTAACCTAAAAAATCGATGACACGCAATGTTAAATACTTGTGAATGTACAAAACTAAAAATCATCATAAAAACTTGTTAATAAATTTGACAAAAATCGTTGATTAATTAACGGTAAGGAGAGTAATTGCTAGAATTTATAAGTTACGAGTGAGAACTGCGACAACATGACAAGTTCCAAATTACTTTCCGAGCAGAGTGTAGCTTTTTTACACGCTGTCTTTCTTTGTACAGGCAAAATTTTGTGAAACTGATTGATCAGTTTGATGAAGACACTTTATCATGGGACGAATTTTCGTCGGAGGTGAAGAGCCTGCACTCAGACAGGCTCGGAGCGCCGTACATCAGACAGGTTGGAGAGACGCCGAGATTGGAGGAGAATTTCTACGCCAACCCGTTTCCTGGTTGCATTTGCAACAGATCTGAGGCGAACTCGAAGTTGAAAGAGAGGCGGGTATTGAGATCATTACCGCAAAGGTAGGTGAGTAGATTTTGGGGGGGCCGTAAAAGTAATGATTTTGGGGGGGCTTGGACGGGCTTCGGAAGCGCATCGGCTCCGACACACAAGGGCTCAGTTTTGATCCATGAAAAGAGAGAAGTTGGTCCATAAATGGTAGGAAAATTGTTGTTTAGAGATGAGAGAGAGAGAGGCTTCCCTTTTCAGAGGTTGAGGTATACGATTGATTCGTTCATTCTTTGTTTGATTCCATTGTTTCTCAGATTGGGCTTCTCAATACAAGCTCCATATACTTGATTAATAGTAATAATAATAAAAAAATCGTCCATCAAATTCTGCTTCAGATTTTTCATGATCACCATTGTTGTCACTGTCACTTAGAGTTCAAATGAAATGTAAAAATGCATATGCCTTTTTGTACAAGTGGATTGAAGTTCATCTTCTCTGTAAGAGTGAAAATATATTATATGTTAAATATGATGTAATCTTCACCGTTAAATGATACGTGCCCAAAAGATCAAAACTCGAAACGGGAAATTGAAAATTTTCGGCCAAGTTTTTGAATGTTTATTGGTTGTCTTTTTCATTAGCTTAAACTCTCATTAAATAGAGTGTGATTACAACCTAATGGGCCGGACCGTGCCCGTCTAAATAAACCTTTTAACATAATTAATTAACCTAATGACATAATTAAACGACAACTCTAACTAAAAATATCTTAAGACCTATATTACTTAATATAATACGGCGACATAAAAATAAACGACGCTAATTTAGTAGACGACACAAAGCTCAAACTCTCGGGGCCATGTTATAAAATATCACAAAAAAAAAAAGACTGATACACTATAAAATAATAATCACAAGCTATCCTCTTCAATCAGTCTTCCTTTATTTTTTTTGCATCTACTCACTGTTTAACCCATGATAAGTTAATGGAGGAAACTGATACAACATTACAAGTTAAGGGCAAAGTGATTAAAAAAAAAGTTCATATAAAAAATGATAAAATATGCAAACTTGTATGTAATTTTTTTTTTTTGGAGAGAATCAGGATCATATTGGATTGGAAAATAATATTTCACTATGAATTGGATACAAAAATTCTCTACAAGGCAAAATTGATCCTTTCTCCTTGAATCTACCACATGGAAGGAACATAAACCTGCTCCTTTAGATTCTGTGTCGCGCTTTCCGTGGGAAAACCCCTCACGCCGCCGATCGTCCACTGCGAAATGATCCCTGCCGCAACGGCGAAACGAAGCTGGCGCTCCGCGACGTCCAAGTCATTGTACATTTCCGGGCACGTTGTCAGCTTCCTCATAATCGCTGCCACGACGGCATCACCGGAGCCTGTCCGATCACACGTGAACGGGGTTATCAGAACATCTTCTGTCCCCACAATGACGCCGTCGAAAAACGGGGAGTAAAAGTGTATTCTCAGAGTCCCATCGGTGACGAACAAGAACTTGAGCCCGTCGTGCCACAGCGGGGCGATCTCTTCGCGGGTGTAATGGTAACAATCCCTCCGGTTCTTTGTCTGCTCGTAAGATTCCGAGTAGTACTGGGGCCGGTAGTTGCGCTTCCGCTCGTAGTATTCTTCGTCGAGTAGGAACTCGAGCTCCTGCCGTGATACCTCGACGATGTTCGCCTCGCTCCACGCTCTCTTTATGAATTCCCTCGTCTCGTCGCGGGATTTCCACAGCGGAAGAGGGAGGTTCGGATCGAAGAACACCAGGCCTCCGAATTTTTTGGAGTAGGCGATCGCCTTGTATAGGGTTTTTCGCATGGCGGGAGATATTAAGACTTCCGAATTGAAGTGGAAGATCCTGGCCTGTGCAACATCAAAACACGCGTGAGCTAATGTTGGAATGTTCCGATCATGTTCACCACTTGCAAAAAAAAACAGAAAGAAAGAATAAGCTAAAGCATCACTAGATTATCATTCTGGAAGTCTCAAAAGCATCAATAACTCCCTGGAACTAAAGCATGGTCATTTTTGCGATTTCATTTAGAAACTGAATATATTGACCTTTTTTGCAACGAAACTATATATTTATCGCAAGTTTCGGAGTTGCTAGTGATAAACAACCCCGAAACTAGCTAAAAAATGCAATGGGTTTCGACACCGACACGAAAAAGATGCATTTTGAATCGACTTTAAATACATCTTGATTTAATCGACACAAATCCAAACACGATCCGCACAATCAAATAATGCACAAAAATTATAAGAGCAATTAGAAAAAATTAGTGCAATTTATTTACGATTATTAATCTATGGAGTATTAATGTAACTAAGTTATATAGTAATTTGATCTTTAATCCTACATTTATTATATACAGCAAAACTTTGTTAATTAATATTCGATAAATTTATAACTTTGATAAAATAATACTTGGTGTCTGGTCTGAGTCTAACCAAGATTACTAAATTTTCCGATCATAACTTAATAACCCGATAATACAATAAAATTATCTATATACCAATATTATCGTATACTTTGAATACTCGTGTGGATCGATGAACCAAAGATACTCACCTCTTTGAGCACGGCGAGGTTGAGCTCGTCCTTCCTGAGAGAGTCCTCCGGTGCGGGCTCCACCACCTCCGCCTTCATCCTGCTCCGGCGCCGGCCCTCCTTCTCCTCTGTCTCGAAGATGAACCGGACGCGAGCGCACGCCGTCCTCCTCTCCCTGTCGAACCGCACCGCCCGCGTCTGAACCCCCTCCTGGTTCATCTGCAGCACCAGCTCGCCCCCGAACTCGTCGCCGCCCACCTTCCCCAGGAAGGCGGCCCGCCCGCCCAGCCGCACGTGCGAGATCGCCACGTTTTGCGGCGGGCCGCCCGGCGCCCGCACGAACTCCGGCGGGTCCCACTGCAGCATCTTCCACGTCGAGTAGATGTCGGCGTGCATCGGGTTGTCGGAGACCCTCACCGTCGGCACGAACTCCTTCTGCGCCGCGCCGAAGCAGCAGATCAACGGCGGCGACTCGTACTCGGCGATTTCGTCGTCGTAGTCGTCGAGCTCGGAATCCGAGTCCGAAGCTTCTCCTTCCTTGAGCTTCTTCTTGGAAGAAGAGGATGAGGATGGTGTTGAGCTCTTCTTTCTTCCTCGGCGAGTGGGTTTCTTGGTCTCCACGGCACCGTTTCCGTCGCCATTGATGGAAGCTCTGGTGGAGCTGCGAATGGGTCTGCGCGATTGGGAGAATGTCAAGGAAGCTATGAAACTTCTATGGGGGTCTGGAGGCTCAGATGCTAGGGAAGCGAAATGAGTAGAGAATTCGCGGAGAGGAAGGAGGATGTTGAGGGAAGCCATGGATGGGGGTTTTGGAGAATCAGGGTTTATCCATGTTCCAACCTTTTGCTTTTGCTTTTCACCGTTGTTTCTTCTTATCTGCTTTGTCGCTTGCCTTTGTCTTCGTATTTTGACTTATTCCCAATATCATGTCGTTTTTTATGTTCTATGAATGTTTTGGAGATAAACGACACCATTCGAGACATGAGTCCTTGCAATTTCTTACAAATATATATATATATATATATATATATATATATATTTATTTTAATAAAATTTAATAACGATACAAGCATCTAATATTTTGATTTTTTGTTCCGTAAAAATTGAGTCAAAATTTTCAATATTTACTTCACTATTATACTTATTTTTATTTTTAAATCGAGTTAGAAATTAACAACAAAATTTTTAAATCGATTAGACTTTAACAACAAACGTATAATATATTTTTTTTAAAATATAATAATACATTTAAAAAATCGAGTTTATAATAATACATTATTACGCACTACTAACTCATTTAATAACTGTTACTTCTCATCTTCTTCGCCAATCACGAGAACTCAAAAACCATTGTCTTTTTCTCGTTCTTCATATTTGCCAAAACATACAGAGAGAGAGAGAGAGAGGAGTTTCTGGGTTTTTCTTCGTTCTTGTCACCCCAACATAATTGATCACTACTACAATCTCTCTAGTAAGTAGTTATATTATTTTTTAACTTAATTCTCAACTTATTTTGAAGGAGCGTCTCATCTCAATATTCAGCTATTCTAGATTCTATCATCTCATAATTGAAGTCTACTTTATGATCTGAAATACAAATAAAGGAATAATAGTTTTTTATTTGTTTTGGGGTTCATTCTTTGGATAGCTTCTTATTACCTGGCTGAGCAAATCGACGATAGTGAATTAATAAATAGTACTATTAGTACAAGAGTTGGGCTTAAACCGGATTCGGGAAATTGAGTATTTGAACTTGGTTTTCTTGAAAAACACAGTTCGAGTATCACTACATAACGTAATTGAAGACTGGGCTTTTTTAAAATTTACTAAAAAGGGTAAATTCGGAAGAAAATGGAATTTCTAAACCATAGTATGTTATGTTGTTCAGAATTAAAAGCTCAATGGTGCATTTTCTTTTGTACAAGTGATCATAGGATATTTAAAGCCTAGGATTTGATGCCGGTTCGGGTGATTTTCTTTTATGAGTTTAGTGTATAGGGTTTAGCAGATAATGGGGTTTTGGACGTTGATGGAAGGCCTTCTGTTATTTGCCAATGCGCTGGCAATACTAAACGAGGATCGGTTCCTTGCTCGGAGAGGGTTGACTTTGGCGGAGCTTCAAGGCGTCCGGAGGAACACGATGAAGGGACAGATCATCGGACTGATCCACGCTTGCCAATTCTTGAGACTGCCTCTCATACTCTTCAACGTCGTGGTGATCGTTGTCAAGCTCGTCTCCAGCTGATCAGGTCAACAGTACTACCGTTTTGTGTACACTTGAGCTTTTTTACTTCTTGTGAATATTTAGAGCCATTTACAATTTTACTCAGTTGAACTCATTTTAAATAATGCTAAATTGTCTCTAAACACAATACTAAGAGTGAATATACTCTTATTTAATATCTCAGTGAAATTGAATATTGTGAATTGTGCTGTAACAAAAAAATTAGTATGTCGATTAAGATTTGACGGGGGTTTCGAGATATATATTTTGAGTGGTTACTTTGATACGAACCGGGTACCCAATGCAATCACAAATCACGCAAAACACAATTCCGGCCAATAGGAGATCACCGAGATGATAATACCGAAAGGCCTTTATTGAAAATAATCGGAAGAACACAAGATAAACGACTGGTCCTTCCGGAGTATCATCGCCTAATATAGGGAATTAGGGATTAAGAAACCCTAATCCGTATTTGTTACACTTAATAATTAAACATTGATAAATTATATTTTAACTTGTATAAGTGTCTATCATGCATATTGCAGATATTATTTTTTTCTGAAGTGAAAAACCTAGAAACCTGTAGCTTCTTTTGCCACTTATACTTTGTCTCTTCCTTGGCAGATTAAATGGTCTCTGAAATGGGATTTATTCAAATGCAATTTTGTTTATCAAATTTGTTTTGATATTACATCTTTTATTCATAATCTGAACTAGTTTGGGATATAACGTTTGAAGCCACTGTGGGCGTGGCAGTTCTTTTCTAGCCTTTGATCTGAGCTAGTTTACTATCGAGAGTTGTTGAGCATCAACAGTTTGGCATATTGATCATCTAGTGTGGAACTTTTTTATAGACCCGTACGTGTAGCCGTACGGTAGGAAGGGCAAACCGAGTCCTTTAATTAACCGTTTATGTCGTTTCCCTCAATTATGTCTGTCTCTAAGGGCTTACGGGTCATTAAGCGTATTTTAGTCCTACCTACGATTGGGATTGGGATTGGGCATCACCGTAAAGGCGCCAACACCTGGACGTCTTGTTTGGATATTTTTCCTTAATTTGTATCTCGGACTACTTCTCGACTGTGCTCAGCTTGTATTCTCGCTTTGGTGATCCATAGAGTGACAAGGGGATTCATTTTTCCGGTTGTTTACAGAATACTTCTTGGAACTTGGAAACATAAGATACTCAAAACCACTTAGTTCGTACTTCATACATTCAAAAAACAACACACACACACTAGCTTATGACTGAGATATCTCAAAACCAGTCGGTTATACGAGGAGTAATTCAGACCTTATAAACCTTAACACCTACAGGTCTTTGCATAAGATTCTTAACATGCCTGCGTAAGATGATACTCCTTTTTTTTTTTCTTTTTTCTTTTCTTTTTTTCATATTTTGGGCCGGGTCCATTATAGGGACCAGTGCTTTGTTACCAACATTTCTAACAAAAGGTTCGGGTTGACGTAGCACGAAGAATCACACGCCCAAGCTCGAGCAGAACCAGGGGCAGGCCTTTAAATATCCTCATGTGTGTGAGAGGGAGGCTTATGCAAGCTTTAGCTAGATTCCCGCAGAGGGGATTTTGGTGAAGACTTGTAACGTGTGTTCATTTATTGTGTGTGCGTGTTCATCGCCATTGTTAAATCGAAGCTTGCTTCTCCTTGTTCATCTCTGATAGAAATCATTGAGCTTTTGAAAGCTTCAGAGAGAAAGAAAATAGAAGAAGAATAATATGTTTCTGTGTGTATTAATTTCAAGAATATATGTGGTACATATATGATACCACACTCACAACAACAAGATACAAACTAATAGCTGGCAAAAGTACCAGAATCATAATTACAGGGAAATTATATATCTGCCCTTTCTAATCCTATACAAAGAAAAGACTAATCCTATGAAGACCGTTTATCACATTAATAAGTTTATAATTCACTTATTAATTGTGATAAACAAAACAAATTAAATCCTAATCTAATACCCCCCTACAAAACTAAGTGGAGAGACTTGACAAAGACTCTACACATTGTTTTGACCGAAGCAGAGGAAACTTGTTGCTAGAGTTTGGTTTGGTAAGTAAATCAGCCAGTTGCTTTTCTGCTGGGATATGTCGGACTTCCACTTGTCGTTGAATAACCTTGTCCCGAACGAAGTGTAAGTCAATCTCTATATGCTTTGTGCGAGCGTGTAGCACCGGGTTAGACGACATCATCACGGTGGAAAGATTATCACACCAAATTACAGGAACCCGTGTGTTGTCCAACTTTAATTCCGTAAACAAAGCTTTTATCCACGTTATTTCAGCCACAATTCCCGCAAGGCTCCGATACTCCGCTTCAGTGGAGGAACGAGACACCGTCGTTTGCTTTTTGGAGGACCACGATACTAAGTTTGAGCCAAGAAACACACAATAGCCAGATGTGGACCGTCTATCTTCATGATCGGATGCCCAATCCGCATCACAAAAACCTACAAGACTGAGATCCATTAGTGGTTGATTATGCAGAATGAGACCATAATCAATAGTACCTGCAAGATACCTTAATATCCGTTTCACGGCACTCCAATGTGTTTGTAAAGGTTTCGACATGAATTGACATACCTTGTTCACAGCAAATGAAATTTCTGGCCTAGTAATAGTTAAGTATTGTAGAGCACCGACCGTGCTTCTATAAAGAGTAGCATTTTCCATGAGATCAGCCCCAAAGCTAACAAGCCGTTCACCTGTAGTCATAGGAGAACTAACAGCACGCGAGTTTTCCATTTTTGTTTTACACAACAGGTCCTTAATGTATTTTGATTGCGATAAGTGTAATCCTGTTTTTGTTTTGATAACATTAATACCAAGAAAGTAATTTATATTACCAGTGTCTTTTAGAGAGAATTCATTATGAAGTTTGGTGATAATGTCATTTATAAAGATTGGATCATTACCTGTTAGTAAAATATCATCTACATACACTAAAAAATAAGCAATTTTGCCCTTATGGTTATATATGAACAAAGACTGGTCTGTTTTAGCAGAAACAAAACCAAAATGTAATAAGACGGAATGTAACTTTTCAAACCAAGCACGAGGTGCTTGTTTTAGCCCGTAAAGAGATTTATGAAGCCGACAAACATGAAAAGGGTTGTTTTCGTCAACAAAGCCAATGGGTTGAGTCATATAGACTTCCTCACTTAGATTACCATTCAGAAAGGCATTGTTAACATCTAACTGTTTAATATTCCATTGTTGGCTTAGAGCAATAGTTAAAACAATCCTAATTGTTGTTTGCTTGATTACAGGACTAAAAGTTTCCGAGAAATCAAAACCTGGACTTTGGTGAAAGCCTTGAGCCACCAAACGGGCTTTTAGTTTGTTTAAAGAACCGTCCGAGTTTTTCTTAACTTTGAAAATCCATTTACATCCTATGACCTTTTTATTAACAGGAAGATCAACCAAACTCCAAGTGTTATTTTTAATGAGAGCATTATATTCTAATTGCATTGCTTCTTTCCAAGAAGGAATAAGAAGAGCTTCCTTAGCATTTCTAGGTTCTGTAACACTATAAAAAGCCTTAGGTTTATGTATACCATCTTTACCTCGAGTAGTCATTGAGTGACTATTAAATACCTGTGGTACCCTTTGGATTTGTGAAGTTTGAACCTGAATTTGTTGTTGAATATCAGTGTTATGTGGATCCAAATCTTCATCAACATTTGGAAGAGCATCTTCAAGGATTGGACCTGCATTATTGTTAGTAGTACTGCCAATGTATGGACCAGAATGCTCTTGATGGTTAAAAGAATTACTGATGACCGTTAGAGGGGCAATTTGGGGAATAGGGTCTAAAGTGGAATTTGTTTTAGGTAAATCAGAGAAGGGAAATATATTTTCATCAAATAAAACATCCCGAGATATATAAATTTTATCATTTTGTAAATCGAGACATTTATACCCTTTATGATTTAAACTATATCCTAAGAAGATACACGCTTTAGAACGAAAACTGAACTTGTTTTTATTATATGGGCGGAGATTAGGATAGCATTTGCAGCCAAAAACTTTTAACTGGTTATAATCCGGTTTATGATGAAATAATCTTTCTAAAGGGCTTGACATTTTTAGGTTATAAGCCGGTAATCTATTAATGACAAAAACGGCAGTCCTAAATGCCTCGTCCCAATATTTAAAAGGCATTGAGGAATGAGCTAATAAGGAAAGACCCGTATCAACAATATGTCGATGCTTTCTTTCAGCTATGCCGTTCTGCTCATGCGTACGAGGACACGAGTTTCTATGGATAATACCTGTATTAGTGAGATGTTGAGTGAATGATCTATATTCCCCACCCCAATCAGATTGTAAACACTTAAGTTTAAAACCTAATTGTAATTCAGCAAGAGCTTTAAAGCTCTGAAAAGCAGTGAAGGCCTCCGATTTGTTTTTGAGAAGATAAATCCATGTGAATTTGGAATATGCATCAACAAAATGAATATAGTAATTATATCCATTATTAGAGGTAACCGGAGATGGTCCCCAAAGATCACTATGAACTAATTGAAGGGGTTCATTGTAAGAAGTAATAAAAGTAGGAAATGGCAACTTATGAACTTTTCCTAGACAACACGGTTCACACAAAGGGATCTGATTTTTATTCAGTAAAGAGAGATTACATTTTTGTAAGACATTGGACATGACATTCTTATTAGCATGAGCTAATCTCATATGCCATAAGTTGTACAAAGAAAGAGATTGATTTGTGGTGCTATTTAGGCAAGAAATTTGATTAAGATCAGAACCTTGACTCTGTGAGACTATAGTTGGGTCACGAGGAAGTGCTTGAAGGCTAATTTGGTCTTTGTCAAAGATATACAAGCCACCTTCAAGTCTCCCCTGCAAGAGAATAGCCCGAGATTGACAATCTCTAACAATACAATATTCGGGATGGAACTCAAAGAAGACATTATTGTCTTGAGCAAATTTCGATACAGATAATAAATTTTTTGTGATAAAAGGAACATGTAGAATCGATTGAAGTTCTAAAATACGAGATTGTATGTATGGTGAAGAGAAGAAAGTGTTACCAGTGTGATGGATATCGAGAGAGTTTCCATTCCCCATTTTCACCTTATCTGTACCAGTATATTGTTGTTGATGTTGAGCCAAGTTTGAAAAGTCAGCAGTGATGTGGTTCGTGGCCCCGGAATCAGGGTACCATTCCTGATTTTTGAATGATTCTGGTGCTGAAAGGCCATGAAGACTCGTAGAGAAGCACGATGGATCAACAAATACGTTTGAGCTGCCACCAGTCTGTGGAAAAAAACATAGATTGCCTTCCAGGGATGGACGAGACGGTGCTTGGGATTGAATTTGGGACGGCCCGAGCATGGACTGGTCAAATCTGTAATAACACTGAGGCGCGAGATGACCCATTTTGCCACACAATTGGCATTGAGGACGAGAGTTAGCACGAGTCCACGATGATCGTCCACGGCCCCGAAAGTTCCCTCTCATAAGAGGTGATCTTGGTACAAAATTGTTGCCTCTGCCTGAAGATTGCTGAAAAGGAATAGCGGATCGCATGACTGAATTACCATAGGGGCGAAATTGCCCTTGTCGTTGAACGGAACCCTGAGAGATGGCCATATTTGCCATAGCTTGAGACTGAAATTCAAGATCCAGATGCCTACTTTGATCTTCAAGACGAGATTCTTGAGCTAACAACAGAGATTCGATCTCTTCCACGGAAAACACTTCCTTTGTAGTATTTACAGTGGTTTGAAAAGAATTGTAATCCGAGGGTAGTCCATAGAGGATTCTATCAATATGCTCTTTGGGAGAAAGACTCTGACCTACGAGTGCGAGCATGTCTACGAGTGATCGAATCCGTAGAAGGTAATCGTTCATCGAGAGATTACCTTTTCTCACTGACTGCAATTGATCTCGAAATTGATTTACTTTGGCTCTGCACTGTTGAGAGAAATGTGTATCAAGAATCTGCCATGCGATTGACGACGATTCACAGTTGACAATTCTTTTTCCGATTCCGTCGGTCATTGATGAGATTAACCAGGAGAGGATCAATTGATCTTGTTGCTCCCAATCCAAGAAAGAATCGCTAATCTTGCCTTTCTCCTTATCGGATTCAGACGCAAATTTCGGCGGTGGCTTCACATCGGAGAGGATGAAGTGGTGAAGACGATGACCACGCAAAGTAGAAATCACCTGCTTCCGCCATAGCAAGAAATTATTCTGATCAAGCTTGCTGGAGATCGGGTATGCAAAGGTGACCGGAACGAAGGTCGAAGAAGAAGACATCGAATAGAGACAACGATGTTCAAGGATCTCTCGCCTAGGTGTTTTAGACGATGAATCCGAAGCCGGAAAGAATCGGCTCTGATACCATGATAGAAATCATTGAGCTTTTGAAAGCTTCAGAGAGAAATAAAATAGAAGAAGAATAATATGTTTCTGTGTGTATTAATTTCAAGAATATATGTGGTACATATATGATACCACACTCACAACAACAAGATACAAACTAATAGCTGGCAAAAGTACCAGAATCATAATTACAGGGAAATTATATATCTGCCCTTTCTAATCCTATACAAAGAAAAGACTAATCCTATGAAGACCGTTTATCACATTAATAAGTTTATAATTCACTTATTAATTGTGATAAACAAAACAAATTAAATCCTAATCTAATAATCTCCTTCGTGTTCTTCTCCGTGGCCTGTGTTGCTGGAAAATTGCAGGGAATTGACGAGCAGCGATCACGGCTCGCAGCGAGTGGAATTTCGTCCGATCCACACCAACGATCACGAGATCAAGATTCCGGGAACGTAACATGTTTTTTGAGCTCTAGTATAATGGAGATAGTTTCTCTCTATTGCTAATTGATTCTAAAGTAGAAGCTCGTGATATTGTGCGATACAATACACTGAAACAACAACGAAAAACTACCAAAAATCCATAAATAAAACACTATCAAGTTTATGAGACATGTTGTTTAATTTTTCGGATGACACGAGGGCTTTAATTTCTATATTTGAAATTGAAAGATACAAGATCAGATTCTGTGAGCTAATCTTATTGAGACTTGATCGGAAACATAACCTCATTAGTCCTGAAAACCGGGAGGGTAAAAGGCGGGTTGTACCTCGCCAACAAGACCTCTCCAACCACCTCGTACCCGTCTCTCTCCAAGCTCGCCCTCAGCCCCGCCGCCTTCTCCTTCACCGTCGCCTCTGTCGCTGAGCCGGCGAACTTCACCACACCATAAGTCCTCCGTCCCTCCTCCGTGATCTCCACCCTCGCATCCACCGGCGCTGGCGCCTCGCTGGAGCTCCGGTACTTCGCCGGCAGCAAGAACTGCATCGTCACAGAAGCCTCGCCCTTGCTCTGCGACGTCAGCACCGGCGCTGTCATGGCGATCTTCTCGGGCTTGGCATTGTGGGGCTCCCGGAAAGCACCGATGTAGTTCGCCAGCAGCGTGAACCCGCCGTCTTTGTCGCCCTTGAACTGCGACGGATCGTACGTGACTTGAGCGATCACCGCGGGCTCATAGTTTCGGATTTCGTAGTCGTTTGTGGATTTGATCACTTCGTACTTGGCCGTCTCAACGCTGATCTTTCCGAAAGCCATGCCCATCTTGGCAAAAATGTGTTTGAATACTTATGTAAATGTACTATGCATATGAAGGGTTTATATTGATGAAGTTGGCTTGGAGAAGGGGTTTTGGAAAGTTGTGGCTGAGCATTGGCTTTCATGAGTGGACTAGCTTTTTCCACGATTAATTGTTTTATAATAGGATTATTCCTGGCAGAAGTATCAAATCTTTTCCAAATAGTAATGATAAGTTCTAATTCTTTTTTTTTCTTTCTTTTACCCGGAAAAAGTATCAATACTATGATATTATATATAAGATAGGTGCCAAAAAAACCTGAAGAGGGCTACATGTGTTAACTTATATATAATATCATAATTGATGATGCAGGATTTCATCCTCCCCGAAAAACGACATCGAAAGACAAAACTACACCCATAGACATAAACGACGTAGGATCTAAAAGAGGAGTTGGGCTTCACAACGAACCAACAGCCCAATAATCGACCAAGCACGATTAGCCCGTCAAAAGCCCACTTCGAAGTCTAGTCAACAAGAACCCGGCCTTCTCACGAACTAGGCCCATGAAGATTCACCCAGTCAGTCCACAAAGACCCAGTAGCCCCGAGGAATAGTAATATTCACCCTTTATTGACCAAGCCAGAATCTTCCACGTGGAAAGAGACCAAATACCACGTCGTCGAAGTTTTACACGTGGTGATCAAAGCAGAGGCGAAGGGAGATTCATTTAGTCTATTAGCCGTTACTGAATTATAGGAAAGAGACGTTGTAATTGAGATTATAAATAGAGCATACGAAGTAACTCTAGACACATCGATCTTGTACTACACTTTACACTAGCTCTTCATTTTGTATTCACTTTGCTATCAATCAAACATACAAATTCCTCATTATCGATCAACTTTTTACCAAATTGTCATCTCGTAACTTTATTCACCGAAGTGGGTTTTATCTCGGATAGTTAAGATCCATTGTCGTATTCATCGTAAACAGAATGCTATCACTTTGTGACAGTTGGTCGTGACTATTCACATCAACAATAATATTGGTACTTTGTCCTTGTAGAAAAAACTTTTTTGGTGCTATTTCTAAGACTATTGGTATTTTTACCGGGATTAACACTTTATATAAATAGTACTTTTGTTGCATCATTGCATGTATGCTTGAGCATTGAGGGCGTTTACGTCATGCGTGGTTGAGATTCTCTGAATGAAAATGCATTTATATTGTGCCAAATCTTAGACTAAGGCTACAAGATATATTCAAAATTTGAAAATATCGACTAAAGGTGACCTTGACGACTAAGATAATTACATGATTTATTTATATTGCACGTTAAAAGTATGGCTCAAAATTTTGTATACGGTTCCTATTTTCTCTTGTTTCGGTATCGCTCAGGGACCGTTTGTAATAAAAATAATCAAGAAATTTAGTTTCAAAACCGGGATCCAGGACGTCCAGTTTTGGGTTTGAAAACCGAGAATCGAAACCGGGATTTGGACTTGTATTTGTAGTTTGTCATTTTTTCCCCGAATTTTATCCCCGTTCCCAATTTGAAGAAAGAAAAAAGCCGATATTTTTTATTACCGGAATTGGGACAAAAAATTTTGTCCCAATTTTTCAGAATAGAGACAAGAAAAAGTTAAATTCCCTTCCCTGTTCCGATTTCACCCTAATTGAAAGTAATAAACATTCACTTGTATAAAGGGTTCTGCATTTGCATTTTAAGAGGTAAAAAACTCATGACCTCTTAATTGAGATGGTGTGAAATTATCACTAAGCGAAGCTAGCAAACACGAGCATTTCAACTAGTGGTCCTTATTTTACGTCATCATGCAGCCCCGACTTTAAGTGGTCACTGCTTGGTCTTTGTCACCTTCCAGTCCCGATATAAAGTCGAGGTTTGCTAGGGTTGTTTTTCAGGCATGGTGCAGCCCCGGCATAAAACTGGGATGCTTGGTCCGTGTTTTTCATTATCGTGCAGACCCCCCGACATTAAGCGGGGTTTGCTTGATCCGTGTTTTCCGTCATCATGAAGATCCTGATACATAGTCGGGACTGCAATCGTCATCGTGCAGCTCCAACATAAAGCCGAGGCCTGCTAGTTTTTTTTTTTTTTTTTTTTTTCGACGTCGTGCAGCATAGAGCATACACGAGCTGACGGGGCTATACTCTGGGATTGCAGTTATCTTTGGTTTTACCGTTTTATTTCTGCATCTCTGCATTTAGATTTTCTTGTTTTGGTTCAAATTCTTATCCGAGTATCTAACAATTTATTTTTTCGTTTTATTGTAATTTGTTATTGATATCATTTTGTAGCTCGAGAGACTGCTTATTAATTACATAAATAAAAAATTCATTAAAAAGTACAAGATCTGATATAAAAAAAAAAATAGACAATTTTTTTTTTTTTTAATATCGTGGAACTCATTTCTGCTAAAGAACAGGACATATCATTTCTCGAAAGAGGATAATTATATGCTTTCCCATTGCTTATGTATCGCGAATTCGTGGTCTATGGCATATATAACGGTGTGAAGACTAATATATACAATCCCGGAATTTACAGCCTTGGGAACTAGTGTTGGGCGCGGATAAAACATGCCCATGTCACAAGTAAGAGAAAAAATATGATGAGAAACCGGAGCCAAATCAGGGAACTTGCGTTGAACCGATATGATGGAGAGGCACTTGAATTCTGGCTACTCCAGATTTCCTTGGTCGATTTTGCTCTCGAATCGTTTCCAAGTCCAACAGCCACGGCGGGGGGAACAGTGCTGGAGTTTCTCTTTTCTGGGGTAGGGGCGAAATCGTCAATGTCGTAGCCTGGAATTCACCCAATTAGAAGAACCATAAGTATAATACTACACAGAAACAATATTCAGGATAAGATTCGAGAGATTGGCTGTTCTCACACTTTGTGTAGTCTCTAAACTCTTAACCATAAACAGAAACGATGACGAGCCTGCGATTCGAGAGATATGCCCTTTTTGTCCAGACCAATAGATTAATCAATTTCCGCTTAGAGAGAAACCCTGACCGTGGTTGTTGACTTAAACTAAAAGCCTTTACTACCCAAATTACTAAAACCATGCTTGATTAGCCTAACACCATTCTTAGGCGTATATGTTTCATATGAGACCTAAGATAATTGTCAACGTGTAAAGGGAAAAGGACAGAAAGAGAACCGGGACGTACAATCAGATTTCTTCCATCCCAGAACCAGCTTCTCCCGGTCAAACACCACCTGGTAGCCAGTCATGAAATTTTCTGCAGAAAGTTTAAGATTCAGAACTCTAAGAACATGGATAATCGAGGAAAATCAAGCATCAAAGATATATGATTAAGACTTACGCCCCATTATATTCATTTCCGAGCTCTTGACCACCGCCAAGCAATATATAAAGTCACCCTGCAAGTTAATGATGAGAATGTAGTACGTAAAGAATTAAAATTTTAAGAAATCATCCAATGAAAGCCGTACCCGAGTGGAGATGACGATGATGGGATCAGAAACAGCAAATTTGCTTCCACCTTTCATAGTTAAACTCACTGTAGGGATCACGCTAGAATTTGCCTCAGGACTGTCCATCAATTTATTGAGAATAAAAAATCTTTTCAGTCTTCGGTAACGGGAATTAGAACAAAACGTAGGCAAGAAATAATAGCCAACCTCATATCATAGCAGTATTCAAAGGGGATCCTTGGGTCAGGTGGACGCTGTGTATCTCTGATTTGCGAATGAAACTGATAAAGTACACAAATTAGTCTCTGAAATGCGCGACATTAATGTCAAAGCCTATAGTTCGAGTGCTTACACTTTCCGAAAGCCTTTTATACATTGGATTGACCAAATAGGTAAAAGAGGTTCCAGAATCAAACAGCGCCGAAAAATCCAGTTCAAACTCATCTGTACCAACTCGAATTTGAGTGACATTGATATTGTAAGTTGGACTGCAAGAGGGAAAACGTGAAGGGTGAAGCCGAAAATACTGTAATCAACAACTTATAACGCATACAAACGCACATTACATCGTACCGTGCCGGGTTTAAGTTAAATGGGGTCTCCGCCTGATCAGAGCTGCCCTTGTCACCGAAACTGATTCTTCCAATTCCGTCCTCTCCAAAACACATTGAGAAAGAATCTTCTATGTAGCCTTCCCTGGATAAAATGCTGGGCACCGATATCTTTGCCATTCCGAGCCCAAACAAGCCGTTGGGAGCTGCAACGTCGAGAAACGAACCACTTTGGACCTGTCCACAACTGCACAATCCATACTATACTATCATCAGAAAAATCTAACCCATAGGTGCATTTTCTCCCGAATCTTTTGGTGCAAGAACTCACCCGAATGTGACATACGCCTCGACCAATTCCTGATGCTTATCTTCTTTCTTCAAGTGCAAGACATCTTCAATCAAAATCCCAGAAGTCGAAGTATCCGCAGAGACATACGAGACCATGTAAGGGCAGCTGCTTGGCGTTCCGAGGCACTTGTCACGATGCGCACACAGTGTCGTTGCAGCCCACATTTTTGCTCGTCGACGACACTTTCGGGTCGTACATGCTGAGCAGAAAATCCTACCACAATGACCAATTTCCACAACAATTATCAACTATAATCGGTTGATCAACTCGTGCATATATGCAAACAAAAACTTTCAGAGCTGTGTTCCACCACTTTCCCCTATAAATCTTGTTTTCCACATCAAGAACGAGAGAGAGAGAGAGAGAGTACCGAGGCATAAGCAGAGCTCTGAGTCGGCGCGCACTGAGTGCAGTCGCAAGGAACCCAAAAGAGATCGCTTCCCGTGTCCAGAGCCACCATGAACATCGTTCCCGGCGTTCCCAATTTCACCGTCGTGTAATGCAAACTGCGATTCAAGAAGCACAGATCGTCAATCTCGCGAAACCCTAACCCGTGAGAACCGAAAATCATTTCTCCACTCACAATCCGAGCGAGCTGATCCGAAACGTGGAGTTCCCATCGGAGAACGCAAGCGACGCCGACGGATCGTCATCGTCGTCGTTGTCGGAGGCGAGGCGTCTCCGGTGACCTCCGTGGAGGAGGCGATCGCGGTCGGCTAACTGCGCGTAGTACTCGAAGCTGCCCTTGGCCGGCGCCGGAGCGAGATTTCCGGCGGCCTGCGACCACTTGCGGACGGGCTCGGAGAAGCGGTGGTGCATCTTGAAGCTGAAGATGCGGCCATGAGAGGTCTGGAATCCACGGGAGATGGCGAGGAGCAAGAAGACGATGATGGTGAGACGATGGATCATTTGCGTTGATGGATTCTAGGGAAGCACCATGTGTTTGAATGAAGGTCGGAGATCTTGGAGTGTGTTTGGTGGGTCCCACTCCGGCTGTTTTTCTTAACGGACAGGACTGTCAAAATGGCGGGTTTTTCTTTGTCAACTTCGTTTCCCTGTTGTTACTGTCTTACTACAAGTTTCATCTTTTTATTTTTATTTCTTTTACCTAAGGATTTCTAGATTCCTTTAGCCTTTTTATTTTAATACGAGGTAATAGCGGCAAATATATCAAAGTTTAAGCAAAAATGCCGACCGTGTGCTTTAAGTTTTATTTGTGATGGTAGAGGTAAAAAAGTTACATAAGAATGTAATGGATGTGTTTTCCGTTTTTATTATGTCATTATCGTTGAAAAATGTGGACGGGCCTGACTTTGGCTATAGACAAACAAAATTGACAAAACACGGAAAAACTAAAAATCGCCCTTATATATCAAATTAGTTCATTGAGATTTCTTGCCATGCATTGGCTGCAATACAATTATCCAAAAGGGACATGATCGATTTTTATTCACGGGGCCTATAAACACAGAATGGCGACCAAAGACGACGCACACCTTATACTTTTAAACTACTTGGGTACTTTGACGGCTACACATACAAATGGAGTTAGATACACGATTGATATTTTGTTTTAGAACTTAAATACATTTGCCGCTATTATCTCATTCTTAAACACGATCAACGCCACTGAGTAAAGTCAAACATTCTGTCATGGTTCACACAGGGTTACATCTTACATGCAATATAGCTATTCGGTTAACTTTTGAGTCCAAGTTCTTTATAGAACGAATTTCTGCCGCATTGTCTCACAGCTTCTTTGTGCAAGAGTTCAGAATTCAGCTTCACCACTACGGGTTCTTTTTTTGTTTTTTACTCCGCGTCAAAATTCAGAGCTTGCACGGAATAAGTACCAAGAGTTTAAAAAAGAAAGCGTATAGCAAAAAGCTTCCTATTACCCTACAAATTATAATCTTTCTTGAGATTGAAGTTAATTATTTCCATGCTGAAATTTCAATATCTTTAAGTTCTCTTAAACACAGACCTAGAAAAATTACAAACTAGCGACTGGATCGGACTCCAACTAAGTAAAACATAAAACAAAAACAACCGATATGTAAGCGTAATTAAATCATTATATCAACATAGTTAAATAATGACATAATTAAATTCCATAAATAACTAGACATAAATATCCATAAATATTAGAAAATTTGTTTCATTGTCTAGGAACAATAGTCTTTCAGGCATATATGACAAGTTCTCATAAGCTCAGATTAACTCATAAAATCTAAAGCACGAAAGTGCTTGTTTGTTTCAAAATCCTAATAAAATATCTCTCTCGAAATATTATGAGTATTAACCATATATGTTATGCTACAAAAAAAGGTCATTTCTGTAAATTCAGCTTACTCTGCTTCTTCTTCTTCCTCTGCCTCATAATCTGCAGTCACCAAATGACTCAGCACAACTTTTTTCTTCTTCGGTTCTTCCACGGCTTCCTCGTCACCCTTCCTCTTCAGAATTTTTTCCGGGGATTCTTTCGGTTTCGACGTTTCGGCAGATTCATCCATATTCAAAGACTTCTTACTCGGTGATTCGGCTTTTGGTTCACCCTTCGGATTTGGATCATCTTTCTTCGATTTGGCATTGGATTCACATTCTTCCAAATAAGCGCGGATCTCTTCGTTGCTGGTCAAATCAAGAGGAGTCTTCCCAGCTTTGGTACTCGAGCTGAGACTCGCGCCTTTCTTCACCAAGTACTTAATGAGTTCTAGGTACGACCCTTGCACGGCGTAGTGCAGAGGAGTAAAACCCTTGCGAGTGGAGGATTTGACCGACGCCCCTGAAGAGAGTAGAATCCGAACGGCTTCGAGGTGACCCTTCTGGGCAGCAAAGTGTATTGCGGCCATGTCGTCCATGGCAGCAGCGTTGACATCAGCGCGGTTGTTGCAGAGATAGCTTATGACTTCTGATTGGCCCGACCATGCTGCTAAGTGGAGGCTATTTTCGGAACGGTCAAAGAAACATTTCCATAATTTCAAGTGATAAAACATTATTTTGAGGAGCATTTGAATGAAAAATTATAAAAGAAAAATAAAATTAAGGAACATATTGAGCATCGACGATGTATTCATTTGACCACGGCAGTTAACGAACTTGGAAAATAAAAATTCCATCAATTTTCTTTAGTTCCCAAAACACAACAAGCAAACTCTTTGTTTTTTCCTTCACTCTTCACTTCCCTAGCGTTTGTTTTCTCTATCATTTTCCCCATAAATCTAAGTTCCAAACATAGCCTAATATAGTTGAAATAAACACTACCCTCAAAGCTTGAGATAAAGCTACCGTCAGATAAAATAGAAGCACAAGATTCCGTTGAAAGATAATATAACTCGAGACGGTGGATGAATCGGTAAATGTTTAACCTCGTCACATCTCAAGCAGCAAATATATGTATTTATAGCTACACACAAAATATAATACCGATACGGATCAAGAACACAGCACAAGAACACTTTAAGAACACAATTAAGAACTTTTGCCAACCTTCAATTAACTCGAGTCTCCCTTCAAACGAGAGAGACTCAATTAACCTTCAAATTAAGATTTGCCAACTTAATGCTCTCGATTAACTAACCCTAACACCATTGACTCAATTAACCCTCAAAATGACACTTAAAAACATTGACTCGATTAACACTCTAAAGGACACTTGGCAACATTGACTCGATTAACCGTCGAAACAGACGCTCAACAACATTGATTCGATTAACCGTCGAAACGACACTCAACAACATTGATTCGATTAACCGTCGAAACGACACTCAACAACAACAACAGAGCTTTTAGAAATCAACGAAGAACAACAGAGCCACAAAAACATGGGCAATTCAATAATGAAAAACAAGCGACAACTAAACCTAGTTGAAGCAAACCATCAATTCAGAAAATCACGAAACCTCGCCCAAGTAAAACGAAAATCACGAGCTTAGTGTTTTTCAAAGGACTAACGAAACGAAAGATGATATTTTCTCGGGAACCAAACAAGAGGAAGAGAAAGAGAAAGAGAAAGTAGGATACGGAGTTCTGGAGTGCTTATCCCTGGAATTGACAGCCAAAGGATCGGAGGTGAGGATGGTCTGAACAGAGCTCAGGTCACCGGACCTCGCCGCCGAGTGAAGCTCGTCGTCCTTGCTCGCTCGCCGAGGTTTCCCCATTTCTTTCTTGGATTCCTCTCCAATGGCCGCACCAAATTTTCTGGTTGTTCGTTTAGGTTTAAGTTAATGACAGTTTTACTCCTTGTTTAAAGCTTGTCTCTCTTTAAGCCACGGCAATTTAAAATTGTTCCAGAATTAGACCCACCAAAACGGATGAAAGCGGAACCGAGAACTGGAAAATTAACTTTTTTTTCAAGCCGGAATCGGGACCAAATTCGAGAAAAAAAAAAATCAGAACATGGGCAGAGTGAAAACACAAAATACTAAGTTTAAATTACCAAAATCAAATACCAAATCTAAAAATAAAAAATATAATCCAAGATCAAGACATAAACAACATTATCATATAATATATATTTTTTAAATTAATTATATTTAAAACTGGAACCGAGATATAAAATCGGACATTTAAGGTCCCGGAGAATCTGGACGTCCCAATTCCCAGTTTTACAACTAAATTTTCTAGGTTTTTTTTTTTTTTTTTTTTTTTTTCAAATGATCTGCGACCAGTACTAGTATTGAACCAGGACATAACCCGGGGACCACGTACAAAATTAACTAGAGATTGTGTCTTGAATCGTTTAAATCTTGGTTATTATATATTTTTTTTTCTTCCATTCCAGTATCATTAATCATTATTAATTTCTCGACATCATGTTCATAGTTAAATCCTAATTTTTTAAAGAATATAGGAAGCAAAGTATTACTTTTTTTTTTTTACTCGTTTACCATGATAAGATTTAAGTAACATGCAGTATGCACCTACAAAACAAAGGCTTAATAATCAGAGTATTTCTGATGAAAGGCTTAATTATATCTTAGGACACTTTAAAAAGAAAATGTCTGGAATGCTAGTTTTCTAGTTTTTCAAATAAGATAAAAATAAATATATAATAAACAGTTATTTAAAAATAACTGCAATATTATATTACATTTTAATTACAAATTAAAAAATAAAAAAAATATCAGAATTTTTTAAATTAACTACCAAACAAATAAACAAATGTTTAATTCATAATCCTTATCATGAGTAATATACTGTTAATGCGTGAATTTTGATTAACATGTACCTCGTCCACGGTTCGAGCCCAGGGCCGGAGCCTGTGGTCGCGTGGGCAGTCGGGTGTGGAGTTAATGCGGGTTGACATGGCTAAAGGTGAATCTTCGTCTTCAACGTTGCATAAAACGTCTTGTCGTCGTGTTTTTCTTCCTTGGCGACGTCCCTGGCGGCGATGGAGACCTACAAAAAAGAAAGAGATTGGTCCCGCGTCCCGTCGCTTATGGTTGGGCGAGGCTGCCTACGTATCTCAGTTTAAGAGAATCAGGTCCCACGTAGTTTTGGGGTTAGTGAAATCCGAGGACTAATGTCCGTGATGAGTGTATGAATCATCATGGGTGAGGTCGTCAGCGGATGGTGCAGCATGAGAATCTCGAGGGTAAGCGCGATCTTGGCGACCTGGAGAGTTCCGACGGGGGTGGTCGTTACGACGTGCCCCGATGCGAAATTGTGCTTCCTGGCGAGCTCCTGGGAGTGATGTCCTTCTTGGCGACCTCCTTGGTGATGTAGGTGCACCTAGCGAGGTTCAGGGTCAGGCGACCCTTACTGGCGGTCTCCTTGGCGATGTAGGCGCACTTGGCAAGGTTCGGGGTCGGGCGACCCTTACTGGAGATCTCCTTTGTGGCGGCGACAATCTTCCTGACGAGGCTTAGTCCCTGTCGATGTCTCAGCTCATGTCGGGCCTTCCTGGAGAGCTTCAGGGGTGACGTTACGCGAGCCGAAGGTGAGGAAGGGGCGAACTTGAGGGAGAGAGGGAGGCTTGGGTGTCGACTTCGAGTGCTTCTCGCTCCATAATTGCGTGTGTTGAAAAGAGGAGAGAGACTCTTTATTTATAGCCTCAGGATTCCTTAACTCCTTTGTGTTGTTATTTATAGTCTTCAGTTGCTCCAAATGCTTCATTCATGAGCAATGTGCCATTTTGAGCGTCCTTGAGGCTGGTTTGGCGCACATGGGCGAGCTTGGGGCTTAGCTGGGGTCTCGGACTTTGGCAGCTTAGAAAAGGGTCTTCCGGATGTCCGATTTACAATCCGCTGAAACCTTGTGCGCTCCTGAGAGTCTTGGGAACATATCCGTGTTGTTTATACTCCCTTTAGCTCCTTTTGTCGAGATGATGTGGCATCTCCCGTGAGCGATGGTATTTGGTCTTCGAGCTCCGTCTTTTGGGCCTTTCCTTCCGTTCTTAGTCTAATCGGGCTTGGACCTGGACCTCTGGGCTTTGACCTTCCTTCGTGGGCTTTGACATTTCTTCGTGGGCTTTGACTTTTACTTTTTGGGCCCATATTTTCAATTTTTCAAAAAATACGCATAACATATACCAATCAGAATTCAACCATCTAACTATTCATAATAACAAATAAAATAAATTTAAATAATTAAAAATGCATCTCAATCAAGGTTTTAAATGCGGATGCGGATGGCGACACAGTTTCGCTCCCTCTATTTTACAGGTATGTCGCATGCCAATAAAATATCAACAAGAAAATCAGAAGAAAAATAAAGACATGCCACATGCCGAAAATGCCACATAAATTTCACGAGCATACCGCATGCCGACTAAAATATCGACGAAAAGGTTTTGAAGTTGTTGATTGAGTTTAATACGTAGTTGGGTGGGCTAATTCAATAGAAATCCAAAATAGGCTGTGTTTGTTTACATTAAAATTAAGATGTCTGAATCTGAATACAAATTTGAATAATAAGATGTTACATCTGAATCTGAATGACTAAATATTAAGTCTGTTTATTTTTTATGATCTGAATGCACGTTTTAGTGCATTTTTATTTTAGAATTATATTTTAATTTATCAAATGAAAATTCATTTAACGATTATTTCATTTATTTATATAAATAAATTTGTAAATTATATTCATAAAATGTAAAAGGGTATAAAACATATGATAGTATAAACATATGAACTAGTTAATATATTTTAATAATTTTAGTTATAAAATTTTAATAATATGTATAATTTAATCTATTTTTATACTCTAAATTAGAAATTAATATTTCTTAAAAAAACATAAAAACTATTACTTTCCTCTTAATACTAGATTTATTTCGTCGAATTATTTTGGTATATTTATATTAGTTCTTCGGAGATATTGAAAATAAAAATTATTATTTTTTAAAATTTTAAATACGAGAGAAAAAAATAAAATAAAAAGAACATGTACTTGGATATAAATTTAAATTTATTTTAATTTTATTAAAATTTAATTCATATAAATTATTTTATTGATAAATATATTCGGATATATTATTATATTATTTTTTCTAAATTAATTATTTAAATTTATATTTTTAGTACTAAATTCGTAATAATTTTTTTAAAAAAAAAAACGTCAAAGCTATATCTTCCCACCTTTCATTGGATTCGTCTCGTCCCAAGCTTTCCAACGGTATATTATGTAAATTAATCCGATACTCAGATTAAAAGTTGTGGAGTTTTGAAATTTTGAGAGGAGAGAGAAAAATTAAATTGGAAAGAGAAAGAGTGAATGAAAAGGAGTATGAAATATTTGGCTCTTAATGAGTTAGACTCATGTTCACATCTGACCCAATAAGTTCTTAATAAGATATCTTAAGACTTTTAAGATTAAAAAAATAAATACACTTAATGACTCTAAATCTTATTCATTGAGATTAAGATGTCTAATAAGTGCAAACAAATTAGCTTATAAACTCACGATGAATCTCGAAGCGACCTTGTGATTGACTTATGAAATTATGTAACCTACAAATATATTTTGTTTTTCTTTATCACTTTTGAATTATTAATTAATGGAAGTCGTATCGTTTTTTTTTCTTCTTCTTCTTCATAGTATTTTACTTGGAATCTAACTTTCTAATCGATAGTTAGAGAAATATTTTTATAATAATAATAATAATAATAATAATAATAATAATAATAATACTAATAAATAATATAGTTTTTGTTGACGTTGTTTCCCACTTCAACGGTCACACGGACTTGCGGATTTAAGATATTGAATTGCTTAAGTGGAATATGATTTTTCGTGTTGCAAGCTCTCAAACAATCTTTCTATACGTAAATCTATATATAAAAGCGATACATAAAGATGATGATTTTTTTAGAGAGATTCGTCTCAAGGCGGTAGTTGATTACATCCTCTGCTAGTTTATTGCAATAATAAGAATGAACAAACATCTACAGGCAACAATCTTGTTCGGAGAAAGAGAAGGAAGAAAAGAAGTAGAGAAAAACAAAGTAAAGCTCTCAATACAGTATAATTCTAGACAGAAAGCTCTCGAAGATTCTCTCTAGTGAGTGTCACTCTAATTTCTTCGTCTGAGGATGATATTTATAGCCTTCAAATCTTCCTAGAAATTTGGGGTTGTATTTTTGTGTTGATAGAACTTACTATCTACCCAGCTGACACGTGCTCTATGATTGTTTCCTTTTCGCCGAGTTGGAGTTTTGACTGGATAGAGTCGTTATGAACTTGACTTTGTGCTCCTTGTTTTCCGTTTGATTTGAATCAACTAGGCCGGATAGAATTTATGACGATTCTACCCTTCGTCTTTCTTGATGCTACCGGATAGCTATTAGGCTTTTATACCTTTAGATTCTTTTCGTGGGCTTTCATAATTTCCAGTTTCTTTGATGAGATTTTGGCTTTGTGTTGGGCGCATTTGAATATTTAATATTTTTTTTGAATTTTAGTTTGTTTTATTACGAATTTGATTAATTACCAATTCGTACGACATGTTGTCTGAATGAAAATGACGAATTTGTACATCAACAGTTTTCTATGTAAATATTTTATAGGCTATATGATTTTATAACCTTTAGTTTTTTTAGTAGAGTATTAATGTTCAAGATGTTCGAACGTATTGTTATGGGGTATCTTTACAAAGATTATAAATAGAAATTTATTTAATCAACCTTTTCATTATTAAATAAATCAATTTTGACCAGAAATACCTTCCGGAAGCTCGTTTTATCAAATGAGAGGTCCAAAATATAAAAAATATTAAAGATAAATAAAGGCGCCCTTGGGAGTAAAAAAAAAAGGTCTCGAGACGCGTCCCACGCCCTATAAAAGATGGGGGGGGGGGGGGGGGCACTCTGCCCTTGCCACGGCGCCCCTGCCGCGGCGCCCAAGGGTTAAAAAAATACTTTACTTTCCAAAGGCCCCCAAAGTTATTTTTAATTGGACATAGGCCCCTGAACCTTCTTATAAAAATAGAAGCTTGGTTCATTCAAACGGTAACTTATTCGAAACGCTCTCTACAACTATAACATTTTCGCTTTCACAAATACTCTATTAAAGTTGAGCGTTGAAAGTGAATACGGGGGCACACCCCCCAGTTGTCTCGAGTGTTCATCTTTTTCCCAGATTCGGAAACGGAGAAATCGGCAAGCGCGGGAGCCTTGGAGAAGATCACGGTCTCATATGTGACTTGCCTATGGAGGTTCAAGTTTCGTAGTGGTCACCGATCTATCCCCATGTCTTATCCGACCTGCCTGGCGTAGGTATTCAGACTCTGTGGCAATAAACCAAAGGACCCTATTCCGAATTGACAGTTAGTAGAGAGTCTAATCTACCAAGGTTTGGCGAAGGCCGATCGCGACCTTCTTTGCGGGAGTCCCAGTTTTCAGTGGTCACCAGATCTGTAACCCGGGCCTAGTCCATTCCAGGCCCTGTGGTAGCAGGTAACGGAGAACCCAGTTCTGGACTAACGGTTAGCGGAGAGCCCAACCAGCCAGAGGCGCCATGAATCCATACCCAAATGCCACTAAAATTCAACAAACGAGGACGAACCTGACCCAATACCCAGCTTTGGGCCGGTACATTGTTTGATTTATTTTTTAGCATCAACACGTACTATGTTAATTACCTGATCATCATACTTAGCCTAATTAATTAATTATTTTTTTACACGATGACATAAGAAATCCCGTTCACTGAAAACATATTCATGTTAAATATTCAAAGATTACCAAGAATCAATATTTTCTCTTAAAATAATTTATTCATGAGATCATTATTACTTTTCGTATAAATGTCATTCCGAAAATGTAAATGTACATAACTATCATGGATTATTTAGATTTGTTTGTGTTAATTCGCGAATTTCAATTAACATGTACCTGGTCCACGGTTCGAGCCCATGGCCGGACCCTGTGGTCACTTGGGCACTCGGGTGTGGAGTCAACGAGGGTTGACTTTGCTAAAGTCGAATTGTCGTCTTCAACGTGGCATAAGTTGTCTTGTCGTTAAATTTTCCTCCTTGGCGATGTCCTGCACGGCGAGGGGGGCCTGCAGAAAAGAAAGATATTTATGCTGCACCTCGTCACTATAGCAAGGTTGCCTACGTACCGTCTAATGGTCTAGACAGATTAGGTCATCGCATAGTTCAAGATTTAGATAAATCCAAGGACTAGTATGGTCCCTGAGGAGGGTATACATGCCCGTGGGTAAGATTGTCAGCGGATGGCATCGCGTGAGAATCTCAAGGGCGAGCGCAATCTTGATGATCTGGAGAGTTTCTATAGTGGTGGTCGTTACGACGAGCTCCGATGCAAAATTGTGCTTCTTGGCGAGCTCTGGGCCGATGTTGTGCTTCCTAGCGAGCTCCGTGATGATGTAGGCGCACTAGGCAAGGTTTAGGGTTGAGTCGACCCTTACTGACAAGTTTTCATGGTGAGGAAAGCCTTTCTGGCAAGGCTTAGTCCCCGTCAACGTCTCAGCTTGATTTCGGGCCTTCCTGGCGAGCTTTGGGGGCGATGTCGCGCGAGCCGAATGTGGTCGATGAGAGGGGGAAAATTTTAGAGAGAGAAAGTAGAGAGACAAGCTCTGGAGAAAGTTGTGTGAAAAAAATGAAGAGTGGGGATTGTAACCATTTTTCCTTATTTTGGGGCATCAAAAAGGAATATTCCTTTCAGATGCCATCTAGAAATTCGTGGGACCTTGCCAAGAGAGAGATTTCCGGCTATCGTCGCCATACAGAGGGGTTGTCGAATGTGCTTGCCAAGTGCGGGGGTCGCCGGATGTCCAAAATGTCACCCGAAGCCTCTTCGGGTGTCCTGCGAGATTGCCAATCAAATCGTAGACTGTCTTGGAGCATCGGCTGTATGGAGCATCCTTGATGTCTTCGTAAGCTCATATTGACTTGAAGCTTGATGATTGTCGAGAAATTCCTCGTATAGGGTTTGTTGGCGATGTTTCGTATGTCGTCCAGGGGGTTTGGCGTCGCTAGGAGAGCTTCTCTTGGTCGGAACGTTGCCCGAATAACTTTTCTTGATCGGGGCTTCGTTGGTGATCCTCCTAGGTGTTTGTCTTCATGGCGTGGATCCTCTAAGGTGGATATTTCCTCGTCGAGGACCTCTAAGGCCGCCGTAACCTTATCGGGTTGTTGGGAACCTTCAAGATTGTCGCCGGGGGCACCTTTAGGTCATCGGAAGGTACTCTTCGGTCTTTGGGCTCAGTCTCTTGGGATTTTCCTTCCGTGTTTCGTCTAACAGGCGTAGACTCGTTCCTCTGACTTTTACGTTTTGGGCCTATATTTTCAATTGTTCAAAAAATACGCATACTGTAGAATAATGTATAGGTTTCATCTTTGTGGTACTTTTACCACAATTTCATTTCTTGTAATTAGAGGTGTAAATACCCCATTCAATCTATGAGAAAATCACTTTTCCCAATCCAACTTTCACATGGTATCAGAGCCACAAAGGGGAAAAGTCAAGACCCTAGCTTCTCAATCCTCCGCCGCCGCTGCCGCTCCTCTTGTCGGACGTTCATCTCCAGTGACCTCTTCCGGTGCGTGGTCAACTCTCGAGAAGCACCTCTATCCGCTGCATCTCGATCTCAGTCAAAGATCGATCTCAGATCAAAATTTTAGATTTTTTTTTTCTTCTCCGGCATTCTTTCGGCGAATATACTCATGAATCTGCAATTCCAAATCTGCTCCTTCTCAGTCTGTTGCTTTTTCCGGCAACCCACTCCAGCCATCCCGCGAAGCACCTCCCGACTCAAGACCTCAGATTCGTGAATTCGAGCTCAGGCGACCTTTCCGACCAGATCTGCATGAGCTCAGATCTTGCTGCTCAGATTCGGACGAATCTTCCCGCATGCTTCTTCCGGTGAGCTTCTGACGAGCGACTCTCTACGGAGACGAATCTCGCCCTCTACGCTGCTCAGCTCGCCTTCTCCGGCTCCGACGAACCATGCGCATCTCCGATACATGCACGTCATCTCCGATATCGAGCTTTGGGTTTGCTTCAAGTCTCCGTCGCGTCAACCTCCGGCGAAGCTGCTCGCACTCCGACCCAGCCTCGACGATGCTGCAACTCCCTCTCCCATCTTCTCTCCAGAGATCTCTCTCGTTCAGCTCAGCTCACATGTCCGGCGTCGGCGTTCCTTTGGCGACCTCATTCAATCCTGTGAGCACTCAGCGAAACCCTCTCTCGAGCTCCATCTCTGCGACCTCATTCAAGAGTCCAAAAAGGGTAGATTGGTAATTTCATTTTTTTGGTGGGCCCCACGTGAAAAAGAAAAAGGAGGCAGATCTTTCTTGTCTCTTCTCTGTGTGTTGGAACCAAGGTTTAAAATGCCGCTTGCCGTTTTCGTTTCGAATTTTTCGTTTTACGGATATATCGCTTGCCGATGGGTATGTCGATGGGCAAATGGTAAAAAAAGGGCATGTCGTTTACCGGATTTATCGCATTTTTCGAATGGGCATACCGCTTGCCGATGGATATGCCGACGGATATTCTGTAAAAAATTTTGAGTATTTAAGCATGATATTTATATAGGTTCAAAACTACATATTTAATAAATACAAGACATAATTGTATACAACAAAACACATTTGTAACTTAAATATGTAGGTGTGAAATGTATAATGTAAAATCACATTATTAGTTGATAATATCATACCACAAAACATATGTTAAATTATTAAGTGTATATGTATAATATTAATATTAGTTGAAGTGTATAATATTAAATGAATATACATATTAAGTGTATATGTATGTTAGGTGAAGTTAATATGTATGTTAAGTGTATAATATTATTTGAAGTGTGTAATATTAAGTTAAATTATTAAGTGAAGTGTATGTGTATGTGTATGTGTATGTTAAGTGTGAATGTGTGATATTAGTTGAATAACAAAAGTCCCACATTGATAGATAATAAGAGTTTGGTGATGTTTATATACCAAATATTAGGGACAAGGGCTTGGGCCCTTAGGGTCATAGGATTTTGTGGATGGGGGAGGACTCACACAAATGTACTACCACACGCGCGCCGCCGCCGCCGTCCGTCCGGCCGAGACGGGACGGGACGGGGTGGGGTGGGACCAAAAAATTAATTGGTATTTTTGCCGAAATCTACCAATAGTTTAATTTTTTTTCGAAATACCAGTCATTTTTCGCCAGTTTTATGAGTAAAAACGAAAAACGACATTCCTTCGACGTGCCCATTCGAATTTCGCGGCATTTGGGAAAATGACAGCGGCACGGCAAGGATTTCGTTTCGGTAGTCTCCGGAAAACGAAAATCGGCGCGATTTTCGAGCGAAATTCGCGGCATTTCGCACCTTGGTTGGAACAACCAAAAGGCACGTTGGAACACGTAGAAAGCCCTCATTTCATTTTGTTTGTTCCTGTGTGGAAAAGGGTGTGCCCACATCTAGAAAATTAATTTTTTCTCAACTGGTTCTTACGATAAGTACCTGATAAAGTATGTCTTCCTCGACTGAAAGAGTTGTTTCCGTGCACGATCAAAACTTGATGACCAATCACAAATTCAATGGCAAGAATTATCTTCAATGGTCTAAATCCATGTTCATGATTGTGAGTGGAAGAGAAAAAGGCGGACATCTCACCGGTGAGTCACCCATGCCAGATTCCAAGGATCCAAAATATGCCTCATGGAAGAACTCCGACTACCTTGTCATGTCATGGCTCACTAACTCGATGACAGATAAGTTCAGTTCAAAGTTTCTTCTTTATGATACTGCTAAGGAAATTTGGGACTCGGCACGTAAACTTTATTCAAATAACAAGAATACTTCGGTGGTCATTGACCTCGAGTCTCGCCTGTATAATCTCTGTCAATGTGACATGGACATCAATGATTATTTCGATGCTCTGTCCAACTATTGGCTTCAGCTGGATACTTATCAGGTCAAGCCGTGGGAGACCCCTAGAGATGCGGCTATCTTCCGGGAATTCATTCAAGAGGGAAGAACTGTACGTTTTCTCTTAGGTCTAAACAAGGAATTCGACGCAGTCCGTGGAAGAATTATGGCGATTGATCCTCTCCCTGATCCTCAAGAGGCTTTCTCCCTAGTCCGATTAGAAGAGAGTCGCCAGATCATCATGCCTGTGGACAAGACCGATGGATCCGTAATGTTCACTCCGCATCAACAGGAGCCTCCTATGTTCTCTAAGGCTGCGTCTTCTGGTCCTCATCGAGGATGTTCTTCGTGTGAACATTGCAATAAACCCGGTCACCAGAAATCAACCTGTTGGAAGTTACATGGGAAACCAACGGGTTCAGGACCATCTAAGTCAAAGTTCAGCAAGAAGGGTCATAGCAATGCCACTGACTCTGACCTTCCTGTGGTCACAAGCGCTTCGCCCGACCCTAGCCTCAGAGAGGACATGAACCGGATCATGGAGCAAATGGAGTCTCTATAGATGAGGGTTAGCAAGCAATACACCACCTGATCTAGTTTCTCAACCGACTCACCGAGTAGCCTCCATGCTCACAAAGGTTTGACCTCTGTCAACATCACCAACCTATTAAGAAATTAATGGGAAGCTTATGATGAGCTTAATAAAATGATAGGATTTCTTTTTAATTCTGGATAATTAAAACGTAAGTTCCTAGTTTAGAACTCGGTTAGATAACGGTCATCATCTTAGATACCCTAAAAAAAATTAGTAACATATACCAAGAGTTAGCGTAAGAAAGTCTCCACTAGTTTCCGGTACAATGACAGGTTACATAACACCTCGTGTCAGCTAGATCTGGCCTTTACGGAAAATATTCAGTTATGCAACTGATAAGTCACCGTACTGGTCTTTTTATAGATAAGGTGCGCAGATTTATTTCAACGGCCGTGTGTCAGGTAGATCTGGCCTCCTAAGGGCAGTGACTGCTTGAGTTAAGTCTGTGAACCAAAAACAAGTGGGTTACTCTTGCATGTGGAAATTTTACATCGCTGCATGGCCGTTCTAAAGTGGGTAGTTAGTTCACATGGAACCAAGTTTCGGTTTTTGTGGATTAATTGAGTTGAGACTAAACTCAGTTTAGCTAGTGCGTGGTTAGTATGCTGACGAAGCTGCAACCACGTATCAGTTGCTAAATTACCTTGTGAATAGAGATGTAAATTTTTACTATGTTTACCTTATTCAAACATTGTAAAGTTTTCTATTCCCAAATCTTAGAAACATTTCATCTATATAGGATATTAATAAGATTTCTTTATGTATGACTAATTAGAATGACAGAGCATATTTACATATCGTCTGATGACGAAGGTCTTGATGATAGTCCTATTTCATACTTCGATTCATACTTCAAAACTGTGTTCAGAATCCCGAGTCCGAACGAATTCTACTTAGACCTCAACTCTTAAGAAGATTCTTGTGACTCAAATTACGTTCGTCATGACAAACCTCTTGAGAACGTTGAGGTTCTCCTAGACGAGTGAATATAGAGATGATGAATGGCATGGAATAACTCTGGAGAACTTTGATGTTCCCCTAGACAAGCGAGTCAGATATGCAAATATTCATGACGAACCTCTGGAGAACTTTGAACTTCCCCTGGATGAGCAAGTCAGATATGCCGGTGAGGTTCCCGATGATAGGTTTCTCGTATATGATGATGATTGTTCATACATCCGCGAGATGTTTAGTCATTATCATGACAGAGATGCCAAGTATAAACAGATTCTCATCAACATAACCCGAGATGAACTTGATAAGATTATAAGGAGGGCTCTCACGATGAAAAACTTGATTATTCAAGTTACGAATGAAGAGAATCCGAGAAAAGCACGTAAGAAGATCAAATTGAACGTACCTCGTTATTTTTGCCGTTCAAAGCGAGGACACATGAAGAGGAACTGTCCATTGTCGATCCGCAAATGAACGGAAGAAAAGGTGATGATCATTTTTCTTCGAGTTAATTTTATTAGAGGGATTTAACCATCCTAAGCCCATAGATTAAAATCTAACTAGAACGTTATTTCTAATCTTGCAGATTGCAGTCTACACGTTTTTCGAGTGTCTCAAAGATGGATCGTGAAGACTAGAGCTGGCTTAGGATTGTTTTAAGTTTATTTCCTTTTTAAGTTTATAATTATTTTATTTTGGATATGGATTTACAACTTTATGAAATTATGAATGATAGTTTGAATTTCTAGTTACAAAGTTGTTAGATAATTTTAGATGAAATAAAATTGGATTATAACTTAAAGTTATTAAGAACGAATTAATTAGGTGAAATCGATGAGTTGTTAATAATTCAATATTTGAATGTGTTTAAATGATTTAAATATTTAGTCTAAGTTAGATTAAATGTACTGAAAAAGAATCTAATCAATTCTTTGTACATTTAATGACACTAATTTAGTGGACATAATAAACAAACTAAAAGTTCTTAATCAAAAGGTCGAGTTCGACTTTGATTGATCAAGAAGAACGATTAAACACGATATTCAAAGTTTAGAAACTTTTAGTCAAAGTTTTGATAAATATTTAATTATTGAATCACAACGTCTGTGATAAAATTCTTACGATTAAGAAATCACTAAATGAACATTCTTAATAAACAATTTAGTTCAATTAATGGCTTTTTCAATCGACATTGATGATGAACATAAGTATGAAAGTATGATGAGATAAACGAGAAGTTTGTCAGAGAAGGTTGAATTAGAAATAGGAACCACAATGGGAATCAGAAATCTATGGTACTCAAGTGGGAGGAGGCTATGTATGCTATCTATTTAGAGTCTCTGATCCATAGCCTGTAAATCTCGATTGAGAGTAATGACGGAAATTATCAACTAAGTCTTTCTGAATAACTAGTTGATTTAGTTTCTATATGGATTAAAAAGACGGAATACTGATTTGTAGATTAATGTGTTGGACATGTGTCCTTAAACAAGATGTTTCTTATCCATTTGTAAAAGATTATGACAAGTCGTTGAATAAAAGATGGTGCTTATTATGTTAATCTTATTATAGTTTCTGGTAGAGTAAAATAGAATGTTTGATCATTAGTTCATAAAGGATGCAATTATGTTATTATTATCACAACAGAGTCAATGTGAGGAAGAATTAATAATCATAATAAATGAACTTAAAATGTCCGTGACCTAATTAACTGGGTGGGAGCCCATTAATCGTATAAGGTCATTAATGTGACTAAGTGACCATCCTATTCTGGATTTTGTGAGTGTCACACTCACTAGAAGTGCATTAAGTATGAAGTGTCTTCATACTAGACTAGACCTGACTTAAACTCCGGAAGTTATCTTATAAGACCGTCACTGATAACTTGGAGTTGAGTCACTAGTAGATGATCAAATTGATATTTGATCTAAGTCCTGAGTGATCTTGAGTCTGAGCTGCTGGCTTGATTGTTCTTTGATTTAACCGTTAAAGAACACAATATATTACCGTTGTTCCCAACACAATTATTTTGGGAACATGATAGTCAGCAGTAAGGGTAGCTTGGTCATAGACATGGGCATCACACAGCTCTCTTCAGAGTCATGATGATTCCCTTGATTGTCGGTGGTGAGAAGTGAGAGGTACCTGTGCGCAACTTATGAATCGAAAACATAAGTGGGTTACTCATGATATTACTGACTGAGTCAAGGATGAAAATGCAATGAGGGGCATAACGGTAAAAACCGCCTGCTCATGTGTGGATCATCAGGTGAAAGATCAATAAACCGAATTTGATTGTATCAATGGACACCCTACTGTAATAAAGGGAATAATATCTTCTTTATCACTAAAGAGTGCAGCCTCGGGTTTATAGTGGAATTACACCGAGGTTTGACGAACACCCTAGCAGTTCATTGGAGCTTAAGTGATACGGGTTCATGGTCCTCAGGATAGCTTCTTAACGGATGATACGTACGTGATAGGAACATTTTGAGATATTTAATCATTTGGCAAGACTTATAAAGCTGAATTCTATGACAAGCATCAGATAGTTTTATCACTAGCGTGGCAAAAGTACCATATCTTGGTAAACGAAATTAACTGACAAAACAATGTAGAATTTGGATTTTCTGTCAACACAAAAGTTGTTGGAAATTAAAATATTAGAAACTTTGCTTTTGTAACCGAGTCGTTTCGACGTACGGTTTGTGATTTAGACAACTTCTAAGTTTGTGATCGTTTCGGTAAACTATGAAATTAAATCACATGACAAATTTAAATGATGGTGTGGTACGATGACATTTGAATGTGTGATATTGAGATAAGAAGATATTAATATAATATAATTATTTGGATTTAATTATTAATATCTTATTAATAATTAATTAATAATTAATAGATTTATATTAATAAATATATATATATATTAATATATATATAAATGTGTAAATCGATTTGGGCTGCTTGGAGTGTGGAACCATATAGCATTCGAATGGATAGACTTTGGTGTTTTTATAATTGCGGCATAAGGACTAAATGTTTTGGTATTTGAGCAAAACCCTGAAATCAATTTAATCCATTGGATCGGTTAAGATTTAATATCAACAGTTGGATTAAGATAATTGATTTTAACCCTAAATATAATTCGAAATTGATAGCTTGGTGACCAAGCTTAGGGTTTTCGAATTTATGTAATTAATTGTATCCGTTGGATCGGTTTAAGATTTAATCTTTACCGTCGGATTGGAAATTAATTAATTATATATAATATATAATTTTTGAATTCAAGATATGGATAAAATCGAATTAGGGCTTTTACCAAGTCTTAGGGTATTTGATTTTATCCTAAATTAATTTGATCCATTAGATCGGTTTAAGAATTATCTCAACCGTTGGATCTAGTTAATTATAATTCAAATTATATAAATACATTTTCGAATTTAATAAATAAGTAGATAAGATTGAATTTTAATTTACCAAGTCTTTCTTATTTAATTAATTCCTTGATTAATTATATCCCTTGGATTTAGATAAGATTAAATCTAGACCATTGGATTGAAATAATTAATTATATTTAATATAAAGAATTCGAAAATTAGGGAGAGAATTTTTCCAATTCGGTTACAGTCTGAGCCTATAAATAGGGAGCTCATTCTACACATTTTTCACACCTTTCCCCAGAGAAAAAATCGAACTCTCCCTCTCCTTAAGGGTCTGCGAATTTTTCCACTAGCCTCTCTCTAGTTCGGCTTAAGAGACTTAGTTCTCCGGAAGCTTAAAAAGAACCATCAGTTAAAGTTTGTGATGGAGTCCTGCCAAGTTCAGAATGAGGAGTCCAGGAGAATATCCTGGAATATCACGAGTGTTTCCTTCAGCACCGGCGGAGCCCTGCCAAGTTCAGAACGCGCATCCGGAAGTCGACAACTGAGGTACGGCCTTATGCATTGGGTTAATAAATGCGACCATTTACTGCTTTCTATTTATTTCCTATAGACTAGATTATTAATTATGATTTATGAATATTAAATTACCTAATATTTATCAGATCTTGTAATATGGTTATTATTAGATGTTTGGACCGTTGGTCGGTTAACATGTTTTCCGCTTAAAATAATTTTTAAATGTTACCCGGACGGTCCGATGACATATTTTGCAATAATACTCACGGGATCTGTGACGTGATCCACAACAATTGGTATCAGAGCAAGATCCAATTTCCAACATAATGTACTCAAGGCATTAAAACAAATCTTTAAGTCTTCAATTTGAAATAAGTTTGATGATATTCATCAAAAACTTTAGAATTTCATAACCATGTCCCTGATTCGTGCATTAACTCGTTGACATGAAATTTGTGGAAACTTCAATAGTCAGAGAGGTTGTTGATCGTTTGTGATCAATAATTAATAAACTGTATGTAAGTTAACAAAAGGATTCTGATACAGAAGAAGTGTAAATGTTCTTAGAATATTTATATTCGAGATAAGGACATTTCTGTTCTCGCTTAATAATAATATTTTGATAAGATTACTTAGACGTTATCTTAGGAGTTAAGAATCGGATTGCGAACTTTAATAAGGACGCAAACTCTAGAAACTCCAGCTATAAGCATACGTAGAAGAAGCGTGGAACTTCTTCCTGAAATATTACGGAATGTTTGTAGTATGTATATGATGGTAAAACTAGGTGATGACCGGGTTCATACTATAGAACACTGATTCTGACTTTGAGTAAGAAGAAAAATGTTTAATATAGAGTAAAATCAGTGTACACTTGTAAATTGATTGACTATAAGGATTATGCTTATAAGCAACCTTAGTCTTAGATTCTATAAATGGAGACTATATGGCTTAGGAACTTTCCAGGTTCTACACATATGAATTCTGGCTCAGAAATAAGATTAATTTCTGGTATAGAAAAGTAACTACACCGGATTGTGACAACAGTGGTGAAGTCATTATTTCAGTGGGAGCCGGTTACCGTGATAAAAGTGAAGACAATATACAATAAATATTATCTCAACATTTGAGATAGTAAGAATAGGCCAGGTAAAAGTCATTAAGGTTCTCGTGTGAGAATGTAGGTCAATCCTACCCATAGAAAAGAAGAGAATAAAATCTCAAGGGCATTTTGGGAAAAACAAAGGACTTAAAGAAATGTGATGAAGCATCTTCCTTAGAGTGCAAGTGGGAGATTGTTGGACATATTATATAATATGCCCTCTATTCAGATGTTAATCCCATTGCATTAATATTATGTCTGCCTTTCCTATTAAAAAAATGTAAGTTATTAATGACAGTCTTATATAATTATATCTTAGATATTACAAAATTAAATGTTTCATCCCAAAGTTCTATACGTTTTACAATTATGCTACGTTATCACACAGATTCTACGTGTGAGGAGGTTTGACGAGCATAAGTTAAGAATTTAAAGTTAGGAGCATGGTTTAGATTAGAAAGTGAGAGCTTCTAATCGGTATAAACTATTAGTGAACTCAAACACTATAAGTGTTGATCTATTACCGGATTTGGTTCTGGTCCTGCGCCTTTGAGCACACTAGGTATTGGAGTGTCTCCATACTGGATGGGCAAACTTAAAAAACTTAAATCATCATATAAGACCGTCATTGATGAAAGTAAGATTGAGTCACAAAGATGATCAGATGGAATCGGTTGAAGTCCTGAGCGTCATGGACTTGTACGGTTCAACTCACATGATCTTTGATTTGATTGTTGCAGAATACAATAGTATTCCTAATCACTTTCATCTTGGGATCATTGACCGGGACAAGTCGCATGGATGCACATATGGATAACAGATTTATTATTTCTTAATTATGATTCATGGGAAACAAATAAGTACTCATGTGCTCATTGATTTAATAACCCAATGAGTGAGTAATTTGTAAGAATCATAGAATAAAGTGAGTGTCGTCAAAGGGCAGTATGACAGCTAGTACCCTTTGACGAGAATCATAATAAATACGAAAACTAGGATTACCATTAAATTTGATTGAATCGATGGACTCCTGTGTCAGGATTATATTTTATATTATTACTCAAGAATGTGTTCAGCTTCGAGCTATAGTAGAGTGTAATCAAACTTTGGATAAAGTCTTCATTTCACCTAGCTTGAGTAATATGTCCATTAGTCCCATTTGTAACTCCACAAGAGTGACACCACATTAAAATATTCATTTGTTTAACATGGGGTGGATCCAATAAGACTAGATTCGAGACTTAGGTCACGAAATGTCTATTTACCTTGAAGTGGCAAAAGTACCAAAGTTTTGGTACAGCCCGGGAAAGTGAAAAAATGGATAAATTGGAATTTTACTCCTAGAACATCACAATATTGTGGGAAATCAAATTCTAAGAATTTATCATTTTGAATCGCATTATTCTGATGAACGGAGCGAGAGTTATGCTCAAAACAGTAATCCGAGTAAAAGTCGGATTAGGCTCTGTGTAGAGATTCGAATGTGAAACAGAATTAAATACGGGATTTAATTCCTGCAGTATTTAATTAATAATATAATTTTAATTATTGGATTTGATTATTAATATTTATTATTAATAATTAATTACAATTAAAATGATTTATATTAGATTTAAAATAACCCTAATTCGAAATCAACTCTGATTCGAATTATCATTAATTTCGAATTTGATTTAAATATATATTATGGATATATTAATTCGAAAATAAGGAGATAGAATCTTGGAAGATTTGATTCCAGAAGATTTGTTATCTTATCTTAAGATTTAAATCTTTTTGGATAAAGATTTAATAAGATATGATATTATTCATTATCTTAATTATTTAAATTAAAGATATGAGTAAATATCTCCAGTGGTTAGGATTCGGTTTTTTCCTATAAACAGACTAAACCTGAAATCAGAAAATATAACTTGAAAATTCAGATAATTTGCAGAAGCTTTCTTTCAATTCTCTCTCTGCAATTTTGAGTCTCAAAGTTAGAGCTTCGATCCCGGTTCAGCTTCAAGGTTTCGTGGTCATCCTAGGAGCCCACACATCCTGTCGATCTAACTCCGGAGCATATATGAGAAGGCTATTGGGATAATCCAACAGATAGAAAATCGTAGAAGCAATCTCAAAGATCAGAGAACCCAACTGGAAAACGCAAATCAGGTACGCACTGTATTTATTGATTAGATAATTATCTATTCGCTCAAACCCAGAATCGAATTCATATTAGATAATGAATTAATTTTTGGTTGATAAAATTGCATAATTGATGATCCTGGAATAAACAATTAATGTTTGGATTTCGTAAACCAGATAGGATAATAGGGTATCGTGGAATGAGACATGATTCCTGGTTTATCCCATAGAGAAAACTTTATCCTACGCGTTTATGAAATCTGACAAGAATTAATTATTCCGCAAATTTTTTTTAAAATCGGGTTTGGGTTGGTTTAGACCGATGCCTTAACCAGTAATCGGTATCACTTGGATATCGGATTGCCAACAAATTGGTATCAGAGCGATATCGATTCCAACAGAAATTCCGGCAAAGGTACTCCGACGAGTGCCACGCATCGACTGCTTGGAAAATTTGAGGATCAGTCTCGCCCTCCTTCAGCAGTGGTGATTCTTTAGTCAAGAACCTCGCAAGGTTAAGCGTGGTTAGGTAGAATAACATCTTCTGTTGCAACCTCTTGAAGTTTGAACCATTGAACTTCTTCGGCTTCTCTCCGTGCCTTACAAAGGCAGGTACCGGCTTTGCCTTAGCGACGACTGGAACAGCTGCAACTGTAGGCACATGCACATTCTCATTATTGTTGATGTTTTTCATTTTATTAAACTGAAGACATTATAAATTCAAACGTATTAGTACCTCGATTAATAATTGGGTGTACCATACATACCAATTTTTTATTTTTTATTTAAATCTCACAAATATACACTAATTATATTTGAACATTATATCACAATAAGCATGTTAATACGAGTCCATGAGAGAAAAAAAAATTAAAATCTCTAATTCTAATAATAATATTAAGGCCGTATAAAAACGAAGAGCAGAAACGAAATCTTGTATAGCATATGAAACCACACTTAGTTCTCAATATACATACTAATATGTGCATTTTTAGGAACATATAAAAATTGGGCCCATTAGGAAAAGTCAATGCCCATTAGTTAGAGTCAAAGCCCATTAGTAAAATTCAAAGGTACCTCGCCTTGGCGATCCCCTGGCGAAGTACCTCTGGCAATACAATTTTCGCAGGCCCCCCATGAGCAATTTTAGGGAGTTGGTTTTCTTATAAATAGGAGCATTCTCCTCCTCATTTCCACACTCACTCACAGCTGCCTTCACAGCTTGTCTCTCTACTTTTTCTCTCTACGATTTCGCCTAGTCCTTGGGAGCAACTTGGGGAAGTCCTCTAGATTCTCCTAGCCTCGCCAGGGAAGGTCCAAATAGAGAATCAGGAGTATACAAGAGTTTAGTTCGCCAGAGGAGTTGTTCGACGAGTCGACGAAGGCGTCCCTCGCCACGTCAAGGCCCTCGCCACAACGAGCTCGCCAACACCTCGAGGTCGACAAAGGAGCATCCCTCGCCAGGTCAAAGCCCTCGCCAACACCTCGAGGTCGACAAAGGAGCATCTCTCGCCAGGTCAAGGCCCTCGCCGCGACGAGCTCGCCAACACCTACGAAGTCGACGAGGAGCATTACTCGCCGGTAATACCCTCGCCATTCGGCCAAGGGTCACCCCCGCGCTGCCAACATCAGCACTTTCGACGAGCAAAACCACATCGTCATTCACCCGCCATTTATCACTAACCCTAAACTACGTGCGACCTGATTCTTTTAAACTCTGATACGTAGGCAGCCTCGCCCAACCATAAGCGACGGGGCACGGCCCGATCTACCCTTTTTTGTAGGCCTTCCCTCGCCATAGGAGCTCGCCAAGGGAGGGAAATCACGAAGAATCATCAAGAACATCTCGGAGCTTCATCAAGACAGTAGTTCGCCTAGACGAGGACTTCGCCAAGACGAGGACTTCGCCAAGACAAGGACTTCGCCCCGACGAGGAGCTCGCCAAGGAAGGAAGTTCGCCAAGGATCGCCAAGAACAAGCCGAAGACTCATTTAAGATGAAGGATTCGCCTCCAGCTTTGACGATCATTAGTCAACCCGCGTTGACTCAACATTCAATTATCCACGTGTTCAGGGTGGCCGACTTGGGACCTGAACCTTGGATCCGACTCTAAGTTAAAGCCATTTTTACGAATTAAAACAAACTAAAATGATCACCAATACCAATTCTATGTGTAAAATAATATATATATATATATATATATATATTCAAAACCTTTTTCAGACTATACAGACATTCAACTCTCAATGGAAATGGAAATGTCACTACTCTACAAAGGTACATATAACAAATCATCTTGCAGATATCAATATTTAAAATATGAACTTGTGCTATGCCAACTTAAACCAATACAAATCGATTTTTTTTCACTGCATCAGATATCGATATCAATATTTTTCACACGCTGAAATACAATCTACAACCAGACTATTATAATAGTTAAAATTATAATACTTTTACCATTATAAAATATTATAGTTATTTGCAACAGACAGCAAGACCATTAATATAAGAAAATATGTCAGCGAATAAGCATCTCAAAACCACTACTAGTACTAAGCAAGCTATAAAAAATATTCAATTAATATTTAAAAGGCAAACGAGTTCAACACTTGAAATCTGAAGATAAGCATGAATTATATCTAACAACATACATGGGTAAGGAGAAAAATAATAATATTTAGGGTTAATTATCGTAAAAATACTCACGCTTTGGTCAAAGTACTTTCTGTGTACCCAAAGTAAAAAAATTAGAGGTAAAAGTACAAAAAAGTACAAAAATCACATTTTGTATGGTTGACTAGTTTTTCCATCCATCCACCGTTAAGCGGCCGTTAGGCCTATAAACTATGTATATTTAAAAGGAAAAATAAAAGTATAAAAGGCAACCAAAAAACTATATAAACTGTATATATTTAACCGAGTCCGATGTAAAATAGTCAACCTAGCTAAAGAAGTCAACCCGATCCCGGTGTAAAAAAAGCACCCAAAACCGATATAAAAAAAAGTAATGCTTAAGAAAAAATAAAAAATGCCATGTGGTGGTCAAATGCCACGTGGCTAGGTGACATGGCAGCCAATGTGACAAAATTTAACGGTGAAAATCGAATATTTAACAGAGTGAACTTTAGTCGCTAACAAAATGCAGTTTAGGCACATTAGCCACGTTATAGTTTTCATTTTTCACTTTTTAGTCTTCAAAGGGGGTTCTTTGTGTTACTTTGAGGCATAAAATTTCGAATAGAATACGTTTGAGGTTTGACCATGAAATTAAAAAAAAAAACCCCGATATTTAAGTACATTAAATGATTTTTCCCTAGTAAAATTAGATTTCCGGGTTTTTAGTTCACAATCTTAACCCAAGGAATTTTTTATGTAGAAAACTTTTGCTGTGGTCCATCCAATAATTGCAACACCTCAAAAATATATAAATATATTAATTTCAGTGTGACATACTGAAGATATGCAAAATCCATATAATGTGAGACTCTTCAATAGAAATCAAACAATCATCTAACATTCCACAAACGCCAAATAAAAATATGGAGGCTTTAATACGGATCGCGGATGGAGCTGCACCACTCCACACGGCGGAGGTCTCCCGCCTCGCCATCCCGAACCGCATCTTCGCAGTGGTCTACGCCTCGGCTCTCCTAACCCTATTCTATCACCATATTGTAACCCTAACTTCACTTATCCTCACCATCAACGAGCTAGTCCCAGCGGCTCTATCCTCTCTCTTTATCTCCTTCTCTCTCCTCTTCGCCGACCTCGTCCTTGCGTTCATGTGGACAACCCAGCAGGCCTTCCGCATGCGTCATCTCCGCCGCCGCGAGTCGCCGGAGATTTTGAAAAAAAATGGTGACGGAAAAAGGGAACTTTCATGATTTGCCGGCAATGGACGTGTTCATTTGCACGTCGGATCCCTACAAGGAACCGCCTATGAAGGCGGTCAACACCGCGCTCTCTGCGATGGCCTTTGACTACCCGCAGGAGAAGATATCAGTGTACGTCTCCGACGATGGAGGCTCTGCTCTCACGCTCTTCGCTTTCTTTGAGGCCGCCAAGTTTGCCGCCCACTGGCTGCCCTTCTGTAAGCAGAACTACGTCGTCCATGGCTCGCCGGAAGATTTTTGTGCAGCCCATGATCAATCTCTATGTTCCGACGGTGAGAAAATGAAGGTACGTACGTCATAACATCAATATTTATATATATATTATCTATTTATTTATACATCGCGCAAATGCTCATGCATGCATGTGATGCATTAGTTCACAAAGTCAGTAGAGAAGTCTTATATTCAAAATAAAATATTGCTTGCTTTGCTGACAACTTTTTTTATTTATTAATTGTATATTAGAAATTTTTGGTTTGCGGGCATGATTTTTTGTTATATAACATCTTAAAGTTGCTTGTTTGGTAGCAAGATTTCTTTTATTATTTTTATATATTAAAAATGAAAATCACTTGTTTGCAAGCGATTTTTTTTTTTATCAGAGTAGTTTTCTGTCATGTGCCATCTATAACCTATATGTCATTTAAGTTTAATCATTGGTGTCTATATTGATATTAAATATATATATATATCTATAATTCTATACAAATGCGCATGTCTGTTATACTTTTTTTTTTAAACGGGTGGCTCTATAATGTGTAACGCATCACATAGTCAGTAGACAAGTTTTATATTCAAAATAAAATTGCTTGCTTGCTGGCAGGATTTTTTAAAATTAATTTTATATTTGAAAATTGCTTGTTTGCAAGCATGATTTTAGTTATTTTTAAGTTGCTTGTTTGGTATCAACACTTCTTTTATTGTTTTTAAATATTAAAAATTATAATTGATTGTTCGCTAGAAAGAGTTTTTTATTAGAGTAATTGCCATTTATATGTCATTTAAGTTTCATCATTGCTGTACTATATTTATTTAAATTGTTTTGCATTATTATGTTCTTTTGAATGTTTTATATTAATAGAAATTATTAATTTTAATTATAACTACAATAAAATTATCATCTACATGACTTGATCAAATAAAAATATTTTTAAAATTCAAAAGACGTAAATTAAAAAATTAAAAAATATTTTATCCATAAAAGAAGTCATACGTCGAGAGGTGAGAATTCAACTAGGCTCCTAGAGGAGCTTTGATCGAATTCCTCTCTCTAATTCTAGAGTTTTGAATGTTTAACGAGATGTTAATTAACACCTCATATTTATAATAAGCTAAAGGTATTGCTTAATGAACTTTAACTATGATTAAATGTGTCAAATCCATTAAGTTGTGTTAGTATGAAATTATCCAAATAATTTAACTCACTTAATAACTCAGAGACGAAGAACACAGTAGAGAGAAAATGAAAAGTTCCAGATCTGATTTCTTATTCAATCAATGAATAAATTCTACAATTAGTATTACGTATATAAACTTTCTTGGAGCTTAGGCGTGTCCAGCTGGCTAGCTGACGTGGCTTCCGTAACGTCCCCCTTCAAACGAAAAGGGGAATCAGTGACTTTGAGTTTGCGTCGCATGAGTTGAAAACGGCACGTGGAGAGACCTTTCGTCAAGACATCAGCAATCTGATCGAAGGTCGGAATATATCGTATTTCAAGCTCACGGCGAACTACTTTGTCACGGACAAAATGAATGTCGATCTCAATGTGCTTCGTTCGTTGGTGGCTGACGGGATTGGAAGCTAAGGCAGCAGCGCCTTGATTATCACACCATATTATTGGAACTGGATTAAGGGATGAGCCAAGTTCAAGAAGCAACGCTTTAAGCGAGCAAATCTCAGCTACGGAAGCTTGGGAGAACCCTTGAGCTACTAAACGAGCTTTGTGTCTCTGAAGAGTGCCATCCGGGTTGAATTTGAGCTAAAAGACCCACTTGTTCCCTACTATGTTGCAGCCGGGGTGAGCAGGGACTAAATCCCAAGTATCGTTGCCCATTAGAGCTCGGTATTTAGAATCCATTGCTTTCTTCCAGTTGGGGTCTAGGAGAGCTGTTGCCTTATTTCGAGGCTCAACAGGACCAACATAAATGGTAGGGACGTGTTTAGAAGAAACGAGAAGTTTTGGACGGAAAATGCCATTTTTGGCGCGGGTTGTGTAGAATCTGATGAATTTTGCAGAGATTGTGGAAGTGAGGCATGTCTGGAGATGAGTGGAGGGGTATGAGAAGGAATCATAGGACTTGGATTGGAAGGGACATCAAGCAGAGGAATGTTTTGGGGAGCAGGGGTAATTTCGAAATTTGGCATTTTTCCTGCAGAAATGAGCATCAGGAGTGGAATAATAAGGAGATAATGCTACATTTGAAGGAGGGGAAGTATTAGGTACTGGTGGAGCTATATTTGAAGTGTGGATTGGTTCAAAAGGAGGGGTGATGGCCAAATTTTGTGACTCAGAGTGAGACGAGGCAATTTGCCGAGAATCGCACATGCTTACTGGGAGATTTGGATTGACGAGGGTAGAAAAAGTTGTATGAATGTTATGGGAGTTGTTTAAAGCTGGTATAGAATGTGTAGATTGTGGTGGCAATGGAGGTAAGGGTAAAATGGGCATAAGACTTGTATGAGAAATTGATGTTGGGTGTGGAAGTGCACCAGTCAGAGACATGTGACTACTGATGTTAGGACATGGGTATTGACAGTTTTTTGAAGAATTTGGCTGACTCGTAGATTGAAACAAAGTAGTATAGGGAAATTCATCTTCATTAAAAATAGCGTGACGAGTAATGTACCTTCGTCCGGAGGTGTGGAGACACATGTAGCCTTTGTGCTTGGTGCTATAACCGAGAAACACACAAGCAGTTGATCGGAACACCAACTTATGCTTGTTGTATGGCCTAAGATGTGGGAAGACCGTGCAACCAAAGACTCTTAACTGGGAATAGTCCGGTTCAATACTGAAAAGTTTAGAAAATGGACTCTTGTGTTGAAGATTTATGATTTATATGACATATATTCTAATGTGTTTTTGTTAACTGGTTACCTATGGATATCAATATATGTGTATATATATATATATATATATATATATATATAAATTACTATGTTGCATTTTTAGATCAAATTAGTGAATGCAATATTGTAAGCGTAACTATTCCTTTTTGCAAACCCTTTGCTATTAGTAACGTAATTTTGAAACGAAATGCACATTTAAGATAACTAATTGAAGCAAAAATATCCTCTTAATTAATGTTCTCTTTTCGTACTATGTAGATTTTATACGAAAGTATGAAACTGAAGGTAGAGAGTGTGGTTAAGAGAGGGAAAGTGGGAGACGAGCATATCACCGGCGAAGAAGATCGCCGAGCCTTTGCCAAGTGGACGGACGGATTTACACGCCAAGATCATCCAACGGTCATCCAGGTAATATGTTGATCAGTATGCATTATGTACGCACCATATAATTAAGGAAGGCTTGATAATTTATTTCCCATTGGTGGACATAACATTTGGAAACTATTTTCGTTTTTTTTCTTTCTTTGAAATATTATTCTCCAAGATATTTTGGGACAATTTTACCCAAGAAAAATGTCCCTGTAAAAAAAATTGTCCTACATTGTAATTAAAAAAATGTGTCATAAATTGTATAGAAAAATGTCTAACGGTTAAGAAAAAAGTCTTCAACTGTAGAGAGAAATGTCCTCAATAACAGTTTAGGACACTCATGGGTAAAATTGTATAAAAAAGCATTGGGAAATAAGAGTTGAAAACGTTATACACATTAAAAAATTAATTTATAAGAGTTGCACACAGATTGGAGTGAGATATGGGACAATAGTGGAAGATGTATTCACCGGCTACATCCTGCAATGTGAGGGTTGGAAGTCCGTTTTCTGCAATCCCGAGAAAGCAGCCTTTTACGGAGATGCCCCGATAAGTCTTATCGATGTTCTTAACCAAAACAAGCGGTTTTCTCAAAATACTGCCCTTTGACTTATGGTGCCCCCGCATTGGGCCTTCTTCCGGCCTTAGGCTATGCTAATTATACATTTTGGCCTATTTGGACAGTTCCAATCACCATATATGCGCTCATTCCTCAATTAGCTCTCCTAAATGGAATCATTGTCTTTCCAAAGGTAATTATAACATGCTTTGATAATTAATTTATAAATTAATTAATAACTCAATAATATCATAAATTTTGGTGGTCCAAACATTATTAAATTATAGAGAATATGTGTGCCTCTACATACATGATTGTCTTGTTTTATTTCATATAAAATGTGATTTTTTTACAGGTTTCAGAGCAATGCTTTGCTTTGTATCTATTCCTTTTCTTAGGAGCATATGGCCAAGACCTCGTAGAATTCTTGGTCGGAGGAGGAACGGTGCAAAGATGGTGGAATGATGAAAGAATATGGTTGATACGAAGCCTCTCTTGCTCTCTTGCTTTCTATTTGGTTCGATCGAATTTCTAGCAAAATCGCTAGGCGTCGATTCTTTTAGTTTCGACGTGACAAGCAAAGTGGTTGACGAAGAACAAAGCCAAAGATACGAACAAGGAATATTTGAGTTTGGGCTCCATTCTTCTCTCTTTGTGACCTTGGCAATGGCTGCCATACTCAACGCATTGTCGCTCGTTTCGGGACTAGTGGCAGTTTTTAGAGGTGAAAATGATCTTGGAGAAATTTTGATTCAATTGCTGCTAAGTGCATTCGCAGTGGTGAATTGTCGTCCCGTCTATGAAGCCATTTTTCTTCGAATCAACAAAGGAGGAATTCCCATCAAAACTACTCTTATGTCTACACTTCTAGCATCTTCTCTCACAGTAATTGCTTGTGTTATTATGAGGTACTGAGTCGTTTAGTTTCTCTGTACTCAACTTTATATATATACACACACACATATGTTTGTGTGTGTTTCTGAAGACATGTTTCGTAATAATGCCCAATACATATTATAAAACATATATTAGTTGTTGGACGTAATATACTAATGTACACAAACGAACGATTATGCGGTGGTGTGAAACAATTGTAGTCGATTTGTTACTTCAGAGCTAGAGGAATAAAATTATATATATTCTGTATTGAAGTCATCAAGACATTCAGGCCAGTGAGGCAGTGAAAATACTTTCCAAAGTATTTTTCTGACAATGTATAGTTTTTTTTTTAATTTATCTGGCTAATAGTATCTGAAATATAGGTACTGGTTTTTCTTTTCTTGTGTTAAATATAGATTTATATCCGAGTCAACTTTCTTGGTAAGGGATATTCCAAAATGTAAACTAATGAATAATATTACAAAAGGAAGAGCAAGCATAATGATATTGTTAGAGCTGTCATTTGTAATTTATGAGATAGTTCGTTAATGCAGTTTTCATTTTAAGAAAATCCGTTAGACGGTTATTAGTGATAACGGGCAATGCTCTAACTTTCGAGGTTTATTGATGAGCTCTTCGGAAAATCGCAACTTTGACAATCGACTGTTTCGACCAAGTCAAGTAAATCCTGAAAACTCAATTAAATTATCACAAGTATTGATATATAACATCATGTTGGTAATCAGTATAATGAAACCAGTCTTTAACAATTTCATATAAACAACGCATTGAAAAGTACCAAAGTCGGAGTACTCGGTTGTTGCCGCTTTGGGACAAACAGAGAGGAGCTACCTGAGGACGAAGGATGAGCGTTGGCCTATGTTTAGCATTGTACCAGTTCAGTTAGAACTATGTTATAAATTGCATTATTTTGCTATGACATGCATTATTTTGCAATTGTTGTGATTGTAAATCCATGATAACTTGAGAAATTTTGAACCGACTTTGAAGTGCACAGAGGTCGATGACTCGGATATTTCCCCTTCACAGCAACGGAAACACAATTTTTTTTTTTACTGCGACGCTTCAACCTTGTATGGTTTCACCGGGGTCAGCGTAGCTCCTTCGGGTCAAATCCAGATGACCGTCACTCTCAGGGAAGAACCCGCCTAAACATTAAATTATTGCATCTTCGTCATATTGAACAATTTCCCCTCTACCTACAAAACAATTTTTTCCAGCCGGCCTTGGCGGAATTTGAAGCCGTCACCTCTGTACCCCATTTGTGCATGAAGTTCTCTATGGAGAACACTATTGGAATGGTGCACGGGACACAAAGTGATGCACGCCTCTGCTACGACCTATCACTGGAACTTCCAGTGCCCCCAGCCATCCCGGCCATTCAAGGAGAGCCTGAGCAACTCGATGAGAGTCCTGCCTTCGCCCGACACGTGCCAGAAGCACTGTGACCGACCTCGACCCCTGCGTGGTGGACAAGCTGAAGAGTCCTCCTGATTGAGTTGAACTGGTAGACAAAACCTAAGAAGTGTCAATCGACCCCGAGAATTATTGATGTGAATAATCACTATCAACTATCATGATGTAATTTCATTTCATATGTTTAATTGTCTGCTTATTTTGCCATGTTGAATCTCGATATCTCTATTAGGTTATTTTCTATAAAAGATGATAAATAAGAAACAAATTAGATAAAAACAAGTGTGAACTTGTCGAGCATCGACTTGTTGTTTTGATCAAAATTATTTTGTTGATATCCTCTAAAAGAAAAAACCATTAGCGATTCCCGAGACGCGTTGGATGCTCTCCTTAATGCTTTATTCGTCTCATTTACGTGCTTGAGATTCGTTAGGCGATTAGCTTCCCAGAAAATAACAGAATGACCGCGAACTTCGTAGCATTTCAAAGTCCACGAGCGAACTAAAATTTCTCGAACTCCGTTACCGAAAGATTCATGTCTAAGAAACATTAAGAATCATCAAAAAATGAATTTGCGGAGCAAAAAACTAAGAAGAAAATTCATATCGCTAGAGAGTTTTCGATTTTTTTTTTTGTGTGCAATGGAGTGTCGAAAGGGGTCGAGGTCACTTTCAATTTATAGACCCCAAATGGAGACAATGAATTGATTGTTAATCAATTCCGTAACATTTAACAATCAATTGCAATTAATTCAACAGTAATAAATTGAATTCAATTTCCGTAACGTTCATAATCAATATGACCGTTTTACGTAACATTTGAACCTCGGACAAATCTCAATGATTTGATACGGTGCTCGTCTCGAGTTTTCGACGTTTCGACCTACTCGACGCTATCTCAATTTTAATTTAACTTTAATATTTTCCAACAATCCCCCACACAAATAAAATTGATAGATCTCTCTTGACAACACCTGACGCGGGTAACAAAGTTCAGCAATCAAATCCTGCATAGGATAGGTAGGTGTAACCCTTTGAACCTTTTCTTGTGAAAATATATTTTCTTATTGATGATCAGTAGACGCGATGTCTTTGAAATGTCGACCATTTGTGTAAGTAAGAATATACCTCATACAAAATTCTCCTTAGATAGATTAAGTTCTCACTATTGTGTTTGTTCATGATCATGAACACCATCTGGTTCTGCGAGAGTTTATGGAACTTGCACCTTTTAAAATTCCGTTAAGCGACACCACTTTACTATAACATAGTTCATCTTACTAAATGAAAACGGTATGCTCCGATCAGTTATCATTTACCGACGTCTAAGAACCATTAAAAGCATCTACCTTATCCTTAACCATACATATCACTATTTTTCATCGTTGGAGTGGACTGGGGTGTAACTTACACATTGATCCGTTAAAGTCTTATAGCTAGGTTGTCCCATTGAACCTAGTTCTTGGGATCTCAAGTCAGCTAGGTTGAGTTTCCACTATAAAACTTCATTTTTCAATGGGTTTAAGTCACATTATCTTTGATGATTTCAGAACCAACTCTCACTTATACCCTTTTGGGTAGTGGCTCCACAACATTATCATTAAATTTCACATAATCAATTATGATCAATTTCTTTGAGAGTCGTTTTCTAACAACATTGGGTTTGCGACATATATGTCTAGACTTACCCTTATGGACATGGTTTTGCGCTCTTTTAATTTCATACTAAATGTCATAGTCTATGCAAATTATAGACGTGATTTTCCGCCGCAAATATTTTCCAATTAATCTTAGTCATTTAGCCTCATTGTCGTTTTTGTCTAAAGACAATATAAAGATTTCATTGTAAATCACATATAAATATTTTTGAACCAATACAATCTTTAATCCAATAATCATTATTCTTAAATAGTCACACTTTAAGAGTTAATTCTCAAGTCAATTATGAGTATTGGGAATACTTTCTTACGAAGATGCAATCTATGATCCTTAAACTGATATACATCAATTTAATGGGGAAATATAACTCTCTTTAAACACCCCCACATTTTTACGTATTAAAAGAGCACGTACACATTAAGTGCACCCCATACATGAGGATTTCAATGTTCTTTTTCAACAAACTATTGAGCTTCTCTAATTTTTCTTGTGATAACTAGAGTCCGACATTATTGGCATAAATACATTATGCACATATGCATGTATTTGATCGATTGAGCGTTTACAACTTCATTAACCCGTCGCATGACATCTTAAAATTAAAACCACTATTTTAATTAAACATACAAGTACCTTGATTGATAATCAAGTGGAATTCAATAAAAAAATAGCTTATCACAAAATTTCCATATATATATATATATTTTCTAATGAAATATTTAAGAAATTTTTCTCAGATAATTCTCTACCATTTTAAAAAATTGTCAACTTAGAAATAAATTCGTCATTTCAATTCAATGTTTCACATCCTACTAACCTTGTTAACCTTGTGTTGCTTGATCTTGTGAACTCCTTTCCAAAATTTAACCCTGTGTTCACACAATTCCAGCTTTTTCATCGTCTCTTTGCCCATAATTCCCTTTTGACTAAGTAGCTTTAATCCCTTCTCACTTACATGCCCAAGCCTATCATGCCCAGAGATTTACTCTGGTTCCATTGTTGCCTTCAGTAGTTGTAACTCCTCCATGCAAGAGGTAAATTCCATTGTTTCTGAATCCCTTCAGATACACCATGGATCCCTTTGTTTCCATCAAACTTCCATTCCTAGACTTCCATTTATAGCCTGCTTCTTCCAATACTCCGAGAGAGATTAGATTTCTCTTAAGCCCTGGGACATATTTAACTTGCTCTAACTATCTGAGAGATCCATCTTCTAGCTTTAGGGAAATGTACCTAATTCATGTAACAATGCATTGCTCTTCAATTCCAATTGAAACTGAGCCTCCATCCTTGATTCCCTTGTAACTTGTGAACCACGATTTCTCTAGGCACATATGATAAGAGCACCCACAGTCCAGAATCCAAGCATCTCTGATGTTGAAAGGCATAATGTTGAGCACTTCAACACTATCATATCCATCTGAGACTTGGGATGCATTAGCTTGATCATCATCCTCACTAGGCCTCCTATAGATCTTCTGGAATCTCTTTTCTGTGCAGTTTCTCTTGAATTTTCCCTCCTTGTGGAGGTTGAAGCACTTCAAGTTCCTTGTCTTAGACTTGGATCTTGAGGTGTTCCTGCCACTAGATTGATCTCCTCTTGGAGCCCTTCCTCTCACAAAGAAGTTTTCCCTTCCAGATTCCCTTCTTTTGAGATCCTTTGACAGAATTACATTCTGAACTTCTTCTAGGGTGAGAGTGTTTCTCTCTCCAAACATCAATGTGTCATGCAATTGTGCGAAATTAGAGGGTAATGATCTAAGCAATAACAAGGCTCGATCTTCATGTCTACTTTTATCCCAACATTTTCTAAGTTAATTACTACCTTGTCGAAGTCATTAAGGTGATCTTGCAACGTCTTTACGGGAGCCATCTTGAAGTTGTAGAGCCTTTACTTCAGATTGAGTCTGTTGACCAAGGACTTTGTCATGTAGGCCATCTCTACATTGACCCATATGTCATAGGTTGTCTTCTCCCTCGTGATTTCCTGGAGTGTTCAATCTCCAACACTGAGAATCAAGGCGCTGTGAACTTTGGCAAGAAGCTCAGCCTTCTCCTTGGGTTGAATTGTGCTAGGGAATTGTTGGACATGTGTGTCCTTAAACAAGATATTTTATCCATTTGTAAAATATTATGACAAGTCGTTGAATAAAGATGATGCTTATTATGATAATCTTATTATAATTTCTGGTAGAGTAAAATAGAATGTTTGATCCTTAGTTCATAAAGAATGCAATTATGTATTATTATCACAACAAAGTCAATGTGAGGAAGAATTAATAATCATAATAAATGAACTTAAAATGTCCGTGACCTGATTAACTGGGTGGGAGCCCATTATTCGTATAAGGTTATTAATGTGACTAAGTGACAATCCTATTCTGGATTTTGTGTGTGCGACACTCACTAGAAGTGCATTAAGAATGAAGTGTCTTCATACTGGACTGGACCTGACTTAAACTCCGGAATTTATCATATAAGACCGTCACTGATAACTTGGAGTTGAGTCACTAGTAGATGATCAAATGGATATTCGATCTAAGTCCTGAGTGATCTTGAGTCCGAGCTGCTGGCTTGAATATTCTTTGATTTAACCGTTAAAGAACACAATATATTACCGTTGTTCCCAACACTATTATTTTTGGAACATGATAGTCAGCAGTAAGGGTAGCTTGGTCATAGACATGAGCATCACACAGCTCTCTTCAGAGTCTTGATGATTCCCTTGATTGTCGGTGGTGAGAAGTGAGAGGTACCCGTGCGCAACTTATGAATCGAAACCATAAGTGGGTTACTCAAGATATTACTAACTGAGTCAATGATGAAAATGCAATGAGGGGCATAACGGTAGAAACCGCCTGCTCATGTGTGGATCATCAAGTGAAAGATCAATAACCCGAATTTGATTGTATCAATGGACACCCTATTGTAGTAAAGGGAATAATATATACTGTATCACTAAAGAGTGCAGCCTCGGGTTTATAGTGGAATAACACCGAGGTTTGACGAACACCCTAGCAGTTCGTTGAAGCTTAAGTGATACGGGTCCATGGTCCCCAGGATAGCTCCGTAACGGATGATACGTACGTGATAAAAACATTTGAAATGTTTTTAAGATCATTTGGCAAGAATCATAAAACTGAAGTCTGTGACAGACATCGGATAGTTTTATCAGTAGCGTGGCAAAAGTACCATATCTTGGTAACCGAAATTAACTGACAAAAAAAAGTAGAATTTGAATTTTCTGTCAACATGAAAGTTGTTGGAAATTAAATTATAAGAAACTTTGCTTTTGGAACCGAGTCGTTTCGACGTACGGTTTGTGATTTAGAGAATTTCTAAGTTTGTGATCGTTTCGGTAAACTACGGAATTAAATCACATGTCACGAATTTAAATGATGGTGTGTCAAAATGACATTTAAATGTGTGATATTGAGATCAGAGAATATTAATATAATTTAATTATTCGAATTTAATTATTAATATATTATTAATAATTATTTAATAATTAATAGATTTATATTAATATGTAAATAATATATTTTCATATATTATAAACTGTAGAAATCGAATTATGCCTTGGAATGTGGAACAATATGCATTCGAATGGATAGACTTTGGTCTTTTCATAATTGCTACAAAAGTACCAAATGTTTTGGTATTTGAGAAAAGCCCTAAAATCAATTTAATCCATTGGATCGGTTATGATTTAATATCAACCGTTGGATAAGAATATTGATATATTATTCGAAATTAATAACTTGGCGACCAAGTTTTGATTTTTGAATTTGGTTAATTAATTATATCCGTTAAATTGGTCTAAGATTAAATCTTTACCGTCGGATTGGAAATTAATTAATTATATATATTATATATTATTTTCGAATTATAGTTTTGGATAAATTCGAATTTGTTTTTTTATTAAATCTTTTAATATTTGATTTTATCCTAAACTAATTTGATCCATTAGATCGGTTTAAAGATTTATCTCAACCGTTGGATCTAGATAATATGAATTCGAATTTTAATATATATATATATATATATATATATATATATATATATAATTCGAATTTTATAAAGATAAGAAGATAAGATTGGATATTAGATTTTATCCAAATCTTTCTTATTTAATTAAATCCCTAATTAATTATATCCATTGGATTTAGATAAGATTAAATCTAGACCATTGGATTGAAATAATTAATTTTATTTAATATATAGAATTCAAAATTAGGGAGGGAATTTCTCTGATTCGGTTACAATCTGAGCCTATAAATAGGAGGCTCATTCTACACATTTTTCAGACCTCTCCCCAGAGAAAAATTCGAACTCTCCCTCAGGGTCTGCGAATTTTCTCTCTGATCTCTCTTTCTGGTTCGGCTTAAGAGACTTAGTTCTCCGGAAGCTTAAAAAGAACCATCAGTTTAAATTTTGCGATGGAGTCCTGCCAGCGAAGCCCACGCTTCGGTACGAGGAATCCAGGAGAATATCCCGGAAGATCACGGGAGTTTCCCTCAGCACCGGCGGAGCCCTGCCCGATTCAGAACGCGCAGCCGGAAGTCGTAATTAGAGGTACGGCCTTATGCATTGTGTTAATAAATGCAACAATTTACTGCTTTCTATTTATTTCCTATGATGACTAGATTATTAATAATGATTTATGAATATTAAATTACATAATATTTATCAAAACTTGTTATATGGTTATTATCCGATATCCGGACCGTTGAACGGATAACAAGTTTTTCCACTTTTAAATAATTTTTTAAATGTTACCCGGACGCTTCGGAGGTACAATTCGTGATAATTTACACGGAATCCTAGACGTGATTCCCAGCAGGAATTTATTCTCTTCAAGCAGGGTTGCTTCTAGCCCTTTTTGTACTAACATAGCCCTCATCTTCATCTTCCATACCCCGAAGTCATTTTTCCCATTGGATTTCTCCATGTCGAACTCTTCTGGTCACCAGAATCCCCTTCTGATCGCCTGAGAAGGCTATGACACCACTTGTTGGGCTTTTAAGCAAAGCCCAGCCCATGAATTGTCTCAGCCATATGCAAGAAACGACAACTTCAATGTAAACGACATGTAATGTGTGTCAATGTCGTGCAACAAGCAAAAGGACACGTAAACCAGGTAAGGTTTCTTTTATTCAATCTCGATTACGGTTACATTAATTAGACGTTTTCTCTTTCTCTCTGTACTTCTTATACTTCTCTCTCTAACCTCCGTGGCGTTGTTCTAGGCTTATCTGCTTAACGATCGCCTGCATGCTTCGATTGTAATGCCCCTAAATGGGGGTTAGTAGAATAAAACAAAAGCAACGACTTTTCAAACTTGGACCAGTCAATGACACATCACTTTATAAATGATAAACTTTGACTTTTCAACATCCACGTCATCAAACATGTAGTTTCTGCCCATGGGACTTAAAACGACAAAACAAACACAACGACCACAGTTTATACAACACCATAAAAAAAAATATGAAATGCAAAATACCACCATCACATATATCCTTCATTTAATCCATTACAATTTCGAAATAGAAAGATCAACACAAATATGAAATCCACCTCGACGAACTCTAAAACGTGGATTTAATAGAAGAAACACTTCGATCTCCCAAGCCGGTCTACTCCTCATCCGGAGTCTGACACTGAACACCACCTGTAACTGAGAAGGGAAAAAAATGTATATGGAAGGGGTGAGCACCACATGCTCAGTAGGGAATCTATTACCGATTCTCTTTACCGAACCATTATTAGTCAAATTACAATTAAAAAAATTAAATGTCAACATAAACCATTTAATCGTCATTTTCAATCATTTATCACTTTCAACAATAAAATAAATAAATAAATATTCTCCACAAAAGTCAAATCATTTCGGTGGACCATGCCGAGTCAGCTCGCGCCTTTACTTCACTATATCCCATCAAATCTCAAGGCAACGAGAACAGGTGGACTCGAAGTCCCTAACCGTAACTCGTCCTCGACTCGGGATCCTAATCACCACCAAAGACGGCCAGTTCGCCATGGGTCGAAATGTTGACTTTTGGGTCACCAATCATATCCATATCCATAATCATATCCGGCCTACTGCGCAGTAGCCAGCTGCTCGTCAGCAGCTCCAATCACATCATCCGCCCGAAGCGGGTACCAATATCATAATAATCATCATCCACCCGAAGCGGGTACCATATCAACATACGTCATCACGACGTAATCATAAACATAAAATATATAACAAGCATCAATCCGATGCAACCATACCTGGTTCTCTGCCTCGCTATCAAGCGACGACAATCATAACATTAATTTTTATTCATCAATTAAAATAATATTTTATAATTCCAATTTTAACCTATCCGGTTCGATCTTTATTTAATCGTTGGTTTCTACGTTCATTTTAAATAGCGAGAAAAGGTAATAGCCCCTACCTCAATCCGTGGACACTTAGACCGATCGATGATCAGAGACTTTGTATCCGTTGAACATTCAAAACGGGTGGTTCGGGCAACACAGTCTTCGAGGCGACCACAGAATAACTATCTGCGCCAACTATAACACCGATACCATCCATAAGTCAAATGTTACTAAGATTGGGATTTAAATTGTCAATTTAAAACCCGACACGCTTAAAGTTAACCCGGGCCGAAATCTTGTTGGGCACGCAAAACGAGGCAGTAAAACGGGCATCAATTCGACTATGTAATACCTCTCCTAGCCTAATCCGACTATTCTAAACACAACGGCGAGGTCAATTTTATCAATCAAGGCCCAGAACACACCTAATTTGATCATCTAAATTCAGAAACTAGGTCAAGGAAATTCGGGCTTACCGAGAGTCCGATGACGATTCCGATCGAGGGCTTTCGATCTCCTCGACGAGGGCTTCAAAACCCCTCAATAAAATCCGGGATCGGAAAATGACGCGGCGGCCGACGGCGGCGGCCGGCGACGACGACGGCGAGGTGGCACCACCAACGGACTCTAATAGGCTTCATGAACATGATTCCGGTGTTAGTTTTCTCAAAATATAACCGGAATGAAATAGATCTAAGGTTTTAAAACCGAACCTTCCGGCGATTATTCTGGCCAAATGACACGACTTCCGGCTAACATACGCCTATCACCGGACTCGCCTCTTCACGAGCTTTCCGACGGTATCAACCATTCGCCGATTGGAGTTCCGAGGAGGGAGATATGTTGTCTTGAAGATTGGAAGAGAAAAAAAATAAAAGAGATGAGAGGGAGAGAGAGAGAGGAATACGGGAAGAGAGAGAGAGAGGAAATGGGTTTATTCAAACCCTTTTTTTTTCTTTTCTGACTCATCTTTTTTTTTTTTTTTTTTTTAAGGGTTTTACAATACTCCCCCCCTTTAGAAATTTCGTCCTCGAAATTTAAACAAAACCACTCTCGAATAATGAAAGTTATTCCTCCATCTTTTATGACTCTAATTCCCATGTTGTCTCTCTCACATCGTGGTGTTGCCATACCACTTTAACTAAAGGGATTTCTCGTCGACTAAGAACTTTGACTTCACAGTCGATAATCTGAATTGGATGTTCCGTATACGTCGCATTTTCTTGAATAGGTATCTCTGTCCACTCAATCATTTGTTAAGTATCGGGTTCATATTTCTCAACATCGACACATGAAACACATTGTGAACATGGAATGATTGCGGAGGTAAATCAAGCTTGTAGGCAAGTGGCTCGACTCTTTTAATTATCTCGAACGGACCGGTGTATTGCGGAGCTAACTTTCCTTTTATTCCGAAACGGGAAACACCACACATGGGCGTCAACCTCAGAAACACATTGTCACCAACCATGAATTCCAGTGGCCTTGTTCTTCGATCCGCAAAACTCTTCTGGCGACTTTGAGTATTATTGAGTCTTTCCCGAATAAGCTTAATCTCTTCTGTTGTATCTCTAAGATAGGAAGGACCGAGAGTAATACGATCTTCATACTCGGCCCAACAAAGAGGTGAACGACAAGGTCGACCATACAAGGCCTCATACAGTGCCATACCGATACTAGCCTGAAAACTATTGTTGTATGCAAATTCTACGAATGGAAGGTGCTCTTTCCATTTTCCTCTGAAATCCAAGACGCACGCTCGAAGCATGTTTTAAAAGATTTGAATTACTCGTTCTGATTGACCATCAGTCTGAGGATGAAAAGCTATGCTCAAACTCAATTGAGTTCCCATCTCTTTTTGTAATCCACTCCAAAACTTTGGGTGAAACGAGCGTCTCGGTCGGAAACTATTGAAACAGGGACTCCATGAAGCTTTACTACTATTTTTTTTTTCACATATAGTTTACAAAGTTTCGAAACCTTTTAATCTGTCTGAATGGCTATAAAGAGAGCTGATTTTGTCAATCTATCAACGATCACCCACACTGCATCATGTCCACCTCGAGTCCGAGGAAGTCCCGAAACGAAGTCCATAGTGATGCAGTCCCATTTCCACTCGGGTATTTCCAGTGGCCTGAGCTCCCCGTTGGTTTCTAATACTCTGCTTTGACCATTTGGAAATCTGGACATCTCTTCACGAACATCGCCACATCGAATTTCATTTTGTACCAATAATATTGCCTCTTCAGATCTTGGTACATCTTCGTACTCCCTAGGTGAATAGAAAAATTGGAACGATGAACTTAATGTAAGATGGCTCTTCGTAGTGTAGCATCATCAGCTACCGCAAGCCTTCCTTTGTACAATAAAAACTCATCGACGCCCACACTCCATCCTTCAAGTTATCCTCCAGCTTGTAACTGATTTCCATATCTCTTGTAATGTCTCATCACTCCACTGACTTTGTCTGACTTGGAGTATCATTGATGGAACGGCTATAACGTTGTACGCACATGCTTTAAATTCGTCGGTATGGAATTCCAAATTGTAATCACCAACGGTAACCGATCTTTCCCATGGTTCGAATGTCAGAGAAGTAACCAAACCATGGTTTTTCCGACTCAATGCATCGGCCACCACATTTGCTTTTCCTGGGTGATAATGTAGACTAAATTCATAATCTTCCATATACTCCACTCATCTTCGTTGTCGTAAATTCAAGTCTCTCTGCGTGAACAAATACTTGAGACTTTGATGATCGGTGAATATCTCAAATCTTGAGCCGTAAAGATGACAACGCCAGATTTTGAGTGCAAATATCACTGCTGCTAGCTCCAAGTCGTGGGTGGGATAGTTTTGTTCATGCGGCTTTAACTGCCTAGAACCATATGCCACCACTCTCCCTTGTTGCATGAGCACACAGCCTAGTCCACTTCGAGATGCATCAGTATACACTGTAAACACTTCATCTACATTGGGAACAACAAGGACATGAGCACTCGTCAATCGTCGTTTCAACTCTGAAAAAGACTCTTCACATCTATCATCCCAACTGAACTGAACATCTTTTCTGGTGAGCTTGCTTAGCGGCGCTGCAATTTTTGAAAAATTCTCCACGAACTTCCTGTAATAGCCCGCAAGACCTAGGAAACTTCGAACTTCTGCCACATTTCTTGGTTGCCTCCAGTTCAAGATAGCTTCAATCTTTAACGGTCTATGACAATACCTTCTTGAGAGGTCACGTGGCCTAAGAACTTCACTTTAGTCATCCAGAATTCGCATTTTTCTTTCTTCGCGTATAAACGATGGTCCCGCAAAGTCTGCAAAACAATCCGCAAATGTTCCGCGTGTTCTTCTAAGGTTCTTGAATAGATAAGTATGTCGTCAATGAAGACAACAACGAATCGATCCAAGTATGGTCGGAAAACTCTATTCATCAAGTCCATAAACGCTGCTGGAGCGTTCGTTAAACCAAAAGGCATACCCGTGAACTCAAAGTGACCATATCGTGTACAAAACACTGTCTTCGGAATGTCGGTATCTCGAATCTTCAATTGGTGGTAACCCAACCGCAAATCTATTTTTGAGAAGTATTTGCATCCTTCCAATTGGTCGAATAAGTCATCAATGCGCGATAAAGGACATTTATTCTTGATCGTTATATTGTTGAGCTATCGGTAGTCCTCACAAAGGCGTAAACTACCATCAGTTTTCTTAGCGGATAACACCAGCGCTCCCCACGGGGATGCACTCCGCCAGATAAACCTTTTACTCAACAAATCGTCTAATTGCTTCCTCAATTCTGCCAATTCTGCTGCAGCCATACGATAATGAGCCATAGAAATCGGAAAACTCCCAGGAACTAGGTTAATGCCAAACCCAATCCACGATCTGGAGGAAATCCTAAAAGCTCCGATGAAAACACATTTTCAAGATATTGTACTATGGGGATGTGCGGGTTGATTGCACTTTGCCTCACACCTTCGATGGCACAATTAACTCCTGACCCTTCAAAATTCAACTTTCCTCCAAGAAGAGACATCAAGATAAAATTACGAGGCCATATTAACATGCTAATTTTTTTTTTCTAAGGGTGCCATATATTTTGTAGCAGCCTACTGTACCACGGTACTTCTCCAATAAATTCATTTCCAATGTTACGTCAAACTCGATCATATGAAGAATGATTACGTCAAATGAGAATTTACTTCCCTCATTGACAGGCTTACAAGACTTGCATATCATAAAAGCTTTTGGCAATTTCCTATATGAGTGCACAAATCTAAAAGAATAATACAAGCCTCAGATGATTTTGGCTGAGACAACAAGTTCTGAGAAATTAGAGAAACTCTTTGGCGCAAAGGTATCGCAAACGCATTGTGCATGAAATCATTACTCAAATTTAACCATTCTAGCTTCAGGGCTAACTACGACATCAGAATTATCAAGCACTTCAAATTTTTCTTCATCAATGCCAATCGCTTTTCAATTGTAGCAGCATCAAGAAATCCATCAAACTATAGAGGATTTTTGGAACATGATCTCCTTAAAATATTTCATTATTTCAGCTGCAGAACTGAAAGATTGTATCACTTTTTATGGAACATTGAATACAATGCATATTATTCAAGATCTAACAGGGGACGCAGATTTAGGGTACTTCGGGAATTCCGGACCATGTTGATCAACTGTAAAAAGATTAAAATGTCAGGATTATGGATGGTGATACAAAATAAAACACGACCCAAAACACAATATAAAAATAAAAATTATGGTGTTGTACCCTAGGTGTCGTAACCTAGGCTCTGATACCAAACTGTAACGCCCCTAAATAGGGGTTAGTAGAATAAAACAAAAGCAACGACTTTTCAAACTTGGACCAGTCAATGACACATCACTTTATAAATGATAAACTTTGACTTTTCAACATCCACGTCATCAAACATGTAGTTTCTGCCCATGGGACTTAAAACGACAAAACAAACACAACGACCACAGTTTATACAACACCATAAAAAAAAATATGAAATGCAAAATACCACCATCACATATATCCTTCATTTAATCCATTACAATTTCGAAATAGAAAGATCAACACAAATATGAAATCCACCTCGACGAACTCTAAAACGTGGATTTAATAGAAGAAACACTTCGATCTCCCAAACCGGTCTACTCCTCATCCGGAGTCTGACACTGAACACCACCTGTAACTGAGAAGGGAAAAAAATGTATATGGAAGGGGTGAGCACCACATGCTCAGTAGGGAATCTATTACCGATTCTCTTTACCGAACCATTATTAGTCAAATTACAATTAAAAAAATTAAATGTCAACATAAACCATTTAATCGTCATTTTCAATCATTTATCACTTTCAACAATAAAATAAATAAATAAATATTCTCCACAAAAGTCAAATCATTTCGGTGGACCATGCCGAGTCAGCTCGCGCCTTTACTTCACTATATCCCATCAAATCTCAAGGCAACGAGAACAGGTGGACTCGAAGTCCCTAACCGTAACTCGTCCTCGACTCGGGATCCTAATCACCACCAAAGACGGCCAGTTCGCCATGGGTCGAAATGTTGACTTTTGGGTCACCAATCATATCCATATCCATAATCATATCCGGCCTACTGCGCAGTAGCCAGCTGCTCGTCAGCAGCTCCAATCACATCATCCGCCCGAAGCGGGTACCAATATCATAATAATCATCATCCGCCCGAAGCGGGTACCATATCAACATACGTCATCACGACGTAATCATAAACATAAAATATATAACAAGCATCAATCCGATGCAACCATACCTGGTTCTCTGCCTCGCTATCAAGCGACGACAATCATAACATTAATTTTTATTCATCAATTAAAATAATATTTTATAATTCCAATTTTAACCTATCCGGTTCGATCTTTATTTAATCGTTGGTTTCTACGTTCATTTTAAATAGCGAGAAAAGGTAATAGCCCCTACCTCAATCCGTGGACACTTAGACCGATCGATGATCAGAGACTTTGTATCCGTTGAACATTCAAAACGGGTGGTTCGGGCAACACAGTCTTCGAGGCGACCACGGAATAACTAACTGCGCCAACTATAACACCGATACCATCCATAAGTCAAATGTTACTAAGATTGGGATTTAAATTGTCAATTTAAAACCCGACACGCTGAAATTTAACCCGGGCCGAAATCTTGTTGGGCACGCAAAACGAGGCAGTAAAACGGGCATCAATTCGACTATGTAATACCTCTCCTAGCCTAATCCGACTATTCTAAACACAACGGCGAGGTCAATTTTATCAATCAAGGCCCAGAACACACCTAATTTGATCATCTAAATTCAGAAACTAGGTCAAGGAAATTCGGGCTTACCGAGAGTCCGATGACGATTCCGATCGAGGGCTTTCGATCTCCTCGACGAGGGCTTCAAAACCCCTCAATAAAATCCGGGATCGGAAAATGACGCGGCGGCCGACGGCGGCGGCCGGCGACGACGACGGCGAGGTGGCACCACCAACGGACTCTAATAGGCTTCATGAACATGATTCCGGTGTTAGTTTTCTCAAAATATAACCGGAATGAAATAGATCTAAGGTTTTAAAACCGAACCTTCCGGCGATTATTCTGGCCAAATTACACGACTTCCGGCTAACATACGCCTATCACCGGACTCGCCTCTTCACGAGCTTTCCGACGGTATCAACCATTCGCCGATTGGAGTTCCGAGGAGGGAGATATGTTGTCTTGAAGATTGGAAGAGAAAAAAAATAAAAGAGATGAGAGGGAGAGAGAGAGAGGAATACGGGAAGAGAGAGAGAGAGGAAATGGGTTTATTCAAACCCTTTTTTTTTCTTTTCTGACTCATCTTTTTTTTTTTTTTTAAGGGTTTTACATCGATCGCCTCAAGAACCCGCTCAGCTCGCCTCCGCAAGGAGAAGGGATCGGTTACAGTAGAGTCTAGGGATCCAAGCGTTGATCCCGATGAGATCCAGCAGATCGTGGACTCCTTCAATCGGGGGTACGAGCCTCCGTCGTAGATGAGAGATCTCTGGGATGAAAGCTGGTCTCGTCCGATTACTGTGAAGTGCCACTAGGACAGCTCCAACGCTGTGCTGATTCACAATGAGAAACTCCATCGGGTAAGATTGTCTCCTCTGATCTTCTTGTTTGGCTTTGGAGAAGCCCAAAATCTTTAGGCGTAGAGCTGGGCTGTCAGTTAGAAACTTTCTCTAGGGTTTGTTGGAGTTGTGCCTTCCATCAAGTTCTTCCCCTTTATATTACTGCGGTTATCGTGTTTATGGTTTTTTTTATTTGATGGTTTTCCAGATTTTTTCCGTTACTTGATGGATTTTTTTTTTTTTGTATTTTTTTTATGATATTTAATTAATAGTTTATATACAATTAAAGAAGTTAACATGCATGCATAATTAAAGGAGCAGATATATAAACAAAACAAGTCGGACAATATATATACATAAAAGCGAAACATATATATATTATAATAATACGGTTTATAACACAAAAAGCCGGACACATTAATATGATAAAAATAATATCTTACAGTTTTCATAGTACTTAAAAAGGTAATAATAACTAATAAAACAAATGAGATTAACAGTCATAATATAACTAATAATATGTCCTCCAAATGTAGTGGCCATCAGTAGTAAAAGTGAGGTTATACTGTTCGTTACGCATAAGAGAAGTAGCCCTGTCATTCCAGAAACATGTCAGCTTGAAGTAATTCTTCCAAATTTTCATTTGGTCCGAAACTTTGGCGTCGGCAGGCTTCTCTTCTTCCACGATTATCAAAACTCCATGTAGTCCCATGTGCCCTTTAGGGGCTTCCATGCCGCAACACATCTGCCCGTGGAAATACTTCCATGCCTCATCCTTCACCCGAAAGTATTTGATATCTTCATATAAGAACTCTTTGGGCAAATTCCTGATTTTTTCTCACCCGTTAACAAACCGCACTCGCGTAGAGAGTCATCATCCACAAGCTCACTCAGCCCCGTGAAATTGGCGTTAAGATCCATCCACCTCGAGAACCTCTTGGGCTTGTCGGGCCGGTCAAGCATTGCCCATGTTGGAGGTTCTTTAGTAGCTCCGAGCAGCCTCACCGCCGTGGTGAAGAAGTAGTGCTCATCCCGTCGGCATCGGCTTACTCCTTTTGTGTAGTCTACATAGAGAGGTTCATCATCATCGAACGGGTCAAGAGCATAGAATTGGAATTTCGTCTTCACTAGGCCGTAGAGCTTCAAAATTTTGCGGGGAGTTGGAAGCCGGTCCCGGAAACGGAAATAAATGATGGCTAACCCCGACAAAATTCTGTAAGACTCCGGCCCTAGTTGGTAGGGCTCTAGATCAACCACTTGGCGAAATTGTTTGAAGTATGGATGAAGGGGTAGTACCGCCCCTGAAGCCATGTGCTCTGTACTCCATGGCGAGGCTCCGACTCTATCTCCATAAAGCGAAAGCACCTCGGGTCAATACATGGTCAATGGTCCTTCCCAGGTCAAGTGGGGAATGCGATTGATCATATATTTTGAACGTTCCATTCCAATGTTAAATGTCTCCTCGATGCAATGCATTTCCCAACTCGATCGAATTGGCTTGAACAACCGGCGAGAATCAAACCCTCTATTAAACATGTTGTCTGTAGAAAAAATTAACAAATAAGTACATATTCATTTCATCGAACAATTGGCATACACAAACTAAAAATAAAAATTTCTGTAACTTACGATACTCAAAACATGCTAATAACCCCGATTATGATTTCTATGCGGTTAAACAAATTGAAGTTTTGACAAAAAATACTTTTTCATATATAGCACCTAAAAAACAATGAATAGCACCTACTTACGTGACAGTGACGGGAATGGCGACGGGGACGACTAAGGTGACAATGAGGGTGGAACAAAAATCGCGACGGTAAGAGAAACGGCAACGAAAGGAACGGCGGTTGATAATCGTGTTTAGGGTTCTGTTAAAAAAAATTAAGAAAACTAATTCAACAAACACATTTAACAGAAGACATGGTACTTGTTCATATTTACCGCGGCTAAATGGGAAAAAAATGACAACCGACCTAATTTCAATCTAGCCGCGGTATGGGACTGCAAACGTTGGTTGGTTTCCATCCCACAACCTACTGCAAACTAGCCGCGGTATATGTTGAGTTCGGCCGCGGTATGAAACGGGTTACGTCGGTTGGTTTCCAACCCCATAACGAGAGGGCAGTTTCCCTTAAAAATATCTCAGTTTCCCGTTTGCTTCTTCAGCCTCTCTCTCTTCTCTTAAAAAATTGCAATGGAAAACACATCGGTTAATCTTCCCGAAGATCTCATCTTCTCCAAAATCCTAGCCGAACTCCCAACGAAACCTCTGATGCGATTCAAGAGCATCTTTAAAACCTGGCGGGCTCGCATATGTGGCGATCAGTTGTTTATCGATGCTCACCGAATATTTCATCAGGCCAAAAACAGCTCAATCCTGATTACCCTTGATACACGTTATTCAGAATCGTTTGTACTGATTTGGATCAATGGTTGGGTACGGAAACTCGGCATGTCGCATCCTGATCCGCAGCCCCAAATCCTCGAAATGGTTAGCTCCTCCAACGGCTTGGTCTGCTTGAGAATCGGGTACGAGCCGAAAGTGACGGGCGTGACGCGAGTCGCGGTTTTTAATTCGGCGACTCGGGAGATGAGGATCCTTTCAAGGCCACTAGTGTATTCACCCGAGTTTCAGAAAGTCCACGCGGTGCTAGGTTCACTCGACGTGAATTGGCCATCGGAAACTGGCATGGTTGACGCGGTTCTTCATTGCAATTTTAAGATTGATCAAATGGAGCCTCCAAAGAAAATATTTGTATCCGTTGACTTGCGGGACGAGGTGTTTCGCCTTGACACGGTGCATATGGATGTTCCGACGGTAGCACAGCACCTGGCGATTTTCCGCAGTTGGCACCCTGAATGGGCGGAGCGACACGGGATATCCGTTTGTCGTGCCCATGAGTAGTCGAGAGCTTTGCTTTTATGCGTTGACGTTTTTTCTCATAGCTAGCTAAATATTTACTAGTATTTACATATTTCATGCATATTTATTCCTATGTTTATTTGTAATTGCACCACCGATGTCGGTGGTTTTGAATTAACACCTCGGCACATTTTAAACACAATGCGGCAAAAATAAAGTGGAAAGCTAGAGCAAGATTTGATCGATGAACTCAGCCGCGGCTGTACCACAAGATAAAAGTGAAAATGCTGATCTTCTCAACTCTGCAACCGGGATTCTCAAAATTTAAACTCTGCACCCACATACGATGCGTTGGCAACCAATGATGCCTCTAGAAAAATGAAATGGGATTAAAAAACCCATTAATTATGGCTAGGCTATAATTATGGGATTAAACAGGGGGAATAGTTAAAAGTTGAAAACATAGCCATTACACTTATCACGTCAGCGCCAACGTTATGGAGTGTGGTAGTTGCGAAACACGCTAAACCCAATCACATACTGACACGCGTGCCATACATGCATAGAAACTAAAACCCCACGAACTGCTCGGGTTTAAGCCGTGGCCTTATCTAATATGAACCACGGGGCCGAACGCCAAATGTCTCTTAATGTACCGAGTTCATGACGAGAGGCAGTTTCACTTCAAGTTTCATTTCAACATCTCCCCGTTTAGTTTCTTAAGCCTATATTGTCTCTTACAAAATTACAATGGAAAACACTTCAAATGATCTTCCCGAAGACTTCGTCTTTCAAAAAATCTAGCTGAACTCCCGACGAAACCTCTGATGCGTTTCAAGAGCGTCTCGAAAAACTGGTGGGCCGCATATCTGGCGATGAGTCCTTTATTGACGCTCACCGAATCTTTTATCAGACTAAAAACGGGCCAATCCTTATTGCCGTCGGTGAACGAGCGTTGGAAAAGTTTGTACTGATGCTGATGGTCAACGTGTTGGACATGTGTCCTTAAACAAGCCGTCTTTTCCCTAATTGTAAAAGATTTTGACCAAAGTCGTTGAATAAAAGATGTTACTTATTATGTTAATCTTATTATAGTTTCTGCTAGAGTAAAATAGAATGTTTGTTCCATAGTTCATAAAGGATGCAATTATGTTATTATTATCATAACCGTCTCAATGTGAGGAAGAATTAATAATCATAATAAATGAACTTAAAATGTCCGTGACCTGATTAACTGGGTGGGAGCCCATTAATCATATAAGGTCATTAATGTGACTAAGTGATAATCCTATTCTAGATTAAGTGTGTGTGATACACTCAATAGAAGTGCATTAAGTATGAAGCGGCTTCATACTGGACTGGACCTGAATTAAACTCCGGAAGTTTTTATATAAGACCGTCACTGACAACTTGGAGTTGAGTCACTAGTAGATGATCCAATGGATATTCGATCTAAGTCCTGAGTGACCTCGAGCCTGGACTGTTGACTTGATTGTTCTTTGATTTAACTGTTAAAGAACACATTTTACTGTCGTTCCCAATGCTGCTATTTCAGGAACATGATATATAGTCAACAGATAAGGGTAGATTGGTCATAGACACAAAGATCACATAGCTCTCTTCAGAGTCAAGATGATTCCCTTGATTTTTAGTAGTGAGAAGTGAGAGGTACCCGTGCGCAACATATGAATCGAAACCATAAGTGGGTTACTCATAATATTACTAACTGAGTTGAGGATGAAAATGCAATGAGAGGCGAAACGGTAAAAACTGCTTGCTCGTGTGTGGATCATCAAGTGAAAGATCAATAATCCGAATTTGATTGTATCAATGGACACCTTCCTATAAAGGGAATAATATATATTGTATCACTAAAGAGTGCAGCCTCGGGTTTATAGTAGAATAACACCGAGGTTTGACGAACCAGTAGCAGTTCGTTGGAGCTTCAGTGATACGGGTCCATGGTCCCCAGGATAGCTCCGGAACGGATGATACGTACGTGATTTAAACATACGATATGTTTTATCATTTGTCAGGATTCATAAAACTAGAGTCTGTGTCAGACTTTGGAAGTGTTATTTTTGACGTGGCAAAAGTACCAAAGTTTGGTGCTGGAATTTTAACTGATAAAAGAAAGTTGAATTTAGATTTTTCATCTACTGCAAAGTTGTTGGAAATTAAATTCTAAGAGACTTTTCTTTTGAAACCGAGTCGTCTCGAAGTACGTTTTGTGATTTAGAGAATTTCTAAGTTTATGATCGTTTTTGTAAATATGTGAAATTTAATCACATGTCACGAATTTAAATGGTGGTGTTGCACCGCGACATTTAATCTGTGATATTGAGATCAGAGGTTAATAATATAATTTAATTATTTGGATTTAATTATTAATATTCTTATTAATAATTAATTAATAATTAATAGATTTATGTTATTTAAATAAAAATATATATTTGGTATATATATGAATGTGTAGAAATAATGCGGCCCAAGTAAATGTGTAAGTTGGGCTTACACGAATTTGCTTGGATGATGAATTTCCAAATATTCGACATAAGTACCTATGTTTAGGTATTGATGGAAAGACTTGAAATTAATTTGGTTCATTAGATCGGTCAAGTTTGATCTTAACTGTTGGATCATGATAATTAATTTGGAAAGCTAAATTTGAAAAATGACTTAGTGACCAAGCATGAATTTCAAAATTGCTTAATTAATTATATCCATTGTATTAGTTTAAGATTTAATCTTAACCATTGGATTGGAAATTAATTAACATGTATATATGGAAATGGAAAATTCGAATTCTTTATAATGGAGATCGAATTTTTGCTTGGTGAACAAGTAATTAGGCTTGACTTTATGCTAAATCAATATGGTCCATAGATTGGTTATGGAATTAATTCCAACCATTGGATCAAGCTTATTGATTTCGAAATTTCCATATACATGCATAGGGAATTCGAATTCTCTTATATAAGGAAGTAATTGGATAATTGATTTATTCATGGTTTCCTTATTGGTTAAATCCCTAATTAATCTTAACCATTGGATCATTGATGATTCAATCTTGGCCATTGGTTTGGAGTGATTAATTATATTTGCCCATTATATAATTCGAAATTCATGCATGGAAGCTTCCCTTATTGGCTTCTCCATGAGCCTATAAATACAAGGCTCATTCTACACATTTCACACATCTTCCCTAGAGAAAGAATTCGATCTCTCTCTCTCTCTCTATAGAGTCAGCGAATTTCTTAGCCTCTGATCTTTCTTTTCTGGTTCGGTTTAGTGAGACGTTGTTCTCCGAAAGCTTTAAAAAACCATCAGTTAAAGCTTTTGCGACGGAGTCCTGCCGGCGAAGCCCACGCTTCGGTACGAGAAGTCCAGGAGAATATCCTGGAAGATCACGGGAGTTTCCCTCAGCATCGACAAAACCCTGCCTAATTCAGAACGCGCAGCCAGAATCGTCATCACCTGATGTACGGCCTTATGCATTGGGTCAATAAATGCAAACCTTTATTTACAGTTTATTTGTTTCCTATATACTAGATTATTAATAATGAATTTATGAAAAGTTAAATTAGTAATAATTTATCAGATCTTGATTTTGGTTATTATATGATGTTCAAATCGTTGTACGGGTAACAAGTTTTTCCGCTTTAAATATTTTTTAAATGTTACCCGGACGGATTGACAGCATAAATCGTGATAATATTATCGGGAAACGTAATGAACTTCCCAACAAAATGGTGAAGGGGTGTTGAGATATTACGTGGATTATCTCAACCCCGACAATCGAGTCCTTCAAATCGTGGGCTCCTCCAACGGCTTAGTCTGCCTGAGACTCGGATGGGCCGAGGTAACTCGACTCGTGGTTTGGAATCAAGTGACTCGGCAGGCTAGACATATTTCGATTCCACCACCATATTCACCCGAGTTTGAGCAACTCCACGTGGCGTTAGGTTTCCGACTCGATGTCATGACCAACAAATACAAGGTCGTCCGATTGTACCTCGGCAAGCCGGGTCATCCGTTCATATGCATGCAAGTGTTCGACAAAGGCCGGATCGCTTGGCGAAATGTTCCGGCGCCTTTAATGCTGCCAATATCATTGTCAGAGAAATAGTTACTGGACAATGGCATGGTTGACGGGGTTCTTCATTGCTCCTTTCTGAATCAATTTCAGCCCAAGGTGAAAAAAATTATTTCCGTTGACTTTAGAGACGAGGTGCTTCGCCTAGACGAGGCGCGGACGGAGTTTCTGAGGTTACCAGAGGATCTGGTGATTGTCAACTGGTGGCAGAATGAATGGGTGAAGAAACATGGGATATGCGTTCATCGTCCCGATGAGTACGTCGAGAGCATCGCTTTTTTTTTTTTATGTTTTATGCACATTTCTTTCTATTAGCTAGTTACGTAATAGTATTTTTCATGTTTTATGCACATTTCTTCCTATGCATATATGTAATTGCACCACCGATATGTAGGTTGTTTTGAATGAACAAGGCTTTTTTTTTATAATTTTTTTTCCGGTAATATATCGGAATTCGGTAATTTTGGCTTATTGTTTTAGAGTCTGAGACTTTGCGACTATCACCGATTTCGATCGTAAAACAAAGAGGTACGGTTGAAAATCATTTTTAGGGTTCCGTTTAAAAAAATTGCAAAATAAACAAACAAGTTTAACATAAGAGCAGCGGGCCGGTATTAATTATTAAATACATGCATACGTGCGTGTATCGAAGTTGTCGAAGCCGCGGCGCGTTATGAAGAAATTTTTTGGATTGCTTATATCACCTGGGCACATTTTAAATTAACCGTGGCTTATACAAAGTTCTAAAAGAAATCCGAGAGCAAGACTTGATCGCTTTGAATATGCCGAGGTGTATTTTCTAAAATGCCTCAGCTAGCATGTGTGCTTCGGCGTAATAATGGTACCGCGGCAACTTTGTCTAACCGAGTTACTATTTTACCCTTTGCTTCGCGGCGTATTTACCATTGGTCGCGGCGGTGATCATAAGTCCCTATTACTTGATGAACATAGCCACACCGCTGTAGTTACAGCCGTGGTTTCTTTAAAAATATATATTTTCAACATAATCGTTTTTCATTGATTTTTTGGATATATAAAAATTTAACACAAAATAATTATAACTCATGTTCTCAAAATACAAAAATCAATGTTTGATGCCCTAACCAAGGGCAAAAAAAAATCTCCAACCACGGGCACATATATGAAAGAAGTAGATAAGAAATATTGTTTTGAAAAAAAGAGCCTTAATATAAATAATAATATAATAAATTATAAATTATATATATATATGATCTTTTTACTCTTTCCTGTCTTCCTTCTCGCCACCCGTGCCATTGCCCTTGTTCACAACACTACTCCCTCTTCCATTCCCGCGATAGTCGAGGACCAATCTCCCTCCCGGTCTAATTTTTGTGTCATTTCCCTCGAGGCGGCAGCTGACGGACATGCAAAGTAGCGTGATCGATATCGGGTACGGCAACGGATGTCCCCCCCCGCGCATACGTGAGCATGGAATTGAAAATATATTGGCCGTTATCAATTTTTTTTCCTTTGATGACCAAATACAACATCAATACCATTGGTAGCGTGACGTCCTTGTAGTGAATCTTCGGAACCAGACACGAGCATGTAAGAAGTAAAAAAAAATCCCAGTGCTACCCGATTCAATTGACCTACGACGAGCATTTTTTTTCCTCTAAACATACACCAAACATTCCCCGAAGCTGTCAGTGTTCTCAAGATGGCTGCGTAATAAAAAACCGTGGCTGTAATCATTTTGTATGCGTCCTCAGTCTCGGTAATGTTGGTCGTGCCATAATAGTTATTGATGATTTCCGGAGAGAGCATCACCTTATTTTTTCGCACCATCACAAACCACTATGCAATGGTGTTAGGCAAGTTCGAATAGAACTTCTTAATCACGTTCAAGTTCCCATTTTCTTTCAGATGTGAAGCGAACGTCTTCCACCCGTGAGACTCGATTATATTCATGATCTGCTCAGCCTCAACGCAAACTGTAGGATCCAGAGGGAACACAAAACCTCGTTCGTCGCATACTCTCGCCTCGAGGTGCTCAAACCGTTCACTGGCCCAAATACTCGTGAATATATATATTTATCGTAAGCAGGGTCATTATTCGGCTCGTATCTTTGACGCTTTCTAGGAGCCATTGATATCTACAAATTAACATAATTAATAAGAGCCAATTAATAAAATTTATCGAACACATGGCATACACAATTTGAAACGCAAAAAATTGTTAAAATTTTGAATACCATAATAATAATAATAATAATAATAGTAATAATAATAATAATAATAATAATAATAATAATAATATCAAATCATAACAATGACTAACAATATGAATAAAAATCCAAACGAAATTTTCATTCAAAATTACAAAAATCTAAACCATTTTCATAAAACCTATAACCAAACTCAGACCTGTACACAGCGAAGGTGACGGCGCGAAGATGGCTACGACTGCGGCGCAACAACAATGGCGTACGAAACGGCAGTTAGTAAGATTCTTACGGTGGCTGTATAAAGTGAAAGAGAAGGATTAAAGAGGAGGACATTAGAACCGCGGCTTTAATCTAAAATGTGCCTCGGTACGGGATTCTCAATACGATTTGGGCATAAGATACGTTTTGGATTTGGGCATAAGACACCTCGGCATATTATAATCAAAAGTTGCAGTACACACCATTAGGTCAATAATTAAGCCGCAACCCTTTACATATAATGGCCGCGTCGGTTGTCCATGACAGCCTCGACTTCTCATAATTTTTAGGCGGTTTCAAACAACATCCTTAATATGTAGTTAATGTACTCTACGCCGCTGTTATTGAACTAAATTAACCGCGGTTTAATTAGCAAGATGTCAATAAAAAATCAACGTTTTGAAGACGTTGTGGAAAAGGAACACAACCGCGGCTTTTGTTGTTTGGGGCCGATGCATGTTTTCAGTGTCTTCGTTCAAGCACAATTTTTGAAAGCATGCCTCGGGGATGTCATAAAAGAAATAATCCACGGTTTTGTATAGCACAAGCCGTGGTTCCGGCAAACAACAAGGACGTTTCGTGAGGTGTTGTGAAAAGCGTGTGGTGTTATCAACTATTTGTACTAATGTCAGGGTATAACCATATCATGATGCACCCGAACGACGAGGAGAAAACAACCTTCATCAACAAAAGAGGGATCTACTGCTACATGGTATTGCCTTTTGGATTAAAGAATACAGGGGCTACCTACCAGCGGCTGGTGAACAAGATGTTCCACGAGCAGATTGGGAGGACGATGGATGTGTACATTGACGACATGTTGGTTAAATCCTTGAAGGAAGAAATGCATATTGCCCATCTACCAGAATGCTTCGAGGTTCTTAACAAACACAACATGAAGTTGAACCAAACCAAGTGTACCTTCGGAGTCTTGCAGGGAAATTCCTCGGGTATCTGGTAACGCAGCGAGGGATTGAGGCGAGTCCAGATCAGGTGGAGGCTATCAGGAATATGCCATTGTCGCACAATTAAAGGGAAGTGCAAAAGCTCATGGGAAGAATCGCAGCGCTCAACATGTTCATCTCAAGATCAGCGGACAAGAGTCTCCGTTTCTACCAGATGCTATGGAAGAACAACAGGTTCTAATGGACTGAGACGTGCGAGAAAGCTTTCCAGGAATTGAAGTCCTACTTGTCGACGCCACTAATAATGACCAAACTCGTCGCAGCAGAAGTTTTAAACTTGTATGTGGCGGTAACGGACGTGGCGGTTAGCGCAGTGTTAGTACGAGAGGTCAAGGGAAAGCAAAACCCGGTTTCATACATCAGCAGGAAGCTCATCGGAGCAGAAATAAGATACCTATAAATAAAAAAGCTGGTCCTCGCCATCATAGAAGCGGCGACAAAGCTGAGGCACCATTTCGAAAAGCACACCGTCGTAATCATAAAAGACAGAAATTAGGGCACACCTCTATAACCCTAATCAATCTGGACGCATGACGAAATGGTCAGTGCGCCTGGGGGAGTATGACATCGAGTACAGAGTCAGGACCAGGAAAATTTGGAGCTACCCCCTGACGAGGAAAATTTGGAATATGAAAATGGAGAATGGAAGCTGAAGGTCGACGGATCTTCAAACATGCAAGGAGCTGAAGCAGAAATTTGGTTTATGCATGGCGAAGGCGGCGGGAACAAAAAGGCTCTTCGCGTCCTCGGATTCCCAGTTAGTTGTAAACCAAATTAACGGGGAGGGCGAGAGACATGACGAGAGGATGAAGGCATACTTCAAGGCTGTGAAGAATCTGATCATGGAATTTAAAGAGTTCACACTCGGACAAATTTCATGAGGAGATAATTCACATGCGGACGCTCTAGCTAGCTTGGGATAATTTCACGATGATTTCGTCTACAACAAATTACCTTGTTACGACGAAATCTGTCTCTGTAGTTTAAATATTTGGGCCTCATCCGCCAAAGGCCCAACACCGACACAAGCCCAGTTGACCAAGTCAAAGGGAATAACATTTAGTTAAGCGACGAAGTTCCTCAGCGATGCGGAAGCGTGCCGCGATGACTCCCGTCGATGAAGCCTCATCGATGGAAATCATCGCCAACCAATAACAAGAGCGACGACCAAGTCAACGATGAGGCGCATCATCGTCGACGAGGTCTATAATTCAAATGGAAAAGACCCAAGGCTGATTGAAGCAATCAGCGTGGCACAAGCGATGCTCCAGCTAATTAACGACGACAGTTACGCCTACGATTACAGCCATGCAATTATGGCTATTAGGAGGGAAGCAAACGCAATTGTAACAACCTAATTATGAGGACTGAGTTGAATCTTTTAGCTGATTATAAATAGAGGACTAAGGCCCATGTACATAGGATCGCACATTTTTGCACTATCAATACACACGCGAAAAAGGTTTCTCATCATGGCCCAATCACTCGACAAACAACCCAACTCATTCTCTCAAAACACTCATCTCATTCAACGTGATCTAGTTTTAACGGAATGACCCGAGCTGTAAGGTAATCTAAACATGGAATTACACCAACCCTAACTCCATGACTGAAGAGGCCGATTTTCGACCTCAACAGTTACAATCCTATTTTTTCATAATTTTAATATTTTTTTCCCAAAATAGGCTCAAAAGGTAGCTAACGTATTAATTATTAAGGGTTAATCACGGTGAAAATACGTAAAGTTTAGTCAAAGAACCCCTCATGTGCTCAAAGTCTAAAAGTGGTGGTAAAAGTACTCAAAGTCACATTTGGGGCGTTGACCACTCCATTCTCGTAACACAGTTAACTTACTCGTTAACTCTGGCCACGTGGACAAACATGGGTTGGTGACATAGAAAGTTTTTGCCACGTGGACGAGCCCACATCATCCTCGTTTACGACAAAAAAACGAATTAAACCTCTAATTATGCTCGTCCACGTGACAAAAAATTGCTATGTCAGCAACCCACGTTTGTCCACGTGGCCAGAGTTAACGGGTAAGTTAACGGCGTTATGAGAATGGAGTGGTCAACGCCCTAAATGCGACTTTGGATACTTCTGCCACCACTTTTAAATTTTTGGTACACGAGAAGTTCTTTGACCAAACTTTAGGTATTTTTGCCGTCATTAACCCTAATTATTAATGAGTAAAAAAGTGGACATATATGTTACACTGAAAACATTTCAATTTAATGTATTGAGTGTATATTTATTTTAGGGTTAATGACAACGAAAATACCCAAAATTTGGTCAAAGAACCTCTCGTGTACCCAAAGTCTAAAGGTGGTAGTAAAAATACCCAAAGTCATATTTGAGGTGTTGATCACTCTATTCTTGTAACGCAATTAACTTATTTGTTAACTCTGACCACGTAGACAAATGTGGGTTGCTGACATAGCAACAATTTTTTGCCATAAAAATGAGCCCACAACAGTCTCGTTTACGACAAAACAACGAATTAAACCCTTAATTAGGCTCGTCCACGTGGCAAAAAATTGTCATGTCAGAAACTCACTTTAGTCCACGTGACCAGAGTTGACGGGTAAGTTAATTGCGTTACGAGAATGGAGTGGTCAACTCCCCAAATGCGACTTTGGGTACTTTTGCCACTACTTGTAAACTTTGGATATACGATGGGTTCTTTAACCAAACTTTGGGTATTTTTGCCGTCATTAACCCTTTATTGTTTAAGGTTCGATGACACCAAAAAACTGTAAAAGAATAAGAAATGGCCGTCCTTAAATTACAACATACAAATTAATAACAGCTACATTGGAATCTCAATCGAGCTATGCGCATACATTTAAACTCTGGGATAAAGACACAAATGAATCAGGGAAAAAATGTTCATTTTGACTGCATGTTTAAATATATTCGTGTTATTGGACTGAAAAATTGAAGAAAAAAAATATCAGTGTATCATTGAGTTATGTGTTCTCATTCTTCCCGATTTCTCATTCATTGACTCTCTGGTGTGACAGTGACCGTGATGGCGATGACAACAACCACTACTACAATTATTTTATTATACTATGGAGCTTCCACTACGCAAGACAAAAAGCGTCGTTGGAATCATATATTCGACGATGGAAATTATTATGCGTAGTCGGAGTAAAAAAAAATAGAATTCCGATGACGCAAATTTTTATGTGTCGTCGGAATCATATATTCGCCGCGGCAAAATAATATTAGCCGCGGCGAACAGTGTTCAACTACACACATATATGAGTTTCGTCTGGAAGGGTTGAAGAAAGCAAATATTCGCCGCGGCGAATTTATATTTGCCGCGGCGGGTAGTGTTCCAACTACGCATATATTAGTGTCGTCGGGATGGAAAACGACCTTCATGTCCAACGACACTTTTTAGTGTCGTTGGGATGACTCGCCGCGGCGAATTTAGTGTTGTTGGGATGACTCGCCGCGGCGAATTTAAGTTTGCCGCTCCGCCGCGATCTCTACCCATTCGCCGTCGCCCGCCGTCTTAAGGTTAGGCTTAAATCTTTGTGTTTTTGCTTGAATTTGTAAGATTTTTTTATTTTTAGGGTTGAACATCGATTTTGGGTTTTTTTTTTATGATTTTATGCGATTAGGTTTAGATTTTATGCGATTTTATGCGATTTTATGATTTTGAAATTGTGAATTTGATTAGGTTTTGAAATTGTGATTAGGTTTTGGAATTGTGAATTGTGGTTAGGTTTTGAAATTGTGATTAGGTTTTGGAATTGTGAATCGTGATTAGGTTTTGAAATTGTGAATTGTGATTAGGTTTAGGAATTGTGAATTGTGATTAGGTTTTGAAATTGTGAATTGATTTAGTTTAGGAATTGTGAATTACTTTTGTTTAGGAATTGTGATTAGGCCGATTTTTAATGCGAATATATTTTGGTTTTAAAATTTAGTTTATGTTTTGGTTTGAATTCCGTGGAATGAATATATGCTTTTTTTTTTCAGATTTCAATGGCGCCTAAAGTAAGACGGGGTGTTAGGAAAGAAACGGCGAAATGGGGAAAGCACTGGAACACTGATTTGCCCGCAAAGGTTCCTCCGCCTCCGCCGCCGCATATGATCTTAATGACGGAAGCGGCAAAGAACCGTTACGCTAAGATATGCATGCGGAAACTTTTCTCCGAGCGTGGTTTCACCGAATTACCGCTCGCTTCGAATGCGGTGAATGACCTCGTCAACGCCAATTATCAACGCCGGGGTTGGCTAAATTATATGCTCGAGCCAAAGAACACGGCGTACACAAGCATAGTCCTCGAATTCTATGCGGCCCTTCCTGACAATGTCAAGGACGGGTTCGTGATAGTTCAAAATGTGCGCGTTCCCATCAGTCCGGAGGTCATAAATGCCTACTATGGCACTCCGAATTATACCGTAGAGGAGGATGAGCACAACCATTACCCGGGTGCTGAGGTCGAGTTGGACAAGGCATTTTACGACAACATCGATGCAACGATTGCGCAACCTGGTGTGCAATGGCATTCAAGAGCTGGGGAATCACGCCTTGAGAAGAGCCAGTTGTCTAAGATCGGGAAAATTTGGATGTACTTCTTCGGTTACCATCTTTACCCGCATCTTCACTTCACGGAGCTTCAGTTCGATTTTCTGAAGCTTATCTACGCCGGCGCAAAAGGGTTGAACATCGATGTGGGTCGGGAGATCTTCCACCACATGAACCACGTCAACTCTGACCACAAGAAGAGCTCATTGGGATTCCCGTTCCTTATTTCGGGTTTTTGCATGAATGACGGGGTAAGTGTTATATAATACTAAACTATCATTTGATTAACTTGAATGTTGTTATTTTATTGATACTAAATTTTATTGAATTTGATTGTTTAGGTCGAGGCATATGATCGCGAAATCACGTTTCCCAAAGGAGGTACCTTTGATGAGGCTTGGATAAGGAGTCTGAAGCCATCGGTGCTTGAAGCGCCACCCCACCAGAGCAACAATTTACATATGATGACATTCCCATGAGGGCGTTTATGGCTCACAGTCAGCGGGAAATGTACAACTACATGTGCTACGGACGCAGCTACCGAATGGCTCACGATCCAAAATTTTCGCTGGCCAAATCTGTATCCAGCTCCGGTTTGGCCAGCGAGGTATCCCGACTATTATCCCTTTCCCGGTGACGCAAGCGGATCCGGCAATGCAGGCGGCCCCCACGAAGACGGAATGGACGAAGACGCATGAGGAACCGTTATTTTGTTGTTTTTTCTTTGAACAATTTACTATGATTAGTTTTTGTTGAATTCGGTTTTTATAATTTCTTTGAACAATTTACAATGTTTAATTATTTTGTTTATTAACTTAATTATTTAAGTGTATTTAAATTTTGAAGTAACAATTTAAAAAACAACTTAATTTCTGTCAAATACAACAATTTGAAAATGTGAATTAAAATCTGCCGCGGGCATTTATATATTTGCCGCGCCTATATTTTCAACGACACAAAAAAGTGTCGTCGTTAATCAAATTAGCCGCGGCAAACATATATTCGCCGCGACTAAACTATGCGATAATCAACCCGTAGCCTCTGTAATTTCTGAGCATTGTTTAGCCGCGGCGAACAGGAAGTTGCCGCGTCTAAATTGTGTTAGCCGCGGCAAGTATATTTTTGCCCCGGCTAAAACTGTGCGATAATCAACCCGTAGCCTCTGTAATTTCTGAGCATTGTTTAGCCGCGGCGAACTGGATGTTGCCGCAGCTAAATTGTGTTTGCCGCGGCAAAACTGTGCGAAAAACAATCTGTAGCCTCTGTAATTTCTGAGGATGTTTTAGCCGCGGCAAATTGCTATTCGCCGCGGCGAGTTGTACGACGACACTTTTTTGTGTCGTTGGAGAGCTTCTGCCGCGGCATCATTTAATTTTCTGCGGCCGATGTCGCAGATCTGAGATTTTATAACTCTTATTTAGGATTTCCTTTCACTTATTTCTCTATACACTCCACATACACAATCCATTTCACACTTAGTCAACTTAGGCGACTTGGTTGAAGGATCTCAGCTTTGTCTTCTCGGCTTGTCTACGGGAAAGAAAGGTATTATTTCTCAAAATTCCGGATCTTGTTAAATAGATTTGCATTATGGCTTCTAGAGAATGGATGAAGGAAAATAGATTGAGCGATGATTACCGAAGAGGTGTTCAAGAGTTTTTTTATCTTGTTAAATTTAAGTATAGAAGAGAAGAATTTATTCGGTGTCCATGTCTCATATGTGGAAATTTAGTTTCAAAATCTATGGAGGATGTCGAATCGCACTTATTTGCGTTTGGTATAATGAGTTCATATGATCATTGGTACTTTCACGGGGAAAAAATTCGTGGTAGAAGAGTCGATGATTATGTACAAGAACAAGACGTCGAAGAGGATGACGTGGATGGTTTGTTGAAATGCGCCGAAGACAATTTTGTGGGAAGACCGGAGTTATTTGAGTCGATGGTGGATGATTTAGAAGCTCCTTTGTTTGATGGGTGTAAGAGTTCGAAAGTAGGGTTTTTGGTGACGTTATTTCATTTAAAGGCGGCAGGAGGTTGGTCAAATACTAGCTTTACGCAATTGTTGGAAGCCCTTCGAGACGTGCTTCCAGAGGGAAATAGAGTGCCTTTATCCATGTATGATGCAAAAAAGACGTTGGGGTTGTTAGATCTGAAGTTCGATAAGCTTCATGCATGTCCAAAGGATTGCGTACTGTATAGGAATGAGTATGAATATTTAATGGAATGTCCGGTCTGCAGTGAGTCAATGTGGAAGATAGGGAAGAAGCCTCACGACGGTGTCAAAGGGGTTCTGCAAAAAGTATTATGGTACATTCCCCCATTGCCGCGCTTTAAACGCATGTTTAACAATCCTACTCATGCGAAGAACATGATTTGGCACTCAAAAAACCGCAGTAAAGATGGCGTTATAAGACACCCCGTTGATGCTGTACAGTGGAAATCTTTTGACGCCCATCATCCGGAATTGAGCGCAGATCACAGGAATTTGCGTCTCGGTTTGGCCACCGATGGGATGAATCCATTTGGGAACATGAGTAGTCGATATAGTGTTTGGCCGGTAATACTCATCAACTACAACCTCCCTCCGAAATTGTGTATGAAGCGGAAGTTTTTAATGTTGACGCTTTTAATTTCGGGACTGGGCCAACCGGGAAATGACATCAATGTTTACTTGGCACCATTGATCGATGATTTGAAGATTATATGGGAAGAGTTCAAGAAGAGTTCAAATTAAAAGCAATGTTAATGTGGACAATCAACGACTTCCCGGCGTACGGGAACTTGTCAGGTTACTCAGTTAAATGCAAAATTGGTTGTCCTGTTTGCATCAAAGATACATGTTCGACCCGATTGAAGCATGGGAAGAAGACAGTTTTTCTCGATCATAGGAGATTTTTACCGTTAAATCAGCCGTACAGGAAGAATGAGAAGAAGTTTAATGGACATCAAGAATTTCGAAGACCTCCAAGAATTTTGAACGGCGAAGCTGTCTATAAGTTGATTTGCGAAGAGACTTATCCAGTGCTTGGAAAAGAAAATTAAGCGGTAAGAAAAAGTCGTATGAAGATAAACCGTTCAAGAAAGTATGCACATTGAAAAAAATGTGTGTGAGGCGATTATCGGTACTTTGCTTGATGATCCAAATAAAACAAAAGACGGGAAGAAAGCTCGAGAAGATCTCGTTGAATTGGGTATAAGACCGGATTTGCATCCTGAGACTCAAGAAAAAAAAAAACATTTTTACCACCGGTTGTGCACACGTTATCTCGACCGGAACGAATGAAGTTTTGTGAATGGCTTGCGGCCATAAAAGTTCCCGAAGGTCATTCGTCAAACTACAAGAGGCTTGTATCTATGAAGGATTTGAGACTTATCGGAATGAAGACCCACGATTGTCATATGTTGCTTCAACAAATACTTCCTCTTGCATTGCGAGGTTTTTTGTGAAAGGAAGTTCGGTATGCCATTTCCAAGTTATGTGAGTTTGTCAACATAATCTGTGCCAAAACAGTTAAGACATTGGATCTCGACGAGATACAGGTGGACTTGGTTAAAACTCTATGCATGCTCGAGACGTTCTTTCCACCATCATTTTTCGACATCATGATACACTTAACTGTTCACTTAGTACGCGAAGTAAAGTTTTGTGGACCCATATTTTTATGATGGATGTATCCGATTGAGCGTTATATGAAAGTCTTGAAAGGGTACATGAAGAATTACAATCGGCCAGAAGGGAGCATTGTCGAATGTTATATGGCGGAGGAGTCGGTTGAATTTTGTGCTGAGTATTGCGTGAAAAATCCGCCGATTGGGGTGCCTAAACTCGCCGTTGCGGAATCAAAAGGCTTATCCTCAGGTAATAATTAATAATTTCATTATATAAAAAATATTGTTAAAATAATAACTGATCTTTGATGTTTTGATGCGCAGGTAATCCTTCAACTGTCAACCAAAAAGAATGGGAGCAAGCCGTTCTATATGTGTTGCACAATTCAACCGGTGTGGAGCCCTTTATTGATGTGCATATGAATGAGTTGAGGCGTATTTATCCGAAAAAGTAAAAAAATGTAAAATGGCTACAAGAAGAGCACAACTGTACGTTTCCAAAGTGGTTCGATGAACATTTATATCCAAGGAGAAAGCATTATGATGAGACAATATTGAAGATCTCCGGTGACCCTTCACAAGTAGTTACCCGGTTCACATCGTGGTACATTAACGGGTACACGTTTTACACAAGGGGAAGAGACGAAAAACACCCCGTACAAAACAACGAAGTTACGTTATTTGTGGAAGGAATGCATGTTGCGTCAGCCAAGGATAAGAATCCAGTACAAGCTATTATGAGCTACTACGGATATGTAGAAGATATTTGGGAGCTTGATTATTGTGGTTTGCGAGTTGGATTGTTTAAGTGCAAATAGGCCGACAACAACTACGTAAAAGTTGACGATGACGGAATTACAGTTGTTGACTTTAGACGAGTGGGCTACGCCAATGATTCATTTATAATAGCATCCCAAGTACCTCAAGTGTTTTATGTCTCCGACCCGATTGATCCAGAATTATCTCTTGTCGTGCATGTGAAGGCAAAAAACGTAGAAGAATATTCTAACGAAGAAGCCATAGACATAACCACCATCGGACCATTCTCGAAGAAGCTACCGAGCATTGAAGAGGTCGATAACTTAGATGATGATGATGTTTCTAAGTTGCGCGGTCTAGACATCCTGTCAACAGAAATTGAATGAAATATTCATTTATCAATATTAATAATAATTTTATATTTCATTCTACTTGTTTAATAATGTAGTTTTATGACTTTATTTATGGTTAAACATTTACTATTATTTCATAATATAAGTTACTGATGTTATTTAAATTAAATTGTCAAAAGCAAGTACTTACCGTTGATATTTTTTAATATTTTCAATGTGTAAAAGATTGAAAACAAAACAATTTTTTCAACATGCCGCGGCAACTTGAAAAGTTGCCGTGACTAACATTCCAACGACACTAAAAAGTGTCGTCGGATCAAATATTAGCCGCGGCTAATACATATATGCCGCGACAGACTTATAAATCTCTCTGAAAATTGTTTTTAGAATAGCGGCAAAAGTACCTATTTTCAATATAGTGGTGAATTTGAGATATATTTTTACATTTTTTGATGTATTTTATTATTGTAACATTATATATAATTAGTAAACACTAAGTTTGACATAGTTAGTTTTGTAATTTGACGTTTTCCCGAATTGTGACCTTATTGCAGCAAAAGTACATATTTTTTGGAAATTTGTTAAATTGGGTTTTTTTTTGTCCGATTTTTTATGTAATTTCATTTTGTAACTTAATGAAAAAGTTAAGAACCCTAGCTAACCCTAACCCTAACCCTAACCCTAACCCTAACCCTAAGCCCTAAACCCTTTTTGGCAAAATTTTACTTAGGAAATAATTTCATTATGTACTCTTGAATTAATTTTTATTTAAATAAAATTGGTTGTTTAAGAATATAATAAATTGGAAATAATTTCATTATGTACTCTTGAATTAATTTTTGTTTAAATAAAATTTGTTGTTTAAGAATGTAATAAATTGGTTAAACCCTAACCCTAACCCTAAACCCTAAAACCCTTTTTGGCAAAATTTTACTTGGGAAATAATTTCATTATGTACTCTTGAATTAATTTTTGTTTAAATAAAATTGGTTACTAAACCCTAAACCCTAAACCCTAAATTAGTTAAACCCTAACCCTAACCCTACTAACCCTAACCCTAACCCTAAGCCCTAAACCCTAAAACCCTTTTTTGCAAAATTTTACTTGGGAAATAATTTCATTATGTACTCTTGAATTAATTTTTGTTTAAATAAAATTGGTTGTTTTAAGAATTTAATAAATTGGTTAAACCCTAACCCTAACTCTAAGCCCTAAGTCCTAAACCCTAAACCCTAAGCAAACTTAACCCTAAATTAGTTAAACCCTAATCATTCGTGGTGTTCATTTACTAATTATAAATTATATAATATAATTTAAGTGTAATAATATAAACCAAGAGTAAAATAAGAGGTTTTTTTTTTTATTTTTTAAGTGAAAAATGGAAAAAAAAAATTCTTAATTAGCCGCGGCATTGTTATTTTAGCCGCGGCTAAATTTTCATCCAATTTAACAAAGGCTACGGGTATGTTTCTTCCAGAATTCGCCGCGGCACAAAATTATATATGCCGCGGCAAGTGTATTGTACGACGACACAAATAACTATCGTAGGTTATAGTCGCCGCGGCACACACTATTGTGCCGCGGCGAATCCTGCATCCAATTTTACAGAGGCTACGGGTTTATTTGTATCAGGATTAGCCACGACGAAATATGTTATGCCGCGGCATGTATTCTATACGACGACACTTATTTTTGTCGTCGGCTACATTAGACGCGGCACACAATAATGTGCCGCGGCTACTCCTGCATTCAATATTTTCTGTTGGCTACGGGTTTATTTTCGCCGCGGCATGTTTAAGTTCGCCGCGGCGAGTGTCGGGAATTTTGACGACACATCCAATTTTGTGTCGTCGAACCCCCAAATTTTTTATTTTTTTCCGCGCTTTTTCAGTTTCCCTCCCTTTTTTTCTATCTTTTCAGCTTTTTTCACTCTCTTTCTCTCATTCTCCCTTCTCTCTTTTCTTTCTTTCTCTCATTCTCCCTTCTCTACTTTTCTCTTTTTCACCTTGTCGCCGTCGCCGCCGCCGTGGAAGACAACACCGGCCATCAACAAGTCTACTCGCATTGATATTACATTGAACAAGGTTAGAATCTGAGCCCTAAATTGATATTACATTTCTAATGCATTTTTGTGTTAATGAATTTGTTGATGGTTTTTAATTTTTGTTGATTTGTGTTTTGGTTTGTTGGTGGGTTTATATTTTTCTAAATTTATTGATATATTTTTGTGGGTTCATGAACTTGTAGATGAATTTTCAAGTTGAATCACCCGAACGTGATATGTTGGATCGAGAAGAATCACACGAACGCGAAATCAAACCCGGTTAGTTTATTTTTATTTGCATCCGAAATTGTTGTATTGAACTAGTTTCTAAGATTGAGTTAATTATTTTATGGAGGTATAGACGAGAATGAATCAAAACCGAGAAGAAAACTAGAAGATCAAGGACAAAGAAAAGTGACTCTAATGAGAAGAATCAATGTATTGAAGCATAAGGGGAAAAAGTTCATGTTAAATTTGATGAAAAAGAACAACCGGAAGGACAAGAAGGTGATTTTTTAGGTAGTTGGATTGGTGTGTTAGCTAGGGAATTCGCTCCAATAACTGTAATCGATTGGAGAGATAAAATTTATGCTTAGGTGAAAGAACGGATATGGAATGAAGTCAAACAAGCATTTGATATTCTGGGATGGTTCAAAAGAAAATGTTTATCAAATGTCGCGACTTCGGCAAACAATTCCGGCATGATCTCTCTACCCTAATCAATAAACATCCCCAGGGTAAAAACATTTATGAGCGACCAGATATTGTTGAGAAGTTCTACACGAGCATCACGGCCGAAGTATGGAAGGAATTTGTGGAAATTAGATTAAGTGAAAAGTTTGGGGAACTTTCGAAGCAAAATAAAGCTTATAGAGATCAAGTTGAATACCTCTCGAGAACGGGCCGAAATGGATATCGGAAGATCGATCAACAACTAGTTAGGGTTCTAACTTTGTATTTTAATTTTATTTTATTTTATTGCCAAGAATCGAATAACATGTTTACTTTGTTTCGTAGCATGCCAAAAATAGAGAATGGGCCACCTTACCCACACTTTGGTGCGTCATGAGGAAGAACCCCGATGGTTCATTAAAGGACTCAACTTTGGATCCAATAATAGAGAAAATAGTAAGTACTTATATAATGTAGTGCAAATGTAAGTAGTATATTTGATTCTCTTATAATTGTTGTTTTTTGTAAGAACGAATATGCCACGCAAGAAGAAAATGGCGAGTTTGAACCCGATGAGGAAGTCGACGTATTTACAAGAGCGTTGGGAAAGAAAGATCATTCCGGACGAGTTTGGGGACAATCAAAATACGTCACAAAGAGAGCATATCACCGAGCATCCAACTCAACGCCGAATCGCGTCGTTAAAAGCCTCCAAGCGGAAATTGAAGAAATGAAAGCTAAAAGCGAGGCGAAAGATGTGGCTTTGGAAGAATGGAAGTAAGAAATGGAACTATTTGTCCAACAATCAATTGCTCGAAATTTTGAAGGGAGTAACGATGCATGCTCCCGTGGCGGCACTCCGATTAGTCAACCGCTCGCTCCGGTTAGTCTACCCGTCTCTACGGTTAGTTCGGAAAAAAAGACTAAGCCCGTATCGGTCGACAATGGAAAGTATTCGCGGAAGGGGCTCGAGGGATGTACGACCGGCGGCCTCTCATCCAAAGACGCCCATTTTGGGTGATGGTGGCGTCGAATGTCTTCTCTACTCGGACGCTTTTGAAGAATATGTCGCAAAGGGGAGGGCATATAAACGTTATATCCCGGGCGAGGAACCTTTTCTCAATAAAGAATGGGCGGGCGAATATACTCGGGTGTTAATTGAAGTGGTAAATGCAATGATGCCTAATGTTCCTCTCCCTATGGAAACGCAATGTATGGAATTTCTCGATTCCAAAGGTATTCCATCTCTCATACCCAAGCCAAAAGAGGTTGCCAAAAGTGCACAAGATCCAAAAAAGATTAAGATGTCTATCGTTGTCCCGGAATTGAGACCGTTGGCCGATTATGCCAACAATTATATGCTCGCATCAAATCAATTACTCGAAGTGAATCTTGATAAAAGTTTGGGTCAAGATTCAACTTATTTAACTTTCGATGATATGCGAGAATTTCTACTCTCCGAGGACTTGAATGTGAATTGGATAACGACTTGTCAAAGGTATGTTTTCTATTTTTACATATTTTTTTATTTCCTTATTTCTTAATGATTTTAAAATATGAATAATTTATTCTACTTTTCTTTATATTATATTTGTAGTTATTTGTTACAAACATACATGGAAAAAAGTGATGTGAGAGATTCGTACGGTTTCGTTCCTCCGTATAATGACATGAACTACAACTCTTACGCCGACGAAGATAAGAGGTCCAAAGAATTGGAAAATGATGTGGAGGTTTGCTTCAAGAATATAACAAAATGCAAGAAAGACAAATTGTGGTTGATGCCATACAATAGTCACCATCATTGGACTCTCCTCGTGTTGAACCCTTGGCACAATAGTGTGACCATATTTTATTCACTTAAAAATTCAAGAAGTTTGAATGCGCATTTATCCACGGTTTTTGATAAGTAAGTATTCTCGAATATAGAATTATCTTTTTATTATTGATGTATTTCAAATACAAGGTTTTGTATATTTAACGTTTACATTTTTTGTAGGCTCGGTGAAAAGTTCATATTACACCATACAACCAGCTTGAATATGCACTCGGTGGTCAAAGTGGCGATTTCAAAATCATGTCCGAAACAACCGGGAAATCACGAGTGTGGATACTTTGTCATGAAGTTCATGCACGACATCGTCATAAAGGGTATTGCGTTTGTTGATAAAAAAAATATTTATAGTTTAAAAGAGATAGATTCTCTTAGAGTTAGATTAGGTGCATATGTTCTTAAAAAATTTACAAAGTATGATGAAGAATAGAATATTATGTATATGGACGGTCTTACATTCTTTGGTATATAACGACGGTACTATTTGTAAGTATGAACGACACTTTTTGTAGGTACTAAAGATTATTCGTATAAATCGGTTAATTTTCGGATTTAAATATATATTATTTATTATTGACAGGTGATACCAAAGCATCCGGGCGATTTAAATCGCCCGGTTTTTTTAATTTTATATCGGCATATTCGACGACGGATGAAAAACCGTCGCGGAAAGCATTATATCAATGCAATCGGGCAAAAAAAAACCGAGGCAATATTAAAATTGCGCGTATTTATCCCAACGACACTAATAAGTGTCGTTGGAATGAATATTGGCCGTAGCAAATATAATTTTGCCGCGGCGAATATTTATCCCAACGACACTTATTAGTCTCGTTGGAATGAATATTTGCCGCGGCAAAATTTATATTTGCCGCGTCTAATATTCATTCCAACGACACTTATTAGTGTCGTTGGAGAAATATACGCCGCGGCAAAAATATATTCGCCGCGGCCTACAACATGTCCGAGGACATTTTCGAGTTTTGGAATCACCTCACACAACACTTATTATGTGTCGTCGGACTGTTCGCCGCGGCAAAGCTATTATTATGCCGCGGCGAATTTGGATTCCGACTACACTTTTTAAGTGTAGTCCAGTTCCACCTCCAACGACACTTAAATTAAGTGTCATCGGATATCATATGATGGAGGATCCGACGACACATAAAGAGTGTAATCGAAGAACTCCAACTACACTCTTTAAGTGTAGTCCAACCCCTTTTTTGTAGTAGTGAACTCCATCGGTGCGTGCACGACTCTCGCCTCCACTGTCACGATTTCTCCCTGTGTCGCCGCAAAATGAGCATCCACTCCGAGTCGTGTCACTCTCAGTTCTTCATACAATCGTGACTCGGCTTGTACCACTTTGCCTCGGCGCTTTTTGTGAGATTGAGGGGATAAGCAAGGTAGGTCGGCTGTTCATGTTTTGTTTTTAGCTCAAAGTTTGAGCGTGACCTTCGACTCAAAAAAATTTATGTTTTTGTTTCTTTTTGCCAGCATCGTACATGTATATATTTTTTTTATTGTTTTATATAAAATGTTGATCAGCTATATGCAAGTTATTTTTATCGTGTATAGAGTTATTTTTATGAGTGGCTGCATAGTATATGAATGATGGTCATCGTAATAATTTTTAAAATTTTCATAATAAACAAAAATTTGTTATTAGATGTATAAAAATAAATTTCATGATGTATACATCAGTTTGTTGTGCTTGATTTAATTGTTGTTTGATTTGATTTTTTTTAATAGTAGTTTATTTATATAAAAAAAAACTATTTGGTAAGCATTCAAACTGTTTATTTTGTTTGACTTTCATTTTAAGTTCTTTCATTTTGATCTTATACTATATCGATTAATTATCACTTATAGTTTTAGTTGCGTAGAGAATAATTGAGAACATGAGCTAAGGTATTCTTAATGTGCAAAAACGGTTTTAACTTAGAGTCGGATCCAAGGTTCGGGTCGCGTGTTAAACCCGCCGAACACCTGGATAATTGAATGCTGAGTCAACGTAGGTTGACTAATGATCGTCAAAGCTGGAGGCGAATCCGTCGTCTTGGATGAGTCTCCAGGCTGTCCTTGGCGATCTTCAGCGAACTTCCCTCGTGGGGGCGAAGTTCGTATCTTTACGAAGCTCCTCGTTGGGGCGAAGTCCTTGTCTTGGCGATATCCTCGTCTAGGCGAAGTCCGGTCTTGATGAAGCTCCGAGCTGATCTTGATGATTCTTCGTGATTTCCCTTCCTTGGAGAACTCCTTTTGCGAGGGAAGACCTGCAAAAAAGGGTAGATCGGGCCCGTGCCCCGTCACTTATGGATGGGCGAGGCTGCCTATGTATCTTAGTTTAAGAGAATCAGATCCCACGTAATTCAGGGTTAGTGATAAATGGCGGGTGACTAACGATGTGGTTTGACTCGTCGGAAGTGCCGATGTTGGCAGCGCGAGGGTGACACTTGGCCAGGTGGACGGGTATTACCTGCGTGAGATCTTCTTTGTCGACCTTGTCGGTGTTGGTGGGCTTGTTGTGGTGAGGGCGTTAACCTGACGAGGGACGCTCCTTCTTTGTCGACCTCATCGGGGTAGGCGAGGACGCCTTAACTTGACGAGGGATGCTCCTTGTCGACCTCGTCGGGGTAGGCGAGGGCGCCTTAGCCTGACGAGGGATGCTTCCTGTCGACTCGTCGAACAATTTCTCTTGTCGAGGCTGAAACTCTACTTCTAGAACGATCTCAGCTCTTATTCAAGTCCTTCCTCCTCTAGAAGTGGACGAATTTCTAGAGAGAGAAAGCTAGAGAGAGAAGCTCTGGAGAAAGCTGTGAGTGAGTGTGGAAATGAGGAGGGGAAGACTCCTATTTATAGGAAAACCAATTCCTTGAAATTGCACATCAGGGTGCCTGCGAATTTCTTCTTTCATAGAGGGTCTTGGCCGCGGCTCCTAGCCCTGTCGGAGGGCTCGTCGGTGCTTCTTGATTCGTCCTCGATGTCTTCTGGTTGTCTGCGAGTTCGTATGTTAAATCCGGGGAATCTGGAGGGTTTCCCGGGGACCTTCGTGAGCTCGGATCTCCTCATCGCGTGGAATAATTATAAGTTATTCCTCCGTCAAGCTATTGCAAGGGTGCTTGTCGGACCAAGGTCTTCGTCAGGCAACAGTGCCTCGTCGGGCCATGGCACCTTGTCAGGCAAGGTACCTCGTCAGGCTAGGGTCGTCGGGCTATGGTACCTCGTCGGGCAAAGTACCTCGTCAGGCCGGGTTTGTCGGGCCGTGGTAACTCATCGGGCAAGGTACCTCGTCAGGCCGGGTTCGTCGGGCCGTAGTACCTCATCGGGCAAGGCACCTCGTCAGTCCGGGTTCGTCGGGCCGTGGTACCTCGTCGGGCAAAGTACCTCGTCAGGCCGGGTTCGTCAGGCCATGGTACCTCGTCGGGCTAGTTACCTCGTCAGGCCGGGTTCGTCGGGCCATGGTACCTCGTCGGGCAAGGTACCTCTTCAGGCCGGGTTCATCGGGCCTTTCAAGGACGTCGTCTTCTTCTTCTTTTTGACTCCGGGCTTCGCCAATGTCTTGGTTCGTTGGCCCCTGGTCTTTGACTTCGCCGGTGGGCTTTGACTTTTATTGATGGGCTTTGAATTTTTGCCAAAAGGGGCCCAATTTTTATATGTTCCAAAACATGCATATAACAGGTATATATTCCGATTATGCTTGACGATTTGATGTCTTTACTTCCATTTATCATACATAATTCAATATTTTTTATGCAGATTGTCATGGTCAGGGTTCACCTCAAATTTTACGTGACAAATTTGTAAGAGACTCGAGTCCACCAATAATAAAATAAATAAATATATATATATATATATATATATAATATTGACACAGTGAGAACACTAGTACCTATAAGAGATTAAAAAAAACATTAGATTAAGAAGATCTCATATGTCTTGCAAACCTCTATATATAGTGTAATCATAAGATTTGAAAAAAAAAATATATAAATAATTATATTGAAGTCCAAATATTAATCGATCAAAAAATTATACAAACTAACACACTTAATAAACTAATCGATCAAGTCTAGCTATATTAAATTTTAAAAACATTTATGAAAACTTGATTAAATTAATCGAATAATTTTTATGCAGCAGACTTGCCGCTCCACGCGTGTGGAAGACTGGTACCCGGTAGCTCTCGATCAATTTAGTTCTTTTTCGGTTGAAAAATATTAGCAAATAAATTTTAGCTAATGACACTATCGGTCTCTACTTCAAAAATAGCACTATTTTATTCAATTATATCTTGAACTTTCTGTATCATGAATTCTATAACACAATTATATGAACGTTTATTTTCAAAAATGACATTTCTCCAATTTGTATAGGTATATATGTCGAAGCTTGAAGGAATAACATTCGAGTTTTTCCAAATCTTGTTCATATTGAGAATTCAATACAGTAAACTTTTTCATTAAATATCAAGTTCTCTTAGCAAAATTTCATGGTATTTATTTTCTGAAAATTCTTACAAGTCCTATTAGTACTCCAACGGAAAATATAAGGAATAAGATTTTTTATTTATGATCGAAATACAGAAATAAAATAATCAATTTATATATACTATTATATATAAATAATAAGTTTTTATTTTATCTTAATTTATATTTAATGTTATTAGTAATTTTTTCTTTACACATTCAAGAATATTTCTTATCAAATTTAAACAGATTTTTCTTTTATAATAATATTGATATTATTTTATGAATGAATAATTTTGATTTTAAAAAAATTATAACACATGTTTTATACATTATATTTAAACACTATATATTATATAAAACGATATTTCCACTAGTTTTTAGAAACAACAACATGTTGTCTCCAAAACTACTCTCTCACACGCGTCATTAGAGGCAACTCATTAAGGACAAAATTCCGTCCCTCTAACTATTAGAAACGATTTTGTGATTAATAGGGACAGAATTTATTGTCACTAAAACATTAAATTTTCTCATGCAGTGAATTGTTAACGGCTAACTGATTAACTAGATGTGAAAGACTATACTGGTGAGTTTGAGCATCTCATGTTAAAGTTCAACGTGATGGAGCCGAAGGAAACCACCACACGCTTTCCCCAACACCTCAACGAAACGTGCTTGTTGTTTACCAGAACCGCTGCTTGTGTTATAAAAAAACTTGGCGTATTTTCTTTTACCACGTCCCCAAGGCGTGATTTCAAAAATTGTACTTGAACGAAGATAATGAATCCATGCCTCGGCCCCTAAACAATAAAGCCGCGGCTGTATTCCTTTTCCACAACGTCTTCAAAACGTTGAATTTTCATTACCATCTTAATAATTACACCGCGGTTAATTTAGTTGAACCACCGTGGCACACACTACATACATAACATATTCAGGATGTAGTCTGAAACCGCCGAGAAATTAGGAGAAGCCGAGGCCTTCATGGACATATGACGCGGCCTTTATATGCAAAGAGTCGCGGCTTATTTTTAAGTAATTAAATTATTGACCTAAAGGTGTGTACCGCGGCTTTTGATTAACATATGCCGATGTATATATGCAGGTATCTAAGACATGTCTTATGCCCAAATCGTATTCGCCGGCATGGTTTTAGTTATGTATATTTGTTAGAGATTTCCGTACTGAGGCGTGTTTGAGGTAAAAGCCGCGGTTCTAATGTCCTCCTCTTTAATCTCTCTCTTTCACTTTATACAGCCATCGTAAGAATCCTACTAACCGACATTTCACACGCCGTTATCCTTCTCTAAATTCTTCTCGCTGTTGCCGTCGCAGTCGCCGCCGTCATCGCGCCGTCACCTTCGCCGTCTACAAGTGTGAGTTAGGTTAAAGGTTTTATGAAAATGGTTTAGATTTTTATAATTTTGAATGAAAATTTCGTTTGGATTTTTATTCATATTGTTAGTCGTTGTTAGGATTTGATATTATTATTATTATTATTATTATTATAGCAATTGCGTTATTCAAAATTTTAACAATTTTGTACGTTTCAAATTGTGTATGCAAAATGTTCGATAAATTTTATTTTCATATTTATTAATTGGTTCTTATTAATTCTGTTAATTTGTAGATATCAATGGCTCCTAGAAAGTGCTGAGATCGGAGCCGAATAATGACCCTGCTTACGATAAAAATATATTCACGAGTATTTGGGAGTGAACGGTTTGAGCAACTCGGGGCAAGAAAATGCGACAAACGAGGTTTTGTGTTCCCACTGGATCGTACAGTTTGTGTTGAGGCTGAGCAGATCACGAATATAATCAAGTCTCAAGGGTGGAAGACGTTCGCTTCACATCCGAAAGAAAATGGGAACTTGAACATGATTAAGGAGTTCTACTCGAATTTTCCCGACACCATAGCGGAGGGGTTTGTGATGGTGCAAAAGAAGAAGGTGATGCTCTCTCCGGAAATCATCAATAACTATTATGGCACGGCCAACATTACCGAAACCGATGACATATACAAAACGATTACAACCACCGTTTTTTATTACGCATACATCTTGAGAACACTGACAGATCTAGGGAATGTTTGGCATATGTTTAGAGGAGAAAAATGGCTCGTCGTAGGTCAATTGAATCGGGTAGCACGGGGCTTTTTTTACTTCCTACACGCTCGTTTGGTTCCGAATATTCACTAGAAGGAGGTCACGCAACCAATGGTATTGATGTTCTATTTGGTCATCAAAGCAAAAACAAAAATTGATATATGTATTTTCCATCCCATGCTCACGTATGTGGGGGGGGGGGGGGGAACATCCGTTGCCGTACCCGATATTGATCACACAGATTTGCATGTCCACCGGCTGCCGCCTCAAGGGAAATAACACAAAAATCAGACCGGGAGGGAGATTTACGTCCTCAACTATCGCGGGAATGGAAGTGGGCGTAATGTTGTGAACAAGGGCAATGGCACGGGTGGCGAGAAGGAAGACAGGAAAGAGTAGAAAGATCATGTTAGGCATATTGCCCTTAAACAATGTTTTATTTACCCATTGTAAAAGTTTATGACATCACTCTTAATAAAGAAGGCTTATTACGATAAATTTTTTTTATAGTTCTTTATGTATAATTGAATGTTTATCCATAGTTCTTAATGGAATGCAATTGTAATCTATCAATCACACAAGAGTCAATGTGAGGAAGAATTGATAGATGCAATAAATGAACTTAAATGTATATGTGACTTAATTAAGAGGGTGGGAGCTTCTTAATTGATAAAGTCATTAATACGACTAAATGGAGAAAATCCTATTCTGGATAGATATGTGTGTCATACCCATTAAGTGTATTAAGTACGAAGTGTCTTTGTACTGGATAGGACTTCACTAAGTTCTGAAAGTTGCTCAACTAAGACCGTCACTGACAACTTTGAACTAAGTCGTAAAAGATGATAAAATGGTAATTAATCTAAATCCTGAAGTGATCTTGAATCCTGACTGTTAGCTTGATTGTTCTTTGATTTGCTAGTTAAGGAACACAACATAACGCTGTTCCCAAAGCCGCTATATTGGGAACATGATAGTCGACAGGGAAGGGTAGCAAGATCACAGATATGGATATCACATAGCTTTTTACTAAGTCAAGATGATTCCCAGAATTTTCGGTCGTGAGAAGTAGTACGGGACTCATGCGCAGCTTACGTCTCGAAATCGTAAGTGAGTTGTCTACAATACCACCGATGGAATTCAGGAAGAAAAGCACTAAGAGGCTAAACGGTAAAACGCCTGCTCAAGTGTGAATCATTAAGTGAAAGATTAATCACTGGAGTTTGATTATATCACTGGACACCTTAAGATATAAGGAATATATTATTCACATCACTAAAGAGTACAGCTTCAGGTTTTTAGTGGAGTAACACCGGAGTTAACAGATTAATCCGTTGGAAGTTAAGTGATGTGGGTCCATGGTCCCCAGGATAGCTCTGTAAAGGACCAATCGTACAATAAGGATATTTGTTATTCTAATTTATGATAGAACAATTGAAACTGAAGCTTGTGTCAAGTTTTGGAAAGTTTCAAAAAGTTGCGGCAAAAGTACCTAAAGTTTTGCCCGAAAAATAGCTGATCGGAAAAAGTAAAAAATGGAATAAATTGTCAACATCAATGTTGTAGTAAATTTAATTCTAAGAGTTTTTTCTTGTATGATTTTATGTGTAAACGCTACGGAGAAAAAGATATGAATTATATATCACAACAAGAGGTTATGTTAATTCATGAGAATTACTTAAAGATAAAATTAATGGGCTAGGTACATTGGGTTTAATCTTAGCTTATTATTAGAGAGGAAATTCGACCAAGCCTTGGTGGATAAGCCCACTAGGTATTTTCCTTATCATATTTTAATAAAAGATTAATTATGTTAATTATCATGATAAACATATAAGGTAAGATTTTGAATCATGGAAATTGCCAAGCTTGGTTACCAAGCATGAGTTGGCGATTTTGAGCATGAGTAGAAATCAAAATTTATGTGTTATGATAATTTGTGATACTAATTAATTATATAAAAATATGGTATTAATCTAAATTAAATAAGTAAGAATCATATCATGAATATTAATTATGCATGAATCATAAGAACTTGATTTGCAAGTTTTAAATAAAGATTTATAATGCATGAGAATTAATATTGATTGATTCATGACATTATTTAATTGATAGGTTATTTACAAATAAGGAAAAGATTGATAAATCATGTGTCACCTAATTTGATTTGATTGAAATTAATTTTTGATTAAAAATAATGTTAGAAATCGACAACACCTATTCATGGAATGGGATTGGATTTCTTGGTATTTATTTTAATTAAAGATAATGTATTCCCTTGATTAAAATATGATGAAATCGATTTTTACCTAATAAGGTAGGTATTTGATTTTCATGATACATATTTAAATCATATGAAATTAAATCTTAGGTATTTTACTCATCATATTTTCGATACCTATAGAAAATGGGAAGGTTGGAAATTGATTTGTAATTGACACTAATTAAGGTTGATTGATTTATCTAAAATTGGAAGTTATGTGTGCATGCCTTTTACTATAAATACAAGGCTTAAGCATCACATTTCAACAACACTCTAATATGCAAAACTCGAGTTCTCTCTCTAAGAATCTCTCGAAATTCTCTCTCTCTCTCTAGAAATCGGCTAGGCTAGAAGCAACGAAGTTCCGTCAAACGAAGCCCACGCTTTGTGTACGAGGAAGTTCAAGAGAATATCCCGGGGCTTTCGGAGTTTCCTTGTCGTTTTAGAAGTCGTGCGGAAGCTCTGCTCAACCTCCCTAGGCACATTCTCAAAGGCCGGCGGAAGCTCTGCCCAAATTCAGAAAGCGCAGTGGAAGTCATCGTGAGAATAGGTACGGCCTTATGCATTGGCTAAATAAATGCCAAACCATTTTATTGCTTTATTTATTTCCTTGACTAGAATTAATAATTACGTGTTTGAATAAATAACTAATTACTTAACCGATCGAATCTCCGTTATTTTGGTGCTCGGTTCTAGAAAAATGAAGTAATTTCGGAAAGTGTAAAATGGGCCTTTCCGTGTAAAACAAATTTTTAAAGGTTACCCCGATGTATCGAGGGCCCATCCCGAGATATGACGGAGGGGACATTAATATTTTCCCCAACAAATCATAGTTTATAATTTATTATATTATTATTTATATTGAGGCTCTTTTTTTTCAAAACAATATTTGAATTATAATATGTTTCATATACGTTCCCGTGGATGGAGATTTTTTTTTTGTTTTTTTCCCGTGGCTAGGGCATCAAAACATTGATTTTTGTATTTTGAAAACATGATTTATAATTATTTTGTGTTAAATTTATATATATCCAAAAAATCAATGAAAAACGACTTTTAAAAAATATATATTCTTAAATAAATCACGGCTATAACTACAGCGGCGCGGCTGTGTTCATCCAGTATCAGGGACTTATGATCACCGCCGCGGCCTATGGTAAATACGCTGCAAAAAAAGGTAAGATAGTAACTTGGTTAGACAGAGTTGCCGCGGCATAGTTACTAAGCTGAAGCGCACACACGCTAGCCGAGGCATTAAGAAAATACACCTAGGCATATTCAAAGCGATCAAGTCTTGCTCTCGGGTTTCTTTTAGCACTTTGTTTAAGCCGCGGTTAATTTAAACTGTGCTTAGGTGATATAAGGAAACCAGCAGTTTTCTTCAAAATGCGCCGCGGCTTTTACAACTTTGATACACACACTTAGGCGTGTATTTAATAATAAATACCCGCTGCTCTTATGTTAAACTTGTTTGTTTATTTTGCAATTTTCAACCGTACTTCTTTGTTTTACGATCGAAATCGGTGATAATCGCAAAGTCTCGGACTCGAAACATCAAGCCAAAATTACAAAATTCCGATATACTACTAGAAAAATTATAAAAAAAAGCCTTGTTCATTCAAAACAACCTACATATCGGTGATGCAATTACATATATACATAAGAAGAAATTTGCATAAAATATGAAAAATACTGTTACGTAACTAGCTAACAGAATGAAAGAGAAAAAAACATCAAAACAAAGAAGCGATACTCTCGATGTACTCATTGGGACGACGAACGCATATCCCGTGTTGCTCCACCCATTAATTCTTCCACATGTTGACAAATCACCGGATCATGAGGTAACCTCGGAAACTCCGTCGGTGCCTCGTCAAGGCGAAGCACCTCACCTCGCAAGTCAACGGAAAAAAAAAATTCACTTTAGGCTGTAATTGAATAAAAAAGGAGCAATGAAGAACCCCGTCAACCATGCCCTTGTCTGGTAACCATTTCTCTAACAGTGACATTGGCAACCTGAAGGGCGCCGGAACATTTTGCCATGCGATCCCGCCTTTGTTGAACACTTGCATGCATATGAACGGATGACCCGGCTTGTCGAGGCACAAGCAGACAACCTTGTATTCGTTGGTCGTGACGTTGAGTCGGATACCTAACGCCGCGTGGAGTTTCTCAAACTCGGGTGAATACGGTGGTGGAATCGGGAGATGTCTAGCTTGCCGAGTCACCGGATTCCAATCCACGAGTCACGTTACCTCGTCTCACTCGAGTCTCAGGCAGACCAAGCCATTGGAGGAGCCCTCGATTTGCAAGACTCAGTTATCGGGGTTGAGATAATCCATGTCATATTTCCACAGCCTATCGTCGTTGATCAACAACATCAGTACAAACTTTTCCGACGCCTGTTCACCGACGCCAATCAGGATTGACCCGTTTTTGGCCTGATGACAGATTCGGTGAGCGTCGATAAATGACTTATCGCCAGACAATGCTCTTGAGACGCCTCAGAGGTTTCGCCGGTAGTTCCGCTAGGATTTTGTGAAATACGAGGTCTTCGGGAAGATCCTCCAAAAAAATTTCCATTGTAATTTTGTAAGAGAGAATAGAGGCTTAAGACACTAAACGGGAAGATGGTAAATGAATATTGAAGAAACTGTCACTCGTCATGAACTCGGTAGCTTAAGAGACATTTGGAATTTCGAGCCGTGGTTCATATTCAAAACAGCCGCGGCATAAACCCAAGCAGTTCGTGGGGTTTCAGTTTCTATGCATGTATGGGACACGTGTCAGTACGTGATTGGGTTTCGCATGTTTTGCAACTACCACACTCCATCATGTCTCCACTGATGTGATAAGTGTGGTGGCTATGTTGTCAACGTTTCACTATTTCCCGTATATAATCCCATCATTATAGCCTAACCATCATTAATGGGTTTTTTTAATCCCATTTAATTTTTCTAGAGGCATCATTGGTTGCTAACGCATCGCCCTGTGGGTGTAGAGTTTAGATTTTGAAGATCGCGGTTGCAGAGTTGAGAAGATCATGGTTTTCACTTTTAACCCATGTTACGTAGCTGCGGCTTACGTGGGTAGACTTGTTTGCCGGGGCATATTGAAACAACACCGCGGTATATTTTAATCGATCAAATCTTGCCCTAGCTTTCCACTTTATTTACGCCACAGTGTGTTTAAAATGTGCCGAGGTGAAACCTTCAAAACCAGCAGTTTTTCACACCAAGTCTCGGCCTCGTCCACGTATTTTTATTCTTTATACATGAGCAGCTCCGGTGTGAAACGTGTTAGTTTTTTTTGCAATTACCGGAAAAAAGGCCTTGTTAATTCAAAACTACCGACATCGGTGGTGCAATTACACATAAACATAGGAATAAATATGCATGAAACATGTAAATGCTAGTAAGTATCTAGCTGAGAGAAAGAAAAAGAAAAAAATGTAAACGCACAGAAGCAATGCTCTCGACGTACTTATGGGCACTATGAACGCATATCCCGTGTCGCTCTGCCCATTCATGGTGCCAACTGCAGACAATCTCCGGGTCCCGTGCTACCCTCGGAATGTCTGTTCGCACCGTGTCAAGGCGAAGCACCTCATCCCGCAAGTCGACGGAAATAAATATTTCCTTCGCAGGCTCCATTTGATCAATCTTAAAATTGCAATGTAGAACCGCGTTAACCATGCCAGTGTCCGATGGCCAATTCACGTCGAGTGAACCTTGCACTCTCAAAGGTGGTGAAACATTTCGTCAGGCGATCCCACCATTGTCGAACACTTGCATACATACGAACGGATGACCCAGCTTGCCGAGGCACAAGCGGACGACCTAGTATTCGTTGCTCGTGACGTCGAGTCAAAAACCTAACACCGCGTGGACTTTCCAAAACTCGGGTGAATACGTTGGTGGAATCACAAGGATCCCCATCTCCCGAGTCGCCGGATTAAAAACCACGACTCGTGTCACATCCGTCACTTCCGGATTGAAGCCGATTCTCAGGAAAACCAATCTGTTGGAAGAGCCAACCATATGGTGGACTTGGTGCTTGGGGTTAGGATGTGACATGAGTACAAACGATTTCGGCCCCAGTGTACCGAGCGTAATCAGGATTGGGCCGTTTTTGGCCTGATAATAAATTTGGTGAGCATCGATAAACGACTGATCATCGCCACATATGCGAGCCCACCAGGTTTTGGAGACGCTCTTGAATCGCATCAGAGGCTTCGTCGGGAGTTTTGCTAGGATTTTGGAGAAGACGATATCTTCGGGAAGATTATCCGATGTGGTTTCCATTACAATTTTTTAAGAGAAGAGAAAGAAGCTGAAGAAACAAACAGGAATTTGAAATTCTAAGGGAAACTGCTCTCTCATTATGGAATTGGAAACAACGTTCGCAGTTTAACACTACGTCCATTATAAACAAACCCCATGGCTATATTGCGTAAGATCGTCAATTTTTCACATAGAGCCGCGGTATATATTGACATATACCGCGGCATTTGTTAAACGTGTTTGTTAAATTAATTTTTTTTTAAAAGGAACCCTAAATAAAATTTTCAACCGTCGTTCCTTTCGTTGCCGTTCCTCTGACCGTCGCGATTGTCGTTCCACTCTCATTGTCACCATAGTCGTCCCCATCGTCATTCCCGTCACCCTCACCTAAGTAGGTGTTATTCATTGTTTTTGTAGGTGCTATATGAAAAAACGAAATATATATTTTTGTAATTTTGGTTAAAACTTCGATTTGTTTAGGCGCATAGGTGTTTTAATCGAGGTTAATAGCATGTTTGAGTATCGTAAGTTAAAGAAATTTTTATTTTTAGTTGGTGTATGCCAATTGTTCGATGAAATGAATATGTGCTTATTTGTTAATTTTTTCTACAGACAACATGTTTATGGAAACATGTTTGATTATCGTTGGTTGTTTAAGCCAATTCGATCGAGTTGGGAAATGCATTGCATGGAGGAGATATTTAACATGGGAATGGAACGTTCGAAAGATGTGATCAATCGCATTCTCCACTTGACATGTGAGGGATCACTGACCATGCACCGACCCGAGGTGCTTTCATTTGATGAAGATAGAGTCGGAGCCTCGCCATGGAGTGCGGACCACATGGCTGCGGGGGCAGTACTACCCCTGCATCCATACTTTGAACAATTTTTCCAGGCGGTCGATCTAGAGCTCTACCAACTAGGGCCGGAGTCTTACAGAATTTTTTAGGGGTTAGCCATCATCTCTTTCCGTTTCCGGGACCGGATTCCAACTCCCCGCAAAATTTTGAAGGTCTACGGCCTAGTGAAGATGAAATTCCAATTCTATGCTCTTGACTCATTCGATGACGAACCTCTCTATGTAGACTGCACGAAAGGAGTAAGCCGATGCCAACAATATGAGCACTACTTCTTCACCACAGGGGTCAGGCTGCTCGGAGCTACTAAAGAACCTCCAACCTGGGCAATGCTTGACCGGCCCGACAAGCCCAAGAGGTACCCGAGGTGGATGGATATTACCGCCTTTTTCATGGGGCTGAGTGAGCTTATGAACGAGGAGTCTCTGCGCGAGTGCGGCTTGTTAACGGGTGAGCAAAGAATTAGGAATTTTCCCAACGAGTAATTATATGAAGATATCAAGTACTTCTGGGTGGAGGATGACACATGGAAGTATTTCCACGGGCAGCTGTGTTGTGTCATAGAAGCGCCTAAAGGGCACATAGGACTACGGGGAGTTATGAAAATTGTGGAATAAGAGGAGCCTGCTGACAGCAAAGCTTGGGACACCATGAAAATTTGGAAGAATTTCCTCGAGCATACGTGTTTCTGGAATGACAGGGCTACTTGTCCTCAACATAACGAACAGTGCTACAACCTCTCTTTTCCTACTAATGGCAGCTACAGTTGGAAGAAATATTATTAGTTATTAGTTATTAGTTATTACCTTTTTAATTAAGTACTATGAAAACCATATTATGTTGTTTTTATCATATTGTGTCCGGCTTTTTGTGTTATTAACCATATTAATTATATTAAATGAACCATATTATGTTTGTTCTTATATATGTAAAACCGCGGCTTGTTGTTGGTTGTTATGAATTAACAACGCTTTTTTTCCCGGTAATTGCAAAATAAACTCTCACGTTCAAAAGTTCAGTTTGAAGCACTTGCGCCTGACATTTGTTTCATTATATATCCATCCCATACTTTAATTTCAACCACTGAATCCTCCTCCTCATATCTGAGCAAAATAGAACAAAAATCAAGCCCCCAAATTTTGCGAAAATAAAATTTTACAAAAAACTCGATATTTGGAGTCAACGCCGCGACTTTATGTACCAATAACCATGATATTTGATTTGGCCGGGTTATGGTGTTTCTTCATATGTGTCGGCCGCGGTACATCTTACCAAGCTGCGGTTCACTGGCAAACCAAGCATCTTATAACCACGGCTTTGTGTTTACGGTTTAAGGTTTAGGGTTTAAGGGTTTAGTGAGTTATATCAGTCGCGGTTATTCTAATTATAAGCTGGTACAATATATATTATTGTTGGCAATTTGTGCTTCGATCGTTTAGAGTCCGTACGCAAAGTATTTAAACCAATTTTAACTTATTTTATATATATATATATATATATATATATATATATATATATATAGTACCAGCAATTTATTTACTGTTAGAAAACAGACACTGATTACTTATTATATATAACCAACTATTATTATCGTGTCTAGTTAATATATTGAGTCTATGTAGCGCTAATCCAACTTCTTAACCCTAAACAGTCAAGTAATCATGTTCAATAATAATGATAATAAATCTACACCATAATTTTATTTATAATTAATATTTACTTAGCAATGTTATATACTATTTCTAAATCTTATTTATCTATAGTCGATATTATATCTAGCTATATATATAGTCCAACTTCTAATTAAACCCTTATAAATAGTCAAATGTTCAATAATGATAAAATTAAAACAACTTTTATTATTTATAATTAATATTTACTTAACTATATATATACTATTTAATATTTCTAAAACTTATCGTTAATATTAATTATTTTTCACGCCTTTGCGGTGAAATTTGTGACACGGCGGCTTGGTATTTTTCTTCCTCTACAAGTTTCTAACTCTAATAAGCCGCGGCCGAGTTATAATATCGCCGCCAGTTTTTGCGGATCCACGTCAGATAAGCCGAGGTATTTTTTATGTACGGTTGCGGCTCGGTGAGCTTAACAGCATTTATTTCACTTTTCCCTTCTTTTCCTTCATTTGTTTTTTCCCTCTCTCTCTACTGTTGGCCACCTTCAACAGCCACCATCGCCACCGCAGAGGGTGGCCGACGCCATATCCGGCATCGAAAAGTCCCCCCCCCCCCCCCCCCCCCCCCCCCGTTCTCTCTCTCTCTCTCTCTCTCTCTCTCCGGCCCTCCATCCCTCCCTATAGCACGTTCTAACCGCCGTCTACTGCTACCATCACCGTGGTTAGGCAAGGATTGAGAATAAATTTTAGGGTTTGAATGTGTCAATCAAGTTTTCTTTTTTCTTTTTGATGCCTTTTAGGCTTACTATACTAGGAATGTTGATTACTTTTGGTTTGGTGAATAAAGTTTTTTTTTTTTTGAGGTTTCATTTATTGGGAATGTTATTTTAAGTTTTATGAAGTTGATAATGAGATTAATTAATTAGTTTTGTTTATTGGGAATGTTAATTAATTAGTTTCATTTATTGGAAATTAATTAATTATTTTAAATTTTGTGAAGTTGATAATGAGATTTATTGTTTATTGGGAATATTATAAGGTTTCATTCATTGAGAATGTTATTTTAAGTTTTGTAAATTATTTTAATTTAACTTGTGTGAAGTTGATAATGGGAATGTTATTAGTTATAAATATTTATTATGAATTATGATATGGTCTTAGGTACCACGATATCAATATGTCGCAAGATTATGATGATGAGTACGTAGAAGAGTACATAGCGTCGCAACAACGACCAAGTCTATCGGCAAACCGTGACAATCCGATGACCTCAAAGAGTGCCGGTGCGTTAATTAAATTGTTATATGATATTAATTATGTTTAGAATTTGTTTCATTAAATATTATGTATGCATGGTTGTTAAAAAATTTTGAGCGTCGCAACCACGACAAAGTCTATTGCCACAGCGCGACAATCAGACGATCTCAAAGAGTGTCGGTGCGTTAATTAAATTTTTATATGATATTAATTATTTTTGAAATTGGTTGAATTAATATTATGTATGCATGGTTGTTAAATAATTAGAAGCGTTGCAATCATGACAAAGTCTATCACCACCGCGCGACAATGCGAGGACCTCAAAGAGTGACGGTGCGTTAATTAAATTTTTATATGATATTAATTATGTTTAAAATTTGTTGAATTAATATTATGTATGCATGGTCGTTAAATAATTAGGAGCGTCAAACACACGACAAAGTCTATCGCCACCGCGCGACAATGCGAGGACCTCAAAGAGTGACGGTGCGTTAATTAAATTGTTATATGATATTAATTATGTTTAAAATTTGTTTCATTAATATTAAGTATGCATGGTGGTTAAATAACACTATTATTATTATTATTATATATATAGGTATTGACTTATTGCTTAAGAAACATGTACCTCGAAGAAAACTTGTAGTCGCAAATAATAATGGAAAAAGAAAAACCACGAATATGTTGAGAGTTAATAAAGTAAGAGATAAAGGAAGAAAAAAAATACCGGTGAAATTTGATGCAAAGTGTCAACCAAGGGTAAAGGTGGGCAGCACGCTAATGAGCTATATTGGCGTGCTTGCTCGGGATTTGATTCTGATTTCCGGGCCGAAATGGAGAAATAAGGTACACGGCCCTGTGAAAAAAACGAATATGAGATGAAGTAATACAAGGATTTGAAGTTCGATATGGATTCAAAAAAGCTTGTCTTAATAGTGCCGGTGATTCGGCAAAGGGTTTTCGGCACGATTTAAATGCATTATGCGTCCAACCCAATATCAATGATGAAGACATCCTCGAGCGGCCTGAGGTTGTTAAGGTGTATTACTCGAGCATCACCGATGTACATTGGAAGGATTTCATCCACAAAATACAAAGTGATGAGTTCAAAGAAATCTCCAAACGCAACAAAAAATCGCGAGCACAAGTCGAATACCCATCTAAAGGAGGTCGAGCCGGATACCGAGCACTCGATCAAAAACATGTAAGTCATCAAAAATAATGTTACTCATCATAAATTTATATTTTAATTTTGTAAAAGATTTTTCACTTGTCTTTTATTAGTTTGACGAAACTGGAGAATGGGCTTCTCGGTCTGAGCTATGGGTGGAGATGAGAAAAACCAAAGACGGGGAACTAAAGCATTCTAGTTTAGAACCTGTCGTGCAAAAAATCGTAAGTATCAGTCGTGCATGCATGTTTTGAAAAAAAATATGTTTAGTTATATATCTATTTTTTAAAATTTATGGCGTTCACAGAACCAATTGGCCGCATTGGCGGAAAATTACGAATTGGAGCCCGAGGAGGAAGACGATGTGTTGTCTAGAGCATTGGGTAAGAAAGAACATCCGGGCGATCCAAATTTGTCTCACATGAGCAATATTTCCACACTCTAATTGATGAGTACTCGAAGAAGGAGGTTTCAACTTTGCGACAAAAAATAGAAGAACAAGGAGAACACATCAACACTTTGGAAGCCAAAGTGGCCGATATGGATGTCTTGAAGGCTAAGGTGAGTCAAATAGACATTATGCAGGCCCAATTTTCATAATTTTTAAAAGCGAGTGTGCAAAATCACCGGGTAAATGATGAAGCGTCTCCACAAACCCCCGGTAGCCGACCGAATGTTCTTTTTCCGACAGCTGATGGCGGCGAAGACGAGGAAATTGTTCCTTTAATAACCCCTCTTGGTGATGATGATTCCCCATGTAACCAATACGCTCAAAGTTACCCCACCAAAAAAAAATCATTTCCGAAAACAGCAATCCATCTATTGGAAAAAGGAAATAGTTTAGGTGGAAGTTGCTCGTTAAATGAGAAACATTCCCACTTTTTCCCTCGAACGCCTATTTCGGATGATTACTAAGAATGCCTTCTTTTTTTGGACGGAATGGAAGCATATGTTGCAAGTGGGAGTGTGAGAATGAACAGTACCCCGGGTGATGCAATTCATTTTGTGCCTCTAGCCTCCAAAAATCATCAGGTAAACATTGTTGCGGTTTTATTCAAATCTCGTCCTTTGCCGATTCCGCATGACGCATTTCGGATAATTGGCGACGCGGTCGGTAGTTATGTAGCTTGGCCGCTTAACTTAATAGATCTAGACACCAACAAATGTACCCAATGTTCCGATCCCAAAGAGGAATTCATTAGGAAGTATCACGGGGACGAAGAAAGAGCGATTGACTACGATGGGATATTACCGGGTCTTCACGTATTGGCCATGTATGCCAACGCGCATTTACTGAAACATAAACACAACTCCATTGATGTCCCACACCGGTAGTGAATTTTCATGAATTAAACATATCATGGATCCATGTTTGCCAAAGGTATGTCGTTTTTTCCAATAGTTATTATTTTTATTTTTTACATGATAATTGATATGATGCAATTATAACATTCTTTATGCAGTTATTTGTACGACAAAATGACTGAATTCAACCATTACAAGTACGGGTTTATGCCTCCATTGAGCGATTTTAGGAATCAACGCAATGAGACCTTGAAACTTGACATCTCAATGATGTTAAAAAAGATGAAGAAATTCGTGAACGGACAAGTGTTTATTTTGCCATACAATAGTCACGATCATTGGATTTTGGCCATACTCGGTCCTTGGAAAAATATGGCACATATCTTAAATCCTTTGGAATTGGATCAGATAACCGTTCATTTGAGATACCTAATTAACACTTAAGTTTATCATTACAATTATGTTATAAATAATTATTATAGTAGTACTAGATTCCTTATTATTATTATTATTATTATTATTATTATTATTATTATTATTATTATTATTATTATTATTATATAACTTCTAACAAGTATATGATTTGAATCGAATTTTTATCGTAGATCAACCAAAATTGAAAAGAAAAGAAAAAGACATCAGGTTAAGAACCTGCCCATGGAAGATCCAAGGATTCTATTTACGGATTGCGCAAAACAACCTGGCAATGTGGAATGTGGATACTACGTGATGAAATATATGCAAGACACGGTTACAAAAGGTATCGGCAAACACCTATCATTATACGCACATCGTTATTCAACCAAAGATATTGATGATCTTATAATCGAATTAGCGAGTTATGTAGAAAACTTTTTTAGACTTTTCTAAGAGTTTCCATGTATTTAACTGCTTTTTTGAAGGCGTATTTAAGTAAAGTTTTGAAGGCGTATTAAAGTACTTATTTGTATTGAATAGTGAATTGATTGTTACTTTAAGAACTGAGTTATATGCACATGTACAATTTAGTAATGGTGTTATTGTTCTAGGCTTGTTTATAATTTTTGAATATATAGGAAAGCTAGCTTAATTGCAGGTGTAAAACTAGTTCGGGCGCTCCAGCGTGCGTGCGCGGGGCTTTCGGGATCCAGGAGCTCTTCCGGACGCGTGAGGGGGAAATCGAGCGCTCTAGGGGGCTTTCACCCGTTTGGGGGGCTCCTGGGCGCGCGAGGGGCTACCAAGCGCGCTCGAGGACCTTCCGGAACGCTTCTTTAATAAAATTGGCCGCGGCGTGATTACAAAATAACTGGATATAATTTTTAAATTAGCCGCAGCATGGTTTTCCATCATGATGAACGAGTCGGGCTAACGATTATTAAAGCCCAGGCGTAATATCAAAAAGTCCGCGGCTATTAATAAATTAAAACAACGGCTGAAATAAATCATAGCCGCGGCTTTCGTTGCATTTTCGAAAGGCAAATATTATACGAAGCCGCGGCGATAGATAAAAAAAAACAATTACATATTTGTACATAACACGACTCATTTTCTCGCAGCCGCGGGCTGTGCCAAAATTAATAACGGCTAATTTCAATTGGCACCTCAACGTTTTTTACATTTTTGAGAGGCAAAAAATAAAGAACCCGCGGCAGGTTTTTGTTTAAAAAAAAAAACTCGATTTTTAAATATCAACTGGTGGCTTTATTTCAAAACAGCCACGGCTTTGTTCAAGCATACAACGGCACAATTCCTAGGTTACCGCAGTTATATATTTCTTCATGGCCATGGTTAGAGCTAGCGTTCAGGCTGGTAAAGTCAACCCAAGCTTGGCCCCGGAAAGTTAATCCAGACCCGCCCCGTAAAGTCTACCCTGGTCCACTCTAGAAATTCGAGCCAAACTCAACCCAAAGAAAGGTAACCATAATCCGGTCCGGAAAAGTCACGAATGATATATCGTAAATTGTAAGGTTTAATAATTTACAAAAATATATATATACATATATATATATATATACTTATAGTAGAAATTGTAAGATATGATTGATATATAAATTGTTATTGTTATGAAAGTAGAAAAGGAATATATTGTAGCTCAGTGGTCAATAGGGTTGGGTGTGTTAGCCTTTGGCCAGTGTTCGACTCTACAGACTACAGTAAAAAGTAATTTTATAAAAATTAAAAAATAAAAATTAGAGGTGACACACGGCAGTATAACAGGCTGCCACATGTTTCTTACGAACCAAGATCGAGTCTCGTCATAAAGAACACACACGAATACAATTGAACACAATGTCAACCTTCACAAAACCTAATTTCTCCTCTTGAGAGACTAAGTCTTGTGATTGGTTCTTGGCTACCTTTTTCATTCCAAATGCTCCTTTATATAGAGCACATAATTACAATCTAAGCACATAATTACAATCTAAGAGACTCGATTAACACTCTAAACAACATTGACTCGATTAACCCTCTAAACGACTTAACGATATTGACTCGATTAAACCCCTAACGACACTTAAGCCTATAAACGACACTAAACCTTAATGCTCGGGATGCTTGTATTGTTGGAAAAATAATAGCTATATAGGATTGAAATGACCATTGAATTTGTGAACGTTTGTAAACATTCAATAAGGCTTAAATGCTAAAAACGTTTTCAATCGTTTTGATTTATGAGCATCAAAATCTGATCTCATATTTCTCTCTATATAAAAACAAAAAACAAAAAAAAAAAAGGTTTTTGAAGGTAGAACACAAAGTCTTGAAAGAAAAATGAATCAGAAGACCATTAGAGAGTCCTTTTGAGTAATAGAGTTTACAGAGTAAAATCAGTTCGTCGTCGGTTATCGGAGAGCCCCGAAATCGTCGAGCGCCGTTTTATCCTCGGAAGCCGACGCCTGTAAAGCCTCAAGCTCATCGGAGGAGGTGAATCTGTTTCAAGGAAAGCATCCAACGCGACTCTGTGTTTCTTGTTTTCCAGATATCAATCCGCTCGCCGAAGTCGGAGAAATCGAAGCTCTTGAAGACACCGACCTAGAAGGAGATCGGAGCCTAAAAATAGAAGAACACGCACATAATCCTGATTTTGCAGCTTTGAGGATTTATGGCTGCATGTTTTGAGATGTGGTATATGCCGCTCTAGCAACCCAACTATGAAGACCTTAGCCACTAATTTCCCTTTTACTTTTCAATTTTTAGTCTTCAAAGAGGTTTTTTTGTGTTACTTTTGAGGCATATAATTTTGAATTTAACACGTTTGACCATAAAATTAAGAAGAAAAAATCCGAAATTTAGATTTTCGGGGTTTTTCTTTCACAATCTTATCCCAAGGAATTTTTTATATAGAAAACTTTTGTTGTGGTCCAGGTTCATCACAATAATTGGAACACCTAAAAAATGTTTAAATATATTAATTGTAGTGTGACATATATATTGAAGATATGCAGAATCCACATAATGTGAGACTCTTCATTCTTCAATATATATAAATCAAACAAACATTAGATATTCCACAAAAGGCCAAATAAAAATATGGAGGCTTTAATACGGATCACGGATGGAGCTCCACCACTCCACACGGCGGAGATCTCCCGCCTCGCCATCCCGAACCGCGTCTTCGCAGTGGTCTACGCCTCGGCTCTCCTAACCCTATTCTATCACCATATTGTAACCCTAACTTCACTTATCCTCACCATCAACGAGCCAGTCCCAGCGGCTCTATCCTCTCTCTTTATCTCCCTCTCTCTTCTCGTCGCCGACCTAGTCCTCACATTCATGTGGACCACCCAGCAGTCTTTCCGTATGCGTCCTCTCCGCCGCCGCGAGTCGCCGGAGGTTTTGAGACAACTAGTGACAGAAAGAGGGAACTTTCATCATTTTCCGGTGATGGACGTGTTCATTTGCACGTCCGATCCCTACAAGGAACCGCCTATGAAGGCGGTCAACACCGCGCTCTCTGCGATGGTCTTTGACTACCCGCAGGAAAAGATATCAGTGTACGTCTCTGATGACGGAGGCTCTGCTCTCACGCTTTTCGCTTTCTTTGAGGCCGCCAAGTTTGCCGCCCACTGGCTTCCCTTCTGTAAGCAGAACTACGTCGTCCATGGCTCGCCGGAAGATTTTTTCGCAGCCCATGATCAATCTCTATCTTCCGACGGTGAGAAAATGAAGGTAGGTACGTCATAACATCAATAACTTTAAAGTCCCACTTGCAATTATATGTTTTTCTTTGTATTATATCTTTGTTTGGAGCCAGGATTTCCCCGAGTGAGGACTAAAAAAAATAAGCTCGAGTTTTAGTATATATATGATATGATACAATAGTATTTTTTATAATTAATTTTTATAAATCGATAATATATTTAGTAATACAAATTTATAAAGATAATTACTTAGTATATAATAAAAGAATTTTTGTATTATGAGATGAGTATTAAAATAGAGATCATAAATATATATTAAAAAAATGAAATTCGATGAGAATTAAACCTTTTCACTACTCTAGTATCAACTTTGTCTAATTATAATACATTTTATCCATATTAATTAAACTGTATATATTTATTTATTAAGAATAACAGGTTTCAATCAAGTGAGGTCGATCGTACCGGCCGAACCTTAATAGCCCCCGTGTCTATGTATATATGGATTTGAAAAATAAATAATGTCTACGTATATATGCATTGAAAAATAAATAATGCAACAATGCTCATGTGTGTAACCCATTAGTTCATATTACTCGTAGTCAGTAGAGATGTTTATTTTAAAAATAAAATTGCTTGCTGTTAAGATTTTTTTATTAATTTATATTTGAAAATTGCTTGTTTGCTAGTTCATTTTTTAATATTATATATTTTTTAAAAAAGTTGCTTGTTTGGTAGCAAGATTTCTTTTATTATTTTTATATATTAAAATGAAGATGGTTTGTTTGCTAGCAATACTTTTTTATTAGAGAAATTATCATATTAATTAATATAATATAATCCAATTAACCTAATACTAATCACTTAATAACTCATTAGACCTATATGGGCCCGATCCACATGGGCCTGATCCAGTCTTTCGGCATAAAGCCCTTTCAAACATCTCAAATATTTCAATCTCAAATATCTATAAGCCTATTCACGTAAACAGGTGATAATACCAGGGATTTTAGGATTTTAGAAAATCCACATGCATAGTGATTCTGGTTTATGATAACAAAAAAAATTCAATTAATATAACGTCTCTTGAATTGTGCATGAATGTTAGTTTTTCTTGACTTTATCTCCTATTCTTTCGAAAAATACCATTTATGTCACACATCATGCATTAATAAGAGCGGTAAATAATTAATGAATGATATCGATACACATTAGAACTTCGCTAAATTATTACTCGATAAATTAATAACTTTGATAAAATAATACTTTTGTATTGTCTCGGCTCTAACTAACGTGATTAATTTTTCCTCCATAAATTCATAACTTTGATAAAATATTAAAAATCTCTAATCCCAACGATATTAATCTATAAAAGTTTTACTGGAGATAAAATAAAAAAATATACACTATGTTCAATTTTTGCAATATGCAAACCTCTCCTATTAATATGTAATTCGAAACGAATTAATGATCTCTTTTTGTACCATTTAGACTTTGTACGGAAGCATGAAACTGAGGGTAGAGAGTGTGGTTAAGAGAGGGAAAGTGGGAGACGAGTATATCACCGGAGAAGAAGATCGCCGAGCCTTTGCCAAGTGGACGGACGGATTTACACGCAAAGATCATCCAACGGTCATCCAGGTAATATATCAATCGGCATGCACAATGTATTAAAATTTAATAATTAAGTATTAGGCCTTTTTCGAAATATTAGAACTTTTGTACAGTATAAAAAATTAGATTAAGCATTTACATCACATTAATTTGACTTAATTAATATTTTAGATACAAAAACATACAACAATAATATTATTTTTACTATAGATCTTTTTTTTTCACTTAGTAGTTCTTTTTCTTTTCTTTTTTTTTAATTTTTCGATGAATAGTTATCTTTCATGAAGTTAGTTAATCAGATCATAGTTGTCAAGTGCTTATTTAACAATTTATTTTTCAATTAACAACATAATATTAGAAATTAAAAAAGCCTTTGAAGTGTGATATCTTATTTTTCAATTATAAGCAGGTTATATTGGACAAAAGCAAAGACAGGGACGTGGCAAATAATATAATGCCAAATTTGATTTACGTATCGAGAGAGAAAAGCAAGGCTTCTTTCAACAATTTCAAAGCGGGTGCTCTCAATGTCCTCGTAAGTGCTTTTCATGTCATCCAAATCGTAATGAATTATGATTAAATATAATCTAAGATGGCCTCTAAACCTTCTCTAGTTTTGGCTAGTAATCGAAGAACCACACTACATTTTATTTATTCGTAGACAAACGAAATAAATATTATAAATTACTTTAACATTGTAGTACCGACTTTTAATGCCGAAAAATTGATTAACACTGGAACCTATCCACAGTTCGATCCTTGGTCAAACCGCGCAGCGGCCAAACGGGGAAAGATTCCATAGCTTCTCGCCTTTGTTGTTCCAGAAGGTGTTTCCGAATATTTGCCTCAACTCCCGCCCCTATGCTCGTCTCTTTTGCTCGGAGAGACGGCCGGAAAACGCTACGACTCTCAAGTTGGGCTCGAGAGATTGCGTTGTTTAAGCACCTCATGTTTTCAAGCACTCGCATTGACTTCCGCTCCCAAGCTTTTCTTCCTTTTCTCCAAGAAACGACAGAGCTACTCAACCAAGGCTCGATGTAGCGCCTCGTTTTCATGCTTCGTTCTTTAAGAAAGAGAAAGAGAAAACGTGAGCTTAAAAGACAAGGGGGAGGGGGTGGGGCGGGCTCCGACGCTCTCTCTTATACTCAAAATGTTGCGGATGGAAAAGAAAGAAAAGATATTGACTTCAAGATTTCCTATAGCAATTATTTTCGAGATTTCCACAATTGCTTCAGAATTGCTACAGCAATTAATTTCCAGATTTCCTTCCCGAAATTGCTACAGAATTGCTACAGCAATTAGCTGCGTTTCTTGCTTTATTTATTTTCGACTTTTCAGCTTTTATTTGTTTCCAGATTGTGTGGCATTTGTTTCCTTTCCCATTTTATTTCCTTTTTTCGTTTGCTGGACCCTCTTCATATAGAGATGAATAATTTTGTAATCCTTAGTTGATATTGAAATGAGAAAAGTCGAATATTCAACGCGTTGAGTATTATACTTGCAATGCGTGTTTATCGTTTTTCCTATAGAGTGGATTTACATCACAAAATCAGTAGAGTTATGAGGTGGAGGGTTGGTTTTTCACTCACGGATTGTTTGAGGTGCACTCACGCAGAGTATTTGAGGGGATAAATGAGCAAAGGTTATGTATGCTTTTTCACTCACGGTAGTAATAGAGAACAAGAGGATGACTTCGAAGGCCAAAAACGTCCTTTTTTGTGATAAAAGGATGGTTTGCAAAGAAAGACGCGGTAGATGTTTCCAAGATCGCATTTTTATCATCTTTTCCTGGATCAGGTATTTGATGTCTTTCCCGGGAATGGGTATTTGGTAATCATATCCGGGATCAGGTCTCTGCCCAGGTCTTTGCCATCTTTTCCGAGATCATGTCTTTGTTGTCTTTTCCGGGGTTGGGTCTTTGGTTTACTTTTCTAAGGCGAGCTCAGGTTGAATTTTTAGGATCGGGTCTTTGTTGTCTTTGTTGGGATCGGGTCTTTGGTTGACATTTCCATGGCGAGCTTGGGTTGACTTTTCTATGTGAGTTCCTGAATGAATTTTCTAGCCGTGTTGACTTTTCTTTTTCTAACTTGGGTTGACTTTTTCTAGCCGTGCTCAGGTAGGCACTTGGAATTGGGCCTTTTGAGTGATGTTTTTACTTTGAACCGTGAAGTTTTCAGATTTCAGACAACACGTGTAATATTCGAAGTCCGAGGTTGTCATACACACCATACCAACTGAGGAGAGTGCTGAAGATGAATGCCGAGTTCATAGACTAAAGAGCCTCCCTCATTGCCTTCTCTTTGATAAGAAAATGATAAAATCCAAATTCGACTGTAGCATCAGTATCAGTAATTGCCACACAAATATCTACGCAATTTTCCTGGTAATCTTGTTATGGATAAGATTTAGATCTAAAGGTGTTAAAAGTGGCTAAACATTTGAATTTGCGTCATTTAATTAAAATATATAAAATTAAATGTAAACGCTCATCTATAACAAAAATAAAATAAATTGTTGAGCTTCTCATATTGTTGCCCCTAACTGGTTGTGATTATATTGAAGATCCGGGTATCGGCAACAATGACCAATGCACCTATTATTCTCACATTGGATTGTGACATGTCATCAAACGATCCCGGAACGCCGCTAAGAGTGCTCTGCTATTTCTCTGATCCGAAACTTCAATCTGAAGTTGCCTATGTTCAGTTCCCTCAGCGTTTTCGCGGGATCAACAAGGATGATATTTATGGTTGTGAGCTTAAGAGGATTTTTGTAATAAATTCCAAAGGAATGGATGGTCTCTTAGGCCCTCACCATGTGGGGACGGGCTGCTTCTTCAATCGGCGTGCTTTCTTTGGAAGTCCGTCTTCTTTCGTAACTCCGGAATTGCTTGAGCTGAGCCCAAAGCGCATCGTGGGTACGCCCATCAATTGCCCTGAAGTTCTCAAATTAGCTTACAGTGTCGCCGGTTGCAACTATGAAAGCCGCACCCAGTGGGGCTACCAGGTTAGTTTATTTGTAACTCGGTTTAATTTTCTTTTCTTATACATTTTTAAATTCTCTTTAGGAAGAAACAACATACCATATTTTAATTTAGATGTCTCAAAACTATCTTTTATTAGTTGTTTTGGTTATTTGTTTTTTTTTCGTTTTTATGATTAAAAATGGATCATTTTTCAAATTTTCATTCAAATATTTAAAAGCGAACTTGTGAAGTTGTGAACACTGACGAGATACGATAATAGAACAAAGATTTTAATATTGAAGTTGAGATTAATTTGCTTGTGGAACGAGTGACTTGCATGCTATGGTATATAAAATTGGCAAATCACTCATTGAAATGTACATTTTGACCTTTTTATTAAAGGGAAATTTGTTAAAATGGTCTAAAAAATACTAAAATTAACTTTTTAATCCCCAATCTAAAAACTATAAATTCTAAACTTTCACTTATTTTGAGACCCTTTTATTTTAAATTTCTTGTTTTATATTGACATTTTTTTGTGTAATCCGCTACAATTTTGTGTGTTATCAAGAATAGTTTAATTCTGAACTATCATCGATAACACAAAAAATTGTTCTCTTGATAACACAAAAAAATTTCCAAAAATGATGAAAGTTTATGTTTTTATAATTTTTAAATTTGGGGTTTAAAAGTTAATTATAGTGTTTATAGGCCTTTTTGACAGGTCTCCCTTTTAAAAAGCCAATATATTTTTATTTCTGCCAAAATTATCTTTAAAATGGCTAAAATGTTATGTATATTTGAGCGCTTTAGAGTTTATAATGAATGGAAAACGTTAATACGCATTAAAAATTAACTTGTAGAAGTTGCAACACAGATTGGAGTGAGATATGGGACACTAGTGGAAGACGTATTCACCGGCTACATCCTGCAATGTGAGGGTTGGAAGTCCGTTTTCTGCAATCCCGAGAGGGCAGCCTTTTACGGAGACGCCCAAGTCTTATCGATGTTCTTAACCAAAACAAGCGGTGGTCCGTCGGCCTGCTTCAGATCGGTTTCTCAAAATACTGCCCGTTGACTTATGGCGCCCCCGCATTGGGCCTTCTTCAGGCCTTAGGCTATGCTAATTATACATTTTGGCCTATTTGGACAGTTCCGATCACCGTATATGCGTTCATTCCCCAATTAGCTCTCTTAAATGGAATCACTGTCTTTCCAAAGGTAATTAATATCATGCTTTAATAGTCAAAATGTGAGAGTTATTCGAATTACTAAATCATTTGAAAATTTGGCATAGTGAGAGATTTGAGGTTTAGCCTTCAACAGAAAAATTGGAAAACTAAGTTTGCAATTATAGGGCTGAAAATTTTATACATGGTTCCTGGTCTTATCATGTTTTTGATACCAGTCACGCTCCATTTGTATAAAGAAAAAAAAAAAGTCATTTAGCTTTAAAACCGGGACAAAACCTTAAATTCTCCTCTCTCTTTTTTTTCCCCCGGTTCCGATTTTAAATATAGATATATATGTATTATTTTTAATATGTGATGTTTTTATGTCTTGAAACTATCTTGGATTATTTTTTAATTTTTAGATTTTAGACTTCGTATTTTTGTGTTTTTTTTTTTCATTTTGTCCCGATTCTGGTTTTTTCCCCGAATTTTGTCTCGGTTCGGCTTTGTAAAAATATGTTTTTTTTTTATAACTGAAACCGCGACAAAAAAAATTGTGTCCTGGTTTTTCGGGACGGGACAAAAAAAATGTTAAATTCCATGTTCTAAGTTTCGGTTTCACCCCTAATTTGCATGTACATACCACTGTAAATGCTATATTTTACCTTGGTTGACACATGATCTAGTAGTGATAACGACATGGTGGACCCAAGAAATGTATTAAGATTTAGGAATAAAACTAAAAAAATGCATATTAAAGCTAAAAAAAAAAAATAGTAAATTTTAAAGGTTATATATATATATGTCTGCCTCTACATATATGATTGTCTTTTTTTTTATTTCATATATAAAGTACGACTTTTTGACAGGTTTCAGAACAATGGTTTCTTTTGTATCTATTCCTTTTCTTTGGAGCATATGGCCAAGACCTCGTAGAATTCTTGGTCGGGGGAGGAACGGTGCAAAGGTGGTGGAATGATGAAAGAATATGGTTGATACGAAGCCTCTCTTGCTTTCTGTTTGGCTCGATCGAATTTCTAGCACAGTTGCTAGGCGTCGATTCTTTTAGTTTCGACGTGACAAGCAAAGTGGTTGACGAAGAACAAAGCGAAAGATACAAACAAGGAATATTTGAGTTTGGGATCCATTCTTCTCTATTTGTGACCTTAGCAATGGCTGCCATAATCAACGCGTTGTCGCTCGTTTCGGGACTAGTAGCAGTTTTTAGAGGCGAAAATGATCTTGGAGAAATTTTTATTCAATTGCTGCTAAGTTCATTCGCAGTGGCGAATTGTCGTCCCATCTATGAAGCCATGATTCTTCGAATCAACAAAGGTGGAATTCCCATAAACACTACTTTGATGTCTACATTTCTAGCATCTTCCCTCACAGTAATTGCTTGTATTATTATGAGGTACTGAGACTTTGGTTTCTTTGTACTCGACTTAATATATATATATATACATATATATATATATATATATATATATGTTTGTGTTTGTTTCTGAAGACATGTTTCGTAATAATACCAATATAGCACTATAAAACATATATTAGTTGTTGGCCGCAGTATATTAACACACAAAAACGATCAATTATATGTTGTGCATTAAATTGAAGCCACTAAGACATGTATTGTACCGAAGTTTTTTGAGTTAAACAAATCATTCATGATTTACATTCAAGCCGGTGAGGCGATGAAACTACTTCTCAAAGTATTTTTTTGGCAAATTATAGTTTTTATAAAATTTATTTGGCTAATAGGACCCAATTAGAAGAACTTCATGTTGCCGTATTTGGAGTCAAAGACACAAAGAATGACACACAATTAGAAGAATTAGAAGAACTTCGTATGGAGATTCATTTCTAAAGAATGTGGAGTCTATTCTGAGCTATTAAAAGCATAATTTTGATCAAGACTTCCTCGCAATGAAGAGCGATGTTAAGTTCCTCTTGGAACAGTTATGGATTACTCTCTTCATTGCCTATTGATTTTGAGGTAGAACCCATAATACTTCACAAGCGAGAATACTTATTACATCAAGAACATTATAACACATTTCAATTACGTAATCCTCAATCGAATCGTTGTAATATCTTATCCCAGTCCTTCCATGGTTGTTTACCTAAAGTTTTCTCTGCTAAATAGACCTCCAATCCCACCGTCAATTACCAATGATACTTGCCAACCGTTTGGACGCCCCTTTCTAACTCCTCAAGCAGACTTGCGCATTGCTGTCTCAGCTTCTCGGACAGACACACGCATCTGGTGCTTCGAGTCGTCCATGGTGTCCTCGTCTGCCAATCCTTCCATGGTGGTTGTCCGATAGGCGATAACTTTCTCCACTGAGTAACCCTCCAACCCAACGGCTAAAGGAGCGCTCTCATCCGTGATATCGGATTCCCAAAGTGCTTTTGTCCCCGGAAGGCTCATCATGGATAATGCCGCTATTGCGTATGAAATTCTCCACTCCATCAAGCTTATTTCGAAAAGGAGGAAAGGGGCTTTGGCGTTGAAGCTTGATATGAGCAAGGCGTACGACCGGGTCGAATGGGGCTTTATTATTGCTATGATGCAAAGATTGGGGTTTGGACCGAGAGTGATTGAGGTGGTCCGAGATTGCATATCAACCCCGACCTATTCCATCGTCATCAATGGAAGGACCGGTAGCTCTTTTGTCCCAAAGAGGGGACTTCGTCAAGGTTGTCCGCTATCACCTTATCTCTTCCTAATATGTGCGGAAGGTTTTTCCGCTTTTATTCGAGGTCAAGAACGATTGGGTCTTTTGCGGGGTTTTACATGTCGGCCTTCGGCCCCCTCGGTTTCTCATCTCCTTTTTGCGGACGTTAGCATACTCTTTTGCGAAGCGAGTGATGATTGTTGTCGTGCTATTCGCTCTCTTTTGACGATCTACGAAAAAGGATCGGGACAAGTGGTTAATATGGAGAAATCCATGATGTGTTGCTCCAAGAATATTACGCTTGAAGCGGCTAATCGGTTCTCACGCCTTCTACAAATTTCCGTGGTGGGTGAACTAGAATCCTACCTTGGGCTTCCGACCCACGTTGGAAGAAACAAGGTTTTGGTTTTTAGTAAGCTCACAAGCCGGGTCCATAAGCACCTAGGGGCTTGGAAAGCGAGGATGTTCTCCGCGGGGGGAAGGGAAGTTCTCGTGAAATCGGTGGTCCAAGCCATACCCGCTTATATCATGAGTCTCTTTAAACTACCGGCTTCAATTATCAAGAGTCTTCATAGAATTACCGCCCGGTTTTGGTGGGGTGGCTCGGAGGATAAGCGGAAGATTCATTGGAAGCGGTGGGGTTCCATTGCGAAGCCAAAAGCGGAAGGTGGACCCGGGTTCAAAGACCTTGGTGATTTCAACCAAGCACTCTTAGGCCGTCTTACGTGGCGCATTTTACAACACCCGGAGAGCTTGATGGCTAGACTTCTCAAAGCCAAATATTTTCCGAACTCATCGGTGCTTGACTTTGAAAGCAAAGGGCACTTTTCTTTTCTTTGCAAGTCTTTGTTGGGGAAGAGACTTGATCCGGCGCGGCACTAGGTGGCAAGTTTGAGAAGGTAATTTGAGAGCTTTCAAGCAACCATGGATTCCGAGAGCGGGGGCTTTCAAAACCATGACGGAAGAACCGGACGATGATTACCCTTGGAGTGTCTCCGATCTCATCACCAATGGAGAATGGAACAAAGATGTTGTTGAGGCATTGATGTCCCCATTTGATGCCGAGGCAATCTTGAAGATTCCGTTGAGCACGGAACAAGCTCAAGACCGTCTTGTTTGGCACTTTGAAGAGGATGGCTTGTATTCCGTGCGGTCGGGCTATCGTCTTGCGCGGATGGATGGGCGTGGGGGTCCGTCAAGCTCGAGCAACGACGAAGCTCGATGGTGGACGAAGATGTGGAGCCTACAAATCCCACCTAAAGTCAAACACCTTGTATGGAGAGCGTGGTTTGAGGCACTTCCAACTTTAGGGGCGCTCTGTGGAAGGGGAGTCGATTGCTTACCCTTTTGTAGGTCTTGCGGGGCCCTACCGGAGGATGCTCTTCATGCGACGTGGAGTTGTGAGCGGGCCCGTGCAATTTGGAGATGCTCGTCATTACATAGATGGGTGGAAAAGACGGGGGAGATGCCATTCCGGGAACTTTGCTTTCGGGCTCATGAGACCCTTAATGCTCCAGATTTGGAGCTCTTTTGTGGGCTTCTATGGGCATCATGGACCGATCGCAATCTCCGCCTTTTTGAACACCACATGAAGACACCGGAAGCTTGGGTGGAGGAGGTCGCAAGTTGGTTTGCTAGCTACAAAAACTACGCCCAAAGCATGGACGCAAATCCGCGGTCTAGGGAGGAAAGTCGAACCTCTTGGAGAGGAGCCGAGGATGGAGGGCTCAAGCTTAATGTGGATGCGGCTTGGGAGAAAAGGTCCGGTCGAGCGGCGTTCGGCGCGGTCATTAGAGATCGGAACGGCTTGGTTGTGGGAGCCTCGGCATCGCTTATGGAGAATGTGGACTCGGCGTTGACGGCCGAATGTATTGCCATTCGTTGGGGGCTCCAATTTGTTCTTGCTCAAAAGTGGAAGGTCTCGGCCGTCGAGACCGATTGCCTCCAAGCAACGAAGTTGATCAACGGTGGAAATCTCTTTGGCACGCGGGGACCGATTTTGTCGGATATCGGTTTGTTGGCCCGGTCGATTGGGTTCTCCGATAGTTACAAGTGGACACCTAGATGTTGTAATGAAGTCGCTAATCATATTGCGAAATCTCGCCTTTCCTCTTTGACGCCGGAGTTTTGGTGTTTTGAATGCCCGGAGTGGCTTGTAGGGACTCCGTCCCTTTTGTTTATTAATCATAGCTTATGAGTTTTCTCGCAAAAAAAAAAAAAAAAAAAAAAAAAAACGTCTATAACCCCGCTAACTTCTTGAACGCACATTCATAGCTCCAAATTGTTGTCTCAGGTTGTCTTCTTCATCATCAGCGAGCTGCTGCAAGTCATCGAGAATTTTTTCTACATCGATGGACGAATTCTTGCGATATGGAGACTTGGGTATATATAAGATTGTTGATCGAAATCATTTATATATAAGACAAATTTTTATATATGATCGACGAACTGATGAGATGAACTGTTGTTATATATATATATATATATGGAAACTTCAGTTTGTATGCCCCAAAATATAAGTTTGAACGAAATTATTCATAGTTTTAATAAATTTTAAAATTATACCCCAAAACACTTTTAGTCTTTAAGTCAAACATTTATACTCTTCAAGTTAGACAGTTTTCGGTTTAGACATTTTTAGTCTTTAATTTAAACACTTTTGTTCTTACGGTTAGACAGTTTTAATTTAGAAAATTATACAGAAAAAACTATCTAAAAACTTTTGAACATTTTTGGTCTTTAAGTCATTTGAAATTTATTAAAACCAGGAATAATTTCGTTCAAACATACTTATTAATTACGATAAAAAATACTCAAACTTTTGTCAAAGTGCCCTTCGTGTACCTAACGTCAAAGTGGTGACAAAAGTACTCAAATTAAGTTTTGAGGCATTGACCAGTTTTCCATCCATCCTCCGTCAAATGGCCGTTAGGCCTTCGCCACGTGGTCTGCCACCTTGACCGCCACGTGGCATTTGACTATCATGTGGCATGTCACGTGACATTTTTTTTATTTTTTATTTTTTATAAATGGTTGGGGCTCGGGGTTTTTTATTTAATATGTAATATTTAATAAATATCATATCTCGGGGAACATGAACATATCTCGATTCTTAATTCGCGAGGACGATCGAGATCTTTCTCAAGCTTGTTAATTTGATGAATTTGAATACCTAATTCAAGCATAAAATTGAATTCTCTTGGGGTCGGGCTTACCATAAATATAGTAAGTGAAATTATATTCAGAATGATCGGAACCACTTGTAGAATCGTTTTACTTTCTTTTTATTCTTTAGAATCGTCTACCTATGTTTCTCTTCAACGAAAATATCACGCATGCATGTTTAATTTTTTGTTCACAGTTTTATTCATCTCACCCACGGCGATTACGGCTGAAGTGATGACCATGACAGGGCCATTATCAACGACGGTACGGAGCGATGACTGTCTCACATCAACCCGGACAGCGAAACAACTCCAAAAGACAAAGGTATGAGTTGCCACGATCCACTGCAACCGTTTGCAACCTTCTGTGATGTCTAGATTCTTTTTTGTTCTTCTTCTTTTTTCCAACATTTTTTTCTTTTAGTATACTCCATGCAGATGCAGCTATTAATTGATGCAAATTGATTAAAAAAATTATACTATTCACAGCTTGTGCATTTTTCGGGATATGTAAAATTTGGGTCCCATTGGCAAAAGTCAAGGCCCATTCGCTTAATCTCAAGCCCATCTAGCGAAGCCCGAAAGATCAGGCCCGAAGGCGAAGCCTAAATTCCAAAGGGGCATCCCTGAGAGTTGGTCGGGGCGACCACTTAAGTGATGACAACCTTCAAAGCCACTGACGGCAAGGCGGTATGATCCCGACAACCCTCAAGGCCACCGGCAACAAGGCGTTATGATCTCGACAACCCTCAAGGCCATCGGCGACACGGTGTTATGATCTCCACAACCCTCAAGGCCACCGGCGACAAGGCGTTACGATCTCGACAACCCTCAAGGCCACCTACGACAAGGTAGCAGGATCTCGACGACCCAAGGAAGCTACGACAACCCTAGGTGCATCTGACAACCTCTCCCTTGTCTTAGGATCGAGAAGAAGTTTGTGCAGGCAATGTACCTGGACGACGGACAACGCTTAAGGAACGACGACCACTACGCCCGACAAAGAAGCATGACGACCCCTCCCCGGACAAGGCGCATGGCGCACTCTTCATTGGTCACCAAGGAATGATATTCACCATTAATCTCCCTGATTCAGCGAGAAATGGTCACCACGTTTTCCTATAAATATGAGGCTTCTCCTCCTCATTTGACACACTTTTTCACACTTGGAATTCTCTCTCTAAAATGAGAGCTTCTCTCTCAAGAATTCTCTTTTTTCCTACGAGCCGGGGTTCTGACACTCTGTTCATCGGGGTCTCGCCTATCTTGGCTCGTCAGGAACAAGGATGACATTCAACCCATGTCGATACTCGACCCATGTCGACATTCGACCCTCGTCGATCGTCGTGCTTTGCCGACCTTCGATCCCTGTCAACGCCTGATCTTTGTCAAAACTAGGGTCCTTGGTTGCCAAGGATCTTTGGCATCGATGTCTGACCTCAGAAGTCGTCATTGTAGCGACTTGGTCCACCACCTAGACATGCCGCCCCAGGCATGTCGCCTCGACGCCTCCTAGCCATGGCACCTAGTTGATGATGCAACTAGCTTCGTCATCTAGCTACGTCGACAGAGACCCCCGTCTCCGCAATCAGCTTCCGGCTTGCCCAGACAATCTCAGGTACATACTCCCTAACCCTCCACTTTGAACTACGTGATGACTTGATCCATTTAAATGGTACGTAGGCAGCCTTTCAAGAGGTTCGGCATCAAATATTTTTACCCTTTATCATTTCCTTGTCGTCAAGCATATTCAATGACAAGCGTCAGAGAGGCTTCAGAGGTTCTACCCTCCGATTCTCCTAGACGTGTTTTACATGTGCAGGTTACAGGGACATCTTGCCATCAAGGACGTCGCCGCCAAGGCTGACGATCTCGAGCCTAGGGCTCACCATAGATCCAATTCTATGTTGATTTCCTTACTGATAGGTTCGTCGGAGACGACTACTTCAAGTCAATGATCATCAGGACAACTCATGCCTCGCTGGAAGTGACTATCTTGTTGGACATGTGTCCTTAAACAAGCTGTTTTATTCCATTTGTAAAAGATTATGACAAGTCGTTAATTAAAATATAGTGCTTATTATGTTAATCTTATTATAGTTTCTGATAGAGTAAAATATAATGTTTGTTCCTTAGTTCATATAGGATGCAATTATGTTATTAGTATCACGACCGAGTCAATGTGGGGAAGAATTAATAATCATAATAAATGAACTTAAAATGTATGTGACCTGATTAACTGGGTGGGAGCTCATTAATCGTATAAGGTCATTAATGTGACTAAGTGATATAATCCTATTCTGGATTAAGTGTGTGTCACACTCACTAGAAGTGCATTAAGTATGAAGTGTCTTCATACTGGACTGGACCTGACTTAAACTCCGAAAGTTATCATATAAGACCGTCACTGATAACTTGGAGTTGAGTCACTAGTAGATAATCAAATGAATATTCGATCTAAGTCCTGAATGATCTTGAGTCCGAGCTGTTGGCTTGATTGTTCTTTGATTTAACCGTTAAATAGCACATTGTTATTGTTGTTCCCAACACTATTATTTTGGGAACATGATAGTCAGCAGTAAGGGTAGCTTGGTCATAGACATGGGCATCACACAGCTCTCTTCAGAGTCATGATGATTCCCTTGGTTGTCGGTGGTGAGAAGTGAGAGGTACCCATGCGCAACTTATGAATCGAAACCATAAGTGGGTTACTCATGATATTACTGACTGAGTCAAGGAGGAAAATGCATTGAGAGGCAAAACGGTAAAAACCGCCTGCTCATGTGTGGATCATCAAGTGAAAGATAAATAACCCGAATTTGATTGTATCAATGGACACCCTGCAGTAATAAAGAGAATAATATATATTGTATCACTAAAGAGTGCAGCCTAGGGTTTATAGTGGAATTACACCGAGGTTTGACGAACACCCTAGCAGTTCGTTGTAGCTTAAGTGATACGGGTCCATGATCCCCAGGATAGCTCCGTAATGGATGACACGTACGTGATAGAAACATTTTGAGATGTTTAATCATTTGGCAAGACTTATAAAACTGAAGTCTGTGACAGACATCAGATAGTTTTATCAGTAGCGTCGCAAAAGTACCATATCTTGGTAACCAAAATTAACTGACAAAAGAAAGTAGAATTTGGATTTTCTGTCAACATAAAAGTTGTTGGAAATTAAATTCTAAGAAACTTTGTTTTTGAAACCGAGGTGTTTCGATGGACGGTTTGTGATTTAGAGAATTTCTAAGTTTATGATCGTTTCGGTAAACTATGAAATTAAATCACATGTCACGAATTTAAATGATGGTGTGGCACCATGACATTTGAATGTTTGATATTGAGATCAGTAGATATTAATATAATTTAATTATTTGGATTTAATTATTAATATCTTTATTAATAATTAATTAATAATTAATAGATTTATATTAATAAATAAATAATATATATCTATATTTATATATATTATAATGTGTAAATCGAAATGCAGCCAAGGAATAAGGAACTGCTCCTACTATTCGAATGGATTGACTTTGGTTTTTCATATTTACGGCATAAGTACCAAATGTTTTGGTATTTGAGAAAAACCCTAAAATTAATTTAATCTATTGGATCGGTTATGATTTAATATCAACCGTTGGATTAAGATAACTGATTTTAACTCTAACCATAATTCGAAATTTATAGCTTGGAGACCAAGCTTAGGGTTTTCGAATTTGAGCTAATTAATTATATCTGTTGATCGGTTTAAGATTTAATCTTTACCGTCGGATTGGAAATTATTCAATAATATATATATATATATTTCAAAATCATGATGTGGATAAAATCGAATTAGGGCTTTTACCAAGCCTTAGGGTATTTGATTTTATTCTAAATTAATTTGATCCATTAGATCGGTTTAAGATTTATTTCAACCGTTGGATCTTGATAATTAGTTTTCAAAAATAATTATATACATATATATATTTCGAATTTAATAATAAGAGGATAAGATTGGATTTTAATTTTACCAAGTCTTTCTTTTGTAATTAAATCCCTGATTAATTATATCCATTGGATTAAGATGTGATTTAATCTAGATCATTGGATTGAAATAATTAATTATATTTAATTATATAGAATTCGAAAAATTGGGAGAGAATTTCTCCAATTGGTTACAGTCTGAGCCTATAAATAGGGAGCTTATTTTAACATTTTACACATCTTTCCCCAGACCAAAATTCGAACTCTCTCTCTCCCTCAGAGTCTGCGAATTTTGCTACTTATCTCCTTTTTCTTGTTCGGCTTAAGAGACATTGTTCTCCGGAAGCTTAAAAAGAGCCATCAGTTAAATTTTGCGACGAAGTCCTGCCGGCGAAGCCCACGCTTCGGTACGAGGAATCCAGGAGAATATCCTGGAAGATCACGGGTGTTTGCCTCAGCACCGGCGGAGCCCTGCCAAGTTCAGAACGCGCAGCCGGAAGTCTACAACTGAGGTACGGCCTTATGCATTGGGTCAATAAATGCAACCATTTACTGCTTTCTTTTCGATCCGTTGTACGGTTAACAAGTTTTCCGCTTTAAAATACTTTTTTAAATGTTACCCGGGCAGTTCGACAGCACATTTCGCGATAATATGCTTTGGTTTTTAGACCCGATTTCCAACATATCCGCCTTCAACTAAGTCAATCCTCGTTGATTCCATCTTTGACCGTCCACGCGACCACTGGGTCTGGCTCGGGGCTCGAACCGTGGGTCGGGTTTACCGTTAATCCATTTTTACGCATTAACACAACTTATTTTATCCACGAATTGGACCATGTTCAAAATATTATTTTTAAACGTATATATATGTTTCAATTATATCGTGGTACTTTTTTTACACGTTCTCTTTGAATATATTTTCCATAGAGTTATTAATTTACGCCCAATATTAGCTATACCTACGTGCAAATTTTAAAAGATATACAGGAAAGAAGTTACAATGTAAATAAAAAAAATCGTCTTTTTTTTTTTAAAAATCCAATCAATTGAAAGATAGGAAATGTAACTATTAATTTTTGTGCTTTGCACATTATTGCTAAAAAAAATTTAATCGGAATTATAAGGGTTATTCATTCTAATAATTTTTGTGCTGCGCAGGAAGCATGGTTGCCCGAGTGCGCTAGACATGCGAGGCAGCAGCCCCGCTTCCTCGCGACAGCCCAGTCCGAGGTTGGGGCTGCCGGTAGCGCATTTTGATATTTTGACTTCGGGAGCTAACCCGCACCTCGGATATTGCAATTACACTCTATTTCATCATTTATAGTTTAGTACAATTTGGAAAGTAAACAAAAACAATGCAAGTCAGCACCGCCACGATCTCTGCGAAGGCTCCGCGTGTCACCTTCGTCTTCAAGCTAGCGAGGTTTTCAGCAACATTTTCGAGTTTATGCTGACTTGCATTCAGCGCGTTTGTTACCTCAGAAATTGCTCGGTTCTTTGTCTTTAGCTCATCCTTCATCGCAGCAATCCTCGTCTCACCATGCGCATTTCCGATTCCTTCATTGCCCAACTCTTGTTTGATATCAGTAATCTTCCTGACCAAGCTGCTATTTTCGATTTTTGTGCGAGCCAAAGTCATTTTCCATTTCAGAAACAACCTTCTTGAAATGAGCCAAATCCTCATGTCTTTTCTACGTGGGACTTAACATACCCCTCAAGATGGTGGCTTTTTTGGCTCACTCATCTTGAACCGCGCCACGTGTCACGTTTTAAAACCCATTAAATATATCATTGTTTATCATTAATAAATAAGATTAATTTTTTAATTAAAAATTATACATTTAATGGGTCTAAAAACGTGACATGTGATGAAGTTCGGGACAAAAACATGATGAAAGACACAAAATAAGAGTTCGGCAACTTTTGCCACAAAAAAAAAAAGAATAGAAACTTAATGTCAACTTTTCAAACACATTGGGTACTTATGCCGCCATTTTCCCATATATATATAAAACAAACTGACAACAATCTAATGAATGACTAATTAACGACTTTTGGCGTGGTTTCTAACTGAATACGGGAAGGTGACGGTCGTCTAACGGCTAAATGATTAACTAACTATCCGTATGCCAAGAATTTAATAAACTCGTGCGTTTTAATCTATAAAATAAACTATGGTTAATGCTTGACGATGAGAAAACAAAGAAATTAATGTATTCATATTATAGTGTGGCATGCATTTGAAATTAGATGCTTAATTACAAGGTTGCTTTATTGATTTTCTTTTTAATATTAAGAGTTGGAATAATGTTTTTTGAAACTAAAAATCGTGAAAGCCAAAAAAAAAAAAAAAAAAACTCAATAGACCCGAAACGATTAAAATTCCACCACGCAACCCGAGCCCGATTTGGAAAAAGTTGACCTAGCCCGCTTGGGAAAACTCAAAACGGAACCGGTGTAAAATGTCTTCCTTGGTTTCTAGTCAAACGCATTATTGCTGGAGGATTATTGAGTCCTCACATAGTCATAATAGTGTGTGTTGGTCAGATTCAAAAGGAATATAGTCCACCCTGGACTTAATCTAAAAGTTTTGACCAAAATTTAGGTACAAGTGCTAACCCATTATGGGCTTATTCGGAAAAGGCCCAACCGATCAAATTGGCCTACGCATGCCATATTGCCAGTTACAAATTACAGTAAAATATCGATTAAGTAATAATTTTGTTCGGTTACAAATCGGACTTAATTAGTTAAACTAATAATTCATTAAATTTATAAAATAATAATTTTTTTAAAAAGTATACAGTCCCAACTGAAATATAATTTAATAATTCAATATAATAATAATAATAATAATGCATATAAATTTAAAATCACTATAAATAAAATATAACATCCATAATTAATTAAGAAATCATCTTAAATAGAAATAAATTACCCTAATTAACTAATCATGTAGTATTTTTTAAATATAATTATGAAATTATTTGCTCATTCTTGAAATTTATGTCTCATTCAATTTCAGCTCTAAGCTTCCGCATTAAATTAATGATGTCCAGTCTATATTTTCGTAATATAACAAATAAATTTTCAAAAGCATTGTCGCTACAATTTGTACCATTGCATGAAACAAGCTTTATTTCAGTAGTATCATCTTCAAACTGTGTATTATGATTACAATATTCTTAACGTGTTATATAAGGATTTTTTCTTCTAATTATGATAATCATATAACTAACTTTATAAATAAATAATTCGATGATATAATAAATTTTTGCGGTTCTAACATTATTAATATATAGAGAGGTTTTATTGTATGTTGTTTGATGAAATAAAAGACAAGATCAATTAAAATTATGTCATTTTCTCGAGGACCAAGTCCTAACCTACGCTACAACTAGGGGTTTAAAATTTTGGAAACGATTCCCGATTTGTCCGAGTACTTGTCCAGGGGCGTTTTTAGACATACAAAAAAAAAGGAAATATAGTTTTAAAACCGGGAACCGGGATGTCCCGGTATGAGAACTAGGAACAGAACCGAGATGACACCTTAAATTCTTGAATTATTTGTCTCGGTTTCGGTTTTATTACATGATAATGATAATGATATTTCATATTTGTATCATGATAATTGTAGAGGGCGATTTTCACCGCCCTTTTCCAGTCACAAAGATAATCACCAAATAACAAATAAACAACAATAATCAATGAATATCTCTGTTTTATTATATTTTCCAAATGAGCTCGGTTTTCTTCCGTTGAATAGCTGGACAGATGAAGGATAATGAGCCAAAGGGCTTTCTTTATTTCCTTAGCATTTTCTATTACAAGATCTCTCTCTCTCTCTTTCCGGGCATTTTTTTCTCTATTTTTCTGAACCTTTACAAATGAGGCTTATCTTGCCTTTTATAGAGTCTACATTACACTCCCCTTGCGTCTTTCCCGCCTTTTCTCTCTTTAATCATTCGCTTTCTGGCGTGATTTGAGGGAAGCATGGTAATCCTTGCTTTATGTCACTTCCGAGCAGGCTGCCATTATGGGTAGGTGAGCCTCATTAAATGCGCATCGCGTCAGCCGTCATTCGGCTCTGCAAGCCTCGTCGCTGATGCTTCTCATCGAGTGAGTAGGTCGGCTTCATTAAATGCACATCTCGTCAATGGTCATTCGCCTCTGCATAATCATCATGACGAAATTCCTCGTCGAGTGTGATAGGACACTTCATCGCAGTTTGCTTTTGTGTGGCCGTGCCTCCTCGCGGTCGAACCTCCTCGGGGGTAATGGGATAATCCCCCTCGGGTGGTGAACTTCCGCGCCTCCCTTCATGTCGTTTATGGACAAAACGACACGAGTTGTGTTGAGGATGGATTTGACCAAATCCGACCTTAACAATAATGTTTGGATAATTTTTTCATGTTTTAGATTTTATGTTTCGTATTTAATTTTGCTAATTTAGAGTTGGTATTTTATATTTTTTCTCAGATTTTGTCAAAGAGTTTTGAAACCGGGAACCGGGACAATAAAAGATTGTCTAGATTTTTCGAGACATGGACAAAAATGAGGTGGCGTTTGGTTACTGTCCCAGAGACCAATTTCTGGTTTTGTTTTCAAACAGTGTCATACTGGTTTCGCAGATCACGTTTGGTAACCAGTTGTCTCTGTTTTCGCAGACCGGTCTCGCAGACCAGTGAAATTTTAATGAAGGAAATCAGAAAACGACTTTAAGTTGTTTTCTGTGTTTTGGTCTTCAACCCAATCGTACAAAATATAACTATAATAATATATTATCATTCTATAATATATTATAAGGATTATTTATATGAAGATATTATTATTAACTCATTTAATTAAATTATTAAAATTATTTGTATAATTGATATATTATTATGATATAACGATTAAATTAAATTATTCTTATTATTAAATACTAACTTAATTATAATGATATAAACTCATGTAACATTTTTTATTTACTTTATATTACATTATTTAAACATGAAATTAACATGTAATTAGTGTAATTGATTATATTTTTGTATTAATGTAAATATTTTTAGGCATAATATTAATATATATTACTTTCAAATAAAAAATACCTTCTTTTTAGTAATATAAATTGTATTGATTTAATTATTATATTATTTTTATTTCAGTTCAACCACGGATTAGCAAAAAGGTTAACTTAACCAAACAGTGTTTCAAAAATCAAACTTGTTAAGGTCGGATCCGGTTGAATCCCTCTCAACACTGGGAAGCCTCCTTCCCCGGGGGATAGTCGGTACGAGGTATCGACGATTCCTGGATCCAGTGACATTCGTCATGGCAAACACCTAAGGGCCGTGATGGATGAGGTTGACGACACCTGAGTTGACGATTCCCCGAATCGACGACGCCCGAATCGACGATACCCGGAGTCAACGACATCCCGAGTTGACGATGTCCGAGTCAACGGCACCCTACGACGTCGACGCCATGGGTTGACGACACCCTGGGTCGGAAACATGGAAGGCTGAAGACACCGAAATCGAGGAAAGAGTTCAATGATGGCGAGTCAGGCAGCGAAAGACAGCTGACTGAAGGGAGGCGCATTTAATGAAGCCCTGACACACCCTACCTATTTCTGATGACAAACGCTCGAGAGCAACACAGAGCATGAGGTTAACCATACTTTGCGTGCTAACCTTGCTTAGGAAAGGGAGTGATGGGACCTAACGAGAAAAGGGCGGGAAATTGGGTGTAAAAGGGAGCGAGGCAACCCCTATATAAGAGAGTGAAGGGGCTCATTAGAAAGGGTCCGAAAAACTGATGCACACACACAGAATCATCAATATACTAGAAATTTTCTCCATAACGCCATTCAAAAGTGCTTTCTAATCGTAAAACGATAAAAACCGAACCTCTTTCTCTAAAAAAGGAGGGAAACCTTTTGTAATCGTTGAAGGTACGAAAAACGCTCAACAAAACTCTAAACTGATTTGTAAGACTAAACTCTCAGATTGATTTTCCAAACCAAATTGCAAAACTGGTTTCCCAAACCAGTTAACCAAACGCTACCTTAATTTCCCGGTTCCAGTCTCACCCTTCCCTTTGATTGTTTCCTTTTCTTCCTCGTATAGATATTTAAATATATATATATATATAATATTTGAATTAAAGAAATAGATAGATTCTTATATAAAAATAAAATACATATAAAAAACGGGGCGTTGTTTTTTAATACTCCTGAATCTCCCCTGATTTGAATTTTTTATCTTTTTTTTTTTTTTTTTTCTGATTTGAAAATTTTAAATTTAAGTTGTGTTGTGTTTCCTAGGTTTGAAAATTGAGTGGAAATGAGCGATGTTGGACTTGGCTTCTGTAGTTTTGTTTACTTCAGGAGATTGATGACGTGTCACCCTATAGTTTTCTCTTCTCCGTACCGCTAAAAGCCCAAACTTTACTTAATTTTGAATTTCAAACTTTCTAACAAATCAGGACAAGACAACTCAACCGTTTCTTCTAATATTAAATTAAATATCATAATAACTAATAATCACTCCACTCGATTTCCAAACCCAAAAACCAAATACATTAAATTAATAAAAATAAGGAATATTTACGGCAAAAATACCTCAAAATAAGAGATGATACACGACATATTCTAAATTTTATATTGCCGTGAAAAAGTGCTAAAAACTAAAAATTATTCTGCCTTAAAAATTTTCCAACTTATTGTAACACAATTTTTGGAAATTTTTATCATGATACAAAATAAAATTTGAAATATATCTTATAGAATAAATATTTGTAATACTTTTGCCTCAAATATCCCTAAGAATAAAAGCCCTTCAAAATACAAATTTAAATTTAAACCTCTCTCAGTCCCTACTCAGTCACTCACTCCCTATCTCCTCTGAAACCCCAATCTCTCTCTCCTTTTCCTTCGTACTTTCCGTCACTTTCCCGAGAAAATGCGCGAGATTCTTCACATCCAGGGAGGCCAATGCGGCAACCAGATCGGAGCCAAGTTCTGGGAGGTGGTCTGCGCCGAGCACGGCATCGACTCCACCGGCCAGTACAAAGGTGACGCCGACCTCCAGCTCGAGCGCATCAATGTCTACTACAACGAGGCCAGCTGCGGGAGGTACGTGCCTCGCGCGGTGCTCATGGATCTGGAGCCGGGGACCATGGACAGCATCAGATCTGGTCCCTACGGCCAGATCTTCCGACCGGACAACTTCGTCTTCGGTCAGTCCGGCGCCGGCAACAACTGGGCCAAGGGTCACTACACCGAGGGTGCCGAGCTCATCGATTCCGTCCTCGATGTCGTTCGCAAGGAGGCTGAGAACTGCGATTGCCTCCAAGGTATGTTCTTATTCTCTCTCCTGATCTCTATCATTCAGATCTGCACCTCTATCATTGAGAATTAGCCTGATCTCTGTTAGAATCTATGTTAGATTGTTGCTTTTCGAATTTTTGTTGCTCGATCGAAACCTGTGAGTAGTTTTTTTCTGATGTGCTTCACAGGGTTCCAGGTTTGCCACTCCCTCGGCGGAGGGACCGGATCCGGCATGGGAACGCTTCTGATCTCGAAGATCAGGGAGGAGTACCCTGACCGGATGATGCTCACATTCTCTGTCTTCCCGTCGCCGAAGGTGTCCGACACTGTCGTTGAGCCCTACAACGCCACCTTGTCGGTTCACCAGCTCGTGGAGAACGCAGACGAGTGCATGGTTCTCGACAACGAGGCTCTCTACGACATTTGCTTCCGCACCCTCAAACTCACCACACCGAGCTGTAAGCTTGCTCTGTGCTATTCACCATGACTATGCTTTCTGAGCTTTCTTGACAGATCTATTACAATGTCTGAACAACGCTATTAAACATTGAAAAATCGATTCATTAAACATATCATGTTTCGACTTTCTGAAATTGCTCCATTGAAAAAATCTACTTCATTGACTTAGCAACACTAAACATTGAAAAATCACTAATATTAGCTAATGATTCAACCTTGATTGATTCTGATTCTGATTCTGATTCTTGGGCTCCAATGAACATATCATGTTTCGACTTTGGAACATTGTTACAAGTTAGAACCAGTTTGCATAGACCTGTTTCCTAATTGTGGTTTTGTCTCTCATATCAGTTGGCGATCTGAACCACCTGATCTCTGCAACAATGTCCGGTGTCACTTGCTGCCTGAGATTCCCGGGACAGCTCAACTCTGACCTCCGGAAGCTGGCCGTGAACCTCATCCCGTTCCCGCGGCTCCACTTCTTCATGGTGGGCTTTGCGCCTCTGACCTCCCGTGGGTCCCAGCAGTACCGCGCTTTGACTGTCCCCGAGCTGACTCAGCAGATGTGGGACTCGAAGAACATGATGTGTGCTGCCGACCCGCGCCATGGCCGCTACCTCACCGCCTCAGCCATGTTCCGTGGGAAGATGAGCACCAAGGAAGTCGATGAGCAGATGATCAACGTCCAGAACAAGAACTCTTCCTACTTCGTTGAGTGGATCCCCAACAACGTCAAGTCCACCGTCTGCGATATCCCTCCAACGGGGTTGAAGATGGCGTCCACCTTCATCGGGAACTCCACCTCGATCCAGGAAATGTTCCGGCGCGTGTCGGAGCAGTTCACGGCCATGTTCCGGCGGAAGGCTTTCCTGCATTGGTACACAGGCGAGGGCATGGACGAGATGGAGTTCACGGAGGCAGAGAGCAACATGAACGACCTTGTGTCGGAGTACCAGCAGTACCAGGACGCCACCGCGGACGAGGAGGGCGAGTATTACGAGGAAGACGAGGAAGTAGAGGAGGAAGTAGAAGCTTAGTAAGCTAAAGCCGGAATGCTAGATCACTTGTCTGGCAAAATGTGTTTAATGTTTTGGACAAGATTAAGGAGAGTTTATTAGGGTTTATGATGAGTTCGAGTGTCCCTTTTGCGTGTTTATTACCTCAAACGTGTGTTGCTGTCTTACTACTATTTGTTTAAACGCATGTTTTGAGTTTGGAACTTGTCTGATGTCTCACTTCTCACATGAAATCTCAGAATATGACCGATTTAGTATCCATTTGGGCAACGGTCGGCTGAGAGCTTCCGGGGAGTGGTTTTCCGGGGCCCGCCTCTTCTACGGCTGAGGTGGGTCGTGCTGTTGGACAGCTTGACTTCTAAGCAAGGAGAATTGTCTTCTAAGCATTCATATAGCACAAAAGCTTGTAACTTAAGCACTTCTGTGAAAAATTACTATGAAAAACTGGTAATGTGAAAGAGAACTGATTATAAGAAAACAAATTTGCAAATTAGAAATGTTATTGTTATATTTTAAAATGTTATTGTCTTTTAGACTATATAAAAATAAATTAAGCACTTAAAATAGCAGACATACATAGTTTTGGGGTTATATTTGAAATAGTTTTGAAGAGAATATCAAATTGCCCTTAAAAAAAAAGACATAAATAATTTTAGGGTTATATTTGAAGTGGTTTTGAAGAATATAGCCAATTGCGTTAGATATTTAAAAAGACCAGAACATAATTTTTAAAACAAATGCATTTGTGAACATTGTTGCGCCATATTTGGTGCAATATGTTTTAAAAATTTATCCCACGCCATTTGTCATTGTTGTATTTTAAAATGTTGTGGTCTTTTAGATTACATATAAAAATCAATTAAGTACTTCAAATCAAGGTGTAAAATGTCGGGAAAATCGACCGAAATTCGCGTCGATTTTCGTTTTCAGTGGAACACCGAAACGACATTCTTTCCGTTTCGCTGTCGTTTTACCAAATGCCGCGAAATTCCAAACGACATTCGGAAAGAAAATCTCTTGTCGTTTTTTGCCTTCAAAACGACGAAATGGTGCTCGAATTTTGCATTTTTGGTAGATTTCGGCAAAAATACCAGTTAAACTTTCGGCAAAAATAATTATACTCACACAAGACCCCGCCACTCCACTCCACTCCACGCCACGCCACGTCCGGCCGGACGGCGGCGGCGGTGTAACATTTGTGTGAATCCTCCCCCATCCACAAAATCCTATGACCCTAAGGGTCCAAGCCCTTGTCCCTAATATTTGGTATATAAACATCACCAAACTCTTGTCATCTATCAATGTGGGACTTTTTGTTTTCAACTAATATCACACATTCACACTTAACATACACATACACTTCACCTAATAATTTAACTTAATATTACACACTTCAAATAATATTATACACTTAACATACATATTAACTTCACCTAACATACATATACACTTAATATTAGTGTGTTATGACTTATGAACTTATGACTTATGAACTTATGATGAGTGTGTACTAAACTCTATGGTGTCATATTTATTATTTGAATATGTTTTTGTGGTTATGTGTCATATTTATTAAATAGGTAATTTAGAAATTAATAATTCAATACCATATAAAAATATAGTTGGAATTTGGAAATACTGAAATATTTTTTACAGAATATCCGTCGGCATATCAATCGGCAAGCGGTATACCCATTCGAAAAATGCGGTAAATCCGGTAAACGACATGCCCTTTTTTTACCATTTGCCCATCGACATACCCATCGGCAAGCGATATATCCGTAAAACGAAAAATTCGAAACGAAAACGGCAAGCGGCATTTTAAACCTTGCTTCAAATAATAGACATACACAATTTTGGGGTTATATTTGAAAAAGTTTTGAGATAGCAATACTAACAACTTTAGTTTGCACTCCAACCGTTTGTATATTACATATATTCAAAATCGGATTTTTTTATGAGAATTTTGGGGTGCTTTTCATTCACTGCAAACCAGTTTTTAAAAAACCTTAAAACAAATCGGTTTATCTCTGAAAAACTAGTATATGTTGATGTGCAAATTCGTTCCTTATTTGGAATAATGAGGTCATTAATTAAATTTACGGTTCATATAAATTAAGACCAAAGTTATGAATATAATTGAGTATTCATTCGAATTGGGCTTGTGAGATATATAGCCCAAAGGCCCAATAAACACTTAATTGTGTTGAGGCCCGAACAGAACCAAAAGACCAAGGAACAAAAGCCCACCTCGAGGAGAGATTGCTCAAAGGAGACATGAGCAGAAGGCTTTCAAAGGGAAAAATCCCGAGCAGAATTCAAGAATCACACTAGCACAAGACAAATACCAACACTTGGATAAAATCCAAAGTACCCAACAGGTCGAACGACCTGAAGAACCCAAAGCTCGTCCCGGACAGAGATTGCCACAAAGGGATCCGAGCAGAAGCAGTCGAAAGATCCAAGCACGAGCAGACCAAGTCAACAACCTCAAATTCAAACTTCCGAAGCCCGACCAGGAAGATTGCCACGATCAAAGTTTAAATCCCCACGACGTTCTGTCAAAGTCCACTACTGCGCAATTATCTCAGAACGTGGCCCACGTGTCAACTCGACAGCAAGTCAAGCTCCGAACTCGAAGCCATCATCAACGTACACTTCCAACGGGCAGAAACCAGAAGCCTATAAAAGCAAGAAGATAGCCCTATCACACGCACGCAAGCATTTACTTTGAGAGAAAAGAGTGTGATATTTGTAATTATAGAGTGTTTTCTTTCATTTTCGATCAACTTGGAATTGGTTTTTGGTTCTGGTTGATCTCTTTTCAAAAGCAATAAACTTACAGAAGACGTAGTCAACTACCGCATTGGGATGAACCTCTCTAAAAAACCTTTTGTGTCTTGTCTTATTTTTAGTCTTTTTGTTATTGTCGAAAGTATTGACAACGCGGAGGTCAGGATCCACAAAGTCCTTAGCATCTTCAAATCGAAATCCAATTCACCACTCACGTAACTGTTGGTGTGCGAAACCACGTCAACAGTTTGGCGCCGTCTGTGGGAAACTTTGATCTCGCTAATTCTGTCTTACTCGACACCCCATGAGTTCGGAGGAGAATCATGTCTCTAACTCTCCGGCGGAGGCAACTCCCGACCAGGATGAGGAAGGGCAGGCTCTGAGAACCCAGCTCCAAGAAAAGGCCGCTGAAAATCCGACAGGGGTTCGCGTCTCAAGCCCATTCCAGGCAGAAAATCCGAGCCACCTCACCCCTCACGGGCCAAGCAACTATCCTCTGCATATAGAGGATGAGCATGCGGGCTCGTATCCTCAGCATACTCAAGCTGAACCTTCGTCCCAGAACAACTCCAAGCTGGACGACCTCAAACGCACCATGAAAAAATGGGAGAGAAGCTCTCCAAAGTGGATTCCCGAGTACATCGTGCGGTATCTGCCGCCCCCGAAATCGAGCGCCTGGTCGAGGAGTCGACGACGATCCCGTTCTTGACGGCTATCACGGACACGCGCCGCAGACACGGCGGGCAGATCCACCTGCCCAAGTACGACGGGACCACCGACCCAAAGGTGCACCTGAGGGCGTTCCGAATCACGATGGGACGGGCAAACCTAGATGTCCACGAGTTGGACGCCGGGCGATGCCAATACTTTGCTGAAAACCTTAAGGGAGCAGCAATGGAATGGTTCTCCAAACTAGAACCGAGATCGATTGATAGTTTCAATCAATTAACCATGGTATTCCTCAAGCACTTTTCCATGTTCATGGAAACTGAGATTACTGTGGCGAATTTATATGCCCTACAACAAAGGACAAACGAGCCTCTCAGGGACTCCATGACAAGGTTCAAGGCAAAAATGGTCCGAATTAACGGGCTAGCGAATGAAACGGCCATAGCCGCTCTAACCAGCGGGCTATGTTACGACTCCAAGTTCAAGACCGATATACCGGTCAATCGGTACACCTCGATAGAGGACGTGATTCACCGTGCATCCAAATGGATCAAGCACGATGAAGAACACGAGGCTCTAAAGAGAAAGTTCGGGTCATCCCCGAACGTACCAAGGCCCGGGATGCACCCATCCCAATCAAGGAGCAGGTAGCCACCCCCCTTTAAGGGCCCACAGAGCCATGTTCCTACCTGGGGATCCAATCTCCAGCACGGGAACTTTCAGCACGGAATACCCCAACCCGGGGGAAGAGCACACCCCCTGAACCAGGTCTACAATCTAAACTCAGAGGCCGAGGAAGAAACCAAAGCCGACGAGCAAGGAGAACTGTATATGAGCGTCGGTGACATGGCGCCCAATAACAGGGACCTGAACGCCTGGTGCAAATTCCACCAGAGGTATGGTCATCATACCAGAAATTGTATGGTCCAACGGGCCCGTCTCGCAGATAAGTATCTTAAAGGCGAGCTCGGAGATCTCCCATTAGACTTCTTTAGGTCGGAGGGGGTACACGCCGAGCAGACCCAGCAACCAAACACTGGTCAAGGCAACGGTGCCAAACTCGAGCAAAAGTAACCGGCTAGAAGAAACAACGCTCCTCTTAACAAGCGAGGTAAAGTCCTCATGCTAGAGGAGCAAACCGACCAGGATTCGGAGGATATGGAGGAACCGATGACCGAAGAGGCCATCAGGAGAATCTATACAATAGTTGGAGGATCACAGTTCTACGGGAACTCGATCAACTCCATCAAGGCCCACCAGAGAAGGAAAGCCGGGCCCGTGGTCCTCCCACGGAAGGAGCCCGACTACGAGATCTTCTTCAAAGATAGTGAAGCATCGACCCTGGTCGGGCCTCACGATGACGCTCTAGTCATCACCATTCTAGTCTCCGGGTACACGACCGAAAGAATTTTGGTCGATAATGGTAGCTCGGTAGACGTCATCTTCCTGTCATGCCTACGCAAGATGAGAGTCGATGACACGGAAATCAATAGGGGGAATATCCCTCTGACCGGTTTCAACGGAGAAACGGTCGATACCTTGGGGACAGTCAGACTGTCAATCGTCGCCTGTGGAATAGGCAAGATAAAAAAATTTCCTAGTGCTAGACTGTCCCACGGCTTACAACATGATCCTCGGGAGACCTTGGATTCATTTAATGAAAGCTGTGCCATCTACCTACCACCAAACCATCCGCTTCCAAAAAGAGGATGGGTCCATAGAGGAAGTCAAGGGCAACCAGAAGCAGGCCCGAATCTGCTACATGACATCATTCCGGATGTCTCACACGCCTCAGACGCGGGCAAAGGCGCCAAAAACCGACCAATAACAACTAATGTCGGTAGAGGAAAAGGATCCGGCCCAAGAAAGCGATGACGGTAACGAAGGCCCAGACTTGGAAATGACGCACCAGGTCCAAATCGACCCACAAAATCCCGACCACAAAGTGGGAATCGGGGTCAACTTGGACAATGACGTCAGAAAGAAGCTGATCAAATTCCTCACAAGGAACCGCGACTGTTTTGCGTGGTCTCATGAAGACATGCCGGGAATCGACCCGAGCGTAACCGCCCATCGCCTCAACGTGGACCCAAGCCACAAACCGGTGAAGCAAAAGAGGAGAAAATTAGGACCTGACCGGGCCAAGGCGGTAAACGATGAGGTCGAAAAACTACTTAAGACTGGCTCCATCAAGGAAGTAAAATACCCGGATTGGTTAGCTAACACGGTAGTAGTTATGAAAACGAACAAGAAGACAAGAGCCTGTATAGACTTCACCGACCTGAACAAAGCGTGTCCTAAGGACAACTTCCCTATGCCTCACATCGATCGGCTAGTGGAGGCAACCTGCGGGCACGAACTTCTGTCTTTTATGGACGCTTTCTTGGGGTATAATCAGATTCTGATGCACCCCGAGGACCAAGAAAAAACCACGTTCGTGACTGACCGTGGAATTTACTGTTAGAAGGTAATGCCATTCGGGCTCAAGAACGTGGGAGCAACATATTAACGATTAGTCAACCAGATGTTCGCAGAGCAACTCGGTAAAACGATGGAGGTCTACATCGACGATATGCTCGTGAAATCCACCAAGGCTGCAGACCATGTGTCTCACTAGGAAGAATGATTCGCGATACTCAGAAAGTATCAAATGAAGTTCAACCCCGCTAAATGCACATTCGGCGTAACGTCCATAAAGTTCCTCGGTTACTTGGTAACCCAACGAGGAATAGAGGCCAACCCGGATCAAATCAAAGCTCTCCTAAGCATGCCCTCTCCGAGGACGGTTCGGGAGACGCAGAGATTAACCCGGAGGATAGCGGCTCTTAATCGGTTCATCTCGAGGTCTACTGACAAGTTTTTGCCCTTCTAAAAAATCTTGAGGGGCAACAAAAAGTTTGAATGGACCAAAGAATGCGAAAAAGTATTCCAAGACCTCAAAAGGTACCTGTCAACGCCACCGGCACTGTCCCGTCTGATCGTGGTGGAACCACTACTGCTATACCTAGCAGTATCTCTTTCAGCCGTTAGCGGCGTGATCGTACGGGAAGACAGAGGTGAACAAAAACCTATTTTCTACGTCATTAAGTCGCTGGAGGACGCAGAAACTAGATACCCCGCCATGGAAAAATTAGCTTTAGCTATGATAACCTCGGCACGAAAACTCCGGCCATACTTCCAGTCTCATACCATCTTGGTAATGACGACTCAACCCTTAAAGGTAATCCTCCATAGCCCAAATCAGTCAGGACGACTGACCAAGTGGGCTGTCGAATTAAGTGAGTTCGACATCGAATATAAAATTCGAACATGTGCTAAATCTCAAGTGCTAGCTGATTTCCTGATCGAACTCCCAATGGAAGATCCAACAGAAAAGAAAAAGAATGAAGAATAGCATCTCGAAGTGGATGAGGCATCGAATATGGGCGGATCCGGAATAGGGATACGCTTGATTTCCCCAACCGGAGAGGTTTTGGAACAGTCTTTTAGGCTAAGATTCCGTGCCACAAATAACGAGATGGAGTATGAGGCGCTGATAGTAGGGTTAAAACTGGCAAAGGCAGTCAGAGCCAGGAAAGTTAGAGCCCATTCGGTCTCTAAACTTGTCACCAGCCAAATCAGTGGCGAATATACCACCAGGGACGATCGCATGGAAAAATACCTCGCGGTGGTCAAGGATCTGATCTCTCAATTCGAAGAAGTCGAGATGGTTTAGATACCGCGAAGTGAAAAATCTTTGGCTGATGCTCTTGATGGACTGGCATCCACTTCGGACCCCGAGGCAAAGAGGATAATTCATGTGGAAGTAATAGACGAACCTAGTGTAAGTCTACGCGTCCACAATATCCGAACAGGCATGGAAGACTGGAGAACTCCCATCCTGAATTATATCCTGACAGGAGAAAAACTCCAGGATTAGCAGAAGACCCGGAAGCTCCGCATTCAAAGTGCTAGGTTCTGTCTAATAAACGGAAAATTGTACAAACGAAGTTACTCCGGACCCTACCTAAGGTGCTTAGCAGGGGACGAAGCTAAAGTCGTACTACAAGAGATCCATGACAGAGAATGCGGAAACCATTCCGGCGGGAGATCGCTCTCCAACAAGGCGAAGCGGCAGGGTTTCTTCTGGCCGACCATGTTGGCCGACGCAGAGGCCCACGTTAAGCGATGCGACAAATGTCAGCGTCACTCACCAACCTTACATTGTCCGGTAGAGAAGTTGTCGTCAGTCTCGGTACCCTACCCATTCATGAATTGGTCCATGGACATAGTGGGACCTTTCCCCTTGCACCAGCCGGGAAAAGATTCATGCTGGTTGTGACGGACTATTTTTCAAAATGGGTAGAAGGTGAATCCTACGCCAACATCAAAGACTCAGATGTAGAACACTACGTGTGGAAAAACATCATAAGTCGTTTCGAATTACCCAAGGAAATCATCGCTGACAACGGACCCCAATTCGTGTCAAATAGATATCAGAATTTCTGCTACAACTGGAAGATTTCCTTGAACACATCCACCCCAAGATATCCACAAGGAAACGGCCAGGCAGAGGTTTCTAACCGAATATTTGTGGATGGTATCAAGAAGAGACACGATACCAAGAAAGGCCGATGGGCCGACGAACTCATCGACGTCCTTTGGTCATATAGGACCACACCGCGAAGGGCAACGGGGGAGACTCCCTTCTCAATGGTATACGGCACCGAAGCAGTCATATTAGCCGAGATCGAGACCCCCAGTCTCAGAAGGGAGTACGCTCCTGTCAACGCGGAACTCAACGATGGAATGAGACAAGACCAGCTTGACCACGCAGACGAACGACGCGAACAAGCCCTGATTTGAATTACGAACTATCCAAACTCGATAGCTAGGTACTAAAATTCTAAGTTAGGCATCGCAGGTTCATCACCGGGGAACTGGTCCTCAGGCGGGTCTTCCAGAACACAGCCGAACCCAATGCATGTAAATTGGGGGCTAACTGGGAAGGGCCCTATATCGTTACCGAAGTAGTAAAACCTGGTGTATACAAACTGGCAACCCCGGACGGTTCAAGGATCCTCCGGAGCTGGAATGCTATGCACCTAAGAAAATGCTACACCTAAAAGGTCAGAGACCGACTTCCCATGAACTACGTAATGGCTTGATCCCCAAAGTACGGGGTACGTAGGCAATTTGACTTACAATGATCGAATGCAGCCCCAACATACCCAATAAATCCACACGCCACACGCAGACTGATTCAGAGACCAAGACCCCCGATCAAAGGATAAATCTCAACCGCAATAAACCGCAAGAAAGCTGCTCAAGAAGCATCCAAATACAAGTATGTAATTTTAATTGCATTAAATTCATATGTTATTAAGAAAGTCGCGATTTAATCCATGCGAGCAAAATCAATTATCGCATAATTATTTCGAGCATGTTCAATTAATTATCGGCAATAATACATAAGTAAAGGAAATTCGGCTAAGTCCAGAACAATAGTCCTGGCAGTTGTTCGGGTACCACACTTTTTCCTTGCAAGTTACATACTTGCCCGGGTACCACACCCTTTCTTTGCAAGTTACATACTTGCCCGGCACCACACCCTTACAGTGTAAGTTACACACTTGCCCGGGTATCACACCCTATCCTACTCTATTTTTCGGCATCAAGCTCTGCCTCCAGAAACCTAAACACCTAGCTCGGTTACAGGTAGCATCGCAGAACTACCCAAAAAGCAACACCAGGCGACCAGGTCTACACTCCTCAAGGTACCCAAAATTCCGCTAAGTATTTTTCATTATTCTTAACTCGAATAATCTAAGTCCTATAATAAATTTTTTCTAACATGAGGAGTGAGATCGGGATACTCGATCTCAAAATGGGAAAATCTCCTGGTCGAATACACCGATCAAAAACTCTGCAAAAAGTCACTAAGTTATCTTGACAAAGTAGAAATTTTTTTTACAAAAAAGATAGCAATTTATTATTGACGATAATTTTTGCAAAAAAGGTAGCAATTTATTATTTACGATAAAGGCCCTAACCGCAGGCAAAGAGTATTCGCAAAATAGAAAAAAAATAAAAGGAAAATTACAAAAAAAAAAGGGTTCAGGTCCCATGACCTGCTCGAAATAAAGCCCTAACCACGGGTAGAAATTTTGTTCAATACTTATTTGAAAAAAAAGAGAGCAAAAAGCTTAGAGATGATGGCCTTCTCTAGGCGGCATCGTGGGAGGTCTATTCTCGCGGGGTCGGTTCGGTCGGGTTCAGCTCGGTCGCACTCGACTCAGTCGGGGTCGGGTTATCCTCGGGCAAAGTCACCTCGGGCTCCATTGGGGCTGATTCATTCGGGGTCGGCTCAGCAGAAGCATTCTCCTCGGGGAGGATCGCTGCGTTTCGGCTCGTCTCGGCATCTGCAACACTAGCACCCTCTATCAGGTCGAGTTCGGGAGAGAGAGCTGGAGAGTCCACCACGGTAGCCGGCTGCCCGGCCAGAAGGTCTTCATACGTAAAATTATCCTCCGTGAGGATTTCCAGCTCGCCTGAAAAGTCAGTGAGCTTGCCCTCGAGTATCTCACCGATGATGGCCACGTTACCTTGAACCTGATGCAGGATCTTGGTATCGTGAGCAACCTTCTTGTGGTGAGCAATCACCGCATCCTTCTGTTGTACGCGCTTACGATATATGCGCCGAGCAGCCTTGGTTGCCTCCTTTTCGGCAGATGCCTCCGCCCGGGCCTCGGCCAACGCCTCAAGGGTACAGGTGTGCTCCACCTTTAGCGCAATCAGCTCCTCACGGAGTTCCCTTAGGCTGTTCCTGGCCCGGCCCAACGCAGCGTCAGAAGTGGTGAGCAGCCCGAGTGTCGTGCTCTCGCTCGCCTGAGCCTCAGAAACTAAGGCACAGGCGTTGACGAGTTTCTCTCTGAGATCCAGCTCGGTGATGTCCAGGGCCTTGATTTTATTTTCCCTGACGCCAATATGGGGCTTCAGTTCAAATATTTCTTTGTACCTCATCGCTAGCTCCCCGGAATTCTTCTCGAGCTCGGCATTCACCCGAGCAAGCTCTTCCTTTTTCTCGGCCAACTCGGCTTTCATCCCTTCCCCTTCAACGACGGACAGCCTGTCCCTCAACTCCGTGATCGAGCCCTCATACTTGAGGACCAGATCATTGGCGTACGCCCCGAGCTACCAATAAAAAAGGGAAATTACTTAGGAAATTTTCATAAAAAAAAAAGAAAGGAAGAAGGGGCCAAGATTATGGCACCTGGTTTACTTTGGCCTGCAAAGAAGCGAAGGCGTAGTACTCCCGGGGGTGAGAGACCTCGGCATCCTGGACATGGAGCACTCCCCCGCTCGTCAATTGCTTCATCGAATTCCCAGCCACCTTGGGAGCTTCATGAAGACCCTTCTCGCCATACCAGGCCCCTTCGCAGTCCTCCTAATCTCATATTGGGAGCCTAAACCGCCCTCTTTGGCAGACGCGACTTCGCAAGCAGGAGTCTCCACTATCCGACTGGAGGTGCTCTTGGACGAAACCGGGTTCCGACCAGCTGTTTTCTTATAAGTGACCCCTTGCTTCCCGGGGCCAGGGTCCTTGCTAGGAGGTTTAGCGCTGCCGGATCGGGCCACCTCGGAAGAAGGCTTGGCCGCCTCCTGAGTGGGCTTGTCACCCTTCGGTTTCTTGCGAGCAGCTTCCTCTTTGGCGGAGCGCGCTCGCTTTCCCTGAGGGCTCCCGGTGTCAACCAGCGCAAGGCCAGAAGAGACTAGAGGCTCAGGGGTCCCGGTTGGCAGCGGGACTGTCTCCTCATCGGAAATGTCGACGAAGTCCCGCTCGGGTACAGCCCGAGCAGCCTCCTGCTCAGCTGCCAAAGGAACAATCCTCTCCGGGACTTGTTTCGATGCGACCTCCGACCTGGGAGTCGCCTCTCGCCCTTTAACGGGTAGAACTGGGGCCTACTTCTGAGTTGCACCCTCCTTAGGAACCCCCTGGATCCGACCAGAGTCCTTCCTCTTTCGATGGGCCACCTTGGCCCAATCAGAAGCTTTTTATACCAACTGAGTGACCTTCTCTTTCCCCTTCCCTGTTGCGGCAGCCGCTCGCTGAGCCCTCAGCTCTCGATAGTTGAGCTCGGCAGTAATATCTATGGAGCAGAACCTATTAGTAAATATTCAAAAAAAAAAAAAAACAAGCCTAGAAAACTTACCTTCTTCCTCGGAATTGCTCAGATCGGGATCGTACTCGACGAATGTACAACTGGGTCCGCGATACCAAACCCCAGAAGCAATGAATCTCTTGTCAGTGAGATCCTTCCACTCGATACCTTCCCCCGGAAAAAGAACCTCGTTCTTGGCTATCCACTCTTCCCCGAGAGGCCTTGACCTCAGTTTCTTCCCTTTCCGATCTGAAAAACACAAAAAGTACATCAAGAAAAATTCGAACAAAATGAATCCGAGCAAGATAAGTGAGAAATTTACTGATTTCGTGAGCCCACTTATTCACATAAGAATCCCAAGTACCAAAAGACCCCGGGCAAGGCTTGAAAAAGAAATACTTATCCTGCCACCCATCATCCTTGTTCGGGATTCCCCTAATAAAGTCACCCTTGTGACCCTTAACCGAAATATTGAACCTACCCTCGGCTCTAGAATTTTTCTTGACCGTAAACACTTCGAGCATATCGAAGAGTGTCAGGTTGCAACTTTCTTCCCTACACCTAACCAAATAGGCGAGCAAGATCCTATAGGAATTCGGGCTCAACTGAGCCAAAGAAATATCCATCTGGTTCAAATACCTAAGGATAGGTTTTGGGATCAGAAACCTTAGCCCGCAATCCAAGAAAAATCGTTCATAAATGCAGACCCAATCATCTCTGATCGTGTTCGCGAACTCATCGGAATCTGGAACCCGAAGAGGAACAGACTCCGGAATATCATACTCCGACCTGAGCCGAGGGATATCCTCTTCCCTCAACCGAGACCTCGGCGATTCGGTCTGGAGAAACTCCGAAACCAAAACCGGGCCCTTAGCCTTACCCTTCTTGCTATCCTCAGTCATTTTTCGCAAAACTTAAAACCTACGCCAAAAATACCCAGAAAAAGCTAAACCCAGATCTTTGAACCAGAAAACCCCGAAATTCAAAGCTCTAACAATCTATGAGAACCCTAAATATGCTCTATTCGTAGTCGAAGAACAGCAAAACCTGAAAAACAAGGAATGGAACAAGAAAGAACCTGGAAAACCTAGAGCAAGAAAGCTTGAAGATGTTGCAGAGGTTCAACGAAGGCACAAGAAAAAATACTCTCGAATGCAAAAATGGAAAAAGAGAGAAGAATAGGTCTTAAATAGAGAAGAAGAAAACGATTACCTAGAAACCAAAGAGGCACCCCGAGCAGAGTTCCAAAACGATTGATTGGACCCTCACTGACAGCACTCACGTGCTTTTATAATAAAAAATCGACCCGAATCGTAAGGCTAGGGTTCCCTCGATTTCCGCGCAAAAACTCATCCAACGGCCGAGACCAAGTCTCGGATCATGACACGTCAGAACGAAGATGGGCTGACCAAGTCAGCAGAAGTCGAACAGGTTATCCTCTTCTTCGAATCCCGAGCAGAGCGACACGTGTCGTAACTTCTCCCTCCAAAAAATTCAAAAAACATATCGATTTCAAAAGAAATTCCAGTTCGGTCCCTGAAGAATATGATATCATCCTAAAAACAGTTCTGCTGTCCCTAAATTAATTTAGTTTTGCGGTAAAAGTCACGAATATTTCTGGTCTCGCTAATTTAATTAATTTTCATCACGAATTTTTACATGATTATATCAATTTTATACTATAAACAATACTTCGTAATTTTTATAGTAAGGGGCTATCTGTTGATGTGCAAATTTGTTCCTTATTTGGAATAATGAGGTCATTAATTAAATTTACGGTTCATATAAATTAAGACCAAAGTTATGAATATAATTGAGTATTTATACGAATTGGGCTTGTGAGATATATAGCCTAAAGGCCCAATAAACACTTAATTGTGTTGAGGCCCGAACAGAACCAAAAGACCAAGGAACAAAAGCCCACCTCGAGCAGAGATTGCTCAAATGAGACACGAGCAGAAGGCTTTCAAAGGAAAAAATCCCGAGCAAAATTCAAGAATCACACTAGCAAAAGACAAATACCAACACTTGGATAAAATCCAAAGTACCCAACAGGTCGAACGACCTGAAGGACCCAAAGCTCGTCCCGGGCAGAGATTGCCACAAAGGGATCCGAGCAGAAGCAGTCAAAAGATCCAAGCACGAGCAGACCAAGTCAACAACCTCAAATTCAAACTTCCGAAGCCCGACCAGGAAGATCGCCACGATCAAAATTCAATCCCCACGACGTTAAGTCAAAGTCCATTACTGCGCAATTCTCCCAAAACGTGGCCCACGTGTCAGCTCGACAGCAAGTCAAGCTCCGAACTCGAAGCCATCATCAACGTAGCAAGAAGACAACCCTATCACACGCACGCAAGAATTTACTTTGAGAGAAAAGAGTGTGATATTTGTAATTTCAGAGTGTTTTCTTTCATTTTCGATCAACTTGGAATTGGCTTGTGGTTCTGGTTGATATTTTTTCAAAAGCAATAAACTTACAGAAGACGTAGTCAACTACCGCATTGGGACGAACCTCTCTAAAAAAACCTTTTGTGTTTTGTCTTATTTTTAGTCTTTTTGTTATTGTCGAAAGTATTGACAACGCGGAGGTCAGGATCCACAAAGTCCTTAGCATCTTCAAATTGAAATCTCATTCACCACTTACGTGACTGTTGGTGTGCGAAACCACGTCAACAATATATTTAATTATATATTTTTGATAACGTATTTTATTAGTTTTTGTGTCTCATTTAAAAAAAAATAGACAAAGAAAGAGAAATATTTCAATAAATATGAATAGTACGAGCGAAATATCATAAAAAAAATATCGATAAATAAAATAACGGGTCTAATTTCAAAGAGAAAAGAGTTTAAAACCCTTTTTATTAAAAAGAAATTAATATTAATATTACTATTAAAGTACATATAATTTTTTTTACGGAAAAAGTAATTATATTTTTAAAAGCAATAGTACTAATAGACTAATAGTTCTTAATGGAAATTACTAATTCATTTCATGGCAAAAGCAATTAATTATATTAAATTTATTACAAATTAACTTATATTTTTGGGGGTATTTTCGGCAAAAGTTGCTAATTTGTGGCTGTTTAGATAATTATATAGTAAATGCGATTTAATATTAGCAATAATACTTAATGTTTCTTAAGTATGTTTTAAAATAAAATTGATCCAATTAACTTTAACATCGTTAATCAATGGATGTCTTGGCATCAATGACCACCACGTACACCCACGTGGCATGCCACGTCACTTTTTTTTCCTTAGTTTTATTTCTTTTGTTTTTATTTCAAAACACGCAGGTCCCACTCTCTTTCTCTCTCGCCCTCTAACGTGTCGCCATGTTTCAACCTCACACTATCTTCCTCCCTCTAACGCCGCCATGTGTCAATCCTGTTCCAGATGGAGGATGATAAATATTATGCCTAGAAGGGCTCGAACACAAGACCTAGCCCAAGGAATCACAACACCATACCATTTACTATTTCATCAACATCATAAGGGTTAATTGCAGTCAAAATACCTAATCTTTTACAATATTCTTCGATGAGTACCCAACCTCAAACAACTTAGGCAAAAGTACCTAACGTGAGGCTTTTGTCGCTGATGTTCCAGTTTCGTCCAATCCGTCAACTCGCCCGTTAGGCCCAGCCACATTGCCGTTAACTAATTGCTGACTGGGACTAATTTATGCCACGTGTTCATGTCACGTCAGCACCCATTTTAATCAGAAATAAAAAAAAAATTAAAACCATGATGAAACTTTAAACCATCCAGCTTCCCTTTTCTCTATCTCTATTCTTCTTTAAGCTTCTACCGTAACCCTAAATCTCACACTCAGTCAAAGGTGAATTGCTACTTCCGGCGAATCCAACCGGTGAATGGCTCCTGCTCCTCCGCCTTGCTAGCGTGACCCAGACGTCGATCCAGCGCCAATATATGGTAAGAAATACTTTGAACCCTCAAGCTCCTGTTGCATGTGTATCTAACCCCGAAAGCTTGCAAATTTCAGTTGAAGAAAGCTTTCTTTTGGGGATTAGAACATTAAAAACCATTCCTTTTTTTGTGTGTAAAAGCTTCTTCAAAATTTAGGGTTTCTGAAAGTTAAGATTTTGTTAGCTTTTAAAGACGTTTATATGGTTTTGTTTTTATGGTTTTTGTAATAGCCACAGAACCTTCGTTCGGGGTTCAAGTCGGTCTGAGAAATGTAGAGTATTGTTGTCGACCCACATAGGCAAGGCCAATAACCACCGGGTAGATTAGCAAGCACCGAGTTCTCCCAAACCCTTAGGTCGAGTGGAAGAGAGCGACCCCTGAGAATCCATCACAACCCGCAAGCCGAGGGAGAGAGAGGCCGGCGACGAGAAAGAGAAGCAACCGACTGATGGGGAAGCAAGCTCAGGTCGAAATAGAAGGGAAAGAAAAAAGGGAGAGAATCCTAATTTTTTTGAAGGCTGAGATCGAATATTGGGTTTTGATTATAATGATTTGTTTTTATTGGAGTTTTATTTATATAAATATTTTACTCTCATTTGTTTAGGATTAAACGTGAGTTTAATTTTTTTTATTTCTAATTTTTTAGTCAAAATCGGTGCTGGCGTGGCATGAATACGTGGCATAAATTGGTCCCAGTCAGCATGTAGTTAACGGCCATGTGGCTGGGCCTAACGGGCGAGTTGACGGATTGGACGAAACTGGAACATCAACGAAAAAAGCCTCCCGTTAGGTACTTTTTCCTAGGTTTAAGGTTGGGTACTCATCGAAGAATATTGGAAAAAGCTAGGTATTTTCCCCGCAATTAACCCTAAAATTAATCATTTAAATAGCATCCGACCAGCAATTTTTTTATTTAAATAGCAAATATATCAATTAATAAGTAAGATATTTATTTCGATTATCATCCGTGACTTTTTGAAATCGTGCTCGAGATGACTTTTTTGGGTGGGGCTCGGGTTCAATTTTTTGGAAAGAGCTTAGTTTGACTTTTTTAGGACAAGCTTGAGTTGACTTTTTTATCGAGCTCGTTTTGACTTTTTTGGTTGGAGTCGGGGTTACATTTTCCGAGTATGGAGAATTCAATTTTTCGGTAATTAATGTTATTAAATAAAATATAAACTGTCTACTTAATTTTATTAATATTAAAAAGTTGTAATTGGTGGCAAAAGTACCCAAATTAAATTTTGGGGCGTTGACCAGTTTTTCCATCCATCCTCCGTCAAATGGTCGTTAGGCTTTCGCAACGTGGTCTGCCACATGTGGCATTTAAAAAAAATATATTTTTTTAAAGAATTTTTTTTTTTTTTTAAATAATGGTCCGGGCCTGTGTTTTTTTGTATTTAATATGTATTATTTAATAAATATCATATCTCGAAGAACATGAATATATCTCGATTGTTAATTCGCGAGGACGATCGACATCTTTTTAAAACTTGTTAATTTGATGAATTTGAATACCTAATTCAATCATAAAATCGAATTTTCTTGAGCAAATATATATTTAAAGAAATAAATATAGCGGTAAAAATTAAATAATACTCTTTAAGGGTTAATTTCGGTAAAAAGACCCAACCTTTGGTCAAATGCTCTAGTTTGTATACAACCTCCGTAAATGGTGGCAAAAGTACCCAAACTCGTCATTTGGGAGTTGACCGACAAAATTTGTCCATGTGGCTATTAGCCTTTGCCGCCATGTGGCATGCCATGTAATTATTATTTTTTTAAATAATTTTTATTATTTTTTTTATTTTTTTATAAATTTATTTTTATAATAAATTTTTATAAATTTTTTTCCCAATAATAAAAAATATGAATATTTAAATTTAAAAATTCATTATTGGTTATAATTGTTAAGGTCGGATTTGGTCAAATCCATCCTCAACACAACTCGTGTCGCTTTTCCATAAACGACACAGGAAGAGAGCGAGGAAGTTCGTTGACCGATGGTCAACCAAGGAATATCCTCGAGGAGGTTCAATCGCGATGAACTCCAAGAGGAACCCTCGATGAACTCCAAGAGGAATCCTCGATGAAGTCCAAGAAGAACGCTCGATGAAGTCTAGGTTCATCCCTCGAGGAAGTATGGGAGCAACCCTCGAGGAAGTCTAAAAGCAACCCTCGATGAAGTCTGAAAGCGTCATGATGGAACATGCAGGGCCGAATGACGGCTGACGAGACGTGCATTTAATGAAGCCCACCTACTCACTCGACGAGAGACGTCAGCAACGAAGCGTGCAGGGCCGAATGACGGCTGACGAGATGTGCATTTAATGAAGCCCACCTACCCATTAAGGCAATCTGCTCGGAAGTGACATAAAGCATGGGCTAACCACGCTTCTCTCATATCACTCTGGGAAATCTAATGATGAAAAAGATAAAAGAGCGGAAAAGATGCGAGGGGGCATAAGGTAAACTCTATAAAAGGCAAGTTAAGTCTCGTTTGTAGGGGTTGGTTCGGTTCGGGAAAAAAAGAAAAGAAACCTGAAATAGAGAAAAAGAGAATATCATGTAATAGAAAGGCGGAGAAACAGAGAAGTTCCCATTACTCGATCCTTCAACTGTCCAGCTATTCAACGAAAGAGAACCGAGCTCTCGTCGGAAACATAATAAATCAAAGATATTCACTGATCATTGTTGTTAACTTGTTCTTTGTGATTACTTTTGTGACTGGAAAAGGGTGGTAAAAATCGCCCTCTACAATAATTATTTATTTTTAAAAAAGTGGGTAGAACGAAATAAAAAACACCGTTCACGGTTCACTTGAACTCCGTTTCCGATCCGGTTCACGCGTCGAATAAAATTGTTTAATATGTTTAATAATAATAACCAATAAAAACATACATATTATTTAAAAAGTCAAGACATAATTAAATACACACCACTTATTAAAAAAATAGTAGTCATATTTAAATTTATATTTAACGAAAAAAAAATTGTTTGTTTGCATAATATTTTTTTTTTGCGTTTGCATTATATAATAATAATAATTGTTTAATATGTTTTTTTATTTATATATTATTCTTTTTTTTTTTAAATTGTCATTAAATAATCATATGATTATTATTGTTAAGCATATTAAGCGATTTTGTTCCACCCGTGAACCGGATCGGAGGCGGAGGTTTAGTGAACCGTGGACGGTGATTGTTTTCTTTATTTATTTCGTTTGACCCACTTTTCTAAAATGAATAATTATATTTAATAATAATAATAAATAATGAATATTTAAATTTAAATATTCATTATTGGTTATTATTGAAAAATAATTTAATTTTAAAAAAAAAAGTTGAAAAAATATAATATTTTTTAAATTATTTAAAATAATAATAATTACGTGGCATGCCACGTCACGGCCAAGTTCCATGTGGCATGCCACGTGGCAAAGCCTAATAGCCACATGGATAAATTTTCTCGGTCAACTCCCAAATGCTGAGTTTGGATACTTTTGCCGCCATTTATGAAAGTTGTATACACAGCAGAGTATTTGACTAAAAGTTGGGTCTTTTTGCCGGAATTAACCCTACTCCTTAATGTATAGTAAATGAATCTAGGATTCTTAGAAGATTCTTATGCAAAATAAATAAATAAATAAATCACTACTTTGAAAATGCAAAAATGAAAGTTTTATTTCATCATAATTAGTTTAGAGGCTAAATATTTGTCTCTAGTCTCCTACATTGTATTTTGTTTAGTATTATGAATTAATATTAAAAAAGAATAATGAAAGTTGAAATAAGATTAGATGACATAGGTTTAAGGTGGTTGAGTAGGGTGAACATTTTAGACCCAATCGATGGCCCAACCAATTCATTAAAGACCCGACCCCAATCTAATTCGCCAAATCTAACCCGCTCAAAATTGGGTCGGATCAGGCCTGACCAGATTATTATTCGGGTCGGGGTCAGGGCCAATAGCTTGGGTCGGGTCGGGGTCTCCGACCCGACCAATATAACTAATATATATTTCCAATTAATTATTCTTGATATGTATTCAAGTAGTACAATCTTTAGTCTTTTTTATTTCTCGCAACGACCGTTCAATCTCTCATTTTTAAATCTCAAACACAACTCTTAGATTTCATTTGAAATCTAGTTAGTACTAATTAATTATCATTGAATATGCTTGAATTTATTTAAACATGTTTGAAAATGAGTAGTAATCTTATGTAATCTATATATATATAAAAGGAGAGTTTTTGAGTGATGAGGTGGCAAGTTAGATTCAAAAGAATTGTGAGTTTTTAATTTTTCAGTTTTACAATTATTTTTAATGAATAAAATACCTTCATAGTGTTTCAAGTTTCAACGTTTGCTTTTCATAGGTTAATAGTCTTTCTAATGGGTTATGAACATGTCCTGCGTTTAATCATTAAAAAATATGACTTCTCAGTTTTCACATTCAATGTGCTTATTGGGATTTAATACATTTACTTAAAACTCAAATTAGCATAAAATTTAGAAGTCATTCAAAAGAATAAAAAAGAGATTAGTAAGATTCATTTTATGTAGTTATTACTTTGTACGTTTCACACATAAATACAATAATTTATTCTAGGATGTAATGTTTAATACATCATGTTTACGAAACAAGAACTTTTAGAGAGAGAAAAAAAGAAGTTGATATACGTTTATGTATTAAACTCAATGTAATGTATTTTTTCTATTAATAAACATTTAATTTGTATTTATTAAGACCTTTCAAATCCTATCCATCCACTTTAAAAGCAGACAAACCAAATAAATCAATTACAATTAAACTCTTATAGTATTTTTGTTCTTTTCCTTTTCAGGTTTTCTTGAAGGAGTCTGCTAAAATTTTGGAGTTCAGAATAAGTGTAGCTATTCATATAAGTCTTCATGATAAAAAAAAAAAAAAGTTTAATTTTATAAAAATACGTGTTCAATGTTTGGCATTAGGTATTTGTCTGCTCTCCAATTGGGGTTTGATTATTGCATGGCTTGATTTTAATGATATCCTCTTTCATTCTGATATGTATTTTTATATTTTGTTTTTTTATGCTTAAAGTTCCGCTTATTGTCCACACACTTCTTGATGAATGCATGAATGGCCATTGCAACTCTGCTTCGGATTTCTTCGAGATTTGGTGATCAATCAAGGTATATTGTTTCCAATATGCTTTCTTCCGTTAATTAGTATATTTTATAATTTGTGAATAAAGTCGCCAACCTTCGTAATTACAAATGAAATCTTGAATTACGATATTTTTTTCTATTAATTATTACGATACTCGGGTTTGAATTTTTTGTTTACTCATAGTGTTTTTCTACTCGCAGTATTTCTCATTTTGGTCGCCAGTTATATACATATCCATGAGTAAAAGTTATAATTTTAATGGATATTTAATCGCTAATTAAATGCCTTTATCTTATTGTTTTTCATGTTGTTTATCACATAAAATTATTTTTCTGTAAATAAACATTTTTCAAACCCTGCATTTTTTTAGTTGTTTATAGAATTTCAAGCAATTTGCATGACTTTAAATTATGAAAGTCATTAGCTTATTTGTTTAATATTTACTTTTCATAGTTCTCTTTTATTGGTAAATTTTTTAATGATTTAATTATGAGTATATTGATGCAATTTTTAATGATACATATATATACCATATATTTGTTTTTATATATTTGGGAATAATTTGTATACAGATTAGTTTTCTGTTATGAGAAGAAAAATGTGAGAGCTGTAACTCACACGTCGAGAGTTTAGCATTTAAATGTTCTGTTTTCATGTATATATTTAATATATTTATTGTGTCAGCTATCGGTGCTACTACATTTTACGATGAGCGCACATTCTTTTGACACGGTGTTATTTTATTTTGCTTACAAATTATAGAAGAAAAAAAGCGATGTTAGTGCGTTTTTTTTTATTTTATCCGTAAATATATAAAAAATAAGTGCATGAATTAGTTTTGTTTTTTGGTGTGCAACTTTCTTCAAAACAGACTTAGGGGAGTTATATGGCTGCAATATTTTTGGTTCCATGTATTTATGCTTTCACGTCTCTTTATATTGTAATAGCAGTCTCTCCGTCTTTACCATCAGTGCTCTTATTACGGTCGATCTCTTCAACTTCCAAATCACCTATGAGGACTGATCCCCATCTGGTTTGCTGCTCAAATCTTTTGAACTTCTTTCTTTCTTTGCCATGGTTTCACTGAACTTTATATATTTCTATTTGATTAATTTTTTTTTATATATTCTTCCATTGAAACATGCAATGAGCTACGACATTTTGATGCTAATTTTGTTTGGCTCACACGTGTGCAACTACTCCGACAATTTATGCGCTAGCTCTGTGGCCAAACAAACCAATATATTCCGACAGTTGCAGGCGATGACCTTAACTACGCTATGGTCTCCAGGGATTTCTAAAAGCTACATTTCCGTAAAAAGACATCCATAGTGCGTTTTTAACACCAAACTGGAAGCAATTTTCATAAAGGACGAAGAGTCTTGGGGAATTAATAATATTCATTTTCTAAATAACTTTAGCGTTATATATATATATATATATATATATATATATATATATTAGAAACTGTTTGGTACTAATACTGTTTAGATTATGAAATCAATAATTGTGTTAATGGTTATCACTTTATGAAGGTGCAGTTTAGATGAATGGCCATATTCACACTTTATGGGTTAAATGGATGAAGTATACTTTCTCATGAAATTGTTAGTGAATTGTATAGTTTTTTTGGTTTGTTCGGTTTTTAGCTCTTTTTGTCGTTCTACCCGTATTAAGAAAAAACCAATTTACAATGAATAACTAACAGAAATATAATAAGGTATATATAAAAAAAAAAAAGATAAATGCTGTGAAGTTGACTATATATAAAAAAGTTTACATAAACACAAAAATATATAAATGAATTTATGTACATAATAATATATTTCTAGTCCCATGACGGTAAATGGAAAAACCAGTACATGATTTGTTTTTTCATGAAAAAAATAGTATTTATGTCTTTTTTAAAGTGTCTGGAGAATATATATATATATTTCCAAAAGCTACTTTTTAAATAATATTTTTGGTCATGTTTCTAAAAAATATTGAATATGATATTAATTAGGAGTACTTTGTATGAAATATTAACTCTTTTTTTAGTGTCACGTATATCATCATAAATTAATTTAGCTTAATTAAAATTTTATACATATATTTGATTTGACTATTGTAATTAATAATTAACGGCCTTACCCGCTCAAGATTTTTATATTATTAATTTGGGAGAATTATTCTAATCATAGATTGTCATTTAATTTTTTTTTAATTTTTTTTTTATAAAAAAATATGCTATGAGATTGTTTTTATAACTTTGAAATAAATATGTTTATATTTAGTAAAAAATATAAATACTAATATTAACAAAAATATTCAACAATTGTTAACTGATCGGAAATTTCAGTTAAGAGCAAATTTTTAAATAATAAAATTGATCAGTATCATTATATATTAATCAAATTTTTTAAATGTATAGATTCTCATATCCCCATTTTTCAACGCAAGGTATATTTGGATCATTAGAAATTAAACTTTATTGATATTTTCAACCAAATTTATCATTGCTATATTCACAACCAACCGCGCGAAGCGCGGATAATCCCCTAATTTAAATAGTTTGTAAGTTTCATTTGAGGTTTCTTGATAGGTCAATTAGAGTTGTTGTTTAAGTCTAATATGTATAGAATTTGTTTAGTGTATCTTTGTTTGATTAAATTTTATTTGGGGTAATTTTTTTTGAACTTTGAGTTTTATTGATGCATATTTATCATATTATTTTATTAATATAAAATTTTAATTTTAATTACTCGGGCCCAACGGCCCAAAGCAATCCAACCCGATTTTGTATCAGGTCGGTTTGGTTTGGTTCGGGCATTGAAATTTTTTGAGTCGGATCGGGCTTTTTTTTAGTAACCCGATGTGAGCGGGTCGGGTCCATAAAAAATATATGGGCGGCCCAACCCAACCCATGCTCCATCCTAGTGGCGAGTGAGATCACGAAACCAAGGAAGGCAGTCCTTTTGAGACGCGCTAATTTGGATTTGGCCAATATCTTTCTTTTTTAGATTATGTGTCACCACATTTTACTTCTTCTGCCACTCTCCCCCCTCTTGAATAAAAGATTTGCACATTTCTCAAGTTTAACTCCGTTTCATAAATTACCATGGGCAATAGCATTTTAATTATTCAATATTTTCTTTCTTACGAGTAGTGCAATAGATTTGCCACAATAACTGTGTCTAAATAAACAAGTGTTAATGTAGGATTAAAGAGTACTATGTTCATCTACTTTCTATCGCTATAATTATATCACTAAATATTTTTTTCTCAAGAGAATTCGATTTTATGCTTAAGGTAGGTATTCAAATTCATCAAATTAATAAGCTTTAAAAAGATCTCGATCGTCCTCGCGAATTAACAATCGAGATATGTTCATGTTCTCTGAGATATTATATTTATTAAATAATACATATTAAATAAATAAAAAAAACTCCGAGCCCGAGCCATTTAAAAAAAAAAAAAAAAAAACTTTTTTTTAAATGCCAGGTGGCATGCCACATGGTAGTCAAATGCCACATGGCGGTCAAGGTTCCATGTGGCAGACCACGTGGCGAAGGCTTAACGGCCATTTGATAGAGGATGGATGGAAAATCTAGTCAACGCCCCAAAACTTAGTTTGGGTATTTTTACCATCACTTGTTGACGTTGGGTACACGAAGGAAACTTTGACCAAAATTTAGGTATTTTTACTGTAATTGACCCAACTTAAACATACAAAAAATAAAATCATGTCATACTCAAACATATGTAAATAAAATATACTCCCACAAACACAAATATATAAGTCATAGAATAAGCCCTCATAAACATAAAAGGAAGCACATAGATTAAGCTCATAATTTGATACGTCAATATATTATTGGACTAAAAACAATATCAAAAGATACTACATATTACATAATTTGATAATACACGTAATTGACTATTTGGCTTAGTGGAGAAGTCTCAAATCGAGCAAATAGAAATGAAAGAAAATTGATAATATAGCAATCTCCATGTCCAAATTGATAACATTTATTTGGATTCGGAAAGTCCCACGTGGAACAAATACAAAGAAAGCAATAACATTGCTTGTATATATATAGCAATCTCCATGTCCAAACTCAAGCAACTCAACTTACATGTCTCGACCTTTAGACTAAGATGACTTGCGTATCTATTTTGATGTCTGGCAAGTGGCTCAGATGATATTAAATTTTCTCTTGAAAAGTACATTTTTCGTTTATTTTACACTAGGATGGCGATAAAGGGGAAGAGGGGATAATGACAAGGAAGAGGAAGATGAGGGCGAAAAACAAGCATTTAATTTTGAAAAACTTAAAAAACGAGCGGCACGCCGTGCGCATCGATAAGGGGAGAGAGACTACCGCTGAATGAACGCGACGATTCTATCCACCCCCAAGTCCCGACTAGACCAGCTCAACATTTATACACTGGAATAGATTTTGTGTTGATTCGTTTTAAGCTGAGAAAGTGTTATTTAAGACATAAGAACATTATGCAAAAAAATTAAGACATAAGAACATTATGCAAAAACAATACATTAAATATTCATGTTTTTGGCCTCTACGTGAATTAAATTTTTGTGGGTATCTCTTTAATTACGATAGAGAAATCTAATGGTTCAAGCCAACACGGAAAGTATCACAACCTCAAGAATATTATCCTTAAAATAAATCCCAAATTTTTATATATAAAAAAAAAAAAAAAAAATTTGGAACATGAACATTTTCATCATGTAACAAAACCACTTCTTCTACTACATTTTTTTTTATATAGATTTTGCCACATTACACAACAAGACCTCCACATACAAAGTGGCAATAACGAAGAAAAACTTGATTTTTTTACATAACAAAAAAAAAAAAAAAATAGAACCCCATAGAAAATCGAATAGTTTCTTCTCTTACTTCCCATCATCTTCAATGGCCTTGTTATCTACAACAACCTTGACCTTCTTGTACTCGAACTCCACGCTCTCTTCAGGCACGACCGGTCTCTTTTTCCCAAACACAGTCCACACATACATTCCGAGAAACGCCATTGAAGCTCCACAAGCGACCCCAAGGATCAACGAAGCCAAAATCTTGCTCACACAATCCCTCTTCACCTTCTTCTCCGACTCAATCTTCAACGGCTTCGAGTGATGATGATGATCAGAAGCCGTTTTGGGATCCAACGGCTGAGAGTGCATCCACTGAGGGACGTGTCGCTGCTCGAAGCTCCATGAATGGATCAAGCTCTTCACCGTCGAAGAGTTCGCAGTGAAACCCACCAAAGCTTGGTCGTTTTGCCACGTTCTCGAGAGGTCGATTGGGTACCAGAAGAGAGGATCGGAAGGCTTACTGCTTTGACTTTGACTCAATCTGACTTCGAGTCTCTTCGAGCTAGCTTCGTAGTCAACCCAGGCGAGAGATTCCGTACCGTTTTTCAGAGTCAAATCCACAGTCGAAGCGTTCCTCGCTCTCGAAGAAACCAGACCGACCACGTCGATTCCGCCATGGATTTTGGACTCATCCAAAGCAATGAACTTGACTATCACAATCTTATCTTTTCCACTGTGAGAAACCCCAAACGGAGCGTTGTCGAAAGACCCGAGATCGAACCCAGTGGGAAGCATAACGAAGGCCAAACTCTCCCCTTTGGAGAGCGAGAACGAGAAGTTGGTCGAGAACGACAACGTTTTCTGAGGCTTACCTTCGACGAGCTTGATGGGTTTCTTGCAGACGACTCTCCCGGAGCTCGCGAGCTTGATGGAGCCGCCATTGGAACCGACGAGCTTCGAGTCTCCGTGGAGCGCGATCTGGGACGCGAAGTTCGGGTCTTCGGAGCTGAAGTGTGGGAAGGAGAAGGAGAACGTGGAGTTCGGGTTCGCCATGGAAGGTCTGAAGAAGAGGACGAGGAGAAAGTAAACAGAAATGGACATGGCTGGAAACTGAATCTGGGTTCTTCGAGTTCGACCCATTACCAGTCAAAATATGAGATTTTGATTACTGGGTGTTAGGGTTTCCGGGGAGGAAGAAGATGGAGCATTGGGAAGAAAGTAAAGAATATTTTGGTTTTTGGGTGTTGGATTGGAGGTTGTGAAAATTAAATACACTCTCTCTCCTCTCTCTCTCTCTGGCTTTTCTTTATCGGTTCTGCAAAAAAAGGAAAACTCACAACACACTCTATTCTTTCACTTTCCTTTTCTTTCTTTCCCTCGGTGGTTGCTGAGTGGGTAATTATGGATTTTCTTGCTTTTCTGCCCTTCTACTTTTTTGTATTCTCCTTTCAACCCCTGATGTTTCTGGTTTTATCAAGACTCGACCCTCACCAGCTTTATTTTTCTTCCTAATCTACAGGAAAGAAGAGTGCGGTTTGCTGTTTTGAAAGTGATTCTGTAATAAAGGATTCGGATATTCCAAATTCTTTATTTTATTATTTAAATAATTAATATTGCAAAATCAGAATTTCATGTATTATATAATTTAATAGAAAATGTAATTGAAATTTCATGTTCCGAAGGAAAAAAAAAATCACAATTTCTATTCCGTTTTAGAAATAGATTAATATGAATCCATCCATCGATCCGGATCTCGCGTTTCAAATTAAATATCCGTAATTTAAATTTTTTACATAATAATTAAACTAAAATTGTCTTTTGATTCGAGTCCTTCACATTAGGAGAAGGACCATTTGGAAGTTTGAAAAAATATATATATCATTGTTGAGGGCGTTTTACACACTCAACGGTCACAAGGTTAATCCTTTCTTTTTAAAGAAAGAGGTTCGGTTTTTCCCGCTTAATAGCTAAGAACACTCAAAGACGAAGACGATATGTTGGAGATGAAGCTTGTATATTGATATCTTTTTGAGTACATAGGTTTTTCCCTTCTCTATTTTCGAACTCCTTACAAATGAGGCTTATCTTGCCTTATATAGAATTTACATGAACCCCTTTTCGCGCTTTTCCCGCCCTTTGTCGCGTCCCATCGCTCGCTCCCCTAGGAGTGATTTGAGGGAAGCATGGTTAACCCATGCTTTGCATGATTTAGGGAATCCTGCCACGCTGGGTATGTGAGGTCGGCATGGGCCTCATTAAATGCACGTCACATCCGTTGTCTTTCGGCGCCGCAAGCTCTACTGCCGATGCCCCTCGTCGACACTTGGCATCTCCCTTCTTCTCGTGAGGCTTGGACCTTTCTCTCGTCGGCCTCGTGACCACCATCGTCGTCGATTCCTCTCGTCGACCTTCGACCCTATGACCAGTCGTCGTCGACTCCTCTTGTCGACCTTCGACCTTATGGCCGTCGTCGTTCTTGGTTCTTCCCGTCGGCTGTCTTTTCCCAAGTTAGACCCGCGCGTTGTTAAGAATGGATCCGACCTTAGCAATCATTTCTCATATTAAAGAGAATCGTCATAAAGTTTTAGTTGATAACTTATAAGTTGTATAATTACATTTAAGCATAGTTTTATATGAACTTCTCATTAATAATATTGTATTGTACTGTATTGTGGTGATTAATTATTCAAAACGATCTTGATGGACATTTTTTTTTATACGATTAAACTTGAGAAACACGAAAATTATGTTATATACGATGTGCTTAATTTTATTGGACTTACAAACCCTGAAAAGTTCATACATGTCCTCGGCATGCCTATATATTGCGAGTTGCAATTCCAAAATCCACAGAAATTGCGGTAACTGCAAAAAATGCAAAATGACGACTTATTTTTTTGTAGGTTTTCCATGCATCATCCTAATTTACACTATCCCCACATCAAAATTTTAATATATAATCTAAGTGGGAGTTTTTATAATCTCACTGTCTCCTCAATATAAGTTATTATCTTTGGTTTTTGTAAAATTTGTAGTTGTAAGTTGTAACCCTGTACTTATATAACTCTTATTTTTATTACAACTATAACTTATAAATATATAGTATAAATATTATTAAATTTTAAAATAATTATTGATAAATATCCGAAAAACTCGTCGGTAAACCAGTTACCTGTCGACAATGCCCGTAAATAAAAGTTGAATTTTTATTATCGGTATAATTTATGGGGCTTATAATTAAATTTGACGATAACAAATGCCTAATATCCGTAAATCGAGGACTTTATAGAATTGAAGCTCTCACGCCTAGACCCCAAAATATACTATAGAAATTTAATCCGGAACCAAAAATAATAATAAAAAAACCCGGACCCGGACATATCCGGGTCCGGAAAAACACGGATCCGGACGTGTCCGAATCCTTTAAAACACGGATCAGGAGATTTAAAAAAAAATGATTGCGCGTTAAACGAGGGTCGTTGGATGAAGCGAACCAACGGCCCAGATGATCTTCTCATTGGAGTGCGTAGGGTCTGCGGCAAAAGTACCTGACACGCGTCAGAAATAAAGAGCCGTTGGAGGTGCAACGGTCAAATTGCCTCGGGGTCCCCAAATATATCTGTTGGAGCATTTATACCCCACTTTATTCGAACTCCTACACATTTTCCCTATAAATACATCACTTCAACTTCATTTTTTTCACACCTCTCACTCTCTTCATCTCCAACTCTATCAAACACTCTCAACTCTCAAACTCTCAAAAATTCCGAAATTAGGCTATAGTTTAGCTACTTTATAGTTATATAAATACTCTCAAATACTAGTTTAATATATAGTTTAGGTATTTTAGTTGTTATTATATTAAATTAGTTATTAGTTATTAGTTATAGTTTTTATTAGTTATTAGTTTAATTTAGTTTATTTTACCGTTATTATTAGTTTAATTTATCGTTATTATTTAGTTTAATTTAGTTTATTTTACCGTTATAATTAGTTTAATTAATTGTTATTATTAGTTTAATTTATCGTTGTTATTTAGTTTATCTTAGTTTATCTTATCGTTATTATTAGTTTAATTTGTCGTTAATATGTCGAGTGGCAACAACTGTTCTCGAGGACGTTCCGAAGTCCGAGGAAAAGGACGGGCTACTATTCCGTCGCCGCGGTCGATTAATAGCGGGACGGCTTTTAGTCAACATAATTATAATATCGGATTTATGAATCAACACAATGTTCCCGGTTCTTCTAGCCAACCGTTACCGGTTCATGGTCAATATGGTACCAGTGGCGTCGGGCCGAACCAACAATTATTATTTTCCCAAGGTCACGTCGGTGGTTTTACAAACTTACTTAATTATCAAGGTACAAATATTCCATATTGGGAAAGCCTTAGCAACGAACAACAATACCAAGCACAAGTCCACCATCACGAGCAACAACACCAAGTCCAACAACATCATCAACAACATTATGTTCCCCCCGAAAGTCGAGTTTGATTTAAGTACTTAATTAATTAAAGTATATTTTTATTATATTTAAAATTGTTAGATAATAAATTAAATATTAGTTTGTTACTTTGTTAGATAATACATTTTAATTTGTTGGATAATAAATTAAATAAATAAACATAGTCATATTACTTTAATTAATTAATAAGTTAAATAATTAGTCATATAGTTAATTACTTACTTAATTATAGTAACGTACTTACTTAATAAGTTTTAAGCCGATGAGGGTTAGGCACACATCAGTGAACCTAGCCGAGGCTATATTAGAAGTTTACCGTGAATGGAACCTCGGGGATAGAGTTGTTTCTGTTACATTGGATAACGCTAGTGCGCATGCTGGTGCCGTAGAAATAATGAAGGAAAGTTTGACCAATCTTAGGGAGGGTTATTTTCATCAAAGGTGTCCATGTCATATTATTAACTTGATTGTTCAATCGGGCATCAATATTATTGCCAAAACTATCGCCAAAATAAGGAAAACTATTTTGTATATACGATCTTCTACTATGCGTACAATGTCTTGGGAAGATTATTGTAGGGCTCATGCTTACCCAGTCAGAACGTTTCAACCGGATATGCCGATCCGCTGGAACTCGACTTACGTGATGTTGGATGTTGTCATACTATACAAGGAGCTTCTTACAAACTGGATCAACAGCCCGGAGCACGACGACCGCAAAAACCTCCCTCCAGACGATTGGATATCTGCTATCCAATTCCAAGCTTTTGTTCACCTTTTTAATCAAATTACTGTTGATTTATCTCACGTTTACTCACCCACGTCTCAGAGAACTTTGCCCGATATTTTTTATATTCTATGTCATTTTGAAAATGCAAAAAGAAAAGTTTTATTTGCCAATGTACTAACACCGATGATTGCAAAGTTTGAGAATTATTGGTGTTCTAAAAAGCTCCCATTTTTATATTGCGCTGTGGTAATCGTAGATCCGACACTTAAGCTTGCCTAACTGCAGCGCAAAACCGTCGACGAGTACGTCCGGAGTACGTTCGGGATTGTGATAATCGGGTTCCTGCTCGACGTCACCAGCGCAAAATCGTCGACGAGTACGTCCGGTTCTGCAACCTTCCTTCAACACCGTGTCCGGAAGACGGCCTCGACATCCTTCAATGGTGGCACGCAAATCGATCTGAGTATCCGATTTTATCCTTGTTGGCTCGGGACATTCTCACAATCCCGGTCTCAACGATATCATCGGAGGCGACATGCATTCTCATTGGCCAGAAGGATGTTAGAGCCTCGTCGCAACTCAACGGCGTCAAAAATGGTCGAAATCCTTATGGTTTCGAGAGATTGGATTATGGCCAACAAGCGACAACAAGAAAACGATATGGTAGACAAATAAATTGCGAATTACTTTGTGCATATTCAAATGTAATTCCTTTTTAATTGTTCGTTTTCTCGTTGTACTACGCCTTTGAAACTTTCTTTGCCTTTGGACCTTTAGTTGTAGTTGTACTTTTCGTATCCGACCTTCCGAGTTTGTTGAATTAAAAACGCATATTTACTTTCTTTTTTTGTTGTATGCTTTTATTTATTTCATATTTATTTATACACACAAAATAATTTAAGAATTTAAACATCTATTTTTTTTAAAACCAAACTTAAGTACCAAAATGTTATATTTGAACAAGTAAACAAAATTAGGGACTAAATAATAAATAAAACAATTTTAATTTTAAAAAAAAATTAAAAACCCGGATCCGGACCTGTCCGGGATTTTTTTTCCCCGGACCCGGACAGGTCCGTATCTAGGTTTAAAAAAAATAAAAAAAATTTGGTACCCAAATATGCCTCACATTTTGGGGACTACTCACGCCACAAGCTTGTTGGACATATGTGTCCTTAAACAAGATATTTTATCCATTTGTAAAAGATTATGACAAGTCGTTGAATAAAGATGATACTTATTATGATAATCTTATTATAGTTTCTGGTAGAGTAAAATAGAATGTTTTATCCTTAGTTCATAAAGGATGTAATTATGAATTATTATCACAACAGAGTCAATGTGAGGAAGAATTAATAATCATAATAAATGAACTTAAAATGTCCGTGACTTGATTAACTGGGTGGGAGCCCATTAATCGTATAAGGTCATTAATGTGACTAAGTGACAATCCTATTCCGGATTTTGTGTGTGTCACACTCACTAGAAGTGCATTAAGTATGAAGTGTCTTCATACTGGACTGGACCTGACTTAAACTCCGGAAGTTATCATATAAGACCGTCACTGATAACTTGGAGTTGAGTCACTAGTAGATGATCAAATGGATATTCGATCTAAGTCCTGAGTGATCTTGAATCCAAGCTGCTGGCTTGATTGTTCTTAGATTTAACCGTTAAAGAACACGAAATATTACCGCTGTTCCCAACACTATTATTTTAGGAACATGATAGTCAGCAGTAAGGTTAGCTTGGTCATAGACATGGGCATCACACAGCTCTCTTCAGAGTGATGATGATTCCCTTGATTGTCGGTGGTGAGAAGTGAGAGGTACCCGTCCGCAACTTATGAGTCGAAACCATAAGTGGGTTACTCATAATATTACTGACTGAGTCAAGGATGAAAATGCATGAGGGGCATAACGGTAGAAACCGCCTGCTCGTGTGTGGATCATCAAGTGAAAGATCAATAACCCGAATTTGATTGTATCAATGGAAACCCTGCTGTTATAAAGGAAATAATATATATCGTATCACTAAAGAGTGCAGCCTTGGGTCTATAGTGGAATCACTTCGAGGTTTGACGAACAACTAGCAGTTCGTTGGAGCTTAAGTGATACGGGTCCATGGTCCCCAGGATAGCTCCGTAACGGATGATACGTACGTGATTAAAATACATTCTGGATAATGTTTAATCATTTGGCTTGACTTATAAAACTGAAAGGTCTGTGGCAGACGTCAAATAGTTTTATCGTTAGCGTGGCAAAAGTACCATATTTTGGTACACGAAATTAACTGATAAAAGAAAGTTAGAATTTAGATTTTCTATCAGCACCATGTTGTTGGAAATTAAGTTCTAATAAACTTTGCTTTTTGAACCGAGTCATTTCGACTTACGGTTAGTGATTTATGGATTTTCTAAGTTTGTGATCGGTTCGATAAACTTTAAAATTAAATCACATGTCACGAATTTAAATGATGGTGTGGCACATGACATTTTAATGTGTGATATTGAGATCAGGAAATATTAATATAATTTAATTATTTGGATTTAATTATTAATATCTTATTAATAATTAATTAATAATTAATAGATTTATATTAATAAATAAAAAAATATATATTTATATATATTTATATGTGTAAATTCGAATTAGGGTTTGATATATGAAACCCTAGCTAAATTCAAATGATATGATTTGGTCTTTCCAAAATTGCGGCATAAGTACCAAATGTTTTGGTATTTTAGCAAATTCCTAAAATCAATATTATCCATTGGATCGGTTATGATTTAATATCAACCGTTGGATTAGGATATTGATAAATTCAAAATTAATAATTTGGTGACCAAGTTTCATTTTTCGAATTTGGTTAATTAATTATATCAGTTAGATCGGTTTAAGATTTAATCTTTACCGTCGGATTGAAAATTAATTAATTATATATATTTATATATATATTCGAATTATAGTTTATGGATAAATTTGAAATTGTTTTTAATAAATCTTTTTATATTTGATTTTATCCTAAACTAATTTGATCCATTAGATCGGTTTAAAGATTTATCTCAACCGTTGGATCTAGATAATGATAATTCGAATTTTATTATAAATATATATGATAATTTGAATTTTATAAAGATAAGAAGATAAGATTGGATTTTTTATTTATCCAAATCTTTCTTATTTAATTAAATCCCTAATTAATTATATCCATTGGATTTATATAAGATTAAATCTGGACCATTGGATTAAGATAATTAATTATATTTAATTAATAGAATTCGAAAATTAGGGAGGGAAATTCTCCAATTCGGTTACGGTTTGAGCCTATAAATAGGAGGCTCATTCTACACATTTTACACACCTTTTCCCAGAGAAAAAATTCACAAACTCTCCCTCTCTCTCAGGGTCTGCGAATTTTCTCTCTGGTCTCTCTTTTCTGGTTCGGCTTAGGAGACTATTTCTCCGGAAGCTTAAAAAGAACCATCAGTTAAAATTTTGCGACGGAGTCCTGCCGGCGAAGCCCACGCTTCGGTACGAGGATTCCAGGAGAATATCCCGGATGATCACGGGAGTTTCCCTCAGCACCGGCGGAGCCTTGCCCGATTCAGAACGCGCAGCCGGAAGTCGTCAATAGAGGTACGGCCTTATGCATTAGGTTAATAAATGCAACCATTTACTGCTTTCTATTTATTTCCTATTATGACTAGATTATTAATAATGATATATGAATATTAAATTACATAATATTTATCAGATCTTGTGAAATGGTTATTATCCGATATCCGGACCGTTGGACGGATAACAAGTTATTCCGCTTTAAATTAATTTTTTAAATGTTACCCGGACGGTTCGGAGGTACAATTCATGTTAATTTTCAAGGAATCCGAGACGCGATTCCTAACAATTGGTATCAGAGCCATGGTTCAAGGATAAATAATTACGTAATTTAAATTAATGTGTTTAAGAACGAATTATTTGATGAATAAAATTAATTATTTAAAATTGAAATTTTGAAGTTCTAGATATTTTAAATATTAATTTAAAATAAGAAAATTACCCGACCCGAATAAACGGACCGGATGGTTGGACCGGGCTGCCCTTGGCAGCCCAGCCCGAGAATGCCGCAACGAACAGGGGCTGTCGCTGCAGCCCCAGGGATTTCGCCAGGGCAAGGCCCACGGGCTAGGCCCGCGAGCAAGCCCCTCGCCAAGGCCACTCGGCCAGGGCAAGGGCACCCGTGTGGGCCTGGCGGGCTGGCCGCAGGCCACGCTGTCTGGCAGCGGAATGGGCCTGCAGGCCCTGCCCGAAGTGCCAGGGTAATGCCCTGGCCCACCCGTGGGCTGTTACTGCTACTCCACGGGCATGTGGGCCCGGGCTTAAGCCCGGAGGGCCCACGTGCAATTTTTTTTATGGGTCGTATTTTTATTCCGACCCGGATCCCGTGGATTAATTATTAATTATTATTAATGAAATTAATATTTATGAATTAAAATTAATTATGATTAATTAATGTGAATTAAAATATGGATGTTATTTCCGGATAAATAACATTGTCTTATTTTAGTTAATTCATAAAATTAAATATGGATGTTATTTAATAATTAAATAACATTATCTTATTTAATAAATTAAAATATGGATGATAATATTCGAAGAATAATATCATTGTCTTATTTTAATATTTCATAAATAATTATTAAAGGGCATTAAAATGTTTAATGATATTTCTTAGAGAATAAGCATCATTAATTATGAATATTCATCATAGATATAATTTATTATAACCTATTTTCATAACCCTCAAACATTGTGTCTATGTTTAGATCATTATTAATATGTCTATATAGGATAGATATAAATAATAAAGAGTAAATGTAAAAGTGTTAATTATTAGTCGGAAAAATTTCAAACGTACAATCTAACCTAAGGAAGAGGGAATCAAAAGTGGGGCCGGTTCACCATCCACTTCTGGGTGACCGGTTAGGACCCCTCCCATCGACCTGGAGAGCGTACGGTTTGATCTATCGCTACCGACGAAATAATAAACACATTTTTAGGGCTTATTTAAAATTACGTGTCGTAATAAATAAAACCAAAATATAAACTTTTAATGTGTCATTAATAGACAGTTTATTAGAATAAAACAAAGGTCTCCATTATTACTGTCACAAGGTCTGCTAACCACACCGCCTCGAGTCACCCTAGTGTGTCCATTCCCTAAGGAAGGTGTGCTTGTGGAAGGTTTGACACCGTGATAGTTCCAAAAGAATATGGGGACGGAGGAATCTTGGAAATGGACCGCGAGTCACCCTAGAGTGACCATTCCCTAAGGACGACATTTCCAAGAGGATCCCGAGAACCGAAAATAATGGGTTAAGCTTGCACAGAAGTTGGTGCTTCCTGACCGTCTATTGTGATAGTTAATAATCATAGAGGACTTTTGTAGTTCCTGTTATGAATATTAATTAAGTTTATGACTAAAACTTAGTTTAACCAAACTACACAGTTGATACCGCGAGTCACCCTAGAGTGACCATGCCACTAAGGACGGCAACGACGTGTACAGTCGGTTAAATTATCACGAAATAGTTAAAAGGGTTTATTTAACGTTTTTGCCATGAACATGTTTGCATCATGTAACTATTTCAAATAAAATATTTTTCTAAACATTCTACCTAAAATAAAGTTTAATAAGTTTCTTTTTTCAATGCCAGTCTAAAATGTCGAATCCCATCATGTCATTGCTTTCGAACAACACTCTCGCCGGAAGTAACTTTCCAAAATGTAAGAGCAATATAAACATTGTCTTGATTAGTGAAAACATACGCTTTGTTCTCACTGATGAATGTCCCCCTGCACCGGCTGCTAATAGCGCCAGAGGTGTAAAGGAACTCTATGACTCTTGGATTCATGCAAACAATCGTGCTAAGGCATATATGCTGGCTAGCATGTCTGATTCACTGAGAGTTAAGTTAGAGCAAAAGGACACTGCTTATGAGATCATGGAATCTCTCCAAGGAATGTATGGAAAGCAGTCTGAGCAAGCTCAACATGAAGCGACTCGTCGCTACATGAATGCCAAAATGAAACCAGGGACATATGTTCGTGACCATGTTATGAGCATGACCAATTGGTTTAATGAGGCTGAGCTGCATGGGGCCATGGTGGATGAGAAGTCTCAGATCAGCATTATTCTTAATTCGCTGTCACCTGAGTTTGTTCCATTCACTAGCAACTACATTATGAACAAACTGAAATATGGTTTGACACAGCTGATTAATGAGTTGCAAACCTTTGAGGACATGTCGGGTTTGGTGAAGAAAAAGTCTGAATTGAATATAGCATTCAAGAAAGGATCTTCATCTAAGAACCCGAGAATGAAGAAAAGGCCCGGTCCTAAGAAAAAGTGGGGGAGGAATTTCCAGCCGAAGATTACAGACAAGAAAGCCGCTGAGAAAGGAAGATGCTTCCTTTGCAAGGAAAAGGGACATTGGAAGAGAGATTGTCCCAAATTCCAAAATGAAAAGAAGAACGAAACTGGTGAGTGTCTCACCCGATAAGTTTCCAATACACATTTGTTTTAGAAAGTCTTTATCTCCAAAGATCTAAAACTGGAATATGTGATATTCTTTGTTTTCAGCAGCAGCTAAGGAGTGATTGTCTGTAGTCATCCGAGAGTCTCGGTGATCCTTATCGGCAGCAGAGGAAGAGACTCATTTCATTTTTTTTACTCAATTCTTGTTTGGATCTATGATTGAAGGGTGATTTGAAAACCCTTCGACCTTTTTTAAACAATATTAAGTTTTATTCAATAAAGTTTTTTATTTCGATCCTATGAATTCTTGAGTAAATTTATGAGCTCTTCATTGATAGATAAACCTTTACATGCCTTTGGCATTAATTTGTTTAAAATGTAAAGGTTGATATCTAAACATAGTAATAAGTTTACTATGATGGAAATCTCAAGACAATTGGTAAGTAAATTACCATGTTGTTCTTGTGACAAAGTCACAACGCCGATCACAGTGTCTGTTATCGAAGAGAGTGCGGAAAAACACGGTCCCAAATCAGAACCAAGGGGTACTCAGACGTAGTGGGAGGTTCAAAAGACCTGTTGAGCGCTACGAGCACACCCAGTTGGAATTTCACCTAGCTGTCACAGACACTAGCGTTGAAGATCCCATAGGCTACAAGCAAGCTATGGTTGATCCTGATAACGGAGAATGGAAGGAAGCCATGAACCAAGAAATAGAATCAATGGATTCTAATGAAGCCTGGGAACTTGTAGACTTACCGTATGGTTTCAAAACCATTGGCTGTAAGTGGGTATACAAGCGAAAGAGAGGAGTGGACAGGAAGGTTGAAACCTTCAAGGCTAGACAAGTGGCAAAGGGTTTTACCCGGAGGGAAGGTATTGATTTCGATGAGACCTTCGCTCCAGTCGCTAAGTACAAGTCCATCCGGATTCTCATGGCCATAGCCTGTAGTCTCAATTACGAGATTTGGCAGATGGACGTCAAAACCGCCTTCCTGAACGGGTACATTGACGAAAACATCTATATGGACCAACCAGAAGGGTTCGTGCAACAGGGTCAAGAAGGGAAAGTTTGCAGATTACTCAAATCCATCTATTGATTGAAGCAAGCTTCCAGATCCTGGAATCTAAGGTTTGATGAAACCATCAAAACCTATGGATTCATACAAAACGTCATTGAGGCCTGCATTTATAAGCTCAATGACGAAACCGTGGAAATTTTTCTTGTTCAGTACGTCGACGATATTCTTCTCATTGGAAACAGTGTGAAGAAATTATCGGACGTAAAGGCGTGGCTATCTACGCAATTCCAAATGAAGGACATGGGAGAAGCCAGTTATGTTCTTGGGATCCGCATTTTCAGGGATCGCAACAACAGGCTTCTGGCCTTATCTCAAGCAGTTTACATTGATAAGGTGCTTGAACGTTTTGCAATGGCAAACTCCAAGGGTGGTAATTTGCCAACCAGACATGGAGTGTTCCTTAACAGGAAACAGTGCCCAACTTCTCCGAAAGAGCAAGATGTGATGAGGTGAATACCCTATGCTTCAGCAGTGGGAAGTCTGATGTATGCTATGCAGTGTACTAGGCCAGACATCTGTTACGCTGTGGGAATTGTTAGCAGATACCAATCCAACCCTGGTATGGCTCACTGGACAGCAGTGAAGAACATTCTCAAGTATCTTCGGAGAATGAGAGACTATATGTTAGTGTTTTCAGGATCAGAACTGAATCCACTAGGATACACTGATTCAGACTTTATGTCTGATAGAGACGCAAGAAAATCGACGTCGGGAGCAGTGTTCACCCTTGCTGGTGGAGCGATATTCTGGAGAAGCGTAAAGCAACCTTGTATCGCAGATTCCACAATGGAAGCTGAATACGTGGCAGCTTGTAAGGCAGCCAAAGAATCAGTTTGGCTCAAGAATTTCTACACAGAGCTGGGAGTTGTTCGAGATGTAGATGGGCCCCAAACACTATACTGTGACAACAGTGGTGCAGTGGCAAATTCTAAAGAGCCCAGAGACCATAACAAGGCGAAACATATAGAACGCAAATACCATCTCATAAGAGAAATAGTGCGTCGTGGCGACGTGAGGGTTGTGAAAATAGCTTCGGAAGACAATCTGGCTGATCCATTCACCAAGACGTTGCCAGAGAAAATATTCAGGAGGCATCTGGAGAGTATGCGTCTGAAAGACATGGGTCATCTTCTTTAAGTACAAGTGGGAGATTGTTGGACATATGTGTCCTTAAACAAGATATTTTATCCATTTGTAAAAGATTATGACAAGTCGTTGAATAAAGATGATACTTATTATGATAATCTTATTATAGTTTCTGGTAGAGTAAAATAGAATGTTTTATCCTTAGTTCATAAAGGATGCAATTATGAATTATTATCACAACAGAGTCAATGTGAGGAAGAATTAATAATCATAATAAATGAACTTAAAATGTCCGTGACCTGATTAACTGGGTGGGAGCCCATTAATCGTATAAGGTCATTAATGTGACTAAGTGACAATACTATTCTGGATTTTGTGTGTGTCACACTCACTAGAAGTGCATTAAGTATGAAGTGTCTTCATACTGGACTGGACCTGACTTAAACTTCAGAAGTTATCATATAAGACCGTCACTGAGAACTTGGAGTTGAGTCACTAGTAGATGATCAAATGGATATTCGATCTAAGTCCTGAGTGATCTTGAATCCAAGCTGCTTGCTTGATTGTTCTTTGATTTAACCGTTAAAGAACACGAAATATTACCGTTGTTCCCAACACTATTATTTTGGGAACATGATAGTCAGCAGTAAGGGTAGCTTGGTCATAGACATGGGCATCACACAGCTCTCTTCAGAGTGATGATGATTCCCTTGATTGTCGGTGGTGAGAAGTGAGAGGTACCCGTGCGCAACTTATGAATCGAAACCATAAGTGGGTTACTCATAATATTACTGACTGAGTCAAGGATGAAAATGCATGAGGGGCATAACGGTAGAAACCGCCTGCTCGTGTGTGGATCATCAAGTGAAAGATCAATAACCCGAATTTGATTGTATCAATGGAAACCCTGCTGTTATAAAGGGAATAATATATATCGTATCACTAAAGAGTGCAGCCTCGGGTCTATAGTGGAATCACTTCGAGGTTTGACGAACAACTAGCAGTTCGTTGGAGCTTAAGTGATACGGGTCCATGGTCCCCAGGATAGCTCCGTAACGGATGATACGTACGTGATTAAAATACATTCTGGATAATGTTTAATCATTTGGCTTGACTTATAAAACTGAAAGGTCTGTGGCAGACGTCAGATAGTTTTATCGTTAGCGTGGCAAAAGTACCATATTTTGGTACACGAAATTAACTGATAAAAGAAAGTTAGAATTTAGATTTTCTATCAGCACCATGTTGTTGGAAATTAAATTCTAAGCAACTTTGCTTTTTGAACCGAGTCATTTCGACTTACGGTTAGTGATTTATGGATTTTCTAAGTTTGTGATCGGTTCGATAAACTTTGAAATTAAATCACATGTCACGAATTTAAATGATGGTGTGGCACCATGACATTTTAATGTGTGATATTGAGATCAGGAAATATTAATATAATTTAATTATTAATATCTTATTAATAATTAATTAATAATTAATAGATTTATATTAATAAATAAAAAAATATATATATTTATATATATTTATATGTGTAAATTCGAATTAGGGTTTGATATATGAAACCCTAGAAAAATTCAAATGATATGATTTGGTCTTTCCAAAATTGCGGCATAAGTACCAAATGTTTTGGTATTTTAACAAATCCCTAAAATCAATATTATCTATTGGATCAGTTATGATTTAATATCAACCGTTGGATTAGGATATTGATAAATTCGAAATTAATAACTTGGTGACCAAGTTTCATTTTTCGAATTTGGTTAATTAATTATATCCGTTAGATCGGTTTAAGATTTAATCTTTACCGTCGGATTGAAAATTATTTAATTATATATATATATATATTTGAATTATAGTTTATGGATAAATTCGAAATTGTTTTTAATAAATCTTTTTATATTTGATTTTATCCTAAACTAATTTGATCCATTAGATCGGTTTAAAGATTTATCTCAACCGTTGGATCTAGATAATGATAATTCGAATTTTATTATAAATATATATGATAATTCGAATTTTATAAAGATAAGAAGATAAGATTGGATTTTTGATTTATCCAAATCTTTCTTATTTAATTAAATCCCTAATTAATTATATCCATTGGATTTAGATGAGATTAAATCTGGACCATTGAATTAAGATAACTAATTATATTTAATTAATAGAATTCGAAAATTAGGGAGGGAAATTCTCCAATTCGGTTACGGTTTGAGCCTATAAATAGGAGGCTCATTCTACACATTTTACACACCTTTTCCCAGAGAAAAAATTCAAACTCCCCCTCTCTCTCAGGGTCTGCGAATTTTTTCTCTGATCTCTCTTTTCTGGTTCGGCTTAGGAGACTATTTCTCCGGAAGCTTAAAAAGAACCATCAGTTAAAATTTTGCAACGGAGTCCTGCCGGCGAAGCCCACGCTTCGGTACGAGGATTCCAGGAGAATATCTTGTAAGATCACGGGACTTTCCCTCAGCACCGGCGGAGCCTTGCCCGATTCAGAACGCGCAGCCGGAAGTCGTCAATAGAGGTACGGCCTTATGCATTGGGTTAATAAATGCAACCATTTACTGCTTTCTATTTATTTCCTATTATGACTAGATTATTAATAATGATATATGAATATTAAATTACATAATATTTATCAGATCTTGTGAAATGGTTATTATCCGATATCCGGACCGTTGGACGGATAACAAGTTATTCCGCTTTAAATTAATTTTTTAAATGTTACCCGAACAGTTCGGAGGTACAGTTCGTGTTAATTTTCAAGGAATCCGAGACGTGATTCCTAACAAAGCTTATGTTTTGTCGTTTCTTTTCCGTGGACGACAAAGGGTGACTGAACTATTTCATCTATAAATAATAGGGTTAATGACGGCAAAAATACCAAAAGTTTGGTCAAAGAACCCCTCGTGTACCCAAAGTTTAAAAGTGGTGGTAAAAATACCCAAAGTCGCATTTGGGGAGTTGACAGTCCATTCTCGTAACGCCGTTAACTTACCCGTTAACTATGGCCATGCAGACAAACGTGGGTTGCTGACATAACATTTTTTGCCACATGGATGAGCCCAAATCAGCCTCGTTTACGACAAAACAACGAATTAAACCCCTAATAAACACTATTTAATACAACTAATTGAACCCCTAATGATTACACTTAACAAAACAAATTTGTCCACGCGGCCGGAGTTAACCGGTAAGTTAACGACGTTACGAGAATGGAGTGGTCAACTCCCTAAATGTGACTTTGGGTATTTTTGCCACCACTTTTAAACTTTGGGTATACGAAGGGTTCTTTGACCAAACTTTGAATATTTTTGCCTTCATTAACCCCAAATAATATAACACGCATACATTATACATATATATAATATATATTGTCTTATGAAGATTCTAAACCTTGACTATTTTTTCAACTGAATTATTTGTCATATCTGCATAGTATTTGACCGAATATCGTACGAGAATTTAGAAACACTCGACATACTATAACTATTGTTTTTTTCTTCTTTTTTTCATTGTGCCTCAATTATGTTTCACTTCCGATAAGTGCTTATGGATTATTTTAGTTCTAATTTGCTTGGTGAAATGTCAATTTACATATTATACGTTTCCTATTACCATAACAAGTGAAGTTATGGACATTGGAGATCAATTGTTTAGCAAACAGATAGTGAGAAAAATAAAGATATTTATGGTATGGACCATGAAGCTTAGGCATGGAGACATATGGTTTATGGCTTTATGCTTGATATTATTAGCTCTTTGTCCGATGAACTATTGGCAAGCTCATGTGAGGAATATTGAAAGAATACTTGTTTCTATGAATTCTAAATTAGTATTCAGTTTTATATTCTACATGAAAAATCAAAGCATTAATAATATTTTATTGTTTATTTATATTCTATTTTTAAAATTACGGTTATTTCTTTAATTTTTATTGAGGAAAACAAATAATTGTATTCTAAACATTTATAATTATTATTCACATATTTCAAACCACTTACTTTAATTTTTTATTATTTAAATATATAAATAATATATATCCTGTTATTTAAATTTCATAAATTTGTCACTATTTGATTAATTCAATACGATAACGATTAGATAACAATATTTTATCAACGTGCAAGCATAATTCTAACTTATTTTCAAATTTTAGAAATAGGAACAGAAAATTACATAATCAAACGACCTCTACAAAAATTATATTTGATATACTTTATAGTCTTTCAGGATTAATAGTGGTAAATGAATTTAAGTTATACTCAACTGGAACGTAATACACTCAAATGAAAGGGCACAGACCCAAATATTTTTTCAAATGGCAAATGTTCTCAAGTTTCACTATAGTGCAGATTGGAGATTTTTTTTTGGGAGATACTGAGTTTGTTCAAGCCGCAGTAATGTAGAATTTTGGTACATTCAATCTGCGGTGAAATGAAAATTTGCACTGAAAAAAAAAAAAAAAGGTTGCCGCTTCAATTAAGTACAATTTAGATACATTTTGTCATTATTAAACTTTTATTTTATTAAGTCGAAGCTTTGGACATGAAATGGTTGATGGATGTCATTGTAAAAGCAAAACAGTTGGTTGGTAGACTTGGTGAGAACATTTCAATGCAAGTATATTAATGCAAATAAACAAAAATTCCGGTGTGTTTTTGTTAAACTTCATTAATATAGTGCTCTTTTTTGCTGAATATTTTAAATGAGAGTCCCAACTCCCAAATGTGCAATAGACCTAATCACCTTTTGGCTCAAGAAACACAGCTGTGCAAAAGAGGTAACATTGTTATTTATTTTTCACAAAAAATATTTTATTGTTTGTTTACTCATGTGGGATTCCTACTATGAATCTCCCTTTCACTTTTACATTTTAAATTTGGGGAATTATTTTGGTTTTGGAAAAAGGTTTGTGTGAGAGAGTGAGTTGGGTTGATGAAAGAGATAAGTGAGAAACTAGGATCTTGGTTCATTAGGGGACCATTTTAGCTGCACACTGTTTGAAAAACACCAAACAGAGAGTGTTGTTGTTGTGCTCTCTGTCTACTACTTTATCATAAAGAACGCTTATCACAATATATATATATATATATATATATATATATATATAAATAGGGTTAATGACGGTGAAAATACCCAAAGTTTGGTCAAAGAACCTCTCGTGTACTCAAAGTTTAAAAATGGTGGCAAAAATACTCAAAGTCGCATTTGAGGAGTTAATCACTCTATTCTCGTAACGCCGTTAAGTTACCCGTTAACTCTGACCACGTGGACAAATCTGTTTTGTTAAGTGTAATCATTAGGAGTTTAATTAATTGTATTAAATAATATTAATTAGGGGTTTAATTCATTGTTTTGTAGTAAACAAGGCTGATGTGGGCTCGTCCATGTGACAAAAAATGTTATGTCAGCAACCCACGTTTGTCCACATGGCTAGACTTTAACGGGTAAGTTAACGGTATTACGAGAATGGAGTGGTCAACTCTCCAAATATGACTTTGGGTATTTTTGCCATCACTTTTAAACTTTTAGTACACGAAGGGTTCTTTGACCAAACTATAGATATTTTCGTCATCATTAACCCTATATATATATTAGAAATATATGCTCTTCTACTTGGTCAAGTAACTTGGGGTAAATTTCATGCCCTTTAGTTTTATACTTTGTGCAACGGATGGGCCCCACGGGCCTAAGCCCGAGCCCGCCTGAGCCTAACTAGTCAAGGGCTTGGGCAGTCCTCGTGTCAGCCACCGTGTGAGCTGTCCGGCCCAACCCTAGCTGCATCTTGGGCTGCCCAGCCCGAGATAGCTAATTATTGTTAACACTTTTAAATTCTTGTATAAAAAGTATCAGTTGCGGGGCCGCTGCCAGCCTCGGGCTAGGCTCAGGTAGGCCTGTGCGGGCCTGAACGTGAATGGCCTCGGGTAGAGGAAAGCCCTCAAAACTTCGGGTCGGGTGGGCTGCTCGCAGTAGGTCTGCCCCGAAGTACCCAAGTATATTATTGTTATTAGTTTTTCGCGTCGGAAGCTTCTTCATTCATAATAAAAAAAAAAGTGTGAAGTTAACCCTTTCGCTCCATAAATAACATAAATGACTTTTATTATCATTATTATTATTATTATTATTATTATATTTTATTTTGATGTTGCTTTAGCTCCTGTTGCTAAAATATAAAAAATGGTATTTTTATAATTTTGATACGAGTTTAGCTTTTTGACCGTTAATTAATATAAAATTTAATAACTTTTTCATGTACAATATATACACAAAAAATCGAAAGTTTTATTTTTTGGGTTAAATAGTATATATGTAATTGACGTAAGAACATCATCCAGATGAACGTTTTTAAGTAGCAAAATCGTAACTCTTTCTTCAATTGACGGTCTACACAAAAATGATAAAAGAGACATTTATGCTATTCTAGAACGAATTGTGCTAGATATGCACATTTAATATAAGTGAGAGGCCACTTTAACTATATAAAAACAGAAGGACTAAATCCATATATTCTTGGTAAAAGAAGGACCAATATATCTCTATTATTATTATTTTTTTTTTTTTGAATGGAGTGGCGCTATCGGCCAATGTTACAATGCATTTCCGCATTACTAGATATGTTTAATGTAAGAACAAGTGGCACTATTGGCCAAATTTACATATGTAAAAGGGGCAAACATTTTGTTTCCCATGAAGTTTGAACCCGTGACCTCATGGAGAGGTGAGTAGTGGTGTTACCAATAGGCCAAACAAACTTGGTTTATCTCTTCTATTATTATTATTATTATTATTATTATTATTATTATTATTATTATTATTATTATAGGGTTAATGACGGCAAAAATACCCAAAGTTTAGTGAAAGAACCCCTCGTGTACCCAAAGTTTAAAAGTGGTGGCAAAAATACCCAAAGTCACATTTGGGGAGTTGACCACTTCATTCTCGTAACGCCGTTAACTTACCTGTTAATTCTGGCCACGTGGACAAATCTGTTTTGTTAAGTGTAATCATTAGGGGTTCAATTAGTTGTGTTAAATAGTATTAATTAGGGGTTTAATTCCTTGTTTTGTCGTAAACGAGACTGATGTGGGCTAGTTCACGTGGCAAAAATTATTATGTCAGCAACCCACATTTGTCCACGTGGCCAGAGTTAACGGGTAAGTTAACGGCGTTACGAGAATGGAGTGATCAACTCTCCAAATGCAACTTTGGGTATTTTTGCCACCACTTTTAAACTTTGGGTACACGAGGGGTTCTTTGACCAAACTTAAGGTATTTTTGCCGTCATTAACCCTAATATTATATTATATTATATTAAATTGGATTAACTTTTGACCAAAAGAAGGTATATAGCAGGGTTCGACTTACCGACGATTATCGACGATTACCGACGATTACCGACGATTATCGAGCTTACCGATAGTCACCGATAAATAATCCACTACACTAGTTGTCGTTTTGGTAACTTATCGCCGATAATCGAGATAATCGATAAATCCTTTTCTAATGGATTATCGTTTTTTGCAGTGTAAAATTGAGGGACTTTTTGGTGCAATTAAAAAAATATTTGGCAAAAGTTTGCAAAGTTTTGATTTAAGCTTTTTTCTCCGAATTTTTTCAAATTTGTGCAAACTTTTTGGTAAATTTAGGAGTTATAATCATAGATATGTATGAATCATGCATTTTTTTTCTTTGATATTTACTCATTTTTACGATTCTTAGAAGATTTACATGAGTTCAAAACTAAAGAGTTAGTTGTTCACATATGAGTTATATTCTTCAATGGGTAAGGATTAGTACTTTTGTGATTTTGAGTTATTTTTTTGCATTCTTATGAATATATATTGATGAAAACTTGTTTTGATGACTTAGTTTGTAATTATTTTGTTAGATTTAGAGAAAATTCGGATTTGTGTGCTAGTTAGGCAAAAGTATACAAAGTTTTGAATTTTTAAATTTGCTCAAAATATAGATATTTTTTTTATGATTTATTGTTTGTGTATGCTTTAAAAGATTGTAGTTAGTATTTAGTAAGAAATATGTGTTTATTGGTGAATTTTTTAGGCAGATTAGATGATAATTTCGGATTTCCTCATAATTGCAGCAAAAATATTTGAAGTTGATCTTTTTGTGATTTGTGAAGTATTCTACTCATTTTTTTTTGGGTGTTTTCATTTATTAAATATTTTTGGAAATATTAATCTGAGTTTTTGGTGTAATTTATTTTCAGATTTGACTGTAATTCGGCCATTCACGTAATTGCAGCAAAAGTCATCCAAGTTTATATTCTCGTGATTTATCTGGTAATCTACTGACTTTTCTTGCTGCTAGCTTTCATTAAATATTTATTCCTACAATAATGTGAAATTTTGGTGGAAGTTAATTTGTATTTTGAGGTAAAATTGTTTTTTCCGACAAAAGTACCTAAAGTGTGCATTTTGTATATATTTTTTTAACTATTATTGTCATTCGTCTTGCTGTTTAGGTTCAAAATGAGTAAGGACGAACTTGCGAGGCAGCATTGCACTCCATATGTTTGTATGATATTATAAAAATATTTTGTAAGTTTTCCGTCGATAAGTATCGAAAAGTGTCGATAATCCGTCGATAATCCTCGATAAGTATCGGTAATCGGTAAGCTACAGTATTATTAGTTTTCCGTCGATAATCCGGTAATCCGTCGATAACGGCAAGCGATTTATCGGTTATCTCGATAAGTTGAACCTTGGTATATAGAACTGGGAAGTAGAAACTACACTAGTCTTATAGGTCTCATATGATTACGAAGAATATCAAATAATGTTGGACAATACGTCTAAGGCAGCGATTAAATGTGAGATTGTACTTATTAATTAATCATCTATAACGTAGTCAAATGTTAGGACCAACGTGAATCTTAAATTATTATAAGTACCCCCACATGTTATAAAAATATTTACTTATGTTCTATTTCTTTACGGACACTAAGTTTTAATGTACATAAAAAAACGTTTTCCCATAAGTACCAACTTTGAGTTCGTTAAGTGTCTTCTATTATAAATGTTGTACTCCTAGATGATTTAACTTATTTGTGCTACTATAATGTTAGTAAACAGTATTTATATTATCAATATTCACTATTAGTACGCAGAAGGCTACAAATAACAAGGATCAAGGTCGGTAGAATAACATTGTATAGTAGAGACAAAAGCTCGATAAGTTTTCTAAATACAAATTCGAAAACATGTTTGATTATGTATTTAGAAAACGATTCAGAATCATTTTTTTTAATTTACTTAGAAAAAAGAAAACAAATAAGATGTGTTTTCTACTTTATTTTACATGATTACTTTGTTTCTCTCTTATGTATAACTGTTTTAATATACCGTTGGAAAGCTTACGTCGAGAAGAATCCAATGATAAGTGAGAAGCAGTAGTTTTGAGGTATTTTTTTTAACTGTTATTTTTTATTTATTTTAATACAATTAAACAGAGAAACATAACCTTAACATTCTATTTTAGAATTCAAAATAGAATATACAAAAAACATAACTAAACGGAGACAAATTTCGATCTCGATTTGAGCGAGTGAAAAATAAATCAATTCTTAATAAAGTCATATATTGTATAAAAGGGTTAATTGTGGTAAATATACTCAAATTGTACTCAATTGGAGCGGTATAAACATAAGTATTTTTTTTTCCAGTGGTAAATGTCTCCACGTTTTACTTTATTAATGACGATTTATGAAATTTCTTTTCTGAGACATTGGGTATATTCAAGTCGAAAGTGAAACTTGAGTACATTCAAGTCGCACTAAAGCAAAACTTGTGTAAATTTACCATTGAATAAAATACTTAAATTTATGCCACTCCAATCAAATACAATTTGAATACATTTACCACCATTAACCTTTTCTAGAAAACCCTACATAATTGGATGAGAAGAAGTCATTGGTGGGCTGAATATAAAGATATTCTGAGACCATTGTTCTCTATAGTATATAACAGTTTATATTACGTGTACATTGTTTTTGTTTTAGTATAATCGTATAGACATACTCATAGTTTGAGAACAATCTCATATATTTGGGATCCTTTTCAATTCTAAAGAAAATCTAAAAAATAAATAGTTGGCATAATTAAACTAATTTTGTATATACTATATCGGAATTGGAGTCCGATTAATTTTTCTAATAAAGTCTAATTAGTGTTAACAATATTATTTTACAAATACAAACTCTAATAAAGTCCACAAGCGAATCTTAAACCAAATGCGGTTCTAAACATGATCTTAGATAGAATCGGTTCTATGTCTAATGAGAGTGTTCGGTTTGCAATTTTATAGAATTGAATAATAGAGTCTCCACCTTTTCAAAAATAAAATTGAAATAAAAATTTTTATTGTACAAGTTTACTCCGAATCAAAACTCCCAAATTCTGAAACCAAAGTAGTTTGGCCTAGCGGTGACTCTAATATATACCTCTTCAAGAGTTCACGGGTTCAAATCTCATAAGATGCAAATGCATGTCCTCTTTACATATTGTAAACTTGTCCGATAATGTCACATATTTTTACACTGAATATATTTAATAATACAAGAGTGCATTGTAAGAGCATCAGCATCCCTACTGCATTTCTCTGAAATGCAGCACGAGTAATGGTGCAGCCCCACTGCATTACCAACGCTATAATAGCGTTAAATCAACTGTGGCTACAGTGCCACGCCAAATTTGGCGTGGCACTGTTCATTGCTGCATAAATTTTTTTATTTATGTTTTGGTCCTTTTAAAATATATAGTTTACATATTTACACTGATTTATAAAATTATATTATATTTATCCTTAAAATTATTTATATATTTTTATTTTTTATTATAAATTTATCATATTAAATATTTAAAATACTACAATACTTTTAGAATATTAATACCGAAAGAAAATAACATTAATATTAATACCGAAAGAAAACATTACAATAACATCGAAATTGAAAATAAAGAAAAAAAGACATTAACGTAATAAGAAACACATTGCAATAACATCGAAATTGGAAATAAAGAAAAAAAAGACAGTAACATAAATTAAGAGAAAGTTGAATATAAAATTAATATATCAATTTGGTGTAAAAAATAGAGTAGTGATGGAGATGAAATATTGTTTGATGTGACATGTATTGCAAAATGAAGTAGAAAATGAAGTAACGGGATGGAGATGCTCTAATAGTATAACTCCATTGAAGGAAAAAAAAAAGTTTCAAATTCTGGTTTTATTTTTTATTATTATTTTTGGTAAGTGAATTAAATGGTGCAGAATGAGACTGTGTAAATGGCATCACGCCATGTGTACGTTTATAATCGAGTAAATAAAGAGCATTAAAAATATGCTGTTGATTCTGAGAAGAAAAGGAAGACCATTGAATCGAAGAACACAATAAATACAAAAGGCTCGAGTTGGTATTACATTTAATGCACTTTCATTATTTAATGTAGGACTTGCCTGCCTGTTTTCCTGCTCTTGCATTCAATGATCTTCACCTACAAATCACTCGTCACCTTTAATTCTCCAAGTACTCTTATTTACTCTATTTTTATTTTTTACTATTGACGTAGGTTGATTTTTTATTTATATATTTAAAATTGAAAATCTTGATAATTTATTCCTCATATCATATAATATTTGTAAATTATTTCAGCTTTTTTTCTTCAAAAAATTTATTCTTTACTGTTTTTTTTTTTTTTTTTTGTAAACTTAATATAAAAAAGGGAAATTTGGAAAAGAAAAAAAAAATCTCCAAAACACAAGTTCAACGTTTTCTATTCTCATTTTCACTAAATCTGAATATTTATTTTCCAAATGGTATTTTACCTTATTTTGGAAAAAAAAATATCATTTACTTTACAAGATTTGAGAAAGTATCATTTTAGATGGGGTTTGACACAAAATTAAAATTAGACACTGAGTAGAGTTAGACAATTTCTAATATTAAAAAAAAAATTAAAGAGCAAAATAAAATAATATGTAATAATTAGGCAATATTAAAAAGAGAAACTTCATAAAATAACCCTCAATACACTACAAACTCTATTATTAACTCAGTTTTCATAATTCTCAAAACAACATTTTCAAATACCAAAATACTCTATTTTTCAGGACGTATTGATCCTGAAAATGAACATATATCGTCCTGAAAAATGGATAGTGTTATGGGTATTTTCAGACCCAGAAAAATTAAGGCTTAAATCAAAAAGCGTACCCAAAAATAGGGCTCAAAATGATTAATAGCCCAAAAAGTATGAGCGCCCTAAAAATGAGCGCGCTAGAAATGGGCGCACTTGAAATGAGCGTCCTAGAAATAAGCACCCTTGAAATGGGCACCCTAGAACGAGCACCCTAGAAATGTGCGCCCTAGAAATGAGCACCCTTGAAATGGGCTCCTTGGAAACGAGCGCGTTTAAATGAGCGCGCTTACTTTTTCACAATAATTACTTAATTGCTCAGGGGCCCAATAAAGTTATTTTTAATTACTCAAAGGTCCCTGGACCCTCCTATAAATAGGAGCTTCAGACATCAAAAAAATGGATCCGATCTCATTCGAACTCGGAATTATATACAATTAACTCAAACGCTCTCTAGAGCGATAAAATTTCTCAACGCTCACTTTGAACTACGTGATGACCTAATCCCGTTAAAATGGGTACATAGGCAGCCTCATTACAAGTGACGAGGTCCGACATCATATATTATCAAACCCTTTCCCTTTTATGTCCTTAAGCATATCAACGAAGGCGAAAAATCAAGTTTCAAGCCCAATCCGACCTCCAAGTGGACATTGACCCGGCCCAAAATCAAGACTTGGGTCGCTTTAGTGTTGATCCATTTTTTGGCATTAACAGATAGTATTAGGGATATTTTGGTAACATGAAATTTGAAAAGGTTGTTTTGAGATTTATGAAAACTTGAGAGTTAATAATAAAATTTGTGGTGTATTGAGGGTTATTTTATGAAGTTTCCCTATTAAAAATTAGTTGGGCAATATTGTCTTAACTTTGACATTTTTTTGGATATAGGTTGATTGTTTTCGGCACAAAGTTTTTATAGTTTTATGAGTAAAGTCTGATAATTTCTAACTCAGGTAGAAAAAATGGTATTTTTGTCCAAATAAGGGCGAAATACGGCTCCGGGAATAATTTATCAGATGCAATAGAGTGTGAAGCATAAACCGTTGAACTTGTGGCTGAAGCCTTAGGGAATATACTTTCAAGTTTCCCAATAAAAATGTCTAAAACATAATACACGGTATCTAAAACATGTCTCAAATATTCCTAATTAAGGTGTCTAAAACCTTGTATGGAACTTTCCTAAAGTGTCATAAAATGACGGGTAAATTTTTTTCAAGTAGCCTTAGGGAATAATTTTTTTTAAAAGAAAAAAATTTAGAATAATTTTCAAATGTTATGTGTTTCGGATTTTTATTTATTTATCAAGTTTCCTTTTTAATTTCTTTTAACACCTTAACAATATACACTATGTTGAAGTATTTTATTAGCTACATATTTTTTTTTAGAGAAAACTTGAATTATCGTTTTTTTTGTTGTTGCACTTTTCATATATTTTGTACGTGTTATCGGGTATTTTTATAAAAGTTATTTAATCAAAGAAGATTATTTAATTAATTATTTCTTTATTAAATAAATCAATTTTAACTCCAAACCGCGCTTTGGAAACCCGTTTTTTAAATTTAAAAAGCCCAAAGTATAGAAAAATGTTAAAAACGACTAATGGCTCGATCGGCACACAAAACGGGGGTCCCGGAAGACTTCGCGCGCCGTGGCGAAGCCCCAGGCACGTCATGGGCACGCCAAGGCGCACCCACGCGTGCGCAATTGCGCGCCCTGTCTGTTTCCGGCACGTGAGGCATTGTTAGGCCACGTGGTTTGCGCCAATAGGTCGGGAACGAGGAGGGGACTCAGAAAACTATATAAATTTTTCCCGATTGCTTCTTGGAGTAGTATTTAATTGCATATAGACTCCCGGATCCTCCTATATATAGGAGCTCAATTCATTCAAACGGTAACTCATTCAAAACCGCTCTCTTCACCTCTAAAACTCCCGCTCTCTTAAACACTATACTAATGTTGAGCATCAGAGGTGAATTCGGGGTCAACACCCCCCCCCCCCCCCCGGTTCTCCTTGACATCGGGTGTTCTTTTTCGCAGGTTCGGAGACGGAGGATCTGACGAGAGCAAGAGCCCCAAAGAAGATCCCGGTCTTATTTACGACCTTCCCTGCTAAGGTTGTATATCTAGGAGGTCATCGTTCTATCCCCAATTCTTATCCGAGGGATACAAACTTTGTGGTGATAGGCCGGAGGACCAGGACCAATGATATGGGTAGAGGGCCTGATCCACCGGGATTCGCCAAAGGCTAGTATGTGACCTTTCCGGCGTGGAGACCTGTTGTTAGTGGTCACCCACCCTGTAACCGGGGCCTAGTCCATTCCTGGCTTTGTGGTAACATGTAACGGAGAACCCGGTTCTGGGCCCACGATAAGCGGAGGGTCCATCTGGCCCAAAGCGCCAAGAATCCATGCCCAAAGCCTACAAAAGTAAACAAACGACATCGGGCCCGGTCCAACACAAGCAATTGGACTACAACAGTGTGATCTAATTTTCAGCATCAACAATATGTAATTATTAAATTACTTATTTTTATAATTATGAGTCTGGTTTGCTGCTTTGAAGTTTTGCCAATTTAATTGAAATTCGGATATCTATTTTTATGTGAGGAAAAAAAGCTAATTTTATTGTTTGTTAGTCCTTAAACTACAATTCTACAAGAGTCTCAAAGTAGACAAAATACTAGACAACTGATGTAAAATATAATCTCTAAAACTAATTTTATCTAAAAATAAACTAAAATAATCTATAGCTAAAGTCGCATCAAACGGTTATTAGGAGAATCAATCACATTATGTAATTGTAAAAGGTGGCATAACCATAAATTTTTGCTCGACAAAATACCGATTTCAAAACAACGAGAGTTCCTTTTATGCCAAATTTCATAAATTAAAACTATTAAAAGACGCTAAATAAATTTCTCTTAAATAACTTACTAAAAGAGTCAAAAGTGTGAGATAACCACACACAACCCTTATACTTTTGATGCTTTGACTGATTTTGACCATTTTTTTTTTTTTTTTGAGAATTTTAAATTCTAAGCTTCATCGCATCTTCATAGGCAAGCCTCTTCGGGGATAGATAATGAACTCATGGTTGATCATTTCTTTTTTCCTTCAATAATTATTGTTAGGACTTAGGATCAACTACAAAGCATGATTTATACACTTTATTGTTTGGCATACGTGTCAATTAGTAACCATTAGTGTTTTCCATATGAGATGGGCAGTCCACCGGTGGGCCTGGCCTTCCCACATCTTTGATGTCCGCGAGCAGCCCGTGCCTTGATTAAATTTAGGCACGGGATGCCTGCCCCGTAATTGTTCTTGGGCAAGCAAAACCCGTCCTCGGTGCGTAGATAAAAAAATTCGTTTTCAAATTTTATTTTTTTAAACAATCTCTAATTTTAGTACGCCAACACTTCGTGGGTGTGGGCTGCCCACAACCCGCTTGTGTGCTACTGTTGCACAGACGGGTTGTGGGTGCGAGCCATCAGCGCCCACCTAAATTTTTACACATAAACTGTGTTACTTATCTTGATTTAGTCACTTTTTATTTTTTATATTTTTATGACAAGGTTCTTGTCTAATTGAATTCCTATCCCGAAAACCAAATTTTCTGAATTGGAATGATAAATCCAACAGGTTTGGATTGTGCAGTGTGAAGGAAAAGAAGCGAAATACTGGTTATGTTGTTATTGGCATTTTGCTTTGCATGAAGATTCTTCCATGCATATATGATCTGTTATTTATTTCAAATTTAATTATAAAATGAGACAAGATTCCAATACGTTCTAAGCTTTGACAGTTGTTTATTTCAACTTTCAAAGCAATCTATTGGAATTTTTCCTGTTGCTATTTTCCCCTTTTTGCCTCAAGAATGTGAATGCTAACAAAGTTATTTTTTATTTGTATTATTTTTCAGATTGTTTTTGGTCAAGAAAAGTTATGTCCGACAATGATCAAATGCTGATTGCTACTTCTCAAGGCATAACCATAGAAGTCATATTAGTTGGTTGTTTTTTTTTTTTTTGAATGGGGAGGTGATACTATTGGCCAAGTTTATATATGTAAGGGGGCAAGCATTTTTGCTTCCCATGAGATTTGAACCCGTGACCTCTAAGAGAGATGAGTGGTGGTGTTACCACTAAGCCAAACAAGCTTGGTTGAAGCCATATTAGTTTTTCATCTATACAAAAAGGAAACATAAAATTTCAAAAAATGTGTATCTACTCATGTATAAAGAAAATATAAGATATAAGGGTCAAAATGAAAAATAAAACATATTTATATGAACTGGCAGTATAAGATAAGGGGACCTAGGAAGAATATCTCCCTTCCAATCAGAGTGTCCATCATGTGAAACAAGGAGAATGAAAAATAAAATATCATGTTTATTTTGTACTTATTAATTTTTTTTTACTGGGACGACACTATTGATCAAGATCACAAGTATTCGTATTACAATATTCCTAGTGTAAGAACAAATGAATTATTGACTAAGATTACATATGTACATAATTTCTAAGTTTTACTGAGATTGAATTTAGAACTTTTTAAAAAGTCATGTAGTGGATTTACCATCAGCCAAACAAGCTTAGTTCTATTAATTTTAATTCATATACCATTGGAAAAACTGCCATTCTTTATGTTTTACAATATAATATTAAGGGAGAATTGCAACCAAAGTACACAATTTTTTTTTTAAGTAGTGCGACATATTTCTTAACTTTCAATTCCGCTAATTAAGTAGCCCAGTTTGTGACAATTGCGTCTTTTATTGGTGCTTCCTATATGTCTATATTAATGTAAAGTCATTTACACTTGTATGCTTCAAATTAAAGTACTTAATATGAGTCATATCAAAACGTGAAAAAAGTTAGCGTTAAATTGAGTTGCAAAATGTTAAGAATCCAACATTATTGGACACACAATCAAGAATGCAAATTTAATGACCTTAGGTATTTGATCAACGTAGCCGAAAGATTGGGAATATGACTTAAAAAAATAGGTACCTTTGCCGTAATTATACCTAATAAAAAATGAAGCTAGTGAAGAAATACATATCTTATGATAGAAACTTGCGAGTTGTATCTACTCAGTCCACTTTATACTTTAAGCTTATAGATATTGATCCGATTATCAAGCTAAACAATATGGGCACCAACAAAAAGTTTGATTAAACAAATGTGATATGAAATGAAGAAGTACCCTTCTTCTGTTTCGTATTGACTATTGTTTTTGCGAGAAGCTTTATTGAAATTGCTGGCACATTTAAACACTTCTCAACATGTCAGGAGGACCACCATTATTAAAATAATGCACCACCAAAATAAAAATTACTCAGATTATAATTTGAAGTTCTAAAATCTGAATAAGTTACAAAGTATTGTAGCAAGCAATTACCCTTTTTGGCTGTTGAATAATGAAGCTTTTTGTCAAATTTTGAGCTATGTGTTTGTAGATTTACAACGGTGTTGTTTCTAAATACTAATAAGTTCACTTTTCGGAACATAAATCAAATAGAAAAGGTGATTTGTTTTTAATAATTAATGAGAAAATTGATATAACTTGTAAGTTCAAAGAAGAAATTGATAGAAAAAATGTAACAAAAAAAAAAAAAAAACTGTGAAAGCACAGTAGGATCAAAACATAGCGGTCCTTAAATTAGTCTAAGGCTAATCCCACGCCAATCAATGGCGGAACCATGATTAGACGTGGTTCCGTTCATGCACGATACGGAAACGGGTAGGGTATAATTTTCATGTCTTAAGTTTATCATGTAACTTTGATTATTAAAAAAAAAAAAAAAATCCACCTAGTTGATAATGATTTAAAAGAAATGGAAAATTACGGCAAAAATACTCAATCTTTTGTCAACGTGCCTCTCGTGTACCCAACCTTTAAAACTGGTGGCAAAAATACCCAACGTGTGTTGACCGTAACTTTGGCATGAAAACGTTAATTTTTCCGTCAACATCCGCCATGTGGCCGTTAACGGCAAAAATACCCCAACTTTTTTTTTAAAATTAATTTTTAATTTTTTTTTAATTTATATTTTTTTTCTTTACTTGATTAGTGATATTTACTTGAATTCCAAATACATGGAATAACACAAAAGTTAGTCAAAACATCAATTGATTTCTTAATGTGCTTGTATAAGCTACATTTGCTGATAAAAATCTTATTATTATGAGAAATTTTAAACATAACATTACACAAAAGTCGATCATGATATCAATTATCAATTGTATATTAATTTGCTTGGAGAAGCTAATTTGCCGACTAAACCTAATCATGAATAAAACAATTACATAGTTAATTTAAGGTTGACAGTCAAACTTTAAACAAAAAGCTAATCATATTGTTTTTGCTACATTTGAAGTCTTATGACCATTACTTATATTTTTATGTCTTTTTCTTTTGGTCGGAACATACTTTGAAGTCTTATTTTGTTATCGGGTATAATTTTAGAGACGTTAATTAGCTGAGTTAATGTCTTCACATTGCTTCAAATTCTAAGTATGAACCGAATTAACATCTTCACCATTACCATTTTCATTGGAAATTGACAGTTTTAGATCGAATTAATACAGTCAATTAATGTCTCCGTATTGAAAAAAAATGGCTTAAAAATATATGCCGGTAAAAAAATATTATCAATAATCAAGTAAAGAAAAAAATATAAATTAAAAATTAATTAAAAAAAAAGTTGGGGTATTTTTGCCGTTAACGGCCACATGACGGATGTTAACAGAAAAATTAACGTTTTCATGCCAAAGTCACGGTCAACGCATGTTGGGTATTTTTGCCACCAGTTTTAAAGGTTGGGTACACGAGAGGCACGTTGACCAAAGAGGTATTTTTGCCGTAATTTTCCCATGGACAAGGACACCAATTATGTCCCTAGAGTACCAAAGAGTCCTTTTGTGACCCCAGTAAGAATAATGATATGAGATCTTTATCCGAAGAAATGTAATAATATGTATTACATAATTAAAATATATATATAATATATTGAAGTTGTCAAAAGACTGTGGTCTATTATGCTAAAAAAATATCATAAAGATTCTGCATTTGCATTAACCCCATAAATTAATAATAATAGTCAATAAGCAAGCAAATCCTGCGGTGGTGCACGCTTGTTTTGTTTGGCATTTAACAAATATATTTTGATTATGGGCTGATTTTTATATACTGAACCTTGGGTTCACAAACCTGCATGGAAACTGATAAATTTTCTTGGAAACTAATAAAGAAGACCATTAATCCACAAATATGTGTTCACCACAGTTAATTGGAGTCAAAATGTGTTATTGTTTTAGTATAAACACAACTACAAATATAATTACTTAGAAATCACCTTTCTGGCTGGCACTTGTCAAACTTAAGTCTCATTAAGAATCTTTTCTCGGCTCTCTGAGGGGTCCATTACAGACCCGATCAGCAGCCGAAAAACTCGTTCTGTGGCCATATGGCCGCAAGTTTGCGGCCACGGCGCCCGACCTCCACACTACTTGTTAAAAAAAAAATCGTCTGCATATCCAGCCATTAATGTGAAAGCCTGTGTATTTTTTTAAGTCAAATAAAATATCCGCTATTAAAGCACCTCGCACATTGTGGAGAGCTCGGTTTCCGGCTTAAATAAGATTGCGGGATTCTATATATGCAGTTAACTCCGATTTGTTTTAGTTCTATTTTGTAGTAAGAGGGTTCACGACATCTTGTGGAGAGTGTTTGCCTTAATCTCGAAGGAAAATGCATTTGTTATTTAGTTTGATTATAAAAGAAATCTCGATTTTGGTAGATCTCCGTTGGCCTATACTTTTCGTTCTGATTTCACTTCAGGTTATTATATTATTATAAACTCGCAGTACTTAAATTGGAAAGCTTGCTAAATTATATGTTTCATGGGTGTTCTTTTGAGTTTTGACATTGATGTTACCGTGCATTATTCTGATGAACATGATTAAGAAAAAAATGTTAATCAATGTGAAACCAAGAAAAAATAAAAAAATGAGCAAGAGCTTAGCAATAAATATGAGATTGACTGGAATTTTTTTTTACATCATTCTGTGACAGTAACTATTTCATTCAAATCTACTTCTACTAAGCTCTCTTTTCCGAAAATCGTCACGCCCACCGTAGCCTGCAACACCGGATTAAAAAAAATCGAGTTAAATTACTTAAATTTTCATATGAAACATCCTATGAATGACCTGTTTAGATGCAAATAAATTGGTGAAGCGCAAGGAAAGGGAAAGTGATATGAACCGGTAATGGAAATGAAACGTAAAGTATGCATAGTCAACGGTGTTCACCAAAGAGATGAGCACCGGATATTTTATTTACTCAACAATAAATCAAAGGACCGTTCCTTCGAGACACAGTTAAATCTTTCCAAACATTATCCCGAGTGAGTCAAACCGACAAAACAAAAATATACGACGGCCCGAAGCTATTGGCTTATACTTCAAGAGAGATTAAGGTTTCCTAATATCTGACTTACTGTTAATTTAATAAATAATTCCACTTATAAACTAAAAAAAAAATAGACTTAAATGAACATAACATAACTAGCTAAAAGACCGACGTGCCCTTCAGCAATACGTCAAGACCTCAAGTTTGACACAAAGCAAAGGGTCTAATAATCCTTATTGTATTGATAAATGTACCTCAAGCCCTTCTCATATAAACACTTAAAGTAAACTTCTCACGCTTAATCTTGACTATTGTATTGGTTTATTTAGTATAGGGATTTTTCCCAAGTCATACACATTTGTTACATAGTATTTTTACAAACCCACCAAATCGGGAGCTTTTCTCTTTTGTTTTTAGGTGTTTATATTTAGATAAGGATTTTATTATGAGATTTAGGATTTTGAGTTGATCATAAAATTTATTGTGGTTCAGAAGCTCGTGAACGAGATCCGATTTTCTGTGATACAACAAATAGCTTCTAATCTCAAGTATAGAATATTCAGTTAAGAACTCCTAATAGAGACAGATGGATTTAACTATATTTCTAATTGAGTGCTGTGCCTCATTACCTTTTTAGTTTTGCGATGAACCTTCTTAAGACTTCCTTCGAATTCTTCGAAATTCCCTGATACAACTCTCACTGTAGATCCTGGGGTAAGCTTTGTCCCCTTCTTTGTAGACTTCCGGGAACGGGGAGTCTTTCCGGTATTTAAAGCAGAATCTTTGGAATCCGACGGAGGCTCTTCGGATTTGAGGGCCTCTTCTCGTTGTCGCTCTTCCTCAAACTCCTTTTCGTGTTTTTCCTGTTCCTCCTTCGCCTGTTTGAAAATCGCTTCCATGTCAATCTCGTCCACGGGCCTAGGTTTGTTGATCTGCATTTTCCTGCGCAAATGAATATTCAAAATTAATTACAGCTGTTAATTACCTCATGATCTTATAACCTTTTTCAAATTCCTTTATCTTCGTGATGTGGAATCCGTAATAGTAATAACTAATAGAAAGGTATGACATGCATTTCATTAATATGATTGAACGGTACAGATTAAACTGATACGTCCCGGAAAGACTAAAGTACACAAAAAACACCAAAATAAATTCAACCGACGGGAATTGACATGAATGTGAATTCCCACTATTCTGTATTGCAAATTACCATGTACGATTCTTCAAAGAGCAAACAAACTGAGGAAAAGTCAAACTACTCAGCTAAAGCATAAGTGGCGCCTATATGATAGGCCATTTTAAACTATCGGGATTTTTACGAGCTTTTATCAAACATATACATAAGACCTGAACTTAATTAAAACATAAAGTAATAAAAAAGCAAATAAAAGGCTTAACGATTAATTAAACCCGTCCCGCCTCCACAGCCGCTTCCTCCTCTGATAGACCAAACCCACAGGACTATCATAAGCCTTATAAAGGTAAAGACTACAGACAAGGGTAAATACACGATAATCAACCAAATAATACATGACCTAATCTTCCCTAATACAATCGGTGAATAGTTACAGCATAATCAAATACTAGCTACATAGCATAATCGACTAATTAGTTGTAAAATATTCAGTACGAATGGCTGTTCTTTCACTATATCAATCTAGACAATTGATGATACAAATTATTGAGAGACGACACAATGATATACTTGAATTTCACTTGGTTTTGATCAAATCTAACAGGATTGTTGAACGAAAAATAGTCATGAAAACTCACGTATTTCCAACCTTAGAACCAACAAAGCCTCCGACTCCGTCACATTCTCTTATGAAGTCATGAATCTCCTTGTTCAGCAGGCATCTTAAGAACACACACCCGGGAAATAACGGTTTTGGTTTGACAGAGATGGTCCCGTTTTTTAGCTTTGTCTTCACCTTGACAGAAGGAGCATAAACCTGAATATGAACAATAAGATATGCAATAAAATAATAAATATAGATCTATCAAGTGTTTAATGTCTAGAAATAACCCTCCACTTCATTAAGTATGAGTAATTTCAGCATAGCAAGTTCCAAATGAAATAATGAGATAGTTGAATACTTCAAAGCAAAGCTTATTTGTCTTTCCTCATCAATCTAATTGATACGGCCCGAGATCGTGATCTTCTACTAACATATTATATATAGGATAATTGAGCTGAAAACTAATTATATATGCTACCAATTACAAAGGATTTTCCTTTTTAAACAATCAAATAACTTATTACTAAATAATTAAATGTCTGAATATTAAATTGCGTCATTAGAAGCTAATTGCAGAAATCAACACTAAAGCATAGAAGGAAACAAGCCCGATGCTATGTCTTCCGTCTTTGATACCTCAGATATGTATCAGTTATCAAGAAGTCAATGCATTACTATCCTTTTTATTCCGCTTATACCAGTTAAAAAAGAGCTCAAATTCCTAGTAAGATCTAGAGTCACTCCGATTTCAACCCCTTCCTAGCCGGTTTCTAAGGGCCAAATCTACCCACGAGCATTACAGATCACATACCTCTCAAAAGTTTAAGCTGTGGTAGAATGATAAACTAGCAGGCAAAAAAGTCGAGAAATTGGGTTCAGAGTAATGTCACTATACGATTCTAACTTATCCATTTCCCGATCACTCTTCTCATTTTCTCTCTTTTCATAAACCTCTTCAGATGATTTTTTTCAATAAATAATACTGAATAAGAAGCAACCTAATCAAACATCCATTATTCCCTTCTAAGTTCGAAACTCAAATGTCTTTCAAAAATGCTTGAAGCAAGCAAACAAACCATTATTACTTAACTCAAAATCTCAAATGCAAAACTATCACACAATACCTTGACAAATACACAGAAACATTAGTTTCTCAAACTCATAAAGCAAGCCCGGAAACCAAAACACCGATATTACTCGATGCAAGTAAGCGAAACTCGGAAACGTGCCAAGGCTCCAATCTATATCATTTCTATAACAAATAACACAGAAACACAATTCAAAGAATGTCAGCACAGTTTCAAAGTCAAATCACTGCATAGAGAAACATTAAATTCCTCAAATTTCTGAAGCAAACCCAGAAACAAAAACAGCGATATTAGACAAACCCACCAAATCAATTAATTTTTATCATCAATTTCAGCGAGAAAAAAGCTCAAACCTTGAAGGGGAAATCAGGGTAGTTCCTGGCGAGCAGGCGGGCGATGAGCGCGGCGGTTTCGTGGCCTCGCTGGCGCGAGACCCGCACGACCCACCATTGCGGGCCCTCGTCGGCGAGCGTGTCGAGGTTGAGCTCCTCCGTCCAGGTGGCGTAGCGCTTCTTGGGCTTCTTGAGGAGCTTCATCTCCACCTCCTCTCTCCAGTTGTTGGTGCCCATCTTACTCTCTCTCCTCTCGTTCCTCAGCTTCCTTCTCTCTCTTCCGCTCAGCTCCTGGGAGGGAGACTCGAGGGTCGCGCACACAGAGAGCCATGGGGTTTGGGAATGGAGGAGTCTTCGTCTTCTTCGGTGGAAGGTTAGGGAGTCGGAGAGAGAGAGAGAATTGGGGCTCCACAAGAGAAGCCCTTGAGCCATCTCTTCTGCTCCGATTGATAATCTTCTGTTCTGTGTGTTGTGGTTTTATTATTATGGTTATTAAAGTTGAACGGTGTGAGAGTTCTAATCAAGGTTCCGAAAATCGCGAAAATCGAGCGATTATCGTTCGATTAATCGAAGAAATGGTGTGCTCGGTAACTTATCTCTAGTAATCGCTGCCGTTTTATACTTTTCGAAATTTTTCGAACCGGAAAGTTTGGTACTTATCGGTGCAAGTTTTCAAGAGCAAAATAGCGATTTTCGGAGGACTTTTCGTGCAAATTTGGGTAAGTTCGAAACCCTAATATAAAAGCCCACCCTTCTCCTTTTTACCGAAATTTCCTCCTCCCTTTCGACCTCACCCCTCGAAAATCGCCTCTTGCTGAACAAATTTTATGCCTTGCCGCGATTATCGCCTGGAGAAGAGGTCATCTTCTCGTCGTGGTTAAGGCTTGCCGAAGCCCTAGTTTCCTCACGGCAGAAGTTCCAAATTCGTGTACAATCGGAATATAAAAGTATTTTTAGGGTATTTTTAAGTAAATTTTTTGTGTTTTATAGATTACAAGTTGTATAAGCATGATTTATGTAAATTTTTCACAAAAATGTTCTATATTTTTAGTACTTACTTAGAAATGTTTTAAGTTGAAATGAAAGTTCAACGTGAAGTTTCATATAACTTTGATTGTACAATTTGTAATTTTGAATCAAATATTGTTCTTGAAATTTATTTTTCTTAGGTTATGTTCGAATTATGATGGATGGTGTGCTTTTTGTTAATTTTTTTTGCAGATTTTGGGGTGATTTGGGGTGATTTTAGGCTTTGTCCGAATTTTGTATAATAGCGGCAAAGGTACTTATGTTTTGGAAATTATTAAACTTGAGTTATATTTTGAACATTTTTGATGTAATTTCATTTATTAACATCATGTGTAATTATAAAACTGAGTGGTTGGAATAATTTTTTTTTAATTTGAAGTTTTTCTGAATTGTGATATCTTTGTGGCAAAAGTACATATGTTTCCGAAATTGTTGATTTGAGTTAGTTACTCGAATATTTTGGTGTAATTTCGTTTTATAAAATTGTATATAATTTTAAAACTAATCGGTTGGCATAATTTTTTTTTAATTTGAAGTTTTTCTGAATTTTGATATCATTATGGCAAAATTACATATGTTTCGGAAATTGTTGATTTGAGTTAGTTACTCGAATATTTTGGTGTAATTTCGTTTTATAAAACTGTATATAATTTTAAAACTAATTGGTTGGCATAATTTTTTTTTTTAATTTGAAGTTTTTCTGAATTTTGATATCATTGTGGCAAAAGTACATATGTTTCGGAAATTGTTGATTTGAGTTAGTTACTCGAATATTTTGGTGTAATTTCGTTTTATAAAATTGTATATAATTTTAAAACTAATCGGTTTGCATAATTTTTTTTTTAATTTGAAGTTTTTCTGAATTGTGATATCATTGTGGCAAAAGTACATATGTTTCGGAAATTGTTGATTTGAGCTAGTTACTCGAATATTTTGGTGTAATTTTGTTTTATAAAATTGGATATAATTTAAAAAACAATCGGTTGGCATAATTTTTTTTTAATTTGAAGTTTTCTAAAATATTGCGGCAAAAGTATAATTTTTAGCTAAATTGTTAAATTGAGCTAGTTGTTCAATCCTGTACAATTTTTAGCTCGAATATTTTGGTGTAATTTTGTTTTATAAAATATTGATTTGTTAAATCAACTGTAAGAATAATTGGTGATTTGTAAATATTTATTTTGGTAAGTAAATTATAATTTATTTTACATATTTTGTAAAGTATTTGTAATTTTGTATAGAATAATTTTAATTTGTAAATAACAATTTGTAACTTATAAATTATAAATTTTATTAATATGTTACAATTGTTAATCTTAGTTTTATTATAAATTAATTGTTAATTTGATATTGTACTTCACTACTTTCTAGGAAAATGAGTACTAGAGACGCCGCGAGGAAACATTGTTCTCCTTTAGGAGAGGCGAACAACTCGGGGTTCAAGTGCAACTATTGCGGGCATGAGATACGGGGTGGCGGAATCACCCGGATGAAGGCCCCACCTATTGGGGTACGATCCGAAAAAAAATACAAGGATATGTGAAAAGATTCCGCCCGAAGCTCGCGAAGAAGTTTGAGGATCCCTCGAGAGCTCGCAGAAAAGGAAAGAGAAGAGGATCAATCTTGAACGGGATGTGGCTGAACACTTGAGGTCTACTATTTTACCGCCTTCGACCGAGGAAGATATGGAAGAACTCGAAAGAGAAATTGCAAGACAAACAAAGGTCGTTAGTAGACAAGCACACAACGAGCAATGGACGGAGAATCAATTAGCAGGTCGAAGAACCATCGGTTCTAGTGGTGGTGCAAGTCCCTCGCAATACCGTTCCGAATCTGCGAAGCAAAAAAAAAATTGATGCGTTGTTAGCACCGGAGAAGGAGGAAGCGATGGCCAAAGCAGCGGGGAAGTACTTTTACAACAAAAATGTTCCGTTCGCTCATGCCGATGACCATCATTATAAAAACATGATGCACGTTGCCCAGACCCTAGGTACGATTTAATTCATCATTCATAACTTCATTTTCTTTAAACTTTGATAATATAATTTTATATTATGACTTAATAATATTTTATTCTTCTTCATAGGTCCCGGAGTCCCGACACCTTCAGCATATCAACTTTCGACTAAGTATTTGGATATGGAAGTGGCCGAGTGGGTTGAGTATAAGGATAGTATGAAGAAAATGTGGTGTGAATTCGGGGTCACAATCATGTCCGATGGTTGGACAGGGCCGACAAATATGTCGATCCTCAACATCCTGGCGTACTCTTGTGGAAAGACGATTTTCATTAAGTCGGTCAACGCGAGCGGGAAAGTTAAGAATTCAGATTACCTCTGCAAGGTGCTGGGAGAAGTCATTGAGGAGATCGGACCACACAACGTGGTCCAAGTCGTGACGGATAACGCCGCCAATTATGTTAAAGCAGGTAGAGATCTCATGCGAAAGTACAACCTGTATTGGACGCCTTGCGCTGCTCACTGTATTGATTTGATTTTCGAGGATGTGGGCAAGAGGAAAGTCATTGCTGAGCCAGTAACGGCGTGCAGGCTCATCACGAAATTCATTTACAACCATGGCGTCGTGTCGGACGCCATGAAAAACACATTTTGCAACGGTGATATCATCCGCCCAGGGGCTACGAGGTTCGCAATGAACTACCTTTCGTTGAAGAGCTTAAGGGCTAAGAAGACCTCAGTCCGAGCTATGTTCACATTTGAGTGGTGGGAAACTTCCCCGTGTCGAAGGCTAAAAGAAGGTCGAGCAGTAGAGAGATTGATTCTAGACCATAAATTTTAGGAGGCGGTTGACCTAGCCATATCGATTTTCAGTCTGATGTACATTGCTTTACGCTACATGGACGCAGAGGTACATCCGACCCTCGGGATGGTATATCGTCTTTTCGATGTAATGAAGTAAGAGATAGGCCAGTTGCACGGGAAACAATGGGTGATCGATGTCATTAACGCCAGATGGAATAGAAACCTAGACCATCCATTTTATACGGCCGCACATTTCTTGAATCCGAGACTAGCGTACAATCATGAGATCGAGATGCCCGTAGACGCGATCGTCAAACTAACAGAGGTATATGATCGCCTCTTCCCTCATGGAAATGTCGAACATCTCGCCGAAGAAGTAAGTTCCGCACTACATATTGAATTGAACTCTTTTTGTTATTAAACAATACGATAACTTAACTATTTCTTTGTTTATTATAGGCCGTGCATTTTCGTGATGCTCAAGGTCCGTTGAGCCGGCGAGCTGTAATAGCCGCAAGAAAAAGTTTGGCGCCCGGTAAGTATAGATAATAACCATGAACGCAAAAATCCGTTACATTATTTTATTTAAGCATACTAATTAATGTGTTTGAATTTGTAGCTGAGTGGTGGAATATCTATGGCAAGGAATGCCCCACATTGCCAAATTTGGCGATGAGGATCTTGTCGCAACCCGCTTCTGCCTCTGCATGCGAGAGGAATTGGAGTACATTTGCTTTGGTCCACACAAATTTACGAAATCGTCTCGCTTATAGCACGTTGGAGAAACTTGTCTTCGTCATCTATAATCAGAAGCTAGCTTTACGGGACAAAATAGCTGAGTACGAGGAGAAAGACACAAAGACTGATCCGTACGAATTCCTTCAACGCTCAATGGAGATGGCTGCAGCTGGGTGCGATGTAGAGGATGCAATAGTCGAGTGGATTCGACCAATTCACCTTGACGACGATGATGGTAATCCTGATGCTAGAGTTGCTAGGGAGGCTGAACACTACGGAATGGTTATCAGTTCTGTTCTAGGAGAGCATGGCTTAGGTCCTCCGCTCGATCGTTCTGATGCTGTCTCTAGGACCAGTGGTGGTTCTCGAACTTCTCATCGATCGTCTCCTCCACGTAGCCCTCCGCACGGTGGTGGAGGAAGTGGGACTTCTGCGTTTGGTGGTTGGGGTGGGGGAGGAAGTGGTGCTTCTGAGTTTGGAGGGTGGGGTGGCGGAGTAGGTGGTACGACCGAGCATGGATTTGCTTCCCAGGCGGATGATGTCTACCGTCCAACCTATTATCAAGACCCTCCTAGCGGGGGATACATTCCGGATTCTCGCTATGGGGATACCCCAGCTCCCGGCGGCAATGTAGACAACGAGGGATGGGCTTCAAACAACTACTATGGATCCAATTCACATGAATATGGATACTCATGTGAAAACAACAATGTTGATGACTTGTCGTCACAGTTTGAGACAATGTCAGTTGGTAGTAGTTACCAACCTAGCTTCCTCGCTCCATCTCCACCTTCGATTGAGATGATGGCACTTTGTGCTGAGCATGATTGTTCGCCTTGTTGGGAAGGCGGGTTTTGGACCCATCCTCTATATCTTTCTCGTGGAGCATTTCATGATCAGAGCACATATGACTACCACTTGAAGAACTATATCAACAACTGTAGGGAGCAAGGACTAGGGTGGGAGACCTATCTCATAAGCCAAGGGAGTTGGGGAGCGGTCCACCAATACACGTTCAACTGAAGTTATCTAGATTTTCGAGTACTCTTTGTTTGCATTTATGTTTGTGTTAATGAGACTTGGTTTATTTATATTTTGTATGAGACTTAGTTTATGTTTGGCTACATTAGTATGAGACTTGGTTTGTGGCTTATATATTATATTTTGTATGAGACTTTTATGTTTATATTTTGTGACATTAGTATTTTATGTTATGTTTTTAGTGTAAAATATGTGTGAATTTTTTTTATAGGTTTACCATCGATAAATCCATCGGCAAACGATTAATCCATCGATAAGTTCGATAAGTTTCGATAACGGCAAACGATAATTTTTATAGGTTTTCCGTCGATAAATCCATCGGCAAACGATTAATCCATCGGTAACGGCAAACGATTTATCGGCCAAAACGACATTTTGATCCTTGGTTCTAATTCATATTTTGACAACTAGTTTATCTTTATTATTAAAATTAGAGAAATTTGCTTTTTTTTTTTACTTTCCATATTAATTTTTTTTTAAAATATAACTTCTAGATTTAAAACAACAATTTTTTTTTTTAAATGTAATTTGAAAATAATACCATTTATATTTCTAATATTTAATAAATTTCTTAAAAATAAAATTACTGAAATTGACGATTGATAATATGTATATATATATATATTAAAAATATATGGTGTTGATACTGAAAATTGCACCGAACCTTTGAGCGGCCCAATGCCGTTGTATGGGCCGGGCCCAACGTCGTGTGTTGATTCTGAGTGGGCTGTAGAGCGTTGACTCATTCGCACTTCGGGTCAGACGGACCTTCGACTGTCGGTGGACCAAGGATCCGGGCTCTGTCCGTTGCCTGTAACTTCGTCGCCGGACAGCAATGTTGGGCTGGGTTACAGGCAGGGGAAGGCAATAGGGACGTGGTCTCCACGTAGGGAGGGTCTCGGTGAGATCCTGATGTGAGCCCTGACAGACGAGACCCCTCCGCCTGAATCCCTAACGTCGATCCGGATACACGGCCGGTCCGCAAAGTCAGTATAGACTGGGGGACGGTAACACGTGTTCCATAGATCGGAATCAAGACAGACATGATCAAACAGTCGTGTCAGGACCTTGTCCAGAGCTTCCGCCCTAGTCACTTCCTCTGTGGTCCGGATCTCTATATAATCCCCGGAGGTTTTAGACCTCTCGACCCGTATTATGGGTCCTGATACGGGTCCTCGGTCTATGATAGCAACTCGGGGTTGGTATTCGACGCTGTATTCTCCCAATTCTTGCGACCGGATCGCCATTCGCGACGAGGTGCCGTTGAGAAGGGCCTTACGTACATGATGTTTGGTTCGCACTATGACTTGGTGGGCTTGGAAGTATGGGCGGAGCTTCTTTGCCGTGGTGACTAGTGCCAGTGCTAGCTTCTCGATTTAAGGGTACCGTGTTTCGGCGTCGAGGAAGGCTTTGCTGACGTAGTAGATTGGTAGTTTCTTATTTTCTTCTTCTCAGGACAAGACATCGCTGACTGCCCTGGTCGAGACAGAGAGGTAGAGGAAAAGTGTTTCCTCATCCTTTGGCTTTGACAACATAGGAGGTGACCCGAGGTAGGTTTTTAACTCCTGAAAGGCGGCCTCGCACCTTTCGTCCCAAGTGAAGTTCTTTCCGCCCTTGAGGGCCTGAAAGAATGGCTGGCAGCAGTCCGTGGCTTTCGACACGAATCGCCCCAGAGCGTTGATGCGCCCGTTGAGACTTTGTACCTCTTTGATTTTTTGCGGGCTCTTCATTTCGATTAGGGCTCTGATCTTCTCCGGGTTGGCTTCGATCCCTCGTCCGTTGATGATGAATCCCAAGAACATTCCAGATTCGACTCCGAACGCGCATTTAGCAGGGCTCAGTTTCATCTGGTACCGATGAACGGGGCGTACATTCGGTTGACCAGGCGTTGGTACGTGGCTCCAGCGTTTTTCAGGCCGAATGGCATAGCCTTGTAGCAATAGAGACCACGGTCGATTATGAACGTCGTGGATGGCCACTTCGGGGTCGATGCTGGGCATATCGGCGTGTGACCAGGCGAAGACATCCTTGAACTCTCGAAGAAAGGCAATCAGTTGCGTCTTGATCATGAGTGGTAACTGGGCGCCGATTGAAACTGTTCTCTCAGGCCTGGCTTCGTCCACCGTGACTTGCGTCACATCGGAGGAAGGTTCCATCGTGGGTTTGCGTGTCTCGTCTCGAGGGTTGAGTTCGCCAAACATTTGCGTTACCCCATGAGTGGCGGCAGGTACGACATCCAGCTATTGGATAGCGTGGATTGTTAACTCATTTTGGCTTCCCTTCATGACCCCTATCCCGTTCTCCGTTGGGAATTTCACGAGTAGGTGGAAGGTTGAGGCGAAAGCCTGAAGTTTGTTGAGGGACGACGTCCCCATAATGATGTTTTAGGATGAGAGTTGATCTACTACGAGGTACCTGACCATTTTGGTGACCAGGGCTCCGTCTTCTGTCCCAAACGTGGTGGGCAGGTCGATGGCTCCTTCGGCGAGGACTGACTTTCCGTTAAACCCGTAGAGTGGGGTTTTGACTTGCGTCGGGACGAGCCCCTTAGATTCATTCGTTCTAGGACTGCTTTAAAGATGATGCTGGCTGAGCTGCCGTTGTCGATCAATACTCGTTTCACCCTGTTATTGGCGATCAGAGTTTCGACAATGACTGCGTCATTATGGGGGTGCGAGATTCTGCGAGCTTCTTCCTCCGTGAAGGTGATGGTTTGGCTGGGAAGCACTTCTACTAAAATCTGTTCCTCACCGTCACCTTCTAGGGCTCGGGCGTACCTTTTTTGCTTGTTGTTGGAGTCCCCAGTCTCTGGTCTGCTTAAGATGGTGGATACGACGTGATATTGGCAGGTGTTAGCCCACTCTATCTCTGGGCGAGGTTGGTTCGAGCTGTCGTTTCGAGGCTGTTCGGTCTCTCGAGGTGGGGGTTTACCTGATTTCTCACTCTCCGCCACGAGCTTCTGGACGAACTCTTTCAATTTCCTATCTTCGATGAGCTGCTCGATTTTTCTTTTTAGTTCTTAGCATCCTACCGTTGTGTGCCCGTGATCCTGGTGGTAAGCGCAGTACCGATTTTTATTCTTCCTTGCTCCAGGCGGCAGCACTCGGGGAGGGGGGGGGCAAAATTTTCCCTGTATAGGCTAAAGATCGTAGCCGGAGACACGGTCATAGGGGTGTAGCTTGCATTTCTTAAAAAATTCTCCTCCCGGCTGGATCTCCGGTGTTGCCTTTCAGATTCAGGCAGCTAGCGTTGTTTTTTCTTCTGAGGTTCGTCGCTGACATTCTTTTGGTTGACGTGATTATGCTCCTCTTGGTTGAGCTGATTTTTGCTGATGAAGTATTCAGCCATGGATTTTGGCCTTTTCTTGATAAGGGAGCGTGAGAATTCGCCCATTGGAAAGCCGTCAATCACTGCGGTGACTGCGTCATCGTCGGTGTAGCTAACGACCTTGTTAGCTTCTTCTGTGAACCTTTTCAAGTAGGCATGAACAGATTCGCCTTTGCGGTTCTTGAGCTACCATAAGTACGACTTCTCCTTGCGTTGGGTTATTGAGCTCCCGAAGCGGGAGATGAAGCATTCCGTCGGTTCTTCGAATGATTCGACCGACCCCTTGGGGAGCTGCTGATACCATTCGAAGGCGGCGCCGGTGAGAGTGAGGCAGAAAGCCTGGCACATTGTGAAGGGCAAACACTTTTTCACCCGCATGGACAACTGATATTGGACAAGGTGGTAGGTGGGGTCGCTGGAACCGTCGTAGATGAGGTTCAGGGGGAACTGCAAATCCCCGTCGAGATCCTCAGCGAGTAGGTGGTCGGCGAGAGGGGAGATGACTCCCTCTGCCATGCTCTTCACGGCGGGATCTGAGCCGCTGGCTACGGCGAGTTCTCTCACTTCTCTTCTTAGGGCCTGGACTTCACTTTCCTGCTTTGTGCCCTATGGGGGCGCCGAGATTGTGTTTATTCACCCCGTCGTGCGGCGAGGTGCAGCGTACCGAGGTCTCTCAAACGATTCAGAGTTTGCGTCGTCTTAGTCCCCTTGGTAGCGGGACCTTTCTCTTTACCGGTCGATGTGTCCCCGGAGATCTCCTTCATGATCGCGGTGATTCAGATGGTGGCGGAGGTCTTCCACATCGTCCGTGCACACTCTGTCATGCGCTCGCCGGAGACGGGGGTTTCTTTGTGCCCTTGCACTGTCGGCACCATCTTCGTTTCTCCCGAGTCGGGCGAAGGCTGATCGTCGGGTCGATTGATACTGTTCTTGCTCCTGAATGTTTTTTAGGATCTGCTTGTGCTCTAAGGGGCTCTCGTTGTGTGCGTTCGAGAGCCTCCTATGGACTTTCCTCCTCGTCGGTGTCTTTGAGATCGGCGTCGTTGTGGCCGAGGTGTTTTGAAATCAGATCGATTAGCCGGAAGACACTGTCTTCCAACCGAACTAGTCGTACTCTTTCTTCGTTGACGACAGGCTCTTAATAAGCGCTGGTCTCGGGCAGGTTTCGGGCCTGAGTTCGGCGTGCGCTAACCTAGGCCCGAGTGTTGATAGCGATGCTTCCCGCAAGGCGGGAATATGTGTCTTCAGTCGATTTCGACGTCATGGCCTTAGGAAAAACTAGGTAGAAGGGTCCTCAGAGGCTTATGATTTCGTGGGGCCATTCCTTCTAGCGCCAAAATGTTGATGATGAAAATTGCACCGAACCTTCGAGCGGCCCAATGCCGTTATATGGGCCGGGCCTAGTGTCGTGTGTTGATTGTGAGTGGGCTGTCAAGCGTTGACTCGTTCGCACTTTGGGTCAGACGGACCCTCCACTGTCGATGGACCAAGGGTTCGGGCTCTGTCCGTTCCCGGAACTTCGTCGCCGGACAGCAATGCTGGGCTTGGTTACATTCAGGGGATGGAACTAGGGACGTGGTCTCCACGTAGGGAGGGTTTCGGTGAGATCCCGATGTGAGCCCTGAAAGACGAGACCCCTCCGCCTGAATCCCTAACGTCGATCCGGATACACGGTCGGTCCGCAAAGTCAGTACAGACTGGGGGACGGTAACACGTGTTCCGTAGATCGGAATCTAAATAGGTAGGATCGTAAAGTCGTGTCAGGACCTTGTCCAGAGCTTGTGCTCTAGTCGCTTCCTCTGTGGTCCGGATCTCCAGATAATCCTCGGAGGTTTTAGACCTCTCGACCCGTATTGTGGGTCCTGATATGGGTCCTCGGTCTATCCACGAAGTCGGTATATCTGCTAGAGATAATGGACTGGGGGATAGCACGAACACCACGTAGAACAAAACCTAGCGGGGAAGGTTGTAAACCGTGCCAGAAATGTCTAAGTACGCGATCAAATTCGAGTTTAAAATCTCCAGCAACGAAGCAGAATGTGGAGCCCTACTCGCCGGCTTGAACCTTGCCATGAGGCTTGCCATGAAGAATTTACAGGTACACTGCAGCTCACAGGCGATTGCGAACAAGATGAACAATGAACTCCCGACAAGGAAGCAAGAATGGCGACACAACTCCAGGAAGCTCTGGGCCGTCTCCAACCGTTGGCGTGGTACGAGGTCGCCTGGATCCCAGAAACGCCAACAATGAAGCAGCCACCCTCGCCCGCACAATGATCGGCAGAATGGCGGATGAGCAAGAAGAGACCCCCGACGAAGTATTACTGGTCTGGTCATCCAACTACGAGGATATCCTCTCCATCAACACCGAAGGCGAGTCCATGTAGGTGACTGCAGTTATCGACTGTCTACAACACGGCGAGCTGCCGTATCTGATTATCAACCCGCACTAATAAAGTTGCCCCCATATCCTTTTTAGTTTTCATAAAGTGCAACAAAAAGCGCACCTCTAAGTCTACTTAGTATACCAACTTGTTTTCATTAAAGCAATAATGTTGTTTCACTTCCTTCTCTAAAAAGTTTTTATAACCAATTCGATAATTTCTCCAGTTCAGGGAGTACGCCCTCAGAACTGTTGTACTATGCGATAATTTCGCCAATGCAGGGAGTACACCCTTAGTACCCTTGTACTATGCGATAATTTTGCCATTTCAGCTTAGGACTCTTGCACTATGCGATAGTTTTGCCATTTAAGAAAGTACGCCCTCAGGACCGTCATACTATGCGATAATTTTGCCATTTCAGGGAGTGCACCCCTAGAACCCTCGTACTATGCGATAATTTTTCCATTCAGGGAGTACACCCTCAGAAACTTTGTATTGCAACCCCGGTCGGAAACTAACCCCGCCGGTGGCTCAAGGCCTACACAAAAGGTACTCGTCTAGTCCTTGACCCTGCGAGGTTACACATTCACATTACCTATAGGTCTATAGACGACCCCCTTGTCACAACGGAGATGCGCTCCCAAGACGACCATGACGCGCTATGATGCGCAAACTCGACCAACGACAAGGCACGAACATATTCAAAGTCCAAATTTTTACTTAAATACAATATCATCTACATGTATGTAAAATACGACGAAAACCGGACGTGTCATCATCAAGGAAGGCCGCCGCACTAAAGCTCGGTACGAGCAAGCCCCGATAACGACGGGCCAGTCACCAGCCAAGCCAAACATCGATCAAGCTACCTGGAGATAATAAAGCTAAAGAAGCAGAGAGGAAAGCTCAACCTTGGAGGTAATAATTTCTCCAAGAAATTTTTCATATCTCCGTGAATATTTTTGACGTTAATTAAAGCTTATTTAATAGGCATTTTCAAAATTATTTTACAAAACGCGGTTAAAGGAAATTTGTAGTTCCTTGGGAGGACAGAGAGAAGACTAACATCTCTGACAACCCAGACCCTCACCAAATAACACAAGTTACCATAAATTTAGAAAATAAAGTTTCTCGCGCAATACAATTATCCAAGAAACCTTGGGGGTTAACGTTATGTGCGTTTTTCGAGCTATCTAAAAATTGGGCCCCGTTGGCAAAAGTCAAAGCCCACTAACAAATTCAAAGACCAAGGGCCCAAGACCCAACACATTTGGCGAGGCCCGGAACCCCGAAATACCCAGAAGAAAAAGCCTGTCTGTCATCATGAAAGACAATCCTAGCGAGGTCCCCCTCCGTGCCTCCTGGCGAGCATTCTTGCGAGGTCTGTAACGTCCCTAGATGGGGGTTAGCAGAATAAAACAAAAACATCAAATTTTCAAACTTTGACCGGTCAATGACACATCATCATACAAATGATATCGTTGAATATTCAACATCCACGTCGATAAACACATAGTTCTTGCCCATGAGACTTAAAACGACAAAACAAACATCAATGACCACAGTTTATACAACACCATAAAAAAATACAAAGTACCACCATCACAAACATCCTTCATTTAATCAATTACATGTCTGAAATAAAAGATCAACACAAAACACGGTATTCACCTCGACGAACACTAAAGGTACGGATAGGCAAAATCAACACATGGACCTCCCCAATCAAACTACTCCTCGTCCGGAGTCTAACACTGAAAATCACCTGTAACTGGAAAGAAAAAGATGTATATGGAAGGGGTAGCACCACATGCTCAGTAGGGAATCTATTACCAATTCTCTTTACCGAACCATTATTAGTCAAATTTCAGTTAAATAAATTAAACGTCTTCATAAACCATTTAATCATCATTTTCAATCATTTTATCAATTGAACAATAAAAGAAATAAATATACTCCACAAAAGTCAAATCATTTCGATGGACCATGCCGAGTCCTCAAAGCAGCGAGAACAGGTGGACTAGAAGTCCCTAATCGTAACTCGCCCTCGACTTGGGATCCTAATCGCCCTCAAAGGCGGCCAGTTCGCCATGGGCCGAAATGTTGATTTTTGGGTCACCAATCATATCCATAACCATAACCATATATGGCCTACTACGCAGTAGCCAGCTGTTCGTCAGCAGCTCCAATCTCATCATCTGCCCCAAGCGGGTACCAATATCATAATAATCATCATCCGCCCGAAGCGGGTACCACATCAACATACGTCATCCTAACGTAATCATAAACGTAAATATAATAAACAAGCATCAAACTGATGGATTTATACCTCATGTCCAGCCTCGCTATCAAGCGAAGACAATCATAATATTAATTTTATTAATTATCAATTCATTTCATTAAATCCAATATTAACCTATACAATTCAATCTTCATTAAAGCGTTGGTTTCTACGTTCATTTTAAATTGCGAGAAAAGGTAATGGAAACTATCTCGATTTGAGGAAACTTGATCTATTTTCTAGCTACTCGAATATTCGGGTTTGACTTGGCCCTGAGTTCGATGATTAGAGACTTCGGGTTCCAATATGCTGTTCAAGATAGGTGGTACGGGCGGCACGGTCTTCGTGGCGACCACGGGACGACTATCCGCGCCAACTATAACACCGATACCATCCACAAGTCAAATATTACTAATATTGGAATTCAAATTTTCGATTGAAAACCCTTTATGCTAAAATTTAACTCGGGCCAAAATCCCGTTAGCACGCAAAACGAGGCAGCAAAACGGGCATCAATTCGACGATTTAATACCCTTTGTAGCCTAATCCGACTATTCTAAACTCAGTGGTGAGGTCAATTTCATCAATCAAAGCCCATAATACACTCAATTTAATCTTCTAAAATATGAAAATAGGGCAAGAAAACTTGAGCTTACCGGGAGTCCGACGACAATTTCGATCACCTCGACGAGGGCTTCAAAACCCTTAAGCCAATTTTGGGATCGGATAATGATGACGGAGGCAAAGGCGAGGTGGCACCACCAACAGACTCTAATAGGCTTCATGAACATGATTATGGTGTTAGATTTTTCAAAATCAAACCAAAATGAAAAAGATCTAAGGTTTCAAGACCAAACCTTCCGGCAAATATTCTGGCCAAATTTCAAAATTTCCAGCCAACATACGCCTACCATAAGATTTTCCTCCTCAAGAGCTTTCCAACGGTGTCAAAATCTTTCCGATCGGAGCTCCGGTGACCGAGTTATGAAGCTTTGAATATTTGTTGTCAGAGAAAGTTAGACAAGAGAGAGAGAGAGTTGGGTACGGGATGAAAGAGAAAAAAAAAGGGAGGAAGAAAGGGTATTCGAACCCTTTACTGACTTCCTTTTATATATATATATATATATATATATATATTAATATATATATTTTGGGGTTCTGTAAGGTCCATAGACGAGCCTCTTGGCGAGGTCCTGACGACCCCCCGCGCCAATAACACTGATGAGGGGATAACTTCCAATAATTGTACACGACAAGAATATCCGAGCTTACGAAGGATCTTGGGACGTCCCCAGGAGTCCGCAGAACTCAATATGCAGGCTCACGGACCCCCAGAAGGCCCTACTGGCAAACCATGGAGCTTCTAGCGACCCTACTGCGTGCATAGGGAGCTTGACGAGCCTTTTTCTCAACCCCCAAGGGAGGACCGCAAATTTCACCTAATTAATGGATAATATTCTCCATTAATTCCCCCCAAATCAAAGGAAAATGGTTACCTCATTTGCCTATAAATAGAGGCTTCATCCTCCTCATTTTACACATTCTCTCACAGCTATCTCCAGAGCTTCTCTCTACTTTCTCTCTCTAAAATTCACCCCTTCTCCTAGTCTTTCTTCGGCTCACACCTATGACGCCTCCGGAGTTCGGCAGGAAGGCCCAAATACAAGCTGAGACTTGACAGGGATTGAGTATAGCCGGAGAGGTTGTTCGACGTGGTCATACGCCTCGCCTAATATACAAAAGGTGTCGACAAAGACTACCCTCGCCGGTCAAGACCCTCACCACATGAGTCAATTTACACCGATCCATCTATCACGAAACCCTTGCCGGTAATACCCTCACCATTGGCGACGGTCACCCCCGCATCTCCAACATCAGCATCACCGACGAGCGAAACCACATCGTCAATCATCTATTTATTACTAACCCTGAACTACGTGGGACCTGATTCTCATGGAGATACGTAGGCAGCCTCGCCCAACCATAAGTGAGGGGGTGCGGGACCAAGCTACCCTCTTTTGCAGGTCCTTCGTCGCCGCTGAAGACTTCACCAAGGAAGGAAAATCACTAAGGGTCGTCAAGAACGGCTCGGAGATTCGCGAGGATGAGGAGCTCGCCAAGGAAAGAAAGTCATCAATGATCGCCAAGAATAGCCCGGAGGCTCGCCTAAGACGAAGGACTCGCCTCCAGCTTTGACGAGACCGCCCACGAGACCTTCGGCTCCGGCCCGTGGCTTGGACCGTGGATCAGGTTTTCGGTTAAGCCATTTCGCACATTAACAAATACTTCCAAAACTAACATTATATTTTTATGATTTTAATAGCCACGTCAATATGGTTCTTCATAATTTTTCATTTACATACTTGAAAAAAAAAATCGACCAAAAATATATTTTCTGCTCTGTCTGAAATGAAAATCTGGCTACGCCACTTGCTCTTATGCTCGTGTCTATGTCATTATTTGTCATGTAGAAATCACCCCTCACACATGGCCCACATAAACTAAGGAGCTGTATAAACTTGTATTAGCAAATACATTTATTTAATTAGATGCACGTCTCGTAAATATTTTGTTAGAACTAAAATTAATTTTGTTTTTTACCCTGACAACAATTTAAGACAATGCATTGCTTCGTTGATTTAATTAAGTTATGCCCACATATTAAACGGGGTGGGCTTGACCCGCCCCGTTCAATGTGCGGGGCAGGGCGGGTTTTGGAAAAGCCATCAAGGCCCACCCCGGCCCATGAACCCGAACCCACAATCTCACGGGCGGGGCGGGCTTTTACGAGTCGAATTTCGTAGGCTTTTACAGGTTGAATTCAGTGGGCTTTTCATAAACCAAAACGGGTTTGATTTTTCCGGGTTGATATGTAATAATTATTTACATATTTGAGTGGAACGTATAACTGAAATTCAATACAAATTAAAGATAATGAATAGAGTAATGAACAATTAGGGCTGTGCATAAAACCCGAAAATGCGGGTTTCAAACCGAAACCGGACTGAATCCGATTTTAAAAAACCGAAACCGAATTAAAACCGGGTTAAACCGAAACCAAAATTTTCAAAACCCGCAACCGGAATAAACCGGTTCCGGGTTCCGGGGTTTGAGTTATAAAACCCGGAACCCGGTTGGTAGGTTACTAAACCCGGTTTTTTTAATTAAATATTTAATTTATATTTATAATTTTTAAAATTAGTAGTCTGATAAAAAATGAAAAATAAAAACGACACTACATTTATTTGTTTTGTCAAAACGACATTGAATTGTATTAGGGTTTCTCACTCTCTCTCACCCCTCTCTCTCTCTCTCTCTCTCTCTCTCTCTCTCTCTCTCGCGTTTCTCACTTTCTCTCGCCCCTTTCTCTCTCTCTCCTCCTCTCTGCTCAGTGCCTCACGCCGTCACTGCTCTGCTCAGCGTCTCTCGCCATCGCGAATCTGCTCAGCGCCTCTCGTATCGACGATTTCAGGTAAAAAGATTTATTAATCTTAGTCGAGTGAGGGGAGGAAAAAAAAAGGGGGGTTGGAGTTTGTTAAGTTATTGCCTTGTGGATGCTCTGATGAAAAGTAGTCTTTGTTTTCGGTTTTGAAATGACTGATTTTGGTTTGTATTTGTGTTTGATGTGAATTGTATATGTTTGTGTAATCGACATTTGTATATGTTTGTGTTACAAAAAGATTTAGGGTTTATGTATACTGATTTTTAGGGACTTAGGGTTACTGGGTTACTGATTTTATTATTAGGGATTTAGGGTTTATACTCTGATTCATTATTATTGAAGGACTTAGGGTTACTGATTTTTTATTATTGAACATTCTATACACTGCCAAGGTTTCTTCTTCAATTCTGATTTTTCTTTGTCGTTAGCTCACACCGAGATCGATCTAAGGCGTTTTAGCTTCCGGGATTTGTTTGGAAACCTTAGGGTAATAGTATATCAAAACCCTAATTTCTTCGACCATGGTGCTTTGTTTGGAAAGGGCTTTAGTATCTAAGATGTCACTTGAAAATGGAGTGTTGTTTTTATGATAGGTTTTGAAAATGGAGATGTCACTTGAAGAGGACTCACAAGCAGATTTCGTTGAACTTGTCGATGATGGGATCAATCAAATTGCACCATCACAAGCAATAGAAACAGTGACGAGCGAGGTTGAGATTGATGAGGGCGAAAACACAAAGAAGCGCAAAAGGGCGAATGCATCAAGTGTTTGGGATTCTTTCAAGAAGTTGCCGTGCGGTACGCGGGCAGTGTGCATCTATTAAGCGGCCAACATGGCCAGCCCTTCAGGAAACGGTACGTCTAGTCTCAAAGGTCATATTAAAATCTGTAAGAAAGGCCCGTTCAAGGACGAGTTGGTAGATAAGAAACAACAGAAGCTAGCCTTTATAAAATTGGAAGGTGAAAGTGGCAGCGCGCTTAAACTTGCACAATGGACGAAAGATGGATTTCGGAGGACACTAGCACGATATATTGTTATTGATGAACTCCCATTTCAACATGTGGAAGGGGAAGGATTCAAAGAGTACTCGGCTTACATGAATCCGCAGTTCTTTTCAGTTTCAAGAACTACCATCACCAAAGATATATGGAAGCTATACGGAGAAGACAAGTCAGTTTTGAAGAATGCTTTACGAGGGCAAAGAGTAAGCATCACCACTGATTGTTGGACTTCAATCCAAAATAACGCCTACATGTGCGTTACAGCTCATTGGATTGACAAGAGTTGGAGAGTGCAGAAAAGGATAATCAGTTTTTTCCGAGTTAAAGATCATAAAGCAGAAACTCTATGTCTAGAGTTGATGGATTGTTTCAATGAGTGGGGAATTACAATGATCCAGTCAGTTACGATGGATAATGCTTCTGCGAATGATTCATGCATTGTCAAATTGAAGAGAAAGCTACAAGATGCGAAGTCGACTGTATTCGAGGACGGCACACTTCTCCACGTTCTCAATCTTATTGTAGGCGATGGCCTCACTGATCTTGCAAGCTCTATATCTTCTATACGCAATGCAGTAAGGTATGTTCGATCCTCTCCGGCACGCTCGAAGCGCTTCAATGAGTTTGTTAAGAAAGAGATGATTGAATCTAAATCTCTTTTGTGTCTGGATGTGAGTACTAAATGGAACTCCACTTACCTCATGTTGAAAGCAGCCTTGAAATTTCTAAAAGCATTTGATCGGATGAAAGGTGATTTGTATTATGGTGCTCATTTTTCTGATCCGAAAGTGAGTGGTCCACCCGATGACACCGATTGGGATAAGGCTATCACATTTGTGACTTTTCTGAAGAATTTTCACGAGTTAACTAAGTGACTAAGTGGTACGACGTATGCGACTTCAAATCTGTACTTAACAGATATGTGTGATGTCAAAGCAAGACTCGACTGCCTCGACAATTCTGATAATTTGGTTGTTGCTTCGATGGTTACAAAGATGAAGGAGAAATTCGATAAGTATTGGGGCCAACATTCATCGATTAACCGCATAGTATTCCTCGGTACTATGCTTGATCCGAGGTACAAATCAGATTATCTAGAGCATTGCGCAAAGTTTATGTTCGGCGAGAAGGCGAGACCCGGAGTTGTTGAAGACACAAAGTCATTGTTGGGTAGGCTTTTTGCTGCATACGAAGATGAAGACCCGGAGTTGTTGAAGACACAAAGATACAATGGTGGGCAAAGTGATAGTCGTGGGACTTCTAGTACGCCTACGCCGGTGAATATTGTTGCGGGGGACCAAGCGGGTTCAACTATTGCAGCGTACATGAAGAAGAAGACTTAAACTAATGAAGCTACCAAAAGTGAAGTTGATCAATATCTTACCGATCCCGAAGAAAGTCATTCGGCGTCATTCGACGTGCTCATGTGGTGGAATCTCAATGGTCATAAATACCCGACGATCTCTAAGATTGCTAAAGACATTCTAGCAATTCCGGCTTCTACCGTGGCTTCTGAATCCGCGTTTTCTGCAAGTGGGCGCATTCTCGATCCTTATCGAAGTTCATTGCTTCCAAAAACAATACAAATGTTGGTTTGTTTAAAAAATTGGATAAGCTCGTGCCATAACCTTGTGGACTATCAGGAACATTTAGATGAATCACTTGATGCATATGAAGAGGAGCCTTGATTCGGTAATCCATTTACTTAATTTGTTTGATACTTTTATATTGTGATCTAATTTTTTTCTATGTCTTGTTATGTTTACAGAGGAAGCGGACGTGTCGACGACGCTATTGCTGTGATCGGAAGCTATTGCCGTATTTGTTTTGTTGTCACCGGAGTTTGAATTTGTTGTGTCTCTGTTTGTTTTTATTTGGATAAACTTGTTGCTGTGTTTGGATTATTGTTGTGTTTAGACCTGTTTTTATTATTTTTATGTCTTTAAATTGTTTGTTTCTGTTTTTATTTTTTTATTTTTTTATTTTCGGGTTAAAACCGGGTTTTAAAAAAGAACCGGATTTAAAACCCGAACCCGAATAAAATTCGGGTTCGGGTTTTAAAACCGGGTTTTAATTTTAAAACCGGGTAATTACCCGAACCCGGATTTCCGGGTTTTCTATTTAAAAAACCGATTTCGGGTTTGAAAAGTGAAAACCCGAAAATCCGGGTCCGGGTTAAAAAAAACCGGGTTTTGGACCGGGTTTCAGCCCTATGAACAATAATACCTTTAATATTTTTGTGTTTGCTCGATATTCGAATACTCATTTTGAAAGTTGAGTAACATAATGCAAATAAAATTCAATCACATACTTAGAAATCGAAACACATTCTTAGAAATTATATATTAAAGTATACAAAAATTGTAATTAATAAACAAAAAATTTAAAATCGATTTGCGAATTTTGAAATTGATTAATGAAGTTAAAATTGTTTAATTGAAAAATTAAAGAACTATATAGAATATATACAACAAATAAAGTGATGAATTGTGTAATACAATAATATATTTTAAAGTCTATGATAAAAAAATATTTATAATTTTTTTTTATATTTTTATTAGTATTAATATTATAACTTAATATTTTTTTTATATAAAATGTGGTTTATGTGGCCTTTTAAACGGGGCGAGGCGGATTGGCCAAGGGGGGGGGGGGACATAACCTAACCTGACCCTTTTGACAAGGGCGGGCCTAGCCCAGCCCACAAAAAAACGGGGCGGAGCGGGGCAAACCCGCTTTTTTACGAGTCGGGGCGGGTGGTCTTGGGCCGGCCCGGCCCAATTGACACCTCTAGCCCCGACTCAAGATTAATATGCATAATTAATATTCAATAAAATAATAGCCTAAATATTATACTAAATTTCTATTGTCCCTATCATATTAATTTATTGAGGTTAAAATACCCTAAAAAAAGCCCAATAAAAACGCAGTTAGGAAAAAGCCCAAATGAAGTAACCGCTAAAACAGAAGAAGGCGCAAAATAATGGCTCGCAAACCATGAGTTGAGTTGTATTCTATTCTGCCTCCAAAATTTTAAACATTTGCCGCCACTTTTCCCTCTCCTTTTCTTTTTCCCTCTTCACCCTCTCACTCAGATGAGATCTCTCTTCTTCCTTTTCTCTTCACCTCTCAATCTTCACCATTACAATCCCAGATCTTCTTCACCTCTGCACCGAAAGCTCGCTGGTCTCGTCTCTCTCTGCTCTGCAGAATAATGGGGAAGCAGTCGACCAAAGGTACCAGCAAAGCCAACCAGGGAAAGACGCCGGAGATCTTCGGGAAAGAAAGCGTGACGCCTGTCCAAGTTGCCTTCATCGTCGATCAGTACCTCCTCGAAAACAGCTTCACTGCCGCTCGCGCCGCTTTCCGAACCGAAGCGTCTTCGCTTCTCGCCAAATCCAATCCTAATGAGGTGGGTGAACTCAGGTTGAGAGAATTTCTTTCCAGATTAAGGGTTTGCTAGAATATATGTGGAAATGTCGTTTCTCAAAACCTCAATTTTTGATGAGCAAATGTTCCTTTTTTCCTGTTTTTCCCCATAACTAATTCGCAAAGGTGAGTACTGTTTGCTGGAGCTAACACGGCCATTTCGACAGGCACCGAACGGGTTGCTGACGCTGGGGGCGATTCTGAACGAATACATATCTTTGAAAGGGCAGAAAGTCATGTTGGATCACGAGAAGATCCGATTTGATCAGGAGAAATCGAGAGTCCAAAATCTGATGCACGGAATGCAGAACGCTATGACCGCTTACATCGCTGCCGGGATTCCTCCTGCACCGGCAGTCGCTCCTGCTGCACCGAAGCCAGCAATCACGCTTCCTCAACCCGTTAATGTTTCCCCTCCAGGTATATACTTATACTATATAGCATTTGAGAAATTTGCAGTGAATCAATGGAAGCATAAACTATACTACATTACATTACTAGGACTATAAGGGTGTGTTTAGTTCTGCTTGATTCTGTTTCTGGGTTCTAAGTTTTGAACATTTGCATCAAATTTTGACGCCTTCTTCACGATTAGGCATTCCATCGAGTATAACTCCCTCCTCCGCCCATCCAGTTTCCACACCCCCGAACAGTGCAAATTTCACGTCACCGGTGGCAAACAGCGTGCCTTCGCTCAACAAACGAAAGGAATCCAACACCGTCTCTGTCGCGCCACCGTTAGCCAAGAGATCTCGCGGCAAAGTGTCCACTAGAACACTCTCGCAGAAAGGTAAACATTTATCGCAAACTCACGCATAATCATTTTCGGGTTTTCCGTTTCTTGCTCATCATCACATCTGTTATCAGGTAAAGGATCTTGTAGTCAAAAAATTGCACAGCCTTCGTCCTGTATAGTTACATCATCACCCAATGCCTCATTGCAAAACGTATCAAGCGTGGCTAAATGTCTGTTCAACCAAACAAACACTTCCGTCCCCGTGACGCCGCCAAGGGAAAATTCGTCCCAGAGCGAGAAATCCGTGTCGCCTCCGACCAACTGCAGCACTGACAACACGCCGGAAGGGTTCACCACGCGCTGCACGGTGATAACATCGAAGCGGGTCATGGTGAGTCCGTGCAAGCAGTTTACATACGCCATGGAAAGAAACGAGCGAATCTCCACTTCTTCTCCGGTCAAACCGAACTTGAAGAGTATGAATAAGAGAGATCACGTGAAAGGAAGATTGGATTTTGATGATTCAATGGCGGTGGTGAACTTCAATGAAGAGCAGAGCTTGACGTCTGAATCCGAAGACATGGACGACATATTTGGCATGGATTTGCCTAGCTTGGAAGCAATCGGCGCCGATTTCTCCTTCTCCGATATGTTGCGCGATTTCGAATTGGAATGTGAAATGGGATATTCTTGCCAGCCAGGTATAGGAGCTTCCATGGACGATGCTTCCGGGTATGTCTCTTTGCTTACATTGATTTACTTTTGCTGATACCTTGTTTTATTATTTTTGGTAGTTCCGGGCCGACTTGGTCCGGTTGTTTGTACATCTTAGGTCACGTACATTACGATTTATGTGGCTCCGTTAATTCTTGTTAGTGTTAGTGAGTAAAAGCCCAATGCGGTACAAAAAGTGGGCCCAATACGGCGCATTTTGATTTTCTATCTCTAGATACTTGTGATGAGCCGAATCGGTTATCGATTTTTTAAAAGCAACATATTGCATTATTACTCGTTGATTAATCCTAAACGGTTATCGTTTGTGTGAACCTTATCTTAGTTTGATCGATTTTTCGTGACTTGTTCTTTAGGTCTTCTCCTGAATCGATGAATGGTAACATGGGAGCTAATCAACTAGTCTCAGAATTCTCATCCACAGTCACAGAATCACTGTCAGACAAAGATCCCTGTTTACAAGGTAGTAGAATCATCTTTCAATGTTGTGTTCTTGATAGTTATGCAAAATTCATGAAGCAAATTTTGAATGTTTCAGGCATGGATTCCATGAGATCAGTACAGTCTGTCACAAGATGCATCAAAATTATTAGCCCTGGTAATTTACCATTTTTTTCTCACTTCCTTTATTGTTTTTACTTTTCACCCTAATCAATCTAAGTTAATCTATTTGCTTTGCTTTCTCACTTGCAGTAAAAAACCAAGGGAATCCTCTGAATCAGAACTATTCTCCAACAAACTAACTTGGGACTTTGGAACATGTATTTAGGTTGACCGTTGACCATATTGACGAAAAGATAATATGTTATGTATTGATTTACTTAACATATTCATTGAGATCAGTTGTAAAGTGCGTTCTTCATTCTATAGTTGGTTTCGACGAGCTTTTAAGAGCATTCTACGAGTGATTTTTATGTATTTAAGTTCACTTGAAATTTCATTTTGGTGCATTTTTTTTCTTGAGAAATTCCATTTTTAGTGTATTTTATCTATTAAATTTAATTTAGTGCAAAACATCCTGTGTAAACTTATATTTATATAAATTATTTATCACGACTTTATGATGGAATTAGAGGAAAAAATAATCTTCTTTGATCTTCTAATTGGGTTGGAATAATTTTAAACACTACCGATTCTATGCATGTGGAGAAAAATGTTTGTGAAAATTTACAAAGATTCAGTGGCGGAGATAGGGTTTCTGTTGTTGATGTGGTGCCTAAGATAATTTTTCAATAATTTTTTTAAATGTAAATTTTCAACTATTTTTTACAAATAAATAACAACAATGACATAATAACATTGCAATATCAATTAAAAATCAAATAGATAAAACTACCTAAAACAAAATATTAAGTCGATTTTTCATATATTTTAAAAAAATATTATATAATAGATTCCTCGTCGATAGACCAAAAATATATGTCTCGATGACCACGTTTTACGCTATTTTAAGAAATAATTATAACTATTTATTACCAAAAATAAATACGCAATTTTAACGAGAAGGAACCAAAAATAAAAAAGAATAATAAAATAGTTATATTATGTTGAAACCGTGTAGAAATGCGATCAAACGGAAAGAAAACGTGAAAAAAATGTAGCTATGTGAAACTTCACGATAGAGACTAAATAATTTTTTTAAATCTGTTTTTAATTTGTTTTATATCATTAAAAACTTTACCACTAAAAATATAGGGATTTTATCTCATTATATTGCAATATTTTACCTAAAATAAGATGATAAATTACGTTTTTTTAAGGACATGTTTTGTTGGTGTTGGGAGTCGATCATAGATCTTTTCAAAAGGAAGTGTTAGGTTTTTCGATGATTTTATCTCAATCCCGAGGCGTAAAACACGTGATGTCATGAAGTTAATGATCTAGATTATATTCGAAATCAAAGTTTAAGGTTTCGACACATTACCAAACTTTAGGTACTTTTGCCGATTGGAACTTCTTTACCGATTTCTGTGATTATCGCAGGTGCTCGGGATACATGATCGTAGGTCCACAAGTGTCGAGACTCTAGATTGTCAACCCTTACTGCGGGAACGCCAATGTCACAGGAAATCACGGATTTAGACTGCTAGGTCCATCACGGCGATTGGACAACGAACCGAACGGAAGCACCGTGATGAGAAAATTCGGACCTAGGGCTGTAAGAGGGGGCCGCGTTTTTTCTTGCTCTGGTGAATGATTGATGTCTAATTATGAACTTAGGGGAGGCTTAAATAGTCCACATGAGTTAATTAACCAATGGGCTTTTGGGCCCGATAAGTGGGCCTAAGCCCATTAGGTCATTATTAATTAATTCTGATAATTAATTAACAACTCATAATTATTACAAGAGCTTGAGTGGGTCCGTCATCATTTATTGTAGTCGTGTCGGACCCGAAAACCCCAATGGGCTTGAATTCCAATTCGGGCATTTCCTATAATCTCCCACTTGCACGAATGTACCGGGATTGACTATCTCCTCGTGCACATTATGTGCGCAGTATTGATCCCCGATGATGCCGGGATTGGGTATCTCCTCTTGCATCATCATGATCTAACTGCCTATGCTTCGTCGATAATTCAAAGTTATTATCGTTGCAATTTCGTCCCCGTACTTCGTTTCTTCGGGCTAGTTCGGTGTAAATCCTTAGGATTTTATAGTGTTGGCCACAGACTCAAAGTCTGCAAGAAGCGAGAGGTCTCTAGCGATACATCACTTCTCCCAATCTACTAAAAGTTTTGATCCTTAGTGTAAAGTTAATTTTCACCATTTGGTTTTGCTCATAATTAACTTTCACGATGACTTATTCCTTCAACATCTTTACCACTCGGAAGAAGACACAGATCATGGTTTGACACATCTGTTATGGCAAGTTCCTGTTTCCTGTTTGGATAATGAGTATTGAACTACCAGGTTAGAACTTGTTCCAACTTGTCTGTGGCCACGTATTTCTGATACTCATTATCCTCCAAGAGGCCCTGAGTGTATTGCCCAAATGATTTGAGGGAGATGATTGTTTTCTTGAATCACCATTCCACTCTACAAAGTTCATGACATATCCAAAAAAAACTTTAATAACTTCCTAGTTATAGGAAGCGTTTGGCTGAAATAAAAACATGTCACTAGCCAGGTAGTGGAGTCATGGTTGTTCTCAAACATTGGAATCTTTTATCTATCTCTAGAGATTTTAGTAAACCCTTTTTACCACAAAGTTAGTTCCATGTGAATCTCTTAGAATTTAAGTCATTCCAGCAGTACTCGTTCTCGCAACTAGTGACTACATGTTTAAGAACATTTCCGAGATATCAAGGACTCTTCCTGTTCTTAATAACATGTACCAGTTAATTTGAGCTAATCAATTGGGCTCCTATTTCCTCATGTGATCCTTTTTGACCGGGGACGATTTTAGAAAGCCATTTCTGACTTCTAGGGATATAATTTGTTTTAGTGGATATCAATATTATAAATTAACTTTAAAATATAGACATGAACTTTTAAATGTAGAAATTTGCCTTTATTTAATTATAATTATGCTCTAAACTAACAAATAATTTTTTTCTTCTTCTTTGAACTAAATACATAGGAATGTAAACCCCAACATGTTAAAATTTACCTCAGACATCTAAAGGTTTCTGACCCCTATAGACTATGTATGAAGAATGTGCTTTTCTTTTGACAAAGCCTTGGTCATCGGGTCCGCCACATTATCTTTTGTGTCAACTCTTTCTATTGCAACGTCCTTCCGATTGTTTTTAATCAGATGGAACTTCCTGAGTATGTGCTTTGCTTGTCTTAGGGATATCGGCTCCTTGGCTTATGCCATAGGTCCGTTGTTGTTACAAAAGAGCTTCACATGATCACCAATGCTAGGAACTACACCAAGATCAGAAATAAATTTTCTGAACCAGACAACCTCTTTAGCGGCATCAAATTATTCTGTATACTCAGCTTCGGTGGTTGACTCGGCTATTGTAGCCTGCTTGCAGCTATTCCAAGTAAATCCTTTTCCATATGCTTGATTTATTCAGAGGAAATCAGACACTGCTTCTTAGAAATATACATTTTATGGGTCATTGGAGTAAACCCTTTATTTGATTCATGCATGCTGAATCGTTTCGCTATCTATTCTATGTAAGTACTCCGACTTAGGGCAATAATTCTTTTGGATCTATCTTTATGGTTCCTCACGCCTAGAATATAGGCGATTTCCCTTAAGTCCTTCATTTAGAACCATTTTTCTTAACCACTCCTTTACCGCAATGAGTTCAGATGTATTGTTTCCCATCATCAATATGTCATCGACATAACAAGAAAACAACTTTGCTCTCACTAGCTTTGATGTACATACAAGGATCGTCTTTGTTCTTGATGAAATCAAATTCTGTAATTGATTCATCAAAGTGACGATTCCAGATGCGAGATGCCTTCTTCAGACTGTAAATCGATCTATTCAGTTTGCATACATTGGAGGGATTCTTCTGATCAGTGAAGCCTTCAGGTTATGTCATGTACACATCCTCTTCTAGAATCCCATTCAAGAACGCAGTCTTCGCGTCCATTTCCCAGATTCATAGTCATAGAAAGCGGCAATGGGAAGCAAGATTCTAATGGATTTGTACATGGAAACTGGTGATAACATTTCATCATAGTCAATACCATGAATCTGTCGGAACCCTTTTGCGACGAGTCTCCCTTTGTACGTTGCCATCCATGTCTATTTTCTTCTTGAAAATCCGCTTGCACCCTATGGGTCTCAACCCTTTAGGTGCGTCAACCAAGTTCCATACTTTATTAGCATACATGGAATCAATTTAAGATTTCATGGTTCTAACCATTTATATGAATCATCTCCAGCCATCACTTCTTTGTAGGTATTATTAGGTTCGTCATCCTCGTCTTCATGAATTGTTTCTCCCTCGACAACAACGAGGAGATTCAGTTTCAGAGGAGGTGCATGATCCCTAATTGACTTACGCGATGTCATTGTGTAATTAGGTTGCTCGGTAATGCCATATTGTATGGCTACATCATAAAGAATGTTATCTATAGGTTGATCTTCATCCATGATCTCATTATGGACTTCACCATTTGATGTATGAGTTTTCTCTGTGTCCATCTCTGTTAGTTCTTGGTTTTGTGGGTCATGCTCTTCTTGAAGAGCAATCTTCTTCCCATTGGACTTTCTGGAGAGAAATTATTCTTCGTGAAAAGTCCCCGTTCTAGCCACAATAATTGTAACGCCCCGGCTGCTCAATCGAATCGACGACTGTCCCCACAGGCCAACACGAGTCTTTCCAGCGTGCTTTGTCCTCACTCGCACGCTTCCCAAGAAACTTCCCAGGAGGTCACCCATCCTAGTACTACTCCAAGTCAAGCACGCTTAACTTTGGAGTTCCTATGAACGGGCAACCGAAAAGAAGATGCATCTTGTTGACATAGGTAGTACCAATCAATTCATTTAAGCCTCTTCGATCATACAGTCCCATACCTGTATGATCTCCGATAACCGTGCAGTCCCATACCTGCACAGTCTCGGGAACGTCCCATCAGCACATCCCCTTGCCCAGGCGATGTGGGATTGCACAGCTTGCCCGGTCTTGCCCTCGTGGCTCACGGGATTAGTGACTGTCACAATCACCCCACCTAATGGGGGCCCGACGTCCTCGTCGGCCACACTTCCGGCTGGGCTCGGCTCTGATACCATCTTTGTAACGCCCCGGCTGCTCAATCGAATCGACGACTGTCCCCACAGGCCAACACGAGTCTTTCCAGCGTGCTTTGTCCTCACTCGCACGCTTCCCAAGAAACTTCCCAGGAGGTCACCCATCCTAGTACTACTCCAAGTCAAGCACGCTTAACTTTGGAGTTCCTATGAACGGGCAACCGAAAAGAAGATGCATCTTGTTGACATAGGTAGTACCAATCAATTCATTTAAGCCTCTTCGATCATACAGTCCCATACCTGTATGATCTCCGATAACCGTGCAGTCCCATACCTGCACAGTCTCGGGAACGTCCCATCAGCACATCCCCTTGCCCAGGCGATGTGGGATTGCACAGCTTGCCCGGTCTTGCCCTCGTGGCTCACGGGATTAGTGACTGTCACAATAATCTTGCGGCTATGCGGGTTGTAGAAATAGTAATCATTAGTTTCCTTACGGTATCCCACAAAATGATATTTGTCAGATTTGGGGCTAAGTTTTTCTAATATCAATCTTTTGACATAAACTTCGCAGCCCCAGACTCTAATATGTTGCAAGATTGGTTTCCTATTATGGCACATCTGATATTGTGTAGTAGGAACCATTTTAGACGGTACACAATTTAGTGTAAAAGTAACTTTGAGTAGTATGCAGAGTGTAAATAAGAGGGATTAATTGTTGCTTTTAAGTTCATTTTAATCAAGTATTTTTTTCGATTTTTAGGTCCTTAAATGTTATCATTATCTTAATGATTTATTTAGTGCATCTTTGAAAAATGCTCGTACTATGCCAATTGAATATTGAAAGTAAAATATCAAATCAATACAAAAGATAAACAAACTTAGTCTTAACATTGATCTTTAAGAATTCAAACAATCATATGACAGTCATTTAACTTAAAATTGAAATTTAAATATTTGGCATGCAATCAAAGATCTACAGAATGTCATGTTCACGAACAAGTCATCTTCTGAATCTTGAATTGCTACTCGCTCTTCTTCTTCTTTGTAAGAAACAAGATTTCACTACACTTATTAGTAACAAATTTACGAAATTAAATGATTCATACAATAGTGAAGGTAGTAACGGTTATACCTGAGCTTGATGAGTGGACAATATTTATTTTTGAGTTTTTGTCCGGGGAGTCCTGACTCATCTGACCAATCTTTCTTTTCCCCAATTCCTCATAATCATCTATCTTTCTCTTGTTTTTTGCTGCTTTCTTCACCGATTTCCAGTAAATCGAGAAGATTGTCATAGTTGTAGCTGCCTTCAATAAGGATGTTAACTGTTTTGTTCAAGTCGTGCGTCAAAAGATTGAAGTATTATGAACTTCATCATATCTTTGCTTATATTGAACCCCGACTTTGTCAATCTGTCAGCCCGACTAATCTTTTCATTGAAGTGTTTTTTGACAGCGCTGTTGGCAGACATCTTGTCATTGAACAACTTCCTCAACAAGGAGTGTCTGTTTATGGGGTTCCGATCCCCATAAGTCCTCTCCAAATACTGAATCACATGGTAAGCATTCATGTTTTCAATCTCACGTCGAATAGACAAAATCATCGAAATGGAAATGAGGTAATGGACATGGTTAGCTTTCACCGTTTAATGGTGATAGTTGATCCTTTCTTCCTTGCTTCTTGTGTCTTTGTCAGAAATCATCGGAGGTGTATTCATGACAATGAACCATAACTTGTCTGCCTTTAACATTCGAAACATGTTCTTCGACCACCAAGAAAAGTTGGAGTATTGCAGAGGTTTTTTTTTTTCAACTGCATCTTTGAATTGACGCACAATTTCAGAAGCCATGAGATCCATATCTAAAATATAGGCAATTTTGATTAGATATTGTATAGATGAGCACAATAATAATTCAAATGTTAACATAAATTAATAATAATTAATTATCATAAATATGTAATAAATAACATTAGGACTTTTATGTTATTTTGTAAGTAAATTAATAAGAAAAGTAGCTCTAATCAATTCTTATAAATTTAAGAACTCAGGATAAAAACAACAGTTGTAACTTATATCAGATATAACTCCTGACGATTAAAATTAAAACAGTTTATTGATTTTTAACCGGTTTTTCAGATTAGTCTCTGGTGCCTCATTCTATTGGTGTCCTTTGTGTTTGTGTCATACTGAGTAAAAGCATCCTAACGGGCATGGTAGTGTCTACTTAGATTGGGTACACAAGTAACGAGGACTCAACACGTGGAAGACTATAAACCTAACTGAGGGGTTTTAAATGGTGATCCGTTTCCTTACCCTATTACTAATATAAATTAACTAATTTAATATATATAGTAGCAGACTTTGAATATAATTAAAATACGATAATGATTAAAAATTAAAAAAATAAATGCATAAATATAATCTTAGAGGATTACTCTTATTCCTCTGTTTTTTTAAATAAAAATATAAATAATTAAATAAATAAATAACCATATATCACATTTAATATTTAATATAATTATTCAATCTAATAAACACCCGTGAAATCTTTATATAAGAAAAATGCAACGATTTGATATTTTACATAATCCTAAAAATGTAGTCCTAAACATTTTAGAAATTAATATCAAATTTTCAAAATTATTTTAATCTTAGGATTATGAATAAAATTAAAATATCTAACCGTAAACCACACCTAGGTAAAAGTTTGTAAATCAGATTTACAAAGTTTGTATTAGATTTTCTAACCCTAATTAAAATTCAAACTATATAATAAAATTTCTCAAATAATAAAAATAATAAATTTAAATTTAAAATTTGGGTCATAATCGGGATGGCACGCTCGTACGGGCTGCCCGCGGGTAGCGCAACAACTTCGGGCAGGGCTGGGAATAGTTCCAAGCCCATGGGCTTAACCCGCATGGCCTAGAATAAATCTAGGCCTGGGTTTTTAAAAATTAATCTTACAATCTAATTTATGCAAAATAAACATTGAATTTTTTATTTCAACAACCAATACAACACAATCATTAAGCCTATGAATTTTTTTTTTCCAGTTTATGTTGATCAAAATCTCTTCATGAATGCCTTAATCTCTATTTATTTCTTCAACGATAGGTGGGTCAAGCCATTCAAAATAACCACATCCTTCATTGCGCTAAAAATACATTAATGCGAGCTCAAAAACACTAACACTTAAAAAATAACGAAAACATTTGAATATTTACCAGTAATCTGGAGCAAGCCGTAAACCTTCTATCAGGATTCGCGGTAATCTTACATATTCTGCCGCAACCGCAATTCCGCTGTGAAGACCGGATTCTATTCTCGTCCTCCATAGCTCGTTTTCCAAGATATACGAATAATGCGGGGCTGTATGAAAAAATTGGGGGAAAATGTGGGTTTTATGATAAATAAATAACTCAAAATGTGGGTTTTATGATAAATAAATAACTCAATTTCGAAACTCAGTACTTAAGCCCCAGTTTTAATGGTTACAAAGTCTCGGTAAGACTGCAAATGTGGAATTTGAGATTTTTCAATACTGAGCCCCGACTTTTCTTTATTACAAGCCGTGGTTTCTAGTTTTATTTACGAACTTGCTTAATTTAGTCTGTTGAGAAAACCGCAGCTCGACGTAAATAGAGCCACGATTTATGTCGACAAGTTTTATTCAAATGACTCTTTTGCGCATATGCCAAAGCTTTCATATTATTTGTCGGGGTGTTTTTCAGGCAGTTTACCAAATTTCCAGAAAAAGATGAATTCATACAATTATACACTTTTTTTTTCTTGGGTATTTATAATATTGTGAATTTAATATACACAATACTAATATAAATAATATTGTCTATTTAATATATACACGATATTAAGCACGATATTATTAATGTAGAATTGTAAACCACAAACTTATAAGTACTATAAATACACATTAATATACGGTTTTCAAAATACACAAAATTGTTATAAACTAAGAACAGGAGAGATTGAGATAGAGGAAAACAAAGAGTATTATTGAGAGCGTGTTACAATGAGCACCCAAAGCCTCTATTTATAGGACTAAGGGAGATAGAGAATAGGAAACATAATAAATGAGAATATTACATTCATGACTATAGTTGGCTCTCTAATATTGACATCCACCAAATCTTTGTATTTATAACACTCCCATTGGATGTCAATGTCATCGTAATACGCATAACAGAGTTTAAGCTGCCTCATTAAAACCTTTCCAGGAAAACCCAGCGTGGGATAAAACCTTGGTAAAGGAAAAATAGTACAGCGTGTATTACTCCCCCTGATGACAAGAACATTTAACTTCTCGGAGCTGTATCATTTTAATCTTGTGAGCCGGTTTCTTGATTGATGAAGCAAGTAGCGTTTTATGACCAAATCCGCCAGGCAATTGCTTGAATCGAATCATTTACTTTATTGTAAGTATTTTCCTGCGAACTGAGAGAGTTTTCTGATCATGTGCTTCATTATCCAATTATGCTCCTTATGTAATATATAACCTGTAAAACAACATAAAACACAAGTATTCCAAAAATAATATAATGTAATAGATTCATCAATAAAACAAAATATTTAATAATATTATAATCATTAGGGTACTGAATGATATTTCTAAATCGTATAAGGTTCTACTAGCTCTTCTATTCTCATAATTTTTTTTTTCAATCATTACATTGCCTCAATGAATTCTTCAGAAATTCTTACGGCTTATGTTCATCATAGATAGAGTAACAAGGACGTTATCTACAAATTCATCTTTAGCATTTAACTTATTCTCTGATATATATAACCTAGGATTTTGTTATTTTTTAGGTCTTCAGGATCCACTAAGAAAACATAATTCATAATGACTTGTGATCACATTTGTGAGACGCATATCATAAAACATAATACTGCCATATAATACATCCACCACTAAGGGACATCGAATTCCAGGATTAGCGAAATGCACATAAATTTAATTCAATATAACTTCGCATATATATGTTTGTACCCCACTGGCATGTCCATTTTCAAAATATATGGACTATTGGTCCAGTAACGCGTATTCATATTTGGCCAACTGTATCAATTTCAATAATTCAAGATCCTCTATATTTATTTTCTATTTATATAGCGCTAATTTGTATATAATGTGTTGTCGACATTTTTTAATTACCCTTGATCCCATTTTTTCAATATAACGATACAACTTTCGAGCTCTTTTATATTTAAATAGATTCTAGGTACCTAATAATCTTCTATGGTTTTGGAATAGTTATGTCCACGGTTTCTTCAGGAAAACCCACCTCCTTAATATGGCTATTTAATTATTTACTCCATGCACTTTTGTCATTGCCTTTGGGACTCGAGTAACATGCTATAACATATTTCAGTATAAATATCCTTCTGGGATTGTAGCCTAACAGTTTGATATATATATTTATCATTTGTACCTGAGTGACTGATAGTATAAATGAGGATCACAATAGTTTCAATTTCAATATGTATATTCAACTGTCTATTTTCTTCCCCTCGTTGTGACAAAATTATCAGTCAAATATTTTCTCGTTCTAGAGAGAACCCATCTTACATGTGTTGTGGTGGAGATTAAAATATCATATCACACATAAAATATTATAGATGGGGGCCTTGTAAATCGGGGAGATCTTTAATTTTTATCGTTGGCTTGATGCATGATATCCCTAATCCGTAGGAAACCTTGTTTTCAATAATTTTTATAGTCAATGGAGGTAATAAAAAAAATATTTGACTAGACCAATAAGGTGATTCTTGTACTCATCACATATGATGTCTTTTTCATTTAGCAGTCAACAAAATTCATTTCATAATCTGGAATTATCTCGCAAACTTCATGTTGCTAGTTGAATATATTTCTTGATCATTTTGTAGATGCATCTACTCATAATATTTTACTAGTCAATGTATAAAGTTCCGGGTTTGGTAATCGCAACATGCTAATGTTTTGTTATATACTTCACTTTTAATCACCATATGAGAATTTAACGAACCATATAGTTCATTAATAAATTATTTATCTGGGATAGTCATACCGGTTATTGATAACATCATATATGAATTCTCAACTCTTTTTGCAGCATTATTGATTCGGTATAGCCACACCGGTCACAACAACATTTGTGAATTTCAGGTTCTATTAGTGAACTTACAGTTCCATTAGCAAACTTCTGGTTCTATTATTGAACTTCTGGTTCTATTAGCGAACTTCTGGTTCTATTAATGACGTTCTGGTTCACTTTTATTTTGAGCACGACTCTTCTAGAGGATATTTCATAAATTCAGTTTATGCTTACTCAATAATATTGAAGTATCTAAATCATGATACTTTCTCACAACTTTTCACATTTGAGTTTATGCAATAAGTTCATCATGTGAACAACGCTCATGTTTAGATAATAAAGCTCTTAAGGCTTCCATTAAGAGCTTAAAAGAACTTAAAAAAACTTAAATAAGTGTTCTGATTGCCATATATCTCAACTTTAAATATTTTCTTTATTCTATTTCAAGTAGTAATTTCAATATATTTAATTTATTTTCTACTTCAGGTAGTATTAACAATATATTTAATTTATTTTCTACTTCAGGTAGTAATTCAAATATATTTAATTTATTTTATATTCATTAGTACAAATAGTTGATAACACTACACGCTTTCCACAACACGTTACGAAACGTGCTTGTTGTTCACTGGAACCACGGCTTGATATTCAGTAGACCGCGGCGTTTATCCTTCAACCACGTCCTCAGGGCGTAATTTAAAAAAGCGTGCTTGAACAAGGATAATAAAAATAAGCCTTGGCCGTGGAACATACAAGCCGCGGCTTACTTGACTTACCACAATGTCTTCGTATCGTTGGTTTATCATTGACAATTTCCACACCTGCCGCGGTTGTTCTTAATAGAACATCGCTATTTATGGTAAGAAAACAACGAAGCCGACGCGTTGTCCGAAACCACCCAAAAATAAATCTAAGCCGCGGCTTGTTTCGCTACTTGACGCGGCCTTTATTTAAGAAAAGTTACAACTTTGGTTTATTTCATTACACTTATCGATGTTACGATATGTAACGCGGCGGTTTTCTAATAAAGCTGAGGTTTAAATGCAATATCTAAGATTTTACAGAAACATTAATATGTTGAAACATAACCTCTACTACTTATAACCGCGGCAGTTATCAACATGTCATGATTATCTACAGTACGCCGCGGCTTAATGTAACAATCAATAGTTTAATCTAACTGTCATACCGAGGCATGTTTTTACAAAATTACTCTTAAAAAAGCTGCGGCTGTTATCATAGGTTTTTAGAGAATTTATATACCTATGCCGCGGCTTTATTAACTACCTGACGCGACCTATATTTACAGTTATCCGCGGCGTGGTTTACTTCATTACATTATCGATGTTACGATATGTAACGCGGCGTTCTTCTAATCAAGCCGAGGTTTAAATGCAATATCTAAGACGTCACAGAAACATTAGTACGTTAACATGTCGTGGTTTATCTGCCGTAAGCCGCGGCTTCAGGTAACGAACGATAGTTTAATCTAATGATCATACCGAGGCATGGTTTTACAAAATTAATTCAAAATAAGTTGCGGCTGTGATCATAGGTTTTTAGCGACTTTAGGAACAACACTGCGGCGTTTAGCTTTACGCGACCAAACAAAGGATAAAAGAGTAATTGGTCATATATGTGCCGCGGTATTTTTTATCATGCGAAGTAGAAACAAACTAGCCGAGGTCCGTATAAAATGTGCCAAGGTTATATCTGGAAACCAATAGTTTTTGAACATATAATATATACTATTACGTAGTATATACTAGTACAAACATTTTTAAACATATGAAGAAATTTGCATTAAACATAATGTTATATGCAATTTTAGAGATATGTAAAATTTGGGCCCCATTGGCGAAAGTCAAAGCCTGTTAGCAAAGTCAAGGCTCATTTAGCCCAATCGCAAGCCCATCTGGCAAAGCGCGAAGGATCGGGACCGAAGACGAAGCCCGAATGATAAAGGGACATCCCTGAGAGCTGGTCGGTGCGGCCAGTTAAGCGATGACATCCCTCAAGACCACCGGCGACAAGGCGTTATGATTCAGGCATCCGTCAAGGCCACTGGCGACAGGGCATTACGATCCCGACATCCATCAAGGCCACTGGCGATAAGGCGTTACGATCCCGACATCCGTCAAGGCCACTGGCGACAAGGCGTTATGATCTCGGCATCCGCCAAGGCCACTGGCGACAAGGCGTTACGATCCCAACATCCGCCAAGGCCACTGGCGACAAGGCATTAAGATCCCGGCATCCGCCAAGGCCACTGGCGACAAGGCGTTACGATCCCGGCATCCGTCAAGGCCACTGGCGACAAGGCGTTATGATCCCGACATTCGTCAAGGCCACTGGCAACAAGGCGTATCAAGTATGCGCAAGCAACGCGCGTGGATGATGGACAAGGCTAAGAGGAATGACGACCACTGCACCCGACAAAGGAGCATGGTGATCTTGCTCCGGACAAGGCATATGGCGCATCCTTCCTTGGTCACCAAGGAACGACATACACCAATCATCTCCCTGATTCAAGGGGAAATGGTCACCACCTTTTCCTATAAAAAAGGAGGCTTATCCTCCTCATTTGGGACACTTTTCCACACTTAGAATTCTCTCTCTAAAATGAGAGTTTCTCTCTTTAGAATTCTCCTTCTCCCTACGAGTTGGGTTCCGACATTCAGCTCCTCGGAGTCTCGCGTATCTTGGCTCGTCGGGTACAAAGATGAAACTCGATCCATGTCGATCGTCGTGACTTGCCGACTTTCGATCCATGTTGACGCCCGATCTTTGTCAAGATGAGGGCCCTTGGTTGCCAAGGGTCGTTGACATCGATGCCAAGACATGCCAACCCAGGCATGTCGACTCGACGCCTCCTAGCCCTGGCACCTAGTTGGTGCAACTAGCTTCGACAGCTAACTAATTCGACAACTAGTTACCCTTTATCTTTTCCTTGTCTTCAAGAATATACAATGACAATCGTTATAGAGGCGTCGGAGGTTCAATCCTCCGATTCTCGTAGGCGTGTTCTACATGTGTAGGTTACAGGAACGTCTTGCCATTAAGGACAATGCCGCCAAGGCCGACGACCTCTAGCCTAGGGTTCGCCATGGATCCAACTCTATGGTGACGTCCTTACTCAAAGTCAACGCTCATAAGACAACTCATGCCATGCTGGAAGCGACTGTCCACCTTCAGCTAAGTCATCATTCATTGATTCATCATTCCATTATCCAAGTATTCGTCGGGTCCCTCTCGGGGCCCGGACCTTGGATCCGTCTCTAAGTTAAAGCCATTTTTACGCATTAACACATAAAATTTTATACTATTAAATAACTAAGAGAAAAAAAATACATCATAATACATCAAAACACACTAAGTTTATTTTGTCATTTTTGTTTAAAACTGAACCCTATAACACAATTTTCAAAAGCAGTTTGGTGATTAAGATCGAAATCAGTGATAACCGTAAATGTCATTACTTCGGACATGTACATCAAATTCGAAGATCTAAACAACACGCCAAAATTACAATCTTCGAATATAGATATATATATATATATATTCATGATTTCCAAAAAATCCTTAAGCTAATTCAAAAGCACCTACATGGTGGTGCAATTCGATATACACATATGTAGGACGAAATATGCATAAAACATGAAAATACTAATTAGCTAGCTTATAAGGAAATAAAAAAAAATATTAAAGCAAAGAAGCGGTGCTCTCGATGAACTCATAGGGACGATAAATGCATATTCCGTGCCGGTCCACCCATTCTTGCTGCTACGTTCGGACAATCGCCGGGTCCTCTGCTACCGTCGAAAACTCTGTCCCTACCAAGTCGAGACGAAGCAACTCGTCCCGCAAGTCAACGAAAACAAATGCTTTCTCCTCAGACTCGATTTGAATCCGAAAGGCGCAATGAAGAACCCCGTCAACCATGGTCGTTTCTGGTACCGGCCATCCCTCTAACATTGACACTGGATGTCTCTTAGGCGCCGGAACATTTCCCTCTAACCCGCCTTTGTCGAACACTTGCATGGATATGAACGGATGACTCTTCTTGCTAAGGCACAAGCGGACGACCTTGTAGTAGTTGGTCGTGATGTCGTGTTGGAAACCTAACGCCACGTGGAGTTCCTCAAACTCGGGTGAATAAAGTGGTGAAACTAGAATATATCTCACCTGCTGAGTCACCGGATTCCAAAGTGCGAGTCGCGTAATCTCGTCCCACCCGAGTCTTAGGCAGACCAAGCCGCTGGAAGAGCCCACCACTTGTATGGCTCGGCTGACGAGGTTATGATGCATCACGCGGATTCTCCGCATCCTTTCTCCGTTGATCAGCATCAGTACAAGCATTTCCAACGCCCGTTCAATGAGGGCAATAAGGATTGGCCCGTTCTTGGCCAGATGAAGGATTCGGTGAGCATCAATAAACGACTTATCGCCAGATATACGAGCCTTCCAGGTTTTGGAGACGCTCTTGAATCGCATTAGGGGTTTCGCTGGGAGTTTCGCTAAAATCTTGGAGAACACGAGGTGTTTGGGAAGATTAGGTAGAGAAAGCTGAAGACATTAACAGGAAGATGGTGAAATGAAAGATTGGGTGAAACTAGTGCCTTGTAAAGTCGGTCAAAAGCAACATTTGGGTTCCCACACCGCGGTTAATATTAGACATAACCACGGCTCACAGTGAAGTAGTTCGTAGGGTTTTCAGTTTCTCTGCATGCTTGGATACATGTAAGTCTTTAATTGGGTTATCGTGTGGTTTGCAATTGCGCCTCCCTCCATCACGTCGAGGCTGATGTGATAAGGGATGGATTTGTCATCATCCTTTCCCTTATCCCTATGTTAAAGCCATCATTAGCTATGTTTCGGAATTTATAGGGCTATTTAATCCCATTTAATTAGTCGATAGCAATCCATCTTAAGAATTGTGGTTACAGTGCTGAGATATCACCGGTTTCGCTTCCAGCCACAGCTACTGTTTAACACAACCGTGGTTATAATGTTCAAGGGTTATGAAAATAGGTTATAACAAATTATATCTATGATCGATGAATAATAATTATTATATGTCCCTTATAATTATTCTCTAAGAATTATCTTTAAATAATAAGCCCATTAATAATTATTTATGAAAATTAATAAAAAAGACAATAATATCATTTTTAAAAGAATTATCATCCATATTTAAATTTATGAATTAAAAATAAGACATTATTTTTAGTTATCCGAAAATAACATCCATATTTTATTAAATTAATTAATCAAACATAATTAATTTAATTTATAATATTTATACATCCCCGCCATTTTGAGTTATATTTGCCGCGGCTTGTAAATATTAGACGGCCATTTTTACAACGTGTCGTTGTCGATAAAACAACATTTGTCATCAAGCATCGTTTTATTTAAGTTAAGCTATTGCGCCGTGGTATGTTATATTAAAAATCCGCGGTTAAAATCTTTAACTTTACCCTCTTCGAATTTTGACAGTTTCAATTTTACACCCAACCGTAAAAGCCTTAAGCCCCCCGTTTGAACCATTTTTCTACAGAGCCGCGGCCTTTCCCGCCATCGCCGTCGAACCCAGCGTAGTCTTCACGTCGTCACATTGACCGGAAAGGTGTGATATTGATATTGCTTGGTTTTTTAGTTGATAGTTGTGCAAAAATTAGGTTTTATTTTTTATTTTTTTAGTTATATAGCTGTGGAATTGATATTTTTATTGTAGTTTATGTTATATACATTTCGAGCCATAAAATTTAAAATAAAATTTGAGTTTCAATTTTTGTACGCCAAGTGTTCGATAAATTACGTTTGTTGGTTTCTTTGGATTTATAATTAACAACTTATTTGGTGTGTTTATCGTTTTAAACACTGCTGTTAATTTTAATTTTATGTTTGTCAGTAATTTATGTGTTTTATGTTTGTCGGTCTATTAATTTGTGTTTTGAGTTAATTTGAGTTGCGTATTCACCCAATCGGAACAAGAATATCTTAACTTTGTTCTTAATAGCGATAGCCCCATGGTGTCATGGGATTATTTATTTGTCGGTTTTATTTGTGATTAGTGTTTTTTGGTTTATAAATTTGTGTGTTAAGATTTATTAATTAACTTTTATTAATTTGTGTACTTATTTGTGTTTTTTTTTATCCATTCCAGTAATCATGTGTTTTGTTTATTAATAGATTTTGCGGATTGTGTTTGTAGATTTCAATATGCCTCCTCGAGCAAATAAGCGACGGAAAACCACCGCACGACGAGCCATTGCCTCGGCATCGACATCCGAGGTACCCGCAGAAGAGTACGATAAAAGCAAATTCACGAATATCGCAGCGAGCAAACGGTGTTGGAAATGACATCTAGCTCTGATACCGATTGGTGGGATCAATATCGCTATGATGCCGATTCCCTGGGATATGATTATCAAAGAATCCGCATAAGAAATTCTTGCTCATTATGTACGACGCGTGGGGTTACCTTTGAAAATATTTTAACCAGGATTAGAGTCCCATACCAATAATCCCTATTACCCTATTTTGGTTATACATAAAACAAAAATTAATTTTCCCGATTGTGATAAAATAATTTTCTTAATTTTCTTAACCCATTATCATCTTATTTAATTAAGCCACGAGTAACAGTAAATAATATCATAATCGATAAACACAAGAATTTTTACCTGACACCTTCAACGATTCTGTATGTGGTCTTCAATCCTTAAGAACTCCGTGCTCCGATCGATATGCTCTTTGCGGTTTTCTGTGATAAGATAACTCCCAGTTGTCTTCTGATGTATTCTCCGGGATTACGTCGCTGAGATCGTGGGCTCTCCTAGAATAACCACTAAAGCCTAAAAGCAAAATCCCGAGAAGAATTTTCCCTGAGAAATTCGTAGGAATAGAGAGGGAGAGAGAAAGGCAATTTTCTGAAGTCTGAAGTGTGTGTTTTAGGGTTCCAGGGCTCCCCTATTCATAGGAAACTAGCCCAACCATTTTTGAGAGATTCTCTCAACCAATTTGGAGATACTCAACTCAAAGATTTGTTTTAATGATTAAATCAAATAAAGAATCAATCCAAAAACAAATATTTTAGAAAATATCACATAAGATTTAATAAATCAAATCTTATATTATTTTCAAGATTAAAACACTCGTATCGTATAACCATAATTCGAAAATTATTATGATTATTTTTTTTAATTAAATATTCCAAGAATTAATTCCAATATTTAATTCTCTCTTAAATTCGCAGGTAAAAATAGTGACTATTTCGGCCTAAGCCAAAAAACTGTTTTGACCATAACTCTCAAAACTGTACATAAAAATTGCACGATTCAAAATGATAAATTTACAGAATTTGATTTCCCGTAATCCTATAATTATCCAGGGATCAAATTCAATTATCAATTTTCACATTCCCAGCCAGTAGAAAAACTTTGGTACTTTTGCCATTTTTAGGGTAATCAATGAATTCGTGACAACAATCACGAATCGCTCTTGATTGGATCTATTCAATATTTAATTATTATATTAAATATAATTGCGGTGTCATCCTTGTGGAGCTACAAAGGGGACAAATAGACAACACACTCGAGCTACTGGTGAAAGTGTAGAACTTTCACCAACTTCGGTAACATTCCACTATAGCGTGAAGCAGAACTCTCAAGTGTGTTTATATTTTATCTTCCTAAGCACAGGTTTCCATTGATACAATCAGATATGTGAAGATCAGTTTTCGTATTATATGATTCTCATCAAAAGGGTAAATACATTATTACCGTTCTGCCCTTTTGACGACACTACCTTAATCTATGATTATCGCAAACTGCTCACTTATCGGGCTATGAATTGGTAAGGAAATCATAATAAGGAAATCATAAAGTTATTATCCATATCTGTAATCATGTTGTTAGTCACGGTCAACCTTCTGATCCCAAATTAAAGTGTTGGGAATACTCGATTGGAAACTGAAACAATTAAATTAAAGATCGTTTAAGTTGAACCGCATAATCTCATATTACCTCAGGACATGAACCGATTTCATCTGATTATCATAGCGACCTTATTGTACTTTTATATGTGACAGACTTATATGATGATTTCCGATATGTCTAGTCTCGTCCATTATGAAAAAAGTTAATACTTGATGAACTTAACAGTGCACGGATAGCTTTATGACTCGGTAATAGGTCACCACACGTATGTGATCTAATAAGTTCACCAATAGTCGTACCCGATCAGAAGTTCCCACTTCCGATCTAGACTATGAACCACATTTAAGTTCTTTATTTATGTTAGTCAAACCTCCTCACATAGACCAGTGTGTTGACTTAACATAAATGCAAAGTTAAAGAACTACGAACCAAACATTCAATTTGATATGTATATCTATAATCGGCAGATAACTACATAAGATCAACATTAATAAGAACCATTCATTCATAGGAAAATGACCATAATCTTATACAATGGGATTAGCATATGAATAGAGGGAATATACAAAATATGTCCAATAAATGGTACGAGCGAATCGCTGCGAGGGTGTTATGTGAGGATCAAAGTTTCGCATTGCCACTCGATGACAAAATCTTGAACGAGGCTGAGCGCATCACGAGCAATTTTCGGTCTTTAAAAAGGATGAATTTCGCTGCACACCCGAAAGTAGATGGGAACCTAGACATGACGAAAGAGTTCTACTCGAACTTGCCCTATACCATCGAGGAAGGCTATGTGGTCGTGCAAAAATTTAGGGTGATGTTCTATCGTGAGATCATAAATGCGCATTACGGCACGCCCGACATTCCCGACAAGCACGACGCATACATGATTTATCTTAGTAACCAGCAGGAATCTGATTTAGCCGATATCCTAGCATGTTGATGACCGAGGGGAATAATTAGCGTCCTCACGGAGACGAACAAAGGCTCGTCATAGGTCAACTGAATCGGGTCGCTCGGGCACTCTTATACTTCCTCCACTCGCGTCTTGTCCCCAAGCTTCACTATACCGACGTGACACTAGATATGGAGTTGATATTATATTTGACCATCAAAGGAATTCCCTTTGATATTGGTCAAATTATTTACAACACCATGGTCAACATCACGTACGAATACAGGAAGAATTCGTTGCCGTAACCGATGTTGATCACCAAGATTTGCACGAAAGTCGGCTGCCCCAAACACAACAACAACTTGATTAAACCGGAAGGGAGACTGACGTCCACCGGTCTCGCATCACTGAAAGATGGGGTAGTTGCCCTGCCACGTAGGGCGCCGCGCGCTCGGGGAAATACAATAAGTTAAATATAGTTTTTTTATTAATCCTTATTAATATTTAATTGCGTGTTATTCTAATTAATTAGTTAGTTATATTCAGGCGAATATCGACGAAATGTTGGCCGTCAATCTTAAAGCCATAATGACATATATTGTCGGGGTTGGAGACAACGTGATGAGTTTTCTCGAGCGTCCAGATGAGTATCGTCGGAGTACCGTTGCTGTTCTGGTTCGGCAAGACAATGACGAGTTATCCAATGCCAATGGAAACGAGGGCGAGAACACGGCGTATGAAGCGGGCGTGGGCAAGGGCGCGGGCCATGAAGCTGCCGGGCACGTTTTGACTGACATTCTGGTCAACGAGAACGAAACATTGCCCATTTAGAACAATGGTGTGGCAGTATCCCGGCGTGGTAGTATCCGAGGACACAATGCTTACCGTTGACATCGACGGCAGCGTGTAACCCGGCAACGCAGCTAAACTTCCCACCAACGTCGGCTTGGAAACCGATGACCCAATGTGGACTGTTGAAAACATAATGCAACCCGTCGACGCAACTAACGTTTAGACCAACATCGGCATGGAAACGACCGATGACCCTGTGCTGACCATTATAAGTATCATGCAACCCGGCGACACAACTAACGTTAACACCAACATTGTGCAAGAAGTGCTGACCACAGAAAAAATTGTGCTAGAAACAAACGCAGGGAACAACATGCTGAGCGAGTAGGACGTGCAAGATGCTCACACCAACATCGTGCAAGAAGTGTTGAACCACAGTATTAAAAATTCCGCATTTGCCATCTTACCGAGGCTTTGTAACCATTAAAACCGGGGATTAAGTACTGAGCTTCGAAATTGAATTATTTTTCTGTCATAAAACCCATAGTTGGCCCCCAATTTTTTCACACAACCCACATTATTCGTATAGCTAGGAAAACGAGCTATGGACGACGAGAATAGAATCTGGTCTTGGCACTGGACTTACGGTTTCGGCAGAATATGTAAGATTCAAATATTCAAACATTTTTGTTATTTTTTTAGTGTTAGTGTTTTTGAGCTCGCATTACTGTATTTTTAGCGCAATGGAGGATGTGGTTATTTTGAGTGGCTTGAACCATCTATCGTTGAAGAAATACATGAAGATCAAGGCGTTCATCAAGATATTTTGATCAACATAAGCTGGAAAAAACTGGTTTTTCATAGTCTTAATGATTGTGTTGTATTGGTTGTTGAAATAAAAAAAAAAATCAATGTTTATTTTGCATAAATTAGATTGTAAGATTAATGTTTAATATATAAGTGTAAGCTTTGTACTATATTTGCAGTATGCACGTTTAAGGATCATTTCATTGGTATGAATAAAAAGCATGGTGTAATTACAATTTTTGTTTGCAAGTGAAAAGATTGGTTTTAACCCGCTCGATCTCCGGCATTTTTATTCTCTTAGTAACCGGGGTATATAATCAATGAGCCGAGGTTTATAAGTAATAACTTTGGCTTTCACTACATCATCCAACGGTATTAACTCATCTTTATGTTGTTGACACGGAGTATTATGAGTTTAAGAACAACGCCGCAACTACCATATATACGCTGCGTCAAGCTATTTAGGGTTTCAGGTTAGGGGAGATTTAATTTTCAAGTTCAAACACGTAAAAGCCACGGTTTAACTAATCAAGCCTCGGTCATTTATATTAACATTGCAGTATACTCACATATGTTCATGTCATTTTTGCATCGAACCCCAGTGTGTAACTATAAGCCGCGGCTTATTCGACAATTGCCTAAAGAGACAATCGCTCGTACAACCGTCCCCGTTTAACTTTCTCTGATCTTTTACACTAGAAATTATATTTTCAATTTATATAGTTATAAACTACGGTTTAAGTTTGTAAAATTGTCAAAACCCTTAATCCTCTTATATAAAGTACTACGTATATAGTACTTTTCCATGGTGTTTCATTTTTTTGTTTCCTAATCATGCGAATAAGTTATATATAACACAACTTACTTATTTATGTATGTAGTCATCCGTTTAACCATCCGTCAAGTAACCAATATATATATATATATATATATATATATATATATCGACCATTAAATTAACCGGCCGAAACCCTAGTTAAATCAATTTTGTTTATTATTGAAAAATAATTACATAAATTTTGATAAATACCGATACTTATACGTATAATTAAGAATAGTTAATAGTAAAATTATATATTTTTTCATCAAATCAACGATATTATTATTTAATAATATATATACTTTATTATTTTCATCAAATTTATATCATGCTCGGTAATAATATCGTTATAATATATATTATAAAGTATTTATATTAAACATTTAAATTAATAATTTGTAAATTATGATCATATGAAATATCTATAGACTTACTACATATATAATAATTATAATGTCATATAATGAACTATATATGTATATAATTAATCTATAAAAAAACAATTCTATATAGTAGCCCCGGCATATATTATACTAAGCCGCGATTGTATAGAATGAAATGCCAATAATTTTATGAACTTATGCACAAATGACCGCGGCTTTAATAAAATGAGCCGAGGTCCGTATGTTAGATGATTAAAAGAGCCAAGATATAGTAAAGTAAAACCGCGGCCTATTCACCTTTGTTCTTGGTTTTATTTGTGTAAACCCCAGCGTTTTAATACAGCCGCGGCTAACAAGACAATTGGCCATTGAGACAATCGCTTGTACAACCGGCGGCGTTCAAATTTATCTGATCTCTTACACTATATAATCAATTATATTTTCAATTTATATTATAAACCGCCGTTGAAATTTGAAAAATTGTCTAAACCCTTAATCCTCTATATATATAGTACTACATACAGTTTCCAATTATTGGTGTTTCATATTTGATCGTTATCGTGCGAGTTATACATATAACACAACTTTTTAATTATTTATTATATATGAATCATCCATCCCACATATTGATAATGTTAGAAATTTAATCCATGTTGTATTGTGTATACCTAAAATTTAACCCATGCATATTTACTCCATAATGTGTCTAAACCGACCTAAATCCTAATTAAAGTAATTTTTGTTTATTCATGAAAGATATTACATACATTTTGATAAACAACTTTACTTATACGTATAATTAACAATGGTTAATAACATAATTATATACTTTCATCAAATCAACGATCGATATTAGTTAATCATATATTTTATTTTCATCAAATATATATCGTGTTCGGTAATAATATCGTTGTAATATATATTATAAAGTATATAATTTATAAATTATCATAGTAAATGTTTATAAATTTACTACATATTTTTTATAATGTCATATAATGAACTATATATGTATGTAATCAATTTATAAAAAAAAAAACAATTATATGATGAACTGAGCCGAGGCTTGATAACTGATTGCCAAGGTGGTCCGGGGTGATGATGAACGGAGCCAAGGCTTTCTGAAATAAAGCCGAGGGAGTTTTTTCTGACAGACTTAAACAGTTACATTTTCAACAATAGTGAATTCACCATTTATTCACCGCAACTTTGTTTAAACGAATATAACGTACAAAAAAGTAAATCTAATAATGATTTCAATTATTTTTATATATACCGTACCTATTAAATTTTTCCTCACACAAATCACCCTCCACACCTTCATATATTTAAATTTTTTGATATATTACAATATGGAGCCTGCGGGTTCATCATCAAATTGGCGTTTCGGTCGTAGTCGGTGTTCAAAGAAGTCTAACGTTATGCCACAGATTAATATGGAGGATCCGACTTATACGACGATTCACATTATTCATTTGGATTCCTCCGAGCCCGACGACGATGGTGTGGAAAGCTCCGACAAGGATATGTACTTGACTCCAAGCGATGTTGAAGTATTCGAGTCTTCTCAACTTGGTTTAGATGACGATATTCTAAGCGATATTGAGGTATTCGAGCCTTTTCGACTTGGTTTAGATGACGATGGTGTGGAAATTTGATCCGACGATCCCCTAAGCGATATTGATGTATTCGAGCCTTCTTGACTTGATTTAGATGACTCACTTCGCACTCCATCGAGACGAGGACGAATCGTCGAGAGAAGGATTCCAACAAGGCCTCGCAGTGGTAGGCCACATTCTATATTTTGGGGAACCGATTTTGATACGGTATATTATCCAGATGATTTAAATTGGTACACAAGATGCAAAAGGTGCTCTTTTTAGTTTAAAGTAAAGTCTAAACAATGAACAAATGCACTACGTCGTTGTTAATGTAATTTTTCACCTCAAACAGTCAACGTGACTTGTGAGCGTATGATATTTGTTGATCTTATGATTTAGTGGAATTCGATGTCTCGCGTTGCAAGCTCTCAATTCACTCTCCATATATATATATGCGATATAAATGAGACGAGAGGTTTTTTTATAGAGGTTAATCCCAAAGCGGTAGTTGACTACGTCCTCTGTTAGTTTATTGCGACAATGAACATCGACGGACAGCTACAGGCAACGAATCACGTCTAAGGGAAGAAAAGAAAAGGAAAGTGTGAAAGAAATACAAAGAAATCTCGAAGTAAATAGAAATGCCGGGTAGCAGTCTTTCGATGTATTCTCTCAGGGTTGTGTGTGTTGATCTGAGGTCGAGCTTGGTATTTATAGGCTTCAATTATTCCCGTTGAGCTTCCACGAATCTTGGAGTCGTTCTTCCGAGCTGACCGGGTAGGATGGTTCATCTTGTTGACGCGTGTCCCATGACTGCGTATTCTTCGTTGAGTTTGAAATATACTCGTTGGAGACTTGGCATCGTGCTCCTGGTCTTTAGCCCAATTTGAACTGATGTAGACGGCTAGGAAATATGACGATTCTGTCCTTCTCCTTTTGGGTTGATGACGGGTAGCTAATGGGCCATGGGCTTCATTTTTCCTGAATGCCCCGATGGGCTTTGCGGGCGGGCCTTTGTTTTATTCTTTAAGGCCTTTTTTATTATTGTTGTAAATTTAATTAATTCACAACTTTGTACTATATGTCGTATTAAAATAACGATGAATTTGTACATCAACAGTCGTCATGCCGAGAAATGTCGTAGGTCCAACGATGTTTAAAGTAATGTTTTTAATTTTAATGTTAGGTGTTTAATTAATGTTGAGTGTCAATTGATGTTATAACGATGCATTTTTTATTTTACTACGGATGTGTTTGAAGTTGTAAAGATGTAATTTCTATTTATAAATGTACGGTGTTTGATGTTGTAACGATGTGATTTCTATTTTATTAATGTATGGTGTTTTATAATATTATGGGGTTAACGGTTTTGTTGTATGATGTTTCAATTTCAATTGTAATTTAAATGTTTTTGATGTCCATAATGTAGCAAAAACCGCGGCTTGAATGCATATTTCCTGGAAAATTTCAAGTTTTCAATGGACAACACCCCGCTTATTGTTAGATGACCTGTGGTATAAACGAAAAATTGTCTTTTTCGTTCAACTTGTTGATAAATTTAAAGTTTCAAAACCGCAATTTTTTTGCTAAAACCCTATATTACCGCGGTAAAAATATGTATACCGCGTTTCGTATTTCTTCAACGACATTTAGACGCAATTTTTTTGCTTAGACCCTATATTACCGCAATTTTTTTGGTATATACCTTATTTTCGACATTTAGAAGATTTTGTCTTAAATATATAACTCTAAACCAACTCTAATTATCCCGAAACAGTAGGCACGAAATTTATCTCAATCATTAAAGAGACAAGTTTGATTCTGTTGAAGAATGAGAGGAAAACAATTTATCTCAATCATCGGTGATTCTTACCACCCAATCACCCGTTCAGAAAGAAGAAAAAAGTGTTTGATGGCCGTACATGCTGTGAACCCGCACCAAAGATTTTGTCAGGCGAAGGTGTCTACGAGTTTTTGTCGGCTAAAGATATTGTTTTCGAGGTTCTTGGAAAAAGAGATCGGAAAGGAAAAACGGACTTCGCACAAAACCCGTGGCATAAAAAATCAATTTTTATGACCTTCTGTATTGGAAGCCGCATCATGTTCGTCATTGTTTGGACGTTACGCACATCAAGAAAAATGTCTTCGAATAGATTGTCGGAACTTTGCTTGATAATAAAAGCAAAACAAAGGATGGTAAAAAAGCTCGCTTGGATCTCGTTGAATTGGAGATGAGAAGTAGTTTGCATCCCGGGGAGCAAGGTAAAAAAACATATTTACCACCGCCAAAGTCCAGTTTAACCAAACCGGAGCGAATATCATTATGCGAGTGGCTTACTGTGATAAAAGTTCCTCAAGGGCATTCGTCTAACTATCGTAGATTTGTATTCGTAAATACCAACTTTATTATTAATATGTAATTAAACCCATATGTATTTATTACGTCAACATTTCAGGTTTGTATCTGTGAAGGATTGTAGACTTATCGGGATGAAGACTCATGATTGTCATATGTTGCTGCTCTTGGGAAGTTCATTATGTTTCCCGATAATATTATCACGATTTATGCCGTCAAAACGTTCGGGTAACATTTAAAAAAATTATTTAAAGCGGAAAACTTGTCATCCGTGCAACGGTCCGACCATCGGATAATAACCAAAATCAAGATCTGATAAATTATTACTAATTTAACTTTTCATAAATTCATTATTAATAATTTAGTCTATAGGAAATAAATAAACTGTAAATAAAGGTCTGCATTTATTGACCCAATCCATAAGGCCGTATAATAGGTGATGACGATTCCAGCTGCGTGTGGCCTTCGCCGATGCTGAGGGAAACTCCTGTAATCTTCCGAGATATTCTCCTGGACTCCTCATAGCGAAGCATGGCCTTTGCCGCCAGGACTTCGTAGCAAAACTTTAACTGAAGGTTCTTTTAAAGCTTTCGGAGAACAACGTCTCACTAAGCCGAACCAAGAAAAGGAGACCAGAAGCTAAGAAAATTCGCAGACTCTAGAGAGAGAGAGAGATCGAATTCTTGCTCTTGGGAGAGGTGTGTGAAATATGTAGAATGAGTCTTGTATTTCTAGGCTCATGGAAAAGCAAATTAGGGAACCTTCCCTCCTTGATTTCGAATTCTATAATGGGCAAATATAATTAATTACTCCAAACCAATGGCCAAGATTGAATCACCAAAGATCCAATGGTTCTAATTAATTAGGGATTAAACCAAATAAAGAAACCATGAATAAATCAATTATCCACTCACTTCCTTATATAATAAAATTCGAATTCCCTATGTATGCATATGAAAATTTTGAAATCAATAAGCTTGATCCAATGGTTGGAATTAATTCCATAATCAATCTAATGGACCATATTGATTTAGGACAAAGTCAACTCTCCAAACTTGATTACCAAGTATTAGAATTCGACCTCCCTTTATAATTAATTCGAATTTTGTATTCCATATATACATGTTAATTAATTTCCAATCCAATGGTAAAGATTAAATCTTAAACTAATCTAATAAATATAATTAATTAACCAATTTCGAAATTTATGCTTGGTCACTAAGTCATTTTCAAACTAGGGTTACCAAATTAATCATCATGATCCAACGATTAAGATTAAACTTGACCGATCTAATGAACCAAATTAATTTCAAGGTTTTCCATTAATACATAAACATATGTATTTATTTGGTGTGCTTATCGTTTTAAAAACTGCTGTTAATTTTTGTTTCATGTTTGTCGGTAATTTATACGTGATTTGTGTTTGTCGGTCCACTAATATGTGTTTTGAGTTAATTTCTGTTTAGTATTCACCCATTCGCAACAAGAATATCTTAACTTTGTTCTTAATAGCGATAGCCTCATGGTGTCGGGGGATTATTCATTTGTCGGTTTTATTTGTGATTAGTGTTTTTTGGTTTATAAATTTGTGTGTTAAGATTTATTAATTACCTTTTATTAATTTGTGTACTTATTTGTGTTTTTTTTTATCCATTCTAGTAATCATGTGTTTTGTTAACTAATAGATTTTGCGGATTGTGTTTGTAGATTTCAATATTCCTCCTCGAGCAAATAAGCAACGGAAAACCACTGCAGGACGAGCCGTTACCTCGGCATCGACGTCCGAGGTACGCGCAGAATAGTACGATAAAAGCAAATTCACAAATATCAAAGCGAGCGAACGGTACGGGAGAATCGCTGCAAGGGTGTTATGCGAGGAGCGAGGTTTTGTATTGCCGCTCGATGAAAAAATCTTGAACGAGGCTGAGCGCATCACGAGCTTTTTTGGGTCTTTTAAATGGATGGATTTGCTGCACACCCGAAAGTAGAGGGGAACATAGACATGACAAATGAGTTCTACTCAAACTTACCTGACACCATCATGGAAGGCTATGTGATCGTGCAAAAATTTAGGTTGATGATCTCTCTGGAGATCATACACGCGCATTACGGCACGCCCGACATTCCAAAGGAGCACGAAGCATACAAGATTTATCTTAGTAACCAACAGGAATCTGATTTAGCTGATATCCTGGCCACATTGACGACGGAGGGGAATACTAGGCGTCCTCACGCAGACGAACAAAGGCTCGTCAAAGGTCAACTGAATCGGGTCGCCCGGGCACTCTTATACTTCCTCCACTTGCGTCTCCTCCCGAAGCTTCACTATACCGACGTGACGCTAGATATGGCGGTGATATTATATTGACCATGAAAGGAATTCCCTTTATATCGGTCAAATTATTTACAACATTATGGTAAACATCACGTACGAATGCGGGAAGAATTCGTTGCCGTACCCGATGTTGATCACCGAGCTTTGCACCAAAGCCAGCTGCCCCTCACGCAACGACAACATGATCAAACCAGGCGGGAGACTGACGTCCATGGGTATCGGATAACTAAAATAGGGGGTAGTTGCCTCGCAACATAGGGCGCCGCCCGCTCAGGGAAATACAGTAAAGCGATAATGACATATATTCAGGCGAATATCGACAGAATGTTGATCGTCAATCTTAAAGCGATAATGACATATATTGTCGGGGTTAGAGAGAATGTGATGAGGTTTCTCTATTGTCCAGCCGAGTATCGTCGGAGTCCCGTTGCCGTTCCAGTTCGACAAGGTAATGACGAGTTATCCAATGCCAATGGAAACGAGGGCGAGAACAGGGCGTATGAAGCAGATGTGGACGAGGGCGCGGTTCATGAAGTTTCCGGGCATGTTTCGACTGACGTTCAGATCAACGAGAACGAAAAATTTCCCGTTCAAAATGGCGGCGTGCTAGTACTCGAGGACACAGTGCTTACCGTTGACACCGAAAACAGCGTGCAACCGGGCGTCGCAGCTAACCTTCCCACCAACGTCGGCTTGGAAACCAATGACCCAGTGGTGAGCATTGAACACATATTCGTGAAACCCGGCGACACAGCTAACGTTCAGACCAGTGTTGGCATGGAAACAGCCGATGACACTGTGCTGACCGTTGAAGATATCGAGCAACCCGACGATGCAGCTAAAGTTCACACCAACATTGTGCAAGAAGTACTGACCAACATTGTTCTAGAAACAAACGCAGGGAACAACATGCTGAGTGAGGAGGACGTGCAAGATGCTCACACAAGCATCGTGCAAGAAGTGCTGACCATGGACAACATCGTCTTAGAAACAAACGCAGGGAACAACATGCCGAGAGAGAAGGACAAAGAATTTGAGAAGGAGAAGGGGAACGAGAACGAGAACAAGAAGAACGAGAACAAGGAGTATTTTGTAAACAATATATATATATATATATATAATTAGTAAGTATAAATAGCGTTCTTTTAAAAACAATATTAGTTTTTGTGCCCGTGGTTAGGGCTTTATTTATGTTTACGGTTTTATTATATTTTTAAAAACAATATTATTATGTTTAGGGATTTATTATTTTAAAGACAATATTTTGTGTATTTTGAAAACCGTATATTAATGTGTATTATTCGTACTTATAAGTTTGTGGTTTACAATTCTACATTATTTATATTAGTATTTTTTATATTAAATTCACAATATTATAAATAGCCAAGAAATAAATAAAAAAAACGTGTATAATTGTATGAATTCATCTTTTTCTGGAAATTTGGTAAACTTATGAATAACACCGCGACTAATCATTTGAAAGCTTTAGCATATGGTCAAAAGAGTCATTTAAATAAAACTTGTCGATACTAACCGCAGTTGAATTGACAAAGAACCGCGGTTTTATCAACAGACAAAATTAGCAAGTTCGTAATTAAAACCAAAAACCGCAGCTTGTAATAAAAAAAAGGCGGGGCTCAATATTGCAAATTTTGCATTTGGCCCACAATTTTTTCACACAACCCCACATTATTCGTATAGCTTGAAAGACGAGCTATGGACGATGAGAATAGAATCTGGACTTGGCAGCGGACTTGCGGTTGTGTCAAACATCTCGGACGACCGCGAATCCTAGTAGAAGGTTTAGGGCTTGCTCCACAAAACTGGTAAATATTCAAACGTTTCTGTTATTTTTTAAGTGTTAGTATTTTTGAGCTCGCATTATTGTATTTTTAGTGCAATGGAGGATGTGGTTATTTTGAGTGGCTTGACCCACCTATCGTTGAAGAAATACATGAAGATCAAGGCGTTCATCAAGAGATTTTGATCAGAATGAGCTGGAAAAAATCATTTATCATAGCCTTAATGATAGTGTTGTATTGGTTGTTGAAATAAAAAAATAAATGTTTATTTTGCATAATTTAGATTGTCAGATTAACGTTTAATATATAAGTGTAAGCTTTGTACTATATTCACAGTATGTACATTAAAGGATCATTTCATTGGTATGAATGAAAAACATGGTCTAATTATAATTTTTCTAGGGAGGTGAAAAGATTGGTTTTAACCCACTCGATCTCCGGCATTTTTATTCTCTCCGTAACCGCGGTATCGATTCCATGAGCCGAGGCTTACAAGCAATAACTTCGGCGACTAACTCATCTCTATGTTGGTAACACGGAGTGTTACGAGTTCAAGAACAACGCCGCGACTATTATATTGATGCCGCGTCATGCTATTTAGAGTTTGAGGTTAGTGTGAGATTTAATTTTCAAGTTCAAACCCTAAACGCTAAACCCTAAAGCCGCGGTTTAACTAAACAAGCCTCGGTCATTTATATCAACACTGCGGTCTACTCACATATATTCATTTATATCAACCCGGGTGTCTAGCTGTAAGCTGCGGCTTAGTAGACAATTTCCTTAAGAGACAATCACTCGTAGAACCGTCCCTGTTTAAATTTCTCCGATCTCTTACACTAGCAATATTATTTTCAATTTATATAGTTATAAACCACAGTTTAAGTTTGTAAAATTGTCAAAAACCTTAATCCAGTTTCGTTTTGTTTCGTAATCGTGCGAATAAGTTATATATATATATGTATATATATATAGGGTTAATGACGGCGAAAATACCCAAACTTTGGTCAAAGAACCCCTCGTGTACCCAAAGTTTAAAAGTGGTTGTAAAAATACCCAAAGTCGCATTTGGGGAGTTGACCACTCCATTCTCGTAACGCCGTTAACTTACCTGTTAACTCTGGCCACGCGGGCAAACGTTGGTTGTTGACATAACATTTTTTCCAAATGGATGAGCCCAAATAAGTCTTGTTTACGACAAAACAACAAATTAAACCCCTAACTAATACTATTTAATACAACTAATTGAACCCCTAATGATTACACTTAACAAAAAAATTTTGTCCATGTGGCCAGAGTTAATGAGTAAGTTAACGGCATTACGAGAATTAAGTTGTCAACTCCTCAAATATGACTTGGGTATTTTTGCCATCACTTTTAAACTTTGGGTACACGACAGGTTCTTTGACCAAACTTTGAGTATTTTAGCCGTCATTAACCCTATATATATATAACGCAACTTACTTTATTTATGTCCATATAGATCATCCAGCCCACCATTTATTAATAAAGCTAGAAATTTAAACCCATGTACTTATTGTATTGTGTATTATATATACATTATAATTTAACCCTCCTTCAAGTAATTAACCAATATATATATATATATATATATATATATATGTCGACATTAAATTCACCGGCTGAAACCCTAGTTAAATCAGTTTTAAATATATTGAAAGATAAATACATAAATTTTGATAAATAAGGATGTGTATACGTATATATAATTAACAATAGTTAATAGTATATATAATTATATACTTTTTTCATCAAATAAACGATATTATTAGTTAATAATATATATATACTTTATTATTTTTATCAAATTTCTATAATGTCATATAATGAACTATATATGTATATAATTAATCTATAAAAAACAGTTGTATATCGTAGCACCGGCATATATTAAACTAAGCCACGATTGTGTAGAATGAAGGGCCAATAATTTTATGATCTTATGCACAAATTACCGCGGCCTATTCACCTTTGTTCTTGGTTATGTGTGACTAAACCCCGGCGTTTTGCTAAAGCCGCGGCTAAATAGACAATTGCTCTTTGAGACAATCGCTTGTACAACCGGCCCCATTCAAATTTCTCCGATCTCTTACACTATATAATCAATTATATTTTCAATTTATATTATAAACTGTCGTTTAAGTTTGATTTTTTTCTAAACCCTTAATCCTCTATATATATAGTACTACATATTGTTGCCAATTGTATATTGGTGTTTCGTATTTGATTGTATTATCGTGCGAAGTTATATATAAATATATAATGCAGCTTTTTACTTATTTATTATATATTAATCATCCATCCCACTTATTAATAATGTTACAAATTTAAACCCATGTGTCTACCAAAAATTTAACCCATGCATTGACTCGATCAATCAATATATTGTACCAATTAATGTGTCTAAACTAACCTAAACCCTAATTAAATCAAATTTTGTTTATTCTTCAAAGATATTACATATAATTTGATAAATAACTTTAATTATACGGATAATCAACAATAGTCAATAAACATAATTATATACTTTCATCAAATCAACAATCGATATTAGTTAATAATATATTTTATTTTCATCAAATTTATATTGTTTTAATATATATTATAAAGTATATAATTTATAAATTATCATATGAAATGTTTATAAATTTACTACATAATTTTTATAATGTGATATCATGAACTATATATATATGTAATCAATCTATAAAAAAAAAGTTGTATGATTAACTGAGCCGAGGCTTGATAAGTATATGCCAAGGCAGTACGGGTGATGATGAACGGAGCCGAGGCTGGTTTTTTCTAGACAGACTCAAAGGGTTACATTTTCAACAACAGTGAATTCACTATTTATTCACTCCAACTTTGTTTAAACGGCTATAATGTACAAAAAAGTAAATCTAATAATGATTTCAATTATTTCTATAAATACCATACGTATTAATTTTTTTTTCTCACACAAATCACCCTCACACCTTCATATATTTCAAATTTTTGATATATATATATTACAATATCATTCCCGCGGGTTCATCATCAAATCGGCGTTTCGGTCGTAGTCGGCGTTCAAAGAAGCCTAACATAACTCCTCGGAGTAATATGGATGATCCGATTTCGATATTGTGGGGAACCGATTTCGATACGGTATATCATCCGGATGATTTAAATCGGTACGCAAGATGCAAAAGGTGCTCTTTTGAATTTAAAGTAAACTCTAAACAACGAACAAATCCACTACGTCGTCATTCTGAGAAATATCGTAGGTCCGACGATGTTTAAAGTAACGTTTATAAATTTAATGTTAGGTATTTAATTAATGTTGGGTGTCAATTGATGTTGTAACGATGTAATTTTTATTTTACGACGGACATGTTCGATGTTGTAACGATGTAATTTATATTTATTAATGTACGGTGTTTTGACGTTGTAACGATGTGATTTCTATTTTTATTAATGTACAATTTTCTATATTATTGTGGGGTTAACGGTTTTGTTGTATGATGTTTCAATTTCAGTTGTAATTTCAATTTTTTTGATGTCGTTAATGTAGCAAAAACCGCGGCTTTAGTGCATATTTCCTGGAAAATTTCAAGTTTCCAAGGGAAAACACCTCGGCTAATGTTAGATGAGCTGCGATATAAAGAAAAAATTGTCATTTTCATTCAAATTGTTGAAAAATTTCAAGTTTTCAAAAAGCGGTTTTTTTTTTCTTAGACCCTATGTTACCATGGTAAATATATGTATACTGCGGCTCAAGTTTGCAGTTTTTTTGGGTATATACCTCATTTTTGAAATTTATAATATTTTTCCTAAATCTATAACTCTTAACCCGCTTGAATTATCCCGCAAGAATTTTTAAGAAAATAAATCCAGTCGAGTTTCTCTCACTAGTTACCAGTGTGATTTCAACACTTGAATGTAATTTTTTAGTTCTTTATTCAGTATGGAATCTAGAGCTTGGATGAATATGAATAGGGAGACCGAAGTTTATAAGACCGGTGTAGATTCATTTTGTGACTTTGTTAGAGTGCATTCGGTTGTCGGGTAAGACATTCGGTGTCCTTGCGTTCGATTTCATTTGCTTGCATTCGGGATTATGCGTTGTTATGATCATTGGATCTACCATGGTGAAGAAATTTGTGAAATTTTTAATGCAAGAAGCTTCAATAATATTGAAGATGATAGTAACAACAGGCACGGAATGATGAACGGCACAATTGAAGAAGATTTAGTTGGCCGGCCAGAATTGTTAGAGTCGATGGTGAACGATGGGGAGTCACCGTTGTTTGATGGCTGCAAAGGTAATGCGACGAAATTGTCATTTCTTGTGACATTGTGTAAGTTAAAGGAGCCAGGTGGTTGGACGAATGCCAGTTTTTCCCTACTATTGGACAAGCTCAGAGACGTATTACCAGAAGGTAACAAAGTGCCTTTAAGTATGTATGATGCGCGTAAGATGTTAGGCTTGTTTGGTATAAAGTACGAGAAGTTTCATGCGTGTCCGCGAGATTGTGGGTTGTATAGGCACGAACACGAAGACTTAGATAACTATCCCGTTTGTAAAGAGTCAAGGTGGAAGAAGGGTAAAATGCCTCACAACGGTGTCAAAGGAGTTCCCCGCAAAGTGTTATGGTACATCCCTCCCGTGCCGCGTTTACGTCACATGTTTGAGAGTGCCGGTCATGCAAAAAATTTGGTTTGGCACTCAGAATCTCAATTGGTGGTCAATCAGGTCAACGGAGAATACGAGCGACAAGATGAGAGAATGGGAGCTTACATCCGGGTCGCGGAGGTCCTTTCGAAAAGATTCGCGCGCTTCAGCCTCACCCAAATAACGAGGGGGGGACAACACGTTCGCCGATGCTCTCGCAGAACTAGGGTCAACGTCTGAGGCAAGAACGCCACGCACAGTCACGGTGGAGACGATTGAGAAACCCAGCATTTCAAGGGCAGAGGACCGCGAGAAGAAGAAGATAAAGATCGACGACTTTTGCCGAGACGAATCTTCGAACAACGCGGAGCTGTTCAACATTGAAGACGATGACAAGGACGCTGCCATGCGGGAGGAGCAGGACGCGGTCAACAACGACGAAGGCGATGACTGGCGGACTCCCCTCACCTAATATGTCCTCGACGGAACCCTGCCCGATGATTGACAGGAGGCGAGGAAGATCAAGATGAAGAGTTCGAGATACGTCATGCTGCAGCTTAGGTTGTACAAGCACAGCTTCATCGGCCCTTACCTGAGATGCCTTGGAAGATGGGAAGCCGATCACGTGCTCCTAAGGAAACCACTCCGGCGGTCAATTGCTCCTAAGAAAAGTCAAGAGGCAAGGCTTCTTCTGGGAGACCATGGCCGTCGACTGCAATAATCACGCCAAGAAATGCGACAGATGTCAATGTCATGCCCCCTTTATCAACTGCCCGGGGGAAAATCTCTCAGCGGTCTCCGTCCCATACCCATTCATGACATGGTCGATGGATATCGTCGGACCCATGCCCATCGGAAACAGGCAGAAGCAGTTCATTCTGGTGGTGCCGGACTTCTTCACCAAGTGGACAGAAGCCGAGTCCTACGCAAATATTAAGGATTTCAACGTAGAGAGCTACGTCTGGAAGAATGTCTTCACCCGATTCGGGTTTCCGAGAGAAATCATCGCCGACAACGGATCACAGTTCATCTCGAAGCGTTTCGAAGATTTTTGCAAAAGGTGGAAAGTGAAGCTAAACACCTCAAAACCTCGATACCCACAAGGCAATGGGAACGCCGAGGTAGTAAATAGAACGATAGTCGACACCATCAAGAAAAGGCTCGACGAAAAGAAATTACTGTGGTCAGAAGAGTTGCCAGGGGTATTATGGGCATACCGGACAACACCTCATTCGGCGACCGAAGAATCTCCCTTCGCCCTGGCTTTCGGAGTCGAGGCAATGACCCCCACCGAAGTATGAATTAGGCCTTAGGCGGGCGACGGGCCCACACGACGAGGAAGCAAACAATGAAAACTTGCAACACCAGCTCGATCACATCGACGAGAGGCGAGCGCACATATCGCCAACTACCAGAACACAATCTCCTGCCACTACAACAAGAAGGTTAAACCAAGAAGATTCTGGGTGGGAGAATCAGTCCTCTGACGAGTTTTTCAGAACATGATGGAGGTTAATGCCGGCAAACTCGGCCAAAGCTGGGAAGGTCATTACCTCGTCGCAGGAATCGTGAAGCTTGGCGTCTACGAACTCCGGAACTCTGAAGGGGCCAAAGTGATACGGAGTTAGAACGTACGACACCTGAAGAAGTATTACCAATGAAAAAGCAGTGATGGAAGCACGAAATGCAGCAGCCTTAGTGTTACAAAAACTGACAAAAAAAAAAAAAGTCTACACTAGCCTAAAACGGGATGGCCTCCGGTTTTGAAATAGAGGCTCACATTTTGCGATAAAATATACACATAAATATACGTAAATACACGGCAAGGTATGGCCTTCGTCACGACGCAACCGCCGCCTAAGACTGAAACTACCTGAGGGTCTTGGACCCTGCCGGCTCGACGGTAAGACCACCGACAACACAATTACAAGGCAAGGTATGGCCTTGGTCATGGCGCAACGATTGCCTAAGACCAAAACTACTTAAGGCTCCTAGACCCTGCCAGCTCGACGGTAGGACCAGCGACGGCACAATTACACGACAAGGTATGGCCTTGGTCACGGCGCAACCGTCTCCTAAGACTGAAACTACCTAAGGCTCGTGGACCCTGCCCGCTCGATGGTAAGACCAACGACGCCACAATTACATAGCAAGGTATGGCCTTGGTCACGGCGCAACCGTCGCCAGAGACTGAAACTACCTAAGGCTCGTGGACCCTGTCGGCTTAACCGTAAGACCATCGACGCCAAAATTACATGGCAAGGTATGGCCTTGGTCACGACCCAACCGTCGCCTAAGATTGAAACTACCTAATGCTCTGAGACCCTGCCGGCTCGACGGTAAGACCAGCGACGCCACAATTACACGGCAAGGTATGGCCTTGGTCACGGCGCAACCGTCGCCTAAGACTAAAACTACCTAAGGCTCCTGGACTTTTCCGGTCGACGGTAAGACTAGCGACGCCACAATTACACGACTAGATATGACCTTGGTCACGGCGCAACCGGCGCCTAATACTGAAACTACCTAAGGCTCCTGGACCCTGCCAGCTCGACGGTAAGACCAGCGACGCCACAATTACACGGCAAGGTGTGGCCTTGGTCACGGCGTAACCATCGCCTGAGACTGAAACTACCTAAGGCTCCTGGACCCTTCCGGCTCGATGATAAGACCAGCGACGCCACAATTACACGGCAAGGTATGGCCGTAGTTACGGCGCAACCGTCGCCTAAGACTAAAACTACCTAAGGCTCCTGGACCCTTCCGGCTCGACGGTAACACAAGCGATGCAACAATTACATGGAAAGGTATGGCCTTGGTCACGGCGCAACCGTCGCCTAAGACTAAAACTACCTAAGGCTTCTGGACTCTGCCGACTCGACGGTAAGACCAGCGATGCCACAATTACACGACAAGGTATGGCCTTGGTCACGGCGCAACCGTCGCTTGAGACTGAAACTACCTAAGGCTCCTGGACCCTGCCGGCTCGACGATAAGACCAGCGATGCCACAATTATACGACAATGTATGGCCTTGGTCACAACGCAACCGTCGCCTAAGACTAAAACTACCTAAGACTCCTGGACCCTTCCGGCTCGACTGTAAGACCAGCGATGCCACAATTACATGGAAAGGTATGGTTTTGGTCACGGCGCAACCGTCGCTTAAGACTAAAACTACCTAAGGCTTCTGGACTCTGCCGGCTCGACGGTAAGACCAGCGAAGCCACAATTACACGGCAAGGTATAGCCTTGGTCACGGCGCAATCGTCGCCTGAGACTGAAACTACCTAAGGCTCCTGGACCCTGCCGGCTCGACGGTAAGACCAGCGACGACACAATTACACGGCAATGTATGGCCTTGGTCACGGCGCAACCGTCGCCTAAGACTGAAACTACCTAAGGCTCCTGGACCGTGCCGGGTCGACGGTAAGACTAGCGACGCCACAATTACACGGCAAGGTATGGCCTTGGTCACGGCGCAACCGTCACCTAAGACTGAAACTACCTAAGGCTCCTAGACCCTGCCGGTTCGACGGTAAGACCAGTGATGCCACAATTACACGGCAAGGTATGGCCTTGATCACGGCGCAACCGTCGCCTAAGACTGAAACTATCTAAGCCTGGACCCTGCCGGCTCGACGGTAGGACCAGCGACGCCACAATTACACGGCAAGGTATTGCCTTGGTCACGGCACAACGGTCGCCTAAGACTGAAACTACCTAAGGCTCCTGGACCCTGGCGGAAAGACGGTAAGACCAGCGACGCCACAAATGCATGGCAAGCTATGGCCTTGGTCACGGCGCAACCGTCGCCTAAGATTGAAACTACCTATGGCTCCTAGACCCTGCCGGACAGACGGTAATCCTAGTGATGCCACAACTGCATGGCAAGCACATTCGGAAAAGCGAAACCACACTTGTATATTCATATCCAAAATCCAGTTATAGGTTATAGACACAAATCACAAACTACAGACTACCGAAGAGACAAGAGAAAGAAGATCAATGTTACGACCGATAATACAAAACTCTTCGAAGCTAAGGTCTCGAAGAAGGTGCTTCAGATTGCCGAAATCTAGGACACCATCACCTCATCCAGAGGACCCAAAATCCCCCTCAGAAACTTTGTCATGGCGATGTCGCTTTCCATACCCCCGAGTCGAGTCGAGGAAGGCCTTACGATGAGAAGTCGATCAGGTCCTCGACATTGCTACCGCAGTGATCAGCATCCTTAGCCGGCGCTAGCACCTCTGATATCGGAGCAGAAGTGGACAAAGTGAAAATGTTAGAACCATATTCACCAACCGATGAGGGAGCATCGAAGGATGACTGACCTGGACACAACGCCGCTAGCCGGGAGCCATCGACAAAGGGAGGATTCTGTGGAGACAAATGAGGCGAATTGGGATCCTCGGCGGCTTTCCGTTCCCTATCCGCCGTGTCGCAGATATACTCGTCACGAAGAGTGCACCACCTCTCGACGCACAATCGAAGACCTTCAATCGTCACATTGGCAGGGAGACTTTCTACCAAGAGGATATTGGATCGACAACCGGCGAGGAGTCAATGAGAATTGATAGACACATTGAGCACCTGACACCTCTCCGACAACCGAACGAGTTTACCTTGAGTCGTTATGAATATCTCCGGACGAGCGGCTCTCTCCTCGGCAGCCTCTCCTCGCGCCTGCTCCAACTCCTCGCGCAGCCCCGCATTAATGGTCCTATCCGCGAGAGCCTCCTGTTCAGTCGCCGCCAAATCTGAAGAATAAGTGGCGATCGCAAACTGGAACCGTCGTAGTTTGGCGGACATCTGTTTAACCACATCAGCGACTCGAGCCTCTTCAACAGAGGACGGTCCCGTAGCTTCACAGATCTGGGCGACGCGACCAGCCTTTTCCCAAATCTCCGCACCAAGGGCATCCTCGGCGGCGCGATGGCATTCTCGCTCTTTAGCTAACTGAGCCTCGACTTGCCGTTAGAATCTCGCTTCGTTTTCGAGCTTGAAGTTTTATTCGCCAAGTGAGGCGGTCACTTCGACGCGCTTCGAAGCTTATTCCTTGGCAGTATCCCGGGACACCTTTTCACCGAGGACAACCCTATCAAAACGAAGCTATGCATTAGAAAGCTGCCCACAAAGAAAGGAGGGGTAAGTTAGTAAAAGAAGACGGAGCAAAATCGGAAAGAACAAATATGAGACCATACTTGTTGACGAAGTTCGTCGACCCAAAAATTTGAGGCTTCCTGTTGATTGAGAAATAAGTCATTTGCCCGCGCCAAGCTCAGAAAAACTTCGACGACGAAGCCAGCGTAGCCGGGGCTATTGTCGAGGGGATGAAATGAAGAGCTCGCAAGGTGGTCGGAGGAAGCCAAAGATAGATCCCTGGACCACTCGCAAGAGACGAGTCTGGAAGAGGCGCCGGAGGAACAAAACTGGCCACATTCTGGCTGTCCGCGGCACGCGGAGCCTCGTTGAGGGTTGGGCCCTACGGCGCCGCCCGATGGCCAATGGTTCGATGACGAAGGGGAAGGCATGATAGCAAGAGCTTGCGAAGGCCCGTGGTTCGGAGGCAAAGGAGAGGATTGAACGACACGAACGTGCGAGTCTTCAACAAGGGCGGGTTGCGAGGGCTCGCAACCCGATGGGGGCAGGAGAGAAGGAGTTTGCTCGAGAACGGATACCGACAGGACGTCAGTTAGCGAAGGCCCTTGTCGAGCGACGAGAGAGCCTGAGGCCTCCCCACAAGCTGGAGACGAATCCTTGCAACCAAGTGAGGAGGAGGATCCAATGGGGGAAAATTCAGAAGGGGTAGATCGGCTAACCTGAGGAAAGGAGGCAAAAGCGGGCTCGATGGGCCAAGCGGCACCAGCACTGGGCGTCGCCAAGGTAACCTCGGTGACAACAGCCGAGGGGACCACCAGATCCTTAGGAGAAGCGTCGTGACCAGCGGAGGCGTCGATGAAAAGGGCCTTAATTTTTGTGACAGAGGGGAGTTCGTCAGACCTTTCCTTGTCCCGACTAGCCTCGGCCGCAACCCCCAATGAGGTCACCTGGGGAAAGGTCGGCGGGACAAAGTCAACCCTCGACTTCTTCAAGGGGGGAATGTCACCCGAACTACCGCCTAAGCATGTGCCAGACGATGCGTCACTAGAGGGCTCGGCAACAGATTGAAGACCTGGAGAGAAGTAGGGCCGAGGCCCCTTCTCTTTCTTCTTCGATGGCTCCTTCTGACGGGGAGCCTTGAGCTTAGTCTCACGAGAATAGCCCTTTGGAAGCAGCGTATTGGGGTGAGGACCGAGGATCATACAATCCTGGTACACCCCCGACTCACGAATTCGTCGATAGGTGAAGTCTCCCCATCGACGAGCTCGGTTGGAGAGAAGAGCCTTGTGCAGCTGGGTAAATCGGCCGGGGGCGGTAGTCGGCTTCCAACGGGGAAAATACGACACCAGTATGGTGGGAAGTCCCGAGCACTTGGGACCGAAGGTGTTAAAGTGCACCCGCACAAAAAAGAATCGGTTGGTCCACCCCGACTCCTTGGAAGGCATGTCCTGGAGGAGGTGCTCCCGAAAGTGATGCGATAGGAGAAACCTCCCTAAATTTCAAAGGTTAAACAAAATGAAGAAAATTCACATGAGATCCTCGAGAGTGACCAGTTGCCACTCCTCGCAAGCGATGACTAAGGCGCAGAGCAGGCATCAGAGCATATTCGGACCATCTTGATTGATCGGAAGTTTGTGGGCGTACAGGTACAACAGAATCAAGTTGGGGAGGGGAAGGTAAAGACTGACGTCACGAAAGAAGATCTCATACATACAGACCCACCCCGGCGGAGCATGCTCAGCGATTTCACCCTTGACCTGAATGGGCACTAAAAAATTTTCTCTCATGAAATGCCTCTCCACCACCTTGTCCAAGGCGTCCTGTGACATGGTGTTTTCCAGCGAGCTGGTGAGGAACACGTTGGCAGGCGGAGGAGCCATGAGAGTAAGAGAATGGGGACCGGGAAAAGCATGAATATAAGAGCGAAAGGCTCACCGAAAATCAAACGGGAAGAAGGCGAGGGAGAGAATCAGTTCGGCATTTGACGAGAAATGAAGGGAAAATGGAGAAAAAAAAGAAGGGGTAATACGAAGAAGGGTGAAGATAGGGGATGCGAAGGGGCATGATCTGATGACGCAAAGCAACGATCAAGATGAAGCGGCGTTTCCACTCCCCAGGCATACTCAAGTGTGACATGATGTGTCATAATAAAGGCTGGCGTTTCACCTGCCTTAGGCTTGCACGGCCTACGAAGTGACTCGAGACAGGCCTAACGACAGATCGATATCGAAAGTCAAAGGGCCTTCGCTAGAGGACCCTTGACAGAGATATCCTCGACATAGAGCCCTCGGAGGAGAGCCCTCGACGGAGAGCCTTCGGCATAGAGCCCTTGGCGGAGAGCCCTCGATGGAGAGTCCTCGATAAAGCCCCTCATTGGAAAGCCGCCGACGATAACCTTTGTGAGCTGATTTATAGAAAGGATTTTGTGTGTAGCTCCTATATGTCCCGGCTAATGAGGTCCCATTTCGTTAGTACATATAGATAAAATCTCTAAAATCTTCGGAGAAGTCGATCAGCATATTCACGAGTGAAGTGAAGAAAGACGGGACGTTCTTTGCTGATTGCTGCAAGGGGGTCTTGCAAGTTCATCAAGAGTTTACTTCGAATGTCAAAGCTGTTGTCGTGACAACAAGGGAGAGTTTCCTGTTTACGCTTTGAATCCTGTTTGTATTACTGATTATAATCTTCATCTGTAATCTCTTGGTTTATTAATGTGGGTGAGTGACCCGCAGAAGTAGTGATAGGAAGTCTGAACCGCGTTACCAAAAAATATTTGTGTTCCTTTACTTTTTCGCACTCGCTTTATTCCTATCGTTGATGTTCATAACGTCATATTACATGTGCAACGCAAAAATACGTCTTTACAATTGGTATCAGAGCAGGTACGCTTAACGTTTGCTTTTGTTTCAGAGAAAGCGTGAAAAGATCTGCTAGACTATTTTCAAAATGGGATCGAGATAAACTGCTGGAATTGTGAGGCCTCCTATACTGGATGGTTCGAACTACTCCTATTGGAAAGCCATAATGATCATCTACATTCAATCGATTGATGTCAATGCATGGCCCAGTATTGTTGATGGATGGAAGCCTCCTGTCACTATCATCAATGGTGTCGCGACACCAAATCCCCGTGTTAGCTGGGATGCTGAAGATAAAGAGTTCTTTCTTGCTAATTCCAGAGCTCTCAACGCCATTGTTTATGCAAATGATGAGAGACAATTCAATCAGATGGCTACCTGCCCAACAGTTAAACAAGCCTGGGAATGCATCCAACTTCTCCATGAAGGAACTGATACCGTCAGAGCCTCTAAGAGACAACATCTTGCCTCCCAATTTTTGAATCTAAAAATGGAGGAGAATGAATCTTTCTCTGATTTCAATGCTCGTCTTCAAGAACTTGCTAATCAAGCCTGTCGTCTTGGAAAGGGATATTCAGATGCTGAATTAATTTGGAAAACTCTCAAATATCTCCCTAATAACTTCCTTCCAAAGATCTCAACCATTGAAGAAAACAATAAGCTTGAGACCATGACCATGGCCGAATTGATGGGCATCCTGAAGACCTTTGAACTGAATCATCTAGAAGTCGAGTAGAAGAAAAACATTGCATTCCGTTCCTCCTCTTCTGATTCAGGTAATATTGATGATAATGTTGATGATCTAGCTCTACTAACAAAAAATTTTGGCAGGATTTTGCAGAAATTCAATTCAAAGAAAAACTTCTCGAAAGAATGATTCAAATCTTCTTCGAATCAGAGCTCGTCAAAGTACCAAAAGAAAAACTCAGAAGATTCTTTAAGATCTGCTAAAGGAGTCCAATGCAGGGAATGTGAAGGCTTTGGTCACTATCAAAATAAGTGTATCAACACTGTGAAGAAGAACAAGTCAAAATCATTTCATGCTCTAGTGAACAATGAAAGCTCAGATGATGACAATGAGGCCGGCGAAGATGAAGGAGGAGGACTTGTTAACCATTTTGTCTCCTTCACCAGTCGTCTAATCACATACTCATCTGACGAAGAGGAGGGTGCTGGTGCGTCAACATATATGACAGCACAATCTGACGATGATGATGTTGATTCATCCTCCGAAGCTTCTGGTATGTGATCAAAATACTAAAGTTTTAAATGAGAATTCCTCACTAACCCTGCCAGGTAGAAGAATATAAGAAGACCATTGATTCTCTCACCAAATACTTGTGCTCCTCTCATCGTACAACTAAAGAACTGGTGAAAAATCTTTCTGAGAAGAACAAGAAAATTCAAAGTCTTGAAGATTCCATCTCTAAATTCAACAAAGGAAAAGAGAAGCTTGACGATATCATTAATCAATCCAAAAGAAGTGGTGATGTTCGTGGAATTGGTTTCAAAGATGAAAATCAACAGGTCATATCCAACAAACCTTCAATGGAACCCACCTATGCTACTCAAAAATTTGATCATTACTACAACTCTGCAAAATCAGGTGAACAAATTCCAACATCGCACCAGTAACAAAAGGTTTATATCGAGAAAAACTTTCATCAATTCTCAAAAACCAGTGGTAAAAGCTATTCCTTCCTTAGACTAAACTTTTACAAGATGCTAAGAACAACGTGACTCCCTTGTGAAGCCTCATGTCGTGACACGATCTCGTGTCGTGACACGTTGTGACTTCTGTCATCTTCAAGGGTATATCATTGATCAGTACTACATTCTTTTCAAAAATCTATACTATGGAAGAAAGATAACCCTTATAACTAAGGATTATTCTTTCAAAAGCTTTAATACTGGAAAATTCAGAAGAGAATGGATACCTAAACCTTTTGCAAATGAATTCAAGTGTTTTGTTGCCTATACTTCGCTACACTCTACTGCTGAAGAAGCTTGGTATTTTGACAGTGGATATTCCAATCATATGACTGGACATCAAGAATATTTGATTAACATTACTAGGTTTTGTGGGAAAGTTTCCTTTGGAGATGGACGTAGAAGTGATGTAATTGGTGTTGGAGATCTGATGCTTCCTGGCTATCCGAAACTGAAGGGTGTTCTTCTTTTTGAAAATTTTAAGGCAAATCTAATCAGCATTAGCCAGATTTGTGATACTGACCATAATGTTTTATTCACCCGTACTAGATGTTTTGTTTTCAGTGATGACCTAACCCATGTCATAGCAGGAAAAAAATCATTCGACAATTGCTATCTTCTTATGAAAAATGATTTGTGTTTCAGAACTGCATACTCCACGTGGGATCTCTGGCATGAGAAGCTCGAACACATCAATGATAGAACTTGCTTAACATTTCTCACAATCAAGGTGTAATTGGTCTTCCAGCTCATCGGAAATCACACAATGGAATCTGTGGACCCTGCCAACTTGGAAAACAAAAAAAATCTAGTCACAAAGCTGTCAGCTTCATTGTTACCTCCAGAGTTTTCGAACTTCTTCACATTTACCTCATTGGTCCGACAGCAGTGATCAGCTCAGGGGGAAAGAGGTACATTCTTGTATGTGATGATGATTTTTCCATATTTAGGTGGGTTAAATTCTTGCAGGACAAAAGTAAAACTTTTGAGAATTTCAAAACCTTGTGCACTCAAGTTCAAAATCAAAAGGGCAACCCCATGGGAAATATTGTACGTATAAGAAGCGATCGTGGAAGGGAGTTTGAAAACTCAATGTTTGCTGACTACTTCAACGAACATGGAATCTCTCATGAATTCTCTGCCCCAATAACCCCTCAACAAAATGGTGTGGTGGAAAGAAAGAATAGGACTCTTCAAGAGATGGCCAGAGTAATGCTAAATTCCAAGGAGCTGAATCCAAATTGGTAGGTAGAAGCGGTGAACACAGCATGTCACATTATCAATCGTGTGTACTTTCGACCCAAGATAAACGAATCTCCATATGAGATTTGGCGAGGTAAAAAACCGAATGTTTCATATTTCCATATTTTTGGTAGTCGATGTTTTGTTTTGAATGATAGGGCCAATACATCGAAGTTTGCTCCAAAGAGTGATGAAGGAATTTTCCTTGGATACTCTGCCACAAGCCATGCCTATCGGGTCAACAACAAGAGGACAAAAGCTATCATGGAATCTGTCAATGTTGTCATTGATAACGAACCCCCTGCCACGACCGCGGCTGTAACATAAGGATTGCCACGATCGTTTAAAGACATAATCACCATGCATCGAGAGTCCACCACTGGAAAAACTCCTTCTCCACCAGCACAAATCCCTACATTTGACGCACCACTGAGTTCTACAGATGTCACTGTAGCTGATGTGACGCATGATGCTACACCAGCATAGTCATCTAAAGAAATTGCACCATCCACCAGGGTTGCCAAGAGTCATCCTATCTCTCAAGTGATTGGCTCAGTTGACTCATAAAGAAGCAAATGCAATGTTCAACAACCCGACTACAAGGAATTCGCGGGCATAAGCTGCTTCACTTCTCAATTAGAACTAACCAACATCAAGAAAGTTTTGGATGATGAATTATGTTAAATGCAATGCAAGAAGAGCTTAATTAGTTTCAACGAAACAATGTTTGGGATCTTGTGGAATGTCCCCCCAATGTGAATGTGATTGGCACAAAATGGATTTTCAAGAACAAGACAGATGAAAAAGGTGGGGTAATCAAGAACAAAGCCCGCCTTGTTGCTCAGAGATACACTCATTTAGAGGGAGTGTATTTTTAGGAGACCTTTGCCGCTGTTGCTCGCCTTGAATCCATTCGTCTTCTCCTTGCCATCTCATGCAGCCTCAACTTCAAACTCTATCAAGTGGATGTCAAGAGTGCCTACTTGAATGGTGTAATTGAAGAAGAAGTTTATGTGCGCCAACCTCAAGATTTTGAAGATCCATACCTTCCTCATTATGTGTTCAAGCTCAACAAAGCTCTCTACGATCTTAAGCAAGCACCCCGTGCGTGGTATGAAAGGCTAACCAAATATCTTGAAAACAAAGGATACCAACATGGTGGCTCCGATCAGACCTTATTCATACACAGGTGTCACTCTAACATTATCATTGCACAGATTTATGTTGACGATATTGTCTTTGGATCTACCTTAGATGTATTCGCGAAGGATTTTATTATTATGATGGAGCAAGAATTCGAAATGAGCATGGTTGGAGAACTTTCCATGTTTTTAGGTTTACAGGTTTCTCAAACTGACAATGGCCTTTTTATCTCACAATCTAAATATGCTAAAAATCTTGTCAAAAAATTTGGACTCGCTGAGTCCCGTGCTGTCAGGACACCAATCTCCACATCCGAAAAAAATCTCAACGATCCGAATGGTGTCTCTGTTGATCCTAAACTTTATCGAAGTATTATAGGCAGCCTATTGTATCTTATTGCTAGTAGACCAGATATTTGACAAAGTATAGGTATTTGTGCACGATATCAAGCTGATCCTAAAGAATCACACTTCACTGCAGCAAAAAGGATCATCACGTACTTATCTAGTACCCTTGATTATGGTCTATGGTACTCGCGTGGCTCTCCTCTGTGTTTGACAAGTTATAGTGATACCGATTGGGCTGGAGATGCTGATGATAGAAAAAGCAACACCGGTGGTTGTTTCTTCATAAGAGAGAACCTGGTGTCATGGTTCAGCAAGAAGCAAAATTCCATATCTTTGTCCACTACTGAGTCTGAGTACATTGCGGCCTCCAGTTGCTGTACTCAACTGCTCTGGATGAAACAAATGCTTAGTGACTATGGGGTTGCACCAACAAATCCTCAAGCTTCTCTGTGACAACCAAAGTGCTATCAATCTATCCAAAAATCTTGTCCAATATTCAAGGACCAAGCACATCGAAATCAGACATCATTTCATTCGGGAATTGGTGGAAGAAAAGATCATTGTTATAGATCCTGTCACGACAACAGAGAACCTTGCTGACATCTACAACAAACCATTGGATGCGTCTCGCTTTGAAGATCTTCGACGCAAAATTGCCATTTCCCGAATCTGATATCCTTCATTTTATTTTTTATTTTTATTATTTTTTATGATCATGTGTCTGTGTGCATTGTGTGTTTTTCTTTTCTTTTCGTTTTTTTTAATTAAGGAAAAAAAACTAATTTTTTTTTCTCGCAATAAGTTCCTCAGATTGTGTGTTTCCTAATTGATAAGATTTTTTAAAAATGGAAGTTATTATCTTTATTCAATTTTTTTCAAAAAAAAAAAAAACAAAAAAGGAGTGGGAAAATTTGATTTATTTTCGGAATCATTTTCGACAAAATTCCACACATTGTTTGATTCTTGATTGATTGGAATTTTTTGAAATTGGAAGTTATTATCCATTTTCAAACATTTAAAAAAAAAACAAAATATCCCACTTTTCCATATTCTTCCTTTTTTCTCGCACATCGTGTCTTACCCACCTCGAGACTACTTTATCAATACCTCTCCTTCTTTCTTTCTCTCTCTTCTGTCTCTATCTTTGCTTTTTATCTCCAAAACCCCCATCTCCTCTCATGGCGAAGACAAGGACTGGAAAAAGCACCTCGCACGAACCCACTCGAAAGACTTCGAAGAAGACAAAAAGGCCCAAGTAGACGGCAACAACCTCCATGGAACTCATTCCTGCTGTTCCCATCACTTCCTTTCCTCTCTCCGACGAACCCATGCCAGAGCTTCCTCCTCCTCCATCTGAACTTGTTGATTCCTTTTATAGATCTTTTAAAATCTCAGGTTTCATTTTTATGCTTCTTTTTGGGTTTATTTGTGCATGCTTGTTTGTGCTTGGATTTATGCTTGATTGATTGTGAAGATCGGATTTTTAGGGTTCACTGTGCATTTGTAGCTTTGTTGCCCCTTGTCATGCTTAGGTCTCACAATAGGCACACACATTATTTCTAGGGTTCTTCGTTAATCGCTTTAGCATGATCATCTCTCTCTGGTTCTCTCATCAACCCACCCCACTGCGACGACAGAGGACATAGTTGTCTCTATTCAGGCATCTCAGTTGACTGAAGACCAGCGCTTAGTGCTTTATGACCCAAATGTTCATGCCGTGCTGCGTTTTCTCTACAACAGTGTCTCTACAAGCACCTCCATGACCATGCCTATTTTCTCCTCTCTTGCCTCTGAGAAGATTTCAGAAATGGTGCCTGGTTCTAAGGCTGGTGACGGATAGAAGAACTCATCTGAAAGATCCTCAGACGTTCTTACAGACAAACACTGTCCTGATGGTCCTATCTCTGAAGTTGTCACTACAGATAAACCATATGACATCACATTAGGCTCTTCCTCCAAACTCCCAACTACCATGCCTGATTCCACCACCTCTGCTACCAAAGATGGTTCTACTTTACCAACCATACCATCCCCTACTCTGAAGCAGAAAGAAGCACCCTTCTTGCCTACTGTAGTTGCTGATGCCCGGTCTACAAATGTCTTTTTGCCAGCTACAACGGGTGTCGATGAAAGCCTCCCTACAGAAGTCAAAATTCTTCTAGTGAATCCTCCAGCTATTTCACCGGGCTACCTGAAGAAGACATCCATCTCCTCTCCGAAGTCCCACTCTCAACCTGTCACAAATTCAGAAAATTTGGATCTCCTGGCCGACTCTGCATTGAAGCCCCAGAGCCAAGAACCTGAGGAAAAAGTTGCTCGCCTCACATGTGCCAAGCGCAAGGCTGACATTGAATCTCAACATCTCAGGACCAAGCCCTCTAAGAAGTCAAAGGCTGAACCATCTCCAAATTCAATTCCTGCTCATGTCAAGGGAAAAGGGAAGGTTGATGATGCTACAGTCACTGAATCCAAGGTTCCGCACAAGAAGAAGAAGAAAGCTCCCCGCCTGAGGGTCACTCGTGCCGTACCAACAGACACCATTCACCTTGAGTACTACGACACCACAGTTCAGAAGAGGATGTTCTTCTACAGGCAGAGGAAGCTCACAAATGAGCGTGCCATTCGGCTCCAGAAATTCAAGGACACATCTGTTCCAGACACACTGAAGGATCTTGGACTACTCAAGGTTGCCACCTCTCTCACTCACCATCTGACTGCCGTCGTGTATGATTTCTACGACAACCTAATGCGTGGATGTAGTGAACCTTCCTCCAAGTGGTTCTCTCGTGTCTATGTGCGCGGATAGATGTATGCGTTCTCTCCCTTCATCATCAATGAGGCTATTGGCTAGGAAGTCCATGAGGATGTCATCACACTAGGCGACCCTTCCCTTCAAGATCCACAGCTCCTACTGCGTACCTTCTCCAAGAACGATAAGGCCAAGTGGCCAGCCAATGCAGTGAACTTCAGAGCCTCCAAACTGGAGGCTCTACACTACATCCTTTGGAAGTTGGTTCAAGGCAATATCCTTCCTTCCACGAACTCCAATACTGTCATGATGGATTGTGCTAAACTCCTCTTTGCCCTTATCTCGAAGATGCCTATAGATCTCGGCCAAATTATCTACGACGACATCATGAGGTTCAGTGAGTCCAATGTCACGTCCACCAATCTGTCATATCCATGCCTCATCACTACCATTCTGAGGTCACAGAATCCTAGCATCAAGAATGAGGAGGAGATGTCCATCAATGCTGAGCCCATTCTGATTAACAAGACCAGCTTCAAGGGAGAAAATTGTGATCATATCAAGCGTGCCACTACTATCACCATTGCTGGCGTGACACCAGCCATCTCTACTGAAGGCATCGAAGGTGGTTATCTGTTTCTCTCCATTCTGGATCGCATCATCAAAACCTTGGAACAGAACCTTGCCATTCATCTTACCTTGGCCAGTGAAGTTGAGCACGTGAAGAAGTGGGTCAAGAATGCTCAAGCCTCCGCTTAGGGTCGAACACCGGCCAAGATCCCGGAGATTGATGATTCTGATTCAGAACTCCAGCCCGTGAGAAGACCTCAGCAACTGTCTACCCAAATGACATTCCTGCTTCCTCCTCTGCTCATGTTGACCTTGCTACTGAAGCTGATGATGAAGCTACTACTGTTGCTATGGAGTACACTCAGAAAGACGACAACAAAGGCGACAAGGAGAATGCCGACAAAGATGCCCAAAATGACGACGGCAATGAGGACAAGGAGGATGAGGAGAGCAGCTTTGACAAAGAATCCTTCGAGGATGATGATGATTATACCTCATCTGAAGAAGAAGCACCTCCCACCGAAAAGAAGAAGACTACTGATGAAGCCGATGACGATGACTACAGTGTTGGGTCATCCTCCTCCCGCTCATCCTAAGCTAGTTTGAGTCGGTTCCCCTTCCGCAATTCCTGGCCCAATGGGGAGAAATCACAGTCGTGCAAGCATTTTTAGCCTTTTTATTTTATTCAGTTTCAAACTCATGCATCACTAGAACTTTTTTTGTTTGTATGTTTTTAACTGCTTGCTTGTTTTTGTTTGAATGAATGTTTGTTTTCTGCACGATTGTGGTTGAAATGTTTTCAGGATATCTTCACGTTCACTAACATCTTGCAGGTTCCCAAGTATTCAATTTTGATGTTGCCTCCACTGCCATGACAACAGCTATCATCTACAAGTACTCAAAGTCTAATGTTGCCTCCGCTGCCATGACAACAAATGTCATCCTGTTTGTTGCTCTGCCTGTTCTTTGTCTGAAGATCTCTATGACTTTCTGAAATCAGTTGTGCCATAAATTGCCAAAGAAGGAGTTTGTTGAATCATGAATTTCTCTTATTGAGTATTTATTAATTCATGATTTCGATTTGTCTAGTTATGGTAAGTATTGACATCGTTGATGTCGTGACAGCTGTTGAAGTATTTCAGGAAAGTATCCAAGTCGCATCCTCAATCAATGAGTGATTGACTCGATATCTCCCTGCAGTAATTTTTGAATATCACGCTGAAGTTAATGAAGAATATTGCGTGATGTTTCCAATCAGTGGAGATATATCGGGAGCTGATTTATGGAATGGATTTTGTGTGCAGCTCCTATATGACCCGGCTAATGAGGTCCCATTTCGTTAGCACTTACAGAGAAAATCTCTAGAATCTTCGGGAGAAGTCAATCAGCATTTTCACGAGTGAAGTGAAGAAGGACGGGACGTTCGTTGCTGATTGTTGCAAGGGGATCTTGCAAGTTCATCAAGAGTTTACTTCGGATGTCAAAGCTGTTGTCGTGACAACAAGGGGGAGTTTCCTGTTTTCGCTTTGAATCCTGTTTGTATTACTGATTGTGATCTTCATCTGTAATCTCTTGGTTGATTAATATGGGTGAGTGCCCCGCAGAAGTAGTGACACGAAGTCCGAACTGCGTTACCAAAAATTATTGGTGTTCCTTTACTTTTCCGCACTCGCTATATTCCTATCGTTCACGTTCATAACGTCATATTACATGTGCAACACGAAAATACATCTTTACACCAGAAAATTATACCTTGTAAGTGCATAATAAAACAATTAATACAAACCTAGTTCAATATGCTTATCAACATTTTATTATAACAAGAAAAAATTATTCCACGAAACACCAATAATTAATTTGTTTTCTTAAGTCTATTAAGGAAAATTAATTGTCGCCTCCACATCTTCACACCTAAGACTTCGACATTTCTTTGAAGTTGAGGGAATGCATAAACCATCATGATGAGGAGTTTGACTCGAGGCACAAAGTTCATGCACTTTACATGCAAATTGTGGAAAATTATTCGTTTTATAATAGAAGAAGATAAAGGAGAGTCAAATTATCAAACTTATATAATTTTCTAATTTCTCAACTCCATATTCAATCATTTTTTTCCTTTTCATATTTCTACGTGCTAAATAAAATTCGATAGCACAGTCAACATAAACAAAATAATAAGATACCAAATTAAGATTTTTGATTTTTTTTATACGTTCAAACATATAAATTAATTTATTATGTTTATATACTATCTAACTCGAAATAAACTAACGTAGAAGTCGTGAGGTTTTACTAGACCGTCAAACTCAATGACTGTCTTAATCAGTAAAAGTTCTCAGAGATTTTTGTATGATTTAAACTCAACGTTCGTAGAAATCTAAGAAATTATAAATTATAAAAATTCATATGCTTAATTTACTAGTCATCTAGTTGTCAATTAGAAAAGAAAAGAAGCACTTATTTCCACAAGGAAATGGTAAGATATTATTCATGTTGGAGTTCAGTTATCTTCGATAGCGTGTTTACAAATGTATATAAAGAAAAAAGTCTTGACACGTAATATTTGTTAATGTAATTCACGATATTTGTAATTATATTTTTAATATTGAATCTTTACTCAGATAATTTATTTTATTATAAAAATTATACCAGTAAGTTAAAAACAAAAACAAAACTGATAAAGCATATGAAAAGTGCAAAGTAAATTGTGTGCATCGGCCCCTATAAATAAAATCCATACATGCCAACACACTTGTTCATGACTTGAATACCATATATATCCCCTCTATTTATAATATAAGAGATAATAACACAAATTTACCCAAATTTAGGTGAAATCAGCGGTAGTGTTTAATTTTAAACACGAAAATATTCAAATCAACACATGTAGTTTTTTATTTTTCTATTCTATTATTTTATTTTTCTATTCTATTATTCATAGGCGGACCTGCCTCCTTTTTAGGTGGCTAGTGTCACCCAAACATAAAACAATTTCTATTAGTATTTTAATTTTTTATACATTGTTAATTTTTTATCCGATTGCGTACGAGCGTCTCATCTCATCAAAGGGGGAAAGCTTAGTAGAATTCAAGGTCCGTTCAATGCGGATATCGGGAGGCTATCCAGTGAGATAGGGTCGAGCATAGGGTATCATTGGATCCAGAGAGAGTGTAATGAAGTGGCAAATCTATATATATATAAAAGGAGGAACTCACATGTGACATGGCACTATAAAATTCAAGTATTGAGAATTCCAATTTTTTCATGGCTCACAAGTGATATGGCACAATGAGAATGAAGAATAGAGAATTCTATTTTTTCTAGAATTTAGAATTTTCTTTAATAGAAAGACATGCATTAATCTGCATTAATCTAATGCAATTGATGCCACTTAATTATGTTCACAATTTTGTTCACAATTTTGTTCACAACTATTGCATGTGAGAATTCCAATGGTTTTATTACTCACTCCACGGTTACTTCATATTGTGTTTATTCCAATTCATATAGTTATTCATATTGGCTTTTGGTCTTGCAATCTAAATGCATGATATGTATTTATAGTCATTAAAACAATGTCTTTTATATCTATTTTCTAGCCTATAAATAGAGATTTTGAAGCAAAAATAAAATCACAAGTAAGATCTATCTCTTTGTAGCTATCATGTATATTTCAACTATGAAAATTGGTTTAAAACTATTCGTAGAAATATATTAACTATATTTTGATTTGTTTTGATTTCATTGGCTTTTTTAGGTTTCAGTTTGAGTTGGCCTTTCTCTAAAGAATTTTCTGCATGATTAAGACAAGGTAAACCCTTTTTATTTCTATATCGTCTAATCTTCTTTAATCTATCTTATTATATTAAATTTCAAAAACCTAAGAAATCGATGCTTTCATGATTTTTTCTATGTATTCATTCAAAAGAAAAAATCTATAACCCATATGAATAGCAAAGATGCCATTTGATTAGATATGGCATTTCTAAAAAATTGTGAATAATTCTCATTTTTAATTTTGTACATCACTTGAGGATTTGTGGGTTTTCAACACAGTTTTATAAACACTGTTTAAAAAAGCACGGTTTTACATAGAAACACAGTTTAAAAAAAAAAAACAGTTTTATAAACATATTCTCACTAACTTTCATGGTATTTATGATTAATCAAGTCACCCTTTAGAGAGAAAAAAATAGTAGAGTTATATATGCTATACATATTTGTACAGCAAACAAAATTATCATAGATTAAATTTGTAAACGATCTAAACTCTTATATTTTTATGAAATAAATTTGTAAGTTATATTAAATAAATTTACACATCAAATATCTAACTTACATTTTTCAAATACTAATAAGTAAAAACATGATATTGTCATATTGATGTATTCCTATAAAAAAATATATAATTAATAAATTGATTTTGTATGGACTATTCTATTCTCACATTATTAACATTAACACGTAGATACTGCTTGATCTTTAAAATTATTTGTTAAAATAATTCTGGCAAGAAAATGTTTTCACTATATGTAGTTTTCTTTGTAATTTGTATTCTGAATTTTATTCCCCGATGTATATATTGAGACAAAAATAATAAGTTTAGCATGACTGTTTAATTACTACACCAGGGTAGCAACAGAGATGGGGGCTGTAGTTGGAGAGCTTCCGAAAAACTCGACGAGGATGGGGAAGAGCCAAGGATGCTCAGGAGATGTGGGTTTATTTGATTAAATATTATTTTACTTATAACATATTATAGGTAACTATAACATCAAGATTTTTACATAAATCTCACTGTACCTGCTCGCACTCAAAATATCGTTTGGTTGGTCTCTAAACATATAATTAATATATATTAAGTGATGAGAATCAATTGATGAAAAAACGTTTAAGCAATAGAAAGTGATTAAGGTGCAGTTAATTATAGAGAAAGCTATTGTCATCAATGAAAAATATATTTTATTAAAAAGTTCAAAAAACTAATAAAAAAGAGAATGTGAATCATTTGATTTTACTTGATTATATCACTTTAAATCTCTTAGAAAAAAATGCAAATACTTAATTAATATTACTTTGCCCCATTATCTTAGAGTTTCTCCTTTTATAATATTACTTGATCGTATTTTAATACCAAAGAATAATTTTTTAATTAATTAAATAATTTTAATTGTGATAAAGAAAATAATTCAAAAAGGCGTTGAATGAATTATCATCGTAGTATAAATTTTCAAGCCGATTTTTTCTCCCTCAGTGGTCACTCTTTCTTTAATCATTAATCAATAATTTTGTGGGTTCAAAAAAATTATTACTTACCATATTAGTGAGAGAGAAAAAAACTATTACGATGGAGGAAGGTTTAAAAAAAATACTAAAGAGAATTCGAAGAACACAAAAACGGCCAACATATTATATATATATATATATATATATATATATATATATATTTGTAGCCAAAAGCAAAGAAAATTTTCCTATGGAGTATTTTCATAAATGACTTTCTTCACGTGTCTTTGTCCAACGTCATACTATATATATATATATATATAATATAATATAATATAATATGTAGTCGAATTCGTCTTATAAAGCATTTTATAATGGTTTTATCTTTCATCTATTGCCAACAACAAATAACATTTTAAATAAAAATTTGCACCACCGCGCAACGCGCGGGCCATCCACTAGTAGAATAGTAAAGACCCGTCTTTCGGAGTTAATCCTCGACATATGGTCGAGCGAATGTTCCAGATGGATTGTAAACGACATTCAAAGATATATTTCCCATGTTTCAACTTAGTGAAAGATTATGTTTTTGAAAAAAAAAATATGGGTTGAAATTTATGTGGTGAGCCCATATTCTTTTTCTAATTAGTTTTGATTCTATATGAATATATCATCGCTATAATACTGTTTATTATAACTAATTGAATCAGCAATGTATTATTGTGAGCTTAAGCTTGCCTTAGTCCGTCACACAGAGGAAGTCAACCCGGGTACCGACCAGAACCAAGGACGGACAAGAGTTCAGCCCAGCTCGGGTGAACACGAGCAGGAAGTCTGGATAGAAGGCAAGCCCAGCCCGGGGCTTACGAGCAGGCCAGCTCAGGGACAGAGAAGTTGTCCGGGCAGGAAAGGGAAAGTCAGCAACTACCCAGTGAGGAAAGCGCGTAGCTTGAGGAGCAAGTAAAGATCAAGTCAAAAATTTGATAAGATTATTTAGGGTAGTTTCCTGATTTTGTGCGATTTGGTTAGCTATGGTTTCGCCTATGTGAGGCTATAAATATACGTAGCATGTACACTTTGTAGTTTGCCTTCGATTATCAATAGAGAATTTCTTCTCCCAGATTTGTGTTTTTCAATTTTCTATTCGATTGCTTTGGTGTTATTCGTGTTCTTTGCAGATCCGTGAATTGGGATCCAACAAGTGGTATTAGAGCTTCAATCGAAGAACATGTCTTCATCAGAGTCACCGATCGATGGAGCTCTGGTCGCACAGAAACCAGAGACCAGAGAAGGCACAGTTACACTCCATTACCCCATGCTCACGAAGAGCAATTATTCCATGTGGGCGTTGAAGATGAGGGTGAATCTGCAGGCGCAAGGAGTGTGGGAAGCCGTAGAGAACGGCAGTGTCGAAGGGCGCAAGGAAAGAATGGCTCTAGCCGCTATCTACCAAGCAATTATGGAAGAAGTTCTTCTCATGCTCGCCGAGAAGGATTCTGCTAAGGAAGCATGGAAAACACTTCAGACCATGCATATGGGCGCAGATCGCTTCAAGGAGGCAAAGGTCCAAACCTTGAAGAGTGAGTTCAAGGTTATGAGGATGAGGGAGAGCGAGTCGATTGATGACTTCGCTATGCGGCTCACGTCCATTGTGACTGGCATACGCTCGCTAGGAGACAAGGTGAAGGAGACCACCGTCGTCAAGAAATTTCTCCGAGCAGTGCCTCACAGGTACATGCAGATCGTGACATCGATCGACCAGTTCGGCGATCTCAAGACCATGACAGTCGAGGACGTTGTTGGTCGCCTCAAAGCCTACGAGGAGAGACTTCGGGGTTACGGTGACAGAGAAGAGGAGAAGAACCTCCTGCTCACGCATGAAGAGTGGACGGCCAGACAGTAGAAAACCGGGGGAGCTGAGTTCTCTTCAAAATCCTCAGGTCGGAGCAGCTTTGGTGGAGAAGTCTGAGGACGCGGACAGGGTCGTGGATGAAGTCGAGGTCGGGACATGCAAGGTCACGGCAGTGGATCTACCCGTCAGGAAGGCACGACCGGGAGAGACAAGAGCACAGTGAAGTGCTACAGTTGTCAGAAGCTTGGGCACTTTGTATCTGAGTGCCGGAGCAGGAACCAGGGCGAAGAGGCGAATCTAGGGAGATTCCCAGTCGACCAGCTGGCATTGTTGTTTGCCGAGCAGGAAACGCACCTGGACGAACAGAATGGCGAGTGTGACGCCAAGGCCCGGGCAGAAGTGATCAGTGTGCCGATCAGCCCAGAGGCCGAGCAGACCTGTCCGGAGGAAACCAGCGAGAAGGTTTTCCTCATCGAGGATAAGGTTATTGCAAACCTCCTCGTAGACGGAGAAAATAAAGTCAGTACCGACGTGTGGTACTTAGACAACGGAGCTAGCAACCACATGACTGGGGACCGGGCTAAGTTTGAAGAGCTCGATGAGAAGATCACGGGCAACGTGAAATTCGGCGACGGATCAGTCGTAGAGTTCAGAGGCAGAGGGTCGATACTGTTCGAGTGCAAGAATGGCGACCAGCGTCTGATGACCTAGGTGTATCTCATCCCGAAGTTGAAGAGCAACATCATCAGTCTAGGGCAGATGACTGAGATAGGGAACACGGTGTTGGTGCAAGGGACCTACCTGAAGATGTGGACCAAGGAAGGAGATTTGTTGATGAAGGTAGACCGTACACCCAACAGGCTCTACAAGATTCTCCTGAAGACGTGCCAGCCCGTCTGTCTCATGGCATCGATAGCAGACCCGGCTTGCCTATGGCACGCACGGCTCGGACACGTGAATTTTCACGCGCTCAAGATGATAGGCGAGAAGAGGATGGCCTTCGGGGTTCCCAAGATAGAATACCCCAACCAGCTATGTGAGTGCTGCATGATCGCAAAGCAGGCGAGGATACCGTTTCCGATCAAGGCCAAATTCCGAGCAAAGAGACCCTTACAGTTGGTGCATGCAGACCTCTGTGGTCCAATCACCCCAGCAAATTTGGCAGGTAACAAGTACTTCCTTTTACTTGTTGATGATTACAGTCGGTAGATGTGGGTTTATATGCTTAAGGAGAAGAGCGGAGCCTTTGAGGTCTTCAAGAAGTTCAAGAAGATCGTGGAGAATGGATCGGTGCACAGGTTAAATGTCTTCCATACAGACCGAGGAGGAGAATTCACTTCCCAGCAGTTCGAAGAATTCTGCGACCAGGAAGGAGTTCAGCGTCACCTGTCCGCACCCCACACGCCCCAGCAGAATGGTATGGTGGAAAGACGAAACAGAACTGTGATGAACACAGCGAGGAGCTTGCTCAAGAGCATGCAAGTTCCAGCCCAGTTTTGGGCAGAAGCAGTAAGACATGCGGTCTACCTGCTTAATCGTTTGCCGACCAAAGCGCTAGGAGAGCGTACTCCTTACCAGACGTGGAATGGGAAGAAACCCCACTTAGAACACTTGAGAGTGTTCGGATGCACCGCACACGTGAAGATTACGGGGCCACATCTCAAGAAGCTGGATGACCGGAGTCAGAAGATGGGGTACCTTGGCATTGAAGAAGGAAGCAAGGCACACAGACTCTACGATCCACGACGCGGCAGACTCCAAGTGAGCAGAGATGTTGTGTTCGAAGAAGAGATGAAGTAGGATTGGCGCGACGAGAAAGGAGAACCCGAACAGAACTCAGTGGAGTTCACAGTTGAAGATGGAGAGGGCGTTGCCGAGCAGGATCAGCCCGGAACACCCAGCTCGGGAACAGCTTTGCCAAAAACGAGAGAATCCAGCCCGGGAGAGAGCACCCCGAAAACACCCAGGACACCAAGTCCGAGCAGGACCAGCCCATCCAGCTCGGGAGATTCCTCCATAAAAGACGGCCCAAGAGGATTCCGATCTCTTTCAGACGTCTACGATCAAGCTCAAGAAGTGGAGATGAGCCTGGAGGAACTTTCTTTGTTGTGTGCAGAAGAGCCAGCCAGCTACCAGGAGGCACCAGCCGAGCAGGAGTGGCAGGAAGCAACGAAGAAGGAGATGGAGTCCATCGAGAAGAACATGACATGGGAGCTTACCGACTTGCCCAAAAGTCTTAATCCCATCGGCCTGAAGTGGGTGTATAAGCTGAAGAAGGACACTGAGGGGAATGTTTTTAAGCACAAGGCAAGGCTGGTAGCCAAAGGTTACGTGTAGAAGAAAGGCATAGACTTTGAGGAAGTCTTTGCTCCAGTAGCCAGACTGGACATGATTAGACTCATCCTAGCCCTAGTAGCTCATCGAGGTTGGGAAATTCACCATCTGGATGTCAAATCGGCATTCCTAAACGGTGACCTCGAGGAAGAAGTGTACGTCAAGCAACCAGAGGGGTTCGGCATCACGGGCAAGGAGCAGAAGGTGTACAAGTTATCCAAGGCCCTGTACGGGTTGAGACAAGCACCAAGAGCGTGGAATATCCGCCTTGACAAGAGCTTGAAGAACCTTTGATTCACAAAATGCCTGAGCGAGCAGACAGTATACACCAGGAGTACCGGGCAGGAAATTTTGATCGTGGGAGTATATGTGGACGACCTGATCGTCACTGGATCCAGCGCAGGAGGCATAGATGGATTCAAGAAGCAGATGATGGACGAATTCGAGATGAGTGACCTCGGATTACTTTTGTACTATCTCGGTCTCGAGGTGGAACAGAACAAGGACTGCATTACGCTGAAGCAGTAGGCCTACGCGAAGAAGATCCTCAAGCAGTTCGAGATGACGGATTGAAACCCGAGCAAGTATCCAATGGAGGCGAAGCTGCAGCTCGGGAAGGATGCTGAAGGGAAAAGAGTGGATCCCACGGAGTACAGACGCTTGATCGGGTGCCTGAGGTACCTCACCCACACCCGACCAGACATTTCACACGCAGTCGGGATAGTCAGTCGATACATGGAGAAGCCCACAAGTGCACACCAGCAGGCGGTGAAGCACATCTTGCGATACGTGAAGGGCACGACAGACTACGGGATCCAGTACAACAGAGGAAGTAGAGCAGAAGTACTAGTCGGCTTTACAGACAGTGATCTGGCCGGTGATATCGATGACATGAAGAGTACCGGAGGGATGGCGTTCTACCTCAACGAAAACCTGATCACCTGGCAATCTCAAAAGCAGTAGACAGTAGCTCTATCCTTATGTGAAGCAGAGTTCATGGCGGCAACCGCAGCAGAATGTCAAGCTATGTGGTTGAAGGGGCTACTTAGTGAAGTGACCGGATCCGAGCAGAGACCAGCTACTCTCTACGTGGACAACAAGTTTGCAATTGCGTTAACGAAAAATCCAGTATTCCATGGACGGAGCAAACACATTGACACGAAATTTCACTACATTTGTGAGTGTGTGGAGAAGCGAGAGATCATCGTGGAGTTTGTCAACACGAGGGAGCAACGGGCAGACATTCTTACCAAGGCTCTGGGGAGAGTCAAGTTCGCAGAGATGAGAGAGTTGCTCGGAGTAAAGAAAGTAGAAGCGAGTCAAGCTTACGGGGGAGAATGTGAGCTTAAGCTTGCCTTAGTCCGTCACACAGAGGAAGTCAGCCCGGGTACCAACCAGAACCAAGGACGGACAAGAGTTCAGCCCAGCTCGGGTGAACACGAGCAGGAAGTCCGGATAGAAGGCAAGCCCAGCCCGGGGCATACGAGCAGGCCAGCTCGGGGACAGAGAAGTTGTTCGGGTAGGAAAGGGAAAGTCAGCAACTACCCAGCGAGGAAAGCGCGTAGCTTGAGGAGCAAGTAAAGATCAAGTCAAAGATTTGATAAGCTTATTTAGGGTAGTTTCCTGATTTTGTGCGATTTGGTTAGCTAGGGTTTCGCCTATGTGAGGCTATAAATATACCTAGCATGTACACTTTGTAAAGTGCTGAGTCCATTAGAGTTTTGAGTTTATCTTCTTGTAGTTTGCCTTCGATTATCAATAGAGAATTTCTTCTCCCAGATTTGTGTTCTTCAATTTTCTATTCGGTTGCTTCGGTGTTATTCGTGTTCTTTCCAGATCCGTGAATTGGGATCCAACATTTATAGACTCAATCTTTCACAAATAAAGGTGTTCATACGAAAGTTTCTAATCCTCGTTTGATTGGGGAAGATTATATATAATTATATATTTTTCGAGACAATATTAATTTTTTTTTCGTTCGTCACTCCAAGATATATATTCGAATGCGCTCATGTTGTTACTCTCATTAATTAATTTTCAAAATGTATAATAAAAGATAATGAATGAAAATCGGATAAAACGTCGCAATGAAACGAACAAAAAATATATAATAAAATCGGAAAACACTAAACTCTAGACTTTCTTACATTATTTATTTGCAAATAAAATTTGAACACATGGCTATTAATTTGCTCTAAACTTATACACTTCTGCCGTTATTTTCTGTTTATATAAATGCGTATTTTGTCGCCTCTAATAAAACACAATCAAGAGAAGCATGGCATAATTAGATACCGTTCCTTAGTCTCTTTCAGCGAGTAAATACCATTTAATTTGGAAGAACCTAGTCATCGTTTTAGTCTTTGGCATTGAATATCTGTACCAATAAAATTCCGCCAAAGTCACTCGAGACATTTACAACTTTGAGGAATAAACTCAATTCCAAATGCATAGAAGTTTCGAGATGACCCAAGATACTAAATATGAAAAGGAAGGACTAGCAAACAAAACCTTCTATTCTAAATAAAATATTAAAAGAATACAATATTAATTAATGGTTTCCACGAGCATTCTAGGTTTTTCAGCCATGATGAGATGAGTTGCTCATTTTAACTTCATATTTAAATGTTTAACCTTAGAGTTAATATTGAAAAAAAAAATGCCAACGATGCATAGTATTTGTCTTATATGTTTTTCGCTACACCAATATAAAGCGAAATGCTAAAAAAAAGTTAAAAATTAATCAACAACCCGTATATAAATTAAAAATAGAAGGAGATCAAAAAAGTAATATAATTACCAAAAAGGGGACCCTATAATTAATACAATATTAAGTGGGGTTCATTGTTAATAATACATTTACAATATTATTTCAATTATATTTATAATGAATATGAGAGGCGCATGACTTTCACCAAACGAATTCTATCATAATTTTAAATTCTCATTTCACAATAGTCCTCCCGCAAACGCGTTAATATAATTAAGTTTAGTCAATTTTAAAATTATGTTTCAATAATAAAAAAGAGTTAAAAACGGCAAATATACTCAAATTTAAGTAAAATTTGTTGTTCATGTACTTCAAACGTACTCAAGTCGTGCAAATTAGCATATGTATTTTCCGACTACATTTTGTCATTCCAGTGAGTTTATAATAACATGTTGTTATATCAACACGTTTTTTCATTATAAAAGATGTGTAATAAAATATGGCAAATGAGAATGCGACAACTCGTCTCTATAACAATGGATATTCAAAATACATGCTTTATAATTTATCACGACATAGGTATGTACTTCGACTTTTGTAAATAAAACATGAGACATGACTGTTTATTTCACTCAAGATAAGTATGGGTATATTTGCCGCTATTATCTCCTAAAAGAATGTAAAGCGAGTGCTCTTCGGCCACGTAATAATTAAACTCTATATATAGCTCACTTCGGTTCCTTTAGTTCTCATAAAACACACAAACATTCTCTCTCCAACAAACCCTTTTTCCTCAACATTCTCAGCTAGAGTTCTCCACCAAATCAATTCACATTACAATGGCTTTCTCAGCTAAAGTTCCCATTGTTCTCTTCCTTTCTTCTCTCTTCATCCATGCGGCTTTAGGTATACAAGCTCTACATATATATTATATACACAGTATTACATGCATAATCTTTTCATAGGGTTTGATTGTTTGGTCTTGTGCAGCTGAGATTGTGTGCGAGGAACTGCCTCTAGACGTCTGTGCATTCGCGATAGCGTCGTCGGGGAAGAGGTGTTTGTTGGAGACAACGGCCGGGGCGGCACGCCAGTGTCGTACCTCAGAAGTAGTGGTTGAGAGGATGGCGGAGTACATCGAGACCGACAGATGCGTGGCATCTTGCGGTGTTGACCGCAGCGCTGTCGGGATCTCCTCAGACTCCCTCCTCGAGCCTTACTTCATGGCCAACCTTTGCTCGCAGGCTTGCTACCAGAACTGCCCGAACATCGTCGACCTTTACTTCAACTTGGCTGCCGGAGAGGGTGAGTTATATTGTCATTTCATGATTTTCTGATAATTATATATATATATATATATATTATCAATGAACCCTAGAGAAAGAATCACGTCTTCTTCTAGATTTTAAAAATTATATCAAAGATATACATGTATATTAAATGTAGTCACTAATCAAGTATATAAAATATGGTTTCTCGTAAGGTTAATATTAGAACAAGTGGGATAAGTATTAGATGTACAATTAAATATAGTTTTTACAAGCCTCATTGGTAAGTTCTTGCACATTATTTGAGTCATACCACAAAATACATATATCATATCGATTAATCGTTGCAAAGTCAATGGCTTCATTTTTTTGCCTAAATAAAATGGGAAAGCTCCAATTTTCCGTACATGGGGAATTTCATACGATTTTTTAAGTTCGACTTTTCTAATCACTTCGTTCATTCCTCATCTATATAAGAGCTTTTCTAATAAATGGTTCACATTTCACTCTCTATCTCTATGCCAACAAAAATATTTTAGTATGATACCTAATGTGCACTAGATTTGCTTGTAATGCAATCAACGTTCGCATCATTACACACAAACACACACACACATATAATATATATATATATATGTATGTATGTATGATAAAAAATTACACCATTTATATCTGAATCTTTAGATTAACATACCATGTTATATATCAAAAACTTACTTTATTTACCATAAGTGAGAGTAAAATAACTGATTTGAGTACATGTTTCAGGCGTGTTCTTGCCTGACCTGTGCCAGAAGACGCGTTCTAACCCTCACCGTGCTATGGTTGAGCTCATGAGTGCTGGCATGGCCGCAGCTCCAGTAGCGAGCATGGCCGGGAACCTTATGGGGCTCGTGGCAGCTCCGGCTCCGGCTCCGGAGGCCATGTGATTGAGAGGAACATGATAAGACTCTATATCATTGTTATATCCATGGGGTGGGTATTCTTTTAGCATATTGTATGGAGAGATATATATATAAGGAGCTTTCGAGGGTGTGTTTGAAAAGTACTTGTAGTATTATATTTTTCGATACGAACATGTTCTGTTCGCTGTTCGAAACGGTTATTCCTCTATTTATTGTTTTTCTTGTACCAATAATTGACATGAGATCATCATATTATTATATTGAATACATAGTTTTCGGAGTTCCTTTTGCTTTCATCTTATAAAAAATATATAATTTGTTCTAATGCATCTTATTATTATTGGTTTTACAGCGCTAAGTTATATATAGATATACATATATATATATATACTCATATAATATTTAGAGTTATGTTTGCTATAGAGAAAACGAAGGAATTTCATTGAGAAATTATTTAGCTTTGAATCCGACTCTACTTATGTAGTTCAACTTCTTCGGAAGTATTCTCATTTGGTCTCTTAGAGGTTGCGGGATCAGTGGTTGAAATCCCTCTCTTATCTTGGGCTTAGCAATTTTAGAGTCACATATATTTACAGTGAGGGCAATCGAGTCGCTGACGCCTTTCTAGATTCGGTGCTTGTTGGTTGCTATACGTGCAAAATTGTAACGCAAGTGTACGTGCCGACAAGTAATACAGTGTGCAAAGCACAAAGATCGATCCCACAGATACTAAGTCAATTTCCGTATTTCATACGAGTTATAAAAAGATAGATATCATGAGAGAATTCTTAGAAATCAATATTCATTCAAATTGTAAACTAAAAAGGTATTCAAAGTGCTAATTAAGGGTATTCGGAGCAGGGGCAACAAGTAATTTGACAATCGATAAGAGAAATCGGTTGGGCTCGTGAATCACTTTGGGTTTGGATTAACCAGCGAATGCAACAGAAATGCTATAGCATTTCCCCAACAATCTGAAAACGACAATTACGTAGGTTCTTCCGAACTTCCGTTTTGAAAACCAATTGCAAGCTAATCCTTCATATTCCTATGATAAGACTACTTACGGGCTTAAATTAAGCCCAATTTCATGATCTACAAGCAGAGTCATATATTCCTATAGCCCTCTCAATTCTCTGTAAATCCAAAGAATTAACATGTATCAGGATTGTATTTCCAATCCAGTTCATACTTTCCAGCAGAGATTAGATCTAAAACTCTATTAAGTTGAGACAAGAAATAGAGCTATAACAATTAACATTCAACCATGAACAAGAAAAATACTAAATTCCATAGCAATCACTAATATACCAAATCCTTAGTTCATCATTTACCTAACCTTAAGAAATTAGCTCATACTTGAGAAACAAAAACAAGCTAAGATAACATAATTTGGTTCAAGATACAATTCATCCAAGAAATTCAAAGAACAAATCTCAAAGGGAATAAGAGTTTAGAAGAACTCTAGATTGTAGCAAGCTCCCTTGATGATGAGTTCCCTTGAATTCCTCATCAATAGTCTTCTCTTGTTTTCCCCTTCTTGATTCTCAAGCTTGGTGGCTGCTTTCCAATGTTGAAGATGAGTTATGATTCTTGCCCTAATTAGGGCAATCTTTCCTATTTGGGTGTTATTTTGGCTCTCTTGGTATATGGGCATACTAAGCCCAATAATAACACACCAAATCAGGTCTTCAATGATGCTCTTATGGTCCCCACATGCTTCACTTAATGCCCTTTCCATGTTTTCACTCGAATCCTAGTCAGCCCACGAAACCTACAGGAATGCGCAACATTTCCATAGCAATTCTGCAATGTGAAAGAACAACACAAAAATCACACATAAACTTGGTTTTTCGTGAATGTTTATCAATTAATGCACTTGTATTTAATGTTACTCTATATTGTTCAATCACCCAAGGATTCTCATGATATTGGAAAATAAACATCAATTTCACATCGATCTTTCATTCGGAGCTTATGAATTTATCTATAAAAATCCTATAATAACTCTATTTTCGTAGAGTTATCAACGCTCGAACTTGGATCGTCATTGGTGGCCTTCAGACCCGGAGTTCATTTCGTCTTTCGTTAGTGATGATATTTGTATGAAAGAGAACTTTAGATTTTGCTATAGTTTTATTCACGTTTTGGATGTGATTTGTTAGAGAGAGATATTAAGTTCATTCTTTTCTCTTTTTGTTTCTTTGTTAACTGTGATATTTTTAACTTAGTTTATTCAGAGTTCTATTTCTTACTTTGTGTTTTTGGGTCCCAACCTAGTTGTAATTTAAAATCACATTGCTAAATGTCGGGTCTCCATCTTTACTTAGAAAAATGTATATTTGTTTTCGTAGATATGCATCTATTATCAATGCTAAATAAATGTATTATTTGGTTAGAGTAGTATAATAGTTGGCTGAATAAAAGCAACACCTATTATGAAACGATGGAATTGTTGGCAAAACGATATAAAATACCAATCTATTGAAGTTTTGACTTTTTTAATATATGGGTCAATAAATAGTGGCAAAAGGTCAATAATTTTTTCTTCACTGTTAAACTTTTCAATATCACTTTTTTTTTTCTTCTCACAAAACTTTAGGTCTTCCTTCTTAAGTGATTTAACAGATTTTTGGATGTATCGTTAACAAACTTCTCTCTTTTAGAAGCGACGCGTGTCCACGACTAAACGGCATATCCATCTTCGAGCGTAAAACAAAAAGTTTATATCACCACAAAATGAAATTATTAATACATAAACATGTTTACATAATATCTCCAAACGACATAACGTCCAATTAAATGCTACATATCATTGCCATGTCCTTCGAGTGTCGTGTGACATGCCTCCATTCATGGACGCTCGCTACTAGACAATGTGAGTTTAAGCCTGACTTGGCTCAACCCCTAGCAGAAATCTCGCGGGCAGAAATGCCCCCGAGCAGAAACCTCTGTATCAAGAATTCCCCCAATAGAAAGCTCCCCACCAGAGATGGGTCCGACCAGAGATGCTCCATAGCAGCAAGGGACCCGACCAAGAATGCCGTACCAGAGATGCCCCTAGTAGAGATGAGGGGGAGCAGAAAAGGACCCTAGAAGGAGTCAACAGAAGTTATTCCAGGAAGGTGCCAAACTTGAGGAGCAAGTTTGGAGATACGATTTGGCTTCCTGATTTGATTTGATTTGGTTTCCCAGTCTGTTAGGAAACGTGTCAATGTAGAAGATTTGACTGAGTTTATTTTAGGAAGTTAGTTACGGTTACGTTTTCTGGTCCCTTATAAATACTACTATTGGTGTTTACTTTTTGTTACTCCATTATTGTAATTTTTACCTTCGATCAAAGAGAATTCTTTTTCCCAACTCTGTGTTTTTCTTTGTTGTTCTTCGATTCTTTTGGCAGATTTATTTCATTGGAACCAACATACAATTACCAGAACAGGCACTCAACCGCAACCAAGGATGAAGGAAAGGATCAAAAGGTTGAAAATAAAAAATAAACAAATTACAGACAGCAAAGCAATATGTTTCCAATAAATGAAGAAGTATACCATGTTGGATCCCAATTCACGGATCTGCAAAGAACACGAATAACACCAAAAGAAATCGAACAGAAAAATAAGGACACAAGCTTTTGGGAGAAGAAATTCTCTGATTAATAATCGAAGGCAATATACAAGGAGATAAACTCGAAATTCTAATGGACTCAACACTTACAAAGTGTACAATGCTAGGTTTATATATAGCCTCACATAGGCGAAACCCTAGCTAACCAAATCGCACAAAATCAGGAAACTACCCTAAATAATCCTATCAAATCTTGGACTTGATCTTTGCTTGCTCCTCAAGCTACGCGCTTTCCTTGCTGGGTAGTTGCTGACTTTCCGTTTCCTGCCCGGACAACTTCTCTGTCCCCGAGCTGGCCTGCTCGTCTGCCTCTGGCTGGGCTTGCCTCCTATCCGGACGTTTTGCTCGTGTTCACCCGAGCTGGGCTGAACAGCTGTCCGTCTTCTGTTCTGGTCGGTACCCGGGCTGACTCCTCGCAAGTATTTCTGCCCGTCCTGGGTTCTGGTCGTCACCCGGACTAAGTCAAGCTTAAGCTCACATTCTCCCCCGTAAGCTTGACTTGCTACACTCTTTACTCCGAGCAACTCGCTCATCTCCGCGAACTTCACTCTCGCCAAAGCCTTGGTGAGGATGTCTGCTCGCTGCTCCCTTGTGCTGATGAACTCTACGATGATTTGTCGCTTCTCCACACACTCACGAATATAATGGTACTTCGTGTCAATGTGTTTGCTTCGTCCGTGAAACACTGGATTCTTCATCAACGCGATTGCAGACTTGTTGTCCACGTAGAGAGTTGGTATTTTCTGCTCGGAACCCGTCATCTCACTGAGTAGCCCTTTCAACCACATAGCCTGACATGCTGCTGCGGTTGCCGCCATGAACTCCGCTTCACACGAGGATAAAGCTAATGTCTGCTGCTTCTGGGACTGCCACGTGATTAGATTCCCGTTGAGATAAAATGCCATCCCTCCGGTACTCTTTCTATCGTCAATGTCAGCAGCCAAATCACTATCCGTAAAGCCGACTAGTACTTCTGCTCCACTTCCTCGGTTGTACTGGATCCCGTAGTCCGTCGTGCCCTTCACGTAACGTAAGATGTGCTTCACCGCCTGCTGGTGTGCACTCGTGGGCTTCTCCATGTATCGACTGACTATCCCGACTGCGTGTGAAATGTCTGGTCGGGTGTGGGTGAGATACCTCAGGCACCCGATCACGCGTCTGTACTCCGTGGGATCCACTCTTCTCCCTTCAGCATCCTTCCTGAGCTGCAGCTTCGCCTCCATTGGGTACTTGCTCGAGTTACAGTCCGCCATCTCGAACTGTTTAAGGATCTTCTTCGCGTAGGCCGACTGCTTCAGCGTAATGCAGTCCTTCTTCTGTTCCACCTCTAGACCGAGGTAGTAAGAAAGTAATCCGAGGTCACTCATCTCGAATTCGGCCATCATCTGCTGCTTGAATCCATCTACGCCTCCTGCGCTGGATCCTGTGACGATCAGGTCGTCCACATACACTCCCACGATCAGAGTTTCCTGCCCGGTACTCCTGGTGTAGACTGCCTGCTCGCTCAAGCACTTTGTGAATCCAAGATTCTTCAAGCTCTTTTCAAGGCGGATGTTCCACGCTCTTGGTGCTTGTTTTAACCCGTATAAGGCCTTGGATAGCTTGTACACCTTCTGCTCCTTGCCCGTGACGCCGAACCCCTCTGGTTGCTTGACGTACACTTCTTCTTCGAGGTCACCGTTTAGGAATGCCGATTTGACATCCAGATGGTGAATTTCCCAACCTCGATGAGCTGCTAGGGCTAGGATGAGTCTGATCGTGTCCAGTCTTGCTACTGGAGCAAAGACTTCCTCAAAGTCTATGCCTTTCCTCTGCACGTAGCCTTTAGCTACCAGCCTTGCCTTGTGCTTAAGGACATTCCCCTCAGTGTCCTTCTTCAGCTTATACACCCACTTCAGGCCGATGGGATTATGACCTTTGGGCAGGTCGGTAAGCTCCCATGTCCTGTTCTTCTCAATGGACTCCATCTCCTTCTTCATTGCTTCCTGCCACTCCTGCTCGGCTGCTGCCTCCTGGTAGTTGGCTGGTTCTTCTGCACACAACAAAGAAAGTTCCTCCAGGCTCATCTCCACTTCTTGAGTCTGATCGTAAACGTCTGCTAGAGGACGGAATCCTCTTGGGCCGTCTTTTATGGAGGATTCTCCTGAACTGGACGGGCTGGTCCTGCTCGGACTTGGTGTCCTGGGTGTATCCGGGCTATTCTCTCCCGGGCTGGGTTCTCTCGTCTCTGGCAAGATTGTTTCCGAGCTGGGTGTTCCGGGCTGCTCCTGCTCGGCAACATCCTGGTCGTCTTCGACAATGAACTCCACTGAGTTCTGCTCGGGTTCTCCATTCTCGTCGCGCCAATCCCACTTCATCTCCTCTTCGAACACAGCATCTCTGCTCACTTGGAGTCTGCCGCGTCGTGGATCGTAGAGTCTGTGTGCCTTGCTTCCTTCTTCAACGCCAAGGTACACCATCTTCTGACTCCGGTCGTCCAGCTTCTTGAGATGTGGCCCCGCAATCTTCACGTGTGCGGTGCATCCGAACACTTTCAAATGTTCTAAGTGGGGTTTCTTCCCTTTCCACGCCTGGTAGGAGGTACGCTCTCCTAGCGCTTTGGTCGGCAAACGATTAAGCAGGTAGACCGCATGTCTTACTGCTTCTGCCCAAAAACGGGCTGGAACTTGCATGCTCTTGAGCAAGCTCCTCGCTGTGTTCATCACAGTCCGGTTTTGTCTTTCCACCACGCCATTCTGTTGGGGTGTGTGGGGTGCGGACAGGTGACATTGAATTCTTTTCTGGTCGCAGAACTCTCCGAACTGCTGGGAAGTGAATTCTCCTCCTCGGTCTGTACGCAAGACCTTTAACCTGTGCACCGAGCCATTCTCCACGATCTTCTTGAACTTCTTGAAGACATCAAAGGCTCCGCTCTTTTCCTTAAGCATATAAACCCACATCCAGCGATTGTAATCATCAACAAGTAAAAGAAAGTACTTGTTACCTGCCAATGTTGCTGGGGTGACTGGACCACATAGGTCTGCATGCACCAACTGTAGGGGTCTCTCTGCTCGGAATTTGGCCTTGATCGGAAACGGTATCCTCGCTTGCTTCGCGATCATGCAGCACTCACATAGCTGGTCGGGGTGTTCTATCTTGGGAACCCCGAAGGCCATCTTCTTCTCGCCCATCATCTTGAGCGCGTGAAAATTCACGTGTCCGAGCCGTGCGTGCCATAGCCAAGCCGGGTCCGCCATCGATGCCATGAGACAGACGGGCTGACAAGTCTTCAGGAGAATCTTGTAGAGCCTGTTGGGTGTCCGCTCCACCTTCATCAACAGCTCTCCTTCCTTGGTCCACATCTTCAGGTAGAACCCTTGCAGCAACACCGTATTCCCGATCTCAGTCATCTGTCCTAGACTGATGATGTTGCTTTTCAACTTCGGGATGAAATACACCTGGGTTATCAGACGCTGGTCGCCATTCTTGCACTCGAACAGGATCGACCCTCTGTCTCTTATCTCTACGATTGATCCGTCGCCGAATTTTACGCTGCCCGTGATCTTCTCATCGAGCTCTTCAAACTTAGCTCGGTCCCCAGTCATGTGGTTGCTAGCTCCGTTGTCTAGACACCATATGTCGGTACTGACCTTCTTCTCTCCGTCTACGAGGAGGTTTGCAATAACCTTATCCTCGATGAGGAAAACCTTCTCGCTGGTCTCCTCCGGACAGGTCTGCTCGGCCTCTGGGCTGATCGGCACACTGATCACTTCTGTCCGGGCCTTGGCGTCACACTCGCCATTCTGTTCGTCCAGGTGCATTTCCTGCTCGGCAAACAACAATGCCGGCTGGTCGTCTGGGAATCTTGCTAGATTCGCCTCTTCGCCCTGGTTCCTGCCCCGGCACTCAGATGCAAAGTGCCCAAGCTTCTGACAATTGTAGCACTTCACTGTGCTCTTGTCTCTCCTGGTCGTGCCTTCCTGACGGGTAGATCCACTGCCGCGACCTCGCATGTCCCGACCTCGACCTCGTCCACGACATTGTCCGCGTCCTCGGACTGCTCCACCAAAGCTACTCCGATCTGAGGAATATGACGAAAACTCGGCTCCCCCGGTTTTCCGCTGTCTGGCCGTCCACTCTTCATGCGTGAGCAGGAGGTTCTTCTCCTCGTCTTTGTCACCGTAACCCCGAAGTCTCTCTTCGTGGGCCTTGAGACGACCAACAACCTCCTCGACCGACATGGTCTTGAGATCGCCGAACTGCTCGATCGACGTCACGATCTGCATGTACCTGTGAGGCACTGCTCGGAGAAATTTCTTGACGATGGTGGTCTCCTCCACCTTGTCTCCCAGCGAGCGTATGCCGGTCACAATGGACGTGAGCCGCATAGCGAAATCATCAATTGATTCGCTCTCCCTCATCCTCATGACCTCGAACTCACTCTTCAAGGTCTGGACCTTTGCCTCCTTGACGCGGTCTGCGCCCATGTGCATGGTCTGAAGAGTTTTCCATGCTTCCTTCGCGGAATCTTTCTCGGCAAGCATGAGAAGAACATCTTCCGGAACTGCTTGGTAGATAGCGGCTAGAGCCATTCTATCCTTGCGCCCTTCGACACCGCCGTTCTCTACGGCCTCCCATACTCCCTGCGCCTGCAGATTCACCCTCATCTTCAACGCCCACACGGCGTAATTGCTCTTCGTGAGCATGGGGTAATGGAGTGTAACTGTGCCTTCTCTGGTCTCTGGTTTCTGCGCAACCAGAGTTCCGTCGATTGGTGACTCTGATGATGAAGACATGTTCTTCGATTGAAGCTCTGATACCACTTGTTGGATCCCAATTCACGGATCTGCAAAGAACACGAATAACACCAAAAGAAATCGAACAGAAAAATAAGGACACAAGCTTTTGGGAGAAGAAATTCTCTGATTAATAATCGAAGGCAATATACAAGGAGATAAACTCGAAATTCTAATGGACTCAACACTTACAAAGTGTACAATGCTAGGTTTATATATAGCCTCACATAGGCGAAACCCTAGCTAACCAAATCGCACAAAATCAGGAAACTACCCTAAATAATCCTATCAAATTTTGGACTTGATCTTTGCTTGCTCCTTAAGCTACGCGCTTTCCTTGCTGGGTAGTTGCTGACTTTCCCTTTCCTGCCCGGACAGCTTCTCTGTCCCCGAGCTGGCCTGCTCGTCTGCCTCTGGCCGGGCTTGCCTCCTATCCGGACGTTTTGCTCGTGTTCACCCGAGCTGGGCTGAACAGCTGTCCGTCTTCTGTTCTGGTCGGTACCCGGGCTGACTCCTCGCAAGTGTTTCTGCCCGTCCTGGGTTCTGGTCGTCACCCGGACTAAGTCAAGCTTAAGCTCACATACCAAAGAAAGAAGATGGTGAAAAACAAAAAAAAAAAACAAAAAAAACTTTGATGTCTAGCATAGGCGGAACCACCTATAAGAATAATATCTCATTTAATTAAATTTAATGGAATTTAATGATATGTTAAAGATGTTTAATACCCTTGATATCCCATATCTGCAAAACTAAACAAATGACGTTTTAGAAATTGATCTGAAATAAATTATCTAATGGTTTGACATTAATGAAAAATATATTCATTATGCTTGGTTATTAAATATACATAGAGTTTTCCAAAATTTGAAACAAATGGAAAGTCGAGAAGCTTTCTTATAGCTCTTGTGTTCGTTCTTTAGTTTATATTCTATATTATTGGGTAAAAGAGACTTACCGATTCGAGTTCGTCATCGTATTGAAGGTGTATTTGAATCAGCAATTTAACCTCTGTATCCCTAGAAAAAAGACGGCCTCATTGTTTCCAACACCGGGAGCGACTGAATCTGCTTCAAAGAGAACGTCGAATGTGTCTTGGCTCGGTTCTTCTGCTTTCTCTAATTTTCTAGAACCCTTGATCTCTTTTACTACATTTATGTTGTTTTGTTGTAAATCTTCGCTTCTGGAATTCGGAGGTTGATCCGGATTGTTGGAACTCAAAGTTTTTTTACGACGAATCACAAAATATACATATTTAGTTGGGTTCATTATTATTAATTACGGTTTATTATCTTATTTGAATATATTTTGAATAAATGTGACAGGCTCATGACTTTCACCTAACATATATAGACTATGAGACACAATATTATAAATTCCCATTTCTCATTAGTCCTCCCACAACGCATCCGCCATTATGAACTACCTTGGTGACGCGTGAATATAATTAAATTTAGTCACATCTATAATTAAGCTTTCAATTGTTTAGTAGTTAAACGAATCTCAAGCCTGTGCTCTTCCACGTAACAATCAAATTCTATAAATAGCACTTCAGTTTTGATCCAACACACAAACAAATTACATTCTCTACAATATTCTTTCTCCAACAACGCCATTCTTCTTCAATCAAAGCAAACTTAAAACCTCCATGGCTTTCTCAGCTAACCTTCCTATTGCTCTCTTCCTTTCTTCCCTCTTCGTCCATGCAGCTCTAGGTATACCTATTTACACCATAATTATATATTATGTAATTATGGATATTTGTTTATAATCTTTTAATGGGGTTTTGATTGTCTTATGCAGCTGAGATTGTGTGCGAGGAATTGCCTCTCGACGTCTGTGCGTTCGCGATAGCATCGTCGGGGAAGAGGTGTTTGTTGGAGACGACGGCTGGGGCGGCTCGTCAGTGCCGGACGTCAGAAGTGGTGGTGGAGAGGATGGCGGAGTACATCGAGACCGACAGATGCGTGGCATCTTGCGGTGTTGACCGCAGCTCCGTCGGGATCTCTTCCGACTCCCTCCTCGAGCCTCACTTCATGACCAACCTTTGCTCACAGGATTGCTACCAAAACTGCCCCAACATCGTTGACCTTTACTTCAACTTGGCTGCCGGAGAGGGTGAGTTTTATTGTCGTTATATATATATAAATATATATATCTATATATTTCTGAAGATTATCGTTGAACCCTAGAAGCTAATACGTAATGTTAATCATTCACATGAATTTCAAAGATGGTTTGTTTTAGCTTATTAGTTTTAAACAAAAGGTATATTAACTATTACATGTATATGATTCAATGAACCCCAGTCATTAATACATTTATATTATTATTACTGACCTCATATTACGATTTTAAAATGATAAAAAAGGAAATATATGATCTGTAGTCACTAGTCAACCACATATTGATGGATTAATTTTAGGTTATTCGTTTGGAATAAGCGGTATGAGGATAAAGATGTATAATTAGTTATAGACTTTCCAAGCCTCATTGGTCAATCCTTAGACATATTTTGATGAGTCAATCAGAAAATACATAGACCATTCCTTGGTTATTCCCTTACATATATCGACTAGTCAATGGTTACATTTATTTGAATAAACAAAATGGGAAAGATCCAATTGGAAGGTGCATAGTTTGACATAAAATGATTTTGAAAAACAGTAATGAATCCCAAGCGATACTTCCATGAAATTTTCAGTTTGAAAACACATGCGCATCCATCCACCACCATTAACACTAAGTCACTACTTGCTCTTCCCACATATATTTAGGAGCTTTAATAATTAATGGTTCACATTTCACTCTCTCTACGCCATATAATATAGATTTTTATGATATCTAACGTGCAATAATTTCCCATATTCTCAATCAAAGTTTCGTTCATTATACTTTCCTCAACTTGTTCGGGTCTTAGGCTAAATAAGTTTTCGGAACTCGCGAAGTATTTAAAATAATATTTTTTTAATTTAAAATATATATATATATATATATGTATAATGTATAATTAAATAAGATGTTATATAAAAATTAAGTCGACCTAGAAATTTAGAGGCTCAGAGCACACGGGCTTTGCTCCCTTTATAATTAAGGCCCCGGTTGTAGTACTTGATCATATAAAAAAGATATATATAAGCAATCAATCAACTATAATAAAGCATTCAATTTTTTTCTTTTTTTCACAATCTATACATTGACCATAATTGAAGTAAACAAACTAACATAAATATACTTATTTTTGCAAATATTTCAGGTGTTTTCTTGCCCGAACTGTGTCAGAAGACGCGTTACAACCCTCACCGCGCCATGGTTGAGCTCATGAACTCTGGCTTGGCTGCGGCTCCAGTGGCGAGCATCGCCGGAAACCTCATGGCCGTTGTGGCAGCTCCGGCCCCGGCTCCTATGTGATTGAGAAGAACATGATACTACACTTATAAATGTTATGGCTATTATTCTTTCGTGAGAGTTTTGAGGGTGTGTTTAGATAGATACGGCTTGAAGAGAGGTATTGTATTTTTTGTTACGATCGACCGTGTTCTGTTCGATTTGGTTGGTTATTCATCTGTACTGATTTTCTTAAGATAATCATATTATAAAATTTTACTTATATGATTTTCCAAGTTACTTAATTTTGTTTTCATCTTATTTATATATATATATATATATATATATATATATATATATATATTATGATTTTTTTGGCTCCAAACGTCCCTTGTGTTGGATCCCAATTCACGGATCTGCAAAGAACACGAATAACACCAAAAGAAATCGAACAGAAAAATAAGGACACAAGCTTTTGGGAGAAGAAATTCTCTGATTAATAATCGAAGGCAATATACAAGGAAATAAACTCGAAATTCTAATGGACTCAACACACATACAAAGTGTACAATGCTAGGTTTATATATAGCCTCACATAGGCGAAACCCTAGCTAACCAAATCGCACAAAATCAGGAAACTACCCTTAATAATCCTATCAAATCTTGGACTTGATCTTTGCTTTCTCCTCAAGCTACGCGCTTTCCTTGCTGGGTAGTTGCTGACTTTCCCTTTCCTGCCCGGACAGCTTCTCTGTCCCCGAGCTGGCCTGCTCGTCTGCCTCTGGCCGGGCTTGCCTCCTATCCGGACGTTTTGCTCGTGTTCACCCGAGCTGGGCTGAACAACTGTCCATCTTCTGTTCTGGTCGGTACCCGGGCTGACTCCTCGCAAGTGTTTCTGCCCGTCCTGGGTTCTGGTCGTCACCCGGACTAAGTCAAGCTTAAGCTCACATTCTCCCCCGTAAGCTTGACTTGCTACACTCTTTACTCCGAGCAACTCTCTCATCTCCGCGAACTTCACTCTCGCCAAATCCTTGGTGAGGATGTCTGCTCGATGCTCCCTTGTGCTGATGAACTCTACGATGATCTGTCGCTTCTCCACACACTCACGAATATAATGGTACTTCGTGTCAATGTGTTTGCTTCGTCCGTGAAACACTGGATTCTTCATCAACGCGATTGCAGACTTGTTGTCCACGTAGAGAGTTGGTATTTTCTGCTCGGAACCCGTCATCTCACTGAGTAGCCCTTTCAACCACATAGCCTGACATGCTGCTGCGGTTGTCGCCATGAACTCCGCTTCACACGAGGATAAAGCTACTGTTTGCTGCTTCTGGGACTGCCAGGTGATTAGATTCCCGTTGAGATAAAATGCCATCCCTCCGGTACTCTTTCTATCGTCAATGTCACCAGCCAAATCACTATCCGTAAAGCCGACTAGTACTTCTGCTCCACTTCCTCGGTTGTACTGGATCCCGTAGTCCGTCGTGCCCTTCACGTAACGCAAGATGTGCTTCACCGCCTGCGGGTGTGCACTCGTGGGCTTCTCCATGTATCGATTGACTATCCCGACTGCGTGTGAAATGTCTGGTCGGGTGTGGGTGAGATACCTCAGGCACCCGATCACGCGTCTGTACTCCGTGGGATCCACTCTTCTCCCTTCAGCATCCTTCCCGAGCTGCAGCTTCGCCTCCATTGGGTACTTGCTCGAGTTACAGTCCGCCATCTCGAACTGTTTAAGGATCTTCTTCGCGTAGGCCGACTGCTTCAGCGTAATGCAGTCCTTCTTCTGTTCCACCTCTAGACCGAGGTAGTACGAAAGTAATCCGAGGTCACTCATCTCGAATTCGGCCATCATCTGCTGCTTGAATCCATCTACGCCTCCTGCGCTGGATCCTGTGACGATCAGGTCGTCCACATACACTCCCACGATCAGAGTTTCCTGCCCGGTACTCCTGATGTAGACTGCCTGCTCGCTCAAGCACTTTGTGAATCCAAGATTCTTCAAGCTCTTTTCAAGGCGGATGTTCCACGCTCTTGGTGCTTGTTTTAACCCGTATAAGGCCTTGGATAGCTTGTACACCTTCTGCTCCTTGCCCGTGACGCCGAACCCCTCTGGTTGCGTGACGTACACTTCTTCTTCGAGGTCACCGTTTAGGAATGCCGATTTGACATCCAGATGGTGAATTTCCCAACCTCGATGAGCTGCTAGGGCTAGGATGAGTCTGATCGTGTCCAGTCTTGCTACTGGAGCAAAGACTTCCTCAAAGTCTATGCCTTTCCTCTGCACGTAGCCTTTAGCTACCAGCCTTGCCTTGTGCTTAAGGACATTCCCCTCAGTGTCCTTCTTCAGCTTATACACCCACTTCAGGCCGATGGGATTATGACCTTTGGGCAGGTCGGTAAGCTCCCATGTCCTGTTCTTCTCAATGGACTCCATCTCCTTCTTCATTGCTTCCTGCCACTCCTGCTCGGCTGTTGCCTCCTGGTAGTTGGCTGGTTCTTCTGCACACAACAAAGAAAGTTCCTCCAGGCTCATCTCCACTTCTTGAGTCTGATCGTAAACGTCTGCTAGAGGACGGAATCCTCTTGGGCCGTCTTTTATGGAGGAGTCTCCTGAACTGGACGGGCTGGTCCAGCTCGGACTTGGTGTCCTGGGTGTATCCGGGCTATTCTCTCCCGGGCTGGGTTCTCTCGTCTCTGGCAAGATTGTTTCCGAGCTGGGTGTTCCGGACTGCTCCTGCTCGGCAACATCCTGGTCGTCTTCGACAATGAACTCCACTGAGTTCTGCTCGGGTTCTCCATTCTCGTCGCGCCAATCCCACTTCATCTCCTCTTCGAACACAGCATCTCTGCTCACTTGGAGTCTGCCGCGTCGTGGATCGTAGAGTCTGTGTGCCTTGCTTCCTTCTTCAACGCCAAGGTACACCATCTTCTGACTCCGGTCGTCCAGCTTCTTGAGATGTGGCCCCGCAATCTTCACGTGTGCGGTGCATCCGAACACTTTCAAATGTTCTAAGTGGGGTTTCTTCCCTTTCCACGCCTGGTAGGGGGTACGCTCTCCTAGCGCTTTGGTCGGCAAACGATTAAGCAGGTAGACCGCATGTCTTACTGCTTCTGCCCAAAAACGGGCTGAAACTTGCATGCTCTTGAGCAAGCTCCTCGCTGTGTTAATCACAGTCCGGTTTTGTCTTTCCACCACGCCATTCGATTGGGGTGTGTGGGGTGCGGACAGGTGACGCTGAATTCCTTCCTGGTCGCAGAACTCTCCGAACTGCTGGGAAGTGAATTCTCCTCCTCGGTCTGTACGCAAGACCTTTAACCTGTGCACCGAGCCATTCTCCACGATCTTCTTGAACTTCTGGAAGACCTCAAAGGCTCCGCTCTTTTCCTTAAGCATATAAACCCACATCCAGCGACTGTAATCATAAACAAGTAAAAGAAAGTACTTGTTACCTGCCAATGTTGCTGGGGTGACTGGACCACATAGGTCTGCATGCACCAACTGTAGGGGTCTCTCTGCTCGGAATTTGGCCTTGATCGGAAACGGTATCCTCGCCTGCTTCGCGATCATGCAGCACTCACATAGCTGGTCGGGGTGTTCTATCTTGGGAACCCCGAAGGCCATCTTCTTCTCGCCCATCATCTTGAGCGCGTGAAAATTCACGTGTCCGAGCCGTGCGTGCCATAGCCAAGCCGGGTCCGCCATCGATGCCATGAGACAGACGGGCTGACACGTCTTCAGGAGAATCTTGTAGAGCCTGTTGGGTGTCCGCTCCACCTTCATCAACAGCTCTCCTTCCTTGGTCCACATCTTCAGGTAGAACCCTTGCAGCAACACCGTATTCCCGATCTCAGTCATCTGTCCTAGACTGATGATGTTGTTTTTCAACTTCGGGATGAAATACACCTGGGTTATCAGACGCTGGTCGCCATTCTTGCACTCGAACAGGATCGACCCTCTGCCTCTTATCTCTACGACTGATCCGTCGCCGAATTTCACGCTGCCCGTGATCTTCTCATCGAGCTCTTCAAACTTAGCTCGGTCCCCAGTCATGTGGTTGCTAGCTCCGTTGTCTAGATACCATACGTCGGTACTGACCTTCTTCTCTCCGTCTACGAGGAGGTTTGCAATAACCTTATCCTCGATGAGGAAAACCTTCTCGCTGGTCTCCTCCGGACAGGTCTGCTCGGCCTCTGGGCTGATCGGCACACTGATCACTTCTGCCCGGGCCTTGGCGTCACACTCGCCATTCTGTTCGTCCAGGTGCATTTCCTGCTCGGCAAACAACAATGCCGGCTGGTCGTCTGGGAATCTTGCTAGATTCGCCTCTTCGCCCTGGTTCCTGCTCCGGCACTCAGATGCAAAGTGCCCAAGCTTCTGACAATTGTAGCACTTCACTGTGCTCTTGTATCTCCTGGTCGTGCCTTCCTGACGGGTAGATCCACTGCCGCGACCTCGCATGTCCCGACCTCGACCTCGTCCACGACCTTGTCCGCGTCCTCGGACTGCTCCACCAAAGCTACTCCGATCTGAGGAATATGACGATAACTCGGCTCCCCCGGTTTTCCGCTGTCTGGCCGTCCACTCTTCATGCGTGAGCAGGAGGTTCTTCTCCTCGTCTTTGTCACCGTAACCCCGAAGTCTCTCTTCGTGGGCCTTGAGACGACCAACAACCTCCTCGACCGACATGGTCTTGAGATCGCCGAACTGCTCGATCGACGTCACGATCTGCATGTACCTGTGAGGCACTGCTCGGAGAAATTTCTTGACGATGGTGGTCTCCTCCACCTTGTCTCCCAGCGAGCGTATGCCGGTCACAATGGACGTGAGCCGCATAGCGAAATCATCAATTAATTCGCTCTCCCTCATCCTCATGACCTCGAACTCACTCTTCAAGGTCTGGACCTTTGCCTCCTTGAGGCGATCTGCGCCCATGTGCATGGTCTGAAGAGTTTTCCATGCTTCCTTTGCGGAATCTTTCTCGGCAAGCATGAGAAGAACATCTTCCGGAACTGCTTGGTAGATAGCGGCTAGAGCCATTATTTCCTTGCGCCCTTCGACACCGTCGTTCTCTACGGCCTCCCATACTCCCTGCGCCTGCAGATTCACCCTCATCTTCAACGCCCACACGGCGTAATTACTCTTCGTGAGCATGGGGTAATGGAGTGTAACTGTGCCTTCTCTGGTCTCTGGTTTCTGCGCAACCAGAGTTCCGTCGATTGGTGACTCTGATGATGAAGACATGTTCTTCGATTGAAGCTCTGATACCACTTGTTGGATCCCAATTCACGGATCTGCAAAGAACACGAATAACACCAAAAGAAATCGAACAGAAAAATAAGGACACAAGCTTTTGGGAGAAGAAATTCTCTGATTAATAATCGAAGGCAATATACAAGTAGATAAACTCAAAATTCTAATGGACTCAACACACATACAAAGTGTACAATGCTAGGTTTATATATAGCCTCACATAGGCGAAACCCTAGCTAACCAAATCGCACAAAATCAGGAAACTACCCTAAATAATCCTATCAAATCTTGGACTTGATCTTTGCTTGCTCCTCAAGCTTCGCGCTTTCCTTGCTGGGTAGTTGCTGACTATTCCTTTCCTGCCCGGACAGCTTCTCTGTCCCCGAGCTGGCCTTCTCGTCTGCCTCTGGCCGGGCTTGCCTCCTATCCGGACGTTTTGCTCGTGTTCACCCGAGCTGGGCTGAACAGCTGTCCATCTTCTGTTCTGGTCGGTACCCGGGCTGACTCCTCGCAAGTGTTTCTGCCCGTCCTGGGTTCTGGTCGTCACCCGGACTAAGTCAAGCTTAAGCTCACACCTTGGTAAGGGCTTGCTATGCGTGTAGTCCTTAGAAATAAAATTGACATCAATGATCCTTTTGTAAAAGCTAGTGCCTCAGTCATTGGTCCCTCTTGTTGGTTCCCAAGGGGAATCGATCTGCCAAAAGAAACAACGAGCGAGAAACAGATGACAAAGAAAGTTGAAAGAATTTTCTCAGATTAATGTCGAATGCAAAGAGAGCAAAAAAGTTACAAACTAAAGTCTTAAGACTTGTATTTATAGAGAAACTAGAAAGCTAAACCCTAGCTAAACATCCTAAAATAAACTTAATCAAATCTTTACAATTTACACGTTTCCTAACAGAATGGGAAACCAAATCATATCAAATCAGGAAGCCAAATCGTATCTCCAAATTTGCTCCTCAAGTTTGGCACCTTCCTGGAATAGCTCTTCTTCACTTCTGGCGTTTCCTGTTTCTGCCCGGGATAATCCTGCTAGGGTCCTTTGCTGCTAGGGGGCATCTCTGCTCTCCTTTATCTCTGCTAGGCCCATCTCTGGTAGAAGCATTCCTGGTCGGGTCCTTTCCTGTTGGTGAAAATTTCTGGTCGGACCTATCTTTGGTGGGGGAATTCTTGCTAGGGTGGTTTATGCTCGGGCCCTTCTCTGCTAGGGGAAACTCTGGTCGGGAGATCTCTGGTAGGGGTTGAGTCAAGTCAGGCTTAAACTCACATTCTCCCCCGTAAGCTTGAATTGGGTCGAGGTTCTTCACTCCGAGCAGCTCTCTCATCTCCGCGAACTTAACTCTTGCTAGAGCCTTGGTATGTATGTCTGCTCGCTGCTCCTTTGTGCTAACGAACTCCACGATGATCTTCTGCTTCTCCACACACTCGCGAATATAATGATGCCGAGTTTCTATGTATTTGCTCCGACCATGAAATAGTGGGTTCTTCATCAGCGCTATTGCGGACTTGTTGTCCACGTAGAGTGTTATTGGCTTCTCCTCGGCTCCAGTCACTTCACTTAGCATCCCCTTCAACCACATAGCTTGACACGCTGTTGCGGTTGCTGCCATGAACTCCGCTTCACACGAGGATAGATCTACTGTGTTCTACTTCTGAGACTCCCAGGTGATCAGGTTCCCGTTGAGGTAGAACGCCATCCCTCCGGTACTCTTCCTATCATCAATGTCACCTGCTAGATCATTGTCAGTGAAGCCGACTAGCTCTTCTGCTCCCATGCCTTTTCCATATTGGATTCTGTAGTCTGTCATTCCCTTCATGTAGCGCAAGATGTGCTTAACGATCTACTGGTGTGCGCTCGTGGGCTTCTCCATATAACGACTGACTATCCCAACTGCATGAGAAATGTTTGGTCGGGTATGAGTAAGATACCTCAGGCACCCGATCACGCGTCTGTACTCCGTGGGATCCACTTCTCTTCCTTCAGCATCCTTCCCGAGCTGCAGCTTCGCCTCCTTTGGGTATTTGCTCGGGTTGCAATCCGCCATCTCCAATTGCTTAAGGATCTTCCTCGCGTAGGCCATCGGCTTCAGCGTGATGCAGTCTTTCTTTTGGTCTACCTCGATGCCGAGGTAGTAGGAAAGTAATCCAAGATCACTCATCTTGAATTCGGCCATCATCTGCTTCTTGAATCCTTCTACGCCTTTTGTGCTGGATCCAGTGACTATCAGGTCGTCCACATACACTCCGACGACCAGAACTTCTTCTCTGTTGCTCTTGGTGTACACTGCCTACTCCCTGGAGCACTTTGTGAATCCAAGACTCTTCAAGCTCTTGTCGAGGCATATGTTCCACGCTCTTGGAGCTTGACGTGGCCCGTATAGAGCCTTGGAGAGCTTGTATACCTTCTGCTCCTTGCCCTTTACGTATAGAACCTTCTAGTTGGCTGACGTAGACTTCTTCTTTGAGGTCACCATTTAAGAATGCCGATTTGACATCCATGTGGTGAATCTCCCAACCTCGATGAGCTGCTAGGGCTAGGATGAGTCTGATCGTGTCTAGTCTCGCCACGGGAGCAAAGACTTCATCGAAGTCAAGTCCTTGCCTCTGCACATAGCCTTTGGCTTCTAGCCTTGCCTTGTGCTATAGGAAATTTCCATCGGTGTCCTTCTTCAGCTTGTAGACCCATTTCAAGCTAATGGGTTTCTAACCTTTGGGCAGGTCGGTGAGCTCCCGCGTCCTGTTCTTCTCTATGTACTCCAACTCCTTCTCCATTGCTTCCTGCCATTCCTGCTCGGTAGCTGCCTCTTGGTAGTTGGCTGGCTCCTCGGTGCACAACAAGGACAACTCTTCTAGGTTCATCTCCACTTCCTTAGACTTTTCGTAGACTTCTGCTAGGGGACGGAATCCCCTTGGGCCATCCTTTATCGAGGAATCTCCCAAGCTGGACGAGCTGTTCTGCTCGGGCTGGGAGTCCTGGGTGTACCCGGGCAGGAATAACTGGTAGGGGTACCTGAGCTGGTGGGGGTACCAGAGGTGGTAGGGGTACCTGAGCTGGTAGGGGTACCCGAGATGGTAGAGATACTCGAGCTTGTGGGGGTACCCGAGCTGGATGTTGCTGGCCCTTCCTGGTCGGCAATGTTTTCTTCTACTTCAAACTCGAATGAGTTCTGCTCGGGCTCACCGTTCTCATCGCGCCAATCCCACTTCTTCTCTTCTTCGAACACGACGTCTCTGCTCACTTGGATCTTGCTGCGTCTGGGGTCAAAGAGTCTGTGTGCCTTGCTTCCGTCTTCAACACCAAGGTACACCATCGACTAACTCCTGTCATCAAGCTTCTTGAGCTAGGGACCCACAGTCTTCACATGTGCGGTGCACACAAACACCCTCAAGTGCTCTGAGTGTGGCTTCTTCCCAAACCACGCCTGGTAGGCAGTACGCTCTCCTAGGGCCTTCGTTGACAAACAGTTAAGCAAATAGACCGTGTGTCTAAATTGTTCTCCCCAAAACTTCACCGGGACTTGCATGCTCTTCAACAAACTCCTTGCTGTTTCCATCACTGTCCGGTTTCGCCTCTCCACCACACCGTTCTGTTGGGGAGTGTATGGTGCGGTCAGGTGGCGCTCGACTGTTGGACTTGTGTGTCCTTACACAAAATATTTTATCCATTTGTAAAAGATTATGACAAGTCACTGAATAAAGATGATGCTTATTATGATAATCTTATTATAGTTTCTGGTAGAGTAAAATAGAATGTTTGATCCTTAGTTTATAAAGGATGCAATTATGTTATTATTATCACAACAGAGTCAATGTGAGGAAGAATTAATAACCATAATAAATGAACTTAAAATGTTCGTGACCTGATTAACTGGGTGGGAGCCCATTAATCGTAAAAGGTCATTAATGTGACTAAGTGACAATCCTATTCTGGATTTTGTGTGTGTCACACTCACTAGAAGTGCATTAAGTATGAAGTGTCTTCATACTGGACTGGACCTGACTTAAACTCCAGAAGTTATCATATAAGACCGTCACTGATAACTTGGAGTTGAGTCACTAGTAGATGATCAAATGGATATTCGATCTAAGTCCTGAGTGATCTTGAGTCCGAGCTGCTGGCTTGATTGTTCTTTGATTTAACCGTAAAAGAACATAATATATTACTGTTGTTCCCAACACTATTACTTTGTGAACATGTTAGTCAGCAGTAAGGGTAGCTTGGTCATAGACATGGGCATCACACAGCTCTCTTCAGAGTCATAATGATTCCCTTGATTGTCGGTAGTGAGAAGTGAGAGGTACCCCTGCGCAACTTATGAATCGAAACCATAAATGGGTTACTCATGATATTACTGACTGAGTCAAGGATGAAAATGCAATGAGGGGCATAACGGTAGAAACTGCCTGCTCATGTGTGGATCATCAAGTGAAAGATCAATAACCCGAATTTGATTGTATCAATGGACACCCTGTTGTATTTAAGGGAATAATATATATTGTATCACTAAAGAGTGCAACCTCAAGTTTATAGTGGAATAACACCGAGGTTTGACGAACACCCTAGTAGTTCGTTGGAGCTTAGGTGATACGGGTCCATGGTCCCCAGGATAGCTCCGTAACGGATGATACGTGCGTGATAAAAAACATTTTGAAATGTTTTTAAGATCATTTGGCAAGACTCATAAAACTGAAGTCTGTGACAGACATCATATAGTTTTATCAGTAGCGTGGCAAAAGTACCATATCTTGGTAACCGAAATTAACTGACAAAAGAAAGTAGAATTTGGATTTTCAGCCAACGTTAAATTTGTTGGAAATCAAATTCTAAGAAACTTTGCTTTCGGAACCGAGTCGTTTCGACGTACGGTTTGTGATTTAGAGAATTTCTAAGTTTGTGATCGTTGCGGGAAACCATGAAATTAAATCACATGTCACGAATTTAAATGATGGTGTGACACCATGACATTTGAATGTGTGATATTGAGATCATAGAATATTAATATAATTTAATTATTCGAATTTGATTATTAATATTTTATTAATAATTAATCAATAATTAATAGATTTATATTAATATGTAAATAATATATATTTATATATTATAAGTGTAGAAATCGAATTATGCCTTGGAATGTGAAACCATATACATTCGAATGGATAGACTTTGGTCTTTTCATTATTGCGGTAAAAGTACCAAATATTTTGGTATTTGAGAAAAACCCTAAAATCAATTTAATCCATTGGATCGGTTATGATTTAATATCAACTGTTGGATTAGGATATTGATATATTCGAAATTAATAACTTGGTGACCAAGTTTTGATTTTCGAATTTAGCTAATTAATTATATCCGTTAGATCGGTTTAAGATTTAATCTTTACCGTCGGATCGGAAATTAATTAATTATATATATCATATATTAATTTTGAATTATGTATTTGGATAAATTCGAATTTGATTTTTATTAAATCCTTTTATATTTGATTTTATCCTAAACTAATTTGATCCATTAGATCGGTTTAAAGATTTATCTCAACCGTTGGATCTAGATAATGATAATTCGAATTTCTCTCTGATCTCTCTTTCGTGTTTGGCTTAAGAGACTTAGTTCTCCGGAAGCTTAAAAAGAACCATAAGTTTAAATTTTGCGACGGAGTCCTGCCGGCGAAGCCCACGCTTCGGTACGAGGAATTGAGGAGAATATCCCGGAAGACTATGGGAGTTTCTCTCAGCACCGGCACAGCCCTGCCCGATTCAGAACGCGCAGCCGGAAGTCGTCAATAGAGGTACGGCCTTATGCATTGGATTAAAAAATGCAACCATTTACTGCTTTCTATTTATTTCCTATTATGACTAGATTATTAATAATGATTTATGAATATTAAATTACGTAATATTTATCAGATCTTGTGATATGGTTATTATCCGATATCTGGACCGTTGAACGGATAACAAGTTTTCCGCTTTAAAATAATTTTTTAAATGTTACCCGGACGGTTCGGAGGTACATTTCGTGATAATTTACATGGAATCCGAAACGTGATTCCCAACATCGACTCCTTCCTCATTGCAGAACTCTCCAAACTGCTGGGATGTGAACTCTCCACCTCGGTCTGTTCTAACCCATTCTCCACAAGCCTCTTGAACTTCTTGAAGACTTCAAAGGCTCCACTATTCTCCTTGAGTGTGTAGATCCACATATAGCGACTGTAGTCGTCAATAAGTAGTAGGAAATACTTGTTTTCGGCTAGAGTTGTTAGGGTGATTGGACCACATATGTCCGCATGAACCAGTTGGAAAGGTCATCTGTTCGGAACTTGGTCTTGATCGGAAATGGCACTCTAGCCTTTTTCGCGATCATGCAGCATTCGCATAGCTGATTGGGGTCTTCAATCTTGGGAACCCCAAAGGCCATCTCCTTCTCTCCCATCATCTTGAGCGCGTAAAAGTTTACGTGCCCAAGTCTCGCATGCCACAACCAGGCTAGGTCTGCTAGTGACGCCATTAAGAAGACGGGCTGGCCTGTCTCTAAGAGAATCTTGTACAACCTGTTCGGCGTTCTCTTCACCTTCATCAGTAGGTTGCCACTTCTGTTCCACATCTTCAGATAGGGACTAGACATCACCACTGTGTTACCGATCTCTGTCATGAGGCTGATGATGTTACTTTTCAGCTTTGGGATGTAGTACACCTGGTTCATGAGGCGTTGGTCCCCGTTCTTGCACACGAACAGGACGGACCCTCTGCCTCTAATTTCGACGATTGAACCGTCGCCGAATTTCTCGTTCCATGTCATGTGGTTGCTCGCGCCATTGTCTAGGTACTAGATATCGGCAGAGACTTTCTACTCTCCGTCAACGAGGAGGTTCGCAATAACCTTGTCCTCGATCAGGAACACTATCTCTGTGGTCTTTTTCTTCGAGCAGGTCTGGTCTCTGGTGTCTAGTCTCTGCTCTCTACTCGGAGCTCTCTAGTCTCTGCTCTCTGGTCTTTGCTCGGATTCCGAGCAGGGCTGCTCCATGCTCTCCAGGCAGGTCTGCTCTCTCTTGCCTACGAGGATCGTCTCCTCGTCTTCTTGTCCGTCCAGGCTTACCTCCTGTTCGGCAAACATCAACGCTGGCCGGTCTTTGTGGAATCTCGTCAGATTTGCTTCCTCGCCTTGGTTTCTGTTGCGGTTCTCTGAAGCAAAGTTCCCAAGCTTCTGACAATTATAGCACTTCACTGTGCTCTTGTCTCTCCTGGTCGTGCTTTCCTGACGGGGTGCACCACTGACGCGACCTCGCGTGTCTCGACCTCGCCCTCGTCCACGACCTCTACCACATCCTCGGCTGTCTCTGCTGTATCTACTCCGACCAGAGGAGCTAGAATAAAAGTCTACTCCCCCGCTTTTCTTCTGTCTGGCCGTCCACTCTTCATGCGTGAGCAGGAGGTGCTTCTCCTCTTCTCTGTCACCGTAACCCTGAAGTCTCTCCTCGTGGGCTTTTAGGAGACCAACAACCTCCTCGACTGTCATTATCTTGAGGTCGCCAAACTGCTCAATCGATGTCACGATCTGCATGTACTTGTGAGGTACGGCTCTGAGGAATTTCTTGACAACAGTGGTCTCATCCACCTTGTCTCCTAGCGAGCGGATACCGATCACAATGGACATGAGGTTCATGGCAGAGTCGTCAATTGACTCGCCATCCCTCATCCGAAGAACCTCGAATTCACTCTTCAAGGTTTGGACTTTTGTGTCTCGAACGCGATCCGCACCCATGCGCATGGTCTTTAGCGTCGCCCACGCCTCATTTGCGGAATCCTTCTTGGCAATCATGAGAAGGACGTCTTCCAAAACTCCTTGGTAGATGGCGGCGAGTGCCGTCCTCTCCTTGCGTCCTTCGATATCGCTGTTGGATCCCAATTCACGGATCTGCAAAGAACACGAATAACACCAAAAGAAATCGAACAGAAAATAAAGGACACAAACTTTTGGGAGAAGAAATTCTCTTGATTAATAATCGAAGGCTAAAGACAAGGAGATAAACTCAAAAATTCTAATGGACTCTACACAATTACAAAGTGTACAATGCTAGGTTTATATAGCCTCTTGTAGACGAAACCCTAGCTAACAGAATCGCACAAAATCAGGAAACTACCCTAAATAATCTCGCCAAATATTTGACTTGATTTGCTTGCTCCTCAAGCTACGCGTCTTCCTTTCTGGGTAGAGTTTCCCTTTCCTGCCCGGACAGCTTCTCTGTCCCCGAGCTGACCTGCTCGTATGCTCCGGGCTGAGCTTGCCTTCTATCCGGACACTCTGCTCGTGTTCACCCGAGCTGGGCTGAACGGCTGTCCGTCTTCTGTTCTGGTCGGTACCCGGGCTGACTCCTCGCAAGTGTTTCTGCCCGTCCTGGGTTCTGGTTGTCACCCGGACTAAGTCAAGCTTAAGCTCACATTCTCCCCCGTAAGCTTGACTTGCTACACTCTTTACTCCGAGCAGCTCTCTCATCTCCTCGAACTTTACTCTCCCTAGAGCCTTAGTAAGAATGTCTGCCCGTTGCTTCCTCGTGTTGACGAACTCCACGATGATCTCTCGCTTCTCCACACACTCACGAATGTAGTGAAACTTCGTGTCAATGTGTTTGCTCCGTCCATGGAACACTGGATTCTTCATCAACGCAATTGCAGACTTGTTGTCCACGTAGAGAGTAGCTGGTCTCTGCTCGGATCCGGTCACTTCACTGAGTAGCCCCTTCAACCACATAGCTTGACATGCTGCTGCGGTTGCCGCCATGAACTCCGCTTCACACGAGGATAGAGCTACTGTCTGCTGCTTTTGAGACTGCCAGGTGATCAGGTTTCCGTTGAGGTAGAACGCCATCCCTCCGGTACTCTTCCTGTCATCGATATCACCGGCCAGATCACTGTCCGTAAAGCCGACTAGTACTTCTGCTCCACTTCCTCGGTTGTACTGGATCCCGTAGTCCGTCGTGCCCTTCACGTAACGCAAGATGTGCTTCACCGCCTGCTGGTGTGCACTCGTGGGCTTCTCCATGTATCGACTGACTATCCCGACTGCGTGTGAAATGTCTGGTCGGGTGTGGGTGAGATACCTCAGGCACCCGATCACGCGTCTGTACTCCGTGGGATCCACTCTTCTCCCTTCAGCATCCTTCCCGAGCTGCAGCTTCGCCTCCATAGGGTACTTGCTCGAGTTACAGTCCGTCATCTCTAACTGTTTAAGGATCTTCTTCGCATAGGCCGACTGCTTCAGCGTAATGCAGTCCTTCTTCTGTTCCACCTCTAGACCGAGGTAGTACGTAAGTAATCCGAGGTCACTCTTCTCGAATTCGGCCATCATCTGCTGCTTGAATCCATCTACGCCTCCTGCGCTGGATCCTGTGACGATCAGGTCGTCCACATACACTCCCACGATCAGAGTTTCCTGCCCGGTACTCCTGGTGTAGACTGCCTACTCGCTCAAGCACTTTGTGAATCCAAGATTCTTCAAGCTCTTGTCAAGGCGGATGTTCCACGCTCTTGGTGCTTGTTTCAACCCGTATAAGGCCTTGGATAGCTTGTACACCTTCTGTTCCTTGCCCGTGACGCCGAACCCCTCTGGTTGCTTGACGTACACTTCTTCTTTGAGGTCACCGTTTAGGAATGCCGATTTGACATCCAGATGGTTAATTTCCCAACCTCGATGAGCTGCTAGGGCTAGGATGAGTCTGATCGTGTCCAGTCTAGCTACTGGAGCAAAGACTTCCTCAAAGTCTATGCCTTTCTTCTGCACGTAGCCTTTAGCTACCAGCCTTGCCTTGTGCTTAAGGACATTCCCCTCAGTGTCCTTCTTCAGCTTATACACCCACTTCAGGCCGATGGGATTATGACCTTTGGGCAGGTCGGTAAGCTCCCATGTCCTGTTCTTCTCAATGGACTCCATCTCCTTCTTCATTGCTTCCTGCCACTCCTGCTCGGTTGCTGCCTCCTGGAAGCTGGCTGGTTCTTCTGCACACAACAAAGAAAGTTCCTCCAGGCTCATCTCCACTTCTTGAGTCTGGTCGTAGACGTCTGCTAGAGGTCGGAATCCTCTTGGGCCGTCTTTTATGGAGGAATCTCCCGAGCTGGACGGGCTGGTCCTGCTCGGACTTGGTGTCCTGGGTGTATCCGGGGTGCTCTCTCCCGGGCTGGGTTCCCTCGTTTCTGGCAAGACTGTTTCCGAGCTGGGTGTTCCGGGCTGCTCCTGCTCGGCACATCCTGGTCGTCTTCGACAATGAACTCCACTGAGTTCTGCTCGGGTTCTCCATTCTCGTCGCGCCAATCCCACTTCATCTCCTCTTCGAACACAGCATCTCTGCTCACTTGGAGTCTGCCGCGTCGTGGATCGTAGAGTCTGTGTGCCTTGCTTCCTTCTTCAACGCCAAGGTACACCATCTTCTGACTCCGGTCATCCAACTTCTTGAGATGTGGCCCCGCAATCTTCACGTGTGCGGTGCATCCGAACACTTTCAAATGTTCTAAGTGGGGTTTCTTCCCTTTCCAGGCCTGGTAGGGGGTACGCTCTCCTAGCGCTTTGGTCGGCAAACGATTAAGCAGGTAGACCGCATGTCTTACTGCTTCTGCCCAAAACCGGGCTGGAACTTGCATGCTCTTGAGCAAGCTCCTCGCTGTGTTCATCACAGTTCGGTTTCGCCTTTCCACAACGCCATTCTGCTGGGGCGTGTGGGGTGCAGACAGGTGACGTTGAACTCCTTCCTGGTCGCAGAACTCTCCGAACTGCTGGGAAGTGAATTCTACTCCTCGGTCTGTACGCAAGACCTTTAACCTGTGCACCGAGCCATTCTCCACGATCTTCTTGAACTTCTTGAAAACCTCAAAGGCTCCACTTTTCTCCTTAAGCATATAAACCCACATCCAGCGACTGTAATCATCAACAAGTAAAAGAAAGTACTTGTTACCTGCCAAAGTTGCTGGGGTGACTGGACCACATAGGTCTGCGTGCACCAACTGTAAGGGTCTCTCTGCTCGGAACCTGGCCTTTATCGGAAACGGTATCCTCGCCTGCTTTGCGATCATGCTGCACTCACATAGCTAGTCGGGGTGTTCTATCTTGGGAACCCCGAAGGCCATCTTCTTCTCGCCCATCATCTTGAGCGCGTGAAAATTCACGTGTCCGAGCCGTGCGTGCCATAACCAAGCCGGGTCTGCCATCGATGCCATAAGACAGACGGGCTGGCATGTCTTTAGGAGAATCTTGTAGAGTCTGTTGGGTGTTCGCTCCACCTTCATCAACAGCTCTCCTTCCTTGGTCCACATCTTCAGGTAGGACCCTTGCAGCAACACCGTGTTCCCGATCTCAGTCATCTGTCCTAGACTAATGATGTTGCTCTTTAACTTCGGGATGAAATACACCTGGGTCATCAGACGCTGGTAGCCATTCTTGCACTCGAACAGGATCGACCCTCTGCCTCTGATCTCTACGACTGATCCGTCGCCGAATTTCACGCTGTCCGTGATCTTCTCATCGAGCTCTTCAAACTTAGCTCGGTCCCCAGTCATGTGGTTGCTAGCTCCGTTGTCTAAGTACCATAGGTCGGTACTGACCTTCTTCTCTCCGTCTACGAGGAGGGTTGCAATAACCTTATCCTCGATGAGGAAAACCTTCTCGCTGGTCTCCTCCGGACAGGTCTGCTCGGCCTCTGGGCTGATCGGCACACTGATCACTTCTGCCCGGGCCTTGGCGTCACACTCGCCATTCTGTTCGTCCAGGTGCGTTTCCTGCTCGGCAAACAACAATGCCGGCTGGTCGTCTGGGAATCTTGCTAGATTCGCCTCTTCGCCCTGGTTCTTGCTCCGGCACTCAGATGCAAAGTGCCCAAGCTTCTGACAATTGTAGCACTTCACTGTGCTCTTGTCTCTCCTGGTCGTGCCTTCCTGACGGGTAGATCCACTGCCGCGACCTCGCATGTCCCGACCTCGACCACGTCCACGACCCTGTCTGCGTCCTCGGACTTCTCCACCAAAGCTGTTCCGACCTGAGGGTCTTGTAGAAAACTCGGCTCCCCCGGTTTTCCGCTGTCTGGCCGTCCACTCTTCATGCGTGAGCAGGAGGTTCTTCTCCTCGTCTTTGTCACCGTAACCCCGAAGTCTCTCTTCGTGGGCCTTGAGACGACCAACAACCTCCTCGACCGACATGGTCTTGAGATCGCCGAACTGCTCGATCGATGTCACGATCTGCATGTACCTGTGAGGCACTGCTCGGAGAAACTTATTGACGACGGTGGTCTCCTCCACCTTGTCTCCCAGCGAGCGTATGCCGGTCACACTGGACGTGAGCCGCATAGCAAAATCATCAATTGATTCGCTCTCCCTCATCCTCATGACCTCGAACTCACTCTTCAAGGTCTGGACCTTTGCCTCCTTGACGCGATCTGCGCCCATGTGCATGGTCTGAAGAGTTTTCCATGCTTCCTTCGCGGAATCTTTCTCGGCGAGCATGAGAAGAACTTCTTCCGGAACTGCTTGGTAGATAGCGGCTAGAGCCATTATTTCCTTGCGCCCTTCGACACCGCCGTTCTCTACGGCCTCCCATACTCCCTGCGCCTGCAGATTCACCCTCATCTTCAACGCCCACACGGCGTAATTGCTCTTCGTGAGCATGGGGTAATGGAGTGTAACTGTGCCTTCTCTGGAGTCTGATTTCTGCGCAACCAAAGCTCCTTCCATTGGTGACTCTGATGATGAAGACATGTTCTTCGATTGAAGCTCTGATACCACTTGTTGGATCCCAATTCACGGATCTGCAAAGAACACGAATAACACCAAAAGAAATCGAACAGAAAATAAAGGACACAAACTTTTGGGAGAAGAAATTCTCTTGATTAATAATCGAAGGCTAAAGACAAGGAGATAAACTCAAAAACTCTAATGGACTCTACACAATTACAAAGTGTACAATGCTAGGTTTATATAGCCTCTTGTAGACGAAACCCTAGCTAACAGAATCGCACAAAATCAGGAAACTACCCTAAATAATCTCGCCAAATCTTTGACTTGATTTGCTTGCTCCTCAAGCTGCGCGTCTTCCTTTCTGGGTAGAGTTTCCCTTTCCTGCCCGGACAGCTTCTCTATCCCCGAGCTGACCTGCTCGTATGCTCCGGGCTGAGCTTGCCTTCTATCCGGACACTCTGCTCGTGTTCACCCGAGCTGGGCTGAACGGCTGTCCGTATTCTGTTCTGGTCGGTACCCGGGCTGACTCCTCGCAAGTGTTTCTGCCCGTCCTGGGTTCTGGTCGTCACCCGGACTAAGTCAAGCTTAAGCTCACAATCGCTGCCTTCTACATCCTCCCATACTCCTTGCGCCTGTAGATTCACCCTCATCTTCAACGCCCACACCGAGTAATTGCTCTTCGTAAGCATCGGGTAATGGAGTGTCACGTGTCCTTCCTTTGATCCGATCTTCGTCGCCGTCGTCAACTCTCCTCCGGTGGACTTGCTTGGTGACGACATCTTCTTGATACCAATTTTTGGTTCCCTAGGGGAATGGATATGCCAAAAGAAACAACGAGCAAGAAACAAAGGACAAAGAAAGTTGGGAGAATTTTCTCAGATTAATGTCGAATACAAAGAGAGCAAAAAAGTTACAAACTAAAGTCTTAAGACTTGTATTTATAGAGAAACTAGAAAGCTAAACCCTAGATAAACATCCTAAAATAAACTTAATCAAATCTTTACAATTTACACGTTTCCTAACAGAATGGGAAACCAAATCATATCAAATCAGGAAGCCAAATAAGGGGTTGATCTGGTAGGGGAAACTCTGGTGGGGAGATCTCTTGTAGGGGTTGAGCCAAGTAAGGCTTAAACTCACACCTCTGAAATAAAATTGGCACTAATGATCTATTTAGGTAAATTTTGTGTTCCCACAATATTCCTTCAAATTTACTTTTGATGGAAATGTTGATGAAAATATTTACAAACATATATTTTTATATATTTTGAGGAATAAATTCAATTAATATATATATGTATATGAATTCAAATTTTTATATATTTCAAGACTCAAACAACGCTTAAAAGTGTCGTTGGAACCTCGGTCATGTGACTTCAAATGACTCAAACGAAGAAATAATATCTGTCGTTTGAAGCATCGCAAATGACGGTAAAAAATGGTGGTTTGAGTCTTGAACTTTGTCAATATTCCACAATGCAATAGATAGACGTTGTGGCGTGACTTCAAACGAAGGTAAAGAATCCGTCATTTGAATGGCTTCGTTCACAAAAATTGCCGCAACGTATAGACCATTGGCCGCGACGCAGCTTCTAAGGACGGAATAGGTTTCCAATTAGTAGTAGTGTACCTTTAAAGGATCATGCCGTCTAATGAGATTTGAACACATGACCTCGTTATAAAAAAATTTAGGAGATTACTTTACCAAACTTAGAACTATGCTATATAGATACTTTAATTTGTATGTAGTTTGCAGTTTGAACCAACATGTTAAATCCTGCACTGTTAGTTCAAGGGTCCACAGCAAATAGAGTAACTTGTAAGTTCAATAAGTACCTAAAATTAGTTAATTGTTTTCTGATTCCTTTAGCAAATAGTTGGTTAAGAAATAGGTATTCAACGATATGAATACAATAAATAGAAGTGTATGTATATAAATAATATGTAATAATATAATATAGTAGTCATTGATTTTCATGTTTCAGATTCTTAATTGTGTTAAGTTCTAACTAATTAGAACTATAACTTTTTCTTATATTAATAAATGCGTATTTTTTCGCCTCTAATAAAACACACACAATCAAGAAAAGCATGGCATAATTAGATACCGTTCCTCAGTCTCTTTCGTCGAGTAAATATCACTTAATTTGGAAAAACCCTAGTCATCGTTTTAATCTTTCCCATTGATTATCTTTACCAATAAGAATTCGCTTAAGTCACTCAGAACATTTACAACTTTAATGAGGAATAAATTCAATTCCAAATGCTTAGAAACTTCGATTTGACCCCAACAACCAAATACAAAAGGTAGCTTATATATAATACTAAATTAAAAATAAATTAGCGCGCAATAGCAATTCATAATATTCTAGCTAAAATCTTTATTAAAAAAAAATCATACAACCATTGTAATTTTTTTTACCCAAGATCTATTGTGTAACGATGAATCCCTAATGAATCCATATAAAAAGAAAATAAAAAGATGTTAAAATAAATTTAATTCGATCAGCAAAAAGGGGACCATATAATTATATAAATTTAGTGAGGTTCATTTTTATTACATTTTATAATACTATTTCAACTATATTTATAATGAATATGAGAGCGCATGACTTCCACCAAACATATATAGACTATGTCACCTTTTTAATTAAATTCTCGTTTCACAATAGTCCTCCCACAAACGCGTTAATAAAATTGAATTTAGTCACATCTAAAATTAAGTTTTCAATTATTTGAGCTGTTATAATAAAAGACTATTAGTTAAGCCGGTATTCATCTACGTAACTTGTCATGTTCTATATATAGCTCACTTCGGTACCTTTATTTCTCATCAAACACACAAATATTTTCTCTCCAACAAACCCTTTTCTCAACATTCTTCTTCCCACAAAATTCAATGGCTTTCTCAGCTAAAGTTCCTATTGTTCTCTTCCTTTCTTCTCTCTTCGTCCATGCAGCTCTAGGTATATATATACACAATATATATATATATGCATAGTTGTTTACAAATTATAATGGGGTTTTGTTGGTTTGGTCTTATGCAGCTGAGATTGTGTGCGAGGAATTGCCTCTCGACGTCTGTGCATTCGCGATAGCGTCGTCGGGGAAGAGGTGTTTAGTGGAAACGACGGCTGGGGCGGCTCGTCAATGCCGGACGTCAGAAGTGGTGGTGGAGAGGATGGCGGAGTACATCGAGACCGACAGATGCGTGGCATCTTGCGGTGTTGACCGCAGCTCTGTCGGAATCTCTTCCGACTCCCTCCTTGAGCCTCACTTTATGGCCACTCTGTGTTCGCGGGCCTGCTACCAGAACTGCCCCAACATCGTCGACCTTTACTTCAACTTGGCTGCCGGAGAGGGTGAGTTATATATATATATATACACGTATATTTATACATTAATTTCCACAAAATAAATTTTCTAATTACAGAATTTTTGGTTTAAAATTTGATTTAAAGCCCATAAATAACCACAAAATCATAAATTAAGTGTAAATTAAAAACACATCATACCTCAATCTCCAACAATGCATGTATATTGAAGCAAATAGCAATACAAAAATTTTAAGCCGTAAATAATAAACGGATGCATCCAAATAAATACGTGTCTTCCAAATAAAATTGGTTTTAGAATGAAAACCGTAATAGGTACAATTTAGCTAAAAACAGTTGAAGATTTAACCGGATTTATTTACTTTTATTAAAAAAAAAAAAAACCAAAACTATGGTAGTGACCTCTTGTTGATAGAATTAAAAGGTAATTTTTAGTAGTATATGCACTTGAAAGCTTGGTGTAGTTTATATCTAGGGTATTAATTAGAATAAAAGCACAAGTATTTTTTTTTCCCTAAAAAAAAAAGATCAAGTATTTTTATATGATTATAAATGATATAGGAAGAAATATATGGTATGTATGTAGTCACTAGTCAACCAAATAAGAATTTTATGATTTATTTTTAGGTTAGATATTAGTTTACCTCAAGTGTTCTTCTAGATGTATATATATATATATATATATATATATATATATATATATATATAATTCATTAATGGTACAACTAGCCAAAAGTGTTTTTTCATTGTAATTGGTTGGTCCTTGGACATATATAAAGTCAACCGTCGAATATGTATATCATTACTAGTCAACGGTCACATTTCTTTGAATAAACAAAATGGGAAAGCTCCAATTGTTCCTTCCTCTTGAGAGTTCTAGTTTTCTTTGAACTGGTAAAACCGTGTGTAAGGCAATTGAAAAGCGGCAATAATGCCGACTTTCTACACTTCATTGGAATTTCTAGTTGCGCATCATTTTGAACAGCTTTAATTAGACTTATATCACATTTCACTTTCTCTATACGCCAACAAATATATAATTGCATGAATTAACAAGACTCAAGCATGATTTTGTTTAAATTCTAAATCTTTACATTTACGCACCTTGTCATGCTTATGTTTTCACCAACCTATATATAGAAAACTTCTTTGGTTTACCATAAACGAGAGTAAAAAAACTAATTTGAGTATATATTTTCACAAATATTTCAGGCGTGTTCTTGCCCGACTTGTGCCAGAAGACGCGTTACAACCCTCACCGCGCCATGGTTGAGCTCATGAGCTCTGGCTTGGCTGCGGCTCCAGTGGCGAGCATCGCCGGAAACCTCATGGGTGTCGTGGCAGCTCCGGCACCGGCTCCCATGTGATTGAGAAGAACATGATTTATATTATGCGATATATATGTGTCATTTGATACATATATTGTGGCTATATTTATGGGGATGAATTTAGCTACGGAATAGTGATAATATATAATCGGGAGAGATATATATATATAAAGGAGCTTTCGAGTGTGGGCGTTCAGATGATTAAAGAGTGGTATTGTATTTTTTGATGCGAACATGTTGTGTTCGAATAGGTGATTCATTTGCATTATTGTTTTCCCTTCACCAATAATTGATGAGAGATCATGTTCAATTTTTCGTCTAAGATTTCATATATATGATTTTGAGAGTTAAATTTGGTTTGTCATCTCATATAGACTCATTTTTTATATATTCATTTAGATATGTATTACTTGATACAACCTTGGTGAGAATTGCACCCCGATAATCGATCTTCAAGTGAATGTGAACTCGGAATTTGCAAGTGAAATAAAAAGCATACTCTTCGAAAGGGGTGAGCCACGTGTACACGAGGGTCTGCACCTGCACCTGAAATTTTTCCGAAAAATAAAATAAAATTAAGTTTATTAAAAAAAAAAACAGTTTATTGGTGTAGCATGTAGTCATCTATCTTTATTTCTATCTCCCACTTTGTATTCATTCATTTAAATTAATTTGAGAACAATAATTTCAGAAAGAGAGCGTGAGTTTAGGGAAATTTGCTTTTGTATATCCTCAACTTTGAGTTTTAGCAAAAATATACCCTCGAATTTCAAAAACAACTAAAGTATACCATCAAAGTCTATTTTAGTTTCTTTTTTATACCCTCAACTAAAATTAATTTTAAAAAACCCATAACTACCCCTAACTCACAATTTTCAAAAGTTGCTTTTATATACCCTCTAGTTTATTTTATTTTTTTACAAAATATACTCTCTATTAAAAAAAAAAGAGGCCAAAATACACCCGCTTTCATAAATTATGAAATAATTTTTTTTTTTCAAACAGTTAAATATATAAGTATCTAAAGGTTCATAAAAAATTAAAGACCATCATTAACAAGTTAATAGAAGCAAGAACAACAGAGTGTCACGTCTATAGCCAAAAATACAGCAAAGTGACAAAAACCATGACTTCAAAGGGGGAAAATAACCATATCTAATCACTATATAAACTCTTCATGTGCTCTCAACGTCAACAAGCTAATAGAAGCAAGAACAACAGAGTGTCACGTCTTTAGCCAAAAATACAGCAAAGTGACAAAAACCATGACTTCAAAGGGGGAAAATAAGCATATCTAATCACTATGTAAACTCTTCATGAGCTCTCAACATCGTGGTTTGCCTTCTTTCTCTTCGTTTGAAGTATTTTCATGCAACTTGAACGAGGAAGGAATGACTGAGTTGAACTCCGAGAACAAACATCATTTGGTAGGTTGGGTAAAGGTTGCGTAGAGCTAATGTGTTGAACTCGCTAAATACAATACGAAAGCCGTTATAAAAATACTTGTCAGAGAAAATTAAATTGTTATTAACAATTCTATATGAAAAAAATAAACTCAATTAAGTTTTACCTCAGATTGAGGCCTTCCTCTCTTCTTTGAAGTCTTTTTTTTTTTTTTGGTACAACTCCTGCGTTAGGACAAGATCTCAAATTGTGCCCACTCACTTTACAAATAGAACATTTAATTTTTTATAGGCTCGTACAAATTTTGGCAGCGCTTCCCCCATGCTACGCTTCTGTGCTTTTTAATTAGGCCTACCGACTCGAGTTATGCCAATAAGAGGTTGAATTAAGTCATCTTCCGTTTTAACCCAATACTCATCAGATGCTATAGGATGAAAGTCGCATAGAAAAGTTTCCTTCCACTTACGAACTGTAAAACAACTACTAATAAATTCTTCGATTGGCATGCGCATGTAGCTTATAGCCGCACGTGCATGCATACACGGTAATCCTGTTAAGCGCCATTTACCACACAAGCAAGAATACTGACTTAAGTCAACATAAACTTTTGTATACCTTGTGTGAACTTCAAAGCCACAATTGGAAATCTGAATGATATCTGCATGTTTAGCCTTAGCAAGTCTCTTATTCATCCTAGACCTCACTTTAGGTGGTAAATGATCATCTCTAGTTTAAGCCACTTTTTTCCTCCTTACATTTATGTTGACAATCTTGTTCCTTATGCTTTCCAACATAGTTAATGGAGGCAGAAAACGATATTCACCAATAGTTGAGTTCCAACTCTAAACCAAATTTGAAGTAACCTGCTCACACTTTACCTCAGCATCCATCGCATAAAGACTCCAATTCTTAGAATTCTTCTCGTCAAGTCATTTCCATGCCTCTATGTCAAACTCTTTCAATTAAAGCATTGTTAATTCAAAATTAACCAATGTGCAAGCTTTAGCACATGCCCAAAAGTAAGGTTCACTTTTCCGGTTTTTCACTGCCAGGTCTAAGTTTTCACCAAGTGCATTGCACAAGTCCTGTGATGTGCACTTGGAAACTGAGTATGGACAGATTCCGCAAGTCCCTGTATCACAATAAATAAGTAGATATATTTCAGTATTCATTAAAAATATATGTCAATATTTCTAAATAAATCGAAGACATTCATAAATACCTTTTGTTTGTCAGAAATAATAGTCCACACTCTATTTGGGCAAAGATCATCAAATAATGCTTGATTCACATAGTATAAAACCTCCCATGTTGAAGTATCTTCTTTTTCAACGATAGCATAAGAAGAAGGATAGATTTGTAAGTTTGCATCTATGACAATTGCACTAAGAAAGACTCCCTTATGATGCCCCCTGATATGACATCCATCTACTCCAAAAAATGGTTTGCATCCTTTTACAACTCCTTGCATGCATGGATACATTGCAATAAATAACTTTTTAAACACAAGTGGCCTCTCAATTGACATGTTGCCCAAAATTTCATCTTCTAAGTCTTTTCTTTCATAAACCAAATCAACAATGCTCCCGGGATCGGTTTCGAAAATTACCTTTGCATAAATAGCAATAATGAGTATTGTCTATCATGTTCTTCTTTTTTACCACCAGTAGCTAGAGAACGTACTTTGTATAACCTGTCTGACTCAACAGTCTTCAACTTCCACTTTTCTTTTAATCTAAACCTCATTGTCTTCAAACTCATATTAGGCATCAATCGTAACTCATCATTAAGCTTTTCAGCTACACAACGATAAGATACCTGCAGTTCGTTGTAACATCTTTGGCAGCTGTATCATTCCTCGGTTGTCACCATGAAGACTTTCTCACACGGAGACGGAGAACCGTGAACTCTCCAACTGCACTCAGCGAATGCACATTTATAAGTGACTCTATCTTTACACATTTTCACCCTCAATAGCTTGAAACCTTCTTGAACAGAGAAGTCCTTAACATGAGAATTAAATGCCTTATCATTCGGAAACTGTTGGTGCAATATGAGTTGAAGTTTTTCAATACATGGCATCTTATAGGAATTTTAAGACGTACGTGCTTAGGGGCACAAAATGGATGGTGCTAAACCTCTCTCAACACCGATGGTACGAAAAAACTCTAAATCCACCTCTTCTGATTCTCTCTCTGATATATCTCAATTTCGACAAGCTATCGGTGAACTGCAATACTTAGTTTTGACTCGCCCCGACATTTCCTTCGCAGTTAACCGATTAGCTCAATCGTCTTCAAATCCAACGGAGGAAAATTGGGGGTCTGTGAAAAGATTGTTGTGTTATCTAAAGGGATCAATTAATCATGGTCTTTTATTGCGCCGTCGCACCTCGCCTACTCTACGCGCCTTTTCTGATGCAGATTGGGCCGGAAACCCCAAAGACCGTACATCCACTTCGGCATATGTCATCTTCTTGGGTAATAATCCCATCTACTGGAGTTCTCGAAAGCAAAACGCCGTGGCACGCTCTTTGAGAAAAGCCGAATATCGGGCTCTCGCAATTGCTACTTTTGAGGTCCGATGGATTCAAAGCTTCTTCACTGAATTACGCCTTCCAATAAAGACTACCCGACTCTTTATCGTGACAATATTGGTGCCACTCATCTCTCGTTACATCTGGTCATGCATTCTTGTATGAAGCATATCTCTATTAGCATTCATTTTGTACGTGACATTGTCGCCAAGGGACTTCTCACAGTTTCTCACATTAGTACAAATGATCAGTTGGCCGACCTTCTTACAATGCCACTTCACAAGACCCGTTTCTCGTTTCTACGATCCAAACTAGCTATTGCCGATGGAACCGCTAGTTTGAGGAGGCGTATTGACACATCATCATCACAGCTCCACAATACTCCAACAACTTGAGATAAAATCAAATGCTACACGTTTCTATTTTCCACTTATTTTATATTGAGTCAATTAGTTTAATTATTCAAACTTTTTTTCCTTATAGTGCGTTGTTACGGTTGTAACCTCCTTGTATATTTTGGCCATTTGGCCTCCTCTGCAATACAAGAATAAAAAACCCAAAAGTTCTCTGTAGATCATGGTTAGGTACCTATCAAAACTGCCCACCACTAAAATTATTGGTTCAGCCCAGGATCAGACAGGCGATCGGGATCTATATTGTCATCCCAAAATAGCGAACAACTAACATTTTTCTTCGAGGTTTATAGGTCTTGAATTCTACGTCGACGTGATCTACTTAGTTCTAGCCTTGAGGCTTGACAAGCAAGTGCCTGCTATAACTTATATAGACACGAGATATACCTTGAATTTGTTTGGAAAAGCGAGTTCAAAAACATTAATCTTATTAGAGAGCACAACTCTTGTTAATATATGATGCTGAATTAATCAAGAATTTCTTGAGAGCTTTAGATTTATTTCAGTTCTACCTCTTCTCTTTTTTTTTTTTTTTTTTTTATCAATTATTTGTCAGAACGAAAACAAAATAAGAAAAGTGGAGAAGGAGAGAATAAATTAATTATTTTTTCACGAGTTTTGGTACGAATGGATACAAACATACTTAAATTTTCTATCTAGTAATCGGAAGAATTAATGTGACAAGCCATGCGTGCAAAAATAATGAGGATGTACCATATTCCTTATACAAACAAATAATTAATTAGACCGTTTCTTGGGAGCAATATTTAACATTGTGGGAGATCCTTAGGTGGAGGAGGAAGCGTAGAAGCTTGTGTGGGCCCATTTTGGACCTCAAAAGCCATTCCCAACCCCCACGGCAAGTGCACGTCCAAATGGCAATGCATCAACCATATACCTGTAATGTAAGTAAGGTTATATTATCAATAATATATTCCTAATTCTCATGAGATAAATACTAATTTGTATAAAACCCTAGCTGCTTCATAATCATAGTGTAAGATTTCATAAGTTTCCGGTTTTTCGTTCAACTGTATTTATGTTTAAGGTAAATTGTTTTGAGGACGATGAATATGTAATTGATTTTTTTTTTATATACTCGGGATTTATGAGTTTTTGATAAATAGCGAAAATGACCATTTGGCTCCGTTTAAAATATAGTCGTCCTCTATGATTTTGGTGTCGGTTCGATTTGTGTTATTGGAGTTTTTTTTTAGTCAAAGATATTAGCAATTTAACTTTTTTTAGTTATATTTTTAAGACGGTTGAAAGATCTAATTTATTCTGAAATCATAAAGTAAGGATCATTTCTGTTTTTCTACAATAGATGGGCCAAATTAACAAAAAAAATTATAAGGGAAGAGTCTTTTTCAAAATTTAAAACCATAGGGGCTGAAACTCTCAAAATGGTCGTAAAAGAAGGGCCAATAACGCCGATAACTCCATAATTTGTGGAGATGAAACAACAAAAAGTATATGAAATGACAACAAAATGTCATGGAAAATAGTAGAAAATACGAAAAAGTAAAAAATTATAAATAAGACCCATTAACGTAAAAAAAAAATCATAAGAAAAATCCTCCAATAAAATTGGAGGTCATTTTCATGTTTGGTTAATTCATAATATTATATATTAATGGTCTAGTATGAATTACCTGGATTATTAGCTTGGAATCTGATCACAGCCCACCCACCTACCGGCACGGCAATGGTGTTCCGGATCTGAGGGTTATAGAGGTTGAACTTGCTCCGGTCCTGGGCGGCGTCGTAATTCCCGAACCCCTGCGCCAACACGTGGAAGTTGAACCCGTGGAGGTGGATCGGGTGGTTCTCTAGCGCGATCAGCGCCGTGTTCTGCAGCACAATCTCAACCACGTCGTTGTACTTCACGCTCTTCAACTTTGTCGCTCTAGGCGCGAAGAGCAGCGACCGGTTGAAGCTAAGTCTCGTGTCTGTGTAGTTGAATGGCGTCGGGGGGTTGTCAGGGAAATCAGTAGTGTAGACTCCGCCAACGCCCGCGGCAAACGCCTGCAGCATCGATAGGCTGCGACGAGGGATCACAAACGATACGTTGTTCATGCTCGACGACAGCCTCTGCCCGAACGGGCCGGCACACGTAACACCCGCGGCACAGACGTCGAGGCCGAGACCAAAGGCGATAAACATGTGGTGGTCAACTTTGTCCGGGACGGGGACCCACTGGGGGCCGAGGGCCAGAGAGGTGAGGTTAGTGTAGAACCTGTTGATCCAAAAAAAAAACATGTTTATTCATTATCTTTTCCAAGTTGGATACTTTATTCATACATTTATTAAAATAAATGAAAAATGAACTTTATTTTGTACACCCTCAAGTTAATGAACTTGAATTATACACTCATAATTTAGTGGAAACTAAATTTGATTAGAAGGTGTGAAAAGAAATTTGGAATAAGGGTAATTATGATATATTAAAAATAAGAGTTATTACACTATATTAGTATTTAAAATAGATATACATGAATAAGTTTAAGTCATGTTTCTTGAACTTAATAATATATTGGGCAAAACACAACCGAACCTGTGGGCTGTCGGGGTGTCGTTGAAAGCCGGCATTGGCGGCGCTTGTAGGGACGCCGAATTCGGTGCACCAGCGTAAACGAGCGCGGCATGCGCCGTGCTGTTTGCAAAGGGCACTCCGGCGGCAGTGGCGTAGGGGCGCACCGACATGTAGTAGGCTCCTTCAGGCTGGTTTGCGGAGAGTATAACATCGGTGGTGTGGCCCGGGGCGAGGACAACAACGTCTGTTGAGTAGGGAGTGGTATAGGTGGCGTCAACGGCGATGACAGTCATCGTGTGTCGGGCGATCCTGAAGAAGAGCTGGTTATTGAGTGCAGCGTTGACTATTCGGAGCATGTACCTCTTGCCCTTCTCTACCTTCAGTGTGTACATGTCTGTTCACGGAATTCAGTAATTAGTAAGTTGTGATCAATCAAAATAATGTCATCTTAATTATGAAGGATATATATCAAGAAAAAAATATAATTATTATAAGCTAAGTGATCGATTCGTTCGGTCGTGAACATATTACAGTTTAAATTAGATACAAACTCAGTTTGTAGTTCTAATAGTTTATAATTGAGAACCTTGTATATTCTCAATCTCATAAAATATATAATGTTGTATCGCACACAATATATTACTTTACTTGAATACATAAGAGATAAGTTTATAGGAAATTTATTTTTTTTAGATCTTCTTTTTTTTTTTTTTTACAAAAATATTCTTCTATTTTTAAAACAAAGCCAAAAATATACCTATAAGTGTAAATATAACGATACTACCCTTATAATGTTTCTAATGTTTAACTAATTTTGTATTACCGGTTAATACATTTGTATATATTTAATACAATAATATTATAACTATATATACTTTCATTTCTATATTAATTTAACGACATGTTAATCTCAAATAATCTCAAGTACAAAATTAAAACAATCTTGTTTCTTAAAATTCACTGGATGACATTAAATATATATTATTCTTCTAGAATTATCAGAATCTTTTTATTATTAAATTATCGAGTCTATTAATTTATCAAATATTAAATATAATAATTTACTTCATAGTTGAAATCACAAAATTTCATTTGATCAAGTTTATTATAAATTATTGAGTATTGATATTTTACGAGTTCATATATTGCACAGTGACACGCATAGTAATTCTTAATAATATACAAATACATACATATGTAGCTATAATTTGGAAGTACCGTTTTGAGAGCAAGTGTAAGAATCGCCGGGCTTTCCGTTGATAGTGTAAGCGTCAGAGACGTTGGGAGATCCACCGACGGCCAGCCCCTGGTTCTCCACCTCAACCACATCAGCGTTCCACCACTCCCCTGCAGTGTCATAAACTCATGAATCACACCAATCATATATACTGCATGAATAAAATATATATATATATATACATATATGTAGACTCACAAATATAATAGAGATATTAGAGACATAGTTATCATTATTGGTGCACTTATACATATTACATCTTTTTTTTTTCCGCGTATTATACCCTTATCTTATTACTTTGCCATTATCGTTAACTGCGACATAAGCTTTCCCACTACGTGCACATCATCACACACGATTAACGATACCTTTGTTGTTATTTTTTTCTTTAATTATGATATATTTTAGGCTTAAATATATATAATTTTTTTTGTCTTTTAATATGATTTATGTATTACCAAGACCCTATACTAGTAGTGATAACTTGAAGAAATATTGGGCCATTATTAACTCTATATAATATATATAATATATAGTATCTTTCAAGATTCTTAAATTACACTAAAATCTTTATAAATTAATATTATTGATACTAAAGAATTTGATTGTTTTATCGAGAAAAAAAATTAATCATGTTAATTACAGTTGATACTGTACAAAAATATTATCTTACTGAGGTTATTAAAAATAGAATCACAAATGTGTATCTTACACATATGACAATATTATCTTACCTAGTACGATGGGAATATCGTCATGGATTTTGTAATGATTAAATGGGTAGGCAAGTTTTCCGAGTCGGGGATGAATGACGAGAGCGCCGTGAATTGTGGCTCGGAGCCAAGCGGAGTGAGCGTGCCACCACAGAGTGCCTTCTTGCCCCGTGATTGTGAATCTGTATGTGTAGTTGTGGCCAGGCCGGATCGGGCACTGGGTCACGTACTCAGGTCCGTCCGCCCATCCACTTCGGAGCTGGAAGATTCCGTGCCTGATTCAACTAGATAATGAGTTGCTTCTCTCATATTTTCTATTGATTATTTTGAGATGAAATTTATATAGAAGATTATGTCGATCCCACATAAAGCTCAAATTAAATGAACATTGAAATTTCGCAAAAATGCATGAAGATATCACATAAAACAATCCGTAATTTAGCATGTAAAAATTCGGGGTTATAAAAATAAAAATAAAAACGTGCATGGATAATTAAAGTCAACGTTAACACTAAAATAATAAACAAAGAATTCATTTTTTTTCATTATTTTTATACCCACTTGTATGTGTTTCGATTGTTGTTTAATTATCCCCATAAAATGAAGATATTTTGTGATTGACAAGTAGACGTATTACCTACGAGTATTTCAGTTGTTTAACCTGTATAGAGAAACTGAGAAAGAACATGAATAATATATTTATATATATATATATATATATATATATATATCTGTGTGTGTGTGTGTGTGTCAAAAAGAAAAGAATAAGAGCATCAAGCATCACGATATGCATGGATAATATTTTCTTGGTGTTTCAAGTCAGATCCTATACTCGACAGCTATATCGTTGACCTAGCTCAAGTTGGCTGTTATGTTAGATCAAAGCTAACATGCTATAATGGAACGTTAATTTGATTACAATGGAACGTTAATTTGGATCAAAGCTACTCTGTTATTCATTGATCGATTTATATTTTTCCTTAAACCAAAGAGTAAGAATACCAGTGAATAGTGATGTTGTGAGGTATTTGGTTCACAACGGTGATGACAAGCGTGTCACCCTCATGGACGCTTATCGTGGGTCCCGGCAGTGTTCCGTTCGCAGAGTAGATCACTTGCTCTTTGCAGAGATGGTTCACGGTTAGGTTTCTCACCTGCACCAATTTATAATCCATAAAATATTTAGTATGGACTAAAAAAAAATGAAAACCTAGTAATAACGTATATGTTCGTATCCCAATGTATATGTACATACTTGATTTACCTTACTGGTAAGATGATAAACAGAATAGAATGGAATATTAAAACTTAAAATTAGAAAGACAAGAATCAACTATATACTTCCTTAGTTAATTACCTCAACTATATCATGTACATATATTTGAGTTCTTATCATTATATGTATGTATGTATCATGTATGTACATGTGTCTGTATTTATCTGTATATTGATCGTGAAATGAAGATTAAAAAGAAACTTAAAGTTTTTTTTTGTTTTGTTTTGAGAGAGAGAAAGAAACTTAAAGTTAAAGCAATATTCATATGTATAATAGCTAGGAAAAGAAAACTATTATTGTATAAACATTAATTTGTAACGCGGAGCGAAATTACATATAGAGAATGTGTGACTGTAGCCGCCTTCGAGAAAGAAAAAGAAGCTAAAAGAGCTAGAGCGACGAAGGCCAATAACTCAAATGATCTTGCCATTTCAAAAAGAAAGAAAGAAAAACTATTAGGTATAGCGGAAATGTGGATGAAGCTAAATGAACAGAACTTCTAGACTTATATAGAAGAAAACGTGTGCCCTAGCCAATGCAATTTTCAATATATCTAAACACAACCCATTTTGTTCATGTAATATAATAAGAGATTGCGTGACTAAATAGCAATAACTAGCTTCAACGGGTATGAATTGGCAATTGATTTGATCTCATTTTTTAATTTGTGTTAGAAGAAACTTCCTTATCCAGCTAATTACACCACATATATTCTTAACTCTATGAGAAGATTTTGCATCAAACAATATCACATATAAAAATAGAGTTGATAAAGTTGTTGAATAATTTAGGAGGTTATATGTGTTAGTGTAAGGGTGTAACTATTATAGAAATTCACATGCGATTATGATATATACTGCAAACCACGTACAACATTGTGCGTGCATGTAACCACGTAAATGTTTATTGCTCTCAAGAGACTAAGGTATAGAAGATATTCAATTATATATATTCGCAAATCGCACCGACTTTTAAAATCTGATTTTTAATGATTTAAACTTTTATAAATGATGTATTTATTTACTTACTACATTGAAAATATGTGATATAAGTATGTTTCTCCACGACTTAAGCTAGTAATGTCCATTCAGTTTTGCTTATTATATTATAATGTTATACAGACAGTCTTGAATGATATCAACTATAAAAATATAACAAATTATGTGCCCCTTCATTATTGGTTGAATAAAACTTGATAAACAAATACGATCATTCGTTCTACTACTCTAGAAAATTATAAATAGCAACAAATTCAATAAAAAAATGATTAATATTAGGTTGATGAGGCGCAATCATCGTAAACATCATTCTCATATGGAAATAATAATTATATATAAAATATACCGACAAGAGCAATAAACGGATAAGTACTTTAAGTTAATGCAGTCAAGATTAACTTATCATTCATTCATTTTATCGCTTGTTTTTTTTTTAGTCAGATTACTCTTTATTATTTACGACTTTACATCAATTTATTCCTAAATTTATCATCGTTTATCATACTCTAAATTTACTCCCACGCTATTTGTTACACTATACAATTATCAATTTGTTCAGACCCTTTAATTATCTCTCTTGTTGAATCTGTGTGTTTTTAATTATTTATTGGAACAAATATTGGTATATCATACTGTAACTGATTTAAAGTAATTTGATATATATATATATATACACACACACAAAAGAACCTTTACGGTATAAGTACCAAAATATGAATTAATGTGTTGGTTCATGGCATTGATTAGAGAATCATATGTAATTAACAAAGTTGACTTATTTGATTAATCAAGCTATTAATTACATATATCCCTACCCTTATATAGATGAGATCTTTCATAACGGGAAACTTACCAATTATATGAGATATACATTAATGAGAGTATATTCTCCCATCTCTATATAAGAGAGAATTCGACCACGTTAAATCGGTAGTGCACCACAATACACACAATTGAGAGTGGTCGAATTTTCTTGTAGTGCACCACAATACACACAATTGAGAGTGGTCAAATTTCTACTATTCCCGAGAGTCTTTGTCCATTTCCAATCGCCGATTAGGAACTAGTATTCCGATTCCATGATTTCCGTTCTAGAGAGAACTTTCGTTAGCGATGTGGTGAACTACGTAGAGGCCGAACACTTGAGCGGCTCGTGATCTCCTTGAAGGCGTGGTGGTGAAGGCGACAGCGTGAAGGCGATTCTCCGACGAGCACTCGGAGATCCGGTTCTTGAAGAATCAAAGTAAATGGTAGAGAAATCATTCTCTCTCCAAATAAATTTCAAAAAATCGTATATATCTAGATCCGTATTTTCTAGGATTCTCTGGAATTTTCGCTTCCGGAGATGAGAATATCTTAGAAAAACCCAACAATATATATCGTATAATTGGAGAAGCACTTGTACCCTGATTTTAGGCCTTTAATAGAATGATGACTTTGGTTATTGGTTTGACCAATAAGGTAACTCATTTAGGGCAACGCTTAATAATATATTTAAAGTGTGTTAGGGTTTACGAATATTTTTAGTCATTTTGGAATTCATGATCTCACTTGTAATGCTAAATAATGATTAGCACCAAAAGAATATATTTAAACTCTAACCGTTCTGTTGGTTGTTCCCATCCTCAATTCTATTATTCAAACATTACACGGAGATGAGGAAGTGCCGGCCAATAAGATATGTATTTCAAATTATTACTCCAACTTATAATATTATTCTAGTTTTACTCCAAAATTTGCTAATTTTTAATTGCAATATTATTTAGTTTTTGGGTTAAAATACATCAAATGGAAATATTTTAAATTTGTACTCTAGCTGGTTGTTAATTATGCAATAGTAGACTGGTTGACATAAAAGAAAAAGACAACTAAGATCTACAATTTTTTTATTCATGAAATGTTTTCAGTTGCCACGGGCACAAATTCTTTGTTTACAAACACGCTACATTATAATATTATGGGAAAGATTATTTTAATTAAAATCATATTTATCTTTTTTTTATACAGTTAACTTTTTTACATTACTAATGTTCACTGTTTTATTTGTCATTGAATTTCATTTATTTTTAATTGATTTAATTGATTTTTAATGTGCCAATGATAAAATTTCCAGCTCTCTCGGAAGCGACACATGTTCAATACTTAAACGACACGGAATTTTTTTTATTTAATCAATTAAAAAAGTTTAAAGAACTATAGAGAAAAACAAAATAATAAATATTAAGAACTTCAACCGTTTATGACTACAAAAATAATTACTTACGTCGCCATCAACAATTCGAATTATGAGCCCTGTTTTTTTTTTTTTTTCTCTATATTGATTAGAAATACAGTAAATCTACTTAACCAGTATAAGTCCGTAAACTCGTTCATCGATTACAGTTAAGTCCATAAATAAGATTATTGGTGGTAGAAGTTCTTATCATATTATCTTGTTGCATTTTAGTATATATAAAGAAAAAATATTTCTTTGAAAAGAAATATCGGGTACTTCTATCCGTATTGTGTATAACATTGAGTACGGATGCCGTTTGTAAATCATGGATCAAAAGATCAGGAATTAAACGTGAAGATCCCATCATTTATCAAGCTACAATATTTGATTTATTTGCTTCCAATTACTCATTTATTTACTTTCTTTCATTAGTATTATTTTTTTATGATTTATATTTATTTATGTATTGATTCTCGTATTTATTTCGGGAAGCAAAAGACTCTTTATATTGTTTGCATTTCTTTGTAATTCCTTAGTTTTGAATGAAATGAAAATTGAGAGACTTGTGAGTTCCCCCAAATCTAAACATCGTGAGTGAGCGTCGAGTTTGATGCCCGAGAGCCGGCATTCGTGTGCGGATCAACTGTGATTAGATGTCCGGAGTTTAGCAATCGTGCGTGAATCAATAGGCGAATGAATGTTCTTCGATCAGATATTCGTGCACCAAATCAACGATCAAGTTCGATTATCCAGTAACTTTATTTATCTAGTTCAATATATATCTATATTTTTTTTTATACATCAGTTGGTATCAGAGCCGAAAGATCTTGAAGCATGCCGTCACGATGAGATTCCCGATGGCGAATACACTTGGAAAAAGAATCGCGTGAAAGGATGGATTCGACGATAGAGAAGTTGACCTAACTCTCCACCATGATCGATGATTGGTTGAAGAGGGAGGAACAATATTCTCGGAGAAAAGGTTGGAGATACTACAAAAATTGGGTGAAGAGAGTCTTAAATTCCTCAAAACCCAGTTTTTCACAGTTTTTCACCTATACGCACGCCAACTGTTCGAAAAAATGTCATAGTGCATCAGACAACCCAGCAATGCCCATTCGCGCGCCCATAGGGCCTCGACACGAGCGCATCAGCGCCCCTGCACCCCGACGCCACGCCACTATGCGACATAACATTCTCCACGGTGCCCAAGCATGCCACACACCACCTAGCAGTGCCTATGAAATGCCCGATGCGTCCCTCACAACCTTAGTTACGCCCCACAACTCAGAAACTACCCAAAAAACTCATCGCATGCCAAGTGTTCCAGAAAATGTAGGAATGACTATCTACATCATAATTGGCCACACTTGGAGGTCATTTTTTAGGAGCTCAAGTCCAATGATTCTACGTGGGATGAGCTCGTTTACGATGAGGCAGAATACGGCGAGCCCATGTACGACGAATATGTTTACAACGATGCGGAATACGGTGAGTCCAAGTATGACAACTTCAATTACGAATAGGCAGAGTACGGCGAGGCTGTGTATGAAACAGGCCATTTACGACGAGATGGAGTACAGAGAGGCCGTGTATGACGAGTCCTTTTACGGCGAGGTCAAATATGACGAGACGAAAATAAAAGATGACACGGGTATGTCTCTTGTGGTTTGCAAGTTGTCTTTGGCCCCAACAAAGAAGGTCAACATTGTTTGGGCTCCAACCACGACTACCTGACCGAGCATACCTACTGGGCCAAGAAAGCCTCAATCTAAGATAATTCTCATGGCTTAGTTCGAAGACGATATTAAAGAACTCGTGCATAAATTTTTGCTTAGTCCTCAATGAGCTGCCTAAGAAGTTATCCAAGCGATCTCTCGAAAGAGCACACAACAAGTCAACAAAAAAGTTTACAGAAGAGCCACCCGACAGCCGCCTAACTTGATGATGGCAAAGATCTACCCCGATACGTCAGTCGACTTCATTTATGCCCGCACCCCCAAAATAAATTCGAGAACAAATTTTTCTCACACCGGGAGAATGATGCCGTAAATCATGGATTGAAAGATCTGGAATTTAAAGCGAAGATCCCTTCATTTATCGAGCCACAATATTTGATTTCTTTGCTTCCACTTACTCGTTTATTTATTTTCTGTCATTAGTATTATTTGTTTATGATTTATTTTCATTTATGTCTTGATTCTCATTTTTATTTCAGAAAAAAAAAATGACTCTTTATGTTATTTGTCGTTCTTTATAATTCCTTAGTTTTGAATGAAATGAAAGTTGAGAGACTTTTGAGTTTCTCTTATATCCAAACCTCGTCGGTGAGCGTCAAGTTTAATGCCTGAGAGCCGACATTCGTGTGTGGATCAGCGGTGATTGGATGCCCGGAGTCTAGCATTCGTGCGTGAATCAATAGGCGAAGGAGGTTCTTCGATCAGATATTCGTGCACCGAATCAACGATTGGGTTCGATCATCAGGGTAACTTTATTATCTAGTTTAATATATATTTATATTTCCATTGATACATCAAGTACTTTTGGCCACGCCAACAATGAATTCTCGTTTACCACATTTTATCATCAAATACACAACAATCGATGAGACCGATTTTATCCCCAAAAAATAGTTCCTAATTTATTTATAAGGTTATGTTTATTCTTACATTTTGATTAACGGTGAACCAATTCCACGGTTTGACCCAAGGTTGGCGACTTGGTCAGTTAAAGGTTTAGTCAATATCGTCTTTGTGATATTAAGGAAGTCGTCATCTTCATCGGGCTTTTGAGAAAGCGATCGGCTATCGCTATCTTAAAGTTGATGATCATGGCGGTGACGTCCTTGATGGATACAGCGAAGCGGTTTCTCGATGTCCTTTCTTGGAAATTATATCATCGTGGAGCGGGGCTCACGGCGAGTAGAAAATCGAGACAATGAGCATGGCATCGAGGCGTCCGATGGTAATTCAAAGTCAGTGATGGTGGCGGCTCAGACTTGGTGGTGTCTTGGCGGTGGACCATCAGCGTGGCGGCATTTTATACACAGAAAACGCACGACTAAATGTGTGGGGTGTGGGGGGTGAGGGTGTTTTCTTCGAATATTCTCCAACACTCAACATTAGCATGCTTGAGGTGAAAAGGTTCGGCTTTCCTCTTCAGAGATAGAGAAACGTTGTGGTGGTGAGAAAGAACGTTGTGGATATTTTTTCTACCGTTTCGGGGGATAAAAATGGTCCCCAAAATGTTTTGGTGAAGGCAAGAAATTGTTTTTAGGGAGAGACTACGTACTTGTGCATTTTGGGAGCTTACCTGCGATGTCACATTAGAATGAGAGCTCGAAAATCCTCATGAAATGGTAAAAATTGGATTTTATCTCCTTTATTTGTGGCATTATTAATGACAGTAAATGAAAATACTTCTCCTTTAATGTGTAGTAAATAGCACCATTTTTCAAAGGGGGGGAGAAGCTTGACCAATTTCTAAGCACATCGTCGGATATTGGGCGCGCTTCGCCGTCCGTCACGTGGTACCTTAAAGACGTTGTGTGTGCTTTTTTGGTGAGGCCTCTTGCCTTGTTGGAGTGTCAATAGTTCCTCGTCGAGCTTGTTTAGCCGTGTCATTTGATGTTTTCTTAAGAGCTTTATCTTGTCGGGCTGTTGGCGACGTGTTGTACATTGTGGAGTGGAGCTTGTCTTGTTGATTACGTTGTTGCACGACTAAGTTAACAGGATGTCATAGGAACCTTCTACGGTCGTTGTTGTCTTCTCGCGTCGCCAGAACCTTCTAAGGTTCTCGTCGCCTCATCGGGTCCTCGAGACCTAATAAAGTCATCCTTATCTTTTATGGTCGTCGGGGATCTTCTAAGGTCGTTGTCCCCTGTTAGGGTCGTCGGGATCTCCTAAGGTCGTCGTCCTATATTAGGGTCGTTGGGATCGCCTAAGGTCGTCTTCGTCTTTTTGGATCGTTCGGACCTTCTAAGGTCTTCGTCGCCTTGCGGGTCGCTCTTGACCGACTTCTAGGAGGTGGAATCAGATACCTTCGTACTTCCTCTTTTGCATTTCGTTTCTTGAGGTTCGAATAATGGTCTTTGGCTTTGGCCAATAGGCCTTGACGTTTGCCTTTGGAGCCTACATTTTTAATTATCTGAAAACAGTGGCGGAGCTATTAATTAGTCAGTGTATATACGGGCTGCACCTGAAAACCGCGCGTCAAAATTTAATCGAGAAAATATTTTTTGAAAAAAAAAATGAAAATTGGTAGAAACCATATAAATAGTGTTAAAGTTACACAACGGACAACTAAATAGCGTAGGTTAGTTGTGTTGGACATATGTGTCCTTAAACAAGATATTTTATCCATTTGTAAAAGATTATGACAAGTCGTTGAATAAAGATGATGCTTATTATGATAATCTTATTATAGTTTCTGGTAGAGTAAAATAGAATGTTTGATTCCTTAGTTCATAAAGGATGCAATTATGTTATTATTATCACAACAGAGTCAATGTGAGGAAAAATTAATAATCATAATAAATGAACTTAAAATATCTGTGACCTGATCAACTGGGTGGGAGCCCATTAATCGTATAAGGTCATTCATGTGACTAAGTGACAATCCTATTCTGGATTTTGTGTGTGTCACACTCACTAGAAGTGCATTAAGTATGAAGTGTCTTCATACTGGACTGGACCTGACTTAAACTCCGGAAGTTATCATATAAGACCGTCACTGATAACTTGGAGTTGAGTCACTAGTAGATGATCAAATGGATATTCGATCTAAGTCCTGAGTGATCTTGAGTCCAAGCTGCTGGCTTGATTGTTCTTAGATTTAACCGTTAAAGAACACGAAATATTACCGTTGTTCCCAACACTATTATTTTGGGAACATGATAGTCAGCAGTAAGGGTAGCTTGGTCATAGACATGGGCATCACACGGCTCTCTTCAGAGTGATGATGATTCCCTTGATTGTCGGTGGTGAGAAGTGAGAGGTACCCGTGCGCAACTTATGAATCGAAACCATAAGTGGGTTACTCATAATATTACTGACTGAGTCAAGGATGAAAATGCAATGAGGGGCATAACGGTAAAAACTGCCTGCTCGTGTGTGGATCATCAAGTGAAAGATCAATAACCCGAATTTGATTGTATCAATGGACACCCTGCTGTTATAAAGGGAATAATATATACCGTATCACTAAAGAGTGCAGCCTCGGGTCTATAGTGGAATCACTTCGAGGTTTGACGAACAACTAGCAGTTCGTTGGAGCTTAAGTGATACGGGTCCATGGTCCCCAGGATGGCTCCGTAACGGATGATACGTACGTGATTAAAATACATTCTGGATAATGTTTAATCATTTGGCTTGACTTATAAAACTGAAAGGTCTGTGGCAGACGTCAAATAGTTTTATCGTTAGCGTGGCAAAAGTACCATATTTTGGTACACGAAATTAACTGATAAAAGAAAGTTCGAATTTAGATATTCTATCAGCACCATGTTGTTGGAAATTAAATTCTAAGAAACTTTGCTTTTCGAACCAAGTCATTTCGACTTACGGTTAGTGATTTATGGATTTTCTAAGTTTATGATCGGTTCGATAAACTTTGAAATTAAATCACATGTCACGAATTTAAATGATGGTGTGGCACCATGACATTTTAATGTGTGATATTGAGATCAGGAAATATTAATATAAGTTAATTAGTTGGATTTAATTATTAATATCTTATTAATAATTAATTAATAATTAATAGATTTATATTAATAAATAAAAAAAAATATTTATATATATACATATATGTAAATTCGAATTAGGGTTTGATGTATGAAACCCTAGTTAAATTCGAATGGTATGATTTGGTCTTTCCAAATTTGCGGTAAAAGTACCAAATGTTTTGGTATTTTAGCAAATCCCTAAAATCAATATTATCCATTGGATCGGTTATGATTTAATATCAACCGTTGCATTAGGATATTGATAAATTCGAAATTAATAACTTGGTGACCAAGTTTTATTTTTCGAATTTGGTTAATTAATTATATCCGTTAGATCGGTCGAGGATTTAATCTTTACCGTCGGATTGAAAATTAATTAATTATATATATTTATATAATTTTCGAATTATAATTTAAGGATAAAATCGAAATTGTTTTCTTTAAATCTTTTTATATTTGATTTTATCCTAAATTAATTTGGTCCATTAGATCGGTTTAAAGATTTATCTCAACCGTTGGATCTAGATAATGATAATTCGAATTTTATTATAAATATATATGATAATTCGAATTTTATAAAGATAAGAAGATAAGATTGGATTTTTGATTTATCCAAATCTTTCTTATTTAATTAAATCCCTAATTAATTATATCCATTGGATTTAGATGAGATTAAATCTGGACCATTGGATTAAGATAATTAATTATATTTAATTAATAGAATTCGAAAATTAGGGAGGGAAATTCTCCAATTCGGTTACGGTTTGAGCCTATAAATAGGAGGCTCATTCTACACATTTTACACACTTTTCCCCAGTGCAAAATTCGAACTCTCCCTCTCCCTCAGGGTCTGCGAATTTTCTCTATGATCTCCTTTTTTCTGGTTCGGCCTAGGAGACTATTTCTCCGGAAGCTTAAAAAGAACCATCAGTTAAAATTTTGCGACGGAGTCCTGCCGGCGAAGCCCACGCTTCGGTACGAGGATTCCAGGAGAATATCCCGGAAGATCACGGGAGTTTCCCTCAGCACCGGCGAAGCCCTGCCCGATTCAGAACGCGCAGCCGGAAGTCGTCAATAGAGGTACGGACTTATGCATTGGGTTAATAAATGCAACCATTTACTGCTTTCTATTTATTTCCTATTATGACTAGATTATTAATAATGATATATGAATATTAAATTACATAATATTTATCAGATCTTGTGAAATGGTTATTATCCGATATCCGGACCGTTGGACGGATAACAAGTTATTCCGCTTTAAAATTAATTTTTAAATGTTACCCGGACGGTTCGGAGGCTCAATTCGTGATAATATTCAAGGAATCCGAGACGTGATTCCCAACAATTGGTATCAGAGCCATGGTTCAAGGATAAATAATTACGTAATTTAATTAATGGGTTTAAGAACGAATTATTTGATGAATAAAATTAATTATTTAAAATTGAAATTTTGAATTTCTAGATATTTTAAATATTAATTTAAAATAAGAAAATTACCCAACCCGAAAAATCGGACCGGGTAGTTGGACCGGGCTGCCCTTTGCAGCCCAGCCCGAGAATCCCGCAGCGAGCAGGGGCTGCCGCTGCAGCCCCAAGGAATTCGCCAAGGCAAGGCCCACGGGCCAGGCCCACGAGCAAGGCCCTCGCCAAGGCCACTCGGCCAGGGCAAGGGCACCCGTGTGGGCCTGGCGGGCTGGCCGCAGGCCACGCTGCCTGGCAGCGGAATGGGCCTGCAGGCCCAGCCCGAAGTGCCAGGGCAATGCCCTGGCCTACCCGTGGGCTGTCCCTGCCCATTCCACGGACATGTGGGCCCGGGCTTAAGCCCGGAGGGCCCACGTGCTTTTTTTTTATGGGTCGGATTTTTATACCGACCCGGATCCCGTGGATTAATTATTAATTATTATTAAAGAAATTAATATTTATGAATTAAAATTAATTATGATTAATTAATATAAATTAAAATATGGATGTTATTTCTGGATAAATAACATTGTCTTATTTTAATTAATTCATAAAATTAAATATGGATGTTATTTAATAATTAAATAACATTGTCTTATTTAATAAATTAAAATATGGATGATAATATTCGAAGAATAATATCATTGTCTTATTTTAATATTTCATAAATAATTATTAAAGGGCATTAAAATGTTTAATGATAATTCTTAGAGAATAAGTATCATTAATTATGAATATTCATCATAGATATAATTTGTTATAACCTATTTTCATAACCCTCAAACATAATGTCTATGTTTAGATCATTATTAATATGTCTATATAGGATAGATATAAATAATAAAGAGTAAATGTAAAAGTGTTAATTATTAGTCGGAAAAATTTCAAACGTACAATCTTGCCTAAGGAAGAGGGAATCAAAAGTGGGACCGGTTCACCATCCACTTCTGGGTGACCGGTTAGGACCCCTCCCATCGACCTGGAGAGCGTACGTTTTGATCTATCACTACCGACGAAATAATAAACACATTTTTAGGGCTTATTTAAAATTACGTGTCGTAATAAATAAAGCCAAAATATAAACTTTTAATGTGTCATTAATAGACAGTTTATATAATAAGTTTTTATAACTTAGAAATTAAAAACGTTATTTCCTAAAAACAATGGCAAGTATAGAATAAAACAAAGGTCTCCATTATTACTGTCACAAGGTCTGCTAACCACACCGCCTCGAGTCACCCTAGTGTGTCCATTCCCTAACGAAGGTGTGCTTGTGGAAGGTTTGACACCGTGATAGTTCCAAAAGAATATGGGGACGGAGGAATCTTGGAAATGGACCGCGAGTCACCCTAGAGTGACCATTCCCTAAGGACGACGTTTCCAAGAGGATCCCGAGAACCGAAAATAATGGGTTAAGCTTGCACGAAAGTTGGTGCTTCCCGACCGTCTATGGTGATAGTTAATAATCATAGAGAACTTGGTGGTTCTTGTTATGAATATTAATTAAGTTTATGACTAAAACTTAGTTTAACCAAACTACACGGTTGATACCGCGAGTCACCCTAGAGTGACCATGCCACTAAGGACGGCAACGACGTGTACAGTCGGTTAAATTATCACGAAATAGTTAAAGGGTTTATTTAACGTTTTCCCAGAACATGTTTGCATCATGTAACTATTTCAAATAATTTTTTTTTAAACATTCTACCTATAATAAAGTTTAATAAGTTTCTTTTTCAATGCCAGTCTAAAATGTCGAATCCCATCATTTCGAACAACACTCTCGCCGGAAGTAACTTTCCAAAATGGAAGAGCAATATAAACATTGTCTTGATCAGTGAAAACATACGCTTTGTTCTCACTGATGAATTTCCCCCTGCACCGGCTGCTAATAGCGCCAGAGGTGTAAAGGAACTCTATGACTCTTGGATTCATGCAAACAATCGTGCTAAGGCATATATGCTGGCTAGCATGTCTGATTCACTAAGAGTTAAGTTAGAGCAAAAGGACACTGCTTATGAGATCATGGAATCTCTCCAAGGAATGTATGGAAAGCAGTCTGAGCAAGCTCAACATGAAGCGACTCGTCGCTACATGAATGCCAAAATGAAACCAGGGACATATGTTCGTGACCATGTTATGAGCATGACCAATTGGTTTAATGAGGCTGAGCTGCATGGGGCCATGGTGGATGAGAAGTCTCAGATCAGCATTATTCTTAATTCGCTGTCACCTGAGTTCGTTCCATTCACCAGCAACTACATTATGAACAAACTGAAATATGGTTTGACACAGCTGATTAATGAGTTGCAAACCTTTGAGGACATCTCGGGTTTGGTGAAGAAAAAGTCTGAATTGAATATAGCATTCAAGAAAGGATCTTCATCTAAGAACCCGAGAATGAAGAAAAGGCCCGGTCCTAAGAAAAAATGGGGGAGGAATTTCCAGCCGAAGATAACAGACAAGAAAGCCGCTGAGAAAGGAAGATGCTTCCTTTGCAAGAAAAAGGGACATTCGAAGAGAGATTGTCCCAAATTCCAAAATGAAAAGAAGAACGAAACTGGTGAGTGTCTCACCCGATAAGTTTCCAATACACATTTGTTTTAGAAAGTCTTTATCTCCAAAGATCTAAAACTGAAATATGTGATATTCTTTGTTTTCAGCAGCAGCTAAGGAGTGATTGTCTGTAGTCATCCGAGGGTCTCGGTGATCCTCATCGGCAGCAGAAGAAGAGGCTCATTTTTTTTTTTTACTCAATTCTTGTTTGGATCTATGTTGAAGGGTGATTTGAAAACCCTTCGACCTTTTTAACAATATTAAGTTTTATTTAATAAAGTTTTTTCGATCCCATGAATTCTTGAGTAAATTTATGAGCTCTTCATTGATAGATAAACCTTTACATGTCTTTAGCATTAATTTCGTTTAAAATGTAAAGGTTGATATCTAAACATAGTAATAAGTTTACTATGATGGAAATCTCAAGACAATTGGTAAGTAAATTATCATGTTGTTCTTGTGACAAAGTCACAGCACCGATAACAGTGTCTGTTATCGAAGAGAGTGCGGAAACCACGGTCCCAAATCAGAACCAAGGGGTACTCAAACGTAGTGGGAGGTTCAAAAGACCTGTTGAGCGCTACGAGCACTAGCTGTCACAGACACTAGTGTTGAAGATCCCATAGGCTACAAGCAAGCTATGGTTGATCCTGATAAGGGAGAATGGCAGGAAGCCATGAACCAAGAAATAGAATCAATGGATTCTAATGAAGTCTGGGAACTTGTAGACTTACCGGATGGTTTCAAAACCATTGGATGTAAGTGGGTATACAAGCGAAAGAGAGGAGTGGACGGGAAGGTTGAAACCTTCAAGGCTAGACTAGTGGCAAAGGGTTTTACCCAGAGGGAAGGTATTGATTTCGATGAGACCTTCGCTCCAGTCGCTAAGTACAAGTCCATCCGGATTCTCATGGCCATAGCCTGTAGTCTCAATTACGAGATTTGGCAGATGGACGTCAAAACCGCCTTCTTGAACGGGTACATTGACGAAAACATCTATATGGACCAACTAGAAGGGTTCGTGCAACAGGGTCAAGAAGGGAAGGTTTGCAGATTACTCAAATCCATCTATGGATTGAAGCAAGCTTCCAGATCCTGGAATCTAAGGTTCGATGAAACCATCAAAACCTATGGATTCATTCAAAACATCACTGAAGCCTGCATCTATAAACTCAATGACGAAACCGTGGAAATTTTTCTTGTTCTGTACGTCGACGATATTCTTCTCATTGGAAACAGTGTGAAGAAATTATCGGACGTAAAGGCGTGGCTATCTACGCAGTTCCAAATGAAGGACATGGGAGAAGCCAGTTATGTTCTTGGGATCCGTATTTTCAGGGATCGCAACAACAGGCTTCTGGCCTTATCTCAAGCAGCTTACATTGATAAGGTGCTTGAACGTTTTGCAATGGCAAACTCCAAGGGAGGTAATTTACCGACCAGACATGGAGTGTTCCTCAGCAGGAAACAATGCCCAACTTCTCCGGAAGAGCAAGATGTGATGAGGCGAATACCCTATGCTTCAGCAGTGGGAAGTCTGATGTACGCTATGCAGTGTACTAGGCCAGACATCTGTTACGCTGTGGGAATTGTTAGCAGATACCAATCCAACCCTGGTATGGCTCACTGGACAGCAGTGAAGAACATTCTCAAGTATCTTCGGAGAACGAGAGACTATATGTTAGTGTTTTCAGGATCAGAACTGAATCCACTAGGATACACTGATTCAGACTTTATGTCTGATAGAGACGCGAGAAAATCGACGCCGGGAGCAGTGTACACCCTTGCTGGTGGAGCGATATTCTGGAGAAGCGTAAAGCAATCTTGTATCGCAGATTCCACAATGGAAGCTGAATACGTGGCAGCTTGTGAGGCAGCCAAAGAATCAGTTTGGCTCAAGAATTTCTACATAGAGCTGGGAGTTGTTCCAGATGTAGATGGGCCCCAAACACTATACTGTGACAACAGTGGTGCGGTGGCAAATTCTAAAGAGCCCAGAGAACATAACAAGGCGAAACATATAGAACGCAAATACTATCTCATAAGAGAAATACTGCGTCGTGGCGACGTGAGGGTTGTGAAAATAGCTTCGGAAGACAATCTGGCTGATCCATTCACCAAGACGTTGCCAGAGAAAATATTCAGGAGGCATCTGGAAAGTATGGGTCTGAAAGACATGGGTCATCTTCTTTAAGTACAAGTGGTAGATTGTTGGACATACGTGTCCTTAAACTAGATATTTTATCCATTTGTAAAAGATTATGACAAGTCGTTGAATAAAGATGATGCATATTATGATAATCTTATTATAGTTTCTGGTAGAGTAAAATAGAATGTTTGATTCCTTATTTCATAAAGGATGCAATTATGTTATTATTATCACAACAGAGTCAATGTGAGGAAGAATTAATAATCATAATAAATGAACTTAAAATGTCCGTGACCTGATCAACTGGGTGGGAGCCCATTAATCGTATAAGGTCATTCATGTGACTAAGTGACAATCCTATTCTGGATTTTGTGTGTGTCACACTCACTAGAAGTGCATTAAGTATGAAGTGTCTTCATACTGGACTGGACCTGACTTAAACTCCGGAAGTTATCATATAAGACCGTCACTGATAACTTGGAGTTGAGTCACTAGTAGATGATCAAATGGATATTCGATCTAAGTCCTGAGTGATCTTGAGTCCAAGCTGCTGGCTTGATTGTTCTTTGATTTAACCGTTAAAGAACACGAAATATTACCGCTGTTCCCAACACTATTATTTTGGGAACATGATAGTCAGCAGTAAGGGTAGCTTGGTCATAGACATGGGCATCACACTGCTCTCTTCAGAGTGATGATGATTCCCTTGATTGTCGGTGGTGAGAAGTGAGAGGTACCCGTGCGCAACTTATGAATCGAAACCATAAGTGGGTTACTCATAATATTACTGACTGAGTCAAGGATGAAAATGCAATGAGGGGCATAACGGTAGAAACCGCCTGCTCGTGTGTGGATCATCAAGTGAAAGATCAATAACCCGAATTTGATTGTATCAATGGACACCCTGCTGTTATAAAGGGAATAATATATACCGTATCACTAAATAGTGCAGCCTCGGGTCTATAGTGGAATCACTTTGAGGTTTGACGAACAACTAGCAGTTCGTTGGAGCTTAAGTGGTACGGGTCCATGGTCCCCAGGATAGCTCCGTACCGGATGATACGTACGTGATTAAAATACATTCTGGATAATGTTTAATCATTTGGCTTGACTTATAAAACTGAAAGGTCTGTGGCAGACGTCAAATAGTTTTATCGTTAGCGTGGCAAAAGTACCATATTTTGGTACACGAAATTAACTGATAAAAGAAAGTTAGAATTTAGATTTTCTATCAGTACCATGTTGTTGGAAATTAAATTCTAAGCAACTTTGCTTTTTGAACCGAGTCATTTCGACTTACGGTTAGTGATTTATGGATTTTCTAAGTTTATGATCGGTTCGATAAACTTTGAAATTAAATCACATGTTACGAATTTAAATGATGGTGTGGCACCATGACATTTTAATGTGTGATATTGAGATCAGGAAATATTAATATAATTTAATTATTAATATCTTATTAATAATTAATTAATAATTAATAGATTTATATTAATAAATAAAAAAATATATATTTATATATATTCATATGTGTAAATTCGAATTAGGGTTTGATATATGAAACCCTAGTTAAATTCGAATGGTATGATTTGGTCTTTCCAAATTTGCGGTAAAAGTACCAAATGTTTTTGTATTTTAGCAAATCCCTAAAATCAATATTATCCATTGGATCGGTTATGATTTAATATCAACCGTTGCATTAGGATATTGATAAATTCGAAATTAATAACTTGGTGACCAAGTTTTGTTTTTCGAATTTGGTAATTAATTATATCCGTTAGATCGGTCTAAGATTTAATCTTTACCGTCGGATTGAAAATTAATTAATTATATATATTTATATAATTTTCGAATTATAATTTAAGGATAAAATCGAAATTGTTTTCTTTAAATCTTTTTATATTTGATTTTATCCTAAATTAATTTGGTCCATTAGATTGGTTTAAAGATTTATCTCAACCGTTGGATCTAGATAATGATAATTCGAATTTTATTATAAATATATATGATAATTCGAATTTTATAAAGATAAGGAGATAAGATTGAATTTTTGATTTATCCAAATCTTTCTTATTTAATTAAATCCCTAATTAATTATATCCATTGGATTTAGATGAGATTAAATCTGGACCATTGGATTAAGATAATTAATTATATTTAATTAATAGAATTCGAAAATTAGGGAGGGAAATTCTCCAATTCGGTTACGGTTTGAGCTTATAAATAGGAGGCTCATTCTACACATTTTACACACTTTTCCCTAGAGAAAAATTCGAACTCTCCCTCTCCCTCAGGGTCTGCGAATTTTCTCTCTGGTCTCTTTTTTTTCTGGTTCGGCTTAGGAGACTATTTCTCCGGAAGCTTAAAAAGAACCATCAGTTAAAATTTTGCGACGGAGTCCTGCCGGCGAAGCCCACGCTTCGGTACGAGGATTCCAGGAGAATATCCCGGAAGATCACGGGAGTTTTCCTCAGCACCGGCGAAGCCCTGCCCGATTCAGAACGCGCAGCCGGAAGTCGTCAATAGAGGTACGGCCTTATGCATTGGGTTAATAAATGCAACCATTTACTGCTTTCTATTTATTTCCTATTATGACTAGATTATTAATAATGATATATGAATATTAAATTACATAATATTTATCAGATCTTGTGAAATGGTTATTATCCGATATCTGGACCGTTGGACGGATAACAAGTTATTCCGCTTTAAAATTAATTTTTAAATGTTACCCGGACGGTTCGGAGGCTCAATTCGTGATAATATTCAAGGAATCCGAGACGTGATTCCCAACAAGTTGGCTGATCATACTACAATTAGGACCTCATCCCTCAGGTGGTGACAGGTTCGACCCCTGTCATACACACCTTTTTTCACACCTTTTTTTTCAATAGTACTAATAACTCTTATTTATTATTACCTTCTTCGTTTTTAATCCTTTTCTAATTAAGTTTTATCTAATTTGTTATTTTAAAATCTACACTTACACTTTTAATTTGTAAGCTATATCACATTTTACTATTAATTATATTTTTTAATACAAAAATTATTATTATTTATGTGCTTGAAAATAAAAACTTTAATTATTTAATTAGTAAATATTATTATTTTAGAAAAAAAGTTTTTTATTTTTTATTTTGTTCTATACAATAGAGTCAAAAGCTCTTAATAATTTTTCATAGTAAAAGTCGCAATATTATCATTATCAAGTTATATTACATTTTAGTACCATTATATTTTTTAGTATTGAAGATTGTTGTTATATATGTGCTTGAAAAATTAAATAATTAAATATATTTATTTTAAAAAATTATTAAAAATTTACGTTAAGCACCACCTGAATTGAAATCCTGGCTCCGCCACTGTCTAAAAATACGCATAGCAGGTACACTAGCAATGTACTTTGCGCTAGAAAGTATATAATGTTTTACACAATACTGACAAAGGTATCCAATCTTAATTATTTTCCCATACCGGAAATACAATAAATAGTGATGATAGACATTTTTGCCACTAAAAATTGTATTTAGAGACTTAACTACAAGAAATGACGAATTACTTTCTTTTCCATATCAAAATAAATACAATATATCATAAAAATGAATATTAGTTTTATTTTACACACCCTACTCCCATTTCAACAGCCAACCAAAAATTGAATTTGAGAGTGAAAATACATAAAAAGGTCCTTGTTAACCTAAATCACCCGTAATTATGAAATATAGAGTTACCGTTGATATCCCGTGGGCTAAAAAAAAAAAAAATTAAAACCCATCATGAAAAAAAAAAAAAAATTAAATATACGCATACATTTTTATGGAAAAAATATTATATATTTGAAAAAATCAATTCATCTTCGTTTCAGAAGAACTCTACTAATTATTAAGGGACAATCGCACCATAAGTCTGTAACTTTAGGTCAATTGGGCGGCATGGGTCCAACCCCATTTTATAGCGACATATGTACGTAATGTTAGTTAAAGTCGGTTGACTTTTTTTGGTCTGATTTTGACCAACGTTCGTTAGTCAAACTGTCCACGTGGAATCACCTAAATAATACGTACATATGCCTGTAGGAAATGCCTCCATTGGGCTTTCCAGGTCCGACCAGACTACATTAAAGGGTTACGGGCCCACCCGAGCCCGTAAATTAATTATTAGAATTAATTTAATAATGACCTAATGGGCTTAGCCCGTCAATTGGGCTTAATGCCCTTTAGGTCATTTATACTTGTGGGTTATAAATACCACAATATGCTCATAATTGATATAACACACAACCTTAGCCCATGTGAAAATCGCGAGCTCCTCTAACCAACCTTAGCCTACGAGCTTCTCCTCGTGCCTCCCTCGGTTCGCCGTTCAAACACGTAGAAGGACCTAGCAGTCTGACGAGGTGTTTTCCAGTCTTAAAGACGTTCCCGTAGTGACGTGGTGGACAATATAGAGACTCGGGAATTGATGAGTTTTGATCCGCATCACGATACGATCGGCTGCACGATTCACGAGGAGGATTCGGCCAAACATAATATAGTTGGCAATAGTACCAAAAGTCTGATAACGTATCGAAACTATTTCTCTTGATTTTCGAATTTAGTCTAGATTTTTATCTCAATGATATCCCGTGATTTTTGCCTCGGGATTGAAAAAATATCATCGAAATACCCAATAATGCCGCTATTAAATGGAGTTGGACCCATGCCACCCTAGTTGATCTAAGGTTATGGACTTATGCCGCGATTATCCCAATTATTAATTACTAAATAAGTGTGTACCAACAGAATTCTGAGAGATTAATTACAAAAATAAATTTACTAATTGCTTAACAAACTTCGGGTGTTTATCCTTGAAAATGTCTAGATGTTATTATTTCTGTGATCACAATCATTTTGGTAGGTTAATAAACAAATAAAACTTTCAATGTAAGGGGATTTCAAAATGGTTTAGTTATTCTAAAAAATTCCACACGCGAAAGTGACAATCGGTCAGTCTTAAACAGACTTTTGGCCAGCTATTTTTCCTTGCTTCTGTTAATCATTTAAATATCCCAATATATAGTCGAACATTAATTAATCAAAATCTCTGTATTTATTACGTATATTTATTGTGGATTTAAAATCAAATTAAAGGTTTATTATTAATAAATATAAAGTATATCACGTAAGGTTAACGTATTTCAACTAATTATTAAATTAATCAAGATATAGATCAATGGATGTAGTTATAATATTACAAAGATCAGGTGGTTATATGTTCTTTAATTTAAAGAAGAAGAAGCTAATTTCATGATTTTCCCATATGCTTAATATCTATGTATGACAAATATTGTTGTATATATATTTTTATACTATTAGGGATACTAGGGATATTTGTGGCAAAAATACTCATATAATACAAAAAATTTGACTTATATTCTCTGTCTTTTTTTAGTGGCAAAAACTTTCCACGATATAAAAAAATCATGCAAAAGTTACTTACTTATTCATAAATTATCCTAATGTAAAGTTTTATGTGTGGCGACGTATGTTTGATTTTTTTAGCTTCTTTCGACAAAAGTTTTGCCCTTTTTGGTCACGTGACAACAAGATTGATCAACGACACCTTGGTTTCTAAGCTACTACACGAGAAATTAGTGTCCGTTTTCAACTTTTTGAAGCTCTTTGTAGCGCTAGGCTGTCAAAAGAGGGCAGAAACGTGAACAAATTATACATCATCACATGTAACTTCACGGTAAGGAATTAACAAAAAACAATTATTACTGCCAAAAATTTTATACCTCATCAATAACTCTTACCACTAAAAAAATAGATTGCAAATAAAGTAAAACCTCTATAAATTATTGATGGGACCAGAGAATTTTATTATTTTATCGAGGTTATATATTAATTTATCGAGGAATTTCGTCATATTAGTTAGAGCTGGGACAATACAAAAGTATTAATTTATCGAGGTTCTATTATCGGATCTTTCATAATATATACTAGTTGTATACTAGTTACATCTGTTAAAAGGGATTTACTCCCTGACTTTCAATTTTATGCTTTGATATATGAAAATACAGTTAAAAATAAAAATAAATAAATACACGTAGGCAATAATACAAAATCATACCGATGATATATAACGATTTTTACAAATTAAATTACTTTGTAAAACAAAATTACAAATATAACTGGATCGACTAAGATTTGTCCTTTTATTTTTCTTGAGACTAGAGTTGCCGGGTGACAATTAATTTGACCCCTAGATTGAATGCTTTAGGTGTTTGAACGGCGTATTAAATATTTAGCCGTATTATAAAATATACTATATCTAGTTTTATCATGAAAATAGAGAAATAAAATCAAGAACGTTCCTTAAATACAATTGTTTCACATAGTTTATAATGTGTAGTTGCGTGTGCGTAACTCGGTGGAAGATGTGAACCTGTACCTCAAAGTCAAGTTCAAACTTCATAGTTCATAAACTATATAAAATATAATAAACAATTAATGTATTCCATTTAAATAATTTGGATAAACATATTAATTACTTAAAGAAAAGCTTACAAGAAAGATTACCAACGAATTGAACCAATTATTACAAACTTTATTGATCTATTTGCAACCAAGATATTAAGGAACCGAATTAACAATGAGAGGGGCTGTGCTTGTGTATTCATTAATAAACAGTTATTGAAGTGATGATATTTTATACGCAAAATTTAATTATTATTATTCCCGGCCGGTCTCAACACTTTGGTAAATCCGACGGCGGAGGAGGCAGAGTCGATGCGGTGGTAGGGCCGTTCTGAACCTCGAACGCCATGCTCATCCCAACAGGTAAATGCACATCCAAATGGCAATGAGCCAGCCATATACCTGCACAGTCACATTATATATACACATTATATTCATCTCAAAAACATATTTCATGTTTCTCTATTAATTATAATTTCGTTCTTCATTTTTTTAACATTTCCATAAAATTAAGCAAACTTTCTCAGTATTTTGTTTATATAAATTAAAAGCCGTGATTGCTATTTTATAATCACATGTTTTCCGTGGATTCTTATAATGATCAACAAAGTGTGGGATTAATTAATAATTTAAAGTTAATTTCATTTATTAAAATAAAAATAAAAAATAACACAAGGAGAAGATCATGCTAAAAAATAGAACACCGACCTGGATTGTTGGCTTGAAATCTGATGACAGCCCATCCGCCAACGGGAACGGCGATGGTGTTGCGAATCTGAGGGTCGACGAGGTTGAACTTCTGACGGTCGTTGACGGCGTCATAGTTGCCGAAGTCCTGAGCCAGCACATGGAAGTTGAACCCGTGGATATGGATCGGGTGGCTCTCCACCGTCAGAAACGCCGTGTTTTGCAGCACCATCTCCACCGTCGCGTTGTACTTCAACCTCTTCACCTTCGTCGACTTGGGCGCGAAGATCAGCGACTGGTCCAACCCGATGCTCGAGTTCGTGTAGTCGAAGATCACCGGCGGGTTGTCGGGGAAGTCAGTGGTGTAGACCCCGCTCGGGTCACCGCGGTGGAACGCCTCCAGCATGGACAGGTTGGTTGGGAGCACGAACGACTCGTTGTTCATGCTCGCCGAGAACCGCTGCTCAAGCGGTCCCAAACACGTGGCGTTCTCGGGGCAGCGCTCCAGGTTCAGCCCGAACGTGACGAACATGTTCTCATCCACGTTGCGGGGGACGGGGACCCAGTGGGGCCCTCCGGCGAGGCCGGTGAGGTTTGTGTGGAACGCGTGCACGGTGGGGGTGTCGAAGAAGCCGGGCATGGATGGCATGATGGGTGTTGCGGAGGCGGACGCGCCGGAGTAAGAGAAGATGCCTCGTACTGTGTTGCCGTTGAAGGGGATTTGCGGAGGGGTAGTGATGTAGGGAGTGGCGGCCATATAGTAGTTACCGGCTCGTCGGTCGGCCTTGACAAGGACGTCGACGGTCTGGCCTGGGCCAAGGATGAGGACGTCGGTGTTGTAGGGTTTGGTGTAGGCGGCGTCGACGGCGACCACTTTCATGGTGTGGTTGGCGATCTTGAAGAAGAGCTGGTTGTTGAGTGCAGCGTTGATCATGCGTAGCATGTAGGTCTTGCCTCTCTCCACCTTCACCGAGTACACGTCTGACAAACGCATGCAGAAAGTTTACGATCATATATATAATTCATTTTTGTGCAGAAAATGAAAAACGATCACAAATTAAGAATGTCTCCTTATATAAATTGTGTTAGTTTGATCTAAGCTTTGTACTAGAGTATGATATTTTCGTCAAACTATCTGACATACGATATATATTCTTCTAGCTAATGAAATTACAAAATTACTCTGTTATTTTGTTTGCATGGAAAAAGAAAGAAAAAAAAGCACGTTTAGATTAGGGTATAACGAGAGATATCTGAAAGTTCTCTCTCTCTCTCTCTTTTTTTTTTTTTTTTTTCGTTTTTGTGAACAAAATATCATATTTTTATTTAAATTATTACGGAGCTTTATATCTTGTTTTGCGCTCTTTACGAGTCAATTTTATTGAAACTTAATTAGCTAGGTTCACTTTAAGTTTATGAGATTTCGACCTCAATCTTCCACTAAGAAAATGCTTCAAAATAATCAAAAAATTAATTTGCGGCAGAAATTCTCATTTCATTATTTTTTTTGACAAATTAAAAGTTTTCAAGATTAAATAAAAACGTGTTCTCAGACACTCAAATTATCATTAAATAATACGTACCGTTCGTAGAGTTGCAAGGGAACATATCGCCGGTTTTTCCATTAATAGTGTAAGCATCAGAGTTATTAGGAGCAGCACCAAGAGCAATTCCCTCCTCCTCAATCTCCACCACATTACCATTCCACCACTCTCCTGAAAAAATATTACAACAATGAATTATTAAGTTGAAAAAACCCTAAATTGGCCAATATTTTACATATCAAAACGACAGTTAAATTCAATATATACCAAGTAAGATGGGAATTTCCTTGTGGGGCTTGGGGAACGGGTAGCCGGAGCGCCCGGATTTGGGCTGAATGATGAGGGCGCCGTAGACGGTGGCACGAATCCAAGACACGTGGGAGTGCCACCAGAGAGTGCCTTCTTGGCCCGTGACGTTGAACCTGTACGTGTAGCTACCCCCGGGGCGTATGGGGCACTGCGTCGCGTACGCCGGTCCGTCAGCCCACGCGCTCAGCATCTGAATTACCCCATGCCTGCACCAAGAATTTTATTATTATTATTATTATTATTATTATTATTATTATTATTATTATTATTATTATTATTATTATTATTATTATTATTATTATTAGGGATTTTGAAATTAGAAGTGGTTTTGACAATGGCAATATTTCCAATTATTATTGTCAAACCGCGTAACATTAGTGAAAGTCGAATAACTTATACGCTTTTTGCTTCTTCTTTTTTTATAATCATTTTTCTGTTAAAATATACATGGCTAGGTTATATAATTAAAAATAAGAAGATTGATATTATTATAGCAAGATAAAGAATTTTTCAGGGATTCATTCTAAAGTCTAATTCATGATATTAAAAATCATTGATAATTAAGGATTATCATACGATTTAACGTATTTCGAAATATATATATATATATATATATATATATATTCATCAATTTTATCTAGATTTCAGACAATACTACGGAATTAGGTTTTATCGACGAGGGTTCGGTTTAACGTAAATTTACCAATGGATAGTCATGTCGTATGGTGACTTGTTGTGAACGTGAACAACAAGAGTGTCGCCTTCTTTAGCGATGATTGCAGGGCCCGGCAAGCTTCCGTTCACCGCCGTGATGACTTGGTCGCGGCAAAGCTTGTTCACCGTGATTTCCTCGATCTTCACAAGCAATAATAGGACAAGTCATTAACAATAATTAATCGAGAGTTAAACCTAGCATAACATAGTATTGAGAATTTATATTACTGTGAAAGAATGCTCCACTATTGCAGCGGACGCCATTGACAAAGCTAAACAAGCACATGCCAACCAAATGGCAAATGATCTCGCCATTACTATAGCTTCAAATTCTCAAGAAAGGATTGTAATAATTAGTATATATATTTTTGTATCTCTTTCGGTGAGAGTTGTATAAATATATATACACTTTCTGATTGGTTTGTTCTATATATATACATACCAAAACAATGAATTTATAGGCAATGACGTGACGCACATTAAAAAAATATTTTGTACGGATTTTGACTAATCAAAGTTCAGGGGCAAAATCTTCTTTATCCTTGGCCAAAATAACTTTTGTCAACTCCATAATCCTTCGCAGAAAAGTCAGAGGAGTGCTTCTATTTTTTTTTTCTTTTTACCGTTTTAAATAAATTTTACTATACTAGAAATTACAATTTTATGACGGCTATCCTTATAAAGAATTACCCTTAATTATTGCATATAGTTGTCTTGTCGTCAAACATTCTTATTATTGTTGATGGCATTTTGTACACTCAACAATTACAAAGAATAATATTTGTTTTTAAAGAAGGAAGTTTGGTTTCTCTCGTTTATTAGTAAGAACCCTTGAGAAGATCTCGAAGAACGACTACTCTTGTATTGATATGGGGTGTTACAGCTTTCTCTCCTTATTTTCTTGTTTTTTCGAACCCCTTACAAATGAGGCTCTTGTTGCCTTATATAGAGTTTACATTAGTCTCTTTTTGCACGTCTTCCGCCCCTTTGTCACGTCTCATCGCCCGCTTCCCCAAGAGTGATTTGGGGAAAGCATGGGTAACCCATGCAAAGCATGGTTAACCCTTGCTTTGTACGGCTTCGAGTGGTTGGCCATACCGGGTAGGTGGGATCAGTAAGGGCCTCATTAAATGCGCATCACATCGTTAGTCATCTGGCGCAGTCAACTCGCTAGCGGAAGTCTCTCGTCGACGCTGAGCTTTCCTTATCCTTTCGAGACGAAGCTCTTTACTCCTCGGTTACATCCTCCTCGCATCACTGTCGCTCCCTCTCGTCGACGTTCGAGTTTAGCTCGCCCTTGTCGCTTCTGATATCTCTCGTCGACTCTCCTCATCGTGCGCTGGCGATCTTCTTGGACCTCGATCGTCATCGAATCTCGTCGTCGACCCCCATTCGCATTCGGATGTTCCTTCCTTGATCTTCACTCGTCGACCTTCGGGACCTTGAAGTGTTAAGGAAGGGTCTAACCGGATCCGACCTTATTAACAATTATATATATATATATATATATATATATATATACGTGTGTATGTATGTGTGTGAATGTGTCACTCTTATAATTATTTTTCTAGTTCTATATAGATGAAGTTACTTGTGACAGTGATCAGATAAAAATTTAATTTGGATTAGTTTACCTTCTTTACATTTTGCAATAAAATTGTTCAAAGCAAGTTCTCGTAGGAAGGATATATTTTAGGGAAAAGTACGGCAAAAATACCAAATCATTGGTCAACATGCTTCCCGTGTACCTAACCTTTAAAATTGGCGGCAAAAATACCCAACGTGCGTTGACCGTTACTTTGGCATGAAAAGGTTAATTTTTCCGTTAACATCCACCATGTGGCCGTTAGCGGCAAAAATACCAAAACTTTCTTTTTTAATTAATTTTTTAATTTATATTTTTTTCTTTACTTGATTAGTGATAATTACTTGAATTCCAAATACATGGAATAACACAAATGTTAGTCAAAACATCAATTGATTTCTTAATGTGCTTGTATAACCTACATTTGCTGATAAAAATATTATTATTATGAGAAATTTTAAACATAATGTTACGGGTATTTTACGTAATTGATTTTTAATAAATTAATAAAAGGAAAGTTATATAATTAATTTTTCTTTTATTAAATAAAGTTAGTTTTAGCCCGAGATATTCACCGGAAGTCCGTTTTCGCGAAATAAAGTGTCCAGATGTTTCTAAAAATATCAAGATACTAAAAAATTCATAAAGTTAGCAAGAAATGGCCTCGGAAAGCTCCTGGAACCCTTAAAGTGGGCCGGTAGCACCTCGGGCGGCCCCACAGGCCCCACACGAGCCACCACGAGTTCCCACGCGCTGCCACGTGGCCCCACGCGCAGCCATGCGTCTCCTGCCCTCCTTACGCGTGCTCACGCGCCCTCAGAAGGGCTGACGTTAGCAGAGCCGTGCGCGCGTGAAGTAACGCATCCGGCACAAACGCCACCCGTGAGGGCGCGTCCGGCCTCCGATGAGGACGCGGTTTGCGGCGTTGGATCGGCCTCCGATGAGGGATTTTTTGGAGAATGACCTTAAGTGGGTTTTCATTGTGTTTCATATAGCTTCCTTCGGCACTATTCATGTTTCTTAGCAAGGGTATTTAAGGGTACGAATTTTAATGGGATCCCAAGCGAGGTCTTTTAGCCAATTATTACTAATCAAGCCCTATTGATTATTGATAATATTTTTTTACCGGCATATATTCTTAAGCCTTTTTTTTCAATACGGAGACATTAATTGACTGTAATAATTCGATCTAAAACGGTCAATTTCCAATGAAATGGTAATGGTGAAGATGTTAATTCGGTTTGAAGCAATGTGAAGACATTAACTCGGCTAATTAACATCTCTTAAAGTACCCCCCATAAAAAAATAAGACTTCAAAGTATGTTCCGACAAAAAAAAAGACATAAAAATATAAGTAATGGTCATAACTTGATAATATATGCGCTAAGAGTTTCACATATATATATATATATATTAATATTTCTTTGAGATGTCATGCTATATAGTTAGATAGTCAAAATGTAACAAAAACAATATGATTAGGTTTTTGTTTAAAGTTTGACTGTCAATCTTAAATTAACTATATAATTGTTTTATTCATGATTAGGTTTAGTCGGCAAATTAACTTCTCCAAGAAAATTAATATACAATTGATAATTGATATCATGATCGACTTTTGTGTAATGCTATATTTAAAATTTCTCATAATAATAAGATTTTTATTAGCAAATGTAACTTATACAAGCACATTAAGAAACCAATTGATGTTTTGACTAACTTCTGTGTTATTCCATGTATTTGGAATTCAAGTAATTATCACTATTCAAGTAAAGAAAAAAAATATAAATTAAAAAAAATATTTAAAAAAAAAAAAAAAAAAAAGTTTGGGTATTTTTGCCGCTAACGGACATATGGCAGATGTTAACGGAAAAATTAACGCTTTCATGCCAAAGTCACGGTCAACACACGTTGGGTATTTTTGCCGTCAGTTTTAAAGGTTAGGTACACGGGAGGCACGTTGACCAAATATTGAGTATTTTGCCGTAATTTTCCCTATATTTTATTATATATTTCATAGCAGCATTATTTGAATGCTCATATATTAATGTTGAAGTTGTTATTCAACGTAATGTAGCATGTGTGTGCAGTGTGTGTGTATATATATATATATATATATATATATATATATATATATATATATATTGAACTTATACACCGTCAAGTTTATAATATATCTTTTAAACTTATACATATGTCGAAATTGTCTTAATTTTCTACGTTTTTACCAAGTCTTTCCTTGGAATGAAAGAAAACGTGTTTATATAATAAAGATCATATATCCAAAAGTATGTTTTTTTAATGTTAAACTCAGGTCTGAAATCAAATATTTTTATTGCGTTGATTAAAACATACGAAAGTCACTCCAACTAAATTTTGTCAATGACTCTGGTCATTATTTTCTTGGGTTTGGTTAGATAATTTTTTTATAAACCATATATTATAATATAATGTGAATATTAATTACACGTATAAATACTATTACCTAACTAACAGTCGTCTTGGAATTTTCTTCAAGTTCTTCGAGTCGTCTTTGATATAGCTCAAATGGAAAATAAAACAGATAAAATTCATAAACAACGGATTATTTTTATTTTTTATTCTACGATTATAACAGCAAGACAAAATGCTAAACATCATACTTAAGTCAAACACGTCTTTGATCGATAGCGTGTTGGCTAGGTGAAAATAATTGTAAAATGTTGATTAATATCTTTAATTTTGGTCAATAAATACTAGGCGGCAATTTAAATAACAATATTGATAAGTAATGATTTCTTCGAAATATTCCTAGTTTATCTCGAAACTTGCTTCAAGCTTACCGGAGAATGTGATTGAGATAAGAATAAAGCATTAAGGCAATAAGTTGAATTTTATTATGAAAATAAAGCGATGATTACCATGTGCTCTATAAAACTTATTGAAGTGTCAAGCACACCTAACTTGCTACGTAGTCGTTTGCAACTATCAGCACCAGTCGGTTTGGTAAAGATATCTGCTAACTGGTCGTTTGAGCGAAGATAAGATGAATATATATACACTATGTGTGTGTATATATATGTTAATGCTTAAAAAATGGCTTTAACTTAGAGTCAAATCCAAGGTTCTCACCCCGAGCTGGACCCGATGAACACGTGGATAATTCAATGTTGAGTCAACGCAGGTCGACAGATGATCGTCAAAGCTGGAGGCGAATCCTTCGTCTTGAGTGAGTCTCCCGGCTGTTCATGGTGATCCTTGGCGAACTTTCTTCCTTGGCGAGCTCCTTGTTTTGGCAAGCTCCTCTTCTAGGCGAACTCCTTGTCTTGGCGAAGTCCTCGTCTTGGTGAAGTGCTCGTCTAGGCGAACTCCTGTCTTGGTTAAGCTCCCAGATGTTCTTGATAATTCTTCGTGATTTGCCTTCATTGGCGAGCTCCTATGGTGAGGGAATACGTGCAAAAAATGGTAGATCGGACCCGTGCCCAGTCGCTTATGGTTGGGCGAGGCTACCTACATATCTCAGTTTATAAGAATTAGGTCCCACGTAGTTCAGGGTTAGTGATAAATGGCGGGTGAATGACGATGTGGTTTGACTCGTCGGAAGTGTCGATGTTGCCGGCGCGGGGGTGACCCTTGGCCAAAAGGCGAGGGTATTACGTGCGAGGAATGCTCCTTGTCGACCTCGTAGGTGTTGGCGAGCTCGTTGTGGTGAGGGCCTCTACCTGGCGAGGGATGCTCCTTGTCGACCTCATAGGTGTTAGCGAGCTCGTTGTCATGAGAAGGCTCCTATTTATAGGAAAATCAACTCCCAACAATTGCACATATTGGGGCCTGCGAATTTCTTCTTGCCAGAGGGACCTTGCCGCGGCTCCTTGCCAATGCGAGGGGTTAGCCAACGCTCCATAGCTCGCCTTTGATGTCTTCCGGGTGTCCGCGAGCTCGTATGTTGAGTCTGGGGGAATCTAGGGGACTTCACGGGGGTCTTCGTGAGCTCGGATCTCCTCGTCCTGTGGAATAATTGTGAGTTATGGCGCCATGCTATGGCGAGGTGCTCGCCAGGTCGAGGGGCTTTTTGGGGGGACCTCGCCAGAAAGCTCGTCATGGCGAGGTGGTTCGCTAGGGCGAGGTACCTCGCCAGGAGGTGCCTTTTCGATCAAGGACTTTGTCTTCTTCGCCTTTTTAGCTGCGGGCCTCGCCAAATGTCTTGGGTCGTGGGCTTTTGGTATTCGACTTCGTCGGTGGGCTTTGACTTTCACTGATGAGCTTTGACTTTTGCCAAAGGGGGCCCAATTTTTACATGTTCCGAAAAATTCACATAACATTAAACCCCTAGTTTCTTGGGTAATTGCATTGCACGAGAAACTTTATTTTTAAAACTTAAGGTAACTTGTGTTATTTGGTGAGGATTCGTCCTCCCAAGGAACTTCAAATTTCCTTTAACTGGGCATTGTAAAATAATTTCGAAAATGCTTGTAGAATAAGCTCGAAATAATTCGAGTATAGTGAAGGGCGTGAGTAAATGATTAAATAAATAAAAGGTCATTTTTTATGATTTTATTTGATTTTTAAACTTTTAAAGGTTCATAGGCGCACTTTGTAAAATAAAGGTCTTTAAATTAATTTTGAACTCCAAAAATAAATCTAAAAATAAATAAAGAAAATCAAGTGACATAATAAATGAGAAAGTAAATGAGTAATTTGAAAATAATAATTACGCATTAATTTTAAAACTTAAAAAAAAATTAATTAATGTGCAATTTTTTATTGTAATAAAAAACTGTAAATTGATAAGTAAGTCACGAAAACCCGGAAAAACAATTTTAATTTTATTTTCATGTTTTTAAATTAAAAATGGAAGTTTATAAAGTTCCAAAGTTTAATTTTCAAGGCTTTTTTCAATAACCTTTGAAAATGGCCTTTTTCACTTAAAAACGTATAAAAACTCATTTTTGATCATTTTTGGCTATTTAAAAATCAAACATCAGCTTTATGGGCCTAGTTTGGGCGATTTTTGGCTTGTGTGGGCTTAGAGAATTCGAAATTAATGAGAGAAAATAGAGATTAGGGTGAGATATTACCTCATAGATACCTTTGAGGGTTTAAGGCATTTTTCTCTCTCCTCCTCCTCTCCAATTCGCAATTTGCCTTTCTCCGGGGAGCTTGACGGCTGCGTTTTCCTTGATCGCGGTGCATATGACTTTTTCCGGCGATCTTAGCGGTACGGGAATCAAATTCCCGATGAACGTCGTGGAGGAGGCCTAGTTTGGCCTTGGCATGCGCAAGGGCATTGGTGCAGTGGCTGCCAGCGTGGGCTGTGGCGCGATCGGCAAGGCAGGGGCGACTCGGGCTGGCTGCTTGACGTCGTTTGTGGCAGAGGGGGCTGGTGACGTGGCGGCTGGCGAAATGGCGTCCGGCAAGATAGTGCGCATCGCGCTCGGGCAAGGCGGCGCTCAGGGCTTCGCTGTGGCGTGCGGCGGTGCTGGCGCACTTGGCTAGTCCACTCGCTGCTTTCTGACATGGCGGGAGGCGGCAGTTCGTCGACGGTCTTGGTGGAGGCTGAGTGCATGCTCAGGGCGTGCGCGGGCTCGTCGGCGCTCGGCGCAGGCTTCTCGGCGGTCACCGGCAAGGCGTGTAATCCGGCGATAAGTGTTGCTGCAATGATGATGAATGTCAGTGGTGGTGGTGGTGTCATTTCGACCTCCGGCGAATCTGTACGGGAGGCAGGGTCACCAAAAGTGGTGGTGGAGCCCGATTTTGACAAGATATTCAATTTTGAGAGCTTCAAGACTCCGATTGACGATCCAATTTTTGCGTTGGGTTCGTAGGGACCAAAGTTAACTCATGCCGAGGGAATTAAATGCCCTGGATCAAGTGCAGTGGTCACCGAGTCCGATAAGGATTTCTCCGTGTTGATTTGTCTTGCTTTGTTGGCTCCGGCGGAGAGCGCTTTGTCTTCTGAGTCTTTTGGATGTGTTGAATACTTTGCAGGTAGCTCGTCGGCTTGTGGCGGATCTCCTGGCGAGCATGGCTCCGAGCCTTCGGTCCTTGATGATGCCTCCGACGTAGAGTTTGTTAATGTCGATACGTCCAATGTCGCCGAGGAGCAGGGCGTTGGTGAGGACATTGTCAATGACGCGCCCGTTGCTGAGGATGGACCTGCAGGCGAGGGTCTTGCCATCGTGGGCTTTGCCGCTGGCAAGGGTCCTACTGCTAACGAGACGTCCAGAGAGCGTCGATATCGCCTTGCGTCCATTTGTCCTAACTTGATGGTACGTAGTTTCGTCACTACTTAAGACTTGACGTTCTTCCTTGCTTTGTCTGGGCTTTTGCATCTCCTCAGTCTTCGATTTCCTGTAGTAGGCGAGTTTCCTGACGGTGTCGTCCTTGGCTTTCCGCTGGTGTATGCTTAGAGTCTTTGTGTGGGGATGGGCCTTCCGCTCTGCCTTTTCGTCCATCATCTTCTGGAGTCGCTTGGTGTGCCGGCCTTCTAGGTTGTGCCGGGGACCTTTCCAGGTGCTTCCTCCAGCGGGGGGTGATACTCCTTATGTTTTTTTGAGGAAAGGTGTTCGTCATTCTTCAAAGGCAGATGCTCGTCGTTCCTCTCCGGTGGAGGGAGGTGCTCGTCGTTCTTTGTCAGTGAAGGCTCCGTCTAATACGAAGGTACCAGTTCCTGAGCGGTGAGCTCCTTCGGTGGTTGGTTGTTCATGACGTGCTCCAGCTTCGTCGACTCCTGCAGGTATAACTCATTTTCTTGGTCTTCAGTAGCTGCGTTATATAGTGTTGCGTTGCTTTATTCATCGTCATCAGATTCTTCTGGTTCCCGAGGGGCGTTCAAGAAGTTCAATCCTCAAACGTGTCCTCGGGCTTCTGCTGCTGCTCTTGTTCTGAAGCCATCTGACAAGGGTCTTGATGACCGTACTCTTCGAGTCTTGAAGCGGAGATTGTCATCGGGGAAGGCGTTTTCTTCTCGTGTTCGCATTTGTCGTCCGCCGGCGAGGTTGGGATTCTTCTCGTCAGGGCGAGGTGTTGCCTCTTGCTATGACCTTGGGTGGTGATTCCCGGCGCAAGGCGCCTGCTCCTATTGCATTACTTCGTCGGGCGAAGTTCCAAACTCCTGCGGTTTGTCGGGCGTCAAACATGCGGTGGGTCTCCAGAGCCTCTGTGTAGGGAGCATCTCCGATCTTCGTCTTCAGGTGTTTGTGTCGGTAACGGATGCTCCAAATTTAGCGTTGGTGGCTGAGGATTCCTCTTGCCAGGTGAGGGTACGTACTTTTCGACATCTCTTCTTCCTTCAACATATTATGTCGATGCAGAAAAATGCCTCAAACACTTAGCAGCCCAATTGCTCGTGTTGGGCTGGGCCTAACGTCGTCTTGTTGACTTTTATGACTCTTAGGCTTGGGTTCCTGGACTTTCAAGCCAAACGGACCCTCCACTGACTCAGGACCAAAAATCCGGGGCAAACACAACTACCTGTTGCCAAGGGGCCAGGGCTTGGCCTGGCCCTGGTTACAGGTTCGGGACGCCAAAAACAGACCCAACCACTACGTAGGGGGGATCACAGTGTTGACTTTCCAGTGAACCCTGGTGGATCAGACCCTCGACCGGCATCACGGGAACAGATCCGGGTCCTATGGTCTACTCGCTGAGTTAGTATATCTGCCGGAGATACAAGACTGAGGAATAGAACGAGCACCTCACAGATCTAGAACCTTGGCAAGGAGGGTCTTAGATCGTGCCAGGATTTTCTCCAGGGCTTCCGCTCTAGTGGGATTTCTCACTCTCTAAACCTGGAAAAAACAACACCCGAGATCAGGGAGAACCGGGGGGGATACCCACTGATTCACCTCCGACGCTCAACATTAGAGTGATATTCGAGAGGGAGGCGAGTTTAAAGGGAGTAGAGAAAGTTTAGAGAGAGTTTCCGGGGGTCAGAATGAGTTACCGTTGTGGTGAAAGTGATCGTCTATTTATAATGAAGCTCGGGAATTCAACTGCAATTTGCTAATGATCCGGGAGGCCCCTAGTGCAAAATAATATAGTTTTTTGCATCCTCGGAACGTGGCCGATCCAACGCCAAAAATGGCGTCCTGATATGAGCTCGGACGCGCCCTCACACGCGGCTACAGTGCCGGTGACACACGCCCACGCGTGTGGGAGCTAGGGCACACGTCATGCGGACACGTGGCGGCCCCCTGGTGGATTGGCGTGGCTTTTGGCGCGTCCAATGGCTGGGCGACACGTGGAGGGGTTAAGGTTGACCCTTGGTGGCCCTGCAACGCCCCTGACATGTGGCAGTGGCCTTTGGGGGCCCGTGACCCGTGTTGCCCCCGGCGCCCCCCGAAGGCCCCGGGCGCTTTCCGAGGCCGTTTTTCACAAATTTTATATCATTTTTTGGTGTTTTGATATTTTTTGGGATCATCTGGACACTTTATTTTTTGAAAACAAACCTCCGGAAGGCGTTTTGGTAAAAATTAGATTTATTTAATAAAGAAATAGTTAACTACATAATTTTCCTCTATTAAATAACCTTTACAAAATTACCCCATAACATATTATTTTCCTTTATGCTCGTTGTTTGTCTTCTAGGTGCTGGTTTTATCGGCAGAGGTAGCTCGTCGTCTTGAAGCTTTCAATACCCTGTGTGCGTCTTTGAAGGGCGTCTTCAAGAGGGCGTCACAGTTTCGCAAGGTGGAGCCACTCGACTTGGTGCTTCCCAGAGATTAGTTTCCCTTTCCTTCGCCTTTTATGCTTTCCAGACATGTTTCGGGCTTTGTATAGCCTCGCTTTTGCCTTTGTCGCTGTTCGGCGTGTTTTGCCTTTTGCGTACCTGTTGATGACATTTAAGTATATAGTATAATTTGAACATTGAGTTTGTTCATACCTTTTCTTGTCGAGTATGCGCATCGTGGCACGTTTGTAGGGTCTTGGGAGTGCACTCCGTTGTGTTTATAGGGTCGTTACCCGTATTGTATCCTGCAGAAAGTAGATGTTGTCCGTAGACAGTAGTTTGTCCATAAACAGTGGGTGTTCTCGTCGGGTAACTAATCCGACTAGTACGAGTATGGTTGGCGCGTAACCATTGAGTGTAGCCGTATTAGAACTGGGCGAGGGTGTGAGTCCGTGGACGGTAGCCGTATTTGGATCTGGCGAGGGTCTTCGGCTGGCGCGTAAGTTGAATGAGTGTAGCCGTATTGGGACCTGGCCGGACTTGCCTTGTTATTCGGCGAAGCCTTCTGCACCTGGCAGGAATGCCTTTTGTTACCTGGCGAGGTCTTCGGCACCTGGCCGGACTTGCAGTATTATTCGGCTAAGCCTTCGGCACTTGGCCGGAATACCTTTTGTTACCTGGCGAGGTCTTCGGCACCTGGCCGGTTTTGCCTATTATGTTCCTAGCAAGGTTTGCCTGTTATGTACCCGGCTGGGTCCTCGACACTCAGCCGATAATTTTTTTTTCTTCTGAGGGACTGATATACCGTAGTACCCCCTGAGTTTTTTGTAATCTGCCTTGCAGTTGCGGAAAAAATTTCCAAGTATTTCGTAAAGACGAATTTATTCATGAGTAAGGTTGGCCTACAATGTAGACTTGGCCTTGCGCTTTGCGTTACACGTTATTGAAAAGGATATGGGGTCCTCGCCGTTACCTTATTGGTGTGGGTTGACTGGCAAGACTGGATGTTTGCCTTGGCGAAGGCAGTCGTTGGGGATTTCTTCGTAGGCGGTTGACTACTCCTCTGCTGCTTCGTTGGGGATTTCTTGTTGTTTGTCTTTTCTTTTTCCGTTCATTTCTCGAGCTAGGGTGGCTGCTTCACCGTTGGCCATTTTGGGGATCCAAGTGACCTCGTACCATGTCAATGGCTTGAGGCGGCCCGCAGCTTCCTGTAGTTACCGTGCTTTCTTCCTTCGTCTTAAGTTCGTTGTTTATCTGGTTTACGATCGCATGTGAGCTACAGTGTACCTGTAAATTCTTCACGGCGAGACTTTCGGCGAGGTTCAGGCTGGCGAGGTGCTCGCTAGGGTGAGGAGCTCGCCAAACTGAATGAAGCCATTGTATTTCAAAAGTAAGAACAACTAGAGAAAGATACTCGGCTTCAGCAAATAATAGACAAACAATAGGTTGTTGCTTTGATTTCCATTAGATTGGGACTAGAACCAAACATGGTATTATACCCAGCAATTGAGTGTCGAGTGACAGGACATCCAACCATATAAGAATCAGTAAATCCAACAAGAGAAATTGAACTAGATACATAGGAAGGGAATGTTACGATAGAACCTTTAAAAGAGCGACGAACTCCATATGCTGCATTGAGATGAGAAGAGAAAGAATTTTGCATAAATTGACTGAGATTGTAGATAGTATACTAAATATCAAGACGAGTGCCCGTTTATTAACTGATTAGACAATGATAAAGAGACAAGCAAGGCAATTAAATAAAAAATTCAACAGTTATGTAAAATAAAAATTCATTTAAAAACATGTAAATTAAATACTGATCAGAAGCCTAGTAAGAGTGACACGTGGCTCGGAGTAGCGGAGGAAGACGGTAACATGACGGAAGTTTCAAACTAAGAGAATTGAAACTTTATCTGGGTAAAAAAAAAAAATGAAACTAACAAATTCATATTTTAAAAGTAATAGTACTTTTGCTGGGATTCTCTATACATTCAAATTTTGAGTCATAATATTTGCTTTAGACAATGATTTGAACTCCGTTTTGGGGAAATTGGTATTTTTTTTTTTTCTTCTTCTTGAAAACAATTTCGTAGTTTTTTCATAGATACTCATCATATAAGGAGCAAATGATTTCCAAATCAAACATATCATAAGCTTGACCACAAAGTCATTTAAGCTCCTGTAACCAACATCGTTATATATATATAAAAGTTCTGAATTCAATTCAATTCTGTAGACAAGCAATTCATTCCAATATATTGTCATTTTGGAACACAAACCTTGAGTTCATTTTAAGTAACATCAATAAGACTGAGTATAAATACTTTTAAGCCTGATAACCTTGCATTAAAAAAAAAAAAAGCATATGACAGCCTTAAGATTCATAGTTTATATCATCGTTAGTGATTAATTGTGACTATACCGATGACGTTCTTTTGTGAAACTCATCAGTATATGTCATGTCTATAAAATTATCGTATGTGATTTATGTTATGGGTATTTTTCGGAGCCTAAAAATGTTAAGGTCCAGCCCAATAAACACATTAAAAAAAAGGCTCAAACGCCAAAAGCCCACGAAGGCAATCCGGGTCAACTCTGACCAGACTCAGAAAAGTCAATGAGACCCGCCCCGATAAAGTCAACTCAAAACCGACTTGGGAATACTAATGCGGGATCTATTCCAAAAACATGCTTTTAGGGGTAGTGACGACCCCTAATTAGGGGTCGCTGCGACCCCTAATAAATAAAGTATGAATTTAGGGGTCGCTACGACCCATAAAGATAAAGCATGGTTTTAGGGGTCGCTACGGCCCCTAAAACATAAACTGTGCCTTACGACCCTTAATTAGGAGTCGCTATGACCCCTAAAAATAAAAAATAAAAAATAAAGGTTTTAGGTGTCACAACAACCCCTATTTAGGGGTCGCTACGACCCTTAAAACATAAACCGTGCCTTACGACCACTAATTATGGGTCGCTATGACCCCTAAAACATAAATCATGCCTTACGACCCCTTAGGGGTCGCACAAGGCTCTCTATAAATACGAGAGCCCCTCACCACATTTCGGTAAGCTTTCTCAAGCCAAAAAACCTCTACTCGCCAATCATACATCCCGATCATAAAGTACTCGACTAATGTTGAGCGTCGGAGCGCGTGACAGAGGTCCCCCTCCCCTCTGCCCTCCTCGGGAGTTCACGTTTTTTACACTTTTTTCAGGAGCGGAAAAAGAGGTGGATTGCTCGGGAGCGACTTTCGGCCCATCAAAGGCGAGGAAAGGAGCTCTAAGCCCATCGTGGCCATCGCACGGTCATTGGGCCCGGCCCAAAACGGAGTTATGGGCCGCTTTCCACGTTGATCAAAAAAAAAAGGCATTAACTTTTGGCGCTAGAAGGAGGGGGAAGAAGAGGAAAAAGAAAAAAGAAAATATACATAATATATATATATATATACAAGCTGCCAAAACAAAAAGGGTGAACACGGCAAAAATATACATATAAAAAAAAGTATACATATCCTAAAACGAAGAAAATGTATATATAATATATATACAATTCTGAAATGAAAAATATATATAAATATGTATATATAATTATAGAAGGCTCGTCAGGGAGAGACGACGATCAAAATTCGAAGCCCGAAGACGACGCCAAAAGCTCATCAGGGAGAGACGACGGTCAAAGTCCGAAACCCGAAGACGACGCCAAAGGCTCAATCAGGCAGTGACAACAGTCAAAGTCCAAAACCCAAAGACGACGTCGAAGGCTCATCAGGGCGTTACAGCGACCAAAGCCCGAAGCCCGAAAACGATGCCAAAGGCTTATCAGGAAAAGTGATTGCTGAATTCTGAAACCCGAAGACGACGCCAAAGGCTCAATCGGGGAGAGACAATAGTCAAAGTATAAAACCCAAAGACGACACAAAAGGCTCAACAGGGTAAAACGACGACTGAAGTCCAAAGCCCGAAGACGACCCCAGAGGATCATCATGGAGAGACGACGATCAAAGTCCGAAACCCGACGACAATGTCGGAGGCTCGTCAGGGAAAAATAAACAGACAAAGTCCGATACCAGACAACGACGCCGGAGACTCACCAGGGAAAATCGACGATCAAAGTCCGACACCTGATGACGACGCCGGAGGCTAATCAGGGAAAAATGACGGACAAAGTCCGAAACCCGACGACGACGCCAGAGGCTCATCAGAGAAAACTGGCGGTCAAAGTCCAAAACCCGATGACGACGCTGGAGGCTCATCTGGGAAAAATCAACGGAAAAATTCCGACACGCGATGACGACGCCGGAAGCTCGTCAGGGAAAAACGACGAGCAAAGCCTGAAAAAACAAAAATGACGGTTGAGATCTGAATCACGGAGACAACGGTCAAAATTCCGAATCAAGGAAACGAAGTCGAAAGACGACGGTCAAAGTCTGAATCAGAAAAACAACGTAGAAGGCTCGATCTGAATCAAGGAAAACAAGACAGTCAAAATCTGAATCCAAAAACGACAATCGAAGACCGAATCACGAAAACGACGGTCGAAGTCCGAACCGCGAAACACGTCAAACACTTAAAATCGACGGTCGGAGTCCAAATCACGGTAACGATGTCACAGACCACATCAAGGAAATGTTGATAAAAGTCTAATTTATAAACACCGAAAAAGCTGGATCATAATCCTACCGACTCAGGCATATAAAGACCGAGAAAGGCTAGATCATAATCCTACCGACTCCCGAAAAAAGGCAGAATCTTAATCTCGGCAACTCAGGCAAAATAAGACCGAGAAAGGCTGGAGTTTAATCCCACCTACTCGGGCAATAAAGACCGAGAAAGGCCGGATATTAATCTCGCGGACTCAGACATATAAAGACCGAGAAAGGCTGGATCATAATCCTACCGACTCAGGCATACTAAGACCGAGAAAGGCCGAATATTAATCTCACGGACTCAGGCAAAATAAGACCGAGAAAGGCTGGATATTAATCCTATCGACTCAGGCACAAAGACCGAGAAAGACTGTATCATAATTCTGCCGACTCAGGCATACTAAGACCGAGAAAGGCCGGATCTTAATCTCGCTGACTCAGGCAAAATAAGATCGAGAAAGGCTGGATATTAATCCAGCTGACTCGGTCACAAAGATCGAGAAAGGCGGATCTTAATCCAGCCAACTCAGGCAAATAAGACCTAGAAAAGCCGGATCTTAATCCCGCCGACTCAGGCAAAATAAGACCGAGAAAGTCATGATCTTAATCCCACCAACTCAGGCAAAAAAGACCGAGAAAGGCCGGATCTTAATCCCACCGACTCAGACAAAAAGACCGAGAAAGCCCGGATCTTAATCCCGCCGACTCAGGCACAAAGACAGAGAAAGACGGATCTTAATCCCGACAACTCAGGCAAATAAGACCGAGACAGGCTGGATCTTAATCCCGCCAACTCAGGCATTAAATACCAAGAAAGGCCGGATCTTAATCCCGCCGACTCAGGCATTAAAGACCGAGACAGGCAGGATCTTAATCCAGCCGACTCAAGCAATAAAGACAGAGAAAGACCGGATCATAATCCCGCTGACTCAGGCAAATAAGACCGAAAAAAGCCGGATCTTAATCCCGCCGACTCAGGCAAAATAAGACCGAGAAAAGCAGGATCTTAATCCCACCGACTCAGGCACAAAAGACCGAGAAAGCTGGATCTTAATCCCGCTAACTCAGGCACAAAGACCGAGAAAGGCGGGATCGTAATCCCGCCGACTAAGGCAATAAAGACTGAGAAAAGCCAGATCGTAATCCCACCGACTCAGACAAAATAAGACCGAGAAGTAAGACGCTCAAGTGCAAAACTCGGCAAAATTAATAAAAGATAAGACGCTAAGGCGCGAAATTCGGACTGAGATGACTCGGCCCGAGAAAACCAAACTCTTCGTGAGCACCAACCGATTTTCAAGAAGAGGACTTAAAGTTTCTCGCAAGATTAAATCTCTCAAGAAACTGGGGGGTTAATGCTATGGGTATTTTTCGGAGCCTAAAAATGTTAAGGCCCAGCCCAATAAACACATTAAAAAAAGGCTTAAACGCCAGAAGCCCACGAAGGCAATCCGGGTCCGCCCCAAAAAAGTCATCTCTGACCAGACTCAGAAAAGTCAATGAGAGTCGCCCCGATAAAGTCAACTCAAAACTGACTTGGGAATACTAATGCGGGATCTATTCCAAAAACATGCTTTTAAGGGTCGTGACGACCCCTAATTAGAGGTCATTGCGACCCCTAATAAATAAAGTATGAATTTAAGGGTCGATACGACCCCTAATTAGGGGTCGCACGACCCCTAAAGATAAAAGCATGGTTTTAGGGGTCGCAACAACCCCTACTTAGGGGTCGCTACGACCCCTAAAACATAAACCGTGCCTTACAACCCCTAACTAGGGGTCGCTACGACCCCTAAAGATAAAAACATGGTTTTAGGGGTCGCTACGACCCCTAAAACATAAATCGTGCCTTACGACCCCTAATTAAGGGTCGCTATTACCCCTAAAACATAAATCATGCCTTACGACCGTTAGTTAGGGACCCCTTAGGGGTCGCACGAGGCTCTCTATAAATACGAGAGCCCCCCACCACATTTCGGTAAGCTTTCTCAAGCCAAAAAAGCTCTAATCGCCAATCGTACTTCCCGATCATAAAGTACTCGACTAATGTTGAGCGTCGGAGCGAGCGACAGAGGTCCCCCCCCCCCCCCCCCCCCCCCCCCCCCGTTTTGCCCTCATCGGGAGTTCACGTTTTTTACACTCTTTTTAGGAGCGGAAAAGGAGGCGGATTGCTCGGGAGCGACTTTCGGCCCATCAAAGGTGAGCAAAGGAGCTCTAAGCCCATCGTGGCCATCGCGCGGTCATTGGGCCCGGCCCAAAACGGAGGTAAGGGCCGCTTTCCACGTTGATCCAAAAAACGGCATTAACAATTTACATTAGTAATTTTAATAGAAAGTTCCGATTGATCAAATCATGGACCCTATAAGCTAATTTTATATATATATATATATGTATATATATATATATGTATATATATATATACACTGAAGCTAAGTACAACCATTATTCATGCGCTGAAAAATATAATTGAAAGAAAAAGAAAACTAAAAAATTATTAATACAACATGTATTATAGAAAACCATAAAAAATTAATTAATTTCAAAATGAGCGATATTTTTTTATTTAAGTGTTAATGCTTACGTTTAGGTGATTGTCGAAGATTCGCATCCAATCGAACTGCTTAGGGGTTATTAAAACTCTAAACAGTATGTCCATTTCTCCGTCCAATTTAGGCTCTATTATATGTGATATTCATCGCTTAGCTACTCAGATTGAGTCCACAGTGTTCTACTTTAGCCTTAGATGTTACAATGAAGTGCATGGCTTTGTTAGGCTCGATTTAGTCTAGATGAAATATAGTTTGGTTAAAGTCTGCCCCGCCTAGTATTGAATCTCTTGTGTTGCATATCTCTGATTGTAACGAGGGAGTCCCGACTCTTGTTTGAGATGCTTGTTTGGTTGTTGTCATAATTCGGTGTGGAGTACTCTTCCCTCTAGAGCCGCGCTCGTTTGACGGACTCCGGGGGTTTAACGAGGCTCGTCATTCTTTAAAAAAAATTGGCTAATGCTTTTTTCTTTTCTTTTCTTTTCTTTTCTTTTTTGTGGGAAAAAAATTGTTAATGCTTATGTAGAGGCCGGTACTGTGAGCTTAAGCTTTACTTAATCCGGCACACAAAGGAAGTCTGCCCGGGTACCGATCAGAACGCAGGACGGACAAGAGTTTAGGCCAGCTCGGGTGAACACGAGAAGAACGTCCGAATAGTAGGCAAGCCCAGCCAGGGGTATACGAGCAGGCCAGCTCGGTAACAGAGAAGTTGTCTGGGCAGAAAAAGGGAAACGCAGCAACTACCCAGCAAGGAAGGTGCGAGACTTGCGGAGACAGAGTTTATTTAGGGTAGTTTCCTGATCTTGTGCGATTCTGTTAGTTAGGGTTTCACTTTGAGAGTGGCTATATAAACCTAGCGTTGTACACTTTGTAAAGTGACGAGTCCATTAGAGTCTTTTAAGTTTATCTCCTTGTATTTTGCCTTCGATATTAATCAGAGAATTTCTTCTCCCAGATTCCTGTTCTTCAATTTTCTGTTCGATTTCTTTGGTGGTGTTCGTGTTCTTTGCAGATCCGTGATTTGGGATCCAACAGGTACATGTTTACTAAACTATTTTCATAAAGTTCACGTTCCTTCTACTTATTAGTAGAGCAGAACTTCGCTAAATTAATACTCGATGAATTAATAACATCGATATAATTATTTTTTTGTATCGTCCCGACTTTAACTAGCATGACTAAATTTTCACTCGATAAGTTAATAACTTTGATAAAATAATGAAATTCTCTGGTCCCAACAGCATTAATTTATAGAGGTTATATAGTTTTTATATAACGAGATAAACAAAAATACCTTAAAGTGCCTCAAAGTCTATGGCATATTCCAAATCTTATTTTTTAGAGCCAAAAATATCTTGTTGTTAAAAGTTATTTATACCAATAGTACTAAACGTTAACTTTCATAAAATATCAATATTTATTGCAGTACAAGTAATTTAATTATTAGTGACAACGTAAGTACTTAAGTTGTCATCATTTATTAACGACATAAGTACTTAAGTTATTATCATATGCATAAAATATGTAAAAATTAGTGGATAAAATTAGGGAAAATTGTGGCATAAGTACCTTAAGTCTTTGAAAAGTTGACATTAAGTTCCCTTTCTCTTTTTTGGGTGACGAAAGTTGCCAAACTCTTATTTTTTGCACTCCTTCATATTTTTGTCCAAAACCGTGTCACGTGTCACATCTTTTAACCCATTAAATATACCATTTTTAATTAAAAAAATTAAACTGGTTTATCAATGATAAAGAATGATATATTTAATGAATGGATTTTAAAACGTGACACGTGGCACAGTTTTGGACAAAAATATGATTGAATACACAAAATAAGAGTTTGGCAACTTTCGCCACCAAAAAAAAATATGAACTTAATGTCAACTTTTCAAAGACTTTAAGTACTTATGCCGCTATTTTTCAATAAAATTATAAAAATATCACTTAGAGTCTCTAACGCCATTAAATTACACTATTTTCCCCCCAAAACTTTTGAAAAGCATGAACATTTACCCAAATTTATCCGAATTACACATGGAGTCTCTAAGAGATATATTTTCCTCGTATATGAAACATGGGCTGAAATGAGTTAGCAATTGGAAACCCTATCACCATTTACGAAAATCATATGGTTGGACTTGGCGTTTAGGTGTTCGAGTTAAACAAACCGTAAGACATCCCTACTTGTGTTAGGATAACAAGTGCCAACCACAAGGGATCATGCCCCAGGTTTTGTACCGGCATACTTGAACACGAGAAAATCTCTTTCTAGAAAGAGAGATATCAAAATCAAAAGAAAAAAGAAAATAGGAAAGAATAAATGAATAAGATGGGTAAAGAGCGATGTTCGAGTTGATGATACCAAAAAAATTCACGTGGTCTAATTTTACAGTGTTGGGCTTTTGGATCACACCTAGCCTAAGAATTCAGCCACACCCACGAGAAAAACAACGCAATTCAACCAAATGACAGGTGTTATTGCTTTGATACCGTACACACAAGAAACGACACTATTAGGTAAGGTTTCATCTTTATTCACAACTCGAGTTAGGATTTCGAGTCCAATTTACACTTTCACACTCTCTCTACCTCACTCCTTCTCTCTCTAAACTCTCGCCGCTCTGTTAGGGTTTGCAAGTCCCTGCCACGCATGTCGGAGCTTCGGTGGCCTCCCGCACCAGATCGAGCCTCGGTCACTTGTCTAAAGCTCGTGCATCGATGGCGTCCTCCTTACATGCAGCGCCTGGAAGAGAGAAGACTACCGAGGTGATAGAGCTTGGCGATGAAGACGACAAGCTCCCAGAAGGCTCAGACTGGACTCTCCTTTAATACCGCTTTGAGCGCGATGAAGATCACATTCAGATGGAGTTCTCATTTGAAAACTTGAAGTGAGGAGCAAGGGGCTACCTAGAAGGCTTGGCCTTCTCCATCTAAAACTTCGAAATCACTTTCTTGAATTAATCAGTTTGTGAGATGCTTAGTTTCCCTCTTTCCATGTCCCTTCCAATGTCCATGTCAAGTATTCTTCTTGCTCTGCCCAGCTTCTTCATCTCAAATTCTGACTTTAATGCTCCTTTTAGCCTCTTTATCTCAGTTATGCTACTTGAGACAATTAACACATCATCCACGTACAAGAGCAAATAAATGCTCACTCCAGCCTCTATCTTCCTGAAGTAGACACAATTGTCATGTCTACTTCTATTGTAGTGGTTTTTCTACATGAAGGTGTCAAACCTCTTGTACCACTGCCTAGAAGACTGCTTTTGCCCATACCTAGAGAGACTTCTTCAAAGAGCGAACCCCGTCTTCCCTTCCTTTCTACACATAGCCTTCAGGCTGCTACATTAAAATATTTTCTTAAAGCTCTCCATGTAGGAAAGTTGTCTTCACATCCATCTACTCAACCTCTAGATTCAACTTAATGACCATAGAGAGTAATACTCTAATGGAAGTGTGCTTCACCACGGATGAAAATACTTCATTGAAGTCAATTCCTTCACTCTGAGTGTAGCCAATCGCCACAAGCCTAGCTTTGAACCTTGTAGAGCATTCTCCCTGATTTTTAATCTTTACTTTGTACAACCATTTGCACCCAAAAACTTTGCAGTTCTAGGGTCTTGGCACAAGCACCCAAGTGCTTTTATTTTCAAGAGAGTTCATCTCTTCTTCCATAGATGCTCTCCATTTGGCTGTGTGTAGAGATTTAATAGCTTCCCCATGTGACCTAGGATTTTCATTGATCTATGTACCAACTGTGTTCAGGGCATAGGCTACCATTACTACGTGAGCAAACCTGCTAAGGGGTCTGGCATCCCTTCTGGCTCTATCTCTTGCTAGCTGATACTGATCCAGGTCTGCACTAAGATCCCCATCACTGTTTGATGACTGATCTTCAACTGTATATTCTCCCAAGTCTTTAATGGTTCCTTCTGTGTTTCTGATAAAGTCCACTCTAGCTCAAGCCTCTCCACTTTTCTGAAAGTTTCTTTCAGGCTTGATTGAGTGTCTTGAGTCCCAAGAAACCCATCTTCTCTGAATGTAACATCTCTGCTGATGATATATTTCTTCTTCTTAAAGCACCAGATTTTGTAACCTTTAACTCCATCAGAATAGCCTATAAAGAGCCCTTTCTTAGCACTAGGGACAAGTTTGCCTCATTAACATGGTAATAGGCAATGCAACAAAACACTCTTAGGTTAAAGTAGTCTGCTGCATTTCCTATCCATTGTTCTTGGGGAGTTCTAAACTCAATTGTTGAAGAAGGCAATCGGTTTATAAGATAAGCTGCAGGATGCACAGCTTCTCCCCAAAACTTAATGGACAAGTTTTCCCTTGAGAGTAAACACCTCACTCTCTCCAATAGGGTCTTGTTCATTCTTTCAACTAGCCCATTCTGTTGTGGAGTTAATCTGACACTCTTGTATCTCCTGATTCCCTCACTTAGACAATAGGAATTGATAGCTTCAGAGAGATATTCATGTCCATTGTCAGCTCTGAGGTGCTTCAGCTTCTTTCCACAATAATTATATGTTAAAGCCCTCCATTGCTTGAAGCCTCAAAGGCCTAATCTTTATACTTGAATAGAGTGATCCACAACTTCCTTGAGTAGTCATCGATGAAGCTTATAAAGTATTTGTTCCCTCCATGGGAGTTAACTCCTTGCAGGTCCCCATAATTCTAAGTGCACATAATCCCGAATTTCCTTGGAGTTGTGCACTCCCTTCCCAAATTTCACTCTGTGTTGCTTTCCAAATACATAATGCTCACAGATTTTCAATTTGTCCATCTTTTTTTTTTTTTTCAGAATGCCCTTCTGTATAAGCAGCTTCAGTCCCTTCTCACTCACATGTCCAAGCCTGTCGTGCCAGAGATTAATTCTACTTCCAGGATTACCTCAGTAACTGTAACCTGAGAGAGGGCTACTCCAACTTGCAATAAGTAGATCCCATTGTGCCTGAAGCCCTTCAGATACACCATGGATCCCTTTCTAACCTTCAAGCTGCCATTCCCAGACTTCCATTCATAACCGGCTTCTTCCAAAACTCCAAGACAGATCAATTTTCTCTTGAGTCCTGGAACATATATGACTTGCTCCAACTTACTTAGAGCTCCATCTTCCAAATTGAGAGAGATTGTCCCAATTCCTGTGACTGTGCTGTGCACTTCTCTTCAGTTTCTATTGAGACTGTGTCTCCATCTTTTATTCCTTGTATCTTGTGAACCCAGATTTCTCTGGGCACATATGATAAGAGCACCCAAAGTCCAAAATCAAAGCATCCTTGATGTTGAATGGCATGGTGTTGAGCACTTCAGCACTGTCGTATCCATCAAAGACTTGTGAAGCATTCCCATGATCATCTTCCTCCCTTAGCCTTCTGAAACTTTTTTGGGGTCTCTTGTCTGGGCAGTTTCTCTTGAAATGCCCATCCTTGTGACAGTTGAAGCACTTCAAGTTCCTTGTTTTAAACTTGGTGTTCCTGCCACTAGAATACTCCCTTATTGGAGTTCTGCCTCTATAAGATAGGGTCTCACCACTAGTCTCTTTTCTGTCTTGCTTCTTGTTGAAATCTTTTTACAAGATTGCATTTTGGAATTCTTCGAGAGTGAGTATTTCCCTCCCACCAAACATTAAGGTTTCATGCAATTGTTCATAAAAAGAGTGTAAGGATCTGAGAGACATCAGAGCTTGATCTTCATTCTCAACTTCAATTCCAACATTTTCAAGGTCGATGATTACCTTTGTGAAGTCATCGAGATGATCTTGTAGCAACCTTCCTTGAGCGATCTTGAAATTGTAGAGCCTTTGCTTCAAGAACAGTATGTTGACTAGGGACTTTGTCAAGTAGGTTTTCTCCAGCTTTTCTCATATTTCAAACGCTATTGTCTCCCTTGTGATCTCCCTTAGAACCATGTCTCCAAGGCTTAGGATTAGGGCACTCTGTGTCTTAGTAATAATTTCAGCCTTTGCTTTAGCCTCCATGGTTGGGAAGTCCTTCTCTTCAAACAACGCAGCTTCAAGCCCTTGTTGAGCCAGGAAAACTCTCATCTTCATCTTCCATAAGCCGAAATCCTTTTTACCATTCCATGTCAAACTTCGTACTGGCCATTCTTGCTTTTCTTGAACGATTCTTGATCGCTGGAGAAGTCTTCTGGTCGCCGGAATCCCCTTCTGATTGCCTAAATAAGCTTTGATACCACTTGTTGGGATTTTGGATCATGCCCAGCCTAAGAATTCAGCCACAACCACGAGAAAAATGATGCAATTCAACCAAATGACGAGTATTCTTGCTTTGATGTCGTACACACAAGAAATGACACTACCAGGTAAGGTTTTATCTTTATTCACAACTCGAGTTAGGGTTTCCAACCCAATTTACAATTTCACTCTCTCTCTCTACCTCACTCATTCTCTCTGTAAACTCTCGCCGCTCTGCTAGGGTTTGCGAGTCCACGCCATACACGTCAGAGCTCTAGTGTCCTCCCGCACCAGATCGAGCCTCTGTCGCTTGTCAGAAGCTCGTGCAGCGATAACGTCCTCCTCACATGCAGCGCCTGGAAGAGAGAATACTCCCGAGGTGATAGAGCTTGGCGATGAAGACGACGAGCTCTCAGAAGGCTCATACTGTACTCCCCCTCTCTTACCACTACGAGCGCGATAAACATCCAACTCAAATAGAGCTCGAGAGCCCCAAAATTGTCCGTGCGAAGAAGAAGGTACGTCTGCTTTGCACTTCTTCTTCTTGCTGTTTCTTCTCTTTTGGGTTTCAGAGATACCCCTAAAATCTAGGGTTAGATCTAGGTGTGTCGTATTTTGAGCGACTCTGGTTGTAAATATACTTGTAGAAACTATCTTTAGGGTTTTCTATTGTAGGTCCCAACTGAATTCCCTTTCTCTTCCTTTTATATCTTTCTTTGATTCTGTTACGGTGGTTGCATGTAGTGTTGGAAATAATGTCTATAAATAAGAGATTGAAAGATCTTATGTAGAACGTATTTGTCAATGTAATCGAATAAAAGTATGCATTCTTTGATAGTATGTGTTTAGACCGAAATAAATCTATGCCCATAAACTTTTAATTTACGAAAAAGGAAGTTAAGTTATGACTTAACAAGACACTCCTTTTTAGAAGGTTTAAAAGAGAAAGTTTGCAATCTTAGAATCAAGTGGGCAGTTGCATTCAAGAATGATTATTAAGGAAGTTTATAATGTCGAGTCTTGTGACATTGGGAGTTGGACTCCACAAGCTTGCCTTAGATATCTCAACGAAGATATTAAACCAGACCAGTGATGGCTGAGATAAATGTGAAATGTCGTTTGTCACCTTTTATCCAATATCACACATCAATGAATTTTTCTGTGATAATCTCAATCCTGAGTGAACACATTATGTGTTGATATGTCTTACAAGATTTGACTAATCAACGAGTGAGATTCACTATAGTGAGTCAATATCTCGACGGTCGGTACCGTTAATAATATCTCAATGACATTAGGGTCTTCACAGATATGGAATTTATGCACTCCGGGTGATTAACACCTAGTATCACGTCATGCTTTGTTCGGGTATTGTAAATGAACAAACCAGGCCTGGTGTTCGATGACTTAGTAACTCATCGATCTAAACATAGAACTTTTACGGAAAACTCACAATATATATTTCTCATTTACAATACAACAAAGGAGTTAATGACAAAAAACTAGAAAGGTCAAACGGTGTTTATTAGAACACTCATTTCTACTTAATGATACGCATAAAGGATTATACAGAAAAATACACTATGGAGCGTATGACAATACGATCAAACAGAAAATGATAACGCACATGATCAGAGAGATTCTCGGTATTTTGCCTGTCGTGGTATCGGCCGAATATCAAGATTAAAGATGACCAAATTAATGAATTTGTGATGCACGTCTTTTATCTAAAGCTTCGATCATGTGGGTCCATGAGGTATCAGCGTTAAATCATAGAACGAAATTATGATTGAACAAGAATAAATTAGAAATATGAAATAAGGTTTTTGAACCACATTCCATGTTAAGTAACGACTTAAATGATTTCTAATATTAGTTTCAAGTGAATTAATCTCTTAATTTTAAATATTGATTTAGAAAATTAATCTGAATTAATTTGGTTAGTTAATTTAATTGATAATGATCAATTGAATTAAATGTAACATTTTATGTGACTAAAGTAATAACATGTACATGTGACCAATTGATAAATGTTATAATGGGGCACAAAATAAGTAATGACTTATTGGGCACATTAAATGTGTATGTGTACATAATAGGTGGCGAATTTTATGATGATAAAGTACCTAGGATTAATTAATTTAATACATGATTCTTATTGGAAGAATAAATAATTAATTGGATTAATTATTTGTATTAGAATTCAAATTTAATGGTGGAGAGAAAATATGGAATGTCTTGTCCTAGATTCACTCACATTTGAATTTGAATTAATAAAGAGATAATTAATTAATTAATTTGTTTAATTGTCATTGGATGAGAATAAAGGGGACAGATTGATGACGTGTCATCATCTCCTTGAGTCAATAAAGTAACATGATGATGTGTCATCATCTTAGCTTCTTTGACTATGGTAATTCAAATTACCTATTCATGAGCAAAGGAAGAGTTCAAAATGGTGTCTTGAATGCACCTGAAATCGACACGTGTTAAATTTGGAACTCTTCATCCGTGGACTAGGTAAAAGTGGCGAATTCTAGGAGCTTGAATAGGTTGAATTTCGAATTCAAATGGCTTAGTGAGATGCCTATAAATAGAGCATCATTTCACAAAAGCTAAGATGCTTTTCTCTCACTTTTTCTCTCAAGAAAAACCGCCCACTTTGTTCATAGGGAAGGAAATTTGATTTCTTGTTCTATAGTTCAATACGAGGCCACTCTCGATATTCAATAAAGTTCTACGATCTTAACGGTTACTCTTCTCGCGGTTGTTTGATCCGGTTCTTCGAGGAAGGCGTGTGCGATCTCCGATTACTAGGGGTGAAAGCGAAACCGGGAACCGGGAAGTTAGTAGTTTTTTGTACCTATCCCAAAAATTTGGGATTTTTATTTTTGCTACCGGTTCCCGGTTCCGGTTGTAAATTTCCCAATTTTTTTTAAAACCGGAACCGGTACCGGGAAAAAGTAAGAAAAGATTCGGTACTTAACACGAGAAAAAAATCAATGGCCGAAACAAATACTTAACACGAGACATACATTTTGCTTGCGAGCAAAATCCTCTAGTTGGAAGACGAAGACATGTAATTGGCGGTGGAGAGTTTTCGGCGAAGAAAAGAATATGACGGCGCGATGGATGAGAGAGGGAGAAAGATAGATTGAAAGGGTCGGGAATGGACAATGGTAAATATTAAACCCTAATAACGAAAAGTTACACGTAGTTTAAGTCATAAAAAACGACATATAACCCAAAAACTATAATAAGCATACAAAATATTTAAATACAACATAATATGAAAACATCTAAAACTACATGCAGTTTATAACCGGAACCGGTACCAAAAATCGGGAAATTTTGCTTCTGGTACCGGTTCTAGTTCCCGGTTCCATAAACCGTGAACCGGGAAGTACCGGTTCTCAGTTTCAAACTAAATTTCCCTTTTTTTTTAAACTATTCCGTGACCGGTACCGGAACCGGGACAAAACCGGGAAACGGTTACAAAATTTTCACCCCTACCGATTACGCTACAAGAGGTATAATTCCGTTTCGTGTATACATATAAGTATATATAATGATAATATGATTATGTGTATATATACATGTATATGGGTTTTTGTGATTGTGATCATGAATGCCGTGGAATAATTTTTAAACGAAAAATAGCAGGCATGAACATTTTAATATACATGCGATTAAGCTTTTACGTAGAAAATTGTTTTTATGTAGCTTTGATAATTTTTTGATATTCCGCCGTAAATGTTACGTTCAAATTTTTATAAACCGGTGTAAAATGTTCCTACATGCAGGCCGTTGACTAAATTTCTTGTTTGTTAGTCTCTACAGTGAGTCACAATTGCGTCACTTCCAATCACCAGCCAGAGGAAGACGTTGACTCTTAGTCAACGTCTTCCTCTGGCTGGTGATTGGAAGTGACGCAATTGTGACTCACTGTAGAGACTAACAAACAAGAAATTTACCGAGGGATGTTTTATAAGCAATGAGTTTATCTTCGGAGTTTTTATCGATCTTGTTTTACAAATAGACTAATTACCGATATATATCATATAAAATAATACTTTTATTACATAACAATGCATTACATTTCAATATCTATTTTATAAATAAAATATTTATACATATAATTAAAATATTGGGTAAGTAGCGGCAAAAGTATCTAAGTTTTTTGGAACTGAAGAAAATTATGGCAAACGGATCTAACTTCACCTCTTGGGTTGGATCGGTAGACCTCATCCAATTTTTCTGTGGTTTTTTTACTATTTCCGTCACTGATGAAGCCAGGAAGGCAAATCTCGATGCTATTGAGGAGATGAACTGAGAATTCGAGTGAGAAGGATAATAAAAAATTTGATTTCTTGATGTTTCAAGAAGCTGTGTTAACATCAAAATTTATTTTGATGTTCGTGAGTTTGATCGTTTTAATTTATTTCTCGTTGACGTCACTACTAGCGAAAATAGTAAAAAGAAAAATTAACAGAAAAAAAGATGATGTCTACTGATCTGTCAAAAAATGTGGATGTGAGTATTGTTGCCACAATTGTTTTTACTTAGCTTTATTCCATCCACTTATATACAACTTAAGTACTTTTGTGGTTAATAATTTAAAAATATTATTTTAACCGGTAGGTAGTCATGGTTTCGGGTAAATCCCGGAAAGAAAGCCCTATAAAAAGAAGAGTCAACTTCAGCAGCTGTGTTTCGTGAGAAACAAACACTTTCACTTTTTGTGCGGTTAAGTCTGGTAGTTCAGGCTCCACACTCACCGCGCCAACGCTACACATGGAAGAATCGGAGCCCGCCGCTCTCGCCGGAGATGACGACTGCGACAGCCTCTCCGGCGGCGCTGGGAAAGGCGGTCGGGAGAGAGTGAAGGGGCCGTGGTCGCCGGAGGAGGACGCCGTTCTCAGCCGCCTCGTGAGCGCGAGCGGTGCCAGGAATTGGAGCCTGATAGCGCGCGGAATCGCCGGCCGATCGGGCAAGTCGTGCCGTCTCCGGTGGTGCAACCAGCTTGATCCCTCCGTCAAGCGCAAGCCTTTCTCCGGTACTTCTTCTTTTCCCTAATTACCCAAAATTCAGATTATCTGCTTCTCCCATGAGTTTTTCCCTGCGTGTTTCGCTCCGAAACAAGATTTGATCTCTGTGATTTTGCAATGTCGTTGAAGGCTTTCCACAGTACATTCAGTATCATAGAGAGTTATAAATTTATGTGAAGAATGAACTACTAGTGTACAAGCTGAGATAATGAACATGAGCTTCATTGTGGATCACGGGCTCCGCCGCTCCGGTTGAAAGCGCGTGTCATGAGTTCGGGACTCTCACGTGGGGAGCTGTTAGGCTGTTATGTAGCTGAATCTTGATTCTGTTGAAATTTTCAGTAGTTGGTGTTCATTACAGCTTGAGAGATGATTAATTGAGATACCAGGAGAACACTGGGAGGAAAATCCCGTGAGATAGAACTCTTCTCTGATTGACCTGTGTTCGTTGTCGCTCAATAACAGTTCTGGTGGAGGTAGGGAACTAAATTTTGGCCCGAACCACGGTGAAAGTGTGGTGCTCGTTCTTAGTTTGAATCTTGGCTATAATCTTCACATATTGCATATAAAATGGTTTCCAGTTACAATTTACGGTTTTTGGTTCTGTTTGGCTCCACAAATAAGAGTTGAGACGGGTTATACGATTTTTTTCATAATTGTATTAGCTTTTTCTTAAGATTTTGAGTAACTTTGCACTGAAGATGTAAAACTAAATTTCCCAATAACGGTGACCGGATATTATGGTTGTTTGGCCACTTTCCAGATAATACACCAAATATTTCTAAGTAATCCTGATTTTGTAGACTATATATTAAGGACTTAGATTGGCAATGTTCTTACCTCGGAGGAGAATCCCATTCGGCGATTCTGTAGTTTTTTCACATTTTCTTGGGCCTTGATAATATGTGGGTTCTGCTATAGTTATTCAATTTATCTTTAAGGGTCAAACACGTTAGTGAGCAGAGACATGTCCAAAGCAACACTAAGGTCTATTATTTTGAATGAGTAGAATTTTTGCATTCACCTCTGTTACTCGATTTCCTTACGCAAGATAATTTTGTGTGGATGAAGTTATCTTCATGGTACTAACACTGTAAGATTAAAGGTTCTTTTCTAGCTTAGTAGCATGTAGGTGTTTCGTGGTAAACGAGGTACATTCTATTCTCCATACTCGCATTTCTCGTGTAATTTTCAGACTGATACCATATTATCGCTTCAAGATGAGTGGTTCTAGATTCCCGTTGTAGTTTCCAACTTAAAAAAAAAAATTAAATTTAGTCTTCTTTATTATGTAGATCATGATTCTGATGCTAATTGTATTTAGCCTCATAATTAGATGAAAATTATAAATTGAAAAAATTACGAACTTATAGTATGTTTTGCATTTTTTTCCCTTGATCCTTATACCTTCCAATATTTCTTAGGATCATGCTTTACCCCTCCCGTTCATTTCTTTTACCCGATTTCCAATCTAATGCTATGCCGTTTTGATGCTATGCCATTTCCTAAACAAATGCAATATCAGCTTTGTGTATTCATGCAGCAATAGCTATACATAGTTAGGTTTTTTCTATTTTTGCGAAATCTGACACCATTTATATTGCTTCAAGATGAGGAAGACCAGATCATAGTTGCAGCACATGCAATTCATGGGAACAAATGGGCAGCAATCGCCAGGCTTCTACCGGGAAGAACAGATAACGCTATCAAGAACCACTGGAACTCAACCTTGAGGCGCCGGTGCACCGATCTTGAAAAGGTCAAGTTTATACCAAGAAAAGCGGTGGAAGATAGTAGCTTAGAGAAGACAAAAGCATCCTCTGACGAAACCATCTCATGCGGCGATGTCAATTCATTGAGGTCCAACGACACAACAGCGTATCACTGCCAAGAAAATTTCCCGACCGAAGGTCAGTTAGGTCAGGATTTACAAGACCCGCCGACACTTTTCCGGCCGGTGGCACGAGTCAGCGCTTTCAGTTTGTACAACCTTACAGATAGTCGAGAAGACCCTTTTCGTCAGTGCGGCACTGGTAGGTCGGTTCCCCATCAGTGTGGCTACGGTTGTTGTCAGGGGAATAAAGCTAAAAACACACCGAACAACTCATTGCTGGGACCGGAATTCGTCGACTATTCCGAGCCAGCGACGTTTCCGAGCTTTGAGCTGGCCGCGATTGCCACCGACATAAGCAACCTCGCTTGGCTCAAGAGTGGATTGGAGGGTAAAAGCGTCAGAGCAATGGGTGATGAAGCTGGTAGAATTGTATCTCATGGGCATTTTGGAGATGGTAGAAATGGTGACTGTTTGCTCTTCGAAGATAGAAGGGAAAACTTGATGGGGATGAAGAATAATGTACTATCGACCTGATGTTTATCTGCAATTCTTGATTGGGGCGGCTCGGTTCTGGGGGAAAAGTTATTCCCGTCTTTTTCGGGAATTTAGTTTGAACGGCCCGGGACATTCATATTCTGAAAGCAGAGCCTTCGATATCCAATTTTTTTTAATAGCTATATATCATAGGCAGTTTCTGAAATGAAGAGGTTTGAGTTCATAAATTAGTTGTGCTTTGTTCGTCGGAATTCGCGGTATACAGGATATTTTCGTTTTACATATTAGTCCTTCAAATCCATTTTTCGCCATCGTTTTTATTTCAGGACTAAATCACCCTTATCTCTGTTGATTTATTTATTTTTTACTTCAAGATGCTATATCCGTTGTATCACCATACATCTATTAGGACAACAATTACTTCAGTATATCAACCGGTCTATGCTTATAAGCGGTTTTCCGGCAAATACTTGTCGAAAAACTGCAGTAACTCGACAGTTTTTAAAATGATATGGGGCGTGGGCTATGTTTTCTTTTGTTTTCAGAAATACTTAATTATGTGTGGAAGCTATCAAATCAACGTAATGAAGTACTGAGTCAGATTATCCCGTGTGGATACGTTGCCAAAAAAAAAGTACTCAAAAAAATCTGACGTCCCTTACTCCAATGAAGAAAGAGCACTTGGGAATATGGGATGGGATCATGAATCTTAAAAAGACTAGATTGGCCCTATTATCCTAAACCCAAAATTATATATATATATATACATACACATATATGACATATCAAATCGGTCCAAGCTTTGGACCTCTTGTAATCTAGTGTTCATTGTTCAGCAATTTTTTTTTTTCTTTTCGTGTTAACTTATTTGTGCATCGGATCCAATCCCGAAAGGAAGGGTTTTTTTTTTTTTTATAGAGTTTATGTTCTTTAAAAATGTTGATGCTCTTCACAAATTTTGACAAGGCTCATGTGAGACTAAAACAAGCTAGTATTATTGACCGCATGCGCTACTACTGACTACGCGCATGTGAAGCTAGAACAAGCTAGCATTATTGACCGCATGCGCTACTCACTGCGCGCATGTGAAACTAGAACAAGCTAGGGGTCAACTTGTAACTATTTTAAATTACAAATATCGCAATTTTGGTGTCCCGCTGACATTGAACCCACGACTTTTCGAAGGGTCTTGTAGTGAATTTATCACTAAGTCAAGAAGTTTGGTTCCCTTATATTTGCTTGTTGGTGTTGTTTGGCACTTATATATTATTTTTATGGCTTATTAGTGTCTCCTCTTCTTAAAACATAATAGCAGATTGTCTCAAAACGATTATTATATGTGTTAAGTTGTGTACAACACACTTATATATTACTCTATTGTACTTTTTGTCAATTACCAATTACTAAAAAACCAGGCAAAGAAGAAAGGTTAATGCTAAATGATTGTTAATGATACTAGTCTCTTTGATTTTGTCCTTAATTTTTACCAGCAAATGGGACAAAATACAACAAGTTATTGATTTGTTGGAATCTGCTTTTATTTGGAGAATAGATTCATCACGAAGGTAATGTTCAATTTGTAAAACTGTTTTGGAGCAGTTCAATATTCAGAGCTTGCACTATTTTCTTACCGTGTGAATGTCAAAAAATTTAATAGTAACGTCCTAAATCAACCTTTTTTTTCACGTGCTAACAAATTAAATATATATATTATATATATATATATTCGTTTCCTGCGCATACTCGCGGATCCGGAAGTGCAGAAAATCGTCGGAAAGTTACCGAGCACGATTTTGTGGGTTTTATTGATTGAAGAAAATAGTATTTCATGAATTGTAATCACCCTATAAGACGATTTGGTCGGTTTTATTGATTGAAGAAAATAATGTTTCATGAATTGTTATCACCCTCTAAGACGATTTGGTCTAGTCCGTCGTCTTATGCTATTGTGATGTGTTGTTTGAAGCCACCATATTTGTGCTCCGGTCCGAGTCTCAGAGAACCGAGCCTCTATTTCGTACAACGGTTTGTGCAATAAAATCTTTCACATTTAACTTAGGTTTATATATCAATAAATTGGCCTTCAGGTAGAGTTTATAATCCTATGGACTTAATAAGTATGCACATTTAACTTATTGTGACCAACAATTTCCCTCGTGTAGAAAGATTACAAGCTGGACAATCACTTATTGTTCTTGTTTTATCAAATTGTTAACAAGCTTTGGTGTTACCCAGTAGAATCTTGTGGTGGTGATAAGAAAAAATAGGCTAAAAGACCTTCCTTGGGATTTTGATTAGATTCATATCCTCCGATGCCCCATGCCAAGACACTAAACACTATTTCGGAAGGGTATGAAACTAAATGAGATCTCACTTAAGGTCATTCTTGCAAAAAGCCCGTTGTGATAATACAAATATTCTAATTGCGGAAAAAAGTAGATAAACTTGGATCAACTGAGGCACGAGCCCGATGGCGGAAAAGGACTGATAGTCAACATATGTGAAGTGATATTTTTTTGTCCAATTTTTTTTCGCCGAATTCAAATGAGAGAAAATTTATGTACTTTTTTTTTTTAGTTAGATGAGCACATAGATGTTTAGGTATGATTTAATAGAAATATATTAAAAAATTGACATAAATCCGTTAAAAAAAAATTAAACGGAAAAACATGTCGCTTGACATTTATTGACTTTGAATACTTTTGCCGTTATTTTTTACTTTGGAACCATGCCGCTTATATTAGTCAAAATATAGGTAGTTTGACCGCGATCATCCTACATATAAATGAAATAGAATACAAGTGACATTGGAGACGTTTTCACCATAAGTATATCAACACACGGTAAAATTGCTCAGATTACCAAATATGCGTATAAAGTAAAAGACAAGTAAACACACGATATTCGGTAATGCAGTTTGCGAAGCCCAGAAGTGGCAACCTACTTTACGAGGCACTGACTCAGATACTTTATTCCATTGACAAACATTCAAAAATGTAACACGATTATACATTGATACTTCGTTGAGTTTAACAAGAGACCCCATTTAAGTTTATTGGATTAACCCAGCATATGAGCCTCCCACCAGCGCGTGGACTGGGCCTGGAACTGTACACGCCCAACTGCCCACACACAAACCCTAGGTCGCAAGCTCTAATGTTTTGTCCCCTCTTTGACGGCACCGTGTGGCATACCTCTGCCAGGGGGATGGCGGCGCGGCCAAATTGCGCTACCGTCGTACCAATGCTGTCAGGCCGGTCGCGCAAATTCCAAAAATGAGTTTTAAAAAAATTATTTTGATTTTAAATTTCGATAACCATCTTTCCTTTTAAAAATCCAACAGAAATATAAAAAAGCTCTCACTAAAATTTTGAATCTCTAATAAATTTTAAAAAATTATTCTACACTAATAAATTCTAGTCAAGCGAATTATCAATTAACTATGATACCGTTGCTAGGTTTTAGGCGTTTCTCATCTCCGGAAGCGGAAATTCGGAGAATCCTTTAATATACGATTTAGATAATTACGTTATAATTATAATCTAACCGGTGAGAATAACTCTCAATCGAAACTATAACTTTCGCAGCGAACCCGGATCTATGAATCATTGCTGGAGAAAACGGTGTCGTCGCCTTGCTCCTCCCCGTTGCCGTTCTTTATGTTGCCACCGTGATCGCACTCGCTCCGTGAAGAATCGAGTCTCTACGTAGTCCACCACATCTCTAGGAACTTCATGCCATGTGACCGAAAATTGCCTCTCGGGATACTAGTTCCTCCTCAGCAATTAGATGACGGCTCAAGACTTCCTCGCGATGAGGAGGGTTTCAATCTCTTGGGTAAGGGGGAGGTCAAAATATCTCTCTAATTTTAAGGTTTGGGAAAGTTTAATTACATGTTAATTATCATGCCATATATATACATATATATATATATATAGACTTAAGGTTATGACTTAATGGGCTTTAGTACATGTTAAATATGAATTAATCTCATTAACACATGTGGGTCTACGGACCCAATTCATAATCTTTAAGTAATTATATCACTTTAATCCATACACTTTGAGTATTTTTATAGTCAATATTTTCTATTATACATGTAGTCAGATTTGGTTTTTATTTCAAATTTATTTTTAGAATTATAATAATTCTCGGTCAAAGATAATTGACTGTAGGTCGAGACCACATATCCATTTGATTCTCGACTGCGTGCAAAAGTTGAAATGTTTGCAAATTGGGGTTAGAAAAACAGAAGTTAGAAAGAAAGCTGAAACATGTGAAATTTGCAAACCTAAGGTTGCTTATTAATAATAAAATAATAGAAAATGTCGTGATATTATTCTTTCTTAAAATAAATAAATATGATAAAGAGACAGAACTATTCTTGAAGACTTGGAGTTGGAGACTGGAGTTGGAGAAACTTTAGTTGTTCCACCTTCCAGCTTTATTTAAGAGAATGCATGTGTATCGATTAATTTTATAATAAAAATAAATTCCACGATATTGTAAGTAAAATAAAAACACTTACTCATTGGATGATGATAATTTATTACTAAGGTAAGGGAACCAAACCAATTGCCGAGGTGACGTAATATTGGTCTAAGTGTAAAATTATACGAAAAATTTATCGAAAAATCGTTATCTATCGATAAATTCGTACATTAAAATAATTAATTTTTTTCTTTCAAATAATAATATTTAGAATTTTGGTCTTGGCTAACCAGGTTCCCCTTTCAATTTAACTCTCATGTCAATCCTTAATTTCTTTAGCTTGGAAGTTCGAACATATTTGCTAGTTGCTACTTGATAGTTGATGCCGCGGAAATTTGTTTAAAACTTTTAATAATTTGAGACTAATATAATACATTTCAACTCCTATGTAATTATTTTTGTAATTTGATCCCAATTTCCAAATGTTTTGCAATTTTTTATGTTTGAAACAGTTTTGATTATTCTATCAGAGTTACGAATTACAGAAATATTCATTTATTTCCATTTATATTTGTATTAGATGCCTGGATATTGATTATTTTGCCTGTTTATCTTGTTTTTCGGGTATTTAAAACTATGCTTCTTGAACATGTTTAAGTGAAATGAGAGAAAAGATCACAGAATCTGAATCTAAATTTTGAAGAAAATCACACAAGATTTGCACTTGCAAGCTACAACAAAGAATAAGAATACATAGTAGTCGTTATTTACTTAAGTACTAAAAACAAATTTTAGTAGTAAAACCTGAATGGAAAGTTTTGCTACGCCATTGCTCAACGATGATATTAAATATGGCTAAAATCCCATATCATTTGTATAATTATCAGGTCTCCCACGTCAACGGTCAAGATCTTGAGATATGGAGAAAGTAATTTAACTGGAGTGGCAATATTGAGCCGGATACGAAATACGACACGCTTATTGACACGATGTAAATGAATTTGGGTCAACTATTAAATGGATTTGGGTTTAAAATTGTCGACGCGCTTAACATGAATAATAACAGGTGAACACGGCACGAACACGACATTCCATATCGCGACCTTTATTAACGTATTTAAACATAATAGGCGAAAAGTCAATTACTCCTCGATTAATCGATTTAGAGGGTAATTAATAACTTAACTATTGTAATCATTGTCTATTTTATACCCAATTGGTAATAGATCGATTTAACTTGAAAATTTATCACCTCCTTTAGTGCAAAAAAAGAGATAATTTTGATACTTCTCTTTCGTATTCAAATTTATTATTTTAAGGTATTTTTGGCTACATACTGTTGATGTACATAATCAAGACCAACTGTCACGGAGTGATGACACTTCGGTACAATGTAAAAGATGATGGATCTCAATAATTCGTAATGAATCCAATTCGTTGCAAGATAGCAAGCATATCGATATGAAATATATAGAAATAGACCAAAGAAATAAATAAGAGCCTTGTTATTCCTTGATCGTAAGAATGAATACATAGTATGAGAATATAGTGTAAGTAGCTTGTAAGATAACAACATGATGGCTAATCAACTTAATATACCCTATTTATAGCCTAGCCATCTTGTCCTTTTTCCTAATTTCATGTAACGGCTATAAGACTAAGTTTTCGTGTTGATTCTTTGATTATCGCCACGTGTAAAGGTGTATACATGATGTTAGGCCTTGATTTCTTCGTGGTCTAACGTGGCAGCTGCTTTGAGCTGGTCAGCTTGGAGGATATGCACCCAATCTTGAGGGTTGCTCAGTCTTCGAAGAATAGTCCAAGATGTGTACGTTGCACGGCTTGAATGGGCTTCTCTTGGTGTAATTGGCCAAGTTTATGCTAAAGCCCACATGCGGTATGTTACCAGTTTCTACGTCATGTACCATGATGGACTTCATACGTGTCATATGTTGTCAGGAAAATCTGGATGTCGTTTTGGATTGAGGAGACATATTCATTGCCATTTTTTAGGGGACGAAGTCCCACATCAACAGTGGCCCCCCAGTGCACTAGGTATGAAATAGTTGGTGGACTTTATCGTAATTGATGCACACGTATCGAATTGAAATTTTAATATCATTTTTACACGTTATTTTTTTAAGGATTTGGGCAGGTGAAATTTTTTTGCAGGCAAACATTTGAATTTGCCATATTGAAAAGAGTTCGTCAAAATGGAATTGTCCATTCTAATTTGTTTATCTAACTGAATTATTTTGTGGGATTAATTTCCTTGTGCATGGCAGGGACACGTGGGGCGGGACATTGGTTTAGCGTGTTTGACCATGGCCTCGATCCTTCACGCCGAGCGACGAGCCAATAGAAGAGCTGATTTGACAACAGCTTGAAATCCCATCGAATTTCAGCTGACACGAGTATTTCAGACGTGATGGGGGTTATATAATCCCATTAATTCTACAGTTACCATCATTATTTGGTGGTTTTGTTGGGCGTCTGATTCCTAAGAATCACCCTGATTAATTAACGATCACCTTAGAGGTGCGTACTGTAACCTCGAAAAATATTTCACAGGAATAAGAGTCCCATACCAATAATTCCCGTTACCCTATCCAACTCATAAGATTCGAAATTAATCATCCCGATCGTTGATATTTAATTTTTGAATTCCATTGTCATTAACACACGAATTAATTTAGCCTTTGAGTATTAATAAATAATTATCTAATCAATAAATTTATTGCGTACCTTTTTACTCACGGTTCTGTTGCACAATTCTGATCTTGATCTCGGTCTCCGTTCTTCACGTTCTTGAGGTCCTGCAAATTTTCTTGATTGAATCTTGAAGATAGCTCCCCACGAGTTTTCCGATGTATACTCCGGATCTTGACCGCCGGGATGTGTGGGCTCCCACTGAATAGAACCCTAAGCCTAAACTAGAATTTCTCTTGAAAAAAATCCAGAGAAAATCACAGAAACCTTATAGAGAGAATAAAGAGAATTTCGAAATCTAAAGAGAAGTGTGAGTTATGATTTTCGGTTCCAGGTCTCTAGTTTTTATAGGAAACTGGCCCAACCACTTTGAGATAATAACTCAACCACTTGGAGATATTCATTCTAAGATTTTATTTAATAATTAAATCAAATAAAGAATAAATCCAAAACAAATCTTTTTCAGAAAATACCTTAAAGATTAAATAAATCAAATCTTTATATATTTTCAAGATAATATATATATATATATATATATATATATCGAATTATATTTTCAACTCTCTCTATTAAATATTTCAGGTATAAATACCAATATTTAATTTCTCTTATTTTCTATTTAAATAAAAGTGACAATTCAGCTTTAGCTGAAAACTTGTTATTCTCATAAATCTCAAACCGTCTGTCAGAATGACACGATTCAAAAAGATATTTATACTAGAATTTAATTTCCTACAACCCTGTATTTGTCCAAGGGATAAATTCATTATATTTTTCAAGTTTCTGTATTGACCAAAAGTTTGAAACTTTTGCCACTTTATGATGATCATGAATTTCATGTAACCAAGTTACAAATCATATCTGACCAGTTATATTCTATGTTCTTAAAAACATAATCATTTTGCGGTTTCAAACTTATGGAGCTACAAAGGGGACAAATGAACACACGTACTTTAGCTTCAAAGAAAGTGAAGTTTTTTCACCAACTTCGGTTACATTCCAGTATAGCCCGAAGCTGAACTCTTAAGTACGCGTTAATTATATCTTCCTGACTCAGGAGTCCATTGATACAATCAGATTATCAGAATCCATGTTTTCGTCTTATTATGATTCTCGTCTTAATAGGGTTGATCTACGTATACCCGTTCGACGACACTACCGTTGTTCCATGATTATTGCAAAATTACTCACCTAACGGTTTATGACGTCCTTAGGCTCCGGATGCGTACTTGTTTGCTTCCCACAAATCACTACAAGGAAATCATAAATATATTATCCATATATGTAGTCATGCAGTTTGCTACGGTCAACCTTCCGATCCCAAAATAAAAGTATTAGGGATACTTGATTGTAAACTGAAACGATTAAATCAAAGATCGTTTAAGTTATACCGTAAGGACTCACACTACTTCAGGACTTAAACTGATTCTATCTAACCATTGTTTCGACTTTATTACTAACTATCATTGACGGATTGATGCGTACATAGTAAGTCTCGTTCGTCCAATATGAAAACACTTCATACTTGCCTTTATCTCAACGGTGCGGACCAACACCATGATCCGGTAATAGATCATCATCAAATTTTGATTGAGTTTATTAATAGTTTTTCGCGATTATTAATTCCCATTAAAAATTTGAACTATGGAAACATTTTTAGTTATTATATTGTGTATGTTAAACCTCCTCACTTAGACCCAGTGTGATAACATAATACACAATTGTAAAATATAACAACTATTGAATCAAAACATTCATTATATTGATAAGAATAACTGAAAGAAGATTGTCATTGATAAGTCATAAACCTAATCTTTAATGAAGTCAACGTCATGATCTATACATGTGGCATTTGCATTTGAATTATAGGGCATACTAATCAGGTATGTCCAACAGGTTTTTCGAAGATCGTAGCTCGATAAAGTGGAGGTTAAGGTGAGATTGATTTCCTATAAACCAAGCTTTTTCCTTAGTTTATTTTCATCTTCTCTCTACGCCTTGCTCTGTCCTTGTTTATCTCTGTTTCTTCTAAAATGTCTTCTTCTTCCAAAGAACAATGGGTATTGTTAGATTCGTCTCCCCCCTCCGTTCTTACTTCGGCGTAGCTGAGGGATTTGCGTACCAAGTACGACATTCCTGACTTCATCGAGACCGAGTTCCCAGGAGAGGGGCAGCATGCCTTCGAGGAAAAATAGGGCTGGACGTGCATATACAAAGCCTTTTTGGAGGCTGGGATTGAGCTGCCAATACCGGAGGTGATCATCGAGTACCTCCAATACCTGGGTCTCGCCTTGGGCCAGCTGGTCCCCAATGCTTATCGCAACCTGGCTGCCTTGGGCGTGTTGGCCAGGTTGAACAACATGGTGCTTACAAGGGACAATTTGGCTCGCTTTAATCACCCCAAAGGGTCTGGAAAATCGTCTGGGAGATACTAATTTAATGGTAGATTGGGGAAAATTATCTATAGTGTAAGCAGGTTGTAAGATAACAATGTGATGGCTAATCAACATAATACTCTCTATTTATAGCCTAGCCATTTTGTCCTTTTTCCTAATTTCATGTAACGGCTATAAGAATAAGTTTTCGTGTTGATTCTTTGATGATCGCCGCGTGTAAACGTGTATCCATGATGTTAGGCCTTGATTTCTTTGTGGTTTGACGTGACAGCTGCTTTGAGCTGGTCAGGGTGAAGGAAATGCGCCCAATCTTAAGGGTTGCTCGGTCTTCGAAGAATAAACCAAGAAGTGTACGTTGCACGACTTGAATGGGCTTCTCTTCGTGTAATGGGCCGACTTTATGCTAAAGCCCACATGGGTATGTTACCAGTTTCTACGTCGTGTACCATGATGGACTTGATAGGTGTCGTATGTTGCCAGGAATATTGGGGTGTTGTTTTTTCTTGAGGAGACATATTCATTGTCGTTTTTTAGGGGACGAAGTCCCACATCAACAAATACCATAATTTTACTTTTTTCTCATTTTTGAGATATTTTTCAATTTCTTTTGTTGAATAAGAGGGGTTATGAATAATATTGTTACAGATTTATGATTTCATGCTTCTTTACTTGCAAACTTACTAATTTGTTAGATATTTTGGGTATTTTCCTAGTTTTAAAATTAATATGTAGTTATGTTTGTGATTTACAAAGTTTAATATTTTGCAATTGTTGTACATTTTTTAATTTTAATGAATATTAGTATAAAATTATGATTGTAAGGTTTTTTTCTTCTTCTTCAGATGCGCTAGTTTTTCGACGTTTTCTATTTGTGCATAAAAGAATCTTATTTTCAATTTTTGTTTTGTTTTTTAGGTATGTTCTCTTCTTTCGTTTGTTTTGACTTTTTAATGATAAACACAATTTAAGATTTTGGATATTTGAAGGTAAATTATCAATTTTTGTTGTTGTTCTGATTTTTTACTATTGACTAATGAATATAATTGTAAATTAGGTTAATTGCGGTAAAACTTTGCCAATATGCTCGTTCGTGTACCCGAACTCTAAAATGGTAGGTGAAAAGTACCCAACATGGTTGTTTTGTTGCAGACCAACAAATTTTGTCTAACATCGTTAGCGTTTTAAGGGTTTTTTAAGGTACTTTCATTTAAAAATCCTAAAAACTCTATCAAAAACCCTTAAAAAAAAAAAACCCTAAAAACATTAAAACAACCCTAAATTTTGTTTGTCTGCAACAAAATAGCAACGTTGGGTACTTTCACTTATTATTTTAGAGTTTGTTGGGTTTTTACCGCAATTAACCCTTATAAATTTATGATTTTAGGGGATTTATTATCATATTACTCAATTTTTCAAATTTTTTGCTTCTGGTGACAAAAGTCCCAAGTTTTGGATTTTAGAGATAAGATTATTTATTGAGTACTTATAATTATTATTGTTATTATTATATGATTTTATATTTGATATTTTGAACATTATATATAAGTTCTTTTAAATATTTCTATCAGTAATCGATTAATCTGTCGATAAATATCAATATCGATAACTTGAATTTTTATATCTTATTAATTGATAATTTTGTTACTGTTATGGGTGATTTTTCCTAAATCCATTTCGGCCGAAAAACCAACCCCGGAAGTCCATTTTCAAAACCGAAAGCCCCAACAAGGCCAGAAAAAATAATATTTAATGATATTCAGATGTGCGCCCTAAAAGAAGAAAAGCGCGCTCCCAGAGTCAGAAAACGCACCTTCACAACCTATTGCGCGCCTAGCAGGGCGCATAACACGTCCAACAGGGCGCGCAACGCGCCCAATAGGGCGTGCGCCCACAAGACATATTAAGCGCCCAACAGAACGAGCAGCGCGTCCCCTAGGCCTATTGCGCGCCTAGCAAGGCGCGCAACGCACTTGACAGAGCGCGCAACGCACCTGACAGAGCGCGCAACGTGCCCGATAGAGAGTGCAACATGCGTGACAGGGCGCGCAACGCGCCCAATAGGGCGTGCGATCACGAGACATATTATGCGCCTAGCAGAATGAGCAGCACGCCCCCGAAGACTATTGTGCGCCCAATAAGGCGCGCAACGCACTTGACAGAGGGCGAAACGTGACCGAAAGGGAGCGCAACGTGCCTAAAAGAGCAGGAAACGTGCCCGAGAGGTTCGCGCCTATTACGCGCTCAGTAGGGGCGCCCACGAGACTTCTTGCGCGTGCAGCGCGCCCTGCTATGCGCGCAAACAATATTAATATTGCCCAGGGGCCCAATCAAGTTATTATTAATTGCACACAGGCCCTTGGACCCTCCTATAAATAGAAGCTTCATTTAAACATAAAGGCATATGAGAGAAACGCTCTCTATAGCTATATAATTCCGTTATCTCTCTTATATATATTTTCCGGTTTTAATACCCGACTAATGTCGGGCGGAAGACCTAGCTAGAGAGAAGGCGCCGGGGGAATCCCTAACTCTCCAGAAAGAGGCAGAGGGGCTAGCTAGAGCGGAAGCGCCGGAGAAATCCCCGTCGACTGACCCTCGTCTCCACAATCAGCTCCCGGCCCAGGCAAGCTCAGGTACGTGTCTCCTAACTCCCACTTTGAACTACGTGATGACCTGATCCCAATAAAATGGGTAAGGCAGCCTCGCTATAAGTGACGAGGTGCGGCATCATATATCATCAAACCACATCTTTTTTATGTCCAAGCCCCGATCTGACCGTATAGCGGACGTATGGTTCTCCGTGGTAACCGGCCTATATCCCGGGTCCGATTCGACTGCTCAGGCGGAGATACCGGACCTTCGCGGTAACGAGTCAATAGACCCGGTTCCAGACCGACCGAAAAACGGAAGTCCGGGGCCTAAGGATCTCTAGCTCGACATCCAAACTGCCCGTGCAGAGGTACTGGTTCTCTGTGGTCACTGACCTATATTCCGGGTCCGATCCGACCGCTCAGGTGGAGGTACCGGATCTTCGAGGTAACGGGCCAACAGACCCGGTTCTGATCCGACCGCATAACAGAAGTCTTGGGTCCCAGATCTCTAAAGTCAACACCCCCTGCCCAGGGAAGTCAACAAACGGCCCATTATCAAGACATGGGCCTCTACAGTGTTTGATCCATTTTTCGGCTTCAACACTTACTAAACAATAAACTTACGACAACTGATAATCGATTAATCCCCAAAATTGGCAACTTGAACACTGATTACGAGTATCTTAACAATTAAATTTCTTCTTTTTTTAATTCTTAATTTTTTGTATTTTTTCTTCTAATATAAAGATAAAAAGTAGTAGCAGTAGGAATTAGAAATGGGTGAGTGGTCCTTTCGGGTCAGCAAAACAGAGATCTTTTATAAGGGAACAGAGAGATTAGAAGCCATCAGATTGTACAGAATCTCCCATCCACATGGATTTTGTTTTGACACTTTTTTTTCTTTTTTTTTTTAGTTTTTTTTTTTTTTTAGGTTTTTTTTTTCTCATTCTTTCAATTCCTTTTACTAAATATATTCGTCAAATTAAAAATATTTCATTTTATTCTTAAGCACTGAGATTTTTTTACGTATCGTTTGTTTCAATTTGTATATATATATAAAAAAAAAAATCAAAATATACTTTCAAAAAGTACTTTAATATTTTCATATATTTTTCATTATTTTAATGTTTGTGATTCAGAATGGCCTCTTACACTTACTCTAGTATTCTCATAATTTTGGAATTTGGTTTTATATACTTACTAGTTTAATTTATACAAGACCAATCATTAATTTTATGAAATTAGTTTAAAAACTAAACAAATCGATGATATTTTTGTTAAATAAGATTTGTAGAGATTTTTTAAATATAAAATGTACTCTGCAAAAAAAAAAAAACTAAAAAACATACAAATAGACATAAGAACTCATCAAATTTATTAATTGTAAAAGAAAAAGAAAAGAGAGGTTAATTAATACCTACTAATTCCTGTTAATCGTTAGCGACAAAGATGAAAGGATTTGGTATTAGAGAATAAGAGATTTTGACCCCTTTTCTTCGCACATTCATAATTGAGTATTAATCCGACAAAAGAACAATCCCACTCCATTTTCTTATTACGAAAAAACATAAATCATTTATTATTATACTGATAATTAATAGCATCGAAAGATCTCGTTTGACAGAACACAGCACAGAACACTCTCTGAACGTGCCTTTCTCACTCCCACCTCTCTCGCTCTCCACCCGAACCTCAATTCTCAACTAATCAATCAGGCATCGAGAGAAGGCCACCAAACCCAACACCCCTCCCCCCAAATCGGCCCATCGCCGGAGGAGGAATGTCTCACGCCGTCGATCTGGAGCAATGCGCCGCCGCCGACCACAGCCGCGCCGGCAGTGACGCCAGCGAGGCGGACTCGCAGTTCTTCTCCACCACGGGGGGCTCCTACGACGAGTACCGCTTCGGGTTCGTCGTCGTGGCGGAGCCGGAGCCGGAGTCGTGCTCGGGGAAAGCGGAGAGGGATTGCCGGATTTGCCATCTGGGCCTGGAGAGCAACAGCCATGAGTCCGGGCCTCCCATTCAGCTCGGCTGCTCCTGCAAGGACGACCTCGGCTCGGCTCACAAGAACTGCGCCGAGGCTTGGTTCAAGATCAAGGGAAACAGGTAATTAATTACTTGATCATCACTTTTATTTTTTATTTTTTTTACTGATTTTATTATTTGATTTGAATTTTTAGAGTGCATTAGCAAGCGGGTTCATTTTGCATTGTGTTTTTTTTTTAATGGTGGTGGGAGAAACATGCATGTCCAATGAGAAAAAAAAAATTGTGTTTGATGAAATTTGATTTCTTTTGAGAAAACAAAAGAAAATTTCTCTATGCTTTTCTTGTTTCGGTTTTTTCGGTCATTTATGTGCTCGTTACGTTAAAGTAGTGTTTGTGTCACCCCAAAAGACTCGGCCACAGAATAGAGACGCAAACTTTTGCTTAATTGTAAAAAAAAAAAAAAAAAAAAAAGAAAAGAAAAAAAAAAGGTGAAAATTGTGAGTAAAAAATTGCTACCGTAATTGGCAATAGGAATTGGACAAGAAATTGTTACTTGTGAATCCTTCCACTTATAGCTCAAATCCCATGTGCTTCTTCATACAATGATTATGTCCAGTGGAGCTTTTCAACTCTCCATACTAATTATTAGAGCTTAAATTGTTTTGGAAAAAGTCACACATGTTTTGTTGCTTTCCAACAAGATCATGATAGATCTTCACTCATGAAAAGCCCTTTTGAATCTGCACTCTTCAGTTCATGTTTTTATTGCGTTTTTGTCGTTTGTTGTTTTGTACTCCCTGTTGTCTTTGAACTTGTCAAGCTTTGCTTTGATTACAAACTATGATTATGAAGCAGAACGATGCCCTTTCACACTTGAACTTATGGCAAAGATCCTTCTTGAACTTGTTTATCCGCGGTTGAGTATTTGAAATTCGTACCATTAGTCATTGTTGTTTTGCGCTTCGTGGACTCAACACTGGCACGTTAATAATATAAGTTCAAATACTCAACCGCTGAGCTAGTTCTGATTCACCTTAGATGTGGATCATCCGATGGTGAAGAGGTTGTCAGCAGTGCTCCGTTTACTCCCTCAACTTTATTTTGGTGCACTTTTCCCACCGGATTTTTGTTTATGGTCCCTGGATTTTCAAAACGGCAAGTGTCCCGAAATAACGTTCTAAGGACAAATAACACCTAAGAGTAAAACTGAGATGGACTATGTTACTAATGTCTTATAATTTATTTAATTTTGAATTTTCATTATATAATTATGCTTTAGGGCTTGAATTGTTTTTTGTTTTTATTACATTTTTGTAATTATGTTTTAGGGTTTGGACCAGGCCTTTAGATTGTCATTTAGTTGAATTTTTGTTAAATTAGTCTTTTCTAGTCCCGTGATGAAACTCTATGTTTGACCAGGACGTGCGAAATTTGTCAATCGTTGGCGTGTAACGTTGCAGAGCTGGCATGCGAGATCGAGCTGGCTGAGCTGGCAAACGAATCCCACAACGCCGCCACAGCAGCTGCAATCTCAGCGTCAATAGCGGCCTCGGACTCTCGCAGCTTCTGGCACGGCCACCGCTTCTTGAACTTCCTTCTGGCGTGTATCGTTTTTGCATTTGTCGTGTCGTGGCTCTTCCACTTCAACGTCTCGTCGTGAGAATGAGAAACAACCATTGTTTGTCCAATTTGAAAAGGGTTCCAAGGAGATGAGTGATTGGTAGTTTCAGCCTTTGAATCTGCGTAGAGTTCATTCACTCATTGTATGGACACTTATTTGGGCTTCACACAGCCTTTAAATATGGCTATATATATATATACATATATTTATATAATATTTGTTATGTTCTCTCAAGTATAGTCTAGTTTGGATCCATTACAATATTACAAGAGTACTATGCTATATTTATTTATATTATAATGAAACATTAGCGGTTAGGGTGACGTGTCATAGTTGTTAAGAGTAGTTATGAGTCTGTTACACAAGTGTGCCTACATCTCTACGAATTCAAACTCTGTGTTCATTCTCTTCTTTCCTGTAACCTAATTTGATTTGGCAAATTCATACACAGAAACTATAATACAATGACTCAAATTTTAAAATTAAAATACTTAAACTAAACAAAATTCTTCTTCCTTTTGAAAACCAAATTCTAATTGAATTGAAAAACCTAATTGTTTATTCAATTTCTCATGGCAAGATAAATTGTTTACAATGTGAGAAGAATATGTACTAAGAGAAGTAAGATAGAATGGACACGCGATTTTACATGGTTCGGTTCGATAACAAGTTGCCAACTCACCGGGATCGCACTACGCTGGCTGAATGATTACAAGATGGGCTATGTTAATGGGGTAAGTCTCCCACAAATCGGTGAGAATTATCCCTTTTAATCAAGCTTGGTTGCTACACAAGTTTGGTTGACCTACGGGTAGCTCTTGGCAATCCGAGGCGGTCCTATGATTTGATCAGACATCCAGTATAGCCGTGGTGCCAGCTTTTATTTTTGTGGCAGATGTCAACGGGGGTTCCCTTTCCGAGCACCTCAGTAATGTGAGGCTCCCTGGGGTTGCCTTCATCACCGAACAATTGATCGAGTATTTAATGCAAGCAATGAAAAAAAGGCATACCCGGGATTGACGACTTTCAAATGTGGCGCTCCGGGAGGTCAAGGGTTCTCTATCCTTTCCTATGAATAGGGTGGGATCAATGTAGGTACAGTACATACAGTTCTCAGGGGAACCGCTACCTCAAGTTTCTGCGCCTATGTTTACCGTCACATGTCGTTCGAGAAAATAGCTTAACCTTTTCAATAACATTCCATTTTAATTCTGATGAATCAAGCACTTCTCAACAAGAGTTGAAGAAGTTGAAAAGATCAGAGAAAATGGTTTTCGAGATCATTTTCTCTAACAAGCAACACCAAAATATATAGATAAAAAAAAAAAAAAAAAAAAAAAAGATTAGAGCACAAAACCGCAAAACAAAAAGGCAGTGAAACAAAAAAAGAATTAAGTACAAAACTAGAACGAAGCGGTTAAAAACTATACACTCTTCTTCTCCTTTTTTGGTCATTTTTTGTTCCTTTTGGATTCCAAGTTGGTCCCGTCTTTTAGCGTTTCCTGTGCGTCGTTCTCCATTCCAAGGGTGAAGAGGCAAGCCGCTTGAAGGTACAACGCCGTGGACCAATCGGGAGACACCACTTGGGCCTGCATCGCGTCTCCGAGCGCCTCTTGAGGCATTTCGCTCATCAGATACGAAAGGCAACGCCTTGCGTACACAGTAGGCGACACCATTGTCCCGCTATCGATGAACTACGACGCAAGAAAGACCACATGAAGAAACATTGATATTCTTTTCCATGTAAACCCTCTCAACATCTTTAGCTATAATGCTCGTTTCCAGTTGACATTACGAGTTTGTTCATAAACAGCCTTCGTGTTCCAAAAATTTATGAAAGTAAACCATAAGCTTACGTTATGAAAAATTGTCAAAAATAAAATAAAAATCGAGAAGAAACTGCAGCAACTTAATAAAAATTCACGGGGCCTAAGTCTAACAGCAGATAACTATTAAATATTTCACTTCAGTGATGATTTAGACGACTCACTTGTGTGTAGGAATCGATGGAAGTTGCAAAGTCCTTGGCTCGGAAAGCCGTGTCTCCGTGCTTCTTAGAGTTTAAGGTGTCTTGCATTTGGTTTGTCCACACTTGAAATGAAAGCTGCACGGAATTTCCCAACAAAATTCCAGGAAGAAAAAAAAAAGTGAATACGATTACAAACCATCACAAAACATTAGAATTAGCCCAAAGTCTCTAATTCTCAGTTGATTATCAAGCAAAAGAGAAATATATTATACAAAACAGAAAACATGCAGTAAAGTAAGGAGAGTAGATTGCAAACCTCGTTAGCAATACCCTCGTCGTCCTTGTAACCTGTTTTCTCCAATATTTCGTGTATAGCAGTGAGATCCATCCTCTCACAAGCATCGCCGAAAGGGGTTAGTGATAATGGCTGAGGCGGGTCGTCGGTTTCATTGGCGATACCCATCAACACACGAGATGCAACCTGATCAACAGCTATGACATGAGAAATTGCAGCCTTTTCAGCATTTCGTAAAAGAACAACCTAAAACTGTTATTGATTTGTCTATGTTTAACTAATTTTTTAGAATGACTTTATTACCCCCGAGGGGTTATTGACGCTTAACGTTTTCATAACTTTTCATGTCCTATTGTAGTTTGGTCTATCTATGTAGAGAATAATTATTCAGTAGACTAGTCTCGTAATCCAGTGTAATTTCCTTTTATTCTAGGCCCGTGACGAGATCTCAGATTCGGAACAGTAACAAAACGATTCTCGGCAATTCATACCTCAGTTTCCTTCTGAAGCGGCACGAGAGAAGTGACAAGGGACTTTGCATTCGGCCTCTCCCGTGCTTCGTACTGTAAACAGCGTGAAGCTAACCGGACAAGCTCGGTGCCATCGTCGTTTGAGAAATTACCTTCTAAAGCAGAATCCATCAGCATCAGGAAATTCTTGCCCCGAATTAGATCCAGTGCCTACAAAACAATGGTACGTTGTTTCACTATAGAAAAACTACTTCATTACCATTTTCTATCTTACTAGTAGGCGAAAATGCTTGATCATTTTAACATTTCGTTTTCATTGTGAAAAACGATATTATATCCAACAATAACAATCAGTCCAAATAAGTTTGAACTCACATGACTAGGCGGTATGTGTTTCCCGCTAAGAAGATCCAGCAACAAGGTTCCGAAGCTGTACACCACACTCTCTTGCGTCACTCTCCCTGCCGTTAGCACCGATAGTTGAAAAATAATTGTACAAATATATATAAATCACTAGAAGTTCCGGTAGATAGCCACACAAAAACTTGAAATGACATGTGTACCAGTTCGGAGGTACTCGGGAGGAGTGAATGCCAAGTTTGTGCTGTAACTCTTGCCATCTCTGCTGTTCTTCATGAGACCAAAGCACGACAGCCTAGGATTGGCGTCCTAATCGCAGAAGCCATTGTTGAAGGAAATCCTTTTGACCGAAAAACATAAGAAAAAATATACCAAAGAATACACCAAATATCAACCTGATCAAAAAGAACCCGGTAAGCATTGAGATCGTGGTACAACGACCGGCCTTTACTGCTGCAGTAGTCTAGAGCCTGCGCCAAATACAGCGCGACTCTGAGTCTCATCGACCACTTCATCGGCTGCGTCTCCCCTGAAACCGATCAACCACAACACTTGCATTTCAATATCATGAAATGGCGAATCCATTTAACAAGCTTGCTTACAGTGAAAGAGATGTCTGGCGAGAGTTTCGTGAGCCATGAACTCCGCCACGAGCAGCCTCTCGTCGCCTTCGCAGCAGCATCCGATCAGATTCGCCACTCTCTCGCTTCGCAGGTTCCCCACCGCCCTCGCTTCTTCCTTCTCAAATTCACAGCAAAGTCATCATCATCATAACTTATAAACACACACACACACACATATAGATACAGTGGAATCGGAACGAACGAGGAACTGGCGGGAGTCAGGCCAGGCGAACTTGTTGAAGCGCTTGACCGCGATCCAACGCCCTGGCTCGATTTGTCCTTTGTAGACGACGTTGGGAGCTCTCTCGCCGTGCTCCGAAACGATGTTCTCCGAGGAGAAGCCGCTCGTGGCGGCCTTCAGGCTCTCCAGAGTGAACTCTCTGAAGCTCGGACACAGGCTTTCCTTCTCCTCCTTGCCTCCATCCTCTGCTGCAGAGCACAGAGAGTGTCAAAATCACAGAGAAACAGTGGAAGAGAAGCAGGAGTCGCACCGTGATCGGTGGACTCGAGGACGGAGGGGCTGAGGCTGAGGTGACAGTGGAAGCAGCAGGGAGAGAGCTTGGAGCAGCGAGCTCCCATGGCGGCGATTGAAGGAAATGATCGGACGGTGGAGAGTTGAGAGATCTGGAAGAGCCTCTTCGAAAAGCTCTATATATGTTTGCTCGCGAGGTGTTTTTGGAGTTCGTAATGTAAAATAAACTTAAATTTAATTAAGCAAACTTAATAATGTTTAATTTAATGTAATAATGTATTTATTTTTTAGATTATTTATTATTGGGAATGTGTGACAATTGGCATTGTCTTTTGGGGTCACGTTTCGTGTGTGTGTGCGCCGTATGTTTTTCACAATTCTATTTTTTGGGCTAAAAACGTCTTCTTTTTTTTTATCTAATTTTACAAATATATATATCAAGGTTCGACTTTTCCACGATTATCTTCGATTATCCGTCTTACCAGTAGTTATCGGCAAGACGGCCATGCTAGTACTTTTCCATGATTTTTGCCGAAAATCGGCAAACATCTTGAAAAATAACAAAAATATGATACTTTTAAAAAAAATTGCACTTTTCGATGATTTTATTCGAGTATTTACATATGTGAAAGTGAGACTATATTTTATTTACCTATGTTTGAGTATGAAATGATTTTATTTTTGGCATTTTTAATGTTTTATCAACATTATAAACTTAGTAAATATATTCTTAAAAATATTTTAGTGATTTTTCATCGATAATCCTCGATAAGTGTCGATAATCTGTCGATAACCATCGAAAAGTATCGATAATCGGTAAGATACAGTATTATTAGTTTTCCGTCGATAATCTAGTAAGTTATCGATTAATCCGTCGATAACGGCAAACGATTTATCGGCAAGTTCGGTAAGTTGAACCTTGATATATATATATATATATATATATATATATATATATATATATATATATATATATATATTTGCCATATAAGAAGTCTAAATTTACGCTGCACAAGATGTTGTGAAGAACGAACTAAAACGGACACTACGCTAATTAGAGCTGCACACCCATAGATCGCGATCGATCGCGAAAAAATCGTGAAAAATCGTGAAAGATAGAGTCGCGACGCGTCGTGGCTGCCGGAATCGCGACCGGTCGTGGCTTCGTCGCGATGGCAGGCCAAGAGAGAGAGAGAGAGTCTGTGAGAGGGAGAGAGAGAGAGAGAGGGAGAGAGAGAGAGAGAGAGAGGGCTGCAGAGGGTGGAGTCGCGACTTTCATCCCCGTTCGCGACCGTTCGCGATTTTCAGCCCACCATCGCGACGCCGTCGCGACTCGCCGGAAGCCGTCGCGACTCGTCGAGTCGCCAGTGGCGACCATCGCTGTGCAGCTCTAACGCTAATGATCTCAATGACACCCGCGACTGTGCGAGAGTTACAAATGTCATACACTTGTCATTTCTCTTTCGAAGTTTTTGGCGATTGGCGATTAAATTTTTTATGTTTAATAAATGTAAGGCTCTTCTCTAAGCACATATGTTCCACGCTACTCTAGTCTTCATTTGCCTTTTCATAAAGAATTATTTTGTTTGCGTTTTTCAAAATAAAAATATAATTATTAATTTTAATAAAATATTTTTACTATTATCTTTGATATTTTGAACATTCACATTAAAAACAAGAAAAACATCAAATAAATTTTTCAACTTTATCTCTCTAAAAATGAAACCGTTATTTTTATTTATTTTTATAGTTTTAACCTAATCCTATTTGAAGTTTGAACAAATGTCAGCATATAAAGCTCATAAATAGAGCTGCACAGGTGTAAGTCGCGATGCATCGCGATGAAAATCGCAAAAATCGTGAAGTCCCTGGTCGCGATGCATCGCGATGGGCTTGGTCGCAGCAAGTCGCGATTCAGCGAGGAAATAAGACTCATTTTTGCGGCAAAAGTTTCTATTTGTTTCCAATGTTTAATTTTGTTAGTTTTTACCCGAATTTAACTATCAATATTTATTATTTAAGTATGTTATTTATTTTAAAATTAATAAATATGATAAAACAAATAAATAAATATGATAAAACAAGATATTAAAAAAAAGTTGTATTATTCATTGTGAATATTACAATAATGTGGAAGAAGTTGTAAATATTCAGTGTAAATATTACAAGATGCCTCACTAAAACCTCTCTTGAAAAACCCTCCTTAGGGACATAAAACCAAGAGTGGAAAGAGCACATCATATTAGCGTTTACATTGCGTCACTCGGGGAACCAGTCGTTAAACTTTTGAGTCATAAGCTCCAGGTCGGTTGGTTCAGACCGTTGGGCGATGGTGGGGTTGCGGAACATCCAATCGTTCAACACCACTGATTGCTCGAGGTGTGTAGGGGTTATTGACGCCCTCCGGTCGTCGATTATATGCTGAGCCGAACTGAATGCGCTCTCCGAAGCAACGCTTGAAATGGGGATGGACAGTATATCCCTCGCCATTCTCGCCAATATCGGGAATCTTTCCCGTTGATTCTTCCACCATCCAATCACATCGAACTCGAGGGATTCCTCGTCGATCCGCAGGCCGTAGTACCGCTTCAATTCTTGCGGTGCGCGTTCCGTGTCCTCCGCTCGTGCCGGTGGCGTACCAGATCCCGATGATTCTCCGCGATCCAGTCTTTGCTTCAGTCTCCGGACAAATGCTAGGCCGGTCTTGGTTGGGCTTTCCAGCACTGCCCTTTGCTCCGCCTCCACGTTGAACTCTGGGAACCGCTTGTCGTATTCACTGTACAGTTCATAAAAAGCTTCATTAACAACCTTTATATAATCAGTGTAATCCACCCCTAAGTTTATCCCGATTGCTAACATCAACGGCCCGAAAGTAAACATAATACGGGGATCTAAGATAGCACCGAAACAATACGAAAAAGGGGGTGGATCCCAATAACTTTTGAATATTGCAACCATTCCCGGAATCATGGGAGAAATAATAGGGTCATTTTCGAATTCAGAAAAAGTGTGTGTAATTTCATATAGACCCGAAAGACCATGATTCAAAGAAGGTTGTCTTTGGTTAGAAAAATTTAAAGTAACAACGTTAAAGGGTTTGAGGAATTGGGTGAATTTCTCGGCCGTTTCCCATTCTGCCTCCGTGATCCGCTCCGACATTCAGGAGTGAGGGTAAGCTTCACTGATGCTACTTGTGTGATACAGGATCATTCCCTGATGAAGATGATTGGGCAGGGTAAAGTTCATGAAGATCTTTACATATTAGATTGTAGTGAATCAAATTTTTCTGATTTCAGATGTAATAAAGTTTCTGCAAGTTTATGGCATTCGAGACTAGGTCATTTGTCACAGAAAGCACTTGCTCCTTCGAAGGGCATTCTCGGATTTTCAGAAAAAGACAGTAATGACCCTTGTTATGTATGTCCATTAGCTAAGCAGAAAAGGAAACCTTTCCCATCTTTGAATAACATTTGTAATGAAGTTTTAGAAACTATTCACTGTGACATTTGGGGTCCCTTTCATTACAAGTCTCATAATGGATATAGATATTTCTTAACTCTTGTTGATGATCACACAAGATTTACTTGGACTTATTTGATGGCAAATAAATCTGATGTTTATGATGTTATTCCTCGATATACAACTATGGTTGAAAGGCAATTCTCTAGAAAGATTAAAAATTTCAAATCTGATAATGCTAAAGAGCTTATTTTGTCTGAGTATTTTGGAGATTTAGGTATTATGCATCAGTTTTCTTGTGTTGAGACCCCTCAGCAGAATTCAGTGGAAGAGAGGAAACATCAACACCTTCTCAATGTTGCAAGGGCTTTATTTTTTTCAATCCAAGGTACCCATTTCTTTTTTGTCGGAATGCTTATTAACTGCTACTTATTTGATCAATAGGACTCCCTCGGTTGTTCTAGAGAATAAGAGTCCTTATGACATTCTGTTTAATAAATCCTTTGATTATAATTTCTTGAAAAAATTTGGTTGCTTAAGCTTTGCCTCCACTTTACAAGCTCATAGAACAAAATTTCAACCTCGTGCTTGCAAATGTGTTTTTTTCGGATATGCACATGGTTACAGAGGTTATAAAATGTATGATCTTGATGAAAAGACTTTCTTTGTTTCAAGGGACGTCTCCTTCCACGAAGACATTTTTCCTTTTCATAATGAAAATTTAACACAGAATGCCATAGACCCTTTCAATTCTCTTGTTCTTCCCATTATTAACAACATTGATCAAAATAAGGTAGATGAAAACAATGAAAATCTGGTTCAAATAACTGAAATAACAGTATCGGGTGAAAATGACAATATTACCCCCGATACTATTTCAGAAAATTTGACTGATTCTGTCATTGATACTACTGATAATAGTGATAATGTTGCTATTAGAAGGTCAAATAGAGAGGTTAAGAGACCTGAATATCTTAATGATTTTCATTGTAATATGATTACTAAGGATCATCGGACATCTCCCCATGTTCTTGCTTCGGTCATTTCCTATGAGAATTTATCTAATTCTTATAGACAGTTTGTTCTTGCTTGCTCTAATGATTCAGAGCCTCAATATTTCCATGAAGCAAACAAATTTGCTCACTGGAAAGAGGCTATGAATGAAGAGCTAACTGCAATGATTAATAACAACACTTGGACTATTGTTCCCCTCCCTAAGGATAAAAGATCCATAGGTTGTAGGTGGATTTATAAAAATAAATTCAACTCAGATGGTTCCTTAGCTAGAAGAAAAGCAAGACTTGTTGCGAAAGGTTACAACCAACAAGAAGGCATTGATTTTTTGGAAACATTCTCTCCAGTTGCTAAGCTAGTTACTGTCAAGCTTCTTTTGGCTCTGGCATCTGAAAATAACTGGTTCTTAGCACAATTGGATGTTAACAATGCATTTTTGAATGGAGACTTGGAAGAAGAGGTATATATGAATCTTCCTCTAGGTTATTACCCCTCTGTTGTTTCAAAGAATGGTGAAAAACTTGTTTGCAAGTTGAATAAATCCATATATGGCTTGAAACAAGCCTCCCGACAATGGAACGTAAAATTCACTGAAGAAGTCACAAAATTGGGTTTCATTCAATCCAAAAGTGACTATTCCCTCTTTGTCAAGGGTACAGGTAACTCTTTTATTGCATTACTCGTTTATGTGGATGATATTGTTCTATGCAGTCCTAGTAATGAGATTATAAAGTCTATCAAATCCATTCTAGGAAATATATTCAAACTAAAGGATTTAGGCAGTATAAAATATTTTCTAGGACTAGAAATTGCCCGAACAAAGAATGGCATTAATATTTCCCAAAGGCAGTATACTTTACAATTGCTTACTGAATTTGGTTTTAATGATTCAAAACCAGTCAAAACACCTATGGAACAAAATGCCATTCTTAGCTTTGATACCGGGCAACTGCTTGATGATCCTTCCCCATATAGAAGGTTAATAGGAAGGCTTTTATATCTAACTATTACTCGACCCGATATTACATATGTTGTGCATTCTCTTAGCCAATTTTTGTCAGCTCCACATGATGCACATATGAAATTTGCTCATAGATTACTGAGATATATCAAAGGACAACCAGGTTTGGGTCTCTTTTACCCTTCTAATTCTATCAGCAAAGGACTTAAAGCATACTCAGATGCTGATTGGGCTACTTGCCCGGACACCAGAAGATCTATAACCGGTTTTTGTGTTTTCTACAATGATTGTTTAATTTCCTGGAAATCAAAGAAGCAAAACACGGTTGCTAGATCCTCTGCTGAGTCTGAATATCGTGCTCTAGCTTTAACTTCAACAGAAATTGTATGGATTACTCAGTTACTTATTGATCTCAGAATTGAAAATTTGCCTTTACCTGCTATTTTTTGTGATAACCAGGCAGCTATTCATATAGCTTCCAATCCTACATTTCATGAACGTACCAAACATATAGAAGTAGATTGTCACTACATACGTGATTTACTCAAGTTTCACACGTTAAAGCTTTTACCGATTTGTACTCATTTACAATTAGCTGATATTTTTACAAAACCTGTGCCTTCTACCTTGTTATGTTCTCTTTTATCCAAGATGTCGTTGCTAAATATTTTTGCACTTCCATCTTGAGGGGGAGTATTAAGAAGTATATATCTTACAATACTTTTGCCGCTAATGTTTGCATTCTGTGTGTAGCTTGTTTTGTTGGATTGTGCAGGTTTATTTTCATGTCGTGCAGGTTTATTTTCATGTCGTTTGTTTGTGTGTCATTTACATGTAAAACGACGAGCTATTGAGCTGATTTATAAAGCTCCCTATAAAGCTCCCACGTGTTCATGTTTTCATTTTTCATATAATTGTAATCAGATATTCATTTTTCACATATCAATAAAGAAAAAAATGTTTTCTTCAAGCTCTGAAGTTCATGAGAAATAGGCCTATAAAACTTTCACTACATTAGTGAAGTACTAATTAATTAAGAATCATACTGCTTGTGAGATTTTCGCACTTTTAGTGATAAAAGTTTTTCCGTAAAATTCAAATTATTGTAGTGTCGTGCTCTATATTAATAATATAATTTTGATAGATAAAATATCACACAATAAAAATCAACTCTTAGTATAATTTTGGAATTGAAGCCGTGAAGTCCAAAATTATATATCGCTAAGGGCAAAAATGGTACGTTCATGAGTGAGAAAAAATTAACGTGGATGTCAATATCATGTGATATAGGAAAATCGCACCGAAATATAGTGGATTAAGTGGGAGGGTCGTGAGGAGTGAGACGCTCGTTTTGTTTGTTTCTTCAACAAATAAATAAATAAATTATTCAAGAGTTTTAGAAAAATATCTCTCTAATTTAATTAATTGTTTTAGAACAATTAATAACATTAAAGATTCCAAAATAAATAATTAACGTAAGAGCAGGCAAGTCTCTATCAGTCCGTAAGTCAAACAATAACATATACTAATAGTAATACTACTAACTTTAGAAAGTCATTGATAATGACCAACCCTTTCTGGGTCGCCCTTCATATCACCAGGGCATCACTAGTTTATAAAGGGCCATCAACGGCATAAGTACTGAACTCAGTAGCGTTCGTTTATGTTTTTATGAAGAAAAAAAAATCGTTTTCATGTATAAAATTAGAAAAATAAAAACACACAAAGTCTTTGTTTAGTCATTATAGTAAATGTTAATGCGTAAAAATACTTCGAGTCGGATCCGAGGTTCGGGTCCCGAGTTAGACCCGCTTAACACGTGGATAATTGGATGCTGAGTCAACGCGGGTTGACTGATGATCGTCAAAGCTGGAGGCGAATCCGTCGTCTTTGATGAGTCTCCAGGCTGTTCTTGGCGATCCTTGGCAAACTTCCTTCCTTGGCGAGCTCCTCGTCGGGGCGAAGCCCTTGTCTTGGCGAAGTCCGGTCTTGATGATTCTTCGTGATTTTCCTTCCTTGGCGAGCTCCTATGGTGAGGGAAGACCTGCAAAAAATGGTAGATCGGGCCCGTGCCTCGTCGCTTATGGTTGGGCGAGGCTGCCTACGTATCTCAGTTTAAGAGAATCAGGTCCCACGTAGTTCAGGGTTAGTTATAAATGGCGGGTGAATGACGATGTGGTTTGACTCGTCGGAAGTGCCGATGTTGGCGCTGCGGGGGTGACCCTTGGCCAGGTGGCGAGGGTATTACCGGCGTGAGATGTGCTTTACCCTCGCCTGGCGAGGGTATTACCAGCGTATGATATTCCTTGTCGACCTCGTCAGTATTGGCGAGCTCGTTGAGGCGAGGGCCTTCACCTGGCGAGGGATGCTCCTTATCGACATCGTCGGTGTTGGCGAGCTCATCGTGGCGAGGGCCTTCACCTGGCGAGGGATGCTCCTTGTCGACCTCGTCGGTATTGGCGAGCTCGTCGTGGCGAGGGCCTTAACCTGGCGAGGGATGCCTTCGTCGACTCGTCGAACAACCCTCCTGTCGAGGCTGAGACTCAATACTAGATCTCTTCTCAGACGAGCCTCTGTCGGCGAGCTCTCAATGCTCACCGGTGAAAAGGGCGAATTCTAGAGAGCTACAGAGAGAAGCTCTGGAGGAAGCTGTGAGTGAGTGTGGAAATGACGAGAAGAAGACTCATATTTATAGGAAAACCAATTCCCTAAACTTGCACATCAGGGGGCCTGCGAATTTCTCTCCTGCCAGAGGGGCTTTTCCGTGGCTCCTAGCCCTGTCGAGGGGCTCGTCGGTGCTCCTTGGCTCGTTTTCGATGTCTTCTGGTTGTCCGTGAGTTTGTATGTTGAGTCCGGCGGAATCTGGAGGATTTCCCGGGGGCCTTCGTGAGCTCGGATCTCCTCGTCGTGTGGAATAATTGTAAGTTATCCATTCGTCAATGTGTGGCGAGGATGCTCGCAAGACCAGGGTCTTCGTCGGGCGAGGGCCTTGCCAGGCCAGGGCACCTGGTCAGTCGAGGATGCTTGTCAGGCCAGGGTACTTCGTCAGGCGAGGGGCTCGTCAGGCCAGGGTACCTTGTCAGGCGAGGGTTAGGCACCTTGCCAGGCGAGGGGCTTGCCAGGGCAAGGTACCTTGTCAGGCGAGGTGCCTTTCTGATCAATTGACATAATAAATGTGAAAGTAAATGAGTAACTTGAAAATAATAATTACGCATTAATTTTAAAACTTTAAAAGGTTCCTTAATTAATGCGCAATTTTTTAATTGTAATAAAACCGTAAATGAGTAAATAATTCATAAAAACCCGGAAAAATAATTTTAATTTGGTTTTCATGTTTGAAAATTAAAAATGAAACTTTATAAAGTTCCAAAGTTTGATTTCCAAGGCTTTTTAAATAACCTTTGAAAATAGCATTTTTCACTTAAAAACGTATAAAAACCCATTTTTGATCGTTTTTGGCCACTAAAAATCGCAAACACCAGCTTGTGGGGCCTAGTTTGTGCAATTTTAGACTTGTGTGGGCTTGTAAAATTCAAAACTTAATAAATGGAAATAAGAGAAATATTACCTCATAGATACCACTTAGGGTTTTTGGCTTTTCTCTCCTCCTCCTTCTCCAAAATCGCGAATCGCACCTCTTCCGGACACTTGACTACTGCGTCTCCTTCGCTTGCGGCGGTGATGGTGATTTCTGGCGAGTTTGGCGGGGAATTCTCCGTTGATGATGTCCTTTTGTCCGATAAGTTCCTCGTTTCGCCGGATTTCCTTTTTGACGATGAAACTCGGGTCTCCATTGATGGTGTTCTGGCAATCTTGGATGATTGGGCATTGAGCCTTGAAGATATTTTTGATGTAGGTGATGGCGCGGGAATCGATATTCCAACGGGCTTCGTGGCGGAGGCCGAATTCGGCCTTGGTGACTTCGGTGTCGACATAGCCCTTGGCGGTGGAGCGGGCTGCATGGTGGATCGTGGTGCGGCGGAGATGACCGGTAGAGGTGTGTCGGCGGAGTCTGGGCAGGTTCCGGAGGTCGGTGTGGCGTGCGGCGGGAGGTGCGTTCGGCGTTGGCGTACGTGATGGCTTTGGCAAGATGAGCTTCAGCGCGAGCTGCGGGGTCCGCGGCACGGCGGGGTTGGCCGAAATCGTCTCGTTGGCGTCGGCGGCGCGATGCCCGGAGCAGTGGGCGGCGAGATCACCGGCGAGGATTTTGGCACGATCGGCGCGTCTTTCGAGGCGGGCAGCGGTTTGGCAGGCGCTCCGGCGAGTGATCCGGCGGCGTTGGTGATCTCCATTGGAGGTGGCGAGGTCATCTTCACCTCCGGAAAACCTGCTCCGGCGAAAGGGCCGCCCAAAGTGGTGGCAGAACCCGATTTCGATGGAACCTTTGATTTCGAGGGCTTCGAGACTCCGATTGACGATTCGATTTTTTCTTTGGGCTCGTCGGGACCGGGTACGTTGTTACTCAACTTATTAATGAGTTAGAGACTTTTGAGAACGTCTTGGGATTGACAAAGAAACCCAAAGTGCACATCGCGTTTCAGAAGGGATCTTCATGCCAAGATATTCTAAGAAGAAAAAGAAAGTGCACCAATAGGGAAATGGGGCAAAGCACTTCTCTAGAAGGTCTAAGGATCCGAAGGCAACTGATAGACGCAATGAAAGATGCTTCCACTGCAAAGAGAAAGGACATTGGAAACTTCATTGTCCCAAGCTCAAGGCCAAGAAAGCAGAAACTGGTGAGTGTCTCACCTAATATGTTTCTACATTTACATATAATTTTCTATAAAGGTCATTTATGACCTTTATCGGTGAAACTTTGATTCCACGAGAAAACTAAGATATGTTTAAATCTTTCTTGTTTCAGAAGCAGCTTCAAAAGAGTGATTCTTGAAGACTTAGACCCGAGCATCTCAGAGTCAAGAGATGTTTTACGTTTTAATCGTTATTTTAAGTCTCAGAATTTATTAAGTTTTTTATTTTTGGTTACGTTCATATCATTCAGCAAAATTCTAGAATAATGGAAATCGTGAGAATATTTCAAATTCTCATTGGTTCCGCAAATCTTGATGCATCAATATAGATATTCAAATTTTGAATTTATCGATGTGTGACAAGTATTTTTCCATTATATGAACGAATGATTAACCAATAAGATAATAAAAAATGTCGACTATTAAAAATTAGATGATATCTGGATAAATGCTAATATAGTATGACTATCTAAGATATTGATCAAAACGATATACTCGTTTAATTTTCCATGAACATCTAGATGTATTATCTAATTTAGATATCCAGAAATAAAACCATAGTCATAATTAGAATAATCTAGGATACTTAGATGTAGTGGGAGCCATATCGGCAGATTCCATCTTCGAGTATTGACTCTACGTGTGTATTTCGGTATAGATACACGTTGAGATTCAAGAATATTCTTGAAGAATTCTATTTATGAATAAAAACAAGAAAATACAAAATAGTTGACTACGGTCGACATCTAGAACCAAGATGCTTTGTTTGACGTTTAAAGGTACCGTAAGTATCTAGAGTAAGAGAGGAATAGACAGAAGGGTAATGCCTTAATAACGAGATTAGTAATCATGGGTGATTCCCTGTAAATGAAAGAGAGAAAAGATCGCGTAGAATCTTTAATAATCTTTGATTACTAGGCTATATATCCAGATTCTCTTATCCATGCCGATATCGTCAAAGTACGATGGCGAACAAGTGTCATATGTCTTTCTGAATGGCAAGGTTGACTAGGATTGTCTATATGGATTTGTTCCAGATTGTATTTGGTATAAATAAGATTTTAAGATAAAATTTACAGAATAATTTAATCTGTGTCAGATTAAATGTAAATTTTAAAATCTTAAGAAGCTTGAGGTTCTTAAACCTTTTAGCAAAAGCGTTAACGTTAATGAATCCTGCATATAGATTCTCATTGACTCAGCTTATTCATTGTTGTATGAGTTTGGTGTAATTATATTAACAACGTGATAATGTTAATTTTGATATAATAGGCACTCTGTTAGAATTTCTGAGTGCGCAGCAAAAGCGTATTAAGAAGAACCTCTATGAAACAGCTGTGATTATTTCTGTAAATTAACATGATCCTTGATATATTCAAAACTGAATATAAAGTTCTCGTTATCTGGATATAACGGAGAAACTTGAAATGCATAAGCATTAAGAGAGTTTAAATATCTCAAGTAATGTTGCATTAATGACGAAGTCATAAATATGACGCTAAGGATTGTAAAATCCAGTAATTAGTGTCTAACCTTATTAAAGGAGTAATACGAGTGTTATTGATTAACAGCAAACTCAATTACAGTTTCCTATTGGTGACTAATATTATTGTCATAGACATTAATATGATATAGTCAAGCTCAGATATCCTCACGGCTATATATAAAGCAAATTCGAATTGCAAATGAAACCGCTATGAATATATACTAACGTATATTACCGTTTCAGTGGGAGCTTTTGAACCATATAAGGGTATAAAATCAGGGAATGCAATCTTCTGGATAAGATTGTAGATGACATACAAACATAACAAAGTTATGGCTAATTGACAACTCTAAATTCCTGACGATAAAAGTAGAGATTAAATTCTCGAGAAACTTTGATGGAAATATAAATTTTAAGGAAACGATGCATCTTCTTAAGAGTGCAAGTGGGAGATTGTTGGACATATTTTATATATGTCCTCTATTCAGATGTTAGTCCCGCTCACATAAGATTATGGTCGTTTGCCTAGAATGAATAGTACTTATTAAAGTTATCTTATATAGTTATCTTCGGATTATAAATAGATAATATTAATTGAATGTTTGATCCATAGCTCTTTAATGTTGCTATCGTGCTCAATCATCACAAGTAGTCTTTTGTGAGGAGGTTTGACTGTCACGAATAAAGAACTTAAAATGGTCCATGGTCTAGATTAGAAATGGGAATTTCTAAGGCGTGAACGACCATTAATGAACTTAATTACAATTAGGTGATGATCTATTACCGGATCATAGTGTAGTCCGTGCACTGTTAAGTTTATCAAGTATGAAGTGTCTTCATATTGGACGGACTAAACTCGCATCCGAAATCATTAAATAAGTCTGTCACTGATGATAACACGATAGGGTCACTTAGATGATCAAATGGAATTAGGTTGACGTCCTGAGCATTATGGACTTGTACGGTTCAACTTATATAATATTTGATTTAATCGTTACAGAATACAGCTTGGTGCTCCTAATACTTTTATTTTGGGATTAGACGGTTGACCGGGATAAGTTGCACAATAGCAGATATGGACAATATCTTTATGATATTCTTATTGTGATTCATGAAAACAAATAAGTACTCATGATCAGCTCATTAGATACATCATCTTATGAGTGAGTAGTTTGTAAGAATCATAAGAATAAGATAGTGTCATCAAAAAAGGGCAGAACGGTAAATATCACCCTTTTGATGAGTGTCATAATAAAACGAAAACCTACCACACCAGATATCTGATTGAATCAATGGACACCTGTGTTCATGAAGATAATTATCATACACACTTGAGAGTTCAGCCAAGATCTACAGTGGAATGTAATCGAGGTTGGTAAAAGTCTACGCTTTTACCGTAGCTCGAGTGTGTTCGTCCATTAGTCCCCTTTGTATCTCCATAAAGTATGACACCGCAAATATATTCAAATGTTTCACTTGAATAGGATACTCCAATCAGACTCGGTTCGTGATTATTATCACGAATTACTGATTACTGTAAATAATGGCAAAAGTACCAAAGTTTGGTATGCCAGTAAAACTGCAAAAATATGATTGAATTTAATCCTAAGACATTCTTAGGGTTGTGGGAAATTAAATTCTGGTACAATTATCTTTTTAAATCGTGTCATTCTGACAGACGGTTTGAGATTTATGATAATAACAGTTTTTAGTCCTAGACTCAAAACGACACTGTTATTTAAATCGAATATTAGAGAAATTAAATATTGGTATTTATACCTGAAATATTTAATGAGAGAAATCGAATAATAATTTCGAATTATAATTATATATTCGAAATTAAATCTTTGAAAATATAAAGATTTGATTTATTAAATCTTTTGTATTTTCTAAAAAAGATTTGATTTGGATTTATTCTTTATTTGATTTAACTAAATCAAATCTTAGAGTGAATATCTCCAAGTAGTTGAGTAAATCTCTCACAGTTGGTTGAGAGATTTTCTCAAAGCGGTTGGGTCATTCTCTATAAATAGGGAATACGTTAAACCGAAAAACACACACTCTCACATTCTCAGATTTCGATCTCTCTCTCTCTCAAGATAGTTTCTACGAATTTCTCTGAGCTCCTCTCAGGGTTTTTTGAATTTAGGTCTTAGGGTTTTATCCAGTGGGAGCCCACACCTTCTGGCGATGTAGTCTTGGAGAATACGTCGGAAGACTTCTGGAAGCATCTTCTTCACAGAAATCGCAAGAAGACTTGAAGATCAGAGTCAGAAAGTTTCTTCAAAGAATCAAGATCTGTGTCAGAGACTACAGGAATAAGGTACACTAATTTAAGGTTATTGATTGAGAATTATTTACTGTACTCATGGCTCAGAATTAAAATCAAGAACGAGTTAAATAAATTAAAAATAATTAATTCATCACGATCGGGAAAATTAATTGTAAATTGATTTTGACAGGGTTATTGGTATGGGACTCTTGTAGAGGGCGATTTTCACCGCCCTTTTCCAGTCACAAAGATAATCACCAAATAACAAATAAACAACAATAATCAGTGAATATCTCTGTTTTATTATATTTTCCGAAATGAGCTCGGTTTTCTTCCGTTGAATAGCTGGACAGATGAAGGATTATGAGCAGAAAGTTTTCTCTATTTCCTTAGCCTTTCTATTACAGGATGTCTCTCTCTTTCCCGGGCCTTTTTTCTCTATTTTTCCGAACCGTTACAAATGAGGCTTATCTTGACTTTTATAGAGTCTACATTACATTCCCCTCGCGTCTTTCCCGCCTTTTCTCTTTTTAATCATTCGCTTCCTGGCGTTATTTGAGGGAAGCATGGTTAATCCCTGCTTTATGTCACTTCCGAGCAGGCTGCCATTATGGGTAGGTGAGCCTCATTAAATGCGCATCTCGTCAGCCGTCATTCGGCCCTGCAAGCCTCGTCGATGGTGCTTCTCATCGAGTGAGTAGGTCGGCTTCATTAAATGCACGTCTCGTCAATGGTCATTCGGCTCTGCATAAACCATCATGACGAAATCCCTCGTCGAGTATGATGGGACACTTCATCGCAGTTTTCTTTTATGTGGCTGTGCCTCCTCGCCGTCGAACTTCCTCAGGGATAATCTTCCTCGGGGATAATCCGCCTCAGGTGATGAACCTCCTCGCCTTCCCTCATGTCGTTTATGGACAAAACGACACGAGTTGTGTTGAGGATGGATTTGACCAAATCCGACCTTAACAGTTAGTCCCTCATTTTATCAAGTGTATACACTTGGTAAAATAAAGTATGATTGTTTCAGAGATCGGCCTTAGCCAACATTTGTTGGTTTCCAGGTTGGTGATTGCTTCCAGGTTGGTGATTGCTTCATTGGCTCCTCGCGTGGCTATATTGCTAAATTACTTCTTTTCCTTGCCGCGCCTCATTTGCTTCCCTCCTCGTTGCGAGCCGGGTCCCTTGTACGTGGGGGCTACTGTGGTCTAAACGCCGTTGGTGTTTTCATCGAGAGCTCTCCTCGCTTACCTAAATTCTGTATAATACCGAAATATACGCTTCGAAGACAAAAGTGTAAACGTAAGCATGTACTTTGTAAGTATAAAATATAATTGTTCCGACGAAACTCTTAGCGATGAAGATTTCTCAATAACGCTGAACGAGGAGTTTTTCGCGAAGATCCTCGTTAACGACCGAGGAGGTACGACTCTCTCGCTTCCCCGACCGTTGCCTGGTTCTGGGCCCCACCATGGTTTGCTTTTCCAAAATTCGTCAGCCTCAAATCTTTCACACGTCCCTTCAGCATTAAATGCCCACTCCCTTTCGCTCTCGAGTACTTGCGGGGATTTATAACCGGCCCTTGACATGAGTCGTTGATGAGTTAGCGAGCTTTGAATTTGGGTCGTTGGATCAAAACGCGCCTATCCATTCTCTTTTCCCTTCTATAAATTCGGAGTTTAGGCATTTTTCATATTTTCAAAAACTCTCTCTAAACCTCCTCTGAGACATTCAGTCCCCGTCGCTACCCTTATTCCCTCGTCTCCAAGCTTCTTCTCCCTTCTCTCCTAGACGCTTCGATGGCTCCTTCCCGCTCTGGCCCGGTCTTTAAGACCCGAAGCCCTGCCTCCGTCATGACGACCGAGGGTTTGAAGTTCATCGTCAACAACTGTTCAGACTCGGAGCTCTGCTACGCACGTCTCCCCCTCGAGGGTGAATTCGCCGACGAGCCTCAGAACGACTTCGTCTGCGTCTATGAGTCGTTCTTTCGCATCGTCAGCCTTCGCTTCCCGGTACCACTCTTGGTCGTGGCGTTCCTCTACGCCTTTGGGGTTCCGATCGCTAAGGTGAGCCCCAACACACTTCGCCTCCTTCTCTGCACACTCGCTATTGCATGCGAGCATAAAGTGGAGCTTACGCTTGAGGACTTGATGCGCCTCTACAAGGTCTCCCGAAATCTGAAGAATCTGGGCCGCTTTGCCATCTCTCATCACGTTCGACCGCACATTCTCACAAATACGCCGTCGAACGAGTCCGGTTGGGAGAATAAGTATTTCTTCGTTCGTGTGGACAGCTCCAACTTTGGTCCCCACCACTCTTTCCTGCTGAGGGATTTGGTGCTCGAGGGAGTGGACCTCCCTCGATTTAAGCTCGAGGAGAACGAAAAGGCTGATGCGCGTTTCAAAGAGATCCACGCTGCTCTCCTTGCCAACCCTAGGCGCGATTGGAGTAAGGACTTCGGGGATCGGCGGATCGAGAAGTCTGGGGTCTATCAACTGGCCCGAATTCACGGGGCGCCCCCAAACACTCTTCTCCCAAAAGGTTTTCTTCACGAACCCGCCCCGGAGGGATCTCCCGTAGAGCGGAAGAAAACCGCTCCAAGGCCGAAGAAGAAATCCAAGGATAAATCCGTTGCTGCTAGGGACAACGCTCCCGTTGATCGGGATCGGGAGGTGCAGAGACCGTCGAGGTCCCAGGCAGGATCCGACGCTCCTCGCTACATGGGGCTCACCCCTCAAGACGGTGGTCCCCCGAGTAAACGCCCTATCGAGGATACTCGCGATGAGCGGCGGACGAGAACCAGGACGGATTCCGTCGCCTGCTCCCCGTCGGAGGCTTTACTCTTCTCGAGGAGATCCCCTCGAGAAGAAAGCTCTTCGGGCAAGCGACCCGCCGAGGAGGTATGTGATGCTTCTCTTGCGAAGAAGGCAAAGGTTCCCGCCCCGACCCCCGAGCCCAAAGCTGCTGATCCGTCTCGGGGAACAGCGAAAGGGGCTCCGGGTACCGCGCTTGTAGAGGGCACAGCGGGGAGGACGGGACTGGTGTCGGACAGGCGTGCGCGCCTCGCCGCGAATCCACGGGAGAGACTGGAGTTCGACGATATCGAGCATCTGGTCATTGCGCTGAAAGCTCCATTCTTCCTTCTGCTCCTGGGGTCGCGACCCGGTCCTCTCCGTCATCACCTCGGGGAATCCTCGACGAGGCGACGCGGGACTTGGCCGCGGCCTCTACGCCTTCGATTCAATCTCCTGTCAAAGAGACCCAGGTCCCGAGTGAGGAAGGTACGGGACCTATTGGCGAGGAGGACACCCGAGGAGAGACTTTCGCACCTGTCGGGTGCGAAGGCGACCAGGAACAAATCCCCTTCGGATCCGAGGAGGAACAACCCGGGGCGCACCCCGAGGTTAATCCTCCCAGCCCGAAGCTCCTTTCCGATGCATCTGGAATCGAGGCCCTCGAGGGCTCAGGGATCCAGCCTTCTCCTGAACTTACCGGCGTCCCCGACTCACAGGTACCTATCATCGCTCCTTCTGGCGCGCCGCCGAAATCGACGGATGACTCGGCGCGCCCCTCTGCGTCACCCCTTGACCCTGAGGAGACTCCTACCGGTTTGCCACGGGCTCAAGCCGGCTTTCCGGCCCTGCCGCCTCCGGGTGCACTTCCCGAGACCGAAGCTTTTCACGGGCTCGTCGATCCTCTCAACGAGTCCGTGGGAAGCTTGGAACTTGTCGACCGTGTCATCCGGGGGTAGCCCAGTTGAAAGACGTGATTGCCTCCGAGCGGCTATCCACCGCTAAGGCCGAGAGAGAGACCAGTGAGCTGTCAGTGGAGCTCACGTTAGTCCGGGGACAGTTTGAGGTTTCCACCCGCGATGGGCGAAAGTTCCGGGAGCAGGCCGAGTAGCTTTCCTCGGAGCTCGACGAGGCCAAATCTGCCTTGGAGTCGGAAACCTCGTTTCGCCGGGCCATAGAGGCCGAACTCAACGAGACCAAATCCGCCTTGGAGTCGGAAATCTCGTTGCGCCGGGCCGCAGAGGCCGAAATCGTGGAACAGCAAAACTCTTCTGCTGTTAAGGAGGCGGGTCTCTCCGATCAGCTCTGGCTTAAGGCTGAACGCCTCGCCTAGATTAGTGAAGCTGTCGGCGTACCGCTCGAGCAGGAAGACCACCTGGTGTCCCGGGTCGACGCCGTGCTGAGGAAGTTCGCCGAAGACTTAGAGGCTGCGCTAGCCGAGAGCGCCTGTTCGAGGAGGCCCAAGCCAAGCTGCAGCGCCTCTCGGCGAAGTTTGATTTTCTTGATCAATCCATCAACGCCCACCGCTTAGCCGCCGCGTACCACGCCAATATCGGTTTGTTCGAGAAAATCCTCCTAGCGACACCCAACGAGGGCCTCGAGACCCGCTTGCCTTCATGGCGCGAAAGCAGCGATAAGCACCGGGCTGTGGTAGAAGAGCTGGACAAGAAGTCTTCCGGGGATCCTGATTCTCCACCGCTCTCCCCCTGCAAGCCGATAGCCCTGGACTGCCGGAGGATTGAAGGCCTTGCCTCGGAGGAGGCCGCTCTCGGGTCCTCACCGCGCGATGGATCTGGCTCGAACACCGAGACCCCGGCGCCCTCGGAGCCCACGGTATAGGACATTTTCCCGGAGTTTCCCTTTCGATTTCCCTCTCTCTTTTTTGTAAATTCCGAATTTTGTGGCTCTTTCTGTAATCCAAGCATTTAAGCGAATTTATCATATAAATAAAAGAAATATTCTTCGGGTTACCTTTTCTTTTCATCGCTGAGCTTTTTCGCTATCGCCCTCGTATACTTGTTTTTCTCTTCTCCCTTTTCTTATCAGGCCTCTTTACTATTTTTTCCGTATCTCCACTCTCTCTTTTCCTTCGCAGGCCGGAGGTGGTACCATTGCTCTTTGCCCCGACGCCTTTTTCCCCAGCGATGGAGGGGGTTACGAGGGGGCGGAAGAGCATGTGCTTGCTCTTGTTCCAGCGAGGACTTCATCGGGGAGTGAAGATACTCTCCCCGAAACTACAGGGGCTAAGCTCGCCGAGTGTAGGGCGGAGCGCGATGAATATAGACGCCTCCTCGCCATTGCCGAAGAGTCCCTCCTCGAGGAACGAAAAAGTTATCAGCGGTGCGAGGACACTCTCTCGGCACAGCTCCGGCAGAAAAATGAGTATTTCAACCGAATCGCCGATGCTATAAATCTGTCGCCCGGTCGGGAGGAGCAAATCTCCTTCCATGTCAAGGCCGTGCTGAGGAAACTTGTCAAGGACCGCGACACAGCCAGGAGCTGGGCGATAGAGGAGGAATTTTCTCGCTTATGCCTCTATCACCAGGCGACCGACAAGCTGAAGCACGCCTTCGAGAGGTTCGGTGCACTTGAGGGGATTGCCCGCGTTCAGCGCCTGCTGGGCGGTGTGCTCTCGAATATCAAGCTCGTCGAGGGATTACCTTCTCGCTCGACCGTTGGTGAGCTTCGAGCCAAACTGCCAAGATGGCGCAGGTTGGAGCAGGAATACCTGGCTGATTTGGCCAGGCTGGAGAGGAAAATCTCTGGTGCTCCAAACTCTCCTCCACTTTCCCCTTGTCTCCCTCCGAGTGTCGCTAGAGCGCGCTCGCCGGGTTTTGATGTTCTTCCCTCCTCGTCGAGCACGGTATGGGGCAGCTTAGCTTAAATAATTCCTAGTTTTACCTCTTCTCTCTGGGGTTGGTTCCTCACTCTTGGCTCCTCCTTTGCAGGCTGACAGTAGGGTTGATGCGAATCTCGCGGGAACCTCCTCGAGTAAGCCCCCCAGGACTTCCTGCTGACGATCCTGCTTGCTTAATTGTGGATGACATCCTTCGCCGATGTTGTGATGCCATCATCGAGGAATGTGCCGACGCAGTCCTGGGTCAAGATCCCCTCGATGATGTCGCTAGGTGGGAGGATCGGTCCCTGCGAGAGTTATAATATGTGTATACACTTGGGGTGTGGACGAATGAGTTGTAAATAATGATACTCTTCATTTCGTACTTTTGAATCAAATAAACATATGATGATTTTCTTTTATGAGCTTGCTCGCAATCTACGAACTTGTACGGGCTTGCTCGGCGCCCTTAGCCGTATATATAGATTTTCTTTGCTCGGTACTTTCCCCGGCTCGGGCTTGCTCGGCGCCCTTAGCCGTAAATATTTTTTTTTTGCTTGGCACCCTCGCCGTACCTCTTTTTCTCGGCACTCTCGCCGTACCTCTTTTTCTCGGCACTCTCGCCGTACCTCTTTACTTGGCACTCTCGCCATAGTTGTCTCTTGCGGGTATCGCTAGGTTTCATCGGGTACGAGCCGACTAGTTCCCAGGACCCCATAGGTACTCTCGCCTTGGTTGTCACTTGCGCGTATCGCTAGGTTTCATCGGGTACGAGCCGACTAATTCCCAGGACCCCATAGGCACTCTCGCCTTGGTTGTCACTTGCGGGTATCGCTAGGTTTCATCGGGTACGAGCCGACTAATTCCCAGGACCCCATAGGCACTCTCGCCTCGTATACTTCCTCGGCACTCTCGCCGGATCGGGCTTGCTCGGCGCCCTTAGCCGTATATAGATCTCGACATTTTTCGTCGGACCGGGCTTGCTCGGCACCCTTAGCCGTATATAGATCTCGACATTTTTTGTCGGACCGGGCTTGCTCGGAACCCTTAGCCGTATATAGATCTCGACATTTTTTGTCAGACCGGGTTTGCTCGGCACCTTTAGCTGTATATAGATCTCGACATTTTTTGTCGGACCGGGCTTGCTCGGCACCCTTAGCCGTATATAGATCTCGACAATTTTTGTCGGACCGGGCTTGCTCGGCACCCTTAGCTGTATATATATTACTATATATATATATATTTTATATACTTTTCTAGGCACTCTCGCCGGATCGGGCTTGCTCGGCACCCTTAGCCATTTTTTTATTTTTTTGAATATTGCGAGGACACTTTCCTTCCCATTCGGTACTTTCACTGAGCAGAGTTGTACACACCTTTTGTCAACTTATAATTTCTCTCGTTTCTTAATAATAATAATAATAATAATAATAATAATAAAAAACATACATACATAGACATTAAAAACCAAAACAAATTTCTATCATCTAACAAGGCTGAAGAGTAGTCATCGTCAACCCTCCCTTCGCGCCGAGCAGCGTATGTGCCTTACTCCGGGGCTCATTCCTCGATGATCGAGTAGGCTGATGACACGACCTTCTCCAAAGAGTCCCCGTTGGGGCGCCCAAAGTTACAGTCCGTGCAGATGTAGGTGTACCACGTGAGACCGAGGATGTAGCATGATCTGCAAAAGCCGCAAGCACGTCCATCTTAGCGTCGGCCAACACATGGCGGGCGGATGGAGTTTCTTGCTCGCATCTTCGTGGGCTTCTCGTAGACCAGGACGTTTTTGTCGCACCTCCTGCAGAACTCCATGTCGAGCTGACGACCGCGTGGTGCGGGCGTCTGCTGCTCGAGGTAGTCGGTTGGATTCCCTGCCGTGAGTAGCGCTGGAAGGTCCTCAAGTCTGACCCTGGTCCACTCCTCGAGATTGAACCCCTCGAAACTGGGAACTAGCCTGTTGACCCTTAGGAATTTTATTCCATGCTTTATGGTGGACAGGTTGTTGACCACGTTGTCTATGGTGATTCGGTGGCAGCGCGGCAGGCATAGCTTTATGAGCGTCTGGTTGTCCTGCAGAATTGTCCTCAACGCGGCGTTGGTGACCTCGAAGCACCCATTCAGCGTCAAGGTCTCCATCTTCCCTTGAGACCTCCTCGCCAGCCTTAGGAGATCCTCTTCCTCGAGCCGCTCGCTCAACGGGTCGTCGATACTGAGGTTGCGCCATAGAAGGTTGTTCTCCCGAACCTCGTCGCGTAATGACGTGCACACCATCTCCATCGCGAGGAGTTCCTCGGGTATAAGATACGGCAGGACTTGTTCCAATGCGGGGTGTGGTTCGCCACCATTGGACACGGCTCGCTGCTCTCCGGCCATTCCTCATTCTTCCAACCGTCCGTCATTTCGTGATCATTTTCTCCCCATGCCCTCGTCATGTCTTCCTTAGGCCATCCCCAACCTTCTTCCACAATCATCTCGGACTCGTCTGTGTAGCTTTGGCCAGTAACTCCCTCCCTGAGCGCCATCTCTTCTTCATATGCTTTCTCCGCCTGTATCGCGAAAACACTAACAAATACTGGTTTTGGAGTAAGGAAGGAACTTTCTATTTTCTGGGTGGAAAGATTGGGACTTATCTGGGAGTTAACCGAGTTGGTTTTCACTTCCGCGAACTTTATCTTCATGGTCCTTTCCAAACCTCCCATTTATAACCGTTGATTGTTTCGCACGCAACTCTTTGTATTCTCTGTTTCGCTGTCACTTCACAACGCTTCAAGAGTCACTCCGATTCATTGCTACGCGTGCGTTTCTTTTCTGATTAGGCGACTATACGTCTACCCCTTTTAAATGCAAGGAGTCCGTACGTCTCCCTCTCTTGCGTCACTCCTGCCCTTTGAGTTGCCCCCTTAGGCTCTGCTCGCTGTTTTCGCGCGCTCAGTCATCACCTCGAGCACGTTGCTGATGATGGCGTCGCTTGATAACGTCATGCTCCTCCAAATTCCTGGCTGTGAGTTAGAAAGAAAACAAAGCCCCATGGTGGGCGCCAAACTGTAGAGGGCGATTTTCACCGCCCTTTTCCAGTCACAAAGATAATCATTAAATAACAAATAAACAACAATAATAAGTGAATATCTCTGTTTTATTATATTTTCCGAAATGAGCTCGGTTTTCTTCCATTGAATAGCTGGACAGATGAAAGATTATAAGCAGAAAGTTTTCTCTATTTCCTTAGCCTTTCTATTACATGATGTCTCTCTCTTTCCCGGGCCTTTTTTCTCTATTTTTCCGAACCTTTACAAATGAGGCTTATCTTGCCTTTTATAGATTCTACATTACATTCCCCTCGCGTCTTTCCCGCCTTTTCTCTTTTTAATCATTCGCTTCCTGGCGTGATTTGAGGGAAGCATGGTTAATCCCTGCTTTATGTCACTTCCGAGTAGGCTGCCATTATGGGTAGGTGAGCCTCATTAAATGCGCATCTCGTCAGCCGTCATTCGGCCCTGCAAGCCTCGTCGCTGGTGCTTCTCATCGGGTGAGTAGGTCGGCTTCATTAAATGCACGCCTCGTCAATGGTCATTCGGCTCTGCATAAACCATCATGACGAAATTCCTCGTCGAGTATGATGGGACACTTCATCGCAGTTTTCTTTTGTGTGGCTGTGCCTCCTCGCGGTCGAACTTCCTCAGGGATAATCCTCCTCGGGGATAATCCCCCTCGGGTGATGAACCTCCTCGCCTTCCCTCATGTCGTTTATGGACAAAACGACACGAGTTGTGTTGAGGATGGATTTGACCTAATCCGACCTTAACAACTCTAACTCGGTAAAAAAAATTAAAGGTCAAACCGTGTGACTTAATCAATGATTACAATTTCTTATAGGTTGGTCGTGACTGTTTTCAGTCTAGATCCGAAGATACGACCAGGAATCGGTGTTAGTGCGATGTCGATTCCAGCACTATTATCGGATCAGATGTTGGTCCTGCACTTTTGAGGGTAACTGGGTATTGGAGTGTCTCCATACCGAACGGACAGACTTAACACCTGAAATCATCAAGTAAGACCGTCACTGATGAAAGTAATATTAAGTCACAAGGATGATCAGATGGAATCGGTTGAAGTCCTGAGAATCATGGACTTGTACCGTTCGACGCACATGATCTTTGATTTGATTATTACAGAATACATTGGTATTCCTTATCACTTTCATTTTGGGATCAGAATGTTGACCGGGATAAGTTGCATGGATGCAAATATTGATAACATGTTTATGATTTATTTATTATGACTCGTGGGAAACAAATAAGTACTCATGTACAGCTCATTGATTTAATAACCTAATGCGTGAGTAGTTTGTAAGATTCATGGAATAAGAGTTGTCATCAAAGGGCAATACGGCAGATAGTACCCTTTGATGGAAATCATAATAAATACAAAAACCATGATTACTAGAATCTGATTGTATCAATGAACTCCTGTGTCAGGATTAGATTTATTTATTATTACTCAAGAGTGTGTTCAACTTCGAGCTATAGTGGAATGTAATCGAAGTTGGTGAAATTTCTTCGTTTCACCTGAGCTTGAGTAATATGTATATTAGTCCCCTTTGTAACTCCACAAGAGTGATACCGCATTATATATTGGATTTACGCTCAAACCAGTAATCTGAGTAATATGTCCATTAATCCCCTTTCTAGAAAGTTAGCAATTTGAATCACGTTATTCTGATTAACAGAGCGAGAGTTACGCTAAAAAAAGTAATCCGAGTAAAACCGGATTAGGGTTTGTACAGAGCTGCGAATTTGAAACAGAATTAAATATTGGATTTATTTCCTAGATTATATAATTGATAATATAATTTTAAATATTGGATTTGATTATCAATATTTATTATAATAATTAATTATAATTAAATAGATTTATATTGGATTTAAAAATTAACCCTATATTCGATTTTATTAAGATTCGAATTTAATATTTTCGAAATTAAAATTAATGTATATTGGTTATATATTAATTCAAAAATAAGGAGATATAAATCTTGGAAGATTTGATTCCAGAAAGATTTGTTATTTTATCTTTAGATTTAAATCTTTTTGATAAAATTTAATAAGATTTGATATTTTTCATATCTTTTAAAGATAATGAGATAATATCTTCAGGTGGTTAAGATTTGTTTTTTCCTATAAATAGGGAAGAGCTGAAATCAAAAATCAATAACCTCAGAATTCAGAAAATTCACATTCTCTCTCTCTCTCTCTCATTCTTTCTGGAATTCGAAATTCAGAGAAGTCAGACATTTCATTCCTGGTTCGAGCTTGAAGGTTTCGTGGTCATCCTTGGAGCCCACACATCCAGACGGTCTAACTCCAGAGCATGCATCGGAAGGCTTTTGGGCAAAATCGACAGACAGAAATTTGCAGAAGCTGATTCAGAATTCAGAGAACGCAGCTGGAATAAAGGTTAGTGTTATTTATTGTTTAGATAATTATCTAATTGCTCAAACCCCTAAATCGAATCATGTTAGATAATGAAATAATTTTGGTGATAAAATTCGAATAAGATGATCAAGACCAGTTAATTAATTTTTGGATTTCTTAAACCAGATAGAATAATGGGAATCAATGTATGGGACACGATTTTAGGTTTAACCCATATTGAACAAAGTTTATTCTACGCGTTTATTTAATCAGACAAACATTAATTATTGTGCCAAAAAAAATTATACCCTAAGATTCGGATATCAGCACTGATATCAAATCTACTACCAGGGATTTCTACTAATGGTATTCGGGTTTTACCCGGGATAATAACCAACAATCACACCTTCCATCTCTTGAATCGACGATTAACGTTAGAGAGGGTGTCTTCGTCTCATCGTTCGCGTTCGCCATCTGGCAAGGTTGGGGGTTCTTTTCATCGGGTTCGTCAGCGTAGCTGGTCTTGGTGGGATGTCATCTCCAGTTATGGCCTCGGGGGGCGATTATTGGCGTGACGCACCTGCCCCTGCTGTCGTTCCTCCGTCTGGCGATTCGTCGAGCGTCGAGCGTGCAGCGAGCATCAACCGTCTCTTCGTTGAGAGTGTGTCTAGTCTTCGTCCTCGAGCATTTGAATCGGCGGTGGGTGCTTCAGATCCGGCTTTGGTCGCTGATGATTCCTTCTGTCAGGCGAGGGTACGTACTCTTCGGCATTTTTGCTTACTTCATTGTATTACTCTTCCTTATGCTCGTCGTTTGTCTTCTAGGCCTTGATTTCGTCGGCGGAGGTGGCTCGTCGTCTTGAAGCTTCCAATACCCTATGTACGTCTTTGAATGGCGTCTTTAAGAAGGTCGCTGCTAAGCAAGACGCGCTGCAGGGTGAGGTGACCAAGGCGAGGCTCGAGGTCAAGATCTCCAGAGCTGATGGCGTGCGCGAGGGTCGTCGAGCCGTTGAAGATGAGTTTTGCATGGTGAAGGAACGGGTCGCGGCTTTGAAGGCTTCATTGGCGAGGCATGACTTCCGGATCGAGCGTCTTCAGAACGATGTCTCTGCGGCTGCTTCTTCCGATTCTAAGCTGAAGGCCGATGCTGACGCGAGTCTGGCAGAGACAGAGGCGACGTGGCAAGCAGCTTCTGACGAGGTGTATTAGTCGGGCTTCGCGGATTGCCAGGCGGCTCATCTTCAGGAGAATGGTCATCTTACTCTTTCCTTCAGGTTTCTTGACGTCCTTGGTGCTCCGGACTCCGTTCGCGATGTGGAGCCGCTTAACTTGGTGCTTCCCAGAGATTAGTTTTCTCTTTTTTTTTATTATTATTTTATGATTTCTAGACATTTTCGGGCTTCGTTTAACCTTACTCCTTGCCTCTGTTGCTTGTTCGGCATGTTTTTACTTTTGCGTACCTATTTAATGACATTTGAGCATTTTAGTATAATTTGAACTTTGAGTTTTGTTCATACCTTTGCTTGTCGAGTGTGCGCGTCGTGGCGCGTTGTAGTGGTCTTAGGAGTACACTTCGTTGTGATTGTAGGGTCTTCACCCGTTTTTGACCTGCAAGTAGTATAGGTTGTCCGTAGACAATAGTTTGTGTTTTCTCGCTCGCCGGGTAGTTAATCCGACGAGTGTGGTTGGCGCGTAACCACGAACAGTATTCGTATGGGTACCTAACGAATGGTCTTCGGCTGGCGCGTAGCTGGATTTGTGGTAGGCGCGTATCCACGAGGGTGTTGTCCGCAGACAGTAGCCGTATGGGTACCTGGCGAATGGATTTTGGTTGGCGCGTAGCCGGAATGAGTGTAGCCTTATTGGGACTTGGCAAGGGTTTTTGGTTGGCGCGTAACCACGAGAGGGTTGTCCGTAGACAGTAGCCGTATAGGTACCTGACGAATGGTCTTCAGCTGGCGCGTAGCCAGATGTGCCTCTTATGCTTCTGGCAAAGTTGGCCTGTTATGTACCCGGCTGGGTCCTCGGCGCATAGCCGGTAATTTTTTTATTTTTAGGGACGGTATATACCGTAGTACCCCCCGAGTTTTAACGTAATCTTCCTTGTAGTTTCGGAAAAAAAATCAGAGTATTTCGTAAAGACAAATTTATTCATGAATAAAGTTTGCCTACAAAGTAGACTTGGCCTCGCGCATTGCACTTTATTGAAAAGGATATGGGAACTTCACTGTGACTTTAGTAGGGCAAGTTGACTGGCAGGATTGGTAGCTTGCTTTGGCATAGACAGTCGACAATCGCGGTCATCTACTTGTGTTCTTCTTCGGTGTTGATGGCGAGGACTTTTTTGTAGGCAGTTGACTCGTCCTTCGTTTCTTCGTCGGGGGTCTTGTGTTGTTCGTTTTCTCCTCCTCCGCTCATTGCTAGAGCTAGAGTGGCTGCTTCGCCGTTGGCGGTTGCAGGGATCCATGCGATCTCGTACCACTTCAATGGCTGGAGGCGGTCCATGGCTTCTTGCAGTTGTGCCAGCGTCTTATCTTCCTATGTCGGTAGTCCGCCGTTCATCTGTCTTACGATCCCCTGTGAGGTGCAGTGTACCTGTAAATTCTTTACCTCGAGCATTTCAGCGAGGTTCAAGCAGGCGAGTAGCGCTCCGCATTCGGCTTCGTCGCCTGAGGCTGTGAACTCGAACTTGATGGCATACTTTGACTTCTCTTCTTGAGTGCTGGCGATGATGATTCCTGCTCGTGCGATGGTGTCGCCGCTGATTCCAATGATGTGCATGCTCCATACCGGCCCATTGAGCACGGTTCTTCTGCTTGGCGGCGTTGGGAAGTTCATTACATTTCCCAATAATATTATCACGATTTTTGCCGTCAAGCTGTCCGGGTAACATTTAAAATATATTTAAAGCTGAAAAAACTTGTTACCCGTACAACGATTTGAACATCGTATAATAACCAAAATCAAGATATGATAAATTATTACTAATTTAACTTTTCATAAATTCATTATTAATAATCTAGTCTATAGGAAGTAAATAAAGGTTTGCATTTATTGACCCAATGCATAAGGCCGTACCTCAGGTGACGACGATTCCGGCTGCGCGTTCTGAATTGGGCAGGGCTTCGCCGATGCTGAGGGAAACTCCCGTGATCTTCCGGGATATTCTCCTGGACTCCTCGTACCGAAGCGTGGGCTTCGCCGGCAGGACTCCGTCGCAAAACTTTAACTGATGGTTCTTTTAATGCTTTCAGAGAACAACGTCTCACTAAGTCGAACCAGAAAAGAGAGATCAGAAGCTAAGAAATTCGTTGACTCTAGAGAGAGAGGAAGATCGAATTCTTGCTCTGGGGAAGGTGTGTGAAATGTGTAGAATGAGCCTTGTATTTATACGCTCACGGAGAAACCAATAAGAGAAGGTTCCATCCATGAATTTCAAATTCTATAATGGGATAATATAATTAATTACTCCAAACCAATGGCCAAGATTGAATCACCAGTCATCCAATGGTTAGGATTAATTAGGGATTTAACTAAATAAGGAAACCATGGAAATTTTGAAATCAATAACCTTGATCAAATGGTTGGAATTAATTTCATAACCAATCTAATGGACCATATTGATTTAGTATAAAGTCAACTCTTCACACTTGATTACCAAGCAATAGAATTCGACCTCCTTTATAATAAATTCGAATTTTGCATCCATATTTACATGTTAATTAATTTCCAATCCAATGGTTAAGATTAAATCTTAAACTAATCCAATGGATATAATTAATTAAGCAATTTCGAAATCCATGCTTGGTCACCAAGTCATTTTTCGAGTTTAGCTTTCCAAATTAATTATTATGATCCAACGGTTAAGATCAAACTTGTCCGATCTAATGAACCAAATTAATTTCAAGGTTTTTCCATTAATACCTAAACATAGGTACATATGCCGCATATTTGGAAAGTCCAAATCCAAGCAAATTCGTGTAAGCCCAACTTACACATTTACTTGGGCATCATTATTTCTTCATATTCATATATATATATATATATATATATATATATATATATTTAAATAACATAAATCTAATAATTATTGATTAATTATTAATAAGAATATTAATAATTAAATTATATTATTGATCTCTGATCTCAATATGACACATTAAATATCGTGGTGCAACACCACCATTTAAATTCGTGACATGTGATTAAATTTCACATATTTACGAAAACGATCGTAAACTTGGAAATTCTGTAAATCACAAACCGTACGTAGAAATGACTCGATTCCAAAAGCAAAGTCTTTTAGAATTTAATTTCCAACAAATTTCCAGTTGATGAAAAATCTAAATTCAACTTTATTTTATCAGTTAAATTTCCAGCACCAAACTTTGGTACTTTTGCCACGTCAAAAATAAAACTTCCAAAGTCTGACACAGACTCTAGTTTTATGAATCTTGACAAATGATAAACCATACTGAATTTTTAAATCACGTACGTATCATCCGTTCCGGAGCTATCCTGGGGACCATGGACTCGTATCACTGAAGCTCCAACGAACTGCTAGTGGTTCATCAAACCTCGGTGTTATTTCACTATAAACCCAAGGCTGTACTCTCTAGTGATACAGTATATATTATTCCCTTTATAGCAAGGTGTCCATTGATGCAATCAAATACGGGTTATTGATCTTTCACTTAATGATCCACACACGAGCAGGCGGTTTTTACCGTTTTGCCTCTCATTGCATTTTCATCCTCAACTCAGTTAGTAATATTGTGAGTAACTCACTTATAGTTTTGATTCATATGTTGCGCACGGATACCTCTCACTTCTCACAACTAACAATTAAGGGAATCATCTTGACTCTGAAGAGAGCTTTGTGATGTCCGTGTCTATGATCAAGCTACCCTTATCTGTTGACTGTAATGTTCCCAAAATAGCAGCATTGGGAACGACGGTAAAATGTGTTCTTTAACAGTTAAATCAAAGAAAAATCAAGTCAACAGTCCAGACTCGAGGTCACTCAGGACTTAGATCGAATATCCATTTGATCATCTACTAGTGACTCAACTCCAAGTTGTCAGTGACGAAATTATATAACAACTTTCGGAGTTTAAATCAGGTTCAGTCCAGTATGAAGTCGCTTCATACTTAATTCACTTCTAGTGAGTGTGACACACACTTAATCCAGAATAGGATTATCACTTAGTCACATTAATGACCTTATATGATTAATGGGCTCCCACCCAGTTAATCAGGTCACGGACATTTTAAGTTCAATTATTATGATTATTAATTCTTCCTCACATTGACTCGGTCGTGATAATAATAACATAATTGCATCTTTTATGAAATATGGAACAAATATTCTATTTTACGCTACCAGAAACTATAATAAGATTAACATAATAAGTAACATCTTTTATTCAACCACTTTGGTCAAAATCTTTTACAATTAGGGAAAAGACAGCTTGTTTAAGGACACATGTCCAACAGGATGTGCGTCCTTCGTCTTCTTTCCTTCTTCTGCTACGGGGGTGTCGGCGTCGTGAGTATGCTTGGCGACTAAGTCACCCTTTGCTTCTCTTTCCTCGGCGACCCCTTGCTTGGGTTTTTCTTCACTCCTTTGCTTGGCGAGATTGATCTTTCGCTTGATTCGGCATAGGCGGATGAACATCTTGTCGACGAGGCGCCTGTACGTCGTGTAGTCTGGGAAATCTTCTGATTCGGCTCCGGTCGTCTTCTTGGCACGGTCCAGAGTATTCTCGTATTGTCGCAGGAGGGCAAATATCTCTCTTATACCGATAACAGTCGTCGGATTTTTCGCGGCTCTTGCTAGTTCTCCTCATCTGGCGATGTTGAGGTTGATGACTCCTTCGCTGATGGCGGCGACTGTTGCTGTGCTTCGGCTTGACTTCCTCGCATAACTCCGACTCCGCTTGGCATCGGGAATTTGACGAGTAGGTGATAGGTGGATGTCACGGCTTGGAGCTGGTTAAGTGTGGGCCTCCTGATCATTACATTGTGTGATGAAGGCATGTCAACGATGAGATAGCTCACCATTCGAGTCACTCCACGTCCGTCTTTAGCCCTGAAGGTCGTCAGCAGCTCGATGAATCCTTCGGTCGTCAAGCGTTCTCCTGCAAATCCAAATAGTGGTGTGCGGACTGGGCTGGCGATGACTCGGCCCAGGTTCATTTTATCGAAGGCCGTCTTAAAGATTACGTCGGCTGAGCTTCCATTTTCGATGACAATCCTTCTTACCATGTTGTTGGCGATCTGTGCTTCCACGACGATGGCGTCGTTGTGCGGGTGGTGGATGGTGAGAGCTTCGTCTTTAATGAAGGTGATGGCTTCGCCAGTGCGGATTGGTGGTGTCGTGCCTATCAGGTTAACCTGGTTTGGCGACCATCCTTTCTCCGTTGCGTTTGCGTAGCTTCATCAGCTTTGGCCTGAGTCTCCATTTCCTGGTCCTCCGATGATTGTTGATACGACGTTTAGCGGGGTTGCTGCTATGGCTTTCCCTCGGTCGTTGCCTTGAGTCGTCGGTTGCGTCATCGTCAAGAGTGGGGTCTGCACGCCTTCGTTGTTTGCCACGAGCTTCTTGACGAACTCCTTTAAATATTCTTCCTTGATCAAGTCTTCAATTTGACTCCTTAGCTGGTAGCACTGCGATGTCAGGTGACCGTAGTCACGATGGAATTGGCAGTATCGGCTCTTGTCCTTCGTGGGCCTATTTATCAGGCGAGGCTTCTTGAACTTGTAGCCATACATGGCAAAGATTTCGTCTGGAGTAGTCGTCAGCGGCGTGTAGTCCCTCCTTGCGGAATGGTTTCCTCGTCTTCTAACCTCCTTGCGGCTTCGCCATTCAGTTCCGGTTGTCGTCGATGCGGCTTTTCTTCTTCACCTTCGGTTCGTGGAGGAGCGGTCGTTGCTTTGTCGGGGAGTCCATGGCTCCATTGACTTCCTGGTGACGAGGTATTCTTCTACGGAGATGTGCTGGGCTGCTCTCATCATGAGCTCCATCATGGTCGATGGCCTTTCCTTCACGAGGGAGATCAAGAACTCCCCGGTCTGCAGTCCGTCGATGAGGGCGATGACGGCGTCGTTATCGGTTGGATTATATGACGAAGCGGTTGATGAACTTCTGTACGGATTCGTTGCTCTTCTACTTTATTGACTAGAGGTAGGATTTCTCCTTTCTTTGAGTCACTGCGCCGGCAAAGCGGGCGAGGAAGAGGTCCTTCAGCTGGTTGAAAGAGTAGATGCTCGCCTTGGGTAGCCGCTGGTACCATTCGAACGTTGTTCCCGTAAGGGTTAGGCAGAATGCCATGCATATTGTCGAGGCTGAGCATTTCTTCATCTGCATGATCGCCTGGTACTATACAAGGTGGTAGACAGGATCTCCTTTCCCATCGTAGTTGAGGTTGCTTGCGAAGCGTAAGTCGCCTACGGCTTCTCCGTCAAGCAGATGTGGTGCGAGTGGGGACAAAGTCCCATCGAGCACAGCACGGCCTCTCGCACCACGGTCTTGGGCAGAGCGCAAGTCTTGGATTTCCTTCTGCATCCCTTGGAGGAGGTTTAATACATCATCGCGCTGCGGTTGGCGAGGCTTCTGGTGACCTAGGCGGCAGTCGGGCGAGGCCCGGCGGCCGCGTTGCCGGTCTTCTCCATAGTATTCGAGGTTGATAACTTTGGTTCGTCTTTTGTCTTCGCGTCTTGGTGAGGGTTGGCGACCCCCCGGGTGATCCAGGCGAGAATCGGGGGCATCCCGGTATGCTCCTGCAAGGTTGCGGTCTTCATCACAGCGGTTCCCTTGGCGACCCCCGGATGAGCCTGGCGAGGGTCCGGGTAGTCCCGGCGGTCTTTAATGTCTTCAGCCTGGCGAACCCCCTGGCAACCCCCCGGCTAAGCCTGTCGAGGGTCCAAGAGTGCCAGCGGTATTCGGTGTCTTCAGGATCTTCAGCCTGGCGAACCACCTAGCGACCCCCCAGCTGAGCCTGGCGAGGGTCTAGGTAGTTTCGGCGATCTTCGGCGTTTTCTGGCGAACTCCCTGGCGACCCCCCAGGCGAGCATGGCGAGGGTTAGGGTTGTTCTGGTGAGCTCCGGCATCTTCGTGATATTCGTCTTGGCGAACCTTTTGGCGACCCCCTAGTTGAGCCTGGCGAGGGTCAGGGTTGTTCTGGTGATCTCCGGCATCTTTGTGATCTTTGTCTTGGCGAACCTCCTGGCGATCCCCCGGGCGAGCCTTGCGAAGGTCAGGGTGATCCTGGCGAGCTCCGTTGCTGTTGCTATCTCCTGTGCTTTCCTCGTTGTGAGCGGGGACTGACCTCTGCGAAACGTCGTTAACACCGTCTTCATTCCCAATATGAGCTAGTAAAACTTGGTGAGGCGGCTGAGTCCGCCTGGCGAGGTTTGGGCCCTCGTGTTGAGCGCGATGCTGGTCGTAGGTTGCGGCGTCGCGCGTTGCGAAGGACTGGCCCGGCTCGTCATGTCGAATGGCGATCGTCGTGCTTCGAGTTCTTCCGATGAATGTTGGTAGGGTCTTCGAGGTTGATACTCGGCCCCCTTTCTTCTAGCGCCAAATTCTTAATGCATAAAAATGGCTTTAACTTATAGTCGGATCCAAGGTTCGGGTCCCGAGTAAGACCCGCTGAACACGTGGATAATTGGATGCTGAGTCAACGCGGGTTGACTGATGATCATCAAAGCTAGAGGCGAATCCGTCGTCTGGGATGAGTCTCCGGGCTGTTCTTGGCGATCCTTGGCGAACTTCCATCTTTGGCGAGCTCCTCGTCGGGGCGGAGTCCTTGTCTTGGCGATGTCCGGTCTTGATGATTCTTCGTGATTTCACTTCCTTGACGAGCTCCTATGGCGAGGGAAGACCTGCAAAAAAGGGTAGATCGGGTTCGTACCCCGTCGCTTATGGTTGGGCGAGGCTGCCTACGTATCTCAGTTTAAGAGAATCAGGTCCCACGTAGTTCAGGGTTAGTGATAAATGGCAGGTGAATGACGATGTGGTTTGACTCATCGGAAGTGTCGATGTTGGCGGTGCGGGGGTGACTCTTGGCCAGGCGGCGAGGGTATTACCGGCGTATGATATTTCTTGTCGACCTCGTTGGTGTTGGCGAGCTCGTTGAGGGGAGGGCCTTCACCTGGCGAGGGATGCTCCTTGTCTACCTCGTCGGTGTTGGCGAGCTCCTCGTGGCGAGGGCCGTAACCTGGCGAGGGATGCTCTTTGTCGACCTCGTCGGTGTTGGCGAACTCGTCGTGGCGATGGCCTTAACCTGGCGAAGGACGCCTTCGTCGACTCGTCAAACAACCCTCCTGTCGAGGTTGAGACTCAATACTAGATCTCTTCTTAGAAGAGCCTCTGCCGGCGAGATCTCAATGCTCACCGGTGAAGATGGCGAATTCTAGAGAGAGAAGCTCTGGACGAAGCTGTGAGTGAGTGTGGAAATGAGGAGGGGAATGCTCCTATTTATAGAAAAATCAATTCCCTAAAATTGCACATCAGGGGGCCTGCGAATTTCTCTTCTGCCACAGGGGCTTTGCCGCGGCTCCTAGCCCTGTCGAGGGGGTCGTCCGTGCTCTTTGGCTCGTATTTGATGTCTTCTGGTTGTCCGCGAGTTTGTATGTTGAGTCCGGCGGAATCTAGAGGATTTCTCAGGGGTCTTCGTGAGCTCGGATCTCCTCGTCGCGTGGAATAATATTAAGTTATCCCTTCGTCAAGGTGTGGCGAGGATGCTCGCCAAACCAGGGTCTTCGTCTGGCGAGGGGCTTGCCAAGCCAAGGCACCTTGTCAGGCGAGGGGCTCGTCAGGCCAGGGTACCTCGTCAAGCGAGGGGCTCGTCAGGCCAGGGTACCTTGTCAGGCAAGGGTTAGGCACCTAGCCAGGCGAGGGGCTCGCCAGGGAAAGGTACCTTGTTAGGCGAGGTGACTTTCTGATCAAGGGCTTTGTCTTCTTTCACGCCGGGCCTCACCAATGTCTTTGTTCGTGGGCCTTTGGTCTTTGACTTCGCCGGTGGGCTGGACTTTTATTGATGGGCTTTGACTTTTTTTCAAAAGAGGCCCAATTTTTATATGTTCCAAAAAATGTATATAACATAAAATATTTTTATAATCATTTTTTTTTTACTTATACAAAAGAAACAAAAAAATACTAAATAGGTGTTTTCAATTTCACTTTAAGAGGGAAAAGGTGAGACTCGCTATCTCATTACTCTATGTTTTTTAATATTTATGTCTCATCTTATTTACATTTATTGATGTCTTTTTCAGTGTCTCCCCATTTTTAGAATGAGATTTAAAATCTAATCAAAAGCATTTAACACAGATCATTAAACATAACTAAAAATGCAAGCACAAAATGAAAATGAAAATGAAAACTCAAACAAACGCTACCTGGATCAATTGAATTGAAATGAGTCTAAAAAACATAGCCGTACGTGTACTCGAAGTCGACAAAATTGAGGCAACACATATTTTCGTCCATTTTATTTTACTGGCGTTTGTCAAATGCCACATGGCGCCAAGTTGATTGAAATAAGCATCGACTCAATTTTGTCTAAAGTATGTCATACCACATGGCGTTTCACAAACGCCTGTCAAAAAAGTGGACAGAAATATGCGTCTCATTACTTTTGTCGACTTTGAGTAATTTTAACATATGTCGTCTTAGTTGATCAAAGTTTAAGTACTTATGCCGTCGATAGCTCTTATATAAAATAAAAATGACTAGTTAATGTTGATCGATTTGGTTATCGTTTAAAAAAAATTAAGTACTTACCGTTTAAGTTATCGATTTGGCATTATATTATTGAATTATGAAATATAATTTAATAATTTTATTGAGTTAAAAAAAATTGCAACGTCACTAAAACAAAGATTACAAAGATAAATAATCAAGATTACAAAATCATTCTTGGGCAGTGTTTGTGTCTTCCTCGATATAGAATTGGTTTAACTAGTTGATATAGCTTGTTAAGTTTCACAATGTGTTTTATTTAACTAGTTGATATAGTTTGTTAAGTCTCACATGAAAAAACGCATAGGGACTTAGCACGATTTAAAAGATCATATGACACTTCTATTGCCAACTAGTGAATTCAACCCGCTTCGCCAGGTTGTAAAAAAATATTTTTTATATTTTAGATTGATATATTAATATATTGATTATTGTATTTTTTTTTTTTAAAGAATATAAACTTATGACATTCTCTAAGAAAAAAAAATTATATCAGTGCAAAATTAATACTAATTTTCTCCAATAAGACAATTTTTTAATAAGAAAGCTTTTTCTCTAAAAAAAAGAAGAAAAAAAAGTCTTTTAGACTTCCTTTTTGTTAAATTTACTTTTTATTAGAAAGCTTTTTATGAACTTAGAGTAAGTAAGATTGTTATCTTTAACTTATAATGTGTTAGAACTCAGAATATTTGAATTATGTTATCTATTTTAAGAAGTAGAAGGTATTGATATACGTGCATGAATGATTATTAACTACGTGTAATTAATGGATCAAAAATTTCAAAGTAGCATATCAAAATTTTATTAAAATTATCTGTAAAAATTATTTGACGCATGAAATTGTCTAAAAAAATTTATGAATATAAGAGAAACCAAATAGATAATACTACTCATACGTGCTCACTATATATTTGGTGGAGATACTTGTCTTTTAATATTACCATGGATTATCACTATGTGATTGCATTGCCACACCGCTCCTTGTTAGAAATCATAGCTAAAACATGATTAAATACCACACACAAAAAAAATAGATATTGTTTTTCTCCTCGTGCATTTCATCATATAAGAACTCAATTCATAAGCTAGTCACAAAAATGAAAAGGCTTAGCATTAAACTGCATAAATACAAGTAATTGAAATTAGACATTGAAAGAGAAAATAAAAGGTCTGGACATAATTCTATAAAATAGAAACTTAAAGTCATCAAGTTTAAATATATTTTTGCAACCGATTCTAAATACTTTTAAAAGCTTATAATATTAAATGATTTTTACCAATTAAATGTGTAACATATTAAGAATGTAAATGAAATGATGAAAAATAAATAATTTTTTCCTCTAAAAGATCGTAATAAGTAGAGTCGCGCCTGTTTGGGGGACTCGGATGATTTAATGAGGCTCATCTCTCTTTAAAAAATAATAATAATAAAGATCATAATAAGTCATTTAGATAATTATTTATTTTCTCTTTTTCTGAACCTAATAGGAATATACTTTTTTGTGTGTGTGTGTCATGATCTCGAAAAAAAAAAAAAAAAACCAGTACGCCAAAATCACGTCCTACTTCCAGCTATGGTTTGCGAGATTTTCATTTTTAGAAAATAAAAAAACTTGGATGGGAATGAAGATCCCAATTTTTATTACATATTCGGGTCGGGACAAAGTCCCACATGATCCAAAATCATTTTGTGTTGTCCTTGACTCATATAATCTAAATAAACTATTTTAAAAAGTGTGAAATTAAAAAATAAAAATAAGATGACGAAGGACACAATAAACATGTACAAAATGTTACGATCATTATAAATAGCTATTAAAAATATAAAATAAAATACTATAAAAGTGCAAAGAAATATATTTAAATATCATTTTGGTTTTTTGTGCCCGGCTTCTCTGCATTAAAAAAAAAAAAGAATCGTCCATGATAATCACTTTGAGAAATAATTAAAAAAATAAATAAATAATTTGTATGATAAAAGATATAAAACTCTTACCAATTGTTGACTGGAAAGCCGCCACAAGGATAAGGAATCCATGATCATATAGTCATTCTATAAAAAGAAATGAGAATATAAATCATTTGTACAATAGAAGATATCGAACTCTTACCATGATCAAAAAGCAGCTACCGGGAAAAGAAATCACCGATCATAGGCTCATAGCCGGCCACTGTGATTTTTTTTATTTTTTTTTATAAAAATATTGATTGTCCCACCAATGACTATATGTCACTATATATGAGTTCTTAATACTCCGATGCTTTAAAAACATAGGAGTCACTATATGTTCCAATATTTTGCTAATAATGAATCACATCAATCAATAGGAATCAATAATCTTTTAAATTGGAATCCCGTGATACTTCACATAGCTTTTGTCAGTCTCAACTTTCGTATGCATTTGTCAAATCCTAGGTAATCAAATCCTTCAAAGTTATAACACTGAGTCTTCGATCCTTCAAGAATGCTAGGCCATGCGTTCTCGTCTATGGATTGGATGGAAATCACCATCCATGCCTTCCGGTATGGATAGTTTAAGCTGTATAGCATCACTGTTTATGGTACATTTTTCTGAAAATAGACTATAGATCTTTTAAACCGTCTCTGAAACCAAAGCAAACATTAGTTTACCTATTCTAGAGCCTTTAGGGCTCCAGATTGGGTTGGGTTGAGCCTTGCCGAAATCATTTTACCACTAAAATCGATAAAATCCACCAGGTAAAACGACGTTGCATTGACAATAATGACTTAGGGTGAGTTATCGGAAGACACGATGAATTAACTACAAGTTGTTCTTACCCTGCATAGGCAAAACTACACATCATTTATTTGAGGACAAAGTCTTCCTACATCAACAATAATGTATACTTAGAAAAATTATCATTTTTATCATTACAAAATATTTTCTCTTTTTAACATATCTGTAACTGAAATGTTATAGATATTTCTTCTAAATGAGAGTTAAATCATACAATTTGAACATAAATTGAGTCTTGATGGAAATACGAATACTATATATAAATTTCATAGAGTTAAATTAATATGGACAAAAACGTGAACTCGGCAATATGGGAATATGTCGTCCCAATTTGAATAACTTTAGAAACTTATGGTTTTATTATCCCTTTATTTTACTCTTTAGGGTTATTACGGCAAAACTACCCAAGTTGTTTGAAAATAGGGCAGCCGAAAACCAACTTAAATAAAATTGTGGCAAAAGTATCAAAGTTCACCTTTTTTGTTGAATCGTCCATTTTTTTTTAAAAAAAATTCATTATTTCCATTAGTGATGACGTCTACGCAAATCAAACAAATAAACTCAAACAATCGAACCCACGAATATCAAAATAAAATTGTATGTAAACACAAATTATTTGAGCATCAGCAACGCAAATTCTTATTTCTCTTCTCACTTTCTCTCTTGAATTAGCATTTCATCTCCTCAATAGCATTGTGATTTCTGTTGTTGACGTCATCATTAATAAAAATAGTAACAATAAGGTGGATTAGGTCTACTGATTCACCAAAAAATATGAACTTTGATCGTGCTCTATTTCCAATCCTTTACTTACTTTATGGCTATACTTGTGACTTGATTAAAACTTTACATATATGTGTGTGGATCGTACCTCAAAACCCTTACTTGCATTGCATGTGGATAATGAGCAAAACCAATTACACTAAACTTTATAAGCAAATCGTCAAATCCATGATGATGATTTTCCCCTAAAAACGGCAGAAGTGTGAGGCAAAACAAGCAAGCTTTGTCTGACAGTTGGAGCAATTATCAGGACTTGGAGGACCCATCTTTATACAGGCAAAAGAGATGACATTTTTAGAGATTTGAATTTTTATTTTCAAAACATGCCTCAATTATGATATTTCACGCTCTCTAATACGAGACACACAAACATTTTGTACCCTTTCTTGACCGACTTTCCAGCTTAAATTGCGCCAAATTGCCTTTCTGCTCACAACGAGGGTCACTTGTGTCCTTTTCCCAATCATGATGCAACGAACCCAATTCTTATTTCTCTTAGCTTTGTTTAAAAGGCAACATGAAAAAGCCAGACAATCAATTTTAAGATTGAATTTGAGAGGTGAACATGTAATGATGTTTGAGATTAATCTACGTGAGCTAATAATGTTTGGTTCATGATCTAAGAGACCCCTTTTCCTCCCTCAAAACCGGTGTTAAATTATGGTAATGATTATTATGTGTCCCATTTTCTCATTTGGAGTCATATTGTTCTTATCATATTTGTGCAGTAAAGTTAGCTATAGAAAATTTATGAATTAATAAGGTTAAAAACAATTTTTTATTTACGGAGTGATAATTTAGTAACGTTAGCTAAAGTTTATTATCTAATCGAGCTTATTTATTTATTTATTTATTGAGTATTAATTTAACGATGATCTACAATACTAAAAGATCATTTGAGTAATTGACAATAATGCATGGCATTTTGGTACTCGAAACGTAGCATTTTATTTCGTACGGCTATGCTTAAAAAACTAAACCTTTTTTTTAGCTTGTGCTCAACAAACAACTTAAGAATATATCTACCAATATTTATTTTTATTTTGTTAAACTTGTGAAACTTCTATTTTAGCAGTCGATGAACATTTGGAATCATTGATTGCTCAAAATAATCTCAGATATATTTGGAGTTTTTTTTTTTTCTTTTTTTGGTAATTAATTAACACAAAATATCTCGGAATAAGCATGCTTTGAGTATAAAAAAAAAAATCTCTTCTTTTTCAATCGCATATGAAAGGCAATGTGTTACATTCTGAGGGTATGAAAACTAAACGGCCAAAAAAATTAAGTATAAACAAGCTGCACCTACAAGAATTATTAAAAGATAACTCAAATAGTATGGTGATTTCATAATAATATGCATCATAGAGTTTTTTTTTTCATATTATATTTAAGAAGAGTCGAGAAACACTCTGCAGTGACCTTGCCGCAAATTTATTGATATATCACTCACTTATGGCGAAGGAATACCTTAGTAACAAAACAATACATAAGGATTACAAATAACCTAAACTAGTTCAACTCATGTAACATAGCAATATGCAACGAAAAACAAAGAAACAACCGAGACAAAAAAAACAACAACCAGATAAAAGTTTATAGATATCTAATGTAAAAAGTACCAATCTTATCTAATTTAAACAAACATTTTCATAAAATTTGGGAGTTGACTCGAATCATTGATCAACTTGTCACTACCATTAGCACCGCACTAAGCCAAAAGACCTGCCGCCTTTTTCCCTCACGGCAGAAATGTGTAATAGAGAAGTCCACGCCGTTGATTAACTCCATGAGCTTTTCCCAAAAGTCGCAAAGGCACCAGACATTGCATTTACGTGATCAGATCCACCCCACAACAATTTGAGTGTCACATTCGATGTCAAAGCCGTCATATCCCAACTGCTTCATTATTAGAACAAGTACAAAAAAGATTAAAAATCCAAATAAAAATTTACTTGAATAGTCATGCAAGATACCTCCTCCACCAACACGACTAGAGTTACCAAGGTTACTCCTATTTAAGTCGAGTTACCAATATTTTTTTTATGCTTAAAGGAACTTCAATGTTCCTTAACACCCGATAATCTCTCGCACACCACTCGTAAATCTCAGCTATTTTAGAGCTTATGGTATAAATCCAATGTTTAATGAAAAGCCAAAATTTTGTTAACAATATGCATCATAGAAATGATTTAGGAGAAATGGCGATCGTAATTCGTGATTTGCGAGTATGTATATATAGGCCTTTCTTTCGTCTGATTGCAAGAAATCACAAGAATTAAGACTTGACTTATTGCATTCAATGGAAATGCACTAAGGTTCGATGTCCTTTTCTCTAGCGAGCAAGGATTTAATTCATCATGTGTAATACCTCCAAATGTTGTCTATCAAACCACGTGCCACCCATGTGTCTGCATTTAGTCTTCATCCCAGGGCTGCGAATTGGTGGCTCCGGCCCCGAACACGACACTCGTAGAGGAGGCTGCCGAAGCCTCTCCTTTTTCTCTTGGAAAAAGCTTTACTCTTTTAAGGAAAAATGGCCGCAAACAGCTCGTGGCACAGCATGTTGTAGCCGCAAAGTCGCGGCCGAGGACCGTGTGGCGTGTGCATATGCGTGAGGCATAATTGGCATATTAAAGTTCAACTAGTCTAACCATCATTTGCTCTTGTAATTGCACCTTATTTCGTTTTTGATGCAAAGATGTTTTATCTATTTTATATTTTTGTATATATTATGCGTTTTAATATGTGTGCACGTATAGATAGTATATATGCGCCATAATTGACTTATTCCAAAAGTTTTCCCCGATTTCATAATCGAATTTACAAATAATAATAAAAAAAATCTCGCCATTATACAATGGATTAAACGGAGTAATAAGAATTTACGATTTTACCAATTGTAGCACGACGATGCTGATTTCAAGCGTTCCGATGAGCCCGGGACAAGTATAAAACTCATAGGTTTAAAAGAATCAAGCCTCTAACGGTATCCATCAACCCTTTTTTTTTCAATGTAGTTTTGCGTTTTGTTTATACTGTTAGAATGGTTTGACGTAAGTTGATGAGTGTGAGTGACTGGTAGAATGTGTCCATTTTGACTTGGAAGACAAAGACTTATAGAGTTGTAGAAGACAAAAAGCATTAATTTCATACAAATATATAAAGATATTTCGAACTCATCATGTGTTTTTTTGTTTTTGCATAGTTATTTATTGCGCTTCTGTAAAAGTACCAACTTTGGACGTATTCATGTGCAAAACATAGGGATAGGGTGATGCCCGACATACACTATCCAAAGATTTGACATGCTTTTTTAATTAAAATCAGTGGTTCTCTTGTCAATCATATTTAAATTTAAATTTCAACTTCAAATTCTTTTATGAAATTTCAAATTGAAACTAAATTTTATTGTTAAATCAACTCCTCTTACTTTAGGCACTTCTTGGATAGTATGATTTTTTTAGAGGGTACTAATTTCAGAGTATTTTATCGTGATTGCAACAAAATTAATGATGCTTGTTAGTTTTCGTTTAGTTTTTTTTTTTTTTTTTCTGTAGATTCAATTATTTTTATTTATGTTATTTTAAGTCTCGATTCGTATTCAAAAAAAAAAAAAGTCTCGATTCCTTTTTTTTTTTTTTTGTGTTCTTTATCACCAACTTCTTTTAAGTTTTTACAATTTTCAAGATTTCGTGTTGCATGTTTATAAAAAACTTTGAAAGCGAAAAGTAGTTTTTCCGAACATTATTCAGTCAAAATTGTTGAGTCTCGAAATACCGTACACAATGCGACATTTAACTCATGTCTAAACCCATATTTTTATTGTGAGTTTGACATTTAACTCTTTGGGTACCGTTTGAAACTTGATGCATTCTTGTCATCTATTTTCTTACAACAAAATCAGAGGTGAAAAACTTGAACTAAACAGCAGAAACATATTTATACATATATATATATATATATATATATATATATATAAAGAGGCACGTATTTGTACAATATCATGTTCCAAATTTCCGAGACCTCAAAAATCTAAATTCGGGATTGATCACACGAAGTTCCCGCAAATATGTTTGATTTCCATTGTTCTTTGTATATCTAGATTAGTAATCTACCTTATTATTGTTCTTTGAAAAGTTAATATCGATAAAAAAAAATAAAAAAAAATCATAGAATTTGATATTTAAAGCAAATATTACCGGGAATCGATTACAATTAACTAGGTTTAGCGAATAAGGATATATTTATGACAAATATTTGCATAAAAAGACCAATTAATTAGATAAGAGTGCAACGTATTTTACTCTTTTTGCAAAATATATTCTTAGTTTCAATAATAGCTACAACGTTAGAAGAAATATACGCCGCAATAAAGAAAAAGTCAAATATGCCGCTACTTTCAAGTTTCAACTATCTTTTAAATATATACGTTGGTAATAATATCCCTACTTTTTTATGCAAATATTCAGTTTTGAACCAATTTCCTACTATTATAACTAAAGGAATGTAAAATAGAAGCAAAATAAAAATAACCCAAATTAAATTCCATTGGCATAAGAATAAAAATCAGATTTCACTTGAAATTAGGAGCTTAATACAAATGCCACTTTGAAAACTTGAAAATTAGGAGCTCCATTGTTCTTTTTGAGAACCAAAAACCACCATTACTGTCTCTCTAAGCTCCATTCATTGCATTATCAACATGATGAACTGTTGCTCCATCTTCTTGTATCTTGCCATTCACTTGAGTTCTCTGTCTCTGTATAATCAAAACCGGAATTCAGCCCCCATTTCGGTAAACAATTTGATTCAAACCAATTAAACTGGATCGTAAAATGCCAAATCACGTCAAGAAAATAATTTGATACATGTATATCTTATATATTAAAAAAATTAGTTAAGAGCCGGTTATCATATAATTGATCCACTGTTTATCGTAATTATTGATAATTTTCGTTCCTTTTGTTAAAAATATTTTATCGGTTATTTAGTAGAGGTTAGTACTGGGGAACACGACATCTGAGATTTGACATACCCAATCGGCGGGATCTGCCGAGTTCCCATTCAGAAGTTTGTGATTCTCTTCTTTGGTCTTTCCATCTCTCTCTTTGGCAGTTATCGGTAACAAGATTGAGCCAATTCCGTTGCTCCGATCAGGCAATTCTGCAAGAACCCAATGAAAAGTCAATGCCTTTGCTCAGACATGGTGGTGAACCTTCGAAACGAGGCTCAAAGACAAATACATATGAATCACTCACCCGGTAATTTCTTGTCAATAAAGAATACCACCAAATTAACAGTGTACCTGCAAAAATCATATTGTTCAAGTTAATATAAGCGAGGGATTTAAAGATCATTTATCTCTCGTAACTCAATACTTACTGAACAAATGAATAAGAGGGGAATTTAAGAGTATAAAAATGTTTTTTTTCGCTTTTAACTCAAGAATCTTTCAAAAATGAATTAAAAGGGAACATAAGTTATCATTTTTTCTCCATTGATCGTCTCGTTGAACAAAAGAATCAGAGAGGAAATGTTCTTTTTTTTTTCATAACTAAAAACTTGTAAATAAATTAATAAGAGCGGAATAAAAGGGTGTATAAATGTTTATTTCTCAATTGAACAAGTCCTATTGAACAAATGAATAAGAGAGGAAATTTGCTTTAATTTCGTAACTCAAGACTCATAGAACAAATGAAAAAGAGAGGAATTAAAAGGGAACATAAATTATCATTTTTTCTCAATTGATCGTCTCGTTGAACAAAAGAATCAGAGAGGAAATGTTCTTTTTTTTTTCATAACTAAAAACTCGTAAATAAATTAATAAGAGCGGAATAATAGGGTGTATAAATGTTTATTTCTCAATTGAACAAGTCCTATTGAACAAATGAATAAGAGAGGAAATTTTCTTTAATTTCGTAACTCAAGACTTGAAGAACAAATGAAAAAGAGAGGAATTAAGTGCATAAATGTCTAACTCAAAGACTTATTCATACCAAGCGACGACAACGTCAACTGTATAATGCTTGCGAGATGCAACAATCAAGAAACTCTGGGCAATGGCGAGCAACCAGCCTATTTGTTTTATACACCTGAAGCCAAGTAGGAATCAAGATCAATTACCGAAGATCCGTATAAAAAAAAAAAAGGATTAACTTAAATGAGTGAAGTAGATATTCATATGATACTATATTTTTACCTGCGTGTGCCGTATTTATGATACGTGCGAACAAATACGAGAGTGAATATCATATGCGATGAAAAAATCAAGTCACCACAACCGTATATAACGCCACGCGGAACTGAACATGTGAATATATATAAATGATATGAGACAAAAAATCGAGCAAGAGAAAACTGCCAAGAGGTAATTTTAGAGAAGTAATAACTTTAAATAACACAATGGTTACCCACAGTTTATGAGAAGAACTTCAAGAACACTCTTGGGAGAAGGCAGCGTGGCAAGCTTTGAACCCTTCATTAAAAAATATTTCTTTAAGTTAAAATTAAAAACCATAATTTCCAATTTACACGTGAAAAAAGTAACAACAAATAAACAAGTTTTACCCTGCCTCGGAAAGAATATATGGGAATATTCTGAATAGATAATCCTACAAAACCGTATGTTGAATAAAATATATTTAGATAAATACCTCTCGGCAATGATAATTCGGTCCCGGAAGCTGAGTAGAATAAAATGTCATTATCCGGAGAAATTGAGAACCCTGCAAAAAAAAAAAAAAGATAAAAGACTTATGGACCGGATTCCTTTTTCCACATTTACATAATGCCTACTTTAGAAAAGGAAACATGCATCTTTAGGAACCGGCTAACAGAGGATTTACACAAAAATCATGGTGTAGTTGTTTACTTAATAATATTGAGGGAGATTCCTCTATTAATACAAGAGTTGACCGACCAAAAAGCACATCCATGAAAATGAGAAGAAAATAGAAAAGAATTACTTACAACTAAAAACGCTAGAACCCTGCACCATACTAGAACTGTGTAGATCTTTTTACTCTTGAAAATGAAAGGATGGAAAGTCCACTGCAAAAACAACATGCACCAAAATTAGAGAGAATATTAGCTGAAATATAATGAACATTTTAGTGATGATGAAAGAGATAAGCTAGAATTTGTAACTAATAGCGCGTATTCAAGTCATACTTTAACTTCAATAAAGGCAATTAGCACTTACATATCAGCTCCATTAAAGCGTAAGAAAGGCGTAATTCAAAAAAAAAAAAAAAAGATAAGCACCCACCACGTATGCAACTTTTTTCTCAAACTTGATCAATATAAAAAATATAGTTCAGTTTCAGAGCGCTGAAATTGGTTAAATTGTCTTTATGAATAACACCATGCAAATTAAAAGGAGAAAAAGGAAGGAAAGAACCTATTGTTCTCAGAATTGATACAGATCTCATACGTTGATTAAAGCCTAGAAGAGCTACAACTTGATATGGAGGTCAACGTCACACTTGCACCATTATATAATGATTATAGGCACATGATATACATGTCACTCCAATGAAGGGAGTTGCCATAAACAATTACTCATGATATCAACGGTAAATGTAAAAATGACAGGAGAATAGCCCTCACCAAGAAGAATGATGCAAAGATAACGGTGAACAATGTCTCACTGATATAAGCTTTCTCTAACCCAAGCTCCTGTTAATGCACCATAATTAAGTGTAATTAGGTACTTATTATTCTAGTATCATCTCAAATTTTTATAATCAGAAACAACTATAGCAAACTCATAATTCCAGAGCATAGAAGAAAATGACGCTTATACCCACCGGAAGAAGAAAGAAACCAACATCTTGAAGCACCGGCCCTGGGCGATGTATATAGTGAACTCCTCGAGCAGCTAAACCGTGTATATACTGAAAATCAACAAAGAGGTCAAAAATTATTCAACAAAATGATACAAAGTACTATTAAATGTAGTCACTTGATTATCGATTCAAGCATCGAGTGTCCGAAGCTAAACCAAACTAGGAATCAGAAGAATATATAGAACACAGCATACAAAACTTAAGTATGGAAGCGTATGCGATCTCATAGGAACTTTATCTTTTGCGAAAAAAAGCATAGATCTTTCCTAAAGCAATACCAAGCAGCAAACCATGATTGTAACCTTTTACAAACCCCAATTTTTATTTTATAGATTTCTAGCTACAAAAGGCCTTCAAACAAATGTGAAAGTTGAGCACTTGGACAAATCTGGACCCAGAATTTGAAAGTAGAATCCAATGAAATCAGAAATGAGTCAATTTGGAAACCTGAAAGACGAGACCCCCAAGAAGATACTTCCAGTTCTCGGCAAGGAGGTTGATCTCCGTCGTCGTCTCGGCGCAAAGTCTCTTCCATAGCTTCACAAAACGGAAACCTAAATCAGCCATAACCACCAAACAGAGAAGCTCAAATTCTAGAGCAAGAGTACCTTCGACGACTCACGACCAATGTAAAACGACATCTTGTTCTACTTTTTCTCTGCGCGTGAGCACCACTTCCATACTACTCTACGAACCAAGCCTTTCCGAGATCAACATCTCTCATCGCGCGAAGATCAGAATTGTCAGAGCCGGAGATTCACCGAGATCTGACCGGATCAACGACGAGATTCAAATCCTCGATTGCGAAAATGGCGGTTTGCTCTCTCGGGGAAATCGCTGAGTTTCTCGAGAAAAAATTACGCCACGGAAGAGTTCTTCTTTATTTTATTTTATTTATTTATATTTATTTTTTGCTGAAATGAAAATGGAAAGAGGGTTTTATTTTATACAAAGAGAGAACGCGAGGCTTACGCGAAGAAACTTTATTTTTATTTATTTTTAAAATTTGATTATGTAATGGTAGAGCTGCACGGATCCACCGCGAACCCACCTCGCGACGAGTCGCGACGCACTCCTGCAAGTCGCGACGCGTCGCGACGCGAGGGTGAAACTCGCGACGCGTCGCGACGCGAGGGTGAAGTCGCGACTCCAGCGTGGCGATCCGCGCACACGATCCAACGGCCACGATCGTGCCACCTCAGCGATCCGATGGTTGTGATTTTTTGTGTTTGTTTTGGGCGTAAATCCCAAAATTTTTACCCGAATTTCATTCAAATTTCACCCACCTCAATAATTATTCACCCACCCAACTATCTCCTCCAACCCTATAAATACCACCCCTTCCTCCCTCATTTCCTCACCAACAATCTTCCATCTCTCTCTCAATTTCTCAAAGTTCTCTCAATTCTCAAAGTTCTCTAAAGTTCTCAAAGTTCTCAAAGTTCTCTATTATGTCTCGAAGAAGCGGTAATTCCGGGGGTCGAAGGACGGCTAGGAGGTTGGAACCCCAATTTCAACCCATGGCTCCCGGCCAACCTACGCCCGACGGCTATATCCCCGTTATGCTACCGGCAGAAATTTTTCCTTCCCAACCAAATCCCGATTACCCCGACGATACGGTACGGTCTCTACGACCTAGTCTAGTCCGGGCGATGGGCGCGCACGACGCCAATCCGGAGCGTGTGCCCCAAGTTTTGGTCGACGCGGTAGCTCAATTAAGGGCGGGAAATAACGATCCGTTTTTCCAACTCATGCTTCAAGAACAAGCCGGTGAAGAATTCCAACAACCCGACGAAGACGAAACTCAAGGCGCCCACGACGCCAATTTTCAAGAAACTCAACACGACCTTCGGACGCCGCGCTCTGTCCATGGCTCTGTTGTCGGCTCGTTCCACGACGGTTCCCCCGAACCTTCCCATCAAGAAGCCGCTGAAGCCTCCGTCGGCAATCCTCGACGTTCTCGATCCGGGTAATAATTAATAAATTTAATAATTTTAATTAATTAATTATTATAAGTTTAATTATTTAATTAATTATTATTTCTTTAATCCTATTGTTTAATTATAAGTTTAATTATTTTAATTAATTAATTATTATTAGTTTAATTAATTAATTTGCCACGTCTCTCGAAAGTCTTAGTATGCTCTGTGGTTGCGGTTCCGACTGATCTTCCACATCAGAAACGACGTTCTTGAGATTTAATAAACATTAAATGGTTACTTAAATAAGCTATTAAAATTAAAAAGGTAATTTGTATGTGTGGTGATAATTATAAAGTTCTTAATGGATTTCGGTGTCTTAGAAAGATTGGTTTTTAAATAAGGTTTGCTTTGCAATCTCCTCCAAGCTAGCCTATTACAGTAATGGTAATATGGTGATGGTCTTGCCAGGAAAGTGAGTGTGACAGCGAGGCTATGAGAGAGAAAAAGAGGCGGAAAAAAAACATTTAATTAATTTAGAATACGAGGGAAACCAAAACAAATATAATATAAATAACTTATTAGTAAATAAATGTTTTAATAAAACAGTTATTCTCTTTCTCGAAAGTCGTTTCTCTTTTTTCTTTTCATTTTTTTCAGTTAAGAAAAATGCCAAGTAGTGATTTGTAATCAAGGATTTGAATGCCCTTCTCATAAATTAAATCATATCTCAAATTCACTATTTTCCGAAGAAAAAAAATGGTGCTTTTGTCGTAATTAAAAACAATTCGCATAAACCCTAAAATATAACTCAAATCTGCAAAAAAAAAAATTAACAAAATCACACAAACTATCTTAATTCATCTATATTTCATCATAAACCTTTTTAAAAAAAAATTAATATCAACGACAACATTTGATTCAAAACCTAAAATGCAGAATTAAACTAATATGAAACTCAAAATTTAATTTTCATTCAACCTAATAGTTTTCTAAGTAACTAGTACAAATATAGAATAAAATTGTAAAAATTTGACATTACATATACAACATTTAAACTTCAAAACACTCAAGATCCACTAAAAAAAATATAAAAATACCTTTAAATTATGAAATTAAAAGAAGTTGGAACTTCTGTAGCGAAAAAAAAAAAAAGTTTATACTAGGGTTGACTTATCGTTTTTTATCGAAAAGTCCCTAGCTTTTCGAGAAAATACACTTGATAAGTTTGGGAGATAAGTAGCTTGCTTTTCGAATCGAAAAATCACGATAAGATTAAGTATAAAACGACAATGATTAGAAGAGATAAGTTACCGGGAAGTGATTTTCAGCGATTAATCGCTCGATTATCGCAAAAATCGATTCCTTGTTTGTAATAATCTTTCACTAAAAAGTAACCAAGACTATTAATATCATGAATGGTGTTATATAAAAAGATATTTACAACAAGTCAAACAAATATACTTAATATTATAATTTTTTTTATCTTTTTAGTAATAATAATTTTGATGTAACTGTAAGTAATTACGTTTTTTTTTTTTTAATAACACTCTACCGTTAAGTATCACGTGGTGATATATATTTATATTTTTGTTCTTTTTTATCAAGTTTTTGTTCAGGATAACATCTATAGCATTTTATAACATGTTTTTGACTAATAGGCAAGAACTTGGTGTTGTTTATTATTAAATTTTCAAGTACGTAGTCAAAAGAGGCAAAAACGTGGATAAATTATATATCGCCACGTGAAACTTTACGAAAATGAATTAATTGAAAAACTTATTTCTTTACAGCTCAATTTTTTTATATCATTTGAGAGTTTTCGCTACTAAAAGAGATTGAATATATAAATTATATTTTTATAAATTGAAATACTATATAGGTATTAGTATTAGCACAAATTTTCTTTGTGAATATTTACGATATAAGTATTTTTAAATTGCGTTTTTGGTACTTGGTAGTGGCATAGGTTTGAAAGTTCTTAATATGAACAAAACAACAAATTACGTTAGATAGTCTTCCGTTTGTCTCTCATAACGAGATTTATTGGTAGTTATGCCGTAAATCCGTAAATATTTATAATATTATAGTTACTAATAGTGTTTGAACTTATTAGCGGAGGCGATTCACTATATAATTTGTATAACACTTTTATAGTTTTTTTTTTTTTTTTTTAAGTCCTTTGAATTTATCCTCCATGTTTTTTTGAAGGAAATTTATCCTCCATGTTGATGTTGCTGCAGTGAGATTTATATGTATAAAATTTTACAATTATCTTACTTGGCAGTAAACAGTAATATATTATACAGTTATGTATATGGAAAGAGCCGAATATGTATAAAATCTAGTAAACCGTATATGTTACTAATTCTTTCTATATATATCCGTGTAATTTTTTTAAAAGAAAATATATTTCTAAAAATAAGAATATGTAAAAGAAATTAATTTTCGTTTTGAGAGTACGTGTGTTTGGTCAGGCCTCCGCCTGCCACATTTGAGTTTTCTAATAAACTCGGAGTAGACTAATTTATTTGAAAGATAATATATACCCATAATTTATTTGACAAAATAAAACTAAAAAGTAAGCGAATGACGTAAATAGCCTTACTCATTGTGTTTCAGAAAGAGACAGGATTAGAGCTGTGCAAACGACGTCGCCAATCACGACGCGACGCGTCGCGACGCAAACAGTGCCAGTCGCGACGCGTCGCGATTCACGCGGCAAAAGTCGCGATCTCGGGCTCTGGTCGCGACGCGTCAGGGCTTGATCCGCGTGAAGCGATCGACGGCCCAGATCGTGCCACGTCAGCGATCCGCTTGATTTTGTCCTTTTGGGGCATAAATAACACACTTTTTACCCGAATTTTATTCCACAACCACAATTATTACCCACTTTACTCGAATTTCAACCCTAAAATTTCAAATTTCAAATACTTTTCACCCACCATCTCCTCACAATTATTCACCCTCTTCACCCACAACAATAATTATTCACCCACCCCACCCTCTCCTAAAACCCTATAAATACCACCTCTTCCTCCCTCATTTCCTCACCAACAATCTCTCAACTCTCTCTCAAATTCTCTCAACTCTCCAAGTTTTTTCCACTCTCAATCTCCAAAGTTCCAAAGTTCTAAAGTTCCAAAGTTCCAATTTTCTAAATTCCTAAAGTTCTATCATTATGTCTCGAAGAAGCGGCGGTAGTTCCGGGGGTCGAAGGGCGGCCAGGAATTTGCAACCCCAATTTCTACAAGGGGGAACATCAGAGCCTTGTCCCGACGGCTACATTCCCGTTAGGCTACCGTAAGAAATATTCCCTTCCTCTCCCAATCCAGATTATCCCGACGATACAGTACGGTCTCTAAGACCTAGTCTAATCCGGGCGCTGGCCCAGCACCACGCCAATCCCTCACGTGTGCCCCAAGAGTTGGTCGACGCGGTGGCTCAATCTAGGGGGAAATAACGATCCTTTTTTCAATCTCATGTTACGGGAAGGTGCCGAATACGGAGCTCAAGGTCCCGAAGGTGCCGATCCCGACGAACCTCAAGGTCCCGAAGATGCCGATCCCGACCAAACTCAACCTCCCCACGATGCCGATCCCGACGACTTTCAAACGCCGCCCTCGATCCGTGGTTCAAATGTCGGGGTGTACAACCGCGGTTCTCCTCAACCTTCCAATCAAGATAGCAGTGAAGCCTCCGTTGCCCGTCCTCGACGAGCTCGACGTCCTTCTACCGGGTAATAACCTTTAATCCTTTTTTATTTCATTAATTATTAATTTTTTATTAATTAATAAGTTAGTACTTAATAATAAATAATAATTAATAAGTAATAAATAATAATTAAAAAATAATAATTTTTAATAATTAATAATTATTAAATAATAATCACTTGAAAGTCTTAGTATGCTCTGTGGTTGCGGTTCCTACTGATCTTCCACATCAGAAACGATTTTCTTGAGATTTAATTATCATTTAATCATATTATCTTAATTAATTAATTTCGTTTAATTTTTTTACGATAAATATTATAGTTTAATTATTTTAGTTTATTTAATTAATTTGTCACGTATCTTGAAAGTCTTAGTATGCTCTGTGGTTGCGGTTCCGACTGATCTTCCACATCAGAAACGATTTTCTTGAGATTTAATAAGTTAACGGGATTAAAAATGGTAATTTGTATTGTTAAGGTCGGATTTGGTCAAATCCATCCTCAACACAACTCGTGTCGTTTTGTCCATAAACGACATGAGGGAAGCGAGGAAGTTTACCGGCGAAGAGGGAGTTTTCCCCGAGGAAGGACATCCCCGAGGAGGAATACCCCGAGGAAGGACATCAGCGAGGGGACGCAGCCACGCGAGCAAGCGGGTCGCGATGAAGCGTCCCATCACGACTCGACGAGGAACTTCGTCATGATGATTATGCAGAGCCCGGTGACAGCCGAAGAGACGTGCATTTAATGAAGCCGACCTACTCACTCGATGAGAGCGTCAGCAACGGAGGCCTGCAAAGCCGAATGACGGCTGACGAGACGCGCATTTAATGCGGCGCACCTACCCATTACGGGAGCATGCTCGGAGGTGACATAAAGTGAGGATAAACCCCGCTGCCTTCAAATCACGTCAGAGAGTGATGATTAAAGAGGAAAAGGGCGGGAAGGATAGAAGGGAAAAGTATTGTAAACTCTATAAAAGGCAAGATAAGCCTCATTTTGTAGAGGTTGGTTGATTGGTGATTCGAACAAAAGGGAGAGAAAAAAGACTCAGCAAAAAAGCAAGAAAAAGAGATCTTGTAATAGAATTATCTGAGGCTCATGATCCTTCATCTGTCCAGCTATTTAACGGAAGAAAACCGAGCTCATTTCGGAAATCATAATAAAACAGAGATACTCATCATTTGCTGTCATTTTATTTATTATTTGATGATTGTCTTTGTGACTGGAAAAGGGTGGTGAAAAACCCCCTCTACAGTTTGGCGCCCACCGAGGGGCTTTGTTTTCTTTCTAACTCACAGCTAGGAATTTGAAGGAACGAGATGTCGACTAGCGATAATGTCATCACCGTAGAAGGGGACGCAGTCTTAGCCATGGAGAGACTCCGGGAGCAGCTGGCCGAGGCCAACGCGAGGGTGATGGAGGCAACACGGGTGGCCGAAGAGGCGGCCAAGAAGGCAGAGGAGCAGGAAGAGCGGAACGGACATCTTACTGCCCTTCTTGAGCGGGCGAGCCAAAGAAGAGAAGGTCCGGAGAGCACGATCGTGGGATCATCAGCTCGGGGAGCGGTTGGAGTAACGGCTGAGGGAGAGCAAGGCAACCTGACACCTCAAGCGCTGCCGATCGTTAGGGATCTCTTCAATGCCGCCGGCGTGACACCGGCGAATGCGACAAACCCGCCGGGAGGCTTAACAACCACCGTAGCGAAAACAATCCAAGAGGAGGTCCAGAGAGCGATGAGGGAGATATCCTCAAGCATGGAGGCGAAGATGGGATACGTAGCCTCGCAGGTGCATAAAGCCACGAGCGCGGCGCCCGAGATCGATAGGTTGGTGAAGGAGGCCAGGGTGACGCCTTTCTCGGCAAAGATCCGCGGTGTGGAGCTAGGAGAATTGCCGAAGGTCAGGCTCTCGCAGTACAGAGGAACTTCGGACCCAAACACCCACGTGAAGTCATTTCGGATCGCCACGGAGCGCGTGGGCGGCGAGGAAACGAAGCTGGAGGCCATACTGTGCCACCTCTTTGTCGAAAGCTTGCAGGGCCCGGCGAGCGACTGGTTTGCTAAGCTACCATCGGAATCCATCGGCGACTCCGATGAACTCGTCACTTGTTTCCTGCGGCACTATTCGATGTACGTCCAGAACGAGGCAACCGTTACGACTCTGTGGAACCTTTCACAGGGGCGAGAAGAAACCCTCCGACAATACGTCGGAAGGTTCAAAGACGTCATGGTCAAAATCCAGGGGCTCGATAGCGTCGTCGCTATTCAGGCACTGAAGCATGGGCTATGGTATTTGGCTCCTTTCCGTGAGGAGTTAATAAAAATGCGCCCGTTGGCGATCGAGGATGCGCTCCACAGGGCGACGCTCTTCATGGAAATAGAAGAGGAGACTTTGGCCCAGAGGAAGATCCACGAAGGTGGAAGCAAGGGAAGGCAGCATGGAAAGAGGGAAGGTGGGGACGGAGGAGATGCCCCATCATCCCGAGCAAGGAAGGGAGAAGAAGACCGAAGAAATCCCGATGAACGACGAGGTCGGGAAGCTCCAAGGTAAGAAGTGTATCACGTTGACGAGCGCAAAGACCGCGACTATGATCGAAGAGACCGCTACCAAGGAGGATCCTCGGAAGACCGAGCACGATTTCCTGATTATCGAGGAGGATCCTCGGAAAGCCGAGGACGATTCTCCGATGATCGGGGAGGACCCTCGGAAAACCGAGGACGCTACCCCGACGATCGAGGAGGATTCTCGGGAGATCGAGAATGGTACCCCGATGATCGAGGAGGATACCCGGGGAACCAGGGAGGGTTCTCTAACGACCAAGGAAGATCTTCTGGAAACCAAGGGGGATCCTCGAGGTCTGGAGGCCGAGGGGGTTTCTCGGGAGGCCGAGGGGGTTTCTCGGGAGGCCGAGGAGGTTTCGGGCCGAAATTTTGGCCAAAGGATATGAGCAAATTCTGCGATTACCATAACTACAATGGCCACGCCACTGAAGATTGTGCCATGCTGAAGAAGGAGCTCCAGAGAAGATACGCGACAGGGGACTTCGGGGACTTCGCATACAAACCTCCCGTGCCTTGGAATAATGGGAACAGGGCATGGCAGGGCCGGCAAGAAGAACCTACGAACGATGGGAAGGACATCCGAGACGGGACAAAAAGGAACCTGGCAATCGAGCCGCCACCGACGAGGCATAGCGAGGAAGACCGACCGGCCGCGAGAACGAGAATCGAGGTAATCATGGGAGGATCACGATTCTGCGAGGATTCGGTCAACAGCATAAAAGCTTTCCAGCGGAGGGGGAAGGAGCACGGTCAAGGAGACGTGAAGATGGGCGCCGCAGGCGCAAGAATAGAATTTATGGAGAATGAGGATTGCGCAGACATGCACGACGATGCTCTGGTCCTCGAACTCAGCGTCGGAGGGTGTGAGGTTTGCCGCATCCTCGTCGACAACGGAAGCTCGGTCGACGTCATTTTTTATGAATGCTTGACGAAGATGGGCATCGAGGGACTCGCGATAGGAGGACGACCCCGCAAGGTGTCAGGTTTCAATGGGGATGTCGCCGTCTCGATGGGGACAGTACACCTCCCGGTCCGCGCAGGAAGCATCAACCGGATGACGGAGTTCATGGTGCTAAACGTCCTGTCGCATTTCAACATTATCCTGGGGAGACCTTGGATCCACTCCATGAGGGCTGTGCCGTCAACCTATCACCGAAGCATAAAATTCCCGGGAAGGAGAGAGGGGGAAGTCGAGGAGCTCAAAGGAAGCAGGGACGCATACCGGATCTGCTACATGATGCATCACAAATCGATGACTGCCGAAAAGGGAACCAAGCAGACGGAAAAGGGAGAGCCGGCCGGATTATAGCAATTAGTGACGCCCGCCCCAAGGTTTCCCGGGCGGAGTGAAGGCCGGGGGAAGAGCGTCGGTATCACAGCCAGGATTCTTAGCACGGAAGACATCGAGGCTCGGGGCGCCGAAGAAAGAAAGGGAGGAGCGCAGATCGAATGAGTGGAGCGAGTTTGCATCGACGAATCCGATCCTACTCGGACGGTCGGAATAGGCGTGGAGCTCGAACCGGATACCAAGGCACAACTAATCAATTTCCTCAAGAGGAACCGGGGGAGTTTCGCTTGGTCTCACGAGGACATGCCAGGGATCGACCCCTCGGTAACAGCTCATCGCCTCAACGCCGACCCAAGGCACAAGCCCGTCGTACAGAAAAGGAGAAAGACGGCCCCCGATAGAAACAAGATCATCAACGACGAGGTGGATAAGCTGCTCTCGATGGGAACCATCCGAGAGGTAAAATATCCCGAATGGCTGGCTAACACAGTCGTCGTAAAGAAGAAGAATGGCAAATGGCGAGTTTGTGTGGACTTCACCGACCTCAACCGAGCCTGCCCGAAGGATAGTTTCCCGATGCCGCATATAGATCGCCTCGTCGAGGCCACCCACGGCTACGAGCTTCTCAGCTTCATGGATGCGTATTCCGGATACCACCAGATTCGGATGCACCCGGAGGATGAAGAGAAGACCGCCTTCGTCAGCGAGAGAGGCACGTACTGCTACAAAGTCATGCCCTTCGGACTGAAGAACGCCGGAGCGACTTATCAAAGGCTGGTGACCAAGATGTTCCACAAGCAGATCGGGAAGAGCATGGAGGTGTACATTGACGACATGGTCGTCAAATCCCTGAAAGCGGCGGCGCACGTTGAGCACCTGGAAGAATGTTTCGAGATTCTAAACCTGCACGGAATGAAGCTGAATCCCACTAAGTGCACCTTCGGTATGTCCTCGGGAAGATTCTTGGGCCACATGGTCACTCGGCGAGGGGTCGAAGCCGACCCCGAGCAAATCGAGGCAATCAAGAGCATGCCCTCGCCCAGAAATCGAAGAGAGATTCAGAGACTGACCGGGAGGATTGCTGCTTTAAACCGATTTATCTTGCGATCGGCCGACAAAACCCTTCTTTTCTACGAACTATTAAGGAAGAACAAAAAGTTCGAGTGGACCGAGAAATGCGAGGAAGCCTTCCAGGCGCTGAAGTCCTACTTGTCATCGCCGCCCGTCATGACGAAACCAAGACCGGGGGAGCCATTATACTTGTACATCGCTGTGTCTGATCGCGCGATCAGCCAAGTGCTTGTGCGAGAGGAGGATGGGGAGCAGAGGCCAGTCTCCTACATCAGCAGGAAACTCCTCGATGCCGAGACGAGATACCCTCAACCCGAGAAACTTGCTCTGGCAGTATACGACGCATCGGAGAGACTGAAGCATCACTTCCAAGCCCACACCATCGTTGTCATGACCGACAGACCCATCCGCACTATCATCCACGGCCCGAGCCAGTCGGGAAGGGTCATGAAGTGGTCTATAAAGCTGGGAGCGTACGACATTGAGTACAAGCTTCGGACAAGCCTCAAGTCTCAAGTGCTCGCAGACTTCCTCATCGAATTGCCAAAGGATCCGGTAGACCCGGGCGACAAAGCCGGCATCTGGAAGCTACAAGTCGATGGATCCGCTACAGCGCAAGGATCTGGGGTAGGGATCAGGATCACCTCCCCTGGGGGAGACGTGATAGAAAAAGCCTGTCGTCTCGCATATCGCTCCACCAACAACGAGTCGGAGTATGAGGCGCTCATCATCGGGATGCAATCATCCTTGGCAATCGGGGCGAAAAACTTGCATGCTTTCTCGGATTCGCAGCTGGTAGTGAAGCAAGTGAACGGGGAATACGAGAAAAACGACGAGCGAATGGAGGCTTACGCAGGAGTGGTCGAGACTCTATCAAGGAAATTCGACTACTTTAGCCTGACACAGGTGACGCGGGGAGACAACACTCACGCCGACGCGCTGGCAGGCCTAGGTTCTACGACTGAAATCGAAGAGCTAAGGTCTGTCACGGTAGAAACGGTGGAGAAACCGAGCATCCGGAGAGAGGAGGGCCCAGCAAAGAAGAAAGCTAGAGGAAAGGGAGAAGCCGAGGAGGCAAATCCGGGCAAGGCCAACATAAACGAGATCGGAGAAAGCGAGGACGAGGAAGGGGAGCGGGGAGTTGTGGATGACGATGAAGCAGAAGATTGGAGGACACCCCTCCGAAGGTACATCCTTGAAGGAACGCTGCCCGAAGACCTGCAAGAATCCCGAAAGATCAAGTCAAAAAGTTCCAGGTTCACCGTCCTCGACAACATACTTTACAGAAGAAGCTTCGCAGGTCCCTACCTAAGATGCCTTAGCAAAAGGGAGGCCGAATACGTCATGCGGGAAATCCATAGTGGGGATTGTGGAAATCACTCTGGCGGGCGATCCTTGCTCAGAAAGACTAAGCGGCAGGGTTTCTTTTGGGAAACCATTGTCGCTGATTGCATCAACCACGCCAAGAGGTGCGAAAAATGTCAGCGGCACGCGCCAGCAATCAACTGCCCGGCCGAAGAGCTCTCAGTGGTCTCGGTTCCTTATCCTTTCATGAAGTGGTCGATGGACATCGTCGGCCCTATGCCCGTCGGCCCACGACAGAAGAGGTTCATGCTCGTCGTCACGGATTTCTTCACCAAATGGACGGAGGCGGAAGCATACGCCAACATCAAGGACTCCGATGTCGAGAGCTACGTTTGGAAGAACGTGATTACTCGCTTCGGCTTACCCCGGGAGATAATCGCCGATAACGGGTCCCAGTTCATCTCGAAGAGGTTCGGGGATTTCTGCAAGCGGTGGAGAATAAAGCTCAACACATCGACTCCACGGTACCCCCAAGGCAACGGGAACGCCGAGGCGGTCAACCGAACCATCGTCGACAACATCAAAAGGAGGCTCGGCGAAAAGAAAGGACTGTGGGCGGACGAGCTACCAGGAGTGCTATGGGCCTATCGGACCACCCCCCATTCCGCGACCGGCGAGACGCCTTTCGCCTTGGCCTTCGGAGTGGAAGCTGTGATCCCAGCAGAGGTTGACATTCCAAGCCTCCGTCGAACGCTGGCCCCTAGCCGCGAAGAGGATAATGAGCAGGGTCTCCTCCATCAGCTCGACCACATCGACGAAAGGCGTGAGCAAGCAAGCACGCACGTGGCCAACTATCAGAACACGATCGCGCGTTTTTACAACAAGAAAGTGCGCCCAAGAAGATTCAGAGTCGGGGAAATGGTCCTCCGACGAGTTTTCCAGAATACAGCCGAAGCAAATGCCGGGAAGCTGGGGCAAACCTGGGAAGGCCCCTACATGGTTACCAATGTCGTCAAACCGGGAGTCTACGAGCTCAAGAATACGGAAGGAGCAAAAGTAATGCGGAGTTGGAACGTGAAACACTTGAAAAAGTTCTACCAGTAGCCCCATCTCACTGATTCATCTTCGTCATTATGAATATAAATCTTATCTTTCTGCCAGTTGGGGAAGTCCCGGCCCTCTCCTATTCGGGGCCACTTTTTCTCTTTATCACATGACTTCTATTTTTGAACTGACTCAAATTGTTGCTACGTATGGCCCTTTATTCTTATCTCAGGCTCGTCAGAAGAAGTAATTGCTACATTTCCACACACGCATCGATGAGAGCTTCGATAACAATTATAAACATACAACGATATACGTATATTTACGGCTAAGGGTGCCGAGCAAACCCGGTCCGGCAATACAGGCCGAGATCCTATTTACGGCTAAGGGTGCCGAGCAAACCCGGTCCGGCAATACAGGCCGAGATCCTATTTACGGCTAAGGGTGCCGAGCAAGCCCGGTCCAGCTAAGAGAGCCGAGTAGAATACATAAAACAAAAAGGAATATATAATATATATGTAAACAGGCAAGCAAGCCCGAAAGGAAGCAAGCAGAAACAACCTAAGGGGGGCGCAAAGGAAACTTGGCAAGAAAAGGGAGTAGCGACTTCATAATATGACCACGCGAAAAGCCAAAGAAGGAGTCACCGACCATGAGCCAATCGGCGCCGGCTAGTGCCAACCCCCAAGGCAGTTATACTTTATTTTACCAAGTGTATACACTTGATAAAATGGGGGACTAACTGTTAAGGTCGGATTTGGTCAAATCCATCATCAACACAACTCGTGTCGTTTTGTCCATAAACGACATGAGGGAAGCGAGGAAGTTTACCGGCGAAGAGGGAGTTATCCCCGAGGAAGGACATCCCCGAGGAGGAATACCCCGAGGAAGGACATCAGCGAGGGGACGCAGCCACGCGAGCAAGCGGGTCGCGATGAAGCGTCCCATCACGACTCAACGAGGAACTTCGTCATGATGATTATGCAGAGCCCGGTGACAGCCGAAGAGACGTGCATTTAATGAAGCCGACCTACTCACTCGATGAGAGCGTCAGCGACGGAGGCCTGCAAAGCCGAATGACGGCTGACGAGACGCGCATTTAATGCGGCGCACCTACCCATTACGGGAGCATGCTCGGAGGTGACATAAAGTGAGGATAAACCCCGCTGCCTTCAAATCACGTCAGAGAGTGATGATTAAAGAGGAAAAGGGCGGGAAGGATAGAAGGGAAAAGTATTGTAAACTCTATAAAAGGCAAGATAAGCCTCATTTTGTAGAGGTTGGTTGATTGGTGATTCGAACAAAAGGGAGAGAAAAAAAGACTCAGCAAAAAAGCAAGAAAAAGAGATATTGTAATAGAATTATCTGAGGCTCATGATCCTTCATCTGTCCAGCTATTTAACGGAAGAAAACCGAGCTCATTTCGGAAATCATAATAAAACAGAGATACTCATCATTTGCTGTCATTTTATTTATTATTTGATGATTGTCTTTGTGACTGGAAAAGGGTGGTGAAAAACCCCCTCTACATGTATGTGTGGTGATTATTATAAAGTTCTTAATGGAATACGGTGTCTTAGAAAGATTGGTTTTTAAATAAGGTTTGCTTTGCAATCTCCTCCAAGCTAGCCTGGGAACCTCGGGGAGTTCTGTCTAGAAAAGCTTGGGCATAAAGCGAGATCATAGCATCCTTTCCAGTCGATCTGGCCGTGGAACCTCGGGGAGTTCCGTCAAAAAGAGCTTGATAATGATTTCCACACATAGAAAATACCATTTTTAATTTCGCTAACTCTTTTAATTAACTATATGAAATTTAATTAATTAATATGATTAATATTAATATTTAATCCATGTAAAATTAATACCCTTTTTTATTTTGTTAACCTTTTTTCTCCCGTATATTTTTAATAGGGAAAGTCCTCCTGCCTTGTTGTGGGGACGACCAAACAAAGCGAAGGTGTGGGATTATTTTCACGAGGAACGACGGGTGGAGAACGGTGTTCGAATCAAGATCGCCACGTGCAAGAAGTGCCATGAAACCCTCGATGCGTTGGGGGACAAAGGAACCGGCTACTTGACGCGACATAAGAAAGCGTGCTACGGAGACGGTAACGAGGTAAACACAGCACAGGTAAGTGCTCTTACCCCCGAAAATTTACGGAAATGGACCCTCGAGTGGTTACTGTCTACGGGCGCACCGATGAGTTTGGTGGAAAACCCTGCGCATACACAATATATGCAAATGGTTAATCCGTCTTACGAACAGTTTTCCCGTACGACATATACCGGGGACATGGAAAATGCTTACAAAATGCAAAAAAATTATTTGGTCGATTTTTTCAAAATGTCCAACATTAACGTTGCTTTTACCACCGACTTGTGGAGCGGTCCGAGTCTTAACGACTATTTGAGTCTGACCGCCCATTACGTCGACGAGAATTGGGATCCATGTCAAAAACTTTTAAACATGTCACCATTCGAGTGTCGCCATACCGGCAAAAACATTTCCGATAAATTAATAGAATTATTCAATGATTGGGGTTTGCAAAATCGTATCATTTCTATTACGTTAGACAATGCCGCAAACAATAACGCCGCTATTACTATCTTAGAAAATAGTTTGCCCGGTTCTCCTTTTCGTAATATTTTACATCAAAAATGTGCTTGTCACATCATTAATTTAATTGCTAGAACGGGGGAACGAAATATTTCAGGGCACGTTAACAAAATACGCGGCGTTGTCGATTGGATCCGGCATTCTCAAACCACCGTTAGGTGGAGACGATTTTGTAAAGAGCACAATCATAAAGCTAATAAGTTTGGTTTAGACAACAATACACGATGGAACTCTACATATCTAATGCTTTCAGTTGTTTGTAGACAGAGATTACCGTTAAGCGCTTTCCTCCTCACCGAACTAGAGGCCTCGGAGCGGATCACGGAGGCAGAATGGGAAATGGCCCAGAAATTCACCCAATTCCTTAAACCCTTTTACGCTGTTACTTTAAATTTTTCAAACCAAAGACAACCTTCCTTGAATCATGGTCTTTCGGGTCTTTACGAAATTACAAACACTTTTTCTGAATTCGCAAATGACCCTGTTATTTCGCCCATGATTGAGGGAATGGTTGCAAAATTCAAAAGTTATTGGGATCCACCCCCTTTTTCGTATTGTTTCGGTGCTATCTTGGATCCCCGTATTATGTTTACGTTCGGGCCTTTGATGTCAGCAATCGGGACAAACTTAGGGGTGGATTACACTGATTATATTAAGGTTGTTAATGAAGCTTTTTATGAACTTTACAGTGAATACGACCGGCGGTTCCCACAGTTCAACGTGGAGGCGGAGCAAAGGGCAGTTATGGAAAGCCCAACCAAGACCGGCCTAGCATTTGTCCGGAGACTGAAGCAAAGACTGGATCGCGGAGAAGCATCGGGATCCGGTACGCCACCGGCACGAGCGGAGGAAACGGACGGTGCCCCGCAAGAACTGAAGCGGTACTACGGCCTGCGGATCGACGAGGACTCCGTCGAGTTCGATGTGATTGGATGGTGGAAGAATCAACGGGAAAGATTCCCGATATTGGCGAGAATGGCGAGGGATATACTGTCCATCCCCATTTCCAGCGTTGCTTCGGAGAGCGCGTTCAGCTCGGCTCAGCATATAATCGACGACCGGAGGGCGTCAACAACTCCCACACACCTCGAGCAAGCGGTGGTGTTGAACGATTGGATGTTCCGCAACCCCACCATCGCCCAACGGTCCGAGCCAACGGAGCTAGAGCTTATGACGCAAAGGTTTAACGACTGGTTCCCCGAGTGACGCAATGTAAACGCCAATATGATGTGCTCTTTCCTCTCTTGGTTTTATGTCCCTAAGGAGGGTTTTACAAGAGAGGTTTTAGTGAGGCATCTTGTAATATTTACACTGAATATTTACAACTTCTTCCACCATATTGTAATATTCACAATGAATAATACAACTTTTTTTTTAATATCTTGTTTTATCATATTTACTTATTTGTTTTAGAATTTTAATAATTATTAATATGGTACACATTAATACTTATTAACATATATTACAACTTAAAAATTAACTTATAAATTAAAATTAATAATATGTTACACAATAATAACATACTAAAATATTAATTTTGAAATAAATAAAGTTTAAATAATAAGTTTACATAATTTAATACTTAAATTCGGATAAAAACTAATAAAATTAAACATTGGAAACAAAAAATAACTTTTGCCGCAGCCCTTTTTTTGGTCCTTCCTCGCTAAATCGCGACCACGTCGCGACGCATCGCGACCAGCCAAGCCACGACGCATCGCGACGTCCCTGCTCGCGATTTTGGCGACTTTCGTCGCGATCGGTCGCGACGAAGGCGCGTGCAGCTCTAGACAGGATGGTCATGGGGCTCTTGGACTGAAGAGGTTAACGGAATTTTAATTTGAATTCCTCTCCCTCCTCCGTCTTATGAAATTTAAAAACTTATACTAGTTGAAGCTTGAAAATGAGATACAACTTCACTGTTGGCTCATTTTTTCTGTCTCGGTGAGCCAACGCGACATGAGGACGAGGAAAATGCTTGAAATATTGGTATAGGTGGAACGCCGACACGCAAAGAGTTTTATGTATGTCGTCCCGTTAATTAGGTGCATTGCACTGGCGTAGTCAAACTTTCATTTCAGGCGAAGCACAAAGTATATTTCGATCGATTATTTTTCAACTACGCAAATAACAAAAAAGCATAAATAATTATATTAAAGCGAATACTAGACATATAAATAAATAGTTTTACTTTTGGAAGAGTAGTAGAATAGATTCATCGAGTCAAGAAGAGAGGAGGGAATAAGAAGAGTCGAATCAATCCTGAGTAATTTTTTTTAAAAAGTGAGCGTATGCACATGCACATGTAGCTCCGCCTAGGCAGGGAGCCTACTCCACGGAGATTTTCGCTATGAATTTAGTGTAAAATTTGTACGCGAGAAATTATACTGAAGATATAATTCATGGGAGTCCCTGTTGTACTTATTTTGTCGCGTCAATCACTTCATGCCGCCTAATGACTGTCAACAATCAATCACTAAAACACAATTGCGATAACAAATAGACTCTTGCGCCTCGAGCATTTTCGGGTTTTTTTCAAAAATGAATTACTATTCAATGCATCTAATCCTCAAGTTTGCGATACTTCAAGAGTAATTCAAATTAATCCTTCAATCAAATTATCTCGCATAACTCGTATCGAGTCATCCATACTCTTGTTTCCTTGTGTGCGTGTGTGTCCAACGGGAAACTCGATATCTCGTACGGCGAGGAACAACATAATATTTGGAGAATTCTAAAAGTTGATTGATTGTCAAGACTTGTCATAATGTACTCGTTATAATAAGAATTACAGTTAAATATTTGAGTAATTCTATACGTATTTTGCTTTTCCTTTTTTTTTCTTTTTCAATAGGACATTAAATTTGAAGAAAGAGAAAATAATGGGCCCATTTGGCATAGCTTAATTTTTACAAAAAATATAATAGTTTTAGTTTAAAAAATAAACTGTTTTTTAAAAAAACTAACAGGTATTTGGTAAATTGTTTATAAAACAGTTGTTTCTGGTAACAAAAACTGATTTAGCGTTTGGTAACAAATTTTATTTAGGCTAAAAAGACTAAAATAGACTAAAACCATATTTTTGTTTTTAGAAAAAACCAAAAGCTATGAATTCTAGCTTTTACGATTCATGTACAAAAATCTAAAATCGCTTTTGTGTTTTTTAGAAAAAACAATTTTACTAAATACCTAAAAGCGGTTTAGTTTATTTTAAAAACAAAAACATTTCTAAATAAGTTGTGCCAAACGCACCCAATATTGATTTTTATTTGGCTCATGGGTTTTTGACTTTTGACGAGGAGTCGCAGCCAAGACATAGACCAAGTCTAATTCAAGTTCAACGTCTTGAGACATTGAAAATTCTAAATTTGGTTACACTTCCTCATAATTTCTTTCTTTTGTGATTGATTCTGATAAGCATAAATGCATTTAATATATAAAAGAAAAAATCGAAAATAAAGTGGCGATCAAACATTACCTCATTTTCGTTGGAAAATGGAAGGCTAAGGAGACAACATAGCTGGGCAAGGATCAAAATGCCGTTTTGGCCGATAAATCGTTTGCCGTTATCGATGGATTAATCGTTTGCCGATGGATTTATCGACGGAAAACCTATAAAAATTATCGTTTGCCGTTATCGAAACTTATCGAACTTATCGATGGATTAATCGTTTATCGATGGATTTATCGATGGAAAACCTATAAAAAAATTTCACACATATTTTACACTAAAAACATAACATAAAATACTAATGTCACAAAATATAAACATAAAAGTCTCATACAAAATATAATATATATGCCACAAACCAAGTCTCATACTAATGTAACTAGCTCAAATCAACAATTTCCGAAACATATGTACTTTTGCCACAATGATATCACAATTCAGAAAAACTTCAAATTAAAAAAAAATAATTATGCAAACCGATTAGTTTTAAAATTATATACCATTTTATAAAACGAAATTACACCAAAATATTCGAGTAACTAGCTCAAATCAACAATTTCCGAAACATATGTACTTTTGCCACAATGATATCACAATTCAGAAAAACTTCAAATTAAAAAAAAAAATTATGCAAACCGATTAGTTTTAAAATTATATACAATTTTATAAAACGAAATTACACCAAAATATTCGAGTAACTAACTCAAATCAACAATTTCCGAAACATATGTACTTTTGCCACAATGATATCAAAATTTTCGAACTTACCCAAATTTGGACGAAAAGTCCTCCAATTATCGTTATTTTGCTCTTGAAAAGTTGCAGCGATAAGTACCAAAGTTTTCGGTTCGAAAAATTTCGAAAAGTATAAAACGGCAGCGATTACTAGAGATAAGTTACCGAGAACACCATTTCTTCGATTAATCGAACGATAATCGCTCGATTTTCGCGATTTTCGGAACCTTGTAGCTGGGTATCACACGAGAAAGCAATAACCAATGCTTATTCCAAATTATTATTTATATTTTTGCTACAATTTAATTGTTGTTTTTTTAAGTTATATTCCTAGTTATTGTTGTGATATTCCAAGTTGAACCCCATTACTAGACAAGTACATGCACATGGGAACCATCCCCACAACAAAAATGAAAGATTTTATCAAATATTGAATTGTTCCATTCCGTAAATAAAACAAAAGTATTCAATTATGATAAGTGGGATGTGTATTCTCATTGCATTTATAGTTTGATTCTTATATCTCGAGACCCTTCAAAGCTTTCATCAAATACTAGTAAGATTTTATGGAGGAAACTTATTATCTAATTAGTTTACATAAATAAATAAATAAAAAGTTAAATATTGGTCTCACAATTATTTACAACAAAAACCGGTTTTTTTTTTTCTTTTTCGGGGTGATATTGGCAATAATCCCTGATATGTGTAGACATTGGTAATAAAAAATCAGTGCATATCATCGATAAAATAATTAAGTCTATTAGATAGATTAGTGACTAAACATGGAAATAATGGTCACTAAATCCAAGGCAATACTAAGAAAGGTGGTTTCGATATGGAGAGAAATATCATATAAATAATTAATTCTTTTTTGTTTTTTAAGAAAGGCAGACGAATGAGAAATAGTCAACGGTCAATGGTCGGTAGAGGCGGCGATGAAGCGCAGAACGAGGATGGCAAAAATGAGAATAAAATCCCAAATCGGCGCAGACATGCAACGGTATGCACGCCTCGTCTCACGTGACACCCACCCGCCTTTAACAGTTTCATAATCAAGTCAATGAATTGACTGAGACCCACTACTATTTCTCCAACTATATGTATGTAGTAAGGTTTAAAATACGTGGTTGCTAGGATAGCCTAGTGGTAATTCCACACTACCTCCAAATTGGAGGTTGTGGGTTCGATCCCCACTAAAAAAAAAAAAAGTTTAAAATACCGCTTGCCGTTTTCGTTTCGTATTTTCCGTTTTACGGATATATCGCTTGCCGATGGGTATGTCGATTGGCAAATCGGAAAAAAATGGCATGCCGCATACCGCACTTTTCGCATGAATATTTTGTAAAAAATATTTGAGTATTTAAGCAAGATATTTATATAGGTTAAAAACTACATATTTAATAAATACAAGACATAATTGTATACAACAAAACACATTTGTAACTTAAATATGTAGGTGAAATGTATAATATTAAGTCACTTTATTAGTTTAAGTGTATAATATTAAGTCAAATTATTATGTGAAGTGAATATGTATGTTAATTAAGTGTGTAATATTAAGTGAATATGCATGTTAATTGTATATGTATGATAACAAATTTAATAATAGTTGAAGTGTATAATATTAAATGAATATGTATATTAAGTGTATATGTATGTTAGGTGAAGTTAATATGTATGTTAAGTGTATAATATTATTTGAAGTGTGTAATATTAAGTTAAATTATTAGGTGAAGTGTATGTGTATGTTAAGTGTGAATGTGTGATATTAGTTGAATAACAAAAAGTCCCACATTGATAGATGACAAGAGTTTGGTGATGTTTATATACCAAATATTAGGGACAAGGGCTTGGGCCCTTTGGGTCATAGGATTTTGTGGATGGGGGAGGACTCACACAAATGTTACACCACCACCACACGCGCGCGCCGCCGGCCGGACGTTGCGAGGTGGGGTGGGGTGCTCTTGTGTGAGTATAATTATTTTTGCCGAAAGTTTAATTGGTATTTTTGCCGAAATCTGCAAAATTCCAACCACTTTTCGTCGTTTTGTAGGCAAAAAACGATAAACGACATGATCAGCGAATGTCGTTGCTAAATTATCGACATTTGGTAAAACGACTGCGAAACGAGAGGGCTTTCGTTTCGGTGTTCCCCGAAAAACGAAAATCGGTGCGAAAATCGACCGAAATTCGCGAAATTTTGTACATACTTTATAATCTACTATGTTAAATTAGAGTTATAGCTAGGCACGGGGAATATAGGGCTTTATTATTATTACTATTATTATTTATAAGGACATGCAAATTAAAATTATATATTTTAAGAAAAAAATACCAGCATTATTATCTTTAAATATATTAATATCGCTGCTTCTGATGATGACTCGTCCTCCATGGATGGATCAGAGGAACAATATATTTTCAATATAGCTTTCACGGAAATTTTAAATACCGTTACTGATAAAAAGTTGTAGTTTTCATTTTGCAAGTATGTCGATGGCTAACAAATTTACTAACGGATTTTTCGAAGAAAAAAAAAGGTTTGCCGATAGGTAAAGTTAGCTAATGAGTTTGTCAATGAGTTTTCATAAAATATATGTTACAATTGTAATTTTATTATGTAAATATAAGTTGCAGTTGTATTTTAAATAAAAAATAAAGGTTATAATTGCAGTTTGATATAAATTAGAGTTAAATGTGGCTTATATACCCAAGTTGTAGTCTCAACTGAGGCGACATAAATGTAAGTTGTATTTTCAGTGGCATACTTCAACTCTTCCCCTAAAAAGAGATAGGTATATACCCAAATTCAACTTTATTGTGACCTCAATGTACCCAAGTTCAAATTTATTGTTTCAATATTCCGTGAGTTTGTTATATCAGACTCGCCGAGTTCCCCAACAACGCCACCGACAACGACAAAGGTTGTTGTGTTGTCACTGCCGCCGCTTCCGATGATGACTCGTCCTCCATGGATGGATCAGAGGATGAAGTTGATATTTTGAGGGTTTGAATTTCAGAGAAAGAAAGAAGATGTTTCGAAGAATCGGCCGAATAAATTGAAACTACAATAAAAATAAACTTGGGTATATGTGCCACTGAAAATAAAACTTGAGTATGTGCCACTTAAAATGTAGTTGAGTATAACTTGAGGTTATATGTCATTGTCACCATTAACTCTATAAATTATATTTAATGAATGAGAATGTGATTCACGTATATTAATTTTTAATTTTCCCCGCTCTTTTGATTTTTTTTCCTTTTTTGTTTTCCCTCTTCTCTCTCTCAAAAATGGGTAAACTATTATTGCATGAATATTAGTGACAAATTAAAATTTAGGCATATCGAATGCAATGACGAAGGAAAGTTGTAATATTTAAAAGTTTTTTTTTGGTTGAGAAAGTGGTATTTAAATTTTTTTTTTTTTGACAGAGTGGTATTTAAAAGTTAAAACCATGGTTTTACAAGAATTTTTTTCTAAAATGTATCGTTATTACTTTTTTTTATTTATTACCATTAGCCAGTGTTTGCCACAATTGTGGATGTCGTCCCCACAATTGATGGATTTGGGTACGGGCACCGAGTAAGAGATTAAATACGAGAGACAAAAATATACGAGAAATTTCTCCCGAATTTGAGTTAGGTTTTATTTATAAAAAAAAAAAAAAAAAAAGACATTGGCATTTTCAAGTTGATGGGGCAATAGACTTACAGTCAGAGGTAGAATCGTACGGGCAAGTGGGGTCCGCCGTCCCGAGTGATGTGTATTTTAAAAATATTATGATATGAATCAAACGGACAGAAAAATAGAAAATAGAAAACATTAGGCATTAGCATTAGCCGTTATGTGTTGACCATCATTTTCAACTGAGGTAATGAACCCGATTTTCTCGCCGTTTTTAATTTTTGCATCTAAATCTAATGTTGGTGGAATCTTCACTATGGCGTGATCAACATGCAGCACTGCATGCCATGCCATGCCATCGAGTTAGTTAATATATTTACTAAACATAGCACAAATTTCAAAAATATCAAAGCTTACCGTTAATGCGCAAAAATGGCTTTAACTTAGAATCGGATCCAAGACTCGGGTCGCGTGTTAGACCCGCTGAGCACCTGGATAATTGAATGCTGAGTCAACGCGGGTTGACTGATGATCGTCATAGCTGGAGGTAAATCCGTTGTCTTGGATGAGTCTCCGGGTTGTCCTTGGCGATCCTCAGCGAACTTCCCTCGTGGGGGCGAAGTCCGTATCTTGGCGAAGCTCCTCGTCGAGGCGAAGTCCTTGTCTTGGCAATGTCTTCGTCTAGGCGAACTCCGGTCTTGATGAAGCTACGAGCTGATCTTGATGATTCTTCGTGATTTCCCTTCCTTGGCGAGCTCCTTCGGCGAGGGAAGACCTGCAAAAAAGGATAGATTGGGCCCGTGCCCCGTCGCTTATGGTTGGGCGAGGTTGCCTACGTATCTTAGTTTAAGAGAATCAGGTCCCACGTAGTTCAGGGTTAGTGATAAATGGCGGGTGACTGACGATGTGGTTTGACTTGTCGGAAGTGCCGATGTTGGCGGCGCGAGGGTGACCCTTGGCCAGGTGGCCGGGTATTACTGGCGTGAGATCTTCTTTGTCGACCTTGTCGGTGTTGGCGGGCTAGTTGTGGCGAGGGCCTTAACCTGACGAGGGACCCTCCTTCTTTGTCGACCTCGTCTGGGGTAGGCGAGGGTGCCTTAGCCTGACGAGGGATGCTTCTTGTCGACCTCATCGGGGTAGGCAAGGGCGCCTTAGCCTGATGAGGGATGCTCCTTGTCGACCTCGTCGGGGTAGGCGAGGGCGCTTTAGCCTGACGAGGGATGCTCCCTCTCGACTCGTCGAACAACTTCTCTTGTCAAGGCTGACTCTTGTTCAAGTCCTTCCTCCTATAGAAGTCGACGAATTTCTAGAGAAAGAAAGCTAGAGAGAGAAGCTCTGTAGAAAGCTGTGAGTGAATGTGGAAATGAGGAGGGGAAGGCTCTTATCTATAGGAAAACCAATTCCCTGAAATTGCACATCAGGGGCCTGCGAATTTCTCCCTTGCATGGAAAGGGTTTGCCGCGGCTCCTAGCCCTATCGGAGGGCTCGTCGATGCTTCTTGATTCGTCCTCGATGTCTTCTGGTTGTCCGTGAGTTCGTATGTTGAATCCGGAGAAATCTGGAGGATTTCCTAGGGATCTTCGTGAGATCGGATCTCCTCGTCGTGGGAATAATTATAAGTTATTCCTCCGTCAAGATTATGACGAGGGTGCTTGTCAGACCAAGGTCTTTGTCAAGCAATGGTGCCTCGTCGGGCCATGGCACCTTGTCAGGCAAGGTACCTCGTCAGGCCAGGGTCGTCGGGCCATGGTACCTCGTCGGGCAAGGTACCTCGTCAGGCCGGGTACGTCGGGCCATGGTACCTCGTCGGGAAAGGTACATGGTCAGGCCGGGTTTGTCGGGCCGCGGTACCTCATCGGGCAAGGTACCTCGTCAGGCCGGGTTCGTCGGGCCGCGGTACCTCGTCGGGCAAGGTACCTCATCAGGCCGGGTTCGTCGGGCTGTGGTACCTCGTCGGGCAAGGTACCTCGTCGGGCCGTGATACCTCGTCAGGCAACGTGCCTTGTCGGCAGAGGCGAAGGGACATAGGAGTTTGGAGGGACACGGGCCCACCCTCACTTTTTCACTTTTATTTTTTTATTAGTATTTTAATATATAAAAAAAATCGTATATTTTATCAAAGATGTGAAAATTATATCTGCATTCACACCCTCTTTTAACCCTTAAGTATTTAATTTTTTCTTTTTAAGATTAGTTATGATTATTTAAGGTTTTTCTTTTAACATTACTTACGATAAAGTTTTTTTATTTTTTTATTTTTTTATTTTTTTTATTACTTCTTTTGATTAGTAAAAATTTCTATCATGTGACATTGAGATTTTGAGTCAGAACCGGAACCGAGAAATTTAGAATCGGAACCGTTACCGTTACTAGAACCGGAAAATTTAGAGCCCAGAAACCGTTACCAGAACCGAAACCGGTAGAGAAAAAAAATCCCAGTTTTTCGAAACATTGACGAGAAAAAGCTACTTCCCGGGTTCCTGATTCCGGTTTCACCTCTAAGTAATAGTGCCCCTCCCGGTTAAAAAAGCTAGCTTCGCCACTGCATGTCGGGCACAATTTTTATATGTTCTAAAAAATACATATAACATTAGCATATCCCAAATTCACAGAGGAACGTCCTTATCAAAATCATAGAACCCAATGGCGAATACATTGCAACATGACAAGCAAAAACAGGAAAGAGAAGCTTTGGATTCAAGATAGTCGTTGAATTTGGAAACGTCCAAATTCTTAGACAATGATGCACATTCCCTAATCGTTGAATTTATGCGACTTCAATAACCTAAGGAAGCTTCATCAACAACGTGCAAGCTACGGGTGGTGGTTTGTATTTTGTGTCGTCTTTGTGTCTGATCTTAAACGTTTTTGAGCTATTTTGTACAGACCCAAACTTGCTCAATTTGTTAATCGTGTTAGAAGGGGAGACCTTACTAATCGTGTTTATCGTGTCTACCCGTTTAACCCGATCACCAAAGTTAGGTATTTTAAAAGGGTTAATTGCGGCAATAATGCACAACATTTGATCAACAGGGGTTTTATGTCCTCAACCTTTCAAAGTGTGGACAAAAATACACAACGTTTGTTGAATGTAAAATCCGTTAGTCCTTCCGTTAGGAATGTTAAATTCTGCTGATGTGGCATTGTTAAACTGCCAAATGGAGTGCCAACTTGTAATATTAATTACATAACCTAATTAATAAGAATAAATTAAATCATATTTTAATTATGATTCAAAAAATAAATTAAAACTTTAAATTAACGAGCAATACTTATTTAACGTGTAGTTCCTATTTTTAAACTCGTGCTTCAATATTATTCACATCTTTACTATGTCGTTTTTTGAAAATTTTAGTCGTTTCTAATAAACTGTTGTTATGTAATCTTTGCAAAATTTAGTTGTGTTTAATCATCCGTCGTTTTTCAAAATTTTAGTCATGTTCGACGAAGAGTATGTTAGATTTTTAGGGGGAGTAAAAACTTTTTATTTAATTTAAAGTATTAATTTGTTTTTTGAATCATAAATAAAATCTGATTTAATTTATTCTTATTAATTAAGTTATGTAATTAATATTACAAGTTGGCATTCCATTTGGCAGTTTAACGATGCCACATCAGCAGAATTTAACATCCCTAATGGAAGGACCAACGGATTTTACATTCAACAAACGTTGTGTATTTTTGCCCACACTTTGAAAGGTTGGGAACCTGAAACCCCTGCTGACCAAAGGTTGTGCATTATTGCCGCAATTTACCCATTTTAAAATGATAAAGTTGTTCAATTTACACTCATTTAACTTAATTTATTTAGTTATATTATTTAGGATTTACAATATACTAACAATTTTTTTATATTCATCAATTGAACAACATAATTAATAAAATATAGAATAGGTTCTCCATTGATTCAAATGTTGTACCTATGGGATAGGGATAGAGATAGAGAAAGAGATTTTTTTTTCATATATAATTAGTAGGGTTAATGACGGCAAAAATACTCAAAGTTTGGTCAAAGAACCCCTTGTGTACCCAAAGTTTAAAAGTGGTGGCAAAAATACCTAAAGTCGCATTTGGAGAGTTGACCAGTCCATTCTCGTAACGATGTTAACTTACCCGTTAACTCTGGCCACGTGGACAAACGTGAGTTGCTGACATAACAATTTTTGCCACGTGGACGAGCCCACATCAGTCTCGTTTACGACAAAACAACAAATTAAACCCCTAGCTAATATTATTTAATACAACTAATTGAACCCCTAATGATTACACTTAACAAAACAGATTTGTCCACGTGGCCAGATTCAACGGGTAAGTTAACGACGTTACGAGAATGGAGTGGTCAACTCATGCGACTTTAGGTATTTTTGCCACCACTTTTAAACTTCGGGTACACAAGGGGTTCTTTGACCAAACTTTGAGTATTTTCACCATCATTAACCCTAATTAGTATTAAACACTTAATAACATATATAAGTCGTACAAAATGCAACTTTTTCCTCGTTAATCGTATCTAATTGGATCCCATCGTGTTATTGCGTTCGTTCCATGTCTGTTGATGTACAAATTCGTCATTATTTAATGTGACATATAGTGCTAAGGTTGTGAATTAATTAAATTTACAAACCATGACAAAAGGCTTTAAAGAAATAAACTGGTATTCGTAAAAGCCCATTTGAAGAAGCCCAAAGAGATTCTCAGTCAGACCAAGAACCAATAGACATAGGCTACTCGGCCCAATGAGTACTAAAGCCCAAATCCACTCGGTAGCAGCCCAGAAAGACGAGGGTAGAGTCGTCATATTCTCTACCCGGCATCCCATTTCAAATTCACACGGAAGACCAGGAGCACGAGGTCAAGTCTCCAACGGGCATAATTCAAACACGACGACCAGAACGAAGTCGTGGGACACGTGTAGCCAGATCGTCCATTCAACCCGGTCAGTACGGAGCGAAGACCCCTCGATTCCTGGAAGTTCAACGGGAAGAAATGAAGTCTATAAATGCCAAGCTCAAGCTCGGATCAAAACACATGCGCACTTACAACCTCGAGTGAATACACTGAAGAGTTTCTACCCGGCATTCTTGTCATTTTGAGATCTTATTGTGTTCTTTCTTTTCCTCCCCATTTCTTTTCGCTCTCAGACGTGATTTAGCTGCCTGTAGCTATCTGTCTATGTCCATTGTCGCAATAAACTAACAGAGGAAGTAGTCAACTACCGCTTTGGGACGAACCTCTATAAAAAACCCCTCGTCTCATTTATATCGCTTATATACTTATATATATATCGTGAGTGAATCGTGAGCTTGCAACGTGAGAGATCGAATTCCACTAAATTGTTTCATTCAAAAATATCATACACTCACAAGTCACACTTGACTGATTGAGGTGGGAAACCACGTCAACAGTTTGGCGCCGTCTGTGGGAAATTGATCTCGCTAACTCCTAAAAGCTCAAAGCACTCCGCGAACATGAGCAACAACGAAGTCGCAATCATGAACGGGTCTGAGGTGAACAACCCAGATCCAAACACGGAATCAAGCAACCTACAGTCTCAGCTAGAGGCCAGCGCTGCGGAGAATCGAGAATTGCGCCAGCGACTCGAATCTCTGGAAGCCAACCAAGCCCGAAATGAGCGTCGCCAAAACGCTAACCGGACTAATCCGGGACAAAGCTCTGGGAGTCAAGGCCGGACCGGGCTCGACGCTGTCCACTTCGACTTTGCCGATGTGGACAATCCGCAAGCGCCAAGGCAAAACCAGCCCCGACTACCTAGCGGCCCTAGGCCCGCGACGCCTCCCCCGCCTCCTGAAACAGGAACACCTCTTTTTACCCCCCTGACGGGCTTCTACCCGTCTAATGCGGGGAATGTTGCTTCGAGCAGTCACCAACGCCCGGGACCCCAAAACCGACAATCGGGGTACGAGCAAAGCCGTAACATCAGCCAGGCCCTCAACGGCCACCCGGTCACGTACCCGAGGTATCCCAGCCCGGTGTACGGACAGGAACCCCTCCATGCTGTGCGTCCCGAACAAGCTCCCCAACGCACAGAATTGGAGGAACTCAAACGCTCAATGGCCGAAATGAATGAGAAGCTCATTCACGTGCGCTCCCGCGTACACAGCGCCACTACCGCTGCCCCGGAGATAGAACGTCTAGTGGAGGAGGCAGAAAGGACACCCTTCAAGCCCGTCATAACTAACGTCATACTCAGGGAAGGCGGACGAGTATATGTGCCTAAGTACGATGGGACAACCGATCCCAAAGTACATTTGAGGTCCTTCAGGATTGCGATGGGGCGAGCCCATCTGGAAGCGCACGAATTGGACGCCGGGCGCTGCCAATACTTCTCTGAGAATTTGGTCGGCCCGGCGATGGAATGGTTCTCGAAACTTGAACCGCGTTCCATAGACAACTTCGGACAGCTAACGACCCTTTTTCTCAAACACTTTTCCATGTTTATGGAAACTGAGATCACGGCGGCGAACCTCTATGCTTTACAGCAAGAGAGAGGAGAGCCCCTCAGAGCTTTCATGACCAGGTTCAAAAAGACCATGGTCAAAATAAACGGGATCAGTGACGAGACCGCCATAGCCGCTCTCACGGCCGGATTATGGTACGACTCGAAGTTCAAAACGGACATCGTCGTGAATCGTTACGACTCCATCGAAGACGTAATCCACAGATCATCCAACTGGATCAGGCATGACGAAGAGCTCGAAGCCATGCGAAGGAGACACGGGTCTCTACCCGTCCACCAGCGGAATACCGGGCCACCCGGGCAACAGCCGCCACCCAGGGCCGGGAATCACAGCGTCCCGTTCAGGGGGCAAAGGAACCCCCCTCCAGTCCAGAAGCACCCTTTCCAAACCCAGAATCCGAGGGCCAACAACGGACCGAACCCGCGGAGCCCGTACGTTTTCAACGTAAATTCGGAAACCACGGAGTTCGAAGAACAGATCGAGGCAGAAGAAACTCCTGGAGAAGTCCTGGTCAGCTCGAGAGACTTCCCACCATACAGCCACGAAGGTTTCCCAAAGCACGACCCGAAAGCGTGGTGTAACTTCCACAAGGTATTCGGACATCATACGAAGAATTGTATGGTACTCCGTGCTCGCCTAGCGGAAAAGTACATCAATGGAGAGTTGGGGGAAATAAACTTCGGCAATGAGCTAAAAGGTGGGCAGCCGGTCGAGCAAAGCCCTCCCCAAAACCAACACCAAACCGGCCAGAAGAGAGAAGAGCAACACAGGACGCCGCGCGAGAGCATACAGCCTAGCAAAAGAGGACGAGTACACATGCTCGAGGAATCAGACGAGCAAACATACGAAGAAACGGAAAATTCCGGAGAGCAGCTCAGCGACATCCCCGAGCCCATCGGTAGAATCTACACTATCGTGGGAGGTTCCCAACTGCATGGTAACTCGGTAAACTCCATCAAGGCCCATCAGAGGAGGCTCAAAGCCGGACCGGTAGTCGTACCGAGGCAAGAGCCAGACTTCGAGATCTCATTCAAAGACAGTGAAGCGGCCACACTGATTGGTCCGCACGACGATGCGTTGGTCGTCACACTCCTAGTCGCCTCGTACACGATGGACAGGATCCTAATCGATAACGGGAGCTCAGTCGACGTGATCTTCCTGGAGCCATTGCTGAAGCTGGGAGTAGAAGAAACAGAGATCAACAGAGAAGCCATCCCGCTAACCGGCTTCGATGGAGGAACCATCAATGCCATTGGCACGGTGCGACTGTCCATCGCAGCAGCAGGGGTCGGGAAGACCAAAAACTTCCTAGTGTTGGACTGCCCGTCAGTTTACAACATGATATTAGGAAGACCTTGGTTGCACATGATGAAGGCCGTACCGTCAACCTACCATCAACTAATACGCTTCCCGAATAGGGCGGGAAAAATCGTTGAAATCAAGGGAAATCAAAAACAATCCAGAATTTGCTACATGAGCGCGTTCCGGAACATCCAGGCCACCAAGGCCGGACAAGAGCGAACTACCACATAGCAATTAATGACGGTAGGAGAAAAAGAGGATGACGGACAGGAAAGGACCACCGATACGGACGGACCTAACCTGGAAATGACGGTCCAAGTCCAGATCGACCCCGACAACCCGGACCACCGGGTAGGAATCGGGAAAGGACTAGACAATAACGTCAGAAAAGATCTCCTCAAATTTCTGACCAAAAATCGGGATTGTTTTGCTTGGTCTCACAAGGATATGCCCGGCATAGACCCAAGCATCACAACCCATCGCCTAAATGTAGACCCGAGCTACAAGCCGGTGAAACAAAAAAGGCGAAAGCTAGGCCCGGACAGGGCCCAAGCCGTAAACGAAGAAGTCACAAAACTGCTGCAAACCGGATCCATCAGGGAAGTAAAATACCCGGACTGGTTAGCAAACACAGTGGTCGTGAAGAAGAAGAACGGGAAGGCTAGAGTTTGCATCGACTTTACCGACCTGAACAAAGCTTGTCCAAAAGACAGTTTCCCGATGCCCCATATCGACCGTCTGGTCGAAGCAACATGTGGGCACGAACTACTGTCATTCATGGACGCATTCTCGGGATACAATCAGATCCTAATGCACCCCGAGGACCAGGAAAAAACGGCATTCATAACCGATAGAGGAATATACTGTTACAAAGTCATGCCCTTCGGACTAAAAAACGCCGGAGCCACATATCAAAGATTGGTCAACGAAATGTTCGCCGAACAACTCGGTAAAACTATGGAAGTCTACATCGATGATATGCTGGTAAAATCCTCCCAAGCAACGGATCACGTGACCCACCTAGAAGACTGCTTCAACATATTACGAAAGTATCAAATGAAGCTCAACCCGACGAAATGCACCTTCGGGGTAACTTCAGGAAAATTCCTAGGTTATCTGGTCACACAGCGAGGTATAGAAGCCAATCCCAACCAGATAAATGCCCTCCAGAACATGCCCTCCCCAAGGACTGTTCGAGAAACACAAAGGCTGACTGGGAGAATCGCCGCTCTTAACCGGTTCATATCAAGAGCCACGGACAAATGTTTACCCTTCTACAAACTTTTGAAAGGTAATAAAAAGTTCGAATGGACCGAAGAGTGCGAAGAGGCCTTCCAAAAGCTGAAAAAGTACCTCTCCACCCCACCAATACTCACTAGACCAATCTTGGGAGAGCCATTGTTTTTATACCTGGCTGTCTCACCATCGGCGGTGAGTGGAGTAATCGTGAGAGAGGACCGCGGAGAACAAAAGCCGATCTTCTACATCAGTAAATCTTTAGAAGACGCTGAAACCAGATACCCGGCAATAGAAAAACTCGCGCTGGCAATGATAACCGCAGCGAGGAAGCTTCGGCCCTACTTTCAGTCCCATACCATCATGGTAATGACGACCCAACCTTTGAGAATTATCCTCCACAGCCCGAATCAATCGGGAAGGCTCACGAAATGGGCCGTCGAACTAAGCGAATTCGACATAGAATACAAGATCCGAACCTGTGCGAAATCACAAGTATTGGCTGACTTTCTCATCGAATTACCAGCCGACGGTTCAAAAGAGGGCCACGAGGACGGAGAATGGAAACTCGAAGTCGACGGCGCGTCAAACCAAGGCGGATCCGGGATCGGAATTCGTTTGATATCCCCCACGGGAGAAGTGTTGGAACAGTCATTTCGATTGAAATTCCACGCGACAAACAACGAGACCGAATACGAGGCCCTCATCGCCGGCCTCAAACTAGCAAAAGCCGTGGGAGCCCGGAAGGTAAGGGCCCACTCCGACTCAAAACTAGTTACCAGTCAGATCAGTGGCGAGTATGCTACTCGAGATGACAGGATGGGAAAATACCTCTCGGTAGTAAAAGGCTTAATACAACAATTCAAACACGTCGAAATAGTCCAAATACCGAGGAGTGAGAACGCGTCGGCAGACGCATTGGCCGGGTTGGCTTCGACTTCGGACCCCGAGGTCAAAAGGATAATCCCGGTCGAAACGATAGACGAACCCAGCGTAACCCGCGAAGTTTGCAACATCCAAATGGAAGAGAATGATTGGAGGACCCCAATCATTAACTATATCCTAACCGGAGCCAAACCTCGAGACAAGCAAAAAGCTAGGAAACTAAGGATCCAAAGCGCTAGATTTTGCATGATCGGGGAAAAATTGTACAAACGTAGCTATACCGGACCCTACCTAAGGTGCCTAGGAAAGACCGAAGCACAAATAGTACTTCACGAAATCCATTCAGGAGAATGCGGCAACCATTCGGGAGGAAGATCTTTAGCAAACAAAGCAAAAAGGCAAGGCTTTTTCTGGGCCACCATGTTGGCGGACAGTGAAAACTACGCCAAAAGGTGCGACAAATGCCAAAGACACTCCCCGTCCATACATAGACCAGCAGAAGAACTCTCATCAGTCTCAGTCCCGTACCCATTCATGAAATGGTCCATGGACATAGTAGGACCGTTCCCCCTGGCCCCGGCCGGGAAAAGGTTTCTACTCGTCGTGACCGACTACTTCTCAAAATGGGTGGAAGCAGAATCGTACGCAAACATTAAAGATGTTGATGTAGAAAATTTCCTATGGAAAAACATCATCAGTAGATTCGGCCTCCCAAAAGAGATAATAGCTGATAATGGACCACAATTCATTTCAACGAGATTCCAAAACTTCTGCATAAACTGGAAAATATCCTTGAACACGTCCACTCCGAGATATCCTCAAGGCAATGGTCAAGCCGAAGTAGCTAACCGGGTAATAGTGGACGGAATCAAAAGACGCCTAGACACCAAAAAGGGACGATGGGCAGACGAGCTCATAGGAGTCCTTTGGTCCTACAGAACTACCCCGCGTAGGGCCACAGGGGAAACCCCTTTCTCAATGGTACACGGCACTGAAGCCGTAATACCAGCAGAGATAGAGACACCCAGCCTTCAAAGGGAACTCGCCCCTTTGGACGCAGAACTCAACGACGAAATGAGGGAAGACCAGCTCGACTACATCGACGAAAGACGAGAACAAGCTTTGATAAGAATTGCCAACTATCAAAACTCGATAGCTAGGTACTATAATTCAAAGGTCAAACGTCGAAAATTCATAATGGGAGAGTTGGTCCTCAGAAAAGTTTTCCAGAACACCGCCGAGCTGAATGCGGGCAAGCTCGGGGCTAACTGGGAAGGACCTTACATCGTCACCGAAGTAGTAAAACCTGGAGTATACCGGCTAGCCACTCCGGACGGAACGAGAGTCCTCCGCGGCTGGAATGCCATGCACTTAAGGAAATACTATGCCTAACCCGACCTACCCGGTCTCCCCTGAACTACGTAATGGCTTGATCCCCAAATTTGGGGTACGTAGGCAGCCCATCCTAAACGATGGGCGCAGTCTCAATCCAAACCCAAAACCAAATAGGCCCGAGAACCATGAATCGCAAGACTCAATAGAACCAGCCTAAAAGGAAAAATGTCCCAAAACCCCCATCAAGGCGACAGGCCTACCCGGGTAACAGACCCATCACCTAAGGTAACAAACCTACCCGGGTAACAGACCTATCACAGAAGGTAACAAACCTATCCGGGTAACAGACCCATCACATAAGGTAACAAACCTACCCGGGTAACAAACCCATTGCATGAGGCAACAAGCCTACCCGGGTAACTAACCCGTCATATAGGGCAACAAGCCTATCCGGGTAACAAACCTAAACGGGCATCCAACCCGTCCCTTAAGGCAACAAGCCTAACCCTCTTGAAAAAATATGTAACAACATACGTCTGGCTTTTACAAGTGTGTTTTTCAGAAAGCACGACCTACGAAATATTGTGATGGACGGACAGAACAGACTAGACGAGAAGTGTCAAAGGAGCACAACAACAAAAGGTACCCGTGCATTTTTTATACTTAGCAGATTTCAAACCTTCAATCTTTTGTTATTTATCCTAGCATACGATAGGACATTCGGAACCTCAGATAGAAAAGCATATATAGAAAAGTACGATTAGAAAATTAACTTAGAAACACAGGAAAATAAAGTATAGCAAGGAAATGACGAGCATGATATAGAATGGAAAATAGCAAAAGCCCTAACCGCGGGCATATCCAAAACCTTACAAAAAAAGGGTTCAAGTCGCCGTAGACTTGCCCATAGAAATTGTTTTGGCCTGTGGCCTTATTAATCGAAAAACAAAAAAAAATGGGGGACACTCTATGTGTCGACCTCGGGTACCCCCACGACCTCTCGGTCCTCCTCCTCCTCCTTCTCTTCTCCTTCTCTTTCGCCGGCTTGGGCTCCATGCTCGGCAGTCTCCTCGGCAACGGCGGGCCCGTCCAGGATCGGCTCTTCAAGGGCGACGGTCTCCTCGGCAGCAACGGGCTCGTTCAGGGTCGGCTCCTCGAGGATCACCTCCTCGGTGTCAGCAATGGCGGGCAAGGTGGGCTCATCGACGACAGTCACTCCGGCCACGGGATCTTCAACAATGGGCTCGATGGCGGGATCTTCGGAAGCGGACTCCTTGGCGGATGATTGCTCGGACCGAAGGCTCAGATCTACAAAAGGAACGTCGGTCAGCCCGGCATCTGGAGACAGAGCCGAAGACCCTATCGGCGGTGCCGGAACAGCATCCAAGAGAGCTTGGTAGCGAGCAGCGTTGCTTTCTAGGACCTCCTTCTCAGCCTCGAAATCTTGGACGTTGCCGTCAATGATGTCTTGGATCAGCTCGAGGCAACCTTCGGCTTGATCCAAGCAGCTATTGTCAGCGGCCGTACCTTTATACCACGCGATTAGCGCGTCCCTCTCCTCCACCTTTCGGCGATATCGGGCACGGACTGCCTTCTTCTCGGCTTCGCGATCAGCGGATCGTTGCCGAGCTTCAGCCAGCTCGGCAGCAAGGCGCTGCACGTCCTCCTTCAAGGCCAAGGCCTCCTCCTCCTTCCTCTTGGCCAGCTCTTCTGCCCGTCCCTTGGCCGCGTCAGATGCCAGCATCTGCCTGGCGGCCGCCTCGCTCGCGCCTTGAACCTCCTCAATCGTCCGGGTAGCGTTTGACAGCTTCTCCCGGAGATCGACAACCGTATTCCCGAGCCCCTTGATCCGAGCATCACAGGCGGCGACCTTCTTGCCCATCACAATGATCTGGTCCGCCTTTTCCCGGATGCCCTGCACGGCATCTGCCAACTCCCTCTCCTTCAGCGCAAGCTGCTCGGAGGCTTGCGCGCCCTCTTTAGCCTCATACAATTGGTCCTCATAATCGAGGACCATGTCGTTGATGGAGGCGACGAGCTGCACGTCCAAAAACCAAAGTTAGAAAAAATTTAGGAATAAAGTAAACACCCAAACCTAAAACCGACAAAACTTACCAGAGTTGTAGCCGCAGCCATATCCTTGTACGGCCTCTTCTCCGCGATGCTCCTGGGGACCCTGCCGACCCCACCATTAGTAATCTGCCGGAGAAGACCGGCCGCCACCTTGGGTGCCTTGTGGAGACCCTTGTCCCCCATCCAAGTGCACCCCGCCTTCCGGGAGACCAGCTTCTCCCTAGGCTGCCCTTCGACCACTGGGGGAGCCAACCCCGTCTCCCTCACCTCACCTCGGGAGGCCTCCTTCGGGCGTTCGCTCTCCCGAGCAACCCCCTTACCCTTCTCCAAGGCCCTCGCGCCTCCTTTCGGGACCGAGTCCCTCCTCACTACCTCCTTCGGGGCCGGATCCCCCTTCGCCTTCTTCCGGACCCCAGAGTCCCCTCCTTCGTGCGGCCTCTTCGCGGCCACCTCTGAGCCCGTCCTCGGGGCAGCTCCGTCCTGAGAAGGACGAGCCACGCCCTTGAAAGGACGAGCAGGAGCAGAAGAAGGGGCAACCTCCCTTTCCGAAGGCCTCGCCAAAGGCGTGACCTCCGGGGTGCTCTCCCCGTCGTCGGAAAGTTCGACGACATCCTTCTTCTTGATCGCCCCAGAGGCGACCTCAGCAAGAGGCTCCCGAGCAGGAGTCTCCTCATTCCTCCTACTCGTCTCCTGACGAGCAGCTTTGGCCGGCGCAGATGCGCCAGGCCCCCTCTCCTCAACCCGTCTGCTCGTCTCCTGACGAGCAGCTCTAGCAGAGGCCGAACCTCCGGTCTGACCCTCCTGTCTCCGCCTCTGACGAAGACTCTGACCCTTCGGGCGAAGAGCGTCCATATCCTCTACACGTCAAAAATCCGCACTTAGAAAAAAATAAAGTAGACAAATACAAAACAAAGCCAAAGAGACAGATTTAGGATTTATACCCGGAAGTTCTTCCTCGTCAGGCTCAACCCAAAGCCCGGCAGCTTCGAACCTCTCCTTCGTAAAGTTCGACCACAGCTCCGGACCGTTAGGAAACAATTTCCTCTTCAAAGCCTTCCACTCCTCTGTAATCGGACGAGACTTAGGCTTCTCAGGGTCCTCGACTGCATAAGATGAAGACAAAAAATTAGGAAACATACAAAAACAGCCGAATAGAAAAAATTAGGAAACCCAACCCAGAACCTTACCTATCTCGTGGACCCATTCATTCCTATAGCCCAGCCAAGAACCGAGCGTTTCCTGACCGGCCATGAAGAAGAAATACTTGTGGGTCCAAGCACTCTCCTTCTTGGGAAGACCGGTTATGATCTCCCCTTCCTTGACGGATAGGAAAAACCTACCCTTGGCCTGACCATTGGACTTGATGACCAAGCCCGTCAACAAGTCCCAGATTGTAAGTGAATGCAAACATTCGTGGGATCGGACAAGCAAGGCCATCAAGATCCGGATAGAATTCGGGCTAAGTTGCCCGATAGAAACCCCTAGGTAACTAAGGTACCTTAGGATGAGCTCGGGAATAGGAAATCTAAGCCCCCCGGACTCAAAAAACCTCTGGTATACACAGATCCAACCGTCCGAGTTCTGCTCGTCGGCATGTTCATCCGGACCCGGCAATCTAAGCTCTATCGATTGGGGAATCTTATACTCTACCCGGATCCTAACCAGATCCTTAGGTTTCAGAACTGACTTAGGAGAATCTGTAGTCAGAAACTCCGTTTGCCATTTCGAGACCGTCTTCTTAGGACCCATTCTACCTAAAATATCCTAGAAAAAACCAAAGATAATATAGACGAGCACGAAACCCAGAAAACCACCTAGAAAAAGAATTCGAAACCCTCTATAAAACCAGAAAAAAAAAAAAAAAAAAAAAAAAAAACTATTCAAAATACTCACGACGGAAGAGCAAAAGGACAGATGAAGAATGAAGAACCTGGATCTCTAAAAACACGAAGAAAAATCGGATGACACCTTCGGCGATGGCGAATGCAGAGCTTCTCTCTCTAAAAGTTCAAAGTTTTTCTCTCTCTAAAATTCGGAAACGATATTCGAATACCACATAGAGTACATATAGAGGAAAGAGAAAGAGGTTACCTTCGAACAACGTGCGACGGGCTGAAGCTGAAGAGACGTGCCCATTTAATGCGAATCACTCGAGTATTTATACTCGAAAATTGTCGCTGATCCTACGGTTAGGGTTTCCTCAAAAAACGCAACAAACCTCATCCTACGGTTGAGATCAGCGAGCTATCCGGCGACACGTCAGCACGACAGCTGTGTCAGGAGAATGTGAAGAGTTTATTCCCTTCGAACTCCGCAAAATGGGACACGTGTTGTAACTGTTCCCGCCCAAAATTCGAAGCGACGGTTACAACTTCAAGACCCTATCCGTCCATCTGATCTCGAAATTATCCAAAATCCTGCTCGGATTATGCAGATTTGCGGCAAAAGTCACAAATTTAATTAATCCTATCCGGCACGAATTTTACATGATTTCATCGAGTAAATACTATAAAATTTACTTTGTATTTTTTATAGTAGGGGGCTAACTGTTGATGTACAAATTCGTCATTATTTAATGTGACATATAGTGCTAAGGTTGTGAATTAATTAAATTTACAAACCATGACAAAAGGCTTTAAAGAAATAAACTGGTATTCGTAAAAGCCCATTTGAAGAAGCCCAAAGAGATTCTCAGTCAGACCAAGAACCAATGGACATAGGCTACTCGGCCCAATGAGTACTAAAGCCCAAATCCACTCGGTAGCAGCCCAGAAAGACGAGGGTAGAGTCGTCATATTCTCTACCCGGCATCCCATTTCAAATTCACACGGAAGACCAGGAGCACGAGGTCAAGTCTCCAACGGGCATAATTCAAACACGACGACCAGAACGAAGTCGTGGGACACGTGTAGCCAGATCGTCCATTCAACCCGGTCAGTACGGAGCGAAGACCCCTCGATTCCTGGAAGTTCAACGGGAAGAAATGAAGTCTATAAATGCCAAGCTCAAGCTCGGATCAAAACACATGCGCACTTACAACCTCGAGTGAATACACTGAAGAGTTTCTACCCGGCATTCTTGTCATTTTGAGATCTTATTGTGTTCTTTCTTTTCCTCCCCATTTCTTTTCGCTCTCAGACGTGATTTAGCTGCCTGTAGCTATCTGTCTATGTCCATTGTCGCAATAAACTAACAGAGGAAGTAGTCAACTACCGCTTTGGGACGAACCTCTATAAAAAACCCCTCGTCTCATTTATATCGCTTATATACTTATATATATATCGTGAGTGAATCGTGAGCTTGCAACGTGAGAGATCGAATTCCACTAAATTGTTTCATTCAAAAATATCATACACTCACAAGTCACACTTGACTGATTGAGGTGGGAAACCACGTCAACAATGTCTACTCGTTATTCAATCATGTTCCACTGTTGGACACATATCCATTTATAATAGACCCAAACTAATTTAAATCGTATCGTAACTACTTCGTGTTTTATGTCCGGTCCCGAATTGTCATCCCAGTACAAGCAAGAGAATTTATTCTAGAAGGGTGCAAATTACATATACAAATTCCATATATAATTAGTATTAGGACACTAATAGCAATACAATTTACATAAAATGCCATATTTAGTTCTTTAATCGTGTCTAATTGGACCATATCATGTTCCTTTTATGCCCACTCGTTATTAAGTCGTGTTCGACACGGTTGGACCCAGTTCCATTTATACTAGACCCAAATCATTTAAATCGTGTCGTAATTGTTATGTATCCGGTCTCGAATTGCCACACCAGTACAAGCAAGAGAATTTATTCTTGAAGGGCCCAAAAAATCACGCAAAAGCCCATTGAGATCAAAGCGCATTACGATCAAGTCTGTTGGAAGCAAAAATGTGTGGTCGAAATCGAGAATTGGGTGTCGGAGAGAATGAGCGCACATCTCAACATCATTCATCGAACAGTCTTTCCCAGCGAGCTCAGTGGCTTGCCACTGCCATGCTCGGGCCTCAAGAGTTTCCCTGAGCCGCTCCGTCTCCGTCCCCCTCGCCGGAGCCTCCTCGTCGCCGCTCGAGCTTCCGGAAGACCCATCGAGCCCCGTCGGGCGAAGCGCGAGGGCTCGGAGGGAGTGGCGCCCGACGCCGACGCCGAGGCCCTGGAGTGGGACCTGCGCGCGGCGGTGGTGGAGGAGGACTACGCGAGGGCTGCGGAGATCCGCGACAGCCTGAGGCTGCTGGGCGAGGACGCGAGGAGCCGGGTGCTGGCGGCCAACGCGCGCTTCTACGAGGCGTTCCGCGCGGGCGACCTGGCGGCGATGCAGGGGCTGTGGGCGAGCGGGGAGGGCGCGTGCTGCGTGCACCCCGGCGCGGGTGGAATCCGCGGCCGCGACGACGTGGTGACGAGCTGGGAGTACGTGTGGGCCAACTACGAGTTCCCTCTGGACATCCAGCTCAAGGACGTCAGGGCCCACGCCAGGGGCCACATGGGCTACGTCACCTGCGTCGAGCTTGTCCGCACCAAGGGCAGCACCTGGGGCGGCCAATTCGTCACCAACGTCTTCGAGCGCGTCGGCGATCGCTGGTTCATCGCCGTTCACCACGCTTCCCCGATTGACCTCTAAACAGACTTCTCTGTCCCTATATTCATTGTTTCGTTCTGTATAGATTTAGGATTTTTATGAATTTTATTGTTGTGCAATGAGAATGCTTTCGGAATTGTGACAATGTGAATGTCTGAGTCGCTGGATCGGCGAATCATGTTAGCGCCACCGTTCGTCAGTTGAACATGGCGACTACAACGGCGACAGAGGGAACACTGTGACGTAAATTTTACATTTTTCTAGAATTCAATCGCTAGCTATTCGCTACAGATGAGGAAGAAGAAAAATATGAACATTTAGTTGACTTTTGATGCACTATATGTCTGAAATACAGTTTATTTTTCTGTACTTGCACAAATGTCAGAGATGAAGCTCAGTCTGCTCCGTCCCCTAGGTACGATACAAAAACCAGGACTAGACCCTCCCGACAGGGGAGAGGGGCGGATCCAGGGCAGTGTATTTGGAGGGAAGTTTCGCCGGGAAGCTAGGGGGCCAATCAACGGGTTTTGATTCGGTGCCATTCCCTACAGACGACGGACTGGTCGGTCTTTGACCGCCGGTCAATACCGCCACGCAGATGAAGAAGGCTTGCAAGCGAGAGATGGATGTGTTGTACTCGACCGAGTAGATTCCCTCCTTGGAAGGCACCAAACTGAATATCGGAGCCTTTTCTCGCTCCATTCCCTGCATTTGAACCGCGAAAAAATATTCAAACTTCCAATTTTGTGAAAAACAAAATCCTCAGATGATGGAATGCGCGTACTGGAACGTACCTGGATGAATAGTTCGTACCGATCCAACGATTTGGAACCTTTAGGGGATTTGCTTCGGTCACTTAAAACTTGGATTTTGCAACCAACGTCCCATCCTCCGCAGTCGCAGGAGCCGCCTGATCTCCACCGTTCAATCAGTGGCGAAGGCTCTCCTTTGCTCGGCGCACTATGTACCGCTCCGGGAAGAATGACCGTCACGCCCTTCAAGTATCGCCTCACTGGAAATCCCCAAGTGCCCGTGGGATCGTCTGGCGTCCCGATAACTGCCGCAGCAAGCTCCCTGTTTGGTACGAACTCTGGCGATCCGGCTTTTCTCTCTACAGCAAATAGAGCAGATTCTCTCCTGTCCGAGACCTTCATTTGGCCGATGACATTATATGCATACCCACCGTTCTTCGCCTTGTTTCCTTGACTCGTCATCCAGTTGCCACTCCTCTTCTTGACTTCGTTGACCAGATAAAAGGTGTAGCTCCGACCGGAATTGTCCTTATCGGACGGTCCCAAACTCTTCATTGTGGCAGCGAGAATGCTGCTGTCGTCGTCGACCACAAACTTCAAGAGAGGAATTCCGCCAGTTACTTTCAGCTGCAGAAGAGCATGCACCCGAGATTCCGTCACATTCTCGTTTGGGAACGAATAAACTGGCCCGGAGCTGAAAGGACTAAAATGCCCTTTCGGTGGATGACAAGGTTGGGGTGGATTTGGTTCCTTGTGCTTTAGTATCGGGTCTAATAGCCTTCTCAACGGGCTGGAACGAGCTCTGCTGTGACCTTTGACCGTCTCTTTCTCTTTATTCGGATTGTGATCGACAGAACTTAATGGATCGCAAGTCAAGGGACTGGACTTGGCTACTGTCTCCTCCTTAAAACTGAGACTTCTTCCCATCCGGCTCAAACTGAAGCTAAATCGACGATTTGGAGAAGGGTTTCTGCTCCTGGTTCCTCTCCCTTCAGAGTCTTCTTGATTCACCATTTCTGTAGAATACATGCCCGGCATGCTTCTCATGACATATTCACCCTCAGAATGATGAGTTCGTGTCTTTTCCGACGGTGATTTCTGTGATGAACCATTTGCTTTTGTATCCGGAATGACATTTGTCTCGACCGAAGAAGGCAGCGGACATGAGTGCGGAATATCGGTAACCGATTTTAAAAAGTTGACGTCCTCGGCAGAAACATTATCGGATAAGCTACACTTCCTTGATCCTGTTGTGTCTTTATCGGAAAATTCTCTAGGCACTTGAATCGGGGAAGAATCTTTCGGTAGCAGAAGAACAATTCTATTTCCTTGCTCGGGGTCGCTTTGATCAGCTGGATCACGATTTGCCAGCTCCAAATCATGGAACCTACGAGTTCTAACGCTTCTAGCACTGCTCTTTATCATTGAACTGGGTGAGGCGTCAAAATCTGCCAACTTTGACGATGTAGCTTCCTTTTCTAAAATGATTTTCTGATCTAAACTTTTATCTCCGGTACACCTTTCCTGTGATACCTCGGGAAGACTTGAATTTTTCCTCTGAGGTAGAGAAGTACTGACATGTTTATACTCCCCAGACACCTGTCCAATTTCGGAAGGGATCTTCCGATGCATACCTTTTATTTTCCCATTTTCCCCAAGTTTACCGGAGAAACTTCTTCTGTGACCAGGTACAGCGCTACTTGATGGACTTGCGAAGTCCAAGTCCGGAAAGCTCATGGCATTGCGGATAGAGCCTTCAATACTGCATGGGGCGTCTTTCTTACGATACGGAACATGATTAGTTCGGGGCGAAGAATGGCGCTCAGATAGTTTACTAGTATGACCTAAACTTGAAGACTTAGATGATCCTGGGCTTTTCGTCAGCAGAGAGCTACTGCTACTGCTTGAAGCAGTGCTGATGTCTCTGTCCAGGACATTCTTCTGCTTGTGCTTCCATTGCTCTAGGCGAGTCCAATCAAGAACTCCAACATTCAAAATCTGACCTTGCGAGTTTTCTGCTCTCTCAACACGCTTCAGATAACTCGGCAGGTTTGTCATGTGTTTGACAAGCTCGCCATCTTCAGCAGGATATCCCAAATGTTTACCAGCCTCTTTCTTCAATTCCCGAGGCTGATAACTAATCTGTAATCTGTCCAAAAGGTTAGGCACTTTCGACCGGCTTTGATGCCTTGGAGCTCGATTCGCCGACGGCAAGAGAACTCTCTCTTGCACCGGCTTCAAGTTATTCTGCTCATTTCGACTTTTTGTCAACTCTACGCTAAATCCCATATCCGAAACCTTGCATTTATAAATACAAAATTCCCGTTAGTACGAGCCTACACAACCTAAGGAATACAAAGACATAGAGACTCTTATAATAACTATGGTCAGAATTTCTGCAAATCCAGCTTCGAAATTCTATAAAACAAAACAGTGTTATACCCAAAGCTTACATATTGCAATTGCTGAGGTGTGAAACAATGTTACGAATGGCTTACCAATTTTCGCGTTTCTGAGAATCAGAAATTTTGCTTGATACCAACAAATAAGAAAACCCTTTATGCTAAATTAAAGTTAAAGAGAGATAGAGAGCTATGCCACAATCTATCTTTCTTCAGGAAAAGAGCTAAAGAGATCTCCTTAAAGAAAAAGAAGAGAGATCCATAAACAGATAAGAGTGACAGAGATCTCCATGAAACTTGGTGTACAGCGTTTCTTTCGTATTATGGCACATCAAATTCATGAACTTAAATGGTTCAAAGAATCCAATAAACATACTCAGATCCAATGCAAGCCTCATAGAGCGGAGCCTTACATTTCCCGCGTAAATTAAAAAAACCGCCAAAACCTTAGCTCTCTCTCTGAAGTCTGAGCTAGTTTCAGATCTTCACGGAAAATAGTAAAGAATTTCATTCCGCTTAGCAGTGCAAAAGGCAACACAAATCAAAACTCAAAGAATCAAATCAAGAGAGGAGAATATCGTACCTCGGAATCAACCGACCGACATTCATCGAAGAGCGCCTCCTCGGCAAAGATCCGAAACGTGACGAATCCGCGATGCGACAAGTTTGTCGCGAATCGCACGCAAGAAAAGAGTAGAAAATTCCTCGGCGTAGATTCGAAGCAAAGAAAAGAACTAGGAGAGACACAAAACGGCTCGAAAGGTTGAGAGTAGCAGAGATCAGAGGATTGATATCGCCATTTTCGGATTCGGAGCTTACGAGCGAGTGTAGAGCGAGAGAGAGAGAGGAGTTGATGAGAGAGAAAGGGGGTTCTCTCTCTCTGACACTGACTTGTCTGAGAGTGAAAGTTGAGTGCGAGTTTCTTGTAGGACGTGACGTGGCGTCGTTTTCGATCCGATCGGAGATCAAACGACAGTGATTCCATCCCGAGAATTCCGCATATCTGACCTGGCAGTGGGCCCCGCAGGCGAAGAAATAGACTCATTGTTTGTATATTTTCAACCGGCTGCTTAATCCATTTATTAACTCAGACTAGCTAATTAAATTAAATAATTCAAAACTAATATGCATTACTTATTAAAAAGGTATTTCATGAAAGAAATATCTAATATCTATGACATAATTTATCACAGCATAGCTAACAAATGTCACTAAACTTATGCCTTTAAAGTTCCTAATCATCTTTACGCTGTATAAGTATATAAGACTTAGATTCTAAGTTATAATTTTATTTTTTTAATACTCGATGATAATTTTATTAAACAATGACAATAAAACATAATTGTCTTCAATTAACGAATTGTTACGGTGTAGAGACTAAAAGTAAGAACATTAATACATATGCAGATTTAAAATAAAAATAAAAAATTATCATAAATTAAACTTTGTGCATTTATAATAGGGTTAACAAAGGCATAAATACCTAATTTATGGTCAAAGTTTGTGATATATATCCAACATTCAAAGTGACGACAATAGTACCCAAAGAATGTTTTGAAGCGAAGACTAGTATCTCGATTTCCTTTTTCGTCACTTCGCGTCATGTAATTGTTAACACCTCACTATATGTTTAATGTGAGATGCCATGTGTGCAGATCATTATTAGATTAAAATAAAATGTTTAATTAAAACAAATAAAAATCAAACCAAAATAAATAAATTAAACCAAAAACAATTATAATGCTTTATTATCCACCATTATCATATGTAAATGAGGCATCCACGTGGCGTACACGTGGCTCGCAATTAACAATTATGGGCGGACAGTACACTAACGAGAAAACGAACAACGATACTGAACACTCATATTATTATCGCTATTTTTAGAGGTTGGGTATAGGACCAACTTTGATCATAAGTTGGGTATTTATATTGCAATTAACCCTTTATAATATATTTTAAATGCCTATTTATAAATAGTCTTTATAATAATATATTATTATTAATATATTATTATTCATACATTAAATTTAACTTGTTAATTTTGTATCGATTAACACCCGTAGGAAATAGATCGATTGAGAACCAAGCTTGCTTGGCCAAGTGGTGACTCCACCACTCCTCTATTCAAGAGGTCATGGGTTCAAACCCTCATGAGACTCAAAATGAGTGCCCCCTTTACATTATTGTAAACTTGGCCAATAGTGCCACCTGCTCTTACACTGAATATATCTAAGTCATGCGAAAGTGCATTGTAACCTTGACCAATAGTGCCACCCATTAAAAAAAAAAAATAGATCGATTGAGTTTCTCTCTCTTGTTTTTTCTTTGTCCTCACGAATCCCGGAGATGGACAGCGCGAAGGCCCCTCGAGCCGCTTCTGCTTACGTCATCGATGTTTTTCATGATTGGGCCTGGCGGTGGGTGGGCCTACCTCTATGGGTCTTGGGCCCACTAGCTCGTGAGGTGAGAGAGTTTCTTTTTTCTTTTTCCTGTGGATAAAATTTATTCCATTCTTTTCTCTTTTCGGCCTATTTTATATTTGTTTTCTCTTGCGTGTTGGATTAAAGCTGAGATGACGTGGACTTCATGCTTTGTCTCCTTGTGTATTCATCACTTTTATTATTGAATATATTTAAGATTATTAACTCGATTATTTATGTTTTTTTTTTTTTGGTTAATTTGGGAAAGCAGCCAAATTAGAAAAATGTGTCGCAATTATGCTCCTGATTTAATGATTTTTTCTTAATTTTATTTATATTTAATGACCTGCTCTCCAGATTCCAGAAAGTCTACTTGGCAGGCTGTCCGGAAAATATCACGTGCGCACTTTTTATTTCAATGATCTATCGGCCTCAAAGCATCATACGCAGAAAAGATATATATATATATATGTATATATATATATGTATATATATATATATATAGGGTTAAAGACGGTAAAAATACCCAAAATTTGGTCAAAAAACTCCTTGTGTACCCAAAGTTTAAAAGTGGTGGCAAAAGTACCCAAAGTTACATTTGGGGAGTTGACCACTCAATTCTCGTAACGCAGTTAACTTATCCGTTAACTCTAGCGACATGGACAAACGAGGGTTGCTGACATGTGACTGCGTTACGAGAATGGAGTGGTCAACTGCGTTACGAGTAAGTTAACTGCGTTACGAGAATGGAGTGGTCAACTCCTCAAATGTGACTTTGGGTACTTTTGCCACCATTTTTAAACTTTGGGTACACGAGGGGTTCTTTGACTAAACTTTGGGTATTTTTACCGTTATTAACCCTATATATATATATATATATATATATATATATATATGAAAACTTCAATTTATATGCCCCAATAGGTATGTTTGAACAAAATTATTCTCGATAAATTTTTTAAAATTATGCCCCAAAAGTGTTTGAGTTAAAGACCAAAAGTGTCCAAAAAAATTTAGACAGTTTTTTCTGTATAATTTTTTAAATTAAAAACGTCTAACCGTCAGAACAAAAGTGTTTATATTAAAGACTAAAAGTGTTTAAAATCGAAAACTGTCTAACTTGAAGAGAAAAAGTGTTTGACTTAAAAACTAAAAGTGTTGTTGGAGCATAATTTTGAAATTTATTAAAACCAAGAACAATTTCGTTCAAACTTGTGTTTTGGGGCATACAAACTGAAGTTTCCCTATATATACCATAATTTCGAGAATCGTATTGGCAAAAAACCATGAATTTGAGTTTTATTTTCTTTTAAATTTTTTGAATTACTTTTTAAAGAAAAAAATATTATATACCATTTTTTTTTTACGTTTTCAAATTAAACTAGAAATTTTTTAAAAATAAATCTTTCTCCCAAAAGTGTTCGTTCATCCAAAAGATGTATCTTCTCTCTATTCCTCTTTGCTATTCCTTAACTATGTAATTGCTTTTTAACACTTCTTGTTAATGCGTAAAAAATGGCTTTAACTTAGAGTCAGATCCAAGGTTCGGGTCCCGAGCTAGACCCCCTGAACACGTGGATAATTGAATGTTGAGTCAACGCGGGTTGACTGATGATCGTCAAAGCTGGAGGCGAATCCGTCGTCTTGGATGAGTCTCCAGGCTGTTTTTGGCGATCCTTGGCGAACTTCTTTCCTCGGTGAGCTACTCGTCGGGGCGATGTCCTTATCTTGGCGAAACTCCTCGTCGTGGCGAAGTCCTATCTTGATGAAACTCCGAGATGTTCTTGATGATTCTTCGTGATTTCCCTTCCTTGGCGAGCTCCTATGGCGAGGGAAGACTTGCAAAAAAGGGTAGATCGGGCTCGTGCCCCATCGCTTATGGTTGGGCGAGGCTGCCTATGTATCTCAGTTTAAGAGAATCAGCTCCCACGTAGTTCAGGGTTAGTGATAAATGGCGGGTGAATGACGATATGGTTTGACTCGTCGGAATTGCCGATGTTGGCGGTGCGGGGGTGACCCTTGGCCGAATGGCGAGGGTATTACCGGCGAGGGATGCTCCTTATCAACCTCGTAGGTGGTTGCGAGCTTGTTGTGGCGAGGGCCTTGACTGGCGAGGGATGCTCCTTGTCGACCTCGTAGGTGTCCGCGCTATGCGTTGACCTGGCGAGGGACACCTCTTGTCGACCTCGTAGGTGTCCGCGTCAACGCGTTGACCTGGCGAGGGGCGCCTCTTGTCGACTTTGTAGGTGTCCGCCTTCACACGTTGACCTGGCGAGGGACGCCTCTTGTCGACCTCGTAGGTGTCCGCTGTTGGACATGTATCCTTAAACAAGCTGTTTTATTCCATTTGTAAAATATTATGACAATTCGTTGAATAAAAGATGGTGCATATTATGTTTATCTTATTATAGATTCTGGTAGAGTAAAATAGAATGTTTGTTCCTTAGTTCATAAATGATGCAATTATGTTATTATTATCACAACAGAGTCAATGTGAGGAAGAATTAATAATCATAATAAATGGACTTAAAATGTCTGTGACTTGATTAACTGGGTGGGAGCCCATTAATCGTATAAGGTCACTAATGTGACTAAGTGATATAATCCTATTCTGGATTAAGTGTGTGGTACACTCACTAGAAGTGCATTAAGTATGAAGTGTCTTCATACTGGACTGGACCTGACTTAAACTCCGGAAGTTATCATATAACACCGTCACTGATAACTTGGAGTTGAGTCACTAGTAGATGATCAAATGGATATTCGATCTAAGTCCTGAGTGATCTTGAGTCCGAGCTGTTGGCTTGATTGTTCTTTGATTTAACCATTAAAGAGCACAATATATTACCGTTGTTCCCAACACTATTATATTGGGAACATGATAGTCAGCAATAACGGTAGCTTGGTCATAGACATGGGCATCACACAGCTCTCTTCAAAGTCAAGATGATTCCCTTGGTTGTCAATGGTGAGAAGTGAGAGGTACCCATGCGCAACTTATGAATCGAAACCATAAGTGGGTTACTCATAATATTGCTGACTGAGTCAAGGAGATAAATGCAATGAGAGGCGAAACGGTAAAAACTGCCTACTCATGTGTGGATCATCAAGTGAAAGATCAATAACCCGAATTTGATTGTATCAATGGACAACCTGCTGTAATAAAGGGAATAATATATACTGTATCACTAAAGAGTGCAGCCTCGGGTTTATAGTGGAATTACACCGAGGTTTGACGAACGTCCTAGCAGTTCGTTGCAGCTTAAGTGATACGGGTCCATGGTCCCCAAGATAGCTTCGTAACGGATGATACGTACGTGATAGAAACATTTTGAGATGTTTAATCATTTGGTAAGATTTATAAAACTGAAGTCTGTGACAGACATCAGATAGTTTTAAAAGTAGCGTGGCAAAAGTACCATATCTTGGTAACCAAAATTAACTGACAAAATAAAGTAGAATTTGGATTTTCTGTCAACATGAAAGTTGTTGGAAACTAAAATCTAATAAACCTTTCTTTTAGAACCGAATCGTTTCGACGTACGGTTTGTGATTTGGAGAATTTCTAAGTTTATGATCCTTTCGGTAAACTATGAAATTAAATCACATGTCACGAATTTAAATGATGGCGTGGCACCATGACATTTGAATGTGTGATATTGAGATCATTAAATATTAATATAATATAATTATTTGGATTTAATCATTAATATCTTTATTAATAATCAATTAATAATTAATAGATTTATATTAATAAATAAATAATATATATTTATATACATATATATTATAATGTGTAAATCTAATTGCAGCCCCTTAAATAAGTAAGGGTTAATGACGGCAAAAATACCCAAAGTTTGGTTAAAGAACCCTTCGTGTACTCAAAGTTTAAAAGTGGTGGTAAAAGTACCCAAAGTCGTATTTGGGGAGTTGACCACTCCATTCTCGTAACGCAAGTAACTTACCCGTTAACTCTGGCTACGTGGACAAAAGTGGGTTGCTGACATGACAATTTTTTGCCATGTGGACGAGCCCAATTAGGGGGTTTAATTCGTTGTTTTGTCGTACACGAGGCTGATGTGAGCTCATCCACATGGCAAAAAATCGCTTGTTAGCAACCCACGTTTGTCCACGTGGCCAGAGTTAACAAGTAAGTCAACTACGTTACGAGAATGGAGTGGTCAACGCCCCAAATGTGACTTTGAGTACTTTTGCCATCACTTTTAGACTTTGGGTACACGAGGGGTTCTTTGACCAAAGTTTGGGTATTTTCACCGTCATTAATCCAATAAGTAACTGCTCCTATTCGAATGGATTGATTTTGGTCTTTTCATAATTGCGGCATAAGTACCAAATATTTTGGTATTTGAGAAAAACCCTAAAATCAATTTAATCCATTGGGTTGGTTAGGATTTAATATCAACCGTTGGATTAAGATAATTTATTTTAACCCTAGCCCTAATTAGAAATTAATAGCTTGGTGACCAAGCTCAGGTTTTTCGAATTTGTGTTAGTTAATTAATTATATATGTTGGATCGTTTTAAGATTTAATCTTTACCATCGGATTAAAAATTAATTAAAAATATATAATATATAATTTTCGAATTTATGATATGGATAAAATCGAATTAGGGCTTTTACCAAGTCTCAAGGTATTTGATTTTATCCTGAATCAATTTCGTCCATTGGATCGGTTTAAGATTTATCTCAACCGTTAGATCTAGATAATTGATTTTTGAAAATAATTATATATATATATATTTCAAATTTGATGATAAGAGGATAAGATTGGATTTTGATTTTACCAAGTCGTTCTTATTTAATTAAATCCCTCATTAATTCTATCCCTTGGATTTATATAAGATTTAATCTAGACCGTTGGATTGAAATAATTAATTATATATAATATATAGAATTCAAAAAATAGGGAGAGAATTTCACCAATTCGGTTACAGTCTGAGCCTATAAATATGGAGCTCATTCTACACATTTTACACACCTTTCCGCAGAGCAAAATTCGAATTCCCTCTCTCCCTCAGAGTCTACGAATTTTGCTACTGATCTCCTTCTTTTGGTTCGGCTTAAGAGACTTGGTTTTCCGGAAGCTCAAAAAGAACCATCAGTTAAAATGTGCGACGGAGTCCTGCCGGCGAAGCCCACGCTTCGGTACGCGGAATCCATGAGAATATCCCGGAAGATCACGGCTGTTTCCCTTAGCACCGGCGGAGCCTGCCAAGTTCAGAACGCGCAGCCGGAAGTCTACAACCGAGGTACGGCCTTATGTACTGCTTTCTATTTATTTCCTATAGACTAGATTATTAATAATGATTTATGAATATTAAATTACCTAATATTTATCAGATCTTGTCATATGGTCATTATCCGATGGTCGAACCGTTGTACGATTAACAAGTTTATCCGCTTTAAAATAATTTTTAAATGTTATCCGAACGGTTCAACGGCACATTTCACGATAATATTCACGGGATTGGAGACCCGACTCCCAACATCCGCGTCCACGAGTAGACCTGGCGAGGGACGTCTTTGTCGACTCGTCGAACAAACCCTCTGAGGAAAAACTCAATTCCTTGACTAATCCCAACTCTTATTCAAGCCTTTTCTTCTAAGAGAGTAGGCAAATTTTTAGAGAGAGAAAGTAGAGAGAGAAGCTCTGGAGGAAATTGTGAGTGAGTGTGGAAATGAGGAGGAGAAAGCTTCTATTTATAGGAAATCCAACTCCCTATAATTGCACATAGGGGGGCCTGCGAATTTCCTCTTGCCAGAGGGACCTTGCCGCGGTTCCTGGTAATGGCGAGGGGTTCGCCAGTGCTCCATAGCTCGTCTTTGATGTCTTCCGGGTGTCCGCGAGCTTGTATGTTAAGTCCGGGGGAATCTGGGGGACTTCCCGGGGGTCTTCGTAAGCACGGATCTCCTTGTCGGGTGGAATAATTGTGAGTTATCCCTTCGTCAAGCTGTGGCGAGGTGCTGGCCAGAGCAAAGGGCTTGCCAGGGCGAGAGCCTCGCCTGGGCGAGGGGCTCGCCAGGGCGAGGGGCTCGTCAGGGCGAGATACTTCGCCAGGGGTTCGCCAGGGCGAGGTACTTCGTCAGGGACTCGTCGGGGGCACCTCAACAGGAAGCTCGTCATGGCGAGGTGTTTGCAAGGGCGAGGAAGCTCGTCATGGCGAGGTGTTTGCAAGGGCGAGGTACTTCGTCAGGGACTCATCGGGGGCACCTCAACAGGAAGCTCGTCATGGCGAGGTGTTTGCAAGGGCGAGGTACCTCGCCAGGGTACCCTGCCAGGAGGTGCCTTTTTGATCAAAGGCTTTGTCTTCTTTGCCTTTATAGCTCCGGGCCTCGCCAATGCCTTGTTTCGTGGGCCTTTGGTCTTCGTCTTCGTCGGTGGGCTTTGATTTTCACTGATGGGTTTTTACTTTTGCCAAAGGGGGCCCAATTTTTATATGTTCCGAAAAATGCACATAACACTTCTATTTCTCTTCGATTGATTGTCATCTTCGTCATTCTACTCTCTTCTCCACGAACAACCGTACGTCATACCTCGACGACAACCTTACGTGAAGTCCTTCCAGGCAATTGTCTCTCTTTGTCGCTGCTTCGCTCGATCACAAAGTGTATCAACCGAGCCCTATGCCATCGCCAAGTCCGTCAAGCGTTGCCTGACCACAAAGCCTTGCAGCCCAAACCACAAAGTCCCTCTTAACTCCAGACTATGGTATTTCCAAAATTGTGTTTGTCGGCAGTAACTGTGTCTTTGAAGAAGATCTTTAAGGTTAGATTTCTCAACTTAACCTATATATATAAAGGCTTACAAGGGAAACCCCTATCAAATGGGAAACACATAAACATAGAAACTCTTCCAAAACAAAACGACATGGTTTGTATTTGACTCGATTAAAGCGATAAATAAAAATCCCTCTCGATGTTCCTTGTTGCTAGCCACTTGAGGTTGATGCACCGCCTTTTGGGCGTCGGTGACACGTGAAGCGAATACAACTTGTATCAGATTTCAAAGAGCGTTCTTTAAATATTGAAGGTGATTTAAAATACAATGGAACCGATTAAATCTTATTTAAAGACAACTATGTTGCCAAAACGATTAAGTGGGTTAGCTGTGTTATCAATTGAAAATAATTTGTTAAATAAACTTGATTATAATGATTTAATTAACAAATTTGCATCATTAAAAGCAAGAAAGATAAATATTTAGATAATAGATAAATATTTAGATAATAGATCGCTTTTAATTCTTTGCTGTTGATCATTTTATATAAATTGATGTTTTCACAGGTCTCAGGAGTGGATAAGAAGAGAAACAAGCTTCGTTAAAAATTGGAGAAAAAGAAAGTGGTTAGTAAAAAAAATAAAGAAGAGGCACACGCTCACTAAAAAAGGATGTATGTTTATTTAGAATTCAATTTATTAAATATATAAATGTTGAAAAATTCGTAAAAGGCATCATTTTGATTGTTCGCCCAAGGCGCTCAAAATGGCAAAATGGTCGGGCCGGCACTGTATATATGCGGGTCTGTAATCAAACCATGAAATAAAAATATTTATAAAAAAATAAGACATTCAAACGACGTTATATATATGTAACCAGTTTACAATGAACCTACAAAACACAAATATTTATAAATAATTAGGACATTCCAACGATTTACATATGTTACGTAATCGTTTATTTATATTTTTTTACATATATTAAATATATATATGTAATTGGTCAAAATGAATTACATATATTTATTATTTATATGTAATTAGTCTATAGTCAAACTAGAAAACAAACATATAAGACATTCAGCATATCCATAAATGTAATTAGTCTATAGTCAAACTAGAAAACAAACGTATAAGACATTTAACACGTCAAGCCCTTCCTCGCTCTCTCGCAGCTGCTCTGCCACGCCGGCATCCACGTCACCTTCGTCAGCACGGAGCACAACCACCACCGCCTCGCCGCCGACCGCCGCATCCTCGCCGCGCGCTTCCCAACGCTCATGCGCTTCGAGGCCGTGCCCGACGGCCTCCCCGCCGGCCACGCGCGCACCGAGGCGGAGATGGTCCTGGGCCTCATCGCGGCGTACGAGTCCTTCGCCGGCGCCGCCGCGCCGCACCTGAGCGCCCTCCTCGGCGACGAGGACCGATCTTCGCCGCGGGTGACTTACGTGGTGGCCGACGGGCTGATGTCGTTTGCGTACGACGTCGCCGCCGAGGTGGGCATCCGCGTGGTGGCGTTCCGTACGATCCCTGCCTGCGCGCTGTGGGCTTATTCCTGCGCTTCTCTGCTCGTCGAAACCGGCGAGATTCCATTTGCAGGTCGTTTTAATGATAAGATGTTTTATGGACTAATTATTTAAAGAACTGATCTTCATATTCATTTAACTCTTTGTTTTGATGATCATTTTGTTACGATCCAAGATACACTCTCGGAATCAAGAACACGCACACAATGAACACACACGATGAACACGACTGAACAAAGGCCAACCTTCACAAAACCTAATCTCTCAGAGACTAAGTCTTGTGATTTGGTTCTTGCCTAAATTTCTTATTCACTAAAGCTCCTTTCTATAGAGCACCGATTACAATCTAACGGACTGGATTATACTCTAAACATCACTAACAACCTTGACTCGATTAACCCTCTAAATGACACTTAACACTGTTGACTCGATTCAACCCCTAACGACACTTAAGCCTCTAAACGGCACTAAACCTCAACGCTAGGGATGTATCACATTTATGTTGCAATTTTTTGCCTTAAAATTTTCAACTAATATATCTCATATTTGTAAAGAACTCTCTCTTTCTACTAATGTTTTAGAGAGACCCTTTACACCAAACCTCCCGTATATTCAATTAAAACCGATGTGGTAGATGTGAAAAGTTGAAAACGTATGAGGTTTTGTTGGTCAAAGATCGAATTTGAGAGTCCAAAAGACAATTTTGGAAAAACTGTCTTTATGTCAAAAGCGGATTACCCTAAACAGCCTTTACGGATATACCGGGGTTTGTAAACCTTGCTTTCTACCAGAATTACGCCCTGAGTGAACTAGAAAGCATAGTACATTCAATTCGATTTTTACCCTCCAAATATAAATGGATTAAACTAATAGAAATCTCCATATTTGTGTTGTTTTTTAGTCTTAAGGCAATAGAAGGACGTAAGGTACGAATAAAATTGAAGACGGGGTATAACAGTAAATTGATGATAAAGTTTCTTATTGATTCAAAGAGTAATGGCAGTGATCCCCTTTCAATTTTATTGGAGCTACCCTTTCACTTTTTAATGCAATATACATATCTACATATTTCAAAGAATTTTGCATCAAAATGAGGAAGCAATTTAACTAGATTTGTAAACAATACTGAGGTATGCCAATTTCTCTCGATGTTTTCGGTTCTATATGTAAACTCTAATTTGATTTATTTTTCCCAAATTCGTGTTTCAGACGACGATATGGATGTGATGGTAAAAGGGATTCCGGGCATGGAAGGTCTACTGCGGAGACGAGACTTGCCGAGTTTCTGCAGGCTTCCCGTGGATCACTTTATTTTTAAGTTCTTAGTCAAGCAAACTCAAGCCCTCTCTCGAGCCTCTGCTCTTCTTCTCAACACCGTTGACGCTCTCGAGCCCCAAGCGCTTAGTCAGCTTACCGCTCACTTTCCTACACTTTACACGATCGGCCCCGTCCATACCTTATTGCAGCGTCAGACCCTTTCGGTAATGCCTCTGAATACTTCTTCTGGATTGTGTGTTTAAATATAGTTTCTCGTGGATCTTGTGCATGTCCTAGCTTTTGGATTTGTGTACGGTCGACTGTTTTAGTCGAGTTTAGTTGTCGTTGCACTTCTTCCCGGCAACTTGTTCAAGAATTGAATTCGGGTTCTTATCTGGTTTAGGTTTATTTGCTTAGTTTATTTCGGGATTGATTGATATTTGAGAGATATGGTAAAGAATTGATGGCCATGATATGGTGTAAATAGTTTCTTATTGGAACTGATAAGTGGATATAGGTCGGTTTTAATCCGATTCGAACCGATTTAAATTTTCCGTGTCATTTTTATTAGCGTTCGATTTTATTATTACACGTTAGTGATCTCTTAATATGTTAAAAAGATTCATCTCAATATGACAGTATCCATTACCTTTATGCAATGGTCGCGTAATATCCGATTGAGCTCGGGTTTTTTTCTTGCTTTCAATGAGAGCTCGTTGTATAAATCGTATATGATACAGTTATTGTCTTGTTCTTTCTCCAGCAACATGACACGAGATTGGACAGATGGTCAAAAGCCGCATCCTCCGGTTCACTGTGGGCGGAGAGTCGAGGTTGCATGAAGTGGCTGGATCTTCAGCCTTCCAGCTCAGTCCTCTACATCAGCTTCGGAAGCTTGGTTAAAGTGACGCACCGAGAGCTGCTCGAGATTTATCGAGGACTGGTCAGTGTTAGGATCCAATATCTGTGGGTTATACGGTCGGAGATGGTCTCCGATGGCGAAATCCCCGACGAGCTTCGCACGAGTGAAATGGGATTTACAGCCGAATGGGTGCCACAAGAAGAGGTTCTCAAACACCGATCGGTGGGCGGGTTTATGAGCCACAGCGGGTGGAATTCGACCCTCGAAGCAATCCTCGCCGGAGTTCCAATGCTGTGCTGGCCCAAATCTGCCGACCAGCAGGTCGTAAGCCGGTGGGTCAGCGAGGTCTGGAAGATCGGCCTAGACATGAAGGACACGTGTTGCGGAGACACACTCGGGAAAATGATAACGTGCTTGATGAAAGATCGGAGGGACGAGTTTGCAACATCGACGGAGAGGGTTTCGAAGCTGGCTCTTGAATCTGTAGGGGAAGGCGGGTCTTCCTTCAAGAACTTGGAGAAGTTTGTTGACGAGCTGAGGAAAATTTGATAGTATTGAAATGGAATCAGACGTTTTACTAATCACTTAATTCTATGAGTACATTTAAGTTCATAATTAACATCTTTGTAACACTCGAATCATACGAGTCAAAGTTTCTTCGTCATCTTCAGAACCTGAAGAACGGACTGCGCCGTACAGTAAGCGATGGCCTGGACGGTGACCATGGGGTTGACGCCCAACGCCGTTGGAAACACGCTGGCGTCGGCCACGAACAGCCCCTCCACCTCCCACGTCTCGCCGGAGGGGTCCACCGCCGATGTCCTCCGATCGGTCCCCATCCGGCAGCTGCCCATCTGATGGGCCGAGCACACCGGAGTAGCGTGCCCTTCGATGGCCCTCTTGCTCTCCTCCATCACGAACCTCTCCACCTCGTGGACTGGGGCTCTCTTCACATTCATCCTCCGCCCCCCCAAGTGGTGCGTCCCAATCTCCTCTGCCCCTGCCGCTGCCAGAATCCGCAGCACCTTCTCCAGCCCCTCTTGTAGTCTCTCCTCGTCTCCCGCGTCCATGCGGTACCCCACTGCGCTCCCCGAATTCACCGTGCCCGACCCCTCGTCCCTCGCCAGCGCAAACACGTGTGCAGTCCTCGAGAATCTCTTCATCCGCTCCTTCATGTCCTCGCCCGAGACCCAAGGAGTGAGGGCAGCGAACATGCCGGGGTGCAGCGCCGGCGTCTGGATCACCACGCCGTGCTCTGCCACCACGGTTGACATGGCGGTCATGATCGCCCCCTCGAAGCTCTTCTTGCCCTTCAAAACGTCCTCCGTCTCCGCCTCAGGGAAGTACCCCCACGCCATGACAACCGGATGGAGGTGCAAGTGCTTTCCAATGTTTGGGTTCCGAAGCCCGCTCGCCTTTAGCAGCGTCGGGGTTCGGAGGGCACCACAGGCAATGACGGTAACCTTGGCATCCACAATGCCGATTTCTATCCTTCCGCTGTTGCTCCGGTACTCAAAAGCCACTCCGATAGCCTTACTCCGATCCTTCCCCGGCTTCCTCCGGTGAATAACCCGGACCGCCTCACATCCCGGGAGAATTACGCCATTGCCGGATTCCACAAGGTCCAAAAGCCACGTCTCGGAAACGCCCTGCTTCCTCCCGTCCTTGCAGCCGAGGCAGCACCACCCGCAGTAGTGGTCCGCCCCCGCGTTCCGTGGAATGTTGACGACGGGATATCCCAGTTCCTTACAGCCTCGTCGGAGAACGGCGTTGTTGAACCCTTCCTCCGCAACTTCCCCCTGAACTCCCATCCGCTCGCACACCGTGTCGAGCGCCTGTCGGTACATCGCGCTGCCGAAGAGCTCGAGCTGGCAGCGGTCCCGCCACTCCTCCGCCACATGTTCCGGGGTTCGGAGCGAGGCCGACCAGTTGATTGTGGATCCCCCGCCGACGGTGGCTCCGGCGAGAAGAACGACCTTGTTGTCGTCGGTGCTCATGAGGCCTCCGCCGAGGTACATCTGGTCCATGGTGGGGCCCTCCAGAAGAGTGAGATTCTTCCGAGCAAAGTAGTCGCCTTTCTCGAGAACGAGCACCTTGTAGCCCGCGCGGGCCAGAACTCCGGCGACCACGCCGCCGCCGGAGCCGGAGCCGACGACCACGGCGTCGCATCGTATGGTGAGAGGAGATCGGAGTTTGTTGCTGCCACGCTTACGGAGAGGAAAGCCACGTCTTGTGAGGAGGTCTGATGGGTTGTGGAGATACAGAATTCCCCTGCGAAGAGGTCCAAAGGCGTCATCTTCATCTTCTTCTGGGAATTGGGTCTTGAAATCTGGGTCGGGTCCGCAGTAGCCAATCGCCTTCCATGAAGCGTTTTGTCCCTTCTCGTCCGACTATAATTCAAACAAAAAAAAAAAAAAAAAACTTGAAGAAATCAGATACTCTAAAAACTCGGAAATTTTTATCAAAAAAAAAAAAAAAAAACTCGGAAATTAATAATGGGGCCGTCAAAATTAACTATATTATTAAATTATTAATTTATAAAATATTAATTATATATATATATATATATATTATGGCTACAAAATTTCAATATAACAAAAATACTAATATATTTATAGTATCTCTAGTCATGCAACACCGTTTGAAGATGGCAATATCGAATTAGAGTTTGTTCAATGATGCAATTGTGACGACTGGCGACGATCAGGTTGCACAATTTTTTGCTACATAAAAGAAATACAACACCGTCCGGACCTTCTTAGTGCTCTTGATGAATTTGAAGGAGACATCAAATTCAAGAAAAAAATAATAATTATATTTTAGAAAGACTACCTGACTAGTTATTTTATTTAAATTTTTATTTAAGGTGATATCATAATTAGTTATATAATGTTTAAATTCAACCCCGTGAAAGAAAAAAATTTATTTGATTAATTTTTTTATATGTAAATTTTAATTTAATAAAATATTATAAATTTAATTAACTCATTGTAACGATATGTGAAAGTTCTTTTGTTATGCAAATAATCATAATGGCCGTGACTTGGTCGGGATCCTAAGCTAAGAAATTTTCGAGGCCTTTAAAGTATTCAAAAATATTTTTTTATCATATTGAATTAAATATAATATAATCTATATAAAAAAAATTAAAGCCAAGAGACTGAGGTGCGGCCTTGCGAGAGCAAGTCGCAAGGCCAGGCTTCAATCAGATATTGTTGCCTTTATTTTTAATTTTTTTTACTTTAAACCCATATAGATTTAGTTAGTCGTTGGCTACGCACTTTTGTCGCATTTATTTATTAATTCAATACTCAATATCTAAATTATGGAAGAGATCGGTTTACGGTTTCCGGACGATCTTTGGGAACAACCTCTTTGTGGACTTAATTTCCTTTTTTCTTTTTATTTTATATATATATAAAAACAGAAAATAAACATAGCTTCATTAAAGTAATCTGCTATTCATGTTATTATAAATTGAATAATTACTACATATAATTATTTAGCTATAAACCTTACATTAAATTATATTATATGATATGGAATTTGTGACTAATTTTACTTGATAAAGAACGTATCATAGAAAAGTATCATATGTGAGAATCTGATCTAGAAAATAAAATTATTGCAAAAATAGCAGGTTTTGAATGGTGCTGCTCTGAAAAAACTTAATCAGTAACAGAAGAATCTTCCCTAAATGGAAAATTATTCTTCGTTTTTTTTTTTGTTCCTACTGTTTTTTTTTTCCTCTCAGGCAAAAATTCCCAGATAATGAAGAAATGTACAATATTCTTAAACTAGCTAAACTTATTACATATTCATTTCTATTTACAACCTTAGTAAATGTCAGTGTAGGTTCCATAATTTAAAACAGTCTCACCTCTAAATAATAAATAAATAAATAAAATTGCGTGTAAACATGAAGTTAAGATAGACACTAGTTTTATATATCGTTTTCGGTGTAAAATAAGTCTAAGTCAGAAGTTAATGCCAATAAATGATATGCCTTTCCTATATGAAAAAATGACTTTATATTATTAAAACAATTATATGAATTTTGTACATTTTACTGACAAAATCTGGAAGCTAGGAGATACGATCTTATAATTAATAAGCAATCAATATTGAAATAAATATTTATTAGTGATATGAGAATGCGACAACAAGTTATCACTATTAATTTTAACATTGATAAATAAAATCAATAATAAAGACTATTGGTGCAAGTTACTCCATGTTATTGGTGCGAATTTCACTAATAAAGACCAGTGGTAGGATCAGTTTTGCTATTAAATTGACATATAATATATTTTAACACAAGCGTTGTGCGATGATAAATGAATACGACACCAAGCAAGTTGACCTCTGATCTTAGTAAATAAGTCAGCTATGTTCATTGATTGACTGTCATGTCAATATATACGAGTCAAATTTACCAAGCATGTACATATATTTATATATGTAAAAATGACCAATGAATATGAATGAATGTATATAATATGTAAAATGTAAATTATCTGTTCTTCCATTTTAAATAATTTTGGGGGGTATAATAGGTATTAATTATTTATAATCAATACTAAGATCTTAAATAGACAAGTTGGTCCAAATATGGGCCACTATTATTATGTCACTTAGGTTTAAGGAATTATTTTATTTTATTTTTTTGAATTAGGTGACACTATTTGTCAAGATTACATGTACTCACATTACAAAATATTTGTCACGGTAAGAACAACCGGCACTATTGGCGCAGGCACTATCGGCCAAAATTACATATATTACGCAATTTTTGCGTCTCAAAGGATTGAATCCAAGACCTCATGAAGAGTCTTATTGTAGTGGATTTATCACTAGGCCAAACAAGCTTGGTTTAGGTTTAAGGAATTATTAACGGTGTGATTATTGTTTATCAATTAATTAGAGTCGTCTCACTTATATATTTACATAATTGAATTTCATACTCTCCAATCTACAAGTGTATTAATTATATAGTTAATGAAAGATCCTTACCTGGGAGAAGAAGATGAGAAGGATGAGGAATTTGAGAGATCCGTAGAGAAGTCTGAGAAGTGAGATGGAGCTCCGAGACCACGACCGGAGAATCTGCTCGCGGCGGTGTTGAGGCAGCCTCGGGAAGCTCCGGAAGTAGGGGAATTTGGGGGAGAGGCTCGCCAATCCGGCTAAAATGAACGTGCCGTACCACGTCGAGAGGCCCCACAAGGCCAGTTTCAGCATCCACCTCTTCGGATGTTGCAGCCTTGAGCTTAAAAGCCCACCTAACTATATATATATACACACACAAACGCAATTGTTTGACAATCTCTTGTTTATCGGAACACTATTTTCATGGATAGCACGGTTACGAAAGAATGAATCGTCTATTCAATTAAAATAAAAGTGTTAATAACCGTATACAAGTACTAAATAATAATATATACATTCTTTCAAAGAAAAAATTGTACTAAATACACATTATAATATTTGTGGTGGTATATATTCAATCCTTTGTTTCCCACAGCTTAAGTTTTAAGCTCTCAATGTCCGTTATTTTGATTTTTTTTTTTAATTATATATATTTTTAATAAATTTAATTAACTAAATTTTAGATGTTATTTCGGACACGTATCATAAAAAAAATCAAATATTTTTATTTTCTTGGGACATTTCAAGTGAATGAAGTTTTAGAAGAAAATAAAATAGTTGTTATTGAGAACTTAAACCGTAAAATAAATAAATTATTACCAAAAAAAAAAAAAAAAACTACTTGCACTTATAAAGAAATACTATTTCAGAAAAAAAAAAATAGTGAACAATAAAAAATTAGAAAATTATGCCTCTAATTTTTTTTTTAATATTATATACTTACATACGTTAGCCTATTATTATTACCCTAAATGAAACCTTAAACTCTCGTGTCTTAATCAACTAAGAAAATGAATTCTTGCATGAACACGCAATATGTAACCAATGACTTTAGAAACGTATGATCAATTCAATCAGTTTTTTTAGTAATTTTTAATAATAATGTTACACATACAACTTTTGTTTTTTTATTTAGAAAAAGAATAATTTCAAATCACACACAAGCACAATTAATCACAGTCGTGTAGAGACATCTCTCTCGTCTCCAAGTCTCCAACCACAAATACTTGTTTATGAAAATATTAATTTTGAATTACCAAGAAGTATAATTTAATTAGACAAACAAAAAATTCGATACGTACCCGTTGGGGCGTTCCGGCCATGGAGGCCGAAATGGCGTAGTATTTGAGGAGCGTCTCGTCGGTGGTGAGGCCCACGGCATCGATGGATGGCAAGAAGGCGTCGCAGAGAGCAGTGAGACTCGCCATTTGGCCAGCGCTAAGGCTGTTCGGGTACACCATGCCGCTCTCTCTCTGCCTTTGACGATCATCAATGGCCGTCGAATTCGCAAGCCGCTTCGGTCCCGACTCGCAACGCATCACGTTAACGTCGTCGGAGTATATACCGGTTTCAGAGCTCTTTGGAGGGTGATTCATTGGAGAGAGGGAGAGAGAAGCATGCAATAAATATATTGCTTGGCCCTCAAGATCACTGTGCGAAACTGATGAGAGCGAGTTGTTGATATTTCGGGCCTATTGTTATGCACGCAAGTCATGTGCTCTAAATGGCAAAATTGAGCGAGTGGTTTAGCACACAGGAATTAGATTTCAACATATTAATTATTGCTATATTAGATTTTTTATACGAATAAAAATATTAGATTTTTTTTAATGGAAAATTTTTAAGTACTATTTTTTATAGAAAAGAAAATTAAGGGACAGAAATGTTAGCTTGTTCGGGTACTTCAAGGGGAGAATTTTATTTAGAAATTCTAATGAGTTTCTTGAAAATATATAGACAAAATGAAAACCGCATATATTAAACATATTCGAAGAAGTTTCTTTATGCTAGTTAGTTCGAGTCCTTTGGAATTGGGATAATTTTCATATTGAAGATAATCTAATGTTTGACTGTATATCTCACATGCATTCATGTTGATTATTACGACTTTTCTCGGCTACAAATGAAAGTTCTATTAATAAACTTTGAGACGACGTTATTATGCTAGTGACTTCTGTTCTGGCTAAGTAATGAAAAAAAAAAAAAAAATCTGTATAAATATTTGATGTAACAATTTAACTCCCATATGTGTAAATATTTTTATGTGTTACATTTGTATGCATTTAAACAAAAAAATAAAATTTGAGGACCGTCAGTCCACGAGGGCACCAAGTCTATTTCCGGAGTCTATTGCCGCACTTTTTTGAGAGACTATTTACGCACTAACTCTTTATCTTAAGAACAGAGTTATTAGTAGAAAAGTACTCAAGTTATTTGAAAATGGGGCAATATAAAGTTAACTTAAAAAACGGTGGCAAAAGTTTTCAAGTTTACTTTTTTTAGCGCTTCGGTAGACCCAGTGGCGGACGTATGTTATGGGCTGGTGTGGTTGAAACCACCCCCAAAGTTTTGAAAATTGCACTAATAGGACCAAAATACTATAAACTTATTTGCATAAACCACCCCTAAAATTAAATTTAATGGGAAAAAAAAAATTGAACCCCCCCGGTCTCCGAATCCTGGTTCCGCCACTGGGTAGACCTCATTTTTTTTATTTAGTTTTCTACTATTTTTCGTTAGTGATGACATTAACAATAAATAAAACAATAAATTCAAACGATCAAACCTACAAACATCAAAATAAACACATGTGTGAAGATCAACAACGCAAATTCTTATTTTCCTTTTTAATTTCTCTCTCAAATTCTCAGTTCATCTGCTCAATAGCATTGTAATTTTCGTTGTTGATGTCATCACTGATGAAAATAGTAAAAAAGAAAAAACTTACGAAAAAGTAGATGAGGTCTACCAATCTGCTAAAAAGTAAATTTGAGTACTTTTGTCATGGTTTTTTTAAATCGTCTCTATGTCGCTCCATTTCTAAGTAATTTGAATACTTTTATAGCAAATAAATAAAATACTGAATATTAGTATTATCATTAGTTTTTTTTTTTTTTTTTAAAGAGAAAAAAAAAGAAGAAAAAAAAATAAAGTACGTGGGGCAGGGCTAAGAGTCTCTACGCAAAGTGTCAATGCATGGAATGACGCAGTTAGCAAAGAGCCAAAGTGTTATTATGATGAGCAACCCAACGCACAACGCCACTCAATTAATTCACTCTCTCACATCTGCACCCAAACTATTTAGGTTTTCATTAATTTAATTAGAAAATGGCGCAGATCTTGAATTTTGTCTAATTAAATTAAGTAAAAGCAATTAATAATTTTACAATAAAATAAATGTATGATGATCGATTCGTTTCAGAACGTATAAATGTCATGCAAATCAATTAAATAATACTGCTCGTGCCTCGTACTTATTAAGGATTCGTAGTTAATTATTATATGTATAATCATAAAGCTTACTAACCAGCTTCTTTAATTTATGGGAAAGTTCAGTACCAATATAATTTAGCTTTATTTAAGCATAATTATACATTCCCTATTTGTTTTTCTTTCTACATATTTACTTATGTAGGAGAGATAATCTTGTTTAAGAAAAGGGAATAATTAGCTGAACATTGAAGTTATGGGTGACAATTCTAAGACTGGACATAAAATGCGAAATAATTACGACACGATTTTAATGGGTTTGAGTCTGTTATAAATAGATATGGGTCCAACCATGTCAAACACGATTAATACGATTAAATAATGGGTGGAACCCAATAACACGATGAGACTCAATTAAACTAGATTAAGAATGAAAAAAAGTTGAATTTTATGTATTTAATTAAGTGTTTTAATACTTATTACATATGAAATTTATATTTATATATATTTTATAAATTACGTAATTCAATCGATAAATATATAAAATTGTTAATAAATGTTAAATCTATGATAATATAATTAAATAAATTAAGTTAAATGTGTAGATATAAATATTTTTAATTTATTATTTTAAAATATTTCAATTTGTTAAATGGATTAAAGGGGTAAACACGATAAACACAACTATTAAATGGAGTGAGTCTGAATCTTAAAATAAACAAAAAACAATTAAGACCCGCCACAAAACACGAAACATGAAGAATTGCGACTTTCAAATAATGTATAAATTGTGTGTGAAAGTGAATCCAAGAATGTTGCTTTGACTATATAAACTAAGCATTTTGTGATTGTTTGGGCGGTTTAAACTCAGTGGCTACAAATTAGCTTACATGTTATATTTGACTACAATCGGAATATAAAAATTCAACATTCAATCCGGGATAATTAAATTTGGTTGCACCAACCGATTCTTCATGACTAGTTCTTTTTCTTGGTCGGTCTTTTTCATTTGAATTGCTTTTTCAAATGCAAATATATTGTTAGGATATCATTATCCTATGTAGCGGAGGATATAGAAAGTACTATAAACACATTGGGTTGTTTATTTACGTACGAATGTCTATTAAAACTTATTGATAAGTCGCTAGGGTATTAAATTCAAACTTTTCTCAAAAACTCAATTTGAAAAAGAAAAAAAAAATTCAATTAGATAAATTCTTTTTTGGAAGGCGAGACATATCAATAGAAAAAACAACAATATAATTGAAAATTATATGAAAATTCGTACACGACTAAAAAACATTGAAAATACATTGAAGCGTCTTTGGGCCTCAAAAATTTGAATCGGGCTAGAAAATCTCCTTAGTTTGAGATTACGAAGCTCAGTATGTTATGTGCTCAAAGATTTGACTGCGCTGTTTCCTTAAACTTGAACTTCTCTCTAAGTCATAGATTGTTAGCTTTGCCCCTTGCTCGATTATAACAAAAAAAATTAAAATATTTTTATAGCCTCGCACATTTTTCACTTGAATAAACTTTGAATTTGTGCCCGCTTAAATCATAAGAAGTTTTAACATTTTTTTTAATAGCTCTAACTCTAAATATGAAAGGACAACAAATTCCTCGACGATGCGTCTTCTTGTACGCCTCTAATTTGATTAGGAATTTGTCTATTAATAGCATCATCACAATTATTGTTTTTGCGTACTTTGGCCCATGGTTGTTGGAGATAATTATGTATATATGTTTCAGTTTCCTAGATCACGTTTGTTGCTCTTAAAGGCAGTAACATGCATTGCAACATATTGATTTATAACACCCCCCTTGGGTGTCAATTGTTGGGTTTTCAATGATTTTTCTCAATCCCGAGGCGGAAATCACAGGATATCATTGAATAATATAGATCTAGACTAATTTCGAATCTTAAGAAATCATTACCGAAGATTTGGTACTTTTGACAACTGTACCAAAAACGCTGCAGATTATTCCGTTCTTCCTCTGGCCGAATTCTTTTCTCTCCGGGATCGAGCACGCCGAATGCCGTGCCTCTATTTTGTCCACCACGTCGCTGCGGGAACGTCTTTGATGACCGGAAAACACCTCGTTGGACAGGTTAGGTCCTCCTTGGTGTTTGGATGAGAAACCGATGAAGAACCGGTAATGAGAAAATCGCGAGTTGTCTAGCTAGGGGTAGGCGAATTTCTCTCTGAGTGTAGGTTTTAGGGTGAGTCAATTATGAGCTTTAAGTTGTATTTATACTACAACATGAATTGACCTAATGGGCTTTTGGGCCCATTTAATGGATCCAAGCCCATTAAGTAATCATTAATTAATTCATATAATTAATTAATGATTTCATAATTAAATCTCGGGCCCAAGAGGGCCCGATACTTTATTTATGTAGTTGGGTCAAAACCCGAAAGCCCGGTGGATCTAATATTCATATTCGGGCATTTCCTACAATCTCCCACTTGCACGAATATACCGGGATTGGCTATCTCCCGTGCATACTCATACGCATACAATGAAATGAACAGATGTCGGGAATGGTTATCATGTACATCATTCTAGATCATGTGTGCCTTGTTCTTCATAGTTGCAACTGAAACTCAGTTCTCCGTTTTCTCTAGCGAGTTCGGTGTGACTCCATAGGATGTTGTAGAGTTGGTTGCAGACTTTCAAGTTTTCAAGGAGTGAGAGGTTTTTACCTAGACTTCACTCCTCCAACCTACTAAAATACACTGATCCTATTATGTTAAGTTATTTATAAGGATCCATGTGGATCCTTCTTTTAACTTTATTATATGAGTTATTCCTTCAACATCTTTACTACTCGAAAAGGACACAGACCATGGTTTGGCACATCTGTTTGAGTCGATTTTCGTTTCCTGGTTCGGATAAAAGTATTGAACTAACAAGTCTAAAACCAGTTTTGACTTGTCCGTGGTCACAGATTTCTCATACTTATATCCTTCAAGAGGCCCTGAGTGTATTGCCCCAAGTTTCGGGGAGATGCATGTTTTCTTGAATAATCATTCCACTCTACAAGGTTCGTAACATATCCAAAAATAGTTTTTATAACTACCCGTTATGGTAAGCGTTTAACTATAATGAAAATATGTTACTAGCCAGGTAGTGGACACATGACCGTTCTCAAACTTTGGAATCTTTCATTATTTCTCTGAATGTCTCAGTGTCCCCTCAATAATAAGGTTTAGTTGCCATGTGAGAATTTTCAGAGTTTGAGTCATTCCAGCACTGCTAGTCTTTCTTTACTAGTGCCTACATGTATAAGAATATCTCAAAGATATCAGGGACACTTCCCTCTTCTTACTTACATGCACCAATCAATTTTGAAATATCATTTGGTGTCCCTCTTGGTTTCTTCTAATGATTTTCTTTGAATGGGGAAAGTTTAAGATTGTCGTTTAAGATATTGTAGGGACTTCATTTTCTAAGTTGATAGCAACATTTATAAGATTAATTTTGAATTTAATTTTAAACGTTGGTGTGAACATAAAATGAAGAAACTTGCCTTTTATAGAAATAATATTGTGCTCTAAAATTAAAAATACATAAATAAATTTGTTTTTGAACTAAATACAAATTTGTAAAGTTCCACGTGTTAATATATACCGCAGGCATCTATGGGTTCTTAATCCCTATAGATTCTGCATGACGATAATGCTTTTCTTTCGACAAAGCTTTTGTCATCGGGTCTGCCACGTTGTCGTCTGTGTCTACTCTTTCCATTATTACGTCCTTCTGATCAATGATGTCTCTGATCAGATGGAACTTTCTGAGTACATGTTTTTCTAACTTGTGTGATCTCGGTTCCTTGGCTTGTGCTATAGCTCCGTTGTTGTCACAGTAGAGCTTTACAGGATCACCAATGATAGGAACTACACCAAGATCAGAAACAAATTTCTTGATCAAGACAGCCTCTTTAGCAGCTTCAGATGCTGCTATGTACTCAGATTCAGTGGTTGAATCAGCTACTGTAACTTGTTTACTGTTGTTCCAAGTAACAGCACCACAGTTTGCACAGAATACATATCATGTTTGAAATTGGAAATCATCTTGGTCAGTTTGGAAGCTCGCATCAGTATAACCTTCAAAGATTATCTAATCAGCTCCGCCATAAACAAGACATCTATCCTTGGTTTTGTTTAAGTACCTCAGGATGTTCTTTACGGCGATCCAATGACTGTAACAAGGGTTTGATTGAAATCTACTAGTCATGCTTAAGGCAAAAGCTACATCTGGTCGAGTGCATAACATTGCATACATTATCGAACCAATACGAGAAGCATATGGTACCCTCTCTATATTTTCATTTTCTTCCAAAGAAACTGGGCTCTGCTCTGCTTCTTGTTAAAATATGTCTTATGAGTCATTGGAGTAAATCCTTTGCTAGATTTATCCATATTAAACCTTTTAACAATCTTATCAATGTATGTACTCTGACTTAGGGTCAAGACTTTCTTGTTCCTATTTCTTTGGATTTTCACGCCCAATATGTTGGCGGCTTCCATTAAGTCTTTCATTGAGAAGCATTTTCTCAACCACTCCCTCAATGCTAGGAGTTCAGATGTATAGTTTCCTATTATTAGTATGTCATCAACATACATAATTAAGAAAACAACGTTGCTCCCACTAAACTTGATGTACACGCAAGGATCGTCTTTGTTTTTGACAAAACCAAATTCTGTAATTGATTCATCAAAACGGCGATTCCAACTGCGAGTTGCTTTCTTAAGACCATAAATTGATCTTTTCAGTTTGCAAACCTTTTCAGGATGCTTTTGGTCTTTGAAACCTTCAGGCTGTGTCATGTACGCATCCTCTTCCAAAACTCCGTTCAGGAACACGGTTTTTACGTCTATTTGCCAGATTTCATAATCATAGAAAACAGCAATGGAAAGCAAGATTCTTATGGACTTAAACATGGCTACTGGGGAGAATGTTTCATCATAGTCTATACCATGAATTTGTCAAAAACCTTTAGCGACCAGTCTCCCTTTGTAAGTTTGTATTTTACCATCCATGTCAATTTCCTTTTGAAAATTCATTTGCATCCAATAGGTCTTGCCCTTTTAGGTGCATCAGCTAGGTCCCATACCTTGTTAGTGTACATGGAGTCCATTTCAGATGTCATGGCTTCAAGCCATTTGTCTAAATCATCTCCTGCAATTGCTTCTCTGTAGTTATCCGGTTCATCACCCTCATCTTCATGAACTGTATCACCTTCGATTGATACAAGGAGATTTAGTTTCTGAGGAGGTTGACTATCTCTGGTGGATCTTTGAGATGTCAGTGTGTAATCAGGTTGCTCATCTCAAGGTTTAAAATACCGCTTGCCGTTTTCGTTTCGCATTTTCCGTTTTACAGATATATCGCTTGCCGATGGGTATGTCGATGGGCAAAAGGGAAAAAAAGGGCATGCCGCATACCGCATTTACCGCACTTTTCGCATGGACATACCGCATTTACCGCACTTTTCGCATGGATATTTTGTAAAAAATATTTGAGTATTTAAGCACGATATTTATATAGGTTCAAAACTACATATTTAATAAATACAAGACATAATTGTATACAACAAAACACATTTGTAACTTAAATATGTAGGTGAAATGTATAATATTAAGTCACTTTATTAGTTTAAGTGTATAATATTATGTCAAATTATTATGTGAAGTGAATATGTATGTTAATTAAGTGTGTAATATTAAGTGAATATGCATGTTAATTGTATAGGTATGTTAACAAATTTAATATTAGTTGAAGTGTATAATATTAAATGAATATGTATATTAAGTGTATATGTATGTTAGGTGAAGTTAATATGTATGTTAAGTGTATAATATTATTTGAAGTGTGTAATATTAAGTTAAATTATTAGGTGAAGTGTATGTGTATGTTAAGTGTGAATGTGTGATATTAGTTGAAAACAAAAAGTCCCACATTGATAGATGACAAGAGTTTGGTGATGTTTATATACCAAATATTAGGGACAAGGGCTTGGGCCCTTAGGGTCATAGGATTTTGTGGATGGGGGAGGACTCACACAAATGTTACACCACCACACGCGCGCGCCGCCGCCGTCCGACCGGACGGGCGTGGCGAGGCGGGGCGGGGTGGGGTGGGGTGCTCTTGTGTGAGTATAATTATTTTTGTCGAAAGTTTAATTGGTATTTTTGCCGAAATCTACCAAAAATGCGAAATTCCAACCACTTTTCGTCGTTTTGCAGGCAAAAACGATAAACGACATGAAATGCGATTGTCGTTGCGAAAGTCTCGGCAAAAGGGAAAACGACAGCGAAACGAGAAGGCTTTCGTTTCGGTAGCCTCCGAAAAACGAAAATCGGCCCGAAAGTCGAGCGATTTTCCCGAAATTTTGCACCTTGGCTCATCTATCCCATCTTGTATGGGTACATCATACAGAGTAACATTTCCTGACTGATCATTAATGATCATATTATCATCAGTGTCATTGTCAGGAGCGATGTCCTTTGGCTGATTTATATCAATGATTTGATCATTTTGTGTATAAACCGATGTAAGAGCTTTCTCTGTGTCCATTTGTAATTCATTTTGATTTTGTGGTTCTAGTTCTTTCTTAAGAACAACTTCTCTCCCACTAGACTTTCTACAAAGGAAGTCTTCTTCTAATAATACACCTGTTTTTGCCACAAATATTTTTCGGCTATGTTGGTGATAGAAGTAATACCCAGAAGTTTCTTTTGGGTAACCCAAAAAATGACATTTGATAGATTTAGGGCTTAGTTTCTCTGATGTCAACTATTTGACATAGGCTTCACATTCCCAGATTTTCATGAATTGTAAATTCGGTTTGCTTCCCTTCCAGATTTCATATGGTGTTGAGGGGACCGTCTTTGATGCCACACAGTTTAGTGTGGTAGCTTAATAGAGTGGGATGATTTGTATATATTTTAAATACATTTGAAGAATCTTGAATTTTGTCATCAATGACCATACATCGTATTAATTGATATTGTTTAAACATTACTTTTAATGTATAGACATTCAAATTTTTTTAAGGCATGTTCATGTTATTATAATGAATTTTGACAACAAGTTATTCAAATTAAGAAAACTTAATAATAGCATTGATCTTAAAATCAATTAATATCCAGTAACAAACTTAATGGAAATTAATAATAACAAAAAATGACTTTCAATTTGAAAAGAAACCTAATCATAATCATGCCAAAGTAGAAGACATAGAAAGTCTTGATCATGATCAAGGCCTGCTCTTTGTCTTCAGTTCCTTTCAGCTTCTATTCTTCTATTTCTTCTTCATCTGATTCTCCTGTGTATGAAACGAAATTTTAAAACACCTGTTAGTATTTTGTTTACTATTAGTTTAATGAATCTTGAGTAGTTTAGGTTATAACATTTATACCTGAGCTCGAAGAGTTGACGCTGACAGTCTCTGAGACTGTGCCTGGTGAGTCCCGACTTAATTAGAAATTTTGTTTCTTCTCAGTTCTTTGTAATAATCTATCATTTGCTTTTTCGCAGCCTTAGTATTTCTTTCACTGACTTCTAGTAAATCGATGAGGTGGTCGTAGTTGCAGCTGCCTTCAATAAGGATGCTGACTGTTTTATTTAAGTCGGGTGTCAATGACTGAAGTGTGCAAAACTTCTTCATGTTCATTCCTATATAGAATCCCGACTTCTGTAGTCTGTCAGCAATGTCTATCATTTCTTTGCAATGTTCTCATACAATGCTGTTGACAAACATTTTCTTATTGAACAAGCTTCTTAATAGTGAGTAACGTTTTACGGGGTTCCTATCCCCATAGGTTTTCTCCAGGAAGAGGATTTCTTCATGAGCATTCATGTTCTCAATCTTACGACGAATGATCGGGATCATCGTTGAGGACATGAGTCGATGAACATGAATATATTTCATCACATAGTGGTGATAACTGATCCATTCTTCCTCACTTCCCGATTCTTTATCAGGCATAAATGGTGGTAAGTCAGTGACAATGAACCAAAGCTTGTCAGCCTTTAGCATTTTGTGTAACTCTTCTGACCACATTCCGAAGTTGTTTTCCTGGAGAGGCTTGTTCTCAACTGCAGCCTTGAACGCTTTTACGGCTTCTGAAGCCATCAGGTTCATATGGTCCATATCTAAAATATAGACGATGTTAGTTAGACAATTTTAATTCTATAAAATGTGAGAAAATAAAATACAAATGAGCACATTATTAATTCTAATACGAACATGTAAATTATAAAGCAATTATTATGATAAAGATGTAAATGGAATATCATTAGGACTTTAATGATACTTCGTGACTAATTTTGTTAGAAAAGTTACCCTCGTCAAATCTATCAATTTGACACTCAGAGTAAAACAACAATTGTGCTAACATCCTATATTATCTCTGACGGTTAGATAAAGAAACGGTTAATTATTTCTAACCGTTATTTTTTTCCTAGTCTACGGTATCTAATCCTTATTAGAGTCACCGTCTTAGGTAGACCCATGCGATGGACCAGCGGACAGTATAGGTCGCCCTACGCATCTAAGTGAGCTGAGTAAAAACACTCTACTGGGTTGTAGATGCATTAAGACCGGGCACACTTAGATCAAGGATCCTTCACACTGAAGACGATTAACCTAATATTAATTTAGGGGTTTTTCCGGTGATCCATTATTATGTCTGAAACTTAAATAAAATAACTTATTTAAATTATTTAGTTAGAGACTGAGTATGGATTAAAATCTAATCTTAAAAGCATATTCATTTATGAATAATAATTATGATCTAAATGATAATGCTTGATTATAGGTTTTGTATAATAAGATTATTAATATTTTCATAAAACAAATAATTAACTTATTTATCATAATTAAAATTCCTCTTTATTATTGAATCTAATATTTCGCTAGAGAAAATTAGATTTTAGCATGTTATTCCTAATGTTAGAAAATAAGAATAATATACGACTTAATATTTTACATAGTCCTAATAAATGATTATTGAACATGTCAAAATTCATGGTTTATAAATAAACTTAATAAAAGGATTATGAATAATAATAAATTATTAAACCGTAAATGCAACGACGTTCGAAACTTTAAGTAAATCCGATTTACAAAAACAATTGTGAATTGGATTTTCAAATCCTACTATTAATATTAGTTCTTATTAAAAATTAATATCCTAAAAAAATAAATTAAAAATTAAAATTAAAAGTGGGATCGAGATGCGAGCACAAGTGGGACGCGCGCTCGCACGGGCTGCCCGCGCAGTTTGGGCTGGGCATTAGATGCCCTGCCCACGGGCTTAAATGAATGGCCCATAATAATTCTGGGCCGGGTCAGGCCCAATTGACCCAGGTCAACGCCCTGGGTTGGGACGGACCCAAGCGGATCTGGGTCGGCTCGGGTTTGACCCGAGTCCAGATGAACCCGGGTCGGGTCGGGTTAGGGTTCGGCCCGAGTCAGACTTGGGTCGGGTCAACCCTATCCCATGGGTCTTGGTCCAGGTCAAACCTGGACCTGTTGACCTGGGCTGGGTTTGACCCAGCCTAAAAACCCGTGGGCCTGGAACAGTTCCAGGCCCACTAGCCAACCCTAATCGGATTAGGGTTCGGCTACGGTTTTGGAAACCCTAGCCGCGGCTATTTGCGCCTCCAGTTTGGTGGCGCGCATGGCGGCGCCGCTATGTGACGCCAGTGGCGATGAGATCGCCACTGGCGCCCCTGGTGCTGTTGCAATATTGCGCCACCCCTTAAAAAAAATTGTTTTTCAAAAAAAAAAAATTTAAACCGAGCACAAACAAATCCCGAACACTAAAATTAACACAATTAATTTTCTACCGCTCCCACTGAAAATCTAATCACACCAAAAAATTCATAAAATTATTCCGGACAACATATCTTATTTTTGAAAATTAATCAGACTAAGCTCTGATACCCTTGTTGAATTTTTTTAATGATTTTTCTCAATCCCTTGGCGAAAATCACGAGATATCATTGAATAATATATATCTAGACTAATTTCGAATCTTAAGAAATTGTTTAGAAATCGTTACCGAAAATTTGGTACTTTTGACAACTGTACCAAAAACGCTGCAGATTGTTCCGTTCTTCCTCTGGCCGAATTCCCTTCTTATGGCACGTAGTCCCGAGACAAGGAATTTCTGTCGACCCGGGAAAAGTTAATGCAGTGAGCAATTGGCCTATACCTTTTACCGTGAAAGAAGTAAGAAGCTTCCTTTGCTTGGCGGGTTATTATAGAAGATTCATTGAAGGATTTTCAATGATAGCCACTCCACTGACAATGTTGACTAGGAAGAAGATGAAGTTTGACTGGACAGATAAGTGTGAAAGTAGTTTCCAAACTTTAAAGGATCGGTTAGTGTCAGCACCGGTTCTTGCTCTTCCGTCAGGTTTGGGAGGTTTATTCATATACAACGATGCGTCTAAGATTGTCTTGGGGTGTGTTCTTATGGAGCATGGTAAGGTCATAGCATATGCTTCCAGATAATTAAAAGATTACAAAAATAATTATCCAACTCATGATCTTGAATTAGCTGCCATAGTCTTTGCGCTCAAACTGTGGAGACACCATTTATATGGTGAAAGGTGTGAGATTTTTACCGATCATAAGTGCCTCAAATATTTCTTCACGCAGAAGGAATTAAATATGCGACAACGGAGATGGCTTGAGCTAGTAAAGGACTACGATTGTTTTATAAATTACCACCCAGGCAAGGCAAATGTTGTCGCCGATGCACTCAGCAGAAAGTTGGCATTAATCCATCCTCTTAGCAGAAACATAGTGAAAGAATTATGTCATCTAGAGGTTGAAATTGTTCCATGTGGACATGTTGAAAAATTATTCTCCTTGACGGCGCAACCGACACTAGTTGAAAAGATCAAGTCAAGCCAACAAGCAGATGAGTACCTAGTTTGTATAAGATCAGAGATGGAATATGGTAACCGGAAAGATTTTTCCATTTCTAATGGCGGAGTGATAAAATATAGGGAAATGATTTGTATCCCGAATGATAATGCATTGAAAAAAGAACTCATGTCAGAAGCTCACTCAACTCCCTACTGTATTCATTCGGGTAGCACTAAAATGTATCGAGACCTGAAATTGCATTTTCGGTGGCCCGGTATGAAAAAAGAGATTGCTCGATTTGTTTATGTTGGACATATTCTGTATATGCCCTTTATTTAGATTCTAAGCCCGCTTGTATAAGATTATGGTCTTTTACCAAGGAATGAAAGGTTCTTATTAATGTTAATCTTATATAGTTATCTACGGATTATAGATTTAATTATCAAATTGAATGTTTGATCCTTAGTTCTTTAAACTTTTGCATTTATGTTAAAGTCATCACACATGGTCTTTGTGTGAAGAGGTTTGGCTAACATAAATAAATAAAGAACTTAAAATTGGTCCATAATCTAGAACGGAAGTGAGAACTTCGGATTGGGAAGAACTACCGGTGAACTTAATAGATCACATTTATGTGGTGAATTATGGTTATAGTGATTTCAAATCTTGAAAATAAAAAGATTTCATTTATTAAATCTTTCAGGGTATTTTCTGAAAAGATTTGATTTGGATTTATTCTTTATTTGATTCAATCATTAAATCAAATCTTTGAGTGAATATATCTAAATTGGTTGAGATAATCTCTTCAAAGTGGTTGAGATCAGCTGCCTATAAATAGGGGATCCCTGGAACCCTAAATCACACACAATACATCCTAAAAACGTCAGAAAAGTCGTTTTCTCTCAGCCTCTCTCAGTTCCTGCGAATTTCTTAGGGAAAATTCTTCCTGGGATTTTGCTTTTAGGGTTTAGAGGTTATTCTAGAAGAGCCCACGCTCTTGGCGACGTAATCTCGGAGTCATACATCGGAAGACAACTGGGAGCTATCTTCTCACAGAAAATCGCAAAGAGCATGTGGATAAGAAGGCACGGAGTTCTTGAAGATCAAAGAACGCATACAGAATCGTCGAAGGTGTCAGGTACACGTTCTTGTATTTATCGATTATGAGATTATTCACTTTTACTCAAGGCTCAGATTAAAACCAATAAACATGTTAATAAATTAAATTTAATTAATTCATCACGATCGGGAAAATTAATTGTAAGTTGATTTTGATACAGATGGTATGACAGGGTTAGTAGTATGGGACTCTAACCCAGTAAATTTTTTAAAGGTCAAACCGTGTGCCTCAATCAATATTTATAGTTTCTTAGGAGTCGGCGGTGACCGATTCGGGTCTAGATCCGCAGGCACGACTGAGAATCGGTGCCAGAGCGATATCAATTTCAGCAGTTCAACAGTGCGTTACTTGCCAACAAGTAAAGATCGAGCATCAGAGACCTGCGGGATTTCTCAAGCCTCTCTTAATCCTTGAATGGAAGTGGGAACATTTCTCTCTGGATTTTATTATTGGTCTCCCGAAGATGCAAAGAGGATCGGATTCCATTTGGGTGATTGTTGACCGATTGTCCAAATCAGCTCACTTTCTTCCAGTTAAGCAAAATTTCTCACTGGAATGGTCTGTGCAATCATATGTTAAAGAAATAATTCGTCTACACGGGATCCCGGTGTCAATTATTTCAGATAGAGATTTTAAGTTCACATCAACTTTTTGGAAGAGTTTACACAAGGCTTTGGGAACGAAGTTAGCTTTTAGCACCGCATTTCAACCTCAAAGTGATGATCAATCTGAAAGGGTAATTCAGACACTTCAAGACATGCTCAGAGCATGTGTACTTGATTTTCCTTGAAGTTGGGACAGATACTTACCTTTGGCGGAATTTTCATACAATAACAGCTATCAAGCAACAATTGGGAGGGCTCCTTATAAAGCATTGTACGAGAGAAAATGTCGGTCACCCATTCATTGGGATGAAGTTGGTGAAAGAAAACTCTTAGGCCTGAAATTGTACAAGACACTGCAACAGTGGTTGAGATTATCCGACAGAGAATGAAGACAGCCCAAAATAGGCAGAAAAGTTATGCAGACAAGCAAAGAAGAAAACTAGAATTTGAAGTTGGTGATAAAAAAAAAAGAGGAATGATAAGAGAAAGTGGGTTTGGGGATAACGACATTTTTTCCTTTCCTTCTCCCTCATGAACAATCACCGACACCGCCTCAAAAAATCCATCGTAGCCATCATTTCCACCTTATTCCTTATCATGCTTATTTTCTATTTGCACTCCTGACCAACGCCGGATGAAGAATCTCAAAGTTTTTCCTTCCTTTGATGCCCTTCACCTCTGATTTTGTCTCGCTCAGACCAGCAAAGGCTCGTGTTCTTTGAAATCAGTTATCTCGTCTAAGGGGTGAGTTTTTAGAGGTGTTCTTGATTCAAAAGTTGCACTGCTTCTCGCAGATGGAAACTGATGATATTAAATGACAAGCAATGTAGGTAATCTCTTGAACCTTGGGGGTTTTTAGCGCCGAGAATGAATTATTAGAGGTCTGAATCAATAATTTCAGAGTCAATAAGATTAATTTGAGATTTCTTATTCTATGTTTTTTTATTCTATAAAATAGCGAGTTTGGGACTTGAGTTTTGAGTAGCCTACATTTGAGTTGATATTCAAACCCATATGAGTTTATATAACATTAGATATTTTGAATTGTTGACCATAATCGGTTCCAGGGAATCATCCGTCTACTTCTCGGTGAACTGATCGGTTGTCGTTGTCACACTCAAGCAAAACTTACAGGTAAGTCAGAACTTACTTCTTATCACTTAATAATTATTGGTTTCATACTTACAGCTTTGTATATAGGCTTAGTTTAATTTGCAATAATAGACAAGTTAAATTATGTCTAAATTTAATAAATTGATTTATGTTTGTCATGATTGAATGGATTTTAATGATAAGTGTTGATGCAGAAAAATGCCTCAAACATAAAAGCGGCCCAATCGTCGGTGTTGGGCCGGGCCCAATATCGTCTCGTGGACTTTTGTGTATTATGGGCTTGGGTTCGTGGACTTTTGAGTCAGAACGGGCCCTCCACTGACTCGATGATCAGAAACCCGTGGCAAACTCCACTACCTGTCGCTAATAGGGCCAGGACTTGGCCTGGCCCGGATTACAGGTTTGGGATACCAAAAACGGATTCCTGACCACCGTGTAGGGGGGGTCACGGTATTGACTCTCCAGTGGATCTTGACAGATTAGACCCTCAACCGGCGTCACGGGGACAGATCCGGGTCCTCGTGCTATCCCCGTAATCTGTATATCTGTCAAAGATACAAGAATACCGGATAGAACGAGCACCTCACGGACCTAGAACCTTGGCAAGGAGGGTCTTAGATCGTGTCAAAATCTTCTCCAGAACTTCCGCTCGAAGGTGTTTAATTTCTGTCTCGGAACCTGAACAAAACAAAAACCCGAGGTCAGGGAGAACCGGGGGTGGGGCCCCCGAATTCACCTCCGACGCTCAACATTAGTGTAATATTCGAAGGGGAGATGTTTAGAGGATGCTCGAGAGAGTTTTGGTCGAGTTCCGTTGAGAGAGAATGAGTTACCGTTCAACTGAAACCGAACTTCTATTTATAAGAGAACCCGGGGATTCAAATGCAATTATCTCATGATCCGGGAAGCCCCTGGTGCAAAATTATATGTTTTTTCGCATCCTCGGGACGTGGCCGATCTAACGCCGCAAAATCACGGCGATCCGAGTTACGACGCACCCTCACGCGCGGCAAACGTGGGCGGCGTGCGTGAGATGCTTGCCCTCCAAGCTGGTGACGTCAGCGTGAGTCACCCTGCTGATGTCATCCTTCTAACGCGTCCAGCAGCTGTTCGACACGTGTAGGAACAGTACCTCGCCCCTTGGTGGGCCTGTGGGGTGCTGCCACGTGGCGGCTGACCCTTGGGGGCTTGTGGGACCCGCCCAGGTGTTTCCCGGCGTGTCCCTGAGGTCCCGGGAGTTTCCCGAGGCCGTTTTTTACAAATTTTATATCGATTTTGGGTATTTCGATATTTTTGGGATCATCTGGACCCTTTATTTTTCGAAAACGGGCTTCCGGTGAATATTTTGGGGCAAAATTGATTATAAATTAATTAATAAAAGAAAAATTAATTTTAATAATTTTTCTTTTGTTAATTAATATTAAATCAATTGCGTAAAATACCCGTAACATTAACTCCCCAGTTTTTTGGGAATTTTTAATTTCCGAGAAACTTTATAAATTGGAGGCAGGACGGTTCATTCGGATTCACGAGCTTATTTTCTTCCGGTGAATAGTAAAAGGTACGTTTTTCTTCCGTAACTTTTTTACCGGGTAATTTTTGAATTCTGATTTTTGCATCGTGTCCGTCCTTTCGTTATCTAGCTTTCCCATTTCACGAGCCTCGTCATTATTTTCGAAAAAACGAACTCTAAAACTCGAAATCGAATTCGAGCGACTTTTTCTCTCAAAACCCGTGAACCCGATTGGAGAAAATGGCCACCCCTTCTTTGCCGGAGCTTGCCGTCGCCGGAGATGACCACCATCGTGACCAGCTCGACGTGGCGAGTTCGGGGAGGTCGGTGACGGCCGTCGGCGAGGCGGTGGAGCTCGGGGAGGGGTGTTTGGCTCCGTTTGAATCGGGTGGATTCGAGCTCGCCGGGGTTCGTGCCGTGGACTCCGTCGCCTGCGGGAAGTGGTCGCCTGAGGTTGGTGGCTCGAGGTCGACCAAGTGTGGGCCGGCGGAGTGCGTCGGCGGTGGCGGAGGAGCTCGGTCAAACCCAGATTCGCGTGGGTTTGACTCGCGAGTTTCCGGCGGTAGCTCGGCCTCTATGGCCGGCGTTGTGGGAGCCGCTGCTGACGGCGGCCGTGGGCGGCGTGACGGCGGGACTCGGGCGAGCGGGTCCAGGCCGGTCATCGTCGTCGGTGAAGGGAGGGGAACCCGATCCCCTTTGGCCGAGCGGGATCCGGGCTCCGGTGAGGTCGGGTCTTCTATGGCCCGATCTGTGGGCTTAGTCGCCAGCGGCGAGCGGTGGCGACTCATCGGGGAGGGCCGGCCGGGTGGATCTGTTCCGGAGTCGGGTAACGCCGGCGATGGGATAGCTCGGCCGGGCCGCTTTCTCTTGCCCGTTTTGGTGGGTTCCTCGGCCGGCGGGGACCCGTCTTATTTTTTCGACGGGGTTCCCACGGCGGCAAGGGTGGCCCCGGCGGGTCCGCCTTTGCCCCGGATTCGTGGGGGCAGTTCCGGTCGGGATCGTCAATATCCCGAGGTCCGTCGGGCCCGCGGTGGTCGAGGCCGGCCGGTGACTATATCGGTTACGGTAACGGCCTATGCTGGCGGCCGGTGGTATCCGGCCAATTTTCCGGGAACCCCGGAATTTCAACGGGTTTTCCGTGCGATGCCTCGGTTGATACTCAGGTCGTCGAGGCCTTCGTTGGCTGAGGCGGGTCAACCCATTGTGGGTCCCGTATATAATTCTTTTGCTGTTCCGGGAGTGGATCTGAGATCCCCCGGTGTAAATGTTAGGGCTGCCGCAGGTGCTGCTCACGGAGTTCATGACTTGGAAGGACCACGTCATGGGGCTGACATAGCAGGCGGGACATGCCCAAATTTTGATAGGATAGTCCGGAGGAGAGCTGAGGCTTTCTCGGGCGAGGACGACTTTTATCGGTTGTGCCCTCCCGAGTACTTCCCGGACGTTAATATTCCGAGCTCCGTTACTTCGGCGGAACTTGGGGCCTTTTTCGAAGCCGGACATCTTATCTTGCCGGGGGTATGTGCCCCTATGGATGGGGAGCTTCCCGGTTATCCTCGCGACGGGATGGTCGCGGTTCCTTTGGAGAGTCTTCGGCTGGGTTTTACGTTGCCGATCCCCTCTCTGATAGAGCGACTTCTAGTGTCGCTGGACCTGCATCCGCTCCAAGTCTGCCCGGACATCTGGTGGTTTGCCGCCGGGATTTTCTCGATGTGGCGTGAGAGACGAGGTCGGGATGTTACTCCCACTCAACTTCGGAGGCTCTTGCCCATCGTCGTTTCCCAAGACGATCAGAGGATCAACAGTTGGGTTTTTACCTGGCTTGTTTGGGGATTCCGAGTCAGAGACTTGGGTCCGGTCCTAGATCCGAACTGGCACAGCCGGTGGGTTTGGGTCCCAAGCATTTATCTGGGATCCACCCCCCGGGGATTTGGGATCCCTTGGTTGTTTATGAGCACCGGCGTTGAGGATCGGGGCTTCGTCAGCTTTTTCTTGACGGCGTCTGCCATTCCCGGATGTTTTGCTTCTTTTTTAACGAGGGAGGCCTGGATCCGGTCAGGATGGATGTCTCCTGAGTCGGTGGCTGATCCAATGCCCGGTTCTGAAGAGAGGTCTATTGTTGTAGCTTTTTCCGTCTCTTTGCCTGTACTATTTGCTTTGTTGTACTTCGTGGCTAACTTGTTTGTTTTTTCTTTTGCAGATATGGACCGCAGTGATGAGTGGCCCTGAAGTCTTCTGCCTTTTCTGGCAGGTGCGGGGAGTGTGGCTGGCGGAGCTGGGGGTCATGTTCCCCCGGCATCTCCTTTCATTGCGGCCGATGATTATGTTCCTGATCTCGATCACATTGCCCCTGCTGATGAGGGGGCGGAGGATGCGGTTGCCGGAGATGATGAGGTGGATGATGAGGCCACGGACGATGGTGATGATCACCCGTCGTGACATGTTGCTCTTTTTGTCTTTTCTTCTTTTTTGAAACAATGGGGAACCTTGCCTCTTCCCGTGTACAGAGCTTGTAGCTCCTAGTCTTGCCGTATGTGGCACAAGTTTTGTAGTGCGTTTAGGCGCGTCTCTTGTATAGTCGGACATGTTCTGTTGTAGCGAGCCGTCGTGGTTCATTAGAAGTAGCCATCTGCGATGTAATTGTAGCGTTGACCTGCGAATGTCAATCTTTTATTTTTCTTCTGTATGTTGACTCTTTGCTCGTCTCTTATCTGATCGTCTCAGGATAAGATCCGCCTATTAGCCATGCGTTAAGTATTTCGAGCTTTTGACCGATGTCGTGGTCTCATTGCGTGTTGTCAAGCGTTCGGCGTTGGGCCGAGAACCATTTTCGAGGTGTTTTTGTATACTTGGAGCCGGGTCGCGTTGTATTTAATGATATACGTACCGGACTTATGGCAAGTTGCGTGTCAACAATCGCTCGGTTACGAGCCGAGGACTACTTGTGAGGCGGCTTTGTAAACTTGGAGCCGGGTCGCGTTGTATTTAACGCTATAAGTCCCGGACTTATGGCAAGTTGCGCGTCACCAAGTGCTCGGTTACGAGCCGAGGACTACTTGTGAGGCGGCTTTGTAAACTTGGAGCCGGGTCGCGTTGTATTTAACGGTATAAGTCCCGGACTTATGGCAAGTTGCGCGTCACCAAGTGCTCGGTTACGAGCCGAGGACTACTTGTGAGGCGGCTTTGTAAACTTGGAGCCGGGTCGCGTTGTATTTAACGCTATAAGTCCCGGACTTATGGCAAGTTGCGCGTCACCAAGTGCTCGGTTACGAGCCGAGGACTACTTGTGAGGCGGCTTTGTAAACTTGGAGCCGGGTCGCGTTGTATTTAACGCTAGAAGTCCCAGACTTATGGCAAGTTGCGCGTCACCAAGTGCTCGGTTACGAGCCGAGGACTACTTGTGAGGCGGCTTTGTAAACTTGGAGCCGGGTCGCGTTGTATTTAACGCTATAAGTCCCGGACTTATGGCAAGTTGCGCGTCACCAAGTGCTCGGTTACGAGCCGAGGACTACTTGTGAGGCGGCTTTGTAAACTTGGAGCCGGGTCGCATTGTATTTAACGCTATAAGTCCCGGACTTATGGCAAGTTGCGCGTCACCAAGTGCCCGGTTACGAGCCGAGGACTACTTGTGAGGCGGCTTTGTCGCCTGAATTGGCGGGATTAGGACACGGGTCTTCCCCGGTTTTCCCTTTATTGTCAACCCCCCAGTTTCCAATTAAGCTTGTAACGGTTATGGTAAAAACATTTAAAAGACATTCATTCGTGGAAAAGGAAGATTTTATATATATGTGGCGCTTCTTGTGGCGCTCTTCTTTTACATAGGTCGGCTGTCGGAGCAATTTCCGAGCCGGTGGTACATCATTTCGGGGCTTTCCTTCGGGTTGGATTTTTGCTTCAGCTTCCGGCTGAATCTTAGCTTCAGCTATTTCCATTTTATTTTTACCCCTAGCCTTGTCGGGCTCACTGGTGGTACTGCTTCAGGTGTTCGACGTTCCATGGGCGGGGGACTTCGCAACCCCCCATTTCCTGTAGCCGGTATGTTCCGTCTCGGATCATCTTAGAGATGCGGTATGGGCCTTCCCAAGTTGGCCCGAGGGTTCCGGCGCCGAGGACTTGGGTGTTTTGGCCTACTTTTCTTAGGACCAGGCTTCTTTCCAAGAAACGTCTCGCCTTGACTTTAGGGTTGTAGTAGCGTTCTACAACTCACTTCTGGGCGACCAGTCTGGTGTACGCTTCATTTCGCTTTTCTTCGAGAAGATCAAGCTCTTGTCGTAGCGCCTCGTCATTGCGTTCTTCGTTGAAGAATTCGACTCGCGGCGAGGGGACGCTTATCCCAGCGGGGATGACTGCCTCGACCCCGTAGGTTAGAGCGAACGGGGTCTCACCAGTGGCGTTGCGCGTGGTAGTCCGATAGGCCCAGAGTACTGAGGGCAATTCTTCCGCCCATTTGCCTTTTTTTCATGGACTTTCCTTTTCAGGATGGTCTTGATGTCTTTGTGGACTGACTCTACTTGACCGTTCGCCTGGGGTAGAAGGCGATGAGTAGGTGTCCGATCTTGAGTTCGCCGTAGAAGGCTCGGAGATCTACGTCGTTGAATTGCTCTGTCATGTTGGTGATGAAATTTTTGAGCAAGTATCAAAGTCGTTGAGGTAACTGAGATGATTCTCAACGTCGTTGAAGCAATCGCGATGGCTTTTAGGTCATCGGGGTGACCGAGATGGCTCTTTGAGGTCGGCGATGTAACCGAGATTAAACTCAAGGTCGTTGAGGCGATCGTGATGGCTTTTGAGGTCGTCGGGGTGAACGCGATGGCTCGTCGCGGTCGGTGAGGTGACCGAGATTAAACTCAAGGCCGTGGAGGCGACCGCGATGGCTTTTGAGGTCGCCGGGGTGACCGCGATGGCTCGTCGTGGTCGGCGAGGTGACCGAGATTAAACTCAAGGTCGTTGAGGCGACCGTGATGACTTTTGAGGTTGCTGGTGTTGAAAATCGTTGCTGGTGACACGGTTAGCGGGGTGTAGCTTGCGTCCTTGCGGAAACCTTCCGCTCGCCTAGGGCGCTATTGTCATCCTTCAGAGTTTGACTGTTGACGCTGCCTCTTTCTTTGAGACTCGTCATCATCCCTCCTTTGGTCGTTCTGGCTTTGCTCGTCTAGGCTGAGTTGGTTTCGGCTGACGAAGTATTCGTCGGCGGCGATGTCTTCCGCTGCCCTAGCCATTAGTTCGGCCATGGAAGCAGGTCTCTTTTGACAAGGGAGCGCGTGAATTCGCTCACCGGGAGGCCATCGATTACTGCGGTGACGGCATCGTCGTCGGTATAGCTAACGACTTTATTCGCCTCCTCCGTGAATCTTTTCAAGTAAACCTGGAGAGACTCGTCTTTGCACTGCTTGAGGGACTACAGATACGACTTTCCTTTTCGTTGCGTGATCGAGCTAGCGAAGCGGGATATGAAGTGTTCTGTCAGCTCTTCAAAGGATTCAATCGACCCTTTGGGGAGTCGTTGGTACCATTCGAAGGCCGGGCCTGCGAGGGTGAGGCAGAGGGCCTGACACATTGTGGAGGGCGAGCATCTCTTCAACCGCATGGCAAACTTGTATTGCACCAGATGGTATGTGGGATCTGTCGTGCCGTCATAGATGAGATTTAGCGGGAATCGGAGGTCTCCGCTGAGATCTTCGTCGAGTAGGTGGCTTGCCAGAGGGGAGATGATTCCCTCCGCCATACTTCGTTTGGCGGGATCAGTGCTGTTGGCGGAAGCGAGTTCTCTCAGCTCTTTCCTTAGAGCCTGGACCTCGTTTCTCAGTCCGTCGTTTGGCGGAGATGCTGTCAGGCCAGGTGACGGGGCCGTGTTGGCTCCTCTCGTCCTGTGATACATGGCGGGGGGTGCAGAACTTCTAGACCCTTCTGACTCGGCACTGTCCGAATTTTTGTGAGGACGAGGTTCTTCCCTTCGTTGTTCGAGGTGTCGTCGTAAGTCTCTTTCTTGACAAGAGTGACTTAGACGGTGACGGAGATCCTCCTGATTTTCCGGGTGTGCCCGAGCGGGCGCCTGCTGGCGTCGACGGTTACTCCGCGCCTTAACACTTTCAGCGTTACTTTCGTCTCCTCCCAGACGTTCAAATGCTGAACGTCGGGTCGTCTGTGATTAGGCCGGCTCTTGAATGCCTCGACGGGCCTGCTGAGTTGCAGGTGGCCATCGTTGTGTGAGTTCGAGGGCCTCCTCTGGGCTCTCCTCTTCGTCGATGGCTTCAAGGTTGGTGTCGTTGTTTCCGAGGCGTTTGGACACAAGATCAGCCAGGCGGAAGAAACTATCTTCCAGCCGGGTTAGCCTTTCTTTTTCTTCGTTGACAGCGGGCTCTTGTCGCGTGCTCGCCTCAGGCCAGTTGAGAGCCTGGGTTCGGCGTGCGTTCACCCGAGCCCGAGTGTTGAGAGCGATACTTCCCGCGGGGTGGGAAGAGGTGTCTTCCGTTGTATCTGACATCGAAGTTTCGAGCGTCTTCGAGTGTCTTCGAGTGTGTTCGAGTGCCTTCGAGTTTCTTCGAACGCCTTTGAGTGTGTTCGAACGCCTTTGAGTTTCTTCGAACGCCTTCGAGTATGTTCGAGTGCGTTCGAATATACTCGAATATTCGTCTTCCCGTTGCTTGAGCGTCCACAGGTAGGACTTCTCCTTTCTCTGCGTCAGCGAGTTTGAAAATCGAGAAACGAAACTCTCCTTTAGTTCTTCGAAGGAATCGATAGAGCCCTTCGGGAGTCGCCGATACCATTCGAAGGCTGGGCCTGCGAGGGTGAGGCAGAATGCTTGACACATCGTGGAAGCAGAGCATTTCTTCAGCTGCATCGTGGTCTGATATCGGACCAAGTGGTATGTTGGGTCGCCGTTTCCGTCGTAGATGAAGCTTGGTGGGGAGCGGAGATCTCCCACAATTGCTTCCGCAAGTACGTGGTCGGCGAGGGGGGATATGGTCCCTTCGAGCATGCTTCGTACGGTTAAATTTGAGCCGCTGGCGGCGGCGAGCTCTCGTATCTTCTTTCTGAGTGCTTCGAGCTCGTTTTTCCATTCTGGGACGGCCGATGGGGCCGTTGTCGGGGGTAGCGAAGCGGCAGGTCCCTCGTCTTGGGGGTGCCAGGGTGCTTTGAGAGAGGCGGGGGCTGTGAGACCTCCAGGTCGATCGAGACTCTGTTGGCCCTAGTGACTGGGCGTCCTCTCGGGCGAGTTGTCGTTGCGTTTCGAGACTGTCTCTTTGCGTCGGCTCCGGATCTGGGGATTTAATTCCGCCGAGGATGTCATTGACGACGTGGTTGAGCCCGAGGTATCTGGAGATTAACCTCGCTAATCGAAACTGACTATTCTCCAGTCGTGATAATCGCGCGTCGTTCGCGACATCTGAGCGGACGCTCGCCGCCGGCTGACTCTGAGTTGGGCTTTGTGTCCCGGCGTTCAAGGCAGCACCCTCGGTGGGGCCGCGCGTGGTGTCATCGGAGAGGTTGATTGACATCTTTGAAGAAGTGGGTGGTGAGGTCGTTGAGACGACCGCGATGAAATCTGGGGTCGTTGGGACGACCGAGATAAAATCTGGGGACGTTGCGGAGACCGAGATAAAATCTGGGGTCGTTGGGACGACCAAGATAAAAACTAAGGACGTTGCGGAGACCGAGATAAAATCTCAAATCGTCATCCTGGCCCGGATGCAACTTTGACGTCGTTTCGTAAAGGTGGGCCTTTAGTAAGTAATAAGTATATATATTACTTATTATATATATTATTTCTTTTGTACATTTATTTATTTTTATTTTTTTTCGAAGGAAGCCCCACTTTCTTTTTCTTTTTCTTTTTCCTTTTCTTTTCTCTTTTTCTTTCTCTTCTTTCTTCTTCGATCAGGAGGCTTTCTCCTTCTTTTTTTTTTCTTTCCTCCTTGATCGATCAGGGAGGCTCCTCGTTTTTCTTTTTTTTTCTTTTTTTCCAGCAAAAGGAAACCGTCTCCGGCTTCCTCGCTCTTGCCGTTTCCGTAAGACGGCCGAAGCTTCGCCGTCGGTCGCCGTGGCGACGATGTTTCCGGGCGAGTGCTCCGGCGGAGGAGCTCCTTCGCGTGCGACGGGGGGCAGCGGAAGCTCGTGAGTTCACAAGCTCAGACGGAGGGACGGCGGTGGTGAGGAGTGCAGTGAGCTCATCGATGGTACCGGAGTTCGCAGCTGTGCGCACCGGTGATGGCAGCGTCCTAACTTCAGATCGGAGGTGCACGACATGGCGGGCAGCGGCGAGGCGGTTCGAGGTGGCGGAGAAACGCGCCTGGAGGTCGCCTCGGGGTCGCCGGCGTTCGTGGAGGAACTGACCGGCAGAGTTTCCGAACTCTTGGTGAGCTCGAAGGAGCTCGGAGCAGCGGGCTCCCTCCGTGGCGGGGTTTATCTGCGCGTGGCTCTGCCGTGATGTCACTGTTTTCACGGCGGTGGGGATTCCGATTCCGATCGTCGCGCCGGTGACGTGGTCGCGCGTCCCGTTGACGTGGGGCTGCTTGGCAGATTTTCGGCCGGTGGCGGACGACGGTGCTCCGGTCAAGGAGAGCTTTTGACGGGAGCTTATTCACGATGTGAGTGGCTTCGCGGGCTATTCCGACGAGCTTCCGGCGTGACGACGACGGTCTCGTCGTGTTGCCGAAGCCCGCCTCGCTCTCTGTCTTTGTGTATATATTATATACATATATTGCTTTGTATGTATATATTTGTATATATATATGCAGGTGTATATATATTTTCATATATATGCGTATCAGTTTTGGATACTGATCACGATTATTTTTGTTTAATATATATCTATACATATCTCTTGCTATATGCAAATTGCAACACAGCATAAAGACATAGAATTATAGATATAAAGGGTATATATATATAATATATATTTATGATGTGTGTATTATATATGTATGTGTATACATATATGTCACGGGATAATGTATATATTATAAGGGTTTATAATATATAGGGTATATGCGTATGCACGGCGGGAGGCTCTGCAGGGTGGCAGGCACCTCGTGTGTATGCTGTATTTGTTGTGGAGCGACCATGGTGGTGCTGAGGTCGTTGAGTGACCGAGACAGCTCCCAGGTCGTCGAATGTGCTGGTAGGGACTCGAGCCTTGAATGCGTCGTGACCCCCTCCTTCTAGCGCATAAATGTTGATGCAGAAAAATGCCTCAAACATAAAAACGGCCCAATCGTCGGTGTTGGGCCGGGCCCAATATCGTCTCGTGGACTTTTGTGTATTATGGGCTTGGGTTCGTGGACTTTTGAGTCAGAACGGGCCCTCCACTGACTCGATGATCAGAAACCCGTGGCAAACTCCACTACCTGTCGCTAATAGGGCCAGGACTTGGCCTGGCCCGGATTACAGGTTCGGGATACCAAAAACGGATTCCTGACCACCGTGTAGGGGGGGTCACGGTATTGACTCTCCAGTGGATCTTGACAGATTAGACCCTCAACCGGCGTCACGGGGACAGATCCGGGTCCTCGTGCTATCCCCGTAATCTGTATATCTGTCAAAGATACAAGAATACCGGATAGAACGAGCACCTCACGGACCTAGAACCTTGGCAAGGAGGGTCTTAGATCGTGTCAAAATCTTCTCCAGAACTTCCGCTCGAAGGTGTTTAATTTCTGTCTCGGAACCTGAACAAAACAAAAACCCGAGGTCAGGGAGAACCGGGGGTGGGGCCCCCGAATTCACCTCCGACGCTCAACATTAGTGTAATATTCGAAGGGGAGATGTTTAGAGGATGCTCGAGAGAGTTTTGGTCGAGTTCCGTTGAGAGAGAATGAGTTACCGTTCAACTGAAACCGAGCTTCTATTTATAAGAGAACCCGGGGATTCAAATGCAATTATCTCATGATCCGGGAAGCCCCTGGTGCAATATTATATGTTTTTTCGCATCCTCGGGACGTGGCCGATCTAACGCCGCAAAAATCACGGCGATCCAAGTTACGACGCACCCTCACGCGCGGCAAACGTGGGCGGCTTGCGTGAGATGCTTGCCCTCCAAGCCGGTGACGTCAGCGTGAGTCACCCTGCTGATGTCATCCTTCTGACGCATCCAGCAGCTGTTCGACACGTGTAGGAACAGTACCTCGCCCCTTGGTGGGCCTGTGGGGTGCTGCCACGTGGCGGCTGACCCTTGGGGGCTTGTGGGACCCGCCCAGGTGTTTCCCGGCGTGTCCCGGAGGTCCCGGGAGTTTCCCGAGGCCGTTTTTTACAAATTTTATATCGATTTTGGGTATTTCGATATTTTTGGGATCATCTGGACCCTTTATTTTTCGAAAACGGGCTTCCGGTGAATATTTTGGGGCAAAATTGATTATAAATTAATTAATAAAAGAAAAATTAATTTTAATAATTTTTCTTTTGTTAATTAATATTAAATCAATTGCGTAAAATACCCGTAACAATAAGTTTACAATATCTTCTTATTATTAGAAGTAACATGCATATAAAAAAATGGTTTCTAAGGAAACAAAGAAAGAAAAAAAAAAAAAAGAGGAAAAGAGGAAAAGAAAAGGAAGAAAGAAAGAAAGAAAAAAGAAGAAAAATAACAAATGTGCCTGAAGGTTGGAGTTATGTGAAAATAGCTGTACTCAAAGGTCGGTACTACTAAAAGAGGAATTTTACCCAAAGGATGGTACTAAAGAAAGAACATGTACTGAAAGGATGGCCCTGAAGAAACAAAACGTACCCAAAGGTTGGTACTAGAAAACGAGAAGCGAACTTGAAGATAGATATTGAAAAGAAAAGAAGGAAAATAAGAAGAAAGTTTCAATGGAAATTGTTACTAGATTACATGTCATTTTTTGATGAGTTTTAGAGATTTAGTATCTGAAAGAAGATTGAGAGAAAAGGATTGTTGAATCATCACATAGAAATTTATTTGCCTCACACACTAAATTATTGAAGTGCATGTAATTATGGTACGTGATATTCGACTTCTAAAATCGTTATACTACATTGCCAAAGTTCATTTTCTAATCATCGTTAACCATTTTGTAATGCAGGTACTAAGGGACTTTTTGAGAAAAACTTTAGAAGTTGGCCGAGTTTCGCTGCGAACTAGCAAGCATGTACATACGAAGTTCCGCAACCATTGGGATTGGGTCTTAGATTAGTTTTTCAAGTCCACTGGTTAATTATATTTTTGGGGATCTTAATGTAATATAAATATGTATGTTTATAAATATGGTTTAAGTTTCCATTTATTCAATGTCAGGTCCTTGTGAGAAGCCTTGTGCAACAAGTCGTGCCTTATGTCTCACTATTTCATTTTTCTCACTTCTTACCGCATGAAAACCTATTTGTACTCCACTGGCTTTACACCTGAAGGTGTTGTGACTAGTGGTTAAAAAACATCTCGTTTTGGAGAGTGAATTTAATTCAACTTGTATTGCGTCTTTCCATTTTTGCCAATCATTTCTCCAACGATATTCTTCATCAGATTTTGATTCTAGATCGTGAACTAGTATTATTATTTTAGTTGCAACATTGTATGCGAAAAGATTGTTGACAATAATATTTTTTCGGTCCCATATTTTCCCGATGATGTAAAACTTATTGAGATCTCTTGATTTTCGATATTTTTCACATACATTCATCTCTTTTGGAGATTTTTCTATCATCATATCTTCGGGTTCTTTGTTTTTCTCTACATCTTGGCCATTTTGATTAAATTCTCCTTTCTTTTTTTCTACGATTTTTATCCTTGGAACCGATTCACCTTCCACGCTTTAATCCTTGGAACCCATTTCCTGTCATGGGCTCTAACTATTTAATTATAAAAGAAATATAAATGTTCAATCTTCATTAATAATAGATAAATTAATAAACTGATTAAATAATAGCTTTGTTTGATTTTTACTAGGGCCAAACAAGTTAAATTTATACGATAATAATTTTTTTGTATATATTGTTAATGTGGATAATAACGATTAACTGTCACGAAGTGATCGCACTCCGGTACAATATGAAGGACGATGGATCTCAATAATTCGTAATGAATCTACTTCGTATAAGATAGCAAGTATGATAAATAATAATGAATATCGGTAAGTTGAAGAATACGAATAGAATAATATTTCTTGATATCAAAGTGAATACAGAGTGAAGTAATAGTATAGCTCGTAAAGAATAGTAACGTGTCCCTAAATTTATCTATTATGCTCTATTTATAATCTGGACACCTCGCCCCTTCTTCCTTCCTTTGCGCAACGGCTATAAGGCTCGATTCCTTGTTGACTCCGCGGTGATCGCCACGTGTAAAGGTTCTTCCATCTTGATCGGGTCTGGTGCTGACGTGGTGATCGATGAGTTGGTCAATATGGAAAATGTGTGCCTGGTCTTGGGGGATGCTTGGTCCTTTAGAATATATCTGTTGGCAAGGTTTGAAGGTTTGGGCTTCGTTCGTTGTGATGGGCCATTACCCTGCCAAGGCTCGGTGGCGCTGCTATGTTGATTTTCATGTCGTCTGTCATGGTAAATAAGCTTGGTGTCGTATGCCAGCTTAAAGGTCATGATGTTATCGTTTTGTACCCGCGAGACAAGTTTTTTGTCGTTTTTCTTGGGACGAAGTCCCACATCAACAGTGAGCCCCCCAGTGCATCAAGCGTGCAACATCTGGTGGACTTCAGCGTTTTGATGTCTTCGATTCATTTTTCCCAATTTGTTTTTAATTTCTGCAGATAATGTTTCTCATAATGTGCAATAATCTTGAGGAAAAATGAATAAAATGGCGGGCTCAAGGATTTTGAATTTTTTTCGAAGAAATGATTCGGTCAAAATATAAACAATTTCCCTTACTCCCTTTGAAATTAAACCTAATTAGTTAGTGGATGCATGGCGAGGACACGTGGAGGCTCCGCATTGGTTTAGCGTGTGTTTACCTAGCTCTGATCAGTCTTGCCGAGTAACAGCCAAATGAAAAAGCTGATTTGACAGTGGTTTAAAATCTTTTTATAATTCCAGCTCACGATAATCTCGGACCATGGCGAGGACACGTGGAGGCTCCGCATTGGCTTAGCGTGTGTTTGCCTAGCTCTGATCAGTCTCGCCGAGTAACAGCCCAATGAAAAAGCTGATTTGACAGTGGTTCAAAATCTCTTTATAATTCCAGCTCACGATAATCTCAGACGTGATGGGGGTTATAAAATTCCATTAACTCAGCGGTCACCATCATTACTTGGTGGTTTTCGAAGATTGTGGCTCGAGGAAGTGGACGTTGAGGTGAGTTTCTTAGCTTCTTATAAACCCAGTTCTTTTTCCAATTCCTTTGTGCGCTCTCTCTGCGATATTTTCTTTCTCTGCTTCTCCTTCTTTCTCCACAAAATCTCGTCCTCTTCTAAGAAGCTTTTGTTATTGGACTCTTCTCCACCTTCTGTGCTCACCTCTACACATCTAAGGGAACTTTGTGTTGTATACGACATTCTTGATTTTATCGAGGTAGAGCCTCCGGGGGAAGGGCAACATTCATTTGAGGAGAGGAAGGGTTGGACGATCATGTATGAGGCCTTTCTGGAGGCCGGGATCGAGGTGCCAGTCTTGGAGGTGATCGTTGAGTACCTATAGTATATGGGTCTGGCTTTGGGTTAGCTCGTTCCCAACGCATATCGTAACTTGCTTGCTTTGGCTGTGCTGGCGAGGGATAACCACGTGGTGCTCATCAAAGATGATTTCGCTCGCCTCTATCATCCCAAGGGATCTGGGAAGTCGTCTGGGATGTACTACCTGAATGGTAGGTCCGGGAAGATTCTCCACAACAATCCGGACGTACGAGGCGGCTGGACGGAGAAGTTTTTCTGGTTTCGGGACACTCGTCTGGAGGCGGCGAGGTTTTCAAGATGGAGTTCTGGCTGTGGTGGGCATTAGGCCCTTGTTTTTTGTGCTATTTTTTATGTTTCAAGGTGTAATCATCCTTACTGACCTTGTTCAATTTTATTATTTCTTTGCCAGGCAAACTAGTTGTTCCCGAGGCAGATTCGAGGTTCTGTACCATCAAGAAGAAGCTCATTCCTAAGGACGGGCTTAACTGGGGGGACTTCCCGAACGCTAGGATAAAGAATTTAGGCTATTTTAGGGATTGTGGTACCAGGGGCCAGCCATTTCAAGCCGTTCCTTTAAACTCCCAATGTATCCATTCTGGCATGAGGTGGAATATGTTCATGCGAGGTGATTTCACTTTTTCATCCCATTTTTTTGTTTCCGCTCTCATGTGCTCGTGTTTTGCAGCTCCTGCATGGTCTATCAAGTCGTCTAGTGATAAGAGCAAGCTTCCAGAACGCCGAGGGGATAGTACTGTCCCAGTCTTTGAGCTTCCCTCCTCTCCGAGTGATGAGACCCTCGAGGGTGCTTCGCTTGAAACTCTCGTGGCGAAGGCTGAGGAGGCTCAGTACGCTCGCAGGATCTAGGTTGGAGGCGAGGTGGCGGGCGTTACCAAATCACGTGCTGGAGTTTCTGATAAGGACGAACTCGCGCCGTTGAGGGTGCTGGAGGTTTCTGCACCTCGCACCGAGAAGCGCGGGCGTTCAGCTGATCGCACCGAGGTGCCTCCTACCCTCTCGAAGAAGAGCAGGGTGATTCCCGATCGCTCCGCATCTCGTACTCGGTCGAACCCTCAGGGGTATCCTGCTGGTCATATACGCTTTGATGAGAAAAGGAAGGCGCCCGTGGTGCCCGAGGGGAGCAGCAGTCGCTCGATATCCGGCGAGGACGAGACCCAGGCCATCTATGTCAAGTTCTCGTGTGAGAAGTCGCTTGTTGATTAAGCGCCGACCTCCTCTCGGTATATTGCTAGCTCGACGCCCCTAAGGTGCCTCTTAAACGTGCTAGCACTGGCTCAGGGCAAAGATTACGAGCATATGGCGCAACCGTGTGTACGGGTAAGTGGTACAAACAATCGAGTTCGTATTTATTTTTGCTCAGACATGTTTAAACAGTTCTTTTATGTCTTCAGTTCCTGACCCATCTAAACGAGATGGTCCAAGCATATGAGAAAGAGCTGGCCGGGCTCAAGCTCAAGCTGAATCAGGCGGCCACCTCGGGGTTGGGAACCCAACTAAAGGAGCTCGAGGCTAGCCTGGGCGAAAAAGAGAAGGAGCTAACGGTGTCTCGGAGTAAGCTCAAGAAGGCCGAGGAGGATGTTTTTGGTGCGAACCTTTCTATCGAACATCAGAAAGAAACAGAGGCGAAACTACGGGCTCAGGTCTCCGAGGAGCGTAAACGCGTTGGCGCCCTTACTGACGAGGTGTCTAGTCTCCAACATGACGTCGCCCAGGTGGATATCATAAAGGAAAATCTTGAAAAGGTTTGCGCGAACCTTGTGACGACCTCGGCTGAGCTTTAGGAGGCCACGAATGAAGTGATCAACGCTTCCCATCTTGCTGTAAAGAGGGCCTCTGACAAGCTCCTCAAGCTAATCGAGCGCTGAGATGAGACCATCGCCAAGCTGGGTATCCACCTAAAGAAATACGTTTCTTTTGAAGCTCCCCGAGGTAAGTGTTAGATTTGTCTTAGTTTGTGTTGCAAGATTGTTGTGGTCGGTAGAGTCGCTGCTGGATTGAGCGTGATGGGTTTCATCTCCCAGATGGTTCTGCGTCTAGTGCCACCGGGTCCTCTCCGGTCTCCGCTCCCACCTCGTCTCATGCTGCCCCCACCAAAGGCGTCCGTCCAGTTGGCTCCTCCAAGGTCAACGCTGCAAAGGAGGAGGTCCCCGAGGTCAACCTTGGCTTGGAGGAGAACGTAGGCGAGGAGCTTGCTAAGAGGGGGTCGACGGCGACGAGGTGATGGAGCAGGGTGTGGAAACTAGAGCTCGTGATCAAGTGGTTGACAAGGACGAAGTGGCTTAGACTTCGGTGATCTTTTGTTGTTTTTTTCTTTGTTTCGGGGCGTTGGTGCCCTATTTTGCTTTCATTAAGGACTTGCCGCCTTTTTCTGTTGGGAGTCTGACCTGGCGTTTACTTTGTATTTCAGGTTTCTGTCTTTTGACCTCATTTCATTGAGGTGTGCTTTTGATGTCGGTACTCCGACATGCCTCGATTTGCCTTTTGGACAACTTTCGAGTGTTAATAATATCTCGCTTTCCTTTTAAAACTCTCGCGTTGATGCTTTCCGGGGTCATAGACTCCGTTTTTCCTGTCATATTTCCGATGATTGTATATTTTGACTTTACTTATCGCCCTTGCTGTTTATTGGCTCTCATGGCCGAACTTGCTAGTACTTTGCAACTTTCCTCGGGTGGGAGTTGGACTTGTACTGGTACAAAATTGAATCTTAGCTTGGGGACGCTAGGCGTCGTACTTTGAGGAAAATGTTAATCATTTTGGCAAGGAGTTCCGAGGTGTCTCGAATGGTTCGGGCACTTCGTACTTTTTGTTGCGCAGTGAAATGTTTAGGAAAACGAGGTGATTATTAAGTGCCCCTTATCTCTCTCGAAAAGAAACAACAAACGTTATAACGGGGTGCTTGATATTTTATATCTCGATTTGCCTGGGCATGTTGGGAAATTATGAGATTGGGGGCTGTGCCTCTATTGGTTAAAATGGAAAACGTGTGCCTGGTCTTGGGGGATGCTTGGTCCTTTAAAATATATCCGTTGGCAAGGTTTGTAGGTTTGGGTTTCGTTCGTTGTGATGAGCCGTTACACTGTCAAGGCCTGGTGGCGCTGCTATGCTGATTTTCATGTCGTCTGTCATGGTAAATAAGCTTTGTTTCGTATGCCAGCTGGAAGGTCATGATGTTGTCGTTTTGTACCCGGGAAACAAGTTACTTGTCGTTTTTCTTGGGGACGAAGTCCCACGTCAACATATATAAGTATATATAAATTAATAATTTAATATAAAATAACAGTTTTAAATAATTAATTATAGAATAAATATAAATTAAATATACATTAAATAATTAATTATGAAATCACCTTAAATATGTATAATAAAAAAAAACTACACTAAATATCTAATCAGGTAGTGTAGTTAAAATATGATTATGAAGTTATTTTTGTAAACTTTAAATTGATGTCTCTTCCAAATTCATTTACAAGCTTCTGTATAATGTTAAGCAAATCCTAATTGTGACACTCGTCAATCCCGTAAGCCGAAAGTGCAAGAACGGGTAAGTTGTGCAGTCCCGCATCACTTGGGCAAGGGGATGTGCTGATGGGACGTTCCCGAGACTGCGCAGGTATGAGACTGCACGGTTATCAGAGATCATACAGGTATGGGACTGTATGGTCGAAGATGCTTAAAAGAATTGATTAGTACTACCTATGTCAACAAGATGCATCTTCTTTTCGGTAGCCCGTTCATAGGAACTCCAAAGTTAAGCGTGCTTGGCTTGAAGTAGTCCTGGGATGGGTGACCTCCTGGGAAATTTCTCAGGAAGCGCGCGAGTGAGGACAAAGCACGCCGAAAAGACTCGTGTTGGCCTGTGGGACATTCATCGATTAGATTGAGCAGCCGGGGCGTTACACTGATGTTGTATTTTTGTGACGTAACAAAAAGAATTTCAAAGTAATTTTCACTACAATTACATCATTGCGTGAAACAAAACTCTAATTTAGTAATGTTGTCTTCAAACTATGTTTCATCATTAGAGATACAATCATAGTTGTATTCTTGACATATTATATAGCGAATTTTTTTTTAGTTATAATGATTATATAATTAATATTTATTAATTTATGTATAAATTAATAATTTATTAATTAATAATGCAATGATATAATAGTTTTTTGCGGTCCCAACATGATTAATTTATAGAGGTTTTCGTGTATGTTATTGAACATGTTTTTCCATGACAGTAAAGATTGTATCGTGAGTATACAATAAAAGAGAAAATTATGAACAAGATAATCGAAATATGCAAATTTTAGTGTGATTTGACCCGTTACTGAAGTGCAGAGTCTACACGGATTTCCCTAATTATCTCTCGAAATTATGTAATTTTTATATAAAAAAAAAGAGAGTATATGTTAGAGTATGAGTGTTTTTTAAGATGCTCTCTTATAGTTTGAAGGAAAATTTCACTTTCTGGAATTGCATTAGATTTCTCTTTATAGGAAAATCTTTTTGTCACTTTGCAAGCCCTCTTTTTTGCTTAACAATGAGGAATTTCTTGGGGCGTCTATTTGAGTGGTCGGAAGGCAATCAAGGAAGGACTTGAACTTAACGTTGGGGCACTATCTAGGTCCGGTGGGGAGTTATTTGGGGCATTGTGACTTTTCGAACACTTGGTGTGAGCAAAGGTCAAAAATCTGGATTTGAAGATTTGGCGCTTCGTTCTCCAATCTTTGTCGGACCTTCACAAACGGTGGTCCTCCTTCTTTCCAAGTCTCCACATGTTTACACCATTCCTCTCTATATATAGATCTCTCATGCATTCCAAAAAATTCACCCCGGGAATCTCGCCGTGGGGGCCTGCTTCAAGATCGAATTTGGGTCTAATATCGAACTTACCAAACCGAGAAATGAAATGATGCGGCTCGACGAATCCTAAGATATGTGAATGGTACAATTGAGTATGGTCTTTTGTACAAAAGAAATGAAGACTGCAAGCTAGTCGGATATTGCGATGCCGACTATGCAGAAGGTCACGATACCCGAAGATCAACCACTCCGTATGTGTTCAAACTCGGATCGGGAACAATTTCTTAGTACAGCAAACGATAACCCACTGTGTCATTGTCCACAACAGAAGCGGAGTATAGAGGAGCGGCTGCAACAACTCAATAGAGTATGGACTGATACTCTTATGGAGGATTTGCACCGAAAAGTTGGCTATGCGGTTCCACTTCACTGCGACAACCAATCTACGGTTCGCCTTGTAAAAAATACCGTGTTTCGTGCTAAAACAAAGAATGTGGAAGTGCACTATCATTTCATTAGAGAAAAAGTTATGAAGGAAGAGATTAAGATGCACCAGATCAAGACGGATGATCAAGTGACAGACTTGTTCACGAAATGGCTAATTGCAGGAAAATGCGAGGAATTTTGCCTTCAGCTCAACATGGCACAACGAATGGGGGCTTGTGTTCACGGGAAGTGTTCAACATCACCACTAACCCAATTATCAAGAAGACTTATGACCTCACTTGGAGAATAAACCCATAATCTAGAAGCTTCTTAGTTAAGTTTAGAAGTGAATATCTAGACATGTAAAGAATGTCCTAGAATGTTTTAGATATTTAGACGTCTTAGGAATTTTCTAGAAGATGAGAAATGTGTGGTCCACATTGTCTAGGCTCACCTATTGATATCCCTCCACCCCCACCAAGTCTAGCATCCAAGAATTCTAAAATGCAGTAGTCTCATAAAGAGTGTCAACAAAAGTGTCTAGTGTGAGTATCTAAACACTTGATGTTGTAAATTCTTCTTGAGTAGTCCTATTAAAAGTGTTAATGCTCCCCGTAAAAGAGTTATGTTTAATAGGACGCTCACGGGAGTACCATTAGGACCATCCCTCAAGGCATGCCTCTTGGACACTAGCGGGTTCGCCTCCCAGACCTCCTATTCTTCCCAGAGCGTTTTCTCTGATATTGCTCAGAAAACTTCTCGAAACACCTCTTCCGGGTTCGCCTCCTTCGCTCTTCTAAACGCCATTTGAAACTTCCGTGGATTGTGCCCACATCACAATGTGTTGATACATGGTATAAAAAATATTAAAACGAAGTTATTTCTGGTATTTTTTTATTCGCAATAAATGATAGTAGCAAGACGATCTAGTATCTACCAAAAACAAAAACAAGATTACAAGATTCCAAAAGCTAGAAACCTAAGATCTCTAAAAATCAATATATAGTCACATCGTTTACAGCGAAGCTCACAACATCCTTGTTAATTCAAGTAAGAAACAAGGAAAATAAAGCCCTTATATCGATATCATCGCACATCATTCGTGAAAATGTCTGATAACCTCTCTCTCTCTCTCACCATAGTTGACAACATGGACATGCCAATGAACATGAACAATTACATGCACGCGAGCTTTTATTGGGGCAAATATACGATAATCTTGTTTGCAAAATGGCCCGGGGACAGCCTGTGGATGTACATCTTGGCTCTTCTCGTAGTCTTCCTTGCCGCCGCGGCCATTGAGTTCTTGTCCGTCCCCAGTCCGGCCTGCGGAAAAGCGCCCAGCAGGAGTATAACCTCTGCCGCCTACAACCACACGTTTGTCTACGGTGTCCGTGTAGGGCTGTCGTACTTGGTCATGCTTTCGATCATGTCCTTCAACGTCGGAGTATTCATATCGGCAGTTCTCGGCCACGCGGTCGGATTCTACACCATGAAGCTTAACAGTCTCAAGAGAGCTCAGCTCGAACATGATGAGGAAGAGCATGCCCCAAATTCGGTCTGGTAGCTAAGCGTTTCTGTACGTGTTACTTAATCACTTGTGTTTTTTTCTTTTTTTTTGGAAAATTAGCTATGATCTTGGCTCCATGTAAATTCAGGAACAACCACTTGTAATGATAAAAAAAAAAGCACTAATTATAGTAGATGAAGGTCAATCAGCAGGAGGCTCAAAGTCGACACCATTAAGAGAAACGACAAGCTGTATGGAAAGAAAGAGATATTTGCGGCAAAGTGCCAAGAAGCTGTACTTCAATGTTTTTCAAAAATTTGAGGGTGAAACATGCCTAATTTAATAGCGTTGGAGACTCCGTATGATATCTTTAAAATTTTACCCACCAACTTTATATATTTTATTAACTATATGATAAACTAAAATACTTATGTCTAGGAGTGTAACCGGAGCGGATATCCGGTTTTTTTGAACTATCCGTATCCGGTTTTCCGGATATTCGAAAATCACTATCCGGATCCGGAAATTCGGATACCTATTTTCAAAATCCGGTTTTATTATCCGAATCCGGTTTTGAAATCCGGATTCGGATACTATCCGAATATCCGGATTTTTATCCTGATCCGATTAAAAAAAAAAAAGATAAAACTTATGTCTCAACTACCAAAAAAATCGTACATATCTTGTCATTGTCTCAACTCTCAGCCACCAAAAAACCGTACAAATCTAGTACATATTCTAGTACATATAAAAATAAAAATGCATGAGTAAACCCTAAAAAAATAAATTAAAAACATTAATATAAACCGGGTTTAAAACCAGATACCGGATATCTGGATTTTAGAATAACAAAACCCATATCCGAATCCGGTTTGAAATCCGGATCCGGATATCCGTATCTGGAATCCAGATTCGGCTTTGGATTCGGATTTTAAAATCAGATGCGGATTTTTATCCGAATTCCGGGTTTTAGTTACACCCCTACTTATGTCACAATATATATTGATATTTTGTGAAAGTTAATAATTTGGTATTAGCAGCGTAGATAATTCTTAATAATTTAGTACTTTTCTTTTTAAAAAATAAAATTTAAAATATATAGCGAATTTTGAAATAGTTTAAACTTTAAAGTACGTTTTTGTCTGTATTGTCTAAATGTATATATTTTACCGTACTAATAATTCCTCTCCGAAATTCCCAACCTTCCTAATTATTGATATGGGAATCCTTGCTCGCACTTCTAAGAAGCTGAGGGATTGGCACATGCCAAATCGGGGAACTAAGTGATGAACATAGTAGCTCACTTGTTTGGTGAATAATTTGCTAACTATTTAAACAAATTTTGAGAAAATTTCTAATTTTGCTAGATTTATTAGGGAAAAAAAAAAACACACAATTTCATCAATTATTATCTCCTAAAATAAATACTTCATATTTTTTTATAATACGGGGATGACGGTTGGTGTACGATTCTGTCAATATCATGACAAAACCATATGTCATATTTTGGCATGAAAACTGTATCATATTTTGATACTATGCGGATTAATTAACTATAAATTAAATCCAATAAATTGATTGTGACCAGGTCACACCTTAACGAAATAATTGAATTACACTAATTTAAATATTTAAATATGTAAGGCAAAGCCCGAACCGATAAGGAAAGAAGATTTAAAAGTAGGTGCATCCTTTAATCGCCCCTATTTTCCAAGCAACAGTGGGCCTAAACCCACCAAGTGGTGGCCCAAATAATCGAACGTGCAAATGAAAGAGCATCAGATTCGTTCACACGGCCACGGGGTTAACCCGGGAACTAGTTACACAACCCATGCTCAAAAGCCGAACGACTAGAAAGAACCCGCAATATTATCCCAAACACGTGGAGCTCCGAGAAGGCATTTCAAAATTCAAAGTATACATATGTCAAAGAATCTCTATTAGACGTGATATCGAGATTCATACAGTAAATAGACAAGCATACAAATTCAAACTAGGCTCACACAGAGACTGTAGGTGAGAAAGCGCGTTAACAACCACCGATGCGGTATCAATCCACTAATATATATATATATATATATATATATATATATATATATATAAATCAAACCCAGCCCAAAAAATTCAACTCAAGAAGGATCCGGATAAGTCAACCCGAGCGTGGTCCGAAAAAAGTCACGTATAGTAATAAAAAAAATATCACTTATTAATACAAATTTTTACTAAATAAAATTCATAATTTTACATAGTGTTAACGTGAAGAGTTTGTGGCCTAGTGGAAGGGGTGGCTTGTTCTATGAGAGACCTCAAATAGGGCTGAGGTGGCGGATGATGTGGCAACCACGTGGAGGTAAAACTTGCCACGTCAATGTTGACTAATTGCCGTTAGTCCAATAGTGATGGAATCCAACTTTTGTTATTTATACCGTTATTAAATGAGGTTGAGGGTATGCCGCTTCAGTTGACCTAAGGTTGAGTACTTATGTCGCAATTAACTCGTATTTAAATGAAAGGATTTGATTTTTTTAATTATTTTAATTAAAACTTAACTTGAAACACATAGGTGCTTTTGTTTAATATTTATAGAGAAATGGCTCTTAATAGCCAAATTGAAACGTTTAATTAGCCAAATAGCCAACCTTTCTTTTTTCTTTGCAAAATAACCAAATTGATGAGGTGGCTATTTAATAACAGATTTTATACCTATAATACCCTTTTAATTAACCTATTATTATTATTTTCGTAATTAATTAAAAAGGAAATTAATTAATCGTGCCTAATTATAGCTAATCACTATTAATTTTTTAAAAATTAAAATTTTCAAAAATCAAAATGGAAAATGGAAAATTACAGTTTATACGATTTGTTTTCAAAAATTATTTTATGGAAAATCAATGATACAACATATTAACGTGTATTAACAAAGTTAATTTTTCTTAAAAATAAGAACATTTAATTGTTTTACAGAAAAACTATATTACCGTGTATTAACTAAGTTAATTTGTTTAAAAATAAAAAATCGTGATTAAAATTTTTAACAAAAATTATACGCAAGGTTGAATTTATATGCGAGTTTTGATTTTCAAAAATTAAAATTTTAAAAATTAAAATGGAACCAATAAATGCGACTAATCACATATCAATTTGATAACTAATTACCTATTATTATGCATATTATTCAAATTCATTTTTTTATTATTTAATTAATTAAAAAATCAAATAACATCCACAGGAGATCGTGTTCATCATGTTGGCTGACTATTTTTATATAAATATGGATAGTATTTTCTCATTAATTAAATAATCAAACATTAGAACTTGTTATTCAATAATAATTTTCTTTTTTAATTAATAACCAAATAATAATTCCAGCTGTTTATGAAAACGTGAATTAACAACATTCCCGGAAATAAGTGCGTGAGTGTGGTGCAATTTACTGGGTTCCTTCCGGAAATAAGTGCGTGAGTGTGGTGCAATTATTGGGTTCCTTAGCAGGCTTTTAATACAATCTAACATCTAACAAAAACCGTGAATTAACCACATTAATACACGTTGATATCTAACAAAAATGTGTATTAACCACATTAATACAGCCTAATAACTAACAAAAACGTGAATTAACCACATTAATACAATCTAATATGTAAAAAACAAACGTGAACCAACCACGTTACTACAATCTAAAATCTGCATATCAACCAACCATTTAACAGTTATATAAGACGTTCATATTGAAAGAAAAAATAAAATTGATTTTTAAAGTGACGATGAACATCATGTGATGAAAAACTCGTACAACCCAAATATCAATTTTATAACGACCACAATTGGAACATTATTCGATCCCGATGCTTTTTCTGAACTCGAATTAGCCGCCGTTTCCACTACCGTCACTGCCGTTTCCGTTGTCACTTCCATACCCGTCTGCTTCTTCGCACTTGATCTCGTTCTCCTCTTTATATCTAACATAAAAGTGAATTAACCATATTAATACAACCTAATATCTAACATTAAAATAACCTAATATCTAACAAAAACGTGTATTAACCACATTAATACAACCTAATATCGAAAAAAAACGTGAATTAACCACGTTAATACAATCTAATATATAACAAAAATATGAATTAACCACATTAATACAATCTAATATCTAACAAACACCGTGAATTAACCACATTAATACAAAATCCAAATATATATAGATGAGAGTATAATTTTTGTTATCAAATATTTAACAAATATATATAAACCACGCATATAATTTTTGTTAAAATTTTTAATCATGATTTTTTATTTTTAAACAAATTAACTTAGTTAATACACGTTAATATAGTTTTTTCTGTAAAACAAGTAAATGTTCTTATTTTTAAAGAAAAATTAACTTTGTTAATACACGTTAATATGTTGTATCGTTGATTTTCCATAAAATAATTTTTGAAACTGTAATTTTCCATTTTGATTTTTGAAAATTTTAATTTTTAAAAATAAATAGTGATTAGTTGTAATTATGCACGATTAATTAATTTTCCTTTTAATTAATTACGATAATAATAATAATAATAATAATAATAATAATAATAATAATAATAAGTTAATTAAAAGGGTATTATAGGTATAAAATCTGTTATTAAATAGCCACATCATCAATTTGACTAGTTTGCAAAGAAAAAAAGAAATGTTGGCTATTTGACTAATTAAACGTTTCAATTTAGCTATTTAGCTAGAGAACTCATATTTATAATTATTAGTGGAATACCCGCGCAAAGCGCGGGAAGTAAAAGATTGATTATTCTTTTAATTGTGTAGCATTCAAAGGACATATTCACATCAAACTCAATAACTAAGTAATATTTTTATTTAAAAATGAGATAATACAAAGAAAATTAAAATGAATTAGTTACATTAGGGCTTCTGTAAAATTGGTATATTTAACACGGAGAATTAAAAACTTAAAAAAAACAGTGTTAATTGGAAGTTAAAAATTTATTGCTAATAGAGACGTAGAATTAGCATAGTTAGCATAGCAACTCAACCCAAATGACCACAAAACGTGTGACTTTGTGTGCATAGTTATTAATACAATAAATACATTTTGTAAAGAGAAACTTGCAAAAATGGCTCAAAAAAACATCATAATTCAACTTTTAAACTCATATTAAAAAAATACATAATTCTAAACTTTGTCCAATTTAAGACATTTTTACCCCTGATTAATTAATTCCTAAACTGTCCCTAAATTATAAAAAACTGTCTCCAAAATCCAAATTACTGTCCCCAAAATCTGAAGAAACTGTCCCAAGAATGTTACTCATACAACCTCCCACAAAACTGCCCAGAAAACTGTCCTTAAATTACCAAAAACTGTCCCTTAAATTCAAATTACTGTCCCCAAGGATCATTAGAAACTGTCCCAAGAATGTTAATCATACAACCTCCCCAATGTTAATCAGGGGTAAAAATGTCTTAAATTGGACAAAGTTTAGAATTATGTATTTTTTTAATATGAGTTTAAAAGTTCAATTATGGTGTTTTTTTTAGCCATTTTTGCAAGTTTTCCTTTGTAAATTAATTACATGGTAACTATTACTTTTTGTGTGTATAGTTATTTAAAACATTGAAAATAATTAAAAATTCTAAGAAAAAGAGATTTCCCAATTGGATATTATAATATGTTATTGGATATTATGATATGTTAGCATATTATATTTGAATTACTGTATTTCTATTAAGAGCGGTAGAAGGAATTGATACACATGCATAAATGATAAGTAACAGCATGTAATTAATCGATCAAAAATCTCAAATAGCATATTAGAAATGTTATCAAATAAAAAATTACTCCGGATGAAAATGTCAAAGTTTTATATGAAGATATTATAAACCTATTACACAATACTCATACTCACCTATTATGTATTTGGTGGAAATACTTGTCTTTTATATTACCGTAGATTTGACTATCCGATTCTGACTTTTCGTTGGCTCACCAAGTGAGTTGGTCGCTGCCTATTATAAATAAAAAACGAAAACATAGTAAGCTATATATTAACATAGAATTTGACAAAGGGAAAGAATGAGTTCACTTATAATTGCCTCTCACTTACTATTCAAAAATAAAATAAATACTACAAAAGTGCCATAAAAATAGAACCTTAAACTGGATGAGAATGTGTGAGGATATCCAGCCAATTATAGGGTAGAAAGTCAATTACTAGAAAAAAAAAAAGAACAGAAAAGAAACTAGTAGTAATAGTCATTCACCTCCGACGCTCAACATTAGACAAGTACCCGAGGGGGAGGTATTTAGAGGGAGGAGGAGAGCTCTAGGGGCGAGCTTTAGAGAGAGGAAGCCGAGTAGTGAGTTGAGTTGTGTTGAAATGAGAAATTCGGAGCTATATTTATAGGAGGAGCCAGAGATTCAAACGCGATTATATATTACTCCAGGAAGCCCCCAGAGTAAATTTATATAGTTTTCTTACTCCCCGGGATATTTTGAAACCAATGGCGCAAGTTTCATCCCCATCGGAGGTCCCACGCGCGGCTTTCTTGCGCGGCACTCCGACCAAACTTGGCCTCCAAGTTGCTGACGTCATAGGGCTGACGTTAGCTGCCAAGTGGGCGCGTGGATGTGCGTGTGACACGTGGGAGGGCGTGTGGGGCCTACTGGTGCCACGTGGCAGCGTGTGGGGCCCGCTTAGGGGTGCTTTCAGGGCCGTTTTTTTGATCCTGAAAGTGTCACGAAGCCTAATTTTACAAACTTTATGTCCTTTTTTAGTGTCCCGATACTTTTAGGAACATCTGGATACTTTGTTTTGCTATAACGGATCTCCGATGAATATTTTGCTTAAAATTGAATATAAATTAAATAAAATAAAACGTTAATTAAATAACTTTTCTTTTATTAATTTACAAAAATCGATTCCGTAAAACACCCATAACATTAACCCCCCTGTTTTGCGGATATTTTTTCAACTTCAGGGAAACTATAAATACGAGACGGGTCATTTTTCAGAATCGCAATTCAAGCTCTCCAGTGAATAATAAAAAGGTACGATTTTTTAAAATTCGTTTATTTTTTGACTCGAGTAGCTTTTCTGTATTCTCTTTTTTGCATTAGGTTCGTAATTTTGTTGTTCATATTCACCGTGTCACACGTTTCGCGTCGATTTTGAGCAAAAAGTGTCAAAATTGACACTTTCTCCCTCTAGAATCATGGAGAGGAAAATAGAGAGAGAGAGAGGGGGGGAGGCAGAACCTGCTCCCGTCACCTTGCCGGAGTCTGCTGACGCCGGTGGAGGTTCCCGTCATGACCGGGGTGACAGGGCGACTCCGAAGGGGGTGGCCAGAGGTGGCGTGCGTGAGGCAGAGGCGCAAGGGAGGCCGGTGTCGGGCTCGAGCTCGTTGCCGATTGGCGATCTCGGCCAAGGTAGAGTCTGCGGGCTCGTCGTCGGTGGCGGAGGCTTTGATCGGGACCGGAGGGTCACGGCGATCCCGTCTGTGGCGACGACATGCGGGGGTGATGGCGGGGGAGGGATATCGAGGGCGATCTCCCCGTGCGATCCCGTCGGAGGCAAGCTCGCCTCAGATTCCGGCAAAGGCTCTGCGGGCGGCGCCGGTGGGCCGGATCGGGACCGGGGAGGCCTGGCGACCCCGTCTGTGGCGGTCTGGTGCGGCGGTGATGGCGGAGGGGGAGATCGGGTCCGATCTCCTTGTGGAGTCCTGTCGGGGGCGATTTCGCCCAGGAGTCCGGCGATGGCCTCGTGGCCAGCGTCGATGGGTCTGACCGGGACCGGAGGGCAACGGCAACCTCGTCTGCGGTGGTGGCGAGCAACGACGGGGCGGAGGAAGGAGATCGGGCTTGGTATCCTCGCGGGGCTCTGTCGGCCTCACCCTAAGTTCCGGCGATGGTCCCGTCACCGACGGGAGAGGATCCCGGGTTGCTCCGGGGTCCCCGGCGTCTCCAGTGACGGTGGTGGCGAACAAAAGTGCTGGCTCGGGAGCTCTGGCGACGTGCGGTCTCCGCGGGAAGCGCGGAAGATTTGCCGATCCCATCCCCGAGGGATTTCTCGGTCGGGGGTTCCCGCCGGGAGGGGCCCACAGTGGCCGGGGAAAACCGACAGTCCTGGCGAGATTGTCGTTGTATGGTGGTGGACCTGGGTTCCCTCTGAGGGATTTAGGTTTGGTGCCGGGTGACCGTGGGCGGCCAGCGAGGAGGTCCGGCGGTGGCCGGGTAGTTCCGGTGGTTTCGTCGGACGTGACGACACATGGTGGTTTGGCCGATTGGTCATCGGCGGGTTTGGGCTCGTTTGAGGCACATTCAGGGATGCCCGGTCGGGTTACGGAGGGTACGTCTGAGTTTCCGGATCCCTCGGATTCTTGGCGGGTCCACATGGAGGGCCTTCGGGCATTTATCTTGCGGTCGGGGTCAAGAGTTGAATTCCAGCCTTCCATTCCGTTGCCTTGGGGGGCGTCTGGACTGTCGGGCTTTGTGTCTGCTGAGGCATCAGCCTTCGAGATAGTGTCCTGGGGTGGCGTGATGCCTGGTTTGGGGTCAGGTCTGAAACCCCCCGAAGTTGATATAGCAGTTTCGAGTGCTTTTGCAAGTACCGCTCATGGGGCCGGTGACGCGGAAGGATCCCGTCACAGAGCCGGCATAGCAGGTGGGTCATGCCCGATTCTCGATTGGTCTGATCCCCTGCTAGATTTCTTGGATCTTGACGTTCCGAGTGAAGTTAACCCCTGACGGGCTCAGGGTTTTCTTTTTGGACAAGTGCATGGCTCCTATTTAAGGGGTTTGCGCTCCGATAAAGGGTGCGTTGCCTAGCCGGTCGTGCGAAGGGATGACAGCCGTTTCGCTGGAGAGCATTCGGCTGGGTTTTTTTTTCTGCCTATCCCGCCCCTCTTGGAGTAGATCCTGATGCTGATGGGTTTGCACCCACTTCAGCTGAGTCTAGACGTCTCTCGGTATGCGGCGGCCTGCTAATCGATGTGGCGTGAAGAGCGCGGTGGTGAGTTGTCCCATGATCAGTTCTGGCGGCTCTTCTCCTTCGCTTCTTCAGAGGCGAGCGAAAGACGAAGAACTGTCTTGTTCCGGTTCCGATTTGGGGCTTTATGGCCGACGGTCTTGGCCCAAGCCTAGATCCAGGCTGGCGGAGCCGATGGGTGTGGGTTTCGAATGTTTACCTGGGATCCATTCATCGGCAGTTCGGAGTTCCTCTTGTTCCGCCGAGACTAGTTGTGGGGGACCAAGATCTGGTCCGCTTTTTTTGTGGCGAGGTCCGTGATTCCGGAGTTCCTTGCCTTTTATATGATGAAGCCGGCCTGGACCCGGTCAGGGTGGCTGACGCATCGAAGTCTGCCCGCGCCGTTGTCGAGTCTGTACGAGGATTTCGGCTTCTTGTACGACCCTTTTGTCTTTTCATAATGTGTTTGTCTCTGACTGTTCGACCCTTATTTCTTTTTGTAGGTATGGCTCGCGGCAGTGATGGGACTTCAAGGGGATCTCCCCCTCCGGTATATTCTTCGGTGGTACCAGCCCGTCGAACTCGTACGAGGACGGGTGCTAGGGCTACAACTGCACGTGACGAGCTTGCTACTGGCGGGCCGACAGGGGCGCGGACTGATCTGGTAGACCTCTGAGTAGCTAGTTTCGACTTGTTGTTGTAGCGTATGAATAATTCTAGTATTCGACTTTCTGTTCAGGCAGGTAGTTGACTATTGCACCGTATATGGTGTCAGCTTCTGTATATGCCTTAACGCCTTTACGTACGTATTCTGATGTACTAGGCTTCATCGTAGAGAGTCCCTTAGGACGTCACACGAGCGGATCGAGGACCTGGTGCCACGTAGCGTTGCGCGGAGTGTTGAGATTCCTAGCGGTATTGGACTTATTGCAGGCGTAGGTCGCAGAGAGTCCCTAAGGATGTCACACGAGAAGATTAAGGACCTGGTGCCAAGTAACGCGGCGCAGAGTATTGAGACTCCTAGCGGTATTGGACTTATCGTAGGCGAAGGTCACAGAGAGTCCCTTAGGATGTCACACTAGAAGACTTGGTGCCAAGTAGCGTTGCGCGAAGTGTTGAGACCATTAGCGGTATTGGACTTATCACAGGCGTAGGTTGCAGAGAGTCCCTTAAGATGTCACACGAGAGGACCTGGTGCCAAGTAGCCCTGCGCGGGGTGTTGAGACCCCTAGCGGTATTGGACTTATCGCAGGTGTAGGTCGCAACGAGTCCCTAAGGACGTCATACGCGAGAGTGTAGTGTACCTGAGTAGGAGGAGTTTAGACCCGTCCATTCTCGGTCTTTGTGCCTGAGTCAGCGGGATTGAGATCCTGGGCTTTCTCTATCCTTGTGCCTGAGTCGGCGGGATCGAGATCCTGGCCTTTCTCGGTCTTTGTGCCTGAGTCGGCGAGACTGTGGTCCCGCCATTTCTCGGTCTTTACGCCTGAGTCGGCAGGATTGAGATCCTGTCCTTTCTCGGTCTTTGTGCCTGATTCGGCAGAACTGTGGTCCCGCCATTTGTCGGTCTTCGTGCCTGAGTCGGCGGGATTGAGATCCTGGCCTTTCTCGATCTTTGTGCCTGAGTCGGCGGAACTGTGGTCCCGCCATTTCTCGGTCTTTGTGCCTGAGTCGGTAGGACTATGGTCCCGTCATTTCTTGATCTTTGTTCCTGAGTCGGCGGGATCGAGATCCTGGCCTTTATCGGTCTTTGTGCCTGAGTCGGCGGGATCGAGATCCTGGCTTTTCTCGCTCTTTTTGCCTAAGTCGGCGGGATCGAGATCCTGGTCTTTCTAGGTCTTTGTGCCTGAGTCGGCGGGATCGAGATCCCGGCCTTATTCGGTCTTTGTGCCTGAGTCGGTGGGATTGAGATCCTGGGCTTTCTCGGTCTTTGTACCTGAGTCGGCGGGATCGAGATCCTGGCCTTTCTCGGTCTTTGTGCCTAAGTCGGCGGGACTGTGATTCTGCCATTTCTCTGTCTTTGTGCCTGAGTCGGCAGGATCGAGATCCTGGCCTTTCTCGGTCTTTGTCCCTGATTCGGCGGGACTGTGGTCTCGCCATTTCTTGGTCTTCGTGCCTGAGTCAGCGGGATTGTCGTCCCGCCGGTCTTTGTGCCGAGCGACACTTTTGAGGCATTCGTGCCTGATCGGGGGGGGGGAGTTTCACCCCAAGTCTAGGTCTTTTTTTTTGTGAGCTTTACACGTCTATCAACCCCCCAGTTTTTTAGTAAGCCGGCAGGGTTATGAGGAAACTTATCATAGAGACAACATTACTCAGAAGTAAGAAAATATTGATATGCCTCGTATGTCGGCTGGCGCTTCTTGTGGCGCCTTCTTTTACATATGCTGGCGGTCAGGGCTATTCCCGTGCCAGTGAGTCGGAAGGCTACTGATGGTACTGCTTCAGGTGTTCGACGTTCCAAGGGCGGGGCATTTCCTTACCCCTTATTTCCGCCAGTCGGTATGTCCTGTCTCGGACGACTTTGGTAACGCGGTACGGACTTTCGTACTTGACGAATGGACGAGGGACAATTATTGGGCACAGCGCGACCGCAGGTTGGCGAAACACTTTGGCAAACCGTTGGCACTTGTCACACTTGCGAGCTATCTCACTTGTATCCTGCTTAAAGGTCGGCCAGAGTTGCCTTGCTTAAGAGCTTTCAGAGTGAGGGATCATCCGGCGTAGTGATTGCCGTAAATTCCTTCGTGGATTTCTCGAAGGACGAGATTGGCGTCGTCCTCGGAAAGGCACTTTAGAAGTGGTTGCATTAATCCACGTTTATAGAGGTTGACATCGCTTAGTATGTACCTCGTTACTCGGAACTTGAGCTGTCTCGCTTCACTTCGATTGGCGGGGAGAGTTCCGTTCTCCAGATACTCGACTATCGGCGTCCTCCAGTCGTCTTCGTTCTCGTCCGTGATGGAGAGAACTTGAATTTTCTTGATAGAGGGGCGGTCGAGGGCTTCGACGGGAACTTTCCCTAGTTCCTTGCCCTAGGCGCCTGATGCCATTTTGGCCAACGTGTCGGCCTCAGAGTTTTTAGCCCCTGGTATCAGATAATCACGTACCAGGTTAGGATGGCGGCCACTTTAGGGTCGATGTCGAGCATGTCGGCGTGCGACCAGGCAAAGACATCCTTGAATTCTCGTGGATAGGCGATCAACTGCGTCTTGATCATGAGTGGTAACTGGGCGCCGATTGAAACTGTTCTCTCGGGCCTGGCTTCGTCCACCGTGACTTGCGTCACGTCGGAGGAAGGTTCCATCTTGGGTTTGCATCTCTCGTCTCGAGGGCCGAGTTAGCCGAACATTTGCGTTACCCCGGAAGTGGCGGCGGGTACGACATCCAGCTGTTGGATAGCGTGGACGATTAACTCGTTTTTGTCAGACCTCGTCCCCTGGGCGTAGAACGCTCGGGATTCTCGCTGGCTCCCCTTCATGATCCCTATCCTGTTTTCCGTTGGGAATTTCACGAATAGGTGGAAGGTTGAGGTGATGGCCTAAGTTTGTTGAGGGACAGCTTCCCCGTGATGATTTTGTAGGATGAGAGTTGATCTACTACGACCTACCTGACCATTTTTGGTGACCAGAGCCTCATCTTCTGACCCAAACGTGGTGGGCAGGTCGATGGCTCCTTCGGTGAGGACTTGCTTTCCGTTAAACCCGTAGAGCGGGATGTTGACTTGCGTCGGGACGAGCCCCGAAGATTCATTCGATCTAGGGCTTCCTTGAAGATGATGTCGGGTGAGCTGCCGTTGTCGATCATTACTCGTTTCACCCTGTTGTTGGCGATCAGAGTTTCGACAACAATTGCGTCATTGTGGGGCTACGAGATTCTGCGAGCTTTTTCCTCCGTGAAGGTGATGCTTTGGCTGGGAAGCATTGCTACTGAACTGGCGAGGCTCGCCAGGTGGATCTGGTGTTCCTCACCGTCACCTTCTAGGACTCGGGCGTACCTTTTTTGCTTGTTGTTGGAGTCCACAGTCTCTGGTCCGCCTAAGATGGGGGATACGACGTGATATTGGCGGGTATCAGCCCGCTCGTTCTCTGGGCGGGGCTTGCTCGATCTGTCGTCTCGGGGCTGTTTGGTTTCTTGAGACGGGGGGTTATTTGATTTCTCGCTCTCCGCCACGATTTTCAATTGCCCGTCTTGGATGAGTTGCTCAATTTACTTTTTCAGATGCCAGAATTCGGACGTCGTGTGCCAGTGATCCTGGTGGTAATCACAGTATCGACTTTTATCCATCCTGTATTTATTCAGCAGCGGTCAGGGGGTGCCAAACTTTTCCTCGTGAAGGCTAAAGATCGTAGCCGGAGACACAGTTAGAGGGGTGTCGTTTGCACTTCTTCGAAAGTTCTCTGCCCTCGACTGTGTCGCTGTTGCTGCCTCTCAAATTCAGGTTGTTGGCGTTGTTTTTTCTTCTGAGGCTCGTCACTGACATTCTTTTGGTTGACGTAATTCTGCTCATCTTGGTTTAGTTGATTTCTGCTGATGAAGTATTCGTCGGCGACGATATCTTCCCCGGTCCTTGCCATTAATTCAGCTATGGATTTTGGTCTTTTCTTGACAAGGGAGCGTGAGAATTCACCCATTGGGAGGCCGTCAATCACTGCGGTGACAGCGTCGTCGTCGGTGTAGCTAACGACCTTGTTAGCTTATTCTATGAATCTTTTCAAGTAGGCCTGGAGAGACTCGCCTTTGCGTTGCTTAAGCGACAACAGGTACGACTTCCCTTTGCGCTGGGTTATCAAGCTCGCGAAGCGGGAGATCAAGCATTCTGTCAGCTCTTCGAATGATTCGACTGACCCCTTGGGAGCCCCTGGTACCATTCGAAGGCGGCCTTTGCGAGATTGAGGCAGAAAGCCTTGTACATTGTGGAAGGCGAACACTTCTTCACCTGCATGGAGAACTCATACTGGACCAGGTGGTAGGTAGGGTCGCCGGTACCGTCGTAGATAAGGTTTAGGGGGAACCGAAAATCTCCGTCGATCCTTAGCGAGCAGGTGGTCGGCGAGAGGGGAGATGATTCCCTCTGCCATTCTCTTTACAGCAGGATCTGAGCTATTGGCTATGGCAAGCTCTCTTATTTCTCTTCTTAGGGCCTGTACTTCACTTTCCAGCCTTGTGCTTTGTCGAGGCATCGGGGCTGTGTTTACTTGTCCCGTCGTGCGGCATACCGATGTCTCTCAGACAATTCAGAGTTTGCATCGTCCGAGTCTCCTTGGTAGCGGGACCTTTCTTTTCGCCGGTTGATGTGTCGCCGGAGATCTCCTTCGCGATCGGAGTGATTCAGATGGTGGCGGAAGTCTTCCACGTCGTCCGTACGCACTCTGTCGCGCGCTCGCCGGAGGCGATGGTTTCTTTGTGCCCTTACACTGTCGGCACCATCCTCGTTTCTCCCGAGGCGGGCGAAGTTAATCGTCGGGTTGACTAAGATTGTTCTGGTTCCTGAACGTCCTCAAGATATGCTTCTGTCCCGAGGGGCTCTCGTTTTGTGAGCTCAAGAGCCTCCTCTGGACTTTCCTCCTCGCTAGCGCCTTTGAGATCGGCGTCGTTGTGGCCGAGGTGTTTGGACATCAGACCGGTCAGCTGGAAGACGTTGTCTTCCAGCCGGACTAGTCGTTCTCTTTCTTCGTTGACGGCAGGCTCTTGATGAGCGCTGGTCTCGAGCAGGTTTCGTGCCTGAGTTTTGAGTGCGTTAACCTGGGCCCGAGTGTTGAGAGCGATGCTTCCCGCAGGGCGGGAGTATGTACCTTCTGTCGATTTCGACATCGTGGCTTTGGGAAAGATTGGGTAGAAGGGTCCTCAGAGGCTTATGATTTTGTGGGGGCCCTCCTTCTAGCGCCAAAATATTGATGCTGAAATTTGCACCGAACTTTCGAGCGGCCCAATGCCGTTGTATGGGCCCGACCCAACGTCGTGTGTTGACTGTGAGTGGGCTGTAGGGCGTTGACTCGTTCGCACTTTGGGTCAGACGGACCCTCCACTGTCGGTTGACTAAGGGTCCGGGCTCTGTCCGTTGCCTATGACCTTGTCGCCACTGGCGAACCGAGCTGGGTCACAGGCAGGGGATGGCACTAGGGACGTGGTCTCCACCTAGGGAGGGTCTCAGTGAGATCCCGATGTGAGCCCTGACAGTCGAGACCCCTCCGCCTGTGTCATTAACGTCGATCCGGATACACAGTCGGACCGCAAAGTCAGTACAGACAGAGGGACTGTAACACGTGTTCCATAGATCGGAATCTAAACAGGCAAGATCATATAGTCGTGTCAGGACCTGGTCCAAAACTTCAGCCTGAATCGTTTCCTCTTTGGTCCGGATCTCCAGATAATCTCTGGAGGTTTTAAACCTCTCGACCCGTATTGTGGGTCCTGATACGAGGTCCTCGGTCTATCCGCGAAGTTGGTATATCTACTAGAGATAATGGACTGGGGGATAGCACGAGCACCACGTAGAACAGAACCTACCGGGGGGGGGGGGGGGGGGGGGGGGGGGCTAGCCCCTGATTCACCTCCGACGCTCAACATTAGGCAAGTACCCGAGGGGGGAGGTATTTAGACGGAGGAGGAGAGCTCTAGGGGTGAGCTTTAGAGAGAGGAAGCCGAGTAGTGAGTCGGTTTTGAGCTGTGTTGAAATGAGAAATCCAGAGCTCAATTTATATGAGGAGCCAGGGATTCAAACGCGATTATATATTACTCCGGGAAGCCCCCGAAGTAAATTTATATAGTTTTTTGACTCCCCGAGATATTTTGAAACTGATGGCACAAGTTTCATCCCCATCGGAGGACCCACGCGCCCACACGCGCGGCTTTCTTGCGTGATACTCCGACCAAACTTGGCCTCCAAGTTGCACGCCATAGGGCTGACGTCAGCTGCCAAGTGGGCACGTGGAGGTGCGTGTGACACGTGGGAGGGCGTGTGGGGCCCGCTCGGGGTGCTTCCGGGGCCGTTTTTTGATCCCGGAAGTGTCCCCAAGCCAAATTTTACAAATTTTATGTCCTTTTTTAGTATCCCGATTTTTTAGGAACATATGGATACTTTGTTTCGCGAAAACGGATCTCTGATGAATATTTTGCTTAAAATTGAATATAAATTAAATAAAAGAAAACATTAATTAAATAACTTTGTTTTTATTAATTTACGAAAATCAATTCCGTAAAACACCCATAACAACTACCATAAAAGATATCAAACATTCACCGATCATAGCTAATTTAAAAAATTATAAATAGTGTCTGAACCATGACTGTATACCATATATAGGTGTCTCAATAATCGAGAGTTTTAAAACATGAGGACTTTTTATATTCCAATAGTTATAAGTACATCAATAGGATCCACTAATGATCAATTATTCACATGATATTATAATATAATAGAAACGTTTTGTTATTATGAAACAATAACACAATTTACATGATATTAGATAATATAATCGAAACCTTTTGTTATTATGAAACAATAACACAATAACTAAATAGTGTAATATATATTATTTTTTTGTGACTTTGTGTGCATAGCTATTACAATACAAACGTTTTTTTTTTTTTTTTTTTAAGTTAATCAAATGATAACTATTACTTTTTGTGTGAATAGTCATTAAAAACGTATGGTCTGAAGAACAAAACAAAAAATAAAAATAAAATAAATTCATATAAACACTTTTTTTAACATATAAACAATTTTGTTCTTCAGACCATAGGGTGTTTTTCAAAACAAAAACAAAATAAATCCATATAAACACTTTTTGTCTATATATAAGCAATTTTGTTCTTCAGCCCATAGAGTTTTTATCAAAACAAAAACAAAATAAATCCATATAAACACTTTTTGTCTACATATAAACAGTTTTGTTCTTCAGACCACATGGTTTTTTTCAAAACAAAAATAAAATAAATCCATATAAATACTTTTTGCCTATATATAAACAGTTTTGTTCTTTAGACCATAGAGTTTTTTTCAAAACAAAAATAAAATAAATCCATATAAACACTTTTTGCCTACATATAAACACTTTTGTTCTTCAGACCATAGGGTTTTTTTCAAAAAATAAAAAAATAAATTCATATAAACACTTTTTGTCTATATATAAACAGTTTTGTTCTTCAGACCATAGGGTTTTTTTCAAAACAAAAATAAAATAAATCCATATAAACAATTTTTGCCTACAAATAAACCGTTTTGTTCTTCAGACCATAGGGTTTTGGGTGGGTTAAGTTAACCATAGTCTTGAGTTAGAATATGATTTCGGGCATATTTTTGCAATTTATCAAACTCGGGTATTTTTCCGTTCAAACTTACTCTACCGGGCATACTTATTGAAGTTTCCCTATATATATATATATATATTTGCATTTTTGGTGTCTTCTAGTTTAATATAATCATTTGTTTCGGTTGTCGATATCTAGGGTGCGATCTCTACCAAGAAAGTTGGATTTATGATTCACGAGGACCATTATACAGGAACAACCGTTGCCATGCTCTTACCCAGATGCAGAATTGTCAAGGCAATGCGAGGTCTGACAGACTATGAGAATCGGCGGTGGAAGCCGAAAAATTGCGGGCTCCCACGTTTCATTGCCGGGAAATTTCTTGAATTGATAACCGAAAAACCGATAGCTTTTATCGGTGATTTTGTCGCTACGAATCAAACGGAGTCATTGCTTTGCATTCTCTGGCAGGTAATTTCGATCTTATTGTGTTATTGTCGTCTATTAAGCTAACCCTTTATATAATTTGGTTTACGAAACATTAAATCTAGGAATTAGACCATTCATGTATAAATGTAATATATCATTCAAGAAGACCTTTTATTTTTAATCTCGCCAACTCTGACGGTTCTTCCGTGTGCCAGTCGATCGGCGAACCCAGCCAGTCGACTAAATCCTAGTAGCTTTGTCTTGGCGTGCTGGTTTCAAGCTGACGGTTTCAGGTCGACGTAACTTGATTGACTGGTGTCTGATGGATGCAACCTAGTCTCTGGTAGTAACGGAGGGAGGGGGACCCACTATGGGCCCCTGCCCTCTCTCATCTTGCGGTAAGTTTCCGTTTCTCGGTTCGCCTCACTATCTCGAAAAACAAGTGTGGTTTTTGGTTTTTCCATCTCAGACTCTTGATTATTTGTCTCGTTGACGGTCGTTTTTTATATTGTTTTCCGCTCGCCGTCTCGGAACACAACCATCGTGGGACCCTCGAAACAGCCAAATTCGTCGGATTTTTATTTTGCACCACTGAATCGAGCTTCCGTAAAATTCGTCGGATTACTATTTTGCACGTAGCGCCGAGAATTTGATTGTCTAAGTTTCTATTTTTTCATTATGAAATTCTTCTCTCTTTATTTATTTGTCGGGTATCACCGTCGGTGACAGTTGATTGTTATTATTTTTATCATAAAAATTGCGACTTTCTGATATGCTATCATTGTGATTTTGATTATTCGTCGGTGTCTCTTCTATGTTTAAAGACTGGCTCCGTCACTAGTCTCTGGAACCAGGTTGCCTGGTTTTTGGTCGTCATAACCTGTTCATCATGACCATGTGACTAGGCTGTTTGGGACCAGGTCGTCGTCACTTAATCGACCTAGTCCTCATTTACTCAACAAGCTGAATCAGGTCGAGGTTAACCTCTTACAGCCAATTCCGATTACCAAAATGGCGACGCCTCGCCAAAGAGCAATTGTCCATCTCCATATATTGCGGCGACGGCTACCGAGATTAGTCAGTCGCTCAAAAACGTTTCGTCCATCTCCCCCTTCCTTTCATCGTTTTTCTTATTATTACTCTATTTATGACCTTCAAATCTTATGTCTTAAATTCTAGTGAGAAAAGAAAGCTCATAATAGAAATAGTACAAATTTGTTAAAGTGATTTTTATAGTTTTTAGGCGCTTGAATATGGGTTACAATTATGGTTAGGTATTTTTTATTTATTTTGAAGGTGGTTGTACCTTTACAAATCAACTCAGTATAGTTCAGTTGTGTTTGAAAAACTTTTAACAGTCTTGTTTTAGATTTTTCTTATAGTTCGTGTTGGGTTTGTCTTTTTCAGTTAGTTGTTTATCTCGAGTTCTTTATATTCAAGTGAAATAATGGTTTAATATATACACATATTATATATATTGTTATATTACATAAAAAAAAAAGTTAAAATGTTTAAATTCAAAAATTACTAACACTTTATAGCTTTTATAAGTGCTTGAACTTATATATTATTTCCGAGTGAGTTTTTTGTTTTGTTTTACATTTATTAGTACGATTACTCTGTAATATTTTAATATTTTCAATTACTAACGTGTTTCTTGATGGTTGATTTGCAAAAGTATACATGTATATTTATTAATCGCTTAGAAAATGTATTTTTTGATGTCATTTTAATAGTAAATTAATTATTTACTAAAAATATTTAAAAATAATTATAACAAGTTTGATATTTTATACTCTTATTTTTATTAATAATAGTTAATTACTTTTCATTTTTTTATGCTTCTAAATGTCTTATCTTTATAAATAAGTTTACAATTTTTAAAACAATATTCTAGTAATCTAACTTTATAGACTATAATAATTTGTTTTATTATATGGTCTAAACAATATCTTTATAATTTGTTTTCCACGATTATCTTCGATAATCTTCGATTATCCGTCTTGCCGGTAGTTATCGACAAGACGGCCATGCCAGTACTTTTCCATATTTTTGTCAAAAATCGACAAACATCTTGAAAAATAACGAAAATATGGTACTTTTCAAGAAATTTTGCACTTTTCAATGATTTTATTCGAGTATTTACATATGTGAGAGTGATCAGACTATATTTTATTTACCTATGTTTGAGTGTGAAATAATTTTATTTTTGGCATTTTAATGTTTTATCAACATTATAAACTTAGTAAATACATTCTTAAAAATATTTTAGTGATTTTTCATCGATAATCCTCGATAAGTGTCGATAATCCTCGATAAGTGTTGGTAACGATAATCTACAGTATTTATTAGTTTTCCGTCGATTAATCGACAAGCAAACGATAAATCCGTCGAAAACGGCAAGTGATTTATCGGGAAATTCGGCAAGTTGAATCTTGGTTTATTATATATGGTAGTAGTGATAAAATATGTGAAACAAATTACGATAGCTCCACTTGGCAAGTGTGGTTTAATAATAAAATATTATTATTTGTGTTTTTAGAATAATATGAAACTGCATGGTTTATTTATTTTTATTTTTTAACGAAATCAGAAATTATTTTTCACGCCAATTTTGTCGTTAAGCAAAAAAAAAATCTGGATTAGAAGACATTAACGCATATATATATATATATATATATATATATATATATTCTCATCTGTATCAAATAATTAAATATATCTTTTAGTATATTCATTTACAATATTTATCAATAAAAAGGTAAGAGGGTTTTATATGCAAATCTTGTTAAAAATGAAACCGCAATTTAAGTGATTTGTTGCGTTTGATAAATCCTTAATTAATTCTTAACGCGTCATCTAATAGAAACTAAGAGATATATTATCAAAATTAAACCCTATATTTTCATATAATACATTAATATAATATCCTCTGTCGTGCCTTATATATATCATATATAGCATCATCGTTTTCTTTTCTGTTCATCGTCTCCATCGGGACTGTAAATAAGGTAATATTCGACTCGTGATCGATCGAGTTTTTGAATTTTCACTGAAAATCGAATTCTTAATTCCGATTTTTCTTATGTTCATGGGGATTGAATTTGAAACGGAGCTTACGGATATCCAGTTCACTCTTGTCTTCCTCAAGAAAACTCCATTAACGAGCTCTGATTAAATCTCTGTATGGCCTCCTGCTCTGCCTGAAGCCCTATAGAGGTGTGTTGGTTTTCACAATTATTTTTTCATATTCGGTTTTTTGTTTCTCTTAATGGTACTTTTGCTGCGCTCTGTTTTTTTTCAATATAAAAATTATTATTATTTCCTTTTCATCTTTTTTTCTCTGTAATCGTTATGTCGTTTGCTGTTTTTGTGTCGTTTGCTGTGTTTGTTTTTGTTTTTTCTTTTGCCGTTGCCCATCAATGGTTCGGTAATGAATTCACATGAGAGTTAGAATCGTGCTTTTTTAAAAACACATGTAGCTAATGCCTGGTTTGAGTATTCTTCCACCGGCACGGGGGCCCGGAGTGATCAATGTTGTGTCGCTCGTGGAACAGCCGGTGGAGAAGGGGCCTCCGGCGACGTACAGCAAGGTGACAATGGAAGATACATTGTCATTTAATATGAATTTTCCTCAGCCTGCACGGGAACGCGGAAAGATCAATGTCATGCCGCCCATGGTTGAGCCGGTGGCAACAATGATTATTGAAGATGCATTATTGACAAATTGTAATTTTCCTTTGCAGGCACGGGAACACGGGGAGATGAATGCCTCGTCACTTGTGGAACAGCCAGTGGAGAAGGGGATTCCGCCGACAATCAACAAGGTAACAATGAAAGATACATTGTTGTTTGACGATGGAACGACACAGGAACGCGGAAAGATCAATGTCATGCCGCCCGTGGTTCAGCCGGTACCGACAGTGACCATTAAGAAGCATTATTGACTGATTGTAAAAAAAAAATTGCAGGCACAGGAACATGGAGAGATGAATGCCGCGCTGCTCGTGGAACAACCAATGGAGACGGAGCCTTCGCCGACAATCAGCAAGGTGACGATGGAAAGATCTCATGGTTCAACCGGTACCGACAATGATAATTAAAGATGCATTATTGACTGATTGTAATTTTCCTTTGCAGGCACGGGAACACGGAGAGATGAATGCCGCGCTACTCGTGGAACAGCCGGTGGAGAAGGGGCTTCCGCCGACAATCAGCAAGGTGACAATGAAAGATACATTGTTATTTGATATGAATTTTCCTCCACCTGCACGGGAACGCCGAAAGATTAATGTCGTGCCGCCCATGGTTCAGCCGGTGCCTACAATGAATATTGAAGATGCATTATTGAGTGATTGTAATTTTTTTCTACAGGCACAGGAACAGGGAGAGATGAATGCCGTGCCGCTCGTGGAACAACCAATGGAGAATGAGCCTTCGCCGACAATCATCAAGGTGACGATGGAAGATACATTGTTGCTTGATATGAATTTTCCTCCGCCTGCACGAGAACGCAGAGAGATCAATATCGTGCCGCCCATTGTTCAGCCGGTGCCGACAATGACTATTGAAGATGTGTTATTGACAGATTGTAATTTTCCTCTGTAGACACACGAATACGGAGAGATGAATGTCGCGCTGCTCGTGGAACAACCAATGGAAAAGGGGCCTCCATCGACAATCAGCAAGGTGACGATGGAAAGATCCCGTGGTTCAACCGGTGCCGAAACGATAATTGAAGATGCATTAGTAACCGATTGTAATTTCCTGCTGCAAGCAAGGGAACGTGGAGAGATGAATGATGCGCCGCCCATGGATCAGCCTGTGCAGCAGGGGCCTCCGTCGATAATTTTCGAGGCGACAGTTGAAGAAGCATTATCGCCCGATAGTAATATTTCACCTCTTACACAAAAACCCGGAGAGATCAATATGATGCCGCTCATAGATCAGTCGGGGTCTTCCACGAGAATTAGAGAGGCGAAAGTTGATGATACATTATCCCCTGACTGCAATATTCCTCTTATGTCAATTAAACCCAGAGAGATCAATACGATGTCGCTCATCGATCAGCCGGGGCCTCCGCGGACAAGTAGCGAGGTGAAAGTTGATGATGCATTATCGCCCGATCGTAATATTCCTCGTCCGACACCGAAACTTAGAGAGATCAATACGATGCCGCTCATGGATCAGCCAGGGCCTCCGCGGACAATTAGCGAGGCGAAATTTGATGATGCATTATCGCCCGATTATAATATTCCTCCTCCGACACCGAAGTTCAGAGAGATCAGTACCATGCCGCTCATGGATCAGCCGGGGCCTCCGCGGACAATTAGCGAGGCGAAAGTTGATGATGCGTTACCACCCGATCATAATATTCCTCCTTGGACACCGAAATCCAGAGAGATCAATAGGATGCCGCTCATGGATCAGCCGGAGCCTCCGCCCACAGTTAGCGAGGCGACAGTTGAAGATAAACCGAGTTCAGGTTCGCCATTTCTGTTGCCCGATCTGAATCTTCCTTTCCCGGAACCGGAACACGAAGAGGCTAATGTCGGGCCGCCCACGGTGCAACAGGTGCCGCTGCCGTTGCTCCCTAAGGGTAGGAGGAGTGTAGTTCGGTTCAGTAAGGAAGAGCACAGGTGAGCAACACTCTCATTGTTTATTATCAACCGAAAAGGTAAATAAATCGAGGAAGTGAGTTCATGAGTCTTGTGTGCAGAAAGTTCCTGGATGGGCTGGACATGTTCGGGAAAGGCAAATGGCGGGACATAGCCAACTTCATGAAGACGAGGACGATGGCGCAAGTTAGCAGCCATGCTCAAAAGTATTTCCGACGGCAGAGCATCCACGAGGACGATCGTAAAAGAAAGAGCATCCACGATCCCGATCAGAGGCCGAACCAGAAGAAGTGTAAATACGGATGACACGTGTATTGTATTGTATACTCACTTTCGATTCCTTTATTAAGCCTTAAGCTTTAAGTGTGTACATATCATACGTGTATATAGGGGTTAGTTTTTTTATTCTTTATTCTTTTAACTAAATTTTATCACAATTTGAGCAATATATTTAAGATATATAACAGCAATCAGAATATTATTCAGGAAATTTGCGGTTCAAGTCGTCGAATTGGCCCCTTTTTTCACAGATAAGTCTTTAAACTCATTATTTTGCCACTTAAGTTATTAATGTTAGCGTTTTCTTACAAATAATTGTAATTGACCGTTAAGTGTCACGTGGAACTTCCATGTCACCGGATTAGGGGTGAAACTCGTCAGGATGTCCGGATATTTCGTGATATCCAAAACCTGGAACTAGACTTCGGGTTTTGCAGGATTGAAACCCGGGTCCGGATATTGAAATCCAGTTTTTATTTTCAAAAATCAATTTTAATACTTGGATCCGGATTTCCTGGATCCATAAAATTTGATTCTCGGGCGGTTCTTGGTTTTCGGGTTCTTAAAGCTTTAGTTTACATCTACAAAATCTCTAGATTTATAGCCCAAAGAGAACAGCGATATATATATATATATATTATCTATTTGTAAGTAACAAGAATGAAGAAAGAGAAAGCGACAGAACAAGGATGAGAAAGGTAATGAAATGGAAGTGTATAAGCAATAAAAAAAGGCCTTTCCAGCTCCTCTCTCCATTCAAAACTACACACAAACAAAACTATAAAGCTAACCACTAAGCCAAAACATAATTTATTAATCTCACATGTTTTTCTCTGCCTGAAGAAAAAACAATGTCTCGCTGGAGTCACGAAATCATGGCCAATATGGCCGGAAAACTACCCGAAATGAGCAGTGACATGCCGGGAATGGGCGGCGACCTGAGAAACACAGCTCAAAAGAGCATGCACTCGAGCTTCTACTGGGGCAAGAGCGTCACAATCTTGTTCTCTAATTGGCCCGACAACAGCTTTGGCATGTACGTATTGGCTTTCTTCTTTGTGTTTCTGCTTGCCGTAGCCGCCGAGGTTCTGTCTGTCTCGCCAGATGTCAGGGCAGGAAAGAGCCCCATCAAGGTAAGTGCGGTTCAGGCAAGTGCGTACACTTTTCGGGTCGGCTTCACTTACTTGGTGATGCTCTCTGTCATGTCCTTCAATGGAGGAATCTTCATAGCCGCCGTGGCTGGGCACAGCGTAGGATTCTTCCTCGTCAAGGCTCGCACACAGGCCTTGGTCAACCCAGCCGATCCCAAAGTCTGAAAAACCTGAAATGTATGAGCAACTTCTATGATACTTTTTGTTAATAGTATGTGTATGCGTGTGTGTGAATTACTCTTAAGATTGTGATGTATCATAGCCCATCCAGAAGAAAAAAAAAATGGTAGTAACTAAATAAAAGGGCACTTGGTGTGTTTGCTGTTTGACTTGTGATTGTTAGAAAATGCTGAGGTGTTGGATCTTAGTTATGCAGTGTATTTTCTACGCAATATTCAGATCGGACCGAGCCAGTAATCAAACCAAAATAAGAACGATAGATTAATAAACGATGCCCGAGTTTCTGATTCGAGACTTAGACTGGGAAACTCACTCAAATTGGCTTCCAAAGATTACTACTACTCAATTCCAGCATTCTAAAAATGATGAACTAACATATTCTAGTTACCTATATGGTTAGGGAAACTTGTAGATATATTCCCCCAACCACAAGGTCAACATTTTCTATTCCCCACTATACTTAATTTGATAAATTATTCCCCAAACCGTGTTTTGCCTCAATTAAGACAAAAATACCGTTTTCTAAATTGTACTCTACTCATAAAACTGTCAAAGTTTGTACCAAAAACTGTCAATCCATACCCCAAAAAATGTCAAAGTTAAGACAATATTGCCCAACTGATTTTTAATATTGTCTTATCATACTATTTTATTTTGCTCTTTAATTGATTTTTTTAAATACCAGAAACTGTCAAACATTATCGTAAAAATTGTCCAACTTTGTGCCAAAAACTGTTTAAAATGACACTTTCTCAACTCCGGTAGAGAAAAATATATTTTTGTCCAAAATGAAGTGAAATATAATTTGGGGAATAATTATCAGATATATTAAAAACGAGAATAGAAAACGTTGAGCTTGTGTTTTGGGGAATATTTTTCCAGGTTTCCCTATGCTTATATATATGCGTACACATTCCTTATTACCCTTACACCTAAGCCACCTAAGATACCTTTAATGAAAGAAACATTAAAATCGAAATATATAATTAAAATACTTATTCGTCTAGATTATAATTCTACTTAATGTATAGGAAAGAGCTCTTTGTAAAAATGATGAACTAACATATTCTAGTTACATGTGACCATAATTTGGTCATGAAATAATTGAAGTAAGAAAATAAGGCCACACTAGACTCAAGTTTTATCAATGAAAAAGATAGGGATGTTTGCGGCAAAAATACCTATAGGTGAAGTGGCAACATATTCCACCTCTTTTTTTGTCGCGACGTATATTTATTTTGGGTATTTTTGCCTCAAATGCCCCAAAAAAAATTATTGAGTTGTCACACTGACCAGCATCCTTAAAACATATGCAGCACATCATGCATTCAAAATTATATGTTCAGTTTTATACATTATTTAGATGCCAAATCGAAATGGAAAAGGGTACATAGTAGCAATTCTTGGACAAAAAACATACCATTATGTTCTTTTGGCCTGCTCATACCGTCCATTTCTCTTCCTTGATGTCGGAAACTCCACAACAGATATCCCGAAACCGAATCTGTTGCACATAATACATATGATCAAGGAATCAAAATGTAAACAGCAGCTTCTCAATTGAGAGAGATAAACGCAACAAAATTCCATATAGTTTGCAAAATTGACACATGTTTGATAACCGAATAGTTTTACATAAAATCTGGATATGATTACATATAGACGGGTCTGATCGATCACATATCTCAACTAATAATAAAAAACAGGCCTCTATTGTGTTTCTAGTTACCGAACGAATCACTAAGTCAGACTCGGGTCTTAAAACAAATCTAATTGACTTTTTTTTTTTTTTAAATTGAATCAATAAATGTAGTAGAATGTGAGCAAAGTCTCAAGGATAAGTAAATACCTGAAGGAATATCAAATAATCAAAAGATTGGAGTGTGTGAACAACGAATCAGCACATTGTTCAATCCGAATCCCGATATTTAATAAGAAGTAAATTTAGTTTGTGGACTGTAAAGCGCTGCGACCTTTCTCCTTTTTCAGACTTTTCATGTCTATTAAACTCATTGTCTTCCCGGCATTTTCCCATTGACCGGCTCCCGAATATAAGCTTGAAAGAAGAACGTAGTTCACGGGATTTTCTGGTTCAATACGAAGAAGATGCTTTGCTGCCAACTGTCCAAGAGACCTGTTTCCATGAACACTACATGCCCCAAGAACGGAACCCCAAACTGATGCATTGTTTGTAAGACTCATATTACAAATCAACTGATACGCTTCTTCTAAGCATCCACCACGCGCAAAAATATCGACCAAACACGACATATGTTCCTCTCGGGGAAAGATTTTGTACTTTCTGACCATATCCTTGAAGCAATCCCAACCCTCCCGAGTCAATCCAGTATGGCTACAAGCGAATAGAAGTGTCAAAAACGTAATGTCATTCGGCTTCAAACCTTCAGATTCCATTTTCTTGAACAATTCGACCGCCTTATTTCCATTTCCATGTGTCCCATATCCAGCGATCAATGCCGTCCACGAGATGATGTTTTTCTCTTCCATCTCATCGAAAGCGCGTTGAGCTTCTTCAATTTCTCCGGCTTTCATGTACATGTCAACGAGAGCATTGCCCATTGCCACATCATAACAAGGTTGATGCTTGAAAGTGAGTGCGTGGATCTGCCTTCCTAAGCTCAACGCGGCTGCGTTGGCACATATGCTAAGCATAGCGCACAAAGCAACTCTATCTATCACTTTGCGCATACGTGTCATCTCTCCCAAAAGTTCCAATGCGTCTCTGCAATGGCTTCCGTTCCGAGCATATCCAAGAATCAGGGAAGTACAAGATATGATGTCCTTCTCCGACATACCTCTATATATCTTATCAGAACTTTGTATGCTTCCACATTTTGCATAAGCGTTGATTAACGATCCGTTCAAAACGCTGTTTGTTTCAAAACCAAAAAGGATGATGAGTCCGTGAACTTGACTAAGCTTCAAAAGACAACTATTTCCCGCGACGGCTCTCAAAAGATTTCCGAACGTGAAGCAATCAGGATGGTTTCCTACAGAATAAGAAGCTTACTTCTATTACAAGAAACATGTTTATGGATAAGAGACTAAGAAAGTTTGATCCGATATGTGAATCATAAGTATCATATAAATTCCACAAACCAAATTACTCAAGAAAACTGAGAATGTAGCACAATAAACCAGCGGTGAGTTATAAAATACGGTACCTTCCCTCAACATCGAACAAAATACTCGGAATGAATCGTCAAAATAGCCTCGAAGAGCATATCCGCCGATTATAACGTTCCAAGAAACCAAATCTCTATCCGACATGTTATCAAACAAGAAACAAGCGTCGCTCATCGTTCCGCACTTGGAATGAAAATCGATCAACGCACTTTGCACGTGAATATTCTCAACAAACCTACTCTTCATAACACACCCTTGGATCTGAATCCCGATCTCTGAAGCTCTCAAGCCCGTACACGATCTCAAAACGCTCCCATAACCAAACTGATTAGCCCTAACACCAGCTCTGTGCATTGCCCGAAAGACATCCAAGGCATTGCCAAAACACCCATTTTGAGTGTACCCCGAAATCATGGCAGTCCAAGAAACGACGCTTCTGTCACACATTGTGTCGAACACCTTGCGGGCATCAGCAACACGACCCAGTTTCGCATAAAAGATAATGAATTTGGTGTTTAAATGGAGGTTTGAGGCAAACCCATTGGTGATGAGATGGTTGTGAAGCAGAAGACCCTGTGGGAGGGCTCTTGAGTCGATACAGTTTTGGAGGAGATTCATGAAAATGGAGTATTGATGAGAGGCTAGCTTTGCAGCTTGCCATGGTGGATTCATATGCATCTACTTGCGCGGGTCATCGTCGAACGTTCACGAGGAGTTTAAAGAAATGTCTTTATAATTTATGGGGAAGAACCAAGTATTCAGTGCGGCTTTTTTTTTTTTTCAAATATAAATTATAGTCATACGCGATAAATTCGATTTTCGGTTCGATTTATTTTATAATAACTGAATACCACCACAACCGATGATATATTGGATTTTGATTTCTATTCGGTAAATTCAATTTTTACCGTTTAAATTCGATATTCAATATATCCGATTTTTGATTTATTTTGCTCACCCCTTTCACGTACAAGAATTATTTTTGAAATTCAGTTTGATGGTAATTGGGAACCTTCCGTCCAATTCATCTGTGCCTATTACTCTACTAAAAAAACTTTCAAAAAAAAAAAAAAAAAAAAAGCATAACTCCCTCAGTAATGTATTCCGTATATATTTGCTACGTAGTGACTTAATTGTATCTGCTAAATTACATTAAACTAGTGGACAGCACCGCGCTCCGCGTGGTGGCGAGAAAATATTTGTTTTAAATTTAAATAAATATTTTGGATAAATTGATTCCGTATATCGTTTGTTGTAATCGAAACAATTATATAAAAAAACAATCTACTTATTCTTGATTTATTTTAGTAATGTTACCGTCCAATGTTTATTAAAGCGTAGATATATTTCAATATTTTTTTAAAATAAATGCATAACAAAAATATTATTTACAGAATGACTACTGACTATGTAAGAATGGAAGAGTTCGTTCAGATTTAATGAAGTAAATTATTGAATGGGTTGTATATTAATACTAAAAGGAAAAATCCAAGCAAAAGCACCAAGAGTTTTTCAAAAACTTTAGATACTTATGCCGCTATTTTCCTTTTTATTAATATAAATTAATTTTTGATAGATCATATTAAAATAATATAATATAGCATGATATGTATGTTTAATGCGTATTTAAAAAGTTGTGTTTTGCAATAATATTTTTTTACTTGATTTTTTAGTACGAAAAAGATAGGTACAACGTAACATAGCATTAGCGCAAAATCTCGCTTAGAACATCCAAACGACATATTTTTGTGTTAATAGTTTATAATCCACAAACGGCATCTTCATATTTTCATAATCCAACATTCAATTTGTTGATCAATTTTTTACAAATTACACATTCCATCAAGAGTATTATATGAGCAATATATGAGGTTGTAAAAATCTTAAGTTAATAAAAAGATGAAAACTCAAGATATAAAAAAATGCAAGCACCAGAGCATATGGCATATTCATATAAGAAGCTCTATCTCTTTCTTTTTGATACATCAAGGCTACTTTAAAATTTGAATTCTCTTAGCACGTACGATGATAAAGATTCAATACGTTGTTTAGTGATGACTTTGAGTTCGATCAAGTAAACTAAGGATAAGTGAAAATACCGGGAAAAATCCCAGTGACATCCAAATACATTTCCCAGTTATGATGCATACTCTTCTATTTCTAATCCAGATCTTCAAAAACACAAAATAAGACGCTTACCCTTTGCTGGACTACCGAAATATCACCACGCAAAAATCAAATTTAAGAACTATCTAATAAAAATCAGGTCATAGAACATAAAAAGAAACTTGGCCACAACCCAAAACAACATTTAGTACTACAATATTTCAGTATTAACTATAGATCTAAGTGTTACTGAGTCAAAAGTTAGAACTTACAAAGGAATAGAAGAAAATAAAAAGTGTGTGATGTTTGTCCGCTTGCAACAATCACACACTTCTCCACTTGCAATCTCAGTAAAACGATAAAAAAAAGTCCCGCAACGTGCTATATCAACTTTATAAAATCAATTCTAAACTATATTCCCTGATTCAATTTTAGATATTAAAAAAAAGATCGACAACTCTAAAATTAATACGAACCTTCAAGACTTGATCACTATTCAAATTATATTGAACATTGAGCGTACCTGTGATAGAGATACGCAACCCCTCACCGACAATTCGGAGAGAACGAATAAGAAGAGAAAAATGACATGTAAAAACATCAAGGAAAAAAGAAACAAATATTACCGTGCAAAAATCTTTCTATTCTCAATTATCCAAAAAATATGTTGTACTCACCATACCATAATGTAAAGTTCCAGTGACTTTTCTTTTATCTAGTTCTTCTAATCTTCACATATTTGTTTACAATATCTAAGATGGTCAAAAAAGGAATCCATGATAATCAATAAAAGGAGACAATGCCAAAAAAATAAGGATCTCTTCGCGAATTAAGACTCTCACGAAGAAGTGGGACGACTTTTCGCGGTTGAGCTCTCTCGATGGCTACCTCGGCATGTAGCAAAATTTTCATTCCCTTGATTTCTGTATAATTAGTTTACCTCCACAAATAAAATTAATATGAATCGTAATTTGAAAGTGAAGAGATGTACTTATAAATTTTATCACAATTCACAGTACATAATTTCATGAGAAATAATCCAGATCTAAAGCAAGACGGAATCTCAATACATAACCTTAAACCTGAAAACAAACAAAAATATGGGTAAAAAGAATCTTATCCACAAAACATAAATGAAAAGCCATTGCAATAACAGGAGGGCTCCTGGAAAATTGAGAAAGGAAAATTAAACAAAAATCTAGAAAATAAATAAATAAATTGAGTTACGAAGGGCTCACGAAGAAGTAGGACAACCAGTGACGGAACTAGGATTTCATAATAGGGGGGGCCGATTTTTTTCCCTATTATTAATTTCTCTTTTTTTTTATATACATTTAAGTTGATTTTTTACAGTTGTTATAAAATTATAGTATAAAATATCCATTGCATTTGAAAATTTAGTTGTACATCTATTGAATTTAAAAAACAAAAAATATACCAGAAAAATTCCAAATTTACAATTTAATTATGAAATAAAACAAAATTAACAAAATACAAGTCAATATTTATATAGTAACACTAGATTTATTGCTAAAAAGTCTTTATCAATTTACCAATTTACACTAGCTCGAATGGTCGAGAAAGACTCGCATATGACATGTAAGTATATGTAGTGACTTATTTATAAGAAATTGATGAGTTTGATGAGTTTCTCCGTCAAACTATGAGTTTAGTGACTTATTTGTAAAAAAAATTGATGAGTTTAATAACTTTCGCCGCAAATTATTCTTTTTTCTTTTCAATAAAAGGCAAGCTACTTTATTGACGCTTTGTTTTTTTGAAAGTATGAAAAGTATATCATGTTTATTTATTGATTTATGGGAAATGAGTTTGATAGACTCAGAGTAAAAAAAGAGGGAAAGTGATAAGAGAGAATAAAAATGAGGTATTGAGTATTGACTATTGAGGGGCCACTTAAAGAAGAATGATTGATGTATTGGGGGGCCACTTGGGCTTCTCATAAAAAAATGTTAAAAAATATAGGCCTCTACTATGTAAATAAAAAATTGTTACAGGGGCCTTGGCCCAGTTTGACCACAACGTGGTTCCGTCACTGAGGACAACTTTGTGCGGTGTAGCTCTCTCGATGGCTACCTCGGCATGGAGTTGGGGAGCGAGCGTGCGAGATATGAGTGTCGATGTTACCGATCTGCATGCAGGGAAGAGATAGAAATAGGACGTTACTACATTTACACCTCCCACGTGAAAAGTAACTTGGTGGTTCATTCACCTTCCACATCTTGAAGAAGTCATTAAATGAGTAATAATGTGATAAAAAAAAATGTTAAAAGGTAGAAAAATAAGAATTCACCATTTCTTACGTTTTGATACATGGATGGTCATCATTTCTTTTTTCTTCTCTATAGATTTCATACATGAATACGTTACAATAATGCCATGAAGAGAAGTTACATATTGTTTTTTTTTTTAGAATGAGAAGTTACATTGTTGAGGCACATGTTGTTTTTTTTTAGAATGAAAAGTTACATTGTTGAGGCTTGAATTTAAAACAAAAAAATCTTTCAAAAAATAAGAAGAGTGAATTCCTTTGATTTTATATATTGCCTATCTTATCTACCCAAGATTTTGCATATATATATATATATATATATATATATATATATAAATATATATATATATATATATAATTTTGAAAATATTCATCAACGTTCAGTAAAAAAAAATAAAAATTCTATGCGCTTATTATGTAATATAATAGATAACTAATAAAGAACATGGTGCATGATAAAATATATAAATGGTTTGTTTTTCTTAGACATGTCAAAAGTCTTTAAATTAATTGTGATAAATTGTGACATAATTAACGCATGAAATAAATTGTGACATTAACTCATGTTCATGTTCATGTGTTAGTGGAGAATAAATATTTAGATAGGAAAGACATTTTTTATTAATTGTCTCTTGGTGAAGAAGAATATAAAACTATCAAGAAATCCATGTCTAAGAAATTAGGAAACCTCAATTCTTTTTTGTGTATTGTGCCAACTTATAACTCAAAAATTCTCCTGTTATATATATATATAGATTACTATTATTATTTTATATATAAAGATACTTATTAGCTTCCTAGTTCTATGATGCCTCTAGGAACTTATTTGGGTTACATGAATAAAGCACATACTGTATATTATTATCACTTTTGGTCACAAAATGTTGCATCTTTGGAGTTCAAGAGCCGAAAATAGCCTTCGCCCACTTGGCCAGAGCGTGGAGAACAAGCCCTCTTGACGAGCGTCATTTACAGACTCATCTTCGGAGTCATCGCTATTGGGATCCGTAGGCTCGCTGGCTTTACGGTCTTCAGACACCGTCCGATCTTCCTGCTCAACAGCCCCGTCTTCCTGCTCAACGGCTGTTCCTGCATCAGCAATTTCTCCCGGATTCTTATCGAACAGACCCTTAAATTGTCTCCGAGCTTTTCTCTCGACTTCCTGAATAGCATGTCACACACAGAAAAACTATAAGATATATTGTAGGAGACAAAGCTTGTCGTTTTCGTCAATAAGACCAAACTAACCTGCTCCTTTTGCTTCAGTTTTAGTAGAGCGGCTTTTGCTTCGGATTCGGATGACTTGTCAACTTTTATCATCTGATTGAATACCAAATAATTCATTTATGAAAAATCCGGAGAGAGTACGTACTACGCAAGTAATCAAAAGATTCTGTTGCAATTTTGTGGAAATGATTTCTCGACAATCCTTTCTAATGCCAATATGTGTCCCGTGCCGTGTTAATGTGGTGTCTTAATCGTTTTAGACTAATTTTACATAAACCCGAAACTACTCTATTTATTAATTATGAATGAAGAGGAAACCCAAACATATCCCACGTGACTTCATTAATATAAGATTTTAGACTCATAACCTAGCTAATAAGATAAAATGATGTAAGATTTTAGTACTAATTAGCAATAATATATCATCATCAATTGAACAACGAAAATTATAAAATAAAACAACATAAAACTGACACATAATTGGTTTAAAAGCAACAACATACAAAAATAAAATGCATATTTTATTCCTTAATATGTCTAATTGGGTGTCATTGTATTCTCGCGTTCGTGTCGTTATCACCCACTAATTAATCCTATAAATCGTGGCCGTGCTGATCGAGCCCAGATCCATTTAAGGTCAAGCTAAATTGTCATTATATTATTTATTGCTAATCGAACCCAAATTTATAATGAGTAGCGCTAAGTCTCTAACCCTATTCACTTTGTATCGTAATTGTGTCGTGTCCTTGTTTCCAGACTCAAATTGTTACCCCTATTCGCTTTCACTTCTGTTTCTGCATTTTGTCACTTTTTATTTGTAATATATTGTTTTAGTTTAAAATAAAGGCAGTAAACAGAAGAAATACCATTTGGAAATCAGTCTTTGCTTCCTCAAAATCACCAGCTTCCATATAGGCCATGCCACGTCGGTAAAGAGCCTTCACATGTGCAGGATTTGCTTCTATTACCTAAATTATTACAACCAGCAACATATATATACACAAAAGTCAATTACATAGCGTTGACTTATAAAATAAATCGGAAAGAGTGAAGCATATTTACATACTTTGTTGCACATCTCAATCGATTTCCGGCATTCTCCCATTTTCAGAAGGCAAGCAGCGACGTTTAGATATAATAAATTCTTCACAAATCCAAATCAAGAGTTAAAAGGTTAATACAAAGTGGTTAATTAAAGAAGTTTTTACAGCTGTTGTATAATTTAGAATAAATACGTACACGAGTATCTGCGAATACTTTCCCTTCCTCGTCATCTTGTGGATTGACATGATTGAATTCTCGAAGCACCTGCGAGGAAATAATCTACGTATTAGTTGAAAAGTATACGAGAATACTTAGGCGAAATGCTGCTTTGCACAAACATATATTATGACACTACTGATAACCGTAACCCCAGTCACTAATTCCAGAGTTAGACCTAACTTCTAACAATGTTTAATAGGAAATTCCACTATATTTAGGATTAGACACCCTAGTACAATATTTATTGTGGAAACCCCAAATGCCCCTAAGCATAAACAAAATTATCATAACAATACATAGTTCAAAACAATTTTATTTACGGGTGTAGCATATTACCTTATCATACTTTGCCTTGGCAAGTTCATACTTACCTTCTTTGAAAAGTCGGTTACCCTGCATCCGCAAATAGCATCAAAGTTACCTCCAAGCATCAAAAGTTTAATAAAACCGTCTAGAGACGAAAAAAATACATAGATAAAATATGTTGATACATACCGTACTTCTTGTCTTCTCAGCATCATCCAATATACTTTTAAAGTCCATGCCTGTCCAATCCTGCAGAAAAAAAAAAAAAAAAATCAGAACAGTCATCAAATTTAGGGTGTGTAGAACGCAGTTGTCATCGACATTTTGTTACGGATCCTAAATATGGTAGTACTACATTGGCAATACTGAACAATGGGTTTGAGCAACCATAGGACCACTCAGCTAGCCCCTTGGCCAAACCATTCTAAGCGCCATTAGGGTGTCTAATTTTACTTTACTACAACAGCATATAAAGCTTATTTCAGCAATTTAATTATTCTGCAATTAGTTATTAGCAGTCTTTGGAATAAACAATAATGCAAGTAATCAAACAATTTAAGAATTTAATGCAGAAAAGTAAGACTTTGACAGAAATCTCATGGTTCGGCAATATCAAGTATCCGATGGCCGATAAAGAAAAAATACCAAACGAATTTTTTTCCTTTACTAAGCGTAAGAAACACAATTTGGAAAAATTCAAATCTAGGCAGCACAGTGATATAACCGTTACAAGTACATTCGCTCTGATCCAGGTCTTATATATTTTGCTGTTCATATAATAATAAATTTCAGAGTTGCATACGTGCATTATCGGACTACACGAGGAGCGTAAAAAATTAGCATATGAAAATATTTTCCTTCACCAGATAGGAATTAGTTAGGCTTAGACTATGATAATTATCTGTAGCGATTTATTATTCAAGCGGGTTTGATGTATTGCAGTCTGAGAGATTAATTAACTAATCTTAGGGAATAAATTAAGGTGTTTGCCTCGTGAAACAATCATCAGAAATTCATCATCTTTAGGAATTACCTTCGGGGTCTCAAAGCCAAGAAGCTCAATCTCCCACAGAACATGAGCTCCTTTAGGAACATTAGCTGGCCTGAAGAATCAGTAATATAAAGTAGAATAGAAATAGTTACATCAATTAAAATATGATATATTCGTTCACGACATTGTAATAAGGCTTCATAGAAATAACCTAGAAAATTTGTCATATGCATAATCCGGGGGACACGTTACAAGAGCAATCTCGCCAGGCAGCATTAAACGACAACACATTTCAAATCCTTCAGGCACCTACTTTATGGAAAAAAGGGTCAAAAGATACAGAAGCTAACTAACAAAAAAAGTAACAAATAATAAACCCCAGAAATTTTTGAGGCAGAACAGTGTGTCCCTGATTTTTAATTTGTGCCAGAACGACCCCCTTATACTTGTGCCAGAATTGCTCTCTGATATTTCATTTCAGTTATCTTCTAACGGACATGGAATCTACTATATTTTCAAAGTACATGGGTAATTTTGCCGCAAATTTAATAAAAGTGGCCAAATTACTTGGTGTCAAAAAGTTCAGAGAGCAATTCTGCATTTTATCAAGAAGAAATCGTAGAAATTGCATAAGCTTTTATGAATTTCAGTATCAAATGTTGAGACAAGACCAATTTATGAGCTAATGATTTCAAAACGAAAAATCTTAGCAAAATGCTTAAAAACTCACGAGGCCTTCTCCGGAACTGAACTCCAAAGGCTGTCCATTGTTATTGATCCTGGTGTTGTAAAAGACTTCTTTTTCTTCATTTTGAAGCATCCCTTTGTAATGAACTCGTAAAAGACTGTCATGAAGCGGGCAGTCCATGGGGAAGTCACCTATTTCGATATTTGAATCGGCGCCCGGATGTTAAATTGGAGAAGAGATCTAAATAGCGTAAAGAAACGTACAGAGGATATAGATTATATAGGCTAAACGAACGTAAATGTAACTTTATATGCCACTCCTGGGTCTCTGCTTTTATGAAACCGGTTTGGACACCAGAAATCGGCTAACCCAAAATTTGGTGTTTTGGACCAAGGAAAAAAAAAACAAGTAACCAGTTTTTTCCGGTACCGAATTTTCATATATATTTTTTAGTTTATTCTATATTTTTAATTTAGCTTTAGGTTTATATTCAGATCTGGACTCATTATTTTAATTTGGAATTTATTTTACTATATTATTATATATACATTTCTGGAAAATTGGTTTTTTACCGGTTCCGTGTAGCGGAGAACCTTTTTTCAGAAATAAAAATGAATAACGGTACGGGTTTCGAGAATGTCATAAAGACTGGAATTAATTTAACCCCTATGATGTATAAATAATAAAAACTGAACGTGTACCTTTTCCATCACGTATCCGGCGCTTCATAAGACGCCCATCTCCTAGCATGTCTCGGACCTGATCATGGTAACCCAACCTTTTATTATGATCTTGCATAGTCAGATTATCATATTGGTAATATGAACAATCACTAAAGCAAAAAGTGAAAAAAAAAAAAAAAAAAGGCAGCCACCATACCAAGGTTTAAATGTACGTAATCCCGAGGCGAGGCGTTTTCTCACCGCCTCAAAAGGCGTAAGCCTCGAGGCGGAACGAGGCGTAAGCCTCGAATTAAATAATAAATTAATTATAAAATAATATATATATATATCATAAAAACCATAAAAATAAAAAAAGCACACAAGTCTTAAACATAAAAAGCACACAAGTCTTAAACCATAAAAAAGCACACAAGTCTTAAACATAAAAAAACACACTAGTCTTAAACCATAAAAAAAAACCACACGAGTCTTAAAGAAGCTTAAAGGGTCTCCACGTTCTCCTCGTCTCCATCATCATTGCCATTGCCCTCATCATCTCCGGAATCAAAATCTTGAAGAAGCCTTCTTCTCTTCCTTGGCGGTGGCGGTGGCTCTTCCGTTGTTAGTGTCGATGCCAATGCCGATGCCGAAGAGATCGTAGGCATGTCTTCATCGTCGCTAGGATTCGCCACCCATTCATCATCGGAAGGAATTAGCTCGCGAACCAAAGGATCTTCCCCAACTTTTCGTTGTTTTTTCTTCATCCATCTTTGCTTCAACTTCTTGTTGTACATAATGAACACCAATTTATCCATTTTCTTTGCGGATAGCCGATTCCTTCTCTTTGTATGCACTTGATTGAACGTACTCCAATTTCGTTCACATTCCGATGCCGAACAAGTAAGCCCGAGGATCTTTAGTGCGAATTCCTTTAGTTCGGGAACATCATCTCCAAAATTTTCCCACCATTCAACTAAACAAGAAAAACAATCTAATTAACTAAGGAAAAGTTTAAACTTTAAGTAAATAAATATAGAACATTTCATACCCGGAGAACGTGTCATGTACGAGATCGTAGCCGCTCGCCTTCCAAACAATCCTCGCTTGAAAACAAACTCATTAAGTTGGCTTTCAATCTTCGCGAACAATTCTGAATCCGGCATGAGTCTTTCCATGCAATTATATAAACCATATTTGATCTCGGGATGCTCGGACACATTAGGACTCCATCGGTATTGAGGATTCAAATAATATCCGGTCGCATGCAAGTCTCGGTGCATTTGTTTCTCCCACTTTGCATCAATGATGTCCCAAATCTCTTTATACTCCGCTTTGTCTCCACCCAAGTTCGTAGCGATTCCTTCTTTTGCCGCATCCATTGCACCATAAAGAAATCCCATTGCCGGAGTCTCGCCGTCTACGATTCGAAGAACATGAACAAGAGGCGATGTGCTTTTGATGGCATAAATCACACTCTTCCAAAAAAATCGTTCGTCCATAATGATCCTTCTCACGGCTTTCCCGTCATTTGTCTTCGTATAAGAGGAATTGACCCATTTTGTTGACACAAACATCTCTTGTAGTGGTTGCTTCAACTTTAGCATACTCTCTAGAGTCAAATACGCCGTGGCAAATCGCGTGTCGGCCGGTCGGACAAGATCCTTCACCGCAATGTTTCTTGCTAAAGCGAGCACCCAATTATGATTGTGGATATAGTTTGTAACCTTCTTCGCTTTGTACAAAACTCTCTTGTGTTCCGGTAAATCTCCAATCTTCTCAAGCATCAAATCGATGCAATGTGCCGCACACGGAGTCCAATACAAAGTTGGCCTCTTGTTCATCAACATCCTTCCCGCCGCCTTGTACGCCGCTGCATTGTCGGTTATCACTTGAACAACGGTTTCCTCTCCAATCTCATCAATGACACCATCAAGCAATTCAAACAATTTCGGAGCATTTTTTACCTCATCCGACGCATCAACGGTCTTCAAGAAAACGGTCCCGTGTCGATTGTTGACAAGAAAGTTTATCAAGCTTCGATTCCGGGTGTCCGTCCAACCATCCGATAGCAACGAGACTCCGGTCTTCTTCCATGTCTCTCTAACTTCGGTCACAACCACTTGTGTCTTCAAGGCTTCTTCCTTAAGTATCCATGACGACAAATCGTACATTGTTGGAATCTTCAAATCTCGGCCAATGTGGGCAACGGCACGCAACATACTTGTGTACGAAGCGCTTGTCGCCGCATTGAACGCGATCGCATTTTCATAAAAAAACCGTCCTATCTCCAAGCAAACTTTATTTCGTAGCTCTTTCAATTGTATCGGGGACATAACGACATTTTCACCTTCCTTTTCATCGCCATCTTTCATCGACATGTACCTATCCATCGGCCCTCTAACACCTCTAGAACCGCTCAGACAAGAATCCTTATCTCCAATCGACGGCCTCGAATCAATCGTATTATAAAAAACCCCACCATCAACTAGTTCTTCGAATTCGGCTTCATTAGCTTTCTTTGCACTTTGGTATTGCTTCATATATATTTGAACTTCTTTCTTCACTTCGTCCGGAACTTTAGGACACGCCTTGACTTTTTTTTTTGTGCAAGCAAGATGCTCTTTAACTCGACAAACTCCTCCGCTTATCTTATTCATGCAAAAGTTGCACTTGAAATAATTATACGATTTGCCTTCCAATACGATTTCCTCGGCATATTTCCAAGCCGGATCCTTTTTCCGAGAATTCGACATCTTAAACCTAATCAATGACAATGAAATACGATTTAAGCTCTAAACTGATCAATGATTTTGAAAAATCAGATCAGTTTTGATCAATGATTTTAAAAACGAATTTAAAAACTGATCAGAGTGAAAACTGACCGTGGACCGAGCGTGGAGGCTGAGTGACCGAGCGTGGGAGGCTGAGAGACCGTCGAAGGGAGAGGCAGACTGGCAGAGAAGGGAGAAGGGAGAAGCAGAGAAGGGAGAAGGGAGAAGGAGGCTGAGATCGTCGATGAGAAGGGAGAAGGGAGAAGCAGAGATCGTCGATGAGAGAGAAAGAAGAGGCTCAGACTAGGGTTTAAAAAATAAGGCTTTTAAAAAGCCCAAAACATTTTAAAAAAAAGCCCAAAACAGGCAAAAAAAAACCCAGAAGTTCGACCAGCAGCGAGGCTATCGCCTCACGCCTCGCCTTGCGCCTTGAGGCAGAGGCGCACGCCTCAGGCGTCTCCCTCAGAAAAAGGCGTACGCCCTTTTTTTTTGCGCCTGCAGGCGCGTTTCTGAGGCTAAAAAGCCCCGCCCCGCCTAGAGGCGCGCCTCTAGGCGTACGCCCATAACGTATTTTTAAACCATGCACCATACTTGTGGCAATAAAAATTGGATTGAAGTAAAATATTTATGATGTTCTACTCTATTCAATTCGATTATAAGTTATCCTTCTTTAGTAGGATTCCCTATCCTCTATATTTTGTAACTTCTCGGCGTTCACTACTAATAATGATTTTCTTATAATAAAAAACAAAGCTGATTTTTTGGGTTGAAAAACACATCATACGACAGCAAGATCCATCAACATGAAAACATGTAATGAATTTTGAAAAATTGAGTAGATACTACTGCTCGGAGAGTATATTCTTGTGTTACATACGTAACATTTAGGAGTAAATAGTAATTAAATTATGTTATTTGGACTAATGAATAGCGCTTGCTATTTAATTATATCATTTAAATTCTTTAATTATCTTTTAGGGTTTTATTTTGGTCGGCCCGGGTCCGACCCATTAGGTTGCAATCCTTGGTCTATGTAAGAGACCTTAGGTGAATGACAATAGGTAACCAATAACCATTCACAAAGTTCAGTCTCACTCAAAATAAGGGAGATAAGGCTCGGTGAAGATTTTGCAACCCTCCAGTTTCGAGAATCTATCCAGGGTCGTCATCTTGGTGGCTGACTACAAACTATGAAGTGAAGAAGAAACCAAGGGATGAAGTAGAAGAAAACATTTCACACCTGAACAAAGTGGACAAGCTCCACATCAAAATGAACTTCCTCCAAACCTTCAATTTCAGGCATGGATGAAGATTGAGTCAAATACTGACTTGTGATGTATATTACCGCCTTCTCTCCCCTTGACATTGTACCGATTCCCATTTCAAGACCTTTAGGGACCTATTTAGAAGATAAATCATAATTATGACTTATAAATCAACTATATCATTTATAAAGTTTCTTACAAACCTCTGACTTCCCAAAAGTGAAGGGAAACGGCTCTTCTTCACTACGGGAGATAATCATTTTCCCTTCAGAAGTCTTCGCAGAAATCCTGATAACATCCACATTTCTTTCTTATGAATTTACAGCTTTTTTTGCCGCTAATAATAATTACAGAATATCTTGAGTAATATGAAGTTCCTACCATGCTTTTATTTCATAAGGTTCTCTAGGTGATTCCCAACCTTGACCTTCAGTTATAACCTGTCAAATTTAAGAGCATCTGTCAAAGTTTGAAATATTCGACTAATGGAGAACATAGAAATTTAAATAGGATTAATCTCGCCTGAAATTGACTACAAAATATACAGGGACAGATCAGAACCCAGGTAAATCTTATTCATGAACTTAAAAATTGTGTAGAGACCGAATTGTAACTTTTTTACCTAAAAAAAAAATCAATTAGGATTGTTATAGGCCCTTGCCTACAAATCGTCGGAGCAAGGGCAAGACTGTTGTTAGGTCGCATTTAATTAGTCCTTTTTAATTTTGCTATTTGGGGTTTTTAGTCAATTAGGTCATTAAGGGTATTTTAGTATGTGCAATATGTTTCGTCCCATATAAGCGCCAACACCTAGCTGTCAAAGTCTTATGCTTTGTTCTGGATTATCTTGCCTTTGCATCACGGCAAGTGTTGCTCTCGAAGGAAAGGTTGTTTATAATATAAACTTCATATTTCTGTATGATTATCTTAATAAAGTGAAAAATGGAGACATCTTCTCCGTGACTTCCCATTGGAAAATTTCTTCTTTCGGAATTGTGTCTGTTTGGATCCCATAAGAGTTCAACAAAAGAAAAAAAAAATCATGAAAACAGAAGTAATCAAATTTTGGGTACCTTCTTTATAACTCCCATGTCTTCACTAATGACCTGAAATAAACAACAAAGATGGAAGTAAGATTTGGGTATCCTGACACTTTCACTTGATGAAAATATCACTTACATTTATTAAAACTATTACAACATAATTAGTTTTGTTAAATTTATTCTAATTCAATCCACCATTAATATTGTGAAACTTAATCTCTGCTTTATCCTTCGACTCTGTTAAATTATCTGAATAATACTTCACTTTCTTTTTTCATTGCTCAGAATTCTTTACCCAAACAGTACAGTTTGTGGGCCGGTTCGCATCTTACATAATCTAACTCTAAAGACAATTAAACATATACATAAAGTATATCAGAACATACACATGATTAAAATATAACTAATTACGGACGCAACAATACTCATTAGCCAGGCATGTAGTTATGCAATTGATTATACCCTCTTAACTTCTAGCAATGTAGTAGTGTAAAATTGTTCCAAAATTCCCTCGGCTATTAATCTCTTAAGCCTTATTCGGATAGAGAAAACACATTTCAAAATCTAAACACGGTAAGAATAAGTAGAAGCAACTCAGAATAACCAATGATATTTTAGAGCAATTAAGAACTCAATGCATTCATAGTTTCCTATACAGATCTAATCACGGAAAAACAAAACGTGACAAACAAAATCGCACAAATATTAATAGTAGACAGGATATCAGTTTAAATCTTCACCCTTGCTTTGAAGAAATCTATCATCTCAATCTCAAAATGAAGCGTGTCATCCTTTGGAAATTCAGAAGAAGCTGAGACTGGACAGTCCTCCTCCGCGTAATGCAACTGAGGTTTCATCTTAAACTGAAACATGAAATTTATAATCCTATCAGTGTTAACTCTTGAACAATTTTGGATGTTTATTAAGGAAAACTATACAGAAGCTTGGGTTTGAACTTTGAATACAACCAATAGTATTGGTTTATAACGTTAAGCACTCCATCATCGATAAAATAAAAAATAAAAAAACTTCCTATAATCTTGTTTCAAATATCGTCTTACCGTTTTTTAATACAGTAACGGATGAGAAAATTAAAAACTAACATAGTTGATGAATTAAGACGAAATTACCATTGCTACTTCGCCCTTTAACATCGTCGGAACCCCTTCGAGCAATCCTAATATTATCTTACTTTTTCCCAAAACTTGTCTTATAGGAATACCCTTGCCTGTTAAAATAAGATGTAATCAATCAAAAAACTTATAAAAACTTCCATCGAATGATATACTTCTGAAAATTTGCTGATTAAAGATAAGGAACTTGAAATATTGCTAACGTTATGCGGTTGACATGAATCTACTCCTTAGGATAACTACTTTCTTGGTTCTCAGTTCATAAACTATAAATTCACAGCTTGAATCCGAAATAGTAAGAAAAAAGGCCAACCTCCATGCTCTAATCTCGTAGATTCGACAACCACTCCTTCCAATGTTCGAACGGTAGAATGGTAAATTACCTGCAAAAATGCGAACATCGGCGACATTGGAGCGACTAAAAGCTCTAACGCGTTTCTTTCAACCTAAATATCAATACAAAAATCTGATATAATAACCTGATCGCCGTCAGACGGGTGCAAGTCTCCTCCGCCGGGCCGCACAATGGCTTTCATCAAACTCCCCGGAACGATTTTTGATTTCCTGGAAATCATAACAAGTTCAGACAAAGTTGCAAGATTCATTTCGACAGCATATTAATGGCGGAGAAAAATGCATGATTTTGAAAAACCTTTTATCGTCTTCCGATGGTGTTTTCTTCTTCTGTGGCAGCGAGCCACGCTCTACATCCTCCTGAATCGCCATGGTCGATCAACGAAGAACAGCCTGAAACCTAGAACTAGTCGATTGAGACCAAACCAAAGAACAGCGAAAACTAGCTAAGACTATATCCGAAAATGGAGCAACGAAAGCAAAATTCGCATCATTCAGCTACATTTTCAACCGAGCTCTAGAGAGCTGCCATTAGAGGCTGAGCTTCTCACCTGGTTCGAGGATTTGAAGCGATACGGAGACTGATTGGACCGATAGTCAGAGACGAAGACTGGAAATTCGTTGAACGCTTCTTCTTGTTCTGATTTGTTTCTAATCTAGCTACTCCATAGAAACAATTGGCTAAACGAGATCGTTTCGTTCTCTACCCTCGTTATGCTATGCCATGTATTTTTTTTTATATTTATGTTTCGCCCTAATAAATACAAATTGCGAGTTTTCATTTATTTTTTACTCAATATTTTGTGAAATTACTAATTTATCCTTCGGTAGTTGAGCGGTGGGCGGTTTTTTTTATTACATTTTCTTTTAGTGTTTTTTTTTTCACATATATTCTCGCTTCTTCTTCGTGATTACTTTACTTCGACGTTTTCTATTCCCAAGATCCTCTTTTCCGACTCTTAACGTCTTTCTCTTCTCTATCGTACTCCTCGTTCTTCTGCTCTATTCATTCTGGTTCGAGAACGACTTCGAGCAACGAGGCTTTCTTCTCTTTGCTTTCCCGGCGAAGGACGATCCTTTCAGCGACGAGTTTCGCCGATCATCGTCTTCATCCTCCCCAAAGCCACATAAATGGAGGTAAATGTTTATTCTTTGAGAAACCTATGCTTTGTGAACTGTTTTTACTCTTAATGATGTTAGAGTTTACTTATTTTACATGCAATATACTATACTGTGTTGTTTATGAAGAAGAACGAGTGTAGGGTTGATTATGTACCTATTACAGCAATACCGCTATCTATTTACGCTCCGTTAACGGAATACCGCTAGCAGTTCGCCGTTGGTCCGAATATACTGCATTATCGCTATGTTTTTTAGAATTGCCGCTGCTATCTATTTACACCCTGTTGTATATAACCGATAGCGGTTTGTCGTTGCTCCCTATATACTGCATTACCGCTATGTATAATAGAAACTAATCAAGTTATGATTTTTTTTTGCGGAAATAGATATATACTATCCTCCGGCCAGATGAGTTGTACGACTGTGAGGTATTCACCGAAGAAGCAAATTTCTTGACGATCACGAATATCATTAAGAAGAACCTGAACGCGGGAGAGGCTGAGTGGTTCCGGCGCACACAGTTTGGGCCTCTATTAGATGTTCCCATCCACTACGAATACTCTCCCCAACTGTTCTGGAATTTGTTTTCGAGAAGCATTACACATCAATAGTCGTTCGAGTTGTGGATGTTGGTGAACAATGTTCCATTACGATACGAGTTTCGAGAATTTGCCATCATCACCGGGCTGAATTGCGGACCCGAGCCGAACCTTGAAGCTATTGTTGGACGAGGCTTCGAAAAATAATGATGCATTCAAGCAACGGATATGGCCAGATGCAGGCTCTTCGGTCACATTAGGAATGCTGGTGTCCAAATTAGACAATAGTCATCTTCATCCGGTTGTGAGCAGCAACTGTTAAGGTCGGATTTGGTCAAATCCATCCTCAACACAACTCGTGTCGTTTTGTCCCATAAACGACGTAAGAGGAGGACGAGGAGGTGCGTTGACCGATGGTCAACAAAGGAACATCCTTGAGGAGGTTCGACCCGCGACGAATTCTGACTAGGGCAAAGATGAACCGCGACGAAGTGTCCCATCACTCACTCGACGAGGGACGTCAGCGACGAGGCTTGCAGAGTCGAATGACCACTGACGAGATGTGCATTTAATGATGCCCATCACTCACTCGACGAGGGACGTCAGCGACGAGGCTTGCAGAGCCGAATGACCACTGACAAGATGTGCATTTAATGATGCTCATCACTCACTCGACGAGGGACGTCAGCGACGAGGCTTGCAGAGCCGAATGACCACTGACGAGATGTGCATTTAATGATGCCCATCACTCACTCGACGAGGGACGTCAGCGACGAGGCTTGCAGAGCCGAATGACCACTGACGAGATGTGCATTTAATGATGCCCATCACTCACTCGACGAGGGACGTCAGCGACGAGGCTTGCAGAGCCGAATGACCACTGACGAGATGTGCATTTAATGATGCCCATCACTCACTCGACGAGGGACGTCAGCGACGAGGCTTGCAGAGCCGAATGACCACTGACGAGATATGCATTTAATGATGCCCACCTACCCACTCGACGAGGAGCATCAGTGACGAGACATGCAAAGCCGGATGACCACTGACGAGATGTGCATTTAATGATGCCCACCTACCCACTCTGGCCGACTGCTCCAAAATGACGTAAGGCATGTGTTAACCATGCCTTCCTCGAGTCACTCCTGGAGAAGCTAGCGATGGGATGCGACAAAGGGCGGGAAAAGTGGGAAAGGCAAATGTAAACTCTATAAAAGGCAAGTTAGGCCTCATTTGTAAGCGTTCAAAAGAAAAGGGGGGAAACCAGAGAGAAAAGAGAGGAAGTCCTGGAAGAGAAAGGCTTAAGAAATAGAGAAAGTCCTTGCGCTCGATCCTTTGATTGTCCAGCTATTCAACGAAAGAAAACCGAACTCTTGTCAAAAATATAATAAATCAAAGATATTCACTGATCATTGTTGTTAACTTGTTTTTTGTGATTATTTTTGTGACTGGAAAAGGGTGGTGAAAATCGCCCTCTACAGTTTGGCGCCTACCATGGGGTTATTGTTTTCTTTCCAACTCACAGCCAGGAATTTGAAGGAGCGAGATGTCATTGAGCGACACCATCATCAGTATAGAAGGGGACGAGGTCCCAACCATGGAGAGACTTCAGCAGCAGTTGGCCGAGGCCACTGCAAAAGCGATAGAAGCGACGAGGATGGTCGAGGAAGCAACTAGGAAAGCAGAGGAACGGGCAACTCTCCGCTCTCCTGGATCGCACGATAGCGAGCCAAATAAGGGAAGGCCCATAGATCACGATCGCAGGATCTTCGGCTCGAGAAGAAGGAAGAGTCACAGCCAAAATAGAGCAAGGGATTTTTACGCCGCAAGCACCGCTGATCAACCGGCATCTTTTCAACGCCGTCGGCGTGACACCGGTAACCACGACGAACCCGCAAGGAGGCTTGACAACCACCATGGCGGAGACAATCCAGGATGAGGTCCGGAGAGCGATGAGAGAAATGTCTTCGAGCATGGAGGCAAAGATGGGATATGTGGCCTCGCAGGTGCATAGGGCGACGAGCGCGGCACCTGAGATCGACAGGTTGGTCAAGGAGGCCAGAATCACTCCTTTCTCGGCAAAGATTCGCAGCGTGGAGATAGGGGAGCTGCCAAAGGTCAAGCTTTCGCAATATAGAGGGACGTCGGACCCAAACACCCACGTGAAGTCTTTCCGGATCGCAACGGAGCGTATAAGTGGTGAGGAAGCAAAGCTGGAAGCTAACCTGTGTCATCTATTCGTCGAAAGCTTGCAAGGTCCAGCAAGCGATAGGTTCGCAAAACTACCGTCGGAATCCATCAGCGACTCCGATGAACTCGTCGCATACGTACAGAACGAGGCGACCGTCACAACCTTGTGGAATCTCTCACAGGGACGAGAGGAAACCCTCCGGCATTACGTCGGAAGATTAAAAGACGTCATGGTCAGAGTCTCGGGGCTCGATGATGTCGTCGCAATCCAGGCGCTGAAGCACGGATTGTGGTACTTGGCTCCTTTCCGCGAGGAATTGATAAAAATGCGTCCGTCGACGATCGAGGACGCCGTCCATAGAGCGACACTCTTCATGGAGATAGAGGAAGAGGCGCTGGCCAAGAAAAGATTCATGAAGGTGGAAGTAGGGGAAAGCAGCACGGAAAAAGGGAGAATGGGGATGGAAAAGATGCCCCGTCGTCAAGAACGGGAAGAGGAGAAGAAGATCGAGGAAATTCCAACGAGCAACGAGCTCGGGAAACCCCGAGACAAGAAGTCTACCAGGTAGACGAGAATAGGGATCGCGACCACAATCGGGGAAATCAGCAGCGAAGAGATTTCTCCGATGACAGGGGAGAGCAAGAGCGAGGAGGTCAGCAGTGAGGAGAACCCTCCGGAAGCCGAGGAGGATTCACCGGAGGACGAGGAGGATTCTCAGGAGGCCGAGAGGGCTTTGGGAGGAAGCCTTGGCCAAAAGATATGAGTAAGTTCTGCACTTACCATAACTATAACGGCTATTCCACCGAGGATTACGCCATGCTAAAAAAGGAGCTTCAGAGGAGGTATGCGCGATGGGAAATCAAGGACCTCACGTACAACCCTCCCGAGCCATGGAATAACGGAAATAGGGCATGGCAGAACCGGCAAGAAGGCCCGGCGCATAATGAAGGGAATGATCAGGGTGGAGCGAAGAGAAATCTTGCGATCGAGCCATCGGCGGCGAAGCATGTCGAGGGTGAGCGACCGGCTTCTAGGACGAGAATCGAGCTGATTATGGGCGGATCGCGGTTCTGCGAAGACTCAGTCAACAGCATCAAAGCCTACCAGCGAAGAGCGAAAGAACACGGCCGAGGAGACGTAACGATGGCTGGCTCCGGCGCAAGGATAGAATTAGTCGAGAACAAAGATTGTGCTGATATGCACGATGATGCTCTGGTCCTCGAACTCAACATCGGTGGTTGCGAGGTTTGCCGCATCCTTGTAGACAATGGGAGTTCAGTCGACGTCATTTTCTACGAGTGCTTGATGAAGATGGGTATCGAGGGACTCGTGATCAGAGGACGCCCTCGCAAGGTGTCGGGTTTTAATGGGGATGTCGTCGTCTCAATGGGGACGGTCCACCTCCCGGTCTGCGCGAGGATCGTCAACCGGATGACGGAGTTCATGGTGCTAAACGTCCCATCGCATTTCAACGTGATACTTGGGAGGCCTTGGATCCACTCCATGAGAGCTATCCCCTCGACGTACCATCAGTGCATAAAATTCCCGGGCAAGAAGGAATGGGAAATCGAAGAGCTCAAGGGCAGCAGAGACGCCTACTGGACCTGCTACATGATGCACCATAAATCGATGGCCAACGAAAAGGGGATCAAGCAAACAGAGAAAGGGGAGCTAGCCGGTCTATAGCAATTAGCTACGCCCGCCCCAAGGACCCCAGCAAGGAAGAAGGGGCGGAGGAGAGATAATGCCGAGACCGCTAGGATACTTAGCTCGGAAGACGTCGAGGCACAAAGTGCCAAAGAAAGAAAAGGGGGGGGGGGGGCAAAGCTTGAAGGGGTAGAACGAGTCTGTATCGACGAGTCTGATCCTACTCGGACCGTCGGTATAGGCGTGGAGCTTGACCCTGAAATCAGGGCCCAACTAGTCGATTTCCTAAAAAGGAATCGGGGAAGTTTCGCCTGGTCCCACGAAGACATGCCGGGGATCGACCCATCGGTGACAGCTCATCGCCTTAACACCAATCCGAGACACAAACCTGTCATACAGAAGAGAAGAAAGATGGCCCCCGATAGGAATGAGGTCATCATTGACGAAGTGGACAAGCTGCTCTCGATTGGTACCATTCGGGAAGTGAAATATCCCGAGTGGCTGGCTAACACCGTCGTCGTGAAGAAGAAAAATGGTAAGTGGCGAGTATGCGTGGACTTCACCGACCTCAACCGAGCCTGCCCAAAGGACAGCTTCCCGATGCCGCATATAGATCACCTCGTCGAGGCAACCCATGGTTACGAACTTCTCAGCTTTATGGACGCTTACTCCGGATACCACCAAATAAGGATGCACCCGGACGACAAAGAGAAGACTGCTTTCATCAGTGAGAGGGGTACATACTGCTACAAAGTCATGCCCTTCGGGTTGAAAAATGCCGGAGCAACCTACCAGAGGCTAGTGACGAAGATGTTTCATGAGCAGATCGGGAATAGCATGGAGGTATACATCGACGATATGGTCGTCGAATCCCTGAAGGCGGCAACGCACATCGGGCACCTGGAGGAATGTTTCGAGATTCTAAACCAACCCAAGATGAAGCTGAATCCCACCAAGTGCACATTCGGAATGTCCTCGGGGAAATTCTTAGGCCATATGGTCACTCGGCGAGGAGTCGAAGCCAACCCCGAGCAGATCGAGGCAATCAAGAGCATGCCCTCGCCGCGAAATCGGCGAGAGATTCAGAGCTTGACCGGGAGGATCGCCGCTCTGAACCGATTCATCTCACGATCGGCCGACAAGACTCTCTTCTTCTACGAGCTGCTGAGAAAGAACAAGAAGTTCGAGTGGACCGAGAAGTGCGAGGAAGCTTTCCAAGCGCTGAAATCTTACCTATCGTCGCCGCCCATCATGACAAAGCCAAAACCGGGGGAGCTATTGTACTTGTACATCGCCGTGTCCGATCACGCGATCAGCCAAGTGCTTGTACGAGAAGAGGATGAGGAGCAGAAGCCAGTCTCCTACATCAGCAGAAAGCTCCTCGATGCCGAGACAAGGTACCCACAGCCCGAGAAGCTCGCCTTGGCAATGTATGATGCATCAGAGAGATCGAAGCATCACTTTCAAGCCCACACCATCGTTGTCATGACCGACAGACCGATCCGCACTATCATCTACGGCCCGAGCCAGTCCGGAAGGATCATGAAATGGTCGATAAAACTGGGGGCATATGACATCGAATACAAACTTTGGACGAGTCTCAAATCTCAAGTACTCGCCGATTTACTCATCGAGCTACCGAAAGAGCCAGTGGACCTCAGCAACAAAGCCGGAATCTGGAAGTTACAGGTCGACGGATCAGCGACGACGCAAGGATCTGGGGTTGGGATCAGAATCGTCTTTCCGATGGGAGATGTAGTAGAGAAAGCTTGCCGTCTCGCCTATCGTTCCACCAACAACGAGTCGGAGTATGAAGCACTCATTATCGGGATGCAGTCGTCTTTAGCAATCGGAGCCAAAAACTTGCACGCTTTCTCGGATTCTCAGTTGGTGGTAAAGCAAGTCAATGGGGAATACGAGAAGAACGACGAACGAATGGAGGCCTATGCAGGAATAGTCGATGCTCTCTCAAGGAAGTTTGACTACTTCAGCCTAACACAGGTGACTCGAGGAGACAATACTCACGCCGACGCACTGGTAAGCCTGGGTTCGACGACTGAAGTTGGCGAGCTGAGGTCGGTCACAGTGGAAACGGTGGAGAAACCAAGCATCAAGTGAGAGGAAGCCCCAGCGAAATAGAAAGCTAAAGGAAGCAAAGAGGCTGAGGAAGTAAGGACTGGCGATGCCAACGTGAACGAAATCGAGGAAGAGGAGGACGAAGGCGAAGGCGAAGAGCGAGGAGTCGTGGACGACGATGAAGTAGAAGATTGGCGAACGCCCCTCCGGAAGTACATTCTCGAGGAAGTGCTGCCCGAAAATCCGCAGGTAGCCAGGAAGATCAAGTCGAAGAGCTCCAAGTACACCATCCTCGGCAACATACTCTATTTAAGGAGCTTCGCAGGTCCCTACTTAAGATGCCTTGGCAGGAGAGAAGCTGAGTACGTCATGCGAGAAATCCATAGCGGGGAATGCGGGAACCACTCCGGCGGACGTTCCTTGCTGAGGAAGACTAAGCGGCAAGGTTTCTTTTGGGAGACCATGAGCGCCGATTGCATCGGCTATGCCAGGAAGTGCGAGAAATGTCAGCGACACGCTCCAGCGATCAATTGCCCGGCGGAAGAACTCTCCGTTGTATCTGTGCCGTACCCATTCATGAAGTGGTCAATGGACATCGTCGGCCCCATGCCCATCAGCAAGCGGCAGAAGAGGTTGATGCTCGTCGTCACGGACTTCTTCACCAAGTGCATGGAGGCTGAGTCATACGCCAACATCAAGGATTCCGACGTCGAGAGCTACGTTTGGAAGAACGTGATCACTCGCTTCGGATTGCCTAGAGAGATAATCGCCGATAATGGATCCCAATTCATCTCAAAGAGGTTCGGAGATTTTTGCATGCGATGGAGGATAAAGCTCAATACATTGACACCACGGTATCCCCAAGGCAACGGGAATGCCGAGGCGGTCAACCGAACCATCGTTGACAACATCAAGAGGAGGCTCGACGAGAAGAAAGGGTTGTGGGCAGACGAGCTGCCGGGAGTGCTATGGGCTTATCGGACAACCCCTCACTCCGCGACCGGCGAAACCCCCTTCGCCTTAGCCTTCGGAGTGGAAGCTGTGATCCCGGCAGAAGTTGACATCTCGAGTCTTCGTCGAACTCTAGCCCCCAGCAGCGAGGAAGACAACGAACATAATCTCCTTCATCAGCTCAACCACATCGACGAAAGAAAAGAGCAAGCGAGCGCGCTCATCGCCAACTACCAGAGCACGATCGCGCGTTTCTACAACAAGAAAGTACGCTCGAGGAGGTTCAGAGTCGGGGAAATGGTCCTCCGACGAGTTTTTCAGAACACGGCCGAGGTGAATGCTGGAAAGCTAGGGCAGACTTGGGAGGGTCCTTACATAGTCACCAGCATCGCTAAGCCGGGAGTCTATGAGCTCAAGAATACTGAGGGCACAAAAGTGATACGGAGTTGGAACGTGAAGCACTTAAAGAAGTTCTACCAGTAGCCTCGCATATTGTTTTTCTGTTTGCTTTCCTTTCATACTTATATTTTTTCTGTTGGAACATATGCCTCCCAAAACAAAAGCCCACTCTTCAAGCCCACGCGCCATCTTGGCCCAGATAACAAACAAGTGTCCAAATAACACCAAACAACAGCACGACGCGTAGTTCAACTCAGAAACGACAAACATAAAGAGCTTCACTTTATTGATTAGGGTCTCGGCACGAGTTTCTTTGGGATCACACACACTCTCTATCTCCCTTTTCGAATCGTTCTCTTAGGACCTCCCAGGCGATGCAGACTCCGCCGACTGCTGATGACGCTACGGGGGCTCGCCGGACCCGCGTCGGAATAAGTCAAGCTTTGCTGTGGGAGAGCGCCCCTAAGAGAGAGCGACCGATGCAGGAAGCTGCTGATCGAACGACTCCGAGGAATGAGATGAAGAGGTGGAAGATGGAGATTGCTCTCGCTGAGTACCGAGCTTCCGTAGCTTCTTCAACCCCTCCAGCTTCTCCCGAAGCCCAGGATCGGGATTGAGCCACGAGTCAATCCTCTGCTGACTCAGGAAGTCAACGGAAGGCTCAGCGGTCGATGTTCTGAATTTTTACTTTTCGCTATTTGGGGAAGTCCCGACCCTTCTTGTTTGGGGCTATTTTTGCATGGCCTCGACCTTTATTTAAATTGATTTGGAGTTTCTGTTTTGCATAACCATTTTCTTTTGTCTCAGACTCAAAGGGAAGGAAGAAATAATATATATATAAATGAAGGCGAGAGTGCCGAGAAAATTAATATATACGGCTAGGGCGCCGAGCAAGCCCAAACTGGCGAGAGTGCCGAGAAAATTAATATATACGGCTAAGGCGCCAAGCAAGCCCAAACCGGCGAGAGTGTCGAGAAAATTAATAAAAATATATATACGGCTAGGGCGCCGAGCAAGCCCAAACAGGCGAGAGTGCCGAGAAAATTAATAGAAATATATTTACGGCTAGGGCGCCGAGCAAGCCCAAACCGGAGGAAGTGCCGAGGAAAATAAATATATACGGCTAGGGCGCCGAGCAAGCCCAAACCGGCGAGAGTGCCGAGAAAACTAAGAAATAATATATATATATATAAAAAATAAAGGCGAGAGTGCCTAAGAGAAACAGCTCGGTGAGAGTGCCGAGCAGGAAGAAAAAGAAAAGTATACGACTAGAGTGCTCAGAGCGAGCCCGTCGTCGCAAGGAGCTTGTAGCCGGCTGGAAGGAGTTCACCGCTGTACTCGTTTTTCATTTTACCAAGTGTATACACTTGATAAAATGGGGGACTAACTGTTAAGGTCGGATTTGGTCAAATCCATCCTCAACACAACTCGTGTCATTTTGTCCCATAAATGACGTAAGAGGAGGACGAGGAGGTGCGTTGACCGATGGTCAACAAAGGAACATCCTCGAGGAGGTTCGACCCGCGACGAAGTCTGACTAGGGAAAAGATGAACCGCGACGAAGTGTCCCATCACTCACTCGACGAGGGACGTCAGCGACGAGGCTTGCAGAGCCGAATGACCACTGACGAGATGTGCATTTAATGATGCCCACCTACCCACTCGACGAGGCTTCCATGAAAAAGAAAAGCATGAGACATCAAACCGCCGACCATACGAAGCACCTCGTCCCACATATGAGCATCTATATTGTATATCCACTTTCCTCCACAACTAACGCTCACCAAGACATATGCATCAAGAAAATGAAAAGGACTCAAACCTGAAATTCAAATACCTTAACATTATACGATACCGGTATAATTATTATTATCACTATACATATTACCGCTACGTTATACATAATGTCAAATAGCGGTTATATCTAGTGTCTACTTCAGGAGATACCTTTTTCACTAGCTCGACGTACAACTGTTTCAACCTTGAGGGTCTATCTGGTGTCCGAATATATGATTCAAAGTCAGGTTCATCAGCAATGGCTATTGGCTGAGTACTGTGATCAACTGGGTAATAAGTTACCTTCAAATCAAATTGTCGGACAATATCAAATGTGTTATACAATAACTCCTTCAAATCAGAAATGTTGTTTAAAGCAGACTTTTCAACGGTTAAAGCAGTTGCAGTATCACTTATTCCCTCCCACAACCACTTGTAACAATATCTATCGAAAATCCACTTTCCGCCAAAACTGACAATCAAATGGTAATAATCCATCCTACAAATGGAAAAATACTTTAATCTTAAATTAAACTGCTATAAGCTTATAGGATACAACTATATAATAACGTTTTGTAGCGGTAAGTTTGCAACCGAGTTTATACTTAAGAATTCATAGAGTACGATCTAAATTCAGCCTACAGATCACGGTACTGCTGCATAACATATTCATAGCGCTATAATTTATCAAAAATTGGAAACAACAATAAAATTACTTGATTACAGTGGCTAAACTTAGTTTATATTTTAAGGATTCATAGAGTACGTTCGGCCTACAGATCTCGGTACCGATACATAAGATATCCATACCTCTATTTTTAATCCATAAGTTGAAAACTGTAATACAATTACTTGATTACACTTGGCTAACATTAGTTTATATTTTAAGGATTCATAGAGTACATTCGGCCTACAGATCTCGGTACCGATACATAAGATATTCATACCGCTATATTTTGTCAAGAAATTGAAATCAATAATAAAATTACTTGATTACACTGGGCTAACCTTACCTTATATTTTAAGGATCCATAGAGTACATTCGGCCTACAAATATCGGTACCGCTACATAATATATTCATTCCGCTATTTATCCAGAAATTGAAAACAACAATAAAATTACTTGATTACACACCTTCGAATGAGTCAATTATTGATATATAATCAAACTGAAAGATTCGCTAATCGTTGGTTGGGTAACACAGAAGATGAAGACAAGGAATACGGTGAATCAGCGAAGAAACAATGAGAGCTTAGAGTTTCTCGGCAATTGGGGAGTCGAATAAGAAGACGAATAACAGAGGAGAGAGAAACAGGGAGGGAAAGAAATAATATTAAAAAGGAGGAGAGAGCAGAAAATAATAAAATAAGAGGAGAGAGAAAATCGAGTCTAACGAACTATAAATGGCCCGACTTCATTTAATGAAGGGTATGAATCAAACATGTGAACAATACCGAGGGTATAAACATATACCAGATCCCAAATAAGGTCATTATTGCGATTATCCCTACTTCATGTTATTAATATAATAATTGTGTCAAAACTACTTAAGTTGTTGAAAACAAAGCTCACAATGTGCATGGGTTGGATTGGGTCGACTCAAGGTAAAACTTCGGCTCGACCCGATCTTATTTGGTTTTGAAAAAGCGACCAACCCCAACCCAAAAAGTTTGAAGGCCCGATCCAACCCAATCCGAAAACTCTGAGCTGGGTTAGATTAGGTCATTGACCTGAACTAAAAATGAATTATAATTTTTTATACTAAATTACGCTTATATTTAATATTCAATTAATAAACATAAATCTAATATAATATTTTTAAGCATCCAACTCAAAAATTAAAATTACTAAGTCTTAAACATGCAATAACGGAAGTACGAAACATAGTCGTAAACTAAACTTGAAATGTAGCCGTAAACATAAACTCGAAACATCATAAACATAGCATAATAACTAAAGATAGATGAGACTCTAGGGTTTTTTTTTTCCTTTTACGTGTATTTATTTACTTAAAAAAATCCTCATATTAAAAAAAATTATTTATTAATAAAAAAAACTTGGTCGGGTCAATTAGGCCGGCCCAACCCGATGCATCCGCCCAACCCCAGCCAACTATATATTCGGGTTGGACCCAACCCAACCCGGTATTTATTGGGTTAATTGGATTGAGTTTAATTTGGCTTGGCTCCCATTATGTTGAGTTAGACGTTTGGGTTGAGTTTTTTTTCACACCCCTGACATATTCAAAAAATTTCAATTACAATGTACAGTAGAACCTCTATAAATTAATACTTGATAAATTAATTGTCGCGATTAAATAATATTTTTGTTCGGTCCCGACTCTGGCCTAACTAGCTAAATTAATAATTCGCTAAAATTATAAGATAATAATTTTTGTTAGAAAGTATATAGGTCCCAATTGATATATAAATTAATTATTCAATATAAAAAAGTACATAAATAATTATAAAATTACTATAAATAAAATATAACATAAATAATTATAAATCACATTAAATAAAAAAGATAACATTACATCACTAATCATGTTATCTTCTTAAAATATGAGTCTATAGTAATTTGAATACAACAATAATTATTATAGCTTTGATTATCACTACTCTAAAAAGCTATTGTTATTTATTTATAATATCATTGAGCACTTTAATATTTTTGACACTGCTACTTTAATAAAGTATTTTTAAATCATAATGGACTCTCTTGATATTCTGTATATTGATATTTTAATATTCTTGATATAATAAATTGAAATAATTTTTTGTTAGTAAAGATGTTTATATAATTATAGCTGATTAATAATTTGTTTTCTTCATTAATGTATATATTAATAAATTATTAATTTATATGTTAATTAATAATCCTATAAAATAATAATTTTTGCTGGTCCCAACAGTATTAATTTATAGAAGTTCTACTGTATAAATACTTAAAGTCATGAACTTTGCGATTTTGATTGGTTCGTGATACATGCCTAGTAGTATTAAAAATAGTGTCGTTATTGAATTTAGTAATCTATGGCATTATAATTGAATTTGTTGTAATCATTTTCTCTATTAAAGAAAGTTTAAGTTAATGAAAGACCTACAGCCATCATAAAATGTAATCTATCAATACCATTTTTTTTGTATCAACATATATATTTCTTTTTGTAGATTATGTCTTTATAGCGTCCACGAGATGTGTTTGTTGGTTGTTCGGTTTGTTAGTTGAGCAACCATTGAATATTGCAAATGTGTTGCTCAAAAACAGATTTAGAGGAGTCATAATCAATGGTATTAAATATTGACTTATCAAAATCAAATATTCAACTTGCCACTTCCATAATTATTTTTCACACAATCATCCACGTCATTACCAAAAAAAATAACACATGTTGCTCAAAGTATATTACATATTTTTAGTTAGGTTTTAAGTTGGTGCCTGAGAGTGAGAGACTACTAATTTACACTTCTATATAACGTAAGTGGTTTTTGTTGGGTTTTTTCTTAGCATTCCGCATTTCCCGAATGCAGAATATCCATGAATTCTAAAAACTACGAAATCGAGGTGACATAGTTAAATTAAAATACATACCGATTTGAGAATATGTCCGAGCGAATCTCCACATTGTTCCCGCGATGATGCGCCTAGCCTCTCCTTTGCTCCACGTCGATCACGAGCTGCTCAAATGTTCGGTCTCTACGTAGTTAACCACGTCGACTAACGGAACGCCTTTAAAGACCGAAATCACCCTCTTCTAATACTAGTTCTTCGAGGATGATTAGAACACGAACAAGACTCTTGGGATGCTCTAAAACTCGAATTCTCTCTCTTGGAATAGTGTTGTGAATAGTAATCCGTGAATAATTATGTGAATTCTAGAGCTTAGGGTTGCTTAAATAGACCCACACACATTAAAGTGTATCTCTCTAATTAAGGTTAGTTTCCTATTCTAAATGATCTCATCACATAATAGGTTATGGGATAATACGTAATTAATAGGTTTTATTTGTTGGGGATGTGCCCTTAAATCAGAAATATTCACCCCTTGTATAAGCACTTTGTCATTTCCGAAGAAATAAAGTAAAGTCTTATTAGTTTAAATCTTATTATAGTACTCAAGATTAAATGAATGTTATCCATAGTTCATCAATGTTGCAATTGTATTTTACTATCACACAAGAGTCAATGTGAAAGAGGATTGGTAAATACAATAAATGAACTAAAAGATAGTCCGTGGTTTAATTAAGAGAGTGGGAGCCTCTAAATTGACAACCATTAGTGTGACTCAAATATAGTAATCTGATCCGGATTGCAGTATTGGTGGTGTAATACTGATTGAGTGCACTAAGTGTGAAGCGACTTCACACTGGACTGGACCTGACTGATTTGTGAAAGTTAGTCAATTAAGACCGCCCCTGATAACTTTAGAATCAAGTCGTAAAAGATTATCAAATGGTAATTAATCTAAATCCTGAAGGATCTTAAGCCCCGACTGTTGGCTTGATTGTTCTTCGAATTAACTGTTAAAGAACACAAAACACTGTGGTTCCCAATGCTGCTATTTTGATAGTTGACAGGGAAGGGTAGCTTGATCACATATATGGATATCACATAGCTTTGTCTAAAGTCAAGATGATTCCTTTAATTGTCGGTCGTGAGAAATAAACGGAACTCATGGCCAACTTACGCTTCGTACCGTAAGTGAGTTTTTTTTATAATAAATGGAAGCTCTGCTCAAATTCCAGAGGCGCAATCTCAAGTCCGGCGGAAGCTCTGCCCAAATTCAGAAAGTGCAGTGAAAGTCATCAACGCCAGTGAGGTACGACCTTATGCATTGGGTTAATAAATGCAAACATTTATCGCTTTGTTTATTTCTGTGACTAGAATTTATAATTACGTGTTAGAAAATGGTATGGGACATTTTCTTGAAAAATATTTTTAAAAGTTACCCCGATGGATCGATGGCCCATTTCAGGAGATATGACGGAGGAGACGATAATATTCCCAACATTATTATCATATAAGTCAAACACAATTAATTACATGATTCTCTAATCAATGACATGAATCAACTTATTTAATTCACGTGGGCCCGGTGTGGCCTAATCCCAAAACTTTGGGCACTTATGTCGCAAGGTTTCTAACAAACTCCTACATCCACAAAGATGCCGGGATTGAATTCCAAGTAACTATCTTTTAGTGCCTTTGACCAGTTATGGCCTTCCGATAAGTACTTCTTTTTCAGCAACATATTGTGTTCTGAAACTTCGTTTCTTACTCCGCTTCCGTTGCAAGTTTGGTGTGACCCTGTAGGATTTTGCAGTGTTAGCCATGAGTTTTAATCCATAAGTGGCAAGAGGTCTCTAGTAAGACATTGTCACTCCCAATCTACAAAACTTTCGGTGATTCAAAATTTTATCCTGTTAATGATAACTGAGAAATAACTTTTGGTTCTTTCACTTAACTTTATTTCTTTACGCCTATACTACTCGGAGAGTGCCACAAACCATGGATTTGGTACTTCTGTTTTGTCATTTTTCAGTTTCCTATTTTCTTGGATCGAAATCATTGAATTAACCAAGTGTAACTATTTTACCAACTTGAGCGTGGCCACGCATTTCATGATTCGTTCCATTACAAGGAGGCCCTGAGTTGTGTAACTCGAATAAAGAGAGATGTACGCCATCTTGTTTAACCATTCCCATTCTACAAAGTCTGTGATATACCCAAAAATAACTTTTATAATTACCAGTTACGGATAACGTTTAATCATTTTCAAAGTTTATCACTCTCTGGATAATGAGCTATGAGCTTAGGCTTAAGAAATCCTTTTTGCATAAATTTTTCTGTTCTTGAGAATTCAGTCCCACCTTCTTAAGGTTTAATTTTTACCATGTGAATCTCATAGAACGTGGGTCTGTTCAGCCAGAGTTGTCATAGCTCCGGTCAATGTGATGTAAAACTGCGTTTTCTCCCAAGTCGAGAACCCTTCTTTTCTTCCTATCACATACTAGTCTCAGTCGTGTTACATGTGTCCATGTTTCGCATGATGACACTTGACAAGGAACCATTTAAGAGAGTCATCTCGTATGACAGTCTAGGGACCTTGTTTAAAAGTGATATTTGGTATATCCTCTCGAACAATGAAACTTGCCTTTGTATTACAAAATACATCAACTATAACTCTTTATTCAAAATAATGTCTCGTACATTAGATTTGTTTGCTACTGCAGACAACTCATATGTGTCCAACAACATATAGATTCTGCTTGACAATATAATTGTCATAAGTGATTGAGCACGTGATAAAACGTATCAACACTTTATATCCAAAATATCGTTAATAGATGAATTGGATTTCCAAGAATGTGCATTACAGCATCATGTGACCTGAATTTATTAGCTTGGATGATGACTCTCTTGTCAACTACAATAGAGTGGTACTGGCTTTAGCTTTTATTCAAAATCATATCTGGTTTGGAGAACAATTCTCTATCCATGTTATCTTAGCATTTACCTTACAGGTAGTTTCACACTTGGTTTTAGTGGTCGACTCTTCTATAATAGTCTATCTTGGCTTTAAGCCTAGTTGACTGTCCCATTGTTTAGACAGAACATATTCTGTTTCCTTTTCTGAATTTATTCTGGTTAGAAAGGTGACAATAAGTTTGAATGCCTATAATATGTCGTCCAATTATAATGACCAAGAATTATCTACTAATTAAGGAACACTTCCTTGTAAAATTGATATAACCGGATGAGTGCATAATATGATTTATACTAGTAAACCAATTAACAGAATTATATAAAACTTCATTTTATATATTCCATTCTTATGCACTCAAAATATGACTGGTAGTTCTTCCAGCTCATATTTGTAACAGATCTTGACTCCTATCTCCAGGTAGTCTTACTTTAGTTCTTTGTTGAGAAACACTTTCATAATTTCTCCATATAATTAGAGTTTCGGTATATCTATTTTCTTATCAGAAATATGTCACGTATATATGTATATTAGAAGATCGTTTTGCTCTCATTGTTTCTTATACACTTATATGAAGTCTCGACACTTAATGAAACCGAACAGGTTTAGGGCATTAAGACGTCGATTTATATAATGAGATGCTTTATATAGACCGTTATACGATCTGATCAGCTTATACAAAATGTATGTGGGCTATGACTGTGAACTCTTCAGGTTGTATCAGTTACACATCCTCATTCAAGAATTTGAAAGACAGTCTTGACACTTTTGCCAATTTTAAGAAATGTGGCAACTTAAGAAAAATCCTTATAGACTTGGATATGGCAAGGAGAAGGAGAACATTTCATATATAGTCAATACTACAATTCCGGTAGAACCATTTCATTCCAGTCTCTCATCATGTACGTCAGTACATTGCCATCCATATTCTTCCTTATGAAGATCCATTGACATCCAATGAGTTTTATCCATGTGGTGCAATCTAATGTCTCATACTTATTTGGCTTACATGAAGTCAATCTCAGATTTCATGGCCTCAAGCCATATCTCATAGTTATTCTCTCCCAGTGCTTCTTTATAAGACTTTGGTGTGCCATTACAAAAACGTTGAGTCCTTGCTTATTCGTGAGTCTAAGTAGGTTCAACTTTTAAGTGCATGGTGACTTTAGTCAGTCCTTGCAGCGTTGGTGTATTATATGACGATTCATGCATTTTATGATGGTCATTATTGGTAGCAAATCTGAAGTCCTCAACTATTTGTGGATCTTGAGAATCATAAAGGTGCTCTGTCAATGTATCCTATGAAATGTTCCTTTTAGTTCAATGAGTCATATTCTTATAATAAGTATGATGTGGCTCCTACTAGCATTTTAGTCAAGAACTCTTCTTTCTTAAATGCTCCGATTTCACTATCAAACACTTTTTGGAGTTTTACGGTCGTAGTAAGGAAATACTCTCTCGTTTCCTTAGGATATCTCATGAACAAATAGTTGTCTGAATCTAAGCTTAGACTATCTCTTATCAACCTCTTGATGTGGTCGTCGGAATTTCGGAAAACTATTTATGACTTAATGAGATTCTCCCAAAAGCATATCTCATATGGTGTCATAGGAACAACCGTCTGACGGAATACGTTAGTGTGGTCGCATATGTGAAGCGAAAAAAAGTTTCCCTTTGGGATTTAGGCTACTTTGTCCCTTTTCATCATTGCCTGAACCTTATATATTACGCGGTTAGGTTTCTCCAAACAAATATGCCTTAAAGGTAGATGTTTGTAGGGAGATCAATGATGTCATGACTCTTCGTCTCTCATAAAAGTCCTTAAACTGATCGTATAAGATGTGAACCGCATTAATCATATTAAATAGTTTACATTTATATTGTTCGACTAATTTCTTTACTACATTTGTTTCTCTTGAACCCTTTCAAGTAACTTAGACTTGCTTCCATAAAAGACGCAGTTATATTCTCTGACAATAAGTAAAAGTAATGTAGTACTTTAAGCCTCCCATTTGCCTCAATGAGTAATGAGCTTCATACATCTTTATGTAACTAAGTCCAATACAACATTCTATCTCTACATGTCCCTTTGAATGTGTTGTTATCAATTGACTATACCAAGTAAGATACACATACTTCGTAAGATTCTCAATCAAACAAATAAAGGTGTCCATCTTAATGGAGCTTGTTAATGCGTTTCTTATTGATTAGTGGAAGTTTATAATTGCAAAAATATGCTTGAGTGAGTGGGCTTTATCTTTAACCTCACATGTATAATGTTAATAACATAGACAATATGTTCAAAAAGATCAAAAGTCATTCATTCAAATAATGCAAATGAAATTAGAATAATTTTATTGAACATAACTTTTGTCTTAAAGAACAATCATAACTAATAACACCTTTTAATAGATATGAACTCAAGTCTTTAAAACTAAAAATGACACTCATTATTTAAAGGCTCTAGCAGTCATTTATTTCACTACTAAAATAATAGGAATAAACTCAAGACTCTAAAATGAAACTCATTACTTAGAAACCTCCATCAACTGCTTCGCTTGGAAAGTCAAATAGGTAGGGCTTTTCGTCCTCAACAGGCGCGGCTTCCATCCTAGCTATGTTCCAACATGCCTCATGTCTCTCATGTACTTCATTACCCGACAAAACAGAAAGTATAAACAACTTTAGTGCTTTGAGTTTGTATCTCATACTTAGTTAAATAAAACATAGAGACATGTTATAACAATTATACCTGAAGACGAGGGTTTGTCATCCCTCTTCCTCTTCTTTGTCACTTCACTGTGCATCTTTCCTTTTCTTTTCTCATTTATTTCCCAAAGTATGTTCTTTTCGGATATCAAAATTATATCAAGAAGATTATGGATGTGAACTGTGTCACCACCCAAAATCATCTCAACAATATCGTCGAACTATGGGGTAAGAGAATTCAGAATCATCTCAACAACAGACTATGACCAGTGCATCTTCTTGTTGAAGAGCCGACGTGTGATCTGGAACCTCTTGAACTTATTGAAGTGTCTGTATCTTCTCTCTAAGAACTTTATAATGTGATAGGGCTCTAAGTGCTCGCACTCGTCTCTGACTGACGGTATCATGGATCCGAGCATAAGTTCAGAAACATCAAGAAACTGACTGACATACTTATAGTGGGTATTCCAGTCCTCTTGACCTCCCAGTAGACCGGGGCACTCTACTAGAACCTTTTCGACCACATGCAACAGATTTTCTTCAGAGAGTACACTCCTCTGATTCTTATACCAATCATTACAGTTCGCAGAGTGTAGCAGGTGTTGGACATGTATCCTTAAACAATCTATCATTTCCCTAATTGTAAAAGATTTTGACCAAGGTCGTTGAATAAAAGATGTTACTTATTATGTTAATCTTATTATAGTTTCTGGTAGAGTAAAATAGAATGTTTGTTCCATAGTTCATAAAGGATGCAATTATGTTATTATTATCACAAGTAAGTCAATGTGAGGAAGAATTAATAATCATAATAAATGAACTTAAAATGTATGTGACCTGATTAACTGGGTGGGAGCCCATTAATCGTATAAGGTCATTAATGTGACTAAGTGATAATCCTATTCTGGATTAAGTGTGTGTGTCACACTCACTAGAAGTGCATTAAGTATGAAGCGGCTTCATACTGGACTGGACCTGACTTAAACTCCGGAAGTTGTTATATAAGTTCGTCACTTACAACTTGGAGTTTAGTCACTAGTAGATGATCAAATAGATATTCGATCTAAGTCTTGAGTGACCTCGAGCCTGTACTGTTGACTTGATTGTTCTTTGATATAACTATTAAAGAACACATTTTACTGTCGTTCCCAATGCTGCTATTTTGGGAACATGATAGTCAACAGATAAGGGTAGCTTGGCCATAGACACAGACATCACACAACTCTCTTCAGAGTCAAGATGATTGCCTTGATTGTTAGTGGTGAGAAGTGAGAGGTACCCGTGCGCAACTTATGAATCGAAACCATAAGTGGGTTACTCACAATATTATGAACTGAGTTGAGGACAAAAATGCAATGAGAGGCAAAACGGTAAAAACTGCCTGCTCGTGTGTGGATCATCAAGTGAAAGATCAATAACCCAAATTTGATTGTATCAATGGACACCTTGCTATAAAGGGAATAATATCTACTGTATCACTAAAGAGTGCAGCCTCGGGTTTATAGTGGAATAACACCGAGGTTTGACGAACCACTAGCAGTTTGTTGGAGCTTCAGTGATACGGGTCCATAGTCCCCAGGATAGCTCCGGAACAGATGATACGTACGTGATTTAAACATTTGGTATGTTTTATCATTTGTCAGGATTCACAAAACTACAGTCCGTGTCAGAATTTAGAAGTTTTATTTTTGACGTGGCAAAAGTACCAAAGTTTGGTGCTGGAAATTTAACTGATAAAAGAAAGTTGAATTTAGATTTATCATCATTTGAAAGTTGTTGGAAATTAAATTCTAAGAGACTTTTCTTTTGGAACCGAGTCGTTTCGACATACGGTTTGTGATTTAGAGAATTTCCAAGTTTACGATCGTTTTCGTAAATATGTGAAATTTAATCATATGTCACGAATTTAAATGGTGGTGTTGCACCACGATATTTAATATGTGATATTGAGATCAGAGGTTAATAATACAATTTAATTATTAATATTCTTATTAATAGTTAATTAATAATAAATAGATTTATGTTATTTAAATAAAAATATATATTTGGTATATATATGAATGTGTAGAAATAATGCGGCCCAAGTAAATGTGTAAGTTGGGCTTACACGAATTTGCTTGGATTTGGACTGTCCAAATATGCGGCATAAGTACTTATGTTTAGGTATTAATGGAAAGCCTCGGAATTAATTTGGTTCATTAGATCGGTCAAGTTTGATCTTAACCGTTGGATCATGATAATTAATTTGGAAAGCTAAATTCGAAAATGACTTGGTGACCAAGCATGGATTTCGTATATGGTTAATTAATTATATCCATTGGATTAGTTTAAGATTAAATTTTAACCATTGGATTGGAAATTAATTAATGGTATATATGGAAATGCAAAATTCGAGTTTAATATGATGGAGGTCGAATTCTATTACTTGGTAATCAAGTTTGGAGAGTTGAATTTATACTAAATCAATATGGTCCATTAGATTGGTTATGTAATTAGTTCCAACCATTGGATCAAGCTTATTGATTTCGAAATTTCCATATACATGCATAGGGAATTCGAATTCTCTTATATGAGGAAGTGATTGGATAATTGATTTATTCATGGTTTCCTTATTTGGTTAAATCCTTAATTAATCATAACCATTAGATCATTGGTGATTCAATCTTGGCCATTGGTTTGGAGTGATTAATTATATTTGCCTATTATAGAATTCGAAATTCATGCATGGAAGCTTCCCTTGTTGGCTTCTCCATGAGCCTATAAATACAAGGCTCATTCTACACATTTCACACACCTTCCCCAGAGCAAGAATTCGATCTCTCTCTCTCTCTCTCTAGAGTCTGCGAATTTCTTAGCATCTGATCTCTTTTTTCTGGTTCGTCTTAGTGAGACGTTGTTCTCCGAAAGCTTCAAAAGAACCATCAGTTAAAGTTTTTGCGCCGGAGTCCTGCCGGCGAAGCCCATGCTTCGGTACGAGGAGTCCAGGAGAATATCCCAGAAGATCACGGGAGTTTCCCTCAGCATCGGCGAAGCCCTGCCCAGTTAAGAACGTGCAGCCGGAATCGTCATCACCTGAGCTACGGCCTTATGCATTGGGTCAATAAATGCAAACCTTTATTTACAGTTTATTTATTTCCTATAGACTAGATTATTAATAATGAATTTATGAAAAGTTAAATTAGTAATAACTTATCAGATCTTGATTTTGGTTATTATACGATGTTCAAATCGTTGAACGGGTAACAAGTTTTTTCCGCTTTAAATATTTTTTTAAATGTTACCCGGCCGACTTGACGGCATAAATCGTGATAATATTATCGGGAAACGTAATGAACTTCCCAACAGTGGGTTCATCTTAGTTATCTTCAGAAACATTCCCCTTGCTCCCATAACCATTATGAAAGCCTATTAGCAAACTTGTTACTTGAGTATAAATACATAATAGCACTAAAGGACTTTTAATAATGCTATTTATCATTAATAATAAATACGGTAACCTTCATCTGACATTATTATTATTGACATAGAGTAAAATAACGTTTATACTTATATCTCATATAATCTCTATTTAGTTATAGAATAAAACTACCCTTTTATTCTTAACTCTTTTTAAAGATCTAAGAAGTCCTTAGTTGCCTAATCCTATTAGGGTTTTCTAAGGTTCGAAAAAGACTTTAACATCTTCAGTTGCCTAATTCTATTAGGGTTCACTGGTCAAGCACCACCCTACTTTAAACCAGCGGACTATAAAACGTCCTTTACGCTTTCTCAAAATCGAACCGAGAATCCATCCTACCCTGGTAGGTCTGTCCAGAATGATCGAGAGTTTGACGAGGGTCCAAAATAGGAAGATTATACACTTGATATTCTTATTGAGGGGGTTTTAATTAAACTAACCAATTAGTTTGTTCCAGTTCCATTAAAACATCTCTAGCACTAAACTAATAATTATCTAACATAATTTAGATAAAAGGCTATGCTAATTAAAAACTTATCTAATAAATCTTAATGATTCTAATTAATCTAATTAACAATCATAACATAATAAATTGATAAAGTAATTAAACAATATTTAATTTATTTTAACATTATCCTTAGTTAAACCACTTTAACATATAATGCGACATTGTGGGCTTGGCAGCCCTTGTTGGCTCACACTGGGCATGGGCATCATCCCGTGGGCAAGGAAAGGGCCCAAATGGGCCTTGGGCGTGGGTTGGGCCTCGAGCAATTCCATACCCATTCGGCTAGCCAAATGGCTCGGCCAAATTAAGCTCTTGGCCCACAAACCTTAGGGCATCACGCCTAGGGTTTCGGCCACCTCTCCGACGGCCGTGAACACGCCGTCGTGGTGGCGGCGTAAGGAAATGGGCAGCGTTGCCACTTCGGTGTTTTCACGGCCTAATTCCCAGAATACACAAAGTGGGTGATTTTCATAAAAAAATATATTGACCCATAAAACGCTCCCACTAAATTTCTAGATCATCTAATCAAACATTAAAGAATAACTCTAACAAATAATTGGCTCTGATACCATTGTTGGATTTTTCCTAGGATTCCGCATTTCCCGGATGCGGAATATCCGGGAATCCTAGAAACTAACGAAATTAGGTGACATAGCTAAATTAAAATATATACCGGTTTGAGAATATATTCTCTATAGAACGCTTCCTTACTTTATCTCCGAGCGAATCTCCACGTAGTTCTCGCGATGATGCGCCTAGCCTCTCCTTTGTTTCACGTCAATCACGAGCCGCTCAAATGTTCGGCCTCTACGTAGTTCACCACGTCGACTAACGGAACGCCTTTGAAGACCAAAAATCACCTTCTTCGAGGATGATTAGAACACGAACAAGACTTTCAGGATTCTCTAAAACTCGAATTCTCTCTCTTGGAATGGTGCTGTGAATAGCGATATGAATTCTAGAGCTTAGGGTTGCTTAAATAGACACACACATTAAAGTGTATCTCTCTAATTAATGTTAGTTTCCTATTCTAAATGATATCATCACATAATAGGAAATGAGATAATATGTAATTAATAGGTTTTATTATCATATAAGTCAAACACAATTAATTACATGATTCTAATCAATGACATGAACAACTCATTTAATTCACGTGGGCCCGGTTTGGCCCAATTCCAAAACTTTGGGCTCTTATGCCGCAAGATTTCTAACATTTTTCTGTTCAATTTGCTTTAAGTACAGAAAATAGATATATAAAAGTGATCAGTTATGTAGTTGAGACTTGAAAGTAAGGTTCAAAATATCAATTATAATAATAACTTAATAAATAAATTCATACACAAATAGATAGATAATCTATTTTTTTTTAACGAGAAAAAAAATTTGGAAATAATCAATAATCCCCATTACGAATCTCTTAGAAAATATAAGCTCAAATTATCCCAATACGAGCTTGACTTTTATCCTTAAACTTTATACTATTATACTACCATTCATTCACTCCCGTGATATTTAAACTACATAATAATTCAACACGGTGAACAAAAATGTAATATCCTTAAGCAAACAAAATGTATTGTTTCTTAATAATTTGGCATGATTTCTTATGGGAAACTTGCAAAAATGGCTAAAAAAACACACCATAATTCAACTTTTAAACTCATATTAAAAAAATACATAATTTTAAACTTTGTCCAATTTAAGATATTTTTACCCCTGATTAACATTGGGGAGGTTGTATGATTAACATTCTTGGGACAGTTTCTAATGATCCTTGGGGACACTAATTCGAATTTAGGGGACAGTGTTTGGTAATTTAGGGACAGTTTTCTGGGCAGTTTTGTGGGAGATTGTATGACTAACATTCTTGGGACAGTTTCTTCAGATTTTGGGGACAGTAATTTGGATTTTAGGGACGGTTTTTGATAATTTAGGGACAGTTTAGGAATTAATTAATCAGGGGTAAAAATGTCTTAAATTGGACAAAGTTTAGAATTATGTATTTTTTTAATATGAGTTTAAAAGTTGAATTATGGTGTTTTTTTTAGCCATTTTTGCAAGTTTCCCTTTCTTATTTGTTGTTAACACGGTGAATAAAATTATCTAGAGTAAAGAAATGCAAATTGATGTTGGCACGAGGGAACTAGAAAATCTACTCATTTGTCTAACATAATATTTAAAAAAAAAAAAGGGATTTGGAATTGTTAAGGAGAAAGCTTCAAAGATAACAAGGGAAATGGAAATAGAACATGTTTTCGTGAAGAAAAACGAAAAGTTCAAAGAAAAGACAATTTGATGAAAGTCGTTGAAGGTGTTCCACGATCTGGTGAAGGATCCTTCAAAAATTGGCTACTTCCGCTGCATTGTTGATCAAGTTAGAATATTCTCATTTAATACTTTCACATTTAGTGAAAAAAATCGGTTCATAATTTGATGCGATGCATATTTTTTCAATATTAGGTTTGAACTATTTCATAATTTTAAAAACTAGTTTGCGCTTTTGCTTGATTTAAAGAAACTTAATGTTGCTGATAGAGATACTTTGCAGAGTTTGTGCACAAATCTCGCGAATCAATGGAGCACACTCAACTTCCGATCTTAATAGCAATGATGTCTTCAAAGAATTCGAAATGCTAAGTCATAATTTTCTAGAAGAAGAGAGCAATTGATGTTTTGAATTGCATAAAAGAAGTGAATTTCAGCTACCCAAATGCATGGATTGCTTACAAAAGTATGCTAACTATATCAGTGTTATTGCCCATGCGGAAAGAAGATTTTCAAATTTGAAATTGATAAAGTGTTTTTTTTTTTATCTTCGATCAAGCACGTCTCAAGAAAGATTAAGCGGTTTAGCTACATTATGTATTGAAAAACATATGATAGAGAGATTTATTACAATAATTTTAATAGTAGTTTTGCATCTCAAAACGCTCGATACGTCATATTTGAATGAGAACATAATCATATAAACTTAAGGGTATTTTTTTTCTTTGAAATTTGATTTGTTTTTACTTTTTATTTTTATCATTGGCCCAAAAATTTTACTTCGGTTAGAGCATCTAAAACTCAGGGCCGGTCCTAAGTAGAGACTATATTAAATATTATTTAATAATCGATGTTATTCATTTATCGAGATTAATTTAGCGAAGTTGTAATGTTTTTTCAAAGTTGCCATGCTTATTGTTCTTTCGTAGTGGTTAAACTTATTTTCATTTTCATTTTCCATTAGGAGTTATACAATATACTTTGTAAAATTTGAAATTAAAGCCGATAGAAAAGAGCATCATACATGTGTCATAGTTTAGCGAGGTACTTCTTAGATTATATGTCTAACTTAGTTTAGAATTAGATATAATTTCTATGAATTTCTTAACAGGCTGTTTTCCATATTCCATGCCTTTTTTCTGCATTTGATATTATTGTAGTTGATTTTTCTGATGAGAAACAATGTATCTTCCTCATGTGCTTGTGTCAACATGTATAAATAGTACATTGAATCGAAAATCAAAGGGAATATCTATCTGCATGTGCTATGTCCATTACCAAAAGCCCCACAAACAGGTTTTGTTTATATGTACATTAAATTTCCTTTATATCACACAAGAATTTAGAATTTGGGCAATCAAAACTACAATCAAATTTGTGTTTTAGTTAAATAAATCCTGATAACGAACTTTGTTTCAGTTAATAAAGTAGAAAATACCGTTTTTCTCTTTTGTTTTTACAAGATTTGGATTTTTGGAGGTTAATTAGATGGTTAACGAATTAATTCGATTAACTATTTTATTAGAGGTTTTAATAACATAGCTACTTCAATATTACAATTTCAATTAACATAATTCGAAATTCAGATTATATTAATAAAAAAACATTCTTTTATACTTGTCTATTTTTTAAATCGTAAAAAATTAAAAAAACATTATTGCAAAATCCAATCAAAAATCAAAATTTACTTTTAATACAGTATAAAATTTAAAAAACAAAATTTCAAATTATTTAGAATACAAAAGAAAAATTAACTTTCTAAGCATAGCATGTGTAATTCTTTTTTCAATATACTAACAAGCATTACACCATATTTTTTTTTACTTTAAATCTATTGTGAATCTTTCGGTATTAAATGGATTTTGAGATTTTACATTTAGATGTGTAGTGAACCTCGATATTCTAATAATTTTGATTAAATAATAATTATGTCTAATCCCGACTCAAGACTAAGTAGCTAAATTAGATAATATTTTTTTTGAAAAATATATAGGTGCTAATTGATATATAAATTAATAATTCAATATAAAATCATAATATTACGAATCAAGTTATGAAATCACTATAAATAAAATATTGCATTACATAACTAATTATGAAGTCAGCTTAAATATTACAAAATTACATTAAATAACTAATCATTTAATCTTTTTAAAATATAATTAAAAAGTTTTTTTTTTTTTTTTTTATGTTGACGTCTCCTTCAACTTCATTTTTATTCTTCTGCAGAGTATTAAGAAGACCTTGTTGTTGCATTTTGTGATGTACCAAAAAAAATTACTTTCCAAAAAAATTCAAAGTGATTGTTGAAATAATTGTATCATTGCGTAAAACGAGCTATAATTTAGTAATTTCAATTCCAAACGGTGTATATGATTAGAGATACTATAATAATATTTGTTATATAGGATTTTCATTCTAAATATATTCATTATTCATTAAATATTTTATAAATTAATATATAATAATTTACGTATAAATTACTAATCCGATAATATAACAAATTTTAGTGTTTTATAAATTAAAAATTCAATAATATAATAAATTTAGTGTTTTTTAACATTATCAATTTATATAAATTTTACTGCATTACAATTTAAATCGACTTTCTTGCGTAGTATGTGAAATTAAAAATTTAAACATATAAAGGTAGAAAAACCAAAATATTCAAAGGCAAAGTGTCGAGTCAAATCACACAAACCAAACCACCAAAATCTAATCTACATACCCACGACTCACATGACAGAGCATTCCCATCACCGCCACTACACGACACATCAGCCGACAAGCGCCGTCCTTTGGGCACGCGCCACCGACGGCGCGCACAAAAACGACAACGGCCAGTCTCTGATGCGATGTACATTGGCTGTAAGGCCACTACCACCACCACTCTCCGACCACACACACTTAACCATACTATTAAAATTAATATATTATATGTTTAAATAATTTACATTTTAATTTAATAAATCTAAACCCGTGAGATCCGCCTACAATTAGCCACTTCTTTTCCCACCTCTTTTCTTTTGTCTTGTTTAATATGTACTTCCCATTTCGGTAATCTAAATTCTGAACATTTCTTAGTACTGCAGAATTTATAGGAGGTATTGCTCGCAAAAGTAGCCAACTTATTACGTTTGTATTAGTTATATAGCTAATAATACGATTTAATGTTAGTAAAAATGTTTAAAGTTTGCTAAATATCTTCCTCGTAAATTTTCATCCTAATAATTTTAAATATGTTGGTCAAAGTGTGACGCTACACCCAGGGGCAGAGCCAAGGGGGGCGGAGCGGGACGTGCCTAGGTGACTTTATGGACCGGGCTTAATTTGACTTTTTCCTGAGCCGACCCGACCTCGGCTCAGGAAAAAGTTAACTAGAGCTCAAACAAAAAAAGTCAACAACAACACTTGGGTTGAAAAAAGTCAAACTGAAGTCGACCCAAAAAAGTCAACCCAACCTTGGCTCAAAAAAGACAACCAAAGCGTGGTTAAAAAGAGTAAACCCGAATCCGACCGGAAAAAATTAACTCCACCTCGGTCTAAAAAATTAGGGGTGAAAGCGGAACCGGGAACCGGGAAATTACATTTTTTTGGTACCTATCCCGAAAATTTGGGATTTTTTTCTTGGCACTGGTTCTCGGTTCCGGTTGTATATTTCTCGCTTTTTTTGAAAGCCGGAACCGTAACCGGAACCGAGAAAAAATTAGTGAAAACAAAATCATGAAAAAATCGTGAAAAAATTCGTGACCAAAACCGGGACAAAATCTGAAACCAAATCTGGGAGAAAAATCCAGAAAAAAAATACAAAATACATGTTTGAAATATAAAATACCATGTCTAATAAACAACAATATCCACAATAATAAAACCGAGTCATTTTGTTTTCTTTAATTTCGCCTTATCTTTCTTTTTCTTCTTCACTTTACTACGACCGGTCAGAGCGGAGGGAGTGGTATCGGTACTACGACATATAATACCAAAACGACATTAAAAATACAGAAAAAATGACATGTAGTTTAAAACCGGAACCGGTACTAAAAATTGGGAAAAACAGTTCTAGTTCCCGGTTCCAAAAATCATGAACCGGGAAGTACCGATTCCGGTTTTAAAAACAATTTCCCTAATTTTTCTTAAAACCGGTCCGGGACTGGTTACAAAATTTTCACCCCTACAAAAAATAACCTAATCCAACCCAAAAGTCATCTCGGACCGGCCAAAAAAAGTTAACCCTAACCTGAAGAGTCAAATCGAGCCCGTCCCGAAAAAGTCAACCCAAACTCGGCCTAAAAATAATTAACCAGGCCCGACCCGAAAGAGTCAACACCATCCCGGTCTAAAAAATTCAACCCGAGCTCGACCCGGAAAGTCACGCATTAGAATCCAAAAGAATATATCACTTATTAATAAAGATATTTTCTATTAAAATTGTTATTATTATTAGGGGTGAAAACGGGTAAGGTGCCCGGTTTTTTTTTTAAGCACCCGGTACCCGAATCCGGAAACCGGGTATCCAAAAATTGATACCCGTATTCGGATCAGAAAATCCGGCTATCTATTTTTTGATACCCGTATTTAATACCCGGCACCCGGTTTGGGAAACCAGATTCGGGTTCGCAACCGGATTCGGATTTTTACCCGGATCCGTTTTTATTTTTATTTTTAAAAAAGTATATTATTTGAAAATAAACATTGTCTCATAAATAAAAACATGCATCCATTGTCTTAAAATTTAAATGCATAAAAAAACATAGTCTCGAACATGAAGCATAAAAATAAAAAATAAAAAAAATAATAGAATAAAATGGGTCGAACCCTAATCTAAAAGTGAAAAGAAACACTAAAAAATTTAAAGGAAAGTAAAATGATTAAAAAAATCCGGGTATTAAACCGGGTACCGAGTATCTTGTTTTTAGAATTTTTATACCCGGTACCAATATCTGAGTATCTGGTATTCGGATTTGGATTTTAAATCCAGTTACAGACTCGAATTCGGATTTCACCCGGTTTCCGGATTTTATTTGCACCCCTTATTATTATGAGAACTTAAAAGGAAAGAAAATTGGTGTACAGTAAGAGCCTTGGGACTTGGGAGGCGTAGGCGTGCACCTCTAATCAATTTCCTCCCAAGCGCAAAAAAAAAAAATTCTCCTTGCAGAGGTAGTGTGAGTGAGGCAAACATGAAATAGACTGTGGGACTGGACCTGCGGATAAAAAATATTATTTAATCAAAATAACTAAATAAAAAAATAAGTGATGTGGCCGGTCAACGATGCTAAGTCACACTTTGACTTTCAAAGTTAAAATTAATCGAATGAAAATTTGCGAGGAAGACAATTAGTAAACTTTAGATACTATTGTCAACATTAAATCACATCGGCTATATAACTGGTACTACAAAGACAACAAGTTGGTCATTTTTGCCATAAAAACCTCTAATTTATCATAAGATTTTAAATACCAATTCCGATGGAAAAACTGCAATCTCCATTTTATTGGTACGCCGACAGATAAAGAGTTTACCGATGGGTTTCTTTACGAAAAAATTGTGTACCGATAGCTAAAGTTATCGATCAAATTTTACGGGTTAACCGTAAATCGATGGGTTTAAAAAATAAGGTAGATAAAGGAAATGTAAGTTGCATTTATAATTTTATCACAAAATAAGATAAGTAATTACAATTTGATATAAATTATATCTAATAATTAATGAAAATGTATCTCTGTTAGCTCTCTTCTTTCATTTTTTTTTTAGTTTTTCCTTTTTATTTTTCTTTTCTCTCTCTTTCTTTATATTTATTTTGTAAAAAATGTGGAAACCACTATTGCAAGAAAATTACCGGCAATTAAATTTTTTTGAGATATCAAGGGCATGTCGAGCGCAAATCGTGATATTTCAATCATGATTTTTAGTACTTAGTTGGGCTGTCTAAACTATTTTCTTTTCTTTTTTGATGAACTAAAGATTTAAGTATTTGTTTTGTATATATTAGTCGTTAATTTTTTATTTTCTGTTTTTGGCTGATTTATGTACTTTCATTCCATTTGAACAATTCACTGTTTTGTACATAATTATTCTTTAAAGACTTTATTGGATATTACGATTTTCTAACAAAAACTTGCTGTTGCTAAATCATATAAATAGAAGAAGTTGTAAAGTTTGAATTAACACCGAAAGGTGATATAACAAATAAAGTCGTAAACTTGTAAGAATTCTCTCAATATATGTAAATGGGAATACGAATTCTCATATTTAATTTAAGACCCGTGTACTTGGACATAGTGTGTTGTAATTGGTTGGAATCTTAATAAGTAGAATTACTTATTATCGATGTTTAGTAACTAATTGCTTACATAATAAGATTTTAAGTCTGAAACATCATTTTTAAAAGGAAACAAAATAATGAAAATAAAATCCTCTTAAAACTTTTTTTTTATATATGTGATATGTGAAAAAAAAAATCACATAAACGTACGACCGCATGTCCGCTTTTATTCGGAAAATCTGGAAACAAAATTATTTCCGAGTTTCTATGAAAGATGAATACTTTTTGTTGTTTTGATTTGGACGTCAATTAAAATAACAATAATAACAATAGCACGGAGCTTGAATTTCAATTTTAAAAATTTCTCGCAAAATGATCAAACCAGAAATAAATATCTAGTTTGACCGTATATATAGCTTGCAGAAAATTTATAAAACATTTATAGGAATGTTTGATAAATTAGTTTACTATAGTAAAAAAAAAAAATTGATTTTGATCTTCATTTTTAACTTCTTTGCCTTCTTTTTTTTTTGAGCATTCGAGTTAATACTATAGCTCTCCTTCTTGTATGCTTTTTTATTTATTTATTTATAATTAAGCTAAACTGCTCTACTATATTTGTTTCATTGCCAATTTCTTCATACAGTAAATTTTATTTAAGAAGAGGAAAATAAAAATAAACAATAGTTCGTTACGTATGTTGTAATAACCCGACCTAGTATTACCTACCTTATTCGTAGCGGTGAGATTCAAATTGTCTTCAAAGAGTTATTAGGGTCGATGTAATGTACAGTGTAACTACTTAAATGAATACCACATTTAATTTTGCAATAAATTCAAAATTATATATCTTTCTTAAATTTCAGACTTCCTTCCACTTTTATAGTACAATGCAATCTACCTGTTTTAAATAATTGTTTTCACATCCTAAATTTTAAATAAAATACTTAATTTCATAAGATATAGGTTTTGAAATATAATTTTTGGTAGGCAGAAAGGTCACAGAGACGTGTAAAGACAAGGCACACGCGGCTGGCCCAAGCATCAACTGCAAAGCGCTACTTTCTCTTTTCTCCAAAGCTACTACTTCCTCGCTAAGCTAAGCTTATCAATTTACATAAAAAATAATTGAGGTAAAAATACCCTTCATTGCAATCTACTCAATTTTTTTTATATTTTCTTTTAACAGATGCAATTCGAAGAATTACGCTTCTTGAAGTTCTTCGTCTAACAAAAAAAGTAATACTTTTAACAAAATTATCTCGTATGAATAATTTAAGAGTCACGCTCAGTCCCTTTTTTCTAAATTCTAATTATATTCCCTTAACTTAAAAAAGAAGCGACCCAGTTCATTACACACTAAATCCAGCTTGCCGGGCCTCGAGGACAGTGCAAAAGCTAGTTTCTTTCTGACATTGCCAACAGTATCTAATTAATTCATAATTTCAATTTCACGCCCCTAATTTAAGGCCAATTACACGACATGAATAGAGGAAGATTGAAATAAAAAAATAAAAGAAGTTTGATATTATTGCTGATATTCCAAGGCCAAGGTGGTTGGAGGAGTTGGGAAAATCCTCGGAGCAGATCATCTTTCCGTAAATCTTCCCAACTAATCCCTAACACAAAAACAAAACCCACCTCCTTCTTTGGCCTAAGATCTTCACAAAAAACCCACAAAATCAAATTCCGAGACCCCTTCTTTATTATCTATAATATTATCTTTCTTTCCTAAATGCCTAACCCAAAATATTAATAATCCTTTTTCATCACCATCTTCGAACCCCCTATCTTCTTTCGACTGTACTAATACTACCACTACTTCTATAATTTCTAACAAACAAACCCTAGTGAAACTGGAACGACGCCGTTAGTAAGTCCAATCTTGAGGCAGCCGAATCTCGCTGTTCCCTTGTTGCTGCTGCTGACGTGGCATGGCGTTCCTCTTATGATACGAAACGACGCCGTTACTGCCGTTGCTGTTGCCGCTCCAGAGCCTCAGAGCCACGTCTGCAACGACAAGCGCGAAACGACACCGTTAGTGAAAAGATACACGTAAGGAAGGGGAATGGAATCTAAGGGGCAGAGTTGTCTTTTCACCTGTCTCAGGAGGGAATCTTCCGTTGAAGCGAGGCTGACCCTGGGGCTGGCCTCCACACATATCTTCCAGATTCAAATTCAATGCCTGAATTACCCTCGCTGGAAGCAAAACCGTCGCTGTTTAAGAAAGAAAAAAAAAAGAGTTTAACGAAACTTTACCATAAATAACATAACGCGTTACAATTAGTGACATGAACAACCACGCGTTGAACTAATAAATTAGTTAAATTAATTATAACAGACCTGGTTTCCGTCGCGGTTCGGGTTGGGTTCCGGCTTGCCGGGGCAGGAAGACGCCTGTCCCGGCTCGCTCTCGCTTTGCCGGCGCCGGGTCGCCGAGGAAAACCGCTCTCATGGCCGAACCGTTTTGAGCGTTCTGGCCCGGTGGTTGCCGCTGAAGGGGAGGCCAGGCGGACTGGGGCAAGCCCAGGGTCCGACCCGCTTTGGCCGAGCCGGGAAAGTCGCCGCTTTGGAAGCGTCTCTGCTGTTGCATTTGGTGGACCCGGTTCGCCTGAATCTGCTGTTGACGCTTCAGAATGTGTTGCTGTCTCATGTGCTCAAGCTGAATACGACAAAAAAAATAACGTTAGAACAGCCAAAACCCTAAATCCCAGAGGGGAGAGAGAAAAACGTTACTGCTACTCACTTGTGTGGCTTGGAGCTGTTTGTGGAACTCCAAGCTCGGGAATCCATGGCCATGGCGGTGGTGGTACTCTTCCTCGGTGCGGATCTTGGCCACTTCGCCGGCCGCGGCGTTGAGGAGCTCCCAGGTCGCCGGGGACTGAGCCGGCGCCGGCGGGGAGGAGACGCGCGAGTCGGAGCCGTTGGGGCTGCCGCGGCTCGAGCCGTTCTTGCAGTTCCCGAGCGGTGGGCAGAGCGTCGACTGCGGCGAGCTGGAGAGAGCGGCGGCTCCGTGACTCGCCTTCGCGTCGCCGTCGTGGAGCGTGGAGCGAGCTATCCGGAGGGAGAGGCCGGCGAGGAAGTCCTCCTCGTCGCTCTCCGTCTCGCTGGAGGCGACCGGCGAGCTCAGATCCGACGAGGGGAGCCCGAAGCCGTCGAAGGAGAAGAGACCTCCCTCGGAGCCGAAGACGAAGCCGAGCTCGTCTCCGGCTTTCTTGGCGGCGGAGGTGGGCTTCTGGGAGCAGAGGAAGTCGTCGTCGTCGTCGGCGAGGAACTGCGGCGGAAGCCAGAACTCAGCGTCGGCGAAGCTCTCCGCCATTTCTCTAGGGTTTGTGGTGTTTGGGAAAAGAAAACGAAGGAAATGGGAGATGATGAGAACAGCGATGGGGGGTTTATAAGAGAAAGAGAGAAGAGAGTGTTGGAGAGAAACCGGACTCGAAATTTCTAGGCATTAATTTATTTATTAATTATTTATTATTAAGAAGAGAAGAGAGAGAGGGGGTCACGCGATACAGAGAGGGAAGTGGAGAGACGCGCGTGGGTGGTGGTGGAGGGAAAAGTGGGGCCCACGTAGTTAATATTAATTAAAAAAAGAAAGAAAGTGGGGTCCTGAGGTGGGTGGGACCTAGGAATGAGAAGAGGGTTGTGGGATAGTGGGGGGCAACGTATTAAATTTCTCGAATATCCATCGGCATGCCTATCGAAAATCTGTTTTCGAGGATATGCGAAACTATATATCCATCGGCATATCCATCGATTTACCTATGAGATACCAATCGACAAGCGATATATCTGTAAAATGAAAAATGCGAAACGACATTGGCAAGCGGTATTTAAAACCTTGGTGGGGGGTTTTGAAGTCCGGCTTTCGTTGAATTTGGAGTTTTTTCTCTCTTTTTACTTTTCTTTCTTATTCAAGTTGTATTGGGCACGTTTGGCACAACTTAATTTTTACAAAAAATAAGTTCAGTTTTAGTTTAAAAAACAATTTGTTTTTGAAAAAAAAAACGGCAGGTGTTTGATAAATTGTTTATAAAACAGTTGTTGCTGGTAACAAAAACTGATATAGCGTTTGGTAAAAAAAATAATTTAGACTAAAATAGACTAAAATCGTATTTTTGTTTTTAGAAAAAAACCAAAAGCTACGAATCCTAGCTTTTAATATTCATGTACAAAAATTCAAAATCGATTTTGTGTTTTTTGGAAAAACAATTTTGCCAAACACCTGAAAAGCGGTTAAGTTTATTTTGTAAACAAAAACAGGGCTAAATAAGCTGTGTCAAACGCACCCATTATCTCCTTTTCTTTTTTCCTAAGATATTTAGAAAAATAAACATATTTTTATTTGATTAGAAAATTCAGAATAAGGGATTTTATTCGAAAAATGAAACCAAAATTATAATTCATTTTCTGTAATAGATGGTTACGTATAATTACATATATTCACTTTATAAGATATATTCGCATCATTAAAATATATACTATTGGCTACAGACACTATCGACTAAAATTATAAATATGCACAATTTATGTGTTCCACTAAGTTGAACTCAATACACTCTGAAGAATACACCGTGAAGAGTCGTGTATCCGGTTTTTATGCTTTAGAATGTTAGATTTCATACTAAAAAGTTACATTCAAAAGATAAATAATATATTTTTTATGATGATTATATTCCGAGATTATATTACATATACAATATACGCTAGAGCTGCACAGCGATGGTCGCCACTGGCGACTCGACGAGTCGCGACGGCTTCCGGCGAGTCGCGACGGTGTCGCGATGGTGGGCTGAAAATCGCGAACGGTCGCGAACGGGGATGAAAGTCGCGACTCCACCCTCTGCAGCCCTCTCTCTCTCTCTCTCCCTCTCTCTTTCTCTCTCCCTCTCACAGACTCTCTCTCTCTCTCTCGGCCTGCCATCGCGACGAAGCCACGACCGGTCGCGATTCCGGCAGCCACGACGCGTCGCGACTCCATTTTTCACGATTTTTCACGATTTTTTCGCGATCGATCGCGATCGATGGGTGTGCAGCTCTAATATACGCACATCAAACGGTCAGACTGAGAGTATATTTTGTTTTGTTGAATTTGTAAAGACAAAATTAGATGGCAAATGCTGTGACATGCAAACAGAGGGCCTTGTACGGTACGGACTGAATATAGATATTGAAGCGATCCACTGTCTGCAAAAGCTGTGTTAGTTGTAGTAACTGGTAATATCAGAAGTATATATTATATCCTCCAATTCCAAGGTCATGTATAAAGAGAAAATGGAGAAACATCGGCCATTAGCGTGACTTTTTTACCATGCCTATTCCAGCTTTAACCATATTATTTATTATTTATTCAATCTAAATATTTTTCCAGCAAATTGAAACTACAATCATGCCCAAACTTCCTTAAGTTTCTATTAAATTTTGGTACAATAATAGTTAACCATAATATAATGGGATAATTGATTTTTTTGGATTCAAAATTCAGGATTCCATCTACTAATATACTATATTTAAATTTGATTTTAAGATTAACAATAGGATTTTAAAATCCAATGACTATAATTAAAAAAATAAAATAAAACTAAGTTCGAAATTGATAAATATCTGAAACTGGATTATTAGTTAGGAAAAATTCGGATCCAGTAATTATTGGTTTCAAATTTTGGCAGAGTATCACATTATTTGGAACTTTTTCAGATTTAGTATTGTATTTATAGTTTAGATAATAAATTTTACCAAATTTTATATATGGAATCTGAAATCGATTACCAACTTTTTTTTCTCTAGTACAAAAACAATTTTTCATTCAACGAGCGAATTTATTCATTATGGAAAGTTTACACAATGCTTAAAATTCATTTTTATTATTAGATGATTAAAATTCATCGTTAGAATTGGTGTTATTAAAGCTTACGCGAAATTTTAACCATCACGTAAAACTCTTTCTTCCAACGAAAAATTGTAGTATAATAAAAATAAAAACAAAAAAGTTCACAACCTTAATATAAATAAAAATAAAAAAAATTGTCCACGCATATTCGAAAGCCAAATAAGACATGGAGATGAAACATTGGCACTGTTTCATATAGCTTTGCTTTTAAAAAAATTCTTTTAGTTTTAGTTTTTTTTAAACTGTTTTAAAAAAAAATTGACTGGTTTTTGGTATATTATTTATAGAACAATTGTTGTTGGTAACAAAAATTGATTTAGCGTTTGCCAAACACGTCCATTAATATAAATAAATAAAAGATATAATGATTAACAAACCTAATCTAATAAAAATTGTCATGTTGCAAAATATTGCAGTTAAATTAAATTGATCTAGCGTTGAGTGGGTCAATACATCGAACACTCGAGTAGAACACTCTCTCCAATTACCTAGATTTGTTGGTACATTCCAAGTTTACATAAAACAGACATATTGATGAGATTTGCGAAAATTCAATTTAATTTATTACGCTTTGAATTAATTTAAATTGATTATCAAATATTATAGAATTGATTGACAATCAATTTACGGTCTCTTATATTCATTTATAAATTGGCGGTGACTTCGACTTTATTTCACACAATATTGAAAAATTGTTTTCTTAAAACTCTATACTACTTATAAGAATTCGCTTATCAGTTTTTTACTTTACAAAAATCTATTTTGTATGGTTCTCAACGTTTATTTGTCGTGATTCATTTGGTAAAGGAGTTCAAGAGGTTTCACTTTGCTGACGGACTTCAAAGTGCTACGAAATTCGCAGTCGTCTGGTTATATCTTGGGAAGTTTATCACATCAAGAAAATCAAGCACGTAGAGGAGGCAAAAAATGTTTTTAAAAGAGGGTCCAATGCATCCGAGAATCTAATGTTTTTATGTTTTACAAGATATCAAGAACAATTTTCTAATAAAAGGGACTAACAGATATTCGTTGTTGCGTAAAAAATCTCGCATGAATAAATTAAGTGATGATTGTAATTCACACTTGTAGTAAGAATATTATAATTCATGACCACATAAGATCTAACAAAATGAATTAAATACAATAAAACTTAAGACATCGCACTATTAAACTCACAACAAATTAAGTTTAATGGTGCAAAAATTTATTGTCTTTTGTCATGTTATTGTTGGGTTTTTTCATGGATTATTCTCAATTCCGAAGGAAAAATCTCGGAATATCCTCGAACTAAACGAATTTTGATTATCAAGATATTCAATTTCGTTATGTTACCAAACTTTTGGTACTTTTGTCAATCGGAGAAGCTTTTGCCGAATTCTCTTTTAGTGGCGTGCAATCGGCTTCTCTTGGGGTTCAGATTATAGCTCCAAAAATGTCGAGCTTCTATCACGTCCACCACGTCGCTGCGCGAAAGTCGAATTCGGCAATGTGGAAAGGAGGAACTTAATTTTCTTTAGGGTTTTGCAGGCTTAGGTGTAAATTATGAGTAGACTTAGGGTATTTATAACCCACTGTCTACAAGACCTAATGGGTTTTGGCCCATTAAATGGACCAAATCCACTAATTCATTATTAATTACTATAATTAATTAAATCCGTCATGATTAATGTATGAGCCTGAGTGGGCCCGTGACCCTTTTATCGTATTCGAGTCGGACGCGGAAACTCCATTGGGCCTAAATCCATATTTGCGCATTTCGTACAATAACCCATTGGTACGAATGTACCGGGATTGGATATCTCCTCTTGCACATTCTGTTTCGTCTGGCGAGTTTGGTTTGACCCATAGGATTTTGCAGTGTTGGCCACATATTCGAAATAATCAAGAAGCAAGAAGTGTCTAGCAATACATCGTTTCTCCCAATCTACTAAAAAATGTGTGATCCTCGATTTAAAGCAAATAACTTAACCGTTCCGGTTCTTACTCTTAATTAACTTCTAGAATGACTTATTCCTTCTACATCTTTACTACTCAGAATACGACACAAACTGTGATTTGGCACATCTGTTATGTCGAGTTCTTGTTTCCTATTTCGGATAAGAGTATTGAACTACCAAGCTAAAACTGTTCAAACTTGTCTGTGGCTATAGATTTCTCATACTCATATCCTACAGGAGGCCCTAAGTGTATTGCCTTAATGATTTTGGGAGATGACCGTTTTCTTGAATTTCCATTTCACTCTACAAAGTTCATGACATGCCCAACAACATTTTTTCCAACTTCCTTTGTTACAGGAAGTGATTCACTGTAGTAAAAACATATCACTAGCCAGGTAGTGGACTCATGGTTGTTCGCAAGCAATTGAATCTTTCATTACTACTCCAGATATTCATTGTACCCTTATGAATATAAGGGTAATGCAATGTGAATATTTCAGAGTGTGAGTCAGTCCGACACTGCTTGTTCTCGTAACTAGTGCCTACATGTTTAAGTATATCTCATGAATATCAAGGACTCATCCTTTTCTTAACAACATGTACAAGTCAAGTTTTGCGGTATCACGTGTGTCCTTATTGATTTCTTTTTGTGATCTTCTTTGACTAGGGACGGTTTTAGAACGTCGTTTCTGACTTCTAGGGACGTAATTTATTTTGTGAATAGCTATTATAAATTTTACTTTAAATATTGAAATAGCCATAATTGTGCTCAAAATTTAACAAATAAAAAATAAATTGGTTCTGGAACTAAGTACATGAAATGTAAAGTTCAACATATTAGAACAGACCATGTGAATCTAAAGGTTTCCGATCCCTATAGACTCTGAATGACGAATGTGCTTTTCTTTCAACAAAGCTTCGGTCATCAGGTATGTCACGTTATCTTTTGTGTCTATTCTCTCCATCACATTGTAATTTTTCGTGTCTACTTGCCTTATTGAATGATAACTGTGCTCAAAATTAAAAAAAATAAAACAAATTTGTTCTAGAACTAAATACATGAAATGTAAAGTTCAACATATTAGAATAGACCATATGAATCTAAAGGTTTTTGATCCTTGTAGACTCTGTATGACGAATGTCTTTTTCTTTCAACAAAGCTTTGGTCATCAAGTCTGCCACGTTATCTTCTGGGTCTACTCTCTCTATCGCAACGTCCTTCTTATCGACAGTATCTTTGATCAGATTGAACTTCCTGAATACATACTTTGTCGTTCTGTGTAATCTCAGCTCATTGGCTTTTGGTATAGCTCTGTTCTTGTCATAAAAAAGCTTCGCAGGATCACCAATGCTAGGAACTACACCAAGATCAAAAAATAATTTCCCGATCCAGACAAACTATTTAGCAACATCTAATGTTGCTATATACTCAGCTTTGGTGGTTGTATCCGCTACAATAGCTTGCTTGCAGTTATTCCAAGTAACCGCACCACCATTTAGACAAAATACATATCGTGTTTGCAAAATGAAATCATCCTGGTCAGTTTTGGAGCTTGCATTAGTATAGCCGATAATGTTTAACTGATCAACACATCGCCGTTAACAAGATATATATCTTTGGTGCTGTTAAGTTACCTCAATATATTCTTTACGGTAGTCCAGTAACTATTGTCAGGACTTGATTGGAACCAACTAGTCATACGTAAGGTAAAAGTTAGATCTGGTCGAGTACATAGCATGGTATACTTTATCGAGCCAATCGCAGAGGCATATAGAACTCTTTTCCATGTGTTTGATTTTCTTAGAGGAATCCAAACTCTGTTTCTTTGATGAATACGTTTTATGGGTCACCGGAGTGAACCTTTTCTTTGATTGGTTCATGCTGAACTGTTTTGCTAACTTCTTTATGTATGTACTCTGACTTAGGGCCAATACACTCTTGGTTCTATCCCTCTGGATTTTCACACCCAAAATATAGGCGGCTTTCCCTAAGTCTTTCATTGAGAAACATTTTCTCAACCATTCCTTCAGTGCAAGGAGTTCAGATGTATTGTTTCGTATCATCAAGATGTCATTGAGATAAATAATCAAGAAAACAATTGTGCTCCCACTAGCTTTGATATATACACGAGGATCATCTTTGTTATTGATGAAACCGAATTCTGTAATTGATTAATCAAAACACCGATTCCAACTGCAAGATACTCGCTTCAAACCATAGATTGATCTGTTCCGTTTGCATACCTTGGAGGGATGCTTCTGATAAATGAAGCCTTCAGGCTATGTCATGTACACATCTTCTTCTAGAATCACATTGAAGAACGCAGTCTTCACGTCCATTTGCCAGATTTCATAATCATAGAAAAAGCGGCAATGGCAAGCAAGATCGTAATGGACTTGAAGATGGCAACTTGGGATAAATTTTCATCATAGTCAATACCATGATGAACATGACAACTAGGCAGAAATTTTCATCATGGTTTATACCATTGATCGAACCATGTCCATCACGGTTCGATTTCTCTTATCACACACATCATTAAGTTGTGGCGTTCCAGGTGGAGTGAATGACGATACAATAGCCATTTCTCTTATGAAGGCTTTAAACTCATCGCTCAAATATTCGTCTCCTCGATCGGATTGAAGTGCTTTAATTTTCTTGGTTGTAAGTTATGAGTAGACTTGGTTGGTTGTAAATTATTAGAAGACTTAAGGTATTTATAACCCATAGTCTAGAATGACCTAATGGGCTTTTGCCCATTAAATGGACCAAACCCTTTATGTCATTATTAATTAATTACTATAATTAATTAAATCCATCATAATTAATGTACGGTCCCGAATGAGTCTGTGACCCTTTTATTGTAGTCGGGTCATACCCAGAAAACCTATTAGGCTTAAATTTCGATTCATAGATTTCCTACCGTTATCACTCGTCAATTCAAGATTTTTGCTTTATGCATCACCAAATTTATTCTGTGCTTTTTTTGCTTTATTTAATTTCTCTTATAATGGGTCTATTTGGCACAGATTAATTTTTTTTAAAATTATTTTTAGTTTCAGTTTGGGAAAAAAATCTAAAAGAGTGGACCGGTGTTTGGTAAACTATTCATAAAATAGTTGTTGCTGGTAAGAAAAATTGATTTAGCATTTGGTAAAAAATTATTTAGGTAAAAAGACAAGACTAAAATAGACTAAAAACTATATTTTTGTTTTTAGAAAAAACCAAAACCTACGAATCATACCTTTTATGACTCATGTACAAAAATTTAAAATTGCTTTTATGTTTTTTGTATAAATAATTTTATCAAATACCTGAAATTAAAAAGGAGCTTAATTTATATTAAAAACAAAAATAGGACTTTTTAAAGTTGAACCAAACACCCAATATCATATTCAAAATATACCCCATGTTAAACTACCAAAATAAAATTAACTAATCAATTTGAGGTATAAATTACCGAATAGTCATTTTATATCCACAAAAACCTAATGGGTACCTACATCAATTTTTTTAAATTTATTTTTTTGTCTCTCCAAGAAAAATAGTATTATTCAATAGAGTAAACTCATCTAATTAAAACCCATATTTGATCATCTTTGATTAACAACGAAATGTATAATGGTAATCGAATTTCTCTATGTATATATATATATTTTCTCGGATTTCTCTATATATAATTCAAAATTACATTCTCGTTGACAATGCGAATTAATAGGTATTTTTAAAAAAAAAAAAAATTAAGTTAATGTTTGTGTTTGATAAGTTACAATATAAACACTTTAATAAAAAAAATAACTTTTTTTTACGGGTAAAATTTAAAAGCATATAATAGATGGTTTTTCTAAAATCTTTTTTTTTTCTCTTATCTCCCCGTAATTTTTTTCTTTGGAGTGGTAAAAGTACCAAAATCATATATTATTTTTGCAGTAAAGAATCTATTTCTTTTTAAGTGGTAAAAGTATCATTTTTTTATGTCCATATTTATAAATTATTACAGTTAAAGTACCAACTCTTTTTGGGAGGTTAAAATACCAATTTTTTACGTGTATGTTTTCTATAATTATTTGGTTGAACTACCAATTCTTATTGGGTGGTAAAAGAACCAAAAACTATTTTATTATTGCGGTTTAAGTACCAATTCTTTTTAGGTGGTAAAAGTACCATTTTTTATGTTCACATTCTTAAATTGTTATAGTTAAAGTACCAATTCTTTTTGGAATGTAAAAGTATATATATATATATATATATATAAATACATATTATTATTGCAATTAAAGTATTAATTATTTTTAGTTGGTAGATGTACTACTTTTTTTTTATAGTGCACGAAAGAAACGTGGATGTAAAAAAAAAAAGTTCTTTCACCACCAAAAAGTAGGAACATACACTTTTATTTTAAGTCGTATAAATCGAAGCTCAAAATGCACAAGAAAGTAAGAATGGTTCTTTCATTAATGAAAACCTAAGAAGATGTAAAACAATTGGTTCATCATTATTATTAGTTAGAAGCACAAAAGGCATAACAACAAACTAAAACAAGTTTTTTATTTTATTTATTGAAATAATTATTATTTAAATTATTTAATTTTTTTTTATTATTTTTGAGATTTAACTAATATTACTTCTGTCTACTTTAGTATTTTTTTTTATATTTAAAAGCTAATTAAGTAAAACTGCTTACTAAACACTAAACTGAAAATTTTAAAAAAATAATATATTTTTATTTTGATTAACCGAACAGTGCATTACTTTCTCTAACATCACTTTTTGTTACAATACATTTGAAAAATAATTATGAAAACAACACAATAATGCTAAACTGGGCCAAAGTCCCTCACAATCTTCCGAAACCTCATAAATAAACCTCTATTTTTTGACTTTTTATTTATTTATTCTCGATTTCCTAGTTTGTTCTTCATCAAAATTTAAGATATTATGTAAATGATCGACTCAATTTGTTTAGTTCTTTCTTATATCATAGCCAAACCAATTTAATATCTATCTCACAAGGATTAACTTATTAAAAAAACATTAATGTTAACAACATAATGAATGAATAATAAAGAATTAGAAAATATAGAAGAAGAAGATAACAACTAATGCGCTTGATAATAAACTACGGATAGCGACACTAAAGCCTCATTGTGGCATTGAGCTCGGAGTATGGTCAGACCGAGTTATGTGTGTTGAAGTGGTTTCGCACACCAACAGTTAAGTGATTTGTGAATGAGATTTTCGATTTGAGGATGCCAAGAACTTTGTGGATCTTGACGTCCGCGTCGTCAATACTTTCGACAATGACAAAAAATGAAAAATGAAACAAACAAAACACCAGAGGTTTTTTAGAGAGGTTCGTCCCAATGTTGTAGTTGACTACGTCCTCTGTAAGTTTATTGATTTGGAAGAGATCAACCAGAACCACAAGCCGATTCTGAGATGATCAGATGAAAAGATGAAAACACTCAAAAGTACAAATCTCACTCTCTTTTCTCTCAAGGTAAATGCTTGCGTGCGTGTGACATGGCTGTCTTCTTGCATTCATAGGCCTTCAATTTCTGCCCGTTGGTAGTGGACGTTGGTAGTGGCTTCGAGTTCGGAGCTTGACTTGCTGTCGAGCTGACACGTGGGCCACTTTCTTGAGAGAATCGCGCAGTGGTGGACTTTGACTCAACGTCGTGGGAGTTTGAATCTAGGTTGTGGCTATTTTCCCAGTCGGGCTCTGGGGGTTTGAATTTAAGCTGTTGACTTGGTCTGCCCGGGATGAGCTTCTGAGCTTTTAGGCCAACATGCCTGGTCGGGCTTGGGCCTTGAGTCTATGAGCCGACAGACCTGGTCGGTCCTAGGCCTTAGCCATGTATTAGACTTTTTCCTTGGGTCAATGTGGCGTTCACATATTGCTCGGGTTCTTCATCATCTGGATACATTCTCTGCTCGTATCCCTTTCGAACATTTTCTGCTCGGGATGAGCCTTTGCCTTTTGGGCTTTTTGATTCTGATCGGGCCTCAACCCAGTTAAGTGTTTTTTTGGGCTTTTGGGCCATGTATCTCACAAGCCCATTCGTGTGAATACTCAATTATATTCACAACTTTGGTTTTAATTTACATAAACCGTAAATTTAATTGATGACCTTACTATTCCGATTACGGAACGAATTTGTACATCAACAGATAGCCCCCCTACTATAAAAAATACGAAGTATTATTTATAGTATTAAAGTTGATATAATCATATAAAAATTCGTGATGAAAATTAATTAAATTTGCGATTTCAGAAACTTTCGTAACTTTTGCTTCAAAATCGAATTAATTGAGGGACATCAGAACTGTTTTTATGATAATATCACACCCTTCAGGGACTGAGTTGGAATTCTTTTTGAAATCGAAATGATTTCGAATTTTTTAGGGGGGGAGCAGTTACGACACGTGTCGCTCTGTCCAATGTTTGAAGAAAGGAATCAACCTCTTCGACTTCTGCTGATCTGGTCAGCTCGTTGTCATGCTGACGTGTTCCGACCATAGATTAGATCTTGGCCGTTGGATGAGATGAGGCGCGAGAATCGAGGGAACCCTAGCCTTACCATGCGGGTCGATCTTCGAGTATAAAAGCACTCGAGTGCGCTGTTGATGAGGTCCAATCAGTCATTTCTTCACTCTGCTCCGTACGTCTCTTCGACTTCAGGTAACCGCTCTTTTCCTTCTCTATTTAAACCCTTCTCTTTCTTCTTTCTTTATTTTCGCGTTCGAGAGGAGAAAATACAGAGCTTCTTAACCATTGTTGATCTTCGAGTTGTTCTAGTGCCAGCCAGTCTCTTTAGAGTTTCCAGGTTCTTTTCTCGCATTTTTTCCTTTGCCTAGGTTCTGTGGCTTGCTTCGAATAGGTTAGGCTTTGAGTTTCTGGGTTCGTGTTTGAGATTTTCTGGGTATTTGTATTTTCTTCTTCGAATCTATACAAATGGCTGAGGGAAGAGGATATCTCTCGGCTGAGGTCAGAATACAACATTCCGGAATATGTCCCTCTTCGGGTCCCTGATTCTGATGAGTTCGCAGACACGATCAGGGATGATTGGGTCTGCATCTATGAGCGATTCTTAAAGGATTGCGGGCTGAGGTTTCTGATCCCAAAACCCATCCTTAGGTATGTCAACCGGATGGATATTTCCTTGGCTAAGTTCAGCCCGAATTTCTATAGGATCCTGCTAGCCTATCTAGTTAGGTGTAGGGAAGAGGGTTGCGACCTGTCACTCTTCGACATGCTCGAAGTGTTCACTATCAAGAGGAACTCTAAGGCCGAGGGTAGGTTTTACATTTCGGTCAAGGGTCACAAGGGTGACTTTATTAGGGGTATCCCGAACAAAGACGACAAGTGGCAAGATAGGTATTTTTTTTTCAAGCCTTGCCCGGGGTCTTTTGGCACTTGGGATCGTTATGCCAATATTTGGGCGCATGAGATCAGTAACTTTCTTATCTCTTTTGCTTGGTGTTCTTTTTGCTTGATTTTTTTTCTGATTTTGTTTTCTTTTTGTTTCTCAGATCGGAAAGGGAAGAAAGTGAGGTCGAGGCCTCTTGGAATTGAGTGGGAAACTAAGAACGAGGTTCTGTTCCCCGGGGGAGGTATTGAGTGGAAAGAGCTTACCGAAAAGAGGTTCTTTGCCACCGGGGTTTGGTATCGGGGGCCTAACTACTCATTCGTTGAGTCAATCATAACGAAGGTGAAGTGGACAACGTCGGGGACGAAGGTATGTTTTTCGAGTTGAATTTGGTTTAAGGTCTGGATTGGGATATTTTATCTGTTTGGACTTTTCTAACGAGCTTTCTTTTTGGCAGATATGACTTCCTAGCTGAATTACAGGGAGTTGAGGGCTCAACGCGCAGCTGCCAAGGCTGCCGCTAAGGGGAAGGAGGCTAAGCCTCAAGAAGTCGGGAAGGCCTTTAGCCGAGGCAAGGAGGTCGAGCCTCAAGGAGCTGGGAAAGCCTCTGGTCGGGGCAAGGAAGTTCACAAGGAGGGGGAAATACATAGGTTGGCCCCAGCTCTGCCCGCTGAGGGGCATGAGGTAGTCTCCAGGTCGGAGGTCGCGGTAAAGCAAGTTCCGGAGGGGACTGTTCTCTCTGCAGACGAGCAGGAGTCTGCTCGAGCCGTTGCCGAACGGGAGTTCGTCGTCGTATCTGACGAGGAACCGGTTCTGCTGCCGACTAGGACTCCTGAGCCCCTGGTATCTTTTGTCTTCGCGCCAGTTGAGACCACGAGCTCTCCTGGCCATGGAAAGCGAGCTCGCTCCGCTGAAGAGGAGGCTGCTCGCAAAAAGCCAAAGGGAGACAAGCCTACGCATAAGACGGCCAAGCCTTCTTCCGAGGTGGCTCGCCCTAGCAGAAACAAGTCCTCCAGCAAGAACCATGGTTCTGGGATGCAAGGGGTCACCTATAAGAGGACGGCTGGTCAAAATCGGGGTTCGATCTAGGATTCTTCCGATCAGAGAGTCGAGAACCCTCCTCGCGAGGTTGCGCCTGCCAAGGAGGGTAGCTCGGGCTCTCAATCCAAAATCAGAAGGACCGTTAAGGTGGCCTGGTTTGGAGATAAGGGCCTTCATGAAGCTCCCAAGGTGGCGGGGAACCTGATGAAGCAGTTGACAGGCAAGTAAATGTCCCCTGTCCAAGATGCTGACGTCTCCCACCCTCGAGAGTACAACGCTTTAGCTTCCTTGCAAGCTAAGGTAAACCAGGTGTCACGATCTTCACCCTTTTGTTCTCTTTTTTTTTTCTTTTTTCTTTTATAGAAATTATCTAATTTTAATTTTCTTTGTTGGTAGCTCGGGGCATATGCCAACGATCTGGTCCTCAAATACGAGGGCTCGATCAAAGAGTTGAAGGATAGGCAGACGAAGGAGATTGTTGAGCTGAAGCGCCATATCGGCATCAGGGACAACAAGATCAAGGCGCTGGAGATCACCGAGCTGGACCTCAAGGAGAAGCTCATCAATGCCTCGGCCCTGGTATCTGAAGCTCAGGCGAACGGGATGCTTACTGCTTTCGATGTCGCGCTGGGCCGAGCTGAAAATAGCTTGAAGGAACTCAGCGAGGAGTTGATTGCGCTGAAGGTGGAGCACAACTATGCCATCAAAGCGCTGACCAATGCCCGGGAGGAGGCCTCTGCCAAGAAGGAGACGACCAAGGCTGTTCGGCGCAAGTATCGGAAGCGAGTCCAGCAGAGAGATGCTGTGATCGCTTATCATAAAAAGATCGCCTATGATACCAAGATCCTGAACCATGTTCAAGGTAACATGGCCATTATCGGTGAGATCCTCGAGGGCAAGCTCACCGACTTTCCAGGCGAGCTGGATATCCTCACGGAGGACAAGTCTATTTACGAGGACATTCTGGCCGGGCAGCTGGCACCCGTGGTGGATTCTCCAGCTCTCTCCCCCGAGCAAGACTTGACGGAGGGTGTTGATGTTGCAGATTAGGAAGTCCTTCCAGTGGACCAGCCGACCAGTGCCCTTTCTTTGGGGCACCGTTGGGCCAAAGCAAATTCTTCCGTACTAACCCCTGCCGAGCCGAGCCGAGATGCGACGATCCTGACCGAGGCAGCCCCTGACGAGAGCGCCCCAATTGAGCCGACCCTGACTGAGCTAGCCCCGACCGAGCACGAGCCAACCCCGACCGAGAGTAACCCGATCCTGACTGACCATGATCTGACCGAACCGACCCCGATCGAGTCAACCGAGCCCATTCTGACCGAATCGACCACGACCGAGTGTAATCCGACCGAGCCGACCCCACAAGAAGGGACCTCCACCAATGTCTCTTAGAGAGAAAGCGACCATCTCTGAGCTCTTTGCTCTCATTTTTTTATTGAATAAGTATCAAACAGTATTTCTGCCCGTGGATAGGGCTTTTGCTTTGGGAAGGTCGTGGGACCTGAACCCTTTTTTGTAATTTCCTTTTTATCTTTCTTTTTCAAATACTCTTTGCCCGTGGTTAGGGCCTTTCTTAAATAAATATCGATATTTTCTTTCCAGGATGTTTCTTCATAATAGTAACATAGTTTTAGTAAAAGAATTTTTTTTTGGTAAAGAGGTTGTTCGATATATTCGACCAGAAAAGTTAATTTCAGGTCGAATATCCCGATTCTACTCCCCAGTTTAAGATTTTTCACTATGGGACTTGGGATTCCCATCATAGGTGACGATGAAAGGGATTATTTCCCTTAGAAAGATTTTAGTACCTTGGGGGATTTAGGCCAGGTCACCAGGCGCCTACTTACTGCACCTCAGGTAGTCTTGCAACGAAGTTTGTGACCGATCAGGGCATGTAGATCCTCATAGGCGGGGCTTGATACCCAAATGAAGTAGGGCTTGATTCCCGAGTAGAGTAGGGTTTGTTACCAGGCGGAGTATGCAACTCGCAAAGAAAGGGTATGATACCCGGGCAGAGTATGTAACCCGCACAAAAAGGGTATGGTACCCGGGCAAAGTATGTAACTCACAAAGAATGGGTATGGTACCCGGGCAAAGTATGTAACCCGCACAGAAAGGGTATGGTACCCGGGCAGAGTATGTAACTCGCAAAGAAAGGGTGTGGTACCCGAACAGATGCCAGGACTATTGTTTTGGACTTAGTTGAATTTTGTCATTCGTGAATTGTCGCTATGATGATGAACTTATTGTGCTCGAACGATATTTAAATTATGCTTGAATTACTGCGTGGTGATCTGATCGATCGTGTAGAACCAATAATAACTCGCTTAATAATATGTAAAGAAATTTCTCGATGTAATTGAAATTATTTACTTGTTTTCAGACGCTCCTGGAATTGCTTTTTCGTTATCCGTCGTAGTTGGAATTCATCCCGGGGGTTTGACTTCTGATCTTATTTGCGCGTGTGGCGTGTGGGCCCTTTGGGTTTATTGGGGTTGCGCCTGACTGTTTTTGGCCAAACTGCCTACATACCTCGTACTTCGAGGATCAAGCCATTACGTAGTTCATGGGAGATCAGTTTCTGACCTTCTAACTATAGTATTTTCTTAGGTGCATAGCATTCCAACTCCGAATGATCCTTGATCCGTCCGGGGTAGCTAGTTTGTATACGCCAGGTTTTACTACTTCAGTAACGATATAGGGCCCTTCCCAGTTAGCCCCCAATTTACCGGCATTGCGTTCGGCGGTGTTCTGGAAGACACGTTTGAGGACCATTTCCCTGGTGATAAACTTGTGATGCCTAACTTTAGAATTGAAGTATCTAGCTATCGAGTTTTGACAGTTCGCAATTCGAATTAGGGCTTGTTCGCGTCGTTCGTTTGCGTGGTCAAGCTGATCTTGCCTCATTTCATCGTTAAGTTCCGCATTGATGGGAGTGTATTCCCTTCTGAGACTGGGGGCCTCGATCTCGGTTGGTATAACTTCTTCGGTGCCGTATAACATCGAGAAAGGAGTTTCCCTCGTTACTCTTCGCGGTGTGGTCCTATATGACCAAAGGACGCCGATGAGTTCATCGGCCCATCGGCCTTTCTTGGTATCGAGTCTCTTCTTGATACCATCCACAATGGTCCAATTAGAGACTTCCGCCTGGCCGTTTCCTTGTGGATATCTTGGGGTGGATGTGTTCAGGGAAATCTTCCAGTTGTAGAAGAAATTCTGGAATCTGTTTGACACGAATTGAGGTCTGTTGTCAGCAATGATTTCCTTGGGCAATCCGAATTGACTTATGATGTTTTTCCATACGTAGTGTTCTACATCAGAGTCTTTGATGTTGGCATAGGATTCGGCCTCTACCCATTTCGAGAAGTAGTTTGTTACGACTAGTAAGAACGTTTTTCCTGCTGGTGCCAGGGGGAAAGGTCCTACTATGTCCATAAACCATTACTTGAATGGGTAGGGTTCCGAGACTGATGACAACTTCTCTGCCGGGCAATGTATGGCCGTCGAATGACGCTGGCATTTGTCGCATCGTTTGGCGTGGGCTTCTGCGTCGGCCAACATAGTTGGACTATTAAAAACTCCGCCTTTTAGCCTTGTTAGAGAGTGATCTCCAACCGGAATGATTTCCGCATTCTCCGTCATGGATTTCTTGTAGTACAATTTTAGCTTCGGTTTTCCCTAAACACCTTAGGTAGGGGCCGGAGTAGCTTCGCTTGTACAATTTTCTATCTATTAGACAGAATCTGGCGCTTTGGATACGGAATTTCTGGGCCATCTGCTTATACTGGGGATTTTCTCCTATCAGGATATAATTCAGGATGGGGGTTCTCCAATCCTCCATGTCTGTTTAGATATTGTGGATGCGTAGACTTACGCTGGGTTCGTCTATTACTTCCACTAGTATTATCCTTTTTGCCTCAGGGTCCGAAGTGGACGCTAGTTCGGCCAGAGCATCGGCCGAAGAGTTCTCACTTCGTGGTATCTGAACTATCTCGACTTTGTTGAATTGGAAGATCAAGTCCTTGACCACCGTTAGGTACTTTTCCATACGATCATTCCTGGTGGTATACTCGCTACTGGTTTGGCTAGTGACAAGTTTAGAGTCCGAATGAGCTCTAACTTTCCTGGCTCCTACTGCCTTTGCCAGTTTTAACCCTGCTATCAGTGCCTCGTATTCTGTCTCATTATTCGTGGCATGGAATCTTAGCCTGAAGGACTGTTCCATGACCTCTCCGGTCGGGGATATCAAGCGTATTCCTATTCTGGACCCGCCCATATTTGATGACCCGTCTACTTCTAGATGCCATTCTTCATTCCCTCTTTCTCCCGTTGGATCTTCTATCGGGAGCTCGATTAGGAAATCCGCTAGCATTTGCAATTTAGCACAAGTTAGAATTTTGTATTCGATGTCGAACTCACTTAGTTCGACTGCCCACTTGGTCAATCATCCTGACTGATTTGGGCTGTGGAGGATAACCCTTAGGGGTTGAGTCGTCATCACCAAAATGGCGTGAGACTGGAAATAGGGTCAAAGTTTCCGCGCCGAGGTTATCATAGCTAAAGCTAGTTTTTCCATGGCGGGATACCTAGTTTCTGCGTCTTCCAGCGACTTGCTGAGGTAGAAAATCAGTTTTTGTTCACCTCTATCTTCCCTAACGATCACGTCGGTAACGGCTGAGAGGGATACTGCCAAGTACAACAGTAGTGGTTCTCCCGTGATTGGTCGGGATAGTACTGGTGGCGTCGAGAGGTACCTTTTGAGGTCTTGGAATGCCTTCTAGCATTCTTCAGTCCATTCAAATTTTTTGTTGCCCCTCAGCTGTGGATTGCGAGATGAACCGATTAAGGGCTGCTATTATTCCGTTTAATCTCTACGTACTCCGAACAGTCCTCGGGGAGGGCGTGTTCAAAAGAGCTTTGATCTGATTTGGGTTGGCCTCTATTCCTTGTTGGGTTACTAAGTAACCGAGGAACTTTCCAGATGTTACCCCGAATGTACATTTGGCGGGGTTAAGCTTCATTTGATACTTCATTCTTCCAAGTGAAACACATGGTCTGCAGCCCTGGTAGATTTTACGAGCATATCGTCGATGTAGACCTCCATTGTTTTACCGATCTGCTCGGCGAACATTTGGTGGACTAATCGTTGGTACGTCGCTCCTGCGTTCTTGAGTCCGAAGGGCATTACTTTGTAGCAGTAAATTCCTTGGTCAGTCACGAACGTGGTTTTCTCTTGGTCTTCGGGATGCATCAAGATTTGATTATATCCCGAGAAAGCGTCCATAAAGGAAAGCAGTTTGTGTCCGTAGATTGCTTCCACTAAGCGATCGATATGAGGCATAGGGAAGCTGTCCTTCGAACACGCTTTGTTCAAGTCGGTGAAGTCGATACAGACTCTTGCCTTCCCGTTTTTCTTTTTGACCACTACCGTGTTGGCTAGCCAATCCGGGTATTTTACCTCTCGGATGGAGCCAATTTTGAGTAGTCTCTCGACCTCATCGTTTACCACCTGGGCCCGGTCAGGTCCCAATTTTGTCCTCTTATGTTTCACTGGTTTGTGACTCGGGTCTACGTTGAGGCGATGGGCGGTTATGCTTGGGTCGATTCCCGACATATCTTCGTGGGACCACGCAAAGTAGTCGTGGTTCCTAGTGAGGAACTTGATCAGCTTTTTCGTGACGTCATTGTCCAAGTTGACCCCGATTACTACTTTGTGGTCAGGATTCTGTGGGTCGATCTGAACCTGGTGCGTCGTTTCCAAGTCGGGGCCTTCGTTACCGTCATCCCTTTCTTGAGCTAAGCCTTTTTCCTCTACCGAAATTAATTATTGTTGGTCGGTTTTTGGCGCTTTTGCCCGCGTCTGAGGCATGTGAGACATCCGGAAGGACGTCATGTAGCAGATTCGGGCCTGTTTTTGGTTACCCTTCACTTTCGCGATAGATCCGTCCGCCTTTGGGAAGCGGATGGTTTGGTGGTAGGTGGATGACACAACCTTCATCAAATGGATCCAGGGTCTCCCGAGGATCATATTGTAGGCCGTGGGGAAGTCCAGTACTAGGAAATTTTTGATCTTGTCTATTCCACATGCGACAATGGACAGTCTGACTGTCCCCAGGGTGTCGACCGTTTCTCCGTTGAAACTGGTCAGAGGGATATTCCTCTTATTGATTTCTATCTCATCTACCCCCATCTTGCGAAGACACGATAATAAGATCACGTCTACCGAACTACCATTGTCGACTAGGATTCGATCGATTGTGTAGCCGGAGACTAGGAGGGAGATGACCAGAGCGTCATCATGAGGTCCGACCAGGGTCGATGCCTCACTGTATTTGAAGGAGATTTCATAGCCGGGTTCTTCCCGCGAGAGGACCACGGGGCCGGCTTTTAATCTCCTCTGGTGAGCTTTGATGGAGTTGATAGAGTTCCCGTAGAACTGTGATCCTCCAATGATGGTGTAGATTCTTATTATGGCCTCTTCAATCACCGGTTCCTCCAGATCTTCCGACTCCTGGTCGGCTTGTTCTTCCAACACGAGGACTTTGTCTCGCTTGCTGGGGGGAGGGTTATTGCCTTTGGTTAGGTGCTTCTGCTCGGGCCTCGCGCCATTGCCCTGGTTAACATTCGGCTGTTGGGCCTGCTAGGCATGCTCCCCTTCTGACCTAAAGAAGTCCAATAGAAGATCTCCGAGCTCGCCCTTCAAGTATTTGTCGGCGAGACGGGCCCGCAGAATCATGCAATTTCTGGTATGGTGTCCATACCTCTAGTGGAATTTACACCAGGCGCTGAGGTCCTTGTTATTGGACGCCATGTCACTGGCGCTCGTATAACTCTCTTTGCTCATCGACTTCAGTTTCCTCCTCAGCTTCCGAGTTCAGATTGTAGACCTGGTTCTGGGGGCGTGCTCTTCCCCCAGGTTAGGATACTCCGTGTTGGAAATTCCCGTGCTGGGGATTGGATCCCCTGGTAGGAACGTGGTTCCTGGGACCCATGATGGGGGGTGGCTGCCCATTCCTTGACTGGGGTGGATGTACCCCGGGTCTTGGTACATTCAGGGATGACCCAAACTTTCTCTTTAGAGCTTCGTGCTCCTCGTCATGCTTAATCCAATTGGAAGCACGGTGGATCACGTCCTCTATCGAGGTGTACCGGTTGACCAGAATGTCGGTCTTAAATTTGGAGTCCTACCATAGTCCGCTGGTTAGAGCGGCAATGGCCGTTTCGTCCGCTAGTCCGTTAATCCGGACCATTTTAGCCTTGAACCTCATCATGAAGTCTCTAAGAGGCTCGTTTTCCCTTTGTTGTAGGGCGTACAGGTTTGCCCACAGTGGTCTCGGTTTCCATGAACATGGAGAAATGTTTGAGAAACACCATGGTTAGTTGCTCGAAATTATCGATCGATCTTGGTTCCAACTTAGAGAACCATTCCATTGCTGCCCCCGTGAGGTTTTCAGCAAAGTACTGGCAACGCCCGGCATCCAGCTCGTGGACATCCAAGTTTGCCCCTCCCATTGCGATTCTGAATGCTCTCAGGTGCAGCTTTGGGTCGGTGGTACCGTCGTACCTGGGCAGGTTAATCTGCCCGCCATGCCTCAAGCGCGTGTCCGTGATAGCCGATGAGAAAGGGGTTCTCGTCGACTCTTCGACCAGACGCTCGATTTCGGGGGCTGCAGATACCGTGATGTGTACTCGGGAGTCCACTTTGGAGAGTTTCTCTCCTATCTGCTTCATGGTGCGTTTGAGGTCATCCAGCTAGGAGATGTTCTGGGACGAAGGCTCAACATTAGTATGCTGAGGGTATGAGCCTGCTTGCCTACCCTCTGGTCGCAGATGGTAGTTGCTTGGCCCATAAGGGGTAGAGTAGCTCAGATTTTATGCCCGGGAAGGGCTCGAGACCCGAGCTCCTGTCGGGTGGTTGCGAGATTGGTTATAGGGTGTATTTTGCCCAAAATCGGCCTGATTAGTCCCGAACATGGGAGCTCGGAACTAGGGAGTGCCGACGCTCAACGGCAACGACAACGTGCCCGTGTCCCTCGGAATAAGTGGCGTGCTCGGGGGCGTGCCTCTCAGAAGAGGCGGTTGGGTGGTTCTCCGGGTTCGGGGATCATTGGGGTCAAGGAAGTCAAAGTGGACTGCATTGACCCGCTCGTGATTCCTTTGCCCAGATGTTTGCCAGGGCTCGTTCACAGAGTAGGGCCTCTGCTCGAACCGGGTCTGGCTGCCTATGAGGAGCTAAATTTTCCTTTTGGGCTCTTCATTTTTGGCTGCCTTTTCTTGGAGCTGGGTTCTCAAAATCTGCCCTTCTGCATCCTGGTCGGGAGTTGCCTCCACCGGAGCGTCAGAGACAGGATTCTCTCCCGAACTCATCATGTGTCGAGTATGACAGAGTTAGTGAGATCAAAGTTTCCCACAAACGGCGCCAAACTATTGAAGTGGTTTCGCACACCAACAGTCACGTGATTTGTGAATGGGATTTAAATTTGAGGATGCTAAGAACTTTGTGGATCTTGACCTCCGCGTCGTCAATACTTTCGACAATGACAAAAAATGAAAAATGAAACAAACAAAACACCAGAGGTTTTTTAGAGAGGTTCGTCCCAATGTTGTAGTTGACTACGTCCTCTGTAAGTTTATTGATTTGGAAGAGATCAACCAGAACCACAAGCCGATTCCGAGATGATCAGATGAAAAGATGAAAACACTCAAAAGTACAAATCTCACTCTCTTTTCTCTCAAGGTAAATGCTTGCGTGCGTGTGACATGGCTGTCTTCTTGCATTCATAGGCCTTCAATTTCTGCCCGTTGGTAGTGGACGTTGGTAGTGGCTTCGAGTTCGGAGCTTGACTTGCTGTCGAGCTGACACGTGGGCCACTTTCTTTAGAGAATCGCGCAGTGGTGGACTTTGACTCAACGTCGTGGGAGTTTGAATCTTGGTCGTGCCTATTTTCCTGGTCGGGCTCTGGGGATTTGAATTTAAGCTGTTGACCTGGTCTGCCCGGGATGAGCTTCTGAGCTTTTAGGCCAACATGCTGGTTGGGCTTGGGCCTTGAGTCTATGAGCCGACAGACCTGGTCGGTCGTGGGCCTTAGCCAAGTGTATTGGGCTTTTGCCTTGGGTCGATGTGGCGTTCACATTCTGCTCGGGTTCTTCATCATCTGCATACATTCTCTGCTCGTATCACTTTCGAACATTTTCTGCTCGGGATGAGCCTTTGCCTTTTGGGCTTTTTGATTCTGATCGGGCCTTAACCCTGTTAAGTGTTTTTTGGGCTTTTGGGCCATGTATCTCACAAGCCCATTCGTGTGAATACTTAATTATATTCACAACTTTGGTTTTAATTTACATAAACCGTAAATTTAATTGATGACCTTACTATTCCGATTACGGAACGAATTTGTACATCAACAATGTGAAGATACGCTAACGATCGAGCTCATGTGAGCATGAAATTTAAAATCCGAATAAACATACCCAATATTGGTATATTATTAAATATCTTTATATTTGTTTATTACTTGTGTTTCTTCAAATCAAGTGCCTATTAATTTATCTAAAAATTGAACGATGAAAATATTTCACCATGCATGGTTATGGAATGGGAGATTAACTTAATCATATAAAAGGTGTTGATGCTGAAATTTGCACCGAACTTTCTAGCGGCCCAATGCCGTTGTATGGGCCGGACCCAACGTCGTGTGTTGACCGTGGGTCAGACGGATCCTCCTCTGTCAGTGGACCGTGGGTCCGGGCTCTGTCCACTGGCGGACCGGGCTGGGTTACAGGCAGGGGTTGACACTTAGGGACGCGGTCTCCACTTAGGGATGATCTCGGTGAGCTCCTGATATGAATCCTGACAGACGAGACCCCTCCGCCTGGTTTCTAATGTCAATGTGGGTCCGCAAAGTCAGTACATACAGACAAAGGGACGGTAACACATGTCCGAAGATCAGAATCTAAACAGGCGGGATCTTACAGTTGTGTCAGGACCTTGTCCAGAGCTTCCGCCCTAGTCGTTTCCTCTGCGGTCCGGACCTCCAGATAGTCTCCGGAGGTTTTAGACCTCCAGTCGATTCCAACTGCAAGATACTCGCTTCAAACCATAGATTGATCTGTTCCGTTTGCATACCTTGGAGGGATGCTTCTGATAAATGAAGCCTTCAGGCTATGTCATGTACACATCTTCTTCTAGAATCACATTGAAGAACGCAGTCTTCACGTCCATTTGCCAGATTTCATAATCATAGAAAAAGCGGCAATGGCAAGCAAGATCGTAATGGACTTGAAGATGGCAACTTGGGATAAATTTTCATCATAGTCAATACCATGATGAACATGACAACTAGGCAGAAATTTTCATCATGGTTTATACCATTGATCGAACCATGTCCATCACGGTTCGATTTCTCTTATCACACACATCATTAAGTTGTGGCGTTCCAGGTGGAGTGAATGACGATACAATAGCCATTTCTCTTATGAAGGCTTTAAACTCATCGCTCAAATATTCGTCTCCTCGATCGGATTGAAGTGCTTTAATTTTCTTGGTTGTAAGTTATGAGTAGACTTGGTTGGTTGTAAATTATTAGAAGACTTAAGGTATTTATAACCCATAGTCTAGAATGACCTAATGGGCTTTTGCCCATTAAATGGACCAAACCCTTTATGTCATTATTAATTAATTACTATAATTAATTAAATCCATCATAATTAATGTACGGTCCCGAATGAGTCTGTGACCCTTTTATTGTAGTCGGGTCATACCCAGAAAACCTATTAGGCTTAAATTTCGATTCATAGATTTCCTACCGTTATCACTCGTCAATTCAAGATTTTTGCTTTATGCATCACCAAATTTATTCTGTGCTTTTTTTGCTTTATTTAATTTCTCTTATAATGGGTCTATTTGGCACAGATTAATTTTTTTTAAAATTATTTTTAGTTTCAGTTTGGGAAAAAAATCTAAAAGAGTGGACCGGTGTTTGGTAAACTATTCATAAAATAGTTGTTGCTGGTAAGAAAAATTGATTTAGCATTTGGTAAAAAATTATTTAGGTAAAAAGACAAGACTAAAATAGACTAAAAACTATATTTTTGTTTTTAGAAAAAACCAAAACCTACGAATCATACCTTTTATGACTCATGTACAAAAATTTAAAATTGCTTTTATGTTTTTTGTATAAATAATTTTATCAAATACCTGAAATTAAAAAGGAGCTTAATTTATATTAAAAACAAAAATAGGACTTTTTAAAGTTGAACCAAACACCCAATATCATATTCAAAATATACCCCATGTTAAACTACCAAAATAAAATTAACTAATCAATTTGAGGTATAAATTACCGAATAGTCATTTTATATCCACAAAAACCTAATGGGTACCTACATCAATTTTTTTAAATTTATTTTTTTGTCTCTCCAAGAAAAATAGTATTATTCAATAGAGTAAACTCATCTAATTAAAACCCATATTTGATCATCTTTGATTAACAACGAAATGTATAATGGTAATCGAATTTCTCTATGTATATATATATATTTTCTCGGATTTCTCTATATATAATTCAAAATTACATTCTCGTTGACAATGCGAATTAATAGGTATTTTAAAAAAAAAAAAAAATTAAGTTAATGTTTGTGTTTGATAAGTTACAATATAAACACTTTAATAAAAAAAATAACTTTTTTTTACGGGTAAAATTTAAAAGCATATAATAGATGGTTTTTCTAAAATCTTTTTTTTTTCTCTTATCTCCCCGTAATTTTTTTCTTTGGAGTGGTAAAAGTACCAAAATCATATATTATTTTTGCAGTAAAGAATCTATTTCTTTTTAAGTGGTAAAAGTATCATTTTTTTATGTCCATATTTATAAATTATTACAGTTAAAGTACCAACTCTTTTTGGGAGGTTAAAATACCAATTTTTTACGTGTATGTTTTCTATAATTATTTGGTTGAACTACCAATTCTTATTGGGTGGTAAAAGAACCAAAAACTATTTTATTATTGCGGTTTAAGTACCAATTCTTTTTAGGTGGTAAAAGTACCATTTTTTATGTTCACATTCTTAAATTGTTATAGTTAAAGTACCAATTCTTTTTGGAATGTAAAAGTATATATATATATATATAAATACATATTATTATTGCAATTAAAGTATTAATTATTTTTAGTTGGTAGATGTACTACTTTTTTTTTATAGTGCACAAAAGAAACGTGGATGTAAAAAAAAAAAGTTCTTTCACCACCAAAAAGTAGGAACATACACTTTTATTTTAAGTCGTATAAATCGAAGCTCAAAATGCACAAGAAAGTAAGAATGGTTCTTTCATTAATGAAAACCTAAGAAGATGTAAAACAATTGGTTCATCATTATTATTAGTTAGAAGCACAAAAGGCATAACAACAAACTAAAACAAGTTTTTTATTTTATTTATTGAAATAATTATTATTTAAATTATTTAATTTTTTTTTATTATTTTTGAGATTTAACTAATATTACTTCTGTCTACTTTAGTATTTTTTTTTTATATTTAAAAGCTAATTAAGTAAAACTGCTTACTAAACACTAAACTGAAAATTTTAAAAAAATAATATATTTTTATTTTGATTAACCGAACAGTGCATTACTTTCTCTAACATCACTTTTTGTTACAATACATTTGAAAAATAATTATGAAAACAACACAATAATGCTAAACTGGGCCAAAGTCCCTCACAATCTTCCGAAACCTCATAAATAAACCTCTATTTTTTGACTTTTTATTTATTTATTCTCGATTTCCTAGTTTGTTCTTCATCAAAATTTAAGATATTATGTAAATGATCGACTCAATTTGTTTAGTTCTTTCTTATATCATAGCCAAACCAATTTAATATCTATCTCACAAGGATTAACTTATTAAAAAAACATTAATGTTAACAACATAATGAATGAATAATAAAGAATTAGAAAATATAGAAGAAGAAGATAACAACTAATGCGCTTGATAATAAACTACGGATAGCGACACTAAAGCCTCATTGTGGCATTGAGCTCGGAGTATGGTCAGACCGAGTTATGTGTGTTGAAGTGGTTTCGCACACCAACAGTTAAGTGATTTGTGAATGAGATTTTCGATTTGAGGATGCCAAGAACTTTGTGGATCTTGACGTCCGCGTCGTCAATACTTTCGACAATGACAAAAAATGAAAAATGAAACAAACAAAACACCAGAGGTTTTTTAGAGAGGTTCGTCCCAATGTTGTAGTTGACTACGTCCTCTGTAAGTTTATTGATTTGGAAGAGATCAACCAGAACCACAAGCCGATTCTGAGATGATCAGATGAAAAGATGAAAACACTCAAAAGTACAAATCTCACTCTCTTTTCTCTCAAGGTAAATGCTTGCGTGCGTGTGACATGGCTGTCTTCTTGCATTCATAGGCCTTCAATTTCTGCCCGTTGGTAGTGGACGTTGGTAGTGGCTTCGAGTTCGGAGCTTGACTTGCTGTCGAGCTGACACGTGGGCCACTTTCTTGAGAGAATCGCGCAGTGGTGGACTTTGACTCAACGTCGTGGGAGTTTGAATCTAGGTTGTGGCTATTTTCCCAGTCGGGCTCTGGGGGTTTGAATTTAAGCTGTTGACTTGGTCTGCCCGGGATGAGCTTCTGAGCTTTTAGGCCAACATGCCTGGTCGGGCTTGGGCCTTGAGTCTATGAGCCGACAGACCTGGTCGGTCCTAGGCCTTAGCCATGTATTAGACTTTTTCCTTGGGTCAATGTGGCGTTCACATATTGCTCGGGTTCTTCATCATCTGGATACATTCTCTGCTCGTATCCCTTTCGAACATTTTCTGCTCGGGATGAGCCTTTGCCTTTTGGGCTTTTTGATTCTGATCGGGCCTTAACCCTGTTAAGTGTTTTTTGGGCTTTTGGGCCATGTATCTCACAAGCCCATTCGTGTGAATACTTAATTATATTCACAACTTTGGTTTTAATTTACATAAACCGTAAATTTAATTGATGACCTTACTATTCCGATTACGGAACGAATTTGTACATCAACAATGTGAAGATACGCTAACGATCGAGCTCATGTGAGCATGAAATTTAAAATCCGAATAAACATACCCAATATTGGTATATTATTAAATATCTTTATATTTGTTTATTACTTGTGTTTCTTCAAATCAAGTGCCTATTAATTTATCTAAAAATTGAACGATGAAAATATTTCACCATGCATGGTTATGGAATGGGAGATTAACTTAATCATATAAAAGGTGTTGATGCTGAAATTTGCACCGAACTTTCTAGCGGCCCAATGCCGTTGTATGGGCCGGACCCAACGTCGTGTGTTGACCGTGGGTCAGACGGATCCTCCTCTGTCAGTGGACCGTGGGTCCGGGCTCTGTCCACTGGCGGACCGGGCTGGGTTACAGGCAGGGGTTGACACTTAGGGACGCGGTCTCCACTTAGGGAGGATCTCGGTGAGCTCCTGATATGAATCCTGACAGACGAGACCCCTCCGCCTGGTTTCTAATGTCAATGTGGGTCCGCAAAGTCAGTACATACAGACAAAGGGACGGTAACACATGTCCGAAGATCAGAATCTAAACAGGCGGGATCTTACAGTTGTGTCAGGACCTTGTCCAGAGCTTCCGCCCTAGTCGTTTCCTCTGCGGTCCGGACCTCCAGATAGTCTCCGGAGGTTTTAGACCTCTTAACCTGTATTGTGGGTCCTGATACGGGGTCCTCGGTCTATCCGCGCAGTCGGTATATCTGCTAGAGTTAATGGACTGAGGTACAGCACGAAAACCACGTAGAACAGAACCTAGCGGGGAAGGTCGTGAACCGTGCCAGAAATATCTCCAGAGATTCCTCTCTAGCCGTATTCCTCGCGCTCAGAATCTGGGCAAAAAAGCACCCGAGGTCAGAGAGAATCAAGAGGAGGAGGGGGAGGGGGCTAACCCCTGATTCACCTCTGACGCTCAACATTAGGCAAGTATCCGAGCGGGGAGGCGTTTTCAGAGGGAGGAGAAGAGCTCTAGGTGAGCTTTAGAGAGAGGAAGCCGAATAAAGAGTCGGTTTTTGAGTTGTTTCTGAGATGTTTGAAATGATAAATCCAAGGCTATATTTATAGGAAGAGCCAGGGATTAATATGGGATTATAAATTACTCCGGGAAGCCCCCGAAGTAAATTTATATAGTTTTTTGACTCCCCAAGATATTTTGAAACCCAATTAGCAAGTTTCGTACTCACCCGAGGTCCCACGCGCCCGCACACGCGCTTATTTGCGCCTTACTCCGGCCCGAAACTTGGCCACCAAGTTGATGACATCATGGCGATGATGCCAGCAGCCAAGTGGGCCCGTGGAGGGTGTGTGGGGTCCATGGGTGACATGTGGCAGCGTGTGGGGCCCTGTGGGGCCTGCTCGGGGTGCTTACTGAACCGTTTTTTTGTCCCGGATGTTTCCCGAGGCCAAATTTTATAAACTTTATGTCCTTTTCGGGTATCCCGATATTTTTAGAAACATCTGGATACTTCGTTTCGCAAAAACAGATCTCCGGTGAATATTTTTATTGAAATTGAATATAAATTAAATAAAAAAAAATGTTAATTAAATAACTTTTCTTTTATTAATTTACAAAAATCAATTCCGTAAAACACCCAAGACAACAAGTTTATCCTAAATGGCAAAAGAAGTTTATTTGGCGATTAACATAATCATATAGGTGTTATATATATATATATTCCTTTAAAAAAAATAAAAAAATAGAGAGGTTGACATGTACACCACTTTTAGTTTTTTAGGCTTAGGCGTAATGATCTGTTTTGGTTGGATCCTCAAATCATCACTTTTTTCAACTCAAAGCTTTATGGTCTAAACATGTCGTGCTTACAAACACTATTGTCATAGTGTTATTAATGCAGGCATGCCATGATATGATAATGTTATTACACTATGCACTATAAATATCTTAACGAGGGCTTTTACTCTTATATCTCTTACACCAATATAATTCCAAATCCGGTAAAAAAAAGTATATACATTTTACCGGAGAAAGAAAAAATTTGTGTTCGTTTAAAGTCTTTTTCCGACTCCGGCAACGAGTTTTCTTTTGTGTCGACACATCAATGTTGTCGGTAAACAATGTTTCATCGGCGCATTACTCAATTCGTCGCAGGTAAAACTATGAACATATAAGAGTTTACTTAAAATGAATTTTATATTATGATCCGTCAATTTTTTTTAATGTAAATTCTCATAAAATTTCAACTCAACCTCATTTAGTTTTTATTAAAGTTTAAATATTACCCTCTAATTAGTATAATCCTTGGCCAAAAAAATATTAAATGTAGCCCTCCCGAGAGGTGATTTCAGATTCCACCGCTGCACCTCGTGCCAGTAAATAGGTGTGAAATCGGAACCAGAAAATTAGCATTTTCTCGTCCCTATTCCGAAAAACATGGAACTTTTCTTGGTCCCGATTCCGGTTCCGGTTCTAAAATTTCACAATTTTGGTTTTAAAATTTCTTGGTTCCGGTTCTAAACGACATATACTAAAAGTGGTTGACTTAAGAACGACATATACTTTTTAAAAATTTAGAAATAAAAACTACACAAAACATAAAAAACGGTGATAAAAATATAAATACACAAAAAACGACATAAGAAAAACTTAAAAATAACCAGTAGTTTTGAACCGGAACCGAAAAGAAAAGCGATTTCTTTTTGTCCCGGTTTTAAGCTAAATTTTCTAGATTTTTTTTTAAACCAGTCCAAGAGTGGTACTGAAACCTGGATAAACCGGAAAACATTTTCAACCCTACCGGTAAATACTGAGATCTTTTACGGCAGAAGCTTTAGGTAAAGCAAAGGTATGGTTAGTTATGTGTTTTTGTCAAAGTCAAACTAATATATCATCTTTGTTCCGTTTATCTTCACACTGGCTTTAGACGGCATGTTGTTTCCCACTTGTCAAAATGGCCGACACTAGACGGCGCTACGTATTAATATACTAGCAGGAAGCAGCATTGTATGTATATAAATATAGCAGCAAGCAATTGTAACAAAGACATTACAATTTTGTCTTGCTTGAGATATGTTTTCATGTGCCTATTCATCACTAGTTACAAAAGTTCTATATGGATTATTTTTCTCGATAAATTATCGCACTAGTTGTAGAATAGTCGTAAATTATTATAATTATACTAGAGAGGAGTTCAATATTACTATTGACATTGGCGGATGTACCTGGAGATGGGTGTGGTTCAAACCACCCCTTCCAAAAATAAAATAAAAAATTGTGTAAATAATACTTTATTTTCAAAAGATTAAATGTAATATATATAAAATTATTGTTAAACCCCCCTTTAACTTTTACCAAATTTAAATACAACCCTCTCAAATTAAATTTTTGACAAAAAAATTATATCTAACCCCCCGGTACATAATTCCTGGTTCTGCCACAGTCTATTGATTTTTGCTGAAGACGACATCAAGATCAACACGGTATCGACATTATTTTCGTTGCTGAAATTTTATATGTATTTTTTGGGTTTGTTCAATTTTTTTCTTATATTTTTTTTGAGGTCGTTACTCCTATAGCACGGGAAAGAGAACTTCGTGAGATTTAAGCGAATAGTATCGAACTTCTCGCGAATTAAATATAGTAAAGAAAATCTATAACTTGCAGGTGGCCAAAATTCTTCCATCTAGAATAAATTATTATAATTTTTAAGTGTCATCTTTATTTCGCTTTGATAATTTTTCATTTCTTATTTGGGGCATAGCGTTACTCCTAACACTTAGTGCTGTAATATGAAGACTAATCAATGGGGAAATGGGTAGTTAGTCTCTAGGGTATTTGTGATTTTTCCTTACTTACTTTTGCTTGGCATCATCTTGTCATTTGTATTAACAACAGCCAAAATGTGAGTGAAAGTCGAAAACCAAGGAGAGAGAACATGTGTGTTCTTGGTGGGATTATATAGACAACAACGAAAGAGGGCGTTGCTGCACCACTCATACCTGTGTAGAATAACAACTAAAGGTTAGTTTGGAGGGACATTCAATAACTCCGGTTAGAGATTATAGTGGATCTTGATTTGCAAGCGCCAAGTGGACGTACCTCCGATATTGGGGGAAAACTGCTATAATTTTCGGTGTCACCTTTATTTCGTTTCTTGCTATTACGTTTTTGGTTAAAGGGGATTCGTCGAAAACTTTATCTTCCTTTGGTTTAACCAAAGGACATGGACGATGTAGAATGGGCTCTACTCGACAGACAAGTGCTTGGAGTTGTGCAGTTGACGTTGTCGAGGAATGTTGCGCACAACGTGGCGAAGGAGAAGAGCATAGCGAGCATGCTGAAGACTTTATCCGACATGTACGAGAAACCCTCGGCGAACAACAAGGTATTTCTCATGATGAAACTTTTCTATTTGAGAATGGAAAAAAGTGGGTCGTTGTTGGACATATGTGTCCTTAAACAAGATATTTTATCCATTTGTAAGAGATTATGACAAGTCGTTGAATAAAGATGATGCTTATTATGATGATAATCTTATTATAGTTTCTGGTAGAGTAAAATAGAATGTTTGATCCTTAGTTCATAAAGGATGCAATTATGTTATTATTATCACAACAGAGTCAATGTGAGGAAGAATTAATAATCATAATAAATGAACTTAAAATGTCCGTAACCTGATTAACTGGGTGGGAGCCCATTAATCGTATAAGGTCATTAATGTGACTAAGTGACAATCTTATTCTGGATTTTGTGTGTGTCACACTCACTAGAAGTGCATTAAGTATGAAGTGACTTCATACTGGACTGGACCTGACTTAAACTCCGAAAGTTATCATATAAGACCATCACTGATAACTTAGAGTTGAGTCACTAGTAGATGATCAAATGGATATTCGATCTAAGTCCTGAGTGATCTTGAGTCCGAGCTGCTGGCTTGATTGTTCTTTGATTTAACCATTAAAGAACACAACATATTACCGTTGTTCCCAACACTATTATTTTGGGAACATGATAGTCAGCAGTAAGGGTAGCTTGGCCATAGACATGGGCATCACACAGCTGTCTTCGGAGTCATGATGATTCCCTTGATTGTCGGTGGTGAGAAGTGAGAGGTACCCGTGTGCAACTTATGAACCGAAACCATAAGTGGGTTACTTATGATATTACTGACTGATTCAAGGATGAAAATGCAATGAGGGGCATAACGGTAGAAACCGCCTGCTCATGTGTGGATCATCAAGTGAAAGATCAATAACCCGAATTTGATTGTATCAATGGACACCCTGCTGTAATTAAGGGAATAATATATACTGTATCAGTAAAGAGTTCAGCCTCGGGTCTATAGTGGAATCACTTTGAGGTTTGACGAACAACTAGCAGTTCGTTGGAGCTTAAGTGATACGGGTCCATGGTCCCCAGGATAGCTCCGTAACGGATAATACGTACGTGATAAAAACATTTTGAAATGTTTTTAAGATCATTTGGCAGGACTCATAAAACTGAAGTCTGTGACAGACATCAGATAGTTTTATCAGTAGGGTGGCAAAAGTACCATATCTTGGTAACCAAAATTAACTGACAAAAGAAAGTAGAATTTCGATTTTCTGTCAACATTAAAGTTGTTGGAAATTAAATTCTAAGAAACTTTGCTTTTGGTACCGAGTCGTTTCGACGTACGGTTTGTGATTTAGAGAATTTCTAAGTTTGTAATCGTTTCGGTAAACTATGATATTAAATCACATGTCACGAATTTAAATGATGGTGTGACACCATGACATTTGAATGTGTGATATTGAGATCAGAGAATATTAATATGATTTAATTATTCGAATTTGATTATTAATATATTATTAATAATTAATCTATAATTAATAGATTTATATTAATATGTAAATAATATATATTTATATATATTATAAGTGTAGAAATTGAATGGGAATGTGGAACCATATACATTCGAATGGATAGACTTTGGTCTTTTCATTATTGCGGCAAAAGTATCAAATGTTTTGGTATTTGAGAAAAACTCTAAAATCAATTTAATCCATTGGATCGGTCATGATTTAATATCAACCGTTGGATTAGGATATTGATATATTCGAAATTAATAACTTGGTGACCAAGTTTTGAGTTTCGAATTTAGCTAATTAATTATATCCGTTAGATCGGTCTAAGATTTAATCTTTAACGTCGGATTGGAAATTAATTAATTATATATATTATATATTATTTTCGAATTATGAATTTGGATAAATTCGAATTTTAATTTTATTAAATCTTTTAATATTTGATTTTATCCTAAACTAATTTGAACCATTAGATCGGTTTAAAGATTTATCTCAACCGTTGGATCTGGATAATTAGAATTCAAAATTTAATATATATATATATATATATATAAATTCAAATTTTATAAGATAAGAAGATAAGATTGGATTTTTGATTTTATCCAAATCTTTCTTATTTAATTAAATCCCTAATTAATTATATCCATTGGATTTAGATAGGATTAAATCTAGACCATTGGATTGAAATAATTAATTATATTTAATATATAGAATTCGAAATTAGGGAGTGAATTTCTCTAATTCGGTTACAGTCTGAGCCCATAAATAGGAGGCTCATTCTATACATTTTTCACACCTTTCCCCAGAGAAAAATTCGAACTCTCCCTCTCCCTCAGGGTCTGCGAATTTTCTCTCTGATCTCTCTTTCTGGTTCGGCTTAAGAGACTTAGTTCTCCGGAAGCTTAAAAAGAACCATCAGTTTAAATTTTGCGACGGAGTCTTGCCGGCGAAGCCCACGCTTCGGTACGAGGAATCCAGGAGAAAATCCAGGAAGACTACGGGAGTTTCCCTCAGCACCGGCGGAGCCCTGCCCGATTCAGAACGCGCAGCTGGAAGTCGTCAATAGAGGTACGGCCTTATGCATTGGGTTAATAAATGCAACCATTTACTGCTTTCTATTTATTTCTTATAATGACTAGATTATTAATAATGATATATGAATATTAAATTGCATAATATTTATCGGATCTTGGAATATGGTAATTATCCGATATACGGACCGTTGAACGGAGAACAAGTTTTCTGCTTAAAATAATTTTTTAAATGTTACCCGGACTGTTCGGAGGTACATTTCGTGATAATTTACACGGAATCCGAGAAGTGATTCCCAACAGTCGGTAGCTACACACTTAAATGAGTTCAACACGATTGTTAATTAGTTGTCATCCGTTGAAATCGATTTTAATGATGAAATTCATGCCCTAATTTTTTTAGCTTCTCTACCTGCGAGTTTGGAGTCGATGAGAGTGACGGTTAGTAACTCTATTGGTACTGCTAAGTTAAAGTTCAACAATTATAGATATCGTATTCTTGCGGAGGAAGTTTGGAGAATTGATTCAATGTAAGCGTTGTCGAGTTATGCGTTGCACAAAGAACACAGAGGCATAAGAACAGAGAGGAGCTACAACCGAAACAAGAGCAGATCAACTTCGGGAATTGATAAAGGTCAGTCCAATGTTGGACGAAAAATGGAGTGTTGAAACTGCGGAAGATCGGGCCACATGAAGAAAAATTGTAGAGCTCCAAAAAAAGAAGGAAGACAATAGAGAAGATGTCGTAAATGCGGCTACCGAAGAAGTCGGTTATGCGTTATTCTTGTCGGTCATCGGTCTGGTCGGCGAAGTTGTCAAAGGAACAAGTGATGCGCTAGTGTTGTCTGTGGATAGCTCGATTGACAATTGAGTTCTTGATTCGGGAGCATTTTTCCACACTGCTCCGGACCATGAGAAGATGGTGAATTACGTTGCGGGGAACCTTTGGAACTTCTACTTTGCCGACGACGTGCCACGAGACATTTTTGGTACCGGGGACATCATATCGTGAAGATGGAAAACGGGAGATCATGGATGATCACGAAGGTTAGACACATGCTGAAATTAAAGAGCAACTTAATTTCGATGGGTCAACTCGACGAAGAAAAGCATGTGATAACCTTTGGCAGTGGAGTGTGGAAAATGGCAAAAAGGGCTATGGTCATTGCCCCCGGCTATAAGACCAGATACCTTTTCATGAAGGCAAGTTGTCGTAACAAGAACGCAGTTATGGACAATACTGGGAAGTTTGAGTCGTAGCACAAGCGACTCGGGGAAATGAGCAAGAATGACATGAAGATTCTCGTGAAAGACGAAAAGATTTACGAGGTAAAATTGATGGATTACAGTCTGTGCGAGAGTTGCGTTCTTGAGAAACAACGGCAAGTTAGTTTCTCAAATGGAGTATGTGATCGGAGAGAGCTTCCAACACATGAGTCACAAGGGGATGCCCCAGAAGAGGAGGCGCAAACAGCCCAAGAAGAGCTTTGGCACGAGAGTGACAAAGAAGGTGGTGAAGATGTTGACCCTCACTCAACTCAACAAACACCAGTCACAGTGTTACTCCGATCCTTTCAAAGGACAACCATGTTTTGCGCATTGACAAGGGAGAACCCGAGAGCCTCGATGAAGCAAGGAAAGTCGATGAACTGGGTAATAAGGAGTTGGCTATGGAAGTTGAGATGGATTTATTTTTGTGTGATAAAACGTGGGAGTTAGCCGAGCTAATGGTGGATAAGAACACATTACACTGGTTTACAGAAGAAAGAACACGACGGGAGTAATCGTTACAAAGCACGGTTGATCGTGAAGGCCGTTCAACGAAAAGGAGGGCGTCGAGGTCAAAGACTCGGGATGAAGCTGGAGTAAGGAATTGACAAGCAGAACTGTAGTGGGAGAATACGATGCACTTATCAACTGCACTCTTATAGGCTATGTTCTTGGCTTCAGCTGTGAGAACGACTAGCTATCCGGATGGAGTCACGGGAGAGTAATCTGGTGTATTATGTCTTGATATCATCTTGGGGAAGTCTTCAAGTATAAGTAGCTCGGGAGCTTGGAGTCAAGATGAGATTCAGCTTGAGGTGGAGCTTGGAAGGAATGAAGATGTCAAGAGGGAATGTAGAAAGAGGCTTGCGACGGTGATACGGGAAGAAGATTCATGAAGATTTCTTGGGGAGCAGCTGGGACGTGAAAGGTGTAGGGGGGAAGTCAGACCTCCGGGGCATCTCAGATATGTAGAAATGATGACGGAAGGCGGTAGTACTGGTGCAAAGTAGGCTGGATCGGCGCAGTTAAGCTAGTTTGTCATCACTCGGAGACGAGCGGTAAGACTGTACGACTTGAACAACGTTGACCAGAGGCGTTGATGACATAATGAACCGGGATGGCTTGTAGCAGCGGAAGAAGAGGCCGGGATATTTGTAACAACATAATGAACCGGGATAGTTCATAAGCTAGTAGAGGAAAGTTTATCCTCTGGTTATTAATGTAGTGGATCAACTTCGGTGCAAAGATTATGGATCGGGTCGGTGGAATCGGAAGATACGCGAACAAGAATCAGATGGATTGCAGTTTAGCCTAGTTCGAGCTGAGGATGAAGAAATAGTACAATAAATCTGGTGAGCATGGTATGCATGAGGCCGGACATTCAAGATGCAGTGGGAGTTGTTTGCCGATTTATGATGAATCTAGATCAGCCTTGGAGGACGAGGTGCTAGTTCTCAAGAAGATGGTGGGAAGTGAGGATCCCGCGGACAGGTGGACGAAGACCGTGCAGAACCAGAAAACGAGGTTGTGTGCAACTTCAGTTGGGCTCCTCGAGTGACAAGTCAGAGCCGCGCTTGCAAGCTTGAAGACAGGTGATGGTGATTAGTCTTAAAGTGGGAGACTGTTGTAATATGAAGTCTAATCAATGGGTAAATGGGTAATTAGCCTCAAGGGCATTTGTGGTTTTTCCTTGTTTACTTTTGCTTGGCGTATCAAGCAAGTAGGGCTATAGGGATAAAGCCATTATCTTGTCATTTGTATTAGGCAGCAACCAAAAATGTCACTGCTAGTGAGAAACCAAGGAGAGAAAACGTGTGTGTTCTTGGTGGATTTCTATATGCAGCAACGAAAGAGGGTGTTGCTGCAGCACTCATAGCTGTGGAGCATAAAAACCAGAGGTGAGTTTGGAGAGTGTATTCAACAACTCCAGTTGGAGATTATAGTGGATCTTGATTTGCAAGCGGCAAGTGGATGTACCTCCCACATTGGGGGCGAACTACTATAATTTCCGGTGTCACATTTAAGATCTGAATCAATAATAGCATGTAGTCCCTAAAATGTGAGGCAAAAACCGATCCGTTTTTTTAAACCCGGATACGGATCAGTCCGGGTCCGGGAAAAAAAATCCTGGACTGATCCAGATCCGGGTTAGTATTTTTTATTTTTTATATTAAATTTATTTTATTTATTGTTTAGTCCCTAATTTCGTTAATTGTTCAAATCTAACATTTTGGTACTTAAGTTCGGTTTTGAAAAAAATAAATGTTTAAATTCTTAAATTATTTTGTGTGTTTTAAATATTAAAAAATAAATATGAAATAAATAAAAACATACAATAACAAAACAAAGCAAATATGCGTTTTTTATTTAACAAACTCGAAGGTCGGATACGGGTAAGTACAACTACAACCAAATGTCGAAAGGCAAACAAAGTTTCAAATTCAAAGTACAATAAGAAAACGAACAACTGAAAACAAATTACATTTGAATAGGTGAAAAGTAATTCGCCAATTCTCGGTCGAACATATCGTTTTCTTGTTGTCGCTTGTTGGCCATAATACAATCTCTCAAAAGCATAAGGATCTCGACCATCAATGACCTCGTAGACTTGCGGCGAGGCTCTAACATCCTTCTGGCCATTGAGAATGCCGCCTCCGATGATACCGTTGAGATCGGGATTGTGAGAATTTCACGAGCCAACAAGGATAAAACCGGATACTCCGATCGATTTGCGTGCCACCATTGAAGGATGTCGAGGCCTTCGTTAGGGCACGGTGTCGGAGGAAGATTGCAGAATCAGGCTTACTCGTCGACGGTGTTGCACCATTGACGTCGACCAAGAACACGAGATCCCGAATCGCCAGTTCCTTGTGAACCCAAAGAAGAAGTCGATGCCGTATTGCCGCCGCCGCGCTCAATAGCCGTAAGGTTGTAGAATAATCAGTGATTGTACACGTATGGTGAACCACCGGCCCCGCGTCCGCCCTATATTGAACAAAAAATATTAACATTTAGAGTAATGTTAGAAAAGAAAAAAAAAATCTTAAGAAATAAAGTTAAAAAAAATTTACCTGTGTTTGTTGTTGAGGATTCGTTTCCTCCATCTGATCTTCCGAGTCGTTAAATTTTTGCTCATACTCTCGGTAAAGGGCCTTCATCTTTTAATCCGCATCAAAGTAATTGTGCGTCATATAGGGCTCCCCCGTCATAGCTTCTATAGCATGTAAGACATCCTGCAGTTTGGAAAGCTTATGTGTCGGATCCACGATTACAGCGGCGCAATATAAAAATGGGAGCTTTTCAGAACCCCAACAATACTCGAACTTTGGAATCATCAGGATTAGTACATCGGTAAATAAAGTATTACTTTTTGCATTTTCAAAACGACAAAGAATATCAAAAATAGCGAGCAAAGCTCTCTGAGACGTGGGTGAGTAAACATGAGATAAATCAATAGTAATTTGATTAAAAAGGTGAAGAAAAGCCTGGAATTGGATACCAGTTATCCAATCATCCGGAGTGAGGTCTTCGCGGTCGTAGTGCTCTGGGCCGTTGATCCGGTTTGTAAGATGCTCCCGGTATGGTATGACAACATCCAACATCATTTAAGTCGAAATCCAGCGGATCGGCATATCTGGTTGAAACGTTCTGACTTTGTAACTATGAGCCCTGCAATAATCTTCCCAAGAAACTGTACACATAGTAGATGATCGTATATATAAAATTGTGTTCCTAATTTTGGCGATACTTTCGGAAATAATGCCAATACCGGATTGAACTATCAAGTTTATAATATGACATGCACACCTTTGATGAAAACAATCCTCCCTAATATTGGTCAAACTTTCCTTCATTATTTCTACGGCATTGGCGTGGGCACTAGCGTTATCTAACGTAATGGAAACTACTCTATCCGAAAGTGTCCAATCCGACAAAACTTCTAGTATAGCCTCGGCTAGGTTTACTGCTGTGTACCTAACCCTCATCGGCTTAAAACCTATGATACGCTTTTCCATATGCCAATTATCGTTAATAAAATGAGCTACGACCGTAATATAATCATCATTAGCATGGCCTTTCTAACAATCCGATGTTAAAGACACTTTGTAAGAAGGTTGTTGGAACATTTCGTGTAAAGCGGCCCTTTGCTGGTTATAAAATTTGATTATGGTCTCGTGGTTTATATAATACGAGATTTCCCTATAGTTTATTGGGTAAGCGACTTACCTCCTACGCCATCTTTTTCTTTTTGCATGTCGTGGCGTGTTGTTCTAAGCGGTTGGTGCCGTGGTTCTTCGGATGGGCCAGAAATTCCCTCCCGCAGTGTTTGAAAAGTCCGAACCTATCTTCCCAGCCGGTGTCGTAGTTGTATCTGTACTCGGCTCTGAAGTCGTTCTGCCAAACCGCTCCCGTTAATTTCTTTCACTTACTCGGCGGCGGATAGGGGGCAGAACGCCCACACCCGGAACTAAGCGTTGTTCACCACGTCAACGTCCAGCTCGCGGTGCTGGTAGAACTTCCCCAACTTCTTCGACTTCTGCCTCCTCGCCTTGAACGTAGTTCGGGTCCTCCGCATCATCGTTGTCATCATCATCATCGCCGTCATTGGGGTCGTTGGATTAGTTCCTCGACCTCGTTTCCTAAAAAAACAAAGGAATATTTCAAGGGTTAAATTTTAATATTAAATTAAATATTACAAGGAATATTACAATTATTAAATTTTAATATCAACCATATTAATTAAATTAAATTTCATATAGTTAAATAAAAAAAGTTAACAAAATTAAAAATGGTACTTTCTATGTGTGAAAATAATTATCAAGCTCTTTTAGACGGAACTCCCCGAGGTTCCACGGCCAGCTTGACTAGAAAGGATGCTATGAACTCACTTTAGGCCCAAGCTTTTCTAGACAGAACTCCCCGAGGTTCCCATGCTATCTTGGAGGAGATTGCAAAACAAACCTCATTTTAAAAAACCAATCTTTCTAAGAATCACCACACATAAAAATTATAATTTTTATTTTTTTAACTTATTTAATTAAATTTAAAATTTAACTAAATTAATATGACTATTTAGTTATTAATTATTATCTTATTAGTTATAAATTATTAATTAACTTATTAAGTAAGTAAGTAACTACTAACTATAATTAAGTAATTAACTATATGACTATTTATTTAACTTATTAATTAATTTATTAAAATGACTATATAGTATATATTAAGTAAGTAACTATTTATCATTTATTATCCAACAATTTAAAATTTATTATTTAACAAAGTAACAAACTAATATTTAATTAATGAATACTTAAATTAAACTCGACTTACCTCGACGTCGGGGGAAACATAATGTTGTTGGACTTGGTGTTGTTGCTCATGATGGCGGACTTGTGCTTGGTATTGTTGTTCGTTGCTAAGGCTTTGCCAATCCAGAATATTTGTACCTTGATAATTAAGTAAGTTCGTAAAACCACCGACGTGACCTTGAGAAAATAATAATTATTGGTTCATACCGATGCCACTGGCACCATATTGAGGATGAGCCAGTAACGGTAGGCTAGAAGAACCGGGAACATTATGTTGATTCATAACTCCGACATTATAATTATGTTGACTAAAAGCCGTCCCACTATTAATCGACCGCGGTGACGGATTAGTAGCCCGTCCTTTTCCTCGGACATCGGGACTTCCTCAAGAACGGTTGTTGCCACTCGACATATTAACGATAAATTAAACTAATAATAACGATAAATTAAACTAATAATAACGATAAATTAAACTAAATTAAACTAAATAACACTAACTTAAAACTTATAATAATAACACTAATTAAAAACTAAATAAACTAATAACAACTAAAATACCTAAACAATATATTAAACTAAAAATTGAGAGTATTTATATAATTATAAAGTAGCTAAACTATAGCCTAATTTCGGAACTTTGAGAGATTGAGAGAGTATGAGAGTGTTGGAGATGAAGAGAAGAAGATGTGTGAAAAAATTGGGAGTAGAATGGGGTATTTATAGGGGAAAATGTGTAGGAATTCGAGTAAAGTGGTGTAAATGAGGCTCCAACGGCTCTTTTGGGGACTTGTGTGCAATATTACCGTTGGGGTGGGGGGCAACGGATCTATTTTTTCGCCACGTGTCCAGGCACTTATGCCGCGCTCCAACGGATCTATTTTCTGGGCCGTTGATCTTGATGATCCAACGGCCCAGATTAAAAGGGTTCTAATTTTTTTTTTTAAACCTGGATATTTCGATATCCGGATTAATTAATATCAGGATTCGGATTGTTCCGGATCCGTGTTTTTCCGGATCCGAGTTTTTTTTTTATAAAAAATAATTGGCTTCCGGGTATTAACCCGGGTACGCCATTTTGAGGGTTAATCGCATGATAATGAAAAATAAAAGTTTTTTAAAAACACTGTCGATTATTTACGTCTTACCAGTAAACTTGAAAGATAAACTGACAAATATCGCGCAAAATAATAATATTTATATGTATATTGATTATAGAGAAATTTAATTTTGAATTTAAAAATTAAAATTTTAAATTCTTTCTATTTAAACTTAATTAATAGATATTTACGCTAAAATTTCACTTAAAATTAATGTTCCAGTGTCGCTCGCGAGAAAAATCTGGGCGACCAACGAGCTTTAAATTGTTAACTGTATGTTTCTTAAAACTAAGAGGTGATTAATTAAATAAATTTTGTCAGATCAATCAGAAAGTTTCTAGACACGTTCCGCAATATTATCCATGACTAATGTCTTTGAAATATCCTCGTTTATATGCTTTGTCTTTAAATAATCTAAAATATGTTCTGTTTATAAACTGAACATATTTTTTAATTGGTAAAAGACAGAGAATATAAACGAGTATATATTCAACGGCGGAACCAGGATCCAAGGTTCGGTGGGGCTAGTTTGAAATTTTAATAGAAATTAAGATTATTAGTAGAGCTGAAACTCGCTATTCACTATTGCTAGTCGCGACTCGTCGCGATTCACTGTTGCTAGTCGCGACCAGTCGCGATTCGGTGTCAAAAATCGCGACCAGTCGCGATTCAGTGCATCGTCGCGACTTTCTCTCTCCCTCCCTCTCTCTCTCTCCCTCTCACATAAATAACACCTCTCTCTCTCTCTCTCGACGAGTTGCGACCATCGCGACCTCCCCCCACCGCGACTCGTCGCGACTTCTACAGTGACGATTTTTGGCGATTAAGTCGCGACTCGTCGCGACACCGCGAGTTGCAGCTCTAATTATTAGAATGAAAATATGATAACATTATAATTTATAGGGGTGTTGGAGAGAAAATCTACTAAAATTCGTACTAGAAAATTAATAGTCTGCGGGGTTTAAACTTCCTCACCCTAACACCTATTTCCGCCTTTGGTTAAATTAATAGTAGATAAATTAATATTCTCGATAAAATAATACTTTTGTATGGTCCACATTGTAATTAATGTCACTAAATTATCTCTCGATAGTATAATTAAGGTTCTTTGGTCGCAATAATGAATTTCTAGAGGTCTTAGTGAAATATTATTCCCCGCCGTAATATTTTCATTTGTGAGATAATAAAATATAGATGATCCTTAACCAAATAAATTTAAACTTAAAAAATATGGATGATTATTATATATAAATATAAAATATATGGATAATTATTATATATAAATATGTATGTATGTGTACATAATCGACGACTAACAAAATATAAATGCTTGTATTCAGTTGGAAGGCAGATACATCTTTGTCACTTTTGTGAAGGAAACATGGAACAGGCTTCAATAATAAAATAAACATAGATCTTCCAAATAAATATGTATTTATCCAAGATAGACACTTTCTTTTTTGATAGAAGATAGACACTTTCGATAACCACTATATATGGTCTTTACTCTTTATATGGAATATTTTATTGGTGTTTTATAATATAATATGTAACTTTTTGTTGCCCATATGTTCACAAATTAGAGTATTAGACCCACAAATTATGAGCTACTAGTGCGACCTGCTAGTTCAATAATGTCGGTTTCTTAATTAATAATGCGCAAATCAATTTATTTAGTTGATTAAGGGATAATTGAGGTAAAAGTGTCAAAATTATAGTCAACTTGAGAGAAGAGTACCTAAGTTTTTAATTTTTTTTTATATTTTTTGTGGTGAACGGACTACCTATTAATGCCGAAAAATGGACCAACACTAAACCAGCCCAGGTCTTGATTATAGGCCGGGTCCAATCACCGCTTGACACTAAGATGAGCTTGAAGCTTGATTTTTCTTTCTTAATGGGCCGGAGATGTTTTCCAGAATTGACGCCTCCGTCTCTGTCTTCGTAATTGAGAAACCAAGAAAACATGAACTCTAAAGGGGCGCCGAGGAGGGTCTTCCATCTCACACCCCGACGCGAGACATTAGTCGAATATTTGAGTCGGGAAATAGAAAATGGGAAAACAAAAGTTTTATAGCTATAAAGAGCGTTTTACTGAGTTTGAACCTGTTCGAGTGACTTGTATTGAGTTACCGTTTGTTTGAAATGAAGCTCTAATTTATAGGAGAGTGTAAGGACCTTGAAACAAATAAAATAACTTTATTGGGCCCTTGAGCTATTAAGATATTGTTTCCTCGATGCTCGATGCACAATGTGCGATGCTCGTCGCGCGATGCTTTTATTAAATAATTTTAAATGTGATTTAAATGTGTCAGTAGACTTGTTTTTGGGCCCGTTTGTCTGGTCAGACCTAAGTTGACTTGCCCAACGACTCTTTTGGGCCAGATCTTGTTGAATTTTCCCGGGCCGCATCTCGTTGATTTTTCATTGATTTTTTTTGGGGCAGCCCAGGGTCGTCCTAGTGGCATTTTAGTTATTATGGTGTCTTGGGTTACTTTTCCAAGTCGGGCCTTTATTTTTTGGGCTTCGAAAAATACCCATAACATTAATTAACCTCTAGTTTTTTTTTTTTTTTTTTGGAGGCTTTGCCTTCCGAAAAACTCTTTTTGCCTTGTCGTGGAATTTTTTATCTATGCTTTTTTGTATATGGGGGCATCGCTTGAGATAACATTATGTTTACATTTACGGGGACGTTTTGCGAGATACGTACCTTAATTTTTTACGCTAACGCTCGTGGGGGTCTCCCAAGAGATCCCCTACCGTATTTTTACGGGGGCCTTCCAGAGATAACCCTCCATTCACATTCGCGTTTGTGGGTTTGACGTCTTTTGAAATAAAACGGTTTTGACGTTTTCCCAAGAGATAACCTTCAAACTTTTTTTTTTGTGTTGAAAAAACGGTGTGCTTGAAAACTCTTTTATTCATAAAATTTTGAGAATTACAATGCCTAAAAAGCAAAAACTAGTGCCTCGAGGGGAAGTTTTTTGAAATCAGGAAAATCACGGTGCCCCTTAAAGGGAAATTATATGAATTATTAAAAAAGTAGTAAAGAAAATACGACTTTACTTGGTTATTTTCGGTGGCTTAGAGTACGTGTATATTATTATTATTATTATTATTATTATTATTATTATTATTATTATTATTATTATTATTATTATTATGCTAAATTTATTTAGCGCAATTAAAATGATATTTATAACGTGAAAAGTAATTGTTATGGGTGTTTTTCAGAATTAATAAAAATCCATTTCGGCCCAAAAATCACCCCGGGGGAGCCCGAGTGGAAGTTGACCCCGTCTTCGCTATTAGCTCTGGCTTGTCCAGGAAAACTTAGGTACATATCTCTCAACTCCCACTTTGAACTACACGATAACGTGATCCTAGTAAAATGGGTACGTAGGCATCCTCGCTATAAGTTACGAGGTGCGATATCATATATTATCACCCCCTGGCTCTCTAAAATATTAAATAATTAAGACCCAAGCGTCGACCTGCCCTACCGAGGTTCCGGTTCTCAGTTTTCATTGATCCATATCCCTAGTCCGTTCCGACCGTCTTCGCGGAGAACTCGGTTCGGGGTGGTTAATGGAGGGTCCGGTCTGCAAAAGAAAAATGAATCCAGACTGTACTCCAGAAAAAGTCAAAAAACGATGATGGGCCCGACCCATTATAAAGACATCGGCCGCCACAGTAATTGATCCATTTTTTGGCATCAATATTTTGGCACTAAAACTAAGGGCCTAACAAGTTCAAGCCTCGAGTCCTTGCTAGCACTCCCAATGACCTCGGAACCGTCATGGTCGTTTGACACCAAGAATAAGACACGCACGTCTTCAACAATATTTCTGCTTTGCCACCGCAAAGACAACGAAGCCTCCAACCGTGCCAACCCCCCACCTTGGCTCGGCACCATCGAACCATCGCCTCAATGACCTCAACAAGTATGAGCTCGAGCTTTGTCTCGGTCACCTCAACATCAATATTAATGTCACTCATGTCAGCGACCTCAACTTTCATCTCGCTCGCCGCAATTACGTCTAGTTTCATCTCGTTCACGTCTAAGGTCTCAAGATCCATATCGATGACCTCAAACTTCGTCTCGGTCGCGTCAAGATAAATCTCGATCCTTTCAACGCGGCACCGATAAACGTCGCTACAACGACATCGATCTTCATAAATCACCTTCGTCAAGGGCATGCACAGAAGACCAAGCCGACCACTATATCAGCACAGAAAAAAAAAGTTGAAATCTCTCACGATGCCCATGGATCATCCAGATACACTACAATAAAAGTACGAAACCCAAATACGACGCCAGAAGCTCATTGAGGCAAGACGACGATCAAAGTTTGAAGCTTAAAAACAACGCTAAAAGCTCATCAGGGTACGACAACGATAAAAGTTTGAAGCCCAAAACTGACGCCGCAGGTTCATCCGGGTACGATGACGATCAAACTTCAAAACCCAAAGACAACGCCGAAGACTTATCGGGTAACGGTAACGATCGAAGCCCAAGACTTAAATACAACGACAAAGGCTCATCATGGAAAAAACGACAATCAAAGTCATATAGCCGAAGACAACACTGAAGGCCTTTTAGGGGATGCGGTGATCGATGTCTGATACCCGACTACGGCGCCAAAGGTTGATTATGGAAAGACGACGATTGACGTCCGACACCCAAAGACAACACCAAAAATCTCATCGATAAAAGACGATGGTCACTATCCAGAAACTGTCGCCGACGAATCTCCAAGTAAACTCATCCTTTCTCTTAGATTTTTTTTTTTCTTTTCAGAATTGCCCTCTTAAGTACACAACTATTTTGCAGCCTTTTCAAAATATAGTTTTAAAAGAGTTTTTCAAGCTCAATGTTTCTCTCCAAAGGAAATATGGAAGGTTGTTGCTTAAGAAAACACCCGTAGATACGCACGGAAGGTTATTTCTAAAGACGCCAACACCATACACGCGAACGTAGATGGACAGTTATCTTTGGAACATCCCTGTAAACATACGGCAATATGATCTATAGGGCACCCCCACAATCGATTGAGATCACATGGAGTGATCCCCACAGCCGCTAAATGTAGCTGGAGCCGGGTTTTTTGAGGTTCTTTCTTCCCTACTTCCGCTGCTAAGGCCTTACTAGATAGGGCTAGGGTCAAGGTAGGGTTGGTCTTCTTTCTACCTATAGAAGTAGGAAAGGTAAGCGCTTATCCCATCCCTTATAGTTTTTATAGAGATAGAATTGACGTACTGCTTCACTCCTCAACTAAAGCAACTATTGATAGGGTTTCTGTTAATTATCATATAAACCTCGATATATGTTTTTCATTCTTAATTTGTATAAATTTTTTAGTGTAAAACTGTAAGGTATCTAACGAAACGCCACCGTAAATGTAAACAGAATGTTACTCGCAAAACTTAGATTGGAAGATGTTGAAGAAAAAAAAAGGCAAAATTAGTTTTTCGCAAGGCAAAGCCATCTAAAATATTGGACAGAGGGTTAATGTTACGGGTATTTTTCAGAATTAATAAAATCAATTTCGGCCCAATAAAATGTCTCGGAGGCTCATATATCAAAACCAACAAGCTTGGTAAGTAGAAATAAAACATTATTATTAAGCAAGTATTAGAATACGAGTGCCGCCTTGGAATGTAAAAGTGCGCCCTAATTTTGCCGCGTCAGGTTGCGCAAACACCTTCTCATGCCGTGCAAGTCCGCGCAGTGTAATATTTATTACTTAGAGGTTCTGAGAAAGTAAATTATTAATTACTTAAAGGCCCCGGACCGTCTTTTAAATAGAAGCTCAAACGGTAACCCTGATTCAAACGCTTTATATAGCTATAAAAAGCATGTTTTCCCATCTTTCTTTTTCCTGACATTAGATACCTGATTAACGATGGAACAGGAAAGCAATCTAGACAGAAGGCGCCGGGGGAAAGCTCGAGTGTTGACTGACCCCGTCTCCGTTATAATCTATCAGCTTGTCTAGACAAGCTCATGTATGTATCTCTCAGCTTTCACTTTGAACTACGCGATGACATGATCCCAGTAAAATGGGTACGTAGGTGCGACATCATATAATATCACCTGTTCACTCCCTAGATATCGAAGAATCAAGATATGAGTGTCGACCTGCTCTACGTAGGTTCTGGTTCTCATCGGTTGCCGATCCATATCCCGAATCCAGTCCGACTGCCATGGCAGAGGTCCCGGGTCTTTGCGGTAATGGGTCGGAGGACCCAGTTCCAGTCAGCCCGGTTAGTGGACGGTACGGTCTCCAAAATAATAGTTAATCAAGCCTCTAGCCTAGGAAAGTCAACAAACGGCGATAAGCCCAACCAATTATCAAGGCATGGGCCGCAACAGTGTTTGATCGATTTTTGGCATCAACAATAACCATAATGGTATTTAACAGATAATTTATTTACGGACTAATGCTATGGCTGCGTATTTTTAGAAGATTCGAGTAAATTTAATTAAGGTAAAAAATGAAATGGGGAGAAAAAGGGGAATGAATACCAATAAACTTAGACTAAAAACTCGTTTCCAAATGATTTTAAATATTAATTATTTATTTTATGGCAAGAAAAATGAAAAACGATAGAACAATAGGCTATGTATAGTTGTTCTAGACTCTTATAATAAATTAATGTAGGGTTTGAGCTATCCAATTTCAAATACTTTGTCATTGAAATTGACCGAGGTTACAATGCACTCACATATCACTAGACATATCCAATGTAAGAACATGTTTATTGGCTAATTTTGCAATATGTAAATGGTACGCATTTGCCACTTGAGCTGTCGCAATAGTATAGCAGAAAATAAACTGAAAATATTTATTAATAAATTGAAACTGAAGGACTAATTCAATTAATAAATTTTGGCATAAAAGTGAAAACCTAATATATTTGATGTAAAACAAAAGTCGAATTACTTATATAAGTTAGTTTCTCTTTTATGTGGATAAGGAAATCAAGCATCCAAAACAAGTGAGGAAAGTAAAGAGATATGAATTATTTTGGTAATAAAGTTGTTGTAGGAACGTTTTACACCCGGTTTATAAAAAATTGAACGTAACAGTTTACGGCAGAATATAAAAAATTATCAAAGTTTACGTAAAAATGATTTTTCACGTAAAAACTTAACCGCATGTTTATTAAAATGTTCATGCATGCTATTTTTCGTTTAAAAATTATTCTAAGACAACTATGATCAATATTATGAAAACGCATATGCATACATATATATAAACAATCATATTATTATTATTATTATATATGCATATATGTATGCACGAAAGGGATATTACTTCTTGTAGCGTAATCGAAGATCGCGTGCATCTTCCTCGAAGATCCCTATCAAACAATCGAGAGTGGCGCCTCGTATTGAACTATAGAGCAAGAAATCGAATTTCCTTGTCTATGAAGAATAATGGCAATTTTTCTAGAGAGAAAGAGGAGAGAAAAGCTTATTGCTTTTTGTGAAATGATCTAGTATTTATAGACATCTTCACCAAGCAATTTGAATTCGAAATTCAACTATTCATGCTCCTAGAATTCACCACTTTTACATTTGTCATCTTCATGATCATTCAACATGTAATTTTGAATTCTTCATTTTCTTATGAATAGGTAATTCGAATTACCATGGTCAAAGTGTTTAAGATTATGACACATCATCATGTAGACTTTATTGACCGAGGATATGATGACAATCATCCATCCTTCCCCTATATTCTCATTCAATGACAATTAAGCAATTTAATTAATTAATTATCTCTTTATTAATTCAAATTCAAATGTGAGTGAAATGAGAAAAATAAATGCTTCATATTCTTCACCATATAATTCGAATTTAATACAAATAAATTAATCCAATTAATTTATTTTTCTTCCAATAAGAAACATGTGTTAATTTAATTAATCTTAGGTGTTTTATCATCATAAAATTCGCCACCTTTATGTACACTCTTAAGGTCGGATTTGGTCAAATCCATCCTCAACACAACTCGTGTCGTTTTGTCCATAAACGACATGAGGGGAGGCGAGGAAGTTCACCACCCGAGGGGGATTATCCCCGAGGAGGAACATCCCCGAGGAAGAATACCCCCGAGGAGGCTCATCCACGAGGAGACGCAGCCACGTGAGAGCAAGCTGCGATGAAGCATCCCATCGCACCCGACGAGGAATTTCATCATGATGATTGTGCAGGGTCGAATGACCATTGACGAGATGTGCATTTAATGAAGCCGGCCTACTCACTCAATGAGAACACCAGCGACGAGGCTTGCAGAGCCGAATGACGGCTGACGAGATGCGCATTTAATGAGGCGCACCTACCCATAACGGCAGCCTGCTCGGAAGTGACATAAAGCAAGGATTAACCATGCTGCCCTCAAATCACGCCAGAGAGTGAATGATTAAAGAGAAAAAGGCGGGAAGGATGCGAGAGGAAGGCATTGTAAACTCTATAAAAGGCAAGATAAGCCTCATTTGTAAAGGTTCGGAAATATAAAGGAAAAAGGCTCGGAAAGAGAGAAAGAAATCTTGTAATAGAAAAGGCTAAGGAAATAGAGAAAATTGATGTTCATGATCCTTCATCTGTCCAGCTATTCAACGGAAGAAAACCGAGCTCATTTTTGGAAAATATAATAAAACAGAGATATTCATCAATTATTGTTGTTTATTTGTTATTTGGTGATTATCTTTGTGACTGGAAAAGGGTGGTGAAAATCGCCCTCTACAGTTTGGCGCCCACCGAGGGGCTTTGTTTTCTTTCTAACTCACAGCCAGGAATTTGGAGGAGCATGACGTTATCAAACAACGCCGTCGTCAGCGACGTGCTCGAGGTGATGGCTGAGCGCGCGAAAATAGCGAGCAGAGCATAAGGAGGCAACTCAAGGGGCATAAGTGACGTAAGAAGGGGAGACATACGGACTCCTTGCATTTAAGAGAAGCCGATTGATAGACAGTTAATCAGAAAAAGGAGTGCACGCGTATCAATGAATCGGAGCACCTTCTGAAGCGTTGTGAGGTGACAGCGAAACAGAGAATACAAAGATTTGCGTGCGAAGCAATCAACGGTTATAAAATGGGAAGTTTGGAGAGGATCAGCAAGAACAAGTCTGCGGAAATAGAAACCAACTCGGTTAACTCCCAGATAAGTACCATTCTCTCGACCCAGAAAATAAAAGTTCCTTTCTTACTCCGAAACCAGCATTTGCTAGTATTTTCGCAATACAGGCTGAGAAAGCACACGAGGAGAAGATGGCGCTCAAAGAAGGAGTTACTGGCCAAAGCCACAGAGACGAGTAGGAAATGATCGTGGATGAAGGCTGGGGATGGCCCAAGGAGGACGCAACGGGGGCACGGGGAGGAGATGATCACGAAATAGCGGACTTCTGGAAGCACAAGGAATGGCCGGAAAGCAGCGAGCCATGTCCAATGGAGGAGGACACCACAGAGGGCCAATGAGATCAGGAGGAGTCGAGGATCCCAGGTGAACAACACCCCGCGTTGGAACTGGTACTGCCGTATCTTATGCCTGAGGAACTCCTCGCGGTGGAGATGGTGTGCACCACGTTACGCGACAAGGTTAGAGGGAACAACCTTCTATGGCGCAACCTCAGCATCTACAGCCCGTTGAGTGAGCGAATCGCAGACGAAGATCTCCTGAGGCTGGCGAGGAGGTCTCAAGGGAAGATGGAAACTTTGACTCTGGACGAGTGCGACGAGGTCACCAACGCCGCGGTGAAGACAATCATGCAGGACAACCCGACGCTCGTAAAGCTATGCCTGCCACGCTGCTACTGAATCACCTTAGACGACGTGGTCAGCAACTTGTCCACCATCGAACACGGGATAAAATTCCTGAGGGTCAACGGGTTATTTCCCAGGCTCGTGGAGGGAACCAGGGTCAGACTTGAGGACCTTCCCCCACTGCTCGCGGCAGGGGATCCAGCCGACTATCTCGAGTAGCAGGCGCCCGCCCCACGCGGTCGTCAGCTCGACATGGAGTTCTGCAGGCGGTGCGACAAAAATGTCCTGGTCTACGAAAAGCCAACGAGGACTCAAGCAGGAGACTCTGTCCGCCCGCCGTGTTTCGGATGACACCGAAATGGGCGTGCTTGCGGCTTTTACAAATCGTACTACATCCTCGGTACCACGTGGTACACTGACCTCTGCCCGGAATGTAACTTCGGTCGCCCCAGCTGGAGCTCTATGGAGAAAATCGCTGCGTCAGCCTGCTCGATCATCGAGGAGGAGTAAGCCCGGAGTAAGGCTCATACGCTGCTCGGCGCGAAGGGAGGATTGGGATGGGTACCTTTTTAACCGTTAGTAGATGATAATAGGTGGTAGAAGTTTGTTTGGGTTTGTTTTTTCTTTTAATGTCTATGTGTGTATGTTTTTCTTTTGTTTATTAAGGAGCGAGCAAAATTATAAAGTTGGCAAAGTGTGTGTGCAACTCTGCTCAGCGATAGTACCAAATAGGAGGGAAAGTATCTTCGCAATATTCATATTAAAAAAAAAAACCGGCTAAAGGTGCCGAGCAAGCCTGATCCGGCGAGAGTGCCGAGAAGATTACATAAAATATATATATAAAATATATATATATATATATAAAAATAATGTATATATAGTAGCATATATATGTGCATATAGTATAGTGATAAATAAAATATATACTAATTATATACGGCTAAGGGTGCCGAGCAAACCCGGTCCGGCAAAACATGTCGAGATCCATATATACGGCTAAGGGTGCTGAGCAAACCCGGTCCGGCAAAACATGTCGAGATCCATATATACGGCTAAGGGTACCGAGCAAACCCGGTCTGGCAAAACATGTCGAGATCCATATTTACGGCTAAGGGTGCCGAGAAAACCCGGTCCGGCAAAACATGTCGAGATCCATATACGGCTAAAGGCGCCGAGCAAGCCCGGGCTGGCGAGAGTGCCGAAGAAACATACAAGGCGAGGGTGTCTATGGGGTCCTGGGAACTAGTCGGCTCGTACCCGACGAAACCTAGCGATACCCGCAAGAGACAACTAAGGCGAGAGTGCCTATGGGGTCCTGGGAATTAGTCGCTCATACCCGATGAAACCTAGCGATACCCGCAAGAGACAATTGCGGCGAGAGTGCCAAGGAAAAGAGGTACGGCGAGAGTGTCGAGCAAAAAAATATATATATATACAATATTCACGGCTAAGGACGCCGAGAAAGCCCGAGCCGGCGAGAGTGCCGAGCAAAGAAAAATCATATTTACGACTAAGGGCGCCGAGCAAGCCCGTACAAAATTCGAAGATCGCGAGCAAGCTCATAAAAAAAATCATCATCATATGCTCATTGGATTCAAAAGTACGAAACACAGAGTATCATTATTTACAACTCATCGTCCACACCCTAGGTGCATACACACATTATAACTCTCGCAGGGACCGATCCTCCCGCCTAGCGACATCATCAAGGGGATCTTGACCCAAGACTGCGTCGGCACATTCCTCAATAATGGCATCGCAGCATTGGCGAATGATGCCATCCAAAAATGAGCAAGCAGGATCGTCAGCAGGAAGTCCCGGGAGCTTACTCGAAGAGGTTCTTGCAAGGTTCGCATCGGCCCTACTATCAGCCTGCAAAGGATGAACCAAAAGTAAGGGATCAACTCCAGAGGGAAGAGGTAAAACTACAAATTATTTATACTAAGCTACCTCGTACTGTACTCGACGAGGAGGGAAGAACATCAAAACCCGGCGAGCGCGCCCTAGCAACACCCGGAGGGAGACAAGGGGAAAGCGGGGGAGAGTTTGGAGCACCGGAGATTTTTCTCTCCAGCTTGGCCAAATCAGCCAGGTATCCTTGCTCCAGCTTGCGCCACCTTGGCAGTTTGGCTCGAAGCTCACCGACAGTCGAGCGGGAAGGTAATCCCTTGACGAGTTTGATATTCGAGAGCACGCCGCCCAGCAGGCGCTGAACACGAGCAATCCCCTCAAGTGCATCGAATCTCTCGGAAGCGTGCTTCAGCTTGTCAACCGCTTGGTGATAGAGGCGCAAACGGGAAAATTCCTCCTCTATTGCCCAGCTCCTGGCTGTGTCACGGTCCTTGACAAGTTTCCTCAGCACGGCTTTGACATGGAAAGAGATTTGCTCGTCCAGACCGGGCGACAAGTTTATGGCATCGGCAATACGGTTGAAATACTCATTCTTTTGCCGGAGCTGCGCCGAGAGAGTGTCCTCGCACCGCTGATAACGTTGTCGCTCCTCAAGGAGGGACTCTTTGGCAATAGCGAGGAGACGTCTATATTCATCACGCTCTGCCCTACACTCGGCGATCTTAGCCTCCGGAGTCTCGGGGAGAATGCCTCCATTTCCCGGTAAAGTCCTCGCCGGAGCAAGGGCAAGCACAGACTCTCCGGCCCCCTGGTAACCTCCTCCATAGCTGGGGGAAAAGGCGTTGAGACAAAGAACAATGGCACCACCTCCGGCCTGCGAAGGAAAAAAGAGAGTGGAGATACGGAAGAAACAATAAAGAAGCCCGACAAGAAAAGGGATAAGGGAAAGACAAGTATACGAGGGCGATAGTAGGAAAAGGCTTGACGACGAAAGGAAAGGGTAACCCGAGAAAGATTTCTTTTATTCATATGATAATTCGCTTAAATGCTTGGATTACAGAAAGAGCCACAAAATGCGGAATTTACAAAAAAAAAAGAGGGAAATTGAAAGGGAAGCTCCGAGAAAACGTCCTATACCGTGGGCTCTAGGAGCGCCGGGGTCTCGGAGCTCGAGCCGGATCCATCGCGCGATGCAGACCCAAGGACGGCCCCCTCCGAGGCAAAGCTTTCAAGTCTCCGGCAGTCCGAGGCTGCCGGCTTGCAAGGGGAGAGCGGTGGAGAATCAGGGTTCCGGGCGGATTTCTTGTCCAACTCTTCCACCACGGCCCGGTGCTTATCGCGGCTTTCGCGCCACAAAGGCAAGCGGGTATCAAGGCCCTCGGCTTGTGCCGCCAGGGGGATTGTCTCGACCAAGACAATGTTGGCGTGGTACGCGGCAGCCAAGCGGTGGGCATTGATTGATTGATCGAGAAAATCATACTTCGCCGAGAGGCGCTCCAGCTTGGCTTGGGCCTCCTCGAACAAGCGCTCTCGGCCGTGACGTTCCTTAACTGCCTCGGCTCGCGTGGCCTCTAAGTCCTCGGCGAATTTCCTCAGCACGGCGTCGACTCGAGACGCCAGTTGGTCTTCCTGTTTGGGCGAAACGCCGACGGCTTCGCCAATTTGAGCGAGGCGTTCAGCCTGAAGCCGGAGCTTATTGAAGAGGCCCGCCTCCTTAACAGCGCAAGAGTTTCGCTGTTCCGCGAATTCGGCCTCAGTGGCCCGGCGAAGCGAGACTTTCGACTCCAAGGCGGACTTGGATTCGTTGAGCCCAGCCTCGGCGGCCCGGCGCAACAAAATTTCCAACTCCAAGGCAGACATGGCTTCGTCGAGCTCCGAGGAAAGCTTCTCAGCCTGCTCCTGGGACTTCTGCCCGTCGCGGGAACCGTCCCCGGACTAACGTGAGCTCTGCCGACAATTCACTGCTCTCTCTCTCGACCCTAGCGGTGGATAGCCGCACGGAGGTAATCACGTCTGTCAACAAGGCTACCCCCCCGGGAAACGCGGTCAACAAGTTCTAGGCTCCCCACGGGATCGCTGGAAGGATCGACGAGCCCGTGAGAGGCTTCGGCCACGGGAAGTGCTCCCGGAGGCGGCAAGGCCGGGAAGCTGGCTTGGGCCCGTGGCGACCTGGTAGGTGCCTTCTCGGGGTCCCCCTCGGGGTCAAGGGATGGTGCAGAAGGCTGCGCCGAGTCATCCGTTGATTTAGGCGACGCGCTAGAAGGAATGATAAGAGGTACTTGCAATTCGGAGATGCCGGTAAAATCAGGAGAAGGCCGGACCAATTAGCCCTCGAGGGCCTCGACGCCAAGTGCGTCAGGAACTAGCTTCGGGCCAGGGAGATTCACCTCGGAGTGCACCCCGGACTGCTCCTCCTCGGGCCCGAAGAGGATCTGTTCTGGGGCGTCTTCCTCGCCAACAGGCCCCGTATCTCCCTCGTTCGAAGCATGGGTCCCTTTGATCAAAGATTGAGTCGGAGGCATAGAGGCCGCGACCAAGTCCCACGTCACTTCGTTGGGGATTCTCCGAGGCGGTGACAGGGAGGACCGGGTCGCGACCCCCGGAGCGGAAGGAGGAATGGAGTTTTCAGCCCCCAAGGGGGGCGGAGGAGGAGCATTCAGCGCGACGACCAGACGCTCGATGTCATTAAACTCTAGTCTCTCCCGCGGGTTCACGGCGGTGCGCGCACGCTCGTCTGCCGCCATTCCCGTCCTCCCCACTGTGCCCTCGACGGGCGCGGTGCCCGGAGCTCCCTCCGATGTTCCTCGAGACGGACCAGCAGCTTCGAGCTCAGGGGTCGGGTCAGGAACCTTCGCCTTCTTCGCGGAGGGAGCATCACACACCTCCTCGGCGGGGTGCTTGCCCGAAGAGCTTTCTTCTCGAGGAGATCTCCTCGTGGAGCGGGAAGCATCTGGCGAGGAACGGGCAACGGACACCATCCTCGTTCTTGTTCGCCGCTCGTCGCAAGTATCCTCGACGGGGCGTTTACTCGAGAAACCACCATCTCGGGAGGTGAGTCCCATGTAGCGAGGGGCGTCGGATCCTGCCCGGGACCTCGACGGTCTACGCGCCTCCCGATCCCGGTCGACGGGAGCGGTGTCCCCAACGGCGACGACTTTATACTCGGTTTTCTTCTTCGGCCTTGGAGCGGGTTTCCTCCGCTCTACGGGAGATCCCTCCGGGGCCGGTTCGCGAAGGAAACCTTTCGGGAGAAGAGTGTTAGGGGGCGCCCCGTGGATGCAGACCAGCTGATAAACCCCAGACTTCTCGAGTCGCTGACCCCTGAAGTCTTTACTCCAATCGCGCCTGGGGTTGGCAAGGAGAGCAGCGTGGATGTTTTTGAACCGCGCCTCGGCCTCTTCATTCTCCTCGGGCTTAAATCGAGGGAGGTCCACTCCCTCGAGCACCAAATCTCTCGGTAGGAAAGCATGGTGGGGACCGAAGTTGGAGCTGTCCACACGGATGAAGAAATACTTATTCTCCCAACCAGACTCGTTCGATGGCGTGTTCAGAAGAATGTGCAGCCGGACGCGATGAGAGATGGCAAAGCGACCCAGATTCTTCGGATTACGGGAGACCTTGAAAAGGCGCATTAAATCCTTGAGCGTAAGCTCCACTTTCTGCTCGCATGCAATGGCGAGTGTGCAAAGGAGGAGGCTAAGGGTGTTGGGGCTCACCTGGGCGATCGGAACCCCAAAGGCGTAGAGAAACGCCACGACCAGGAGCGGCATCGGGAAGCGAAGACCAACGATGCGGAAAAACGACTCATAGATGCAAACGAAGTCGCTCTGAGGCTCGTCGGCGAATTCACCCTCGAGAGGAAGACGTGCAAAACAGAGCTCTGAGTCAGAATGGTATTCGACGATAAACTTCAAACCCTCTTCCGTCATGACGGAAGAGGGGCTTCGGGTCATAAAGACCGGACCGGAGCGGGAAGGAGCCATCAAAGCGTCTAAGGGAGAAGGGAGAAGAAGCTTGGAGATGAGGGAATAAGGGTAGCAACGGAAAAGAAGCTTTGAGAGAATTCTTGAAAATACGAAAAATGTTTGGAAAAGTGGGTATGAACTTCGAATTTATAGAAAGGGGAGAAGAATAGATAGGCATGTCTTGATCTGACGGCCCAAATTCAAAGCTTGCTAACTCATCAACGGCTCGTATCATGGGCCCGTTATAAATCCCTGCAAGCACACTACTACAAATTTAAAGGAAGGTTTGGGCTCGTTGCTTAAATTGAATCACTTGCTCCGATTTGTTCTATGCATCAAGTAGTAGTTTTTCTTTCGGCTGCCAAGATCGTTCCTATATGTGTTGAAAATACTAGTCTTACAATGGAAAATACTATATTTACTTTAATATAACAGTTTTGGGTTATATTTTTTATTGAGTGTTGTTTACTTTTTCTATTACAATAGCTACCGGGCGATTTCTATTACAATCGCTACGGGGTTTATAACAGTGCTGGATTTTAGTCAATAATATATGCTTTTTATGATTTTTTTTTAATCCAGTTTTGGCCCTTAGACAATGGAAATAACTGTGGTCTAAACTAATCTCGCCGCGGCTTAGCTTCATTGTAGCTGCGGCACGTATTGAGATTCAACAACGGATATCTTCCGTTGTAGAATTTAAGATTCGACCATGGATAAAATTCCATGGTGGAAACCTACTACCATGGAGGATTCAACCATGGTTATTAAGTGTGGTCGAAATTTTTCAACCATGGTTTTTAACCATGGTTGAATCCATAATTTGTAGTAGTGGCACTCGAATGCGAAAAGGGGTGGGCATTCAATATTGAAGGGATGTGCGAAAGATTCAAGGCTGACAAGTTTTGGGAAAGCAAATCGAGATGGGGCCCAGAACCAAGCAACGGTCGGAGATGCAAGAGAGTTGGGCTTCCTCGATCATTAACGAGGATCTTCGCGAAAACTCCTCGTTCAGCGTCGTTGGGAAATCTTCATCGCTAGGAGTCTCGTCGGGAAAGTTATATTTTCATACTTACAAAGTGCATGTTTACGTTTACACCTTTTGCCTTCGAGGCGTGTTTTCGGTATTTTACAGAATTTAGGTAAGCGAAGAGGTTTCTCGATAAAACACCAACGACGTTAAGGCCACAGCAGCCCTCGCGGGCAAGGGACCCGGCTCGCAATAAGGAGGGAAGCAAAGGAGGCCTAGCGAGTAAAGGAAGCGGCTTAGCAATATAACCACGCGAGGAGCCGAAGAAGCAATCACCGACCAGGAACCAACTAGTGCCGGCTAGGGCCGATCTCCGAGACAGTTATACTTTATTTTACCAAGTGTATACACTTGATAAAATGGGGGACTAACTGTTAAGGTCGGATTTGGTCAAATCCATCCTCAACACAACTCGTGTCGTTTTGTCCATAAACGACATGAGGGGAGGCGAGGAAGTTCACCACCCGAGGGGGATTATCCCCGAGGAGGAACATCCCCGAGGAAGAATACCCCCGAGGAGGCTCATCCACGAGGAGACGCAGCCACGTGAGAGCAAGCTGCGATGAAGCATCCCATCGCACCCGACGAGGAATTTCGTCATGATGATTGTGCAGGGTGGAATGACCATTGACGAGATGTGCATTTAATGAAGCCGGCCTACTCACTCAATGAGAACACCAGCGACGAGGCTTGCAGAGCCGAATGACGGCTAACGAGATGCGCATTTAATGAGGCGCACCTACCCATAACGACAGCCTGCTCAGAAGTGACATAAAGCAAGGATTAACCATGCTGCCCTCAAATCACGCCAGAGAGTGAATGATTAAAGAGAAAAAGGCGGGAAGGATGCGAGAGGAAGGCATTGTAAACTCTTTAAAAGGCAAGATAAGCCTCATTTGTAAAGGTTCGGAAAAATAGAGGAAAAAGGCCCGGAAAGAGAGAAAGAAATCTTGTAATAGAAAAGGCTAACGAAATAGAGAAAATTGATATTCATGATCCTTCATCTGTCCAGCTATTCAACGGAAGAAAACCGAGCTCATTTTCGGAAAATATAATAAAACAGAGATATTCATCAATTATTGTTGTTTATTTGTTATTTGGTGATTATCTTTGTGACTGGAAAAGGGTGGTGAAAATCGCCCTCTACATACACATACACATTTAATGTGCCCAATAAGTCATTACTTATTTTGTACCCCATTATAACATTTATCAATTCACATGTACATGTTAGTAACTACGTTACATAAAATGTTACATTTAATTCAATTGATCATTATCAATTAAATTAACTAACCATTTTAATTGGGATTCATTTTCTAAATCAATATTTAGAACTAAGAGATTAGTTCACTTGGAACTAATATTAGACATAATATAAGTCGATACTTAACATGATATATTTTTCCAAAACAATATTTCATATTTCTAATTTATTCTTGTTCAATTATAATTCCATTCTATGATTTAACGGTTAGACCTCATGGACCCACATGATCGAAGCATAAGATAAAAGACGTGGCATCACAAATTCATTAACTTGCCCATCTTTAGTTTTGATATTCGGCCGATACCACGACAGGGGCAAATACCGATAATCTCTCAGATCACGTGCGTTATCATTTTCAGTTTCATATGAGCTATCGTATTGTCATACATTCTATAATGTATTTTTTTGTATAATCCTTTATGCGTACCATTAAGTAGAAAGGAGTGTTCTCATAAACACTGTTTGACCTTTCTAGTTATTTTTGTCATCAACTCATTTGTTGTGTTATAAATGAGAAACATATACTGTGAGTTGTCCGTTCAAGTCACATGTTTAGATCGATGAGTTACTAAGTCAACGAACACCAGGCATTGTTTGTTCATTTACAATCCCCGAACGAAGCATGATGTGATACTAGGTGTTGAATCACCCGTAGTGCATAAATTCCATATCTTTGACAACCCTAATGTCACTGAGATAACTTAACAGTACCGACCGTCGAGATATTGACTAACTACTGTGAATCTCACCAATTGACTAATCAAATCTCGTAAGACATCTCAACACATTATGTGTTCACTCAGGATTGATATTATCACGGAAAAATTAATTGATGTGTGATGTTAGATAAAATGTGACAAACGGGATTTCACATTTATCTCAACCATGACTAGTCTAGTTTAATATCTTCGTTACGATATCTAAGGCAAGCTTGTGGAGTCCAACTCCCGATGTTAAAAGACTCGACATTACAAGCTTCCTTAATAATTGTGCTCGAATGCAACTGCCCAGATGATTCTAAGATTGCAAACTCATTCTTTTTAAACCTTCTAAAAAGGAGTGTCTTGTTAAGTCACAACTTGACTTCCTTTCTTGTAATCTAGAAGTTTATGAGTATGGATTTATTTCGGTCTAAACACAAACTGTGAAGAATGCATACTTTTATTCAATTCATTTATTCAACAATTACATTGACAAATACGCTATACAAAAGAGCTCTCAATCTCTCATTTGTAGATATCCAACAGTTTTGAGGTCTGATGTTGATAACATATTTTGTGGGACCCTCACCTAAATTAATCACTAATAATAATAAATAATGTTTACAAGATAATGATTACAAAAACATATAAAAGCATAGACATGACTCTCTCTAAAGCTATAGCTGGTGGAATAGCTCTAGCAGCGATTGATGATTAAGCGATCGACTGTGACTTCGTTGTAGACCGACACTGCTCTTGTGAGTGTCGATTGTTGCAAGAACTCCATGCGAAGTTTACTAGACTCGAATTCCTCGAGTCTCGTTCTTCAAAGACGTCAACACCTCATCCTGAGGATTTTATGTGCAAGATCTCATTTCTATATCAACCTTGGTGTGAACTCTTGATCTGCTTCCATCGTAATGGACGTCGACCACTTCCTCTTTATGATTTTGGATGCGCCCAACTCTAGGGCTTGGATATAACGTGAAAAACAACAAGCTTCATATTGTTGATGACGTGAAAACCAACAAAGCTTGAACAACATAATGCTATTAAATCATGCCTAAAATACATGTTTATGTGTTAACCTATCTATATAGCATATTCTCTTATTTGAATTCAACAAAAAATTGGATAAAATGTGTCATCTCATATTTGTTGACTTATTTTTACCGCTTTTTTTTTAAAAAAAAATTCTTACCACCTTGATTAATCACCATTTAAGTAGTTTTTACAAGTGGCTCTCCTGTTTGAAGGATGATGCTATCTCCCATCCTCAACAATACAACACTATGGCTTCCTTGCAAGCTAAGGTAAATCAGGTGCCATTTTTTTTTGCTCCTTTCTTGTTTTTTGAGTAGATTTCCATTTTTCTTCAAATTTGCTAAGTAATTTTCACTTTTTGCGTTTTGATAGCTGGGGGCGTGAGCCAATGATTTGGTGCTCCAATATGAGGGCACGATCAAGGGCCTTAACGAAAAGCTGGCCGCTGCTGAGGGTGAGGGGTGAAGGCCGAGCTTGCGGAGAAAAGGAAGGAACTTGCTCAGGTGAATGCCGAGCTCGAGAAGAGTTCTGGGGCGCTGGCTGCGTAGAGGCTCGAGGTCACCGAGCTTAAACGCAAGGTGGGCAGGAGGGATGCCAAGATCAAGGCGTTGGAGATCACCGAGCTGGATCTCCGGGAGACGCTCACGAACGCCTCCAACATGGTGTATGCGGCGCAAACTCACAAGAACAAGGCCCTCAGTATGCTCAGTTCTGCTGACGCCGCTTTGGGCCGAGCCAAGAATAATCTTAAGGATACGCGCGAGGAGCTAGCCGTGCTGAGAGTGGAGCATCAGCGCACTCTTGAAGAGCCGGAAAAGGCCAGGAAGGAAGTGTCGGCCGAGAAGGCGGCGACCAATGATGTCCGGCACAAGTACCGGAAACGCGTGGCTCAGAAAGATACTGTGATCGCCCATCACAAGAAGGTTGCCTATGATACTAGGCTTCTCAACCAGGTTAAGGGCAACATGGAGATAATCGGTAAGATCCTCGAGGGTAAGCTAACCGATTTTGAGGGCTAGCTGAATGTCCTCAAAAAATACAAGTCCACTTACGAGGACGTCTTAGCTGGGAAACTAGTGCCTGTGGTGGATTCTCCAATCCTCTCTCCCGGACAAGAATTGACCGCGGGTATTGATGTTACAGATCAGGAAATTGTTCAGGTCGAACATTTGATCAACGCCGATCTTTCTGAGCTATAGGGGCCCGACGTGACCTTTTCCGAGCCGACCCCGACTAAGCCTACCCTGGCCAATTCGACCCCTACCGAGACCGACCCTAACTGAGAAGACTCCAATCGAGACGACCCCGCGAGAAGAGATCCTGACCGACGCCGTTCGTAGTGAAGGCGTACCCTAAGCTCTTTCCTCAATTTTATTTTTGTGTTGTTTAGAATAATTTCCAAACAATTTCCTGCCCGTGGTTAGGGCTTTTATTGCTTTGGGCATGTCATAAGACCTGAACCCCTTTTTGTAATGCTTTTCCTCTTTGTCTTGACAATATTTTGCCCATGGATAGGGCTTTTTGCTTTTATATATATTTATATATATATATATATATATATATATTGATTTGCTCTTTTTATTATCTTTTTTGTTGGTCGTAAATAAGGTGAGCAAGAGCACTTATATGATTACTTAAAAATAGATAATTAACCAAGGATTGAATTCTCGGGCTGAATAATCAAAATTAATATAGGAATAATTTTGTAAGGGGTTTGATACTCGACCTTTGAGATAGTAGGTAGAGTTAAGTTTGATACCTTTAGTAGTGAGGCTTGAGCCTTGTTGTGGTGAGTTTCCCGTTGCACCGAGTGTTATTTTAAGATAGGGTCTGATACCTGGGTAGAGTATGACACTCTTTAAAAATAGTGTCTGATACCCGAGCAGAGTATGTGACTCTTAAAGATAGGGTATGATACCTGAACAAAGTATGTTACTCTTAGAGATATGGTTTCATACCCGATTAGAGTCTGTTACTCTTAGAGACAGGGTATGGTACCCAAATAGAGTATGTTACTCATAGAGATGGGGTACCCAAGCAGCTGCCAGGACTAGTGTTCAGGATTTAGGCAAATAAAAGTAGTACTGACGAATATAGCTTGTTCTGTTTGGAAAAATTACTAATGCTATATTAAACGAGCAGGACATAAATGAATTGTGTTTGTATGCGCTAAATTAGGTGCAAACAACTTAGACGAACTTCGAAATTGCAAATAATTATAACCTTTTTATTGTTATAGTCTAATTCATTCTATTGCTCTTATAATAAATAAAATGACTCACTTACGTGTACTATAGCGTCCTTTGAATCGGGCTTGGATGGATTGCGGTGGATGTGATTGTCCACTAGTCGGGATTCTGCTCCTTTTTTTTCGCATGGGATATATAGGTTGTAGATTTGTTGGGGCTATGTCTGACCTTTTTAGTCGGACTGCCTAAGTACCCCTACTCCGGTGATCAATCCATTACGTAGTTCATGGGAAGTCATTTCTAACCAGTTAGGTGTAGTATTTTCTTAGGTGCATTGCATTCCAGCTCCACAAGACTCTTGTTCCATCTGGAGTAGCGAGTTTGTAAACACCAGGTTTTACTACTTCGGTGACGACGTACGATCCTTCCCAATTAGCCCCTAATTTACCCGCGTTGGGTTCGTCGGTGTTCTGGAAAACTCGTCTGAGGATCAGCTCCCCGGTGAGGAACTTACGATGCCTTACTTTGGAATTGTAGTATCTAGCTATCGAATTCTGATAGTTTACTATCTGGATCAGGGCTTGCTCGCGTCATTCATCTACGTGGTCGAGCTGGTCTTGCCTCATTTTGTCATTAATTTCCGCGTTGAGGGGGAGCGTATTCTCTTCTGAGACTAGGGGCCTCTATCTCGGCTGGTATGATGGCTTCAGTATCGTAAACCATCAAAAAAGGGGTTTCTCCTATCGCTCTACGCGGCATGGTTCTATATGACCATAGGACGCCGATGTGTTTGTCAGCCCATTGGCCTTTTTTGGTATTGAGCCTCTTCTTGATACCATCCACAATGGTCCGGTTTGAAACTTCCGCTTGGTCGTTCCCTTGTGGATATGTTTAGGGAAATTTTCCTGTTAAATCAGAAATTCTGGAATCTGTTTTACACGAACTGAGGACCGATGTCAGCAATAATTTTCTTAGGCAATCCGAAACGACTTAAAATGTTTTTCCACACTTAGTGTTCCATATTGGAGTCTTTGATGTTGGCGTAGTACTCGGCTTCCACCCATTTTGAGAAATAGTCCGTTACGACTAGTAGGAATATTTTCCCGACAGGTGCCGAGGGGAATGGTCCTACTATTTCCATAGACCATTTCATGAATGGATAGGGCACCGAGACCGATGACAACTTCTTCGACGGGCAATGGATGGCCGGCGAATGTCGTTGGCATTTGTCACATCGTTTGGTGTGGGCTTCTGCATATGCCAACATGGTTGGCCAGAAGAAGCCCTGCCTTTTTGCTTTGTTGGAGAGTGATCTCCTGCCGGAATGATTTCCGCATTATCCATTATGGATCTCTTGCAATACGATCTTGGCTTCGGCCTTCCCTATGAATCTTAGGTAGGGACCGGATTATCTTCGCTTGTACAGTTTTCCATCTATTATACAAAATCTAGCGCTCTGAATACGGAGTTTTTGGGCCTTTTGTTTATCCTAAGGTTTCTCTCCTCTCTGGATGTAGTTCAGGTTGGGGGTTCTCCAATCCTCCATTCTTGCATGGATAGTGTGAACATGTAGACTCACGCTTGGTTCGTCTATCACTTCCACCGGTTATATCTGTTTTGTTTCGGGGTCCAAAGTGGAAGCAAGGCTAGCTAAGGCTTCAGCCGAAGAGTTCTCACTCCGCGGTATCTGAATCACTTCGACTTTGTCGAATTGGGTAATTAGATCCTTGACCACCGCTAGATATTTTGCCATGGGATCGTCCCTTGTGGTATACTCGCCACTCATTTGGCTAGTTACGAGTTTTGAGTCCGAATGGGCTCTAAATCCCCTGGCCCCTACTGATTTTGCAAGTTTTAACCCTGCTATCAGTGCCTCGTATTCCGTCCCGTTATTTGTAGCATGGAATATTAATCTGAAAGATTGCTCCATGACCTCTCCGATCGAAGATATCAGGCGTATTCTTATTCCGGATCCTCCCATGCTTGATACCCCGTCTACTTTGAGACGTCATTCTTCGTTCCCTTTTTCTCCTAGAGGACATTCCGCCAGGAGTTCGATTATAAAGTTTGCTAGCATTGTCTTTCTTAGTTGTTCAGCGAGCATTTGGTTGACTAATCGCTGATATTGTTGGACATGTGTCCTTAAACAAGCTGTTTTTTCCCTAATTGTAAAAGATTTTGACCAAAGTCGTTGAATAAAAGATGTTACTTATTATGTTAATCTTATTATAGTTTTTGGTACAGTAAAATAGAATGTTTATTCCATAGTTCATAAAGGATGCAATTATGTTATTATTATCACAACCGAGTCAATGTGAGGATGAATTAATAATCATAATCAATGAACTTAAAATGTCCGTGACCTGAATAACTGGGTGGGAGCTCATTAATTGGATAAAGTCATTAATGTGCCTAAGTGATATAATCCTATTCTGGATTAAGTGTGTGTGTCACACTCACTAGAAGTGCATTAAGTGTGAAGCGGCTTCATACTGGATTGGACCTGACTTAAACTCCGGAAGTTGTCATATAAGACCGTCAATGACAACTTGGAGTTGAGTCACTAGTAGATGATCAAATGGATATTCGATCTAAGTCCTGAGTGACCTCGAGCCTGGACTGTTGACTTGATAGTTCTTTGATTTAACTGTTAAAGAACACATTTACTATCGTTCCCAATGCTGCTATTTTGGGAACATCATAGTCAACAGATAAGTGTATCTTGGTCATAGAAACAGACGTTACATAGGTCTATTCAGAGTCAAGATGATTCCCTTGATTGTTAGTGGTGAGAAGTGAGAGGTACCCGTGCGCAACTTATGAATCGAAACCATAAGTGGGTTACTCACAATATTACTAACTGAGTTGAGGATGTAAATGCAATGAGATGCAAAATGGTAAAAACCGCCTGCTCGTGTGTGGATCATCAAGTGAAAGATCAATAACCCGAATTCGATTGTATCAATGGACACCTTGCTATAAAGGGAATACTATATAATTTATCACTAGAGAGTTCAGCCTCGGGTTTATAGTTGAATAACACCGAGGTTTGACGAACTACTAGTAGTTCGTTGGAGCTTCAGTGACACGGGTCCATGGTCCCCAGGATAGCTCCGGAACGGATGAAACGGTTCCATTCGATATGTTTTATCATTTTTCAGGATTCATAAAACTAGAGTTTGTGTCAGACTTTGGATGTTTTATTTTTTGACATGGCAAAAGTACCAAAGTTTGGTGCTGGAAATTTAACAGATAAAAGAAATTTGAATTTGGATTTTTCATCAACTAAAAAGTTGTTGGAAATTAAATTATAAGAGACTTTTCTTTTTGAACCGATTCGTTTCGACGTTCTGTTTGTGATTTAGAGAATTTACAAGTTTACGATCGTTTTCGTAAATATGTGAAATTTAATCACATGTCACGAATTTAAATGGTGGTGTTGCACAACGACATTTAATGTGTGATATTGAGATCTTTAATTATTAATATTCTTATTAATAATTAATTAATAATTAATAGATTTATGTTATTAATAACTAAATATATTTGGTATATATTTAAGTGTGGTGATCGATATTACGACAATTGCATGTGAATATATTCACACGAGTTTGACCTAGTTTGCTATGTCAAAATTTCGGCATAAGTATCAAAGTTTAGGTGTTTAATCCATTAGATCGGAAATGATTTTATATCAACCGTTGGATTGAGATAATTAATTTTTTCCCTTATGCATAATTAGAAATAATTAACTTGGTGACCAAGTTAAGGTTTTCGTACTATAGCAAATTAATTATGTCCGTTAAATCGGTTTATGATTTAATCTTAACCGTCATATTGGAAATTAATTAACATGTTTATATGGCATATATAATTCGAATTTATTGAGAGAGAAATCGATTTCTATTACTATGTAATCAAGTTTGGAAGGTTGTTTTTGTATTGAATCAATATGGTCTATTAGATTTGTTTTAGAATTAATTCCAACCATTGGATTTAGGACATTGATTTCAAAAATGCTATATATATACCAGGAGATTTCGAATTAATCTATATGAGGAAGTGATTGGTTGATTGATTTGTTAATTGATTAATTGATTGATTTATAAAGACTTCCTTATTTGATTAAATCCCTAATTAATTTGAACCATTGGATTATTTCTAGATTCAATCTAGACCATTGGTTTGATAGAATTAATTATATTTACTCTATATAGAAAATCAAAATTTGGGGTAGAAAGACTTCCAAATTAGTCACACCTTGAGCCTATAAATAAAAAGCTCATTTCACACATTCTACACACCTTCCCCAGAGCAAGAATTCGATCTCTCTCTCTCTCTAGAGTGTGCGAACTTCTTAAGCTTCTGATCTCCTTTTCTGGTTCGGCTTAGTGAGACGTTGTTCTCCGAAAGCTTTAAAAGAACCTTCAGTTAAAGTTTTTGCGATGGAGTCTTGCCGGTGAAGCCCACGCTTTGGTACGAGGAGTCCAGAAGAATATCCTGGAATATCACGGGAGTTTCCCTCAGCATCGGTGAAGCCCTGCCCGGTTCAGAACGCGCAACAAGAAGTCGTCATTATCTGAGGTACGGCCTTATGCATTGGGTCAATAAATGCAAACCTTTATTTACAGTTTTATTTATTTCCTATAGATTAGATTATTAATAATGAATTTATGAAAATTAAATTGCTAATAATTTATCAGATCTTGTTCATGGTAATTATACGATGTTAATACGTTGTACGGAGTAACAAGTTTTCCGCTCTAAATATTTTTTAAATGTTACTCGGACGTATTAGCGATTCTGAATGCTCTTAGGTGCACTTTTGGGTCGGTGGTGCCATCGTACTTAGGTAGGTTTATCTGCCTAGCGTGTATCAGGCGCGTGTTCGTGATTGTCGTGGAGAACGGAGTTCTCGTGGACTCTTCGACCAGGCGCTCAATTTTTGGGGCAACTGACACTGCGCTATGTACTCGGGAGTCCACCCGGGATAATTTTTCTCCCATTTTCCTCATCGTGCGTTTGAGATCGTCCAACACAGAGTTATTTTGGGGAGAAGGCTCAGCACGGGTGTGCTGAGGATATGGGTCGGTCTGCCTATCCTCCTGTTGGGGAGGAAAGTTGTTCGGCCCGTAAGGGGTAGGGTAATCCAGATTTTCTGCTTGTGAAGGGCTTGAGATCCGAACACCAGGAGGGCGGTTGCGATATTGCTGGTAAGGCGTGCCCTGCCCGTAACCAAGCATGATTGTTCTGAACATGGGCGTTCGGAATTGGTGAGCGTCTGTGCTCGGTGGTGGTGGCGGTGTTGCTGGTGGCGTGCCTCTCGGAGAAGGCGGCCGTGGGTTTATTCTCCGGGCTCGAGGATCGTTGGGGTCCACAAAGTCAAAGTGGACCGCATTGACCCGTTCATGATTCCTTTGCCCAGAATTCTACCCGGGCTCGTTCACAGAATAAGCCCTTTGTTCGGGCTGGGCTTGGCCGCTCATGAGGAACTCAATTTGCCTCTTCAGCTTCTCATTCTCAGCCGCCCTATCTTGTAGTTGGCTTCTCAGAGCCCACCCTTCTGCTTCCCGATCAGGATTTTTCTCCATGGGAGCGTCGACGATGAAGTTTTCTTCCGAACTCATGGTGTGTCAAGTATGACAGAGTTAGCGAGATCAAAATTTCTCACATACGGCACCAAACGTTGACGTGGTTTCGCACACCAACAGTCACGAAAATATTTATATGAGATTTCTATTTGAATTTGCTAAATGATCGTGGATCTTAACCTCCGCGTTGTCAATACTATGACGGTGACAATAAATATAAAGTAAGAACAATGAAAACACGATGATTTTAGAGAGGTTCGTCCCAATGCGGTAGTTGACTACGTCCTCTATAAGTTTATTGATTTGAGAAAGAAGATCAACCAGAACCACAAGCCGATTCCGAGTTGATCGAAAAGATGAAAGAAAAACACTCTGAAAATACAAATCTCACATACTCTTTTTCTCTCAGGTGAATGCTTGCATGCATATAATGGAGCTACTCTCTTGCTCTTATAGGCTTCTGGTTTCTGCCCGTTGGAGACTTTGTGAACGTTGGTAGTGGCTCTGAGTTCGGCGCTTGACTAGCTACCGAGCTGACACGTGGTCCACTTCTTGAGAGAATAACGCAGTAGTGGGATTTGACTACGCGTCGTGGGAGTATGAATTCTGGTCGTGGCGAATTTCCTGGTCGGGCTTCGGAGAGTTTGAATGAAGATTTGACTCGTTCTGCTCGGGTCTTCTTGTTGGAGCTGTGTTCCTGCTCGGGTCCCTTTCTGGCAATTTTTGCCTGGGATGAGCTTTGAGTCTTGGGCCGAGGGGCCTGGGCCTGGGCCTGTTTCATTTCCTTATTGGGCTTTTGTTTGTACATTTCAAAGGCCCATTTGTGTATGAATAATCAATTATATTCACAATTTTGGTCTAAATTATTTGGACCGTAAATTTAATTAATATGACCTTATCGTTTCAAATACGGGACGAATTTACAAATTAACACCGCATGCCGAAACCCTGCCAGTTGCCGCAAGTTAAAAAAAAGGGGCATGCCGAAGGCATTTCTTCACGTGCCGGGAAATTTAAGACTATGATATGTAAGTGATGGTAGTGCATTGATATTTGTTTGTATCGTCGAATATGAAGTGAATTATATTTGTAATTTTAAATAGCTTGAAATTGATATTACCCTTCTTTTTTACCATACGATGATGATATGATTAACCTACGTTAGTACAGTTTTGTTTTATATATTATTTACGACGTATCATAATATTTAAGGTACATATTGATATCGTAAGCGCCAAAAGGAAATTAAATAAACAAAATAAAACATTAAGATAAATACATATTCGTAAATCGTAAGAGTGCCAATAATTGAAGAACGTGTCTCTCCAAATCACAAGAAAAAACAGTATAAGCCATGGACTAAAGTCATGTTGATCCACTAATCAATAAACTACCTACATCAATTATATACTTAGCAATCTTATGATTAGTTATTATATTATTCCCCTAGAAATAGTATAGATTGCTTTATATTTAATTTTACACAATTTTATTCTAAATCTTAGAATAACCAATACATGTATTTCTTAAATTAGTCACTATTACATTGTGGTATGCTATCGTTGAAGACTTGAAGCTAGCCTTCGGTGGATTTGGACAATGAAGAGACAGCAATACGCACACGCACTTCTCTCTCTCTCTCTCCATATATATATAATATATATAAGAAGTGTGAGACCATGATCGTGTCCTCCAATTATTGTGGTTTTCTTTTGAGTGAACCTTAAGCAAGGATAATAACAGTCTTTGTAGATTGATGTTCTTTTTTTTCTTCTTCTTTTCCTTTAAAGAAGCTTGACATGGAAAAAGTGGCCGGTTTCTAAGCCCTAATAAAGGATATGCTGAGGTGATTGATATGGCTAATCAGCATTAATATATTTTAATGATTTCAATTCGATATCATCTTGATTATTTTCCTTTGGGTAATTTGCGGCAAAAGTGGCCAACATGTTGCCATTTGGCCAGTTAAATGGCCAATGTGAAAAAACTATGACAATAATATCTAATGTTTCTTAAGTACGTTTCGAAATAAAATTCATCCAATTAGTTTTAACAATGTTAGTCAACGCTTGACATGGCACGGTTGACCACCACGAGTCTACCCACGTGCCATGCCACTTATTTTTCTATTTTTTATTTTTTTTTCGGGCCCATTTTCTCTCTCTTCCCTCTCCACTCTCTTTCTAGCGCTGCCACGTAGCGATCTTCCTCCTCTCCCGAATTGCCACGTGGCATGCAAGCATGCCATTAAAAATAATGCGTGACTGTTTTCGAACACGCGCCCTATGAAGTTTCGGCCACCGCATTCAACCATTAAACCATGTTCCCTCTTGGTAGTTATGCTGACATGCAAATATTTATATAAAGAATGTGTAAATAAACTGTAACATGTGCAAAGTTGCATGTAACATATAATTAGACGTATAAAATGTAATAAAATTGAGTTAAATATAAATTATTCATATGAAAGTGAATGAAGTAATATTATATCTTTAAATAATAAAATAAGATTATATTAGATAATTTATATGTTACATTAATAAATTAGATAATTTATAAAATGTAACATGTAACATTTAATTAGACTTATAAAATGAAACATGTAAATAAATGATAAAATCACATTACATATTTTATATTTTAAAAAATTATAATTTTACTTCATTCACTTAAATTTTGCATATTATCTAGTTTATAAATGTAACATATAAGTAATCTAATAAAATCTCTTTTTTTTTTTAAATACAATTACATTTTATAAATAATTTAAAAATCTTATTTTTATTTTTTAAAAATACAATTACACTTAATATGGATAACTTATATTTAATGCAATTTTATTACGTTTTACATGTTACATTTTGTAAGTCTAATTACATGTTATATCATATAAATATTTATATCTAACTTAAATTTGTTACATTTTATATACGTATAACTGTATATATATTTATATCTACCTTTCAAGATCAAGGAATTAAAGTTCTTTGGTGGTTGAGTGAATAAGTACGATCCTAGGAGATCGTGTGTTCGTAACTCACTGTAGCCATTAGTTTTGTATGGCTGTGTATGCCACATGTCAGGTCGGTCGAGAGAGGAGGAAGAATGTCCACGTGGAGAAGTGGGTCCGAAAAAATTAAAAAAATTAAATAAATACATGGCATGCCACGTTGGTGGACACATGGCGGTCAACCATGCCATGTCAAGCGTTGAATAACGGTGTTAAAACTAATTGGATGGATTTTATTTCGAAACGTACTTAAGAAAAATTAGATATTATTGTCACAGTTTTTTCGCATTGGCCATTTAACTGGCCAAATGGCAACATGTTAGCCACTTTTGCCGCATATTACCCTTTTCCTTTAGGGTTTAGTCCAAGTTTTGCTCCCGAATAAGAGTTTTAAGGTCCCCTAGGGGATGACAAGGGTACTTAATTACAAGAAAGAATCTTTGAACAACACAAATATTATTAACACGAAGAATGAATTATACGTAACGTGTGAATAAAGTACGAACACAAATATAAGAACACTATAGAATTTAATTAGACATATTATAGAAGGAATATGAATATAATGTATATTACAAAGTGCTTTAAACTTATTGAATGTCAAATATTTCATAAATAAAAATGTGAATAGACAAAAACATAATATTGTTAATTTGTTTCAAACTTTTGTTTAATTTAATATATTAAGTAGGTTTAATGGATCTATAATAAATTGCTTTGTTCTGTACCGATCTCTAATGAGTTAAGTTATGAGTTTAAAGTGAATTAATTTGTTACAATTATTTAATGTGTTGTGTTACACGGTCTAGATAAAACTTCACTCGTACATGAATAACTCTACTAATGAGTCGGCACCAGCTATTAAACGATTTTCCTTAGTTCTCTTTTCCTGGTATTCATTCAATAATATACTATAATAATTTTCATAAGGTACAACAATGATGTAACTTTATTTTTCCTTAATATGGTATTCGAAGGGAAAATTCATTATCTATTTATTAAAAATTGGTAAAAATTGAAATTTTGTAACGCATGTTCCAAAATTAAAAATTAGTGATATTCATTGTTGGTGATATTCACTGTTTGTTTCTCATTTTGCCCATTTTCCATTTAATCTCCTCCAACATCGAACCCTTGGACGATATCATTAAAGTTCGAGTTGAAAACACCGAACCCTCAATTCTCTTCATCGACCCCCTTCGTATCCCCGACCTAACTCCATCGTTTGAATCTACATTTCCAGGTCAACTATTTTCTTAAGTTTCGATTTTGACTTTCAATCGTGTGTATCGCATTTGATTTTATGGTTCCTGAGTTTACAATTTAAAACTTTAGGCTTCAAAATGCTTTAATGTAATGGTAGGTTTACATTGCTAGGCAAATAGTCTTGGCCCCTTGTTCTCCGCATTCGAGGGTGAAATCACCAAAGTCGGTGTTTCTATCGCCGAACTCAGTCTTTATATCCCCGAATGGGAAGTGAACCCGAATTGGGACATTAAACACCAAAGCCAATGATAATATCCCCGATTGAATATGATTCAAAGTCGGTTATTTTAGAACCGATTTTGGTGATCTAACACCTAATTAGTTGAACATCGAAGTCGATGACAATATCCCCGAATGAGTAGGACTAGAATTCGATGATTTTAGAACCAATTTGAGTGATACTATGGATGAGCCCGAAATAATATTACGAGGTCTGCGATATAAATCACCGACTTCAAAGATGTAAATTATGACTTTGTTTGTCTTGTATTTCGCAATTTGTTTTTTTTTTATTATTTTGAATTCAAATTTCAAATGTCGGCCCTTATGTTCTCCACCGAGAAGAACAAGTGATGTAGCCCGAACAAAATGAAAACAATGAATTTTCTGGAATAAGCTATCAAGCTCAATTTTTATTCATTCATCAACTAATCTTTCACTCTTTGAATTACAAATATATAGAAAACATCAAAACTCTTAAAACATACTTCCCTAAAATGCCTCACGTCTAATACTATTAATGACAAAATATTATACTTAAATTAATATAAAATAAAGCCCACGATTGATGCTGTGATTATCAATCACACAAACTTAAAGGCTTGATTCGATAAACAATAAACAATAAAATTAAAATATATGAAAAAAGAAGTTAAGGAGATTGAGAGGAATTTGGCTTTAGTTTGCATTCTCCATGAAAATCATGTACGTTTGCATCATTCTCCCCGTGTTAAAGAAAATTCATCCTCGAATTTTGACTGCCGATGTGCATGTGTCGGGACTCCGCCGCCATCGTCGCACTTATGTCGATGCCAAAGCCACTGCCGTAAAAAAACCTTTTTTAGATCTGAACCGTCTCACATGATGTCTTTGCGTCACGCTTCCGCTCTTGTGCATCGTTTCCGATCCCGCTCTACAGAGACCTGAATGGATCGGCATATGTACGTCGACAATCAAACCGTATCCGCAATTAATTTTCTTTGACACACATATTGCTGCTGGGACTGCTGTAGCAAGAACCGTTGTTATAGCAAGAATAACGCCTGTGGAGATTATTGTAGTAACCTCGATCGGGCGAAGCTCGCAAGCAACGAGAGTTACGCTCACGTTGCTATCACTGCTTTCATCATTATATTCATCGTACACGGCCTCGTCGTATACCTCGTTGTCGTACACGGCTTCGCCGTACTCCGACTCATCGGACACGGTATTGCCTTTTTCTTCCTTGTCGTACTCCGATTCGTCGTACACGGCCACTCCGTGCTCCGCATCGTCATACATGGAATCCTCGTACTCCTCCTCGCCGTACTCTGACTCGTCATACATAGCCTCACCGTGCTCCACATCGTCGTACGCCTCCTTGTCGTACTCCGGGATAACCACTTTGAATGTCGGTTCCCACCATGCGGATTCTGGAACCGCCTCACGTCGGCATACCTCGTGACCGTAGTTCTCGTAATTCCAACCGTAGGTATACTCGCAACCATTAGCCGTGTCGGATTCGCCTCGCCTGTGGTGTTGATGTTCTGCGCATTTCGGCAATAATGTTTGCACTTGCCGGGACAAAAACTCCATTTTAGAACACAATCCGTCGAAATCTTCACGTCTTAGCATGTCGTCTACGAAAGCGTCATGAACGACCAGTTTCTTCGGTACCATATGCGTAGAAACGGTTGGCTCTGATACCAACTACGGAATATGAAGAACACATCTTTGCAAGAATAAACTCGACTTCACAAGCTAAAGCTCGATTTTTAATTCATAATCAACTAAGAAATTACATCAATGGAGAATGATCATATATAGTCTCTTAAAGAGAAATCATATAAAGGAAACACCTTAATCTAATGAACTAAATAATTATTATGACAGTCAAATAATTAAAAGACAACTAATCCTCATTAAGAGCAAATATGCACCAACGACAATTAATGCTCATTAAGAGCGAATATTTCCAAAAATGTCTTCATGAATCTTACGGTATTGGCGTGATCGAGTGTCGGTTTATTCTTGGTGTTTACGATTAATGTCGCATCCTTCTCTCGACCTTGAGAAAATTCGTCCTCGAATTTGGACCGTCGCCCCATGGCGAGCCTCCTTCGCCATTGCCGCGCTTGTGTCGGCGCCAAAGCGGTCGTCGTAAAATGACTTCCTTGGTCCTACATTTTACTCGCACTTGCACAATGTCTTTGACGCTTCCCTTTCGTCGGTCATGGTAATGCGGGCACCTCTTTGGATTACTACTCTCAATACCTCCGTTGTTGACATCCATGGTTGTGCTCGACTTGATTTTCAGAGCCTCGCTCGCGGTCATCACGGCCGTCGCTACAATGGGATCGCTCGGTGCAGCCACTTCGGTGGCCATGCTCGAAACCAAAACTATCTCATCATCCTTATTGGCGCACATGCTGTCGTCGTATACGACCTCGCCATACACGGTTTCGGTGTACTCCACCTCGTCGTACACGGGTTCGTCATACTCCGCCTCGCCGTAAACTGACTCGTCGTGCTCCGCCTCATCGTACGTTGTTTCATTGTACTCCGGGATAGCCACCTGGAACGCTGCTACCCATCGCGCATCTTCTGGGACCGCCTCACGTCTACGCATTGCGTGACCGCAGCCGCCAAAATTCTGCCCGAACAGGTTTGCACGGTCGTCCTCGGTGTCGGACTCGTCTCGGTGTCGTTGCTCCGTTTGATTATGCATCATCGCAGCCATCTGACGGATCAACAATTCCACTTGAGCACGGAATCCGTCGACCTGTTCTCCTCTCACCATATCCTCTACGAAAGTGTCGTGAACGTCTCGCTTCTTTGGTGCCTCTGCACAGAAACGGGTGGCTCTGATACCAACTGATGTAGCCCGAACAAAACGAAAATAATGAATTTTCTAGAATAAGCTATCAAGCTCAATTTTTATTCATTCATCAACTAATCTTTCACTCTTTGAATTACAAATATATAGAAAACATCAAAACTCTTAAAACATACTTCCATAAAATGCCTCACGTCTATTACTATTAATGACAACATATTATACTAAAATAAATTTAAAATAAAGCCCACGATGGATGCTGTGATTATCAATCACACAAACTTACAGGCTTGATTTGATAAACAATAAATAATAAAATCAAAATATATGAAAAAGGAAGTTATGGAGATTGAGAGGAATTTGGCTTTAGTTGACATTCTCCATACAAATCATGTACGTTTGCATCAACACGTCTGGGTGGGTTACCAGCCATAGTTCCCCGGCTCTGAAAGTTATTATGTCAAAGTTTATTTCGCACGGGCTTATTGAACGTATCCTCGTAGACTCTCTTCTTCGTAACGTTCTTCATCTAGTAGAGTTTACGGCCAGCTCCGCGCTACTCCACCAACTCATCTTTCGCAAGGTAGTGTCGACTGTAGAGAAGGAGCTCCGCTTCAACATATGCGATAATGACTATAAACTCACCGTTTCCGACTTCATAGAGATCACCGAACTTCCATTCACGGCAATTCCTTTGGATGCCGAAGTGGACTGACAACACACCAACCCGGGGCTGCTCACAAGACAGTTCCGAGGCAAGAAAGTTGTCACGATGGGGACCTTACTATCCCGCTTCGCGACGTTGGAGGATATTGACAACTTGCTGAAGGTCAGCCTTCTAATACTAGTCGACGTCGTTTTGGTCGGCTAAGATCCGGACAAAGAAGTCAGTATTGGACATCTGTCATCAAACAAGCTGTATTTTAACCGTTCGTAAAAGATTATGATTTTATCAATAAATAAAGATGTTGCTTATTATGTTAATCTTTTATAGTTTCTGACTGAGTAAAATATAATATTTAATCCATAGTTCATAATGGAATACAGTTATGTTATTATCATCACACCCGAGTCAATGTGAAGAAGAATTAATAATAATAATAATAATAATAATAATAATAATAATAATAATAATAATAATAATAATAATAATAATAATAATAAATGAACTTAAAATGTTCGTGACTTAATAACTGGGTTGGAGCCCATTAATTGTATAGAGTCATTAGTATGACTAAGTGGTAAAATTATATTCTGGATGAAAGTGTGTGTCACACTTATTAGATGTGCATTAAGTATGAAGCGACTTCATAATGACCGCAATTAAGTGGCGCTCCCCCCGCCGCCGCCTTGGGGCGATGGCGGCGATAAGATTGCAGCCGCCTTTCACGGCGGTGCTGCGGTTTTCAGCGCCCATTCTTCAAAAAATTGTTTAAACGGTGAGAAAAAAATCACTGTTCCAAAATCGCGCACAAATTCCCGAAGTACAAAAATTAAAAAAATAATTTTTTATTGCTCCCACTAAAAATACAATCATCCCAAAAAATTACAAAAAATACAAAAATCAATTTTTTTTAAATTAATGACTGACTTTGATACCACTGTTAGGTTTTTCGATGAATTTTCTCAATTCCAAGACGATAATCACGGGATATCATTGAACTAAAAGACCTAGATTAAATTCGAAAACCAAGAAAGTCAGTTTCGATACCAGACTTATGGTACTTTTGCCAACTCTATTGATTTTGGTCGAATTCTCCTCGTGAATTGTACAACTGATATTCTCGTGATGCGGATCCAAGCTCGTCAATTGTCGAGCCTCTATATTGTCCACCACGTCGTTGCGGGAACATCTTTGAGACCGGAAACACCTAATCAGTGCTAGGTCTTTCTCACTATTCGAATGATAAACCGACGGTGGCACGGAGAGGAGCAACTTGCGGCTAGGGCTCGTGCTAGGGGGCTACAAATTTGTTCTGGCGTTTTAGCTTGGGTGAGATTTTAAAATATGAATTTAAGTGTGATATAATAAATAGACCACGGAGGTTGATGACCTAATGGTCTTTGGCCCAATAAATGGGCCAAGCCCACTAGGTCATTATTAATTACTTCTAGTAATTAGTTGAAGCACTCATAATTAATTTGCACAGGGTCTGTCACCTTTTAATGTAGTCGGATCGGACCCAAAAAACGCAATGAACGTATATTTCGATTCGGGAATTTTCTAGGGACCTTGCAACTATTTCAAGATGAGTACGCATGAAAATAAGAAATTGAATAATGACATTAAATGTAAAAAAAGTAGAAGGAAATACTCGACGTGGGGCTTAAAGCATGCACTCACATTAGACATTAGACTTATAATTCTTCGATCACAAGTTACACTATAGAGTAAAGAACAAACATTACAAAATGATCATGTGCACTAAAGGTGATCTTGCCCTAATATAATACAATATCATTTCAAGCAAATTAATGATATTTAGGCTTGATATTTACTTTTTTTGAAAGAAAAGAAAAGAAAAAAAAAACCAACAAATCATGATGTTGAAACTAGTGGAGGGCAATCAAAACGACATCATTACAACAACAAAGACAACGAAATTGCTAAGCAAAATGAAGGTTTCTCTTTATCTCTTTGGTCAAACCTAGTAACACAAAAGGGAAAGTAACAGAAAAAGAACATATGCATTCGCATAAGCAAAAAATAATCGACTAAAAGTGTTCTCAGATAAGCACACTTGGAAGTTTTGCTATAAAAACATTAAAGCAAAAAATTAGAATTATGTTTTTTTAACCAAATTCAAAGTTCGAAAATTATAATTTTGAATTTTATCTCGATATTATAGTATATATAGTTCAAATAAGATCTTAAATTAAGGATTGTTGGTTCTTAAAAAAAATTCCCGAGTCAAAATAAAAATCAGCATTCAATTTTTGGTTTGGCAAGATTCGAAACTGGATATCTGAATTCAAATTTTTGAAATGCATAAAATTCTGAGTTTTTAGATCTTTGCCAAATTGGCAAAACCAGAACTGAATTCCTATTTCTTTACTATATTAATTGCATTATATATAGATTCAATAATAACATATAGATAAATTTTTCTACTGCCAAAATTTTCAAATGTTCATTAGTGGTCGACGTTCTTATTGTCTACTATGTTGCTTTTCTCTAAAATTATTTTTGCTTTTTAAGTTGATTATTTAAAAAAAAAATATATATATATATATACTGTTATATCCGGAACACGGGTTACTTGTGAGAAAAAGACATTTTTCTTAATGAGTACATATCTAATATTTTATAAATTGATTGAAAAAATATATTAATTTAGTAATAATGAAATTTGAGAATTTTAGTTATAAAATTATTAAACACCAAAAAATAAATGTTACAATCTTATACTTAATATATATATATATATATATATATGAGTGTGTGTCAAATCCAAGCAAATACTCACATGGTCATGATATCGAGCGGATGGAATTATGCTTTGCAATGGCTAACACAAGTGATGTTATACATATAGGCCCACATCACATGATTTTCTTCTAACGTAATAAAAATTAAAATTAAAATTAAAATGAAATAAAAGTTCGGTGGAAAAAAGCATGACCCATGTTAGTGTATGATTTATTTACTTCATATTAATCATTATATGTTAATAAGCAATTAGTTTTCAACACACATATCACTTTATGATGCCATAGCCGCAATAATATAGAAACACAAGCTTCTTTACCAAATATACAGATTCTAAATTCTAATATTGTTTCTGACTTTCTGTCGAATATAATATATAGGGGTGAACAAGCGGGTATTCGGTACGGTTTTGGACAAATAATAGACCGAATACCGCATTTCGGTATTTTAGAAATGATAACCGAATACCCTATTTTTAAAGATGAAAACCGCATTTACCGTATAATCGGTATTCGGTGTTCGGTTGCGGTATTATCGGTTTCTTGCCCACATTGACCGCTTTTAAATTAATATCCACATCTCCATAAACTGACTACTAATATTACACGTAAACATACTACTAAATGTTAATATTATAAATTATTACACATAAACGGATTACTGAATACTAATATTACACCGAGAGATTAGATAAGAAAAATCTTTTTGACGTGTTGATAGGTATGGTAAATAAAATATAAATAGTAATATTAGATTTAGTTAAAGAGGTAAAACTGGGTAAGCGGTTGCGGTTTTCACATTAAAACCAAAAACCCCGTTTTAACCTAATTCGGTATTCGGTTTTAACCGCTTTAATAGCGGTTGCGGTTTAATCGGTATCGGTTTGATCGGTTTTCGGTTAAAAATTCGGTTTACGGTTTCTTTTGTTCACCCCTAATAATATAATATAATATAATATAATATAATATAATATAATATACGTATTTTATTTAGATGACGTTTTGTTGTACTAGAAAATTATTCCATATTTTTTTTCAACATCAAATTACCACTAACATTAAAAATTTGTATACGAAGATGAAGGAGTTAGAAAAACCATCCTCTAAAAAAAATGTTAATCCCACATTAAACAGTGTTAAATTATAAATAAAATATACGAACATATCCAAATAAAATATTTGATTAAGTAGCTGAATTTTGATATACCACATAGTTTTTAATGAGATTGTAAATTTTTATATACTACATAGTGTTGGCTGTCAGACTCATGGGCACAGCCTTTAGATCCATTTGAAGCCACCGTCAAAGCTTTTATCTAAGTTTACCAATAATTTGATGATCTTATTTATAAGTTCTACCAATAATTCAGTACTAATTATGTTATTTCTACTAAAAATACTATAGTTTCAACATATATATGCTTTTATTAACACTTTTGACGTAGTATGTACCCGACCAGACTGTTGACTGTATTGTGATATATTCGATAAAAAAAAAAATGTATCAGAAAATTGACTGTTGTAGTAACCAAATATTAAATTCCACAAATCTAATAGAAAATTTAATATAAAGTGCAATACTACCAAAAAAACAGTATCTATAATATAATGACACTACATGGAGTAATTCCTTGTGAAAAAAAGATGAGTATGGCAATTCTTGTGGATAAAGAAAGATCTGAAAGACGATCTGCATAATTTATGAAGATGCACACAAATAGAACACACGTCATTACTTGTGCTTAAAGTTTAGACCTTTCTTCAAGTTACTTCGGATCTGTAAGACGCGTATTAGATATAAAAGCAGTGAAACTCACTTCCTAGTTCCTACTATATTTTGTTTATGGGTCGAGAATAAATATAGTGTACTTACTTGGAAGGAAGATCTGGGCATGTTGGAATGATCCATAAATAAATAATTAATAATTAAATAAAAAGAGTAGCAGAACAAAAAGGCAAAGTTAGACAGAGCGATGTGCTGTGAGTGAAGAGAAGGTGCGAAAACCGAGGGACATGTCACCTTAATTAGCGCTTAGGCATGGGTTTAGTGTAATCCTGTCTTTATTCATTTATTAATAATTATAAGTGTTGTGTTGGGGTTAGTGTATGACAAATGAAAAAGCTTGGAGATCTTGGTTGGAACTTCTTTTGACTGTCTCTCTCTCCACTTGCTCCAATGGCCCACACTCTCCCCCAAATCGGTGATCCAATCCAACAAAATGCCTTCCAAATTACATAACTGGAATTTCAATTTTCTTTTGTTCCATTAGGGTTTTTGGCTTGGTTTGGTTATGCTAGGTGGGTGATTAGGGTTTATTTATGAATGAGTTGTCTCATTAATAGCCAAGGAACGACGTCGTTATGGCCATCAGTGATTTGTTTGGGTTATAAGTCTCATTGAAAACGGACCAACCAACCTATTGAGGTAAAATGTGGCTCAACGGGTCCGGCGTTACACGGCAGCTCTGTTCTTATATTTCATGGAAATAGGCCGGGCCCGTTGGCTTCAGTTAATTTCGTTGACAGCTTTATCGACGAATTAAAGGTTAATTTCGTTGAGAGCTTTTTCGACGAATTAAAGACCAAATGATGAGCGAAGATCCCCCAAGAACTAGGGTTTATATTGCATTCATCTCTATTTGTATTCATTATTTTAGTACAAAATAAACCTGTAAATATAGAACTAGAACGACCCGAAATCTGGTTTTGTTTTTTATTACGAACCAGAATTTAGAATGCAGATTCTAGATTGAAACAAAAATAGAAATTCTGGTTCTCTTTTTAAAACAGAATCCAAAATTTTGGTTCTGTTTTGTAATGAGAATCTTTTTTTGATTCTAATGGTTGAGTAATCTTGATCGTTGGATCTTTTGATCTAACGGCCGAGATTATAAGATTAAAAAATTGAATATTAAAGTCGAATATTATAAGATTAAAAAAATTGAATATTAAAATTGAGATTATAAGATTAAAATCGAATATATCTGTTGTTTTTTCCAGCGGTTCTTATCCCTATAAATACCACAATTTATCTTAACAAAATTCACTCAACTCCATTCTCTCATCCCCAGTTCTCTCTCAATTACTCATACTCTCTCAATCAAAATTTTAGCATATAGTATCTATTCCATATAATTTTAAAATAATGAATCCATACTTCAACTGCTACGGTTCGGCTCCGGCTCGTCCCGAGGGGCCCCAACATTCGGTGTCCACAGTTTCGTCAGAGGCGGCCTTCTCAAGTGCGGGACTTATTTTTGATGACCGGCGAAAAATCATTAAAGCCGGCTACGGTCGATTATCACGCTAAGCAAAGATTGGCTCAAAGCCCAAGAACGAACTCAAGAGGAAGCGCACGCCGATAACGATGTTTAAGAGTACTTCAATCCCAAAGAATATTAGTCATTCTCGATGTATTTCATTACCGAAGTTTTATGTTCCGATGTGTTTAACATTAAATATATCAATAAACGAGGTATTTTTTTTTTAATTCTCGTATTAAATATTACATTGAATTCGGGTTGGACATTTTATAAAGATTTATAATATATAGAGTTAAAAATAACCATTGATTATTTTTGGGGACTAGAAAGTAAATAACGAAAAAATTAGAACTAGAACCATAATTGTTCCGGTTTAAAACCAGAACCAGAAATTCTGGTTCTGAATTTGAAACCGGAACCAAAATTATGGTTCTCGTTATGAATCAGAAAAATAAAAAGCCATAAATTAGATTCTGGTTTCGTACTGAATTGACAACAATAGTATGAAAATGGTAATAAATTTTGAAAGAAGAAGGAATCGTGGACATGGATAATTAAAGAAAAGAGGAATAAGCTTTAATGAGTGTCGGACGAGTGTAAAATGTTAAATGGGTGTAAAATCAAACTTGTGGATTCAGTATAGAAGCAGTCTGAATTTTGACTTGTATACTGCCTATAAGCAGAAATCAGAACATCTTATTTCTGTTTTAAAACAGAATTAGAATTCTTATTCTGTATTTAAATCAGAATCATTGTTTTTGGTTCTGTTTTAATTCAGATGCATTATTTGATTCAACCGGAAACTAATATAGGCAGATCCAACGGCTCAAATTTTTAGATTTAAAAAAATAAATATTTATCAATTTTACCTTAGAATTAGGACATTTCACCCCAACAAAATTTTATCAACTTCATTCTATCAACTCCAATTCTCTCAATAACTCATGCTGTCTCAATCCAAATTTTAATATAATTATTTACATATACTACATTTTCGAGATCACGGATCCTTTTTTCAACCTCTATAGTTCGGCTCCGGCTCATCTCGAGGGGCCCCAACATCCTTCCACCAACGCTCCCCCCATCGGTAGCTTCGCTGGCTACCAACGACAGGGCTTTGCCGGGGTAGGTACTACTGGTTAACCGCTTCATAAAAAATTCATACTTTGACTCCATCGCCAATAACCACAATGTCCCGACGAATCTACTGCCTTATAACTGCGGCGGTTATCCTCCACCACAATCATAACAATAACAAAATCCCGGTGAGAATCTTTTTTATTTAAATAAACTATTTTCCGAATATGCCAATTATATTTTAGGTAATGCGGATACATTAAACTTTCACCCGGTGGTAACCCGAGCCTCTGCCAGTTCGGGTAAACCCGAGTCAATTAAACAACCCCGACGACGATACCGATGATGCTACTTGGGATTCCCAACAAGAAGGACGCTCTCGAACCTCCCGTCACAACCCTGACGATGAGGGCGACGACCCCGAGTATGATGGTGATGACAGTGAAGAGGGTAAGTCCGATGATGACGAGGATGTCGATATGTACCCGACTCACAACCGGTGCCGAGGAGGTCCAACCGAATTACCAGAGGCCGACCACCAACGGTGCTACCGTCCGCCGCGGATCTGAGGCCCAGAAGCCTAAGAAGCTCACTTCCGATGTTTGGATCAATGACTTCGATGCGGTTTACGAATACGACCCCGTAAAATGCAAGGATAACTGCTACACCATTTGCCAAAAAATGCAATACGAGGCTCAAAGCCTACTCTAACTCATATAGCACGTCATACCTCCGCCTACACGCCTCGAATTGCAATGGTCCAACCGCTTCGTCAAGTGACGCAAGTTCTCTATCTTTAGAAAAGTATAGGGTGAAAATTACAAAAATTATTATTCATGACAATCTTCGAGTTAGTTATGTAAAAGCTCCCGGTTTTAATAAAATGATGGCACATGGATCCCGAAAATTATAGGCTCGTTTCACGACATTGCGTCTGCAATTGATTTTCTTCAAACACAAAGAGAGTTTAAGGGAAGAACTTAATTGGTTAGGTTATCAAATATCATTAATGTCCGATTGTTGAAAAACTAATGCTAATTGTGATTACATCTCCGTAGTTGCTCATTTCGTAGACAATGTTTGAAAATTGTAAAAACGTATCATAGCTTTACAACCAATTCACATTAAGCACACGAGGGCTAACATCGTCAAATCGATATTAGGTTGTTTAGCAGAATGAAACCTACGAAATCGTGTTATTTCAATTATCTTAGACAATTCGAATTAGTCGATTTTTGTGCGGATCATTTTCTTCAATAATGTGCATGTCATTTTATTAATTTAATTATCAAAGCGGGCATTAAAAAATTATGGCCTTGTATTGAAAAAATTAGAGAGACATTTAAATTTATAAAAGCCATCAAACCAAAGGATACATAGTTTTAAACAACTTTGCATTTCTTACGGCATCGAACCACAATCATTTTCGGTCGACATGCCAATCTGAAGTAACTCCATTTATGTTAGATGCGGTCATTCTTTACAAAGATATTTTGTAACTTTGGATTAAAGGCCCCGATGGATTAAATGGAATATTTTTAGAAAAACGGATTGGATGATGGCTCGCGGTTTACGGTTTTTCTAAAAAATAATAATTTATGATAAGATAGTTTCTTTATCACATGTTTATTCAACGACATTAAACATGGAAATATTTGATGTGTCATTTTGATAATTATTCGACCAATCTTTTATTTGCCAAAATTTTGAATGCTATGATTTCTAAATTTAATGACTATTAAGAGTATGTCTTTTCTTTATTATGCGGGACTAATACTTCTTTGCTTTAAGCCGAGAATATTGCATAACATCCTTTACATGATGGAGCGTGTTTCCGGAAATCCTTAAATGACGGATGACTACCCAAATACAATGCGGAAGATACGAGAGCTATACCACGAGTACAGGAGGAACCAACTAGGAGAATCGGTGACACAAGAGTTTCAAGATACACAACCACAACACGGGCAACCCATCACCAAGGCGCAACGAGCTTTTCACAACCTTATCCGCTATGGAAACTCAGCGCGCAATTAGGGAACATCTTAGCGACTATCTCTTGCTCGCGGTGGAGGGAGGAGTTCGCCTACGCTACGGATTTCGTCTCTGCCGGTCGCCGCCGCTAGTCCACTCTGCCGTACGCTTTACTGCGTCGGGGTTAATTGAAGCTCTAAGATGGTGACGATCGAAGAGACGAGAATATCCTAACCTATTATTGATGGCGCATGACATTTTAACGATACCGGTTTCCACATTTTCGTCGGAGACAACCTAATTTCGTGCGGGACACATCTTAGACGACTGACAAAAATCATTAAAGTCGGCTATGGTCGAGATCGTGCGAAGCAAAGATTGGCTCCAAGCCCATGAATGAGCACAAAAGGAAGGGCACCACGACAATGATAATTGTGATCATTTCAATCCTGAATATATTAGTTGTTTTCAATGTAATTGTTTATTAATTTTTATGTTCCAATGTATCTTACCATTTATAAATCTATACATGAGATAATTTTAATTCCCGTCTTACATTTTTTAAGGTTAAAACTAAACATTTATTATTTTTTGAGTAAAATTAATAAGTTTTTGAAAATTAAAAATACTAAAAAAAACCCCCAAAAATCGGAACTAGAATTTAAATTCATAACCAGAATATTGTGGTTATGAATATAAAAGGAATTCTGGTTATATACTTATTTTACATCATTATGTAAAATGAAGGCAGTCTTAATTTTGTGGTCTCCCGTTCTTTGATTCGCATGTTGAGCTCGCGTGGTTGTATGGTCTTTAGGGACATATGCCCATGGTCGGGCTGGTGCGTGGGAGCTAAGACTAGAGAATTTGATTTTATATCTGATTATATATTGGCTATTAAGTGAGCTATAACATATATGCAGTTTACTTTGACCTCAAGTAATGTGGGCTTTTTAAATTGATTGTTCTACATTTAAAAGCCCACTCGTTAATTACTTCGAGTTATTACTTTCCATATTTGGGTCTTGCATTAATTAACTCAGCTGGGTTATCCCTATAGTTAATGGCCCAAATAGGAAGGCTTAGGGTTATTTTATATACTTTGTGAGCTTCATTCTTAAGGTAACCCTGATTGGATTGACAATGTGGATAATGGCCCAATTAAGAAGGCTTATGGTTACTATATAAAGCTATCTGAGCTTCAGTCTCACGTAACCCTCCCATATTAACCTAGCCGTCATCATCTAGGTTATCAGCTATGCACACTGTGGTGATCATCATCACGATCGAAATCCTCGGAGAGGTGTCGACTGCTTTTACTGGAGCTGGTTGAAGGTTTCAGACAAATTGTCTACTTCAACAAGTGGATCTTGCAGCGACCGATTCTCTCAAGAGAAGTGGTGATCAACATAGGAGCCACAGTCGGGTCGCAAACGAAATCCTAGGGAGAGGTGTCGACAACGTTCATCGAAATTGTTTGAAGGCTTTAGCCTGACAGTCGACCTTGCCAGTGGATCTTGTCGTGCCCGACGCTCTCAAGAGTAGCAATGACCTCCATTGGAGCCACAGTCAGAGCACGATCACCGATTCAAGTCAAGACTGTGTTGATTCATAGCTTCGGGGGGAGTTCCTGAACTTTAGCTATTTTACATTTGTATTGTAATTGAATCTTGTAATCGTTTATGGTGATTAATCTGGGCGAGTGCCGCGCAGAGTAGATAGGTATCAAACTACGTAGCCAAAACATCGTATGTTCATTTACTTTTCATGCACATGTTTTGGTAGCTGTAGTTTACTCTGCGCAAACTAGGGAAAATTGATCTTTCGAAGACATTTGTCTAAGTTCGGAAAGGCGCACGTGCGGACTGAGAGATTTATCCTAGTTTAAACTTGTTGTTTCTTTATAGCCGAGATTCACCAGTCTTTGTTCCACCTCGCCCTTACTTATGATCTTTGTCTTTGAAGTCGTTCGAGTGCCCTGAGACAAGACGAAATGATGCAGTGAAAAATCGTCAGGTACTTCGAGACATTTGAGGAGGTTGTTGAGTGTGAAGCCTAATCTACACGAAAGCGCTACCGAGACCCGACGCAGAGCACAAATTGAGAGAGGCGAGATTGAGGGTGTAACCAGAAACTCCGATTGAGAGATTGATAGTGGATCGAGATTTACAGGCGGCAAGTGGACGTACCTCCTACACTGGGAGCGAACCACTATAATTCTGGTGTCGATTTCAATTTCGTTTATCGCTTTTATCATTTTTCGAATTGGGAATTAGGGCAAAATTCCTAACAGAGGTAAGGGTCATAAGTGGAAAAATCACGACAAAAGTATCGAAAGTTAACAAATGTGACACAACACATGTTTCGTCTAATTTTTTTCATCGAATTCAAATGAGAGAAGATGCTAGATAGCTAGTTAAGCACAAATGTGTATCTTAGGTATGATTTAATAGTATTATGCTAAAAATTGACCAACCTCCATTAAAAAAGACGAAAAAGTACTTTTCCCTTACTTTATCAATTTGAACCCTCGCCGCCTCAGTTAATTATAATTTTATTTGTACTGTGGATATCCCAAAACAACTAACAGGGCTTCTATTTTAAGTCATAAGTTTAATTTAGGTGTAATATCTTGATTGTTATTTTATTTATTTATTTGATAGAGGTCATTATCGGCCAATATTACAAGTACTAATATTACAAGATATATATTTATTTACAGTGTCAAAACATCCAGTCTTATTGGCCAAGATTACTATGTACACAAAATTTTTGCGTCGCGTAGTGATGTTTTGGCTAAGTTTTCTCATTCCAGATTATGTTTTCGCTAACTCAATACATCTTGAAGAGTCGAGTAGCGATGCTTTGGCTAACTTTTCTCATTACAGATTATGTTTTCATTTTTAAAATTCCCGAATATGGAAATAGAATCAATGTTTAGATACATATTAAGAAAATATATCAAGAATTAGTATTCTATTTGTAAAATATTGTGAAGAAAAGAAAAATACATTTAAAATTTGTTTTCCAGAGTTCAATCGCATAATTTGTTCTCTCTCTTCATTTATAACAATAATTTTTCTTTCTCATTATTTAGAACTCCATAACTTTTTTTTACGAATCTTGCGAAACTTTGTTTCTCCTAAAATTATGTACATCTTGAATGGGCTTATGATTGGATTTTAATTTTGCATAAGGTTTAATTTATATAAACTTGTGGTTTAAATATATATAAATCGAATTCGGTCGGTTGAAGTTAGTCAATTCAGTAAGTGGGCTCGTTTAATTTTTGTTATACTTCTATGTTCAAAAACTATTTAAATATACCCTAAGAGTAAACTCTAACACTCCCAACATTTTAATCAATCTTTAAAACTCATACTCTTTTTTTTTTCATTATAGTTTTAGAACTCTACTTTTATATATCCTCTAAATTTATTTTTGAAAATAATTTACTAGTTATTTTTAAAAAGCAAAAATAGAGGATAACACTGTTATTTCATCTAAAGTAAATGCATGAGATGTCTTTCAAGTACACAAGTATTTATTTTACTAGATAAAATGAAACCGCAGACTATTAAAAAGCGAAACTCCCTAAATAATAATACAGAAAAGAAAAACTTGGGCCTGTTTGGGCCTTTATAAAGTTTTTTTTTTTTTTTATGGGGCCTCTATAAAGCTTTTTGAAGCACAGCACTTACATCAGTTTTTTTTTTTTTTTTAATTAAAGCCCAGGAGCTTCTTTGTAATTGGGCTTGCTGCTCATTATTCCCCCCACTTTTTTCTTCAAGTGCATATAATTAATGTCATTTCACTCTTATACATCAAGTGCATATAATAAATAGGATAAATAAAGGTAAAAGTATCTTGAAGTACATAAAATTCTACGGTATATATCTAATTTTATTTTGTCGTGGTAAAAGTACCAAAAGTAACTTTTTCAATGTCACTGTAACTTTCAAGTAGCTTCCGTTATGACTCATCCGTCAAATGCCACTTGTCACCCTTTTTAGAATAACCGACAACGGAGTTCATACGCAAGATCTAGGGTTTATTTACTAAAACAACACAGAAGTCCGTGATGCTAACCCCGAATGTGGAGTTACAAACTCTGACTTTCGGGGTTAGCATCTTTAAATTCGAGAGAACGTGGAATACATGGGCATATAAAAAGGTGACAAATGGCGTTTTACTGATGAATCATGACGAAAGCCACTTCGAACTTACGGTGACACAATAAAAGTTAACTTGTATTTATCCCAATAAACATGTTACCATAAATATTGTATTTACCCTAATAACACTAGTACAAATATGTGATTTGAAGACAATTTAAAATAGTCCTTGAAACCTTTAAGGACAGTTTTGAAAAGTGGTTGATAAACGTGTGGTACTTTGGCCGAAAATATTTCAGCACGTTTGTGAAACGTGGTCGGTAAACAGAAACGCCGCGGCGGATATTACAGTATGACGCGTCTTAAATTGTTTCAACATCTCAAAAACGTTGTGGTTACCCTTTTTTAACCAAATGATTTCCTCGGCCTTCATCAGCAAAGCCACTGCTAATACAACGGTGACATAGTTAATGTAACCGCGGCTTTATAGTTGAGCAAACCACGATGTTCGACAAAACAAACCGCGGCGTATCGGTAAACATAACGCCGCGGCTTCTTTCGACGGATAATTACTAAAATAAGCCGCGGTTTTTTATTTCAGGAAACAACGATATTTGACCAAACACAACCGCGGCATGTAGTTAAACAATGAGCCGCGGCTTAATTTTGAAATTTCCTGTAAAAAAATAAGCTGCACAAGCCGCGGTATGTTTAAAAAGATACCGCAGTAAGATGTGAATTGTGCTGTTGTAATGCTTGATGTAAGCCGCGGCTCTTTTTTGTAAATAAAGCCTCCTGTTGATATTTAAAAATCGAGGGTTTTGTTTTTTTTTTTAATCTGTCGCGGTGCTAGTTGAAATTAGCTGTTATTTTATTTTTATATAGGCCGCGGCTTTTAGAAAATGAGTCGTGTTATGTACAAACATATTTTCGCTTTTATCTATCGCGGCGGTAGCGTGAAATATTTTCCTTTTAAGAATGTGAGATGAGCCGCGGTTAATATTTATTTCAGCCGTTATAGTAATTTATTAATAGTTGCGGCTTTGTTGATATTACGCCTAGACTTTTTTTTATAAATGTTAGCCCGGCTCGTTCGGCATGTTGGAATACCGTGCCACGGCTAGTTTAAAAATTATATTCAGTTACTTTATAGTCGCACCGCGGCCAAATTTATTACAGAAGCGTCTCTGAAGGCCCTCGACCGCGCCTGGAAGCCTCCCGCGCGCCTAGGAGCCTCCCACGCGGCGGAAACCCCCCAGAGCGCTCGGTTTCCCCCTCACGCGCTTGGAAGGGCTCCGCGGATCCCGAAAGCCCTCGCGTGCGCACGCGGGAGTGCCCAAACTAGTTTTACACGTGCAATTAAGCTAGCTTGCCTATACATTCAAAAATTATAAACAAGCCCAGAACAAACACCATTACTAAATTGTACATGTACATATAACTCAGTTCTTAAAGTAACAAACAATTCACTATTCAATACAAATAAGTAGTTAAATACGCCTTCACAAAAAAAAGTTTGCTACATAACTCGCTAATTCGATTCTAAGATCATCAATATCTTTAGTTGAATAACTATGTGCGTATAATGATAGATTTTTGCCGATACCTTCTGTAACGGTGTCTTGCATATATTTTATCACGTAGTATCCGCATTTCACATTGCCGGGTTGTTTCGCGCAATCCGTAAAGAGAATCATTGGATCTTCCTTGTACAGGTTCTTAACCGGATGTCTTCTTTTCCAAATTTTGATTGATCTACGAACAAAATTCGATTCAAATAATTTTTGTTAGATGTTATATATATATATATATATATATACACACATAATACTAAGGAATCAAGTACTGCTATAATAATTATTTATAACATAATTGTAATGAGAAACTTACATGGTAATTCGGTATGTCAAATGATCGGTTATCTGATTCGATTCGAAAGGATTTAATATATGTGCCATATTTTTCCAAGGATCGAGTATGGCCAAAATCCAATGATCGTGACTATTTTATGGCAAAATAAACACTTGTCCGTTCATGCATTTCTTCATCTTTTTTAACATCATTGAGATGTCCAGTTTCAAGGTCTCATTGCTTTGATTCCCAAAATCGCTCAATGGAGACATAAACCCGTACTTGTAATGGTTGAATTCAGTCATTTTATCGTACAAGTAACTGCATAAAGAATGTTATAATTGCATCAAATCAACTACCATGTAATTTTAATAATAAAAAAAGAAAAATAATAACAATTGAAAAAAACGACATACCTTTGGCAAACAGGGATCTATGATATGTTCAATTCATGAAAATTCACAAAATCCTATACATCATCATGATATAAACGTACGACGTCATCGAAAGATTCACTACCGGGGCATTGGACATCAGTGGAGTTGTGTTTACGTTTCGATAAATGTGCGTTGGCATACATGGCCAACATGTGAAAACCCGGTAATATCCCATCGTAGTCAATTGCTCTTTCTCGTCCCCTTGATACTTCCTAATGAATTTCTCTTTGGCATTGGAACATCGGCTACATTTGATCGGTTCTAAACTAGGATCCTTTAGTTTCCCGTCTTCGGTTGTTCTCATCTCCACCCATAACTCAGACCGAGAAGCCCATTCTCCATTTTCGTCAAACTAAAAGACAAGTGAAAAATCTGTTACAAAATTAAAATATAAAATTATGATGACTAAAATTATTTTTGATGACTTACATGTTTTTGATCGAGTGGTCGGTATCCGGCTCGACCTCCTCTAGATGGGTATTCGACTTGTGCTCGCGCTTTTTTGTTGCGTTCGGAGATTTCACCAATGCAGCTCATGAGCGCGCTACCCACCATTCCCCTTGGTTGCAACTCTGCATCAAATTTCACCGCTATTTTTTTACCTTTATATCTCTTACTTTATTAAATCTCAATATATTCGTGGTTTTTCTTTTTCCATTATTTCCCAATACAAGTTTTCTGTGAGCCAAATGTTTCTTAAGCAATAAGTCAACAACTATATATATATATATATTTAATAATAGTGTTATTTAACAAGCATGCATACATAATATTTGATGAAACAAATTTTAAAAATAATTAATATCGTATAACAATTTAATTAACGCACCGGTACTCTTTGAGGTCCTCGCATTGTCGCACGGCGGCGATAGACTTTGTCGTGGTTGCGGCGCTCCTAATTATTTAACAACCATGCATACATAATATTAATGAAACAAATTTTAAACATAATTAATATTATATAACAATTTAATTAACGCACCGGCACTCTCCGAGGTCGTCGTGCGGTGGCAATAGACTTTGTCGTGGTTGCGACGCTCCTAATTATTTAACCACCATGCATACATAATATTTAATGAAACAAATTATAAACATAATTAATATCATATAACAATTTAAATAACGCAGCGGCACTCTTTGAGGTCGTCGGATTGTCGCGCTTTGCTGATAGCCTTGGTCGTGGGTACGACGCTATATACTCTTCTACGTAGTCATCATTGGAATCTTGCGACATATTGATATCGTGGTACCTAAGACCATATCATAATTAATATCAAATATTTATAACTAATTAAATTCCCATTATCAACTTCACGAAAGTTAAATTAACATAATTCACAAAACTTAAAATAGCATTCTCAATGAATGAAACCTAATACTAATAATATTCCCAATAAACAATAATTATCAACTTCACAAAACTTAAAATAATTAAAATAACATTCCCATTGAATATAACCTAATAACATTCCCAATAAACAATAATTATCAACTTCACAAAACTTAAAATAATTCATTAATCCTAATAAACATTCTCCATAAATGAAACTAATTAATTAATATTCCTAATAAACTAAACTAATTAATTAATCAACTTCGCAAAACTTAAAATAACATTACAAATAAACAAAATATAAATGACATTCTAAAAAAAACACAACTTTATTCACCAAACCAAAACTAATCAACATTCCTAATATAGTAAGCCTAAAAAACATTCCAAAAAAACAAAACTTGATTCACATATTCAAACCCTAAAAGTTATTCTCAATCCTTGCCTAACAACGGTGATGATAGCAGTAGATTACAGTTAGAACGTGCTATAGGGAGGGAGGGCCGGAGAGAGACAGAGAGACAGAGAGAGAGTGTGTGAGAGTGAGAGTGGGATAAATAAAGAGAACTTTCCGACAGTGGATATGGTGACGACAACCATCTGCGGTGGCGATGGTGGCTGTTGAAGGTGGCCAACAGTAGAGATAGAGAGGGAAAAGAGACAGAGAAGGAGAAAAGAGACAGAGAGGGGAAAAATAAATGAAGGTAAATGAGGGAAAAGTGAAATAAATGCTGGTAAGCTCATAGAGCCGCGGCCATATAAAATACTGCCTCGGCTATATTGACGTGGATCCGCAAAAACTCGCGGCGAAGTAATAATTCCGCCGCAGCTTTATGGAGTCACAAACTTGTAGAGGAAGAAAAACTAAATGCGGCAACTAAAATACATACCCACTCCGGTGAGTAAAATACCGAAAAGTTTGATTTTTGGTCTCGTGCTCAAGCCTCGTTATTTAAGACTGTACCGCGGTTGAAAAGGAAAATTTGCCCGAGAACTCATTATTACGCCGTGGTTTAGGTTTACCAACCGCGGTTTATTGCCCATTACCAAACTAAAGCACCATTTGAAAAAATTTCTAAGTGTTGGTTTTTTTCATGACGGTGGAGACCGCGGCATACGTATTTTAAAACCGCGGTTTATCTCATTCGCGCTCACTCTTTTGAATTTTTTTGCTAAGTTTCTTTTTCCGATTTGTTCACATGCCGCGGTGTGTATTTTTTTAACTGCCTATACCACGGTATAACTAGTTATACCGCGGATTGGAAACCACTACATCTCGGTTTTTGTGAAAACTGTTATTTTTCTTTAATTTAATGATAAGTTTTAGAAGTATATTAGTTAACTTAATATTAATTATACAAAATCAAAATGGTTTTAATTTTATCATTAATTAAAAGTACGTACACTTTACTATGTATAAGGGTTTAGAAGTCAGACTATATATATGGTTATGTCGACTATATATAATATCTACACACGACTCTATAAGAAATGGTTAGTTAAATAATAAAATAAATCACTTGTTCTTTCTAACACAAAAAATTGTTGGGACTATACATTATACATAAAATAAGTTGAAACGGTCAAATACGTCATTGCGTACGGACTCTAAACGATCGAATTTACACAAATTCAAACAATAATATATAACGGCTAATAATTTTACATCTTTGTAGTACTACTGTTGTTTCCGGCCGTTTCGGATTGGAACCTCCACATCTCGGCTTTTACAAAAAATTTTATTTTTCTTTAATTTAACTATATAAGTTTTATAAATATATAGTAATTACTAGTATATATAGTTAAGTAAATATTATTTATAAATAATATAAAAATAAGGATTTAATTCTATCATTATTTAATGAACAACTTGATTATTTATTATAAGGGTTTAGAAGTACTCGATCAAACTATATATAGCTAGCTATATATAGCACTATTGTAAAATAATAAATCATTCAACAATAATTAGGTGAAACGGTTAAATAATACTTTGCGTACAAATATCTTACCAAAACCCTGAGTGATAATTATATACGTTGAAATAGAATTATAATATAAAGTACGGGGGAGGATATAAGTACTTACTATGTACTGATATATATTAATCGTAATATATAGCGTAAAATTTCAACGAGGTAAGTACTCCAGCCGAGGTATGTCCTATGTGGCATGCCAAAGGACCGCGGTTTTGAGAACATAACCGCATCAAATGTAACTCCGTAAAGCATAAAAGCTAACCCTAAACCCTTAAACATCACGGTTAATCATGATTGATTTTCCCATAAGGCCGCGGCGATATAAGTTAACCGTGGCAAAATTAAAGAACACCATGCCCCGCCTAAATTAATACGCCGCGGCTTATTCTCAAAATATCGAGTTTTTCATAAAATTTTAATTTTGTAAACTTCAGGGCTTAATTTTAGGTCTATTTAGTTCATATATGAGGAGGAGGATCAAGTGCTTTAAATTTAAGTATGGGATTGAATTTCTCGTCTTTTAAGTCGTGTAAAAATCAATGTATTAAAGTCATGGATCACCTTAAGATAGTCTGGACACAATAAGGGTTTTCCCGAGATGAATGTAATGAAACAAATGTTCATGAGTGCCCATAGACTGCATCAAGACTAATATGGGCTTTCCGTCTGTAGCGGTTTTCGCCGTTTCGGAATGCAATAGCTTGTGACAAACCATACCGCCGTTTACTTATATACAAACGCAGCCGCGGCTAGGTTTATCGCGTGACAAACTGTACCGCGGTTTGATTTTATTTCTGTCGGCATCATCTCGTCGCTTCGTCGCCTCGTCGGCTTGTCACCTCGTCGCCTCATCGCCTTCTTAATCCCGGGCCTCGCCAATATCTTAGTTCGTCGGCCCCGGGTCTTTGGCTTTGGTGATGGGCCTTGACTTTTCTTAATGGGCTTTGACTTTTGCCAAAGGGGGCCCAATTTTTATATGTTACGAAAAATGCACATAACAATTTCTTTTTCTATTTTTTACCATGCCGCGGTTTTAATTTTTTAACCAAAAGCACCATGGCCTAAAATTTAGAAGTGACACCATTACCACCAAGCCGCGGTAGTGTTGTGCATATCACGGTATAGTGATCGTGTTTCGTCACAAATAAAACTCGTTTTATATTAATATTGGAGCACATTTTAAGGATATATATGAACAAAATTTAGGAGTACCCATCGACTCCTTCGACATTAAAATTGGCTTTTTACGTCTCTATAGTACTACTGCGGTTTCCGCCCGTTTCGGATTGGAAACCTCCACATCTCGGTTTTGCGAAAACTTTTATTTCTCTTTAATATAACGATAATTAAGTTTTAGAAATATATAATAATAAGTAGTATATATAGTTAAGTAAATATTAATTATAAATAATAAAAACGTACGGATTTAATTTATCATTAATGAACAACTTGATTATTTATAAGGGTAAAGTACTCAGAGTATATATAGCTAGCTATATCACTATTATAAAATAATAAATCATTCTCTATTTATAACACTAAATAAAGTGCATGGTGGGGGACTATATATTTTGAATAAAATAATTAGGTCAAATGGTTAAATAATACTTTGCGTACGGATTAGTACTTTAAATGATCGAAACAAATTCAACAAAAATATATATACATTAATATGTAACGACTAATAATTTTGACATATCTTACCAAATTAAACCGTGGGTGATAATTATATACGCTGAAATAGAATTATATATGTAAAGTGGGGGAGGATATGGGTACGTACCGTGTGTACTGATATATATTAACTGTAATATATAGCGTAAAATTTCAACGAGTTAAGTACTCCTGCCGAGGTATGTCCTACATGGCATGCCAAAAGACTGCGGTTTTAAGAGCATAATGCGGCTTCTATAATAAAACTGCGGCATATGTAACTCCGTAAAGCATAAAAGCTAACCTTAAATCCTTAAAAATCACGCTACGGTTAATCATGCTTGCTTTTCCGAAAGGCCTTAAACCCTAAACCCTAAACCCTTACACCTTAAACCCTAAAACATTAAGACACGATTAATCATGCTTTGTTTGCAACCGGCCGTGGCTGTTAAGTACCGCAGCTTTATAAATTCACCGCGGCCGAAACACAAGAAAGAACACCATACCCCTGCCTAAATTAATACCAGGGTTAATTTTAACAGACACCACGGCTTATTCTCTAGATATCAAGTTTTTCATAAAATTTAATTTTGTAAACTTCAGGGGCTTAATTTTAGGTCTATTTCGTTTAGATATGAGGAGGATGATAAAGTGCTTAAAATTAAAGTACGGGATTGAATTTATCGTCTTTTAATTTACTTAATTTAAGTCGTGTAAAAATCAATGCATTAAAGTCATGGATCACCTTTAGACAGTCTGGACACAATAAGGGCTTTCCCGAGATGAAGGTAGTGAAAAAAATGTTCATGAGCGCCCATAGACTGCATCGAGACTAATATTGGCTTTCCGTTTGTAGCGGTTTCCGCCATTTGGATTGCAATAGTTCGTGAAAAACCATACCGCGTGTGGTATAGTATCCTAAAGAAGCCGCGGCTAGTATTAGCGCGTGACAAACCGTACCGCGGCTGTGCATATACCGCGGCTAGAGTCGTGATTAATCTAAAATCTATGAACACAGCTGCGGCAAGTGTTCAACAAAGGTGGGATTGCCTGGCGAAATGTTTCGGCGCCTTTGAGAGTGCAAATGTCACTGTCAGAGAGATGGCCGGTACTGGAAACGACCATGGTTGATGGGGTTCTTCATTGTGCCTTTCGGATTCTAATCGAGCCTGAGAAGAAAGCATTTGTTTCAGTCAACTTGCGGGACGAGGTGCTTTGCCTCGACTTGGTGGGGACGGAGTTTCCGACGGTAGCAAGAGGACCCACCGATTGTCCGCAGGTGGCAGCAAGCGTGGGAGGAGCAACATAGGGTAACAATTCATCATCCCCATGAGTACATCGAGAGCATTGCCTCTTTGTTTTTGATTTTTTTTTATTTCATTCTCTCTTATTATAAGCTAGCTAGTTTGTATTTTCATGTTTTGTGCATATTTCGTCCTATATATGTGTGTATATAATAAAACTGCACCACCGATAGGTGGTTTTGAATTAGTTTAAGGCTTTTTTTTTGTAATCATGAATATATGTATATATATATATATATATATATATATATATATATATATATATATATATATATATGCGAATGTTGAAATTTTGGTGTGTTGTACGTTTAGATCTTCGAATGCGGTGTATATGTCCGAACTAACGACATTTGAGATTATAATTGATTACGATCGTAATCATCGAACTTCGGTTGAAAATTGTGTTATAGGGTTCAGATTTAAACATAAATTGCAAAATGAAGTTACACGTTTAACAAAATAGCCGCGATAGTTATTGCATGCGTTGAGGTGAGTTTATCATTTTTAAAAACGCCCCGGTTCTGTTTGAAAAAAATTGTTGGTTTTGAAAAATAACCTTGGCAAAATTTCAACTTACCGCGGCTTTATAACCTCTATAAATTGATAGTACTGGGATTGGCAAAAAATATTATCTTATAATCGGTATTAATTAACATATAAATTAATAATTTATTAATTTATACGTTAATATGATCAAGAAAAAAATTATTAATCAGCTATAATTATATAAACGCATATCTTTATTAACAAAAAATTATTTCGGCTTATTATATCGAGATAATATTAAAGTGTACATCAATTAATATTTATAAGAATATATATATATATATATATATATCAAGAGAGACTATTATGATTTAAAAAGATTTTATTAGATCGAGTACCAATATCTGAAATATTAAATAGCCCAATGATATTAAAGAGGAATAGCAATAGCTTAATTAATTCTTAGAGTAGTGATAATTAAATCTATGGAATCATATTTTAAGAATACTACATTATTAGTGATATGTAATGTTATCTTTTTATTATTTAATGTGATTTCATAGTTATTTCTAATATATTTTATTTAAAATGATTTTATAAATATATATGTAAAAAATTATATTGAATTATTAATTTATATATCACTTGCGACCTATATATACTTTCTAGAAAAATTATTATCTTTTAAATTTAGCTGGTTAGCCCGAGTTGGGACCGAACAAAAATATTATTTAATTAATCCCGACTATTAATTAAATCGAGTATTAAATTATTTAATCGCGACTATATATACTATTAATTTATAGAGGTTCTATGTACTATTTTTGAAATAAAAAAAATACTATTTTGAAACCCTAACCGCTGACACGCCACGGCTGTTATCATATATCCTTTATAAATCGATGAACATTGCCGCGGCTCGATAGTGAATACGCCAATTTTTTCAACTATGAAACCGCGTCGATCCACAATATGACCACCGATGATGACTATCGACATATTAAATAGGATTAAATAACCCTAATGATGATAAAATCCGGGAATACTGAAAATTGATGACAAATCTAGCCCTTTATCACTTCACAATTAACATTGACTCAGGCCTCGACGACGCGATGGATTGAATGCACTAGCAAACCCTAACTAAAACCAATCACCTACAGAATCGTGTCCCAAGCATGAAGAAAGCTGAAAATCCCACGAACTAATTCAGTTCAAGCCGCGGTTTGTGACTCCATACGTCGCGAGTGTATAAAGAGAGGGCAGCCACCTCTCTCCAATCAACAATCAGCTTCTCTTTTCTCTTAAAAAATTACAATGGAAAACACTTCAGATATTTTTTCCCAAGAGGTCGTCTTCTCTAAACTCCTAGCGGAATTATCGGCGAAATCTCTGATGAGATTCAAGAGCGTCTCCAAAATCTGGCGGGATCGCATATCTCGCGATGTGTCATTTATTAACGCTCACCGAATCTGTCAGCAGGCCAAAAATAGGCCAATACTGATTGCCGTCGCTGAATGGTGGATGGAACAGTTTATATTGATGCTAATAAACCTCCTTCTGGTGATGGTGGGCTCCTCCAACGGCTTGGTTTGCTTGAGACTCGGGTGGGACAACGTGACACGACTCGCGGTTTGCAATCCGGCGACTCGGCAAGTGAGATATCTTCCGATTCCACCATCCTATTCACCCGAGTTCGAGGGCATCTATTCGGTGTTAGGTTTCCGATTCAACATTGAGAGCAATGACTACAAGGTCATCCGCTTGTGCCTCGGCAAGCTGGATCATCCGTTCGTATGCGTGCAAGTGTTTGTCAAAAGCTGGATCGTCTAGCGAAATGCAAGGTCTTTGAGACTACCAAAGATAGTGGGGAGAGCGTATCGAGAGCATGGCTTACGGGGTTCTTCGTGCCTCTTTTCGGATCGTAACAATGCCGGGAAGCCAGCCTAAGAATGAAACATTTGTTTCCTTTGACTTGCGGGATGAGGTGCTTTGCCTCGACATAGAACGGACGGACTTTAATAGGGTAGCAGAGATGCCGGAGATTGTCCACTGGTGGAAGACAGAATGGAAACAACAACACCAAATTCGCATACGTTGTGTCCATGAGTATGTTGAGAGTATCGGTTCTGTGTTTTGATGTTTTTGCTCTTGGTTATGTATTACTATATATTTTTATGTTTAATGCTTATTTCTTCCTATGTTTAATACTTTTTCCAATGTTAATACTATATATGAATATTTAAAAAAAGGGATGGTTTCCATAAGTCACCTCGGTACATTTTACACGACCTCGGCTAGTTTGTTTCTGCTTAGGCCTATTAAATTCGAATTTTATAAGATAAGAAGATAAGATTGGATTTTTGATTTTATCCAAATCTTTCTTATTTAATTAAATCCCTAATTAGTTATATCCATTGGATTTAGATAAGATTAAATCTAGACAATTCGAAATTAGGGAGTGAATTTCTCTAATTCGGTTACAGTCTGAGCCTATAAATAGGAGGCTCATTCTACACATTTTTCACACCTTTCCCCAGAGAAAAATTCGAACTCTCCCTCTCCTTCAGGGTCTGCGAATTTTCTCTATGATCTCTTTTTCTGGTTCAGCTTAAGAGACTTAGTTCTCCGGAAGCTTAAAAAGAACCATCAGTTTAAATTTTGCGACGGAGTCTTGCCGGCAAAGCCCACGCTTCGGTACGAAGAATCCAGGAGAATATCTCGGAAGACTACGGGAGTTTCCCTCAGCACTGGTGGAGCCCTGCCCAATTCAGAACGCACAGCCGAAAGTCGTCAATAGAGGTACGGCCTTATGCATTGTGTTAATAAATGCAATCATTTACTGCTTTTTATTTATTTCCTATAATGACTAGATTATTAATAATGATTTATGAATATTAAATTACATAATATTTATCATATCTTGTGATACGGTTATTATCCGATTTCCGGACCGTTGAACGGATAACAAGTTTTCCGCTTTAAAATAATTTTTTTAAATGTTACCCGGACGGTTCGGAGGTACATTTCTTGATAATTTACACAGAATCCGAAACGTGATCTCCAACATGTACAACGTTGACCCCCCACACTTCGGGTCAGACAGACCCTCCACTGTCAGTGGACCAGTAATTTGGGCATTGTCTGTTGCATGTAACCTCGTTGTCATACCCGATGCTCAACATTAGAGTAATACCCGAGAAGGAGGTGTTTAGAGGGAGTTGGAGAGCTCATAGGTCGAGCAAGGAAGAGAAGATTCGAGTTTGAATGAGTTACCGTTTAGTTAAATTCGGAGTTCTATTTATAGGAGGGTCCGGGGGTTAAAACGTGATTATAAATTACTCCGAGAGACCCCCGGGGTAAAATTATATAGTTTTCTGACTCCCTCGGATGTGGCCAATCCAACGCCGCAAATAGTGTCCCAATCCGAGCCTCCACACGCCCACACGCGTGGATTTCGTGCGCCCCACGCTGCTGATGCGTGCGCCCCAAGCTGCTGACGTCATAGGGCTGACGTCAGCCATCCAGAATGCGGGTGGGGGCGTGTGATGCTGGGAAGTTCATTACGTTTCCCGATAATATTATCACAAATTATGCCATCCAGCCGTCCGGGTAACATTTAAAAAATATTTAAAGCGGAAAAACTTGTTACCCGTACAACGATTTGAACATCGGATAATAACCAAAATCAAAATCTGATAAATTATTACTAATTTAACTTTTAATAAATTCATTATTAATAATCTAATCTATAAGAAATAAATAAACTGTAAATAAAGGTTTGCATTTATTGACCCAATGCATAAGGCCGTATCTCAGGTGATGACGATTCGGGCTGCGCGTTCTGAACTGGGCAACGCTTGGCCGATGCTGAGGGAAACTCCCGTGATCTTCTGGGATATTCTCCTGGACTCCTCGTACCGAAGCATGGGCTTCGCCGGCAGGACTCCGGCGCAAAAACTTTAACTGATGGTTCTTTTGAAGCTTTCGGAGAACAACGTCTCACTAAGACGAACCAGAAAAAAGAGATCAGATGCTAAGAAATTCGCAGACGAGAGAGAGAGAGAATTCTTGCTCTGGGGAAGGTGTGTGAAATGTGTAGAATGAGCCTGTATTTATAGGCTCATGGAAAAATCAATAGGGGAAGTTTCCTTCCTTGAATTTCGAATTCTATGATAGGTAAATATAATTAATCACTCAAACCAATGGCCAAGATTGAATCACCAATGATCCAATGGTTCTAATTAATTAGGGATTTAACCAAATAGGGAAACCATGAATAAATCAATTATCCAATCACTTCCTTATATAATAGAATTCGAATTCTCTATGTACCCATATGGAAAATTCGAAATCAATAACCTTGATCCAATGGTTGGAATTAATTCCATAACCAATCTAATGGACCATATTGATTTAGCATATAGTCAAGCCATATTACTTGTTCACCAAGCAAAAAATTCGACCTCCATTATAAAGAAATCGATTTTTTTCATTTTCATATATACATGTTAATTAGTTTCCAATCCAATGGTTAAGATTAAATATTAAACTAATCCAATGGATATAATTAATTAAGCAATTTCGAAATCCATGCTTGGTCACCAAGTCATTTTTGAATTTAGCTTTCCAAATTAATTATCATGATCCAACGGTTAAGATCAAACTTGACCGATCTAATGAACCAAATTAATTTCATGGTTTTCCATTAATACCTTAACATAGGTACTTATGCCGCATATTTAGTAAGTCCTAATCCAAGTAAATTTATGTAAGCCCAACTCACACATTTACTTGGGCCGCAATATTTCTTCACATTCATATATATTTTTATTTAAATAACATAAATATATTAATTATTAATTAATTATTAATAAGACTGTTAATAATTAAATCCAAATATTTAAATTATATTACTAACCTCTGATCTCATTATCACACATTAAATGTCGTGGTGCAACACCACCATTTAAATTCGTGACATGTGATTAAACTTCACATATTTACGAAAACGATCGTAAAGTTGGAAATTCTCTAAATAACAAATCGTAAGTCGAAACGACTCGGTTCCAAAAGAAAAGTCTCTTAGAATTTAATTTCCAACAATTTGGCAGTTGATGAAAAATCTAAATTCAACTTTATTTTATCAGTTAAATTTCTAGCGCCAAACTTTGGTACTTTTGCCACGTCAAAAATAAAACTCCAAAGGTCTGACACAGACTCTAGTTTTATGAATCCTGACAAATGATAAAACATGCCGAATGTTTATATCACGTATCTATCATCCGTTCTGGAGCTATCTTGGGGACCATGGACCCGTATCACTGAAGCTCCAATGAACTGCTAGTGGTTCGTCAAACCTCGGTGTTATTCCACTATAAACCCGAGGCTGCACTCTCCAGTGATACAGTATATATTATTCCCTTTATAGCAAGGTGTCCATTGATATAATCAAATTCGGGTTATTGATCTTTCACTTGATGATCCACACACGAGCATGCGGTTTTTACCGTTTTGCCTTCGTTACATTATCATCCTCAACTTAGTTAGTAATATTATGAGTAACCCACTTATGGTTTCGATTCATAAGTTGCGCACGGGTACCTCTAACTTCTCACCAGTAACAATCAAGGGAATCATCTTGACTCTGAAGAGAGCTATGTGATGTCCGTTTCTATGACCAAGCTACCCTTATCTGTTGACTATCATGTTTCTAAAATAGCAGCATTGGGAACAAAAGTAAATGTGTTCTTTAACAGTTAAATCAAAGAACAATCAAGTCAACAATCCAGGCTCGAGGTCACTCAGGACTTAGATCGAATATCCATTTGATCATCTACTAGTGACTCAACTCTATTTTGTCAGTGACGGTCTTAAATGACAACTTCCGGAGTTTAAGTCAGGTCCAGTACAATATGAAGACGCTTCATACTTAATGCACTTCTAGTGAGTGTGACACACACACTTAATCCAGAATAGGATTATCACTTAGTCACATTAATGACCTTATACGATTAATGGGCTCCCACCTAGTTATTCAGGTCACGGACATTTTACGTTCATTGATTATGATTATTAATTCTTCCTCACATTGACTCAGTAGTGATAATAATAGCATAATTGCATCCTTTTTGAACTATGGAACAAACATTCCATTTTACTGTACTAGAAACTATAATAAGATTAACATAATAAGTAACATCTTTTATTCAACGACTTTGGTCAAAATCTTTTACAATTAGGGAAAACACAGTTTGTTTAAGGACACATGTCCAACACGTGAGGCGCGTGGGAAGACATGTGGAGGCAGCAACTGACACGTGGCGGCGTGTGTGGGTCCACGGGGGCCTGTGGGGCCCGCCCAGGGTGCTCTCGGGCCCGTTTTACGGTCCCGGGAGTGTCCCGAGGCCAAATTTTACAAACTTTATGGTTTTTTTGAGTATCTCGATAATTTTAGGAACATTTGGACAGTTGTTTTGCGAAAATGGACTTCCGGTGAAGATTTTGTTTGAAATTGATTTAAAATTAATAAAAGAAAACGTTAATTAAATAAATTTTCTTTTATTAATTTACAAAAAATCAATTCCGCAAAACACCCGTAACACCGCGGTTAGATGATAAATGTAACCGCAGCAAAATTGAAAATTATATCTACACCTCGGCTTTTTTCTAAGATAAGCCGCGGCTTATTTCGCAATTTCGATAATGTAATGAAGAAAACCTAAGCCGCGGCTTGGATCATCGTATGGCCTTGGCCGCGTTGTTTCTACCATGCAGCCGTGGCGTTAGTATAATTTTAGGTTGTTTCAGACAACGCGTCGGCTTCGTTGTTTAGCAAACCTATATCGTGGTTTATCGGTAAACGTAACCGCAACAAAATTGAAAATTGTCAACGATCAATCAACGTGATGAAGACGTTGTGGTAAAGAAACAAAGCCGCGGCCTTTTAGTTAAAGGGCCGATGCTTATTTTAATTATCCTCGTTCAAGCACGCTTTTTAAAATCACGCCTTGAGGACGTTGTAAATTTTCTTAGGCCACGGCCAAAATATTGACAAGCCGTTGCTCAGGTATATAACAAGCACGTTTCGTTGAGATGTTGTGGAAAGCGTGTGATGTTATCAACTATTTGTACTAATGTAAATAGGATTAAAAATATGTCATAGAATTTTATATACTTCAAGATATTGAACTTGTATTTACCCTAATTAGTATGGTAACATGTTTTTATCTCTTAACATGTTGATGGTATAAAAATTCGATATGCAATATCTTTTTAATTAGTTTAGTTTCATATCGGATTTCTGTTAAGTGTTAAGCCCTAAATGCAAGATAATTAGTATTGATAAATAGTGTAGCTTGAAATGGTAGTTCACAATATCGATTTTCGACAATTTTCCTAATTCATCATCACTTATATAAAAAAAAATTAATAATGAAAAATATACACAAGACAAGAGAAACATATTTTCTGATATTTATAGTCATAGCAGGTAATATAGTAGAGACACTTGACGCCAGTACACATTCTGGATAAGATAATGACAAAGGAAGCTGCAATGCAGTTTCCTTTTAATATATATAATATTATTAAATTACTAATTTTTTATTTCTAGCACTTGACATAAATAATAGTGTTTCAACTTCAATTATTCCTAATGTCATCAAATAAAAATATAATTTCCTTTTGACTTTTGATAGAAATTTTCCAACGGAAGAAGTCACAACTTCCCAATTGTACCCTTCATTTTTAATTTTCTCAAAACCATACCCTGTATTTTCAAAAGTAGTATGACAATACTACTTTTTATGATTCATTAGTTTTGTAGGATAGAAAAAAAAAACTAAATTCTGAAATTTATCATTGATGGTATTTTAATTTTTTTTTATAAATATAAAATTATCCCAATTAGAATTGAGAATATTTTATAATTGTTTATAAATATGGCGAATATACTTTTTGATAAAAATAATTTATGAAGATTATGAATAAATTTCCTTACAAAATAAATAAATAAAGGGACTTGTATAAGTTATACTTATATGGCGTATTGTTAATGTTTGGTACATTAGCCGGTTACAAATTCTTAAATATGTACTTTAAAAGAATAAGCATGTATTCTTTTCTTAGAGGTGACTCTAATTCCATTTAATGTCATGTATTGCGTGTTGATTTTGTTTTATTAAATTAAATTAAATATCAAAACGGTTTCAGACAGACATCGCTTCCTTCCTTCACACAATTGGCGTGCAAACGTATCATACTCACAGTCGCTTCTCTTCTTTCACAAGTCACACAAGGGCAACGTAATCATCGGAATGCCACGTGGACGGTCACGATCAGACCAACGAATGTATTTATATATATATTCACACATAGATAGATATATCTACTATACATATAAATATCCTCAAATATCTCTCTCGTCTCTTTCGTGTTCGAAGTGCAGAGAAGAAGCGAAAATGGTGAAGGACAGGACGATCGGAGTGGCCATGGATTTCTCTGAGAGCAGCAAGAACGCTCTGCAATGGACGATCGACAATCTGGCGGACAAAGGCGACAAGATTTACATCATTCACGTCAGTCACGACTCTCTCGACGAGTCTCGCAACCTTCTCTGGGCCAAAACCGGATCTCGTACGTCCATCTGAAACCCTAACTAGCCATCACTGAAATCGTCGATCACTGAATTACTCAGTTCTTTTGTTTGTTTGTTTGCGGTGATCGCAGCTCTGATTCCGTTGTCTGAGTTTAGAGAACCGGAGGTGATGAAGAAGTACGCGATGAAGACTGACATTGAAGTTCTCGACACGCTCGACACTGCTTCCAGGCAGAAAGAGGTGTGATTATTACTGATGATTTACTCGATTTTCTCTCTGGATTGTTGAAGAAGATGTTGAATCTCTGCGTCTGTTTGGTAGCTAATTGTGGTGACGAAGATCTACTGGGGCGATGCGAGAGAGAAGCTTCTGGAAGCCATTGAAGATCTGAAGCTGGACTCTCTGGTCATGGGAAGCAGAGGCCTTGGCACCATCCAAAGGTATGTATGTCAATGTCATGATATGGATTTCTTCAAATTCTTTTCATGGATGAAGTGGAATTCCTCGATGAAAATAATCAAAGCATGTCATCATTACAAGGACGATCACATGATTTATATATATATATATATATATATATATATATAATTTCCATAGATTAATTTAAGCATGTGGAAAATTCATCAAGAAATATGAGTTCAATATATATCAGGTCCATTTTTAGGCATTCTTACAGGCCAAATAATTAGCATTAGAAAAATATTTTGTTGATTTATCTTTCAATACTAAGGTTTTGGGGGTCTATTTGACGAAATTTATTGTTAAGCATGATTCCAATCCAAATCAAGGTTTGAAAGCCCGCTCCTGGGTGGAAAATCCCGACGGTGGGCACCGGTTCTTGTGCTGATCACCAGAACCGGTTATAGGTTTTTATAAGCTTATAATTTACTTATCGATTAAATCGGTCAATTCGTCGCACGTTTGAATTTTGATTGCAATAATGTGAAGTCTCTACTGATTTCTTAATATTTGACAAAATAAATAATGTGATGGTTAGTGGATAAGCCAAGTTTGACGTGTTTTAATTGTTTTGGTGTGAAAACAAAAACAGAATAATAATGGGAAGCGTAAGCAACCATGTGTTGGCACATGCTTCTTGCCCTGTCACCATTGTCAAGCACCCCCGCCTCCATCATCACTGATTATCTTCCTTTGTAATCAAATAAATAAATAAATAAATAAAAAAAAGCATGCATTATTTATGGTCTTTGTGTTTCTACTTTTTGGACAAATGTTGTGTTATTTTTATCTGGACACATGATATGTTGTATTTGTTTCTCCAGCTTGTTATCTTTGATGTTCTGAATATTAAAAATTGTGTGTGGCAATTTTAGTCTCGTATTATTCATATGACGTCTCATTTTGTTGTTTTGCACTTAAAAGTCCCTTAAAGGCACGAGCAGTGTGATCATGCAGGTTGGCTTGCTAGCTAGTCAGTCGTGTTTCGGAATAATAGCGATAAAAGTATTAAAATTCAATATCCCATAAATTAACGTTAAAACCTTCTATTAGTAGACGGACCCGTGCCATATATTTTTATTTTTAGAAATGTTGTTATTTATAATACTTATTTTAATAATAATAAAAAAATGGTCCTATCTATTAAAATCTTTGGGAATTGACGGCGCAAGGTTTTAAGTTTACGGTTAGGGTATAATCCGCGATTTAACAGCAAAAACAATAAAAAATCCAATATAGAATAAAATTTCAAGTGTTAACGGAAACGATTGATTAGCTGATGTTTCAAAATTTAATGTTGGTTCTAATGAACCAATTAAACAAATCCCTAGAATTGCCAGTAATAAAAAGGCATGAGCTTATGTAATTTATTTTAGTGGCAAAAGTATACATGCTTGAGATACGAGACAATAAACTTAGAAAGCTACATGAAAGCATCAGCTTATTCTCACAAAGATTAGAACTAGAAATAAACGTAAAACAAGAATTACGAGGCACGAGTGAGGCCAGTCATGCGGAGGAAGTGGCCTTTATACGTGCAAAGACCTCTATGAGGTAGTCTTTCTGCGGCTGGGCAGGCTCGACGATAGCGTGGCTGGAAAACGCATCGCCCCACCGACATAGCCTCGGGAAGCTCTCTTCGGTCAAGATCTCGACTCCCGAGACTTCTTGGATCAGTCTAAGCCAGTGAGCTATGAAATTGCCGGCGATGTCCACGAAGCCTATAGTTTCGCCACCGAAGAACTTCTTGTCCCCGAGCTCGGTCTCCAAAATGTTGAGAAGCTTGGCGGCTTCTTCAACCTTCTTTTCTTGGCCATCTTTTTTCCCAGCAAGCTTTCCACAAAGTGAGCATACACTATATATATTTTTTATTATATAAAATTCGAAACCAAACACGGTAAGAATTAAGAATCGGGATCACAGAAAACAACCGAGATACCAAATTCAATATATATTTTGTTCTCAAAGCTACTATATTCTAAATTGTATTTACTCTGAGACCCAATTATATTAATTTTTTTCGTTTTTTCTCTCTATTTCCTCACTTTTTTATATTCCTCATTATCTTCTTCTTTTTCTTCTTTAAATAGGTAAACCGCTACCGCAAGAAAGTACGTAGACATATCCAAAGCAAGTCAAGGTTTTTGAAACCTTGTTTTTGTGAATAGGCTGGCTCTATTGAACGTATATTTTGAAATAAACTTCAAGCCAGAGATATATAAAAAAAAAAGGTCAACCAATTAAAATGGAAAATCCAACGGTCTCTAAAGTATTAAAAGCACGGGATTTCTGACCTTTTCATCGATAAATGAGCCCAGAAACGCGCCTGAGCTCTCTCGTAAGGGTCACTAGGCAATATGGAGTAGCCTTTGTCCCACGTCTCGTTGATGTACTCGACGATGACCAGCGACTCGGCCAAGGGCTTCCCGTTGTGCACCAAAACAAGCACTTTCTTGTGTACCGGGTTGTATCGCAGCAGATCCGCGCTCTTGTTGCCGTACTCTTCCTTCCAGTATTCGTAGTCGACGCCTTTCAGGCGCAGAGCTATGTCTACTCTCGCGCTGAACGGGCTCGAAACCATGCCATGGAGCTTCACTGCTTCGGCCATATTCACTGCTCTTGGATATATTTTGTTTGCCTGGATTTTCCACTGATCATATTCTGTATTTATATTGTCTTGAATTTTCTTAACGGGCAAGCCAATACGTGAATCGTCATTGCTTCTGTAAGCTTGTGATTCAGTCAATGCTAGCTTTTTTTATTCGTAGTTTTTGGCAGAAGGTGGAGAGTGGAACTAAAAATGACTAAATAAATTGTGGTAGGAAAGTTCATGAATCTTTTTAATAAATGTAGGGGTGTGAAGTTTTGTTGAGAAATGGTATAAAATAATGGCAAAAAACGACTACAAAATGAGAATTAAAAAGGAAAATTTATTATCCACCAATACCTTTGTATGGAATTCGAAATTTGGTTATGAATATTCCAAAATTCGAAATGTAATGATGTTCACCGTTTCCTTCCCATTTTGCTTCTGAGATCGAGTATAAAGAGAAAAAACCCTACTTTTAGGACCACAATTTCCATTTTTTTCATTCTTTATTTGCCGACATTCTCTCTTCGTCCGAAGGACCACTCTCCTCCCCAAATATTTCCTTGTTTGGATCCGAGAATCTCTTCAACGGTGGGACCATGGAAGTTCGTAGGTGGGCCAAACGCCCGTGTTGCCGCCGTCGCCGTCGCAAAAAGCCACGAAAATTCCCTTCTCCGCTGCCGCTGTAATCATTCAAAACCCTAACTTTTTTTTTTGTCCATTACATGCTTTTAGTGGATGAAATCCATAGATCTAGACGTTTAACCACCGTATTGTAAGGTTTGCGACGGCGGTTAGGACCACCGTAGTCCGAATGGTCAACATCAAATTCGGTGATGCTACTCCCGTAGTCGGAGTTTATTTTTGGTGCAAACCCTCGATCTGTGTGGGACTATTACAATTTCTGAGGTCGGTGATTTTTTACACTGACTTCGAATATTACAACCCCAACGTCGGGGATGGTAAACCCGATCCGAAGCTCGAGGATGCTAACCCCGAACTCTGTGATGTTAACCCCAACAGAGCTATCTCCGAATTCGGATGTAAAAACTCCGAATTCAGTTGTGTATCCCCGACATCGGAGATATCATAATCGATATCGGAAGTTGTCAAATTCAAATTCGGAGATCTTTAACTCCGACATATGTGTCGTGGAAATTTTGTTTGGAACCAACTGCATCTCTTTGTCCGACTATCGTCTCACTGTTTTTCTTTATTCCTGATCCGGCGACGTGGGTCAGTGATTTCTCCTCATGGACCTCTATGTCGCGTTTGGTCGCGCGACATAGTAGGTCAGCAATGTCTCCTCACATAGTTTCAGTTGATGATTTTGTGTGAGGAGTCTCGCAGGTTTAACGCACGACATCGATCCATCTGGGTGAGCTTTAACGCAAGGTTTTGTTAGAACAATCTATACCCAAATTCTTGCAGTATCTTCCACCTTTTGAGATGCATGATGAGACAGAGGCTCGATTTGTCGTGCTCACTCGACATGGTTGCAGCGAGAGTAGCGACGATGATGTGTATCAGTCCAACCTCGTTGGTTGGAAAGATTAGGATATGGGCGGGCGCACAAGGGCAAAGAAGCAATACAGGACGTATAACCAATGTTATGAAATGTATAACCGTGTATTTCCGATGTTATGAAATGTATAACCGTGTTGTAAACCGTGTATTTCCGATTTTATGAAATGTATAACCGTGTTGTAAAATCTCGATTGATTGGCGTTTAAATTGTAAGCTGAGATCATAAACAAATAAAGTTGGACATAAATCTTTCTTACGAGTGGGTAAAAATCACCGACCTCGGGAGTATCATGTCGTTCCATGCACGGTTATCTCATTTTTTTCATGCACGGTTATCAATACCTCTCATGATCATATATGTGCATCTCCGAATTTGGACATTGTTATCTCCGAATTTGGTTATTTGGATAACTGATTATTAGGGCAAAATAACCGAAGTCGGGGATCTATTATCTCCTAATTTAATTTCTCCATACTTGGTTGTTCATATCGTCGACTTTGAAAATATAATTCACCGACTTAGAGGTATAAATGCAGTCCTCGGAAATTAAAACCAATAATTACGGGTTCGGTAATTTATATCTCTGACTTCGGTCTTTTCGTGCACGATTATCAATAAATGCGCATGATGATATGAATGGGAAGTCTCAAGCGTCGCCTTAGTTAATGTGATCCCTAGTTAATTGCCTTTAACACTGTAAATGTCGGATAGGCTATTAAAGAGAGGGCATGATTTCTATTCATTTCACAATCTCTCTCCGATCAACCTCTCAATACTCAGCCTGTCTTTTCTCTTAACAAATTACAATGGTGAACACTTCGGAGCACCTTCCTGAGGACCTCGTCTTCTCCGAAATCCTAACGAAACTGCCGGCGAAATCCCTGATGGGATTGAAGAGCGTGTCCAAAACATACTGTCATCGCATATCTGCCGATGAGTCATTTATCAACGCTCACCGAATCCTTCCGCAAGCAAAAAACGGGCCACTCATGATTGTCGTCGGTGAACGGCGGTCGAAATAGTTTATACTGATGTTGACCAACGACGACCGGGTGCACAGAATTAATGTGGCGTATTCAACCCGTTAAACCACATGTTGCTGATGGTGGGATCCTCCAACGACTTGGTCTGACTGAGACTCGGGTGGGACGACGTGACGCGACTCGCGGTTTGGAATTTGGCGACTTGAAAGGCGAGACATCTACCGATTCCACCAGCCTATTCATCCGAGTTTGAGGGTATCCATGCGGTGTTAGGTTTCCAATTCGACGTTGCGAGCAACGACAACAAGGTCGTCAGCTTCTGCCTCGATAAGCGGAACCATCTGTTCGTATGCGTGCAAGTGTTCGACAAAAGCGGGATTTCCTGGGGGAATGTAGGGCCTTTGAGACTGCCAGTGACAACGGGGTGTTGGAATCACGTCTCGGATTCCTTGAAGATTATCACGAATTATACCTCCGAACCGTCCGGGTAACATTTAAAAAATTATTTTAAAGCGGAAAAAACTTGTTATCCGTTCAACGGTCCGGATATCGGATAATAACCATATCCCAAGATCTGATAAATATTATGTAATTTAATATTCATAAATCATTATTAATAAACTAGTCATAATAGGAAATAAATAGAAAGCAGTAAATGGTTGCATTTATTAACCCAATGCATAAGGCCGTACCTCTTATGACGACTTCCGGCTGCGCGTTCTGAATCGGGCAGGGCTCCGCCGGTGCTGAGGGAAACTCCCGTGATCTTCCGGGATATTCTCCTGGAATCCTCGTACTGAAGCGTGGGCTTCGCCGGCAGGACTCCGTCGCAAAATTTTAACTGATGGTTCTTTTTAAGCTTCCGGAGAAATAGTCTCCTAAGCCGAACCAGAAAAGAGAGATCAGAGAGAAAATTCGCAGACCCTGAGGGAGAGGGAGAGTTCGAATTTTTCTCTGGGGAAAGGTGTGAAAAATGTGTAGAATGAGCCTCCTATTTATAGGCTCAAACCGTAACCGAATTGGAGAATTTCCCTCCCTAATTTTCGAATTCTATTAATTAAATATAATTAATTATCTTAATCCAATGGACTAGATTTAATCTCATCTAAATCCAATGGATATAATTAATTAGGGATTTAATTAAATAAGAAAGATTTGGATAAATCAAAAATCCAATATTATCTTCTTATCTTTATAAAATTCAAATTATCATGTATATTTATAATAAAATTCGAATTATTATTATCTAGATCCAACGGTTGAGATAAATCTTTAAACCGATCTAATGGATCAAATTAGTTTAGGATAAAATCAAACATAAAAAGATTTAATAAAAACAATTTCGATTTTATCCTTAACTTATATTTCGAAAATTATATAAATATATATAATTAATTAATTTTCAATCCGACGGTAAAGATTAAATCTTAGACCGATCCAATGGATATAATTAATTAACCAAATTCAAAAAATGAAACTTGGTCACCAAGTTATTAAATTCGAATTTATCAATATCCTAATCCAACGGTTGATATTAAATCATAACCGATCCAATGGATTAAATTGATTTTAGGGATTTTCCAAGATACCAAAACATTTGGTACTTATGCCGCAAATATGGAAAGACCAAATCATGTTATTCGAATTGCCTAGGGTTTCATATTATGAATCCCTAATTCGAATTTACACATATAAATATATATTTTTATTTATTAATATAAATCTATTAATTATTAATAAGATATTAATAATTAAATCCAAATAATTAAATTATATTAATATTTCCTGATCTCAATATCACACATAAAAATGTCATGGTGCCACACCATCATTTAAATTCGTGACATGTGATTTAATTTCAAAGTTTATCGAACCGATCACGAACTTAGAAAATCTATAAATCACAAACCGTAAGTCGAAATGACTTGGTTCAAAAAGAAAAGTTGCTTAGAATTGAATTTCCAACAACATGGTGCTGATAGAAAATCTAAATTCTAACTTTCTTTTATCAGTTAATTTCGTGTACCAAAATATGGTACTTTTGCCACGCTAACGATAAAACTATCTGATGTCTGCCACAAACTTTTTCAGTTTTATAAGTCAAGCCAAATGATTAAACATTATCCAGAATGTATTTTAATCACCTACGTATCATCCGTTACGGAGCTATCCTGGGGACCATGGACCCGTATCACTTATGCTCCAACGAACTGCTAGCTGTTCGTCAAACCTCGAAGTGATTCCACTATTGACCCGAGGCTGCACTCTTTAGTGATACGGTATATATTATTCCCTTTATAACAGCAGGGTGTCCATTGATACAATCAAATTCGGGTTATTGATCTTTCACTTGATGATCCACACACGAGCAGGCGGTTTCTACCGTTATGCCCCTCATTGCATTTTCATCCTTGACTCAGTCAGTAATATTATGAGTAACCCACTTATGGTTTCGATTCATAAGTTGCGCACGGGTACCTCTCACTTCTCACCACCGACAATTAAGGGAATCATCATCACTCTGAAGAGAGTTGTGTGATGCCCATGTCTATGACCAAGCTACCCTTACTGCTGACTGTCATGTTCCCAAAATAATAGTGTTGGGAAAAGCGGTAATATTTCGTGTTCTTTAACGGTTAAATCAAAGAACAATCAAGCCAGCAGCTTGGACTCAAGATCACTCAGGACATAGATCGAATATCCATTTGATCATCTACTAGTGACTCAACTCCAAGTTATCAGTGACGGTCTTATATGATAACTTCCGGAGTTTAAGTCAGGTCCAGTCCAGTATGAAGACACTTCATACTTAATGCACTTCTAGTGAGTGTGACACACACAAAATCCAGAATAGGATTGTCACTTAGTCACATTAATGACCTTATACGATTAATGGGCTCCCACCCAGTTAATCAGGTCACAGACTTTTTAAGTTCATTTATTATGATTATTAATTCTTCCTCACATTGACTCTGTTGTGATAATTCGTAATTGCATCCTGAATGAACTAAGGAATCAAACATTCTATTTTACTCTACCAGAAACTATAATAAGATTAACATAATAAGTATCATCTTTATTCAACGACTTGTCATAATCTTTTACAAATGGATAAAATATCTTGTTTAAGACACATATGTCCAACACGGGGAAAGCGCACCGAGAGCATGGATTACGGTCAGATGAATGGGTATCGGACATGGCTGACAGGGTTCTTCATGGCTCCTTTCTTATCGAAGGCGTGCTCGAAAGCCTGCCTATGAATGAATCATCTGTTTCCTTCGACTTGCGGGAGGAATTGCTTCACCTTGAGGTGGAGCGGACGAAGTCTCCGAGGGTAGGAGAGGGACCGGCAACTGTGCCGTGGAGGTAAGAAGTATGAGAGTTGATACACGGAGGGTGCGTTCATCGTGCTGATGATTACGTCGAGAGCATCGCTTTCGTGTTTTGATGTTTTTTCTTTTTCTTTGTTTTAGTTACGTAGCAATGTTTTCATGTTTCATGCACATTTCTCCCAGTTTTTATATGTAATTGCACCACACCACCAACTTCGGTGGTTTTGAATGAACAATACTTTTTATTTTGATAATGAATATATCGGAGGTCGGATGTTTTGGGATGTTTAGATCTTCGAATTAGGGGATAAAAATATCCCCGAATTTGAACATAATGTATACAGAGTGTGTGATATCACCGACTTCAGCTATAATCGTCGAGGTCGGACATAGATATTGGGTCGACGATTACGATCGAAGTCAGTGATAATCGAAATGTCATCCCCTAGTTCGGACATTTAACAATCGGGAATAAATCACCGACCTCGGTAGGCTAGTCAAATTCGGGTATAAATCAGCGTGCTCGGAGAAAAATACCTGACCTCGGTAGGGTGGCCGAGGTCGGAGAACGAGACAGGAAAAACTCGATCTCAATGGCAAAATGGGAAGAAAACAGTGAACATCACTAGATTTTGAATTTTAGAGCATTCATCACCAAGTATAGAAATTTCACACAAAGGTATCGGTAGATAATGAATTTTCCCATTAAAAATGCAAAACGGAGAGAGCAATGTTGATCAAGGTTGTTGCAATATTGAGAGATGATATATATATTTATCATCAACATATATGTAAATTTATAGCAATTTACATATAGAGATGATATATGTAAATTGCTATAAATACCATATATTGGAGAGTGATGAATATAACTTACAACATTACATTTTACCATCAGTTGATTCCTATCCTCTCTAAATTCCTCTCCTCTTTTCATCCATATCTCTTTCCTATAAATCATTCTCTTGACATTTACTGCCCTATTAATTCTAGACAAATTATTGGTGCTCAAAGTTTAGGTTTCTACAAGACATTCCCAATTGATAATATGAATGAGATTTTTTGTTTTTGTTTTTGTTTTTGTTTTTGTTTTTGTTTTTTTGCAAAAAAGTCAATTCTCACACTATTAATGTTATACGTGATATTAGAACATAAAATCAAACTCAGTAAAAAAAAAAAAAAAAAAAACATAAGTGAGACATTTGATGAGATCCACAAAAACACCAATATGTTGGATGGATGAATATAACCCATTAATTTTTCGTGACGATACGTATATAAAGGAGAAAATATACATCAGTTTTCATTTTGTAACAAATCGGCCAAACTGCATCTTCTCTATAACAATTCTACTTGAGTTTATTTTGGTTTACTTATATTTTTCGGACAAGTTTTAAGTTCAAATACCATGTTCAGCCAAGATTGTGTATTTAATCCTTAAAAAAAATCTGGCAATATACCCTCTTAATTTGAAAGAATTAGATATTTCATCTTTCAAAAATAAATTTGTATTATGTCCTTTCCCAAATTTGCCAAAAATGAGTATTTATTCCGACAATTTTTTTTGGGAATATGTTGTCCTAAAATTGAGGCACGTGTAGAGTAGCGTTGAATGGTTTGATACATGAGCAAATGTTTTTCTGACTGTATCCGTGTCTAGAAATATTGTACGTACAGTACAACAAAAATTATTTCTATTATTACTACATACAACAGTCAACAAGTACATGAAATGAAAATCCCATTTATTTTCACCAACAAAACAACAGGAAACTTCACGAAAAGGAAGAAACGACACACGAGTGAGCGAGACCACTCATTCGGAGGAACTAGCCTTTAAATGGGCCATGAAGATATCGCGGAGATTTTCTTTCTTCGGCTGCGCTTGCTCGACGACTTCGTGGCTAGCGAAAGCATCGCCCCAACGGCAGAGCCTTGGGAAGCTCTCCTCGGTCATGATCTCGACACCGTTGACCTCTTGGATCACGCGCAGCCAGTGCGCTATGAAGTTGCCGGCGATGTCAACATAGCCTATAGTTTCACCACCGAAGAACTTCTTGTCTCGGAGCTCGTTCTCCAAAATCTTCAGAAGCTCGACCGCTTCTTCAATTGTCTTTTCTTGGCCCTCCTTTTCCCAGCAAGCTTTCCAGAGCGTGAGTAGACACTGTATTTCATATCAAATTAGTTTTGACATATAATTATAGTAAAATGAGTATTACCATCTAAAAATAAATGTATCAGATTTTATTAATTAAAATTACTATATCAAATTCAATTTTAGAATAATATAGTACCGTGTCTTCTAATGGTTAGACTTTGGCCCTCTATGATTAATATCGATTATTAGAATAATAAATTTCTAGAGTTTTAGTGAAATTTTTTATTTATCATTTACATGTTAACTATGTTACAAAAAATATTCTTGAATAATAAAATAAAAAATGCAAGACAATTTTTCTTCACTGACCTTGTCGTCAATGAAGCGAGCCCAGAAACGCGCCTGAGCTCTCTCGTAGGGGTCGCTAGGCAATATGGAGTAGGCTTTGTCCCACGTCTCGTCAATGTACTCGAGGATGACTAGCGACTCGGCCAAGGGCTTCCCGTTGTGCACCAAAACAGGCACTTTCTTGTGTACGGGGTTGTACCGCAGCAGATCAGCGCTCTTGTTACCGTACTCCTCCTTGATGTATTCGTAGTCGACGCCTTTCAGGCGCAGAGCTATGTCAACTCTCGCGCTGAACGGGCTCGCAACCATGCCATGGAGCTTCACTGCTTCGGCCATATTTACTGCTCTTGGAGATATTTTGTACTTGCCTGGATTTGCCATTGATCGTGTTCCGTATTTATATTGCCTTGAATTTTCTTAGCGGGCAAGCCAATACGTGAATCGTCATTGCTTCTGTAAGCTTATCATTCAGTCAATGCTAGCTTTTTTTATTCATATTTTTTTGGCAGAAGGTGGAGAGTGGAACTAAAAATGACTTAATAAATTGTGGTAGGAAAGTTCATGAATCTTTTTAATAAATGTAGGGGTGTGAAGTTTTGGTTGAGAAATGGTATAAAATTATGAAAATGAGAATTAAATATGCAGAGGGAGAGAGCAGTGTTGATCAAGGATGTTGAAATATAGAGAGATTATATTTGTTTATTTAAGCTTATTTTAAACATTGATTAATAAAGTAGGGAATATTGGCCTTAATAAATACTCAATTTAAAAATAAAATAAAAAATTGGTGAGGTACATCCTCAATTTTTTTAGACTTAAATTCCTTATCTTAGCAAACTTAGAGAGAGCATATTCCCGAACTTTTTTTTTAAGGATTATATACCCAATCTTTCAGAATTAAGGGGCATATTCTCAAACTTTCATTCAATACTCAATCTGAATACTATAGAATATAGATGATTAAATCTTGAAGAAAAAAATATGAAGAAATGAAAAAAAAAAAAGGAACATTCCCAATCGATAGTACGAATGAGTTTCTATTTTTATCTTTGCAAAAAAAGTCAATTCTCATACTATTAATGTTTTACGTGATATTAGAATATAAAATCAAACATAAGCTGTACACAATATTATTTGATAATTTAGTTCTCAAAATCTCGTGTTGGATAATCTACTCTAGAGAATACTAGTTCAGATTGATCAATCAAAGTTTAAACAAGGTTGTTATGATATGAATATTCAACGAAAAATAAATATAAAAAGGCTCCTGGAATAGGCTGACATAGAAAAGATAAGTACAAGCTGTGTTTGAACTAAGGGTGTGCATGGGTTGGATTGGGTCGACCCGAGGAAAAGATGAACCCGACCCGATCTTATTGGGTTTTGAAAAAGCAACCCAATCCGACCCAAATTTTTTGAAGGCCCAATCCAACCCAACCCGAAAAACTCTGGGTTCGGTTGGGTTGGGTTTGGTCATTGCCCTGAACTAAAATTAAAAGATATATATAATAAATATTTACTAAATAACACTTAAATTTAAACCGTCAATCAATAAATAGAAATTTCATGTTACTGTTTTTAAATATCCAATTAAAAAATTAAACGTTATTATAGTCTTAAACATCAAATAACACAAGTACGGAACATAGTCGTAAACTAAACTAGAAACTTGGTTGTAATCATACACTAGAAACATAGTCGTAAACATTAAATAATGACCAAACATAAAAATGAGACTCTAGAAATATAATTTTTTTATTTGTTGTAGGCTTTTACTTAAGCTACAGAAAATATATTTTAAAAAATAATTAATTATTTGAAGAAAAAAAAAAACTTGATTGGGTCAATTGGGCCGGCCCAACCCAACGCATCTAGCCCAACTCCAATCCGACTATTTATTCGGGTTGAACCCAACCCAACCCGATAATTATTGGGTTAGATTGGGGTTTGGTTCAATTGAGTTGGGTTAAACTGCACGAGGAGTTCTCTGATCAAATTTTAGATATTTTCACCGTCATTAACCCTACTTTTGGGACAAGTTTTAAGTTGAACTTGAAAATACAATCGTTCATGCAAGATTGTATATTTATTCCTTAAAAAAAAAGTCTGGCAATATACCCTCCTTAATTTGAAAGGATTGGATATTTAATCTTCCAAAATCAAATTTGTATTACGTCCTCCCTAAATTTGCGAAAAAGGGTATTTAATCCAAGAATTTTTTTGAGAATATGTTGTCGTAAAATCGAGGCACATGTAGAGTAGCGTCGAATGGTTCGATACACGAGTAAATGTTTTTCTGATTGTATCTAATTTCTAATTTTGTTCACTGTGGTCTCATCCCGTGCCTAGAAATAATGCACGTACAGTACAACAAAAATTACTTTTATTATTACAACATACAAAACAGTCAACACGTATATGAAATGAAAACCCCATTTATATTCACCAACAAAACAACAGGAAAACTACACGAAAATGAAGAAACGACACATGAATGAGCGAGACCAGTCATTCGGACGAACTGGCCTTTAATAAATGGGCCATGAAGATATCGCGGAGGTTTTCTTTCTTCGGCTGAGCTCGCTCGACGACTTCGTTGCTCGTGAACGCGTCGCCCCAGCGGCAGAGCCTCGGGAAGCTCTCCTCTGTCATGATCTCGACACCATTAACCTCTTGGATCATGCGCAGCCATTGTGCTATGAAGTTCCCGGCGATGTCAACATAGCCTATAGTTTCACCACAGAAGAACTTCTTGTCTCCGAGCTCGTTCTCCAAGATCTTCAGAAGCTCGACGGCTTCGTCGATCGTCTTTTCTTGTCCCTCCTTTTCCCAGCAAGCTTTCCATAGCGTGAACAGACACTGTATTTCATATCAAATTAGTTTTTGGCATATAATTATAGTAAAATGAGTATTACTATCTAAAAAATAAATGTATAAGCTTTTATTAATTAAAATTACTAGATCAAATTCAATTTTAGAATAATAAAGTACTGTGTCTTCTAATGGTTAGACTTTGGCCCTCTATTATCAATTTTTATACTTCATTAGAATAATAAATTTCTAGAATTTTTAATGAAATTTTTAATTTATTTTTTACATGTTAACTATGTTACAAAAAATATTCTCGAATATTAAAATAAAAAATGCAAGAAAATTTTTCTTGACTGACCTTGTCGTCCATGAAGCGAGCCCAGAAACGCGCCTGAGCTCTCTCGTAGGGGTCGCTAGGCAATATGGAGTAGCCTTTGTCCCATGTCTCGTCGATGTACTCGAGGATGACCAGCGATTCGGGCAAGGGCTTCCCGTTGTGCAACAACACAGGCACTTTCTTGTGCACCGGGTTGTATCGCAGCAGATCGGCGCTCTTGTTGCCGTGCTCTTCCTTGCAGTATTCGTAGTCGACGCCTTTCAGGCGCAGAGCTATTTCTACTCTCGCGCTGAACGGGCTTGCAATCATGCCATGGAGCTTCACTGCTTCGGCCATATTTACTTCTCTTTGCTGAGTTTGTTTTGATGAGTTTGTGTTGCTTGGATTTACCATTTATTGTGTCCGTTTTATAGTGTCTTCATGATTCTTACGGGCAAGCCATCGTGTGAGTCATCATTCCTTCTGTAAGCTTGAGCTTCAGTCAACGCTGGCTTTTTTGTCATATTTTTTCATTAAATAGATGGAGGGACTTTTGAAGATTTGGTAGAGAGATGGTTTAATCACAGTGAAAGTACTAACTTTTATCGTTCAATTTAAAGTAAAAAATAATGATAAAAATACTAAAATTATAACTAACTAACGTCGATGAGATTAAAGAGAAAAATAATGACAAAAGTATCCAAACTCAACAAATTTGATGCCACATGGAAATGCATATCTACTAAGAAGCTAGATAACAAAATAATCATGGAAATGCATATCTTTAACATGGAAATGCATATCTTAATATCGTCAAAAACTTAGGGGAAAAAAATTATCTTTCATATTTACTGATTTAAAATATTTTTATCGTTATTAAAATATACCGCAATTATTGTTTTAAATTTTAACATAATATTGAATAAAAGACTTAAAAACAAGGTAGAATAAATGCACAATATTGTTTTAGTTAATTAGAAATGGAAGACGCGTAGATCAAATCAAAGAGATATAGAAATTGATTAATAAAGTCAAGGATTACTCGATTATCGAGTTATGTGACGCCAAGCAAATACGAATAATCGTATAAATTTTTCATTTCATCTTGGCTTGAAGTGTGGAACAAGTAATTGGACACGTGTCTCTGCTGCCAAATATGTGATCTCTATCGCTGTCGTTAATTAACTTTCAGTGTTCTTTATTTTATGTTAATAAGCTGAATAGTCGATGAGACCATCTCCCGACGGATTACTCTATTTTTCACTTCATTCCTCACTCCAATTTTCACTAAACAGTAAATCACCTCATACCGAATTTTATTTCTCACTCTATTTCTCACTTTATTTTCATTCTCTTTACGTTGTATTTGCACTCGTACCCCTATATTTATTGTATTGATTCCTAATTAGATCACTTGTCCAAATTACTAAAAATCACTCACATTTATTAAAATAAAAATTACAACACAACACAAATTAAAAAAAATACAATACAAGACAAATAATATACAATCACCTTGTTGGGTTCTTTTAAATAATGTCAAATAAAATATTTTTAAAAGATAAATACTTTTGCCTATTGAAAATAATTTTTTAGAGAAATAATTACTCTTAATAAATAATATTGAGGGTAAATATTAAATAAATTTACAAACTTTAGATATTTATATAAACTTAAGAGTTTTAAAATACTAAAAAGTAAAAAAAAAAGTTTTTAAAATACTAGATGTAGCGCGACATTGTTCACTTTTGATACCTCACACTACAATAGCGTGAGATTTAGAGCTCGAGTGGAGCACCTACTCTATTTTTGTGTAAGTTTTGGCGCTCCACTTGAGCTACCCTAAGTATATAGAGCGGGATCGCCCTATCCTCAATATATATATTCACCGAAGTCTTGGAAGAACTCTCGAGTCTCGAATAACGGTATATAACGGGAATTTTTATGGACCTTTATTTATTGTTGGTTTTATTTTGGCAATTTAGGGCTTTTATTTATTAGATATTATGTTTAATTATAATTTGCAATTAAGAGTTAATAATGGGCATTAGGTTTAATTGTGTTAGTGGGCCCTTGAGAGGTTGTCGATTAGGGTTATAAGGGAGAAGAGAGTGATTGTGTTTGGTAAGCTTAGTCTTGGTCGATTTCCTTGAGAGCTCACGGAAGAGTACGGCCGAGCTCTCGAAGGATCGTACCTTGTTCGATTTGTTGATTCTTCCATAAATTAATAAAACTAAGGTAATTCATCGCTTTGGTGAATCGCCGTCTTTCCGATTCTTCTTCCTGCGTTTTTCTGGGATTATTTACAGATTTGGAATTCGAGTTCCATCAAATTTTTAATAATAAAATTAAATAAATTGACAAAACGAAATCTAATCGGCTTTGTTACTGTTTGAAGAATTTGACTTTCGCCATTCTCTCGGGATTTTTGACGCTTTGTCGGAACTATTTATCGCCATATCTCTTCGAGCCGGGGCTCAAGATCATAACTCCAGTCCTTTGACGGCTAAAGTATCTCATCCACTACGTTGCTTCGAGAACACTAAGTCGATGTAGGTGCCGGAAACCAACTCGTCGGATTACTAGATCATCAACGATTGATTGACGGCACATATCTTGCTCCAGGAAGAGAAAATTGGACTAAACCTTTGGCAATAGGATCACCTCATATTTACAAATCTAGAATTATGACCTACTACGCTTGTGCAATTAATTGGTCAAGCTCATTAAATCATATTAACTTAACACAATATTAATCTAATTAAGGAGGAAAAGCATTGAGAAGTATTACGGTAAATCACCTCTAGGCCGTGAGTCATTTAAATGAAAATGTTCAAAAATATCAATGACACCCTTTGATCACTAAGGAAGGAATATGAGAAATTGCTTCCAATAGCCAAATAGAAACGTTTGATTACCAAAATAGCCAACCTTTTTACTTTATCTTTGTAAAATAGCCAATATGTAAGAGGTGGCATTTTAATATAAGTTTTTATTCCTATTTTACTCTTTTAATTATCCTTTCTTTAAAAATTTAAAATTCTAACGAATTAACGTTTAATATACCAAAAATATGCGATTAAAAAACTGCTCCCTGAATCCTGGAATATCTCGTTTTAATTTTCAAAAAAATTAAATAGGATATATCTGTTAAGGTCAGATTTTGTCAAATCTTTCCCTAACACTACCCTTTGTCGTTTATGAAGTAAACGACGTAAAAACAAGGGAACGACTGCCTAAGTAGTTCAGGCCCATCAAGGAGCAGAAGAAATAAGGCCCAACAAGCGAAGCCCATGAAAAGTCATCATCCGACCAAGCCAGCCCAACACCTCATCGCGAGAAAGGAAGCTCATCGAAGAATGCTCTTCGAGGAAGCCTACTCGTATTAAAAGATATTCATTCGAGATCGCGAGAAAGAAGGGAAGATTGGGTTATTCGGTTAAAGATTTCGTGGGATATCCAACGCAAAATAAGGAAGTCAACCACGATCATAGCGAAACAGAAGGAAACCCTAGCAAGATTTGAGGAATATTCTAGAAGACTTTCAAGCCTATATATACGAATGTAAACTTAGCATAATTGACTCATTCAGTATCCAGTGTACAGTATCCAATATTACCGTGAGTTTTGAGAGAATAAATCCTTGAGTCTTCGAGTCTGATTATTCATATTATTCTCGATTTCCCAAGGGTTAGAGGGTGTAATCTTCGATTGTCCAAGCTATCAAACGGAAGAAACCGGGTCCTCTCGAAATTATAATAAATCAGAGATATTCGTATTATTTATAATTATCTATTATTTTCGATTATCTTTGTGACTGCACGGTGAGTAAAATCGCCCTCTACAGTTTGGCGCCCACCGAGGGGGCTTTGTTTCTTTCTATCGCACAGCCAGGAAATCGAAGGGAGGAAGGAGGATGTCAATCGAGGAAGCCAACTCCGCCCAGGAGCAAACCATGCAGCGAATGCAACAGCAACTGGCCGAGGCCATCGCAAAGATGACGGAGGTCACAAGCAAAGCCGAGGAGTCCGCCCGAAAAATAGAGGAGCAGGCCGCGGAGAACAGACGCCTCGCAAGCCTCCTAGAGCGTGCGGAGAGACCGCGCCCGACGAACCAGATAGCAGAATCGGCCGCACGAGCTGCTGGGGGAAGCGCCAGCAGAGACACGGTGACGACGGACACACCGGTGGGCATGTCAACCCCCTCGCTCATCAGGAACCTCTTCGACACGGACGCAGCCCAGCCAACCACGGCGAATCGAGCGGAAGACACGCCGGGGAACACACAGGGCAATGCAACGACGGACGTGGCGGCAAGAGTGGCCGAAGAAGTGGCCAAGGCGATGGCCTTAATGTCAGCAAAGATGGAAGCCAAGCTCGGACAGGTCGCTTCACAGGTGCATCAAGCGACGAGCTCGGCGCCAGAAATCGACAGGATGGTGCGAGAAGCCAGAATCACCCCGTTCACGACGAGGATTCGGGGAATAGAGCTGGAGGAATTACCAAAGATCAGAATCACGCCGTACAAAGGGGATACGGACCCCCATACACACGTGAAGTCATTCCGAATCGCGACGGACCACATCGGGGGCGAAGAGGTCCGGAAGGAAGCCGTCCTGTGCAGACTTTTCATCGCAAGTTTGCAAGGCCGCGCCAGCGACTGGTTCGCGAGACTGACGCCGGGTTCTATCAACACCTCCGACGAGTTGGTCGCACTCTTCCTAAAGCACTTCTCCATCTACGTACAGACGGAGCTAACGGTGTCCAACCTCTTCGATGTCAAGCAAGGGAAGAACGAACCTCTTCGGCAGTATATAGAGAAATTCAAGAACGTCATGTTCCGAATCCCGAAGATCAAAGACGTCGTCTCGGTCCAAGCTCTAAAGCATGGTCTATACTACCAGTCCCCGTTCAACGACGAATTGTGCGTCTCGTTGCCAAAGTCGATAGAAGATGCGCTCCACAAAGCAACAATCTACATGGACATGGAAGAGAATAAGGCGATCAAGAAAAGGCTAGAAGAGGAAGCTGAGGGCCGAACGAGGCCAGACAGGAAGGAAACTAGAGACGGACGAGAGGGATCGTCGTCCAGAACAAGGAGAGAGGGAGAGCGACGAGATCGGAGAAGCAGAGACGGGGCCGACGAGCGAAGGATCAGGGAGAACCCTGGACACGGAGTCTATCAGTTGGACGGAAAGAAAGAGGCGCTCGGCAATCACGAGGGCCATCGGCAGGAGGCAGTCCCGCAAGGAAACTCACAACCAGGGTACTTCCCGAGCAACCAGGGAAGCTTTCCGGAAAATCGAGGAGGTTACTCTGGCAACCGAGGAGGCTATTCTGGAAGCCGAGGAGGATTTTCGGGTGGCCGAGGAGGTCATTCCGGCGGTCGAGGCAGCTACGAAAGGAAGCCCTGGCCGAGGGACATGAGCAAGTACTGCTCTTTCCACGAATATCACGGTCATGCAACCGACGAGTGCGCCACTCTGAAGAAGATGATCCAAAGAAGGATCGAACAAGGGGAATTCCAAGACGTCCCCCAAAAAACCACTCAGCCGTGGAACAACGAAAACCGGTCATGGCCGAACAAGCGGGAGGCACCAGCTCAGCGCGCGGGAGGAAACCAGGAGGCCCCCAAAAGAAGCCTCGCGATCGAGGAAGCATCGGGGGAACGCCCGACCGATGGGAGGCCAGTCGCAAGACCAAGGATCGACTTGATCATGGGAGGATCTCGCCTCTGCGAAGATTCCATCAACAGCATCAAGGCCTACCAACGCAGAGGGAAGGAGTCCGCTCAGGAAGATGCGCGGATGACCGGTCCGAAGACGACGATAGAGTTCGTCGACGAAGAAGTATGCGCAGACGAGCATGACGATGCCCTGGTATTGGAGCTCAACATAGGAGGATGCGACGTTGCTCGCGTCCTTGTCGACAATGGAAGCTCGGTCGACGTCATCACTTACGACTGTCTGACGCGAATGGAGATCGAAGATTTGGTCATCGGAGGCCGTCCGCGCAAGGTGTCTGGTTTCAACGGAGATGTGGCTCTCTCGCTGGGAACGGTGAATCTCCCCGTCTACGCCGGAACCGTCGATCGGATGACCGAATTTATGGTGTTGAACGTGCGATCGCATTTTAACGTAATCCTCGGGAGACCATGGATTCACTCGATGAAGGCTGTCCCGTCCACCTATCATCGATGCATCAAGTTCCCCGGACGGATAGAAGGAACCATCGATGAAATCCGAGGAAGCAGCGAAGCCTATCGCATTTGCTACATGATGCACTACCGAGCGATGAGCGCGTCCAAGGACGTCGAGAAGGCCGAAGGCAGCGGCAGCAAGCCAGCCGCTCAATAGCAATTAGCCGCGTCTGCTCCGCCTCCACCATCGACGATCAGGAGGAAGCGACGCAGGAAAAGGGGAAAAGGAGGACCCCCGGGCATCCCCAAGATCCTCAGCGCAGAAGACATGGAAGACCAAATTACCGAAGAAAGGCTAGGAGGCCCGCAGCTCGAAGAGGTGGAACAAGTCTGCATCGATGATTCCGACCCAACCCGAACCGTCGGTATAGGCGCGGGACTCGAACCAGAAATCAAAGCTCAGCTGGTCGAATTCCTGAAGAAGAACCGAAGAAGCTTCGCATGGTCTCACGAAGACATGCCCGGGATCGATCCGACGATGGTCACCCACCGGCTCAACACGGACCCCGGGCACAAGCCCGTCATACAGAAGCGAAGGAAGATGGCCTCAGACCGGAACAAGATCATCAACGACGAAGTGGACAAGTTGCTCGCTATGGGAACCATCAGGGAGGTGAAATACCCCCAGTGGTTGGCCAACACCGTCGTGGTGAAGAAGAAGAACGGCAAATGGAGAGTATGCGTCGACTTCACGGATCTCAACAAGGCGTGCCCGAAGGACAGCTTCCCAATGCCGAACATCGATCGCCTCGTCGAAGCCACTTACGGGTACGAGCTCCTAAGCTTCATGGACGCCTACTCGGGCTACCACCAGATCCGAATGCATCCAGACGACGAAGAGAAGACATCCTTCGTCAGCGAAAGAGGAACCTACTGCTATAAGGTTATGCCTTTCGGTCTGAAAAACGCTGGGGCGACATACCAGAGGCTGATGACAAAGATGTTCCACGAACAGATCGGGAAGAGTATGGAGGTGTATATCGACGACATGGTCGTCAAGTCTCTAAAAGCGGCAATGCACGTGGAGCATCTGGAAGAATGTTTCGGCGTCCTTAACAAACACCAGATGAAGCTAAACCCCACGAAGCGCACTTTCGGCGTCTCATCCGGGAAATTCTTAGGACAGATGGTCACCCGACGAGGAATCGAAGCCAACCCCGAGCAAGTCGAAGCCATTCAGAGCATGCCATCGCCAAGAAATCGGCGAGAGGTACAGAAGCTGACAGGAAGGATCAACGCGCTGAGGCGGTTCATCTCGCGACAAGCAGACCGAACTCTTCTATTCTACGAGCTGCTGAGGAAAAACAAGAAGTTCGAATGGACCGACAAGTGCGAGGAAGCTTTTCAAGCGCTGAAGGTCTATCTGTCATCACCACCAGTTATGACAAAGCCGGAGCCCGGAGAGCCGCTCTACCTATACATCGCCGTGTCCGATCAGGCGATAAGTCAGGTGCTAGTTCGAGAAGAAAAAGGGGAGCAAAAGCCAGTCTCGTACATCAGCAGAAAGCTCCTCGACGCCGAGACGAGGTACCCCACCATCGAGAAGCTAGCATTGGCCGTATACGACGCATCGGAGAGACTACGTTTCCACTTCCAAGCCCATACGATCATCGTTATGACGGACAGACCGATTCGCTCCATCATTCAAAGCCCGAACCAATCCGGCAGAATCACGAAGTGGAACATAAAGCTAGGGGCGTACGACATCGAATATCAGCTGCGGACGAGTCTGAAGTCGCAAGTGCTAGCCGATTTCCTCATCGAGCTACCCAGAGAGCCCGTGGAGTTGAGCGATGAAGCCGGCACTTGGAAACTCTGCGTCGACGGATCGGCGACTTCGATGGGATCAGGAATCGGGATCCGGCTCATCTCTCCAATGGGAGAAGTGATCGAGAAAGCCTGCCGCCTTGCCTATCGCTCCACCAATAACGAAGCGGAGTACGAGGCACTCATCATCGGGATGCAATCAGCCATGGCCATCGGGGTAAAAAACTTGAATGCCTTCTCGGATTCCCAACTAGTCGTCAAGCAAGTCAGTGGAGAGTACGAGACGAACGATGAAAGGATGGAGGCCTACGCTGGGATAGTCAGGTCCCTCGAGAAGAAGTTCGATTTCTTGACATTGACACAGGTGTCCAGAGGAGACAACAACCACGCAGATGCCCTGGCGAGCCTGGGGTCAACTACCCAAGTGGGAGAGCTCCGATCGATCACAGTGGAGACACTACAGACGCCTAGCATCAAGAGAAGCGAAGAGCCCGATGAGAAGAAGCTAAAAGTAAGCGAGGAGGGACAAACCAACGAAGAGGACAGCACTCGTGGCAGTGACGGAATCCCGAAGGGAAACAATGAAGAAATTCAGCTCGTAGAAGAAAAAGAGAGCGAGGGCGAAGAACCCGGAGTAGTAGAAGAGACAGAAGACGAGGATTGGCGGACCCCCATCCGAGCATACCTGGTCGAAGGAAAGTTACCCGAAGATCGACAAGAGGCGCGGAAAGTAAAGTCAAAAAGCTCTCGATACACGATCATAGACCGAAGGCTTTACTTCAAAAGCCTTGTCGGCCCCTACCTACGCTGTCTAGGCAAAGACGAGGCGGACTACGTCATGGAAGAGATCCACAGCGGAGAATGCGGAAATCACTCAGGCGGACGCAACTTATTAAGGAAAGCCAAGTTACAAGGTTTTTTCTGGGAAACAATGCGAGCGGATTGCACCAACCACGCCAGGAAGTGCGAGAAATGCCAGCGACACGCCCCAGCAATCAACTGCCCAGCCGAAGAGCTATCGGTGGTGTCGGTGCCCTACCCATTCATGAAGTGGTCAATGGACATCGTCGGTCCAATGCCAACCGGAGCAAGACAGAAAAGGTTCATGCTGGTGGTCACAGACTTCTTCACCAAATGGACCGAAGCCGAAGCCTACGCCAACATCAAGGACTCCGATGTCGAGAGCTACGTTTGGAAGAACATAGTCACTCGCTTTGGACTCCCCAGGGAGATAATCGCAGACAACGGGTCCCAATTCATCTCGAAGAAGTTCAAAGATTTCTGCGCACGATGGAAGATAAAGCTAAACACTTCGACGCCAAGATATCCTCAGGGAAACGGGAACGCCGAAGCAGTCAACCGGACGATCACCGACAGCCTCAAGAAGCGGCTCGACAAGAAGAAGGGTCTATGGGCAGACGAACTCCCTGGAGTACTTTGGGCTTATCGAACAACGCCACACTCAGCCACCGGAGAAACTCCTTTTGCCCTAGCATTCGGGGTGGAAGCGGTAATCCCGGCGGAAGTAGGAGTTCCCAGTCTCCGGCGATCCTGGGCACCGAACCACGAGGAGGACAACAACCAAGACCTGCTTCATCAGCTGGACCACATCGATGAAAGACGGGAGCGAGCCAGAATTCATATAGCGAATTACCAGAACACCATCGCACGCTTCTACAACAAAAGGGTGCGATCGAGAAGGTTCCGGGTCGGAGAACTAGTCCTCAGAAGGGTGTTCCAAAACACAGCCGAGCTTAACGCGGGAAAGCTAGGAGAAAGCTGGGAAGGCCCTTATACGGTGACCCACATCGTCAAGCCAGGGGTGTACGAACTCAAAAACGCCGATGGAGTCAAGGTCATAAGAAGGTGGAATGTCAAGCACTTGAAGAAATTCTACCAGTAAAGAGCGTCATCGACGCCTTACGATTTCGGTTTTTAGTTAAGTTTTCCTTTCTATTTTTCTTAAGTTTTTACATTCCATTTTAAAGTTTATTTAACAGGGGACTCCCGACCCTACTTGTTCGGGATCCGCGCGATTGGCTCCGGCCTTATTCAATACAACATGGAGTACTCTTCCCTTGCGAGCCGCACCCATTGGGGGACTCGAAGGGTTTAATGAGGCTCGTCTTTTAAGACAATATTCTATCGCTGACTCAAATAAACACGTATCAAAAAAAAAAAAAAAAAAAAAAAGGGCAGCAAATCAGTGCCCAGCACTTCATCGCGACAGAGCCCGGTGCATACCGACAAGCTCATCGCCAGCAAATCAGTGCCCAGCACTTCATCGCGACAGAGCCCGGTGCATACCGACAAGCTCATCGCCAGCAAATCAGTGCCCAGCACTTCATCGCGACAGAGCCCGGTGCATACCGACAAGCTCATCGCCAGCAAATCAGTGCCCAGCACTTCATCGCGACAGAGCCCGGTGCATACCGACAAGCTCATCGCCAGCAAATCAGTGCCCAGCACTTCATCGCGACAGAGCCCGGTGCATACCGACAAGCTCATCGCCAGCAAATCAGTGCCCAGCACTTCATCGCGACAGAGCCCGGTGCATACCGACAAGCTCATCGCCAGCAAATCAGTGCCCAGCACTTCATCGCGACAGAGCCCGGTGCATACCGACAAGCTCATCGCCAGCAAATCAGTGCCCAGCACTTCATCGCGACAGAGCCCGGTGCATACCGACAAGCTCATCGCCAGCAAATCAGTGCCCAGCACTTCATCGCGACAGAGCCCGGTGCATACCGACAAGCTCATCGCCAGCAAATCAGTGCCCAGCACTTCATCGCGACAGAGCCCGGTGCATACCGACAAGCTCATCGCCAGCAAATCAGTGCCCAGCACTTCATCGCGACAGAGCCCGGTGCATACCGACAAGCTCATCGCCGGCAAATCAGTGCCAAGCACTTCATCGCGACAGAGCCCGGTGCATACCGACAAGCTCATCGCCAGCAAATCAGTGCCAAGCACTTCATCGCGACAGAGCCCGGTGCATACCGACAAGCTCATCGCCGGCAAATCAGTGCCAAGCACTTCATCGCGACAGAGCCCGGTGCATACCGACAAGCTCATCGACGAACATTACAAAAGAACTACTATGGCAAATGGGCCAAGCAAAATATCACTACGGCAAAAGAGCCAAGAATAGAAAGCATAGCAAAATCAGTGCCAAGCACTTCATCGCGACAGAGCCCGGTGCACACCGACAAGCTCATCGCTAAAAAAAAAAAAAAAAAAAAAAAAAAAAAAAAAAAAAAACGGAGTACACATACTCCCATACATCATCGATAGTATGCAAAAGTCAATAGATTCCATTGATGAAATTTCATTACAAGCACAATACATTATACAATTTATTCAAGATACAGCAGGGGAAGGCGAATCCTCCCGAACTACCCTATCGGCAATCTGTTCTATGACGAACTCCCCATTCTCGGAGCAGGACGTCCAGAAGAAGATATTCTACGGCGGCATAATTTACAGGCCTCAACATCATAAATTCGATCACATAGGCCGAAGAAGGACTAAGGGGAGTCTCGTCGAACGCAACTCCGGAAAGAGAGGCAGCCGCACGCCTTATCATATCTTGGACAAACTCCTCGAGGATGGCGGGATGTTCATCGTCGACCGCGAGGAAAGAAGCTAGCACATCTTCATAGTAAAACAGCGGCTCCGAAGTATAGAAGAATTCGTCACCCTGAGAAAAGGAGTTTAGCCAGGAAATAATGACAGGAACACAAGAGAAGCAACAAGTACGGAAACAACAAGTTGAAGCCAAAGAGAGTCCTTTTCATTAATAAAATCCGTCGAAGAAATTACAAAGACAATGCGAATAATGTACATAGGAAAGCTACAAGAAAAGGCCTAAGAGCCTTCCTCCCCCCCTACCGCTTCGTTGGTAACCACCTCGACGGTAGAAGTGACCGCTTCGGTACCAGCCGCTCCATCGGAAGAGGTGACGACTCCATCGTTGGTCCCGTACTCATCGAGGCCATCGGAGGCCGAAGAGGCAGCTCCAACTACGAAGCAAGCCTCCCAATCGATACCAGCGGAAGAAGGAGCACCGGGGGTGAGCGGAGGAGAATCAGGGTCAGGTAGAGACTTGTCGTCCAGCTCGCGGGCTTTAGCCTCACTCTCTTCAGAGATAGTCTTGTATTTCAGAAGACGAGGCAGAAGACTCCCAATGGTCGCCGTGGGAGGAACCTTCTCAAGAAGGCTAGCGTTGGCCCCATATGCGGCGGAGCGACGATGGAAATTGATGGACTCCTCCAGGGCCTTATACCTCGCCAAGGCACGTTGCGCTTTGTCTTGAGCCCTCTCGAAGAGGTGTAGGCGTGCTTCGCGCTCAGACTTCGCCTCCGTCTGTGATACCTCGAGCTCTTTGCCGAGGCGTTTTAAGCACGAGGCCACTCGCGAGGCAAGCCGACTCTCCTGCTCGACAGGCACGCCCACCGCTTCGCTGATCTTAGCCAGCCGCCACTTCTTCGCTTCGAGATGCTTCTCGTAGCTCTCCACTATCATGGAGTGACGCCTGTGCTCCCCATCTAACTCGGCCTTCAGCGCCGCAACCTCTGCCTCGGCCCTAGCCTTGCACTCGGCGAGCTCTTTTTCTTGAGCTTGGCGAAGCGAAGCCTCCTTCGCCAATTTGGCCTTCGCGACCTCCAGCTCATCGGAAGTTCGCTCGGCCGCTTCCCGATATTTACGCTCTCCGAGAACGGAAACCCCGAGGAGCGATTCTTTGTCGGCAAGTTTAGCCCGGAGGTCGTTTAACTCCTGAGCGCTCTCGCCTCTGCCGCCATTCTCGTTAAGAATAATGGTGTTGAAGCGGGCGAGAGCCTGGAAAAGCGTAGAGGCAGCCCGGCCATAGCCCCTGATCTGGCTCAGAGACAAGCCGGTGTTCCCCGAAGGCTCGGGCCAAAACAGGTCCCGAAGGACCCGGAGCGAGTATGCTTTCCACTCTTCCGGCGGAGACTCCGGAGTAGGAGCTGCCGGAAATCGCTCCCAAGGAGGGAGAGAAAAGCCTCCCGGCCCGGAGTTGGGAAGAAACTTCGGAAGCGGAGAGAAAGAAATCCCGTCATCGTCGGGAGAGGAGGCACTAGCCCCAGAGGCGCCGACAGCGTCGGTCGGCTCCAAAGCGCCCTCCGGACGAGGCACTTCGGGATGAGTAGATACGTCGGGATGAACGACGTCCGCAACGAGGCCATCCCCTCCCTCGGGATGGCCCCCGACCAAAACCTCTTCGGAAGGAAGAGAAACCCCCTCCGAAGCGCCGGGCCGCCCGACGGGCTCCAGGACGAGGGGCGCGTCGGCGGCATCAAGTGCCCCGTCGAGCAACAAGCCCTCCTCGTCAGCCGTAGGAACGGCGACTGAAAGTCTTTCCGCGGCAGGTGCGGGAGGTACTGAAGAAGGAACCTCCAAGCAAGGAGGCGCGTCGGCACGAGCCGGAATCTGAAATTACGAGAAAAGTATATACCGAAATATGCATTAGATACCCGAAATGTGCAAGCATCATGAAAAATGAAGAGGGAAAAGAAGTAAAAGCTACCTCGGAGGCCGAGAGATCCATCGACGACACTAAATCGATAAAGTCATCATCAAAGCGGAACCGCTCCCGAGAAGTGGGAGAAGGATGAAGGGTCCCATGAGCCCCATCGATGCTTCCACCGGTCTCGGACGGAGGAGTCGAAGCAAGAGCGGTCGACGCGATCGCCTCGGCGGGAACAGTCCCCTCGCGAGAAGCGACGGTGACAGTCTCCGGAGCCGAAGGAGTTGCATCTATCTCCTTAGACGACTCGGAAGTCTTATTCCTCTTCGGAGGAGGAGCGTCGCGTACCCCTTCAGCGGTTTTCCTTTTCAGGATAACTTTCTCGCGAGAAGTTTCCCACGAGGAAGTCTGGGACTCGGATTCGCGACGTCTCTCCGAAAAACGAGATGAATCCCGAGGGCGAGTCGCCCCCGAGGAAGTCGATATCCCCGAAGAGCGAGAAGCACCAGCGTCGTGCTTATGCTTTGTCCGCCTCTCCGAACTGCTCTCCAGAGGAAGAGCTTTATCACTTGAAACAAACCGGTCAGCACCGGTCCGAGGGCCGATGCCCAAGAAGCCAGCCTTCGACAGATCCCGACGAGAATCGGAGGACCCACCTCCTTGTCCTGGATCTTGGCCTTGTCTTGGATTTTGGCCTTGTCCTGGATCTTGGCCTTGACATTGCCGTGGCTCCGATGATCCACGGGTGGACTTTTGAGTTCTCTTCTTCGGCTTAGGAGATTGCCGAACAGCGGGGGACGAGGGGTCCGCGTCTTTGACCTCTTCGAGGCGGAATCCGACAGGCCACAAAGATGCCGGTGGTCTCCCCACGATGTGGCAGAGCTGATAGAGCCCGGACTCTTGAACGCGGGTCCCGAAGAAGTCCGTCGTCCAATTCCGACGAGGATTTTCTAGCAGAGCCCGAACGACCCCAGCGAAGCGCTCGTCGTCCTCTTTATTTGCGATGGGCGTGAATCTCGGCACTTCTTTCTCGTCGACCCACTTGGTGGGAAGCGCTTCCCAATGCGGCCCGAGGGTGTGACGATCGAGATGCGCGAAGAAATACCTATTCTCCCACCCGGACTCATTGTTCGGCGTGTGGGTGATGACGTGGACACCCGCGGCGGAGGAGAGGAAAAAACGGCCCAGATTCTTCGAATTCTTCGACCACTTGAAGAGCCGCATCAAATCCTCCAGGGTCAGAGCCACTTTCTGCTCGAGAGCGATGGCCATGGTGCAGACAAGAAGGCGAAGAGAGTTAGGGCTAACCTGACTGATCGGCATATTGTACGCATGGAGGAAGCTCACGATGAGGTGAGGCAGTGGAAGGTGCAGTTCCACCGACCGGAAGAAGTGTTCGTACAGTGTGATGTACCCTTCCGGAGGCTCGTCGCCAAGCTCGCCGGATTTGGGGAGACGCAGGTAGCAAGGATTGGAGTCCACATAGTGCTTCTTCAAATCCTCGAGATGCTTCTCTGTCATTATAGACTTCGGCGACCGAGTCTTGAAGATCTTTCCCGGATTCGACATTTTCTTGATCGGAAAAGAAGAATTTGGACGGAAAGAGAGTTTGAAGATTTTCTGGAGAAGAAGGAAGTCGGGAAAGAAAGTTGCAGAGAGGATTTGGAGAGAAGTCTGAAACGAAGTGTTTGAGTCAAAGGCGAGGTTTTAAATTTATAGAAAGAGGCAGGCGGAAGTTGGAAAGGCACATCCAGATCCGACGGCCCAGGTTCGAAGCGGAAAAATTCATCCAACGGTGAAGATTAAAAGAATCGGTGCGAAGCTCGAAGGCACTCGAGTGCGAGAAAACCCCGCATTTAATGCGAAATGATTGACGACGATTTCCGAGATCTGACAGCCTGGAGAATCGCGCCCAATCAGCGCTACGTTGGAACTCGAGGACATCCGTGAGCGTGCAAGAAGCGGAAGAGTCCCCGAAGGACACAACCTCTTCGAGGGAAAACCTCATCGAGGAAGAACCTCTTCGAGGAAAAACGTCATCGAAAAAATTACTTCATCGGACAAAAACCTTATCGGAGATAAATCCTGTTTTATTTTATCAACTGCTTCACACTCGATAAAATAGGGGACTAACTGTTAAGGTCAGATTTTGTCAAATCTTTCCCTAACACTACCCTTTGTCGTTTATGAAGTAAACGACGTAAAAACAAGGGAACGACTGCCTAAGTAGTTCAGGCCCATCAAGGAGCAGAAGAAATAAGGCCCAACAAGCGAAGCCCATGAAAAGTCATCATCCGACCAAGCCAGCCCAACACCTCATCGCGAGAAAGGAAGCTCATCGAAGAAAGCTCTTCGAGGAAGCCTACTCGTATTAAAAGATATTCATTCGAGATCGCGAGAAAGAAGGGAAGATTGGGTTATTCGGTTAAAGATTTCGTGGGATATCCAACGCAAAATAAGGAAGTCAACCACGATCATAGCGAAACAGAAGGAAACCCTAGCAAGATTTGAGGAATATTCTAGAAGACTTTCAAGCCTATATATACGAATGTAAACTTAGCATAATTGACTCATTCAGTATCCAGTGTACAGTATCCAATATTACCGTGAGTTTTGAGAGAATAAATCCTTGAGTCTTCGAGTCTGATTATTCATATTATTCTCGATTTCCCAAGGGTTAGAGGGTGTAATCTTCGATTGTCCAAGCTATCAAACGGAAGAAACCGGGTCCTCTCGAAATTATAATAAATCAGAGATATTCGTATTATTTATAATTATCTATTATTTTCGATTATCTTTGTGACTGCACGGTGAGTAAAATCGCCCTCTACAATATCCTTAATTTTAGCCACATAAATTTGTAACTACTTTGATATTAGTATTGATATTTTTTTAACTATTAAACGTGATAATTCCTATTAACATGGAATATATTTTGTAAATTAAAATGAATCAACGGTTAATATACCAAAAATATGCGATTAAAAATTTGCTCTGCTCCCTAATCGTGGAATATCTCGATTTAATTTTCAAAAATTATATAGGAAATATTTCAAAAATTTCATCTTGGTCGCCTCCACGACCTCAACATCTACGACCTCGAAGATGTCAATAAACCTCTCCGATGACACCACTCACGGCCTTACTGAGGGCACCGCCCAGAACACCGGAGCGCAAAGCCAAGGTCAGAACCAAGTGATAATAAGCGCTCGCTCAGACATGGTGAACGACGCACGATTAAAGCGACTAGAGATTGGCCTGTTTCGGCTAGCAGGATTAGTTTCCAGACACCTCAGGATCAATAATGACGTCCTTGACGAAGACGGACACCCAGATCCGGAGCCGACTCAAAGAGACAGTCTCGAGGCGCAGCGATATCCCACCCCAGAAGACGCTCAATCACAAGGACCAACAGAGTCTTAGTCAACCTGGATGTCTCGCAGTCCTTGCTTGCCTCCAAACACCTTGGCACTCAGAACAATTGAAGATGAGATAGCTGCTACAACGCCACTCCCGATGGCGACTACATCGGCCGATCCAGAATGGAAGAACGTCATCCGAGCACTAGAAAAGCAAGTTCAAAAGCTCACAACAGCCAAGAATACGAACCCGGCCGTACGAAGCATGCTCGAAGGGACCATGTCCTCCCTTGCCGACCATGTACTCATGGAAGAAATCATGAGAGACCTTAGCTCTCTACTAAGCTGCGTTTACGACGGAAACGGCGACCTGACATACCATCTGGTCAAATATCAGACAGCGATGCAGCTGAGGAAATGCACCACCGCAACGATGTGCCATGCATTTTTCCTCACCCTCGCAGGCCCAGCCTTCGAATGGTATCAACGACTCCCGAAGGGCTCTATCGAATCCATCGAAGAACTAAAAGAGAGTTTCATCTCCAGATTATCAAGCTCGATGATTCAAAGAAAAGTGAAGTCCTACCTGTGGACACTCAGGCTACGAGCCGATGAATCCCTCCATGCCTACTTGAAAAGATTCATCGAAGAAGCGAACAAAGTCAACGACTACATCGACAATGACGCAATCATCGCCGTTATTGAGGGCCTCCACGACAGCTACTTTCTGAGATCCCTCCTCGAGAGCCGTCCGACTACCATGGGAGAGTTGATGGCACGAGCCGCTCAATACATCTCGGTCGAGGAGTACTTCAAAAATCAAAGAAATATGGATCGAGGACGCTAACACCCAAACAACGAAGACTCTCGTAGAGAGAGGCATCGGTCAGACACGTCGCCCGACCACGACGACCAATCTGCAAAGCGATTCTGGGATAACTCCGACGCCACGCCATTGAATGCCTCTCCAGCAACGATCCCGAAGCTTCACGGAGAAAAGTTCGACCAACCCCCACCAATGGTGAAAGGCGTCAGAAGGGACTAGAGCAGATACTGTGAGTTCCACCAAGAAGCCGCGCACACCACATCTGACTACTGGCAACTGAGGCAACAAATTGAGAACCTAATCCGAGACGGCCAACTCACTGAATATGTCTCAGAAAGCGTGGCTGATATTGAAGCGTTGTTTGGCTAGCACCTAGGGCCGCCGGGAACCCCCACCACCAAATCTCCAAGTAAACTTGTACCTTTTTTACTAATATTTTTTTTTCCAAGAAGTGCCTTTGAATGGTACATTGTCTTTTCCCCATAGAGTACCTTTTAGGAACCAATTTTTGTTTTTAAGCGTTGTAACTCCTCGAAGTATTATAAACAAAAAGAGCTCTCACGCTCACTCCTTTTCAGAGAAAATATGGCAGGTTATCTCCCGAATTAGCACCCGTAAACGCGAAATGGCAGGCTATTCCAAAAGACACCGAACCCGCAGACGAAAAACGTGGCTGGGGGGTTATCTCTGGAACGCCCCCGTCAAGGCATTCACGCGCCCTGCGTGCCCAGTTAGGGCGCAAACGCCTGTCAGGGCGCGAAAGGACTAGAAGGGTTATTATAATTTATCCCGAGGCCCCTGGCCCCTCCTGTAAATAGGAGCTTGATTTCATTCAAACGGTAACTCGGATTCAAACGCTCGATATAGCGATAAACACCCTTTTCTTTCTTTTATATATATATATATATTCCGGCAGGAATACCCGACTAAGGTCGAAACGGAGGCGTTAGCAAGAGCAGAAGTGCCTGATCGCCGACCTGCTCTACGGAGGCTCCGGTTCTCAGCGGTCGCCGACCTATATCCTGAGTCCTAGTACTTTGTGGTTACAGGTCGGAGGACCCGGTCCCAGTGCGACGGTTAGCGGAGGGTCCGATCAGGATACGATCACTGACCTGCCCTACAGAGGTTATGGTTCTCAGCGGTCATCGACCTATATCCCGAGTCTTAGGAATTTTTGGTAACGGGTTGGAGGACCCTGTCCCAGTCCGACGGTAAGCGGAGGGTCCGATCTACCAGAGAAGCTAGCCAGAGCAGAAGCGCCGGAAAAATCCTCGGCTCACCAGAGGAATCGCCGACTCCCTAGAAGAAGGTCCAAGCGCCGTCTGATTCTCGTCTCCGCCGTCGGCCCCCCAGCTCACCGGAGCAATCGCCGACTCCCCAGAGAGAAGGCACCAGAGGAATCCACAGCTCCCCCACAATCACCTTCAGGCTCATCCAGGCCAGCCCAAGAACGGCTCAATCAACATCTACTTTGAACAACGAGATGACCTGATCCCACCTTGCTGAAAGTGGGTACGTAGGCAGCCTCACCACACTCAACGAGGCGCGGCATCACACCATCATCATGCCCCCCTCTCCCAGTCATCGACTACTATAACCATGATCGTCGACCTGCTCTACGGAGGTTCCGGTTCTCTGCGGTTGCTGACCTATATCCCGAGTCTTAGGACTTTGCGGTAACGGGTCAGAGGACCCGATTTCGGGCCAACGTTAAGCGGAAGGTCCGATCCGTCAGATCCTTCAAGAACAGTGAGTCAAGCATCTAGCCCAGGAAAGTCAACAAACAGCGATGGGCCCGGCCCAATATCCAACTTTGGGCCGCTACAATGTTTGATCCATTTTTTGACATCAACAGTGTGTTTAAATATGGTGGTCGAATTGTCTATTTATAGGGAGAGGAGAATCATCTCCATTAATGGGCATAATAACCATTAATGAGAATAATCTCCATTAATGTGTATATCATGTAATTAATTAGTGTTCTTTTTTATGAAGATCTCATTTCACTAAGGAAAGGGATATATGTAATTAATATATTAATTAGTCAACTATATTAATTTCACAAGATTCTATAATCAATACCGTGAATCAATCGCTTTAACTCACGTGGACCCGCAAAAGGTCCAATCCCAATCTTTAGGTACTTGTACCGCAAAGGTTCTATCAATCTCTCACTTACGCAAAGATGTCGGGATTTGAATTCCAGGTAACAATCTTTAGTGCCCTTGATCAGTAATGGTCATTTGATAAGTCTTTGTTTTTCAGCAATATCTTGTATTCTGAAACTCCGCTTCGTACTGCGCTTCCGTTACAAGTTCTGTGTGACCCTGTATGATTTTGCTGTGTTGACGATGGGTCTTAATCCATAAGTAATAAGAGGTCTCTAGTAAGACATTGTTACTGACAATCTACAAACTTTTCGGTGATCCGATATTTTATCCTGCCTTATGACAATAAAGTAAATATTTAAATTTAACATGTAAGACGTATTCCTTCCTTCCTATACATCTCAAAGAGTAACACAGACCATGGATTTGGTACTTCTGTATTGCCACTTTCCAGTTTCCTGCTTTTCTTGTACTAGGATCATTAACTTAATCAAGTGTAACTACATTACCAACTTGAGCACGGCCATGCTTTTGTGAATTGTTCCTTACATGAGGCCCTTAGTTGTATAACTCTAATGAGGAGAGACAATTATCTTCTTGCATAAATCAATCCATTCAACAAATTTTATGACAAACCCAAAGTCAGCTTTTATAACCACCAGTTACGGATAGCGTTTAACTGCCTTCAAAGTTTGTCACTCGCTAGGTTATGCAATATGCCCTCTGCCCAGATTTAAAGAATCATGTATTTCTGTCGTCTGTCCTGGAGACATTAGTTCCACCTTCTCAAGGTTTTATATCCATGTAGATCTCACAGAACGTGGGTCTGTCCGGCTAGAGTTCTCGTAGCTCAAGTCAATGTGATGTAAGAATGCGACTTCTCCCAAGTCGAGAACTATTCTTTTTCTCCTTATCAGATACTAGTTTCAAACATGTCACATGTGCCCTCTTTTTCTCATTGTGACACTAAACTAGGGACGTTCTAGAATGTGATCCAGTATGACAGACGAATGACGTTATTTTAACAATATTAACAGTAATATGAAAAATAATGAAACTTCCCTTTTGTATAAAATGCGCGAACTAATATATATATATTTAAAAATAATGTCAAACATCAAGATAAAGAATTTGTTAACTAAATACAGAAATCTCTAGGGTATCTAATGCCTATAGACTCTGTATGACGAATGTGCTTGTCACGAGACATCACTTTCGTCAATGCATCGGCCACGTTTTCTTCCGTGTTGATCCTCTGGATGTCCACATCTCTTCGGTTCACGATCTCTCGAATGAGGTGGAACTTTTTGAGTATGTGTCTTGCAGTCTTGGGTGTCTTGAGCTCCGTAGCTCTTGCAATGGCTCCGTTGTTGTCACAATAAAGTGGAACTGGATCAACTATGCTCGGAATCACACTCAGATCAAAAACAAATTCTTTGATCCAGACTACATCTTTAGTTGCCTCACCGAAAGCCAAATATTCGGCCTTAGTGGTGGAATTTGCTACCGTGGGCTGCTTAGTGCTAGTCCACGTGATTGCACCACCATTTAAACAGAATACAAACCCTGTTTAATACCTGAAATCGTCCTGGTCAGTTTGGAAGCTGGCATTTGTGTAACCAATTACATTCAGTTGTTCAGCTCCGCCGAAAATCAAACATCTTTGGTTCTGTTAAGATACCTCAGAATGTTCTTTACGGCGGTCCACTGACTATCACCAGGGTTTCCTTGGTAATGGCTTGTCATGTTCAAGGCAAATGATATATCCGGACCAGTACATGTCATGGCATATATTAGTGAGCCAATTGCAGAAGCATATGTAACTTTTCTCATGTGCTCTATCTCCTCTGCCGTTTTTGGGCATTGATCTTTTGACAGGTGCAACTTATGTGTCATGGGTATGAACCCTTTTTTAGAATGGTCCATACTGAACCGTTTTGAAACTTTGTCAATGTATGTACTCTGACTTATGGCTATAGTCCATTTAGCTCTATCTCTATAGATCTTGACTCCTAGAAAATAGGAAAGTCTTTCGTTGAGAAGTTCTTTCCCAACCACTCCTTTACATTCTGAAGTTCCAATATATCAGTCCCCATCATCAGTATGTCGTCGACATATAAAATAAGGAAGACGATTTAGCTCCCACTTTTCTTCTTGTACACGCATTGGTCAATAGCGTTTTTAACGAAACCAAATTTTGTTATGATTTCTTTAAAGCGCTTATTCCAACTTAGAGATGCCTTCTTCAGACCATAAATAGATTTGTTTAACTTGCACACCTTTTGAGTGTGGTTTGGATCTATGAACCCTTCAGGTTGTGTCATATATACTTCCTCTTCCGAAATCCCATTAAGGAAGGCAGTCCTTACATCCATTTTCCATATCTCGTAATCATAATACGCGGAAATAGCAAGCAAAATCCTAATATACTTCAACATGGATACGGGAGAGAATGTTTCTAAAAAGTCAAAACCATAAATCTGGCGGAACCCTTTCGCAACCAATATCCCTTTGTACGTTTGTACATTACCATCCATTTCCCTATTCTTCTTGAAGATCTATCTACATCCAATAGGTTTTACCCCTATGGGTGCATCTACTAAGTCCCATACTTGGTTGACATACATGGAGTCCATTTCGGATTTCAAGGCTTCTAGCCATTTCTCGGAGTCAATCCCCCCACTGCTTCTTTATAATACTTCGGTTCGTCATCTTCCAAGTCGTCAAAATCCTGCTCTTCTGATGATATGATCAGGTTCAACTTCTCAGGTGCATGACGACTTCTGTTAGATCTTCACAATGCGAGCGTGTCATCCGTTATCTCTTGCACTATTACTTCATATAGCCCATTATCAGTGGCTTGTAGATGTTCCTCAACCAATTGGGGATCTTCTTGTATTTCTACATCATTAAGTACTCTGTCAATTTCTTGAGGAGGTTCCACAATTTCTTTCGGTTCATTGTTTAGATATTCTTAAACCAATTGAGGATCTTCTTGTATTTCTACATCATGAAGTGCTCCGACTAATGCTGGTGGATCCTGTTCAACCAATTGAGCAGGTTCAGCAAATATCAGATTAGATTCTTCCGTTTCCAACATTTGTTCCTCTCGTCCGCTGAGTCATTTTTTTCATCAAGTACAATATTTCTCCTACTCGCAATTCTGGTAAGAAATTCTTCTTCCATAAAACCTGTAGTTCTCCTACCCTTTAGTTTCCTTAGGATATCTCACGAACTGACATTTGTCAGATTTCGGGCCTAACTTATCTGTCATCAATTTCTTGACGTTGACGTCACAACCCCAGACCTTCATGTACAACAAGTTAGGTTTCTTCCCATGCCACATCTCATATGGTGTCGTAGGAACTGTCTTTGGCGGAACACGGTTAAGTGTGGTTGCAAGAGTTTGAAGTGCATAACCCCATAGGATCTAAGGTAAGTCCGTTCCGCTCATCATTGACCGAACCATGTCAAGCAATGTTCAATTTCTCCTTTCAGATACTCCGTTAAGTTGGGGAGTGCCTGGATGAGTCAATGACGTGACGATACCTTCGTCTCTCAAGTAGGCTTTAAACTCATCACTCAAATACTTAACCGCCTCGATCAGATCGAAGGGCTTTGATTGTCTTGTTTATTTGTTTCTCTACTTAATTCTTGAACTCGTTGAACTTTTCAAGTGATTCAGACTTGTGTCTCATAAGATAGACATAGCCATACCGACTGTAATCGTTAGTGAAAGTAATGAAGTACCTAAAGCCTCCCATGGCCTTAATGGGCAATGGACGACATACATCGGAATATACAAGGTTCAATGCCTCATTCGATCTATCGCTTGTGCATTTGAATGGGCTCTTTGTCATCTTACCCATCAAACAAGACTCGCATGTTTCGTAAGATTCATAATCGAACGGATCAAGATGTCCATCTCTATGGAGCTTGGTGATGTGTTTCTCGCTGATGTGGCCAAGACGACAATGCCAGAGATATGCCTGGTTGAGTCGGTTCGGTCTTAACCTATTATGTATAATATTAAAGACAAGATATTCGCGAGTATCTAAAGTATAAAGCCTACCAATAAGGTAAGCAACCCCATAACAAACACCATCTTTGAATTAAGAACAACGCTTGTCTCTAATAGTGAAGTTAAAACCTAAAAAATCAAGTTCTGGAATAGAAATTGTGTTCTTGGTTATTAAGCGTACGAAATGACAATCATTCAACTCTAAAATTAAACCAGTCAGCGTCTTCAAGTCGATCTTGCCAATAGCTACCGCAGCAATAGGTGCTCCACTAGCCACTCGCCAATCAGCTTCGCTTTTCGCCAGGAGTCTCTAATTCTGCAGACCCTGCGATTTAGTGCAAATATGATTACCACAAGCGGTATCCAATACCCAATATGTGCATGTAGACATATTGACTTCTATAATATTTATACCTAAATTAGAGCCTTAGCTCTTCTTCCATTCCTTCATCTGCTTGAGGTACATCGGGCAGTTCCTCTTCCAGTGCCCAGTCTTCTCGCAGTGAAAGCACTTCTGTTCGCTTGCAGTCCCAGCCTTGACTTTCATTGCCTTAGCAACACCCTTCAGCTTACGCTCTGCCTTGACTTTCACATAGTGAGCTTTCTTTCTCTTCTTCTTTTCCTTATTACCATTCTGCAGCACCATGACATTTTTGGCTTTTGGCTTAGGAACATTTTCCTCTGCAGTTTCCAGCGTATTATGAAGCTGCTGGAGACTCTTTTCGACTTCGTTCATGTTGTAATTCATCACGAACTGGTTATAGAACTCAGGGAGAAAGTTCAGCACGATGTCTATACAGAGTCCGCTAGGAATTTTGACTTCCACGCGAGCAAGACTTTCAGTGAGAGCTATCATTTTTAGCATAAGGTTTCCTACTGAAGATCCTTCAGACAATCTGGTTCTGATTAGACTCTTGATGATCTTGAATCGTTCGTGCCCTAGCCTGCTTTTCATAAAGCTTCTTAAGATGCTAAATCATATCCCAGGGTGACAATGGTCTCATGCTGCTTCATTAGATTTTAAGTCATAGTGGCCAGCATGAGGCATTCAACCTCAGCAGAGTCATCAATGTACTTCTTGTACGCATCTTTGAGCTCTTGCGAAGCATCAGCATGCGGCTTCTTAAGGGGCTCGTCAGTGACGATGTGCTCCTTCTTTTCGGCCCTGAGAACAATTAGTGGGCATAAAATACATTTCTTATAATAACATAAAGGACTTTGATAATTCTATTTTGTCTATAAATATATAAGTTCAGTAACCCTCATCTGAATTATAATTTAAAGACTCAAAGTAAAATAACACTTATGTTTATCTCTGAATGGTTATAGAATAAAATAAATTTTAATCATAATCCTTTCTAAGTCTAAGAAGTTCTTCGTTGCCTAATCCTATTAGGGTCAACTAAGATTCAAAAAAGACTAAACATCTCCAGTTGCCTAATCCTATTATATAGGGTTCACTGGTTAAGCACCACCCTACCTTGAACCGGCGGACTAAGTAAGTGTCCTTCACGCCTTCTCAAAATCGAACCGAGAATCCATCCTACCCGGGTAGGTCTGTCCAGAACGATCGAGAGCTTGACGAGGGTCCAAAATAGGAAGATTATACACTTGATATTCAATTGAGGGGTTTTATAACTAATCAAATTAGTCTTTCTAGTTCCTTTAAAACATCTATAGTTAAAGACTACATCTAATTAATCAAGAACTATACTAACAAAGACTTATCAAATAAATCATAATGAATTGATTAATCTAATTAATTCAATATCATAAATAAATGTGACATCGGAATATTGATTGAAACTAAATGTCACAATCATTATAACATTATCATATAATGCGACATGAGATTTAATTTCTATTTCTTCATAAATAAAATAATAGAATAATACAAAATAAAGATATAATTGAAATTAGAAAATTAAATCTCATGATTCCCTTTATTAAACTAATAATACAAAATTAAATTTTCCGAAACCTTAAAAGGGAAATTGGGTCACGAGTTGAACCCTAAGAGCGGGTCAAACCCGCGGCCAATTTTTTTAATTCATCGGCCCTCGGGTCGGGCCCACGGGTCAGTGGGCCGGGCCATGGGTCGGGTCTGATCCGGGTCAGATCCCAGACCCGACCCATAGGTCAACCGGGCCATGGGTCGGGTCTGATCCGGGTCAGATCCCAGACCAGCCCACGGCCAACCCATGGGCTCTAAGCCCACCCGAATGGGCTGGCCGTGGGCTGCCCAACTGTTGGGCTAGCCCGTGGGCTGGGCTGAAATTGTTTCAGCCCTTAGGCCCGAGCAAATGCTCAGCCCGGCCCACAATGCCAAGCCCTAGGATTTCCAAAACCCTAGGGTACCGAAACATTTTTTTTTTTTACAATCCCGTGAATGCGTCGTCTTGACGGCGGTGCATGGAAATACGCGCCGTCGTCAATTTGGGGTATTTAACGGTCAATTACCGAAATTCTAAAACGAATCAATTTTCATAAAATTATTTTGGTAATCCGTTTTCAATTCCGATAATGTAACCTTTAAAAATAAAACATTGACCCAAAACTGCTCCCACTAAAATCTAGAAATTTTAATTAAACTTTTAACACGAAAAATCCAATAAAACGGTTTATCAAGAAAAATCTGATACCATTGTTGGAGTTTTCTAAGATTTCTCATCTCCGGAAGAAAATACGGATCTAGATGAATAAATATATTGGACTTACTTGGAGAGAGAAAGATTTCTTGTAGCGATTACTTTGATTCCTCGAGAACCGGATGTCCGAGTGATAGTCGGAGGATTGTCTTCACGCCGTCGTCTACACCACGCCCTCTAGGAGATCACAAGCCGCTCAAGTGTTCGGCCTCTACGTAGTCCACCACGTCGCTAACGGAACTTCTCTAGGAGAACGGAAATCGCCGGATGGGAAACGGACAAAGACTCTCTCGGGAATAGTAGAATTCGAACTCTCTCAATGGTGTGTTTAAATGTGGTGGTGGAATTCTCTATTTATAGGGAGAGGAGAACATCTTCATTAATGAGCATAATCACCATTAATGAGAATAATCTCCATTAATGTGTATCTCATGTAATTAATTAGTTTCCTTTTTATGAAGATCTCATTTCATTAAGGAAAGGGATATATGTAATTAATATATTGATTAGTCAACTATATTAATTACACATGATTCTATAATCAATACCGTGAATCAATCGCATTAACTCACGTGGACCCACAAAAGGTCCAATCCCAATCTTTGAGTACTTATACCGTAAAGGTTCTATCAGAGAATCACCGATGGATACGGGATAATCGCCGGTATCAAGGATTATGTCGATGTGTCAGTTACCTAATTACAATTCGTTGATTTAAAAGAAGTACTTTTGACTGTCAAAAAAAAAAGTACTTTGGGAAGTGATATAGTTTGAAAAGTGTTGTTTTCGAATTCGACAATCTTAGTGTATGATTAGGGTAGGGGCGGAGCCAAGGGGGGCGGAGCGGGGGCGGCCGCCCCCACTTGGTCGGAGCACGTTATTTTTATTTTTTATTTATTCATATTATTATAAGTTTATATATAAATAATAAACATAGCATTGGTAGACTAAATATCACTATAGTCTAGTGGAGTTTTGTTTGTCATAAAGTTCTCCTCCAAGTTATAGTCCATGGTTCAATTCTCAAGCCCATCAACTTTTTTTATTTTAGCAACACTTTTTATGATTATAATATTTTTCATTGTATTTTGTACTTTACTTAATTATAAGTATACTAAAACGATTACAACTTACAAAACTAGAGAGTAAAAACCACCAATCAATTTAAGACGTGCAAAGTTTTAAATATTGAAAAAAATATTAACATTTTGAGAACGTAACATGTAGATTTCTAATCATATAGAGATCCTAATGAACTATTTTCATAAATCGAAAGTTCATAAAAAATAGTTATAATACAATCTATAACAGTTGTTTTAATGTCTCGTTTTATTATGAAATATATAGCCAATTAATTTTCGCCCCCTCTTAGTCCGAGCTCTAGCTCCGCCCCTGATTATGGTATATGTAAGAACAAAACCACATAAAATTAACCTTTAAAAACGACAATAAAGAATCAACATGCAGCGAGGCAATAGTAACGAGCCCACCACTTATAATAACTCGGCCTAGGAGAGTGAGAGTCTGGCCCAACTTATTTGGAGACATTTGGTGAAAAATCAAAATGAAGTTTTTTTCGTTATGTTGATATTTACATATTTAATAAATTAAAAAAAGGCTTATTAGCAAAATACCCAATTAAGATCAAACTATTTTAAGAAATACTCAAAAAGTTTAATATAATTAAAGATATACTCATTTAGACTTTTATGAACAAATATACCCTCATCTTCTTCGATCAGTTCTCGACGTGCTTCGATTGTTGCTCCTTCTTCCAGCGACTCCTTCTTCCATTGTTGCTCAATCTCTTCTTCGATCAGTTCTCCATATTTCGATGTTGATTTCGATAAGTTCTCCAAAGCTTCATCTCCTTGTTCGATCGTTATATCTCCAGTTTCTGGACGTGTATTTTTCCTTCCTCAGTAAAGCGATCGTCTTCCTCGTCGATCGTCACCTACGATCACTGTCCATCCCCTTCGATCTTCACCTGCGGTCACCTCCGATCGATTGATTTGGTCTCGTTGTTGTTTGTCTGTCTCTATTGTTCTTTTGTTTTTATTCTCTCTTTGTGTTGCAAATTCATGTGTAGACGAAGCACTTTCTTCGAATATGTGTTGCAGATTAAGGTGAAGACTTGATCCTTCAAGAGTTGACTATTTGTATTCCTGCGATAACCTCGATCTTCACTTCACTTGCAATCACCTCCGATCGATCGATTGAATTCGCTTTGTTTGTTTTTTTCCGAGGTTTTCGAAACGCAACGCTTCATGTTCTTCGAGGAAGTTTGCGTTTTTCTTAAAATTATTATGATTTGATTGTGATTTGAAGGTCGAAAAAGTTGAATATAATTCGGTACGAGCACCGAAGAAGCCAAAAAACATCGTCGAAGAGAATTCAAGACGAGCGCCAAAGAAGTCGAATTCAATCCGAGAACCGAAGCAGCCGAAGAGCGTCGCCGAAGGAAATTTGAGCGAGAGCCAAAAAAGCCGAACCCAAATTCGATACGAGAGCCGAAGCCGCCGAAGAGCGTCGCCGAAGGAAATTCAAAACGAGCACCGAAGATAATTCGAGACAAGCGCCGAAGATAATTCGAGACAAGTGCCAAAGAAGCCATGCAAAGAGCGTGTAATTATATTTATGTAATTCGAGTTACTTAAATGTAACTGGAATTACGTATAGGTAATTGTAGTTACATTCAAGTAACTATCTTGATTGTAATTACGTATGTGTAATATCTTGATTGTAATTTTTTCACAGTTGGTATTTATATAGTAACTTCAAAAATTACAATTATTATTGGGCAACAATGTAGGCATTGAACATTTCCCAAAATTTATTTGACGTGGAGGAGGGTAATTTGTTCAATTGGGTAACTACAATTACACTTATGTACCAACAATTACACTTTGGTAACTACAGTTACAGTTATGTAACGATAATTACCCTTTTGTAACTACAATTAAATTTACGTAATTACAATTGCGTATACGTAATTTGAGTCACTTGTTCATAATTATAGTTACATAAATATAACTTGCACTACATATACACTACATATACGTATTTTTATATACATATATATGTAAATATGGATTGTTCAAAGCTGGTATTTATATAATTTCAAAAATTACAATTATTACAGGAAAATTCGGTAGGTCGGAATCATATGTATTCAAGTAAAGATTTAAATGGTAGTTCTTTGAACACGTTTATCGAAAATGTAAGTATTGAACATTTCCCAAAATTTATTTAACGTGGAGGAGGGTAATTTGTTTAATTGGGTAACTACAATTACACTTATGTAACAACAATTACACTTTGGTAAGTACAATTACACTTTTGTAACTACAGTTATATTTTTGTAACTAAAGTTACACTAATGTAACTACAATTAAATTTACGTAATTACAATTACGTATACCTAATTTGAGTCACTTGTTCATAATTATAGTTACGTAAATATAACTTGCACTACATACACACTACATATACGTAATTACATATACATATTTGTAAGTATGGGTTGCAACTATAATTGTATTTATGTAATTACGAAAATATAATTTGAGTTACTTGTTTGTAATTATTGTTCCGTAAATATAACTTGCGTTACTTATACATAATTACAAATACATACATGTAAATATAGATAATGTAAAAAATATTACATATAAGTAATTATAATTACATTAATGTGACTATGATTACAGTTGCGTAATTAGAGAGAGAGAGATCTATAAGAAACGCCAACATACAGTCCTTATAGAAATAGAACTTATAGAAATAGAAACAGACACAAAGAATTAAGAGATCATCAGAGCAAGACAAGCAGAGAAGATGATCACAAAGGAGAAGCCGAGGAGGCAATGCCGCGAGCAGTGCGGCTGATGTCGTCGTGAGGCGGTGTAAAAGAAATCTGAGAAAGAAAAAAATACTTTAATTAGCTCTCCCTCCATTTTCAATTATTCATAAACTATGGAGTAAGAATAAAACTTTTGTCCTCTATCTAAATTGCATAATGGATAATTAATCATTGACCAAGCAACCCAAAATTATTTTACACCTACATATGGTTTTACAGTTGCATTTCAGCGCATCCTCAAAGATGCACAATTGCCCGCTAAAATCTCATACTAAACAAATTCCATTATAACCCGAGAAAGAGATATACTATTATACATTAATTCATAGAATAATCAATTCATTTTCCCAATCAAATGGATGTGCATAACCTTATGATAACATCATACCTCAGGCGAAGAAGCTTTGTATCATCCATAGCATGAAGGTCCAAAAACCCAGCTCCAAAATCTCCTCTAAATTCAGGAGAATAAAACCCATCTGCAACAGTCATTCCACTTGAGCTTTGGGCGATAGGTGTATACGGGTCAGAACCAGATTCGCCATTAAAGGAGAAGCAGAGAAGATGATCCTGGAGTGTGTGACCGCGGCCAACAATGCAGAAGGCACGTCCAGAGGATCAGGGGCGCAGGGCATCATCGTTCGACGTGCTTATGCGTCCAAGCATCTCAGTCCATGCTACCTGGGCGGATCTTCAAGTGCGATCAGTGCAGCACGTCGTGCTTCGTGGTGGTGACGTGTACCTCAACCGGTTCGCGCCAAACTATATTCAAAGCAATTAATGATGTTGCCAAGTAGCAATTATAACTACATCGTCAATGTGTGCGTACAAGTTCGAACCCTACACCAAAAAAATCAAATAAATTAATTAATATAATAAATAAAAAAACACACAAAGCTAGCTAAACGATGAACATTCTTTCACTGGTCTAATCCAAGAATAACTAGCCACTCCCATAACATGATCTAGAAGACTAGAACTAAGAATAAACTAAGCAGATGATATATCATCAAATTACGTGATTACCTCTGAGATTGCGGCGGAGATGAGCTTGTCGAGCTATGTCGACACCAAACATGGAGGAGAGAGAGAGAGAGATGACTCGTCAATGGCGATGCTGGAGTCAAGAAAGAGTGAGAGGAATTGGGGTTAAAGATGAGCTCGTTGGCGATTGAGGAGTCGAGAGAGAGTGGATGGTGCGGATCCTGATAGCGGTATTGGACTAACTAGCGGTAATGGAGCTCGTGAGCATAACGGGAATGGTATTTACTTGGTTTCCACATCTGAATTCGTGGTCTAAGTAAAGCCCTTGCTAATTATGTTAGTATTAATTATGTTAGTGGGATGTATTTATTTTCTGAGTAGTCCAAGGGTTAAGTATGGTATTAATTAGTGTTTTGAGTCATGTAATAGCCTTAAAAGGCATTTATGGTTGTGGGGATTTGGTGCTCTCTTTATGGGGCTATTTTGGGTCATTGTGGAGAAGTTGGAAAGCCTTAGAATCAGGCTGGAGGGGATGTACGAATTTGTAACTCATCAGCTCTATTTAAAGAGCAAGAATGCAATGAGAAAAGGCAGATTATGTTTGATAAAAAAACCCTCTCAAAGTTATCTTTGTGAAAACCCTCTTATCTCTTGGTGGATTCCTTGAGTGGCGAGTGTAGAAACTTATCTTTCGGTGGATTACGGGAGTGGCGTTTCTTCTATCCTAGGCTTATCTTGGTGGATTCCGAGTGGCGCCGTTGTTATCTTTACTTTTCGTCTTGCTTTGTCAATATACTAGACCTGGGTGTCACCGGTCCGGTATCAGTTGGTATCAGAGCTCAAGTTGCTTGTTCATGGTTTCTTATCATCATCCACATGGCAAGGCGTGGAAACCCTATTCCTCCTAACTTTCAGACGGCTACGGAGTATGAACGAGAGATGGAGATGGCTACCATGAGGGAAGCGATGGCTGATCTTCAGCAACGCTTAGCGCAAATGGAAGGACAACAGCATCATCGTCAACAACAGCGTAACCATGGCGTTGACGTGAATCCTTTTCATGTTGATGTCTCCAGCGATGAAGACGATGGGACTCAAAGGAGAAATCAGCCACAACGTTACGAAAGTGACGTAAAGGTTGACGTACCTGAATTTGACGAAAGATCTCATGGCGACACATTTCTCGATTGGCTGTATACGGTGGAAAGGATCTTTGAGTTCAAGGATTATTCTGACGAGAAGCGAGTCAAACTGGTGGCTATCAAGCTAAAGGGCTATGCATCCCTTTGGTGGGAGAATCTGAGACGAGAACGACTATGAGAAGGAAGACGAGTGATTCGAACGTGGGAGAAGATGAAGAGAGAGCTCAAGAGGAGGTTCATTTCAGATAGTTACAAGCAAGACAACTATTTGAAGTTTCACAACTTCAAACAGCTCGATCTTTCTATTGAAGATTATACTCGCGAGTTTGAGTATCTTATGCTTAAATGCGACGTGGTGGAACCTGAAGAACAAACGGTGGCTCGTTACCTTGGCGGTCTCAAAGGAGATATTGCAGAAGCTATTCGCCTTCAACCATATTGGACGTTTAATGACGTTCGGAAGCTAGCGGAGAATATTGAAAGGCAGCGCAAGGAAGCAAAGAAGTACACACCGAAGAGCACGGGATATGGAGTCAAGAATACCGGCGGGGCATCTTCATCAAAGACGGCCTTTGACAAGGCATCAACTTCCTCAAAACCCAAAGTCAGATCCGAGAAGACTTCCCCACCGATCAATTCCAGCGCTTCGAGGAAATGTTTCAAATGTCAAGGTTTTGGTCATATTGCTTCCGATTTCCCAAACCGAAGAGTAATTACGATGGTAGAAGCTGCCATAGCCGATAATGAAGATGAAGAAGAAGAACGGCAACCAATCTTCGACGAGGAAGAATGCGTTGAAGAACCCGATGAAGGAGATGTTCTGGTCATCCGACGACTCCTCAACTCCAACCACGTGAACGAAGACCCTTCGTTGAGAGACAACATCTTCCAGACCCGGTGTACTTCAAAGGGGCGTGTGTGCAACATCATCATTGATGGAGGAAGCTGCACCAATGTTGTTGCCAAAGAAATGGTGCAAAAGCTTGGCTTGAAGACGGAGCCTCACCCTCACCCTTATCGCATTCAATGGTTCCAAAAGGGAAATGGGCAGAAAGTTACCAAGAGGTGTTTGGTGACGTTTTCTATTGGAAAGAACTACAACGATCAAGTTTGGTGTGATGTTGTTCCCATGGATGCTTGTCATGTGTTATTGGGAAGACCGTGGCAATACGATAGAAGAGCGATTCATGATGGGTTCAACAACACTCATTCTTTTACTAAGGATGGTCGGCGGATCGTGTTGGCACCCTTGAAGCCGGAGAAGATGACAGCAACCTCCGAATTGAAGAAGCACTCTTTTCTCACCGGTTCACAGGTTACACAATCTTTATCCAATTGTGAAGCTGTTTTTATTCTCTATGTGAAGGAAACATCGGACAATAAGAAGGAGCTGCCCGAAGCGATTCAAATCCTTTTAAAAGAGTTTGAAGATTGTGCACCAGAGGAGATACCGAGTGGCCTACCGCCATTACGAGGAATTCAGCACCGTGTTGATTTGGTGTCGGGATCTTCTCTACCCAACAAAGCAGCCTACCGACTCAACCCGAAGCAACAAGTCGAGTTACAACGACAAGTCGAAGAGCTGATGAAAAAAGGGCTGATTCGAGAGAGCTTGAGCCCTTGTGCGGTTCCTGCCCTCTTAGTTCCGAAGAAGGATGAAACATGGAGAATGTGCGTGGATAGCCGAGCCATCAACAGAATAACGGTCAAGTATCGTTTTCCCATTCCAAGGTTAGATGACCTTCTTGATCAGTTGTATGGTAGCACAATATTCTCCAAGATCGATTTGCGCAGTGGTTATCATCAGATTCGTATGCAACCGGGAGATGAATGGAAGACAGCCTTCAAGACCGGGAGAGGTTTGTACGAATGGCTTGTTATGCCGTTTGGGTTGTCAAACGCTCCTAGTACTTTTATGCGCCTCATGACTCATGTTTTCAAGCCACTAATGGGAATATGTGTCGTTGTCTATTTTGACGACATTCTGGTGTATAGCAAGAGTGCACGGGCTCATTTAACACATTTGAGGCAGGTCTTTGAAATTTTGAGGAGTGAAAGCTTGTATGTTAATTTGAAGAAGTGCGAGTTTCTGGTGGAGAGCCTCATTTTTCTTGGATATGTGGTGTCCAAGGATGGAATCAAGGTGGATGAGTCGAAGATTGAAGCAATCTCCACGTGGCCAATTCCGAAGTCTCTTTTTGACATCCGAAGTTTTCATGGAATGACTTCCTTCTACCGCCGGTTCATTAGAGATTTCAGTACGGTTGTTTCACCAATCACCGAGTGCATGAAAGGTGGAGTTTTCAAGTGGACAAAAGAAGCCCAAGAGAGTTTTGAGCTGATAAAGAAGAAGATGACATAGGCACCGGTTCTTGCCTTACCGGATTTCTCCAAGATGTTCGAAGTGGAGTGTGACGCTTCCGGAGTGGGCATCGGGGCTGTCCTTAGACAAGAAGGCCGAGCTATTTCATTTTTCAGTGAGAAGCTCAATGAAGTGAAGAGAAAGTACTCGACATACGACAACGAGTTCTATGCCATCATCCGAGCATTGGCGAACTGGAGTCACTACCTTTACCCTAACGATTTTGTTCTTTTTACAGATCATGAAGCCTTGAAGTATTTGAATGCCCAACACAAGCTAAACTCTCGCCATGCGAAGTGGGTTGAATTCTTGCAGTCTTTCAACTTCGTAATCAAGCACAAATCTGGAAAATCCAATCAGGTAGCGGATGCTTTGAGTAGACGCCATTTACTTCTTCATACGATGCATGCTAAAGTGCTTGGATTTGAAGTCGTTAAGGATCTATATGTGGATGACCCTGATTTTGGCCAAGTGTGGAAGCGATGTGAAAAGGATCCTTTTAGGCAATTCCTTGTGCAAGATGGTTTTCTCTACAGGGGTGTGCAGCTTTGTGTTCCCCAATGTTCATTACGGGAGGCAATCATAAGGGAGGCTCATGCGGGTGGACTAGCTGGTCATTTTGGTCGCGATAAAACCATTGCGCTTGTGGAAGAAAGCTTCTTTTGGCCAAAGCTAACGCGGGATGTGAGGCGGATCGTTGAGCAGTGTGAGACTTGTCGGCACGCCAAGATGCATGGGAGCAACGCTGGATTATACATGCCACTTCCAATCCCTAATGCTCCGTGGGAAGATGTGAGTATGGATTTTGTTTTGGGACTTCCCAGGACCCAGCGTCACAAGGACTCAATCATGGTGGTGGTTGATCGATTCTCGAAGATGGCTCATTTTGTTTCGTGCGTCAAAACAGCGGATGCCACCAACATTGCCGATCTCTATTTTCAAGAGATTGTGAAGCTACATGGGGTTCCAAAGAAAATCACGTCTGATCGGGATGCTAAGTTCCTTAGTCATTTTTGGAGGACTCTTTGGCGAAAAATGGGCACGAGGCTGCAATATAGTACTTCACACCATCCACAAACCGACGGACAAACAGAGGTGGTCAACTGATCATTGGGAGCATTGTTGAGAAGCCTTGTCAAGAAGAACACAAGGGGGTGGGATTTGTCTCTTGCACATGCTGAATTTGCTTACAACCGGTCCACTCATTCAGCCACGAAGTCCAGCCCTTTTGAAGTTGTCTATGGCAAGAATCCGAATTCCCCTTTGGATTTGGTTCCCTTGAAGACGGTGACGAACTTTAGTGGAGCAGCGGATGAGCGAGCCAAGTTTATCAAGCAATTGCACGCTCAGGTCAGAGACAAGATCTTGAAGAAAACGGAGAAGTATGCTCAACAAGCCAATCAGCATAGGCGGAAGGTAACTTTTCATGTTGGTGATAAGGTATGGATTCAGCTACGGAAGGAACGATTTCCAAATCGGAAGTATCCTAAGCTACAACCGAGAGCAGACGGGCCTTTCACCATTGTGGAAAAAGTCAATGACAACGCATACAAGGTGGAGCTTCCTGATCACTATGGTGTTTCAGCAACTTTCAACGTCGCTGATCTATCACCGTTCGTCGTTGATGAACCGCTAGACTCGAGGTCGAGTCTTTTTCAACCGGGGGAGAATGGTGCGGATCCTGATAGCGGTATTGGACTAACTAGCGGTAATGGAGCTCGTGAGCATAACGGGAATGGTATTTACTTGGTTTCCACATCTGAATTCGTGGTCTAAGTAAAGCCCTTGCTAATTATGTTAGTATTAATTATGTTAGTGGGATGTATTTATTTTCTGAGTAGTCCAAGGGTTAAGTATGGTATTAATTAGTGTTTTGAGTCATGTAATAGCCTTAAAAGGCATTTATGGTTGTGGGGATTTGGTGCTCTCTTTATGGGGCTGTTTTGGGTCATTGTGGAGAAGTTGGAAAGCCTTAGAATTAGGCTGGAGGGGATGTACGAATTTGTAACTCATCAGCTCTATTTAAAGAGAAAGAATGCAATGAAAAAAGGCAGATTATGTTTGATAAAAAAACCCTCTCAAAGTTATCTTTGTGAAAACCCTCTTATCTCTTGGTGGATTCCTTGAGTGACGAGTGTAGAAACTTATCTTTCGGTGGATTACGGGAGTGGCGTTTCTTCTATCCTAGGCTTATCTTGGTGGATTCCGAGTGGCGCCGTTGTTATCTTTACTTTTCGTCTTGCTTTGTCAATATACTAGACCTGGGTGTCACCGGTCCGGTATCAGTGGAGTTGAGAGAGAGCTCGTCGGCGATTGCAGAGTCGAGAGAGAGTGAGAGTGAGGGGAATTAGGGTTAGAGGGTAGTTTAGGAAAAAATTGTTTAAAATGAGTATATATTAATTAATGAAACTTTGAGTATTTTTTAAAATAGTTTACCCATAAATGAGTATTATGCTAATAATCCCATGTCTATTTTCTTGGTAAATTTATTCATTATTATATATACGAAATGTCAATTTGTTCTTCACTAGATGTTTACAATGAGAACTATTCTTACTAAAATATTCTGTAACGTTCTTTCTTTCTATTTATTAATTTTTTTATGTAATTAAATTAATTATTTTTTAACATATCTTAAATTCTAAATCATACACTCGGAAGAGAACCTATAACAATAGAAATATTAATGTAGTAAAAAAATGTATTGTTCAGAACTATAACATTGTTATCCCTATAACTAAATGAATTATCAATCCAGAAGTATATAATAAATTAAATTAAATAAATAAAGTACTTTGATTGTGAGATAAAAGAAATGAGAGAGAAGTAAAAGAAATAATTGATAGTAGAGCTTAATCGACATTCAACTCTAATGGAAAATTAAAAAAAAAAACTCTAATGGAAGAAAACCCCGCTTTTATTTTAAACGACAATGTAAATGAAGCATTTTTATAGAAAGTGTTCTAGTTTTGCAGCTGTCTACCACCTTATATCGGTAGACAAATAAAAATAATAATATCGTGTGTGTGTTTTTTTTTTCTTTCTTTCCCGAACTATAATATCATTATCATGTGTTAATGTTGATATTGACAAAAATCGACATAGTGAGCAGGGATAAAACCGAAATCGGGAACCCGGAAATTAATTTTTTTTTGTCCCTGTTTTGAAAAATCAGGAAAAAAAAAATGGTAACGGTTCCCGATTCAAAAATTTCCCGGTTCCGATAACGGTTCCGATTCAAATTTTTAGATTCCGATTCTGGTTACAGTTCCATTTCTAAAATTTTCCCGTTTCGATTCTAAATTTCCCGGTTCTAAAAGTGTTTGACTTAAAAATGACATGTAGTTTTTGAAAAATTAGTAATTAAAAATTACACGTAATATAAAAAACGATAATAAAAATATATATTACGCTAAAAACGACATACTAAAAACTTAAAAATGACATGTAGTTTAAAACCGGAACCGGTACCAAAAACAGGGAAATATTTTTTAGGTACCGGTTCCCGGTTCCAAAAACCGGGTTCTAAGAAGTACCAGTTCCCGGTTTTAAGGTAAATTTCTCGGATTTTTCCAAAAATCGGTCCGGGAGCAATACCGGAACCGGAACAAAACCAGTAAACAGTTACAAATTTTTCACCCCGAATAGTGAGAAACGACCATAGTGCGTTAACTAGAGTGCGTCAATAAACGGCAATGAGTTTCAGATCAATAGCAGTTTTTGAGGCATATTACATATAGGTAAACCTGTAAATTCAAAATTAAAATCAACAATCTGATTCTGGATTTTAAAATTTTGATTCAAATTCATAACCAGAATTTTCTGATTTTGAATTTTTTTTAGAACCAAAATTTTTGGTTCCGGTTTTAAATAGGAACCTTCTGATCTCTGGTTCTGTTTTTTATTTTTTTAGTTTCTAATTTTTTTAAATGTATTAATTTTTTCCGAATAAACATGAAATGTTAGTTTTAAACCTAAATATTTAAAATCTTAACGAAATTTCCTAACTGATAACTTAATTTTTTTTAAAGACTGAATTAAGAATACTTCGTTTATTGATTTATGAAATAGTAAAATACATCGGAACATGAAAGTTCATAAACAAATACATAAAAAAAACTAGTAATCCTCGGGATTGAAATAATCGTAAACATGTCGCTGTTGAGCGATTCCTCTTAAGCTCGTTCTTCGGCTTCATAAAAAAACTAGGTAATTTGCTAAATAAAATAATAACATTATTTAAAATCACATATTAAACGACTTTTCTAACATTATCTACTTTTACAACTAGTTAGCATTAGGTACTTTCATGGGGACGACAAGTGTTGACGTGGTTTTCCACCTCAATCAGTCAATATGACTTGTGAGTGTATGATATTTTGAATGTAACTTTTGTGGAATTCGATCCTTCGCGTTGCAAACTCTCAATCACTCCGCACGTATATGTATATATAAATATATAAGCAAGTAAATGAGAGGAGAGGTTTTTTTATAGAGGTTCGTCCAAAGGCGATAGTTGACTACGTCCTCTGTTAGTTTATTGCTATGATGAACATGGACGGATAGCTACAGGCAACAAATCATATCTAAGGAAAGAGAGAGAGAGAAGAGAAGAAGTAGAGAAAATATAAATAAAACTCTTGAAAGACAAAATGCCGGACAGAAGAGCTCTCGATATATTATCTCAGAAGTTGTGTGTGTTGGTTTGTGGCCGAGCTTGGTATTTATTTCCTTCAAATCTTGCTTATTGGACTTCCAGGAATCTTGGAGTCATTCTTCCGAGCTGGCCGGGCTGACTGACTCGTCTGGCTGACACGTGCCCCACGACTGCGCGTTCTACGCCGAGCTGGATTCTTGACCAGATAGATCCGTTGAAGACTTGACGTCATGTTCCTGGTCTTAAGTTTAATTTGAATTGATGAGGCCGGCTAGGAAATATGACGGTTCTGCCCTTCTTCTCCTTGGTTGGCGACATATAACTTTTGGGCTTTGGGCCGGATAGTTTCCTGTTCGTTGGGTCTTGCGATGGCCAGGTGTCCTGATAGGCTTTGAGCCTCGCAAGTGGGCTTTTGTAAATAGTAATTTATTCTTTAAAGCTTTTTATTTATTTAGTTACAAATTTAATTAATTCATAACTTTATGCTATGTGTCATATTAAAAATAACGACGAATTCGCACATCAACAACAAGTACAACGTTCGGTGTGACGGCGTAAAAGAACCGAGCAATCTTGGAGGTTCGTCGGAACTCTATGTCCACACCATTGGCTAATTCAAACTTATTGCTTTTTTAGTCCATATTTCCACACGTATATTGGGTCAAAATCAGTTACACACAAGGAGTTTAATTTACGAGTCGAAGGCCTCGTCGGATATATTTCGACAGAAAATGATGGACTAGATGGTGTCGCTGAGCTCGGAGGTGGACGGCGATGGTTCGCGCTAATTGTTTGTCGACGGACAGGTTGTGGTCATACGGGAAACGACAAGTCTACCCAAGGAGACTCTACAGTATCCTCGACTACATTATGATCATCGTTGTCGTCGCTTAAAATATTGACCGAAGGTGGAGGCTACGAAATGTAAACTAAAACGTCCATTCATCAGAATTTGTTGAAAGGTTTGATGGATCCAATGAGAGGAGAATGAGAGATTGATTTGAAAATTATAGAGTTTTATTAGAAGAGAAGGTGAGAATTGTGTTTGAACTAAGAATGGGGTGAAAGAACTGGGGTTTTAATAGGGTATAAATTTTGAAAGGGTAATACAACCGTTGTTCTAATCTATATCTATGTCGATGTCGAACTGGGGTGAAAGAACTGGGGTTTTAAAGTGTAGCTTTATGTCGATGTGCTTCTTCCGCTCATGGAACATTTGGTTCTTGGTCAAGTATATCGAGCTTTGATTATCACAAAGCAACTCCACCTCATTTTGTGCAATCCCGAACTCGCCGATCAATCTCTTTAACCAAAGAGATTCTTTCACGCCTTCCGTCGCGGTGTTGTATTCGGCCTCCGTCGTAGAAAGCGCTACCACCGGTTGCAATTGTGTTTTCCAACTCACCGCACAACCAAATAAAGTAAATACATACCCGGTCAATGACCGTCTCTTGTCCAAATCACCCGCAAAGTCCGCATCCACAAAGCCTCTTAATTTCGCTTGATCTTAATTCACCCTCCTATAGAGTAAACCGAAATCCGAAGTCCCCTTGATAAATCGAAGAGCCCACTTCGTTGCCTCCCAATGTTCTCTTCCCGGGTTGGCCATAAACAGGCTCACAAGGCTAGCCGCATAAGCTAAATCTGGTCGTGTGCACACCATGGCATACATAAGACTCCCAACGGCACTTGCATAGGGAATCCGCTCCATACTCGCCTTATCCTCCTTGGTCTTCGGTGATATTCTCGCGGAAAGTTTGAAATGAGCCGCCAAATGTGTTTGAACCGCCTTTGCGTCCGACATCCCGAACTTAGCCAGCACTTTCCGAAGCTAATCACATTGCGACAAAAATAAGACACCGCGTCTCCTATGCCTCATGATCTCTATCCCTAATATTTTCTTGGCCGGTCCCATGTCCTTCATTTCAAACTCACTACCCAAAATCCGCTATCAACATGTCATCAACATATAGCAACAAGAATATTTCACAACGATCAACCCGTTTGACATAAACAAAACTATCAAAGTTGCTTCGTGAGAACCCATTTCACACCATGAACTCATCAAATCTCAAGTACCATTGTCTCGGGGATTGCTTCAAGCCATAAAGAGATTTCCTAAGAAGGCACACTTTATCTTCATCTCCAACCTTAATAAATCCTTCCGGTTGAGCCATTAAGATTCTCTCATTAATATTCCCATGAAGAAACGCGGTCTTTACATCCATTTTCTCAAGCTCCAAGTCATATCGATTGACTATAGCAAGCAAAACCCGAATAGATGTATGCTTCACCACGGGAGAATAGATTTCGTTGAAGTCGACCCCGTCTCTTTGTGTGAACCCCTTAGCCACCAATCTCTCCTTACACTTCGACTTCTCAAACCCAAAAATGCCTTCCTTCCACTTGAAAACATATTTACAACCAACAACTCGTTGGTTTTTAGGCTTGTTCACAAGTACCCATGTCTCGTTCTTGCCAAGCGATGCCATTTCTTCATTCATTGCAAACTTCCATAGCTCTTTATCTTTGCCCATCACCGCTTCCCGATACGATCTCGGTTCAGTGTCTTTCAACTCCATCGCGGCAACCATTGCATAAGCAACTAACTCGGAGTAACCATACTTTTTCGGAACTCGGGTTTCTCTTCTATACTGGTCTCTTGCTAATTGATACGAGTCCAGGCTTTTATCCGGAACTTTACCGCCTTCCTCTTCAATTTCTTCCAAGTGACCACTACCACTAGCCTCGTCTTTATCATCACACTCACTACATCTCCCTAATAGCTCCACCTCAATTTTGGCTCTTTTGTTAGCTAACCCCACGCCATCCTTAGCCTCTTGAGTCGCCATTGTCATGTAGTAGTCGGTCTCTCTAAAGACAACATCCCGGCTAATGACACATTTTGATGCTTTGCCATCTTTATACCAAAGCTTCCAACCCTTCACGCCCTCGGGGTATCCGACAAACATACACTTCTTTGCTCATGGATCAAGTTTTCCCTCTCTTTGGTGCATGTATCCCACGCAACCAAATACCTTCAAGTTGTCGAGCTTCGGTGGAGAACCATTCCACACTTCTTCCGGTGTCTTGCAATTCAACGCCACCGATGGACATCGGTTTATCAAGTAAGCCGCCGTATTCACGGCTTCCCCCCAAAACCTCTTCGGTAAGCCGGCCTCGAATAACATACATCGCACCCTCCCAAGACCATTTTGTTGTGGGGTTTTCCAAACGGTCTTGTGCCTAACAATTCCTTCATCCTTGATAAACCGGTTGAACTCATCACCTAAATACTCCAAACCATTGTCCATTCGAAGCTTCTTGATTTTTCTCCCCGTTTGTTTTTCTACCATCTTCTTCCATTCTTTGAACTTTCCAAAAGCTTCATCTTTATGCTACAAGATGTAGACCCAAACTTTCCGAGAACAATCGTCGATGAACGTGATGAAATACCGGCATCCCCCTAGAGTTCCCATCCTCGACGGCCCCCACAAATCCAAGTGCACATAGCTCAACGTCTCCCGCGTCACTTCCACGGACCGTGTAAACTTCACTCTCGCGGTCTTGCCGTAGATGCAATTTTCAAAAAACTCCAAGTCACCAAGTTTGTCACCCCCAAATAAACCTTGCTTGCTCAACTCCTTCAAACCTCTATCACTCACGTGACCCAACCTCTTGTGCCAAAGGCTCGCCAAAGATGTCTCTCGCGGCTCCATAACCACCGCCGCATCACCGACCACGGTTCTACCTTGAAGAATGTAGATGCTACGCTCTCTAAATCCCTTCAACACAACCAGAGAACCCTTCGTGATCGTCAAGACATTATTTTCACCTTTCCAAGAGTAATCGTGTTCGTCCAAATATATAAGTGAAATAAGGTTTGTTTTTAACTCCGGGACATGTCGTAACTTTGTCAAAATCCGCTCCATTCCATCGTGTGCCTTAATCCGCACCGTACCGATTCCGACCACTTCACATGGATAGCTGTTCCTGAGAGTCGCGTTGCCTAACGAGACTTTCTTTTGCTCTCAAACTAACTTTCATTCGGTGTCATATGAAATGAGCCTCCGGAGTCCATAATCCATCGTTTCTCGGAGTGAACGGTGGAGACAACGAGAACATCGGCGCTCTCACATCCATCAACATATTCTTGAACAACTACCGCCTCTCCATCTCTTCTTTCGGTCGTCCGACCTCCTCGATTCGGGCAATTCTTCTTCACATGTCCTTCCTCATGACAAGAGTAACACTTGAAGACCTTCTTATAACCTCGAGACTTTGGCCGTATCTTTTTCTTTTCCTTGAAGTCTTTCTTGTCGGATCTACCCCGAGCAACAACCAAGCTATCTCCGCTAGTACTATCCATTTTTATCCGTCGTTTGTGTTCTTTTGACTTCAAAGCTCCAACAACTTCGTCAAGAGTAATTTATTCTCTTCCATGTTGAAGAATGCCAACCATGTGCTCGTACGACCTCAGCAAAGAGTAAAGAAAACCAAAGCCTGATCTTCGTCATCGTATTTCACGTCAATGTTTTCCAAATCAACGATCAACTTGTTGAACTCGTCGAGATTCTCCATTAAATCCTTTCCTTCCATCATCTTGAATGTGAAAAATCGCGCCTTGAGAAACAACCGGCTCGCAAAGTCTTCGTCATGTAAAGTGATTCTAGTTTCGACCATATCTCGGCCACCATCACGCACCATATAACCTCCCGCAACAGCTTATCACCGAGACTAAGAATCAAAGTATTGAAAACCCTTTCCAACACCTCTTATTTCTTCGCCGCGTCCTACGTCGCCGTAAGTTTATCCGTACTAACAAGAGCCTTACCAAGACCCATATTCCCAAGATGTGCCAACATCTTCACCTTCCAGAACCCGAAGTCATTTGAGCCATCAAACTTTTCAATATCAACTTTGAAGTCGATGTCATCACAAAACAACCACTAAGCTCCAAGGAAACAATTATCAAACACATAGCGTGCGCAGGAATCCTTAACAAAAAAATTCCCAAATTTCAAACTCAACTTTGCTCTTATACCAATTTGTTGTGATGTTTCGGGGTCGGATACCTACGGATTACGGATAGTATACTAGCATATATGTATATATAGTCTCTGTGGCTCAAATCCCAGACAATCAATCGACAGAAATATAAAAGATGGAGACAAAAGAATTTACCCAGGTTCGGACCAAATCAAATGTCCTACTTCCTCCATGGAGAGCGGTTTCACTAATCAAATCAATCCGAGGTTACAAAGATTACAAGCACTCAAGACTTTCTCTTTTCTCTCTATGATTTTTTCTCAAGAAGTTCTCACACCCTATTCTCATTCTCTCACCCTTCATAAAACCAAAATGCTAGACTTTATAAGCACCCACAAATGAGACCACTTATTTTAAAGCCACATCATCACAGCAAGAACTATGAATTCTCACAATAGCGAAAGTATTTAGAGAGCATTTGTCGCTCCATGTCTCTTTACAAGTCAATAGCATCTTCGGGTGCGCATGAATGTTCGTATACTTCTCTCTGCTCTGTCGCTAAGCCGCCTCTCCATCTCCGTTTTTTTTTTCAACCTCTGCCTACGGTGGGTAATATTTTTCTCCTAGATTTGGTTCAATTCTCTGGTGTGGGGTTATATAATTTCCCAAATTTTTGCTGCTTTGATTTATTTCAACCTTTTTTTTCCTTTAGAATAATAACAGAGCAATGATTGCATGACGTCATAATTCCAAAGTAGCTGAAGGGTCCCATGTTGGATATTTTTGTCCTTAAACAATATATTTTTATCCATTTGTAAAAGATTATGACATGTCGTTGAATAAAGATGATGCTTATTATGATAATCTTATTATAGTTTCTGGTAGAGTAAAATAGAATGTTTGATCCTTAGTTCATAAAGGATGCAATTATGAATTATTATCACAACAGAGTCAATGTGAAGAAGAATTAATAATCATAATAAATGAACTTAAAATGTCCATGACCTGATTAACTGGGTGGGAGCCCATTAATCGTACAAGGTCATTAATGTGACTAAGTGACAATCCTATTCTGGATTTTGTGTGTGTCACACTCACTAGAAGTGCATTAAGTATGAAGTGTCTTCATACTGGATTGGACCTGACTTAAACTCCGGAAGTTATCATATAAGACCGTCACTGATAACTTGGAGTTGAGTCACTAGTAGATGATCAAATGGATATTCGATCTAAGTCCTGAGTGATCTTGAGTCCAAGCTGCTGGCTTGATTGTTCTTTGATTTAACCGTTAAAGAACACGAAATATTACCGCTATCCCAACACTATTATTTTGGGAACATGATAGTCAGCAGTAAGGGTAGCTTGGTCATAGACATGGGCATCACACAGCTCTCTTCAGAGTCATGATGATTCCCTTGATTGTCTGTGGTGAGAAGTGAGAGGTACCCGTGCGTAACTTATGAATCGAAACCATAAGTGGGTCACTCATATTATTACTGACTGAGTCAAGGATGAAAATGCAATGAGGGGCATAACGGTAGAAACCGCCTGCTCGTGTGTGGATCATCAAGTGAAAGATCAATAACCCGAATTTGATTGTATCAATGGACACCCTGCTGTAATAAAGGGAATAATATATACTGTATCACTAAAGAGTGCAGCCTCGGCTTTATAGTGGAATAACACCAAGGTTTGACGAACACCCTAGCAGTTCGTTGGAGCTTAAGTGATACGGGTCCAAGGTCCCCAGGATAGCTCCGTAACGGATGATACGTACGTGATAAAGACATTGAAATGTTTTAAAGATCATTTGGCAAGACTCATAAAACTGAAGTCTGTGACAGACATCAGATAGTTTTATCGGTAGCGTGGCAAAAGTACCATATCTTGGTAACCAAAATTAACTGACAAAAGAAAGTAGAATTTGGATTTTCTGTCAACATGAAAGTTGTTTGAAATTAAATTCTAAGCAACTTTTCTTTTGGAACCAAGTCATTTCAACGTACGGTTTGTGATTTAGAGAATTTCTAAGTTTGTGATCGTTTCGGTAAACTATGAAATTAAATCACATGTCACGAATTTAAATGATGGTGTGTCACCATGACATTTAAATGTGTGATATTGAGATCAGAGTATTTTAATATAATTTAATTATTCGAATTTTATTATTAATGTATTATTAATAATTATTCAATAATTAATAGATTTATATTAATATGAAAAATAATATATTTTTATGTATTACAGTGTAGAAATCGAATTGGGCTTTGGAATATGGATCCATTCATATTCGAATGGATAGACTTTAGTATTTTGGTATTTGAGAAAAACCCTCAAATCAATTTAATCCATTGGATCGGTTATGATTTAATATCAACCGTTGGATTAGGATATTGATGAATTCGAAATTAATAACTTGGTGACCAAGTTTTCATTTTTCGAATTTGGTTATATAATTATATCCGTTAGATCGGTCTAAGATTTAATCTTTACCGTCAGATTGGAAATTAATTAATTATATATATTTATATTATTTTTCGAATTATGGTTTATGGATAAATTCGAAATTGTTTTTATTAAATCTTTTTATATTTAATTTTATCCTAAACTAATTTGATCCATTGGATCGGTTTAAAGATTTATCTGAACTGTTGGATCTAGATAATGATAATTCGAATTTTAATATATATATATATATATATATATATATAATTCGAATTTATAAAGATAAGATGATAAGATTGGATTTTTGATTTTATCCAAATCTTTCTTATTTAATTAAATCCCTAATTAATTATATCCATTGGATTTAGATAAGATTAAATCTGGACCATTGGATTGAGATAATTAATTATATTTAATATATGAAATTCGAAAATAAGGGAGGGAATTTCTCCAATTCGGTTACGGTTTGAGCCTATAAATAGGAGGCTCATTCTACACATTTTTCACACCTTTCCCCAGAGAAAAATTCGAACTCTCCCTCTCCTTTAGGGTCTGCGAATTTTCTCTCTTATCTCTCTTTCTGGTTCGGCTTAAGAGACTTAGTTCTCCGCAAGCTTAAAAAGAACCATCAGTTTAAATTTTGCGACGGAGTCCTGCCGGCGAAGCCCACGCTTCGGTACGAGGATTCTAGGAGAATATCCCGGAAGATCACGGGAGTTTCCCTCAGCACCGGCGGAGCCCTGCCCGATTCAGAACGCGCAGCCGGAAGTCGTCATTAGAGGTACGAACTTATGCATTAGGTTAATAAATGCAACCATTTACTGCTTTCTATTTATTTCCTATTATGACTAGATTATTAATAATGATTTATGAATATTAAATTACATTATATTTATCAGATCTTGTTATATGGTTATTATCCGATATCTGGACCGTTGCACGGATAACAAGTTTTTTCCGCTTTAAATTCATTTTTAAATGTTACCCGGACGGTTCGGATGTATAATTCGTGATAATTTACACGGAATCTGAGACGTGATTCCCAACATCCCAGATTTCCTTTCAAATATGCCACTTCGTTTTGCCAGGTCTCCAATTTGCTCCGCGCCATCGAGTCTTACGATGATTGCATGCCGCCAGTGGCTCATGTGCAAGCAGCCCAACCAGAGCGCTTGCAAGCCCAATAATGATCTCATCACTCTTTCATTACGTATTTGTAATTATATTGTGAACCCCGCGCTGCCGCATGCGACGTGCGACTTTACGCCGTATCACCGTGCCGGCGACACAGAGCGTAGCATCACAGTCTCTTTGAGTCGCTGTCTTGCCTCTCCGTCGTCTTTTGAGACACCATATTACCTCTCCTTTTAAGTTGCCGTTTCGCATCGCTATATTTTTGGGTCCCCGTCTTCAGGTCTAATGTGTCGCCGGTTGCTCTCCTCACTGTGATACTATATCTCAAATTTTCATATGTTATCAAACGTTCTCTGCCATTAATCTTCTAGTGTATATACTGTATCACTAAAGAGTGCAGCCTCGGCTTTATAGTGGAATAACACCAAGGTTTGACGAACACCCTGGCAGTTCGTTAGAGCTTAAGTGATACGGGTCCAAGGTCCCCAGGATAGCTCCGTAACGGATGATACGTACGTGATAAAGACATTGAAATGTTTTTAAGATCATTTGGCAAGACTCATAAAACTGAAGTCTGTGACAGACATCAGATAGTTTTATCGGTAGCGTGGCAAAAGTACCATATCTTGGTAACCAAAATTAACTGACAAAATAAAGTAGAATTTGGATTTTCTGTCAACATGAAAGTTGTTTGAAATTAAATTCTAAGCAACTTTTCTTTTGGAACCATGTCATTTCAACGTACGGTTTGTGATTTAGAGAATTTCTAAGTTTGTGATCGTTTCGGTAAACTATGAAATTAAATCACATGTCACGAATTTAAATGATGGTGTGTCACCATGACATTTAAATGTGTGATATTGAGATCAGAGTATTTTAATATAATTTAATTATTCGAATTTTATTATTAATGTATTATTAATAATTATTCAATAATTAATAGATTTATATTAATATGAAAAATAATATATTTTTATGTATTACAGTGTAGAAATCGAATTGGGCTTTGGAATATGGATCCATTCATATTCGAATGGATAGACTTTAGTATTTTGGTATTTGAGAAAAACCCTCAAATCAATTTAATCCATTGGATCGGTTATGATTTAATATCAACCGTTGGATTAGGATATTGATGAATTCGAAATTAATAACTTGGTGACCAAGTTTTCATTTTTCGAATTTGGTTATATAATTATATCCGTTAGATCGGTCTAAGATTTAATCTTTACCGTCAGATTGGAAATTAATTAATTATATATATTTATATTATTTTTCGAATTATGGTTTATGGATAAATTCGAAATTGTTTTTATTAAATCTTTTTATATTTAATTTTATCCTAAACTAATTTGATCCATTGGATCGGTTTAAAGATTTATCTGAACTGTTGGATCTAGATAATGATAATTCGAATTTTAATATATATATATATATATATATATATATATATATAATTCGAATTTATAAAGATAAGATGATAAGATTGGATTTTTGATTTTATCCAAATCTTTCTTATTTAATTAAATCCCTAATTAATTATATCCATTGGATTTAGATAAGATTAAATCTGGACCATTGGATTGAGATAATTAATTATATTTAATATATGAAATTCGAAAATAAGGGAGGGAATTTCTCCAATTCGGTTACGGTTTGAGCCTATAAATAGGAGGCTCATTCTACACATTTTTCACACCTTTCCCCAGAGAAAAATTCGAACTCTCCCTCTCCTTTAGGGTCTGCGAATTTTCTCTCTTATCTCTCTTTCTGGTTCGGCTTAAGAGACTTAGTTCTCCGCAAGCTTAAAAAGAACCATCAGTTTAAATTTTGCGACGGAGTCCTGCCGGCGAAGCCCACGCTTCGGTACGAGGATTCTAGGAGAATATCCCGGAAGATCACGGGAGTTTCCCTCAGCACCGGCGGAGCCCTGCCCGATTCAGAACGCGCAGCCGGAAGTCGTCATTAGAGGTACGAACTTATGCATTAGGTTAATAAATGCAACCATTTACTGCTTTCTATTTATTTCCTATTATGACTAGATTATTAATAATGATTTATGAATATTAAATTACATTATATTTATCAGATCTTGTTATATGGTTATTATCCGATATCTGGACCGTTGCACGGATAACAAGTTTTTTCCGCTTTAAATTCATTTTTAAATGTTACCCGGACGGTTCGGATGTATAATTCGTGATAATTTACACGGAATCTGAGACGTGATTCCCAACATCCCAGATTTCCTTTCAAATATGCCACTTCGTTTTGCCAGGTCTCCAATTTGCTCCGCGCCATCGAGTCTTACGATGATTGCATGCCGCCAGTGGCTCATGTGCAAGCAGCCCAACCAGAGCGCTTGCAAGCCCAATAATGATCTCATCACTCTTTCATTACGTATTTGTAATTATATTGTGAACCCCGCGCTGCCGCATGCGACGTGCGACTTTACGCCGTATCACCGTGCCGGCGACACAGAGCGTAGCATCACAGTCTCTTTGAGTCGCTGTCTTGCCTCTCCGTCGTCTTTTGAGACACCATATTACCTCTCCTTTTAAGTTGCCGTTTCGCATCGCTATATTTTTGGGTCCCCGTCTTCAGGTCTAATGTGTCGCCGGTTGCTCTCCTCACTGTGATACTATATCTCAAATTTTCATATGTTATCAAACGTTCTCTGCCATTAATCTTCTAGTGTATATACTGTATCACTAAAGAGTGCAGCCTCGGCTTTATAGTGGAATAACACCAAGGTTTGACGAACACCCTGGCAGTTCGTTAGAGCTTAAGTGATACGGGTCCAAGGTCCCCAGGATAGCTCCGTAACGGATGATACGTACGTGATAAAGACATTGAAATGTTTTTAAGATCATTTGGCAAGACTCATAAAACTGAAGTCTGTGACAGACATCAGATAGTTTTATCGGTAGCGTGGCAAAAGTACCATATCTTGGTAACCAAAATTAACTGACAAAATAAAGTAGAATTTGGATTTTCTGTCAACATGAAAGTTGTTTGAAATTAAATTCTAAGCAACTTTTCTTTTGGAACCATGTCATTTCAACGTACGGTTTGTGATTTAGAGAATTTCTAAGTTTGTGATCGTTTCGGTAAACTATGAAATTAAATCACATGTCACGAATTTAAATGATGGTGTGTCACCATGACATTTAAATGTGTGATATTGAGATCAGAGTATTTTAATATAATTTAATTATTCGAATTTTATTATTAATGTATTATTAATAATTATTCAATAATTAATAGATTTATATTAATATGAAAAATAATATATTTTTATGTATTACAGTGTAGAAATCGAATTGGGCTTTGGAATATGGATCCATTCATATTCGAATGGATAGACTTTAGTCTTTCCATAATTACGGCAAAAGTACCAAATATTTTGGTATTTGAGAAAAACCCTCAAATCAATTTAATCCATTGGATCGGTTATGATTTAATATCAACCGTTGGATTAGGATATTGATGAATTCGAAATTAATAACTTGGTGACCAAGTTTTCATTTTTCGAATTTGGTTATATAATTATATCCGTTAGATCGGTCTAAGATTTAATCTTTACCGTCGGATTGGAAATTAATTAATTATATATATTTATATTATTTTTCGAATTATGGTTTATGGATAAATTCGAAATTGTTTTTATTAAATCTTTTTATATTTAATTTTATCCTAAACTAATTTGATCCATTAGATCGGTTTAAAGATTTATCTGAACTGTTGGATCTAGATAATGATAATTCGAATTTTAATATATATATATATATATATAATTCGAATTTATAAAGATAAGATGATAAGATTGGATTTTTGATTTTATCCAAATCTTTCTTATTTAATTAAATCCCTAATTAATTATATCCATTGGATTTAGATAAGATTAAATCTGGACCATTGGATTGAGATAATTAATTATATTTAATATATGAAATTCGAAAATAAGGGAGGGAATTTCTCCAATTCGGTTACGGTTTGAGCCTATAAATAGGAGGCTCATTCTACACATTTTTCACACCTTTCCCCAGAGAAAAATTCGAACTCTCCCTCTCATTTAGGGTCTGCGAATTTTCTCTCTGATCTCTCTTTCTGGTTCGGCTTAAGAGACTTAGTTCTCCGCAAGCTTAAAAAGAACCATCAGTTTAAATTTTGCGACGGAGTCCTGCCGGCGAAGCCCACGCTTCGGTACGAGGATTCTAGGAGAATATCCCGGAAGATCACGGGAGTTTCCCTCAGCACCGGCGGAGCCCTGCCCGATTCAGAACGCGCAGCCGGAAGTCGTCATTAGAGGTACGAACTTATGCATTAGGTTAATAAATGCAACCATTTACTGCTTTCTATTTATTTCCTATTATGACTAGATTATTAATAATGATTTATGAATATTAAATTACATTATATTTATCAGATCTTGTTATATGGTTATTATCCGATATCTGGACCGTTGCACGGATAACAAGTTTTTTCCGCTTTAAATTCATTTTTAAATGTTACCCGGACGGTTCGGATGTATAATTCGTGATAATTTACACGGAATCTGAGACGTGATTCCCAACATCCCAGATTTCCTTTCAAATATGCCACTTCGTTTTGCCAGGTCTCCAATTTGCTCCGCGCCATCGAGTCTTACGATGATTGCATGCCGCCAGTGGCTCATGTGCAAGCAGCCCAACCAGAGCGCTTGCAAGCCCAATAATGATCTCATCACTCTTTCATTACGTATTTGTAATTATATTGTGAACCCCGCGCTGCCGCATGCGACGTGCGACTTTACGCCGTATCACCGTGCCGGCGACACAGAGCGTAGCATCACAGTCTCTTTGAGTCGCTGTCTTGCCTCTCCGTCGTCTTTTGAGACACCATATTACCTCTCCTTTTAAGTTGCCGTTTCGCATCGCTATATTTTTGGGTCCCCGTCTTCAGGTCTAATGTGTCGCCGGTTGCTCTCCTCACTGTGATACTATATCTCAAATTTTCATATGTTATCAAACGTTCTCTGCCATTAATCTTCTAGTGTATATACTGTATCACTAAAGAGTGCAGCCTCGGCTTTATAGTGGAATAACACCAAGGTTTGACGAACACCCTGGCAGTTCGTTAGAGCTTAAGTGATACGGGTCCAAGGTCCCCAGGATAGCTCCGTAACGGATGATACGTACGTGATAAAGACATTGAAATGTTTTTAAGATCATTTGGCAAGACTCATAAAACTGAAGTCTGTGACAGACATCAGATAGTTTTATCGGTAGCGTGGCAAAAGTACCATATCTTGGTAACCAAAATTAACTGACAAAAGAAAGTAGAATTTGGATTTTCTGTCAACATGAAAGTTGTTTGAAATTAAATTCTAAGCAACTTTTCTTTTGGAACCAAGTCATTTCAACGTACGGTTTGTGATTTAGAGAATTTCTAAGTTTGTGATCGTTTCGGTAAACTATGAAATTAAATCACATGTCACGAATATAAATGATGGTGTGTCACCATGACATTTAAATGTATGATATTGAGATCAGAGTATTTTAATATAATTTAATTATTCGAATTTTATTATTAATGTATTATTAATAATTATTCAATAATTAATAGATTTATATTAATATGAAAAATAATATATTTTTATGTATTACAGTGTAGAAATCGAATTGGGCTTTGGAATATGGATCCATTCATATTAGAATGGATAGACTTTAGTCTTTCCATAATTACGGCAAAAGTACCAAATATTTTGGTATTTGAGAAAAACCCTCAAATCAATTTAATCCATTGGATCGGTTATGATTTAATATCAACCGTTGGATTAGGATATTGATGAATTCGAAATTAATAACTTGGTGACCAAGTTTTCATTTTTCGAATTTGGTTATATAATTATATCCGTTAGATCGGTCTAAGATTTAATCTTTACCGTCGGATTGGAAATTAATTAATTATATATATTTATATTATTTTTCGAATTATGGTTTATGGATAAATTCGAAATTGTTTTTATTAAATCTTTTTATATTTAATTTTATCCTAAACTAATTTGATCCATTAGATCGGTTTAAAGATTTATCTGAACTGTTGGATCTAGATAATGATAATTCGAATTTTAATATATATATATATATATAATTCGAATTTATAAAGATAAGATGATAAGATTGGATTTTTGATTTTATCCAAATCTTTCTTATTTAATTAAATCCCTAATTAATTATATCCATTGGATTTAGATAAGATTAAATCTGGACCATTGGATTGAGATAATTAATTATATTTAATATATGAAATTCGAAAATAAGGGAGGGAATTTCTCCAATTCGGTTACAGTTTGAGCCTATAAATAGGAGGCTCATTCTACACATTTTTCACACCTTTCCCCAGAGAAAAATTCGAACTCTCCCTCTCCTTTAGGGTCTGCGAATTTTCTCTCTGATCTCTCTTTCTGGTTCGGCTTAAGAGACTTAGTTCTCCGCAAGCTTAAAAAGAACCATCAGTTTAAATTTTGCGACGGAGTCCTGCCGGCGAAGCCCACGCTTCGGTACGAGGATTCTAGGAGAATATCCCGAAAGATCACGGGAGTTTCCCTCAGCACCGGCGGAGCCCTGCCCGATTCAGAACGCGCAGCCGGAAGTCGTCATTAGAGGTACGAACTTATGCATTAGGTTAATAAATGCAACCATTTACTGCTTTCTATTTATTTCCTATTATGACTAGATTATTAATAATGATTTATGAATATTAAATTACATTATATTTATCAGATCTTGTTATATGGTTATTATCCGATATCTAGACCGTTGCACGGATAACAAGTTTTTTCCGCTTTAAATTCATTTTTAAATGTTACCCGGACGGTTCGGATGTATAATTCGTGATAATTTACACGGAATCTGAGACGTGACTCCCAACATCCCAGATTTCCTTTCAAATATGCCACTTCGTTTTGCCAGGTCTCCAATTTGCTCCGCGCCATCGAGTCTTACGATGGTTGCATGCCGCCAGTGGCTCATGTGCAAGCAGCCCAACCAGAGCGCTTGCAAGCCCAATAATGATCTCATCACTCTTTCATTACGTATTTGTAATTATATTGTGAACCCCGCGCTGCCGCATGCGACGTGCGACTTTACGCCGTATCACCGTGCCGGCGACACAGAGCGTAGCATCACAGTCTCTTTGAGTCGCTGTCTTGCCTCTCCGTCGTCTTTTGAGACACCATATTACCTTTCCTTTTAAGTTTCCGTTTCGCATCGCTATATTTTTGGGTCAGCGTCTTCAGGTTTAATGTGTCGCCGGTTGCTCTCCTCACTGTGATACTATATCTCAAATTTTGATATGTTATCAAACGTTCTCTGCCATTAATCTTCTAGTGTATTTGTGATCTATCAGTTATAAATTCTCAAAAGCGCGAACTTTGGTCGACCGGTACATCTCCGACAGCCGAAGTTTTGTCGCCACTCACTTTAGGTAAACTTCATCTTCAATTTGTATAAATATCTGTTTTTTATATGAGTTTATTTTGGATGTATTTAATCTGTGTTGCAGTTTAGGGTTGTGTTTTTCTGAATTTTATGTGTTTCATTGGCCCTCAACGTCTTGCCTTGAGTCCATCGCCTGAATTACATTAGTTCATCGGCCCTCTCCGATGCTCCGTATGTCGGCCTTCTACATTTTTTTTTTGCATTGGTCATCGCTTCATCATGATTAAGTTTTTACATATAGTTTAAATGTAGTTTATTTATACTTAATATTGCAGAATTGTCTTTAGTTGTTATGATTATTATTAACCATCAAAAGTTGAATCAAAGTGTAATGACCAGAAAGATTTCACTTATGCTTATTTATTGTTCATATGTCTGTTTTTTAGTTTTTTGTTTTTTAGGTTCAAGGCTATTGTTACGGTTATTTTACGCAATTGATTTGATATTAATTAACAAAAGGAAAATTATTTAAATCAATTTTTCTTTTATTAATTAATTAATTATAATCAATTTTGCCCCCAAAGTATTCACCGTAAGCCCGTTTTCAAAAAATAAAGGGTCCAGATGATCCCGAAAATATCGAAATACCCAAAATCGATATAAAATTTGTAAAAAACGGCTTCGGGAAACGCCCGAGGCCCCCGGAGACCCCCCGGACCTTCGGGTGGGCCCCACGAAGGCCAGGGGCCACTGCCACGTGCGTCAGACGACGCTGCAGGCCCCCAGGGGACAAAACGACCCCGCCACATGGCGCCACCCCATTGGACGTGAGGACGGACACGCATGTTGGACATATGTGTCCTTAAACAAAATATTTTATCCATTTGTAAAAGATTATGACAAGTCGTTGAATAAAGATGATGCTTATTATGTTAATCTTATTATAGTTTCTGGTAGAGTAAAATAGAATGTTTGATTCCTTAGTTCATAAAGGATGCAATTATGTTATTATTATCACAACAGAGTCAATGTGAGGAAGAATTAATAATCATAATAAATGAACTTAAAATGTCCGTGACCTGATCAACTGGGTGGGAGCCCATTAATCGTATAAGGTCATTAATGTGACTAAGTGACAATCCTATTCTGGATTTTGTGTGTGTCACACTCACTAGAAGTGCATTAAGTATGAAGTGTCTTCATACTGGACTGGACCTGACTTAAACTCCGGAAGGTATCATATAAGACCGTCACTGATAACTTGGAGTTGAGTCACTAGTAGATGATCAAATGGATATTCGATCTAAGTCCTGAGTGATCTTGAGTCCAAGCTGCTGGCTTGATTGTTCTTTGATTTAACCGTTAAAGAACACGAAATATTACCGCTATTCCCAACACTATTATTTTGGGAACATGATAGTCAGCAGTAAGGGTAGCTTGGTCATAGACACGGGCATCACACAGCTCTCTTTAGAGTGATGATGATTCCCTTGATTGTCGGTGGTGAGAAGTGAGAGCTACCCGTGCGCAACTTATGAATCGAAACCATAAGTGGGTTACTCATAATATTACTGACTGAGTCAAGAATGAAAATGCAATGAGGGGCATAACGGTAGAAACCGCCTGCTCGTGTGTGGATCATCAAGTGAAAGATCAATAACCCGAATTTGATTGTATCAATGGACACCCTGCTGTTATAAAGGGAATAATATGTACCGTATCACTAAAGAGTGCAGCCTCGGGTCTATAGTGGAATCACTTCGAGGTTTGACGAACAACTAGCAGTTCGTTGGAGCTTAAGTGATACGGGTCCATGGTCCCCAGGATAGCTCCGTAACGGATGATACGTACGTGATTAAAATACATTCTGGATAATGTTTAATCATTTGGCTTGACTTATAAAACTGAAAGGTCTGTCGCAGACGTCAGATAGTTTTATCGTTAGCGTGGAAAAAGTACCATATTTTTGTACACGAAATTAACTGATAAAAGAAAGTTATAACTTAGATTTTCTATCAGCACCATGTTGTTGGAAATTAAATTCTAAGCAACTTTGCTTTTTGAACCGAGTCATTTCTACTTACGGTTAGTGATTTATGGATTTTCTACGTTTATGATCGGTTCGATAAACTTTGAAATTAAATCACATGTCACGAATTTAAATGATGGTGTGGCACCATGACATTTTAATGTGTGATATTAAGATCAAGAAATATTAATATAATTTAATTATTTGGATTTAATTATTAATATCTTATTAATAATTAATTAATAATTAATAGATTTATATTAATAAATAAAAATATATATTTATATATATTCATATGTGTAAATTCGAATTAGGGTTTGATATATGAAACCCTAGCTAAATTCGAATGGTATGATTTGGTCTTTCCAAATTTGCGGCATAAGTACCAAATGTTTTGGTATTTTAGCAAATCCCTAAAATCAATATTATCCATTGGATCGGTTATGATTTAATATCAACCGTTGGATTAGGATATTGATAAATTCGAAATTAATAACTTGGTGACCAAGTTTCATTTTTCGAATTTGGTTAATTAATTATATCCGTTAGATCGGTCTAAGATTTAATCTTTACCGTCGGATTGAAAATTAATTAATTATATATATTTATATATTTTCGAATTATGGTTTATGGATAAATTCGAAATGGTTTTTAATAAATCTTTTTATATTTGATTTTATCCTAAACTAATTTGATCCATTAGATCGGTTTAAAGATTTATCTCAACCGTTGGATCTAGATAATGATAATTCGAATTTTAATATATATATATATATAGTTCGAATTTTATGAAGATAAGAAGATAAGATTGGATTTTGATTTTATCCTAATCTTTCTTATTTAATTAAATCCCTAATTAATTATATCCATTGGATTTAGATGAGATTAAATCTGGACCATTGGATTAAGATAATTAATTATATTTAAATATATGAAATTCAAAATTAGGGAGGGAATTTCTCCAATTCGGTTACGGTTTGAGCCTATAAATAGGAGGCTCATTCTACACATTTTTCACACCTTTCCCTAGAGAAAAATTCGAACTCTCCCTCTCCCTCAGGGTCTGCGAATTTTCTCTCTGATCTCTCTTTTCTGGTTTGGCTTAGGAGACTATTTCTCCGGAAGCTTAAAAAGAACCATCAGTTAAATTTTTGCAACGGAGTCCTACCGGCGAAGCCCACGTTTCGGTACGAGGATTCCAGGAGAATATCCCGGAAGATCACGGGAGTTTCCCTCAGCACTGGCGGAGCCCTGCCCGATTCAGAACGCGCAGCCGGAAGTCGTCAATAGAGGTACGGCCTTATGCATTGGGTTAATAAATGCAACCATTTACTGCTTTCTATTTATTTCCTATTATGACTAAATTATTAATAATGATATATGAATATTAAATTACATAATATTTATCAGATCTTGTGAAATGGTTATTATCCAATATCCGGATCGTTGGACGGATTACAAGTTATTCCGCTTTAAATTAATTTTTTAAATGTTACCCGGACGGTTCGGAGGTTCAATTCGTGATAATTTTCAAGGAATCCGAGACGTGATTTCCAACAACGCAGCCACAGGGGACTGACGCGTGTCCGCTGACGCAGGCGGCTGGCGTCAGCCCTGGTTGCCATGCACGTGGTCTCGCGTCACGGCCACTGTTCCCGCGCGTGAGGGCGCGTCCGATGTCGGAATGAGGCGCCGATTGTAGCGTTGGATCGGCCACGTCCTGAGGGTGCGAAAAACTATATTATTTTGCATCAGGGGCCTCCCGGATAAAGAGATAACTGCGTTTGAATCCCCGGGTTCTCTTATAAATAGAAGCTCGGTGTTCACTTAACGGTAACTCACTTTCTCTCAACGGAACTCGACCAAACCTCTCTCTGTACCCTCTAGAACACGCCTCCCCTAAAATATCACTCTAATGTTGAACGTCGGAGGTGAATCAGGGGGTATCCCACCCGGTTCTCCCTGATCTCGGGTGTTGTTTTTTCGAGGTTCTGGGAGAGAGAAAACACATTTGAGCGGGAGTTCTGGAGAATATTCTGGCACGATCCAAGACCCTCCTTGCCAAGGTTCTAGGTCCGTGAGGGGCTCGTTCTATCCACTGGTCTTGTATCTCCGGCAGATATACTGACTACGCGGATAGCCCGAGGACCTGGATCTGTCCCCGTGACACCGGTTGAGGGTCTGATCTACCAGGGTTCACTGGAAGGTCGATACTGTGATCCCCCCTACACGGTGGTCAGGAATTCGTTTTTGCTATCTCGAACCTGTAATCCGGGCCAGGCCAAGTCCTGGCCCTATTAGCGACAGGTAGTGGAGTTTACCACGGATTTCTGATCATCGAGTCAGAGGAGGGTCCGTTTGACTCGAAAGTCCAGGAGCCCAAGCCCAAAATTCACAAAAGTCAACGAGACGACATTGGGCCCGGCCCAACACGAGCAATTGGGCCGCTGAATGTTTGAGGCATTTTTCTGCATCAACATTTTGGCGCTAGAAGGAGGGGGGCCACGAGTTTAAAACCTCGAGTCCCTACCAGCACATCCGACCACATTCGAAGATATTCGAGTACATTCGAACGCATTCGAACGCACTCGAAGGCGTTCGTACACACTCGAAGGCATTCGAACATACTCGAAGGCATTCGAACACACTCGAAGGCGTTCGAGTACATTCTAAGAAACTCGAAGAACAAACTGGAAGGCACTCGAAGAAACTCGAAGGCATTCGAATACATTCGAATACACGCGAAGACACTCAAAGACGCTCGAAACTCCGATGTCAGATACGATGGAAGGCACCTCTTCCCGCCCCGCAGGAAGTATCGCTCTCAACACTTGGGCTCGGGTAAACACACACTAAACCTATGCTCTCAACCGGCCCGAGACGAGCACGCGACAAGAGCCCGCTATCAACGAAGAAAAAGAAAGGCTAACCCGGCTGGAGGATAGCGTCTTCCGCCTGGCTGATCTTGTTTCCAAACGACTCGGCAACAGTAACACCAACCTTGAAGCCATCAACGAAAAGGAGAGTCCAGAAAAGGCCCTCGAACTCGCACAATGAGGGCCACCTGCAACTCAGTAGGCCCGTCAAGGCATTCAAGAGCCGGCCCAGTCACAGTCAACTCGACGTTCAGCCTTTGAACGTCTGGGAGGAGACAAAAGTAACGCTGAAGGCATTAAGGCACGGAGGAACCGTCGTCAACAGGTGCCCGCCCGGGCACGTCCGGAAAACCAGGAGGATCTCCGCCACCGTCTAAGTCGCTCCCGTCAAGAAGGAGATTTGCGACAACACCTCGAACGACGAAAGGAAGAACCTCATCCTCAAGAAAATCTGGACAGTGCTGAGTCGGAAGGGTCAAGAAATTTCGCACCCCCCGCCATGTATCACGTGACGAGAAGAGCAACACAGCCCCGGCACCTGGCCCGACAGCACCTCCACCAAACGACGGATTGAGAAACGAGGTCCAGGCTCTAAGAAGAGAGTTGCGAGAGCTCGCCGCCGCCAATAACACTGATCCCGCCAAGTGAAGTATGGCAGAGGGAGTCATCTCATCTCTGGCAAACCACCTACTCGACGAAGATCTCAGTGGAGACCTCCGATTCCCGCTAAATCTCATCTACGACAGCACGACAAACCCCACGTACCATCAGGTGCAGTATCAGTTCGCTATGCGGGTGAAAAGATGCTCACCCTCCACAATGTGTCAGGCGTTCTGCCTCACTCTTACCGAACCAGCCTTCGAATGGTATCAACGACTCCCCAAAGGGTCGATTGAATCATTTGAAGAGCTGACGGAGCGCTTCATATCCCGTTTCGCTAGCTCAATCACACAACAAAAAGGAAAGTCGTACCTATGGTCCCTCAAGCAACGCAAAGACGAGTCTCTCCAAGCTTACTTAAAGAGGTTCACGGAGGAGGCGAATAAAGTCGTTAGCTATACCAACGACGACGGCGTCACCGCAGTAATCGACGGCCTCCCAGTAAACGAATTTACACGTTCCCTTGTCAAAAAGAGACCTGCTTCCATGGCCGAACTGATGGCTAGGGCAGCAGAAGACATCGCCGCCGACGAATACTTCGTCAGTCGAAACCAACTCAACCTAGGCGAGCAAGGTCGGAACGACAAAAGGAGAGATGATGACGAGACTCCAAGAAAAAGGCAGCGTCAGCAGTCAAACTCTGAAGGACGACAGCAGTCCTTTATGCGGGCCGAAGGTTTTCGCAAGAACATGAATTACACCCCGCTGACCGCGTCGGCAGCAACGATTTTTAACCTCCACAAAGAGAAGTTTGACCTCCGCGGCCCCTGCCCAGAAAGGCCAACCGAGACAAAAGTCGGTACTGCGAATATCACCAGGACCACGGCCACTTGACATCAGAATGCTGGCAACTGAAGAAACAAATCGAGCAGCTCATCCAGAACGGACAGTTAAAAGAGTTTGTCAAAAAACTCGTGGCAGGAAGTGGAAAAGCTAATAACCCTCTGCTTTGAGAAGGTGAACAACCCCAATATCACGTGGTATCCACTATCCTAGGTGGACCAGAAATGGGGGACTCCAATAACAAACGAAAGAGATACGCCCGAGCCCTAGAAAATGACGACGAGGAACACCAGATCAACCTCACGAACCTAACCAGTTCAACGACGGTGATTCCCAGCCAGGTCATCACTTTCACAGAAGAAGAGGCTCGGCAAATCTCGCACCCTTACAACGATGCCATCGTGATAGAGACATTGATCGCCAACAACCGAATCAGGCGAGTGCTGGTCGACAATGGAAGCTCGGCTGACATTATCTTCAAATCCGCCCTTGAACGCATGAGTCTGGGAGGACTTGTCCCGACTCCCATCAAGACCCCGCTCTACGGTTTCAACGGAAAACCGGTCTTTGTCGAAGGAGCCATCGATATCCCAACAACGTTCGGATCCGAAGGCGGAGCCATAGTGACCAAAATTATCCGATATCTCGTAGTGGACCAACCATCGTCTTACAACATCGTCTCCACCTTCCACTTGCTCGTAAAGTTTCCCACGGAGAACGGGATCGAAATACTAAGAGGAAGCCAGCGGGAATCCAGAACCTGCTACGCCCAAGGGACAAAAACTGAGAAAAACGAGTTGGACATCCACACAATCCAACAACTAGACAAAAAACTCACCCCCGGTTCCGAGAAGGCACGGATGTTCGGCGAGCTCGACCCAAGAGACACAAGACGCAAACCCTCGATGGAACCCTCTTCCGACGTAACGGCCATCGTCCTAGACGAAGAAAAGCCAGAAAGGACCGCTTCGATTGGCGCCCAGTTGCCCGTCATGATTAAAACGCAAATGGTCACCTTCCTGCGAGAGTTCAAAAGACGTCTTTGCATGGTCACACGCTGACATGCCAGGCATCGACTCCGAAGTGGCCATCCATAGACTCAACATCGAGAAAGGAAGGGCGCCCAAAGTACAACGACGTCGAGCCTTTAATCCCGAAAGGTATCAAGCCATCAACGACGAAGTCAACAAACTCATCACAGCGGACTTCATCAAGGAGGTCACATACCTGAATTGGGCGTCCAACGTCGTTATGGTGAAAAAGCCCAACGGCAAATGGCGAATCTGCATAGACTATTCCGACTTCAACACCATCTCATGAGCATGATGGACGCATATTCAGGATACAACCAAATCTGAATGCACGAGCCCGACCAGGTACACACCACGTTCATCATTGACCGTGGCCTCTACTGTTACAAAGTCATCCCTTTGAGCTCAAGAACGCTGGAGCCACGTACCAGCGCTTAGTCAACCGGATGTTCGCCCCGCTGATCGGCAAAACGATGGAAGTCTATGTCGATGACATGATCGTCAAAAGCCTTGAAGAAGCAGACCATGTCAGAGATCTTCGAGAAACTTTCACTCTCCTCTGGAGGTACCAGATGAAACTGAACCCCACCAAATGCGCATTCGGGGTCGAATCTGGGAAATTCCTGGGATTCATCGTCAACCGACGAGGGATCGAAGCGAATCCCGAAAAAATCCGGGCTCTAATCAAAATGAAGAGCCCCCGAAGAATCAAAGAAGTGCAAAGCCTCAACGGGCGCATCAACGCCCTGGGCCGATTCGTATCAAAGGCCACAGACCGGTGCCAACCATTCTTCCAGGCCCTCAAAGGCGGGAAGAATTTTTTCTGGGACGAGAAATGCGAAGCCGCATTCCAAGAGTTGAAAGTCTACCTCGGATCACCGCATTCGCTGTCTAAACCAAAAGCTGATGAGGCCCTGTTCCTCTATCTCTCCATCTCAACCAGGGTCGTCAGCGCGGTCCTGGTTCGAGAAGAAGAAAAGAAGCAGATGCCGGTCTATTACGTCAGCAAAGCTCTCCTTGACGCAGAGACCCGCTACACGCAGATCGAAAAACTGGCACTCGCACTGATCACCACCACGAAGAAGCTCCGCCCATACTTCCAAGCTCACCAAATCATAGTAAGAACGGAGCATCCGGTCCGAAAGGCGCTCCTCAAAGGTACCTCGACTCGAATGACAATCTGGTCACAAGAACTGGGAGAATACGGTGTGGAGTACCAACCCCAAATCGCGATCAAAGCACAGGCAGTAGCAGACTTCATCGCCGAATTCACATACGATGCCGAGGTCAAAACCGAAGAGGAGCTCGACAGGCTGCCCCAAGCAACCAAATGAAAATCAAGCCCCAACGGTCCCCTCTGGAGCCTCCACGTTGACGGCGCCTCCAACACCAACGGCTCAGGGGCGGGTATTCTGCTTACCAACCCCGAAGGTGGAAAGTTACGATACGCCATCCGATTCGGGTTCAACGCCACTAACAACGAGGCAGAGTACGAGGCACTGCTGGCCGGACTTCAGATCGCACAAAAACTCGAAGCGAAAAACCTGAAGATCTACTGCGACTCTCAACTGATCGTGAAGCAAGTAGAAGGCGAATACCAGGCTAAAGAAGAAAATATGGCGGCCTACCTCGCGGAGGCGCTGCATCGCTTGGAGTTCTTGACCTGGTATGAAATCACTCAAATACCTCGAGCCGAGAACTTCGAGGCCGACACATTAGCCAGAATGGCATCAAGAGCTGACAACGAGGAACTAGGCAAAGTTCCTATCGAAGCCCTCGAGTGCCCATCCATCAAGAAAAGCCAAATCCTCGCCATCACCGGCGAAGAAGAAGAAAACAATTGGATGTCGCCTATCATCAAGTACCTGGAGCGTGACATTCTCCCCGCTGACCGAAACAAAGCACGACAACTTAAACTCCGGGCGACAAGATATGTGATGTATGACGGCAGTCTTTACAAGCGCGGTTTCATGCAGCCCCTTCTCAAATGTCTTCCCCGGGATGATGCAGATCTCGTCCTTCGAGATATCCACGAAGGAATCTGCGGCAACCACTACGCCGAACGATCTCTGGCCCTCAAAGCCCTCAAACAAGGCTACTTCTGGCCAACTCTCAGGAAGGACGCAAATGAAATTTCCCGCCGATGCGATAAATGCCAACGGTTCGCCAAGGTGTCTCACCTACATGCGGTCCCCTTATGTCCAGTAATGGTCCCACGACCCTTTGCCAAGTGGGGGATCGACCTGATTGGAAAGATGCCAAAATCCCCAGGAGGTGTCGAGTACGCAATAATAGCCATCGACTACTTTACCAAGTGGGTCGAAGCAGAGCCAATCGCGAAAATCACACAGAGAAACACGACGAGCTTCATTTGGCGCAACATCGTCTGTCGACACGGGATTCCCGCCTCGCTGATAACTGACAACGGGAAGCAGTTCGACAATGTCGACCTCCGAGCTTTCTGCCAAGATCTCGGAATCAACAACACTTACTCGTCGCCCGTCTACCCCCAGGCGAACGGTCAAGTGGAGTCAGTCAACAAAGACATCAAGACAATCTTGAAAAGGGAACTCGATGAAAAGAAAGGCAGATGGGCGGAAGAATTGCCCTCCGTACTCTGGGCCTATCGGACTACCACGCGTAATGCCACTAGTGAGACCCCGTTCGCTCTAACCTACGGAGTTGAGGCGGTCATCCCTGCTGAGATAAGCATCCCCTCACCACGGGTCGAGTTCTTTGACATAAAACACAATGACGAAGCGCTACGACAAGAACTTGATCTTCTCGAAGAGAAACGGAACGAAGCGTACTCCAGACTGGTCGCCCAGAAGCGAGTGGTAGAACGCTACTACAACTCTAAAGTCTAGGCAAGACGTTTCTTGGAAAGAAGCCTGGTCCTGAGAAAAGTAGGCCAAAATACTCAAGTCCTCGGCGCCGGAACCCTCGGGCCAACCTGGGAAGGCCCGTACCGTATCTCCAAAGTGATCCGAGACGGAACGTACCGGCTACAGGAAATGGGGGGTTACGAAATCCCCCGCCCCTGAAACGTCGAACATCTGAAGCAGTACCACCAGTGATAATGTACCACCGGCTCGGAAATAGCTCCGATAGCCGACATATGTAAAAGAAGAGCGCCACAAGAAGCGCCACATATATATAAAATCTTCCTTTTTCCACGAATGAATGCCTTTTAATGTTTTCTCACAACCGTTACAAGCTTACTTGGAAACTGGGGGGTTGAAGAAAAAAAAAGACCGAGAAAGGCCCGGATCCCGATCCCGCCAACTCAGGCGACAAAGCCGCCTCGCAAGTAGGCCTCGGCTCGTAACCGAGCGCTTGTTGACGCGCAACTTGCCATAAGTTCGGAACTTATAGCGTTAAGTACGACGCGACCCGGCTCCAAGTTTACAAAGCCGCCTCGCAAGCAGTCCTCGGCTCGTAACCGAGCACTTGTTTACGCAACTTGCCATAAGTCCGTGACTTATAGCGTTAAGTACGACGCGACCCGGCTCCAAGTTTACAAAGCCGCCTCGCAAGCAGTCCTCGGCTCGTGACCGAGTGCTTGTTAACGCGCAACTTGCCGTAAGTCCGAGACTTATAGCGTTAAATACAACGTGACCCGACTCCAAGTTTACAAAGCCGCCTCGCAAGTAGCCCTCGGCTCGTAACCGAGCGCTTGTTGACGCGCAACTTGCCATCAGTCCGGGACTTATAACATTAAATACAACGTGACCCGGCTCCAAATCTACAAAGACACCTCGAAAATGGTTCTCGGCCCAAAGCCGAACGCTTGACGAAACGCAACACGAGATGAGACCATGGCATCGGTCAAAAGCTCGAAGTACTTAATTCATGGCTAGAAGGCGAATCTTACCCCGAGACAATCAAATAAGAGACGAGCGAAGAGTCAACATGCAAGATAAAAGTAAAAGATTGACATTCACAGGTCAACATTACAGTTACACCACATTACAGATCAACATTACAGTACATCACGAGCGGCCATTACTAGTAAACCACGGCGGCTTGCTACAACGGAACATGCCCGCCTATACAAAAGACACATCGGCGCTACAAAACGCGTGCCACGCGCGACAAGATTAGAAGCTACAAGCACTATACATACAGATGGTTAATTGCTAATACTTGACCGGAAAAAGAACATTGTAATGACAAATGACGTAAGCTATAGAAACGACAGTGAGAAACGACAGTAATCAATAAATACAAAAATGACATTGACTAATGAGAAACGACATTATGAACTTGGCAGCGATAAAACATAAAAGTTTATAAAGCACGCTAACACCCACAATCAATTATTTGAAGAACTCTGTTGCTAAAAATAAAAAAATTATTGAAGTACTAAAATCTGAAGAAAAAAAAAATTATCTAGCAATCCAATTGCAACATGTATGAACAATTTTTAGCTATCAATCATGGCAATATATTAGCTTCATTGAATAATTTACCTATCTATTTTACTTATTTATCATACAATTCTATGATTTCTATCTAAACATAAATGTACAATAATTCCTAAAATCATTAGTAAGACTTAAAAAGCATTAAATTTTTGTGATACATTTAAATAAAATATTTTAAAAAATAAAACAAAAACATAGTTAGACTAAATTACTTAACCAACTTCCTAATATATCCAACTAACTTTGAATCATCTAGTGAAGAAGGCAGAGCACACATTTTTTAGCATTGAAATTTTCTCTTGAATCACCAAAATAATTAAAAGAAAATCCATCACCAAATTATAAAAAAAATAAAAGAAGCCGTAAACACTGTTGGAAATCGGGACCGATTCTCGCTGATTCTTGCATGAAACGTGAATGGATTAATATCGAATCAAACATATAACGAAACTCGAAACTAGGGGTGCAACCGGGTAGGGTACCCGGTTTTTTTAGGTACCCGGTACCCGGATCCGGGTACCCGAAATCCGGGTACCCGGATCCGGGTACCCGAAATCCGGGTATCCGGATTTTTACCCGGATTCAGTTTTTAAAAAATATATATATTATCTAAAAACAAAAACATACATTCATCTTTAAAAAAAATGCATAATAAAATAATCACGAGCATCAAGCATAAAAAAAATAGTCCAAAATGCATAAAAAAATAATCTTGCGCATCAAGCATTAATAAAACATAGTCCCGCGCAAAAAAGAAAAGAAAAAAAAAACATAGTATCCGGCATAAAAAAGAAAAAACATAGTCTCCGGGAGAGAAAATGGAGATGGGTTACACGAACTCTAATCAAACCCTAAGAAATTACCATAAAAATAAATTAAAAAAAAAATTAAAATAAAATAAACGGGGTAATTAAACCGGGTACCGGGTACCCGGTTTTTTTACTTTTAATACCCGATACCCGGATTCGGATTCGGATACGGATTTTAAATCCGGATACGGATTCGAATTCGGATAATTCCCCGGTTTCCGGGTATTATTCACCAATATATAATGGTTCGGCCGGTGATCTAATATAGATCCCAACGTACATCCACTTTGGTCCGGCGAAACCTCCCGAAGAGATGCACTATACAGAGATCATCTTGTACAACCCTCGAAGCTCTCATACAATTCGCTCAGAAAAAAACAATGAGGAAAGGTAAACCCTAATGTAGAGCATCATGAGAGAACCAAGAACCCCTCTCTTCAAGGAGAAAACCATTGACCCCACGCTTCTGAATAGAGTGCTTTGGATGGCTTAGCATTTACTCTCGGCCCTTCAATCTAGTCTAATCCAATGGTCAGTTCTGATCTTCATCTTCACTATAATACTGAAATTCGTTTTGTGTCTTTGTCGTTTTGAGCTTTTTTGTGTCGTTTGGGCCTTGTGGGCTTCAATATTCCAACACAAACAAAATATTTTACTCGCAAAGATAGTAAAAGATCACAAAGTAACATATCAAATTATACTTTTACTGTACTATGATCTACAAATAATCCTATCTAAGAAATATTTAGTTAAGTAATTGATAAAAATGTTTTCGAATATGAGGCTGGCCCGGTTTCGGCTCGGTCTTGGTCTAATCTCTGGTTGAAAAATAACTCGTTTTCTTTTTCTTTCTTTCCATAATGGACCCTAGTTTGGAAAGCTTAATTAACTTGGACCAAACAAGAAAAGACTAAAGCCCGTTACCCATCATGGTCTCGCCACTAATTGCTTAGGTCCAGTTCTAGATTTCATGACCATCATATTTTCACATCTTACAAAATATAATTACATAAGAGAACCAAGCATAATCTCCTTGATAGAAGGAGAGTTGGTTTGATAAATAATTTAATTTCTTACTATAAGATCTATACATTTTTCAAATTGCTACTTTATTTTATAATATTTAAGAAAAAAACGAACGTGATTACATGATGTGAGTAATGAAAAAAATGGAAGATAATTATTATAATGAATAATATATGATTGCGTTGCGAATATAAAAATGATAAATCTAAACACGTAATGACTATATGTATAAGATCCATATTTAATAGCAGCATACCAGTATATATATGAAGAAGAAAAATGGGTGGACCCACAAAGTTCTCGCAAATATACTATGTATTAGGGTCCAGCATGTTAGGCCCAACTTGACAGTCCAAACTCATCTGCTTTGATCGGACCCAAAGCCTAAACTAAATTAGTAATAAATTTTCCCTTAATATTCGCGACTTAAATTGTGCCTAAAGGCTAAAGTGGAATGTGTTTGAAGTTGAACACTTGAATCATTATATGTATCAGTATGGTATTATATGTTTTATTTGGTGTATATAGTTTTTGTATTTGGGCACGAATACCCAATTCAATCCAACCCGAAATTTGGTCGGGTCCGTTAGATTTAGAAAAACGGATTACATTGAGTTTATTTTTTCTAATTCGAAATGAGCAGGTCGGATTGAGATAGAACATCTACGTACCCCAGTCTAGCCCGTGCTCACTTGCACTGTGTATGAATAATCATATCCAAGAACGTGAAAATTTGAGGTGTACTATATCATCGTCAGTGCATATATGTATGTGTTTTAAAGAATATTTGCTTTTTGCATGACACTATCGTGCCCTCATCTTTAATGTCGACCTTATTCCATTCAAAATTTGAAAAACAAATTATCTTTAATTTAATAGATATGAATAAAAGTAACGTTGTATGCCTTAAAGGTTTTGCGTTGCATGAAGTTCATGTGAAGCAAAGCAAAAAAAATTGAAACAAAACGCGCGAGCAAACTGGACAGCCCTTTGCCAAAAGGGAGAAGCTTTCAGCAAATTTAAACACACAAAATTGGAGCCTTTAAAGCTTTAATTAACTTCACATTTCATAACAACCTTCAATACAAAGCAAAATATTCCTCCCTCGTATGTCATTCAAATGATCGTTCAAACCTTCAAGTCATATATGTGGGGGAATCATGATTTACATCACGGAAGGCTAGATTTAATTTTTTTGCTAAAAGTTATATTTGAAGAGGGTATTTTAAATTTTAATAAAAATTAAAGAGGGTCGAATTTAAAATTTTATGGGAGCTTCATAAATAAATTAAAAAAGAAGGGGGGATTTTGAACCCCATCATTTACACATATATATAATGTGGCAAAAGTACCCAAAGATTGAGGATTGGGCATTAAGACCCGCATGAGATAATATGACAAATGGGCTTGGTTTAATATGATTAATAAAGCCCATTAAGCATAACCCTAAGTCTATAAATAAACATGAGTGGTCATGTAAAACCCTAAGTATTCTAATTAAGTATTCCCACTCCCACACAAAAGAGAAAAATCGACACCTCCCTAGACCAAGAGAGGGTGTGATTTTCTCATAAACTGACGAGTCTTTTGTCCATGCTCTAATCACCGAGAATGAGCTAGTATTCCTACGAGGTTATTTCCGACCTAAGAAAGATGTTCCGTGAACGTGATGTACGAAGTAGAGGCCATACAATTGAGCGGCTCGTGGTCACAATCGCGTGGAGGTGCTAGGCAACGGGGAATCGTCAAGATCCGATCAAAAGCTAAGGAGATATTAATGTTGACGTGGTTTTCCACCTCAATCAGTCAATACGACTTGTGAGTGTATGATATTTGGAATGTATATTTTTTGTGGAATTCGATCCTTTGCGTTGTAAGCTCTCAATCGCTCCGCACGTATATATATATATATATATAAGCAAGTAAATAAGACGAGGGTTTTTTTCTTATATAGAGGTTCGTCCCAAGGCGGTAGTTGACTACGTCCTCTGTTAGTCTATTACGACAATGAACATGGACGGACAGCTACAGGCAACAAATCACGTCTAAGAAGAGAGAAGAGAGAGAAGAAGTAGAGAAGATACAAGGAAAACTCTCAAAGTACAAAATGCCGGACAGAAAAGCTCTCGATGTATTATCTCAGGAATTGTGTGTATTGGTCTGTGGCCAAGCTTGGTATTTATAGGCTTCAAATCTTCCCGTTGGAATTCCAGGAATCTTGGAGTCGTTCTTCCGAGCTGACTGGCCCATCTTGCTGACATGTGTCCCACGACTGCGCGTTCTACATTGAGCTGGATTCTTGACCAGATAGATCCGTTGAAGACTTGACTTCGTGCTCCTAGTCTTTAGCTTGATTTTAATTGATGAGGCCGGCTAGGAAATATGACGGTTTTGCCCTTCCTCTCCTTGGTTGGCGACGGATAGCTTTTGGGCTTTGGGACGAATAACTTCCTGTTCGTTGGGCTTTGCGATGGCCAGGTGTCCTGATGGGCTTTGGGCCTCGCAAGTGGGCTTTTGTGAATAACAATCTATTCTTTATTAAAGCCTTTTATTTACTTAGTCATAAATTTAATTAATTCATAACCTTATGCTATATATCGTATTAAAATAACAACGAATTCACATATCAACAATTCTCACAGGTAAGTTTTGATTATTTCACGTTATCTAAATCTAAGTTTTGAGGATTTCCGCGATGAGATTAAATCTTCAAAAACCCAACAATATATGTATAATATCAAGGTTTAATAGCCAATCGGTTGGAAAACATCCCAACAAGATGCCAAGAATGTAGTAATCATGGTCATTACGGTCAATTGGTCTTCTTCTCAATTGCTCTTTTATTGTAAGTATATCTTGTAATGTTGACCGGTAGTAGCGGCGAGGCCACATTATGAAGAGTGGGGGCAACCGCCCGAACTTGCAGGTCCAAGTTCATTATCGGAAGATCGAGTTCGCTCCCTCAGAATTTAAGCCAAGACTTATTTTTCTTTAGGATATCCTAACTTCATATTTCTTTGCTTATTTTTTAGGCTTTGCGTCTACGATTCACCGTTTAGAAAGAAGAAGAATCTTCGGTTTGAAAACAATGCTGTTAGTGTTGAAATTGAGAACAAAAAATAGTGATTCATTGTTGGGCTCATTGTTTACAACATCGTTAGCTAAATTTTCGAAGGCGAAGTTATCACTTTAAAGTGGTTTTGTGGAGTTTTTGCTTATCAATTTTAACTCTTTTTAGTTGAATTTAGTTTGGGTTTCGGTGTTTTATTTGTTCTTTGACTCTTGATTTTTTAGATTTTTTAGAGATGAAAATTTGTTGTTATTCTTCTAGCCAGCTGAGCACATGTCTTAACATTTTTATGAGGTTAAAACACACAAAATTTTGATTAAAAACCACTTTCTTAAGAAAAGTTAATATGCATGTTTATTAATGTTTAAGACTAACATATATTAAAATCAGATTTACATGTTCAACATTTAAAATACATGTATGTAACCAACATCAAAATACATTTGTGGGGTCTTAAAATTTAAAAAAATACATTTTAAGACCCCCTAAAATACATTTAGGGGGTTTTACATTTTATTTTTGTCTAGGCCTCTCAATTTAAGGACGACTCTAATAATGACAACCCTCGAATAGTGCTACTCCCTTAAGACAAAGTAGTGAAATTTTGATTTTGATTTTTTTTTTAGCTTGGAGACCGGCACAAGTTTCGAAAAATCAAAATCGTGGGTTTTTATAATTTTGCTAATATATTTTTTTAATTCGAACATTCATGTGAAAGTTTGGCGGAAAACTATCGAAAACTCTAAAATTTTGACCGAAAAATAAAAAATTATTAACATTTAAATTGAAGAAACTAAAATTATCTTCTTGCTAAACAATTAATATTTCTAAATACTTTTATTTTACAAAGTATTCATCAGTATATCTGTACAATTGAACCGATAATGTTAATTTTTAATTTTTTTTTTATAATTATACCCGTAAAATTTAATCATTCCAGAGACTCGTAAACATTGCATATGCTAGCCGTTGAGATTTGAGAAGAGCCTTTTGATTTTTTGCAATTCTAACTCTATCTTTTTCAGTTGAACCAACCGAACACGATATTAGATTATAAAAGAATATTGTTGGATAAATCCTTGCAAGGAAAGTCACTTAAAAGAGAGTTTGGCAGCAAAAAAAAAGTGGTATAATATAGTTGTTGGAGTTGAGCATTCTTTCCAAATAATAATGACAACTTTCAACTACAGCTCATTTGAAAATGTCGTTTTCAAATTTAGTAGAAATGCTATATAAGTCACTCAAATCTTAGGTGTGCCTTTTAGTTTGATGCGTCAATTTTCTAAGCACTCAATTCTTTAATTATTTTTAAAAATAAAAAAAAATTATAACAAATTCCATAAAGAATAATAAATTTAGTTATGGCAATTTAAGTTAGTTTTTTAAGCTTATTTAAAGAGGAGGCAAAGCCTTAAATTATTCCAAAAGAAAAAGTCCTTTTATGAGCAAACTTTGCAGAACTAATTCTGGAATCTAAAACTAGGGTGACCTATTTTAAACCAATAATTAGTTTCTTTATATACAATGCATTACATATAGAGAAATTTGCGACAAAAGTCATCAAAGTTATTAAATTTTTGCAAATAAATCACTAACGTCTAATTTTTACGGCAAACGTCATTAATGTCATCGATTGTTTGCAAATAAGTCACTAACGTTTATTTTTTGTGGCAAAAGTCATCAAAGTCACTAAACATTTGAAGATAAATCACTAATGTCTATTTTTTGCGGCAACTGCCATTAACGTCAGTCTTTCCTTACAAATGTTATTTAGCAACGTTTAATGACCTATCACCAGCCTACATGGCATTCACCACTTGTCTCCAACAACGACAATACGTTTTAGTGATGACATCATTTGAAATAGACATTTTTGCGGCAATAGTACCATAAACTTTTAAAATTAATTTTATCGTGGAAAACAAATTCCAAAAACACTAAACAATAATCCTACCGTAACTTCCAATTTTTTCCTGACAATATATATGATTTATTTATCAATGTCCTATAAAATTCAAAAAAAAAATCGATAATGTTTCTAATTTATGTATCACAACTTCTTATTTATCACAGTTTGCGACATACATTATCTATCACAATATGTTCGCAATGACATTGCACAATATGCTTAAGGATTTGCTACAATATTTTCTATCATAAGATAATTATAGGAAATAATTTGCTATTGTAAGATAATTAATTATTATCCAAATTACGTAATACTGTAGCAAATAACTAAACTGAATGTGTAATGTCATATGCAAATACATTATGTCACAAATTGTGATAAATAAATAAGAAATATTATTGAAAAAAATAGAATTTTGTATGACAATTGTTGATGCCGAAAAATGAATCAAACATTGTAGCGGCTCAAAGATGAATATTGGGACGGGCCCATTGCAGTTTGTTGACTTTCCCGGGCTACATGCTTGACTCACTGATCTTGTAGTGCCTGGCGGATCGGACCCTCCGTTAACCGTGGGACCGGAACTGGGTCCTCTAACCCGTTACCAAGAAGTCGCAGGTCCCGAGATATAGGTCGGCCACCGCAGAGAACCGGAACCTCCGCAGGGTAGGTTGTAGTCGAAGACTGGGAGAGCCGGGGTGATGGTATATGATGTTGCACTGTTGGAAATAATGTCTACAAATGAGAGATTGAGAGATCTTTTGTAGAACGTATTTATCAATGTAATTGCTGATTAAATCAATTGAATAAAAGTATGCATGCTTTGAAAGTATGTGTTTAGAATGAAATAAATCTATGCTCATAAACTTCTGGTTTACAAAAAAGGATGTTAAGTTGTGAATTAACAAGACGCTCCTTTTTAGAAGGTTTAAAAGAAAAAGTTTACAATCTTAGAATCAACTGGGTAGTTGCAGTCAAGTACGATTGTTAAGGAAGCTTGTAATGTCGAGTCTTGTGACATCGGGAGTTGGACTCCACAAGCTTTCCCTAGATATCTTATCGAAGATATTAAACTAGACCACTGATGGTTGAGATAAATATGAAATGCCGTTTGTCACCTTTTATCCAACATCATACATCAAGAAATTTTTCCGTGATAATCTCAATCCTGAGTGAACACATAATGTGTTGAGATGTCTTACGAGATTTGATTAGTCAATGAGTGAGATTCACTATAGTGAGTCAATATCTCGACGGTCTGTACCGTTAAGATATCTCAATGACATTAGGGTCTTCCGAGATATGGAATTTATGCACTACAGGTGATTCAACACCTAGTATAACATCATGCTTTGTTCGGGGATTGTAAATGAACAAACCAAGCCTGGTGTTCGATGATTTAGTAACTCATTGATCTAAACATGTGACTTGTACGGTCAACTCACAATATATGTTTCTCATTTATAATACAACAAAGAAGTTGATGATAAAATAACTAGGAAGGTCAAAGGTGTTTATTAGAACACTCCTTTCTACTTAATGATACGCATAAAGGATTATACAGAAAATTACATTATAGAGCGTATGACAATACGATAGCTCATATCAAACAGAAAATGATAACGCACATGGTCTGAGAGATTCTCGGTATTTGGCCCTGTCGTGGTATTAGCCGAATACCAAGATTAAAGATCGCCAAATTAATGAATTTGTGATGCTACGTCTTTTAACTAAAGCTTCGATCATATGAGTCCATGAGGTCTCAACGTAAAATCATAGAACATAATTATGATTAAACAAGAATAAACTAGAAATATGAAATAATATTTTGGAAACATATTTCATGTTAAGTAACGACTTAAATTATTTCTAATATTAGTTCCAAGTGAATTAATCTCTTAATTCTAAATATTGATTTAGAAAATTAATGCGAATTAATTTGGTTAGTTAAGTTAATTGATAATGATCAATTGAATTAAATGTAACATTTCATGTGACCAAATTAATAACATGTACATGTGACCAATTGATAAATGTTATAATGGGGTACAAAATAAGTAATGGCTTATTGGGCACATTAAATGTGTATGTGCCCATATAGGTGGCGAATTTTATGATGATAAAATACCAAGGATTAATTAATTTAATACTTGATTCTTATTGGAGGAATAAATAATTAATTTGATTAATTATTTGTATTAAAATTTGAATTATATGGTGGAGAGAAAATAGGAAGCATGTCTTGTCCTAGATTCACTCACATTTGAATATGAATTAATATAGAGATAATTAATTATTTAAATTGCTTAATTGTCATTGGATGAGAATAAAGGGGATGGATCGATGACGTGTCATCATCTCCCGTAGTCAATAAAGTGTACATGATCATGTATCATCATCTTAGACACTTTGACAAATGTAAATTCGAATTTACCTAGTATTAAGCAATGAAATATTCAAATTATGATATTGAATGAACATGACACATGTTATAATTTGAAGTCTTCACCCTTGGACTAGGAGAAAATGGCGCACATTCTAGGGAGTAAGACTAGGAATTTCGAATTCCATTTGCTTGGTAAAGATGTCTATAAATACTAAATCATTTCACGAAAAGCAAGAAGTTTTTTCTCTCCTCTCTCTCACTAGAATTCGGCCATTGTTGTTCATAGACAAGGAAATTCATTTTTTTGTTCTATAGTTTAGTACGAGGCCACTCACGGTATTCTATAAAGTTCTACGATCTTAACGGTGACTCTTGTCGCGGTTGTTTGATCGGGTTCGTTTAAGAAGGCGCCCGCGATCTCCGATTACGCTACAAGAGGTAAAATTCCGTTTCGTGTATACATATAAGTATATATATATATATAATGATAATATGATTATATGTATGTATACATGTATATGCATTTTTGTGATTGTGATCATGAATGTCGTCGAATAATTTTTAAATGATAAATAGCATGCATGAACATTTTAATAAACATGCGGTTAAGCTTTTACGTGAAAAATCATTTTTACGTAGCTTTGATAATTTTTTTAATATTCCGCAGTAAAAGTTACGTTCAAATTTTTATAAACCGGTGTAAAACGTTCCTACAAATGGTATCAGAGCCGTAGGTTAAATTAAAATGCGCATGCATGCAAATTTTTACGTTACAAATTATAGAATATGCATGAAATTCGTTGTGTGTGATCATAAGACTAGGATGTTGGCGCTATTTGATTTGCATGTTTGATATATGATATTGTACGTGAATATGGAATTGGATCCTTCTTTAATGGCCCTAGGATTGTTTCCGGCTATCGTCCCAGGTTTTAAATTTTATTAGAAAAATGTGAGCCTTGTTTTTTAGGACATAGGAAATATGTAAATGTTATTTATTTTTCACGGAGGAGACGACAACCAAGACGAGACAAAGAGAACGAAAAAGGGAGTTCGGGAATTTTTCAGACGCGAAAACCGTGGTGTGGCACGACCGGACAGCCCGCTCATATGACGCGCGCTAACCGTCAAAGCCAGCCCGCGGGTTCGCTGTTTGGGTGCTGTCCGAACAGCGTTGGGCGCTGCCTGCACGTGCGAGCTGAACCGGGCGTGCAATGCTTGGGGAAGCGCTGTGGCGCGCTGCTGCCCCGTCCCACCCAGGTCCAGCCATGCGCCGTCGGGCGTGCGTGAGCTGAACCGGGGCACTTCCAAGCCCCTCGATGACGCGGAAAATGTCCCGGTTATTTTCATTTTCAAAAACCCGTATTTAAATGTTGTTTTAATTTTATTTGAAAATAACGACAACTCAAAATTCGATTTTTGAAATCGGATTTGATAATTAAATTGCGATTATTATTTTGGAAAATTAAAATGTGATATTACATATATATGACTTAAGTATTTTTATGGAACATTATTTTTTGAGAAAAATAAAGTTAAGAAAATATATAAATATAGTCACATTATTTTTGAAACTTTAAAAGCGCGTTTAATTATATGAGTGGGAGAGATTGATCTCAAAGTTTTGAAAGTGAAATTTGATATCGCGGCGAAATGACGAGGGAGATAAAGCGTAGTTTATTTTCTAAGTATTTTGTTTAAAGGGTTGTAATTTTAGAAATGGGTCAATTAGAGAATTTACTTTATCGCTTTACGCTTTAAATAATGCTTCTCATATTCGTACATACATTGCATATAGGATTAGAGCCAACATCATCTTTCTTCACACGTTCATGCATCATTGTAGATTAATTTTATAGAGGTAGTTATAATTTTAATTACTATGAACAAAATCCATTTTTGAAAAACGAAGTGGGAGGGTCTTTGTCGTAACAACGCCCCACGGTCCCCAACATCAATTTGACTACTCAATGTGTGAAAGGACTTAGAGATTGTCCTAGCAACACCTTTTTTCACAAAAGTTTCTCCGGAAACACATTGCTTACGAAAATTGTTAATGAACTAGACTTTAAAGAGTAAATTTGACACGGGATCACCCCTAGGTGAACCGCTGTCAAGGTTACTTGGATAAAAGTCGAGATGTTGGTTGAACACTTAGACATATAAATAAAATAACCTTCCCATAGAGGCAATGTATTATTTTTATTTGACCAAAGGAATATGGTAATTAGTACTAGCTTAATGTATCGACATTTTGAGAAGCTAATATGACTAAATTGTGAATTGTCACTACTATGAAAGGCGATTACATACGACCACCCCTAGGTAGAGTATATAATCATTTTTGTTAATAATACCATAAAACCAAAAATGTTTTTAGGATTTGTAACATTTTATTAGGATGGCTCATGCATCATAATAGTTTGAAAAAACAAACATAGATTTAGTCTAAATTTACTTCGTCAAATTTTCAGCATCATGAATAAGAATATGAATGTGAATTTTGAAGCAATTAACTATCGTAAATGCAGAGATAGTTTATACGACGTATTGATATCAGAAAATCATGATTTTATCCTCTACGAACCTTGCCCCGAGGTGAATGCTGAATCATCTTAAAAAGATTTGAAAGCTCACGGAGGGTGGATTCATTCCAATAGAGTCGCCAAGTGGTATATCTTGACTTCGGTCGATGATATACTTCAAGGTATTCTTAGGGACATGGAATCTGCACGTGAGATGATTTTCTACATATATGATTCGTATGGTTTCAATGCACTTCATGTTAAGAACAAAAAGAAGATTAAGAAACTTGTCGTTGTTGAATGTTACCCGAACGGTTCGACGGCATATTTCGCGATAATATTCACGGGATCCAAGACGTGATCCCCAGAAAATTGGTATCGTAGAGATCCAATTTCCAACAATTGGTATCAGAGCTAGATCCAATTTCCAACATCAAGTGTGTATTGATATTCATCTTCCTGATCACAGGTGTCCATTGATTCAATCAGATATTTGGTAATCAGTTTTCGTGTTATTATGGCATTCATCAAAACGGTAAGTTTGTCGTTCTGCCCTTTTGATGACACTATCTTATTCCATGATTGTTACTATTAATGCGTAAAAATGGCTTTAACTTAGAATCGAATCCAACGTTCGGGTCCCGAGAGTGACCCTCTGAACACAAGGATAATCGAATGCTGAGTCAACGCGGGTTGACTAATGATCGTCAAATATGGAGGCGGATCCATAGTCTTGGATGAGTCTCCAGGCTGTCCTTGGCGATCCTCGGCGAACATCCCTCGTGGGGGCGAAGTCCGTATCACGGCGAAGCTCCTCGTCGGACTTCCCTCGTGGTAGCGAAGTCCGGGCGGGGTACTTGTCTTGGAAAAACTCCTCGTCTAGGCAAACTCCGGTCTTGATGAAGCTCTGAGCTGGTCTTGATGATTCTTCGTGATTCTCCTTCCTTGGCGAGTTCCTACGGCGAGGGAGGACCTGTAAAAAAGGGTAGATTGGGCCCAAGCCCCGTTGCTTATGATTGGGCGAGGGTGCCTACGTATCTCAGTATAAGAGAATCAGGTCCCACGTAGTTCAGAGTTAGTGATAAACGGCGGGTGAATGACGATGTAGTTTGACTCGTCGGAAGTGCCGATGTTGGCGGCGCGGGGGTGACCCTTGGCCAGATGGCTGGGTATTACCGGCGTGAAGTGTTCTTTACATACCTCGTTGTTGTTGGCGGGCTCAATGTCGAACTTCCCTTGTGGTGGCTAAGTTCGTATCACAGCGAGAGCCTTGACCTGACGAGGGATGCTCCTTGTCGACCTTGTCGAGGTTGGCGAGGGCGCCTCACCTGACAAGGGGTGCTCATTGTCGACCTTGTCGAGGTTGGCGAGGGCGCCTAACATGTTAAGGGATGCTCCTTGTCGACCTCGCGGGTGTTGGCAAGCTTGACCACCCGGCGGGGGACTTCTTCGTTGACTCGTCGAACAACTTCCCTTATCGAGAATGAGACTCTATTCTAGGTCTCCTCTTAGTCGGGCCTCAGCTAGCAAGCTCTCAATTCTTGCTGGGGGGAGAGAGGGGTGACATTCTAGAGAGGGAAAGCTAGAGAGAGAAGCTCTGGAGAAAGCTGCGAGTGAGTGTGGAAATGAGGGGGGAGGCTCCTATTTATAGGAAAACCAATTCCCTGAAATTGCACCTCCATGGGCCTGCGAATTTCTCCCCTGCTACAGGAGGGTTATCGAGGCCCCTTGCCCTGCAAAAGGGGTCGTCGGTGCTTCTTGATTTGTCCTTGATGTCTTCCGGTTGTCCGCGAGTCCGTATGTTGAGTTCGGGGGAATCCGGAGGATTTCCCGGAGATCTTCGTGGTCTCGGATCTCTTCATCGTGTGGAATAATTACAAGTTATGTCCTCGTCAAGCTATGATGAGGGTGCTTGTCAGGCTTGTAACCTTGTCGCCTCGTCGCCTCGTCGGCTTGTCGCCTCGGTGCCTCGTCGGCTTGTCGGCTCGTTGGCCTTTTCTTCTTCGTCTGTTTGACTCCGGGCCTCGCCAATGTCTTGGTTCGTCGGCCTCGGGTCTTTGACTTTCCATGGTGGGCTTTGACTTTGGTGATGGGCTTTGACTTTTGCCAAAATGGGCCAAATTTTTATATGTTACGAAAAATGCACATAACAGTTACAAACTACTCACTCTTAGGATAATGAATCCGAGGAGCTGATCATGAGTACTTGTTTGTTTCCCACAAACCACAATAAGAATACCATAAAGATATTATCCCTATCTGTTATCGTGCAACTTATCCCAGTCGATCGTCTAATCCCAAAATAGAAGTATTAGGAGCACTTTATTGTACTCTGTAACGATTAAATCAAAGATTATATAAATTAGACCGTACAAGTCCACGATGCTCAAGACATCAACCGATTCCGATCTGATTATCTAAGCGACCCTATTGTACTATCATCAGTGACGGACTTAACTGAGGATTTCTGATATAATTCTAGTTCATCCAGTATGAAGACACTTCATACCTGATCAAACTTAACAGTGCCCGGACTGCACTATGACCAGGTAATAGATCACCACATAAATGTGATTAAGTTTATCAATGGTCGTTCACGCCTTAAAAATTCCCATTTCTAGTCTGGACCATGGACCTTCTTAAGTTCTTTATCCGTGATAGTCAAACCTCCTCACATAGAATACTGTGATGATTTATCACGAGAGCAAGATTAAAGAACTAAGGATCGAACATTCAATTAATTTTCTCTATCATTAATCTGAGATGACTATATAAGATTAACATTAATAAGAACCATTCATTCCTAGGATAACGACCATAATATTATACAAGCGAGATTAGCATCTGAATAGAGGGCATACTAAAATATGTTCAACAATCTCCCACTTGCACTCTTAAGAAGATGCATCATTTCCTTAAAGCTATTTTTCCGTCTATGTCCTTCGACAATTTTCTTCAGGAAAGTAGAGTGGTCAATTAGCCATTACTCTTACTATGTTTTTTATGTCGCCTACAATCTTATCCAGAAGATTGTATTCCTTGTATTCCAACCTTATATGGTTCAAAGCTCCCACTCAACTACTAATGTTAATTAGTATATTGAAAGCGGTTTTACTTGCAATTTGAATTGCTTTTATATCCGTGAGCATATCTGAGCTCAACTATATCTATTAATGTCCTTGACATTAAAATTAGGCACAATTAAGAATCCGTGATTCAGAATTGCCGATGAGCAATTATACTTGTATCGCTCCTTTTATAAGGTAAGACACTTATTACTGGATTTCAAAATCCTAAGTGTCCTTCTTATGACTTTGTCATAAATGCAACATTAACCGAGATATTAAAAAACTCTCTTAATGCTTATGCATTAAAGTTCTTCTGTTATAGCTAGATAACTAGAAATTTTATTCACTTAGTAAATGTCTCAAGGACTATGTTGGTTTACTTAAATAATTACCACTATTACATAGAGGTTCTTCCTAATACGCTTTTGTTGCGCACTCAGAAATTCTAACAGAATGGGCATTATTTTTTAATCAACATTAACAGGTTGTTCAAATAATTATATCGTTATAATTATTCAAATATCGAACTCATGATACCATTATTAAGTTGATTTAATGAGATTCTAGACGCAAGTCTCAATAACGTTTACGCTTCCGCTTAAAAGGTTTAATAACCTTAAGCTTCTAAGATTTAAAATTTACATTAATCCGACACGGATTAAGTTATCCAGTAAATTTATATTTATATCTTAATTATACAAAATAAATCTAAAACAAATCCATATAGATAATGCTTAGTCAACCTTGCCATTCAGAAAGACATGTGACATTTAACCGCCATCACTTGTTTGAGGATTTTGGCTATGGACAAGAGAATCTGGATAGATAACATAGTAATCAAAGAGCAAAATGTTCTACACTTTCTTTTCTCTCCTTTATTATAGGTAATGACCCTCGATTACTACTCTTGCTATTAAGGCATTACCCTTTTGTCTATTCCTCTCTTACTCTAAATACTTACGACACCTTCAACCGTTAACTAAGTATTTCGGTTTTAGACGTTGAATGAAGTCAACTATTTTGTATCCTTCCTGCTTTTGATTCATAATTAGACTTCTTCATTAACTCCATGAAGTTCAACGTGTCTCTATATCAAAATAAACATGTTGAGTTAGTCGATACTCGTAGTCTGGGATCAGCTGACACAGCTCCCACTACATCTGAGTATCCTAAAACCTCTAATTATGACTATGGCTTCATATCTGGATATCTTAATAAGATTTAAGATGACTTAGATGTTTATGGAATTTCAAAACGAACAAATCGCTTCTATCAACGTCTAGATACTTATACTATAATAGTATATATCTATGTTAAAAACTCGTTCTTGATCGTTGGTGTTTTTAATTATCATATTGGTTAATCATTCATTCTTCGTATTGGAAAATACTTGTCCCACATCGATAAATTAAAAAATGAATACCTTTATTGATGCATCAAGATTTACAGAATAATTAAGAGTGTTGAAATACTCTAACTATTTCCATTATCCGAGAATTTAAACTGAATCAGTTAAGCATAACCAAAAATAAAAGAAAAACTTAACAAAGTTTGAAACTCAAAACAACGATTAAACTTAAAGCTTCTCTTGACTCCGATTCACTCGGATCCCAGCCTTCAAGAATCACTCCTTCGAAGCTGCTGCTGAATCAAGGAAAGTTTAAACATATCTTAGTTTTCTTGTGGAATCAAAATTCACCAATAAAGGTCATTTAAGTCCTTTATAGAAAATTATATGTAAATTGAGAAACATCTTAGGTGAGACACTCACCTGATTCTCATTTCCTTGCCTTGAGCTTGGGACAATGGATTTTACAGTGCCCCTTCTCGTTGCAATGAAAGCATCTTCCGTTGAGCTTTACAGCTGCCTTCGGATCCTTTGGCTTGCCAGAGAGGTCTTTTGTCCCTTCACCCTTCTGGTGCAATTTCCTTTTATACTTCAGATATCCTAACGAAGAAGATCCCTTTCGAAATGCAACATGTGCTTTGGATTTCTTCGTAATACCCGAGATATTTTCGAAGGTCTGTAACTCATTAAGAAGTTGAGTGACTCCATAGTCAAACTTATTCATAATGTAGTTACCGGTGAATTGCATGAAGTCCGAGGAAAGTGTGTTCAGAATGATACGCACTTGGGACTTATCATCCACCTTTACACCATGTAGTTCTGCCTCATTGAAGTGATTCGTCATCTCCATCACGTGATCATGGACGCTTGTCCCACGTTTCATTTTGGAGTTCATATACAGACGAGTTGCATCATGCTGAGCCTGCACTAACTGTGTCCCATACATGGTCTAGAGTAGGTCCATTATTTCGTATGTAGTCTTAAGGGGTTGCAGCTTGACCCTCAACGTATCGCTTGTGCTGACTAGAATATAGCCCATTGCGCGATTGTTGGCTTGGATCCAGCTTTCATACGGTTCCCTTCCTGTTCTCACACTCGAGGAACTAGGAACCGCAGAACATTCACCAACGAGAACATATCGAATGTTTTCGCTGATGAGAACGATGTTGATGTTAGCTTTCCATTTAGAAAAGTTCCTTCCATCAAGAGTGTTGTTCGACAACAACGATATGATAGGGTGCGACATGGCTAATTGACATGAATGAAACTTTTATTAAAACTTATATAGGAGAATGTTGTTAGACTTTAGAAATAGAAAGCATTGCAAGGTTTTGAGGATTAACATAGAAAAAACCTCTGTTATACTTCAAGGCAATTTAGCGACTGACATATGGTTGCTACTCTTAAAGCACACTAACCACGTATATAGTTAAACTGAGTTTTGTCCCAACTCAATTAATACACTGAAATTGAATCTGAGCTCCTTGTGAAATAACTACCTAGCTTAGCACGGTCATGCAACGAATTTAATCATCACATGCAAGAGTAACCCACCATTTTCGGTTTGCAGACTTAACTCAAGCAATCACCGCCCTTAGGGGGCCTGATCCAGCTGACACACGGCCATTGAAATACATCTACTCACCTTATCTATAATCAGACGAGTACGGTGACTTATCAGTTGCATAACTAAAACCTTTCCGTAGGAGGCCAGATCTAGCTGACATGAGGTGTTATACAAGCCTGTCGTTGTAATGGCAACAAATGGAGACCTTCTTATGCTAACTCTTGCTATCTTGGATCTACTAATGTTTCAACCATCTAAGATAATCACATTTATCGAGGCTTGAGCTTTAAACTAGGAACTTAGATTTTAATTATCTTGAATTAAAAAAGATTCCTATCGGTTTACAACTCATAATAAGTTTCACATTAATGACCCATTAATAAGCTTATTCCTAAGTCAGTTATATACCAAATATACTAAGAACCTAGAATAAAATCATGTATTAATTTCGGTAGTGATAGACCGAGTTATGTTCTCCAGTCAGATGAGAGGGGTCCTAACCAGTCACCCAGAAGTGGATAGTGTACTGGCCCCACTTTGATTCCCTCTTTCTAAGACAAGATTACAAATCCCGATAATTTTTTCAAAATTAATAATGAAGTTATTTATCGATTGATTATTTACTATCTAATACTCAATCAAAACCGCTCACTAAAAACCCAACGTTACATAGCCCACTATGTAACATAAAAGTGTTAGGTAATTGGATTAATAATTAAATTATTATCTAAGGAATATCTTATTAAAATTTCAATAATTAAATCTTTCCATAAAGGAATTAACTATTCATTTTAATAAATTAATAAAGCCAATAATTAATTAAAAATTAATTATCCATTATTAATTAATTGCGAATTTAAACAACACGGGAATAATAAAATAAACAAATTGTTTTATTCTACCAAGGGGAATATAAAACTAGGATCACGCATTAATCTTCGGGTTAAATTTAATTTTGCCAATTTAAAATAAATATTAAATAAAAATTAAATTATTCTTTTTAACCTGAATTAATAATATTGGGTTATTAATTATTTAATTAACCCAAATTATTAATATACTTTAATTTTTTTAAAAAAGTTGTGTGTGTGCCTATGGTCCGGCCCCTGGGCCGAACCAAACCCGCCAAGCCCATTAGGGCTTGGCATCCTATCGGCAAGCTCTGAAAGGACCTCGCTGGAAAACTGCAGTGGCCGAAAAGCCACTGCCTTCTCTCCTCCCCAGCCCAGATGCGGACTGTGCTTCGTTCTGCACCTCCAGCCCAGACGTGGGCTAGACAGAACTCGGGCGGCTTGGAAAAACTCAGCCGTTGTCGCGCGCGCAACAAGGAGCCCATGGGCTCCCGATCTTTTGTACACTAGATCGCTACGGCGAGCTGGTTCGGATTTTCAAACTAACGGCCCGTGCGCTGGCCTGACTGGGAAGCCGTGCGGCTGGCAAAAAATCCCAGCCGTCTGTCGCGATTGTCGGGGAGCCCCATTGGGCTCCCGATCCACTGCATCAGCTCGGACGCGAACTGATGCACCTTCTTCTCCAATCTGACAGCTCGGAGGTGAGTTATCCGGGGACAGGGTGCGGCTGGGAAATTCCCAGCCGCTATGGTGCGCAGTCCGGGAACCGAATGGTTCCCGATCCCGTGCGCGAACCCTATTTCAATAAATCGTGAATGCGGCTAGGATTTCCCCGGGAAGCCGAATGGCTTCCTGAAACCCTAATCCTATCTGCTGCTTAGGATTTCTGTTGGACATATTTTATATATCCCCTCTATTCAGATGCTAATCCCGTTACATAAGATTATGGTCGTTTGCCTAGAATGAATAGTACTTATTAAAGTTATCTTATATAGTTATCTTCGGATTATAAATAGATAATATTAATTGAATGTTTGATCCATAGTTCTTTAATGTTGCTATCGTGCTCAGTCATCACAAGTAGTCTTTTGTGAGGAGGTTTGACTGTCACAAATAAAGAACTTAAAATGGTCCATGGTCTAGATTAGAAATGGGAATCTCTAAGGCGTGAACGACCATTGATGAACTTAATCACAGTTAGGTGATGATCTATTACCGGTTCATAGTGTAGTCTGTGCACTGTTAAGTTTATCAAGTATAAAGTGTTATCATATTGGACGGACCAGAATCACATCCGAAATCATCAAATAAGTCTGTCACTGATGATAGTACGATGGGGTCGCTTAGATGATCAGATGGAATTAGGTTGACGTCCTGAGCATTATGGACTTGTACGGTTCAACTTATATAATCTTTGATTTAGTCGTTACAGAGTACAACTTGGTACTCCTAATACTTTTATTTTGAGATTAGACGGTTGACTGGGATAAGTTGCACAATAGCAGATATGGACAATATATTTATGATATTCTTTTTGTGATTCATGGAAACAAATAAGTACTCATGATCAGCTCATTAGATTCATCATCTTATGAGTGAGTAGTTTGTAAGAATCATAAGAATAAGATAGTGTCATCAAAAGGGCAGAACGGTAAATATCACCCTTTCGATGAATGTCATAATAAAACGAAAACCTATCACACCAGATATCTGATTGAATCAATGGACACCTGTGTTCAGGAAGATAATTATCATACACACTTGAGAGTTCACCGAAGAGCTATAGTGGAATGTAATCGAGGTTGGTAAAAGTCTACGTTTTTACCGTAGCTCGAGTGTGTACGTCCATTAGTCCCCTTTGTAGCTCCATAAAGGATGACACCGCAAATATATTCAAATGTTTCATTTGAATAGGATACTCCAATCAGACTCGGTTCGTGATTATTACCACGAATTACTGATTACCCTAAATAGTGGCAAAAGTACCAAAGTTTGGTATGCCAGTGAAACTGCAAAATGATTATTGAATTTAATCCTAAGAAATAACTAGGGTTGTGGGAAATTAAATTTTGGTACAGTTATCTTTATAAATCGTGTCATTCTGACAGACGTATTGAGATTTATGATAATAACAATTTTTAGTCCTAGACTAAAAATGACACTGTTATTTAATTAAAAAAATTAGAAAAATTAAATATTGGTATTTATACCTGAAATATTTAATGAGAGAAATCGAATAATAATTTTGAATTATAATTATATATTCGAAATTAAATCTTTGAAAATATAAAGATTTGATCTATTAAATATTTTAGGGTATTTTCTAAAAAAGATTTGATTTGGATTTATTCTTTATTTGATTTAATTAAATCAAATCTTAGAGTGAATATCTCCAAGTAGTTGAGTAAATCCCTCACAGTTGGTTGAGAGATTTTCTCCAAGCGGTTGGGCCATTCTCTATAAATAGCGAATACCTGAAACCGAAAAACACACACTCTCACATTCTCAGATTTCGATCTCTCTCTCTCAAGATAGTTTCTCCGAATTTCTCTGAGCTCCTCTTAGGGTTTTTCGAATTTAGGGCTTAGGGTTTTATCCAGTGGGAGCCCACACCTCCTGGCGACGTAGTCCTGGAGAATACATCGGAAGACTTCTGGAAGCATCTTCTTCACAGAAATTGCAAGAAGACTTGAAGATCGGAGTTAGAAAGTTTCTTCAAAGAATCAAGATCCGTGTCAGAGACTACATGAATAAGGTACACAAATTTTAGGTTATTGATTGAGAATTATTTACTAGTATTCATGGCTCAGAATTAAAAGCAAGAACAAGATAAATAAATTAAAATAATTAATTCATCGCGATCAGAAAATTAATTGTAAATTGATTTTGAAACAGACGGTTTGACAGGGTTATTGTTATGGGACTCTAACTCAGTAAAAAATTTTAAAGGTCAAACCGTGTGACTTAATCAATGATTACAATTTCTTATAGGTCGGTGGTGACTGTTTTCAGTCTAGATCCGCATATACGACCAGGAATCGGCATCATAGCGATATCGATTCCAGCATTTTTGAGATTGGTCGAACCCTAGCCGTCATCTAATTTTAAAAATAAAAATTAAATAACAGAAAAGTATAATTAAGTAATTTTCATAGGATTAATTCCAAAATAATTTCCAAACTATTATCCCTAAAATCATGAAATATTATTAATCAGAGGAATCAGGACTGTGATACCAATTATTGGGTTATCTAGCGTATTTAGACCCAAAAGAGTCTCCGCTAACCCCTTAAGAAATTATGATCGTTTTGATTATCACACGGATGGACCTTTAAAAAAATTATGTATTAAGATCTCATACCAATAACCTTGTCAATACCAATCATGTAAAAACAACTCATAATTAATTTCCCGATCGTGATAAATTAATTTCCTTGATTTTAATAACACTATTTCAATTTTTATTCTAAGCTTTGAGTATTAGTAAATAATGTTCTTAATCGATAAATGCATAAACGCGTACCTTTTTATTCCTAAAGGCTCTGACTCTGATCTTGAAATTTTCTACGATTTTCTGTGTAGAAGATTCTTCCAAAAGTCTTCCAATGTATTCTCCGTGACTACGTCGCGGGGATGTGTGGGCTACCACTGGATAACTCTCAAAGCCCTAAAACTCAAACAACTCTGAGAATAATCCCAGAGCAAATTCACAGAAACTTAGAGAGAGAGATAATTCGATTTCTCAATTGTGAAAGGTCTGTGTTTTTAGGATTTCCACGCTATCTTATGTATAGGGAATGGCCCAACCACTTTGGAGAAAATCTCTCAACCACTTTTTAGATATTCACTCCAACCACCTGAAGATATTCATTCAAATATTTAATGTTAAATAAAATCAAATAAAGAATATATCCAAACCAAACCTTTTTCTGAAAATAACCTAATATATTTAATAAAACAAATCTTTATATTTTCAAGATTTATATGAAATAAAAATCGCATATATATAAATATATATATATATAACCACGAATTTATTTATTTATTTCTCTCTTTAAATATTCCAGGTATAAATAACAATATTTAATTTCTCTATTTTTCGATTTAAATAACAATGTCATTTTTAGTCTAGACCAAAAATTGTTATTATCATAAATTCCAAACCGTAAGTCAGATTGACACGATTCAAAATGATAATTGTACCACAATTTAATTTCCTACTACCCTAAGTTTGTCCAAGGAATAAATTCAATTATCTTTTCCCAGTTTTATTGGCTTACCCGAATTTGGTACTTATGCCACTATTTAGGGTAATCAGTGATTCGTGACAACAATCAGGAACCGAGTCTGATTGGAATATCCTATGTTCAAAAGACACATTTGAACATAGTTGCGGTGTCATCCTTGTGGAGCTACAAAGGGGGGACTAATGGACATACACACTCGAGTTACGATAAAAGTGTACACTTTTACCAACCTTGATAAAATTCCATTATTGCTCTTGGCTGAACTCTCAAGTGTGTATTGATATTCATCTTTTTGATTACAGGTGTCCATTGATTCAATCAGATATTTGGTAATCAGTTTTTGTGTTATTATGGAATTCATCAAAAGGGTAAGTTTGTCGTTCTGCCCTTTTCATGACACTATCTTATTCCATGATTGTTACAAACTACTCACTCATAGGATAATGAATCTGACGAGCTGATCATGAGTACTTGTTTGTTTCCCACAAACAAAAATAAGAATACCATAAAAATATTATCCCTATCTGCTATCGTGCAACTTATCCCGATCAATCGTCTAATCTCAATATAAAAGTATTAGGACCACTTTATTGTACTCTGTAACGATTAAGTCAAAGATTATATAATTTGGACCGTACAAGTCCAAGATGCTCAGGACATTAACCGATTCCGATATGATCATCTAGGCGACCCTATCGTACTATCATCAGTGACGGACTTAATTGATGATTTCTGATAAAGACACTTCATACCTGATCAAACTTAATAGTGCCTGGATTGCACTATGACCCGGTAATAGATCACCACATAAATGTGATTAAGTTTATCAATGGTCGTTCACGCCTTAGAAATTCCCATTTCTAATCTAGACTATGGACCTTTTTAAGTTCTTTATTCGTGATAGTCAAACCTCCTCACATAGACTACTGTGATGATTTATCACCAGAGCAAAATTAAAGAACTAAGGATCGAACATTCAATTAATTTTCTCTATCATTAATTTGAGATGACTAAATAAGATTAACATTAATAAGAATCATTCATTCCTAGGATAACGACCATAATCTTATACAAGCGAGATTAGCATCTGAATAGAGGGCATACTAAAATATGTCCAACAAGCACTTCAAATTCAATAAAAGATAATAAAGGTATTATCTTATACGCTGAAGCTTGTTATGTGGATTATATTAGATCACCTTGGATTATTAACTCCGGGGCCACTAAACATATTTGTTGCTCTTTGAAATATTTCAGGGAATAACAACGCTTGAGCGCTTGGGATTTCTCAATCAGTTGGGGAGAAGGAATGAATGTGCCACCAGTTGCCGTTGGAAGTGTTGAACTGAAGTTTCAAGATAAATTATTATTATTGAATAATGTATATTTTGTGTCGTGTTTTGGCAAGAAGGTCATTTCACTTTCACGTTTAAAAGAATAAATTAAAAGATCATGTATGACAATGGTTTTAAGTTCTATTATAAAAATTGTTTCGTTACTAAAGCTCGCTTGATTGGTAATTTCTATCACATTAAACCTGATGAACCAATGGCACTAAACACTCATGTAAATTCGAATTTACAATGGATGAGAAAACAAATCGAAGATAAAGTATCTAATCTTACACAATTTTGGCATTTTTGCCTTGGGCACATAGGCATCGGTAGGATTAAAAGGCTTGTGAAAGATGGCCTACTAAAGGATGTAACAGTAAAATCTTCCTACTTGTGAATCTTGCTTAGAACAGAAAATGACATACAAATGGTCTTAGAGCAAATGAAGTTCTAGAACTCGTACATACATATGTATACGGACCACTAAACATCCAAGCAAGGGGACGTTACGAATATTTTGTAACCTTCATTGATGATTACTCACGTTTTTGTCTTGTTTACCTTATGCGACACAAATCCGACACGTTTGAAATGTTCAAACAATATCGGGCTATAATTGATAAGCAAACAGAAAAACATATCAAAACACTTTGATATGATCGAGGTCGAGAATACTTGTCTGGAGAGTTCGAAGATTATCTTAAAGAAGATGGTATTCTGTCTCAGCTTACAGCACCTAGCACACAACAGCAAAATAGTGTGTCAAAGAGAAGAAATTGAACTTTGCTTGAAATGGTGAGATCGATGATGAATTACTCATCTCTTCCTGATTCCTTCTGGGGATATGCCCTCGAAGCAGCAACTTATATTCTTAACTAGGTTCCGTCTAAGATGGTGCCTTGTACTCCCTATGAAAGATGGAGTTGTAAAAAATATGTTTTATGCCACACCAAGATCTGGGGATGCCCATCACATGTGCTGAGGCAGAAGACCAACAAACTTGTTAGTCGATTATAATTGTGCTTGTTCGTGGGATATCCTAAAAGAACGAAAGAGTATATTTTCTGCTGACAAGAAAACATTCGTAAGTACGAATGCTCGTTTTTTAGAATAAGAATACATGGAAAATAGAATGTCGATGAGCAAAATCGTGCTCAATGAAATGTTGGGTGAGGGCACTTCCAACCCAAGATTAAGAACTAGTCTCATACCAACATTTCAAGAACCACAATCAGAACCAGTTCAAGTGGAACCTCGACGTAGTGGGAGGGTTTTACGACAACCCGACAGATACATGTCTTACGGAGAAGCTCTAATAGCTATCTCAGACAAAGACTTGGATAACCTTTTATCGTACCAAGAGGCCATAAATGGTTCTGAAGCAAACTTATGGCGAGAAGCCATGAACGTTGAAATGCAATTGATGCATGACAATGAACTCTGGAAAGTTGTAGATCTACCTGAAGGGATTAAACCAGTGGGTTGTAAATGGATCTACAAAAAGAAATGAGGACCGTATGGGAATGTAGAGACATTCAAAGCAAGGCTTGTGGCCAAGGGTTACACCTAAAAGGAAGGTATTGACTATGAGGATACCTTCTCGCCAGTAGTCATGCTAAAATTCATTCGAATTCTTCTATCCATCGCCGCCACCCTAGATTATGAAATCTGGCAGATAAATGTCAAGACTGGGTTTTTGAACAACAATTTTGGCGAGCAAATTTATATGGCTCAACCAGACGGGTTCGTGGAACAAGGCAAAGAGGGCAAAGTTTGGAAGTTGCTGAAGTCCATATATGGACTAAAGCAAGCATCTAGATCATTGAATATTAGATTAGATGAAAGCGTAAAAGGTTACGGATTCATACACTCCAAGAAAGGTATGTTACCTTTTAGACATGGAGTGCATCTATCGTCTGATATGTCTCCTAAGACAGGTCAAGAGATAGAAGACATGAAAAAGATACCATACGCTTCAGCCGTAGGGAGTCTCATAGGGAGTCTCATGTATGCGATGCTTTGCACGAGGCCTGACATTTGCTACACGGTACGCATGGTGAGCCGTTATCATTCCAATCGTGGAGCCGAGCATTGGAATGCTTTTAAGCATGTTCTTAAGTATCTACGGAGAACAAGAAACCACATGCTCATGAACTCAGGTAATGACCTGACTATGACGGGTTATACCGACTCCGACTTCCAAGCGGACAAGGATACCAGGATATCCACTTCGGGATCAGTGTTTATCCTAAATGGAGGAGTCGTTGTCTGGAGAAGTATTAAGCAAACGTGTATTGCTGACTCGACCATGGAAACTGAATATGTGGCAGCTTGTGAAGCTGCGAAAGAAGCAGTTTAGCTGAGAAAGTTCTTGAAATACTTAGAAATTGTTCCGACTGCCGATAAGCCCATGACACTTTATTGTGATAATAGTGGGGTTGTCTCTAATTCAAAACAACCGAGGAGCCACAAGCGTTCTAAACACATAGAACGGAAGTATCACCTCATATGGGATATTGTTCACAGAGGGGATGCCGAAGTTAAGAAAATCTCAACGGTATATAACCTTGCAGATCCGTTTACTAAGGCATTACCAAATAACACTTTTGAGGCTCATTTGGAGGGTATGGGGTAAAAATATCACTCACACCTCATTTGAGATCAAGTGGGAGTTTGTTGGAAATAATGTCTTAAATGAGAGATTGAGAGATCTTTTGTAGAACGTATTTATCAATGTAATTGCTGATTAAATAAATTGAATAAAAGTATGCAGTCTTTGAAAGTATGTGTTTAGACTGAAATAAATCTATGCCCATAAACGTTTGGTTTACGAAAAAGGAAGTTAAGTTGTGATTTAACAAGATGCTCATTTTTAGAAGGTTTAAAAGAGAAAGTTTGCAATCTTATAATCAGCTGGACAGTTGCATTCAAGTACGATTGTTAAGAAAGCTTGTAAGGTCTAGTCTTGTTCCATCGGGAGTTAGACTCTACAAGCTTGCCTTAGATATCTTAACAAATATATTAAACTAGACCAGTGATGGTTGAGATAAATGTAAAATGTTGTTTGTTAATTACCTTTTATCCAACATCACACATCAAGGAATTTTTCCGTGATAATCTCAACCCTAAGTGAACACATAATGCGTTGAGATGTCTTACGAGATTTGCTTAGTCAATGAGTGAGATTCATTGTACTGAGTCAATATCTCGACGGTCGGTACCGTTAAGATATCTTCATGACATTAGGGTCTTCACAGATATGGAATTTATGCACTACAGCTGATTCAACACCTAGTATCACGTCATGCTTTGTTCGGGGATTGTAAATTAACAAACCAGGCCTAGTGTTCGATGACTTAGTAACTCATCGATCTAAACATGTGACTTGTATGGATAACTCACAATATATGTTTCTCATTTACAATACAACAAAGGAGTTGATGACAAAATAACTAGAAAGGTCAAAAACACTCATTTCTACTTAATGATACGCATAAAGGATTATACAGAAAAATACACTATGGACCGTATGACAATAATTAATTTGATTAATTATTTGTATTAAAATTCGAATTATATGGTGGAGAGAAAATAGGAAGCATGTCTTGTCCTAGATTCACTCACATTTGAATATGAATTAATATAGAGATAATTAATTATTTAAATTGCTTAATTGTCAATGGATGAGAATAAAGGGGATGGATCGATGACGTGTCATCATCTCCCGTCGTCAATAAAGTGTACATGATGATGTGTCATCATCTTAGACACTTTGACTTAGGTAAATTCAAATTTACCTAGTATTAAGCAATGAAAGATTCAAATTATGATATTGAGTGAACATGAACATGACACATGTTATAATTTGAATTCTTCACCCTTGGACTAGGAGAAAATGGCGCATATTTTATGGAGTAAGACTAGTAATTTCGAATTCCATTTGCTTGGTGAAGATGTCTATAAATACTAGATCATTTGACAAAAAGCAAGAAGATTTTTCTCTCCCCTCTCTCACTAGAATTCGGCCATTATTGTTCATAGACAAGGAAATTCGATTTCTTGTTCTATAGTTCAATACGAGGCCACTCTCGATATTCTATAAAGTTCTACAATCTTAACGGTGACTCTTCTCGCGGTTGTTTGATCGGGTTCGTTGAAGAAGGCGCACGCGATCTCCGATTACGCCACAAGAGGTAAAATTCCGTTTTGTGTATACATATAAGTATATATAATGATAATATGATTATATGTATGTATACGTGTATATCTCATTTTTGTGATTGTGATCATGAATGTCGTAGAATAATTTTTAAACAAAAAAATAGCACGCATGAACATTTTAATAAACATGCGGTTAAAATTTTACATGAAAAATTGTTTTTACGTAGCTTTGGTAATTTTTTAATATTCCGCCATAAATGTTACGTTCAAATTTTTATAAACCGGTGTAAAACGTTCCTACATGCACCTCATCACATATAGCGAGTCTGCCTACGTACCCACTCGTAGTTATGTGGGATCAGGTCATTACATAGTTCAATGCGGGTGTTAGGGGGTGCGTACCTGGGCTTGCCTGGATAATTCGGGGGCCGATGGCCGAGACGGGAGTCGAACGGTGCTCGGACCTTCCTCTGGGGAGTCGGCAATTCCTCCGGTGAGCCGAGGGCCGATGGCCGAGACGGGAGTCAGGCGGTGCTCAGACCTTCCTCTAGGGAGTCGACGATTCCTCCGGTGAGCCGGGTGGCCGATGGCGGAGACGAGATTCGGATGGCGCTCGGACCTTTCTCTAGGGAGTCAGCGATTCCTCCGGTGAATCGGGGATTCCTCTGGCGCTTTCGCTCTAGCTAGCTCCTCCGCTCTGACCTTAGACCTTAGTGTTTGATTGAAACGAAGCTTCTATTTATAGGATGGTCCACGGACCTTGAGGAAATTATAAATTGTTTGTTTCAACCCTTGGGGATTTAAATATAGTTACTTTTTGCTCTTTTTGATGTTTGCGGGTGCTGTTTCTTCCATGCCGATGCGGTTCCGTCCGTTCCGATCCGATAAATTCGTGAATTAATTTTGCACCCGCAAAATCTTCGGATCGAATAACGGACACCCGAGGTGAGTTTTAATAATTAAATGATTTTCCATTTAACTATTATCTCCCTCTTTTGACGTTTGCGGGCGCGGTTTCTTCCACATCGGTGTGGTTTCTTCCATTCCGATGCGATAAAGTCGTGAATCAATTTCGCACCTACAACATCTTCCGGTTCCGAAAATGAACATCCGGGGTGAGTTTTAATAATTAAATGATTAGTCTATTTTATTATTATCTCCCTCTTTTGACGTTTTCCGGTGCGGTTTCTTCCACGCTGTTGCGGTTTCTTCCGTTCTCATGCGATAAATTCGTGATTCAATTTCGCACCCGCAACATCTTCTGGTACGGAAAACGGACACCCGAGGTGAGTTTTAATAATTAAATTATTTTTATATTTAATTATTATCTCCCTTTTTTTACGTTTGCAGGTGCGGTTTCTTCAACGCCGGTGCGGTTTCTTCGGTTCCGATATGATAAATTCGTGAATCAATTTCGCACCCGCAACATCTTTCGGTATGGAAAGCGGACACCTAGGATGAGTTTTAATAATTAAATTATTTTTCCATTTAATTATTATCTTCTTTTTTTGACGTTTGCGGGTGCGGTTTCTTCCACGCCGGTGCGGTTTCTTCCGTTCCGATGCGATAAATTCGTGAATCAATTTTGCACCTGCAACATCTTCCGGTTCGAAAAACGGACACCCGGGGTGAGTTTTAATAATTAAATTACTTTTCCATTAAATTTTTATCTCCCTCTTTTGACGTTTGCGGGTGCATTTTCTTCCATGACGGTCCGGTTTCTTCCGTTCCGATGTGATAATTTCGTGAATCAATTGCGCACCCGCACTATCTTTCGATTCGAAAAATGGACACCCGAGGTGAGTTTTAATAATTAAATAATTTTTTTTTCATTTTATTAGTATCTCCCTTTTTGACGTTAGCGGGTGCGGTTTCTCGTACGTCAGTGTGGTTTCTCGCACGCTAGTGCGGTTTCTTCTATTACGATGTGATAAATTCGTGAATTAATTTCGCACCCACAGCATCTTCCGATTCGGAAAATGGACACCCGGAGTGAGTTTTTTGGGTTGGGCCTTAATTTTTCTAGGCTTTGGAAAATACCCATAACATCAATAATAAATAACTTAGAAATATTACCTGAAAAACAAAATGAAATTTACCGTAGGGTTATTTTTCGTTTTTGGGAAACTTTTACCACGATAAAAACAAATTTTTAAAACATTGTTATATTTTCCCGTAAATATCGTATTTTTAAACAAATGCTCACTAAATCTTGTTATCCTTGCTGGAGACAAGTGGTGAATGAGATGTATGTTATTGACGTGTCATTTAACATTTTCATATAATATTTCTAAGAAATGACTGACAATACTGACTTTCACCACAAAAAATAAACGTCAGTGATTTATCTACAAAAAAAAAAATGACGTTAATAACTTTTGTCACAAAAAATAGAAGTTAGTGTTTTATTTGCAAAAAAAATAGTGACATTTATGACTTTCGCCGAAAATTTCCTTTCATATATCATTATAATCTCAAATGGTATATTTATTTAGTTCTTAGACTATTCATGATTCTATTTTTATTTCATCGTTTTTTTCTTTCTTTTTACTTTATATTTATGTTCTCTTTAGATTCTATGGTTTGAAAAATATAAAAGATGAAAATATTTAATGCACAAATTGATTTATTGGTTTTGTTCTAATTCGCTCTAAATTAATGTTTTCATTAACTGAAAAAAAAAAGATTAAAATGTTTATTGGAAAAATCGATCGATAAATTTGAACGGTATTACTCTTATCATTATTATATATGTATTTGTATTTAGATTTATAATTTTGACTAAATAACTATAAAAATTATTTAGTTTTTAATAATATGTAATTGTAAAGAGAAATTAAAAAAAAATTATATGAGTTTTTGTTGAAAGCCTTTGCCGTTTTCTTCAGTCAACTAAAATTTGAAAAATTGTGTTTAAGAAGATAATCAACGCAAAAGAAGTAAACTCACCAAATTATGTAGTTTTGCTTCGTTAACAAGATGCATACTCCATTGTGATTAGCACCGAGGATCGTTGTTAACAACATGTGGTCCTTCTAGAGTTGGTTTTTTTTTTTTTTTTTATGTCAACTCGGAGAAAATTAGACGAGGTAAATGATCTTTTCTATTTTTTATATACCTTCAATAATATTGTGGAGTGACGCGAGCATCCTTGTTTGCATCAACGAGTGCCGGGCATTTACCAAAAACCCGGCTAATACCTTTAAATTTAAATAATTGGGCCGGCTATGCAAATAAAAATTTGAAATACAAATGAGAGGTAATTTGTATCATTGACTTCTTTTTATTTTTATTTTTCTTGAAGCTGCTATATTTAAATCTTAATGGGGAACAAAGAGAGAGAGGCATAGATCCTCTAGTACGTAGGATCCTAGAACTACACAAATTATTACGAGTAATGTCTAAGCTAGCATATTTGGCCTGAAAAAAGGTCAATGTATTATCCGTTAATTAAATTCACCTAGATAAACCTTAAAATAATGTTGATATGTAAAAACAATGCATGAGATTCGTTTTGGTCCTAAGTTGTTATTGAATACTTTTTAAGCAATTCTAGTTAGTTAGCAATATCAAATGAGTAAAATGGAGTGTTGTCAATTCCTGGCTTAAAAACCCTATATGCGTAAGATTACTAAAAAGCCCCTAGGACCACTAGATTGGGTTTTCCCTCGGTGACAAAAGCATCATTTTCATTTATCCTTGCATTATCAATGTACGGCAACCGAGGACCAATCAGTATGTGCCCAATTTAACTTACTTCTCCTTTCACATCTACTACCACTTCCTCTGGTAAAATCTAATTATGAAAATCAAATCCAAGACTCCATGTCCACCCTTAGTACTAGGAAGCAAGTTTATTGGAGTAATTTCATAAGAAGGGCAATATAGTCAATGACAAGCAAACCCTAGTCCCTAGTTTTTTGTTTGAGAATTGAGAAGTAGTTTTTTTTTTTTTTTTTTAAGGCAGCTTAGTTGTTGTGGGGATCGAACCCACGACCTTCACTTTGGAGGTAGTGTGGAATTACCACTAGACTATTTTAGCAACCACGAGAAGTAGTTTGTTTATTATGTTAAAATTGTTGGACATCATTGAAAGATCCGTAGATTTCACGATTCCCATCAACTTTCTTGATTATATTTTACTCTCTTTTGGAGATTGTCACTTTTGCTATTATTAATTATAATAATATATATATATATTTGAACGTAATTTAAATCAGTTAATCATTTTATGAGCATTCTTTAATCAAACAATCTCTCTTCTCTTTCTTCTTCGAAATCAAGAAAATCTTCAAAAACACCATTAAAGCGGAGAGGCTCTTCGTTCATGTGTTCGAGCAAGCTCTGAGCAGCCATTAAAGCTCTCTCTGTCGAAGACCCTTATTTGTTTCAACCATGGTGGAGACGGAGCTACTGTTGTTATTATGGACAGAGCCTCCATTCGCGAAGCAGACGAAAGAGAAGACCCCGATTCGAGAAATCGCTGCTTGAAGTGCTGTCTCAAGTCTCTCCTCCTCAGAGCTCGCTTCTTCGGAGGCTGTTGCCGGAGAAGAAATAGAAGGGGGTTTCAGTCCTACAATGGTAATGTGATGAACAACTCAGTCTTCTTTGATTCCCAATGTTTTCTTGAAGAAGAAGTAGTGGAAGTGAAGAGGGAAGGAACAATGGAGTGTCTGGGAGAGAGGCAAGAAGAAGTGCACGAGATTAGTGAAGTCGAGAAAGGGCGTGAGAGCAGTTCGAGCTCCGATTTCTTGACGTCTGAGGCGACGGGGAACGAAGAGCAAAGCCATTGTAGCAGCTCCGAGGACTCGTCTTCTCCGACGACATTGGGCTGGCCCGTCGAGAAATCGCAGCCCCGAGACTGCTCGAGTTGCAGCGGTAAAGAAGCCGGAGAGAAAGCTCAATCAGATGATAGGACATTGGAGAAGCAAGGATCGGCGATTTCGGGTAAGATTTTTCGCGGTTTTGGTGCAATGAATTTGTGTATTGGATGATCTGATCTGCTTCTGCCATTGTAGAGGTGGAATTGATGAAGGAGAGGTTTTCGAAATTGCTGCTCGGAGAAGACATGTCGGGCTGCGGGAACGGAGTTTCGACGGCATTGGCTATATCGAACGCCATTACAAATCTTTGCGGTAACAAGGCTTTTTTAGCTATTCATTACTGCTGTTTTTTCCGTGGCCGTTTCTTATTTGCTTCTTCGACTTTGTAGCTACCATTTTCGGGCAACTATGGAGGTTAGAACCCGTGGCGAAAGAGAAGAAGCTGATGTGGCGAAGAGAGATGGAATGGCTTCTCTGCGTGAGCGATCACATTGTCGAGTTGATACCTTCTTGGCAGACGTTTCCGGACGGAAGCAAGCTTGAGGTGGGCTTTGGATTCTCGTAATACCTTCATCATCTCGTCTTAGAATTTGAATAAATTCATAATGAATTATAGTTCATCCTTCTGTTTGATCATGCAATGAGAAAGCGGAAACCGTGAAGAAGGCCAATATTGAAAAGTTCCAATTATTGAAGTAAATTATGGTCCTTATTTGTTGGTTTTGTATAAAATTATAGTCTTCTTGAGCTTCTTTCGTTTTTTTTTTCTCAGGTCATGACTTGCAGACCTCGTGGCGATATGTACGTTAATCTCCCTGCGCTCCGGAAACTGGATAACATGCTTCTCGTAAGTCTTTTGTAATTACAACTCGAGAAACCAGTATGAGGAATTATAAAGTGTAATAAAATCCTATTCGAAAAGTTGTGAGTTGAAATCAAAATCAATTACTTGTAATAACAGGAAATACTAGACGGGTTTGAGAGCACAGAGTTCTGGTACGTTGACCAAGGGATTATGGCCCCCGATTCTGATGGATCATCCTCTTTCCGAAGGACGCTTCAGCGGCAAGAGGAGAAGTGGTGGCTGCCGGTGCCACGTGTCCCTCCCGGTGGGCTCCACGAGGACACTAGAAAGCAATTGCAGCACAAGCGAGACTGCACGAACCAGATACTCAAAGCCTCCATGGCCATTAACAGCATTTCTTTGGCTGATATGGGAGTCCCTGAATCATACATGGAGTCTCTTCCAAAGGTACGAGCTTGTTGGTATTAGACTAGTAAGGCTCGAGTAAGGGGTAAAAACTGGTTATTCGGGTCCCTTTTTTTGGCACATTTTCAACTCAAACATGATATTTGGTTTTTGAATACGTTAAAGAGATTTTTTTTTTTTTTCTAATACAAAATTTGATTTTTCCAGTTACTTTTTTTTTTCTTTCAGTTTCAAACATTTAAACCTGGATCTGAAATGAAATAACAAGTTCAATATAGGAGAACACAAATTTTCAATGGTCCCAAAATAAGGTTTAATGAAGAAAAAACAATCTTAAGTTTTTTTGGTGGAAAATTAATTCATAGTAAACAAAATACAAGTTAACATGTAAAAAACGAATTATTTGTACAATTCAGTTCAGTTTAATACCGAAAGGCACAATTTTGTTTGATAAAAAATGAAATATTCGCTTATTCGGTCTCAGGTTATTTAGTTTCATTGTTTTATATCAGTTTATATTATTTCACCCGAAGGGTGAACTAACTTGGTTTGTCTTTGACATGACTTCAGAACGGAAAAGCTTGCTTGGGAGATATAATCTATCGATACATTTCATCCGAGCAGTTTTATCCAGAATGTCTTCTGGAATGCCTTGACTTGTCCTCTGAACATCAAGCGATAGAGATCGCCAATCGGGTTGAGGCCTCGGTCTATATGTGGCGTAGAAAAGTCAACTCAAAACCTAGCGGTAACACGTTCCGGTCAAATTCCAGGTCATCTTGGGAGATGGTAAAAGAGTTGATGGTTGACGCAGAGAAGAGGGAGTTACTTGCAGACCGTGCGGAAAGTCTCTTGCTGTGCTTGAAGCAGCGTTTCCCGGGCCTTCCTCAGTCAACCTTGGACATGAGCAAAATCCAGTACAACAAGGTCTGAGATTTATTTCCGCTGCTTTGATGCATTTGACTAGAATATTGTTTTCTTTAGTACAACCACTATTTCAAACGGATCCGAAATATTCGGTTATAGAATATTTTTTTCCTTTCTGAAATCTGATAATTTTAAGGAGTAACCGGTCAAATTCAGTTCAAAATTTACTCCAAATTCGGTTATAATTTAGTTTAAACCGAGTAAACTCTATTCAAAATAATCTTTTATCAGACAATAAAATAATTCAAACGACCCAAAACCGGTTCCCCAAATGGGAGATTGGCCAAATATGTACTGAGCTCAATCTCCCCTCTTTTGACATATCCCGCTTTTATTAATTAGCTTGAGGTCTCTTTTAGACCAAAATAACCTAATGGACCGGATTGAGCTAAACGAAACTAAATATCTAAAAATAATTAACCAGACTCCAAATATAAGTAATTACCCTAATTAAATAACTGTAATTAGACCTAAATGTTACGTATGTAACAATAAATAATACTTAATATATTAAAAAAAAAACCCTTGAAGATTTGGTTTCGTTTATGAACCGCTAAGCTCATTGATGATAGCCGATACAGTTCGATAATTGATAGTTATGTTTTAGTGAAAAAATTTGATTATTTTGATCTGGTTATTGAGTATCGGTTTTTTGTTTTCTATTTAAAGTCATATTCTAACCTTTACTTGAAGCGTTTTACGACGATATCGTCACATAGCTCATATCAATTTGTCTTTCAGGATGTTGGCAAATCCATACTTGAGAGCTACTCGAGAGTTCTAGAGAGCCTTGCGTTCAATATCGTGGCTCGTATTGACGATCTCTTCCACGTGGACGACTTAACAAAGAATGCAGATCAGTTCTCCCCGATCCCGAGAGTAGGTTTGCTTGCTCCTAGCAGTGCTTCCATGGCATACTCAGTTCCGATCCCGAGCTCGCCGTTCAAAACTGCTTTCACGACGCCAAGCTTTTCTCCGGCGAGAGGCGACAGATCTCCTTTCATCACGAGTGGCAAGATTCCCCAGCGCGGAATAGGTGTCAAAAAGGTTTTGACAGATTATCTCAACATCGAAAAGCCAGATCAGATAACAAACGCGGTTATTGAAGAGGAAAGTCTCGGCAGTAGAAAAATGACAAGCCCGTCGAGGGAGCAACTGTTAGAGAAGAACGACGACTGAATATGAAGGACGTGCTTTTATTCTCCTTCGCCTTCTGTGAAATATAGAGAGTTCTCTTCTAGGAGTAGCTTTGTCATGTTTTCATGAGTTTATATTGCCTCTGTTTTGATGGGCAATTTTTTTCGTTTATTTGTTGTTTGAAACTGACTTGTGTCACACGGCAACTGGGATTGTAAAATAGAAAGGAAGTTCCATCTTTGTTCATAATTAGACAACTTCGTTATTTTCATTGTGAAACCACATAAAATATCTTCCAATACACCACAAATTCCAAAATTATCCCTAAAGTTTTCATAATACTCAAAACATCATTTTCAAATTTCATGTACCAAAATACCCTTGCAAAATGAACATATCGCGTCCTGAAAAATGGACAAGTTAAGGGTATTTTAGTAACATGAAATTTGAAAAGGATGTTTTGAGAATTATGAAAACTTAGGGGATAATTTTAGAATTTGTGGTGTAATGGGAGATATTTTATGAAGTTTCCTTTTCATTTTTCATCGATACGTAAAACCTTACATGCTTTCACCGATACACCTGGGGCTCGAATCAATTAACTGAATAATTTGTTCTATTGTTAAAATAATTGCTTAATTTATTGTGAGGATTGTAGTATAGTGGTAAGCAGTAATTGGGATTAATCGGTAATTTCCATTTGGTATATCGTTTGTCGATGGGCAAATCAAGAAAAAAGGCATACTGCAAGCCAAAATTACCATATATTTTTCATGGGCATACCGCATGCCGATGGAGTTTTCGACGCATATTGTGGAATTTTTTTGAGTACTTCCTCCATATCTATATATAGCTCCAAATTGCCTATTTAATAAATATGACACATAAAAATCACACTCATAACATAGCATGGACATAGAACATAAAAGTCATATCCCATAACATAATGTCATAACTCATAACATAATAATCAAATGAAGCTAGATGAACATGGCTGCTGAAAATGTGGGGCTGCTCTGTCTGGTAAGAACAGTAATTATACCACGAGATCGCATAATCGTAGTTAGTAAGGTACGTCTCTACGTGTATCTCGTAGTTATACTGGTTTAGACTGACGACAAAATTGATAGCAGGAAAGTCCGGATATTGTGTGTATCGTGGATATACTAAAAGTGCACCGTAGGGAGCCTGGATTATGCCGTCTAACGGTGAGAATGACATCATTTTAAATCTAGACGACAAAGTGTCGATGTCGGTCGATCGCGGTGATGAAGGCGGCGCGCAGGTGAAGTAACTACCAAAATAAAAATCGAATGTGTCCTTCACATCATAATAATAATCGCGTGGCAGCTGGGCACCAAGCAGATTTGAAAAAAATGTCGGGTTAAATAACCCATGAGACGAAGTAGTCATCCTGCCACGTGATGATCCGTCATGCGTACCCACATCACCGTAGTAGTAGTCCGTTGTACGCCCATCACCATAGGGGTATGGGTCCGCAACATAATCACCTCTTCCTCCTTTGTCACATGAGCCCGGCCCAGAATCACCAGAATGAGGCATGGAACTCGTTGGAGATTCCTTGCCCATCAGTGAGTTTCCTGTTGATGTACAATCATTGTGCCTCAGGTTGACGTGGGTCCGAAGCATCTGAAGAACATTTGTGCCCACTACCTCAGCCTCAGCAGCAACCTCAGGATCAAGGTTCCCAAAGTCTTCATCGAGGTGGGTCTCTTGGACCCACTCCAAATTCTCTAGCTCGTTGGTCGAACCGGTATTCTCCGTTGCGGCGGTGATCCAATTGAACAGATCAATGAACTCGGCGGCTTTATGTGCAACCTTAGTGTCCTTGATAGCCAACTTGGTGTTGTAGATGCACTAGACATGGTTGGCTATCTTTTCATACTCCAGACGGTTCCTCTCTTTAGTGTGCACTAGTGCAAACATGCTCTAGTTGCGCTCACAAGCCGAAGAAGAAACGGTTTATGACAAGACCCTGACCTCTAACTTCTGGAGAGTTGGGCATTCTCCATCAAACATACTCAACCAATCAGTTTCAAAAGTGATCAGTAATTAGATTTTACCAACTGTAGATTAACAAAAATAGAAATTATTACAATATGTTGAAGATGTACCTGGTGCCACGTTATTTCTCACCGCAATAGCCATTCGTGTGCGCATTTCATATTGACACGGTTGAAAGTGAAGCATCTAGATAAAACACAAAGTATCAAACATTTTAAAATTAATCCATATAAAACACATACTTAATTTCATAAAGTAATCCATTAACCTCGGCGACCAGAGTTGCGACAGACTCGTAAGAAAACAACACCTCAAAAACTTTCGCCACTTTTAATTGGCATTTTTCTCGCATCTGGATCTTAGGGTTTAATTGGTACATGAGATTCAACTAATGGCAAATCTCGTGTAGGGGGTGACAAAGTTGTTTCGTCCATCGTTTGTGCACGATTTTAACGGCCCAACCCATTCCTCTGATGCTCTGGAGCTGGCTGCGCAATAACTCGTATACACGGTACATCTTGCCCATGGTGGGATGTACCTCTGTGTCAGAGAAGCGTAATGCTATGTACATGGGCTCGTATTCCTGAATACAATTGTCGATGCCCTCCTAGCGCTTGTTGTCCATCAACGATTCCTCGACAGCCTTCTTTTTTGACGTCTTTTTCCACGAGCTTTTATCCCAGCACGGGGAATTTCACATCTGGTAGAGGCCGGCTTTGTTTTTGTTGATGCTCTTTATCGTAATGTAGTTTTTTGCAAGCCGCGTGCCGCCGGGATGGAGGAGTTCGCAACTCGTCGTCTTCCTCATGTAGTCCAACATGATATTGTGGTTATAGATGAACTTGACAATCGAACATGCCTGGTCGACTGGATTCTTTATGAGGTCACGTATCCCAAGATCCTCAAACATGAGGTCCATGCAATGGGCAACACACGAGGTCCAGTGGATGCGTAACTTTTTCATGAGGTCCTTACAAGCTTTGAGGTAAGCTGATCCGTTATCGGTGATGAGTTGGACTACAGTCTGAGGACCGACGTCAATTATAAAGTTCTTCAAGATAATAAATAAATATTTTGAGTTCTTGATTTTTTCTAAGGCATTGATGGATTTCAGAAAGACCGTCTTCCCCGCCAAGTAGACAATGATGTCAATTCTCAAAAGATTGGTTAGTTGGACCCGTCCAACCGTCTGACTTGATCGTGCATCCTTTCTCTGCTCAAATCTTTCGAGCTTCTTTTATCATCCAATCATCCTCCTCCACTTCCAAGGGCAAATACTTCTCTGAGATGTCATAAGGCGTGAGTGTGGGGACTTTACCTTTCTATAGGTAAAGTCGCTCGCTCTACTAATTGGGGAAGAAATATTCCCGGCAACTTCTTTTCCCTAGACTTATTCCTGTTCAAGTGTGAGGTTGGAGGCAGACCCGAAATGGTCGTTCTACAGGATGATGAGTCGCCTAGCAGACTGCCAACCATGTGCAGACATTGTTCCATGAGGAATCGATATCTCGCTGCTTATCGTCTAGCTTTCTTTTTTAAGTGGGAAATTTCAGTTCAGTAGTCTCTCCATCAGAATCTACGTCATCTCGTATCTCCTGATATCTCTTGTACACATCGGCTAGAACCCCCGCAAGGTTGGCGCGCATTTCGCGCCTAACAATCTCTTCCATCTGGTTGTCATGGGATTTTTTTTTCTCGATACTTCTCCGAGAATGCACCGACAAACGTCTTGCCCTTGGCGGCACAAAAGGGCACAATTTGGTGTTTTTCCGCGGATAGTTCCCCGCGATGTGGTGTTTCATCCGTGTAACGTCACCACCTTTTATGACATGTCCACAGTAATTACTTTGGTATCTGGCGCCGACCGGAATACAATGTCTTATTGCTGGATAGGGAGCCATATCTCACCTAAATCAAGAATCAAGATAACAATTAATATTAAATAAAGAATCACATATTTAAAAAACTAGTTAATAGTAAATTAGTAACTAACTAATAATATTACTACTAAATTAACTGAATTAACTAATATTATTATTTCTAATTTAGTTTATTGGTATTAAGATAGATAATAATTTAGATAGTAACTTAGTATTAGTCTAATACTTACTAAATTAGACCTAATTTAATACTAATAAACTTAATTAGTAACTAATTCATCAACAATTCAACAACAAATGCAGGATAATCAACAACAAAAAAATTACAAAATCATTTTTTTTACAATTAGAAACTAAATTAGTAACTAATTCTACAACAAATTCAAGATAATCATTGTTGATGTACATATTCGTCGTTTTTATTTAGACGACATGTCGTACAAATTATGAATTAATTAAATTTGTAACAAAACAAATCAAAGGCTCAAAAGAATATGTCATTCAAATGGGCCCATTATGAAGACGAAATCCTAACCAAAGCAACTGACAATCGTTAAGCCCACGGACAAGAGCTAAAGGCCTAAAAGCCCAAAAGCTATCCAGCAGCGTCAAGAAGGATGAAGGGAAAATTCTTCATAAATCCTATCTGGCCTAGTTGATTGAAATCAAGCAGAAGAAAAGGAGCACGAAGTCAAGTCTACAATGGCTCTATTTAGTCAAAAGTCCAGCTTGGCTTAAAGAACACAGTCGTAGAGCACGTGTCAGCTTGACAATCAGTCAGTCCGGTAAGCTCGGAGATGCGACCCCAAATTTACAAGAAGTCCAGTGGGAAGAATTGAAGGCTATAAGTACAACTCAAGACGAAGAATCAAGCCCAGCATTCATTGGATATAATATTGAGAGTTTTCTGTCCTAAACTATACTGTATTGAGAGCTTTTCTTTGTGTTTTCCCTACTTCTTCTCTTCCTTCTCTTTTACCGAGCTAGACTGTTCCCTATAACTGCCCGTTCATGCTTATTATTGCAATAAACTAACAGAGGATGTAGTCAACTACCGCCTTGGGACGAACCTCTCTTAAAAAGCCTCGTCTCGTTTATTTGATTATATATATATATGAAAGAGTGTTAGAGAGTTTACAACGCGAAAGATCGGATTCCACCTAAGCAATTCAGTGTCATACATCCATAATTCATTATGACCATTGTGGCGGGAAATCACGTCAACAGTTCAGCGTTGTCTGTTAGGAAATTTATCTCGCTAACTCCTACAAGCTCAATCGCACTCCGGAAAAATGTGCTCTGAAGAAAATCAGACCCTCAACGAGTCTGGGGTTGATATTTTCGGACAAAATGCCAAACTCGGCAACATCAAGTCTTAACTAGGTACCCGAAACGCCGAGAATCAAGATCTTCTCAAACAAATCAAGCTTCTAATGGAAAACCAGGTCCAAAATGAGCAACATCGGGCTTCTTGTCGGGGAAACACCAGACAAAGTTTTGGACACTAGGGGCGAGGCAATCTCAATGCCGTCCATTTCGATTTCATCGACGTGGAAAACCCGCAAGCTGTAAGGGATATCCTGCCTCCACTACTACCACGCGGTAACCCGCCTATAACACATACGCCGCCAAGCGACGGGACGCAACAATAGTTTCACATACCGGCATCAAGGGTCAATCCGGCCGTGATAGAAAACTTCGCCTCATACACCCGCCATCGCTTCAACTAATCGAACTTCACTGAAGGGTGGGGACTGAACCACAACAACAACAATTGTCCTCAAGGCCAACTCACCCCCTACCCGAGTTATCCCAGTCCATTATTTGGACAAGAATCCAACTTCCAATTACGCACCGAGCCCACGGCTCAAAGCGCCAAATTGGAAGATCTGAAATGCAACATGAAGCAGATGGATGAAAGGCGCACCCAAGTGCACTCCCGAGTGCACAATGCAACAACCACGGCCCCGGAAATCAAGTGTCCCGTTGAAGAATCAAGGAGAACACCCTTCTCTATGATTATCACAAATACTAAACTCTGGGACTGCGGACGCCTGGGCGTGCAAAGATACGACGGGACAACAGATCCCAACGTTCATCTAAGATCCTTCAGGATTGCAATGGGTAAAGCAAACCTAGAGGCACACGATCTGGATGCTGGTCACTATCAGTATTTCGCCGAGAACCTAGAAGGTTCGGCAATGTGATGCTTTTAAAAATTGGAACCCAGGGAAAACTTCGACCAACTGACTACCGTATTCCTCAAACACTTCCCCATGTTCATGGAGACGGAAACAACCGTGGCCAACCTATACGCCCTCCAACAATGAAGAGACAAGTTGCTCAGAGATATTATGGCTATATTCAAGACGAAGATGGTCAAAATCAACGGAATCAGCGACAAAATGGCCATAATAGCCGCTTTAACAGCGGACTTTGGTACGACTCCAAATTAAAGACGAATATCCTCGTCAACCGGTACAAATCGATCAAGGAAGTAAAACATAGACCCTCCAACTAGATTAAGCACGACGAAGAGCATGAGGCCCTCAGAAGAAAGTACGGGTCTTTATCCAACCCATCAAGAAATCAAGTACACCTCATCCACGCCGGACAGTAGAACTTTGGGGCACACAACAATGCATTTAAGGGAAAAATGAGCATATCCTTCAGGAACGAATCCAACAACAAGGCGTGAACTATAAGAACAACAATGGGCCGAATCCGCAAAATCCGTTCATTTACAACGTAAATTCGCAACCCACGGAGGAAGAAGAATCGGAAGAATCCAAAGAAGTATTAGACAGCTCATGAAGCTACTCGCCATATGCTGATGCCATTTTATCAAAGCATGACCCAAAGGTGTGGTGCAGCTTCTATAAGACGTACGGGCACTATACAAAGAGTTGTATGGTGCTCGGAGCCCATATGGCAGAGAAATATGTCAACGGAGAGCTGGGAGCTATCTCATTCGGCAACGAGCTGAAAAATAGATAGCTAGCCGAACAAAATCCCTAGCAGCAGAATCACTTGCAAAAAGACAAAAAAAAGTCAAACATGAACCGGCAGCAATAAGAAATACTCAACCAAACAAAAGAGGTAGAGTCCTTATGATAAAAGAGGAAGGAGACTAAGAAACATAAAACATCGAGGAGTAGATTGAAGAGTTACAAGAGCCTATCAGAAGGATTTGCACAATAGTGGGAGGATCCCAATACCACAAAAACTCGGCCAACTCCATCAAAGCCCACCCAAGGAAGCTGCGAGCAGGACCGTAGTTCTCCCCCGGTAGGAATCGGACTACACGCTCACCTTCAAGGATAGCGAAGAAGAAACTATGATCAGACCTCATGATGACTCCTTGGTCATAACACTCAGGGTTTCCAGTTTTGAGGTGAAGTGGATTCTGGTTGACAACGACAGCTCGGTCGATGTCATATTCCTTAGAACTTTGCTAGAAATGAATGTAGAGGAGACCGAAATAGCCATGGAACAAATTCCCCTAACCGGGTTTAATGGAGAAACGGTCAACACCATAGGTATAATTATTCTGGCCATATCGGGCGGTGGGGTAAACAAGATCGAGAAATTCTTCGTAATGGATTTTCTGCCGGCTTACAACATGAACTTGGGGAGATTTTGGATACATTTAATGATAGTCGTGCCATCCACTTACCACCAAATGATCTGTTTCCCAACAGCGCCTGGTATCGGCGAAGTGACGGGTGACCAAAGACAAGCCTGAATTTGCTACATGAGCAACTTCTGGATATCCTAGTCGTCCCAGCTTCAACCATGAGACATCGTCGACTAGCAATTAATGTCGATAGAAGAGGGAAAGGAGGAAAACCTCCAAGAAGGGGCTGACGACAAGGACGACCCCAACGTAGAGATGACTAATCAAGTCTAGATAGACTCGGACAACGCGAAACACCGAGTATGAATCCGGTTCGGACTGGATAAAAACGTCAGAAAACAACTCCTCACATTTCTCATTAAGAATCGAGACTTCTTCGCTCGGTCCCAAGATGATATGCCGGGCATAGACCCGAGAATTACATCTCATCGCCTAAATGTGGATCCTAGCTGTAAGCCTGTGAAACAAAAAAGACAAAAACTGGGCCCCGACCGGGCCCAAACGTTGAACAAAGAAGTCACAAAACTGTTACAAACCGGGTCAATTCGGGAAGTTAAATACCCAGATTGGCTGCCAAATACACTAGTACTAAAGAAGAAAAACATGAATGCAAGGGTTTGTATAGACTTTACTGATCTGAACAAAGCATGTTCAAAAGGTAGTTTTCCGATGCCCCATTCGACCGCTTGGTCGAAGCTACGTGCGGGCATAAATTACTGGCATTGATGGATGCATTTTCGGGATACAACCAAATACTCATGCACCTTGAGGATCGGGAAAAAACGGCGTTTATAAGCGTCTGAGACATCTACTAGTATTAGGTGGTGCCCTTCGGACTGAAAAACGCCGAAGCCACATATCAAAGATAAGTCAACTTGATGTTTGCCAAACAACTCGGAAAAAATATGGAAGTCTGCATCGACGACATGTTGGTAAAATCCTCCCAAGCAATAGATCATGTATCTCATTTAGAAAAATGCTTCACAATACTTCGAAAGTATCAAATGAAGCTTAACTCGACAAAATGTAACTTTGGGGTAACTTCAGGGAAATTCCTAGATTATTTGGTCACTCAGCGAGAAATCAAAGACAATCCCGATCAAATCAAAGCCCTCCAAAACAGGCCCCCCCAAGGACAGTTAGGGAACTACAAAGATTAACCGGGAGAATCTCTGCTCTCAAGCGGTTTATATCGCGTTCAACAGATAAATGTTTGCCTTTCTACAAACTCTTGAAAGGCAACAAAAAGTTTGAATGGACCAAAGAGTGTGAAGAGGCATTCCAAAAGTTAAAGAGACACCTCTCGACTCCGCCTATACTATTAAGACCAATAATGGGAGAACCTCTGCTGCTGTACCTAGCCGTATCCCTTTCAACCGTTAGTGGGGTGATAGTCAGAGAGGACGAAGGCAAACAAAGAATAGTTTTAAACATCACCAAATCTCTAGAAGACATTGAAACTAGATATCCCGCAATAGAAAAACCCGCACTGGCAATGATCACCGCACCGAGAAAACTTCGTCCTTAGTTCCAGTTCTATACCATAATGGTCATGAAAACCCAACCATTGAGGATTATCCTCCATAGCCCGAACCAATCGGGAAGGCTCACCAAATGGGCAGTTGAGTTGAGCGAGTTTGATATAGAATACAAAACCGTAATTGTGCAAAATTGCAAGTTTTATTGGATTTTCTGATCGAGCACCCAACCGACGATTCAAGAGGTGATCATGAAAATGAAGAATGGAGACTCGAGGTAGACGGGGCCTCCAACGTAGGAGGGTCAGGAATAGGAATAAGGTTACTATCCACCGCGGGGGAAATAATGGAATAATCATTCAGACTAAGATTCGATGCGACAAACAACGAAATCGAATACGAGGCCTTGATCGCAGGCCTCATACTAGCAAAAGTCGTAGGGGCCCAAAAAGTAAAAGTTCATTCGGATTCAAAGCTAGTCACAAGTCAAATAAGTGGCGAGTACGCCATACAAGATGACTGGATGGAGAAATACCTCGCGGTAGTAAAATACTTAATAGCACAGTTTGATCATGTCAAAATAGTCCAAATACCGCGAAGCAAAAACGCGTCAGTCGATACATTGGCTGGATTAGCCTCCACGTCGGCCCCGAAGTCAAAAGAAATATCCAAGTCGAATCCATATATGAACCCAGCATCACACGCGAAGTTCACATAATCTGATTAGAAGAAGAAAATTGGAGAACCCCAATCATTAACTACATTCTAACAGGAGCCAAAGCCTAGGATAAGAAGAACGCTCGAAAACTCCGAATTCAGAGCGCCAGATTCTGCATAAAATTGTACAAATGTAGCTACACCGGGTCATACCTAGGATGCCTAGGGAAAGTCAAGAAAAAGATTGTACTCCACGAGATCCATGATGGGGAATGCGGAAATTATTCCAGGGGAAGATCGTTAGCTAACAAAGCTGAAATGCAAGGCTTCTTATGGATCACTCTGTTAGAAGATGGAGAAGCCTATGCCCGAAAATGCGACAAATGTCAAAGACACTCCCCAGCCATATACTGACCAGTAGAAGAACCATCATCAGTTTTCGTCCCATACTTATTCATGAAATGGTCCATGGACATAATTAGACCTTTCCCACTAGCCTTAGCGGGAAAACGGTTCCTGCTAATCACCATCGACTACTTCTCAAAATGAGTTGAAGCCGAAGCATACACAAACATCAAGGATGTTGATGTAGAACACTTTGTGTGGAAAAACATTATAAGTTACTTCGGCTTACCAAAGGAAATAATCGCAGAAAATGGACCCCAATTTATATCCACGAGATTTTAGAACTTCTGCCTAAATTGGAAAATATCCTTGAACACATCTACTACCAGATATCCTCAAGGAAATGGTCAATCGGATGTATCAAACAGGAGAATAGTGGATGGAATCAAGAAGAGATTAGACACTGAAAAATAACAATGGGCCGATGAACTCATAGGCTTCCTATGGTCCTATAGGACCACCCCATGCAGAGCCACCGACGAGACTCCTTTCTCACTAGCATACGGAATCGAAGCCGTCGTACCCGCCAAAATAGTGGCACCCAGCCTTCGATGAGAGCATGCTCCTTCGAATACATAACTCAATGATGAAATGAGAGAAGATCAACTCGACCACATCGGCGAACGACAGGAATAAGCTTTGATAAGAATAACAACCTATCAAAACACAATAGCTAGATATTACAATTTAAAGGTCAGACTTCGTAAATTTATCGTAGGAGAAATGGTTCTCATGAAGATTTTCCAGAATACCGCCGAGCTAAATGCGGGAAAGCTCAGGGCTAACTGGGAAAGTTATTGCATCACGACAGACTTAGTCAAGCCAGGTGTATACAAGCTAGCCACCCCTGAAGGAGTGAGAGTCCTTCAGAGTTAGAACGCTATGCACCTGAGAAAGTACTACACTTAATTGGCCTATCCAGCCTCCCTTGAAATACGTAATGATCCCTAATATGGGGTACGTGGGGAGCCTACCCAAAAAGCAGGCACAACCCCGATCCAAACAAAACATCCAGTCCGTCCACAAATAAGAGCTGTTAGTATTTAAAGAAAAACAAGACGAAGTTATTCACCAAAAATACTACCCAAACTCCCTACTTTCCTATATATACGACATATAATATATATATATATATATACTCTCTTATATGAAAAACAAACCTTTATTCAGAATCTAAAAAATCAAAGGCAAGTTGTCTATCCGGGTAACAGACCCATTATCTACGGTAACAAACCTATCTAGGTAACAAACACATTTAGAAACAAACCTACTCGGGTAACAAACCCAATCGTAAACAACGAGTTTATCCAAATCATACATATCAATGGACAAAGCAAAGGGACTGATTCTTGAACGACGGATAAATATAGAAACAAAGGCAATATCCTCCGAGTTGCACTGCAATTCTATTAGCCACCAAGGTGACCAACCTAAAATCTTTTTGCATAATTATTACTAAGTTAGTAGCTTGCTCTATAAAGAAGTTATTATCTTCTTATTTAGTTTACACATATTCACGCAACGTGCCAAACAATATCATGACCATGTTTTCTTTCTACTATGAACCATCTATTATTTTCATCTCTCTAAATCATGCAAATTTCCATAGTAATAAAAGATTTTATCAAGAAGTGTTAGGAAATTAAAAAAAAAACCAAAAAAAAAACTAGCATACAATAACGGAAGAGTAGCAAAACCCGAAACCACAGGCAGAATTATCTAAGCAACACAGAAAAAGGGTTCAAGCCTCCAATAGACTTTTCATAACCATATTCTAAACAAGAAAAAAAATGTTAACTGGCCTAGGCATCCGCCATCGCACTGTCCACAACTTCAACTTCTTTGACCGCATTGGTCTCATCCTTCTCTTCATCGACATTCTTCTTGGGCTGCTCTTCGGGAATAACGGCTTCTTTGGGGGCTGGGAGTTCCTACTGGCCTGATCTGCATGTTCGTTGAGCTCTATCACGTCTGGATCAAGGGAAAACGTCGAAGACCCTATAACAGACATTGGTGTCCCATCCAAGATAGTCTTATATTGGGCCACATAGCCTTATGCTCGGCTTCGAAATCAGTAAGTTTGCCTTTGAGAATCTCACTAACCATTTCGAGGTTGCCCTCGGCTTGGTCTAGGTGGGGATTGTCTTCAACCGTTCCTTTGATAGTAGGCGAGTAGCGCGCCCCTCTCTTTGACCCTCTTGCGATATTTAGACTGGACAGTCTTAACTTCCGTAGCCTTGTCCAGAGTTTGTTTTCTTGCCTCAGCCAACTCGGATGTGAGGCACATAACGTCTTCCTTCAACGCAACTGCCTCCTCCACCTTATGCTCAACCGACTTCTCTATACGCTCCTTGGCAGTGTCACTCTGGGCAACCATCTTCACTGCCTTCTGCTCGTTCTCCTCAGCCTCGGTGACCAACTTGTGCGCGGTTTTCTTCTTCTCGCGAAGGTCAATGATGGTATTCTCTAGCCCTTTAAACATGCCCTCCCGATTTTGCGCGTCCAACTGGTCACTCCGGATCCAAAGGGTCTCGGTGATCTGCACTATCTCCTTCCTCTGAACCAGTTCAGCCTGGACATAAGAGCCCTCAACGCGCTTCTTGAGTGACGCCACCCTCTCTTCATAGCTGAACACCATATTGTTAATGGCAACGGTCAGCTGCATATTAGAGTATCATAAGTTAGGCACTAAGAAAAAATAGAGAAAAAAGAAAAACATGAAAAAGCTAGCACCTGACCGACCTTGATCTGCAAAGCGGCGACATCGTTACAGCTCTCAATCTCGAAGATCTTGTTCGACGAGATTTAGGGACTCCCTTGCCCGCCAGCTACTTCATAAGACCAACTGCTACCTTTTGAGCTTCATGAAGCCCCATGTCCCCATACCATGTGCAGCTAGCCTTCCTCCTAGGCCCATTATCCTTGCGCGAGTCGGACTCCCCAGACTTCTCCCATGATTTCTCTCCGGAATTCTCCCCAGATTTTTTTCCTAGAGGACTCCTTGGGACGCTCGGCATCCCGACCAGAAGCAGAGCCCTCAGGTTGGCTCATATGGCCTTTGGCCTTAAAGGCCCGGGAAGCCTTAGGAACCTCGTCGCTCCTATGCTTCTTTCGCTCTGATACCATGTGAAGTATCACGAGGTTCCATCTTAAAATCAATTGACAAGGAAAAAGTAACAGGTGACCTTTTTAAACCGTGTCAATACACTAACCGCATCGTAACTATCAATTTTGATATGGATTGCCATAAGAGAAGCGCACTAGATGTGAACAAAGAAGTTCCCAAAAAGGGGAGAAGTAGATCGTGGGCCTAAGGCTTAGGCTTTAATGACTTTAGCTCAAAATTGAGCTTGCTGATACCATGTGAAATATCACGACGATTTACATTAAAGTCGATTAGCAATGAAGAAATAACCCATGACTTTTATAAAAACCGTGCTAAGTCCCTCGTCTTTTATATCTATACATCAACTGCATCATAACTATGGATAACAAACCAACCTTTTGATAAGGATTGCCATAAGAGAAGCGCATTAGGTGTGAAGAGAGGAGTTTCGAAAAGGGTGAAAAGAAACGGTTGACAGTTTGTGGGCACGAAAGAGTGTGGTTTGTCTCAATCCAAAACGTAGCTTTAGCGAGCATTGCATGCCTAGCCACAAAGCCAAGTGCTTTTCTGTGGCTTCGGATAAGCAAAATGGGAGAGACAGTTTGGGGACAAACTCTGATTCGATGACTCAAGTGGGCCACCACTTGACAGTTAGTCTTTACGATTTGCTAGTGCGTGGCACGGCATGAACAAAAGAATATAAACCAACCAAAAAAAAAAATCAAGAAAAAGGTTTGTAACCTTTTCTTTTAGGGAAAGAAATTTCAGAATAATCTCTAACTTAGGTAGTTGTCATTACAAGTTTCGGATTTTTTGGAGCTTACTTTATTGTTCATGTATCACGCACTTGATTTCATTAGGAAACAAAATGAGGAAAAAGAAAAGGCTGTATAAGTATGGGCAGGTTGTTCTTAAAATTTAGTTAAAAAACATTAATATCTCGAATATTCTTGTTTTAAAATAGGACATTATTTGTACGTAATAAAAAAAAAAATCCAGCAGGTGAAAGAAGCTCTGACAAGGGGTGAAAACGGATCTAAAACCCGATTTTTTTTCTTCCAAATCCGGAACCCGGACCCGAATTCCGGGTTTTGGATAATCAAAATCCACATCCGAGTTTTAAATGTTTAAATTCCGTATTTTTGGATGCGGGTTTAAAATAAAATATAAGATCAAAACCCAGATTTAAAAGTAGATCTTAATTAATTAATAAAAATAAAAACCCTAATTTTTAATACTAAATCTTTTACTAAAAAAATAAAAATTCATTACAAATAAGAGAGAGAAAAAACCTTAAAAAACTAAATATATTAAAAAGCGGTTTGAGTACCTTTTATACAAGTTTTGGTTGTTTAACCCCTAACCAGGAACCGATTTTAAACCAGATGAGATTTTTCATAAACCAGTTCCAGTTTAAGTTGGTGAAATACAGTTGCAATTTTTTTATGTACGGTTCAAAACCAGCACTTCCGATTTTGATTTTTTTTTTACCCCTAACACAAAATGTTTATATTATCAAGATTTCAAATGAAACCTGCATATTTTGATATGTTACTCCCTTATAACAATATCCTTCACATTCTTTCTTATGCATTAAGAATGATTTTATCTTGTGCACAGCACAAAATTTATTTAGAAAACTATTTCCTTTTCAAATTTTAGGGAATACTACATCAAAAACCTTATTGCAACAACATACTCTAAAACCTTATTGCAACAACATACTCTAAAATCTAAGTGTTTATTAGATTTTGAAACTCATGGAAGAGCATCTTCAATTTTCAGATAATTGATCATTTATTTATTTATTTGCTTTAGGAAAAGAATATCTTAATATATTCACTATCAAGCCATCAACATCCAATGGCCCTCAGGGAGAATAGAGGCCAATTAAGGTGCGAAGAGAGGATAATACAAGGAAGGAAAAACGAGTCAAAAAGTTGAATCATCAAACATACCTTATAATGATGAGATAAAGATATGTTTATGCGTTGAAATATGATCACACTGTGTGTGTGTGTTTTGTGTGTCCAAATTTTAGCCTCACACCAAAGATAAAACCAAAGTGCACTTACATAATATTCTTATTATTATTATTACATACAACATTTTAGGTCATTTTAAACCATACGAGCTTCATTGGAAAAAAAGAAAACAAAGTTGCCAACATTCTTTTTACAGCTTCTAAATATAGGCGCGTGTGAAGGGCCGGGTCGAAAACTACCAGCTCCCGCAACGACTATCTTCAACTATCGAAAGTAAAACTGCTTCTATGTTGTTCTCCCCTATTTTTACCTGCGTGATTAATAAAAAAAATAAATAAATAATTGAGGGCTTCCATGAAAAGAAAGGAAATTGAGCACCTATGTATACCGAAAAAACTAGACCTATATGCTGCACGGAATTTTTCTAACCGTTACGGGTTTATTCATTTAGTTAATAGTTGTTAGCAATATCCAATCATTCAGATGAATTCAGTTATGCGTTAAGAGTTCAGTTTGATTAACAGGGTTTATATAATATATCTATCAGTGATCAGTCATAACAGGTTTCGATAAAAACACTCCAATAAATTTAAGCGATGAACGCATTAGGTATTTACAATGAAAAAAATCTTAAGATCCATAAATATTCAATATCGTAATCTATTATCCGTTTTAGGCTAAAAAAGGGTAGTAATTGAACCTGTTATAGATTGTGGCTGCATTTATTAAATAATGACCAAATATCCGGTTACTTCGGTTAGGTTTGGTTCGGCTTTTGTCCCCGTTTACCATTAGGTGTTAATTATTTCATACATAGTACATACTTATGTGTGCATGTGCATGATAGCTTCACCTATTTAAGGAGGAAAAAGACATATTTGTTGCTCTCTACAGTGATCACATTATTTTGAGATATAGGTATAAATGGTATAATGTTTTCTACACATCCAAATCGCAGAGGAAATATTTCAGAATTTGTTCCATACCTTAAAGAGTGTATGGTTTTGGTGTAGCAAGCCTCCTAATAGTAAAGAGACCCTGTACGATAGGATATGATTTAAGAGGAAATGTGTATGAGATAAAATAAACGCAACTCTCTTTTATGAATGTTACCCTGCCACCAATTTCCACGTGAAGCACTTCCCGCATCGTCGTCGCTCACATCTTTCTTGATCTGCAAAATAACATAATAATAAATAAAACTCTAAATTAGCAATAATAAAAAAAAATAATAACTCTAACGAAATCCTAACAAACATGACCTATGTAATTCACTACAATTCACCAGCTAATTAAAGTACAAAACAATACCAAAATTTACACACTTTTGAATAATATTCAGCAACAACCCGAAGTCAAAATTTATATATATATTTTCCAACAGCTCGAAAGCAAGCAATAAATTCCTTAATTCTTAGACATTTGCGACGATGGTGCATATTATTCTTCATGGAAAATTCTTTATCAAACATTCATTATTCTTTAAGAACATTAATATGATGTAAACTCTATAAGGAGCATTAATGAAGTCGAAGAAAAACAGAGATGAATATATATATATATATATATATGTATATATATTATATTTACAGTGGAGTTGTGCGTGCCCGGAGGAGGATGATAAATGTCCTGTCCACCATAGTAGATGGATGAGCTGAGGTTGCATGGTTGTTGCATTCTCTGTTCTTGGTAAATTGAGCCCATTTCTCCACTGTACTTCTCACCTTCTTTTCCATTGGCAGCATCTGCAAAACATTGATTAGAGAGACCCACTTCCATTATTAAATTGGGTTTCCTTTATCTCACTCAATCATTAAAGAGAGTTAACGAAAATTCACTTTTCTCGGTACCGGTTTTAACATAAGATAACTTTGTGAGGTAATAGTTTAAAATTACCGGAACATTAGACTTTCTTTTCTTCTATTAGTTCATTCAAAGATTCGATCTCGATCACAGATCCTAAAATCCGGTAATATTCGGTAATCTAGACTCACTTCCACTAGTAAAGGCTTTGTTTTATCTGACTTCAATATCAAAGGGAATTCACGATAACGCTTAAGCTCAAACGGAGATTTACTTTTCTCCAGAACAAAGATTAATTTTGTAAGCTGATAGCTTAAGATTAAGGGAGGTAACATTAGAACTTCTTTTATTATTTTATCCGCGGATTCTACATCGATAACTGATCCTTAAATTCGAAACTCTATATGTACTGTTTCTGAGATGTTTAAACTAGGGATAGATTAGATCCATTAGCTCATCATATGATTAGGACTTTAACTTTATTGTCTTTATTCGCAGATACGATCTTAGGAGAATTAAGCTATTCAGCTTTTAAACTAATCTTATCTGGTGCTTTCCCCCACTAAAATAATCTCCCCTTTTGTTAGGTTATACATTAAAGTCGTCACTCCCAACCGATTCCATAAAAGGACTTATTGAAACCTTTACACTTTCGGAATTAACAATTGACAATTTAGGCCTAACGCTAAGGAATCATCATTAGTGATCGTGTTCTTTATTCTCACCAACCAGACAAGCGAGATCAAGATGAAATTAAGCAAGAAAAAGTAATAACCAGTTTTGGCCTTGAATGATTCGTTCCCTGAGGTTGAGTTTTTGTTGCTCTCAGGCACTTGATGGCGCAGAGCCTCCTTCCCCAGAGCCTGCATCAAAACCAGCCACATGACATGACTTCTCTAACCATATAAATCCAATCGCGTAAGCCTCATCGAGCAATTGTAAATCACCGAAATGCTCAGCGATGTTTACGAAAAGCGTCGAGTTCAGTGCATGCAGTTGATCAACGCATGCACCATTTCACGAAACAGAGACCGAGCGATCGGAGAGAGAGAGAGAGTGCACCTTGGAGGCGGGAGAGAAGAGCGCGCCGATGATGCCGGAGGAGGAAGGCGAGGAGTCTCTGGAGCCGAAGAGGTCGTTGGTGAAGGAGGAAGCCGAAGAACCGACATGCTTTTTCCCTTCCATTTCTCTCTCTCTCTCTCTCTGTGGACAGACTGAAAACCAAACACGCGAAATACAGAGAGAGAGAGAGAGAGAGGCTATAGATACACAAATATTTATACACGCGAGTACGAGGACGAGGAGAGAGAGAGAGATTCCACGTCAGCACCGTTAAACGGCGATGAGAGAGAGAGAGAGACACGTGAAAGAAGAAGCAGAGAGAAATGAAAAGCAACCGAGTCTCTTCTTAACAAACAAAACAAACACACACCGAACGACTATTTATTCACTGCCAATGCCCCTCAACTTTGCTCCAACCTCCACTTTTGTCTTTTTTTTTTTTTACTTTTCTTTTTTACAAAAATATTAATTTTATACATTAATATGATTCAAAAATCACCTCTTTGTTTGGTGTAATAGTGTGAATATAATAAAATTAATTAATCTAATTGTGTTTCATAAAATATGGAAAATTATTTGGTAAAAACTTTGTACTCGAAAAAATCTGAAATTAAAATAATATAATTTTGAAAAAGAAAAAGAAAAGATTCATAATAGTCTAAATTCTAATTTCATTTTATTTATTTATTTATATTTCAATATTCAAATATTTTAATTCTAAAAAAAATCAAATAGAAAATTATGTATTGGAGTTTTGTGGTATAAAATATGAAAGTCCTATCTCTTATAACATAGTTACAGGCACTAGAATGTTCTCTTCTCTCCAGTAAATCATGTAAATGTGTAATTTTAAAATCTTAAAATTATTACCAACAGTTTCTCAATAATAAAAAATAAAAACGGAAAACATATATAGAGGAATTGGTATTCAATTTGTTTCCTATTTTCCGATTCAATAATTATTCCCGTAAAAAGAAAACTGCCTGTTTTCCGTTTTTCGCCATTCAAGCTGTCGGACGGCTAAGCGTGGAGTGGACACGTGTTACAGTCAGAGGCTGAGGTGGGACCCACGAGATTTTACCCAACCTTTTACTGCCACGTGAGCCTGCCTCCCAGTCCCCACTGGATAATAACAAGGCCTTTTGCTAACCTGGAATCTTGGACCCTCTTTTTCATATATAATATTAAAGAATAATAGCGGCATAAATAGTCAAACTTTGATAGTTTGAAGTAAAATGTAACGTAAAAATACTTCAAATCAATGAAACTGAGGCAACGTATGTACTGGGCTATTTCTTTTTACGGATGTTTATCAAATGCAACATGGCATAAAGTTGATTAAAATACGTCTCTTTAATTTCAACCAACATCACTCGTAGGGCGGAACCAAGAACTACATACTAGGGGATTTGAACCCCCACCCTTCATGTGATTAGTTCCGCCATTGCGTGTTACACATACTTCGTAACATTTGACCAAAGTCTGTCAAAAAGAATAGATGCAAATATGTCTTTTTTCAATTTTGTTGAGTTTAAATACCATTTTTTTATATATACTTTAAATTTATGTCATTTCAATAGATAAAAAATTAGATACTTATACCATTAATAATTATAATAGAGATAAGGAAAAATAGAATACAAAATAAATTTCTGTGTTTTCAGTTGGTAATAATGAAGTGGTTCAACTATCGAAGTAATTGCAACATAAAACAGAACTGTGAGATATCATGATGCCTCAGAACAGAGCATCCAATTCTATTTTATATTAATAATAAAATAAAGATAAAAGTATTTCACGTATGAGATAAAAGATTATTTTCCGTAAGGGTGAAAGCAAGCCGGGTATCAAGAAGTTTTTTCCCAAATTCAAAATCCGAACTCGGATTCTGGGTTTAAAAAAAATAAAAACCTACATTAAAATTTTAATGTTTAAAGCTCAAATTTCTAGATGTTGGTTTAAATCAACATTAAGATTTAAAACTCGAATCCGAATTATTTTTTTTAAATAAGAAGCATTAAATCCTTATTTTTAAATAAGAAATATTTTGTATGTTAAATCTTTTACTAAAATGTATATATTAGGTTACAAAGAAAAAAAAATAACATGAATAGATTGAACTTTATAAATAAGATTAAATCTATAATCTAGGTTGCAGTATTTTTTACCCCTACGCCAGAAACTCGGAATTGGGTTTAATCCGGATGTAGTTTTTGGTAAACCAGTTTCAGTTTAAACCAGTTCAATACGGTTGCGTTTTTTATTTTTTAAAACGATTCTGGTTTGGATACAGTTTAAAACCTACATTTCTTAGTTTTTTTTTTACACCCGTAATTTACTACTAATGGGTTTTTCGATGACTTGAGGCAGAAAACACGAGATACCATCGAACTACGAGATCTAGATTAACATCGAATATTAAAAGATTAAGTTTCGATACGTTACCAGACTTTTGGTACTTTTGCAACTATGTAGTCTGGCCAATTTTCTCCTCGTTCTGCGTGTGGGCGATTTGCACCAGGATTCGGACCCTAGCTTCACAATTGTAAAGCCTCTAACTGGCCACCACGGTGTTGCGGGAATGTTTATGAGACCAAAAATCTCCTTGTGTGACTTCTAGGTTCTTCTCGATGATTGGACGGCGAAACGACAGAGGCACGGGGAGGAGAAAATCGCACCTAGGGTTGCTAGAGGAGGCTGAGAATTTTCTCTGGCTTTTTGGCTTAAATGATGTCGAATTATAATGGCGTGTGTGGTATTAAAAGCCACAAGGGTTAATCACCTAATGGTTTTATTGGCCCAGTAAATGGGCCTAAGCCCATTAGGTCATTACTAATTATATTTATTAATTAATTAATGCCCTCATAATTTATTTACGGTCCCGATTTGGGCATTTCCTACAATCTCTCACTTGCCCAAATGTATTGGGATTGGATATCTCCGTCTCCGTCTTCGTATATAAGAAAATGAGAAAACGTAAACTCAAATGGGTATAGAAGAGGTGCCTCTGTATCCACCTCGGACGCTTAACATTAGTGGGTTATTTAAGTCGAGATATATAGGAGAAGGGAAATAGAGGTTTAATTCTTTTAGAAAGCATTTTTTTTTAGTTGTTTCGAGTTGATATGAGTTACCGTTTTGATTGAAATGAGCTTCTATTTATAGAAGGGTGCAATGACCTCTTAGTAATTAATAATTACTTTTTTTGGCCCCTGAGAAAGTAAGATATTGCTTGCGCGGTGCGCGGTATGCAATGCTTTTGTTAAGTAATCAAAATGATTTTTAAAATGTATTTCTTGGCCCATTTTTGCGGTAGAAGTAACAAGACTTTTTCATTGATTTTTTTGGGCCGATTTTTGTTGACTTTTTTAGCTGAGTCCCGTTGACCATTTTCGGTCCGGATCGCCTTTATGGGCTTTTTAGTCGTTTTGGCCTATTGGGCATGTTTTTTCGGTTGGGCCTTAATTTTTTTGGACTCCAAAAAATAATCATAACACCAACCGTCATGCCCAGTCATACAAAGTGGCGGTCTTATAGCAAGATCTATCGCTTCAAGCCATTAAAATTAAGTAACGGACCCAAGTAAAAAAAAAGGTTTGGAAAGCTTACAATAACGTAAGAAGAATGACATTTTCATGGTGGTTTGCGACGGCGACGAGTGGAGGGACATGAACATATGGCTCACCAGAGAACTTCTATGGTCGCACCGTCGAAGAGATTCTCGATACAGTCAAGGAAATATTTTGTAAGGAGAAGTGGTCCTCTCCCGAAGCGAGAATATAGGCGAAGAGAGAGGTGGTAAAAACGAAGTGTTGTCCCGAATTAGGGTTTCAATTTTCCTTTTATATGAAGTTACAAAAGTATTTTAATAACTAAACGATACTATTTTTTTATTTTTGGAATATTTTTTATAGCTTTTGAGTTTCTCATAAATGTTTTAATAGCTAATGAATTTTCCCTAACATTACTACAAATCTAGGATTCAACCACAATAAAAAACCGTAGTTGAAAAGTTTCGACTAAACTTATTATATGTGGTCGAATCCTCCATAGTCTTAAGTTTAGACCACGTAATTTTTTCCGTGGTCGAAATTTCATTCCACGACGGAAGCTATCCGCCGTGGAAAGTATTTACACGCCGCGGCGCGTTTTATATATGCCGTGGCACACTCCTCTGACCACAAAACATTTATGTGGCATCTGTTACAAACAGAGCTGGAAACAATGACAGCCTTAAGTAAGAATGCATGAGAGCTAGAACAAATCTTCATTAGCTTAATGGTGCGGACCATAAAAAATGCACAAGTTCGGTCATATCAATTTAAAGGGAAATATTCTATGTTACCAAATGAATCTAGGTTATAGTTATTGGAAGGCTATTGAAGCCTACCTTTCTAAACCAGAATAAATTCAGAAATTAGGGAGAATATGTTCTGTCTGAAAAAAGTGGAACAGTCATTTAGGCTTCTGTCAAAATAAGACTATTGTAGCAGACTAAACCACTGAAACCAAGTAAATATACTGCCCGTGAGGCAGATATTGAGAAGTCTGGATAAGAGATCTTGTTCTCTAAAGCAGAAATAATGTTGAATAAAGCTAAACCAGTAACACTCTGATGTATTTAACAAAAGGGTCATCAACCAAGCGTATAAATTCATATCATAAGAAGCTGCGAAGCAGATATTTAGTAATTCTATCTATTTTTTACGAGATAAGGATACATAAAGGATTGAAACGTATAACAAGTAGTAAATCAAATAAGACGAATATTATGTCTAGCGGAATCTAAATGTTGTTTGAATACATTTGAGAAACTTGCAGTAGCAAACAAAATTGAATGTAGATGATATTGTTTTGAGTAAATGTATCAAATGATACACTCTTATATACAAATATACAAAGGCAAGTTTCGTTGTTCCAAGAGTCTTACACCAGTATCACTCTCAAAACTAATTCCCTGGATTGTTATACCTGATAACTCTCCTAAATGTCCCTAATCGAGTTTCATTATGCGAAATACGGGGACACGTATGACATGCCAAGATTAGTATGTGAGAACTATTTATCTTTTACCACATTGACCTGAGTTATGAGAACTCTAGTCGGACAGACCCGGGTTCTATGAGATTCACATGGAAATTATTAAACCTTAGGAAGGTGGCACTGAAATCTCAAGAACAGACAAACATATGCAAAAGCAATCTTAAGCCTGAGCATGATTATAGTTCATTACCTGGCAATTGATACACCTTGAGAACAGCTCAACGCTATCCGTAACTGGTAGTTATAACGGTTGTTTTTGGGTGAATCACGAACCTTGTAGAGTGGATATAATTGAGCATGATTAAACTCGTCTCTCCTCATTGGAGTAATACAACTCAGGGCTTCTTGTATAGAGCGGATCATGAAATGCGTGGCCACGCTCAAGTTGGTATTCGTTACACTTGATTAATTCAATGGTACCAATCCAGGATAAACAGGAAACTGACTATACAGAAGTACCAAATCCATGGTTTGTGTCACATTCCGAGATCTATAGATGAAAAGAAAAAGTTGTATGAAAATAAAAGATGTTATTTTTTATTGTCTAAGACAGGATAAATATCGGATCACTGAAATTTTGTGAATTGGGAATAGCTATGTCTTATTAGAGACCTCTTGCTACTAATTGACTAATCACCCATGACCAACACAGCAAAATCCTATAGGGTCACACCGAACTCACAGCGGAAGCGGAGTAAGAAACGAAGTTTCGAGACACAAGATGTTAAGAAAAAAAAGACCTATTGAAAGCACCATAACTACCAGGATTTCAAATCCCGGAATCTTCGCGCAAGTGGGAGATTGTATGAACTTTGTGGCATAAGTGCCCAAATATTAAGGATTGGCTAATTGGGCCATAAGAATTAATGTGATTAATTAGTAGGTTAATGGGCTTGATTAATATGAATCATGAAGCCTATTAACACTAAACTATATTCCTATATATGGAGATAGAAAAGGAAACATGTGATTCATGCAATTCATTACATACAATACCCGAAAGAAAGTTTCCCGATCTCTCTCTCCCTAGCTTGAATTCGACATCTCCCTATTCCAAAGGAGGTGGTCGAATTCTCATAGCTCCAATAGAGTTCTTGATTCGTTCTCTAATCACCGAAAAGAACTAGTATCTTTTTTCGGTGGTTTCCGTCGTTAAAGCGTTCCCTTGACGACGTGGTGTACGAAGTAGAGAGTCGTGCATATTTACGGCTTGGTGATCGGCATTAAAGCGTGGACAAGCAAAAGGAGAAAGCTCGGCGTGTTCGTGGGATCGGATCTTCAAGACGGATATGAGAAGCGTTCTGTAAAGACTATGTCTTATCCGGTAACATTTAATAATAGCATTGTTATCTAGATCTCGTGTTTTCTAGGATTTCCCGGAATTTCCGCTTCCGGGAATATGCATAATCTTAGAAAAACCAATAGTATTTTCGGCATGCGACATGCCCTTTTTTTCCGATTTGCCCTTCGGCATGCCCACAGGTAAGCGATATATCCGTAAAATGAAAATTGTGAAACAGCATCGGCAAGCGGTATTTAAAACCGTGAATGAAACTATTAACTAGTGTCATCATCGCTAGAAATTATCAACGTGAAAAGAGGTTGAAATTACTGTAGAAATATGAATCCCATTAATTGCCAACAAGAAAACTGAATCAGTAATGCGTATATAGTCCTCATCCCTTTATATTTTCTCACCAAACAAACGACTTACAGATTCCTATTTGTTATCTAAAATCAAACTAGTTTAAATGATTATTTGACAAAATTGACGAAACTTAACGTAGATACGGTTGAAGATTTTTATATCAAAAGTCAAGCATAAAGTACGATTTATTTATAGAAGTGATATTATTTAGAATGTCTATATAAGCATTAATATTTTTTAAAACATTGAAATATATACATTCACAAATTTTAAAGCAAATATTGTTGCCTAAACATTCTGTTTTAGCCTAAATAACAAATTTTGACTGAAAATTAAAGAACTCGTCAGAAAGCGGTTGAAATCTTGTTCATTATTTTGCATATCCACTTAGAATAAAAATAATTACGGTTTAATTTATCATGGGATTTTTGTCAATAATCTCAAATTATCGACAACCCCACCGCATATCAACGGTTACCCGCCGGATTTTACTCGTGGGTTGGCAACACGTTAAATAAATCAATAAAATAAAGTCCTTTTTGAGCATTCAAAGATATATAACAAAAAACAAAAACAATTTGGATGTTGCATTTTTTTTCTTCTTCAAGTCTCAATCACTACTAGTATACATTGGATTATCAGTAATCATAGCCATTTAAATTTGTATCAAATTTCCCAAATACTTTGAATTACTAACGATTTTGTTTTAGTTACTGCGAAAAATATAACAATCAAAGCTTTATATTTAGTTTATACTTTATATTAATAGTAATTCTTTTATGAAAGGGAAATTTGATAAAATAGCACTCATATTGTCACTGATTGATAAAATCACACCTAAACTTTCATATTGGATAAAATAACATTTTTACACTTTTTTGGACAAAAATACCCATAATGTAACGTTAGAGGCAATTTTTCTTACTATCTTGGACTTTCGGCTATCTTTGTCCAAGATAGCCGAATATATTTGGGCTATCTTAGTCGAACATGACCGAAAATTTAAGATTGCCAAAATTTTCGGTCATCTTCGATGAAGAACGAAAATTCAAGATAACCAAAATTTTCGGTCATCTTTGACTAGGATAGCTGAAAATTTTGGTTATCTTCGAGCTGGAATGTTGCATTATGGGTAATTTTGTCAAAAAAAAAATGAAAGTATTATTTTATCACTTATTAAATTTTAGATATTATTTTATCAATTAACGACAATACGAGTAATATTTTTATTGAGTTTCCCTTGTGAAGTTATCAAAACTTTATATCTTAGTTTTTTAGTGCTCTCTCACACTTGCATGTTATATGCTCATATTGGGTCTGCCAAATAATACAGAAAATGGCATAGTGAGCACTCTATGTGCTCAGAGGAACTGTGTCAATCAAGTCATTTATTTATACACATTAAATTTTTTTAGTCCTTTTTTTTTTTTTTTTAGCAGCTGTGTTGCACAAATCTTGTTACGAATCATGTTCAAAATTTCACGACACGTCCAAAACTTTGTTAAATAAAACGTAAAAGTGAATAAAATTTTACTAAGAAACAAAATATTACATATTAAGAATTTTTTTTCGTAGAAAATTGTGCAGAAATCAAAATAATGAGTTCTTAAATCGCTATTAACCAAACTACTTGTTCCAAGTATTATGTCATATAAATTTATCTTTATTATCAAAATTCATGTCAATAATCCCAAACTCTAGTAGCCATCCTCATGCTGTGTAAAGGACCAAAACTAGATTTCCTTATACAAAAGAGAGATGCCAAGTTAAATATGTGCACATACATAATTAAGGTTTTATTCATATATGAACAAGCCTTGTATTAAAATATAAAACAAGGTAGTAATTTATTGATAGCGTGTTCTCCAAGGAAGGCAATGGATTTTGGGGCAAGAGTTAGTCCAAGTGCTCTTGCATTCTCCACCCTCGCAGCATTTGCACACAACTCCTAGCGTTGCATAAACACTTGCATTTCCTATCAAATTCCCAACTGCAAACTTAGTTTCACTATCATATATATATATCTATATATAATTCTGGCAGAAGTACCCAAAGGCAACTAAAGCAGAGAGGTCCAACGAAAAAAAAAAATACTCAAATTCAATAAATTGACCAATGTCCTGTCAAAAATATTAAGGAAAAATGCATCGTTTCATATTGTTGATTTTGAGTACTGTTAATTAATATTTTTTTTATCTGAATCCATACTGAATCAGTTAGTCAAAATTTAAGGAATTTTTTGACACGAAGATTCCCGTGTATACGACCATAAGCGGGACTATGTTGTATGTTAGTGGAGTTCAAACTTCAAACCCCTAACTAAAAATAATACATATATTATGTTCTTTAACTTCTTCTTAGTTCCACCACCGTATATAGCACCTATTTTCATTAACTACTGCTCTTTGTATGGTTTTTATATATAGGGAGTGTTTACTGAAATATTTGTATGTCCCGGGGCTCGAACTTTGCAGCTCAAAAATACCGGTTTCAACTGCTGCTCAATTTGTTTCAATCCTTGTTTTTTTGGTATGTGTTGTACTGAACTTGAATTCAATTAGAGAGAGAGATTCGATCCTTACTATGGTTGGAGTTGGAGGAGGAGAGAGGCCTGGCTTGCGCATCCGAGGCTAGAAGAGCAGCCAAGAGAAGCAGCAGAAGAAGCTCACTCTTGGGCTTGGAGATGCCCATCCCTTCTTCACTTTGTCTGAATTTAATTAGAGAGAGGCAAGTCTAGGCGTTTTGTGTTCCTTCAGGTCTTGTTATTATATACTTAATATTGTTTATCTAGAAGAGACGGTGGCTGATTCTGGTTTAATTTCTTTGTTGTTTATGAAAGGAGAAAGGAGAAAGGAGAAAGGAGATGGAGTTCTAGAAATAATAAAAAAAACAAAGCCATTGACTACGTTTTCCACTGAATTACGTCTCTCTTCTCTAGGAGATGAGGCAGCAACTCACGCGAATTTTCCATCATATGCTTTCTGTGGGACCCTTTCTTACGTAATGCTTACCACTTGCTTTGCTTTTTCATCTGTAGACTAGTGCAGGGCTGACCATCTCCTGATTTTTATGTTTTGGGGTCGATCGAGCCCAAGAGTATTGTTGATGTCAGATTTCGTCAAATTCATCTGTTGATCACCCATCGGTGACACAAGATCATGTGTGTCACAGTCACTTAAAGATAAGGAGCCTATCGGGCGATGACATTCAGTCACCATCCGGGGACGATAAGGATGAGCCAACGGCTATATAAGCAAAGCTCGTACAGCGGTTAGAAGCAACCAGACCATACAGTAAAGAGAGAGAGAATCAAGAAGAGAGAGTTCTTGAGAGACAGAGCTTCTCAGGCGAGTCAGACGGTGGATACGACGACGAAGGTGACGACGGAGTACGGAGAGGGAAGGCTCGGGAACGACAGACAGAGGAGCACACTCTGGGGATCTGTCGGAGCTTCTTCGCGGCGTCAAAGGGGTTCGTTCGCACCGGGGTTCTGATCGCCGGCGTTCTCTGGGTCTGGTTCATCTCCGATCACCGTGAAGAGCGCTGGAAGACGAAGGTCATCTCGACATCGTATAGCGTAAGGTGGAGTCATCGGAGGGAGCTGTGAAAGGAGCTGTGAGTTTGAATTCAACGGGAAGATCATCTTCTGGAGAAGATCGAATCTTTTGTAACCGGTTGTGTAATTCAAACATCATCGTGATCAATAAAGCGTTAGTCTTTGTCGTCCAATTCAATCGTGTTATTCCGCATTTGTTCGTGGTAATCGATATTCGTATCGGGTTGCTGGGTGAAATCCCCAACAAGTGGTATTAGAGCTCCTTCTCTCGGTGAATCAAGGAAGGGTTCATCGGAGAATCAAGATCCGAGTTCAAGAACCGAACAAGAAAGTAAAGGAGTTCAAGATTCTGAATCTTGACGAAGATTGTCAGAGTCGCTCCTGCCAAACGCGATAAGGAATCATGGGACCAGACAAGACAGGTATCGCGAAGTTCACCGGCGATGGTGACTTCAACATCTGGAAGATCAAGATGCACGCACAGCTGTGCCAGATGCGCCTCGACAAGGCGCTCAAGGGCGATGAGGCATTCTCGGAGAAGCTGAGTGAGGAGGACAAGGAAGACATCATGACGAGGGCGAGAAGCACCATTATTCTCGCTCTCAGGGATGATGTCATCATAGACATCCAAGACGAGACGACAGCTGCAGGAATCTGGAAGCGTCTCGATGAGACGTACAACAGGAAGTCCTGGGCGAACGAGTTGTTTCTCAAACAACGGATGTATACCCTCAAGATGGCTCCGGGATCATCGCTGAAGCAACACTTTATCGAATTCAAGAAGATCATCACAGATCTGAAGACGATAAATGTGGAAGTCCCGTCAAAGGATCAAGCACTCCTCCTACTGAATTCGGTATCGGGGATGTACGACAGGATCCAGGACATTCTGCTATTTAGTGGCAGGGAGACCCTCACCGTCGACGATGTCAAGACGGCCGTGCTAGCCAAGGAGGTTCAGCGCAAGCAGGAGGGCAAGTTCGATGGAAGATCAGGTGGAGCGGAGAGCCTCGTCGTTAACCGTGAAAGACCGGCTAAGCGAGAGAAGTTCAGGAAAGGCTCACCGAGGCGATCTTCATCGAGGCCGAGGAGCGGCAAGTGTTACAACTGTAACAAGGAAGGACATTTCAAGAGAGATTGTCCCGAGAAGAGAACGGGTAAGCCGTTCAGAAGGAATAGCAACGACGGTCCAGCGAACGCTTCCCAGGTATCGGGAGGGTACGACAGTGCTGAGGTCCTCGCGATGATGCCGACCAGCATGCGAACAGCGTGGATACTGGATTCGGGATGCTCGTACCACATGAGTCACGAGCAGAGTTGGTTCGAGGGGATGAAGGCCGACGAGGAGGTCATGCCAGTATCGACGGGCACCGAGGAGATGTGCACTGTCGAGGGGATTGGGTCGATATCATTAAGACTCAAGGATGGCACACGGAGAACCCTGAACCAAGTAAGGTATGTCCCTGGACTCAAACGAAATCTTATTTCTTTGGGTGTCCTCGAAGAGCAGGGATACTCATGGAAGTCATGCAAGGGTGGCTTAAAAGTCACAAAGGGTGCGATGACATTCATGAGGGCTTATCGGTACAATGGCATATACATCCTGGAGGGTGAGACTGCCATCGGGGAAGCAGCAAATATCTCAGCGACAGTGTCGAAAACCACTCTATGGCACGATAGACTGGGGCATGTCAGCGAGAAGGGGCTTGATATACTCAAGCGAGGAGGCTGCTTCGGGAACGATAAGGTGGAGAAGCTCGACTTCTGCGAACACTGTGTGTTTGGGAAGCAGCATCGGGTGAAATTCGGCAAGGGGTCTCACACGAGCAAGTCAGTTCTTGACTATGTTCACTCTGACTTGTGGGGACCGGCACGAGTAGATTCGCATGGAGGAAACAGATACTTTATCTCCTTCATCGACGACTACTCGAGGAAGCTCTGGGTTTATATGATCAGATCAAAGGACAAGGCCTTCGAAGCCTTTGTCAACTGGCGCGCACTTGTTGAGAATCAGTGCAGGAAGAGGCTCTTACATCTCCGCACGGACAATGGATTGGAGTATCTGTCCGAGGAGTTCAATGATCACTGCCGAAAGGCAGGCATCCAACGATCCAAGACTGTGAGGCACACGCCTCAACAGAACGGTCTCGCTGAATGGATGAACCGAACCATCATGGAACGAGTAAGGTGTATGCTCTCGAGGGCAAATTTGTCATCGCAGTTCTGGGGAGAAGCTGTCCATACAGCGGCCTATCTGATCAATAGGTTGCCATCGTCTGCGATAGACTTTGAAGTTCCTCAGAAGCGATGGACAAATCGACCAGAGCACACCGACTACTCCAAACTCAAAGTCTTTGGCTGTGCAGCTTACTATCATGTAAACGATGGTAAACTTGTACCGAGGGCCAAGAAAGGACTGTTCATGGGGTACCCCGACGGAGTTAAAGGGTACCGGATTTGGTGTTCGGAGTCACGAAAGTGCATCATCAGTCGAGACGTCACTTTCAATGAAGAAAGTTTCTTGGAAGGCAAGGCAACCCCGACAAGCCCTGAAGATCTCTACGAAGGAGACGGATTTCAGCTTGAGGTGGAGCTTTGCGATGAGCCAGGACGAAAAGAGGCTCATCGGGAGTATTTTACCCGAGGAGCTCTTATCGGAAACCCAGAGGAAAATGGCCGAAGAGGTGATCGCGAAGAGAATTTGCGACAAGGAATTCCCGATGAGCATACCCGACAAGGTATGCGAGAAGAGCTATCGCGACGAGAATTCCGCGATGAGGAACTATCGCGACGAGAATCCCGCGATGAGGAACTTCCGAAGTTCCGACAAGGTACCTGCGATGAAGCCTCGTCGAGCGGTAGTAAAGGAAGCCCGATAAGAAGAGATCGAGCAGAATCCAGCCGACAAGATCATCGGGAGCAGGTCTCATCGAACAGCGATGAGGTGTCCAGCGAAGAGGACAGCGAGGAAGAGACTCTAGGAGCCGAAGAGGAGAATCCCGACGAGGGATACCTACTTTCTCGGGATAGGCCCCGACGGGCTATCAGGAAGCCGATAAGATACGCCCACGCTGAGATGGTGGCTTATGCTTTCAACACTGCAGGTGTTGAAATCGACAACGAGCCTCGCTCGTTTAGTGAAGCCATCAGGTCCATCGACGAGAAGAAGTGGCGAGCGGCAATGGACGAAAAGATGAACTCTCTTCACCAGAACAATACTTGGGTCCTTGTTCCGAAGCCGAAGAACTGCAAGATTGTCGGCTGTCGGTGGCTATACAAGGTGAAGCCAAGTGCACCAGGAGGCGAGCCGGCGAGGTTCAAAGCCAGGTTGGTGGCGAAGGGATTCACACAGCGAGAAGGTATAGACTTCAATGAAGTCTTCTCGCCAGTGATAAAGCATACATCGATAAGGGTACTACTTTCGATGGTTGCGAAGTTCAACTGGGAGCTTGAACAGATGGATGTGAAGACAGCCTTCCTACATGGAGAACTCGAGGAGAAAATCCTCATGCAACAACCCGAGGGGTTCGTGCAGAAGGGAAAAGAGGATTGGGTTTGCTCTCTCAAGAAGTCCTTGTACGGACTTAAGCAATCTCCTCGACAATGGTATAAGAGGTTTGACACATTCATGCAGAAGAATTCCTATCGGAGGAGCAGACACGACAACTGTGTCTACTTCAGAACGACGAGCAGCGGTGTGAGTATTTACTTACTCCTATATGTTGACGATATGCTCATCATTTCCAGCAGTACTGGAGAAATCAGGAAGCTTAAGGACTCATTGAAGTCAGAGTTCGAGATGAAGGACTTGGGGCCAGCGAGAAGGATTCTCGGGATGGACATCCGAAGAGACCGCGCGAGAGGCTACCTCAGCGTCTCGCAAACGGACTACTTCAGGAAGGTCGTCGAGAAGTTCCAAATGGAGAAGGCCAAGCCTTCGAAACAGCCCCTCGCACCTCACTTCAAACTCTGTAATGAGTTAAGCCCGACGACAGAGGCTGAGGAGAAGAGGATTAGACTTGTGCCATACACAAGTGCCGTCGGAAGCCTCATGTATGGGATGATCTGCACGAGACCAGATTTGGCCTATGCAGTAAGCTTGGTAAGCCGGTACATGGCTAACCCGGGGCAAGAGCATTGGAATGCCGTCAAGTGGATCCTCCGATACTTGGCAGGCAGTTCCGACAAGGGCCTGATTTACTCCAGCGAGGAGACGAAGGAATCAGTGATTCAAGGCTTCGTTGACTCAGATTATGCAGGAGACCTCGACAAGCAAAGGTCTCTCACCGGATACAACTTCAAGGTGTTCGGGAATCTAGTCAGCTGGAAGGCATCGCTTCAGCACATCGTGGCCTTATCGACCACCGAGGCTGAATACGTGGCGATCACTGAGGCTGCTAAGGAAGGGCTCTGGCTGAAAGGGCTTCTCACAGAGCTAGGATTCGAGCAAAGGTCCTTCGACCTTTACTGCGACAGCCAGTCCGCAATACACTTGTGTAAGAATCAGATGTATCACGAGAGGACCAAGCATATCGACATTAGACTGCACTTCGTCAAGGACATCGTAGATTTGAATACGATGAAGGTTCTCAAGATCGGAACCGATGAGAACCCGGCGGACATGATCACTAAGGTGATTCCGGTCGGCAAGTTCGAACAGAGCTTGGTTCAGCTCGGGGTTGGTGATACCCAACCATAGCCGAAGGATAAGGGTGGATCGAGCGCCTAAGCTCGAGGACAGGGGCGAATTATCAATAAGCGACGATGACACAAGGTGGAGATTGTTGATCACCCATCGGTGACACAAGATCATGTGTGTCACAGTCACTTAAAGATAAGGAGCCTATCGGGCGATGACATTCAGTCACCATCCGGGGACGATAAGGATGAGCCAACGGCTATATAAGCAAAGCTCGTACAGCGGTTAGAAGCAACCAGACCATACAGTAAAGAGAGAGAGAATCAAGAAGAGAGAGTTCTTGAGAGACAGAGCTTCTCAGGCGAGTCAGACGGTGGATACGACGACGAAGGTGACGACGGAGTACGGAGAGGGAAGGCTCGGGAACGACAGACAGAGGAGCACACTCTGGGGATCTGTCGGAGCTTCTTCGCGGCGTCAAAGGGGTTCGTTCGCACCGGGGTTCTGATCGCCGGCGTTCTCTGGGTCTGGTTCATCTCCGATCACCGTGAAGAGCGCTGGAAGACGAAGGTCATCTCGACATCGTATAGCGTAAGGTGGAGTCATCGGAGGGAGCTGTGAAAGGAGCTGTGAGTTTGAATTCAACGGGAAGATCATCTTCTGGAGAAGATCGAATATTTTGTAACCGGTTGTGTAATTCAAACATCATCGTGATCAATAAAGCGTTAGTCTTTGTCGTCCAATTCAATCGTGTTATTCCGCATTTGTTCGTGGTAATCGATATTCGTATCGGGTTGCTGGGTGAAATCCCCAACACCATCCTTAACATAAGGCGTGCCATTATGGCCCAAAAACGACGTCGAATAGAGGCAAGAAATATGTTGACCGTAGTCAACATAAAAGCCCAGTTTGTGAGAAAAGGCTTAACCCATGAAGAAAGGCCCAATTCGCAGAAAAAGCCCAAAGTGAAAAGGCTCAATCAACCCTAACCCTATAAATAATAAAAGAAACCTCATTAAGAGGGGATCCAAGAAAATCAGCCGAGAGACATTCAGCCAAGAAGGAGGAAAAAGAGAGGAAAGAGAAAGAAGAGAGAAGAAAACCAACGAAAAAGAGAAGAGAAAGAATGAAGAGATCAAGCCAAAACTCATTGAACTACGTGATGACCTGATCCTGGTTCGCCGGGTACGTAGGCAGCCTCGTCGAGAGCGGCGTGGTGCGGCATCAAATAATATCCTTATCATTATTCTTCGATTGTCCAAGCTAATAAACGGGGAAAACCGAGTCCTTTCGGGATAAATAAATCAGGGAATAATCGTGTATATATTTTTATTGCGTTCTTTACGGTTTTCCTTGTGACTGCAAGGTGGTAAAAATCGCCCTCTATAGTTTGGCGCCCACCGAGGGGGCTTAGTTTTTCTCTAGCTCACAGCCAGGAACTCGAAGAGAAGACGACTGACGACGATAACGACAGCACCGAGCGTTGATCTCGTCTTTACCTTTGATAAATAAAATTGTGTTTTGTTTTTAGCGTTTTCTTACAGGCCTTGCCTTGAGCTTCGATTTGACGGGTCATTCGCCTCTATCGGATGCTCGAGGAAGAAGTTATAGACGCCGGAAGATTGGTCGCCGAGGACGACGACTTCGTAAAACGCCTGCTCGTCGCCCGTCACTCTTTGGACCATATCCCCGTCCTTATTTGTCATCTAAACATAATTCCTAATTATTCTTGAATATTATGTCTTGAGCTTCGATTTGACAGGTCATTCGCCCCTATCGGACGCTCGAGGCAAAAGTTATGAACGCCGGAAAATTGGTCGCCGAGAGCGATGGCTTTGTCAGACGCCTGCTCGTCGCCCGTCGCTCCTCGGACCATATTCTCGTTTCTATTTATCATCTACACGTGATTTCTAGTTTTTCTCAAAGATTATGTCTTGAGCTTCGATTTGATAGGTCATTTGCTTAAAACGAACGCTCGAGGAGAAAGTTACAGATGTTGAAAGACTCGTCACGAGGAGGAGCTCGAGGAGCTCAGCTCGAAGAGCTCATCACGAAGAGCTTGTCACGAAGAGGGAAGCTCGAAGAGCTTATCACGAAGGGAGGAGCTCGACGAGCTCATCACGAAGAGGAAAGCTCGAAGAGCTCATCACGAAGAGCATTTCACGAAGAGGAAAGCTCGAGGAGCTCATCTCGAAGAGCTCATCACGAAGAGCTTGTCACGAAGAGGAAAGCTCGAGGAGCTCATCTCGAAGAGCTCATCACGAAGAGCTTGTCACGAAGAGGAAAGCTCGAGGAGCTCATCACAAAGAGCTCATCACGAAGAGCTTGTCACGAAGAGGAAAGCTCGAGGAGCTCATCACGAAGAGCTTGTCACGAAGAGGAAAGCTCGAGGAGCTCATCTCGAAGAGCTCATCACGAAGAGCTCATCACGACGAGGAGAAACTCGATGAGCTCATCACGAAGGAGAAGACCTCGAGGAGCTCATCACAGAGAAGACCTCGAGGAGCTTATAAAGGAGGAGCTCGAAGAGCTCATCACCAATAGAAGATCGTCACCAAAAAGAGCTCGTCACCAGACAGCTCGTCATCAAAGAAAGCTCGCCTCCACCGGGAAATCATCAACGAAAACGCCATTACCAACATTTCGAGGAGATCTGATTGAGACGCGCTCGACGATGACGACCCTCATAAAACCGAAGTTTGATGCAGACACGACGAGGTTTATCTTAACCAAGGCGCAAAATCGGCGACGAGGTTGGCTGACCTCATCGCAAAAAAAGGTAACAATATACATATATCTACAAATTTATAAAGAAACCGGCGAGAGTGCCGAGAAAACATATATATATATTTAGGGTATCGACCAAGCCCAAAACGGCAAAAATGCCTGATATACCAAACAAAGCCGCTCCGGCGCACAGCTGGGTACATAAGCCGCTACGGCGCATACCCCGGCAAACTACAAAGCCGCTCCGGCGCACAGCTTGGTACATAAGACGCTACGGCGCATACCCAAAAAAAAATACAAAGTCGCTCCGGCGCAAATCTTGATTGATACATCGCGACAGAGCCCGGTGCATACCGACAAGCTCATCGCCGAATATCACAAACTACTACGGCAAATGGGCCAACATACAAAAGAATATGGCAAATGGGCCAAGCATACAAAAGAAACTACTACGGCAAATGGGCCAAGCATACAAAAGACACTACTACGGCAAATGGGCCAACAAAGACAAATCAGTGCCAAGCACTTCATCGCGACAGAGCCCGGTGCATACCGACAAGCTCATCGCCGACAAATCAAAGAAAATACAAAGCCGCTCCGGCGCAAATTCCGATCGATACATCGCGACAGAGCCCGGTGCATACCGACAAGCTCACCGCCGACAAATCAGTGCCAAGCACTTCATCGCGACAGAGCCCGGTGCATACCGACAAGCTCATCGCCGACAAATCAAAGAAAATACAAAGCCGCTCCGGCGCAAATTCCGATCGATACATCGCGACAGAGCCCGGTGCATACCGACAAGCTCATCGCCGACAAATCAGTGCCAAGCACTTCATCGCGACAGAGCCCGGTGCATACCGACAAGCTCATCGCCGACAAATCAAAGAAAATACAAAGCCGCTCCGGCGCAAATTCCGATCGATACATCGCGACAGAGCCCGGTGCATACCGACAAGCTCATCGCCGACAAATCAGTGCCAAGCACTTCATCGCGACAGAGCCCGGTGCATACCGACAAGCTCATCGCCGACAAATCAAAGAAAATACAAAGCCGCTCCGGCGCAAATTCCGATCGATACATCACGACAGAGCCCGGTGCATACCGACAAGCTCATCGCCGACAAATCAGTGCCAAGCACTTCATCGCGACAGAGCCCGGTGCATACCGACAAGCTCATCGCCGACGAATCAAAGAAAATACAAAGCCGCTCCGGCGCAAATTCCGATCGATACATCGCAACAGAGCCCGGCGCATACCGACAAGCTCATCGCCGACAAATCAGTGCCAAGCACTTCATCGCGACAGAGCCCGGTGCATACCGACAAGCTCATCGCCGACAAATCAAAGAAAATACAAAGCCGCTCCGGCGCACAAAGCCCGGTACGTAACACGCTACGGCGCATACCCCGGCAAACTACAAAGCCGCTCCGGCGCACAAAGCCCGGTACGTAACACGCTACGGCGCATACCCCGGCAAACTACAAAGCCGCTCCGGCGCACAAAAGCCTGGTACGTAAGACGCTAGTGCGCATACCCCGGAAAAATACAAAGCCGCTCCGGCGCAAATCCTGATTGATACATTGCAGCCACAAAATAATTTACAAAAGGAAATAGATGAAGTTCAATCATCCCGAACAACTTTGTCGGCGACTTGCTCTATGACGAATTCCGCGCTCTCAACTAGGACATCCATAAGAAGCCTCTCCACCGTGGAATAATACTTGGGGTCTCGCCTCATGAACTCGAGCAGAAATACCCGAAGGAGCCCCTACCGGCTCAGAGATTCCAAACCTGTCGTGTGCTCGGAAAGCCTCATCGTTTGGGTCCTGGGAGAGCGTGGTGACGGTATGCCTTATCAGATCTTTCGAGAAACTCTTCGAGGATGACAAAGTGCCCATCGCTCTCATTAAGAAACGAGGCTAGCACCCCCTCGGCGTACCTCAACGGATAAGAAACGTGAGGAGTCTCAGCGACCTGCGAGAAGGAAGCTGAAAATAGATGGGTAGTAATGAAAGAAAGAATGCAAAAGGAAAAACATGGCGACGACAAGGTAAAAGGGAAAAAATTCTGCTACTTTATTGATAATATTGTCGAAGAAAGAGTCCATCGTAGGAAGAAATTCATCACCGCGATGAGTTCGTTGCTATAGCGAGCTCGTCATCACGAGGAGTTTGTCAAAGAAGATTTCACCGTCATGAGAAAGATGCTTCATCCGACGAAATCAACTACAACTCAGCAGGATTCTGCATCAGCCTCCCAAATGAAATCCACCAACCAACAGATTACGATAAATTTCTCCGACAACATTTCTCGAGGTAAACGCATCAACCAAAGTGGTCAACAAAGCTCGAAATTAATAGTTTGTCTTTCATTTTACCAAGTGTTTCACACTTGATAAAATGGGGGACTAACTGTTGATGTCAGATTTCGTCAAATCCATCCTTAACATAAGGCGTGCCATTACGGCCCAAAAACGACGTCGAATAGAGGCAAGAAATATGTTGACCGTAGTCAACATAAAAGCCCAGTTTGTGAGAAAAGGCTTAACCCATGAAGAAAGGCCCAATTCGCAGAAAAAGCCCAAAGTGAAAAGGCTCAATCAACCCTAACCCTATAAATAATAAAAGAAACCTCATTAAGAGGGGATCCAAGAAAATCAGCCGAGAGACATTCAGCCAAGAAGGAGGAAAAAGAGAGGAAAGAGAAAGAAGAGAGAAGAAAACCAACGAAAAAGAGAAGAGAAAGAATGAAGAGATCAAGCCAAAACTCATTGAACTACGTGATGACCTGATCCTGGTTCGCCGGGTACGTAGGCAGCCTCGTCGAGAGCGGCGTGGTGCGGCATCAAATAATATCCTTATCATTATTCTTCGATTGTCCAAGCTAATAAACGGGGAAAACCGAGTCCTTTCGGGATAAATAAATCAGGGAATAATCGTGTATATATTTTTATTGCGTTCTTTACGGTTTTCCTTGTGACTGCAAGGTGGTAAAAATCGCCCTCTACAAGTATTTTAAGAGCGTTATTAAAATGTCAAATTAAATGGGAAAATAATATGATCTCAAAATACCACAAATTTTTTTATTACACCTCAACTTTTTATAATTCTAAAATCAACATTTTCAAATTTCATGTTACAAAAATACTCCTAATTTAACCCAACAACTTCTTAACCATAGTTACTCAAACATCCATATTCCGTCTCCCACACTCTCTCTCCTCTACCTTCTCTCCCACGTTTTCCCCCTCAATATTTCATTCTATTTTTTTTTCTCAAGATTATCACACGTATTGAAAAAAAGATGGCACTTGAGTTGGGTTGATTCCCACACATTTCCATTCTCAGGGTATGATTCTCAGTCGTTTTTTTTTTCTTCTCAAGATGATCACTTTTTTTTCTTATCACGTAAATAATGATTTACTAATTAAATACATTTATTTTTAGGAAATTGTACGAAATACCCATTTTGTGTCAAACCTTTTAAAAAACTACCCATTGTGTGTGTAAAAAACTACCCATAATGGGTAGTTTTTTAAAAGGTTTGCACAAAATGGGTATTTCGTTAATTAACCCTTTATTTTTTTAGCTTAAACAATCAGTAAGGTTCATTCTATGATTTTTTTTTAGGTAGGATTTTTGGAAGAAAAAAAAAACGAAGAAAGTCGAGTTTTTTTTTTCTCAGATGAACAGTAAAAAGGCTTGCGAAGAAGGAGTCCATAATATTGGACAACGTATGTCTTGAATTTTTTCTGTCCTGAATTTGGACAATATTGGTCAAATGTGTCTTATATATTGGACACAAATTGTATTGAATATTTGGACACAAAATGTCTTGAATATTGAACTATAATTTTCTGGCAATTTGGACAATTAATAAACACGGATTTTTCAGTTTTCTTTTTGCAGATCTTCATTTTCATTCACCATTTCATCACTTCGTACACTCATCACCATCACACCGTCATCAATGGGTATGATTGTTTTCAATTTTATCAACGTATATATGTATCAGTTGTTAATGTTTTATAACATTTCGTTTATTTGTTTGTGACTTCGCAGACCCATCAAAAACGGCAAGCGAAGGGCCTTCGTTCAGTACAGCGGGTTACATGAAATCCTTCATCCAGCTTATGATTTAGCCGATGACGATATTCCACCCCCGTCTCCAAACGGTGCACCGCCTCCACCGTGGCCAACGCCTCCACTGTCTCCAAACGGTGCACCGTCTCCACTGCCTTTGTCGTCTTCAAATGGTGCACTGTCTCAACTGCTGCCTATCCAAATAACCGCGGCTGAATCCAATTGGAAAAATTGACTGTTTCGTCATGAAAAATGGACACATATCGTCCGGAAAATAGGACAGATATCGTCTGAAAAAAAAAAAGGATATATTGCATCCTGAAAAATGGAGATTTTGCGTCCTGAAAAATGGCCTTGTTTCGTCATGAAAAATAGACATATATCGTTCGTAAGATAGGACAGATATCGTCCGAAAAAATGGATATATATCATCCGGAAATAAGGACATGTCCCGTAATGAATCCAATATTTAGGACATTAATCATCCTTAAAAGTGGACATATGTTGTCCTAAAAAATGGATATTTATTGTCCTGAAATAAAGACATATTTTGATCTGAAATAAATGCATGTAATATAAAGTGAACTATTTCATAAAGTGAACTTGCATGTAAATAATGCATGTTTTTGGGTAAAGTGGACATACAAAATAGATAGAAAATATTGCACATCCCGTACCAAGTCCACAAAATGATGCATTATCCTTACAAACTTAAAATATCATAGGCATATTGCTTCCTAAACATCATAAACATAAATACATAAGCAAAAAAGTTTAAGCAATCAAAAGATGGGTCACGGTGCATCGTTTGGAGACGGGGGTGGTGTTGGAGATCACGTCTCGGATTCCATGAAAATTATCACGAATTGTACCTCCGAACCGTCCGGGTAACATTTAAAAATTAATTTAAAGCGGAATAACTTGTTATCCGTCCAACGGTCCGGATATCGGATAATAACCATTTAATAAGATCTGATAAATATTATGCAATTTAATATTCATAAATCATTATTAATAATCTACTCATAATAGGAAATAAATAGAAAGCAGTAAATGGTTGCATTTATTAACCCAATGCATAAGGTCGTACCTTTATTGACGACTTCCGGCTGCGCGTTCTGAATCGGGCAGGGCTCCGCCGGTGCTGAGGGAAACTCCCGTGATCTTCCGGGATATTCTCCTGTATTCTCCTGGAATCCTCGTACCGAAGCGTGGGCTTCGCCGACAGGACTCAGTCGCAAAATTTAAACTGATGGTTCTTTTTAAGCTTCCGGAGAACTAAGTCTCTTAAGCCGAACCAGAAAGAGAGATCAGAGAGAAAATTCGCAGACCCTAAAGGAGAGGGAGAGTTCGAATTTTTCTCTGGGGAAAGGTGTGTAAAATGTGTAGAATGAGCCTCCTATTTATAGGCTCAAACCGTAACCGAATTGGAGAAATTCCCTCTCAAATTTTTCGAATTTCATTTATTAAATATAATTAATTATCTCAATCCAATGGTCCAGATTTAATCTCATCTAAATCCAATGGATATAATTAATTAGGGATTTAATTAAATAAGGGTTTAGGATAAAATCAAAAATCCAATCTTATCTTCTTATCTTTATAAATTCGAATTATATATATATATATTAAAATTCGAATTATCATTATATAGATCCAACGGTTGGGATAAATCTTTAAACCGATCTAATGGATCAAATTAGTTTAGGATAAAATCAAATATAAAAAGATTTAATAAAAATCAATTTCGAATTTATCCTTAAACTATAATTCGAAAATAATATAATTATATATAATTAATTAATTTCCAATCCGGCGGTAAAGATTAAATCTTAGACCGATCTAACGGTTATAATTAATTAATCAAATTTGAAAAATGAAACTTGATCACAAAGTCATTAAATTCGAATTCATCAATATCCTAATCCAACGGTTGATATTAAATCATAACCGATCCAACGGATTAAATTGATTTTAGGGTTTTTCTCAAATACCAAAACTTTTGGTACTTTTGCCGCAATTATGGAAAGACCAAAGTCTATCCATTCGAATGTGAATGGATCCACATTCCAAAAGCCCAATTCGATTTCTACACTATAATATATTTAAAATATATTATTTTTCATATTAATATAAATCTATTAATTATTGAATAATTATTAATAATACATTAATAATAAAATTCGAATAATTAAATTATATTAATATTCTCTGATCTCAATATCACACATTTAAATGTCATGGTGACACACCATCATTTAAATTCGTGACATGTGATTTAATTTCATAGTTTACCGAAACGATCACAAACTTAGAAATTCGCTAAATCACAAACCGTACGTCGAAACGACTCGGTTCCAATAGAAAAGTTGCTTAGAATTTAATTTCCAACAAATTTCATGTTGACAGAAAATCCAAATTCTACTTTCTTTTGTCAGTTAATTTCGGTTACCAAGATATGGTACTTTTGCCACGCTACTGATAAAACTATCTGATGTCTGTCACAGACTTCAGTTTTATGAGTCTTGCCAAATGATCTTAAAAACATTTCAATGTTTTTATCACGTACGTATCATCCGTTATGGAGCTATCCTGGGGACCATGGACCCGTATCACTTAAGCTCCAACGAACTGCTAGTTGTTCGTCAAACCTCGAAGTGATTCCACTATAGACCCGAGGCTGCACTCTTTAGTGATACGGTATATATTATTCCCTTTATAACAGCATGGTGTCCATTGATACAATCAAATTCGGGTTATTGATCTTTCACTTGATGATCCACACACGAGCAGGCATTTTCTACCGACAATCAAGGGAATCATCATGACTCTGAAGAGAGGTGTGTGATGCCCATGTCTATGACCAAGCTACCCTTACTGCTGACTATCATGTTCCCAAAATAATAGTGTTGGGAACAACGGTAATATATTGTGTTCTTTAACGGTTAAATCAAAGAACAATCAAGCCAGCAGCTCAGACTCAAGATCACTCAGGACTTAGATTGAATATCCATTTGATCATCTACTAGTGACTCAACTCCAAGTTATCAGTGACGGTCTTGTATGATAACTTCCGGAGTTTAAGTCAGGTCCAGTCCAGTATGAAGACACTTCATACTTAATGCACTTCTAGTGAGTGTGACACACACAAAATCCAGAATAGGATTGTCACTTAGTCACATTAATGACCTTGTACGATTAATGGGCTCCCACCCAGTTAATCAGGTCACGGACATTTTAAGTTCATTTATTATGATTATTAATTCTTCTTCACATTGACTCTGTTGTGATAATAATTCATAATTGCATCCTTTATGAACTAAGGATCAAACATTCTATTTTACTCTATCAGAAACTATAATAAGATTATCATAATAAGCATCATCTTTATTCAACGACTTGTCATAATCTTTTACAAATGGATAAAATATCTTGTTTAAGGACACATATGTCCAACAGGTGGAATATCGTCATCGGCTAAATCATAAGCTGGATGAAGGATATCATGTAAACCTGCTATACTGAACGAAGGCCCTTTGCTTGCCGTTTTTTATGGTTCTACGAAGTCACAAACAAATAAAAAAGTTATAAAACACAAGCTAATACATACAAACGTCGATGAAATTAAAAACAATCATACCCATTGATGACGGTATGATGGTGATGAGTGTACCAAGTGATAAAATGGTGAATCAAATGAAGATCTACAAAAAGAAAACTGGAAAGACTGTGTTTATTAATTGTCTAAATTTCTCGAAAATTATAGTCCAATATTCAAGACAATAAGTGTCCAAATATTCAAGACAATTTGTGTCCAATATTTACACATTTGACCAATATTGTCCAAATTTCAGGACTTAGAAAAAATTCAGGACATACGTTGTCCAATATTTTGGACTCCTTCTTCGCAAGCATTTTTACTGTTCATCCGAGGAAATTATTTTTTTGACTTTCTTCGTTTTTTCCTAAAATCCTACCTAAAAAATCATAGATTGAACCTCACTGTTAAAGCCAAAAAAATGTATTTAGTTAATAAATCATTATTTACCTCACAATCTTAAACCTAAGAAAAAAAATATATGATCATCTTGAGAAGAAGAAAAAAAGTGAGAATCATACCCTGAGAATGGAAATGTGTGAGAATCAACCCAACTCAAGTGCCATCTCTTTTTCAATATGTGTGATCTTGAGAAAAAAAAAAGATATTAAGGGGGAAAACGTGGGAGAGAAGGTAGAGCAGAGAGAGTGTGGGAGACGGAAAAGGGATGTTTGGGTAACTATGGTTAAGAAATTGTTGGGTTAAGTTAGGGGTATTTTTGTACCATGAAATTTGAAAATGTTGATTTTAGAATTATGAAAACTTTAGGTGTAATAAAAGAATTTGTGGTATTTTGAAGGTCATTTTATGAAGTCCATTGTATAATAAATAACTACTCATTCAATTATGACGCGTTTAGCGTTTTTAGAGACAAAAGTACTTATTAAATATTATTTTAAGTAATTTCGGAGCCTTAGAATTAAGTTTTTTGAGGCCTTTAAATGTTGAATTGTTTTCCTTTTTTATGGGCGCGGACCTAGTCCGCCTCCCCTCAGACACGCTCCTAGTAACGTGCTATTGTACAAATAATAGAATATTATATTTTAATATTTTTCTCAAAGATTTAAAATAATAAAAGTCACATTTAAAGCATATTCGATATTCCGTTGACGTAATATCGATATTTTGATTGCATTTACTGCTTCGAAAAATGTAATGAAAAAAGTATAAATATTAATCCATATAAATTGTAAATTTCTAATAACATAATTGTTGAGTATGTCTCAAGTTATGTTACAACATCATGTCGCTCATACGGTTATAAAGGTCAAGAAGATCATTTCTTAGAGACCAATAGGAGAAGTTTGTTATATAATGTTAGTTAACAGGGCTTAGGGTATAACGGGAATTGAGTGAAATGTAAAAGTGTTATATAAACTCAAGGGTGAGTGGATTAGGATAGAACAATCAATAGATTAGAATAGGATAGAGAGAGAAAGGGATATAGAAAGCCTTGTGTAGAGAGAGAACTCTGAGAGAGAGAGTCGCTGAAGCTCTGAAGATCGCTGAAGAACATAGACGTATAGAGGAACGAATCGGGATTCCCTAGACACTTGGAAGCTTGGAGGATCAGCGAGATTGTTAGCACTTTGTTGCGATTGAGAGTTCTACAGATTAAGGTGTAAGCGTACTCTGAATTCTGGTTTAATAAGAAGTATTGATTTGCATTGAGGTTTATTCAATTGTGTTCAAACTCTGATATCGTCGTTCATGTCGTAACGTTAATTTGAATTCTGGGTTGTTAGTTCTTAAGGTGGTTTGAGATTAATCACACAATAATCATTAAGTATGAAAATAAAAATAATACAGTCTTGAAACTAATAAATTCAATAAGTATTATAGAATTAAAGACCAATACATTATGCGATATAAAATTATATATCAAACTCTAATTATATACGGTAATTCAATTTCCGATTATGTTTATTTTATGATAACCGAATACCGCCACCGAATGATATATGAGTATTTGATTTTCGTTTTTAACCGTTTAAATTTTGTATTTGGTACATATAAAATATTTTTCTGTTCACATCTAATCTCTATAGCTCGTATAATATAATTGACTAGTGAAACTTAGATGCCAGAATAATATACATTAACATTGAAAAAAAAAATACAATCGTCACTCACAGATATTAATCCCACTCGAAAAAGATTAAAATACTCTAGTTGAAGCATAATTTTAAGCCAATTTCGTATAGTTGTAGATAGTCATTAATGTAACGACTAAGTAATTAAAAGACCGAATCAATTAACTTGCATAATTAACGGAATTGCTAAAATCAACTCAAGAGCATATAAGAAAACACCGGGCCTCTCCCACTAAGAACTCAGCCCGTTCTCCATCGCACGAGTAGGATTCCCGGAACTTCTACGGAGGCAGTCGTTTATTATGGTCTCGAGATGACAGGAGTTACGTTGGTCATTGCATAATATCAGCTTTTTGCTCCTTATAACGAAAGAGACGGATATATATACATACAAATATATCTTAAAAAAAAAAACGTAATTGATTCAAGTGCTACAACCCAACTCAACCCCGTAAAACACTCGATGGTTAAGTACAAACTAAGTTTTCAAGCCAAAAGGACCGGTTCTAAACCTCTATCAAGTTTAAATGAAATCCGAGCCACTCCCAAAATGCTCAAGATCCGGATGAGTTCCGGGCCTCCGAGGACCTCTGCATCAAAATTAAGGCAAATCAATAGTCTATTCAGTATATAGTATGATGTGAGATTAACATTAATTGGGAGATAATATTCATTCATAATAATCGACCACATATAGTCAAATTACAACTAATTTAAGTTAGGGTTAATGACGGCAAAAATACTTAAAGTTTAGTCAAAGAACCTTTCGTGTACCCAAAGTTTAAAAATGGTGGTAAAAATACCCAAAGTCGCATTAGGGGAGTTGACCACTCCATTCTCGTAACACTGTTAACTAACCCGTTAACTCTGGCCACGTGGACAAATCTGTTTTGTTAAGTATAATCATTAGGGGTTTAATTAGTTGTATTAAATAGTATTAATTACGGGTTTCATTCGTTGTTTTGTCGTAAACGAGGATGATATATGGGCTCGTCCACATGGCAAAAATTGTTATGTCAGCAACTCACGTTTGTCCACGTGGCCAGAGTTAACGGGTAAGTTAACGGCGTTACGAGAATGGAGTGGTCAACTCCCCAAATGTGACTTTGGGTATTTTTGCCACCACTTTTAAACTATGGGTACACGAGGGGTTCTTTGACCAAACTTTGGGTATTTTCGCCGTCATTAACCCTGTAAGTTATTAAAAACTCGACTGAGATAGAAAATAGCTAAAGCAGAAAATAAACTTAAATGCTAAATCCAAATTGCTAAATTGAATAAACTTAAAATACGTTTTTTTCCCTCTTGTCCCTCTTGTCGATCCTAGCCACTCATACTCGGACTCGCGGCACATCTATGATACGTTTTCCGGAATCTCAGATCCGTATCAGATAGATCGCGATACACAGGAATAGTAGAGTAAATATGTTGATGAACACTACACCATTGACGTACCTCACAAATCGATTGGGCTCAAAGCCAGGGATCCCAGGCGGACCGTAAGGATCAAACCGAGCACCAGGAGGAACACCCCTGTTTTCAAAGCATCAAACCACGTGAGAATCACATCAGTCCAATGTTACTAGACTGTAAAATATGAGCAAACTGCATTTAGGTTAGTGAGGATATTTTAGTAATTCTGGTTAATTTTGAGTGAAATTTCAGTTTGATTCCAACCTAATTGGATCACAAGGATCAGAAGGATGAATATCAGAAAACTTACGGTAGCGCTCCCGGAAACCCGAGTCCTCCACCACCACCAAACCATCGAGGATCATTCGGTCCTGTTATTATACAACGAGAAAATATAAGGGAAAAAGAGGAAATGAGGAATCACATGTTTGTTTCAAGAAAATATGTGTAGCGATGATAATAATGATAGAACATATAATTTTGACTTATACCTAGAAGCATGCTTCCTCCGCCGAAATCGCCCCTTCAAAAGAAAGAAGCATGAATACATTGGAATATCAACATTGAACGTATTGAGCTATAAGAGGAAACTGAAGAAAAATACCTGCGTGGATACACTCCAGCTGGCGGTCCCGGATAAAGATCACTACCACCGACGGGATTAACAGGTGGAAACACAAGGCTGCAATGATGTTAAGGACTCAAATTTCTGATATAAACAACATTAAATAATGTCTGAAATATTGCACATTATCTTATATAGAGTGGCCATGTTCGCATGATTGTGGGTGTATGACGAGAGAGAGAAGGCACATACCCCGAGGGATCAGCTTCAGCAGAATAATCAGGAGCTCTGACACTAGGATCGGTTATAAATGTTGTTGACTCTTTGCGAGTGTCGGAACTGCAAATTGCACCGAGGGTGTATGTAAGAAGGATAATGACTTTATTCATTATATAGTCGAATTAAACCTTTTGATCACTCTTAACAGATATACACACGGGTGAACTCCGGGACAAAACAACAAATTTGTGTTGGTCAATAACTCGTCATCTAGATTTACAGCCAAACTTAATAACATAAAGCCAAACTTAATAACTATAATAACCAATATGATATTTATTGAGCAACATAAAGGTTTCCATTTACAGCTGACAAAATAACAAGGAAGCATAGAAATACCGTATCAGGAGAGTGCAATTGTGGTAAGAAGGTATAGATAACTCTATTGAGGATCTTATTATACTAAATGCAACCTCCAAAAATATGAAACAAGAGGGAAACTAATTTACTAATACCTTCAATATGAAACTTAACACTCTTTAAGGAGCCTTTCTTCGGGTTATTAACCCGCGGCCGTCCACTAGCTATCTTTGGGTTAATATCTCATTTATATGAATTAATTATTGATGTGCGTGGTGCGTTTATGTGTTGGGGGTTTTGGTAATCTTTTCATTTCCCGATTAGTAAGCTCAAAGTTTAGGCCCTGAACTTAATGGTAGACATTGTAAGGTAACAAGTATTTTCTCGGTTCAAGGCCTATGATGAGAATCAATGACTTGGAACCATATCATAACTCCAAATCAAACACAAAAATATTATAAGGACTCTAAGGTAGGGTTTGGTTAACTGGTTTGGGAAACTAGTTTTGCAATTTGGTTTGGGAAATCAATCTGAGAGTTTAGTCTTGCAAATAAGTTTGGGAGTTTGATTTTTGAAACACCTTTTGGTTAACCTTTTTGTTAATATGTGGTTGAAGTGAAATAAAAATAAATATAATAATTAAATCAACACAATTTATGTTACAAAATAAAAGTATGTTTGATTTGAAAGTAATATATATTAATACTATGCCTAAAAAATATATTCAATTACTCTATTACATGTTTAAATAATATAATATAAAGTAAATAAAAAATGTTACATGAGTTTATATGATTATAATTAAGTTAGTATTTAATAATAAGAATAATTTAATTTTATATTATATCATATTAATATATCAATTATACAATAATTTTAATAATTTAATTAAATGAGTTAATGATAATATCTTCTTATAAATAATCCTTCTAATATATTATAGAATGATACGATATTATCATAGTTATATTTTGTACGATTGGGTTGAAGACCAAAATACAGAAAATAACTTCAAGTCGTTTTCTGGTTTCCTTCATTAAAATTTCACTGGTCTGCGAAAACAAAGACAACTGATAACCAAACGTGATCTCCGAAACCAGTATGATACTGTTTGAAAACAAAACCAGAAACTGGTCTCTGGGACCGTAGCCAAAGGCCACCTAAATTACCAAATCTCTAAGTGCTGACTCAGATGAACTCTTCGGTTCAGATATATCAGAACTACACTGTTCCTGAAAACATACCTTTGAAGATCACCAGACGAGCTAGCTTTCGAAGAAGCATCCAATTTCGACAAAATCTCCGAGTCCAGACTTTTCACGAGCTTATCCAAATTCTTGAACTGCGAAGCATAATTCCCAGGTCGGTCCTCTCCAACATACTCTCCAACACTGAAAATCCCCCAAATTAAAAACCGAAATCTCAACACGAATTACTCGAATGCAGCAAAGGAGAACGCAACCTACTTGATCTCCAGATAGAGAGGCGCAGGGATCCCATCGGTCAAAGCACTAACGAGCAGTTGGTTGTTCATCGCGAGACACTTCACCAACACTTTCTTGTTATCTTTCTCAGGGTTCACGTACACGAACGCGTATTCACCCTCAACCTCGTTCCAGCCATCGATTCCCACTTCGTCTACCATAGCAGAACGAAAATCTTGAAGCAAAAAGGTGAGGAAAAACCAGATGATTTGCGGAGAGTGAAAGAGATTACCAGTGGAAGAAGAAGACACGGCGGAATCGGAAAGGGCAGGCTTGCCGGTGGCAGTGAGGAGGAGGCCAGAGGCGAGGAAGGAGGCGTGGAGGACGAAAGCGGCCTTGTCGTAGTCGTTGAGGAAGGAAGGCCTCGCCGCTCTGATCACCGCCATGACCGATTTCTCGCTCGCCATTTTCGTCTCTTAAAAAAGTCTCTCTCTTTCTCTATATAAGAAGCCCTGTGAGAGAGAGAGAGAGAGAGATCATACGACATCTCACCTTTTGTCGTACGTGTCTCTGTTTCGTTGTCGTTTGTGAGTTTCTACAAATTACATAAACTGTCCCTTAAAATTGAAAAATAGACCAAACCAAAATGGAGGAGCAGCAGAATTCGGAATAAATTCGGAGTAGCACAAACCTATTTTATTATAAAAAGCTTCCTATTAAATTGTAGAAGTACTTGGATTGGAGCATTTCAAATTATGTAAAATATCTAAATATTTATTTTGAACATCAATGTCTCAAAAGTTATAAATATCTAAAAAATTAGGAATATCTTGAAAGTGAACAAATGTGTATTTCACGTTACATAACTTCTCTATGTAATACCCTCCTTCCTCACCAAGTTTTACATCCCAAAAAAAATCGAGAAAGTATTAACCTCTCGTAAAGAAGGTCCAAAAAAGAGTCATAAGTGATCTTGCAGTGTAAGTATTAAACACTTGCTCTTAAAAATTCTTTTTCAATTCTTTTAAAGTGATCTCGATATAAAATACTCGTGTTTGTTTCAAAGAATTGTGTTCCACAAATCAGGCGTGAAACATTGAATCTTCAAGTTAAAAATGGTACCGGCACAACTGAAAAAGTTTGTACCTTGTACCTTCAAATTCTCCATAGTAAGAGGAGCGCACCGCAGCTAACTTCGTCGACTCAGCGCGCGAGTGCGAGAGCGAGACAGCCGACCAAGGAGAGCGCAAAAGCAAGACAGTTGACCAGGGAAAGTGCAAGAAGAGGCGGAGAGCGCGATCTTCGTCAACAAAGAGAGGCGGAGAGCCGAGAGGGGCAGGAGCGCGAGGCAGTCACATGCAGAGGAGCATCAAGGCAATTGCCAGCGAACTGACATCGACAACTGTTGTCGCCTTTGGAAACTTCGTCGCTGCCTAGATCGTAACTCGGGTACCTGCAAAAGAAAGGTTAACGAAAAACTCCAAGAAGGCTGAGTCGCGGACTAGGTCGCTCTCTTTAAGGTGTTTCGCGGCTCTGCCTCGGTGCTCGTAGTTCGTGTATGCCCCGTCACCCCCAGGATAAAACAACCCATATCTTTTCTGTCTCGACCGAAACCGTGCACTCGGTATCGATCGGAATCACTCAATTCCTCGGAAATATTTTGCTCGGAATACTGTATATAGCTCTGCGATTTTTTATGATAAAAACGAGAACCAGAGCTCTCTATTTATAGCTGAGAAAAAAGTTTACGTTGTGGAAAAATAACGTTAAGAAACCAACGGGAAGAAAATAGAACGTGGAGAGAAAGTGGGGAACGTGGACTGACCAAACCAAAAATATGAAATATTATTTCGCATCACATCTTTCATATTTTTGGCATAACTCACTCATTTTTTGTCTAAAATTTATAAATAATTACCCGTTAGAAAGATAAAATATTTATCTACAACTTGTTAGTTTTACGTTTCATCATAAAAAGTCATTAAGTACATTAAAATTTGCTCGAAACAAATATTTTGCATTAAACTAATGTCCAGTTTTACGTTGTATTTAAAATTTAGTATTTTTCTAAAACTGATTTTACAAAACTTAAAACACTAAAGTTGTAGATCTATCTCTTATCTTTCCAACCATAGGTCGTGCATAAAATTTGGACAAAAAATGAGTGAGTTATGTCAAAAATACGAAAAGTGTGCATATAGAGGAGGATAACTCTCTAACGGTCAAGTGACAGAAAACACGAAAATATCTAACGGATCAAACATTGGGTACATTAGCCGCCGAAAATAAATATTGGGTACATAATCCGCAGAAGATCAAACATTGGGTACATTAGCAGCAGTTTACCCTTTAAATTATATTTTTATTTATATAAATTTAAGGTGCGACTCTTATTGATGCCGTGCATACTGCATACCCTGATTGGAATTGCGTCCTACTCTGTTTTCTTTCATTTATTGTTGGACTTTTTTAATAATCTCTATTACATATTTGACCATGACCAATGATTTCTTTTTCTTTTTTACACATCGATATTTGTATGTCATGATCTGTGAATGTGTCGTAAGCAAACCTTCCTTTCACTTATGGAGAACTCATTTGATTTTTCTAAATTTACACTTCTATATCAAATTAAATAAAAAAAATCCCACATTGAAAAAAAAAAAGACAGTTAACGGCAGTGTCGCTCATTTACACAGCCACCGGAGCACCGAGCTTCGAAGATTCTGTTATCGTCGGAGAGCCGGGGCTCGACGGAGCGTCGTCGATTTTGCTCCTCCGCGTGGCTCGAATATAGCAAAACACGGCCACCAGGAAGGTCGTCGCGAGGCTTCCGAGGATCACGCCGCCGCCGATGACGGACCTGTCCACCGAGCGTCGGTGGCTGCTCGCATGCGCGGCTTCCCGCGCCTCGTGATCGACGGCACCTTCGTCGTGAGAGCGTGGCGTCAAAGCTCCTTCGTCGACGCTGAGCTCTCTTCCTAGTAGTACTTTTCTCGCCATGAGATGACTCGGAGCTTTCAGTGGAAACGACGATGAGTCGGAGCTCGATCGACCCATGTACGCATTCGCTAGGATCAAGCAAATAACAAGAATTCCAGCCATTTTCGTGGTGAGATTGAGAGCGAATGAGCAAAGGGTTTCTGGGTTTGTGGCATTATATATATGAGGAGATTGTGTGGGCGTGTGGTTCACTGGAAATTTCGCTTGTGAATATTATAATGCAATTTGTTATTGCATTTTGGTGTTGGATTTTGGTTTAATGGGGTTGTCTGTAACGCAAGGAATACCGAGGAGGTACACGTGTATGTATTATTTGAATATTAGGTGCGCAACAAGATCTCTCAACAAGGGACACGATCTCTAATATGTTTAATGTTTCGGTCACAATTCATATATTTTGAAATAATTTGTGTCCATAAGCTATTAAGCTTTTGGGTAAATGACGGCGAAAATATCCAAAGTTTGGTCAAAGAACCCCTCGTGTATCCAAAGTTTAAAAGTGGTGGTAAAAGTACTCAAAGTCACATTTGGGGCGTTGACCACTCCATTCTCGTAGCGCAATTAACTTACCTGTTAACACTGGCCACGTGGACAAACGTAGGTTATCCACATAACAAGTTTTTACAACGTGGATGAGCCCACATCAGCCTCGTTTACGATAAAACAACGAATTAAACCCCTAATTGGGCTCGTCCACGTGGCAAAAAATTGTCATGTCAGCAACCCACGTATGTCCACGTGGCCAGAGTTGGCGGGTAAGTTAACTGCGTTACGAGAATGGAGTGGACAACTCCCTAAATGCGACTCTGGGTACTTTTGCCACCATTTTTAAAACTTTAGGTACACGAGGGGTTCTTTGACCAAACATTGGGTATTTTTGCGGTGATTAACCCTAAGCTTTTATTATTATATGTATATTAATATTAGGAGTGACAATTCATAATTATTAGGGGCATAATTATTAGGGGCGCTAATTTGCGACTAATGTTGTATTGTGTTCTTACAATGTCTTATAATTGTTTAAGGGTGATAATTCGTAAATAGTGTTGCGATGTGTTTGTAGAGCGTGTTATACTTGTTGAAGGGTGACAATTCATAACTTGTTTTGCGATGTGCTCGTAGATAGTTTCTTATAATTTGTTAAGAGTGATAATTCGTAATTATTAAAGGTAAATTCGTAACTTGTGCGGTGATGTGTTTGTTGGGTGTCTTTTACTTGTCTACGGGTGACAGTTCGTAATTATTAGAGGTGACAATTCGTATCTCATGTTGTGATGTGTTCGTAAAGTGTCTTATAACTGTTTTGCGTTGACAATTCGTATTTATTATGGGTGACAATTCCTAACTCGTGTTGTGAAGTGTTCATAAAGTGTGTTGTAATTGTTTTGTGCGAAGTGTATAGATTAGTACTCTTGTTGGTCCATTTAATTAAACTTTTTGACCATCGTACAATTAAACGAGAAAATAATTTATGTTTAACTCATCTAACTTAAGTAATATATTATGTAATGCAAGGTTTAAAAAGTAATTAATTATAATATTATTTTCATTAAATGATTCGATTTCAAGTTAATTCAAACTCATTTACTTCGTGTCAAGTTATTCTTTGCGTGTCTGTGTCTGGAAGGCTCAAGTCGAAGCATGTTTTGGTGGGGTGGGGTTTAAAACCACCTCTAAATCTTTAATGCTAAGCTTAATTTATGAACAACTCTTAAGTAAATTTTGAATAAATTTAGCCGAGTTAAGCCTAACAAACTCTTACAAGTTGTTAATCTCATTCCAGCCTCTCCTAATCAAGATCTTATAGATTCTATTGTGTCTCTTCAATTCGTTGAAAATCTTCTGCAAACGATTGAAGTGTCTAAAGCTTGTCAGCTTTCAAAATTATCAATTTGCGCTCTGTCTTTTGAACATTTGAAAGCACTGAATTTCATTGTCTCTCAAGCAATTGATACATGCATTTTCCAATTTAATATTAAGGTGTAATATAAAGGGTTTGGCACATAACAACGTAAATATATTAATTGGATTACAATCTTGACTTTCCGTGCACTCTCTAATTGGGCGACCGGTGATCATTTAATGCAATGTTTTGAAAATCGGAGACATAGATTAATGTTTAATATTATAACGTAACATGGTTCAATATATTATTAATTATATTACGTCTCTCACCTGACTCTTTAATAGGTATAAGACTCAGATATGGAAATGTTATAAACAATAGATCAGTCGGTAGTAAAACCCCTCAATTTTGTACCCTTGAATTTTAAATTTTGACAATAATGTTTTTTGTATTTTTTAAAAATAGCAAATTGTCCTTTAGATAGACGTTACAAAATTACGGGGGAAAAAAAAAAACCTTATGTGCAACACTTACTCTGTTTTAATATGATTGAGATTATTATTGTTAATTTTATCTTAATGATTTTTAAATACGTAAACTCGTTGATTGCTTCACTATAATCTTATAAGTTAGTATATTGATTTCCGTAATCAATTGACAAAAATATCTTATATTGCGAATAATTTAATTATTTTTGTATTTCTTTAACATATAAAGAGCAATATGTTACTTTTTGAAAATACATAAAGCATGACTACTAAAACTAATAATTTAAGTCAAACTGTACCAATATGCAAAAATAAAGGGGACATTCGCCAAATACTCCAAACAAAATGAGAAGAAGAGATCACAAGCTTTGAAAATAAGAAGCTAAAACCAAATTGTCCCCTCAACGAAGTGAATATAATATTATAACATACATATGTAGCATAAATTATAATACGTTTTTTGTCTGTGGATTATGATAATAGTTTGATTGAATTAGGTCGCTATAATCTAGACAGTAATTAACAAATAATTAGCCAGCTCATAGTCCGTGAGTTATTTCAGAGCAAAAGGGTGGCAATTGCACATGCACGCTAATACTTTTATTATTTTGCTTGGAGAGCCTAATTAGATTCTTCTTGAGATTAATGTCCATATCAATTATTATCTGGTTCATAATTGGGCAAACACGCTAATGTGCAAGCTTCATTTCAACAAATTTCAAGACGCTAATTACAAGTTTGCCTTTCAAATATTTCTGTATATAGATTGATAGAAGAAATAAGTTGTGATGGTAACGTATGTATAAAAAAAAGTAAAACATGCACCAGCCGGGAATCGAACCCGGGTCTGTACCGTGGCAGGGTACTATTCTACCACTAGACCACTGGTGCTCGTGAACTTTTCTGAAACTAATGTAAATTTGGCCCTCTTTTTATTTTTGACAAAAATATACACTCAAGTTTCAAAAACATCTAAAGTATACCCTTGATGTATGATTTGATAATTTTACCTTGGATCTTCCTATTTTTAATTATTTATTTAAACAATTTAAAAATAAAACTATGAACATGAAATATATTTTGGTGAAAAAAGAAAGTAGATGAAATATAAAAAAAATCAAAATTGTTAATAAGGAGTAATTTTGAGTTTTTAAAATTTTGTTTATTAGAGGGTATATAAAAGAAAAGAAAATAGACTTTGAGGGTATAATTTAGTTGTTTTTAAACTTGAGGATATAAGAAAGTAAGCGTTTGGTTACGGTCCCAGAGACCAGTTTCTCGTTTTGGTTTCAAACAGTGTCATATTGGTTACGCAGATCACGTTTAGTTACCAGTTAACTTTGTTTTCGCAGACCAGTGAAATTTTAATGAAGGAAACCAGAAAACGATTTGAGGTTGTTTTTTGTGTTTTAGTCTTCAACCCAATCGTACAAAATATAACTATAATTATATTATCATTCTCTAGCATATTATATTATTTATAATAAGATATTATTATAATATTAAGTCATTTGATTAAATTATTAAAATTATTTATATCATTGATATATTACTATGATATTAATATAATATTAACGAATGAAATTAAATTATTCTTACTATTAAATATTAACTTAACTATAATGATATAAACTCATGTAACGATTTTTTTTACTACTTTATATTACATTATTTTGTAGGATCGTTTTACACCAGTTTATAAAAACGGCATTCAATCCTTACTTAAAACTGGGATTACACCACCGGTTTCGAACCACGATTTTCAGTTCAGACAATTTTTAATTTTTTGAACCATGGTGTGAAGCCAGCCTCACCCGTGGTGAGAAAGCCTTCGCATGATAGTTCAAATAATTATCATATGCAAAAAATAAAAATGAAATAAAAATAAAATTGTACAATGGTTTTTCCGCTATGGTGACCACATAACTTAGTAGTTGCAGTGAGACCATTTTGTACGGCAATTTTTTACATGTCAGCAAAATAACGTATTAAATTCGTGGGACAATTTTATTTTATTTTTTTGAATCCCCCTCTCTCTATTTCGTTTTTCCTTTCGGCCGTGGCGATCAATCTTTTCCTTGCTTCACTGCCACCGGCCTCTCCGCGATCGACCCTTGCCTCACCCCTACTCACTTCTCTTGTAAGCACTTCTCCGGTGAGTTGGTCCGTTAATTTAAATCAGCTTTGTGAAACGTGAGCTTTTATATCTTTCCATTTCAATGCTTAAACATTATCAGAATTTGGCATTTGATTTGGCATGTTCGTTTAAAAACTTGTTTAAACTTTTTTTTGAAAGAAAAAATTGCTTTCAACTTTAAACATTGAAATTTTGGACTAATACTAGTTCTTTGATCAAATTTCGCAATTGATTTTTGACATTATTTGGTGGATTGCATTTAAATCCAAATAGATAAGATACTAGTTTTGGTTTGAAGAAGTTTTGATTTAAAGGCTTGCATGTAAACAAATGGTTGAATCAATTTCCATTTTGGTTAAGTTAGTGTATATTAGATAATGGAATTTACTAGTAGTTGAATTTGTGGTGATTAGATAAAATGTACTACTGGTTGTGTTGGTATTATAGAAATTTTGTTTGATTACGCTTTATTCGACATTTGAGTTGCGAGTTGCCTTGTTTAAGTAATACCGAGCAGACAACAATCATACTAAAGTTGACAAAAAAAATCGATTGTCAAATTCAGACATCTCGGTTAAAACAGTGATTCATTCGCGTTACCGACGCAAGCAAATCAAGTGATTGAAGACTCAGACGAAGAATTCAGACATCTCGGTTACAACAGTGATTCATTCATGTTACCGACGCAAGCAAATCAAGTGATTGAAGACTCGGACGAAGAAGACGAAGACATGCGTCACGGTTAACAAAAGACTCATTTTTGTCGTCTAGATATAGAATCAGTGTTTTAAATAACAATGAGACAGTAGTAATATATGTAAGTCGTGCTGAAAAACAATTGTTGTTCGTTTGTGTTGAGAGGTTTATTGTTTTGCTATTTTGTGTCAAAAATATTAGGGGAATTTTTTTTTTTTATCTAATTGATATTTCGGCCACAACTTTCTCAATTATTTATCTAAATTGTATACTTCAACTCTGATTTTGAAGATAAAAAGAATATCTAAATCTTTTTGGTTAAATCGTTTTTGGGAAGAAGAAAAAATGCGGATGAAAAGCAAACCGATCTAACAGATTTATCAATTTTTTGGAACTTTTACCTTGAAAAGAGCTTAATTAAAGAATATGCTACCCCAACCTTAAAAAACTTATGCCGCTATTATCCTTTATAATTATTATTATGGACAACAACACTAGATAAAATTGATACAAATAATAAAACTAAAAGCGCTATACGTATGAGATTTATATGGCATTATTCTCATTCCTCAATGTGTGTTAACAGAAAATACATTTATATGACTATATTTATGTTTCTTTCTTTTTTATTTATTTATATAAATTGCAGTTATTTTAATGTGATTGGAATAAATAAAATAAATATGCTTCACAAGATAAACAGGAATTCAGTAGAAAGGGAAGTACTTTATATTAAATAACATCAAATCACATTTCCCCCCTAAAAGTCATAAATAAATACACAAAAGGGCCGAACTAACGAGAAAACGAAACCATATTTTAGTCTAATTGTTTGAAAGAAAATGTACCCGAGCGAGAGTGTACTCCTTGCCGGAAATCCAGACTCCGGTTTGCGACCACTGCACATCTTCCCAGTCGAGATTCTCCTCCAAAACCTAATGAAAACCCACCAAAATCCTAATCAAATTCATGACCAAAGTAAGCAGAATATACAGTTTAGATATATACAGAGAAGCCCCTAAATTTTTTAACAGCTACAATTTGCAAGTTAAGGGGCAACTGGTGCAAAAAAATTAATGCAGTACCTCAACATGTTCAACAGGAAGCGGTATGCCGACCGAACGCATTAATTTCTGGGGAAGTGGCTTCCTACATCGAGCCCATCTAAATAAGTCAACTGCCACATTCTCACTCTCATTTGTCACATGTGAAACCTGGTTTTTAGACCCTAATTTCTCCGCTTCTGCTTCTTGTGTGTTATTATTCGACTGTATCGCTTTTACTGTCTTCTCCCCCGTGAAACAAAGCTCGTACCTAAAAATAATGACTTCATAAGTAAGACAAGAAGCATAAGGATTGAGGATTTATTTATAAGGAAATTACCGGTGAGTCGGTAACTGATATTTCCGTACCTGCATGAATGTGTCTCTAAGTACAATACTTCTCCCTTCTTCAAACGAGCACTCGTGTATAGAGGTTTTTTCAGACCCTTATCAGCAACTATGCTTATACTGTACTTAATCCTGAAAAGTCGACAAGAAGTTCAGACTATACTTTGAAAGAACGAAAATACGATAATGGTATCCACTATCATTCAAGAACATGATGACTAAGCAGGAAAAATCATAATGTAAATTGTTTTGTGGAAGCAAGTCTTGAGGTGTAGAGAAACCCGAATCAATCATAACCAAAACAGAAATGTACACTTACAGACAGGTGAAAACAAATAGTGAATATAAAAACAGCTCCAGACCGGACAGAGAGATGGTATCTGTCATCTTCTTCATACAGAAGAGACTAAACAAATATTGACCAAAATGATGGGATCCAAGCACAAATCCCACACAAGAAAAATTGGCCAATTCATTCACCGGGATTATCGATCCCATATGCTTTATTCGATGGAAGCAACGATAAACAAATCCGGACCTTTCCTTCAAAAGCAAGGTCGGACCCTCTCCTACGACTCTAAGCAAGACAAGACGAAGCATAATAAACCCAAGACGGCCAGCCCTAGGCGCCGAGCATAGGGATTAAAACCCTAATCCCTATTGATTACAAACTACCCAAAATGCTCTAAATAAATAAAAACATAAATTAATAATAATAAAATATGAAGCACCAATCTCTAGTTTCGTACCCAAATTACAGAAAAGCCATTGCCATCTCGAAGCAAGATTTGCACATATAGTACAGAAAAGTAAGAACAAAATGCAAGTTGAAAATAGAAGAAGAAATGAAGGGTAACAATTATGCTAAAAACACCCGATAATCAAATTAAGGTTTGTTTACCAAGGCTCATTGCAGAGATTGTACTGTATTGTAACTTCTCGTACGTATTTTTGTTGCCGTAATGCATTCTAAGTCACGAAAAACATAAGAAAAAAAAATAATAAGTGCATTGAGCAAAATATAGAGAATACGAAGTAGATGCTTCTGCGAATGTGTACTGACAAGTTACCCATTTAAAAACCACTGAACAAAATTACTAAAAATAAATCTAAATTAAAAATATGCTGAAGTGACAACAACTACTTAAAATCAGTGCAAGCGAAGCGAGAATAGGACATAAAAATAGTCTCTTAAAATTTACTAAGAGCCCAAACAAAATGAAGCGGGGAGACCATACCGAAGCCGCAGCTCTTGTAGTCATAGTCCGCTCTACTGCAATTGGAGCAAGGGTGGGCTCCACTGTAGATATATGTGTAAGACACGGCTCAAGGTCAATGGATCCACCACTCTTCTGCAATAAGAAAAGTCAACGGCATCAAGACTGTAATTCCAGAGGTACAAGGTGACAAATCCATTTTCAAGGACTAAGTACTTTGTAAAAATAAAGAAAGCTGGGGACTGGTTTGTAAATAATAATTATGGTTGGTTAATTGGAGTAGTTATAACTAGCTAGCAACCTTTATATAAGATTATAGGGATTAGTTGCAGTAATCAAAAGTTTCTAAATGTAACCTGATTCCTGATTAGTGAGATTAATTATCATTATCCGAAAAACCTACATGTATCATAAATTTAAAAGCACAACCACAAATTAATTAAATAAAAATATAGAACTTCAAAGTGTTTGAACCTTTACAATGCAGCATCTTTCGATACGATAGCTGCATCCGATAGCAGCACCCCAGGCTCGAGAACGAACATTGTTTCTCAAAGTAGATATATAACCTAATGAAGAAAACAGAATTACTTCAGACAATAAATTATAGGGAAGAACAGAGCCAGAGCAGCCGATGTGATGTAACGACTACGTGTACAGAAAATCGATCTCCGACTACATGGCAATGAAGAAGACAATGCCAACCGAGAGTTTTCCTGATCTAGAAACTTTCCTAGTTAAGGTCTTATACAGAGTGGTTGTCAAAAGCTTTCTAAAATTGTGTCCCAAAGTATTCAAAAAGAGCACAAGCAAATTAAGAAGTTTGACTTGCAAAGAAGGTAAAAGCACCATCCAAAAGAAATAAATAAATAAATTTAATAAACAAGAGCATGGTTTATGCTTTATATTTAAAAAGATATATACACACGGGGTTGTGGACCAGTTTATCTTAGGCAACCCTCTGTTTTTGCCCCGTAATTTTCTTTAATCAATGAAATCTTTGTTTCTTTAAGATATATATACATATATATATATATATATAAACACACAGGCAAGTGCAGTTTGAATCCTTCTTACAATCTTGTGGAGGCAGCACACGGATAGTAGCTTGTAGCTCCTGTATTGCAGCAGGAGGAGGTGAAGCTGTGGGACGGCAATAGCCAGTGTGCATCAAAACTGCAAATGCGGATTTGTCAAATTCATACCCATTTTGCCCTTGCAGCTTATCATATCATAGTTACAACTTTACTTCATCGTTTTTTGTTTTATTTGAAGCAGACTTCACTGAAAAGATGCGTATAATGATGTAAACTTTTCATAAATGTTTTTCAGTCTTATTGTGCTATTTTATGACCATTGTTATTAGCAAATGAACAGTTTATTTTGGAATTGATTTTTAAATAATAAATATTCATAATATTTTGATGAAACTAAATAATTATATTGAACCTTCAACTCACAAGCCATTTCATAACAAAGAAACACAGGATTAGACTTTCAAATGTGCTATAATAATCAGACACGTTACACACAATTATACCTCTTAAGAGACACACAAACACACACATATATTATATACACTTCGAAAATAATTTAATTTATTACAGGACTTACCAGCAACAAGATCTGAGTCATCTGTATATATGTCTGTCCCCCATAGCTGGCCACCTCTGACCTACAGAAAGATGCCGATCCGAGAATTATGATTTTCCGAGATTGAAGACAATAGAAATCAAAGGTAATTGAAAACGACGATTAATTTTGTGGTAACTAATTCAACAGGCTGATTTATAAGAGAATAGAAAGTTGTTCATGAGATTATGGTATAACAATACATCAGCGTAAATCACTAGAGCAATCTAATATAATTGAGCTTATTTACGCTAACAGGAATTCATATAGATGTGACTGAAATCTCACTTGGCGATTCGTGGCAGTAACATGCTCTGCGGGTATCCGAATCTCAAGAGTGGGTCCCGTATTTGAGCTTTGACCATTCTTTTCGGATTGAGATTCCTCGTAATCCTTCCACAGCTTTACTAACTCTTGCATGCATTCACCAACTTTATAGACGACCGATGATACTTCAGCTTTGCCTGTGATGGAGAGAATTCTAAGAGGCGTATAAACTGAATAGCATTTAACATTCAAGATAAAACAGACTTCCGCGTTTCAATGAGCGACTAAATATGAGAAAAATATAAGGGTTTCTATTCTCTCTAGGTCGAATTAAAAAATCAGTATGTATTATACTGTGTTGTTGATCAAGCACATAGTACCGAACAGCGTATATAAAGTAATAAATGACGATATTTCAGATTCCTTTAGTGATCTATTCAGAATATTAATACATTACACATCATTTTTCAGCTCCCTCACAACCCCTTTTGCAGCACAATATAATAACCGAGAATCAGACGACTTGGCTCACCTTGAGATCTGCAAAATAAACGAAATGATGAAATTAATTAATGCATAAATGTCACAGCAAAAAACAAAACTGCATGCAACTTGGACCGCAAAATGGATTTATGGCAGGGTTATGGCAAGATGGGACAAGATTCCAAATTTAATTATTAGCAGACAAGGTAATCAGCGGCGAAAGAAATTAAACAAAAAAGGGTAAGTAGAACGCACCCTTCATTGTCATGGGTGGGAGCCCTAAAACGTGGCTCACGATTCAAGATTTGCGGGCTGCCCCTTGACCGTTGCATCCTTTTACGTTGTTGAACTCCGTTGTTATAAACGTCTCTCTCCCGCTCCACTGCCACGTCTGAATCTGCGAACCCATCTTCTGCTTCTTTCTCAAATCCCCTGCTCCGCTTCTCAGGTCTCTCTCTATCTCTATCTCCATCTCCATCAGCCTCTCGCTCTTTCCTCCTCTCTCTATGTTCCTTATCAACAGGTCTTTTCTTATCCGATGCCACGTTGTCCGGCTCTTGCAATCTGTTCGCCGTGTCTCCCAAATCCTTGTCGTTTGTATCCTTTTCTACCACATTCCAAGAGTCTCTTTTCGGGGTTGTGTGCTCTTTTTCCCTCTCTTTCACTCTTTCCTTGTTATCCTTCATAGGATCCTTCCTCTCCCTCTCCCTCTCCCTCTCCCTCTCCCTCTCTCTCTCTTTCTCTCTCTCCCTCTCCCGCTCCCACCTTTCAGTATCTCTTTCTTCTTTGGCTGAATCTTTAAACTCAGAACTGCTGTTACCGACTTGCACACTGCTCCTACGGTCAACCCTTTCCTTGTCCCAATCCCGGTGCTTCCCGTCTTTCCTCTTTCTATCCTTGTCTTTGAATTTATCATCAAATCTGTTCTCTCCAACAGCTTCGTGAGCTTCCACATGATCCATGGGTCCATGTGACATCCATGGATCCACTGCGCCAGGTGGCGCATCGGAGTATCTCTTCCCTCTGTGGTGTTCTTTGGAGTCTTTCCAACTCAAATGACTGCCTGAAACACTGTAACTATCCTTCTCTACCTTGGCAGCTTCATTCTTCGCCTCACTATTATGAACGTCCCTATCATATTTCACCTCCTTACTCTCATCCCCTCTGCTCTCAGATCTCAAATCCTTCTCTCCCCCCTTGGCAGTAAGAGAAATCGAATCCCTCCTCGTCTCGGAGATCAAGTCCCTGACCTCGGTTTTGGTGTCTCGGGTCTCGGAACGGTGATCCCTAGAATCCTTCGGTTCCAACCTATCATCTGAAGCAACGTGTTTTTCCAAATGTGGGTCAACTGAGGAAGAGGGTGTCCGATAGACCGGGGGAAAGGGGGATCTACGGTCGGTATCGCGTGGCTCCGTGCGGGGAATCTTTGCTATTCTTGCTGAATCTACATCATATGGAGAAGCCAAAAGGGGACGGTAGTCGGAGGAGAGCTTAGGGAATGCCGGAGGTGGCGATGGAGGCGGCGGCAACGGTGGCTGCGGATCTTCATGCGAAGGAGTGTATTTTGTTGAAGGAGAATGTGCGTGAGAGTGACTGCTCTCTTCGTGAGACCTTTTGCCCGCGCCACTCATCTCGTCTCCACGATCTGGACCAAACCAAAAGAAAAACCATAAATTCCATAGAATTATGCATAGATTTCATTAGCCAATTGCCATCAGGACATTGAATCTCTAAACCCAACTTAAAATCAACATAACCAACTTTCTTATCCTTCTGTTTGTTCACCGATCAAACCGAGCAAAAGAAGCTTCATGATTTCTTTCGTTTCCGTTTCGAGAGCGAAAAAAGAGAAAGTTGCCTACTTTCTAGAAAAACTGTGAGGGTTTTGTGTGATTCAAGAGTTGTTTGATTGACAATCTCCTAGTGTAATTTACTGATTATCGTTCTTCAAAATTGAAATGAATCCCTAAACCCAAAATAAAATGAACACAACATTCACCAACTCTCTAACCCTTCCCCTCGTTACCCAATCGAACCCAGCAAAAGAATCGCCATTCTACACTATACTCACGTTTTCATCGACATTCATCTCGCCATTGCAACCAATCGGAAAAAAAAAAAAAAAAAAAAAGCTTCAAGCTTCATCATTTGTCTCGTTTCCGATTTCGATTTCTTCTGATTAAGAGTTCGACTTTGGTTTCGGAAAAGACGAGTTGAATTGATTACAAGCGAAACTCGCAAGTGGGTTGAATTGAAGAAGCCATGGAAGACGAAAGTGAGAAGCTTGGAAAACCCTAAGCAGAGAGAGAGAGAGAGAGCTTACTAGGTGTGAAGTGCGAGTGAATGCATGAAAGAGAATCGAGGGATTCAGTGGAAGATTTTGGAGAGAGTGGCTTCAATTTCCTCTTCTTCTTTGGTTTGCTTGATTGATGTGTTTGTGTTTTAATCCTTGTAAGTAAATAAAAAAAAAACCCAATTTAAGCCTTTTTAATCGCACTCGTTCGTTCCAATCTTTGGCTTTAATTCTATCACTTTAGATGATGAAGCAAATAGGATTAATTTTAGATGTATGTATTAAAAAATATAAAATCGGTAAAAAAGGATTTCATTAATTTGTGAAACCAAACTACACTCCTTCTCCGACCACCGGAGGAAGGTCCAACGCCGCCGAACTTACAAGTACGGTGAGCTAATGCATCGTGCTTCTTAAGAATCCAATACACGATATAAATCATCAAAACTGTAAAAAGAATATTTAATACACCGTACACGATATATGTATTAAATACACAATTGTTGTTTACTAGGGTTAGACTTGATATTTAATATTTAATACAGGAACCATCATCAAAATTTGAAAATACGCGATGTATGTATTTAATATTTAATACTAAGACGTCACATTTAATTTAATAAAAGGTTAATAATAGTATATATACTAAAGTTGTATTCATCTACGGCGGCATAGATTTAAGTTATACTAGTGGAAGCGCGGTGGCGATAATATTAAGTTTAAAATTTATATGATATATAAAACATTTTTATAATTTAAAATGTGTGTTATAATAAAAAGAATTACATGGACGTAAAATTATTCTGTTTTTAATATAAATTTATTTAAATAGTCAACTATTTAAGAGGTTAATTAACATTACATTAGGTCATAACAATATTCTTTAACAAATATATACCAAAGTATTGAAAAATTGTTTTCTTTGAAATTCCCAATATTTATTAATTCAACATGACGCGAAACTTAAATTAGAAAATTAAATTCATTTAGAGGTTGATTATGCTAAAAAGTATGAATAAATTAAATTTGAAACAAAATTTATATTCAAATTGCTGAATAGGAGTTTCTTATACCAAGACTCCAAGAGTCTTGGATAATAAATGTTTTAAATATCAAAATAATGTTCATTAACTCTTGTTGATGTCGGATTTGGTCAAATCCACCCTCAACACAACTCGTGTCGTTTTGTCCCATAAACGACACAAGAGAAGGCGAGGAAGTTCATCGCCCGAGGGTCAAGGAAGGCGCATCCTCGAGTAGGATCATCCGCGAGCAAGCGGGTCGCGATGAAGCGTCCCATCACGACTCGACGAGGAATTTCGTCATGATGATTATGCAGAGCCCGATGACAGCCGAAGAGACGTGCATTTAATGAAGCCGACCTACTCACTCAATGAGAAGCGTCAGCGACGAGGCTTGCAGGGCCGAATGACGGCTGACGAGATGCGCATTTAATGAGGCTCACCTACCCGTAATGACAGTCTCCTTGGAAGTGACATAAAGCAGGGATCAACCATGCTTCCCTCAAAGGACTCTGGGAAGCGAATGATTAAAGGGAAAAAGGGCGAGAAAGATGCAAAGAGGACATAATGTAAACTCTATAAAAGGCAAGAAAAACCTCATTTGAAAAAGAAAGAAAGGAGGGGAAAAAAGGAGCAAAGCCCGGGAGCATGGGGGAGGAAGGCTCCCGGGAGCGAGCATGGAGCAGGAAGGCTCCCGGGAGCAAAGCCCGGGAGCAAGGAGCAGGAAGGCTCCCGGGAGCAAAACCCGGGAGCAAGCAAGGAGCAGGAAGGCTCCCGGGAGCAAAGCCCGGGAGCAAGGAGCAGGAAGGCTCCCGGGAGCAAAACCCGGGAGCAAGCAAGGAGCAGGAAGGCTCCCGGGAGCAAGCAAGGAGCAGGAAGGCTCCCGGGAGCAAAGCCCGGGAGCAAGGAGCAGGAAGGCTCCCGGGAGCAAAACCCGAGAGCAAGCAAGGAGCAGGAAGGCTCCCGGGAGCAAAGCCCGGGGGCAAGGAGAAGGAAGGAAAGAAGCAAAGAGCAGGAGCAAAGCCCGGGAGCAAAGACCAGAGAGAAAGAAGAAAGATAACGCGAACCACATTGAACTACGTGATGACCTGATCCCGGTATACCGGGTACGTAGGCAGCCTCGCTGAGGCCGGCGAGGTGCGGCATCAAATCATATCATATTCTTATCCTTTTCCTTCACTTGTCCAGCTATTCAACGGAAGAAAACCGAGCTCATTTCGGAAATTATAATAAAACAGAGATACTCATCATTTGCTGTCATTTTATTTATTATTTGATGATTGTCTTTGTGACTGGAAAAGGGTGGTGAAAAACCCCCTCTACAGTTTGGCGCCCACCGAGGGGCTTTGTTTTCTTTCTAACTCACAGCCAGGAACTTGGAGGAAAAAGAGATCTCAGCAAACGACGGAATCATCTCCAACGATGGGGAAAAAGGTACAGTGGCAAGTCTCCAACGACTGCTAGCTGAGGCGAAGGCAACAAAAAAAAAAAAAAACGACGGCCGACAAGGCCAAAAGCATGGAGACGGCCGACGAGGCCAAGGGCATGAAGATGATCGATGAAACCAGAAGCGAGAAGACGATCGACGACGACCCTCATAAAAACTAAAGTTTGATGCAGATACGACGAGGTATATCCTAACCAAGGCGCAAAATCGGCGACGAAGTTGGCTGACCTCATCGCAAAAAGGTAACAATATACATATATCTACAAAATTACAAAGAAGCCGGCGAGAGTGCCGAGAAAATTATAAAAATAATAATAATATATATATATACGGCTAAGGGTGTCGAGCAAACCCGGTCCGGCAAAACATGTCGAGATCCATATATACGGCTAAGGGTGCCGAGCAAACCCGGTCCGGCAAAACATGTCGAGATCCATATATACGGCTAAGGGTGCCGAGCAAGCCCGGTCCGGCAAAACATGTCGAGATCCATATATACGGTTAAGGGTGCCGAGCAAGCCCAAACCGGCGAAGGTGCCGAGAAAATCTATTTACGGCTAAGGGTGCCGAGCAAGCCCGGGCCGGCGAGAGTGCCGAGGAAATATACAAGGCGAGAGTGCCTATGGGGTCCTGGGAATTAGTCGGCTCGTACCCGACGAAACCTAGCGATGCCCACGAGAGAAAAATAAGGCGAGAGTGCCTATGGGGTCCAGGAAATTAGTCGGCTCGTACCTGATGAAACCTAGTGATACCCGCAAGAGACAATACCGGCGAGAGTGCCGAGAAAATCTATTTACGGCTAAGGGTGCCGAGCAAGCCCAAACCGGCGAGAGTGCCGAGAAAATATATTTACGGCTAGGGTGCCGAGCAAACCCATACCGGCGAGAGTGCCGAGAAAATATATTTACGGCTAGGGTGCCGAGCAAACCCATACCGGCGAGAGTGCCGAGAAAATCTATTTACGGTTAAGGGTGCCGAGCAAGCCCAAACCGGAGAGAGTGCCGAGAAAATCTATTTACGGCTAAGGGTGCCGAGCAAGCCCAAACCGGCGAGAGTGCCGAGAAAATATATTTACGGCTAGGGTGCCGAGCAAGCCCAAACCGGCGAGAGTGCCGAGAAAATATATTTACGGCTAGGGTGCCGAGCAAAGACAATACCGGCGAGAGTGCCGAGAAAATATATTTACGGCTAGGGCGCCGAGCAAGCCTAAACCGGCGAGAGTGCCGAGAAAATAAAAGAGGCGAGAGTGCCAAGCTAAAATGCGAGAGAGCCTATGGGATCCTGGAAACTAATCAGCTCGTACCCGATAAAGCCCATCGACATCCAGAAAGAGGTACGGCGAGAATGCAGAGTAAAAGAGTGTTTACAGAGTTTAAATAAACAAGGGAAGTCTCTCGATGAAAAATCAACGATGCCCGGGCCGCATCAGCCCCCATCGGCGAATGACGTCGCCAACAAAGTCCTCTATGACGGCCAAGAACCTGGCTCATGACCAGGGAACCATGCCAGCCTTCGAAGAAGAATCTAAGAATAACACGCAACGAGAAGAATAGAGGAAGCACTGCAAGGAGAGAAAGAGTCAGTCACGAGCAAGGCAAAGATTACCACATCTGTGACATCGGCATCGGCATCGCGAGGAGCTTGTCAAAGAAGATCATCGCTGGAAGATGTTCATCGCTGCGAGGAGTTCGTCGCATAAAGCGAGCTTGTCGTCGCGAGGAGCTTGTAGCCGAAGAGAAGATCATCGCGAGGAGCTTGTCGAAGAAGATCATCACTGGAAGAAGTTCATCGCTGCGAGGAGTTCGTCGCATAAAGCGAGCTTGTCGTCGCGAGGAGCTTGTAGCCGAAGAGAAGATCATCGCGAGGAGCTTGTCGGAGAAGATCATCGCTGGAAGAAGTTCATCGCTACGATGAGTTCGTCGCTATAAGCGAGCTTGTCATCGCAAGGAGCTTGTAGCCGAAGAAAAGATCGTCGCGAGGAGCTTGTCAAAGAAGATATCATCACCTGGAAAGACGCGTTACCCAACGAAACCAGTCACAACTCAGCAAGATGCTACATAAGCTTCCAAGTGGAATCCACCAACCAACAGATTACGATGAGGTTCTCCGACAACGTTTATCGGGGTAACCGCGTTAACTAAAGTGGTCGACGGAGTTCGCAAACATCCTTTACAGTTCCCCGTTACAGCTCGTCTTTCATTTTACCAAGTGAATACACTTGATAAAATGGGGGACTAATTGTTGATGTCGGATTTGGTCAAATCCACCCTCAACACAACTCGTGTCGTTTTGTCCCATAAACGACACAAGAGAAGGCGAGGAAGTTCATCGCTCGAGGGTCAAGGAAGGCGCATCCTCGAGTAGGATCATCCGCGAGCAAGCGGGTCGCGATGAAGCGTCCCATCACGACTCGACGAGGAATTTCGTCATGATGATTATGCAGAGCCCGATGACAGCCGAAGAGACGTGCATTTAATGAAGCCGACCTACTCACTCAATGAGAAGCGTCAGCGACGAGGCTTGCAGGGCCGAATGACGGCTGACGAGATGCGCATTTAATGAGGCTCACCTACCCGTAATGATAGTCTCCTTGGAAGTGACATAAAGCAGGGATCAACCATGCTTCCCTCAAAGGACTCTGGGAAGCGAATGATTAAAGGGAAAAAGGGCGAGAAAGATGCAAAGAGGACATAATGTAAACTCTATAAAAGGCAAGAAAAACCTCATTTGAAAAAGAAAGAAAGGAGGGGAAAAAAGGAGCAAAGCCCGGGAGCATGGGGGAGGAAGGCTCCCGGGAGCGAGCATGGAGCAGGAAGGCTCCCGGGAGCAAAGCCCGGGAGCAAGGAGCAGGAAGGCTCCCGGGAGCAAAACCCGGGAGCAAGCAAGGAGCAGGAAGGCTCCCGGGAGCAAAGCCCGGGAGCAAGGAGCAGGAAGGCTCCCGGGAGCAAAACCCGGGAGCAAGCAAGGAGCAGGAAGGCTCCCGGGAGCAAAGCCCGGGGGGCAAGGAGAAGGAAGGAGGGAAGCAAAGAGCAGGAGCAAAGCCCGGGAGCATGGGGCAGGAAGGCTCCCGGGAGCGAGCATGGAGCAGGAAGGCTCCCGGGAGCAAAGCCCGGGAGCAAGGAGCAGGAAGGCTCCCGGGAGCAAAACCCGGGAGCAAGCAAGGAGCAGGAAGGCTCCCGGGAGCAAAGCCCGGGAGCAAGGAGCAGGAAGGCTCCCGGGAGCAAAACCCGGGAGCAAGCAAGGAGCAGGAAGGCTCCCGGGAGCAAAGCCCGGGAGCAAGCAAGGAGCAGGAAGGCTCCCGGGAGCAAAGCCCGGGGGGCAATGAGAAGGAAGGAAGGAAGCAAAGAGCAGGAGCAAAGCCCGGGAGCATGGGGCAGGAAGGCTCCCGGGAGCGAGCATGGAGCAGGAAGGCTCCCGGGAGCAAAGCCCGGGAGCAAGGAGCAGGAAGGCTCTCGGGAACAAAACCCGGGAGCAAGCAAGGAGCAGGAAGGCTCCCGGGAGCAAAGCCCGGGAGCAAGGAGCAGGAAGGCTCCCGGGAGCAAAACCCGGGAGCAAGCAAGGAGCAGGAAGGCTCCCGGGAGCAAAGCCCGGGAGCAAGGAGCAGGAAGGCTCCCGGGAGCAAAACCCGGGAGCAAGCAAGGAGCAGGAAGGCTCCCGGGAGCAAGGAGCAGGAAGGCTCCCGGGAGCAAAACCCGGGAGCAAGCAAGGAGCAGGAAGGCTCCCGGGAGCAAAGCCCGGGGGCAAGGAGAAGGAAGGAAAGAAGCAAAGAGCAGAAGCAAAGCCCGGGAGCAAAGACCAGAGAGAAAGAAGAAAGATAACGCGAACCACATTGAACTACGTGATGACCTGATCCCGGTATACCGGGTACGTAGGCATCCTCGCTGAGGCCGGCGAGGTGCGGCATCAAATCATATCCTATTCTTATCCTTTTCCTTCACTTGTCCAGCTATTCAACGGAAGAAAACCGAGCTCATTTCGGAAATTATAATAAAACAGAGATACTCCTCATTTGCTGTCATTTTATTTATTATTTGATGATTGTCTTTGTGACTGGAAAAGGGTGGTGAAAAACCCCTCTACAACTCTCTTATTCACTATTGATATTTACTATGGTGCTTATGCACTACCATAAAATATATGCAACGTAATTAGAAAAATGAGAAAAAAATAAGAATCTACATTACTTTGTTATTGTTGCTCTATTAGCTCAATCTCATCAAAGCTACCTCAAATAAATTAAAAACTCACATTTGGGCATTCACTTTGTCCTTTTAGCATGTAAGATCAACTCATAATTGTAGTATTAACAGACAATGATTAGGTGTTTAACAATAATACAGTATTAAACCAAAAAAATTGGACGGAAAAATGATTCCAAGTCACCTGAGAAATAGATACGGTGAAAATAAATATCACGCTAAATAATGCTAAAAAAATAAATGTTACAGTGTGAAACTTAGAATTCCCAACCAAAGCAAAGAAGTAAGAAATTAACCGGGAAAAGTGACGAACTTAAGGTTCATTGAAGGGATCACATTGATTAAACACAAAAGGAGAACTAAATCCCAAAATCGGAAATAACTGAAACCAGACACCGGGAAATAAAATATATCAAACTCATTTATTCTTTATATTTATTGTGACATATTCACTATAGAAAAATAAGATTGTTTTTATGTACAAATAGCGTATATAATTGTAACAAATAAAGGTCAATGCCAATCTCACTAAAAAAAAGTTATTATTATTTTTTCAACAAACATATACTTGCAGTTTTGTCTTAACTAAACTTTAGTATTTCAAATTACTACAGAATTTGTATATTTTTCAACATACTCTAATAATACATAATTTGCATTTTTTTTTTTTTTGAAAATCATCATGTTTTTTTTTATTAATTCATTCATGTTAATGCGAATGTCTTAATTCCATACAAATTTTTGTAAAAAGCATTATTTCATCTTCCGATACAGTTATTAGTTGTAATAAGTTTACCTTTTCAAAGCAAAGTCTTTTACAAAGTTAGAATAAGTTTAAAACTTTAAACTATTGTATTTGACATAATATGCGATTATGCGTGAATATTATATTTAACTTATTTTATTTATTTTAAGAGGTCGAAAGAATCGATATAAATGAAGTTAATTAAGACGTCTAAATTTCAATGCTAATCTGAATAGTAATAAGTTACATTTGAATCTGAATGACTAAAAAATAAGTTTGTTTATTTGTTGAGATTTGAGTGCAGATCTGACTCTTAATGATTATTTAATTTATTTATATTGATAATATTGTAAATATAGTTTCTTAAAATGTAAAAAACATCAAAACATATAATATTATAAACATTTAAAATATTTTTATTCTCTAATTTTGAAATTAATATATTTCTTTAAAAAGCATCATATTATCGCTTTCCTCATATCATTTTCCATATATACATGTTAATTAATTTCCAATTCAATGGTTAAGATTAAATCTTAAATTAATCCAACGGATAAAATTAATTAAGCAATTTCGAAATCAATGCTTGATCACCAAGTCATTTTCGAATTTAGCTTTTCAAATTAATTATCATGATCCAACGGTTAAGATCAAACTTAACCGATGTAATGAACCAAATTAATTTCAAGGTTTTTCATTAATACCTAAACATAGGTACATATGCCGCATATTTAGAAAGTCCAAATTCAAGTAAATTTGTGTAAGCCCAACTCACACATTTACTTGGGCCGCATTATTTCTACACATTAATATATATACCAAATATATATTTTTATTTAAATAACATAAATTTATTAATTATTAATTAATTATTAATAAGAATATTAATAATTAAATCCAAATAAATAAATTATATTAATAACATTTGATCTCAATATCACACATTAAATGTCGTGGTGCAACACCACCATTTAAATTCGTGACATATGATTAAATTGCACATATTTACGAAAACAATCGTAAACTTGTAAATTCTCTAAATCACAAACCGTACGTCAAAACAACCCGGTTCCAAAAGCAAAGTCTTTTAGAATTTAATTTTCAACAACTTTTCAGTTGATGAAAAATCTAAATTCAACTTTCTTTTATCAGTTAAATTTCCAGCACCAAATTTTGGTACTTTTGTCACGTCAAAAATAAAACTTCCAAGGTCTGACATAGACTCTAGTTTTACGAATCCTGAAAAATGATAAAACATATCGAATGTTTAAATCACGTACGTATCATCCGTTCCGAAGCTATCCTGGGGACCATGGACCCGTATCACTAAACCTCCAATGAACTGCTAGTGGTTTGTCAAACCTCGGTGTTATTCCACTATAAACCCGAGGCTGCACTCTTTAGTGATACAGTATATATTATTCTCTTTATAGCAAGGTGTCCATTGATACAATCGAATTTGGGTTATTGATATTTCACTTGATAATCCACACACGAGCAGGCGGTTTTTACCGTTTTGCCTCTCATTGTGAGTAATCCACTTATGGTTTCGATTCATAAGTTGCGCACGGGTACCTCTCACTTCTTATTACTAACAATCAAGGGAATCATCTTGACTCTGAAGAGAGCTATGTCATGTCCGTTTCTATGACCAAGCTACCTTTATCTGTTGACTATCATGTTCCCAAATAGCAGCATTGGGAACGACAGTAAATGTGTTCTTTAACAGTTAAATTAAAGAACAATCAAGTCAACAGTCCAGGCTCGAGGTCATTCAAGACTTAGATCAAATATCTATTTGATCATCTACTAGTGACTCAAGTCCAAGTTGTCAGTGACGGTCTTATATGACAACTTCCGGAGTTTAAGTCAGGTCCAGTCCAGTATGAAGCCGCTTCATACTTAATGCACTTCTAGTGAGTGTGACACACATACTTAATCCAAAACAGGATTATATCACTTAGTCACATTAATGACTTTAACCAATTAATGAGCTCCCACTCAGTTAATCAAGTCACAGACATTTTTAAGTTCATTTATTATGATTATTAATTCTTCCTCACATTGACTCGGTTGTGATAATAATAACATAATCGCATACTTTATGAACTATGGAACAAACATTCTATTTTACTCTACCAGAAACTATAATAAGATTAACATAATAAGTAACATCTTTTATTCAATGACTTTGGTCAAAATCTTTTACAATTTGGGAAAAGACAGCTTGTTTAAGGACACATGTGCAACACGGGTGTCATAACACCAATGCCAAGCCCGGAGAAATGGCCTTATGCGGGTATGAGTGTCATCCACCAACCTAAATTCACAGATATTCCAGGCCGTCATAAGAAGAAAAGAAGAAAGTCAGCTGGCGAGCTTGCCTCTGGAGCCACCAAAGCATCCCGGGTCGGTCAGGTTAATTGTTGTGGGAACTGTGGAGGGCGAGGGCACACTCGTCGTACTTGTAAGAACCCGTCATCAAGCAATGTATTAATATTCATCAAGCAAGGTATCAAAATATGTCGTTTTTAAGAAAATAACCTAACCCTTTTTACAGATACAACAAAATCAAAGCATATTTATCAAATGAAACACAGAGAAGATGATAATGCAAACACATAACAAGATGCAGGTAATTCCATGTTCACAAATAAGTACAAACCTCCATCACTAACATAATTATCAAACATAAATTACCATCACTAACACAAGGACCATAACTACTAGTGCGATTCATCTACATAGCCAAAGCATCACCATCGCCTAGAACTTCGCTCGGGAGAAGACCCCTCACTTGCCATTGAAGAACTGAAACAAAGAAGAAGAATGGAAGAAGTAGAAGAGAGAGAACGAAGAGCCGTGGGAACAAAGAGTTGAGAACAAGAAAATGGAAGAAACCCTAAAATGGTTAAATGGGTTTAAATAATCAGAATGGTTAAAATGAATTATTGGTGGTGAAATTAAATGAGGAGGGTATTTAATGGGTTTAAATGATACACGTGGATAATCGAAAATTGCCACTTGGCAAAAGGCATGCGCAAGAACAAGTCGATGTGGCACTGACTTAACAGTCAGCTAATTAATTGGACGGTTTTTTGTTTTGAAGCTGATTAGCAAATTTTGATGACTATTGCCGAGATTAAATCGCATTAACAATATAATTGATACAAACCGAACAAGTTAGCAACTTTTGCCAATATTACCCATAGATTAATATGACAAAAGAATAAATTTACTTACACGCATTTAAAATAAAATAAATTTACAACAAAAATATTCAAATTATCACTCTTGGCGTTATAGGCGTTCTATTTTTTTTTAAATGTTTAAATTTACTTGAGAATTTTTTTATTCAATTTTTTTTTTATACGGCTTAGTTAGTCTCCTAAAAAAGGGTTAATGACGGCAAAAATACTCAAAGTTTGGTCAAAGAACCCGTCGTGTACCCAAAGTTTAAAAGTGATGGCAAAAATACCCAAAGTCATATTTGAGGAGTTGACAACTTAATTCTCGTAATGCCGTTAACTTACTCGTTAACTCTGGCCACATGGACAAATTTTTTTTGTTAAGTGTAATCATTAGGGGTTCAATTAGTTGTATTAAATAGTATTAGTTAGGGGTTTAATTTGTTGTTTTGTCGTAAACAAGACTTATTTGGGCTCATCCATTTGGCAAAAATTGTTATGTCAACAACCAACGTTTGCCCGCGTGGCCAGAGTTAACGGGTAAGTTAACGGCGTTACGAGAATGGAGTGGTCAACTCCCCAAATGCGACTTTGGGTATTTTTACCACCACTTTTAAACTTTGGGTACACGAGGGGTTCTTTGACCAAAATTTAGGTATTTTCGACGTCATTAACCCCCTAAAAAATACTCAAATTTCATTCTTAAATTAGATTTGCTATTTCTCTCTTACGTCAATCCGACAATGAAGACTATCAAGGACACCATTAAAGCTCCAATCTCGGTGACGAATCAGGATACAGATTCCAAGGAGGCTAATTAAGCATTATTTAGGGTAAACATAAAATAAAACTAAAAATCTATGAGTAAAATATAACACTGGAACAAAAATCAGAAAGTTGTCTATAGAAATATAACTTAACATTACCAAAAAAAAAAATTAAAAGTTGTCAAAAACACTTTGTAGAACGACTTACTTCCGATGCCTAATATATATCTCGTTGATTTGAAATGAAAGTACTGTTGCGGTATAATTTTGTCCAAGTCAACTTATATTGATACGACGAAATCTATCTCTATCGTTATGAAAATAAGAGGCCCATTAGCAGAGTCAAAGAGGTCAACCCAGAGAAAAGTCAACAGTCAAACAGAGAATGCAAAGAAGCCCGTTGACCAACAAAGGAGACATGCGACGAAGACAATTACGAGGAAGAGTAATGAAGACCATTGGCGAGGGTGCTTCCATCGGCAAGGCCTCGTCGATAAAATCTCGTCGACGATACTTCATCGCTAGGATGGCCGAACCAAGAAAGAGCAAGGGCAAGGAGCATAGCGACGAAGGTCATTTATTCGATGAGACTAGCGACAGACGCGAGGACGAAGATAGCGAGGAGCAATCAACGCGGCAGAGCAGCGCCTCGGGATCGGTAATGGTAATTACAAGGCGTGATTGCTATGTAATTAAAGCTATGTCATTAAGGCATTTATGAGGGAATCAAACGCAAATTGCAACCGAGTGTTTATGAGGTCGGATCTTATTATGAAACTCTATAAATAGTGAGGCGAAGGATGTGAAAAGGGACCGAAAATCATTGACAAGAAATACAATACACTTACACCTAAATTCTCGAGCATCTTACTCTCTCTAAACCCATTTTCGTTTGCGTGATTAAGTTTTAACGGAAAGACCCGAGCTCTTGGGTAACTTAAAAGCGGAATTACATCAATCGTAAATCGGTGACTATTGCGATGATTTTTCACCTCAATAAGTATAAGGAGCAACAAATTTGTGTTTAGTTGTCAATGTATTTTCAATTTGTGCAAAAAGTAAAATAAAAAATAGTCTCCCAAAAATCCAAAAAGTAAATGGGAGACTATTTTTTATTTGGGCTTTTCTTTCTTTATTGAGATTTTCTTTTACTTTACTTTTGTCACAAATTGAAAATACATGGACAACTTTTTGGTTCTCTTTAATTACTTTTTGGTCAAATTGAGGGACCAAAAACCAATTTTAAGGTTTTCTATTTCTCCGAGCACGAAAAACTCAAAAACTGTCAGTGTTCTTCTTCCACAGATAAGCCTGTAACTCCATTTCCCACCAAAACCATGTCTCTCTCTATCCAAACCCTAACCCAAAACCTCTCCTTCTCCACCTCCCTGAGCAGCCTCGGCTTCTCCAAACCCTCCATCAGAACCCTGAATCCGCCGTCGCCGGTGATCCGCATGGGCGGCGGGCCGAGGACGTTCCCGGGCGGCGTGTCGAAGTGGCAGTGGAAGCGCATGCACGCGAAGAAGGCGAAGCAGCTGCTCAAGGCGAGGCTGTGTCGCGAGCGGCAGATCTACGAGATGCGCAAGCGCGCCGAGCTCCGTGCCGCCGTGTCGGACCTGGAGCGGCCGTGGGAGGTCGTCGAGCGCGCTCCCACGCTCTTCTCCGTCTCCGCCGACGAGCAGGTGAAGGTCCTCGCCGATCGCTTCCAGAGGCCCGGCGGCTTCGACATGTGGACCGACAACGACGGCCCCGAGCTCTTCCGCTCGCCGGACGAGCTCCCCTCCGCCAGGTTCTTCCCCAAAGGTGTCGTCCACAGCGTCAAGCCCTACCAGAGGGTTTCCGAGAGCGACTTGGCGGAGTTCGAAGACAACGAGTCGCCTGAGGATTTCACGAGTTCCGATTCCAGGAATTCAGGTGAGGGCAGGGCTTTGAGTTCCAGTTCTTCCGTTCGGTCTGATTTCAGGAGTTTCGATTCGAGTAATTCAGGTGGATCGCAGCGGAAGATCGGAGCTTTGAGTTCGAATTCTTTGGTTCGGTCCGATTGGGAGGGGAGATTTGACGAATTGGATTTAGAAGATAAGAGTTTGAACGAATCGGCCTCGTTGCGGGGATTGAGCAGTGATCGGAGTAGGTTTCGAGGTCAGTTAAGGGTTGTGAGTGGCAATGAGAGACCAAGTTCGAGGTACAAGAAGAAGCAGGGCTCAAAAAATCTCTTGCCTTCTGGCTCGAGTCGTTCGGCTTTCTCAATGTCGGAGGGAAGTTTTGGTGACTCAGATGGTAAATCGGAAGCTATGCGAAATGGGAATGATGGGCGGTCTTATGAGGGGAGATTTGGGAGAAGATTAGCGTCGTCGGGCCATAACAGGGGATCGACGAATTCGAATAATTCTTCAGATTTCCGGGTTAAAGAGAACCTGAGGACCACTGCTTCTTTTGGTTTGAACGGTGGAAAAGATGACGTCCCGGGACAGCAGAGGAAGTCAAGATATCGATCCAGTTCATTCGCCGAAGGAGAAAATGCGAATGAGAGATCATTGGATTCAAGAAGTTCGAATTCGAATAATTCTTTCAAACAGAGAAACGGTGATTCTGGGAGGAGACCGAACGGGAGAAGCTTTGGCTCGTCCAACTCGAGGACCGGTTCGAACCTGTCCGAATCGGGACTTGACAGGAACGGAAGAGGGTCAAGGGGTTCGAAGTTTCCGAGGAGTGACAGAATGTACGGTAAAGGCAATGGCGCAAGGACAACGAGGAATTCGGCGTCCGAAGTTTATGATATGAGTTTAGAACACGATGGCAGCTACAGATTTCAATCCAAAAATGGCAGATAGAAAACGAACATTCATATATTGTGTGTGATAATTGTATACATGTATACACTCAGTACAGAGTCTACCAGTGATCTCTGGAGCTCTGAAAATGGCCACGCCTATGTACAAATGGGACTTCTTCAAAAGTTATTTGGTGTAAATTCGTTTCATTTCTTTCTGAAACTACACGGTTTGTCAATCTATCACACAATCACAAGTAGAACATATTGAGCCAAAACTAATTAATAAATTAGCAATTGGTACTTTTCCCGTATCTTACGAATATTATAATTTGTTTTCAACTAATTTAAGTTTTGTTTGCTCGCAGTTATCTAATTAACTGTGTACGAAATACTAATGGTTAATTTGTTTGTACAATCTGTCATATATGCAGGGTGAATATCTAAAATGAAAAAAAAAAACCCGGAAGTAAGAAAATATACTAAGTTGGTGAATACCTAAAATGAAAAAAAAAAAATTGGAAGTAAGAAACCGTGCGGCGAATCGGGCTTGCCGGCTGAAGCCCAGGCGATCCCGAGGTCGCAACCCCATCACGAGCCCAGGGCGCGCCACCTTCACACAAGCTCACCGCCCAACCGACCTCGCCCGGCAATCCAGGACCAGGTCTAGCACGATGGAAGTTGCCACCACCTCCGGCAACCTCCGACATTGGAGAAAGAGAGATTTGGGGGGTTACCCATTTCGTTTTCTCGAAAAACCAACTCGAAACCCGAAGGCAAATAAATGGGCCCAAAATTGATGCCAAGGCTTGATTTGGTTTGGGTCGCTCCCCCAATCTCTCGTTGGTTGCGCGAAAGGTACGTACGCAGGGCCCAAATTACGTTAAGAATATGTTTATGAAGTATTATGATATGATATAAGATGATATGATATATTTTTATATATAACTTTAGATGATGTTATATCAAACACCATGATATAAGAATATATATGATTTTAGAGCATGTTTGCATTGTGAGTTATATGAGCTCTTACATAATGGGCGTTAACTCATTATATTTATGATGTAGATTCAGGAAAGAAACCAGTTGGGAGTTAGGAGCGGATGAACCAGAACCAACATCGTGGCATATACAGTGCATAGTGGTGGAACCGATCCTTGAGATTTCTTTTCCGCAAATTATCATTTTCCGTATTTTAAAAGCTTATTTTCAAACCTCAGTAGAGGATTATTTTATCTTTTGGCTTTAATTTGTTCTCTATGTTTTATGAATATTTACGATATGTCGTTTTAAACATATTATAAGGTATTTCTTATTTAAAAAGAAAAAAAATTGAAGACAAGTTCAGAAACTTTATTTTCATATAAATAAGATATTTTGACAATTTTTTAAGTATAAGACGTAACGGCCTAAAAAGTTGGGTCGTTACATTATCATTTGTCAGGATTTATAAAGCTAAAGTCTGTGTCAGATTTTGGAAGTTTTATTTTTGACGTGGCAAAAGTACCAAAGTTTTGTGTTGGAAATTTAACTGATAAAAGAAAGTTGAATTTGGATTTTTTCATCAAGTGAAAAGTTATTGAAAATTAAATTCTAAGAAACTTTGCTTTTGGAACCGACTCGTTTCGACATACGGTTTGTGATTTAGACAATTTCTAAGTTTACGATCGTATTCGTAAATATGTGAAATTTAATTACATGTCACGAATTTAAATGGTGGTGTTGCACCATGGCATTTAATATGTGATATTGAGATCAGTGGTTAATAATATAATTTAATTATTAATATCTTTATTAATAATTAATTAATAATTAAGAGATTTTTATTATTTAAATAAAATATATATTTGGTATATATATATATATATAGAAATAATGCGGCCCAAGTAAAAGTGTGAGTTGGGCTTAAACAAATTTGCTTGGATTTGGACTTTCCAAATGTGCGGCATAAATACCTAAGTTTAGGTATTAATGAAAAACCTTGAAATTAATTTGGTTCATTAGATCGGTCAAGTTAAATCTTAATCGTTGGATCATGATAATTAATTTGGAAACCCTAGTTGGAAAATGACTTGGTAACCAAGCATTAATTTCGAAATTGCTTAATTAATTATATGCATTTGTTTCCGTAAATTTGTAACGGTGCAATATATAATTTCAGTTTCTACATTCGGGTCTTTATTTCCAATTTAATATATATATATATATAGTGTTTTGTTTATTGTTGCTTTTTCAACAGGTATAGTTTGAAACGAGGTTTTAGTGTTTATTGTATGTGTTATGTGCATTTTTCGTAACATATAAAAATTGGGCCCATTTTGGCAAAAGTCAAAGCCCATTAAGAAAAGTCAAGGCCCATCACCAAAGCCAAAAACCCGGGGCCGACGAACTAAGACATTTGCGAGGCCCGGGATAAAAAAGGCGACGAGGCGACAAGCCGACGAGACGGGACGGCTCTCTCTCTCTCTCTCTCTCTCTCTCTCTCTCTCTCTCTCTCTCTCTCTCTCTCTCTCTCTCTCTCTCTCTCTCTCTCTCTCTCTCTCTCTCTCTCTCTCTCTCTCTCTCTCTCTCGACTTCTCACGATATGCTCGTCGGATTGACCGCCATCGCCGGATTCGGGCGGAGAGCGCGGCGGCTTCAGGCGTGGCTTCGGCGACCGCGGGCGCGGCGGCCGAGGAGGCAACCGTGGCCGCGGAGGTCGTCGCGAGGAGGAGGAGAAGTTGGTCCTGGTCACAAAGCTCGGTCGCCTCGCGAAGGGGGGGAAAATCACCTCCATGGAGCAGACCTTCATCGTCGTCGGTGAAAAAGCAGACCCGTGCCGATCAGAGGACCCGCTTCAAAGGCCTTCATCGTTGTCAGCGACTCGGCCAGCCACGTCGGGATTGGAGTGAAGTGGAGCAAGGAGGTGGCGACTGCGATTCACGTCGCGATCATCCTCGCCAAACTCTTGCTTGTAACTGTAAATTTATTTACAGTTTTTTTGTAAATATACTTACAGTTTTAAGAATTTCGTAAATATATTTACGGTTTTGGTATTGGTATTGGTATTAATATTAGTATATATATTTACAGTTTTGGTATTGGTATATATATTTACAGTTTTGTAAATATATTAATATATTTACGGTTTCATATTTGTAATTACATTTACCATTACAGTTTCATATTTGTAGTTATAATTTTGTATTTATAGTTACGGATTCGTATCTATAGTTACAAAATTAACTTCATAAATATTTTACAATCTTCTTATATATAATTACAGTTTCATTCTTATATTGAAATTTTGTAACTATATTTACAGTTTTATAACTACAACTTAATTAAAATTTCGTAAATTGATTTACTGTAAATACAGAATCGTAAATATAGTTACGTAAATATAATTACAAATTCGTAATAATGCAGAGAAATAATTTGAAATTTTGTTTTCAAAATATTGATTAATAGGGGAGAAAAATTCAATATTAATACTGATTAATAGGGACCAAAAAATCAAAAATAGGAATTGTTACAAACGTTAAAATAGGGAAGAATAATTCAAGTAATATTTGTTTAATCCTAAAAATTGGAAAATTTTATTTTAATTTATTTAGTTTGCTACATTTAAGGATTTTTTTTTTTTAATTTTAATAAAAAAACAAAATTAAGATTAATGTGAATTAATTAAGAGGGCATATTAGTCCATATTTAAATTTGTTGGTGGTTGTGATTACCATAATTAGAAATGGGCATTTAAAAAAAAAAAACTTGAATCACAAATAGTCATTTCTTTCATTTACCCTTTAAACAAAAGGATCTATTTCAAAAGTGAAATCCACAGTTACTTACATTTGTTTTACATCTGTATATATAATCTATTGTCGGCGTTTACGAACAGAAAGATTGATTTTCGTAAAGTGATCTTAGAATATTGCAATTATACATCTATGATTTGAATTTTGGGTCAATTCAATTCAAGCAGCGCTCAAAATGATTCTTCAAAGGAATCTAATCAGCTTCTCAAAATACGATTCCCTTTGGGGGATTAATTTGCTCACAATTATGGATTTGAATTTTCCCTTTTCAGATATCAAAATTCAGCCAATTCAAAGTTTGATGTATATTCTCAAGAGTATATTTGAACATAATTTAGATCTTTGAAATTTTAATTTAGGAAGTAGCCGTTGATTGAATAATAGGGACTCTGTGGAAACATTTTGAGAAGTAATTGTAGCATTAACTTGTTAATGAAGAAACAAACTTACCATGATATTATTAATGCAATTTGACCTGTATAATCGATAAAAAAAAATGAAAGAGATGAAAGCGGGGAAATTAATTCAAGACGTGAGATAATTTTGTGAAAATAGATCTATGATTTTTTTTTAAATATTATTATTGTTCTTCCCGTTCGTAGAAGAGGAAGACCCACGTCATGAACAAAATAAAATAACACTAGAGCATTATTGCGAAGTGTATTTTTTTTATGGAGTGACATTTTCAATCAAAGGAAATGAACTATAAAAATTTTCAATAATAATAATAATACATTTGAGTTGATAAATTTGATTTTACCGATTAAAACTGAAATACATACGACATTTAGAATTGATTATATTTTGCAAGTTGTTTAAATATTCCAGTATTTTCTTTTGTTTTCCTTTGTTGCATATGAACGAATTACGAATAAAACTTTTTTATTTTTTATTTTGCGAGAATTAACACATTTTAAGTAGTTGAAAATATTTTTTTGATCTAAGTCCGTTGTATAGAAATTAAGAAATAAGTAATATAATCTTGTATGTAAAGGAGCAACATCCCACAAGTTAGATTTTATAGCTATTGGATATCATAATCAAAATAATCACGTTGAGCTATTCAAATAATTCAGAATTCAGGTCTTTAACATGATGAAAGATCTTTTTTGTTTTAATAGTTTGGTAGTGTACCTCATAAATAGAATCAAGTATTGCAATTTAGAATGTATACGTACGTTATTGTCTACAACTTCCATAACATGCTAAAAAGATGTTTTAAATTTTGATGTTCATGTTTGTGCAATATTGATGTATTTTGTTTGCTATTTGATATTCTGATGGTTATCATGTTCCAATTTACAATATAGACGGAGGTACATAGAGGCGAGTGTATGCTCAGACACCACCTAAAAAATGACGTGTAAAAAATAAAAAATGTAGACAATATATTAATTATGTATAAAATATTAACAGTCAATCAAGTAAAACAAAATACCATATAGTAGCGTTGGTTGTTGGCTTGATTCCAAGGTCTTTTTTTTTTTTTTGGAAAGATCTATGATCGACTCCCAACACGAACAAAATATGTATTTTTTTCCAAAAAAAAAAAATCTGTAATTTATCATCTTATCTGAGGCAAAATACTGCAATATAATGATTATAATACTGCTATATAATGAGTTATAGTCCTTATATTTTTAGTGGTAATTTTTTTAATGATGTAATTTTTTGTGAAAATAGTTTAATTTTTTTTTTCTAATCTTTATCGTGAAGTTTCACACAGCAAAGTATTATTATTTCACGTTTTTGCTCATTTTGATCGCATTTCTACCCAGTTTCAACATATTATAACTATTTTATTATTATGATTTTTCCACTTTTGGTTTTATTCTCATCGATTGTCTTTAATTCATTCAAAAGTAAGAAATAGTTATAATTATTTCTTAAAATTGCGTCAAAATGTGGTCATCAAGACATATACTTTTGTTTCTATCCACAAAAAATCTATTATAAAATATATATTTTTTAAATCAACTTTATATTTTGCTTAAGGTAAATTTATATATTTTATTTTTAATAAATGTTGCAATGTTATTATGTGATTATTGTTATTTATTTGTAAAAAAAAAAAAGGGTTGAAAATACATTAAAAAAATTATCAAAAATTTATTTTAAACACCGCCTCAACAAAAATCCTGGCTCCGCCACTTTCTCGAGTAAAGGACAAGGATATGCTACCTGAACAATATCATTATTTTAAATCAGGCTTAATTTGATTTCATATTTAAATTTACATTTGATTTTGTACCTATTACGTAAAATTAGTTAAAATAATTTTGACCATCGTACTTCCAAAATCTCGAATTTTGTCACTAGCAGCAACCTGAAAGATTGGGCCTTTACACGCTTACCCAGAAAAATTCACACTTGAATTTGGGCCTTATACAATGAGCTGTTAAAGATCTTGCTAGAAAAGTTATGAATTTTTTCTTTTTTTATATATAAACAATAGACGGAACAAAATCTAAAAAAGTTATGAGTAATTTAAACCAAAGGCTTCTAGTTGTTACTTATTAATTAGCAAAAAAAAAATATACTAAAAGATGATACAGGCACATACTTGTAGTAAAAAAAATTCTATTCTTTTAAGGGTCCTAAACTCAAGATATATACTAATATTTAATTTTTTTTTTAATTTTGATATGATTTTATAGGTCACCGTTCGCCTAAAGTCCCGACAAACTCAATGATAACTAACTCTGACTGTATCCGGCCAATAATGATTCGCCTAGAATCCTGACAAACTCAATGATAACTCTAACTCTATCCGGCCAACAATGCAAATTTGTTTCTAGATTTGTGCGATTTGTCAGTCAACGTAGATTCTCTACATTCTTTGCTATCAATATAACGTGTTCGACTACTCTTCTTCCATTTACATGTACACGTATTTATAGCATTAACAGGCACATAATCTTCACAACTATACGATGAGATTATTTTCAAATATAAAATGACATTTTACTAATCATGCACATTGCCAAGTCAAATTTGTTTAGACTTTAGTAGATAACCCCAAATCTCAAACTTTGTATAAAATCTTTGATTTTCATTTAGTCACAACACTATTGGCCCCAAAAGGGTGATTCCTATCTTATAAGACAATTATGTATTTCTCCATTAAATAGTAAAGATATAACACTAGAATTTTTGTAATGTTTTAAACTGATATTCGATTGTGCCCATCGAATTTAACAAGTATACCAATAATCAATGGGGATATGTCAAATAGTATTAATTAGAATTCTTAATTATTTATGACACTAATTTAAATTAGAAATAAAAATACTTATAAGTTTTTAGTATTACAAACTTAAATTTTTTATTTTTTTCGAGTCTTTTGCGAATATCACTTAGGAATTTAATTTAGTATGTTTATATTGAAAAGTAAAAAAAATTATTTACTAGTTCTGGTTTGACGTTAATCTTTGGGTGTTTAATCCTTAATTCGTCAAATTCTTGTAGCAATTGAAAAAAGAGTTTATTACAGTAAAAATACTCAAGCTTTGCCCATATGCTCCGTCATGTACCCAAACTCTAAAATGGTAGGTCAAAGTACCCAACGTCGTTGTTTTGTTTATGGTTGGGTATTTTTGTTGGGTTTAGAGTTTGAGTACACGGCGGAGCATATGAGCGAAAGTTGGGTATTTTTTTTTGTTGGGTTTTTCATTGAGATTTTCTCAAACCTAAGGCAGAAATCACATGATTTTATCGAAATAAAGATCTAGATTAGTTTCAAAAATTAAGAGAGAGGTTTCGACACTTGACCAGAGTCTGGGTACTTTTGCCAACTGTAAAATTTAGCCGATTTCTGCTTCGATTTACGTGTGGTTGGATTCTTTTGGAATTCGGATCACATCTCCACAAGTGCAAAGCCTTTAACTTGTCCACCACGTCGTTGCGGGAATGTCAATTGGACCAGAAACCACCTCGTCGGAGTGCTAGGTCTTTCTCGGTGATTGGATGACAAACCGATAGGAGTACCAGGGGGCTAGAAAGTATTCGAAAATAGCTCTAGGGTTTTTGGCTTGGATTTCCTAATTATGAGCTTAAGTGTGATATTTATAGACCACATAGATAAATGACCTAATGGGCTTTGGCCCATTAAAATGGGCTAAGCCCATTAAGTCATTATTAATTAATTCCAATAATTAATTAAACCACTCATGATTAATTCACGGACCCGATTGGGCCTGTCACACTTAGTGTATTCGGGTCGGATCCGGAAAGCCCAATGAGCCTAAATCCCAATTCAGGCATTTCCTACAATCTCCGACTTGCAAGAATGTACCTAGATTGGTATGCATCTTGCACATCCGTGCGTAGATAAGATCATTGGTGATGTCGGGTTTGGATATACCCCTTGCATCACCACGATCATATTTGCCTATGCTTCTTCGTTGCAATTGAAACTTTTTTTCGTTGCAAATTTGTCGTCGTACTCCGTTTCCTCTGGTGAGTTCGGTGTGACTCCTTAGGATTTTGTAGTGTTGGCCACAGATTCAAAGTTTGCAAGAAGCGAGTGGTCTCTAGCAATACATCACTTCCCCGATCTACTAAAATTATCGATCCTAAAAAAAAGTTAATAACTTAACCATTTAGCTCATTATTAACTTCTGTGATGACTTATTCCTTCAACATCTTTGTTACTGGGAAGAGGACACAGACCATGGTTTGACAGATCTGTTATGTCGAGTTCTTGTTTCCTGTTTGGGATAAGAGTATTGAACTACCAAGTCAAAACTTGCTCTAACTTGTCTGTGGCAAAATAATTCAGATACTCCTTATCCCCCAGGAGACCCTGAGTGCATTGCCCAAATGATTTAAAGGGGTTAATCATTTTTTTGAATTTTCATTCCACTCTACAAAGTCCGTGACATATCCAAAATCAGTTTTTATAACTTCCTCATTACAGGAAGCATTTGACTGAAGTAAAAACATATCACTACCTAGGTAGTGGACTCATGGTTGTTCTCAAACACGGGAAAATTCTTCATCATTCTCTAGAAATTTTCGTGTCCCCTTATTACCATAAGGTTAATGCCATGTAATTATCTCAAAGTGTGAGTCAATCTAGCACTGCTATTTCTCATAACTAGTGCCTACATGTTTAAGAATATCTTTGAGATATCGAGGACTCTTCATGTTCTTAGTAACATGTACCAGTCAATTGTGAGATATCACTTGTGCCCCTATTTCCTCATGTGATCCTCTTTGAGTGGGGACAGTTTTAATAAGTCATTTCTGACTTCTAGGGAAATCATTTGTTTTGCCGATATCTATATTATAAATAAAATTTAAAATATCTACAAGGACATGAAATGAAGAAACTTACCTTTATTGAATTATAATTGTGCTCAACTTTAACAAAATAATATAAGTTTGTTCTCGAACTAAAACAAAGTTCAATGTGTTCGAATAGACCACATACATCTAAAGGTTTCCGATCCCTATAGACTCTATATGACGGACGTACTTTTCATTGGACAAAGCCTTGGTTATCAGGTCCAACACCGTATCTTCTGTGTAACTCTTTGCACCGCAACGTCCTTCCGATCGACATTGTGTCTGAATAGATAGTACTTTCTGAAAACGTGCATCGCTATTCTGTGTGATCTGGGCTCCTTGGCTTGATTTATTGCTCCGCTATTGTCACAAAAGAGCTTCACAAGATCACCAATTCTAGTAACTACACGAAGATAAGAAACAAATTTTCTTATCCAAACAACCTCTTTAGCGACATCCGATGCTGCCATATACTCAGCTTCAATGGGTGAATTGATTAATTTAGCCTGCTTGTAGCTATTCTAAGTAACTGCACAACCATTTAGACATGAAACATATGCTGTTTGCGATTTGAAATCATCATGGTCAGTTTGGAAGTTATCATCAGTGTAACCTGTAACGTTCAACTGATCAACACCGCCATAAATGAGAAATCTATCTTTAATCCCTATTAAGGTACCTCAAGATATTCTTTACTGCGATTCAATGACTATCGCCAGGATTTGATTGGAATCGACTTGTCATACTTAAGGCAAAAGCTACATCTGGTCGAGTACATAGCATGGCATACATAATTGAGCCAATAGTAGAGGCATATGGAGCCTTTTGTTAGGAAATTATCGTTAAACAATATGACTTTGCCCTCTTATAAAGATTTTGATTCAATCATTGAATATTGATCCTTAGTTCATAAGGGATTGCAATTATATATCATTATCACGACCGAGTTAATATGAGGAATAATTAATGAATATAATAAATGAACTTAAAGTTTTCCATGAATTAATTAAGTGGGTGGGAGGCCATTAATTATCAAAGTCATTAATGTGACTAAATGAGAGATCTTATTTTGGATAATAGTGTGTGACACACTCGCTAGAAGTGCATTAAGTATGAAGCGTCTTCATACTAGAAAGGAAGTGACTAAATTCTGAAAGCTCATCAAATAAGACCGTCACTGATAGCTTGGAATTAAATCAGTAAAGATGGTCGAATGAAAACTATTCTAAGTCTTGAGTTATCGTGAACCCATACTATTGACTTGATTGTTACTTGATTTAATGGTTAAAGAACAGAACATTGTAGTTCCCAACATTGTTATCTTGGGAACACGATAGTCGATAGGGAAGGCTAGCTTGATTACAAAATTAGACATCACATAGCTCTCTTTAGAGTCATGATGATATCCTTGATAGTTTATCATGGGAAGTAAAATGGACTCGTGCGCAGCTTACGATTAGTATCCATAAGTGGGTCAATTACAAGATGATAAACAAAATCGTGGAGGAAAAGGCAATAAGAGGCAATACGGTTAAAATTCTTACTTATATGTGAGTCATCAAGTGAAAGATTATTTATCAGAATTTGACTGTATCAATGGAAACCTTTGGCAGACAAAAGAAATATATATATTCCATTTCACTATAGAGTGGAGCTTCGGGTTTATAGTGGAATAACACCGAAGTTAACGAGCAATTCTAGCAATTCGTTGGAGCTTCAGTGATTTGGGTCCATGGTCCCAATAATAGTTACCGAATGGATGAACCATACATAACTATATATGTTCTAATTATTAGACATATGACAGAACAGCTAAAATTAAAGTCTGTGTCAGATTTTGAGAAGTTTTATTTTTCTGCGACAAAAGTACCAAAGTTTCGTACTAAAATATAACTATCAAAAGATGATTGAGTTAAAATTTAACAACAAATGGAAAGTTGTTGAAAATTTAATCTAATGAAGTAATCTCTTAGAACAGTGTCAATCCGACTAACGGTTTGTGATTTATAGTTTTAATGTTTTTAACCTATAGTTCGGTTTGCATTAATTAAATCACGTGACACGAAATTAAATCGATTTTGATATATATGTCTATATTTAAATCGAATTTAACTTGATGATCAAGTTTGGAGATTTGTTTTATTCCCGATTAATTTGATCCATTGGATGATGATAAGATTTAATCTTAAACCCTTGGATTGAAAATGAATTATAAATATATATATTTTTCCAAAATAACGAGGATCAAATTTAAATTTGACTTGGTCGAAGATTTGATTTATTCTCTGATCAATTCCATCTAGTAGATTAGATAGGGATTGATATGGACCATTGGATTAAAATTAAATATATTTATTTCTATATATATAATTCAAAAAATAGGGAGATAATATCTCCAAGTGGTTTACAGAAATTGAATGAATTGGTTGGGACCGAACTCAATAAATAGGGACCTCATTGACACAATTCTTCACACCTTCATCTAAGAAAATTCGATCTCTAAGACCTGTGAATTGTTCCTCTGCTCTCCCATTCTCGGTACGGCTTAGTGAGACTATTTCTCCGAAAGCTTAACAAAATCAATAGTTATATATTTTTGGTGTTGGAGTTCTATCGGCGAATCCTATGCTTTAGTACGGGTAGTTTTGGAGCTTATCCCGGAAGATCACGGGAGCTTTCCTCAGCACGGCAGAGCCCTGCAGAAATCAAAATCGCAGCCGAAATCACAAACGAGAGGAACGACATTATGCATTAGGCTAATAAATGCAAATATTTATTGCTTTATTTCTTTACGTGATTGTTTAAAAATATTATTTATGATATTGAATTAAATTTGTATTAATTATTCGGTAAGTGTTTCAAATTATCTGGATCTTAGTTTACGCAAAAAAGTAACTTTTCCGCTTTAAAATATTTTTCAAATGTTACCCTGTGAACTGTGGGACATATCCGTAATAATATCGATGTTATACCTGCATAAAAAAACCAACACCTTTTCCATGTGCTTGATTTCCTCAGAGGATATCGGACTTTGCTTCTTAGAGAGAGATGTTTTATGGGTCATCAAAGGGAACCCTTTCTTTGATTGGTCCATGCTAAACAGTTTTAATATCTTCTCTATGTATGTACTCTGACTTAGGGCTAAGACTCTCTGGGATCTATCCATATGGATCCTTACCCCTAAAATATAGGCGGCTTCCTCTAAGTCTTTCATTGAGAAAAATTATTTCAACCACTCTTTCACTGCAAGGAGTTTATGTTTCGTATCATTAATATGTCATCGACATAAAGAATAAAGAAAACAACTGTAATTCCACTAGCTTTGATTTACACACAGGGATTGTCTTTGTTCTTGATGAAACCAAATTCAGTATTCTTTTCATCAAAACAACGATTCAAACTACGAAATGCTTGCTTTAGACCATAAATTTATCTATTCAGTTTGCATACCTTGGAAGGATGCTTCTGATTAATGAAGCCTTCAAGTTGTTTCATGTACACATCCTCTTATAGAATCTCATTTAAGAATGCAGTCTTCACGTTCATTTGCTAGATTTCATAATCATAGAGAGCGGCAATGGAAAACAAGATTCTAATGGATTTGAACAGGGCAAATGGAGAAAAAGTTGTCGGACATATTTTATAATATGCTTGCATAAGATTATGGTCATCTTTCCTTCAATGAATAGATCTTATTAATGATAATTTTATATAGCTATATCCTAGATATTATAAAATTAAATGTTTCGTCCTTAGTTCATTACATTTTGGAATTTTTCCATGTTATCACACACTGTCTATGTGATAACATGGAAAATTCTAATATACTTAAATAATGCAGGTCCGTAGTCTTGATAAGAAAGTGGGAGCTTCTAATCGAGAATGAATATTAATGCAATTAGTCATAATTAGTGTGATGATCCATTACCGGATCTTAGTGTTAGTCCAGCACTGTTGAAGACATTAGGTATGAAGTGTCTCCATATTAGACAGACTAGACTTAAATATGAAATCATCAAGTAAGTCCGTCATTGATGATACTATTAAGTCGTTTACATGACCGGATGAAATTGGTTGATGTCCCGAAGTATTATAGACTTTTACGGTTCAACTTAGATGATCTTTGATTTCATAGATTAAGTTTACAAACGTATTCCCAATACCATCATTTTGGGATCAGGCGGTTGACTGGGACAAGTTGCATGAATACATAAATTGATAATAAGTTTACGATTTCTTTATTATGATTTTTGGGGAACAATAAGTACTCAAGGCCAACTCAACGACTTCATAACTCGCTGAGTGAGTAATTTTCAACAATCATAGATTGCAGTAGTGTCGACAAAGGGTAGTACAATAATATACCATTTTGACGAGAATCATAAGAGCACGAAAACCTAAATTTTGATAAAATGATTATATCAATGGACTCCTGTGTCATGAATATAATAATATTGCTACTTAAAAGTTCAGTTTCGAGTTATAGTGGAGTGTTATCGAAGTTGGTGAAAATTCTTCATTTTGGTGAAAATAATTAATTATAATTAAATAGATTTATATTAATTTAAATATTTTTGAATTAATTAATATATATGTTTATATATTTCAAAAAAATATTGAGATATAATCTTGGAATATTTAATTCCGGAAGATTTGTTTTATCCAAATCTAACATTAAATATTGTTCATTATCTTTTCAATCTTTATTATTAAATAGAAGATAATGAGTAAATATTTCTAGTTGGTTAAGATTTAGTTTTTCATATAAATAGGCTGAACCAGAAATCAGTATACACAATCGACTCTCCTATCTCAGAAAATCGTCATTCTCCCTCTCTCTCTCTGGTTCTACGAAATTGATTAGAGAGAAACTTCTCGGTTCAGAATTTTTGGGGTTTCGTGATTACTCAGAGGAGCTCACACATCTTGACGGTCTAATTCCAGAGAATACATTGGAAGATTATTGAGAGAAATTCTTGTCATCAAAATCGCAAATAAGAAGGCGCTAATTCAGAGAAGCCGGTTCAGATCAGAGATCAGAGTGCGCAGCCAGAATCGTCAGATAACGTACGCACCAAATTTATTGATTATAGAATTATTTATTATTGATCAAGCCTGAATCTGATTCACTATAATTATGAATTAGGAAATCACTAGAAAATTAATTATCACGATTAATGGACATAATAAAATTAATTTTGGGTTATATAAGCCAGATGGGGTAATAGGAATTACTGGTATGTGACTTTATTTCAGATCAATTTTTTTTAAATAGTTACCCCACGCGGATACGTTAACTAACAATATTAATTTCCATGATTGTTCCGTTGTGGAGTCCCACCCAATATTTTTTTTATCGTAGTCAATACCATGAATTTGTCGGAACTCTTTCACGACTAATCTGCACTTGTACGTTTGTGTGTTGCTATCCATGTCAATTTTCTTTTTGAAAATCCACTTACATCATATGGTCCTTGACCGTTGAGGAGCATCAACCAAGTCCAATACCATGTTCGTGTATATGAAATCCATTTATGATTTCATGGCTTTAAGCCATTTGTCTGAGTCATCTCTAGCCATCGCTTCTTTATAGGTTTTAGGTTCATCACCCTCGTCTTTATGAAGTGTCTCTTCCTTGATGAATACGAAGAATTTAAGTTTTAGAGGAGGTAGACGTTCCCTTATTGACATACTCGATGTTAGTGTGTAATCAAGTTGCTCATTAATGCCATCATGTATGGCTACATTATAAAGAGTATTATCTTCTAATTGATTATCAGTCATGATATTTTCATGAACTTCATATTCACTATAATTATGAATTAGGAAATCACTAGAAAATTAATTATCACGATTAATGGACATAATAAAATTAATTTTGGGTTATATAAGCCAGATGGGGTAATAGGAATTACTGGTATGTGACTTTATTTCAGATCAATTTTTTTTAAATAGTTACCCCACGCGGATACGTTAACTAACAATATTAATTTCCATGATTGTTCCGTTGTGGAGTCCCACCCAATATTTTTTTTATCGTAGTCAATACCATGAATTTGTCGGAACTCTTTCACGACTAATCTGCACTTGTACGTTTGTGTGTTGCTATCCATGTCAATTTTCTTTTTGAAAATCCACTTACATCATATGGTCCTTGACCGTTGAGGAGCATCAACCAAGTCCAATACCATGTTCGTGTATATGAAATCCATTTATGATTTCATGGCTTTAAGCCATTTGTCTGAGTCATCTCTAGCCATCGCTTCTTTATAGGTTTTAGGTTCATCACCCTCGTCTTTATGAAGTGTCTCTTCCTTGATGAATACGAAGAATTTAAGTTTTAGAGGAGGTAGACGTTCCCTTATTGACATACTCGATGTTAGTGTGTAATCAAGTTGCTCATTAATGCCATCATGTATGGCTACATTATAAAGAGTATTATCTTCTAATTGATTATCAGTCATGATATTTTCATGAACTTCATCAATTGATGTATGAGCTTCCCATGTGTCCATATCTTCTACATCGTTGTTTTGTGGGTCATGTTCTTCTTGAAGAACAATCTTTCTCCCACTAGACTTTTTAAAAAGAAATTCTTCTTCTAGAAATGTCCCCATTCTAGTTACAAAAACTTTGCGGCTATTCAGGTTGTAAAAGTAGTACCCTCTTGTATCTTTAGGGTATCTCACAAAATGACATTTGTCAGATCTGGGGCCAAGTTTCTTGGTCATTAACTTCTTGACGTAAACTTCACACCTCCAGACTCTCATGTATTGTAGATTCGGTATCCTATTATGCCAAATCGGATATAGAGTTGTATGGACCGTTTTAGATGGCACACAGTTAAGTGTGGTAGCAAATGTTAAAAGTGCATGTCCCATAATGAACATAGGCATATCTGTTTTACTCATTGATCGACCATATCTAATAGAGTCCAATTTCTTCTTTCATATGCACCATTTAAGTGAGATGTGCCAAGAGGAGTCAATGATGAGACAACTCTTTTAAAACTCAAGGAAGTTTTATACTCATAACTCAAATATTAACTCCCTTGATCATATCGCAGAACTTTTATTATCTTGCTCGTTTTGGTTTCGCACTTCATTTTTTGAACTCCTTTAACCGGTCAAGGGATATTAACTTGTGTCTTAATAAATAAACATAGTTATATCGACTGAAGTAATCAGTTAGAGTTAATGAAGTACCTTTAGCCTTCTTTACCCTTATCTAGCGTGTTTCTTTGAATGAGCTCATTGTCATATTATCAGACAGACAAGATTCGCATTTCTTGTAAGATTCATTATCCAAACGATCAAGATGTCAAACAATACGGACATCTTGGTAATGCGCATCTTGCTATTGTGACTCAGTCGACAATTATTGAGATATGCCATATGAGTTTGTACGGTCTAAGCCCTTTTGTGTACAATGTTAAATATCATATATTAAACTACTTGACCTTTTAAAAATAGTCAAACTATCTTAAAAACACTAGTACATGAAGATGAGTCATTACTCTGCCTTCTTCACTTCGTCTAGATAAGTTGGACAATCCTCGTTACTTGTAGTGAACTCACTTTTAGTTCTTTGTGCACCCATTCTAATGTTTCATCACTTATGTGAATACTTTTAGATTGGAGTTCCTTTCGCCTTTTTCTTGTTGAGCCACTTTCCTCCTCCCTCCGGGAGCACTACCAAATGCCATGAGAGTCTTGGCATTTTCTTTCAGAACATTTCCTTCAGTTGTTTCCAACATGTTGTGGACTTGATGCAGACTCTTAGTCTCTGAAGACATGTTATAGTTAAAAATGAACTGATTGTAAGAGTCATGGAGGGACTTCAAGACGATGTCAATGTAGACGTATTCTGGAATTTTGATTTCCAGACGACTCAGTCTCTCAGACATGACGATCACTTTCAGACCATGATCACATACATTGACCCTTCAGTTATTCTTGCTCTGGGCATGTTTTTCATGATCTTGAATCTTTCGTGTCGAGACTTTTTCTCATACAACTTCTTCAAATGTTGTATCATCTCCCATGCAGACATGTGCTCATGCTGCTCAATCAAATTTGCACTCATTCGCCAGCATAAGACACGACACTTCTGCAACGTCATCAGTATACTTCATATAAGCATCCCTGTCTTCACAGGATGCAGTGGATGGAGGCTCTTTAAGAGGTTCGTAACGATGTACTCCTTCTTTTCATGCTTGAGCACTATTTTGAGGTGTCCTTGTCATTTCGGGAAATTCGTCCCATTCAAGATGTTCTCCTTTTCAAGGATCGATCTCAGTGAGCTGTTAGACATTGTTTATTTTCAACAATATATATAGAGAAACAATAAATGAGTACAATAATAATTCAAATTCAAATATATTAATATTAATTATAGAATATTAACATCAAGACTTTTATGTTATTTCAAAAATAAATTAATTAGGAAAGTAAACCTCATCAATTCAAATAATTAAAAGACTTAGGTTTAAACAACGACTGAACTTATATCTTATTATATACTTCTTGACGGTTAGAGCTAAAAATAATTATTAACTTCTAATTTTTTTTCTTCCCTATAACCGATTTTTTTCACTAAGTCTCCGGTACATAATCCTATTAGGGTTACCGGTTAGGTACAACCCACACACTAATCCGGGGAGACTGGATATGGCGTCCTTTGCGCTCATGTCATACTGAGTAAAAGTATTCTACCGGGAACGGCAAACCTACTTTAACCGGATACACCATAACGATGACTCAAGCAGAATTTGGACCGAATATTTATTGAGGTGTTTTAATTGGTGATCCGTTGCCGTAGTCTAGCACTAATATAAATGAACTAATTTAACTCATATATAGATAAAGACTTTGAATATAATAAAAATCCAATATTGACTCAAAATCAACTTTAGATGTTAAAAATGTGATCTCAAAGGATTACTCTTATTCCTCTGTTTTTCTAATAAAATTTATATATTATAGTTATTTTAAAATAAATAAATATTCATCACATTTAAAATTTATCGTATTATTCATTCTAATTTACACACATGAAAATTAGATTTAGTATTTTTATTGCTATTTAACTAAGTTAATTAAAAAATGCAACGATTTAATACTTTACCTAATCCTAAAAATTAATTCCTAAACATTATATAAATTAATATACATTATAAATTATTTTAATTTCAAGATTATAAATCGGATTTAAAATATATTTGCCTTAGAATTTCAAACCCTAAAACCTTTAGAAAAAATAAAATATTTTAAATAAATAATTAAATTTAAAATAAAATTCCGGGTTGGGTCCGAGATGTGGTCACGGGTGGGACCCGTGCTCACACAGGCTGCCCACGGGCAGCCTAGTTGACCCAAGTCATTAACCTGGGTCGGGTCGGACCTGATTCTTAGGTCGGGTTGACCTGTATCAGGTCGGGTCAGGTCGGGTCGAGGTCAGACCCAGGTTAGACATGGGTCGGGTTGACCTCGACCCATGGGTCAGGTCCAGGTGAAACCTAGACCTTGGAATGGATCAAATCCTAGCCCATGATCTGTGGATTGGACCTGGAACAGTTCCAGGCGCAGATGCTGAAAACCTTAATTGTTAGGGTTTTTAGTCGGGGCTTTAAAAGTCTTGGCCGCGGCATCTCCAATGATTACGGTGGCGCAAAATCACAACACGACCGTGGAGGCGAAGACGGCACAAATTCACCGTCGCCTCCTACCACGGCGGTGCTCGTTTTTCGCGCAAAAAAAAGTTGTTTATTAAAAAAAATAATTTCTCAGTTCCAAAATCGTGCACATAATTCCCGTTCATAAAAAATTAATAAAAATTAATTTACTACTCCCACTGAAAATCAAAACTTCCCTAAAATTATAGAATATTGATACGGATCCAATAATCTAATTTTTGAAATTTAATCAGACCTGCTCTGATACCATTGTTTTCTTTTTCGATTAGATTATCTCAATCTCGACGCGGAAATCACAGGATTTCTTCGAAACAAAGATCTAGATTAATTTGAAAATTAAGAGAGAGGTTTCGACACTTTACCAGACTTTTAGTACCTTTGCGAACTGTAGAACTTTGGTCGATTTCTGCTTTGATTTGCGCGTGGTCGGATTCCTTCGGGATTCAGATAACAGCTCCACAAGTGTAGAGCCTCTAGCTTGTCCAGCACGTCGCTACGGGAACATTAATGTGACTGGAAACCACCTCGTCAGACTACTAGGTCCTGTGATTGGACGACGAACCGATCGGAGCACCAGAGGAATTCGGCTACAGTGGCTAGAGAGAATTCGAAAATAGCTCTAGGGTTTTTGGCTTCGATTTCCTAATTATGAGTTTAAGTGTGTGTTTATAGACCACAAAGATAAATGACCTAAAGGGCTTTGATCCACTAAAATGCGCTAAGCCACTCACCCGTAATGTAGTTGGGTCGGACCCGAGTGGGCCTGTCACCCTTAATGTAGTCGGGTCGGACCCGGAAAGCCCAATGAGCCTAAATTCCGATTCGGACGTTTCATACAATTTTTACCACAATTAACCCTTAAAAAAAAGCCAATCCCGGTTTTAAAAAACCTAAAGGACCAGCGTTTTGTTCACTTCCCCGCCATTCTTGTAACTGTCACCCGTAATCCGCACTGATGTGTCCGCGCACCCCCTATATTCTATTTTTGAATTAGAAAATAAATTTGGAATTATATATTTTAAAATATTTTAAATATTATCTGGTAATGTACGACTATCTAATTCGTGTAGGACTATTTATATTGTTTCTCATTGCAATTTATATCTAAAACCGACAATAGAAGACAAAGTTCAGTCATGTGATTGTGTAGATAATCTGTAACGACTTTCTTTAACAAAGTTAATTTGTGACTTTGAAAATGTCAAGTAGAAGTGGTTTAGTAGGTTAAATTTTCTCTTATACTATTGCCAATGGGGTTATGTTTCTTTGAGAACTTGAATTGAAAATGATAACCTAAGTTCCGACTTTATTCTGATAATGCTGATAAGCAATAAGTAGCGGACATTTTGCCTGGTTGACTTGTTCGGATACGATCAATATATAATGTTCCAAATAATATATATGTGATTACAATTTTTTGTAGAACTTGTGATGCAAAGGACCATGTGAGTATTTGGGATTCACAAGGGGTGGGTTAGGAGAGTGCGAGCCAAGAAGTCTAAAAGCATGATCAGCGACTTAATATATTTTCTTTTTCTTGGCTCAATCTAACCAAGAAGGCCCGTTGATCATGTATCTAACAATCAGTCCAAGTAGATAGTGTTGATGCTTCCTTAAAAAAAAGAAGATAGTGTTGATGCTGAAAATTGATCAAACTTTCGAGCGGCCCAATGCCGTGGTGGGCTGGGCCCAACGTCGTGTGTTGACTATGAGTGGGCTATAGGGCGTTGACCCGTTCGTACTTCAGGTCAGACGGACCCTCCACCAGCAGTGGACCAGTGGTCCGGGCTCTTTCCGTTGCCTGTAGCAAACTGGGCTGGGTTAAAGGCAGGGGATGGCACTAGGGACGTGTCTCAACGCAGGGAGGGTCTCGGTGAGATCCCCATGTGAGCCCTGAACAAACGAGACCCCTCCGCCGGAATTACTAACGTCGATATGGGTCCGGTCCGCAAAGTCAGTATATCTGCTAGAGATAATGGACTGGGGGATAGCACGAACACCACGTAGAACAGATACTAGGGGGAGAGTCGTAAACCGTGCCAGGAATTTCTCTAGAGCTTCCGCTCTAGCCGTATTCCTCGCGCTCAGAACCTGGCAAAAAAGCTGCCGAGGTCAGGGAGAATCGGGGGGGATAACCCCTGATTCACCTCCGACGCTCAACATTAGGCAAGTACCCGAGGGGGTAGCTGTTTAGAAGGAGTAGGAAAGCTCTAAGGGCGATCTTGAGAGAGAGGAAGTCGAGTTGGAGTGACTCGGAATGAGATCATTCAATTGTGAGACCCGGAGCTCTATTTATAGGAGGGTCCGGAGGTTCAAACGCGATTATATATTACTCCGGGTAGCCCCTGGAGTAAATTTATATAGTTTTTTGACTCCCCAGGATGTGGTAAAACCGATGGTGCAAGTTTCGTGCCCATCCGAGCTCTCACGCGCCCTCACGCGCGGCTTTCTTGCGCCGCACTCCAGCCAAAACTTGGCCTCCAAGTTGCTGACGTCACAGGGCTGACGTCAGCTGCCAAATGGGTGCGTGGAAGCACGTGTGACGCGTGGGAGGACGCGTGGAGGCTGTGGGTGCCACGTGGCAGCGTGTGGAGGCGTGTGGGGCCCTGTAGGGCCCGCTAGGGGTGCTTTCGGGGCCGTTTTTTGGTCCCAGAAGTGTCCCTAGGCCAAGTTTTACTAACTTTATGTCCTTTTTGAGTATCTAGATATTTTTAGGAACATCTGAATACTTTGTTTTGCGAAAAAGGATCTCCGGTGAACATTTTGCTTGAAATTGAATATAAATTAATAAAATAAAACGTTAATTAAATAACTTTTCTTTTATTAATTTGGAAAAATCAATTCCGTAAAACACCCATAACAGATAGCTTTAATTAAGTCAGGAATAACCAAGGTCAAACTTAATTATAAATGAAAACGTGTTTAAATTGTCAACTTTAATATTTGGACAGATTGTCTTTACCTTAGTTGTTGAGGGCTTATATAAAGAAGCGCAAGATTCAAAATGTTATTTTTGTCGATAAATCAATTGCCGTTTTTGAGGATATCGACGGATATTTGAGGATTATCGATCGAAAACTACTAAAACTGTAACTCATCGTTATCGATACTTATCGTGATTATCGACGGATTATCAACACTTATCGAGGATTATCAATGAAAAACCGCTAAAATATTTTTAAAAATATTTTCACCAACTTTATGTATATTGTTGATAAAACTTAAAAATATCAAAAATAAAATCATGTATTACTCAAACATATGTAAATAAAATGTAGTCTCACTCTCACATATGTAAATACTCAAATAAAATCGTGTCATAGTCAAACAAAAGCAAATAAAATCATGTCATGCTCAAACATATGTATATAAAAACAAGATCAAAAGATACTACATAATTTGATAATAAACATATCTTGCTATTTGACTTAGTGAAGAAGTCCCGCATGAACCAAATAGAAATGAAGAAATTTAATAATACACATCTGTTTGGATTTGGAAAGTCCACATGGAACAAATACAAAGAAAGCAATAACATTGGTAGTATATAAATATCAATCTCTATGTCCAAACCCAAGCAACTCAACATACATATCTCCACGTTTAGGCTAAGATGATGTGTGTATCTATCTTGATACTTGGTGAGAGGCCCACACGAAGCTAAATTTCTTTTTTCTCAAAAAGTACATTTTTTTTTGCACTGTCCTTAGCAAAAATCCATTGAAGGTACTTTTGCTGAAAATCGTCGAAAAAAGTCCCCAATTTTTTATTTTTTACACATTGTCCAACAAAAATTGTTTGGTATAAAGCTTGCTTATTTTCGGCACAAATCGTTGAAAAATACTAAAACGACAACTATTAGTATGTTGAAGTTGTCGATGACTACCGGCAAACGATTTTTTGACCGATTTTCGACAATTGTTGTCGAAAATTTTAAACCTTGGTTAAGCTTAAGTGTTTGTTTTTAGTATAAGTGATTCATAGTCTTATTCATTAAGGTCATAATTGAGAGCTGAACATTAATTGTGGTTGTTGAGTTCTTAGTTCTTAATCCTCGATAATTTAGTAAGCTTATATAAAGTCACAGAATAAATTAAAAGAAGGATATCACTCTTCAGATAATACTCATGACATAAAATTATCTCTATAGTTTTTAAGCGTTTTTAGAACTTATTAGATTCTTTTGTGGTGTTATTAACTTATTCAATAGATATTCTCTTACTTTCAGGCGTCTTCACTATCTAAGTTTTATTGCCCTTGCCAAGGCAGTGAGTTGGGGTTATCATCAAACTTTCATTTCGCGTCTATTCGAAAACAAGAAAATTTGGATCCACTATTGCAAATTTGGTGTAAAAGTTTTTAAGTTATTTTAACATATTTAAATTTTAAAAGATTAAAAAAAAAAACTTTTAACATAGCGACAATTGATCCTAAACATCATTTTCCCAAGATATAAGTGTTCAAAATCATCTTTCAATATTTTTTCCACTTAACCTATTATTTTAAGTAATTTATAAGTAATTTCAAATTGAAATATGCCACTTCAGTTTAAATAACTTAAGAACTTATACACCACAATTATTCTAATAAATTAGAGAAGTTGGCACGCATGTACTGATCAATTATTATGTATATAACAGGTATGTGGGGATCCAAAATCGGAAGTGTTTGATCAACTTTAACTTTTCTTTTTGAAAGGTCTGATCAACTTTAACTAAATTTGTAAATGAGACAAAGAAGGAAAGAAGAAAATGGTCCATATGTTTTTGGTGAAAAAAAGAACATATTGACGCAACTTGTTGCTGTGTTATTGGTCGTTTCATTGCATGCTGATATGCCAAATCAGACTGTATTTATTTTCAGTTTTTTGAAAGAAATCACACTGTTTATTTCTCAAGGCAACTCTCGGGTGATTAGTGAAGCTGATATACTGATAATTAAGAGTGTCTTTGCGTATAAGAAGAGATATAATTGGCTACGTGTAAGAAAGGGAACATTTAAAGTTTATATAAAGAGGAAAATTCATTATCCACCCATGCGTCTGGTCGAAATTCGAAAGTTGGAGATGAATGTTTTAAAATTCGAAAACTAGTGATGTTCACTGTTTCCTTCCCATTTCGCCCCGGTGATCGAGTATAAAGAGAGAAAAGAAACCCTAGTTGTGCCCATTTTCACTCGCCGCATAACCCCTTTCTCTCAATCTCCCTCCAATCGCTGTTTTGGGACCACTATATCCATTTCCATTTTTGGGACCACTTTCCTCCCGGAGCTCCGCAATGTCCTTCCACGGAAGTTGCTCACGCTGGTGTCCTTCCTCCCACCGTCTTGGTCGTCCACCCCGTTTGGTAACTTTTCCCATCTTACATTTTACGTTTTTATTTGCCCAGTTCGAACCCGGATTTTTGCATGGCTTGAAAATGTGTGGATCTTTGCGCAGTCGGGAACCACGATGTTGGTCTTGATTTCACCAAACTCGGCGTTTTTCACTCTGACTTCGGAGTGAGAGAACACCGAAGTCAGTGATCGCTGTTCCTGAGTTCGGAAGTATTAAGATCGATGTCGGGGATAGTATCCCTGGGGTTGTGGGTCGGGGTTAGAAAGACCGAGGTCTGTCTTCGGACTTGCTAACTTTCGATGCTTCAGGTCGGGCTTACTATCCCCGATCACCATGTTCGGTGATTACGGTTCCCAAGTTCGGAGGTATTTAGACCGATGTCGGGGATAGTATCCCCGCGGTTCTGGGTCGGGGTTAGAAAGACTGAGGTCTGTCTTTGGACTTGCTAACTTTCGATACTTCGGGGTTGGGCTTCCTATCCCCGATCACCGAGTTTGGTGATCACGGTTCCCGAGTTCGGAGGTATTCAGACTGATGTCGGTGTAGTATCCCCGACTTCTAATATGCTTTCACCAAACACTGAAGTGGGGCTTACTATCTCCGAACACAGAGGTTGGGGGTACATATATGTCCCTCTTCCAATTTAGCAATTCCGAGGTCTACGTTCATAACATGATTCTTTTCTTGGTTTAGGTCATTGTTTCGGAGAGCGGAAAATTTGCATACATGGGTCGCACGGAGAGCGGAAAATCTGCATACACATGCTCTTGGTGCGACCGGATCGCCCCTTGCCCCAACTGGCCTCCTCGTCTGCGCTGGGCATTGAGATCGTCACCTCCTTTCGTCTGCGGCGACCAGACTTAATACCCAAGTGAGGCTTAAAGAGAGGCAGAATGAGGACGAGCGAGCGGAAAATGTTTCAGTAGGCAAGGAATGAAGTCGAGGTGCAGGGGCCACCTGCCACTTATTATCCCTAGGGTTGTAAGGGTTGGACTTGGGGACGCTCATTGCTCTTGTGTACCTGAGTGATGCTGAACAACGGCATGATGGGGACGAGCGAAAAATGTTCCAACAACTGCGTTAGGGATCAAATGTTCGTTAGAGCTCCGGTTGAATCAAAATTTAATGTCATTGCGGGTTGATGCAAAGTATGTTCAAAATGTATGTTCAATATGTGGTTCGGAGTGAGTCTAATGTTCGTTATATTTGTATTCAATATAATGAAATTGTTTTTCTGTTGATTTGTTGCAACTAATTTTGTATTTTTAACTCCGACCTTTGCTTAGGTAACCTCTGATGTCGGTATTGATATTGTCGATGACGGGAACATTAAGCCCGAACTCAGCAATTATATGCCCAAGTTTGGGAATATTAAATCTCCGTGGTCGGTGATCGTAATAACGACGACTTCGAAAGTTATAATTCTGACTTCTGGATAAGAAGCCCGACATCGATATCGGTGAACGCAAGCCCGAATTCGGATATCGATTAACGAATCCCCGACTTTGGATATCGGTGAGCGTTGCCCGACATCGTTTACTGTATCCCCGAATTCGGTTTTAATAAATCTGGGGTCGGCGATAGTAAGCCCGAGTTCGGTTATCATTTATATAGAGATAATAACACAAAGTCAAATAATAAAATACGATAGTAACAAGGGATAACACATGAATTAATCTTAAGTTACAAAGAAAATAATAATAATAATAAACTCAAATCAGTTCACCGTCTACTAAAAAAATAATTATTCTTGGTAAAATACTAGAAAATGTCGCGAGATTTACAAGTCTTCTGGTTGTGACCGCCTTTCCCGCATTTTGAGCATAGGTAAGGCGTTATGATGATCTCTCCCTGAGACGGCAGCCGGTTCATCCGTCTTCGACCTTGATTTGATTTTCAGGCCGACCGGGCTGTCTTTTATACTGGGGCACTTTAATGCGGCGGTTTCGCAACTCGTCCGTTATATCCCAACTCAACTCGTCGCCCACCAGGTAAACAGAATTGCTCTATAGTTACTGACATGTCTCCCTCTTGTGGTAATCGGTTACGAAATTGTACACATCGCCACGCACGAATTTGATAGCAGCGGTCGCGTGATCATAAGGATACCCAAGGACCTCAAACTTTCCGCTAGTGCAAGTTGTCGCGTGCAAATCCACTTCTCCATCCTTGTCACCGTCGCGGACGATGAACTCTTGGTAATTGATTGGTTCAACGTTTAGATGCAACCCGGGCTCCACCGACCTCCTAACGTCTGTCTCCCATGGTTGGCATAGTTTTGTGGTGAGCTTCAATGCGGCTACCCGATACTCCGCAAACCACGCCATGCATTTGTACCGGTAATACTCGAGCAGTTGCGTTACTGGAATTTAATCGTTGGACATCCCCAGGGTTGTAGGAAATATAATTCTGGTACAATTAGCTTTTTGAATCATGTCAATCTGATGAACGGTTTGACATTTATGATAATAACGGTTTTTGGTCCAAGACTAAAAAAGCACTGTTATTTAAATCGAAAATTAGAGAAATTAAATATTGATATTTATACCTGGAATATTTAATTAAGAGAGGTATTTAAAATTGAATTACATATATAGATATATTCGAATTTTAAATTTATGAATCTTGAAAATATAAAGATTTGATTTATTAAATCTTTACTGTATTTTCTTAAAAAGATTTAAATTAGAATTATTCTTTATTTGATTTAATTATTTAAATCAAATCTTTGAGTGAATATCTCTAATTGGTTGGAGTAAATCTCTCGAATCGGTTGAGAGATTTTCTCGAAAGTGGTTGGGCCGATAAATAGGATAGCCCGGTAACCCTAAAACAACACACGTCACATTCAGAGAATTCGATAATCTCTCTCTCTCTCTCTTAGTTTAGTTTCTGCGATTTTCTCTGAGCTCATCTCGGATTTTTTTGGGTTTTAGGGATTCGAGTTTTTATCCAGTGGGAGCCCACGCATCCCCGCGACGTAGTCCCGGAGCGTACATCGGAAGTCTTCTAGGTAAATCTTCTTCACAGAAATCGCAGACAACCTCAAGAACGGATTCAGAGACTTCGAATTTGTTAAGGTACGCGTTCTTGATATTCATTTATTATGATATTATTTATTAGTACTCAAAGCTCGGAATAAAACAAGATAACGAGTTAATAAATTTAAATAATTAATTCATCACGATCCGGAAAAATTAATTGTAAGTTGTTTTTGAAACAGACGGTTTGACAGGGTTTTTAGTAAGAGACTCTAACCCAATAAATTTTTAAAGGTCAAACCGTATGACAAATCAACGATTACAATTTCTTATTGGTCAGTGAAGATCCTTTTAGGGTCTGGATCCGCTGGTATGACTGGGGAATCGGTATCTGATACTACCTACATCCCAACAGCGCAGTGTTTTCATTGCCGAAAGAAAATCAATGAAATATCCTCCTGGGTTTTGAGTTTCAAGCATTTGATGGAGCAAGGAAGAACAAAACAAAATTATATAGAGCATTGAAAATTGACATGAACGAGAAAACTATGAAAAATACGAGACTGTAATGGTTATAGATTAAATAAAAACTCTTAAATAAATGGTTAGCATACTCTTTTCATAGTTCAGCAACATGTGTATATATATATATATATATATATATTAAAGTAAACTAAATGGATAGTATTTGGAATTATGTAAAATCATATGTTTTGGTTAATTTCTTTTTTTCCCAATAAAACAATAATTTGTCCACAAAAACTATATATTTATAATTATTGTAAACTTGATACTTTTGCACGCATTAGTGATTTTATTCATTCTCCAAAGGAGGGTATTTATAGGAAAATCTAAGGGTAGGTAGGTAATTACACATTGTAGGTGCATAGTGAAAATAATCAATACAAACCTAATCTAATGTTCATGAGCATTATATTATATATAACACTCCCCCTTGGAATGCTCATTACAAAATTTACGTGTTTATACTGCCTCATTAAAAATCTTACTAGGAAAACCCCAATGAGATAAAAACCATAGTAATGGAAAAAGAGTAAAGCCACGTATAGCTCCCTCTCATGTTGACACATGTGATTTCTTCATAAACTCTGTAGCTTTCGCATCCCAATGTCATGAACATGTTTTATGAACACTGAAGTGAGGTGAGCCTTTGCGAAAAGTTCTGCGGAGTTCTCCCTGAAACGAACATACTAGAAGCTGATAACATTACTTTTTTCCAGCTCTTGAGTAAATGAAAAGAACTTCATAGGAATATGCTTAGTCCGATCGCTTTTGATAAATCCTTCCTTCATTTGAGCAACAAATGCGACATTATCTTCGTACGTATGATGGGATCATCATTTGGTAGGAGACCACTTGCGGTTCTGATATGCCGCGTCATGGATCTAAGCCACACACACTCACGGCTTGCTTCGTGCAACGCGATGATCTCACCATGGTTTGATGATGTCGCAACGAGCATCTGTTTCTGGGAGCGCTAAGAGATCCAAGTCCCTCCGCAGGTAAACACATACCCCGTTTGGTAAACACATACAAGTAACCAGAATCTGCATAGCCAATCAAAACTGGTTTCGTATCGTTAGGGTAAAATAATCCCAAATCAATTATTCCTTGAAGATAACGAAACACATGTTTAATTCTGTTTCAGTGTCTTTTAGTAGGAGCTGAACTGAATCTCGATAACAAATTAACACCGAAAGCTATATATGGTCGAGTATAATTAGCAAGGTACATAATAGCTCCAATTGCATTGAAATATGGTACTTCTGGACCAAGAATCTCTTTGGATTCTTCACATGGACGATAAGGATCCTTTCCAACATTAAGGGACTTCATGACCATTGGGGTACTTAATGGATTTGATTTATCTATATGGAATCTCTTTAAAATCCTTTTAATGTAATTCGATTGGTGCACAAGTATCCCATTATGCAAGTGCTCAATTTGCAAACCGAGACAATACTTTGTTCCACAAGGTCTTTCATCTCGAATTCTTTCTTTAAGTAAGAAATTACTTCTAGAATATCTTCATTTGTCCCAATGATATTTAAATCATCAACATAGACAGTGATAATCACACACCCCTATGTTGTCTTCTTGATAAAAACGCAAGGGCAAAGAGGGTCGTTGACATATCCCTTTTGTAACAAATATTCGCTTAGTCGGTTGTACCAAATGCATCCGGATTGCTTTAACCCATATAAAGATCTTTGTAATTTGATTGAATATCTTTCTCTGGGTTTTGAACTTGATGCTTCAGGTATTCTGAATCCTTCAAGGATCCTCATGTAAATATCAGTATCAAGCGATCCTTATATATAGGCGGTAACAACATCCATGAGGTGCAAATGCCATATTGCGAGTTGATAATAGACACACATGTGACCATTTGCTAGAGGAATCTATCAATACCATAAAGTATCGAAATGGTCCACACAGTGGGTGAATGGGCCTACATATATCACCTTGAATACGCTCAAGGAACATAGGTGATTCTGTTTCACCTTTTTTCGGTGAAGGTGTTATGATTAATTTTCCCAAAGCACATGCTTTACACTGGAATATTTTTCCTTGAGGGATTTTCTGGTTCTTCAATAAATGCCCATGTGTATTTTCAATAATTCTTCACATCATGGTTGAACTAGAATGACCTAGTCGGTCATGCCATATGGTAAACATTGAAGGTTTGGTAACTACAATATTTGATTCAATCGCACTTATATGCGTGTAATGCAATCCAATAGGGAGCATTGGTAGTTTTTCAAGTACGTATTTCTTCCCCGATTTATACATTTTGATAAACATATATTTCATGGCATTTTCAGTTACAGACTGAGTATCAAATCCATGATAATATATATCTTTGAAACTCAATAGGTTTCTTTTAGATCTTGGGAAAAATAAGGCATTGTTTATGGTAAACGTTGTGTCATTCGGTAATGTAAAACTTGCTTTGCCAAACCCTTCAATCAGATCTATAGGACGTGATATTGTATACAAAATTCTCCAGCTTCACGATTAGCTTTGTCCATTTGAAAACTTTAACTAAAAGCAAACATAGGTTTTGATAAGTAAGATAATTAATTAAACAGTAACATTAGTCTATTACACACATTAAAATTAGAAGAAAAAAAAACTACACATGACATATTATATAAGAGGAAGACAAATAAACATCGGACCATTGGGCTTCATTCCCAATAAGAGTTACATAATTCCATTTTAGTTTTCACCAGTCACTTGCTCACCGAAATCACTAACTGTGTCGATGAAATCATTATGGAAGTCAGATGCTTCGAGATGAGTGGATTCATTTTGGTCAATAAAGTTGACCACTTTCTCTTTCCCCTTCACGGACTCCTGGTAGAGTTTGTATAAGTGCTGCGGGACTCGGCAAACTCTTGACCAATTCCCTTTAGACCCACATCTAAAAGAAATGGTTTCAAAGTCCTTTGAGGAGTTCGTCTCTTTTCCCTTCTTATGAGGATCATCGTGGCTTTTTCCATGTTGTTGCTTCTTATGGTAGTAGCTACCGGACTTTTGGGATGGATTAAAACCCCCCTCGTCCACGTCCGTAACCACAAGCCAAACCTCGTCCACGACCCTGTCCTCGCTCTCGACCCTGAAAAATAGTTCTTGCATTCAGGCTCGTCGGAGTTGATAGAGTTTACTTCAGTAAACGCTTTTCAGCTGGTCGGGCGAGATTGATGATTCTTCATTAGCAATTCATTATTCTTTTCAGCGATGAGGAGAAAAGCAATTAGTTCAGACTACTTTTAGGAACCCCGTACACGATATTGTTGTTGTAGGGTTATATTTGATGCGTGGAAAGTAGAAAAAGTCTTTTCCAGCATTTCAGCGTCTGTTTCCGTTACCCCACAAAATCTCAAGTGTGTTACGATTCTAAACATTGCAGAATTATAGTCGCCGAATTTCTTATAGTCTTGGAACCGTAAAGCGGTCCATTCATCGCGAAAAATGGGGAGCATTACATCCCTTTGTTGATCATATCTTTCTTTAAGATTTTTCCACAATTCACTTGGATCTTTCACAGTGAGATATTAATTTTTTAGGCTTTCGTTAATGTGTCGGCGAAGGTTGATTAAAGATCTTGCCTTGTCCGTCCTTGATGAGTCATTCTCTTCTTTAAGTGTCTCAGGAAGATTCATGGACTCCAAATGCATCTCAATATCCACCGTCCAAGGCATGTAATTATTTTCACTGATCTCAAAGGGACTGAATTCAAGCTTCACAAGATTCGACAAGGTGATAACTTACATGAAAATAAATAATTCATTAGATTTAATTAAAAATATAGAAGTCTACAAAGATTGTAAGCAATAAAGAAAAAATACATGAATACATCTGCCTTTCAGGCAACATAAAATTCTTCCGGTGTAATTTTGAAGATTAAATACTAACATTAAATACAAGGATAATTATGACTACAAAAACTAACATTAGACTTGTCATTTTATCGACTAAACTTGGAGAGAATAATATGTGGTAGGCTAAGAAATGTGATTTTGTATAGTTTGATAAACTTGTATTTATAGGTAAAAATCTAACCGTTTATAGCCGTTATGTTACCGTTGGATATATACTAACACAATGTAATTAAATGGTAATATTAGATAGTGATGTAATGTCATAAAATGAGATGTAAAAATAGACAAACATTTCAGAGATATACTTAATCATAAAAATATTAAAATGAAGCAGTTAAGACTAATTTCAATTAATAATCATTTACTATAAGGTGGCAGAGCCTCCTGTATATAGTAATTGGATATTACTTGAAGATAAATATTTGTTAGATGTAGATCACATCATTTTACTATAAGGTGGCAGAGCCTCCTGTATATAATAAAATGATGTTATACATGTTGATATTAACTGAAGATAAATAATTGTTAGATGTAAATCACATCAGTTTATTAGAAGGTGGCAGAGCCTCCTATATATAATAAAATGATGTTACACATACTGATATTAACTGTCGATAAATAAGTGTTAGATGTAAATCACATCATTTTATTAGAGGGTGGCAGAGCCTCCTATATATAATAAAATGATGTTATACATAACAAAGTTAATTAATGTAAATCACATCTTATTCCCATAAGGTGGCAGAGCCTCCTGTGTACAGTAATATGATGTTATGCATAAAAAAAATTAATAATCGTAAATCACATAAAAGAAATTTAATTATCGTAAATCCCATCACATTACTATATAGTGGCAGAGCCTCTTGTATATAGTAATATGATGTTATACAACGATAGTAATAATCATAAAAACTTCAGTCCACAGTTTGATATACCGTGTTCTGAACTTACCGTAGAGTGATCGTGCTGATAACGTGTTGTAAACTTGCTACTTTTGCACCTATTATTGTTGAGTGTAGTAAGAAATAGTGGGGGTGTGTGAGTGAATGAGTGATATGATGTTATGTAGATGAAATAATGAAGAAGATAGTTGAGGAAATAAGGGAGAGAGTAGAGAGGATATGGAGAGAATAGTGAAGTAAAAGTGAGTGAAATGTGAAATGGAGAAAAAATGAGTGACTTTATTCATCATTCAAAGGAGGGTATTTATAAAAAAATCTTAAGGTAGATAAGTAATTACACATTGTAGGTGCATAGTAAAAATAATCAATACAAATCTAATCTAATGTTATTATATATAACAATAATTTATATGTCATATTAAATTCAAGTTGGAGACTCGTCTTTCACTAGAAAATTAAGGAAAGAGATTACATGACAGGTGATAGACAGGCTTCAGTAAAGACAGCTTTTCTCAACATCATCCTTTCTTTTCTTCAATCACAATAAATCGACACAAAGAGGAATCTGGATTGAACCACGTTTTTCATTCCCATTTTCAAATTGGAAAGACGAAAAGAAATGAAGTCTTTTCATGGCTTTTTACTATAATTCATGAATAAATGAACAACTTCTTTACGCAAGAATAGATTTCATAGTGATATTCTGTTTAGCTTCTCAAAGCTCAGCTTGAGTGCGTGCTTAGAGGGATTCACTACGTCTACGTACCTCCTTATTGTTATCCATATTTCATATCATATCATTTTTTTTTATCCATAAACACATGAATTTCCCCCAATGATTACATGTACTAATAATATATAGAAGCCTATTAGAGGGTCTTAGCGAGAAAGCAATATCTTTTATATTTTAAAATTTAAATTTAAATTTTTTTACTTTTATTTCGCCCATCCTAAATACTATTTAAATCATGTTAAGTCCTAACTAGAGCTGTACCGTTTTGACTATACTATTATTTGTCAAAATTGTTTATATCATTTGTGTCACATTTAAATAGATGTATTATTTTCACACGCTTCAGATATTATTTTCTTACATATGTTTATATAAAAAAGAATATAGAAAAATAACATTTGAGCAGTGAATAAAAGTAGATCACACATGTCTATAATAAATTAAACGAAAACCATGTGTGTGAATTTGGCCTATAAACTAACAAACAAATAAAATCAAGCAAAATGTCTACTTCAAATAATGAAACAAAAAGGATAGAAAATTGAACGAAGAGAAGAAGAAAAAAACTATTGTATGTTTGAAGATATTCGCTTGATAAATTTTGATAATTTTCCAAATACAATAAAGTTTCGTTAAATTAATACTCGATAAATTAATAATCTCGATAAAATAATACTTTTGTATGGTCCCGACTTTCACTAACATGACTAAATTTTATCTCGATAATATAATAAAATCTTCCGGTCCCAACAATATTAATTTATAAAGGTTTTATTGTATGCCTTATCAACTAATTTGCAAATTCTAATTAACTTTGAAGTCGTATAAAAAGTTGTTTAAATTACATGAAATGAACATCGTTTGTATTAGTCTTACGGTTTTTTTTTTTTTTTATAAAGATTTTTAGTTTAAGTTTAGGTTTTAAATCATGAGATATTTTATGTTAAAACCCGAGTACCTTTTTGTTACTACAATATTCCTCCAAAATACAAGCGAGGATTATATGATAAATTTTGAATTATGTTCTTATAAATTAATGTTAATTATTTCAAACATATATATGATTACCGGTATGATGTTACCAATCTTTATCATAATTCTCTCCAAGAAATCCTAGTACGATTGTTTCAAAGTATTATTACAGCTCAAAGATTAATTGCAATATGCCTTAAGTCGTTTTCTTTCCAAAAAATTCTTTCCGATTTTGACGTAAATGTGTTTCACGAAAGAGACGATTCATGAAAAAGAAATGTGCTAAGTCTTGTAGAACACAAATATCATTATTTCCTAACAAAATATTCGTCAAATTCATACAGAAGAACAAAGGCATAAAATAGCATGCTCTTCATATGGCTCCAAAACTTAACGAATATATCCTCTTATGAGATTAGCAGTGTAGTTTCACATACATATTGATGGGTCTATTTGTTATCAAACTATTTCGACGATTTGGTTTCTTATTTGTTCTTCTGTCAACGTAGAAAATCAATTTCTATTGTTTTTCTGTTCAAAGCTAGCACATGTAACACTCTTAATTCATAGACGTGATTCAACTCGTAGTCGTTAGATTGATCACCGTCTACAAGAAAGGGATAACTGTTGATGTGGGACTTCGTCCCCTCAACAAACGGCAGCGAGATTGACCTTCAGGTGCAAAACGACGATATTGTGACCATGGAGTTGGCATACGACATTAAGCCCAATTACCATACCCAAACGACATCTTCATCATACAACAACAAAAAAGCCAGCCGCCACGATGCACGACGTGGGCTTTAGCACGAAGATGGCCATTATATCAATGAAGACCCATTCGAAGACCACACGCTTCATGGATCAATCATTGAAGACCAAGCAGCTCACAAGACCCGGCGCATTTCTCCCATGCTGACCAACTCAAGTTGCCGCCCCGTCAGAGAAGACCTAGCACTACGGAATCACCTTTCCACGTGGCATCCAATCAAAGCTCGAGGGGAAAAGCTCGGTCTTATAGCCGTTGCATGGAATTAGGAAAATAGACATTGTATTTTAGCTATAAATAGGAATTACAATATAAAGAAAGGACGAACTCTTCTACGCAATTCTCTATGCAATTACACTCCGTATTCACTCTATTATCAATAAATAATATTCTTTTCATCTTTATTGTTCAATTTACATGCTATTCATTGTCTTCGTCATTTTGACCGAAGTGGGTTCACTACGAGTCACTAAGATCCACTATCTTCAATATTGTACCGAGGCACGATCACTTCGTGACAGTTGATCGTGATTATCCACATCAACAGTTTGGCGCCGTCTGTGGGAACATCAATTCATTCCTACACTTTGCGAATCCACTCTTTGAGCAAAAAAAAAAAAAAATGGCAGGCACAAGATCACGGAAAACATCTGACCCTACTGGAGCAACTCCGGCGAATCAGCCCGAGACCAACCCGGCCATCCAGCCGCAGGACCCCGCTACGAAGGCGATGATGGAAACGATCCTAAAACAAATCGAGAAGGGAAATGAGACGAACAAGGAATTCTAAAAGAAATTGGAAGACCTGAGTTTGAACCAATCCCGGATCAAAAGAGCTTTGTCGAAGGTGTTGGGCTCGATTCGTTCCCAGCTTTCCACCGCACCTCGCCGAAACGTGATTCCTGGGTTTCCTTGATTTCTCAGAATCACAGGATACCCTCGGATCCGACGAGGTGAGAAACACCGCGTCTGCAAGCACGGGTAACACCACCCCAACAAGGGGCCGTGGACAACCCAACGCTGGACACGTATCCCAGGGGAATAACCCCATGGAAAACCTAAATCTGTGCCCAAGGCCACCCACAAATGAAGATGGAGTCACCCAAAGAGACTCCGATTCCGAACTCCGGCCAGACAGGACGTTGTGCCAGATGCGGCACCCCGAATGCCACCTCCACCACCCCAAGGCCGAGATACATCCGGGTCAGGGACACCGCCAATGATCCCATCCGGGAAGATCGCGGTGAAGCATCCCGGCCAACGAACCTAGGAGGCGCAGACGACGTGAGTTTCCTCATACACCCGGATCAACCATTCCAAACATGGCTGAGGGAGTTAAAAGGATAGCGTCAAAGAAGTCCGCACCAAAGTGGGAATTGATGTGCACCCCTTTCATGCCTCAGATCACCGACGTGATAATCAGAGACATTGGGAGAGTGAATATCCCCCGTTATGACGGGAATACGGACCCAAGAGCACATCTCCGCGCTTTCCACATCGCGATGGCCAGAGAAAACCTCGGGCCATCACAACGAGATGCTGGACAATGCAAAATCTTCGCCGAGCACCTGCTAGGAACTGCCCTCGACTGGTTCTCCAAGCTAGAACCTTATTCGGTCAGCTTGTTAGACCAGTTAACAACGACTTTCCTTAAACATTTCTCAATGTTCATGGGGACAGAAACGACAGTGGCCCAACTGTATGCCTTGCAGCAGCTAAAGGACGAACTACTTCAAAAATTCATCTCCAGGTTCAAAGACGTGTTATCCAGCCTTACCGTGGTGAGTGATGAAACAACAATCGCGGCACTCACCTCGGAACTTTGGTACAAATCCAAGTTCAGGCAGGACATATGTGTAAACCGATATACGTCTATTGAAGAAGTGATGCATCGCAGAAATAATTGGATCAGGGGGAATAGCAACTCACGTGGTGGTCACAGCGGTGGCAACGTCGAACGAGGTGCCGATCCTCCAGGATACGTGGTGAACTCCGAGACTAATGAAGTAAACGCCGTATACGGGAACTCGCAGCAGAACGACCCATGGCCTAAGGACCCCAAGGCATATTGCAAATTCCACAAGGTCTATGGCCATGCGACCATCGCCTGCCGAAAATTCCAAATGGCGTTAGCCGAGCGATTCGAGCGAGGTGAAATAAAAGACCTCTACATTGAAGCCCTCAACCCGAAACTACAAGGAGAAGAGGCAACAAGGGACGACTCTGCAGGCTCCAAAAGGAGGAAGCACCAGAAGAGACGAGATCAATCTCCCCACAGCGAGGTCCCTAACTCACCTTCAGAAAAGAAGGGAAAACAGATAAACGAGGTCAAAGGCCCCAGTCAGCAGATTGTGCCACATGTCATCGATGTCATAATGGGACGATTGCAGTATTGCAAACCAACGATCAACTCGATCAAAGCCCATCAAAGAAAAAACCATGCGAGCTAAGCTCATCAACTAACCCTAGGTCCCGAAGCTCTGATCACCTATAAAGAAAGTGATGCAAGACAACTCGCCGGACCACACGACGTCGCCCTGGTTGTATCCCTGAGTGTCAACAATTGGGTCACAGAAAAAGGATCATCATTGACAATGGCAGTTCGGCCGACGTAATATTCCTATCGACACATGTCAGATGCGTGTTAAAGTTGAAGATATAGATAGGGAGTCAATCCCCCTAACCGGTGTCAGCGGCCATTCCATTAACACAATCGGGGAAATCAAACTCCCCGTGCTGGCAGGTGGGGTAAATCATTATACTAATTCCTTGTGATCGACTGCCCGTCCTCGTACAACATCATACTAGGAAGACCATGGATACATGCAATGAAAGCAGTACCGCCAACGTACCTCCAAAGTCTGCAGTTCCTATCCAAAGAGGGAATAAAAGAGATAAAAGGCGACCACGCCATGTTAAGAAGATGCTACATGTCAAGCTTCCTGCTTGCAAAGCAGAGCACGGAAAACAGCAAATAACAATCAAAGGAAACCGAGGTGAACGAAGTCCGATCACCTCGGAAAGCGAATCACGAACACTCGAGATGGTCAAACAAGTTTCCATCGACAAAGGAAACCCTGGGCACATAGTCGGAATAAGAACCGAGCTCAAGGTCGAACTGCGAAAAAGGCTCATCAAGTTCCTCAAAAAGAACAAAGAGTGCTTCGCATGGTCACACGAAGACATGCCGGGGATCGATCTCAAGATCATATCCTATCAACTAAATGTCAATCCACACTTTCGGCCCGTAAAGCAGAAGCGAAGGAAGATGGCCCCCGAACGATCCCAAGCTATAAATGAGGAGGTCCAAATACTTCTCTAGGCAGGATCAATTCGCGAGGTCAAATATACAGATTGGTTGGCTAACACCGTCGTGGTGAAAAAGAAGAGCGGGAAATAGAGGGTATGTATCGACTTTACAGACCTGAAAAAAGCTTGTCCAAAAGACAGCTTCCCACATCCCCACATCAACAGACTGGTCGAGGCAACATGCGGACACGAACTGCTCTCCTTCATGGATGCCTTTTCGGGGTACAACCAAATACTGATGCACTTTGACAACCAAGAAAAAACGACCTTCATAACCGAACGAGGCATCTACTACTACAAGGTGATGCCATTCAGCCTAAAGAATGTCGGAGCAACTTACTAGAGCCTCGTTAACAAAATGTTCGCGGAACACCTCGGAACAACCATGTAGGTTTATATCGACGACATGCTGGTAAAATCAATACATTCGGTGGAAACTATCACTCACCTCGAGCAATGCTTCGAGGTACTAAAAAAGTACCAAATGAAGCTCAACCCATCTAAATGCTCGTTCGCGGTATCCTCCGACAAATTCCTAGGCTACCTGGTGACCAAGCGAGGTATCGAGGCAAATCCGGAACAGATTGGAGCACTAATAAACATGCCATCACCTCGGAACATCAGAAAAGTCCAGAGACTCACCAGAAGGAAAACCGCCCTGAACCGATTCATCTCAAGATCCACGGACAAGTGTCTCCCTTTCTACAAAATGCTGAACGGAAACAAAAAGTTTGAATGGACCCCGGAGTGCGAGCAAGCATTCCAAGATCTCAAGAGATACCTCTCTACCCTGCCGATAAAGGTAAACCCAATCACCGACGAGCCATTGTTCATCTACCTCGCAGTAACCAACTCCGCCGTTAGCAGCGTACCGGTGCAAGAAGATCGAGGCGATCAGAAGCCAATTTTCTACACGAGGAAATCTCTACAAGATGCTGAGACACGGTATCCCGCATTGGAGAAACTCGCACTGGCGCTCATAACGTCAGTAAGGAAACTGAGACCGTATTTCCAATCTCATACGATCGTGGTGATGACTTTACAGCCACTACGGACCGTACTCCACAGTCCAAACCAATCCGGAAGGTTAACAAAGTGGGCTATCGAATTAAGCGAGTTCGACATGGAATACAAGGTACGGACGTGTACTAAATCCCAAGTCCTAGCCGATTTCCTAGTAGAATTACCCACGGAGCAGCCTGAAGGACAAACTCTGGACGAAGTATGGATCCTAAAGGTGGACGGATCGTCAAACCAAGAAGGATCGGGAGCAGGAATACACCTCATATCACCAAGTGGCGATATAATAGAGCAATCATTTCGACTGAAGTTCAAAGCCTCAAATAATGAGGCAGAATACGAAGCGCTCTTAGCCGGCTTAAAACTCACAAGAGCTGTCGGGGCATCCCGGGTAAAAGCACACTCCGATTCAAAGCTCGTAACAAGCCAAATAACGAGAGATTACGAGGCCAAAGATCCCAGGATGAACGCTTACCTAAAAGTCGTCCAACGGCTAATAAGCTCATTCAACGAGGTCGAGGTCGTCCAAATCCCACGAAGCGAAAATACCCAGGGCTAGCAACGACCTCCGATCCCGAGGTGAAAAGAATCATCCCGGTATAATCCATAGACGCACCAAGCACCGATCTTAGCATAAACATCATCGAGCTCCAAGATGACGATTGAAGAACGCCCATAATAAAGTACATCCAAAATGGAGAAGCACCTCGAGATCGCCAAGAAGCTAGAAAAATCAAAGCCAAGAGCTCGAGATTTTGCATGATCGGCGAATCACTGTACAAAAGGAGTTTTAGGGGACCATACATGAAATGCCTCGGGAAAGAAGAGGCGGTAAACGCACTTCGCGAGGTACGTGAGGGAACATGTGGGAACCATTCCGGGGGCAGGTCGCTCACGAACAAAGTAAAACGACAAGGCTTGTTCTGGCCAACAATGTTGGAAGACAGCGAGTCTCATGTTAGAAAATGCGACGCATGCCAAAAACATGCTCCCACCATCAACCAACCAGCTCTAAAACTTTCCTCCGTCACGATGCCGTATCCTTTCATGAAGTGGTCAATGGACATTGTAGGACGTATGCCGGCCGCAAAAGGACTGACAAGGTTCCTCCTGTTCGCCACCGACTACTTCACAAAGTGGGTAGAGGCAAAAGTATATGTCCTCATCAAGGACATCGATGTGGAAAAATTTGTATGGAAGGACATTGTCTGTAGATTTGGTCTCCTCAACGAAATCATAGCAGACAATGGCCCACAATTCATCTCGAATAGATTCAAGAACTTCTGTGCAGGCCTAGGAATATCCTTGAGTACCTCGTCACCATGATACCCACAAGGAAACGGACATTCCGAGATAGCAAATAGAACAATAATCGACGGGATCAAGAAAAGGCTAGACGCCAACAAAGGGAGATGGCCAGAAGAGCTCCTCGGGGTACTATGGGCATATCGTACCTCGAAGAGCAACGGGCGAAACACCTTTCGCGCTAGTCCACTGGACAGAAGCGATGGTCCCGGCGGAAGCTGAATCACTAAGTCTGCGACGAGAATACTGCCCGGACAAACCAGAAGAAAACAATGAAATGCTACTCAACGAGTTTGACTACATCGAGGAACGAAGAGACCGCACACTTTGTAGAATAAAAAATTACCAAAGGGTAGTCGCAAGATAGTACAATACAAAGGTACGACCACGATCCTTCGAAGTAGGAGACCTAGTACTACGCAAAGTATTTCAGAATACAGTGGAACTAAATGCTAGAAAACTGGGGATAAACTGGGAAGGACCATACATAGTGTCCGAGATAGTAAGACCTGGCGTATACAGGCTAATGAATTCTGAAGGACTAAAAGTCCTTCAACGTTGGAACACCCAACACCTCAAAAGGTACTACTCTTAAAGGGATGTACCCCCGGAAGTACGTAGTGGCTTGATCCCAATAAACATGGGTACGTAGATAGCACGACAAAGGCATAGCTCCCAATCTTACACCTCTCCGAAATGTCCAAGTAATCCGAGGTATAATACTCTGAGCATCCAAAAATAACGTCATCGTTGTCCCTTTCGTAAGGGGGGGATGGGAGCATAGACTCAGCAACCATGCTCTCAGTAACCACCTCGTTTTCTCAAACATCTCACCGCGCAACGATAAGTACGAAGTGCACACTACACTCGAGGCACCTTGCAACATCTTGCCGAAGTGATAAGACACTTTCCTCGAATGGCAAAGCCCAGCGTCCGCAAGCTAAGATTCGATTTCAGTTTAGTACAAGTCCTACTCCCATCCGAGGAGACTTTCTTCGAAAGAAAACATCTCGCTGAAAGACCAGCTCGTTCGGCAACAAAAGCCAACACACAGCGAGGGCAACAAGTAGATTTGAAACGTGCAAATCACAAGAGATATAACGAGATTAAGCGAAGACAAAACGGGAGTTATGAAGGAAAGCTATGAATATTATTATGCCAAAGAGACGAACCCAAAAGAGGAACGAGTTGGACTACCAACTTCAAAAGTACACCTCGAAAAACTGAGGTTGGAATGCAGCAATACAAAAGAAAGCGCCCAGGTCGGACTCCCGATCAAAAAAGCCGATATGTCCTCAACAAAATAAACATGGGACACCAACGCCCCGAAAGAAGCAAAAACAAGGGAGCTAACTAAACTTCTTCTTCTTCGGCTACCTCATCACGCGCGCCATCTTCCCGGCCTACATCTTCCTCGCCATCGACCCCATCCTTGGCCAGGCCACCTCCTACTCCTTCCTCCAGACCACCACCAACCTCAGGGATCTCTTCCTCAGCGGGGTTGAGCTAACCAGGACGGTGCCTTCGGCAAGGGCAACATGAGCTGAGGAGAGAACGGAGACTGGGGAGGAGGCACCAAGCGCATGACCACCTGGGAGATGAAACCCAACACGCTCAGACCTACAACAATTCCGCCAACCATGAAAATCTTACAAAAGCATCCGAGATAGTTCGTACACGTACCTCGGGAGATGTCGGAGGAGGCATGCTTCTTTAGCTGGGCCCCCAGCTTGGCATTCGTCTCATCTCGGCGCTCGATCCGCTTGTGAAGCTTCTCAGAAGCCTTCTTCACAGCAAGATGAGAGGCAGTGATCACCTCATTCTTCGCCTCCTGTTGCTCGGCCGAAGTAGCCACAAGGTTAACCCGAACCTTTGGAATGTTATCCTTCAATATCTCCACCTGGGAGACATCATTCCGGAGGCTAGACACCTCCTCAGTAAGGGCCCCCGCGTGCTGATGCTCCTCGAACAGTTGAGTCAGATGCTTCACCTCCGCCTGCCTTAGATGCTCGATAGTCATGTTTTCCCCGAAGAGGTCCACTTCAACGTTCTTGAGCTTCCCCCTACATTCGAGCAGTTCTTTCTTTTTCTTGCTCAGGCTGGCCTCCATCTCTTTCAGCCGGCTCGCGGACCCCGACGCAGCCGCGTCAGCCAGCTCGGACTCAAGCCCGGCTAGGTATTTCTCGTACGTAAGGAACATCTCATTCAAGTACGTCAAAAACTGAAAACGGAAAAAGTTGTTCATGTACACTAGGGCAAGGGAAAGGACGAACGAAAAAGTTTGAATTCATTTACCCGAACACAAGGCTGGGCCATACGCTCGTAATCCTTCCCATGGGCAAGCTCCATCACATCTAAAGGACAGCCGAGGTGTGTCGAGATGGCAATGTACCTGGAGGAGGCACGGCCGAGTCAACGAGTTTGAAAAATACATGCTGGACCCCCTCCTCGTCAGAAACGGAGCGGTTGCTGCTTCCTTCAGGCACTGCCGGCGCCTTCCTCTTTTTATCAGAACGTTTGCGCGCCTTCCTCTTTTTATCAGAACGTTTTCGCGCCACAGGATACCCTTGCGGGTTTGATCGATTACGAGGTGCGGAATGGTCAGGCATCACCTTGCTCTTCTTCGATGGCGCGGGAGGCACCTCAGCACAATCGTTTGAACGCCCATGTTTCTCAGCAGGAGGTACGGAGACCTCCGGCGTCCCAAGCGGCGCGAGCTTGTCCTTGTCAGTAACTTCAACACGTAATTTGGTAGCATGGAGAATTTTCCCAACATGGAGAATTTTCCCAGCCCTACCGTTGAGGTAGTACCTCCCGGACGCCTTTCCAGAACCGTTGGGATGGTATAAGCGAGCTAAATCATCCCGAGTAAGCAGCACCTCGTTCTCCCTAGCTAGAACACCCAAAGCAACTAGGTTGCGATAAGCGTTGGGGACGAGCTGGCCCAAGGCAAGGCCCAAGTGACGGAGGTACTCCACGATGACCTCCAGAACCGGCAACTCGATCCCAGCCTCCAAGAAGGCCTCGTACACTATCGTCCACCTCTTATTCTCCTGGAATGGATGTTATTTCCTCTTTGGAGGCTCAAGCTTGATAAACTCAGGGATGTCGTAAACGACAGGAAGCTCCCTCAAGTAATCAAGAGTGAGCACGGAGGGAGGAGAAACATCCAGCAGCGAGGGCTCTTTGGAGGAGGAAGACATTTTGCGATATCGAAGAAAAAGAAAGGAGAGGAAATGGTACAGAGAAGACGAGAATGAACCAAGAAGGAAACATAGGGTTTATAAGAATCTAACCTCACCACGATCCCACCTTTGCTTTCACGATCTCTGATAAACTGCGAGTAATAATGGTAACCGCAGGGATTAGTAGGTTTAAGAACCCCCATCACATCCGAAAAAAGCGTGGCAGCTGGAATTCGAAGGGTTTCAGACCGTTATCAAATCAGCTCTACTATTGGCCCATCACTTGGCTTGAAGGATCGAGGCTGAGCTTGCCAATGCCCTACCTCCACGTGTCCCTGTCATGCACAAAAGAAAATCCCAGTCAAACTAATTCGGTTACATTTCGACGGGATTATTTCCAAGTTGCAAAATTTAAAATTCTGCCCGCCAGACCTTATTTGCTCTTGCTTTGAAATTCTGAAATAATAAGAAATATTATTAAATGAATTGAGAAAATTCAAGGAAATAAAAGGTTGACCATCAACACGATAAAAGTCCACCAAGTGATACACACTTGGTGCACTGGGGCGCTCACTGTTGATGTGGGACTTCGTCCCCTCAACAAACGGCAGTGAGATTGACCTTCGGGTGCAAAACGACGATATTGTGACCATGGAGTTGGCATATGACATTAAGCCCAATTACTATCCCGAAACGACATCTTCATCATACGACAACAAAGAAGCCAGCCTCCACGATGCACGACGTGGGCTTTAGCGCGACGATGGTCCATTATATCAAGGAAGGCCCATTCGAAGACCACACGCTTCATGGATAAATCATCGAAGACCAAGCAGCCCACAAGACCAGGCGCATTTCTCCCATTCCGACCAACTCACCTTCACACGTGGCATCCAATCAAAGCTCAAGGGGAAAAGCTCAGTCTTATACCTGTTGCATGGAATTAGGAAAATAGACATTGCATTTTAGCAATAAATAGGAATCACAATGTAAAGAAAGGACGGACTCTTCTACGCAATTCTCAATGCAATTACACTCCGTATTCACTCTGTTATCAAGAAATATTATTATTTTCATCTTTATTGTTCAATTTACTTGCTGTTCATTGTCTTCGTCATTTGGACCGAAGTGGGTTCACTACGAGTCACTAAGATCCACTATCTTCAATATTGTACAAAGGTGCGATCACTTCGTGACAGTTGATCGTGATTATCCACATCAACAATAACTCGTAATAAAGATGAAGGAAATCGTATGAATTGAAACACCCATAAATGTACAAACCTTTTTAAAAATTGCTCATACTTTCGTAAAATCATATAATTTTTTATATATTTCAAAATCATAATTTTTTTTTCAAAACTAACCTTTTGACATATAATTATTAATATTATATATATTTCGTATTATAAATTGTTGACCAATTTCCCGTATCATGTAATGATTCTTTTTCTAATTAATTTCAATTTTGAAATTTAAATTTACTCTTTCTCTAGATTTGGTGACTCGCTCAAATATATACGTATTCGTAATTACAGTTACGTAAGTGTAACAAAAAATACATCTGTATCTAAGTATATTGGTAATTACAGTTACAATTTCGAATTTTCAGTTTCAAATCATATTTAAAGTTACAATTCAGTAAATACAATTATCGAATTGCGGTTTTGTATTTACAGCCGTAGTTTGATTACTACAGATTTGTGGCTTCTATTTCATAATTACAATTTCGTAACTATAATTATACAATTTTTGAAACTATTATTACGCTTTTGTAATTACATTTACCACTACGAAAAACTACACCTAAAAACTCAATTAACGAATAATCCATGTCTATTTTTTTTAATAATCCTATTAATTAGGATGACTCATTAAGCCACGTTTAAGAGATTTTTTTTTACATTAATTAGTTATTCTTTTAAACTATAATTAAAGAACATTGTCTACATTTAATTCGAATTTTATTTTCCATATTAAGAATGATTACAATAAAAAATTAATAACTGCATTTTCGAATTAAGAAAATATTACCATAAATAAATTAGAAGGGGTACAATTGTCTACGAATAAATTAATTTAATAGCTTTAATTAGTATTAATATGTTTGGGCAATTGTTTGAAAAGTTTGAACAAAATGCGCATTTGGCTCATTAACCCTTAAAAATAATAGCTCGATTCCTCTGTAATTCTACCGAGAAAAATTGGGTTTAATTGTATAATACTTCTCCAGTATTGCTAACCAGACGAATTGTGAAGAATTATCGCCAAATTAGTGACCTAAAGTCAATTGTTCTTCAACTGAACACCCCGGCAATTGAATTATCTTATGAGTTATGAATAAAAAAATACCATTATAGTTACCCAATTACTTTTCTGCATATATAATTTATTTGTATGTATCATTTCTATGTAAATACTTATATTTCTAATAAAAGTGGAGTAGTTTATTTACTTAGATATATGTTTTTTTTACTAGACACAACAGTAGTATACTGTACAGGCAAAGTCAACCCGTGCCTAAAACCCTTGATAAACTAAAGTCGTTGATAATTGATTAAGTAGTTTTCATATTGAATTATTTTAAAAGTAAATTAGAAAATAATATAAATTAAATCCACCAAAAACTTAAACATGACGAGCTCGGTTTAAAATGAATTTTAGGGTCCGGTTTTTTCCACCTAGGGCTGAACCTTTTTCTTTCTACTCTAAAGTAATTTATCATCATAAATTAAATTGAAAATCCGAACTCTCTTTTTATTCTCACGTATCTTTTTCATACTCCATTCATATAATATATATACGATATAATATATATATTGTAAAATGGGATTCGAAAAAAGTGATTTTCTCATTGATAGAATTGGGTATTTACAACTATAATTACAAGAAAGTAAATTGTGGCAAAACTACCACAAGGATTAAACTAGAACAAGTATACATTATTCTACACTCCCTCTCAAGATGGGTAGTATATGTTATACAACCCAAACATAGAACTCAGGTCATAAAAAGAACACCGAGGTAGAGCCTTGGTGAGGATATCCGCAATCTGAAGTTTGGACTGAATGTAGCCCAAGTCGACGATGCCTCCATTAACCTTCTCCGAAATAAAGTGTCTATTAATTTCAATGTGCTTTGTTCGGTCGTGGTGAACTGGATTCTTGGCGATTCTGATTGCGGATTGACTATCACTGAACATCTTGATAACCTTTGGTTGATCCATCCTTAGCTCCTTCAAGAGCCTCTGGATCCACATTCCTTCGCATATGCCTAATGCAAGAGCACAGTACTCGGACTCTGCGCTACTACGGGAAACAACCGATTGCTTCTTGCTTTTCCAAGTAACGAGGTTTCCTCATACATATGAACAATAACCCGAGGTTGATCTTCGATCAGTGGCTTCTCCAGCCCAACTAGCGTCGGTGAAGATCTTGACCTCACAGTTCTCTGATTTCTTGAACAATAAGCCATGACCGGGGGTAGACTTTAGATACCTTAAGATTCGGTTCACGGCTTCCATATGGTCCTCGTTTGGGTTGTTCATGTGTTGACTTACAACACTGACAGAGTAGGCAATGTCCGGACGTGTGTGTGAGAGATAGATGAGTTTACCGACAAGTCTCTGATATCTCCCTTTGTTGACAGGGGCGCTTTCGACAGAATGGGAGAACTTCTTGTTCGGATCCATCGGAGTGTCAACCGGCTTGCAACCAAGTAGACCAGTTTCTTGAAGTAAGTCAAGTACATACTTCCTCTGGGAGATAGCAATTCATTCGTCTGATCTTGCTACTTCCATGCCTAAGAAGTATCTCATAGTTCTGAGATCTTTAATCTCGAATTGGGTTGCGAGTACTTGCTTTAGTTTGATGATTTCTTCCGAGTCATCATCGGTCAGAATGATGTCGTCAACATACACAATGAGGATAGCCTTCTTCCCATTGTTGTTCCGTTTGACGAAGAGAGTATGATCGGCTTGACACTGGAGATATCGGTTGGAAGTGACGGCCTTGGTGAACTTCTCGAACTAGGCACGAGGAGACTGTTTTAAGCCGTACAACGACTTCTTCAGTTTGCACACTAAGTGCTTCTTGGAGTTTTGTCCCATTCCAGGAGGTATGTTCATATATACTTCCTCTTCAAGATCGCCATTTACGAAAGCATTCTTGACATCAAGTTGGAAGAGTGACCAATCGAGGTTTACGGCGAGTGAGATAAGAACTCTCACCGTATTCAGTTTGGCCACAGGAGCGAATGTGTATTGAAAGTCGATGCCTTGAGTTTGAGTGAATCCCTTTGCAACGAGTCTCGCCTTGAATATCTCAACACTCCCATCTGATCTATACTTGATTGTGAACACCCATTTACACCCAACAGAACGTTTTCCCTTAGGTAATTCAGTAAGGTTCCATGTTCCGTTGCTTTCCAGTGCCCGAATTTTCTCTTCTACTGCACGTTTCCACCGGGAATTTGAAGAGCTTGATCGATGGAGCTAGGAACCAGGATATTGTCAAGATTAGAGACAAACACTCTGTATAATGGATTTAATTGGTTGTAGGAAACATAGCGTTCAATGGGATATTCGGTGTGACCATGAACGCCTTTCCTCAGGACACCCTTACGGAGACCAATGGGGAGTTTAGAGTCATCAATCACGGGTTCGGACCTTTCCATACCTGAGCGGTCAGATGAGGTAGTAGGTTCCGGATCCGGTTCTTGGTCGAGTTGAAGATGCATAAGGCCATCTACTTGTTCAGCAGAACGAGGTGAACTAGAAGGTGACTCTGGGATAATATCGGCAATTTGAGGTGGATTTGGGTTAGGATGAATAGAGATATTTGATCAAAAGTTGAGGTGAGGATGATGGGATGGATTGGTAACCTTGATTGATTTCCCAAATTTGAGATTCCCACGAATTCTCCCCCTAAATGTTGGATTTGGGGAAGAAGGACTCACCCTTAAAGAAATTAACATCCATTGAGTTATAAGTAGTGCGAGTAGATGGGCAATAACATCGATACCCTTTTTGATGCAACGAATAACCCAAGAAGATGCACTTGACAGCTCTAGGATCGAGCTTTGATCGATTTTGTTTGTGAACATGGACAAAGGCGGAACACTCGAAGACCTTTTTTGGTAGGTCGGAGGAGAAGGATAGGAGATATGGATGAATTTTACAGAGGACTTGATGAGGAGGTAGGAATTTCAGGACACTACTCGGCATACGGTTGATGAGGTATGTCGCTGTGAGAATTGTATCGCCCCAAAAAAAATTGGGACAGATTTTGCAAACATGATGGATCAAGTGACTTCGAGGATGTGCGTGTTTTTTCGCTCAGCAATACCGTTTTGTTGTGGAGTGTCCGCACATGAGCTTATGTGGACGATTCCTTTTTTCAGTCAAGTATGGATAGAGAGTTTGATTAAAGTAATCCCGTGTGTTGTCCGTATGGAAAACTTGCACACGGGTATCGAATTGAGACTCAACCATGAAGTAGAAATGTTTGAAGATTGGAGCAGCTTCAGTTTTTTCTTTCATGAGAAATGACCACGTCATTTGAGTGTGATTATCGATAAACGTAATAAACCACCTAGCGCCACTTGTATGGCGTACCCTTGAGCGTCCCCATACGTCGCTATGAATCATAGAGAAAGGTTTGGATGATTTATAGTTAATGGCATGAAAGGGACTGCGTGTATGTTTGGCGAATTGGCATACTTGACATTGATACGATGAAGATTTTTTCTTAATAGACCAGTTTGGGTACACTTTTTCAAGGTATTGAAAACTAGGATGACCAAGATGGTAGTGCCACAACATAAATTGATCTTCTACAGGAAAATTGTTCGAAAGAGTTATAGTGTTTGATGACAAACAACCTTGGTCAGGATTCTGAGCTTGGTGGCTTGGAAAATTTGTGTCGTCAAACATGTAGAGGCCTTCGCGCATCGTTCTTTCGCCAATCACCGTCCCGGAACCCACCACCTGAAAATCACAGAAGTCGGTAAAAAATCGTGAAATACAGTTATAATCACGTGTGATCTTACTGATGGAAATCAAGTTGCAAGCAATTTGTGGAACAAATAACACCGAGCAAAGTGTAATGTTCCCAGATAGTCAGATAGAAATGATTCCAGCAACCGGAATGAAAGTTCCATCAGCAGTCCGAATGGATGAACCCCGCGGGCAAGGTCCAAGGGTGATGAAATAACTCTTTTTACCTGTCATGTGGTCTGATGCACCTGAATCAACGATCCAGGTTTTGCTCGGGTGAGTTAAGGTGAGACTGACAGAGGTCAAACTTGATGGGAATCACGTCTCGGATTCCGTGTAAATTATCACGAATTATACCTCCGAACCGTCCGGGTAACATTTAAAAAATTATTTTAAAGCGGAAAAACTTGTTATCCGTGCAATGGTCCGAATATCGGATAATAACCATATCCTAAGATCTGATAAATATTATGTTATTTAATATTCATAAATCATTATTAATAAACTAGTCATAATAGGAAATAAATAGAAAGCAGTAAATGGTTGCATTTTATTAACCCAATGCATAAGGCCGTACCTCTAATGACGACTTCCGGCTGCGCGTTCTGAATCGGGCAGGGCTCCGCCGGTGCTGAGGGAAACTCCCGTGATCTTTCGGGATATTCTCCTGGAATCCTCGTACCGAAGCGTGGGCTTCGCTGGCAGGACTCCGTCGCAAAATTTTAACTGATGGTTCTTTTTAAGCTTCCGAAGAAATAGTCTCCTAAGCCGAACCAGAAAAGAGAGATCAGAGAGAAAATTCGCAGACCCTGAGGGAGAGGGCGAGTTCGAATTTTTCTCTGGGGAAAGGTGTGAAAAAAGTGTAGAATGAGCCTCCTATTTATAGGCTCAAACCGTAACCGAATTGGAAATTTCCCTCCCTAATTTTGAATTTCATATAATTAAATATAATTAATTATCTTAATCCAATGGTCCAGATTTAATCTCATCTAATTCCAATGGATATAATTAATTAGGGATTTAATTAAGTAAGAAAGATTTGGATAAATCAAAAATCCAATCTTATCTTCTTATCTTTATAAAATTCGAATTATCTTATATATTTATAATAAAATTCGAATCATTATTATCTAGATCCAACGGTTGAGAAAAATCTTTAAAACGATCTAATGGATCAAATTAGTTTAGGATAAAATCAAATATAAAAAGATTTATTAAAAATAATTTCGATTTTATCCTTAACTTATAATTCGAAAATTATATAAATATATATAATTAGTTAATTTTCAATCCGACGGTAAAGATTAAATCTTAGACCGATCCAACGGATATAATTAATTAACCAAATTCAAAAAATGAAACTTGGTCACCAAGTTATTAATTTCGAATTTATCAATATCCTAATCCAACGGTTGATCATAACCGATCCAATGGATAATATTGATTTTAGGGATTTGCTAAAATACCAAAACATTTGGTACTTATGCCGCACATTTGGAAAGACCAAATCATACCATTCGAATTTAGCTAGGGTTTCATATATCAAACCCTAATTCGAATTTACATATATGAATATATATAAATATATATTTTTATTTATTAATATAAATCTATTAATTATTAATTAATTATTAATTATTAATAAGATATTAATAATTAAATCCAAATAATTAAATTATATTAATATTTCCTGATTTCAATATCACACATTAAAATGTCATGGTGCCACACCATCATTTAAATTCGTGACATGTGATTTAATTTCAAAGTTTATCGAACCGATCACAAATTTAGAAAATCCATAAATCACTAACCGTAAGTCGAAATGACTCGGTTCAAAAAGTAAAGTTGCTTAGAATTTAATTTCAAACAACATGGTGCTGATAGAAAATCTAATTTCTAACTTTCTTTTATCAGTTAATTTCGTGTACCAAAATATGGTACTTTTGCCACGCTAACGATAAAACTATCTGACGTCTGCCACAAACCTTTCAGTTTTATAAGACAAGCCAAATGATTAAACATTATCCAGAATGTATTTTAATCACGTACGTATCATCCGTTACGGAGCTATCCTGGGGACCATGGGCCCGTATCACTTAAGCTCCAACGAACTGCTAGTTGTTCGTCAAACCTCGAAGTGATTCCACTATAGACCCGAGGCTGCACTCTTTAGTGATACGGTATATATTATTCCCTTTATAACAGCAGGGTGTCCATTGATACAATCAAATTCGGGTTATTGATCTTTCAATTGATGATCCCTCATTGTATTTTCATCCTTGACTCAATCAGTAATATTATGAGTAACCCACTTATGGTTTCGATTCATAAGTTGCGCACGGGTACCTCTCACTTCTCACCACCGACAATCAAGGGAATCATCATCACTCTGAAGAGAGCTGTGTGATGCCCATGTCTATGACCAAGCTACCCTTACTGCTGACTATCATGTTCCCAAAATAATAGTGTTGGGAACAGCGGTAATATTTCGTGTTCTTTAACGGTTAAATCAAAGAACAATCAAGCCAGCAGCTTGGACTCAAGATCACTCAGGACTTAGATCGAATATCCATTTGATCATCTACTAGTGACTCAACTCCAAGTTATCAGTGACGGTCTTATATGATAACTTCCGGAGTTTAAGTCAGGTCCAGTCCAGTATGAAGACACTTCATACTTAATGCACTTCTAGTGAGTGTGACACACACAAAATCCAGAATAGGATTGTCACTTAGTCACATTAATGACCTTATACGATTAATGGACTCCCACCCAGTTAATCAGGTCACGGACATTTTAAGTTCATTAATTATGATTATTAATTCTTCTTCACATTGACTCTGTTGTGATAATAATTCATAATTGTATCCTTTATGAACTAAGGATCAAACATTCTATTTTACTCGACCAGAAACTATAATAAGATTATCATAATAAGTATCATCTTTATTCAACGACTTGTCATAATCTTTTACAAATGGATAAAATATCTTGTTTAAGGACACATATGTCCAACAAAACCTGTGTGAGCATGGAGGCTACTTGGTGAGTCGGTTGAGGAACTAGATCAGGTGGTGTGTTGCGTACTGATCCTCATCTGTAGAGACTCCATTTGTTCCATGATACGGTTCATGTCCTCTCTTAGATTAGGGTCTGGTGAAGCGCTTGTGACCACAGGAAAGTCAGAGTCAGTGGCATTGCTATGAGCCTTCTTGTTGAACTTTAACATAGTTGGTCCCGAACCAGTTGATTTCCTATGTAACTTCCAACAGTTTAATTTCAGGTGACCGGGTTTATGGCAATGTTCACACCAAGTACGTCCTCGATGAGGACCAGAAGACGAGGCCTGAGAGAACATAGGAGGCTCCTGTTGATGCGAAGTGAACATTACGGATCCCTCGGTCTTGTCCACACGCATGATGATCTGGCGAGTCTCTTCTAATCGGACGAGGGAGAAAGCCTCTTGAGGATCAGGAAGAGGATCAATCGCCATAATTCGTCCACGGACTGCGTCGACTTCCTTATTTAGACCTAAGAGAAACGTACAGTTCTTCCCTCTTGAATAAATTCCCGGAAGATAGCCGCATCTCTAGGGGTCTCCCAAGGTTTGACCTGATAAGTATCCAATTGAAGCCAATAGTTGGACAAAGTATCAAAATAATCATTGATATCCATGTCACTTTGACAGAGGTTGTACAACCGAGATTCGAGGTCGATGACTACCGAAGTGTTCTTGTTGTTTGAATAAAGCTTGCGTGCCGAGTCCCAAATTTCCTTGGCAGTATCATAAAGAAGAAATTTCGAACTGAACTTATCTGTCATCGAGTTAGTGAGCCATGACATGACAAGATAGTCGGAGTTCTTCCATGAGGCGTATTTTGGATCCTTGGAATCTGACATGGGTGGCTCACCGATGAAATGCCCCGCTTTTTCTCTTCCACTCACATTCATGAACATTGATTTAGACCATTGAAGATAATTCTTGCCATTGAATTTGTGATTGGTCATCGAGTTTTGATCGTGCACGGAAACAACTCTTTCAACAGAGGAAGACATGCTTTGAAAAGTGGTGACCGCTAAAAAAAAATAGCAGGAGAAAATATCTTATGGTTGTTGGGACACAAACTGTCACGCAAGCACACACAGAAAATAATAGAGGGTTTCTGAGTGCAGGAACGTGGAAACACACGTTGGGACGCACAGAACGAAGAAAAAGGAGTAACCTTTAACAATTTTCGTGGGACCCACCCAAAAAAAGATTTTGGGTCTGATTCGAGAATGAGTCGCGAAGATGAGCACCAGACCAAGCTTGGCTGGAAGAAGTTCGACAGGGTCGCTTGCCCGGAAGGAGCTCGAAGCAGTCGCCGGAGGGAGGACTGAAGGTCGCCGGAGATGAGCTGGTTGGAGGACGCGCGCGGAGGAGGCGTGAGACAGATCTTTGCGCTTGGAAAGGCTAAAGCTAGAGGAGCTTCGCTGGAGAGGCTTGCTGGTCGGAGCCGTGCAGATATGGAGCGCGAGCAGCGGAGGAACACGTGTGCCGGAGGAATGGCGGAAGAGGCACGGTGATCGAAGGAAGGACCCGCGACAGATATTCGAATGGATCTGAGAGAGAGATCTGAGTTTGAGAAGTGACACAGGAGAAGTTCGCCGGTCGGAGGATGGGGCGAGCTCGAAGAAGCCCGTCGGATCTGGAGGTCGCTGGTGAAGCTCGCCTGACTTGGAGAAGATGAACGAGGAGCTTGACCTGAGCTTGCCTGAGTAGACGAACAACTAAGCCAAAGATTGAGAAGCACGCACAGTGGATGAAGTCGTCGGAGATGAACGTCCGGAGGGAAGAGCAGTGGTGGCTGATTCCGGCGAAGTCTGAGTTAGGGTTTTTGACTTTTCCCCTTTGGCTCTCATACCATGTAAAATGGGATTTGGGAAAAGTGATTTTCTCATTGATTGAATTGGGTATTTACAACCCTAATTACAAGAAAATAAATTGTGGCAAAAATACCACAAGGATTAAACTAGAACAACTATACATTATTATTATTATATATATATTTATTTAAATGCATTATAAACGAGTATAGACTTTGACATCTCCATAATAACTTTGACCTAGTTCAGTTTGCTCGAACAAATCTTGTAGTTATCCAAGTGGGACCTTATTCTTGTATTCGGTTCTCGTTTATTGTTTTGAGATAATAGCGTTAAAAGTACCAAAAATCTTGTAACGATTATGTGTGTAAGTTTCTTTTTTTTTTATTTTTTATTTTAACGGTCGAAGTATTTAAGTTGTGTAAAAGTGTAGTATCTTTGTTTTTCATCTTTATTCTATGCTTATAAGCCTCACGATGGAAGTCCATCACGTCCCTTGCTACTGCCAAGACATGCCCACAAAAAATTCAAGTTAACTGATTCTATTTACAAATGTATACTTTCTCACGGCACATAATGGTATTCTTGATGGTCACTATTTAAAAAAAATAGTACATTTAATGGTATTTTTCGTTTTGTTCTTTTTTCATTAAGCTAGAAAATGAGCGGTGAAACAAATAAAAAAACACATGGTTCATTGAATTGTGAACATAGAAAAAAGATGAAAAACACGAAAAACAATCACGGCTCTTCCAAATTCTTGGCTTATAATTGGAGCTAAATTCCACTAGGTAATAATGACACCCCCATCAGATCGATATATACATAAAGTTAATAAAAAAAAATACACGAAAAACAATCTTAATCGATTCGATTTTATTGGCCAATTGGTGTCCAAAGTAAAAAATACCCTAAACCGGTCAACTAGTTTTTGATGATTATTACCTAGGGTATCTACATTAATAAGCTTTATATTATACTTTCTACACAATTGCAAATTAGGATATCATAGTGAAGCATTGACTAGAACCATAATAATTAAATTATGATTTCTCGTCGGGAGATTTGTCCAACAGTCTATATAGCTATGCCACTCGCTCAACTTTTTGTATCTTTCTAATCGACATTTGGTGCACTCTTAATAATAAATAATTAATGTATTAGTATTCACACTACTGTAGTTATTGATGAGTCCATTTTTTCGTTCTCCATGTATAAATACGAGAAGAGTAGGCTTGTAAGAGATTGACTATTGTATATAATGAGGTACTTACTCCATGAGAATCTTACAAATAAAGGATTGGAGTGGGAAACTGTTCTCTAAGATGTGATCAACTAAAAAAATTACAGGGTTTCGAGTAAAGAGAGAGGTCCTTTGCCAGAGAAACCCGTTTTCCGATATGGTCATAGTAGATTTGATGATTGATAAAAACATTCTCTGTAGTCAATGGCTTCCCGAACACAAGCGAGAAAAAACATTCTCATTTAAAGGAGAAATCAAACCGACTTAGAAATAGTAAATTCATATATATAGCATCTTCGTTATTGTTGAGTTGAATTCATTGTTGGATTTTGCTTTATATCTTGAATGCGATATGTGTTTTTAAGTATATTTCAGATTTTTTAAATGGACGAAAGCCTAAAGTTGGTCTTCGGAATATGAGGATGTACCATGCAGAAAGAAAAGAAAGGAAAAAGTTGAAATCACAAACTAAAGTTTATATATTATGTTATTTTTGTGTATCGAGGAAGTAAATATCGAATCTTTTTTCCGCTGTGAAAGTTTTCAATTTCAGTATTTTCGCCCATAAATTTTTATCCATATTCTAAATACTGTTTATGAATTTGTAAGTTATATATATTAGCAGTTTAGTTATAAAATCAAAATAATTTAGACACGTCGCAATAACATTAACTGTTAATGCGTAAAAAAGGCTTTAACTTAGAGTCGGATCCAAGGTTCAGGCCCCGAGTTAGACCCATTGAACACGTGGATAATTGAATGAGTCAACGCTGGTTGACTGATGATCATCAAAGCTTGAGGCGAATCTGTCGTCTTGGATGAGTCTCCGGGCTGTTCTTGGCGAACTTCTTTCCTTGGCGAGCTCCTCGTCGGGACGAAGTCTTTGTCTTGGCGAGCTCCTCGTAGGGGCAAAGTCCTTGTCTTGGCGAAGCTCCTCGTCTGGGCGAACTCCTGTCTTTATGAAGCTCCGAGACGTTCTTGATGATTATTTGCGATTTCCCGTTCTTGGCGAGCTCCTATGGCGAAGGAAGACCTGCAAAAAGGGTAGATCGGGCCTGTGCCCCGTCGCTTATGGTTGGGCAAGGCTGCCTACGTATCTCAGTTTAAGAGTATCAGGTCCCACGTAGTTCAGGGTTAGTGATAAACGCGGGTGAATGACGATGTGGTTTGACTCGTTGGAAGTATCGATGTTGGCGGCGCGGGGATGACCCTTGGCCGAATGGCAAGGGTATTACCGGCAAGGGGTGCTCCTTGTCGAACTCGTAGGTATTGGCGAACTCATTGTGGCGAGGGCCTTAACCTGTGGAGGGAGGCTCCTTCTTTGTCAATTTCGAGGTGTCCGCGTCCACACGTTGACCTGGCGATGGACGCCTTTGCTGACTCGTCGAACAACCTTTCCGGCGAGGCTAAGTCTCAATGCGTGTTCTCTTCTAAGACGAGCCTCTGCTGGCAAGCTCCCAGGGCTCACAAGGATAGAGGGCAAATTTATAGAGAGAGAAAGCTAGAGAGTGAAGCTCTGGAGGAAGCTGTGAGTGAGTGTGTAAATAAGGAGGGGGAATGCTCCTATTTATAGGAAAACCAATTCCCTGTAATTGCACTTAGGGGGGGCGGGCCTGCGAACTTCTCCATTACCTAAGGGGCCTGACCGCGGCTCCTTGCCTTGTCGAGGGGCTCGCCAGTGCTCCTTGGCTCGTCTTCGATGTCTTCTGGTTCCCACAAGTTTGTATGTTGAGTCCGGATGAATCTTTGGGATTTCTCGGGGATCTTTGTGAGCTAGGATCTCCTCGTCGTGTGGAATAATTGTAAGTTATGCCTTCGTCAAGCTGTGGCGAGATGCTCGCTTGGCCAGGATCTTCGTCGGGCGAGGGGCTCGCCAGGGCAAGGTACCTCTTCAGGCGAGGGGCTCACCAGGGTAAGGTACCTCGTCACGTGAAGGGCTTTCCAGGGCAAGGTACCTCGTCAGGCGAGGGGCTTGCCAGGGATATGTACTTCGCCGGCGAAAGCAAGGTACCTTGCCAGGCGAGGGGCTCGCCAGAGCTAGGTACTTCGCCAGCCGAGGGCAAGGTACCTTGCCAGGCGAGGGGCTCGCCAGGGCAAGGTACCTCGCCAAGCGAGGTGCCTTTCTGATCAAGGACTTTTGTCTTCTTCGTCTTCTTGGCTCCGGGCCTCGCAAATGCGTTGGGTCGTGGGCCTCTGGTCTTCAATTTCGTCGGTGGACTTAGACTTTTAATGGTGGGCTTTGACTTTTACCAAAGAGGGCCCAATTTTTATATGTTCCGAAAAATGCATATAACATTAACTTTGCAATTTCTTGGGTAATTGTATTGCGCGAGAAACTTTTCTTTTTAAAACTTAAGGCAAATTGTGTTATTTGGCGAGGATCTGGGTTGTCAGAGATGTAAGTCTCCTCTTCATCCTCCAAAGGAACAACAAATTTCCTTTAACTAAGTTTTTATAAAATATTTTCGAAAATTTTTGCGAAAATAAGCATGAAATAATTCGAGCATAATCAAAGACATAAGCGATTAATTAAATTAGTCAAAGGTCATTTTTTTTATGATTTTCCTCAATTTTTGGACTTTTGGAGGTTCATAGGCGCACTCTGTAAAATAAAGGCCTTTTAAATTCATTTTGAACTCTGAAAATAAATCTAAAAATAAATAAAATCAAGTGACATAATAAGTGTGAGTATCTTGAATATAATAATTACGCATTAATTTTAAAACTTCAAAAGGTTCCTTAATTAATACGCAATTTTTTAATTGTAATAAAGACCGTAAATAAGTATATAACTCATGAAAATCCGGAAAAATGATTTGAATTTGGTTTTCGTTTTTGAAAATTAAAAATGAAACTTCATAAAGTTCCAAAGTTTAATTTCGAAGGCTTTTTAAATAACTTTTGAAAATAACTTTTCTCACTTAAAAACGTATAGAAATCCATTTTTAATCGTTTTTGGCCATTAAATATTTAAACAACTACTTTGTGGGCCTAGTTTGTGAGATTTTTTGGCTGTATGGGCTTTATAAAATTCGATAATAATACAGGGAAATGAGAGTAGGGTTAAATATTACATCATAAATACCTTTTAGAGTTTAAGGCTTTTCTCTCTCCTCCTTTGCTCCTCCAATTCGCGAATTGCTTCTTCCCGAAGGGCTTCGACGGCTACGTCTCATTTGCTCCTGGCAGTGATGGCTTTCTCTGGCGAGATTCGTGGTGGTGATTCCCGTGATAACGTCCAAAAGTCCGGTAAGTTCATTTTCTCACCGGACTTTCTTTTTATGGATGTAGATGAAACTCCGGTCACCATTGACGGTGCTCCGGCGATCTTGAATGATTGGGCCATGAGTCTTGGGGATATCTTCAATCTAGGTGTTGGCGCGGGAATCAAAATTCCGGCGGGCTTTGTGGAGAAGGCCAAACTCGGCCTTGGTGAATTCATCGACGTGGTCCTTGGCGGTGGAGCGGGCTGCATGGCGTCGCGGGGTACGGCAGGAGTGCACGGGGAGGCGCAAGCGGTGGCTTCTGGGCCGAGAGCGGTGGTCGGCGTGATAACAGTCGCCATTGGCTACGGCGTGGGTCCGCTCAGCGTGGGCGCGCTTCGTGGGGAGATCGGCGCGAGCAGCGAGGCGCGAGGTGCAGCGAGATTGGCCGAGACAGGTTCCTCAGCGCCATCTGATGTCGATACGTCCGATGTTATCGAGGAGCGGTGCGCTGGCGGGGACTTTGTTGATGAGGCGCCCGTTGCTGAGGAAGCAGGCGAGGGTCTTACCATCGTGCGCGGCCATGTCTCTGATTCCACTTTGACGTCTTTCCTTCCTCTGCATGGGTTGTCGTATATCACCGGTGTTTGAGTTCCTGCTACAGGCGAGCTTCCTTGTGATCGCGTCCCTGGTTTTCTGCCGGTGCACTTGGAGAGTCTTCTTCTGGGGATGGGCCTTCCTCTTCGTCTGTTTGTTCGTGATCTTCTGGTGTCGCTGAGTGTGCCGGTGTTCCATATTACGCCGGGATCCTTTCGCATCTTGGCGATATGCTTCTCGGTTTGGCGGCTTCATTCTCGTCGTCCTCTGACGGTTGAAGATTTTTGCACCGCTTTTCGCTTCTACTGTCGTGGCCAGGAAGCGGGGGAATATGTGGTGTCTTCGTCGTATGTTCGTCTGGAGGTGCCTCGTTGCAGGGTGGATCCCAAATGGCGCCGTCAATAGGTTTTGGCTCCGGCGTCTCTCCTTGGTTCGACTTTGCCTGACTTTAGGTTTCGACTATTACGTCCGTCGTATGAGCATACGTCTGGTTCGGGTGCTTTTGGTAGCCTGATCTCAAAGTTGGTGAAGAAGGGCATTCTGCTTTCCTTCACGGAGTCTCGGCGGTGGATCTCGGCGGGCTTCATTACAGATTCGCTGGGTGGCTTCGTCGATGTTGGTGAGGCAGATGCATATCCTCTTCAGGTGCTTCCTCCGGTTGAGGGTGATATGCCTCGTGCTTCTTCGAGGGCGGATGTTCGTCGTTCTTCTCTTGTGAGGGCCGATGTTCATCGGTCTTCTAAGGAAAGTGCTCGGTGTTCTTCTCCGGCGAAGGTTTCGTCAAAGGCAAAGGTGTCTGCTCCTGAGTGGTGTAGTCCTTCGGTGATCGTCTGTCCTTCGGCTGCCCCACTTTTGTCAACTCTTGCAGGTATAATTCATTTGCTCGGTCTTCAGTAGCTGTATTGTTTCTCATTGCTTCATTTTTCGTTGTGCAGGTTCGTCTGGTTCCCGAGGTGCGTTTAGGAAGTTTGTACCTCAGATGCCTCCTCGGGCTTCTGTTGCTGCTCCTGTCGCTACTGTTGCTCCAGCCTTGAAGACGTCTGGCGAGGGTCTTAATGATCATACCTTCTGTATCCTGAAGCGACAATTATCGTCAGAGAAGGTGTCTTCGTCTAATCGTTCGCGTTCGCCGTGTCCTGGCAAGGCTGGGGATTCTTCTCGTCCAATTCGTCAGCGTGGCACTGGTCTTGGTGGGATGTCATCTCCGGTTACGGCCTCGGGGGACGATTCTCAGCGTGACGCACCTGCTCCTGCTGTCGCTCCTCCGTATGGCATGGTTCCTGAGTCTGGCGGTTCGTCGAGCGTCGAGCGTGCAGTAAGACTCAAGCGTTTCTGCGTGGACAGTGTGTCCAGTCTTTGTCCTTGAGCGTTTGCGTCGACGGTGGGTGCTTCAGATATGGCTTTGGTCGTCGAGGATTCTTTCTGTCAAGCGAGGGTACGTACTTTTTGGCATTCCTGCTTACTTCGTCTCATTACTCTTCCTTATTCTCATCGTTTGTCTTCTAGGCTTTGACTTCGTCGGCGGAGGTGGCTCGTCGTCTTAAAGCTTCCAATACCCTGTGTACGTGTTTTAAGGGCGTCTTGAAGAAGGCCATTGTTGAGCGTGATGCACTGCAGGGTGATGTGACCAAGGCGAGGCTCGAGGTTAAGATCTCCAGGGATGATGACGTGCGCGAGGGTCGTCGTGTCCTTGAAGATGAGCTTCGTGTGGTGAAGGACCAGGTCGCGGCTTTGAAGGCTTCCTTGGCGAGGCATGACTCACAGATCGAGTGTCTTTAGAATGATGTCTCCGACGCTGCTTCTTCCCATGCTAAGCTGAAGGTCGACGCTGACGCGAGACTGGCTGAGACAGAGGTGACGTGGCACACAGCTTCCGATGAGGTGTACTAGGGCTTCGTAGATTGTTAGGAAGCTCATCTTCAGAAGAACGGTCATCTTGCTCTTTCCTTCGAGTTCCTTGACGTCCTTAGTGCTCCAGACTCTGTTCGTGATGTGGATGTTGGGAGTGGAAACCACTATAAGGGTTTGAATCCCGATTCCATTACGCCGAAAATCGCCTCCGAGCCATTCCGGTAACATTTAAAAAATATTTTAAAGCGGAAAGCTTGTTATCGGACTAACGACACGGATATAGGGTAATAACCATTTTAACAAGATCCGATAAATATTACATATTTAATATTCATAACTCATTATTAATATCATAGTCGAAATAAGAAATAAATAAAAAGCGGTAAATGTTTGCATTTATTAACCCAATGCATAAGGCCGTACCTCGGTTGACGTTTCTGGCTGCGGACTTTGAAGTTCGGCAGGGCTCCGCCGGTGCTGAGGGAAACACCCGTGATCTTCCGGGATATTCTCCTGGATTCCTCGTACCGAAGCGTGGGCTTCGCCGGCAGGACTCCGTCGCAAAACTTTAACTGAGGTTCTTTTGAAGCTTCCGGAGAACAATGTCTCACTAAGCCGAACCAGAAAAGAGATCAGAAGCAGAAAACTCGCAGACCCTAGAGACAGAGGGAGAGCTCGAGTTTTTGCTCTGGGGAAGGTGTGAAAAATGTGTAGAATGACTGTAACCGAATTGGAGATATTCCCTCCCTGATTTTCGAATTTATATAATTAAATATAATTAATTATTCTAATCCAATGGTCCAGATTTAATCTCATCTAAATCCAATGGATGTAATTAATTAGGGATTTAATTAAATAATAAATACATGATAAGATCAAAATATTTAATCTTATCATCATATTTATTAAATTCGAATTATATATATTCATATATAATAAAATTTGAATTCTCTAATGATTATCTAGATCCAATGGTTAAAAATAAATCTTAAACCAATCCAATGGATCAAATCAATTAGGGATAAAATCAAATACTCTAGGGTTTTAACAAAACCCTAATTCGAATTCTTATGCTTATGTTATTCGAATTATATATATATATAATAAATTCGAATTTTATGATTATCTAGATCCAATGGTTGAGATAAATCTAAAGCCAATCCAATGGATCAAATCAATTAGGGATAAAATCAAATATCCTAAGGTTTTATCAAAACCTTAATTCGAATTCTTATCCTTATATTTTTCGAATTATATGTGATATATATTATTAATTAATTTCTAATCTGACGGTAAAGATTAAATCTTAAAACCGATCCAACAGTTTTAATAATTAACCAAATTCAAAATACCTAAGGTTGATCACCAAGCTACCAATTTCGAATTATTATTAGGGTTGAAATCAATTATCTTAATCCAATGGTTATATTAAACCATAACCGATCCAATGGATTAATTGATTTTAGGGATTTGCTAAAATACCAAAAACATTTAGTACTTATGCCGCAAATATGGAAAGACCAAATCATACTATTCGAATTAGCTAGGGTTTCCTATCATGAAACCTTAATTCGAATTTACACATTTAAATATATATAAATATATATATTTTTATTTATTAATATAAATCTATTAATTTTTAATTAATTATTAATTAGATATTAATAATTAAATAAAAATAATTAAATTATATTAATAATTCCTGATCTCAATATCACACATTAAAATTTCATGGTGCCACACCATCATTTAAATTCGTGACATGTGATTTAATTTCATAGTTTATCGAACTTAGCACAAACTTTGAAAATCCATAAATCACAAACCGTAAGTCGAAATGACTTGGTTCCAAAAGAAAAGTTGCTTAGAATTTAATTTCCAACAACATGGTGCTGATAGAAAATCTAAATTCTAACTTTCTTTTATCAGTTAATTTCGTGTATCAAAATATGGTACTTTTGCCACGCTGACGACAAAACTATCTGATGTCTACCAAAGACTTTCAGTTTTATAAGTCTAGCCAAATGATTAAACATTATCCAGAATGTATTTTAATCACGTACGTATCATCCGTTACGGAGCTATCCTGGGGACCATGGACCCGTATCACTTAAGCTCCAACGAACTGCTAGTTGTTCGTCAAACCTCGAAGTGATTCCACTATAGACCCGACGTTGCATTCTTTAGTGATACGGTATATATTATTCCCTTTATAACACAGGTTTTCCATTGATACAATCAAATTCGGGTTATTATTCTTTCACTTAATGACTCACACATGAGCAGTCGATTTTTACCGTATTGCCTCTCATTGCATTTTCCTCCTTGACTCAGTAAGTAATATTATGAGTAACCCACTTATGGTTTCGATTCATAAGTTGCGCACGGGTACCTCTCACTTCTCACCACCGACAACCAAGGGAATCATCATGACTCTGAAGAGAGCTGTGTGATGCCCATGTCTATGATCAAGCTACCCCTACTACTGACTATCATGTTCCCAAAATAATAGTGTTGAGAACAACGGTAATATCTTGTGTTCTTTAACGGTTAAATCAAAGAACAATCAAACCAGTAGTTCGGACTCAAGACCACTCAGGACTTAGAAATAATATCCATTTGATCATCTATTTGTGACACAACTACAAGTTATTAGTGACGGTATTATATGATAACTTCTTGAGTTTAAGTCAGGTCCAATCCAGTATGAAGACACTTCACACTTAATGCACTTCTAGTGAGTGTGACACACACATAATCCATAATAGGATTGTCACTTAGTCACATTAATGACCTTATACGATTAATGGGCTCCCACCCAGTTAATCAGGTCACGGACATTTTAAGTTCATTTATTATGATTATTAATTCTTCCTCACATTGACTCTGTTGTGATAATAATAACATAATTGCATCCTTTATGAACTATGGAAACAAACATTCTATTTTACTCTACCAAAAACTATAATAAGATTAACATAATAAGTATCATCTTTATTCAATGACATGTCATAATCTTTTACAAATGGATAAAATATCTTGTTTAAGGACACATATGTCCAACAGTGGAGCCGCTCAAATTGGTGCTTCCAAGAGATTAGTTTCTCTTTTCTTTGCCTTTTATGATTTCTACACATTTTCGGGCTTTGTTTACCCTTACTCCTTGCCTTTGTTGATTTTAGTATGTTTACACATGTTTCTCCTTTTTGTTACGTACCTATTTGATGACATTTATGCATTTAGTATAATTTGAAATTTTAGTTTTGTTCATACCTTTGCATGTCGAATGTGCGCGTCGTGGCAAGTTGTAGCGGTCTTGGGAGTGCACTCCGCTGCGATTATAAGGTCATTACCCGTTTTTGACCTGCATGTAGTATAGATTGTACGTAGACAGTGTGTGTTCTCGTCGGGTAACTAATCCGACGAGTATGGCTGGCGCGTAACCACGAGTGGGTTGTCCGTAGACAGTAGCCATATGGGTACCTGGCGAATCGTCTTCGGCTGGCGCGTGGCAGGAATGAGTGTAGCCGTATTGGGACTTGGTAAGTGCTGACGTGATTTTGCACACCAACCGTCACGTGAGTTGTGAATGGGATTTTGATTTGATATTGCTGAATTTTTATGGATCTTGACCTCCGCATCGTCAATACTTTAAACGGTGATAAATAAAATAAAACGAAGAATTAAGAAGAACAAAACACCAAGGTTTTTTAGAGAGGTTTGCCCCAATGCGGTAGTTGACTACGTCCTCTGTACGTTTATTGCCTTTGAAAAGATGATCAACCGAAACCACAAGCCAATTCCAGGTAGATCGAAAGTAAAAGATGAAAACACTCCGAAAATACAAATCTCACAGACTCTTTTCTCTCAGGGTGAATGCTTGCGTTCCTGTGATGAGGTCATCTTCTTGCTTTTATAGGCTTCTGGTTTCTGCCCGTTGGAAGTGTACGTTGGTGGTGGCTTCGAGTTCGGAGCTTTACTTGCTGTCGAGCTGACAGGTGGGCCACATTCTGAGAGAATTGCGTAGTGGTATACTTTGACTTGTCGTTATGGGATTTGAATTTGGATCATGGCGATCTTCCTGGTCGGGCTTCAGAGGTTTGAATTGGGATGGTTAACTTGGTCTGCTCGAGCTTGGATACTTCGTCTGCTTCTGCTCGGATCCATTCGTGATAATCTCTGCCCGGGATGGGCTTTGGGTGCTTCAGGTCGTTTGGCCTAAAGGACACTTGGATTTCAACCAAGTGTTGGATTTCGTCTTGAGCTGAGGTGGGATCTTTAATCTTTGCTCGGGATTTTTCCCTTAGAAAGCTCTGTCCGGACCTCTTTCGGGCATTCTCTGCTCGAGGTGGGTTTCTCGTCTCGTGGGCTTTTGGTTCTGTTCGGGCTTGAACAAAGTTAAATGTTTAAGCTCCTGGGCTTTGTTTCTCACAAGCCCATTTGCATAAATATTCAATTATATTTATAACTTAGGCCTTAATTAATAAACTAGAGCGTAAAATTAAATTAATGACCTCATAATTCCGATTAAGGAACGAATTTGCACATCAACAGCGAGGGTCTTCCGCACCTGGCCGGGCTTGTCTTGTTTTTTGGCTAAGCCTTAGGCACTTGGCCAGAATGCCTTTTGTTAGCTGGTGAGGTCTTCGGCACCTTACCGGACTTGCTTTGTTTCTTGGCTAAGCCTTCGGCACCTGGCCGGAACGCCTTTTGTTACCTGGCGAGGTCTTCGGCACCTGGCCGGACTTGCCTTGTTTCTTGGCTAAGCGTTCGGCACCTGGACAAAATGCCTTTTGTTACCTGGCGAGGTCTTCGGCACCTGGCCGGACTTGCCGTATTATTCAGCTAAGCCTTTGGCACTTGGCCTGGATTAATTATATTTTTAGGGACGGTATATACCGTAGTACCCCCCGAGTATTGGCGTAATCTGCCTTGCAATTTCGGAAAAACTTTCAGAGTATTTCGTAAAGACAAATTTATTAATAATAAGGTTGGCCTCCAAAGTAGACTTGGCCTCGCGCATTGCGCTTTATTGAAAAGGATATGGGGTCTTCATCGTGACTTCTGTGGTGCGGGTTGACTGGTAGAACTGGTAGCTCGTCTTGGCATAGACAGTCGACAATCGCCGTCATCCACTTGGGCTCATCTTCGGTGTTGATGGCGAGGATCTTGTGCTATTCGTCTTCTCCTTCTCCGCTCATTGCTGGAGCTAGTGTGGCTGCTTCGCCGTTGGCAGTTTTAGGGATCCAGGCAATCTCGTACCACGTCAATGGCTGGAGGCGGTCCATAATTTTTTGCAACTGTGTCACTGTGTTGTCCTCCTGTGTCAGTAGTCCTCCGTAGGCCTTATTTGCGATCCTCGGTGAGCTACAGTGTACTTATAAATTCTTCACATCGAGCTTTTCCGCAAGGCTCAGGCCTGCGAGTAGCGCTCCATATTCGGCTTCGTCGCTTGAGGTTGTGAACTCAAACTTGATGGCATACTTTGAATTTTCTCCTTAAAGGTTGGTGATAATGATTCCTGCTCCTACGCTGGTGTCGCCAGCGATTCCACTGATGTGCATATTCCATACCGGCCCATTGAGCGCGGTTCTTCTACTTGGCTGTGCGTCATTCGCCTTCTTTCTTCCTTCAACTGCGGGGGTGTCAGCGTCGTAAGTATGGTTGGCGACTAAGTTAGCCTTTGCTTCTCTTTCCTCGGTGACCTCTGGCTGGTGCTTTTCTTCACTCCTTTGCTTGGCGAGGTTGATATTTCGCTTGATTCGATGTAGGCAGGCGAACGTCTAGTCGACGAGGCGCATGTACGTCGTGTAGTCTGTAGAATCTTTTGGTTCGACTCTGGCCATATTCTTGGCACGGTCTAGGGTCTTCTTGTATTGTCGCAGAAGGGCAAATATCTCCTCCAGACTGATGATGGTTGTCGGATTTCTCGCGGCTCTTCCTGGTTCTCCTCATTTTGCGATGTTGAGGTTGCTTACTCTTTCGCTGATGGCAGCGACTGCTGCAATGCTTCGGCGTACTCCTTTCTCGTAGCAGGCTCGTGACTCGGCTTGACTTCTTCGCATGACTCTGATTCCGCTTGGCGTCGAGAATTAGACGAGTAGGTGATAAGTGGATGTCACGGCTTGAAGCTGGTTAAGCGATGGCTTCCCGATGATGACGTTGTATGACGAAGGCATGTCGATGATGAGATAGCTCACCATTAGAGTCACCCTAGTGTTGGGAAGTTCATTACGTTTCCCGATAATATTATCACGATTTATGCCGTCAAGCCGTCTGGTTAACGTTTAAAAAATATTTAAAGGGAAAAAACTTGTTACCCGTATAAAGATTTGAACATCGGATAATAACCAAAATCAAGATCTGATAAATTATTACTAATTTAACTTTTCATAAATTCATTATTAATAATCTAGTCTATAGTAAATAAATAAACTGTAAATAAAGGTTTGCATTTATTGACCTAATGCATAAGGCCGTACCTCAGATGATGACGATTCCGGTTGCGCGTTCTGAACTAGGCAGGGCTTCGCCGATACTGAGAAAAACTCCCGTGATCTTTCGGGATATTCTCTTGGACTCCTCGTACCAAAGCGTGGGCTTCGCCGGCAGGACTCCGTCGCAAAAACTTTAACTAATGGTTCTTTTAAAGCTTTCGGATAACAACGTCTCACTAAGCCGAACCAGAAAAGAGATACCCGAGGCTAAGAAATTCGCAGACTCTAGAGAGAGAGAGAGAGTGAGAGAGAGAGAGAGAGAGAGAGAGAAAATTCTTGCTATCGGGAAGGTGTGAGAAATGTGTAGAATGAACCTTGTATTTATAGGCACATGGAAAAGCCAATAAGGGAAGCTTCAATGCATAACTTTCGAATTCTATAATGGGCAAATATAATTAATCACCCAAAACCAATGGCCAAGATTGAATCACCAATGATTCAATGGTTAGAATTAATCAGGCATTTAACCAACTAAGGAAACCTTGAATAAATCAATTATCCAATCACTTCCTTATATAAGAGAATTCGAATTCCCTATGCATGCATATCCAAATTTCCAAATCAATAAGCTTGATCCAATGGTTGGAATTAATTCCATGACAAATCTAATGGACCATATGTTGGACATGTGTCCTTAAACAAGCTGTCTTTTCCCTAATGTAAAAGATTTTGACCAAAGTCGTTGAATAAAAGATGTTACTTATTATGTTAATCTTATTATAGTTTCTGGAAGAGAAAAATAGAATGTTTGTTCCATAGTTCATAAAGGATACAATTATGTTATTATTATCAGAACTGAGTCAATATGAGGAAGAATTAATAATCATAATAAATTAACTTAAAATGTTTGTGACCTGATTAACTGGGTGGGAGCCCATTAATCGTATAAGGTCATTAATTTGACTAAGTGATAATCCTATTCTTGATTAAGTATGTGTGTCACACTCACTAGAACTGCATTAAGTATGAAGCGGCTTCATACTGGACTGGACCTGACGTAAACTCCGGAAGTTGTTATATAAGACCGTGACTGACAACTTGGAGTTGAGTCACTAGTAGATCATCAAATGGATATTCTTTCTAAGTCCTGTCATTCCCAATGTTGCTATTTTGGGAACATGATAGTCAACAGATAAGGGTAGCTTGGTCATAGAAACGGACATCACATGGCTCTCTTCAGAGTCAAGATGATTCCCTTGATTGTTAGTGGTGAGATGTGAGGGGTACCCATGCGCAACATATGAATCGAAATCATAAGTGGGTTACTCACAATATTACTAACTGAGTTGAGGATGAAAATGCAATGAGAGGCAAAACGGTAAAAACCGCCTGCTCGTGTGTGGATCATCAAATGAAAGATCAATAACCCGAATTTGATTGTATCAATGGAAACCTTGCTATAAAGGGAATAATATATATTGTATCACTAAAGAGTGCAGCCTCGGGTTTATAGTGTAATAACACTGAGGTTTGACGAACTACTAGCAGTTTGTTCGAGCTTCAGTGATACGTGTACATGGTCCCCAGGATAGTCCCGGAACGGATTATACGTACGTGATTTAAACATTCGATATTTTTTATCATTTGTCAGGATAGCTCAAAACTAGAGTCTGTGCAGACCTTGGAAGTTTTATTTTTTACGTGGCAAAAGTACCAAAGTTTGGTGCTTTAAATTTAACTGATAAAAGAAAGTTGAATTTTATTTTTCATCAACTGCAAAGTTGTTGGAAATTAAATTCTAAGAGACTTTTCTTTTGGAATCGAGTCATGTTGACTTACGGTTTGTGATTTAGAGAATTTCCAAATTTACGATCAATTTCGTAAATATGTGAAATTTAGAATTTGCCACCACGCCACTCTTGTCACAGTACAGCGTTAGGGGCTCATCTACATATGAAACTACTCCCAGCGCTATGTAGAAATTCTTTAGCCAAACTGATTATTTGGCTGCCTCACAGGCTGCCACATATTCAGCTTCCATGGTCGAATCTACGATACAGGATTGCTTAATGCTTCTCCAGAATATCGCTCCACCAGCAAGGGTGAACACTGCTCCCGACGTCGATTTTCTCGCGTCTCTGTCAGACATAAAGTCTGAGTCAGTGTATCCTAGTGGATTCAGTTCTGATCCGGAAAACACTAACATATAGTCTCTCGTTCTCCAAAGATACTTGAGAAATGTTCTTCACTGCTGTCTAGTGAGCCATACCAGGGTTGGATTGATACCTGCTAACAATTCCCACAGCGTAACAGATGTCTGGCCTAGTGCACTGCATAGCGTACATCAGACTTTCCACTGCTGAAGCATAGGTTATGCGCCTCATTGCGTCTTGTTCTTGGAGTTATCCATTGCAAAACAATCAAGCACCTTATCTATGTAGCCTGCTTGTGGTAAGGCCAGAAGCCTGTTGTTGCGATCCTTAAAGATGTGGATCACAAGAACATAGCTGGCTTCTCCCATATCCTTCATTTGGAATCGCATAGCTAACCACGCTTTCATGTCCGATAACTTTTTCACATTATTACCAATGAGAAGAATATCGTGGACGTACAGAACAAGGAAAATCTCCACGGTATTATCATTGAGCTTATAAATGCATGCCTCAGTGATGTTTTGCTCGAATCCATGGGTCTTGATCGTTTTATCAAACCGTAGATTCCAGGATCTGGAAGCTTGCTTCAATCCATAAATGGACTTGAGTAATCTACAAACTTTCCTTTCTTGACCATTTTGCACGAACCCTTCTGGTTGGTCCATATAGATGTTCTCGTCAATGTACCCGTTCAGGAAAGCAGTTTTGACGTCCATCTGCCAAATCTTATAATTGAGACAACAGGCTATGGCCATGAGAATCCGGATGTACTTGTACTTAGCGACAGGAGCGAAGGTCTCATCGAAATCAATACCTTCTTTCTGGGTAAAACCCTTTACCACTAGCCTAGCCTTGAAGGTTTCAACCTTCCCGTCCACTTCTCTCTTTCTCTTGTAGATCCACTTACAGCCAATGGTTTTGAACCCATCCGTTAAGTCTACAAGTTCCCAGACTTTGTTAGAATCCATTGATTCTATTTCTTGGTTCATGGCTTCTTGCCAATTTTTCCTTATCAGTATCCTTTATTTCCTTGTTAAAGGTCAAGGGATCATCAATGTTACTGTCGACACGATTTCGTTGTTCTCTTCCCGGTGCTCGTAGCGTTCAATCTAAAGACTGAACCTCCCACTACATCTGAGTACCCAAAGTTCTGATTTGGGACCTGTGGGTTCCTCTACCTGATTATCAACAGGCACTGATTATTGTGTAATTACTTTGTCCTTTAACAATTCCTCTAGTAAAATTTTACCTTGAGGTTCATAGTTTATCATAGAGTCATATTCCAAAAGAGTTACTATCGTTGAAAAACAATTACTCTCTTATGATCATAAACTACATCTTGTCCAAATCCCATTAAATGAATAATATTAAATGATTATCTCGCCGTAATCATTTTTAAAAGGTTCATGTTCCTTCTTTCTAGAACACCTCATTGTGCTTGTGTGCTAGGAACCGTTGACTAACAGAGAATTGGTTTCTCTTTTAGGTGATCACTGAATTAAAAATTCAGACTCACCCCTTCAGAATAACAGAAAAGTCATTAGTGATTTACCGAATTAAAAATTGGGTTCATGCAATAAATTTCTTGAACTCACAAAAGTTCTAATTTACTTTGCATTCATACCAATACCTTGAATACTTGCCAATCATTAGATAAAGTATTCATATCCTTCTCGAGCTTCTATAATGGACAACATACACCAAGTATGTACAAGCTTTATAGGAACTGTGACCCTTCCGACCTTTTCTAAAAAAATGTTCTTTTAATCATTTTAATCTTTAGACAAGATTCTCAAACAGGCAGGGAACTGACGAACAGTTCACGCATTTGTCCATCGTGTTTATCTCATCAAAATTAATATGACTATCTTTTAGATGCCTTAGGTATGATCGATCACTTTCATAGTTAACCTTTTTTCTGGATGTCACATCCATATTATTCATTCATTATTTCACAATTGTTTGAGCTCGTTTATTTCACTTCACCGGACAATCACTATAAACAACTAGATCATTTCATAAATAATAGTTTCATTATTATCTACAATGATAAAACTTTGTTTATATAAGTGGACATTTGAATTTCCACGTAAGTCACGGGTATAATAAATATTGTTCTTGAAAACAACAATTTATTATATTTAAACGACTTGCTCCCACTGAAATAATTATCCCATTACTTAGACTAACACAGTCAACTTATGATTGTCTTTTCAATCCTGGATTCAGTCAAATGTTCCAACCTTAACCAATCATTGGGTTGGGTGATTACCTTATCTTTGTTCATCTTTTAGCCATTTCCCGAGTTCAAGAACTTTCGAATTACTCCCTTGTAATTTCGAGTGGAAATACCAGCCAGGCACAAAAGATAATCAATAAGTGAACATAATCACTTATTTGGACGTTTATTGTCTTGACATTGAATACACATAGAATTATTCTATATAATTGGGATTGACACTTTAGACTGACATTGAAAAAAGAAACTTATTAAACTTTACTACAGGTAGAATATTTTAGGAAATTTTAAGTTCGAAATAGTTACATGATGCAAACATGTTTCGGGAAAACGTTAATTAAACCCATTAACTATTTCGTGATAATTTAACCGACTGTACACGTCGTTCCCGTCGTTAGGGAATGGTCACTCTAGGGTGACTCAGCGGGATCAACCGTGTAGTTTGGTTAAACTAAGTTCTAGTCATAAGCTTAACTAATATTCAAAACAAGAACTACCAAAGTTCCCCATGATTATAAACTATCACAATAGACGGTCGGGAAACACCAACTTCCGTGCAAGCTTAACCCATTATTTTCGGTTCTCGGATTAGTCATGGAAATGTCGTCCTTAGGGAATGGTCATAGTAGGGTGACTCGCAGTCTATTTCCAAGATTCCTCCTTCCCCATATTATTTTGGAACTATCACGGTGTCAAACCTTCCACAAGTACACCTTTCTTGGGGAATGGTCACACTAGGGTGACTCGAGGCGGTGAGGTCAGCAGACCGTGTGACAGTAATAATGGAGACCTTTTAATATATTCTATACTTGCCATTCTTTTAAAAAAATAACATTTTTAATCTCCTAAGTTATTAAAACTTATTATAAACTTCATTTAATGACACACATTAAAAACTTTTATCTTAAGGTGTTATAATTACCGGATAATATCTAATAAGCCTAGTCATTTATTTATTACTTCGTCGGTAGTGATAGATCAAATCGTACGCTCTCCAGGTCGATAGGAGGGTTCCTAACCGGTCACCCAGAAGTGGATGGTGAACCGGCCCCACTTTTCATTCCTTTTTCCTTCGGCAAGATTGTACGTTTGAAATTTTTCCGAATAATAACAAATATATCTTATTTACGGTTCATTATTTATATCTATCATATACCGACATATTAATAATGACCTTAACATTGACACTATGTTTCAAGGGTTATGAAAATAGGTTTAACAAATTATATCTATGATGGATTTGTAATTATATGTCAATGATACTTATTCTCTAAGAATTATCATTCATATAATTAGCCCATTAATAATTATTTATGAAAATTAAAAATAAGACAATGATATTTTCTACAAAGAATTATCATCCATATTTTAAAATTATGAATTCGAAAATAAGACAATGTTATTTACCAAAAATAACATCCATATTTTATTATAAATAAGACAATGTTATTTACCAAAAATAACATCCATATTTTAATTAATTAATTAATCAAACATAATTAATTTAATTCAAAAATATTAATTCAAAAATAAAATTAATTAATCCATGGATATTTGGGTCGGGTTTTAGAAATTCGACCCATAACATAAAATTAAGCTCGTCGGCTAATCGGCCTTAAGCCCGGGCCCACGTGCCCACGGATTCACCACGGGCTGGGCCACGAAAGCTATGTGTCCTTAAACAAGCTGTCTTTTCCCTAATGTAAAAGATTTTGACCAAAGTCGTTGAATAAAAGATGTTACTTATTATGTTAATCTTATTATAGTTTCTGGAAGAGAAAAATAGAATGTTTCTTCCATAGTTCATAAAGGATAAAATTATGTTATTATTATCAGAACTGAGTCAATATGAGGAAGAATTAATAATCATAATAAATTAACTTAAAATGTTTGTGACCTGATTAACTGGGTGGGAGCCCATTAATCGTATAAGGTCAATAATGTGACTAAGTGATAATCCTATTCTTGATTAATTGTGTGTGTCACACTCACTAGAACTGCATTAAGTATGAAGCGGCTTCATACTGGACTGGACCTAACGTAAACTCCGGAAGTTGTTATATAAGACCGTGACTGACAACTTGGAGTTGAGTCACTAGTAGATCATCAAATGGATATTCTTTCTAAGTCCTGAGTGACCTCGAGCCTGAACTGTTGACTTGATTGTTCTTTTATTTAACTGTTAAAGAACACATTTACTGTCATTCCCAATGTTGCTATTTTGGGAACATGATAGTCAACAGATAAGGGTAGCTTGGTCATAGAAACGGACATCACATGGCTCTCTTCAGAGTCAAGATGATTCCCTTGATTGTTAGTGGTGAGATGTGAGGGGTACCCATGCGCAACATATGAATCGAAATTATAAGTGGGTTACTCACAATATTACTAACTGAGTTGAGGATGAAAATGCAATGAGAGGCAAAACGGTAAAAACCGCCTGCTCGTGTGTGGATCATCAAGTGAAAGGTCAATAACCCGAATTTGATTGTATCAATGGAAACCTTGCTATAAAGGGAATAATATATATTGTATCACTAAAGAGTGCAGCCTCGGGTTTATAGTGTAATAACACCGAGGTTTGACGAACTACTAGCAGTTTGTTGGAGCTTCAGTGATACGTGTACATGGTCCCCAGGATAGTCCCGGAACGAATTATACGTACATGATTTAAACATTCGATATTTTTTATCATTTGTCAGGATAGCTCAAAATTAGAGTCTGTGCAGACCTTGGAAGTTTTATTTTTTACGTGGCAAAAGTACCAAAGTTTGGTGCTTTAAATTTAACTGATAAAAGAAAGTTGGATTTGATTTTTCATCAACTGCAAAGTTGTTGTAAATTAAATTCTAAGAGACTTTGCTTTTGGAATCGAGTCGTTTTGACTTACGGTTTGTGATTTAGAGAATTTCCAAATTTACGATCGTTTTCGTAAATATGTGAAATTTAGAATTAGCCACCACGCCACTCTTGTCACAGTACAGCGTTAGGGGCTCATCTACATCTGAAACTACTCCCAGCTCTATGTAGAAATTCTTTAGCCAAACTGATTATTTGGCTGCCTCATAGGCTGCCACATATTCAGCTTCCATGGTGGAATCTGCGATACAGGATTGCTTAACGCTTCTCCAGAATATCGCTCCACCAGCAAGGGTGAACACTGCTCCCGACGTCGATTTTCTCGCGTCTCTGTCAGACATAAAGTCCGAGTCAGTGTATCCTAGTGGATTCAGTTCTGATCCGGAAAACACTAACATATAGTCTCTCGTTCTCCAAAGATACTTGAGAAATGTTCTTCACTGCTGTCTAGTGAGCCATACCAGGGTTGGATTGATACCTGCTAACAATTCCCACAGCGTAACAGATGTTTGGCCTAGTGCACTGCATAGCGTACATCAGTGTTTCCACTGCTAAAGCATATGTTATGCGCCTCATTGCGTCGTGCTCTTCCGGAGAAGTTGTGCACTGTTTCTTATCGAGGAATACTCCATGTCAGGTTGGTAAATTACCTCCCTTAGAGTTATCCATTGCACAACAATCAAGCACCTTATCTATGTAGCCTGCTTGTCATAAGGCTAGAAGCCTGTTGTTGCGATCCTTAAAGATGCGGATCACAAGAACATAGCTGGCTTCGCCCATATCCTTCATTTGGAATCGCATAGCTAACCACGCTTTCATGTCCGATAACTTTTTCACATTATTACCAATGAGAAGAATATCGTGGACGTACAGAACAAGGAAAATCTCCACGGTATTATCATTGAGCTTATAAATGCATGCCTCAGTGATGTTTTACTCGAATCCATGGGTCTTGATCGTTTTATCAAACCGTAGATTCCAGGATCTGGAAGCTTGCTTCAATCCATAAATGGACTTGAGTAATCTACAAACTTTCCTTTCTTGACCATTTTGCACGAACCCTTCTGGTTGGTCCATATAGATGTTCTCGTCAATGTACCCGTTCAGGAAAGCGGTTTTGACGTCCGGGTAACATTTAAAAAATATTTAAAGAAGAAAAACTTGTTACCAGTACAACGATTTGAACATCGGATAATAACGAAAATCAAGATCTGATAAATTATTACTAATTTAACTTTTCATAAATTCATTATTAATAATATAGTCTATAGGACATAAATAAAGTTTAAATAAAGGTTTGCATTTATTGACCCAATGCATAAGGCCGTACCTTCAGTAATGACGATTCTGGCTGCGCGTTCTGAACTGGGCAGGGCTTCGCCGATGCTGAGGGAAACTCCCATGATCTTCCGGGATATTCTCCTGGACTCCTTGTACCAAAGCGTTGGCTTCGTCGGTAGGACTCCGTCGCAAAAACTTTAACTAATGGTTCTTTTAAATCTTTCGGGGAACAACGTCTCGCTAAGCTGAACCAGAAAAGAGATATCAGAGGCTAAGAAATTCGCTGACTCTATAGAGAGAGATGGATCAAATTCTTGCCCTGGGAAAGGTGTGTGAAATGTGTAGAATGAGCCTTGTATTATAAGCTAATGGAGAAGCCAATATGGGAAGCTTCCATGCATGCATTCGAATTCTATATTGGGCAAATATAATTAATCACTCCAAATCAATGGCCAAGATTGAATCACCAATGATCCAATGGTTCGGATTAATTAGGGATTTAACCAAATAAGAAAACCATGAATAAATTAATTAGCCAATCACTTCCGTATATAAGAGGATTCGAATTCCCTATGCATGCATATGGAAATTTCTAAATCAATAAGCTTGATCCAATGGCTGGAATTAATTCAATGACCAATCTAATGCACCATATTGATTTAGGACAAATTCAACTCTCCAACTTGATTACCAAGTAATAGAATTCGACCTCCATCATATTACACTCGAATTTTGCATTTCCATATATACCATTAATTAATTTCTTGTCCAATGGTTAAAATTAAACCTTAAACTAATCCAATGGATATAATTAATTAAGAAATTTCTAAATCCATGCTTGGTCACCAAGTCATTTTCGAATTTAGCTTTCCAAATTAATTATCATGATCCAACAGTTAAGATCAAACATGACCGATCTAATGAACCAAATTAATTTCAAGGTTTTCCATTTAATACCTAAACATAGGTACTTATGCCGCATATTTGGAAAGTCCAAATCCAAGAAAATTCGTGTAAGCCCAACTCACACATTTACTTGGGCCTCATTATTTCTACACATTCATATATATACCAAATATATATTTTTATTTAAATAACATAAATCTATTAATTGTTACTTAATTATTAATAAGAATATTAATAATTAAATCCAAATACTTAAATTATATTATTAACCTATGATCTCAATATCACACATTAAATGTCATGGCGCAATACCACCATTTAAATTCGTGACATGTGATTAAATTTCACATATTTACGAAAACGATCCTAAACTTGGACATTCTCTAAATTACAAACCGTACGGCAAAACGACTCAATTCCAAAAGCAAAGTCTCTTAGAATTTAATTTCCAACAACTTTGCAATTGTTGGAAATCTCTATTCAACTTTCTTTTATCCGTTAAATTTCCAGCACCAAACTTTGGTACTTTTGCCAAGTAAAAAATAAAACTTCAAAGGTCTGACACCGACTGTAGTTTTGAGCTATCCTGACAAATGATAAAAAATATCGAATGTTTAAATCATGTATGTACCATTGAAGCTCCAACGAACTACTAGTGGTTCGTCAAACCTCGGTGTTATTCCACTTTAAACCGGAGGCTGCACTCTTTAGTGATACAGTATATATTATTCCCTTTATAGCAAGGTGTCCATTGATACAATCAAATTTGGGTTATTGATCTTTCACTTGATTATCCACACACGAGCAGGCGGTTTTTACCGTTTTTCCTTTCATTGCATTTTCATCATCAACTCAGTTACTAATACTGTGAGTAACCCACTTATAGTTTCGATTCATAAGTTGCGCATGGGTACCTCTCAATTCCCATCAATAAAAATCTGGGGAATCATCTTGACTCTGAAGAGAGCAATGTGATGTCCGTTTCTATGACCAAGATACCCTTATATGTTGACTATCATGTTCCCAAGATAGCAACATTGGGAACGAATGTGTGTCCTTTAACAATTAAATCAAAGGAAAATCAAGTCAACAATCCAGGCTCGAGGTCACTCAGGACTTAGAAAGAATATCCATTTGATGATCTACTAGTGACTCAACTCCAAGTTGTCAGTGACGGTCTTATATAACAACTTCTGGAGTTTAAGTCAGGTCCAGTCCAGTATAAAGCCGCTTCATACTTAATGCACTTCTAGTGAGTGTGACACACACACTTAATCAAGAATAGGATTATCACTTAGTCACATTTATGACCTTATACGATTAATGGGCTCCCACCCAGTTAATCAGGTCACATACTTTTTAAGTTCATTTATTATGATAATTAATTCTTCCTCACATTGACTCGGTTGTGATAATAATAACATAATTGCATCTTTGATCAACTATGGAATAAACATTTAATTTTACTCTTCTAGAAACTATAATAAGATTAACATAATAAGTAACATCTTTTATTCAACGACTTTGGTCAAAATATTTTACAATTAGGGAAAAGACAGCTTGTTTAAGGACACATGTCCAACACCTAGGTCCTTCTTTGGCCCTGTAGGTCTTCTGCAGCTCGATGGATCCTTCGGTCATCAAGCGTTCTCCTGCGAAACCAAATAGCGTTATGCGAACTGGGCTGGCGATGACTCGGCCCAAGTTCATTTTGCAGAAGGCCGTCTTGAAGATTACGTCGACTGAGCTTCCGTTGTAGATGGGGATCCTCCTTACCATATTGTTGGCGATCTGCGCTTCGACGATGATGGCATCGTTGTGCGGGTGGTGGATGGTGAGAGCTTCGTCTTCGGTGAAGGGGATGGCTTCGCCAGTGCGGATTGGAGGTATTGTACCCATAAGGTTAACCTGGTTTGGTGACCATCCTTTCTCCGTTGCGCTTGCGTAGGTTCGTCTGCTTTGGCCTGAGTCTCCTGTTCCTGGTCCTCCGATGATTGTTAACACGAAGTTCAGCGGAGTTGCCGCAATGGCTTTTCTTTGCTCGTCGTCGGTCACACCATCATCAAGAGTGGGGCCTGCACGCCTTCGTTGTTCCCCACAAGCTTCTTGACAAACTCTTTTAGCTTTTCTTCCTTGACCTGGTCTTCAATTTTACTCCTTAGCTGTTAGCACTGTGACGTCAGGTGACCGTAGTCACGATGGAATCGGCTCTTGTCCTTCACTGCTCTATTCAGTGGTCGAGATTCCTTGAACTTGTCGCCGTGAATGGCGAAGATTTTGTCTAGAGTAGTCGTCAGTGGCGTGTAGTCTCTCTTGTCGAGGCAGAATGGTTTCCTCATCGTCTAAGTTAACAGGTAAGTTAAGGGCGTTACGAGAATGGATTGGTCAATTCCCCAAATGCGACTTTGGGTATTTTTGCCACCACTTTTAAACTTTGGGTACATGAGGGGTTCTTTGACCAAACTTTGGGTATTTTTACCGTCATTAACCCTAAAAATTAAGTATGTTTTTTAAGATCTGAATGCAGATCTCAATATTTTTTTTGTGGAATCAAAATTTTATTATACACATAATAATATATTCTGATTATTTTTAAAAAACAATATAAATCTAAATTTAAAATAATTTATTTAATAAAATCAAAATATTATATTTTTTGGAAAAAAAATCATTGAAAATATTTTATACTAGTAATAATTTATAATAACATGTAACTATAATAAATTTGAAAAACTTTGAAAAATTGTACACTATAAAAATTCTATCATCTATAAAATTATTTATGATAATTAATTGAATGCAAATTAATTTTAATGATTATTTTAATTTAATTTATTAATAAATTTATAACCATGTAAATAAAAACTTAAAAATATATAATATTTTATATATAAACTAATTGATATATTTGATAAGTTTTAATTTCAAATTCTTAATAATTACTTAGTAATAATATAATTTTCTATAAATTTGAAATTAATATTTTTTTAAAAAGCATCGAAAGTATATCTTCCCACCTATCATAGGATTCATCTCGTCGTAAGCTTTCCAACGGTATATTATAGGAGTCAATCCGATGCTCGGTTTAAGAGTTATGGAGTTTTAAAGTTTTAAGGTGGAGATAGAAAAATAAATTTGGAGAGATTATATGAAGAGAAATATGAACGTGAGAAGTCAAATGGTAGGTCTTAATGGATAAGACTAGAGTAAAGATCTTACCGAATAAGTGGCTATTCAGACCCATTAAGAGTTTTTAAAATAAAAAAACAAATACACTTAATGGACCCAGATCTTACCCATTACGATTAAGAGGCTAATTACGTGCGAACGAACACAGCCTTAGAGTCGGATCCCAGTTTCGGGTCCCGAGTTAGACCCGCTGAACACGTGGATAATTGAATGCTAAGTCAACGCGGGTTGACTGATGATCATCAAAGCTGGAGGCAAATCCGTCGTCTTGGATGAGTCTCCGGGCTGTTCTTGGCGATTTTTGGCGAACTTCCTTCCTTGGCGAGATCCTCTTCGGGGCAAAGTCCTTGTCTTGGCGAAGCTCCTCGTCGGGGTGAACTCCTGTTTTGATGAAGCTTCGAGACGTTCTTGATGATTCTTTGTGATTTTCCTTCCTTGGCGAGCTCCTATGGCAAGGGAAGACCTACAAAAAAAGGGTAGATCAGGCCCGTGCCCCGTCGTTAATGGTTGGGCGAGGCTGCCTACGCATCTCAATTTTAGAGAATCACGTCCTACGTAGTTCAAGGTTAGTGATAAACGGTGGGTGAATGACGATGTGGGTTTGACTAGTCAGAAGTGCCGATGTTGGCGGCGCGGCGGTGACCCTTGGCCGAATAGCGAGGGTATTACCAGCGAGGGGTGCTCCTCGTCGACCTCGTAGGTGTTGGCGAACTCGTTGTGGCGAGGGCCTTAACCTGGCGAGGGACGCTCCTTCTTTGTCGACCTCGAGGTGTCCGCGTCCACGCGTTGACCTGGCGAGGGATGCTTTTGCTGACTCGTCGAACAACCTTCCCGGCGAGGCTAAGTCTCAACGCGTGTTCTCTTCTCAGACGAGCCTTTGTTGGCGAGCTCCCAGGGTTCACCAAGATAGAGGGCGAATTTATAGAGAGAGAAAGCTATAGAGAGAAGCCCTGGATGAAGCTGTGAGTGAGTGTGAAAATGAGGAGTGGAAGGCTCCTATTTACAGGAAAACCAATTATTTGTAATTTCTCCATTGCCTGAGGGGCTGGCCGCGGCTCCTTGCCTTGTCGAGGGGCTCTCCAGTGCTCATTGGCTTGTCTTCTATGTCTTCTGGTCGTCTGCAAGTTTGTGTGTTGAGTCCGGAGGAATCTGGAGATTTCCCGGGGATCTTTGTGAGCTCGGATCTCCTCGTCGTGTAGAATAATTATATGTTATTCCTTCGTCAAGCTGTGGCGAGATGCTCGCCAGGCCAGGATCTTCGTCAGGTGAGGGGCTCGCTAGGGCAAGGTACATCGTCAGGCGAGGGGCTCGTTACGCGAGGGGCTCGCCAGGGCAAGGTACCTTGTCATGCGAGGGCCTTGCCAGGGCAAGGTATCTCGTCAGACGAGGGGCTCTCCAGGGCTAGGTACTTCGCCAGACGAGCGCAAGGTACCTCGCTAGGGGAGGGCAAGGTTCCTCGCCACGCGAGGGGCTCGCCAGGGCTAGGTACCTCGCCAGGCGAGGGCAAGGAACCTCGCTAGGCGAGGTGCCTTTCTGATCAAGGGCATTTGTCTTCTTCGTCTTCCTAGCTTCGGACCTCACCAACTGCGTTGGGTCGTGGGCCTCTGGTCTTCGACTTCGTCGGTGAACTTTGACTTTTACTGGTGGGCTTTGACTTTTACCAAAGAGGGCCTAATTTTTATATGTTCCGAAAAATGCATATAACATGTACTTATACCGATTAGTATATATTGTTAAATAACTTATAAATCTAAAAACATTAGGCAATTATATCGATTTCAATATTTATATTAACAATATGGATGGAGTTTAATAAGAAAAGGAAATAACGATATTGGAAACTTATGCCATAGATTTTTTTTGTGGGTATTTTTATTGCTACAATATAAAATATTGATTACTTTGGTAGTTATTATGTTTTTATTTATACTGAATCATTAATTTATATATCAAGTAAACGTATATATTTTAAAAGTAATTATTATAATTAATAATTCGTTTAAAATGATTAATTGTTAAGTATTAATTAACCCTAATCTTGTTCGTAACCCTAACCCTAATCCTTTCACGAGTTTTCTCTTTCGTGGTAAAATGATAAAGCTACAACTAGTGAAAAGTTGTAGCTCAACAAAATTCATTGTACAATATATGAAATATCATAAGGTTCCGCCTTAACACCAATCGACGATGAGGAGAGTGTCCCATGACTTTTAACCGTGTTAAGTCCCCATATCTTTTTCATGTGTGACTTAACACATGTCCTTTCAAGATGGTGGCTCTTTGTGCTCACTCATCTTAGACCTTATCTTTTTATTTTTTAACCGGTGCTCGTTTGAGCTTGATGACTTTTGATACTACAATGTAAATTTTGAAGTATCATAGGATTCCACGAAGAATCGCCCATGGTCTTTTTAAACCATGTCAAGTCATTATATTGTTTACCATGATTGAACTTAACAGGATACAACTTTCAATATTCAAAAACATTTTTGAGGTGGTATATCAAAAACCGAAATCTTCCATCAGTATTAAGAACACAAAGTTCCTTCACATGAATCACGCCACAACCATCGCTTCAATGTCTTCTATTAGCACTCATGAATTTACTTATATATTGCAGGTTATTTATCGATCTATAATTACTTCTATAAGATATAGTATTTATTCAATGTTGACATTTTTTGTTTTTGTTTATTTAGTGGCTGGCCCGGAACTCCTACAGGCTACAGCAAACCACCCATCTCAGTGGTGTTTATATATAATTAGTAAATATGAAGAAGATGTTCATCGCTGTGGATTATGGATGTGCTTAATAAACCTTGATGATTAATCTACCACTAATTGATTACTTGCTTCAAGAATATGTTTCATCACGTTTGGTAATCGAGTCTTAATGGCATAATAATCATTATATATAAATGACCATGATCTTGTGTTGAGATAATGGCATAATATTAATATATAAATGTCCGTGATCTAGTGTCAAGTACCATACATGTGGATCATATTACTCTATATTATAGCAACAATGACTAGATCATTCCTAAAAAGAAGGCTAAGAAAGGTCAATGTAGGAACACAATGAAACCAAAATATTATATAAAGTCAAATAGACCACTCGGGTTTTTCTCCCACCACCACAAGACAAACACTTATGGCTTATTTCTCCTTCAAAAAAAAAAAAAAAAACCACTTATGGCTTACGTTATAATAAAGGGATAAAGATATTGGCGGCAAAACCTGTTTAAAATTGTTTAATAAAACTCACTCAAAACCTTTTATAGGCTCAACGTAGACGACTTCAGTGTACTACGCCTTGTCATTCACAAGCAGGTCATAGACAACTATAGCGTAGTCCGCTTCATCATATATAGGCTCCCCTAGTCCCGAAAATAGCAGGTAGTCAAAGCTACCCGCTTTTTTTTAAAAAAACCCCGAATACGGACCAGTCCGGGTCCGGGAAAAAAAATTCCCGGACTGGTTCGGATCCGGGTATTTTTTTATATTTTTTATATTAAATTTATTTTATTTATTGTTTAGTCCCTAATTTCGTTTAATTGTTCAGACTCGAGTTTATAGTGGAATAACACCGAGGTTTGACGAACACCCTAGCAGTTCGTTGGAGCTTAAGTGATACAGGTCCATGGTCCCCATGATAGCTCCGTAACGGATGATACGTACCTGATAGAAACATTTTAATATGTTTTTGATCATTTTGCAAGACTTATAAAACTGAAGTCTATGACAGACATCAGATAGTTTTATCAGTAGCGTGGCAAAAGTACCATATCTTGGTAACCAAAATTAACTTACAAAAGAAAGTAGAATTTAGATTTTCTGTCAACATGAAAGTTGTTGGAAATTAAATTCTAAGAAACTTTTCTTTTGGAACCAAATCGTTTTGACGCACGGTTTGTGATTTAGAGAATTTCTAAGTTAATGATCGTTTCGGTAAACTATGAAATTAAATCACATGTCACAAATTTAAATGATGGTGTGACACCATGACATTTGAATGTGTGATATTGAGATCAGAGGATATTAATATAATTTAATTATTCGAAATTTGATTATTAATATCTTATTAATAATTATTCAATAATTAATAGATTTATATTAATATATAAATAATATATATTTATATATAGGGTTAATGACGGCAAAAATACCCAAAGTTTGGTCAAAGAACCCCTTGTGTACCCAAAGTTTAAAAGTGGTTGCAAAAGTACCCAAAGTCACATTTGGGGTATTGATCACTCCATTCTAGTAGCGCAGTTAACTTACATGTTAACACTGGCCACGTGGACAAACGTGGGTTGCTGACATAGCAAGTTTTTGCCACGTGGAATGTCTTGGAATGTGGATTCGAATTATGTCTTGGAATGTGGAAACATATGACATTCGAACTGATAGGCTTTGGTCTTTTCATAATTCCGGCATAAGTACCAAATGTTTTGGTATTTGAGAAAAACCCTAAAATCAATTTAATCAATTGGATCGGTTATGATTTAATATCAACCGTTGGATTAAGATAATTGATATATTCGAAATTAAAAACTTGGTTACCAAGTTTTGTTTTTCGAATTTAACTAATTAATTATATGCGTTACATCGGTCTAAGATTTAATCTTTACCGTTGGATTGGAAATTAAATAATTATATATATAATATATTAATTTTCGAATTATAAATGGATAAAGTCGAATTAGGATTTTATTAAATCTTTTAATATTTGATTTTATCCTAAACTAAATTGATCAATTAGATCGGTTTAAAGATTTATCTCAACCGTTGGATCTAGATAATTAGAATTCGAATTTTAATATATATATTCGAATTTCATGGATAAGAAGATAAGATTGGATTTTTTAATTGATCTAAATCTTTCATATTTAATTAAATCCCTAATTAATTATATCCCTTGGATTTAGATAAGATTAAATCTAGACCAATAGATTAAATAATTAATTATATTTAATTAATGGAATTCGAAATTATGGGAGAGAATTTCTCTAATTCGGTTACAGTCTGAGCCTATAAATAGGGAGCTCATTCTACACATTTTTCACACCTTTCCCCAGAGAAAAATTCGAACTCTCCCTCTCCCTCAGGGTCTGCGAATTTATCTTCTGATCTCTCTTTCTGGTTCGACTTAAGAGACTTAGTTCTCCGGAAGCTTAAAAAGAACCATCAGATTAAATTTTGCGACGGAATCCTGCCGGCGAAGCCCACGCTTAGGTACGAGGAATCCAGGAGAATATCCGGGAAGATCACGGATGTTTCCCTCAGCACCGGCAGAGCCCTGCCCGATTCAGAACGTGCAACCGGAAGTCGACAATAGAGGTACGACCTTATGCATTGGGCTAATAAATGCGACCATTTACTGCTTTCTATTTATTTCCTATAAATGACTAGATTATTAATAATGATTTATGAATATTAAATTACATAATATTTATCGGGTCTTGTAATATGGTTATTATCCGATGTTCGGATCGTTGGTCGGATATTATGTTTTCAGCTTAAAATAATTTTTTAAATGTTACCCAGACGGTCCGACAGGTCAAATCATGATAATTAACAAGAATTATTCAGAACAATTGGTATCAGAGCCATGGTTCAAGGATAAATAATTACGTAATTTACATTTAACGGTTTAAAGAATGAATTATTTGATGAATAAAATTAATTATTTAAAATTGAAATTTTGAATTTCTAGATATTTTAAATATTAATTTAAAATAAGAAAAATTACCCGACCTGAAAAAATTCGGACCGGGTAATATAGCGGGGCTGCATAGTGCAGCCCAGCCCGTAGTGGGCGCAAAAAGGGGCTGCCAAAGCAGCCCCAGGAAATAGGCGCAGCAAGCCCACGGGCAGGCCCACTCCAGGGCCTTTCGGCCAGCGCAGGGGCGAACGCCGCGGGCCTCACGCGCGGGCTGCAGGCCTCCCTGCCTGGCAGCGTAATGGACCTGCAGGCCCAGCCTAAGCGCGCGCGCTGCCCTGGGCTTCCCGTGGGGCCATGCCCAATCCACGGGCACGTGGGCCCGGGCTTAAGCCCGGAGGGCCCACGTGCAATTTTTTTTAAAATTTGGGCCGGATTTTTTTCGACCCGGATATCCGTGGATTAAATAAATTTAAATATTAATTATTAGTGAAATAAATATTTATGAATTAAAATTAATTATGTTTGATTAATTAATTAAATTAAAATATGGATGTTATTTCTAGATAAGTAACATTGTCTTATTTTAATAATTCATAAAATTAAATATGGATGTTATTTAATGAGTAAATAACATTGTCTTATTTAAAGATTAAAATATGGATGATAATTCCTTGAGAATAAAATCATTGTCTTATTTTAATATTTCATAAATAATAATTAATGGGCATGGAAATAATTGATGATAGTTGTTAGAGAAAAAGTATCGTTAACATAAAATTATAATTATTCATCATAGATATAATTTGTTATAATCTATTTTCATAACCCTTAAACATAGTGTCTATGTTTAAATCATTATTAATATGTCAATATGGAATAGATATAAATAATAAAGAGTAAATGTAAAAGTGTTTATTATTGGTCGGAAAAATTTCAACCGTACAATCTTGCTTAAGGAAGAGGGAATCAAAAGTGGGGCCGGTTCACCATCTACGTCTGGGTGACCGGTTAGGACCCCTCCCATCGACCTGGATAGCGTACGGATTGATCTATCACTTCTGACGAAATAATAAGCATATATCTTAGGCTTATTACGTGTCGTAATAATTAAAGCCAAAATATAACTTTTAATGTGTCATTAATATATAGTTTATATAATAAGTTTTTTATAACTTTGAAATTAAAAACGTTATTTTTCTAAAAACAATGGCAAGTATAGATTAAAATAAAGGTCTCCATTATTACTGTCACAAGGTCTACTGACCACACCGCCTCGAGTCACCCTAGTGTGTCCATTCTCCAAGGAAGATGTCCTTGTGGAAGGTTTGACACCGTGATAGTTCCAAAAGAATATATGGAGGAATCTTGGAAATGGACCGCGAGTCACCCTAGTGTGACCATTCCCAAAGGACGACGTTTCCAAGAGGATCCCGATAACCGAAAATAATGGTTTAAGCTTGCACGGAAGTTGGTGCTTCCCGGCCGCCTATGGTGATAGTTAATAATCATAGGGAACTTTGGTGGTTCTTGTTATGAATATTAATTAAGTTTATGACTAAAACTTATTTTAACCAAACTACACGGGTGATACCGCGAGTCACCCTAGAGTAACCATGCCACTAAGGAAGGCAACGACGTGTACAGTCGGTTAAATTATCACGAAATAGTTAAAGGGTTTATTTAACGTTTTCCCAGAACATGTTTGAATCATGTAACTATTTCGAACAAATATTTTTCCAAAAACATTCTACCTATAATAAAGTTTAATAAGTTTCTTTTTCAATGTCAGTCTAAAATGTCTATCCCAAATATATATAGAATAATCTGATGTGTATTTAATGTCAAGACAATAAAAGTCCGAATATGTTTAGCTGGTATTTCCACTCAATATTATAAGGGAGTATTTTGAAAGTTCTTGAACTTGGGAAATGGCTGAGAAATGAATAAAGATATGATAATCGCCCAACCCAAAATTAATGATTGGTTAAGGCTTAAACCTTTGATTGAATCCAGGATTCGGAAGACAATCATAAATTGACTGTGTTAGTCAAAGTAATGGGATAATTATTTCAGTGGGAGCAAGTCGTTTATATATAATAAATTGTTGTTTTCAAGAACAATATTTATTATACCCGTGACTTACGTGGAAATTCAAATATCCACTTATATGAACAAAGTTTTATCATTGTAGAAAATAATGAAATTATTATTTATGAAATGATCTAGTTGTTCATATTGATTGTCCGGAGAAGTGAAATAAACAAGCTCAAACCATTATGAAATAATGAATGAATAATATGGATGTGACATCCAGAAAAAGGTTAACTATGAAAGTGATAGTCATATTAATTTGGATGAGATAAACAGGATGGACCAATGCATGAACTGTTCGTCAATTCTCTGCCTGTTTGAGAATCTTGTCTAAAGATTAAAATGATTAAAAAGACCATTTCATGAGAAAAAGGTCTAAAGAGCCACTGTTCCTATAAAGCTTGTACATACTTAGTGTATGTGGTCCATTATACAAGCTCAGAAGGATATGAATACTTTATCTAATGATTGACAAGTATTCAAAGGTAAAGGTATGAATGCAAAGTAAATTCAAACTTATGTGAGTTCAAGAAATTTATTGCATGAATCGAATTTTAAATTCGATAAATCACTAATGGCTCTTCAGTTATTCTGAAGTGGTGAGTCTGAACTTTTAATTCAGTGATCACCTGCAAGAGAAATTAATTCTCTGTTAGTCAACGGTTCCTTGCACACGTCAAGCACATTGAGGTGTTCTAGAAAGAAGGAACGAGAACCTTTTAGAAATGATTAAGGGGAAAGAATCATTTTATATTATTCATTGAATGGGACTCGGACGAGATATAGTTTATGATCATATAAGAGAGTAATTGTTTTTCAGCAATAGTAAATCTTTTGGAATATGACTCTATAATAAACTATGAACCTCAAGGTAAAATAATACTGGAGGAATTGTTAGATGAAAAAGTAATTACACAATCAACAACGACTGTTGATAATCAGAATGCGGAAACCACGGTCCCAAAATCAGAACCAAAGGGTACTCAGACGTAGTGGGAGGTTCAAAAGACCTGTTGAACGCTACGAGCGCACCCAGTTGGTATTTCACCTGGCTGTCACAAACACTAGCGTTGAAGATCTTATAGGCTTTGAGCATGCTATGATGGATCCTGATAAGGGAGAATGGCAGGAAGCCATGAACCAAGAAATAGAATCAATGGATTCTAATCAAGTCTGGAACTTGTAGACTTACTGGATGGATTCAAAACCATTGGTTGTAAGTGGGTATACAAGAGGAAGATAGGAATGGACGGGAAGGTTGAAATCTTCAAAGATAGTATATTGGCAAGGGGTTATACCCAGAGAGAATGTATTAGTTTCGAGGAAACTTTCTCTCCTGTCACTGAAGTCCATCCGGATTCTCATGGCCATAGCCTGTAGTCTCAATTACGAGATTAGATGGATGTCAAAACCGCCTTCCTGAACGGGTATATTGACGAAAACATCTATATGGACCAACCAGAGTGGTTCGTGCAAAAGGGTCAAGAAGGGAAAGTTTGCAGATTACTCAAATCCATTTATGGATTGAAGCAAGCTTCCAGATCCTTCAATCTAAGGTTTGATGAGACCATCAAGACCTATGGATTCATACAGAACATCACTGAGGCCTGAATTTACAAACTCAATGATGATACCGTGGTGATATTTCTTGTTCTATACGTCGACGATATTCATCTCATTAGAAACCGCTTGCTCATGTGTGGATCATCAAGTGAAAGATCAATAACCCAAATTTGATTGTATCAATGGACACCCTGCTATAATTAAGGGAATAATATATACTGTATCACTAAAGAGTGCAACCTCGAGTTTATAGTGGAATAACACCGAGGTTTGACGAACTGTTGGACATATGTGTCCTTAAACAAGATATTTTATCCATTTGTAAAAGATTATGACAAGTCGTTGAATAAAGATGATGCTTATTATGATAATCTTATTATAGTTTCTGGTAGAGTAAAATAGAATGTTTGATTCCTTAGTTCATAAAGGATGCAATTATGTTATTATTATCACAACAGAGTCAATGTGAGGAAGAATTAATAATCATAATAAATGAACTTAAAATGTCCGTGACCTGATCAACTGGGTGGGAGACCATTAATCGTATAAGGTCATTAATGTGACTAAGTGACAATCCTATTCTGGATTTTGTGTGTGTCACACTCACTAGAAGTGCATTAAGTATGAAGTGTCTTCATACTGGACTGGACCTGACTTAAACTCCGGAAGTTATCATATAAGACCGTCACTGATAACTTGGAGTTGAGTCACTAGTAGATGATCAAATGGATATTCGATCTAAGTCCTGAGTGATCTTGAGTCCAAACTGCTGGCTTGATTGTTCTTTGATTTAACCGTTAAAGAACACGAAATATTACCGCTGTTCCCAACACTATTATTTTGGGAACATGATAGTCAGCAGTAAGGGTAGCTTGGTCATAGACATGGGCATCACACAGCTCTCTTAAGAGTGATGATGATTCCCTTGATTGTCGGTGGTGAGAAGTGAGAGGTACCCGTGCGCAACTTATGAATCGAAACCATAAGTGGGTTGCTCATAATATTACTGACTGAGTCAAGGATGAAAATGCAATGAGGGGCATAACGGTAGAAACCGCCTGTTCGTGTGTGGATCATCAAGTGAAAGATCAATAACCCGAATTTGATTGTATCAATGGACACCCTGCTGAAATAAAGGGAATAATATATACCGTATCACTAAAGAGTGCAGCCTCGGGTCTATAGTGGAATCACTTCGAGGTTTGACGAACAACTAGCAGTTCGTTGGAGCTTAAGTGATACGGGTCCATGGTCCCCAGGATAGCTCCGTAACGGATGATACGTACGTGATTAAAATACATTCTGGATAATGTTTAATCATTTGGCTTGACTTATAAAAGTGAAAGGTCTGTGGCAGACGTCAGATAGTTTTATCGTTAGCGTGGCAAAAGTACCATATTTTGGTACACGAAATAATCTGATAAAAGAAAGTTAGAATTTTGAAATTAAATCACATGTCACGAATTTAAATGATGGTGTGGCACCATGACATTTTAATGTGTGATATTGAGATCAGGAAATATTAATATAATTTAATTATTTGGATTTAATTATTAATATGTTATTAATAATTAATTAATAATTAATAGATTTATATTAATAAATAAAAATATATATTTATATGTGTAAATTCGAATTAGGGTTTCATAGTATGAAACCCTAGCCAATTCAAATAACATGATTTGGTCTTTCCATATTTGCGGCATAAGTTCCAAATGTTTTGGTATTTTAGCAAATCCCTAAAATTAGTATTATCCATTGGATCGGATATGATTTAATATCAACCGTTGGATTAGGATATTGATAAACTCGAATTTGATAACTTGGTGACCAAGTTTAAATTTTCGAATTTGGTTAATTAATTATATCCGTTAGATCGGTCTAAGATTTAATCTTTACCGTCGGATTGAAAAATTAATTAATTATATATATTTATATAATTTTCGAATTATAATTTAAGGATAAAATCGAAATTGTTTTTCTTTAAATCTTTTTATATTTGATTTTATCCTAAATTAATTTGGTCCATTAGATCGGTTTAAAGATTTATCTCAACCGTTGGATCTAGATGATAATAAATTCGAATTTTATTATAAATATATTGGATAATTCGAATTTTAAAAAGATAAGAAGATAAGATTGGATTTTTGATTTTATCCTAATCTTTCTTATTTAATTAAATCCCTAATTAATTATGTCCATTGGATTTAGATGAGATTAAATCTGGACCATTGGATTAAGATAATTAATTATATTTAATATATAGAATTCGAATTTTAGGGAGGGAATTTCTCCAATTCGGTTACGGTTTGAGCCTATAAATAGGAGGTTCATTCTACACATTTTTCACACCTTTCCCCAGAGAAAAATTCGAACTCTCCCTCTTCCTCAGGGTCTGCGAATTTTCTCTCTGATCTCTCTTTTCTGGTTCGGCTTAGGAGACTATTTCTCCGGAAGCTTAAAAAGAACCATCAGTTAAAATTTTGCGACGGAGTCCTGCCAGCGAAGCCCACGCTTCGGTACGAGGATTCCAGGACAATATCCCGGAAGATCACGGGAGTTTCCCCCATTACCGGCGGAGCCCTGCCTGATTCAGAACGCGCAGCCGGAAGTCATCAATAGAGGTACGGCCTTATGCATTGGGTTAATAAATGCAACCATTTACTGCTTTCTATTTATTTCCTATTATTACTAGATTATTAATAATGATATATGAATATTAAATTACATAATATTTATCAGATCTTGTGAAATGGTTATTATCCGATATCCGGACCGTTGGACGGATAACAAGTTATTCCGCTTTAAAATTAATTTTTAAATGTTACCCGGACGGTTCGGAGGCTCAATTCGTGATAATATTCAAGGAATCAGAGACGTGATTTCCAACACGAACACCCTAGCAGCTCGTTGGAGCTTAAGTGATACGGGACCATGGTCCCCAGGATAGCTCCGTAACGGATGATACGGATGTGATAAAAACATTTTGAGATGTTTTTGATCTTTTGGCATGACTTATAGAACTGAAGTGTGTGACAGACATCAGATAGTTTTATCAGTAGCGTGGCAAAAGCACCATATCTTGGTAACCAAAATTAACTGACAAAAGAAAGTAGAATTTGTATTTTCTGTCTACATAAAAGTTATTGGAAATTAAATTCTAAGAAACTTTTCTTTTGGAACCGAGTCGTTTCGACGTACGGTTTGTGATTTAGAGAATTACTAAGTTTGTGATCGTTTCGGTAAACTATGAAATTAAATCACATGTCACGAATTTAAATGATGGTGTGACACCATGTCATTTGAATGTGTGACATTGAGATCAGAGGATATTAATATGATTTAATTATTCGAATTTCATTATTAATATATTATTAATAATTAATCAATAATTAATAGATATATATTAATATGTAAATAATATATATATATACATATTATATGTGTAAAAAATCGAATTATGCCTTAAAATGTGGAAACATATACATTCGAATGGATAGGCTTTGGTCTTTTCATAATTGCGGCATAAGTACCAAATGTTTTTTTGTATTTGAGAAAAAACCCTAAAATCAATTTAATCCATTGGATCGGTTATGATTTAATATCAACCGTTGGATTAGGATAATTGATATATTCGAAATTAATAACTTGGTGGCCAAGTTTTTGTTTTCGAATTTAGCTAATTAAATATATCCGTTAGATCGGTCTAAGATTTAATCTTTACCGTCGGATTGGAAATTAATTAATTATATATATAATATATTATTTTTGAATTATATATTTGGATAAAATTGAATTTGGATTTTATTAAATCTTTTAATATTTGATCGGTTATGATTTAATATCAACCGTTGGATTAGGATAATTGATATATTTGAAATTAATAACTTGGTGACCAAGTTTTTGTTTTCGAATTTAGCTAATTAAATATATCCGTTAGATCGGTCTAAATTGATTTGATCCATTAGACCGGTTTAATGATTTATCATAACCGATCCATTTACTGCTTTCTATTTATTTCCTGTAAAGACTAGATTATTAATAATGATTTATGAATATTAAATTGCATAATATTCTCAGGTCTTGCAATATGGTTATTATCCGATGCTCGGACCGTTGGTCGGATAATTTGTTTTTCCGCTTAAAATAATTTTTTAAATATTACCCGGACAGTCCGACGGCATAAATCGTGATAATTAACGGGGATTATTCCCAACACCAACTTAGGCAACAAAAATTCAAAGAAAGGCCACGTCTTAACCCCGCTGACTCAGGCAACAAAAAGTCCAAGAAAGGCCAGGTCTTAACCCCGCCGATTCAGGCAACAAAAATTCTGAGAAAGACTGGCAATTAACCCCGCCGACTCAGGCAACAAAAAGTCCGAGAAAGCCACGGTCTTAACCCTGCCGACTCAGGCAAAAGAAAGTCTTAGAAAGACACGGAATTAACCCCGTCGATTCAGACAACAAAAAGTTCGAGAAAGGCCGGGTCTTAACCCCGCCGACTTGGGCAACAAAAAATCCGAGATAGGCCGGGTCTTAACCCCGCCGACTCAGGCAACAAAAATTCAGAGAAAGGCCAGGTATTAACCCCGCCGACTCAGGAAACAAAAAGTCCGAGAAAGGCCGGGCTTTAACCCCGCCGACTCAGGAAACAAAAAGTCCGAGAAAGGCCGGGTCTTAACCCCGACAACTCAGGAAACAAAAATTCTGAGAAAGGGCGGGTCTTAACCCCGCCGACTCAGGCAACAAAGTACGAGAAAGGCCGGATCTCAATCTCGGCGACTCAGGACACAAAAAGTCCGAGAAAGGCCCGGTTTTAACCCAGCAAACTAAGGCAACAAAAATTCTAAGAAAGGCCGGGAATTAACCCCACCGACTCAGGCAACAAAAAGTCCGATAAAGGCCGGGTCTTAATCCCGCCAACTCAAGAAACAAAAAGTCTGAGAAAGGCCAGGAATTAACCCCGCTGACGCAGGCAACAAAAGGCCGACAAAGGCCGGGTCTTAACCCCGCCGACTCAGGCAACAAAAAGTCCGAGAAAAGCCGGGTCTTAACCCCGCAATCTCAGGAAACAAAAAATCCGAGAAAGGCCAGGTCTTAACCCTGCCGACTCAGGCAACAAAATGTCCGAGAAAGGCCGGGAATTAACCCCACCGACTCAGGCAACAATGACCGAGAAAGGCTGGATCTCAATCCCGCTGACTCAGGCAACAAACACCGAGAAAGGCTGGATCTTAATCCCGCCGACTCAGGAAACAAAGTCTTAGAAAGGTCGAATCTCAATATCGCCGACTCAGGTAACAAAGATAGAGAAAGGCCGGATCTCAATCCCGTCAACTCAGGCAACATAGACCGAGAAAGGCTGTGTCTTATCCCCGTCGACTCAGGCAAAAAAGACCGAGAAAGTCTGGATCTTAATCTCGCCGACTTTGGCACAAAGACCGAGAAAGCCTAGATCTTTATCCCGTCGACTCAAGCAACAAAGACCGAGAATGGCCGGATGTTAATACCGCTGACTCAAGTTACAAAGCCCGAGAAAGGCCAGATCTCAATCTCGTCGACTCAAGGTCCAAAGGTTGAAAAAGGCCGGATCTTAATCCTACTAACTCAATCACAAATGCCGCGAAGCAAGTCGCTAAAGCGCGAAATTCGGCAAAACATAAAACAAGACGCTAAGGCGCAAAGACGAGGAAGTAAGACGCTAAGGCGCAAAACCTTACAAAAATATCAAAGAACCGAAGATTAATTCCGGCAACTTGTCCAAAATGACAAAATGCATAAAGTTTCTCGCAAGATGAATCTCCCTTGAAACTGGGGGGTTAATGTTATGCGTATTTATCGGAGACTAGAAAAATTAAGGCCCAAACAAAAAAAACATCCAAGAGGCCGAAGACAAATAAGGCCAAACAAATAAACTTTGACCCGACCCGAACCGGTCTAAAAAGTCAATTGGGCTCGACTTAAAAAAGTTAATGGGCCCGACCCGAACCGGCCAAAAAAGTCAATTGATCTAGACCTAAAAAAGTCAATGGGCCCGACTCGGAAAGTCAATCCAAAAAGTCAATGGGCCGACCCGAAAGGTCAACCAGAAAAGTCAACAAAAAGTCAATGGCCCAAATCAGAAAGTCAACCAAAAAAGTCAACTCGGGCTCGCTCGGAAATGTCAGCTCGACTCAGCTTAAAAACATGCCTTCGGGGCGCGCCGCGCGCCCCGAAAGCATGAAATTGAACCGTTCACCCTCTATAAATACGAGGACACCCCGGCCACAATCGGCAGGCACTCCCGAAGCCAAAAAACCTTTGTTTCCCGTTTATTCATAATTTTCGACTCAAATACTCGACTAATGTTGAGCGTCGGAGCGGGCGAGAGAGGACCCCCCCCCCCCCTGTCCCCCTCTAGAGTTTATGTCTTCTACTTTTTTTACAGGAACGAAGGCAGGTCATACAGGGAAGATTTTTGGCCCATAAAGACTGAGGATCATGTTGGACATGTGTCCTTAAACAAGCTGTTTTTAAACCCATTTGTAAAAGATTATGACTTGTCGTTGAATAAAGATAATACTTATTATGTTAATCTTATTATAGTTTCTGGTAGAGTAAAATAGAATGTTTAATCCATAGTTCATAATGGAATGCAATTATGTTATTATCATCACACCCGAGTCAATGTGAGGAAGAATTGATAATCATAATAAATGAACTTAAATTGTCCGTGACCTGATTAACTGGGTGGGAGCTCATTAATCGGATAAGGTCATTAATGTGACTAAGTGATATAATCCTATTCTGGATTAAGTGTGTGTCACACTCACTAGAAGTGCATTAAGTATGAAGTGTCTTCATATTGGACTGGACCTGACTTAAACTCTGGAAGTTATCATATAAGACCGTCACTGATAACTTGGAGTTGAGTCACTAGTAGATGATCAAATGGATATTCGATCTAAGTCCTGAGTGATCTTGAGTCCAAGCTGCTGGCTTGATTGTTCTTTGATTTAACCGTTAAAGAACACGAAATATTACCGCTATTCCCAACACTATTATTTTGGGAACATGATAGTCAGCAGTAAGGGTAGCTTGGTCATAGACATGGGCATCACACAGCTCTCTTCAGAGTGATGATGATTCCCTTGATTATCGGTGGTGAGAAGTGAGAGGAACCCGTGCGCAACTTATGAATCAAAACCATAAGTGGGTCACTCATAATATTACTGACTGAGTCAAGGATGAAAATGCAATGAGGGGCATAACGGTAGAAACCGCCTGCTCGTGTGTGGATCATCAAGTGAAAGATCAATAACCCAAATTTGATTGTATCAATGGACACCCTGCTGTTATAAAGGGAATAATATATACCGTATCACTAAAGAGTGCAGCCTCGGGTCTATAGTGGAATCACTTCGAGGTTTGACGAACAACTAGCAGTTCGTTGGAGCTTAAGTGATACGGGTTTATGGTCCCCAGGATAGCTCCGTAACGGATGATACGTACGTGATTAAAATACATTCTGGATAATGTTTAATCATTTGGCTTGACTTATAAAACTGAAAGGTCTGTGGCAGACGTCAGATAGTTTTATCGTTAGCGTGGCAAAAGTACCATATTTTGGTACACGAAATTAACTGATAAAAGAAAGTTAGAATTTAGATTTTCTATCAATACCATGTTGTTGGAAATTAAATTCTAAGCAACTTTGCTTTTTGAACCGAGTCATTTTGACTTACGGTTAGTGATTTATGGATTTTCTAAGTTTATGATCGGTTCGATAAACTTTGAAATTAAATCACATGTCACGAATTTAAATGATGGTGTGGCACAATGACATTTTAATGTGTGATATTGAGATCAGGAAATATTAATATAATTTAATTATTTGGATTTAATTATTAATATGTTATTAATAATTAATTAATAATTAATAGATTTATATTAATAAATAAAAATATATTTTTTATATATTGTTACATGTGTAAATTCGAATTAGGGTTTGGTGATAACAAACCCTAGCTAAATTCGAATTTAGGAATTGAAGATTTTATTTTTGCGGCATAAGTACCTATTGTTTGGTATTTTAGCAAAAACCCTAAAATCAATTTTATCCATTGGATCGGTTGTGATTTAATATCAACCGTTGGATTGAGATAATTGATTTGAAACCTAATGTAATTCGAAATTGAAACTTGGTGACCAAGTTTAGGTATTTCGAATTTGCTTAATTAATTATGTCCGTTGGATCGGTTTTGAGATTTAATCTTTAACCGTCGGATTAGAAATTAATTAATATTATATAGATGATATATAATTCGAATAATATTGTGGATAAGAGTTCGAATTAGGGTTTTGTAAAACCCTAGGGTATTTGACTTTATCCCTAATTGATTTGATCCATTGGATTGGTTTAAGATTTATTTTTAACCATTGGATCTAGATAATCATCATCAAATTCGAATTTAAATATATATATATAATATAATTCGAATATTTATAATATGATGATAAGATTAAATTTTTGATCTTATCTTGTATTATTATTTAATTAAATCCCTGATTAATTATATCCATTGGATTTAGATGAGATTGAATCTGGACCATTGGATTGAAATAATTAATTATATTTAATTAATAGAATTCGAATAATGGGAGGGAAAATCTCCAATTCGGTTACGGTTTGAGCCTATAAATAGGAGGCTCATTCTACACATTTTTCACACCTTTCCCCAGAGAAAAATTCGAACTCTCCCTCTTCCTCAGGGTCTGCGAATTTTCTCTCTGATCTCTCTTTTCTGGTTCGGCTTAGGAGACAATTTCTCCGGAAGCTTGAAAAGAACCATCAGTTAAAATTTTGCGACGGAGTCCTGCCGGCGAAGCCCACGCTTCGGTACGAGGATTCCAGGAGAATATCCCGAAAGATCACGGGAGTTTCCCTCAGCACTAGCGGAGCCCTGCCCGATTCAGAACGCGCACCCGGAAGTCGTCAATTGAGGTACGGCCTTATGCATTGGGTTAATAAATGCAACCATTTACTGCTTTCTATTTATTTCCTATTATGACTAGTTTATTAATAATGATTTATGAATATTAAATTACATAATATTTATCAGATCTTGGGATATGGTTATTATCCGATATCCGGACCGTTGAACGGATAACAAGTTTTTCCGCTTTAAAATAATTTTTTAAATGTTACCCGGACGGTTCGGAGGTATAATTCGTGATAATTTACATGGAATCCGAGACGTGATCTCCAACAGATCAAGCTTCAAAGCCCGTTTCGACCGTCGTGCGGACACCGGGCCTGGCCCAAAGTCAAGACTGGGCCGTATTCAAGTTAATCGATTTTTGGGCATTAATAGAAATTAAACAATATAATACAATAAATAATGTCACAAATCCCGAAAGCAAATAAACTAGAAACGGAAACTAAATAATCGGAAATAAAAAAACAATAATTAAAATTAAAGAGCTGAAAATTGTAACTACAATTAAAGGTGAGAAATCACATCACATGTTAAAGAACTAAATAATTGGGCGCAATCCCGGTTATTTCTTTTCTTATTTTTTCGGCATCAGAACTATTGTTCATTGAACCAACTGTGAGAATCCGTTTAAGAGAAAAATGAAGAAAACCACGCTTTAATTCTTTGTCTGAGAAGCACATTGATAATTTTGGAGAAAAAACGCAGCTTGAAGAAGGAAGAGGATGCCCGGGCGTCCAGTTGCCGTTATTTCTGTGCTTTGGACCCTTGCCGCTCTTGACTGAACTTTGAATACTTTTGACGCGGATAACCCTAAAAAAGAATCAGCCCATCCTCACTCTTATTTCAGAAAAATTCAACGTCTTATTAGTCAATAATGGACACATATACGTATATTTATTAGGTGAATCAGATAAAATCTCTCAACTTATATGAATTGACTTGCATTGAATATTTTGCATAATAAATATTGTAATAATAGAACAAAATTTTATACATTATATATATGTATTGTATCACATAAGTATTCAGTCAATAATGGACATTTATGTAAATATTGTTTTAATAAGGTGGATCTCATAAAATATTAAGATTGCAATATAACTGTTAATAAGTAAGGACTTTCAATCATAGGCCAAAGTTAGATGATAAATCACTAATTACCATGCTTCGAATATTTACATCTATATCTTATATATTTTTTTTAATGGGGTGGCGCTATCGGCCAAGGTTACAATGTACTCTCGCATTACTAGATATATTCAGTGTAAGAACAGGTGACATTATTGGCCAAGTTTACATATATGTAAAGGGGGCACTCTTTGAGTCTCATGGGGTTTCGAACCCGTGACCTCTTAAATAGAGGTGTAGTGGTGTTACCAGTAGGCCAAGCTTGCTTGGTACATCTATATCTTATATTAGAAGTTTGAAACATGATGTTTTTACTTTTTAGTAGAGCCAAAATTGACATTTCTGACCTAGGAAAATTTGGACCGGCCTTGAGCTTGCAAATAATGTGCTATTCCCATGATGACAATGACGTGTCAATATGGAACAAAAATTCTACTATTATTCTCTCTCCCTAACACGTTTATCATTGGTCGATACTCTCTTCCCTAAGTCGACAGAGAAAAATAGAGTAGAATTAAACAACGAGATAATCGTGGCAAAAGTACTTAAACTTCAACTAACTGAGACGACAAGTGAAAAGATAGCGGCAAACGTATCCAAAGTAAAAAAATAAGAGACAATACATTCTTAAGTATGATTTTATAGCGCTATTTAAAAATTTAATCAACGTATGTCAAAAAATTAGCAGGAAAAATAGATCGTCTCATATTTATTGATTTAAATACTTTTGTTACTATTTGAACTTTTTACGCCTCAGTTGGTAAAGTTTATGTACTTTTACCGCAATTATTCCTTAAATAATTATATCACAGAATTGCTAACCACCACTATATAAGAGAACTCGGCACAACCTTTCTCCATATCCACCAGCGATATATATCAAATTAAGCCGTATCTTTACTACAATTATTCCAACTTTGAAAACCCACATATACACATATACATATATAACAATATGGGTGAGACAAAAGCATTGGACTTGACATCAATGGATGAGTGTGGAGACGATGAGAAATGGGTCAGTGATTCTTCTCTCGATCACAAAGGGCGTCTTCCTCTCCGAGCTTCAACTGGTGCCTGGAAAGCCTCGTTCTTCATTATTGGTAACTGTGTATATTATTTATCATGCTTGATGATTGGCAAATTTATATTATGTTAAAATTACATAACTTTTAATTATAGATAAAACAAGGACAGAAATATGCAATCTGCAGATAATTTGAGCTTGTTGGTTTCTGCTATATTCCTTCATAAAATGAGGTTTTGATTCTGAAATAATGGAGTCGAGTCGTGTTGGTAGCGAATATTATTATATATATGTATAGTTGTTACCTGTCAAATATATATATATATATATACATATATTCTCTTTCTGATCTCCTTCACTTAAAAAGATAGAAACGTATCTGGCTGTGGTCTATAACCGTATTCGTGATCCCCACTTTCATGCACTTGCTTCTTTATTGAGACTGAACATATTGCCAAGTTGTGTTAATTTATTCATTTTTATTTTCTTTTTATCCCATATATATATATATTATCATAGCTATATATCTTAATTTTTTTTTTTTTAAAACAACGTTTAATTATTTACACAGTCACAAAGTAATATTGGTAGAGCCTAGAGCTGTAACAGTTGAACAAAAGAAATTTATTTAAATGTTGATCATTTATATGACGCATGGAGGCAACTTGGCCAAAACGAACCTTATACGAGTCGTGCATGTTGTGATTGATGAGTTCATTCATACACGTTTACTTTCCCCAATATATTGCCCACATAAAATTCCTAACTGCTGCAGCTATAGAAGCATTATAATTAATAATTACGTGTGAAACCGGGATGGGGAATCGGTTTTTTCTAATGGTACAATCCCGGTAAACTAGCACCATCTAAAACCGGACTCATCTTGGTTCCATATTTGAAAAGCTGATTTTTCACTGGGCCCGAAACTAGGAGCTCATGCACTGCTGTTCAAAATCAGGCAACCACCAAAACCGGGCTGGCCCAGTTATCTTTTTGTAGTTAACTTAAAAATTATAAACAAAAAAAAAAATCTAAAATGTCTTACTAATATATTAACACAATTAAACTACAAAATAATCATAGTACAAATTCAAAGTCTAACCAAAATTCTCAACCCGATTTTCCTATAGAAAAATGCTCGGGTTTGGGACCAATATTGAGCCCAGATCAGGCCAAAAACTATCAGAGGGAAATTCACCGCTAATTAGTATTTTAAGTTTATGCTTAGGATGGCTCAGTATATATTCTATTATATATGTATTAAAAATTAAAATACCATAATAAGGCTAGAAATAATTATTTGATTTGACATATGGTTTGAACTTTTAATACTTATTTGAAAATCATACTCAATTAGTTGGAGATCTACTTATTAATGAGAACTAATGTAGGAATTTGATGTTTGTGCTCAAATTTATATTAATTGTTATAATTTTCTTTTTTTCTTTTTGCACTCACATTATTTGCATTTGGTGTATTGGATAACATGGTATTGGTGAAGGATAAAAGGAAATGCCAATCTTTTCAATGCTATTTTTTAGGTTCACCTTTACATGAGCAATCATATAGTGTCAAATAGTCACACAATAGATTTTGGTATCAAATGTTGACTCTTCTCTACTAGCATGAGAATGACACACAATGAGAAATTGCTAAAATGTCAACTATTAGACCAACTTCAAAGCTTTGCATAGTTTGGTACTTTTCCTACCACACTTTTTCCCTATATTTGTGGTTGCTTTACTCACAAAATCATATACTATGTTTCAAATAGTTTTCATTGGAAAATTCAAGGGATATTTGCGACTTAAATACTCAATTTTGGTACAATGTGCGCTTTCAATCTCTTTTCTTAGCGGCAATTACACAAAAGGCCACAAAATAAGATTGAGATTCAATTTCTAATGTCTTGTTAAGGTCTATCGTGCAAATGACATATCTATTTTTAGATTAAATTTTAAAAAAAATCAATAATTAGACTTACACTATTTTTTTGGCCTTTAATTAAGTACTATATTGTTATAAAAAATAATAACTAAAATTAGAAATGCACATTTAATATAAGACTCATGCTTATGCCACAAATAGCTCCATAATTTAAAGAAAATATGGAAGTCCCTATATTGCTTAATCTAAGTTATTCGCATTTTTCATAGTTAACGAGGATAAAATTTTATAAACACGTTCACAAATAATAAATTCTTAGAAAATTATATAGAAGTCGCACGCATGATTATCTATTATATTATATTCTAATTATAAATTTTCAAACACTAAATAATCCACCATAGTTTCACTCTCACCATAAATTTTATCATCATGATTAAAAACAAAACTTTAAGACCAACCTCCTTGGGAGATGCTCTAATAAGAAGCTTTGAACAAGTATTCTTTCAATTGCCCACTTTGATTGAAACTTAAAAGAGCAAACAAGGAACACCTTTTTCCCATTATCTTCTTGAGCATTAGAGCTTCAATAGTTTCCAATGTTAGGCCTTCGTAATTGGTTGACAAATGAATTGAATTGATGAAATGATTCTTCCACTTTTTGCTTTCACTATCAATGGTCAAGAAGGCTATCATTACTTTAGTAGTACTATTATTTTTTCCCAAAATTACATCCACACATATATACGAGGTAAATACTTAACAATATCGTCAAACACTACTACTTTAGTAGTGGTGTTATGGTAAAAAACACTAGACACTAGAAGCTACACACTAGTAGTGCTCTACATATTCGATAAAAAAAAAAGTAGTGCTTAATTTGAATTAAGTTCATGTGTATGATTCGAAATTCCGAATCAAGTATACACATAAATTTCAGGGTGTATGGAGAAGCAAAAGATAGATAATGAGTTTATTTTTTTCCCTGAAAACTAAGTTAATAAGAATATAAGTCCAATTTTGTCATGATCGAAATTTCTTATTAGAAGTTAATATGCTAATGAAAATAAATATTAGAAAGCTTAGTAAAATATTTAGTACATTTACCGATAAAAAACATACATTATAAGAATACTTTGGTCAAACATTTGATATATTGTCGCGGTTTATCTTTATTTAATGATGTTATGTCTTGTTTTCTAGATGAAGCATTATTTGAATATAGTTTATTTTTTCATCCCAAAATATATTAGGTATAAGTTTCTGTCTGAAAAGATGTGTTTGAAGAATTAATTTCAACCCACTTTTTTTTTTTATCAATTCTCAAAAGTAACTTTATCAATAATTATGAATCTAATTATCATAAAAACAATTTCGTGATAGTAAGTAAGTTCATCAAGAATGATCAATATAATTTATTTATTTTATTTTGTGTTTTTGCAGCAATTGAGTTTAGTGAAAGGCTGAGTTACTTTGGTTTAGCAACAAGCTTGATCATATACTTGACGACCGTGCTGAATCAAGACCTCAAGACCGCTGCGAGGAATGTCAACTATTGGTCTGGAGTCACCACTCTCATGCCTCTCATTGGAGGCTTCATCGCCGACTCCTACTTGGGCCGCTTCTCCACCGTCCTCGCCTCCACCATCGTCTACCTTTTCGTAATTTTCTACATTTTATAATCTCCCGCTAATTAACATTACTTATTCTAATTGAGCTATGATCGATTTTTCGTTTGTCGCGACTTAGAGCAGTTCCAACCGAACGTCATTTTAATTGCTATATAGTGCTGAATATTCGTAATTATTGCATATTCTAATTTATTACTTGTTAGGTTTTTTAAAAATTTATTTTCTGCACAACTAATTAGGGTTTTAAAATTAATTAATAATTGATTTGATATAATTATTTATATTTGTCATTTTAAGTGTTTAATTTATATAAATTTGTTATTTGAATCATTTCCCTGAGGCTCAATATTTCAAAATACACCAACAACATTTGCACCAATATGTTAGAAAATCAAAATAACATTAATAATTCCAAAAGACAGGTTCATTTACCAAATGTAATAAAGAAAAGTGAACTTAAAAGCTTTGTAAATTACAATATTTTACAAATGAATTATAAATTTCATCACAAATTAAAAATTGGTAGATTTAAAATTGAAATCATTTTTATAACAGGGTTTGATCATCCTGACAATGTCATGGTTCGTGCCGAGCCTGAAGCCGTGCGACACCGAATCATGCAAAGAGCCGAGAAGAATCCACGAGGTCATGTTCTTCCTTTCCATCTACCTCGTCTCGGTCGGCACCGGCGGCCACAAGCCGGCGCTGGAGAGCTTTGGCGCCGACCAGTTCGACGAGGAGAACCCGAGAGAGAGGAAGCAAAAGATGTCGTTCTTCAACTGGTGGAACTCCGGGCTGTGCTTTGGCCTCCTGCTCGGCGTGACCGTCGTGGTTTACGTGCAGGACCATATCAGCTGGGGCGTCGGCGACATTGTCCTCACGGCGGTTATGGCCGTCTCGCTGGTGATTTTCCTGGCCGGACGCTCGGTTTACCGCTACCGGAGGCCCTCGGGGAGCCCACTGACGCCGATGCTGCAGGTGCTCGTGGCGGCAATCCGGAAGCGGAGGCTGCAGTACCCGTCAAACCCGGCTATGCAGCTGCATGAAGTGCCCAAGTCAGAGGTCAAAGGCCGTGGCAGGCTTCTGTGTCACACCAAGAAGCTCAAGTAAGTCAAATTCAACCGTTGAAAATTGAAATTCACATTATTTTAGATTTTTTTTTTCGATGATTGTCTTGATTTGAATTCCAGTCAAATACTCATATCATATCAATTCAGCTGATCAGTCAAATAATTGAGCTAACTTGATTGATTTTGAAAATTATTATAATTTGACAAACTTTTATTGACTTAAAACTATATATTAAGTGCAATAATTCAACATTTTGTTAATGACTTATTAAACTATTTTTCTTAAGAAATTGAATGTTCAAATATTAGTTATGTATTTTTTTGAATAAATAATAATGTAAACATGTCTAACATAGTCCGTGAAAATGGACTACAATTAATTTGTAATAAAGTTATTTATGCTTTTGTACTTTCATTGGCCAAGCATCTTCGCAACTTGTTTCCCTTTTGTAGTCTGTAGTTATGTCGAATAGAATTTTTTATCCTATAAAATTTAGAGTTAATAGTAGTAATTAATGTACCTTAAGTTATATTTAATTGTAGCTATATAGATTCGTTTTGATATAATTTAATTGAGTACAGCTTTGATAAATTTTTCATAAATCCTAAAATTTATACGCAACATCACCATACGATTTTCTTAAAAAAAAAATACCATAAATAATCTTTAAATTGTTTCGATTATTCATCTCCTTCATGGCAATTTACGAATACAATTTATCTACACAATATATATATATATATATATATATTCATTACAATTAACATACATATATATATATATATCCGAGATAAATAATGTAATAATCGAATACTGCATACGAAGCGCTATTCCACGAATAACGCTATTTGATCGCTGATATAAGGTTTCTGGACAAAGCGGCAATAATCATAGAAGACAAGGAGGGCTCGTTTAGCGAGAAAGAGGATCCATGGCGGCTGGCGACGGTGACGAAAGTGGAGGAGATGAAGCTGATCCTCAACATGATCCCCATCTGGCTCGCCACTCTCCCCTTCGGCATGTGCATCGCCCAGTCCTCCACCTTCTTCATCAAGCAAGGCGTCCTCATGGACCGTCGGATCTTCGGCGGCGGCTTCGAGATCCCTCCCGCTTCCATCTATGCCATCGGGGGCGTCGCCATGATCGTCTCCGTCGTGCTCTACGACAAGCTTCTCGTCCCCCTCATGCGCCGCACCACGGGCAACGAGCGCGGAATCAACATCCTGCAACGCATCGGCATCGGCATGCTCTTCTCTGTCGTGGCCATGGTCGTCGCCGCCCTCGTCGAGCGGAAGCGCCTCGCGAACGGTACGGGCCCCGTGATGAGCGTCTTCTGGCTGGCGCCACAGTTCGCGGTGGTTGGGTTCGGGGACGGGTTCGCGCTGGTGGGGCTGCAGGAGTACTTCTACGACCAGGTGCCCGACGCCATGCGCAGCCTCGGGATCGCGTTTTACCTGAGCGTCATCGGTGCGGGGAACTTTCTCAGCAGCTTGCTCATCACAGCGGTGGACCACGTCACGGCGCGGGATGGCGGGGTAGGCTGGTTCGGGAGGGACCTCGACAGTAGCCGCGTCGACAACTTTTACTGGCTGCTCGCCGTTGTGTCGGCCGTGAATGTGCTCGTCTACGTGCTCCTGGCGCGGCGCTACACGTATAAGAACGTGCAGAAGGTGGCCGTTGCCGACTGCTACGAGGGCGAGATGGCATGACATTCTATATCCATTATATATGTGTTTATATTGCCAAGTGCTTTAGCTTTTAAATGACCAGTTCTTTCTTAACAATGATATGTGTTAGGTGATATGTCCACAATATATGCATCCATTATATTATGTGTTAGTTTTGTATATTGGTTTGTCATTATGGTGGTTAGCACTTTCTTCATCTTCAGGGCTTTTTTTTTTCGTATCTATAATCAATATATCGCAATCAAATCTAATGAAAAGGTGGTTAATGTGATATCTTCGTTTGCGTCGGGATTTATGCACATATAAGATATGTAGATTTATCTCATGCATGGTTTCAGATGCCCATATCGATCATAAACCGCAACTTTCACTTTATAGGTATACAGACGGGTAATAGGTTTATCGATTGATAAGTCGGAAAAATATGGCATGCCCACAACTACACTTACTGAGGAAATTTTACGTGCCGCCAACTACACATGCCGCGTACCGACGAGTTTTTCAAAAAATAATTTTGAATATTTCAATAATATTTTTATATACATTAAAAATTAACTATTTATCACCTTATAAGACACACTACTACATGTTGGCCCCAAATAATATCGATGTCACACTAACCGAAGTAGAGAATCGAGAGATACAACTGTGTATACACTTGAACCAAGAAATGACACAAAATTCTCACATTTATGAAATATTGTGGAGTTATCGAGAACTGTATATAAAAATCAGTCCACACACTACTAAATATTGTGGAAACGATGGGAGCTTATCGCAAAGACAAAGGCGGAAGGTGGTCTTGGCTTCAAAGATCTTGGAGATTTTAACCGGGCTCTTGTGGGCCGCCTTACTTGGCGTATAATTCAACACCCGGAATGCCTTATGGCAAGAGTGCTTAAGGCGAAATACTTCCCGTTTTCGTCGGTCTTGGATTTCCAAAGTAAAGCTTCCGACTCATTCCTTTGCAAGAGTCTTTGTTGGGGGCGGGATTTGGTAAGGCGTGGCACTAGATGGCAAATCGGGGAAGGCAATTTGAGAGCTTTCTCACAACCATGGATACCGAGAGCCGGGGCATTCTCCGTTGTGACCCCGGAGCCGGACGATGACCGTCCATGGTTAGTGGCCGATCTCATTGCCGACGGTATGTGGAATCGTGATCTCATTGAGACAATGATGTCCCCCTACGATGCCGAAGCAATTTTGAAGATTCCTTTGGGTGTAGAGCGTCATCACGATCGGCTAGTATGGCACTTTGAAGAGGATGGAATCTACACGGTCCGTTCCGGGTACCGGCTCGCGAGAGCCGAGGCAAGAGGAGGACTGTCTTGCTCGGTTAGCGACGAGCCGAGGTGGTGGAAGAAATTGTGGGGACTCCAAATACCGCCCAAAGTCAAACATTTGGTATGGCGGGCATGGTTTGAAGCTCTTCCAACTTTTGGAGCACTCCGGGGTCGCGGTATAGATTGTCTTCCCTTTTGTAGGTTTTGTGGGGCACTTCCGGAGGATGCTCTTCATGCTTTATGGGGATGCGAGCGGGCTAAGGCGGTGTGGGGTTCCTCGGTGCTTCACCGGTGGGCGGAGAAAACCGGGGAAATCCCCTTACGAGATTTATGTTTTCGGGCGGTGGAAACCCTTTCGGAGGCCAACTTGGAAATTTTTTGCGGGAACCTTTGGGCGGCTTGGTCCGATCGGAACCTCCGGCTCTTTGAGCACTACGTTAAGAGACCAGAAGTGTGGATAGACGAGGTGACTTCTTGGCTTTTAAGCTTCAAAATGTGCACGGGGAAAACGGAGGGAAACGTCGAGGATAGATCGGTTAAGCAAGTAGTGTGGACCGGTGACGAAAATGGAGGACTCACACTCAATGTCGACGCGGCATGGGATGGAAAAACCGGGCGTGCGGCGATAGGAGGTGTCGTGAGGAATTACCATGGCGGGGTCCTCGGGGTTATGGCATCGTCCCTCGAGAACGTGGATTCGGCGTTGACGGCGGAGTGCAAAGCTATCTATGGCGGGCTCAAATTCGTTTTAGATCGGGGATGGAAGGTCGCGGTGGTCGAATCCGATTGCCTCCGTGCGATCCAACTGGTGAACGGAGGAAAGGACAACGGCCTTCAAGGCCCGATTTTGGCGGATGTCGGTCGCCTTCTTCGATCGGCTGGCTTTCCTGGCAAATGCCGATGGATTCCTCGCGAATGTAATATGGTGGCCAATAGGCTCGCCAAAACTCGTCTTGCTTCTTTGTCCACTGACTTTCAGTCGACCGAATGCCCTTTATGGTTGGTTGACTCTGTTGTAAGGGATTCAATCCCCTCTCCTTGATTTATATATATCTGAATCTGTTTTCTCTCAAAAAAAAAAAGTATTCTTCTAGGTCTTTTACACTTTTAGAGTGCTTTCCTAGTAAGTAATAATATTTCAAAAACTTAAAAAAACCTAATAATGAGGTGTAAAACAATTAATATCCTTAGTCGGTGATCGAGTGTGGTATTGAGGTGAGATCGTCCTTTGTGGAGATGCCATAAATTCGTCCTCCGAAGAATCCGACATAGCAGTTGGTAAATTAACAATTGATAAAAAATTCGACCGAATTCGAGGGGTTAGAACAAGTGATAACAGTTGTGGGTAAATTAATAATTGCCTCTTAAACATTCATTTTCCAGTAATTTAATAGTTTCTGTCAAGCTACTATCATGAACAATTGATAACAGTATTTTAACGTTGAACTTCAACTACTCTAAAGTCTCACAAAAGCTTGTTAATTTGTACTTGAACAATATGACGTACAATAACATAATTGTTCTTCAACAGTGTAAATTATCTTCTACGAACAATAGAAAAAGGTAATGAATTTCACAAAATTAATATTAAGCGTCCTCAATATGACTTACAATGTGTTGAATCATGATTTGCGATTATTGAGTATTCATTATTTCATGATTCGATTTGTCTATTTATGGAAAGTATTGACATCCTTGATGTCATGACAGCTAGTGATATATTTCAGGAAAGTTATAAGTCGCATCCTCAATCAAGGAGTGATTGAGTCGTTTTCTCCCTGAAGTTAATGATGACTATCACGCTGGAATGAATGAAGAGATTTGCGTGTTTGTTCTAATCAGGGGAGAGATTTCAGGAGCTGATTTATGGAAAAGGAATTAGTATGCAGCTTCTATATGTCCCGGCTAATGAGGTTCCATTTCGTTAGCACTTATAGAGAGAATCTCTAGACTCTTCGAGAGAAGTCAATCAGCAATTCACGAGTGAAGTGGAGAAGGACGGAACGTTCATAGCTGATTGTTGCAAGGGGATCTTGCAAGTTCATCAAGAGTTTACTTCGGATGTCAAAGCTGTGGTCGTGACAACAAGGGGGAGTTTCCTGTTTACGCTTTGAATCTTGTTTGTATTACTGATTGTAATCTTCATCTGTAATCTCTTGGCTGATTAATCTGCGTTAGTGCCCCGCAGAAGTAGTGACAGGAAGTCCGAACTGCATTACCAAAAAGTATTGGTGTTCCTTTACTTTTTAGCACTCTCTTTATTCCTATCGTTCACGATTATAACGTCATATTATATGTGCAACGCGATAATACGTCATTGCAATTGGTATCAGAGCAGGTACGCTTAACGTTTGCTTTGGTTTCAGAGAAAGCGTGAAAAGATCTGCTTGACGATTTTCAAAATGGGATCTAGAGAATCCGCTAGAATTAACTGATAGGGATCTTGAAGACTTTTGAACTGAATCATCTCGACATCAAACAAGAGAAGAGTCCTGCTTTTCACTCATCCACTGGAGATTCGGGTAACTCTGAGACTAATGTTAATGATCTTGTTCTACTAACCAAAAAATTTAGCAGGGTACTGAAGAAATTCAATTCAAAGAAAAACTTTTCAAGAGAAGGATTCAAATCTTCATCAAATCAGAGCTCATCAAAATATCATAAAAATAAATCTGAAGAATCATCAAGATCCACCAAAGGAGTCCAATGCAGAGAATGTGAAGGCTTTGGTCACTATTGTTGATGCAGGATTTCATCCTCCCCGAAAAACGACATCGAAAGACAAAACTACACCCAAAGACGTAAACGACGTAGGGTCTAAAGAAAGTTGGGCCTCACAACAAACCAGCAGGCTCAATAAGCAACCAAGCACGGTCAGTCTGTCAAGAGTCCACTTCGAAGCCAAGTCAACAAGAGCCAAGTCTTCCCGAAGTCCAAGCCCACGAGGGCCAAGCAGCCTTTCCGAAGACTAAGCGGCCCAGAATATCAGGCGTTTTCTCCCTTTATTGACCAAACCCAGAGTCCTCCACGTGGAAAGAGACCAAGTACCACGTCGTCGAGACTTTACACGTGGTGGCAAAAGAAGAGAAAAAGGAGAACCAGCTCAGTCTACTAGCCGTTACTAAATTCTAGGAAGTAAACGTTGTAATACAGGCTATAAATAAAGCCTACGAAATGACTTAAGGCAGAATCATCTCGTTCCATATATTCTACTAGCTTTTCACTCTGTAATCGCTTGGTTATCAATCAAACATACAAGTTCCTAATTATCGATCAACTCTTTACCAAATTGTCATCTCGTAACTTTCTTCACCGAAGTGGGTTTTATCTCGGATAATTAAGATCCACCGTCCTATTCATCATAAACAGAGTGCTATCACTTTGTGACAGTTGGTCGTGATTATTCACATCAACAACTATCAAAATGAGTGCATCAACACTGTGAAGAAAAGAAAGTCCAAATCATATCACGCTCCGGTAAACCATGAAAGTTCTGAAGATAGCAATGAGGATGACAATGATGAAGAATGATAACTCATAGATCATTTTGTTGCCTTCTCCAGTCGACTCATTTCATACTCCTCTGACGAAGAAGAAGGTGTTGGTACATCAGCATATATGACAGCAGAATCTGACGGTGAAAACATGGATTCATCCTCTGAGGAAGATGTTCAAGAAATGTACGATGTCATGTACAAAAAATGGCTTCAGGTATGTGATCTAAACTCTAAAGTTCTAGATGAAAATTATGTACTAACCCTGCAGGTTGATGAATATAAGAAGACCATTGAGTCTCTCTCGAACAAATTGAACTCTTCTGATCTGGTTACCATAAACCTAGTTCAAAAGATGTAAGAAAAGAACAAGAAAATTCAAAGTCTTGAAGACTCTATTTCAAAATTCAACACGGGAAAGGTGAAGCTTGATGTAATCATTGATGACCTAACCCATGTCATGGCAGGAGAATATCTGTAGACAATTATTATCTTCTTGTAAAAAATTATGTTTGTTTCAGAACCTCAGATGCTACATGGGATCTTTGGCATGAAAATTTAGGTCATATCAATGATCGCCACTTGCTGAACATTTCTCACAACCAAGGTGTCATTGGTCTCCTTACTCTTAGAAAATCTCACAATGGTGTGTGTGGACCCTGCCAACTTGGAAAACAGAAAAAGAGTAGTCACAAAGCTGTCAGCTCCATTGTCACTGCCAGAGTTCTTGAACTCCTTCATATCGACCTCATTGGTCCGACAACAGTCATCAGCTCAGGGGGAAAGAGGTACATTCTTGTATGTGTTGATGATTTTTCTAGATTCACGTGGGTTAAATTCTTGCAGGACAAAAGTGAAACTTTTGAGAATTTCAAAACCTTGTGCACGCAAGTTCAAAATCAAAAGGGAATCTTTATGGGAAAGATTGTCCGCATTCGAAGCGACCACGGGAAGGAATTTGAAAGCTCAATGTTTACCGACTACTGCAATGCACATGGAATCTCTCATGAGTTTTCTGCTCCAATAACTCCTCAACAAAATGGAGTCATGGAACGAAAAAAATAGGACACTACAAGAGATAGCCAGAGTAATGCTTAATTCAAAGGAGTTGAATCCAAAATGGTGGGCAGAAGCAGTGAACACAGCGTGTCACATCATCAAAGTGTACTTCCGCCCCAAAACAAATAAAACTCCATATGAGATCTGGCGAGGTAAGAAACCAAATGTTTTCTATTTTCATATTTTTGGAAGTCGTTGTTTTGTTTTGAATGACAGGACGCATACATCAAAGTTTGCCCCAAAGAGTGATGAAGGGATATTTCTTGGATACTCTGCAAGAAGTCATGTCTATCGGGTCTAGAACAAAAGAACAAAAGTGATCATGGAATCTGTTAACGTTGTCATTGATGATGAGCTTCCTGCTGCGACAGCAGCTGTCACGTCTGGACTTCCGAGGTCACTAGAGGACTTAATCACCATGCATAGAGAATCTCCCATAGACAAATCCTCTACTTTAACTCCTGCACCAAAGCCATCTGCTGAAGCATCATCAAGCTCAACTATTGATACAGCCTCTGATGTGACATCTGAAGCCTCACCAACAGCCACACCCGAAGAAATATTTCCCTACTCCAGAGTTGCAAAGAATCATCCCATTACACAAGTCATTGGTTCTGTCAATTCGGAACGAAGTAAACGCACAGTTCACCAACCTGTTTACAAGGAACTTGCTGGACTGAGCTGTTTTATATTTCAACTAGAACCTACCAATATCAAGACAACCTTGGAAGATGAGTTTTGGATTAATGTCATGCAAGAAGAGCTAAATCATTTTCAAAGAAACAATGTCTGGGATCTAGCGGAGTGTCTTTCCAATGTCAATGTAATTGGAACAAAGTGGATCTTCAAGAACAAAACAGATGAAAAAGGTTCCGTGATAAAAAACAAGGCCCGACTAGTTTCTCAAGGATATACTCAAGTGGAAGGAGTGGATTTTGAAGAAACTTTTGCTCCGGTTGCACGACTTGAATCAATCAGACTTCTTCTCGCCATCTCATGCATCCTAAACTTCAAACTATATCAAATGGATGTAAATAGTGCATTTTTAAATGGAGTTATTGAAGAAGAAGTCTACGTGCGCCAACCTCAAGGGTTTGAAGATCCATATCTCTGTCACTATGTATTCAAGCTAAACAAAGCACTGTATGGCCTCAAGCAAGCACCCCGTGCGTGCTATGAAAGGCTCACCAAACATCTTGAAAACAAAGGATACTAACGAGGCGGCTCCGATCAAACCTTATTCATTCACAGATATCACTCTAACACTATCATTGCACAGATTTATGTTGACGATATTGTCTTTGGATCTACTTCAGGTGCATTAGTGAAAGAGTTTGTTTCGATGATGGAACGAGAATTCGAGATGAGTATGGTTGAAGAATTCTCCATGTTTCTTGGTTTACAGGTTTCTCATACTGACAATGGCCTTTTTATCTCTCAATCTAAATATGCCAAAAACATTGTCAAAAAATTTTGACTCGCTGAGTCCCGTACTGTCAGGACACCAATTTCCACATCCAATTTCTTTTTTAAAGATCAAAATGGTGTCTCTGTTGATCCTAAACTCTATTGCAGTATTATAGGCAGCTTATTTATCTTACTGCTAGTAGACCAGATATATGTCAAAGTGTAGGTGTTTGTGCACGATATCAAGTTGATCCCAAAGAATCACACCTCACTGCTGCTAATAGGATCATCAGGTATGTCTATGGCACAATTGATTATGGTCTATGGTATTCTCGTGGTTCTCCTCTTTGTTTGACAGGTTATAGTGATGCCGATTGGGCTGGAAATGCTGACGATAGAAAAAACACCACCGGAGGGTGTTTCTTCATTGGAGAAAATCTGGTGTCTTGGTTCAGCAAAAATCAGAACTCCATCTCCCTATCAACTGCTGAATCTGAATATATTGCTGCTTCTAGCTTTTCCACACAATTACTTTGGATGAAACAAATGCTCAGCGACTATGGCGTGCACCATCAAAGCCTCAAGCTTCTCTGTGACAACCAAAGAGCCATCAATATATCCTAAAATTTTGTCCAGCATTCAAGGACCAAGCACATTGACATAAGGCATCACTTCATTCGCGAGTTGGTGGAGAAAAAGATTGTTGTCATGGACCATGTCACGACAACAGAGAACCTTGCTGAAATCTATTATTTGATATTAATATCTTTATTTGATATCATTCTTTACTCTATTATTTGATATCCTTCTTTACTCTATTATTTGATATTAATTTCTTTGTGTGTTTGTGTGTTTTCCATTATTTATTTTTTCACATAAAATAAAAACAAAATAAAATAAAAAATAAATAATATAAATAATATAAAAAAGGCAAACTCCAAGGGAGGTAATTTACCAAGGGAGGTAATTTACCGACCAGACATGGAGTGTTCCTCAGCAGGAAACAATGCCCAACTTCTCCGGAAGAGCAAGATGTGATGAGGCGAATACCCTATGCTTCAGCAGTGGGAAGTCTGATGTACGCTATGCAGTGTACTAGGCCAGACATCTGTTACGCTGTGGGAATTGTTAGCAGATATCAATCCAACCCTGGTATGGCTCACTGGACAGCAGTGAAGAACATTCTCAAGTATCTTCGGAGAACGAGAGACTATATGTTAGTGTTTTCAGGATCAGAACTGAATCCACTAGGATACACTGATTCAGACTATATGTCTGATAAAGACGCGAGAAAATCGACGTCAGGAGCGGTGTACACCCTTGCTGGTGGAGCGATATTCTGGAGAAGCGTAAAGCAATCCTGTATCGCAGATTCCACAATGGAAGCTGAATACGTGGCAGCTTGTGAGGCAGCCAAAGAATCAGTTTGGCTCAAGAATTTCTACATAGAACTGGGAGTTGTTCCAGATGTAGATGGGCCCCAAACACTATACTGTGACAACAGTGGTGCGGTGGCAAATTCTAAAGCGCCCAGAGACCACAACAAGGCAAAACATATAGAACGTAAATACCATCTCATAAGAGAAATAGTGCATCGTGGCGACGTGAGGGTTGTGAAAATAGCTTCGGAAGACAATCTGGCTGATCCATTCACCAAGACGTTGCCAGAGAAAATATTCAGGAGGCATCTGGAAAGTATGGGTCTGAAAGACATGGGTCATCTTCTTTAAGTACAAGTGGGAGATTGTTGGACATATGTGTCCTTAAACAAGATAGTTTATCCATTTGTAAAAGATTATGATAAGTCGTTGAATAAAGATGATGCTTATTATGATAATCTTATTATAGTTTCTGGTAGAGTAAAATAGAATGTTTGATTCCTTAGTTCATAAAGGATGCAATTATGTTATTATTATCACAACAGAGTCAATGTGAGGAAGAATTAATAATCATAATAAATGAACTTAAAATGTCCGTGACCTGATCAACTGGGTGGGAGCCCATTAATCGTATAAGGTCATTAATGTGACTAAGTGATAATCCTATTCTGGATTTTGTGTGTGTCACACTAACTAGAAGTGCATTAAGTATGAAGTGTCTTCATACTGGACTGGACCTGACTTAAACTCCGGAAGTTATCATATAAGACCGTCACTGATAACTTGGAGTTGAGTCACTAGTAGATGATCAAATGGATATTCGATCTAAGTCCTGAGTGATCTTGAGTCCAAGCTGCTGGCTTGATTGTTCTTTGATTTAACCGTTAAAGAACACGAAATATTACCGCTGTTCCCAACACTATTATTTTGGGAACATGATAGTCAGCAGTAAGGGTAGCTTGGTCATAGACATGGGCATCACACAGCTCTCTTCAGAGTGATGATGATTCCCTTGATTGTCGGTGGTGAGAAGTGAGAGGTATCCGTGCGCAACTTATGAATCGAAACCATAAGTGGGTCACTCATAATATTACTGACTGATTCAAGGATGAAAATGCAATGAGAGGCATAACGGTAGAAACCGCCTGCTCGTGTGTGGATCATCAAGTGAGAGATCAATAACCCGAATTTGATTGTATCAATGGACACCCTGCTGATATAAAGGGAATAATATATACCGTATCACTAAAGAGTGGAGCCTCGGGTCTATAGTGGAATCACTTCGAGGTTTGACGAACAACTAGCAGTTCGTTGGAGCTTAAGTGATACGGGTCCATGGTCCCCAGGATAGCTCCGTAACGGATGATACGTACATGATTAAAATACATTCTGGATAATGTTTAATCATTTGGCTTGACTTATAAAACTGAAAGGTCTGTGGCAGACGTCAGATAGTTTTATCATTAGCGTGGCAAAAGTACCATATTTTGGTACACGAAATTAACTGATAAAAGAAAGTTAGAATTTAGATTTTCTATCAGCACCATGTTGTTGAAAATTAAATTCTAAGCAACTTTGCTTTTTGAACCAAGTCATTTCGACTTACGGTTAGTGATTTATGGATTTTCTAAGTTTATGATCGGTTCGATAAACTTTGAAATTAAATCACATGTCACGAATTTAAATGATGGTGTGGCACCATGACATTTTAATGTGTGATATTGAGATCAGAAAATATTAATATAATTTAATTATTTGAATTTAATTATTAATATGTTATTAATAATTAATTAATAATTAATAGATTTATATTAATAAATAAAAATATATATTTATATGTGTAAATTCGAATTAGGGTTTCATAGTATGAAACCCTAGCCAATTCGAATAACATGATTTGGTCTTTCCATATTTGCGGCATAAGTACCAAATGTTTTGGTATTTTAGCAAATCCCTAAAATCAATATTATCCATTGGATCGGTTATGATTTAATATCAACCGTTGGATTAGGATATTGATAAATTCGAATTTGATAACTTGGTGACCAAGTTTAAATTTTCAAATTTGGTTAATTAATTATATCCGTTAGATCGGTCTAAGATTTAATCTTTACCAACGGATTGGAAATTATTTAATTATATATATTTATATAATTTTCGAATTAAAGATTAAGGATAAAATCGAAATTGTTTTTTAATAAATCTTTTTATATTTGATTTTATCCTAATCTAATTTGATCCATTAGATCGGTTTAAAGATTTATCTCAACCGTTGGATCTAGATAATGATAATTCGAATTTTAATATAAATATATATGATAATTCGAATTTAATAAAGATAAGAAGATAAGATTGGATTTTTGATTTATCCAAATCTTTCTTATTTAATTAAATCCCTAATTAATTATATCCATTGGATTTAGATGAGATTAAATCTGGACCATTGGATTAAGATAATTAATTATATTTAATATATAGAATTCGAATTTTAGGGAGGGAATTTCTCCAATTCGGTTACGGTTTGAGCCTATAAATAGGAGGCTCATTCTACACATTTTTCACACCTTTCCCCAGAGAAAAATTCGAACTCTCCCTCTTCCTCAGGGTCTGCGAATTTTCTCTCTGATCTCTCTTTTCTGGTTCGGTTTAGGAGACTATTTCTCTGGAAACTTAAAAAGAACCATCAGTTAAAATTTTGCGACGGAGTCCTGCCGGCGAAGCCCACGCTTCGGTACGAGGATTCCAGGAGAATATCCCGGAAGATCACGGGAGTTTCCCTCAGCACTGGCGGAGCCCTGCCCGATTCAGAACGCGCACCCGGAAGTCGTCAATTGAGGTACGGCCTTATGCATTGGGTTAATAAATGCAACCATTTACTGCTTTCTATTTATTTCCTATTATGACTAGATTATTAATAATGATTTATGAATATTAAATTACATAATATTTAACAGATCTTGGGATATGGATATTATCCGATATTCGGACCGTTGTACAGATAACAAGTTTTCCGCTTTAAAATAATTTTTAAATGTTACCCGGACGGTCCGGAGGTACAATTCGTGATAATTTTCATGGAATCCGAGACGTGATTCCCAACACTTCTACAGGCAGCGCAAACTCACAAATGAGCGCATTATTAGCCTCGAGAAATTCAAGAACACAACAGTCCCTGACACTCTTCAAGAGCTTCGTTTGCTGAAGGTTGCCACCTTCCTTACTCATCATCTGACTGTCGTGGTGTATGATTTTTATACCAACCTTCTGCGTGGTTGCAGTGAGCCATCCTCCAAGTGGTTCTCTAGAGTTTACGTGCGTGGCAGAATGTACGAGTTCTTCCCCTCCGTCATCAATCAAGCCATTGGCTGGGAAGTCTCTGAGGATGTCCTCACTTTGGGCGACCCTTCTCTGCAAGATCCACAGCTCATACTACGTGCTCTCTCCAAGAACGACAAGATCAAGTGGCCAGCCAATGCAGTCAACTTCAGGGCCTCCAAACTGACAGCTCTCCACTACATTTTCTGGAAGTTGGGTCAAGGCAATATCCTACCTTTCACGAACTCCAACACCTTCATAATAGATTGCGGTAAACTTCTCTTTGCTCTCATCTCCACTACATTTTCTGGAAGTTGGGTCAAGGCAATCTGACCTCGGTCAGATTATCTATGACAACATCATGAGGTTCAGCGAGTCAAATGTCAAGTCCACAAATCTGCCATATCCCTGCCTCATCACAACTATTCTGCGGACTCAGAATCCTGGTCTCAAGAATAAGGAGGAGATGTCTATCAATGCTGACCCCATTCTAATCAACAAGATCAACTTCAAAGGAGAAAATTGTGATCTGATCAAGGGTTCCACTACTGTCACCTCTGCTGGCGCGACATCAGCCATCTCTGGTGAAGGCATCAAAGGCGGTTATCTGTTTCTCTCCATTCTGGATCGAATCAGCAAAACCCTGGAACAGAACCTCGCCATTCATCTCTCCTTGACCAGTGAATTTGAGCACCTAAAGAAGTGGGTCAAGACTGCTCAACCCTCCGCTGAGGGTCGAACACCGGCCAAGATCCCGGAGGTTGATAGTTCTGACTTAGACTCTCCAGCCCGTGAGAAGACCTCAGCCATAGTCGACCCAAAAGACATTCCTACTTCTTCCTCTGCTCCTGCTGATCCTACTACTGAAGCTTAATATTAATTTTGTTGACATATGCAGGATAAATATCTCGGATCACCAAAATTTTGTAGATTGGGAGTGAGAATCTCTTACTAGAGACCTCTTGCCACTTATGGATTAAAACCTATGGCCAACACTGCAAAATCCTACAGGGTCACACTGAACTCGCAACAGAAGCGGAGTACGAAGCAGAGTTTCAGAATACAAGATATTGCTGAAAGGGAATGACTTATCAGAGGACCATTAATGGTCAAAGGCCCTAAGGATTGTTACCATGAATTCAAATCTTGACATCTCTGTGTAAGTGGGAGATTGTTAGAACCTTTGCGGTATAAGTACCCAAAGATATGGGATTGAACCTTTTGCGGGTCCACGTGAGTTAATGCGTTGATTCACAGTATTGATCATAGAATCATGTGTAATTAATATAGTTGACTTATAAATATATTAATTACATATATTCCTTCCCTTAATAGATGAGATCTTTCATAAAGGGAAACTTACCGATTATACGAGATACGCATTGATGGTGATTATTCTCCTTAATGTTATTTATTCTCATTAATGGAGATGATTCTCCTCTCCCTATAAGTAGGAGAATTCGACAACCACCCTACATACAAGAGAGAATGATCGAATTCTACCATACTTGTGAGAGTCTTTATCTGTTTTCAATCGCCGATTAGGTACTAGTATTCCGATTCGATGATTTTTGTTCACATAGAGAAGTTTCGTTAGCGACGTGGTGAACTACATAGAGGCCGAACACTTGAGCGGCTCGTGATCTCCTCGTTGGTGTGGTAGTGAAGGCGACGGCGTGAAGGCAATTCTCCGACAAGCACTCGGAGATCCGGTTATAAAGGAATCAAAGTAAACGTTGGATCTTCCGTAACGCCCTTGAAGTCGAGAACCTCTTCGGCCGCGACAAGCCAATCGAGAAACTCGTCTGGTTGTCCCCCTCCATGGAACTCTGGGATATCCACTTTGAATGTCGTTTCCCATCGTGCGATGTCTGTGATCAATTCACGCCTACGCAATGCGTGACCATGTCCACCATGAATTCGCCCAAATAGATTTTCACGGTCATCCTCCGGCTCGGATTCGCCTCGATGTTGTTGTTTTCCCGCTAGCTCTTGCATTAAGATTTGCAAGCTATGGTTCATCATCTCCATCTGAGCGCACAACCTATCAAGATCCTCTCGTCTTACAAAATCGCAATCTACAACAGCGTCAGGAACAAACCATTTTTTTGGAATCACCGATGACAGGAAACAGTTGGCTCTAATACCAACTGATGTCTGAAGCATGAAGAACTCTCTTTGAACAAGCAATATTGCTCCAATTCTTTATTAATAATCAGCTAGCCAAAAACGTTTTTCCTACCTCACATGTGAGGAAGAAATTGTCTAGATTCAGAAATGGAAATAACAATAAAAAAAGCAACAGAAGCCATAACTACTGACAATCAAATAACACAAATAAAAGGTATTAAAAGCAAGCAAATCTATATATATATATATAAAAGCATGAACACAAGTTTTCTCAACAAAATTTTTATAATGACATCTTCAAATGCTATTTTTCTAGAATTTTGAATTAAATTTAAATCTATATATATCAAATTCATACATAATTGCATTTAAAACCTAATTGGGTTATTAACTCATACTAATAGCACTACACACTTTAGAACCTTGATAGCAACTTTTTATTTTCATACGTTTTTTTTTATTATTATTATGTTTTATTTTTATCATGTCATACAAATACATAAAACATTTCATCATAAAATTAATGTATACATTTAATAGCAATACATAATTTAGAAGTTTAATAGCAACTTTTTATTTTTATACATTTTTTCGTCTTCTTATGTTTTATTTTTAACATGTCACTTTTTAATTTTTATCAAAGTTTCTATTATATAGACATGTACTCAAATGCTAATTTTTTAGAATTTTGAATAAAAAAATGGCTTTATAAGATCAAGTCATTGAGATTTTTAGTTTTTATAGAATTTAAAAAAAAAAAATCATTGAATGTCATAAAGTTGCTACAACTTAACAAAAATTATTTTTAATATTGAGCAATAATTGATTTATATTTTCATGTATATTTTTCAATTAAAAACACAGAGATAAAGTTAATTAAATTTGTTCGATATTTTCTACCCACCGCGCTAAGCGCGGTGCCATTCGACTAATAATCCTTAAAAACAACAGTTAAAAACGATTATAGTGGTTGGAGTGAATGTACATGGCTGGTTGGACTTGTGCATGACTATCATGGGCTCGTCTAATTACATTCTTTTTGGTCTCGAGCATCCATGAAGGAGAGCGCAATAACGTCGACATCATTTAGATTTAAAATGGACGAGCTTTAGTAAAAATAACCAAAATAATACAATTATAAGACTTAAGATCTCTTCCATATCTTAATATAACTGAATAAGTGTATTTTTTATTTTTTCGATAATTTGAGTCTTATATTAAATAATTTGAATAAGTTTAGTATTTTTAAGGTAATTAATCTGAGAAATCTTAAAAAATAAAAAATAAAAGTATTAATTTGAATTGTGCACGAAATTTAACAATAGCGGAAACATATAAAAAGGATTTACTTTTTTTTTTAACACAAAATTCACGTCATTGAGTATTTAATAAATTCAATTGAAAATTTTAAAATATATGATGCGCTCTTTTAAATAAGTTTGAATACTTTGACCGCAATTATCCTACAATTATTTAAAAAAATCAAATCAACTTGTCGGTCGATTTATTATATATCCCGAAAAAGATGCCTTTATATCATTTAATTTAATTAAAAACATGTAAAGCTAATATTCTCGACCTCTAAAAAAGAAGAAGATATCGTATGCTTTTTTTTTTTTTTTGAGTGCTTGGTATGTATCACATGGGGAAAATTAGTGCTCTAATATCTGTCAATACTCAAGAGTAAGACTATCCCCACATACATTGAGACCCTTTGGTCACTCATTGGCATTTTTCAAAAAGACAAGGACATTGACGTGATGATCACTGACGAGAATAATATTATTCTTTTTATCTTTTTTTTTTTTACATCATAATTATATATGATATATATCGTGCTTAACAATTACATAATTATATATCAATTCCATTGAAAAAAGAATACGTTAATCACATTCACAATTTTACGTAATTAGATAGACAAATAATAATAGATTTACCTGTTCAAGAAACAAGGCGAATCCAACGGGCGACACTAGGCACGCCTTGATTGACCGCGAAAGCCATGTAGTACCCTGGCGGGGCGACTGTGCTGCTCAGTGGGGCCGTGCAAGAGAACTTATATTCTCCGGCCGCAGTGGGTGTGGCGGGTGTTACTGACAGCTTAACCAGCCGTTGCCCCTGCGAGAACGAGTGTGTGGCGAATGGGGCACTTGCCAGATTAAGCGCTATTACCCCGACGATAGGCAGCGGGACGGACACCACCACATCGAAAGCCGCGCTGTAGCGAAGCTCTTCGGGGATTGTGTTGATTGTGGGGCGGAGATTAGCCCGGTCATCGGATAAGTACTCCGGGGAAAATGCTTCTATCCGCAGCTCCGTCGGAAACTCCGCTTTGTACTTGTAGTACACATGGGTGTTGCTACCGGCGATGAGAACCCTACCGTCGGGCAGTAAGTTGGCGGTAGAGTGGTACATCCTTGGGACAGTGCTTGGCGTCAGCGTCATGAACCGTAACCCGGCTGGCTCATCGGGGCGGTAAAGAAGCGGGTGCAGACACGGGTCGGACGCCAATCCGAACCCCTGAGTCCCCTTCTGAGCCCCATTGACGATTAGAACCTCGCCAGTGGGGAGCATAACCATGTCGCCCATGACCCGCCCAAATGCCATTGCCTCTGTCTCCCAAACCGGGTCCGGGTCTGTGGCCCGGATTCGCCCACAGCTACCGTGTGCCGGGGTGTCAACGCTCCTCGCAATGAATGCACCGTACTCTGCGCCACCACAGACGACGATCACCGCTGTTGAGAAATCCCCCTCCAGCGCAAGCATCACCGATGATCCCGCCGACGGGTAGTTCCTTGGCCCTCCATCCAACGGCGGATATGGCTTCACCACCGTGCCCGAATTGTAGTCGTACATCACTGCCCTGTCATTTGCAAAGATGAAAAGCCGGCCATTAGGCAACAGGTGAACGTAGGGGTACAAATTATCCATCTGGCCGTCCTCGGTAGCGGCTAGAAACGGCAGCAAAACGGCGCCGTGTCGTCTTGGGGGGAAGAACTCCACGGTGTTCGCACCTCTACCACCGACGATGATCACCGATCCATCTGGGAGGATCTGATTGGTGGAGTACCATCTCCCATCAGCGAGCTCTATGTGTTCGAGCTCGACCCAATCGCACGTGCCTTCGGGGGCGCACGGGGCGAATTTGCGGATCTTACGCAACCCGTCAGAGTCGCCACCGGTTTGGAGAAGCGTGCCGTCGGGGAGGAACTGACCAGATGAGCACCACGTGTCGGTGAGGATTTTCAACGGCCGGATCTTGTTGGTGGCGAGGTCGAGCAGCGTGGAGTGCGCGTAGCAGTCAATCTTCAAAACGACATCGTGCGGGTCGCGCCGGCAGTTGCCTCGGCCGAGGTGCATGGCGGAGGGCCCAATGTCGGTCCGGTCAAGGAGCACCACCGTGTTGTGGCGCGTCACCGCCGTGTGCATGGACGCCACACCCGCATTCTCCACCACCGTCTCCCACGTACCCGGCAGCTGCGCGCGTGCGACGGCGCAGAGCTGGAGTGTCAGTGTTACCACAAAAATAGGAGAAGCCATGGAAAGAGAGGAGACAGGTTTTTTTAGCTTTATTAATGAAACTTGGATATTATGAAAGGTGTCGAAAAGCAGAGAATTCGCTAAAAGAGAGGTTGATTTTAATATTTATTTAATAAAAAATTGAGTAAAAAAAATATTACACTAAGAAAAACGGTGCAATTATGTATACAAAAGACATATAGTGAGTAAGTAAGTGACGACGTACGAGACATCGGAACGTGGGATAAATGCAAGTGAGGTGACTACTTAAGAAGTTACAAGGAAACTTGATAATTTATTGGTCATTTATTTTATACGATATTTGGAAACCTTTCTTTGAAATTCAAGATTTATTGGGACAATTTTTACCTTGAGTTAATTAACTTTCAGTGTTCTAAACTGTAATTGAAATACTTTTCTTTACAGTTTATGACATTTTTTTAACAGTTTAAAATATTTTCTTTTACAACTTAAAAGACACTTTTCTTGGCGTAAAATTGTCTTAGAAACTTTGGAGACTAGTTTGTTTTTTTTTTTTTTTTTTTCAAGTGAAATAGCTTTCACTTTTCCAATGTTATTGAAATGAAAAATAAATTATCAAGACTTACAACTCAGCGCTTTGAACTTTGATCATTGCACTGAATGTAAAATTAGATTTGAAAGGACCTTCAAGATAATCTTCATATATAAATATTCGGTTAATAAATAAATTTAAATAGATATTTATCGTGGCAAATGCAACTATCGGCCTTAAAATAAACCCCCGTCGGGTGAGATTAATCGTTCCGCACCGTAAAAGAACAGGTTTATTACCGACCTCATCGCGTTCTTTTTGGGTCGGGCTATTCACAGGCCAGCCTTGGACCCACCTCGACCCGATCAAAAGCCCAAGCTCACTCTGCTTCGTGGCCTATTAAGACTCAACCCAAGGTCCACTTAAGCTCATTTTTTAAACTTTCTTATAAAATAATATATTACTAATTATATATAGTTTAAAAATAATAATTATTACTTTAGTTATAGTATCTATGAACATATTATTAAAAAATATGTGAAGCGTATAAAAAAAAATTACATGAAGCATTTTGTTATAATATAATTTAAATATCTTTATATTGCATAATTTATATAATGTTATTCTAAATAGTTCATTATATCAATTTTCACATTCACTAATATCAATCTCACTATTCACTATCCGTTTCAAATTTAGTTTTTTTCAATTTCGATGATGCGGTCCATGGCTGATTTTGATTATTTTGTGGAAAAATTTAGCTATGTTGTGATATTTTTTTTTTACTGTGTCATTGCTTTCGTTCGGATAATTTTGCAAGGAAAAATTCACTATCTAATGATGAATTAGGGTTAAATTCAAAATTTGGTTATGAATATTGTGAAAGTTGGATTGGGAAAGTTGATTGATTCCATTCATGAATTGGTATTTACACACTAAGATAAGAAACTAGAAATAACGGCATAAGTACCACAAATCTACAACCTATGATAAACTATACAATATTCTACACTCCCCCTCAAGATGGGTAGTATATGTTATACAACCCAAGCTTGGAACTTAGATCATCAAAAGAACACCGAGGTAGAGCCTTGGTGAGGATATCCGCAATCTGAAGTTTGGACTGAATGTAGCCCAAGTCGACGATGCCTCCGTTGACCTTCTCTGAGATAAAGTGTCTATCTATCTCAATGTGCTTTGTTCGATCGTGGTGAACTGGATTCTTGGCGATCCTGATTGCGGATTGACTATCACTGAACATCTTGACAGCCTTTGGTTGATCCATCCTCAGCTCCTTCAAGAGCCTCTGGATCCACATTCCCTCGCATATGCCTAATGCGAGGGCACGATACTCGGACTCTGCACTACTACGGGAAACAACCGATTGCTTCTTGCTTCTCCAAGTAACGAGGTTTCCCCATACATATGAACAATAACCTGAGGTGGATCTTCGATCAGTGGCTTCTCCAGCCCAACTATCATCAGTGAAGATCTCGACCTCACGGTTCTCTGATTTCTTGAACAATAAGCCATGACCGGGGGTAGACTTTAGATACCTCAAAATTCGGTTCACGGCTTCCATATGGTCCTCGTTTGGGTTGTTCATGTGTTGACTCACAACACTGACAGAGTAGGCGATATCCGGACGTGTATGTGAGAGATAGATGAGCTTCCCGACAAGTCGCTGATATCTCCCTTTGTCGACAGGAGTACTTTCGGCGGAGTGGGAGAACTTCTTGTTCGGGTCCATCGGAGTGTCGACCGGCTTGCAACCAAGAAGACCGGTTTCTTGAAGTAAGTCAAGTACATACTTCCTCTGGGAAATAGCAATTCCTTGGTCTGATCTTGCTACTTCCATGCCCAAGAAGTATCTCATCATTCCGAGATCTTTAATCTCGAATTGAGTTGCGAGTACTTGCTTTAGTTTGATGATTTCCTCCTAGTCATCACCGGTCAGAATGATGTCGTCAACATACACAATGAGGATAGCATTCTTCCCATTGTTGTTCTATTTGACAAAGAGAGTATGATCGGCTTGACACTGGAGGTATCCATTGGAGGTGACGGCCTTGGTGAATTTCTCGAACCAGGCACGAGGGGACTGTTTCAGGCCGTACAACGCCTTCTTCAGTTTGCACACTAAGTGCTTCTTGGAGTTTTGTCCTATTCCTGGAGGAATGTTCATATACACTTCCTCTTCAAGATCGCCGTTTAGAAAAGCATTCTTGACATCAAGTTGATAGAGTGGCCAATCAAGGTTTACGGCGAGTGAGATAAGAACTCTCACCGTATTCAGCTTGGCCACAGGAGCAAATGTTTCTTGAAAGTCAATGCCTTGAGTTTGAGTGAACCCCTTAGCAACGAGTCTTGCCTTGAATCTTTCAACACTCCCATCTGATCTATACTTGATGGTGAACACCCATTTACACCCAACTGGGCGTTTTCCACGTGGCAACTCGGTAAGGTTCCATGTTCCATTGCTTTCCAGAGCCCGAATTTCCTCTTCTACCGCATGTTTCCACGCGGGAATTTGAAGAGCTTCATCGATGGAGCTAGGAACCTGACTACTGTCAAGATTGGAAACAAACGCCCTGTATAATGGATGTAATTGGTTGTAGGAAACATAGCATTCAATGGGATATTCAGTGTGACCTTGAACATCTCTCCTCCGAACACCCTTTCGGAGAGCAATGGGTAGTTCAGAGTCATCAATCACGGGTTCAGGCCTTTCCATACCTGAGTCAGATGAGGTAGTAGGTACCGGATCCGGTTCTTGGTCGAGTTGAAGATGCATGGGGCCATCTACATGTTCAACAGAACGAGGTGAACTAGGGGGTGACTCTGTGTCAATATCGGCAATTTGAGGTGGATTTGGGCTAGGATGAATGGAGATATCGATCAGAAGTTGAGATGAGGATGATGGGATGGATTGAGAACCTTGATTGATTTCCCAAATTTGAGATTCCCACGAATTCTCCCCCTGAATGTCGGATTTGGGAAAAAAAGACTCACCTTCAAAGAAAGTAACATCCATTGAGTTATAAGTAGTGCGAGTAGAAGGGCAATAACATCGATACCCTTTTTGATGCAACGAATAACCCAAGAAGATGCACTTGACAGCTCTAGGATCGAGCTTTGATCGATTTTGTTTGTGGACATGGACAAAGACGGAACACCCGAAGACCTTTTTTGGTAGGTCGGAGGAGAAGGATAGGAGATGTGGATGAATTTCACTGAGGACTTGACGTGGAGAAAGGAATTTCAGGACACTACTCGGCATACGGTTGATGAGGTATGTCGCTGTGAGGATCGCATCACCCCAAAAATGTTTTGGGACAGATTTTGCAAACATGATGGATCGAGCGACTTCGAGGATGTGCCTGTTTTTGCGCTCAGCAATACCGTTTTGCTGTGGAGTATCCACACATGAGCTTATGTGGACAATCCCTTTTTCAGTCAAGTATGGAGAGAGAGTTTGATTAAAGTAATCCCGTGCATTGTCAGTATGGAGGACTTGCACACGGGTATCGAATTGTCGTTCAACCATGGAGTAGAAATGTTTGAAAATTGGAGCAGCTTCGGATTTGTCTTTCATGAGAAATGACCACGTCATTCTAGTGTGATCATCGATAAACGTAATGAACCATCTAGCACCACTAGTATGGCTTACCCTTGAGGGTCCCCAGACGTCACGATGAATCACAGAGAAAGGTTTGGATGATTTATAGTCAATAGCATGAAATGGACTGCGTGTATGTTTGGCGAATTGGCATACTTGACATTGATACGATGAACATTTTTTCTTAATAAACCAATTTGGGTACACTTTTTCAAGGTATTGAAAACTAGGATGACCAAGACGGTAGTGCCACAACATAACTTGATCTTCTACAGGAACATTGTTCGAAAGAGTTATAGTATTTGATGACACAAGACCTTGGTCAGGATTCTGAGCTTGGTGGTTTGGAAAATTTGTGTCGTCAAACATGTAGAGGCCTTCACGCATCGTCCCTTCGCCAATTACCTTCCCGGGACCTATCACCTGAAAATCACAGAAATCGACAAAGAATCGTGATATGCATTTGGAGTCACGCGTGATCTTACTGACGGAAATCAGGTTGCAAGCAAGTCTTGGAACAAATAACACTGAGCAAAGGGTAATGTTCCCAGATAGTCGGATAGAACCAATTCCGACAACTGGAAGAAAAGTGCCATCAGCAGTCCGAACAGTTGAACCCGGTGGACAAGGTCCAAGGGTAATAAAATAACTCCTTTTGCCCGTCATGTGGTCTGATGCACCTGAATCAATGATCCAAGTGTTGCTCCGGCGAATTAGAGTGAGGCTGACAGAGTTCAAACCTGTGTGAGCATGTAGGCTACTTGGTGAGTTGGTCGAGGAACTAGACCCGGTGGTGAGTTGCTTGTTGATCCTCATTTGGAGAGATGCCATTTTCTCGACAATATGGTTCATTTCCTCATGGAGATGAGGGTCTGGCGAAGCACTTGTGACCACAGAAACATCAGAGTCAGTGGCATTGCTATGAGTCTTCTTGCTGAATCTGGAGGGAGTTGGTCCCGAACCAGTTGGTTTCCCATGTAACTTCCAACAGTGTGATTTTAGGAGACCGAGTTTATTGCAATGTTCACACTTGGGGCGTCCTCGATGAGGACCGGAAGGCGGAGCCTGAGAGAAATTACGAGGCCCCTGTTGATGCGGAGTGAACATCCCGGAACCTTCGGTCTTGCCAACAGGCATGATAATCTGGCGACTCTCTTCTAATCGGACGAGAGAGAAAGCCTCTTGAGGATCAGGGAGAGGAACAGTAGCCATAATTCGTCCACGGACTGCGTCGAATTCCTTATTGAGACCTAAGAGAAAACGGACAGTTCTTCCTTCTTGAATGAATTCCAGGAAGATAGCCGCATCTCTAGGGGTCTCCCAAGGCTTGACCTGATAAGTATCCAGTTGAAGCCAATAGTTGGACAGAGCATCGAAATAATCATTGATGTCCATGTCTCCTTGACAAAGATTATACAGGCGAGACTCGAGATCGATGACCACCGAAGTATCCTTGTTATTTGAATAAAGCTTACGTGCCGAGTCCCAAATTTCCTTAGCAGTATCATAAAGAAGAAACTTCGAACTGAACTTATCTGTCATTGAGTTAGTGAGCCATGACATGACAAGGTAGTCGGAGTTCTTCCATGAGGCGTATTTTGGATCCTTGGAATCCGGCATGGGTGGCTCACTGGTGAGATGTCCGCCTTTCTCTCTTCCGCACACAAACATAAACATGGATTTAGACCATTGAAGATAATTCTTGCCATTGAATTTATGATTGGTCATTGAGTTTTGATCGTGCACGGAAGCAACTCTTTCAGTTGAAGATGACATATTTTATCGGATACTTATCGGGAGGAATCAACCGAGAAAAAATAAATTTCTGGTTGTGGGCACACCCTTTTTGACGCAGGGACACACAGGAAAAAATTTCGAAATTTCTGTGTGTTGGAACACCAAAAGAGTGTTGGAACACACACAGACTTGAGGCAAATTTTCTATGTGTTGGAACACACAGACCTGATCCCTTTTTCTTTTTCGCGTGGGGCCCACCACAAAAGGGAATTTCCCAATTCACCCTTTTTGGAAAAATTGCTCGCTGATGGAGTACGGGAGGAGAGAGACAAGCTCTCGCTGATAGAGCTCGCTCGCAGATGGATCTTCCCGGAGGTTCGCCGGAGCTCGGCGGAGGAAGCGCGCGCGGAAGAGAGACGAACGGAGGCTGAGTCTCGTGGGAAAAACTCGCTGGAGAGGGCGAACGGAGGAGATGGTCGCTGACTAGAGGAGGCGTGACTAAGGAGCTTCGTTGCCGGAGAAGAGACCCGCCGGAAAATGCTCGAATCTGAGCTTGCGATGGAATTTGTGCAATGATGGTTGTCCAAATATCTGAGTTTTGCAGGTTGTTGGTCTGCGAGGTTGGCGACTGGTGATTGCAGATTCACGAAGGTCAAGGAGCAGCGGAGATATGAAGTCCGGTGATGCTCGCCTGAGACGGAGATTCGCCGGAGATGGAAATCTGAGAGGCCTGAACACGCTGAGCTCGAGAGAGAGAAGCCCGCTGATTCGGGGTTGAGGAGACGTGCGTCGGCTGAGAGATGGCTTTCTCGGAGAAGATCTGAGCTTCAGATCTGAGATCGAGTTTGCCGGAGAGATGCCGATAACACCGGGAAAGCTTATGAATACTGGAGGAATACCGAGTAAGCTTGAGAGAACCGGAGGAATACCGGGAAGCACGCGTCACCGGAGAGATGGCCGGAGATGAACGTCCGACGGGAGTAAGCGGTGACGGCGGCTAGGGTTTTGAACTTTTCCCTCTTTCTTGCTCTGATACCATGTGAAAGTTGGATTGGGAAAGTTGATTGATTCCATTCATGAATTGGTATTTACACACTAAGATAAGAAACTAGAAATAACGGCATAAGTACCACAAATCTACAACCTATGATAAACTATACAATATTCTACAAATATTCTAAAATTCGAAAACTACTAATGTTCACTGTTTGCGTACAAAAATTCCTAAGTCCTCTTTTTTTGCATATACCCCCTAATTCCAGTTACTTCCCCCTTATTTCATTTTGTATCTCCCTCAGTTTTTCCTCTCAAAAAATCATCTCCATTTCTTCTTCATTTTTTTTCTAAGGACGATTGTAATATCTCGTTGGATATATTGAGAATAGAGAAATGTCGTGAAATCTAATTTGTGCAGGAGGAAGGAAAAATCGCCGGAAAATATGAAGAGGAACACCTTTTTAGATGAAATTTTGGGTTTTGTGGATCTGTCTTTAGAAAGAATTTTGCTAAAACTTAAAGCACAAAGTTGTACATCCATCTTCTGGCTTCAAAATAAGATTTAAATCGTAGAGTTTGGAAAATATATGAGAAAGTTGTGGAAAAATATGATATTGTGCAGATCTTGGTCGAAGTTAGGAATATCAAACTCGGAGATAAATTGCACAACTTTCATATTTTTTTGCATAACTCACTCATTGTTTGTCCGAATTTCATGAACAACCTATGGTTCGAAAGCTAGGAGATATATCTACAGCTTTGGTGCTTTAGGTTTTATCAAAAAAGTTCAATAAAAATACAACATTTCAACCAAAACGTAAAACTGGACATTAGTGTAATGCAAAATATTTGTTTCGGGCAAATTTTAGTATACTTAAACAAATTTTATGATGAAACTTAAAAATACAAAATTATATATCTATCTTTTATCTTTCCAACGGTAGTTTATTTATAAATTTTGGACAACAAATGAGTGAGTTATGCAATAAAATACAAAAGATGTCCAAATCTACTACAGAGTTAGTATGTCCGAATTCGGCGTTACAATCTCCGAGTTCGACGTTTAGGCCGGAAAGGTCGGTCTTAGAACACTCGAGGTCGGTGTTAGGAGCTCTGAAGTCAAATTTTGACATAGAAGATTGGAAATACCGAAGTCAGGGTTTCTAAGGCCGAATTCGGAGGTTCTATCACCGACTTCGGACGCCGAGTTCGGAGATCATAACTCCGAGCACGGATATAAATTGTATAGCTTTTGTATTTTCAACATAAGTCACTCATATTTTTTTTCAAATTTCATGAACTACCTATAGTTGAAAAGCTAATAGATAGATCTACAACTTTGGTGTTTTAAGTTTTGTAAAACAAGTTCAATAAAAATACGAAATGTCAACCATAACGTAAAACTGGACATTAGTGTAATGCAAAATAAAGTTTTTTTAATCAAATTTTAATATACTTAAAAAACTTTTATTATGAAATGTAAAATAGAATAGTTGTAGATCTATATCTTAGCTTTCCAACCATAGGTCGTTCATGAAATTTGAAAAAAAAAATGAGTGAGTTATGCCAAAAATACAAAAGCTATACAATTTATTTATGAGCTCGGAGTTATCAACTCCGAACTCGGCGTTCGAAGTCGGTGTTAGAACCTCAGAATTCGGTCTTAGAAACCCTGACTTCGGTATTAGCAATCTTCTACATCAAAATTTGACTTCGGAATTCCTAACACCGACCTCGAGTGTGCTAACTCCGACCTTTTGGGGCTAAACATCGACCTCGGAGATTGTAAACGGCGAATTTGGACATACTAACTTCGTAGTAGATTTGCACATCTTTCGTATTTTTGGCATATCTCACTCTTTTTTTGTTCAAATTTCATGAACAGCTTATGGTTGGAAAGCTAAGAGATATATATAAAACTGTGGTGTTTTACGTTTTGTAAAACAAGTTCAATAAAATTACAAATTGTCAAGAACAAAGTAAAACTAGACACTAGTGTAATGCAAAAAAATTGTTTCGATCGAATTGTAATATACTTAAAGAACTTTTATAACGAAACGTAAAACAAAAAAGGTTTAGATCTATCTCTTAGATTTCGAACCATAGGTTGGTCATGAAATTTGGACAAAAAACGAGTTAGTTATGACAAAAATACACAAGCTATACAATTTATCTTTGAGCTTGGAGTTATCAACTCCGAACTCGGCATCCGAAGTCGGTGTTATAACCTCTGAATTCGGTCATAGAAACCCCCGACTTCGGTATTAGCAATATTCTGTGTCAAAAAGTGATTTCGAAACTCTTAACACCGACCTCGAGTGTGCTAACACCGACTTTTCGGGGTTAAACGTCAACCTGAGAGATTGTAACGCCGAATTTTGACATACTAACTTCGTAGTAGATTTGCACATCTTTCATATTTTTGGCATAACTCAATCATATTTTTTCCAAAATTTATAAATAAACTACCGTTGGAAATATAAAAGATAGATCTACAACTTTGTATTTTTAGGTTTCATCATAAAAATTCATTAAGTTTATTAAAATTTTCTCGAAACAAATATTTTGCATTACACTAATGTCCCGTTTTGCGTTGAGGTTGGCATTTAGTATTTTTATTGAACTTTGTTTATAAAACATAACACGCTAAAGATGTAGATCTATCTCTTAGCTTTTCAACTATAGGTCGTTCATGAAATTTGGACAAAAAATGAGTGAGTTATGCCAAAAAATACGAAAACTATACATATAGATTTCGGGCAGTTATCAAAATTTCGGGAATATATACTGGGCAGAGGTATTTTCATACACAAACAGTTAGTTTTGAAACATTTATCACTATAAATTGATTTTCCTCCTAAGTCATCATAGATAATGAATTTTGCCTTTTGCAACTCTTATATTTTAAATGGATTATTTTGTTCAGAAGTACTTGAATAATGAATAAACTCGCTATGTCACACAAAAGCCCACATTGCTCACTAAAATCTCATTAAACACCGGATATATAAAATATCATCATACCATGTAAAGGCTCGACCATATTATCTTGTAAAAGCTCAATTAGGCACGACAATAAGTTTTTTTTTTTTTTTTTAAGAAACAATAAGGCTTTCATGAACAATGACTTAGTTAGGGCTTATAGCTAGGGTGGGCTTTGATGTTAATTCAAAACCTCTCATCACCCTACCTCTCACATAGAACGAGACGGGTCCTGCCCGTCCTACGGGCTTGGTGGGACTAACAATTTGTGGTTGGATCGGCCCGCTCCAGCTCATTTGACACCTCTAACTAGCATTTCAATAAGAGGGAAAATTTAGATTTGACCACTTTATTAAGAAATCCCAATATTCAATATTTTCTTTCGTAATAAAATTTTGTTAATTGATTTATCTGATTTTGTATCACTTGTTAACGAAATTTTCTCTCTCTAATAATGACACGTGTGTTGGGTTTTCGAAGATTTTATCTCACCGCGGAAGTGGAAATTCCGCGAATCCTCGAAACATAGATCTAGATAACGAGAAATAATCAAAACTTAGTTGTGAGAATATTTCTTTAGCCTTTGATTGGATCTTGACGATTTCCGTCGCCTAGCACGCCTAGCACCTCCACGTGAATTATACCCCGAGCCGTTCAATTGTACGGCCTCTACTTCGTACACCACGTCGCTCACGGAACACATTTCTTGGTCGGATACCACCTCGTATGAATACTAGCTCCTTCTCGATGATTAGAAGACGAACAAAAGACTCGTCGGCTTTTGAGAAAATCGCACCCTCCCTTGGTCTAGGGAGGTCGCGATTTTTCTCTCTTCCGAGGGAGTGGGAAAAACCTAATTAGAATGCTTAGGGTTTTACATGACCACTCATGTTTATTTATAAGCTTAGTTTTATGTCTAATGGGTTTTATTAATCATATTAAACCAAACCCATTAATCATGGTATCTCATGCGGGCTTTAATGCCGGATGTTTAGTTATTAATAAAAATTCAAATGCTATAAATTGTCGGACCATTCTATTATTTTGGGTTCGTATATGGGTGACGTCCTACATGACGTGAACATGAAGCAAAATCTTGCATTACCGGTGGGACCACAATGTAATTGTTTTCTTATATTTATTTCATTCTTTTACTATGCGGAAATTTATGATTGGTGTATAAATCTCCATAAACTGCAAATTGATTGCAACTTTAATAAGAGAGTGTGTAATTTTTTTAAAATAAAATAAATAAGAGAGTGTGTGTGTCAGTGACTCAGTGTTAGCGCTGGTCAAAATGCTGAAATTTTTAAGATAATTACGGCAAAAGTATTTTAAATTTGACTAATTTAAAATGTAAGGGTCTAAAGTAAAAAATAATGGTAAAAGTATCTAAAGTTTAAAAATATGAAGCGACATGTTTTTGTCTAATTTTTTTGTTGTAAAATTCAAATTACAAAAGGTGCTAAATAGTTGGAAGAGCATATAAATATATATCTTAGGTATGATTTAATAGTATTATGCTAAAAAGTTTCCTTACATTTATTGACCATGGATATTTTTTTTAACATCTGTTAATTGTAGAGGGCGATTTTCACCTCCCTCTTTCAGTCACAAAAATAATCACAAAGAACAAGTTAACAACAATGATCAGTGAATATCTTTGATTTATTATATTTCCGACAAGAGCTCAGTTTCCTTTCGTTGAATAGCTGGACAGTTGAAGGATTAAGAACAAGAACTTTCTCTATCTCTAAGTCTTTCTCTTACAGGATATTCTCTCTTTTTTACTGGTTTCTTCTCCTATTTTTCCGAACCCTCACAAATTGGGCTTCACTTGCCTTTTATAGAGTTTACATTATGCCTTCTCGCATCTTTCCCGCCCTTTTCTCCTATCTAATCATTATTTTCTCCAGAGTGATTTGAGGGAAGCGTGGTTAACCCATGCTTTACGTCATTTCCGAGCAGATTGCCAGAATGGGTAGGTGGGCTTCATTAAATGCACGTCTCGTCAATGGTCATTCGGCCCTGCACGCTTCATCATGACGCCCTCGTCGAGGAATGACGGGACACCTCGTCGCAATTTGCTTTTACACTAGTCAGACTTCATCGCGGTTGACCCTCCTCGAGGATATTCCTTGGTTGACCATCGGTCAACGAACTTCCTCGCTCTCTTCTTGTGTCGTTTATGGAAAAAACGACACGAGTTGTGTTGAGGATGGATTTGACCAAATCCGACCTTAACATTAATTCAAATTAGTTAAAAGTTCTAGTATTTTTATAGTTATTATCGGAATTTCTTAAAACCATCGTTGTACTTGTAAGTATCACTATTTTTTATATGCAATTCTTTTCGACACTTTTTTAGGGAATGGTTCACAAGTAGATGGTTCCCATATACATCAGTTTTGACGCTTAATATCCGCTTTATGCTTATGACCAAATGCACGCTGTAATTATGGTCGAGAGTAATATATAAATAGGGTAAATTGCGGCTAATGTACCCAATGTTTAATTCGCTGCGGATTATGTACTAAATGTTTATTTTCGACGGCTAATGTACCCAATGTTTGATTCGCTGCGGATTATGTACCCAATGTTTATTTCCGTTAGATTTTTCATTCATTCCGTCACTTGACCGATAACCAGTGCCATGTCAGCTCCACCTAAGAACCCACGTAGCGCTGATTCCTCCAATCGCGACCTACCACGTCTCATGTGGCATTGCAAAATTAAAAAAAAATTGGCTCATGACCTCCGCCTATTCGGCCTCAGTTTGTAAGAATTTATCCATGGCGCCTTTTGGTTTCCACGGCGACTCCAAGCCTGTTGACGAATGCGAGGGTTACGCCGCTTTTGTCGGGGGTATCTTCTGGACCATTGCCCGGGCGAATTATCTGCTTCTCTCTGAGCGTAAGGCTGTGCTGGAGGCGTCGAATGAATCGTTCGAGCTTTCGTTAAAGCTCAACAACACCCAAGATCATCTTGAGAGGGCCATCTCTAACGAGCGGAGGGCTCGTGAGGAGATCGACGGTTCCGTCGCGAAGTTGAGAGCGACGACGGCTTCGCTGGGGGAGACTATTTCTAAGCTCGAGGCGGAGGTGGTGCTCCGTTGGTCGCTCGAGGCCAAGTTGAAGGAGCAGGAACGACTCGTCGGCGTTGGCGAGGCCCAACTCGCCGAGGAACGGGAACGTTATTGCCTTGTCAAGGAGAATCTTGTATCGGAGCTACGGAACAAATCCGACTGCCTCGCCCAAATTTCTGAAGTTGTGGGGTCGTCGCCCTCTGAAGAGGACCGCCTTACCTTCCGGGTTAAGGAGCTGTCTTCTCAGCTGAGGCAGGCTCAGTCCGCGCTCAACAACGTCACCGAAGAGTTGGAGTCGGCGAAGACGGAGGCCGCCGAGGAGAAGTATGCCCCTCAGGGCTTGTTTCAAAATGCTTTAGCTAAGATCGACCGTCTGCGGGGGAGGTTCGAGGCACTTGACGAGTCTATCGATGCTCACCGTCTTCTCGCTGGGTGTCGGGCTAACATTATTCTGATCGAGGGTCTTCCGGCCGAGGCGACGACAGAGGATATCCGAGCCCGGCTCCCATCGTGGTATGCTCTTCGCGAGGAGTATACCAATGATGTGACTGAGCTGAAGCGGAGACCTGCCGAGGATCCTGACTCTCCTCCTTTATCCCTGTACGATACTCCGAGCCTCGACGACCAGCGGTTGGTGACCTTGGATCTGGATGACGCTTCTCTTACCTCTTCATTGCCGGGCGAGTACGGCTCCAATATCGTCGCCCTGTCGACTTTGCTCCAAGAGCGCGCCGGTCATTCATTGGCCGGGGAGTAAGCGATGCTGCCTCCCTTGGCTCCGGAGTAGACCGAGCTTGCTCCGGCCGAGGAGCGGGAGACATTGCCTGCCCTGGCCCAAGAGCGGACCGATCTTGTTTTGGCCGAGGAGAGAGGGACCTTTCCTGCCCCGGCTCAGGAGCAGACCCAGCCTGTTCCCGCCGAAAAGCGAGAGGCGCCCGACTAAGTCCAAGGCTTTGTGCGAGATATTGTAGATGTTGTCGATTTCTCGGTATAAGATTTTCGTCGTCGACCCCAAACTTTGTAATTATATTGTTATGCTTCGGACTTAATGAATATATGGGCCCTTTTTTTTCTTTTTCTTTTGCTGTTTTTCGTCGCACTATATTTCCTTTGTTTTGTTTCCTGTTGCTCTTCATCTTTTCTTTGAAGGTGAATATGATTCCGGCGTCGATGCTTTACCGATGCCTTCCCTTCATAAGCGAGAGTGGTTCCCGGATCGAGACCCGGGACATTTGGCCGCCATAGATATTTTTGTGGATGATGTCGTTCGTCGAATCGGTCGTGGAAGATAGACCTTTGATTTATTGGCTTCGTGTGTGTTTCCGCGTGTCTTCTTTGCTAGGGCCCTTCTAATATTTGAATCGATTTTTATTTTACAAAGTACGCCTATGAACCTCCTAAAATCCAAAAATCGAGTAAAATCATAAAAAAAATGACCTATGATCTATTTAAATCATTCGCTTATGTCTTTGACTATGCTCAAATTATTTCAAGCTTATTTAGGCAAACATTTTCAAAAATATTTTACAAAATCCCAGTTAAAGGAAATTTGCAGTTCCTTGGGTGGACGGAGAGGAGACTAAAATCTCTGAAAACCCAGATCTTCGCTAAATAACACAAGTTGCCTTATGTTTTAAAAGAAAAGTTTCTCACGCAATACAATTACCCAACAAACTGGGGGGTTAATGTTATATGCATTTTTTAGAACATATAAAAATTAGGCCTCTTTTGGCTAAAAGTCAAAGCCCATCGATAAAAGTCAAAGCCCACTGGCGAACTCAAAAGACCAAATGCCCATGAACCAAGACATTGGCAAGGCCCGGAGTCAAAAGGACGAAGAAGACAAAACCCTTGAAAGGCACCTCGCCTGACGAGGTACCTTGCCCTGGCGAGCACCTCGCCTAACAAGGTACCCTGGCCTGACGAGCCCCTCACCTGACAAGGTACCCTCGCCCGACGAGGTACCTTTCCCGACTAGGTACCCTGGCTTGACGAGCCCCTCGCCTGAAGAGGTACCTTGCCCGATGAAGTACCTTGGCTTGGCGAGCATCCTCGCCACACCTTGACAAAGGGATAACTTATAATTATTCCACACGACGAGGAGATCCAAGCTCACGAAGACCCCCGCGAAATCCTCCAGATTCCCCCGGACACAACATACAAACTCGGGGACAACAAAAAGACATCAAACACGAGCCAAGGAGCACCGACAACCCCCTCGATAGGGCTAGGAGCCGCGGCAAAGTCCCTCTAGCAGGAGATAAATTCGCAGGCCCCCTAATCTGCAATTTCAGGGAATTGGTTTTCCTATAAATAGGAGTCTTCCCCTTCTCATTTCCACACTCAGTCACAACTTCCTCCTGACCTTCCCTCTCTAGCTTTCTCTCTCTATAATTCGCCCTCTTCACCGGTGAGCACTGGGAGCTCGCCGACAGAGGCTCGTCTAAGAAGAGATCTAGCATTGAGTCTCAGCCTCGACAGGAGCGTTGTTCGACGAGTCGACAAAGGCGTCCCTCGCCAGGTTAAGGCCCTCGCCACGACGAGCTCTCCAACACCGACGAAGTCGACAAGGAGCATCCCTCGCCAGGTTAAGGCCCTCGCCACAACGAGCTCGCCAACACTGACGAGGTAGACAAGGAGCATATCTCGCCAGGTTAAAGCCCTCGCCACAAAGAGCTCGCCAGCACTGATGAGGTCGACAAGGAACATCTCACGCCGGTAATACCGTCACCACCTAGCCAAGGGCCACCCCCGCACCGCAAACATCGGCACTTCCAACGAGTCAAACCACATCGTCATTCGCCCGCCATTTATCACTAACCTTGAACAACGTGGGACCTGATTCTCTTAAAGTGAGATACGTAGGCAGACTCGCCCAGCTATAAGCGACGGGGCACGGGTCTGATCTACCCTTTTTTGCAGGTCTTCCTTCGCCATAGGAAGGAAGGGAAATCATCGAGAACACCTCAGAGCTTCATCAAGATCGGAGTTCTCCCAGGCGAGGACTTCGTCCCGACGAGGAACTCGCCAAGGACTTCGCCCGACGAGCAGCTCGCCGAAGAAGGAAATTCGCCAAGGACCACCAAGGACAGCCCGGAGACTTATCCAAGACGACGGATTCGCCTCCATCTTTGACGATCATCAGCCAACTCGCGTTGACTCAGCGTTCAATCATCCAGGCGTTTAGCGGGTCTAGCTCGGGACCCGAACCTTGGATCCAACTCTAAGTTAAAGCTATTTTTACGCATTAACAGTTAGTATTGGTAATTCTTATTTCTTACTACATTTATGAATAACATGAAAATTGAAAACAACATATATTTCGGTATAAATCTTATTTCTTACCCCTTTCAACTTTCAATTGTGTAGTAAAGTTTATATGAAAAAATAAAACATTATTTTTTATTTTAAATCATTATTTATATATAAAAAAAAAAGTAAATTCTCCTAATATAGCTTCTGACTTAACATAATTCAGTCGTTGTTTATTAAGTTAAATTCTTTACTATATAGTAGTAGTGTTGTGGGTATTTTTCACACGCAGAAAAATTAAGGTCCAACTCAAACAGTTTACCCAAAAATAAGGCCCTAAATTATTAAAAGCCCAAAAAGTACGAGAGCGCCCTAAAATGAGCGCTTTAGAAATGGGCGCCCTTGAAAAGGGGGCTCTAGAAATGAGCACTCTTGAAATGAGCGCCCTAGAAATGTGCACTCTTAAAATGGGCTCCTTGAAAATGGGTGCGCTTAAATGAGCGCGCTTATTTTTTTTACAACAATTACTTAATTTGCCCAGTGGCCTAATAAAGTTATTTTTAATTGTTTAGAGGCCCCTGGACCCTTCTATAAATAGAAGCTTCAAACTCAGGAAAACGGATCCGATCCCATTCGAACTCGGAACTATACACATTTCACTCAAACGCTCTCTAGAGCGATAAAATCTATCAACGCTCACTTTGAACTACGTGATGACCTGATCCCAGTAAAAATGGGTACGTAGGCAGCCTCGTTACAAGTGACGAGGTCCGACATCAAATAATATCATATCCCATCTTTTTACGTCATTAAGCATATCAAGAAAAGCGAAATTTAGTCTAATTTTTCATTTTTTAGGAGTTGTCTTTAGTTTTTCTCATATATATTATTGTCGCTTTATAAGTTTTTGTCAACTTTTTTTTGCGTATTACTTCGGAGGTTGTCGTTTTCAGAAGCAGTGCACTAAAAAAACTCAAGTTATCAATAATATTCCAGAAAAATCTTTTTTTTTTTTTTTTTTTAATGGGATCGACATTTGCCATGGAAGAAGAAAATGAATGAAGAAGATGATGTATGGTAAAAAAAGAAAGAGAAAAGAAGTATGAGAATTTTGAAAGAATACACTTTTTTTAAAAACGCTATACGCTATGTTTAAATTCGAATAACTAGTATATTTGTGCTACAATTGCAGTTATACTTATATTTTTTTTTTATATATAATTACAATTCTATCTGATATTTGTATCAAAATTATAGTTAAACTTTTTTATATATAAATTTTATTTATACAATATAAATAATAATAATAATTATTATCATATAAAAATTAATCGACAAACTTTAAAAAAAAAATTACTGATAAATTCGTAAAATAGAAAAATAAGTTGGTTTTCTTTTTTTTTTTTTTTTTTTTTTTAACGTCATCTGAAACCCTAATGTAAAACAATTTTATTATCTCGTAATTGAAGAAAAGCATAATAAATGACATTGAGTAATTGCACGGTGACAGCCGATCGAAAAGAACATTTAGGCTAAAATTTAGTATGGCCCATATTCTATCCTCTTATTGGGCTCCCTTTGTTTATTTTTGTCGAAGCATTTCCAACCTATGTTTCATAATTTTCTCTTCACATTATCAATCAAAGTAATGCATATTATAGAAAGGGTTAATCGCGACTTTAGTCAACGGGGCGGCATAGCCTTAAATTCATTTAATGGCGGTAAAAATAGTAAAAGATGATTTTCGTATGTCTTTCGCCACGTCACCCGACACGTCACAGCCACGTCATCATGTGATATTTGTAAATTTTCACTTGAGATAAAAGGAGTAAGTAAATGCAAAAGGGAAACTACTATATAGTAGGTTACATGATATATTAATGCCTTTAAGATTGTTAATAAAGTTCGATAGAATCAATAGTCATATTTATGAGTAAAATGGCTGAAAATTACATTGCTTAATTTTGGCTTTGAGATTTACAAGCTAAATTGATTTTGCAGGACCTGGAAATGTCGTTCCTGCAAAATTTTGTGGACTTCAGTCTATAATAAACAATTCCGTAACTAATAAATGACTATTGTTCTTTCAAAAACCAATGTGGTATATACTATCAATGTTGCTAATACGTTTGAAAGGAAGAATCATTCAGGATTAACCAAAATTTCTAGGTTAGAAACCAGTATTACTAGTTCCGGAAAAGATCTTTACCGGATTACTCTATTTCGACACAAAGAAAATTCGGCCAACAAGAAAACCTAAAAAAAGGAGAATAATCCGAACAAAACATAGATAAAAGACTCTGATTGCTAGGTATATTATGATGAGGTGCAACCTTAAGAACAAAATAAAAATATTTAAGTACTTTGAAGACGGATTTGACATGAAAAACTCCTAAACATATTAAAATAAAACAACACACGGAGACACAATTATTTTTAAAGGATTTTTGAATTACTAAATAGATTAATTAATATAATATATGTTTTAATTGTTTATTTGGTATACTTTACAACATATAAAAATCAAAGCTTAGAGCATATAGATAACTAATTAGAAGATTAAACATCGGGTAAACTATAACAAGAAAATATATATTGCGGGTTCGGGTTGTAATATGCTTAGCCAATAAAGTCGCATCTCAAGAAAAGTTTGTCCGGACATCGTTGAGTGAGTTATCTTTGTTGGAGTTTGGTTTCACCGGAATGTTTAGTTCGAATTTCCTCACTAAATCTAAGTCAATATACATACTGAAGGCTTGAGCTCGGCTTTCAATGGTTATTACGGCCAGAACTGGGATGTTGACCTTTACGCCGACAAATAGGGATGTTGGGCCAAGATGTTCCACCTCTCCTTAATAATCTATCTTAAATATTCCATACATTTTCCACCGTAGTTCCTCCAACAGTGTTAGAAAGTATCCAGTTAAATTAATAACATCAAATACTCGTAATGAGCACTCTCTATAATTATGATATGTTCCGATGTTCATACGTTACATACATATTGATATCAGCGTTACGAATACTGAAGCAATTTACTACGTTTAGAATAAATTGCTATTAATTGTTCAATGTTAATTACGAAATCAATTTGAATTAATTATGTGTCTCGCCCCCCTCGATATATAAGATTGACAGTTACTTCGATTCTTTCGACACGCCATTACAAATCCGCCTTCGAAAAAATCTCTAGTTTTACGAATTTGCTTTCGGTTTTCACACCACATATTCAATTTTCCTATATGTTTCCCACTGTTTTCTTGTCACGGGTCTTTGGATAAAAAAGTTCTAAGTTTAGACGGGCATCAAATTGCTACTAAGTTTGCGATTGTCTAGTTATAGCTTGGAGAAGGTTATCTCCTATTTACTTTATACAAAGCCATGACATGGATACGAAGACATGAAAAGAAAGTCATCATAAGATTTATAATTAAGTGGGTATAATTGGTTGACTTTAGTATCATGAAATCCAGAGCCGATCCTTCACGGAGTTCATGAAAATAGAAACATTTGACCTAAATAACTTAGTGGATATTGAAAGCGTAAATTCTCGAGTTCTAAAGGAAAGTCGACTTCTCATTTCTTTGAATGAAGTGGTTTCATTTTTAACAAGTTTGAGTACTAGTCGGGACTGACTTTGATCCTTGAGGCCGGTAGTCCACTGCTTTGGTTACTTCCTAGTTAAACTCATAAAATGTCATGTAATTTGTATATTCTAATTGTATTTGTGTTCCGAAACAAAGTTTCTGATAAAAGTCCCGCAAAAATTAGTATTATTTCTGCGTATGGCGAACCATGTTCACAAACAAATAGCAAATCAAATACACTCCAAGGCATAAGATTCACAGTGAACATTAAAATTCATTTAGTTTGTCTCACATTTATTTGACTAGATAATCTCATAAATCTTATTCGAATAATATCTTGATTGGGTGGTAATCTAGCAATCTATAACATGGCACACACACCAGACGGTCAAAGTCAAATGACAATGACAAAATATATAATTTTCTATAGCAGAATATACATACATAGTAGTGTGTGTATATAGTCCCCTCTGAAATGCTACTTATGGAAATGACCATACATACAAACACAGAGCTAAGGCCTCCTCTTTAGCCTAGCTAGCCTGTGCATTTGGCTCATGCAAATTATAATATCTTTATCACTCCTTTTAAATTTCGCTTTTTAGGTTTTTTTTTTTCCTTCTTTATTCTTTTACTTTATAAGAATATAAGAAGATGGCTTTTGTCCTCTGGTACTTGGAATCCAAACACAATAAATTAAATGCAAATTAGCTACAACATTCTCTTGCCGTCGCACTGATTTGGTATAATTAAAGCTGGATTAGCTTAGCAATTCATGGTGAAATTTGGATAGACCGAAACTTATCTCTGTGAGATAGAGAAGAGAGAAACTGTCGATGTATTTGGAATAATGGCAATAATACAATAATGTTTAGGTTATACTAAAGAAAATGACTAAATAACAAATAGGAGAAAACATAGGGACTTTAAATGCTAATACCGCCTCTCAAACTCACGATGCTACAGCAACAAGCATTGAGAGTTTGTTAACTAAAAAACGAAAACGAGAAGATGAAAGCGCCTTGGTGAAAAGATCGGCAATTTGAACCGATGAAGAGACAAAAGGCAATGTGATGTTGTTACATTGAAAGTGATGTCTGACCACATGACAATCAATCTCAATGTGTTTCGTACGTTCGTGAAACACCGCATTCCTTGCAATCTGAATGGCACTCTTATTGTCGCAAAACAACGGAGTGGGCTGAGGAGAGCTAACACCCATATCTGCAAGTAACCATCGCAACCAAACAATCTCACATGTCGTAGATGCCATGGCTCGATACTCCGCTTCTGTGGACGACCGAGAGATAACATCTTGTTTCTTGCTCTTCCACGATATAAGAGAATCGCCTAGGAAAATACAGAAACCCGTGGTTGACTTGCGATCAGTGGGATCGCCAGCCCAGTCAGCATCGGTATACGCACGAAGACCCAATGAAGAGCTCGACGATAGGAGTAGGCTTTGAAATTGAGTTCCTCGAAGAAACCGAAGAATACGAAGAACAGCGCTCCAATGAACTGTAGTAGGAGCCACAACAAACTGACTAACCACGTGAACGGCATGAGCAATATCGGGACGCGTAATAGTTAGGTAAACCAAACTACCAACAATGGCACGATACAAAGCAGGATCCGGTAAAGCTACTCCATCAGTCAAAGCATATCGAGCGTTGGTTTCAATTGGAGTATCCACCACTTTGTTGTCTGTAAGCTGTGCACGCTCAAATATATCAGCAATATACTTTGACTGAGATAAGATATATCCTTTCGGAGATGAAGCAACCTCGATTCCCAGAAAGTACCGTAGCATTCCCAAATCCTTCATAGCAAAGCAGCGAGCTAACTTTATCTTGAGACATTCAATCTCATCGTCATCATCACCAGTAATAATCATATCATCAACGTACAAAGAGAGAAGAATACGACCTTTTCCGGTGCACTTAATGAATAAAGCATAATCATGGTGACTACGAGAGAAGCCAAGTGATGTGATCACGGTAGAGAACTTCTCAAACCAAGCACGAGGCGCCTGCTTGAGACCGTAGAGGGCTTTCCGAAGCTTGCAAACTTCACCAACCTTGTGAGTGACACCGGGAGGCGGATCCATATAAACTTCTTCGTGGAGATCACCGTTGAGAAAAGCATTTTTCACGTCCATCTGAGAGATTTTCCACCCACGAACAGAAGCAACAGCGATGAGAGTTCTAATTGTAGTCATTTTGGCAACCGGAGCAAATGTCTCTTCGTAATCCATGCCATATTGCTGAGAAAACCCCCTAGCAACGAGTCGAGCTTTGTATCTTTCAACGGATCCATCGGACTTAGTTTTGATCTTGTAAACCCATCGGGAACCAATTGTGCGTTTTCCCGGTGGTAACAAAACCAAATCCCAAGTACGTGTTTGACGCAGTGCCAAAAGTTCCTCATCCATAGCATTCTGCCAAAGAGGGTCAAGAACAGCTTCCCGATAGGACGAGGGCTCAGAAATTTTATGAATAGATGTTAGGAAAGACACAAAGGAACTAGAGTAACATGAATATGAAAAATCTGGGAGTTTAGTGGACTTACGGACCCTACTCGATGAGCGAGGTGGAGGATCCACATTCTCTAGAGCTGATTGCGAGACCACTGGTTGAGGAGGCGAATATGTGGCGGGAACAATAGTACCTGAGTTTGTTGCCTCATCACATGGAGCAACAGGAGGCTCGAGATGATCTTCATCAGTATCAAAAGGATCAATACTGACTAGATCTGATTTTGTCATATTATGGGAATTTTCTGGAACCGAAAAGTATGGAATATGTTCAAGGAAGAATACATGACGAGAGACATACAATTTTTGACCAATGGGATCAAAGCAACGATATCCTTTTTGACCAATCCCATAACCCAAGAAAACACACAACACAGATCGAGAAGTCAATTTACTACACTCAACACTAGGGCGTAGCACAAAACAAGCTGACCAAAAGACACGTAATGCGGAATAATCAGGAGACTGACCATGAATCTTTTCAAAAGGTGACAAACCTGAGTTATGTGAAGTAGGAATTCTATTTATCAGATAAACGGAGGTCAGAACAGCTTCTCCCCAAAACACAGCTGGAACCTGAGATGATAAAAGAAGTGATCGAGCAGTTTCAATGATATGACGATGTTTTCGTTCTGCTACACCATTTTGTTGAGGGGTATCGGTACATGAACTCTGATGAAGAGTTCCGTCAGAGCTAAGTAACCTGGAAAAATCATGAGATGTGTATTCCCCTCCTAAATCACAGCGGAAACATTTTATGACTGACGAATATTGGGTTTTGACAAGAGCTCGAAACATATAAAATATATTCAGAAATTCAGAACGACGTGTCATAAGGTAAACCCAAGTGTAACGAGTGTAGTCATCAACGAAAGATACATAATAACGGGAACCCCCTTTTGTGGGCAAAGAGGAGGGTCCCCATACATCAGAGTGAATGAGATCAAAAGGTGCAGTTGCCGAAAATTTAGCAAGTTTACAACCACTACAATCAGACACATCATGAGTTTTCAAATTACCCAACACACCCGTAGAAACTAAAAACTTTAAACGAGATCCCGAAACATGACCCAAACGAGAATGCCATAAGTAAAAATCAGAAGACGAACGACTCAACCGAAAAGATGACAAATCGACACTAGAAGCGGCAACACTCTCGGGCACTTTAAGTTCATCCACCACATACAGACCTCCTTCCCTATGGCCTGTCCCAATCAGCTTCTGAGCATGTGGATCCTGTACAAAACAATGAGATTTAGTGAAGATGACAAAATAGTCAAAGTCGCACAATTTACCAACCGAAGCAAGATTCAAAGTGAGATTCGGAATATAGTAAGCATGCGGAAGGTTTAGGTGGGGTGTACGGATAGGACCAACACCGACCAATGGCATATGATTACCATTAGCCGTTGTTATGGATACAGATGAATTTGGAGACAACGAAGAAAAACATGATTTCTCAGGGGACATATGATCAGTAGCACCAGAATCAAGAACCCAAGTGGGAGAAGATATACCTGAAGGACCAGAGTTTTTGAGAGAGGACAAACCGACAGGGGAAGCAGCGGATAAGGCTTGAGGTTGCGAGGCGAGAAACTTTTGGAATTGCTCAATCAACGATGGATCTGATGTAGACACTTCAGCACTACTCGTTTGAAAAGCTTGATTAGTAGCTTTCCATGGAGGCTTCTGAGATACCGACGACGTGCGTCGATGCGGCTGTTTTCCTTTATTGACCAATAAAGGACATTGTCCCTTCCAATGCCCTTTTTGCTTACAAAACGCACATTCATCTATGCCCACACGAGTATTTGAGCGACTCAGATGGTTACTAGATGAACTCTGAGGGGAAGCAGCAAAAACAGATGGAACAGCCGTTGAAGAAGTCTGTTTGTCAGTGCGAGTCTTCAGCCGAATCTCTTCTGCCATCAATTCATTCACAACGGATTCAACCGAAGGCAAAGGGCTCCGGTGTAAAATGGACCCGCGTAGAGCTTCGTAGTCATCTCCAAGCGCCATCAAGAACTGAACAAGACGTTGTTCCTCTCTGAATTGGATGTAAGGCTCCACTGAACGTAAATTGGCGGGTTCGATCTGAGCCAACTCATCCCATAAAGCAGACATAGCATAGTAGAATTCCTGGATCGACGAATCATCTTGCTTGAGAGCCCGAATGTCAGTTTCCAATTGATAGCGTCGAGCAAAATTAGACTGAGTATACAATCTCTCAAGATGCTCCCAAACAAGCTTTGCTGTCTCAAATTTTGCCAATTGAACGCCTATCGAATGAGTCACAGAATTGTTTATCCATGTGATGATTTTCGAATTGTCGGCTTCCCAAATCTCCAGTTGCGCGTCATAAGAATCATTCGACTTGTCAGTGGGCGGCAATTTAGTACCCGAAATATACCCCCACATAGATTTCCCCTTCAGAAAGTTCTTCATCACGTAACTCCAATACGAATAGTTCTTTCCATCTAACTGTGCGCTAATCGACTGAAGCGAATCATCCTTTCGACTAGCCATGACGAACAAGTACCAAACAAACCAAATCCAAACAACAAATTGACCAATCTAACAAAAGCCCCAAATTCCACAAACCCTAGGCATCAAAATCACAGAAATCGAAGCACCAGATTGCATACCAAATTCGCGATGAACAGTGCTATGAACAGTACCGAGCAGTGCGATGAACAGTACCGAACAGTGCGATGAACAGTGCCGAACAGTGCGATGAACAGTGCGCGATGAACAGTACACAGATTCAATCTTCCTCAAGATTCATGGCTCTGATACCATGTGAGAGAGAGAAGAGAGAGACTGTCGATGTATTTGGAATAATGGCAATAATACAATAATGTTTAGGTTATACTAAAGAAAAGGACTAAATAACAAATAGGAGAAAACATAGGGACTTTAAATGCTAATAATCTCCATGAGGGTCACTTTTGTCCATCCTCGTACTCGTTGATTGAATTTTCCGACCCCTCGTATTGGCTTAGTTGAGACATTATAATAGTCCTCCGATCTAGGGCCTCGCCCTTAAACTCATGTTCGGATACATAGAAGGCTTTTTGAAGAACCTCCTCACGACTGGAAAAACATTTATCTCTTCTCAGAACAATGTCTAGTAGTAGACATTAACCCTCAAAATGGCGTACCCGGGTTAATACCCGGAAGCCAAAAAAAATTTAAAATATCTTGGTTTTTTTATAAAAAAATTAGAACCCTTTCATCTGGGCCGTTGGATCCCAAGATCCACGGCCCAGAAAATAGATCCGTTGTGGCGCGGCATAAGTGCCTAGACACGTGTCCCAAAAATAGAGCCGTTGGCCCCAACGGTAATATTTGCACTCAGCCCCCCAAAAATAGCCGTTGGACCTCGAAAACACCACTTTACTCGAATTCCTACACATTTTCCCCCATAAATACCCCATTCCACGAGACCATAATCAAATTTTATAACGAGCAAAGGGCCGCTTTTACACAAAATGTTCCAACAATCTTCTTATAGGGAAATCTCGTATTATATTAACCACGAGACTATAATCAAATTTTATAACGAGCAAAGGGTCGCTTTTACACAAAATGTTCCAACAATCGTCTTACAAAGTGTCTTTAACGTCGGATTGTTGGAAAAGCCATGCTAATGATGATTATATTACGATCGTATCTCATTTTATTAACTATAATTGGCATATGGAAAAGCATCATAGGTTTTAAGCCGATGAGGGTTAGGCACACAGGAGTAAACCTAGCCGAGGCTATTCTCGGATTGGAACCTTTCGGATAGAGTAGTTTCCATTACGTTAGATAACCCTAGGGCCCACGCCAATGCCGTAGAAATAATGAAGGAAAGTTTGACCAATTTTAGGGAGGATTATTTTCATCAAAGGTGTGCATGTCATATTATAAACTTGATAGTTCAATCCGGTATTGGCGTTATTTCCGAAAGTATCGCCAAAATTAGGAACACGATTTTATATATACGATCATCTACTATGCGTACAGTTTCTTGGGAAGATTATTGCAGGGCTCATAGTTACTAGGTCAGAACGTTTCAACCGGATATGTCGATCCGCTGGAACTCGACTTACATGATATTGAATGCTGTCATACCATACCGAGAGCTTCTTACAAACTGGATCAACGGCCCGGAGCACGACGACCGCGAAGACCTCACTTCGGACGATTGGATAACCGCTATCCAATTCAACGCTTTTCTTCACCTTTTTAATCAAATTACTAATGATTTATCTCATGTTTATGTTGGACATGTGTCCTTAAACAAGCTGTATTTTCCCTAATTGTAAAATATTTTGACCAAAGTCGTTGAATAAAAGATGTCACTTATTATGTTAATCTTATTATAGTTTCTTGTAGAGTAAAATAGAATGTTTGTTCGATAGTTCATAAAGGATGCAATTATATTATTATTATCACATCCGAGTCAATGTGAGGAAGAATTAATAATCATAATAAATGAACTTAAAAATGTATGTGACTTGATTAACTGAGTGGGAGCTCATTAATTGGATAATGTCATTAATGTGACTAACTGATATAATCCTATTCTGGATTAAGTGTGTGTGTCACACTCACTAGAAGTGCATTAAGTATGAAGCGGCTTCATACTGGACTGGACCTCACTTAAACTCCGGAAGTTGTCATAAAAGACCGTCACTGACAACTTGGAGTTGAGTCACTAGTAGATGATCAAATGGATATTCGATCTAAGTCCCGAGTGACCTCGAGCCTGGACAGTTGACTTGATTGTTCTTTGATTTAACTGTTAAAGAACACATTCACTGTCGTTCCCAATGCAGCTATTTTGGGAACATGATAGTCAACAGATAAGGGTAGCTTGGCCATAGAAACGGACATCACATAGCTCTCTTCAGAGTCAAGATGATCCCTTGATTGTCAGTAATGAGAAGTGAGAGGTACCCGTGCGCAACTTATGAATCGAAACCATAAGTGGGTTACTCACAATATTACTAACTAAGTTGAGGATGAAAATACAATGAGAGGCAAAACGGACCGCCTGGTCGTGTGTGGATCATCAAGTGAAAGATCAATAACCCGAATTTGATTGTATCAATGGACACCTTGCTATAAAGGGAATAATATATATTGTATCACTAGAGAGTGCAGCCTCGGGTTTATAGTGGGATAACACCGAGGTTTGACGAACCACTAGCAATTCGTTGGAGCTTCAGTGATACGGGTCCATGATCCCCAAGATAGCTCCGGAATGGATGATACGTACGTGATTTAAACATTCGGCATGTTTTATCATTTGTCAGAATTCATAAAACTAGAGTCTATGTCAAACCATGGAAGTTTTATTTTTGACGTGGCAAAAGTATCAAAGTTTGGTGTTGGAAATTTAACTGATAAAAGAAAGTTGAATTTTTAATTTTTCATCAACTGAAAAGTTGTTGGAAATTAAATTCTAAGAGACTTTGCTTTTGGAACCGAGTCGTTTTGACGTACGGTTTGTGATTTAGAGAATTTCCAAGTTTACGATCATTTTCGTAAATATGTGAAGTTTAATCACATGTCACGAATTTAAATGGTGGCTTTGCACCACAAAATTTAATGTGTGATATTGAGATCAGAGATTAATAGTATAATTTAATTATTTGGATTTAATTATTAATAGTCTTATTAATAATTAATAGATATATGTTATTTAAATAAAAATATATATTTGGTATATATATATATATATATATATATATATATATATATGAATGGGTAGAAATAATGCGGCCTAAGTAAATATGTGAGTTGGGCTTACACGAATTTGCTTGGATTTGGACTTTCCAAATATGCGGCATAAGTACCTATGTTTAGGTATTAATGGAAAACCTTGAAATTAATTTGGTTCATTAGATCGGTCAAGTTTGATCTGAACCGTTGGATCATGATAATTAATTTGGAAAGCTAAATTTGAAAAATGACTTGGTGACCAAACATGGATTTAAAAATTGCTTAATTAATTATATCAATTGGATTAGTTTAAGATTTAATCTTAACCATTGGATTGGAAATTAATTGACATGTATATATGGAAATGCAAAAATCAAATTCTTTATAATGGAGGTCGAATTATTTGCTTGGTGAACAAGTAATGAGGCTTGACTTTATGCTAAATCAATATGGTCCATTAGATTGGTTATGGAATTAATTCCAACCATTGGATCAAGGTTATTGATTTCGAATTTTCCATATGGGTACATAGAGAATTTGAATTCTATTATATAAGGATGTGATTGGATAATTGATTTATTCATGGTTTCCCTATTTGGTTAAATCTCTAATTAATTAGAACCATTGGATCTTTGGTGATTCAAATTTGGCCATTGGTTTGAGTGATTAATTATATTTACCTATCATAGAATTCGAAATTCAAGGAAAGAAACTTCCCTTATTGGTTTTTCCATGAACCTATAAATACAAGGCTAATTCTACACATTTCACACACCTTCCCAAAGCAAGAATTCGATATCTCCCTCTCTCTCTCTCTCTCTCTCTCTCTCTCTCTCTAGAGTCTACGGATTTCTTATCTTCTGATCTCCTTCTTGGTTCGGCTTGGTGAGACGTTGCTCTTCGAAAGCTTTAAATGAACCATCAGTTAAAGTTTTTGCGACGGAGTCCTGCCGGCGAAGCCCACGCTTCGGTATGAGGAGTCCTGGAGAATATCCCGGAAGATCACGGGAGTTTCCCTCAGCATCGGGGAAGCCCTGCCCAGTTCAGAACACGCATCCAGAATCGTCATCACATGAGGTGCGGCCTTATGTATTGGGTTTATAAATACAAACCTTTATTTGCAGTTTATTTATTTATTTTCTATGGACTAGATTATTAATAAAGAATTTATGAAAAGTTAAATTAGTAATAATTTATCAAATCTTGATTCATAGTAATTATCCAATGTTAATACGTTGTACGGATTAACAAGTTTTCCGCTTCAAATAATTTTTTTAAACGTTACCCCGACGCATTAGCGGCATATATAGTGAAAATATAATCGGGAAACGTAATGAACTTCCCAACAATTGGTATCAGTGCCATGGTTCAAGGATAAATAATTACGTAATTTATTTAAGGTTTTAAAAATGAACGAATTATTTGATGAATAAATTGATTTTAAAATTGAAATTTAATTTCTAGATATTTTAAAATTAATTTAATATTGGGTAATTACCCGAGCCGAACTTTTTGGATCGGGTATAGGGCCAGGCTGCACTATGCAGCCCTACCCGTGGGGGCCACGAAGTGGGGCTACACTGCAGCCCCGGGTACTTCAGCCAGGCCCGGGCCACGGGTAAACCCTGCTCAAGCCATTCGGCCAGCGAGCAAGGGCACGCCCTAGGCCCAGCGCACGGGCAGGCCGTGCAGAACTTGGCCAGGGTCCGATAGGCGTACGCTACCTGGCAGCGTCATGGGCCTGGGAGCCCGTGCCAAGGGCACGCTGTTTGGCAGCGTTCAAGGCCCTCGGTGGATAGCCCGTGGGGAATCTGTGGGCATGTGGGCCCGGGCTTAAGCCCGATTAGCCCACGTGCTTAATTTTATGTAATGGTTCTAAACCTGACCCAAATATCCATGGATTAATTAATTAATTTTATTTTTGAATTAATACTTTTTAATTAAATTAATTATGTTTGATTAATTAATTAATTAAAATATGGATGTTATTTTTTGTAAATAACATTGTCTTATTTTAAATAAAATATGGATGTTATTTTTGGTAAATAACATTGTCTTATTTTTTAAGTCATAATTTAAAAATATGGATGATAATTCTTTATAGAAAATATCATTGTCTTATTTTTAATTTTCATAAATAATTATTAATGGGCTAATTATATGAATGATACTTATTAGAGAATAAGTATCATTGACATATAATTATTAATTCATCATAGATATAATTTGTTAAACTTATTTTCATAACCCTTGAAACATAGTGTCTATGTTAAGGTCATTATTAATACGTCGGTATAGGATAGATATAAATAATGAACCGTAAATAAGATTTATTTGTTATTAGTCGAAAAAATTTCAAACGTACAATCTTGCCTAAGAAAGAGGGAATCAAAAGTGGGGCCGCTTCACCATCCACTTATGGGTGACCGGTTAGGACCCCTCCTATTGACCTGGAGAGCGTACGATTTGATCTATCACTACCGACGAAGTAATAAATAAATGACTAGGCTTATTAGATATTATCTCGGTAATTATAACGCCTTAAGATAAATGTTTTTAATGTGTGTCATTAAATGGAGTTTATAATAAGTTTTAATAACTTAGGAGATTAAAAACGTTATTTTCTAAAACAATGGCAAGTATAGAATATCTTAGAAATGTCTCCATTATTACTGTCACACGGTCTGCTGACCACACCGCCTCGAGTCACCTTAGTGTGTCCATTCCCCAAGGAAGGTGTGCTTATGGAAGGTTTGCACTGTGAGAGTTCCAAAAGAATATGGGGACGGAGGAATCTTGGAAATGGACCGCGAGTCACCTTAGTGTGACCATTCCCCAAGGACGACGTTTCCAAGACTAATCCGAGAACCGAAAATAATGGGTTAAGCTTGCACGGAAGTTGGTGCTTCCCGACCGTCTATGGTGATAGTTAATAATCATAGGGAACTTTGGTAGTTCTTGTTTTGAATATTAATTAAATTTATGACTAAAACTTAGTTTAACCAAACTACACGGTTGATCCCGACGAGTCACCCTAGAGTGGTCATTCCCTAAGGACGGCAACGACGTGTACAGTCGTTTAAATTATCACGAAATAGTTAATGGGTTTAATTAACGTTTTCCCGGAACATGTTTGCATCATGTAACTATTTCAAACCAATTTAGTCCTAAAACATTCTACATATAGTAAAGTTTAATAAGTTTCTTTTTTAATGCCAATTAAAATGTCTTTCAACAAACAAGAACTGGAAATCTTTGCCTTGATGGTGAAGTCTCAGACCCAACTGATCTGGTCCATGTCACAAAATCCCTTGGTAAGCTGGCCATGAGTGGCTCCTCGGAGAAACTCGGATTGGTAGAAAAGAGTACTAACATGTCAATGAACAAAAGGAAAAGATCAAATGGAAACCAGGAAAGAAATTTCCAGATTGGGAGAACATCCAATGCTGAACATTCAGTATTGGAAACATGCTTCGTTGATAGCTCATCCTTCAACTGGATCCTTGATTCAGGAGCCAAAGATCATGCATGTAATTCTCTTCAGTCTCTTGATTCATTAGATGAAATAAATTAGGGACAAGCCTTGAAAGTAGGAAATGGGGAGTTCTTACAAGCCAAGGCTGTGGGAAATCTACGACTGACATTTGGAAACAGATTTCTATTTGTTGATAATGTGTATTATTATCCAAATGTCTCAAGAAACACACTCTCAGACTTCCTGTTGTACAAACAAGGTTATACTCTAGACTTTCGTGGTTCCCATTGGGTCATAACAAAAGATGGAGTATACATTTGTACTGCTAAAGCAGCGAATGGATTGTATATTCTGAGACCAGATCATGGAAGCTGTATGAATGTAGAAATGTTTAAACTGGCAGTGCCAAGGTCAATTAAGAAGCCCAAATTGATAATGATATTCAAACTTACATGTGGAATTTAAGATTGGGTCATATTAATCTAGAGTGGATTAACAGGCTGGTTAAGGATGGACCCCTTAAAGACCTTACAATCGGTTCTTTGCCTGTTTGCGAATCATGTATAGAGGCTAAAATGACTAAAAGACCCTTTTCGGCGAAGGGTCAGAGAGCCACTCGATCACTAGAACTCGTTCACACAGATGTATGTGGTCCCATGAACATAAAAGCGAGAGGTGGAATTGAATATTTTTTCACCTTCATAGATGATTATTCAAGATATGGTTATCTTTATCTCATGGCCAAGAAATCTGAAACCTGGGGTAAGTTTAGAGAATTTCTGGCGGAAGCTGAGAACCAACTTGGATTATCTTTAAAGTCCCTTCGATCAGATCGAGGAGGAGAATACCTTGATTATGAGTTTAGTGATCTCTTAATTGAGAAAAGTATTTTTTCTGAATTGACTGCTCCCGGCACACCTGAACAAAATGGTGTTGCAGAAAGGAGGAACAAGACCTTGCTAGAAATGTTAATGGAAAACCTTGAAATTAATTTGGTTCATTAGATCGGTCAAGTTTGATCTTAACCGTTTGATCATGATAATTAATTTGGAAAGCTAAATTCAAAAAATGACTTGGTGACCAAGCATTGATTTCGAAATTGCTTAATTAATTATATCTATTGGATTAGTTTAAGACTTAATCTTAACCATTGGATTGAAAATTAATTAACATGTATATATGGAAATGCAAAATTCGAATTCTTTATAATGGAGGTCGAATTTTTTGCTTGGTGAACAAGTAATGAGGCTTGACTTTATGCTAAATCAATATGGTTCATTATATTGGTTATGGAATTAATTCTAACCATTGGATAAAGGTTATTGATTTCGAATTTTCCATATGGGTACATAGAGAATTCGAATTTATTCATGGTTTCCCTATTTGGTTAAATCCCTAATTAATTAGAACCATTGGATCTTTGGTGATTCAATCTTGGCCATCGGTTTGAGTGATTAATTATATTTACCTATCATAGAATTCGAAATTCAAGGAAGGAAACTTCCTTTATTCGTTTGTCCCTGAGCCTATAAATACAAGGCTCATTCTACACATTTCACACACCTTCCCCAGAGCAAGAATTCGATCTCTCACTCTCTCTAGAGTCTGCGAATTTCTTAGCTTCTGATCTTCTTTTCTTGGATCGGCTTAGTGAAACGTTGTTCTCCGAAAGCTTTAAAAGAACCATCGGTTAAAGTTTTTGCGACACAGTCCTGCCGGCGAAGCCCACGCTTCGGTATGAGGAGTCCTGGAGAATATCCCGGAAGATCACATGAGTTTCCCTATAGACTAGATAATTAATATAATGAATTTATGCATTGGGTCAATAAATGCAAACCTTTATTTATAGTTTATTTATTTCCTGTAGACTAGATTATTAGTAATGAATTTATGAAAAGTTAAATTAGTAATAATTTATCAGATCTTGATTCAGAGTAATTATCCGATGTTAATACGTTGTACGGAGTAACAAGTTTTCCGCTTTAAATATTTTTTTAAATGATACCCGGACGCATTAGCGGCATATATCGTGATAATATTATCGGGAAACGTAATGAACTTCCCAACAGTTTACTCACCCACTTCTCAGAGAGCTTTGCCCGCTATTTTTTATATTCTTTGTCATTTTGGAAATGCAAAAAGTAATACTTTATTTACCGATGTACTAACCCCGATGATTACAAAGTTTGAGTATTATTGGGGTTCTGAAAGGTTCCCATTTTTATATTGCGCCGCTGTAATCGTGGATCCGACACTTAAGCTTTCCAAACGGCAGGATGTCTTACATGCCATGGAAGCTATGACGGGGGAGCCTTATATGACGCACAATTACTTCGATACGGATCAGAAGATGAAGGCCCTTTACCGAGAGTACGAGCAAATATTTAACGACTTGGAAGATCAGATGGAGGAAACGAATCCTCATCAACAAACTAAAGTAATTTTTTTTAACTTTATTTCTCAAGATTAATTTTTTTTAATTTCCTAACATTACTCTAAATGTTAATAATTTTTGTTCAATATAGGGCGGACGCGGGGCCGGTGGTTCACCATACATGTACAATCACCGGTTATTCTACAGCCTTACGGTTATTGGGCGCGGCGGCGGCAATACGGCACTGACTTCTTCTCCGGGTTCATAAGGAAGTGGCAATTCGGGATCTCGTGTTCTTGGTCGACGTCAACGGCGCAACACCGTCGACGAGTACGCCCGATTCTGCGACCTCCCTCCGACATTGTGCCCTAACGAAGGCCTCGACATTCTTCAATGGTGGCACACAAATCGATCGGAGTATCCGGTTTTATCCTCGTTGGCTCGTGACATTCTCACAATCCCGGACTCAACGGTATCATTGGACGCGGCATTCTCAATGACCGAAAGGATGTTAGAGCCTCGCCGCAAGTCTACGAGGTCATTGATGGTCGAGATCCTTATGCTTTCGAGAGATTGGATTATGGCCAACAAGCGACAACAAGAAAACGATATGTTTGACCGAGAATTGACGAATTACTTTCTTTTGTTGTTGTATGTTTTTATTTATTTCATATTTATTTTTAAATTTTAAAACACACAAAATAATTTAAGAATTTAAACATTTATTTTTTTCAAAACCGAACTTAAGTACCAAAATGTTAGATTTGAACAATTAAACGAAATTAGGGAGTAAACAATAAATAAAACAAATTTAATATAAAAAAATAATAATAACCCGGATCCGGATCAGCCCGAGATTTTTTGTTTTCTCGGACCCAGACTGGTCCGTATCCGAGTTTTTTTCAAAAAAAATAAATAAATAAAAACCCAGATGGGTTTTTGCCTCACATTTTGGGGACTAGTAGACAATTTCTCAATCCAGGGTTTGTATAGCTTAAAGTAAGGCATGTTTCATCGCATGAAGTCAAGTTATATCCCCTCTCCTTGAAAAGCTTACACAAGATATTTTATTACGAAGTTTCTCTTACGAAGTTTCTTCGACCCACCTAAAATGTGCTTGGCAAGTTGCAGTACAATATACACTTTAACAGAGGGTTATCTTAAGTCTTAGCCATGCACAAGAGCCAAGCATTCTTCGTATGTTGACTTAACAGTGTGACATTTTTCATGTTTTAATACAACTCTATTTGTGAGTTATAATTATTCTATTCTATTGTTATAGATAATATTGAAATGCTCATTTGTAACAATTATTTATTTTTACTATACATGATTAATTTAAGTGAACATATGTATTCACTCCACCAATTCACGATCAATGTGGTCCAAAAACTTATTTGCCTGAAACAAGAAACGTGTTAGAAAAGACATGGAATGATATAATGAAAATATGTATTATAATGCATAATACAATAAGAGAGGATGAACGTGAAGAACAAACCAAAGTCCCGAACGTAAAAGTTGAGATGATGAGCAGGGGCAGAGCTACGTAGGGACGAGTGTATGCTCGGGCACCACTTGAAAAAAAAAATCATGTATAATATTTGAAACAAAAAAAAAAAGAAAAAAAAAATGCACCATTAAAAAGGTAATACTTAGAGTGACAAATATAAGGAAAAAATACTTGTGCAGCTTGGTTAGTTTTGAACAATGAAGGTGCAGGAATCAAGTCTCTACCCCAAAAAAGTCTACAAACAGCGATGGACTCGGCTTAATATCCAGACTCGGACCGCTACAATGTTTGATTCATTTCTCAGCATCAACAAGTGGTAAGAAGTAATCTATCTTTCCGTTGCGTGTTTTTTTCGTTATTTAATATGTTTATAAACTATGGAAAAAGATTTGAATTCAATTTGATTTTTAATTTAACGATTTTTAAGTTGGTAATTTTTGTTTAGTAATTTTAAGAGATTTGTTCTATATAATAATAAAAAAAATTCCTAGCATGAAATTAATTGTTGCGGTTGAAAATGAAAAGAAAAATGATGCTATAATCATCCAAACACATTTATCTATTTTAAATACTTTTATCGTTATTTTTTAATTTTAAACTTTTATCGTTTCAATTAATTAAAATTTTGATAAATCTATGGCAATTATCCTTGACAAAGAATTGGCTAAAATACCTTATCTGAGATGTCGTTTCGCTGCATACCCTCGTTATAACCTGATATTTCTTTTACATTTATTTTTAAATCCCTTATTTCCTTTTCGTATTATTTTTAAATCTAAAGAACTTGGAATGGCGATTTTGCCCTTTTGGTTTACACTGTATTTTACGAAATCTCGAATTTACCCATTAAGAAGGTTGATACAGTAAGATTTTATAATACTATTTCTTATTTCTTATTTTCTCTTACAGTTACCTCTTCGGCTTCCCCTCGTTTTCCCTCCAAAACCGACTCTCTTTGATCCTTCCACCGCCATCGACGTTTCATCATCCGACCTCCTTCCAACAACCGACGGCACACTTTCGTGCCTCTCTTGTGTTTCCTTCCGATTGCTGCATAAACGACCATCTTCTTCTTCCGTTCGAGACGAGCAACCAGGAAACAGGAAGCGTATTTCGGAACCGATCATCATTTTCTGTTGTTCTCCGGCATATACTAGGCATCTTGAATGGAGCATCTTCTTCTTGAATCGAGCATCATTTTCTGTACTAGGCCAGACATCTGTTACGCTGTAGGAATTGTACCCAGATACCAATCTAACCCGGGTATGGCTCACTGGACTGCAATGAAGAACATTCTCAAGTATCTTCGGAGAACGAGAGACTATATGTTAGTGTTTTCAGGATCAGAACTGAATCCACTAGGCTACACTAACTCAGACTATATGTTTGATAGAGACGCGAGAAAGTCGACGTCGGGAGCAGTGTTCAACCTTGCTACGAGCACTTTGCCCAATTGTTGTGGAATTTGATGGTTATAATGACAACAGAACAAAGGGACGCAAGTGAGCTGTGGTTCTTGGTAAACGACGTCCCACTACGATACGGCATTCGGGAATTCGCCATCATCACCGGGCTGCTTTGCGATCCTGTGCCAAGGTTACCTCAAAACGAGGATCAGTCACGAGCGTTCTACAATGATTTCAGAATACGCTTATGGCCTTCAGAGAAGAAGCGGATTACCGTCAAGAATATTCAAGATCGACTTAAGGATATTCAAAAAAAACCATTGGGCAACGATGATAAGAAGCGTTTGGCTTGCCTGTGCATCGTCTTCAGAGTGATCTGTTTCAAAGACAGACCGACGCAGATGCCGTAAGATAATTTACTTGCAATGGTAGAAGACATTGCTTTCTTCGTTGGCTATCCTTGGGGACAGTTTTCTTCGAGTACTCAATGAAGCAACTTCATCATATGCTATCGTAGGAACTGGTAACTAAGTATTTTGACGTCATCGAGATAAAACTAAATTGTGTAGATATGACCCTTCTAGGGTTCGTTCATCCGATACAGGTATATGTAAAGTGTTTGAATCTATTTATTTTCACCGCATAAATGGTTGTTACACATAATTCAAATTAACATTCAAATTTCATGCAGTTTTTAGCGTAAGAGTGTTTGCCGGCGGTGGCAGCGTACTTAGCTAACCCCCGAGAAGCGCTCGCCGGCGCACCTCGTATGTGCAGATGGACCACTAAGCCAATCGGGACAAAGCATAAGGAGTTCGAAGATATCACCCCCGTTATAAAGAAAAGTGCTCAAGAGGTCAGTTGCTCTACACATGACATGCCATTATATCATAGTGGTAACGTTGCGGTTATAGTCATTTGTAGCGGTATAGCAGATATGAGTGTCAACTTTAGCGGTAAGGCGGGATTGATAGTCATCACTGGCGGTAACTAACTAATGATATCCAGTATTATATTACAGGAACAAAAAAGTATGCTCTTTCCCACACCAGAGGAAGAAGCGACTGTTAAGGTCGGATTCGGTCAAATCCATCCTCAACACAACCCGTGTCGTTTTGTCCATAAACGACATAAGGGAAGGCGAGGAAGTCCATCGCCCGAGGGGGAAACAAGGCGTATCCCCGAGGAGGACTATCCTCGAGGATGATTATCTCCGAAGAGGTTCGGCCGCGAGGAAGTATGGCCACGCAAAAGCAAATTGCGATGAAGTGTCCCATCACGTTCGACGAGGAATTTCGTCATGATGGCTTATGCAGAGCCGAATGACGGCTGACGGGATGTGCATTTAATGAAGCCGACCTACTCACTCGATGAAAAGCGTCAGCGATGAGGCTTGCAGAGCCGAATGACGGCTGACGGGATGCGCATTTAATGAAACTCACCAACCCTTAATGACAGTCTGCTCGGAAGTGACATAAAGCATGATTTAACCGTGCTTCCCTCAAATCAATCTGGGAAGCGAATGATTAAAGGGAGAAAAAGGCAGGAAAGAAGCAAAGAGACATAATGTAAACTCTATAAAAGGCAAGGGAAGCCTCATTTGTAAAGGTTGGGAAAAATAGAGAAGAAAGCCCAGGAAAAAGAGAGGAATATCCTGTAATAGAAGGGCTAAATAAATATAGAGAGCCTTGGCTCATGATCCTTCCTCTGTCCAGCTATTCAACGAAAGAAAACTGAGCTCATATCGGAAAATATAATAAAACAGAGATATTCACTGATTGTTGTTATTAATTTGTTGTCTGTGATTATTTCTGTGACTGGAAAAGGGCGGTGAAAATTGCCCTCTACAGTTTGGCGCCCACCGAGGGGCTTTGTTTTCTTTCTAACTCACAGCCAGGAATTTAAAGGAGCGAGATGTCATCGAGCGACACCATCCTCAGTTTAGAAGGGGACGAAGTCCCAGCCATGGAGAGAGTCCAGCGGCAGTTGGCCGAAGCCAACGCGAGAGTAATGGAGGCAACAAGGGTGGCCGAGGAGGCGGCCAGGAAGGCGGAAGAACAGAAGGAGCGGAACGGACGACTTACTGCCCTTCTGGAGCGCGCGTGTCAAAGAAGGGAGGGCCCGGAGAGCACAATCGCGGGATCTTCAGCTCGGGAGTGAGCTGGATCCCTGAGCCCTCGAGAGCTTCGATACCAGGGGCATCGGAAAGGGGCTTCGGGCCAGGGGGATTAACCTCGGGGAGCGCCCTGGATTTCTCCTCCTCGGGTCCGGAGGGGATCTGTCCCTGGTCGCCTTCGCGCCCGACGGGTGTGGAGGTCTTTCCATGGGTATCCTCCTCGCCAAGAGGTCCCGCACCTTCCTCGTTCGGAACCAGGGTCTCTTTGACCGGAGACTGAGCCAAAGGCATAGAGGCCACGACCAGGTCCCGCGTCACTTCATCGGGGATACCCCGAGATGGTGACGGAGAGGGCCGGGTCGCGACCCCAGAAGCTGGAGGAAGGATGGAGCTTTCAGCTCCCAAAGGGGGTGGAGGGGGAGCGTTCGGCGCGATGACCAGATGCTCGATATCCTCAAACTCCAATCTCTCCCGTGGATTCGCGGCGGGGCGCGCACGTCTGCCCGACACCAGTCCCGTCCACTCGGCCTCACCCTCTACAGGTGCGGTACCCGGAGCCCCCTTCGCTGTTCCCCGAGACGGATCAGCAGTTTTGGGCTCGGGGGCCGGGGCAGGAACCTTAGCCTTCTTCGCAGGAGGAGCCTCGACTACCTCCTCGGCGGGCCGCTTGCCCGAAGAGCCTTCTTCTTGAGGGGATCTCCTCGAGGAACGAGAAACTTCCGTAGGAGAGCCGGCGATGGAATCCGTCCTGGATTTTGTCCGCCGCTCATCGCGAGTATCCTCGATAGGGCGTTTACCCGGGGGACCACCCTCTCGAAGGGTGAGCCTCATGTAGCGGGGAGCGTCAGATCCTGCCTGGGACCTCGACGGTCTCTGCACCTCCCGATCCCGATCAACGGGAGCATCGTCCCTAGCAACGACGGATTTCTCCTCTGATTTATTCTTCGGCCTTGGAACGATTTTCTTCCGCTCTACGGGAGATCCCTCCGGGACAGGTTCGCGGAGAAAACCCACCGGGAGAAGAGTATTTAGAGGCGCCCCGTGAATTCGGGCCAGCTGATAGACCCCAGACTTCTCGATCCGCCGATCCCCGAAGTCCTTACTCCAATCGCGCCTAGGGTTGGCAAGGAGAGCAGCGTGGATTTCCTTGAACCGCGCATCAGCCTCTTCGTTCTCCTCGGGCTTAAATCGAGGGAGATCCACTCCCTCGAGTACCAAATCCCTCGGAAGGAAGGAGTGGTGGGGACCAAAGTTGGAATTGTCCACTCGAACGAAGAAATATTTATTCTCCCAGCCGGACTCGTTCGACGGCGTATTCGTGAGAATATGCGGTCGAACGCGATGAGAGATGGCAAAGCGGCCCAAATTCTTCAGATTCCGGGAAACCTTGAAGAGGCGCATCAAGTCCTCGAGCGTGAGCTCCACTTTCTGCTCGCATGCAATAACGAGTGTGCAGAGGAGAAGGCGAAGTGTGTTGGGGCTCACCTGGGCAATCGGAACCCCAAAAGCGTAGAGGAACGCCACGATCAAGAGCGGTACCGGGAAGCGAAGGCCGACGATGCGGAAGAACGACTCATAAACGCAGACAAAGTCGTTCTGAGGCTCGTCGGCGAATTCACCCTCGAAGGGGAGACGTGCGAAAAAGAGCTCCGAATATGAACAGTTGTTGATGATAAACTGCAAACTCTTGGTCGTCATGACAGAGGCAGGGCTTCGGGTCTTAAAAACCAGCCCGGAGCGGGAAGGAGTCATCGGAGCGTCTAGGAGAGAAGGAAGAAGAAACTTGAAGACAAGGGAATGAGAGTATTAACGAAGAGTGAATGTCGCAAAGGCAGTTTAGAGAGAGTTTTTGAAAATACGAAAAATGTCTGAAAATGGGGAAGGAGCACGGCCAGGGAGACGTGACGAGGGGCGCCACATGCGTGAGGATAAAGTTCGTGGAGAATGAGGACTGTGCTGATATGCACGACGACGCTCTGGTCCTCGAACTCAACATCGGTGGTTGCGAGGTTTGGCGCATCCTCGTTGACAACGGAAGCTCGGTCGACGTCATTTTCTATGAGTGCTTGATGAAGATTGGTATCGAGGGACTCGCGATAGGGGGACGCCCTCGCAAGGTATCATATTTCAACGGGGACGTCGCCATCTCAATGGGGACAGTCCACCTCTCGGTCTGCGCAGGGAGTGTCAACCGGATGACGAAGTTTATGGTGCTAATTGTCCCGTCACATTTTAACATTATACTGGGGAGACCTTGGATCCACTCTATGAGAGCCGTTCCATCAACGTACCATCAAAGCATAAAATTCCCGGGGAAAAGGGAAGGGGAAATCGAGGAACTCAAAGGGAGTAGGGACGCATACCGAACCAGCTACATGATGCACCACAAGTCGATGGCTACCGAGAAGGGAATCAAGCGGACGGAGAAAGGTGAGCCGGCCGGTTTATAGTAATTAGCGGCGCCCGCCCCAGGAATTCCAGGGCGAAGGAAGGGGCGGGGGAAAAGGGCCGCTAGGAATTCCGCTAGAAGTTGCGAGTGTTTTGGATTTTCACGAACATTTTGATTGCAATATTTACATTCATATGTGGAACCCCCTGTGATTTGATACACATAGGTTCATTTAATACGGGTTGGTTGTCATGAGTAATTGTTCACCCAATTAAGTAGTTGGTGTCTCTCGAGGACATTAAGATGGTTTTTATGAATGCGCGATGGTTTCGAAGCAATAATTACATTATATTTGTAATTTTGATATAGACATCAACACTTATAAATTTTGTTACGCGTTCTCAATTTTTGTTGAACGATCGTGCAAACCGCTAACAGTTAAACAGATACGCGTAGCGGTATCTACGAAGTACTTCTAGCGGTTTCGAGTGTTTTGGATTTTCACGAATATTTTAATTGCATCATTTACATTCATGTGTCGAACCCCCCTGATTTGATACACAGAGGTTCATTTAATACGGGTTGGTGGTCATGAGTAATTGTTCACACAATTGAGTAGTTGGTGTCTCTCGAGGACATTAAGATGGTTTTCATGAATGCGTGAAGGTTTCGAAGCAATAATTACATTCTATTTTTAATTATTATATAGACATAAACACTTATAAATTTTGTTATGCGTCCTAAATCTTTCGTTGAACGATCGCGCAAACCACTATCGGGAAACACTAGCGGTTAAACAGATACGCGTAGCGGTACCTACGAAGTACTTCTAGCGGTTGCGAGTTTTTTGTATTTTCACGAACATTTTAATTGAAATATTTACATTCATGTGTCGAACCCCCCGTGATTTGATACGCATAGGTTCATTTAATACGGGTTGGTTGTCATGAGTAATTGTTCACCCACTTGAATACTTAGTGTCTCTCGAGGACATTAAGATGGTTTTCATGAATGCGTGAAGGTTTCGAAGCAATAATTATATTCTATTTGTACCCCTCGAGATAGTATAAAAATTTGAACGTACAAAAATTGCTGATTTAATGGACCACAATCAGAGTCGTAAGAGTTGTTTGTCGGGTAACTTACAGATCTGATTTGTCTCTGGGGACCAGGTTACCATGCTTGTGCTTAATCTTCCTAGATGCTCGTCTGGCTCAACCCGTCGCCGTCGCTGATTTTATCGAATTTGAATAGCGGTACTTACTTATATTTTTTACCTCTACAAAGCTTTACCTTATGTACATTATTTATTTCGTGACCTTAACATCATTTCTTTGATTTTTTTTTATTCATGCAGAGGATGTAACACTATTGTCGTTATCAGTTTTGTATATCTCACACTCGATCCAAAACACCCCGAGCCATTATGTCATCCAAAAATATGTTTCCCTTTACTTTCCAACTCGACCTTAGTATTAGCATTTATTATATTAAGAAAACATTAATTTATGAATCCGTCCCCTTAACTCTCAATAACGAGGAATACCGGGGAAATGAAATCAAAATTACTTACGACAAAAGGTTTTTTGCGTATTTAACTTTTCTTTCGCTCCGTGCCTCTCTTTATTGCGAGAGACGTTGAACGATTCGAAATTACCTTTTTTTGTCTGTAGCGGTATATGCTATTATTAAAGGTCGAGCAGGTCGGTAGAGTGTAGCGTATTTTTGGGCAGCACGATGGCTCCGGTATTTTCCGGTGAAGTCGAGTATTGACATCTCGGATGAAGACATTATTAATTATTTTGTTGTTCTTTATTGTAACCGAAGTATTTATTATTTTATTGTCATATATTGTAAGCGGCAGTATTAATGTATTGACATCTCGTATGAAGACACTATTAATTATTTTACTGTTTTGTACTGTAACCGAAGTATTCATTATTTTATAATCATGTATTGTAAGCGGAAGTATTAATGTATTGACATCTCGGATGAAGACATTACCGTAGTAAATTATTATGCGACTGCTTTCGTATTAGAGTGAAATTTCAACTCAGATCCGTTATTGAATGAAAAAAAAAATAGTTAGATATAGCGGTACTTACCGCTGATGTCTAGCGGTATGTAACAAGACGAATAGAAACTTACTTTTGTAAGATTGAAATAGATATATATTCCGCTTTCAAAGTTAGATATAGCGGTACGTACTGCTTACGTAAAACGTCTAGCGGTATGTACTAAGACGATGTAATAAATAGATATTGATATGAAGTTAGATATAGCGGTTCGTACTGCTTACGTAAAACGTCTAGCGGTATGTACTCAAATCGATGTAATAAATATATATATATTGATATTAAGTTAGATATAGCGGTTCGTACTGCTTACGTAAAACGTCTAGCGGTATGTACTAAGACGATGTAATAAATTTATATTGATATTAAGAATTGAGATGATGAAATATATATGTATAACGGAACTGAGTTAGACGTAAGCGGAAAGTACCGATATATCTAAGTTTGAAAGCGGTAAATATATCAATTTTTTTATGCAGTGTGCAGCTTTGTTGAAATGCATTATTTTAAACGTACATGTCCCTCTGCTTATAAATAATAAATTACCTATGCAGCTCATATTTCCGTCACTCTCCTTGGTAGTCTTTTCCTCTTATTTCCTCCTGTTTTTGTTTTCGCTCCTAGGCGGTTCAATCTTCGAAAAATTAGCAGTAACAGAATCAGGTATCTTCCAATCGTCATTAAGCGCGATAAGATTTATGGGCGAAGAATACGAAGGCCACCAATGGTTGAAACTGTAGAAAGCATGACAGAAATCGTGAATGTTTTTCCCTGCACTGGTGATTGCGCTGATGGCATGCGCACATATTTTTCCCTGCACTGGTGATTGCGCTAATGGCATGCGCACATGGGTACCCATCGAAGTTAAATTTGTTGCACGAGCACGTCTTGCCTACAAGATTTTTCACATTAAACTCTGCGCTACTCCTCACTTCCCACAATTGTTCAAAACCTTTAGTGGCCATCATTGTCTCAGACGCTTTCATGTTCTCTCGAAGCTTATGCTCAGTGTTCGGAGTGACTAAATAGGACGATCGGTTAGCACATTCTGTACTATGTTCATGATATTTTTTTATCCTTGCAGCTACCATCTTCAAACACTCATGTAACAGGGTAAGAATAGGATATTCTCCAGCTATCTCCATAAAAGCATGCATGTGTTTATCACCGTTTAAAGTTATTATGTTATACATTTTCTCCAAGTAGTACGCCTTCGCCCATCGATCTCTGCTCTCAAGATTTTCATCGAGATAATTCGCAGTTAAAGGATACCATTGTTGGAGCTCGTCCCATGTTCTATCGAATTCAGCCCTGGTATATATCGTCGCTAGTTCCAAAAACTTATTGACTAATCGCTTTGCTTTAAACTGGCCTTGCGAGTGTAGGTTGATGAGATACACCTTTCTAAACGTATTCTTGATGGGTCCGCAATTATCTGTTACGATGACCAACTCACTTGTTTCTGGAATCGCTGCTTTCAGATCTTCTAAAAACTGTTGCAACGATTCGATCAGCTCCGAAAATAAAATACCAAAAGCGAGTGGAAAAACTGTGAGATTTCCATCAATAGAGCTTGCCACGAGTAAGGTACTTTGGTACTCGTCACTCATGCTATGTGCGGCGATCGAAATAACCTTCCTCATACTTTTGAAGCCTTGAATCAACGCGTATAATGCCACGAAATAATACTCAAAAGTCCCTTCTAGGTTACATTTAATAGAGGTCAAGGAACCCGGGTTTTGATTTTCAACCATAAAAAAAAAGTCGGTAACAACGCGGAATTCTGGCTAGGGGTACCTCTAATCTTGTATTCGGCAAGTGTTTTGCCACTCATAGTCATCCTGTAACTGATTTTGTAACCCTTATCTGCCATATGCCTCCGGATCTCATTCGGGTCCGGTATTTCCATATTTTGGTCACTGTATCTGCTTATGATCTCATCGCAAATGAACGATGATGTGGCCTGGCGTAAACCTTGTCGTGCGTCTACGGAACAGGTGTGGAAGCTGTGATATGTCCGTATTCTAAACGTCCCCTCTACCCCCCAGCGCTACACGTAAACTCCAACTCATCGAGGCATTTGACTACGTATAATTTCTTGTCCGACTTTATCAACTTCACTCCGAAGCGTCCTGCAGCACCCTCGGACACAACATTTATCAACTCATCCTTTGATGCAAACTCCTGACCAATTATAAGATCCATACCATCGGGAAAACTATGCATAATTCCTTCTTCCCCCGACTCGAAACCGATAGGAAAAGTAGAGGATCCCGCAAAGTTATTAGAAACCCTTCTCAATGGCGACAGTATCACACCTTCTGCATCCGGGGACGAAATAGCATCTGGTACATCGATATACCGCACCCGGTATTCTTCTTGCACAAATGTTGTACGTCGACGTGCAGCTGTTTCAAACTTGACGGTCTATCTAGTGTCCGAATATATGATTCGAAGTCAGGTTCATCAGCAATGGCTATTGGCTGCGTATTGTGATCAACTGGGTAATAAGTTACCTTCAAATCAAATTTTCGGATAATATCAAACTTGTTATATAAAAACTCCGTCAAATCAAACTTTGAAACGGTTACAGCATTTGCAGTATCACTTATTCCCTCCCACAACCACTTGTAACAATCTCTATTGAAAATCCACTTTCCGCCAACAATGACAATCAAATGGTAATAATTCATCCTGCAAATGGAAAAATACTTCAACCTTAAATTAAACCGCTATAGACTTATATATAGGATACAACTATATCATAACACAATATAGCGGTATGTTTGCAACTTAGTTTATACTTAAGGATTCATAGAGTACGACATAATATATTAATACAACTATATTTTTATCCATAAATTGAAAACAACAATAAAATTTACTTGATTACACCGGATAACCTTAGTTTATAGTTTATACTCAAGAATTCATAAAGTACGTGTTGGGGCGTCTGATTCCGAGGAATCCCATCTGATTGATTATCGATCACCCTATGGGTGCGTAGGGTAACCTTTGAAAAATATTTCGTAAGGATTAGAGTCCCATACCAATAATCCCAATACCCTATCCGACTCATAGGATTCGAAAAATAATCATTCCGATCGTTGATATTCAATTTTTCTAATTAATCATTAACACACGAATTAATTGAGCATTTGAGTATTCATAAATAATTATTCTATCAATAAATAATATTGCGTACATTTTTCTATCGATTCTGTTGCGCAATTCTGATCTCCGTTCTTCGCGTTCTTGAGCTCCTGCGAATTTGCTTTATTGAATCTCGAAGATAGCTCCCACGAGTCTTCCGATGTATACTCCGGATCTTCACCGCTGGGATATGTGGGCTGTTGGTTCCCAATGGGAATTGATCTGCCAAAAGAAAATAAAGAACAAGAAACAAAGGACAAAGAAAGTTGGGAGAATTTTCTCATATTAATGTCGAATGCAAAGAGAGCAAAAAGTTACAAACTAAAGTCATAAGACTTGTATTTATAGAGAAACTAAAAAGCCAAACCCTAACTAAACTTCCTAAAATAAACTTAATCAAATCTTTACAATTTACACGTTTTTTAACAGAATGGGAAACAAAATCATATCAAATCCGGAAGCCAAATCAAATCTCCAAACTTGCTCCTAAAGTTTGGCACCTTCCTGGAATAGCTCTTCTTGACTTCTGGCGTTTCCCGTTTCTGCTCGGGAAAATCCTGCTATTGTCCTCTTCTGCTAGGGGCATCTCTGCTTTCCCTCATCTTTGCTAGGGCCATCTCTGGTTTCAGCATTCCTAGTCGGTTCCTTTCCTGCTGAGGGTAATCTCTAGTCGGACCCATCTCTGGTGGGGTAATTCCTACTAGGGAGATTTTTGCTCGGGCCCTTCTCTGCTAGGGAAAGCTCTGGTGGGGAGATCTCTGCTAGGTGTTGAGTCAAGTCAGGCTTAAACTCATATGGGCTCCCACTGAATAGAACCCTAAACCCTAAATCGAATTTTCCCTGAATGATGGCTCAGAGAAAATCGCAGAAACTCTAGAGAGAGAGAGAGAAATAGAAATTTGAGAGAGAGTGTGTGTGTTATGCTTTCAGTTTCACGTGTTCCCTATTTATAGGGAATGGCCCAATCGCTTTGAGAAAATCTCTCAACCAATTGTGCAAGATTTACTCAACCACTTGGAGATATTCACTCTACAATTTTATTGAAATAATTAAATCAAATAAAGAATAAATCCAAATCAAATCTTTTTCAGAAAATACCCTAAAAGATTTAATAAATCAAATCTTTATATTTTCAAAGATTTAATATTTAATTTCGAATATATAAATATAAATCAAAATTAATATTCAATTTCTCTCTTTAAATATTTTAGGTATAAATACCAATATTTAATTTCTCTAATTTTCGATTTAAATAACAGTGTCATATTCAGCCTAAGCTGAAAACCGTTATTATAATAAATCTCAAACCATCTGTCAGAATGACACGATTCAAAAATATATTCATATCAGAATTTAATTTCCCACAACCCGAGTGTTTTCCAAGGATTAAATTCATAATATTTTTATAGTTTCTGTATTGACTAAAAGTTTTGTACTTTTGCCACTTTAGGGTAATCATGATTTTTATGTAACCAAGTTACGAATCATATCTGATCGATTCTATTCTATGTTATGAAAAAATAATTGAATTTGCGGTTTCGAACTTATGGAGCTACAAAGGGACAAATGGACATACGTACTTAAGCTACGGTGAAAATGAAGAGTTTTCACCAACTTCGGTTACATTCCACTATAGCCCGAAACTGAACTCTTAAGTACGCGTTAAATATATCTTCCTGACTCAGGAGTCCATTTATACAGTCAGACTATCATAATCCAAGTTTTTGTATTATTATGATTCTTGTCTTACTAAGGTTGATCTCCGTATACCCGTTTAGACGACACTGCCTTTGTTTCCATGATTATTGTAAAGTTACTCACCTAACGGTTTATGAAGTCGTTAGGCTCCGGATGAGTACTTCTTAGCTTCCCACAAATCACAACAAAGGAAATCATAAAGTTTAAGTTAAACTGTATCTGTAGTCATGCAGTTTACTACGGCCAACCTTCCGATCCTAAAATAAAAGTGTTAGGGATACTTGATTGTAAACTAAAACGATTAAATCAAAGATCGTTTAAGTTAAACCGTGTAGACCCATACTACCTCAAGACATCAACTGATTCTATCTGACCATCGTTTCGACTTCTTTACTAGCTATCATTGATGGATTGATGCGTTCAAGATAAGTCTCGTCTGTTCAATATGAAGACACTTCATACTTGACTAATCTCAACGGTGCGGACCAGCACCATGATCCGGTAATAGATCACCACTTAAACATGATTGAGTTCATCAATAGTTTTTACTGATTATTATATCCCATTAATAATTTAAACTACGGACACCTTTTTAGTTATTATATTGTGTATGTCAAACCTTGTCACTTAGACCAGTGTGATAACAAATACAGAATTGCAAAAACATAGCAACTATGGAATCAAAACTTTCAGTATATTCATAAAGAAAATCTGAAACAGAATTGTCATTGATAAATCATAAACCTAATCTTTAACGAAGTCAACGTCACGATCTTATACAAGTGGCATTAGCATCTGAATTATAAGGCATACTAATTACGTACGTCTAACAGTATGACCTAAATTCGGCCTACATATATGGGTACCGCTACACAAAATATTCATACCGTTATATTTTATCCAGCAATCGATAACAACAATAAAATTACTTGATTACACTGGCTAACCTTAGTTTATAGTTTAAACTTAAGGATTCATAGAGTAAGACCAAAATCCGGCCTATAGGTTACAGTACCGTTACATAAGATATTCATACATCTATATGTTATCTAGAAATTGAAAACAGTACTACGATTACTTTATTAAACTGGGCTAACCTTCGAATGAGTCAATTCTTGATATATAATCGAACTGAAAGATTCGCTAATCGTTGGCTGGGTAACGCAGAAGATGAAGAGAATGAATACGGTGAATCGGCGAAGAAACAATGGGAGCTTAGGATTTCTCGGCAATTGTGGAGTCGAAGAAGAAGACGAATAACATAGGAGAGAGAAACATGGCGGAAAGAAATAATATTAAAAAGGATGAGAGAGAAGAAAATAATAAAATAAGAGGAGAGAGAAAATCGAGCCTAACGAATTGCAAAGGGCCCCACATCGTTTAATAAAAAGTATGAACCAAACATATCAACAGTACCGATGATATAAACCTCTACGAAATCTCAAATAAATTCATTTCTGCGATTAGCCCTTGTCCTTGATCATTTCACCAAATAAATTCATTCCTGCGATTAGCCCTTGTCCTTGATCATTTCACCAAATTTAACCAAAATGCCCTTAAATTTTTTTAAAGTACATATTATATTCATGTGTCTTTAAAAGTAAATTGGGCATTCTTAAAAAGCATGGCATTAAATATTGTCAAAACGTCACGTTCTCTGAACAATTGAGAGCCTCTCTAGCCCTAGACCATTTACCATTGCTTCTCAACTCTAAACCATAGACTACTCATTGACATCTATTCTATTCATATATATTTATACGATATAGTATTTTGTATTTCATACATGCATATATATTATATATATATTCGTACTGATTGTCATTAACTTCGAAGAACATTGGACGGTCCTTACGTTTGGATAAAGAACAGAAGAAGAAGTACAAAAATCCAGCAGTTTATAATTATAGTGGATATTTACACCATGCAATAGTATAGTACTACCTGAACTGCAAAGCATTATCATTAACTAATTTATTTATTTTTTCTCTCAAATATTATTTTATTTATTATCTCATCATTTATTTTTGGCATCTGTTGATATGTTTGGCAATTGGCAGTCTTGACAGCACAGTTGCATGAGATCTCTCACTTCACGCAAAATTTGCTGACGTACGACACAGTGTTCTTTCTTTTAATTTTATGCATGTCATCAATGCTTTGTTTTTTTCTCCTCAATAATTACGGACTTTAATCATTATCAGAAAAATGAAATCCACTAAATATGTAATTATCACCGACAGTCGACAGATAACTTTTTTTATTTCTTATTCTTTTTCCTTAATTTTTTAGAGTATGAGATATTTTAAGAATAACTATAATTATGTAATAATCCTAATTCTTAAGCAGATTCCCTCACCTCTGGTTATTTATTAAGAAAAGAAAAAAAAAACCTTTGTGTTGATGGCAAGGTTTTAAATACCGCTTGCCGATTTCGTTTCGCATTTTTCGTTTTACGGATATGTCGCTTACCGATGGGTATGCCGATGGGCAAATCATAAAAAAAGGACATACCGCATGTCGCATATACCGCACTTTTCGCATGGGCATAACGCATGCCGATGGGGTTTTCGACGGATATTCTGTAAAAAATATTTGAGTATTTAAGCAAGATATTTATATACGTTCAAAACTACATATTTAATAAATACAAGATATTTGTAACTTAAATATGTAGGTGAAATGTATAATATTAAGTCACTTTATTAGTTGAAGTGTATAATATTAAGTCAAATTATTATGTGAAGTTAATATGTATGTTAATTAAGTGTGTAATATTAAGTGAATATGCATGTTAATTGTATATGTATGTTAAAAAATTTAATATTAGTTGAAGTATATAATATTAAATGAATATGTATATTAAGCGTATATGTATGTTAGGTGAAGTTAACATGTATGCTAAGTGTATAATATTATTTGAAGTGTATAATATTAAGTTCAATTATTATGTGAAGTGTATGTGTATGTTAAGTGTGAATGTGTGATATTAGTTGAATGAATAACAAAAAGTCTCACATTGATAGATTACAAGAGTTTAGTGATGTTTATATACCAAATATTAGGGACAAGGGCTTGGGCCCTTTGGGTCATAGGATTTTGTGGATGGGGGAGGACTCACACAAATGTTACACCACCACACGCGTGCGCCGCCGCCGCCGCCGTGGCGAGGCGGGGTGGGGTTATGTTAGTATAATTATGGGTTGTGTTAGTATAATTATTTTTGCCGAAAGTTTAATTGGTATTTTTGCCGAAATCTACCAAAAATATGATTTTTACCGAAATATGATTTCGCGAAATTTGGTAAAACGACAGAGAAATGGCACGAATTTCGAACCGCATTTCTGAGAAAAACGAATTTCGCACGAATTTCGCATGAAAATTCGCGAAATTTTATACCTTGGTTGATGGTGAATTTTGAACGCTATAAAAATTACGCTACAATTTAAAATAAGAAGAAAAAAACGCGCAAAGCTCAACCCTAAAAAATCAACAAAGCTCGGCCCAAAAGTCAACTCGAGCATGGCTCGGAAAGTCAACCCAACTCTGGTCTAAGAAGTCAACTCTGTTGGTTCTCAATGAAAGGATCTGTTGCCAAAAGAACCACGAAGAACAGCAAAGAAAAAAAATTGGGATAATTTTTTCTCTTATTGTTAATCGAAGGCAAAATAACAATAATAGAGTTATAAAAAATAAACATTAACACTAGTATTTATAGGGGACTAGAAAATGAAATCCTAGCTAAACTTCCTAAAATAAACTCAACAAAATCTTCTACATTTACATTCGAATCCTAACAGAATCAGGAAACCAAATCAAATCAAATCTCCAAAATTGCTCCTCAAGTTTCGAACCTTCTGGAATGGATTCCACTGACTTCTGGTCATGTGTCCCTAGCAGAGCTGCTAGGGTCCATTTCTGCTCGGGGAATTCCTGGTAGGGGCTCTTCTCATCGGGAGCCACTTCTGCCTGGGGGCATTCCTAGTAGGAGCTTTTCTGCTTGGGCCCTTTTCTGCTAAGGGAAGTTCTGGTGGGGAGATCTTTGGTGGGGAAATTCCTGGTGAGGAGATCTCTGGTGGGGTTGTTGAGCCATGTCAAGCGTAAACTCTCAAACTCGACCCTGGATCAGAAAGCAGACCTGACCCTTGATACAACAACGTAATCTCGGCAACAGAGACAACAGCACTAGCCCGATCCAAAAAAAAAACTAACAAAGCCCGGTCCCAGGAAAATTAATGAAGGTCCGGTGCGGAAAGAACGGTAAACTCCCGATCGGTGAGAAAGCGATACGGATCCGATCCTGGGAAAACACGATCGCGACCCAACTCTAAAAAAGGTACGGACCTCTCCTCGAGAAACACAAAAGCATGACAAATGATCTCCACGCCCAACGTTGCGGACCCGTCTTGACAGACACTACCAAACCGCGATTTTGGTGAGGGAAACGCCCTCAAAACATTCTCGAAACCCTCCAGTTTACTCTCTTTTGTCTTAAAATTGTTATTTTTCCCTCGAGCTTAGCTAATGATCATCATTCTTCTTGTTGCACGTGGAACATCGGAACAACGTCCGAGACCAACCCTTTCCCTCTAGCCTAGCTCGGGATCAACATTCTTCTCTTGCACATGGAGCACCGAGATGAAGACCGGGAATGACCCTTTTCCTAGAGCCTAGCTCGGGATCGATACTCTTTCTGTTTTATCGTAAGAAAATTGTCTTATTTAAGAACGAAAGTGCAAACAAAGTCCCTCGAAATCTTATTCCTACATGGGAAAGGTGACGAATTGAAAAGCCAATACACTTTTGACCACCATGCAACCACTAAGTTTGGCCCAGGAGCGAACCTGGGACCGGTTTAATATTCAATTTAATTTTTTTGATAAACACCTCGTTTCATTAATTTTATCTTATATTTTAATTAACAATTAACTGTGTTAAAATTATGTATGCATATTATAGGATTCGTGGGTTAGGTATCGACGTCGATGACCGTAGTTTTATTTCTAGTCGACCACAAATTATTAGGTCTTTCGAGGAATACTCATTTTCAGAACAACGATCGACAAGGAATATTAGAATAATAATCTAGATGAATTTGACATAAATAAAATCTAACTTGTGTCATTACTTTTATGGAAATTGATTTTTGCTGCAATTTCGAGCTTTCAGACGCATCGTCAGAAATCACTCTTCTCTGTGCATGCTTCGTGTCCATCAAACTCATGATCACAATGCAGGACCGATGAAGGATTGACTATCTATCTCGTCTACCGCGTTCACTTCGAGAACACCATGCCGATGTGATCGGAAACCGCATCGAACTATTATATTCCCTTTCGCCGTCAACATCCGAAAGTCATTAGATTCCTCATGTGAGTCTCTTTCTTCTATATTATCTTTTTTTTTAGATGGTGATTTGAATTAGGTTTATATCAATTGGTGATTTGAATTAGGTTCTTGGTGAGTGGAAATAGGTTTGAATTAGAATTAGATTTTTGGTGAACTAGAATTAAGAGTTTTGGTGAGTTGGAATTATGGATTTTTATTAATTATTTAGGGTAGAATTAGTTTATGTTTTTTTTTTCATCCGAATTATTGAGGTTTTTTGTTATGATTTATTTTATTGGCAGTTGAATTAGTTTATTGGGTTTTTTTAATCCGAATTAATGATGTTTTATGAATTAGTATAATTTTTTAATTAGGTTTTTGTTTTATTAAATGAATTTTATATAGTTTATTGTATATATGTTTTAGAATTAAAATATAATTTAATTGGGTGTTTTTATGATTAGTTTTTGGCTTGAAATGAATATGTTATCTTTTTTGTTTTTTAAATTTCAATGGCGCTGAAAATTAAACAGGTAAGGGGATATTTTCTTAGAACCGGAGCGTCGAGTCAAAACGCTCCTCTAGTCGACGAGAATGAAGAGGTGCATTTAGCCCCTCCAACCCTTCCAGCTCTACAACCGACTTTTGCCACAACCGCGGCAAAGGATTGCTATAAAGTTCTTTTCAAGCGGCAAATATTCTCGGAGCGAGGATTCGCCAAATTACTGCTCAACTTGGCGATACGGGTGATATCATCAATTCCACCATTGATGTTCGGGTTTGGAATAAGTTTATCATCATGCATAAAGAAAAGGCATGGAGGATTTTGATGTACAAAGTCTACGCAACCCGTCTTGACGAGTCAGCACGTGGATTTGTGACCGTTCGGTGTAAATTGTTCGCTATCAATCATAAGGTCATAAATTACTACTATAGAAGCCCAAACTTGAGCAACGAAGAAAATGAGCATAACCATTTGGGTAACCAAGAATTCTACGACGACATAGCCGCGACGATTGCTCGCCCGGGGCTGTCTGGTGTTAAAGAGCCGGAAAGAAATGCCTGACGAAATCTCAGTTATCGAGGATCGGGAAGGCTTGGATGTACTTCTCCAGGGCCAATTTATTCCTGCATCCTCACTTTACGGATCTGATATTCAAGTTCCTCAAGCTAATCTATGACGTCATGAGGGGATTGGATATCGATATCGGTTGGTTCATTTTTTTCTACATGACCCACATGGAGTACGACCAATCGAAGAACGTGTTGGGACTCTTGTTCCTTATCATAGCTCTATGCAGGAATGCGAAGGTAAGTTACTTACTCTATGTATAACTTAGTTTTCTTAATTTGTATATTATTGTTTTATTGATACTAATCTTAATTGAATTCTATGGTTTAGCTCAAGGAGTATGACACCGACATGGAGGTCGTCATTGGAAAGAATATCAAAAAGGCCTTGGTTCGGAGTTTGAAGAATCCCGTCGTGAGACGCCTGTGAACGAGCTACTAGCATTGTCTGTTGCCGCTTCACCGGTTCCGGAGCTTACTTACGACGAGCTACTAGAAATGTCTGATCGAACAAGTAGTTAATTTTTTTATCTTTGTTAGGTTAACTTGTTTTGTTTGAACAATTAATTTTTTATATTAGCACAGTAGTTTTATTTTGTTTCACATCGAGTTATCTTATAAATTTATTAGTATTATAAATTGATGATAAAATAAATTTAATTTATTAGTTAGATATAACAATTTATGAGAATATAATCATAATGGTGAATTAAATTAACATACCATTATAATCTATGAAACTCGCCGCAACGTGGTCTACATAAGCCGTAGCGAGTTCAATAGATCAAAGGCTATGTTGCACAAACGCCGCGACTTTATAACAAAATATCGCGGCACATCAACAATTCGCTGCAGCGTGCCTTACTACCCCCGCGGCAAATGGGAAATTAGATATTACACAGGTTATGTGTACTTTTAAACTAGTTCTCCCCACGGCGTGTTACCAAAAGCCGTGGAATTTAGTAAACAACCCGCGGCTTATGGAGGCTAAAAAATTTATGTGAAGTTTTGAACCACACATCTCTGTGACGTGGTGGAATACATGCCACGACTTGTTTCATACAATGGTAATTTTTTTATTTTGCGAATCTTCGGGGCTTAACTTGGTTTTCATTTCATTTTGATACGCCTCGGAGGCTTTAGAGTTTGAAATTGAAGTAAATTCTTGAATTTTAAGCTCTTTTAATTATTTATTTAAAGAGGTGTAAAAATAAATGTCTTGAAAGTCATCGGAAGGGTTTGATCAAGATTGTACAATAAGGGCGTTCTCAGCGATAGGCCTAAACCGTTACTTCAATTTACTTCATTTTCAAGCTTGGAATCAAAGTAAGAGTTTAGGGTGTTATTGGGAATGTTCTTATTATACGTTTTAATCAGACCCTTCTCGATGACTATAACACCTCGATTTTTACACATTTTTTAACAAGTTATTAAAAGACAAGAAAATCCATAACATACTTCAATTTAAAGCTCTGGAGCCTTGGATTCGTACCGGAAAGAAATGAAAATCAAAATCAAGCCCCGAAGATTCGCAAAATAAAAAGATTATAAAAAAAAAAACTGAAGTTGGTGTGTGGTCTGCCTACACGACACAGCTTTGGTATCATAAGCCGCGGCGTGGTTAATGATTCGAGTTTTACAAAATGTTTAAATTTTGATTTGAACCTTAATGTCGCGGCTTGCAAGAAAAAATGTCGAGGTGTCTTTTATATGACAGTAGATACCGTGTTAGAAAGAACAAGAGCCACAGCTTGTCTTATGCCGCGGCTTATGACACCTGGCGTAAAAATGACTATATTTATTAAAGTGCAACAATTGATCTCCAACGTTAAAAAATGCCTATATTCGCCCAAATAATTTTAAAATAAAAATTTAAATAATCAGTTTACTCTATTAATACCATATTCACTTACATTTTTTCTCACAACGATCTCCCCTCCTACTAAAATTACTAAAATTTCTTTATCTTAAATTTCTAATATATCAATCTTTTTATCTATGTATGATCACCCGTCTCGTTTCGGATCGTAATCCGATTATATCCCGGTCATTAGGGTGTGATCATCATCTTTTTCTTACTCCGATGATGATGATGAAGATGGTATTCATGTCATTCAAAATATCTCAAATGAAACTATAGTCCAAAAAAAAATCTCGAATGATGTTGAAAGTGTTCCAAATATCTCCAATGAAACTGTAGAGTTTGAAATGCCTCAGAATTCAACTCCATGTTTGATTTGCACCGCTCATGTCGTTGACACATGAGGACGAGGGAGCGTGGTACGGCCACCTTCTTGATTGTGGGATATCGATTTCCATACGAGGAATAAGTGGAACATTACGACTCAAAATCAAGATAGGTACGCAAAACACAAATGGTGCGGACAATAGCTTCTTGAAAACTTTGAACAAGGCACGAATCATCTAAGTCAACATGCTGCGCATTGTCATAGAAATTCTGGTACTCATCAACTTGTTAAATAAGTATGATGTTACATGTTTTTTATCATATGGTCTTTAATTTTATTTTTAATGTATGTATGTAGTTTTAAAAGTATTAGATGTACGTAGTTTTAAATTATAGTAAGAGATTGTATTGTGAAATTGTTGTAAGTGATAATATAATTTCAATATTATTAATATAAATGTATTTTTATAATTCTCTATATTTCAAGAAATTATGAAATTCAACCGAAAATTGGAAAAACAAATACGCGCCACGGCTTGGAAAGGACAAGCCACAACTATGTTCATCAATCGCCACAAGTTTTTCCCACCTGCCGCGGCGCGTCTCATCATCGTGCATTAGCCGCGGACTTCGCTAGTATCACACGCCGCGGCGTTTCATGACCCAAAAATGAGTCATTTGAGGAGACAAATCGTCGCGTGATAGGGTTGGTGTTGCGGCATCTATAGAAGATCTGTATTGTAAACCTCTTATTTTATTTCTTCTCATACCCATTTCTTTATAAAATCCACATACTAAGATTTTTTTTTTATATTGTTGTATTAGAATTCAAGGAAGGATATTTGATTCAGAATTTAGTTTAGAAATCTATGGAAGTAGTTGAATCGTACGGATTTGCATTTATTAATATGAGTTCCTATGATCATTGGTACTCTCACGGTGAAAAAATGTATGGTAGAAGAGTAAATGATTTCGTAAAAAAGGAGGAAGGCGATGACATTGGCGGTATGATGGATGACGTCGAATATAATTTTGTGGGAAGACCAGTGTTATTAGAATCGATGGTAGCGGAAGCATATGGGCCTTTGTTTGATGGGTGTAAGCGTTTTATGAAAATAGAGTTTTTTGTGACATTATTTCATTTAAAGGTGGCGGCAGGTTGAAAAAATTATAGCTTTCCACTATTGTTGGAAACCCTTCGGGAAGCATTTTCAGCGGGTGATAAAGTATCTTTATGAATGTATGATGCAAAGAAGACGTCGGCGATGTTAGGTCTAAAGTTCAATACGTTTGATGCATGTCCAACGGATTGCATATTGTATAGGAACGAGCATATAGTATTAAGTGAATTTCCGATCTGCAGTGAGCCAAGGTGGAAGATAAGGAACAAGCCTCACGACGGTGTCAAAGGGGTTCCAAAGAAAATATTATGGTACATTCCCCCTTCCCGCGCTTCGAACGCATGTTTAACAATAATAGTCACGCGAAGAACATGATTTGGATCTAAAACACCTGTCGATGCTGCAATGTGGAAATATTTTAATGCCCATTATCTGGAATTCAGTTGAGATCCCAGGAATTTGCATCTCGGCTTGGGCTCTGACAGGATGAATCTATTCCGTAACAAGAGTAGTCGATATAGTGTTTAGTCGGTAATACTTGTCAATTGTAACCTCCCTCCGAAGTTGTATATGAAGTGGAAGTTCTTGATGTTGATGTTTTCGATTTCTGGACTGAGCCAACCGAGAAATGACATCGATGTCTAATTGGCACCATTGGTCGATGATTTCAAGATTATGTGCGACGAAGTAATGGACATCAAAGATGCCCACCATGAGAAAAGTTCAAGTTGAAAGCAATGTTAGTTTGTAAAATCAATGACTTCCTGGCATACAAGAAATTGTCAAGTTACTCAGTAATATTGGTTGTCATGTTTGCATAAAAAATACATCTTCGATTAGGTTGAAGCATGGGAAGAAGACAATTTTTCTCGATCATAAGAGATTTTTACCGATAGATCACCCGTACATGAAGAAATAGAAAAAATTTAATGGACTTCAAGAACATCGATCGCCTCCAAAAATTTGAACGGCGAAGCTGTCTATAAATTGATTTTCGAAGAGACTTAAGAAGTGCTTGGAAAAAGAGTACTGAGTGGAAGACGCGTTGGTAAGAAAAATAAATTTGAAGATATACCGTTCAAGAAAGTATCAATTTTCTATGAGCTTCTGCATTGGGAAGACGCATTACGTTAGTTATTGTTTGGTTGTTATGCACATTGAAAAAAAAATGTATGTGAAGCGATTGTCGGTACTTTGCTTGATGATCCAAATAAAACAACAGACAAGAAAAAAGCTCAAGAAGTACTCGTACACTTGAATATAAGACCGGATTTACATCTCGATACTCAAGGAAAAAATACATTATTACCACTGGTTGTGCACACTTTATTGAAACCGGAGCGAAATTTGCTATGTGAATGGCTTGCGGCAATAAAAGTTCATGAATGTCATTCCTCGAACTACAAGAGGTTTACATCTACAAAGAATTTGAGACTTACCAGAATGAAGACTCGCGATTGTCATATGTTTCTTCAACAAACACTACCTCTTGCATGGCAAGAATTTTTGTCAAAGGAAATTCGATATGCCATTTCAAAGTTATTTAGATTTTTCAAAACAATTTGCCCCAAATTATTTAAGACACGTGATTTTGACGAGATACTGACAGACTTGGTTAAAACCCTATGCATTCTCGAGATGTTCTGTCCACCCGCATTTCGATGGTGATGCTTCATGATCATCTGTAATTGGTGAATTGATATCTAGTTCATCCTCAATTATTATATAGTGCATAAGGCATTCAACTGAGGAGCTCCCTCGGTTTTTGGTCCGCGGTCTGTACTGTCGCTCGAGCCATCTCGGATCCAAAACCACCCCGCTTCCCTGTGTGCACTTAAGAATAGCACCCAACACGAAAAAGTTCACAAGATTAGATTGTCAAGAGGGGTGGACACCCTCTTACACCGTTCGTCACTCTCTTCCCCCAAAATGTTAGAACATCACCTCACGCACTGCTTAGTTGCGGATCATGTTTTTATGTTGGTCGTTGTGAGTATCCCGGCAAAATAGACACCCTTTCTAACCGAACAATGAATTTACATATGACGGAGCCCCCTTGCACAGTTGCACCCGCATCTCGAGCCTAACCACTTTTAAGAGTTACACGTTCTCGTTAAGGGACTCGAATTCCGCTCTTGTTTTTCACCTCTGATGCCTAGACTTTCAAGAACTTCTTTAAAATTCTAAAATTGAGACAACAACTATGTATATTATTTAATTCCAATTGCTAATTACGTGTGATATAATTACTTTTTTTAATATTTGTATGCAATAATTTGTATTATTATAATTATTCAATTAAATATATGAAGTATGAATATAGTACAAGAATAATAATGAATATGGTTACTTTAATATTTGAGGTAGCTTATATTAAATTTATCAAAAGTAATTTTTAAAGGTAAGTTGGAATAAAAGTATATTATATAATAATTATATATGAAGTAAAAGGGTGAGGATGGTGACAGTTTTATGACGGAATTATCTCACTTCCTGTTTAAGGAATTTAACTCAAAATGAAAACTGACGTATTTACAATAAAATATAAAGTTATATAATTATCACTGCTGCCATACCTTATCATTCATTACCAGAGTTAATCGCTTTAAAAAGAAAAGAAAAAAAAAAAAAAAAAAGATGTTGAATATATTACTATATAAATAGTGGCTCCGTGCTCAATAAATAAAACTTGAATTTGGAACATGTGCAATCTCTGCAGAAATGCAGTGAACAGTGTAGTTAGTCATAATCAACGTCAACAACAACAGCATGAAGAAGACATAATAAATATATAAATATAATATATAAAGATAAAGAGATACGATAAGAACAGTACGGTTTCTGAAAGACTCTGCAGATGAATAATAAGAAAAAGAAAGCCTTCTCAAACTCCGTTCCGGCCAGCGACGGCAAATTCGGGGGATTCTCAAAAATAATGATTATAAAAAACCTAAATAGAAGTTTTTCAGAGAAATATCTTTTGCTTGACAACCTAAACACTCCATTTATTTATTTCACAGATCCTGTGACTAGATAGAGAGAAAACAGTTTTATGGGTAAAAGCATTTTTGGAATAAATTGTAATCAATAAGTTAAATGAAATTATAAAGTTTTGAATATTTACTATTTGCATTATGAGTACCTAATTTTATAACAATTGTGCTTGTATATTATATTCTTTATATTTTTTTAGCCGTATTGGTACTCAAAGGTCACATAATAATATCGAAATTTCATTATCTCTGTCGAATTATTATTTATTAAATTAGAGACACATTTATGTACAGGTTTAATAAAATTTGAATAATTCAAGTTTTCGAATTTAATCCTATACATCGGTACACATGTGGTGTAATTAAACCTGGGCATCAGACGGGCCCGCTCGGCCCGAACTATTCTAGGGTCAGACCCGTGTTGCATCTCGGGCCGCCTAGCCCGAGATAGTTAATTGTATTTTAGTATTATAAATGCTTTAAATAATTATATAAAATAAAAAATCAGCGTCGGGCTGAATAGCCCTCAAAGTTTGGGCCGGCGGCCGGACAGTCCGTAGTGGGCCCGCCCTGAAATGTCTAGGACTAAATAGATAGATAGATAAATAGATAGATAGATAGAATAGACGTTAACTCAATATGGATGAAATTAGATGTCGATATTGTTTAGTAATTTTTTAATACTATTGCTGTTAAAAATATAAATTAGAAATATATGAGCGCATTTAGTATAAAAATTGATACTTACACCGCAAAATATTTATGATTGATAATAAAGGCAAATGGCGCAGTGGAAATTGACCCTTTTAATGCATATCTTCAGAGTAGATGTGTCTCACACTGCGAGAGGAGAGAAATTATTGGTGATGTTAACTGGTTATAAATAGTATGATGTCGTCAGGGAGTTAATTGATAATAATTGTATTTGTACGTGTAAAGGTTTTATATATAATTAAATATATGCTGTTCATTCAAAAGCTTTACAATGATAAATATAATAACTTATTTTTTTTAAAGAATAAATATAAATTATAATAACTTATAGATCATATGATTGAACTCCTCTACATTAGAGTATTGACTTTGATTTTATACGGGTTGTTTTGTCTCGTCTGTTGAAATTTATTCATGATAAATTATCAATAAATATTCTAAGAAATGAATAAGTGTAATGTGTTCTGTCGAGAGTCTGTGTGGGAATATGGGAAGTCTCACATTAGTTAAATACAAATATTTTGTGCAATATATAAGGAAAACATTAATGAGGTGAGCTTAACATGTGGCATAGTGATAAGTGTGTCACATGGATGCCGTGTGGAGGCGAGGTGGCGAGACCATGTCACCTCACGCTTTCGCGCCGGTGTCGCCACTGGCGACACCGGCTCGGGATCGGGGTCGAGCTTCGGATTAGCAAAAGAGTTCGAAAGGCTAAGGATCTACGACCAAACGAAATAGATTCTCAACTAATTTCCTTTTACTTAGTAGAAAGAGATAGGGAGAATTTTGTTCGTAAGATTCCTATCATTCTTCTGGTGGAAGATGATCCAAAAACCTTTAACGAAGTTGTAGCTTCACGAGACTCTGTTTTTTGGAAAGATGCTATCCAAGATGAGATGGATTCGATTATGTCTAACCACACTTGGGAGCTTGTCGACTTACCCAAATGGTCGAGACTCATTGCATGTAAGTGGGTGTTTAGAAAAAAAGTATCATAGTGATGGTACTTTAAACACCTACAAGGCTAGTTTAGTAGCCAAAGGATTTCGGCAAAAGGAATGGATCAATTACTTCGATACTTATGCACCGGTAGCGAGAACGACAACAGTTAGGATAATGTTTGTGTTAGCTTCATTACATAACCTCTTTGTTCATCAAATGGATGTCAAAACGGCATTCTTAAATGGAGATCTCGATGAGGAGATTTACATGGAGCAACCGGAGGGTTACATACTTTCGGGAAATGAACAAAAGGTTTACAAGCTTGTCAAATCATTATATGGTTTGAAACAAGCACCTAAGCAGTGGTATCAAAAGTTTGACTCGGTCATTCTTGCAAATGGATTCGTTCACAACGTTTGTGACAAGTGTTTGTACACAAAGGTGTGTGGAGACATTGTGATATTCCTTTGTCTTTACGTTGATGATATGTTGATCATTAGCAACGAGATGAACGGAATTTTAGAAACAAAGGTTTCTATGTTCAACATTCAAGATGAAAGATCTTGGACAAGTTGTCACGATTCTAGGGATCAAGGTTAAGCGAACCAGTGGGGGTTATGAACTTAGTCAATCCCACTATGTTGAGAAAGTGTTTGATAAGTTCAAACATTTGAAGTTCAAAGAAGTGAACACCCCTTTCGATCCAAGTGTTAAACTTGATAAGAATAATGGGAGAGATGTGGCACAGTTGGAGTATGCAAGTGCTATGTTGTCTTATGTATTTGATGCAATGCACTAGATCCGATGTAGCATTTGTTGTTAGTAAAATGAGCAGATTTACTAGCAACCCCAACGGTGAGCATTGGAAGGCTATCGGGAGGATTTTTGGCTATCTTATAAAAACCAAAAACCTCGGCCTCTGACATGGTAGGTTTCTTGCCATACTCGAAGGATATACCGACGCTAGTTGAATATCGAGTGTCGGAGATAACAAATCTACTACGGGATGGGTTTTTACACTTGCCGGAGGTGCAATTTCTTGGAAGATCAAGAAAAAAAATTTGTATTACTCATTTGACCATGGAGTCAAAGTTTGTAGCTGTTGCTTCTGCTGGTCAAGAGGCTAAGTGGCTGAGGAACCTTCTTTTGGAAACTCCATTGGCTAAGGACAATATATCAAAAGTGTCGATACATTGTGATAGTCAAGCTACTTTAGCCAGAGCATACAACGAAGTGTATAACGGGAAGTCTAGACATATTAGTCTAAGACATGACTACGTAAGAAAATTGATCAAGGATGGGATCATTTCACTTTCATTTGTGCGTACCAGCTACAATTTAGCTGATTCTTTTACTAAACCATTGGCCATAGATTTAGTTAAGTCTACCTCGAGAGGTATGGGACTGAAACTCCTTGAGTAAGAGTTCCAACAACGGTGGCAACCCAATCTAACGTTAGGAAATCCTTAACTTTAGTATCAATGAGTAACAACAAATCGTTGATTTGGATGTGTGCAACATTGTAAAATAATGTTGGCTATTGCATTTCGAGGGTTGAGTTTTTATAACTCTTAATGAAGTTCAGTGATGAGGACACCTATCTGTAAAGCAACTGAGATACTGTAAGAACTTCACCTATGTGAATTTAGAGATGGTGTCGTCTTAAAGTGAGAGTTTGAGTTTCTCTCATGAAAAATTCACTAGACAAGAAGAGCACATGGCCATTAACGGTGCTAAGCGAGAGATGTAGGCGAAGAACTACTAAAGGGTGTGTGTAGGACTTCACCGATCTTATCACAAGGAATAACAGGTTCAAAGCCTAGCTACCTGAGATTTCGATAAGATCTTGTGTTGTCTTTACTAAGGTTAGGTTCAAATCGAAAGATACCTAACTGTATTAGCACGCTTTACTAACTTTTCTGGAAATTATACTCATATTATTAGAACAGTGGGGGATTGTTAGAATTTATTCATGATAAATTACCAATAAATGTTCTAATAAATGAGTAAGTGTAATGTGTTGTGTGGAGAGTGTGTGTGGGAATATGGAAAGTCCCACATTGGTTAAATACAAAGATTTTGTGCAATATATAAGGAAAACATTAATGAGGTGAGCTCAACATGTGGCATAGTGATAAGTGTGCCACATAGATGCCGTGTGGAGGCGAGGTGGCGAGAGGCACTAGTGGCGTGGGCGTAGAGGCGCTAGTGCCGTCTTGTAGGCGCACTTGAGGCACTTAAGCACGTGGCATCGGGCTAGCTCGCGGCGATTCTCGCCTCGCCACGTGTCTGTCGGCAATTACTAGCCGTTGGAAGGCGATTTCTGACCGTTTTTTGTTTTCCTTATTCAGACAAATAACTGTCATTTTTCAAGGGTCGCTACCTTCATAAAATAATTGTTTCGGGTCTATTTAATTTTGTGTTTGAAACAGAAATAATATTAAGTTCTCTGTATTATTTCCTCTCACTGAAAAACACTTCTAGAAACGCGTTCTTGCTTACGGTCGAAACTTCGCTTCGTCTTACGATTTCCCGGCCAAAGGCTTGTCTTATCCTGGGTGTTCCTGCAATATGATCACGATCAACTCTTCGTTGTATATCGTTATATATATGAATATCCACCAATATTTGTTGTGAGATTTCGATATATTTTGGTATTTTTTTCACAATAAAATTAGACATTTTTATTTTCTCATTTTAAAGATATTTAGCTGAAGTCGTGGGGTATCAAATCACTATTCACCAATGACCAACGTATTCAAGAGGAAATGTGGCCAGTTAAAAGAGGCTAGATAGAACAAAAATCAGTTGCCCTTTCCAGAAGAAAAAAAAAATTCATAGTTCTAACTTCTAAGTTTTTCAAGGCAATTATAAAAAAAAAAAAAAGTTTTTCAAGGCTTTAAAGATAATATTTTTGAACCTTTAACGAAATCCTCCGGAGGAGGAGGAGCTATTGAGGCCAACCCCAACCATGACACCAAATTTGGTGTTAAAATTACATCATTTTAGTGTAATTTTAACACCAAATTTTCCTTTCAACCCAATCACAACACCAAATTTCACATTAAAAAGAATATTCCCTATTATTATATTATTAAATAAAAATTCTTCTTAATATTGAATTTGGAGATAATTGTGGCATAACTACTCTACAATGTCGGTGACGTATACTCGATAATATTTGCGACACACTCGGCATTCTCGATGATGTCAGTAATGTACTCGGTGTTATCGGCAACACACTCGGCATTGTCGATGGTGTAAGTGATGTACTCGGTGATATCAATGACGCATGCGGCGTTCTTGACGGTGTCGGTAACGTACCCAGCAGTGTCGGCGACAATTAAAACTTATATTACAATTAATTTTATCAATAAATCATCATTAAGTATTTATGCCATAAATTAAAAAAAAAAATATAACACTATTTTGCCGTTGTGAACAGTACCGCATCAAATATGATGTGATACTGTAGCAAAAGAAAAAATTGCACCATTTTGGTGCAACTTTTGCCTTTGCATTGGGTGCAATGAGGACTGCATAATGGCGTTTTGCAGTCTCATTGGGGTTGCTCTGACGTCCTCTACAAAAGAGACGTAAAGAATTTGACTCAAAATCAACATAGAAAGGGAATATTGCACCGATCAACATTTACAAAAATCATGACCGTAATCATAGGCGTGGCTAGTATAAGACTAGCATACGCACGTGCTAACTAATTTAAAAAAAAATTACCTATATATATATATACTATGTTTATATTGTGTCTTTATATCTATGTATATGTATATTGATTGTGTCATAATTAATTATCTATTATTAAAATAAACTCGGCGGAATATTCGGCAGTTTCGGCAACACATTCGTTTTTCCGACGGTGTCAGTGACGTACTCGACGATAGCAGCGATGCATTCGGCATTTTTTTACGTACTCGCAGTGTTGGCGATCTACTTGGCGTTTGTTAAGGTCGGATTTGGTCAAATCCATCCTCAACACAACTCGTGTCGTTTTGTCCATAAACGACATGAGGGGAGGCGAGGAAGTTCATCACCCGAGGGGGATTATCCCCGAGGAGGATTATCCCCGAGGAGGTTCGACCGCGAGGAGATGCAGCCACACAAAAGCAGACCGCGATGAAGTGTCCCATCACACTCGACGAGAAATTTCGTCATGATGGTTTGTGCAGAGCCGAATGACGACTGACGAAACGTGCATTTAATGAAGCCGACCTACTCACTCGATCAGAAGCACCAGCGACGAGGCTTGTAGGGCCGAATGACGGCTGACGGGATGCGCATTTAATGAGGTTCACTTACCCATAATGGCAGTCTGCTCGGAAGTGACATAAAGCAGGGATTAACCATGCTTCCCTCAAATCACGCCAGGAAGCGAATGATTAAAAGGAGAAAAGGCGGGAAAGACGCGAGGGGAGTGTAATGTATACTCTATAAAAGGCAAGATAAGCCTCATTTGTAAAGGTTCAAAAAAATAGAGAAAAAAGGCCCGGGAAAGAGAGAGATATCCTGTAATAGAAAGGCTAAGGAAATAGAGAAAACTTTTTGCTCATGATCCTTCATCTGTCCAGCTATTCAACGGAAGAAAACCGAGCTCATTTCGGAAAATATAATAAAAGAGAGATATTCACTGATTATTGTTGTTTATTTGTTATTTGGTGATTATCTTTGTGATTGGAAAAGGGCGGTGAAAATCGCCCTCTACAGCGTTCTCGACTGTATCGACGACGCGACCGATTTCATCGCCGACGCTGCCAAGTACGTCATCGACACCGCCGGGATTATCGAGCACGTCACCGACACCACCGAATATGTCGCATAAACTTATCATCAACTTTACTTTAGTGACAGAGCTCAAAGTTATACCGAAACTAAAACATTGGGTATTTATGATAGTAAAAACAAGTATTGAAACATACTTTCTACCAAGGTTTAAAATGTCGCTTGCCGATGTCGTTTCGCATTTTCCGTTTTACGGGTATATCGCTTGCCGATGGGTATGTCAACGAGCAAATCGTAAAAAAAGGGCATGCCGCATGCCGCATATACCGCACTTTTTTCATGGAAATACCGCATGCCGATGGGGTTTTCGACGGATATTTTGTAAAAAAATATTTAAGTATTTAAGCAAGAAATTTATATAGGTTCAAAACTACATATTTAATAAATACAAGACATAATTGTATACAACAAAACACATGTATAACTTAAATATGTAGGTGAAATGTATAATATTAAGTCACTTTATTAGTTGAAGTGTATTATATTAAGTCAAATTATCATGTGAAGTGAATATGTATGTTAAGTGTGTAATATTAAGTGAATATGCATGTTAATTTTATATGTATGTTAACAAATTTAATTTTAGTTGAAGTGTATAATATTAAATGAATATGTATATTAAGTGTATATGTATGTTAGGTGAAGTTAATATGTATGTTAAGTGTATAATATTATTTGAAGTGTATAATATTAAGGTAAATTATTAGGTGAAGTGTATGTGTATATTAAGGCGGGGGTGCTCTTGTATAAGTATAATTATTTTTGCCGAAAGTTTAATTCGTATTTTTGCCAAAATCTACCAAAAATATTTTTTTTTTGCGAAATTCCAACCATTTCTCGCAATTTTTACTCACAAAAACGAAAAACGATATTCCACCCACGTGCCCCTGCGAATTTCGCGAAAAATGGTAAAAAAATCAGCGAAACGAAAGGGTTTTCCTTTCGCATATCCTCGAGAAACGAAAATCGGTCGACATTTCCATGGAAGATCGCGAAATTTAACACCTTGCTTTCTACGAAGTGTAAAAATGAGGTCTTTATGGCGCAGTTAGATCTATTTTGAAAATTAGTTAAATAATTTTTTTCCCTCAAATCATATATTTACTTCGTAGATATTAATTAATAAACTATCAAGAATAATAATTAACTTTTATTACTTTTATTATTAAAATAATTTTTATTTCACTAAAATTTTACAATAATATTTTTTTTAAATCTCGATTTGTTATAAAGTGCATCACGTGAAATACAAAGCTGGCACCGCCACTAACCGTAATACTCAAATACAATATATAGATATATCTCGATTTGAATTTACCAGTACGTTTAATTCGGTGGATCTTGATCTTCACGTCGTCAATACTCAAATACGATATATAGATATATAGAGAGAACGTTAATTGACTACGTCCTCTGTAAATTTATTGAATGAGAAAACGAGCAGAATGCCACAAGCCTAGTTTCTGCTCGTGTACAATGTAAATACACAAAGTAAAATTCTCACAAACACTAAAGATAAAAGCTTGTGTGTCTATCTCTGGGCTGCTTCCTTCTTATTTATAGACGATCTTCTACCTATTGGGCGTTGTAAGTCTAAGCTTCACTTGGCTCAACCCCTAGCAGAAAAGGGCCCTAGCAGAAAAGCCCCTACAAGTAATACCCCCAGGTAAAAGTGGCTCCCTAGCAGAAAAGCTCCTACTAGGAATGCCCCGGGCAGAAATGGACCATAGCAGCTCTTCTAGAGACAGACGACCAGAAGTCAGTGGAACCCATTCCAGAAGGTGCCAAACTTGAGGTTCAAGTTTGGAGATTTCATTTGATTTGGTTTCCTTATTCTGTTAGGATTAGAATGTAAATGTAGAAGATTTGGTTGAGTTTATTTTAGGAAGTTTTTACTAGGATTTCGTTTTCTGGTCCCCTATAAGTACTAGTGTTAGTCCTTTATTTTGTAACTCGTCCTTTGTATTTTTTGACATTCTACATTATTAAGCAGAGCAGCTTTTTCTCCCAAATTCTTTTTCTTATTGTTTGTTCTTCGTGTGATTTTTTGGCAGATCCATTCCCATTGGAACCAACAATTGGTATCAAAGCTGAGGTGCCAAAGAAGATGTCGTCACTAAGCGATTCCACCGGAGAAGAGTTGACGACGGCGACGAAGATCGAATGAATGGAAGAAAACGTGACACTCCATTATCCGATGCTCACGAAAAGTAATTACTCGGTGCGGGCGTTGAAGATGCGGGTGAACCTGCAGGCACATGGAGTACGGGAGGTTGTAGAAGGCAGCGATGTCGAAGGGCGCAAGGAGAGGATGACACTCGCCACCATCTATCAAGGAGTTCCGGAAGACGTCCTTCTCATGATCGCCGAGAAGGATTCCGTAAAGTAGGCGTGGACGACGCTAAAAACCATGCACATGGGTGCAGACCGCGTCCGAGACGCAAAAGTCCAAACCTTGAAGAGTGATTTCGAGGTTCTTCGGATGAGGGACGGCGAGCCAATTGACGACTTTGCCATGAAACTCACGTCCATTGTGACCGGTATCCGCTCCCTAGGAGACAAGGTGGATGAAACCATCGTTGTAAGGAAATTCCTTAGAGCCGTGCCACACAGGTACATACAGATCGTGACATCGATTGAGCAGTTCGACGATCTCAAGACCATGGCGGTCAAGGGGGTTGGTTGTCGCCTCAAAGCCCACGAGGAGAGACTTCGGGGTTATGGTGACAAAGAAGAGGAGAAGCACCACTTGCTCACACATGAAAAATGGATGGTGAGACAGAAGAAAAGCGGGGACAGCCAAGGACGTGGTAGAGGTCGTGGACGAGGGCGAGCTCGGGAAACGCGATGTCGCGGCCGACACGAAATCACGACCAGGAGAGAAAAGAGCACAGTGAAGTGTTATAATTGTCAGAAGCTTGGGCACTTTGCTTCAGAATGCCACAGCAGAAACCAAAGTGGATCCAAAGTAGCAACCTGCTAATGAAGGTGAAGAGAACGCCAAAATGAAGGTGAAGAGAACGCCAAAAAGGTTGTACTATATTCTCCTGGAGATAGGCCAGCCTGTCTGCCTAATGGCATCCCTAGCAGAGTCGGCCTTGTTGTGGCATGCGAGACTTGGGCACGTAAACTTTTACGCGCTCAAAATTATGGGAGAGAAGGAGATGGCCTTTCGGGTTCCCAAGATTGAACACCCCAATCTGCTATGGTAATGTTGCATGATCGCGAAACATGCTAGAGTGCCAATTCTGATCAAGGCCAAGTTCCGAGCAGAACGACCCCTCTAACTGGTGCATGCGGACCTTTGTGGTCCAATCACCCCAGCAACTCTAGCCGGAAGCAAGTACTGTTGGACATATGTGTCCTTAAACAAGATAGTTTATCCATTTGTAAAAGATTATGACAAGTCGTTGAATAAAGATGATGCTTATTATGATAATCTTATTATAGTTTCTGGTAGAGTAAAATAGAATGTTTGATTCCTTAGTTCATAAAGGATGCAATTATGTTATTATTATCACAACAGAGTCAATGTGAGGAAGAATTAATAATCATAATAAATGAACTTAAAATGTCCGTGACCTGATCAACTGGGTGGGAGCCCATTAATCGTATAAGGTCATTAATGTGACTAAGTGATAATCCTATTATGGATTTTGTGTGTGTCACACTCACTAGAAGTGCATTAAGTATGAAGTGTCTTCATACTGGACTGGACCTGACTTAAACTCCGGAAGTTATCATATAAGACCGTCACTGATAACTTGGAGTTGAGTCACTAGTAGATGATCAAATGGATATTCGATCTAAGTCCTGAGTGATCTTGAGTCCAAGCTGCTGACTTGATTGTTCTTTGATTTAACCGTTAAAGAACACGAAATATTACCGCTGTTCCCAACACTATTATTTTGGGAACATGATAGTCAGCAGTAAGGGTAGTTTGGTCATAGACATGAGCATCACACAGCTCTCTTCAGAGTGATGATGATTCCCTTGATTGTCGGTGGTGAGAAGTGAGAGGTACCCGTGCGCAACTTATGAATCGAAACCATAAGTGGGTCACTCATAATATTACTAACTGAGTCAAGGATGAAAATGCAATGAGGGGCATAACGGTAGAAACCGCCTGCTCGTGTGTGGATCATCAAGTGAAAGATCAATAACCCAAATTTGATTGTATCAATGGACACCCTGCTGTTATAAAGGGAATAATATATACCGTATCACTAAAGAGTGCAGCCTCGGGTCTATAGTGGAATCACTTCGAGGTTTGACGAACAACTAGCAGTTCGTTGGAGCTTAAGTGATACGGGTCCATGGTCCCCAGGATAGCCCCGTAACGGATGATACGTACGTGATTAAAATACATTCTGGATAATGTTTAATCATTTGGCTTGACTTATAAAACTGAAAGGTCTGTAGCAGACGTCAGATAATTTTATCGTTAGCGTGGCAAAAGTACCATATTTTGGTACACGAAATTAACTGATAAAATAAAGTTAGAATTTATATTTTCTATCAGCATCATGTTGTTGTAAATTAAATTCTAAGCAACTTTGCTTTTTGAACCGAGTCATTTCGACTTACGGTTAGTGATTTATGGATTTTCTAAGTTTATGATCGGTTCGATAAACTTTGAAATTAAATCACATGTCACGAATTTAAATGATGGTGTGGCACCATGACATTTTAATGTGTGATATTGAGATCAGGAAATATTAATATAATTTAATTATTTGGATTTAATTATTAATATGTTATTAATAATTAATTAATAATTAATAGATTTATATTAATAAATAAAAATATATTTTTATATATTGTTACATGTGTAAATTCGAATTAGGGTTTCGTGATAACAAACCCTAGCTAAATTCGAATCTATGAATTGAAGATTTTTATTTTTGCGGCATAAGTACCTATTGTTTGGTATTTTGGCAAAAACCCTAAAATCAACCGTTGGATTGAGATAATTGATTTGAAACCTAATGTAATTCGAAATTGAAACTTGGTGACCAAGTTTAGGTTTTTATCGAATTTGCTTAATTAATTATGTCCGTTGGATCGGTTTGAGATTTAATCTTTAACCGTCGGATTAGAAATTAATTAATATTATATATATGATATATAATTCGAATAATATTGTGGATAAGAGTTCGAATTAGGGTTTTGTAAAACCCTAGGGTATTTGACTTTATCCCTAATTGCTTTGATCCATTGGATTGGTTTAAGATTTATTTTTAACCATTGGATCTAGATAATCATCATCAAATTCGAATTTAAATATATATATATAATATAATTCGAATATTTATAATATGATGATAAGATTAAATTTTTTGATCTTATCTTGTATTATTATTTAATTAAATCCCTGATTAATTATATCCATTGGATTTAGATGAGATTGAATCTGGACCATTGGATTGAAATAATTAATTTTATTTAATTAATAGAATTCGAATAATGGGAGGGAAAATCTCCAATTCGGTTACAGTTTGAGCCTATAAATATGAGGCTCATTCTACACATTTTACACACCTTTCCCCAGAGAAAAATTCGAACTCTCCCTCTTCCTCAGGGTCTGCGAATTTTCTCTCTGGTCTCTCTTTTCTGGTTCGGCTTAGGAGACTATTTCTCCGGAAGCTTAAAAAGAACCATCAGTTAAATTTTTGCGACGGAGTCCTGCCGGCGAAGCCCACGCTTCGGTACGAGGATTCCAAGAGAATATCCCGGAAGATCACGGGAGTTTCCCTCAGCACCGGCGGAGCCCTGCCCGATTCAGAACGCGCAGCCGGAAGTCGTCAATTGAGGTACGGCCTTATGCATTGGGTTAATAAATGCAACCATTTACTGCTTTCTATTTATTTCCTATTATGACTAGATTATTAATAATGATATATGAATATTAAATTACATAATATTTATCAGATCTTGGGATATGGACATTATCCGATATTCGGACCGTTGTACGGATAACATGTTTTCCGCTTTAAAATAATTTTTTTAAATGTTACCCGGATGGTCCGGAGGTACAATTCGTGATAATTTTCAAGGAATCCGAGACGTGATTCCCAACAAGTACTTCCTACTACTTGTTAACGACCATTGTCGCTGGATGTGGATATATATGCTCAATGAGAAGAGTTGAGCCTTTGAAGTCTTCAAGTAGCTCAAGAGGCTCATGGAGAATGGGTCAGAACACAAGATAAAGGTCTTGAGAAAAGACCGAGGTGGATAGTTCACATCCCAGTAGTTCAGAGAGTTCTGCAATGAGGAAGGAGTCGAGCGCCACCTGACTGCACCGTACACTCCCCAGCAGAACGGTGTGGTGGAAAGACGAAACCAGATAGTGATGGACACAGCAAGGAGTTTTCTAAAGAGCATGCAAGTCCCGGTGAGGTTTTGGGGAGAAGCAGATAGACACGCGGTCTATTTGCTAAAGAGTTTGCCAACGAAAGCGCTAGGAAAGCGCCCCCTACCAGGCGTGGAATGAGAAGAAACTCGATCTGAAGTACTTGAGAATTTTTTGGTGCACCACACATGTGAAGGTTGTGGGCCCCCATCTCAAGAAGCTCAATGACAGGAGTCAGATGATGGTGTACCTTGGCGTTGAAGACGGAAGCAAGGCACATAAACTCTTTGACCCCCGACGTGGCAAGATCCAGGTGAGATAAGATGCCGTGTTCGAAGAAGAGAAGAAGTGGGATTGGCGCGATGAGAACGGTGAGCCCGAACATAACTTAGTTAAGTTCGAAGTAGAAGAAAATGTTGCCGACCAGAAAGGGCCAGCAATATCCAGCTCGGGTACTCGTACCAGCTCTGGTACCCCCACCAGCTCATCCTGCCCGAGTACACCCAGGACAGCCATGTTGGACATGAGTCCTTTTTCTTTTCCCTAATTGTAAAAGATTTTGACCAAAGTCGTTGAATAAAAGATGTTACTTATTATGTTAATCTTATTATAGTTTCTGGTAAAGTAAAATAGAATATTTGTTCCATAGTTCATAAAGGATGCAATTATGTTATTATTATCACAACCGAGTCAATGTGGGGAAGAATTAATAATCATAATAAATGAACTTAAAATGTCCGTGACCTGATTAACTGGGTGGGAGTCCATTAATCATATAAGGTCATTAATGTGACTAAGTGACTATTCTGGATTAAGTGTGTGTGTCACACTCACTAGAAATGCATTAAGTATGAATCGAATTCATATTGGACTGGACCTGACTTAAACTCCGGAAGTTGTTATATAAGACAGTCATTGACAACTTGGAGTTGAGTCACTAGTAGATGATCAAATGGATATTCGATCTAAGTCTTGAGTGACATCGAGCCTGGACTGTTGACTTGATTGTTCTTTGATTTAACTTTTAAAGAACACATTTACTGTCGTTCCTAATGTTGCTATTTTGAGAACATGATAGTCAACAGATAAGGGTAGCTTGGTCATAGACATGGACATCACATAGCTCTCTTCAGAGTCAAGATGATTGCCTTGATTGTTAGTGGTGAGAAGTGAGAAGTACCCGTGCGCAACTTATGAATCGAAACCATAAGTGGGTTACTCACAATATTACTAACTGAGTTGAGGATGAAAATGCAATGAGAGGCAAAACGGTAAATCCGCCTACTCGTGTGTGGATCATCAAGTGAAAGATCAATAACCCGAATTTGATTGTATCAATGGACACCTTGCTATAAAGAGAATAATATATACTGTATCACTAAAGAGTGCAGCCTTGGATTTATAGTGGAATAACACCGAGGTTTGACGAACCACTAGCAGTTCGTTGGAGCTTCAGTGATACGGGTCCATGGTCCCAAGAATAGCTCCGGAACGGATGATACGTATGTGATTTAAGCATTCGGTATGTTTTATCATTTTTCAGGATTCATAAAACTAGAGTCAGTGTCAGACTTCGGAAAATTTATTTTTGACGTGGCAAAAGTACCAAAGTTTGGTGCTGGAAATTTAACTGATAAAGAAATAGATTTTTCATCAACCGCAAAATTGTTGGAAATTAAATTCTAAGAGACTTTTCTTTTGGAACCTTGTCGTTTCGACGTACGGTTTGTGATTTAGAGAATTTCCAAGTTTACGATCGTTTTCGTAAATATGTGAAATTTAATCCCATGTCACGAATTTAAATGGTGGTGTTGCACCATGACATTTAATGTGTGATATTGAGATCAGAGGTTAATAATATAATTTAATTATTTGGATTTAATTATTAATATTCTTATTAATAATTAATTAATTAATAATTAATAGATTTATGTTATTTAAATAAAAATATATATTTGATATATATATATATATATATATATGTGTGTGTGTAGAAATAATGCGGCCCAAGTAAATGTTTAAGTTGGGCTTACACGAATTTGTTTAGATTTGGACTTTCCAAATATGTGGCATATGTACCTATGTTTAGGTATTAATGGAAAACCTTGAAATTAATTTGGTTCATTAGATCAGACAAGTTTGATCTTAATCGTTGGATCATGATAATTAATTTGGAAAGCTAAATTCGAAAATGACTTGGTGACCAAGCGTGGATTTCGAAATCGCTTAATTAATTATATCCATTTTATTAGTTTAAGATTCAATCTTAACCATTGGATTGGAAATTGATTAACATGTATATATGGAAATGGAAAATTCGAATTCTTTATAATGGAGATCGAATTTTTGCTTGGTAAAGAAGTAATGAGAATTGACTTTATGCTAAATCAATATGGTCCATTAGATTGGTTATGGAATTAATTCCAACCATTGGATCTAGACATTGATTTCAAAATTACCATATGCATGCATAGGGAATTCGAATTCTCTTATATAAGAAAGTGATTGGATAATTGATTTATTCATGGTTTCCTTATTTTGTTAAATCCCTAATTAATCCTAACCATTGGATCATTGGTGATTCAATCTTGGCCATTGGTTTGGAGTGATTAATTATATTTGCCCATTATAGAATTCGAAATTCATGCATGGAAGCTTCCCTTATTGGTTTCTCCATGAGCCTATAAATACAAGGCTCATTCTACACATTTCACACACCTTACCCAGAGCAAGAATTCGATCTCTCTCTCTTTCTCTAGAGTCTGCGAATTTCTTAGCCTCTGATCTCTCTTTTCTGGTTCGGCTTAGTGAGACGTTGTTCTCCGAAAGCTTTAAAAGAACCATCAGTTAAAGTTTTTGCGACGGAGTCCTGGCGGGGAAGCCCACGCTTCAGTACGACGAGTCCAGGAGAATATCCCGAAAGATCACGGGAGTTTCCCTCAGCATCGGCGAAGCCCTGCCCAGTTCAGACGCGCAGCCGGAATCGTCATCACCTGAGGTACGGCCTTATGCATTTGGTCAATAAATGCAAACCTTTATTTATAGTTTATTTATTTTCTATAGACTAGATTATTAATATGAATAGTTAAATTAGTAATAATTTATCAGATCTTGATTTTGGTTATCATACGATGTTCAAATCATTGTACGGGTAACAAGTTTTCTGCTTTAAAATATTTTTCAAATGTTACCCGGACGACTTGACCGCATAAATCATGATAATATTAATGAACTTCCCAACTAGCCAGCCCGAGCTGAGCCAGCCCGTCCAGCTCGGGAGATTCCTCGATAAAGGATGGCTCAAGGGGCTTTTGTCCCCTAACAGAAATTTACGAAGAGGCTCAAGAAGTGGAGATGAACCAAGAAGAGTTGTCCTTGTTGTGCGCCGAGGAGCCAGCTAACTATCAAGAGGCAGTAACCGAGCAGGAATGGCAGGAGGCAATGGAGAAGGACCTGGAGTCCATAGAGAAGAAAAGGACGTGGGAGCTCACTGACCTGCCCAAAGGTCAGAAGCCCATTGGCTTGAGGTGGGTGTACAAGCTCAAGAAGGACATCGAGGGGAATGTCCTAAAGCACAAGGCAAGGCTAGTTGCCAAAGGCTATGTACAGAAGCAAGGAGTCGACTTTGAAGAAGTTTTTGCTCCTGTGGCGAGACTAGACACGATCAGACTCATCTAGCCATATCAGCTCATCGAGGTTAGGAGATTAACCACATGGATGTCAAATCGGCTTTTTTAAATGGTGACCTCGAAGAAGAAGTCTACGTCAGTCAACCTAAAGATTTTGGCGTAAAGGGCAAGGAGCAGAAGGTGTACAAACTCTCCAAGGCTCTTTACGGGCTACGTCAAGATCCAAGAGCATGGAACATATGTCTCGACAAAAGCTTGAAGAGTCTTGCATTCACAAAGTGCTCCAGGGAGCAAGCAGTGTACACCAGGAGCAGCAGAAAAGAAGTTTTGGTCGTCGGAGTGTATGTGGACGACTTGATAGTTACTGAATCAAGCGCGGGAGGCATAGAAGGGTTCAAGAAGCAAATGATGGCCGAATTCAAGATTAGTAACCTCGGATTACTTTTGTACTACCTCGGCGTCGAGGTGAGCCAGAAGAAAGATTGTATCACATTGAAGCAGTCAGCCTACGCGAAGAAGATCCTCAAGCAGTTCGAGATGGCGGATTGCAACCCGAGAAAATACCCAATGGAGCCAAAGCTACAGCTCGGGAAGGATGTTTAAGGAAGAGAAGTGGATCCCACGGAGTAGATACGTGTTATCGAGTGCCTGAGGTATCTCACCCACACCCGACCAAACATTTCACACGCAGTCGGGATAGTTAGTCGATTCATGGAGAAGCCCACAAGCGCACACCAGTAGGTGATGAAGCACATCTTCTGCTATGTAAAGGGAATGACAGACTACGGGATCCAGTACGGAAGAGGCAAGGGAGTTGAAGATTTAGTCGGCTTCAGTGTCAGTGATCTGGCCGGTGACATTGATAATAGGATGAGTACCGGAAGGATGGCTTTCTACCTCAACGGGAACCTGATCACCTAGCAGTCTCAGAAGCAGAAGATTGTTGCTCTATCCTCATGCGAAGTGGAGTTTATGACAGCAACCGTAGCAGCTTGTCAAGCTATGTGCTTGAAGGGGCTACTAAGTGAAGTGACCGAAGCCGAGCAAAAACCAGTTACACTCTACGTGGACAACAAGTCCGCAATAGCGTTGATGAAGAACCCATTGTTTCATGGTTAGAGCAAACACATAGACACTCGGTTTCATTATATTCGCGAGTGTGTGAAGGAGCGGGAGATCATCATGGAGTTTGTCAGCACAAGGGAGCAGCGTGCAGATATACTCACCAAGGCTCTAGCAAGAGTCAATTTCGTGGAGATGAGAGAGTTGCTCGGGGTCAAGAACCTCGACCCAAGTCAAGCTTACGGGGGAGAATGTGAGTCTAAGCCTGACTTGGCTCAACCCCTAGCAGAAATCACTCCGCCAGAACTTCCCCTAGCAGAAAATCCCTTACCAGGAGTACCCCCGGGCAGAAGTGGCTCCCGAGTAGAAAAGCCCCTACCAGGAATGCCCCAGGCCGAAAAAGACCCTAGCAGCTCTGCTAGGGACACGCGACCAGAAGTCAGTGGAACCCATTCCAAAAGGTGCCAAACTTAAGGAGCAAGTTTGGAGATTTGATTTGGACTTGTTTCCTGATTCTGTTAGGATTCGAATGTAAATGTACAAGATTTAATTGAGTTTATTTTAGGAAGTTTTTGCTAGGGTTTCGTTTTCTGGTCCCCAATAAGTACTAGTGTTAGTCCTTTATTTTGTAACTCTTCCTTTGTATTTTTTGACATTATTAAGCAGAGAAGCTTTTTCTCCCAAATTCTCTTTCTTGTTCTTCGTTCTTCGTGTGATTTTTCGGCAGATCCATTCCCATTGGAACCAACAGACACTTCCTGGATTTTTGGTGGAAGTGGTGGTCATAGCGCTGAATAAGGTGCTTGACTTTTTGTCGAGTTTACAAGTGGACCATGACTTGTAAGTATTGCGCCGAGCTGAAGCTGTTGACTGGAAACAACCATTTGAATGTAGTTGTCGCGTCCTTTTTTCTGCTCGGGTGCTTGACTATACCATAGTAGGATTTTGGACTTTTTTGCTTATAGGATTTCTTGCTTGTTTTGAGCTACGGATTTGAATGCGGGCTTTTGGCTGTGTTTCTGTTCGTGGGCCTTTGCCTTAACCGTTTTCTCATGGGGCCTCAATTAGATTTGTAAGCCCAATTATGTACTTCAAGATAAATATCTATTAAATTATTTAATTTTGGTCTATTTTATTTGGACTATAAATTTAACTAACATGACATGTCGTTTCTTGATTGAGACGAATTCGCACATCAACATTTATTATCTAGAAAGTTGGGTGTTTTAAAATTGTTGAGTTATCTTTTTAGATTTTAGTTTTTTTTTTTGGTGAATATTACTATAGAAATTTTATTCTAGGGTTATTTTCTTTCAGATTTGTTAGTTTTTTTGAATTTTTTAGTTTGTGCTGTAAAAGTTCCAAAGTTGTGAATTTATAGGGTTTGAGGTGCAGCAAAAGTAACCAGGCTTGTGAATTTTTAGATTTTTGAGGTATGTTTTAAATTGCTCTTGTTTTACTTTGTACTTTTTGATAATGAATATCAATATAAATACTTCATCCTTTTTTCACTTTTTTGTGGCAAATTTTCCCAAGTAGTAAAATCGAAATACATGAGATGTATACAAATGAGCATATATTTAACGTTTTCAAGTAGAGGAGAGAAAAATTCCTACATCCATAAATAGAAAATCATGAGATGGAAATAATGCTAGGGGTTTTCATTTTTAAATAATTACCCATGGGTATTTTTTCTAGAAGATTATATATGAGCATATATATTTTTGTAATATTATGAGATCCCGTATTTTTAGAGCCCTCACATAGAATATAGATAAGTATTTATTCTATTTTTATTCCTAATTAATTTAAGATTTTTATATAAGATAATAGGAGATATCTTTGATATTTTAATAAAAAAAATAATATTTTTTATGCTATTTAATTAGCTGCGAAAATTATTATTAATTACGGTTATATTTAAACCCAATTAGGGGTTTCATCATATTCTCTTATTCTCTCCATACTTTTTTTCTCTCTCAAAATTTGAAATCTCTCTAGAGAGAAAGAGAGAAAAACTCATTGAGTTTTTAATCTCATCAGCCAGAAAATTACTTCTTCTTCTTCTTCCATAATCCATAATATGGTTTGAGTTTGCTTATCTTATTAAATCTAATTTTATTTTCGTAATCCCAAATGGTAGAATTTTGTCGAATTTTTATCTCCAATCACGCAGCGGTTTTGGCTGAAATATTAACCACAACTTCGATTAGGTTCATAGAAGTCCCACATTTCATTTCAAAAATTTTGGAGCTCTAAATCGCTCGAAATCGTATTTTCAATTTTTAAATTTTCTGGAAAAACAAAAAAATTATGCAGATCAGATTTTCGTTTTTATTTTTATAATTCATAGAGTCCGAATTAGAGATTTTATGTAGATATAGGTTTTCTAGAGAATCCAATTTCTAGAATGTTTTGTATTTTAAGAAATTTGAAATTTGTTCGGGATCTAGTCCGAAATCGTGTTATAAGAATCTGGCCGAACAGAAAAATTGATATATCTCATAGTTACAGTTCTCTTTTGAAAATTTACAAAACATGAAAGTTCTTCGTTTTCGAAAAATAATGGCAGTTTGTTAAGAACGTGTTTTTTCAGTTCCTTACCGATTTTATTATATCGAGAAAATACCTAAAAAGTCCTTTTTTATACATACAAGCACAAATCTCGTTTTAGTCGTATAGCCAAGTCTTAGGATTTTATGAGTGACCAGGTTCTAATTCATAGTTGGGTATATATTATCTAGGAACGTCGCTCGTAGAGGTGCCTTCGTCAGAGTCGCTAGTGAGACGATCGTAGCGTTTCAAGTGAGTTCAACCTCACTGCAGTACGAATTTGTTTGAAAATAAAAGTACATTTGAACATGTTCGTTGTGTGTTTTGTTTGAATATGTTGGATGTGTGAAAAATGTTTGCTTGTTATATTGTTTCATGAATGGCTGCATTAGATAAGTTATGAGGATTAAACGACGTTGAAATGTCGTGAAAGATTTATTATTGTGTGACGATCGATGTGATTGTCGAGATATGAAGAATGACATTCACGATGAATGGTGATTTACGATGTGAAATTTGTGAAAATGATTATTATGGTTATGGATGATTCTTCTTGTCATTTATGCATGTTAACAATATAAACAAGTATAACATAGGAATGAAGTGTCGTGCCCCCTCTATCGAACGAATCGTGTGAGGCTTATGATGTTTTAAAAAGATCCCAAAAATAGAGAGAATGGGACGATGATTAGATTTCTCCTCGAGTTGAAAGGAACGAAGAAGGGATTAATCTAACGGTATCATCATGAACCATCCAATATATTGACCTTAGGCTTCGGAACATGTGCACCCCCGTCGATCTATTGAGTCTCGCGCGAATGAAGTAGTACGTACACAATGGTGATCACCTAGGACAAGATTAGTAATAGATCCTAAAATGTAAAATGAAGCATAATTGGACATTTGCATGTTATGTTTTCTTTAATTTATTTTTGTGAGAAAATAGTTGTATCTCACTGAGCTTTTAGCTCACACAAAATGTTTTTCGTTCGTACTGTAGGTAAGAAACCTATGATATGATTTCGTAGTGGATTGAACGGTGACAATGGAGGATATGCGAGGGATTGGGTGAATGGGTAATCACTATGAAGACGTTTTCCGCATATTTTATTTCTTATACATTTTTTGTTTTGAAAAAAGGAATTCCTGATAAATATTTTTACTATTCACGTATTTACTTATTTTACTTTAAGTTTAAAAAAAATGGCCAAGTATTTTCAAAGATTTTTAAAGTAGTCAGTAAGTAACGGCTTCAAAAAAGTCGGGTCGTTACAAATATAGCTCATTTGACCATTGAAAAAAAGAATTTCAAGACATTTTAGGTCTACAAAGTGAATCTTCCAATTATTATATATACTAGGTACAATTAATATTGAATGTCATCTTTTGCAAAAACTGATTTTCAAACAAGTGGGACACTTCATACTAAAGTTGAATAGATGTTTAATGTGAAATGCTAATGACCTTCATGTCACCCTAATGTTCGACAATCAACTACTTAGCTTGATAATAATAATCATTAACATGTGTTTCTTATCATCTAAATTTAGCTGTTAGGGCTTAAATAATTTGGTTATGTCATGTAAAATATTATAATATATTATATATGTAGTCCTTCATAAATCAAAAAGCCAAATAAATCCATTAGTAATTATAATCTGCAAAATAATTATTTTTAAAGTGATTATTTAAGAATTGCCTTCTCCATTTCAGAAAATTACGCAAAATTAAGATAAGACAGGCATGCATTACTTGATACTAAAGCTATACAGAATTCTCTCAAAAAAAAAAAAAAAAACTATACTTTTTAATTTATTATTTAACATTTTAAATTTACCCAAATCAAGATTCAACAACTCAAATAAAAAAATATATATATATTGGATCCATAATTTTTTGGATTCAGTTTTAATATCTTGAAAATCCCAAATAATAATAAAAAAAACTTTTGGATATGTAGTTTATCCGAATTTGATGTATAAGGAACTGTTCGCAATCCAATCTCCCACATCAAATCTAAACTAACTTAATTGCTAAACTAAACTACCATAAACTTTGTTAGATTAATAACTTCAGTAAGATATTAATTTTGTTCACACTAATTTTTTTTCAATAAAATAATATCATTCTAGTCCTAATAACATTAATTTATAAATTTTTTTTACCATATTAGATATTTTAAAGGTTGACGAATTTTATCGGATTTCAAATAAGAAAATAATGATTTTCGCAATACGAATGAATGAGTTGGCGCTCTTTCTCTCTCAATTAGCAATGAAGGGATGGTTGGCGACAAAGCCAGTTAGTACTAATACTAATGCCAACCAATCAAGTGGTTACGTGTAATCACAATCACCTTCATCAACTCAACTCTTTTATCTTCAACTTTATATGATTTTCTCCATCTAATATTCTATTTTTATTTTATTTATTTACTATTATAGTTTTTTTTTTTTTTTTTTGCTGTCACCCCTCTTGCCTTGATCAATGATGGTCTAGTCCTCAAGGCTAACTTAGAGTAACAAATCGGTCAATTAAAAAAAATATTACAAGAATGTACCTTAAATTAGTCAATATTCTTAATGAAGTACATTTTTATATTTCAATTGCGTTTATTAAATGCTTGGGGGCGTATATTTTGTCATTTTTAATTGGCTTTGTCTAGTTTGTCATTGTTGACATTAAATTATAGAAAAACCCACAAAATGCCCAAAAAACACTTAAAGTTTAAAAGAAATGCCCATATTTCATAAAACTAATTTATACCCACTAATAATTTTGTTTCGTAATGGAGGTGAGAAACGGTGATCGAGGGTAATTACAGTTTCGTAACTATATATACGTATCCGTAATTAGGAGGATACGTAAATATAAATTCGTAATTTAAATTACGAATACAGTCATAGTAATTTACTATTATAAATTCGTAATTTAAATTACATTTACAGATATATTGATTTACTAGTATAATTTTGTAATGCCCAAACCTATTTTTGGTAATTAAAACCACAAACTAATTGCAATATAGACCAATATACCCTTCTCTTTTTTTTTACGTGTGAAAAAATTAAATAACAAAAATCAACAATTATTCTAATTAATTAAAACAAAATAAATTTCTTTCCTTGAATATAGGTTTCTTATTTATTTTTGACGTGGGGATATTCGAATTAATTGCGTACAAATCAAATAATTATTTGAATTAATTAAATCAAAACACAATTCTTTCCTTAAATATAGGTAAATACAATAACGATTTAAAATTCTCCTTATTAATCAGTATTCAACATTTAAATGATTTTATTTTAATGATTTTATTTCAAAAATTCAAAAATTTAAATTATTTTAACGATATAATTTTAAAAAACAAAATCTATTATATTCTATCTATTAATTTGTAATTTAAGTTACGAATTCTAAATAGTATTATTTGAAGTTAAGTTACGAATTATAATTGTAATTTAACTTACAAAATTATACTAGTAAATCAATATATCTGTAAATGTAATTTAAATTACGAATTTATAATAGTAAATTACTATGACTGTATTCGTAATTTAAATTACGAATTTATATTTACGTATCCTCCTAATTACGGATACGTATATATAGTTACGAAACTGTAATTACCCTCGATCACAGTTTCTCACCTCCAATATTGAACTTCGATTCGTTTGCCATGGCTACAGGTTTCTCAACTTGGTTTCAGATGTATGGGACTTAGCGGAGCGTACAACGATCCTTTGTCCGAAGAAGCTGGGATTTCGATCATCAAACACGCCTTTAACAGAGGAATCACCTTCTTCGATACCTCTGACGCTTATGGCAAAGGTCACGCCAACGAGATCTTGCTTGGGAGGGTGACTTCACTTTCTTCTTAACTCTCGAAGCTCTTCGAAAAACTTGATTAGGGCTTCGTTTTGAATTTTGATGTTTGTCTGTGAGTTCGCTTCAGGCTCTGAAGGAGTTGCCCAGAGAGAAGGTTCAATTGGCCACCAAATCCGCGACAGGGAGGTGGCGGAGAAGCGAACGGCGAGCGAATGAACGAGGGTAAAAGAGGAGTGAGGATTTTGAAAATGGAATTAATTGAGGGATAAATTAAAGGAAATAAAACCACAATTATAGGAAAAATAATTTCGAAATTAAAATATATAATTAATAATAATTAAACGAAAATTAATATTAATAACTAATATTAAGGGTAATATGGTCCAAACAAAATTATTAGTGGGTATAAATTAGTTTTATGAAACTATGGGCATTTCTTTTAAACTTTAATTATTTTTTTGGGCATTTTGTGGGTTTTTCTTTAATACTATTCAACACAACTAATTGAACCCCTAATGATTTCAGTTAACAAAACAGATTTGTCCACGTGGCCAGAATTAACAGGTAAGTTAACGGTGCTACGAGAATGGAGTGGTCAACTTCCCCAATGTGACTTTGGGTATTTTTGCCACCACTTTTAAACTTTGGGTACACGAGGAGTTCTTTGACCAAACTTTGGGTATTTTTGCCGTCATTAACCCTATTATCAATTAAAGGGTAAATATAAAAAAAAAACGACCTTATTGTTCTAGAATTAGGCTTAGTGTAATGCTAGAAATGTAGGAGGGTCGGATCCATCGGACCCTCCTTTTTTTTTCTTTTTTTTTTTACGGAGCCGGAGCTCCGGGTCCGACTAAATACGGAGCCGGATTAATCCGGCTCCGACAGTTTTAAAAAAAAAATCGGCGCAAACGGCTAGTTATTTGGAGCCGTTGGATCGACACGTGGACGGCTCAGATGACTCGACCGTTGGGCAACGGCTACCTGCGCAAAATCAGATGAATCTTTTTGATTTTTCAGAAAGGACCCTGCAAATATATCCGTTGGGATTAAATATCCCCACTTACTCGATTCTCTCCAAAATTTTCCCTATAAAAACCACACTTCTCCCTCATTTTTTTCACTCAACTCATTCTCTTCATCTCATACTCTCTCAACTCGCCCAAGCTCTCCAAAAATCCGATTTTAAGCTATAGTTTTCTTATCTTATAGTTATATTAATACTCTTATAACTTAGTTACTTATTTAGTTATTCTAGCAATATTATTATCATAATATCTATTATATTATATAGTTTAGTTTATTTATAGTATAGTTTAATTTAGTTATAATTTAGTTTATTTATATTATATAGTTTAGTTTAGTTATATAGTTTAGTTTAGTATAGTTTAATTTATATTATATAATTTAGTTTATTTATATTATATAGTTTAGTTTAGTTTAGTTATATTATAGGTTATTAATGTCTAGTTCCGATAACCGTTCTCGAGGCCGAAATGATCGCCGAGGGGACGGACCGGTTCCGAAACCGGGTCAGTTAATAGTATTCCGCATTCAACTCCGCCGGCGCCGGTACAACAACAAATACAACATACATATTATGGCGGTGTTTACCAACAAAATGCTCTGGGTTCCTCTAGTCTACCGTCGCCACAAATTCAACCCAATCCGCTCGTTCCGGTAATTTATGGTCAACAATTCGAAGGTTTTACTAACTTACTTCAAAATGCTACAGGAAATATTCCGGAATGGTCGAGCGAGCAAGAGGCGTACGATGCCCAAAACCAACATCGCCAAAACCGAGAAGCTTCGGCATCGATGAACATGAACGACGGAAGAGACGACGATCCGAATTACGAAGGTCCCGAAGGCGGGGACGACTACGACGACGACGACGACGACGACGAGGACGAGGACGAAGAGGACGACGACGAAGTAGAAGAACTTCTTCCACCGCCGCCGCCGGTCCGAGGTCGTGGTCGGCCTCGTGGTTCTAGTCGGCCTCCTATTCCGCCGCCGGCAAACCCGCCACCGCCAAAGCCGAGGAAAAGGAAGAACCTAACATCTCCGGTATGGCGAAATGACTTTTTTCCGCTTTATATTCTTAATCATACTACAGGAAAAGAGGAAAGATTCGGGAAATGTCGAACTTGCGGAGAAATAAAGGCGGCCGATCCAAAAATTCAAGGCACATCGTACCTCAGAGATCACGCCAAGCAATGCCGAAAGCGTAAGAAAGTGGAGGAGGTAAGTCGCTTATCCGATCTCATTTATAGGAAAGCTCTCGCTAGATTTATCATACGCGATGGTTTACCGGTATCGTTTTCCGAGGGAGATGGCCTCAACGAATTTTTAGCCTTCATCGCCCCGATAAACTACCGGTATGTCTCGCGTCATGTAACTAGAGAGACAATTATTCAATATTATGATGAACAAAGAATTGAGCTAGACAAATTATTTCAACAAGCGTCGTACAAGTTTACTTTAACATCGGATTGTTGGAAAGGTCACGCTAACGATGATTATATTTCCGTTGTAGCTCATTTTATTAACGATGATTGGAAATTAGAAAAGTGTATTTTAGGATTTAAACCCATGCGTGTTAGGCATACCAGGGTTAACATTGCCGAGGCTATATTGAATGTGTTGACATTTTGGAACCTTAGCAATAAGGTAGTTTCAATTACATTAGATAATGCTAGCCCCCACAACATTACCGTTGATGTGTTAAAGGATAGTCTCGATAATTTTAGGGCCGATTATTTTCATCAAAGATGTGCATGCCATATTATCAATTTGATAGTTCAAGCGGGGTTAAATATTATTTCGCCAAGCATAGATAGAATTAGGAGTGCCATTATCTACATACGATCATCTACTATGCGCACGGAATCTTGGTTAGCATATTGCAGGGAATACCACAAAGCGGAGCGAGTGTTCTCTCCGGATATGCCTATCCGGTGGAACTCTACCTACTTGATGTTGGAGGCGGTCATACCGTACAAGGAGCTAGTTACGAACTGGATCAACGGACAAGATGTCAGACACATGGACGACTACCTCGACGAATCCGATTGGATGATGGCTATCCAATTCCAGGCTTTTCTATCCTTTTTTTATACTATTACCGTTACTTTATCTCATGTTTACAAACCTACATCTCATTTAGATTTAGCTTGCATTTTTGATATTATTGTTCATTTTGATAAAGCAAAACAAAACCCTTTATTTGCAAATGTTTTGACACCGATGATTGAAAAATTTAGGGTTTATTGGAAACATATTCCATTTTTGTTTTGCGCGGCTATAATCATAGATCCTACATTAAAGCTCGGTAAATTCCAGGCGATCTTGGCAATGATGCAACAATTGACGGGAGATCCATACCTTGACGAAGACTATCCCGACGCGGAATTGAAGATGAGGCTTCTTTACAAGGAGTACGAGACGAAGTATTACGAGGACATGGAGCAAAAAGGAGACACGGAACACGTCCCGACGCCGCCCCCGAGCAACGCACCCGGAGCGCCCTATGTTTCGACGCATCGGGTGTTTTACAACCTAACTCATACCGGCGGGCATGGAGGATCATCAACGGTGTCAAGTCCGGCCTCAACGTCACAACATAGCGGGAGTTCCGGAGGTCGTCGTCCCCGAAGAGCAAAGCGCCGAAGAATCAACGAGTACAACGTCTTTTGTAACCTTCCACTGGCACCGTGTCCCGACGAAGGCCTCGACATACTTGAATGGTGGCGCGTAAATCGTCTTGAGTACCCGGTTTTATCATTGGTGGCTCGCGACATTCTCACCGTTCCGGTCTCCACGGTGTCATCGGAAGCGGCTTTCTCGTTGGCGGGACGCCTATTGGAGGCTCGACGCAAGTCAACGAAGGCGTTTTTGGTCGAAATCCTTATGCTTTCCAAGGATTGGATTTTGGCCGAAAAGCGAACGCAAGATAATCATAGACAACGAGTTGTTAGACTATTTCAACGAGCTTAATGTGGCGAACCCGGAATAATCGGTTTGTAATTGTATGACATTTGTATTTGCTTTATAATTTAAATAAAAACCTTAGGGCGCTCTTTCCTCGCCCGAGCCGCACCCTTTTGGGGGACTCGGAGAGGTTTTAACGAGGCCCGTTATTTATTTAATTATTTGTCTTCATGTTTATCATCATTAAAATTTAAAATTTGAATTTCAAACCCGTTAAAACCGTTAAAATATAATTTGATATTTGAAATTTAAACTCCTAAAACCCGAAAAAATATAAAGTATTCGGTTTAAAATAATTCAAACACAATTTTCGAAAAAAAATTAAAAAAAAAAAGCGGAGTCGGATTTATCCGGGTCTGCCAAATGGCGGACCCGGATAAATCCGACTCCGAAAAAAAAAGAAAAAGAAAAGAGAGACACGGATATCCGTGCTCTCCTACATTCGCTGGATTAGCTTAGTGTATATAGATTAGCTAATAAAGCCAGCTTACGTGAGCAAATATAATAATAAAATATACGCTAGTCCAAATATATTATATAAAGTATATATTTGACGTCTACATACAAAACTTATTTTGAATATTTTTTATTAATCTCGAAAAGTAATAATAATATATTTATTTGAATAGCAAAACAAAACTATCATTTCTGATAATTAATACGTACCCAAATTCCAAACCTCGGATGAGGTCACTACTCAATAGTCAATAGCAACTGTTACGAAAGCACTTCATTGGGTCCACGTCAGTTATACTTCTACAGTTCTACATACTACGTACATAGAGAAAGAAAAAATATATATTTTTAATATTTTTAATAATATAGCATTTATCGACAAATTATTATAAAATTTAACGACGAATTTTTTGTTGGACATCCCTCCTAATGAGATACATAGCATTCTGGATTATTATTTTTCTGTCTCATTATTTCATTATTTATAGTTTTTGTTGCCAAAGTTTTTTAGGGATTTAAATTTAAGCAATTGAACAAATAGTGAGGATTAATTAAAAAAAAAAAGATTCGGATATCATAATTTCACGCTCGCCCGCATTTAAAAAATGATTCGTAGATGAAATATAAAAATCTCAAATTTGCTAATAAGGAGTAATTTTGAGTTTCTAAATTTTTTATTTATTAGAGGGTATATAAAAAAAAAGATAATAGACTTTTAGAATATACTTTAGCTATTTTTGAAACTTGAAGGTATATTTTTGTCAAAAATGAAAATTGAGGATATAAAAATGTAAATTTTTCTATAAAATATATTCATTGGCTATGTAAATTATATTAACATATATATTTACATTGAAAGCAATAAAATTTTATTTTATTGGCCCGTCGAGGGAGGCTTGTCGGCCCGATGAGGGACTCGTCGTTCGACAAGAATAGTTCGTCGTTGTTGATGTCGGATTTCGTCAAATCCATCCACAACACAACATGTGTCATTATGGCGCAAAATGACGTCGAATAGGGGCAAGGAGAGGCTCTGACGAAGGGCCTGAGATAATATGGTTCTCTCGACGAGGTTGCTCGAGGAAGTGAACCGCGACAAAGTCCACCGCGAGCAAGTTCAACCCGCGATGAAGTTCAATCAGCATAAAAGTAATATGCGATGAAATGCTTCATCGCGCCTCGACGAAGAATTCTCGAGGAAGAATCCACGAGGAAGAAACTCGTCGCAAAAACCCCGAGTTGCGTGCGGCGCCGAATGACAACTGACGAGATGTGCATTTAATGACGCCCATGCCGATCCCACCTACCCACCGTGGCCAACTACCCTAGAATAACGCAGAGGATGTGCATTTAATGATGCCCATGCTGATCCCACCTACCCACCATGGCCAACTACCCTGATATGATGCAGAGCATGGGTTAACCATGCTTTCCTGAAATCACTCCTAGGGAAGCTAGTGATTGGATGCGACAAAGGGCGGGAAAGACGTGAGAAGGCAAATGTAAGCTCTATAAAAGGCAAGTTAAGCCTCATTTGTAAAGGGATCGGTTAATCAAGTGAGGAAATCACGGGAAAATCAGCGTATTCAAGGAAGGTCAGCAACAAATCAAGCAAGAAGAAAAGAAACCCTAGTGATATTAAAGGAAAGCTGGCAAAGTCCTCAGCCTATAAATACTATAAGAAACCTCATTGAGAAATGGGGGGGGAGAGAAATTATCCCAGAAGGGAGATTCAGCCAGGAGAAAGAAGGTGGAGATTCGGCTAAGAGAAACCACCAAAAGAAACCAGAAAGAAAGAGAGAAAGAAGAAAGAGAACGTCAACCACATTGAACTACGTGATGACCTGATCCCGGTATACCGGGTACGTAGGCAACCTCGCTGAAGCTGGCGAGGCGCGGCATCAAATCATATCTTATTTTTATCATTTTCCTTCGAGTGTCCAGCTATCAAACGGGAAAAACTGAGTCCTTTTCGGGAATATAATAAATCAGGAATATTCGTGTTCATATCATTATTGTGTTCTTTCGATTATTCTTGTGACTGAAAAGGGTGGTGCAAATCGCCCTTAACAGTTTGGCGCCCACCGAGGGGCTTAGTTTTTCTCTAACTCACAGCCAGGAACTCGAAGAGATGACGACGAACGAAGACAACGACAACACCGAGCACTGATCTCATCTTTACCTTTGATAAATAAAACTGCATTCTTTCCGCGTTTTCTTACAGGCCTTGTCTTGAGCTTCGATTCGACAGGTCATTCGCCCCTATCAGACGCTCGAGTCAAAAGTTATGGACGCCAGAAGATTGGTCGCCGAGAGCAATGGCTTCGTCAAACGCCTGCTCGTCGCTTGTAGCCCCTCGGACCATATTCTCGTTTCTATTTATCGTCTACACATGATTTCTAGTTTTTCTCAAAGATTATGTCTTGAGCTTCGATTTGATATGTCATTTGCTCAAATCGGACGCTCGAGGAGAAAGTTACAGATGTTGGAAGACTCGTCACGAAGAAGAGCTCGAGGAGCTCATCAAGAAGGAGCTCGAGGAGCTCATCACGAAGAAGAGCTCGAGGAGCTCGTCACGAAGAAGAGCTCGAAGAGCTCATCACGAAGAAGATCTCGAAGAGCTCGTCACGAAGAGGAACTCAAGGAGCTCATTACGAAGAAGAGGTCGAAGAGCTCATCAAGAAAAGCTCGAGGAGCTCGTCACGAAGAAGAGCTCAAGGAGCTCATCAAGGAGGAGCTCGAGGAGCTCATCACGAAAAAGAGCTCGAGGAGCTCATCACTAAGAGGATCTCGAAGAGCTCATCATGAAGAAGAGCTCGAAGAGCTCGTCACGAAGAGGAGCTCGAGGAGCTCACTACGAAGAAGAGCTCGAGGAGCTCATCACTAAGAGGATCTCAAAGAGCTCATCATGAAGAAGAGCTCGTCACGAAGAGGAGCTCGAGGAGCTCATTACGAAGAAGAGCTCGAAGAGCTCGTCACGAAGAGGAGCTCGAGGAGCTCATTACGAAGAAGAACTCGTCACGAAGAAGAGCTCGAGGAGCTCATCAAGGAGGAGCTCGAGGAGCTCATCACGAAGAAGAGCTCGAAGAGCTCGTCACGAAGAGGAGCTCATCACGAAGAAGGGCTCGAGGAGCTCATCAAGGGGGAGCTCGAGGAGCTCATCACGAGGAGGAGCTCGAGGAGCTCATCACGAAGAAAAGCTCGAGGAGCTCGTCAAGAAAAGCTCGAGGAGCTCGTCACCGAGAAGAGCTCGAGGAACTAGTTACGAAGAAGAGCTCGAGGAGCTCGTCACCAATAGAAGGTTGTCACCAAAAAGAGCTCGTCACCAGATAGCTCGTCACCAAAGAAAGCCCGCCTCCACCGGGAGATCATCAACGAAGACGTCGTTACCAAAAGAAGCATGAAGACGGACGACGTGGCCTAGAGCTTGAAGACGGCCGACAAGGCCAAGAGCATGAAGACGGCCGACGAGGCCAAAAGCAAGAAGACGGCCGACGAGGCCAAAAGCAAGATGACGGCCGAAAAGGCCAAAAGCATGAAGATGGCCGACAAGGCCAAGAGCGTGAAGACGGTCGACAAGGCCAAAAGCATAAAGACGGACGACGAGGCCAATAGCGTGAAGAAGGCCAACGAGGCCAAAAGCATGAAGACGGCCGACAAGGCCAAAAGCATGGAGACGGCCGATGAGGCCAAGAGCATGAAGACGATCGACGATACCGGAAGAAAGAAGATGGTCGACGAGACCAGAGGCGAGAAGACGGTCGAGGAGACCGGAAGAAAGAAGATGGTCGACGAGGCCGGAGGCAAAAAGACGGTCGACAAGTCTAGAAGCACGAAGTACGAAGAAGTTTCTCACAAAGAGGTTCGAGGAAACCAAGAGCGCGAAGATGGCGACGCCCATCCGTCGGCTGCTTCGACGAGCTCGTCGCCAATTTCCTATAAGCATGACTCAATGAAGAAAGAAAGAGAGCCCCTTCGAAAGTTCGTCGGCAAATCCAAGGACACCAGGCGAGGGTCTCGGGATCAAGACGTCGTCCCCATCCAAACCCTAAGGCAAGGCCTGCGTTTCAAAGCGACATTTCGAGAAGAGCTGATTGAGACGCGCCCGACGACGACGACCCTCATAAAAACTAAAGTTTGATGCAGACACGACGAGGTCTATCCTAACCAAAGCGCAAAATCGGCGACGAAAATGGCTGACATCATCGCAAAAAGGGTAACAATATACATATATCTACAAAATTACAAACAAACCGGCGAGAGTACCGAGAAAATAAAATATATACGGCTAGGGCGCCGAGCAAGCCCAAACCGGCGAGTGCGCCGAGAAAATAAAAAATACGGCTAGGGCGCCGAGCAAGCCCAAACAGGCGAGAGTGCCGAGAAAATAAAAAAAATACGGCTAGGGTGCCGAGCAAGCCCAAACAGGCGAGAGTGCCGAGAAAATAAAAAATACGGCTAGGGTGCCGAGCAAGCCCAAACCGGCGAGAGTGCCGAGAAAAAAAAAATATGGCCAGGGTGCCGAGCAGGCCCAAACCGGCGAGAGTGCCGAGAAAATAAAAAATACGGCTAGGGTGCCGAGCAAGCCCAAACCGGCGAGAGTGCCGATAAAATAAAAAAAATACGGCTAGGGTGCCGAACAAGCCCAAACCGGCGAGAGTGCCAAGAAAATAAAAAAAAATACGGCTAGGGTGCCGAACAAGCCCAAAACGGCGAGAGTGCCGAGAAAATAATAAAAAAATACGGCTAGGGTGCCGAGCAAGCCCAAACCGGTGAGAGTGCCGAGAAAATAAAAAAAATACAGCTAGGGTGCCGAGCAAGCCCAAACCGGAGAGAGTGCCAAGAAAATAAAAAAATACGGCTAGGGTGCCGAGCAAGCCCAAACCGGCGAGAGTGCCGAGAAAATAAAAAAAATACGGCTAGGGTGCCGAGCAAGCCCAAACCGGGCGAAAGTGCCGATAAAATAAAAAAATACGGCTAGGGTGCCGAGCAAGCCTAAAGGGGCGAAAGTGCCGAGAAAATAAAAAAATACGGCTAGGGTGCCGAGCAAGCCCAAACCGGCGAAAGTGCCGAGCAATAAAAAAGGCGAGAGTGCCTACGGCGAGAGTGTTGAGATAAAAGAGGCGAGAGAGCCCAAACAAAAGGCGAAAGTTCCTACGGCGAGAGTGCCGAGAATAAAAAGAGGCGAGAGTGCCCAAAACAGTGATCCTCGATCACGACCAACGTGCCGTCGGGAGGGACACTCCTTTCCGACGAGCACGGATTTTCCTCTTATACAACAGAGTAAGGCGTGATGCCCGACAACGACAAACATGCCGAGGAACGATAGGTGATTCTTCAAACAAACAGAAAGCGAGGTGACAAATATGAATCAGGATACTCTCTTCCCGGGGGGAATATATATATCTATGCATCTCAATAGTTTGCGATTTTCAAAGTACAAGCAGAGTTGTATATTCGTACTTCTAGAATATGTCTTACATTTACAAAGTATATATTTACATTTACACTTTTATCTTCGAAGTATATATTACAGTGTTTACAGAGTTTAAATAAACAAGGAAAGTCTATTGATGAAAAATCAACGATGCCTGGGCCGCATCAGCTCCCATCGGCGAATGACGTCGCCAACGAGGTCTTCTATGACGACCAAGTATTCTGGCTCATGACCAGGGAACCACGCCAACTTTCGAAGAAGAACCTGAGAACAACACACATCGAGAAGAATAAAGGAAGCACGACAAGGAGAAGAAATAGCTCGGCGACATAACCACATAAGGAGCCGACGAAGGGATCGTCAACTTCGAGGATCAGTGAAGAAAAGCAATGTGAAGAAAGAGTTAGTCATGAGCAAGGCAAAGGTTACTGCATCCGTGACATAGGCATCGTCGTCGCGAGGAGCTTGTCGAAGAAGATCATCGCTGGAAGAAGTTCATCGCTGCGAGGAGTTCGTCGCTATAAGCGAAGCTCGTCGTCGTGACGAGTTTGTTGAAGAAGATCCTCGCTGGAAGAAGTTCATCGCTGCGAGGAGTTCGTCGCTATAAGCGAGCTCGTCGTCGCGAGGAGCTTGTCAAGGGAAGATCACCACTGGAAGAAGTTCATCGCTGCGATGAGTTCGTCACTATAAGCGAGCTCATCGACGCAAAGAGCTTGTCGCCAAGAGAAGCTCGCCGCCATAAGAAAGATGCTCAACAGTCGTCTTCGTCCTTGTTCGCCAGGGACTTGGGGGTCGTTGGTAGGCTTGCCAGGCTCTCCCTTGGGTCACCTTTGCCTTGCCGAATTTCACTCTGAGTCATCGGGAGTCTTCAATGGTCTTTATCGTCTTGCTCCTTGTCGGAGACTTTCCCAGGGTTATGATAACCTCGTAGAGTTGTCCGAACTATCTTCTTGGATGGGACTCCAGTCTTGAGCTCCTTCTTCTAGGCCTTCGGGATCCCAGCCTCGCCAAATGAGTTGGGTCTTGGACTCTCGGTCTTTGACTTTGCTAATAGGCTTGACTTTCGCCATAGAGGCCAAAGTTTTATATCGTCCGAATAATACGCATAACACTTGTTTTATACATGAGAGAAAAATATTAGTATTTGATCCAGTTAAAACAAAAAATTAGAACTTATCGTTAATTTATAAAAAAAAAAGGGTATTTGTGCCGCAAATGTGTGGAATAACTGAATAAGTGAGATTGAACTTCTTTATGATAAGCCTCAGTATTTCACTGATCGCCCCTTTTCTCATGCTCACGAGTCACCTGCTTTATTACCACTCTCTCCCATTCTAAAGAAAAGCAAAGATAAAAAAGTAAGTATATTTTTATGGTAAAATTATTTTTCTGGGTATAATGTAAAATTTTAAAAAGCATAAAGAAAAAAGAAAAAGAGCCCTTAGAAACGACAAAAATATGTCAGGGAAATATCTGCCAGCAACAACAGTTAGCTCAATGATTACCGGGAGTAGCCGGTTGTTGTCCGGTTTCCTTAAGTCCTACGACTGAGCGAGATGCACAGAAAAAAATAACGTTAAATAAAATTTAAAATTAATTGAACCTGAATTTTGCATGTGTATTAATTTGCTCTTTGTTTAAGTTTTTTACGTTAACAATTCCAAATATTCATAAAATAGCACATTATCTTTTTAATATTGAAAATGTTATAATTTTTTTTTATATGCAATACATAATTTACTCGAATATATTTTACAACTAATTATCAAATTAATAGATAAATCAAATAAGCAACTCATATATATTCAAAATTTTGAAATAAAATTTAGGAGCAGTTACGTCAACGACAAGCCCTGCCTTGCGTTTATGGGACTATAGGCCAAGTAATTTTTTTTTTAACTCTGTGACCAGGGGCGAAGCCAGAAAACTTAATGAGTGGGGGCGAAAAATAACATAACGTAATTTTTAAAATAAGATAGAATATTAAAACGCGTAATATAATAACATATATTGCATTACAATTGTCATTTATAAATTTTTATCAACTAAAATAATTTATTATAATATCTTTATCGATACAATAAAATATATTTTTCTTAGATTCTTATACTTAATTCTTAATTTTTTTTTATGAAAGATAATTTTAAAAAAGATTGTCGAATATTCAGTCATTGTATGGTAAATTAATATTTGAATAACATGAATATATGAGATAGTTTAATGATGTATGTGTTAAAATAACTTTTAATAATAGGCTTAAATAAAATGTGTGTGATTTATTAAATATATATATATTAGTTGTGACGGATAATTTTTTTTTTTAACTTTTTAGTAATTTATATAGATTTGCCATTGAAAATAAAAAATAATGAAGAAGGAAAAGAATGCATATTTATGTCTATGGTGGGAATTGAACCTTGGACCTCTTATCAAAAAGTAAAATTATGTTGTACTCCTTTTTCCACTACACCACAATGTAAGATTGATAATGTAATGGTAATTTTTTAATATTAATGATCGTATAAATATTTAAAAATATTTAAAAAATTGACTCGAAATCTCGGATTGAGTGGGGGCGGCCGATCCCGCTCGGCCCAACGTAAAATCGCCCCTGTCTGTGACGAAATGTATATTTAATATAAAAAAAAAAATACAATTGACAGTAGTCAAATTCTTTGATTAAACATATAAATCGTCTAAATTTTTTCATACAAAAATAAAATAAATTTTAATATAATTTTTTGGTGTTCTAAACGTGAAAAATACACTAATACACTATATTAATATTAGACTTAATTCTTTTTGAGCCACTTAGCTTCAAAGCTCTAGAGACATGCCTTAGAAGTTAGAACAAACTTCGGATGATCCAAAATTTTAATATATATATATATATACATATATTTAAGTAGTAAATAAAAAAAAATAGTAAAAATAAATAGTAAAATGCTCATTTTTGTAAAATTTATTAGAAATACTCATTCTTTGATTTGATCCAATTTCTACCCACTTTTTTGTTAGTTACTGTTAAGGTCGGATTTGGTCAAATCCATCCTCAACACAACTCGTGTCGTTTTGTCCATAAACGACATGAGGGAGGCGAGGAAGTTCACCAGCGAGGAAGGACATCCCCGAGGAGGAATACCTCGAGGAGGTCCATCAGCGAGAGGACGCAGCCACGCGAGCAAGCGGGTCGCGATGAAGCGTCCCATCACGACTCGACGAGGAACTTCGTCATGATGATTATGCAGAGCCCGATGACAACCGAAGAGACGGGCATTTAATGAAGCCGACCTACTCACTCGATGAGAGCGTCAGCGACGGCTGACGAGACGCGCATTTAATGCGGCGCACCTACCCATTACGGGAGCATGCTCGGAGGTGACATAAAGTGAGGATAAACCTCGCTGCCCTCAAATCACGTCAGAAAGTGATGATTAAAGAGAAAAAGGGCGGGAAAGATAGAAGGGGAAAGTATTGTAAACTCTATAAAAGGCAAGATAAGCCTCATTGTGTAGAGGTTGGTCAGTTGGTGATTCGAAGAAAAGGGAGAGAAAAAAGACTCAGCAAAAGCAAGAAAAAGAGATCTTGTAATAGAATTATCTGAGGCTCATGATCCTTCATCTGTCCAGCTATTTAACGGAAGAAAACCGAGCTCATTTCGGAAATCATAATAAAACAGAGATACTCATCATTTGTTGTCATTTTATTTATTATTTGATGATTGTCTTTGTGACTGGAAAAGGGTGGTGAAAAACCCCCTATACAGTTACTATTTTCTCTAACTACGCGTCTTTTTTCTACTCCCTCTCTTTGTTGGATTTTTCAATGAGTTTCCTCAATCCTGAGGCGGGATACCATCTAATAATATGACCTAGATTAAATTCGACAATTAAGAGATTTTGTTTCAATAAATATCATTTTTGCCTATTTTCTTCTCGGTTTGCGTACTTTGGTACTTTTGCCAACTGTATCGGTTTGGCCTATTTTCTTCTCGATTTTGCGTGTGGTCGGATTCCTTCGGGATTCGGATCACATCTCCACAAGCTTAGAGCCTCTAGCTCGTCCACCACGTCGTTGCGGAAACGTTAGTATGAACGGGAACCACCTCGTCAGATTGCTTGGTCTTTCTTGGTGATTGGACGACGAAATGAATGGAAGCACGGGGAAGAGAAAATCGCACGTAGGGTTGGGCTAGAAGGGCTGCGAATTTTCTCTAGTTTTTGGCATAACGATTTCGATAGACCTCGGGTGTTAATGACCCATAAGGTCATTTTGGCCTTAGAATTTTGATAGACCTCAAGTTTTAATGACCTGTTAGGTCATTACTAATTAATTATAATAATTAATCAATCTACTCATAATTGATTTGCGGGCTAGAGTGGGCCCATCATCCCTTAAAGTAGTCGGGTCGGACTCGAAAAGCCTAATGGGCCTAAATCCCGATTCGGGCATATTTACTTATATAATGTTATATTTTTTCCTATACAAAATTACAAAACTTCATAAATTTAATTTAAAATTCTCGTTGGGAAGCTTAGGAAGAGAAAAATCCAATATAGGTGAGAAGATATGGTATTGAGGTGTTCTGAAATAATGAATTTTTTGAAATTACATATTCGTAACTAAAATTACTTCTATTAAAAAATTATTAAATTAGAAAATTATTAAATTAAGAGTTTTTTTTTAATAATTTATTTTATGTAATATTATTTTAAAATTATATTAAGAATTTAGATTATTTATCTTTGACGATGAACTCCATCCTCTTTAAAAAATAAATACATACATGTAATTTAAATTTACATACTAGTAACTAAAATTACATAAATATAATTGTCTAACTACCCATATCACTAGTGATGGAACTAGAAATTCGGGATAGGAGGGGCTAAATTTTTTTTAATAATAAAAAACATTACTTCATAAAACAAGATTAATTAAAATAATAAAATAAAAGATCATTGTAACATAGAAATATAATATTTTCTCAGAAGTAAAACTACAAACAGTTGGAGTGCGGAGAAATTATCAATCTTTCTCATCCTGCTAACCAAACAACCACAAATAAAAACGAAACCAGAATATAGATGAAGAAGATGAGTTTTGATGAAGAGGTGAGAGAACAAATTTCGTGAGAAGAAGAGAAAAGAGAAACTGTAAGTGCGAACATATTCGTAGAGAGCCGAGCTAGTCGTGAACAATCTCCGACCTCAATTTTCTGGAACTGCAATTCAGAAATCGAAAAAATCTACCGGGGCTTTGGCCTCGTTTGAGCTACACGTAGTTCCATCGTTGCATATCTCATAAAGTCACTAAATCATATATATATATATATATATATATAACTAAGATTACTTATTTGTAATCAAACTATATATATACAATTTTATAAAATCCATTATTTTAGAATACTTTAAAACCATTTTTCCATTTATGATTGGATTTCTCTCTTCAAAAGCTTTCCAATACTAATTTTATTAGTAAAAAAAAAGTTACAAAGTTTTAAATTTTGTGTATAATATTTATTTTTACATAAAATAAAGATTATAATAAATAAAAAAGATGGAGATGCCTATGAAAAGAGAAGTAGACAAATAGTGAAAGTTATTTTGTTTTAAACTGCCAAAAGTTGTATTTTTTAAATAGTTTTATTTTATAGGCATTCATTATTATTTTTTTTTTTTGCATAATAATACGTATTTCGCTAATTCATTGACCAATATATGCAATAAAAATAAGGTCAATTGCAACTTAAGTACGTAACCTTAGGTCAACTTAGTCACGTGCCTATGTTGCTATTAAATGGGGTTGGACTCGTACCTGCCCAATTGATCTAAAGTTACGTACTTATGCCGCGATTATTGTAAAAAAGAAATATTTGCGCCAAATGCAATAACATTAACTCTAGATAAAAAGATACATTGCTTATTTTGTTGGGTAAACTGCGGCTAATGTACCCAATGTTTGATTTTTTGCAGATTATATACCCAATGTTTATTTTTGGCGGCTAATGTACCCAATGTTTGATCCGTTAGATATTTTTGGGTTTTCCGTCAGTTGACCGTTAGAGAGTTATATCTACACTTTTCGTATTTTTGACATAACTCACTCATTTTTTGTCCAAATTTTATGCATGACCTATGGTTGGAAAGATAAGAGATAGATCTACAAATTTAATGTTTTAAGTTTTGTAAAATCAGTTTTAAAAAAATACGAAATTTCAAGTACAACGTAAAACTGGACATTAGTTTAATGCAAAATATTTGTTTCGAGCAAATTTTAATATACTTAATGACTTTTTATGATGAAACGTAAAAGAAAAAAGTTGTAGATAAATGTTTTATCTTTACAACGGGTGTTTATTTATAAATTTTTGACAAAAAATGAGTGAGTTATGCAAAAAATATAAAAGATGTGATGTTAAATAATATTTCATATTTTTGGCATAACTCACTCATTTTTTATCCAAAATTTATAAATAAACACCCGTTGGAAAGATAAAACATTTATCTACAACTTTTTGCTTTTACGTTTCATCATAAAAAGTCGTTAAATATATTAAAATTTGCTCGAAACAAATATTTTACATTAAACTAATGTCCAGTTTTACGTTGTACTTGAAATTTCGTATTTTTTAAAAACTTATTTTACAAAACTTAAAACATTAAAGTTGTAGATCTATCTCTTATATTTCCAACCATAGGTCATGCATAAAATTTGGACAAAAAATGAGTGAGTTATGTCAAAACTACGAAAAGTGTACATATAACTCTCTAACGGTTAACTGACGGAAAACCCAAAAATATCTAACGGATCAAACATTGGGTACATTAGCCGCCAAAAATAAACATTGAGTATATAATCCGCAGAAAATCAAACATTGGGTACATTAGCCGCAGTTTACCCTATTTTGTTTTGGTATGAGTATGACTGGAGTGTATGAGACTATGAGTGAATGAGCAGTGAGAAAGGAAGGACAGAGAAGGGCATTACTCCTCTACGACGACGTGCTTGGGTTACTACCGTGGGCACTCGCTGATCAGCTACTCTCTCTCTCTCACTAGTACTTTCTTCTTCACGTATACTCTCTCTCTCTCCATCACTTCCTTCCCCTCAATCCTCTCTCCTCCTCGCCTTATCTCTTCCGTTCCTTCCATGGCCGAGGGTTTCGAGCCCTACCACGTCCCTCAGCAGAGCCGCCGAGACAAGCTCCGCGCCGAGCCGCCCAGCTTCCACGGCCTCTTCATGCTCCCTCCGCCCACCTACGATCACCTCAAAGACAACAACCTAATGTGCCTCGTCGGATCCTCCTCCTCCTCTTCCATCTTCCGAAATCCCTATTCTACCCCCGCCTCCGATCCCCAATTCCACGACCACGCCTTCCTCTACGCCACTACCACTGCACCCGACCCCAAGCCCGAGCCGCTCTCGCTCTCGCTCTCCTCCTCCTTCGGCGTCGTGCCCGCCACCGACGCCGCCCTCCCGCTCGGGCCCTTCACGGGCTACGCCTCCGTCCTCAAGGGCTCCCGCTTCCTCAGGCCCGCCCAGCAGCTCCTCGAGGAGTTCTGCTTCGACGTCGTCGGAGGCGCCTGCGCCGACGACAAGCTCTCGCCCGACCCGGCGCTCATGTCCGCGGACGGGAGCGACGGAGTCTGCGACGACGACCGCGCCAGCGGCGGCGAGATTCGCAAGAAGAAATCCAGGCTGATTTCCATGCTCGACGAGGTAAAAATACATTCAATTCAGCCAATAATCAAATCAAACTTGTTCTTGATGGGAGCTTTGTGAATCCCAGGACTGTTACTATTTATTTTTAATTAAAGTATTATTCGTCATTAATACGTGATCTAAGTTCTGATACTTGCATGAGTTGCTTATCATTAATAAATTGCGGTCTTGCGGTTCTGGATAATGAGAGAGACGTAGGTTTGCGAATAATATTTATAAAGTCAGATAATTATGAGTTTTCTAATTTAAAAACAAGATATTAAACGCAAAAGTTGTCTGACATAACATGGAATTAGTTCTCTTTAGCTTCGACTATGTGACTAAGCTGGTTCTTTCTAGGTGTGTTAGTGTAGTACATCATATATATATATATATGTAGATATGAGGGAATATATTTTATATATGTGAATATGTTTGGAAAGATATAAACTTTATAAGAAATAGCATAATGGAATTTGCAGGAAAGAGTAGATGAGAAGGGTGTCTTAATAAATAAATACTTTAGTTCGTTATATGGTTTTCTAATTCCATGCATGCATTTTTGGTAATCAGTTAAATGTTTAGCCACAATCAATATTAATGTATTCTTAATTTGTTGGTGTTATTTGTATAGTGGGACTTCAGGTACATTTGCCCCATTATTATGCAATATTAAGAGATCAGTTCTATTATAATGGTAAATATCTATGGTAATTGTTTGGCTCAAAGTGCTTGACAAGTACTCTACTTTTTTCAATAAATCTGTACGTTATCATAAATTAATGGATAGTTGAACTTGGGCACTTTTCCCGCTATCAACCCTATAATTTATAGGCAGTGTCGTATCATATATAAAATATATTGCTTGATCGGCTCTTTTCGTTTATCAACTTTTGTGTGTTTATTTTTATTTTTTATACTCGTATTAAAATACTAAAAGCATAGTCCGCAATAGATCATTAAAACTCTATATGAGACAATGGAAGCATCTTTCTTTCTTCATATTGTTTATGGTTGTAAGTTAATAAACTATTTGTCTGTTTAAACAAATTTCTCGAGGTTCCGTTATATACTTTGATATCGATCATTAGTCAGTAGGGCACTTGTAATCATTTGAGTATTTGAACCTATATTTTGATCATAAAAACACGCTATTTGTAGCGCACAAAATGCACGAAACGATTCATATTTAGTTTCTCATCCTTAGCACCAAAGAGAAGCATTAAATTATAATCGTTATGCATTTTTTCAACAATGATCATCTTGTAATAACCCATTTCCAACATTTTGTAGTCTCGGAAATTTATGTAGCGATTGTTTCACGTTTCATATTCAAATCTTCGGTCACAAATTTCGCAGTGACTAACTAATTGAGTAATACATGTAGGTATACAGGAGGTATAAGCAATACTACCAACAAATGCAAGCGGTGGTGACGTCATTCGAGTACGTGTCAGGGCTTGGAAACGCCGCGCCGTATGCCAACTTGGCGGTGAAGGCGATGACAAGGCACTTCCGGTGCCTGAAGAACGCAATCATGGACCAGCTTCAGTTTGCTGCCAAGGAAGTCGCTCATTCGGGTCACCGGAAAGACGAAGCTGGAATCTTCCGTGGAAGCAACAACAGAGGTCCGTACGGTCAGCGGCCCGTTTCACAAGGCATGGGATTTCTGGAGCACCAGCCTGTTTGGCGGCCGCAAAGGGGGCTCCCCGAACGCGCTGTCAGCGTTCTCCGAGCCTGGCTATTCGAGCATTTCCTTCACCCGTAGGTTATTTAAACTGAGCTAAATGTTTTTACTTGTTTGCGTATGGTTTTTCTTTGTGAAGTTTGATAAGATCGTTGTTTTACAGGTATCCGACTGATACGGACAAATTGATGCTGGCTAAGCAAACCGGTCTTTCACGGAGCCAGGTCTGTTGTTTTCTCCAAAATTCATACACTAAGGCTATATTTATTGAATAAAACCACTTCATGAAAAATGAAAGTGAAAGAAAAAAAAGTAGTTGTACTTGTAAGCTAATGAAAAATTTTGAATCAATTTTTAAAGTTCATTGAATGCTGACCCGGGGTTGATCACGTTGAGCCCGAGACTATCGATATTGTCGTAATGAACGCGTAGTAGTGTTAGTAGAATTCGGGGATTTTGTTATCAAATATCTTTCTTCAAATATTCTAAGTTTAGTTAGCAGTCTTTATTCTTAGTTATAGTGTTTCAACACGTTTTGTTGCTCAGTAATCTTGACTCGTGATTTGTGTTTTTGCAATCATCAGGTCTCAAACTGGTTCATAAACGCCCGGGTTCGCTTGTGGAAGCCGATGGTTGAGGAGATCCACATGCTTGAAACGCGCCAAGCTCAAAAGGGTTCGCAGCAGCGAGACCACATGCCTCCGGCGACCACCGAGAACCCCTCTACATCGACATCGAAGCGCACAAGGAGCGAGCTACCTAACGCGGCGAGCAACGACGTGAGCTTGTCGTACGATGGCCAGCTGGCGAGCCACCTTCACGCAGGTGCTGTGAGTGTAGCGGGCGGCGTGTCACTCACCCTGGGTCTCCACCACCAGAATAACCACGGAAACGGGAACATCGTCCTCTCCGAGCCGTTCCCCATGGACGCAGCGCAGCGCTTCGGCCTTGGCCTCGAGGGGAGCGGCGACGGCTTTCTCATGAACACTTTCGAGGCCCAAAATCGGCATTTCGCGAGAGACGTCTTAGGAGGGCAGCTTCTGCATGATTTTGTTGGTTAAACACATCATTCTATTATTACTCATAAGAATCGAAAACAAAAGAGAAAAAGAATGATCATAGTGACTAGTGGGTTCCAATTAGATCATGATCTCCATATTATTGTGTATCACCGAAGAAAACGTACGTAGGTCAAAGGGTTAATTTGTGGTCGATTCTTGTGTATATTTGGCTAAGCCAATGCCATGCAAAACCAAGCTAATACATATGGTTTCTGACGTGGCTTCGTTACCTAATTTCAGTAGCAGATCGGCGTGTATTTTGTAATGTTATTTAAAATTATTTCATTCAATTTTTACAATAATTGCCCTATTAATTAATATCAATTTTTACAATAATTGCCCTATTAATTAATATATATTCATTAACCAATCTATTTAGCCAAGTGGTAAAGGTCACGGTTTCGAACCTTAGAGACGCAAATGCGTTCTCTTTTTACATATTGTAAACTTAGTCAATAGTGTCACATGTTTTGACAGTGAATGTAACTAGTAATGCGAGAGTGGATTGTAACCTTGGTCGATAATGTCACTCCCTTAAAAAATAAAATAAAATAAATATATATCCATCAAATAGTTTGTAAGTTTGTGGCTCAATCCACAATTGCACCGTTGACAAGCATTGAGCGTGAACGTTCTCTGCGGACCTTCGAGTCCCTCACCTTCCATTAAAATATATCGGACGAGGAGTAACCATCCCCGCAGGCTACCCTTTAAATTGTGGGTAAGCAATTTTGACTCTGTGAGTTTAAGCCTGACTTGGCTCAACCCTTAGCAGGAATTTCCCCACCAGAGATCTCCCCATTAGAGTTTCCCCTAGCAGAAAGGGGGCCGAGCATAAATGCCCCTACCATGAGTGCCCCCGGGCAGAAGTGGCTCCCTAGCAGAAGAGCCCCTACCACAAATGCCCCGGGCAGAAATACACCCTAGCACCCCTGCTAGGGACATACGACCAGATGTCAGCATAACCCATTCTAGAAGGTGCCAAACTTAAGGAGCAAGTTTGGAGATTTGATTTGGTTTGGTTTCCTGATTCTGTTAGGATTCGAATGTAAATTCTAAAGATTTGATTGAGTCTATTTTTAGGAAGTTTAGCTAGAGTTTCGTTTTCTGGTCTTCTATAAGTACTAGTGTTAGTCCTTTATTTTGTATTTTTTTGGCATTCGACATTAATCAGGGAAGCTTTTTCTCCCAGTTTTGTTTTCTCTTTCTTTGTTGTTCTTCGTGTTTTTCTCTTGGCAGATCCAAAGAATTGGAACCAACAATTGGTATCAGAGCGAAGGTGCTAAAGAAGATGTCGTCACAAAGCGATTCCACCGGAGGAGAGTGTTGGTTGGGTTGATTCCAAATAACCTATTATTCTTATCTAATTGGTCTAAACCGATAAAGAATAGGCAACGAAAATTTTAACGGATAAACAAATTATGTAACACGTAGAACAATCTTTTGTTGCGTCCCATACCACAACAAAACTAGAAAAATTATATTATGGGCTATAATTAATTATTCTATCCGGTATACATAATACAAATAAATTTTCTAAATCCCGATCTTTAGTTTTTCGATTTCAATCAAACAAAAATTAATTCAATCACAAACATGATTCGATTTAGGGTTTGAGCACATAAATAATTATCTTCATCAATAAATAACGAATTGTACCTGACACGAAATTCCTTACAGCGTTTTATGAATCTGAAGATGCTTTCTGCGATTTTGTGTCTGCGGATTCTCCCAGTAGCCATCCGATTTATTCTCCGGAGCTAGATTGCTAGGATGTGTGGGCTCCGAAGGTGACCACGAACTCTTGAGGCCTTAACCGGGATCGGATTCTCCTAGCCTTATCAAAACCGATTTCTAGAGAGAATATTGAGAGAGAAAACGATTTCTTCTCTTGTGAATTATGAGTGTGTATTTTGTTATCTTAGCTTTAACCTATTTATAGGGAAAAACCAATCTTAACTAACTTGAGATATTCATTCATTATCTTTATTTAAATAAATAAGATGATGATATTATCAAATCTTATTTAAATCTTTTTATCAAAGATTTAAATCTTAAGGATAAGATAACAAATCTTGGAATTAAATCACCCAAGATATTATATCTCCATTAAATAGATTTATATATATATATATCAAAAATATATTTATATAATTCAATTTCGATTTAAATAAATAAACCGAAATTAAAATATAACAAAAAATCGATATAGGTTTTTGAATTTAAATTTAATATAAATCTTTTCAATTATAATTAATTATCATTAAGTATTGATAATTAAATCCAATGATCAAAATTATATTATTGATTTAATACAACTGATATCGAATCTTTTATTTAATTTAATTTCAAATTCGTAACCTTAAACAGACCCTAATCTGGGTTTTAATCGGATTACTATTTTTACCATAACTCTCTCTCTGTGTATCGGAATGATACGATTCAAATTGCTAATTTCTTAGAATTCAATTATCTACCATACTGCACAGTTTGGTAATCAAATTCAAATTAAATTTTTTTCACTTTCCCCCATTGCTACAATCAGATATGTTGGAAAAACTCGATTTAACTATTTATGATTATTTCATCATAAAGTACTAGCTGCCGTATTGCCCTTTTGATGATTCCATCTTTATCTCAATGAATCTTACAAACCACTCACTCATTGGTTTATTAAGTCAATGAGCTGTACATGAGTGCTTGTTTGTTTCTCCGAAACATTATAAAGAAAATCATAAGTGTTTATCTATATCTGCATCCATGCAACCTTTTACGGACAACCTTCTGATCCTAAGATGAAAGTAATTGAGAATAATAATGTATTCCGTAACGATCAAATTAAAAGACCATGTGAGTTAAACCGTATAAGTTCATGATGCTCAGGATATCAATCGATTCCATCTGATCATCTTTGTGACTTAGTCGTACTTTCATCAGTGACGGTCTTAATTGATGATTTCGGATGTTAAGTCTGTCCATCCAGTACGGAGACCCTCCAGTACTTGGTAAAACTCAAATGTGCAGGACCAGCACCTGATTCGGTATAGAATCATCACTAACAGTGTTTTGAGATTACCAATGGTTCTCATATCAATTAGAAGTTCCCACTTTCCAATATTAACCACGGATATCTTTAAGTTCCGAACTTATGCAAGTCAAAACCTCTTCACACATAGACTCTGTGTGATGACTTAGCATAGTAGTAAAATGTTCATGAACTTTGGGATGAAAACATTTAATTTTATAATATCTTATGATATAACTATAAGAACTATCATTAATAAGTTATATGTCTTTAAAAAGAAAGTTAGCCATAATCTTAGTGAAACGGGATTAACATCTGAATAGAGGGCATATTACAAAATATGTCCAACAATCTCCCACTTGCACTCTTAAGAAGATGCTTTCCACTATTCCTTGAGTCCTTTGTCCCACAATGTTCTTGAGATTTTATTCTCACATTCTCTATGGGTAAGACTTACCTATTTCTCTTACGAGAGAACTTTTAATGACTATTGCTGGTCTATATCTATTATCTCAAATTTGAGATAATATTTGTTATCACTTTTATAATGGTCACAGGCTCCCACTGCACTAGCGGTTTCACCAAGTTGTTGTACTCGGTGTAGTTACTTTTCTATATCTCAAATATAGAAAGTTTTAAGCCAGACTTCATATGTGTAGAACTTAGATAGTTCCTAAGCCATATAGTCTCCATTTATGGAATCTATGATTGATGTTACACGATGAAACCTTATAATCAATCTATATATAAAAATGTACAAACATTTCGAAATTTTTCTGGAAAAAGTTCCACGCTTTTGCTACGCACTCTTAAGCTGGAGTTTTCAGAATTGCGTCCTTGATCGCTTTCCGAAGTCTTAACTCCTAAGGTATCGAAAAATGTTTGTTTTTGGTTTACGTATCGTTTATTTAAATATTGATCATCTCGATCAATAACATTCCCGACTTCTCCGAAGTATCCACAATTTTCCATGTCAATGAGTGAATGCAAAAACTCATGGGCATATGATGAAAAGCTTAAGTTTATTGATGATGATCATCAAACTTATTTCATAGTTAGACTTAAAGATTTGTATCAATTTCTTGACTACATTAATATTTTAAATCAGTGTTCCTTCTAGTTAATTCATAAAAGAATCATATCAACCAGTTATTCAGAAGGACTGAGTTGATGAATTCCCGCCATAACTCTAAACCGAAATTTACAGGCTATGAATAAGAGATTCTGGATAGATAGCATAGTAACCAGAGTGAGAGAGTTCTTCCTGTTCTCTCAACTCCTATTTCTAGGGAATAACCCATGATTACTACTCTGGCTATGAAGGCTTTCTCCTTCCCGTGTAATCCTCTCTTTCTATCATGAATTTCTTAACATATCTTGGATCGAGATCCATATGCTAAATTAATTAGTGATAATTATAGCAACTATAATTATTTGCATCATTCTAGAATTCAATATTTCTTCTAATTTATTAGAACAAAATCTAACGTTTCGTTCAGTACGAACACGATTCTGATTTGCTGGGACTCGTAGTTTCTGTTCGGCTATTAAGCCTCCCACTACATCTGAGTACCCTAGAATTCTAATTTCTATTGTGGTATCTGTTTCTTAACTTAATCACTTTTTCCCGACAAACTAACTAGTTTATCTTAATCATACTTCTACTTATAAGTTCATCATGAATATAATTCACCAATCATTAATAGAACTAAGTCTTTAATCAAGGATCGTTTATTAGTGGTTCATAATCGAAAACTATTTAATCACGGACACCGCGATTCATTAACATATGTTTTATCAAAACTTTGAATAAAGTTTCTAAAACTTTGAACATGGTGTTTATGTTCCTTTTAATCAATCTAGGTTACAAATAACCATTTGACTAAATATTTTGGTTACTTTATTATGTCTACTGAATTAGTGTCTTTTAATGTGCCAAGAATTGATAAGATTCTTTTCTGCAAATTAAAACTAATTTAGAATAATAAATGTCATAAATTGTTTAAACATAGTCATATTCATTATTCGATTTCAATAATCATGTATTTAATTAATTAAGTTACGGTCCAATTTTGTTTTATCATAAATTATCCAACAACTTTATAACAGAAACATAAATTTTCATTCATAGTTTCATAAAGTCGTAAATTTAGATCTTAAAACAAAATAACATAAACTTAAAAATTAAATAAACTTAAAGCAATCCTAAGCTAGCTTCAATCTTTACGATCCGTCTTCGAGACATTCGAAAACCGTGTAGAGGCTACCTACAAGATTACTTACACGAACTTGTTAAATGTTAATCTATGGACTTAGGATCTTTCGATCCCTCCAATAAAATTAACTTGAAGAAAAAAGTGATAATCACCTTTCTCTCATTTTCGTGTCTTCAAGGGACTGTTCTTAACAAAATGTCCTTGACGGTTACAACGATAACATCTTGATACTTGACCTTTTCCCTTTTTACTTGCTTTGCTTGGGATTTTCTGATATGTAACTTGAAACATCAAACTCTCCATCACCATAACTCGTTGTGTGAGTCTATCGACTTCATCTTGCGTTTTTTTCATGAGATCCAATTTGTACTTATTATCTCTTTTATGATAATGACAAAACATCTTATTGATGTATGAGCAATCATCATCATAAGCAAGATATAAAGCACTAGGATTCTCATTGTTATACTTGACTGTCTCATCTAAGGGAACTTCAAAGTTCTCTTGAGGTACGTCACGCTGTTGTGAATCTCCGATTGTCTCTTCTAGGGGAACTGCGATGTTCTCCTGAGGTATGTCATGCCGCTCTGCATTTCTGACTGTCTCATCTAGGGGAACCGTGAAGTTCTCCTGAGGTATGTCATGCCGCTCTGCATTTCCGACTGTCTCATCTAGGGAAACCGTGAAGTTCTCCTGAGGTATGTCATGCCACTCTGCATTTCCAACTGTCTCATCTAGGGGAACTGGGAAGTTCTCCAAAGATATGTCATGCGGTTCATCTTCTCCGATTCGCTCGTCTAGAAGGATGTCCAGATCCTTCTGAGAAGAATCTAGCTGACCAGAATCTGAGTCAATGTAGTCGTCTGAAGAAGTGTCATCAAAGCTCATTTGATCCGTGCCCGGAATTCCGAAAGCACTCATGAAGTATGATTCAAAGTGTGAAACAGGGCTTCTATCAAGATCTTCGTCGTCGGACGATATGTAAATAGGCTCTGTCATTCTAGGTGTTCATAAAGAAAACTCATTAAAATTATATATAGATGAAATGTTTTATATTTACTTTAAGAATAAAAGAACTTTACAATGTTCTAATAAGGTAAACATAGTAAAACCTTTACTTTCTATTATAAGGTAATTTAACATTTGATACGTGGTTGCAGCCTCGCCGGCATACTAACCACGCACTAGTTAAACTGAGTTTGTCTCGGCTCAATTAGTTCACTAAAATCGAAACTACGTTTCTCGTGAACTAACTACCTACTTTAGATCGGTCATGCAGCAATATGAAATCGTTACACGCAAGAGTGACCCACAATTTTTCGGATCACAGACTTAACTCAATCAGTCACCGCCCTTAGGGGGCCATATCTAGCTGACACACGGCCGTTGAAATACATCTGCTCACCTTATCTATAAACAGACTAGTACGGTGACTTATCAGTTGCATAACTGAAACCTTTCTGTAGGAGGCCAGATCTAGCTGACACGAGGTGTTATGCAACCTGTCGTTGTACCGGCAACAAGTGGAGACCTTTCTAGGCTAAACTCTTGCTATATGTCACTCAAAATGTTTTTCTGGTTTCTAAGATAATGATCGTTATCTAACCTGAGCCATAAACTAGGAACCTACATTTTAATTATCCAGAATTAAAAGAATCCTATCGTTTTCAATAAGCTCTTTCAAGCTTCCCATTAATTTCTTAATAAGCTTAAATCTTAGGTTGTTACCATATACCAAGTATACTAAGAACCTAGAATAAAATCACGAGGCAATTACGGTAGTGATAGACTTGAGTCTGTGTTCTTCAGTCAGATGGGAGGGGTTCCTAACCAGTTATTCAGAAGTGGATGGTGAACTGGCCCCACTTTTGATTCCCTCTTTCTAAGACAAGAACATAAACCCGAGAATTTTTCTGTAATTATCAAGTGAAATTATTTATTGATTAATTATCTATTACTATGCTCAATTATTAATTACCCAATAAATCCTTAATTGTACATGCCCAATCCGTACAATTAATCATATCATGAATTAATTAAATTGGTGATAGTATAATGGATAAACAATTAAATTAATATCTATGAAAAATACTATTAAAATATACAATAATTAAATTCAATAAAGAAAATTCCAATTTTAATTATTAATTAAAAAAATTAATTAAAGCTTGATTTTATTTATTTATTTATTTTTACACGAATTAGGGTTTACAAAAATTAAATCGAAATTAATAAGTTAAATCAAAATTAATTTCAAATCATTATTTTCAAATTTGGGTTAGTTTGATTAAAACAATTTTTAACCCAAACTTATTAAAAAAATATTATATTTGAAATCAAATCAAATTAATTTAAATCATAATTTAAAATACAAAACAAAATTATATATATATTCAAAAATAAATTTAATTGGGCTCGGGGCATCATCGTGGATCCGTTAGACGGACCACTACCCCGTTCATTGCAAAAATCCAAACCGTGGTCAAAAGTTTAACCGGGTAAGCTTACCATGGGCCTTACCCGGGCTGGTGTACCGTGGCAAAAAGCCCACCAGTGGGCAAAATTAACCCATTAGGGTTTTGACCCAAAAAGTGTTCAAGTGCCCTACTTTGACCGCCTCCACAGCCTAGACCGGAGGTCTGATTGGCGCCATTGTTGCTTGTGTGTCTTCGAGGTGTCACTGGCAAGTAATACCTCAGCCCAGAATTCCGGCCAGATCGCCGTCGCAACCTCCAGTCGCTCTGTTTTGGAGCTGTTTGGTGCAGGAAAAAAAATGGGCAGATTTTTACCCTTTTCCCTGTTTCCGCTGCAGCGCTTACCGCGGGGTCCTGGCAGCTCCGCTGCTCACCCGTGCGCTGCGTGGGAGTCCTGGGCAGTACCCTGCCTCATCCCGTGTGGTTACCGTGCGTCCAGCGGCTTCCCCGGGCAGCTTGCCCTCAGCCCCACTCCGGTAGCCTAACACCGAAACTAGGGTTTCGGTGTTAAACCCAATTCTCGATTTGGGTTTGACTTCGGTCAAACCCGAATCTTTTTAATAATAAAAATTAAATTACAGAAAATAGAAAAATATTATTTTAAAACAAAAATAATAATAAATATTTTCACGAAAATCAATTTTTCAAATTAATTTAAGATTATCCATATTATCGAAAAAAATATCAAAATTATATTTTATTGATTTACGGGCTTTGATACCAATTGTTGGTTGGGTTGTTTCCAAATAACCTATTATTCTTATCTAATCGGTCTAAAGCGATAAAGAATAGGAAACAGAAATTTTAACAGATAAACAAATTATGTAACACGTAGAACAATCTTTTGTTGCGTCCCATACCACAACAAAACTAGAAAAATTATATTATGGGCTATAATTAATTATTCTATCCGGTATACATAATAATACAAATAAATTTTCTAAATCCCGATCTTTAGTTTTTCGATTTCAATCAAACAAAAATTAATTCAATCACAAACATGATTCGATTTAGGGTTTGAGCACATAGATAATTATCTTCATCAATAAATAACGAATTGTACCTGACATGAAATTCCTTACAGCGTTTTCTGAATCTGAAGATGCTTTCTGCGATTTTGTGTCTGCGGATTCTCCCAGTAGCCTTCCGATGTATTCTCCGGAGCTAGACCGCTAGGATGTGTGGGCTCCTAAGTTGACCACAAACTCTTGAGGCCTTAACCGGGATCGGATTCTCCTAGCCTTATCAAAACCGATTTCTAGAGAGAATATTGAGAGAGAAAGCGATTTCTTCTCTTGTGAATTATGAGTGTGTATTTTGTTATCTTAACTTTAACCTATTTATAGGAAAAAACCAATCTTAACTAACTTGAGATATTCATGTTGGACATGTGTGTCCTTAAACAAGATATTTTATCCATTTGTAAAAGATTATGACAAGTCGTTGAATAAAGATGATTCTTATTATGATAATCTTATTATAGTTTCTGGTAGAGTCAATGTGAGGAAGAATTAATAATCATAATAAATGAACTTAAAATGTCAATGACCTGATTATCTGGGTGGGAGCCCATTAATCGTATAAGGTCATTAACGTGACTAAGTGACAATCCTATTCTGGATTTTGTGTGTGTCACACTCACTAGAAGTGCATTAAGTATGAAGTGTCTTCATACTGTACTAGACCTGACTTAAACTCCGGAAGTTATCATATAAGATCGTCACTGATAACTTGGAGTTGAGTCACTAAGTAGATGATCAAATGGATATTCGATCTAAGTCATGAGTGATCTTGAGTCCGAGCTGCTGGCTTGATTGTTCTTTGATTTAACCGTTAAAGAACACAATATATTACCGTTGTTCCCAACACTATTATTTTGGGAACATGATAGTCAGCAGTAAGGGTAGTTTGGTCATATACATGGGCATCACACAGCTCTCTTCAGAGTCATGATGATTCCCTTGATTGTCGGTGGTATGAGAGGTACTTGTGCGCAACTTATGAATCGAAACCATAAGTGGGTTACTCAAAATATTACTGACTGAATCAAGGATGAAAATGCAATGAGGGGCATAACGGTAGAAACCGACTGCTCGTGTGTGGATCATCAAGTGAAAGATCAATAACCCGAATTTGATTGTATCAATGGACACCCTGCTGTAATTAAGGGAATAATATATATTGTATCACTAAAGAGTGCAGCCTCGGGTTTATAGTGGAATAACACCGAGGTTTGACGAACAACCTAGCAGTTCGTTGGAGCTTTGGTGATACGGGTCCATGGTCCCCAGGATAGCTCCGTAACAGATGATACGTACGTGATAAAAACATTTGAAATGTTTTTAAGATCATTTGGCAAGACTCATAAAACTGAAGTCTGTGATAGACATCAGATAGTTTTATCAGTAGCGTGGCAAAAGTACCATATCTTGGTAACCAAAATTAACTGAAAAAATAAAGTAAAATTGGATTTTATGTCAACATTAAAGTTGTTGTAAATTAAATTCTAAGAAACTTTGCTTTTGGAACCGAGTCGTTTCGACGTACGGTTTGTGATTTAGAGAATTTCTAAGTTTGTGATCGTTTCGGTAAACTATGAAATTAAATCACATGTCACGAATTTAAATGATGGTGTGTCACCATGACATTTGAATGTGTGATATTGAGATCAGAGAATATTAATATAATTTAACTATTAATAATTATTCAATAATTAATAGATTTATATTACTATGTAAATAATATATTTTCATATATATTATAAGTGTAGAAATCGAATTATGCCTTGGAATGTGGAACAATATGCATTCGAATGGATAAACTTTGGTCTTTTCATAATTGTGGCAAAAGTATCAAATGTTTTGGTATTTGAGAAAAACCCTAAAATCAATTTAATTCATTGGATCGGTTATGATTTAATATCAACCGTTGGATTAGGATATTGATATATTCGAAATTAATAACTTGGTGATCAAGTTTTGATTTTTGAATTTAGCTAATTAATTATATCCGTTAGATCGGTCGAAGATTTAATCTTTATCGTCGGATTGGAAATTAATTAATTATATATATTATATATTATTTTTGAATTATAGTTTTGGATAAATTCGAATTCGAATTTGATTTTTATTAAATCTTTTAATATTTGATTTTATCCTAAACTAATTTGGTCCATTAGATTGGTTTAAAGATTTATCTCAACCGTTGGATCTAGATAATTAGAATTCGAAATTAAATATATATATATAATTCGAATTTTATAAAGATATGAAGATAAGATTGGATTTTTGATTTTATCCAAATCTTTCTTATTTAATTAAATCCATAATTAATTATATCCATTGGATTTAGATAAGATTAAATCTAGACCATTGGATTGAAATAATTAATTATATTTAATATATATAATTCGAAATTAGGGAGTGAATTTCTCTAATTCGGTTACAGTCTGAGCCTATAAATAGGAGGCTCATTCTACACTTTTTACACACCTCTCCCCAGAGAAAAATTCTAACTCTCCCTCTCCTTCAGGGTCTGCGAATTTTCTCTCTGATCTCTCTTTCTAGTTCGACTTAAGAGACTTAGTTCTTCGGAAGCTTAAAAAGAACCATCAGTTTAAATTTTGAGGAGGAGTCCTGCCGGCGAAGCCCACGCTTTGGTATGAGGAATCCAGGAGAATATCTCGAAAGATCACGGGAGTTTCCCTCAGCACCGGCAGAGCCCTACCCGATTCAGAACGCGCAGCCGGAAGTCGTCATTAGAGGTACGGCCTTATGCATTGGGTTAATAAATGCAATCATTTAATACTTTGTATTTATTTCCTATGATGACTAGATTATTAATAATGATTTATGAATATTAAATTACATAATATTTATCAGATCTTGTTATATGGTTATTATCCGATATCCGGACCGTTGAACGGATAACAAGTTTTTCCGCTTTAAAATAATTTTTAAATGTTACTAGAACGGTTCGGAGGTACAATTCGTGATAAGTTAAACGGAATCCGAGACGTGATTCCCAACAATTCATTCATTATCTTTATTTAAATAAATAAGATAATGATATTATCAAATCTTATTTAAATCTTTTTATCAAAGATTTAAATCTTAAGGATAAGATAACAAATCTTTGAATTAAATCACCCAAGATATTATATCTCCATTAAATCGATTTATACATATATCAAAAATATATTTATATAATTAAATTTTTATTTAAATAAATAAACCGAAATTAAAATATAACAAAAAATCGATTTAGGTTTTTAAATTTAAATTTAATATAAATCTTTTCAATTATAATTAATTATCATTAAGTATTGATAATTAAATCCAATGATCAAAACTATATTATTGATTTAATACAACTGATATCGAATCTTTTATTTAATTTAATTTCAAATTCGTAACCTTAAACAGACCCTAATCCGGGTTTTAATCGGATTACTATTTTTACCATAACTCTCTCTCTGTGTATCGGAATGATACGATTCAAATTGCTAATTTCTTAGAATTCAATTATCTACCATACTTCACAGTTTGGTAATCAAATTCAAATTAAGAATTTGTCACTTTCCCGGACTGTACCAAAAACTTTGTACTTTTGCCACTTAAGATAAATAGATGTTTCGTGACCTAAGTCCCGAATCTATTCTATTTGGATCAACCCATTATTCATAGAATGAATATCATTTGTGGTGTTTACTCTTGTGGAGCTACAAAGGGGACTAATGGACATATTATTCAAGCTTTAGGTGAAATGAAGAAATTTCACCAACTTCGGATACATTCCACTATAGCTCGAAGTTGAAATAAACTCTTGAATAATAATATTAATTATAATCCTGTTACATGAGTCCATTGATACAATCAGATATGTTGGAAAAACTCGATTTACCTATTTATGATTATTTCATCAAAAAGTACTAGCTGCCGTATTGCCCTTTTGATGATTCCATCTTTATCTCAATGAATCTTACAAACCACTCACTCATTGGTTTATTAAGTCAATGAGCTGTACATGAGTGCTTGTTTGTTTCTCCGAAACATTATAAAGAAAATCATAAGTGTTTATCTATATCTGCATCCATGCAACCTTTTACGGACAACCTTCTGATCCTAAGATGAAAGTAATTGAGAATACTAATGTATTCTGTAACGATCAAATTAAAGACCATGTGAGTTAAACCGTATAAGTTCATGATGCTCAGGATATCAATCGATTCCATCTGATCATCTTTGTGACTTATTCGTACTTTCATTAGTGACGGTCTTAATTAATGATTTCGGATGTTAAGTCTGTCCATCCAGTACGGAGACCCTCCAGTACCTGGTAAAACTCAAATGTGCAGGACCAGCACCTGATTCGGTATAGAATCATCACTAACAGTGTTTTGAGATTACCAATGGTTCTCATATCAATTAGAAGTTCCCACTTTCTAATATTAACCACGGATATCTTTAGGTTCCGAACTTATGCAAGTCAAAACCTCTTCACATATAGATTCTTTGTGATGACTTAGCATAGTAGTAAAATGTTCATGAACTTTGGGATGAAAACATTTAATTTTATAATATCTTATGATATAACTATAAGAACTATCATTAACAAGTTATATGTCTTTAAAAAGAAAGGTAGCCATAATCTTAGTGAAACGGGATTAACATCTGAATAGAGGGCATATTACAAAATATGTCCAACAGAGAGTTGACGATGGCGACGAAGATCGGATCAAAGGAAGGGAATGTGATGCTCCATTATACGATGCTCACGAAGAGCAATTACTCGGTGTGGGCGTTGAATATGCGAGTGAACTTGCAGGCGCAAGCAGTTTGGTAGGCTGTAGAAGGCAGCGATGTCAAAGGGCGCAAGGAGAGGATGGCACTCGCCGCCATCTATCAAGGAGTTCCAGAAGACGTCCTTCTCATGATCGCCGATAAGGATTCTACAAAGGAGGCGTGGACGACGCTAAAAACCATGCGCATGGGTGCAGACCGCGTCCGAGATGCAAAAGTCCATACCTTGAAGAGTGATTTTGAGGTTCTTCGGATGAGGGACGGTGAGTCAATAGACGACTTTGCCATGAAACTCACGTCCATTGTGACCGTTATCCGCTCCCTAGGAGACAAGGTGGATGAAACCATCGTTGTCAAGAAATTCCCTAGAGCCGTGCCACACAGATACATGCAGATCGTGACATCGATTGAGCAGTTCGGCGATCTCAAGACCATGATTGTCGAGGAGGTTCTTGGTCACCTCAAAGCCCACGAGGAGAGACTTTGGGGTTACGGTGACAGAGAAGAGGAGAAGCACCTCCTGCTCACGCATGAGGAGTGGACGGCCAGACAAAAGAAAAGCGGGAGAGCAGAATTTTCTTCATGTTCTTCTGGTCGGAGTAGCTACAGCGGAGACAGCCGAGGACGTAGTAGAGGTCGTGGACGAGGGCGAGGTCAGGACGCGCGAGGTCGCGGCAGTGGTGCACCCCGTCAGGAAAGCACGACCAGAAGAGACAAGAGCACAGTGAAGTGCTATAATTGTCAGAAGCTCGGGCACTTTGCATCAGAGTGCCGCAGTAGAAACCAAGGCGAGGACGCGAATGTAACGAAGTTCCACGAAGATCAGCCGGCGTTGATGTTTGCCGAACAGGAAGTGGGCGAGAGAGAGCAGACCTGCCCAAAGAGTAAGGAGCAGACCCGCCCGAAGAGCAGGGAGCAGCCCTGGCCGGAGAGCAGAGAGCAGACCTGCCCGGAATCCGAGCAGAGAGCAGACCTGCTCGGAGAAGAAGACCACCGATATGGTGTTCTTGATCAAGGACAAGGTTATTGCGAACCCCCTCGTTGACGGAGAGAAAAAAGTCTCTACCGATGTCTGGTACCTAGACAATGGCGCGAGCAACCACATGACAGGAGACCGAGCTAAGTTTGAAGAGCTCGATGAGAAGATCACGGGGAGCGAGAAATTCGGCGAAGGTTCAATTGACGAAATTAGAGGCAGATGGTCCATTCTGTTCGTGTGCAATAACGGGGACCAACGCTTCATGACCAAGGTGTACTACATCCAAAAACTAAGAGTAACATCATCAGCCTCGGACATATGACAAAAATCAGCAACACAGCGTTGATGTCTGGTCCCTATCTGAAGATGTGGAACATAAGTGGCAACCTGCTGATGAAGGTGAAGAGAACGCCGAACAAGTTGTACAAGATTCTCTTGGAGACAGGCCAGCCCGTCTGCTTAATGGCATCCTTAGCAGACCCGGCCTGGTTATGGCATGCAAGACTTGGGCACGTAAACTTTTACGCAATCAAGATGATGGGGGAGAAATATATGGCCTTTGGGGTTCCCAAAATTGAACACCCCAACCAGCTATGTGAATGGTGCATGATCGCGAAACAGGCTAGAGTGCCATTTCCGATCAAGGCCAAGTTCCGAGCAGAACGACCTCTCCAACTGGTGCATGCGGACCTCGGTGCTCCAATCACCCCAGCAACTCTAGCCGAAAGCAAGTATTTCCTACTACTTGTTGACGACTACAGTCACTGGATGTGGATCTACACGCTCAAGTAAAAGAGTGGAGCCTTTGAAGTCTTCAAGAAGTTAGAAAGGCTCGTGGAGAATAGGTCAGAACACAAGATGAAGGTCTTGAGAACAGACCGAGGTGGAGAGTTTACATCCCAGCAGTTTTGAGAATTCTGCGATGAGGAAGGAGTCGAGCGCCACCTGACCGCACCGTACACTCCGCAACAGAACGGTGTGGTGGAGAGACGAAACCGGATAGTGATGGACACACCAAGGAGTTTGATAAAGAGCATGCAAGTCCCGGCGAGGTTTTGGCGAGAAGCAGTTAGACACGCGGTCTATTTGCTTAACCGTTTGCCAACAAAGGGCTAGGAGAGCGTACTCTCTACCAGACGTGTTTTGGGAAGAAGCCCCACTTAAAGCACTTGAAGGTGTTTGGGTGCACCGCACATGTGAAGATTGTGGGTCCCCATCTCAAGAAGCTCGATGACAGGAGTCAGTCGAGTGTGTACCTTGGTGTTGAAGACGGAAGCAAGGCACACAGACTCTTTGACCCCCGACGCGGCAAGATCCAGGTGAGCAGAGACACCGTGTTTGAAGAAGAGAAGAAGTGGGATTGGCGTGATGAGAACGGTGAGCCCGAACAGAACTCAGTTGAGCTCGAAGTAGAAGAAGACGTTGCCGACCAGGAAGGGCCAGCAACATCCAACTCGGGTACCCCCACCAACTCGGGTACCCCTACCAGCTCTGGTACCCCCACCAGCACTGGTACCTCCACCAGCTCGGGTACCCCTACCAACTCCGATACCCCCACTAGAGATTCTTGCCCGGGTTCACCTATGACACCCAGCCCGAGCGGAACCAACTCATCCAGCTCGGGAGATTCCTCGATCAAGGATGGCCCAAGGGGATTCCATCCCTTAGCAGAAGTCTACGAAGAGGCTCAGGAAGTGGAGATGAATCTAGAAGAGTTGCCCTTGTTGTGCGCTGAGGAGCCAGCCAACTACCAAGAGGCGGTAAGCGAGCTGGAATGGCAGGAGGTAATGAAGAAGGAGCTGGAGTCCATAGAGAAGAACATGATGTGGGAGCTTACCGACCTGCCCAAAGGTTAGAAGCCCATTGGCTTGAAGTGGGTCTACAAGCTCAAGAAGAACACCAAGGGGAATGTCTTAAAGCACAAGGCAAGGCTAGTAGCCAAAGGCTACGTGTAGAGGCAAGGAGTTGACTTCGAGGAAGTCTTTGCTCCAGTAGCAAGACTAGACACGATCAGACTCATCGTAGCCTTAGCAGCTCATCGAGGTTGGGAGATTCACCACATGGATGTCAAATCGGCATTCCTAAACAGTCACCTCGACGAAGAAGTCTACGTCAGTCAACCACAAGGTTTTGTTATAAAGGGCAAGGAGCAGAAGGTGTACAAGCTCTCCAAGGCTCTATACGGGCTATGTCAAGATCCAAGGGCGTGGAACATACGCTTCGACAAGAGTTTGAAGAGTCTTGGATTCACAAAGTGCTCCAGGGAGCATGCAATGTACACCAGGAGCAATAGAGAAGAAGTTCTGGTCGTCAGAGTGTATGTGGACGACCTGATAATCACTGGATCCACCGCAGGAGGCATAGAAGGATTCAAGAAGCAAATGATGGCCGAATTCGAGATAAATGACCTCGGATTACTTTCGTACTACCTTGGCATCGAGGTGGACCACAAGAAAGACTGCATCATGCTAAAGCAGTTGACCTACGCGAAGAAGATCCTTAAGCAGTTCGAGATGGCGGATTGCAACCCGAGCAAATACCCAATGGAGGCGAAGCTACAGCTTGGGAAGGATGCTGAAGGAAGAGAACTGGATCCCACAGAGTACAGATGCATGATCGGGTGCGTGAGGTATCTCACCCACACCCGACCAGAAATTTCACACGCAGTCGGGGATAGTTAGTCGTTTCATGGAGAAGCCCACAAGCGCACACCAACAGGCGGTGAAACATATTTTGCGCTACGTGAAGGGAACGACGGACTACAGGATTAAGTATGGAAGAGGAGCAGAGCAGAAGAGCTAGTCGGCTTCACTGATAGTGATATGGCCGGTGATTTTGATGATAGAAAGAGTACCGGAGGGATGACATTCTACCTCAACGGGAACCTGATCACCTGGTAGTCTCAGAAGCAGAAGACTGTAGCTCTTTCCTCAGGTGAAGCGGAATTCATGGCAGCAACCGCAACAATGTGTTAAGCTATGTGGTTGAAGGGGATACTGAGTGAAGTGACTGGAGCCGAGCAGAACCCAGTTACTCTCTACGTGGACAACAAGTCCGCAATAGCACTGTTGAAGAACCCAGTATTTCATGGTCGGAGCAAACACATAGACACTCGGTATCATTATATTCGCGAGTGTGTGGAGAAGCGGAAGATCATCGTGGAGTTTGTTAGCACAAGGGAGCAACGTGCAGACATACTCACCAAGGCTCAAGAAAGAGTTAAGTTCGCGGAGATGAGAGAGCTGCTCGGGGTGAAGAACCTCGACCCAAGTCAAGCTTACGGGGGAGAATGTGAGTTTAAGCCTGACTTGGCTCAACCCCTAGCAGGAATTTCCCCACCAGAGTTCGCCCCCACCAGAACTTCCCCTAGCAGAGAAGGGGCCGAGCAAAAATGCCCCTACCATGAGTGCCCCCGGGCAGAAGTGGCTCCCTAGCAGAAGAGCCCTTACTAGGAATGCCCCGGGCAGAAATACACCCTAGTAGCCCTGCTAGGGACATACGACCAGATGTCAGCAGAACCCATTCTAGAAGGTGCCAAACTTGAGGAGCAAGTTTGGAGTTTTGATTTGATTTGGTTTCCTGATTCTGTTAGGATTCGAATGTAAATTGTAAAGATTTGATTGAGTATATTTTAGAAAGTTTAGCTAAGGTTTCATTTTCTGGTCCCCAATAAGTACTAGTGTTAGTCCTTTATTTTGTAACTATTTCCTTTGTATTTTTTGGCATTCGACATTAATCAGATAAGTTTTTTCTCCCAGCTTTGTTTTCTCTTTCGTTGTTGTTCTTCGTGCTTTTCTCTTGGCAGATCCAAATAATTGGAACCAACAGACTCGATATATGTTTGGAACGATGCGCGACAAAAAAAAAAAAAGAAAAGAAAAGAGAAGTTCATATTATGAAAAAGGTGCAGATAAACTTTGTGTGAATTCCACTGACGATGGTCTGGCTCCTTTACGCCTTCACGCCGAGCTTTGTCGTAGAAATCAAGGTATTTAATGAGTTTGTTTTTTTTGGAAGTACATAATGTTTGAAGAGTAGTTTAATATGTAAGAGTATGTGTATATATGTTATCGTTTTTTGCGCAATTGTTGTATTTCTTCAAAACAAAATTTGTTACATTTGAAGCGACACATATTTACATCATGGTTTCATAAAGTTTTCGGCTTTTGATACACTAAAGAGGCTTTGCACTTTGCGTAACCCCCATCGACACGGGCAATAGGGACGACCTCCATATGCGTTCTGATGACTTAGATATTCTTCCCCTCAAGTATATGTGTCTCTAATGCAAAGAAGAATACGAGGATAAGTATAAGATCAATATTAAGGTTGATTACAACCGCTCATAATCTAGCGGAATGCAATCTTACTTAAGATTATGTATTGTTTATTTTTACTAGAAAAAATTACGGCAAAAATACCCAACCTTTGGTCAACGTACCTCCTGTGTACTCAACCTCTAAAACTGGCGGCAAAAATACCCAACGTACGTTGACCGTGACTTTGGCATGAAAACATTAATTTTTCCGTTAACATCCGCCATGTGACCGTTAGCGACAAAAATATCCAAACTTTTTTTTTTGAAAAAAAATTTAATTTTTTATTGTTTTTAATTTATATTTTTTTTTCTTTACTTGATTAGTGATAATTACTTGAATTCCAAATACATGGAATAACATAAAAGTTAGTCAAAACATCAATTGATTTCTTAATGTGCTTGTACAAGCTACATTTGCTAATAAAAATCTTATTATTATGAGAAATTTTAAACATAATGTTACGGGTTTTTTACGTAATTAATTTTTAATAAATTAATGAAAGAAAAGTTATATAATTAATTTTTGTTTTATTAAATAAAGTCAAATTTTGCCCTGAATATTAACCGGAAGTCCGTTTTTGCGAAATAAATTGTCCAGATGTTTTCAAAAATCAAGATACTCAAAAAGTCATAAAGTTTGCAAGAAATGGCCTCAGAACGCTCCCGGAACCCTTAAAGTGGGCCGGGAGCACGTCGAGCGGCCCAACAGGCCCCACACGAGCCACCACGCGCTCCCGCGCGCTGCCACGTGAAACACGCGCAGCCACGCGTCTCTGCCCCCTCACGCGCGCTCACGCGCCCTCAGAAAGGCTTATGTCAGCCTGATGATGTCAGTTGAGGCGCGAGCCGCGTGCAATAGCGCATCCGGCACAAACGGGAGGGCATGTCCGGCCTCCGATGAGGACGCGGTTTGCGGCGTTGGATCGGCCTCTGATGATGGCTTTTTTGGAGAATAACCTTAAGTGGGTTTTCATTGCGTTTCATAGCTTCCTTTGGCACTATTCCTGTTTCCTAGCAGGGGTATTTAATAAGGGTATGGATTTTAATGGGATCCCAATGGAGGTCTTTTAGCCAATTATTACTAATCATTAACCTATTAATTATTGATAATATTTTTTTACCGACATATATTCTTAAGCCATTTTTCTTCAATACGGAGACATAAATTGTCTTTATTAATTCGACCTAAAACGGTCAATTTCCAACGAAAAGGGTAATGGTGAAGATGTTAATTCGGTTCATACTTAGAATTTGAAGCAATGTGAAGACATTAATTCGGTTCATACTTAAAATTTCTCATAATAATAAGATTTTTATTAGCAAATGTAGCTTATACAAGCACATTAAGAAATCAATTGATGTTTTGACTAACTTTTGTGTTATTCCATGTATTTGGAATTCAAGTAATTATCACTAATCAAATAAAGAAAAAAATAAAAATAAACAAAAAATTAATTTTTTTTTTAAAAAAAGTTTGGGTATTTTTTCTGCTAACGGCCACATGGCGGATGTTAACGGAAAAATAAACGTTTTCATGCCAAAGTCACGGTCAACGCACGTTAGGTATTTTTGCCGCCAGTTTTAAAGGTTGAGTACACGGGAGGCACGTTGACAAAAAGTTATGTATTTTTGCTGTAATTTTCCCTTTTTAGTATAAAATGCAAATTTGTTATAATTATGGCTGTTTATTAAAACTGTTTCATGACCCGGAAGGGTATTTTTGTGAATTATTTAAAAAGTTTGGTTATAATGTGATTAATTTATAAACTTAGATGTGTTATAAAATGATTTTATAAAATTAAAATCTAAAAAAAATTAACTAGGAACAGAACTGAAAAATCTTGTTTCTGATTAAACCTGGAACCGGATTACTGGTTCTAGAAAAATTCGGATCCAATAATTTTTTGTTCCGTTTTTTTTTTTTTTTTTTAAATAACAGCAATGATCATGTCTCGGGCATGTGTAAGCTGTATGTCAGTTGATGGAGCCCTCTTTGGTGTATAAATTAGCTAGACTTGAAGAATTTCATTGACAATGTTAGCTTAAGAAATAATTAATGTACTAACCTATATTTCTATGGTATTTAGTTTATTATTAATTGAAATATTTCCTAAACTAAAGTATATAGAAATTTCCTCTTAATTTATTTTTGACCCATTATGTTCTGGCCACGTTTTGATATAGAAAACGCCAAGTGACCAAACATAAAAGATGATCTTTGAATTATATGGTTTATATTCTTGAACATAAAATGTTATCTTGCGTTCCTTTCTTTCGTTCCTTGATTGTGTCTTAAGTCTAATAAAAAATTAATTAGATTTAATATACAGAAGAATGCAAAAAAAAATCAAACTAACAAAAGAATTGACTTGATGGGTGGAAAAGAAAAAGAAAAGCCCACGTCTATAAACATTAAGGACTGAAATTAAGGAGTTTACTTATGATTCCATTAGTTTTTTTTTTTTTTTTTTTTTTTTTGCATTAGCAAATCCGAATTGTCAAATATCTTATAAATAAAAGTTAAAGGAACTGCAAACTCATATGTCTTATGATTATGAAGTAAGAAATGCAGGAAAAAAAAATACCATATGTCTTATAAGTGAAATAATAGCGAAATTGATGCAGGGAAAAGATAGGAAGATCGATGATCGATCATCAAACGAGGAAAGATAAAAAATTACAGGATAAGTCGATCTTAATCGTTGATTCGGCGCATGAATACCCGAATTAAGAACTTTCCTCGTCTATTGATTAGCGCATGAATAGCTAGACTCGGGCATCCAAGAACCGTTGATCCGCGCACGGATACCGGATCCAAGGCATCAAACTCGGAGCTCGCTCATGAACACTCGGATTTGGAGAGAGAACTCAAAGCCTCAATTTTTCATTTTATCAACCTATAACCATACAAGACAACAAATGATGCGTGCATCAACAAAACCCAAAAGTACAAATGACATGTAGTTATTTTTTTATATATAAATAAAAACGACAACAAAATAAAGCAAAATGACATAAGACTTCAAGATAATAAAATTTTCACTCAAAATACGAAGTTAGCATTTTCGGTTCCTTACGGCCCAGTTTTAGTAGAAATTCTTGATTTGATATGCAATATGCGCAAATCCGACAGTCGAGTCAAAAGATATGGCAGGTCAAACTTAATACTCTCGCGAAATCCCTTCTCCAAACTTTCTTCCGGGCACGTGTCTAGGACGTTTGCCGGTTCGCCTCTCGGAGCGCCTCTTCTTCTCTGAACGCTTCTTCCTAGCTCGCCTTCCAATCTTCCAGGATCGTCCTTCCAAACGCCTCTCGGAACATCTGTGGGTTATGCCCGCATCAGAAATGAATGTTTAATTAATGAAAAAAAATGCTAAGTTGGTTATTACTTATCACTCAATGCTTAACATGTTTTGCAGCAGTGTTAATAAGCGGAGAAGATAATTTTAATAATAGATTATGTTGTGATTAAACTTCTTTAAGATTCAATAATCAGCTTTATGATGCCGAACTAATAAGGCAAAATATAATGGGACAAAGTGAGAACAATAATAAGAAGACGAAAAAAAAGTGTCAAAATAATAATTTAGAAGCCTCTATTTATTGGTTAGAAGAAATTATATCGTTAAATTATTTGATTGTATAAATATAAGTAAATGAATTTTAAGAAAGAAAAATCAAAAGTCTAAATTAAATAGAATAGACAGTACATAGATAACCCGATTAATAGATATTCTCTAATAAAACGTGTAAAAAATAGGTCATGAAAGTCTTATTGCAAATTGCATAAGACATTAGTAACGTATAAAATAAAAAAAGTGGTCATGCATGGCTTTACATGTGTAAATATATATTGAAGTGACCGAAGGAAGGTATTAAAGGGGTGGAAGTCAGAAGAAAAAAAAAAACAATGAATTTAAATGTACATTCTATGAATTATTGAAATAAATATAATTCAATTTCTGGTTATTAAAAAATTAAAAGCAATTAAGTTGCTTCTACTTTTATGGCAATTAATAAAAAAACTCTATAAAATTAGAATTCTCAAATGGTGTGATCTCGTGATGCTAATTCTCAAAATCGCTTTTGTAATTACTCATTTTCTCATTGTGTTATCATATTAGGCCAAGTAACCTTGTAGTTATTTCTTTTATAATATATATATATATATATATATATATATATATACGTATATTTGATTTTCCGTCATTTTGGCAATCGTTGCCTTTTTCTACGATGAATGAAAAATCGAGCTTTTGCTTATTCAAGACATGTTCTTTGTGTTCATCGATGTCGATCTACTTGATATAAGAGCCATTCGTTTTTTGCATAATGACACCAAAGAAGCGAGCCGTTCACAATTACTTTCATAGAGGATATGGTGAGACAAATAATAGTCGATGAATGGCATGCTCAGATAGAGTTGTTGACCCATTAGATGGTTGCAATGGTGTCGAATCCAACTAAGCAATGACGCTGAGACGAGTTCGTAAACCTGAATCTGTTCTGCTATAATTTCGTGGACTAGAGTCACACGATGCACACAAATAAGGTGGCCCCAAAATATGCGTGATGGGAAGTGGTGTGCGAGGTGGATATTTTACAAAGTATGACAAGTTCGTCGACGATGAGGCAGAGTACGCCAATACCGTTAATGATGAGCCGGTGTACGATGCTATGTGAATATAAGATTTCCCTCTGTCATATCTCGGGATATGAGCCATATGTATGTACGGATAAGCATAAAATAATTTCTCGGAAAGGCTCATGTTGCAATTTTTAGATTTCATCCATAACTAAAACCGAGCACTGTGATCCCTAAATCGATCGGATTAAACAATTACTAATTTAACTTCACACATAATATTAATTATAGTCATAGAAATAAATAAAGTAATAAATGTTTGCATTTATTAACCCAATGCATATGGTCATAACTCGTAACAGAATATGATTTCTGTTAAGGTCGGATTTGGTCAAATCCATCCACAACACAACTCGTGTCGTTTGGTCCATAAACTACATGAGGGGAGGCGAGGAAGTTCGTCACCCGAGGGGGATTATCCCCGAGGAGGAACATCCCCGAGGAAGAATACCCCCGAGGAGGTTCATCCATGAGGAGACGCAGCCACGCGAGAGCAAGTTGCGACGAAGCGTCCCATCACACCCGACGAGGAATTTCGTCATGATGATTGTGCAGGGTCGAATGACCATTGACGAGATGTGCATTTAATGAAGCCGACCTACTCACTCGATGAGAACACCAGCGACGAGGCTTGCAGAGCCGAATGACGGCTGACGAGATGCGCATTTAATGAGGCGCACCTACCCATAACGGCAGCCTGCTCGGAAGTGACATAAAGCAAGGATTTACCATGCTGTCCTCAAATCACGCCAGTGAATGAATGATTAAAGAGAAAAAGGTGGGAAAGATGCGAGAGGAAGGCATTGTAAACTCTATAAAAGGCAAGATAAGCCTCATTTGTAAAGGTTCGGAAAAATACAGAAAAAAGGCCCGGAAAGAGAGAAAGAAGTCTTGTAATAGAAAAGGCTAAGGAAAGAGAAAAAATTGATGTTCATGATCCTTCATCTGTCCAGCTATTCAACGGAAGAAAACTGCGCTCATTTTCGGAAAATATAATAAAACAGAGATATTCATCATTTACTGTTGTTTATTTGTTATTTGGTGATTGTCTTTGTGACTGGAAAAGGGTGGTGAAAATCGCCCTCTACAGTTTGGCGCCCACCGAGGGGCTTTGTTTTCTTTCTAACTCACAGCCAGGAATTTGAAGGAGCGAGATGTCGCCGAGCGACCACGTCATCACTGTAGAAGGGGACGAAGTCCCAGCCATGGAGAGACTCCAGTGGCAGTTGGCCGAAGCCAACGCGAAAGTGATGGAGGCAACACGGGTGGCCGAGGAGGTGGCCAGGAAGGTGGAAGAACAAGAGGAGCGGAACGGACGACTTACTGCTCTTCTGGAGCACGCGAGTCAAAGAAGGGAAGGCCCGGAGAGCACGATCGCGGGATCTTTGGCTCGGGGAGCGGGTGGAGTTGTAGCCGAAGGAGAGCAAGGTAACTTGACGCCTCAAGCGCCGCCGATCATTAGGGATCCCTTCAATGTCGCCGGCACGACACCGGCGAACACGACGAGCCCGCCGGGAGGCTTGACAACCACCATAGCGGAGACGATCCAGGAGGAGGTCCGGAGAGCGATGAGGGAAATATCCTCAAGAATGGAGACAAAAATGGGATACGTGGCCTCACAGGTGCATAAAGCCACGAGCGCGGCGCCCGAAATCGATAGGTTGGTCAGGGAGGCCAGGGTGACTCCTTTCTCGGCAAAAATCCGCAGCGTGGAGCTAGGAGAATTGCCAAAGGTCAGGCTCTCACAGTGCAAAGGAACTTCGGACCCAAACACCCACGTGAAGTCATTTCGGATCGCCACGGAGCGCATAGGCGGCGAGGAGACGAAGCTAGAGACTATCCTGTGTCATCTCTTTGTCGAGAGCTTGCAAGGCCCGGCGAGCGATTGGTTCGCTAAACTACCATCGGCGACTTCGATGAGCTCGTCGCATGTTTCCTATGGCACTACTCGATGTACATCCAGAACGAGGCGACCGTTACGACCCTGTGGAACCTCTCACAGGGGCGAGAAGAAACTCTCCGACAGTAAGTCGGAAGATTCAAAGACGTTATGGTCAGAATCCAGGGGCTCGATAGCGTCGTCGCAATCCAGGCGCTGAAGCATGGGCTGTGGTATTTGGCCCCTTTCCGTGAGGAGTTAATAAAGATGCGCCCGTTGATGATCGAGGACGCGCTCCACTGGGCGACGCTCTTCACAGAAATAGAGGAAGAGACTCTGGCCCAGAAGAAGATCCACGAAGGTGGAAGCAAAGGAAGGCAACAAGGAAAAAGGGAGAGCGGGGACGGAGGAGACGCCCCATCATCCCGAGCGAGGAAGGGAGAAGAAGACCGAAGGAATTCCGATGAGCGACGAGGTCGGGAAGCTCCGAGGCAAGAAGTGTATCAGGTGGACGAGCACAAAGACCGCGACTATGATCGGAGAGACCACCACCAAGGAGGATCCTCGGAAAACCGGGGAAGATTCTCCGACGATCGAGGAGGATCCTCGGAGAACCGAGGAAGATTCTCCGACGATCGAGGAGGATCCTCGGAGAACCGAGGAAGATTCTCCGACGATCGAGGAGGATCCTCGGAGAACCGAGGAAGATTCTCTGATGATCGAGGAGGATTCTCTGGAGACCGAGGACGATTCTCCGATGATCGAGGAGGATACCCGGGGAACCAGGGAGGGTTTTCCAACGACCAAGGAAGATTTGCTGGAAACCGAGGGGGATTCTCGGGGTCTGGAAGCCGGGGGGGCTTCTCGGGAGGCCGAGGAAGCTTCGGGATGAAGTTTTGGCCAAAAGATATGAGCAAATTCCGCGCTTACCACAACTATAATGGCCATGCCACTGAAGATTGTGCCATGCTGAAGAAAGAGCTCCAGAGAAGATACGCGCTGAGGGAGATCAAAGACCTCATGTACAAACTTCCCGTGCCTTGGAATAACAGGAACAGGGCATGGCAGGGCCGACAAGAAGAACCTACGAACGACGGGGGGAATGGCCGAGACGGGGCAAAGAGAAACCTGGCAATCGAGCCGCCACCGGTAAGGCATGACGAGGAAGACCGACCGGCCTCGAGAACGAGAATCAAGGTGATCATGGGCGGATCACGGTTCTGCAAGGATTCGGTCAATAGTATAAAAGCTTATCAGCGGATGGGGAAGGAGCACGGCCAAGAAGACGTGAAGATGGGCGCCACAGGCGCGAGGATAGAGTTTGTGGAAAATGACGATTGTGCTGATATGCACAACGACGCTCTGGTCCTCAAACTCAACGTCGGCGGATGCGAGGTTTGCCGCATCCTCGTTGACAACGGAAGCTCGATCGACGTCATTTTCTTTGAATGCTTGATGAAGATGGGCATCGAGGGACTCGCGATAGGGGGACAATCCCGCAAGGTATCGGGTTTCAACGGGGACGTCGCAGTCTCGATGGGGACGGTCCACCTCCCGGTCTGCGCAGGGAGCGTCAACCGGATGACGAAGTTTATGGTGCTAAATGTCCCGTCACACTTCAACATTATCCGGGGGAGACCTTGGATCCACTCCATGAGAGCCGTGCCGTCAACTTACCACCAGAGCATAAAATTCCCGGGAAAAAAGGGAGGAGAGATTGAGGAGCTCAAAGGGAGCAGGGACGCGTACCGAATTTGCTACATGATGCACCACAAGTCGATGACTGCCGAGAAGGGAATCAAGCAGACGGAGAAGGGTGAACCGGCCGGTTTATAGCAATTAGCGACGCCTGCCCCAAGACTTCCCGGGCGGAGTAAGGAGCGGAGGCAGAGCGCCGACAGGACAGCCAAGATACTTAGCACGGAAGACATCGAGGTAGGGGATGCCGAAGAAAGAAAAGGGGGAGCGCAGATCGAAGAGGTAGAGCGAGTCTGCATCGACGAGTCCGACCCTACTCGGATCGTCGGTGTGGGAGCGGAACTCGACCCGAGTACCATAGCACGACTAATCGAGCTCTTAAAGAAGAATCGTTGGAGTTTCGCCTGGTCTCATGAAGACATGCCGGGGATTGACCCTTCGGTAACAGCTCATCGCCTCAACACCGATCCAAGGCACAAACCCGTCGTGCAAAAGAGAAGAAAGATGGCCCCCGACAGAAACAAGATCATCAACGACGAAGTAGATAAGCTGCTCTCGATGGGAACCATTCGAGAGGTAAAATACCCCGAATGGCTGGCTAACACAATCGTCGTAAGGAAAAAGAACGGCAAATGGCGAGTTTGTGTGGACTTGACCGACCTCAACCGAACATGCCCGAAAGACAGTTTCCCGATGCCGCATATAGATCGCCTCGTCGAGGCCACCCACGGCTATGAGCTTCTCAGCTTCATGGACGCGTATTCTGGGTACCACCAAATAAGGATGCACCCGGAGGATGAAGACAAGACCGCCTTCATCAGCGAGAGGGGCATGTACTGTTACAGAGTCATGCCCTTCGGACTGAAGAACGCCGGAGCGACTTATCAGAGGCTGGTGACGATGATGTTCCACAGACTGATCGGGAAAAGCATGGAGGTATACATCGACGACATGGTCGTTAAATCCCTGAAGACGGCGGCGCACGTCGAGCACTTGGAGGAGTGTTTCGAGATTCTAAATCAGGACGGGATGAAGCTGAATCCCACCAAGTGCACCTTCGGTATGTCCTCGGGAAAGTTCTTGGGCCACATGATCACTCGGCGAGGGGTCGAGGCCGACCCCGAGAAGATTGAGGCAATCAAGAGTATGCCCTCGCCCCGAAATCGACGAGAAATTCAGAGATTGACCGAGAGGATCGCCGCTCTGAACCGATTTATCTCGCGATCGGCCAACAAGACTCTCCTTTTCTACGAACTACTAAGAAAGAATAAGAAGTTCGAGTGGACTGAGAAATGCGAGGAGGCTTTCCAGGCGTTGAAGTCCTACCTGTCGTCGCCGCCCATCATGACGAAGACAAAGCCGGGAGAACCTTTGTACTTATACATCGCCGTGTCTAACCACGCAATCAGCCAAGTGCTTGTACGAGAGGAGGATGGGGAGCAGAAGCCAGTTTCCTACATCAGCAGGAAACTCCTCGATGCCGAGACAAGGTACCCTCAACTCGAGAAGCTTGCTTTGGCAGTATACGACGAGTCGGAAAGGTTGAAGCATCACTTCCAACCCCACACCATCGTCGTCATGACCGACAGACCAATCCGTACTATCATCCACGGCCCGAGCCAGTCGGGGAGGATCACGAAGTGGTCTATTAAACTGGGAGCGTACGACATTGAGTACAAGCTTCGTACGAGCCTCAAGTCTCAAGTGCTCACAGATTTCCTCATCGAGTTGCCAAAGGAGCCGGTGGACCTGAGCGACGAGGCCGGCATCTGGAGGCTGCAAGTCGACGGATCCGCAACAGCACAAGGATCTGGAGTGGGGATCAGAATCATCTCCCCTATGGGGGACGTGATAGAAAAAGCCTGTCGCCTCGCCTATCGCTCCACCAACAACGAGTCGGAGTATGAAGCGCTCATCATCGGGATGCAATCATCCTTAGCAATCGGGGCAAAGAACTTGCACGCTTTCTTGGATTCGCAGTTGGTGGTAAAACAGGTGAACGGGGAATACGAGAAAAATGACGAACGAATGGAGGCTTACGCAGGAGTGGTCGATGCTCTTTCAAGGAAGTTCGACTACTTCAGCCTGACACAGGTGACGCGGGGAGACAACACCCACGCCGACGCGCTGGCAGGCCTGGGTTCCACGACTGAAATCGGAGAACTAAGGTCGGTCACGGTGGAGACGGTGGAGAAGCCAAGCATCCGGAGAGAGGAAGGCCCCGCGAAGAAGAAAGCTAGAGGGAAAGAAGAGGCCGAGGAGGCAAATGCGGGTGAGGCTAACATAAACGATGTCGAAGACAACGAGGACGGAGACGGGGAGCGGGGAGTTGTAGACGATGACGAAATTGAAGACTGGAGGACGCCCCTCCGAAGGTACATCCTTGAAGGAATACTGCCCGAAGATCCGCAAGAGTCCCGAAAGGTCAAGTCAAAAAGCTCCAGGTACACTATCCTCGATAACATACTTTATCGAAAAAGCTTCGTGGGTCCCTACCTGAGATGCCTAGGCAAGAAAGAGGCCGAGTACGTTATGCGGGAGATCCATAGAGGGGACTGTGGAAATCACTCCGGCGGGAGATCTTTGCTTAGAAAGACTAAGCGGCAATGTTTCTTTTGGGAAACCATTGTCGCCGATTGCATCAGCCACGCCAAGAGATGCGAGAGATGCCAGCGACACGCGCCAGCAATCAACTGTCCTGTCGAGGAACTTTCTTTGGTCTCGGTTCCTTACCCTTTCATGAAGTGGTCGATGGACATCGTCGGCCCCATGCCCATCGGCACGCGGCAGAAGAGGTTCATGCTCGTCGTCACGGATTTCTTCACCAAATGGACAGAGGCAGAAGCATACGCTAACATCAAGGATTCCGACGTCGAAAGCTACTTTTGGAAGAACGTGATTACTTGCTTCGGCCTGCCCAGGGAGATAATAGCTGATAACGGGTCCCAGTTCATCTCGAAGAGGTTCGGAGATTTCTGCAAGCGGTGGAGGATAAAACTCAACACGTCAACTCCGCGATAATCCCAAGGCAACGGGAACGCCGACGCAGTCAACCGCACCATCGTCGACAACATCAAGAGGAGGCTCGGCGAAAAGAAAGGGCTATGGGCGGACGAGCTGCCAGGAGTGCTATGGGCCTATCGAACAACCTCTCATTCCGCGACCGACGAGACTCCTTTCGCCCTGGCCTTCGGGGTGGAGGCTGTGATCCTGGCGGAGGTTGACATCTCGAGCCTTCTACGGACGCTAGCCCCCAACAGCGAGGAGGATAATGAACAGAATCTCCTCCATCGGCTCGACCATATCGACGAGAAGCGTGAGCGAGCGAGCGCGCACATTGCCAACTATCAAAACACGATCGCTCGAGAAGGTTCAGATTCGGGGAAATGGTCCTCCGACGAGTCTTCCAGAACACCGCCGAGGCAAATGCTGGAAAGCTAGGGCAGACCTGGGAAGGCCCTTACATAGTTACCAATATTGTCAAGCCGGGAGTCTTTGAGCTCAAGAATACAGAGGGAGCAAACGTAATACGGAGTTGGAACGTGAAGCACTTGAAAAAGTTCTACCAGTAGCCTCATTTCGTTGATCCTCTCTCTTTTCATGCTCGCATATCTTATCTTTTCTTCTTGCCAGTTAAGGAAATCCCGACCCCCCCTTGTTCGGGGCTATTTTTTGCATGGCCTCGACTTTTGTTGAACTAATTCGAAGTTTTCTGTTATGCATGACCCCTTTTTCTTTATCCCAGATTCAAGGAGGAAGTAATTTATATATATGACTACGTATGTACTGGTGAGAATGCCGAGCAGATTATAATATATAACAATATATATACGGCTAAGGGTGCCGAGCAAGCCCGGTCCGGCAAAACATGTCGAGATCCATATATACGGCTAAGGGTGCCGAGCAAGCCCGGTCCGGCAAAACATGTCGAGATCCATAATATACGGCTAAGGGTGCCGAGCAAGCCCGGTCCGGCTAGCGAGCCGAGAAAAATATAAAGAAAAGCATATATATATATATATAACATAAACAGGCGAGCAAGCCCGAAAGGGGCGAGCAGAGACAATAAGGAGGGAAGTAAAGAAGGCTCGGCGAGGAAAGGAAAGGAAGCGGCTTAGCAATATAACCACGCGAGGAGCCGAAGAAGCAACCGCCGACCGGGAACCAACTAGTGCCGGCTGGGGCCGATCTCCGAAATAGTTATACTTTATTTTACCAAGTGTATACACTTGATAAAATGGGGGACTAACTGTTAAGGTCGGATTTGGTCAAATCCATCCTCAACACAACTCGTGTCGTTTGGTCCATAAACGACATGAGGGGAGGCGAGGAAGTTCGTCACCCGAGGGGGATTATCCCCGAGGAGGAACATCCCCGAGGAAGAATACCCCCGAGGAGGTTCATCCACGAGGAGACGCAGCCACGCGAGAGCAAGTTGCGACGAAGCGTCCCATCACACCCGACGAGGAATTTCGTCATGATGATTGTGCAGGGTCGAATGACCATTGACGAGATGTGCATTTAATGAAACCGACCTACTCACTCGATGAGAACACCAGCGACGAGGCTTGCAGAGCCGAATGACGGCTGACAAGATGCGCATTTAATGAGGCGCACCTACCCATAACGGAAGCCTGCTCGGAAGTGACATAAAGCAAGGATTTACCATGTTGCCCTCAAATCACGCCAGAGAATGAATGATTAAAGAGAAAAAGGCAGGAAAGATGCGAGAGGAAGGCATTGTAAACTCTATAAAAGGCAAGATAAGCCTCATTTGTAAAGGTTCGGAAAAATAGAGAAAAAAGGCCCGGAAAGAGAGAAAGAAGTCTTGTAATAGAAAAGGCTAAGGAAAGAGAAAAAATTGATGTTCATGATCCTTCATCTGTCCAGCTATTCAACGGAAGAAAACCGAGCTCATTTTTGGAAAATATAATAAAACAGAGATATTCATCATTTACTGTTGTTTATTTGTTATTTGGTGATTGTCTTTGTGACTGGAAAAGGGTGGTGAAAATCGCCCTCTATAATTTCCATTGCGCTTTTGAACTTGAGCAGGGCTTTGTCTCTCCAGAAATTCTGGTACTTCTGCCGCCGCCAAAGGAAACTCCCACGAACTTCCGACATATTCTCCTAAATACCTTGTACCGGAGCGTGGGGTTTGCCGACAGAACGTCCTTACGAACTTAACTAGTCGGCTCTTTTACTAATTAAAATAAGGAACTTAACTAGTCGGCTCTTTTACTAATTAAAATAACTAGCAAGATATTCAATTTCTTTCGTTGATGTTATGCGAATTTCTTATATTTTAACCAAAATTATTTCCAATTCATCAAATAAGATGACATGAAAAATACTCTTTTCTTTTTCTTATTAATTCATTAACCAACCAATCATGTAATTTCATGACACCCATAATTTAATTAATTAATTCTTGTAATTTTTAATTATATTCAACTTTGATTACCAAGTTTCATAATTCATGCATTATTTAATTTAAACACCAAAGTCGAGGACAGACTGAACTCTAACTTCGAGGTTGGTCATGTTAGAAATTTCCGAACTCGGAGATAAATCCTTGACTTTGAAGTTATAGATCCCCGATTTCGGTGTTAACCACTGTTGGGGGTAAAAATCGCTTTAAAACAGTAACAACGTCGCGCGCGGTAACACCGAGTTAGAGAGTATTTTTCGGGGAGCAAAATGGGTCGTACATTCTGTTAGTATCGTATGCAAAATGATAAGCAATTTCAGGAAATGAGAAAAAATAATATATCACTTTTTTTATCCTCTTGATTCCATTCCCTTTCTTGTACAAATGTATGAAGAAAACAAGTATAAGGTTCAGTTCTTTAGTACAATAATGGATAAGGAAAAAAGAATGTTCTCTAGGTATTGATTACGGCAATTTTTTTTATTGTGAATGCCCTTTTCAATTGGCTATCATTTGTCCTTGTGAAGGATGCATTATACTATTTATAGACGTGGATTTAGGCCTCTTAATGGGCCCTAATTACAAGGAATAACAAACCCAAATATTGTGGTCCTATATGTAAGTACGACCTTAGTCGTAAACAATCTGTTGGACATATTTTATAATATGCCCTCTATTCAGATGCTAATCATATTGCATTAAGATTATGGTTGTCTTTCCTTTTAGCAAAAATATAACTTATTAATGTTAAGTCCTATATAGTTATATCTTAGATATTATAAAATCAAATGTTACGTCCCAAAGTTCTATACGTTTTACAAGTATGCCACGTTAAGAACTTAAAGTTGTGTCCATGGTCTAGATCAGAAAGTGGGAGCTTCTAATCGGTTATGACTATTAGTGAACTCAAACACTATATGAGATTATCTATTACTGGATCAGGTACTGGTCCTACTCCCTTGAGATCACTAGGTATTGGAGTGTCTCCATACTAGACGAACAATAAGATTAAGTCACAAACATGATTAGATGGAATCGGTTGAAGTCCTGAGCATCATGGACTTGTACGATTCAACTCACATGATCTTTGATTTGATCGTTATAGAATACAATGCTATTCCTGATCACTTTCATTTTAGGATCAGAAGGTTGACCGAGACAAGTTGCATGGATGTAGATATGGATAAATTTTTTATGATTTATTTATTATGACTCGTGGGAAAAAAATATGTACCCTTGTACAGCTTATTGGATTCATAACCCTATGAGTGAGTAGTTTGTAAGAATCATAGATTAAAAAGAGTGTCGTCATAAAGGGCAGTACGACAGCTAGTATTCTTTCAGACGAGAATCATAATAATATGAAAACTATGATTACCAGAAATCTGATTGTATCGATGGACTCTTGTGTCAGGATTATATATATATTATATTATTATTCAAGAGTCAGTTCAGCTTCCAGCTATATAGTGGAATGTAATCGAAGTTGGTGAATTTCTTCATTTCACCTGAGCTTGAGTAATATGTCCATTAGTCCCCTTTGTAACTCCATAAGAGTGATACCGCATTAAAATATTCATTTGTTGAATATGGGGCGAATCCAATAAGACTAGATTCGGATTTAGGTCATGAAATGTTGATTTCCTAAAAGCGGCAAAAGTACCAAAGTTTTGGTACAACGCCGGAAAGTAAAAATTTGATGATTGGAATTTGATCCCTGGACAATCATCGTATTGCGGGAAATCAAATTCTAAGAATTTATCATTTTAAATCGCATCATTCTGATGAACGGAGCGAGAGTTATGCTCAAAACAATAATCCAAGTAAAAACCCGATTATGGTCTATATAGAGCTACGAATTTGAAACATAACTAAATACGGGATTTAATTCCTGGTGTATTTAATTAATAATATAATTTTAATTATTGGATTTGATTATTAATAATTAATTATAGTTAAAAAAATTTATATTAGATTTAATATAACCCTAATTCGAATTATAATCTTATTCGAATTATCATTATTTTCGAATTCAATTTAATATATATTATATATATAATTCGAAATTAATGGAGATATGAATCTTGGAAGTTATTCCGGAAGATTCGTTATCTTATCATAAGATTTAAATCTTTCTGGATAAAGATTTAATAAGATTTGATATTATTCATTATCTTAATTATTTAATTAAAGATGATGAGAGAATATCTCCAGGTGGTTAAGATTTGGTTTTACCTATAAATAGCCTGAATCGAAAATCAGAAATCATAAGTTCAGAATCAGAGAAATTCGCATGGCTCTCTCTCTCTGCGACTTCGACTTTTGAAAGAGTCCGGTTCGATCCCGGTTAACCTTTGAAGGTTTAGAGGTCACCCTTAGAGCCCACATTTCCTGGCGGTCTAGCTCCAGAGGATACATCAGAAGACTATTGGGAGAATTCGGGACACAGTAATTCGCAGAAAGCAGAAGCAAAGATTCATAGAAGCAGGCTCAGAATTGAAATTCAGAGTAAGCAGCAGAAACGCGAATCGGGTATTCAAACCAGGAACAAAGTCCCATACGAGAGTTCCCTATTACCCTATCCGGTTTACGAAATCCCAAAAATTAATTGTTTAAGGTCCATGATCAAAATTAATTCATTAGCTTATGTGAAAATCGATTTCGAATTTGAGCAAAGATTAATCTTCTGCAAATTTTTTAAACTCGGGTTCGGGTCGGTTTAGACCGATATCGAAACCAACAAAATTGTGTCAGCTCTGTGGGAGCATCCGTTCCTGGGCGAGTTTTTTGTGTCGTCTTTTAGGCTTTGTGTGAGCTTTTTCGTTCCTTCCTTATCGCCTTAGTCCTTGATATGTCAAGCAAAGTTTATTCATTGTGTTCTATCAAACGAGATATTGTTTTCCTAATCCGGCCAGGTTTTTCTCGACCGAGTCTTGCTTGCCTGGGGACCCAACCATCAATACATTCTGGTACGTGCATGGGGTGCTTCTTCGACCCAGGCGTGTTCACCCCTTTTTAGTCGTGTGGCTTCTTGGTCAAAGTTCATATATTAACCATTTGGACCGTAAAACAATCGACCCCAACAGTCGGCCCCTATTCTTCTAAGTATAATATGCTCGGGAGGATACAGAGATCCTTGGTGTTATCCGGCCGTTCTCTGGCCCATGATCTATCCCCAACTTTCTTCCCAGGGTCGATACGTATCATATGTTTCCTCTTCTCTCTAGACATGTGTCCTATGCAATTTATCAAATTAGCCGATTCATCACTTTGCGCTTTTTGAGGCATCTTAGGCAGATATAAATATCCATTTCCCGCCCACAATCTTTCTTCCTTCGCAATTTCTCCACTTGTATATTCTCCGTTTAACAATGTTTTTTGTCGATCGTAGTTCAACATCAAACGTAAGCGCCACGATGCCAGACCAGAACGGGGAACAAGCCAGATGCATGCGCCTCCACTGTATTTCCTTGGATTGGATGAGGCAAGAGAGGGAGCACTTTTTTGATCTTCAATTATGAAAAGATTCCCTGATCCGTTTGATTGGTTTGCATTCCAGCCGTATGTTCGCTATTTCGATGCTGGAACGTTATCCGAGGGATCCCACTCTTTTATCACAGATGAGCCTGTGGGAGGATTAGATTAAGAAATATGAGGCTGAACTCGCGCATCTCTCTTTGTCCGACATTTCTTCATGGGATCTCCCCACGTGTAGTCCCAAGCTCGCTGTCTCTAGTTTACTTGGGTCATCTCAGCGTAGGTCGGCTAAATTTCCCGATCTTAAGTCTGGACTATTGTAACTAGTGTTAAAAAATAAAGATGTGATTATAAATATAATTGAGAGCATAATAAGTATAGAGAGAGAATGGAAAGGAGAATTGTATTGCTTATGTATTCAACATGAAACAAGTGCCTCTATTTTTAGGCTACAAGAGTACATCCAAAAGGGCAAAACAGTGAATATACTTTAAAAGGGATGAACCTTGGGAAATCATCTTCATGCACCTTGATAAATGCTTACATACACCTTGAGAAATCATTGTACTTTGGGAAAAACATGCATGCACCTTGGGAAATCATCCAATAAATAGGTCTTTTCATAACACTCCCACTTTCGATGATTCGTACAAAGATTATGCCTCATGAAAACCGTTAAGAAAAGCCCAGTGGGAAAAAAACTTAGAAGGAAAAAAAGTACATATTTTGTAGATACGCATTTGAGTTACCTTATTAAAAATCTTGGTAGGAAAACCCATTAGGATAAAACCTAAAGCAAAGGAAAATGAGTGTAACGCTTATTTCGCCCCCTCATTGCAACATGTTTATAGATCCCTTAGTTTTCTCCTCCCGATCTTGTAAATTAATTTCTCGAAGGGAGATGTCGGAAGTTCTTTGGTGAACAAATCTGCAATATTGTCACATGAGCGAATTCGGCATACATCAATTTCTCCCTTTTTTTTCTTATTCTGAAGTTGTGAGTGAAGAAGAATTTCGGAGAAATATGCTTTGTTCGATCTCCTTTGATGTAGCCTCCTTTGATTTAATCTATACAAGTTGCATTGTCTTCGTATAAGACAGTTGGACTTCCTTTATTTATTGAAAGATCACATGATTCTCTGATACGACAGATTATAAACCTTAGCCATACACATTCACAACTTGCCTCATGAAGGGCTAACAATTCAACGTGATTTGAGGAAGTGGCAGTAGGAGTCTCTTTTGTTTAGCGCTAGGATATAGTGGTATCACAATATTTAAATACATAGCCAGTTTTTGACCGCGCTTTGTGAGGATCAAATACATATCCGGCATCAGCATATTCAATCAATCCGGACTTCCAGTCCTTTGAATAAAATAATTCCATATCGGTTTTCCCTTGAAGGTATCTAAAAATTTGTTTAACGCCAATATAATGTCTTCGAGCTGGAGAAGAACTAAATCTTGCTAGCAAATTAACAGAAAATGCTATATGAGGACGTGTGCGATTAAAGAGATACATTAGTGCTCCAATAACACTAATATATGGTACTTCAGGACCAAATAGTTCTTCATTTTCTTCACGCGGCCGAAATGGGTCCTTTTTCACATTAAGTGACCGAACAACCATGGGAGAACGCAGAAGATATGATTTATCCATATTAAACCGTTTAAGGATCTTCGCAATATATAAGGACTGGTGAACAAAAATACCCTTTGATAAATGTTCAATCAGAAAGCCAAGAATTTTTTTTATTTTTTCCAAGTCTTTCATTTCAAACTCATTTTTCAGATATTTCGTTGTCTCTTTAATTTCATCATGTGTCCCAATAATGTTCAAATCATCAACATAAATCACGATGATCGAAAATCCAGTTTTTGTCCGTTTAATAAAAACACATGGACACATTTCTTTGTTGATATATCCTTCTTGCAAAAGGTATTCACTGAGACGATTATACCACATTCTACAAGATTGTTTTAACCCATACAAAGTTCTTTGTAGTTTTATTGAGTATATATCTCGGGGTTTTGTGTACCACTGACTATATGTTGGCGATCGCATATCGGATCCCGTGAATATTATCGTGAAATGTGCCGTCGAACTGTCCGGGTAACATTTAAAAATTATTTTAAAGCCGATAAACGTGTTAACCGTACAACGGTTATGACAATATATGATAAATATTAGGTAATTGAATATTCATTATTAATAATCTAGTCTATAGGAAATAAATAAAAAGCAGTAAATGGTCGCATTTATTAACCCAATGCATAAGGCCGTACCTCAGTTGATGACTTTCGGCTGCGCGTTCTGAACTTGGCAGGGCTCCGCCGGTGCTGAGGGAAATACCCGTGATCTTCCGGGATATTCTCCTGGATTCCTCGTACTGAAGCGTGGGCTTCGACGACAAGACTCCGTCGCAAATTTTAACTGATGGTTCTTTTTAAGCTTCCGGAGAACTAAGTCTCTTAAGCCGAACCAGCAGAAGGAGATCAGTAGCAAAATTCGCCGACTCTATGGGAGAGAGAGTTTGAATTTTGCTACGGGGAAAGGTGTGAAAAATGTGTTGAATGAGCTTCCTATTTATAGGCTCAGACTGTAGCCGAATTGGAGAAATTCTCTCCCTATTTTTTGAATTCTTTATAATTAAATATATTAATTGTTTCAATCCAATGGTCTAGATTAAATTTTATTTTAATCCAAGAGATATAATTAATCAGGGATTTAATTAAATAAGAAAGACTTGGTAAAATCAAAATCCAATCTTATCCTCTTATTTATGATTTTGAAATATATATATATAATAAAATTTAAATCTTAATTATCTAGATCCAACGGTTGAGATAAATATTAGACCGATCTAATGGATCAAATTAATTCAGGATAAAATCAAATACCAAAGGACTTAGTAAAATCCCTAATTCGATTTTATCCATATTATAAATTCAAAAATTATATATATTATTAATTTATAATCCGACGGTAAAGATTAAAACTTAAACCGATCCAACGGATACAATTAATTAGACAAAGTCGAAAATCCTAAGCTTGGTCACCAAGCTATTAATTTCGAATTAGTATTAGGGTTAAAATAAATTATCTAAATCCAATGGTTGATATTAAATCCTAACCGATCCAATGGATTAAATTAATTTTAGGGGTTTTATCAAATACCAAAACATTTGGTACTTATGCCGCAATTATGAAAATACCAAATCAACTCATAAGCGTGTGGAATTTGTTCCACAATGTAAGCAGGGCAATTCGATTTACACATACAAATATATATAAATATATATTTTTAATTATTAATATAAATCAATTCATTGTTAATTAATTATTAAGAAAGATGTTAATAATTAACTTATATTAATATCTACTGATCTCAATATCACACATTCAAATGTCATGGTGCCACACTATCATTTAAATTCGTGACATGTGATTTAATTTCATAGTTTACCGAAACGATCATAAATTTAGAAATTCTCTAAATCACAAGCCGTACGTCAAAATGACTCTGTTCCAAAAGCAATGTTTCTTAGAATTTAATTTTCAACAACTTTTACGTTGAAAGAAAATCCAAATTCTACTTTCTTTTGTCAGTTAATTTTGGTTACCAAGATATGGTACTTTTGCCACGCTATTCCTATCACGTACGTATCATCCGTTACGGAGCTATCCTGGGGACCATGGACCAGTATCAACTAAACTCCAATGAACTGCTAGGGTGTTCGTCAAACCTCGGTGTAATTCCACTATAAACCCGAGGCTGCACTCTTTAGTGATACAATATATATTATTCCCTTTATTACAGCAGGGTGTCCATTGATACAATCAAATTCGGGTTATTGATCTTTCACTTGATGATCCACACATGAGCAGGCGGTTTTTACCGTTTTGCCTCTCATCAAAATCAATACCTTCCCTCTTGGTGAAACCCTTTGCCACTAGTCTAGCCTTGAATGTTTCAACCTTCCTGTCCGCTCCTCTCTTTCTCTTGTATACCCACTTACAGCCAATGGTTTTGAAGCCATCCGGTAAGTCTACAAGTTCTCACTCTTCATTAGAATCCATTGATTCTATTTCTTGGTTCATGGCTTCCTGCCATTCTCCTTTATCAGGATCAACCATAGCGTGCTTGTAGCCTATGGGATCTTCAACGCTAGTGTTTGTGACAGCTAGGTGAAATTCCAACTGGGTGTGCTCGTAGCGTTCAACCGGTCTTTTGAACCTCCCACTACGTCTGAGTACCTCTTGGTTCTGATTTGGGACCGTGGTTTCTGCACTCTCTTCGACAATAGGCATAGTTGGTGGTGCTGTGACATTGTCACTTGACAGCTCCCCGAGCACAACTTTGCTTCGACGTTTGAAGTTTGTCATATAGTCTTTTTTCAGAAAAGTAGCATTTGTTGAAGCAAACACTTTCTTGTTTTCTGGGCTATAAAACAAACCTCCTTTTGTCTCTTTAAAATATCCCACAAACAGACATACTTCCGTTCGTGATTCCAATTTATTCCTGTTTCTTGTCCTCATATGTGCAGGACAACCCACCCCAAATTTTGTAATGTTGCAGATTTGGTATTCTTCCATTCCATAATTCAAGGGGTTTTTTTGAAACATATTTTCATGGCACAACATTTAGAATGTTTGTTGCCGTCAACAAAGCATATCCCCAGAATGAGTTGGACAGCGATGAGTAGCTTAACATTGACCTTACCATTTTTAGTAAGGTCCTTTTCCTCCTTTCTGCAATACCAATTTTTTCCGGTGTGCCAGGAGCCGTCAATTGAGGTACAATACCCTTTTCAATCAAGAGATCACTGAACTCAAAATCAAGGTATTCTCCTCCTCGATCCGATCGAAGAGATTTCAATGATAGTCCAAGTTGATTTTCAGCCTCTGCTAGAAATTCTCTGAATTTACCCAATGTTTCAGATTTCTTAGCCATGAGGTAAACATAACCATATCTTGAATAATCGTCAATGAAAGTGACGAAATATTCAATTCCTCCTCTCGCCTGTATGTTCATGGGACCACATACATCGGTATGGACGAGTTCTAATGGTATAGTGGATCTTTGACCCTTTGTAGAAAAAGGTCTTTTGGTCATTTTAGCCTCTATACAAGATTCGCAAACAGGTAACGAACCGATTGTTAGTTCTTTAAGGGGTCCCTCCTTAACCAGCCTGTTTATTATGTCTAGATTAATATGACCCAATCTTAAATGCACTACAAAAAATAAGGGTACCGGAGACTGAAAATTTAGTCTCTAATACGTAAAAATCAGTCCCAAATTGGTATGGGAGACTGATTTTCAGTCACCCCGGCCAGTTATAACTGCTTTTTCCTAGATAGTTGTATTGGTAACTAAATCCAACGAACTGCTAGGGTGTTCGTCAAACCTCGGTGTAATTCCACTATAAACCCGAGGCTACCCTCTTAAGTGATACAATATATATTATTCACCTTATTACAGCAGGGTGTCCATTGATACAATCAAATTCGGGTTATTGATCTTTCACTTGATCATCCACACATGAGCAGGCTGTTTTTACCGTTTTGCCTCTCAATGTATTTTTCTCCTTGATTCAGTCAGTAATATCATGAGTAACCCACTTATGGTTTCGATTCATAAGTTGCGCACGGGTACATCTCACTTCTCACCACCGACAACCAAAGGAATCATCTTGACTCTGAATATAGCTGTTTGATGCCCATGTCTATGACCAAGCTGCCCTTACTGATGACTATCATGTTCCCAAAATAATAGTGTTGGGAACAACAATAACAATGTGCTCTTTAACGGTTAAATCAAAGAACAATCAAGCCAACAACTTGGACTCAAGATCACTTAGGACTTAGATCGAATATCCATTTGATCATCTACTAGTGACTCAACTCCAAGTTATTAGTGACGGTCTTATATGATAACTTCCGGAGTTTAAGCCAAGTCCAGTCCAGTATGAAGACACTTCATACTTAATGCACTTCTAGTGAGTGTGACACACACTTAATACAGAATAGGATTATATCACTTAGTCACATTAATGACCTTATAAAACTTAATGGGCTCCGACCGAGTTAATCAGGTCACAGACATTTTAAGTTCATTTATAATGATTATTAGTTCTTCCTTACATTGACTCGGTTGTGATAATAATAACATAATTGCATCCTTTATGAACTAAGGAACAAACATTCTATTTTACTCTACCAGAAACTATAATAAGATTAACATAATAAGCACCATTTTTTATTCAACGACTTGTCATAATCTTTTACAAATGGAATAAAAACAGCTTGTTTAAGGACACATGTCCAACACTACAACACCTACAACACTTGGTATTGGTGATACGGTTTAGAGTTAGAAAGTAAGGGGTTTTTTTTTTTTTTTTTTTTTTAACTTAGCTTTTTAAAACTTAAACATATTCACATTATATGTAGGTGGTGTATTTTGAAATGCTTATATTTTTATAAATGTCGGATATATATATATATTAAATGAATGTTTATTTTTTTTAGATTAATTATATTTAGTGAATAATTATAGTAATTAATATATATTTACATGTATTTAATGAACAAAAAATTTAGTCCCCAGTAATTCCCGTTTCGCGACAACTGATTCAGTTGCGAAGTATACAACATTGCAACTAATTAACAAATTATTACGACAAAAACTTTTGTCGCAAAGATATCTTCGCAACAAAAAGTAATATATTTGCAACAAAAGTCTCGGTTGCAAATAAATTATGTCGTAAAGGAAAGTTGTTGCGAAGATATCTTTGCGACGAAACTTCTGTCGCTGAATCTGTAGCAAGACAAATCTGTTGCAAAGAAAGCTTTGCAACAAGTGAATTCATCGCAAAAAAAAATTCGTGACAAACACATTGCGATAGGACGAGAGAGTTTTCTGTTGCAAAGAAAACTTTGCGACAAAATTTATCGTTTTCGCAACATAAAATTTTGTTGCAAAGATTTTTTATTTTTTTTTACTAGCATGCTACTGGAATTTTTAATCTTTCTGGGACTTTCATGTAAATGTCAAGTAACCCATATAAGCAGGCTGTCACGACATTCATCAAGTTCATTTGGATTTCTTGTGTCGTCTTTTGGGCTTCGGGTGAGCTTTTCTGTTTCTTCCTTACCGCCTTTGTCCTTGATTTGTCGAGCAAAGTTTATTCGATTGCGTTCTGCCGGACGAGATATTGTTTTCCTGATCCGGCCAGGTTTTTTCTCGACCGAGTCTTGCTCGGCTGATGACCCTTCCTTCCCGCAAGGGTTGAGGGTTCGCCGGGGACTTCCGCTTTAATTTTGTGAAAAGTTACTAAAGGAGCATTCTCATTTAAAAATAAAAAAGCATGGAAAATCTGTTGGCTGAGATCAATTCAGTTCAATTTCCTCGTGCTTTATTCCCCATTGCATTATGATGAGGAATAAACAATTAAACATTTAATAATTAATTAAAACTGCGTTTGCGTTCACATTGTGCGATTCCATTAGGGTTTGGTTTTTGCCCAACGTGTTCTTCACTCTTACTATGCCATTTCTTCGTCTTCTTCCACAGTCAAACTCAAACCGCTCCCATGGCGGAAGAAGCTTCCTCTGCAATTAAGCAACTCTGAGCCCAAAATCGTTTCCTTTGTGTGTATATACACGCACTAAGATGTTGCAGCAACAACCGCAGAGCCAGATGAAGCAGTCTCTCAATCAGCAAACCCACAAGGGAACCGTTCACTTTCTCGCCGGAGGCATCGCCGGAGCCTTCAGCAAAACCTGTACGGCTCCTCTCGCTCGTCTCACCATCCTCTTTCAGGTTCAAATCTCCCTTCTGATAAAGACGTGTAATTTGTTTCATTCTTGTGGTTTTGATGAGATAAGGGTTTCGGAAATCTAGAAGAAATGAGCTTGTAGTTCTTATATAGGAAAGTGAAAGTCAGTCCATTTGTGTATTCAGTTTCTATTTACATAGAAGAATGAAATTGGGGATTTATCATATGCAAAATACCCTCTCCCATTTCAAATGTGGAAGTGAAATTTGTGTGAATTTGAGTTTAGAGACTGTTCGATGGTAATGTCCCTCGAGAAACAATCTCTTTGCGCGTATCGGTTTTGGGATACTTTTTGAAATCGGCATTTGTATGCTGTAGGTGCAAGGAATGCACACCGATGTTGCAGCTTTGAGAAAGGCGAGCATATGGCACGAGGCTTCTCGGATTGTCAACGAAGAAGGGTTCCGAGCATTTTGGAAGGGCAATTTGGTGACAATTGCCCACCGCCTTCCTTATACTTCTGTCAACTTCTATGCTTATGAGCGCTACAAAAACGTAAGTGTGCTGTTAATTGGATTCTTAAAATTGATATATGTAGCTAATTCGATCATGTTGTACTTCGTATGAAGTTCTTGCAATCAATGCTTGGGGAAAATACCAAGGGAAATTCAAGCTCAAATCTTTTTGTGCACTTTGTTGGTGGCGGAATGGCAGGAATTACAGCGGCCTCGGCTACGTATCCGTTGGACCTTGTGAGGACACGACTAGCGGCGCAGGTAATTTCGACAATTACTTTTATACCCCTTATGGACATCGTTGCTAGTGCTCACTTTTCATGGTAGAGTTGTTAGGTAACCAGCTCGTTCGTTGTGTGTTTTCAGTTTGATTTTTATCAGTATTTGAACTTCGCAGAGAGATGTCATATACTATAGGGGCGTTGGCCATGCATTTCGTACCATTTGCAGAGAAGAAGGCGCTTTCGGTTTGTACAAAGGGCTTGGGCCGACACTGCTGGTATAAACTTTTACTGTGCCTCAGTTATATGCTAAAGAGTCTTTGCAGCTATGCCCCTGAACATGTTGTGTAGTTGCAGTTTCCTCTCTTTAATGTTTGTTTGTTTGTAGTTTCCCCACAGCTTTTAATCGATGGTTTGTGTCTAATGTTTAAGCCAAGAACAGTGCACATGTTTATGAATATTTGTGCATAAACACTATAATGTGCTTAACACGTCTTAAATTTGACAAAGGCTGTCGATTTTTAATCAATTACGGAGAAATTGCTAGAGTTGTGACAGGCGTCTTGGGATGCAGGGGCCATGGTTTTAAAAAAACGTGCGAGGCGTACGCCTCTACGCGCCTTGAGGCGAGGCGGAGGTATTGCGCCTCTCAGGCGACTTTCGGCGAGGCGTACGCCTTTTTTTTGTCGAGGCGTTTGAGGCATACGCCTCCACCTCGAGGCGCGAGGCGAAGCGTGAGGCGGATGCCTCATTGGAAGTCGCCTGTTAGGGTTTTTTTAGGGCTTTTTTTTATTTTTATTTTTTTTTATTTTTTTATTTTATGTTTTGGGCTTTTTTTAACAGCATTTGGGCTTTTTAAAAGCCTTCTTTTAATCTAACCCTAAAGCCTCTCCCTTCTCTCTCTTCTCGACAAACCTCTCTCTTCGAGAAAACCTGTCTCGGCCTCTCCCTTCTCTCCTCTGTTCCTTCTCTCACGCTCGGAACTCTCACGCTCGGCCACCAGGTGAATCTCACTCTCTCGGTCTCTCACTCGTTGTTAAAATCATTGATCAGTTTTATTGTAAATTTTGGAGATGATGTTCCCGAACTAAAGGAATTCGCACTAAAGATCCTCGGGCTTACTTGTTCGGCATCGGAATGTGAACGAAATTGGAGTACGTTCAATCAAGTGCATACAAAGAGAAGGAATCGGCTATCCGCGAAGAAAATGGATAAATTGGTTTTCATCATGTACAACAAGAGGTTGAAGCAACGATGGATGAAGAAAAAACAATGAAAAGTTGGGGAAGATCCTTTGGTTCGCGATATAATTTCTTCCGATGATGAATGGATGGCGAATCCTAGTGACGACGAAGACGTGCCTACGAGTGAATCTATGATCTCATCGGCATTGACATCGAGATCGGCATCGGCATTGGTATTGACATTAACAACGGAAGCGCCACCACCGCCAAGGAAGAGAAGAAGGATTCTTCAAGATTCTGATTCCGGAGATGATGAGGCCGAAGGCAATGATGGTGGAGACGAGGAGAACGAGGAGACATCCTAGACTATTGTGTGGTCTTATTATATCTATTATGCTTTAAGACTTGTGTGGTTTCTTTATGGTTTAAGACTTTTGTGTGCTTTTTTATGGTTTAAGACTTATGGGGTTTTTTTTTTTTTTTTTTTTTTTTTTTTTTTTTTTTTATGGTTTAAAGCTTTGATATTATATGTGGTTTTTATGGTTTAAGACTATTGTTTAAGACTATAAGATTATGTGTGGTTTTATGATATATATAGTATTTTATAAAAAAAATTCTTCTTATAATCGAGGCTTACGCCTCATTGCGCCTCGAGGCTTACGCCTCGCGAGGCAGTGAGAAAACGCCTCGCCTCGCGTTTAAGTAATTTAAAACCTTGGCAGGGGCAATTAATATTGCTCCATTTTATTAATTATTTTTTTATATTTCATTAAGGGCATTAAGTCTTTTCTATTTTTAATTTTTGTAATTAGGGTTAGGTGCTACCTCGTATTGATGAGGAGCAGCCGTCAAACATTTTTCATACTCGAAAGATTGGTCAAATTTCATGTTTGTGATTTATTTTACGTTATTTTGTTACTCGGATCCTATCAAGTTGACAACTTCAGGTGGGAACTGCTACTAAAGAGAGTTTAGGGTAGAAACTGTGGCAATATGATAAGTTCACGGATGCATGATTAACAGTTGTTTATAATATGTCAATGTTAATTTGCTACGAAACTTCTTTCGTTGTTGTGCAGGGTGTGGGGCCAAGTCTAGCAATAAGTTTTTCCGTATATGAGGCACTAAGATCTCACTGGCAGTATCATCGGTGAGCTATATCTCCGAGGCCAAATTGACACGGCTAAAATTCATACAGAATAGTAATATTAACGCACTTGAAGGACTCAATGCCTGGTTCTTAGTTAATCTATTATTCTCTATTTATTCATTTGGTTCTAATATCCCGATATTGTCTTCGTACAGACCTGATGATTCAACAGTGGTGGTTAGTCTTGCTTGTGGCAGTTTGTCGGGCATTGCATCATCTACAGGTAAAACTTTTGCCAGGTCTCGATTGGTTTTACTTTTATCAATACGTTTTTAATTAATAATTTTATTTATGAAGAATGATGGTTGGACTTATGAGCAGATGTTTTGAAATCCCTTGAGGCTGCAAGGCCCTGAATAAATGTCTCACATTCTTGAGGCATCGCTGAGGCGTATGAATCATATGCCTCATTGTTATACATATTTGGCCCTGTTTTGATTATTTTGTTAACTGTTTTGGACTATTTTTAAATGAATTTTAAAACCCAATATATATATATATATATATATATATATATATATATATACCTCATCACATAAATACCATAAAGCCATTGATGAATTTTTATGATTTTAAAGACTTGTAATTCGTAAATTGATAAATTTTAAGTGGAATTATGTGCTCTCTTTCTGTTACGAACTCTATGAGATACTATAATTTGTTTATGGATATATTTTTATTTTTGCGTCTTACGCCTCGTGATAGTAGGGTTAAACGCCTTAGTTACTTGTTTTGTCTTTTAAAATCTTTCTTAGGAATCAATTCAGATGGTAGGGGAAAATGCCTCGTGATGTTTTTTGTACTTTTCTGCTTCAGGTTTTCCCCACTTTCCGTTGAAATCTATTATTGTGTTTACTAAGTATTTTTGTCTTTATTTTCTACAAATACGTGCGAAAAAATTCTGTTTTATGATTGTCATTACTTCAAACGGAAGAATTTGAATGTCTAAATGTTTCTAAGTTAAGCATAACTATTCCTAATTTCTAAAACTAAACTGAAAGACCACGGTACCCTTCTTCTCCAAAGACTAATTTGCCCCTGCTGCCTCTGACGTATTTCTGCCCTTTATCGGAATTTCAGCAACATTCCCGTTGGATCTGGTGAGGCGGAGGATGCAGCTGGAGGGGGCAGGCGGGCGGGCCCGCGTTTACAACACGGGGTTGTTTGGGACGTTCAGGCATATATTCAAAGCCGAAGGGCTGCGAGGGCTGTACAGAGGCATTCTTCCTGAATACTACAAGGTTGTCCCGGGCGTCGGCATAGTCTTCATGACCTACGAAACGCTCAAGGTTTTCCTCTCAAACATCCAAACAAGGGCGTAGTGTCTTCGTGTTTGTTTAGTGAACTCGTCTTTTGAAATTCAATGACTAGATTAAAGAAAAAAAGTGTTAGAGAATGAGGTAGGAATATATTGTGGTAGTTGATGGAATAATGTTGAGGGGTGGTCAGTTTTATTTTTGCTGCCATAATTTTTTTGGTGTATAGGTATTTTTGCTTCATATTTGACCCATATATTTAAAATATTTATCTGAGAGCCTAGCTTCAATTTTTTGGGTGGTTTATATTCTCTGTAATGAAACAAAGGCGGTTATAATTTCAGAGTTTACATTTTATTGGGAATGCTGAGAGTATATATATATATATATATATATATATATAAATACCAAGATTTGGTGGATCTCAATATCAGAGAGTCAACTATAGTCATTAATGTAATATTCTCATTTATTATGTTTCTTATTCTTCATCTCCCTTAGCCCTATATATAGAGGTTTTGGGTGCTCATTGTAACATATTCTCAATACAATAATATTCTCTATTTCTCTCTCTCTCAATCTCTCTTGTTCTTAGTTTATAACACGTTATCAGCACGAGGTTCTAACCGATTGAGGTAATGGTCTTTGTATTTTAAATTTATTTCATTCTTGTTCGGGCGATGATGGCGATATAAATCTATGTTAAAAATTCACGTAGAAAAGCCTAACAAAAGTTATGTATTATGGCGATGATCGGAATACTTAATGAATTTATATTCAAAATTCACTCAAAAAACCTAGCGAAGTTCATGTGTTTTTTATACTTGCGATAATGGTAATACAATGGTGGATTCATTTTGAAAAATCCATTCACGGACGTCTACCAAAACGTTATAATTTGTTTTTGTTGCAATGATGGCAAGGTTGATTCGGTTAAAATTCATCAGAAGAGAAGAAAATGCCTAGCAAGCTTTATATTATTATTAAGATCGTATGGTCTTTATTGTGTGTGGGTATATATATATATTTATATATATATATATATAAATCTTATAATCGTTGCTTGCTATTTATACAAAAGTCAAATGTTCGGTGATTGATTATATACATATTATACATGGCATTACATACATTTATTTCTTTATATAGAAAAGGAATAAAAAGTACTTTATTTACAAAGATTGCTCCATAAATATATTGTATTCATATATTTAGATATTAATATTTTTTTTCTTTGAGTATGCATATAGTAGTTCCTTCATATATATTGTATTTATATATATAATATCGTTTTGATATACGTATAGCATTGACTATATATATATATATATCATTCACAAAATTATTGAATTATTGCTTTATACATGTATAAATATCCTTAAATAAATATTGATCTTATGTACTAGTTATACCTTATACTTGTTATCGTTAATTGTGATATTTCTATATAGAGTTATATATGTTTATATGTTCTATACTCCCAAAGTAGTTAAAACGAGAATAAAAAAAAAGGATTCCTTGGAGTTAATCATATTAATATTTTGGGTCTCGTAACATTCCCGGAAGTGAATAGCATTATATGAGTATTTTGGGATAATAATATTCCCCGAAGTTTTGGAAGTGACCAAACTTGTATTTTGGAAGTGAATTACAAGTTTTATATACGTTAGTTTTACAATATTCCTCGAAGTGACTACTCTCATTTTGTAATTTGGGTTAGAAACATTCCCTGGAGTAAATATTATATTTTTAGGGTTAATGACGGCAAAAATACCTAAAGTTTGGTCAAAGAACCCCTCATGTACCCAAAGTTTAAAAGTGGTGGCAAAAGTACCCAAAATCACATTTGAGGCGTTGACCACACCATTCTCGTTACGCAGTTAACTTACATGTTAACTCTGGCCATGTGGACAAACGTGGGTTGCTGACATGACAATTTTTTGCCACGTGGAGGAGCCCAATTAGGGTTTTAATTCGTTGTTTTGTGGTAAACGAGGCTGATGTTGGGCTCGTCCACGTGGTGAAAAATTGTTATGTTAGCATCCCACGTTTGTCCACGTGCCTAGAGTTAACGGGTAAGTTAACTGCGTTACAAAAATGGAGTAGTCAACGCCCCAAATGTGACTTTGGGTACTTTTGCCACCACTTTTAGAGTTTGGGTACACGAGGGGTTCTTTGACCAAACTTTGGGTATTTTTACCGTCATTAACCCATATTTTTATGACATTTTAATGGTAATATTCCCTGAAGTGGATACAAATTTTTTTATGCATATTTCCTTAAGTGAATACAAATTCCCTGAAGTGAATACACAATTTTATCATGATTATTCTTGAGTTAATACTACAAGTTTACGAATCTTTTTAGAGTTACTCCCTGAAGTGAATGGCGATATTTTATGAGTAACTAAGGAATAAATGTTAATCTCACTCAAAGTCTAAGTTAACATCGTTCCCTGAAGCAAATTTTCTATTCTAGCTAATAAAAAAAATCTACCTCTCAATAGTAGAGCAAATGTTACAATTCCTGAAGAAAATATTAATGATGTTTGTTATGTTAGTGTTTGACAATATGAAAGTAGATATATTTATATATAAGGTCACAAGTTCATCAATTTAATGAAATTTACATTGTTACCAGAAGTGGACAAATAATTTTATAAACCCATGATAATATCACCACCAGAAGTGGATAAATAATATATAGAAATAGAATAAGGACAATGTAATTCCTTGAAGATGACGTAATAAGAACTTAAAATAAGGAAATTCCATGAAGAGAATGCCTGCTTTTATATTTTGAAAGCTAAAAGAGCTAGAGTAGTTTTATTCCTCGAAGTGAATATTGACCGAAATACTCGAAGTGTTAAAAAGCTCCTAGCAATGTCTATATTTTTTAATTAGTATTCTCTTTTTATTATTTGCTTTATATGTTTATTACTTAATTTTAATTTGTGTATTATCTATTTTTTTAGATTATTATCCATTGCTTATTTACATGTATTATTCTCTAAAATAAATTGGCTTATGAGCTATTGAGATAAAGCATATCGCAAACTGAATATTGCGATGCTATTAGTGAGCTTATGTTGACGCCAATCTCAAAGAGATGCTTACAGATAAGTGTCTTTGACATGAAGATGAAAAGAAAGTGTTGTAAAAATTTCCTCTACCTGAAGTAGAAAATAAATTAAGTATATTGGAATTACTACCTGAAGTAGAAAATAAATAAAATATATTGAAATTACTACTTGATGTAGAATAAATGAAAATATTTAAAGTTGAGATATATGGCAACAAAACACTTATTTAAGTTTGTAACCCTATAATGAAAGCCTTATGAGCTTTATTATCTAAACATGAGTGTTGTTCACGTGATGAACTTATTGCATAAGCTCAAACGTGAAAAGGGGGAGAAAGTATCATGATTTAGATACTTCAATATTATTGAGACTATGAGTAAGCATAAACAGGCAACAAAATACTTATTTAAGTTTGTAACCCTATAATGGAAGCCTTATGAGGTTTATTATCTAAACATGAGTGTTGTTCACGTGATGAACTTATTGCATAAGTTCAAACGTGAAAAGGGGGAGAAAGTATCATGATTTAGATACTTCAATATTATTGAGACTATGAGTAAGCATAAACAGAACTTATGAAATATCCTCCAGAAGAGCCATGCTCAAAATAAGAGCTTTAAGTTCAATAAAGTGAGCTTTCTGTCCCACGTATTATATGATGAATAGATAAGAAAAGTGAATTAGAAGTTCACTAATAGAACCAGAAGTTCGCTAATGGAACCAGAAGTTCACTGATGAAACCAAAAGTTCATCAATAGAACAAGAAGTTCGCTAATTGAACCAGAAGTGCACTAATAGAACTTGAAGTTCACGAATGCTAGCATGATGGTTTTGGCTATACCGGATCAATAATGATGCAAAAAGAGTTGAGAATATCAAATACATGTTAGCAATGACTGGTATGACTATCCCGGATAAATAATTTATTAATGAACTATATAGTTCGTTGAATTCTCACATGGTGATTAAAAGTGAAGTATTTACTGAAACATTAGCATGTTGCGATTACATACCTAGAATCTTTATGGGCCCATATATTGACTAGTAAAATATTATGAGTAGATGCATCTACAAAATGATCAAGAAATCTATATTAAGTAGCAACTTGAAGTTTACGAGATAATTCCAGATTATGAAATGGATTTCGTTGACTGCTAAATGAAAAAGGCATCCTATGTGATTTGTATAAGTATAACCTTATTGGTCTAGTCAAATATTTTGTTAATACCTCCATTGATTATAGACAATAATCGAAAACAAGGTTCCCTACGAATTAGGGATATCATGCATCAAGCCAACGATAAAATTTAAAGATCTCCTCGATTTACAAGGTTCCCATCTATAATAATTTTATGTGCGATATGATATTGTAATCTCCACCACAACACATATAAGATGGGTTCTCTCCAGAATGAGAGTTGACTAATAATTTTGTCACAAAGAGGGGAAGAAGATAGATAGTTGAATATACATAATCACTCAAGAAGAGTTGATAAATATATAGAAATTAAAATTACTATGATCCTCGTTTATATTGCCAATCACTCAAGAAGAGATGATAAATATATATCAAACTTTCAGGCTCCAATCCTAGTAGGATATTTAGATTGAAATATGATATTAACATGTTACTCGAATTCCAAAGGCAATGACGAAATTGCATGGGGCAAATAATTAAATAGCCATATTAAGGAGGTAGGTTTTCCTGAAGAAACCATAGACATAACTATTCCAAAACCATAGAAGGTTATCAGGTACCTGGAAATTATTGAAATATAAAAGAGCTTGAAAGTTGTGTCGTTATATTGAACAAATGGGATCTAGAGTTATTAAAAATTGTCGACAACACATTACAGAAAATTAGCGCTATATAAATAGAAAAGAAATATAGAGGATCTTGAATATTGAAATTGAAAACTAGTTGGCCAAATATGAAGATGCGATACTGGACCAGTAGTCCAAATGTTTTGAAAGTGGGCATGCCAATGGGGTAAAAAGATATATGCGAAGTTATATTGATTTAAATTTATGTGAGCATATCGCGAATCCTGGCATTTAATGTTCTTTGTGGTGGATTTAGTAAATATGGCAATATTAACTTTTATAATATGCGTCTAACAAATGTGATCACAAAAGACTTATGAATTATGGATCCCAAAGACCCGAAGAAAAACATAATCCTAGGATATATGTATCGTAGCATTAGTTAAATGTTTATGATGAATTTCTATAAATAAAATATATAACTCTTTGACCAAGGGTACATTATTATTTAGAAGCTTTGACGGAAATTTATTATAAGTTTTATGATGAACATAAGCCGTAAGAGTTCCTGAAGAATTCATTGAGGCAATAATTTGTTGATTAAGAAAGAGTTTAATGAGAATTCATTCCTCATATAAAAAAGTTAGTAGAACTCTATACGATTTAGAAATATTCATTGAGTACCCCAATGATTATGATATTTATGAAATATATTATTTTAGTGATGAATCTACTGCATTATAGTATCTTTGGAATACTTGTATTTTTATGTTGTTTTAAAGGTTATCTATTACAGAAGGATCGTTATTGGATAATGAAGTATATCATCAGAAAATTCTCTCAGTTCGTCATTCGATTTAAGCAATTGTCTGGCGGATTTGCTCATGGAGGCGCGACTTAATTCATCAACCAAGAAACCAACTCACAAGATTGGAATGATACCACTCCGAGAAGTTAAATGTTCTTGTCATCAGGGGGATAATACGTGTTGTACTCTTTTTCCTTTACCAAAGCTTTATCCCTCACTGGGTTTTCCTGGAAAGGTTTTAACGAGGCAGTTTAAAATCAATTATGCGTATTACGATGACATTGACTTCCAAGGGGGAGTGTTATAAATACCAAGATTTGGTGGATGTCAACATTAGAGAGTCAACTATAGTCATGAATGTAATATTCTCATTTATTATGTTTCCTATTCTTCATTTCCCTTAGCCTTATAAATAGAGGTTTTGGGTGCTCATTGTAACACACTCTCAATACAATAATACTCTCTATTTCCCTCTTTCTCCATCTCTCTTATTCTTAGTTTATAACAATATATATATAAACAATATATATATATATATATAGGGTTAATGACGGCAAAAATACCCAAAGTTTGGTCAAAGAACCCCTCGTGTACTCAAAGTTTAAAAGTGGTGGCAAAAATACCCAAAGTCGCATTTGGGGAGTTGACCACTCTATTCTCGTAACGCCGTTAACTTACCCGTTAACTCTGGCCACGTGGACAAATGTGGGTTGCTGACATAATAATTTTTGCCACATGAACGAGCTCACATCAGCCTCGTTTACGACAAAACAAGGAATTAAACCCATAATTAATACTATTTAACACAACTAATTGAACCCCTAATGATTACACTTAAAAAAACAGATTTGTCCACGTGGCCAGAATTAACAGGTAAGTTAACGGCGTTACAATAATGGATTGGTCAACTCCCCAAATGTGACTTTGGGTATTTTTGCCACCATTTTTAAACTTTGGGTACACGAGGGGTTCTTTGACCAAACTTTGGGTATTTTTGCCGTCATTTAACCCTATATATATATATATATATATATATATATATATATATATATATACGTGCCACATTTTGTATTTTATTGGCCAATTTGATCGAAACGCAAAAAATGCATGTAAATATGTAATTTTGACCGACGGTGTCAATTATTCTTACATGCAAGTGTATTTTGTGAAGCAAATATACTTTTTAATTTTGGCTAATAATGCCACTATATATATATTATGATCCGTATTCTATTTGTTTATCTTTACGGTTTCTAATTCTACTCACTCTCTTCTTAATGATCAAACTTTGACAACAATATTTTCCATCGGGGCAGGCATTTATGAGAGGTCATTTTCGAAAAAGGATATGGATCATCCATTATGGGCGCCATGATTGGGTGGTATTTAGCGGAACAATGCGGGTTTTTGTCGGAGGTGTCGGGTTTCCTTAAAATTCGAATACCTATTTTCAAAGTCAATAAAGTAACTTAATAAAATTTAAATGCTTAGTTTGAAAATCAAATATAAAGCTGAACAAACGATAATAACACTATAAATTGTATATAATAAAGAAGAGTAAATATCACTAATATGTTAAGGTCGGATCCAGTCAGATCCCTTTCAAAATACTTCGGAGAGTCGACTCCCAGGTAGGAGCCGACGGGCTCCCAGAGTCGACAATCGACAATACCAAAGGTCGACGACGCCCCAAAGCCGACAGTATTAAAGGTCGAAAGTAAGCGAAGCCGATAATATGGAAAGTCGACGATGCCCAAAGGTCGACGACGCCCAAAGCCGACAATATTAAAGGTCGAAGGGAAGCGAAGCCGATAGTATTAAAAGTCGACGACGCCCAGAGCCGACAGTATTAAAGGTCGAAGGGAATCGAAGCCGATAGTATTGAAAGTCGACGACGCCCAAAGGTCGACGACGCCCAAAGCCGACAGTATTAAAGGTCGAAGGTAAGCGAAGCCGATAGTATTGAAAGTCGACGACGCCCAAAACCGATAGTATTAAAGGTCGAAGGGAAATAGAGTCGACAAATACCAACAGTCGATGATGCCCGAAGCCGGCAATGTCCGGAGCCAACGATACCCAGAGTCGACGACATCAGAGGCCATCGATGTTCCGAGTCGACGATTCCAATACCAGATAAAGGGAACAGATGAGACTGATGAGATTAGGAGCTTCGACAGGACGAGCATTTAATGCCTAGAAGCTTCGACAGGACGGACATTTAATGCTTGGGAGCTTCGACGGGACGGGCATTTAATGCTTAGGAGCTTCGACAGGATGGGCATTTAATGCCTGAGAGCTTTGATGGGATGGGCATTTAATAGTACTACCTCGAAGGTAACCCCGCAGATTCGGGACACGCAAAAGGGACGAGTCAGGCCCCCTTTTGCCAGAGGCCTAGGAAAATGGGCTGATTGGACTCTAAAGAGCATCGAAACTTGGCTATATAAAGGCAAGAAAAAGAGAAGACAAGGGGATCGAAAAAAAGGAGAAAGAGATAACAAAAAGGAAACCATAGAGTTGCTCAGAGCAAGCTCTTAAGTTGTAAAGAGAGAAGAACCGAATCTCATTTATAAGAACAAAAACAAAGATCTTTTTGTGATTGTTGTGAGTGTACGAATCACGCTCAACAGTTTGGCGCCCACCGAGGGGCTCAATTTTTCTCTATAACGCAACTAGGAGCCCAAAGGAATGACGGACAGTGACGAGAACCATGGCGGAGGACGCTTGGCGGTTCAGGGAGACGAAGCAACCAACAGAAGCACAATAACCAGTCAGGCCACTATGGAAGAGCTTAGGCGACAGCTGGAAAAAGCGGCGACAAGGAATCAGCAACTCACTGCCCTCCTGGACCACGCAGCCGATGAGATGAGGCGGCGATCTCCCCCAAAACTGACCGCACGAACGTTGTCCCCCGAGGGAGAGACAGGCAGAGACGTAGAAGATCGGGTGGCGTCACGAGTAGGTATCAGCAGGGCTCTGTTCTCATCCCCCGAAGGTACAACGCCCGGGAACGACGAACGGAGACCCGCACAACCGGAGACGCGACCGGAAGCACCACCGCCGATGCCCATCGGAACCTACGTATCTACAGGCCAAGCGGCGGAACAACACCAGCATAGCATAACGGCGTATACAATCGAAGCAAGGATCAAGGAACGCGTCAACAGAGCGCTTCTTGAGTTAACCTCGAGGATGGGGTACGTAACGTTGCAGATACATAAGGCCACGAGCGCGGCCCCAGAGATCGATAGGCTGGTCGAGGAGTCCAGGCACACGCCTTTCTCCCCACATATCAGCGGTGTTAGAATTGACGAGATGCACAAAATCAGATCCACTTCGTACAAAGGGACGACGGACCCGAACGCGCACGTAAAAGCCTTTCGAATCGCAATAGGGTGGATAAACTCGCGAGGACCAGAGCGGGAGGCCATCTTGTGCCACCTATTCGTCGACAGCCTGCAAGGACCAGCGCTGGAGTGGTTCGCAAAACTTCAGCCCAACTCTGTTAGTTGTTTCGACCACCTTGTCTCCCACTTCCTACGCCACTACTCAATGTACGTGCAAAGCGAGGTAAATATAACCGACCTTTGGCTACTGGAACAAGACGAGGGAGAAACCCTCCGAAAATTCATCGGGAGATTCAAAGAAGTCATGGCCCGAATCTCCGGGCTAGACGACGGTGTCGCCATCCAAGCACTGAAGCACACGCTGTGGTTCAGAGCACCCTTCCGAGACGAGATAATCAAAACATGTCCCTCGACGATCGAGGAAGCTCTTCACAGAGCATCCGTGTTCATGCAAATAGAGGAGGAGAAATCGGCACTGACGAAGAAGTACGAGTCAAGAGGCAAGGGAAAGCAACCGGAGAAGAAGGAGGACAGGCACAAAGGAGATAATCCGTCGACCAAGACAAAGCGAAGGGAGGAAGACGGACGGGCCTTAAATCAGCAGCGTGCTTGGGAAACCCCGAAGCGAGCGGTTTACCAGGTCGACGAAACAAAAGACCGCAGAGGAGGACAGGGAGGCTACGAGCGAAGAGCGTGGCCCAAGGACCCGAACAAGTTCTGTAGCTTCCATAACTTCAAAGGACATTCTACCGAGGAATGCGCCATGTTGAAAAGAAGGTTGGACGAGAAGTACGCACGAGGGGAAATACCGGGCGTCGATCTAGGGAATCCCCCTGGGCAACGGGGAAGCTCCCGACGACAATACCAGCGGGAGGAACCTGTGGGAGGCAGAGGAAATGACAGGCCCCGGCGGCTAAGGAGTCCAACGACTAATCGGGCGACGACTCAACGCACCGACCAACACACCGACGAGACCCCAAGGACAAGGAAAAGAATAGAAATGATCATGGGAGGCTCGTACCTATGCGACGACTCCGTCAATAGCATCAAGGCTCACCAAAGAAGAGGGAAGGAGTACGCCCAAGAAGATACCACGATGCTCGGGACGAGGACAGAGATAGTTTTTGTCGAGGACGAAGCTTGCGCCGACTTGCACGACGACGCATTGGTCCTATCATTAGGTGTGGGTAATTGCGACGTAGACCAAATCCTCATCGACAACGGAAGCTCGGTAGACGTCGTTTTCTACGACGCCCTCAAGAAAATGGAGATCGAGGGAATTGAGTTCCAAGGAAAGCCGCGAAGCGTCTCCGGTTTCAACGGGGATATCGCCACTTCTCTCGGGACGATCGACTTGCGAATATGCGCCGGGAACATCAACAAGATGACTACAGTTATGGTGCTCGATTGCCCGTCCATCTTCAACATGATCCTCAGACGACCTTGGATTCACTCCATGAAAGCCGTCCCCTCGACTTATCACCAATCCATCAAATTCCCTGGCCGAGAGGGGAGGGTGGAGGAAATAAGGGGAAACCGAAACGCCTACAGGGCTTGCTACCTGATGAGCTACCGATCGACGGCGCAAGAGGAATAGCAGCGGAGAAAGGGCCGAGCATAGCAATCAACGTCGCTGCCTGGGATCGCGGGGAGAAAGGAAGGTAGCGACGGGGATAGGGTGCAAGAGGGAGCAACCGAACAAGGCAACGGCGGCAATAAAGTCACAACGACGATGGATCGACCAAACCTGGAGATAGTAGAGCAGGTCCACATCGATGACGATGACCCACTCCGGACCGTCGACATAGGGACGGGTCTCGAATCAGACTTGAAACAACAGCTGGTACGGTTCCTGAAAGAGAACCTGAAAACTTTCGCATGGTCCCACGAGGACATGCCCGGGATCGACCCGTCGGTAATGGCGCACCAGCTCAATGCCGATCCGAGCCACCGCCCAGTCAAGCAAAAAAGAAGAAAGATGGCGCCCGATCAAAACAGGATAATCAACGACGAGGTCGACAGATTGCTATCAACGGGAGCCATTAGGGAAGTAAGATATCCCGAGTGGTTGGCAAACACCGTCGCCGTAAAAAAGAAGAGTGGCAAATGGCGGGTGTGCGTGGACTACACGGATCTCAACAAAGCATGTCCAAAAGACAGCTTTCTCATGCCACACATCGACCGGCTCGTCGAGGCGGCCCACGGTTACGAGTTACTAAGCTTTCTGGACGCCTACTCAGGGTACAACCTGATCAAGATGCATCCGGAAGACGAGGAGAAGACCGGTTTCATCAGCGAAAGGGGAACCTACTGCTACAAGGTGATGCCATTCGGGTTGAAGAACGCCGGGGCAACCTATAAAAGGTTGGTGACCAAAATGTTCGGCGAGCAGATCGGCGAAACGATGGAAGTTTACATCGACGACATGGTGGTCAAAACTTCGAGGGCAGCGGCGCACATCGAAGACCTGGGAAAATGCTTCGAGATCCTCAACCAGCACGGGATGAAGCTCAATCCCGCTAAATGCACTTTTGGGGTAGCATCGGGAAAATTCCTCGGACACTTAATCAGACGCCGGGGAATCGAATCCGACCCCGACCAAATCGATGCGATTCAGGGCATGCCCTCCCCCCGAAATAAGCGAGAGGTCCAAAAGCTTACAGGGAGGATCGCCGCCTTGAATAGGTTTATCTCGCGCTCGACCGACAAGGGACTCCCCTTTTTTCAGCTCTTGAGAAAAAAACAAAAAATTTGATTAGACGGAAGATTGCGATAAGGCATTCCAGGAGCTCAAAAAATATCTCTCGTCACCCCCGATAATGACAAAGCCGATCCTCGGGGAACCTTTGTTTCTGTACGTAGCAGTGTCAGACGGGGCAATCAGTGGAGTACTTGTCCGAGAAGATAAAGGGGAACAAAGGCCCATTTCCTACATAACCCGCAAGCTCCTCGAGGCCGAAACGAGATACCCACAGACGGAAAGGTTAGCTCTGGCCGTCTTCGAAGCATCGGTAAAGCTGCGGCACCACTTCCAGGCCCACTCAATCGTTGTCATGACCGAACGACCGATACGCGCCATCATCCACAGTCCGAACCAGTCAGGAAGGCTGACAAAATGGTTAATCCGATTGGGCGCATACGACATAGAGTACGGAATCCGCACAAGCCTAAAATCCCAAGTCCTGGCTGATTTTTTTATCGAACTTCCCGCCGACGGGGCAGAGCTCGGCGATGACGACAGAGCATGGAGGCTATACGTTGACGGATCCGCGACAGCTCAAGGTTCAGGCATCGGGATCAGGCTGGTTTCCCCAGCCCGGGAAATCGTGGAAAAAGCTTGCCGTCTCGAGTTCCGCGCCACTAACAATGAAGCAGAATACGAGGCACTCATCGCAGGGATGGAATCGGCCCTGGTCATTAGGGTCAAGAACGTCGAAGCATTCTCGGATTCCCAACTGGTGGTCAACCAAGTCAGCGGAGAATATGAACGACACGACGAAAGAATGGAAGCCTACGCCCGGGTTGTCGAAGAGCTTTCCAGGAAATTCGCACATTTCAGTCTCACCCAAGTGACGAGGGGGGACAACGCCTTCGCCGACACGCTGGCCGGACTAGGTTCAACGACGGAAATCGGCACACCGCGAACGGTCTCAATAGAGATAATTGAGAGACCAAGCATCCCGAGGGTCGACGACCTCGGAAAAAAAAAGAAGCAAGACTGAACGAATCATCGAGCGCCGGGGGAATACTAACAATCGACGACGAAGACCAGGACGAGGCCGCCGAAGAACACGACGTAATAAGCGACGACGGTGAAAATGACTGGCGAACGCCGCTCGTCGAGTACATCCTCGTCGGCACAGTACCAAACGACCGCCAGGAGGCCCGGAAAGTCAGGACTAGGAGCTCGCGCTACGTCATTTTGCAACAAAAGCTGTACATGAGTAGCTTCGTCGGGCCCTACTTAAGATGCCTCGGGAGGAACGAAGTGGAGCACGTAATGCGGGAAGTAAACGAGGGGGAGTGTGGGAACCACGCCGGAGGTCGATCCCTCCTCCGGAAAGTTAAGAGACAAGGTTACTTTTGGGAAACCATGGTCGTCGACTGTATCAACCACGCTCGGCGGTGCAGCAAGTGCCAACGCCACGCCCCCTTCATCAACTGCCCCGCGGAGGAACTCTCGACGATTTCCATCCCACACCCATTCATGAAATGGTCAATGGACATCGTCGGGCCTATGCCTATCGGGAAGAGGCAGAAACGCTTCATGTTGGTAGTGACAGATTTTTTCACCAAGTGGACGGAAGCCGAATCCTATGCCAACATTAGGGACGTCGACGTCGAAAGCTATGTCTGGAAAAACATATTCACCCGGTTCGGGCTGCCGAGGGAGATAATCGCCGACAACGGATCGTAATTCATCTCCAAGCGCTTCCGAAACTTCTGCAAAAGATGGAGGGTCAAACTAAGCACTTCGACACCCCGGTACCCACAGGGTAACGGGAACGCCGAAGCAGTCAATAGAACGATTGTCGACGCCATCAAGAAAAGGCTCGACACAAAGAAAGGACTGTGGGCCGAAGAGCTGCCCGGAGTGCTGTGGGAATATAGGACTACACCCCACTCCGCAACAGGGGAATCCCCCTTCGCACTGGCATTCGGCGTCGAAGCAATGACCCCGGCTGACGCAGGCATCCTAAGCCTCCGACGGGCAACAGCCCCGCATGACGAAGGGGCGAACGACGACAATCTACGACACTACCTCGACCACATCGACGAAACACGAGAACAAGCAAGCGCGCACATCGCCAATTACCAAAACATCATCACCAGACACTACAACAAGAAGGTTCGGCCACGACGATTCAAAGAAGGAGAACCGATCCTCAGCCGAACCTTCCAGAACACAGCAGAGATCAACGCGGGCAAACTCAGTCACAGTTGGGAAGGTCCGTACACGGTCACAAAGATCATCAAACCAGGCGTCTACGAGCTCGCGGACACCAAAGGCAGCACGGTGATACGCAGCTGGAACGTAAAACTCCTGAAGAAATATTACCAATAGTGGCACTACCAAGCCCGTAAACTCTGTAAGCTAATTTTCAATATGAATGAAACTCTTTTTTGGCCAATCCCTACTAGTATAATAAACGACGCCGACAATAATCGGCGCAATGCCGAGGTGCAATGCCTGTAATAGTCGGCGCAATGCCAGGCGCGATGCCTACAATAGTCGGTGCAATGCCAAGGCACGACGCCACCAATAATCGGCGCGATGCCGAGGCGCAATGCCTGCAATAGTCGGCGCAATGCCGAGGCACAATGCCTATAATAATCGGCGCAATGCCACGGGGGACTGCCGGAAACTAATCGGAGGCCCCGGCAAGCCCAACACCCCCCACCACCTATACTAGTCGGCGCAATGCCGAGGCGCGATGCCTATGCTAGTCGGCGCAATGCCGAGGCGCGATGCCTATACAAGTCGGCGCAACGCCGAGGCGCGATGCCTATACAAGTCGGCTCAACGCCGAGGCGCAATACCTATACTAGTCGGCGCAATGCCGAGGCGCGATGCCTATACTAATCGGCGCAATGCCGAGGCACGATGCCTATACAAGTCGGTGCAACGCCGAGGCGCGATGCCTACTTGCCGATGCCATTTCAAGGCCGACACAACCGGTTAGTGATCGGTATACAAATAAAATCTTATAATTTATGATACAGCATAAATTATTTATGATCGGTGCAACAATCGTTTCGTATTTCTAAAAAAAAGAAAAGGGAGGCGGATATATGCAAATATCCAACCACAACCAAGGATTCACTACAAGGCTACAAGTCCAGACAACGGGGACGCCGACGACGGTTGGCTCGACGGAACCGACAAATAACATCGTCCATAAAAATCTCTATGAAAGCTAAGTGTTCTGGATCCCGATCCGGAAACCATTCTCGCATACGAAGAGAAGGCACCAAAGGGGAGCCAACAACCCCGCACCCGCCCTGCGAAGGGAAGGTTAAAACAACTGAGGATACAGCATCAACAAAAAGGGAAGGTTAAAAAAACTAAAGATACAACATCAACAAAAATTTCATGTTCATTAAAACCAAAGGGGCACCGGGACGGCGAAATTACAAACTAAGGGTCGATGCCCAAAACTTATACAACAGGATCGACGACCTCTACCATATCTTGGGCAGCGCCTTGGGAAGGGTCGGGCGTCTGTTGTCCTTCGATCGAAGAAAGTTGGGCCCGCTCCGGGGCCGAAGCAGACAAAGCCCCTCGATCTCCAGTCAGCGCGGTCGGGGCAGCCTCGGTCGGGGCAGCATCATCCTTCAAGGCCAGTCGCCGATCGTCGAGGCTTGGAGAGTCGTGGGGGGGAAGAGGAGGGGAGTCAGGATCCTCGGCAGCTCTCTGCTCCAACTCCTGCACCTCGGCAGTATACTTCTAACGAAGAGCATACCACCGGGGGAGGCGGGCTCTAAGATCTCCGACTGTCGCCCCAGCAGGAAGGCCCTCGACCAGGAGGATATTGGCCCGACAACCAGCAAGAAGGCGATGGGTATCGATGGACTCATCCAGGGCCTCGAACCTCTTCCGCAAGCGACCGAGCTTCATCGAAGCACTCTTGAACAGGCTCAACCGACCGTGCTCCTCCTCGATTATCTCCGCCTCTGCCGATTCCCGCTCCTCGGTGGCGATATTAAGAGCAGACTGAACCCGACCAAACTAGGAAACAAGCTCCTCGACCCGGGACACGAGATGATCCTCCTCGGCGGCGCGGGACAAACGATCGGACGCAGTTCGCAAAGACCCCCCAAGATTTTCCTCGACCAAGCCGTCGCGCTTCCGCTCCTTGGCAAGCTGTTTTTCCCCAACATCGACAAGCCGCTCTTGCTCCTTAAGCTTAGCCTCAGTGGCATCAAGCTTGGAGCTCATCTCTCCCGCCGCGGCCGTCGCCGTTTTCAGCCGGGCACGCAGGTCGTCGACCTCCTTACGGGCTTGCCGCTCGTTGAAACGAGCCAATTCGGATAAATGCTCGGACTCAGCGAGTTTATCCTCGAGCTCGTGTTTTTCCTCTTCAACCTCCCGCTCGACCTTCAGCGCCGAAGCAAGCATATCATTGGCACGAGCGACGCTCTGGAGAACGCTCCCGACGAAAGCGGGATATCCCAGAAATTGGTCGGAAGGATCAGCGCAGGGACTGGTACCCGAAGGCCCCATGGTCAAGCCGTCGCAAACTGCGGTCGAATAACTTTCCCAGTCCTCCCGGGACGAATCACCAGAAGGGAGAGGAGAGAGGCGGGCCGAAAGATGAGAAGTAGTAGCCTTCTCACGGAAAGGCGAGGAATGAGGAACAGAAGAAAACGACGAGGAAGAAGGAGACCTTACTGACGTTAGAGCCGGAGCATCCAAAGACGCCGGCGCGACTTCTGTAGCGGCCGGCGCGGCAAGAGCCGATTCGGTGACAAGGGCTCCGGAAGCAAGAGCTTCGACTGATGTGTCCGGAGAAAGGACGAAAACGTCGTCAAGGAGGGTCTCCACCGGCAGCTTGTTCCCCCCGGTCTCGTCGATGGGGGAAGGATCGATGGTGACAGAAACGGCCGCGGACGGAAGATCCAAAAGGGAGGGAGGCTTGTTGGTCGGCGTCAGGGAGATCCTCCCCCGCGCCGGAGACGGCACCAAGGAACGAGTTTCAGCATCACCTTCCTCCCCTGAACAAGTGCGCCTGGCGTCTCGAGGATCCGAGAGTCGGTTTGGGAAGGCCGAGAATGAGGCTCGGGGGTTTCATCTAAAGCCGAGGGCAAGGACGCCTCCGACGGAGGAGACACTGAGATAGGAGAATCGACAAAATTGGCTCTCTCTCTCCGGGCGGAGGCAGGGGCTGCTTCGTCGCTCTGCCGGGCCGTAGGAGAATCGACAAAATCGGCTCTCTCTCTCCGGGCGGAGGCAGGGGCTGCTTCGTCGCTCTGCCGGGCCGTAGGAGAATCGACAAAATCGGCTCTCTTTTTCCGGGCGGAGGAAAGGGCTGCTTCGTCGCTCTGCCGGGCCGTTGAAGAAGCACTCATCCGATGCGAGTCGGCGCCGAAAGGCATGACCGGGGGGGGACCTTTCTGCTCCTTTTTGGAAGAGGGGCCTCGGTCGACCCCTCGATCGGCCGCTTCCCCGAGGGTGACGGCACTGGAGATGAGTCTTCATCCGCCCTAGCCTCCTCTTTCCTTTTCTTCTTCTTCGACGCTTTAGGCTTCGCCGCGGTTGGATCCTCGGGCACCACTGCGCGGGAGAAGCCCTCCGGAAGAAGCGACGCTGGAGGAGGACCAAGAATCATCGCCTCCTGGAAGACACCAGACCGAATGATCCGATTATCGGTGAAATCATTGGACCAATCCCGCTTAGGGTTGGCCAGAAGGGCCAGGCGTAACTCTCGAAAGTGATCGTCGTCGCTCAGAGGGGAATACTTCGGTACATTGATGGCCCACTCCCGAGGAAGATCGGCGTGGTGAGGGCCGAAAGTACGAACACTTACCCGAAGAAAGAAGTACTTGTGCTACCATGAGTACTCCTTACTCGATGTATTCAGCACGACATGCTCCCGATGCTGGGGCGTCAACATAAACCGATTGAGGTTGCGAGGATTCCGGGTAATGATATAGAGACACATAAGATCCTCCAAAGAAAGTTCCACCCCATGTTCACGGGCGATAACCAAAGTACTCAAAAGGAGGCGGAGGACGTTTGGCCCTACCTGGGTAATCGGCAATTTGAAGGCATAGAAGAAGGCGAGCATGATGTTGTGCATCGGAAGATGGAGGCCGACATGCCGGAAAAAGACCTCGTAAAGGCAAACGCAACCCTCTGGGGGTTTTTCGGCCAGTTCGCCGTCGACCGGGAGCCTGGCGTAGACATTCTCCCGCATAAAATACTTACGTCTCATGATTGCGAGAGCCTCTTCCTTCAGAGTCGAGGGAGGAGACTTGGTCAGAAAGATTGTTCCGGGAGCCGCCATAACGTTATCGGAAATAAAAATAGTAACCAATATGACCGGAGATTGGGAAAACTAGGAACACAGGCGACGGCAATAGCAAAGAACAGAGGAGCAAATGAGGAGCGAAATGGTAAAAATGGCATTTATAAAATGCTCAAACGGTTATAAGGGGAGGCCAAGGGGCGTGAATTGATCCAACGGCCCTGAAATGGAGGAAAATGATAAAGCAACGGTCGGATGAAAAGATCGTTGCGTATCCCGAAAACACTCGAGTGTGCGCAGACCCTCTTAATGAGAAATGACGCTTCACCTGCCCAAGGCAAGCGCAGCCTACAAAGCAGACACTAGTGGGCCCCAGCGTCAGAATTTGTCGGGAAGAGAGAACATCCCCAGAATCGTTGCCACCCCAAAATTGACGACGCGGAACAAATGCAGTAAAAGATCGATGAGACCTGGAACCGAAGGGAGGGGACTAGCTTCTATTTTACCCAATATTAAAACACTGGATAAAATGGGGGACTAACTGTTATGGTCGGATCTAGTCAGATCCCTTTCAAAATACTTTGGAGAGTCGACTCCCAGGTAGGAGCCGACGGGCTCCCAGAGTCGACAATACCAAAGGTCGACGACGCCCCAAAGACGACAGTATTAAAGGTCGAAGGTAAGCGAAGCCGATAGTATTGAAAGTCGACGACGCCGAAAGGTCGACGACACCCAAAGCCGACAGTATTAAAGGTCGAAGGGAAGTGAAGCCGATAGTATTAAAAGTCGACGACGCCCAAAGCCGACAGTATTAAAGGTCGAAGGGAAGCGAAGCCGATAGTATTGAAAGTCGACGACGCCCAAAGCCGACAGTATTAAAGGTCGAAGGTAAGCGAAGCCGATAGTATTGAAAGTCGACGACGCCCAAAACCGATAGTATTAAAGGTCGAAGGGAAATATAGTCGACAAATACCAACAATCGATGACGCCCGAAGCCGGCAATGTCCGGAGTCAACGATACCCAGAGTCGACGACATCAGAGGCCAGCGATGTTCCGAGTCGACGATTCCAATACCCGATAAAGGGAACAGATGAGACTGACGATATTAGGAGCTTCGACAGGATGGGCATTTAATGCTTAAGAGCTTCGACAGGACGGGCATTTAATGCCTAGAAGCTTCGATAGGACGGGAATTTAATGCATGGGAGCTTCGACGGGACGGTCATTTAATGCTTAGGAGCTTCGACAGGATGGGCATTTAATGCCTAGAAGCTTCGACAGGATGGGCATTTAATGCCTGAGAGCTTTGATGGGATGGGCATTTAATGCCCCTTTTTGCCAGAGGCCTGGGAAAATGGGCTGATTGGACTCCAAAGAGCATCGAAACTTGGCTATATAAAGGCAAGAAAAAGAGAAGACAAGGGGATCAAAAAAGAGGAGAAAGAGATAACAAAAAGGAAACCATAGAGTTGCTCAGAGCAAGCTCTTAAGTTGTAAAGAGAGAAGAACCGAATCTCATTTATAAGAACAAAAACAAAGATCTTTTTGTGATTATTGTGAGTGTACGAATAACGCTCAACATAATACTTCTTGAATTTTTTACTTTATATTAGTTTGTTCCTTGAACTTTATTTTGTTCTAGTTTATCTTTAAACTTATCACTTTGTACCAATTTGCTCCCTAAACTTTATTTTTTATTAGTTATCTTATTGAACTTATCATTTTGTATTATGTTACCCAATAAAATTTACGGGTTATTATGGGAAAAAGTACTCAAGTTGTTCGGAAATAGGGCGGCATAGAGCCAACTTAAAAATATTGTGGCAAAAGTATCCAAGTTCACCTTTTTTGGTGAATCGGTAGACCTCATTCATTTTTTCGTTAGTTTTTTTTTTTACTATTTCCGTTAGTGTTGACGTTAACGCAAGTGAAACAAATAAGCTCAAATGATAAAACCCACGAATATTAAACTAAACTTGTATGTAAACTCAAATTCGTTGAACATCAACAATGCAAATTCTTTTTTTTTCTTCTCATTTTCTCTCTCGAATTCCCAATTTATCTCCTCAATAGCATTGTAATTTGTGTTGTTGATGTCATCATTGACGGAAATAGTAAAAAAAAAACTAACGAAAAAAATGGATGAGGTCTACTTATTCACCAAAAAAGTGAACTTGGATACTTTTGCCACATATTTTTTAACTTGGCTCTATGCCGCCCTATTTCCGAACAAATTGGGTACTTTTGCCCTTAATAACCCTAAAATTCAACGTGTACAAGTTTTCTCCATGAACCTATCATTTTGTATCATATTACCAACTAAACTTTTTCTTTTTGCATCTATTTTCCCCCGGTAAAAGGTAAACTCGAGAGGGAATACCCCGAGAAATAAGATTCTTAGATAAATATTATTTAAATATTTTACTCTTCAAGACAAGGGAAGGGCACAATCAATGCGTGTACATAATGTTATCTAATAATGCTTGCGGCCAATAATGACGGTTGTTTTTATAGTGAGAATATATCTTGTAATACGAGTACATGTAATCTTGGCCAATAGAACCACCTATTAAAAAAAAGGGGGGGAGGAAGGGAAAATTATTCTTTGAATTTAGAAAGATTGGTAAAACTATATAAAAAAGAGGTTATCCTAATACAAATTCAAAATATAGGGAAAATGATACATAGTGATTAAAAAGACGAATACGGCGTTCGATATTTTTATAATGAAAATCGTATGTCCTATTTAAATCGATAACAAGCGCATTTACGACATAGTTAGTGTTTGTATTCCATAAACCAAATACCGCATTTACTCCATAAAAGTTAAAGCATGATGTATCTCGAACCCCTTTGGACGAAACAAGTTTTTTCTATGGTACGAAATGCTAATCCCTCCTGGTTCTGAAGGAAAATTAAGCATTGTTCTAATTAAAAAAAGTACATCTTATGCATTGTCACGATTATCAATAATTATGACGAATGCTAATTGTTGATGCCGAAAATTAGATCAACACTGTTGCGGCTCACTTGTGCGGATTGGACCGGGCCCCTCGTCATTTTTTGATTTTCTTTTATGCTTAGGGCTTGGACTTCTTAGACTCTGGAAGTGAAGGTGATGGTGATGGTGATGGTGATGCCGCGCCTCGTTGAGAGTAATGAGGCTTCCTACGTACCCACTTGCAGCAAAGTAGGATCAGGTCATCTCGTAGTTCAAAGCAGGCGTTGATGGAGCCGTTCCTGAGCTGGTCTGGGCGAGTCTGGTGGCAATGGCCGAGACGGGAGTCGGACGGCGTTTGGACCTTCCTCCGGCCTGTTCGGTGGGAGTCGGACGGCGTTTGGACCTTCCTCCGGCGTGTTCTCTCTGGCCCAGAGGCTGGAATCCGGTGGATCGGACCCTCCACTAACCGTCGGACTGGGACCGGGTCCCCCGACCCGTTACCACAAAGTTCTAAGACTCGGGATATAGGTCGATGACCGCTGAGAACCAGAACCTCCATAGGGCAGGTCGACGATCGGACCCTCCGCTAAATGTCGGACCGTGATCAGGTTCTCCAACCCGTTACCGCAAAGTCATAGAACTCGAGATATAGGTCGGCTATCGCTGAGAACCGGTTCCGAACTTAGTCGGAGATTTCTACCGAATATTTATAGAAAAGAAAAAACGGTGTTCATTGCTATATCGAGCGTTTGAATCGGAGTTACCGTTTGTTCAGAATGAGCTTCTATTTATAGGAGGGTCCAGGGACCTCTAAATAATTAATAATTACTTCATAGAGGCCTTAAAGTAATTCAATATTACTTTGCGTGGCCTGCGTGGCCACGCCAGGCCATGTTGGGCCACGCTGGGCCACGTTGGGCCATGTTGGGCCACGCTAGGCCACGCTGGTTAGGCCGCACTAGGCCACAATGGGCCACGTTGGGCCACGCTGGGCCTCTCGGTTTTGAGATACGGGCTTCTAGAGGGATTTTTAGGCCGTTAATGCTTTTTATTAATATTATAAAACACCCTTAACATTAACCCCCCCCCCCCCCAGTTTCATGAGAATTTAGAATTCTCGAGAAACTTTGCTTCGGCATACCCGATTTATTTTATTTTTTTTTGCGCCTGGGCGACTTATTTTTCGGATCTTCAACCGAACTTTGCGCATAAGCGTCTTATCTTCTTGGATTTCTGCCGGGTTTGCACCTAAGTGTGCTTACTTACCCAGTCTTTGCCAGATTTTGCGCTCGAGCGTCTTATGTTTCTGGACTTGTGCCGAAATTATGCTCATCGGTCTTGGGTCAGAGTTTGCGTTTTTAACGGCTTATCTCTCTGATCATGTGCCGGTGTTTGCGCCTGAACGTCTTACGGTCCCGGACTTATGCCAGAATCTTTTACTGGTCTTTCGCCGATGTTCGCGCTTGAGCGTCTTACATTTTTGGAATTTATGCCAGAACCTTGATCCTGGTCTTTTGGTCCGAATTCGCGCCTGAGCGTCTAGCCCCCTGAGCTTATGCCGGTGTTTGCGCCAGAGCAGCTTACGATCCCGGGCTTGTGCTAGAATTTGTTCTGGTCTTTTGCCGATGTTTGCGCTTGAGCGGCTTATAGTTTCGGACTTTGTTTACCAATAGGTCATTTTTCAAGTTTTTTTTTTTTGGGTTCTTGTGTAGGCCTTTCGTTGAACTTGTATGCTAAGTTGGTTCATTAACCCCTCAGTTTTTGTTTAATCTGAGAATGTTGTGAGAGAGCTTGCATACAAAAGTAGCAACTTTTATCTTGGAAGCCTTTTTGAGAATTTTGATAGATACTTGAAATAGTTGAACAAAATGCGCCTCGTTGGGCATTCTTCATTCATGATGAAAAAATATTTACATACTTTGGTGATCGGGGTTATTACCGTGCCTTATTAAAAGTGGTGAAAATACTACGATTTCGTCGTTCTGGGAGTGTCAGCTACTGGTGATACTGCTTGAGGTGTTCAACGTTCCATGGGTGAGCGATTTTTTTACCCCCCATTTCTTCGATGCGGTACGTGCCGTCTCGGATGACTTTGCTAATGCGGTACGGGCCTTCCCATGTAGGTCCGAGGACTCTGGCCTGCGCCGTAGACTTAGGTGTTTGGTCTGACTTTTCGTAGGGCCAAAGTTCCTTCTGCGAAGCGTCTAGCTTTGACCTTTGAGTTTTAGTATCGCTCCACTACTCGCTTCGGCGCGACCAAGCGGGTGTAGGCCTCGTTTCGTCTTTCTTCGATCAGGTCGAGCTCCTGGCGAAGAGCCTCGTCGTTCCGTTCCTCGTTGAAGAATTCTACTCGGGCTGATGGGACAGCTATCTCTGCTGGTATGACGGCCTCGACTTCGTAGGTCAGGGCGAACGGAGTTTCACAGGTGGCATTCCGAGTGGTAGTTCGGTATGCCCAGAGGACCGACGGGAGTTCTTCCACCCATTTTCCTTTCTTTTTGTCGAGCTTTTTCTTCAGAATCTTCTTGAGGAATTTGTTGGCTGACTCGACTTGTCCGTTTGCTTGCGGGTAGATCGGTGACGAGTACGTGTTGTTGATCCCGAGCTAACTGCAAAAAGCGCGAAGGTCCACGTTGTCGAACTGCTTGGCGTTATTTGTAACGAGTGACTCGGGTATCCCGTGTTGATATATTACATTGCGCCAGATGAAGTTTGTCATTTTGGTTTTTGTGATCTTTCCGATAGGTTCCGCTTCGACCCATTTGGTGAAGTAATTGATGGCCACGATGGCGTGTTCCACTCCTCCGGGGGCTTTGGGCAGCTTCCCGATCAAGTCGATTCCCCATTTAGCGAATGGACGGGGGACCATGATCGGGCAAAGCGGGACCGCGGTTTGGTAAGGAATCTGAGCAAAGCGCTGACATTTGTCGCATCTACGTGCCATCTGGTGCGCGTCTTTCTTGAGAGTGGGCCAAAAGTAGCCTTGTTTGAGGACCTTCAGGGCGAGGGATCGCCCGGCATAGTGGTTTCCGCAAACTCCTTCGTGTATCTCCCGCAGGACGAGGTTGGCATCGTGTTCGGCGAGGCATTTGAGGAGAGGTTGCATAAATCCGTGTTTGTAGAGGTTGCCTTCGTTCATTATATATCGGGTAGCCCGAAACTTTAGTCGTTTGGCTTCGTTGCGGTAGGTGGGCAGGGTTCCGTGTTCCAAGTACTTGATTATTGGCGTTATCCAACTGTCTTCGGCTTCATCGGTGATGGCGAGGACCTGAGTTTTCTCAATCGACGGGCGCTCGAGAGCTTTGACAGGGACTTTTCCTAGTTATTCGTCATCGGTGCCAGATATTCTCCATTGACTTGTTTCGCGATCAGCTGTGAGTCGCAATGTATTCGCAAATTTTCTATTTTGAGCTTCCGGGTGATCTGGAGTCCGGCGAGCAGTGCTTCGTACTCAGCTTCGTTGTTCGAGGACTTAAACTCAAACCTAATGGCGTAGTGGAGATTTCCACCTTCCGGCTCCTGATCCATGGGTGTTTGAGGCGCCGTCGACATGCAAACTCCATATCAGCCCGTCAGGGGGCAGCTTTTCTCTAGGCGACTTGGGGGATCCTATCGCGTTCGTCTTCTGTTCCGACTTTGGTGTCGTAGGTGAACTCAATGATGAAGTCTGCCACGGCTTGACCTTTTATGGCGTTCCCGGGTTGGTATTCCACGCCGTATTCTTCTAGCTCTTGCGACCAGATGGCCATTCGCAAAGAGGTTCCTTTGAGAAGAGCTTTTCGCACGGGGTGCTCTGTCCGAACCACGATTTGGTGAGCCTGGAAGTATTGGCGGAGTCTTTTCGTAGCGGTAACCAGTGCGAGTGCTAACTTCTCAATCTGTATGTATCGCGTTTCGGCGTCGAGGAAGGCCTTGCTGACGTAGTAGATCGGAAGTTGCTTCTTTTCTTCTTCTCGAACCAAGATTGCGCTAACAGCCCTGGTTGAGACAGACAGGTAGAGGAACAATGTTTCCTCGTTCCTTGGTTTTGATAGTAGCAGTGGTGATCCGAGGTAGGTCTTCAGTTCTTGGAAAGCGGCTTCGCACTTCTCGTCCCAAGTTAAGTTCTTTCCGCCTTTGAGAGCATGGAAAAAGGGTTGGCATCAGTCGGTGGCTTTTGATACGAAACGACTTAGCGCGTTGATGCGCCCGTTGAGGCTCTGGACCTCCTTGATTTTTTTAGGGCTCATCATCTCGAGCAGGGCTCGTATCTTCTCGGGATTTGCTTCGATCCCGCGTTGGTTGACAATGAATCCTAGAAACTTTCCGGACTTGAATCTGAATGCGCACTTGGCTGGGATCAGCTTCATCTGATATCTTCGGAGGAGCTGGAAGGTTTCCCGCAAATCTTTGACGTGATCGGTCGCCTGGAGGCTTTTTACGATCATGTTGTCGACGTACACCTCCATCGTCTTTCCGATTAATGAGGAAAATATTCGGTTGACTAAGCATTGGTATGTTGCTCCAGCGTTTTTTAGTCCAAATGGCATGACTTTGTAGCAGTAAAGGCTGCGGTCGGTGACGAACGTCGTGTGTATCTGATCGAGCTCGTGCATCCGGATCTGGTTATATCCTGAGTAGGCGTCCATCATGCTCATGAGTTGATGGCCGGCTGTTGCGTCGACTAGCTGATCGATCCTCGGGAGCGGAAAGCAATCCTTCGGGCATGCCGCATTGAGATCGGAGTAGTCTATGGAAATTCGCCATTTTCCGTTGGGCTTCTTGACCATCACCACGTTGGATACCCAGTCAGGGTACGTGACTTCCTTGACGAACTCGGCGGCGATGAGCTTGTTGACTTCTTCGTTGATCGCTTAGTACTTGACTATTTTGGTGACCTGGGCTCCGTCTTCTGATCCGAATGTTGTCGGGAGCTCGATGGTACCTTTGTTAGACATATGTGTCCTTAAACAAGATATTTTATCCATTTGTAAAAGATTATGACATGTCATTGAATAAAGATGATACTTATTATGTTAATCTTATTATAGTTTCTGGTAGAGTAAAATAGAATGTTTGTTTCCAAAGTTCATAAAGGATGCAATTATGTTATTATTATCACAACAGAGTCAATGTGAGGAAGAATTAATAATCATAATAAATGAACTTAAAATGTCCGTGACCTGATTAACTGGGTGGGAGCCCATTAATCGTATAAGGTCATTAATGTGACTAAGTAACAATCCTATTCTAGATTATGTGTGTGTCACACTCACTAGAAGTGCATTAATTGTGAAGTGTCTTCATACTAGATTGGACCTGACTTAAACTCAAGAAGTTATCATATAAGACCGTCACTGATAACTTGTAGTTGAGTCACAAATAGATGATCAAATGGATATTATTTCTAAGTCCTGAGTGGTCTTTAGTCCGAACTACTGGCTTGATTGTTCTTTTATTTAACCGTTAAAGAACACAAGATATTACCGTTGTTCCCAACACTATTATTTTGGGAACATGATAGTCAGTAGTAAGGGTAGCTTGATCATAGACATGGGCATCACACAGCTCTCTTCAGAGTCATGATGATTCCCTTGGTTGTCGGTGGTGATAAGTGAGAGGTACCCGTGCGCAACTTATGATTCGAAACCATAAGTGGGTTACTCATAATATTACTGACTGAGTCAAGGAGGAAAATGCAATGAGAGGCAATACGGTAAAAACCGCCTGCTCGTGTGTGAGTCATCAAGTGAAAGAATAATAACCCGAATTTGATTGTATCAATGGACACCCTGCTGTTATAAAGGGAATAATATATACCGTATCACTAAAGAGTGCAGCCTCGGGTCTATAGTGGAATCACTTCGAGGTTTGACGAACAACTAGCAGTCCGTTGGACCTTAAGTGATTCGGGTCCATGGTCCCCAAGATAGCTCCGTAACGGATGATACGTACGTGATTAAAATACATTATGGATAATGTTTAATCATTTGGCAAGACTTATAAAACTGAAAGTCTTTGGTAGACATCAGATAGTTTTATCGTCAGCGTGGCAAAAATACCATATTTTGGTACACAAAATTAACTGATAAAAGAAAGTTAGAATTTAGATTTTCTATCAGCACCATGTTGTTGTAAATTAAATTCTAAGCAACTTTTCTTTTTGAACCAAGTCATTTCGACTTACGGTTTGTGATTTATAGATTTTCAAAGTTTGTGCTCGGTTCGATAAACTATGAAATTAAATCACATGTCACGAATTTAAATGATGGTGTGGCACCATGACATTTTAATGTGTGATATTGAGATCAGGAATTATTAATATAATTTAATTATTTTGATTTAATTATTAATATCTAATTAATAATTAATTAATAAATAAAAATATATATTTATATATATTTAAATGTTTAAATTCGAATTAAGGTTTCATGATAGGAAACCCTAGCTAATTCAAATAGTATGATTTGGTCTTTCCATATTTGCGGCATAAGTACCAAATGTTTTTGGTATTTTAGCAAATCCCTAAAATCAATTAATCCATTGGATCGGTTATGATTTAATATCAACCGTTGGATTAAGATAATTGAGTTCAACCCTAATAATAATTCGAAATTGGTAGCTTGGTGATCAAGCTTAGGTATTTCGAATTTGGTTAATTAATTATATCCGTTGGATCGGTTTTAAGATTTAATCTTTACCGTCGAATTAGAAATTAATTAATAATATATATATCCCATATAATTCGAAAAATATAAGGATAAGAATTCGAATTAGGGTTTTGCTAAAACCTTAGGATATTTGATTTTTATCCCAAATTGATTTGATCCATTGGATTGGCTTTAGATTTATCTCAACCATTGGATCTAGATAATCATAAAATTCGAATTTATTATATATATATATATATATATATATATAATTCGAATAACATAAGGATAAGAATTCGAATTAGGGTTTTGTTAAAACCCTAGAGTATTTGATTTTATCCCTAATTGATTTGATCCATTGGATTGGTTTAAGATTTATTTTTAACCATTGGATCTAGATAATCATTAAAGAATTCGAATTTTATTATATATGAGTATATATAATTCGAATTTAATAAATATGAAGATAAGATTAAATATTTTGATCTTATCATGTATTTATTATTTAATTAAATCCCTAATTAATTATATCCATTGGATATAGATGAGATTAAATCTGGACCATTGGATTAGAATAATTAATTACATTTAATTATATAATTTCAAAAATTAGGGAGGGAATATCTCCAATTCGGTTACAGTCTGAGCCAATAAATAGGAGGCTCATTCTACACATTTTTCACACCTTCCCCAGAGCAAAAACTCGAGCTCTCCCTCTCTCTCTAGGGTCTGCGAGTTTTCTGCTTCTGATCTCTTTTCTAGTTCGGGTTAGTGAGACGTTGTTATCTGGAAGCTTCAAAAGAACCTCAGTTAAAGTTTTGCGACGGAGTCCTGCCGGCGAAGCCCACGCTTCGGTACGAGGAATCCAGGAAAATATCCCGGAAGATCACGGGTGTTTCCCTCAGCACCGGCGGAGCCCTGCCGAACTTCAGAGTCCGCAGCAAGAAACGTCAACCGAGGTACGGCCTTATGCATTGGGTTAATAAATGCAAACATTTACCGCTTTCTATTTATTTCTTATTTCGACTATGATATTAATAATGAGTTGTGAATATTAAATATGTAATATTTATCGGATCTTGTTGAAATGGTTATTACCCGATATCCGTGCCATTAGTCCGATAACAGGTTTTCCGCTTTAAAATAATTTTTAAATGTTACCGGAACGGCTCGGAGGCGATTTTCGGCGTAATGGAATCGGGATTCAAACCCTTACGGTGGTTTCCACTCCCAACAATTGGTATCAGAGCCATGGTTCAAGGATAAATAATTACGTAATTTAATTTAACTGTTTAAAAAACGAATTATTTGATGAATAAATTAATAATTTAAATTTGAAATTGGATTTCTAGATATTTTAAATATTAATTTAAAATTGGAAATAATTACCCGACCCAAAAATTCGGACCGGGTAAATGGTCAGGCTGCATGGCGCAGCCCAAACCCGCGGCAACGGTGCAACAGAGGTTGCCGCAGCAGCCCCAGCGTGTTGCCCTAGCTGCCACGGGCTAGGCCCAAAGCTGAGCCCAGCGCAGAGCGAGGCCCAGGGCAAGGCCTTTGCGGGCTGCCTTCGTACGCAGCGCGCTGGCCTCGGGCGCGGGCCTACGGGCCACGCTGCCTGGCAGCGTAATGGGCCTGGAGGCCCAGCCCATGCCGCGTGCTGCCCTGACCCTCCCGAGGGGCTGGGCTCGGGTATTCCTCGGACACGTGGGCCCGGGCTTAAGCCCGGAAGGCCCACGTGCAATATTTTTATATATGGGCCGGATTTTCAATCCGACCCGGTACCCTTGGAATAATTAAATAAAATAATTATTATTATTATTGAAATTAATCAATTATTAATTTAATTAATTATCTTTAATTAATTGGAAATAAAATATGGATGTTATTTCTGGATAAATAACATTGTCTTATTTTATAAAATTCATAATATTAAATATGGATATTATTTAATGCTTAAATAATATTGTCTTATTTAATATCAAAATATGAATGATAATTCTTTGGAATAATATCATTGGCATATTTTTTATATTTCATATATAATTATTAATATGGCCTAAAATCGATTTAATGATAATTATTTGAGAATAAGTATCATTAATATCTAATTATAAATATTCATCATAGATATAATTTGTTATAACCTATTTTCATAACCCGTAAACATAGTGTGTATGTTTTGATGATTATTAATATGTCGAACATAAGATAGATATAAATAATAAAGAGTAAATGTGAAAGTGCTTATTACTAGTCGGAAAAATCTCAACCATACGATCTTGTCTAAGGAAGAGGGAATCAAAAGTGGGGCCGGTTCACCATCCACTTCTGGGTGACCGGTTAGGACCCCTCCCATATACCTGGAGAGAGTATGAATTGACCTATCACTACCGACGAAATAATAAACACTATAAATAAGGGCTTTGTTAAGCCGAAATATAAACTTTTGATGTGTCATTAATAGAAAGTTTATAATAAGTTTTAAATAACTAAGTATTATAAAAAACGTTATTTTTATAAAAACATGGCAAAGATAGAATAAATCAAAAGGTCTCCATTATTACTGTCACAAGGTCTGCTGACCACACCGCCTCGAGTCACCTTCGTGTGACCACTCCTCAGGAAAGGTGTGCTTGTGGAATGTTTGACACCGTGATAGTTCCAAAAGAATATGGGGACGGAGAAATCTTAGAAATGGACCGCGAGTCATCTTCTTATGACCATTCCTTAAGGATGACGTTTCCAAGAGGATCCCGAGAACCGAAAATAATGGGTTAAGCTTGCACGGAAGTTGGTGCTTCCCGACCATCTATGGTGATAGTTAATAATCATAGGGAACTCGGTAGTTTCTGTTATGAATATTAATTAAGTTTATGACTAAAACTTAGTTTATCCAAACTACACGGTTGATACCGCGAGTCATCTTCGTATGACCATGCCTTGAGGACGGCAACGACGTGTAAAGTCGGTTAAATTATCACGAAATAGTTAAACGGTTTAGTTAACGTTTTTCCCAGAACATGTTTGCATCATGTAACTATTTCGAACCAACTTTTTTACCTAAATCATTCTACCTATAATAAATTTTAATAAGTTTCTTTTTCAATGTTAGTCTAAAATGTCTATCCCAAATATATATAGAATAATCTGATGTGTATTTAATGTCAAGACAATAAAAGTTCGAATAAGTGATTTTGTTCACTTATTGATTATCTTTTGTGTTTAGCTGGTATTTCCACTCGATATTACAAGGGAGTAATTCGAAAGTTCTTGAACTTGGGAAGTGGCTGAGAAATGAACAAAGATAAGATAATCGCCCAACCCAAAGTTAATGATTGGTTAAGGTTTAAACCTTTGACTGAATCCAGGATTCGGAAGACAATCATAAATTGACTGTGTTAGTCAAAGTAATGGGATAATTATTTCAGTGGGAGCAACTCGTTTAAATATAATAAATTGTTGTTTTCAAGAACAATATTTGTTGTACCCGTGACTTACGTGGAAATTCAAATATCCACTTATATGAATAAAGTTTTATCATTGTAGATAATAATGAAATTATTATTTATGAAATGATCTAGTTGTTTATATTGATTGTCCGGAGAAGTGAAATAAACAAGCTCAAACCATTATGAAATAATTAGTGAATAATATGGATGTGACATCCAGAAAAAGGTTAACTATGAAAGTGATCGATCATACCTAAGGCGTCTAAATGACAATCATATTAATTTGGATGAGATAAACAGGATGGACCAATGCGTGAACTGTTCGTCAGTTCCCTGCCTGTTTGAGAATCTTGTCTAAAGATTAAAATGATTAAAAGACCATTTCATGAGAAAAGGTCTAAAGAGCCACAGTTCTTATAAAGCTTGTACATACTTGTTGTATGTGGTCCATTATACAAGCTCGAGAAAGATATGAATACTTTATCTAATGATAGGCAAGTATTCAAAGGTAAAGGTATGAATGCAAAGTAAATTAGAACTTATGCGAGTTCAAGAAATTTATTGCATAAATCGAATTTTTAAATTCGATAAATCGCTAATGGCTCTTCAGTTATTCTGAAGTGGTGAGTCTGAATTTTTTATTCAGTGATCACCTGTAAGAGAAATTAATTCTCTGTTAGTCAACGGTTCCCTGTACACGTCAAGCACATTGAGGTATTCTAGAAAGAAGGAACAAGAATCTTTTAGAAATGATTGAGGGGAAAGAATCATTTTACATTATTCATTTAATGGGACTCGGACAAGATATAGTTTATGATCATATAAGAGAGTAATTGTTTTTCAGCAATAAGCAACTCTTTTGGAATATGACTATATAATAAACTATGAATCTCAAAGTAAAATATTACTGGAGGAATTGTTAGATGACAAAGCAATTACACAATCAACGGCGCCTGTTGATAATCAGAGTACGGAAACCACGGTTCCAAAATCAGAACCAAAGGGTACTCAGACGTAGTAGGAGGTTCAAAATACCGATTGAACGCTATGAGCACACCCAGTTGGTATTTCACCTAGCTATCACAAACGCTAGCGTTGAAGATCCTATAGGCTTTAAGCAAGCTATGATGGATCCTGATAAGGGAGAATGGCAGGAAGCCATGAACCTAGAAATAGAATCAATGAATTCTAATCGAGTCTGGAACTTGTAAACTTACTGGATGGCTTCAAAACCATTGGCTGTAAGTGGGAATACAAGAGGAAGAGAGGCATGGACGGGAAGGTTGAAACCTTCAAAGCTAATATAGTGGCAAAGGGTTATACCCAGAGAGAAGGTATTAGTTTCGAGGAAACTTTTTCTCCTGTCACTGTAGTCCATCCATATTCTCATGGCCATAGCCTGTAGTCTCAATTACGAGATTTGGCAGATGGACGTCAAAACCGCCTTCCTGAACGGGTACATTGACGAAAACATCTATATGGACCAACCAGAAGGGTTCGTGCAGAAGGGTCAAGAAGAGAAAGTTTGCAGATTACTCAAGTCCATTTATGGATTAAAGCAAGCTTCCAGATCCTGGAATCTAAGGTTTGATGAAACAATCAAGACCTATGGATTCATTCAGAACATCACTGAGGCCTTCATTTATAAACTCAATGATGAGTCCGTGGAGATATTTCTTGTTCTATACGTCGACGACATTCTTCTCATTGGAAACAGTGTGAAGAAATTATCGGACGTGAAGGTGTGGCTATCTACACAATTCCAAATGAAGGACATGGGAGAAGCCAGTTATGTTCTTGGGATCCGTATTTTTAAGGATCGCAACAACAGGCTTCTGGCCTTATCTCAAGCAACTTACATTGACAAGGTGCTTGAACGTTTTGCAATGGCAAACTCCAAGGGAGGTAATTTACCAACCAGACATGGAGTGTTCCTTAGCAGGAAACAGTGCCCAACTTCTCCGGAAGAGCAAGACGAGATGAGGCGGACACCCTATGCTTCAGCAGTGGGAAGTCTGATGTATGCTATGCAGTGTACTAGGCCAGACATCTGTTATGCTGTGGGAATAGTTAGTAGATACCAATCCAACCCAACCCAGATATGGCTCACTGGATTGCAGTGAAAAATATTCTCAAGTATATTCGGAGAACGAGAGACTATATGTTAGTGTTGAGACTATATGTTAGTGTTTTCAAGGTCAGAACTGAATCCACTAGGATACACTGATTCAGACTTTATGTCTGATAAAGACGCGAGAAAATCGGCGTCAGGAGCAGTGTACACCCTTGCTGGTGGAGCGATATTCTGGAGAAGCGTAAAGCAATCCTGTATCGCAGATTCCACAATGGAAGCTGAATATGTGGCTGCCTGTAAAGCAGCCAAAGAATCGGTTTGGCTAAAGAATTTCTACATGGAACTGGGTGTAGTCCGAGATGTAGATGGGCCACAAACGCTATACTGTGACAACAGTGGCGCAGTGGCAAATTCTAAAGAGCCCAAAGACCATAACAAGGCAAAACATATTGAGAGAAAATACCATCTCATTAGAGAGATAGTACGTCGAGGCGACGTACGGGTTGTGAAAATAGATTCGGAAGACAATCTGGCTGATCCATTTACCAAGACGTTGCCGGAGAAAATATTCAGGAGGCATCTGGAAAATATGGGCGTGAAAGACATGGGTCATCTTCTTTAAGTACAAGTGGGAGATTGTTGGACATATGTGTCCTTAAACAAGATATTTTATCCATTTGTAAAAGATTATGATATGTCATTGAATAAACATGATACGTATTATGTTAATCTTATTATAGTTTCTGGTAGAGTAAAATAGAATTTGTTTCCATAGTTCATAAAGGATGCAATTATGTTATTATTATCACAACAGAGTCAATGTGAGGAAGAATTAATAATCATAATAAATGAACTTAAAATGTTCGTGACCTGATTAACTGGGTGGGAGCCCATTAATCGTATAAGGTCATTAATGTGACTAAGTGACAATCCTATTCTGGATTATGTGTGTGTCACACTCACTAGAAGTGCATTAAGTGTGAAGTGTCTTCATACTGGATTGGACCTGACTTAAACTCAAGAAGTTATCATATAAGACCGTCACTGATAACTTGTAGTTGAGTCACAAATAGATGATCAAATGGATATTATTTCTAAGTCCTGGGTGGTCTTGAGTCCGAACTACTGGCTTGATTGTTCTTTGATTTAACCGTTAAAGAACACAAGATATTACCGTTGTTCCCAACATTATTATTTTGGGAACATGATAGTCAGTAGTAAGGGTAGCTTGATCATAGACATGGGCATCAAACAGCTCTCTTCATAGTCATGATGACTCCCTTGGTTGTCGATGGTGAGAAGTTAGAGGTATCCGTGCGCAAATTATGAATCGAAACCATAAGTGGGTTACTCATAATATTACTGACTGAGTCAAGGAGGAAAATGCAATGAGAGGCAATACGGTAAAAATCGCCTGCTCATGTGTGAGTCATCAAGTGAAAGAATAATAACCCAAATTTTATTGTATCAATGGACACCCTGCTGTTATAAAGGGAATAATATATACCGTATCACTAAAGAGTGCAGCCTCGGGTTTATAGTGGAATCACTTCGAGGTTTGACGAACAACTAGCAGTTCGTTGGACCTTAAGTGATACGGGTCCATGGTCCCCAGGATAGCTCCGTAACGAATGATACGTACGAGAATAAAATACATTTTGGATAATGTTTAATCATTTGGCTAGACTTATAAAACTGAAAGTCTTTGGTAGACATCAGATAGTTTTATCGTCAGCGTGGCAAAAATACCATATTTGGTACACGAAATTAACTGATAAAGAAAGTTAGAATTTAGATTTTCTATCAGCACCATGTTGTTGGAAATTAAATTCTAAGTAACTTTGCTTTTTGAACCAAGTCATTTCGACTTACGGTTTGTTATTTATGGATTTTCAAAGTTTGTGCTCGGTTCGATAAACTATGATATTAAATCACATGTCCCGAATTTAAATGATGGTGTGGGACCATGACATTTTAATGTGTGATATTGAGATCAGGAATTAATAATATAATTTAATTATTTTCATTTAATTATTAATATCTAATTAATAATTAATTAATAATTAATAGATTTATATTAATAAATAAAAATATATATTTAAATGTGTAAATTCGAATTAAGGTTTCATGATAGGAAATCCTAGCTAATTCGAATAGTACGATTTGGTCTTTCCATATTTGCGGCATAAGTACCAAATGTTTTTGGTATTTTAGCAAATCCCTAAAATCAATTAATCCATTGGATCGGTTATGATTTAATATCAACCGTTGGATTAAGATAATTGAGTTCAACCCTAATAATAATTCGAAATTGGTAGCTTGGTGATCAAGCTTAGGTATTTCGAATTTGGTTAATTAATTATATCCGTTGGATCGGTTTTAAGATTTAATCTTTACCGTCGGATTAGAAATTAATTAATAATATATATATCACATATAATTCAAAAAATATAAGGATAAGAATTCGAATTAGGGTTTTTATAAAACCTTAGGATATTTGATTTTTATCCCTAATTAATTTGATCCATTGGATTAGCTTTAGATTTATCTCAACCATTGGATCTAGATAATCATAAAATTCGAATTTATTATATATATATAATTCGAATAACATAAGGATAAGAATTCGAATTAGGGTTTTGTTAAAACCCTAGAGTATTTGATTTTATCCCTAATTGATTTGATCCATTGGATTGGTTTAAGATTTATTTTTAACCATTGGATCTAGATAATCATTAAAGAATTCGAATTTTATTATATATGAAAATATATAATTCGAATTTAATAAATATGAAGATAAGATTAAATATTTCCATCTTATCATGTATTTATTATTTAATTAAATCCCTAAGTAATTATATCCATTGGATTTAGATGAGATTAAATCTGGACCATTGGATTAGAATAATTAATTATATTTAATTATATAAATTCAAAAATTAGGGAGGGAATATCTCCAAATCGGTTACAGTCTGAGCCTATAAATAGGAGGCTCATTCTACACATTTTTCACACTTTCCCCAAAGCAAAAACTCGAGCTCTCCCTCTCTCTCTAGGGTCTGCGAGTTTTCTGCTTCCGATCTCTTTTCTAGTTCGGCTTAGTGAGACGTTGTTCTCCGGAAGCTTCAAAAGAACCTCAGTTAATGTTTTGCGACGGAGTCCTGCCGGCGAAGCCCACGCTTCGGTACGAGGAATCCCGGAAGATCACGGGTGTTTCCCTCAGCACCGGCAGAGCCCTGCCGAACTTCAGAGTCTGCAGCCAGAAACGTCAACCGAGGTACGGCCTTATGCATTGGGTTAATAAATGCAAACATTTACCGCTTTCTATTTATTTCTTATTTCGACTATGATATTAATAATGAGTTGTGAATATTAAATATGTAATATTTATCGGATCTTGTTAAAATGGTTATTACCCGATATCCGTGCCGTTAGTCCGATAACAAGTTTTCCGCTTTAAAATAATTTTTAAATGTTACCGGAACAGCTCGGAGGCGATTTTCGGCGTAATGGAATCGGGATTCAAACCCTTACGGTGGTTTCCACTCCCAACAACCTTCGGCAAAGATCGGTTTTCATTTGAAGCCGTAGAGCGGGGTCTTGAGGCTTGTCAAGTTGACCTGGTGTATTTCTCTGTCTCCTTCTAAGGCTCGGGCGTACCTCTTTCGTTTATTGCTAGAGTCGTCGGTCTCGGGCTTGCCTAGGATGGTTGACACGACGTTGTATTGAGGGGCCTTGGTTTTCCTCCGTTCTTCGTTCTGACGGGAACCGCTCGGATCGTCGCTTTGAGGTCGCTCAGTGCCTTGGGGATGCAGGTTAGTGGATGACTCGTTTCTTGCTACTAGCTTCTTGACGAACTCCTTAAGTTGTCCGTCTTGAATTAGTTGTTCAATCTGCTTTCTCAAATGCCAGCACTCAGACGTTGTGTGTCCGTGGTCTTGGTGGAACTCGCAGTATCGACTTTTGTCTCTCTTGACGTTCTTCGCCATTGGCTTGGGGTGGTTGAACTTGTCTCCGTGGAGGCTGAAGATCATTGCCGGCGATGTCGTCAGGGGGGTTAAATTCATGCCCTTCCGGAACTTCTCTGCTCGCCTAGTTTGTTGATGTCGGTCTCCGGAACTTGGTTGTTGCCATAGTTTTTTTCTCTGCGGTTCATCGTCGCTGCCTTTGTGGTTATCCCGTGGTCGTCCTTTTCCATTTATCCTAGCTCGATTGTCGAGATATTCTTCGATCGAGATATGCTGTGCTGCTCGCGCCATCAGATCCGCCATTGAGGTCGGCCCGTTTGCGTGGAGGGATCGTAGGAAGTCACCTTCATGGAGACCGTCAATTAGTGCGATGATGGCGTCGTAGTCGGTGTAATCGGTGACTTTGTTGGCCTCTTCTATGAACCTGTTCAAGTAAGCCTGGAGGGATTCTTCGTCTTGTTGTCGAAGTGACCACATGTACGATTTTTCTCTCCGTCGCATCAGCGAACTTGCAAACCGGAAAATGAAACGTTCTTTCAGTTCTTCGAAAGATCCTATGGAGCCCTTCGGGATTCGTTGGTACCACTCGAAGGCGGGGCCTGCGAGGGTGAGGCAGAAGGCTTGACACACCATGGAAGTGGAGCACTTCTTCATGCGCATGGAGAGCTGGTATTGGACCAGGTGGTACGTGGGGTCAGTGGTACCATCGTAGACGAGGTTTGGTGGGAAACGGAGATCCCCGTCGATTTCTTCTGCGAGCAGGTGGTCGGCGAGGGGAGAGATGGTTCCTTCAATCATGCTTTTAACGGCTGGGTTCGCGTTCTTGACGGTGGCGAGTTCCCGTACTCTCCTTTCCAGTGCTTGATAAGCGTCCTTCTATCCCGCGTCGGGTGGTGGCGTTGCCGTTGGAGGCGTTGTGACGGTGTCCTCATTTCTAGCCGTCTGGCTTGCGGCGGCGCGGCGAGGCCTTTCGGACGTTTGTGTATCGATGTCGTCTGATTCATCCTGATGACAAGGGATTTCCCTTCGTCGGTTGATGTGTTGACGCAGGTCTTCACTCTGGTTTAGGCGGTTGAGGTGGTTGCGGAGGTCTCCCTCATCTTCTGCACGCGTTCTAGTGTTGGTGCGCTGCGGCGGGTGGAACATCTGCACATTTGCGCTATCGGCCACATCTTCTTATCTTCCGAGTCGGTCGAAAGCCGAGTTGGCCTCTGGATGTCTCCAGGGGCTGGTCATCGTCGCGTTTCGGGGCGTTCCCTTAGTGTAGGCTCCAGAGCTTCTTCCGTTGGACTCCCATCTTCGCCGGCGATTTCTTGGATGATGGCGTTGTTCTCGAGGTGTCTGAAGATTAGCCCGGTTAGTCGGAAGATGCTATCTTCTAGTCGTGCCATCCGCCCATCCTGCTCGTTGGTCGTTCGGTCTTGGCGGATGCTCGTATCTGGCTGGTTTCGAGCTTGGTTCTGGCGTGCGTTGACTTGAGCTCGTGTGTTTTGGGCAACGCTTGCCGTTGGGCGGGATGACGTGTGCCCCGTTGACTTGGTCGACATCCTAGAAAGTTGAAAGAAAAGGTTGAAAACTTGATTGCTGGGAGGCTACTCAGAGGCTTGATCTCGATGGCCCCCTCCTTCTAGCGCCAAAATGTTGATGCCAAAAATTAGATCAACACTGTTGCGGTCCACTTGTGCGGATTGGGCCCCTCGTCGTTTGTTGATTTTCTTCTAGGCTTGGGACTTGGACTTCTTAGAATCTGGACGTGAAGGTGATGGTGATGGTGATGCCGCGCCTCGTTGAGTGTGATGAGGCTGCCTACGTACCCACTTGCAGCAAAGTAGGATCAGGTCATCTCGTAGTTCAAAGCAGGCGTTGATGGAGCCGTTCCTGAGGTGGCTGGGCGAGTCTGGTGGCGATGGCCGAGACGGGAGTCGGACGGCGTTCGGACCTTCCTCCGGCGTGTTCGGTGGGAGTCGGACGGCGTTTGGACCTTCCTCCGGCGTGTTCTCTCTGGCCTAGAGGCTGGAATCCGTTGGATCCCTCCACTAATCGTCGGACTAGGACCGGGTCCCCCGACCCGTTACCACAAAGTCCTAAGACTCGGGATATAGGTCGATGACCGCTGAGAACCAGAACCTCCGTAGGGCAGGTCGACGATCGGACCCTCCGCTAAATGTCGGACCGTGATCAGGTTCTCCGACCCATTACCGCAAAGTCATAAGACTCAGGATATAGGTCGGCGATCGCTGATAACCGGTTCCGAACTTAGTCGGAGATTTCTACCGAATATTTATAGAAGAGAGAAAACGGTGTTTATTGCTATATCGAGCGTTTGAATCGGAGTTACCGTTTGTTCAGAATGAGCTTCTATTTATAGGAGGGTCCAGGGACCTCTAAATAATTAATAATTACTTCATAGAGGCCTTAAAGTAATTAAATATTACTTTGCGTGGCCTGCGTGGCTACGTTAGGCCACGCCAGGCCACGCTAGGCCATGCCAGGCCACGCTGGGCCACGCTGGGCCACGTTGGCCCACGTTGAGCCACGCTAGGCCACGTTGGGCCATGTTGGGCCACGCTAGGCCACGCTGGTTAGGCCGCGCTAGGCCACGTTGGGCCACGCTGGGCCTCTCGGTTTTGAGATACGAGCTTCCAGGGGGATTTTTTGGCCGTTAATGCTTTTTATTAATATTATAAAACACCCATAACACTAATATCAGCGAAACCAAGACCGATCGAACCCTCGTTATGATAATGTGATATGAAGATATCAAGAAAGCATAAAAAATTTAGCGTTTTTTCATAAAAAAGTGAAGTTTTCTTTTACACGCTTCCGCTTGCTCTCTCTTGCCAAAAAAGCAGTCAAAGGAAGAAGTATATATAATATATTTATTGCATATATTGTCCCTCTATAATTTTTTTATTTTTTTTCAAGGAGTATTGTCCCTCTATAATTGGTCAAGAAGGAACAGAATCATTATTGTTGATAATATCAGCCAAAGAACCATATCATATATGCTATATGTGTCCCATTACAACATCAGCCAATACTTGAAGAACGTATCAACAATCTAGATATTAAATTAGTATAAATAGCTTCAAGCATGCACATAGAAGCTTAACCAACTTTTATACTCAATTTCTTTCATTCAGTTCATCTATATATACTCTCATGACATTTTCCTTAATACAGAAATTTCTTAACTATTCTACGCTCTATACTAAAGGTTAAGATTATCGCTACGATCATTTTCGAGTCTAGTCGGGATCCAGTTACCCCTACCTTTTCCGGCAATAAAATGATTGTTTTCGGTGATTCATCGACCGGCTTCTTCTTCGATTTGCGTGAGGATCGGGTAATCTGCATCCTGAGGTTTAGATCGCTGCTTTTGCGGCTTCTGGGCCTTAGGTTGCAGATTATCTTATGCTCACTTGCAAAAGAAACTATTGTCTGTCAATTCATTATGGTGAGTTAAGAATTGCATAATTCTTAGTTCCTTCTATATTTGTTTCTGAATACACAATTTTGTTTATGTTAATTGGTGTCTTTTGTGCTAATGTGTTGGATCAATTAATCAATTATTGGGTTTATATGTCTGTGTTATGCTTAAGCTTTGTGATCAATTAATTCGTTAAATCACGGTTAGAGTGTGTGGATTCAGAAGATCACAAGCACCGAATTCAATCGCTCGTGCTTCCGTTGTTGATTAGGTATACTTCGGCTACCATTTATTTCTCGACAATTTGAATATTATTATACTAGATTAACCCCGCAATTGTTTCCGCAGATTACCGGATGATATTGAAGACGGCATAAAGATCATACGTCTGTGAATGGCAACATTATCGTTGTTGATTCCTCCTCAAAGACCGACTTGATTGGTCGGCGATGCATAGACTTGATTTGGTCATTGGGTGGTAGGATTATTGCGACTCAATCACATATTCATTTGATCTGGTAACTCTGATCCAGATCACAGACGCATCGGATTGTATTGAGTTCATTGAGTATGAATCAATTCACATTGTTGTTGATGTGCAAATTCGTCGGTATTTTTAATACGACATATAGCATAAAGATATGAATTAATTAAATTTATAACTAAGTAAACAAAAGGCTTTAAAGAATAGATTACTATTCGCAAAAGTCCACTTCCGAGGCCCAAAGCCCATCAGGACGTCTGGCTGTCGCAAGGCCCAACGAACAGGAAACTATCCGGCCCAAAGCCCAAAAGCTATCCGTCGCCAATCAAGGAGAGGAAGGGCAGAACCGTCATATTTTCTAGCCGGCCTCATCAATTCAAATTAAGCTAAAGACTAGGAGCACGAAGTCACGTATTCAACGGATCTATCTAGTCAAGAATCCAGCTCAGCGTAGAACGCGCAGTCGTGGGACACGTGTCAGCAAGACGAGCCGGTCAGCCCGGTCAGCTCGGAAGAACGACTCCAAGATTCCCGGAAGCCCAACGGGAAGATTTGAAGGCTATAAATACCAAGCTCGGCCACACACCAACACGCACAATCCTTGAGATAATATATCGAGAGCTCTTCTGTCCGACATTCTTGTCCTTTGAGAGTTTTTCCTTGTATTTTCTCTACTTCTTCTCATCTTTCTCTCTTCTTAGACGTGATTTGCTGCCTGTAGCTATCCATCCATGTTCATTGTCGCAATAAACTAAAAGAGGACGTAGTCAACTACCGTCTTGGGACGAACCTCTATAAAAAAAAACTCCTCGTCTCATTTATACAACTTATATACTTATATATATACATATACATGCGGAGTGATCGAGAGTTTGCAACGCGAATGATCGAATTCCACAAAAACATACTTCTAAATATCATACACTCACAACTCGTATTGACTGATTGAAGTGGAAAACCACGTCAACAATTGCTAGAATTAAACTTATTCGGATAAAAATACTTCCTATAAGACCATCCATGAGCTACTTAGAACCGGAATTCGTAAGAGATGATTTGAAAGATAATAGACCTATATCATGAAAAAAATCTGTGTCTATATATCAATATTATTTGTAGGGAAAATTGCGGCAAAAATATCAACATTTGGTCAAACTGCCTCCCGTGTACCCAATCTTTTAAACTGGCGGCAAAAATACCCAACGTGCGTTGACCATGAATTTGGCATGAAAACGTTAATTTTTCCGTTAATATCCCTCATGTGGCCGTTAGCGGCAAAAATACCCAACCTTTTTTTTTGAAATTTTTTTAATTTATATTTTTGTTACTTGATTAGTGATAATTACTTAAATTCCAAATACATGGAATAACACAAAAGTTAGTCAAAACATCAATTGATTTATTAATGTGCTTGTAAAAGCTACATTTGTTGATAAAAATCTTATTATTATGAGAAATTTTAAACATAATGTTACGGGTATTTTAAGTAATTGAACAGGGTTTTGAAAATAGGTATCCGGATTTCCGGATCTGGATACGGGTAGTGATTTTTGGATACCTGGAAAACTGGATCCGGATACGGGTAGTTCAAAAAAATCGGATACCCGCTGCGGTTACAGCCCTACCATTTTCATTGGTAATTGACAATTTTAGATCGAATTAATACAGTCAATTAATGTCTCCGTATTGAGAAAAAAATGGCTTAAGAATATATGCCAGTAAAAAAAATATTATCAATAATCATTAGGGCTTGATTAGTAATAATTGGCTAAAAGACCTCCCTAGGAATCCCATTAAAATTCGTACCCTTAAATACCCCTGCTAAGAAATATGAATAGTGCCGTAGGAAGCTATGAAACACAATGAAAACTCACGCGCGCGCCTCTGCTTACGTCATCAGGCTGACGTAAACCTTTCTGAGGGCGCGTAAGGAGGGCAGGAGGTGCGTGGTGGCTTGTGTGGGGCGTGTGGGGCCGCCCGAGGTGCTCCCGGCCCACTTTAAGGGTTCCGGGAGCGTTCCGTGACCATTTTTCTTCACGGACTTCCGATGAATATCTCGGGCTAAAATTGACTTTATTTAATAAAAAGAAAAATTAATTATATAACTTTCCTTATATTAATTTATTAAAAATCAATTATTTATAATACCCGTAACATTATGTTTAAAATTTCTCATAATAATAAGATTTTTATCAACAGATGTAACTTATACAAGCACATTAGGAAATCAATTGATGTTTTGACTAACTTTTGTGTTATTCCATTTATTTGGAATTCAAGTAATTATCACTAATCAAGTAAAAAAATAAATAAATTAAAAAAATTAAATTTTTTTTTCAAAAAAAAAAAGTTGGGTATTTTTGCCGCTAACGGCCACATGAGGGATGTTAACGGAAAAATTAACGTTTTCATGCCAAAGTCACAGTCAACGCACGTTGGGTATTTTTGCCGCCAGTTTGAAAGGTTGGGTACACGGGAGGCAGTTTGACCAAATGTTGGGTATTTTTGCCACAATTTTCCCTTATTTGTATGTACCATTACAGTCTTAGTATTATTATTTTTTGTACCTTTAGATGATATGATATCATGTTTCTAGTACGATTATTATTATTTTTTTAACTTAAATCCAAAACTTTCTACTTTCATATCCCACCATCATTACATTTTGAGATGGGGCAAACGAAATAAACACATTCTTAACGAATATTTGATGGAGAATATATGTATAGATAAGTTGAAAGAGAGCATATTATCCTCTATTTTAAATATCTAATAGACTAATATATTACTTTCAGTGACTGAGAGATTCAGTATTTAATCACATCACTCACCATGATTTAACTTTGTCCCTACCGACAGAGATAGCTGGCTAATGAACCCCATTAAAGAAGTTTATGCTAATTAGTAGCTAAGATTTGTTTCATGACTTAATCTAAGTAAAAATAAAATAAAGATGTCCTGTTTGTTTACATTATATATAATTTGCATGATGCCTACCGAGATAGCTGGCTAATGAACCCCATTAAAGAAGTTTATGCTAATTAGTAGCTAAGATTTGTTTCATGACTTAATCTAAGTAAAAATAAAATAAAGATGTCCTGTTTGTTTACATTATATATAATTTGCATGATGCCTACCGAGATAGCTGGCTAATGAACCCCATTAAAGAAGTTTATGCTAATTAGTAGCTAAGATTTGTTTCATGACTTAATTTAATTAAAAATAAAATAAAGATGTCCTGTTTGTTTACATTATATATAATTTGCATGATGAGGCCTGACGTATATATGCTTTTCTTTTCTTTTCCTTTTTAGTGTTTTTCAGAAGCGCTCATGCAATTTGAACTTGAACTGAACTTAAGTGCAATTCAACTTCTTAGTTACTCAAATGTACAAACTGTACACATAACATACCAATATATAATTAAAGTCTTGATAAAACATGTGTCTAATGGCCTAAAATCCCGAAATACTTTGGAGGCCTAAAACGTTATTTAGGCTTTTTCCGAGCAGATTTTAGTGTAATGACGTTATATCTATTTTTTGTCGTTTTTTGTTTTACGGTTTTTGGGCTTGACTATTTAAGTTCCATTTTAAAGCTTTAATTATTGGAATCAAAACCCTGTCAGCTGTCGTTGCCTCCCAGTTTCTCATGGCCAGTCTCTATGCAACAAAACCGGCCGACTCAAGTCTATGCATCTCCCTAGAGTGACACATCTGGTCTCCGATTGCGCCGATCTCGCCTTCGACGTACTACATTCCTTTCAATTAAATAATTTTTTTCTTTTTTAAATGAACGTTTTCCGTTTAAATAATCTGCTCTCCGATTGCTTTTATCTCGAACCTGTGCCTCCGCTGTCTACCCAATGCCTTAATATACGAGGAAAGTTGCTGCGCAGAGCGTCAGACTACCGTACTTGTTTATTATTTAAATGAATATTTTCATAAATTATGGAGTTGCAAATAGTTTTCATCAATACATGGCCTTTTTTTTATGAGATGATAAATTTGAAGGGCAATTGGGCTACAAGATGTATTGGGCCTTAGTTGAGGGAGCGGGTCCACTATTAGTTAATTAGATTAGTTAATTAATAATATAACATAATGAGCTTGACTCATTTAGTTGTTGAAGCCCATTCGGTCACAATACTCAAAAATTATAAATAAGAAGTTAATAAGTTCCGAAAACCCTAACTCACAGAGAGGTTGACTGAAGGTAGACAGAGGTGAAGACAAAGTTACTTATTTTCGACAAAATTCGAGATCACTGACCTCGTGACCCTATCTTAAATTTATCACTAAACACCTTACTTATGGCGGAGTAGAGCTGCACATGGAGCAATCGCGACCGATCGCGACTAAAGTCGCCAAAATCGCGAGTTGGCCGGTCGCGATGCGTCGTGGCGTGCCTGGTCGCGATGCGTCGCGACGTGGTCGCGATTTAGCGAGGAAGGACCAAAAAAAGGGGTGCGGCAAAAGTTATTTTTTGTTTCCAATGTTTAATTTTATTAGTTTTTATCCGAATTTAAGTATTAAATTATGTAAACTTATTATTTAAACTTTATTTATTTCAAAATTAATATTTTAGTATGTTATTATTGTGTAACATATTATTAATTTTAAATTATAAGTTAATTTTTAAGTTGTAATATATGTTAATAAGTATGTACGTGTACCATATTAATAATTATTAAAATTCTAAAACAAATAAGTAAATATGATAAAACAAGATATTAAAAAAAAAGTTGTATTATTCATTGTGAATATTACAATATGGTGGAAGAAGTTGTAAATATTCAGTGTAAATATTACAAGATGCCTCACTAAAACCTCTCTCGTAAAACCCTCCTTAGGGACATAAAACCAAGAGAGGAAAGAGCACATCATATTGGCGTTTACATTGCGTCACTCGGGGAACCAGTCGTTAAACCTTTGCGTCATAAGCTCTAGCTCGGTTGGCTCGGTCCGTTGGGCGATGGTGGGGTTGCGGAACATCCAATCGTTCAACACCACCGCTTGCTCGAGGTGTGTGGGAGTTGTTGACGCCCTCCGGTCGTCGATTATATGCTGAGCCGAGCTGAACGCGCTCTCCGAAGCAACGCTGGAAATGGGGATGGACAGTATATCCCTCGCCATTCTCGCCAATATCGGGAATCTTTCCCGTTGATTCTTCCACCATCCAATCACATCGAACTCGACGGAGTCCTCGTCGATCCGCAGGCCGTAGTACCGCTTCAGTTCTTGCGGGGCACCGTCCGTTTCCTCCGCTCGTGCAGGTGGCGTACCGGATCCCGATGCTTCTCCGCGATCCAGTCTTTGCTTCAGTCTCCGGACAAATGCTAGGCCGGTCTTGGTTGGGCTTTCCATAACTGCCCTTTGCTCCGCCTCCGCGTTGAACTGTGGGAACCGCCGGTCGTATTCACTGTAAAGTTCATAAAAAGCTTCATTAACAACCTTAATATAATCAGTGTAATCCACCCCTAAGTTTGTCCCGATTGCTGACATCAAAGGCCCGAACGTAAACATAATACGGGGATCCAAGATAGCACCGAAACAATACGAAAAAGGGGGTGGATCCTAATAACTTTTGAATTTTGCAACCATTCCCTCAATCATGGGCGAAATAACAGGGTCATTTGCGAATTCAGAAAAAGTGTTTGTAATTTCGTAAAGACCCGAAAGACCATGATTCAAGGAAGGTTGTCTTTGGTTTGAAAAATTTAAAGTAACAGCGTAAAAGGATTTAAGGAATTGGGTGAATTTCTGGGCCATTTCCCATTCTGCCTCCGTGATCCGCTCCGAGGCCTCTAGTTCGGTGAGGAGGAAAGCGCTTAACGGTAATCTCTGTCTACAAACAACTGAAAGCATTAGATATGTAGAGTTCCATCGTGTATTGTTGTCTAAACCAAACTTATTAGCTTTATGATTGTGCTCTTTACAAAATCGTCTCCACCTAACAACGGTTTGAGAATGCCGGATCCAATCGACAACGCCGCGTATTTTGTCAACGTGCCCTGAAATATTTCGTTCCCCCGTTCTAGCAATTAAATTAATGATGTGACAAGCACATTTTTGATGTAAAATATTACGAAAAGGAGAACCGGGCAAACTATTTTCTAAGATAGTAATAGCGGCGTTATTGTTTGCGGCATTGTCTAATGTAATAGAAATGATACGATTTTGCAAACCCCAATCATTAAATAATTCTATTAATTTATCGGAAATGTTTTTGCCGGTATGGCGACACTCGAATGGTGACATGTTTAAAAGTTTTTGACATGGATCCCAATTCTCGTCGACGTAATGGGCGGTCAGACTCAAATAGTCGTTAAGACTCGGACCGCTCCACAAGTCGGTGGTAAAAGCAACGTTAATGTTGGACATTTTGAAAAAATCGACCAGTACTAACTTATTAATTAATAAAAAATTAATAATAAATGAAATAAAAAAAGGATTAAAGGTTATTACCCGGTAGAAGGACGTCGACTTCGTCGAGGACGGGCAACGGAGGCTTCACCGCTATCTTGATTGGAAGGTTGAGGAGAACCGCGGTGGTACACCCCGATATTTGAACCACGGATCGAGGGCGGCGTTTGATAGTCGTCGGGATCGGCATCGTCGGGACGTTGGGTTTGGTCGGGATCGGCATCTTCGGGACCTTGAGGTTCGTCAGGATCGGCACCTTCGGGACCTTGAGCTGCGTATTCGGCACCTTCCCGTAACATGAGATTGAAAAAAGGATCGTTATTTCCCCCCCTACATTGAGCCACCGCGTCGACCAACTCTGGGGGCACACGGTCGGGATTGGCGTGGTGCTGGGCCACCGCCCGGACTAGACTAGGTCTTAGAGACCGTACTGTATCGTCGGGATAATTTGGATTGTGAGGGGAAGGGAATAGTTCTGCCGGTAGCCTAACGGGAATGTAGTCGTCGGGACAAGTATCCGATGTTCCCCCTTGTAGAAATTGGGGTTGCAAATTCCTGGCCGCCCTTCGACCCCCGGAACTACCGCCGCTTCTTCGAGACATAATGATAGAACTTTAGGAATTTAGAAAATTGGAACTTTGGAACTTTAGAACTTTGGAACTTTGGAACTTGAGAGAATTTGAGAACTTGAGAGAATTTGAGAGAGAGTTGAGAGATTGTTGGTGAGGAAATGAGGGAGGAAGAGGTGGTATTTATAGGGTTTGAGGAGAGGGTGGGGTGGGTGAATAATTATTGTGGTGGGTGAATAATAGTGGGTAAAAAAAATAAAAATTTGAAATTTTAGGGTTGAATTCGAATAAAGTAGGTAAAAATTGTGGTTGGGTAATAAATTTCGGGTGAAAAACGTGTTATTATTGCCACAAACAAACACATCACACTGATCGATGACGTGGCACGATCCTGGCCGTCGGATCGAAAGTTCGGATCGCCACCTCACGCGTCGCGACGCATGCCCAGAATCGCGACGAATCGCGACTTTTGCCGCAAAATCGCGATGCATCGCGATTCCACGTCACGCGTCGCGACGCGTCGCATCGCGAGTGGCGATGGAAAGTGTGCAGCTATTGCGGAGGATAACCAGGTAACACAAAGGTACCAAAGATTAACAAAATATATAACCTAAACAATCTCAAACTTCCCAACTAAAAAAAAAATTCTTAAATATATCTAATATAAAAGGTACCATTTTATTCTAATCTGGACAAACATTTTAGAGGATTACGAAGGTAATTTAACTTAGGTTCATTCTTTTTCTTTTTCATGAATTTATCTCATTATTCCTTGAGTGCTGAGCTCATTTAGATCTTATGGTATTTGTGTTTTCGTGATGGGAAATAATATTACATATAAATTGGGGAAATACAAAAGAAACACAATACTATTCATGACTATTTAGTAAAAATAAGTGGCGTGAAGAATGTTGAACAATAGAAATGAAAACGACAAAACAAAAAGTAATAATAAGTGGATCCAGAACTAAAAACGATTGATGTTTGTGAAAACGACATAGTATAATGATATATGATTCTGAAAATAAATAAGAGAGTTTTGAAGACATATTTTTGTTGGCATAGCAAACAGCGTACCATTTTTTTTCTAATCTACAATCCTTACTAGTAATAGCCAAAGCAAATAGAAGCATATTTCGTCTTACTATATCTCCGTAAGTCTGCCTCGGTAGCGACGTGGCGCTTAATATATTCGGGTTTGAATTTATTTTGCATGCTTGTCGGTTTTTGCTCAAATTATGTTTAAATGAGTTACCATGTTTGAAGAGCAAAATGATAAATAAAAAAAGTGATATTATTTAAAAAGAACACCGTTATCAACTACGTCTTATTTTATTGATATTCGTTTTTGATCATTACAATAATTTGAAAGAAAACTCGAAATATATAAGAGAGTGAACTCACTCTCAAATGGTATTTTTCTAAAGGCGAAAGCTGGCCACTTATCAAACCATGTGTCCTATAATCCCTTGAACTTTTAAAGAATCAGTGAGTATATAATGATCCAATTTCCTCTCCATTTTTTTTTTTTTTTTGACGCACTCCTCACCTTCTTTTTTTCTGAAATAGTCTTGATCTTGCGACATCTAGTCACATTTCTCTCTCTCGACAATTCTAGTGATGTGGTGCTAGTCAAATTACTATACCATGCCGAGTCGCCTTTTCCGTGCATGGGGCCATGATTCCGGATCGGGTTCTTACGCGGTATCCGACGGTAGAAGCTACTAGCATTTTGTCGTGATAAGTGAATGGCTGAACCGGCGAACAACAAAAGTGGTCCATCCAAGCTCAAAAAGAATGAGTGTCCATCGAATGCTACGACGTGTCGTTATCATTCCCATCACAAACTCACCACAATCCTCAACAACTATCATAATCATCACAATCATTTAAAATAGCCACACTAATCATATGATTACATTACCCTGAATATTTCTTAGTTTATTTTATTTTTCTTTTTTAATAAAGAAGATATAGCGGAAGTCTTTAGCTTTTACATGTTGCTGTAGCTATGTCTCTATACACAAATTTTAGCGGCAATATCCTCCATTGCTATGATTTTGTAGCAAAATAGAAGAAGCCTAACGTTAAATTCCATACGTTAGCCATGAAGCCCCGCTTTAAAAGTTGTTGGCTTCCTATGTTTGTTATAAGAGAAATTAGGGCTAATCGCGGCATAGGTCAATTGGGGCGGTATAGCCCCAAATTCATTTAATAGCGATAAAAGTATTAAACGATGGGTTCCGTCCATATTAAACTGACGGTTGTCAATCAAACGTTTCACATGATAGTCAAATATCCACGTGTCATTGCCACATCAACGGATATCACATGGCATTTTCATGTGGCATTTTAATATATTTTTAAAACTTAAAATTTATTATTTATTGTAGCTCTAAAAAAAATTATCTGTGAGTCCCGCCACAGGCAATTTTTATTTTATAATTGATGTGGCAATACCACGTGGATGTTTGACTGCCATGTAGGACGTTTGACTAACAACCGTCAATTTAAATATGGACATAATTCATCTTTTCGTACTTTTATCACTATGAAATTGATTTAGGGCCATGCCGCCCCAATTGACCTAAGTTTAGAGACTTATGCTTGAATTAACCCTTAAAATTAAGTCCTTATACACAAATTTCGATAGAAAAACTCTTCACCATAGTAATTTTGTAACAAATGAATAGAGTCCGTGTCAATTTGATACATATATTGACGAGAATCTTTTTATTTGTGACAAAATTTCCAAGTTCACGTTTCTGTAGGCTTGTTAAGAAAGTCATTTACGGAAGTCCCCAAAAAAGTAACATAGAAGTGAATGATTTTCTAACAATCCTAAAAAGGAAACTTGAGAACTTTTGCCACAAATAAAGAGACTTGACTCTACAGCAACACCACTCATTTTAAAATAACTTAGATACTTTCACCCCATGAAAGAAGTCTTTTTACGTAGCGCAAAGGGTCCCACTCACAGATCTAAAGACCTATGAAAGGGAATAACCGCACGTGTGTGTGAGCTTCACCAACACAGGACAGTATTTATCGAACAAATTCAACGGCTATATTACCTTCCCGCCCCTACCAACACTCGAAATCTCTCTCCGATCGATCAGCCAGATTCTCCTATTTCCTCCATGGGCCTCTGCCTCCCCTGCTTCTCCTCCTCCGCCTCTGCGGTCGCCGCCGACTCCCGACCCCCCACCAAGAAACGCCTCAGCACCTCTCTCCGTGACGACTTCCCGCCAACCGACACCGGCCGAGAATCAAACGTCAAGAAAGAAGCGCAAGATGACGACGACGACGCGTCCCCCACCACGTCGACCAATTCGGCGCAGCCCCGGCCCTCGAAGTCGATGGTGATCGGCACCATCTTCGGCAGCCGGCGCGGCCACGTGTGGTTCTGCGTCCAGCACGACCGCCTCGCAGTCAAACCCCTCCTCCTCATCGAGTTCCCGATCCCGACGCACCAGCTCGTCGGCGAGATGCGCTACGGCGTCGTGCGGATCGCGCTCGAGTGCGCACGCCCCGACCCGGGGTCCGCGCCCGTGTGGGCGGTGTCAATCAACGGGCGGAGGCAGCTGGGTTTCGCGGCGAAGAGGCGCGCAGGAGAGCGGATCCGGGCGATGCTTCGGACGATGCAGTCGACAACCGTCGGGGCCGGTGTCATCCCGGGTGGCGAGGCCGAGGAGGAGGTGATGTACATGCGGGCCAATTACGAGCACGTCGTCGGGAACGGCGCCTCTGAGTCGTTCCACCTGGTGAGCCCGGAGCAGTGCCCCAGTCAGGAGCTCAGCGTGTTCCTGCTCCCGTCTTCCGGGAAAGCCGGTGTTTCTCGCTGGTAGATTCTTTCTGGTTTCTTTCTTTGATCTTTCTTTCCAATGTCTGAATGAAAACTAGGCGTTTTCTACCACAAGAAGAGACATTTCAAACCTACTTTTTTTTTCTTTTTTTGTACTTTTCACTGTAAATTTGCGTTATATATATATATATATAATATATATATCACTATATCAGCAGCATGTAAAGATATTTTTGCACAGCTCGTTTTCTTGATCTTGGAGTTTGTTGGGTTTCTTTTTTTATTTTGCTATATCAGATGATCTTACTCAATGCATTATTAGATTTTTGCATTGGGATATATTTTCAGTCTTGTTCTAATAATGACGAAAAATTTATAATTTCATTTTTAGCGGTAATAATTATCAACTGTCACAAAAGAGTGTCGAGGTCCATGTTAAATAAACGTATGTTACACGAAGGATATGTGTATACATTTACGATTAGCGTGTTTTTAGTCTAACAAATGTTAATTCGACATAAACCGAAATGGACTTTGACATTGTTTTGAGACTTTTGACTACCATGATCGATAAAAAAATTAAATTGAAATATATTAGAACACTCGTATAAAATTGGGTATTTATAGCACAAGTATAGCTTTTTTTGTTTTTTAATGCTTTGGTAGTGATATACAAGTTACAACTTATTTGAGCTGTTTTTGTGCTGTCTTGTGGGACGTAGTACTTAAGGTTTAAGAAAATAATCACATTTTGTATATTTCAATTTTTAAAAAAGTTTGGTACGAAAAGTGGCTTTATTAGAGCAATATTAAATTTTTTTAGTTTTTGTCGCGACTCTCACTTGAAAAATCTTGCAGACAAGTACAGAAGTTTTGTACTTGAGAGATAACGTTTACTTCGGCATTCAATTGGTTATTATATCACAAACATTTAATTATAAGTTTTCCAGATGTACAGACAGAATATGTTCGGTATTTATATATTATATTCCATAAAGTCTAATAAATAAGAAAGTTTGATTAATGAAAGGGGTATATAATTATAATGTTATTGATGATGGGGTAAAAAAGTTACTTTAATGAAGACAAAGCCACGGTGTTAATATTTCATGTCAGAAATTGCCTGTACTGTAACATGTAAGCAGAGTTAAAACGATATAAAAAAATACATTTTAAATATTTTAATTAAAATATATTATTGTATATTTAATTAAATATAAAAAAAAATTAAATATTTTAGGGGTCCTAAAAATTTACTTAGCCTACAGCTTCCGATTAAAAACGACAAACTCAGGGTCAGTCCTGTATAGATGTTTGGAACGATTTTATAGATTTGATTAGAGAAATGGAATGATTTAGTGGTTTTAATTTAGAGAATTATTCATCGTTCTATAAATAAAAAAGATTAGCTGGGAATTTGTTTTCTTTGTTATTTAAGATGAAAACCTAATTATTGATTCATTTATTTAAAACAAAAACAAAAATGTTCCATTGCAACGATAGATATCATTGAGGATCATCATGCCTCAAAATAAGGAAAGGTCGATGTTAAATGGCACAAATTGTTCTTTTTTCAAGGGATAGTAACACAAATGGTTTATTTTGTAATCGAAAAAAAAAAAGTGACTATATGGTCTCTATCAGTTAAAATACATGAAAATATGTTTTTTAGTTAGATTTTGAGGTATTTCTTAATTTTTTATATTTTAAGTATAATTAATATTGTATTAACATTTAACATACAAAGTATATTTAATATTGTATTAAAAAAATTATATATAAAAAGGAATGATGGTAATTTATATATTATAAAAGGAGGAAACAACAAGTGATGTGGCAATCTAATATTTGAGCATTCACCTTTTCTTTTTTCTAAGAGTTTTAAATCTATAGAGTGAAGTAAAATCAATGCATTCACATTCTCTTTTTTATTAGAGTTTTGATATTTTTTTAATAAATATTACCATGTTATTGATTACATAACTATTGAACTTCAACTCTTTATGGTATTTATTATGAACTAAAATGTTACATAACTATTGAACTTCCACTCTCTCTATGGTATTTATTTACAAGACATATCACAATGCATATATACTATTCAAAGTCGACATGCACACACACAGATTGCAAATTGGAAAGCTTTGAGGTTGGTATGTTTCAATTTGCTCATATCAACTAACTTTTAGGAAAGCTATTGTGATTATTTTATCACATTATGGTAAATTTATTTTCCCTCTCAATTATTATATGTTTTCTGTTTCTATATAGATGAATCGGTGTCAAAGAACATCTTTTGGATTTCACTGTGGCGGAGCAATCATTCTATCTAAAATTGAGCGATGGTGTGCTAAGGGAAATTACATATTAAACCAAAAGATATCTATTTTTTTTATCAAGTAAGATATCTGATTGTTTTTCATCAAATACGAAAAAAAATTAGATTGTATAATGTATTTATTTCATTTGAACATATTTTCTCAGGTGAAGGATCTCGCAAATGTATAAGTTAAATCACAATTTAAGAGAATCTACTCGATGGCAACATGATAACAAACTCGGCAATCTATTACGTATTCTAAAGATGTGTTGTTGATCAAATCAAGTCATGCATAACTATATAAACATATGGAGTTATGTCTAACATCAATAACATCGTGAAAAGATCGAGGATCAAGTATCGAGCAAGCCTGAAGAATGTAAGTAATGACAGTAAGAACAGATTGGCGGACTTGAAGCCACCGCTGAGATTTAATCATTATTATATTCCATTATTTAATGTTGTAAAGAGTATATATCATAAGCTGATTTTCTTTTTTATTCTAAACATAAGAGATGAATATACATCTAAGTTCTTTCCTTAATATCATCTTTTGTTATCTGTTTTCTTTTAACATGTTCTTTGGTGTTTAATATTTGTTCATTAATAATTTCTTTATTTTTCTATCTACAAAATTGCTTCATAAGAATACACGTATATATAGATAGTTTAACTTTATCCACGGGGTTGTCTTTTTTTGCTTAAACATATGTAAAATGGTATATTTGATAGTGGTTAGAAATTCACTCTATTGTAATGTCTTATACTCAGTAATGTGTGATTTTTTCACTCTATTGGCGTATGTACAATGTTTCAATTACATATTTACTTGAATTCCTTTTTGTTCTTTAAATTTTTTGAAGTATTATTGTTAAAGCATTTAAACGTCTTAGATTTAGTTGTTAAAGTTAATAATCTATATATATGCTTTGGTGATGATTCTATAAAATACATGTTTTTTAGATTCATGCATATAAGCATATTAGAGCAATACATGGATATAAATATGTAAATATATATTTTTAAGATTAATACATTTTATTTTTAAGCTTTAGAAACTCCTTATAAAACATAACGTTTGTGTCTATTTAGAATTTAGATACATGCATATTCGAATTAGATATATCTATATATATATATATATATATATATATATATATTTGTTATTACTTTAATTACGAATACAGATAAAAGAAAACGTTTATATTGATGTTCAAAAATATGAAAAGTCCTTCAAATTAATTATTGTTTATGCTTAGAGCTATTATGAATATACATTAAAAATAACGTCTAAATTGATGCTAAAAAATATATGAAAAGTCCTTAAAACTAAAACTATAAATAAATGCATATATTAATCACGATACAAAATGAATGAATGAATATTAAATATGTTACATCGTATATTGATCCTGTAAAAAGTCAAAATATAAATTGCACAAATATATAAAACTTAAAAATAAGAAACAACTAATGTCAACCTTACGAATAAGTGGCATAAAAAAAAAGGAACTGACAATAAAAAATACAGACACAAAAATATTGTCACCAATAACAATCTTTGAAGGAAATGAAACGAAAACCAAAAAACAATCTTTTTTGAAAAATAAAATAAAAATAAACAATCAAAAAATATATTATTAACCGAATACAGTAAGAGAATAGCAAGAGATGTTTTAGCACTTATAACTTATAAGGTGTGTGCATTAAATGTAAAAACATGTTCTCGTCGGTACTTGACGTAGACTGCAAGCCTCACTTTTCCTTCCTTGGGAAAAGCCTCCTTTGGGGACGAGACCTAGTCCGACGAGGCCTACGTTGGCAAATTGGTGATGGAAACATCCGGGCTTTTGGGCAACCGTGGATTCCGCGAGCGGGGGCTTTCAAGTTGGTAACCTCGGAACCGGATGACTATTTTCCTTGGAGAGTTGCCGACTTTATCTCCCAAAGGGGTTGGAATCGCGAGCTTGTCACAAACTTTTTGAACCCCTTTGATGCCGAAGCAATTTTACAAATTCCCCTTGGCGATGCGGGATGCCAAGATCGTTGGGTGTGGCACTTTGAGGATGACGGAATATACACGGTCCGCTCCGGTTACAAACTTGCAAGATCGGAGGCTAGGGGGGGACCGTCATGCTCGGGATCCGAGGAACCACGGTGGTGGAAGAAACTTTGGGGGCTCCACATTCCTCCTAAAGTTAAACACTTAGTGTGGCGAACATGGTTTGAAGCACTTCCAACCTCCGGGGCGCTCCGCGGTCGAGGTATCGAATGTCTCCCTTTTTGTAGTTTTTGCGGGGCTCTACCGGAGAATGCACTCCATGGGTGTGGGGTTGTGCGAGGGCGCAAAAGATATGGGGTGCATCGATGCTTCATAGGTGGGTGGATAAAACCGGGGATATTCCATTCCGTGAAATATGTTTTAGAGCCTTTGAAGGTTTGCCGGGAACTTCCTTGGAATTGTTTTGCGGGCTCATTTGGGCGGCGTGGTCGGACCGGAACCTTAGGACGTTCGAAAACTATAACAAAGCCCCGGAGATTTGGGTGGAAGAGGTTTCCTCTTGGTTCGACAACTTCAAAAAGTGTAATCAAGATTTGGAGGGGCATATGAAATCTCGCGAAGCGACGCAATCCGGATGGACTAGACCGGAACACGGTGAATTGAAGATCAACGTGGATGCGGCATGGGACCCGAGTACGAGGCGGGCCGGTATTGGAGGACTAGTAAGAGACCATAGGGGATATGTCATTGGTGTTACGGCCACCCTTTTCGAACATGTGGATTCCACGTTGTCAGCCGAATGTAGAGCCATTCAACATGGATTGCTTTTCGCCCAAGAACACGGTTGGGCCATCTCGGAGGTGGAATCCGATTGTAGCCGGGCGGTTAAGCTTGTCAATGGTGGCCGCCTCCAAAGCCTTCAAGGACCGATCATCGAGAGTATCGGCAATATTGTTAGGACGGGTGTGTTATCCGGGACTTGCCGGTGGATACCGAGAACATGTAACGAGTCGGCAAATTGTATTGCCAAGTCTCGCCTATCGGGTTTAATTTCGGACATAGGGGTGCTCAATTGCCCGACTTGGCTCTTCAATTGTGTTGATCGGGATTTACCCCCTTGTTAATGAAAGAAGTCTATGTTTTCAAAAAAAAAATGTAAAAACATGTTTATATTTAAGTTATATGTACTTATAAAGTTATAATATAAATGTGTATTAATAACCGTAAAAAATAAACCTTTAAAAGTTTAGAAACAACAGTTCCTACAAATAAATGTAATTCAATTTTAATTTTTTGTCTTGAAGACTTTATATTCAGTATATTTTAATCAATATATTCATATTGAAGTGTTATATATATATATATTTGTTATTATCTTTTAAGTCATAGGATCTATGGTAATCAAGGGAGTTACAAAATTACTTTAATTACGAATACAGATAAAAGAAAATGTTTATATTGATGTTCAAAAATATGAAAAGTCCTTCAAATTAATTATTGTTTATGCTTAGAGCTATTATGAATATACATTAAAAATAACGTCTAAATTGATGCTAAAAAAATATGAAAAGTCCTTAAAACTAAAACTGAAAATAAATAAATGCATATATTAATCATGATACAAAATGAATGAATGAATATTAAATATGTTACATCGTATATTGATCTTGTAAAAATTCAAAATATAAATTGCACAAATATATAAAACTTAAAAATAAGAAACAACTAATGGCAACCTTACGAATAAGTGGCATAAAAAAAAGGAACTGACAATAAAAAATACAGACACAAAAAATATTGTCACGAATAACAATCTTTGAAGGAAATGAAACGAAAACCAAAAAACAATCTTTGTTGTAAAATAAAAAATAAAAAAATAAACAATCAAAAAATATATTATTAACCGAATACAGTAAGAGAATAGCAAGAGAGAAATATTTTATTAACCGAATACAGTAAGAGAATAGCAGCGATGTTTTAGCACTTATAACTTATAAGGTGTGTACCCATTAAATGTAAAAACGTGTTTATATTTAAGTTATATGTACTTATAAAGTTATAACATATATATATATATATGTGTGTATTAATAACCGTAAAAAATGAACCTTTAAAAGTTTAGAAACAACAGTTCTTACAAATAAATGTAATTCAATTTTAATTTTTTTGTCTTGAAGATTTTATATTCAGTATATTTTAATCAATATATTCATATAGAAGTGTTATATAGAAAGTGATATAATATTAGAGCTAATTATGAATATGCACTTAAACAAAGGTTTATATTTACATTTAAAAACATGAAAAGTCTTATAAACTAAAACTGAAAATAAATAAATGCATATATGGATCATGATTTACAATGAATCAATGAATGCTAAATACGTTACATCTGCATTAATCCTATAAAAAATATATATAAATTACACAAATTAAAAAAAATAAAACATTGAAATTAAAAAACCACATAATGTAAACATTAGGAATAAGTGGGATAATTACAGGAACCAACATTAAAAAATAAAAATAAAAAACATGTCAGGAATGATAAAGGTAATAAATGACATAAAAAAGGAAAAACCCTACATAGTATTAACTAAAAAGGAAACAAAAGAAATATCAAACAATCTAAAAAATATAGTATTAACTTTTTTTTTTCTTTTTTCTAAGGCTTTTATAGTACTTTTACGCATAACAAAATAATCCGTGTTTTATTTTTAATTTAATATATATCGAAACACTGGCATTCAAATGGTTCAAGCATGATTATATAATCTAAAAAAAAACAATTTTTTAAAAACATAGTATTTAATACACTAAACATACGGTTAATTTTTTTTAAAACATTGTTTTAATACACTAAACGTACAGTTAATTTTTTAGTGCCTTAAATTATTATTTTTTTAGTACTAAAGTGATATATAGTATATAGTAACACTAAAATAATTATCTATGTTTTTCGACACCCGCGCAAAGCGCGCGGGCATTCCACTAGTATTTTTAAATGTAAATTGTTTATGCAATATTAATTGTATTTAAAATTTATAAAATCACGAAAAAATTTACTCTCAACATTTAACAACATTTAACACGAAAAAGTTTTTCCATCCAATTTAACATGCATAGATCATTTGAGCCACTAATTCGTCAAATGGGGACCATTTCTGCCATTTTTTTTTTTTTTTTGGGTACAGAAGAACTATTTGCGTCACTAAATTGTAACAAATGAATCATTTGTGCCTTATTTTTTTAAAGGGTTAATGACGGCAAAAATACCCAAAGTTTGCTCAAAGAACCCCTCGTGTACCCAAAGTTTAAAAGTAATGGCAAAAGTACCCAAAGTCACATTTAGGGCGTTGACCACTCCATTCTGGTAACGCAGTTAACTTACATGTTAACTCTGGACACGTGGACAAACGTGGGTTACTGACATAGCAATTTTTTGCCATGTGGATGAGTCCACATTAGCCTCGTTTATGACAAAACAACGAATTAAACTCCTAATTGGGCTCGTCCACGTGGCAAAAAATTGCCATGTCAGCAACCCACGTTTGTCCACGTGGCAAGAGTTAATGAGTAAGTTAACTGCGTTACAAGAATGAAGTGGTCAACTCTCCAAATGCGACTTTGGGTACTTTTGCCACCTCTTTTACACTTTGGGTACACGAGAGGTTCTTTGACCAAACTTTGAGTATTTTTACCGTCATTAGCCCTTTTTTAAATCTAATTGCGTCACTACCCTTTAACAGATGGACTATTTGTCTTATTAACTCTAGAATAACTGGGGATGATAGCACGAAACCATAATATTTTATACGATAACGGTGAAAGTATTCGATAGTTTTGCAAAAAAAAATTCTAATGTCATGTTTTATCCTTTTTCATTGAATATATTATTAACGTTAAAATAGACATAAGTATCAAATATTTGTCATTTGTATTGCATTTTAGAAAAAAAAAATCCAAATAAAATTACATATCGCAATTTAAAAATCTCTGTTATTTTCATTGTCATATGTCACACAGTAATTAAAATACCTAAATGAAGTCGTTTCTTGTTGGTATTTCTGACTGTAATTTCGTCTTTTATTATTTGTATTTGTCGGAGCGGTCCTCTTATTATTTTAAGTTATCACTTTGGTCATTATTATTTTACAAAACTTCATATCCATTTTACAAAATAAATACCCAAATTCAATTGTCTTTTACAAATGATCCTAGTACCTCACCGGCGACCCCGAATCCGCCTCGTCTTCTCCGTCGAAAGAACGGTCATCGTAATGATCATCCCTAACCAAAACACGAGTTGTCTCCAAGAAACGCTTGGCAAAAGCATGGAAGTAGACCAGATTCAACAACCCAAAGACGCCAATGGTGTAGTAGTAGTAGTCAAGCCTGTTCTTGTTGAAGTCATTCCCGCTCAGCCACGGCTTCTTCCCGTTGACCGCCGCCGCTTTGTTGATCACCCACAGGATAGTCGAGTTCAGGTAGCTCGACAGCGACATGCTCAAGAAGAACGTCGCTGCCGCGAAGGTCTTCATCTTCTCCGGCCACTCCATCGTCACATGCTCGATCAGCGTGATCGCAGCGAAGGCCTCGACCAATCCCGAGAGAGAGAAGGGAATCATTAAGTAGAGCACCGACATCGGAGACTCAAACGTCTTCTGTCTCACCGCGGATTCTCTGCGGAACTTCTCGACGGTTCCCGCCACGAGCATGCAGAGAATGGAGAGCAGAATGCCGATGTTGATCCGCTGCTTCACAGTAAGACGGTTTCTCTTCATCACCGGAACGTAGAATTTCTCGTAGAACAAGACCCAGAGGGAGAGTGTGATCATGATCGAGAGTTTGACCCAAGCCGGCGGGATCTCGAAATGCTTTCCAACGCCCCTCTTCATCTGAATAGCCTGAAGGATTCCGAACGTGCCTGGCTGGTTCAGCACGATGAAGCAGCCCACTCCGGCGAGGAGGATCGGGAGGCTGGTGATCACGCTCTTGAAATTCTCGACGTCCTGCACCGGGCATAGTCTCCAGCTGTTGACGGGTTTTCCGGTTCCGTCCAGCTCGCTCGGGTGGACAAGCATCGCCGCCTTGTCCAAAAACGCTAGCCGGGTGGTTCGGGTGGGCTCCCGGGTCGGGTTGTAGAAGCTTGTTCGCTTCCCGCAGAGCGTCCAGCTCCGTTTGTGGAAGGCGGCGGTAACAACCTGTTGCGAAACAGTACAGATCTAATTTTCCCTACGTAACAAAACTAGATAGAGACAAAAAAATAATAACCTCATAAATTAAATACATGGGACCAAAAAGAATTATATAATATTATCAAAGTTATTATTTAATCAAGAATGAATTTATTAATAATGATTTATCAAGTATTAATTTAACGATACATTTCATATTATAATACCTCCCATAAAACTAAGAATAATAAGCAAAAGAACTGTAAATTTTTCGATTCTAAAAAAGAGTAAAGAATTTTCGTAATATCTTTTGAACTTTAGCTTGTCTAGCTAGATCAATTGCTGCTTGATTTTTAGGAAGATTTTCTGATGCAATTAAATATAATCAATGTTGTAACGTCCGACAAAGAATTAACGGTAAATTGAATTCGGGTTAATTTTCTGTTGAAGAAAAATTTCGAATAAGACCTTGAGAAGGTCAAGGAGGACGCTCCCATGGGGCTCGACGAGGACGTAGGTGTGGCGCCCGATGAGGAAGACGGTTATGGATAGGACGAAGCAGAACGCCGGAACGAGGAAGCCGTAGAACCAACTAACGTTGGTCTGCAAGTAGGCGACGCCTGTGAGGGAAAAGACGATGGCGGCGGTGAAGAGGAAGAAGTACCAGTTGCAGAAGCTGCCAAGCTGCTGTCGCCCCTTCTCTGTGGTCGTGTCGAACTGGTCAGCGCCGAAGGAGATGTTGCAGGTCCGGATTCCAGCGCCACCGATGGACATAAGCACAAGAGAGCCTAACAGCACGGTCAGCTGCCACAAGTTCGCGGGGTGGTGGCACTCGGCCGACTGAGCAGGGCAGTGAGTGGGCCGTAAGCTGTGTACGCTCGCGGTTAGGGCAAGCGCCGATATACCCTGTGCAATTCATGACTGTTACCAGTATATCATTTAGCGGCGTATTCCACTTTTTTCTCGCAGTGTATATTCTCAGTATTATTAGTCAAAGTATAAATTTTAAGTACAACTAGTCTATTTTTAGTACTTATATTTATATTTTTGAAAACATTGAGAATATAAATGCGACAAAAAATATAAAAGTGAAATAAATTAACGTCAATCCGTCTCGCGGTGTCTTTAGGGTATTTCTTCCGCAAATATCCCAACAATATGTATTAAAAAAATGCCACAAAACACCGTCGATGACTAATATAATAGAGACACAAAATCATTAACGGGACACGGGCAAAATAGTACTTCGGCAAAGTTTTGTGGCCTTTGGGTACCATTTCCGCTGATTTTTTATTTATTTTATAAATATGCTAACGTACTTAGTATAAATTAGTAGCTACGTAAGGCAAATTATTACGAGAAGAGAGGCGATAGAGCCGTAAAGAATAGTGTTGAACTTTCCGATGGAAGCGTCAGCGAGGAAGGCTCCGGCCAAAGGCAGAATGTTGCCGAAGCCACCCAAAATCATGAGGATATTCACTGAAGCCACATTATCCAAATTGTACTCTGTTCGCAGATACAACACCAGATTTGCCGCCAAGCTCATCGATGCCATCTTCTCAAATGTCTCGTTCCCTGTTAATCACATCATATATATATATATATATATATATATATATATATATATTTTAAACATGAAGACAGTTAATAATTTACACTTTGTACAGCCCTTCTAATTCCTCTCGAGGCTTATCTAAAAGGTTCGCCAGTTCGATATTTTCATATTCGGAAATCACCAAATGCGAGTGTTCTTGGATCATTTTCGATTACTCGGATAACTTTTACTAATACAAATCCCGGATTTTGTAGGTGGATTAGGTAGAAATACTGTAATGGAAGCTTTCTTTGCACAATGGTTATTGAAAACCGTAATGTAAAGCCAACTTTATATATAGTATTGAGAAAATAAATTAAACTCTGATTGATACGTAAAATCATGAAGCTTTATGTATCAAATTGCCTCTACAATCCCATATCTATAATATATAACTATATATATATATATATATATAAATTACCAAGGATGTATTTGACAGATTTCCATCCTCCAGGTGAATTTTTAGCTCCAGATTCATGATCGACAATCATAATTGCAATCTCGCAGTCTCTTCTTTCTATGATCGATGGCCTCAAACAAATTATATATCATTATTTATATGCAAAGCATCCATTGATCATGATTCAAGTACATTGATTCGGATTCTCGTATGGTTTTCTTCTGACCAATAAATTTCCTCTAATAGTAAATTATTGTTCATATGGTTCTTTCAGCAGCTGGAGTTTGTTTATTAATTGGTTTAATTAAAGGGTTCTCTGAGAATCTATATCTTGTATTGCTACACACATATATATATACATGAAATGACGTGTGTAAACATACTTCACCACTAGTGAAAATTGTTTTTCTTTTTCTTTTGGTATTTGGTTTTCTGTTTTTAAGGAAAGTCAATTTTATTTTTTGGGTCTCAATTTTGATAATGGGTCTGCAGGATGCATTTTTGGTGTAAATTGATTTTTATTAATTTCAAAACCACCCATGACATTATGATTAAAATTAAACCTTAATGATAAGTTCATAACTCATCTAATATTCTAAAAATATTATTAAATTTAATTGTGTAATGATGAAAAAACAAAATAAACCGACATATATGAAATGCTCTCTTTAATTTTTAGCTCATAAAACGTAAACGCGATAAAGAAACAATGAAATGAAAATATGCGTTTCAAAATAATATCTATGAAAATATATTATTACAGAAGATATAAATATTATATCGTCCTACAATAATGTCGTATTTATTTTCGTCGTCTTTAGTCTTCGATATCGTTTCCCATCTTACTGTCGCTTCCCTCTTTTTTTCTGTCGTTTCTCTTTTATTCTGTGTCGTTTTCATGTATTGATGGTTTCTTAAGTCAGCTTCTGTCGTTTACTGTATTGTTTTTATCATGCTTGCGAATCACGTTTAGTCTGCCCTAATTCTCTATTTCTTCTCAAAATTCTCTGCGAATCTCTCCCATGGAAGCTTGGCTGATCTGATCCTCCATTGTTGCATGCGAAGTGAGTAGTGTTCTTTATTCCTCTTTGCCAAACCATTAGTTCGTAATTATGTTTACAGGCATTTTACGACGAGTCTGATTGAATGGACTTCACGTTACATCCAAACTTAAATCGTTTTATTCTGATGTTTGTTTTTATTATTTTAATTGTGTTTATTTCTGTTTTGTTGGTAAGAGATTATCATGAAGCGTAAAGTTGGCAAGGGCGCGGATCGAATATCCGACCTACCGGTACCTGTATTGCATCAGATATTGACGTTGATCCCGATCAAAGATGCGATTAGAACCTCCGTGCTGTCCAAACAGTGGAATTCTATTCAGAAGTGCTTTCCAGTTCTCAAATTCAAGCTACCCAAGAGGCGGCATCGAGAATTCGTAGAATTTGTAGAGAGATCTCTTCAAAACTTTGTTCGGAGTAAGCTTTGCATGGACAAAATAAGTTTTTCAGTGTCTTACTTCGATGAGGACTCGGTTCTAGTAGTGAATAAATGGTGGCCATTAGCTCTTCAGAATGGTGTTTCTGGCTTAAGCTTTAAGTGTAGGAAGCTCTTCAATCGAGAAACGTTTCTACTATTTCATGATCAGTACTACCCTCTCCCTGAAACAACTTCCTCAATCAATTCAGCTCCATTATGTGGTTCTTCCGAGTCTTTTAACCTTCAAAAGTTAGAGTTGTCTAGGATTTTCCTAAGTGATAGTATGGTACGTGATATTATCCGAAACTGTCCTAACCTGCGCGATTTCAGTCTTTTGTATTTTGATGGCTTAGACAGACTTACTAGTTTAAAGCCTGTCAAACTTGCTCGTTTGACTATATTGGTTCCAGATCGAGAAATAGAGTTCAAGAGTATTATTGTTGACGCCCTCTCTCTTAAGCGCCTTTTCCTTCGGTTTGAATTTAATGATCCATATATTTCATATAGGACGATTGATTTGACCTCTTGCTCTAATCTGAGAGAACTAGAGCTATCCTTCAGTAACATCTCCAATGCCTCATTTAATTTGAACATCTCTAGATTAACGCTCCTCAAGGTTCTTAATGTTACATGTTGCAATCAGCTAGAAAGCATTAAGATCTCTCTGCACCGTCTTACGCACTCAACATAGATAACTGTCAATTGCTCGAAGCTATTGAGATTGATGCTCCAATTCTATCCAAATTTCTTTACACGTCAAGGATAGGAGAGTTAGCTGAATTGATTTTACCAAATGAGATTCCCGGTTCCATGTATCTAATTTATAGCAAACACGCTTTCGATGCTCGAGTCGATAGTTCTTGGTTTTTTGAGATCCGGGAATATCTTACCGTACCTTTTAAGGGTATAAATATTTTTGTTGTCCTGATTATTTTGATCCCGAAGAATTAAGTTTTGATCACGACGATTTAAACGAAGCTCTAATTCCCCCACTTGTCGAAGTAGACTGCTTAGACCTCTCAGATCTTAGTGTTGTAAATTTAGACCATTGGGAGACTCTTCTTGATGGTTTACTTTGGAGTTGTCATCTAAAGATGGTATGTGTGAAAGTGGCGACACATTTCCGGTCTAAGGAATATTGGATAAGAATAGAGGTACGACGAGACATGTCTTAATTTTCAGGTTCAATATCATCTATTTCGCTTATTTTAGTTTTAGGGTATGTGATAAATCATGTTTTTCATTATTATTTCGTGGATTTATAACATTGGTTAACTCCCTTGGCCGAATTTCATGTTTGAAACTTGATTAGATCGTGTCAATGGAGTTTCATTTTTATTTTCCTTGTATGGGCTCATAGTTATCCATTAAGAACGCTGAGATTCCAACTGTTTGGGTGTGCTTGCAGGCTCTTTGCAAAATGTTGAATGAAAGTGAATGCCGATTATGCTGCAATTTACCACGCTGCAAGTGTTGGCGCTATCGCCTGAAAGCTGTGAAGATCGAGAGCATCAAGGGAATTGAATTTTGCGACTTAAACTTTGAAAGCATCGAGGATCATTACTTATCAAATCTACCGGACGACGACGTACAATTCGTATTTGATTGGGATCTTTCAGCGTAGAAGAATCCGTCTTTTTTAGCTTTGAAGTTATTTTGGTTTTAGTTATATATGACTTCAAAAAATGGGGCTTTCAAGTATGCAGTGTTTCTCTCATTGGTGTTTTCCATGAGGATTGATTATTTTTTTGCAACATTTGTTATAGTTTATTTATGCTTATTGTTAATACCTAAAAATCGATTAACTTGAATGCGGCCCAAGTCTTGATTTTGGGCCGGGCCTGATGTCCGCATGACGGTCAAATCGGGCTTGAAGCTTGATTCTCAGTCTTGATGGCGAGCGGCGCGCCCCGAAGGCATTTTTTGCTTCAGAGCACGCGGCGCACCCCGAAGGCATGTGTTTTGCTTGAGGGCGCGCGGGCATGTTTTTAAGTCGGACCGAGTTTCCCGAGCGATTCGAGTTGACTTTTTGGTTGACTTTTCATGTTGACCTTTTGGATCGGGCCATTGACTTTTTTTGTTGACTTTCCGGGTTTGGGTCCGTTGGACTTTTCCGGGTCAAGCATGTTGCATTTTTCGGTTGACTTTTCTCGGTCGAGCCCAATTGACTTTTTTAACCGGTTCGGGTTGACTTTCCAAAGCGGGTCAAAGTTGATTTATTAGGCTTTTTTGTTTTGGGCCTTTTTGGTGCGCGTTTTTTGTTATGGCCTTAATTTTACTAGGCTCCGAAAACTACGCATAACATTAACCCCCCAGTTTCTTGCGAGATTGCATCTTGCGAGAAACTTTATGCTTTAAGTCACCTTGGTCAAGTTGCTGGAATCAATCTTCGGACGTTTAGATAATTTAGTAATGTTCCACGCCTTAGTGTCTTACTTCCTCGTCTTTGCGCCTTAGCGTCTTATTTTTATTGTATTGCCGAGCTTCGTGCCTTAGCGTCTTAGTTCCCGATATTTTGCGCCGTAGCGTCTTTTTAGTATATTGCCGAGTTTCTGCGCTTTAGCGTCTTATTTCTCGGTCTTTTTCGCCGTAACGTCTTTTAGTATTTTGTCGAGTTTCTGCGCCTTAGAGTCTTACTTCTCGGTCTTTTGCGCCGTAGCGTCTTTTTAGTATTATGTCGAGTTTATGCGCCTTAGCTTCTTACCTTTCGGTATTTTGCGCCGTAGCATCTTTTTAGTATTTTGCCGAGTTTATGCGCTTTAGCGTCTTATTTCTCAGTCTTTTGCGCCGTAACGTCTTTTAGTATTTTGCCGAGTTTCTGCGCCTTAGCGTCTTACTTCTCTGTATTTTGCGCCGTAGCGTCTTTTTAGTATATTGTCGAGTTTTTGCGCTTTAGCGTGTTATTTCTCGGTCTTTTGCACCGTAGCGTCTTTTTAGTATTTTGCCGAGTTTCTACGCTTTAGCGTCTTATTTCTCGGTCTTTTGCGCCGTACTGTCTTTTTAGTATTTTGCCGAGTATCTACGCTTTAGCGTCTTATTTCTCGGTCTTTTGCGCCCTAACGTCTTTTAGTATTTTGCCGAGTTTCTGCGCCTTAGCGTCTTATTTCTCGGTCTTTTACGCCATAGCGTCTTTTTAGTATTTAGCCGAGTTTCTGCGCCTTAGCGTCTTACTTCTTAGTCTTTTGCGCCGTAGCGTCTTTTAGTATTTTGTCGAGTTTCTGCGCCTTAGCGTCTTACTTCTCGGTATTTTGCGCTGTAACCTCTTTTTAGTATTTTACCGAGTTTCTGCACTTTAGCGTCTTATTTCTCGGTCTTTTTTACCTGAGTCGGCGGGATTGAGATCCGGCCTTCTCGGTCATTGTTGCCTGAGTCAGCGGGACTGAGATCCGGCCTTTCTCGGTCTTTGTTGCCTAAGTCGGCGGGATTAAGATCCGGCCTTTCTCGGTCTATTTATAACTCGGGTGTTCTTTTTCTAAGAACATGTGTGTCAAGTTTATCTTTCTTGGATCGGTTATTTACCGTTATTATCTGTTTCTTACCGTCGTTTTCAAAGATCGGTCTTCATCGTTGTTTATGTGATTCTAACCCTGATCATTGTTAACGAGATTTATAGTAAGTGCCATTTTGTGGCCTTTTTTAAACTTGGCTCTCTCTATTGATTCGCATTTGTGCTTGGCGGGGCCGGATGGCGTGTTCCTTGGGAAGCCAACTGATATCTTTGAAGAGGATAAAACTGCAATTGGTTTTAAGCAATCTATACGGGTTATGAGGATCTCAAGGTTGTTGAGATGACTGAAATGAGCTTTGTTGCTGGCGAAGCGACCGATGTGAATCTCCATGTCGTTGAGACGATCGAGATGAACTTTATGGTCGGTGAAGCAACCAATGAAAATCTTGAGGTCGCTGATACGAAGCTTGAGATTGGTGAGATGACCGATGATAATTTCGCAGTCACTGAGGTGACCAATGCGAAGCTCGAGTTTGTTAGAAAGAACGATGTCGTCGACTTCGGGTTTTGGACTATGACCGTCGTCTCTCCCTGATGAGCCTTTGGGCGTCGTCTTCGGGCTTCGGATTTCGACCGTCGTCTCTCCCTGATGAGCTTTTGGCGTCGTCGTCGGGTTTCGGACTTTGTTCGTTGATTTTTCCCTGATGAGCCTCTGGCGTCGTCTTCGAGCTTCGGACTTCGGACTTTGGTCGTCGTCTCGCCCTGATGAGCCTTCGGTGTAATCTTCGGACTTCGGACATTGGACTTTTGTTGTCGTCTTACCCCGATCAATTATTCGCCGTCTTTTTCAAGCACCTGCACTTCGGTTCTTGTATTTCATGAATCGGCGTGCAACGTCTTTTTCAAATACTTGTACTTCGCTTCCTATATTTTGTGATTTGGACTCAGAAAGTTGTTTCCGTGAGCCCTTTATAATCATATATACATATTTATAATTATGTAATATAATATTTTCTTTTGTCTTTGCGGACTACTTTTATTTGCATATATATATATATATATATTATATCAGATTACATAATCACGTTTTTGGCAGCTTGCCCACTTTTTGAAATGTACACATATTATGTATATGTATTTTTTAATCAGATTGATATTATATTAATTTTTTTTTTCTTTTTCCCATCGAATACTCTTCTTCTTCACTCAGCATCCTCCTCCGACCCAGGGCTGGCCCAAAGGTCGTGGGGGCCCTAGGCGAAATAAAATTTTGGGGCCCTCGATTTCAAATTGCAATATAATTTTCGTTTGCTATTGATTTGATTGTATTCGAATGAAGACACTTGCTGACTCTTGCTGCAGTAGACAATAAAGAAATTAAAATATTAATTAAAAATTCAAGAAAGAATTTGTGTGACAGGCAATTGATTGTATAAAATAATAAAAACAATACCTTGATGTTGATGGGATGAAACGAAAGGAAGAGGAAACAAGAGTGTCGCAGAGTGGCACAGGAAAGAATAAGGGAAACGAGGAAGCACGTATAACGAGGAAGGGCAGATTTAATTATTATTTTTTTACTGATGATTTTTTTTTGGTGCCCCCAAAATTTGGGGGCCCAAGGCCCAGGCCTCGTAGGCCTCCCAAAAGGGCCGGGCCTGCTCCGACCTCTCTTCTTCTCCGTCGTCTCCCTAGTGCCGAGCAGCAGTTCCCAGCGCACGAATTTGGCCGGACGAGTTTTGAAGCCCCCGTTGCAGCGGCGTCGCGCGGAGGAGACCTAGATCCAGATCTGGGCTTGCGCGGGGAGGGACGTTCGTGGGTCCTTTTGGTGGAGCTGGGAATCGCCATCGACCGTGGCGGCGTTTGTAGGTGGTGGCGAGATCAGTGGAGCTCTTTCGGGCTTCTCATTCGACCCCTCTCTTCTTTCTTCCTCGCTATCACACCTTTGTAGGTCGCCGGAGTTCCCATTGCGCACTGACGAGGGCTTCAAGATCGCACGAACAGGGAGATGGAGAAGGGACTTTGCGGATCGAGCTTCTCCCAGCGCTTGGAGGTCTCATCGACGTCGTCAATTTGGCTGTTGACTGAGGAGGTTACGGTGTGGGTTCCGGTGGCGTTTATGGAAGTCTCGTCTATGGCGAAGACTTCATCTGTGATGACGTTGAACCCTAAACGTCTTTCTTGACACATGTCCATCTTTCTCACCACCCGTGCGTCTTTTGTGACCTGTTCGTCTCTTCAAAACCTGTTCGTCATTCGTGACATGTTCGTCATTCTAGCGGGACTCCGAGGCTTTGAACTTTTCTGGGCCCCTCCTTCTAGCGCCAAATGTTAATGCCTAAAAATCGATTAACTTGAATGCGGCCCAAGTCTTGATTTTGGGCCGGGCCCGATGTCTACATGACGGTCGAATCGGGCTTGAAGCTTGATTCTCGGTCTTGATGGGCCAAAAATCTTCGCTGTATGACTTGTCTCCGTTCCTGTAAAAAGAGTAGAAAACGTGAACTCTATAGGGGAACAGAAGGGGGTCCTCTGTCGCCTGCTCCGACGCTCAACATTAGTCGAGTATTTGAGTCGAAAATTATGAATAAACAGGAAACAAAGGTTTTTTGGCTTCGAGAAAGCTTGCCGATTGTGGCGGGGGTGCCCTCGTATTTATAGAGGAACGAAAGTTTGATTTCATGCCTTCGGGGCGCGCGGCGCGCCCCGAAGGCATGTTTTGCGCGCCCCGAAGGTATACTTTTTCCTTCGGGGCACGCGGCGCGCCACGAAGGCATGTTATTTAAATCGGACCGAGTTTCCCGAGCGATTCGGGTTGATTTTTGGTTGACTTTTCATGTTGACCTTTTGGGTTGGGCCATTGACTTTTTCTGTTGACTTTCTGGGTTCGGGTCCGTTGACTTTTTTGGTTGACTTTTCTGGCTCGAGCCCAATTGACTTTTTTACCGGTTCGGGTTGACTTTCCAAAGCGGGTCAAAGTTGATTTATTAGGCTTTATTTGTTTTGGGCCTTTTTGGTGCGCTTTTTTGTTTGGGCCTTAATTTTTTTAGGCTCCGAAAAATACACATAACACTTATTATTAAGTTAATTAATTGTGTCATGACATGAGAAGATTAGCCAATATCCATTTACTAAAAAATTAATCTCTCTTAAATTCAAGCTATCGGGTTCTTGTGAAAGTTAATGGAGGTCCCTTTCGAGATTGGGATCTTGGTCATAACATTTTTGTCTCATATGGATCATAATGATCAATTTGGGTAATATGATTTAGGGTTAATGACGGCGAAAATACCTAAACTTTGGTCAAAGAACTCCTCGTATACTTAAAGTCGAAAAGTAGTGGCAAAAGTACCCAAAGTACGTTTTGGGGCATTGACCAGTTTTTTCCGTCTATCCACTAACGGTGCCATCCATGTGGCCGTTAGCCTCTTTCCACGTGGCACGCCACGTGGTCATTGACCGCCACGTCATCCAAGCTATAATATTTTGAACCCTATACAATCAACAAATCATAACAAAATATGTACATTTTTAGTAAATTCATAAATTCAAAACTTTATATACTTTTGCCTAACAAGCATAATAATCCGAATTTAACCTAAATCTAACAAAATAATTATAAAATAAGTCATCAAAACATGTTTTTGTTAAAATATATTCATAAGAATGCAAAAAAAAACAAACAAAAAATGATAAAGGTCCAATCTTTACTCATTTCTAAACATAAATCTCATATGAAACTAACTCTTTATATATGAAGTCATGAATATGCCATAAAAATTGTATAAATGAGTATATATCAAAGAAGAAATGATTGATTCATATAGATTTAACATTATAAGTCATTAATTTACCAAAAACTACAAAAAATTCCAAGAAATTCGGTTTAAAAATGAATAAATCAAAACCTTTGAAACTTATGCGAAGAATCAATTAATCAGTGAAAATATGAGAATCTGTCGAAAAAATGGCAACTTACCAGTCCGAAAATCAAGTTTTCGTATAAGATTTGGTCGTCGGCTGTCAAAAAGATCGAAAAGTCTCGGTTTTTCACTGGTAATCTCGAAAATCGTATAACCATACCTAAAAATTAATTTTTTTTATTGACCGAAAAGTATTAGATTTTTACACTGCAAATAGCGAAAATCGACTGGTAAAAAGGTTATCGATTTTCGCGATTTTCATCGAAAAATTCATAAAACGATAACTGGTATGACCGAATATTTACCGATGATTACATGTAAGACCGAAAATCGCCAAAAATCGACGAAAAGTCGAACCGTGGTTATACTTACATGAGTTATGTAATTCTGTGAATGATTATAGACACGTACACAATAAAGTAGAAATGTATGGATAAAATGTGATTCGGCTTTGCTTTTGTAATTCATCAGGATCTTATGAAAATATTATTGAAATTAATTAATGCACTGCATCAAATTTGACATTGCTATTCTCCAAGTCCTCAATCATTTACTTTTTTTCAAATGATACAGATAGAGCATTTCTAAAGTAGTGGGTCACCAGTTCCTGAAAATAGCAAAATGTTTTATACATGAGTTTTAATAAAACAAAGAAACGACCATCAAATGTAGCAAAACCAGTCGTTTTTAGTGCATGAATTTCAGTGAAAATTTTGTCTCTCTAATCTTCATCACCCAAATTAGTAGGTTTGGGGTTCAAAATGGTACCACAAAGTCACAAACATTGTTGTATACAATGTAATTTTTAAATCGTATTCTATATAAATGTCAAAGTTAACATATAACTTCAATAGTACACTAAAAAAATTAATTATTAAATCGCAGATTTTGGCAATCAATTTATATAGTAAAATGTATATTGGATGGGTCAAGTCTAAAAATTAGGACTTATTCCGTGCATTGAAAAGAAGCTCTTTTTCTCACTCCTTAGGCTCGTAAATGACTATTTTGACCTTGCTTTGTACAGGCGGAATTAAACAACTATAATCCGCAATTCATTTTCCTCTGAGCTCTTACTCTCCCTCAGTCTCTCAGGGTGGAATACAAGTATGTTTACATTTTCATAAATTGCTGAGTTTTTGTGCGAGCTTTCTTCACATTCTCTACTGACTTTAGATCAATAAATGGAGTGTAAAATACTTGTATTTTTAATTTTCAAAGTCCAAAATTATTATGCAAAGGACATTCATTTGAGCCTTCAACAACAAACAAACATAACACTAAAGTACATGCCACATCAAAAAGTTCTTGAGAGGGTTTGAGAATCAACAAACTACCCAAATCAACTCCGAAACCTCTCAACACAGCTCAATACAGATCACTCTCTTTGTGGGTGTGAATCACACAGTCCGAGGTCGGGTATGAGACGCATGTCAGCAAATACCCGGCTTCCATTTGATTGTCATCCAGAAAAGAGCCATCGGTCTGGTCCACCGATCCCGACTCGATCTTACCGGCGCAGGTAGAGCAAGCTCCGGCTCGGCAAGAGTAAGGAAGGTCGAATCCAGCGCTCTCGGCGGAATCCAGAATGTAGCAATCATCCGGTGCCTCGAACTCGCACTCCTCGCCGCTCTCCGTGATGAGCTTGATCTTGAATACCGCCATTGACGCCTTGGAAGAGGCTGAAGCCTTTAGGCCGAAAGTGTTAGACACGCTCTTCACTGATCCGAGTGAGGAAGAGGAAGGACACTTGACGATGGCACTCCCGAGCTGGCTATGGTGCGGAAGCTTGGCGGCACGAAGGGTTGTAATCCTCGAAGCCGAAATCACCGACATGGTTGACATAGCTAGCTACACCTGAAATCGTACTGCGAGTACCTAATGACCAGCATCATATTATAAGAAACCAGATCCACTCGATTCCACATATTGTCTTACTGAAATAGCACAAAACACAAGATTCTTGATTCTGTCGAAGATTCACATACCAAGTTAATGCAATTTTGAATTTTCAGCAGTAACTCCCAAGAATTTCATTAAAATGTTAATGAAATAATGTCAAGTTGGAAAAGAACCTAGCAACTTTTCGATCTCCATGGGTGATTCTGGTAAAATTATGTTTGCTTCTAAGCTTTCAAATAATCACTATTTATTATCGGATATTTCACGAGTTGAATTCAACATGCAACTATGCCTGAAAATGGTTTGGAAATCGACATGCAACATCTAGATACAGCTTACTAAGCCTGAAAATGGTTTGGAATTTGACCATGTCCCGGAAAAACCGGGACACAGTATTTCTGTCGCGGTTCTGGTTTGAAAAGTCTTGGTTTTTTTTTTTTTTTTTTTATAAATATGAACCAGGACACATATTAAAATCCTGATTTTTTTAGGACCAAAATACAGGACGAAAATCGGGAAAAATTCGGGACAAAATCCAAGACAGAATCAGGGACGAAAACTAGGAAAAAAAAAAACAAATCCAAATCCAAAATGCAAATTACCGAATCCGAGTACAAATCCAAAATGCAAAATACCAAATCTGAGTAGAAATCCAAATAGAAAACACTCAGAGAAATCTATAAGCACTATTATCTAAGATTCAAACATGAACCATTTATAAGAACTGAATAGTGTGCTCTACTAAAATGATTTGAGTAAATAAAAAAATTCATTTTGACTACTTAGTGAGTAAATAAAAAACAGAATCGTAAGATGCATTTTCAATATAAAATTTTCTCAAATCTGATATAACTTCCAGATCCCGTTATATAACTATATTAACTTCCAGACTTTGAAATTTGCTCAACTTAAACAATTCTTAAGAAGTACATTTCATCTATTACCAAACAAAGATGGAAAATCAGACATATTTCAGGCCAAAACATGATTTTCTCTGTACAATCATTACAAGCACATATTTATATATATAGCTAAAAAATGTTGTTAATGCAATTATGCAAACATACACATATCTTTGATTAAGAATAAAAGGTAACAAATTGAATTTTCCTCAACGGTAAAACACATATTCTTATAATTTTTCATGATAAATGGTTGGCATTCAAACCCAAATATGAAATTCATAAACCCTAAATCAGAGAATCAACAGATAAACAACGGGAATCAGAAGAAAACCCTAACCTTAAGTCGCCGAGGGAAGCCAAGCGAAAGAGAGGCCAACGGTTTCAGTGCCTGCATCAAACAAAAGCTCGTCAGACAAAAAAGCCCTAGGAATAGGAGGAAATCCAGAAGCAATGGAGACACATGAACACAGATCGATTTGAAGTGAACCAGAGAGAGAGAGAGGCTTACCAGTGTGGCTATGGCGACTCAGCGATGGAGGTCGAAAAGATCATTAGGGTTCTTCAGGTTATGGGCTTGTGGGCTTTTAGGTTTCTTGTTTGGTCATTAATGCAACATAAACATAATAGGAGATCTTGTACATTGCATGACATTTTAGGCTTTTTGTTTACATTTATTGTGTTAATTGGATACCACATTTAATGTAAAATACCCGCATATGAGTCGGAATGCGGTAAAAGTGGCACTACCGTACCGTTGGCGTCAATCAGAACGACGTGCAATTTACGACATCATACTTCCGTTCCGTATCTAACAAAGTTGCTTATGCTTTCACCAAAAATCCAATATTTAGATATGCAAGCTCTCATGTAGTTCTAAATCTTCTTTCCAAGTATTTCTTTGGTTTTTTAATATATATTAATCCAAAAGCGGAATCGGCTAGTTAACGATTCCCAAAATTTCAGAACCCGGAATCAGTTTTGCTTTACCCCTATAAGATTTATACCTCGTAACTTGTTAAATTTGTTACACGAGCGGCGCGAGTAATTACAGACGTTAACTCAATGTAAATCAAATCCGCGAAAAAGGAAAGTATGTCGACACACTCGATACAAAATTGAATACTTCTATCGCAAATACCCCAATCAACTTGGAATGCTCTTATCAGTCTATCAACAAGAATCTGACAAATCTGCAGAGACTGAATCAAGATTCAAACTTTCTAACAAAAATGGAGTTCAACTCGCACTTAGACCTTTGCTTTTCCCTTTCTTCTTCGCATCGAAGCTGGTCTCCTCCGACAAGTAGGCCTCGAACGCCTCCGCGGAGTACCCGTACCCGAATCCCTGCCCGTACCCAATCCCCACCCCGACTCCGCAGCCCACCCCGACGCCGAGCACCACTCTGAGCTGATTCCACCGCTCGCCGCCGAAGCCGAACCCGCCGACGACGCCGAGGCCGAGCCCCGCGCCGCAGCCCACGCCGGCGCCGGCGCCGGGGCCGACGAGCGAGCCGCGGACGCTGTCAAGGAAGTCGAAGATCGGCGTGAGGAGGTTGCTCGGCTTGGCTCGCTTCTTGTCTCGGCTGAAGCTCCAGGGGGACTCGGATATGGCGGCTCTGCGACTGAGCTTGGATTTCATGGCTGAGATCTCAGAGAAGCGAAGAGGTTTTCACTGTGATTTTCTGGGTTGATATTTCTTATCCATTTTCTCTCTCTATAATAGTGGTGAAAGTTATTAATGTTTTAGAAAATTCTCAAAATTCAATTCTACGCAAAAGTTCTCTACGAAAAAATTGCGGCAAAAGTATTTTTTATGCGTTATGGTTTTGCTCAAAAAAGCCTTTTCATGAGTTAGGGTTTTCTCCAAAAAAGCTTTTTTATACTCGACTTTAACTTTTTGTTATTGACTGAAAAGCCCCTCGATAATATTTTTTGCACTCGAAAGTTGTTCGAATAGTAACTAAGTTTTCCATCGATTATCTATGAAAAAGTATAAAACGAGAACAATTACCAGAGAAAACTTATCAGAGTACCTCTAACCAACGATTATCGAGCGATTATCGCGATAACTCGAACACCGGATAGTGAAAGTGTAAACACAAGCACAACCTAGAATAGTGTGTGTATATATTTGTATATTTAGTGAACAAATTAATGAATAGTGAGTCAAGCTGTAACTTTGATATATATATATATATATATATATATATATATTATGTGCATTTTTCGGAACATATAAAAATTAGACCTCATTTGGCAAAAGTCAAAGCCCATTAGTGAAAGTCAAGGCTCATTAGCAAAAGTCAAAGCCATTAGTGAAAGTCAAAGCCCATTAGTGAAAGTCAAAGAGCCCATAGCGAAGTACCTCGCCCTGGCCAGCCCCTAACAAAGTACCTTGCCCTGGTGAACCCCTCGCCATGGCAAGGTCTCTCTAGCAAGGCCAATTTTTGCAGGCCCCTATTGTGCAATTATGGGGAGTTGGTTTTCCTATAAATAGGAGTCTTCCCCTCCTCATTTCCACTCTCACTCACAGCTGCCTCCAGAGCTTCTCTCTCTCTAATACTTTCTCTCTCTAAAATTCGCCTTCTCCCTTAGTAGGAACTGTCTGAATAAGAGTTGGGATTGGTCAATGGACTGAGTTTTGCCTGAGGGGGGTTGTTCAACGAGTCGACGAAGGTGTCCCTCACCAGGTCAAGGCCCTCGTCACAGAGAGTTCGCCAACACCTACGAGGTCGACAAGGATCATCCCTCGCCAGGTCAAGGCCCTCGCCACAGAGAGTTCGCCAACTCCTACGAGGTCGACAAGGAGCATCCCTCGCCAGGTCAAGGCCCTCGTCACAACGAGCTCGCCAACACCTACGAGGTCGACAAATAGTATCACCCCCCGGTAATACCCTCGCCATTCGGTCAAGGGTCACCCCCGCGCCGCCAACATCGGCACTTCCGACGAGTCAAACCACATCGTCATTCACCCGCCATTTATCACTAACCCTGAACTACGTGGGACCTGATTCTCTTAAACTGAGAGACGCAGGCAGCCTCGCCCAAGCATAAGTGACGGGGCATGGGCCTGATGTACCCTTTTTTGCAGGTCTTCCCTCGCCATAGGAGCTCGCCAAGGAAGAGAAATCACGAAGAATCATCAAGAACATCTCGGAGCTTCATCAAGACAGGAATTTGCCTAGATGAGGACTTCGCCAAGACGAGGACTTCGCCAAGATAAGGACTTCGCCCTGATGAGGAGCTTCGCCAAGACAAGGACTTCGCCCCGACGAGAAGCTTGCCAAGGATCGCCAAGAACAGCCCGGAGACTCATCTAAGACGAATGATTCACCTCCAAATTTGACGATCATCAGTCAACCCACGTTGACTCAGCATTCAACTATCCACGAGTTCACCGGGTCCACCTCTTCACCTGGTCCAGCTCGGGACCCGAACCTTGGATCCGACACTAAGTTAAAGTCATTTTTACACATTAACAATATATATCAATAATATTTTATAGAAGTGTTAAGAAGTTCCATGACCAATAATCATACATGTAATCATTAAAAATGATAATAGTTCAACATAAATAAACAAAACGAAAACAAAATAAAACAAAAGGATGTCAAATCATATCTCGTAAGGAGTAACGCTCCTGGTTTTGGCCAATCTTTCATTGATCCTAGTAAAAAAATAATGCCGCATGTTCTTTCGGGTTTAAATCCTGACCTTCCAGCTTGAAATCCCCGTCCACTTGGCTCAATCCTAGTGCTTGCTCTAGCCTATCTAACCACCGCAGGCTATGGGCGTCGATGCCGCCCCTCAGGTACCCGACAAACTCGATCTTGTCCGCATTCGGATCAACACAAGGAAACACAACCGAGTGCTTTCTAATTCCTTCTAAGTAAACCAAATGAGGCTCGATCTTACTAATCACACTACATATTACCCCGAGAGCATAAATGCTAAGACACTTAACTCCGTTCAGCTAGTCGTTGCTCTTCAGCGAAAACCGGCAACTCTTTTCCACCTCCCTAATAATATCCCTCGCTTTTTTTTTTTATCCGGCAAGAGCAATCGTGCATTCGAGAGGGCATAAAACATGACAAAACTCGTCGTAGAAAGGACGGACCTCAGCGAGCCCGGGAAACTCATCAAAAACCATGAAACTTACTAATACCACCGGGTACCTTGAACTTCTCGTTAAGAAAAAACAAGCCTTGAGGCGGCAGAAAGCGAGAGAGTGTGGCGTCTATTAACTCTTTGCTGTTTGGTAAACGATTGATATTCTTAAACTCGGATTGTGACATTGTTACTGACTACGAGTAATCAAACACTCCGTATTAATTAATATTTGCAAAATAACCATAAACTTATGGTCTAATTGTTATACGAGACTAAAAACAATTGATTATGTCACAAATCATAACATGTAATAACAATAATAATAATCAAAATCAATCACGAAGAGAATTGTTGAGGTCGGATTTGGTAATCCCTTTATTACGGCATACGTACCTAAATGTTAGTCCTTACACCATAAAGCAAGCAAGTTTGCTTGACTATGATTGGATAGGTTGTAGAGGGCGATTTTCACCACCCTTTTTCCAGTCACAAAGATAATCACCAAATAACAAATAAACAACAATAATTGATGAATATCTCTGTTTTATTATATTTTCCGAAAATGAGCTCGGTTTTCTTCCGTTGAATAGCTGGACAGATGAAGGATCATGAACATCAATTTTCTCTATTTCCTTTGCCTTTTCTATTATAAGATTTCTTTATTTCTTTCCGGGCCTTTTTCCTCTATTTTTCCGAACCTTTACAAATGAGGCTTATCTTGCCTTTTATAGAGTTTACAATGCCTTCCTCTCGCATCCTTCCCGCCTTTTTCTCTTTAATCATTCACTCTCTGGCGTGATTTGAGGGCAGCATGGTTAATCCTTGCTTTATGTCACTTCCGAGCAGGCTGCCGTTATGGGTAGGTGCGCCTCATTAAATACGCATCTCGTCAGCCGTCATTCGGCTCTGCAAGCCTCGTCGCTGGTGTTCTCATCGAGTGAGTAGGTCGGCTTCATTAAATGCACATCTCGTCAATGGTCATTCGACCCTGCACAATCATCATGACGAAATTCCTCGTCGGGTGCGATGGGACGCTTCATCGCAGCTTGCTCTCACGTGGCTGCGTCTCCTCGTGGATGAGCCTCCTCGGAGGTATTCTTCCTCGGGGATAATCCCCCTCGGGTGGTGAACTTCCTCGCCTCCCCTCGTGTCGTTTATGGACAAAACGACACGAGTTGTGTTGAGGACGGATTTGACCAAATCCGACCTTAACATAGGTTAGGTAGCTTTTGGGCCATACCTAGAGCTGCACACAGTCGTCGCCACTCCCGATGCGATGCGACGCGTCGCGACGCCTGACCTTGAAATCGCGATGAATCGCGATTTTGCGGCAAAAGTCGCGATTCGTCCCGATTCTGGGCACGCGCCGCGCCGCGTGGGAGGCTGATCCGAGATTCTCATCCAACGGCCACGTCATCGATCCGTGTGATGTGTTTGTTTGTGGCAATAATAACACGTTTTTCACCCGAAATATATTACCCAACCACAATTTTTACCTACTTTATTCGAATTCAACCCTAAAATTTCTCTCAACTCTCTAAGTTTTTTCCCTCTAAAGCTCTAAAGTTCTCAAATTCTAAAGTTCTAAATTTATCAAGTTCGCAAGTTCTCTCATTATGTCTCGAAGAAGCGGCGGTAGTTCCGGGGGTCGAAGGGTGGCTAGGAATTTGCAACCCCAATTTCAACTATGGGGAACATCACAGCGTACGCCCGAGGGCTACATTCCCGTTATGCTACCCCAAGAAATATTTCCCTCCCCTCCCAATCCAGATTATCCCGATGATACAGTACGGTCTCTAAGACCTAGTCTAGTCCGGGCGGTGGCCCACCACCACGCCAATCCCGAACGTGTGTCCCGAGAAATGGTCGAGGCGGTGGCTCAATCCAGGGGGGGTAATACCGATCCTTTTTTCGATCTCATGTTTCAACAACACGCCGATTACAGAGCTCAAGGTCCCGAAGGTGCTGATCTCGACGAACCTCAACGTCCCGAAGATGCCGATCCCGACGAAACTCAACGTCTCCACGATGCCGATCCCGACGACTTTCAAACGCCGCCCTCGGTCCGTGGTTCAAATGTTGGGGTTTACAGCCGCGGTTCTCCTCTACCTTCCAATCAAGATAACGGTGAAGCCTCCGTTGCCCGTCCTCGACGAGATCGACGTCCTTCAACCGGGTAATAACATTTAGAGGATGACTGAAAAGTTTAACGACTGGTTCCCCGAGTGACGCAATGTAAACGCCAATATGATGTGCTCTTTCCTCTCTTGGTTTTATGTCCCTAAGGAGTGTTTTTCAAGAGAGGTTTTAGTGAGGCATCTTGTAATATTTACACTGAATATTTACAACTTCTTCCACCTTATTGTAATATTCACAATGAATACAACAACTTTTTTTTAATATCTTGTTTTATCATATTTATTTATTTGCTATTAAACTTTTAAAAATTATTAATATGTTACAAATTAATATTTATTAACATATCTTACAAATTAAAAATTAACATATAAAGAGAAATTAATAATGTTACAAAATAATAAATTATAACATACTAAAATATTAATTTTGAAATAAATAAATTTTAAATAATAATTTAATACTTAAATTCGGATAAAAACAAATAAAATTAAACATTGGAAATAAATAAGAACTTTTGCCCCAGCCCTTTTTTTGGTCGAGCTTCACCCTTCCTCGCTAAATCGCGACCACGTCGCGACCTTCTGCAACGAGCCACGCCACGATGCATCGCGACCACCCTGCTCGCGATTTTGGCAACTTTCGTCGCGACTGGTCGCGATGCACGTTTGTGCAGCTCTAGCCATACCCTAGGCCATACCTCCCCTTTTTAGGCCATACCTCACTCATGAGAGTAGGTGCAATGCTTGTAATTATTGGGAATGATCCCCGTTAAATTATCACGATTTGGGCCATCAGACAGTCCGTGTAACATTTAAAAAATTATTTTAAGCGGAAAAACATATTATCTGACAAACGGTACGAATATCGGATAATAACCATATTGCAAGATCCGATAAATATTATGCAATTTAATATTCATAAATCATTATTAATAATCTAGTCTTTATAGGAAATAAATAGAAAGCAGTAAATGGTCGCATTTATTAATCCAATACATAAGGCCGTGCCTCTATTGTCGACTTCCGGCTGCGCGTTCTGAATCGGGAAGGGCTCCGCCGGTGCTGAGGGAAACTCCCGTGATCTTCTGCGATATTCTCATGGATTCCTCATACCGAAGCGAGGGCTTCGCCGGCAGGACTCCGTCGCAAAATTTAAACTGGTGGTTCTTTTTAAGCTTCCGGAGAACTAAGTCTCTTAAGCCGAACCAGAAAGAGAGATCAGAGGAAAAATTTGTAGACCCTGAGGGAGAGCGAGAGTTCGAATTTTTCTCTCGGGAAAGGTGTGAAAAATGTGTAGAATGAGCCTCCTATTTATAGGCTCAGAGACTGTAACCGAATTAGAGGAATTCCCTCCCCTAAAATTCGAATTTCATAATTATATATAACTAATTATTTCAATCCAATTGTCTAGATTTAATCTTATCTAAATCCAAGGGATATAATTAATTAGGGATTTAATTAAATAAGAAAGACTTAGATAAAATAAAAAATCCAATCTTATCATCTTATCTTATAAAATTCAAATTTATATATATATATATATATATATATATATATATATATATTAAAATTCGAATTCTAATTATCTAGATCCAACGGTTGAGATAAATCTTTAAACGGATCTAATGGATCAAATTAGTTTAGGATAAAGACAAATATTGAAAGATTTAATAAAATCCAAATTCGAGTTTATCCAAAATATAATTCGAAAATATATATAGAATATATAATTAATTAATTTCCAATCCGACGGTAAAGATTAAATCTCAAACCGATCTAACAGATACAATTAATTAACCAAATTCAAAAATTCCTAGCTTGGTCACCAAGCTACTAATTTCGAATTATGGATAGGGTCAAAATCAATTATTTTAATCCAACGGTTGATATTAAATCTTAACCGATCAAATGGATTAAACTATTTTCAGGGTTTTGCTAAAATACCAAAACATTTGGTACTTTTTGCCGCAAATATGAAAACTTCAACCCAAGATAAAACGTGTGGAATAGTTCCACTTTCCTTGGCCAATTTTCGATTTACACATCATTAAAATATATAAATATATATTATTTATATTAATATAAATCTATTAATTATTAATAAGAAATTGATAATTAAATTCGAATAATTAAATTATATTAATATCCTTGGATCTCAATATCACACGTTCAAATGTCATGGTGTCACACCATCATTTAAATTCGTGACATGTGATTTAATTTCATAGTTTACCGAAACGATCACAAACTTAGAAATTTTCTAAATCACAAACCGTACGTCAAAACAACTCGGTTCCAAAAGCCAAGTTTCTTAGAATTTGTATTTTCTATCATGTTGATAGAAAATACAAATTCTACTTTCTTTTGTCAGTTGATTTTGATTACCAAGATATGGTACTTTTGCCACGCTACTGATAAAACTATCTGATGTTTGTCACAGACTTCAGTTCTATAAGTCTTGCCAAATGATCAAAAACATCTCACAATGTTTTTATCACGTACGTATCATCTGTTACGGAGCTATCCTGGGGACCATGGACCTGTATCACTTAAGCTCCAACGAATTGCTAGGGTGTTCGTCAAACCTCGGTGTTATTCCACTATAAACCCAAGGCTGCACTCTTTAGTGATACAATATATATTATTCCCTTAATTAAACCAGGGTGTCCATTGATACAATCAAATTCGGGTTATTGATTTTTCACTTGATGATCCACACACAAGCAGGCGGTTTCTACCGTTATGCCCCTCATTGCATTTTCATCTATGACTCAGACAGTACTATCATGAATGACCCACTTATGTTTCGATTCATAACTTGCGCACGGGTACCTCTCATTTCTCACTACCGACAATCAAGGGAATCATCATGACTCTGAAGAGAGCTGTGTGATGCCCATGTCTATGAACAAGCTACTCTTACTGATGACTATCATGTTCCCAAAATATTAGTGTTGGGAACAACGGTAATATATTGTGTTCTTTAACGGTTAAATCAAAGAACAATCAAGCCAGTAGCTCGGACTCAAGATCACTCAGGACTTAGATCGAATATCCATTTGATCATCTACTAGTGACTCAACTCCAAGTTATCAGTGACGGTCTTATATGATAACTTTCGGAGTTTAAGTCAGGAATAAGCACCATCTTTATTAAACGACTTGTCATAATCTTTTACAAATTGATAAAATATCTTGTTTAAGGACACACATGTCCAGCAATCTCCCACTTGTACTTAAAGAAGATGACACATGTCTTTCAGACCCATGTTCTCCTGATGCCTCCTGAATATTTTCTCTGGCAACATCTTGGTGAATGGATCAGTGTAACCTAGTCGATTCAGCTCTGATCCTGAAAACACCAACATAGAGTCTCTCGTTCTCCGAAGATACTTGAGAATGTTTTTCACTGCAGTCTAGTGAGCCATACCGGGGTTGGATTGGTATCTGCTAACAATTCCCACAACATAACAGATGTCAAGCCTAGTACACTACATAGCGTTCATTAGACTTCCTACTGCTGAAGCATAGGGTATTCGCCTCATTTCGTCTTGCTCTTCCGGAGAAGTAGGACACTGTTTCCTGTTAAGGAATACTCCATGTCTGGTTGGTAAATTACCTCCCTTGGAGTTTACCATTGCAAAACGATCAAGCACCTTATCAATGTAGACCGCTTGCGATAAGGCTAGAAGCATGTTGTTGCGATCCCTAAAGATACGGATCCCAAGAACATAGTTGGCTTCTCCCATGTCCTTCATTTGGAATTGCGTAGATAGCCACGCTTTCACGTCCGATAGCCTCTTCACACTAATTTCAATGTTAAGAATATCGTCGACGTATAGAACAAGGAATATCTCAACGGTATCATCATTGAGTTTGTAAATACAGGACTCAGTGATGTTCTGTATGAATCCATAGGTCTTGATGGTTTCATCAAACCTCAGATTCCAGGATCTGGAAGCTTGCTTCAATCCATAAATGGATTTGAGTAATCTGCAAACCTTCCCTTCTTGACCTTTTTGCACGAACCCTTCAGGTTGGTCCATATAGATGTTTTCGTCAATATACCCGTTCAGGAAGGCGGTTTTGACGTCCATCTGCCAAATCTCGTAATTGAGACTACAGGCTATGGCCATGAGAATCCGGATGGACTTGTACTTAGCGACTGGAGCAAAGGTCTCATCGAAATCAATACCTTCCCTCTAGGTAAAACCCTTAGCCACTAGTCTAGCCTTAAAGGTTTCAACCTTCCCGTCCACTCCTCTCTTTCTCTTGTATACCCACATACAGCCAATGGTTTTGAAGCCATCCGGTAAGTCTACAAGTTCCCAGACTTTATTAGAATCCATTGATTCTATTTCTTGGTTCATGGCTTCCTGCCATTCTCCCTTATCAGGATCCATCATAGCTTGCTTATAGTCTATGGGATCTTCAACACTAGTGTTTGTAACAGCTAGGTGAAATTCCTACTGGGTGTGCTCGTAGCGCTCAACAGGTCTTTTGAACCTCCCACTACGTCTGAGTACCCTTTGGTTCTGATTTGGGACTGTGGTTTCCGCACTCTCTTCGACAACAGGCGATGTTGCCGGTGTTGTGACTTTGTCACGTGACAATTCCTCAAGCACTATTTTGCTTCGAGATTTGAAATTCATCATATAGTCTTCTTCAAGAAACGTAGCATTTGTGGAAACAAATAGTTTCTTGCTTTCTGGACTATAAAACAAACCGCCTTTTGTCTCTTTGGAATATCCCACAAACAGACATACTTCAGTTCGTTATTCCAGTTTATTCCTGTTTCCTGTCCGTACATGTGTTGGACAGCCCCAGATTCTGTAATGTCGCAGATTTGGTATTCTGCCATTCCATAATGCAAGGGGAGTCTTTGAAAGAGATTTTGATGGCACAACATTTAAAATGTTGGTTGCCGTCAACAAAGCATATCCCCAGAATGAGTTGGGTAGTGATGAATGGCTTAGCATGGACCTTACCATTTCTAGTAGGGTCCTATTCCTCTTTTCTGCAACACCATTTTGTTCTAGTGTGCCAGGAGCAGTCAGTTGAGATACTATACCTTTTTCAATCAAGAGATCACTAAACTCATGATCAAGGTATTCTCCTCCTTGATCTGACCGAAGAGATTTCAATGATAGTCCAAGTTGATTTTCACTTTCTGCTAGAAATTCTTTGAACTTACCCAAGGTTTCAGATTTCTTAGCCATGAGGTAAACATCTATATCTTGAATAGTCATCAATGAAGGTGACAAAATATTCAATTCTTCCTCTCGCCTGTATGTTCATAGGACCACATACATCTGTGTGGATGAGTTCTAATGGTTTAGTGGCTCTTTGACCTTTTACAGAAAAAGGTCTTTTAGTCATTTTAGCCTCTATACAGGATTCACAAACAGGCAAAGAACCGATTGTTAGTTCTTTAAGAGGTCCCTCCTTTACTAGCCTATTTATCCTGTCTAGATTAATATGACCCAATCTTAAATGCCACATATATGTTTGGACATCATTGTCAATTTTTGGTTTCTTAATTGACCTTGGCATTGCCAATTTGAACATTTCAGCATTCATGCAACTCCCATAATCTGGTCTCAGAATATACAACCCATTTTCTGCTTTGGCAGTACAAATGTATACACTATCTTTCGTGATGACCCAATGGGACCCACAAAAATTTAACGTGCAGCCTTGTTTGTACAATAGAAAGGCCGACAGTATATTCCTGCTGACATTTGGGTAATAATATACATTATTAACAAATAAGAATTTATTCCCAAATGTCAGTCGCAAATTTCCCACAGCTTTTGCTTGTAGAAATTCACCGTTTCCAACTTTTAAAGTTGGTCCTTCATTTATCTCTTCTAATGAATCATGGGACTAAAGAGAATTACATGCATGATCGTTTGCTCCTGAATCCAAGATCCAGTTGAAGGATGAGTTGTCAACGAAGCATGATTCCAATGCTGAACAATAAGCACTGCTTGTACTCCCATTCTGGAAGGTTTCTTCCTGGTTTCCAATAATTCTCTTCCTCTTGTTCATTGAGTTTAATGCATTATGATCTGCCATTCGGAGTTTCTTCGAAGATCCACTCATGGCCAGTTTGCTTAGGGATTTTGTGACTTTTGCCAGATCGCTTTGATTTTGAGACTTGAGCGTTAGATCAGAGAGTTCCATTTCTTGTTTGTCGAAAAACATTTTAACTAGCATTGAAAAAGAAACTTATTAAACTTTATTATAGGTAGAATGTTTTATTTTTAAAAATATTTGTTCGAAATAGATACATGATGCAAACATGTTCTGGGAAAAATGTTAAATAAACCCTTTAACTATTTCGTGATAATTTAACCGGCTGTACACGTCGTTGCCGCCCTTAGTGGCATGGTCACTCTAGCGTGACTCGCGGTATCAACCGTGTAGTTTGGTTAAACTAAGTTTTAGTCTTAAACTTAATTAATATTCATAACAAGAGCCACCAAAGTTCTCTATGATTATTAACTATCACCATAGACAGTCGGGAAGCACCAACTTCCGTGCAAGCTTAACCCATTATTTTTGGTTCTTGGGATCCTCTTGGAAACGTCGTCCTTAGGGAATGGTCACTCTAGGGTGACTCGCGGTCCATTTCCAAGATTCCTCCGTCCCCATATTCTTTTGGAACTATCACAGTATCAAACCTTTCACAAGCACACATTCCTTGGGGAATGAACACACTAGGGTGACTCGAGGGGGTGTGGTCATCAGACCTTGAGCCAGTAATAATGGAGACCTTTGTTTTTTTTCTATACTTGCCATTGTTTTTAGTGAAATAACGTTTTTAATTTATAAGTTATAAAAACTTATTATATAAACTATCTATTAATCACACATTAAAAGTTTATATTTTTGTTATAATCATTACGACACGTAATTTTAAATAAGCCTATGATAGATGTTTATTATTTCGTCGGTAGTGATAGATCAATCTGTACGCTCTCCAGGTCGATGGGAGGGGTCCTAACCGGTCACCCAGAAGTGGATGGTGAACCGGCCCCACTTTTGATTCCCTCTTACTTAAGCAAGATTGTACGGTTGAAATTTTTTCGACTAATAATAAACACTTTTACATTTACTCTTTATTACTTATATCTATCCTATATTGAAATATTAATAATGATCTAAACATAGACACTATGTTTAAGGGTTATGAAAATAGATATAACAAATTATATCTATGATGAATAATTATAATTTTATGTTAATGATACTTATTCTCTTGAAATTATCACTACTCATTTCTTTGCCCATTAATAATTATTTATGAAATATTAAAATAAGACAATGATATTATTCTCTAGGAATTATCATCCATATTTTAATCTTTAAATAAGACAATGTTATTTAATCATTAAATAACATCCATATTTAATTTTATGAATTATTAAAATAAGACAGTGTTATTTATCTAAAAATAACATCCATATTTTAATTTAATTAATTAATCAAACATAATTAATTTTAATTCATAAATATTTATTTCAATAATAAATAATTAATAAGCCGATTTAAAAAATTACACGTGGGCTATCCGGGTTAAAACCCGGGCCCACGTGCACTCGGATCCATGCATGTGCCCAACCATTGCGAATTGGGCTGGGCCGAGCATTCGGGCAGGGCCACAAGACCCAGTTCGCTGCCAGGCAGCGTCCTTAGCTCACCCGAGCAGGGCTTTTGGCCAGGCCCAGACGCAGCCCACGGGCTGGGTAACCAGCCCAGCCTCCCACTGGGTTCGCTGCGAGCGAACGCCCACGGGTTAGGCTGTTTTTTGGCAGCCCGGCCCATTACCTAGTTCGAATTTTTGGGTCGGGTAATTTTATTATTTTAAATTAATATTTAAAATATCTAGAAATTCAAAATTTCAATTTTAAATAATTAATTTTTATTCATCAAATAATTCGTTCTTTAAACCGTTAAATTAAATTACATAATTATTTATCCTTGAACCATGGCTCTGATACCAATTGTTGGGAATGATCCCCGTTAAATTATCACGATTTGGGCCATCAGACCGTCCGAGTAACATTTAAAATATTATTTTAGGCGGAAAAACATATTTTTCGACAAACGGTCCGAATATCGGATAATAACCATATTGCAAGTTCCGATAAATATTATGCAATTTAATATTCATAAATCATTATCAATAATCTAGCCTTTATAGGAAATAAATAGAAAGCAGTAAATGGTCGCATTTATTAACCCAATGCATAAGGCCGTACCTCTATTGTCGACTTCCGATTGCGCGTTCTGAATCGGGCACGGCTCCGCCGGCACTGAGGGAAACTCCCGTGATCTTCCGGGATATTCTCCTAGATTCCTCATACCGAAGCGTGGGCTTCACCGGCAGGACTCCGTCGCAAAATTTAAACTGGTGGTTCTTTTTAAGCTTCCGGAGAACTAAGTCTCTTAAGCCGAACCAGAAAGAGAGATCAGAGGAAAAATTTGCAGACCCTGAGGGAGAGCGAGAGTTCGAATTTTTCTCTGGGGAAAGGTGTGAAAAATGTGTAGAATGAGCCTCCTATTCATACGCTCAGACTGTAACCGAATTAGAGGAATTCCCTCCCCTAAAATTCGAATTTCATAATTATATATAACTAATTATTTCAATCCAATTGTCTAGATTTAATCTTATCTAAATCCAAGGGATATAATTAATTAGGGATTTAATTAAAAAAGAAAGACTTAGATAAAATAAAAAATCCAATCTTATCTTCTTATCTTATAAAATTCGAATTTATATATATATATATATATATATTTATATTAAAATTCGAATTCTAATTATCTAGATCCAACTGTTGAGATAAATCTTTAAACGGATCTAATGGATCAAATTAGTTTAGGATAAAAACAAATATTGAAAGATTTAATAAAATCCAAATTCGAGTTTATCCAAAATATAATTCGAAAATGTATATAGAATATATAATTAATTAATTTCCAATCCTACGGTAAAGATTAAATCTCAAACCGATCTAACGGATACAATTAATTAACCAAATTCAAAAATTCCAAGCTTTGTCACCAAGCTACTAATTTTGAATTATGGATAGGGTCAAAAATCAATTATCTTAATCCAACGGTTGATATTAAATCTTAAATGATCAAATGGATTAAACTGATTTCAGGGTTTTGCTAAAATACCAAAACATATGGTACTTTTTGCTGCAAATATGAAAACTTCAACCCAAGATAAAACGCGTGGAATAGTTCCACTTTCCTTGGCCAATTTTCTATTTACACATCATTAATATATATAAATATATATTATTTATATTAATATAAATATATTAATTATTAATAAGATATTGATAATTAAATTCAAATAATTAAATTATATTAATATCCTCGGATCTCAATATCACACATTCAAATGTCATGGTGTCACACCATCATTTAAATTCGTGACATGTGATTTAATTTCATAGTTTACCGAAACGATCACATCTAAATCACAAACCGTACGTTAAAACGACTCGGTTCCAAAAGCAAAGTTTCTTAGAATTTAATATCCAACAACTATCATGTTGACAGAAAATACAAATTCTACTTTCTTTTGTCAGTTAATTTTGATTACCAAGATATGGTACTTTTGCCACGCTACTGATAAAACTATCTGATGTTTGTCACAGACTTCAGTTCTATAAGTCTTGCCAAATGATCAAAAACATCTCACAATGTTTTTATCACGTACGTATCATCCGTGACGGAGCTATCATGGGGACCATGGACCTGTATCACTTAAGCTCCAACGAACTGCTAGGGTGTTCGTCAAACCTCGGTGTTATTCCACTATAAACCCGAGGCTGCACTCTTTAGTGATACAGTATATATTATTCCCTTACTTACAACAGGGTGTCCATTGATACAATCAAATTCAGGTTATTGATCTTTAACTTGATGATCCACACATGAGCATGCGGTTTCTACCGTTATGCCCCTCATTGCATTTTCATCCTTGACTAAGTCAGTAATATCATGAATGACCCACTTATAGTTTTGATTCATAAGTTGCGCACGGGTACCTCTCACTTCTCACTACACACAATCAAGGGAATCATCATGACTCTGAAGAGAGCTGTGTGATGCCCATGTCTATGACCAAGCTATCCTTACTGATGACTATCATGTTCCCAAAATAATAGTGTTGGGAACAACGGTAATATATTGTGTTCTTTAACAGTTAAATCGAAGAACAATCAAGCCAGCATCTCGAACTCAAGATCACTCAGGACTTAGATCGAATATGCATTTGATCATCTACTAGTGACTCAACTCCAAGTTATCAGTGACGGTCTTATATGATAACTTCCAGAGTTTAAGTCAGGTCCAGTCCAGTATGAAGACACTTCATACTTAATGCACTTCTAGTGAGTGTGACACACACAAAATCCAGAATAGGACTGTCACTTAGTCACATTAGTGACCTTATACGATTAATGGGCTCCCACCCAGTTAATCAGGTCACGAACATTTTAAGTTCATTTATTATTATTCTTAATTCTTTCTCACATTGACTTTGTTGTGATAATAATAACATAATTGCATCCTAAGGATCAAACATTCTATTTTACTCTACAAGAAACTATAATAAGATTATCATAATAAGCACCATCTTTATTCAACGAATTGTCATAATCTTTTACAAATGGATAAAATATCTTGTTTAAGGACACACATGTCCAACAATAATGTCTATATATGTATCCATCTATTGGATGAAGAAGAAGGGATTTTTAGGGAGGAGATCTGAAGAGAAAGAGGAGAAAAATACAGCTTTTTAGAAGAAGAGAAATGCTTGTAACCAAAGGAAGAAGAGAATAAATACACACGTCTTTACATCGTCATTTCTTTGAGTGGTCTTAGCTAATAAACAGAAGAAACTGATCTATTTTCTTTAAAAACAAGGGTTAACCCTTGTGATTGTTGAGAGCCCAAAACGCCCTCAACAATAACCAGAATATCACCTTCGAGCATAGCCGATTGGAGGGTCGATGCCTCGATGGCTGAGGAATGTTAGGGTTTTTATTTTTTTAAGGAAATATAGACAAAAATATTTTGAAGTATCTCAAAGTTCACCGAATATTCCAAATTCTTTTTTAGAGATAGAAGTATCAAACTGTTAAAAATTGCTTATGCCATTAGTACCAAACCGTTAACTTTCACAAAATTCCAATGTTTATTGCGGCATAAGTTTTTAAGTTATTATTGACGACGTAAATACTTATGTTATTATAATTTTTTAGTGACATAAGTACTTAAGTTACTATCTTATACAAAAAACATATAGAATAGGTGGATATAATTACAAAAATATCATAAGTTCTTAAGTAATTATTGACGAATTAAATACCAAAGGTATTATTATTTATTATTAAATACCCGGTAGACCCGTGGATAATCGAATGTACAGTCAACGTGGGTTGACTGATGATCGTCAAAGCTGGAGGCGATTCCTTCGTCGTTGGCGAGCCTTCGGGTTGTTCTTGGCGATCTTTGATGAACTTGCCTCCTTGGCGAGCTCATTGTCGAGGAAAATTCCTTGTCTTGGCGAAGCTCCGACGTGTTCTTGATGATTCCCGGTGATTTTCCTTCCTTGGCGAGCTCCCATGGCGAGGGAGGACCTGGAAAAATGGGTAGATCGGGCCTGAACCCCGTCGTTTGTGGTTGGGCGAGGCCGCTTATGTATTTCGTTGAGAATCAGGTCCCATGTGGTTTCGGGTTAGTAATAAATGGATGACTGACGATGTGGTTTGGCTCGTCAGAGATGCCGATGTTGGCGGCATGGGGGTGACCTTCGCTAGTGGCAAGGGTATTACCGGCCAGGATATCGTAGTAGACGACGCAGATGTAGGCGAGCTCGTGTGACGAGGGCCTTGACCGGCGAGGGTAGTCTTGGCCGACGTCTGGAGAATATCAGGCAAAGTGTATGACTATGTCAAACAACTTTTCTGGCTAACTAAATCCATTTCAAGTCTCACCTCTATTCAATTACTCTTGTCGAGCCTGTAGTGGTGGCGAAGACGCTGACCTAGGTGAGGACCAGGAGGGGAGTGATTTTCTAGAGAGAGAAGCTCTAGAGAAAGTTGTGAGAGAATGTGTGACTAAGGAAGAGAATGGTCCTATTTATAGATAAATGAGGTAATCACTTCTCCCCGAATCAGGGGAATGAATGGAGAATATCCTTCCTTTATGACCAAGGAAGAATGCGCCATTATGCTTGCCAGGGGGCCTTGCCGCGACTCCTTGTCATGGAGAGGGGCTCGCAGGTTGCTCGTACCTCAACTGTAGTGTCTTCCGGGTATCCGCCAACTTGTATGTTGAGTCCGGGAGAATCTAGAGGACTTCCCGATGACTTTCGTAAGCTCAGTTATCCTTGTCGTGTGCAATTATTGTGACTTATCCTTTCCTCAATATTGATGGCGAGGTGGCTCGTCAGGGCGAGGGGGCTCGTCAGGGCGAGGAGGCTCGTCGGGGGACTTCATCAGGGGACCTCGTTAAGAGGCTCGTCGAGGGACCTCGTCAAGAGGCTCGTCAGAAGACCTCATCAGGAGGTGCCTTTTCGATTAAGGGCTTTGTCCGTTTTGTATTAATGGCTCCGGGCCTTGCCAAATGCATTGGGTCTTGGGCCTTTGGTCTTTGATTTCGTCAGTGGGCTTTGACTTTTTCAACAATTGGCTTTGACTTTCGCCTATAAGGGCCAATTTTTATATGTCTTAAAAAATGCACATAATAGTAACCCCTAGTTTCTTGGGTAATTGTATTGTGTGAGAAATGTTATTTTCAAAACTTAAGGTAACTTGTGTTATTTGGCGAAGGTTCAGGTTGTCAAAGATGTTTCCTCTTCGTCCTACCAAGGAACTGCAAATTTTCTTTAATTGGGTTTCGTAAATAATTTTATAAAATAAACTTGAAATAATTCAAAAATATTCGAGGAGATATATAAATGATTAAATAAATTCAAGGTTACTTTTTAATGATTTTATTCGATTTTTGGACTTTTGGATGTTCATGGGCATAGTTTGTAAAATAAAGGCCTTTTAAATTAATTTTGAGCTTTGAAAATAAATCAATCAATAAATAAATAAAATCAAGTGACATAATAAATGAGAAAGTAAATAATTACTTTGTAAAATAATAATTACGCATTAACTTTAAAACTTTAAAAGGTTCCTTAATCAAAGCGCAATTTTAATGTATTAAAAACCGTAAATTGATTAATAATTCATGAAAACCCAGAAAAATAATTTTAATCTGATTTTCATGTTCGAAAATTAATACTGAAACTTTATAAAGTGTTGTCACGTTTTAGGGATGACAATTATCCCGGCTGCGTGTCCGATCCCGGGCCAGACCCGGTGACCGCGCGGTGGGTAGTGACTAGGAGATTCGTCGTGTCTTCGCTTTTCCCGCACCTGGAATAAGATTCCGTGGTGCCTAGCTGCTATCCCCACTTCCTCCTCTCCCTGGAGGGGAGGCTAAAGGCTAGGGCCCTGATGGGAATAGGATCCTGGCCTGTTACGCTGTAGTCTTCGAGGTGGCCAAGTGTGTCGACGTTGATGGAAATAGGATTCCTGGCCTGACACACCCTAGAACGGTTGTTTGGGGGCGGCTAGGTACGCAAGTGTGGATGAGAATAGAATTCTCGACTCGTACACTAAATTGGTCGTTGGGTGGTGGCTAGATACGTGAGCGTTGATGGGAATAGGATTCCCGGTGCGGAGTACTCTAGGTTCGTCATTGCGTGGTCGCTAGGTACGTGAGCGTTGATGGGAATAGGATTCCCGGTTTGGCGTACTCTAGGTGCGTCATTGGGTGGTGGCCGAGCGAACGAGCGCCAGTGAAAATAGGATTCCCAGCCCGGTGTGCCTTAGAATCGTGAAGTGTGGATTCGGCCCTAAGCCCTGGAGGGCGTAGGGGGTTTGTTAATTATGGTTGTGCCCACCTAGTTAATTATGGGTTGCCTACGTACCCTACCTCAGGGATCAAGTCGTTACGTAGTTCGCTTTTAGGTGATAAATGGGGGTTAGAGGATATAGGGTAGCTAGACCCGCTAATAGTCCAAGAGGGTTTCAAGCAATACTTTGAGTAAGATACGAAAGCGCCGGGGGTAAAACATTCTCGAGAATAACCCGGAAGTGGAGCAGAGCTTCGGGGGAGCCGAAGGTGCGTTGCTTAAGTTGTCGCAGAGACCGACTCGCGAGGTGAACAGAGCTCCGGCAAGCCGGAGGTATGCCGCCTTAACCGTCTAGGTGACCGGCTATTGATGTGGGAAGAGCTTCGCTTAGACGAAGATGCGATGCCTAGAACATCGCGGAGACGAGTAGCGAGGTGGGAGAGCTTAACGAAGCGAAGGTACCACTTTAGGGGGGCAGAGCTTTGCCGAAGCAAAGGTGTGGTGCCTAGAATATCGCGAAGACGAGTGGCGGGGTAGGTGGGCTTCACAGAGTGAAGGTCGCTGATGATGCAGAATTTCACCCTCTCCGAAAAAAGACATCGAAAGGATGGAGTTACACTCAACGACGTAAACGACGTAAGATCCAAAGAAAGTTGGGCCTAACAACTAACCAGCAGGCCCAATAAACAACCTAGCACGTTTGGTCCACCAAGAATCCACTCCGAAGCCAAGCCTTCCCGAAGACCAAGCTCACGAAGTCCAAGTAGCCTCCCCGAAGACCAAGCAGCCCGGGATATCAGGCGTGCTCCACTTTATTGACCAGTCCAAGGAGCCTCCACGTGGAAATAGACCAGGCATCACATCGTCAAAGTTTTACACGTGGTGGTCAAAACGAAAAGAGGAGAGAATCAGCCTAGTCTACTAGCCGTTACAAAATTATAGGAAATAGACGTTGTAATTCGGGCTATAAATAAAGCCTACGAAGTAACTCGAGGGAGGGAGATCTCGTTCTACACTTACATCAGCTATTCACTTTGTATTCGCTTTGTTATCAATCAAACATACAAATTACTTATTATCGATCAACTCTTTACCAAATTGTCATCTCGTAACTTTATTCACCGAAGTGGGTTTTTTCTCGGAAAGTTAAGACCCGTTGCGGTAATCATCGTAAACAGAGTGCTATCACTTTGTGACAGTTGGTCGTGATTATTCACATCAACAGTTTGGCGCCGTCTGTGGGAAATCGTTATAGATTCCTACCCAATCAAGTCCCCATCAAGTAAACAAGCAAATGGCAAGCGGAGGAGCCAGCGGAAACCCTTCGGAGACCGCGGCGGACTATGCCGTAAAAGCCATGTTGGAGACAATCCTCAAACAACTCGAAGAAAACGCTGAGTCGAGAAAGGATTTCCAAACCAAATTGGAAAACCTCACCCAGAAGCAGTCCCAAATCGAAGGAACATTGACCGAAGCGGTCATCTCGATGAAAGCCCAATCTTCGACAGCACCACGAAGGGATCTCGGACGAGGAAGGACTCTAGATTTTTCCGGAATCCAGGTCACTCCGGGAACGACCGAGGTGGAGAACACCCCGGGCATAACAGATGGGCAAAATCCCACCACGGACCCGCGAGGGCCTGCAGATCACGGGGTCGCAATCGGCCACATCTCGACCAGACACCCTGACACCGGATTGGGGTCAATCCAATCCAACTATAATGCACCGGGCCAACCCGATGATCCCGGATTCCGAACCCCTCCAAGGATGAATCGGAACGCCGAAGTGCAAGCCCCTCAGGCACCAACGCGCCCGAGCTCTGCGCGGGTCGGGAATGAGATGAACAACCCTATCCGCATTCAGGAAGAGACCCCCCCCGTGGCCTGTCGAGGCAACATCGACAACGACAGGGACAACCTTTTCGTTTACAATCCCAATTCGCCATTCCCGGCATGGCTTAGAGGACTCGAATCCACGATGGAAAAGGTGCAATCCGAGGTGAAAGCAGTGAGTTCAAAAGTTCATCACGCCACCTCGGCGGCTCCAGAAATAGATCGTCTGGTTCAAGAATCCACGAGCACACCGTTCACCTCGCTGATCACCAACGAGAAAATCAGGGACGTGGGAAGGGTCAATGTCCCGCGTTACGACGGAAAGACCGATCCAAGGGCATATCTCCGGGCGTTCTACATCGCGATGGGGAGGGCCGATCTCCAGCCCCACCAACGAGATGCGGGATACTGCCAGATATTCGCCGAGCACCTCGTACAGAATGCACTCGATTGGTTCTCAAGGCTGCAACCAGCCACAATCAGCTCGTTTGATCAGCTGACAACGCTCTTCCTGAAGCATTTCTCCATGTTCATCGAAACGGAAACCACGGTGGCGCAGCTTTACGCGTTGCAACAAACGAAGGATGAGCCACTGCGGAATTTCATAACTAGATTCAAGGACGTGCTATCACGCCTTAACGGAGTAAGCGACGAAACAGCAATTGCAGCCCTGACCGCAGGACTGTGGTATAAATCAAAATTCAGGCAGGATATCTGCGTGAACCGCTATACCTCGATCGAGGACGTAATGCACCGCGGGGGAAATTGGATCCGAGTCGAGGAGGAGCGAGCAGCCCTCGCCGCGAAATTCGACCCAACCCCGGTGACACCTAAGTTCAACAACCCCCCGAGGCCGCCACGAGACTCCGGCCACAATAAAGGATCCGGGTCTCACCGAGGTAGCACACCTCAACCTAAGCGAAGCAACCCGCCCCGGGGCTACGTGATGAACTCGGAGAAAGACGAGGTCAACATGGCCCAGGGCGGCGGCGCAACAACACAGGCAGATCCGTGGCCAAAAGACCCGAAAGCCTACTGTAAATTCCACAAGGTGTTCGGACACGCAACGTCCCAATGCCGCAAGCTCCAGATGGCCCTAGCAGAAAAGTTGGAGCGGGGCGAAATGAGCGACCTCGACATCGAGGCCCTGAACCCAAAATTGCAGGGAAGCGTAAGTCCGGATGGCGACCCGACAACCTCGAAGAAGAGGAAGCACAAAAAGAACCGAGCTCCCCAATCTGGGGAAGTCCCCGACACCCCGTTCGAAAAGAAGGGGAAGCAGGTCAACGAGGTCGAAGACGACGGCCCAGAGAAAACTTCCTAGGTCATCAACGTGATAATGGGAGGATCTCATTATTGCAAACCTTCAGTCAACTCGATCAAAGCCCACCAGCGAAAGCTCCAATCAGACGCACCCCGCCAAATTTTCCAGGGACCCGAAGCCCTCATCACATTTAAAGAAAGCGAAGCTCGGGAGCTCCCCGGACCGCACGACGATGCGTTAGTCATAACTCTCAACATCGCAAATTGGGAAACCAAAAGGATTCTCATCGATAACGGAAGTTCCGCAGACGTAATTTTCCTATCAACCCTGAGCCAAATGAAAATAAGGCCCGAGGACATTAACAGGGAAACAGTGCCCCTCACCGGTTTTAGCGGCCACTCCGTCAACACCGTCGGGGAAGTCAAACTTCCCGTAATGGCAGGAGGCGTGAACGTCACAACCAAGTTCATGATCATAGACTGCCCGTCGCCCTACAATGCGATCCTAGGAAGACCATGGCTGCACGCCATGAGAGCAGTGCCCTCGACGTATCATCAAAGTTTACAATTCCCGAGCGACGAAGGGATCAAGGAGATCCGAGGTGACCAAGCCATGGCGCGGAGATGCTACATGAACAGCTTTTTGCTTGCTAAACAGAGTACAGTAAATCAAGCATAGCAATTACAGCATCCCAGAATAAACGAAGTGAAAAACACTTCGGAAGAAGAAAACGAGTCCCCAACAGTCGAGATGGTGCGACAAATCCCCATTGACGACAAAAATCCCGAAAACACCGTTGGTATCGGGAGCGAGTTGAAGGGCGAAACACTCAAACGACTCATCAAGTTCTTGAAAAAGAACAAAGAATGCTTCGCCTGGTCCCACGAAGACATGCCAGGGATCAGTCTGGAAATCATCTCGCATCAACTCAATGTCGACCCAAGCTTCAAACCGATCAAGCAGAAGAGAAGAAAGCTAGCCCCAGATCGCTCCAAGGCGGTGAACGAAGAGGTCGAAAGGCTACTCAAAACGGGATCAATCCGCGAGGTTAGATACCCAGATTGGCTGGCAAACACAGTCGTAGTCAAGAAAAAGAGCGGGAAATGGAGGGTGTGCATCGATTTCACCGACCTAAATAAGGCCTGCCCTAAGGACAGCTTCCCACTCCCGCACATCGACAGACTTGTCGAGGCTACATGCGGGCATGAGCTGCTTTCTTTCATGGACGCCTTCTCTGGTTACAATCAGATTCTGATGCATCCCGACGACCAAGAAAAAACTTCATTCGTAACCGAACGGGGAATCTACTGTTACAAAGTAATGCCCTTCGGGCTGAAAAACGCGGGGGCCACCTACCAAAGACTCGTGAACAAAATGTTCTCGGATTTACTCGGCAAAACCATGGAAGTCTACATAGACGACATGTTAGTCAAATCCAAACGATCAGAAGATCACATCGCCCACCTCGAACAATGCTTCGAAATGCTAAAAAAGTATCAGATGAAGCTAAACCCCTCTAAATGCTCATTCGGGGTGTCATCGGGAAAGTTCCTAGGATACCTCGTCACACAACGAGGCATAGAGGCAAACCCGGATCAGATAAACGCCCTGTTAAAAATGCCCTCACCTCGCAGCGTGAAAGAGGTTCAAAGGCTCACGGGGCGGATCGCGGCACTAAATCGATTCATCTCGCGATCTACCGACAAATGCCTTCCCTTCTACAAAATGCTGAAAGGAAATAAAAAATTTGAGTGGACGAACGAATGCGAGCAAGCTTTCCAGGAATTGAAAAAGTATTTGTCCACCCCACCAATACTGGTCAGCCCGATCATCGGCGAACCACTCCTAATCTACCTCGCAATAACAGCTTACGCAGTAAGCAGCGTGCTCGTCAGAGAAGATCGAGGTGATCAGAAGCCCATCTTCTACACTAGTAAGTCACTAGAGGACGCAGAAACCCGGTATCCTACCATGGAAAAAGTGGCACTCGCCCTCATCACGGCGGCAAGGAAGTTGAGACCGTATTTCCAAGCGCACACCATCATGGTAATGACACTACAACCACTGCGATCAGTGCTACACAGTCCAAACCAATCCGGAAGATTGACCAAATGGGCAATAGAGCTCAGTGAATTCGACATCGAATATAAAATAAGGACATGCGCTAAATCACAGGTCCTAGCAGATTTCGTGGTAGAACTTAACACTGAGAGCCCCGAAAATGAGTCAGCCGACGAAGCATGGATGGTAAAAGTAGACGGATCATCTAATCAAAACGGATCCGGCGTAGGAATTCACCTCGTAACTCCAAGCGGCGAGGTGATAGAACAGTCTTTTCGTCTCAACTTCAAGGCTTCGAACAACGAAGCCGAATACGAAGCCCTAATCGCCGGCCTCAAGCTGGCACGAGCAGTGGGAGCACGGAAGGTCAAAGTCTATTCCGACTCAAAGTTGGTTACAAGCCAAATAGCAGGGGAATACGAGGCAAAAGACCAAAGAATGAGTGCCTACCTAACCGTGGTAAACCAACTAATCGATATGTTTGAAAAAGTCGAGATAGATCAGATCCCGAGAAGCGAGAACGCACAGGCCGACGCGCTGGCGGGTTTGGCATCCACCTCGGACCCCGAAGTAAAACGCGTCATCCCGGTAGAAACTATAGACACACCAAGCATCGACTTAACGGTGCACAACATCGAACTCGGCCCGGAAGACTGGAGAACTCCAGTAATCAGATTCCTACGAGGTGACGAAACACCTCGGGATCAGCAAGAGGCTAGAAAATTGAGGGCTAGAAGTTCGAGATTCTGCCTGATAAACGACACGCTTTACAAACGAAGCTTCAACGGACCATACCTCAAATGCTTGGGAGAGGACGAAGCAAAGAATGTCATCCACGAAGTACACGAGGGAAGTTGCGGAAACCATTCCGGAGGAAGATCTTTGGCTAACAAAATCAAAAGACAAGGATTCTTCTGGCCCACAATGCTGAAGGATAGCGAATTACACGTACGAAAATGCGATGCATGTCAAAGGCACGCGCCTACAATTAGGCAACCCGCATTGAAATTGTCTTCGGTCACGGTGCCATACCCATTCATAAAATGGTCGATGGATATTGTCGGACCAATGCCGGCAGCAAAAGGATTAACAAGGTTCTTACTAATAGCAACCGATTATTTTACGAAATGGATAGAGGCCAAAGCCTATGCGCACATAAAGGATGTAGACGCAGAAAATTTCGTATGGAAAAACATAATCTGCAGATACGGGCTCCCAAAGGAGATCATCGCGGATAACGGGCCACAGTTCATCTCTAGCAGATTTAAAAATTTCTGCGCCACACAAGGAATCTCTCTCAACACCTCGACCCCGAGATACCCGCAAGGGAATGGACACTCCGAGGTAGCAAACCGAACGATAATCGACGAGATCAATAAGAGGTTAGATAGCAAGAAAGGAAGATGGCCCGAGGAGTTAAACGGGGTACTCTGGGCATACCGAACCACACCTCGCCGAGCCACCGGGGAAACACCCTTCGCGTTGGTATACGGATCCGAGGCAATGGTACCAGCCGAAGCAGAATCCCTGAGTTTAAGACGAGAATTTTGTCCAGATCAGCCGGACGAAAACGAAGAAATGTTAAAAGACCAACTCGATTACATCGAAGAACGAAGAGAAAGAGCTTTGAGTAGGATCATCAACTACCAAAGGGTAATTGAAAGATACTACAACTCGAAAGTTCGACCTCGTTCGTTCAAAGTAGGAGACTTGGTACTACGCAAGGTGTTTCAGAACACCTCGGAACTAAACGCCGGAAAGCTAGGAATAAACTGGGAAGGACCAGATATTGTGTCCGAAATAGTGAAATTACAGACTCATCAATTCGGACGGACTAAAAGTCCTCCGAAGTTGGAATACCCAACACCTAAAAAGATATTATTCTTAACAGAACAAATATCACCTCGAACTACGTAGTGGCTTGATCCCGGTAAACGCGGGTACGTAGGCAGCCTCACGCAGGCACAGCCCGATTCCCCACAACTTCAATAAACATCTCGATTACACCCTACCTCTTCTTTGTTATATCTCCCCCGGGGAGGGAGCATGGGAACAGCCCAGCCCTAACCATTCGATACCAATACCGACCCCGAAAACGAGGTAAAGTGCTTACAAACATATCAAAGCACCTCGAGTCATACGAGCACATCGAGAAAATCCTCCCTAAAACTTTTACGTCTCGGCCGCATCAACACTCAGAATCTCCTTGGACTCGATTTCAGAATAGGGGTCGCACTCATACCTCAACATGAAAGACCCTGAAATGAAAACGTCTATAGGATCGATCGATCGAGTTGCGCGGGACAAAAAACTAACCAAATACCGGGGTGTACAAAATAGACAAAGAAGCAGAGGAAGGACGACAAAACGAGAATTTATTGAGGATTCGAACAGCAAAGATCACCTCGAAAACTCGGAGTGACCACAACTAAGTCGGACTCCCGACCACAAAAAGACGTAAATATCCGAACATCAAAGTACCCCGGTCGGACTCCCAACCAAAAAAGGTACACATTGTCTTAAACTTGATGGAAATGGAAACAAAAGAACAAATAACAAAAAGGGAAATCCCCGAGCTGTTTAAGCTTCATCGTCGACTTCAGCGGTGCGGTCCCCGGCCTCTTCGTCCTCCAGATCATCGCCCACGACCTCATCCTCGCCAGGCCCAACGCCTAAGGCACCCTCCACGCTGGCAATGGCATCGGGGGCCTCCTCCTGTTTCTCCTCAACGGGGAAGGCGGGGTCACGATGTACGCTCGAGGTGGCGGCAGGGCGAGCCGAGGTAGGACTCGAGGCCGGAGAGGATCCGGATACGACGGCACGAGGCGGAACACCACCTGGGAAATGAAACCCATAGTGAACATTCCAGCAAAGACTCCTACACACGTAGCAGCTCTGAAAACACCACGAAGAAGGTTCGGGCATTTACCTTGAGATCCTTCAGCCGAGGTGAATTTGGCGAGCTGGAGCCCGAGCTTAGCGATAGTGTCATTGCGGCATTCAATTTTCTTGTTGAGCTTCTCAGAGACTTTCTGCACAGCAAGGCGAGTAGCGGAAACCACCTCGCTCTTTGCCTCTTGGAGCTCCTCCGTCGCTTTCAGCAGACCCTCCCGCGCTGTCTTCAAACTCCGTTCGAGAGCCTCGACTCTAGCCACTTCAGCCCGAAGTGACGACACCTCGTCCTGAAGAGCACGACACTTGCCATGCTCCTCGGAAACCTGGGCCTGCAGTTTCTCGGCCGTCTCCTTCTGGAAGTCGGCATCTAAACGCGAAGAATATAGGCATTCCTCGATTTTTCGGAGCTTCCCCTGGACGTCCCGCACCTCTTTCTCTCGAACGGCGAGCTGGGTCTCGGCTTCCTTCAGGCGACCGTTGGACCCCGCCTCGCTGAGCTGAAGCTTCAAGGCCGCAACGCTCTTCTCGTAAGCGAGAACCATCTCGTTCATCGCCGTCAGAAACTGTCATCGAAAAATCCGAGGTGAAAAACACCTCGATAAACAAATATCTCCATAAAAATGGAATAGAGACTACCTTCACGCCATTATGGGCAGTCTTCTCATACTCCCTACCATGCGATAGCGAGAGTACATCGAGGGGATGCCCCCGACGAGCCGAGCTAGCCACAAAGCGCGAGGACGCCCGGGGCGAATCAACGAGAGAATGGGAACTCGCAAAGTCGATCGAGATGGTCTGAACCCCCTGGCGATCCCCAGATCCAGAGCGGCTACTGCTTCCTTCCCGAACCACCGGAGCCTTCAACTTTTCATCTTGCCGACGAGGGGGCGCAGCATACCCTTGAGGATTTGACCTCGTCCGAGGCGCCTGACGTTCCGGAATCACCTTGCCTCTCTTGGATGGAGCGACATTCACCTCGGCACGGTCGGGGGAGCGGTCACGCTTATCCAGCCGAGGAGCAACGTCACTCGACGACCTCGTGGAAATAATTTTCCCTTCATTACCCGCTTCAGGACGTGCTCTGGCATCGAGCACCACCTCGCTCTCCATCTTGACCCGCCGAGACGATTGAGTCTCTTGCGCTTTCGCCACCAACGACTCCAACGCCATGTCTTCGGGAGTCTCATCGGACCCAGATGAAACGTGGTGAACGAGCGGAGTGGGGCCCTTATGACGATCAGGAGACGATTGCTGACTGCTCGAGGACTTCATAGACTCCTCAGGCGCTACGAGACAAAGAAAACAAGGTGAAAAACACACCTCGATTATACCAACAAATACCCTACGAAGTGAAAAGGACCTACCAAGGGCGGATAGGGGAGGAACTGACAACACTTGACCCGCGTCGGTCCGGAATTTCTAATACCCAGAGGCCTTAATCCTGCTGATTGGAAAATCGTTCCAATCCAACCCGTTCTTTGGGGCCAGAACCTTCTTGAGCCCCCTGAACCTCGAATCGACCTCCGGTACCACAATCTTGGTTGCTGAAAAACAAAAATGTTCCAACAGTCAGAGCAAAAAGAGACGAAAAAGGCAAAAAAAGAAAAACATGAAGTAAGCCTCCAAAGCCCACCAGGGCCAGAACTCCATCTCGGAGGTTTCACTGCCTCAGATCGAACATCTCTGATGAAGAAAAACTTCTCAGTCCACCCTCCTCGCACGTCGGGAGTTCCTCTGAGGATCCTCCCCATCCTCCCGTTCAAGAAGAACCTCCCCGAGGATTTCCCAGCGCTCTTGGGAAAATAAAGACGAACAAGATCCTCAACAGTGAGGACCGCCCTGTTCTCCCGTGACATAACCCCAAGAGCCACGAGATTCCGGTAGGCGTTTGGGACCAACTGCCCAGGAGCCAGCCCGATGTGCTGGAGAAATTCGATAATCACATCGGGAAAAGGGAGCTCAACCTCGGCTTCGAAGAAAGCCTCGTAGACACACGACCACCCCGGCTTCTCATCAAAAGCTCGATCCATCGCGCCCGGAGCCTCTGTCTCGATAAAATCGGGGATGTTATACAGACTCCGGAGCTCGCGAAGATAGGTCTGAGTAATCACCGAGAGAGAGCCATCAGCCTGGAAGGAGTCGCTCTTCGAACCAGAGGCAGACATTTCTTCGTAATGTAGAGAGAGGAAGAAGAGAAAAAATGCGAAGAAGGTAACAGAGTAAGAAGTTTATAAACTCACCTCTGCAAAAACCGCCTCTTCCAAAAACCACCCTTCACGATCTCCAAAAACTGCCACAATCATGGCATCGAAGCCCAATGGGCTAAATAGCCCCATTACCTCCGAGATAGGCGTGTCAGCCTCAATCCCACTCGGTCAAGACCGTTGTCAAATCAAAATGTTGATTGGCTCAAAACTCGACGCAAGAAATCGAGAAGGAAAAGAAACACACGCTAGGCTAATCCAAGCACGCCACGTGTACAACCCATGCAAACCCTCAAAACACCCCCCACGAATTAATTCAGTTCAAAATCAAACATTTCAAAATTTTCACATTTGAAAATCGGGGATCGCGCCAAATACAAAAAAAAAGAAGCTGACAATCCCTTCGAAAAAAAAAATTTGGCAAAAATACCTCAAGTTTCCACATCATTCACGATCAGACGAAAATAATCATCAACGACATAATAGTTCACCAAGTGAAAATCACTTAATGAACTGGGGGGCTCACTGATGATGCAGAATTTCACCCTCTCCGAAAAACGACATCGAAAGGATGGAGTTACACTCAACGACGTAAACGACGTAAGATCCAAAGAAAGTTGGGCCTAACAACTAACCAGCAGGCCCAATAAACAACCTAGCACGTTTGGTCCACCAAGAATCCACTCCGAAGCCAAGCCTTCCCGAAGACCAAGCTCACGAAGTCCAAGTAGCCTCCCCGAAGACCAAGCAGCCCGGGATATCAGGCGTGCTCCACTTTATTGACCAGTCCAAGGAGCCTCCACGTGGAAATAGACCAGGCATCACATCGTCAAAGTTTTACACGTGGTGGTCAAAACGAAAAGAGGAGAGAATCAGCCTAGTCTACTAGCCGTTACAAAATTATAGGAAATAGACGTTGTAATTCGGGCTATAAATAAAGCCTACGAAGTAACTCGAGGGAGGGAGATCTCGTTCTACACTTACATCAGCTATTCACTTTGTATTCGCTTTGTTATCAATCAAACATACAAATTACTTATTATCGATCAACTCTTTACCAAATTGTCATCTCGTAACTTTATTCACCGAAGTGGGTTTTTTCTCAGAAAGTTAAGACCCGTTGCGGTAATCATCGTAAACAGAGTGCTATCACTTTGTGACAGTTGGTCGTGATTATTCACATCAACAGTCGCCGCCCTTTCTGGGCAAAGCTTTGGCGAGGCAAAGTTGTACTTGTCACTCCCTGCACTTAATTGATGTGCGCTAGATCTTGTGATTTCCTTGATATTGCTAAGGGCGACTCGGCCTCGCCAGTTGGGATGGCTTCCGTATCTTTGCTTTGTGGCGTGAAGCGCCCGGCTAGATGGAGGCCGAAATCTCACCTAGAGGCGTGGTATAAGTTGGCCTTGGATGGTGATTTAGAGGTGTGACCGAAACCTCCCTTGGAGGTGGTGATGAATCAGTTTTGTGGTGGTGATGGGAGGGCGTTTTTGGTGGTGAAAGGGTGGATTTTGATAGCCGAAATCCCATGGGTGTGGATCTTTCCTTCTTGTTCAAATTCTATGGAGAATTGAGCAAGGTCAGGTTAAGATGTGAAGAACTTCTTTCTAGCTAAGAACCTAGAGTGAATTTTGGAGAGTAAGGGTAAGATGAAAAGAAAAATGTGGGATTTCTAAGAGTGGAGGAGAGATTTTAGCACAGTAATGGTAGGTTGGAGTGGAGATGTGATTCATGGAGAATGAGGGTGTATTTATAGACTTTAGGAAGGCTTTGGGGGTAGGATGGTCTTTCTAATTGTAAATACATCCCATGAGGGTATAATAGTATACAAGTGAGGGCATATGAAGTCATTTCCATGTGGGCGAATGCTTGAAGGGCATTTTGAGGGTTAATGAGGAGTTTGGGTGTGATCCATGTGAGTATGAATGGCTTTAAGGGCATTCAACATTTTGGATGAGGACACCTTCACATGGGAAGGCATGTGATTAGGGGTATAAGAGATATTTCTAGGGGTATAAGCTTGTAGAGGTGTTTGGAGGAGGTTGGCACGGGTGGCCATCTTCGTGGGTGCGGCTGGGAGGCTTGAGCCGAACTGTCGCCGGTGCCTCGAGTGCTGTGGGTGGTTCTCAAGTGCCGCGGGTGGCCTTAAGGTGCCGCGGGGTGCGGCAGGAGCCGTAGGTTCCCGTGGCAAGTGCGGCTGGAGCCGCGGATTCTCGTGGCAGGTACGGCAGGAACCGTGGCAGGTGCGACTGGAGTCGTGGGTTCCTGTGGCAGGTGTGGTAGGGTGCCTTCGTGTGGCACGGGAACTTAGTGTGGCACGGGTGCCGCGAGTGCTGCAGTTGGTCCTCGCGTGCCGCGGGTGGAATTCGGGTGCCGCGGGGTGCGGCTGGAACCGCGGGTTCCCGTGGCAGGTGCAGCTGGAGCTCCTGTAGGTTCCTATGCCAGGTGCGGCTGGAGCCGCAGGTTCCCGTGGCAGGTGCGGCACGTGTGGCATGGGAACTTAGTGTTTTGCTTGCGCAGCCTTTCCTTGTGCCCGATCATCGTTCCACGTGTTTTTTTTTTATGTGTTTCCTTAGGCTTGATAGTGCCTTTTAGAGGGCTTTTGAACTGTTGGGGGGGGTCAATTTTTCCCGTGATAAAAAATCACCAACAACACTAACCCCCCAGTTTCTTGAGTAGTTTCACTGCTCGAGAAACTTTATAGCTCTTATCGGATTTCTCCTTGTCCGATTTGGCGATGGATTTTTGGGGAAGGGGTCCTTCTACCTTTTTTCTCAACTGCCTGGTCATGCCTTGGTCTGACCAGCTTCTTTTGATTTCCTTTTCTTCATTCCTTAATTTGGATTTTGCTTCATTTTTCTAATGGCGTACTTCTTGAATTGTTCGGCGTGCTTATGGAGAAGCCGCGGTCCTCGCGCTTCTTTGGAGATATGCTTATTCTCGTGAGTTTCCTTGGCGAATTTTGGATTCTTCACCACTTCGAGAATTTTTTGGAAATTCTAAGACCAGACTTGATGCTCTTATATTTTTTCGGGTTTTTTGTGATTTTTTTGGATTTTCTTGAGACATCGAGATTTTTTTCTTTTTCGAGAATTTTTTTTTACGACTCCTAGGACGTCCCAAAAGTTTCTTGGACCTTTGGGGAAAGTTTCAGAATTTTTTGATTTTCGGGTCATTTTTCCTATTTTTAACCTTACTTTGACTTCACGTTTCTTCGTAAAAACTCCGAACTTTGAATTTCTAAAAGTGGGAGGGATATCCGTATAACATTTCGGATTTATCGTGAATTTTGGGAATTTTAAGAATTTATGGATTTTTCGGCTTTCTGGCGCTAAAAGACGAAAACCTTGACTTTTGAAAAAGAGTTGGACGGGCTTGGGAATCGAGTCCCGGGGATGTCTTAATGGTCTTCTTATGCTTGATTGTCTCGTACTTGTAATTGCTAGAGATGATGCTCTTTTGATGCCATCGGCGAGGGATAACCCTCCGTCGAGGGGTTCTCCCCATGCAGAGGGGTTTGCCGCCTACGAGGGGCTTTGCCAACAAAAGTAACGGGGAATTCCATGGGGTTGTCGTTACCTCGCTAAAGGCCTTGCGGGGTTACCCGAGGTTTTTCGGCGGGTCTTCGTCCCTACTTAGTCGGCGAGTCTCCTGAGGCTATCATAGCCTTGTCGGGTTGTCCGACTTGTCTTCTCGGATGGAGACTTCGGTCTTGGGCCTTGCTGGCTTGACTTCTGTGGTCCAAGCCTTGCCAAAGTGGGCTTGCGGGTTTGACTTCGTTAGTGTGCTTTGACTTTACGCATAGGGCCCATGTTTTATATAATCCAAAAATTACACATAACAGGATTATTATTATCTAAACGCATGGATTGCTTACAAAATTATGCTAACTATATCGAGCATGATTTCTCACGCAGAAAGAAGTTTCTCAAAGTTGAAAATGATCAAGAACTATGTTCACTCACTCAAGTATGTCTCAAGAAAGCTTGAGTGATATAGCTATGTTATCTATTGAAAGAAATCTGACCGAAAAACTTGATTCCAAAGAACTTGATTATACAGACCTACTTAGTAGTTTTGCGCAAAACTGAGTGTTTTTTATACCAACCGATATAGAGCAGACTATATATAAAGCACACAAAGAACACGTCTGAGACTTAAATCTATAAATCTCGTAATCAAATAAACTAATAAAGGAAGCATAATATTCGAAAATCACTAGTATAATCCTCATGAGATGTTGTAGGATTGTTTTTGTTTCAATTATGTATGTGTATTTGTATTTAAATATTTGAGGAACTTCAGAAGCTTTGGAATGCCGATCGTTCTTTGGATTTGATCAGAAGATTATCCAGCCATAGGAGGAACCAAGAATCGGAGAGAGGGGGGCTCAAAAGTTATAACGTAGTTTGTACAAATATCAAATATATATTAACTTTTTAAATTTAATTATTTATGTTTTCCACTGATAAGAAAAATAATTTCTAAAAATATTCTAAACAATTAACTATATGTTATTTTATTTTTATTTTTTAAAATTTAAAATATCAAAATTTAAAATAAATTTAGAATTCATAACCAAATTATCCTTAAATTACTTGTATGATTTAAACACTTGTTTTGAATGATTAAGGTTGAACAAGAGAGTCTCGACCCTTGTTCAAGTCGCTCATTTGGTTGTTGCTGATAGTCTGTTGTGATTTGGATGGTCTACGTCATGAATCTAAGCTCTGCGAACGAAATACTACATAAGAGTTGTTCCAAAAATTACTGACCATGAACTTACCGACATTGGCGTGCGCGCGGACAACCAAGATGTCTTGTCAAGCTATCACCACTCAAGTTCCCATTTTTGCTAAAATTGGGCTTTGTTACTTCCCGTCCCTTCCAATTGAGGTCCGTTAGCTGGGGACTTTTATTTTTCATTATCGTTTTTTACTCTTTTTTTTTGTATTATAAAAATATAATTTTAACGGTATTAAGTAATTATGCCACAAAAAAATAATAATACATTAAATATATTTTAAGGGAAATGAAATTAGGTACTCATGCCGCGGAAAAAGGAGTGAGACATTATAGCCCGGTTATTTGATAAATTTTAGGGATATTTATGATAAATTTTTTTAAATTTTGACCAACTAAAGTGTCAGAGATTGAAAGTGAAAAAATAATGACAAAAGTTCCTAGAGTCAATATATATTAGGCGAAATATTATTTGTTTCCATCCAAATCAAATGAAAGTATATGCCAAATAATTAGATGGGCAAATAAATGTGTATCTTAAGTATGATTTACAATCACTATACTAGAAAATTGGTCAACGTTCGTAAAAAAAAAATTGACAGAAAAATGGGTCGCCTCATATTGTTGATTTTGAGTATTTTGCCGCTATTTTTTCACTTTAAACTCTTCTTGCTTAAGTTGCTCAAAGTTTATATACTTTTTTATGTACTTATGCCGCAAAAACCAATACCCTAATTTGCGAACTATTTATTCATCTAATAATATTCTTTGTAATGTCGTTTACTTGCACACATCCTGGTGGAATTGACGGCTGAGAGTGCTTGAAAATATCACATTAGTTGTCTCTCCGGATCGCCAGTGAACAGAAGAGTCAACTCAGAATGGAGAAAGCTGCTCAAGCGTTGAAGAGAATTCCTCGGAGCAAGTTTCCCCAGAGACACCCCAAACCCTTTGGTTCGTCCTTGTATTCCTCGATTACTCAAACTAGGGTTTCATCCTCAATTGGTTAATGGGATTTTGTTATATCTCTTACCAGTGATATATTTCAATCCATCAAGAATTTAGGGACATCTGCGGCATAAGTAATCAATCTTGTACTAATGGCATATTCCCAAAGGCTCTAAAATAGTGTTCGGTCCAATTCCGTCTATGTTCTGTTAAGGTCCGTTGCATGAGGGACACATGTATGTCTACCATCAACCTCGATAATAATATTCAACATTTTTATTGAATTACAGACATATGCATGTGATGCATCCCGAGTGTTTAGGATTAATGTCGTTAGAGGTTTACTCGTCGTTTGGGGGTAATCGAGTGTAATGTCGATCAGAGAGTTAACCGTCGTAGATGTTTAATTGAGTCGGATCAGTCCGGTCCATTGGATTGGGATTTTCTTGCTCTATATAAGAGAGCACTGTGTTAATGAGAAAGTAAGCTAATAAATATTCAAGAAATCAATCTCTCTTAAAGAAGGGAGATTGGGCTTATGAGTGTTGGCGAATTTTCCCGTTTCCTAGTCATCGAGCTTGGTTCTTAAGAGTGTGTGTCTAGCTTAACATATGTTAACTCGACATGAACGGAATTGGACGTTGGAACTGTTTTTTGTGGCCTTTGGGGAATGATTGCCGTTAAAAGAAGAGATCATGAATATGCCAACACATTTGGTACAAGATTGGGTATGCTTATGTGACAAATATCCCAAGAACATAAGAAGTATTTTAGATAATCTCGTATTTTAACATACTTGTCGCCAGGTACGGCCCTGCGGGTAAAAAAATGTGAGAAGTGTAAAATAAAAATAATTAAAATCCGAATAAATTTTGAACGTTTTCATGACATTTAGAGAGATTACAAATCCTTCTAGGCTTAACCTGTGTACAAAACTGAAGAAGCGTTTTACATGTGAACTTTTCTCCTTTTCTTTTGGTTTATATTAGATCATTTTATTCCACAAAGGAAAATTAATTTCATTGAGTTCTACTGTTATTTCCTCGCAAATCTCAAGTATTGGAAATCGATTTTCAGGTTCCGCACCAACGATAGAAGCAGAAGCTATAGATGACAAGGCTATTCTTAACTTCTTCTCAAGTTTAAGCTTGAAAAGCTCAACCGGCATGGGAGGGAAAGCTTCTTTTCAACCCAAGCAAACACCGGTTACCGAGGAGGAGATCGAGACTATTTTGGTATGCGAACCTGACCTCCTTGCAGTTAGTTACTTACTACTTTTTTGTGTTGACCATTTTTTATCCTTAATACCATCTTGTTTTGGTCTAACTACTGCATATGTATTATGATTAAACCTTTATCCTAAATTAGAAAATAAAAGGGGCACCAAGAGGTCTAGTGTTTCACTCTCAATGTAAGTGCACGTGTCGCTTGTGAATCTTCTTCGCTATAATCCAATCCGGAGAAATTGGAGTACAATTGCTCATTTTCATAAATCTCTCTTTCTATAACTCGCTTTAGTTTCTACATTGCATCTAATTGTGTGGTAGGAAATTCTATTATGAAAGAGTACCGTATTTGCTATAAAGATCAGGCTATGTAATGTTCTATTTTGGAACCCAAACAAACAATTAAAGAGATGGGAGTGACTAGTACTTCAAATAACTCATTTAAATAGTGACTAGTACACTATGATTGGTACACAACATTTAAATATACGTGCTGTGCAAAGAAATTTGAACAACAATTTTGGAAACACTGTTGTGCAAAACGAGAAAGAGATCTCTTTTACACAACAATTTGCAAAATCTGTTGTACCGCGGCGGGCGCTAATATAGCCGCGGCAACGAAATATTTCGCAACACATATTTTTCTTAGTCGTTTAACATATATTTTTCCGTGCGCCGCGGCTAAAATTGATTCGCTGGAGCGCATATTAGCTTTTAGAATCAATTTATTTGTGTTTTAAATGCACCGTGACCAAAAAAAATCTAGCCTAGGCCATACCCATACTGGGAATTATATTTTATTTTTCCATTATCATCACAGACAAGGACATTCTTATCCTTTTCCATCTCGATTCTCTCTCTGTTTTACTCATCTTCTCTCTCTCTCTCGCTCCGTCGTTCACCCCTTACTCCGTCCCCTCTTCGCTCCATTTCTTCTATCTCCACTGTTGGGTAGTTCCTTCCGCCCTCGCCTATTCGTTCGGATTGCCGTGCGATTAGGCAAGTTGGATTTGGGTACGGCTTATGCTTCAATTTGAGTTTTCAATCTGATTTTGGTTTGCTTTAGGTTATACTATCCCCTCTTCGCTTTCCTTTTCTTCTTCGCTTTGGTATGCTCGGCTGCGATGTCGCTCGAAGATAACCCAAGATGTGGAGATGAAATAGCCCTAGGCTCCTTCGAATTTCACTGCTTCTGCTACTCAACGTAAGTTCGATCGCTATTTCGCAAAACCCCTAATTTTGTTTCGAGGTGTTGGTTAGTCTGAGGATTCCCAGATTCCTTGGGTTCGCTTGGCAGTTGTGGTTTTTAATTTGATTTCTTTGAAAGATTAGATTTAGAAGACTTCACTTAAATATTGTGGTTTGCGTTTCTTATTCTCTGTTATTGTGCCTTGTTAGAGTATATTGAGTGTTTGCGTTAGGCTTGTATTTGTTAGAGTTTTCTCATGGTTTGATTTGGTGGGCAAGAACTCAATCAGTGGATTGCAAAGGAGCAAGAGGAAGGATCCAGAGTGAGTACGGTCAATATCATTGTTTAATTGAAGGTATGATTCTATATATTATATCGTTGCTATGTGGATTTGTGAAGTTCTCACACATGGAGATGACATTAGCATCTATATTATGCAGGATTGCGGAGTAAAGGCAATTCGGCTTGCAGAGATCGAGCAGAGAGAAAAGGGTTTGCTGAGGTCGAGCTATATTCAATTTCGTTTTATTTTAGTAATCTTACTTCTGGTTTTAGAATTACTATAGATTTTAGTTTTTTTGTTCAAATTTTAAAAAATATTTATCATATATTTTTGTGACCTTGTGTTGCAGGTGAATCTTATTTCAGATTATGACTTGTTGGCACTGGATTCCATATAAGGTAATAAGAGGACCTTGGTTGTGCTTGAAGCTTTTCTATAATTTTTGTTGTTCTGGAGAGCTTTATGTTAGACAATTTTAGTAGATGTGTTTATATTATATCGTAAATGGAATTTGAACAAGCGTACTGAGTGATCTTCGATTTCGTTTTATTTTTGCAGAGAAGTGACAGAGAGAAAAACATTAAGGATTTGTTGAACGAGATTATCAAGAATGAGGCCAACAAGTACAAACTTGAGTGATATTTGATTTCATTTTATTTTTGTTATATCTTTTATGATTGTTTACATCTTTTTGTACACTATGTTGAGAAAAACATGTTTGTCATTTAATATATAACTTATTTAAATCACCGAAGTCGTATATTCTATATATTAGTGTTGGCTTTCTATTATCGAGTGTTTATACTATTCTATTTCAAATATCGACGTTGAATGATGAACATTGAGTACGAATATTAAAGACAAAAATTCAAAAATATGAACTTCTAGGATACATTTTTTTTTTTTTTGCTGTTAAAAGAAACTTCTTTATAATTATGAAACTCAGTTGTTGGCAGTAACGCCACTCAAGTTCACTTGTTATAGCTTTTGCTCCCAGATTTTTATTTTTCAGTAGTTATATTTTATAGGTATAAATAATTTAAAAATATGTATGATTTCCTCACAAATATTTATTAGTTAATTGCTAAGTAAGATTTATGTATTAATTATAAAATTATATATGAAATAAACAACAACTCAATTTATTAAATAAATAAGATTGCGGAATAGAAATATAGAATGCATTGGCTTATTTATTTATTATTTATATCTAAATTTTTTATGTCGGTGTAGCTTCTCTCAAATTTTAGTTTTTGATAAAGCCCATACCTATTAAAAGATTATTTATAATCAATACATGATTTATTCGAGAATTGATTGTATTCTTATAGTTTAGTTTGATTTTTATTCTTCTAATTTAATATAAATAACATCATACACTTACAAAAAAAATAAAAAATACATTAACTCGTTGCAAAAAAAACCTTCTCTTTAATAAATTGAGTTGTTGTTTATTTCATATATAATTTTATAATTAATACATAAATCTTTCTTAGCAATTAACTAATAAATATTTGTGAGGAAATCATACATATTTTTTAAATTATTTATACCTATAAAATATAACTACTGGAAAATAATAATCTGGGAGCAAAAGCTATAACAAGTGAACTTGAGTGGCGTTACTGCCAACAACTGAGTTTCATAATTATAAAGAAGTTTCTTTTAACAGCAAAAAAAAAAAAATGTATCCTAGAAGTTCATAATTATACAACCATTCATTGTTTTTTTTTCTTCCAGACATTATAGTTAGTATTATACACTGATGATTACCCACCGCACACAAGCGATTTGTTGATTGCAACTAAAAACCCATGCGATTTATTCCCACGTTCGTATTATAATAACAAGTTCGACACTTTTTACCTGCAATTTTCTAGTATGAAACGTGTTACACAAGTAGGTCATTCATTGATCATCCTTTTTTACCATAGCTTCGAGGATCGCTGACCGGGGATTCTTCCCCGCGGTGGTCCTTTCGCTCTACGCTCGAGCTCTTCGAGGCGGAAAGTGATCAACCTATCCCAGATTCCTCCTTCGAACAAAACCCCGGCGTTACTGTCGGTGATCCTCTGAACAATCCCAGTGTACATGCGCTTTTGGCTTCGCGGAGCTCACACCCTGCATATTCTTCGCTGAAGGTGTCGGTTTCGGTTTCGGAGGCAGGTTTTTCTCAATGAATGATCTCAAACCTTTTTCGCCGCCGGGAAACCCGCCGGTCAGCCCCAAGAGCTCCTTCTCAAAGCCCTCATCCGGGAGACCGTCGAGATTCTCAGCTGATTCTTGCGATTCATTGGTGGATGTCGATTCTTCTTTGACGACGATCTTCTTCAACTCCTGACTTAGACCCGCCTCGCCGTTTAGGAGCCCTCGGCCTCCCATGATCTCGAAGAGGTTGAACTTGGCACATGTTCGCAGGGCGTGGTAGGAGCGGGGTTGGTTGTTTGGTTTGGATGTATGAATAGGGAGGTGGTTTGTTCCAAGGAATTGGGAGTTAAAGCTTGAGAAGGTCAGATGGGAAGAAGCCATGGATGTTGGAGAGCCACTTGTGGTTGTGGGGGTGAGGGAAGAGGAAATGGTGGATCGACCTCTATCACTCTTTCGTTTGCTTATGACATTGTGGCCACGAGAATCCTTGTTGGATATGTCTTATCCAACTTAACCAATTATGATCTCTTATAAACATTTTTGTCTTATTATGAATGAGTATTTTTTTTTTTTTTTAAATAATGACAATGAGAGCTCTCTTTTCTCCCGAAGAGAAGATGCTCATAGCTGCTCGCCGGACATGTCTCGGTGTTGCGCGCATTTTGCGAGTGAGCTCCGGTGACTCGTGGGACAGCTCTGCCTGCTGCTAGAGGCCTCTCTTTTGGTCTTAGCCGAGTAAGCGGCGGCGCTTGACATCTCGGCTCGCCTAACATTTTTCAATTTGAGAGAGATGACTGTTGAGATGTTTTCTTTTAATCTTCCAGAATACCGGCGCATATTTACCTATGTTACTTAACGAACTCTAAAGGGCCTCACTAAAGCAATTTTGAGGATATGTTGTAATCATGTGAGCGTGAGATAAAGTCACATTGAGATAAGCTCATTGAGATAAGCTCACAAAGATCGTCGAAATTAGTGAGTCAGCTTTCACAAAAATAAATAACAATCATATAATGCAACAGGAGGTTAATATATAATTGGAAAGAAAAGACGTGGAAAATCAGAGTGAGGGAGGGTACGTGCTTATGGTGGATTCCCCTCCATGCGTCTCTGGTCCAAATAATAATAAATAAAAAACTAAACAAAAATTACAAGTCTGGATAAGTTGGAGAGCAAATGCGTGAAAAAATTCACATCATAATAGCACGCCTAAATAATTAATATTAGTTTAATCGAAAATCAGATTCTAATTTGAGTTCTTCCGAATATGAGTACATTCCAAAACAAAAAAAAATTTAGTTTTGACAAAAAATTCAAAAATTCAAAAAAAAATTTCAAAGTCTGTTGTTTTTTTTTTAATCTGGTTGTTCCACGGTGAGCTCCACCAGCCACGTCATCACTCCGGGGAGGAAGAGTTCGAGCACTCTTCCCAGAACTGAAACACGGGGAAAACAAACAGAATCAAAAGAAGGGAAAAATCAGTTACCGAGCCTATAATCACTAGCCTAGCTCCTAAGCTATCGAGACTATGTGATTGGCTAAGGCAATAACTGATTTGGGGTTCCTGCAATAAAACCCTAGAGACAGTTTCTACAAACACAACCAGAGAAGATTCTCATGGGTTCGCGATTCCTAAAGAGCTAACCCTAATTCTCTAGAGGTTTCTTAGAAACCTAGAAAATGAAGAACAAAGAAAGGAAGAAGGAGATCGGAGATCTTACCTCAGGCGGGGTATTGGTAGTGGCTCTTCACGCTTCCAGGAGAAGGACTCCAGCCTCCAGCCATCGCCAGGCTCGCTGAGGCATGCGAGCTCGTCATAAACCCTTTGCATGCTGGCAGGGTTCTTTGGCGGAGGCTCGACCACGATCTGGGGCTCAACTGAGCCACGTTCTTCCTTGATCTTCAACCTCGAGGGTTCGGGCTTCATCCTCGCCTTCAGAGCAACAACATGGTCGCGCAGGAGGCGATTGACGGAGGAGCGGGTGCGAGAGGCCACCGGAGCGCCGTCGGGAATCGCCGGAAGGTGCAAACACTAGCTGGAGTTAGAGCGAGAGAGAGAAGAGAGAGTTGGGGGTAGAGAGAGAAACAAAAGTGTAAAGTGAGAAACATTTCTTCGAAACCCTAATCAATAAACTCGAGTTTGGTTCTTTCTCGTCGTTTCCAAATTGAACTACACGTCGTTTGATTACCTAGTACTCCTGTCGTGTGACACGTTCTTGTCGTGTGGCCGTGTTGTGTCGTTTGGGCTGATTGTTTTGGGCCCAAGATTGGGTTTTTCAAGAGGGTTAATACCCAACAAATGTTGATTTCTTATTATTCATATATACATGAATAAGATCAAGCAACATAAAAATAAAGTATACCATATTCTTTTCAATACTCAAAACTCTTGAGTTTTCTAGTATCGGTAAAAATCCAGATTCAAAATTTCTAGATCCAAATTTATATGATATACTATTTTTTTGGAGTACCACAAAGATCATCATAAAAATTACTAAGAATTAATAATTCAATTAAAAAATTTATTTTTTAAATAAAAATTATGTTTTAAATTATAAAATAAAATATCTAGCATTGGCATGTTTTTATAATAAACTCCGCCTAGGTGGCATTTGACTAACCAAAAGATAGTATCACTGCTCATATATTTAAAATTAAAATATTCCAAAATATAAGTAGTTAATAGTTTTAAACATAAACAACTTACATAAAAAAAGAAAAAAAGAAAAAAAAGCAAAGACAATGCAAGCTAGAAACTGATACCGTACGGTATCAACTGCCCTTATTAAACCAAAATATGAAGCTCAGCAACAGGCCTTGGGGATGACAAGCTGACCGGTCATGTGCCAGCTCTCGCCTCCGTCGCCATGCAAGTACGGGCACGACGGCACGAACGTGTGCTTCTCGTCCAGCAGCAGGTTCCACTTGGCGTTTGGATCCTTGGTCGAGAACATGGTCCAAGTCGCTGTCGAGTTCTCGTACCGGCTGTGCGTGATCCGCGTGAACTTCTCCAGGTTCCTGTTCTTCATGAAGTTGTTCGGGTCGATATCGAATGTGAAGATGTCGCCGTACGGCCTCACGGAGTGCGTGACGAGCGGCAGCGAGATCGGGTCCACGGACACGGCCGCGATATCCGCTGTCACGACGATGCTGCCCCCGTCAGGGCTGAAGAAGGGGTGGTTCACGTGGCCGATCAGATTGCGGCCACTTCCCATCACTCTAATGATCACCGAGGGATCGCTCGCCCGCACCATGTAGACGGCGAAGTAGCCGGGGTCGAGACCGCTGTCGGCGGGTTTGCCGGACTTGTCGGGGTTCTCGCGGGTGGAGGAGTAGACAATCCAGTCGTTGTTGGGCGACCATTGGCAATGCGTGTCAGTGCAATTCTCGGAAGTAAGACGTGTTATTTTGCCGCCGGAATACTCGCCTTTATCAGCATCTTCCATTATGTAGAGATTCTTGAAGCTGTTTTTCCCACCGTGGTCTCTTGTGGACCGAAACACCAATTTTGACCCTATATATCATCATCATTATATATATATGTTAGAAAATGTAAAAAATTGTAACAAAATCTGAAAAGAGTAACCCTGAAAATCGCGGCTAAAGGCCTTATAGTTGGACCAATTGAGACGGCATGCCTTTATTTTCAAAAAATACGAGTGTAAGTTTTCGAAGTTGCAAAATCGAGTTTGACCGAAAATTTTGTCAATTGACTAAAACTTCCAACCATTGACTAAATATCTTTTGTAAAACTGTATTTATTTGTGTCTTGAATTTTAGTTTTTGGAATAAATATATTTTCTCCTGATTTAAGGGTATTTTCGTTAATGTCCTACATCTAAAAAATTGACCGAAGAAGTAAACTTGTGAGGATCCGGACAATTGAAATTACTTTTGTTATTCTTTATAGAATCTCGTTACTCAAAATTCAATAATCATAGTGTAGTGTTCATACAGATAGATATGTAATTATTTCATAAAATAAAGTAGTGATATTGTACCTTAACAAGTTTTGTCAACTAAACTCATATAACTATCTTATTTTATGAAAATATACCATGTCAGTTAAAATATACCCTATCAAGATATTGGAGCAAATTATTAGTATATTGAATATTAATCTAACGAGAGGTTCTACGGTAAGAATAAAAATACCGAGGTGCTTTTGACAAATAAACAACAAACAATATATAATTTAAAACAAATTGATAACGAGTTCGGTGTATTATAATTTAAAGCTGGCCGCTTGAGGGCTCTTCATCTTCATATAGGGTTTAAGAATAGGTTGAGACATTGAAATATGTTAATTACTTATAAAGGAAGTTACCATCTTTGTTGGTGGATGGAAAGGCGTTGTTGAAGCCTTTGGTGAGAGGTTTGCGGTGGCCTCTGGCCTTGGATGCGTTCTGAATGGCGTAGATGTTCAACTCTGCTTCCGCGTTGAAGGACGGTCCCATGCATATATACAGTATATCCTTCGCCGAATTCCATACCGGCGAAAATATGCTATCTGGTCCATCCGCCTACACACACGCAAATATATAAGCATATATATATATAAGCATTACGATTTGTGTTTAACGGCGCTTACTGTAAAAATATTAAGGAAGGAAAAATGTCAATAGAAAACTACACAAATTTGATATGTACATAAGGGTTATGAATATCTTAATCAAAGATAAATCGATGGTTCGATTTTACGAGTTTATCAATTAATAAACGAATCGATAGGATTTTAAGGATAAACCGGTAATTGAGGATGGGTTTCGTGGAAAATAATTAAGTTAAGTATTACTGTATATAATTTTATATTTTTAGAATTGAATGAAATATATTTAAAATTCACAAATTTAAATTTGGTTAACCGTCTAAGACCCCCCATAACAACATCAAAATTTTCTAAAGAAATATACTATATTATATTACGTCTTACCAAAAAAAACTTCATAGTAATTTAGAATCTTGAAATTTTTATTGCTTAAAGCCTCAGAAATTATCGAATGGGTGTGTATTTAACGATATTAATTCTCATCAGGAAATATTTCATGAGAGGGGTAGAAAGTAGAAAGTAAAGTAACATAATTTTTAAAATAAGATGTGAAGTTACATAATGAAATTGAAAATATATTGTTCTATGATTGCCCTCTAGCTCTGACTTCTCAACCAAGTTTTTTTAAATGAACGTTCTTATATTCAAATGGAAAACTGCTCATACTTAAGATTTTTTTTTCCCTTTAAGATTCTAATAGTTTATTATCACTCAATTGTTTATTCAGTGTTAAATTTTTATCCTTAAAAATACTCATATGTACGTTGACTTCTCAAACTAATTTTTCATCACTTCATTGACCATTATTATATATGTAGCGCCGTGTCTAAGACGAGACGGAATAGGCCCGCACTTATAGTGAAAAAAAAAAATCCACATTAAGGAGCTCAAAAACCTCGAAATTACTTTGAATTATATTTGGCTAGTATTGTTGTCTTTAAGAATGTTGGACGTGTCATATTTGAATAAGTAGTTTTTTAATATATAATTATCTTTAACTTATATATTTTCGTATCGAAACTTAATTTTGTAATTTTTGGAGGATCCCTAAAATTACTCGTTGCCTAGCTCGGGCCCCGAATATCTCAATTACGGCCCTGTAATAATATAATTGTATTAGTTAGTTATAAATTACCTCGTAAACAATACGAAGGCCTTTGTCATCAGCCACCCAGAGGGCCTTAAACTCATTGTCCACAAAAGCAAGCTTCGAACCATCTTTAGTAAATGTTGGAAACACTCCTGAGACCCTAAACAACCCTACATCTTTGTTTGGACACTCAATCTTGTGGAACTGCCTTTCGATACCTTCTCCATCCTAATTTTCCATCAAACAAATCACATTAATTAATGTTAACCTACCTAGTAAATGTTGATTAACTACTCGATTAAGTAGTCGGAAATGTTACCACGAGACGGTCGCTAGTGCAACGATGGTAGCCAATGCCCTTCCCGCCATCGAGCACGAACGGGTTGAAATGATCCGCCTTAGACGTGGAATTTGGAGTGATCTTCGTGCTTCTTCCCGGTCCGACAGTGGAATCAAAAACCTCGATGTGTCGGTACTGCGCTTGAGAGCGTTCTTCGCCGAATTTCGACGCCTTACGTATGATCGCCACTGCCACCCTCGTTGCGTCGATTGCGGCCGGAGTCGCAGCGTCCATTTTGTCCGGCGTGACACGTTGAGCCTCTCCTTTTACTGGACCCTTTGTGCTGACTTGGCTAATATCTGCCCGGTACACGCCAAAGAATCCGTCTTTCTCGCCTTCGTTGCGGTGGAAAAAAAGAACGTCATCGCTCCCCCACGTCGGCCATCCTCCGTTTTCTATGACCAATGTGCGGTTTAACGGCTTTTGGACGTTCATCACGTAAATATCAGTCTTTAGGTCTTTAATTTCGCCGTTCCAACCGCCCTTATTTTGGAATGACGCCACCGCAATCCTCTTTCCGGATGGTGACACCGACGGGTTTAGATCAGCCACTCCTACAATATTTATGTATAAAATCATGATCAGATGATTGAAGTGGGATTATAAAATTTCTTCACAATTTTATTGAAATTGTTACAAAATTATTCAAGCTTCGCTCAGTTTAAGATTATTTTGCATTTGATATGAAAAGAATTACTTTGTTTCCAACTTCGTTCGAAACTATATCCGATCAATAGAAATAACCTAATTAAGCTGTATTTGTTTAGGTTAATATTAAGATGTTTTAATCGAATGTATATATTTGAATATTAAATATTTTTTTAGAGATCTAAATGTAAAACCTTGTTTAATATATATATATATATATATATATATATATATATATATATATATATAAATAAAAAAAAAAAGTCAGAGAGTGGTTCGAATAAACCATCTCCAGCCCCTCTCCTTTTTTTTTTCTCTTTCTTCTCGGCATCACCTCCCTCTCTCTACTCTCTATCCTTTCTCTCCCATCAAAATATTCAAAGCTTCATAACTCCGTCACCGGAGTTCCGATCAACGAGATTTTGGTATCGCCGGAAAGCTCTCGAGAGGGCGAACAAGATGATGGGCGGATTACAATCATACGTGACGGCGTTTAGCCGAAATAGTCGCCGGAAGGTTCGGTTTTTAGCTCTAGATCTTTTTCGTTTGGGTTTGAATTTGAGAAAACTAACACCGGAACCGGGTTCACGAAGGTTAATAGAGTTTGATGGAGCTGCCACCTCGCCGTCGCAGTCGCCGGTCGCCGCCGTCGGCCGCCGTCGTCATTTTCCGATATCGAATTTTATTGAGGGGTTTTGAAGCCCTCGTCGAGGAGATCGAAAGCCCTCAATCGGAATTGTCATCGGACTCCCGGTAAGCTCGAATTTCCTTGCCCTAGATTCTGATTTTAGATGATAAAATTAGGTATGTTCTGGGCTTTGATTGATGAAATTGACCTCGCCATTGTGTTTAGAATAGTCGAATTAGGCTAGGAGAGGTATCACATTGTCGAATTGATGCCCGTTTTACTGCCTCGTTTTGCGTGCCCGACGGAAATTCGGCCCGGGTTAAATGTCAGCGTATCGGGTTTTCAATTTACAATTTGAATTCCAATCTTAGTAATATTTGACTTATGGATGGTATCGGTGTTATAGTTGGCGCGGATAGTCGTCCCGTGGTCACCTCGAAAACCGTGCTACCTGAATCACCCGTTATGAATAGTACATCGGATCCCGAAGTCTCTGATCATCGAAGTCAAGGCCAAGACGAACCCGCATCTTCGACTAGCTAGTCGATCGGTCAAAGTTTCCACAGATCGAGGTAGGGGCTATTACCTTTTCTCGAAATTTAAAATGAATGTAGAAATCAACGCTTTAATGAAGATTTAACCGGATAGGCTAATTTGGGATTTAATGAAATGATTTGTTAATTAATAAATTAATGCTATAATAGTCGTCGCTTGATAGCGAGGCTAGATACCAGGTATAGTTGCATCAGATTGATGCTTGTTATATTTTATGTTTATGACTACGTCGGGATGACGTATGTTGATATGGTATCCGCTTCGGGCGGATGATGATTATTATGTTATGGTTCCCGCTTCGGGCGGATGATGATTAATATGATATGGTACCCGCTTCGGGCGGATGAGCTGCTGACGAGCAGCTGGCTACTGCGCAGTAGGCCGGATATGGATATGGATATGGATATGGATATGGATATGGATATGGATATGGATATGGATGTGATTGGACCCAAAAGTCAACATTTCGACCCATGGCGAACTGGCCGTCTTTGGTGGTGATTAGGATCCCGAGTCGAGGGCGAGTTACGGTTAGGGACTTCTAGTCCACCTGTGCTCGTGCCTTGAGGACTCGATGGGATATAGTGGAGAAAAGGCGCGAGCTGACTCGGCATGGACCACCGAAATGATTTGACTTTTGTGGAGTATATTTATTTATCTGTTTTATTGTTGAAAGTGAGAAAATGATGAATAAATGGTTTATGATGTCATTTAATTTAGTTAATCGAAATTTGACTAATAAAGGTTCGGTAAAGAGAATTGGTAATAGATTCCCTACTGAGCCTGTGGTGCTCACCCCTTCCATATACATCTTTTTCTTTCCAGCTTCAGGTGGTGTTCAGTATCAGACTCCGGAAGAGGAGTAGTTTGATTCAGGAAGTCTACATGTTCGTCGTGGTTAATTTCGTATTTTTAGTTGATCTTTTATTTCGAAAATGTAAAGGATTAAATTAAGGATATTTGTGATGGTGGTACTTTGTAATTGTCGTTTTATGGTGTTGTATAAACTGTGGTCGTTTATGTTGTATTGTCGTTTTAAGTCCCATGGGCAAAAGTTATGTATTTGTTGACGTGGGCGTTGAATATTCAACGATATCAGTTGAATGATGATGTGTCATTGATCAATCCAAGTTTGAATAGTCGTTGTCTTTGTCTTATTCTACTAACCCCCATATAGGGGCGTTACAGTTTGGTATCAGAGCCTAGGTTACGGCACCTAGGGTACAACACCATAATTTTTATTTTTATTTTGCGTTTTTGCCGTGTTTTATTTTGTATCACCATCCATAATCCTGACATTTAATCTTTTTACAGTTGATCAACATGGTTCGGAATTCCCAAAGTACCCTAAATCTGCGTCCCCCCGTTAAATCTTGAAGAATCTGCATTGTATAATGTTCCATAATACGTGATACAATCTCTTAGTTCTGCAGTTGAAATAATGAAATCTTTTAAGGAGATCCTGTTCCAAAATCCTCTATAGTTTGATGAATTTCCTGATGTTGCTACAATTGAAATGCGATTGGCATTAATGATGAAAAATTTGAGGTGCTCTATAATTCTGATGTCGTAGTTAGCCCTGAAGCTAGAATGGTAAATTTTGGGTAATGATTTCATGCGCAATGGGTTTGCGAGAACTTTACGCCAAAGCGTTACTCTAATTTCTCAGAATTGATTGTTTCAGCCAAAAACCTCGAGACATGTATTATTCCTTCATCGTTGTGCGCTCATATAGGAAATTGCCAAAAGCTTTAATGATCTACAAGTCTTGTGAGCTTGTTATTGAGGGAAGTAAATTCTCATTTGAAGAAATCGTTCCCCGTATGATCGAGTTTGATGTAACATTGGAATTGAATATATTAGAGAAGTACCGTGGTATAGTAGACTGCTACAAAACATGGCACCCACAGAAGAAAAGAAAATGAGCATGTTAATATGGCCTCGTAATTTTATCTTGAAGTCTCTCCTTGGAGGAAAGATGAATTTTGAAGGGTCGGAAGTTAATTGTACCATTGAAGGTGTGAGGCAAAGTGCAATCGACCCGCACATCCCAATAGTACAAGATCTTGAAGATGTGTTTTCCGCAGAGATTTTAGGATTTCCTCCAGATTGTCGATTGGGTTTGACATTGACCTAGTTCCTGGGAGTTTTCCGATTTCTATGGCTCATTTCCGTATGGCTCCAGCAGAATTGGCAGAATTGAAGAAGCAATTAGACGACTTGTTGAGTAAAAGGTTCATCTGGCAGAGTACATCACCGTGGGGAGCGCCGGTGTTATTCGCTAAGAAAACTAATGATAATTTACGCTTTTGTGTGGACTACAGACAGCTCAACAAGGTAACGATTAAGAATAAATACCCTTTACCGCGCATAGAGGACTTATTTGATCAATTGGGAGGATGCAAGTTCTTCTCAAAGATAGACTTGCGGTCAGGTTACCACCAGTTGAGGATTCGAGATGCCGACATTCCGAAGATAGCGTTCTGTTTGTGATATGGTCACTTTGAGTTCACGCTTATGCATTTTGGTTTAACGAACGCTCCAGCGGCGTTTATGGACTTAATGAATAGAGTTTTCCGACCATACTTGGATCGATTCGTTGTTGTCTTCATTGACGACATACTTATCTATTCAAGAACTTTGGAGGAACACGCAGAACATTTGCGGATCATTTTGCAGACTTTGCGGGACCATCGTTTATATTCGAAGAAAAAAAAAATGCGAATTCTGGATGACCAAAGTGAAGCTCTTAGGCCATATGATCTCGCAAGAAGGTATTGCCGTAGACCCGTCAAAGATTGAAGCTATCTTGAACCGGAGGCAACCAAGAAATGTGGCGGAAGTTCGAAGCTTCCTAGGGCTTGCGGGCTATTTCAGGAAGTTTTTGGAGAATTTCTCAAAGATTGTTACGCCCCTAAGCAAGCTCACCAGAAAAGATGTTCAGTTCAGATGGGATGATAGATGTGAAGAGTCTTTTTTCAGAATTGAAACGACGATTGACGAGTGCTCCTGTCCTTGTTGTTCCCAATGTAGATGAAGTGTTTACTGTGTATACTGATGCATTTCGAAGTGGACTATGCTGTGTGCTTATGCAACAAGGGAGAGTGGTGACATATGGTTCTAGGCAGTAGTCTCACGAACTAAATTATCTCACCCTTGACTTGGAGCTAGCAACAGTTTTGCACTTAAAATTTGGCGTTGTCGTCTTTACGGCTCAAGATTTAAGATATTCATTAATCATCAAAGTCTCAAGTATTTGTTCACTCAAAAGAGATTTGAGTCTATGACAACAAAGATGAGTGGAGTATATGAAAGATTATGATTTTAGTCTATGGTATCGCCCAAGAAAAGCAAAGGTGGTGGCCGATGATTTAAGTCGGAAGAACCATGGTTTGGTTGCTTCTATGGCCTTGGAACCATGAAAAGATCGGTTACCGTTGGTGATTACAATTTAGAATTTCATACCGACGGATTCAAATCATGTGCATACAACGTCATAGTTGTTCCATCAATGGTACTTCAAGTCAGACAAAGTTTGTCGAGTGATGAGATATTATAAGAGATATGGAATCGGTTACGAGTTGGAGAACAACTTGAATGATGGAGTGTGGGCGTCGATGGGTTTTTATCGTACAAAAGAAGGCTTGCGGTGCCCGATGAAGCTACAAAAAAAAAAAAAAAGTGTGCCATCCTACAAGAATATCATCGTTTCAAGTTTCTATTCACCATGAAGTATGAAAATGTACCAAAAACCTAAAGATGCAATATTATTGGTACGAAATGAAATTGATGTGGCAATGTTCGTGAAGAGATGTCCAGTTTGCCGAATGGTCAAAGCAGAGCATAAGAAACTCGGCGGGGAGCTCAAGCCACTGGAAATACCCGAGTGAAAATGGGACTGCATCACCATGGACTTCGTTTTGGGGTTTCCCCGGACTCGAGGTGGACATGATGCAGTGTGGGTGATCGTTGATAGATTGTTAAAATCAGCCCAGTTTTTAACCATTTGGACATGTTACAAGGTTCCGAAACTCTGTAAACTATATATGGAGAAGATAGTAAGGCCTTATGGAGTCCCTGTTTTAATAGTTTCCGACCGAGATGCTCGTTTCGCCTCAAAGTTTTGGAGAAGATTACAAAAATAAATGGGAACTGATTTGAGTTTGAGCACAGCTTTTCACCCGCAGACTGACGGGAAATCAGATCGAGTAATTCAAATCTTTGAAGACATGCTTCGAATGTACGTCTTGGAATTCATAGGAAAATGGAAAGAGCACCTTTCATTCGTAGAATTTGCATACAATAATAGTTTTCAGGCTAGTACCGGTACAGTGAGGCCTTGTATGGTCGACCTTGCCGTTCGCCTCTTCGTTGGGTCGAGTATGAATATCGTATTACTCTCAGTCCTTCCTATCTCAGAGAACAACTGAAGCGATTAAGCCTATATGTGAAAGACTCAAGGCTGCTCAAAGTCACCAGAAGAGATATGCGGATCGAAGACAAAGGCCATTGAAATTCATGGTTGGCGACTATGTGTTTCTGAAGGTTACACCCATGTGTGGTGTTTCTCGTTTCGGAATAAAAAGAAATTTGGCTCTGTGATACACCGGTCCATTCGAGATAGTAGAAAGAGTTGGACCACTTGCATACAAGCTTGACTTACCTCCACAACTGTCTCATGTTCACAACGTATTTCACGTGTCGATATTGAGAAGGTATGAACTCGATTCCCAGCAAATCATTCTGTAGACAGAGGTATCCGTTCAATAAAATGTGACGTATAAGGAATACCCGATTCAGTTTAACGCCCGTGAAGTTAAACTTCTTCGTCGATGAAAGATCCCTCAATACAAAGTGGTGTGGAACAATCCCGACATAAGAAAGGAAACATGAGAGTTGGACTCGGAGATGATGAAGAAGTACCCGTCTTTGTTCACGGGTGGTTTCGTTTAAATTTCGAGGACGAAATTTTTTTTAAAGGGGTGGAGTATTGTAAAACCTTGTTTAATATATATATATATATATATATATATATATATATATATATATATATAAATAAAAAAAAAAAGTCAGAGAGTGGTTCGAATAAACCATCTCCAGCCCCTCTCCTTTTTTTTTCTCTTTCTTCTCGGCATCACCTCCCTCTCTCTACTCTCTATCCTTTCTCTCCCATCAAAATATTCAAAGCTTCATAACTCCGTCACCGGAGTTCCGATCAACGAGATTTTGGTATCGCCGGAAAGCTCTCGAGAGGGCGAACAAGATGATGGGCGGATTACAATCATACGTGACGGCGTTTAGCCGAAATAGTCGCCGGAAGGTTCGGTTTTTAGCTCTAGATCTTTTTCGTTTGGGTTTGAATTTGAGAAAACTAACACCGGAACCGGGTTCACGAAGGTTAATAGAGTTTGATGGAGCTGCCACCTCGCCGTCGCAGTCGCCGGTCGCCGCCGTCGGCCGCCGTCGTCATTTTCCGATATCGAATTTTATTGAGGGGTTTTGAAGCCCTCGTCGAGGAGATCGAAAGCCCTCAATCGGAATTGTCATCGGACTCCCGGTAAGCTCGAATTTCCTTGCCCTAGATTCTGATTTTAGATGATAAAATTAGGTATGTTCTGGGCTTTGATTGATGAAATTGACCTCGCCATTGTGTTTAGAATAGTCGAATTAGGCTAGGAGAGGTATCACATTGTCGAATTGATGCCCGTTTTACTGCCTCGTTTTGCGTGCCCGACGGAAATTCGGCCCGGGTTAAATGTCAGCGTATCGGGTTTTCAATTTACAATTTGAATTCCAATCTTAGTAATATTTGACTTATGGATGGTATCGGTGTTATAGTTGGCGCGGATAGTCGTCCCGTGGTCACCTCGAAAACCGTGCTACCTGAATCACCCGTTATGAATAGTACATCGGATCCCGAAGTCTCTGATCATCGAAGTCAAGGCCAAGACGAACCCGCATCTTCGACTAGCTAGTCGATCGGTCAAAGTTTCCACAGATCGAGGTAGGGGCTATTACCTTTTCTCGAAATTTAAAATGAATGTAGAAATCAACGCTTTAATGAAGATTTAACCGGATAGGCTAATTTGGGATTTAATGAAATGATTTGTTAATTAATAAATTAATGCTATAATAGTCGTCGCTTGATAGCGAGGCTAGATACCAGGTATAGTTGCATCAGATTGATGCTTGTTATATTTTATGTTTATGACTACGTCGGGATGACGTATGTTGATATGGTATCCGCTTCGGGCGGATGATGATTATTATGTTATGGTTCCCGCTTCGGGCGGATGATGATTAATATGATATGGTACCCGCTTCGGGCGGATGAGCTGCTGACGAGCAGCTGGCTACTGCGCAGTAGGCCGGATATGGATATGGATATGGATATGGATATGGATATGGATATGGATATGGATATGGATGTGATTGGACCCAAAAGTCAACATTTCGACCCATGGCGAACTGGCCGTCTTTGGTGGTGATTAGGATCCCGAGTCGAGGGCGAGTTACGGTTAGGGACTTCTAGTCCACCTGTGCTCGTGCCTTGAGGACTCGATGGGATATAGTGGAGAAAAGGCGCGAGCTGACTCGGCATGGACCACCGAAATGATTTGACTTTTGTGGAGTATATTTATTTATCTGTTTTATTGTTGAAAGTGAGAAAATGATGAATAAATGGTTTATGATGTCATTTAATTTAGTTAATCGAAATTTGACTAATAAAGGTTCGGTAAAGAGAATTGGTAATAGATTCCCTACTGAGCCTGTGGTGCTCACCCCTTCCATATACATCTTTTTCTTTCCAGCTTCAGGTGGTGTTCAGTATCAGACTCCGGAAGAGGAGTAGTTTGATTCAGGAAGTCTACATGTTCGTCGTGGTTAATTTCGTATTTTTAGTTGATCTTTTATTTCGAAAATGTAAAGGATTAAATTAAGGATATTTGTGATGGTGGTACTTTGTAATTGTCGTTTTATGGTGTTGTATAAACTGTGGTCGTTTATGTTGTATTGTCGTTTTAAGTCCCATGGGCAAAAGTTATGTATTTGTTGACGTGGGCGTTGAATATTCAACGATATCAGTTGAATGATGATGTGTCATTGATCAATCCAAGTTTGAATAGTCGTTGTCTTTGTCTTATTCTACTAACCCCCATATAGGGGCGTTACACTAAAATTAGAATATTAAGTGTGTTATTTTAAATCTGAATATATTTACATATAATATTTATCAAGTATGTCTCACATAAATTAGTTGAACTTATAGGAGAGAAATGATTAGTTTTGAAAAATAAAATTATAAATGGAGAGAGACATTAAGAATAAAGACATGTCTTTTCAAATCTTACATATTAACTGACAATAAGAGAACTAATACTAAAACAAACGTCTTAATATAAGCACAATTTTTTAATTTTATCAAGTCTAAAGAAGAAGATTCATTACTTGACGGTGTAAGGCGTTCTGTTTTCCCGGTTTTGAGATTGGTTTTGAAAACGGCAGTCCACGGCTGACGACGGACCTTGGGATCGTCTTTCGTGGAAACATAGATAAGGTTCTCGCCGGCGAAGCAACCGCTGTCCTCCATGCGAGCATCGTTTGGCAAGCCGTAGAGATCGGCGAAGCCAAAGATCTCGGGACGCCGGTTGTCGCTGAAGCGGAGCGCCACATGAAGCGTCTCCAGATTGCTGGTGCGTTCGGAAATAAAAACCATTCCAGAGACACGGCCAGAATCGACATCGGCCTCGTTGGCTTTGGATGCTATTTTGGGGCGTTTCAGCATAGCCTTGAGAGCCGTGGAAGGAATGATTTGGCCGTTGTAGTTGTATGACTCTCCGTCTGTCATGGTAAGCTCATCTCGCTTCGATGCTGCCGCGAATGGTAACGAGAATATGTCCAACGGCACCGGAGGCCGGTAAGTTGCGAAAAAGGCAATGCTTCCTCTCTTCTCTCCCATTTTTTGGTTACAATTACGATCTCTTTCTATGAAAGTCAAAAGGAAAAGTCTTGAGAGCAAATGGTTGAGCAAATAATTTCCTAGATGTGTTATTTATATTTAAAAAAAATCATTTGTTATTTATATTAAAACGGGGATTGCCAAACTTGCATTTTCTTTCTTTCTATCTATTGTACTCAATAATTTTTTTTTATATATATTTATTATTAGGAATAATTGCAGCAAAAGTACCTAAAATTGCTTTAAAAAAATAGTGTGATATAAGTTTTTAATTGCTCTAAATAACAACTTGAAGTAAAATAAATTGTATTTTCAATTGTTTCTATTCAAGTGTCTTTATTAGCTGACATTATGTCATTTACAATGCATGTCTCATATCAATACTCATTTTACCATGTTACGTGAAAACAGCTGATTAAACATCAAAATGTGAGAAAAAAAATATTAATATGAAGCATAAACGTGTAAATTATGAAACGTTAAAAGAAAAATATGGGACAAAATCAGTAATAACGCATTTTTTACGTGTTGGGTATTTATTAAGCGGAATTGTAAGTTTAGGAATACGTGACACTACTTTGATAATTTTAGGTATTTTTACTGCAAGTATAGCTATCCAGTATCCAGTATTATCATTTTTGCGGGTTATATTAAGTAGTGTAGCAACTATTTAAGTAAAGCCAATGTAGTTATTCATTTTGATAATATTAATAAACACTTATGTATTAATCTAGAGATATAATATCGGTGCATATCACGCTTTCAAGCTAATGCTAACTGCCCTTTTCTTTCTTTCTTTTTTTCCCTCCGTTTTATTACTCTCCTTCTGTACTGTCTTTTTGTGTTATTTAATTCATTTTTTTTACTGTATATTTATATAATTACAATTGTATATAGAGAAACATATAGATTATATTTATTTATTACATGACGCATTTGACATTGCATATAGAGAATAAACTGACGCGTCAGATGACGTACAACGTATTTTAATTTTTGTGGAAAAATCCTAATTAATAATATCCAACACTAAACATATATGCTATGACTTTGTACAAAATAAAATATTATTTCATACTTTTACAGTAATAAAAAATGACTTTCTCTAAGAAACAATCATAATAAATGACTGAAGCCAATTATATACAAATTAAGCCACACATTACCTAGATTAATCGATTAACAATCTAGTTTATTAAGGCAAGTTTTATGTAGAATAACCTAATTAAAATATAATTAATAATATCCAGCACTAAACATATATGTTATAATTTTGTTCATACTTTTGAAATCATAAAAAATGACTTTCTCTAGAAAAATAATTATAATAAATGACTGAAGCCAATTATGTAACACATTAGCTGGATTGATTGATTAATAATCTAGAGTTAATTAAGACAAGACAATAATTTATGTAGGACAACCCTAATTAAAATATTTTTAATATTGTCCAACACTAAACATATTTGCTATGATTTTTTAGAAAATAAATTATTATTTCATACCTTTAAAATTCTAAAAAAACTACTTTTTCAAGAAGAAAAAAAAAATCATAATAAATGACCGAAGCCAATTACATACCAATTATGTAACACATTAGGATGGATTGATTAACAATCTAGTTGATTTAGGAAGGTCAATAAATAATTTATATAGAACAACCGTAATTAAAATATAATTAGTAATATGCAACACTTAACATATTTGCTATTGTTTTTTTAATAAAATGTAAAGGTCTATAATCTTACAATTTGTGCTTGAGTTTCAAAAAGATTGACACTTTCAACATATTTGCTATGGCTTGTACAAAATGACATATTATTTTATACTTTTAAATTCATAAATAATAATTTTCTCTGAAAAAATTCATAACAATTTACTGAAGCAAATTATAAATCAATTATGTAACACATTAGCTAGATTTATTGCTTAACAATATAGTTAATTAAGGCAAGTACGAAATTTATAAAGAATCAACCTAATTTAAAATTTAAATAATAATATTAAACACTACACATATTTGCTATGACTTTGTACAAAATAAAATATCATTTCATATATACTATTAAATCATAAACAGTGATATTCTCTCAAATAAATCATAAAAAATGACTGAAGCCAATTATATACTGGAGGAACTTTGTGGCATAAGTGCCCAAAGATTATAGATTAGCCTACATGGGCCCGTATGAATTAATAGGTTAATTCATAAGATTCATTAGTTGGTTAATGGGCATAATTAATGTGATTCATGAAGTCCATTAACACTAAACCCTATTCATATATACGGAGACTAAGAGAAAAATAAAACTAAGGCAATTCATTACACACACAATACCCGAAAAGAAGTTTCCCATTCTCTCTCTAGCTTGAATTCGACATCTCCATATCCAAAGGAGGTGGTCGAATTCTCCTAGCTCCAAAAAGGTTCTTGGTTCGTTTCTAATCACCGGAGAAGCACTAGTATTCTTGTTTGGTGATTTCCGGCGAAAAAGGCGTTCTGTTAGACGATGTGGTGTAAGAAGTAGAGAAGATTGGCATAGGCGTGGACAAGACAAGGAGATTCAACCACGACGTGTGCGTAGGATTGGATCTTCAAGACGGATACGAGAAGCGTTCTGTTGAGATTAATATCTCATCCGGTAACTCTTAATAATAGTTTTTGTTATCTAAATCACGTATTTTCTAGGATTTCCGCTTCCGAGAATATATATAATCTTAGAAAAACCCAACATATACAAATTATATAACACATTAGCTCGATTGATGGATTAACAATCTAGTTTACTAAAGCAAGTCAATAATTTATATAGAATAACCCTAATTAAAATATTATTAATAATATCCAACACTAAACATATTTGCTATATAACTTTGTACAAATAAAATATGATTTCATACTTTTAAAATCATAAACAACTTTATCTAGAAAATAAAATCATAAAAAATGACTGAAGCCAATTATATAAAAATTATATAACACATTAGCTAGATTGATTGATTAACAATCTAGACATCTAGTTAAATAAGACGAGTATATAATTTATGTTGAATAACCCTAATTAAACTTCAATAAATAATATCAAACACTAAACATATTTTCTGTGACTTTGTGCAAAGAATATTATTTCATATTTGTAAAATGACATAAATAATGACTTTCTCTAGAGGAAAAAAAAATCATAAAAAATGACTGAAGCCAGTTATATACCAATCATGTAACACATTAGCCAGAATTTACAATCTATTTAATTAAAATATGAGTAATAATATTCCAACACTGGACATATTTGCTATGACTTTCTAGAAAATAAATTGTTATTTCATACTCTTTTTTTTGTTGAAAGAAGTTGTTATTTCATACATCTAAAATCCTTAAAAAAAAAAAAGACTTTGACTAGAAAGAAAAAAAATCATAATAAATGACCGAAGCCAATTATATACCAACTATATGTCACACGTTACGATGGATTGATTAACAATCGCTAATTATGACAAGTACTATCAACAATCTAGTTTATTAAGGCAAGTCAATAATACATGTTAAGAATCATGTTAACTAGTGCAATAAACAATAAACTATAATACCAAGTTAATGCAATACGAATGGAAATTAAAAAGAGTAATAAATTAAAATGCCAAGTTGAGTTACTTTATATATATATATATATATATATATATATATATATATATATATATATATATATATATCATGTGTAATTACTAATGCGTCTCAAAAGATAATGACGATAAGATCGTTCATATTGGACCAGATTTTATTATTTTTGGATAAATACTCATTTGAACTTAACTGGAGCTATGATACCATATTGAACATCATGAGGTTCTACGTTATAAGTTGATTATACATTTTTTAAGCCTCTTTGTCGTTCTCTATGTGTCATTCTTAGACGCTAATCATACTGTTGTGTTATTTCGGGGTCGGATACCTGCGGATTATGAATAAGTATACTAGCATATATATAGCCTTCGTGGCTCAAATCCCAGACAATCAATGTTAAGGTCGGATTTGGTCAATTCCATCCTCAACACAACTCGTGTCGTTTGGTCCATAAACGACATGAGGGGAGGCGAGGAAGTTCGTCACCTGAGGGGGATTATCCCCGAGGAGGAACATCCCCGAGGAAGAATACCCCCGAGGAGGTTCATCCACGAGGGGACGCAGCCACGCGATAGCAAGTTGCGACGAAGCATCCCATCACAACCGAGGAGGAATTTCGTCATGATGATTGTGCAGGGTCGAATGACCCTTGATGAGACGTGCATTTAATGAAGCCGACCTACTCACTCGATGAGAACATCGGCGACGAGGCTTGCAGAGCCGAATGACGGCTAACGGGATGCGCATTTAATGAGGCGCACCTACCCATAACGGCAGCCTACTCGGAAGTGACATAAAGTAAGGATTTACCATGCTACCTTCCAATCACGCCAGAGAATGAATGATTAAAGAAAAAAAGGCGGGAAAGACGCGAGAGAAAGACATTGTAAACTCTATAAAAGGCAAGATAAGCCTCATTTGTAAAGGTTCGGAAAAATAGAAAAAAAAAGGCCCGGAAAGAGAGAAAGAAGTCTTGTAATAGAAAAGGCTAAGGAAATAGAGAGAATTGATGTTCATGATCCTTCATCTGTCCAGCTATTCAACGGAAGAAAACCGAGCTCATTTCGGAAAATATAATAAAACAGAGATATTCATCATTTACTATTGTTTATTTGTTATTTGGTGATTGTCTTTGTGACTGGAAAAGGGTGGTGAAAATCGCCCTCTACAGTTTGGCGCCCACTGTGGGGCTTTGTTTTCTTTCTAACTCACAGCCAGGAATTTGGAGGAGCATGACGTTACCAAACGACGCCGTCGTCGGCAACGTGCTCGAGGTGATGACTGAGCGCGCGAAAATAGCGAGCAGAGCATAAGGAGGCAACTCAAGGGGCGGGAGTGACGTAAGAAGGGGAGACGTACGGACTCTTTGCATTTAAGAGAAGCCGATTGATGGACGGTTAATCAGAAAAAGGAGTGCACGCGTATCAATGAGTCGGAGCAACTCCCAAAGCGTTGTGAGGTGACAGCGAAACAGAGAATACGAAGAGTTGCGTGCGAAGCAATCAACGGTTATAAAATGGGAAGTTTGGAGAGGATCAGCAACAACAAGTCTGCGGAAATAGAAATCAACTCGGTTAACTCCCAGATAAGTACCAATTGCTCCACCCAGAAACTAAAAGTTCTTTTCTTACTCCGAAACTAGTATTTGCTAGTATTTTCGCGGTACAGGCCGAGAAAGCACACGAGGAGAAGATGGCGCTCAGAGAAGGAGGTGCTGGCCAAAGCCACACAGACGAGTCGGAGATGATCATGGATGAAGGCTGGGGATGGCCTAAGGAGGATGCAACGGGGGCACGAGGAGGAGATGATCACGAAATGGCGGACTTCTGGAAGCACGAGGAATGGCCGAAAAGCAGCGAGCCATGTCCAATGGAGGAGGACACCACGGAGGGCCCCGCGTTGGAACTGGCCCTGCCGTATCTTATGCCCGAGGAACTCCTCGCGGTGGAGATGGTGTGCACCTCGTTGCGCGACGAGGTTAGAGGAAACAACCTTCTGTGGCGCAACCTCAGCATCTACAGCCCGTTGAGCGAGCGGATCACAGGCGAGGATCTCCCGAGGCTGGCGAGGAGGTCTCAAGGGAAGATGGAGACTTTGACTCTGTACGATTGCGACGAGGTCACCAACGCCGCGGTGAAGACAATCATGCAGGGCAACCCGACGCTCGTAAAGCTGTGCCTGCCACGCTGCTACCGAATCACCTTAGACGACGTGGTCAACAACTTGTCCACTATCGAGCACGGGATAAAATTCCCGAGGGTCAACGGGTTATTTCCCAGGCCCGTGGAGGGAACCAGGGTCAAACTTGAGGACCTTCCCACACTGCTCGCGGCAGGGAATCCAGCCGACTATCCCGAGCAGCAGGCGCCTGCCCTACGCGGTCGTCTGCTCGACATGGAGTTCTGCAGTCGGTGCGACAAAAATGTCCTGGTCTACGAGATGCCAACGAGGACTCAGGCAGGAGATTCCGTCCGCCCGCCGTGTTTTGGGCGACGCCAAAATGGGCGTGCTTGCGGTTTTTGCAGGTCGTGCTACATCCTCAGTACTACGCGGTACACTGACCTCTGCCCGAAATGTAGCTTCGGTCGCCCCAGCCGGAACTCTATGGAGAAAATCGCGTCGTCAGCCTGCTCGATCGTCGAGGAGGACTAAGCCCGGAATAAGGCTCATACGCTGCTCGGCGCGAGGGGAGGATTGGGATGGCTACCCTTTTTAACCGTTAGTAGATTATAATAGGTGGTAGAAGTTTGTTTGGGTTTGTTTTTTCCTTTAATGTCTATGTGTGTATGCCTTTCTTTTGTTTATTAAGGAGCAAGCAAATTTATAAAGTTGGCAAAGTGTGTATGCAACTCTGCTCAGCGATAGTACCAAATAGGAGGGAAAGTATCTTCGCAATATTCATATTCAAAAAAAAAAAAAAAAAAAACGGCTAAGGGTGCCGAGCAAGCCCGATCCGGCGAGAGTGCCGAGAAGATTACGTAAAATATATATAAATAAAAATAATAATAATAATAATAATATATAGTAGCATATATATGTGCATATAGTATAGTGATAAATAAAATATATACTAATTATATACGGCTAATGGTGCCGAGCAAGCCCGGTCCGGCAAAACATGTCGAGATCCATATACGGCTAAGGGTGCCGAGCAAACCCGGTCCGGCAAAACATGTCGAGATCCATATACAGCTAAGGGTGTCGAGCAAGCCTGGTCCGGCAAAACATGTCGAGATCCATATACGGCTAAGGGTGCCGAGCAAGCCCGGTCCGGCAAAACATGTCGAGATCCATATATACGGCTAAGGGTGCCGAGCAAACTCGGTCCGGCAAAACATGTCGAGATCCATATATACGGCTAAGGGTACCGAGCAAACGCGGTCCGGCAAAACATGTCGAGATCCATATATACGGCTAAGGGTGCCGAGCAAACCCGGTCCGGCAAAACATGTCGAGATCCATATACGGCTAAGGGCGCCGAGCAAGCCCGGGCTGGCGAGAATGCCGACGAAACATACAAGGCGAGGGTGCCTATGGGATCCTGGGAATTAGTCGGCTCGTACCCGACGAAACCTAGCGATACCCACAAGAGACAGCTAAGGCGAGAGTGCCTATGGGGTCCTGGGAATTAGTCGGATCGTACCCGATGAAACCTAGTGATACCCGTAAGAGACAATTGCGGCGAGAGTGCCAAGGAAAAGAGGTACGGCGAGAGTGCCGAGCAAAAAAAAAAAAAAATATATATATATATATATATATATATCTATACAACTTAACGGCTAAGGGCGCCGAGCAAGCCCGAGCCGGCGAGAGTGCCGAGCAAAGAAAAATTATATTTTTACGGCTAAGGGCGCCGAGCAAGCTCGAGCTGGCGAGAGTGCCGAGCAAAGAAAAATCATATTTACGACTAAGGGCGCCGAGAAAGCCCGTACAAAATTCGAAGATCGCGAACAAGCTCATAAAAAAAAATTCATCATCATATGCTCATTGGATTCAAAAGTACGAAACACAAAGTATCATTATTTACAACTCATCGTCCACGCCCCAGGTGCATACACCCATTATAACTCTCGCAGGGATCGATCCTCCCGCCTAGCGACATCATCAAGGGGATCTTGACCCAAGACTGCATCGGCACATTCCTCAATAATGGCGTCGCAGCATTGGCGAATAATGCCTTCCACAAATGAGCAAGCAGGATCGTCAGCAGGAAGTCCCGGGAGCTTACTCGAAGAGGTTCCTGCAACGTTCGCATCGGCCCTACTATCAGCCTGCAAAAGAGGAACCAAAAGTGAGGGATCAACTCCAGAGGAAAGAGGTAAAACTACAAATTATTTATACTAAGCTACCTCATACCGTACTCGACGAGGAGGGAAGAACATCAAAACCCAGCGAGCGCGTCCTAGCAACACCCAGAGGGAGACAAGGGGAAAGCGGGGGAGAGTTTGGAGCACCGGAGATTTTTCTCTCCAGCTTGGCCAAATCAGCCAAGTATCCTTGCTCCAGCTTGCGCCACCTTGGCAGTTTTGCTCAAAGCTCACCAACGGTCGAGCGGGAAGGTAATCCCTCGACGAGCTTGATATTCGAGAGCACACCGCCCAGCAGGCGCTGAACACTGGCAATCCCCTCGAGTGCACCGAATCTCTCGGAGGCGCGCTTCAGCTTGTCGACCGCTTGGTGATAGAGGCGTAAACGAGAAAATTCTTCCTCTACCGCCCAGCTCCTGGCTGCGTCCCGGTCCTTGACAAGTTTCCTCAGCACGGCCTTGACATGGAAGGAGATTTGCTCCTCCCGACCGGGCGACAGGTTTATGGCATCGGCGATTCGATCGAAATACTCATTCTTTTGCCGGAGCTGCGCCGAGAGAGTGTCCTCGCACCGCTGATAACGCTGTCGATCCTCAAGGAGGGACTCTTCGGTAATAGCAAGGAGACGTCTATATTCATCACGCTCAGCCCTACACTCAGCGAGCTTAGCTCCTGTGGTCTTGGGGAGAATATCGTCGCTTCCCGATATAGTCCTCGCCGGAGCAAGAGCAACGGCACCACCTCCGGCCTGCGAAGGGAAAAAGAGAGTGGAGATACGGAAGAAACAATAAAGAAGCCCGACAAGAAAAGAGATAAGGGAAAGACAAGTATACGAGGGCGATAGTAGGAAAAAGCTTGATGACGAAAGGAAAAGGTAACCCGAGAAAGATTTCTTTATTTCATATGATAATTCGCTTAAATGCTTGGATTACAGAAAGAGCCACAAAATGCGGAATTTACAATAAAAGAGAGGGAAATCGAAAGGGAAGCTCCAAGAAAACGTCCTATACCGTGGGCTCTGGGAGCGCCGGGATCTCGGTGCTCGAGTCGGATCCATCGCGCGATGCAGACCCAAGGACGACCCTCTCTGAGGCAAGGCTTTTAAGTCTCCGGTAGTACGAGGCTGCCGGCTTGCAGGGGGAGAGCGGTGGAGAATCAGGGTCCCGGGCGGATTTCTTGTCCAACTCTTCTACCACGGCCCGGTGCTTATCGCGGCTTTCGCGCCACGAGGGCAAGCGGGTATCGAGGCCCTCGGCTTTTGCCGCCAGGGGGATTGACTCGACCAAGAAAATGTTGGCGTGGTACGCGGCAGCCAAGCGGTGGGCGTTGATTGATTCATCGAGAAAATCATACTTCGCCGAGAGGCGCTCCAGCTTGGCTTGGGCCTCCTCGAACAAGCGCTCTCGGCCGTGACGTTCCTCAACTGCCTCGGCTCGCGTGGCCTCTAAGTCCTCGACAAACTTCCTCAGCAAAGCATCAACCCGAGACGCCAGCCGGTCTTCCTGATCGGGCGATACGCCGACGGCTTCGCCAATCTGAGCGAGGCATTCGGCCAGAAGCCGGAGCTTATCGGAGAGGCCCGCCTCCTTAACAGCGCAAGAGTTTCGCTGTTCCGCAAATTCGGCCTCAGCGGCCTGGCGCAGCGAGACTTCCGACTCCAAAGCGAACTTGGTCTCGTTGAGCTCAGCCTCTGCGGCCCGACGCAACGAGCATTCCGACTCCAAGGCGGACTTGGCTTCGTTGAGCTCAACCTCGGCGGCCCGGCGCAACGAAATTTCCAACTCCAAGGCAGACTTGGCTTCGTCGAGCTCCGAGGAAAGCTTCTCAGCCTGCTCCTGGGACTTCCGCCCGTCGCGGGTGGAAGCCTCAAACCGTCCCCGGACTAACGAGAGCTCCGCCGACAACTCACTGCTCTCTCTCTCGACCCTAGCGGTGGATAGCTGCACGGAGGTAATCATGTCTGTCAACAAGGCTACCCCCCGGGTAACGCGGTCAAAAAGTTCCAAGCCCCCCACGGGATCGCTGGAAGGCTCGACGAGCTCGTGAGAGGCTTCGGCCATGGGAAGTGCTCCCGGAGGCGGAAAGGCCGGGAAGCTGGCTTGGGCCTGTGGCAACCCGGTAGGTGCCTCCTCGGGGTCCTCCTCGAGGTCAAGGGATGGCGCAGGAAGCTGCGCCGAGTCATCCGCTGATTTGGGCGACGCGCTAGAAGGAATGATAAGAGGTACTTGCGAATCAGAGACGCCGGTAGGATCGGGAGAAGGCCGGACCATTGAGCCCTCGAGGGCCTCGACGCCAGGTGCGTCAGGAAGGAGCTTCGGGCCAGGGAGATTCGCCTCGGGATGCACCCCGGATTGTTCCTCCTCGGGCCCGAAGAGGATCTGTTCTGGAGCGTCTTTATCGCCAACAGGCCCCGTGTCTCCCTCGTTCGAAGCATGGGTCTCTTTGACCAAAGATTGAGTCGGAGGCATAGAGGCCGCGACCAAGTCCCGTGTCGCTTCGTCGGGGATTCCCCGAGGCGGTGACGGGGAGGACCGGGTCGCGACCCCCGGAGCGGAAGGATGAATGGAATTTTCAGCCCCCAAGGGTGGCAGAGGAGGAGCATTCGGCGCGACGACCAGACGCTCGATGTCATTAAACTCCAGTCTCTCCCGCGGTTTCACGGCGGGGCGCGCACGCCCATCCGCCGCCAGTCCCATCCTCCCCACTGTGCCCTCAATGGGCGCGGTGCCCGGACCTCCCTCTGCTGTCCCTCGAGACGGACCAGCAGCTTCGAGTTCAGGGGTCGGGTCGGGAACCTTCGCTTTCTTCGCGGAGGGAGCATCACACACCTCCTCGGCGGGGCGCTTGCCCGAAGAGCTTTCTTCTCGAGGAGATCTCCTCGAAGAACGGGAAGCATCTGGCGAGGAACGGGCAACGGACTCCGTCCTCGTTCTCGTTCGCCGCTTGTCGCAAGTATCCTCGACGGGGCGTTTACTCGAGAAACCGCCCTCTCGGGGGGTGAGCCCCATGTAGCGAGGGGCATCAGATCCTGCCCGAGACCTTGACGGTCTATGCGCCTCCCAATCCCGATCGACTGGAGCGTTGTCCCTAGCGGCAGCGACTTTATCCTCGGTTTTCTTCTTCGGCCTTGAAGCGGGTTTCTTCCGCTCCACGGGAGATCCCTCCGGAGACGAAAACCTTCCGGGAGGAGAGTATCTGGGGGCGCCCCGTGGATTCGGGCCAGCTGATAAACCCCAGACTTCTCGAGCCGCTGACCCCCAAAGTCTCTACTCCAATCGCGCCTGGGGTTGGCGAGGAGAGCAGCGTGGATGTTTCTGAACCGCGCCTCGGCCTCCTCGTTCTCCTCGGGCTTAAATCGAGGGAGGTCCACTCCCTCGAGCACCAAATCTCTCGGTAGGAAAGCATGGTGGGGGACCGAAGTTGGAATTGTCCACGCGGACGAAGAAATACTTATTCTCCCAACCAGACTCGTTCGACGGCGTGTTCAGAAGAATGTGCGGCCGGACGCGATGAGAGATGGCAAAGCGACCCAGATTCTTCGGATTACGGGAGACCTTGAAGAGGCGCATTAAGTCCTCGAGCGTAAGCTCCACTTTCTGCTCGCATGCAATGGCGAGTGTGCAGAGGAGAAGGTGAAGGGTGTTGGGGCTCACCTGAGCGATCGGAACCCCAAAGGCGTAGAGAAACGCCACGACCAGGAGCGGCATCGGGAAGCGGAGACCAACGATACGGAAGAACGACTCGTAGACGCAGACAAAGTCGCTCTGAGGCTCGTCGGCGAATTCACCCTCGAGAGGGAGACGTGCAAAATAGAGCTCTGAGTCGGTATAGTTGTCAACGATAAACTTCACACCCTCTTCTGTCATGACGGAAGGGGGGCTTCGGGTCCTAAAGACCGGGCCGGAGCGGGAAGGAGCCATCGAGGCGTCTTAGGGAGGAGAAATAAGAAGCTTGGAGACGAGGGAATGGGGGTAACAACGGAAAAGAAACTGTGAGAGAGTTCTTGAAAATACGAGAAATGTTTGGAAAAATGGGTATGAACTTCGAATTTATAGAAAGAGGAGAAGCATAGATAGGCGCGTCTTGATCTAACGGCCCAAATTCAAAGCTTGCTAACTCATCAACGGCTCGTATCAAGGGCCCGTTATAAATCCCTGCAAGTACTCGAATGCGAAAGGAGGTGGGCATTCAATGCTGAAGAGACGTGCGAGAGATTCGAGGCTGACAAGTTTCGAGAAAGCAAACCGAGGTGGGGCCCAAAACCAAGCAACGGCCGGAGAAGCAAGGAAGTTGGGCTTCCTCGATCGTTAACAAGGACCTTCGCGAAAACTCCTCGTTCAGCGTCGTTGGGAAATCTTCATCGCTAGGAGTCTCATCGGGAAAGTTATATTTTTATACTTACAAAGTGCGTGTTTACGTTCACACCTTTTTACCTTCGAGGCGTGTTTTCGGTATTTTACAGAATTTAGGTAAGCAAAGGAGGCCTAGCGAGGAAAGGAAGCGGCTTAGCAATATAGCCACGCGAGGAGCCAAGGAAGCAATCGCCGACCGGGAACCAACTGGTGCCGGCTAGGGCCGATCCCCGAGACAGTTATACTTTATTTTACCAAGTGTATACACTTGATAAAATGGGGGACTAACTGTTAAGGTCGGATTTGGTCAAATCCATCCTCAACACAACTTGTGTCGTTTGGTCCATAAACGACATGAGGGGAGGCGAGGAAGTTCGTCACCTGAGGGGGATTATCCCCGAGGAGGAACATCCCCGAGGAAGAATACCCCCGAGGAGGTTCATCCACAAGGGGACGCAGCCACGCAAGAGCAAGTTGCGACGAAGCGTCCCATCACACCCGAGGAGGAATTTCGTCATGATGATTATGCAGGGTCGAATGACCCTTGATAAGACGTGCATTTAATGAAGCCGACCTATTCACTCGATGAGAACATCGGCGACGAGGCTTGCAAAGCCGAATGACGGCTGATGGGATGCACATTTAATGAGGCGCACCTACCCATAACGGCAGCCTGCTCGGAAGTGACATAAAGTAAGGATTTACCATGCTGCCCTCCAATCACGCCAGAGAATGAATGATTAAAGAAAAAAAGGCGGGAAAGACGCGGGAGAAAGGCATTGTAAACTCTATAAAAGGCAAGATAAGCCTCATTTGTAAAGGTTCGGAAAAATAGAGAAAAAAAAAGGCCCGGAAAGAGAGAAGGAAGTATTGTAATAGAAAAGGCTAAGGAAATAGAGAGAATTGATGTTCATGATCCTTCATTTGTCTAGCTATTCAACGGAAGAAAACCGAGCTCATTTCGAAAAATATAATAAAACAGAGATATTCATCATTTACTATTGTTTATTTGTTATTTGGTGATTGTCTTTGTGACTGGAAAATGGTGGTGAAAATCGCCCTCTACAATCAATCGACGAAAAATAAAAGATGGATACAAGAGAATTTACGTAGGTTGGACCAAATCAAATGTCCTATTTCATCCTTAGAAAGATGTTTCAGTAATCAAATCAATCCGAGATTACAAATTAAGATTATAAGTTCTCAAGACTTCCTCTTTTCTCTCTAGGTGTTTTCTCTCGAGAAGGTGTTCTCTCACCCTATTCTCACTCACTCACTTCACAAAACCAAAGGATAGGCTTTTCAAGCATCCACAAGTGAGACTCACTTATTTAACGTCCCATCATTACAAATCTCCACCTTGACTTTAAGAAGAATCGGGAACCACACCGAGAACCTTCGTCAAACTACTCTCCGCCTTCTCCTTTAGTTGCACTACTTAGCGACATTGATCAAGTCGCAACAATAATGCCGAAACTTGATCCCCGTCACCGCCTTCGTAGTCATATCCGTCGGATTATCGTCCTTGTGAACTTTCTCAACAACTACAGACCCCTCCGCGACCACATCTCGAATAAAGTGTAGTTTTATGTCGATGTGCTTCGTCCGCTCACGGAACATTAGGTCTTGGTCAAGCGCATCGCGCTTTGATTGTCACAAAGAAATTCCATCTCATTTTGTGCAATCCCGAACTCGCCGATCAATCCTTTTAACCAAAGAGATTCCTTCACGCCTTCCGTTGCGGCAATGTACTCGGCCTCCGTCGTAAAAAGCTTTACTACCGGTTACAACTGTGCTTTACAACTCACCACACAACCGAATAAAGTGAATACATACCCGGTCAACAACTGTCTCTTATCCAAGTCACCCTCAAAGTCCACATCCACAAGCCTATCCATTTTGCTTGACCTTCATTCACCCACCTATAGAGTAAACCGACATTCGAAGTCCCCTTGATAAATCGAAGGACTCAATTTGTTGCCTCCCAATGTTCTATTCCCGGGTTGGTCATAAATCGGCTCACAAGGTTAGCCGTATATGCTAAATCCGGTCGTGTGCATACCATGGCATACATAAGACTCCCAACGACACTCGCATAGGGAACCCACTCCATACTCGCCCGATCCTCCTCGGTCTTTGGCGATTTTCTCGCGGAAAGTTTGATATGAGCCGCCAAAGGTCTTTGAACTGCCTTTTCCTCTGAAATCCCGAACTTAGCCACCACTTTTCAAAGATAATCACATTGCGACAAAAATAAGACACGTCTCCTATCCCGCGTGATCTCCATCCTCAATATTTTCTTGGCCGGTCCCATGTTCTTCATTTCAAACTCACTACCGAAAAGCCATTTCACGTTGTCGACTTTGTTCTTGTTCTTTGACGCTATCAACATGTCATCAACATATCGCAACAAGAATATTCCACAACCATTAACCCGCTTGACATACATACAACTATCAAAGTTGCTTCGTCAGAGCCTGTTTCGCACCATGAACTCATAAAATCTCAAGTACCATTGTCTCGGGGATTGTTTCAAGCCATAAAGAGATTTTCTAAGAAGGCACACTTTATCTTCATCTCCAACCTTAATAAATCCTTCCGGTTGAGCCATTAAGATTTTCTAATTAAGATTCCCATGAAAAAACACGTTCTTTACATCCATTTGCTCAAGCTACAAATTATATTGATTGACTATAACAAGCAAAACTCGAATGGATGTATGTTTCACAACGGGGAATAGATTTGGTTGAAGTCGACCCCTTCTATTTGTGTGAAGCCGTTAGCCACCATTCTCGCCTTACACTTCGGCTTCTCAAACCTGACAATGCCTTCCTTCCACTTGAAAACCCATTTACAACCAACAACGCTTTGGTTCTTAGGCTTGTTCACAAGTACCCATGTCTCGTTCTTGTCAGGCGATGCCATTTCTTCATTCATTGCACACTTCCATATCTCTTTATTTTTGTCTATCACCGCTTCTCGGTACGTTCTTGGTTCTGAGTCTTCTAACTCCTCCGCGGAAACCAGTGCATAAGAAACTAAATAGGAGTAACCATACATTTTTGGATATCGGGTTTTTCTTCTACATCGTCTCTTGCTAATTGATATGAGTCTAGGCTTTTATCTGGAACTTCACCGCCTTCCTCTTTAATTTCTTCCTAAGTGACACTACCACTAGCCTCACCTTTATCATCCCTCTCGTCACTACATCTCCCCAATAGCTCCACCTCAATATCGGCTCTTTCCTTAGCTGACCCCACGCCATCGTTAGCCTCTTGAGTTTGTTGGACATATTTTATATATGCCCTCTATTTAGATGCTAATCCCGCTCACATAAGATTATGGTCATTTTCCAAGAATGAATAGTATGTTGGACATTTGTCCTTAAATAAGCTGTCATTTCCCCAATTGTAAAAATATTTTGACCAAAGTCGTTGAATAAAAGATGTTACTTATTATGTTAATCTTATTATAGTTTCTGGTAGAGTAAAATAGAATGTTTGTTCCATAGTTCATAAAGGATACAATTATGCTATTATTATCACAACCAAGTCAATGTGAGGAAGAATTAATAATCATAATAAATGAACTTAAAATGTCCGTGACCTGATTAAGTGGGTGGGAGCCCATTAATCGAATAAGGTCATTAATGTGACTAAGTTATAATCCTATTCTGGATTAAGTGTGTGTGTCACACTCACTAGAAGTGCATTAAGTAAGAAGTGACTTCATACTGGACTGAACCTGACTTAAATTCTGGAAGTTGTCATATAAGACCGTCACTAACAACTTGGAGTTGAGTCACTAGAAGATGATCAAATGGATATTCGATATAAGTCCTGAGTGACCTCGAGCCTGGACTGTTGACTTGATTATTCTTTGATTTAACTATTAAAGAACACATTTTACTGTCGTTCCCAATGCTGCTATTTTGGGAACATGATAGTCAACATATAAGGGTAGCTTGGTCATAGACACGGACATCACATAGTCTCTTCAGAGTCAAAATGATTCCCTTGATTGTTAGTAGTGAGAAGTGAGAGGTGCTCGTGCGCAACTTATGAATCGAAACCATAAGTGGGTTACTCACAATATTACTAACTGAGTTGAGGATGAAAATGCAATGAGACGCGAAATGGTAAAAACCGCATGCTCGTGTGTGGATCATCAAGTGAAAGATCAATAACCCAAATTTGATTGTATAAATGGACACCTTGCTATAAAGGGAACAATATATACTGTATCACTAAAGATTGCAGCCTCGGGTTTATAGTGGAATAACACCAAGGTGTGACGAACCACTAGCAGTTTGTTGGAGCTTCAGTGATACAGCTCCATGGTCCTCAGGATAGATCCGGAACGGATGATACGTACGTGATTTAAACATTCGATATGTTTTATCATTTGTCAGGATTCATAAAACTAGAGTCCGTGTCAGACCTTGGAAGTTTTATTTTTGACGGGGCAAAAGTACCAAAGTTTGGTGCTGGAAATTTAAAAAATAAAAGAAAATTAAATTTAGAATTTTAATCAAGTGCAAAGTTGTTTGAAATTAAATTCTAAGAGACTTCGCTTTTGGAACCGAGTCGTTTCGACGTACGGTTTGTGATTTAGAGAATTTCCACGTTTACAATCGTTTTCGTAAATATGTGAAATTTAAACACATATCACGAATTTAAATGGTGGTGTTGCACCACGACATTTAATGTGTGATATTGAGATCAGAGGATAATAATATACTTTAATTATTTGGATTTAATTATTAATATTCTTATTAATAATTAATAGATTTATGTTATTTAAATAAACATATATATTTGATATATACATATACATATATATACATATACATATATATATATATATATATATAAATGTGTAGAAATAATGCGGCCCAAGTAAATGTGTAAGTTGGGCTTACACGAACTTGCTTGGATTTGGACTTTCCAAATATACGGCATACGTACCTATGTTTAGGTAATAATAGAAAACCTTGAAATTAATTTGGTTCATTAGATCGGTAAAGTTTGATCTTAACCGTTGGATCATGATAATTAATTTGGAAAGCTAAATTCGAAAATGACTTGGTGACCAAGTATGGATTTCGAATATGGTTAATTAATTATATCTATTGGATTAGTTTAAGATTTAATCTTAACCATTGGATTGGAAATTAATTAACATGTATATATGGAATGCAAAATTCGAATTCATTATAATAGAGGTCGAATTCTAAAGCTTGGTGATCAAGTTTGGAGAGTTGATTTTGTCCTAAATCAATAATATGGTCCATTAGATTGGTTATGGAATTAATTCAACCATTGGATCAAGCTTATTGATTTCGAACTTTCCATATTAGTGTATAAGGGAAGACGAATTCTATTAATAAGGAAGTGAATGAATATTTGATTTATTCATGGTTTCCTTATTTGGTTAAATCCCTAATTAATCCTAACCATTGGATCATTGGTGATTCAATCTTGGCCATTGGTTTGGAGTGATTAATTATATTTGCCCATTATAGAATTCGAAATTTATGCATGGAAGCTTCCCTTATTGGCTTCTCCATGAGCCTATAAATACAAGGATCATTCTACACATTTCACACACCTCCCCAAAGCAAGAATTCTCCCTCCCCCTCACTCTCTCTTTCTCTCTCTCTCTCTCTCTCTCTCTAGAGTCTGTGAATTTCTTAGCTTCGGATCTCTCTTTTCTGGTTCGGCTTAGTGAGACGTTGTTCTCCGAAAGCTTTAAAAGAACTACCAGTTAAAGTTTTGCGACAGAGTCCTGCCGGCGAAGCCCACGCTTCGGTACGAGGAGTCCAAGAGAATATCCCGGAAGATCACGGGAGTTTCCCTCTGCATCGGCGAAGCCCTGCCCAGTTCAGAACGCACAGCCGGAATCGTCATCACCTGAGGTACGACATTATGCATTGGGTCAATAAATGCAAACCTTTATTTACAGTTTATTTATTTCCTATAGACTAGATTATTAATAATGAATTTATGAAAAATTAAATTAGTAATAATTTATAAGATCTTGATTTTGGTTATTATACGATGTTCAAATCGTTGAACGGGTAATAAGTTTTCCGCTTTAAATATTTTTTAAATGTTACTCGAACGGCTTGACGGCATAAATCGTGATAATATTTTCGGAAAACGTAATGAACTTCCCAACATAGTACTTAATAAAGTTATCTTATATAGTTATCTTTGGATTATAAATAGATAATATTAATTGAATATTTGATCCATAGTTCTTTAATGTTGCTATCGTGCTCAGTCATCACAAGTAGTCTTTTCTGAGGAGGTTTGTCTGTCACGAATAAAGAACTTAAAATGGTCTAGATTAGAAATGGGAATTTCTAAGGCATGAACGACCATTGATGAACTTAATCACAATTAAGCAATTAGGTGATGATCTATTACCGGATCATAGTGTAGTCCGCGCACTTTTAAGTTTATCAAGTATGAAGTGTCTTCATATTGGACGGATTAGACTCACATCCGAAATCATCAAATAAGTTCGTCACTGATGATAGTACGATAGGGTCGCTTGGATGATAAGATGGAATTAGGTTGACGTCCTGAGCATTATGGACTTGTACGGTTCAACTTATATAATCTTTGATTTAATCGTTACAAAGTACAGTTTCGTACTCCAAATACTTTTATTTTGGGATCAGACGGTTGACCGAGATAAGTTACACAATAGCAAATATGGACAATATCTTTATGATATTCTTATTGTGATTCATGGAAACAAATAAGTACTCATGATCAACTCATTATATTCATCATCTTATGAGTGAGTAGTTTGTAAGAATCATAAGAATAAGACAGTGTAATAAAAAAAGGCAGAATGGTAAATATCACCCTTTTGATGAATCTGATAATAAAACGAAAACCTAGCACACCAGATATCTAATTGAATCAATGGAAACCTGTTTTCAGGAAGATAATTATCATACACACTTGAGAGTTAAGCCAAGAGCTATAGTGGAATGTAATCGAGGTTGGTAAAAGTCTACGCTTTTACCGTAGCTCGAGTGTGTACGTCCATTAGTCCCCTTTGTAGCTCCATAAGGATGACACCGAAAATATATTCAAATGTTTCATTTGAATAGGATACTCCAATCAGACTCGATTCGTGATTATTATCACGAATTCTGATTACCCTAAATAGTGACAAAAGTACCAAAGTTTGGTATGCCAGTAAAACTGCAAAAATATGATTGAATTTAATCCTAAGACATCCCCAGGGTTGTGGGAAATTAAATTCTGGTATAGTTATCTTTTTAAATCATGTCATTCTGAAAGACGGTTTGAGATTTATGATGATAACAGTTTTTAGTCATAGACTAAACATGACACTGTTATTTAAATCGAAAATTAGAGAAATTAAATATTAGTATTTATACCTGAAATATTTAATGAGAGAAATCGAATAATAATTTCGAATTATAATTATATATTCGAAATTAAGTCTTTGAAAATATAAGGATTTGATTTATTAAATCTTTTAGGGTATTTTTAGAAAATGATTTGATTTGGATTTATTCTTTATTTGATTTAATTAAATCAAATCTTAGAGTGAATATCTCCAAGTAGTTGAGTAAATCTCTCACAGTTGGTTGAGAGATTTTCTCAAAGCGGTTGGGCCATTCTCTATAAATAGGGAATACCTGAAACCGAAAAACACACAGGGTTATTGGTATGGGACCCTAACTCGGTAAAAAAATTTAAAGGTCAAACTGTGTGACTTAATCAATGATTACAATTTCTTATAGGTTGGCAGTGACTGTTTTCAGTCTAGATCCACAGATATGACCAGGAATTGGCATCATAGCGATATCGATTCCTCTCTAAAGACAACATCCCGACTAATGACACATTTTGATGTTTTCCATCTTTATACCAAAACTTCCAAGCCTTCATGCCCTCGGGGTATCCGACAAACATAAATTTCTTTTCTTGTGGATCATATTTTCCCTCTCTTTGGTGCATGTATGCCACGCAACTAAATAACTTCAAGTTGTCGAGCTTCGGTGGAGAACCATTCCACACTTTTTCCGGTGTCTTGCAATTAAATTCCACCGATGGACATCGGTTTATAAAGTAAGTTGTCGTATTCACAGCTTCTCCCGAAAACCTTCTTGGTAAGCCGAACTCGAACAACATGCATCGCATCCTCTCAAGAAGTTTCCGATTCATCCGCTCCGCAAGACCATTTTGTTGCGGGGTGTTCCGAACGGTCTTGTACCTAACCATCCCTTCATCCTTGATGAACCCGTTGAATTCATCACCTAAATAATCCAAACCACTGTCCATTCGAAGCTTCTTGATTTTTCTCCTAGTGTTTTTTTTTTTACCATCTTCTCATTCCTTGAAATTTCCAAAATCTTCATCTTTATGCTTGAAGATGTAGACCAAAAATTTCCGAGAACAATCGTCAATGAAAGTGATGAAGTACCGGCCTCCCCTAGAGTTCTTGTCCTTGACGCCCCTCACAAATCCGAGTACACATAGATCAATGTCTCCCATGTCACTTCCATGAACTGTGTAAACTTCACTCTCATGGTCTTGCCATATATAGATGCAATTTTTACAAAACTCCAAGTCACCAAGTTTGTCACCCCCAAATAAACCTTGCTTGCTTAACTCCTTCAAACTTCTATCACTTATGTGACCCAACTTCTTATGCGAAAGGCTTTTCATAACCGCTGAGGTGTCACCGACCATGGTGCTACCTTGAAGAATGTAGAGGTTACGCTCTATAAATTCTTTCAACGCATTTAGAGAATCCTTTATGACCGTCCATACATTATTTTCACATTTCCAAGCATAAACTAGTTGGTCCAAATATCGAAGTGAAATATAAGGTTTTTTCATAACTCTGGTTTATGTCGTACCTCTGTCAAAATCTTCTCCATTCCATCATGCGTCTTAATCCACACTGTACCGATTCCAACCATCTTAAATGGATTGACGTCCCCGAGAACCACTTCACTTAACGATATTTTCTTGTAGCTCTCAAACTAACTTTCATTCGGTGTCATATGAAATGAGCATCCGGAGTCCATGATCCATTGTGTGTCTGAGTGAACGGTGGAGACTACGAGAACATCGACATCTTGTATCCGTCCACATCTTCTTAAACAATTGCCGCCTCTACGTATTTTATTTCGGTCGTCTGGCCTCCTTGATTCGGGAAATTCTTCTTCACCTGTCCTTCCTCATGACAAGAGTACCACTTGAAGACTTTCTTCGAACCTCAAGACTTTGACCACACCTTTTTATTTTCCTGTCGGACCTACCCAAGCAATAACCAAGCTATCCCACTAGTACTATCCATTTTTATCCGTCATTTGTGTTCATTTGACTTTAATGCTCCAACAACTTTGTCAAGAGTAAATTTTTCTCTTCCATTTCGAAGAATGTCAACAATGTGCTCGTACGACCTTGGTAAAGAGTAAAGCTAGACCAAATCTTGATCTTCAACATTGCACTTCATGTCAATGTTTTCCAAATCAACGATCAACTTGTTGAACTCATCGAGATGCTCCATAAAATCATTTCCTTCCACCATCTTGAATGTGAAAAATCACGCCTTGAGAAACAAAAGGCTCGACAAAGTCTTCGTCATGTAAAGTGATTCTAGTTTCAACCATATCTCGGCCGCCTTCTTGCACCGTATAACCTCCTGCAACACCTTATCACCGAGACTAAGAATCAAAATATTGAAAGACCTTTCCAAAAACTCTTGTTTCTTCGCCGGAAGTTTATCCGCACCAACAAGAGCCTTCCTAAGACCCATATTCTCGAGATGTGCAACATTTTCACTTTCCATAACCCGAAGTCATTTGAGCCATCAAACTTCACAATATCAACTTTTGAAGTTGACGCCATCACAAAATAACCACAAAGCTCCAACAATTATCAAACGTTTGGCGTGCACAGAAAACCTCAACATAAATCCCAAAATTTTAAACCCAACTTCGCTCTGATACCAATTTGTTGTGTTATTTCGGGGTTGGATACCTGCGGATAGTAGACTAGAATGTATATACATATATAGCCTCCGTGACTCAAAATCCCAGACATTTAATTGACGAAAATTCAAAGATGGAAACAAGAAAATTTGCGCAGGTTCGGAATATATTAAATGTCCTACTTCCTTCTTGAAGAGTGGTTTCACTAATCAAATCAATCCGAGATTACAAAGATTACACGCTCCCAAAACAACCTCTTTTCTCTCTAAGTGTTTTCTCTCAAGAAGGTGTCCTCTCCCCCCCTTTTCTCACTCACTCACTCACTCACTCACTCACTCACTCACTCACTTCACAAAACCAGAGACTAGACTTATAAACACCTACAAGTGAGACTCACTTATTTAAAGCCACGCCAGCACACATACAAATTACCATCAGTTAATTAGTGGATAAGCTTAGAAATTAATGTCATTTTAATTGATTAATTGAGAGGATTTCCATGGAAATAAGAACAACTCAAGCCTCCCACAATGAAAAAAGATATAATTATATGAAATTTATTTGTATGCTAAATGCGTGATAATTTTAGCTTGCAGTAAGTTACCAATCAAACGCAAACAAAAAAAATAAATAGAAAATGACATTACAAGAATAGAGAGCTCAATTATTTTGGAAGAAACCAACTAGCAATTGTTATAAGGTATGATTTCGTTGTATTAATATGCATTACTACGACAAAATCTAACTCTGTCATTTATGAAAATGAGCTTGAGAATGAAGGCCCATTAGCAAAGTTAAAATCCGTTTATAAAGTCAAAAAGCCTAATCAAGGAAAAAGTCAATACTCGGCGATAAAGACTGACGAAATCTATTGAGTGTTGAAGAAGATAATGTTGGGAATAATACCCGTTTATTATCACGATTTGTGCCTTCAGACCGTCCGGGTAACATTTAAAAAAATTATTTTAAGCGGAAAATATGTTATCCGATCAACGGCCCGAGCATCGGATAATGACCATATTCCAAGACCCGATAAATATTATGCAATTTAATATTCATATATCATTATTAATAATCCAGTCTTTATAGGAAATAAATAGAAAGCAGTAAATGGTTGCATTTATTAACCCAATGCATAAGGCCGTACCTCTATTAACGACTTCCAGCTGCGCGTTCTGAATCGGGCAGGGCTCCGCCGGTGCTGAGGGAAACTCCCGTGATCTTCCGGGATATTCTCATGGATTCCTCGTACCGAAGCGTGAGATTCGCCGGCAGGACTCCGTCGCAAATTTTAAACTGATGGTTTTTTTTAAGCTTCCGGAGAACTAAGTCTCTTAAGCCGAACTAGAAAGAGAGTTCAGAGAGAAAATTCGCAGACCCTAAGGGAGAGAGAGAGTTCGAATTTTTCTCTGGGGAAAGGTGTGAAAAATGTGTAGAATGAGCCTCATATTTATAGGCTCAGACTGTAACTGAATTAGAGAAATTCTCTCCCCTAAAATTCGAATTTCATAATTAAATATAATTAATTATTTCAATCCAATGGTCTAGATTTAATATTATCTAAATCCAAGGGATATAATTAGACTTGGATAAAATCAAAAAATCAATTTTATCCTCTTAGCTTATCAATATTCGAATTTATATATATATATATATATATATATTAAAAATTCGAATTCTAATTATCTACATCAAACGATTGAGATAAATCTTTAAACCGATCTAACAGATCAAATTAGTGTAGGATAAAATCAAATATTAAAAGATTTAATAAAAATCAAATTTGAATTTATCCAAATACATAATTCGAAATTAATATATTATATATATAATTAATTAATTTCCAATCCGACGGGAAAGATTAAATCTTAGACCGATCTAACGAATACAATTAATTATTCAAATTCGAAAATAGAAACTTGGTCATCAAGTTATAAATTTGAATATATCAATTATCCTAATCAAACGGTTGATATTAAATCATAACCGATCCTATGGATTAAATTGATTTAAGGGTTTTTCTCAAATACCAAAACATTTGGTACTTTTGCCGCAATTATGAAAAGACCAAAGTATATGCATTCGAATGTATATGGTTCCACATTCCATGGCATAATTCGAATTCTACACATATAATATATATAAATATTTATATTATTTACATATTAATATAAATCTATTAATTATTGATTAATTATTAATAATATATTAATAATCAAATTAGAATAATTAAATCATATTAATATCCTCTGATCTCAATATCACACATTCAAATGTTATGGTGTCACACCATCATTTAAATTCGTGACATGTGATTTAATTTCATAGTTTACCGAAACGATCACAAACTTATAAATTTTCTAAATCACAAACCGTACGACGAAACGACTTGGTTTCAAAAGCAAAGTTTCTTAGAATTTAATTTCCAACAACTTTCACGTTGATAGAAAATCCAAATTCTACTTTCTTTTGTCAGTTAATTTCGGTTACCAAGATATGGTACTTTTGCCACGCTACTGATAAAACCATCTGATGTCTGTCACAGACTTCAGTTTTATAAGTCTTGCCAAATGATCTAAAAACATCTCACAATGTTTTTATGATGTACGTATCATCCGTTACGGAGCTATCCTGGGGACCATGGACCCGTATCACTTAAGCTCCAACAAACTGCTAGGGTGTTCGTCAAACCTCGGTTTTATTCCACTATAAACTCGAGGCTACACTCTTTAGTGATACAGTATATATTATTCCCTTAATTAAAGCAGGGTGTCCATTGATACAATCAAATTCGGGTTATTGATCTTTCACTTGATGATCCACACATGAGCAGGCGGTTTCTACCGTTACGCCCCTCATTGCATTTTCATCCTTGACTCAGTCAGTAATATCATGAGTAACCCACTTATGGTTTCGATTCATAAGTTGCGCATGGGTACCTCTCACTTCTCACCACCGACAATAAAGGGAATCATCATGACTCTGAAGAGAGCTGTGTGATGCCCATGTCTATGACCAAGCTACCCTTACTGCTGACTATCATGTTCCCAAAATAATAGTGTTGTGAACAACGGTAATATATTGTGTTCTTTAACGGTTAAATCAAAGAACAATCAAGCCAACAGCTTGGACTCAAGATCACTCAGGACTTAGATCGAATATCCATTTGATCATCTACTAGTGACTCAACTCCAAGTTATCAGTGACGGTCTTATATGATAACTTCCAGAGTTTAAGTCAGGTCCAGTCCAGTATGAAGACACTTCATACTTAATGCACTTCTAGTGAGTTTGACACACACTAAATCCAGAATAGGATTGTCACTTAGTCACATTAATGACCTTATACGATTAATGAGCTCCCACCCAGTTAATCAGGTCACAGACATTTTATGTTCATTTATTATGATTATTAATTCTTCCTCACATTGACTCTGTTGTGATAATAATAACATAATTGCGTCCTTTATGAACTAAGGATCAAACATTCTATTTTACTCTACCAGAAACTATAATAAGATTATCATAATAAGCATCATCTTTATTCAACGACTTGTTATAATCTTTTACAAATGGATGAAAATATCTTATTTAAGGACACACATGTCCAACAGATAATTGATGAGGTAGAAAAGCGACGAGGCTGATAGGAAGCTAGTTGATGAGGTCTACGTAAATGACTAACCGATAATAATTCATCGCCACAAAATATGTTTCACGAAGAAAAACTGCGGGAAGACAAGATATGAAAATATAAGTGATGAGCAATGAGAGAGCAGGCGAAGAGAAGGCAAGCGATGAAGCAACGACACGAATTGGCAAGGAAATGCAAGCGACAGAGGGCAATTAATGCGATGAAGTCATTCTTTAGGGAGTTAATGATAGCAGTTTCTAGCCGTTTGTTCTATATAATAAAGCTAAATGATTACGGGAATTATGAGGCAATTAAACTCAAATGTAACTACCCATTTATGAGTAGTTACATTTGACGAATCATCAGTGTTGCATTTTATCCAAGCAATAGGAGGAGAGCACCGTATAATAGAAATGATATTTGGAGTTTTGCCAGAGAGAATTTTCAAGCAAAAAGTCTTCAAAATTTGTAAATCCTCCAAAGCATTTGACTTTCTTAGCTTAAAGAAATCCGCTTCTCTAGTACATCGCCAAACTTGTCTCAAAATATTGTTGGTGTTAGGAATCACATCCTCAAAGATACAAGCATTCCTAGTACGCCAAATGAGCCAAAATGTTGATATGACCGCAGTGTTAAAAAGAGCGAAGATATGAGAACTGAGCTTAACGGAAGCGGCATCTGAAAACAACAATGAAACCGACCCTCCTCTATTAATTGGCTTTCGAAATATATCCGCGATAGCACGGCTAACCAACCCCACAAAGTTTATATAGACAAAAATGTGATCGGTATCCTCCACTTGATTGTTGTAAAAGCGGCAAATTAAAGCTAAAGCAAATCATTTTTCCTGCAAAGGAAGTTTAGTAGGAATGAAACTATTCATTATAACCAGTAATAATACTATACTCTTAGCCATGTGTTACATGAGATTCGCCGCTGGAAGTTGTAGAGGGCGATTTTCACCTCCCTCTTCCAGTCACAAAAATAATCACAAAGAACAAGTTAGCAACAATGATCAGTGAATATCTTTGTTTTATTATATTTCCGACAAGAGCTCGGTTTCCTTTCGTTGAATAGCTGGACAGTTGAAGGATCGAGAACAAGAACTCTCTCTATTTCTCAAGTCTTTCTATTACAGGATATTCTCTCTTTTTCCTTGGTTTTCTTCCCTCTTTTTTCCGACCCTTACAAACGAGGCTTCACTTGCCTTTTATAGAGCTTACATTATGCCTTCTCACATCTTTCCCGCCATTTTCTCTTTTTAATCATTAGCTTTCCCAGAGTGATTTGAGAGAAGCGTGGTTAGCCCATGCTTTACGTCACTTCCGAGCAGACTGCCTTAATGGGTAGGTGGGCTTCATTAAATGCACATCTCGTCAGCCGTCATTCGGCCCTGCATGCTTCGTCGCTGAGGCTTCTTGTCGAGTGAGCAGGTGGGCTTCATTAAATGCACATCTCGTCAGCCGTCATTCGGCCCTGCACGCTTCGTCGCTGAGGCCTCTCGTCGAGTGAGCAGGTGGGCTTCATTAAATGCACATCTCGTCAGCCCTCATTCGGTCCTGCACGCTTCATCATTACGCTTTCAGACTTCATTGAGGGTTGCTCTTTAGACTTCTTCGAGAGTCGAACTTCCTCGAGGATACTCCCTGGTTGACCATCGGTCAACAAACTTCCTCACTCTCTTCTCGTGTCGTTTATGGACAAAACGACACGATTTGTGTTGAGGATGGATTTGACCAAATCCGACCTTAACAGTTAGTCCCCCATTTTATCAAGTGTATACACTTGGTAAAATGAAAAACGAGTAAAGCGGTAAACTTCTTCCAGCTGGCTACACGCTCCTTGCGACGACGGGCTCGCTTTGAGCATTCTAGCCGTATTCTTTTCTTTTCTTTCTGCTCGGCACTCTCGCCGAGTAGTTTTTCTTAGGCACTCTCGCCTTTATGTATATGTATATATATATATTTTCTTAGTTTTCTCGGCACTCTCACCGGTATGGGCTTACTCGGCGCCCTAGCCGTATTTATTTTTATTTTCTCGGCACTCTCGCCGGTATGGGCTTGCTCGGTGCCCTAGCCGTATTTATTTTTATTTTCTCGACACTCTCGCTGGTATGGGCTTGCTCGGCGCCCTAGCCGTTTACTCTTTCTTTTTCTTCCTGCTCGGCATTCTCACCAAGCAGCTTCTTTTAGGCATTCTCGCCTTTATGTATATGTATATATATTTTTATTTCTTTACCTTCCCTTCGAGTCTGAGACAAAAGAAAAGGGTTATGTATAACAGAAACTCCAAACCAGTTTAATAAGAGCCGAGGCCATGCAAAATAGCCCCAAACAAGACGGGTCGGGACTTCCCCAAATGGTGAAAAAGGAAAGATCTAGAACGTCGACCGCTGAGCCTCCCGTTAACGTCCCAAGTTGGCAGGGGATCGATCCATAGCTCAATCCCGATCCTGGGTTTCGGGGGAAACCGGAGGGGCTGAAGAAGCCACGGAAGCTCGGTACTCGGCGAGAGCAATTTCCATCTTCCACCTCTCCATCTCGTTCCTTGGAGTCGTCCGATCAGCAGTTTCCTTCATCAGTCGCTCCCTCTTTGCGGCGCTTTTCCACAGCTGGACTCGATTGGTTATGGCGCGGGTCCGGTGAGCCACCGGAGCGTCATCGACAATCGGCGGGGTCTGTATTGCCTGGGTTTCGGGAGCGGCCGGAGGGGCCGATGAAGCCACGGAAGCTCGGTACTCCGCAAGAGCAATCTCCATCTTCCATCTCTCCATCTCATTCCTTGGAGTCGTTCGATCAGCAGCTTCCTTCATCAGCCGCTCCCTCTTGGAGGCGCTTTCCCACAGCAAAGCTTGACTTGTTCCGATGCGGGTCTGACGAGCCATCGCAGCGTCATCGGTAGTCGGCGAAGTTTGCATCGTCTGAGAGGTCCTAAGAGAGCGATTTTTGAAAAAAAAGGAGAGAGAGAGAGTGTGTGTAATTTCAAAGAAAATCGTGCCGAAACCCTAACCAATAAAGTGAAGCTCTTTATGCTTGTCGTTTCCGGGTTGAACTACTTGTCGTGCCGCTGTTTGGTGTTGTTTGGATACTAGTTTGCTATCTGGGCCAAGATTTTGCGTGGGCTTGATGAATGGGCTTTTTTGTTTTGGAGAAGGGTATACGTTTCAATAGGAAAAATACGAGCACGAAAAGAAAGAAAAACAGAGAAACAATCTACGAGGTTACTGGTAGAACTTCTTTAAGTGTTTCACGTTCCAACATCGTATTACTTTTGCTCCCTCAGTGTTCTTGAGCTCATAGACTCCTGGCTTGACGACGCTGATGACTATGTAAGGACCCTCCAAAGTCTGCCCTAGCTTTCCAGCGTTCGCCTCGGCGGTGTTCTGAAAGACTCGTCGGAGGATCATTTCCCCGACTCTGAACCTCCTTGAGCGCACTTTCTTGTTGTAGAAACGCGCGATCGAGTTCTGGTAGTTGGCGATGTGCGCGATTGCTTGCTCGCGTATTTCGTCGATGTGGTCGAGCTGGTGAAGGAGATTCTGCTCGTTGTCTTCCTCGCTATTGAGGGCTAGAGTTCGACGAAGACTCGGGATATCAACTTCTGCTGGGATCACAGCTTCCACTCCGAAGGCTAGGGTGAAGGGGGTCTCGCCGGTCGCAGAATGAGGGGTTGTCCGATAAGCCCATAGCACCCCCGGCAGCTCGTCCGCCCACAACCCTTTCTTTTCGTCGAGCCTCCTCTTGATGTTGTCGACGAAGGTTCGGTTGACCGCCTCGGCATTCCCGTTGCCTTGGGGATACCGTGGCATCGATGTATTGAGCTTTATCCTCCATCGTCCGCAAAAATCTCCGAACCTCTTCGAGATGAATTGAGATCCATTATCAGCAATTATCTCTCTATGCAATCCGAAGCGAGTGATCACGTTCTTCCAAACGTAACTCTCGACGTCGGAATCCTTGATGTTAGCGTACGATTCAGCCTCTGTCCACTTGGTGAAGAAGTCCGTGACGACGAGCATGAACCTCTTCTGTCGCTTGCCGACGGGCATGGGGCCGACAATGTCCATTGACAACTTCATGAATGGGTAAGGCACAGATACCATGGAGAGTTCTTCCGCTGGACAATTGATCGCTGGAGCGTGTTGCTGGCATTTCTCACACTTCCTGGCATGGGTGATGCAATCGGCGCTCATGGTCTCCCAAAAGAAACCTTGCCTCTTAGTTTTCCTCAGCAAGGAACGTCCGCCGGAGTGGTTCCCGCATTCCCCGCTATGGATTTCTCGCATAACGTACTCAACTTCTTTCTTGCCGAGGCATCTCAGGTAGGGACCTGCGAAGCTCTTTAAATAAAGTATGTTTTCGAGGACGGTGTACTTGGAGCTCTTTGACTTGATCTTCCTGGCTTCCTGCGGATTATCGGGCAGGGTTTCCTCGAGAATGTATTTCCGGAGGGGCGTTCGCCAATCTTCGGCTTCATCGTCGTCCACGACTCCTCGCTCCTCGCCTTCATCCTCCTCGTCCTCGATTTCGTTCACGTTGGCATCGCCCGTCCTTACTTCCTCAGCCTCTTTGTTTCCTTTAGCTCTTTTCTGTGCTGGGCCTTCTTCTCTCTTGATGCTCGGTCTCTCCACCGTCTCCACTGTGACCGACCTCAGCTCGCCGACTTCAGTCGTCGAACCCAGGCTTGCCAGTGCGTCGGCATGGGTATTGTCTCCTCGAGTCACCTGCGATAGGCTGAAATAGTCGAACTTCCTCAAGAGGGTATCGACCACTCCCGCATAGGCCTCCATTCGCTCGTCGTTCTTCTCGTATTCCCCATTGACTTGCTTTACCACCAACTGAGAATCCGAGAAAGCGTGCAAGTTCTTGGCTCAGATTGCTAAGGACGACTGCATCCCGATGATGAGTGCTTCATACTCTGCCTCGTTGTTGGTGGATCGATAGGTGAGGCGACAAGCTTTCTCCACTACGTCTCCCATCGAAGAAACGATTCTGATCCCCACCCCAGATTCTTGCGTCGTCACTGACCCGTCGACCTGTAACCTCCAGATGCCGGCCTCGTTGCTGAGGTCCACTGGCTCCTTCGGTAGCTCGATGAGGAAATCGGCGAACACCTGAGACTTGAGACTCGTCCGGAGTTTGTACTCTATGTCATATGCCCCCAGTTTTATCGACCACTTCGTGATCCTTCCTGATTGGCTCGGGCCATGGATGATAGAACGGATCGGTCTGTCGGTCATGACGACGAAGGTGTGGGCTTGGAAGTGGTGCTTTAACCTCTCCGATGCATCATATACTGCCAAGGCGAGCTTCTCGGGTTGTGGGTACCTTGTCTCGGCATCGAGGAGCTTTCTGCTGATGTAGGAGACCGGCTTCTGCTCCCCGTCTTCTTCTCGCACAACTACTTGGCTGATCGCGTGGTCGGACACGGCAATGTATAAATACAATGGCTCCCCCGACTTTGGATTTGTCATGATGGGCGGCGACGATAGATAAGACTTTAGCGCCTGGAAAGCCTCCTCGCACTTCTCAGTCCACTCGAACTTCTTGTTCTTCCTCAGCAAATTATAGAAGAGGAGAGTCTTGTCGGCCGATCGCGAGATGAATCGGTTCAAAGCGGCGATCCTCCCGGTCAATCTCTGAATTTCTCGCCGATTTCGTGGCGATGGCATGCTCTTGCTTGCCTCGATTTGCTCGGGATCGGCTTCGACTCCTCGCCGAGTGACCATATGGCCCAAGAATTTTCCCGAGGACATACCGAATGTGCACTTGGTAGGATTCAGCTTCATCTTGTGCTGTTTCAGAGTCTTGAAGCATTCCTCCAGATGCTCGATGTGCGCCGCCGCCTTCAGGGATTTGACGACCATATCGTCGATGTACACCTCCATGCTTTTCCCGATCTGCTTGTGGAACATCTTCGTCGCCAACCTTTGGTAGGTTGCCCCGGCATTTTTCAACCCGAAGGGCATGACTTTATAGCAGTACGTGCCCCTCTAGCTGATGAAAGCAGTATTCTCTTCGTCGTCCGGGTGCATCCTCATTTGGTGGTATCCGGAGTAAGCATCCATTAAGCTAAGAAGCTCGTAGCCGTGGGTAGCCTCGACGAGGCGATCTATATGCGGCATCGGGAAGCTATCCTTTAGGGAGGCTCGATTGAGGTCGGTGAAGTCCACGCATACTCGCCACTTGCCGTTCTTCTTCTTCACGACGACGGTGTTAGCCAGCCACTCGGGATATTTTACTTCTCGAATGGTACCCATCGAGAGCAGCTTGTCCACCTCGTCGTTGATGATCTTATTCCTATCGGGGGCCATCTTCCTCCTCTTCTGTACGACGGGCTTGTGTCTCGGATCGGTGTTTAGGCGATGAGCTGTCACTGATGGGTCGATCCCTGGCATGTCCTTGTGAGACCAGGCGAAACTTCCCCTATTCCTTTTTAGGAAATCGACTAGTTGGGCCCGGATCTCCGGGTCAAGCTCCACGCCTATACCGACGGTCCGAGTAGGATCAGATTCGTCGATACAGACTCGTTCTACCTTTTCAATCTGTTCTCCTCCTTTTCTCTCCTCAGCACTTTGTGCCTCGACGTCTTCCACACTAAGTATCCAGGCGGTCTCGGCACTACCTTTCCTCCCCCTTTTCTTTCGCCTTGGGGTCCTTGGGGCGGGTGTAGCTAATTGCTATAATCCGGCCGGCTCCCCTTTCTCTCTTGACCCCTTTTTCGTTGGTCATCGACTTATGGTGCATCGTGTAGCAGGTTCGGTAGGCGTCTCTGCTTCCCTTGAGCTCCTCAATTTCCCCTTCCCTCTTGCCCGGGTACTTTATGCACTGATGGTACGTCGATTGGATTGTTCTCATGGAGTGGATCCAAGGTCTCCCTAGGATCACGTTGAAGTGCGACGGGACATTTAACACCATGAACTCCGTCATCCGGTTGACACTCCTTGCGCAGACCGGGAGGTGGACTATCCCCATCGAGATAGCGACATCCCCGTTAAATCCTGACACCTTGCGAGGGCGTCCTCCAATCATGAGCCCCTCGATGCCCATCTTCATAAAACATTCGTAGAAAATGACATCGACCGAACTTCCATTGTCAACAAGGATGCGGCAAACTTCGCAACCACCGATGTTGAGTTCGAGGACCAGAGCATCATCGTGCATGTCAGTGCAGTCCTCGTTTTCCACAAACTCTATCCTCGCACCCGAGCCGGCCATTGTCACATCTCCCTGGCCGTGCTCTTTCCCTCTTCGCTGGTAGGCTTTGATGTTGTTGACTGAATCTTCGCAGAATCGCGATCCTCCCATAATCAGCTCGATTCTCGTCTTAGAAGCCGCTCGCTCACCTTTGTCGTGCCTCGCCGCCGACGGTTCGATCGCGAGTTTTCTCTTTGCTCCACCTTGATCGTTTCCTTCATTATGTGCCGGGCCCTCCCGCCAGTTTTGCCATGCCCTATTACCATTATTCTATGGCTCGGGAGGGCTGTACGTGAGGTCTTTGATTTCCCCTCGTGCGTACCTCCTCTGAAGTTCCTTCTTTAGCATGGTGCAATCCTCGGTGGAATGACCGTTATAGTTATGGTAAGTGCAGAAAGTCCTCCTCGTCCCCCGGTGAATCCTCCTCGGCTTCCGGAGAATCCTCCTCGGTCATCGGAGAATTCTCCTCGGTTTCCGGAGGGTTCTCCTCGCTGCTGACCTCCTCGCTCTGGTTCTACCCGGCCGTCTGAATATTCTCTTTGCTGTTGATTTGCCCGATTGTAGTCGCGGTCCCTGCCCTCGTCTACCTAGTATACTTCTTGCCTTGGGACTTCTCGAGATCGTCGCTCGTTGGAATTTCCTCGATCCTCTTCTCCTCTTCCCGCTCTAGACGACGGGGCGTCTCTTCCATCCCCGCTCTCCATTTTTCCGTGCTGCTTCCCCTTGCCTCCACCTTCGTGAATCTTCTCTTGGGCCAGCGTCTCTTCCTCTATCTCCATGAAGCGCGTTGCTCTGTGGAGTGCGTCCTCGATCATCGACGGGCGCATTTTTATCAGCTCCTCGCGGAAAGGAGCCAAGTACCACAGTCCATGTTTCAGTGCCTGGATTGCGACGACGTCATCGAGTCTCGGGACTCTGACCATGATGTCCTTGAATCTCCCGACGTACTGCCGGAGGGTTTCTTCTCGTCCTTGTGAGAGATTCCACAAGGTTGTGACGGTTGCCTCGTTCTGTACGTACATTGAATAGTGGCGCAAAAAGTACGCGACGAGCTTGTCAGAATAGCTGATGGATTGCGGTGGTAGCTTTGCGAACCAATCGCTTGCTGGACCTTGCAAGCTTTCGACGAAGAGGTGACACAGGATAGCTTCCAGTTTTGCTTCCTCGCCACCTATACGCTCCGTCGCGATTCGGAAGGACTTAACGTGGGTGTTTGGATCCGACGTCCCTCTATATTTTGAGAGCCTGACCTTTGGCAACTCTCCTAGCTCCACGCTGCGATACTTTGCCGAGAAAGGAGTGATTCTAGCCTCCCTGACCAATATATCGATCTCAGGTGCCGCGCTCGTCGCCCTGTGCACCTGCGAGGCCACGTGTCCCATTTTTGCTTCCATGTTCGAAGACATTTCCCTCATTGCTCTCCGGACCTCCTCTTGGATTGTCTCCGCTATGGTGGTTGCCAAGCCTCCTTGCGGGTTCGTCGTGATCACCGGCGTCACACCGGCGGCGTTCAAAAGATCCCGGTTGATTGGCGGCGCTTGCAGCATCAAAATCCCTTGCTCTATTTCGGCTATGACTCTCCCGTCTCCTCGAGCCGAAGATCCTGCGATTGTGCTCTCCGGACCGTCCCTCCTTTGACTCGCTATCGCGCGATCCAGGAGAGCGGCGAGTTGCCCGTTCCTCTCCTCCTGTTCTTCCACTTTCTTGGCCGCCTCCTCGGCCATCCTCGTTGCTTTTATTGCTTTTGCAGTGGCTTCGGCCAACTGCTGCTGAAGTCTCTCCATAGCTGGGGCCTCGTCCCCTTCGATGCTGACGATGGTGTCACTTGATGACATCTTGCTCCTTCAAATTCCCGGCTGTGAGTTAGAAAGAAAACATAGCCCCTCGGTGGGCGCCAAACTGTAGAGGGCGATTTTCACCTCCCTCTTCCAGTCACAAAAATAATCACAAAGAACAAGTTAGCAACAATGATCAGTGAATATCTTTATTTTATTATATTTCCGACAAGAGCTCGGTTTCCTTTCGTTGAATAGCTGTACAGTTGAAGGATCGAGAACAAGAACTCTCTCTATTTCTCAAGTCTTTCTATTACAGGATATTCTCTCTTTTTCCTTGGTTTTCTTCCCTCTTTTTTCCGACCCTTACAAACGAGGCTTCACTTGCCTTTTATAGAGCTTACATTATGCCTTCTCACATCTTTCCCGCCCTTTTCTCTTTTTAATCATTAGCTTTCCCAGAGTGATTTGAGAGAAGCGTGGTTAGCCCATGCTTTACGTCACTTCCGAGCAGACTGCCATAATGGGTAGGTGGGCTTCATTAAATGCACATCTTGTCAGCCGTCATTCGGCCCTGCACGCTTCGTCGCTGAGGCTTCTCGTCGAGTGAGCAGGTGGGCTTCATTAAATGCACATCTCGTCAGCCGTCATTCGGCCCTGCACGCTTCGTCGCTGAGGCCTCTCGTCGAGGGAGCAGGTGGGCTTCATTAAATGCACATCTCGTCAGCCGTCATTCGGTCCTGCACGCTTCATCATGACGCTTTCAGACTTCATCGAGGGTTGCTCTTTAGGCTTCCTCGAGGGTCGAACTTCCTCGAGGATACTCCCTGGTTGACTATCGGTCAACGAACTTCCTCACTCTCTTCTTGTGTCGTTTATGTACAAAACGACACGATTTGTGTTGATGATGGATTTGACTAAATCCGACCTTAACAGAAGTCAATATTTTTCTCATTTGGCTGAAAAAAGTAGTTTTAATGATTATTTTTAGTTTCGAAATCAAAAAAACATTCATGAAATTTTTTAGCTTTTAACTGTCCAAATATATATATATATATATATATATATATATATTCATGCTCATCCTGTAATATATGCTTTATGGCGTATGCAAATGGCCATGTTAGATTAACACCCAATTGCACAAAAACTAAAATTAAATTTGGACGATTAATTTTCCTTTCAATATAAATATATATATATATATATAACAAATTAGAAACCCTGTAGAGAAAAATAAATAACAAGGTGACCTACCAACTCACAATGTCAAAAATAGCAAACTACATTTAGATGGCGTTCGGTAGCTTCTATTTTGTCCATTTAGATGACCATAAATATTGATTCATATATTTAATGAAGTAAACTCAAAACTCCATTACTATAATAAAAAATGACCCCATCATAAATAATAATGCATATATTAAAAACTATATAATACGACAAAAAGTCATGGTAGCCAAGGCATTATAATTAGATCCATATAATTAGCCAATCAACCAATATTTAATTATATGGATTAATGATGCACGGTCCTTCTAAGAATTTAAATTATTCTTCAACTTCAGAGAAAAACTCTATGTACTTCATTGATTTTAACCCTAAAATGAGTCGATGACAAAACTTTTGTAATAAATTCTTACGAAAAAGCTTAACTTATCAAACAATTATTTAATATGTATAATGTGAAATGCTCATTTATTTTCACACCATATTAGTCAACAATTGTATATTCCAAATTTCCTATAAATACCCCTAAGTCGATGAATAAAATCCATCCTCAAATTTCTACACTTAAATTTTATCTCTCTTATTTTACTCTAAATTCTTTTCATCATCCTTTCTATAAAACACACCACTCACCAAATTTCTTACCACTTAAAATCTTGAAACAAAATTAGTGATTTTACAACAAACAGCTGATTATAACATTTTAAATGACCTCCTAATATAGAAAAAGACTTTGACAATGTTGTCATTTTTCTTCGTAGTCAATGTCTAATGCGAAACATCATAATATATTTATTATTTGCACAGGGCAATGCCATCTAAGGGATAAACCGCGTAAGATAAAAATTGGGTCAAATCATTCCATCAAGTCGTCATAAAATAGTTTATAAGTACATTTTAATCAATTCCCACCTAAAAATCAAGTTAAGAGCATTCACTTTGACATCACATTATGTCGTCACCACGTATAACATACATATAGATAAGCAAAAGTATTGACTTCAAAATACTAATAAATAATATGTAATACTGCACATGTTTGCACATTAAAAGATACTTTATAAAATAAATAAATAAAAAAATTTCCTCCTCTTATAGAAATAGAAAATGGTTGAATTACCAGTTTATTAGTGATTTTTCTTTTTACAAAATTTATCGATAATTTTGTATTAAATCAAGGGCGGAGCTAGAGCTCGGACTAAGAGGGGGCGAAATTGGCTATATATTTTATAATAAAACGAGACATTGAAACAACTGTTATAGATTGCATTATAACTATTTTTTATGAACTTTCGATTTATGAAAACAGTTCATTAGGATCTCTATATGATTAGAAATCTACATGTTACGTTCTCAAAATATTAATATTTTTTTCAATATTTAAAACTTTGCACGTCTTAAATTGATTGGTGGTTTTTACTCTCTAGTTTTGTAAATTGTAATCGTTTTAGTATACTTATAATTAAGTAAAGTACAAATACCATGGAAAAAAAAAATTATAATCATAAAAAGTGTTGCTGAAATCAATAAAAAAATATTGGTGGGCTTGGGAATTGAACCATGGACTATAACTTGGAGGAGAACTTTAGGACTAACAAAACTCCACTAGACTATAGTGATATTTAATCTACCAATGTTATGCTTATTATTTATATATAAACTTATAAAAATATGAATAAATAAAAAATAAAAATAACATGCTCGGACCAAGTGGGGGCGGCCGCCCCCGCTCAGCCCCTGTATTAAATAATAATATTCATAAGTATAACGTACTCATATTTGTTAATATGATATATATCATATTATATTGTACCAAAGTTTTTATTATTTAACATTATTATAAATATTTGTATCTTTTTTAGTTTTGAAAAAAATAAAAATGGGTAAATCTTTGATATATATATATATGTTATGTGCATTTTTCGTAACATTTAAAAATTGGGCCCCCTTTGGCAAAAGTCATAGCCCGTTAAGAAAAGTCAAAGCCCGTTAAGAAAAGTCAAAGCCCATCACCAAAGCCAAAGACCCGAGGCCGACGAACTAAGACATTGGCAAGGCCCGGGATCACAAAGGCGACGAGGCGACAAGGCGACGAGGCGACAAGCCGACGAAGCGACGAGGCGACAAGCCGACGAGGCGACGAGCCGACGAGGCGACGAGGCGACAAGGCGACAAGCCCCCTCGTCATAACTTGTAATCATTCCACACGACGAGGAGATCCGAAGCCATGAAGATCTCCGGGAAATCCTCCGGATTTCGCCGAACACAACAAGCGCACTCGCGGACTGTACGCCGACACCTGTGAGGTCGACAAAGGAAGGAGCATCTCTCGTCGGGATAAGGCCCCTTGTTACACAAGGCCACCTACCCCGACAAGGTCGACAAGGAGCATCCCTCGTCGGGATAAGGCCCCTCGTTATAAGAGGCCACCTACCCCGACAAGGTCGACAAGGAGCATCCCTCGTCAGGTTAAGGCCTTCGCCAACACCAGCGAGGTCGACGAAGAACACATCACGCCGGTAATACCCAGCCAACGGGCCAAGGGTCACCCCCACGCCGCCAACATCGGCACTTCCGACGAGCAAAACCACATCGACATTCACCCGCCGTTTATCACTAACCCCGAACTACGTGAGACCTGATTCTCTTAAACTGAGATACGTAGGCAGCCTCGCCCAACCATAAGCGACGGGGCACGGGCCCATTCTACCCTTTTTTGCAGGTCCTCCCTCGACGTTGGAGCTCGCCAAGGAAGGAGAATCATCAAGACCAGATCGGAGCTTCATCAAGACCGGAGTTCGCCTAGACGAGGACATCGCCAAGACAAGGACTCCGCCCAGACGAGGAGCTTCGCCAAGACAAGGACCTCGCCCAGACTTCGCCACCACGAGGGAAACCCGACGAGGAGCTTCGCCGTAATCCGGACTTCGCCCTCCACGAGAGAAGTTCGCCGAGGATCATCAACGACAGCCCGGAGACTCATCCAAGACGACGGAATCGCCTCCAGCTTTGACGATCAACAGTCAACCCGCGTTGACTCAGCATTCAATCATCCTTGTGTTCAGCGGGTCAATCTCGGGACCCGAACCTTGGATCCGACTCTAAGTAAAAGTCATTTTTACGCATTAACAATATATATATATATATATAATATGTCTAAATACTATTAATTTTCATTGATTTTTATATTTATCGTTGATTTTTGGTAGATCACGCTTATAACTACCGATAATTTATAAAATAAGAAAACTTAAAATTGATATTTAATCAATAATTCAGATACCAACGATGAGGCAATGATAAATCTTGGTAACTTAAATCTTGCAAATAGCATAATTTTTTTCTTCTAATTAATTAATTAGGGTTTAAAATGATTGATCGTGATTCGTGCACTGGGGTGTTTCTAATAAATTAAAGGGTTAATTCCGACAAAAGTTTTAATACTTTGATTTTATATCCCTATTGGTACGTGAAGAACCAATAAGTTCTATTTTTTTTTCAGGATAAAGTTCTAATTTTTTGGTTTTATATCCCTATTGGTACCTGAAGAACCAAGTTCACACCTATTGTGATTGACTATTTTGTGAGCTACAGTTGTGACTATAGTTTGCATTGATTATTGCTTCAGTCACAACCACAACTATGTCTTCAGTTGTGCATATGCAGAAACCCCGCGATTACAAGTTGGTTATGGTTTTTTCTCTTTATTATTATTCTGGATTGATTTATTTTCATAACTTATTTGACCTCCTTGGAATCGCACGAATAGCTCCTGTTAGTTTGTGGATAAGCTGCACGAATTGTGGAACTACTCCTTGACAGTTGCAAACCCTTGGGAGCTAGATAGGATTGATATAAATACGAATATTGCACCTCAGATCATCTTCAACCCTTCCAGAGAATAACCTTGCCATCAGTATTCATTAAGGTTATCAGCTTTCACAGAACGGTGTATTATCATCGACTATCCTACCTCGGGAGAGGCGTCGACTGCGTTGTGAAGAACCGGACTGAAGGTGCCAGTCTAACGTCGACATACAGCAAGGGGATCTTGCTGAGTCCGACTTCCAGAAGGGAAGTGACCACCGTCACAAGTCGGGACTCCATCACTGTTTCAAGACCAAGCTGTTCTACCAGTTATAGCTTCAGGGGGAGCTCTTTTCTTTTAGCTATTTTACTATTGATCGTAATTGGTGCTTGTAAACATTATTGGTGATTAATCTGGGTGAGTGCCCCGCAGAAGTAGATATGTATCGAACTGCGTTACCAAAACATCGTGTGTGTTCTTTATTGCTTTCACATTGTGTTTGGTAACTATATTCGTGATCCGCTTAAAACGTAGTAATCTGACTTTACAGTACCTCCATCAAAGTTTCCGTCTTCTACTGTCTACCTGGTCTCAAAATTTTGGTTTTGTATTCCAATTATATTTTCCTACCCGAGCAAAGTTCAAATTCTTTGGTTTTGTCTCTTCATTTCACTTCCATGAAATTTTTTGAATCATGGATTATGCCATTTTAGGGCTTGAAAATGCAATTGTGCTCCAGTTCAAGTACATATACCACTATTGTCTTTGATCGTCCAACTTTCTGATGGATAATTTTCCCTGGAAATGAGGAAAAAAAAAATTTGACGTGGCATGAGTAACGGTAGAGGACGAAAAATTTGACGGGGGTATCAATAGGGATACAAAACCAAAGAATTAGAACTTTGTATGGGCAAAAAAAAAAAGAATTGAAACTTATTGGTCCATCTGTTGAGAGTATTGGAACGTTTGTCGGGATTAACCTTATATGAAAACACATTTGAAAGTCATGTACGTACGTATGGTTAAGAAAAAATGATGGAAACTTTGACAGTAATTATATTACACTTCTCTTCAAGAGGTCTAGAGTTCAAATTTTTATGGAATGCAAATGCGTGCCCCATTTACGCACGTAAACTTGGACAATAGAATCACTTGTTATTACACTAAACATATATATATATATATATATATAAATATAGTCATGAGAGAGTACAATATAGCATTGGCCAACAAGAAAATTGTTGGTTCCAAATGGAAGTAGATCTGCCAAAAAGAATACGAAGAACAAGAAACAAAGAGAAACAAGAAAAGTTTGAGAGAATTTTCTTTGATTAATGTCGAATGGAAAAATTGCAATAATGGAGTTACATTCTAAAGTCACAAAGACTTGTATTTGTAGAGAAACAAGAAAGCTAAACCCTAGCTAAACTTCCTAAATTAAACTCAATCAAATCTTTACAATTTACACGTTTCCTAACAAAATGAGAAACCAAATCAAATAAAATCAGGAAGCCAAATCATATCTTCAAACTTGCTCCTCAAGTTTGGCACCTTCCTGGAATAGCTTTTGTTGACTTCTGGTCTTTCCCGTTTCTGCTCGGGAGAATCCTGCTAGGGTCATTTTTTGCTAGGGAGCATTTCTGCTCCCCCTCATCTTTGCTAGGAGCATCTTTGGTAGGGGCATTTCTGGTCGGGTCTCTTCCTGGTAGGGGGGATCTCTGGTCGGACCCATCCCTGGTGGGGAGCTTTCTAGTGGGGGAATTCCTGCTATGGAGGTTTCTACCCGCAAGATTTCTGCTAGGAGTTGAGCCAAATCAGACTTAAACTCACAAAAATTAAAATAAAAATAAAAATAAAGGATAAAAAGCCGTGGATGAATTCGAATCACTTGACTATATGATTTAGATAATTTATATAACAGTAAAAATTATTGTACACTTTTACTAGTGTATCTCCTTCAGATTTTGTCTCTGGAAAGTACATTATTAATTAAGTGTATAATAGGCAAAACTTTCTCTATAAAAATAAATGTATTATAAATTATTTTTTTCACTACTTATATAGTTAAAATGGATAAAAAAGTGAAATATGGTCAAATCATACAATACCACATAAAACATCATGGTTAATGAATAATTTAATTATTTTTTCCAAAATTTTTACATTGTTCAAAATTCTTTCTAAAATATTGAGAATATGAATTTTATTTTTTGTAACATGTAGATTTTTTGCCGCACATATCTCTTGGTTTTAACTTTAAGTATAGCTAAATATTTTATTCTTCTATATAGCGAAATACCTTCACATTGAATGATCAATGTGGACACTCCTAATATAACAATTTTTTTAAGTCGAATTTTGTTAAGATGCTTTTCACAATATAGAACGGTCTTTTATTATTTGAAAAATATGGACATATTCCTACTTATCTAATTAGTCAACGTATGTTTTGGGAGAACCGAGAATAAAAATTTAAATTATATATATATTCCCTTATCTCATTAATCCATATTGTATTACCACAAACATTGTTTTTTATCATAGTCTGACATTCCTATTTAGTGTTTCATTATGAACATATATACAAATCATATATCATCGTCACCGTGCAAGCTCATGTTGACGTATTTAACGTGCCTAATTTCTTCATGACAAGTTGGAATTATATAACTATAATCTGCTATGGCCAACCCCATGTTATATATATATATATATATATATATATATATATATATATATGTTACTATTTAATGCATATATTTGACGTGGCCGGCAGGAGAGGGTGGCATAAGCCACCCCCAATCAGATTTGAGTCCGCCACGACATTAAATGTCACATTTAAATAAGAACCGGCTCTAGAATGTAATCCCATATTCGAGCTCAATATAAACACTCTTAGAGAAATCGGATTTAAGTTCCGTGAGAGAGAGAATCCACTAATAAAACTGAGTACATCCATGTATTATATTTTGATGAAGTCAAGATTCATTATTTCTTAATTTTATTGAAGCTATTAATTTGTCGAATTCTAAATTCGATTATATTAGTTTAAATCGAGACTACTTGATTGCCTTGATTGTCGATTATATATATATATATATATATATATATATATATATATATATATAAATATATATATTATTAAAGCTATTAATGCCCTTCGTAATAAGAGTATCAGACATAGATATATATTTTTTTAATAAATTTCAATATACTTCTTGATTGTCTGGATCTAGGGATTTCAATGATCATGAAAATGCGGATTAAAAGTGAAAGTGTGAATTTAGTGGCCAAACAATGAGTTGCAAGTAGAAATTAGATCCAGTACGACACATTGTTTGATAGTTTTGTGAAGGGCCTAGTGCCCAAAAACACAACAGAAAGGACGTAAAATGTAATGTTTAATAGTTTTGTGATGATTAATTTGGTCAGACCTTTCTAAAAACTATTAAAACATGCAAGAAAATGAGAGATACATTATTCTTCAGGAAGGCCATTCACAAAATCCGTTTGTTTGCGCGGGGCACTTACAAACATTGGAGACGATATTAGTTTTTGTTCAAAGTTTAAAATTAAGACCTTAAATTCAGCATCGCAAACTTGAATCCGAGAAAATTATCGTCATCTAAGAAACACGAAGAAAGAGGTTACTATAAATATTAAATGAAAGTATAAGTTTACATATATATATATATATATATATATATATATATATATATGTAAATAAACAATAAATAAAATCCATTTATAGAAACCAACAATGATAACTTTTTTTTTTTTTTTTTTTCTGAATAGTACCACGATAACTTGAATTAACATCAATCACTTTTCTTTTCTTTCATAAATAGTTACTCTAAAATAAATAATTTTAAAAAAAATGCATCTATACCGTCGTCATTAAAATCCCCAGAAGAGCAAGTACGAGCATGCATTTTCGAAGTACTTAATTCGAGAGACATCCCGGATAAACTTACTTTCGAGAGGCCACATTTTTTTTTTTTACTCGAGTGTGATTTGTGTATACCTCATATCAAATTCAACCTCAAGATCACAAATGAGCTTTCCTACTCCCGATTTGTTGATGCTAAAAATGTTGTTTTTCTCATTTGTTAACGCATTTTATATCTTTTTTCTTTTGTTTTTGTCGTAAACAGTTATATTTTTCTTAGGGCTTGCTTGGGTAAAACTGTAAAAGCTTTCTTTAGATTATAATGTATGGAATATTTGGATAATTGAACCTCTAGAAATTTCCCAATTCGTGGTCTTGAGAAAATGATGTGATTTTGATGCCGAACTTTCGAAATTTATGCGCATATAAATAAGTATCTTATAGAGTTTTGATCTGTATTAGTAAGCAAATCAACAAGCAAACTTGTTTGTGCTTCATATAGATATAGGTTTTTTGTTTAAATTTATTCATTTAAAAACTATTAGGTGTAGTTTTCTGTTGAAGTTGACTATTCTATAAAATAGAACGATTGGAATTTTATCAATATAAGATGGGCAATAACCATGCTCAGGATGCTTCATGTACATGTTTAATAAGTATAATTATAATTAATTAATTATAATATATTGACCTAGACCTTCATTTTCCAAAACAATACTCACAATCAAAATTTATTTATTTCTTCATCTCCTCCATAAATAGGATCTTCATCACATATATTTTTCATCGTCTGCTGACTACCAATAAGAAAGGTTAATTAAACTAAAGTTAGCAGATTACAAGATTCCTCGCTACGATGATCTACAACGACGACGATGAGATCAAGACCTTGGTCGCCGATGACGTCTCAGCAGGTTTTATTTTTTTCTTCATAAATTTGAATGATTGCATGAAAATTGTTTCCCTACGATTTTAAATATTTTTTTTTAAGAGGTGAGCACTTATTTTTATGTCGTGGACGTCGATCGAATCCGTATCTCAAGGATATAAAGTTCAAATACTCAGCAAGTTCTATCGTATGTTATATAGGCGAAAATGCAGAGACAATCCCGGAGGGAAAAACACAGGTGACAGTGATCAACAACCCTGAGGCACCATTGGACCAAACGAATTTTAAGGTGATGCTCGAGTTGACGGGTAACGGGTCTGCTTCGACCAGACCCGGATTGGACCTCGTCACAGTCTTGGATATCAGTGGGAGTATGGGGAAAGATAAACTAGACAAGATGAAGATTTCCATGGAGTTTGTGATCAACAAGCTCAGCCCAATTGATCGCTTGTCCGTCGTCGTGTTCAGCAGTGACGCTACAAGGATTTGCCGGCTGCGCCAGATAACCAAAGAATCTAAAGTAGAGGTCAAGAATCTGGTCTTCGGCTTGAACTCGGGCGGTAATACTAACATCGCTTCCGGGCTCGAAACGGCCTTGGCTGTGCTCAGCAGCCGCCGCTTTACCCAAGGCCGTACGGTGGGCATTATGCTCATGTCTGACGGTGGTGAGAATGTCAGAAGAGCCGCTGAGGTCAACGTCAGCAGCGTGCCCGTGTTCACATTCGGATTTGGTGCCGACCACGAGCCGAAGGTGATATTCTTGATTTATATTATAAAAATCTCTGTATGAGCAAATTCTAGTTATATCTTTGTTTGAACTAGTACATCATCAAATAACTTAAAGATATATTTGAACTAGTAATCTTAAGATAATAATCGAATTAAGTGATATATAAATAGTATTTGATGTATTTATTTATAATTACATTATCGCGACTTTAATTTAATATTACATGAAAATAGTTTTTGAAAAAAAAAAAATATTTTAACTATATCGCTTTTTATTTTTGTAAAATGTATCGTAGAATTTGAATTTATATAACAAATATACGAATTCAAATACTCAACGAGAATAGAACATGTGATTCAACGTAAAAAGGTTAAAAAAATTCAAATTTTACCTTAAAATACGCATTACAAGCTAATGTTTGAACATCCAAGCAAATCATCAAACTTGATGAATTTATTGTACTCTGATCACTCATCAAACGGGCATGGATAGGTTCTCACGGATATTGCAATGAAAAGCGCCCAAGGAACGTTCTCGGACGTGCAAAAGCAAAATGACTTGAGCGTGGCCTTTGCGAAGTGCTTGGGCGGGCTCCTCACCGTGGTCGTTGAGCATCTCGAGCTGACTGTCAAGAGTGTCAAATCCTCTATCACTAATGTCACTGTCGGAAACTACACACAAGTATCCCGACCAGGCTCTGTGACCGTCTCGTTCGGTAACCTTTACATCAAAGAGATCCGAACAGTCATAGTGGATCTTCTCCTTCCTGCAGTTCCCGCTCGATTGAGCGCGGATATTCTCGAAATCTCTTACAGTTACAAAAGGTATAAAAGAAGACCTTTTTCACATTATATATAAATAAGGGATTTAGCTTAATAAAAGACTAGTTAAGTGGTTGAACATTTGAGTTTCTATCCTTAGAATAAGGGTTTGAACTTTAAAGTTCCATGACTAAAAATAATATAAATAAAACCCTCAGGTAAAATAATTTTTTAGTTAAGAAAAGTACAACCAATGATATACGTATCAACGTTGACATAGAAAATAATATATATATATATATATATATATATATATATATATATATAGATAATAGCTGATCGATGTGTCGAATAATTTTCGAAATATGGAACTTTGAATGCTACTTTCGTTTATTTCAAAATAATTAACTCATCATATAATATATAAATGGAAAAATAAAAATAATAACATGTGTAACTATTTTAACTCTATATTATGAAGCCCGGGAGACCCTACTCTATTTGACGCCGCGCCTATAACTGTTCGTGTTCGCCGCAACGGTACGGTGGTGATGCCGGAGAGGCCCGAGATGGTGTCCGCGGAGAGTGTCATGAAGGCTGCAGTGATGATGAAGGAGGCGAGAGTGCTGGCTGACACAGATAGGCTTGCTGAAGCTCGTAAGAGGCTCGCGGAAGCGCAGAACCTGCTCCAGGACATTGAGACCGACGGCGACGAGCCTAACACGGCGATCGAGATGATGCAGTACGAGCTGAGCGAGCTCATGGACATGATGCAGTCGCAGCAAGTCTACGCAAAGCAGGGACGCCCGTTCGCGCTCTCGTCCGAGACCTCCCACGGCCGCCAGCGCTACGCTGCAAGAGGCGACGTGGACTATCTGCGCAGTTTCGCGACTCCACGCATGGAAAAATACGCTGAACAAGTGCTGGCGTTTGAGGAGGACCCCACCAAGCCGGTGCCAACCGAGGAGGAAGACGTTAAGGAAGAGCTTGCCGCCGATCCGCTCGCCCCCATTGCCGGAGCTCTCAGCTACTACATTCAGAATGCGATTAACTCTCTCCAAGCCATTGATAGGATCCTAAAGAAGCCTTTGAAAGCTTGATCAGAGTCAATCTGAGTTTCCATACTTACGTACTTTCCATTTTTCTTTCTGTTATTCAGTGAATAAGATCATGGGATCTCGACTTTGAGTTTCCTGTGGTGGCCTTTGTCATTGTGCTGTTTGTTTGCGGAGTCATATACATCATTAAAAGTATAATATTGAAAATAATATGTAAAAGGAATTTTTCTTTCATATAATTTTTATTTTTATCTTCTATTTTAAAATACAACTAAAATACATGCTTTTGTCAAATTCTTGTTGCTGTACGGCTTTGTCCTTTAATTACGAGCTGTCTAGACTCTAGGGTTTAAATGATCAAGAGGAAGCCCATTAAGCTCGGCCTATTGAAGGAAGGGACTGTTGGACTCACGTTTAGTGGCCCATTGGCCATATTACTACTTATTGGTTTATTAATAAATAATTAAATCCTATTCGCTTAATTAAATAAAGTTAAATTTCTTTCATACCCTGACGATGGGTATATATATAAATAAAACTCTAGAAAATGGTCCTCTCTGTGCCTAAGTAAGTTTCTCCTTCAAAGAAAGTTTGTCACACTAAAAAGACTAAGAGAGAATCGCAATTCCAGTGATTAATCGTTTCCGCTACTATTCGTGTCATAGATCAAGGTACGCTTTCTTGATCTAATGTTCATGTGTGAAAATCATCTTGTTCAAAGATCTTGGCTAATAACGTTATATGCAATATTAGAAAATCGAATTGCATAATCATGTACGAATTAAATTAATGCTTACATGCAGTCTAAGAACTTAATCAGTCATCTTGCTCAAATCAACCAGAAGGAATCAAGCAACAAAACGTGCCGGTTTTGCAAAAAGACTGGACACTTTCAGAAAGATTGCCTAAAACGTAAGGCATGGTTCGAAAGAAAGGTAAACATTATGTTTCGGTATATTTGAATCAAATTTAGCTGAAGTTCCTTATAATACCTGGTGGATTAATTCTGATGCTACCACTCATGTTTCAAATACGATGCAGGGATTCCTTTCGACCCAAACCATAAATGAAAATGAGAAATTTATCTGCATGGGAAATAGAGTCAAAATTTCAGTTGAAGCTATTGTAACTTGTCGTTTAATTTTAGACATTGGGTGTCAAGGGACTTTCCTGCTCTATTCTGACCTTTCCTAGCGAGCTCCAGGGACGGCGAGGCCGGGGCGGAGGACCCAAGGGAGCAAGCAAAATTGTAGAGAGAGAAAGAAGAAAGAGAAGCTCTAGAGGAAACTGTGAGTGAATGTCTTGAAATGAGGAGGAGAAGGGTCCTATTTATAGGTAAATGAGGTAACCACTTCTCCTTGAATCAGGCGAATTAATGGAAAATATTCTTCCGTGGTGACAAGGGAAATTTTTTTTTATAGCCTTGCCAAATAGAGCTTGCCACCACGACTAAAAATATGGGATTATACTACGGAGAGTCCACTACGCAAGACAAAAAGCGTCGTTGGAAGTCAAGTTTCGACGATGGAAATTATTATGCGTAGTCGGATTTAAAAAAAATAGAGTTCCGACGGCGCAAATTTTTATGTGTCGTCGGAATCATATATTCGCCGCGGCAAATTAGTATTAGCCGCGGCGAACAGTGTTCCAACTACGCACGTATATGAGTGTCGTCTGGATGGGTTTTAGAAAGCATATATTCGCCGTGGCAAATTAGTATTAGCCGCGGCGAACAGTGTTCCAACTATGCATATATATGAGTGTCGTCTGGAGGGGTTTTAGAAAGCAAATATTCGCCGCGGCTAATTGATATGTGCCGCGGCGGGTAGTGTTCCAACTACGCATATATTAGTGTCGTCGGGATGGAAAACGACCTTCATGTCCAACGACACTTTTTAGTGTCGTTGGGATGACTCGTCGCGGCGAACTTAGCCGCGGCAAGAGTCGTGTTTTAACCCAAACACGAGCCGCAAACACTCATTTCGCACGAACCCTTAGTTTTTCTCTCTCTCTCTCGCCTTCGCTCTCCGCCGCAACCTCGACCCATTCGGCGTCCCCCGCCGTCGCTTGCCGTCGCCCGCCGTCTTAAGGTTAGGCTTTGAATCTTTGTGTTTTTGTTTGAATTTGTAGGCTTTTGCGATTCTTAGGGTTGATGATTTGGGGTTTTTTTATTTATGATTTTCTGCGATTTTGTTGATGTGAATTGTGATTTTGTTGATGATTTTGCGATTTTGATTATTTTTAGGGTCAATGATTTTTAGGGTTGAAATTGTAAATTGTGATTAGGTTTTGAAATTGTGAATTTGATTAGGTTTTGGAATTGTGAATCGTGATTAGGTTTTGGAATTGTGAATCGTGATTAAGTTTTTGAAATTGTGAATTGTGATTAGGTTTAGGAATTGTGAATTGTGATTAGGTTTTGAAATTGTGAATTGATTAAGTTTAGGAATTGTGAATTGATTTTGTTTAGGAATTGTGATTAGGCCGATTTTTAATGCGAATTGATTTTGGTTTTGAAATTTAGTTTATGTTTTGGTTTGAATTCCGTGAAATGAATATATGCTATTTTTTTTTTCAGATTTCAATGGCGCCTAAAATAAAACGAGGTATTAGAAAAGAAACGGTGAAACGGAGAAAGCACTGGAACGTTGAAATGCCCGATGACGAGGTCAATGAAACGGCTCCTCCGCCTCCGCCGCCGCATATGCCTTTAATGAAGGAAGCGGCAAAGAACCGTTACAATAAGATATGCACGCGGAAACTTCGCTCCGAGCGTGGTTTCACCGAATTACCGCTCGTTTCGAATGCATTGAATGACCTCGTCAACGCCAATTATCAACGTCGGGGTTGGCTAAATTATATGCTCGAGCCAAAGAACACGGCGTACACAAGCATGGTCCTCGAATTTTATGCGGCCCTTCCTGACAACATGAAGGACGAGTTCGTGATGGTTCAAAATGTGCGCGTTCCCATCAGTCCGGAGGTCATAAATGCCTACTATGGCACTCCGAATTATGCCATAGAGGAGGATGAGCACAACCATTACCCGGGTGTTGAGGTGGAGTTGGACAAGGCATTTTACGACGACATTGATGCAACGATTGCGCAGCCCGGTGTGCAATGGCATTCAAGAGCTGGGGAATCACGCATTGAGAAGAGCCAGTTGTCTAAGATTGGGAAAATTTGGATGTACTTCTTCGGTTACCATCTTTACCCGCATCTTCACTTCACGGAGCTTCAGTTCGATTTTTTGAAGCTTATCTACGCCGGCGCAAAAGGGTTGAACATCGATGTGGGTCGGGAAATCTTCCACCACATGAACCACGTCAACTACGACCATAAGAAGAGCTCATTGGGATTCCCGTTCCTTATTTCGGGTTTTTGCATGAATGCCGGGGTAAGTGTTATATAATATTAAACTATCATTTGATTAATTTGAATGTTGTTATTTTATTGATACTAAATTTTATTGAATTTGATTGTTTAGGTCGAGGAATATGATCGCGAAATCAAGTTTCCCAAAGGAGGTACCTTTGATGAGGCTTGGATAAGGAGTCTGAAGCCATCGGTGCTTGAAGCGCCACCTAGGCTCCAATCACTTGTTATTGGCACCGCCCCCACCGGAGCAACAGTTTACGTATGATGACATTCCCATGAGGGCGTTTATGGCTCACAGTCAGCGGGAAATGTACAACTTCATGTGCTACGAACGCAGCTACTGAATGGCTCAAGATCCGAACTTCCAGCCACCAAATCCGTATTTAGCTCCGGTTTGGCCAGCGAGGTATACCGACTATTATCCCTTTTCCGGTGACGCAGGCGGCTCCGGCAATGCAGGCGGCACCCACGAAGACGGAATGGACGAAGACGCATGATATCCCGTTATTTTTTTTTAAACAATTTTAAATTAGGTTATTGTTTTGTTTTTTTTGAAGAATTTACTGTGTAATTAGTTTTTGTTGAATTCGGTTTTTATAATTTCTTTATATTACAATGTTTAATTATTTTGCTCATTAACTTAATTATTTAAGTGTATTTAAATTTTGAAATAACAATTTAAATAACAACCTAATTACCGTAAAATACAACAATATGAAAATTTGAAGTTATTCAAATCTGCCGCGGCCATTTACTTATATGCCGCGGCTATATTTTTAACGACACACAAAAGTGTCGTCGGTAATCAAAATTCGCCGCGGCAAATATATATTTACCGCGGCTAAAACTATGCGATAATCAACCCGTAGCCTCTGTAATTTCTGAGCATTTTTTAGCCGCGGCGAACAGGTAGTTGCTGCGGCTAAATTGTGTTAGCCGCGGCAAATATATATTCGCCGTGACTGTGCGGTAATCAACCCGTAGCCTCTGTAATTTTTGAGCATTTTTTAGCCGCGGCGAACAGGTTGTTGCCGTGGCTAAATTGTGTTAGCCGCTGCGAATATATGTTTGCCGCGGCTAAAATTGTGCGATAATAAACCCGTAGCCTCTGTAATTTCTGAGGATGTTTTAGCCGCGGCGAGTTGGTAGTCGCCGTGGCTAGTCATACGACGACACTTTTTTGTGTCGTTGGAGAATTTCTGCCGCGGCATCATATACATTGCCGCGGCCGATGTCGCAGATTAGAGATTTTATAACTCTTATTTAGGATTTCCTTTCACTTATTTCTCTATACACTTCACATACACAATCCATTTCACACTTAGTCAACTTAGGCGACTTGGTTGAAGGATTTCAGCTTTGTCTTCTCGGCTTGTGTACGGGAAAGAAAGGTATTATTTCTCAAAATTCCAGATCTTGTTAAATAGATTTGCATTATGGCTTCTAGAGAATGGATGAAGGCAAATAGATTGAGCGATGCTTACCGACGAGGTGTTCAAGAGTTTTTGGATCTTGTTAAATCAAAGTATAGAAAAGGAGAATTTATTCGGTGTCCATGTCTCATATGTGGATATTTAGTTTCAAAATCTATGGAGGATGTCGAATCGCACTTATTTACGTTTGGTATAATGAGTTCATATCATCATTGGTACTTTCACGGGGAAAAAAATCGTGGTAGAAGAGTCGATGATTATGTACAAGAACAAGACGTTGAAGAGGATGACGTGGACGGTTTGTTGAAACGCGCCGAAGAGGATTTTGTGGGAAGACTGGAGTTATTTGAGTCGATGGTGGATGATTTAGAAGCTCCTTTGTTTGATGGGTGTAAGAGTTCGAAAGTAGGGTTTTTAATGACGTTATTTCATTTAAAGGCGGCAGGAGGTTGGTCAAATACTAGCTTAACGTAATTATTGGAAGCCGTTCGGGATGTGCTTCCGGAGGGAAATAGAGTGCCTTTATCCATGTATAACGCAAATAAGACGTTGGGGTTGTTAGGTCTGAAGTTCGATAAGCTTCATGCATGTCCAAAGGATTGCGTACTGTATAGGAATGAGCATGAATATTTAATGGAATGTCCGGTCTGCAGTGAGTCAAGGTGGAAGATAGGGAGGAAGCCTCACGACGATGTAAAAGGGGTTCCGCAAAAAGTATTATGGTACATTCCCCCGTTGCCGCGCTTTAAACGCATGTTTAACAATCCCACTCACACGAAGAACATGATTTGGCACTCAAAAAACCGTAGTAAAGATGGCGTTATAAGACACCCCGTTGATGTTGTACAGTGGAAATCTTTTGACGCCCATCATCCGGAATTGAGCGCAGATCACAGGAATTTGCGTCTCGGTTTGGCCACCGATGGGATGAATCCATTTGGTAACATGAGTAGTCGATATAGTGTTTGGCCGGTAATACTCATCAACTACAACATCCCTCCGAAATTGTGTATGAAGCACAAGTTCTTAATGTTGACGCTTTTAATTTCGAGACCGAGCCAACCGGGAAATGACATCGATGTTTACTTGGCACCATTGATCGATGATTTGAAGATTATGTGGGAAGAAGGAATGACGATCATGGATGCGCACCTACAAGAAGAGTTCAAATTAAAAGCAATAATAATGTGGACAATCAACGACTTCCCGGCGTACGGGAACTTGTAAGGTTACTCAGTTAAATGCAAAATTGGTTGTCCTGTTTGCATCAAAAATACATGTTCGACCCGGTTGAAGCATGGGAAAAAGATATTTTTTCTCGATCATAGGAGATTTTTACCGTTAAATCACCCTTACAGGAAGAATGCGAAGAAGTTTAATGGACATCAGGAATTTTGAAAACTTCCAAGAATTTTGAACGGCGAAGCTGTGTATAAGTTGATTTGCGAAGAGACTTATCAAGTGCTTGGAAAAAGAAAAGTAAGCGGTAAGAAAAAGTCGTATGAAGATAAACCGTTCAAGAAAGTATCAATTGTCTATGAACTCTCGTATTGGAAGTCGCATTATGTTCGTCATTGTTTGGACGTTATGCACATTGAAAAAAATGTGTGTGAGGCGATTGTCGGTACTTTGCTTGATGATCCAAATAAGACAAAAGACGGGAAGAAAGCTCGAGAAGATCTCGTTGAATTGGGTATAAGACCGGATTTACATCCCGAGACTCAAGGAAAAAAGACATTTCTACCACTGGCTGTGCACACGTTATCTCGACCGGAACGAAGAAAGTTTTGTGAACGGCTTGCGGCCATAAAAGTTCCCGAAGGTCATTCGTCGAACTACAAGAGGTTTGTATCTATGAAGGATTTGAGACTTATCGGAATGAAGACCCACGATTGTCATATATTGCTTCAACAAATATTTCCTCTTGCATTGCGAGGTTTTTTTGTCAAAGGAAGTTCGTTATGCCATTTCCAAGTTATGTGAGTTTTTCAACAAAATTTGTGCCAAAACAGTTAAGACATTGGATCTCAATGAGATACAGGCAGCTTGGTTAAAACCCTATGCATGCTCGAGATGTTCCTTCCACCAACATTTTTCGACATCATGATACACTTAACTGTTCACTTAGTACGCGAAGTGAAGTTTTGTGGACCCATATTTTTACGATAGATGTATCTGATTGAGCGATATATATGAAAGTCTTGAAAGGGTACGTGAAGAATTACAATCGGCCAGAAGGGAGCATTGTCGAATGTTATATGGCAGAGGAGACGGTTGAATTTTGTGCTGAGTATTGCGCGAAAACTCCGCCAATTGGGGTGCCTAAACTCGGCGTTGCAGAATCAAAAGGCTTATCCTCAGGTAATAATTAATAATTTCATATATAAAAAATATCGTTAAAATAATAATTGAACTTTGATGTTTTGATGCGCAGGTAATCCTTCAACTGTCAACCGAAAAGAATAGGAGCAAGCCGTTCTATATGTGTTGCACAATTTAGCCGGTGTGGAGCCCTTTATTGATGTGCATATGAATAAGTTGAGGTGTATTTATCCGAAAAAGTCAAAAAATGTAAAATGGCTACAAGAAGAGCACAACAGTACGTTTCCAAAGTGGTTCGATGAACATTTATATCCATGGAGAAAACATTTTGATGAGACAATATTGAAGATCTCCGGTGGCCCTTCACAAGTAGTTATCCGGTACACATCGTGGTACGTTAACGGGTACACGTTTTACATAAGGGGAAGAGACGAAAAACACCCCGTACAAAACAGCGGTGTTACGTTATTTGCGGAAGGAATTCATGTTGCGTCGGCCAAGGATAAGAATCCAGTACAAGCTATTATGAGCTACTAAGGATATGTAGAAGATATTTGGGAGCTTGATTATTGTGGTTTGCGAGTTGGATTGTTTAAATGCAAATGGGCAGACAACAACTACGTAAAAGTTGACAATGACAGAATTACAGTTGTTGATTTTAGACGAGTGGGCTACGCCAATGATTCATTTATAATGGCATCCTAAGCAACTCAAGTGTTTTATGTCTCCGACCCGATTGATCCATAATATTCTCTTGTCGTGCATGTGAAAGCAAAAAACGTAGAAGAATATTCCAACGAAGAAGCCGTAGACATAACCACCATCGCACCTTTCTCGAAGAAGCTACCGAGCATTGAAGAGGTCGAGAACTTTGATGATGATAATGTTTCTAATTTGCGACGTCTAGACATCCCGTCAACAGAAATTGAATGAAATATTCATTTATCAGTATTAATAATTATTTTATATTTCATTCTACTTGTTTAATAATGTAGTTTTATGACTTTATTTATGGTTAAACATTTACTATTATTTCATAATATAAGTAACTGATGTGATTTAAGTTAAATTGTCAAAAGCAAGTACTTACCGTTGACATTTTTTAATTTTTTCAATGTGTAAAAGATTGAAAACAAAACAACTTTTTCAACATGCCGCGGCAACTTGAAATTCCGCCGAGGCTAATATTCCAACGACACTAAAAAGTTTCGTCTGATCAAATATTAGCCGCGGAGAATACATATATGCCGCGGCAGACTTATAAACCTTTCAGCCTGTAACTTCTGAAAAATGGTTTTTAGAATAGCGGCAAAAGTACCTATTTTCAATATAGTGGTGAATTTGAGATATATTTTTACATGTTTTGATGTAGTTTACTATTGTAACATTATATATAATTAGTAAACACTGAGTTTGATATAATTAGTTTTGTAATTTGACGTTTTCCCAAATTGTGACCTTATTGCGGCAAAAGTACATATTTTTTGGAAATTTGTTAAATTGGGTTTTTTTTGGTCCGATTTTTTATGTAATTTCATTTTGTAACTTAATGAAAAATTTTAGAACCCTAGCTAGCCCTAACCTTAAGCCCTAACCCTAAGCCCTAACCCTAAACCCTAAAACCCTTTGTTGGCAACTAGTTAGGGTTCTAACTTTGTATTTTAATTTTATTTTATTGCCAAGAATCGAATAACATGTTTATTTTGTTTCGTAGCATGCCGAAAATGGAGAATGGACCACCTTACCCACACTTTGGTGCGTCACGAGGAAGAACCCTGATGGTTCATTAAAGGACTCAACTTTGGAGCCAATAATAGAGAAAATAGTAAGTACTTATATAATGTAGTGCAAATATAAGTAGTTTTGATTATCTTATAATTGTTGTTTATTGTTAGAACGAATATGTCATGCAAGAAGAAAATGGCGAGTTTGAACCCGATGAGGAAGTCGACGTATTGACAAGAGCGTTGGGAAAGAAAGATCATTCCGGACGAGTTTGGGGACAATCGAAATACGTCACAAAGCGAGCATATCACCGAGCATCCAACTCAACACCGAATCCCGTCGTTAAAAGCCTCCAAGCGGAAATTGAAGAAATGAAAGCGAAAAGCGAGGCGAAAGATGCGGCTTTGGAAGAATGGAAGTAAAAAATGGAACTATTTGTCCAACAATCAATTGCTCAAAATTTTGAAGGGAGTAACGATGCATGCTACCGTGGCGGCACTCCGATTAGTCAACCGCTCGCTCCGGTTAGTTCGGAAAAAAAAAAGACTAAGCCCGTATCGGTCGACAATAGAAGCGGTGTTGGCGGAAGGAGCTCGAGGGATGTACGACCGGCGGCCTCTCATCCAAAGACGCCAATTTCGGGTGATGGTGGCGTCGAATGTCTTCTCCACTCGGACGCTTTTGAAGAATACGTCGCAAAGGGGAGGGCATATAAACGTTATATCCCAGGCGAGGAGTCTTTTCTCAATAAAGAATGGGCGGGCGAATATACTCGACTCTTACACCGACGAAGATAAGAGGTTCAAAGAATTGGAACATGGTGTGGAGGTTTGCTTCAAGAAGATAACAAAATGCAAGAAAGACAAATTGTGTTTGATGCCATACAATAGTCACCATCATTGGACTCTCCTCGTGTTGAACCCTTGGCGCAATAGTGTGACCATATTCGATTCATTTAAAAATTCAAGAGGTTTGAATACGCATTTATCAAAGTTTTTTGAAAAGTAAGTATTCTCGAATGTAGAATTATCTTTTTATTATTGATGTATTTCAAATACAAGGTCTTGTATATTTAACGTTTAAATTTTTTGTAGGCTCGGTGAAAAGTTCAAGTTACACAATACAACCGGCTTGAATTTGCACTCGGTGGTCAAAGTGGCCATTTCAAAATCATGTCCAAAACAACCGGGAAATCACGCGTGTGGATACTTTGTCATGAAGTTCATGCACGACATCGTCATAAAGGGTATTGCGTTTGTTGATAAAAAAAATATTTATAGTTTAAAAGAGATAGATTCTCTTAGAGTTAGATTAGGTGCATATGTTCTTCAAAAATTTGCAAAGTATGATGAAGAATAGAATATTATGTATATGGACGGTCTTACATTCTTAGGTATATAACGACGGTACTATTTGTAAGTATGAACGACACTTTTTGTAGGTACGGAAGATTATTTGTATAAATCGGTTAATTTTGGGATTTAAATATATATTATTTATTATATAAAGGTGATACCAAAGCATCCGGGCAATTTAAATCGCCCGTTTTTTTTTTAATTTCATATCGGCATATTCGACGACGGATGAAAAACCGTCGCGGAAAGCATTATATCAATGCAATCGAGCAAAAAAACGCCGCGGCAATACTAAAATTGCCGCGGCGTATTTATCCCAACGACACTAATAAGTGTCGTTGGAAGGAATATTGGCCGCGGCAAATATAATTTTTGCCGCGGCGAATATTTATCCAACGACTCTAATAAGTGTTGTTGGATATAAAAACGCCGCGGCCAATATTTTATTTGCTGCGGCCAATATTCATTTCAACGACACTTATTAGTGTCGTTGGATAAATATACGCCGAGGCAAAAATTATATATGCCGCAGCATACAACTTGTCCGAGGACATTTTCGAGTTTTGGAATCACCTCACACAACACTTATTATGTGTCGCCGGAATTTTTGCCGCGGCAAAACTATTATTATGCCGCGGCGAATTTGGATTCCGACTACACTTTTTAAGTGTAGTCCAACGCCACTTAAATTAAGTATCGTCGGATATCATACGATGGAGGATCCGACGACACATAAAGAGTGTTGTCGAAGAGATCCAACTACACTGTTTAAGTGTAGCCCAATCCCTTTTTTGTAGTAGTGCACGGCTCCTTGTCGTAGCGAGGGGCTCGTCGGGGCTCCATAGCTCGCGTGTAGTGTCTTCCGGGTGTCCGCGAGCTTGTATGATGACTGCGAGGGAATCTAGAGGACTTCCCGATGTCTATCGTAAGCTCGGATCTCCTCGTCGTGTGCAACTATTATAAGTTATTCCTTCGTCAATGTTGATGGCAAGGTGGCTTGCCAGGGCGAGGGGGCTCGTCAGGGGACCTCGCCAGGAGGCTCGTCGGGGAGACCTCGCTCGGAGGCTCATCGGGAGACCTCGCTACGAGGTGCCTTTTCGATTAAGGGCTTTGTCTCCTTGGTTAAGTTTTAGTTTTCTTCATCTAGCTTGGAGTCATCATGTCAAGTTCCGACTAAAACTCGCGGGTTAACTATGAATGAATTTTATTGTCAAGTTTTTCTCTACCAAGTTTTAATGCAATTTTTATTCTTGATTCAAGCATTGATAAGTTCAAGTTGTTTAAGGGTTTATTAAATTATGCGTTTCTATTATACATATAATTCTAGTCACACTCTTATTATGTTAATTTTATTATGCATGAATTCTATAGATTTCTTCAAACCTTTTTCGTATCAAGACATTATTTTAGGTGAAAATTTAGGCATTGAAATCGGTATCGTATTAACGACGCCATAAAAGGATTCCCGAAGCTAGCGTTCTCTCACATATTCTCATCTTTGAATTTAAATATTTTTCTTCTCTTTAAGAACTAATTATTTTTATTCTTCTCGTTTCTTTTAACGTTTGTTCTTGGTGAAAGTTTCTCCTGATTTATTCTTCCTCGTGGATACGATATTCGCTTTTGTCAAACGTCTTTTGTCTTTGACTTTGTTAGTGGGCTTTGACTTTCGCTATTGGAGCCAAAATTTTACATGTGTTATAAGATACACATAACAACTTCTAACCTCGAAATAAAGTTATGCTCGAGAATTTGTTGGATGATAAGGTATCGTTCCATCAAAACTGATTGTTGAAAATCAGAGTGAATAAACCAGAGTTCCGATCAAGAAACTAGGTTCCTCAAACAAAGTAGGAAGTTGATCAAAAGACAAATTGAACGCTACGAACACCGACTAAAAATCAATGCGATTGACCGTAACACCAATATTGAAGATCCTTTAACCTTTTAAAAACGATAGTGAAAGGTTTCGATCATGAAAATTGATAGGAAGCAATGAACCAAGATATATAATTAAATCACCCACTAATGCTGGAAAGGAATTAAATCACCCTCTAAGTAATTAACATCAAGAATTGCTCTTAGACTAACAACATTGACTTTGAATAAAATCAACAGACTAGTTAATAGATAATACAAATCTGCAGTGCTCCTTGCTTCACGCTTGACCGAGGACTAAATCAAAGCTTAGTTTCACAGTAATACGGTACAAAAACATTTGATTCCATATAAATCATTTATTTCTTCCACGTGGTTTTTTCTTATGAATCTTGTTATTGCTTATTTATTTATAAAAATAATTTAAAAAAAAAAAAGATTTTTAACTGAAATTGTTGTAGCTTTTAGTCGTGTGATGACTAGTCTTCGACCAATCACCACTTGTAGTCCAACTTCCAACAACTTGTATAAATATAGCAAGCCTCCCCCTTCTTGCAATGCCTCAAAAACAATCCAACATATGTCCAAATTATTTTTGTTCTAATTCCCACAAAATGCTAAACTCTTTGCTCACTTTCTTCCACAACACTTCATCAGACGAAGCACAAGAAAGCCAGAGAGTCAGCCGAAAAAAGCACGTCATATACAGAGATGAGCTGAGCAACACCAAGCCAAAGGCCAAAAAGCACGACTTCAACTCGCTTGAGAGCTCGGAACCACTTATCCGCAAAGAAGAAAGGAAAGGAGCTGTGAGAGTGAAGCTTTTGATGACAAAGCAAGAGGCAAACCGCCTTCTTTCGAGGTGCAAAGATGGTGGAGAGCTCGAATTCAGGGACGTGGCGCGAGCGCTTGTAAATGTCCCGGCACATCATGTGACCATTGTAGGCTCTCCTATCGCAGTGCTTAAGACTATTCATGAAGAATTATAGTTTGTTTCTTATAAGTAGGGGCTGATTCAGAACTCTAAATCGGGAGTGGCGAACTGCAAATAAAATAAATTCTATATCGTTGTAACATGTTTACTAAGTAAGTAGCGAACAAGGATGATAGTTTTTTAGCATCATTCGATTTGTTAGTGATTTTTATTAAGTAATGAAAAGTGATACTAGTTTATTAGTGTCTGGACAATTTTAATGATATGTATCAAATTAGGTCCCCATTAAATATTGTTTGAAACTAAATCAAGTAAAATTTTAGATTACATTTTGTTTTTATTTACACATATACATGAATTTCTCTATTCCTCCAAAGCTCTAATAGTTTCATTCGGAATTATTGAAAAGAAACTAAAGACATTCATAACCTTGATGGTTACACGTAGAATAAAAAAGTCTCCTTGAAAAAATATTGTTTTTATATGTATAAATGTAGTTAGAAATTAATTTTGTATGTATTAGTTTTTTTCATATATATATATATATATATATATATATATATATAAGGATCTTTGGATTTCATTCATACTCTCATGATGACTCGAACTCAAGACCTCTTATGTCTTAAGTGATGTACTTGTTGTATGTATTACTAGATATAGCGTAAATATTTTAGTTGAAGATAATATCAAAATATATAAGCTTTAATGCCTAAATATTTGAATCTAGTAGACCGGGAGTGACATAAACCACCCCAAAGCATGGTCGGGTGCGCGCCCATATGCCTAAGTCATTTAATTGGCTTTTACTTAGCAAATTATTTCATTTAAGTTATAAATTTCACGGTAGAGTAGTATATTGTATACTTTGTCTGATATTCTAGAATAGTTTCATTCAAATCCAAACAAAGCTTTGGAATATTTGAGAAGTTCGTAGCTAAATAACATTAGAAGGAATATATGGAAGTTTCTATATTCTTGGCACCAAAAGTCATGAATTCATTTATATGAAATGTGGAAGTGTCAAAAAGATAAGCACAAAGAAAAGATTACTTTTTGTTTGTGATGAATTAATGAGCATCATCACCAATTTGGTGCAACGGATTAAATGCTTATAGGCCGCTACAAGTGGTTAGCAGACGGGTGATGTCCCAAGAATTAATTACGCACTTAATTCTGATACAGAAAATTGGCTATGTACGTTGAATATAAATTACACTTAAATAACGTATATTCATGTCAAAATATCTTCATCTTTTTTTTTAAAACAATTTGATATCATTCAATCAAAAAAATTGGGGAGAAGAATCTCTCAACACCGTTGCTACAAGCCACTCCGAGCAATAACAAGAGAAGAGACACGTCTCTTGGCCAAAGCATTGGCCACGTCGTTACTTTCCCGTGGAACCCAAGTCCACTCTCCGGTCCCGCCTAGCTCTCGGCCGAGCTCTCGCACCTCCGCAATAATCGGGCCTTGCAAGCCCAACGAGTCTTGTGCCTTGGTGAGGTGGGAGGCCCGCAAGCAATCCGTCTCGGCATGCTCGATCTTCCACCCCCGTTCGCGAGCAAAGAGAAGCCCCCGTCGCATCGCAATGCACTCTCCGGTGAGTGCCGAGTCGACATGGTCGACCAAGGAAGCCATGACTCCCATGACCCGACCATGGTGGTCTTGGACAACCGCTCCCACCGCTGCCCGTCCCATCTCCCCGTCCCAAGCCGCGTCTACGTTAAGCTTGAGTCTCCCCACAGCCGGCCCGAACCAAGCCCTTGGTACCTCCTCCCTCGGCGAGCGGTGGTTCTCTGTCGCGAGCGCACACCGCTTGAAACTTGTGAACCATCCGTCGACTTCTTCCACCCAAGTCTCTGGGGCCCGTACGCGGTGCTTGAAGAGGTGAAGGTTACGGTCGGACCACGCTGCCCAAATTAGCCCGCAAAAAAGCTCGAAGTGCGGTTTGGAAAGACTCTCAAGCGCCCGGTAGCACAACTCCCGAAACGGAATCTCCCCCGTCTTTTCCACCAACCGGTGTATCGTCGATGATGCCCAAATAGCCTTGGCCCTCTCACACCCCCAAACAGCATGTAAGGCGTCCTCCGGGAGCCTCCCGCAAAAGTTGCAAAAGGGTAGAACGTCTACCCCTCGGATCCGAAGTGCCCCGTTGGTCGGAAGAGCTTCCGACCACGCGCGCCACACCATGTGCTTCACTTTCGCAGGGATCGCCGTACCCCACAAAGCTTTCCACCAATTCGGCTCCTCCTTTCCCGAGCCCAAAGGTCCGCACCGTGCTTCCAACCTAGCTAGTCGGTAATCGGACCGCACCGAGTAGATACCGTTGTCTTCGTGGTACTAAACAAGCCGATCTGGACCCTTCCCCACCGGGATCCTCAAGACGGCCTCCACATCGTAGGGGGTTAAGAGGGCCTCGACCCGAGAGAGGTCTTAATGGCCGTGGGAGACTAGATCGGCTACACGCCACGGATACCCGCCGTCCGAAGCCTCCGAGGTGGTGAAAAAAGCCCCAGGCCGAGGGATCCAAGGTTAGCCGTGGACCCGTACGTTGCCGTCCCCGATTTGCCATCTCGTGCCACGTCTAAGCAAGTCTCGTCCCCAACACAGGCTCTTGCACAAGAACGAGGGGCGTCCCTTGCATTTGAAGTCGAGGATCGAGGTTTCAGGGTAGTACTTACCTTTTAGAATCCGCGCTAGGAGACAACCGGGATTTTGGATGATCCGCCACAAAAGCCGTGCAACGAGGGCCCGGTTGAAATCACCCATGTCCTTGAAGCCCAAACTATGTTCTGTTAGAGATGTGCCCTTAAATCAGAAGTATTCACCCCTTGTATAAGCACTTTGTCATTTCCGAAGAAATAAAGTAAAGTCTTATTAGTTAAACTCTTATTATAGTGCTAAAGATTAAATGAATGTATCCATAGTTCATCAATGTTGCAATTGTATTTTACTATCACAAAAGAGTCAATGTGAGAGAGGATTGGTAAATACAATAAATGAACTAAAAGATAGTCTGTGGTTTAATTAAGAAGGTGAGAGCCTCTTAATTGTCAACCATTAGTGTGACTCAAATATGGTAATCCGATCCGGATTGCAGTATTGGTGTAATACTGATTGAGTGCACTAAGTGTGAAGCGACTTCACACTAGACTGGACCTGACTGATTTGTGAAAGTTACTCAACTAAGACCGTCCCTAAAAACTTTAGAATCAAGTCGCAAAAGATGATCAAATGGTAATTAATCTAAATCCTGAAGTGATCTTGAACCCGGACTGTTAGCTTGATTGTTCTTTTATTTGCAAGTTAAAGAACACAAATATACCGTTGTTCCCAAAGCCGCAATATTGGGAACATGATAGTCGACAGGGAAGGGTAGCTCGATCACAGATATGGATATCACATAGCTTTATCTAAAGTCAAGACGATTCCTTTAATGGTCGGTCGTGAGAAATAAACGGAACTCATGGCCAGCTTACGCTTTGTACCGTAAGTGAGTTGTTTATAATACCACCGACTGGATTAAAGAAGAAAAAGCATGAAGGGGCAAAACGGTAAATCGCCTGCTCGAGTGTGAATCATCAAGTGAAAGGTTGATTAACCCGATTTTGATTATATCACTGGACACCTTTAAGATAAAGGAATATATTATTCGCATCACTAAAGAGTACAGCTTCGGGTTTATAGTAGAGTAACACCGGAGTTAACGGACTTATCCGTTGAAGCTTAAGTGACGTGGGTCCATAGTCCCCAGGATAGCTCCGTAAAGGACGAATCGTAAAATTAGGATATTTGTTATTCTAATTTATGATAGAACTAATTGAAACCGAAGCTTGAGTCAAGTTTTGGAACGTTTCAATATGTTGCGGCAAAAGTACTTAAAGTTTGCCCGGAAAATAGCTGATCGGTAAAAGTCAAAACTGGAATAAATTGTCAACATCAATGTTGTAGAAAATTTAATTCTAAGAGTTTTTTCTTCTTTGATTTTATGTGTAAGAGCTAAAAGAAAAAGTTATGAATTATAGATCATGACATAACGTTATGTTAATTCTTGAAAATTACTTAGAGATAAAATTAATGGGCTAGGTCCATTGGATTTAATCTTAGGTAATTATGAGAGAGGGAATTCGACCAACCTTGGTGGTTAAGCCCATTAGGTATTTTTCTTATCATATTTTATTAAGTAACTAATTGATTAATTATCATGGAAACATATTAGGTAATATTTGAATCATGGAAAAATATCAAAGTTTTATTACAAAGCAAGGTGGCGATTTTTCAAGCATGGAATATTCAAATATTAATGTGTTTTGATAATTAGGAATATTGATTGATTACATATAAATATGGTATTAACCTTAATCATTTAATTAAATAATCATTTCATGAATTTAAATTGTGCATGAATCATGAAACTTGATTATCAAGTTTTAATCATAAGATTCATATTGCATGAGAATTTAATATTGATTGATTCATGATAATATTTGATTGATAGGTTAATTACAAATAAGGAGAGGATTGGTAAATCATGTATCATCTTAATTGATATAATTGGAATTAATTTTTGGTTAAAAATAATTAAAGAATTCGACATCTCCTAATCATGGAAGGAGATGGAATTTCTTAGTATTTATTTTAATTGAAGAAAATATATTCCATTAATTAAATAATAGAGAAATCGAATTATACCTAATCATGGTAAGTATTTAATTTTCTTGGTATTTATTTTAATCACATAAAATTAAATCTTAGGTATTTTAATCATCAAATTTCGTTTTCTACCTATCATGGAAGGTTGGAAAAAGTCTTTGATTGAGTTGTGAATAATACTAATTAAGACTAATTGATTTACCTATTCATGGAAATTTGTGTGCATGGTTTTTCCTATAAATACCAAGCTTGTTTCACATTTCCAATATCACTCTCACATCACAAAATTCGTGCTCCCTCTCATGGTGAAGCTCTCTAAAATTCTCTCCCTCTCTAGAAAGTTTGGTTTAGAGAAATTCTCTTCCCGAAAGCTTAGAAATCGCATAAGCTATCATGCAACGAAGTTCTGTCGACGAAGCCCACGCTTTGGGTACGACGAGTTCAGGAGAATATCCCGGAAGACTGTGGGAGTTTCCTTTGGCGTGAAGAAGTCTCAAGTGCGGCGGAAGCCCTGCTCAAATTCCATAGGCGAAATCTCAAGTCCGGCGGAAGCTCAACCCAAATTCAGAAAGCGCAGTGGAAGTCATCATCGCCAATGAGGTACGGCCTTATGCATTGGGTTAATAAATGCAAACATTTATCGCTTTGTTTATTTCCGTGACTAGAATTAATAATCTCGTGTTTATTAAATAACTAATTATTTATCCGATCGGATCTCCGGTATCCCGGTGCTCGATCCTAGTAAGGAAAGTAACATCGGAAAGTGTAAAATGGGCCTTTCCGTGAAAATATTTTTTAAAGGTTACCCCGAAGGATCGAGGCCCATTCCCGAGATATGACGGAGGGGACGATAATATTCCCAACAATTGGTATCAGAGCGTGGTTCGTGGATAAATAATTACGTAATTTAAATGGTTTTCATGTTTGTAATTATTTTGATGAATCTAATTTATTTTTGAAAATTCAAATATATGATTTCGGGTTTTTAAAAATAATTTTAAAAGTGGAAAATACACGACCCGCAAAATTGCGGATCGGATGTTGGGCCGGGCTATATAAAATAGCCCAGCCCGTGGCGCTGGGCGCAGCCCGTGGGCGCTGAGCGCTGGCCGTGGGCGCAGACCGTGGCCAAGTACACTGCCAGTAGGCCTGGCCTTGGGGGCTGGGCCCTGGCCCGGTTCCCTGGGCGCGATGGCAGCCCACGGTGGGCTTGGGCTTATGCCCGGAGGACCACGGATTGTGTTGGGTTGGATTTTTAATCCGACCCATACCCGTAAATAAATATATTATTTATTTTTGAAATAAATTTTATTAAGTTTATGAATTGAATTAATTATTCTTGAATAATTGATTAGAATTAAAATATGGATGATTTTTATTTTAGAATAAATTTCATTGTCTTATTTTATTTTTCATGAATCAATAAAATTAAAAATATGAATGATAATTATTTTTTAATAAGTATCATTGACATATTTTACTTTTCATAAATAACAAATTTAAAATATGAATGATAATTCTTTTTAGAATAAGTATCATTGACATATTTTATATTTTCCTATAATATAATTATGTTTTAAATATGGATGATAATTCTTTTTGGAAAGAATAGATATCATTGACATATTTTAACAACCATGGATAATTATTAATTGTTTGATTGATTAATTTAGATATGGCTGATAATTCTAATTGAATGGTATCATTGACATATTATTAATTCATCAAGAAACAATTTATTGTAATATGAATGATAATTATTTTCTTTGGAAAGAATAGATATCATTGACATATTTATACAATCATGAATAATTATTAATTGTTTGATTAATTAATTTAGATATTGATGATAGTTCTTTATGAATAAGTATCATTGACATATTATTAATTTATCATGAAACAATTGGTTATAACATGAATATGAATGATAATACTTCTTGGATGAATATCATTGACATATTAATTTTTCACAATATAAAATATGAATGATAATTCTTTATGAATACGTATCATTGACATGTTTTATTTTCATCATGAAATAATTAATTGGAAGCTATTTTCATTACACGATATGATGTGTAGTGTCTATACATCATTTGATTTATTAATATGTCTGTAACGGATATATATAAATAATGAACGATAAATGGATATATTTTTTGAATATCGGAAAAATCTCAGTTATGCGTTCTTGCCTAAGGAAGAGGGAATCAAAAGTGGGGCCGGTTCACCATCCACTTCTGGGTGACCGGTTAGTACTCCTCCCATCGACCTGGAGAGCGTATTTCTCGACCTATCACTACCGGTATTTCTTAAATAAATTTACTAGGCTAAATATAATTACTCGGTAATTATTATGCCTAAAGATAAGCTAGTTTAATGTGTCATTAAATGGGTGCTTATAATAAGCTATAAATAATATTGGGATGTTTTAATTTTGGATAATTAAAATTTGGATCCTAATTAATTGCTTAATTAAGTTTTATAACTTGGTAATAAAACATTTTTCGAAAACAATGGCAAGAATAGTATATATATTAATGGTCTCCATTATTGTTGTCACAACGTCTGCTTCACACACCGCCTTTGGCTGTCTTCGTATGGCCGTCCACACGGAGAGGTGTGCCCCCGTGTGAGGTTTGACAACGTGAAAGCTCCAAAAGTATAAGGGGATTGGATGGTTCGTGAAAGTGATACCGCTAGATGTCTTCGTATGTCTGTTCCATAAGGACGACACTTTCACGACGAGTCCGAAAACCGAAAATAATGGGTTAATCTTGCAAGGAAGTTTGTCTTTCTGACCGTTCTATGGTGGTAGTTAATACTCATAAAGATTTCTTGGATTTCTTGTTTTGATTATTAATTGAGTTTTAGACTGAAACTTAGTTTAACTACTACACGGTTGATCCCGCTGAGTCATCTTCATATGACCATTCCAAAAGGACGGCAACGACGTGTACAGTCGGTTGAATTATCACGAAATAGTATCATGGGTTTTATCTATGTTTTTCCCTGATATGATTGCATCATATTACTATTTCGAAAATATTAAGCATTCATCTATAATTAAGATTAATATGTTTCTTTATTAAATATAATTAGTTTGTAAAACCTTTTTTTTCCTTGTTGTCAAATATAATAATCTGAGGTGTATTTGTTAGATAATAAAAGTCCAAATAAGTGATCTTGTTCACTTATAGAAATATCTTTTGTATCTAGTAGTATTTCCAATCGATGTTACAAGGGAGTACATCGAATGTTTTGAACTTGGTTCATTACTAGGGAAATTGCTAAAGATGAACATAGACAAGATAATGACCACACCCGATGTGATGAATATTCTTCTGGAAGATATTTATAACGTTGATTGTGTCAGTCAATCAGTGGGATGTTTATTTCAATAAAAGTAGTGGGAGCAAGTCGTTTAGAAATAATAAATTTGTTGTCAAGAACAGTATTTATTATATCCCAGACTTACGTGGAAAATTCAAATGTCCACTTATGTAAACAAGGTTATATCATTTTAGATAATAATTTTATTATTATTTAGCGAAATGATTTAAGTGTTTACATTGACCGTCGGGACAAAAGAAATAAACGAGCTCAAGCCTTTTGAAATAATAAATGAATATTAAATAGATTTGAAATCCATAAAAGGTTAACTTATAGTGATATAAAGTCATACCTAAGGCATCTATAAAATAAGTTATTCTAAGCTAGATGAGATAAACAGGATGGACCAATGTGTGAATTGTTTATCAATTCTGACCTGTTTGTGAATCTCGTCTGGAGGTTAGAATAACTAATAAAGACCATTTTTTTTTGTAAAAGGTCTTAGAGCCACAGTTCCTATAGAGCTTGGACATACTTGGTGTGTGTGGTCCTTTAATACAAGCTTGAGGAGGATTTGAATACTTCATCTAAATATGGAAAGTGTTCAAAGTAATGGTATGTAACTTAAATGCGACATAAATAAGAACTTTGGAAAGTTCTAGGAATTTATTGCAAGAATCGATTTTCAACTCGATGAATCACTAATAACTATTCCCTTGAATAGCTAACGGTTCTTGGCACACCGACATAAATATGGTGTCGCAGAAAGGAATAACGAAACCTTATAAGAAATGGTTCAATCTATGATGAGTTAATCATCTTTTCAATATTCATTTACTGGTTATGAAAGATGGACGAAAGTAGTTTATAGTCATATAGAAAGTGTTCGTTTTATAACGAATGGAATTTTCTTGGAATATGTATGGGATAAAATACAATGCTCAAAGTAAAAGTAATACTTAAGGATTGTCAAACGACAAAGTGTCTACACAATCAACAGTGACTGTTCATAATTAGATTGAAGGAAACATTGTTCCTGATCATGGCTTGGGAGTGCTCAGATGTAGTGGGAGGTCCCAGGATCTAAAACTACGAGCATGGACAAGAAAAATCAACGATAATGTCTTGGACACTGATGTTGAAAGATCTATCACTTATGAGAAAGTGATGATGGATTATGATCAAAGAAAAATGGCATGAAGCCATACCTCGAGAATTTGAATCTACAAATCAAATCTGGGAACTTGTAGAGTTACAAGATGGATTTAGATCCACAGGTTTTAAAGAGCTCTACAAAAGAAAAGAGAGAAAGACCGAAAGTCTTAAGACTTTAAAGCTAAACTAGTGACGAAGGTTCACACCTTGATTGGAGAGGAACATTCTCCATTATCACTATGCTTAGAAGTTATCTCTTATCCGTAGCCTGATATCTCAATTACGAGAATTGGCGGATGATCATATTGGAAGCATCCATGTGGAACACCCAGAGAAGTTCAAGAATTCGCCAATGGGAACTGGTGTATATCCTTGTGCTTTATGATACGTTTCATCGAAAAAGCAAAAGACTAGCCAACCGAGCTCCATACAAATAAATATTTGTAAAAAGCTTATAATGTTCTTATGATCAAGGATCATAAAATAAAGCTTCTAACAACGTTCATAAGCATTGCACATGATGCTTAAATTGTTTACAATGGTGACTCCATGAGACGTATGATACCTGTTACTCAGATATGGAGTGTTTCTTTCTAAGAAGTACGATTTCTTTATCACCAGTAAATCAATACTGAACGTAGCTTATTTGCATTGGAAGAGAGAAGTCTGATGAACACTGTGTTGTGTACTAAGCCAGACATCTTTAATGCAGTGGGAGTGGTTAGCAAGTATAAATCCAGTTTTGGATTTAAAGACAACAAAAACTATATGTTAGTGGATTCAGGTAATGAAATGAATTCGCTAAGATACACTGATTGCGACTCGAATGTTTCGACGTTAGCTCAGTGTTTACTCTTGAAAGTGGAGCGATGGAGAAATCTAGAATCGCAGATTCCATGATGGAAACCGATTATGGAAAGGTTCCAAAAGTAGATAGACTGCTGACATTGGACTGTAATAAACAGTGATGCAGTGAGTAATAAAAGAAGAGCACCATTAAAGAGGAGAGACATATAAAGTGGAAATAGAATCTCTATTAAGAGATTGTAAATTGGGAACCTCGAGGTTAAGAAAGTATCCTTGGAGGGAAATCTAATTGATCTGTACAAAGATAGTGCCGGGGAGAATACTCCGTAGGCATTTGGAGACTATGGGTCTGCAGGACATAACATTTCTGCTTTAGAGTGCAAGTGGGAGATTGTTAGGGATGTGCCCTTAAATCAGAAGTATTCACCCCTTGTATAAGCACTTTGTCATTTCCAAAGAAATAAAGTAAAGTCTTATTAGTTAAAATCTTATTATAGTGCTAAAGATTAAATGAATATATCCATAGTTCATCAATGTTGCAATTGTATTTTACTATCACAAAAGAGTCAATGTGAGAGAGGATTGGTAAATACAATAAATGAACTAAAAGATAGTCTGTGGTTTAATTAGGAAGGTGAGAGCCTCTTAATTGTCAACCATTAGTGTGACTCAAATATGGTAATCCGATCCGGATTGCAGTATTGGTGTAATACTGATTGAGTGCACTAAGTGTGAAGCGACTTCACACTAGACTGGACCTGACTGATTTGTGAAAGTTACTCAACTAAGAATGTCCCTGATAACTTTAGAATCAAGTCGCAAAAGATGATCAAATGGTAATTAATCTAAATCCTGAAGTGATCTTGAACCCGGACTGTTAGCTTGATTGGGAACATGATAGTCGACAGGGAAGGGTAGCTCGATCACAGATATGGATATCACATAGCTTTCTCTAAAGTCAAGATGATTCCCTTAATGGTCGGTCTTTAGAAATAAACGGAACTCATGGCCAGCTTAAGCTTCGTACCTTAAGTGAGTTATTTATAATACCACCGACTGGATTAAAGAAGAAAAAGCACGAAGGGGCAAAACGGTAAATCGCCTGCTCGAGTGTGAATCATCAAGTGAAAGATTGATTAACCCGATTTTGATTATATCACTGGACACCTTTAAGATAAAGGAATATATTATTCGCATCACTAAAGAGTACAACTTCGGGTTTATAGTGGAGTAACACCGGAGTTAACGGACTTATCCGTTGAAGCTTAAGTGATGTGGGTCCATGGTCCGCAGGATAGCTCCGTAAAGGACGAATCGTACAATTAGGATATTTGTTATTCTAATTTATGATAGAACTAATTGAAACCGAAGCTTGTGTCAAGTTTTGGAACGTTTCAATATGTTGCGGCAAAAGTACTTTGTTTGCCCGGAAAATAGCTTATCGGTAAAAGTCAAAACTGGAATAAATTGTCAACATCAATTTTTTGTAGAAAATTTAATTCTAAGAGTTTTTTCTTCTATGATTTTATGTGTAAGAGCTACAGAGAAAAAGTTATGAATTATACATCATGACATAACGTTATGTTAATTCATGAAAATTACTTAGAGATAAAATTAATGGGCTAGGTCCATTGGATTTAATCTTAGGTAATTATGAGAGAGGGAATACGACCAACCTTGGTGGTTAATGTTGGAAATCACGTCTCGGATTCCATGAAAATTATCACGAATTATACCTCCAAACCGTCCGGGTAACATTTAAAAATTAATTTAAAGCGGAATAACTTGTTATTCGTGCAACAGTCCGGATATCGGATAATAACCATTTAACACGATCTGATAAATATTATGTAATTTAATATTCATAAATCATTATTAATAATCTAGTCATAATAGGAAATAAATAGAAAGCAGTAAATGGTTGCATTTATTAACCCAATGCATAAGGCCGTACCTCTATTGACGACTTCCAGCTGCGCGTTCTGAATCGGGCAGGGCTCCGCCGGTGCTGAGGGACACTCCCGTGATCTTCCGGTATATTCTCCTGGAATCCTCATACCGAAGCGTGGGCTTCGCCGGCAGAACTACGTCGCAAAATTTAAACCGATGGTTCTATTTAAGCTTCCGGAGAACTAAGTCTCTTAAGCCGAACCAGAAAGAGAGATCAGAGAGAAAATTCGCAGACCCTAAAGGAGAGGGAGAGTTCGAATTTTTGAGCCTCCTATTTATAGGCTCAAACCGTAACCGAATTGGAGAAATTCCCTCTCATACTTTCGAATTTCATTTATTAAATATAATTAATTATCTCAATCCAATGGTCCAGATTTAATCTCATCTAAATCCAATGGATATAATTAATTAGGGATTTAATTAAATAAGAAAGATTAGGATAAAATCCAAAATCCAATCTTATCTTCTTATCTTTATAAATTCGAATTATATATATATATATATATATTCATTAAAATTCGAATTATCATTATCTAGATCCAATGGTTGAGATAAATCTTATATCGATCTAATGGATCAAATTAGTTTAGGATAAAATCAAATATAAAAAGATTTAATAAAAACAATTTCGAATTTATCCTTGAACTATAATTCGAAAAATAATATAAATATATATAATTAATTAATTTCCAATCTAACGGTAAAGATTAAATCTTAGACCGATCTAACGGATATAATTAATTAACCAAAATTCGAAAAAATGAAACTTGATCACCAAGTCATTAATTTCGAATTCATCAATATCCTAATCCAACGGTTGATATTAAATCATAACCGATCCAATGGATTAAATTGATTTTAGGGTTATACCAAAACTTTTTGTACTTTTGCCGCAATTATGGAAAGACTAAAGTCTATCCATTCGAATGTAAATGGATCCACATTCCAAAAGCCCAATTCGATTTTTACACTATAATATATTTAAAAATATATTATTATTATTTTTTATATTAATATAAATCTATTAATTATTGAATAATACATTAATAATAAAATTCGAATAATTAAATTATATTAATATTCTCTGATCTCAATATCACACATTTAAATGTCATGGTGACACATCATCATTTAAATTCGTGACACGTGATTTAATTTCATAGTTTACCAAAACGATCACGAACTTAGAGATTCTCTAAATCACAAACCGTACGTCGAAACGACTCGGTTCCAAAAGCAAAGTTGCTTAGAATTTAATTTACAACAACTTTCATGTTGACAGAAAATCCAAATTCTACTTTATTTTGTCAGTTAATTTCGGTTACCAAGATATGGTACTTTTGCCACGCTACTGATAAAACTATCTGATGTCTGTCACAGACTTCAGTTTCATGAGTCTTGCCAAATGATCTTAAAAACATTTCAATGTTTTTATCACGTACGTATCATCCGTTATGGAGCTATCCTGGGGACCATGGGCCCGTATCACTTAAGCTCCAACGAACTGCTAGTTGTTCGTCAAACCTCGAAGTGATTCCACTATAGACCCGAGGCTGCACTCTTTAGTGATACGGTATATATTATTCCCTTTATAACAGCAGGGTGTCCATTGATACAATCAAATTCGGGTTATTGACCTTTCACTTGATGATCCACACACGAGCAGGCACAATCAAATTCGGGTTATTGACCTTTCACTTGATGATCCACACACGAGCAGGCGGTTTCTACCGTTATGCCCCTCATTGCATTTTCATCCTTGACTCAGTCAGTAATATTATGAGTAACCCACTTATGGTTTCGATTCATAAGTTCCGCACGGGTACCTCTCACTTCTCACCACCGACAATCAAGGGAATCATCATGACTCTGAAGAGAGCTGTGTGATGCCCATGTCTATAACCAAGCTACCCTTACTGCTGACTATCATGTTCCCAAAATAATAGTGTTGGGAACAACGGTAATATATTTTGTTCTTTAACGGTTAAATCAAAGAATAATCAAGCCAGCAGCTCGGACTCAAGATCACTCAGGACTTAGATCGAATATCCATTTGATCATCTACTAGTGACTCAACTCCAAGTTATCAGTGACAGTCTTATATGATAACTTCCGGAGTTTAAGTCAGGTCCAGTCCAGTATGAAGACACTTCATACTTAATGCACTTCTAGTGAGTGTGACACACACAAAATCCAAAATAGGATTGTCACTTAGTCACATTAATGACCTTGTACGATTAATGGGCTCCCACCTAGTTAATCAGGTCACGGACATTTTAAGTTCATTTATTATGATTATTAATTCTTCTTCACATTGACTCTGTTTTGATAATAATTCATAATGGCATCCTACATGAATTAAGGATCAAACATTCTATTTTACTCTACCAGAAACTCTAATAAGATTATCATAATAAGCATCATCTTTATTCAACGACTTGTCATAATATTTTACAAATGGGTAAAATATCTTGTTTAAGGACACATATGTCCAACAATCTCCCACTTGTACTTAAAGAAGATGACCCATGTCTTTCAAACCCATACTCTCCAGATTCCTCCTGAATATTTTCTCTGGCAACGTCTTGGTGAATGGATCAGCCAGATTGTCTTCCGAAGCTATTTTCACAACCCGTACTTCGCCTCGACGTACTATCTCTCTAATGAGATGGTATTTTCTCTCTATATGTTTCGCCTTGTTATGGTCTCTGGGCTCTTTAAAATTTGCCACCGCACCACTGTTGTCACAGTATAGTGTTTAGGGCCCATCTACATCTGGAACAACTCCCAGCTCTATGTAGAAATTCTTGAGTCAAACTGATTCTTTGGCTGACTCATAAGCTGCCACGTATTCAGCTTCCATTGTGGAATCCGCGATACAGGATTGCTTTACGCTTCTCCAGAATATCGCTCCACCAGCAAGGGTGAACACTGCTCCCGACGTCGATTTTCTCGCGTCTTTATCAGACATTAAGTCTGAATCAGTGTAACCTAGTGGATTCAGTTCTGGTCCTGAAAACACTAACATATAGTCTCTCATTCTCCGAAGATACTTAAGAATGTTCTTCACTGCTGTCCAGTAAGCCATACCAGGGTTGGATTGGTATCTGCTAACAATTCCCACAGCGTAACAGATGTCTGGCCTAGTACACTGCATAGCGTACATCAGACTTCCCACTGCTGAAGCATAGGGTACTCTCCTCATCTCATCTTGCTCTTCCGGAGAAGTAGGGCACTGTTTCCTGTTAAGGAACACTCCATGCCTGGTCGGTAAATTACCTCCCTTGGAGTTTGCCATTGCAAAACGATCAAGCACCTTATCAATGTAAGCTGCTTGTGATAAGGCTAGAAGCCTGTTGTTGCGATCCCTGAAGATACGGATCTCAAGAACATAATTGGCTTCTCCCATGTCCTTCATTTGGAATTGCTTAGATAGCCACGCTTTCACGTCCGATAGCCTCTTCACACTGTTTCCAATGAGAAGAATATCGTCGACGTATAGAACAAGAAATATTTCCATGGTTTCATAATTGAGTTTGTATATGCAGGCCTCAGTTATGTTCTGTATGAATCCATAGGATTTGATGGTTTCATCAAACCTTAGATTCCAGGATCTAGAAGCTTGCTTCAATCCATAAATGGATTTGAGAAGTCTGCAAACTTTCCCTTCTTGACCCTTCTGCACGAACCCTTCTGGTTGGTCCATATAGATGTTCTCGTCAATGTACCCGTTCAGGAAGGCGGTTTTGACGTCCATCTGCCAAATCTCGTAATTGAGACTACAGGCTATGGCCATGAGAATCCGGATGGACTTATACATAGCGACTGGAGCGAAGGTCTCATCAAAATCAATACCTTCCCTCTGGGTAAAACCCTTAGCCACTAGTCTAGCCTTGAAGGTTTCAACCTTCCCGTCCACTTCTCTCTTTCGCTTGTATACCCACTTACAACCAATGGTTTTGAAGCCATCCGGTAAGTCTACAAGTTCCCAGACTTCATTAGAATCCATTGATTCTATTTCTTGGTTCATGGCTTCCTGCCATTCTCCCTTATGAGGATCCAACATAGCTTGCTCATAGCCTATTGGATCTTCAACACTAGTGTTTGTAACAGCTAGGTGAAATTCCAACTGGGTATGTTCGTAGCACTCAACAGGTCTTTTGAACCTCCCACTACGTCTGAGTACCCCTTGGTTCTGATTTGGGACCGTGGTTTCCGTACTCTCTTCGACAACAGGCACTGTTATCGGCGTTGTGACTTTGTCACAAGATCCCATTTGTGAATAATTTCCTCTAATTTCATTCTCTATTAACCATCATGATTAAAAATGATATTTGATTTAATTAAATCAATTAGAGCAATTAGAGACTATAGATGAAACAAAAATAACTGTCACTATATTTATCTGGATATTGTAAAATAATTCGAAACATATAAAACCTTTATTAATTAAGAATTATTACATGCAATCAATATCCAAAATAAATAAATCAAGATCTTAACAATGCAAAATTAGTGATAACAATAAACTTAAATCGAATGTAAACTTAAAGCATGCTTCCTTCTTCGAGTCACTCGAGTACTAGCCGCTTTCGTTCTCTGCTGAGTTCTCATCAACAGAGCTCCTGCTGAATCCTGAAAAGAAAATGAACAAGCGTTCGTATTTAATCCATGTTAGTATTTTAATCTATGGATCTGAGATTTGAATCTCTCCAATAAAAACTAATTTCGGGGTTAACAGAAGAGTCATTACCTCTCCAAGCCCGCAGATGTTCTCGGCACATCGTGTGCCCCTTTGCTCTTGGTTTGAGCCAGCATTCAATGCATAAAGCTCCATTTCCATTTTTCTTCTTAGCAGAAGCAACTTCTGTAAAGAAAAACGTTTGCAATGTTTAGAATTTTAATCTATGGATCTGAGATTTCAATCTCTCCAATAAAAAATTAATTTTGTATTCAGAAAAGGTCTTACCCTTTTGTGAACTGATGTGCAGTCTGCATCACAGCTGACCTGGCACTCTCTTCCTTGTTCCACATTGGAAGCACATTGCAGATAAACCAACTTTTCTTTCTTTTCTTCCGGGTTCAGCTTTCGATTCAGTCTTTCGTTTGTTATCTCTTGCCATTGCTTGAGTGACAAGAGTCGTTACTTTGTTCACCTTTTTTTTATTAGTCTCTCAATTTCACCCATCGAGGCTTTGAGTACCGAATCTTTGAAGGATTGACTTTTGTTTGGATACTAGTCTAATAAGAAACTGAGTAACTCATATTCATTATCAGACTTGAACCAAGCACTGCCTTCTTCAAATATCGGTAGCTCAAACTAAGATGGAGGACCAGAGTTGACCGAATCTTTTTCATCATCCGTGACATTAATAGCTTTAGACATTTTAACTGGCATTGAAAAAGAAACTTATTAAACTTTATTATAGGTAGAATGTTTAGAAAAAATATTTTATTTGAAATAGTTACATGATGCAAACATGTTCTGGGAAAACGTTAAATAAACCCTTTTAACTATTTCGTGATAATTTAACCGACTGTACACGTCGTTGCCGTCCTTAGTGGCATGGTCACTCTAGGGTGACTCGCGGTATCAACCGTGTAGTTTGGTTAAACTAAGTTTTAGTCATAAACTTAATTAATATTCATAATAAGAACTACCAAAGTCCTCTATGATTATTAACTATCACCATACACGGTCGGGAAGCACCAACTTCCGTGCAAGCTTAACCCATTATTTTCGGTTCTCGGGATCCTCTTGGAAACGTCATCCTTAGGGAATGGTCACTCTAGTGTGACTCGCGGTCCATTTCCAAGATTCCTCCGTCCCCATATTCTTTTGGAACTATCACGGCTTCCTTAGGGAATGGACACACTAGGGTGACTCGAAGCGGTATGGTTAGCAGACCTTGTGACAGTAATAATGGAGACCTTTGTTTTATTCTATACTTGCCATTGTTTTTAGGAAATAACTTTTTTAATTTCTAAGTTGTAAAAACTTATTATATAAACTGTCTATTAATGACACATTAAAAGTTTATATTTTGGCTTTATTTATTACGACGCGTAATTTTAAATAAGCCCTAAAAATGTGTTTATTATTTCGTCGGTAAGGATAGATCAAACCGTACGCTCTCCAGGTCGATGGGAGGGGTCCTAACCGGTCACCCAGAAGTGGATGGTGAACCGGCCCCACTTTTGATTCCCTCTTCCTTAGGCAAGATTGTACGTTTGAAATTTTTCCGACTAATAATTAACACTATTACATTTACTCTTTATTATTTATATCTATCCTATATAAACATATTAATAATGATGTAAATATAGACACTATGTTTGAGGGTTATGAAAATAGGTTATAATAAATTATATCTATGATGAATATTTATAATTTTATGTTAATGATACTTATTCTCTAAGAATTATCATTAAAACATTTTAATGCCCTTTATTAATTATTTATGAAATATTAAAATAAGACAATGATATTATTCTTTGAATATTATCATCCATATTTTAATTCATTAAATAAGACAATGTTATTTAATCATTAAATAACATCCATATTTAATTTTATGAATTTATTAAAATAAGACAATGTTATTTATCCGAAAATAACATCCATATTTTAATCATAATTAATTTTAATCCATAAATATTAATTTCATTAATAATAATTAATAATTAATCCACGGTATCCGGGTCGGAATAAAAATCCGACCCATTATAAAAATTGCACGTGGGTCCTCCGGGCTTAAGCCCGGGCCCACGTGCCCGTGGAATGGGCAGGGACAGCCCATGGGTGAGCCAGGGCAGCACGCGGGCCCTTCGGGCTGGGCATGCAGGCCCATTCCGCTGCCAGGCAGCGTGGCCTGCGGCCCGCACGCCAGGCCCACGCGGGTGCCCTTGCCCTTGCCGAGTGGCCCTGGCGTGGGCCTTGCTCGTGGGCCTTGCCCGTGGGCTTGCTGGGCGAACACCCTGGGGCTGCAGCGGCAGCCCCTGTTCATCCCTTCCCACGGGTTGGGCTGCCAAGGGCAGCCCGGTCCAATTACCCGGTCCGATTTTTCGGGTCGGGTAATATTCTTATTTTAAATTAATATTTAAAATATCTAGAAATTCAAAATTTCAATTTTAAATAATTAATTTTATTCATCAAATAATTCGTTCTTTAAAACCATTAATTAAATTACGTAATTATTTATCCTTGAACCATGGCTCTGATACCAATTGTTGGAAATCACGTCTCGGATTCCATGAAAATTATCACGAATTATACCTCCGAACCGTCCGGGTAACATTTAAAAATTAATTTAAAGCGGAATAACTTGTTATCCGTGCAACAGTCCGAATATCGGATAATAACCATTTAACAAGATCTGATAAATATTATGTAATTTATTATTCATAAATCATTATAAATAATCTAGTCATAATAGGAAATAAATAGAAAGCAGTAAATGGTTGCATTTATTAACCCAATGCATAAGGCCGTACCTCTATTGACGACTTCCGGCTGCGCGTTCTGAATCGGGCAGGGCTCCGCCGCTGCTGAGGGAAACTCCCGTGATCTTCCGGGATATTCTTCTGGAAGCCTCGTACCGAAGCGTGGGCTTCGCCGGCAGAACTCCGTCGCAAAATTTAAACTGATGGTTCTTTTTAAGCTTCCGGAGAACTAAGTCTCTTAAGCCGAACCAGAAAGAGAGATCAGAAAGAAAATTCGCAGACCCTAAAGGAGAGGGAGAGTTCGAATTTTTCTCTGGGGAAAGGTGTGAAAAATGTGTAGAATGAGCCTCCTATATATAGGATCAAACCGTAACCGAATTGGAGAAATTCCCTCTCATATTTTCGAATTTCATTTATTAAATATAACTAATTATCTCAATCCAATGGTCCAGATTTAATCTCATCTAAATCCAATGGATATAATTAATTAGGGATTTAATTAAATAAGAAAGATTAGGATAAAATCCAAAATCCAATCTTATCTTCTTATCTTTATAAATTCGAATTATATATATATATTCATTAAAATTCGAATTATCATTATCTAGATCCAATGGTTGAGATAAATCTTTAAACCGATCTAATGGATCAAATTAGTTTAGGATAAAATCAAATATAAAAAGATTTAATAAAAACAATTTCGAATTTATCCTTAAACTATAATTCGAAAAATAATATAAATATATATAATTAATTAATTTCCAATCTAACGGTAAAGATTAAATCTTAGACCGATCTAACGGATATAATTAATTAACCAAAATTCGAAAAAATGAAACTTGATCACCAAGTCATTAATTTCGAATTCATCAATATCCTAATCCAACGGTTGATATCAAATCATAACCGATCAAATGGATTAAATTGATTTTAGGGTTTTTCTCAAATACCAAAACTTTTGGTACTTTTGCCGCAATTATGGAAAGACTAAAGTCTATCCATTCGAATGTAAATGGATCCACATTCCAAAAGCCCAATTCGATTTTTACACTATAATATATTTAAAAATATATTATTATTATTTTTTATATTAATATAAATCTATTAATTATTGAATAATACATTAATAATAAAATTCGAATAATTAAATTATATTAATATTCTCTTATCTCAATATCACACATTTATATGTCATGGTGACACATCATCATTTAAATTCGTGACACGTGATTTAATTTCATAGTTTACCAAAACGATCACGAACTTAGAGATTCTCTAAATCACAAACCGTACGTCGAAACGACTCGGTTCCAAAAGAAAAGTTGCTTAGAATTTAATTTACAACAACTTTCATGTTGACAGAAAATCCAAATTCTACTTTATTTTGTCAGTTAATTTCGGTTACCAAGATATGGTACTTTTGCCACGCTACTGATAAAACTATCTGATGTCTGTCACAGACTTCAGTTTCATGAGTCTTGCCAAATGATCTTAAAAACATTTCAATGTTTTTATCACGTACGTATCATCCGTTATGGAGCTATCCTGGGGACCATGGGCCCGTATCACTTAAGCTCCAACGAACTGCTAGTTGTTCGTCAAACCTCGAAGTGATTCCACTATAGACCCGAGGCTGCACTCTTTAGTGATACGGTATATATTATTCCCTTTATAACAGCAGGGTTTCCATTGATACAATCAAATTCGGGTTATTGATCTTTCACTTGATGATCCACACACGAGCAGGCGGTTTCTACCGTTATGCCCCTCATTGCATTTTCATCCTTGACTCAGTCAGTAATATTATGAGTAACCCACTTATGGTTTCGATTCATAAGTTCCGCACGGGTACCTCTCACTTCTCACCACCGACAATCAAGGGAATCATCATGACTCTGAAGAGAGCTGTGTGATGCCCATGTCAATAACCAAGCTACCCTTACTGCTGACTATCATGTTCCCAAAATAATAGTGTTGGGAACAACGGTAATATATTGTGTTCTTTAACGGTTAAATCAAAGAACAATCAAGCCAGCAGCTTGGACTCAAGATCACTCAGGACTTAGATCGAATATCCATTTGATCATGTACTAGTGACTCAACTCCAAGTTATCAGTGACGGTATTATATGATAACTTCCGGAGTTTAAGTCAGGTCCAGCCCAGTATGAAGACACTTCATACTTAATGCACTTCTAGTGAGTGTAACACACACAAAATCCAGAATAGGATTGTCACTTAGTCACATTAATGACCTTGTACGATTAATGGGCTCCCACCCAGTTAATCAGGTCACGGACATTTTAAGTTCATTTATTATGATTATTAATTATTCTTCACATTGACTCTGTTTTGATAATAATTCATAATTGCATCCTACTTGAACTAAGGATCAAACATTCTATTTTACTCTACCAGAAACTATAATAAGATTATCATAATAAGCATCATCTTTATTCAACGAATTGTCATAATCTTTTACAAATGGATAAAATATCTTGTTTAAGGACACATATGTCCAACAGTTAAGCCCATTAGGTATTTTCCTTATCATATTTTATTAAGTAATTAATTGATTAATTATCATGGAAACATATTAGGTAATATTTGAATCATGGAAAAATATCAAAGCTTGATTACAAAGCAAGGTGGCGATTTTTCAAGCATGGAATATTCAAATATTAATGTGTTTTGATAATTAGGAATATTGATTGATTACATATAAATATGGTATTAACCTTAATCATTTAATTAAAGAATCATGTCATGAATTTAAATTGTGCATGAATCATGAAACTTGATTATCAAGTTTTAATCATAAGATTCATATTGCATGAGAATTTAATATTGATTGATTCATGATAATATTTGATTGATAGGTTAATTACAAATAAGGAAAGGATTGGTAAATCATGTATCATCTTAATTGATTTAATAGGAATTAGATTTTGGTTAAAATTAATTAAAGAATTCGACATCTCCTAATCATGGAAGGAGATGGAATTTCTTAGTATTCATTTTAATTAAAGAAAATATATTTCATTGATTAAATAATAGAGAAATCGAATTATACCTAATCATGGTAAGTATTTGATTTTCTTGGTATTTATTTTAATCACATAAAATTAAATCTTAGGTATTTTAATCATCAAATTTCGTTTTCTACCTATCATGGAAGGTTGGAAAAAGTCTTTGATTGATTTGTGAATAATACTAATTAAGACTAATTGATTTACCTATTCATGGAAATTTGTGTGCATGGTTTTTCCTATAAATACCAAGCTAGTTTCACATTTCCAATATCACTCTCACATCACAAAATTCGTGCTCCCTCCCATGGTGAAGCTCTCGAAAATTCTCTCCCTCTCTAGAAAGTTCGGTTTAGAGAAATTCTCTTCCCGAAAGCTTAGAAATCGCATAAACTATCATGCAACGAAGTTCTGTCGACGAATCCCACGCTTTGGGTACGACGAGTTCAGGAGAATATCCCGGAAGACTTTGGGAGTTTCCTTTGGCGTGAAGAAGTCTCAAGAGCGGCGGAATCCCTGCTCAAATTCCATAGGCAAAATCTCAAGTCCGGCGGAAGCTCTGTCGAAATTCAGAAAGCGCAGTGGAAGTCATCATCGCCAATGAGGTACGGCCTTATGCATTGGGTTAATAAATGCAAACATTTATCGCTTTGTTTATTTCCGTGACTAGAATTAATAATCTCGTGTTTATTAAATAACTAATTATTTATCCGATCGGATCTCAGGTATCCCGGAGCTCGATCCTAGTAAGGAAAGTAACATCGGAAAGTGTAAAATGGGCCTTTCCGTGAAAATATTTTTTAAAGGTTACCCCGAAAGATCGAGGCCCATTCCCGAGATATGACGGAGGGGACGATAATATTCCCAACATGTTCCCCTTTTGGCTTTGCGAGAACGTCCCATCTCCGCCAATGGATCTTTCTCGACTCCTCCGACCCGCCCCACCAAAACCGAGCGATAGTAGCGTGAAAATCTTTGATGGTGCGGACGGGGAGCCAGAAAAGACTCATGAGATAGGTGGGGATGGCTTGCACCATTGATTTGATCAAGACTTCCCGCCCCCCGGACAAGAAGAGCTTTACTTTCCACATCCCGAGAAGATTCTTGACCCGGCCCGTGATCTTGCTAAAGATTGCGCACTTGTTTTGGCCGATGTGTACAGGAAGCCCGAGATAAGACTCGAGGTCCGGAACGGCCCGCATACCAAGCACCCGTGAGATGGATCCGCCATGTGCCTCGGCTACGTTTTGTGAAAAGCTTACCATGGACTTCTCCGCGTTAACAGTTTATCCCGTCCCCTTCTCATAAACTTTGAGGACACCGCTAATAGCTTGGCCGTACCCGACACTCGCCTCCTCGAAGATGATGCAATCATCCGCGAAGAGAAGATGTGTCACCGACGGGGCTTCCCGCCGGCACGCAAAACTGTGTAGGAGTCCAAGCCTCTCTTGCCACCGGATGAGCGCAGAAAGGCCCTCCGCGCAAACTAGGAAGAGGTACGGCGAAAAAGGGCAACCTTGCCGGAGTCTGCGGGTCGGCGAGAAAGAGTTTTCGGTTCTTCCGTTGAGGACGATGGAAAAGACCGGTGTCGAAATGCAATCCTGTACCACGGCTAGGATTCGCGGCCCAAACCCCATTCGATGCAACATTGCTTCCACGAACCCCCATTCGACCCGGTCGTAAGCTTTGCTCATATCGAGCTTTATGGTCATCGCCCCCTTCTTTTGATGACGGATTTGCCGGATAGAATAAAGAAGCTCGTAGGCGATGACGGCGTTATCCGTAATCAAGCGTCCGGGAACGAAAGTGCTTTGAGCTTCTGAGATGATGGAGGCGAGGACGCCTTTTATACGGTTAGCGAACACTTTGGAGACGAGCTTGAGAAGCACGTTGCACAAACTAATCGGTCGGAAGTCTGTACTCTCGTTGGGTTCTTCACCTTGGGCAAGAGCACGATGTTGGTGGCGTTCCATCCTCTCACACTCCTCCGCCCGTTAAGGACATCCAAACACTCTTCCCGAATCTTCGGCCCCACGGTCCCCCAATGTTTTTGGAAGAAGACGGTGTGGAAGCCATCGGGGCCCGGCTCATTCCGGGGGTCCATCGAGGAGAAGGCGGCATTGATCTCGTCCATGGTGAACCTCTCCTTGGTGATCTCCCGTTGCCCTGCCGAGATAAAAGCAACATCCTCCGTCGTGATCAAGCCGAAATCCCTCTCTGAGGCGTCATTTGAAGAGTAGATGTTCGAGAAGTATTTGTCGAGCACTTCTCGAACATCGTTCTTCGATGTCACCCATTCCCCAGTCTCGTTCAAGATACCTCGAATTTGGTTTCGCGTCTTCCGACGCGTGGCACGAGCGTGGAAGTAAGTCGTGTTCCTATCCCCTCCGCGTAACCAATCGGCCCTCGCCCTTTGCTTTCAAAGATACTCTTCCACCATGAGGACCGAATCTCATTCCTCATTCAAAGACCTCAAATCGGCTCTTGTTTCCGGAGTAAAATCCGTTTTGTGAAGATGCTCAATCCGCTCCGAGAGCGCTTTGATTCTCTTTTCCCAGTTGCCAAAGGCCGTGCCCGCCCATACGTGGAGGGCATTTTGACACATCCCGAGGCTTGCTGCCCACCCTCTAGAAACCCGATCGGTCCCACCCGAACCACGCACAACACGGACCACCTCGGCGCAACCGTCGTTTAAGAGCCAACTCGGCTCAAAGGCCCATCTCCTCCCTACGGCCGAGTTAGGATTGTGCATCATCGGGTCTGAGCCCGTGTTTCTGAGAAGCGCTCTATGATCTGAGCCCCAAAAGCCCAACACCTTCACATTCCCTGACGGGTAAGCCGACTTCCACGCCGGGTTTGCGCACGCTCGATCGAGTCGACTTTGGACATTCCGCTCCCCCACTTGCATATTGCTCCAAGTGCACGGTTACCTACAAAGCCCAAATCGAGAAGATCACATACCTCGAGCGCGTTGGCGAAGCAATCCATGGAAGCCGTCTTCCTCCGAACTCGACTCACGTGCTCGAACTCGTAAAGCACCTCGTTAAAATCTCCCGTGCACACCCACGGGTTTGCGTCGCCGTTATGAAGCCATCGTAGAAGCTCCCACGAGAGATACCGAGAAGGTTCGATCGGGTTCCCGTAGAAACCCGTGAAACTTGACGTCACCCCTAGCTCGTCTCTAACTCCCACGTCGATATGCCGTCTGCTAAAGCTACGGATATCGACCTCCACCGCGTCATTCCAAAGGATGTGAATTCCACCACTAAGGCCCTCAGCGTGAACCCCAAACCCGTTAGCCATATTACTTTGATGCTTCAATCTCTCCACCCGGATACCGCTCAAATTCGTCTCCGTAAGAAAAATGATGTTCGGCTTCCGCTCACAAATAAGTCTTCGTAAGCGGGCCCTCGCCCGGGGATTGCATAATCCCCGGACGTTCCAACAAAGGATCTTCATTGCTTCTGGCCGGCCTGCCCTTGGCGTGCCACCGATATCACTAGGTCCATCACTCCCATTAATGGGTTGCATGGTCCCGAAAAACTGACCCTACCACCGAAAAGGATTCCAGAGTACCACAAAGACAAAGAATCACAAGGATTCACACCGATGAACCGGTAGAGACCAAGTCGAGGCAAGGTCTCAATAAAGTGAGTCATTCTCACTTGGAGCTTCATGTGCACTTATGAAGCATATGTAACGAATCTGCGGGACTTAAAACACTAACAGCCTGATTTGGGCGCAGAGGCGGGCCGAAAAACTAATTTTGACTGCGAACTTTAAGTCTGGCATTTTATCGAACACTTGGTCCACACAGAGAAAATTTCCAACAAGCGACCGCGTGTTCATCAGACTCGTGGAGGGCTCTGACACGGACTCGCTCCTCAGGCTCAATCACTATGCTCTCTTGAAGCTCTCGTAGATTTTCCTTCAGCTTGGAAAGCATCAGGCTTCGAACCTAGCTTCATGAACATCATCTTCGCACAAGGATATTAAGTTTCCCATCAAAGAAAGGCGAAACTTTGTCGATCAAGTCTTTTCTATGTGATTCCAACGTTAAATCGCAAACTGAGCCTGACACTCGAAAGCCCTTGTTCCACCATTCGAGAAAGCACTCATGTCAAAATATTTATAGAGCCGGCCTGATGCCAGCATTGGCCTAGGGTCCCCGATTTCAAAGGACCTTCAAGTTGTCGATCGATTTCCGGAATATAAAAAATAAAAAATTCAAAGCTTAAACGTCATAAGAGAAGCTTGTCTCTGTAAGTATATAACTGAAAGAGAGAAACAGATGAGAGAAATTTTTAAATTTAGAAATCATTAAAGCGGTAGGGTTTATTGTCAACTTTTAGATGCTGCGTCATATTTGAATGAGAATCTATTTATCATAAAAATAATTTATTCATTTCTACATTAAAATTGAATTTTGCGATTACGATAGGGGGTCCCATAATTTCTCTTTAATTAGGATCCCGAAAATCTCAAGCACAGTCCTCATTGTACGTTTGGATTCGATTGAAAAGAAATAATGAGACCCATTTTCATATTTTTTTAGTATTTTTTTTCTCTTTCCAAAATGCACTATCTAATAAGTATGAGAATTATATCAAAAAAATTTAAACTATATATAAAATCAAATTTACACATTCTTCTATACATGAAAATAGTGTATTTGTTACATAGTACAAACTATAATTTTCAAACGTGTAAAACTATCTCATAATTTTTTTTATTAATAAAATAAAATATTTTCTATTTAAAATTAAAGTTATGAAAACTAATTTAGATTTTGTTTTTATACTTTTACGATTGATTTGTAGACTAATATTGTCGGTTTTTCAAGAGTTAATGTCGAATTTCTCTAACACATTGTTGAACTTCCAATAGCCTATTTCTGCCTAGTACATAATTTGAATATATAAGCTTTGAATGGACTATAGTCTTGTCTTTAAATCAACAGTTTCCATCAAAAATCAAAGATTTTCGTCTATGAATCCGTGGTTCCCACAATTTTCCGGAAGTTTATATCCGTTGCATGCATGTTTATGTATTTTTCCAAAAAAAAAATTATCATTTCAAATCCGAAATGTTCATTAGATAACTCATTATAAAGATAAAGTGAGGATTTTACAATTTTGACAGAAATAGTATTAAGAAGATTGAGCTCGTGGATGAAAATGGCGGCTTTGGTTCTCTTTATTCGCATTTTGAGAAGAAAATAAAAAAAAGGAGTGTACTTGAGGAAGTTTATAGTGATCGTATTTGTGTCTTAAATTAAATAATAAATACATATAATTTTCAAATGTGAATTAATGAGTTTTTTTTAATTATTTATTTCCAACTTTTTATCACTAGTCTACACCCACTAGTACAAATATGTGATTTGTGGACAGTTTAAAACAGTCCTTGAAACCTTTGAGGACATTTTTGAAACATGGTTGACCAACGAGTAGTACTTTGTGAGCAAATATTTCAGAACGTAGCTGAAACGTTGCCGGAATACAGTCAAGCCGCGGCAACATTTTTATATATACGCGATCAAAATTGGTTAAAACGTCTCTGAAACATTGTTGTTCTCTATTTTTACTAAACAATGCCTCGGTAATCTATAATACCAAACCGCAACGTAGTACCAAAGACGTAAAAGAGACGTCGTGGATATATTAAAAATTTCAAAGGAGTGTAAAAATAAGCCACGGCCTATACCCTCAAGGGGTTGGTTTTTTTACACGGACGCCGCGGTTGTTGTTTACACAGATACCGGGGCAAATACAATAAAACAGCCGCGGTTTATTACTCGAAAGTCGTGGTTGGCTTTCACTCAAACGCCGCGGTTGGTCTTTAATCAGACGCCGGGGTACACTAATGTGAAGTCGCGATTGGTTTTTTACAGATACGCCGCGGTTGGTTTTGCTAAATGCCACGATTGTTTTATGGATCTCGGCCTCAGCTTTTTTTATTAGGTGCCTCGGCTTATATGTACGCCACGCCTGGGCTTCTTTTATTAGCGCCGGCAAAGCCGAGAAATTATCGTCGTAACAAACCACGACTTGTTTTTATTACTTGTCGGGGTTTGTCGTTTCATACAAGCCGCGACTTCTTGATTACTCAAGGTAGATTTTACTTTTTTGTTCAATCCTTTCGGGCCGCGGTTGGTTGTTTTTAATACCGAGGCTTGTAAATGATATTTGTCGCGGCGTTTATGGTTACTGATAACAAAAAAATATAAAATGAAATTGCGTGATTTAAGCCGCGGCCGTTTTAATAATCGTGCTGACGTTATATTTTTTTGGGGGCGCCAAGAATGCCCCGGGAAGCGCCTGCCCGAAAATGCCCTACGCATGCCGGAAGTTTCCCGGGAGAGCCTGGAAGCGCCCGCGCACGCCCAGAAGAGTTTACACCACCAAATAAACTAATTAATTTGCCATATATACATTCAACACCAATAAATTCAAATTCTTAAATACTTCAAAATATACAATATACGAAACCTAAAATAAACAAAACCTAAAACGACGGTCTCAATATACAAAACATAATCAAAATTCTCAATAAACAAAACCTACTACATATTCTAAAAAAATACCTCTTCACACGAGGAACTCTTAGTAGTTTATGAGCCAACATTTATCCTTTTCTCCTAAGCTTCAAGGACCATCAAAATGAACATTAAAATTCCAACCAAGAGTATTTAACAATTAAATCTTCACCAATAAGAAATCACGCTTACCTTGTTTTAGTTCTAAGCTCATATGCAACCGAGAAAAAATACATCGTTTTCTCCTAAGCTTCAAAGACCATCAAAATTAACAATATTAAAACTCATACCAAGAGGATTTCAACAATTAAATACTCACGAAATGTGCATACCTTGTTTAGTTCTTAAGCAATGTAACCGAGAACAAATGCTACATTTTCTCATAAGATTCAAATACCATCAAAATGAACATTAAAACTCCAACCAATAGTATTTAACAATCAAACCTTCACGAAGAAGAAAAACGTCCATACCTTGTTTTAGTTCTTAAGCAAGAAGCAATTATGCAACCGAGAACAAATGCTACATTTTCTCCTACGCTTTAAAGATCATCAAAATAAAAATTAAAACTCCAACCAAGAGTATTCAACAATTAGTAAATCTTCACGAACAAGAAAACTTGCATACCTTGTTTTAGTTCTTAAGCAAGAAACAACAATGCAACCGAGAACAAATGCATCATTTTCTCCTAATATTCAAAGACATTGAAATCAATATTAAAACTCCAACCAAGAGTATTCAACAATTAAATCTTGACGAATAAGAAATCACGCATATTATACCTTGTCTTAGTTCTTATAAGCAAGAAATAACAATCCAACCGAGAACAAATGCATCGTTTTCTCTTAAGATTCAAGACATTGAAATCAACATTTAAACTCCAACCAAGAGTATTCAACAATTAAATATTCACGTATAAGAAATCACGCATATTCTACCTTGTTTTAGTTCTTAAGCAAGAAACAATGCAACCGATAACATATGCATTGTTTTCTCCTAAGATTCAAAGACATTGAAATCAATATTAAAACTCCAACCAAGAGTATTCAATAATTAAATCTTCACGAATAAGAAATCACGAATACCTTGTTTTAGTTCTTAAGCTCATATGCAACCAAGAACAAATGCATCGTTTTCTCCTAAGCTTCAAAGACCATAAAAATTAACAATATTAAAACTCTAACCAAGAGTATTTCAACAATTAAATATTCACAAAATGTGCATACCTTGTTCAGTTCTTAAGCAATGCAAACCGAGAAAAAATGCTACATTTTCTCCTAAGCTTCAAAGATCATAAAAATGAACATCAAAACTCTAACCAAGAGTATTCAACAATATTTAAATCTTCAAGAACAAGAAAACGTGCATACCTTATTTTAGTTTTTAATTAAGTAAGAAACAAATATGCAACTGTGAATAAATGCTACTTTTTCGCCTAAGCTTCAAAGACAATCAAACTGAACATTAAAACTAAAACCAAGAGTATTCAACAATTAAATCTTCACGAATAAGAAATACCGCATACCTTGTTTTAGTTCTTAAGCAAGACACAAAAATGCAACAGAGAACAAATGCACCGTTTTCTCCTAAGATTCAAAGACCATCGACGTGAACATTAAAACTCCAATCAAGAGTATTCAACAATTAAATCTTCACGAAGAAGAAAACGTGCATAGGGTTTAATCAGGAAAGACACACACACACACAGAGAGAAAGAGGGAGAGTTGAGACCAACAGAGCTATCCAAAGAGAAAGAGAGAGAGAACTGTTAAGAAGAAATGGAGAGAGAGTGTGTGGTGGCGAGTGGAGAGAGCTGAGAGAGAAAAAGAGAGGGAGAATGAAAATCAAAATGTTGAATTAATGGAGGGAAAACAAAATTTATGCTCGAAACATTTCGTTACCGCGGCCCTTTTTATACATGGCCGAGGTACATCACACATGGCACGATTAATTCAAGCAGTAGTATAATTAATACCGCGGCGGTATACAAAGAAGAATTTAGTTTTCGTCTGCTCATACTACGCCACAGTCCCCAAAATTAAACAGCGGTACTGAACCAAACCAAGCCCCGGCCATTTAAAATTCAAAATCAACCCGAGATCTCTGGTAATTTGGTCACCTGGAAAAAACCGCGGCTAGGATAATACTCAGTTGCGGTGTTCTAATTTTGAGAACGACATATGAGTAGTACGCCGCAGCTACGTTCATGCTACTGCTCAGGACATGATCGAAGCCGCGGTTGTGTATTATAAACCACGGTTATTTTGATGATTTTTTTTTTCGATGACTACTTTCCAGGAATTCCCACAAAAATTATCTAAGTTCGTGCTCATTTTCTCACAGCTAATTTCTCAGATTTCCGTGCGTAAATAATTAAAATACGTAAATTAAATATCATCAAAGGCATTAAACTTTATATTAAATAACAAGAAGTTGTCTATCCCAAGAAATTCTTTGTTACAACGCATTTATTGAAATCACGACCCGACAAGTGTTTTTTTTTTCCAGGATTCCTCAACACATGTCGACTCTATACCTTGACGACGTAAAACAGATTCATCATCATTTTCAAAGTTTTCCATGTCTTCAAACGCCGATAACCCTTTTGATAACGGGGGAATATTCGTACATGTGTCTTCGTCTTCTTCTTTCGAATCCTCAACGTTTCTTGGTTTCAAATATTCTACGAGAGATAATTCCTGATTAGCCGGATCGGTAACGTAAAACACTTGAGCCGCCAACGACGCCAGGATGAATGAATCGTTGGCATATCCGAGCCGTCTAAAGTCAGCAACCGTAATCCTTTCATTGTCAACTTTTAAATGATTATTGTCCGCCCATTTGCACTTAAATAATGGTACTCGGAAGCCACAGTAGTCAAGTTCTCAAATATCATGTACATAGCCGTAGTAATTCATAAAACCGTGTACGGGATTCTTTTTCTTCGAGGACGCAACATACATGCAATCCGCACCATATGTTACACCACTATTTTGAACAGGGTGTTTCTCATCTCTTTCTTGTAGAATGTGTACCCGTTCACATACCACGACGTTTACCTTGTAACGATTTATGAAGGCCCTCTAGATATCTTCATAAGCGTCTTAGAAAGTCCACTTCTAGAATTCACACGTTCTTCGAGCCACTTTGGAAATGTTTGGTTGTGTACTTGTTGCAACCATTTTTCATTACGGCCATTTTTAGGGTGGAGTAGTTTCAACTCCCTTAAATTTTCATCGATAAATGGTGACACGTCATAAAAAATTGTGTAAAACATGAAGAACAGTTTGATCCCAAAGTTTTCGGTCTATTTTCGAAGGGGTTCCTATGTAAAAAAACAATAAAAGGTCATATATATATATGAACATTTCTGATTCAATTCTTAAACAATTATATGAACTATTTTACCGGCGGATATGCTTTTTGATTCTACACTAGCTTCTTTCGGAAGTTCAATTGGAATTGATTTTACTAAATTCTTTGAGCAAAACTCAACTGATTCCTCTGCAGTGTAACTCTCAATAATGCTTCCCTCTGGCCGATTATAGTTCTTCACGTAACCTTTTAAGACTTTCATATAGCGTTCGATAGGATACATTCATCGTAAAAATACGGGTCCGTATAACTTCGATTCGCGTACTAAATGAACTTCTCAAACAAGCATAGATTGGTAACCAAGTCTTCTTGCATCGGATCAAGATCGTCGGGGTCGATGGTCTTAGAGAAAATTGAGTTGAAGAATTCGCAAAACTGGGATATAGACAATCTAACCTCATTTCCAACAACCCCGCAATGCAAGAGGTAATATTTGTTGTAACAACATATGACAATCATGAGTCTTCATTCCGATAAGTCTGCAATCCTTCATAGATACAAACCTGAAATATTTACGTAATAAATACATATGAGTTTAATTACATATTGATAATAAATTTGGTATTTACGAATACAAACCTACAATAGTTAGACGAATGCCCTTCGGGAACTTTTAACACAACAAGCTACTCGCATAATGATATTCGCTTCGGTTTGGTTAAACTGGCCTTTACCGGTGATAAATATGTTTTTTTTTGCCTTGCACCTCGAGATGCAAACTACTTCTCATCTCCAATTCAACGAGATCCAAATGAGCTTTTTTACCGTCCTTTGTTTTTCTTTTATCATCAAGCAAAGTTCCGATAATCGATTCGAAGACAATTTTTCGATGTGCATTACGTCCAAACAATGACGAACATGATGCGACTTCCAATATGGAAGGTCATAAAAATTTGATTTTATATGCCATGGGTTTTGTTTGAAGTACTTTTTTCATCTCCGATCTTTTTTTCCAAGAACCTCGAAAACAATATCTTTAGCCAACAAAAACTCGTAGACACCTTCGCCTGAAAAAATCTTTGGAGGGGGTTCAAAGCATGTTCGGCCATTAAACACTTTTTTGTGCTTTCTGAACGGGTGATTGGGTGGTAAGAATCTCCGATGATTTAGATATCTTCCTCTCATGCTTCAACCGGATCGCATTTGTCTCTTTAATGCAAACAGGACAACCGATTTTTTATTTAACCGAGTACCCTGACCAGTTCACGTAAGCTGGAAAATCATTGATTGTCCACATTAACATAGCTCTTAAGTTGAAAGCTTCTTCACGGTGGGCATCCCAGGTCTCAATTCTTTTATCCCATAAAATCTTCAAATCATCGACCAAAGGTGCCAAATAGATATCTATATCATTACCAGGTTGGTGTGGCCCTGAAATCAAAAGCGTCAACATCAAGAAATTTCTCTTCATACACAATTTTGGAGATGATAACTCTATGAAAGTAGAGTTATTATACGATTTTTATAGATAAATTAATAAACTCCGAATGAAATATCGATGTGAAATTGATGTTTATTGTCCAATATACATGAGAATCCTTAGGTGATTGAACAATATAGAGTAACATTGAAATATAAGCACATTAATTGATAAATATTCATGAAAAACCAAGTTTATGTGTGATTTTTGTGTTGTTCTTTCACAGTGCTGAATTTCAGAAAGCTATGGAAATGCTGCAACATTTCTGTGGCATTCGTGGGCTGACTAAGATGGAGCTTTGTTCGAGTGAGAACGTGGGAAGTGCATTAAGTGAAGCATGTGGGGACAATGTGAGCAGCATTGAAGACCCGATTTGGTGTGTTATCATTGGGCTTAATAGGCCCGATTACCAAGAGAGCCAAAATAACACCCAAAAATGAAAGATTGCCCTAATTAGGGCAATAATCACCACTCATCTAAAGCATTGGACAACAACCACCAAGATTGGGAATCAAGAAGGGAAGCAAGAGAAGACTATTTTAAAGAGGGATTCAAGAACAACTCATCATCAAGGGAGCTTGCTACAATCTAGAGTTCTTCTAAACTCTTATTCTCATTGAGATTTGTTCTTTGAATTTCTTGGATGAATTGTATCTTGAACCAAATTATATTTTCTATTTTTTGTTGCTCAAGTATGAACTAACTTCTTAAGGTTGGGTGAATTATAAACATTGACAAAATAAACCTGATTCAAAAGTTTTCTTTTACCGGGAAAGTCCACCTCATACAACAACAAACAAGATAACAATAATAAATCAAATGCCAAAATGAAGAAATAAAAGAAAATAAAAGAAGAAACACATAGTAGTCAGTTTAATGCACATACGTAAATGTCAAAATAAGCAACGCCTTTCCGCCATGTCGCGAAAGTCATCGACAATAGAATCGACACTAAATTTCAAAGAGAATTCTCTCTCAATGTACACACTCAAGCTATCAGATAAGAACTCGTCTTCCATTCTATTACGACGAGCATTCTTGATGGTTTTCATTGCTGAAGCTGAACGCTCCGTAGTAGCGGTAGAAACTGGAAGTAGGAGAATAAGAGTTACCACTCTATGCACAAGAGGAAATGTTGTTGCTACCTTTGTTTTCACCATCCACAAACTTAGATCAGAAGGGTCTTCAATTCTTTAAAATCTGAATCTTCTCAAATATAATCAATGTGTGCAAGATCCCTTCTTAAGCCACGCAATTCAGACTCAGTAAAATCTATTTTGTAGAATTTTTCTGCTAGCACACAAATGTCATCAATTCTTAATTGTTTTCACCATTTCGTAGGGATCTAAAGCTGAACTGAGTCTCATCAATTCAGTAGTGTTATTTGTTTGTTCACTTCGCCCAGCGATTATTGGTGACGAGAATCGGGCGAAAACCGAGTGAAAATCGATCGAAAAGTATAAAACGATAACAGTTAGCACAAATAAGTTACCGGTAGGCTCCGCAAAAATTTCGACGATTTTTGTCAGTATTTTGAACATTGATTTGTACTGAACTCTGAAGACAATTAGGCCTTTCGATATATGTAATTTTTGATGTTTTTGAAATAAAAAATACTTATTGTTTACAATCTGCTATAATACTTTCGTCGTTTAAATAAAGTATTAATTTTCGACAACATTACTGAAGTATACGAATCCCTTATAGTTGCTATCACTCCTGCTTAGAGCTGTGCATAACATAGTCGTGGCGCGTCGCGACTTTAGTCGTGGAAATCGCCAAAGCTCGCATCGCGACGCGTCGTGGCGGCCTTCAGTCGCGACGTTGGCGATGAGGTCGCGACGGCAGGCCGAGAGAGAGAGAGAGGGGCTGTGAGAGGGAGAGATAGAGAGAGAGAGAGAGAGAGAGAGAGAGAGAGGGAGCAGCAGAAGGGTGAATCGCGACTTCTGGGCTTCATCGCGACCGATCGCAATTTTTCCTGCCTTTCTCGCGATGCGTCGCGATTCTCTGGAATGCGTCGCGACGGCGTCGAGTCGCCACCCACGACGATCTTGTGCAGCTCTACTCCTGCTGATCTCAATGATGACTATTTAATAGCATAGCTACTTATATAGAATGTCAACAAGTGACATAATCTACAACTGTATTTTGTAATATATTATATATGTGAAGATCTGACACCAGCAATTGATCTTAAGATATGCTAAGTATGAAACGACAGCTTGTCAAAATTATCAGAATTTGACCACCTATTATTTTAATTTATGTACTATAATATAATATAAAATAAAAAAAGTGGTGAAGAAAAAGAACAACTGAGGACTATTATGTAGATACAAAGAAATTAGTTGCCGTTAATTCAAAGTAGAATAATAAGACAGAAGTAATAGGTTGTATTCAGAATACTATACCATTATCCGCAAGGTTTCTTTATTGTGTTTTATATTGGATACCATATTATAAAACTATATCGTTGACTCGCAAAGTTGAAAACCAAATCAATCCTAACAAGTTGAATGATGTTTCCAGCTCAGCAATCAAATCATGATGCAAATTTGACTAGAAAGTACGGCAAGCCAAATGGGCGGCACGGGTCGCACCGGCGATCATGGTCAAATGCCACGTGAAGTGCTCAGATGCCTCGTGGCATTTGATGTGGCATAACATTTAATAGGATTAGGAGCATCCAAATCTCCACGTGGCATTTAAAAACTCGCCAAAAGACAAAATCGGGTACTTATGAAAAACATTTTTTTAAGCATTGAAAACTTTCACCAAGACTTTAAAATTTTGGAAACATACTGCCACATTTGCATGACTACTTATGCCCGTATATCTCTTTTTAGTTATTATTTTTAATTTGCTGACCATATAACGAGACAAGAAAAACGCAATCATTATTCATTACTATAAAGCATAATCCAAATCACCAAACAAAAGAAGAAGAAGAAGAACCACCATGGAATACTTTCAGGTCTGTATCCTCCTCCTGGTGTCTGTCGCGACAGCCACGGCGAGGAACAACATCGAAGTTACTTCCAGCTCAAGCAATCACAGCCCGCCGGGTTTGGCGAGGCTGAGAGAAGGAAGTTCCTTGAAAGTCGATGAAGCGAACGTAACTTTCTTGGCCTCGCCCAATGGGGCATTCTTCGCCGGATTCCATGAAGTGGGCATGAACGCCTTCTGTTTCTCGATATGGTTGGCGAGATCCGAGGGCAAAACCGTTGTCTGGACGGCGAACCGAGACACTCCCGTCAGCGTAAGACGATCCAAGTTGACCCTCCATGGCAGTGGCAGCATGGTCTTGACAGACTCCTCGGACCTGATCGTGTGGTCAACGCACACTTCGTCTGATTCCAGCATCGAAGCTCGGCTTCTCGAGACCGGGAATCTGGTTCTATTCGACTTGGCCAAGAGCATCGTCATCTGGGAAAGCTTCGGATTTCCGACAGACACGCTCTTGCCAATGCAGCCATTGATGAAGAACACCACTCTCGTGTCTGTTCGAGGCAAAGGCTCGCTTCTGAGTGGCGTTTACAATCTGAAATTCGATGACAGCAATGTCCTGAACCTCGTCTACAATGGTCCGAAGCTTTCGAGCATATACTGGCCGAGACAGACAGCTGGCAATGTGTTCGCCAGCGGTCGAACACCTTACAACAGCTCCAGAATCGCGGTTTTGGACAAGTATGGGAGGTTCTTGTCGAGTGATCTGATGGAGTTCAGGGCATTTGATTACGAGGCTGGCTCGTCGGAGAAGAAGCGACGTTTGACATTGGATTACGATGGGATTTTGAGGCTGTACAGTTTGGATGAATCCACCGGAGCTTGGGAGATCTCATGGCTTCCTAGCCGTATAGACTCTTGCCTCGTCGATGGGCTTTGCGGCGAATACGGTGTTTGTAGTTACAATAACATTAAGCCGGCTTGTACTTGCCCTAACCATGGTTTCGAAAGAGAAGACATTTCGGACTGGACTAAAGGCTGCAGGCCAAGATTCAGTCTGACAAAAAGTCCCGACGAATTCGACTTTTTGGAGCTTCCCAACACAGATTTCTACGGCTACGATCTCGAGACCCTAAAATTTGGGATTTCCCTCCAAGAATGCAGAAACATTTGCCTTGTAGACACAAGATGCAAGGGATTTGGATACTCCTCCGACGGTTTAGGCCAATGCTTCCCGAAAAGCTTCCTCACGAACGGCTATCGCATGCCAAGCTCCCAGAGCGTCATGTTCATCAAGATCATAAAGCAGATGCTGAGGCCTCAGGCGGGTCAACAAGCAGATGTCAACACACTGAGATGTTCTGGGGCAAAAATTGTTCTCTCCAGTTCCGACGCCAAAGGGGACGAGCGGGGCAACAAGTACGGATACATCAAATACCTATTTGCCTTCATCGGCACATTCGGAGTCATCGAAGCGATTTGCTTCGCCTCAACGTGGTGGTTCATCTACAGAAAACACGTCAACGAGGAGATGGTCAACATGGGCTACATCGCACTGGCACTAGGTTTCAAAACATTCTCATACTCAGAGCTCAAAAGAGCGACCAAGAATTTTAAGGAAGAAATCGGAAAAGGCGGTTTTGGATCAGTCTACAAAGGCATCCTCGACGACGGAAGAATTGTCGCGGTGAAGCGGCTCGAAGGCGTTTTGCAGGGGAATTCGGAGTTCTGGGCCGAAGTGAGCATAATCGGGAACATCAACCACATGAATCTAGTTAAACTATGGGGATTCTGCGCCGACGAACAGCACAAACTCCTTGTCTACGAATACGTCGAGAATAGCTCGCTCGACAAAGCCTTGTTCTCATCAGAAATGAAACTGAATTTGGAGCAGAGGTACAGAATTGCCCTAGGAACCGCAAAGGGGTTGTCGTACCTGCACGAGGAGTGTTTAGAGTGGGTTCTTCACTGCGACGTGAAGCCCCAAAATATACTCCTCGACGACCGGCTGGAGCCCAAAGTGGCCGATTTCGGAATGTCGAAGTTCTTCGGGGACCAAAAGGACGTTGGATTCTCGCGCGTGAGGGGGACTAGGGGTTACCTGGCACCAGAGTGGATGATGAACCTTGAGATCGATGCCAAAGCTGACGTGTACAGCTATGGCGTCGTCATCTTGGAGCTCGTAACTGGGAAATGCGTGTCTGAGTTCCAGATCGACCATTTGGCTGGGTGGGTGAGCGAGACGATCGAGCATGGAGGGATCGAGGAAATTGTGGATCGAAGACTGCTCGGCGGCGAGTTCGATTGTCGGAAGGTGGAGAGGTTGGTGAAGATCGCTCTGTGGTGCGCTCAGGAAGACAGGAAATCGAGGCCTGCCATGAGTAAGATCGTCGAGCTTCTCTTGGAATCTGACAAGACATCCTCGTCTTAAATCTTCATTTATCTGCATTTGCAAAACCTGAAAGTTTGAAAGGTAAAATGCAGCATTCGGTTGCAGTTTTTCACATTAAAAAAACCTGTAACACATGATAATTGTATATTTTGTTTTTATAAAATAAAATCGATTTTCAACCGGTTAAAATCAGCACTCGGTTGGCGATTTTTGGTCTTTTTTGTTTGCCTCTAAGCTAGACATTCAAAACCGAAGATAACACTTCTGGAAAAAGATCTTATTGAGTACTTTTACAACTATGGTGATTTCCTAGTTCCAGAAATAAAACCCCTCAAATACAGGGTTTTACAGCATATACCAGCTAATGATAATTTGACGTTCCAAACGACATCTTAAACATAAAACGGCACTACATGTTCTGGTTGTGCTATACCCAAAGCGAGATAAACGATACGGTTATTGCACACCGCTCCATCGGGCCCAATCCACGAACTGCATGCCTCCGTATACGTTATTTGCGAAGCGAACTCCGATGGTGAAAGCCAAAGCTACTGGAGGAATTTTCTTCGCCAAAAGCGATCCTTCCACCACTCGTTCCAGCCCGTTGACGATTTGATACCTTGTGTTGGAAGATACCGCAAGGAAAACACCTGCAAGATTAGGACAAAACCCGTCAATCAAACAAGTAAAAATTAGGATATATTGAATCATAGATTTCTAAAGCAAGAAGATAGTAGAATAACACATTTTTAGAAAGAAAGTTACTTGGTATGTTTAAGAGTGAAATAAATTTAAGAGATTTTTTTCCAAGTTCAATGAGTCCCACTGCAATACGATACAACTGATGCTCGTGTTTAGTACCGACACGGAGTGGATGTTGCATTGAGGGTAAACCCGATGTTACACAAGTCCAACATCATTAATGCAATCGGCATGGAAGGATATTTTCTTAAAAAAAGAAATGGTTCTATTTTTCTTTAAATATTCAAACTATCATTAGATAGAAAATATTTATTCTGTTTTCAGTTGCGTAAATAAAATCTTAATTTTTTATAGCTTACAAATTTTCTTCTATTATTATATTTTTTTTATCCTGAGTTATCAAACGCAAAAAAAAAATAAAAAAAATAATAAATCCTTGCTTTTTCTATGCTCCAAACAAAAGCGTAGAGTTAAGCTAACGAAAAATTGAGAAAAACAAATGAGAACAGAAGTATTAAGGTAAATAAAGCATGATAAACAGTGGTGAAGCATACCCCAAAGAGCTGCACTCTTGAGTAGAGGTGGCACCGGAATATCGTGTTCCGATATCTTTATGCTCCTGCATTAAGGAAAAAGCATATCAACAAAACACAAGCATCTTCTAACTAGATTAAAGGAAACATGGATGAGTTCAAGTCGGGGAGCTCATTGTTTTTGCCTTTTAGTCGTTGTTGCTACTTGAGAAAAACGGTTAAATGGGCACGGATGTAGACAAATGATCAAGAACGTCCACAAAATTTTAAAATACTCACGTATCAAAAAGAGAAGAACAAATTATAAAACTTATCTCCGAGGGTCATTGTCGACAAACTTGTTTTAGAATAAAGGTTTTCATTGTAAATAAGAAATACACCTAGCTAAACGATGAAAACCCAAACAAATTACTATGGTACATACCGATTTACTGCGTCAAAAGAAAGTTGGCAAATTTCTTGAATGCGGTTAAGCAAAGACAGATGACACAATTCAAATAATTTCCTCTCATATATATCTTAATTAAATGCCAACATTGTAAGATCCTCATGAATAATTATTACAAACATGTCAATTTTCAGTCGACAGTCGGAACTTACGAAAAGTTTTCTCTGTAACAAATTATACGAAATCTTATAATGATATCAGTAGTGTATCAAAAAGTATGTACCGCTTGGCAGTCATAATCAAATTTGCAATGCCCTGGCCAATTATTCCGCAAGCAAAACCGACGGATCCATATAGAACACCCTGAAAATTAAAGGGCATATGAAAAATATTACATATCAAGAGATATATAATATATATAAATATAATGAATTATACCAAATGGGTATGCGTTAAACGCGTTACCTTATAGAAATAAGTACCAATTCTCTGCTGCACTGAGAATCTACACCCTGGTCTTTCTGCTTCAAATACACTGCAACGCGAGACAGCATCACCAAATGAAATAAATCTTTAGTACAGATGAGCGAATATAACTATAATACATACATATACATATGTATATAAATAATTTGGATTGCAGGAGCTAATACCTGCTTGGAAGAGCTCCGTAAGCAAGTTGCAAACGACCAAGCAAACCGTTCGAAATCGATGGTTGCCCAATACGAACATACGGTGCCAACATGCCAACAAGCGCAACGTTAACTACCACTCCAACCAAGAGGTCAGCAACATACAGCTCAAATTCCGACCAGAAATCCTTGCCCCGCTTCTGAACTTCCGCAAATGTAGCGCAACAAGAGTCTATCACTATCTGCAAATATTTTTCCACAAAAGAGAAATTTATAATAGAATTGGCAGCTTCACATTTACTTATTCAACTACGTCAAATTTAACAATATAGCAAGGAACAAGTCTCAAAATCCAACGAACCTCGGTACCGATTTTGAAGAGGAAAGCCGGGTCAGCCAGCATTCGGTTGCGAAGCATACCGCAGGATTTCATCGCAAAGCCTAAAAGCCCGGAAGACCCCTGCAAAAAAAAAGACTGACATTAGCACAATCATAGAAGAAAATATAATAATCCATGGAAACAAGAAGATCATTGCCTGCAAATCCAAGTATCTAAGGAGAATCACTCTGCGGATTCCGACGCTCTTGGCGGCCTCCAACATATCCAGCGGAAGACTCGCCCCTCGCGCCTCCGTCTCCTTCATCACCTCTTCGAATTTCATAATCGGCCCAAAATCGTCCTCCTCCGCATCACCTCCGCTACCACCACCGCCGTCTCCACCGCCACTCCCACCACCATTGCTGAACCCACCGCCGCCGCCATTTCCATCAAACCCGAGCTCGTCGGAGCCGCCATTACCCCCGACACTCTCCGATTCCTTCACGGCTACACTCTCGCCGCCTTCCTTGGGCACCGTGACCACGCCTGAAGGAGATTGCGGCTCATTCTGCGATTCCGACATTTTGCTCGTCACCGAGAATTCACGTCTGTTCCTGATGGAGACATTTCTACAGCCATCGCTCCTGCAAACCGCAACGTTCCAAAATCCTAGTCTTTTACACGATCTGGTCTCGCTTCGCACCATCTTCGTCGAAACATGATAGACTCCTGAACTGGAAGAGGAGAAAGCCGCCATTTTCGCTTCGCGAGAGCACAAATTCTGGAATCCGAGTTCGGAGAAATCATGCAGCGATGAAAATGGCAGACAGTGATGAAGTTGGTGGAATGGAAAGGAGAAATATATTTAACTGCCGTAGTCCAGCACTCAACTCTTGACACGCACGTGCGAAAATCTAGGGTTATGCTAACTTACGCTTGGGCTACACTACACTAGAACAAAGAATTCACCCGAGTTTCTGGTTTTCCATATTTATTTATTAGGGATAATAGCGGCATAAGTCTTCAACCTTTACTCAACTGGGGCGGCATAGCCCCAACCCCATTTAATAGCGGTATAAGTATCAAAAGTTAATTTCCGTCCATATTTGACTAACGGAAGTAGTCAACGTTTGCGTTAGGGGTGAGCGTGGGTTGGGTTGGGCCGCCCCGATGCTTTTTATGGACCCGACCCGATCACTTCGGGTTCCCAAAAAAATGCCCGATCCGACCCAAAATTTTTTAATGCCCGAACCAAACCGACCCGATAAAAATCGGGTTGGGTTGGTTTGGGTCGCCATGGCCCAATTAATTAAACTTTAATCTTATATAACAAAAAATAATATGAAAAAAATGCATCAATGTAACTCAAAATTCAAGTAAAAATACCCCAACCAAATTTAATCAAACAAACATACACTAAATAATGTAAAACATGAAAATGAGAGATTGAAGGGTCTTTGAATGTAAATAAAATTGACGATGAGAAATTTTAAAAGACTATAGATTGCACTACTTGAATAAAAAATCAATATGAAATATATATTAATTATATTGGTCGGGTCGGAGACCCCGACCCGACCCAAGGTTTTGGACCCGACCTCAACCCGAATAATAGTCGGGTCCGGCCCGATCCGACCCAATTTTGAGCGGGTTAGATTGGGCGGGTTTGATTGGGGTCGGGTCTATAACGGATTGGGTTGGGCCATCGGGTTGGGTCTAAAATGCTCACCCCTAGTTTGCGTGGTCAGCCGCCATGTCATCACCTCGCGTCAGCAATTTAATGCAAAATTATTGTGATGTGGGGATTTGAACCATGCCCTCGCATGTAGGGATTTATAGCCTCACCACCGGACCACGGCCTTTTACTGGTTGTTTAGTGTAAAAGTATGTATATATATATAAAAAGAATCTATTAATTATTATAGAAGAAATATTAATTAATAAGTAGCCTATTTATACGATTTATATGCATGGATTTCTCAACACGGGCTTGGGTTGACTTTCTTGCACCGGGTTTGGTTTGACTTTTTTAGGTCGGGTTCGGTTGACTTTTTTTAAGTCGTGCTCGTGTTGACTTTTTTGGGGCCAAGTGCAATTGACTTTTTCCGACCGTAACCGGCCTGAAGTTGACTTTTTCATTTCGGCCTCAAGTTGCCATTTATGGAACATTAAGAATAATATTCATTGAAAATGACGCAGAAATTGAAGATATATATATAAGATGAAATAAAATAAGAAATTGCAATGGTCCAATTAATAAGATTGTTACCATGTGGCTATAAGTCAAAGGCTATCATCATTTTCTTCGTCTTTCATATAGTAAAATCATTGGAGCAAAGGTTTAAAAAGGTAAATCAAAATAGTGATCTTCAAATAATTGAAAGAAAGAAAAAAAAAAGATAGGAGAGAAATCCAGGAGGGTCATGAATGAAGATAACGAGATAAGTTGATAAGTTCTTTTGTTTTTTATTATTAGTTCTTTTCTAAATCTAAATATACTTCTATAACAAATTTTCCAATAGCTAATTACTAAAAAATGACACTAAAATTAACCATAAAAAAGAGAATTTAAATTTTTTAGAATTCAAATTCAGCTGGTTTAATATATATATATATACATATAATATTTCCTTCAACTTATATTCAAATAATTTACGGCTTTATAGTTTCAAACAAACTAAAAATTTAGAACTATAAACAATTTACTTAGTTATCTACTCACTGAATACACATTCCTTAATTTATATTTTTTTATATGAGGATTATATCGAACACACTAATTCATTTCACTTAATGGGGCAAAAATTTAGGTGGAACATACAATTAAATGCAAATGAATCAAACATAGATTTTAGACTTTATCTTAAACAAATTTTAGGAAAATACAATTAATTAAATAATAATAATATGAGACGATGAAGTAAAAAGTACTTAATTACTGTGTTTGTACTTTCTACTTAGATGGACTTGATAAATTACTCAGCCTTGATTGAATACGTTTTAAAATATTTGGAATATATGCCGCGAAAAAAAAAAACAATGAAAAGGTAAGTCGGATGTTAGCAAAAGAATTAGTATATATGCCGGTAATAATCTATTTAAAAATAAATAAATTATTTTGATTAGATACAGTCTTATAGATGTACTGATGTAGCATGCTATAATTGGTTTTGCTTCTAGCGGAAATAGCTTCCCCGTGATGGCCCTAGTTCATCGAGAACACGACAGCCACTATCTTGCGTTCCCTTGATCGCTCAAGCACCAAGCATGAACGCCCCCGATACGGTCCGTGGTCCCATACCCACGCACCGGAACCCATCTCGCTGCACCCTAAGATAACACTCTCACGCACACAAGCATATTTACGGGCCCCGGGCCCAACCAAATCAAACTCTTTATTAATCTGGAAAGAATGTTTACAAAGGCGTGAGCAAGCAAGATCCCTTGCCTCTACGCTGCAATCGAGTATAAATAAGCTACAGTACAATAAGTTGGCGGTTTATGACCCAAACCGCCAAGGACACTTGTACGGATAAGATGCGCGCGCACTGCGCGCACGTGGCGCTCGTCTGGGCATCCTCGCCCCACGAAGGTTGCTGCTTTCAACCGCTCGACCACGTGGTACGCCCACAACGCTGCACACTTCCTCAACCGCTTGGACGCGTGGCGTGTATGTGGCTTCACTGTCTACCCGCACGACACTTGGCGGACCCACATTTTGGGCATCACATATGCCTTGGTCTTCAACCGCCAAGGGCACGTGTCACACCCAAGTGCCTTGTTTCTTGACTCCAACCGTTGCCCATCACGCCACACGCCAAGGACAAGCACAGCCCTCGGATCAAGTTATATAACTGCCTCCAACCGTCTGCACGTGGCGCCCTCCCTACGCCCAAGCACTTGGCGCGCGCTGGGTTTTCGCATACTCCAGCGCGCATCTTGCCCAGCTCTTCAAGCCAACAGTTACAACCGAATCCAACTGCCTTGTGCGTCACCCCTCGCATGTGTCTGCCCTACGCATTGTCCGTTTTGCACACTGCCTTGTTGTCCCGCACTGTATGCCCCGTCGCAAAGCACAGACAGCCATCTCAATTCAGCCCCGGCTCTCTGGTGCGCCCCTTTCGCACCGCATGGCTTGCCACTAACTGTCACCGTGCCCTCCGTTTGTGTGAGGTTGTGCACGCAATGCGCCGCACACAGCCCACACACCCGTGCCAACGCTTTCTTTAACACTTGCCGCAAGGTTCCCCACTCATTCGGCCATGCCCGTGCCATTTGTAGGCACCGATTGTTAAGGGGCTAACGCATGCCATGTAAGGAAGGCTTGTGCTTTTGTCCTAAATTTTAATAACCCTTATATTATACACTTGCGCTTACAAAATACAACACTAATTCCAAAATTATTTGTTCGTATTTTTACATCTAAAAACGTAACGGCTCACGTTGAATGATCCAAAACTTGTACTTAGATCATATTTATCACTTGATTGATAAAATATATCATTTCGTTAAGAGCCTCGAAATTTATTTAACTTAAAGCCCTTGTAAACTCAAAGCCGGACATAATATTGTTGGGTTTTTCGATGACTTTTTTTAAATCCTGAGGCGGAAATCATGGGATATCATCGAAACTAAGATCTAGAATAACTTCAAAAATTAAGAGATTCGTTGTCGACACATTACCAGACTTTTGGTACTTTTACCAACTGTGCAAAAATCGGCTGAAAGCTTCTCATTTTGTGCATGGCCGATTCTTCTCGTGATGCGGATCTGAGCACGTCAATTGTCGTGCCTCTATATTGTCCACCACGTCGCTATGGGAACGTCTTTGAGACCGGAAAAATAGTTCGTCAGACAGCTAGGTCCTTCTCATTGTTTAGACGGCAAACCGACGGAGACACTGGGAAGAGGAAATCACAGGTAGGGCTCGAGCTAAGGGGCTGCGATTTTCTCTCTGGTTTTTGTCTTTGGATTGTTTCAATTATGAGCTTAAATCAAGTATTTATAGCCCAAAACATTAAATGACCTAATGGAATTTTTGGCCCATTGATTTTCTCTTTGGTTTTTGGCTTTGGATTGTTTCAATTATGAGCTTAAAGCAAGTATTTATAGCCCAAAACATTAAATGACCTAATGGAATTTTTGGCCCAATTAATGGGTCTAAGCCCATTGGGTCATTATTAATTAATTCTGACAATTCATTAATAACCTCATAATTAATCTACAGGTCTGGATGAGCCCATTACCAAGTAATGCAGTCAGGTCAAAACCCGGAAAGCCGGATGGGCTTAAAACCCCATTTGGGCATTTCCTACAAATACCCTTTTCAATAGTGTCGACTATTATATAATAGAGAAGTGTCTTACGTCGTGAAGTTTATATACCAAACTTTTGTCATACGCGGTAATTATATAGAATGTCAAATATATATATATATATATATATATTATATGCGTATTTTATGAATTATTGAAAATACGGGCTCAAAAGGTGAAAGTCAAAGCCCATGAAAAAAAGTCAAGGCCCGAGTCGAAGTCCGTTAAACGAAGCATGGGAGCAAAATCCAAGAGACGGAGCCCGAAGACCAAAGACTACCTTCCGACGACCTAAAGGTGCCCCCGGCGACGATATTAAATGTTCTCAACAATCCGCAGAGGTTACGGTGGCCTTAGAGCGTCCCCGGCGAGGTAACCACCTTAGAGGATCCACGGCATAAGAAAAACACCTAAGAGGTTCCCTTACAAAGCCCCGATCGAGACAAGCTCTCCAAGCGACGTTCCGACGAAGACAAGCTCTCCTGGCAGCGTTAAACTCCCAGGACGATGTACGAAACCTCTCCAACGAGCCTAATAAGAGGAATTAATCAAGAATCATCAAGATTCAAGATAACTGGAGCTTACGAGGACGTCAAGGATGCTCCAAGACACCCTACGGTCCGAGCGGCAAGCTCGCAGGACATGCGGAGAGGCTCTAGGCGACGTTCCGGACATCCAGCGACCCTTACACTTGGCAAGCACATCCGGAAACCCCTGCGCCTAGCGAGGACAATCGGCGACCTCCATCTTGGCAACTTCCTCCACGAATTTCTCCACCAAATAAGGATAAGTGGTTACACTTTTTTTTATATAAATAGATGCCTTATTCTTCACTTTTACACACAACTTTCTCTAAACTTTCTCTCTCTTCTTTCTCTCTCTAAAAATCGCTCCTCTGCTCCGGCTCGTGCAACGTCGCCCCCGAGCTCGCCAGGAAGGGCCGAATTTGAGCTGAGACTTGTCGAGTGGGACTAAGCCTCCCTAGAAAAATTGTCCTCGCCACGAAAGCTTGCCAATACAGGCCAATTCAACCCGGAACCTTGCCTAGTACGCCTACATCGCCCTGAGCTCGGCAGGAAGCACAACATCGCCCCGGAGATCGCCAGGAAACACGATTTTGCTTCATTGGATCTCTCCAGGTCATCAAGATTGCGCTCGCCTTCGATATTCTCGGGCGACGCAATCCGCTGACGATCTCATCCATAAGGAATCATACCCTCGCCAGGGACCATAGTCCTCGGATTTCACTAACCCCTGAACTACATGATTGTTAAGGTCGGATCCGGTCGGATCCTTCTTAAAACTAGGAAGAACCCCCCCCCCCCCCTAAAGGGGGATCGACGATGTCCGGAGTCAACGACACCCGAAGTCGACGACGTCTCAAACCGACGACCCCAAGACCCGACAAAGAGAATAGATAAGACTCTGACGAGATAAGAAGAACCGACTGTATCGACAACGACTGATAGAATGGGCATTTAATACTTAGGGGCTTCGACAGGATGGGCATTTAATGGTTGGGGGCTTCGACAGGATGGGCATTTAATGCTTAGGAGCTTTGACATGATGGGCATTTAATGCTACCACCTCGTAGGTAACCCAGCAGGCTCGGAACACGCGAAAGGGGATAAGCCAGGCTTTTGCCAGAGACATGGGAGAATGGGCTGATGGGACTCCGAGAAAAGTGGGAGAGTTTAGCCTATAAAAGAGGAAGGAATACCCCTGCAAAAGGAGAGGGATTTTTGCTTTGAGAAAGATTCAGGAAATAGACAAGAATATTTACCCACAACGTTGCTCTTAAGCGCTTTTAATTGTAAAACGAGAAAAACCGAATCTCTTATCTTAAAACAGAAGGGAGATCTTTTGTGATTGTTGAGCGTACGAAACGCGCTCAACAGTTTGGCGCCCACCGTGGGGCTCAGCTTTTCTCTATCGCGCGGTTAGAAGCCCGAGAGAATGGAAAACAACGGCGAAAACGATGGCACGGAACGCACGAAGACTCACGGAGAAGAAGCAACTGACAGAAGCGTGGGAAGCAACCAAGCCACCATAGAAGGACTTCGGCAGCAGCTAGAAGAAGCGGCGACGAGAAATCAGCAGCTCGCCACCCTCCTGGACCACGCGGTCGCTGAGACGAGGAGGCAGTCCCCGCAAAGCTTAATCGCAGGAACGTCGGCCCCCGGGAGGGAGGAACCAGATAAAGAAACGGAGGACCGGGCAGTGTCGCGACTTGGCATCAACAGAATCATGTTTTCGTCCCCCGAAGGCACGCCACCCGGAAATAACGAAGAGAGACCCGTACAGCAGGAGACGCGACGAGACACGCCACCACAGGCGCCGGTAATGGCGTGCGTGCCCACAGGCCGGGCAGCGGAGCAAAACCAACAGAATGTGGCGGCAGTCGCAATCGAAGCAAGGATGCAGGAGCGCGTCGATAGAGCGCTGCTCGAGTTAACATCGAGAATGGGGTACGTGACGTCACAGATGCACAAGGTGACGAGCGCGGCCCCGGAGATCGACAGGTTGGTCGAGGAGTCCAGGCACACGCCTTTCTCCCCACACATCAGCGGCGTCAGAATCGACGAGATGCCCAAGATCAGACCAACCTCATACAAAGGGACAACGGACCCAAATGCGTACGTGAAAGCTTTTCGAATCGCGACAGGACGGGTAAACGCGTGAGGACCGGAGCGGAAAGCCATCTTGTGCCACCTGTTCGTCGACAGCTTACAGGGACCAGCTCTGGAGTGGTTCGTAAAACTCCTGCCCAACTCCGTCCGCTGCTTCGACCACCTCGTCTCCCACTTCCTGCGCTACTACTCAATGTACATACAAAACGAGGTAAACATCACCGACCTTTCGCTGCTGGAGCAGGACGAGGGAGAAACCCTCCGGAAATTCATCGGGAGGTTCAAAGAAGCATGGCTCGAGTTTCCGGGTTAGACGACGGCGTCGCCATCCAAGCTCTGAAACACACGCTGTGGTTCAAAGCACCCTTTCGGGAAGAAATGATCAAGGCACGCCCGTCGACGATCGAAGACGCCCTTCACAGAGCGTCTGTATTCATGCAAATGGAGGAGGAGAAGTCGGCGCTAGCAAAGAAGTACGAGTCAAGAGGCAAGGAAAAGCAGCCAGAAAAAAAAAAGAGCAGGGACCAAGGAGACAATCCGTCGGCAAAGACGAAACGAGGAGAGGAAGACAGACGAGCCTTCAATCAGCAGCGTGCTTGAGATACCCCGAAGCGAACGGTCTATCAGGTCGAAGAGAAACGAGACCATACGGGGGGACAGGGAGGCTACAAACGAAAAGTATGGCCCAAATACCCAAACAAGTTCTGTAGCTTCCACACCTTCAAGGGACATTCTACCGAAGAATGTGCCATGCTGAAGAGGAGGCTGGCCGAGAAGTATGCGAGAGGAGAAATGTCGGGCGTCGATTTAAGGAATCCCCATGAGCAGTGGGGAAACTCTCAACGACAGTACCAACAGAAGGAGCCGGCGAGGGACGGAGGAAACGGCCAGCCCCGGCAACGAAAGAGCCCAACCACCGACCGGCCGACGACCCAGCACGCCGGCCAAAGCTCCGACGTCGACGAACCCCCGAAGGCGAGGAAGAGAATAGAAATGATCATGGGAGGCTCGCACTTGTGCGACAACTCCGTCAACAGCATCAAGGCTCACCAGAAGAGGGCGAGGGAACACGACCGAGGGGACACCGCGATGATCGGGGCCGGAATAGAGATAGCCTTTGTCGAAGATGAAGCTTGCGCCGACCTGCACGACGACGCGTTGGTCCTGTCGCTGAGCGTTGGCAACTGCGACGTTGGCCGAATCCTCGTCGACAACGGGAGCTCGGTGGAACTCGTTTTCTACGACGCCCTGAAGAAGATGGAGATCGAGGGGATCAAAATCCAAGGAAAGCCAAGAAGCGTCTCCGGCTTCAATTGCGATGTCGCCACATCCCTTGGAACGATCGACATGCCAATATGCGCAGGGAACGTCAACAAGATGACCATGCTAATGGTGCTCGATTGCCCGTCGATCTTCAACATGATCCTCGGTCGACCATGGATACATTCCATGAGAGTCGTCTCGTCGACATACCACCAAACCATCAAGTTCCCTGGCCGAGGGGGAAGGGTGGAGGAGATAACGGGGAACAGGAACGTCTACAAAGCTTGCTACCTGATGAGCTATCGATCGACGGCGCAAGAAGAAAAGAAATGGAGGAAGGGCCACACATAGCAATCAGCGTCGCTGCCCGAGGTTGCGAAATAGAAGGAAGACGGCGACGCGAGTAGGGTGGTAGAGGAAGCGGCAGAACAAAACAGCTGCGGCGACGGACGAGCGACAGTGATAGGGCGACCAATCCTGGAGGTGGTGTAACAGATCTACATCGACGACGACGACCCAACCCAGACCGTCGGCGTAGGGGCAGGTCTTGAACAGGGTTTGAAGCGACAGTTGATCGGGTTCCTGAAGAAGAACCTGAAAACTTTCGCATGGTCCCACGAGGACATGTCGGGGATCGATTCGTCAATCATGGCGCACCAGCTCAACACCGATCCAAGCCATCGACCAGTTAAACAAAAGAGAAGGAAGCTGGCTCCCGATAGAAACAAGATAATCAACGACGAGGTGGATAGGTTATTATCGACATGGGCCATCAGGGAAGTCAAATATCCCGAGTGGCTGGCAAACACTGTCGCCGTAAAAAAGAAGAGTGGCAAATGGCGGGTATGTGTGGACTACACGGATCTCAACAAGGCATGTCCCAAAGATAGCTTTCCCATGCCACATATCGACCGACTCGTCGAGGCAACCCACGGGTATGAGCTGCTAAGCTTTATGGACGCCTACTTGGGATACAACCAGATCAAGATGCACCCAGAGGACGAAGAGAAGACTGCCTTTATCAGCGAAAGGGGAACCTATTTCTACAAGGTGATTCCATTCGGACTGAAGAATGTCGGGGCAACCTACCAGAGGCTGGTGACTAAAATGTTCAGCAAGCAGATCGGTAAGACGATGGAGGTCTACATCGACGACATGGTGGTCAAGACCTTGAAAGCAGCGGCACACGTGGAACACCTGGAGAAATGCTTCGAGGTCCTCAACCGGCACGGAATGAAGCTCAACCCCGCTAAGTGCACCTTTGGAGTAGCATCAGGAAAATTCTTTGGACACCTGATCACACGCCGAGGAATCCGGGCCGACCCCGACAAAATCGACGCGATCCAAAGCATGCCCTCCCCCCGAAACAAGCGAGAGGTCCAGAAGTTGACCGGAAGGATCGCCGCCTTGAATAGATTTATTTCGCGCTCGACCGACAAAGGACTCCTCTTCAACTAGCTCTTGAGAAAGAACAAGAAGTTCGAGTGGACCAAAAATTGCGAGAAGGCGATCCAAGAGCTCAAGAAATACCTCTCGTCACCCTGATAATTACGAAGCCAATCCTCGGAGAGCCGTTATATATGTATTTGGTAGTGTCAGCTGAGGCCATCAGCGGAGTACTGGTCCGAGAGGATAAAGGGGAACAGAGGCCCGTCTCCTATATAAGCCGCAAGCTCCTCGAGGCCGAGACGAGATATCCGCAGGCGGAAAGGTTAGCTCTGGCCGTCTTCGAAGCATCAATAAAGTTTCGACACCACTACCAAGCCCATTCGATCATTGTCATGACCGAGAGATCAATACGCGCCATCATCCACAATCCAAACCAGTCGGGAAGACTAACGAAATGGTCGATTCGACTAGGCGCATACGACATAGAGTACCGAGTCCGCACGAGCCTCAAATCCCAAGTCTTGGCCGACTTCCTGATTGAGCTCCCCACCGACGAAGCAGAACTCAGCGATGAAGACGGGACGTGGAAACTATACGTCGACGGGTCCGCGACGGCATAAGGTTCAGGCATCGGGGTCAGACTGGTCTCCTCCATAATGGGAATCGTGGAAAAAGCCTGCCGGCTCGGATTCCGCGCCACAAACAACGAGGCATAGTACGAGGCACTCATCGCGGGGATGGAATCGGCCTTGGCCATTAGAGTCAAGCACCTGGAAGTATTCTCGGACTCCCAGCTGTTTGACAACCAGGTCAACGGAGAATATGAACGACACGACGAGAGGATGAAAGCCTACGCCAGGGTCGGCGAAGATATTTCTAGGAAATTCACGCGTTTCAGCCTCACCCAAGTGACGAGGGGGGACAATACTTTCGCCGATGCACTCGTCGGATTAGGATTGACGCGGAAGAAGGAACGCCGCGAACAATCTCAGTAGAGACGATCGAGAGACCCAGCATCCCAAATGTCGACGACCCCAAGAGGAAAAAGGCAAAAGTCGACGAGCCATCAGGCGACGCGGGGATACTGACCATCGATGGCGAAGACCAGGAAGAGGCCACGGAAGAAAGAGACATAATCAGCGACGATGACGGAAACGACTGGCGAACACCGCTCAATAGATACATGCTCGACGAAGCGGTACCAGACGATCGACAGGAGGCCCCGAAAGTCAGGACGAGGAGCTCGCGATACGTCATATTACAACAAAAATTATACAGACGTAGCTTCGTCGGGCCCTACTTAAGGTGCCTCGGGAGGAGTGAAGAGGAACACGTGATGCGGGATGTCCACGGGGGGGAATGCGGGAACCATTCCGGAGGTCGGTCCCTCCTAAGGAAAATTAAGAGGCAAGGCTTCTTTAGGGAAACCATGGTCTACGATTGCAACAGCCACGCCCGGCGGTGCAACAAATGCCAACGACACGCCCCCTCCATCAACTGCCCCGCAGAAGAGCTCTCGACGATCTCCGTCATGTACCCATTCATGAAATGGTCGATGGACATCGTCGGGCCAATGCCTATCGAAAAAAGGCAGAAACGCTTCATGCTGGTAGTCATAGACTTCTTCACTAAATGGACGGAAGCCGAATCCTATGCTAACATCAGGGATGTTGACGTCGAGAGCTATGTCTGGAGGAATGTCTTCACCCGATTTGGGTTACCAAGGGAGATCATCGCCGATAACGGGTCACAGTTCATCTCCATGCGTTTCTGAAACTTCTGCAAGAGATGGAGGGTCAAGCTGAACACATCGACACCCCGGTACCCGCAGGGTAACGGGAACGCCGAAGCAGTCAACAGAACGATCGTCGACGCCATCAAGAAAAAACTCAACGAGAAGAAAGGACTGTGGGCAGAGAAGCTGCCATGAGTGTTGTGGGCATACAGGACTACCCCTCACTCCACAACAGGGGAATCCCCGTTCGCCCTGGCATTCGGCGTCGAAGCAATGACCCCGGCCGAGGCGGGAATCCTAAGCCTCCGACGAGCAACATCCCTGCACGACGAAGAAGCAAACGGTGAAAACCTGCGACACCACCATGACCACATCGACGAGAGGCGAGAACAAGCAAGTGCGCACGTCGCCAATTACCAAAACATCATCACCAGACACTACAACAAGAAGGTTCGGCCACGACGATTCCGAGAATGGGAGCTGGTCCTCGGACGAATCTTCCAGAACACAGCAGAGATCAACGCAGGCAAACTTGGTCAAAGCTGGGAGGGACCATACACGGTCACAAAGATCGTCAAACCAGGCATCTACGAGCTTGCGGACTCCAAGGGCAAAAAGGTAATACGCAGCTGGAACGTAAAGCACTTGAAGAAATATTACCTATAATGGCGACGACCAAATATGTAGACCAACGGTCAATCCTTGTAAACTAGTTTTGCATATGAATGAAACTATTTTGGTCGATCATTAGACTAACAAAAAAAAAACTAGCGGCGCGATGCCTACAAATTACCGGCGCAATGCCACGAGGGAATTCTGGAAACTAACCGGAGGCCCCGACAAGCCCAGCACCCCCAACAATTACCGGCGCAATGCCTAAAAACTACCGGCGCAATGCCGAGGCGCGATGCCTAAAAACTAACGACCCTACTCCGTCGCAGGGGAAATGAGGATAAGACGGATGAGGAAGGGAGTATAGTTGACTAAAAAAAATATTGTGCTTATAGTATTCGAATTTGGTCATCGTAACAAAGAAATTAAATAACATCCATATACGAGTACATTTACCCAAAAAAAATCCGAGAAGGGGGAGGATATGTGCAAATATCCAAATATACAAGTTCATTTTTTCTCCTCAAACGAGAAATTGCTACAAGGTTACAAGTCCAGTCGACCTCCCAAGGACGAAGACATCCACAACATCACCCGCGGCGTCGATGGCGGTTGGCCCGACGAAGCCGACGAATAATATCATCCACAAAAACCTCTATGAAAGCTAAGTGCTCTGGAACTCAATCCGGAAACCATTCTCGCATACGAAGAGAAGGCATCAAAGGGACGTCGACAACGAACTCGCATCCGCCCTACGAAGGGAAAGTTGAGAAAGCAAGCAAATAGAATAGGCAAAAAAAAAATTATGTTCATTCAATCAAAGAGGCGCTGGAACAGGGAAGAAAATCCTATACAGCAGAATCAATGGCTTTTACCATGTCTCGGACAATGCCTTGGGAAGAGTCGGTTGTCTGTCGTCCCTTAATCTGAGAAGGCTGGGCCCTCTCCGGGTCCGAAGCAGATGAAGCCCCTCGATCCTCAACCGGTGCAGGCAATGTCTCCCGCTCCTCGGCCGAAATAGGCTCAATCTTCTTCGATCCCGAGGCCGGAAGGGATCCTCGTCCATCGACCAGGACAGCCCCAGTTCGATCCTCGGCCAGGGCAAGCTTGGCACGATCCGGAGCCAACTCCAGCGCTCGGCGCTCCTGAAGCGCAGTCGAATGGAGGACGAGGTTGGAGCCATACTCACCCTGCAGCGCGGAAGCGAGAGAGGCGTCGCCCAAATCCAGCATCGCTAATTGCCGATCGTCGATACTCGGAGGGTCGTTGGGAGATAAAGGAGGGGAGTTGGGGTCCTCGGTAGCTCTCCGCTCTAGTTCCTGCACCTCGGCAGTATACTTCTCACGGAGAGCGTACCACCGGGGGAGTCGGGCTTTAAGGTCCCCTACCGTCGCCTCGCCAGGAAGGCCCTCGACCAAGAGAATGTTGGCCCGGCAACCGGCAAGGATGCGATGGGTATCGATGGACTCATCAAGAGCCTCAAACCTCTCCCGCAGGTGTCCGAGCTTTACTGATTCCATTTGAAACAGGCTCAAACGACCATGCTTCTCCTCGAGTACCTCCGTCTTCGCCGAATCCCGCTCCTCGGTGACGGTATTGAGAGCGGACTGAACCTGCCCAAGCTGGAGAACGAGCTCTTTAACCCGAAACACGAGGTGATCCTCTTCGGACAGCGATAACCCCATGGCTTTGGCGGCACGAGTTAGACGGTCGGACTTGGCTCGTAGAGACCCCCCGAGTTTCTCCTCGACTAAGCGATAGCGCTCTCGCTCCTCGGCGAGCTGGTCCTCCCCGACGGTGACGAGTCGCTCCTGCTCCTTGAGCTTAGCCTCAGTGGCATCGAGCTTGGAGTTCATCTTCCCCACTGTGGCTGTCGCCGCCTTCAACCGGGCTTGCAGCTCGTCGGCTTCTTCGTGAGCTTTCCGCTCATTGAAGAGGGCCAACTCAGACGAGCGCTCGGCTTTGGCAAGCTTATCCTCAAGCTCGCCTCTCTCCTTCTCGACCTCCCGCTCGGCCTTGAGTGTAGAGGCAAGCATGTCGTTCGCACAGGCTACGCTCTGAAGAACGCTCTCGACGAAAGCAGTGTAGCCCAGAAACTCGTCGGAGGGATCAACATCGGAACGGGCATCCGAAGGCCCCATTGTCAAACCGTCGCAGACGGCGATCGAGTACCTTTCCCAGTCCTCTAGGGTCGAATCGCCGGAATGAGTAGGAGGAAAGCGGGCCAGAACGCTAGAGGAGGTTGCCTTGTCACGCAGAGGCGACGAAGGAGGAACATAAGAAAATGACGAGGAAGAGGGAGATCGGGACCCCAGTGGGAAAGTCGGAGCGCCCAAAGGAACCGGCGCGATTCTTGCAGCGGCCGGCGCAGCAAAGGCCAGTTCAGCCCCGAGGGCTTCGGAAGCCGGAGCTTCGACCGATGCGTCCGGAGAAAGGACGACAATATCATTGATGGGCGTCTTCATCGGCAGGTCGCCCCCCTTGATCCCGTCGGCGGAAGGGGGAGCGGCGGTGGTGGGGGCGGACGCAAGCAGAGAGGCCGGAAGGGAAGAAGGCCCACTGGTCGACGTCAGGGGGACCTTATCCCGTGCCGGAGAGGGCGCCGGGGAGAGGATATTAGCATCGACCTCCCCCCCTCGAACGGGTACATCTCGCGCCTCGAGAGCCCGTGACTCGGTCGAAGAAGGTCGAGAACGAGGCTCGGGAGTTTCTTCTAGGGCCGAAGGCGAGGGTACCTTTGGCTGAGCGGCGGCCAAGATGGGAGAATCGACAAAGTCGGCCCTCTCTCTCCGAGCAGAGATGGGATCTGCTTCGTCGCTCTGACGGGCCATCGAGGGAGCATTCGCCAAAGACGGGTCAACGCCGGAGGACATGGCCGGGAGGGGAGTGTTTTGCTCCTTTTCGAAGAATGGGCCTCGGCCGACCCCTCGGCCGGCCGTTTCTCCGAAGATGCCCGTACTAGAGGGGAGTCCTCGTCGACAGGGGAATCAACGAAGTCCGCCCTGGGCATTTTCTTTTTCTTCGGCGCTTTGGGTTTCGCCACGGACGGATCCTCGGGCACAACCACGCGGGAGAAACCCGTCGGAAGGAGCGACGCCGGGGGAGGACCAAGGATCATCGCCTCTTGAAAGACACCGGACCGAAGAATCCTGCCCTCGGTGAAATCATTGGTCCAATCCCGCTTGCGATTGGCGAGGAGGACTCGGCGCAACTTCTGGAAGCGTTCGTCGTCGCCCCCGGGCGAGAACTTCGGTACGTCAGTAACCCACTCCCAGGGGAAGTCGGCGTGATGAGGGCCGAAGGTAAGGACATTGACCCGCACGAAGAAATACTTGTGCTCTCACGAATGTTCCTTACTCGGCGTGTTCAACACAACATGCTCCCGATGTCGATGCGTCAACATAAACCTGTCGAGGTTGCGAGGATTTCGAGTGACGTTGTAGAGACGCATAAGGTCCTCCAATGTAAGTTCCACCCCTTCCTCGCGAGCAATGACTAAGGTGCTCGGGAGGAGGCGAAGGATGTTGGGCCCCACCTGAGTAATCGGCAGCTTGAAGGCATAGAGAAAGGCAAGCATGACGTTGGGCATCGGAAGATGGAGGCCAACGTGCCAGAATAAGGCCTCGTAAAGGCAAATGTAACCTTCCGGAGGTTTGTCGGCCAACTCGCCGGAGACCGGAAGTCTGGCGTAAACATTCTCCCGCGCGAAATACTTGCGTTTCACGAGCGCGAAAGCCTCCGTCTTCAAAGTAGAGGGAGGAGACTTGGTCAAAAAGACTGTTCCGGGCGCCGTCATGGCGTGATCAGAAAGGCGAGTGGTGACTGAGATAGTGAAAAGGAAGACAAGAGAATTAGGAGGACACAGACTGGTTAAGTGTTCGAAGAACATAGAAGAGCAAACGAGGAAGAAAATGGCCAAAGAAATCATTATAAAGCGCCTGAGATAGGGGTAGGCGAAGAGGCGCGAGTTGATCCAACGGCCCTGAGATAGGGGTAGGTGAAGAGGCGCGAGTTGATCCAACGGCCCTGAGATAGGGGTAGGCGAAGAGGCGCGAGTTGATCCAACGGCCCTGAGGCGGGGAGGTATGAAAAGCGACGACCAAGATGAAAGAACCGCTGCATATCCCAAGAGTACTTGAGTGGGTATAGCCCCTCTTTAATGAGAAGAGACACTTCACCTGCCCAAGGCGAGCGTAGCCTGTGGTGCAGATATTAGTGGGCCCCAGCGTCAGAGATTGTCGGGAAGGGGAAATGATTCCCAGAATCGACGATGCCACGGATCGACAACATCTCGAATCACCCATTCCCCGAGCCGACAGCGCCGAACATCGTTGATTCTGGGAATCGACAATGCCACGGGTCGACGACATCTCGAATCACCCATTCCCGGAGCCAACGGCACCGAACATCGACGATTCCCAGAATCGACGATGCAACGGGTCGACGACATCTCGAATCACCCATTCCCCGAGCCGACGGCGCCGAACATCGACGATTCCCAGAATCGACGATGCCACGGGTGGACGACATCACGAATCACCCATTCCCCGAGCCGACGACGCCGAACATCGACGATTCCCAGAATCGACGATGCCACGGGTCGACGACATCTCGAATCACCCATTCCCTGAGCCGATGGTGCCGAAAATCGACGAAACCCAGAATCGAAGAGCGGCCACTGCTTCTCATTTAATCCAGTGACAAACACCGGATAAAATGGGAGACTAACTGTTAAGGTCGGATCCGGTCTTCAGAGTGGAGGGAGGAGACTTGGTCAAAAAGACTGTTCCGGGCGCCGTCATGGCGTGATCAGAAAGGCGAGTGGTGACTGAGATAGTGAAAAGGAAAACAAGAGAATTAGGAGGACACAGACTGGTTAAGTGTTCGAAGAACATAGAAGAGCAAACGAGGAAGAAAATGGCCAAAGAAATCATTATAAAGCGCCTGAGATAGGGGTAGGCGAAGAGGCGCGAGTTGATCCAACGGCCCTGAGATAGGGGTAGGTGAAGAGGCGCGAGTTGATCCAACGGCCCTGAGATAGGGGTAGGTGAAGAGGCGCGAGTTGATCCAACGGCCCTGAGGCGGGGAGGTATGAAAAGCGACGACCAAGATGAAAGAACCGCTGCGTATCCCAAGAGTACTTGAGTGGGAATAGCCCCTCTTTAATGAGAAGAGACACTTGACCTGCCCAAGGCGAGCGTAGCCTGTGGTGCAGATATTAGTGGGCCCCAGCGTCAGAGATTGTCGGGAAGGGGAAATGATTCCCAGAATCGACGATGCCACGGATCGACAACATCTCGAATCACCCATTCCCCGAGCCGACGGCGCCGAACATCGTTGATTCTGGGAATCGACGATGCCACGGGTCGACGACATCTCGAATAATCCATTCCCGGAGCCAACGGCACCGAACATCGACGATTCCCAGAATCGACGATGCAACGGGTCGACGACATCTCGAATCACCCATTCCCCGAGCCGACGGAGCCGAACATCGACGATTCCCAGAATCGACGATGCCACGGGTGGACGACATCACGAATCACCCATTCCCCGAGCCGACGACGCCGAACATCGACGATTCCCAGAATCGACGATGCCACGGGTCGACGACATCTCGAATCACCCATTCCCCGAGCCGATGGTGCCCAAAATCGACAAAACCCAGAATCGAAGAGCGGCCACTGCTTCTCATTTAATCCAGTGCCAAACACCGGATAAAATGGGAGACTAACTGTTAAGGTCGGATCCGGTCTTCAGAGTGGAGGGAGGAGACTTGGTCAAAAAGACTGTTCCGGGCGCCGTCATGGCGTGATCAGAAAGGCGAGTGGTGACTGAGATAGTGAAAAGGAAGACAAGAGAATTAGGAGGACACAGACTGGTTAAGTGTTCGAAGAACATAGAAGAGCAAACGAGGAAGAAAATGGCCAAAGAAATCATTATAAAGCGCCTGAGATAGGGGTAGGCGAAGAGGCGCGAATTGATCCAACGGCCCTGAGATAGGGGTAGGTGAAGAGGCGCGAGTTGATCCAACGGCCCTGAGATAGGGGTAGGCGAAGAGGCGCGAGTTGATCCAACGGCCCTGAGGCGGGGAGGTATGAAAAGCGACGACCAAGATGAAAGAACCGCTGCGTATCCCAAGAGTACTTGAGTGGGTATAGCCCCTCTTTAATGAGAAGAGACACTTCACCTGCCCAAGGCGAGCGTAGCCTGTGGTGCAGATATTAGTGGGCCCCAGAGTCAGAGATTGTCGGGAAGGGGAAATGATTCCCAGAATCGACGATGCCACGGATCGACAACATCTCGAATCACCCATTCCCCGAGCCGACGGCGCCGAACATCGTTGATTCTGGGAATCGACGATGCCACGGGTCGACGACATCTCGAATCACCCATTCCCGGAGCCAACGGCACCGAACATCGACGATTCCCAGAATCGACGATGCAACGGGTCGACGACATCTCGAATCACCCATTCCCCGAGCCGATGGAGCCGAACATCGACGATTCCCAGAATCGACGATGCCACGGGTGGACGACATCACGAATCACCCATTCCCCGAGCCGACGACGCCGAACATCGACGATTCCCAGAATCGACGATGCCACGGGTCGACGACATCTCGAATCACCCATTCCCCGAGCCGATGGTGCCCAAAATCGACAAAACCCAGAATCGAAGAGCGGCCACTACTTCTCATTTAATCCAGTGCCAAACACCGGATAAAATGGGAGACTAACTGTTAAGGTCGTATCCGGTCTTCAGAGTGGAGGGAGGAGACTTGGTCAAAAAGACTGTTCCGGGCGCCGTCATGGCGTGATCAGAAAGGCGAGTGGTGACTGAGATAGTGAAAAGGAAGACAAGAGAATTAGGAGGACACAGACTGGTTAAGTTTTCGAAGAACATAGAAGAGCAAACGAGGAAGAAAATGGCCAAAGAAATCATTATAAAGCGCCTGAGATAGAGGTAGGCGAAGAGGCGCGAATTGATCCAACGGCCCTGAGATAGGGGTAGGTGAAGAGGCGCAAGTTGATCCAACGGCCCTGAGATAGGGGTAGGTGAAGAGGCGCGAGTTGATCCAACGGCCCTGAGATAGGGGTAGGCGAAGAGGTGCGAGTTGATCCAACGGCCCTGAGGCGGGGAGGTATGAAAAGCGACGACCAAGATGAAAGAACCGCTGCGTATCCCAAGAGTACTTGAGTGGGTATAGCCCCTCTTTAATGAGAAGAGACACTTCACCTGCCCAAGGCGAGCGTAGCCTGTGGTGCAGATATTAGTGGGCCCCAGCGTCAGAGATTGTCAGGAAGGGGAAATGATTCCCAGAATCGACGATGCCACGGATCGACAACATCTCGAATCACCCATTCCCCGAGCCGACGGCGCCGAACATCGTTGATTCTGGGAATCGACGATGCCACGGGTCGACGACATCTCGAATCACCCATTCCCGGAGCCAACGGCACCGAACATCGACGATTCCCAGAATCGACGATGCAACGGGTCGACGACATCTCGAATCACCCATTCCCCGAGCCGACGGAGCCGAACATCGACGATTCCCAGAATCGACGATGCCACGGGTGGACGACATCACGAATCACCCATTCCCCGAGCCGACGACGCCGAACATCGACGATTCCCAGAATCGACGATGCCACGGGTCGACGACATCTCGAATCACCCATTCCCCGAGCCGATGGTGCCCAAAATCGACAAAACCCAGAATCGAAGAGCGGCCACTGCTTCTCATTTAATCCAGTGCCAAACACCGGATAAAATGGGAGACTAACTGTTAAGGTCGGATCCGGTCTTCAGAGTGGAGGGAGGAGACTTGGTCAAAAAGACTGTTCCGGACGCCGTCATGGCGTGATCAGAAAGGCGAGTGGTGACTGAGATAGTGAAAAGGAAGACAAGAGAATTAGGAGGACACAGACTGGTTAAGTGTTCGAAGAACATAGAAGAGCAAACGAGGAAGAAAATGGCCAAAGAAATCATTATAAAGCGCCTGAGATAGGGGTAGACGAAGAGGCGCGAATTGATCCAACGGCCCTGAGATAGGGGTAGGTGAAGAGGCGCGAGTTGATCCAACGGCCCTGAGATAGGGGTAGGCGAAGAGGCGCGAGTTGATCCAACGGCCCTGAGGCGGGGAGGTATGAAAAGCGACGACCAAGATGAAAGAACCGCTGCGTATCCCAAGAGTACTTGAGTGGGTATAGCCCCTCTTTAATGAGAAGAGACACTTCACCTGCCCAAGGTGAGCGTAGCCTGTGGTGCAGATATTAGTGGGCCCCAGCGTCAGAGATTGTCGGGAAGGGGAAATGATTCCCAGAATCGACGATGCCACGGATCGACAACATATCGAATCACCCATTCCCCGAGCCGACGGCGCCGAACATCGTTGATTCTGGGAATCGACGATGCCACGGGTCGACGACATCTCGAATCACCCATTCCCGAAGCCAACGGCACCGAACATCGACGATTCCCAGAATCGACGATGCAACGGGTCGACGACATCTCGAATCACCCATTCCCCGAGCCGACGGCGCCGAACATCGACGATTCCCAGAATCGACGATGCCACGGGTGGACGACATCACGAATCACCCATTCCCCGAGCCGACGACGCCGAACATCGACGATTCCCAGAATCGACGATGCCACGGGTCGACGACATCTCGAATCACCCATTCCCCGAGCCGATGCTGCCGAAAATCGACGAAACCCAGAATCGAAGAGCGGCCACTGCTTCTCATTTAATCCAGTGCCAAACACCGGATAAAATGGGAGACTAACTGTTAAGGTCGGATCCGGTCTTCAGAGTGGAGGGAGGAGACTTGGTCAAAAAGACTGTTCCGGGCGCCATCATCGCGTGATCAGAAAGGCGAGTGGTGACTGAGATAGTGAAAAGGAAGACAAGAGAATTAGGAGGACACAGACTGGTTAAGTGTTCGAAGAACATAAAAGAGCAAACGAGGAAGAAAATGGCCAAAGAAATCATTATAAAGCGCCTGAGATAGGGGTAGGCGAAGAGGCGCAAGTTGATCCAACGGCCCTGAGATAGGGGTAGGTGAAGAGGCGCGAGTTGATCCAACGGCCCTGAGATAGGGGTAGGCGAAGAGGCGCGAGTTGATCCAACGGCCCTGAGGCGGGGAGGTATGAAAAGCGACGACCAAGATGAAAGAACCGCTGCGTATCCCAAGAATACTTGAGTGGGTATAGCCCCTCTTTAATGAGAAGAGACACTTCACCTGCCCAAGGTGAGCGTAGCCTGTGGTGCAGATATTAGTGGGCCCCAGCGTCAGAGATTGTCGGGAAGGGGAAATGATTCCCAGAATCGACGATGCCACGGATCGACAACATCTCGAATCACCCATTCCCCGAGCCGACGGCGCCGAACATCGTTGATTCTGGGAATCGACGATGCCACGGGTCGACGACATCTCGAATCACCCATTCCCGGAGCCAACGGCACCGAACATCGACGATTCCCAGAATCGACGATGCAACGGGTCGACGACATCTCGAATCACCCATTCCCCGAGCCGACGGCGCCGAACATCGACGATTCCAAGAATCGACGATGCCACGGGTGGACGACATCACGAATCACCCATTCCCCGAGCCGACGACGCCGAACATCGACGATTCCCAGAATCGACGATGCCACGGGTCGACGACATCTCGAATCACCCATTCCCCGAGCCGATGCTGCCGAAAATCGACGAAACCCAGAATCGAAGAGCGGCCACTGCTTCTCATTTAATCCAGTGCCAAACACCGGATAAAATGGGAGACTAACTGTTAAGGTCGGATCCGGTCTTCAGAGTGGAGGGAGGAGACTTGGTCAAAAAGACTGTTCCGGGCGCCGTCATGGCGTGATCAGAAAGGCGAGTGGTGACTGAGATAGTGAAAAGGAAGACAAGAGAATTAGGAGGACACAGACTGGTTAAGTGTTCGAAGAACATAGAAGAGCAAACGAGGAAGAAAATGGCCAAAGAAATCATTATAAAGCGCCTGAGATAGGGGTAGGCGAAGAGGCGCGAGTTGATCGAACGGCCCTGAGATAGGGGTAGGTGAAGAGGCGCGAGTTGATCCAACGGCCCTGAGATAGGGGTAGGCGAAGAGGCGCGAGTTGATCCAACGGCCCTGAGGCGGGGAGTTATGAAAAGCGACGACCAAGATGAAAGAACCGCTGCGTATCCCAAGAGTACTTGAGTGGGTATAGCCCCTCTTTAATGAGAAGAGACATTTCACCTGCCCAAGGCGAGCGTAGCCTGTGGTGCAGATATTAGTGGGCCCCAGCGTCAGAGATTGTCGGGAAGGGGAAATGATTCCCAGAATCGACGATGCCACGGATCGACAACATCTCGAATCACCCATTCCCCGAGCCGACGGCGCCGAACATCGTTGATTCTGGGAATCGACGATGCCACGGGTCGACGACATCTCGAATCACCCATTCCCGGAGCCAACGGCACCGAACATCGACGATTCCCATAATCGACGATGCAACGGGTCGACGACATCTCGAATCACCCATTCCCCGAGCCGACGGCGCCGAACATCGACGATTCCCAGAATCGACGATGCCACGGGTGGACGACATCACGAATCACCCATTCCCCGAGCCGACGACGCCGAACATCGACGATTCCCAGAATCGACGATGCCACGGGTCGACGACATCTCGAATCACCCATTCCCCGAGCCGATGCTGCCGAAAATCGACGAAACCCAGAATCGAAGAGCGACCACTGCTTCTCATTTAATCCAGTGCCAAACACCGGATAAAATGGGAGACTAACTGTTAAGGTCGGATCCGGTCTTCAGAGTGGAGGGAGGAGACTTGGTCAAAAAGACTGTTCCGGGCGCCGTCATGGCGTGATCAGAAAGGCGAGTGGTGACTGAGATAGTGAAAAGGAAGACAAGAGAATTAGGAGGACACAGACTGGTTAAGTGTTCGAAGAACATAGAAGAGCAAACGAGGAAGAAAATGGCCAAAGAAATCATTATAAAGCGCCTGAGATAGGGGTAGGCGAAGAGGCGCGAGTTGATCCAACGGCCCTGAGATAGGGGTAGGTGAAGAGGCGCGAGTTGATCCAACGGCCCTGAGATAGGGGTAGGCGAAGAGGCGCGAGTTGATCTAACGGCCCTGAGGCGGGGAGGTATGGAAAGCGACGACCAAGATGAAAGAACCGCTGCGTATCCCAAGAGTACTTGAGTGGGTATAGCCGCTCTTTAATGAGAAGAGACACTTCACCTGCCCAAGGCGAGCGTAGCCTGTGGTGCAGATATTAGTGGGCCCCAGCGTCAGAGATTGTCGGGAAGGGGAAATGATTCCCAGAATCGACGATGCCACGGATCGACAACATCTCGAATCACCCATTCCCCGAGCCGACGGCGCCGAACATCGTTGATTCTGGGAATCGACGATGCCACGGGTCGACGACATCTCGAATAATCCATTCCCGGAGCCAACGGCACCGAACATCGACGATTCCCAGAATCGACGATGCAACGGGTCGACGACATCTCGAATCACCCATTCCCCGAGCCGACGGAGCCGAACATCGACGATTCCCAGAATCGACGATGCCACGGGTGGACGACATCACGAATCACCCATTCCCCGAGCCGACGACGCCGAACATCGACGATTCCCAGAATCGACGATGCCACGGGTCGACGACATCTCGAATCACCCATTCCCCGAGCCGATGGTGCCCAAAATCGACAAAACCCAGAATCGAAGAGCGGCCACTGCTTCTCATTTAATCCAGTGCCAAACACCGGATAAAATGGGAGACTAACTGTTAAGGTCGGATCCGGTCTTCAGAGTGGAGGGAGGAGACTTGGTCAAAAAGACTGTTCCGGGCGCCGTCATGGCGTGATCAGAAAGGCGAGTGGTGACTGAGATAGTGAAAAGGAAGACAAGAGAATTAGGAGGACACAGACTGGTTAAGTGTTCGAAGAACATAGAAGAGCAAACGAGGAAGAAAATGGCCAAAGAAATCATTATAAAGCGCCTGAGATAGGGGTAGGCGAAGAGGCGCGAATTGATCCAACGGCCCTGAGATAGGGGTAGGTGAAGAGGCGCGAGTTGATCCAACGGCCCTGAGATAGGGGTAGGCGAAGAGGCGCGAGTTGATCCAACGGCCCTGAGGCGGGGAGGTATGAAAAGCGACGACCAAGATGAAAGAACCGCTGCGTATCCCAAGAGTACTTGAGTGGGTATAGCCCCTCTTTAATGAGAAGAGACACTTCACCTGCCCAAGGCGAGCGTAGCCTGTGGTGCAGATATTAGTGGGCCCCAGAGTCAGAGATTGTCGGGAAGGGGAAATGATTCCCAGAATCGACGATGCCACGGATCGACAACATCTCGAATCACCCATTCCCCGAGCCGACGGCGCCGAACATCGTTGATTCTGGGAATCGACGATGCCACGGGTCGACGACATCTCGAATCACCCATTCCCGGAGCCAACGGCACCGAACATCGACGATTCCCAGAATCGACGATGCAACGGGTCGACGACATCTCGAATCACCCATTCCCCGAGCCGATGGAGCCGAACATCGACGATTCCCAGAATCGACGATGCCACGGGTGGACGACATCACGAATCACCCATTCCCCGAGCCGACGACGCCGAACATCGACGATTCCCAGAATCGACGATGCCACGGGTCGACGACATCTCGAATCACCCATTCCCCGAGCCGATGGTGCCCAAAATCGACAAAACCCAGAATCGAAGAGCGGCCACTGCTTCTCATTTAATCCAGTGCCAAACACCGGATAAAATGGGAGACTAACTGTTAAGGTCGTATCCGGTCTTCAGAGTGGAGGGAGGAGACTTGGTCAAAAAGACTGTTCCGGGCGCCGTCATGGCGTGATCAGAAAGGCGAGTGGTGACTGAGATAGTGAAAAGGAAGACAAGAGAATTAGGAGGACACAGACTGGTTAAGTTTTCGAAGAACATAGAAGAGCAAACGAGGAAGAAAATGGCCAAAGAAATCATTATAAAGCGCCTGAGATAGAGGTAGGCGAAGAGGCGCGAATTGATCCAACGGCCCTGAGATAGGGGTAGGTGAAGAGGCGCAAGTTGATCCAACGGCCCTGAGATAGGGGTAGGTGAAGAGGCGCGAGTTGATCCAACGGCCCTGAGATAGGGGTAGGCGAAGAGGCGCGAGTTGATCCAACGGCCCTGAGGCGGGGAGGTATGAAAAGCGACGACCAAGATGAAAGAACCGCTGCGTATCCCAAGAGTACTTGAGTGGGTATAGCCCCTCTTTAATGAGAAGAGACACTTCACCTGCCCAAGGCGAGCGTAGCCTGTGGTGCAGATATTAGTGGGCCCCAGCGTCAGAGATTGTCGGGAAGGGGAAATGATTCCCAGAATCGACGATGCCACGGATCGACAACATCTCGAATCACCCATTCCCCGAGCCGACGGCGCCGAACATCGTTGATTCTGGGAATCGACGATGCCACGGGTCGACGACATCTCGAATCACCCATTCCCGGAGCCAACGGCACCGAACATCGACGATTCCCAGAATCGACGATGCAACGGGTCGACGACATCTCGAATCACCCATTCCCCGAGCCGACGGAGCCGAACATCGACGATTCCCAGAATCGACGATGCCACGGGTGGACGACATCACGAATCACCCATTCCCCGAGCCGACGACGCCGAACATCGACGATTCCCAGAATCGACGATGCCACGGGTCGACGACATCTCGAATCACCCATTCCCCGAGCCGATGGTGCCCAAAATCGACAAAACCCAGAATCGAAGAGCGGCCACTGCTTCTCATTTAATCCAGTGCCAAACACCGGATAAAATGGGAGACTAACTGTTAAGGTCGGATCCGGTCTTCAGAGTGGAGGGAGGAGACTTGGTCAAAAAGACTGTTCCGGACGCCGTCATGGCGTGATCAGAAAGGCGAGTGGTGACTGAGATAGTGAAAAGGAAGACAAGAGAATTAGGAGGACACAGACTGGTTAAGTGTTCGAAGAACATAGAAGAGCAAACGAGGAAGAAAATGGCCAAAGAAATCATTATAAAGCGCCTGAGATAGGGGTAGACGAAGAGGCGCGAATTGATCCAACGGCCCTGAGATAGGGGTAGGTGAAGAGGCGCGAGTTGATCCAACGGCCCTGAGATAGGGGTAGGCGAAGAGGCGCGAGTTGATCCAACGGCCCTGAGGCGGGGAGGTATGAAAAGCGACGACCAAGATGAAAGAACCGCTGCGTATCCCAAGAGTACTTGAGTGGGTATAGCCCCTCTTTAATGAGAAGAGACACTTCACCTGCCCAAGGTGAGCGTAGCCTGTGGTGCAGATATTAGTGGGCCCCAGCGTCAGAGATTGTCGGGAAGGGGAAATGATTCCCAGAATCGACGATGCCACGGATCGACAACATATCGAATCACCCATTCCCCGAGCCGACGGCGCCGAACATCGTTGATTCTGGGAATCGACGATGCCACGGGTCGACGACATCTCGAATCACCCATTCCCGAAGCCAACGGCACCGAACATCGACGATTCCCAGAATCGACGATGCAACGGGTCGACGACATCTCGAATCACCCATTCCCCGAGCCGACGGCGCCGAACATCGACGATTCCCAGAATCGACGATGCCACGGGTGGACGACATCACGAATCACCCATTCCCCGAGCCGACGACGCCGAACATCGACGATTCCCAGAATCGACGATGCCACGGGTCGACGACATCTCGAATCACCCATTCCCCGAGCCGATGCTGCCGAAAATCGACGAAACCCAGAATCGAAGAGCGGCCACTGCTTCTCATTTAATCCAGTGCCAAACACCGGATAAAATGGGAGACTAACTGTTAAGGTCGGATCCGGTCTTCAGAGTGGAGGGAGGAGACTTGGTCAAAAAGACTGTTCCGGGCGCCATCATCGCGTGATCAGAAAGGCGAGTGGTGACTGAGATAGTGAAAAGGAAGACAAGAGAATTAGGAGGACACAGACTGGTTAAGTGTTCGAAGAACATAAAAGAGCAAACGAGGAAGAAAATGGCCAAAGAAATCATTATAAAGCGCCTGAGATAGGGGTAGGCGAAGAGGCGCAAGTTGATCCAACGGCCCTGAGATAGGGGTAGGTGAAGAGGCGCGAGTTGATCCAACGGCCCTGAGATAGGGGTAGGCGAAGAGGCGCGAGTTTATCCAACGGCCCTGAGGCGGGGAGGTATGAAAAGCGACGACCAAGATGAAATAACCGCTGCGTATCCCAAGAGTACTTGAGTGGGTATAGCCCCTCTTTAATGAGAAGAGACACTTCACCTGCCCAAGGTGAGCGTAGCCTGTGGTGCAGATATTAGTGGGCCCCAGCGTCAGAGATTGTCGGGAAGGGGAAATGATTCCCAGAATCGACGATGCCACGGATCGACAACATCTCGAATCACCCATTCCCCGAGCCGACGGCGCCGAACATCGTTGATTCTGGGAATCGACGATGCCACGGGTCGACGACATCTCGAATCACCCATTCCCGGAGCCAACGGCACCGAACATCGACGATTCCCAGAATCGACGATGCAACGGGTCGACGACATCTCGAATCACCCATTCCCCGAGCCGACGGCGCCGAACATCGACGATTCCCAGAATCGACGATGCCACGGGTGGACGACATCACGAATCACCCATTCCCCGAGCCGACGACGCCGAACATCGACGATTCCCAGAATCGACGATGCCACGGGTCGACGACATCTCGAATCACCCATTCCCCGAGCCGATGCTGCCGAAAATCGACGAAACCCAGAATCGAAGAGCGGCCACTGCTTCTCATTTAATCCAGTGCCAAACACCGGATAAAATGGGAGACTAACTGTTAAGGTCGGATCCGGTCTTCAGAGTGGAGGGAGGAGACTTGGTCAAAAAGACTGTTCCGGGCGCCGTCATGGCGTGATCAGAAAGGCGAGTGGTGACTGAGATAGTGAAAAGGAAGACAAGAGAATTAGGAGGACACAGACTGGTTAAGTGTTCGAAGAACATAGAAGAGCAAACGAGGAAGAAAATGGCCAAAGAAATCATTATAAAGCGCCTGAGATAGGGGTAGGCGAAGAGGCGCGAGTTGATCGAACGGCCCTGAGATAGGGGTAGGTGAAGAGGCGCGAGTTGATCCAACGGCCCTGAGATAGGGGTAGGCGAAGAGGCGCGAGTTGATCCAACGGCCCTGAGGCGGGGAGTTATGAAAAGCGACGACCAAGATGAAAGAACCGCTGCGTATCCCAAGAGTACTTGAGTGGGTATAGCCCCTCTTTAATGAGAAGAGACACTTCACCTGCCCAAGGCGAGTGTAGCCTGTGGTGCAGATATTAGTGGGCCCCAGCGTCAGAGATTGTCGGGAAGGGGAAATGATTCCCAGAATCGACGATGCCACGGATCGACAACATCTCGAATCACCCATTCCCCGAGCCGACGGCGCCGAACATCGTTGATTCTGGGAATCGACGATGCCACGGGTCGACGACATCTCGAATCACCCATTCCCGGAGCCAACGGCACCGAACATCGACGATTCCCATAATCGACGATGCAACGGGTCGACGACATCTCGAATCACCCATTCCCCGAGCCGACGGCGCCGAACATCGACGATTCCCAGAATCGACGATGCCACGGGTGGACGACATCACGAATCACCCATTCCCCGAGCCGACGACGCCGAACATCGACGATTCCCAGAATCGACGATGCCACGGGTCGACGACATCTCGAATCACCCATTCCCCGAGCCGATGCTGCCGAAAATCGACGAAACCCAGAATCGAAGAGCGACCACTGCTTCTCATTTAATCCAGTGCCAAACACCGGATAAAATGGGAGACTAACTGTTAAGGTCGGATCCGGTCTTCAGAGTGGAGGGAGGAGACTTGGTCAAAAAGACTGTTCCGGGCGCCGTCATGGCGTGATCAGAAAGGCGAGTGGTGACTGAGATAGTGAAAAGGAAGACAAGAGAATTAGGAGGACACAGACTGGTTAAGTGTTCGAAGAACATAGAAGAGCAAACGAGGAAGAAAATGGCCAAAGAAATCATTATAAAGCGCATGAGATAGGGGTAGGCGAAGAGGCGCGAGTTGATCCAACGGCCCTGAGATAGGGGTAGGTGAAGAGGCGCGAGTTGATCCAACGGCCCTGAGATAGGGGTAGGCGAAGAGGCGCGAGTTGATCTAACGGCCCTGAGGCGGGGAGGTATGGAAAGCGACGACCAAGATGAAAGAACCGCTGCGTATCCCAAGAGTACTTGAGTGGGTATAGCCGCTCTTTAATGAGAAGAGACACTTCACCTGCCCAAGGCGAGCGTAGCCTGTGGTGCAGATATTAGTGGGCCCCAGCGTCAGAGATTGTCGGGAAGGGGAAATGATTCCCAGAATCGACGATGCCACGGATCGACAACATCTCGAATCACCCATTCCCCGAGCCGACAGCGCCGAACATCGTTGATTCTGGGAATCGACAATGCCACGGGTCGACGACATCTCGAATCACCCATTCCCGGAGCCAACGGCACCGAACATCGACGATTCCCAGAATCGACGATGCAACGGGTCGACGACATCTCGAATCACCCATTCCCCGAGCCGACGGCGCCGAACATCGACGATTCCCAGAATCGACGATGCCACGGGTGGACGACATCACGAATCACCCATTCCCCGAGCCGACGACGCCGAACATCGACGATTCCCAGAATCGACGATGCCACGGGTCGACGACATCTCGAATCACCCATTCCCCGAGCCGATGGTGCCGAAAATCGACGAAACCCAGAATCGAAGAGCGGCCACTGCTTCTCATTTAATCCAGTGCCAAACACCGGATAAAATGGGAGACTAACTGTTAAGGTCGGATCCGGTCGCCCCCCATGTCAGCCCATTCTCCCATGTCTCTGGCAAAAGCCTGGCTTATCCCCTTTCGCGTGTTCCGAGACTGCTGGGTTACCTACGAGGTGGTAGCATTAAATGCCCATCATGTCAAAGCTCCCAAGCATTAAATGCCCATCCTGTCGAAGCCCCCAAGCATTAAATGCCCATCCTATCAGTCGTTGTCGATACAGTCGGTTCTTCTTATCTCGTCAGAGTCTTATCTATTCTCTTTGTCGGGTCTTAGGGTCGTCGGTTTGGGGCGTCGTCGACTTCGGGTGTCGTCGACTCTGGACATCGTCGACTTCAGGGGTCGTTGACTCCGGACATCGTCGATCCCCCTTTAAAGACGGGGGGGGGGGGGGCGACCGGATCCGACCTTAACAGTTAGTCTCCCATTTTATCCGGTGTTTGGCACTGGATTAAATGAGAAGCAGTGGCCGCTCTTCGATTCTGGGTTTCGTCGATTTTCGGCACCATCGGCTCGGGGAATGGGTGATTCGAGATGTCGTCGACCCGTGGCATCGTCGATTCTGGGAATCGTCGATGTTCGGCGACGCCCCAAACCGACGAACCTAAGACCCGACAAAGAGAATAGATAAGACTCTGACGAGATAAGAAGAACCGACTGTATCGACAACGACTGATAGGATGGGCATTTAATGCTTGGGGGCTTCGACAGGATGGGCATTTAATGCTTGGGAGCTTTGACATGATGGGCATTTAATGCTACCACCTCGTAGGTAACCCAGCAGTCTCGGAACACGCGAAAGGGGATAAGCCAGGCTTTTGCCAGAGACATGGGAGAATGGGCTGATGGGACTCCGAGAAAAGTGGGAGAGTTTAGCCTATAAAAGAGGAAGGAATACCCCTGCTAAAGGAGAGGGATTTTTGCTTTGAGAAAGATTCAGGAAATAGACAAGAATATTTACCCACAACGTTGTTCTTAAGCGCTTTTAATTGTAAAACGAGAAAAACTGAATCTCTTATCTTAAAACAGAAAGGAGACCTTTTGTGATTGTTGAGCGTACGAAACGCGCTCAACAATGATGACCCGGTCCGTCTTGACTGCAAGACGATATGTAGGCAACCTTCCTATAGTGACGGCGTGCGGCATCATTTTTTTTCTTTTTTGCAGGCCCTCCGTCGCCGCCCAAGTCGTCGTCAAGGAAGGGGATACATCGACAAGACAACTCTTGCCTCACTGGAGACAGCGTTTCACCTTCAGCAAAGTCCAGACGACAGTCAACCTTCGTTGATTCCACATTTGACTGCCCACGCGACCACAGGTCCGGCCCTGGGCTCGAACTGTGGACCATGTACTACGTTAATCAAAATTCGTGCATTAACAATATATATATATATATATATGATTATTATGATTTTAGATTGTTCACGTATTTGAAAAATAATAATATGGCATAACACTAAAGTCAACAATAGGTTGAACAAAATAAACCGTAACTAAATATTAAACCGAAAACAGGATACATGATATACAGAATATTGAATTTAAACGGTTAAAATCAAATGTGAAGCACTGGAAAGAGAAGGAGATCGATAGCCGCGAGCGGAGACTCCAAGGAGGATGCCCGATGTTGCCGACCGAATAGAACCGAAAATTGATATACCATTTGGTTGTGGTATTTGGTTATTATAAAATAAACCGAACTGAAAACCGAATTTACCGCGTATGACAAAGTTTAGTATATAATTTTATATTTTATATTTGCAAAATGTATTAACCTCTACTTATACAATACTTACCGAGTTTATTAGTTTCACATCATTTTTTAATGACTACGTTATTGGAATTGTTACTATATATTGATTAATATTTTTATTAGATTTTTGTCATACTCTTCGAAGTGATTAATGCGGTTAAAATACTAATGTTACCGGAACCGATACCGAATACTTACTGTTACGGATATTTACGTAATTGGGTTTTTGTAAATTAATTAAAGAAAAACTATTTAAATTAATTTTTCTTTTATTAATTATAATAAATTTAGCCCAAAATATTCAACGGAAGCTCGTTTTCGAAAAATAAAGTGTCCAGATGATCCCAAAAATATCAAAACACCCAAAAATAATATAAAATTTGCAAAAAAAAAGGGCCTCGGGACGCTCCCGGGGCTTTCGGGGGGCTCCGGGGGCAACACGGGTGGGCCCCACAGGCCCCTAAAGGTCGCTGCCACGTGAGGTGGCCCAGCAGGTCAACCAGGGGTCAACTTGACCCCGCCACGTGTCGCGCGCCCCTTCACCCTCGCCAAAGGCCATCAGCGGGCGAATCAGGGCACGCAACGTGGAGGCTAACGCGCGCCCACCTCACCACGCGCGTGGGCTCTACGTCAGCGGCACTGTTCCCGCGCGTGAGGGCGCGTCTGAGGTCCAATCGCCGAGCCGATTGCGGCGTTGGATCGTCCACGTCCAGGGGACCCAGAAAAACATATAATATTACCCCCGGGGCCTCCTGGAGTAATAGTTATTCACGTTTTAACCCCCGGACCTCCTATGAATAGAAGCTCGATTTTAGTTAAACGGTAACTCATTCTCACCTTCGGGAGCTCGCCTAAAACTCTCTCTACTCCCTCTAAACTCGCCTCCGTCACAAATATCACTCTAATGTTGAGCGTCGGAGGTAAATCAGGGGTATCTCCTCCGGTCCTCCCTGATCTCGGGTGTTGTTTTGTCCAGGTTCAGAGAGCGAGAAATTCTACTAGAGCGGAAGCCTTGGAGAAAATTCTGGCACGATCTAAGACCCTCATTGCTAAGGTTCTAGATCCGTGAGGTGCTCGTTCTATTTCTCAGTCTTATATCTCCAGTAGATATACTGACTCAGCAAATAGACCGTAGGACCCAGATCTATACCCGTGACGCCGGTCGAGGGTCTAGTCCACAAGAGTTTATTGGAAAGTCAATACTGTGATCCCCCCCTGCGCAGTGGCTAGGTCCGTTTTTGGCGTCGCGAACCTGTAACCAGGGCCAGGCCAAGCCCTGGCCCCTTGGCAACAGGTAGTGGTGTTTGCCCTAGATTTCTGGTCCTGAGTCAGTGGAGGGTCCGTTTGACTCGAAAGTCCAAGAGCCCAAGCCCAAGAGTTGCAAAAGTCAACAAGACGACATTGGGCCCGGCCCAACACGAGCAATTGAGCCGCTAAGTGTTTGATACATTTTTCTGCATCAACATTTACTGTAAATATGATTTTTATCTTTTTAAATAGAGTATTTAGTTTTCCTTATATAAATATTAAAATACGATAGTCGATCTATTATTTTGAGAAAACGGCACGGAATACCCAATTGTTCACAGCATAGTAAATTAAAGGGCTAATAACAGAAGCATCACAAAACCTATGGGCTTAGAATAAACAAGACCAAACTTAAAACACGTCTAAAACTGAAAGAGTTTCTTGGGTAACTTTGTATAATATTATTAGGGGGGAAATGGTAAAAACGGCATGCTGCTTTCGTTTTTTAAACGCATATATCGTCTACGAAAATGATCAAAGATTTCAAAAAAAAATTCTTACAGAACATTATAGTGTACATTATGCGATATGAACAATCATGTCTAAGATTTACTAAAAGCCGAAAATGTGAAAGAAAATAACACGAGTATCTTCATTTGCAGCCACTTGCAAACAAAAACTGGAGGAATTCGAAAGCGGTTTTAGCAAAAACTGGAGGATCGTAAATCGTTCGAGTGATCTTTTTTCGCAACAAGCAATGGAGAGACCAAACGTGCATTTTCCCATACCTTAAATCTTAGAAAGCTGTAAGCATTACATAATTTGTTAATACACGGTTTTATTTTCCCGGTAACTTCCCGTGAATCCCGAGCCAAACAAAGAATCTGTACAAATGAATAATTATTTACAGTTGAAACCGGGAAAGTTACCGAGAAAAAAGGGGCTCATGTTTGATCCCCGCACTTCAGAAGGGCCAATTGCTGAGACCTAGAAAAGCCTTGCCTGTTATTGAGAATCTCGATGTAGTTTCGAAGCCGATAACGATCTGAGCTTGTGAGGGAGAATGGTGGGTTGAGGATGAGCGACGGTGCTTCCACGAGAAGAAAGACTAACAGCCGAACAGCTTTTGAATACGACACTGCGGCTTTTTCCAAGTTCCCCATAAGCTCATCAACCTAAAAAACATAAGCAAGCATATAAGTCAATTCAATCACCGTTCAAAATTCCCAATTTTATATGTTTTTTTAAACACCATTTCGGTGCCTATTAATCTATTTTGAGGTCAGTAAGGGGGCTTAGGATTGCATCTTGTATCTTTTATAATGTCAGAAAAATAAAATAATTCAACAGAAAATTAATCAAATAAGCATTTAGTATTTTTTTTTAACATTTCCCATTATACAAGTCTAGCTCTTGGTGCCTATAAGTTCTACTAGCATAATGTAATGCAAAAGGCTGAATCATGACTCAATAGCATGGAAAACAAAATGGTCATAAGAGCGATTATAAAGCAAGATTGACACTTTGGAATCGTTCGTTTAGAAGCAAAATTGAACTCAATTTAATGTATCAAAAATTGAGTCTTGGGGCTCTTTAAAATGTTAAATTATTTCAATTAATGAGTTCTCCTGAAATTATGTCAATAGTTACATCTCATTTATAAAATTTAAAATGTCAGATAAATAAATTAAATTAAAATCTGAATGTCAGTCTTATTGCAAGAAATAAAACGAACAAATCCAATGGAAGTCAATTACGCAAGAACGGTTTTGCGTATGAATAAAGCAAGTTTTTCCACATAAGTTCATGCCCAAGACTGCTTTTAACACAACGCCCCTGATATATTTTCCCATTGCCGCACTCACCACAATGCAAATTTTACGACTGCTCAGCTTTTTTAAATTAGGAAGAGAAAGAGAACTTACACCCCCATTTTTCCCGAAAGTAAGCGCAGATTGAAAGATCGTTTCCATTGCATCGGGCATCTCTACGCTTCCTGAAACCATGAAAGGAAAAAAACTCAGGCAGAATACACTAGCAACATCCATATGTTTCTTTTTAAGTACAGAAATACCATAATTTGTAGATATATTAAGCTATGTTGCAAATAGCAACTGTATTTAATTAATTATTGTAGCTAAAACTAACTAGGTAGTTTCATTAAGTATAGATTATACTTTATAGAAGTTATAAAAGGTTACGAGTTATTTTCATTCTAATTGGTTTATTAACAGAATATCATGTCTCTATAAGATGTAGTCCAATTACTGATTAGTGATAACCTAAAATCTGATAGGTCCTGGATAGATAATCAAAGAGATACAAGAACACTTTTTGTTGAAGCTAATCCCTGATTTAGGGAATTCGAGAGTTTGACTAAGAAAACTCTTCCAACAATGTACAATAGAAAATTCCACTAATCAAACATGAATGCCAAACTTAGATTACGTGCCTCGCCCTCTAGTAGTATTAGAAACCCTAATCGCGTATTTATTGTAAAATACACCTAATACCCCTAGTTAATAAAAAAATATACCTACATAATTGAATATATATATATATAAATAAAGTTAAACAATTTATTATCTCGCAACCTACCCGGATTGATAATCTTTGCAAGTTCTTCGGCGTGCTCGACCTCTCTGAGAAATTCCCGCTCAATGTGAGAGGAGAAATCCTCAGCGTTAAGGCATTCCTCGACATCTGAAACGCTGTGCTTCTTGCTATTGCTTCTCCTGAATCTTGAACTCTCATGGCTCGGACTTCCTTCCATAGCCGACGCAGCCTGCGTGTGGCATATGTGCAATGCTTGCTTCCAAATCGCAAGTATCACAAGCTGTATTGAGAACGCTTCAAGCTGCTTACCCACCTCAATCTGATTAAGAAACCAAATTCAAGACAGGGAGAAATACAAACGCGAGAAACGATGATTCTGTAGTATATGTATATACAGTTTGTAATAGTAAATTCCTAGACTGAAAAATTTAACAATCTTAGGGCTGTTGTTGTTGTTGTAATTATTAAAATTATGATTCCCTAGTTAAGGGATTTATATATATAGTAGCATTTTTGCCTTATCAAATGAACAATTAAAAGTTCTCACTTATTCGCTACTCAAGCTTGCATTATACGTTCAATTCTTTCACATAATAGGACCACTTAAGCATCATTTTCATCTTCAAATTTTAACCCTAAACTTAAGCCCGCGAAATATAGATTCGCAACTCAAGCTTGGGGGTATCTTTAAGCTTGGGTCATAGGCAATATTTTGACACTTTGCCTAATTCAACCAAGTAAATGTATTACATTGGTCATGCTTTTACGCGTTCCCTAAACCCTAAAACAGAAGCCCGTTCATTAAAAAAATCGCTATAAAAGCTTGATGATAACTTTTGAGCTTAGGTCAGCAAGCAATATATTGTGGCACATGTTGCTCAATTGCATCAAGTAACAAGATCATATTAAGCATACCTTTTCATTCACTAAACCCTAACCCTAATCAAAAGCCCGAGAAATATCGATTTGCTGCTTAAGATTGGGGGTAACTTCAAGCTTAGGTCAACAAGCAATATATTTTGGCACATGTCTCCCATTTGCATCAAGTAACAAGATCACATTAAGCATACCTTTTCATGCACTAATTCTGTTATCGCAGCTGCACATTTCCGCAAAGATTTAAGCCGAGTCATGCAGTGGGTTGATGGCTGCTCCAAAGATTCTCCCGCATCAGTTGACCCTTGAGAAGTCCCTTGACCAGAGCTTTGACTTTCAGGGCTCCCTGTGCGGCAGAAGCTAATAGGTTGACCAATGATTGGCAAGGGAGGTGTTGAATTAGTAGGTAGCGATGGTTGTTTTGGGCTCTGTGATCCATATGGAAAATGAGCTGGCCTGGAAGCACTACCCGACGAGGACGGCCCATCAATAATGGGCCCAGGGACAAGTACGTAATCTTGATCAACCAACTCTGCTAAATCGACAACTGGGAAATGTTGAAGAATAGAGTTAGGTTAGAATAAAAGAATTACAACCATCCAATAAATTCCGGAATCTAATCACCAAACTGTAGAAATATATGAAGTTGGGTGTAATTTAGCTATATATAGTTTACTAGCTAATATGTAATTTTTTTTTTTGAAGGCAGCTTTGCTGCATATGGGGATTATACCCACAACCTCCACTTTGGAGGTAGTGTGGAATTACCACTAGGCTATCCTAGCAACCACTAGCTAATATGTAATTGGTAATTATTGTATTCGTAAAAAAAAAAAAAAGAGAGAGGCATTAAATATATACTTGTTTTAATTCATAATATCATGTCTTCCATATATAGAGTACGACCTAGTTGAGAGGATAACTAGCTCTAGCTTATTCTAAAATATATTAAATTAATGAGAATATTCTGGAATATTTGAACATAGAAAGATAAAAAATTAAATCAGATCCTATTAGATCTTAATAGCCAAAAAATTAATCCTATAGTCCATCTAGATTATAAATACAACTTAGTTATTTAACTTATTTAGAAGGGGATTAGTTTAAATCTATATTTCTGAAATTAAGTTAAGTAGTTCTTTAAGCCTTAAGGTGTATAAACCCGTTTGATTATAATTTTTTTTTTTTAAAGAGACAAACCACGTCTGATTATAATTGAATCCAGTATTCAGAAATTGCGAGAAAAAAAAAAAAAGCTAATGTGATAACAAAATACTAAATCACGGGCACCTCTTGATGGAGCACTCCCCGGTCTCTGAACCACTGGCTTCAGAGGATCATTTGTGCTTCTGTAAGATGATTTAAGGCTGTCTGATCTAAGGCTAAACTGGTCATTTTGCATTGCAGGGCTGTATCTCAGTGTTCGATCAATGTTTCTAGATGACGTGGGTGATCCTTCATGCCTATTAACTTCTGTATCGAGAGAAAATCCATAAGTTGATTTTACAGAGGAACTCCTTACGGTGGGACTCCTCTCTGGACCACCGGAATCATCATCGAGAAAGAACGGAAGGCAATCTTCTTGAAAGCTTTCATCTCTTTTCCTCACTTCAGGCTGAAATCCTTCCACAATTCTTGTTGGCCTCTTACTCCTATATGGCATGAAATATTATTCTGGCTTCAGAAGAATTATATAAAAGAAAGTACAAATGTAAACATAATTTGTAGGAGAACACTTCTAGACTAGAAAGTTGATTATCATGTGCCTATTATGCTGTAACTACTAGAAATATTATTTCCTATAGTAGAGATTGTTAGAGCTTGTGAATTGAATCCATTTTCTTGGTCCGGCCCGTTTCATAGCTTCCCAATGGACAGTGTTTACTTCGTTTAATTGGATATTTTGGGGCCTTTGTAATCGGGTCAGGGATTTATAGTAATTGGCGTCATAGGGTTTATCATAACCTAGCCGTCATTTATTTTGCCCTCACTCATTCATTTTCTTTTCAAATTGGATTTCACGTTAAATCCAGTGTTGTTTTCTCTTTACTTTTGATGCTAATTTGCATTATTTATAACAGAGATAATTTTAGCATAGAATTGTGCAAATCAAAAAGCAGTTTTGCTAATGTAATGAGTAATTCAGAATATTCTCACACCTTCGAAGATTAAAAAATAAAGTCGACACTGTTTTTACCTCCACAAGTCATCTGGTTGACTTTGAGATAGAAACTGATGGTTGAAGAATTCTTCGAATGTCAAGCGCTCCACTGTAATTTCAGAAAATCAGATGAAGTACTAGCACCATATATGTATTATGAAAAGAATTACAAGGATTTTATTACTGATACAAAAAGATAGTTTCATGGAGTAAAATGCAAGAATCACGGGTTTCCTATCTGATTCAAGTTACTACTAAGGAGTTTAATGCACGGATAATTGTGAAAAATATTAAACAATAAGAATATATTACGAACATCCCATCATTTTCCGGTGTTTAACAAGCTCTGGTATGGTATCTGCTTGTAGGCTTTTATCTTATATCCATAATTATATAATTATATACAACCCAATGACTATAAAATAGAAACCTGAAGTGTTGAAGCTATATTGTTTAGCATACCAGGATTCCGACGCAACAACTTTTGGCAAAGATCTTTGCACGTCAAACTCACATCATTATTCTCTGGAGGGAAATTCAATGCAGTTGATTTCACAATGTTTTGGAGCAACTGTAAAACATACGAGTTGGGAAAATAAATATCTAGAATGACAAAACAGTAAAATAAACAAAGATTGCCAATCTGAACAAGGTTGAAAATGACGAGGCATTCAAAGATTGACACATAACCATGTCATGCCACTTCTAATCACGAAACAGATGGAAACGGAATATAAAAAAGGCAACGGACCTGCATTTGATTGTTTCCGGTGAATGGGGTTTTTCCCGTTACAAGTTGAAATAAAATTGCACCGACGCTCCAGAGATCTGCCTGTGCATTGAGTTCCGAGGTTAGTATGAAAAAAATAATAAAAGTGTGAAGGATTAATGCTTAATTGCTTAGTAAATGATAAAAATTAAAGGAAATTGTCACCTTTGCATCATATTGTTGAAGTTGCATTATTTCTGGAGCCATATAGAGAGGCGAACCACATAAGGTTTCTGCAAGGCCACGAGGTTGCAACGATCTACCAAATCAAAAGAAAAATCCGTAAAACATAAATCAATGTTTAAAAATGTAAGACGAAGTAGCATCAAAAAGGTTATGGAAGTATAAAGCATCTACACTAGTATGGAAATATATATATATATATATATATATATATATATATAGAGAGAGAGAGAGAGAGAGAGAGAGAGAGAGGAAAGAGGGAGGGAGAGAAGGCATATGGATGGAACAATAAAAAAACACAAAGGGGAGACTTGAATCATACCTTGCAAATCCAAAATCAGCAATCTTTAAAACTGAATTATCATCATTAGTAGTGAGCAAAAGATTCTGTAACCAAGAAAAAAGTGTTAAAATGGGGTTACATATTTTTCACCGGCAATTTGTTTATGAATTCCTTCTTTAGTAAGATTTGCCAATAAAGGAAACCAAATATGGGCTCAAGAATTGGTCCGCATGAGTAACGTGCTCAAGAACAACAAGCTTTAATTTCGTAACTATTTATTCAAGCATTGGTCTTTTATTCCAGTTATGTCGTTTTTAAGTGTGTTTCAGATTATCTCATTTTTTTAAGTAGGCTTGGATATATCGTTTGTTGACCTAACTGTAAAAGGGTCACGTTCTCCAATGAATTCTCTTAGTGATAGCTAGCTTAGTCTCTCTAGGATAGAGTGACTTGGCCTATATTATGAGATTAAGATCCCGGGCTGTCATAAAAGTCAACTGATATTTACTCTTGTGTGATACTAATCTATTTTCGATCATCTATACCATATAATTATTCAAAAGAGTTGGACATAAATAAAATGAGTTTAAGCAGACCTGTGGCTTTAAATCCCGGTGTATGAGGTTATTGTCACGAAGCATTAGCAGACCAGCCGCTATAACCAATCAACAGTTCAATTAGAAACTGCACAGAATAACAGAAATGCAACAAAAAACAGGAAGTTGAAGCAAAACCTAGTTGCTGCATGAAGTGCTTAGCCGTCACCTCGGGAACTCTCCCACGGCGTTGGATATACATTGAGAGATCGCCGCCTCTACAGTATTCCAACACGAGGTGTATCTTCCCGGGAACCTATTCATGTAAAGCCAAAGTCTGATCAGATCTTCTGCAAATCCCATACTGTTATATATCAAATCATATGCAATCTAACAAGGAAAGTATAGAAAAACCAACACCCGGAAACTTGTCGTGGAAACTCAATTCGGGAAGAAAACTACGGGCAAAGGAGAAGAATCCACTATAGAGGGGGGAGAGTACGAAAATAAATAACGGCTAACGTGACTCCACTATAGAGGGGGGAGAGTACGAAAATAAATAACGGCTACGTTAATTTACCCTAAAACGGCAATTACAGAAAACCCAATCCAAAAGGTCCATACCATTTGAATTTCTCGCACCGCTAAGCTACGAAATAGACTGGGCTCGGGGCGCAAACTAGCGTCTCCACACGAGCAATGAAAAGCAGAAAATACGCAGTTTCGAGTGAATAACATGGTTGTGCTTAGCTACAAGCTGAAAGCAGAGTTGTTTGTGAAGGAGGTTGAAATGGTGATGAAGTTTGACATGGCGAATATTAAACACTCACATTGACAGTAAGTTGTGTCTCCCACATTGCTTACAAAGGACAAGGACACGGATTTTCATCTGGAAAAGCAAGAAGAAGAAGCGGACCTCGATGATGTCGTGCAAGCGGATGATGTTGGGGTGGTTGATCTTCTGCAAGATGACGATCTCCGACATGAGGCTCTCCTTGAGCTTCTTGCTGAGCCTGGCCGTGGCGATCTCCTTGATGGCGACCTCGGTGCCGTGGACCCTGTGCCTCGCGTGCCACACCACCGAGAACGAACCCGACCCGATTTGCCTCCCCACCAGGTACTCCCCCACCACGCCTCCTCGCCCACTCCCCTCCGCCATTGCCGCCAAACCCTAGACCGATCCCCCAACCACAAAAAACCGCTTCACAGACCTCCAGATTCGAATCCGAAGAAGAAGAAGATTAGCGAGTAGTGCTTGGTTTGGTTTATCATTAATGCAGCCCGAAATTTGAAATTCGATTTATGATTACGGATTATTTAATTAAGCTTAATTAAAAGCTACTAATTACGATTATTAAGAGTCATTTTTTTTTTTTTGTGGATAAGCAGAGCAGAGAGAGAGATGTGTACAAGATAACAGACAATACTCGGAAGAGAGAAGGAGAATGTTACGCTGCGATCGAGTCCACGGTAAGAAATCGTTTGCTTGACGTCGCAGGGTTGCCATTGGTGGAATAACGGAGCTAGATGGTGACGTGGCGGGAAATGATTGAGCTGTACGAGAGTGGGTTGCTTTTACGGAACTTTGGTTTGGTACTTTTTTTTAATTAATTTGCTGTTGCTTTGCTTCTTAATAGAAAAAGTATTTAAGTTATTTCAAGATAGAACCGCATAGAATTAATTTAAAAGAAAATATGGTAAGAATATTCAAGTTCATTGTATTGGGCGGATCGGTAGACCTCATACATTTTTTTGTTTATTTTTTTTTTCAAACAATTAAATCGACAACAAATAAATATCAAAATAAATTTGGTTGTAAACACAGATCTGTGAAACATTAATAACGCAAATTTTTATTTTCCTTCTCACTTTATATCTCGAACGATCATTTCATTTCCTCAATAGCATTGCGAACCACGTTGTTGATGTCGTCACAGACGAAAATAGTAAAAAAAAAAAAACTAACAAAAAATGTGTATGAGGACTACCAATCTGTCAAAAAAGTGAACTTGAATACTTTTGACACAGTTTTTAAAATTAACTCTATGTCATTCCATCTCAAACAACTTGAGTACTTTACCGCTAATAACCCAACATTTAATAATACTTATTAGTTTAGAAATAATTTTATTTGTCATGACAATATAGGAGAGAGATCTTGAGAGAAGATCTTGACTATTGAATAAATCGAACGGCATAGCTTTATTATACACGTCGGCACATAGAGTTTTGACTCATCATATTTGGAGCTTATTTTAGGAAAGAATTAATTGAAAAGTTAGAAGGTGTGAAAAAGAAGCCAGTTGAGGGGTAAGTAATCATGCCTATTTAATACCAACTCGATGGCAGTCAAATTTGGGTCATACAAGTTGATATACTCTTACAGCTAGCTAGTTGGATTCATGTCTAAATAATTCGGACCCTTTTTGGAATCCAAAATATTCAACACCTTTGGTTTATTTGTGATGAAGATATTTTGTATCGTAAAAGATTTGGATTCTTAGCACATGACTAGTTTCACCAACAAATTTTGGCCAATGAGAGGCACCTTGAATTTGGATTGTTAGTGTCATTTTACATCACACAAAAAAAAAAGTGATGAACAGAAAAAAGGATGTACTAAAGAGAAGGAAAAAGTTGAGATTTTCATTAGGAGAAAGATCCAAGTAATTAGGTTATAAAGGATTACTTATATAGTAGCTACAGGGAATGTATATTTGTATCATTGTAAATGCGAAAGAGATATATATTTTTTGTTTGAGGCTCGACATGGATTATTTTCTGACGATTGTGAGGTATTTGATAAATTTATATATTGATACAAATAAATCATGAGAGGAAGAAAAATTATCTCATTCTTCATGGATTGTGTCAGGGGCGGAGCTACAGTGGGCCGAGCGAGGACGGACGCCCCCACTTGATTCCGGCGTGTAATTGTAAATACAGTAGTAAATATATATTAATATATAGTTAAAGTTTCAAATTATACTAAATTGGACAATGGTGCAGTGGTGTGAACCATACTTTTTAACTCTCTACCTATTATGCAACCTAGTTCGATTCCTACAATTGCCATATGTACTCTTTTTTTTGTTTTCTTTATATTTTGCCTTTTTAAATGATATTTATATTACAACAATTGTCATCCAACTATCACATTTGCAACAAACAAAAAAAACTCCTTATTAAGTGTTGTCATCTACCTCAAGTCCTTATTATATTGACATGAGATATTATATATAACTATTTATATATAAACATTAAAACAATAAAGAGTTACATGTATATTATTGTTACGGAATTATTATTGCAGTTTACTATATATACTAGGGTAAACTGCGGCTAATGTACCCAATGTTTGATTTTCTGCGGATTATGTACCCAATGTTTATTTTTGGCGGCTAATGTACTCAATGTTTGATCCGTTAGATATTTTTGGGTTTTCCGTCAGTTGACCGTTAGAGAGTTATATGTACACTTTTCGTATTTTTGACATAACTCACTCATTTTTTGTCCAAATTTTATGCACGACCTATGGTTGGAAAGATAAGAGATAGATCTACAACTTTAATGTTTTAAGTTTTGTAAAATCAGTGTTAAAAAAATACGAAATTTCAAGTACAACGTAAAACTGGATATTAGTTTAATGCAAAATATTTGTTTCGAGCAAATTTTAATATACTTAATGACTTTTTATGATGAAATGTAAAAGTAAAAAGTTGTAGATAAATGTTTTATCTTTCCAACGGATGTTTATTTATAAATTTTGGATAAAAAACGAGTGAGTTATGCCAAAAATATGAAATATTATTTCACATCACATATTTTATATTTTTGGCATAACTCACTCATTTTTTGTCCAAAATTTATAAATAAACAACTGTTAGAAAGATAAAAAGTTTATCTACAACTTTTTAGTTTTACGTTTCATCATAAAAAGTCATTAAGTATATTAAAATTTGCTCGAAACAAATATTTTGCATTAAACTAATGTCCAGTTTTACGTTGTACTTGAAATTTCGTATTTTTTTAACACTGATTTTACAAAACTTAAAACATTAAAGTTGTAGATCTATCTCTTATCTTTCCAACCATAGGTCGTGCATAAAATTTGGACAAAAAATGAGTGAGTTATGTCAAAAATACGAAAAGTGTACATATAACTCTCTAACGGTCAACTGACGGAAAACACGAAAATATCTAACGGATCAAACATTGGGTACATTAGCCGCCAAAAATAAACATTGGGTATATAATCTGCAGAAAATCAAACATTGGGTACATTAGCCGCAGTTTACCCTATATACTATTGTCTATTTTATTGCAATTGAGGTGTGACTATATATTATTCAAGAATTGAATATTCAAGAACGAAGTGCTATGATTATTGTAAATACCAATATTTTATAGTAAGCTGAATAAATAGAAATATTTTATTGTAAGCTGAGAATCGATTATTCAAGTGTTATCGATTAAATTTAAAGAGTGTAAATAATTACGATTAAATTTAAATTGCTACAGATTAAATTTCTAATTTTTATTTGTTTACTTTGTAGGATTTAGTAAAATGAGTTCGACAAGAAAATACAAGTCAGGAGAGGAAAAACGAAAAGATGCATATTTCCGAAAGATGCATCTGATCGGTGTTTTTCTTCAGTTCATTATTCTCGAGTTTTATCGAATCAAGAGAAGCAAGATAGGAAGTGGCTGATATATTCAAGTTTGAAGAATAATGTATTTTGTTTTTGCAACAAGTTATTTATAAACAATCCTCATCTTCTAGGCCAATTAGCTTATGAAAGGTTAAATGATTAGCACAATATTTCCTCTTGACTTTACGGCCACGAAAAAAATAAGTTACATATTAGTTTTGCAGCCAAGTGGTTAGATTTGGAAAAAAAAAATTGAAACAAGTATCAACCATTGATTCTAGTGTACAAGAACATGTCAACAAAGAGAGGTAACATTGAAAATAAGTTCTACAGAGGACACTCGCTGTTGTAAAAAGGCTTAATAGAAATAATTTGGCTTTCCGTGGAGATAAAGAAAAAATATATGAGAAAAACAAATGGACTATTTTTACAGCTAATAGAATTACTTGCAGAGTTTGACCCCACAATGCAGGAACATGTTGGACGTATCTAAAAAAAAAGATTAATTATCATTATTGTTAAGGTCGGATTTGGTCAAATCCATCCTCAACACAACTCGTGTCGTTTTGTCCATAAACGACATGAGGGAAGGCGAGGAAGTTTATCCCCGAGGGGGATTATCTACGAGGAGGGTCGACCGCGAGGAGACGCAGCCACACAAAAGCAGAATGCGATGAAGTGTCCCATCACACTCGACGAGGAATTTCGTCATGATGGTTTGTGCAGAGCCGAATGACGATTGACGGGATGTGCATTTAATGAAGCCGACCTACTCACTCGATGAGAAGCACCAGCGACGAGGCTTGTAGGGCCGAATGACGGCTGACGGGATGCGCATTTAATGAGGCTCACCGACACATAATAGCAGTCTGCTCGGAAGTGACATTAAGCAGGGATTAACCATGCTTCCCTCAAATCACGCCAGGAAGCGAATGATTAAAGAGAGAAAAATGCGGGAAAGATGCGAGGGGAATGTAATGTAGACTCTATAAAAGGCAAGATAAGCCTCATTTGTAAAGGTTCAGAAAAATAGAGAAAAAAGGCCCGAAAAAGAGAGAGAGAGATCTTGTAATAGAAAGGCCAAGGAAATAGAGAAAGCCTTTGGCTCATGATCCTTCATCTGTCCAGCTATTCAACGGAAGAAAACCGAGCTCATTTCGGAAATATAATAAAACAAAGATATTCACTGATTGTTGTTGCTTATTTGTTATTTGGTGATTATTTTTTTGACTGGAAAAGGGCGGTGAAAATCGCTCTCTACAGTTTGGCGCCCACCGAGGGGCTTTGTTTTCTTTCTAACTCACAGTCAGGAATTTGAGGGAAGGAGATGTCGTCAAGCGACACAATCATCAGTATAGAAGGGGACGAAGTCCCAGCCATGGAGAGACTCCAGCGGCAGTTGGCCGAAGCCAACGCGAGAGTGATGGAGGCAACAAGGATGGCCGAGGAGGCGGCCAGGAAGGCGGAAGAGCAGGAGGAGCGGAACGGACGACTTACTGCCCTTCTGGAGCACGCGAGTCAAAGAAGGGAAGGTCTGGAGAGCACAATCGCGGGATCTTCAGCTCGGGGAGGGGGTGGAATCATAGCCGAGGGGGAGCAAGGTAACCTGACGCCTCAAGCGCCACAAATCAATATGGATCTTTTCAACGCTGCCGGCGTGACACCGGCGAATACGACGAACCCGCCGGGAGGCTTGGCAACCACCATAGCAGAGACGATCCAGGAGGAGGTCCGGAGAGCGATGAGGGAAATATCCTCGAGCATGGAGGCAAAGATGGGGCACGTGGCCTCACAGGTGCATAAGGCCACGAGCGCGGCACCCGAGATCGACAGGTTGGTCAGGGAGGCCAGGGTGACTCCTTTCTCGGCAAAAATCCGCAGCGTGGAGCTAGGAGAATTGCCGAAGGTCAGGCTCTCCCAGTACAGGGGAACTTCAGATCCAAACACCCACGTGAAGTCATTCCGGATCGCTACGGAGCGTATAGGCGGCGAGGAGGCGAAGCTAGAGGCTATCCTGTGTCATCTCTTTGTCGAAAGCTTACAAGGCTCGGCGAACGACTGGTTCGCAAAGCTACCATCACAATCCATCGGCGACTCCGATGAGCTCGTCGCGTGCTTTTTGCGGCACTACTCAATGTACGTACAGAACGAGGCGACCGTCACGACCTTGTGGAACCTCTCACAAGGGCGAGAAGAAACTCTCCGACAGTACGTCGGAAGGTTCAAGGACATCATGGTCAGAATCCAGGGACTCGATAGCGTCGTCGCAATCCAGGAACTAAAGCATGGACTGTGGTATCTAGCTCCTTTCCGCGAGGAGTTGATAAAAATGCGCCCGTCGATGATCGAGGACGCACTCCACAGGGCGACGCTCTTCATGGAAATAGAGGAGGAGACCCTAGCTCAGAAAAAGATCCACGAAGGTGGAAGCAAGGGAAAGCAGCACGGAAAAAGGGAGAACGGGGACGGAGGAGATGCCCCGTCGTCTATAGCGAGGAAGGGAGAAGAAGATCGAAGAAATTCCAGCGAGCGACGAGTTCGGGAAGTTCCAAGGCAGGAAGTCTATCAGGTAGACGAGAACAAGGACCACGACTACAATCGGGGAAACCAGCACCGAGGAGGATTCTCGGAGGACCGAGGAAGATTCTCCGAAGATCGAGGAGGATTCTCGGAAAACCGAGGAAGATACTCTGAGGATCGAGGAGGATACTCGGGGAATCGAGGAGGATTCTCCGAAGACCGAGGGGGCTTCTCGGGAGGCCGAGGAGGCTTCTCGGGAGGCCGAGGATTCTCTGGAGGCCGAGGGGACTTCTCGGGAGGCCGAGGAGGCTTCGGAAGGAAATTTTGGCCGAAGGATATGAGTAAGTTCTGCACTTACCACAACTATAATGGCCACGCCAATGAGGATTGTGCCATGCTGAAGAAGGAGCTCCAAAGAAGATACGCACGGGGGGAGATCAAAGACCTCACGTACCAACCTTCCGTGCCTTGGAATAACGGTAACAGGGCATGGCAAGGCCGGCAAGAAGGACCTGCGCACAACGAGGGAAACGATCAAGACGGGGCAAAAAGAAACCTGGCGATCGAGCCGCCACCGGCAAGGCACGACAAGGGAGACCGACCGGCTTCGAGAACGAGAATCAAGGTGATCATGGGCGGATCGCGGTTCTGCGAAGATTCGGTCAATAGCATCAAAGCTTATCAGCGAAGGGGGAAGGAGCACGGCCAAGGAGACGTGAAGATGGGCGCCACAGGCGCGAGGATAGAGTTCGTGGAGAATGAGGACTGTGCTGATATGCACGACGACGCTCTGGTCCTCGAACTCAACATCGGTGGTTGCGAGGTTTGCCGCATCCTCGTTGACAACGGAAGCTCGGTCGACGTCATTTTCTATGAGTGCTTGATGAAGATGGGTATCAAGGGACTCGCGATAGGGGGACGCCCTCGCAAGGTATCGGGTTTCAATGGGGACGTCGACATCTCGATGGGGACAGTCCACCTCCCGGTCTGCGCAGGGAGTGTCAACCGGATGACGGAGTTTATGGTGCTAAATGTCCCGTCGCATTTTAACATTATCTTTGGGAGACCTTGGATCCACTCCATGAGAGCCGTGCCATCGACTTACCATCAAAGCATAAAATTTCCGGGAAAAAGGGAAGGGGACATCGAGGAACTCAAAGAGAGCAGGGACGCGTACTGAATCTGCTACATGATGCACCACAAGTCGATGGCTACCGAGAAGGGAATCAAGCAGACGGAGAAGGGTGAACCGGCCAGTTTATAGTAATTGGTGGCGCCTGCCCCAAGAATTCCAGGGCGAAGGAAGGGGCGGAGGAAAAGCGCCGACGGGACAGCTAGGGTACTTAGTACGGAAGACGTCGAGGCACAAAATGCTGAGGAAAGAAAAGGGGGAGCGCAGATTGAAGAGGTAGAGCGAGTCTGCATCGACAAGTCCGACCCTACTCGGACTGTCGGTATAGGCGCAGAGCTCGACCCGGATATCAAAGCACGACTAGTCGATTTCCTAAAGAGGAATCGGGGAAGTTTCGCTTGGTCTCATGAGGACATGCCAGGGATCGACCCTTCGGTGACAGCTCACCGCCTCAATACCGATCCGAGGCACAAGCCCGTCATGCAAAAGAGGAGAAAAATGGCCCCCGACAGGAATAAGATCATCAACGACGGAGTAGATAAGCTGCTCTCGATGGGGACCATTCGAGAGGTAAAATATCCCGAATGGCTGGCTAACACAGTCGTCGTAAAGAAGAAGAACGGCAAATGGCGAGTGTGCGTGGACTTCACTGACCTCAACCGAGCCTGCCCGAAAGACAGTTTCCCGATGCCGCATATAGATCGCCTCGTCGAGGCCACCCACGGCTACGAACTTCTCAGTTTTATGGACGCTTACTCCGGGTACCACCAAATAAGGATGAACCCGGAAGACGAAGAGAAGACGACCTTCATCAGCGAGAGGGGCACGTACTGCTACAGAGTCATGCCCTTCGGATTGAAGAACGCCGGAGCAACTTACCAGAGGCCGGTGACAATGATGTTCCACAAGCTGATCGGGAAGAGCATGGAGGTATACATCGACGATATGGTCGTTAAATCCCTGAAGGCGGCGGCGCACATCGAGCACCTGGAGGAGTGTTTCGAGATTCTGAATCAGCACAGGATGAACCTGAACCCCACCAAGTGCACTTTCGGTATGTCCTCGGGAAAGTTCTTGGGCCACATGGTCACTTGGCGAGGGGTCGAAGCCGACCCCGAGCAGATTGAGGCAATCAGGAGCATGCCCTCGCCCCGAATCGACGAGAGATTCAGAGAGGTTTTCCAGGCGTTGAAGTCCTATCTATCGTCGCCGCCTATCATGACAAAGCCAAAGCCGGGGAAACCTTTGTACTTATACATTGCCGTGTCCGACCACGCAATCAACCAGGTGCTTGTACGAGAGGAGGATGGGGAGCAGAAGCCGGTTTCCTACATCAGCAGGAAGCTCCTCGATGCCGAGACAAGATACCCTCAACCCGAGAAGCTCGTTTTGGCAGTATACGACGCGTCGGAGGGATTGAAGCATCACTTCCAAGCCCACACCATCGTCGTCATGACCGACAGACCAATCCGTACTATCATCCATGGCCCGAGCCAGTCGGGGAGGATCACGAAGTGGTCTATAAAACTGGGAGCATACGATATTGAGTACAAGCTTCAGACGAGCCTCAAATCTCAAGTGCTCACTGATTTCCTCATCGAGTTACCATAGGAGCCGGTGGACCCGAGCAACGAAGCCGGCATCTGGAAGTTACAAGTCGATGGATCCGCGACAGCACAAGGATCTGGAGTGGGGATTAGAATCGTCTCCCCGATGGGAGACGTGATAGAAAAAGCTTGTCGCCTCGCCTATCGCTCCACCAACAACGAGTCAGAATATGAAGCGCTCATCATCGGGATGCAATCATCCTTAGCGATCGGAGCAAGGAACTTGCACGCTTTCTCAGATTCGCAACTGGTGGTAAAGCAAGTCAACGGGGAATACGAGAAGAACGTCGAACGAATGAAGGCTTACGCAGGAGTAGTCGATGCTCTCTCTAGGAAGTTCGACTACTTCAGCCTGACGCAGGTGACGCGAGGAGACAACACCCACGCCGACGCACTGGCAAGCCTAGGTTCAACGACTGAAGTCGGTGAACTGAGGTCGATCACGGTGGACAGTGGAGAAGCCAAGCATCCGGAGAGAAGAAGGCTAAGGGGAAGGAAGAGGCCGAGGAGGTAAAAGCTGGCGAGGCCAACCTGAATGAGATCGAGGACGACGAGGACGAAGATGAGGAGCGGGGAGTCGTAGACGATGACGAAGCAGAAGATTGGCGGACGCCCCTCAGAAGGTACATCCTTGAAGGAATGCTGCCCGAGAATCCGTAAGAGTCCAGAAAGATCAAGTCAAAAAGCTCCAGGTACACCGTCCTCGATAACATACTTTATCGAAAGAGCTTTGCGGGTCCCTACTTAAGATGCCTTGGCAAGAAAGAGGCCGAGTACGTCATGCGGGAGATCGATAGCGGGGACTGCGGAAATCACTCTGGCGGGCGATCCTTGCTTAGAAAGACTAAGCGGCAGGGTTTCTTTTGGGAAACCATTGTCGCCGATTGCATCGGCCACGCCAAGAGATGCGAGAAATGTCAGCGGCACGCGCCAACGATCAACTGTCCGGCAGAGGAACTCTCCGTGGTCTCGGTGCCATACTCTTTCATGAAGTGGTCAATGGACATCGTCGGCCCCATGCCCATCGGCACGCGGCAGAAGAGGTTCATGCTCGTCGTCACGGATTTCTTCACCAAATGGACGGAGGCTGAGGCGTACGCCAACATCAAGGATTCCGATGTCGAGAGCTACATTTGGAAGAACGTGATTACTCGCTTCGGACTACCTAGGGAGATAATCGCCGATAACGGATCTCAATTCATCTCAAAGAGGTTCGGAGATTTCTGCAGACGATGGAGGATAAAGCTCAACACGTCAACGCCACGATACCCCCAGGGCAACGGGAACGCTGAGGCGGTTAATCGAACCATCGTCGAAAACATCAAGAGGAGGCTCGCGCGAAAAGAAAGGGCTGTGGGCGGACGAGCTGCCAAGAGTGTTATGGGCTTATCGGACAACCCCTCATTCCACAACCGGCAAGACGCCCTTCGCCTTGGCCTTCGGAGTGGAGTCTGTGATCCTAGCAGAGGTTGACATCCCGAGCCTTTGTCGGATTCTAGCCCCCAGCAGCGAGGAGGACAACGAACAGAATCTCCTCCATCAGCTCGACCACATCGACGAAAGGCGCGAGCAAGCGAGCGCGCACATTGCCAACTATCAGAATACGATCGCGCGTTTCTACAACAAGAAAGTGCGCTCGAGGAGGTTCAGAGTCGGAGAGATGGTCCTCCGACGAGTCTTCCAGAACACCGCCGAGGCAAATGCTGGAAAGCTAGGGCAGACCTGGGAAGGCAAGCCAGGAGTCTACGAGCTCAAGAATACAGAGGGAGCGAAAGTAATGCGGAGTTGGAACGTGAAACACTTAAAAAAGTTCTACCAGTAGCCTCGTCTCTTCGTTTCTCTCTCTTTTCATGCTCAGTGGTCAACGTTCTACATCTTCTTCATTTTCTTATTTGGGGAAGTCCCGATCCTTCCTTGTTTGGGGCTATTTTTGCATGGCCTCGACTTTTGTTGAACTAATCTGAAGTTTTCTGTTATACATGACCCTTTTTCTTTATCTCAGACTCAAGGGGAAGGTAATATATATATGTATACGTACGCACCGGCGATAGTGCCGAGAAAATTATATAAATAAAAAAAAATATAATAATATATATACGGCTAAGGGTGCCGAGCAAGCCCGATCCGGCAAGAATGCCGAGATGTATATATACGGCTAAGGGCGCTGAGCAAGCCCTAGCCGGCGAGAGTGCCGAGCAAAAAGATAATATATATACGGCTAAGGGCGCCGAGCAAGCCCGAGCCGGCGAGAGTGCCGAGCAAAAAGATAATATATATACGGCTAAGGGTGCCGAGCAAGCCCGATCCGGCGAGAGTGCCGAGAAAATTATATAAAAAAATATAATTATAATAATATATATACGGCTAAGGGTGCCGAGCAAGCCCGATCCGGCGAGAGTGCTGAGAAAAGCGTTCTAAAAAACTTATATGTATATACAGGCAAGCAAGCCCGAAAGAGGCGAGCGGAAGCAAAATAGGTCGGGAAGCGAAGAAGGCATGGCGAGGAAAAGAAGTAATCTAGCAATATAGCCACGCGAGGAGCCAAAGAAGCAATCACCAACCTGGAAACCAACAAATATTGGCTAAGGCTGATCTCCGAGACGATTATACTTTATTTTACCAAGTGTATACACTTGATAAAATGGGGGACTAACTGTTAAGGTCGGATTTGGTCAAATCCATCCTCAACACAACTCGTGTCGTTTTGTCCATAAACGACATGAGGGAAGGCGAGGAAGTTTATCCCCAAGGAGGAATATCTCCGAGGAGGGTCGACCGCGAGGAGACGCAGCCACACAAAAGCAGACTGCGATGTCACACTCGACGAGGAATTTCGTCATGATGGTTTGTGCAGAGCCGAATGACGATTGACAGGATGTGAATTTAATGAAGCCGACCTACTCACTCGATGAGAAGCACCAGCGACGAGGCTTGCAGGGCCGAATGACGGCTGACGGGATGCGTATTTAATGAGGCTCACCTACCCATAATAGCAGTCTGCTTGGAAGTGACATAAAGCAGGGATTAACCATGCTTCCCTCAAATCACGCCAGGAAGCGAATGATTAAAGAGAGAAAAAGGCGGGAAAGATGCGAGGGGAATGTAATGTAGACTCTATAACAGGCAAGATAAGCCTCATTTGTAAAGATTCAGAAAAATAGAGAAAAAAGGCCCGAGAAAGAGAGAGAGAGATCTTGTAATAGAAAGGCCAAGGAAATAGAGAAAGCCTTTGGCTCATGATCCTTCATCTGTCCAGCTATTCAACGGAAGAAAACCGAGCTCATTTCGGAAAATATAATAAAACAAAGATATTCACTGATTGTTGTTGTTTATTTGTTATTTGGTGATTATTTTTGTGACTGGAAAAGGGCGGTGAAAATCGCCCTCTACAATTATTTGAGTCACAAGATTCAGAATGAATTAATCTAACTGATGGCATGGGAGGTGAAGAAGTCAATCATTTCCACAATCAAAGAAGCAAAATATTATTCAGTTATACTTGATTGTACACCAAATGTAAGTAATGAAGAACATATGTCTTTAGTGGTGAGGTGCATGAATATTTCTAGAAGACCAATCGTGATTGAAGAGTTCTTTTTGTAGTTTATAAAGGTGATTGATACTTCAGGGCTTAAACTATTCAAAGAACTTCTTCGTGTTTTGGAAGCTCTAAGTTTGGATGTTGATGACATAAGAAGACACAGGTACGATAATGAAGCTAACATGAAAGGAAAACACAAAGGCGTTCGAAGTCGAGTGCTTGAAAAGAATTCGAGAGCTTTCTATTCTCCTTGTGCTTGTCATTCTCTCAATTTGATACTTTGTGACATGGCTAATTGTTATCCCAAGGCAGTGTCATTTTTTGGTGTCTTACAACAGATATACACGCTATTCTCAGCTTCTACAAAGAGATGATGTAATGACCCAATTTTCTACCGCTAGAACCTTAAGTAATATTAGATTGTATCTTTGGGGTTACAAGGTACATTTTGATGATAATCAAATGATAAAGTATGAATGTTATATGTTGTGAGTGTCTTGATGTTATGCATATTGCATTAAAAACTTGATGGAGGGACAAGAATTTTTGTTAGGCACAATTAATGCCACTCGTGCTATGTACGTTAGTACTCCCGCTATACTCGCGAGTACTCCCGCTATGCCCGCGAGTACTCTCGCTATGCTTGCTAGCACTCCCGCTAGTCACTTTCGGATCTGCATTAGACACTTATTAAAGCGTGGTTAATACAAAAGCTTCCGGAATTGGAAGAATGATGTCTCTGTTGGAAATTGACATCTAGCTCTGATACCGATTGTTGGAAATCGATATCCAAGATTGCCGATTACTGGATTCAGCATCGGTGTAAACCGATCCAAACCCAGGTTATAAAAAATTTGCGGAACAATTAATTCTTGTCTGATTACATACACGCGTTGGATAAACTTTTCTCGATGGGCTGAACTAGATATCGTGTCCCATAACCACGATACCCTATTCTCTTATCCGGTTTATGCAATCCAAAAATTAATTACTTTAATCCAGGATCATTAATTCATGTGATTTTTATCAACCAAAAATTAATTCATTGTCTAATGTGAATTAAATTCAGGGTTTGAGCAAATAGATAATTATCTAATCAATAAATACAGTACGTACCTCACCAATTCAGAATTTGCTCAATAAAGCTACTGAGCAACGTTACAATGACTACATCGCTTCTCGCCCAATTCATGTTCATCGCCCCTTTAACCTCAAAAGTTTCACCCCGTGTGGCTTTGTCCAGCTAGTGACCAACCTTGGCCCACTCCAATACAGCACCTCACCAAGTGGGTACTATCCTATTCTCTTCAAAGAGTTCATGGCTAACATTACTCCCAGTACGAGTGACCCCAACAACATGTTGTTCGAAAAAGTTTATATTCGGGGCCAGTTAGTGGAATTTAGTGCAGCACTTCTCAACGACTACGTTAGCTGGGATGCTCCCGATAGCTCTGAGAAGTACCCGAATGAAGAGTCCTACTCTCGTGCTGACATGGTCTCCACCATCACCCATTGTCAGATCCAGAATGGCGACGAGGACATGTCTTTGAGCTCCACTGATCTCTCCGATAAGTACTTCCTACTCTACCGACTGGCCACACTGCTTTTCATTCCCACATCAAACACCTCCAAAGTGTCCCGTGAAATGGTCAAGCTGCTCTTCTATCTGGGTGAGTCCATTCCCTTCAATATTGGCCGTGTCATGTTCGATCAACTCTGCTGGGTTGTCTATTTCAATATGTTCATAACATTAAATTGAACATCATCTCTTCTCTTGGGAGACAAACACCCCGTTGTTTGTAACAGAAGAAGTCTTATACCAATACCTATTTTTCTATTTCATGTTCTCGCTCATATCGTTAATCGGTTTGTACCATGGTTTCATATTTCGGGTTTACCGATGACTCAATTTTACTAATATACCAATAGATTCCAATACCGGATGGGTTTACCAACATGTAATTCACCGATATTATTTCTGATTAAACGATAACTAACGGGTTAGCCAACATATTTCATACAAAATAATTAAATATAATTTTATGAAACTGTAATTCTCGACTATATTCGTTGACCGGTTCTAGTTCTACCAAGGTTTAAAATACCGCTTGCCGTTTTCGTTTCGCATTTTCCGTTTTACGGATATATCGCTTGCCGATGGGTATGTCGATGGGCAAAAGGGAAAAAAAGGGCATGCCGCATACCGCATTTACCGCACTTTTCGCATGGACATACCGCATTTACCGCACTTTTCACATGGATATTTTGTAAAAAATATTTGAGTATTTAAGCACGATATTTATATAGGTTCAAAACTACATAGTTAATAAATACAAGACATAATTGTATACAACAAAACACATTTGTAACTTAAATATGTAGGTGAAATGTATAATATTAAGTCACTTTATTAGTTTAAGTGTATAATATTAAGTCAAATTATTATGTGAAGTGAATATGTATGTTAATTAAGTGTGTAATATTAAGTGAATATGCATGTTAATTGTATAGGTATGTTAACAAATTTAATATTAGTTGAAGTGTATATTATTAAATGAATATGTATATTAAGTGTATATGTATGTTAGGTGAAGTTAATATGTATGTTAAGTGCATAATATTATTTGAAGTGTGTAATATTAAGTTAAATTATTAGGTGAAGTGTATGTGTATGTATGTTAAGTGTGAATGTGTGATATTAGTTGAAAACAAAAAGTCCCACATTGATAGATGACAAGAGTTTGGTGATGTTTATATACCAAATATTAGGGACAAGGGCTTGGGCCCTTAGGGTCATAGGATTTTGTGGATGGGGGAGGACTCACACAAATGTTACACCACCACACGCGCGCGCCGCCGCCGTCCGACCGGCCGGGCGTGGCGAGGCGAGGTGGGGTGGGGTGAGTGTAATTATTTTTGCCGAAAGTTTAATTGGTATTTTTGCCGAAATCTACCAAAAATGCGAAATTCGAGCACCATTTCGTCGTTTTGAAGGCAAAAAACGACAAGAGATTTTCTTTCCGAATGTCGTTTGGAATTTCGCGGCATTTGGTAAAACGACAGCGAAACGGAAAGAATGTCGTGCCGATGTTCCACTGAAAACGAAAATCGACGCGAATTTCGTTCGATTTTCGCGACATTTCGCACCTTGAGTTCTACAACTATTACTACCCACATAAATGCATTTCATGTTTAAGGTTTCAGGTGAAAAATTTAATTATAAAAAGTAAAATTTATCAATTATTAGTTTAGCGATGTAGTTGAGAGATCGTCTGGGTGGTGTAGTCGGTTATCACGCTAGTCTCACACACTAGAGGTCCCCGGTTCGAACCCGGGCTCAGACAGTTTTTTCTCCTTCTTTCTTTAATTTATTTATTTATGAGAGAATAATAAATAACAAGTACTCGGTTCGATCGAAGTCTCCACAAGACCAAATCCCTCATCAACACATTCCTTTCCATTTTCTCGGACAAGAAGAAGAAGAAGAATCATCTTCCTTAATCTCTGCGATCCGCCATGGATTGGAGCAACGTCACCGCGGAGGATCTCGTCGACGCGCTCCGCGAGGTTGACTGGTCCTCGCCGCCGCGTCCGCTGCCGGAATTCTTCTCCAGATTCACTTTCCCCAGAACCTACGCCCAATGGAGCAGCCGCCTCAAATGCAATCTCTACTAGTAATTCATCTTCTTTTCTTGCGATTTCTGTCCTTGCTCCTTTCATTCTCGATTGCGATTGCGGTTGCGGATGGATGAATCGCCCTTGCAAATCGAATCCGTAAACCCTAGGCTGCGATTTTTCTTGGATTTGAGAAATGCGACTAAAGCTACCTTCGATCGCTTGTGTGCAGTTACCGGACCAACTATTTCCTGATGATCATCGTCATTCTTGGTGAGTTTGAAAAACAAGTATTCTTTATTGATGATGCATTCAAGATTGATGATCCAATTTGTCTTCCATCAACTGTAGGAATGGGGTTTCTGCGGCGACCCTTAGCTCTTCTGGCTGCGCTCCTGACAGCTCTTAGTATTGCTTTTCTCAACGACAGGTAAGCCATGCTACTTCTTCGGTGCTGTGACCTTTAGACTGTCAATCTACTTTTTGTTGGTAATGTTCCCAAAATGCCTTTTTGCATCGCAAGGAAGACGGATTTCTTAATTGTTAGTCTAGAGTTTAAGGTGCTGAAACCGAAGCTGAACGGTTCGGTTGTGACCACTTTCCGGAATGCCTATCACTCAGTATACTGGGTTTTAACTCTCAATATGGTTTATTTCGTTTGCCCTCGGTTTGGTTCAGTTAAAATTCAGTTGAACTGGCACTGGTTAGGCATTTTGTTATATTGGTTATAATTACATATTTCTTAGTAAAATACAGTCTTATTTTGGAAATTAAAACTTACTAATGGTACAAATGGTAACAGTTAACGGATCCGGTTAGATTCGTGGTTTTGGTAAACCATTACCGGGTTTTTTGGTCCTATGTAGCGCCTCACTGCGATGAAACTGCAGTATTATTTCGACAGATTTATTTATTTTTTATTTTTTTGACGGGGAAGACTATTTCGGCAGCTTCGCAGGTACTTTTAGTGAGAAGGTGACAAGAACTGTGAGGCAATTCTCTCCGCATTTGGCTGCAAAGATGCGGCCTCCTCTCACGTACGTATGCTTATTTCCTAATGTGGCTAATTAATGTATTGGATTTTTGGCAATTTCAGAATATCTCATTCAATATAAGAATATCTACAAGAATACAACTTAATTAATTGAACTTACGAAATATAGATTAGACTATCACCGATTTAATTTCTTGTTAGCTCCATAATTAATGATATAAAGCTGATTGAAACTTAAATTCATATTTCGTCTACAACGTCAAATTTCGTGCTTATCAGATAGTTTAATGGAATTGCAGGCCTGTAATACGTGGTCGTCCATCTGCGAAAAGAGCGATATACATATGTGGTCGCCCTCGTTGGGTCTTTGCTTTGATATTCTTTTCTGGTATTGAAAATGATTTTATGTTTTCTATATATCTTCTGCAAATGTGTAGTAATTATAGATACAGTTTATTTATTTACTTAACACATATAATCTCTCTTTTGCAGCGAGTTTCCTTCTATGGTTTGTCTCTGCTGGATTATTGACTGTTCTATGGGCATTGGCGATCGGACTTTTGGGTATGTGAATTGCTCAAACTCATTTGATTGGGTCATTGGGAATTCAACAGGTTTCCATAATATTTTTTTTTTTGTTTTTTGTTTTAATTTCAAATGAACTGAGATAGATCGGTTAGGAAAAAATGGATTGTGATAGAACAGTCAAATTAAGAACATAATATTAATGTTGATACAGAACTTATTTCTGATACATTGTATCTGGATGAGGTTACATACCTTAACCTTGTAATTGAAGAAACTAATTTAGAACTGTTCTTTTCATAAGATTGCAACATTTACAACGAATTATTGATCCATTTTATAAAATTAGACATGTTTGAATTCATTGACGGCTTGACGCTTAACTGTTTTGCCCCTTTTAACTAATTGATTTCTATTTTTTGTGTTTAATAATCCTTAGCCACGATACTACATGCAAGCTTCAGAACACCCAACATGAAAGCTCGCCTAAATACATTCCGTGAAGAATTCCGTGCAGTATGGCGCAACTACAGTGAATTTTAGATCTTCTAGAAAGTGAGTTAATTCGATTATATGATTTTTTACAGAGTTTCATCATTGTGTGTGTTTGTTTAGTAATTTCTAGTTTATTACGTGTAACAATATTAAAAAAGAATTCGTCTAGGTAGTTAGCTGGCAGGAATGGTGTCTGACAAAGTTTGAAATTGCACACTAGGAATAGACTGGTTGATCTATTCTTAACATGATTTGCTAGATGTTGTGACTCGTGATGTATTATTCTTTCTCTGAAGTATTACTATTCCATTTCATTCAATTTTGAAACATGATTTGCGTGAGGTCGAGATAAAAAAAAAACTGGTTAATGCCCTTTCTGCAAGGGAAAAAACAATAACAATGTTATTTTAGCTGTAAAAAAAAAACCTTAATAAATTAGTAATCTACGATTGCAGTGACTATACAGGATCATTAGTTTTATGCTTGTTTTTTTTTTTTTTTGGTAAGGTGAGCGTTCTTTTTTTGCTTTTGTTTATACGTAGTAGGACTCGAACTTTGTATACAACGTAGTAGGAGAGAGAATGGAGAATAAATGAAGAAGCAACTTTGACCTTGATACACGCCTACTATTACAAAATAAGTGTCATTACTTAATTAAGTAATTAGGGTATTGAGTTTGAGTTGTCGTTTTTTATTTAGTTTCAGTTGTAGCGTGATTAGATTATTTTATTATGTCGTTTGATTTATTTAGTTATGTCATAGTTGGTTAGTATGTTTAGAAGTTTATTTTAGTCTCGTTCGGTCTGGCCTATTAGGTTGTATAAGAGAGCTTAAGCTAATGAAAGGGGCCAAAAGTCATTTACAAACTTCATCTCTCTCAAAAGAGAGAAAATTGGACTCTCAAATTTAATAGTTTGCCGGACCGGTGTAAAAAATCCTACCCAAAAATGAACTTTAGTTTTGGATTGGCACTATTCTAGACGTTTGGCAAACCACAACCAAACACTTGCATTTTCTTCTGTTAGTTTCCAGTTCCATTTTGATTTTTCGGAAACTGCTGGGGTTTTGTTTGACTTCATCCGCTTGTTCTGTTTTTTTTTTTTGGTAACCAGAGTGTGCGTCGGTCATGGCTTCTACGAGCTTGGGACGAAACGCTGCATTTGTTGGTGCTACAGAATGATTTCCCGGCCCCTTATTGAGTCCTCGCCTGAAGCTTCACCATCCTTGTGCCTCGTACTAGGGTTGTAAAAATGAGCTCTCTCTTTTTACATGTAAAGAATATTGTTAACTATTTATCTTCTTACATAATCATTAGGGTTTGGAGAATTTCTATCATCTGTAGCTGCAAACAGTAAAAAATAATGTGTGTTTTAAATGACTTCTAATAGCTAAAGCTAGTATTGATTATTACTGATAGTTTGCCTGTGTAAATAAATATTTACGAAAGGCATACAACTTTTGTGTTTTTTTATTCTTCGTCACCCGAGAAAATAGTCGTAGGCGATATTTTTCTAGTTGGAGCATGGCATTTTGATGATAAACTCGGAGGAACAAATTTGTCCATGAGAAGCGCATATGACCTTTGACTGATGTGTTCGAAAGAGTTGTGTCGGGTTTTGATCTGTCTTGTAGCGTCTTGATTATATCTTGGAATGATTTTTATCTGCATTCAGTTGATCAAGTTGGGTTAGTTTGTGTTGTTGAACTTTGGGCGAATCGCGGAAGTATGAACATCATATCTCGATTCGATTTTAGACCCTAGAAAGGCTTTCAATCCGATTTTCTTTATCAAAAGATCGGGGAATTCAACAGCCCCATTGCCTTGCCTTTTCACTTCTTAACGACCGATTTGACCTTTAACTTGTAAAAGTTTTTTCATTCGACTTAATTTATTTTGTAAAAAAGTCATATAAAAAATGATTCCAAGTATTGAATTGAACGGTAAATATCGGATGCATCGAATAAAATTGAATACCTACTTATTACTAAATATGTATTTGGTTTTTAATATAAAATAGGATGATAACCGCAAACATACATAGATTTTAATCAACTTTGTTGGTTTTGATGGTAGGTTTTGTATTGGACGAAGTACTCAATTTTGTAAAATGTAGCTCCTTCTACTTTTGTCAAATTTATGTCAAAAGACGGTTGGAGAGAGACAATCAGACAAGTGTTGTCTTCCTTCAAAAAAAAAAAAAAAAAAAGAGAGCAAGTGTTGTCTCCATACAATTTATTTTTATTGAATATTCCACATTCTCACCGTTGTTTATGAGAAATTAGAACTCATAAAATCGTAAATTTGGCGAACTAGAATGATGATTTAGCTTATGAAAATCCCTTCTTTCTTTTGGGTTCGAAAAAGATGAATCTATTATGGCTCCAAAAAGTTAAATATACTTGTTCTCTAAGTAATATATATATATATATATATATATATATACACATATTGTTGAATTGGACCCACATTTATTATCTCAATACGATTTTCAAAACAAGAGGAATCGTGGTACTTATTACATCAACGTACGCTACGTGTAAAGAGAATATAAAGACCTCGTCAACACACGTGAACCAATATGATCTCATCATAACATTAAGGGATATAAGTCGTATAAATACCAAAACTATTTAAAAAATTAACGTTAATACTCATTTTTTATTATAGCCGGACAAAATTCTAATTCTTTGAAATTATAAATATGTCGAGTACATTTTTTTTGGATTTTTAGGTACCTGACTTATATATAATATCAAAAGTTTAATATTTTGTCCGACTAAAATAATTAATAGATATTTAACGTTAAATTTTTTTTAAAGAGAATTGATACTTTATGCTGCGAATATCCCAAAATCCAATCTCTCTTTCTTTGCTTCTAAAACATCATTAGTAATATTTCTGATAGGAATAAATAGTATTGTCAAAGAAACTATGTATGAGAGATCATCTTCATCTCCATGGGATATTATCTGAGCTGGGCACAAGCTATGGCCTCTGCTTGGGGGATAATACTGTTGGTGGGTCTCTTGTGTTGTTGCCTCTCCAGTAAGCGCCGAACCGATGAGAAAATCGACGGTGGCTGCAGCTGTGCCGGTGGTCACGCCGGAGTTTGATATTAAGTTGCCAAGATTTTGCTTTATTTTTATTTTCTTATTAGGTGAGTGTTTTTTCTCTTCTTTTCAAATTTTGTATGTTTGGCTCCTCGAACGAATCATGTATATTAAGATACTACATATTACTTCAATATTTTTTTATGACATTCCTCTTGGTTTGTGGTATTGTTTTTCAGTGAATTTCCGTTAATTAGGATTTCTTCATAGACGATTCCTTGCTTACTATCTCGGACTTCCATTTGCTATTTTTCTTTTGCAAGAATATTGCACTTGGACGCTCTCTACGAGTATACTAGTATAAATTTGGGATTCAACCACATTTAAAAATCGTAGTTTAAAACGAACCTCCGCACATAGTTTATACGACGGTTGTTAGTGTCGTCTATTATTTCTGTCATTTTTTTTAACGAAAACACGCCTTCGCGCTTACGTAAACAAGTCGCAACATAATGTAGTTTTTACTGCATATTTGAACGACATGTGAATTAGTGTTGTTGTAACCAATAGTGCCGCAACCATTGTGGGAAAGCTGCGGCACATTTTGTACAAACTGTAAGAACACTGAATTGTATTCCGTAGTTTGTGTTCGGTTTCGTCATTATGTGTAACATAGGGGTTGTGGAAGACTTTCTGTATATGGCGCGTGCAAAATATGTGACTCAATCATCAAGAATATCAAGACAATCATAATAAAGTTAAGATGCACACCTGGACGAGATATCATAGTTGTTGGGAGATATTCGTCATTCATGGAGGACAGGGGCGGAGCCAGGATTTCTACAAGAGGTGGCGAAAAAAATTCAACCGGAATTTTTAGAATATGATATTAAAATTATTTTTTATTTTTAGAATATGATATTAAAATTATTTTTTATAAATCGATAAAATATCTAGTGATACGTAATATATAATAAAAGAATTTTATATAAAGAGATTAGTACCAATATAGACAGATCATAAATATATATAACAAAAAATGAGGTTGTTGGGAATTGAACCTTGGTCTCCCAAGAGGAGAGAGATAAAATTGACCTTAAGTATCCACTACACCACAATATAAACTATGTTTATTTATGATACGTTTGATATATATATTGACAAAACTGTATTATTTTTTATAACACGTTTGAATCAAGTGAGAGCGGCCGTCCCCGCTCGGATGGAGGACATTTATTGCTGGAGATTTGATTGCCAGATTCGGACTGGATAAAATTGTTGGATGAGCTATCGGAACAACTGTCAAAACGGCATCAGAGTTAATGTCCAAGATTTTCATGAGAGCTAATGTCCAAGATCTTAGAAGAATTTATTACCACGATCTTCATCACGTAGCTGCTTCATCAAAGAATGGATTGCAGCATCAACACCTTAAATAGCCTTGATTGAAGATAGTCAATCATCCCTTCAATCACCCAAGATCGCGGTACCCTTATTGCCTTATTTGGTTTGCCAATTTGATAGGCTATATATAACCTTTGTTGGTTGTGGTTAAAAACTAGCACGACAAAATGTAAATATATGTTCAAAGGAAGCTGGAGGGTCTTGCGATCTCATTCAAGGAGTGATGATCGACTGTTCAACGGTTGAAGCATCTATGGCCGTTTCCGATAGGAGTACCTTGAAGGAAGCTGGAGGGTCTTGTGATCTCATATGACTGGTTATCGGACAGTTGAAGCATCCATGGTCGTTTCCGAAGAGGAGTACTTTTTCCCTGGAGTTGGATCATCAGCTGCGCCTGGTCTTGAAAGGGAGTTGTCTATTCCCTTGTGAAAGTCAATTAAGTATCTTGTATAAGCATGTAAGATTTTTTTAATGTTTTTCAGTGGAATAAAGTATTTGGGTCAGTGCCTCGTAGAGTAGGTTCCCACGAGGGGTTCGCGAACTACGTTACCAAATATCACGTGTTCACTTGTCTTTTACTTTATGTGCATATTTGGTAATCTAGGTGTTGATATACTTGTCATGACTACGTCTCCAACATCGTTAGTCCGATTTCACAAACGACATATTAAACGATGTAAATATTTATGTCGTCTGATGTTTGTTAGCCGCGGCATGGCATATAGGCAGCGGCGCGCTTGGACTTCAAACGACGATTTTTTACTTCCGTTGTTGGAAGTCCAAATTTTTTGGGATTAGACCACGGTATTTCACTTCCGTGGTTGAAACTTGACTTTCGACTATGGATTTTTACTTTTGTGGTTTAATTTTTATGGTGTAATCAACATATTTTAATAGTAGTAGTAGAATGTACTCTACAATATTTGGAAGCTTTTAATATCTTCTTTTTCGGATGATTTTCACCCATATAGCAAAAAAAAATCTCAAAAAGTAAAAAATTGTAAATCATTATTTTTAACTTTAAATGGGAATCTAGTCGAACAATTTGGACTTGTAAAAAAGTGGTTTATTGTCGAAATACGAAGATTTTAGCGTATCATCAACTTTCTACTTCTTATAACGAGGTAGGGATGAGAGAATTTATCATTCTAATTGGAATTCTTGAAGGACCATTAAAAATTTTGTTATTTTTTTTAGGGAAAATAAAATTTGTTATTACTCACTCATTTCAAATCAATTTTTTTTACTTAAATGTCATGACGAAATAAGTATATACAACTTTATAATTTTAAGTTTCTGCAACAAAAATAAGAAAAAGTTTCCAAATACATAGATGATAAAAACAAAAGTGTTTTGTCAAAACAATTGTTTGTAGGTAATGCCCGAATCGAGATTTAGGTCTATTGGACTGGGTCCGACCCGATTACGATAAAGGGTAACGGGCCCACAGGGAGCCCAAGTCATAATTATGAGTGGTTAATTAATTATGAATTAATTAATTACTAACCTAATGGGCTTAGACCATTCTTAATGGTCCTAACCCATTAGGTCATTTAACCTGTGAGCTATAAATATCACACTTAAGCTCATAATTGAAACACACGTCAGAGAATACCCTAAAGGCAAAATCGAGTTCTCTCTCTAGCCCTAGTCCGAATTCGACTTACCCCATCGTGCTCCGTTTCAGTTCATCGCCCCATCGCAGTGCAGGATCTAGTAGTCCAAATCCCCGATTTCTAGTCAATTGATGTTCCCGCAGCGACATGGTGGACGAGCTAGAGGGTCTACACTTGTGGAAGTCCGATCCGTATCACGAGGCTCGCGATCAAAATACTCAGACAATTGGCGAAAACTCAAAGTTCGGTAATGTGTCTAAACTCATACCTTGATTTTCAAATTTAATCTAAGTCAGTGTATCAATGAAATCACGTGATTTCTGCCTTGGGATCGAAATAATATCATCGATATTCCCAACATTGTTTTGGTCACTGTGACTATTGTTGGTCAATTTTTATTATTTTGTAAGAAATAGAACGTAACTACAACAAGAATATTTTTAGTCCAAGATGCAAAAATGATCTATTCGGATTAATTTTTCATGTCAGTCAAGTGTATCAATTTCCATTTATTATTTGTCCAAATATATTAATTAAATTCACTCTTCACACAGTCAATGTCAATGTCAACTTGTTTTAAGTATATAACTCATTTCTTATTATTTTGAAACAAAACACGATAAAGAATCTAACGACTATACATTCATGTATAATAATACTATAAACAGTCTATCCAGAGACCCTCCTCCACAAGGCCTGTAAAATATTCGCAAGCTTATATATAATATAGTATTAGAGAGATAATATATGCAAGTATTTATATGACCACTTGGGTTTAAGGAAAGAATATATTCGAATAATTATTATAAGTCACAACATATTAGTCGTGTCAACCATCTATGATTAGCCAATATACTATTGATTTGGCCAATCTTACTCAGCCAATGCACATGCAATACAAGCTTGATTGACTCTACACGTTTGACACCTATATATATATATATATATATATATATATATATGTGTGTGCTCAAGCAGTATAGGTTATAATAAGGGTTATTTCTGGCAGAAGTAAAATAATTTTTTAAATAGTACCATAAGTTTTTAAAAAAATTTACTCAGACAAAGTTCAAATTTTCTGATATTATATATAAGACAGGTACTAAAAAAACCAGATGAAAAGATATATGTCATATATATAATATCAGAGAATTAAAATATTATCCAGGTAAAAAAAAATTAAAAATTATTAGAACTGATCGATATTTTTTCTAAAATTATTGATACTTTTGCCTTGGATTAATCCTAACTACAATTATATTTTATGTAAAGTCTTTGCAGACAAGTTATGATATGTCCTGCTCTCAACTTCCAATCTAGCTCCTACACAACGATATTATTAAGTAATATATATATATATATATTATATATACTCGTTGAACGTTTATGTTATACTTACATCAATGTATTGAGTGAAAGTCTCAGAGATTTGATTGTCTGTTGCTTTATATTATGGGCTGCTATTGGAGCCAGGAAAAAAAGGAGAAGAAAAAGAGGAGTAATCAGGTGCGTGCAAGGCCACGGTACAAGTCCGGCGGCGGAGGCGGCCGAGCATCCACCGGCGCTGGAACTGGCAACGGTGGCGGTGGCAAAGACGGTGACATGGCGGTTATGAACGGTGCCGCACTTGCTACTGCTTTTGCCGCCGCAGCTGCGGTTGATATTGCTAGCGGAGATGGTGGCGGCGGAGCTGGCTGCGGTGGTGGCGGCGGTGGAGGCAATGGCGGCGGAGGTTAATACCAATGATGACGACATATATATATATATATCATATTTGTCAAAGTATGTAAATTGTTTTGTTGTTGTTTGTGCTGAGGGAAAAAGATCCTTGAGAAGACAAGGCAGTTAATCTATTCTTTTGGCTATCATTTAAAGCTTAATGATTATTGAAGAAATGAGAGTGGTTAGTTCTTCACAATATATTATTGTATTTTGCGTTTTTATATATTTTTAGGCCTAAAACAGGGACCGGTACTGGGTGGTATATTTGACATTTTTTCGATACCGTATGTCCCGATAATTCAAGTTTTCCAAAATCGGGTTCGGTTGCTGTTATGGGTATTTTTGCCTAGCCCAAAAATAGGGCCCAAAATAATAAAAAGCCCAAAAAGTATGGGCGTGCTTGAAATGGACGCCTTTAAAATGGGCTCCTTATAAATGGGCGCGCTAGCAATGAGCGCCCTAGAAATGAGCACCCTAGAATTGAGCACCCTTGAAATTGGCGCGCTTAAATGAGCGCGCTTACTTTTTCAGAACAATTACTTAATAGCTCAGGGGTCCAAATAAGTTATTTTTAATTACACAAAGGTCACTGGACCCTTCTTTAAATAGAAGCTTCAAACTCAGAAAAAATGATCTGATCCCATTCGAACTCGGAACTATACACATTTTATTCAAACGCTCTCTAGAGTGATAAAAGCTCTCAAAGCTCTCAAAGCTCACTTTGAACTACGTGATGACTAGATCCCGTTAAAATGGGTACGTAGGCAGCCTCGTTACAAGTAACGAGGTCCGGCATCATATATTAAAAATTCCCTTCTTTTTTTATGTCATTAAGCATATCAAAGAAGGCGAAAAATCATGTTTTAAACCCGATCTGGTCGCCAAGCGGACATTTGGCCTGGCCCAAAATCAAGACTTGGGCTGCTTTACTGTTGATCCATTTTTCGGCATTAACATTTGGCGTTAGAAGGAGGGGTCTCGTCAAATTTCAAGCCTCGAGATCCCGCCAGCATACAACTTTACAACCCAATCCTGGTCGCCTCGACGAACGTTGTTTTGTCTTAAAGATCCTTCCGCAAGAACATATGCCGGAGGCCAAGCAATGAAAAATAAACGGAGTCACAGCCGACGAGGTCTACGCAACACAACGGCAAAAAGAGCACGCAAGACCAGCCCCGTCCCGCCGCGCTCGCCATATAAACACCTCTCGCTTACCGTTGTCGATCCTCCACCAAGCCACAAACGAGCGTGCACCTTCGCTCGCTAGATCAGCCCCGCTGTAAAGCAAAGCCGCTGCTCCAAGCTCCTTGGCGCACAACCAACCCTACAACGAGGTGGTACGCGACTCGCACTGCACGCTGCCAGTAAGATCTCCACAGCGCCGCCACATAAACACCTTGCGCTTGCCGTTGTCGATCCGCCACCAAGCCACAAACGAGCTCGCACCTTCGCTCGCGAGATCAGCCCTGCTATGAAGCAAAGCCGCTGCCCCGACCTCTTTCGCGTGCAGCCCCACATTCGCCTAAGGGCGTCGCCAAAGACGACTACGTCCTCTCAAGGTAGCACCGACGAAAGCCGCCCCGCTGTCGCCGGCTCACTGCCTTGCTCATCGTTTGAGCACTGTTGCTCGACCAAATATATATATATATATATAATATTATACACGTATATCAAATATACTGTGTATAATATACACAAAACAGAACCTTGTTAAAGAATGCCAAAAAAAAAAAAAAGTACGTATATGTCGTAAAACGAAAAAGTAATGGACGCCGTCATGGACGACAAAAACCCGAGCCCGAGAGCCATACTCTGCAATTTCACCATCATGGTCGAAAGGGGTACAAAAACAGATTCTCCATACGAGGAGGATATACACCTGCCGATGCCCATGGCCAAGATGGTGGCACCTACTCCGAGTTCACGGAAGAGCTCAAGGCCAAAACTCGATTTAAGGATTGAGGCACCATGCTTCTTTCCCGGGAATTCCACGCCGATAATGAGTACAATCTGAGAACAACATCATATCCTCATGAATTGAGGAAAGCATGTTCACAAAAAAGAAAAAGAGGGACTCCATTGGCTGATCAAAGAAGGCAAAGAAAGAAGTCAAAGAAAAAGAAAGAGGCGAGCTTCTTTTGCTAATCGAAGAAGGCAAGGGGAGGAAAATGAAAAATAATGACTATTTGCTAAAGAAAGACACCACACAAAGTGGTACTCTTCAAATGTCACCGTGACATAAATTCTTAGCCAATTAATCATTATGTGCCTTACGTTTTATGACCATGCTTCAAATGTCACCGTGACATAAATTCTTAGCCAATTAATCATTATGTGCCTTACGTTTTATGACCATGCTGACATGCAGATATATATATATATATATGTATATGCATAATAAATTATGCATACATATCTTATAAATACCAAATCTACCTCCCACTAATTACACATACATTTATATGTATATACACTCACGAAGACCTCGCCTTCAAATAAATAAAAATAAAATTGACGGGGGAAACAACGGCGCATACCCCGGCGAAATAAAAAGACGCTCCGGCGCAAAGCCCGGTACGTAAGACGCTCCGGCGCATGCCCCGGCGAAATAAAAAGACGATCCGGCGCAAACGCCCGGTACGTAAGACGCTCCGGCGCATGCCCCGGCGAAATAAAAAGACGCTCCGGCGCAAAGTCCGGTACGTAAGACGCTACGGCGCATATCCCGGCCAAATAAAAAGACGCTTCGGCGCATAACCCGGTACGTAAGACGCTACGGCGCATACCCCGGCCAAATAGAAAGACACTAGCCCGGTACGTAAGACGCAACGGCGCATACCTCGGCAAAATAAAAAGACGCTCCGGCGCATAGCCTGGTACGTAAGACGCTACGGCGCATACCCCGGCGAAATAAATAGATGCTCCGACACAAAACCTTATACGTAAGACGCTACGGCGCATAACCCAACGAAACAACGTCAAAAAAGGAGAAGTTTCTCGACAAATTTAATTTCCCAAGAAACTGGGGGTTAATGTTATGTGTATTTTTGCCTAACCCAAAAATAGGGCCCAAAATAATAAAAAGCTCAAAAAGTATGGGCGCGCTTGAAATGAACGCCCTTAAAATGGGCTCCTTAGAAATGGGCGCGCTAGAAATGAGCGCCCTAGAATTGAGCACACTTGAAATTGGCGCGCTTAAGTGAGCGCGCTTACTTTTTCAGAACAATTACTTAATAGCTCAGGGGCCTAAAGAAGTTATTTTTAATTACACAAAGGTCCCTGGACCCTTCTATAAATAGAAGCTTCAAACTCAGAAAAAGGGATCCGATCCCATTCGAACTCGGAACTATACACATTTTATTCAAACGCTCTCTAGAGCGATAAAAGCTCTCAAAGCTCACTTTTAACTACGTGATGACCTGATCCTGTTAAAATGGGTACGTAGGCAGCCTCGTTACAAGTAACGAGGTCCGGCATCATATATTAAAGGGAGCCTACTGAGAGGGTTTGTCGAGGTCTGGCTCTTTGCTCATGTCGGCCGGAGAAGCGTAATCTTCCTGAGGCACAGATGGTGCAGTTGCAGCTGCAGGTTTTGTTGATGGAGCATGAGCGGAATGAGAAGCAGTTGGAGCCTTTGCCATGTACTTCTGGACAGCACTGAAGCGCTGAAGAAGGATGTTGGTCTAATGAGCGCTGGAAAACTGTGTAGCTTGCAAGATTCCCATGCTTTTGAACATTGAATGTAGCTCAGCAAATAAATGTTCCATGGAAAACTCTTCCTCCAAATTTAGATACGAGAGAGGAATGGAGGCGTTGGTATGAAGAGTGAACCCAGAGCATAAATTTTCCAAAGAGGGAGCTTTGTTGGGGTCAGGTACTCGTGTAGATGATGTTCCATCTTATTGAGGTGTCACAGCTGCAGCTGGGATATGAGCTTTGCCAGGAGCTTGAGCTGCAGTTGAAGCTGATGGACCAGAAGGAGCTGCAGGAGGTACTCCAGGGATTGGGGTGTTCTCATCATAGCCTCCGATAATATCATCATGCTTGGTCTCAGCCCTTTGAAATGTGATGGCATGAGTGTTATGTTGGGGTTCAGTAGCTGGGAATTCACTAAGTTGGCTCTCAAGAATGGAGCTAAACAGAGCTGGATGAGGGAGACGAAGGTTTAGTTCCCTGTTTGTAACTGTAGCTTGGAGAATATTTTCCATGATCAGCCCAGCATAGTCCAATGGCAGATGAAGATTGATCGCATACATGAGCATTGCAACTCTCTTGTACACCTGAATGTTGTGGAATGATGGCAGCAAATTTTGGGTGACAAATTTGTAGAGGAAGAACTTCCTCTTTGTCATCTTAGAGGAGGAAAAATAGGACCCGTCCCATGCTCGAAGAACCCCAAAAGTGAGAACTGTAGTGACGACGTTTAAGTCTTGAAGGCGATCATTTGTATCCAGATCAATATACTTTTGAAGAGTAGGGAGATTGAAGTGACTTCTGATGAAATCTGTGGAAAAAATACAGATGGTTCTGCGAGCATACACTTTGTTGTACACCGGAGCCGATTCCACGTCAAATTTGTTCTCCAAGTTGCAGTAGAATTCGTGGACAAGAGTGTCATAGACCTTCCTCGTTGTAGTTTCCAGTTGGAGAAGGCCCCGTTCAGCCAAAAAACCTTTCAGGTTATTCTTATTGAAGAACTCCTCCTTGAAGAAACCTTCATCAATGAAGCTTTTGACATCAAGCTCTTTCCATCGCGCCTGACTGGTGGAGTTGAAAAAGGCATCTGAAATTGCACTCCTGGGGTCTAAGGGAGATTGAGGCACCTGATCTAAGGAGGGAGTTGTGTGTCCCTTAACTGGAGCTTCATCTTGAACCACGAGTTTCTCAGGAACTGTGGCTTTATTAGAGGTTGTAGCTTGAGATGATGAGGACTTCTTGGAAACTGCAACTGCTGATTTCTTGGAAGCCTTGACAGCTGTTTGATTCGACTTCTTGAGAGTCTTCTTGGCTGTGGAGACAACTGTCTTGATCTTCTTGAATGAAGATGTTGGAGGAGGAACTGCAACTGAGGTCGATGGAGCAGAGGAGGTATCGACATCCTTGGATGAGGAAACATGAACTACTTGAGGAGTTGCCTTAGCTGCTAGCTCTTGTATGAGAGTATCTCCCTGGCTCCTAGTTCTCAATTTTTTCCCAGATACAGAAGGAGATCATGGTCTCTTCTTGGATGCAGATGGTTGATTGCTTGGATCAGGAACCTCAACAAGGATATCTTCAAATGTGACTGTGGTACCTTTGTGTATGGGAAAAAGAGGGTCAAAGGAGTCACCTAAATTCTGAGGATTTCTTCATCTGCTTTAGTGTTGATGGGTGATGGAGCTGCAGTTGGAGGCACTTCTTGATGAAGAGGAGACTCAGGCCTCGGAAAGTCATGAGCAGCCTTTGAAGATTCTTCTTCTTGAGCTTTTGAAGTGACCTTAGCAGGGGATTCCTCATTCTCGTGGCTTTCTTGAGGAGCCTTGTAGGAATGATCTTCAGAATCAACCATTTGAAGAGATTGCTCTGGACTTCAGAGAGGTTCAGTGTCGCCTGAACTCGAGGGAACTGGAATCTCTTTTGCACCCTGTGGAATGAAAGCAAGAGGGAGAAAAACAACCAGAAGCCACGATTTCTACACAGACGAATCTTCACATGAACTCGAATCGGAATCTATGATCACTAGTTAAGGTGTCTACAGATGCTATAGATAATCAAACCAAAACCTTTGCAAGAAGTCTTTCTCGCTCGCGAATGTAATTCTTGGACTTGACTGAGAGAATCTTCCCTTGATGGCCAGAGTGGCTGTGAGGAGCCCAAGGAGGTCGGCTTGATTTTTGTCGCCGCTGAATCCTTTTTAGGTACTCTGGGCGAATGGGATGGGCAAGAAGAGAGATCGAAGAGGAAGACGAGGTCGAGGAATGAGAGGTGTTTGGGTTTGAGTCCATTTGGTTCGAGAGAAAAAGATGATTAGAGAGATAGGGAAGTTCAAATTTAGGGAGAATTTGAAGAGGCTCTAATCATGAAGCTGCATTAGGTGAACGTTAGCTTGCTGGCGAGGTGACATGTGTCACTTAACTGTCAAATAACTGATGAAGACTTTTTCAACCCTATGTACCCATTCATCGTGAGTTAGGGAATTTTTAAACCCACCAAGGAAGTCAGTTAGCTTTTTCAAAATAAATAGCTCACAGTTAGTCAAATATGAATTTAATAAATTAAAACTCATATTATGAAAAATCTACTGGCCTAAATATAAGGACAAAACTAACTGACTTGACTTATTTCCTTCACATGCGGCAAATACCCAACTTGCTTCCGAGTTCTTCAAAGCGAGTTGAGTCCAATGGCTTGGTAAAGATATCAGTTAATTGTAGAGCTGTAGCCACATGTTTCAGAGCTATAGTTTTCTCTTCTACCAGTTCTCTAATAAAGTGATGACCGATGTCAATATGCTTTGTTCAAGAATGTTGAACTGGATTCTTGGAGATACAAATAGCACTTTGATTATCACATAGAAGAGTGATGCGCTGTTGACTTATCTCATAGTCCTTTAACATCTGTTTCACCCATAGAAGCTGAGTACATCCACTGCTGCAGCTATATATTCAGCTTTAGCTGTAGAGAGAACTATATAATTCTGTTTCTTACGGAACCAAGACACGAGATTTGAGCCAATGTAAAAACATCTTCAAGTAGTTCTTTTTCAATCATCTGCACTTCCGGCCCTAAATGCATCATTATATACTAGAAGACATATGGAGGAATCACGAGAGTACCACATACCATACTCAAGAGTGCAAGATATATATCTGATTATTGTTTTGAGTGCAGTCATATGAGATTCCATTGGATTAGCTTGGTAACGAGCACACACTCCAACACTTTGACAAAAGTCAGGTCTACTTGCTGTTAGATACAATAAGCTTCCAATCATGCTCCTGTTGAGTTTTTGATCCACCGGAGTCCCGTCTTCATCCTTTGATAGTTTTTCTGTAGCTCCCATAGGTGTTTAAACACTACGCGTCTTGTCGATCCCAAATTTTTGACAGAGATTCTTGGCATATTTGGTTTAATAAATAAACATTCCTTCATCCAGCTGTTTAATTTGAAGCCCAAGAAACACTGAGAGACTCCCTACCATGCTCATTTCAAACTCCTTCTCCATCATGTCAACAAAGTCTTTGACCATTTTCTCAGAGGTTGATCCGAAGACAATGTCATCAACATAGATTTGGGCCAGCATCGTGTTGGAGTTTTTTCGGAGAATAAAAAGAGTTTTGTCAGCACCTCCACATGAATAACCAGATTGAACTAAATGAGTAATAAGACGATCGTACCAGGCACGACGGGCTTGTTTGAGTCCGTACATGGCTTTCTTCAATCGGTAGACATACTGAGGCAAATAGGGATCTTCAAAACCATGTGGTTGGTCAACGTACGCTTATTCATTTAGAAAAGCACTCTTCACATTCATTTGATGGAGTTGGAAGTTGAGGCTACAAGATATTGCTAGAAGAAGGCGGATGGATTCAAGACGAGCTACATGAGCAAAGGTTTCATCAAATTCTACACCTTCAACCTAAGTATAGCCTTGAGCTACAAGTCGAGCTTTGTTTTTGATAACATTCCCGTCAGCATCGGTTTTGTTCTTGAATATCCATTTGGTTTAGATTACGTTGACACCACTTGGTCGTTCCATTAGAGTCCAGACATCATTCTGCTGGAATTGGTATAGCTCATCCTGTTATGCATATTGCCCTTAAACAATGTTTTATTTACCCATTGTAAGAGTTTATGACGTCACTCTTAATAAAGGAAGCACTTATTATGATAATCTTTTTTATAGTTCTTTATGTATAATCGAATGTTTATCCATAGTTCATAATGGAATGCAATTGTAATCTATCCATCACACAAGAGTCAATGTGAGGAAGAATTGATAGATGCAATAAATGAACTTAAATGTATCTGTGACTTAATTAAGCGGGTGGGAGCCTCTTAATTGATAAAGTCATTAATACGACTAAATGGAGAAAATCCTATTCTGGATAGATATGTGTGTCATACCCATTATGTGTATTAAGTACGAATTGTCTTTGTATTGGATAGGACTTGACTAAGTTCTGAAAGTTGCTCAATTAAGACTGTCACTGACAACTTTGAACTAAGTCGTAAAAGATGATCAAATTGTAATTAATCTAAATCCTGAAGTGATCTTGAACCCTGACTGTTAGCTTGATTGTTCTTTGATTTGCTAGTTAAAGAACACAACATAACGCTGCTCCCAAAGCCGCTATATTAGGAACATGATAGTCGACAGGGAAGGGTAGCTCGATCACAGATATGGATATCACATAGCTTTTTACTAAGTCAAGATGATTCCCGGAATTGTCGGTAGTGAGAAGTAGTACGGGACTCATGCGCAGCTTACGTCTCGAAATCATAAGTGAGTCGTCTACAATACCACCGATGGAATTCAGGAAGAAAAGCACTAAGGGGCTAAACGGTAAAACGCCTGCTCAAGTGTGAATCATCAAGTAAAAGATTATTCACGGGAATTTGGTTATATCACTGGACACCTTAAGATATAAGGAATATATTATTCACATCACTAAAGAGTACAGCTTCGGGTTTTTAGTGGAGTAACACCGGAGTTAACGGATTAATCCGTTGGAGCTTAAGTGATGTGGGTCCATGGTGCCCAGGATAGCTCTGTAAAGGACCAATCGTACAATTAGAATATTTGTTATTCTAATTTATGATAGAACAATTGAAACTGAAGCTTGTGTCAAGTTTTAGAAAGTTTCAAAAAGTTGCGGCAAAAGTACCTAAAGTTTTGCCAAAGAAATAGCTGATCGGAAAAAGTCAAAACTGGAATAAATTGTCAACATCAATGTTGTAGTAAATTTAATTCTAAGATTTTTTTCTTTGGAGCTTAAGTGATGTGGGTCCATGGTGCCCATGATAGTTCTGTAAAGGACCAATCGTACAATTAGAATATTTGTTATTCTAATTTATGATAGAACAATTGAAACTGAAGCTTGTGTCAAGTTTTAGAAAGTTTCAAAAAGTTGCGGCAAAAGTACCTAAAGTTTTGCCAAAGAAATAGCTGATCGGAAAAAGTCAAAACTAGAATAAATTGTCAACATCAATGTTGTAGTAAATTTAATTCTAAGATTTTTTTCTTTGGAGATTAAGTGATGTGGGTCCATGGTGCTCAGGATAGCTCTGTAAAGGACCAATCGTACAATTAGAATATTAGTTATTCTAATTTATGACAGAACAATTGAAACTGAAGCTTGTGTCAAGTTTTAGAAAGTTTCAAAAAGTTGCGGCAAAAGTACCTAAAGTTTTGCCAAAGAAATAGCTGATCGGAAAAAGTCAAAACTGGAATAAATTGTCAACACCAATGTTGTAGTAAATTAAATTCTAAGATTTTTTTCTTCTATGATTTTATGTGTAAAATCTACAGAAAAAAAGATATGAATTATATATCATAACAAAAGGTTATGTTAATTCATGAGAATTACTTCAAGATAAAATTAATGGGCTAAATCCATTGGGTTTAATCTTAGCTAATAGTAAGAGAGGAAATTCGACCAAGCCTTGGTGGATAAGCCCACTAGGTATTTTCCTTATCATATTTTAATAAAAGATTAATTATGTTAATTATCATGATAAACATATAAGGAAATATTTTGAATCAAGGAAATTACCAAGCTTGGTTACCAAGCAAGAGTTGGCGATTTCAAGCATGAATGAAATCGAAATTTATATGTTATGATAATTTGTGATACTAATTAATTATATACAAATATGGTATTAATCTAAATTAAATAAGTAAGAATCATATCATGAATATTAATTATGCATGATTCATTAGAACTTGATTTGCAAGTTTTAAATAAAGATTTATAATGCATGAGAATTAATATTGATTGATTCATGACATTATTTAATTGATAGGTTATTTACAAATAAGGGAAAGATTGATAAATCATGTGTCACCTAATTTGATTTAATTGGAATTAATTTTTTATCAAAAATAATGTTAGAAATCGACAACACCTATTCATGGAATGGGATTGGATTTCTTGGTATTTATTTTAATTAAAGAAAATGTATTCCCTTGATTAAAATATGATGAAATCGAATTTTACCTAATATGGTAGGTATTTGATTTTCATGATACATATTTAAATCATATGAAATTAAATCTTAGGTATTTCAATAATCATAATTTCGAACTCCTATCTAAATGGGAAGGTTGGAATTGATTCTTGATTGATTTATGATTAACACTTATTAGGGTTGATTGATTTGTAATTGACACTAATTAAGGTTAATTGATTTATCTAAAATTGGAAGTTATGTGTGCATGCCTTTTACTATAAATACAAGGCTTAAGCATCACATTTCAAACACCACTCTCACAAGCAAAAGTCTAGCTCTCTCTCCAATGAAGCTCTCGAATTCTTTCTCTCTCTCTCTCTAGAAATCGGCTAGACTAGAAGCAATGAAGTTCCGTCAAACGAAGCCCACGCTTTGTGTACGAGGAAGTTCTAGAGAATATCCCGGAAGGCTTTGGGAGTTTCCTTGTCGTTTTAGAAGTCGTGCGGAAGCTCTGCTCAACCTCCCTAGGTGCATTCTCAAAGGCCGGCGGAAGCTCTGCCCAAATTCAGGAAGCGCAGTGGAAGTCATCGTGAGAAATAGGTACGGCCTTATGCATTGGGTAAATAAATGTAAAACCATTTTATTGCTTTATTTATTTCCTTGACTAGAATTAATAATTACGTGTTTGAATAAATAACTAATTACTTAACCGATCGAATCTCCGTTATCTTGGTGCTCGATTCTAGAAAAGGAAGTAACTTCAGAAAGTGTAAAATGGGCCTTTCCGTGTAAAACAAATTTTTTAAAGGTTACCCCGATGGATCGAGGGCCCATCCCGAGATATGACGGATGGGACATTAAATATTTTCCCCAACACCTCCTGCATAGCATTAATCAAATACTCGTCAGTGAGAGCTCTAACTATTGGACATGTGTCCTTAAACAAGCTCTCTTTTCCCCGATTGTAAAATATTTTGACCAAAGTCGTTGAATAAAAGATGTTACTTATTATGTTAATCTTATTATAGTTTCTGGTAGAGTAAAATAGAATGTTTGTTCCATAGTTCATAAAGGATGCAATTATGTTATTATTATCACAACCGAGTCAATGTGAGGAAGAATTAATAATCATAATAAATGAACTCAAAATGTCTGTGACCTGATTAACTGGGTGGGAGCCCATTAATCGTATAAGGTCAGTAATGTGACTAAGTGATAATCATATTCTGGATTAAGTGTGTGTGTCACACTCACTAGAATTGCATTAAGTATGAAGCAGCTTCATATTGGACTGGACCTGACTTAAACTCCGAATTTTTTTATATAAGACCGTCACTGACAGCTTGGAGTTGAGTCACTAGTAGATGATCAAATGGATATTCGATCTAAGTCCTGAGTGACCTCGAGCCTGGACTGTTGACTTGATTGTTCTTTGATTTAACTGTTAAAGAACACATTTTTACCTTCGTTCCCAATGCTGTTATTTTTGGAACATGATAGTGAACAGATAAGGGTAGCTTGGTCATAGACACGGACATCACATAGCTCTCTTCAGAATCAAGATGATTCCCTTTATTGTTAGTGGTGAGAAGTGAGAGGTACCTGTGCGCAACTTATGAATCGAAACCATAAGTGGATTACTCACAATATTACTGACTGAGTTGAGGATTAAAATGCAATGAGAGGCAAAACTGTAAAAACCGCATGCTCGTGTGTGGATCATCAAGTGAAAGATCAATAACCCAAATTTGGTTGTATCAATGGACACCTTGCTATAAAGGGAATAATATATACTGTATCACTAAAGAGTGCAGCCTCGGGTTTATAGTGGAATAACATCGAGGTTTGACGAACCACTAGTAGTTCGTTGGAGCTTTAGTGATACGGGTCCATGATCCCCAGGATAGCTCCGGAACGGATGGTACGTACGTGATTTAAACATTCGGTATGTTTTATCATTTGTCAGGATTCATAAAACTAGAGTCCGTGTCAGACCTTGGAAGTTTTATTTTTGACGTGGCAAAAGTACCAAAGTTTGGTGCTGGAAATTTAACTGATAAAAGAAAGTTGAATTTAGATTTATTTATCAACTGAAAAGTTGTTGGAAATTAAATTCTAAGAGACTTTTCTTTTGGAACCGAGTCATTTCGACGTACGGTTTGTGATTTAGCGAATTTCCAAGTTTACGATCGTTTTCGTAAATATGTGAAATTTAATCATATGTCACGAATTTAAATGGTGGTATTGCACCACGATATTTAATGTGTGATATTGAGATCAGAGGTTAATAATATAATTTAATTTTTTGGATTTAATTTAATATTCTTATTAATAATTAATAGATTTATGTTATTTATATAAAAATATATATTTGGTATATATATGAATATGTAGAAATAATGCAGCCCAAGTAAATGTGTGAGTTGGGCTTACACGAATTTGATTGGATTTAGACTTTTCAAATATGTGGCATATGTACCTATGTTTAGATATTAATGGAAAAACTTGAAATTAATTTGGTTCATTAGATCGGTCAAGTTTGATCTTAACCGTTGGATCATGATAATTAATTTGGAAAGCTAAATTCGAAAATGACTTGATGACCAAGCATGGATTTCAAAAATGCTTAAATAATTATATCCATTGGATTAGTTTAAGATCTAATCTTAACCATTGGATTGGAGAATAATTAACATGTATATATGGAAATGGAAAATTCGAATTCTTTATAATTGAGATCGAATTTTTGCTTGGTGAACAAGTAATGAGGCTTGGCTTTATGCTAAATCAATATGGTCCATTAGATTGATTATGGAATTAATTCCTAACATTGGATCTAGACTATTGATTTCGAAATTTTCATATGCATGCATAGGGAATTCGAATTCTCTTATATAAGGAAGTGATTGGATAATTGATTTATTCATGGTTTCCTTATTTGGTTAAATCCCTAATTAATCCTAACCATTGGATCATTGATGATTCAATCTTGGCCATTGGTTTGAAGTGATTAATTATATTTGCCCATTATAGAATTCGAAATTCATGCATGGAAGCTTCCCTTATTGGTTTCTCCATGAGCCTATAAATACAAGGCTCATTCTACACATTTCACACACCTTCCCCAGAGCAAGAATTCTCTCTCTCTCTCTCTGTCTCTCTCTCTCTCTCTCTCTCTCTCTCTCTCTCTCTCTAGAATCTTCGAATTTCTTAGCCTTTGATCTCTCTTTTCTAGTTCGGCTTAGTGAGACGTTGTTCTCTGAAAGCTTTAAAAGAACCATCAGTTAAAGTTTTTGGGACGGAGTCCTGTCGGCGAAGCCCACGCTTCGGTACGAGGAGATCGGCGATTTTCCTTCAGCATCGGCGAAGCCTTACACCCAGTTCAGAACACGCAGCCGGAATCGTCATCACCTGAGGTACGGCCTTATGCATTGGGTCAATAAATGCAAACCTTTATTTACAGTTTATTTATTTCCTATAAACTAGTTTGGACGACTATGTAGTTTGGACGACTCTTGTTTCAAGTCTTCCTGTTTTCAATCACTTCTCAAATAACCTGGTCTAGAGGACGATTTTAGTTATTCTAGATGAGCGTCTAGTGGAACTGTTGTTTTTTGCGATTGTGTTCTCTTCTGAATCGGACTCACTACTATCAAAATCCCGACTAATGGTACTAGAATCAGTGATTGCAGCTGCAACTGGAGCCTGAATTGTAGTAATCGTAGGATCTGAACTTTCAGTGACAACAATAGTTGGAAATAGAGCTTCAAGTGGAGCTGAGACATCAGAATTTTCATGAGACTGAGGTAGAGAGAAGTTGTTCAATCCTTGAATCCTGGCTTCATCGATGCTGTCGTCAACCTTGACATTGATAGATTCTATGATGACTCATGTTCTCTTGTTGTAGACTCGATATGCTCTGCTATTGGGTGAGTATCCGAGAAACGTGCCCTCGTCACTTTTTGCACAAAACTTTTTTATTGGAGTTCGGTCGTTTAGGATGTAGCACTTGGTACCGAATATGTGAAAGTACGAGATATCAGGTTTCTTCCCATTCCAGATTTCATATCGAGTCTGCTGAGTTCTAGGACATAAGTAAACTCTATTTATGGTATGACAAGCTGTGTTTACAGCTTCAGCCTACCACTTAGGATTCAAATCTTTGGAATTTATCATGACTCGAGCCATCCCTTAGAGAGTTCGATTCTTCCGTTCAACAATGCCGTTCTGGTGAGGGGTAATTGGCGCGGACAACTCGTGAAGTATTCCTTGAGTTTCGCAGAATTCAAAGAATGATCTGTTCTCAAATTTCTTCCCACGGTCGCTCCTTATTCGGATGATTTTTCCAATAGATTCCCCTTTTTCAGCTTGCACTCTGATAAACAGAGTTTGGACCACACTGAATGTTTCTGATTTGTCGGTTAGAAATCGGACCCATGTTAACCTTGAATAGTCATCTACACACACGAAGATGTATTTCTTTCCCCCCAGTATTAGTAATCCGTGTGGGGCCGATCAGATCCATGTGAAGTAGTTCCAATATACGGCTGGTTGTGATGTTCGATACAGCTTTATGAGAAGACTTGTGCTCTTTACCTAATTGACACGGTCCACATACATGATCATGTTGCTTGTGAAGGACAGGAAGTCCTCTGACAGCTTCAAGTTTCCCGAGATTGAACATTTGTCGACCATTTATGTGACCGAGTTTGGAATGCCATTTATTCTAGATATCCAGCATGGTTCTGAGGTAGGTGATGTCTTTTGTGAGGAGGTAGCAATTGTCAGATGATATGAAACCTTTCATAACTACTTCTATGCTTTTGACATCGATAACAGAGCAGTCATCAATAGTAAACAAGACATCGTTTCTATCATCGCACAGACGACTTAAACTCAAGAGATTTGCCTTTAAGTCTTCTACCAATAGAATATCTTTTAATTCCTTCACTCCTGCTGAGTCTAGACCACCTTTGCCAAGAACAAGGCTGCGTTGTCCATCTCCAAATGTTACTTTTCCATCTCGGCATTCACGATAGTTTTTGAGGAGACGTCTGTGTCCTGTCATGTGTCTTAAACACCCACTATCGAAGTACCAAACATCGTCGAGAGGAGATCGAAAGATCTTGTGTGCCATGAGACAAATGAAGCTGCGCTTGGGGACCCACATCCTTCTGAAAATAGAGGTCCACTTCGATCTTGATTTAAGAAGAGGAGATGCTGCTTTGGCTATAGTTGGTGAATTTCGTCCTTCCATCAGACATTTAATGAGCTTCATGCAATGAGCATCACTATGACCACGAGAAAAGCAGAACTCATATTTGTTTTTCTTTAAGGAAGAGAGTGTCTTGGGAAGTATTTCTTCAGCACTCTTGACTTTCCTGAAGATGGGAAGATTGTGCTTCTTGTTGAAGCTGGTCAGTGAAGATAAGGCTCTAAAGGCTGAGTGACTGTGGTTTCTTTTGAAGCTTGGTTTACTAGATTTGGAGATACTAGATTCAGCTCCAACTTTATCAAAGACTGGATTTGAAGTAGAGACACCACTCGATGTCTTGGAGAAACCTAACCTTGAGCGATCTCCCGAGATCTGACTACTGTGGAGAATTTCATCAAGCTTGGAATTTCTTGAATTGAACTTCTTCATAGCTGATGTCAGGGAGGAAATTTTCTGATCTTGCTCTTACAATTTAGTTGTAGTTGTAGTTATGGTCTGTTTGTAGAGAGCAATCTGTTCAGCTTGAGATTCATTAAGTCGATGAAGCTTTTTAACCTCTATACTCATATTCTCCTTTTCACACCTGAGAATATGGTTAGCCTTAATCAAACTGATGTTTAGTTCACTGACCTCTTGAGATTTTTCCAGAAGTGTCTAATAGGGCTCGTCTAGGTTCTCAACTATATCTTCATCATCAGAATCTTCTTTGGGAAGGGTTTTGACAAGATCCACATTCCCATCTGGTTCATCTTCGAGAGGAGTAAGTGTGGCAGTGAACGAAACATAGTGACTTACAACTCCTCATTCATTTTCTTCGTCTTCAGACTCATCATTGGATAGAGTGGTGTTGTAGGACTTAGATTTCTGTTTCTTCTTAGTGTTAGCACACTAAGATTGTATGTGTCCGTAGCCACCACATTCATGACACTTCTTCTCACGGTTGGATGTGTTGTAGCATTCAGCTTGAATATGACCATATCCCTCACATTCTCTGCACTTTATTCTGCGTGGTGCTGAATGATCTCCACCTGCATTCTTATCTGCGTTAGTGCAAAAATTTTCCGAGCTATAGTTCTAAGTAGAGCTACTTCCCTGTTTGTAAGGAGGCCATTTCTGGAACCTTTTCAGCATTTTTCCAAAGTTTTTAGTCAGGAGAGCTAGGTCATCTACGCAGTCTTCAGAGTGAGTTGATGAGATGTAGTTGGAAGAGTTCTTCGGAAGATCTTCAGTAGTGCTCTTCAAAGCTACCCCCACTCCTTTTTCTTCTTCACTCAAGTTCATCTCATAGGTTTGGAGAGACCCAATCAACTGATCAAGACTTATGGTGGTCACATCTTTAGCTTCTTCAATGGCTGTTATCTTCGGTCAAAACCTTTTGGCAAGAGATCGGAGAGTCTTTCGAATAAGGTCTAATTCAGAGTAGGGTTTACCCAATTGATGGGCTTGATTGGAGATTTGTCTGAGTTGTTCATAAAACTCAGCTATAGTTGCGTCTTCAGCCATTTTAAGGTTTTCGAATATTGAGGCGAGAACCTGAAGCTTCGGCTCGCGGACAGCTGATGTTCCCTCATGAAGATTTTGAAGAGCATCCTATGCGTCCTTTGCAGTCTCATGAATACAAATGAGAGTGAGTTGATGTTCGTCCATGGACAAGAAAATAGCATTCAGGGCCTTAGAGTTAGCCATCGAGGTGTTTTGATCTTCAGTGGACCACTCTTTTATGGACTTAGGAATCCATTCTTTAGCTTCTAACTGTTTGACTGGTTCTTTCCATAATCCTTTGAGAACAATCAACGCTTGGGCATCCAGAGACTGAATGTATGTCTTCATGCGCATTTTCCAGAAGTTGTAGTTGGTTCCATCAAGCATCGGCGGTCTTGCTGTAGCAACGGAGTCGCGGGAGGCCATCTTGATGGACGTACCTGACTGTGTTTTCCACTGTCTTTGAAATCAAAGATGTATTCCTTCAGTGGCCTTGCTCTGATACCAATTGGAAAGTCAGGTTACTCAGGTTTTAAGCAGATTAATGATATCGTTACCAAACAAAACGTGAAAGCAGTAAAGACACACGTGATGTTTTGGTAACGCAATTCGATACCTATCTACTTCTGCGGGGCACTCACCCATATTAATCACCAATAAAATTTATAAGCACCAATTACAATCAAAGTAAAATAGCTAAAAGAAAAGTGCCCCCCCCTGAAGCTATAGCTAATAGAACAGCTTGGTCTTGAAACGGTGATGGAGTCCCGACTTGTGACGATGGCCACTTCCCTCCTGGAAGTCGGACTCATCAAGATCCCCTTGCTATATGTCGACGTTAGACTGGCACCTTCAGTCGGGTTCTTCACAACGCAGCCGACGCCTCTCCCGAGGTAGGATAATCGATGATTAAACACCGTTCTGTGAAAGCTGATAACCTTGATGGATACTGACGGCAAGGTTATTCTCTGGAAGGGTTGAAAATGATATGAAGCTCAATCGTAGTATTTATATCAACCCTAGTTTGCTCCCACGTGTTTACGGCTGCCAAGAGGTTGTTCCACAATACGCGCAGCTTATCCACAAACTGATTGGAGACTTTCGTGCGATTCCAAAGAGGTTAAATAAGATATGAAAATAACTCAATCTATAATAATAATAATAATAATAATAATAATAATATAGAAATCCATAAGCAACTTTGTACTCGCATGTTTCTGTGCATTCACAACTGTGTCACAGCTGTGGTTGTGACTGAGGCAATAACCAACTGAAACTGTAGTTACAACTATAGCTCACAAAATAGCCAATAAAAAAGATGTGAACTTGGTTCTTCAATATTGAGCCCGATAATAAATCACTAAGGACAATGAATACATACATATAAGCTTTTAAGCCCGATAAAGAATGGTAAAACAATAATTTTGCATTCCTGGGTCTACAGGGCGGACCCAGGAATTCAATTCGGGGGTGGCATAGTATAAATAGAACAAATTATAACGACTTTTAACCGAAAAAAAGTTAATAAGAGTTACTTATTTATTATTATTTTTTTAAAATAATTCGTCAAGTTTCATAATTTTTAAAATGATTTTTCAAGACAAATTTTTTTTCTTCTAAACACAAGACTATTTTTGTCCAAAATTAAAAATAAATTTCGTCGTATTTTTTTTTAGAATTATACAATTTATAAATATAAGTATAAATTTTTTGATGGATAAGGATAAATTTTTCAAGTTTATATATATATATATATATATATATATATATATATATATGAATTTCTATAATTTCATAGAAAAAAAAAATTACATGTTAATAATTTAAGATGTAATTTCATATATATTATATATTATGAGGTATTCTAACTTCAAACTTCAAACCACATATATGGAAAATAAAGATAAAATAAAATATAAATAAATATGAAATAAAAAGAGTAACGTGGGTCTTATAAGTTTTACTAAAGGTTAACTGCGGCAAAAAGACTCAATCTTTGGTCAAATGTTCTCCTGTGTATACAATCTCCGTAAATAGCGGCAAAAGTACCCAAACTTGGCAGTTGGGAGTTGACCGAGAAAATTTGTCCATGTGGCTATTAGCCTTTGCCACATGGCATGCCATGTGGCACTTGACCGCCACGTGGCATGCCACGTAATTATTATTATTTTAAATAATTTTATTAAATTTATTTTATTTATTATAAATTTATTTTTTATTTTTTTAAATTAGTTTTTTAAATTTTTTCCCAATAATGACAAATATTGAATATTTAAATTTAAAAATACATTATTGGTTATAATTATTTATTTTTAAAAAAGTGAGTAGAACGAAATAAAAATCACGGTTCACGGTTCACTTGAACTCCGTTTCTGATCTGGTTCACTCATAGGATAAAAATGTTTAATATGTTCAATAATAATAACCAATAAACAAATACATATTGTTTAAAAAGTCAAGACATAATTAAATACACACCACTTATTAAAAAAAATAGTAGTCATATTTATATTTAACGAAAAATTATTTTTATTTGTTTGCATGATATTTTTTTTGCGTTTGCATTATATAATAGTAGTTGTTTAATATGTTTTTATTTATTTATATATATATATTTTTTATAAAATTATCATTAAATAATCATATGATTATTATTGTTAAACATATTAAGCAATTTCTTTCCACCCGTGAAACGAATCGGCGGCGGAGCTTGAGTGAACCGTGAACGGTGATTATTTTTCTTTCTTTATTTCGTTTGACCCACTTTTCTAAAATGAATAATTATATTTAATAATAATAACCAATAATGAATATTTAAATTTAAATATTCATTATTGGTTATTATTGAAAAAGAATTTAATTTTTTAAAAAAATTAAAAAGTTTTTTAAAAAATAATATTTTTTAAATTATTTAAAATAATAATAATTATGTGGCATGCCACGTGGCGGCCAAGTGCCATGTGACATGCCACGTGGAAAAGGCTAATAGCCACGTGGATAAATTTTCTCGGTCAACTCCCTAATGCCGAATTTGGGTACTTTTGCCGTCATTTACAGAGGTTGTATATACAGCAGAGCATTTGACCTAAAGTTTAGTCTTTTTGCCGCAATTAAGCCTTTTACTAATACTACAATTCACAACTTTCAAAAAGTTTACTGATATATTATATAATAAATAAAATTTTATCTTGAAAAAAGAATATGGGCCCACCATCTTCTTCTCCTCCAGCAAAAGCTGAAACTTTGTTTTTGACCTCCCATGGCGTCGAGAGGCTATTTCAAATAACAACTAAACTACTCAAACTCGGCGATAGAGCCTTTGAAAATCGAGGGCCGGAGACCTCTACTTTGCTCGCTTATCCTAGGGTGGCTCTTGCTAATATATTTAGTATAAAAATTTATTATCATTAAAAAAAAAAAAAACTAAATGAGAAGAGGTTGGGGGTGACAAGAGTCACCCCCAAATACCTCTGGGTCGGCCCGCATAACGAAAGTTAATTCCACATATTCTCTCTAGAATAAAATCCTCAGAAAATGAAATGCTAAAAATTGATGAGTAAAAATGGGTTGAACAAGTATTTAAACACCTTAACATAAACCGGAGTACTTACTAGAAATGGATAATGAACTTACTAAACATGATAAATATATGAGTTACAACAGTTTTACATTGAATAATTACTTTATATGTGAATGATGTTATACACTATATTGGCTTGACAAAAACCTTGCTCCAATTGTACACACTGTAATATTTACAATGCTTTTCATTTGCAGGTTAGCAAAAAAATTACCGATCTCCTCTACTACAAGCCAATGGGCCTCAAACCTGAAGATATTAGTCACAAAAGCTCATCTTAATTTCAATAATGACCTCACTCTCGTTATACCCGTTAATTTTTTTTTTAAAGCCCGATATAAAGCCTCGTATTATGAGGTAAAAAAAAATATTATTTATAGTTCCGAATTTTAGACCTGACTGATTTTAACACTCAACACTAGTCCATGTCACACTTTAGCGATTACACAGAAGAGATTATTTATTTTAGGGATAATCACGGTAAAAGTATCCAAACATTGACCAACTGAGGCGGCATGAGTTCAAATTTTCTCTTTCATTTTTTACGGACTGTGGTCAATTATGTAGCATAGTGCTACTGATTCATACTTAAGATACACATTTATGTGCTCATCCATCTATCTAGCATCTTCTCTCATTTGAATTCGACGGAAAAAAAAATGGACAAATAATATATCGCCTGACTTTTGCCGCTATTTTTATCACTTTGGACCCCTGCCACCTTAGTAGATCAATGTTGGGTATTTTTTCCGCAATTATTCCTTATATATATACACATTGATTTGGAGTATGTACTATGTAGTAAGTTATTTCGCTTGCACTTCATTTTAAGTTCATTTGGATTTAGCAAACTCTACATGGAGATAATTATTCATTATATCTTGTTCTTAAAATTGATAATTACTGATTAGCAAAAAACCGGGCTTTACCTGAGTTACCAATTTTTAAAATCCTAACCGAAACTAGGTTATTGAAAAATAACTGGTTCCTGTCCATATTTTCTTCCTATAAAATGCCATGGAAATCTTTTAATTACCCGATCTTCGTCGTCGAGGTGGCGGCATTGGCATTGTTGGTGGCTTTGGCACTGACATCGGACCTTGCATTGGAATTCGCAGCTTTTTCAAATCCGGCAACCCCTCTTTAATTTCCACAACAACAGCCTCCGATGTCAAGAACGCTTTCGCCACCGAGGCCGAGTGCTCCAAACAACACCTCACTACCTGTTCCATGTTCGTTTTTTGCAAATTGCAACAATGTAATTTATGAGGACGCGTATTCATCAAGAGAAATGTTCATTACGGTACCTTGGAAGGATCCATGATTCCCGCTTCCATTAGATCCTCGTAACGATTTCTTGCAGCATTGTATCCGAACAAAGTGTTGCGGTTTGATAGAATCTGCAAACTCAAGATCAAAGAAGGGTTGATTATGCTCCAAAACCACGGAACGCGTGCCAAGGATCATCGATGCGAACGTACCTGCTCGACAACTACACTGCCATTTGCACCGGCATTTTTGGCTATCAGTTTCACGGGATAGCTCAGAGCTTTTCTGAAAATCTCAGCTCCAATCTGTAGTAAGCAAGACAACTTGATAGATTAGCTCGTAATTGCAAAGGTAACATTGATCGAGTACGGCAGATATACCTGTTGTTCTACGTTATCCAAGCCCTCTTTGATGCCATCGATCTTTGTCGACAGCCTCAGAAGGCAACATCCGCCACCGACTACAACGCCTTCCTCGATCGCAGCCTGTGATGAACGAGTCACGAAACTCATCTATGGGATTTCCATATCAGTTCACTCAGAGATGAAAAGCAGTCCAATCTTACCTTAGTCGCGTTTAAAGCGTCTTCGGTCCTAAGTTGTTTGTCCTTAAGCTCCACTTGTGTTTGAGCTCCTACCTATGATTCAGCTGTTCCGTTAGCTCATAGACAAACAACGATAGTAAAGCTAACATTTTCCGCTTACCTGAAGAATAGCGATTCCCCCGGATAATCTTGCAATCCGTTCGTTCAGTATCTTCTTAGGAAATTTTCCCTCAGTGTTCTGCAAGGTTATTCCATATTAACAAACCAGAAATTAAACAGCAATAGCTTATCTAGAGGATGTTGACTTTGACCTCAACGAGATTCCGGATTTGTGTAACCCTTTCTTCCACTGCTCCTCGAGTGCTTCCATCGGTGACGATGAGTGTCGAATCCTTGGTTATCACAACCTTTGTTGCGAAGCCCAACACTTCTTTTCCGGCCTTTTCAAGAGTAAATCCCATCTCGTCTCTGATCACAGTGCCTAGATTATAAACCACATGGAAAGGTTTAATCGGGAGAAGAAATGCGATACTCTCGTTTCTGGTTATTCTAGTACCTCCGGTTAAGATGGCAATATCGTCCAAGTAATGGCTCTTGCGCTCGTTAAAGGCCGGGGCTTTAATGGCGGCTGCCTGAATCGTGCCCTTGAGTTTGTTTTTGATGATCGGAGCGAGAGCTTTCTGTTCGATGCCCTCAGCGACGATCACGATCGGGTACTGCTCTTTCACTGCGTTGTCCAATATCTTGAATATATCCCTCGCATCTTCGATCTTTTTATCGACCAAAAGCAACTGCAACCAAGGAATCCAATCATTATATCATAAGAATTAGAACTGTAATACCAAAAATTCCGGGCACATTTCAGATATTCGTGCTAATTACCGCAAGCGCTAATACCTCATTGAGATGCCATTTTCAAGATTTTCAGTGCCAATGCAGTAGTAGATTTCGGTTATAAATGCAGTGTTACTTCTGAAAGAGAAGGTTTTTTCTTCAGGCAATATGTAGAGGAGAAGGGCTCACCTTGCAGTTATGGAACTCGACGACCATCTTCTGTCGGTCGGTGACAAAGTGAGGAGACATGTAGCCGCGCTCGAACTGCATTCCTTCCACAATTTGCAGGCTGTTCTCCGCGCACTTGCCCTTTTCGATCCTCACGACACCCTCTTTCCCCACTTGGTGAAGAGCCTCGGAAATCATGTTCCCAACGGCGTAATCATTGCCGGCGCTGATCGCTGCGACATGGGCGAGCTCATGATCCTCGACCTGAAAATGCCAATATATCAAAATTTGAGAATATCAAAGACTGGGACAGGAAAAAACCTCAAAATACCGATTTTTTGTTCCTGGTTTCTTCCTTAGATTATACGCAAAAAATGTGTCTTCAGAGGAACATTTTCTCTTTTTATCTTTCTTTTGATTACCAGTTCTTACAGATAAGACTGGTTTGCTCGGTTCTGATCGAGAAAACGGAAGGGTTTAAAGAGCCGGTTCACCTCTCTGGACATCAATCTTAGTTCAGAAATCAGTGCATTCGCGGTCTTCTCTATTCCCCGAGCAATTTGAATCGGGTTCATACCGGCTGAAATAACCTAGAAAACGCGCTTTAAGAGGTTTTAAAGAATTAAGAAGCGAAAATTCAAAAGTTTCCACTTATTTTTTCGTACCTTGGCGCCCTCGGCGATGAGACCTTGAGCGAGAATAATGGATGTGGTGGAGCCGTCACCGGCGAGGTCGTTTGTCTTCGCTCCGGCTTGCCTCACCAACTTCACTCCAACATTCTCAACCGGATCTTCCAGCTCGATCTTCGACAGTGATAAACAAACTCTATAAAGATTATTGGAACATAATCTATGGACAAAGACAATAAGCAAGTCTCATATGTGAAGGATGACCTCTTTGAGCACAGTTTCACCATCGTTAACGATCTTGGGAGGTCCATACTTGTTCTCAAGCACCACATTCCTTCCCTTTGGCCCCAATGTCACGCCAAGCAAATTTGCTACCATATCTACCCCTGCCTGCACCATCGAAATTACCCAAAAACCCGTCGAGTCTGTGTAAGAATATTTTCATTAATTGAGATGATAACTAGAATGTATTCTTTATAAAAATGATCCAGGTATCAATCACGCTCTAATTGTTTTCTGAAAATCAAGGTTTTTGCTTATGATCCCGGGATTGTGATCTATAACACAACGCATTCGAGGTCCTTCAGCTCACTCACAATTCACGAAAAAGAACACCATGACGGATGAGAAAGAGCTTAGAGGACCGAGAAAAGCTCGTAGGAAAACGAAACAATGGCGGACGTAACTTGATACTTTTCGCACCCGCTTTTACATGTTCGAATTGTTTAGAACACTTCTAAATCGTGACTTATAGGTACAGTCTATAAGTACAACACATTCGAGGATACGAGGTTCCTAAGCTCATCACACATTCAAACAAATGAGCACGGTCGACGGTCGACGGGCGAAAAGCAGCTCGCCGGAGAACAAAATCGGGTGGTAACTTATTGATACTTTTCGCTTACCTGAAGCTTCTTCCTGGTTGAGCCATCTTTGTTGAAGTGGATTTCTTTGGGCGTGGGTTTGGGGTTTGGAGCGAAAGAAGAGGAGGGCCTTTTGGGGAGAGGTGGGTTGTTGTTCTTGAAAGAAATGGAAGAGACCGAATACGCCATTGGAGTTGGAGGAGCCAAGTTATCTGCTTGCTTCAGATAAGAAGCCTTTAACGGCTAAGAAAATTTCCGCGCTTTTTGGACGGGAAAAAGAGAGTTATAAAAACACTAACTTTATTATTGACACATAATACACTAATGGTAAATAAATATCTGTATACAACTTCTTAAAAATCAAACCAAGCCAGTGTATTCTAATCCGCTAACCAGTAAGCGCTGGATAATTTTACGGGTATATCAGTAAATGATAAGTATACCGATATAGTTTTATACCCATTTTGACAATTAGATTATAATTAATCTTTTATTAAAAAAGATTATTGGTGTTTTAAGGTTTTTATGTCAACTTTAGTTGTTACGTGTATTTTTCAATTATTAAAAATATGTCCTTTAAAAAAAAAAATCAAAGCTCATTAATAAAGTCAAGGCCCGTCAACTCAATTTCAAGCCCACAGACGAGCCCAGAAGTCAAGATCCGCCAAGTATGGTCCGAAGACCCGCCACGTGCCTTTATATGATCAGCTAGCATTTCTTCAATGCTAATGTGTTCAATGACCACTTTCTTATGTTGAACACGCTCCTTTATGTCCAGGTATTTTATGTCGATTTGTTTACTTCGACTACAACACTTGTTATTTTTTGCCATAATACAGAAGTTGAATTATCACAAAATATCTTCAATGGCCTTGAAATAGTGTTGACAAATTTAAGCCCAAATATGAAACTCTTCAACCATACACCGGGCGATGCTTCCTCAAAACATGAAACGAACTCAGCTTTCATAGTAGAAGTAGTAATCAACATCTGCTTGGTGCTCCTCCAAGAAATAACTCCATCAGCAAACTTGAACACGTAACGAAATGTTGATTTACGTGTATCAATACAACCAGTGAAGTCTGAATCTGAATAGCCAACTACTTCGAAGTCGTCGGTTCATTTGAACATAAGCATGTATTCTTTAGTACCTTGGAGCTACCTCAACACTTTCTTCAAAACTTTCCAGTGGTCTAAACCCGGTTTACTCTGATATCGTCCTAACATTCCCACAACAAATGCAATGTAATGTCTTGTACAGACCTAAGCATACATCATGCTTCCAACAACAGAACATGATGTTCTTCATTTTCTCTCTTTCATTTTTAGGACAATGGTTTAATGCAAATTTATCACCCTTCACAATGGGAGCAACAGATGGGGACATTTTTTCCATATTGAATCTTTATAAAACTTTGTTAATGTAGGCTTCCCGAGATAGACCCAAAGCACCACGGTGTCTATCTCGATGGATCTTGATTCCAATAACATAATATGCATCACCCATATCCTTTATTTAAAAAGATTAAAAGAGAAATTGTTTCACTTCACGAAGCAATCCATTGTCGTTGGTTGCAAGCAAAATATCGTCCACATATAAAACAAGAAAGCAAATTTTACTCTCACTGACCTTCTGGTATATACATTAATCTATAGCATTCCCTTCAAAACCGAATGAAGAGATGATGGTATGGAACTTTAAATACCATTAACATGATGTTTGTTGTAATCCATAGAGTGACTTTTTAAGCTTACACACCAAATGCTCACCAGTACTAAAGGAAAAATCTTCAGGTTGTTTCATGTATACTTGTTCCTCTAGATCATTATCTCACTATCAGGAGCTCCGATTGGCGAGTTCTTGGAACGGTTGGAAAGCTTTCGAGAATACAAAGTTAATGGTAGGCGGATGTCAACCAGAATTTGTGGCGTTTGGTCGGAATAGTTAGAGTTCGGTGGAGGTGCTCCATCGCCATCGCTGTCGGCCACTTTCGTTCTTCTCCATTCTCAAAATTAATTTGGGGGTTTCGAATCCCTCGTCGAGGAGATTGAAAGTCCTCAATCGGAATTGTTGTCAGACTTACAGTACGCTCTGATTTCCTAGCCCTAGTTTTAGATTTTAAATGATTAAATTAAGCATGTTCTGGGCCTTGGTTGATTAAATTGACCACGCCAGTGAGCTTAGAATAGTCGAATTGGGCAACAAGAGGTATTAAATCGTCGAACTGCTTCCCGTTTTGTTGCATCGTTTTGCGTGCTAAGCGGGAATTTGGCCAGGTTAAGGTTTAGTGTATTGAGTTTTCAATTGAAAATTTTCTTAATGATATTTTGACTTACGAATGGTATCAGTAATATGGTTGACACAGATTGTCGTCTCATGGTCGCCTCGAGGACAGTGCAGCCCCGTACTACCCATTTAACGGTATGTCGGATCCTAACTCTCAGATCATCGAACTCAAGGGCAAGACGAACCCGCAACTTTGACTAGTTAGTCAATCAATCAAAGTTTCCACGAATTAAGGCTGGGGCTATTACATTTTCTCGCAATTTAAAATGAACGTAAAAACCAACGCTTTAATGTTGTGATTGGCGTCGCTTGACAGCGAGGCTGGAAACCAGGTATGGTTGCATCGGTTTGATGCTTATTATGTTTATGGTTACGTCGGTATTACGTATGATGGTTTGGTACCCGCTTCGGGCGGATGATGTGTATGATGATATGGTACCTGCCTCTTCAGGCAGATGAGGTGATTGGAGCTGCCGACAAGTATTGGATACAGATATGGATATCAATATGATTGGTGATCAAAAAGTTAACATTTTGGCCCATGGCGAACTGGCTGCCTTTGGGTATATATTAGGATCCCGAGTCTAGGGCGAGTTACGGTTAGAGACTTCTAGTCAACCTGTGCTCGCTGCCTTGAAGACTGGATGTGATATGGAGTAAATGCGCGAGTTGATTCAACATGGTCCACCAACATGATTTGATTTTTGTGGAGTATATTTATTTATTAGTGAAAGTGATAAAATGATGAATAAATTATTTATGTTGATGTTTAAATAATTTGATTAAATTTGACAAATAACGGTTCGGTAAAAGACATTTGGTAATATTTTCCCTACAGAGCACGTGGAGCTCACCCCTTCCATATATAATTTTTTTTACCTTCTTAGTTACAGCTTGTGTTTAGTGTCAGTCTCCGGACAAGGAGTAGACCGGTTTGGGAGATCCAAGTGTTTATTTCGTTTGCTCGTATCTTTAGAGTTCGTGTAAGTGAACATTGAATTTTGTGTCGATCTTACTATTTTTCAATTGTAATGGATTTAATGAAGGATTTATGTGATGGTGGTATTTTGAATTTCACTCTTTTATGGTGTTGTATATAAATTGTAGTCTTGAAAGTTTGTTTTGTCGCTTTAAGTCCTATGGGCAGGAACTACGTGTCTAATGGCGTGGACGCTGGATAATCCAAGTTTATTGTTTATAAAGTGATGTGTCATTGATTGGTCAAAGTTTAAAAAGTCTTTATTTTGTTTTATTTTTCCAACCCTATTTAAGGGCGTTACAGTTTGGTTTCAGAGTCTAGGTTACGACACCTGAGGTACAACATCATAAAATTATTCTTTTCTTTCTGTGTTTTTGTCGTGTTATGCTTTGTATCATCATCCTCCTATCCTAAATTACACCATTTCTCTAGATTTGACCCAGGGAATATTCTATTTAGATACCCTTTAAATGTGGAGAAAGTTGCTACTACTTTTCCCTATAAATAGTGACCTCATTTCCTCATTTTTTATACACTTATTCCAAGAGTTTTTCTCTCTAGAGTCTCTGAGCAAGTTAATCGACTTTTTTGATCTAATATCATTTCATAACATTGTTTATTTGTTTATAATTTATAAAATGTGAGGTTGACATAATGTTTTTTGTAATTTGACGTTTTCCCGAGTTGTGACCTTATTGCGGCATAAAGTACATATTTTTTCAGAAATTGGTTAAATTGAGCTATTTCTTTGATTTTTTTTTATGTAATTTCATTTTGTAACATTGTATATAATTTTGAAACTGTGATTTTGACATTTAATTTGACGTTTTCCAATTATTGCACAAAAGCACATTTAGTATTTTATTTATGAAATATTTTATGTATGAAAATATTTTATAGGTTTTTCATCGATAAATCCATCGATAACCGATTAATCTATAGATAAGCTTGATAAGTTTCGATAAAGGCAAACGATAAAGTTTATAGATTTTCCATCAATAAATCTATCGGCAAACGATTAGTCCGTCGATAACGGCAAACGATTTATCGGCAAAAACGACATTTTGAACCTTGGTGTCAATATTCAATAATATTATATTTTTATACCCCGCGAATAAATTAATATTACTACTTGCTCCTGTAGATTATAATTTAGATATATATAAAAATATAACGACCATATATGGCATGTCTAAATTTTAGTGGCAAAAAGTAAGTATGGTATAGTTTTATATTTAACAATAAGAAATAAATATAAAATCATATTTAACGTAGGGCTGCTTTTGTAGCAAAGATGCGCAATAGAAGAGAATTAGAAGAAACCGGGTGCACACGAGGCCACGTTACTGCTCCGGTGGGACCGAAGAAAGTCGCGGCCGCTAACGGCCGGGGCGGTGGCAAAGACGGTGGCATGATTGTGATGACTGACGCTGCTTTGGTTGTTGCAGTCTTTGTTCTTGCGGATCTAGCGAGTGAAGCTGCAAACGGCGGCGGCTGCGAAGGGTGTTGTGGTTGATTTTTGGCTCTCACATGTATTAATTAAATATGTGCATATATATATATTGTGTGTGGATACATAATTTAGAAATATTGTTATATAAGTAATATTTTATTTTTTTAATGGATTAATATTACATCAACCTGTTTCTACTTTATACATGTTTATTGTCTTTTATAGAAAATTATGTATATCATAGAATTGATGTTCTCAGTTTCTTTTTAGTCTTGAGCATTATGGAGAGAGAGAGGTCTATAGGTCCCTGGGTTAAAGCAATTCAAAAAATAAAAAATGGTACTTTATAGAATACCACGTGTCCATCGTCAAATGTCATAAGTGATTTGTTTTTTGTTTTGTTTTTGTTTTTGTTTTAAATGGGGTGGCACTATCGGCCAATGTTACAATGCACTCTCGCATTACTAAAGACAAAAATTAACACACCACTGTTTTTTCGACTTTCAGAACTTATAACATGCCGGTTAAGTGAGATAACTTTGACTACTTATACTGCAAATATCCATCATATACATCAGGTGGGGCAAATCGCAACAATGACCTTATTTGGGATTTGGTAGAGGTTTCTACCCTCGGTACTGTACAATAGAGCTGCACACGAGCCAATCGCGACCGATCGCGACTAAAGTCGCCAAAATCGCGAATTGGCCGGTCGCGATGCGTCGCGGCGTGCCTGGTCGCGATGCGTCGCGACGTGGTCGCGATTTAGCGAGGAAGGACCAAAAAAAGGGCTGCGGCAAAAGTTATTTTTTGTTTCCAATGTTTAATTTTATTAGTTTTTATCCGAATTAAAGTATTAAATTATGTAAACTTATTATTTAAACTTTATTTATTTCAAAATTAATATTTTAGTATGTTATTATTGTGTAACATATTATTAATTTTAAATTATAAGTTAATTTTTAAGTTGTAATATATGTTAATAAGTATGTACGTATACCATATTAATAATTATTAAAATTCTAAAACAAAAAAGTAAATATGATAAAACAAGATATTAAAAAAAAAGTTGTATTATTCATTGTGAATATTACAATATGGTGGAAGAAGTTGTAAATATTCAGTGTAAATATTACAAGATGCCTCACTAAAACCTCTCTCGTAAAACCCTCCTTAGGGACATAAAACCAAGAGAGGAAAGAGCACATCATATTGGCGTTTACATTGCGTCACTCGGGGAACCAGTCGTTAAACCTTTGCGTCATAAGCTCTAGGTCGGTTGGCTCGGTCCGTTGGGCGATGGTGGGGTTGCGGAACATCCAATCGTTCAACACCACCGCTTGCTCGAGGTGTGTGGGAGTTGTTGACGCCCTCCGGTCGTCGATTATATGCTGAGCCGAGCTGAACGCGCTCTCCGAAGCAACGCTGGAAATGGGGATGGACAGTATATCCCTCGCCATTCTCGCCAATATCGGGAATCTTTCCCGTTGATTCTTCCACCATCCAATCACATCGAACTCGACGGAGTCCTCGTCGATCCGCAGGCCGTAGTACCGCTTCAGTTCTTGCGGGGCACCGTCCGTTTCCTCCGCTCGTGCCGGTGGCGTACCGGATCCCGATGCTTCTCCGCGATCCAGTCTTTGCTTCAGTCTCCGGACAAATGCTAGGCCGGTCTTGGTTGGGCTTTCCATAACTGCCCTTTGCTCCGCCTCCACGTTGAACTGTGGGAACCGCCGGTCGTATTCACTGTAAAGTTCATAAAAAGCTTCATTAACAACCTTAATATAATCAGTGTAATCCACCCCTAGGTTTATCCCGATTGCTAACATCAACGGCCCGAATGTAAACATAATACGGGGATCCAAGATAGCACCGAAACAATACGAAAAAGGGGGTGGATCCCAATAACTTTTGAATTTTGCAACCATTCCCTCAATCATGGGCGAAATAACAGGGTCATTTGCGAATTCAGAAAAAGTGTTTGTAATTTCGTAAAGACCCGAAAGACCATGATTCAAGGAAGGTTGTCTTTGGTTTGAAAAATTTAAAGTAACAGCGTAAAAGGGTTTAAGGAATTGGGTGAATTTCTGGGCCATTTCCCATTCTGCCTCCGTGATCCGCTCCGAGGCCTCTAGTTCGGTGAGGAGGAAAGCGCTTAATGGTAATCTCTGTCTACAAACAACTGAAAGCATTAGATATGTAGAGTTCCATCGTGTATTGTTGTCTAAACCAAACTTATTAGCTTTATGATTGTGCTCTTTACAAAATCGTCTCCACCTAACAACGGTTTGAGAATGCCGGATCCAATCGACAACGCCGCGTATTTTGTCAACGTGCCCTGAAATATTTCGTTCCCCCGTTCTAGCAATTAAATTAATGATGTGACAAGCACATTTTTGATGTAAAATATTACGAAAAGGAGAACCGGGCAAACTATTTTCTAAGATAGTAATAGCGGCGTTATTGTTTGCGGCATTGTCTAACGTAATAGAAATGATACGATTTTGCAAACCCCAATCATTGAATAATTCTATTAATTTATCGGAAATGTTTTTGCCGGTATGGCGACACTCGAATGGTGACATGTTTAAAAGTTTTTGACATGGATCCCAATTCTCGTCGACGTAATGGGCGGTCAGACTCAAATAGTCGTTAAGACTCGGACCGCTCCACAAGTCGGTGGTAAAAGCAACGTTAATGTTGGACATTTTGAAAAAATCGACCAAATAATTTTTTTGCATTTTGTAAGCATTTTCCATGTCCCTGGTATACGTCGTACGGGAAAACTGTTCGTAAGACGGATTAACCCTTTGCATATATTGTGTATGCGCAGGGTTTTCCACCAAACTCATCGGTGCGCCCGTAGACAGTAACCACTCGAGGGTCCATTTCCGTAAATTTTCGGTGGTAAGAGCACTTACCTGTGCTGTGTTTACCTCGTTACCGTCTCCGTAGCACGCTTTCTTATGTCGCGTCAAGTAGCCGGTTCCTTTGTCCCCCAACGCATCGAGGGTTTCATGGCACTTCTTGCACGTGGCGATCTTGATTCGAACACCGTTCTCCACCCGTCGTTCCTCGTGAAAATAATCCCACACCTTCGCTTTGTTTGGTCGTCCCCACAACAAGGCAGGAGGACTTTCCCTATTAAAAATATACGGGAGAAAAAAGGTTAACAAAATAAAAATGGGTATTAATTTTACATGGGTTAAATATTAATATTAATCCTATTAATTAATTAAATTTCATATAGTTAATTAAAAGAGTTAACGAAATTAAAAATGGTATTTTCTATGTGTGGAAATCATTATCAAGCTCTTTTTGACGGAACTCCCCGAGGTTCCACGGCCAGATCGACTGGAAAGGATGCTATGATCTCGCTTTAGGCCCAAGCTTTTCTAGACAGAACTCCCCGAGGTTCCCAGGCTAGCTTGGAGGAGATTGCAAAGCAAACCTTATTTAAAAACCAATCTTTCTAAGACACCGTATTCCATTAAGAACTTTATAATAATCACCACACATACAAATTACCATTTTTAATCCCGTTAACTTATTAAATATCAAGAAAATCGTTTCTGATGTGGAAGATCAGTCGGAACCGCAACCACAGAGCATACTAAGACTTTCAAGAGACGTGACAAATTAATTAATTAAACTAAAAGGTAATTAAACTATAATATTTATCGTAAAAAAAATTAAACGAAATTAATTAATTAAGATAATATGATTAAATGATAATTAAATCTCAAGAAAATCGTTTCTGATGTGGAAGATCAGTCGGAACCGCAACCACAGAGCATACTAAGACTTTCAAGTGATTATTATTTAATAATTATTAATTATTAAAAATTAATTATTTTTTTTCAATTATTTTTTTTAATTATTATTTATTACTTATTAATTATTAATTATTATTTATTATTAAGTACTAACTTATTAATTAATAAAAAATTAATAATTAATTAAATAAAAAAAGGATTAAAGGTTATTACCCGGTAGAAGGACGTCGACTTCGTCGAGGACGGGCAACGGAGGCTTCACCGCTATCTTGATTGGAAGGTTGAGGAGAACCGCGGTTGTACACCCCGATATTTGAACCACGGATCGAGGGCGGCGTTTGATAGTCGTCGGGATCGGCATCGTCGGGACGTTGAGTTTGGTCGGGATCGGCATCTTCGGGACCTTGAGGTTCGTCGGGATCGGCACCTTCGGGACCTTGAGCTCCGTATTCGGCACCTTCCCGTAACATGAGATTGAAAAAAGGATCGTTGTTTCCCCCCCTACATTGAGCCACCGCGTCGACCAACTCTTGGGGCACACGGTCGGGATTGGCGTGGTGCTGGGCCACCGCCCGGACTAGACTAGGTCTTAGAGACCGTACTGTATCGTCGGGATAATCTGGATTGTGAGGGGAAGGGAATATTTCTGCCGGCAGCCTAACGGGAATGTAGTCGTCGGGACAAGTATCCGATGTTCCCCCTTGTAGAAATTGGGGTTGCAAATTCCTGGCCGCCCTTCGACCCCCGGAACTACCGCCGCTTCTTCGAGACATAATGATAGAACTTTAGGAATTTAGAAAATTGGAACTTTGGAACTTTAGAACTTTGGAGATTGAGAGTGGAAAAAACTTGGAGAGTTGAGAGAATTTGAGAGAGAGTTGAGAGATTGTTGGTGAGGAAATGAGGGAGGAAGAGGTGGTATTTATAGGGTTTTGGGAGAGGGTGGGGTGGGTGAATAATTATTGTGGTGGGTGAAGTGGGTGAATAATTGTGAGGAGAAAGTGGGTGAAAAAATTTTGAAATTTGAAATTTTAGGGTTGGAATTCGAGTAAAGTGGGTAATAATTGTGGTTGGGGAATAAATTTCGGGTAAAAATTGTGTTATTTTCGCCACCAACAAACACAACTTTTCACTCCCCTCGGATCGATGACGTGGCGTAATCTCAGCCACACGATCAAGTGCGCGGATCGAGCCCCTGGTCGTCGCGATTTCTCCTCCTCGTCGCGACGAATCGCGACTTTTGCCGCGTAAATCGCGACGCGTCGCGACTCGCACTGTAGGCGTCGCGACGCGTCGCGTCGTCAGTGGCGACGTCGTGTGCACAGCTCTACTGTACACATGTTTGGTTCATACCCTTCATTAAACGATGTGGGGCCCTTTGCAGTTCGTTGGGCTCGGTTTTCTCTCTCCTCTTATTTTATTATTTTTTCTCTCTCCTCTTTTTTAATATTATTTCTTTCCCGCCATGTTTCTCTCTCTTCTGTTATTCGTCTTCTTCTTCGACTCCCCAATTGCCGAGTAACCCTAAGCTCCCATTGTTTCTTCGCCGACTCACCGTATTCCTTCTCTTCATCTTCTGCGTTACACGACCAACGATTAGAGAATCTTCCAGCTTTATCATATATCAAGAATTGACTCATTCGAAGGTGGCAGTTTGATAAAGTAATCATAATACTGTTTTCAATTTCTGGATAACATATAGCGGTATGAATATATTATGTAACGGTACCGAAACCTGTAGGCCGGTTTTAGGTCTTACACTGTGATTCCTTAATTATAAACTATGAACTAAGGTTAGCCAGTGTAATCAGGTAATTTTATTGTTGTTTTCAATTGCTGGATTAAATATAGCGGTATGAATGTTTTATGTAGCGGTACCGATATATGTAGGCCGAGTATAAACAATAAACTAAGGTTATCCGGTGTAATCAAGTAAATTTTATTTCTGTTTTCAATTTATGGATAAAGTTATAGCGGTATTAATATATTATGTAGTGGTACCTATATTTGCATGCCGAATTTAGGTCGTACTCTATGAATCCTTAAGTATAAACTAAGTTGCAAACATACCGCTATGCTATGATATAGTTGTATTCTATAAGCCTATAGAGGTTTAATTTAAGATTGAAGTATTTTTTTCGTTTGCAGGATGGATATTTACCATTTGATTGTCAGTGTTGGCGGAAAGTGGATTTTCAATAGAGATTGTTACAAGTGGTTGTGGGAGGGAATAAGTGATACTGCGAATGGTGTTACCGTTTCACAGTCTGTTTTTTACAACATTTCTGATTTGAAGGTGTTTTTATATAACAAGTTTGATATTGTCCGACAATATGATTTGAAGGTAACTTATTACCCAGTTGATCGCAGTACTCAGCCAGTAGTCATTGCTGATGAACCTAACTTCAAATCATATATTATGACACCGGATTGACCGTCAAGGTTGAAACAGCTGTATGTCGAGCTACTGAAAAAGGTATCTCCTGAAGTAGGCACCGAACAAACAACATTTGTGCAAGAAAAGTACCGGGTGCGGCATGTCGAAGTACCGGATGCTGTTTCGTCCCCGGATGCAGAAGGTGTGATACTGTCGCCATTGAGAGGGTGTTCTAATAACTTTGCGGGATCCTCTACTTTTCCTATCGGTTTTGAGTCGGGGGAAGAAGGACCGGTGCATAGTTTTCCCGATGGTATGGATCTTATAATTGGTCAGGAGTTTGCATCAAAGGCCGAGTTGAAAAGTGTTGTGTCCGAGGGTGCTGCAGAACGCTTCGGAGTGAAGTTGATAAAGTCGGACAAGAAATTATACGTGGTCAAATGCCTCGATGAGACATGCGGTTGGAGTTTACGTGCAGCGCTGGGGGCAAAGGGGAGGTTTAGAATACGTACATATCACAACGTCCACACTTGTTCCGTAGATGCACGACAAGGTTTATGCCGGGCCACTTCTTCGTTGGTTTCCGATGAGATCATAAGCAGATACAGTGACCGAAATATGGAAATACCGGACCCGAATGAGATCCGGAGGCATATGGCAGATAAGGGTTACACAATCAATTACTGGATGGCTACGAGTGGCAAGAGACTTGCCGAATACAAGATTAGAGGTACCCCTGGCTAGAATTTCGCGTTGTTACCGGCGTTTCTTTTTATGGTTGAAAATCAAAACCCGGGTTCCGTGACCTCAATTAAATGTAACATAGAAGGGACATTTGAGTATTGTTTCGTGGCATTATACGCGTCGATTGAAGGATTCAAAACTATGAGGAAGGTTATTTCGATCGCCGCACATCGCATGAGTGACGAGTACCAAAGTACCTTATTCGTGGAAAGCGCTACTGATGGCAATCACACAGTTTTTCCACTCGCTTTTGGTATTTTATTTTCTAAGCGGATCGAATCGTGGGAAGAGTTTTTAGAAGATCTGAAAGCAGCGATTCCGGAAACAAGTGAGTTGGTCATCGTAATGGATAGTTGCGGACCCATCAAGAATGCGTGCAGAAAGGTGTATCGGTTGACAACTCATGGATTCTGTGCTTATCTCATCCAAGTACACTTGCAAGGCAAGTTTAAAGCGAAGAGATTAGTCAATAAGTTTTGGGAACTGGCGACGGTATATACCAGGGCTGAATTCGATAGAAATTGGAGCGAGTTCCAACAGAGGTTTCCTTTAGCTGCGAATTATCTTGATGAAAATCTTGAGAGCAGAGATCGATGGGCGAGGGCGTACTACTTGGAGAAAAGGTATGACATAATAACTTCAAACGGTGATCAACAGGTGCATGATTTTATGGAGACAGCTGGAGAATATCCATACTTACCCTGTTACATGAGTGTTTGAAGATGGTAGCCGCAAGGATAAAAAAATATCATGAACATAGTACAGAATGTGCTAACCGATCGTCCTCTTTAGTCACTCCGAACACTGAGCATAAGCTTCGAGAGAACATGAAAGCGTCTGAGAAAATGATGGCCACTAAAGGTTTCGAACAATCGTGGGAAGTGAGGAGTAGCGGAGAGTTTAAGGTGGTAGATCTTGTAGGCAAGACGTGCTCGTGCAACAAATTTAACTTCGATGGGTACCCATGTGCGCATGCCATCAGCGCAATCACCAGTGCAAGGAAAAACATTCACGATTTCTGTCATGCTTTCTACAGTTTCAACCACTGGTGGCTTTTGTATTATTCGCCCGTAAATGTTATCGAGCTTAATGACGATTGGATGATACCTGCTTCTGTTACTGCTAATTTTCCGAAGATTGAACAGCCTAGCAGCAAAAAAAAAAAAAAAAAGAGGAGGAGGAAACAAGAGGAAAAGACTACCAAGGAGAGTGACGGAAGTATGAGCTGCATATGTAATTTATTATTTATAAGAAAAAGGAAATGTACGTTTAAATTTATTACATCGTTTTAGTACATACCGCTAGACGTTTTACATAAGCGGTACGTACAACTATATCTAACTTAATATCAATATATATATTTATTACATGCAGTACGTACCACAAGTTGTTATACGTACCGCTAGTTGTTTTACGTACCGCTAGAAATATCTTTGATTGCGGAATATATATCAATCTTAAAAAAGCAAGATTCTATTCGTCTTGTTACATACTGCTAGACGTCATTGGTAAGTACCGCTATATATAACTATTTTTTTTTCCATCTAATAACAGATTTGAGTTGAAATTTCACTTTAATACGAAAGCAGTCGCATATAATGTTGATGTCTTCATCCGAGATGTCAATACACTAATACCGCCGCTTACAATTCATGAAAATAAAATAATGAATACTTCGGTTACAATATAAAATAGCAAAATAATTAGTAGTGTCATCCGAGATGTCAATACTGGACTTCACCGCAAAATACCAGAGCCATCGTGCTGCCCAAAAATACGCTACACTCTACCGACCTGCTCGACCTTTAATGATAGCATATAGTATATACCGCTACAGACAAAAAAAAAAGTAATTTCGAATCGTTCAACGTCTCTCTCAATAAAGAGAAGCACGGGGCGAAAGAAAAGTTAAATACGCCAAAAAACTTTTGTCGTATATAATTTTGATTTCATTCACCCGGTATTCCTCGTTATTGAGAGTTAAGGGGACAGATTCATAAATTAATATTTTCTTAATATAGTAAATGCTAATACTAAGGTTGAGCTGGAAAGTAAAGGGAAACATATTTTTGGACGACAGAATGGCTGGGGGTGTTTAGGATCGAGTGTGAGATATACAAAACTGATGGTGACGATACTGTTACATCGTCTGCATGAATAAAAAATTCAAAGAAATGATGTTAAGGTCACAAAATAAATAATGTACAAATGGTAAAGCTTTGTAGAGCTAAATAATATAAGTAAGTACCGGTATTCAAATTCGATAAAATAGTGGACGGCGACAGCGACGGGTTGAGCCACACGAGCATCTAGGAAGATTAAGCAGAAGCATGGTAACCTGGTCCCAAAAGACAAATCAGATCTGTAAGCTGCCCGACAAGCAACTCTTACGACTCTAATTGTGGTCTATTGAATCAGCAATTTTGGTACGTTCAAATTTTTATACTATCTCGAGGGGTACAAGTAGAACGTAATTATTGCTTCGAAACCTTCATGCATGTTTGGTTAACCATCTTAATGTCCTCGAGGGGCACCGCCAACTACTCAATTGGGTGAACAATTACTCGTGACCACCGACCCGTATTAAATGAACCTATGCGTATCAAATCGCGGGGGGATGGACGCGTGGATGTAAATATTTCAATTAAAATGTTCGGGAAAACCCAAAACGCTAGCAACCGCTAGTAGGACTCCGTCGTCCACCGCTACGCCTATCTGTCCGACCGCTACTGCTTCCCGATAGCGGTTTGCACGATCCTTCAACGAAATTTGAGGAGGCGTCATAAAATTGATACGTGTTGATGTCCGTATAATAATTACAAGTAGAACGTAATTATTGCTTCGAAACCTTCACGCATGTTTGGTTAACCATCTTAATGTCCAATAGGGGCACCACCAACTACTCAATTGGGTGAACAATTACTCGTGACCACCGACCCGTATTAAATGAACCTATGCGTATCAAATCGCGGGGGGATGGACGCGTTGATGTAAATATTTCAATTAAAATGTTCGGGAAAACCCAAAACACTAGCAACCGCTAATAGGACTCCGTCGTCCACCGCTACGCCTATCTGTCCGACCGCTACTGCTTCCCGATAGCGGTTTGCACGATCCTTCAACGAAATTTGAGGAGGCGTCACAAAATTGATACGTGTTGATGTTCGTATAATAATTACAAGTAGAACGTAATTATTGCTTCGAAACCTTCACGCATCTTTGGTTAACCATCGTAATGTCCTCAAGGGGCACCACCAACTACTCAATTGGGTGAACAATTACTCATGACCACCGACCCGTATTAAATGAACCTATGCGTATCAAATCGCGGGGGGGATGGACGCGTGGATGTAAATATTTCAATTAAAATGTTCGGGAAAACCCAAAACACTAGCAACCGCTAGCAGGACTCCGTCGTCTACCGCTACGCCTATCTGTTCGACCGCTACTGCTTCCCGATAGCGGTTTGCACGATCCTTCAACGAAATTTGAGGAGGTGTCACAAAATTGATACGTGTTGATGTCCGTATAATAATTACAAGTAGAACGTAATTATTGCTTTGAAACCTTCACGCATGTTTGGTTAACCATCTTAATGTCCTCGAGGGGCACCACCAACTACTCAATTGGGTGAACAATTACTCATGACCACTGAACCGTATTAAATGAACCTATGCGTATCAAATCGCGGGGGGATGGACGCGTGGATGTAAATATTTCAATTAAAATGTTCGGGAAAACCCGAAACACTAGCAACCGCTAGCAGGACTCTGTTGTCCACCGCTACGCCTATCTGTTCGACCGCTACTACTTCCCGATAGCGGTTTGCACGATCCTTCAAGAAAATTTGAGGAGGTGTCACAAAATTGATACGTGTTGATGTCTGTATAATAATTACAAGTAGAACGTAATTATTGCTTCGAAACCTTCACGCATGTTTGGTTAACCATCTTAATGTCCTCGAGGGGCACCACCAACTACTCAATTGGGTGAACAATTACTCGTGACCACCGACCCGTATTAAATGAACCTATGCGTATCAAATCGCGGGGGGATGGACGCGTTGATGTAAATATTTCAATTAAAATGTTCGGGAAAACCCGAAACACTAGCAACCTATAGTAGGACTCCGTTGTCCACCGCTACGCCTATCTGTTCGACCGCTACTGCTTCCCGATAGCGGTTTGCACAATCCTTCAACGAAATTTGAGGAGGCGTCACAAAATTGATACGTGTTGATGTCCGTACAATAATTACAAGTAGAACGTAATTATTGCTTCGAAACCTTCACGCATGTTTGGTTAACCATCTTAATGTCCTCGAGGGGAACCACCAACTTCTCAATTGGGTGAACAATTCCTCATGACCACCGACCCATATTAATTGAACCTATGCGTATCAAATCGCGGGGGGATGGACGCGTGGATGTAAATATTTCAATTTAAATGTTCGGGAAAACCCAAAACACTAGCAACCGCTAGCAGGACTCCGTCGTCCACCGTTACGCCTATCTGTTTGACCGTTACAGCTTTCCGATAGCGGTTTGCACGATCCTTCAACGAAACCTTCGAAACCTCTACACGTAGTTCCGTTCTACCGCTAACTATTTTCCCTTACCGTTATTCTCCGTGTAAGTACCAATATACCCTCACTAGTACTATAAAACGGCAACGAAACAAACTCTAAAGTGAAATCTCAATTCATGCCACTTTCCTAGACCACTTTGGAAACCCTCATCCAAATCTAGTTTTGTCCGTAACCGAAATCTAACATGTTTGAACTCAACCACCCAAGGCATTCATGTTTGTCAACGCGCCCTCGTTCCGTCATCGTCGTAAGCTTTCTTTAAAGCATTTCTTTAATCTCAATTTAAAAAAAAAAAATTAGCCGGATTCTAACTTACGTGTTCATTTGTCTTCCGTTTATCAGGGTACGACTTAACTAAGCCATTATGCTACCCAAAAAAATAGTTGCGACCCGTGAAGAACACCCGACATGCCCATCGGGGAAGTACGAAGAAAGCCCAAGTACGAACATGTTATGCGTTGCAAAGCGTGTTAGCCATCAATTCTTCCGTCGGGCTCGCAGCGGTGCTGACAGACACAAACTATTGAATTATGGACATTTTGTCCATAGTTCAATGGCTTCTGTCTGTCCGGTGTTCAATTTTCTTATGAACACCGGACTTGTTGCCACTTTTCTGTCGGGGACGAATCTCGAGGAAGAGAGGTCCAGACATCAATTCTTCGCTGGATATTATAAGACTTATCAAGCTCCCTCCTCCGGTTTTATACGAGTTATTTTTATCCACGGTTGGTCCCTATATCATCCCGTCCATCAGGGAAGTAGGAAACATGTATGCTTCGAGGGTGTCCTATGCATTTATATTTGTATTTGTTTTTTTTTTATAAATATTTTTGTATTTTTATTGTTTAATAAACAAAATTCAGAACAATACAAATTGTATTCCTGTATTCGTATTACAATTAAATTATTACTTACACAGCGGCAAGTATCGATTTATATAGCGGCAAGTATCTATTATATAGCGGCAAGTATCTCTTCACACAACGCGAATAATATTTACTAATTTTGTATTCTTTAATAAACAATAATCCAAACAATAGCGGTAAGTATCAATTATATAGCAAAAAGTATCTCTTCACATAACGGTATGTATGTATTTACATAGTGGTAATTGTATATTTACAATGCGGTAAGAATGTCTGTACGCATCGTTAAGTGTCTATTTACATAGCGGTAATCGTATTTTTAATACACAACGCGAATGATATTTACTAAGTATCTATTATATAGCGGCAAGTATCTCTTCACATAGAGGTAAGTTTGTATTTACATAGCGGAAAGCATGTACTCGATTATATAGCGGCAAGTATTTTTTTATATAGCGGTAATCGTATTTTTAATACATAACGCAAATGATATTTACTAATTTTGTTCTCTTTAATAGCGGTAAGTATCTATTACATAGCGGCAAGTATATCTTCACATAGCGGTAAGTTTGTATTTACATAGCGGTAATTGTATATTTACGAAAAGGTAAGAATATATTTACGCATCTGTAATTGTCTATTTACATAGCGGTAATCGTTTTTTTAATAGCCCGCGTGCGTAAATTTCTGCGGCATATCTCAATCTGGCTTGATCTACCAATTTGTCGTTGAATAAGTCAAGCGGGCGGTTTAGCATATTGAGCTCTATGAACTTCATGCAGAAGACCCCCACTAGTACAAATTGTTGATTCTACCACGGTGTTTCAGCCTTGGATTTTTTTTTTCCATGGTCGAAATCCAAGTTTCTACCATGGAATTTTTTTTACATGGTTGAAAATCGAGTCACGCCGCGGCACGCCATCTCACACCGCGGCATGCTCTCAAATTTACTACAGACATATTTTCTGTTGTTGAAAATGTGTCGTAGTGATGTTGATAAGCCGCGGCAGATAAATGATGCCGCGGCACGGGTGGTACACAATGACACTTTTTAAACCGTTGTTCATAGCACGAAGTGTACGCCACGGCGTGTATTAAAAGATGCCACGACACGTCATTTTTAGAGATAAGCCACGACATTCTCCACGACACGCCGTGGCATGGGTGGTACACGACGACAGCTTGAAAACTAAAATCCTAGTAGGCCGCGGCGTATCTTGAAATACGCTACGGAATTGGGTTTTAAGTGACACGCCACGGCATCATTTATAACAAGCCGCGGCACGGGTGGTACACGACGACACTTTTAAAACCGTTGTTCATAACCCGCAGTAAAAATCTTAGTAGGCCGCGGCGTGTCTTGAAATACGCCACGGCATTGCGTTTAAGTGACACGCCACGGCATCATTTATAACAAGCCGCGGCACGGGTGGTACACGACGACACTTTTAAAACCGTTGTTCATAACCCACAGTAAAAATCCTAGTAGGCCGCGGCGTGTCTTGAAATACGCCACGGCATTGCATTTTAAGTGACACGCCACGGCATCATTTATAACAAGCCGCGACGTGTCTCGTATCATAACCCGCAGTAAAAATCCTAGTAGGCCACGGCGTGTCTTGAAATACGCCACGGCATTGCGTTTTTAGTGACACGCCACAACATCATTTATAACAAGCCGCGGCGTGTATCGTATACTTAACCCTAACTTCTCAGTTTCTCATTGCGCCATCGAAACCCAATACCTCGCCTCTCAACCCCTTCACCTTCGACCTCGCCCTCGACTCCTACCCCTTCGCCGTCGCTCCCGCCCTCGCCATCGCCCTCGCCCTCGCCTCTTTACCTAGCCCATCGCCGTCGCTTTCTTTCTCGCCGTCGATTCACCACGACACGCTTCTCGCCGTCGATTCGCCGCCGTCGCCTCTCAATGTTAGTATCGATTTCAAGCTTGATTTTTATAGCATTTTTTTTCATTTTTTTTATTATTCGAATCAATACTTGAAAATTGTTTGTATTAGGTTCATGGTATTGGTTTTGTGAGATGAAATTAGGTTTTGAAATTAGATTAGGTTTTGAAATTAGGTATTGGTTTTGTGATATGAAATTAGGTTTTGAAATTAGATTTTGTAATTAGGTTTTGAAATTAATTGGGTATTGAATTTAGGTTTTGCGTATTGAAATTTAGTTTTGGGTATTGAAATTGCGTTTTAAAATTAGGTTTGCGTATTGAAATTGCGTTTTAAAAATTTGGATTAGTTTTGAAATTGCGTATTGAAATTCGGTTTTGAAATTAGTTTTGTAATAATTAGGTGTTAGGGAATTGAAATTAGTTATATTGATTAGTTTTTTTGCTTGAAATTAATAATTTAATATGTGACGTTATCTTTTTTATAGATTTCAATGGCACCCCAAAGAAAACGAGCACATGGATATTTAGTGGTTCGATCCGGATCTGGGAGCCGAGCCAAGGTAGAGGTCCCGGAGGATCTACCAGTTGATCCACCACCTCCCGTTGAAATACCGAACTTCACCACCGAAGCGGCGAAGAAACGATTTCTACAAATTAGCACGCGGAAAATATGCCAGAGCGGGGATTTGCCAAAATTCCCGATTTCAGATATGGGTGAACTCGGCGAAGCTCTCAATGAGAGCATCATACAGCGCGGTTAGCAGAATTTTGTACTCCAACCAAAGATCAAGGCGAGGAGTGTGTTGGTGCACGAATTCTATGCAGCTCTTCCCGATGAGTCAGCAATCGGGTATGTCAGTGTTAGGGGTACTCGATTTGAGATCAATCCTCGAATCATTAATGAGTACCTCGGAACCCAAAATTTTACGGACGAGGAAAACGAGCACAACCACTTACACGACCAAGAGTTGAATCAACCGTTCTACGACGCCATAACGGCGGCAATTGCTACGCCCGGAGCTAAATGGCACGAGAAGGGCGGAGAGGCACGGCTGGTCAAAAGTCAGCTGAATCGGAAAGCTAAAGTGTGGATTTACTTCTTTGGGAGCAACCTATACCCGCATTTGCACTTCACGGAGCTGCAGTTCGACTTTCTCAAGTTGATCTACGCCGGAGTTACGGGATTGAATATCGACGTCGGTCGTTTCATATTCTCCTACACGCGTGGCATGGTGTACGAGCAGTCGAAGAGCTCATTGGGCTTCCCGTTCCTTATCACAGCTCTCTGCATAAACACCGGGGTAAGTATAATTTCATTTGTGTATAAGTTTAGTTGTGAAATTCAGTTGTATCAATATTGATTTAATCTGTCTTTGAAACTATCGTTTAGATCAAGGAGAATGAACTCGACATTCAGGTGCCGAATGGAAAGAAGATGGACGCGGCCTGGATCCGGAGTTCTAAAGAACCCGAAGATGAGGAGCCAGCGATCGTACCAGAAAATCCGGTAAAACTATAGCTTCATTTGCTTAATTATTTATAATTGATTTTATATTAATCTATTCTTGCTTGAATTTCATGGTTCAGGCCGTTGAGATACCGCCTGCTGCCGCCCCCCAATGCCTGAGCTTAACTACGATGCTCCGCCGATGAGAGCCTTCGTGGCTCACCGTGTTCGTAGTCTTCTGGAGTTCACTGCATATTGTAGGTCCTTCTGGCCGGGTATCTACCCAGGTTAGAATCCTATCCCTAATCAATATTACATATGTATTGAAATATTTTTAATCAATAAATGCAATCTGTAAAATTTACCCAGGATTCCAGGTGCCAAATCATTTTCCACCAATGCCGTGGCCAGCAGCATATCCTGATAGGTATCTGGCGCCGGCATTTGTTGACGGAGGCGGGAATGGCGAGGGCCAGAACGGCGGCGAGAACGTAGGCGGCGAGAACGGTGGCAACGAGAACCCAGCCAACCCCGCCAACCCAGAGATCCCCGAGAACCCCGCCAACCCCGAGATCCCCGAGAACCCCGCAAACCCCGAGATCCCTGAGAACCCCGCCAACCACGAGATCCCCGAGAACCCCGCCAACCCCGAGATCCCCAAGAACCCCGCCAACCCCGAGAACCCCTAGATCCCCGACGAAATCAACAACGAAAGCGAGAACAAGGAGCACCCGGTCGAAGATTAGTATTTGTATATGTTTATTTTGTTTATCATGTTTATTTTGTTTGAACAATTACTTACTATGTTTATTTTGTTTGAACAATTATTTAGTTAATATTACTATGTTTGTTTACTTTGAACAATTATTTAGTTACTTTGAAAATTGCATTATTTTGAAAATAAAATTATCAACATTTTCATAGTTTATTGTACTTCATTTTGTAAAATGAATAAGATAATTTAATTGTGTAAAATTGTGTTACAATTAATAAGATAATTAAGAATTATATTGTGTAAAATTACTTATAATGCCGCGGCCTTTAAATGAACCCGCCGTGGCCTGATTCAAATTTACCAATATACCCTCTGGATTATGCAACGCGCCGCGGGATCATTAAAGAAGGCCTCGGCGAGTTGCATAATTCAGAGGGTATATTGATAAACACAAAAGATAAGTCGTGGCATTATGTTACCCATGCCTTGGCATTGGCCTATGAAGCCTTGGCTTGGGTATACCGTGCCGCGGCATGTATGCAGTTTCAAATTATACAGAGAGCATGGATTCTGTAAGTCGTGGTATGCCGCGGCGTTACTTTAAAGGCCGAGGCATAGCTGTCAACATGCCGTGGCGTGACTTCGACTACGGTAATTACCGTGGTTCAATGAATCATGCCACGGCATGGTGAACATTGTGCCGCGGCTAGTTTCATACTTCATTCATTTGGAAAATTATAAAAAAAAATACATTTATAATGATAATATCACTCATAACAATTCAATAATATATTTAATACTTAAGAACTACAATAATTAAATATGTAAGAATACAACATTACATTTAATACTTTTATAACAACAAAATCACTTACAACAATTCAACATTACATTTATTACTTTTAAAACAACAAAATCACTTACAACAATTAAACATTACATTTAATACTTTTAAAACAACAAAATCACTTACAACAATTCAACATTACATTTATTACTTTTAAAACAACAAAATCACTCACAACAATTAAACATTACATTTAATACTTTTAAAACAACAAAATCACTCACAACAATTCAACATTATATTAATAAAACTACAACAATTAATATCATAATTCGTCATCAATACCTAAATCTCTACGACAACGATCGGCATGTCGACGTAAATGAGTCGTGCCTCGTTCAACGATTGCGAGAATCTATTGTACTTCGTTTTGTAAAATTAATAAGATAATTTAATTGTGTAAAATTGTGTTACAATTAATAAGATAATTAATAATTAAATTTTATAAAATTATTTATGATGTCGCGGCCTCTAAATGAACACGCCGTGGCCTGATTCAAATTTACCAATATACCCTCTGGATTAAGCAACGCGCCGCGGCATCATTAAAGAAGGCCTCGGCGAGTTGCATAATTCAGAGGGTATATTGATAAATATAATAGATAAGTCGCGGCGTTAAGTTACCCATGCCTTGGCATTGGCCGATGAAGCCTTGGCTTGGGTATACCTTGCCGCGGCATGTATGTTGTTTCAAATTATACAGAGAGCATGGATTCTGTAAGTCGTTATATGCCGCGGCGTTACCATCTATATGCCGCGGCGTTACTTTAAAGGCCGAGGCATAGCTATCAACATGCCGTGGCGTGACTTCGACTACGGTAATTACCGTGGTTCAATGAATCAAGCCACGGCATGGTAAACATCGTGCCGCGGCCAGTTCATACTTCATTCATTTGGAAAATTATAAAAAAAAAAAACTTTTATAATGATAATATCACTCACAACAATTCAATATTATATTTAATACTTAAGAACTACAATAATTAAAATATATAGAATTATGCAAAATATATAGAATATAAATATATAAGAATACAACATTACATTTAATACTTTTATAACAACAAAATCACTTACAACAATTCAACATTACATTTATTACTTTTAAAACAACAAAATCACTTACAACAATTAAACATTACATTTAATACTTTTAAAACAACAAAATCACTCACAACAATTCAACATTACATTTATTACTTTTAAAACAACAAAATCACTCACAACAATTCAACATTATATTAATAAAACTACAACAATTAATATCATAATTCGTCATCAATACCTAAATCACTACGACAACGATCGGCATGTCGACGTAAATGAGTCGTGCCTCGTTCAACAATTGCGAGAATCTATTGTACTACGTTTTGTAAAATTAATAAGATAATTTAATTGTGTAAAATTGTGTTACAATTAATAAGATAATTAATAATTAAATTGTGTAACATTATTTATCATGCCGCGGCCTTTAAATGAACCCGCCGTGGCCTGATTCAAATTAACCAATATACCCTCTGAGTTATGCAACTCGCCAAGGCCTCGGCGAGTTGCATAACTCAGAGGGTATATTGATAAACATAAAAGATAAGTCGCGGCATTAAGTTACCCATGCCTTGGCATTTGCCGATGAAGCCTTGGCTTGGGTATACCGTGCCGCGGCATGTATGCTGTTTCAAATTATACAGAGAGCATGGATTCTGTAAGTCGTTATATGCCGTGGCGTTACCATCTATATGCCGCGGCGTTACTTTAAAGGCCGAGGCATAGCTGTCAACATGCCGTGGCGTGACTTCGACTACGGTAATTACCGTGGTTCAATGAATCAAGCCACGGCATGGTGAACATCGTGCCGCGGCCAGTTTCATACTTCATTCATTTGGAAAATTTAAAAAAAAAAATGTTTTTTTAATGATAATATCACTCACAACAATTCAATATTATATTTAATACTTAAGAACTACAATAATTAAAATATATAGAATTATGTAAAATATATAGAATATAAATATATAAGAATACAACATTACATTTAATAATTTTATAACAACAAAATCACTTACAACAATTCAACATTACATTTATTACTTTTAAAACAACAAAATCACTTACAACAATTAAACATTACATTTAATACTTTTAAAACAACAAAATCACTCACAACAATTCAACATTACATTTATTACTTTTAAAACAACAAAATCACTCACAACAATTCAACATTATATTAATAAAACTACAACAATTAATATCATAATTCGTCATCAATACCTAAATCACTACGAAAACGATCGGCATGTCGACGTAAATGAGTCGTGCCTCGTTCAACAATTGCGAGAATCTATTGTACTACGTTTTGTAAAATTAATAAGATAATTTAATTGTGTAAAATTGTGTTACAATTAATAAGATAATTAATAATTAAATTGTGTAACATTATTTATCATGCCGCGGCCTTTAAATGAACCCGCCGTGGCCTGATTCAAATTTACCAATATACCCTCTGGATTATGCAACGCGCCGCGGCATCATTAAAGAAGGCCTCGGCGAGTTGCATAACTCAGAGGGTATATTGATAAACATAAAAGATAAGTCGCGGCATTAAGTTACCCATGCCTTGGCATTTGCCGATGAAGCCTTGGCTTGGGTATACCGTGCCGCGGCATGTATGCTGTTTCAAATTATACAGATAGCATGGATTCTGTAAGTCGTTATATGCCGTGGCGTTACCATCTATATGCCGCGGCGTTACTTTAAAGGCCGAGGCATAGCTGTCAACATGCCGTGGCGTGACTTCGACTACGGTAATTACCGTGGTTCAATGAATCATGCCACGGCATGGTGAACATCGTGCCGCGGCCAGTTTCATACTTCATTAATTTTGAAAATTATAAAAAAAATACTTTTATAATGATAATATCACTCACAACAATTCAATATTATATTTAATACTTAAGAACTACAATAATTAAAATATACAGAATTATGTAAAATATATAGAATATAAATATGTAAGAATACAACATTACATTTAATACTTTTATAACAACAAAATCACTTACAACAATTCAACATTACATTTATTACTTTTAAAACAACAAAATCACTTACAACAATTAAACATTACATTTAATACTTTTAAAACAACAAAATCACTTACAACAATTCAACATTACATTCATTACTTTTAAAATAACAAAATCACTCACAACAATTAAACATTACATTTAATACTTTTAAAACAACAAAATCACTCACAACAATTCAACATTATATTAATAAAACTACAACAATTAATATCATAATTCGTCATGAATACCTAAATCTCTACGACAACGATCGGCATGTCGACGTAAATGAGTCGTGCCTCGTTCAACGATTGCGAGAATCTACTGTACTTAGTTTTGCAAAATTAATAAGATAATTTAATTGTGTAAAATTGTGTTACAATTAATAAGATAATTAATAATTAAATTGTGTAAAATTATTTATCATGCCGCGGCCTTTAAATGAACCCGCCGTGGCCTGATTCAAATTTACCAATATATCCTCTGGATTATGCAACGCGCCGCGGCATCATTAAAGAAGGCCTCGGCGAGTTGCATAATTCAGAGGGTATATTGATAAACATAAAAGATAAGTCGCGGCATTAAGTTACCCATGCCTTGGCATTGGCCGATGAAGCCTTGGCTTGGGTATACCGTGCCGCGGCATGTATGCTGTTTCAAATTATACAGATAGCATGGATTCTGTAAGTCGTTATATGCCGTGGCGTTACCATCTATATGAGATCAATCCTCGAATCATTAATGAGTACCTCGGAACCCAAAATTTTACGGACGAGGAAAATGAGCACAACCACTTACACGACCAAGAGTTGAATCAACCGTTCTACGACGCCATAACGGCGGCAATTGCTACGCCCGGAGCTAAATGGCACGAGAAGGGCGGAGAGGCACGGCTGGTCAAAAGTCAGCTGAATCGGAAAGCTAAAGTGTGGATTTACATCTTTGGGAGCAACCTATACCCGCATTTGCACTTCACGGAGCTGCAGTTCGACTTTCTCAAGTTGATCTACGACGGAGTTACGGGATTGAATATCGACGTCGGTCGTTTCATATTCTCCTACATGCGTGGCATGGTGTACGAGCAGTCGAAGAGCTCATTGGGCTTCCCGTTCCTTATCACAGCTCTCTGCATAAACGCCGGGGTAAGTATAATTTCATTTGTGTATAAGTTTAGTTGTGAAATTCAGTTGTATCAATATTGATTTAATCTGTCTTTGAAACTATCATTTAGATCAAGGAGAATGAACTCGACATTCAGGTGCCGAATGGAAAGAGATGGACGCGGCCTGGATCCGGAGTTCTAAAGAACCCGAAGATGAGGAGCCAGCGATCGTACCAGAAAATCCGGTAAAACTATAGCTTCATTTGCTTAATTATTTATAATTGATTTTATATTAATCTATTCTTGCTTGAATTTCATGGTTCAGGCCGTTAAGATACCGCCTGCTGCCGCCCCCCAATGCCTGAGCTTAACTACGAGGCTCCGCCGATGAGAGCCTTCGTGGCTCACGGTGTTCGTAGTCTTCTGGAGTTCACTGCATATTGTAGGTCCTTCTGGCCGGGTATCTACCCAGGTTAGAATCCTATCCCTAATCAATATTACATATGTATTGAAATATTTTTAATCAATAAATGCAATCTGTAAAATTTACCCACGATTCCAGGCGCCAAATCATTTTCCACCAATGTCGTGGCCAGCAGCATATCCTGATAGGTATCCGGCGCCGGCATTTGTTGACGGAGGCGGGAATGGCGAGGGCCAGAACGGCGGCGAGAACGTAGGCGGCGAGAACGGTGGCAACGAGAACCCAGCCAACCCCGCCAACCCAGAGATCCCCGAGAACCCCGCCAACCCCGAGATCCCCGAGAACCCCGCCAACCCCGAGATCCCCGAGAACCCCGCCAACCCCGCCAACCCCGAGATCCCCGAGAACCCCGCCAACCCCGAGATCCCCAAGAACCCCGCCAACCCCGAGAACCCCTAGATCCCCGACGAAATCAACAACGAAGGCGAGAACAAGGAGCACCTGGTCGAAGATTAGTATTTGTATATGTTTATTTTGTTTATCATGTTTATTTTGTTTGAACAATTACTTACTATGTTCATTTTGTTTGAACAATTATTTAGTTAATATTACTATGTTTGTTTACTTTGAAAAATTATTTAGTTACTTTGAAAATTGCATTATTTTGAAAATAAAATTATCAACATTTTCATAGTTTATTGTACTTCATTTTGTAAAATGAATAAGATAATTTAATTGTGTAAAATTGTGTTACAATTAATAAGATAATTAAGAATTATGTTGTGTAAAATTACTTATAATGCCGCGGCCTTTAAATGAACCCGCCGTGGCCTGATTCAAATTTACCAATATACCCTCTGGATTATGCAACGCGCCGCGGGATCATTAAAGAAGGCCTCGGCGAGTTGCATAATTCAGAGGGTATATTGATAAACACAAAAGATAAGTCGGGGCATTATGTTACCCATGCCTTGGCATTGGCCTATGAAGCCTTGGCTTGGGTATACCGTGCCGCGGCATGTATGCAGTTTCAAATTATACAGAGAGCATGGATTCTGTAAGTCGTGGTATGCCGCGGCGTTACTTTAAAGGCCGAGGCATAGCTGTCAACATGCCGTGGCGTGACTTCGACTACGGTAATTACCGTGGTTCAATGAATCATGCCACGGCATGGTGAACATTGTGCCGCGGCTAGTTTCATACTTCATTCATTTGGAAAATTATAAAAAAAAAATACATTTATAATGATAATATCACTCATAACAATTCAATAATATATTTAATACTTAAGAACTACAATAATTAAATATGTAAGAATACAACATTACATTTAATACTTTTATAACAACAAAATCACTTACAACAATTCAACATTACATTTATTACTTTTAAAACAACAAAATCACTTACAACAATTAAACATTACATTTAATACTTTTAAAACAACAAAATCACTTACAACAATTCAACATTACATTTATTACTTTTAAAACAACAAAATCACTCACAACAATTAAACATTACATTTAATACTTTTAAAACAACAAAATCACTCACAACAATTCAACATTATATTAATAAAACTACAACAATTAATATCATAATTCGTCATCAATACCTAAATCTCTACGACAACGATCGGCATGTCGACGTAAATGAGTCGTGCCTCGTTCAACAATTGCGAGAATCTATTGTACTTCGTTTTGTAAAATTAATAAGATAATTTAATTGTGTAAAATTGTGTTACAATTAATAAGATAATTAATAATAACATTGTATAAAATTATTTATCATGTCGCGGCCTTTAAATGAACACGCCGTGGCCTGATTCAAATTTACCAATATACCCTCTGGATTATGCAACGCGCCGCGGCATCATTAAAGAAGGCCTCGGCGAGTTGCATAACTCAGAGGGTATATTGATAAACATAAAAGATAAGTCGCGGCATTAAGTTACCCATGCCTTGGCATTGGCCGATGAAGCCTTGGCTTGGGTATACCGTGCCGCGGCATGTATGCTGTTTCAAATTATACAGAGAGCATGGATTCTGTAAGTCGTTATATGCCGTGGCGTTACCATCTATATGCCGCGGCGTTACTTTAAAGGCCGAGGCATAGCTGTCAACATGCCGTGGCGTGACTTCGACTACGGTAATTACCGTGGTTCAATTAATCAAGCCACGGCATGGTGAACATCGTGCCGCGGCCAGTTTCATACTTCATTCATTTGGAAAATTATAAAAAAAAATACTTTTTTAATGATAATATCACTCACAACAATTCAATATTATATTTAATACTTAAGAACTACAATAATTAAAATATATAGAATTATGTAAAATATATAGAATATAAATATATAAGAATACAACATTACATTTAATACTTTTATAACAACAAAATCACTTACAACAATTCAACATTACATTTATTACTTTTAAAACAACAAAATCACTTACAACAATTAAACATTACATTTAATACTTTTAAAACAACAAAATCACTCACAACAATTCAACATTACATTTATTACTTTTAAAACAACAAAATCACTCACAATAATTCAACATTATATTAATAAAACTACAACAATTAATATCATAATTCGTCATCAATACCTAAATCACTACGACAACGATCGGCATGTCGACGTAAATGAGTCGTGCCTCGTTCAACAATTGCGAGAATCTATTGTACTACGTTTTGTAAAATTAATAAGATAATTTAATTGTGTAAAATTGTGTTACAATTAATAAGATAATTAATAATTAAATTGTGTAACATTATTTATCATGCCGCGGCCTTTAAATGAACCCGCCGTAGCCTGATTTAAATTTACCAATATACCCTCTGGATTATGCAACGCGCCGAGGCATCATTAAAGAAGGCCTCGGCGAGTTGCATAACTCAGAGGGTATATTGATAAACATAAAAGATAAGTCGCGGCATTAAGTTACGCATGCCTTGGCATTTGCCGATGAAGCCTTGGCTTGGGTATACCGTGCCGCGGCATGTATGTTGTTTCAAATTATACTGATAGCATGGATTCTGTAAGTCGTTATATGCCGTGGCGTTACCATCTATATGCCGCGGCGTTACTTTAAAGGCCGAGGCATAGCTGTCAACATTCCGTGGCATGACTTCGACTACGGTAATTACCGTGGTTCAATGAATCATGCCACGGCATGGTGAACATCGTGCCGCGGCCAGTCTCATACTTCATTAATTTTGAAAATTATAAAAAAAAAATACTTTTATAATGATAATATCACTCACAACAATTCAATATTATATTTAATACTTAAGAACTACAATAATTAAAATATACAGAATTATGTAAAATATATAGAATATAAATATGTAAGAATACAAAATTACATTTAATACTTTTATAACAACAAAATCACTTACAACAATTCAACATTACATTTATTACTTTTAAAACAACAAAATCACTTACAAAAATTATACATTACATTTAATACTTTTAAAACAACAAAATCACTTACAACAATTCAACATTACATTTATTACTTTTAAAACAACAAAATCACTCACAACAATTAAACATTACATTTAATACTTTTAAAACAACAAAATCACTCACAACAATTCAACATTATATTAATAAAACTACAACAATTAATATCATAATTCGTCATCAATACCTAAATCTCTACGACAACGATCGGCATGTCGACGTAAATGAGTCGTGCCTCGTTCAACGATTGCGAGAATCTATTGTACTTCGTTTTGCAAAATTAATAAGATAATATAATTGTGTAAAATTGTGTTACAATTAATAAGATAATTAATAATCAAATTGTGTAAAATTATTTATCATGCCGCGCCCTTTAAATGAACCCGCCGTGGCCTGATTCAAATTTACCAATATACCCTCTGGATTATGCAACGCGCCGCGGCATCATTAAAGAAGGCCTCGGCGAGTTGCATAATTCAGAGGGTATATTGATAAACATAAAAGATAAGTCGCGGCATTAAGTTACCCATGCCTTGGCATTGGCCGATGAAGCCTTGGCTTGGGTATACCGTGCCGCGGCATGTATGATGTTTCAAATTATACAGATAGCATGGATTCTGTAAGTCGTTATATGCCGTGGCGTTACCATCTATATGAGATCAATCCTCGAATCATTAATGAGTACCTCGGAACCCAAAATTTTACGGACGAGGAAAACGAGCCTAACCACTTACACGACCAAGAGTTGAATCAACCGTTCTACGACGCCATAACGGCGGCAATTGCTACGCCCGGAGCTAAATGGCACGAGAAGGGCGGAGAGGCACGGCTGGTCAAAAGTCAGCTGAATCGGAAAGCTAAAGTGTGGATTTACTTCTTTGGGAGCAACCTATACCCGCATTTGCACTTCACGGAGCTGCAGTTCGACTTTCTCAAGTTGATCTACGCCGGAGTTACGGGATTGAATATCGACGTCGGTCGTTTCATATTCTCCTACACGCGTGGCATGGTGTACGAGCAGTCGAAGAGCTCATTGGGCTTCCCGTTCCTTATCACAGCTCTCTGCATAAACGCCGGGGTAAGTATAATTTCATTTGTGTATAAGTTTAGTTGTGAAATTCAGTTGTATCAATATTGATTTAATCTGTCTTTGAAACTATCATTTAGATCAAGGAGAATGAACTCGACATTCAGGTGCCGAATGGAAAGAGATGGACGCGGCCTGGATCCGGAGTTCTAAAGAACCCGAAGATGAGGAGCCAGCGATCGTACCAGAAAATCCGGTAAAACTATAGCTTCATTTGCTTAATTATTTATAATTTATTTTATATTAATCTATTCTTGCTTGAATTTCATGGTTCAGGCCGTTGAGATACCGCCTGCTGCCGCCCCCCAATGCCTGAGCTTAACTACGATGCTCCGCCGATGAGAGCCTTCGTGGCTCACGGTGTTCGTAGTCTTCTGGAGTTCACTGCATATTGTAGGTCCTTCTGGCCGGGTATCTACCCAGGTTAGAATCCTATCCCTAATCAATATTACATATGTATTGAAATATTTTTAATCAATAAATGCAATCTGTAAAATTTACCCAGGATTCCAGGCGCCAAATCATTTTCCACCAATGCCGTGGCCAGCAGCATATCCTGATAGGTATCCGGCGCCGGCATTTGTTGACGGAGGCGGGAATGGCGAGGGCCAGAACGGCGGCGAGAACGTAGGCGGCGAGAACGGTGGCAACGAGAACCCAGCCAACCCCGCCAACCCCGCCAACCCAGAGATCCCCGAGAACCCCGCCAACCCCGAGATCCCCGAGAACCCCGCCAACCCCGAGATCCCGGCCAACCCCGCCAACCCCGCCAACCCCGAGATCCCCGAGAACCCCGCCAACCCCGAGATCCCCAAGAACCCGCCAACCCCGAGAACCCCTAGATCCCCGACGAAATCAACAACGAAGGCGAGAACAAGGAGCACCTGGTCGAAGATTAGTATTTGTATATGTTTATTTTGTTTATCATGTTTATTTTGTTTGAACAATTACTTACTATGTTCATTTTGTTTGAACAATTATTTAGTTAATATTACTATGTTTGTTTACTTTGAAAAATTATTTAGTTACTTTGAAAATTGCATTATTTTGAAAATAAAATTATCAACATTTTCATAGTTTATTGTACTTCATTTTGTAAAATGAATAAGATAATTTAATTGTGTAAAATTGTGTTACAATTAATAAGATAATTAAGAATTATATTGTGTAAAATTACTTATAATGCCGCGGCCTTTAAATGAACCCGCCGTGGCCTGATTCAAATTTACCAATATACCCTCTGGATTATGCAACGCGCCGCGGGATCATTAAAGAAGGCCTCGGCGAGTTGCATAATCCAGAGGGTATATTGATAAACACAAAAGATAAGTCGTGGCATTATGTTACCCATGCCTTGGCATTGGCCTATGAAGCCTTGGCTTGGGTATACCGTGCCGCGGCATGTATGCAGTTTCAAATTATACAGAGAGCATGGATTCTGTAAGTCGTGGTATGCCGCGGCGTTACTTTAAAGGCCGAGGCATAGCTGTCAACATGCCGTGGCGTGACTTCGACTACGGTAATTACCGTGGTTCAATGAATCATGCCACGGCATGGTGAACATTGTGCCGCGGCTAGTTTCATACTTCACTCATTTGGAAAATTATAAAAAAAAAAATACATTTATAATGATAATATCACTCATAACAATTCAATAATATATTTAATACTTAAGAACTACAATAATTAAATATGTAAGAATACAACATTACATTTAATACTTTTATAACAACAAAATCACTTACAACAATTCAACATTACATTTATTACTTTTAAAACAACAAAATCACTTACAACAATTAAACATTACATTTAATACTTTTAAAACAACAAAATCACTTACCACAATTCAACATTACATTTATTACTTTTAAAACAACAAAATCACTCACAACAATTAAACATTACATTTAATACTTTTAAAACAACAAAATCACTCACAACAATTCAACATTATATTAATAAAACTACAACAATTAATATCATAATTCGTCATCAATACCTAAATCACTACGACAACGATCGGCATGTCGACGTAAATGAGTCGTGCCTCGTTCAACAATTGCGAGAATCTATTGTACTACGTTTTGTAAAATTAATAAGATAATTAAATTGTGTAAAATTGTGTTACAATTAATAAGATAATTAATAATAACATTGTATAAAATTATTTATCATGTCGCGGCCTTTAAATGAACACGCCGTGGCCTGATTCAAATTTACCAATATACCCTCTGGATTATGCAACGCGCCGCGGCATCATTAAAGAAGGCCTCGGCGAGTTGCATAACTCAGAGGGTATATTGATAAACATAAAAGATAAGTCGCGGCATTAAGTTACCCATGCCTTGGCATTGGCCGATGAAGCCTTGGCTTGGGTATACCGTGCCGCGGCATGTATGCTGTTTCAAATTATACAGAGAGCATGGATTCTGTAAGTCGTTATATGCCGTGGCGTTACCATCTATATGCCGCGGCGTTACTTTAAAGGCCGAGGCATAGCTGTCAACATGCCGTGGCGTGACTTCGACTACGGTAATTACCGTGGTTCAATTAATCAAGCCACGGCATGGTGAACATCGTGCCGCGGCCAGTTTCATACTTCATTCATTTGGAAAATTATAAAAAAAAATACTTTTTTAATGATAATATCACTCACAACAATTCAATATTATATTTAATACTTAAGAACTACAATAATTAAAATATATAGAATTATGTAAAATATATAGAATATAAATATATAAGAATACAACATTACATTTAATACTTTTATAACAACAAAATCACTTACAACAATTCAACATTACATTTATTACTTTTAAAACAACAAAATCACTTACAACAATTAAACATTACATTTAATACTTTTAAAACAACAAAATCACTCACAACAATTCAACATTACATTTATTACTTTTAAAACAACAAAATCACTCACAACAATTCAACATTATATTAATAAAACTACAACAATTAATATCATAATTCGTCATCAATACCTAAATCACTACGACAACGATCGGCATGTCGACGTAAATGAGTCGTGCCTCGTTCAACAATTGCGAGAATCTATTGTACTACGTTTTGTAAAATTAATAAGATAATTTAATTGTGTAAAATTGTGTTACAATTAATAAGATAATTAATAATTAAATTGTGTAACATTATTTATCATGCCGCGGCCTTTAAATGAACCCGCCGTGGCCTGATTCAAATTTACCAATATACCCTCTGGATTATGCAACGCGCCGCGACATCATTAAAGAAGGCCTCGGCGAGTTGCATAACTCAGATGGTATATTGATAAACATAAAAGATAAGTCGCGGCATTAAGTTACCCATGCCTTGGCATTGGCCGATGAAGCCTTGGCTTGGGTATACCGTGCCGCGGCATGTATGCTGTTTCAAATTATACAGAGAGCATGGATTCTGTAAGTCGTTATATGCCGTGGCGTTACCATCTATATGCCGCGGCGTTACTTTAAAGGCCGAGGCATAGCTGTCAACATGCCGTGGCGTGACTTCGACTACGGTAATTACCGTGGTTCAATGAATCAAGCCACGGCATGGTGAATATCGTGCCGAGGCCAGTTTCATACTTCATTCATTTGGAAAATTATAAAAAAAAAATACTTTTTTAATGATAATATCACTCACAACAATTCAATATTATATTTAATACTTAAGAACTACAATAATTAAAATATATAGAATTATGTAAAATATATAGAATATTAATATATAAGAATACAACATTACATTTAATACTTTTATAACAACAAAATCACTTACAACAATTCAACATTACATTTATTACTTTTAAAACAACAAAATCACTTACAACAATTAAACATTACATTTAATACTTTTAAAACAACAAAATCACTCACAACAATTCAACATTACATTTATTACTTTTAAAACAACAAAATCACTCACAACAATTCAACATTATATTAATAAAACTACAACAATTAATATCATAATTCGTCATCAATACCTAAATCACTACGACAACGATCGGCATGTCGACGTAAATGAGTCGTGCCTCGTTCAACAATTGCGAGAATCTATTGTACTACGTTTTGTAAAATTAATAAGATAATTTAATTGTGTAAAATTGTGTTACAATTAATAAGATAATTAATAATTAAATTGTGTAACATTATTTATCATGCCGCGGCCTTTAAATGAACCCGCCGTGGCCTGATTCAAATTTACCAATATACCCTCTGGATTATGCAACGCGCCGCGGCATCATTAAAGAAGGCCTCGGCGAGTTGCATAACTCAGAGGGTATATTGATAAACATAAAAGATAAGTCGCGGCATTAAGTTACCCATGCCTTGGCATTGGCCGATGAAGCCTTGGCTTGGGTATACCGTGCCGCGGCATGTATGCTGTTTCAAATTATACAGAGAGCATGGATTCTGTAAGTCGTTATATGCCGTGGCGTTACCATCTATATGCCGCGGCGTTACTTTAAAGGCCGAGGCATAGCTGTCAACATGCCGTGGCGTGACTTCGACTACGGTAATTACCGTGGTTCAATGAATCAAGCCACGGCATGGTGAATATCGTGCCGAGGCCAGTTTCATACTTCATTCATTTGGAAAATTATAAAAAAAAAATACTTTTTTAATGATAATATCACTCACAACAATTCAATATTATATTTAATACTTAAGAACTACAATAATTAAAATATATAGAATTATGTAAAATATATAGAATATAAATATATAAGAATACAACATTACATTTAATACTTTTATAACAACAAAATCACTTACAACAATTCAACATTACATTTATTACTTTTAAAACAACAAAATCACTTACAACAATTAAACATTACATTTAATACTTTTAAAACAACAAAATCACTCACAACAATTCAACATTACATTTATTACTTTTAAAACAACAAAATCACTCACAACAATTCAACATTATATTAATAAAACTACAACAATTAATATCATAATTCGTCATCAATACCTAAATCACTACGACAACGACCGGCATGTCGACGTAAATGAGTCGTGCCTCGTTCAACAATTGCGAGAATCTATTGTACTACGTTTTGTAAAATTAATAAGATAATTTAATTGTGTAAAATTGTGTTACAATTAATAAGATAATTAATAATTAAATTGTGTAACATTATTTATCATGCCGCGGCATTTAAATGAACCCGCCGTGGCCTGATTCAAATTTACCAATATACCCTCTGGATTATGCAACGCGCCGCGGCATCATTAAAGAAGGCCTCGGCGAGTTGCATAACTCAGAGGGTATATTGATAAACATAAAAGATAAGTCGCGGCATTAAGTTACCCATGCCTTGGCATTTGCCGATGAAGCCTTGGCTTGGGTATACCGTGCCGCGGCATGTATGCTGTTTCAAATTATACAGATATCATGGATTCTGTATGTCGTTATATGCCGTGGCGTTACCATCTATATGCCGCGGCGTTACTTTAAAGGCCGAGGCATAGCTGTCAACATGCCGTGGCGTGACTTCGACTACGGTAATTACCGTGGTTCAATGAATCATGCCACGGCATGGTGAACATCGTGCCGCGGCCAGTTTCATACTTCATTAATTTTGAAAATTATAAAAAAAAAATACTTTTATAATGATAATATCGCTCACAACAATTCAATATTATATTTAATACTAAAGAACTACAATAATTAAAATATACAGAATTATGTAAAATATATTGAATATAAATATGTAAGAATACAACATTACATTTAATACTTTTATAACAACAAAATCACTTACAACAATTCAACATTACATTTATTACTTTTAAAACAACAAAATCACTTACTACAATTAAACATTACATTTAATACTTTTAAAACAACAAAATCACTTACAACAATTCAACCTTACATTTATTACTTTTAAAACAACAAAATCACTCACAACAATTAAACATTACATTTAATACTTTTAAAACAACAAAATCACTCACAACAATTCAACATTATATTAATAAAACTACAACAATTAATATCATAATTCGTCATGAATACCTAAATCTCTACGACAACGATCGGCATGTCGACGTAAATGAGTCGTGCCTCGTTCAACGATTGCGAGAATCTATTGTACTTTGTTTTGCAAAATTAATAAGATAATTTAATTGTGTAAAATTGTGTTACAATTAATAAGATAATTAATAATTAAATTGTGTAAAATTATTTATCATGCCGCGGCCTTTAAATGAACCCGCCGTGGCCTGATTTAAATTTACCAATATACCCTCTGGATTATGCAACGCGCCGCGGCATCATTAAAGAAGGCCTCGGCGAGTTGCATAATTCAGAGGGTATATTGATAAACATAAAAGATAAGTCGTGGCATTAAGTTACCCATGCCTTGGCATTGGCCGATGAAGCCTTGGCTTGGGTATACCGTGCCGCGGCATGTATGATGTTTCAAATTATACAGATAGCATGGATTCTGTAAGTCATTATATGCCGTGGCGTTACCATCTATATGAGATCAATCCTCGAATCATTAATGAGTACCTCGGAACCCAAAATTTTACGGACGAGGAAAACGAGCACAACCACTTACACGACCAAGAGTTGAATCAACCGTTCTACGACGCCATAACGGCGGCAATTGCTACGCCCGGAGCTAAATGGCACGAGAATGGCGGAGAGGCACGGCTGGCAAAAGTCAGCTGAATCGGAAAGCTAAAGTGTGGATTTACTTCTTTGGGAGCAACCTATACCCGCATTTGCACTTCACGGAGCTGCAGTTCGACTTTCTCAAGTTGATCTACGCCGGAGTTACGGGATTGAATATCGACGTCGGTCGTTTCATATTCTCCTACACGCGTGGCATGGTGTACGAGCAGTCGAAGAGCTCATTGGGCTTCCCGTTCCTTATCACAGCTCTCTGCATAAACGCCGGGGTAAGTATAATTTCATTTGTGTATAAGTTTAGTTGTGAAATTCAGTTGTATCAATATTGATTTAATCTGTCTTTGAAACTATCGTTTAGATCAAGGAGAATGAACTCGACATTCAGGTGCCGAATGGAAAGAGATGGACGCGGCCTGGATCCGGAGTTCTAAAGAACCCGAAGATGAGGAGCCAGCGATCGTACCAGAAAATCCGGTAAAACTATAGCTTCATTTGCTTAATTATTTATAATTGATTTTATATTAATCTATTCTTGCTTGAATTTCATGGTTCAGGCCGTTGAGATACCGCCTGCTGCCGCCCCCCAATGCCTGAGCTTAACTACGATGCTCCGCCGATGAGAGCCTTCGTGGCTCACGGTGTTCGTAGTCTTCTGGAGTTCACTGCATATTGTAGGTCCTTCTGGCCGGGTATCTACCCAGGTTAGAATCCTATCCCTAATCAATATTATATATCTATTGAAATATTTTTAATCAATAAATGCAATCTGTAAAATTTACCCAGGATTCCAGGCGCCAAATCATTTTCCACCAATGCCGTGGCCAGCAGCATATCCTGATAGGTATCCGGCGCCGGCATTTGTTGACGGAGGCGGGAATGGCGAGGGCCAGAACGGCGGCGAGAACGTAGGCGGCGAGAACGGTGGCAACGAGAACCCAGCCAACCCCGCCAACCCAGAGATCCCCGAGAACCCCGCTAACCCCGAGATCCCCGAGAACCTCGCCAACCCCGAGATCCCCGAGAACCCCGCCAACCCCGCCAACCCCGAGATCCCCGAGAACCCCGCCAACCCCGAGATCCCCAAGAACCCCGCCAACCCCGAGAACCCCTAGATCCCCGACGAAATCAACAACGAAGGCGAGAACAAGGAGCACCCGGTCGAAGATTAGTATTTGTAAATGTTTATTTTGTTTATCATGTTTATTTTGTTTGAACAATTACTTACTATGTTTATTTTGTTTGAACAATTATTTAGTTAATATTACTATGTTTGTTTACTTTGAAAAATTATTTAGTTACTTTGAAAATTGCATTATTTTGAAAATAAAATTATCAACATTTTCATAGTTTATTGTACTTCATTTTGTAAAATGAATAAGATAATTTAATTGTGTAAAATTGTGTTACAATTAATAAGATAATTAAGAATTATATTGTGTAAAATTACTTATAATGCCGCGGCCTTTAAATGAACCCGCCGTGGCCTGATTCAAATTTACCAATATACCCTCTGGATTATGCAACGCGCCGCGGGATCATTAAAGAAGGCCTCTGCGAGTTGCATAATTCAGAGGGTATGTTGATAAACACAAAAGATAAGTCGTGGCATTATGTTACCCATGCCTTGGCATTGGCCTATGAAGCCTTGGCTTGGGTATACCGTGCCGCGGCATGTATGCTGTTTCAAATTATACAGAGAGCATGGATTCTGTAAGTCATGGTATGCCGCGGCGTTACTTTAAAGGCCGAGGCATAGCTGTCAACATGCCGTGGCGTGACTTCGACTACGGTAATTACCGTGGTTCAATGAATCATGCCACGGCATGGTGAACATTGTGCCGCGGCTAGTTTCATACTTCATTCATTTGGAAAATTATAAAAAAAATACATTTATAATGATAATATCACTCATAACAATTCAATAATATATTTAATACTTAAGAACTACAATAATTAAATATGTAAGAATACAACATTACATTTAATACTTTTATAACAACAAAATCACTTACAACAATTCAACATTACATTTATTACTTTTAAAACAACAAAATCACTTACAACAATTAAACATTACATTTAATACTTTTAAAACAACAAAATCACTTACAACAATTCAACATTACATTTATTACTTTTAAAACAACAAAATCACTCACAACAATTAAACATTACATTTAATACTTTTAAAACAACAAAATCACTCACAACAATTCAACATTATATTAATAAAACTACGACAATTAATATCATAATTCGTCATCAATACCTAAATCTCTACGACAACGATCGGCATGTCGACGTAAATGAGTCGTGCCTCGTTCAACGATTGCGAGAATCTATTGTACTTCGTTTTGTAAAATTAATAAGATAATTTAATTATGTAAAATTGTGTTACAATTAATAAGATAATTAATAATTAAATTGTGTAAAATTACTTATCATGCCGCGGCCTTTGAATGAACCCGCCGTGGCCTGATTCAAATTTACCAATATACCCTCTCGATTATGCAACGCGCCGCGGCATCATTAAAGAAGGCGTCGGCGAGTTGCATAATTCAGAGGGTATATTGATAAACATAAAAGATAAGTCGTGGCATTAAGTTACCGATGCCTTGGCATTGGCCAATGAAGCCTTGGCTTGGGTATACCGTGCCGCGGCATGTATGCTGTTTCAAATTATACAGATAGCATGGATTCTGTAAGTCGTTATATGCCGCGGCGTTACCATCTATATGCCGCGGTGTTACTTTAAAGGCCGAGGCATAGCTGTCAACATGCCGTGGCGTGACTTCGACTACGGTAATTACCGTGGTTCAATGAATCATGCCACGGCATGGTGAACATCGTGCCGCGGCCAGTTTCATACTTCATTCATTTTGAAAATTATAAAAAAAAATACTTTTATAATAATAATATCACTCACAACAATTCAATATTATATTTAATACTTAAGAACTACAATAATTAAAATATATAGAATTATGTAAAATATATAGAATATAAATATGTAAGAATACAACATTACATTTAATACTTTTATAACAACAAAATCACTTACAACAATTCAACATTACATTTATTACTTTTAAAACAACAAAATCACTTACAACAATTAAACATTACATTTAATACTTTTAAAACAATAAAATCACTTACAACAATTCAACATTACATTTATTACTTTTAAAACACCAAAATCACTCACAACAATTAAACATTACATTTAATACTTTTAAAACAACAAAATCACTCACAACAATTCAACATTATATTAATAAAACTACAACAATTAATATAATAATTCGTCATCAATACCTAAATCTCTACGACAACGATCGGCATGTCGACGTAAATGAGTAGTGCCTCGTTCAACGATTGCGAGAATCTATTGTACTTCGTTTTGTAAAATTAATAAGATAATTTAATTGTGTAATATTGTGTTACAATTAATAAGATAATTAATAATTAAATTGAATAAAAATATTTATCATGCCGCGGCCTTTAAATGAACCCGCCGGGGCCTGATTCAAATTTACCAATATACACTCTGGATTATGCAACGCGCCGCGGCATCATTAAAGAAGGCCTCGGCGAGTTGCATAATTCAGAGGGTATATTGATAAACATAAAAGATAAGTCGCGGCATTAAGTTACCCATGCCTTGGCATTGGCCGATGAAGCCTTGGCTTGGGTATACCATGCCGCGGCATGTATGCTGTTTCAAATTATACAGAGACCATGGATTCTATAAGTCGTTATATGCCGCGGCGTTACCATCTATATGCCGCGGCGTTACTTTAAAGGCCGAGGCATAGCTGTCAACATGCCGTGGCGTGACTTCGACTACGGTAATTACCGTGGTTCAATGAATCATGCCACGGCATGGTGAACATCGTGCCGCGGCCAGTTTCATACTTCATTCATTTTGAAAATTATAAAAAAAAATACTTTTATAATAATAATATCACTCACAACAATTCAATATTATATTTAATACTTAAGAACTACAATAATTAAAATATATAGAATTATGTAAAATATATAGAATATAAATATGTAAGAATACAACATTACATTTAATACTTTTATAACAACAAAATCACTTACAACAATTCAACATTACATTTATTACTTTTAAAACAACAAAATCACTTACAACAATTAAACATTACATTTAATACTTTTAAAACAATAAAATCACTTACAACAATTCAACATTACATTTATTACTTTTAAAACACCAAAATCACTCACAACAATTAAACATTACATTTAATACTTTTAAAACAACAAAATCACTCACAACAATTCAACATTATATTAATAAAACTACAACAATTAATATAATAATTCGTCATCAATACCTAAATCTCTACGACAACGATCGGCATGTCGACGTAAATGAGTAGTGCCTCGTTCAACGATTGCGAGAATCTATTGTACTTCGTTTTGTAAAATTAATAAGATAATTTAATTGTGTAATATTGTGTTACAATTAATAAGATAATTAATAATTAAATTGAATAAAAATATTTATCATGCCGCGGCCTTTAAATGAACCCGCCGGGGCCTGATTCAAATTTACCAATATACCCTCTGGATTATGCAACGCGCCGCGGCATCATTAAAGAAGGCCTCGGCGAGTTGCATAATTCAGAGGGTATATTGACAAACATAAAAGATAAGTCGCGGCATTAAGTTACCCATGCCTTGGCATAGGCCGATGAAGCCTTGGCTTGGGTATACCATGCCGCGGCATGTATGCTGTTTCAAATTATACAGAGAGCATGGATTCTATAAGTCGTTATATGCCGCGGCGTTACCATCTATATGCCGCGGCGTTACTTTAAAGGCCGAGGCATAGCTGTAAACATGCCGTGGCGTGACTTCGACTACGGTAATTACCGTGGTTCAATGAATCATGCCACGGCATGGTGAACATCGTGCCGCGGCCAGTTTCATACTTCATTCATTTGGAAAATTATAAAAAAAAATAGTTTTATAATGATAATATCACTCACAACAATTCAATATTATATTTAATACTTAAGAACTACAATAATTAAAATATATAGAATTATGTAAAATATATAGAATATAAATATATAAGAATACAACATTACATTTAATACTTTTATAACAACAAAATCACTTACAACAATTCAACATTACATTTATTACTTTTAAAACAACAAAATCACTTACAACAATTAAACATTACATTTAATACTTTTAAAACAACAAAATCACTTACAACAATTCAACATTACATTTATTACTTTTAAAACAACAAAATCACTCACAACAATTAAACATTACATTTAATACTCTTAAAACAACAAAATCACTCACAACAATTCAACATTATATTAATAAAACTACAAAAATTAATATCATAATTCGTCATCAATACCTAAATCTCTACGACAACGATCGGTATGTCGACGTAAATGAGTCGTGCCTCGTTCAACGATTGCGAGAATCTATTGTACTTCGTTTTGTAAAATTAATAAGATAATTTAATTGTGTAAAATTCTGTTTCAATTAATAAGATAATTAATAATTAAATTGTGTAAAATTATTTATCATGCCGCGGCCTTTAAATGAACCCGCCGTGGCCTGATTCAAATTTACCAATATACCCTCTGGATTATGCAACGCGCCGCGGCATCATTAAAGAAGGCCTCGGCGAGTTGCATAATTCAGAGGGTATATTGATAAACATAAAAGATAAGTCGCGGCGTTAAGTTACCCATGCCTTGGCATTGGCCGATGAAGCCTTGGCTTGGGTATACCGTGCCGCGGCATGTATGCTGTTTCAAATTATACAGAGAGCATGGATTCTGTAAGTCGTTATATGCCGCGGCGTTACCATCTATATGCCGCGGCGTTACTTTAAAGGCCGAGGCATAGCTGTCAACATGCCGTGGCGTGACTTCGACTACGGTAATTACCGTGGTTCAATGAATCAAGCCACGGCATGGTGAACATCGTGCCGCGGCCAGTTTCATACTTCATTCATTTGGAAAATTATAAAAAAAAATACTTTTATAATGATAATATCACTCACAACAATTCAATATTATATTTAATACTTAAGAACTACAATAATTAAAATATATAGAATTATGTAAAATATATAGAATATAAATATATAAGAATACAACATTACATTTAATACTTTTATAACAACAAAATCACTTACAACAATTCAACATTACATTTATTACTTTTAAAAAAACAAAATCACTTACAACAATTAAACATTACATTTAATACTTTTAAAACAACAAAATCACTCACAACAATTCAACATTACATTTATTACTTTTAAAACAACAAAATCACTCACAACAATTCAACATTATATTAATAAAACTACAACAATTAATATCATAATTCGTCATCAATACCTAAATCACTACGACAACGATTGGCATGTCGACGTAAATGAGTCGTGCCTCGTTCAACAATTGCGAGAATCTATTGTACTACGTTTTGTAAAATTAATAAGATAATTTAATTGTGTAAAATTGTGCTACAATTAATAAGATAATTAATAATTAAATTGTGTAACATTATTTATCATGCCGCGGCCTTTAAATGAACCCGCCGTGGCCTGATTCAAATTTACCAATATACCCTCGGGATTATGCAACGCGCCGCGGCATCATTAAAGAAGGCCTCGGCGAGTTGCATAACTCAGAGGGTATATTGATAAACATAAAAGATAAGTCGCGGCATTAAGTTACCCATGCCTTGGCATTTGCCGATGAAGCCTTGGCTTGGGTATACCGTGCCGCGGCATGTATGCTGTTTCAAATTATACAGGTAGCATGGATTCTGTAAGTCGTTATATGCCGCGGCGTTACCATCTATATGCCGCGGCGTTACTTTAAAGGCCGAGGCATAGCTGTCAACATGCCGTGGCGTGACTTCGACTACGGTAATTACCGTGGTTCAATGAATCATACCACGGCATGGTGAACATCGTGCCGCGGCCAGTTTCATACTTCATTAATTTTGAAAATTATATAAAAAAATACTTTTATAATGATAATATTACTCACAACAATTCAATATTATATTTAATACTTAAGAACTACAATAATTAAAATATATAGAATTATGTAAAATATATAGAATATAAATATGTAAGAATACAACATTACATTTAATACTTTTATAACAACAAAATCACTTACAACAATTCAACATTACATTTATTACTTTTAAAACAACAAAATCACTTACAACAATTAAACATTACATTTAATACTTTTAAAACAACAAAATCACTTACAACAATTCAACATTACATTTATTAATTTTAAAACAACAAAATCACTCACAACAATTCAACATTACATCTAATACTTTTAAAACAACAAAATCACTCACAACAATTCAACATTATATTAATAAAACTACAACAATTAATATCATAATTCGTCATCAATACCTAAATCTCTTCGACAACGATCGGCATGTCGACGTAAATGAGTCGTGCCTCGTTCAACGATTGCGAGAATCTATTGTACTACGTTTTGTAAAATTAATAAGATAATTTAATTGTGTAAAATTGTGTTACAATTAATAAGATAATTAATAATTAAATTGTGTAAAATTACTTATCATGCCGCGGCTTTTAAATGAACCCGCCGTGGCCTGATTCAAATTTACCAATATACCCTCTGGATTATGCAACGCGCCGCGGCATCATTAAAGAAGGCCTCGGCGAGTTGCATAACTCAGAGGGTATATTGATAAACATAAAAGATAAGTTGCGGCATTAAGTTACCCATGCCTTGGCATTGGCCGATGAAGCCTTGGCTTGGGTATACCGTGCCGCGGCATGTATGCTGTTTCAAATTATACAGAGAGCATGGATTCTATAAGTCGTTATATGCCGCGGCGTTACCATCTATATGCCGCGGCGTTACTTTAAAGGCCGAGGCATAGCTGTCAACATGCCGTGGCGTGACTTCGACTACGGTAATTACCGTGGTTCAATGAATCATGCCACGGCATGGTGAACATCGTGCCGCGGCCAGTTTCATACTTCATTCATTTTGAAAATTATAAAAAAAATACTTTTATAATAATAATATCACTCACAACAATTCAATATTATATTTAATACTTAAGAACTACAATAATTAAAATATATAGAATTATGTAAATTATATAGAATATAAATATGTAAGAATACAACATTACATTTAATACTTTTATAACAACAAAATCACTTACAACAATTCAACATTACATTTATTACTTTTAAAACAACAAAATCAATTACAACAATTAAACATTACATTTAATACTTTTAAAACAAAAAAATCACTTACAACAATTCAACATTACATTTATTACTTTTAAAACAACAAAATCACTCACAACAATTAAACATTACATCTAATACTTTTAAAACAACAAAATCACTCACAACAATTCAACATTATATTAATAAAACTACAACAATTAATATCATAATTCGTCATGAATACCTAAATCTCTACGACAACGATCGGCATGTCGACGTAAATGAGTCGTGCCTCGTTCAACGATTGCGAGAATCTATTGTACTTCATTTTGTAAAATTAATAAGATAATTTAATTGTGTCATATTGTGTTACAATTAATAAGATAATTAATAATTAAATTGTGTAAATTATTTATCATGCCGCGGCCTTTAAATGAACCCGCCGTGGCCTGATTCAAATTTACCAATATACCCTCTGGATTATGCAACGCGCCGCGGCATCATTAAAGAAGGCCTCGGCGAGTTGCATAATTCAGAGGGTATATTGATAAACATAAAATATAAGTCGCGGCATTAAGTTACCCATGCCTTGGCATTGGCCGATGAAGCCTTGGCTTGGGTATACCAAGCCGCGGCATGTATGCTGTTTCAAATTATACAGAGAGCATGGATTCTATAAGTCGTTATATGCCGCGGCGTTACCATCTATATGCTGCGGCGTTACTTTAAAGGCCGAGGCATAGCTGTCAACATGCCGTGGCGTGACTTCGACTACGGTAATTACCGTGGTTCAATGAATCATGCCACGGCATGGTGAACATCGTGCCGCGGCCAGTTTCATACTTCATTCATTTGGAAAATTATAAAAAAAATTACTTTTATAATGATAATATCACTCACAACAATTCAATATTATATTTAATACTTAAGAACTACAATAATTAAAATATATAGAATTATGTAAAATATATAGAATATAAATATATAAGAATACAACATTACATTTAATACTTTTATAACAACAAAATCACTTACAACAATTCAACATTACATTTATTACTTTTAAAACAACAAAATCACTTACAACAATTAAACATTACATTTAATACTTTTAAAACAACAAAATCACTTACAACAATTCAACATTACATTTATTACTTTTAAAACAACAAAATCACTCACACCAATTAAACATTACATTTAATACTTTTAAAACAACAAAATCACTCACAACAATTCAACATTATATTAATAAAACTACAACAATTAATATCATAATTCGTCATCAATACCTAAATCTCTACGACAACGATCGGCATGTCGACGTAAATGAGTCGTGCCTCGTTCAACGATTGCGAGAATCTATTGTACTTCGTTTTGTAAAATTAATAAGATAATTTAATTGTGTAAAATTGTGTTACAATTAATAAGATAATTAATAATTAAATTGTGTAAAATTACTTATCATGCCGCGGCCTTTGAATGAACCCACCGTGGCCTGATTCAAATTTACCAATATACCCTCTGGATTATGCAACGCGCCGCGGCATCATTAAAGAAGGCGTCGGCGAGTTGCATAATTCAGAGGGTATATTGATAAACATAAAAGATAAGTCGCGGCATTAAGTTACCCATGCCTTGGCATTGGCCGATGAAGCCTTGGCTTGGGTATACCGTGCCGCGGCATGTATGCTGTTTCAAATTATACAGATAGCATGGATTCTGTAAGTCGTTATATGCCGCAGCATTACCATCTATATGCCGCGGCGTTACTTTAAAGGCCGAGGCATAGCTGTCAACATGCCGTGGCGTGACTTCGACTACGGTAATTACCGTGGTTCAATGAATCATGCCACGGCATGGTGAACATCGTGCCGCGGCCAGTTTCATACTTCATTCATTTGGAAAATTATAAAAAAAAAATACTTTTATAATGATAATATCACTCACAACAATTCAATATTATATTTAATAATTAAGAACTACAATAATTAAAATATATAGAATTATGTAAAATATATAGAATATAAATATGTAAGAATACAACATTACATTTAATACTTTTATAACAACAAAATCACTTACAACAATTCAACATTACATTTATTACTTTTAAAACAACAAAATCACTTACAACAATTAAACATTACATTTAATACTTTTAAAACAAATAAATCACTTACAACAATTCAACATTACATTTATTACTTTTAAAACAATAAAATCACTCACAACAATTAAACATTACATTTAATACTTTTAAAACAACAAAATCACTCACAACAATTCAACATTATATTAATAAAACTACAACAATTAATATCATAATTCGTCATCAATACCTAAATCTCTACGACAACGATCGGCATGTCGACGTAAATGAGTCGTGCCTCGTTCAACGATTGCGAGAATCTATTGTACTTCGTTTTGTAAAATTAATAAGATAATTTAATTGTGTAATATTGTGTTACAATTAATAAGATAATTAATAATTAAATTGAATAAAATTATTTATCATGCCGCGGCCTTTAAATGAACCCACCGGGGCCTGATTCAAATTTACCAATATACCCTCTGGATTATGCAACGCGCCGCGGCATCATTAAAGAAGGCGTCGGCGAGTTGCATAATTCAGAGGGTATATTGATAAACATAAAAGATAAGTCGCGGCATTAAGTTACCCATGCCTTGGCATTGGCCGATGAAGCCTTGGCTTGGGTATACCGTGCCGCGGCATGTATGCTGTTTCAAATTATACAGAGAGCATGGATTCTATAAGTCGTTATATGCCGCGGCGTTACCATCTATATGCCGCGGCGTTACTTTAAAGGCCGAGGCATAGCTGTCAACATGCCGTGGCGTGACTTCGACTACGGTAATTACCGTGGTTCAATGAATCATGCCACGGCATGGTGAACATCGTGCCGCGGCCAGTTTCATACTTCATTCATTTGGAAAATTATAAAAAAAAATACTTTTATAATGATAATATCACTCACAACAATTCAATATTATATTTAATACTTAAGAACTACAATAATTAAAATATATAGAATTATGTAAAATATATAGAATATAAATATATAAGAATACAACATTACATTTAATACTTTTATAACAACAAAATCACTTACAACAATTCAACATTACATTTATTACTTTTAAAACAACAAAATCACTTACAACAATTAAACATTACATTTAATACTTTTAAAACAAATAAATCACTTACAACAATTCAACATTACATTTATTACTTTTAAAACAATAAAATCACTCACAACAATTAAACATTACATTTAATACTTTTAAAACAACAAAATCACTCACAACAATTCAACATTATATTAATAAAACTACAACAATTAATATCATAATTCGTCATCAATACCTAAATCTCTACGACAACGATCGGCATGTCGACGTAAATGAGTCGTGCCTCGTTCAACGATTGCGAGAATCTATTGTACTTCGTTTTGTAAAATTAATAAGATAATTTAATTGTGTAATATTGTGTTACAATTAATAAGATAATTAATAATTAAATTGAATAAAATTATTTATCATGCCGCGGCCTTTAAATGAACCCACCGGGGCCTGATTCAAATTTACCAATATACCCTCTGGATTATACAACGCGCCGCGGCATCATTAAAGAAGGCGTCGGCGAGTTGCATAATTCAGAGGGTATATTGATAAACATAAAAGATAAGTCGCGGCATTAAGTTACCCATGCCTTGGCATTGGCCGATGAAGCCTTGGCTTGGGTATACCGTGCCGCGGCATGTATGCTGTTTCAAATTATACAGAGAGCTTGGATTCTATAAGTCGTTATATGCCGCGGCGTTACCATCTATATGCCGCGGCGTTACTTTAAAGGCCGAGGCATAGCTGTCAACATGCCGTGGCGTGACTTCGACTACGGTAATTACCGTGGTTCAATGAATCATGCCACGGCATGGTGAACATCGTGCCGCGGCCAGTTTCATACTTCATTCATTTGGAAAATTATAAAAAAAAAATACTTTTATAATGATAATATCACTCACAACAATTCAATATTATATTTAATACTTAAGAACTACAATAATTAAAATATATAGAATTATGTAAAATATATAGAATATAAATATATAAGAATACAACATTACATTTAATACTTTTATAACAACAAAATCACTTACAACAATTCAACATTACATTTATTACTTTTAAAACAACAAAATCACTTACAACAATTAAACATTACATTTAATACTTTTAAAACAACAAAATCACTTACAACAATTCAACATTACATTTATTACTTTTAAAACAACAAAATCACTCACAACAATTAAACATTACATTTAATACTTTTAAAACAACAAAATCACTCACAACAATTCAACATTATATTAATAAAACTACAACAATTAATATCATAATTCGTCATCAATACCTAAATCTCTACGACAACGATCGGCATGTCGACGTAAATGAGTAGTGCCTCGTTCAACGATTGCGAGAATCTATTGTACTTCGTTTTGTAAAATTAATAAGATAATTTAATTGTGTAATATTGTGTTACAATTACTAAGATAATTAATAATTAAATTGAATAAAATTATTTATCATGCCGCGGCCTTTATATGAACCCGCCGGGGCCTGATTCAAATTTACCAATATACCCTCTGGATTATGCAACGCGCCGCAGCATCATTAAAGAAGGCCTCGGCGAGTTGCATAATTCAGAGGGTATATTGATAAACATAAAAGATAAGTCGCGGCATTAAGTTACCCATGCCTTGCCATTGGCCGATGAAGCCTTGGCTTGGGTATACCGTGCCGCGGCATGTATGCTGTTTCAAATTATACAGAGAGCATGGATTCTATAAGTCGTTATATGCCGCGGCGTTACCATCTATATGCCGCGGCGTTACTTTAAAGGCCGAGGCATAGCTGTCAACATGCCGTGGCGTGACTTCGACTACGGTAATTACCGTGGTTCAATGAATCATGCCACGGCATGGTGAACATCGTGCCGCGGCCAGTTTCATACTTCATTCATTTGGAAAATTATAAAAAAAATACTTTTATAATGATAATATCACTCACAACAATTCAATATTATATTTAATACTTAAGAACTACAATAATTAAAATATATAGAATTATGTAAAATATATAGAATATAAATATATAAGAATACAACATTACATTTAATACTTTTATAACAACAAAATCACTTACAACAATTCAACATTACATTTATTACTTTTAAAACAACAAAATCACTTACAACAATTAAACATTACATTTAATACTTTTAAAACAACAAAATCACTTACAACAATTCAACATTACATTTATTACTTTTAAAACAACAAAATCACTCACAACAATTAAACATTACATTTAATACTTTTAAAACAACAAAATCACTCACAACAATTCAACATTATATTAATAAAATACAACAATTAATATCATAATTTGTCATCAATACCTAAATCTCTACGACAACGATCGGCATGTCGACGTAAATGAGTCGTGCCTCGTTCAACGATTGCGAGAATCTATTGTACTACGTTTTGTAAAATTAATAAGATAATTTAATTGTGTAAAATTGTGTTACAATTAATAAGATAATTAATAATTAAATTGTGTAAAATTACTTATCATGCCGCGGCCTTTAAATGAACCCGCCGTGGCTTGATTCAAATTTACCAATATACCCTCTGGATTATGCAACGCGCCGCGGCATCATTAAAGAAGGCCTCGGCGAGTTGCATAATTCAGAGGGTATATTGATAAACATAAAAGATAAGTCGCGGCATTAAGTTACCCATGCCTTGGCATTTGCCGATGAAGCCTTGGCTTGGGTATACCGTGCCGCGGCATGTATGCTGTTTCAAATTATACAGATAGCATGGATTTTGTAAGTCGTTATATGCCGCGGCGTTACCATCTATATGCCGCGGCGTTACTTTAAAGGCCGAGGCATAGCTGTCAACATGCCGTGGCGTGACTTCGACTACGGTAATTACCGTGGTTCAATGAATCATGCCACGGCATGGTGAACATCGTGCCGCGGCCAGTTTCATTCTTCATTCATTTGGAAAATTATAAAAAAAAAATACTTTTATAATGATAATATCACTCACAACAATTCAATATTATATTTAATACTTAAGAACTACAATAATTAAAATATATAGAGTTATGTAAAATATATAGAATACAACATTACATTTAATACTTTTAAAACAACAAAATCACTTACAACAATTCAACATTACATTTAGTACTTTTAAAACAACAAAATCACTTACAACAATTAAACATTACATTTAATACTTTTAAAACAACAAAATCACTTACAACAATTCAACATTACGTTTATTACTTATAAAACAACAAAATCACTCATAACAATTCAACATTACATTTAATACTTTTAAAACAACAAAATCACTCACAACAATTCAACATTATATTAATAAAACTACAACAATTAATATCATAATTCGTCATCAATACCTAAATCTCTACGACAACGATCGGCATGTCGACGTAAATGAGTCGTGCCTCGTTCAACGATTGCGAGAATCTATTGTCGGAACCATTTGTATTTCGCGTACCTATCTTGAGTTTGAGTCTCAACGTTCCATTTAAGCCTTATTTGAAAATCTGATTCCCATAGTGAAGACGGTGGCCTACCATGCCCACGCCCACGCCCCTTCGTCGGTCGTGGCCCACCGGCACGAGAGGTAGGCATCCGATTTAGAGTTCTATTCGGAGGCATTTCAAACTCCTCGGTGTCTTCGGAGGTATTTGGAACACTTTAAAAATAGGAGGAGATGACAATAGTATTATTGGAACTTGTTTCCATGGAAAAACTATCATCATCGGAGGAAGAGGAAGAGGAAAACACGTAAATGACCGGGTGATATTCCGATGACAAACCGAAACGAGACGGATGATCATCCATAACTAAGAAAAATGATGATATTTTTGAACCTAAGGATAAATTTGATGAAACATAGACTAAAATGTGAGCAAGTAGGTTAAATGGAAGATTTATGTGAATTTTAACGTTTTTAACATTATTTTGACAAATATAGCCGTTTATTACCGTTGTGGGGTAATAATTCGGGTGAAAAAAAACTAGCCGTTTTTGTGTCAGCGACAGTAAGCCGCGGCATGGATAAAAGATGCTGCGGCGTGTCAAGTTTGTACAACGGTTATTTCCGATGTGTGAGATAGAGCCGTGGCTTCTGAACAATAGGCCGCGGCGTGTTTAATTAATTTGTACAATTTTTCCCTAAACTTAAACCCTAAACTTTAAACCCATAAACTTAAACTGTAATTATTATGTATGAATACAAATATGTAAGAATACATATGTGATTAATTATAAAATATATAGAATTATGAATACACATGTTTATATTATAAATACATGATCATCACTTAACAATTCCACATTACAAGTACCACATATGAAAAGTACCACATTACAACACATTACAAGTACCACATTACAACACATTACAATTCCACCATTTGCATTTAGCGTGCTTATCTAAATTTTGAGTCGAGTTATTCCACTCATGCCTTATATGGAAATCGGTATCCCACGATGAAGAAAATTGAGATCCACCACTACCTCTTGTGCGGCTTGAACCAACGGAACGAGCGGTCCGAATCTGACGTGGAGGCATTTCAGAATCTACTGTTTCTTCGGAATTTTGAACGCTTTCTTGAGAATTTGTTTCTGGGACTATAGTATCATTGGAGTTTATAATTTCTGGGACTTCCGAATCAGAGTTTGTTTCTGGGACCACATTATCATCGGAATTTGTTTATAAGACTATAGTATCATGTGATAGATTTACCTGGTGATCGTTGTCATAATTGGAAGAAGACGAAGAATAGGACGAAACAATAACGACTGGGACATTACGGATAGAAGACGGATGATCATCCATATTAATTTTCAATTTTTGTAGTCAAGATATTTTGTGTGGGTTAAAATATAAGTTAACATGGTTGTATATATAGAACAAAGTTATGAATTTTAAGTTTTTTTAAACTATTTTCGCAAATATAGCCGTTTTTAACCGTTGGAGGGTAATAATTTTAACCCTAGTAGCTAGTAAAAATATAGCCATTTTTACGTCAGCGGGTACACGCCGCGGCGTATAACTGGAAGGCCGCGGCTCTTGTCAAAATCAGGGGGTATAATTGTAAATGAAAGCAATATGCCGCGGCTTTATGTCACAAATGTCAAGGCATGAGTGAACAAAGCCTCGACTTCCTGTACCCATGCCGCGGCGTAAACAGAGAAAAATCTTCCCCGAGGGCAGATCAAATTTGATCGAGTAATCTTTGTCAGGTCATGCCGTGGCGTTAGTGGGGAACGCCGCGGCGCGTTTCTAAAATTTTATCTATATGCCGCGGCGTTACTTTAAAGGCCGAGGCATAGCTGTCAACATGCCGTGGCGTGACTTCAACTACGGTAATTACCGTGGTTCAATGAATCATGCCACGGCATGGTGAACATCGTGCCGCGGCCAGTTTCATACTTCATTCATTTGGAAAATTATAAAAAAAAATTACTTTTATAATGATAATATCACTCACAACAATTCAATATTATATTTAATACTTAAGAACTACAATAATTAAAATATATAGAATTATGTAAAATATATAGAATATAAATATGTAAGAATACAACATTACATTTAATAGTTTTATAACAACAAAATCACTTACAACAATTCAACATTACATTTATTACTTTTAAAACAACAAAATCACTTACAACAATTAAACATTACATTTAATACTTTTAAAACAACAAAATCACTTACAACAATTCAACATTACGTTTATTACTTATAAAACAACAAAATCACTCATAACAATTCAACATTACATTTAATACTTTTAAAACAACAAAATCACTCACAACAATTCAACATTATATTAATAAAACTACAACAATTAATATCATAATTCGTCATCAATACCTAAATCTCTACGACAACGATCGGCATGTCGACGTAAATGAGTCGTGCCTCGTTCAACGATTGCGAGAATCTATTGTCGGAACCATTTGCATTTCGCGTACCTATCTTGAGTTTGAGTCTGAACGTTCCATTTAAGCCTTATTTGAAAATCTGATTCCCATAGTGAAGACGGTGGCCTACCATGCCCACGCCCACGCCCCTTCGTCGGTCGTGGCCCACCGGCACGAGAGGTAGGCATCCGATTTAGAGTTCTATTCGGAGGCATTTCAAACTCCTCGGTGTCTTCGGAGGTATTTGGAACACTTTAAAAATAGGAGGAGATGACAATAGTATTATTGGAACTTGTTTCCATGGAAAAACTATCATCATCGGAGGAAGAGGAAGAGGAAAACACGTAAATGACCGGGTGATATTCCGATGACAAACCGAAACGAGACGGATGATCATCCATAACTAAGAAAAATGATGATATTTTTGAACCTAAGGATAAATTTGATGAAACATAGACTAAAATGTGAGCAAGTAGGTTAAATGGAAGATTTATGTGAATTTTAACGTTTTTAACATTATTTTGACAAATATAGCCGTTTATTACCGTTGTGGGGTAATAATTCGGGTGAAAAAAAACTAGCCGTTTTTGTGTCAGCGACAGTAAGCCGCGGCATGGATAAAAGATGCTGCGGCGTGTCAAGTTTGTACAACGGTTATTTCCGATGTGTGAGATAGAGCCGTGGCTTCTGAACAATAGGCCGCGGCGTGTTTAATTAATTTGTACAATTTTTCCCTAAACTTAAACCCTAAACTTTAAACCCATAAACTTAAACTGTAATTATTATGTATGAATACAAATATGTAAGAATACATATGTGATTAATTATAAAATATATAGAATTATGAATACACATGTTTATATTATAAATACATGATCATCACTTAACAATTCCACATTACAAGTACCACATATGAAAAGTACCACATTACAACACATTACAAGTACCACATTACAACACATTACAATTCCACCATTTGCATTTAGCGTGCTTATCTAAATTTTGAGTCGAGTTATTCCACTCATGCCTTATATGGAAATCGGTATCCCACGATGAAGAAAATTGAGATCCACCACTACCTCTTGTGCGGCTTGAACCAACGGAACGAGCGGTCCGAATCTGACGTGGAGGCATTTCAGAATCTACTGTTTCTTCGGAATTTTGAACGCTTTCTTGAGAATTTGTTTCTGGGACTATAGTATCATTGGAGTTTATAATTTCTGGGACTTCCGAATCAGAGTTTGTTTCTGGGACCACATTATCATCGGAATTTGTTTATAAGACTATAGTATCATGTGATAGATTTACCTGGTGATCGTTGTCATAATTGGAAGAAGACGAAGAATAGGACGAAACAATAACGACTGGGACATTACGGATAGAAGACGGATGATCATCCATATTAATTTTCAATTTTTGTAGTCAAGATATTTTGTGTGGGTTAAAATATAAGTTAACATGGTTGTATATATAGAACAAAGTTATGAATTTTAAGTTTTTTTAAACTATTTTCGCAAATATAGCCGTTTTTAACCGTTGGAGGGTAATAATTTTAACCCTAGTAGCTAGTAAAAATATAGCCATTTTTACGTCAGCGGGTACACGCCGCGGCGTATAACTGGAAGGCCGCGGCTCTTGTCAAAATCAGGGGGTATAATTGTAAATGAAAGCAATATGCCGCGGCTTTATGTCACAAATTCCAAGGCATGAGCGAACAAAGCCTCGACTTCCTGTACCCATGCCGCGGCGTAAACAGAGAAAAATCTTCCCCGAGGGCAGATCAAATTTGATCGAGTAATCTTTGTCAGGTCATGCCGTGGCGTTAGTGGGGAACGCCGCGGCGCGTTTCTAAAATTTTATCTATATGCCGCGGCGTTACTTTAAAGGCCGAGGCATAGCTGTCAACATGCCGTGGCGTGACTTCAACTACGGTAATTACCGTGGTTCAATGAATCATGCCACGGCATGGTGAACATCGTGCCGCGGCCAGTTTCATACTTCATTCATTTGGAAAATTATAAAAAAAAATTACTTTTATAATGATAATATCACTCACAACAATTCAATATTATATTTAATACTTAAGAACTACAATAATTAAAATATATAGAATTATGTAAAATATATAGAATATAAATATGTAAGAATACAACATTACATTTAATAGTTTTATAACAACAAAATCACTTACAACAATTCAACATTACATTTATTACTTTTAAAACAACAAAATCACTTACAACAATTAAACATTACATTTAATACTTTTAAAACAACAAAATCACTTACAACAATTCAACATTACGTTTATTACTTATAAAACAACAAAATCACTCATAACAATTCAACATTACATTTAATACTTTTAAAACAACAAAATCACTCACAACAATTCAACATTATATTAATAAAACTACAACAATTAATATCATAATTCGTCATCAATACCTAAATCTCTACGACAACGATCGGCATGTCGACGTAAATGAGTCGTGCCTCGTTCAACGATTGCGAGAATCTATTGTCGGAACCATTTGTATTTCGCGTACCTATCTTGAGTTTGAGTCTCAACGTTCCATTTAAGCCTTATTTGAAAATCTGATTCCCATAGTGAAGACGGTGGCCTACCATGCCCACGCCCACGCCCCTTCGTCGGTCGTGGCCCACCGGCACGAGAGGTAGGCATCCGATTTAGAGTTCTATTCGGAGGCATTTCAAACTCCTCGGTGTCTTCGGAGGTATTTGGAACACTTTAAAAATAGGAGGAGATGACAATAGTATTATTGGAACTTGTTTCCATGGAAAAACTATCATCATCGGAGGAAGAGGAAGAGGAAAACACGTAAATGACCGGGTGATATTCCGATGACAAACCGAAACGAGACGGATGATCATCCATAACTAAGAAAAATGATGATATTTTTGAACCTAAGGATAAATTTGATGAAACATAGACTAAAATGTGAGCAAGTAGGTTAAATGGAAGATTTATGTGAATTTTAACGTTTTTAACATTATTTTGACAAATATAGCCGTTTATTACCGTTGTGGGGTAATAATTCGGGTGAAAAAAAACTAGCCGTTTTTGTGTCAGCGACAGTAAGCCGCGGCATGGATAAAAGATGCTGCGGTGTGTCAAGTTTGTACAACGGTTATATCCGATGTGTGAGATAGAGCCGTGGCTTCTGAACAATAGGCCGCGGCGTGTTTAATTAATTTGTACAATTTTTCCCTAAACTTAAACCCTAAAATTTAAACCCATAAACTTAAACTGTAATTATTATGTATGAATACAAATATGTAAGAATACATATGTGATTAATTATAAAATATATAGAATTATGAATACACATGTTTATATTATAAATACATGATCATCACTTAACAATTCCACATTACAAGTACCACATATGAAAAGTACCACATTACAACACATTACAAGTACCACATTACAACACATTACAATTCCACCATTTGCATTTAGCGTGCTTATCTAAATTTTGAGTCGAGTTATTCCACTCATGCCTTATATGGAAATCGGTATCCCACGATGAAGAAAATTGAGATCCACCACTACCTCTTGTGCGGCTTGAACCAACGGAACGAGCGGTCCGAATCTGACGTGGAGGCATTTCAGAATCTACTGTTTCTTCGGAATTTTGAACGCTTTCTTGAGAATTTGTTTCTGGGACTATAGTATCATTGGAGTTTATAATTTCTGGGACTTCCGAATCAGAGTTTGTTTCTGGGACCACATTATCATCGGAATTTGTTTATAAGACTATAGTATCATGTGATAGATTTACCTGGTGATCGTTGTCATAATTGGAAGAAGACGAAGAATAGGACGAAACAATAACGACTGGGACATTACGGATAGAAGACGGATGATCATCCATATTAATTTTCAATTTTTGTAGTCAAGATATTTTGTGTGGGTTAAAATATAAGTTAACATGGTTGTATATATAGAACAAAGTTATGAATTTTAAGTTTTTTTAAACTATTTTCGCAAATATAGCCGTTTTTAACCGTTGGAGGGTAATAATTTTAACCCTAGTAGCTAGTAAAAATATAGCCATTTTTACGTCAGCGGGTACACGCCGCGGCGTATAACTGGAAGGCCGCGGCTCTTGTCAAAATCAGGGGGTATAATTGTAAATGAAAGCAATATGCCACGGCTTTATGTCACAAATGCCAAGGCATGAGCGAACAAAGCCTCGACTTCCTGTACCCATGCCGCGGCGTAAACAGAGAAAAATCTTCCCCGAGGGCAGATCAAATTTGATCGAGTAATCTTTGTCAGGTCATGCCGTGGCGTTAGTGGGGAACGCCGCGGCGCGTTTCTAAAATTTTATCTATATGCCGCGGCGTTACTTTAAAGGCCGAGGCATAGCTGTCAACATGCCGTGGCGTGACTTCAACTACGGTAATTACCGTGGTTCAATGAATCATGCCACGGCATGGTGAACATCGTGCCGCGGCCAGTTTCATACTTCATTCATTTGGAAAATTATAAAAAAAAATTACTTTTATAATGATAATATCACTCACAACAATTCAATATTATATTTAATACTTAAGAACTACAATAATTAAAATATATAGAATTATGTAAAATATATAGAATATAAATATGTAAGAATACAACATTACATTTAATAGTTTTATAACAACAAAATCACTTACAACAATTCAACATTACATTTATTACTTTTAAAACAACAAAATCACTTACAACAATTAAACATTACATTTAATACTTTTAAAACAACAAAATCACTTACAACAATTCAACATTACGTTTATTACTTATAAAACAACAAAATCACTCATAACAATTCAACATTACATTTAATACTTTTAAAACAACAAAATCACTCACAACAATTCAACATTATATTAATAAAACTACAACAATTAATATCATAATTCGTCATCAATACCTAAATCTCTACGACAACGATCGGCATGTCGACGTAAATGAGTCGTGCCTCGTTCAACGATTGCGAGAATCTATTGTACTTCGTTTTGTAAAATTAATAAGATAATTTAATTGTGTAAAATTGTGTTACAATTAATAAGATAATTAATAATTAAATTGTGTAAAATTACTTATCATGCCGCGGCCTTTGAATGAACCCGCCGTGGCCTGATTCAAATTTACCAATATACCCTCTGGATTATGCAACGCGCCGCGGCATCATTAAAGAAGGCGTCGGCGAGTTGCATAATTCAGAGGGTATATTGATAAACATAAAAGATAAGTCGCGGCATTAAGTTACCCATGCCTTGGCATTGGCCGATGAAGCCTTGGCTTGGGTATACCGTGCCGCGGCATGTATGTTGTTTCAAATTATACAGATAGCATGGATTCTGTAAGTCGTTATATGCCGCGGCGTTACCATCTATATGCCGCGGCGTTACTTTAAAGGCCGAGGCATAGCTGTCAACATGCCGTGGCGTGACTTCGACTACGGTAATTACCGTGGTTCAATGAATCATGCCACGGCATGGTGAACATCGTGCCGCGGCCAGTTTCATACTTCATTCATTTTGAAAATTATAAAAAAAAAATACTTTTATAATGATAATATCACTCACAACAATTCAATATTATATTTAATACTTAAGAACTACAATAATTAAAATATATAGAATTATGTAAAATATATAGAATATAAATATGTAAGAATACAACATTACATTTAATACTTTTATAACAACAAAATCACTTACAACAATTCAACATTACATTTATTACTTTTAAAACAACAAAATCACTTACAACAATTAAACATTACATTTAATACTTTTAAAACAACAAAATCACTTACAACAATTCAACATTACGTTTATTACTTATAAAACAACAAAATCACTCATAACAATTCAACATTACATTTAATACTTTTAAAACAACAAAATCACTCACAACAATTCTACATTATATTAATAAAACTACAACAATTAATATCATAATTCGTCATCAATACCTAAATCTCTACGACAACGAACGGCATGTCGACGTAAATGAGTAGTGCCTCGTTCAACGATTGCGAGAATCTATTGTACTTCGTTTTGTAAAATTAATAAGATAATTTAATTGTGTAAAATTCTGTTTCAATTAATAAGATAATTAATAATTAAATTGTGTAAAATTATTTATCATGCCGCGGCCTTTAAATGAACCCGCCGTGGCCTGATTCAAATTTACCAATATACCCTCTGGATTATGCAACGCGCCGCGGCATCATTAAAGAAGGCCTCGGCGAGTTGCATAATTCAGAGGGTATATTAATAAACATAAAAGATAAGTCACGGCGTTAAGTTACCCATGCCTTGGCATTGGCCGATGAAGCCTTGGCTTGGGTATACCGTGCCACGGCATGTATGCTGTTTCAAATTATACAGAGAGCATGGATTCTGTAAGTCGTTATATGCAGCGGCGTTACCATCTATATGCCGCGGCGTTACTTTAAAGGCCGAGGCATAGCTGTCAACATGCCGTGGCGTGACTTCGACTACGGTAATTACCGTGGTTCAATGAATCAAGCCACGGCATGGTGAACATCGTGCCGCGGCCAGTTTCATACTTCATTCATTTGGAAAATTATAAAAAAAAATACTTTTATAATGATAATATCACTCACAACAATTCAATATTATATTTAATACTTAAGAACTACAATAATTAAAATATATAGAATTATGTAAAATATATAGAATATAAATATATAAGAATACAACATTACATTTAATACTTTTATAACAACAAAATCACTTACAACAATTCAACATTACATTTATTACTTTTAAAACAACAAAATCACTTACAACAATTAAACATTACATTTAATACTTTTAAAACAACAAAATCACTCACAACAATTCAACATTACATTTATTACTTTTAAAACAACAAAATCACTCACAACAATTCAACATTATATTAATAAAACTACAACAATTAATATCATAATTCGTCATCAATACCTAAATCACTACGACAACGATCGGCATGTCGACGTAAATGAGTCGTGCCTCGTTCAACAATTGCGAGAATCTATTGTACTACGTTTTGTAAAATTAATAAGATAATTTAATTGTGTAAAATTGTGTTACAATTAATAAGATAATTAATAATTAAATTGTGTAACATTATTTATCATGCCGCGGCCTTTAAATGAACCCGCCGTGGCCTGATTCAAATTTACCAATATACCCTCTAGATTATGCAACGCGCCACGGCATCATTAAAGAAGGCCTCGGCGAGTTGCATAACTCAGAGGGTATATTGATAAACATAAAAGATAAGTCGCGGCATTAAGTTACCCATGCCTTGGCATTTGCCGATGAAGCCTTGGCTTGGATATACCGTGCCGCGGCATGTATGCTGTTTCAAATTATACAGATAGCATCGATTCTGTAAGTCGTTATATGCCGTGGCGTTACCATCTATATGCCGCAGCGTTACTTTAAAGGCCGAGGCATAGCTGTCAACATGCCGTGGCGTGACTTCGACTACGGTAATTACCGTGGTTCAATGAATCATGCCACGGCATGGTGAACATCGTGCCGCGGCCAGTTTCATACTTCATTAATTTTGAAAATTATAAAAAAAAATACTTTTATAATGATAATATCACTCACAACAATTCAATATTATATTTAATACTTAAGAACTACAATAATTAAAATATACAGAATTATGTAAAATATATAGAATATAAATATGTAAGAATACAACATTACATTTAATACTTTTATAACAATAAAATCACTTACAACAATTCAACATTACATTTATTACTTTTAAAACAACAAAATCACTTACAACAATTAAACATTACATTTAATACTTTTAAAACAACAAAATCACTTACAACAATTCAATATTACATTTATTACTTTTAAAACAACAAAATCACTCACAACAATTAAACATTACATTTAATCCTTTTAAAACAACAAAATCACTCACAACAATTCAACATTATATTAATAAAACTACAACAATTAATATCATAATTCGTCATGAATACCTATATCTCTACGACAACGATCGGCATGTCGACGTAAATGAGTCGTGCCTCGTTCAACGATTGCGAGAATCTATTGTACTTCGTTTTGTAAAATTAATAAGATAATTTAATTGTGTAAAATTGTGTTACAATTAATAAGATAATTAATAATTAAATTTTGTAAAATTATTTATCATGCCGCGGCCTTTAAATGAACCCGCCGTGGCCTGATTCAAATTTACCAATATACCCTCTAGATTATGCAACGCGCCGCGGCATCATTAAAGAAGGCCTCGGCGAGTTGCATAACTCAGAGGGTATATTGATAAACATAAAAGATAAGTTGCGGCATTAAGTTACCCATGCCTTGGCATTGGCCGATGAAGCCTTGGCTTGGGTATACCGTGCCGCGGCATGTATGCTGTTTCAAATTATACAGAGAGCATGGATTCTATAAGTCGTTATATGCCGCGGCGTTACCATCTATATGCCGCGGCGTTACTTTAAAGGCCGAGGCATAGCTGTCAACATGCCGTGGCGCGACTTCGACTACGGTAATTACCGTGGTTCAATGAATCATGCCACGGCATGGTGAACATTGTGCCGCGGCCAGTTTCATACTTCATTCATTTTGAAAATTATAAAAAAAAATACTTTTATAATGATAATATCACTCACAACAATTCAATATTATATTTAATACTTAAGAACTACAATAATTAAAATATATAGAATTATGTAAAATATATAGAATATAAATATGTAAGAATACAACATTACATTTAATACTTTTATAACAACAAAATCACTTACAACAATTCAACATTACATTTATTACTTTTAAAACAACAAAATCACTTACAACAATTAAACATTACATTTAATACTTTTAAAACAACAAAATCACTTACAACAATTCAACATTACATTTATTACTTTTAAAACAACAAAATCACTCACAACAATTAAACATTACATTTAATACTTTTAAAACAACAAAATCACTCACAACAATTCAACATTATATTAATAAAACTACAACAATTAATATCATAATTCGTCATGAATACCTAAATCTCTACGACAACGATCGGCATGTCGACGTAAATGAGTCGTGCCTCGTTCAACGATTGCGAGAATCTATTGTACTACGTTTTGTAAAATTAATAAGATAATTTAATTGTGTAAAATTGTGTTACAATTAATAAGATAATTAATAATTAAATTGTGTAAAATTATTTATCATGCCGCGGCCTTTAAATGAACCTGCCATGGCCTGATTCAAATTTACCAATATACCCTCTGGATTATGCAACGCGCCGCGGCATCATTAAAGAAGGCCTCGGCGAGTTGCATAATTCAGAGGGTATATTGATAAACATAAAAGATAAGTCGCGGCATTAAGTTACCCATGCCTTGGCATTGGCCGATGAAGCCTTGGCTTGGGTATACCGTGCCGCGGCATGTATGTTGTTTCAAATTATACAGATAGCATGGATTCTGTAAGTCGTTATATGCCGTGGCGTTACCATCTATATGCCGCGGCGTTACTTTAAAGGCCGATGCATAGCTGTCAACATGCCGTGGCGTGACTTCGACTACGGTTATTACCGTGGTTCAATGAATCATGCCACGGCATGGTGAACATCGTGCCGCGGCCAGTTTCATACTTCATTAATTTTGAAAATTATAAAAAAAAAAAAAAAACTTTTATAATGATAATATCACTCACAACAATTCAATATTATATTTAATACTTAAGAACTACAATAATTAAAATATATAGAATTATGTAAAATATATAGAATATAAATATGTAAGAATACAACATTACATTTAATACTTTTATAACAACAAAATCACTTACAACAATTCAACATTACATTTATTACTTTTAAAACAACAAAATCACTTACAACAATTAAACATTACATTTAATACTTTTAAAACAACAAAATCACTTACAACAATTAAACATTACATTTAATACTTTTAAAACAACAAAATCACTCACATCAATTCAACATTACATTTATTACTTTTAAAACAACAAAATCACTCACAACAATTCAACATTATATTAATAAAACTACAACAATTAATATCATAATTCGTCATCAATACATAAATCACTACGACAACGATCGGCATGTCGACGTAAATGAGTCGTGCCTCGTTCAACGATTGCGAGAATCTATTGTACTACGTTTTGTAAAATTAATAAGATAATTTAATTGTGTAAAATTGTGTTACAATTAATAAGATAATTAATAATTAAATTGTGTAAAATTATGTATCATGCCGCGGCCTTTAAATGAACCCGCCGTGGCCTGATTCAAATTTACCAATATACCCTCTGGATTATGCAACGCGCCGCGGCATCATTAAAGAAGGCCTCGGCGAGTTGCATAATTCAGAGGGTATATTGATAAACATAAAAGATAAGTCGTGGCATTAAGTTACCCATGCCTTGGCAATGGCCGATGAAGCCTTGGCTTGGGTATACCGTGCCGCGGCATGTATGCTGTTTCAAATTATACAGATAGCATGGATTCTGTAAGTCGTTATATGCCGTGGCGTTACCATCTATATGCCGCGGCGTTACTTTAAAGGCCGAGGCATAGCTGTCAACATGCCCTGGCGTGACTTCGACTACGGTAATTACCGTGGTTCAATGAATCATGCCACGACATGGTGAACATCGTGCCGCAGCCAGTTTCATACTTCATTAATTTTGAAAATTATAAAAAAAATACTTTTAGAATGATAATATTACGCACAACAATTCAATATTATATTTAATACTTAAGAACTGCAATAATTAAAATATATAGAATTATGTAAAATATATAGAATATAAATATGTAAGAATACAACATTACATTTAATACTTTTATAACAACAAAATCACTTACAACAATTCAACATTACATTTATTACTTTTAAAACAACAAAATCACTTACAACAATAAAACATTACATTTAATACTTTTAAAACAACAAAATCACTTACAACAATTCAACATTACATTTATTACTTTTAAAACAACAAAATCACTCACAACAATTCAACATTACATTTAATACTTTTAAACAATAAAATCACTCACAACAATTCAACATTATATTAATAAAACTACAACAATTAATATCATAATTCGTCATCAATACCTAAATCTCTACGACAACGATCGGCATGTCGACGTAAATGAGTCGTGCCTCGTTCAACGATTGCGAGAATCTATTGTACTTCGTTTTGTAAAATTAATAAGATAATTTAATTGTGTAAAATTCTGTTTAAATTAATAAGATAATTAATAATTAAATTGTGTAAAATTATTTATCGTGCCGCGGCCTTTAAATGAACCCGCCGTGGCCTGATTCAAATTTACCAATATACCCTCTGGATTATGCAACGCGCCGCGGCATCATTAAAGAAGGCCTCGGCGAGTTGCATAATTCAGAGGGTATATTGATAAACATAAAAGATAAGTCGCGGCGTTAAGTTACTCATGCCTTGGCATTGGCCGATGAAGCCTTGGCTTGGGTATACCGTGCCGCGGCATGTATGCTGTTTCAAATTATACAGAGAGCATGGATTCTGTAAGTCGTTATATGCTGCGGCGTTACCATCTATATGCCGCGGCGTTACTTTAAAGGCCGAGGCATAGCTGTCAACATGCCGTGGCGTGACTTCGACTACGGTAATTACCGTGGTTCAATGAATCAAGCCACGGCATGGTGAACATCGTGCCGCGGCCAGTTTCATACTTCATTCATTTGGAAAATTATAAAAAAAAATACTTTTATAATGATAATATCACTCACAACAATTCAATATTATATTTAATACTTAAGAACTACAATAATTAAAATATATAGAATTATGTAAAATATATAGAATATAAATATATAAGAATACAACATTGCATTTAATACTTTTAAAACAACAAAATCACTTACAACAATTAAACATTACATTTAATACTTTTAAAACAACAAAATCACTTACAACAATTCAACATTACATTTATTAATTTTAAAACAACAAAATCACTCACAACAATTCAACATTACATCTAATACTTTTAAAACAACAAAATCACTCACAACAATTCAACATTATATTAATAAAACTACAACAATTAATATCATAATTCGTCATCAATACCTAAATCTCTTCGACAACGATCGGCATGTCGACGTAAATGAGTCGTGCCTCGTTCAACGATTGCGAGAATCTATTGTACTACGTTTTGTAAAATTAATAAGATAATTTAATTGTGTAAAATTGTGTTACAATTAATAAGATAATTAATAATTAAATTGTGTAAAATTACTTATCATGCCGCGGCCTTTAAATGAACCCGCCGTGGCCTGATTCAAATTTACCAATATACCCTCTGGATTATGCAACGCGCCGCGGCATCATTAAAGTTGGCCTCGGCGAGTTGCATAATTCAGAGGGTATATTGATAAACATAAAAGATAAGTCGCGGCATTAAGTTGCCCATGCCTTGGCATTTGCCGATGAAGCCTTGGCTTGGGTATACCGTGCCGCGGCATGTATGCTGTTTCAAATTATACAGATAGCATGGATTTTGTAAGTCGTTATATGCCGCGGCGTTACCATCTATATGCCGCGGCGTTACTTTAATGGCCGAGGCATAGCTGTCAACATGCCGTGGCGTGACTTCGACTACGTTAATTACCGTGGTTCAATGAATCATGCCACGGCATGGTGAACATCGTGCCGCGGCCAGTTTCATACTTCATTCATTTGGAAAATTATAAAAAAAAAATACTTTTATAATGATAATATCACTCACAACAATTCAATATTATATTTAATACTTAAGAACTACAATAATTAAAATATATAGAGTTATGTAAAATATATAGAATACAAATATGTAAGAATACAACATTACATTTAATACTTTTAAAACAACAAAATCACTTACAACAATTCAACATTACATTTATTACTTTTAAAACAACAAAATCACTTACAACAATTAAACATTACATTTAATACTTTTAAAATAACAAAATCACTTACAACAATTCAACATTACGTTTATTACTTATAAAACAACAAAATCACTCATAACAATTCAACATTACATTTAATACTTTTAAAACAACAAAATCACTCACAACAATTCAACATTATATTAATAAAATACAACAATTAATATCATAATTCGTCATCAATACCTAAATCTCTACGACAACGATCGGCATGTCGACGTAAATGAGTCGTGCCTCATTCAACGATTGCGAGAATCTATTGTCGGAACCATTTGCGTTTCGCGTACCTATCTTGAGTTTGAGTCTCAACGTTCCATTTAAGCCTCATTTGAAAATCTGATTCCCATAGTGAAGACGGTGGCCTACCATGCCCACGCCCACGCCCCTTCGTCGGTCGTGGCCCACCGGCACGAGAGGTAGGCATCCGATTTAGAGTTCTATTCGGAGGCATTTCAAACTCCTCGGTGTCGTCGGAGGTATTTGGAACACTTTAAAAATAGGAGGAGATGACAATAGTATTATTGGAACTTGTTTCCATGGAAAAACTATCATCATCGGAGGAAGAGGAAGAGGAAAACACGTAAATGACCGGGTGATATTCCGATGACAAACCGAAACGAGACGGATGATCATCCATAACTAAGAAAAATGATGATATTTTTGAACCTAAGGATAAATTTGATGAAACATAGACTAAAATGTGAGCAAGTAGGTTAAATGGAAGATTTATGTGAATTTTAACGTTTTTAACATTATTTTGACAAATATAGCCGTTTATTACCGTTGTGGGGTAATAATTTGGGTGAAAAAAAACTAGCCGTTTTTGTGTCAGCGACAGTAAGCCGCGGCATGGATAAAAGATGCTGCGGCGTGTCAAGTTTGTACAACGGTTATTTCCGATGTGTGAGATAGAGCCGTGGCTTCTGAACAATAGGCCGCGGCGTGTTTAATTAATTTGTACAATTTTTCCCTAAACTTAAACCCTAAACTTTAAACCCATAAACTTAAACTGTAATTATTATGTATGAATACAAATATGTAAGAATACATATGTGATTAATTATAAAATATATAGAATTATGAATACACATGTTTATATTATAAATACATGATCATCACTTAACAATTCCACATTACAAGTACCACATATGAAAAGTACCACATTACAACACATTACAAGTACCACATTACAACACATTACAATTCCACCATTTGCATTTAGCGTGCTTATCTAAATTTTGAGTCGAGTTATTCCACTCATGCCTTATATGGAAATCGGTATCCCACGATGAAGAAAATTGAGATCCACCACTACCTCTTGTGCGGCTTGAACCAACGGAACGAGCGGTCCGAATCTGACGTGGAGGCATTTCAGAATCTACTGTTTCTTCGGAATTTTGAACGCTTTCTTGAGAATTTGTTTCTGGGACTATAGTATCATTGGAGTTTATAATTTCTGGGACTTCCGAATCAGAGTTTGTTTCTGGGACCACATTATCATCGGAATTTGTTTATAAGACTATAGTATCATGTGATAGATTTACCTGGTGATCGTTGTCATAATTGGAAGAAGACGAAGAATAGGACGAAACAATAACGACTGGGACATTACGGATAGAAGACGGATGATCATCCATATTAATTTTCAATTTTTGTAGTCAAGATATTTTGTGTGGGTTAAAATATAAGTTAACATGGTTGTATATATAGAACAAAGTTATGAATTTTAAGTTTTTTTAAACTATTTTCGCAAATATAGCCGTTTTTAACCGTTGGAGGGTAATAATTTTAACCCTAGTAGCTAGTAAAAATATAGCCATTTTTACGTCAGCGGGTACACGCCGCGGCGTATAACTGGAAGGCCGCGGCTCTTGTCAAAATCAGGGGGTATAATTGTAAATGAAAGCAATATGCCGCGGCTTTATGTCACAAATGCCAAGGCATGAGCGAACAAAGCCTCGACTTCCTGTACCCATGCCGCGGCGTAAACAGAGAAAAATCTTCCCCGAGGGCAGATCAAATTTGATCGAGTAATCTTTGTCAGGTCATGCCGTGGCGTTAGTGGGGAACGCCGCGGCGCGTTTCTAAAATTTTATCAAGTCATGCCGCGGCATATATAGGTATGCCGCGGCTTTATGACGACGACGGCATTTATCCATGGTGGATATTCAACATGCCACGGCGTAATTTACATCACGCCGCGGTACTCGTCGCAGATCTGCCATTATTATTTTGTTTTCATACCCATTTACACCATAACTCCAAAAACCCTATTTTTTCTCCCTTAGGCGACTTTTCCATCGATTTCGAATTTGGGCTCGGTGCGTTTAAACTTTGAAGAAGGAGATTAGATTAGGTGTCCTTGTCTTTTATGTGGAAATTTAGTTTCGAAATTTATGAAAGTAGTCAAATCTCATTTGTTAGCAATTGGTATTACGAGTTCCTATGATCATTGGTACTTTCATGGAGAAAAAATGTGTGGTAAAAGAGTCAATGATTTAGTTGAAGAAGAAGAAGACAAAGACGAAGCCGATGACATTGGTGGTTTGATGGATGATATCGACTATAATTTTGTGGGAAGACCGCAATTATTAGAGTCGATGGTGGGGGATTTCGAAGCGCCTTTGTATGATGGGAGTAACACAACGAAAATAGGGTTTTTGGTATCATTATTCCATTTAAAGGCGGCAGGAAGTTGGACAAATTCTAGCTTTACGCAATTGTTGGAACTCCTTCGTGAAACGTTGCCGGCCGGTAATAAAGTTCTGTCAGGAATATATGCGGCAAAGAAGACATTGGGCTTGTTAGGTTTAAAGTTTGAAAAGTTTCATGCATGTCCAAAAGATTGCGTATTGTATAGGAACGAGCATACAGAATTAAGTGAATGTCCACTGTGCAATGAGTCAAGGTGGAAGACAGGAAATGAGCCACATGACGGTATCAAAGGGGTTCCGCAGAAAGTATTATGGTACATTCCCCCATTCACCCGCCTCAAACGCATGTTTAACAATATTAATCACGCGGAGAACATGGTTTGGCACTCAAAAAATCAAAGTAATGATGGCATTTTAAGACACCCTTGTGATGGTTCCACTAGTACAAATTCGGGTTTCAACCATGGTTAAAAACCATGGTTGAATCCAGCATGGTAGTAAGTTCCAACCACGGAATTATTTCCATAGTTGAGAATATGTTCCTACAACGGAATTTTCCGTGGTTCGAACAGGCCGCGGCAAGAAACGAATGAACAACGTAATTTTCCGTTGATGGTTTTGATGTCTGAGACATCAACACGCCGCGGCTTTGTGGATTTACGCCATGGCATGACCTAACCACTCTGCGGCATGTATTTACAAGCCGAGGCTTATTTTAGGCATTTCGTCACTTTCAAACGCCTCGGCATGACCTAACCACGCCGCGGCGTGTTTTTTTCGAAATGTCTAAAATAAGCCTCGGCTTGTAAATACATGCCGCAACGTGGTTAGGATGTATGCCGCAACATTGTGTCATGAAAGCCGCGGCGTTATGTTATTGCCAACGACGGATTTAACCATCGTACGTATTATAAAGCCGCGGCGTGTTGACATCAAGCCGCGGCATAATTTGTATGCAACTTATGCCGCGGCACTACCGAAGCACGCCGAGGCTTCAGGTACTTATGCCAAGGCGTCGGTATACATAAGCCGCGGGTTTCCTTTGAATTTATCTATATACATTCTGCTCTATGCAACTCGCCGTGGTATTTTTATCTCGTATGAAACGCGCCGCGGCACGTATACTTCAGACGCCGCGGCGTAGTCTTACATGGAAAAAACACGCCACGGCGTGGTATCAATAAGCCGCGGCACGTTAAGGTTCGAAATAACACAGACTCTGTAAAATTTTGGGATGTAAATACGCCACGGCACGAAATCAAGGAGCCGAGGCTCGTATGCCTACGCCGCGGCATTTCTTAGATAGGCCACGGCATAACCTAATACAACGCACACGTAAAATTTTGGTTTGGTTTCTGTGTAGATTTTTTGCCTATATATGTCGCGGCTTGGTAAACATACGCCTCGGCCTTCCGGTAATACCACAGCCTATCTTGAATAAGCCGCGGCAAGATTTGGCTTACAGAATGCATGCTCTCTATAAAATTTGTATGCTATATATGCCGCGGCACGACCGAAGCACGCCGAGGCTTCATGTACTTATGCCAAGGCGTCGGCATACATAAGCCGCGGCTTTCCTTTGAATTTACCAGTATACATTTTGCTCTATGGAACTCGCCGCGGCCTGAATATTAAACGCCGCGGCATCATTATCACGTATGAAATGCGCTGCGGCACGTTATTCAAAGGCCGCTGATTTAACTGTAAAATGGGAATTTATATGTATTTGACAAACTTATTTATAAAAACAATTGCTCAATCAATTTCCAAACTGTAAAATTTTTAAAGATAACTAATTGAAAAACAATTGTTCAATCAATTTCCAATTAAATAAACATGATAACTAATTGTTCATACATGAAAAACAAGATCGAAATATAACATATTACAATTAATTTATTTTTCAATCAATTTCCAATGCCGGGATATCTCGACGTAGCAAAAACGAAACATCATCATCATCATCAACATCAATGTCTTCAAACAATGGTAGCCCGTTGGAGAATGGTGCGATGGTAGTGATGTCTTCAACTTCTTCATTCGATTCTTCTACATTTCTCGCATTCACATGCACGACGAGAGATAATTCTTGATCGACCGGGTCCGAGACATAAAACACTTGAGATGCTTGGGATGCCAACATGAATGAATCATTGGCATAACTCATCCGTCTAAAGTCAACAACTGTAACTCCATCATTGTCAACTTTGACGTGGTTGTTGTCCGCCCATTTGCACTTAAACAATCCAACTCGCAAACCACAATAATCAAGCTCCTAAATATCTTCTACATAGCCAAAATAGCTTATAAAAGCTTGTTTTGGATTCTTATCATTGGCCGACGCAACATGGATTCCTTCCGCAAAGAATGTAAAACCACACTATTTTGTACGGGGTGTTTTTCGTCCATTTCCCTTATGTAAAACGTGTACCCGTTAACGTACCATGACGTGTACCTGGTAACTACTTGTGAAGGCCCGCCAGAGATCTTCAATAGTGTCTCATCTAAATTCTTTCTTCTTGCATAACAATATTCATCGATCCAGTTTGCAAACGTACGGTTGTGCTCTTCTTTTAGCCATTTTTCGTTTTTTGATTTTTTCAGATAAGTAGACCTTAACTCATTCATATGCACATCGATAAAGGGTTCCACGACGTCTAAATTGTGCAACACATGGAGAACGGCTTGCTCCCATTCTTTTCGGTTGACAGTTGAAGGATTTGCTGTGCATAAAAACATCAAAATAAATATTATATTCAACACGTAATCTAAATATTAACATCGTATTTATTTATAAAAAATTATAATAATTACCTGCAGATAAGCCTTTGGATTCCGCTTTGGCTATTTTGGGAACACCAATTGGCCGAGTTCTCGGGAAATACTCTACACAAAATTCAACCGACTCTTCTCCATATATCCTTCGACAATGCTCCCTTCTGGTCGATTGTAATTCTTCACGTACCCTTTCAAGACTTTCATATACCGTTCGATTGGATACATCCATCGTAGAAATATAGGTCCACATAACTTCACTTCGCGTACTAGGTGAACGGTTAAGTGAATCATGATGTCGAAAAATGAGGGTGGAAAGAACATCTCGAGCATACATAGGGTTTTTACCAAGTCCGCTTGTAACTCGTCAAGATCTTGAACCTTAATAGTTTTGGAGCAAATTTTGTTAAAAATTCCCATAACTTTGAAATTGCGAATCGAACTTCCTTTGGCAAAAACCCTTGCAATGCAAGAGGCAGTATTTGTTGAAGCAACATATGACAATCGTGAGTCTTCATTCCGATAAGTCTCAAATCTTTCATAGATAAAAACCTCTTGTAGTTCGAAGAATGACCTTCTAGAACTTTTATCGCCGCAAGCCATCTACAAAGCTTCCTTCGCTCCGTTCTTGATAAAGTGTGGACAGCCGGTGGTAGTAATGTCTTCTTTCCAGCCATTTTAGGATGCAAATCCGGTCTTATACCCAATTCAACGAGATCTTGTCGAGCATTTTTCCCGTCTTTTGTTTTATTTGGATCGTCAAGCAATGTACCAACAATCGCTTCACATATATTTTTTTCAATGTGCATAACGTCCAAACAATGTCGAACGTAATACATCTTCCAATACGGGAGCTCGTAGAAGATTGATACTTTTTTGAACGGTCTATCTTCAAATTTCTTTTGCTTCCTCTTACCACTCGACGTTCTTTTTCAAAGCACTTCATAAGTCTCTTCACAAATCAATTTATAGACATCTTCACCGTTCAAAATTTTTGGAGGAGGTCGATATTCTTGCTTCCCATTAAACTTTTTTTCTTTCTTTCTGTACGGGAGATCTCTCGGTAAAAATCTCCTATAGTCGAGAAAAACTGTTTTCTTCCCATGTTTCAACCGGATTGAAGATGTATTTTTGATGCAGACTGGACAACAACCGGCCTTTGAATAACGTGCCACGACGCGTTTCATACGGGATAAAGATGCCGTGGCGTTTTAATATACAGGCCGCGGCGAGTTGTATAGAGCAGAATGTATATAGGTATATTCGAAGGGAAGCCGCGGCTTATGTATGCTGACGCCTTGGCATAAGTACATGAAGCCTCGGCGTGCTTCGGTCGTGCCGCGGCATATATAGCATACAAATTATACAGAGAGCATGCATTCTGCAAGCCAAATCTTGCCGCGGCGTACTCAAGATAGGCCGTGGCATTACCGGAAGGCCGAGGCATATGTTTACCAAGCCGCGGCATATATAGGCAAAAAATCTACACAGAAACCAAACCAAAATTTTACGTGTGCGTTGTATCAGGTTATGCCGCGGCCTATCTAAGAAATGCCGCGGCGTACGCATACGAGCCTCGGCTCCTTGATTTCGTGCCGTGGCGTATTTACATCCCAAAATTTTACAGAGTCTGTGTTATTTCGAACCTTAACGTGCCGCGGCTTATTGATACCACGCCGTGGCGTGTTTTTTCCATGTAAGACTACACCGCGGAGTCTGAAGTATACGTGCCGCAGCGCGTTTCATACGGGATAAAAATGCCACGGCGAGTTGCATAGAGCAGAATGTATATATGTATACCGACGCCTTGGCATAAGTACCTGAAGCCTCGGCGTGCTTCGGTAGTGCCGCGGCATAAATTGCATACAAATTATACAGAGACCATGCATTCTGCAAGTCAAATCTTGCCGCGGCGTACTCAAGGTAGGTCGTGGCATGACAGGAAGGCCGAGGCGTATAGTTACAAAGCCGCGGCATATATAGGCAAAAAAACTAGCGTTGTATAAGGTTATACCGCGGCCTATCTAAGAGATGCCACGGCGTACACATAGGAGCCTCGGCTCCTTGATTTCGTGCCGTGGCGTATTTACATCCCAAAATTTTACAGAGTCTGTGTTATTTCGAACCTTAACGTGCCGCGGCTTATTTACACCACGCCGTGGCATGTTTTTTTCCACGTAGGACTACGTTGCGGCGTCTGAAGTATAGGCCACGGCATGTATCGGGATTTTCAGACAACGGTTACGTTTTTCCATCGTCCAAAGCCATTTTTGAAATTTTTTATTCGATTTTAACCTCATTTCCCTCCATCTCTCTCACATTTCAGCCCTATTCTTTCCCTCATTTTCCTCCTTCTCCTTCTCTTCTCTCTTCTCTCTTCTCTCTTCCTCTCTTCTTTCTTTCTCTCTTCTATTTTCTCCCATCATGTCGCCATCGCCGTGCTCCGCCGCCGACGCCGACGTCGCCATTTCCGTGTCTTAACTCCCGTGCCCTAACTCCGTTGAGGTGTGCTTCATTTTGTTCCTTCAACAAGCTAAGTCCTACCCCGTGCCCTAACTCCGAGTTATTGGTTCTAACAAGGTTAGAATCCTATCCCTAATCAATATTACATATGTATTCCATTTTGTTAATGTTTGCCATGAAATGTTTTTATGCTTTTATTGTCTTGAATGTTTGCCATGAAATGTATTTGTTGTCTTGAGTTATTTGATGTTTATGAATTTTTGGAAACGAGTCAAATATATATTTAGGAAAGCTAGCTACTACGTCAATATGTCGGAGCGAGAAGTAACTAGGCCATCAACCGATCGAGAAGAAACATCATCATCCGATGAAGAAGAAACTACGCCCGGTTAGTAGTATTGTTATTTTGTTTAAGGTCTTGTAATTCATTGAATCTATCTAGTATTTAAAATTGATAATTTATTACTTTAATTGTTTCCGGTTCTTAATAAAGTTGATGAAGTAGCAAAATGTAGAAGAAAACTTAAAGGAGAAGGAAAAAGAAAAGTGAACCTCATAAAAGGAATCACTATCTTAAAGCATAAGGGGGAAAAATACTTATGAGATTTGATGGGAAAAAACAACCGGATGGAAGAGATGGTGATCTTTTAGCTAGTTGGATTGGTGTTCTTGCTCGGGAATTTGTTCCAATAACTATATGTGATTGGAGAATGAAGAGTTTAAAAAGGTGAAACAACGGATATGGAATGAAATCCAACAAGCATTTGTTATTCCGGACGAGTACAAGCGTATGTGTTTATCTAGTGCCGGGGAATCGGCAAGATACTTCCGGTATGATCTCTCTGCCCTATTCAAGAAAGATACGAATGATAAAAGAATCTTTGAGCGACCGGATATTGTTAAGAAGTATTACACGAGCATCACGGACGAACATTGGAAGGAGTTTGTTAATATTAGATTAAGTGATGAGTTCAAAGAAGTCTCGGATCAAAACAAAGCTAATAGGGCTCTCGTTGAGTACCCCTCTAGATCGGGTCGAAACGGATATCGGAAGCTCGATCAAATGCTAGTAAGAGTTTTAATTTTATATTTTAAATTTAATCTATTGTCTATAATTGAATAACATTTTCTTTTGTTTCGTAGTATGAACAAAATGGCGTATGGGCGACAAATTCGGAACTTTGGATCGAAATGAGGCATAATGAGGATGGTTCATTAAAGGATCCAAATCTAGACCCTATTGTGAATAAAATAGTAAGTGCAATGAGTTTATGTTATATAGTTATATATAAATTATATTGATGTTATTTGTATATTATTGACATAAATATTTGTAATAATTCATTTTGTTATTAGATTGAATGTACCACTCAAGTGGTGGACGACGATGAGGAAGACGATATTTTGACAAGAGCTTTGGGGAAGAAAGAACATCCCGGACGAGTTCGGGGACAATCCAAATACGTCTCAAAGCAAACATGTTACAAACAAGCCAAAGACTCAACGAATCCCCTCGTTCAAAGTCTCCTAGCCGAAATTAAAGATATGAAAGTCAAGTCGGAAGCGAGAGATGCGGCTTTCGAGGAATGGAAGGCTAAAGTGGAACAAATGATCCAAGGATCATCTTCAAGAAATCTTCAAGGTAGTAATGAACCACTTGATGCGCATAGTCCGGTAAGTCAACCTCTTGCTCCTTTAGCACCGATTGAATTTTGATGACGATCGTACTCCCGCAACAAAGGCTAAGGGCAAAGATTTTATTTCGAAAGGACCGAGTCTAGGGAGTAACGAGCCTTGTGATGTGCAAAGTCCAGGAAGGCCACCGTTTACTCCCGTAGCGCCGGTTGATGTGCAACTTGATGAAGGTCAAATTCCCGCGAAAAAGGCTAAGCGTAAAGGGTTCCTTTCGAAAGGACCGAATAAAGGGAATATCAAATCTTTTAATATGCAAAGTCACGCTAGTCAACCGATTGCTCCCTCACCGGAGCATGCGAACGTTCAAATTCTCGCTAAAAAGGCAAAGAGCTCGCCTTTGGTTTCAAAAGGACCTATTGTAGGTATTGGCGGAACTTCCGCGATTGATCCGGCGTCGTCTATTCCAAATACGCCCATTTCATTTAATGATGTTATTGATTGTCTCCTTTTTTCGGAGGGAATCGTTGAGCACGTCGCAACCGGGAAGGTGTTCCTAAAAAATGGAGAGGTTGGCGACAAAATTCACAACATACCATTGGATAGAGATCATCGTCGGGTGTTAGTAAAAATGTCGATGTCTAAAGACCCTATTCCTCTCCCGGTATCGGTTCAATGGATCGAAACTATTGATGACGCGGTGGGGACCATTGTGCCTTGGCCAGTGTCCCTTATTGAAGAATTAAACTCCAAAGTTAATCAAGCTCCCAAACCTAAGCCCAAAAATATAGCCAAAAGTTCGTATTACAATGAAGTGGCACAAAAGATTAACTTGAACCTTGTTCATCCCGGATTGAGAGCGTTAGCGTCTTATGCAAACGACTATATGCTTGCAAAGGGAAAGAAAATAGTAGTTGAGCTTCATAAAAGTTTGTGTGATTACTCCGTTGTTGAATTTCGATGATACACGTGAATTTCTCTTCTCTCAAGACTTGACCGTACTATGGATAATGATTTGTGAAAGGTATGTTTCCATTTTCATTTGTGATTTCTTAATTATTAAATATATGAATTATTGATTCATTTGTTATACATTAATTATTGTTATTTTTATTTGTAGTTATTTACTAGAAAATCACCTTCGCAATCCGGACACTTACAGTTTTTTTCCGCCATATAAAGACATCGGGTTCAACACAAAACTAGGAGATGCTAAGAAAAATGCATTAAAACTTGATGTTGATCGCTACTACAAACTTATACAAAATTGCAAGAATGACAAAAGATGGTTAATGACTTACAATAGTCGTCACCATTGGATTCTTCTTGTTTTTAACCCTTGGAAGGCTACCGTAGCAAAGTTTGATTCTCTCCCCAATTCAAGCGGTTTAAATAACCACTTAGAGCAATTTTTTCAAGAGTAAGTATTCTAAAACATAATCATTTTTATGTTTATGGATGATATCTTTTTAACTCAAGTTATTTGAATTCTTTAAAAAAAAAATTGGTAGTATTGAAGACGTATTCAAGGTTAATCACGACACCGGCCTCATGTCCCAATCGTTGATAAAATTGGTGAATTCAAAAGGATGTCCGAAACAACCGGGAAATCATGAATGCGGATACTACGTCATGAAGTTCATGCACGACGTTGTGAGAAATGGTATGAATTTTGTTGATAGCAAACTTAGTTATAGTGTAAGCGAAATAGATGGATTGAGTGTAGATTTAGGTATGTATGTGCTATCAAAGTTTACTAACTATGACGATGAAGATTAGAACATATTTTGGATTTGTTTGTTTATATTTGGACGGTGAATTTTGTATGGTGGATTATATGTTTTGTATGTATCGATGATATAATCTTTAACCGATGATATTTTAGTGTATTAATATTTTGTATTAATGCTTTTAATTAAAAAATTTAATTTATATTTATTTTATTTAATAAAATATCAATTATTAATTACAGGTTCTATCGTTAATAAAAAGAGGATACAAAGCTACCGGGCGAATTTTTCAAAAAATCGCCCGGTTTTTTATATTTTTTTAGTGTCACATTTTGAACAACGCTTAAAAACCGTCGCCCAAAACAAGTAAAAACCATTCCGGAATACAGTTTATGCCGCGGCTTGATGTCAACACGCCGCGGCTTTATAATACGTACGATGGTTAAATCCGTCGTTGGCAATAACATAACGCCGCGGCTTTCATGACACAATGTTGCGGCATACATCCTAACCACGTTGCGGCATGTATTTACAAGCCGAGGCTTATTTTAGACATTTCGAAAAAAACACGCCGCGGCATGGTTAGGTCATGCCGAGGCGTTTGAAAGTGACGAAATGCCTAAAATAAGCCTCGGCTTGTAAATACATGCCGCAGAGTGGTTAGGTCATGCCATGGCGTAAATCCACAACGCCGCGGCGTGTTTATGTCTCTGACATCAAAACCAACTACGGAAATATTACGTTGTTCATTCGTTTCTAGCCGCGGCCTATTTGATTTAACGCCGCGGCCTGTTTCTGTTCGAAGCCGTGGCGTAAGTCCACAAAGCCGCGGCGTGTTGATGTCTCTGACATCAAAACCAACTACGGAAAAATTACGTTGTTCATTCGTTTCTAGCCGCGGCCTGTTCGATTTAACGCCGCAGCGTGTTTGCGTTCGAACCACGGAAAATTCCGTTGTAGGAACATATTCTCAACCATGGAAATAATTCCGTGGTTGGAACTTACTACCATGCTGGATTCTACCATGGTTAAAAACCATGGTTGAAAAATTTTCAACCATGGTTGAAACTCGGATTTGTACTAGTGCCCACAATCTCCGGTTCCTCCCGTTGGCGATCTATTTTGAGGGCAAGCCACCCGCCTCCACGTCCACTCTCTCCCTTCGAGATGTTTAAAGTGATTATCGAATGTCAAAATACGAGGTAAAATTTTCTTCGGACCACGCATGACTTCATCAAGTTTCTTATCATTGGCGTACGTAATGGTGGAATCGTACAGGACAAACTCCGCCTTCAATAAATCCACCTTGCATGAAATCCAGTGCTGACTGTCATCGGGAAGTAGAGACGCTCTTTATTCACCCATCCGCGTTCGTAGACCCTTCCGCCCGCACCGTTGAGCCATTTCATAGCGGATACTGTGATATTTTCATCGCTTCTTAAATCCTTTTGTTCAGCATCGAGAGCCCAAAGGCTCAAGGTACACATGAACAATGTCGGGAGAACGACAATTTTATCCGAATCCGGAATAGTCTGTGGAAGCTCAATCAGTTTTTTTGAGAGGCCAGCAATGATTTCGTCTAAGTGCTGCAATTAATTGTAAATTGATTCAATGTTATAATAGAAATAAATGATTAAATTATTAATGTAATCCTTGAAGACTGCTTACGTCATCTTCAAGCCATTTGGATTGGGTCAAGAGGGTATGCCACCACTTGTAGTCTCTTTTTTGCAGCACGCATCTCTTACCACTCGTTGCGTCTTTTTTTTATCTTATTCCAAGCACTCGTGAACTGATCGTAGATATCAGCAGGACATATAGCAAGCGGGTCGAAGGCAAGAGCCGCACTACGATTTCCCTGTTTGATCTGGAAGTAAATAGTTATTGTTACTTATGCTTACCGCTATTCATAGTAATTAAATAATACCGCTATTCATAGTAAATAAATAATACCGATACTGTCAACTACGATAACCGCTATGTAAGATTTATTCTAAAATATTCGTACCGCTCTAGAACCGCCAAGTTTGACGATGGCGTTGGCCGCTTCATTCTCCTCCTTACGCTTCTTCTCCTCCTCAATCTTACGCGCCTCCTCCTCCTGCTTCTCCTTCTCCTCCTTCATCCGCTTCCTCTCCTCCTCCTCCTCCTCCTCCTCCTCCTCCTTCATCCGCTTCCTCTCCTCCCCAATATTCCGCGCCTCCTCCTCCAGCTTTCTCCTTCTCCTCCTTCATCCTCTTCCTCTCCTCCTCCTCCTTCATCCGTTTCCTCTCCTCCTCCTCCTTCTCCTTCTCCTCCTTCATCCGCTTCCTCTCCTCCCCAATCTTCCGCGCCTTCTCCTCCAGCTTCTCCTTCTCCTCCTTCATCCGCTTCCTCTCCTCCTCCTTCTCCTTCTCCTCCTTCATCCGCTTCCTCTCCTGCCCAATCTTCCGCGCCTCCTCCAGCTTCTCCTTCTCCTCCTTCATCCGCTTGCTCTCCTCCTCCTCCTTCTCCTTCTCCTCCTTCATCCGCTTCCTTTCTTCCCCAATCTTCCGCGCCTCCTCCTCCTCCTCCTTCTCCTTCTCCTCCTTCTTCCGCTTCCTCTCCTCCTCAATCTTCCGCGCGTCCTCCTCCTCCTTCTCATTTTCCTCCTCATTCTCCTCCTTCTTCCGTTTCCTCTTCTCCTCAATCTTCCGCGCCTCCTTTTCATTCTCCTTCTCCTCCTCAATCTTCCGCGCCTCCCCCTCCTTCTCCTCCTCCTCCTCCTCGACATTGACTCCTTCCACCTCGTACGACTTCGCCACTTCGCGGGCATATTCAAATGGATCGGAATGATTCGACCTTTCCTCCGCTTTATTCTTCTCTCTCGCAACGTCGGCATCATACATATCTTGGTACTGAGAGACCAATCCTTCACTTAAGTTCAAATATTGATCGACGACGTCACTCGCAGGAACCAGTGACAAATGTGCAGCAGCACCGTCTGTTTCTTGAACTTGACGCAATCCTTCTGATGAGCCCAGTTTGTCAATTGCCTCCTGCTCCCGAATGTTGTCATTCGTACTCGGGGGGGAATTCACATCCAGAGGTTCTATCTCAGCGTCAGACTGCTCTGAATCCGAGGCCTCCCTCGACGATACTCGGCCTTAAGGCACCCCCGGTCGCAAATATCGATATAAGCACCTTGCCGCTTCTGTTACTGCATCATCCTCGTGGTCGAGAGGGGAAGGCTGTCACTGACCAAGCAACATACTGGTGGCGTTGTGCAATAACCGAGTTGTCAAATCTACACAGTGCGATAGATTTTGTTGATCCGATGCTGAAGGAGGAGTGGTCGCCGTCTCATTTTCCCGTCGTTCAACCCTTTGACGCTTGTTCGGGGTTTTGGACGCCGAGACGGGAGCGGCAGAGTGGGTACTCTGTCTCTTTCTTGAGACTTGTGGTGGCGATGATCCACTATCGGACGTGCTCTGGCTCACAACGTACCGTCGGTTGCGACGTGGGCGTCCAGACGCCGAAACAGGGCTCGGTCTCTCACCTCCGCATCGTTGGGACTTGGAAACCAACTTCTTCTCTCTTGGAGGGGGTGAAGGCGATTTATGTTGCCTCCCGGAGTATGTTCTCTGTGTCGCTCTACGAGGAGGAGCATTCTCTTCCTCTCCCGACCGTTTTTCCCGCGCAGGTGCCGGAGGGGGAGGCGTCTGAATGATCCGCTCACCTCTCTCCAAGAAATCCACGAGCGTCTCAAAGTTCAAGTTTGGAGACTTTACACGCGACGGGAGAGATTGAATGGACGACGTCGCTTCTTCCTCTGGTGTGGGAAAGAGCATACTCTTTTGTTCCTGTAATATAATATTGGATATCATTACCGCCAGAGATGACTATAACCGCTATGTTACCGCTATCATATCTGCTATACCGCTACAAACGACTATAACCTCTATGTTACCGCTATGATATAACCGCTATGTTACCGCTATCATATCTGCTATACCGCTACAAGCGACTATAACATCTATGTTACCGTTATTTTATAACCGCTATGTTACCGTTATAGCAGTTATGTTACCGCTATCATATATGTTATACCCCTACAAACGACTATAACCTCTATGTTACCGCTATGATATAACCGCTATGTTACCGCTATCATATCTGCCACGTGTAGAGCAACTGACCTCTGGAGCACTTTTCAAAATAACGGGGTTGATATCTTCGAACTCCTTATGCTTTGTCCCGATTAGCCTAGTTTTCCATCTACACATACGAGGTGCGCCGGCGGGCGCTTCTCGAAGGTCAGCTAAGTACGCTGCCACCGCCGGCAAACACTCATACGCCAAAAACTGCATGAAGTTTGAATGTTAATTTGAATTATGTGTAAGAACCATTTATGCGGTGAAAATAAATAGATTCAAACACTTTACATATACCTGTATCGGGTGAACGAACCCCAGAAGGATCATATCTACACAATTTAGTTTTTTCTCGATGACAAGAAAATACTTATCCACCAGTTCCCTCGACAACTTATGATGAAGCTGCTTCATTGAGTACTCGAAGGACACTGTCCCCCAAGGATAGCCGACGAAGAAAGCAATGTCCTGTACCATTGCAAGCAGATCATCATCCGACATCTGCGACGGTCTGTCCTTAAAACAGATCATTCCGAAGACGATGCACAGGCAGGCCAAACGCTTTTTATCATCGTTGCCCAATGGTTTTTTGTGAATATCCTTGAGTCGATCCTGAATATTCTTGACAGTAATCCGCTTCTTCTCCGAAGGCCATAAGCGTTTTTTGAAATCATTGTAGAACGCTCGTGACTGATCCTCGGTTTGAGGTAACTTTGACACCGGGTGGCAAAGCAGCCCGGTGATGACGGCGAATTCCTGAATGCTGTATCGCAGTGGGACGTTGTTTACCAAGAACCACAGCTCACCTGCGTCCCTTTGTTCTGTCGTCATTCTCACCATCAAACTCCACAACAATTGGGCAGCGTGCTCGTAGTGTGTCGGGACATCTAATAAATGCCCAAATTGTGTGTCCCGGAACCACTGACGCTCATCCTCATTCAGTGATCCTTTAATGATAGTCGTCACTGTTTCGAATTGAGTTTGCCTGGTGGTAAGCTTATTCTTGTAGTGTTCATTCTCCTGCAACTCAGTATGTAGAACTAACGGCTGCTGCAAATCGAATCAAGAATAAGATATTAAATCGAATCGAATCAAGAATAAACCGGTATAACTAACGGTATTTTTCCATGAATAGCAGTATAGGTTACTAGCGGTGTGGATACCACTAGCCAAAACATAGCGATATGGCTACCGCAAGCCAAAACATAGCGGTATGGCTAGCGGTAGTTTACCAAACCATACCGGGAGTCGTCAAATATTACTACATCCATCATCTCATTATTCCTTTAAACCTTAAACTAGACCAAACCCTAAAATCCATGTACACTATGTAAACCCTAACATCGATACAAGTTCAAAGTTCAAATAGTACCAGAAACATCGAAAAGTTTAAAAATAGACATTTACCTCCATTGAAAATGATTAGTATATGCCGGAGAGCAACAAAAGACGATGATCGGTTCTGAAATATGCTTCTTGTTTCCTGGTTGCACGTCTCGAACGAAAGAAGAAGATGGTCGTTTATGCAGCAGTCGGAAGGAAAGACAAGAGAGGCACGAAAGTATGTCGTCAGTTGTTGGAAGGAGGTCGGAGGATGAATCGTCGATGGCGGTGGAAGGATCAAAGAGGGTCGGTTTAGGAGGGAAAACGAGGAGAAGACGAAGAGGTATGTTTGAGAGAAAATAAGAATAATATTATAAACTCTTACTGTATCAACTGCCGCAAAGGGTACATTCGAGATTTCGTAAAATACAGTGTAAACCAAAAGGGCAAAATCGTCATTCCAAGTTCTTTAAATTTAAAAATAATGCGAAAAGGAAATAAGGGATTTAAAAATAAATGTAAAAGAAATAGCAGGTTATAACGAGGGTATGCAGCGAAACGACATCTCAGATAAGGTCTTTCAGCCGATTCTTTCCATCAGGTGTCGCAAGAAAGGATAATAAGATCAGTGACGAGTCTTATACGAAAATGCCGTTAAGTATATTACATCCCAAACAGAGACATCGGTTCCTGAGCACTCTTTCTTCGAAATCATCATTTAAACATGGTCTTGATCTCCTCATTGGTTTTCATCAGAAAGCGCCTTCAATCTGGGACACTTGTGTATTATCCGCTGTGTAATCGAGTTTGGAAATCGAACGCGTTCATCGAATCCCAGCCAGAGACTTTCGAGAGCTGGGAGGTTGGTCAGTGTAAAACTAAACAATCTTGGGAACAGAATAGCCTCCGAAACTACAGTATGCTGATCTTCCTTTCTAGCTACAATGTCTTCCATCATGCAGCAATCGCTGACTATTAGTCTCTCCAGCTTTACAAGCCTCTTGGCCATGGTAGATGAGAATATATACTTCAATTTGTTGCATTTCGAAACTTTCAAATATTGAAGATTTCCCATGTTGATGAGAGAAGTAGTTGGCAAAATCCTGTGATCATAATCTGGAAATAAACATTCAATATTAAGCCCCGATAGAGTAAAGTTCTCCAATTTAGGAAATACCTGAAATAAAAAAAAAAATGTGAAGTTATTAGCTGTATATAATTTGAATGGATACATCTATAAACCAATATTTCACCCACTTTATAAGATTAATAAGGGTAAACATTAGTAATTTATGCATTGGATAAAAGGCGCAATATTATATATAGATTATATGTACCAATTTGTTGAAGAGAGGTTCTTGTTCGCCATAGTGCAACACTTTTTTGTCAAACTTCTTGAGGTTTGGAAGGTCACTAAGCACCAATCTCTCAAGGTTAGGATACAAAACCTCTTCTGATGACGACGTTCCTTCTTCATCTCCACCTTGATAATTATTCAATATAAATATCACCTTCAAGCTTCTACAGTTGTTTACCTGTAGCCTTTTGAGAGTTGTGGGCTTGTCGGATATTGTTGATAAATACTTCAAGTTCACGCATTCTTCGACATCTAAAGACTCTAAAATAGAGTTTTGCATGTAGTTATTGAAAGTCGGTAAAAGCTCGTCGGTCCATATTTTTTCGACGTCTATTTTAGACAATGTCAACGATTGCAAGTTAGGAAATGTCACCTGCACGGATGATAAACCATCAACAATTGAGATGAATTGCGTTTTTCTTTTTCTAGGGATAAAAAGTAAACAAATGACAGTACTGACATATGCCATTCTTGACATGTATTACAACTCTTTCATATATTGAGATTCAAAATGAACGTACCGCTCTGTTGAAAAGAGGTTCTTGTTTCCCAAATTTCATGACTTGTTCGTTAACTGTTGCACAAAACTTCTTGAGCTTCGGAAGATCAATAAGCTTAAGAGTCCAAAGGTGAGGAAATGAAAGTGTTTCCGCTGACAATGTTCCTTCTTTATCTCCACCTTGATGGAAAAATATTAGCTTTAAGCTTCTGCAGTTCTGTACCGTTAACATTCTGAGAGTTGTGGGCTTGTCGGATATTGATGATAAATACTTTAAGTTGTCGCATTCTTCGATAAATAAGGACTCTAAAATAGAGTTTTGCATGCAGTTATCAAAAGTTGATAGAAGCTTGTCTGCCCATAGCTTTTGGCTATCTATTTTAGACAATGTCAACGATTGCAGTTTAGGAAGCGAGACCTGCACACCATGATAAACCATCAGTAACATGCATCTTATCACGGTAGATTCCAATTTCTGATATTCTAATCTAACAAAGATACTATATATCAGGAAAATAGTATTGATGATGCCCCAATTTATCTCTACACATAAATACTATTTATGGAAGGAAACTAAATCATACTTTTTTTTTTTGAAAATATCATGGAAATAATGATCACATACGCACAAATTAGAACATTTTGTGGGACAACAATGTTGGTAATGTGATATGGCCCAAAATCAATCACACTAGATCAATTCCCGTTTGTCCCGAAACCAGCCTTTTTGACCGTTCCGACAAAAGTCAACACTCCCAGAAGGAGATCGTATTTTTTTCGTTTACTTTATTTCACATAATAAAGCCTTTTGATCTTGCAAACAACATCAATCAATCACATAATGATAGCCAACAAATACCATGTGAGCAGGAAAGAAATCCTCTTGCATAAGGAGTAATTAATTGGTCGAAGGGCCTTTCATTTCCTGCTCTAAAGTAAGACGAAAATCAGCTTCTCCTTTAACGGAATTTGAATCTTAAGTACTAAAAATGAATCCTAATTAATCAAATCTCAAATGCCAAAAGAAAGCCCATTAGGTCCCAGCAATAATGTATCATATTTAGCTTGCCAAGTTTTTATACTCAAACATACATTTGTCCAGAAATTTGACCCAAAAAAATCAAGGATACTTTTAACATATAACTGTTGTATCAGACTTTGTACCCTCCATTGATAGTATGATAAACCCAAACAACAAAAGGTGTGGCTCACGTTATCAATGTGAAATGTTTATTGATCGAAATTCTCTATAATCCCATTTGAGTTTATCGATCTTTCGGGCACATATCACACTTGTACACAAATAGCCTTCTAACTTCAATGAAAAATACAATAATTTCCTCTACATTTTCTTTGTTTACATGATATCAGAGCATATCCATTTCTGGGTTCGAAATTTATATCTTTCTACTCCAAGATATGCTCTCCATTCAATCTATTCGAAATCCGTTATACCAATTTGTTTTTAGCCTCGTCCACACACCTCCTCGCACCACCGTCCTCCACCGACCAATTTTTTTTGCGTCTCGACTCTCTTTTATTTTTTATTGCATAATTCCAGCCTTCACCGTCCATCTAGCTCAAAACGTGGAGTTGCTCATGACTAGGCGCAAGCTTAGTCATAGACGAAAAAACAAGTTAACATGATTTCATAGAACATGTACTGCTGAACGAAGACGATGAAGACAAGATTCCCTAAGATCAATCCTTCATCACTTAGAGAGAGAGATTGAATTTAGTTGGGAATATGGTGATCTCTTTTTATGAGAGTAGAACGTCGCTTTGCCAGTCTTGTGAGGCAGAACGTCGCTTGGCGTACCTTATCTGTTTCGGTCATCAATTGATCCTCGAAGACATCCTCACACTGTTGCAAGCAATCTACCTGGTCCAAACAAACCTCCTCTTCCTCCGACGATGGGTTTTCTGGCCTATTACAGCTTCTTCTCTTCCAGTATACCAAGCAGCCAACCAACCGCTCCCTCGTCGTAATCCAAGACACACACACATCAGTGAGTCCCAGCTGCGCGCCGCCGCCCCTTCCGGCGAGCTAGTCCAAGTTCTCAACTTTCTTTTTTCCATTTCTCACACACCTTACGCGATGGGCTCCCTTCTCATTCGTGGACAGAACGTCTGTTAAGGTCGGATTTGGTCAAATTCATCCTCAACACAACTCGTGTCGTTTTGTCCATAAACGACATGGGGGAGGCGAGGAAGTTCATCGGCGAAGAGGGGGGTTATCTCCGAGAAAGGACATCCCCGAGGAGGAACGCCCCCGAGGAGGTTCATCCGCGAGGAGACGCAGCCACGCGAGCAAGCGGGTTGCGATGAAGCGTCCCATCACGATTCGACGAGGAATTTCGTCATGATGATTATGCAGAGTCCGATGACAGCCGAAGAGACGTGCATTTAATGAAACCAACCTACCCACTCGATGAGAGCGTCAGCGACGAAGGTCTGCAGAGCCGAATGACGGCTGACGAGATGCCCATTTAATGCGGCGCACCTACCCATTACGGCAGCATGCTCGGAGGTGACATAAAGTGAGGATAAACCCTGCTGCCTTCAAATCACGTCAGAGAGTGATGATTAAAGAGGGAAAAGGCGGGGAAGATAGAAGGAAAAAGTATTGCAAACTCTATAAAAGGCAAGAGAAGCCTCATTTGTAGAGGTTGGTTGTTCGAACAAAAGAGAGAGAAAAAAGACTCAGCAAAGGAAAGAAAAAGAGATCTTGTAATAGAAAAGGTCGAAGAGAAGAGATATCTGAGGCTCATGATCCTTCATCTGTCCAGCTATTTAACGAAAGAAAACCGAGCTCATTTCGGAAATTATAATAAAACAGAGATATTCATCATTTGCTGTCATTTTATTTATTATTTGATGATTGTCTTTGTGACTGGAAAAGGGTGGTGAAAAACCCCCTCTACAGTTTGGCGCCCACCGAGGGGCTTTGTTTTCTTTCTAACTCACAGCCAGGAATTTGAAGGGGCATGACGTTATCGTAATGAAGCAACTCAAGAGGCAGGAGTGACGTAAGGCAGGGAGACGTACGGACTCCTCGTATTTAAGAAAAACCGTTTAATAGGCAGTGGATCAGAAAAGAGACGCACGCGCATCTATGAATCGGGGCAACTTCCGAAGCATCGTGAAGTGACAACAAAACAGAGAATGCGAAAGGTTGCTTGCGAAACAATCGACGGCTATAAAATGGGAGGCTTGGAAAGAAACAAGGAACACAAGTCTGCAAAATCAAAAACCAACCCGATAAACTCCCAGATAAGCACCAACTTCTCCTCTCAGAATAAAAAGTTTCCTTCTTACCCCGAAACAAGTTTTTTGCTAGAATTCTCACGACACAGGAGGAAGAAGCACACAAAGAGAAGATGGCGTTTTGGGAAGGATTCACTGGACAAGGCCACGCGAACGAGTCGGAAATGATCGTGGATGAAGACTGGGAGTGGCTCCAGGGAAGCACAGCGGAGGCCCCGAGAACAGATGATCACGGGATGCTGGACTTTTGGAGGAGCGAGGAATGGCCGGAGGGCAGCGAGCCGTCACCAATGGAGGAGGACACCGCGGAGGGCCAACGGAATCAGGAGGAGTCAAGGATCCCAGGCGAACCACACCCCGCGTTGGAACTGGTCCTGCCGTATCTCATGCCCGAGGAACTCCTCGCGATGGAGATGGTGTGCACCTCGTTACGCGACGAGGTTAGAGAAAACAACCTTCTGTGGCGCAACCTCAGCATCTACAGCCCGTTGAGCGAGCGAATCACAGACGAGGATCTCCTTAGGCTGGCGAGGAGGTCTCGAGGGAAGATGGAGACCTTGACTCTGTACGAGTGCGACGAGGTCACCAACACTGCGGTGGAGACGATTATGCGGGACAACCCGACGCTAGTGAAGCTATGCCTGCCACGCTGCCACCGAATCGCTTTGGATGACGTGGTCAGCAACTTGTCCACCATCGAGCACGGGATAAAATTCCTGAGGGTCAACGGTTTATTTCCCAGGCTCGTGGAGGGAACTAGGGTCAAACTTGAAGACCTTCCCCCTCTGCTCGCGGCAGGGAATCCAGCCGACTATTCCGAGGAGCAGGCGCCTGCCCCACGCGGTCGACTGCTCGACACGGAGTTCTGCAGACGGTGCGACAGAAATGTCCTGGTCTACGAGAGGCCAACGAGGATTCAGACAGGTAAATCCGTCCACCCGCCGTGTTATGGACAACGCCGAAATGGGCGGGCTTGCGGATTTTGCAGGTCGTGTTACATCCTTGGTACCACATGGTACACTGATCTCTGCCCGGGATGCAACTTCGGTCGCCACAGCTGGAGCTCCATGGAGAAAATCGCGTCGTCAGCCTGCTCGATCGTCGAAGAGAAGTGAGCCCGGAGTAAGGCTCATAAGCTGCTCGGAGCGAGGAGAGGATTGGGGCGGCTACTTTTTATAAACGTTAGTAGATTATCATAGGTGTTAGAAGTTTGGTCGGGTTTGTTATGTCGGATTCCTCATGTCTATGTACGGGTGTTTTTGTTTCTTTTGTTATTAAGGAGCGAGCAAATTATAAAGTTGGCAAAGTGTGTATGCAACTCTGCTCAGTGGTGATACCAATTAGAAGGGAAAAAAAAAAATCGGCTAAGGGTGCCGAGCAAGCCCGATCCGGCGAGAGCGCCGAGAAAATTACAAAATATATATATATATATATATATATATATACGGCTAAGGGTGCCGAGCAAACCCGGTCCGGCAAAACATGTCGAGATCCTATATACGGCTAAGGGTGCCGAGCAAACCCGGTCCGGCAAAACATGTCGAGATCCTATTTACGGCTAAGGGTGCCGAGCAAACCCGGTCCGGCAAAACATGTCGAGATCCTATATACGGCTAAGGGTGCCGAGCAAGCCCGGGCTACCAAGAATGCCGAGGAAATCTACAAGGCGAGAGTGCCTATGGGATCCTGGGAACTAGTCGGCTCGTACCCGACGAAACCTAGAGATACCCGCAAGAGACGACTAAGGCGAGAGTGCCTATGGGGTCCTGGAAATTAGTCGGCTCGTACCCGATGAAACCTAGTGATACCCGCAAAAGACAACTGCGGCGAGAGTGCCAGGAAAAGACAACTACGGCTAAGGGTGCCGAGCAAACCCGGTCCGGCAAAACATGTCGAGATCCTATATACGGCTAAGGGTGCCGAGCAAATCCGGTCCGGCAAAACATGTCGAGATCCTATATACGGCCAATAGTGCCGAGCAAAAATGAAAAGAGGCGAGAGTGCCGAGCAAAAAAAAAAAAAGTAAAAGAGGCGAAAGTGCCCACGGCGAGAGTACCAAGCAAAGAAAAATCGTATTTACGACTAAGGGCACCAAGCAAACCCTCACAGAGATTCGAAGATCGCAAGCAAACTCATATAAAAGAAAATCATCGTCATCACATGTCCATTGGATTCAAAAAGACAAAACACAGTATCATTATTTACAACTCATAGTTACACCCCGAGTACATATACATACTATAACTCTCGCAGGGACCGATTCCCCCGCCCAACGCCATCATCAGAGGAATCTTGACCCAGGACCGCATCGGCACATTCTTCAATAAAGATGTCGCAGCACCGACGAATGACGTCGTCCGCAATTAGGCAAACAGGATCGTCAGCAGGAAGTCCTTGAGGCTTACCCGAGGAATCCCCTGCCAAATCCGCATCAGCCCTGTCACCGGCCTGCAAAGAAGGAACCAAAAGTAAAGGATCGACCCCAGAAGGAAGAGGTAAGAACTACAAATTATTTATGCTGGCTCACCTCGAACCGTACTCGACGAGGAGGGAAGAACGTCGAAACCCGGCGAATGCGCCCTAGCAACGCCTTGGGGAAGACAGGGAGAAAGCGGAGGAGAGTTTGGAGCACCGGAGATTTTTATCTCCAGCTTGGCCAAATCAGCCAGGTGCTCCTGTTCCAACTTGCGCCACCTTGGCAGTTTGGCTCGAAGCTCACCAACAGTCGAGCGGGAAGGTAATCCCTCGACGAGTTTGATATTCGAGAGCACGCCGCCCAGCAGGCGCTGAGTACGAGCAATCCCCTCAAGCACACCAAACCTCTCGGAGGCACGCTTCAGCTTGTCAACCGCTTGGTGGTAGAGGCGTAGGCGGGAGAATTCCTCCTCTATAGCCCAACTCCTGGCTGCGTCGCGATCCCTGACGAGCTTCCTCAGCGTGGCCTTGACATGGAAGGAGATTTGCTCCTCCCGACCAGGCGACAGGTTTATGGCATCGGCAATACGATTGAAACACTCATTCTTCTGCCGAAGCTGTGCCGAAAGAGTGTCCTCGCACCGCCGATAACGCTGCCGTTCCTCGAGAAGGGATTCTTCGGCGATGGCGAGGAGGCGTCTATATTCATCGCGCTCGGCCCTACTTTCTGCGATCTTAGCCTCTACAGCCTCGGGGAGAATGTCTTCGTTCCCTGATAAAGCCCTCACCGGTGCAAGGGCAGGTGCAAACTCCCCAGCCCCCTCGTGACCTCCTCCGCAGCGGAGGGAAGAAGTGTCAGGGCAAAGTACAACAACGCCACCTCTGGCCTGAGGAGAAAAAGAGAAAATGGGAATACAGAAGAAACAATAAAGAAGCCCGATAAGAAAAAGGATAAGGAAAGGGCAAGCATACAAGGGCGATAGCGGAAAAAGACTCGACGATGAAAGGAAAAGGTAACCCAAGAAAGATTTCTTTCATTCATACGGTAATTATGCTTGGATTACAGTGAAATACAGCACAAGCCACGAAATGCGAAATTTACAAAAGCGGAAAATAGAAAGGGAGGCTCTAAGGAAACATCCTATACCGTGGCCTCTGGGGGCGCCGGGGTCTCGGTGCTCGGGCCGGATCCATCGCGCGATGCCGATCCAAGGGCTACCACTTCCGAGACAAGGCTTTCAAGTCTCCGACAGTCCAAGGTTGGCGGATTACAGGGAGAGAGCGGCGGAGATTTGGGATCCCGGGCAGACTTCTGGTCCAGCTCTTTAACCACGGCCCGGTGCTTATCGCGGCTTTCGCGCCACGAGGATAAGCGTGTTTCGAGGCCCCCGGCTTGTGCCAACAGGGGGTTCTTCTCAACCAAGGCGATATTGGCCTGGTACGCAGCGGCCAAGCGATGAGCGTTGATTGATTGATCAAGAAAACCATACTTCGCCGATAGACGCTCCAACTTGGCTTGAGCCTCCTCGAACAAGCGCTCCCGGCCACGACGCTCCTCAACTGCCTCGGCTCGCGCAGCCTCTAGGTCATCAGCGAGCTTCTTCAACGCGGCATTGACCCCGGACACCAGCTGGTCTTCCCGTTCGGGCAATACGCCAACGGCCTCGCCTATCCGAGCAAGGCCTTCCGCTTGAAGCCGGAGTTTGTCGGAGAGGCTCGCCTCCATAACAGCGCAAGAGTTTTGCTGTTCCGCGAGTTTGGCCTCAGCGGCCCGGCGCAGCGAAACTTCCGATTCCAAGATGGACTTGGCCTCGTTGAGCTCAGCCTCAGCGGCCCGGCGCAATGAGCTTTCCGACTCCAAGGCAGATCTAGCTTCGTCGAGCTCAGCCTCAGCGGCCCGGCGCAATGAGTTTTCCGACTCCAGGGTAGATTTGGCTTCGTCGAGCTCCGAGGAAAGCTTCTCGGTCTGCTCCTGGAATTTCTGCCCGTCGTGGGTGGAAGCCTCAAACCGTTCCTGAACTAACGAGAGTTCTGCCGACAACTCATTGTTCTCTCTCTCAACCCTAGCGGTGGATAGCCGCACGGATGCGATAACGTCCGACAACAGGGCTACTCCCCGGGCAACGCGGTCGATCAAATCTAAGTTTCCCACGGGATCGCTGGAAGGCCCGACGAGCCCATGAGAAGCTTCAGTCGCGGGAAGTGTCCCCGGAGGCGGCAAGGCTGGGAAGTTGGTTTGAACCCGCGGCGACCCGGTAGGTGCCTCCTCGGGGATTTCCTCGAGGTCAAGGGATGGCTCGGAAGGCTGCGTCAAGTCATCCGCTAATTGGGGCAACGCGCTGAAAGGAGTGACGAGAGGTACTTGCGAGCGGGAGACGCCGGTAAGGTCGGGGGGAGGCCAGACCATTGAGCCTTCGGGGGCCTCGACGCCAGGAGCATCGGGAAGAAGCTTCGGACTAGCGAGAGTTAAATCGGGGTGCACCCCTGATTGTTCTTCCAGGGGCCCGGAGAGGATCTGTTCTGGAGCGTATTCCTCGCCAACAGGCCCCGTACTCCCGTCGTCAGGAGCATTGGTCCCTTGGACCAAAGGCTGAGTCGGAGGCTTTAAGGCCGCGACCGAGTCCCGCATCGCTTCATCGGGGATTCCCCGAGGCGGTGATAGGGAAGACCGGGTCGCGGCCCCCGGAGCAAAAAGAGGAGTGGGGTTTTCGGCCCCCGACGGAGGCGGAGGAGGAGCATCCGGCGCGATGACCAGATGGTCGACGTCTTCCATCTCCAGTCTCTCCCGCGAGTCTTCGACGGGGTGTACGCACGCGTCCGCCGCCGGTCTTGTCCTCCCCGTCGCGCCCTCGATAGGCGCGGTGCCCGAAGTCCCTTCCGCAGTTCCTTGAGACGGGTCAGCCGCCTCGAGTTCAGGAGTCGGGTCGGGAACTCTCGCCTTCGTCGCAGGAGAATCATCACGCGCTTCCTCGGCGGGGCGCTTGCCCGGGGAGTTTTCTTCCCGAGGAGACCTCCTCGAGGAACGGGAAATATCTTGCGAGGAGCGGGCCGCGGACTCCGTCCTCGCCCTTGTTCGTCGCTCGTCACCAGTATCCTCGACGGGGCGTTTGCTCGAGAAACCGCCCTCTCGGGGGGTGAGCCCCATGAAGCGAGGAGCGTCAGATCCCGCCCGGGACCTCGACGATCTGTGCGCCTCCCGATCCCGACCAACGGGAGCGCTGTCCCTAGCGGCCACGACTTTATCCTCGGCGTTCTTCTTCAGCCTTGGAGCGGGTTTCCTCCGCTCCACGGGAGACCCTTCCGGGGCCAGTTCGCGAAGGAAACCTTTCGGGAGAAGAGTGTTAGGAGGCGCCCCGTGTATTCGGGCCAATTGATAAACCCCAGATTTCTCAAGCCGCTGGCCCCGAAGTCTTTACTCCAATCACGCCTGGGATTGGCAAGGAGAGCAGCGTGGATGCTCTTGAACCGCGCCTCGGCCTCCTCATTCTCCTCGACCTTGAATCGAGGGAGGTCCGCTCCCTCGAGCACCAAATCCGTCGGTAGGAAAGCATGGTGGAGACCGAAGTTGGAACTGTCCACACGAACAAAAAAATATTTATTCTCCCAACCAGATTCGTTCGAGGGCGTATTCAAGAGGATGTGCGGTCGGACGCGATGAGAGATGGCAAAACGACCCAGATTCTTTGGATTACGGGAGACTTTGAAAAGGCGCATCAGATCCTCGAGCGCGAGCTCCACTTTCTGTTCACATGCAATGGCCAGTGTACAAAGGAGGAGGCGAAGAGTATTGGGGCTCACCTGAGCAATCGGAACCCCGAAGGCGTAGAGAAACGCCACGACCAGGAGCGGCGTCGGGAAGCGAAGGCCGACAATGCGGAAGAACGATTCATAGACGCAGAAGAAGTCGCTCTGAGGTTCATCGGCGAACTCACCCTCGAGAGGGAGACGGGCAAAGCAGGTCTTTGAGTCAGTGTAGTTGTCGACGATATACTTCAAGCCCTCTTCCGTCATGACGGAAGGGGGACTCCGGGTCTTAAAGACTGGGCCGGAGCGGGAAGGGCCCATCGAGGCGTCTGAGGGAGAAGGAAGAAGAATTTCGGAGACGAGGAAATGAGGATAAACAACGGCGAAAAGAAACCTGGAGAGAGTTCTTGAAAAATACGAAAATGCCTGGAAAAATGGTTATGAACTTCGAATTTATAGAAAGGGAAGAATGATAAGTAGACACGTCTTTAATTTGACGGCCTGAAATCGAAGCTTGCTAACTCATCAACGGTTCGAATCAAAGGTCCGTTGTAAATCTCTACAGGCCCTCAAATGCGAAAAAGGATGGTCATTCAATGCTGAAGGGACGTGCGTAAGATTCGAGGCTGACAGATTTTTGGGAACGCAAAATCAAGGTGGGTCCCGGACCCGAGCAACGTTGAGAAATCTTCGTCGCTGAGAGTTTCGTCGTCGCTGAGAGCTTCGTTGGGACTTAGGGAAGCAAAGGGAGCCTAGCGAGGAAGGGGAGCGGCTTAATGATATGACCACGCGAGGAGCCGAAGAAGAAATCACCGACCATGAGCCAATCGATGCCGGATAGGGCCAACCCCCGAGGCAGTTATACTTTATTTTACCAAGTGTAATACACTTGATAAAATGGGGGACTAACTGTTAAGGTCGGATTTGGTCAAATCCATCCTCAACACAACTCGTGTCGTTTTGTCCATAAACGACATGGGGGAGGCGAGGAAGTTCATCGGCGAAGAGGGGGGTTATCTCCGAGAAAGGACATCCCCGGGGAGGAACGCCCCCGAGGAGGTTCATCCGCGAGGAGACGCAGCCACGCGAGCAAGCGGGTTGCGATGAAGCGTCCCATCACGATTCGACGAGGAATTTCGTCATGATGATTATGCAGAGCCCGATGACAGCCGAAGAGACGTGCATTTAATGAAACCAACCTACCCACTCGATGAGAGCGTCAGCGACGAAGGTCTGCAGAGCCGAATGACGGCTGACGAGATGCCCATTTAATGCGGCGCACCTACCCATTACGGCAGCATGCTCGGAGGTGACATAAAGTGAGGATAAACTCTGCTGCCTTCAAATCACGTCAGAGAGTGATGATTAAAGAGGGAAAAGGCGGGGAAGATAGAAGGAAAAAGTATTGCAAACTCTATAAAAGGCAAGAGAAGCCTCATTTGTAGAGGTTGGTTGTTCGAACAAAAGAGAGAGAAAAAAGACTCAGCAAAGGAAAGAAAAAGAGATCTTGTAATAGAAAAGGTCGAAGAGAAGAGATATCTGAGGCTCATGATCCTTCATCTGTCCAGCTATTTAACGGAAGAAAACCGAGCTCATTTCGGAAATTATAATAAAACAGAGATATTCATCATTTGCTGTCATTTTATTTATTATTTGATGATTGTCTTTGTGACTGGAAAAGGGTGGTGAAAAACCCCCTCTACAACGTCCATGTCCATAACTTTGTCGGACCCTCGCCGGCCCGACTACTCGCCGCCGAGAGGAATTTCATCGCCGGTTCATGTCTCTCAGAGATTAAACGCTGCTCTTCAATAAAGCTCAACCCGTGGTCGTCAACCATTGTTCCTGGCTCTATTACCAAACTTGCTACTACCCGCGATCGGAGATGATACGATCTGCGATCTTTACCGCGCTGAGAACCAATGATTACCGATGAAACGAAGACGCTGAGGACGGGAATCCATTAAACTCAATCCCTTCTCATAGGGATTTGATGATCTCTCGTCATGAGAGTAGAGCCCTAATGCCACAAAAAATACTTACACCTAATTTGTAATTACTTATACGACCCATAACATTTTATGATTTTTGAGATTCTAAGACATAATTCCTGATTTTTTTAGCATGTGTTGTTTATTATTCATTCTACGACATACATAATATTTTATGATTTTATTTAGGCTTACGCCTCGATGCCCAATTACGTCTATGTCATTAACTTTGTAGCTTTTCTGTAACAAGTAAACATATGGCAGTCTATGCCATAAGCCATTCTTGAAAAGGATTGTGATTGATTGAAGTACCAGAGAAACATACCGTTTCGTTGAAAAGAGGTTCTGGTTCACCGAGTGGCACGACTTGTTTGTTAGTTGTTGCACAAAACGTCCTGAGGTTCGGAAGATCAGTAAGCTCTAGATCTTCAAGGTGAGGGAATGAAAGCGCTTCCAATGATGATGTTCCTTCTTCATCTCCACCTTGATTGACAAAAATCAGCTCTAAGCTTCTACACTTCTCTACCTTTAGCAGGTTGAGAGTTGTTGGCTTGTAGGATATTGATGATAAATACTTCAAGTTGTCACATTCTTCAATACATAAGTACTCTAAAGTAGAGTTTTGCATGCAATTATTGGAAGTCGATGGAAGCTTGTTCGCCCATATATTTTTTACGTCTATTTTACGCAATGTCAACCGTTCCAACTTAGGAAGCACGACCTGCACACCGTGAAAAACCATGCATGTGATCACGGATTCACGGGATATTTTTAAGTTATATACTGAGGGAAAACCTCCTAACAAAGAAACTAAATCAGTAAAATAGTAGAGATGCTCAAGATTTATCTGCATAAAATGAATAGCAATAACAGCTTCTCATAAAACTGAAAATTACCCTCAAAACCAAATCTTGAATACCAAAAAGGAATCCGAAGTGTTTGTTCAGAATCAAGAGCATGTATTTTATTTTTATGACTTGAATTCCAACTCTCACTTTGTAAGAAATTTTAAGAAACACAAAGCAATCCAATAACTGAACGAACGAATTAGGAGGAAATAATTGTACCTGGTCATTGAACAAAGGAGAAGTGGAAGGTGCTACAGAGCAAGTGTTACTGGAGAGAGGCTGAGAGATGAACTGAACTAAAATTGGTAAAGACTCTAGACGCAAAGTGCGCAGCTCACTATGAAAAGGAACTTTTGATGCATCGCCTGTCTCACCATCGAACGTCACAATCTCCTCCATTAATTTGCAACTTTTCACAGTGATCTTGAGCAGTCTTCTGGCGATAGTGATTGGGAAGAGATTCTTCAATCTCCAACAGTCCTCCACAGTGACCTCATTCAATTGCCCGAACGAATTCGCTCGGAGTTTACCATTGAATATCTTTTCCAGATTTCTTAGCAGACAGAGAGTCATATTCTCTAACCTTACAAAGACAGAGCTGAAGACATGAACATTGCTCTTTTGCTCCGTATCATCAATAATATATCGAATCTCATCACAACCATCAATCTTGATAGCCTTTAGTTCAGGAAAACCTTGTCTGTCCATATCAGAAAGAGCATTGTTCTTCAAGTCTCCTACATATCCCGTCAACCTTAAACATTCTGAACTCTTCATTAAACTTCCGAGGGCACTTGCTTTGACGTCTGTTATGCTCAACACCTTTGAAAATTGTAACTTTGGACCACGAATTTCTCCAATTCGTATGTCATATATTTCCAGTTTTTGACTCAATAGGAACACCTTTGGTAAAACTTTAGCATCTTGTATACTCAAGGATAAAGTGGTGAGCTTATGCAAATTCATCAGTTCAGCCACATTTGCATTTCTTGTTTTTGCACCAACTTCTCCCACCTCCCAATTCTGGAAACTACTCGGGAGGTTCAACTCCTCGAGCTCCGTAAGTCTGGAAATGACATTGGCCTTGATCTCTTTTAGATTATAACAACCGTCCAAGTTTAATACTTGTAAACGAGTTAGTTGCCCAATATTTGAAGGCAACTGCCAAACACTGGAACGTCTCAGATCGAGAACTATCAAACTCCTCAGGTCCCCAATATAATCGATGATATCGAGTATACAATTCTGCAGACATAATGTGACGAGATTTTGGTGTAGGTGGATCGACGAAAGATCTGCTTTGAGCAAATACAAAGCTTTGAGGTTTAAACATTCTAGGAAAAATTTCTTGCCAATTTTGAAACGCTCATACGGGCGAGTAGTATAAGAACTTAAAACAAATAGCTCCAACCCTGGACATTCCAAATTTGTTTCAGGAAATGAATTACAATTGTGATATCCATGAAGAAAAATTGCTTCTGCGTCTTTGAGACTATTCTTGTGCAGCTTGTCTTCAAGCCTATCATCTATTCTTATGCTATGCATATCCCAACGATCTTCCGTTGCAATGAACATCGCGACGTCGCGTGTAACATCGTGCATTCTGACGTGATCATTATCAAGGCCGTTTAATAACAAGCAACGATCTTTAAGTATACCTAACAGTGACCGAACTCTTCTTCTCGCATCTCCGATACTATGGACATCTTGAAACAAGCCCCAACCCACGCAAAGCATCGTGAGCTCCTCCACTTCAATGTTCTGATCCTCTTCATATAGACTACATAGCAACAACAACTTCTTAGCTTCTTTACTCTTCAAATATTCGAAACTCAGTTTTATACCAGGATAGACGTGTGTTAGCATTCCGTCGATGTTATTCGGGGCAGAGTTTCGTAGTTGGAGCAGAGCATCCTTCCAATCATCTAGCTCTTTATCTTTAAGTGCACTTGCAATTGTCTTAATAGCGAGTGGCAAGCCTTGGCATTCCACGACCATCTCAATCGCCAATTTTTTAAAATCTGAATGTTCAACTGTATTTTTGCCTACAACCGTGGTGAACAGTGCTGTTGCTTCATTTGAGTCCAAATCTTCAACCAATATATTCTTCTCGGCACCCATAGCACGGGTTACATTAAGATTTCTAGAGGTCATCAAAATCTTACACCCTCTTTGATCATGCTCAAAATTTAATCCCACTTCTCTTAGATCAAGTGCATCCCATATGTCATCTAAAACGACGAGGATCTTCATTTCTTCTTTCAGTCGACGTTTAAGCCGATCAGCTCTCTCTCCCTTACTTTGTATCCCGCCGAAGTCTAGACGAATCTTCTCAGCAACACTTTGTTGAATTGCTATTAGATCCGGAGTCTGAGATAAAGTAACAAAAACAACCTCATTAAACAATACTTCTCGGCAACTTTTCGAGCAACTTCTTTAGCGAGCATGGTTTTGCCGACGCCGCCCATGCCGCATAGTCCGATCTTTGTGACCTCATAGGAGCTCAGAGCAGCCATAACTTCTTTAAGAATCAGCTCTCTTGTTCCAAAATCTTCAAAACCGTCCCTATCAGCAATACAGCTTTGCAGAGCAGAACGAGAAATGACTGTACGAAAATCATCTCCGGCCACACCCTTGACAGCCCGTGAGAGCTCGATAATCATCTCTTTGGCTCTCTTGCTCAGCTGTCTTCTTGACTTTAAATTCGGAAAAGACCCAACGGAACACTTGACATCGGCCGTTTGGCAGTCAGATTGCAGAAAGGTCGTAGCTTTTTCAGAAATATGTGCTGCTTCGCTTAAGAAATTCCGAACTTCTCCTTTAATTAAGTGACCGTTAAGTATTGCCTGATCAACTCGACTTTGCAAGGTTCCTTTCACACTCTCCAATTCTGCAAGCTTTGCTTTGAGGTTTGTGACGGAGCTTGAGTAGTCAGCAAAATGGCGAGCAGCCACATTACATGTGCAATCGGAGATTTTTCCAAGAATACAACCAATTACAGCTTCCATAATCCTATGTGAATCAAAAAAGAAGAAACAGCATCACAAATCAAGGAACAAAGTACCTGATAATCGCAAGCCCGAATTTTTTGTAGCCCAAAATAGATTCTCTTCTCTTACAGATATCAAAGATGAAAGATGGTCGGCAAAATAAGATTCTAATACACAAACAAAAACTGTAGAACCTACTTGGTATTTTTTTTTTCTTCAATTTGACGAATAAATCAATGGAAGCCAATGATGAAAGGTCAACGTTACAGCAACAACGATGGAATTCCAGAGAAACTGCAGAGAAAACCAGAAGGTAAAGATCTCAGAAGCACGCAATTATATTTTATTTTTATATATATATTTTTTTTAATGTGATTCTGAATTTTTTTTTTTTTTATATAGATTTTTTTTGACAAACAAACTAATGAAGCAAGAAAGATCAATAGGGCTCAATGAAGAAGATCAATAGAACTCCAACTCAATGTAAGACTGTGTTTCCTTTCCGTTTTTCTATTTTTTGGGATTTTAATTTAACAAATCAATGAAACAAGAAGGGGTAAAAATGTCAATGGAACTCAATGAAAATAAAGAAAGAGTAAAAAAGAAGTAAAGTCGACGAACATGAATCAACGTTAAATACTTACCCAGGTAAAGAGGAAAATTCAGTGAAGATCTCAGAAACGAGCAAGATTTGTTTTCCTGGGAAGTACGAAACTGCGAATCTCAGAGTCTACTGACCTTATTTTAGACGGGGTCACCAAAAAAATAAATAAATAAAATAAAATAAAATAATATAAAGAAAGTCTATTGACCTTAGCATTTGTGTCATGTTGTTTGGTTAACCATGTTTAGCTTGAAGACTGAAGAGGGCGTTAGAAAAATATATATATCTGTTATGTTATGTGCATTTTTTAAAACATATAAAAATTGGACCCATTTTGACAAAAGTCAAAGCTCATTAACAAAAGTCAAAGCCCATCACCAAAGTCAAAGACCGGGGGCCGACGAACCAAGACATTGGCAAGGCCCGGAGTCAAAAAGGCGAAGAGGACAAGGCCGACGAGGCAACGAGCCGATAAGGCCGACGAGGTGACGAGGCAACAAGCCGACGGGGCGACGAGGTGAGGCGACGGGGCGACGAGGCGACAAGCCGACGAGGCGACGAGGCGACAAGGCGACGAGCCGACAAGGCGACGAGGCGACGAGGTGACAAGGCGACGAGCCGACAAGCACCCTCGTCATAGCTTGACGAGGGCTTAACTTGTAATTATTCCACACGACGAGGAGATCCGAAACCATGAAGATCTCCGGGAAATCCTCCGGATTCCCCCGAATCAAGAAGTACCGACGACCCCTTTTGATTAAGGGCTTGTTTTCTCGGGAGACCTCGCCAGGAGATGCCTTTTCGATTTAAGGGCTTTGTTTCATTGGTCTTCACGGCTCCGGGCCTCGCCGAATGCATTGGGTCTTGGGCCTTTTGTCTTTGACTTCGTCAGTTGGATTTGACTTTCCCTAGTGGGGCCCAAATTTTATATGTTCCGTAAAATGCACAAAACAACCATTATAAAAATAGTTATATTATTAACCATTGACAAAATAGCCAACGTTTGGCTATTTTGGAAATAAAAATCTTATGTTTGCTAAAATGTAATGTAAACTTATGAATGTGGCTAATCATTCTAATTTATGTATATTTAATCCTCCTGAATAAAGTAATAATAATACTTGCTCTAGAGGTGTCAAGTGGGCCGACCCGGCCCACAACGTGTTAAACCCGCATATTAAACGGGACGGGCTTTAGCCGCCTCGCTCAATGTGCGGGACTGGGCGGGGCGGGTTTTGGAAGAGCCATCAAGGCTCAATACCACCCCCATAAAACCTGAACCCCAAATGTCATGGGGCGGGACGGGCTTTTACGAGTCGAATTTAGTGAGTTTTTCACAAACCAAAACAAGTTATTTACGAATTGAAATGCAATAATTATTTACATTTTTTTTTAGTGGAACTTATAAATGAAAGTCAATACAAATTAAAATTAATGCAAACATAAAAAAAATAATGAATAGAGTAATGAACAATAATACTTTTTCTTTGTTTGCTCAATATTCGAATACTTATTTTGAAAGTCGAGTAACATAATAGAAATAAAATTAAATCACATACTTCGAAATTCGAACACATTCTTAAAAATTATATATTATATTATACAAAAAATCTAATTATATTATCATATATTTAAAGCGTCTTCGGTCCTAAGTTGTTTGTCCTTAATGTTACGAGCTTGGCACAACGGCATCACCTGTGCAGCTCTATTGGTGTCCCATACCACTTGAAGATCAGCCGTTTTAACCGTGAGTGTCGACTAGTTTCGCCCTGCCTTGGGCTCATCATGGAACGACCACAGATCCCAACCAGTTTTGTGTACGGACGAGAAAGATTCATCCGACACGTAACTTTTTCTGAGCTGTGACCATCACCCACGCCCGTCACTTACGGTGTTAACCAACACCTTATCTAGTCGTTCGTGTCATGGACACACGGGACATGACATTAGGCTCCCCTTCTGTTTGAGCTCCGACCTATGTTTCAGCTGATCCGTTAGCTCATAGAAAGAAAGACGGTCATAACGCCAACATTTTCCGCTTACCTGAAGATTAGCAATTCCCCCGGATAATCTTGCGATCCGTTCGTTCAATATCTTCTTGGGAAATTTTTCTCAGTGTTCTGAAAGGTTATTCCATATTAACAAACCAGAAATTAAACAGCAATAGCTTATCTAGAGGACGTCGACTTTGACCTCAACGAGATTCCGGATTTGTGCAACACTTTTTTCCAGTGCTTCGCGAGTGCTTCCACGGCATATTTAATCCTACTTTTAAATAACTGACAATTAAAAAAAAAAAAAGGAGTATGTCAAATTCCAACCTCTTTATTAAGGGAAGGCGTCTCCTGAAGAGAATCGTGATCGAGTCAAAATTTCCAACTTTGACCCTTGCTTCTTATCATCTTTGGTTGTTGCCGCCTTTGTTGTTGCGGATCTGGGGGCTGAAGCTGCATACGGAGGCGACAGTGGTGGCTGCGGCGGCGGCGGTGGCTGCGGAGGGGGCTGTGGTGGTTGACTTTCGGGTCTCATTCAGTACAAAATATTCAGTATTTACGCCATTAGAGAGGGAAGAAGCTTTGAAACTGTGTTATTTTAGTTGTGAAACAAAGTTTTGTAGAAAAGATGAAAAGTGCCATCTCATATGTACTTTCTCTCTCGTTTGTAAATCAATTTGTAAAGTTTCTTTTCTAGATGATTTCTAGGAATTTGATAGGATTTATGTATTTGATCTCGATGATTGGTAAATTCCAATATTCAGCTCAATAAAAACGACACTCTTATTAACATTCCGAAATTAAAGCGAAAAACTGAATGAAAATGGTGATGCATTTTGCAGATCTTTTGTACACAACAAGTGGTCTATGACCAAATAAACGACATGTCGTTTATTCAGGCTAAAGGACGATAATCTAAAGTAAACGACATATTAAATGTGTACCATGATTCAACTCTGAGGCTAGCTAATGTAACTTCACAAACAGAATTAGAACATTTTTGTTCAGCTTTTTATTCAACCAATATCATATTTTATTAGTCATTGCAGCTCAGAGTTCATTACCAATTGTAACAAAGTTTTAATAAAATCCCAAGCTTCGAACTGAGAGAAGGAGAATCGTCAAGAGGGGGCGAGAAGGACACCCGTTGGAGCTAGCCAGAAATTGCAATGAACCCCAATACACGCCACTGAATGAAAAAAGAAAAAAAAAATGATGCCGCTAAAACTGAATACGACCCTGGCATTTTAAGGGCCCTAGGCACATTTTTACATTAACTCTCCAGTTTCTCTACTATCGTTTAATTCACAATGAAATATATAGTCACAATTTTTTATTTTAAACTTTCTTAGAGCAACTCCAACCGAGCTGCATTTGATGGATATGCAGTGGGAAGTTGCTCCAGTTTCTCTGCATTAGATTAACTTTATATCGTTTATAGTTTTAAATGCAAAATTTAAATTTATTACATTAAATATTTTAAATACAACATTGACATTTGAAGTTTGGAAAAAACTAAAATGACATTAATAATAATACCGAAGAGAAATAACACAATACAATACAACAACATCGAAATGAAAAAAAAAAAAAGACATTACAACAATATTAAAAAAAAAAACACAATACAACAAAATAAAATTACAATACATAAACTAACACTTGGAAAGATTGGCGTCATATCCTCCAAGACCGGGGAAATATCGCGAATATGAATCGGAATCAGAAAGTGGTGTTTGCGATTGTTGGCTTCCCAATGTGCCACCTGTCTTCTTCAGCTATTCAAGAAGTAGTCTATTTCCTTCATCAACCTTGTTAATGGAGAACGCTACTTTGTCATCTTTTTTCATTTTTTGTTTGACTTTTTTCACTCCAATATGTCGCTCAGAAGGAGATGGTTGTCTAACTGACTCAGGAGTTTGTTGTTCGGACTTTGTCAAAGAACACGAACCTCGAGATGTTTGTCTGGCACTTGAGGCTCCATCTTGAATTTTTTTATAATTCTTAATGATGTTCCACACACGATCGAACTTTCAACCTTTCTTGAATTTCTCATCATCTCCAAGCAACACTTTACCTTGATCCATGTGCAAGTCGATACAACCAATTACAATTAAGTAAAATTAAATAGAATATATAAAAAAATAGCTAAAAATACTCACAATATTAGTTGAAGCACCGCTCGGGTGTTTATTCTCAATTTGCCAAATGCATGCATGCATTTTCTTGGTAGCTTAATTGGCTTCGGTACTAAATTGATCGCTTTGAACGCATCGTCGTAGTTGGTTTTTTTTTTTTTTACATTGTTGTAGCTATCTTCCACACAACTCCAAAAACTATCCGATGATTAGTGTATACCAATGACAGGGTCTTGAGAAATCTTCATGTAAACTTGACAAAGAAGTCTGTCTTCTTCATGAGAGTATCTAGAAGCTCGGACAGACATTTTCTTGTAATGTATCTTTCTGATAATATTTTTGGATGCGAACAAAACTTATGGAAGGAACTATTCATAACAAATTCTCTCACTCAAAAACTCATTAAGGCTCTCAAGTTTCCCAAACCAGCTCTAAGGTGATGTGACCACTCATTTCCATCAGTCTTACAAGATTCCCACGCTTCCCGAACCGCATCTGACGTGATGTAACCAATCAATATCATCATAACTCATCAATGTTTTCACGTTTCCCAAACAGGGTGTACTGTGATGTGACCATTCAATGCCATCACTCTTACAAGATTCTCACGCTTCCCGAATCAGGTCTATCGTGATGTGACCACTCAATGTCATACTCATCGGAAGAACTTGGAGTACGGCAAGAGTATCGCAAGAAGGAGGGGACCCGAGTATCAGCCTCAAAGACTACCAGCATTCATCGGAACAACTCAGCGTACAGCAATCGCCATTCGACATGACGAGCCGCGCCAGTGCTTTGCAACGAGCGATGCCACAACCGACAACCAGCATCGCGCTCAACACGAGGGCCCATACCCTCGCCAGGCGGACTTAGCCGCCTCGCCAAGTTTCACCAGCTTAGATCAGGAATGAAGACGGTGTCAACGACGTTTCGCAAAGGCGTGCAGACCCCGGTCTTGACGATGATGCGACCGACGGCTCAAGGCGACGACCGAGGAAAAGCCATTGTGGCGACTCCGCTGAACATCGTATCAACAATCATTGGAAGGACCAGGAACTGAAGAATCAGGCCTAAGCAGACGAACCTACGCACGTGCAACGGAAAAAGGATGGTCACCCAACCAGGTTAACCTGATGGGCACAACACCTCTCATCCGCAGTGGCGAAGCCATCACCTTCACCGAAGACGAAGCTCTCACCATCCATCACTCGTACAACGACGCCATCGTCGTCGAAGCGCAGATCGCCAACAGCATGGTAAAGAGGATAATCATCGACAATGGAAGCTCAGCCGACGTAATCTTCAAGATAGCCTTCGACAAGATGAACTTCGGCCGAATCATCGCCAGCCCAGTTTGCACTGACTTCGCTGTTGGACATGTTTTATAATATGCTCTCTATTCAAATGTTAATCCCACTTCACTAAGATTATGGTTGTCTTTCCTTTTAAAGATAATATAACTTATTAATGATAATCTTATATAGTTATATCTTAGATATTATAAAAATAAATGTTTCGTCCCAAAGTTCTATATACGTTTTATAGTTATGCCACGTCATCACACAGAGTCTACTTGTGATGAGGTTTGACGAGCATAAGTTAAGAACTTAAAGTAATGTTCATGGTTAGATTAGAAAGTGGGAGCTTCCAATTGGTAAAAACCATTAGTGGACTCAAAACACCATAAGTGATGACCTATTACCGGATTTGGTGTTGGTCCTGCACTTTGAGAACACTAGGTATTGGAGTGTTTCCATACCAAACGGACTGACTTAACACCTGAAATCATCAAGTAAGATCGGCACTGATGAAAGTAAGATTAAGTCACAAAGATGATCAAATGGAATCGGCTGAAGTCTTGAGCGTCATGGACTTGTACAGTTCAACTCACATGATCTTTGATTTGATTGTTACAGAATACATTGGTATTCCTAATCACTTTCATTTTGGGATCAAAAGGTTGACCGGGATAAGTTGCATGGATGCTGATATGGATAACAAGATTGTGATCGGATGGAATCGGTTGAAGTTCTGACGTCATGGACTTGTACAAGTTGCATGGGATCAGAAGGTTGATCGGGACTCGTGGGAAATAAATAAGTACTCATGTACAAATCATTGATTTAATAACCCAATGAGTGACTAATTTGTAAGATTCATATAATAAAGTGAGTGTCATCAAAGGGCAGTACGACAACTAGTACCGTTTGATGAGAATCATAAAAATACGAAAATCATGATTACCAGAATCTGATTGTATCAATGGACTCCTATATCATGATTATATACTATATTATTACTCAAGAGTGTGTTCAACTTCGAGCTATAGTGGAATGTAATCGAAGTTGGTGAAATTTCTTTATTTCACCAGAGCTTGAGTAATATGTCCATTAGTCCCCTTTGTAGCTTCACATGAGTGACACTCCATTAAATATTCTTTTGTTGAATATGGTATGGATCCAATTAGACTAGATTCGATACTAAGTCACGAAATGTCTATTTACCTTAAGTGGCAAAAGTACCAACGTTTTGGTACAGCCCTAGAAAAAGTGAAAAATTGATAATTAGAATTTGACCCCTGTACAATCACAATATTGTGGGAAATCAAATTCTAGAAAGTTATCAATTTGAATCATATCATTCTGATGAACGGAGCGAAAGTTATGCTCAAAACAGTAATCCGAGTAAAAGCCGGATTAGGGTCTGTACAGAGCTGCGAATTTGAAACGGAATTAAATATTAGATTTATTTCCTGGAATATTTATTTAATAATATAATTTTAATTATTAGATTTAATTATTGATTTTTATTATTGATAAATAATTATAATTAAATAAATTTATATTAGATTTAAAATAACCCTAATTCGAATTCCATTAGGATTCGAATTATCATTATTTTCGAATTCAATTTTATATATATTTTATATATTTTTTTTTCGAAAATATGGAGATATGAATCTTGGAAGATTTGATTCCAGAAAGATTCAATATCTTATCTTTAGATTTAAATCTTTTTGGATAAAGATTTAATAAGATATGATATTTTTCATTATCATTATTATTTAAATAAAAATAATGAGTGAATATATCCAGGTGGTTAATATTTGGTTTTTTCTTATAAATAGGGTAGACCTGAAATCAGAAATCATAACCTTAGAATTCAGAAAATTCGCATTCTCTCTCTCTCCCTCTCTCTCTGGGAATTTCGAATTCAGAGAAAGTCAGAGTTTCGATCCCAATTCGAGCTTGAAGGTTTCGTGGTCATCCTTGGAGCCCACACATTCTGGCGGTCCAACTCCGGAGCATACATCGGAAAGCTTTTGGGAGAAATCGACAGATAGAAAATCGCAGAAGCTGTTTCAGAAATCAAAGAACGCAGCTGGAATAACGCGAATCAGGTTAATGTTATTTATTGTTTAGATAATTATCTAATTTCTCAAACCCTAAATCGAAATCATGTTAGATAATGATTTATTTTTTTATGATAAAATCGGATAAGAATGGTCAGGACCAGTTAATTAATTTTTGGATTTTGTAAAATCGGATAGAATAATGGGAATCGTGGTATGGGACACGATTTCAGGTTTAGCCCATAATGAACAAAGTTTATTCTACGCGTTTACCTAATCAGACAAACATTAATTATTCCGCGGAAATTTTTTATGACCTAACCCCAAGGATCAGTGTCAGATTGATACCGGGATATCCAACAATTGGTATCAAGCGATGTCTATCCAACCAACATTCGCAGGGGAATGCGTGACGACCGAAGGATCCATCGAACTACCGACGATCTTCGGGGCCAAAGACAGACCTAGGGTGACTCGAATGGTGAGTTATCTCATCGTCGACATGCCTTTGTTATACAACGTCATCATCGGGAGGCCCACGCTCAACCAGCTTCAAGCCATGACATCCACCTATCACCTATTCGTCAAGTCCCTGATGCCAAGAGGAATCGGAGTCATGCGAGGAAGTCAAGCCAAGTCACGATCTTGTTACGAGAATGGAGTACACCGAAGCACAACAATAGTCGCCGCCATCAGCGAAGGAGTCAGCAATCTTAGCATCGTACGCATAAGAGAATCAGGAGGAGCAGCAAGGAATCCGACGACCGTTATCGGTCTGAGAGAGGTATGCACCCTCCTACGACGATACGAGAAGAACTTGGACCATGCCAGAAGGACGGCGGAAGCCGAACCAGAAGTCTTTCCAGACTACACGACATACAGACACCTCGTTGGCAAGATGTTCAGCCGCCTATGCCGAATCAAGCAGAAGATCAACCTCGCCAAGCAAAGGAATGGAGAAAAGCACCAGCCATGGGTCGCCGAGGAAAGAGAAGCAAAGGCTGACTTAGTCGCCAAGAATGTTGTCGAAGTCGACACCACCGCATCTAAAGGAAGAAGAAAGGCGAAGGACGCACCGCCAAGCAGAAGAACCGCGCCCAACAGGCCGTTATTGAACATGCACATCAGCAGAATCACCCTCTATCGAATGTCACCCTCTATCGAAGGAAGCACCTAAAGAAGTATCGGAGTAAACGAATCTGCCTCATTCACATCGACGAAGCTACCCAGGGAATCTGCAATGAAGCCTGCCTTCTTGGATCCGCCGCCTAGACTCTTTCAAGAAAAGCGGGCTACCCTTCTTCACTAACTTCGAGATCAGACTCCCAAAAGCCCTCGAACCGGACGTAAACTCATACGACGGACGCAGTAGAAAAGAGCCAAAGTCAAATGAAGACGAGCCAATGAGAGGCGTTGGAGTCTAAACGCACTGACAACACCATTTGGAATCAATCTTGTTACGAGGCACCTCATTGTGAATGTACGTCAAAGACACCATGTATTCCCTAGGATCCTGGAAACGACAATAAAAGCGAAAAGCTGTGCGAAACTCCTCGACCGTCATCGAATGACGAGAATGAACCTGCTAAGCTGAGAAGCACGCGCCAAGGTACGAAAGGACCCGGTGCACCTGGAAGGCCGGCACGCCAAGCGATACCAGAAGATCACGGACGAACGGGAAAAGTGGAAGACCCATCCCAGACAAAGACTCTCTAAGTGCACCGATAGAAAGCCAGGGATGCGATCACAAGGAAGCTCGCCTGCAGCAGGAACTCGAAGACCGACGAGATACAAAAGCCTATGCAGAACAAGGAAGGACGTCAAATCAGCATCAGAGACATGGCTACGCACCATCAACTTAGGACAGATAGCAAAAATGCGACAGCGACGCTGTCTAAGCGTCTCGTCAGCAGGAGGACCCTCGCCAGCGACAAAGCTCACGATGGCAAGACCCTCGCCTGCAGGTCCATCCTAAAAAATGGGCGCCTCAGTGACGAATTCCCCGCCAGCGCCCTTCTTCTCGACAACATCGGATGTATCGACATCAGCAAACTCTACGTCAGGGGCACCATCAAGGACCGAAGCCACCAGCACATCCAGAAGACTCAGAAGACAAAACAATTTCCATCGGAGCCGACAAAGAAATGTGAATCAACACCGAGAGATCTTTACCGGGCTCCAAAGACCGGCACGCTTGGCCAAGGAATATTAATTTCCTTGGCAGGAGATATCCCTGATCCTCACAAGCCCAACGCAAAAATTGGCTTGTCAATCGGAGTCTCGAAGCTCTCGAAATCAAAGTTTCCGTCGAAATTGGGTTCCACCACCACTTTAGGCGGCCCTTTTGCCGGAGCAAATCCGCGGGAGATCAAAACGATGTCACCACATCTGATGTTCAATACCGTCACCGCCGCATTGCTCGCCGAAGCTACTGCCCGCCTTGAAGCTTGTGCTGATCGCCGACAAGCTCACGCCGGAGCCCGCCAAACCCGAGCCCGCGCTCGGCCTCCACCATGCTAGGCGCTGCACCACCACCGGCGACCACCATAGATGACACCGACGGGCCTGCACCGTTCAGCATAGCCACACCGAAGCCACAGCCCACGTCCATGCTGCACGCGCCTCCTTTGCCGATCCCCACGCGCATGCCACCGCCGAACACGGTCCTCACCGCGCCGCACGCCATGTCAACTGGCGCGACCAGCCCAGACACCGCCGACGCACCTCCCTCAGAAATCTCCACCGCACCACTAGCCTCCATGCAGCCCGCCTCCACGCCGAGGGCCACGTTGACGCCGAGCTCACAAAGGCCGAGTTCGGCCTCCTCCACGGCGCTTAATGGAATTTCGACTCCTTCGCCATCACCTACGCGGAATATGTCATCAAGGCTCAACAACCAATCGTCCAAGTTCGCCGGAATTTCATCGTCAAAAAGAAAATCCGGCGTAACGAGCTTACCGGACAAAAGGACATCGTCAACGGAGAATTCCCCGCCAAGCTCGCCGGAAATTTCCATCACCACCGAAAGCAAGGAAAATGCAGCCGTCAAGCGTGCCGGAGAATGAGGAGAGAGAAAAAGCCTTAAACCCTAAAAGGTATTTATGAGGTAATATTTTACCCTAATCTCCATTTTCTCTCTTTATTTTTTGAATTTTATAAGCCCACACAAGCCAAAATTCGCATAAACTAGGCCCACAAAGCTGGTGTTTGACTTTTAAATGGCCAAAACGATCAAAAATGGGTTTGTATATGTTTTTAAGTGAAAAAGACTATTTTAAAATGCTATTAAAAAAGCCTTGGAAATTAAACTTTTGAACTTTATAAAGTTTCATTCAACATGAAAACCAAATTAAAATTATTTTTTTGGGTTTTCATGACTTACTTTTCAACTTACGATTTTATTACAATTAAAAATTGCGCATTAATTAAGGAACTTTTTTAAAGTTTTAAATTTAATGCATAATTACTATTTTCAAGTTAGTCATTTAGTTTCTCATTTATTATGTCACTTGAATTTATTTATTTACTTTTGGATTTATTTTCGGAGCTCAAAATTAATTTAAAAGGACTTTTATCGTACAAAGTATGCCTATGAACCTCTAAAAATCCAAAAGTCGAATAAAATAATAAAAAATTGACCTTTGATTTATTTGAAGAAAACCCCACCAAATGTCCAAAAAGCACCTAAGGTTAATGAGAATTGTCAATACTTTCAAACAATTCATTTATACTCATTAATAAAAAAAAAATGGACCATATTAAACCTAATATTAATTATATTTATTAATTTTCGTATATTAGTTATTTGTAAAATATTTTAATTTCAAAATTATATCATCCTATAATTACGTATTCATTTAATTCTCTCTCTCTCTCTCTCTCTCTCTCTCTCTCTCTCTCTCTCTGTCACGATATCCTCGTTGGATTGACCGCCATCGCCAGATTCCTACCGATCGGAGAAGAGCGTCGCTCGCTGCCGCTCCATCACCTCCGATATTCTTCTTCTCAGGCAAATCCTCAAAGCCTCCTGTTGGGAGTGAAAACCACCGTAAGGGTTTGAATCCCGATTCTATTACGCCAAAAAAAGCCTACGAGCCGTTCCGGTAACATTTAAAAAATTATTTTAAAGCGGAAAACTTGTTATCGGACTAATGGCACGGATATCGGGTAATAACCATTTTAACAAGATCCGATAAATATTACATATTTAATATTCATAACACATTATTAATATCATAGTCGAAATAAGAAATAAATAGAAAGCGGTAAATGTTTGCATTTATTAACCCAATGCATAAGGCCGTACCTCAGTTGACGTTTCTGGCTGCAGACTCTAAAGTTCGGCAGGGCTCCGCCGGTGCTGAGGGAAACACTCGTGATCTTCCGGGATATTCTCCTGGATTCCTCGTACCGAAGCGTGGGCTTTGCCGGCAGGACTCCGTCGCAAAACTTTAACTAAGAGCTAGAGTTTTTGCTCTGGGGAAGGTGTGAAAAATGTGTAGAATGAGCCTCCTATCTATAGGCTCAGACTGTAACCGAATTGGAGATATTCCCTCCCTAATTTTAGAATTTATATAATTAAATATAATTAATTATTCTAATCCAATGGTCCAGATTTAATCTCATCTAAATCCAATGGATATAATTAATTAGGGATTTAATTAAATAATAAATACATGATAAGATCAAAATATTTAAATCTTATCTTCATATTTATAAAATTCAAAATATATATATTCATATATAATAAAATTCGAATTCTTTAATGATTATCTAGATCCAATGGTTAAAAATAAATCTTAAACCAATCCAATGGATCAACAATTAGGGATAAAATCAAATACTCTAGGGTTTTAACAAAACCCTAATTCGAATTCTTATCCAAATATATTTTCGAATTATACATATATATATATATATATATATATATATATAATAAATTCGAATTTTATGATTATCTAGATCCAATGGTTCAGATAAATCTTAAGCCAATCCAATGGATCAAATCAATTAGGGATAAAATCAAATATCTTAAGGTTTTATCAAAACCCTAATTCGAATTCTTATCCTCATATTATTTGAATTATATGTGATATATATATTATCAATTAATTTCTAATCCGACGGTAAAGATTAAATCTTAAAACCGATACAACGGATATAATTAATTAACCAAATTCGAAATACCTAAGCTTGGTCACCAAGCTACCAATTTCCAATTAGTATTAGGGTTGAAATCAATTATCTTAATCCAACGGTTGATATTAAATCATAACCGATCCAATGGATTAAATTGATTTTAGGGATTTGCTAAAATACCAAAAATATTTGGTACTTATGCCGCAAATATGGAAAGACCAAATCATATTATTCGAATTAGCTAGGGTTTCCTATCATGAAACGCTAATTCGAATTTACACAGTTAAATATATATAAATATATATTTTTTTATTTATTAATATAAATCTATTAATTATTAATTAATTATTAATAAGATATTAATAATTAAATCCAAATAATTAAATTATATTAATATTTCCCGATCTCAATATCACACATTAAAATGTCATGGTGCCACACCATCATTTAAATTCGTGACATGTGATTTAATTTCATAGTTTATCGAACCGAGCACAAACTTTGAAAATCCATAAATCACAAACCGTAAGTCTAAATGACTTGGTTCAGAAAGCAAAGTTGCTTAGAATTTAATTTCCAACTTTCTTTTATCAGTTAATTTCATGTACCAAAATATGGTACTTTTGCCACGCTGACGATAAAACTATCTGATATCTACCAAAGACTTTCAGATTTATAAGTCTAGCCAAATGATTAAACATTATCCAGAATGTATTTTAATCACGTACGTATCATCCGTTACGGAGCTATCCTGGGGACCATGGACCCGTATCACTTAAGCTCCAACGAACTGTTAGTTGTTCGTCAAACCTCGTAGTGATTCCACTATAGACCCGAGGCTGCACTCTTTAGTGATACGGTATAGATTATTCCCTTTATAACAGCAGGGTGTCCATTGATACAATCAAATTCGGATTATTATTCTTTCACTTGATGACTCACACAAGAGCATGCGGTTTTTACTGTATTGCCTCTCATTGCATTTTCCTCCTTGACTCAGTCAGTAATATTATGAGTAACCCACTTATGGTTTCGATTCATAAGTTACGCACGGGTACCTCTCACTTCTCACCACCGACAACCAAGGGAATCATCATGACTCTGAAGAGAGCTGTGTGATGCACATGTCTATGATCAAGCTACCCTTACTGCTGACTATCATGTTCCCAAAATAATAGTGTTGGGAACAACGGTAATATCTTGTGTTCTTTAACGGTTAAATCAAAGAACAATCAAGCCAGTAGTTCGGACTCAAGACCACTCAGGACTTAGAAATAATATCCATTTGATCATCTATTTGTGACTCAACTACAAGTTATCAGTGACGGTCTTATATGATAACTTCTTGAGTTTAAGTCAGGTCCAATCCAGTATGAAGACACGTCACACTTAATGCACTTTTAGTGAGTGTGACACACACATAATCCAGAATAGGATTGTCACTTAGTCACATTAATGACCTTATACAATTAATGGGCTCCCACCCAGTTAATCAGGTCACAGACATTTTAAGTTCATTTATTATGATTATTAATTCTTCCTCACACTGACTCTGTTGTGATAATAATAACATAATTGCATCCTTTATGAACTATGGAAAAAAACATTCTATTTTACTCTACAAGAAACTATAATAAGATTAACATAATAAGTATCATCTTTATTCAATGACATGTCAAAATCTTTTACAAATGGATAAAATATCTTGTTTAAGGACACATATGTCCAACAATCTCCCACTTGTACTTAAAGAAGATGACCCATGTCTTTCACGCCCATATTTTCCAGATGCCTCCTGAATATTTTCTCCGGCTACGTCTTGGTAAATGGATCAGCCAGATTGTCTTCCGAATCTATTTTCACAACCCGTACGTCGCCTCGACGTACTATCTCTCTAATGAGATGGTATTTTCTCTCAATATGTTTTGCCTTGTTATGGTCTCTGAGCTCTTTAGAATTTGCCACTGCGCCACTGTTGTCACAGTATAGCGTTTGTGGCCCATCTACATTTGCGACTACACCCAGTTCCATGTAGAAATTATTTAGCCAAACTGATTCTTTGGCTGCTTCACAGGCAGCCACATATTCAGATTCCATTGTGGAATCTGCGATACAGGATTGCTTTACGCTTCTCCAGAATATCGCTCCACCAGCAAGGGTGTACACTGCTCCTGACATCGATTTTCTCACGTCCTTATCAGACATAAAGTATGAATCAGTGTATCCTAGTGGATTCAGTTCTGATCCTGAAAACACTAACATATAGTCTCTCGTTCTCCGAAGATACTTGAGAATGTTTTTCATCGTAGTCCAGTGAGCCATACCTGGGTTGGATTGGTATCTACTAACTATTCCCACAACATAACAGATGTCTGGCCTAGTACACTACATAGCATACATCAGACTTCCAACTGCTGAAGCATAGGGTGTCCGCCTCATCTCGTCTTGCTCTTCCGGAGAAGTTGGGCACTGTTTCCTGCTAAGGAACACTCCATGTCTGGTTGGTAAGTTACCTCCCTTGGAGTTTGCCATTGCAAAACGTTCAAGCACCTTATCAATGTAAGCTGCTTGAGATAAGGCCAGAAGCATGCTGTTGCGATCCCTAAAAATACGGATCCCAAGAACATAACTGGCTTCTCTCATGTCCTTCATTTGAAATTGCGTAGATAGCCACGCCTTCACGTCCGATAATTTCTTTACACTGTTTCCAATGAGAAGAATATCGTCGACGTATAGAACAAGAAATATCTCCACGGACTCATCATTGAGTTTATAAATGTAGGCCTCAGTGATGTTCTGAATGAGTCCATAGGTTTTGATTGTTTCATCAAACCTTAGATTCCAGGATCTGGAAGCTTGCTTCAATCCATAAATGGATTTGAGTAATCTGCAAACCTTCCCTTCTTGACCCTGTTGCACGAACCCCTCTGGTTGGTCCATATAGATGTTTTCGTTAATGTACCCGTTCAGGAATGCGGTTTTGACGTCCATCTGCCAAATCTCGTAATTGAGACTATAGGCTATGGCCATGAGAATCCGGATGGACTTAAACTTAGCGACTGGAGCGAAGGTCTCATCGAAATCAATACCTTCCCTCTGGGTAAAACCCTTTGCCACTAATCTAGCCTTGAAGGTTTCAACCTTCCCGTCCACTCCTCTCTTTCTCTTGTATACCCACTTACAGCCAATGGTTTTGAAGCCATCCGGTATGTCTACAAGTTCCCAGACTTCATTAGAATCCATTGATTCTATTTCTTGGTTCATGGCTTCCTGCCATTCTCCCTTATCAGGATCCATCATAGCTTCATTGTAGCTTATGGGATCTTCAACACTAGTGTTTGTGACAACTAGGTGAAATTCCAACTGAGTATACTCGTAGTGTTTATCCGTTCTATTGAACCTCCCACTACGTCTGAGTATTCTCAAAGTTTCTAATGAAACTATGATCACTCATAGTGTCTTTGGTTTTAACAACCTCCCACTACATCTGAGTATCATCTGGTTCTGATTTGGGACCGTGGTTTCCGCACACTTTTATGACAACAGACACTGTTGGTAATTCTTATCATGAGAAATAATCTTTAGGTTCATTCTCTATTAATCATCATGATTAAAAATGACGTTCTACTTTATCGAATTGATAAGATTATAATTATTGGAGACTATTAAGTAACATGTCATTTATTTATTCTCATATGGACATTGCAAATAATTCAAAAATTAAAAATACCATTTTTATTGATGAAGAATTATTCCTTGCAACAAACATATCTTGAAAATAAATTGAGGTCTTCTAGATGCAAAATAAATAGAGATAACAACAAACTTAAATCGAATTTAAACTTAAAAACAAGTTCCCTTCTTCGAGACACTCGAGTACTACTTGCTATCGTTTGCAACTGAGCTCCCGTCGCATGAACTCCCGCCACCTGAAAAGGAAAAGAAACTGTTAGAATTTTAATCTATGGATCCGAGAAAAAATCTCTCCAATAAAAAACTAATTTGGGGTTAACAGAAGAGTCATTACCTCTCCAAGCCCGCAAGTGTTCTCGGCACATAGTATGCCAATTTGCTCTTGGTTTGGGCCAGCATTCAATGCATAGTGCTCCATGTCTGTTTTTCAACTTAGTAGAAGCCACTTCTATATAAAAACGTTTGCAATGTTTAGAATTTTAATCTATGGATCTGAGATGAAATCTCTTCCAATAAAATCTAATGTAATGTTCAGAAAAGGTTTTACCCTTTGGTGAACTGAGATGTAAGCGGCATCTTAGTTGACCCTTCACTCTCTTTCTTGTTCCACACTGGAAACACATTACCGACAAACCAACTTTTCTTTCCTTTCTTCAAGGTTCGGCTTTCGATTCATTCTTCCTTTTGTTATCTTTTGCAATGGCCTCATTGACAAGTCTCGTTACTTTATTCACTTTCTTCAATAGTCTCTCAATTTCCTCATGAGATGTCTTAAGCATAGCATCCTTGTAAGCCTGACTTTTGAGATAATATTGGTCAAGATAGTGAGCAAGTAGATTGTACTCACTATCGTATTTGAACCATTCATCATCTTTCTCAAAAATTGTTAATGGCTCCTCAGATTCTTGCTCAAGAGGTGAATAAGAGTTAACGGACTCTTGATCATTATCCGGTATGTAAATCGGATCAGACATTTTAACTGGCAGTGAAAAAGAAACTTATTAAACTTTATTATAGATAGAATCTTTTAGATAAAAAATTTGGTTCGAAATAGTTACATGATGCAAACATGTTCTGGGAAAACGTTAACAAAACCCTTTAACTATTTCGTGATAATTTAACCGCCTGTACACGTCGTTGCCGTCCTTAAGATATGGTCATACGAAGATGACTCGCGGTATCAACCGTGTAGTTTGGTTAAACTAAGCTTTAGTCATAAACTTAATTAATATTCATAATAAGAACTACCGAGTTCCCTATGATTATTAACTATCACCATAGACGGTCGGGAAGCACTAACTTCCGTGCAAGCTTAACCCATTATTTTTCGGTTCTCGGGATCCTCTTAGAAACGTCGTCCTTAAGGAATGGTCATACGAAGATGACTCGCGGTCCATTTCCAAGATTTCTCCGTCCCCATATTCTTTTGGAACTTATCACGGTGTCAAACCTTCCACAAGCACACCTTTCCTGAGGAGTGGTCACACGAAGGTGACTCGAGGCGGTGTGGTCAGCAGACCTTGTGACAGTAATAATGGAGACCTTTTTGACTTATTCTATACTTGCCATGGTTTTATAAAATAACATTTTTAAATACAAAATAATTTAAAACTTATTATAAACTTTCTATTAATGACACATTAAAATTTTATATTTCGACTTATTAAATCCCTTTGTTTATAGTGTTTATTATTTCGTCGGTAGTGATAGGTCAAACATACTCTCTCCAGGTAGATGGGAGGGGTCCTAACCGGTCACCCAGAAGTGGATGGTGAACCGGCCCCACTTTTGATTCCCTCCTCTTTAGACAAGATCGTATGGTTAAGATTTTTCCGACTAGTAATAACCACTTTTACATTTACTCTTTATTATTTATGTCTATCTTATTTTCGACATATTAATAATTATCAAAGCATAGACACTATGTTTACGGGTTATGAAAACAGGTTATAACAAAGTATATCTATGATGAATTTTTATAATTAGATATTAATGATATTTATTCTCAAAGAATTATCATTATATCGATTTTAGGCCATATTAATAATTATTTATGAAATATAAAAAAATATGTCAATGATATCATTCCAAAGAATTATCATTCATATTTTAATATTAAATAAGACAATATTATTTAAGCATTAAATAATATCCATATTTAATTTTTATGAATTTTATAACATAAGACAATGTTATTTATCCAGAAATAACATCCATATTTTATTTCTAATTAATTAAAAAATATTTAATTTAATTCATAATTTATTAATTTCAAAAATAATAATTAATATTTTATTTAATTGTTCCAAGGGTACCGGGTCGGATTGAAAATCCGGCCCATATATAAAAATATTGCACGTGGGCCTTCCGGGCTTAAGCCTGGGCCCACGTGCCCGAGGAATACCTTAGCCCAGCCCCACGGGAGGGCCAGGGCAGCGCGCGGCTCGGGCTGGGCCTGCAGGCCCATTACGCTGCCAAGCAGCGTGGGCCGCAAGCCCGTACGAGAGGCCAGCGCGCTGCGCGCTAGGGCAGCCCGCAAGGGCTTGCTCTGAGCCTCGCCCGATGCTGGGCCTTGCCACGGGCCTGGCCCGTGGTTCTAGGGTTTGACCCTGGGGCTGCAGCGGCTGCCCCTGGTCATCCCTTGTCGCGGGTTGGGCTGCACCATACAGCCCGACCACATACCCGGTCTGAATTTTTTCGGATCGGGTATATTTTCTAATTAAAAATTAATATTTAAAATATCTAGAAATTAAATTTCAATTTTAAAATTTCAATTTATTCATCAAATAATTCGTTCTTTAAACCGTTAAATTAAATTACGTAATTATTTATCCTTGAACCATGGCTCTGATACCAATTGTTGGGAGTGAAAACCACCGTAAGGGTTTGAATCCCGATTCCATTACGCCAAAAAAATGCCTCCGAGCCGTTCCGGTAACATTTAAAAAATTATTTTAAAGCGGAAAACTTGTTATCGGACTAACGGCACGGATATCGGGTAATAACCATTTTAACAAGATCCGATAAATATTACATATTTAATATTCATAACTCATTATTAATATCATAGTCGAAATAAGAAATAAATAGAAAGCGGTAAATGTTTACATTTATTAACCTAATGCATAAGGATGTACCTCGGTTGACGTTTCTGGCTGCGGACTCTGAAGTTCGGCAGGGCTCCGGGATATTCTCCTGGATTCCTCGTACCGAAGCGTGGGCTTCGCCGGCAGGACTCCGTCGCAAAACTTTAACTGAGGTTCTTTTGAAGCTTCCAGAGAACAACGTCTCACTATGCCGAACCAGAATATAGATCAGAAGCAGAAAACTCGCAGACCCTAGAGAGAGAGGGAGAGCTCGAGTTTTTGCTCTGGGGAAGGTGTGAAAAATGTGTAGAATGAGCCTCCTATTTATAGGCTCAGACTGTAACCGAATTGGAGATATTCCCTCCCTAATTTTAGAATTTATATAATTAAACATAATTAATTATTCTAATCCAATGGTCCAGATTTAATCTCATCTAAATCCAATGGATATAATTAATTAGGGATTTAATTAAATAATATATACATGATAAGATCAAAATATTTAATCTTATCTTCATATTTATAAAATTCGAATTATATATATTCATATATAATAAAATTCGAACCGAGCACAAACTTAGAAAATCCATAAATCACAAACCGTAAGTCGAATGACTTGGTTCAAAAAGCAAAGTTGCTTAGAATTTAATTTCCAACAACATGGTGCTGATAGAAAATCTAAATTCTAACTTTCTTTTATCTGTTAATATCGTGTACCAAGCTATGGTACTTTTGCCACGCTAACGATAAAACTATCTGACGTCTGCCACAGACCTTTCAGTTTTATAAGTCTAGCCAAATGATTAAACATTATCCAGAATGTATTTTAATCACGTACGTATCATCCGTTACGGAGTTATCCTGGGGACCATGGACCTGTATCACTTAAGCTCCAACGAACTGTTAGTTGTCCGTCAAACCTCGAAGTGATTCCACTATAGACCCGAGGCTGCACTCTTTAGTGATACGGTATATATTATTCCCTTTATAACAGCAGGGTGTCCATTAATACAATCAAATTCGGGTTATTATTCTTTCACTTGATGACTCACACATGAGCAGGCGGTTTTTACCGTATTGCCTCTCATTGCATTTTTCTCCTTGACTCAGTCAGTAATATTAAGAGTAACCCACTTATGGTTTCGATTCATAAGTTACGCACGGGTACCTCTCACTTCTCACCAGCGACAACCAAGGGAATCATCATAACTCTGAAGAGAGCTGTGTAATGCCCATGTCTATGATCAAGCTACCCTTACTACTGACTATCATGTTCCCAAAATAATAGTGTTGGGAACAACGGTAATATCTTGTGTTCTTTAACGGTTAAATCAAAGAACAATCAAGCCAGTATTTCGGACTCAAGACCACTCAGGACTTAGAAATAATATCCATTTGATCATCTATTTGTGACTCAACTACAAGTTATCAGTGACGGTCTTATATGATAACTTCTTGAGTTTAAGTCAGGTCCAGTCCAGTATGAAGACACTTCACACTTAATGCACTTCTAGTGAGTGTGACACACACATAATCAAGAATAGGATTGTCATTTAGTCACATTAATGTCCTTATACGATTAATGGTCTCCCACCCAGTTAATCAGGTCACGGACATTTTAAGTTCATTTATTATGATTATTAATTCTTCCTCACATTGACTCTGTTGTGATAATAATAACATAATTGCATCCTTTATGAACTATGGAAACAAACATTCTATTTAATCTACCAGAAACTATAATAAGATTAACATAATAAGTATCATCTTTATTCAATGACATATCAAAATCTTTTACAAATGGATAAAATATCTTGTTTAAGGACACATATGTCCAACTCCTCCGCCATTGTTCAACGATGCTCATGCGCTGGTTTCCTCCTCCAGCGCAATTTCGACGATCTGCAACCTCCGGCATCCAGCTCAGATCCGAGCGAATCTCCGACTCAGATCGTCTCTAGCAAACCTCTGCTCGTCCTCTGAACCCGTATAGTTATGTAAATATAAATTCGTAAATATAGTTACATATACATAAAAATACAGAATCATAAATATAGTTACATAAAAATATAGAATCGTAAATATAATTACGTAAAAATATAGAATCATAATATAGTTATGTAAATATAGAATCGTAAATATATTTACGTAAATATAATTACAACTTCGTAAATATAGTTACGTAAACAGATTAATAGGATTTCAATGGAATTATAGTTACGTAAACAGATTAATAGGATTCGTAAATATAGTTACGTAAATCTAATTTCAATGGAGGCTTTCAATCCCTCATGTCATGATGTAAATATACGTTAAAACGAAATATTAATCACCAATGAATATGCGTAAAATGAAATATGCTTAAATATACTCACCAATGAATCGAGCGAAGGCTTTCAATGGATTGAATGAAGGCTTAAGATGGATGCGTTCTATACCTCAAGTGAAGAAAAATGGTTCTGCAAATAAAAATGGCGGAAAAACAAGCAGAGAGGAGATTTGAATTTTATTTTTAAAATACTAATTAATAGGGGATAAAATTCGAAATAAATACTGATGAATAGGAAAATAAGATTTTGTTTTTAATCGTCAAAATTGGGAGGATTAAACATGATTTGTTAGTGATAATAAAAAATAATACTGATTAATAAGGGAGATTTGGTTTTAATTTATTTAGTTTGCTAAATTTAAGGAAAATTTTATTTTTAAATTTAATTCTAAAAAAAACGAATTATAATTAAATATGGTTTAAAGTTAAACGTGATTAAAAATTGGAAGGGCATATTAGTCCTTATTTCAATTTATTGGTGGTTATGATTACCATAATTAGAAATGAGCATTTTTTTTTAAACTTTGAGTCACAAATGGGCATTTACCTCATTTATCCTTTATTTAATCATCTACTTGCACCCTTGACTATACTCAAATTATTTCAAGCTTATTTTGCAAGTATTTTCGAAATTATTTTACAAAATCCCAGTTAGAGGAAATTTGTAGTTCCTTGGGAGGACGAAGAGAGACTAACATCTCTGACAACCCGGATCCTCGCCAAATTACACAAGTTGCCTAAAGTTTTGAAAATAAAGTTTCTCGCGCAATACAATTACATTGGGGGGTTGATATTATGTGCATTTTTTGGAACATATAAAAATTGGGCCTCTTTTGGCAAAAGTCAAAGCCCATCGGTGAAAGTCAAGGCCCATTAGTGAAAGTCAAAGCCCACCGACGATGCCGAGGCCTGGAGCTTAATGCTAGGAAGTTCATTACGTTTCCCGATAATATCATCACGATTTATGCCGTCAAACCGTCCGGGTAACATTGAAAAAATATATAAAGCGGAAAAACTTGTTACTGTTGGGAATCGCGTCTCGGATTCCTTGAGAAATTATCACGAATTGTACCTCCGAACCGTCCGGGTAACATTTAAAAATTAATTTTAAAGCGGAATAACTTGTTATCCGTACAACGGTCCGGATATCGGATAATAACCATTTCCAAGATCTGATAAATATTATGTAATTTAATATTCATATATTATTATTAATAATCTAGTCATAATAGGAAATAAATAGAAAGCAGTAAATGGTTGCATTTATTAACCCAATGCATAAGGCCGTACCTCTATTGACGACTTCCGGCTGCGCGTTCTGAATCGGGCAGGGCTCCGCCAGTGCTGAGGGAAACTCCCGTGATCTTCCAGGATATTCTCCTGGAATCCTCGTACCGAAGCGTGGGCTTCGCCGGCAGGACTCCGTCGCAATATTTTAACTGATGGTTCTTTTTAAGCTTCCGGAGAAATAGTCTCCTAAGCCGAACCAAAAAAGAGAGATCAGAGAGAAAATTCGTAGACCCTGAGGGAGAGGGAGAGTTCGAATTTTTCTCTGGGGAAAGGTGTGAAAAATGTGTAGAATGAGCCTCCTATTTATAGGCTCAAACCGTAACCGAATTGGAGAAATTCCCTCCCTAATTTAGAATTTCATATATTTAAATATAATTAATTATCTTAATCCAATGGTCCAGATTTAATCTCATCTAAATCCAATGGATATAATTAATTAGGGATTTAATTAAATAAGAAAGATTAGGATAAAATCAAAATCCAATCTTATCTTCTTATCTTTATAAAATTCGAATTATATATATATATATATATATATATATATATATATATTAAAATTCGAATTATCATTATCTAGATCCAACGGTTGAGATAAATCTTTAAACCGATCTAATGGATCAAATTAGTTTAGGATAAAATCAAATATAAAAAGATTTATTAAAATACAATTTAGAATTTATCCATAAACCATAATTCGAAAATATATAATTATATATAATTAATTAATTTTCAATCCGACGGTAAAGATTAAATCTTAGACCGATCTAACGGATATAATTAATTAACCAAATTCAAAAAATGAAACTTGGTCACCAAGTTATCAATTTCGAATTTATCAATATCCTAATCCAACGGTTGATATTAAATCATAACCGATCCAATGGATAATATTGATTTTAGGGATTTACTAAAATACCAAAACATTTGGTACTTATGCCGCAAATTTGGAAAGACCAAATCATACCATTCGAATTTAGCTAGGGTTTCATATTATGAAACCCTAATTCGAATTTACACATATAAATATATATAAATATATATTTTTATTTATTAATATAAATCTATTAATTATTAATTAATTATTAATAAGATATTAATAATTAAATCCAAATAATTAAATTATTTTAATATTTCCTGATCTCAATATCACACATTAAAATGTCATGGTGCCACACCATCATTTAAATTCGTGACATGTGATTTAATTTCAAAGTTCATCGAACCGATCACAAACTTAGAAAATCCATAAATCACTAACCGTAAGTCGAAATGACTTGGTTCAAAAAGCAAAGTTGCTTAGAATTTAATTTCCAACAACATGGTGCTGATAGAAAATCTAAATTCTAACTTTATTTTATCAGTTAATTTCGTGTACCAAAATATGGTACTTTTGCCACGCTAACGATAAAACTATCTGACGTCTGCCACAGACCTTTCAATTTTATAAGTCAAGCCAAATGATTAAACATTATCCAGAATGTATTTTAATCACGTACGTATCATCCGTTACGGAGCTATCCTGGGTACCATGGACCCGTATCACTTAAGCTCCAACGAACTGCTAGTTGTTCGTCAAACCTCGAAGTGATTCCACTATAGACCCGAGGCTGCACTCTTTAGTGATACGGTATATATTATTCCCTTTATAACAGCAGGGTGTCCACTGATACAATAAAATTCGGGTTATTGATCTTTCACTTGATGATCCACACACGACCAGGCGGTTTCTACCGTTATGGCCCTCATTGCATTTTCATCCTTGACTCAGTCAGTAATATTATGAGTAACCCACTTATGGTTTCGATTCATAAGTTGCGCACGGGTACCTCTCACTTCTCACCACCGACAATCAAGGGAATCATCATCACTCTGAAGACAGTTGTGTGATGCCCATGTCTATGACCAAGCTACCCTTACTGCTGACTATCATGTTCCCAAAATAATAGTGTTGGGAACAGCGGTAATATTTCGTGTTCTTTAACGGCTAAATCAAAGAACAATCAAGCCAGCAGCTTGGACTCAAGATCACTCAGGACTTAGATCGAATATCCATTTGATTATCTACTAGTGACTCAACTCCAAGTTATCAGTGACGATCTTATATGATAACTTCCGGAGTTTAAGTCAGGTCCAGTCCAGTATGAAGACATTTCATACTTAATGCACTTCTAGTGAGTGTGACACACACAAAATCCAGAATAGGATTGTCACTTAGTCACATTAATGACCTTATACGATTAATGGGCTCCCACCCACTTAATCAGGTCACGGACATTTTAAGTTCATTCATTATGATTATTAATTCTTCTTCACATTGACTCTGTTGTGATAATAATTCATAATTGCATCCTTTATGAACTAAGGATCAAACATTCTATTTTACTCTACCAGAAACTATAATAAGATTATCATAATAAGTATCATCTTTATTCAATGACTTGTCATAATCTTTTACAAATGGATAAAATATCTTGTTTAAGGACACATATGTCCAACAGTTACCTGTTCAACGATTTGAACATCGTATAATAACCAAAATCAAGATCTGATTAATTATTACTAATTTAGCTTTTCATAAATTCATATTTAATAATCTAGTCTATAGGAAATAAATAAACTGTAAATAAAGGTTTGCATTTATTGACCCAATGCATAAGGCCGTATCTCAGGTGATGACGATTACGGATGCGCGTTCTGAACTGGGCAGGGCTTCGCCGATGCTGAGGGAAACTCCCGTGATCTTGCAGGATATTCTCTTGGACTCCTCATCCCGAAGCGTAAGCTTTGCCGGCAGGACTCTGTCGCAAAAACTTTAACTGGTGGTTCTTTTAAAGCTTTCGGAGAACAACATCTCACTAAGCCGAACCAGAAAAGAGAGATCAGAGGCTAAGAAATTCGCAAACTCTAGAGAGAGAGAGAGAGAGAGAGAGAGAGAGAGGGGGGGAGAGAGAGAGAGAGATTGAATTCTTGCTCTGGGGAGGTGTGTGAAATGTGTAGAATGAGCCTTGTATTTATAGGCTCATGGAGAAGCCAATAAGGGAAGCTTCCATGCATGAATTTCGAATTCTATAATGAGCAAATATAATTAATCACTCCAAACAAATGGCCAAGACTGAATCACCAGTGATCCAATGGTTAGGATTAATTAGGAATTAACCAAATAAGGAAACCATGAATAAATCAATTATCCAATCACTTCCTTATATAAGATAATTCGAATTCTCTATGCATGTATATGGAAATTTCGAAATCAATAGTGTAGATCCAATGGTTGGAATTAATTCCATAACCAATCTAATTGACCATATTTGGAAAGTCCAAATCCGAGCAAATTCGTGTAAGCCCAACTTACATATTTACTTGGGCCGCATTATTTCTACACATTCATATATATACCAAATATATATTTTTATTCAAATAACATAAATCTATTAATTATTAATTAATTATTAATAAGAATATTAATAATTAAATCCAAATAATTAAATTATATTATTGACCTCTGATCTCTATATCACACATTAAATGTCGTGGTGCAACACCACCATTTAAATTTGTGACATGTGATTAAATTTCACATATTCACGAAAACGATCGTAAACTTGGAAATTCTCTAAATCATAAACTGTACGTCAAAACGACTTAGTTCCAAAAGCAAAGTATCTTAGAATTTAATTTCCAAAAACTTTGCAGTTGATGAAAAATCTAAGTTCAACTTTCTTTTATCAGTTAAATTTCCAGCACCAAACTTTGGTACTTTTGCCACGTCAAAAATAAAACTTCTTAAGTCTGATACAGACTCTAGTTTTATGAATCCTGACAAATGATAAAACATACCGATTGTTTAAATCACGTACGTATCATCCGTTCCGGAGCTATCCTGGGGACCATAGACCCGTATCACTGAAGCTCCAACGAAGTGCTAGTGGTTCGTCAAACCTCGGTGTTCATCCATTCTAACCCGGAGGCTGCACTCTTTAGTGATAGAGTATATATTATTCCCTTTATAGCAAGGTGTCCATTGATACAATCAAATTAGGGTTATTGATTTTTCACTTGATGATCCATACACGAGCAGGCGGTTTTTACCGTTTTGCCTCTCATTGCATTTTCATCCTCAACTCAGTTAGTGATTGTTGATGTGATTTCGCACACCAACAGTCACGTGAGTTGTGAATGGGATTTCGATTTGATATTGCTGAGTTTTGTGGATCTTGACCTCCGCGTCGTCAATACTTTAGACAGTGACAAATAAAAATAAAACAAAAAATAAAGAAGAACATAACACCAAGGTTTTTTAGAGAGGTTCGTCCCAATGCGGTAGTTGACTACGTCCTCTGTACGTTTATTGCTTTGAAAAGATGATCAACCAAAACCACAAGCCAATTCCAGGTAGATCGAAAGTAAAAGATGAAAACACTCTGAAAATACAAATCTCACAGACTCTTTTCTCTCAGGGTGAATGCTTGCGTGCCTGTGATGAGGCTGTCTTCTTGCTTTTATAGGCTTCTGGTTTCTGCCCTTTGGAAATGTACGTTGGTGGTGGCTTCGAGTTCGGAGCTTGGTTTGCTGTAAAGCTGACACGTGGGCCACGTTCTGAGAGATTTGCGTAGTAGTGGACTTTGACTTGACGTCGTGGGGGTTTGAATTTTGGTCGTGGTGATCTTCCTGGTCGGTCTTCGGAAGTTTGAATGAGGTTGTTGACTTGGTCTGCTCGTGCTTGGATCTTTCGATTGCTTCTGCTCGGATCCCATTGTGGCAATCTTGGTCCGGGATGAGCTTTGGATGCTTCTGGTCGTTAGGCCTGATGGATACTTGGACTTCGACCAAGTGTTGGTTTTTTTCTTGAGCTGAGGTGGGATCCTTGAGCTCTGCTCGGGATTTTTCCCTTGGAAAGCTCTGTCCGGACCTCTTTTGAGCATTCTCTGCTCGAGGTAGGCTTCTTGCTTCGTGGGCTTTTGGTTCTGTTCGGACCCGAACATAGTTAAGTGTTTTTTGGGCTCCTGGGATTCGTATCTCACAAGCCCATTTGCATAAATATTCCATTATATTCTTGACTTAGGCCTTAATTAATTTGAACCATAAATTTAATCAATGACCTCATAATTCCGATTAAGGAACGAATTTGCACATCAACAATGATATTGTGAGTAACCCACATATGGTTTCGATTCATAAGTTGCGCACGGGTACCTCTTACTTCTCACCACTAACAATCAAGGGAATCGTCTTTACTCTGAAGAGAGCTATGTGATGTCCGTGTCTATGACCAAGCTACCCTTATCTGTTGACTATCATGTTCCCAAAATAGCAACATTGGGAACGACAGTAAAATGTGTTCTTTAACAGTTAAATCAAAGAACAATCAAGTCAACAGTCCAGGCTCAAGGTCACTCAGGACTTAGATCGAATATTCATTTGATCATCTACTAGTGACTCAACTCCAAGTTATCAGTGACGGTCTTATATAACAACTTCCGAAGTTTAAGTCAGGTCCAGTCCAGTATGAAGCCGCTTCATACTTAATGCACTTCTAGTGAGTGTGACACACACACTTAATCTAGAATAGGATTATCACTTAGTCACATTAATGACCTTATACGATTAATGGGCTCCCACTCAGTTAATCAGGTCACAGACATTTTAAGTTCATTTATTATGATTATTAATTCTTCCTCACATTGACTCGGTTGTGATAATAATAACATAATTGCATCATTTATGAACTATGGAACAAACATTCTATTTTACTCTACCAGAAACTATAATAAGATTAACATAATAAGTAACATATTTTATTCAACGACATTGGTCAAAATCTTTTACAATTAGGGAAATGACAGCTTGTTTAAGGACACATGTCCAACACTAAAAAGGCAAAGAAGACAAAGCCCTTGATCAAAAAGGCATATCCTAGCGAGGTACCTAGCCATGACGAACACTTCACCATGATGAGCTTCCTAGCGAGGTCCCCCCGACGAGCCCTTACCAAAGTACCTCGCCCTGGCGAGCCCCTCGCCATGGCATTACAAAGGAATAATCACAATTATTCCACACGACGAGGAGATCCGAGCTTATGAAGACCCCCGGGAAGTCCCCTAGATTCCCCCGGAATCAACATATAAGCTCGCGGACACCCGGAAGACATCAAAGGCGAGCTAGGAGCCTCCCCCTTCTCATTTCCACACTCACTCACAGCTTCCTTCAGAGCTTTTCTCTCTACTTTCTCTCTCTACAATTTGCCTAGTCCTTGGGAGAAACTTCGGGAAGTCCTATAGAATCCCCTAGCCTCGCCAGGGAAGGTCCGAATAGAGAATCAAGAGTCGACGAGAGTCTAAGTTCACCAGAGGAGTTGTTCGACGAGTCGACGAAGGCGTCCCTCGCCAGGTCAATGCCCTCGCCACAACGAGCTCGCCAACACCTACGAAGTCGGCAAGGAGCATCCCTCGCCGGGTCAAGGCCCTCGCCACAACGAGCTCGCCAACACCTACGAGGTCAACAAGGAGCATCCCTCGCCAGGTCAAGGCCCTCGACACAACGAGCTTGCCAACACCTATGATGTCGACAAGGAGCATCACTCGCCGGTAATACCCTCGCCATTTGGCCAAGAGTCACCCCCGCGCCGCCAACACCGGCATTTCTGATGAGTGAAACCACATCGTCATTCTCCCACCGTTTCTCAAACCACATCTTCAATTTGGATGTTGCAAACTTCGCGTGTTATGCTGGGTTCGTCTATTGACTCGACTGGAATTATCCTCTTTATTTCGGGATTCGAGGTTGAAGCTAATCCAGACAATGCATCTGACGATGCGTTCTGGCTTCTTGGTATTTGGATTATCTTGATGTGGTCAAACTGTTGGATTAATCCTTTTACCACTGCGAGGTACCTTTCCATCCTATCATCTCGAGTGGCGTATTCGCCATTGATCTGACTGGTAACCAACTTGGAGTCGGAATGGGCCTTTATTCTTCGGGCTCCTACGACTTTTGCTAGTTTGAGGCCAGCTATGAGGGCCACGTATTCGGTCTCGTTGTTTGTCGCGTGGAATTTCAATCTAAAGGATTGTTCCAACACTTCTCCCGTGGGGGATATAAAATTATTTCCAATCCCTGATCCACCTTGATTAGATGCTCCGTCTACTTCGAGTCTCCATTCTTCATTTTCGTGACCCTCTTTTGAGCCGTCGGCTGGTAGTTCGATTAGAAAGTCAGCGAGTACTTGTAATTTTACATAGTTACGGATCTTGTATTCTATATCAAACTCGCTTAGTTCGACTACCCATTTTGTGAGTCTCCCCGATTGGTTCGGGCTATGAAGAATGATCCTCAAAGGTTGGGTGGTCATAACCATGATGGTATGGGACTGGAAGTAAGGCCGAAGTTTTCTCGCTGCGGTTATCATTGCCAGTGCGAGTTTTTCTATGGCCGGGTATCTAGTTTAGGCATCTTCCAAAGATTTGCTGATATAGAATATTGGCCTTTGTTCCCCACGATCCTCTCTTACTATCACTCTGCTTACTGCCGATGGTGAGACAGCCAGATATAAGTATAATGGCTCTCATAGGATTGGTTTAGTAAGTATAGGTGGCGTTGAGAGATATCTTTTCAGCTTTTGGAATGCTTCCTCGCACTCTTCGGTCCATTCAAACTTTTTGTTTCCTTTTAACAATTTGTAAAAGGGTAAACATTTGTCCGTCGCTCTGGATATGAACCGGTTGAGAGCTGCGATTCTCCCGGTCAGCCTTTGCGTCTCTCTAACAGTCCTTGGGGAAGGCATGTTCTGGAGAGCTTTTATCTGGTCGGGATTGGCTTCTATTCCTCGCTGTGTGACCAATTAACCCAAGAATTTCCCTAAAGTTACTCCGAAGGTACATTTTGTCGGGTTGAGCTTCATTTAATACTTTCGTAGTATTGCGAAGCATTTTTCTAGGTGGGATATGTGATATGTTGCTTGGGAGGATTTTATCAGCATGTCGTCAATGTAGACTTCCATGGTTTTGCCGAGCTGTTCGGCAAACATCTGGTTGACTAATCTTTGATATGTGGCTCCGGCATTTTTTAATCCGAAGGGCATAACTTTATAGCAGTATATGCCTCTGTCGGTTATGAAAGCCGTTTTTTCCTGGTCCTCCGGGTGCATGAGGATCTGGTTGTATCCCAAAAATGCGTCCATGAATGACAGTAATTCGTGCCCACATGTTTCTTCGACTAGTCGGTCAATGTGGGGCATCGGGAAATTGTCTTAAGGACAAGCCTTGTTTAGGTCAGTGAAGTCGATGCAGACTCTGGCCTTTCCGTTCTTCTTTTTCACTACGACTGTATTTGCTAGCCAATCCGGGTACTTGACCTCTCTAATGGATCCGGTTTGTAGCAGCTTTGTGACTTCTTCATTCACGGCTTGGGCCCGGTCTGGGCCTAGCTTTTGCCTTTTCTATTTCACTGGCTTATAGCTGGGATCTACATTTAGGCGATGGGTTGTGATGCTCGGGTCTATCCCGGGCATATCCTCATGGGACCAAGCAAAACAATCCCGGTTCTTAGTGAGGAATTTGAGGAGTTCTTTTCTGACGTTATTGTCCAGTCCCACTCCTATCCCTACCCGGTGATCCGGATTATCGGGATCGATTTGAACTTGGACTGTCATTTCCTTGTTGGGACCATCCGGATCGGGGGTCCCTACTTGATCGTCCTCCTCTTTTCCTTATACTGTCATTAATTGCTATGCAATAGATTTCTTCTCCCCGGCCTTGGCGGCCTGGATGTTCCGGAAAGCGCTCATGTAGCAGATCCTGGATTGCTTTTGGTTTCCTTTAATTTCAACTATTTTTCCTTCCCTGTTCGATAAGAGGATTAGTTGATGGTAAGTTGATGGCACGGCCTTCATCATGTGCAGCCAGGGTCTTCCCAGTATCTTGTTGTAAACTGACGGGCAGTCCAACACTAGGAAGTTTTTTATTTTTCCTACCCCTGCTGCGGCGATTGGCAGCCGTACCGTTCCTATTGTGTTGATGGTTCCTCCATCAAAGCCGGTTAGTGGGATGGCCTCTATGTTGATCTCTATCTCGTCGACCCCCATCTTTACCAGTGGTTCCAGGAAAATCACGTCGACTGATCTCCCGTTATCGATTAGGATTCTATCCATCGTAAACGAGGAGACTAGGAGTGTGACTACTAGCGCGCCATCGTGCGGTCCGACCAGCTTGATCTCGTAGTCCGGCTCTTATCTTGGGAGAACTATCGGGCCAGCTTTGAGCCTTCGTTGGTGGGCCTTGATCGAGTTGATTGAATTTCCGTGGAGTTGCGATCCTCCCACTATTGTGTAGATTCTTCCGACGGGTTCGGGGATTTCGTTCAGCTGTTCGTCGACATCCTCCGACTCCTCGCACTCCTGCTCATCCGGCTCTTCGAGCATATGTATTCGGCCTCTTTTGTTTGGCTGAGTATTCCCTCTTATCGGCCCTTGTTGCTCGGCTCTCTTCTGGTTGTTTTGGGTTGGTCTTGCTGGGTATTATGTCTGGAAGGCTGTCCACTCTTCAGCTCGTTGCCGAAGTTTATTTCTCCCAATTCTCCATTGATGTATTTTTCCGCTAGGCATGCACGGAGTACCATACAATTTTTGGTATGGTGCCCGAACACTTTGTGGAAGTTACACCAGGCTTTGGGGTCGTGTCGCGGGAATGCGTCATGGCTATACGGCGGGAAGTCTTTTGAACTCACTAGCACTTCCCCTGGTGCTTCCTCAACTTCTGTCTGTACTTCGAAGTCCGCGGTTTCCGAATTTACGTTGAAGACGTGTGGATTTCGCGGATTCGGTCTGTTGTTCCCTCTTGGATTTCCGGTTTAAAAAGGATGCTTCTGTGCGGGAGAGGCGTTTCTTTGTCCTCGGAAGGCGTTGTTGTGGCCTCCGATTCTAGGCTGCATTGACTGGCTGGGTGGACCCTGGTTTCGCTGGTGGCCGGGTTGGAGGCCGTGTTTTCTTCGTAGGGCTTCTAGCTCTTCGTCCTGCTTGATTCAATTGGATGACCTATGGATCACGTCTTCAATGGAGCTGTAACGATTTACGACGATGTCGGTTTTGAACTTCGAGTCGTACCACAGTCCGGCTGTGAGGGCAGCTATGGCGGTTTCATCACTGATCCCGTTTATCTTGACCATGGTCTTCTTGAACCTGGTCATAAAGGCCCGAAGTGGCTCTCCTCTCTCTTGCTGTAAAGCGTAGAGGTTTGCCACTGTGGTCTCAGTTTCCATGAACATGAAAATATGCTTGAGAAACACGGTTGTCAATTGTTCGAATTTTTTGATAGATCGGGGTTCTAGTTTTGAGAACCATTCCATCGCTGGGCCGGCTAGATTCTTCGCGAAGTACTGGCATCGCCCAGCGTCTAACTCGTGTGCTTCCAGGTTTGCCTGTCCCATTGCGATCCTAAAGGATCTCAGGTGCACTTTGGGATCAGTCGTCCCGTCGTACCTTGGCAGATTCACACGTCCGCAGTCCCTGAGCTTTACACTGGTTATGGCGAGTGAGAATGGGGTTCTTCTCGACTTCTCCACTAGCCGCTCAATTTCAGGGGCAGCGGTGGTAGCGCTGTGCACCCGGGAGTGCACACGAACGAGTTTCTTGTTCATTTCCTCCATTGTGCGTTTAAGATCTTCCAATTCCGTGTCCCGAGGAGCCGGTTCAGGACACACGGGTTGGTGGGATTCCTGTCCTTATACCGGGCTGGGATACCTCGGATATACGACTGGTCGGCCATGGAGGCCCAGATTGATGTCGCGGTTTTGCTCGTACCCCGACGAGTATCTAGGGCGATCGGAGCGTTGGCGACTGCTCGATGCGAAATTTTCTGTCCCAGTCGGGTTGGCCCTCGACAAGGGAGTGAAAAGGGGTTGCCCTCCGTCGGGAGGCGGCGGGGGTGTTAAGGGTCTAGGGCCGTTGGGTAGTCGGGGCTGGTTTTGCCTCGATTCTTGCGGATTGTCCAGGTCGGCGAAGTCGAAATAGACCGCATTGAGGTTAGCCCTGCCTTGATGCCTAGAGCCTTGTTCCGGATTTTTCTGGCTAGAATTCGGGTGGCGCTCATTTTGAGCTTGATTTGCTAAGAGAAGGTCTAGCTGCTTGCGCAGTTCTTGGTTCTCCGCATTTCTTGCCTCTAGTTGAGACTTCAAGGTATCAGGTTCCGTGTTCTGTCCGGTATTAACAACCTCGGACTCAGTCACGGTTCGGTCTTCGTCGTTGCTCATGTTTTCAGAGTGCTTTGAGCTTGTAGATGTTAGCGAGATCAATTTCCCAAAGACGGCGTCAAACTGTTGACGTGGTTTCCCTCCTCAAACAGTCAAGTGTGACTTGTGAGTGTATGATATTCGTTGAACAAACAATTTGGTGAAATTCGATCCCTCACGTTGCAAGTTCTCGATTCACTCTATATATATATATATATATATATATAAGCGATATAAATAAGACAAGGGGTTTTTTATAGAGGTTCGTCCCAAGGCGGTAGTTGACTACGTCCTCTGTAAGTTTATTGCGACAAATAGCATGAACGGATAGCTACAAGCAGCAAATCACGTCTAGAACAAGAGAAAGAAAAGGAGAGAGTGAAAAGAATACAACAGAATCTTCAAGTAGGCAGAAATGACGGGTAGAAAACTCTCGATATATTCTCTCAGGGATGTGTGTGTTGATCTGAGGTTGAGCCTGGTATTTATAGACTTCAATTCTTCCCGTTGGACTTCCAGGAATCTTGGAGTCTCCTCTCCGAGCTGACCGGGTTGAATGGCTCGTCTTGTGGCACGTGTCCCATGATTGCGTTCTCTTCGTTGAGTTTGAATTAAGCTCGTTGTAGAGTAGACTTCGTGCTCCTGGTCTTTCGCTTGGGTTTGAATTGGGATGACGGGTAAGATATGTGACAATTCTACCCTTCTTCTCCTGGGCTCGCGACGGACTGCTTTTGGGCTTTTGGGCCGAGTAGCTTCCTGCTCGTTGGGCTTCATTCTCCTGAGAGCTCTAATGGGCTTTTACGAATTAGTGATTTAATTCTTTTAAGGCCTTTTATTATCATTTGTAAATTTAATTAATTCACAATTTAACACTTTATGTCGTATTAAATAACGACGAATTTGTACATAATAGAATTCTTAAGGGTAAAATGGGAAAACTTTTAGCTAGCCTTCACATGAGCAAGTAAGGACAAGACAACTTTTTTGTTAGCCTTTACAAAAGCAGCTAATAAGACAAGGTAGGACTACTCCATTATTGAGGCAAAAAGAGTAGAGAGTCTAAAGTCAAAAATCCAAGAAGGAAGAACTTTTGCGATAAGAGACAAAAGATAATATGATCCACAAACATGCCAACAACAAAAAAACGTGTATTCATCAAAACGGAAAATAAATCGGATTTTGATAATTAATACTTGGATTTTAATACACATTGATGTCAAAATCCAGATCCGGGTTCTAAATTTTATTATTTTTCCAATTTCTTTTAGAGGAGTTGGCAACAAAGTAGTTATGTAAGAATAGTTGGTACTTTGTAGAGTTTAACTCTTAAACTAATATAAATTAACGGCATAAATACCTAATTGAATTCTGTTGGAAGCCATTACCCAATGACCTGTCATCTAAAAAATGTATGTCACTACCTTATTCACTACCTTATTTTAAAATTGAGCGATGGCTTTTTTTTTTTTTGGATCTATCTAGAAGATTGAATCAAGATGATATTTAAACTCTCGAAATAATTCAGTCATTGTGGTCCTCTTATTTCTTCCTTTATGATCTCCAAGCTCGAGTAATTGTTGAAGGATAAGCTCAAAGCGCTGACGAATTGGAGCTTTCTGCCATTTCTCAAGTTAATATTGTATTGTTTAATTATTTGAATATGTCAGGTACTTCAAGTACCTGTATCATCCCAATTTGCTAATTCTATATTTTAATAATACTTAACCAAATAACACTATCAAATTAGTAAACTACATAACTTCTATTACTTTCTGCGAACAAATACGTCAGTCTGAAAGAATCATTCTTTGCGCAAATGAATAAACCTCTCAATTTTCTTAACCATTTCAATGATTCAAATGTGCCTACAATTTCCAAAATCCCAGCTGATCCTCATTAATGATTAAACACATCAAAACTGAAACGAATATAGAACGAGAAATCGGCTGGTCAAATCAACAGATAAAATTTTATGTACCGAAGCTGCGGTCCCCTGCATCTCCAAGTCCGGGAATTATAAACCTACAGCCAACGATATGGAAAAAGTTACTTTTAAGTTTGAAATACAAAGATAATAATGAAAATCTGGCGTTTATGAAGGCACTGACCCTTTGTCGTTGACCGTTGGATCTATTATTCCGGTGTAAACATGGAGTCTGAAAAATCGTTTGGTAAGATCATTATTTCGAATTGGATACAGCAGCTAAATATATATTCAATGAAAACATTACCCTGGGAAATTCTCGCTCAGCTTTTGAAGGGCCGGGGGTGCCGCCAATGCAGATATCTGTGAAAATCAGAGCTTAAGCAGACGTACGATGTGTAACAGTTTACTTTTCACCGGAAAAAATAAAAAAGTAAAAAGCTTTACCACTTTAATTTGCTTGTTACCGACTCCACGTTCCTTCACGAGTTTAATAGCTGCCACTATTGTTCCTCCTGATTCAAGCATCAAAGATGTTAGGACATCAGCCACAGCAGAGAATTCAATAGTATTACAAAAATATATATAAATTACACTATTGCGCCTGTTAAATATCAAGTATGAAGAGCCGGGTTTTTTTGCCATATAAAAATGATTTGAAATTATATACATCAATAGATGGACTCCACAATAAGCAGCAAATCCATTATAATTATACGATGTTAAGGGATAATTGAGCTTTATCTAAAATTATAAGACGAAGGAAAGTTAAGATGAGGGAAAATAAGTAGAAGAATGAGTACCTGTAGCCAGCATAGGGTCGACAATAAACACTCGAGAGCCTTCGGGGAATTTTTCCGGAAGCCTATAAGATGTCGGGAGATATAATATAAAATATCTAAAGAGACAAAGAGTCACTGAAAAACCAATGTGACATGGAAAACTTACTTGTTAAGGTATACCGTTGGCTGCAGCGTCTCTTCGTCTCTGCTTACACCTTATTTGCCAATACGAAACAATCAAAGCAATGAAAACATATTGTAAAACTTAAGTTTACATTGTAAAAAAGACCTGTCTGATGTTTGAATCATAATTCAGAAGTTCTAGGTCCAAATATGACAGGACCCAGTATAGAAACCAAAGATGTACGAGGACACTCTATTGATAAACAAACCCCATTCTCTAACTCGAGAATTAGACCAGGAAAGCTATAATGATATTCAGTGGCGAAATTCACTAATCAAACATGATAGCTAAGCCATGATTAGGTGCGTAATAAATATGACTATAAACCCTCATCCCGCATTTATAGTAAACTAGACCCTAATACCCCTAACAACTTTAGACTAATAATTCTTCAAACACTAATGTAATTCTTTTTCTAGTTCACTAAGATTACTCCATATATGTACCACGCAAGAATGGTTATTACCCAAATGGTACGTCTTTGTCGCAGGCAAAATTGATGAGGCATGCTCTGCCAGAGCAAGACCAGCTCTTAATATGGGAACAATCTGCAAAACTAATATTAAGGTAAATATTCGGCAAGTCCAGCAGTCACAGAATTTGTAAATGCAAAACCACTACATGTTGCGATGTCATATGAACACTATAATCCAAATGCAAGAGACAACGAAGAAAAACACAAGAATAGAGAATAATATAATAAACTAACCGCCACAGGCTCTCTTGGATCTATGAACTCAACCGATGCAATATCCATAGGTGTTTGAATCTCTCCGACTACAGTAGGCTGACATAATAGGCAAAAACGAGCATTATTTTTCAAGTTTACTGAAAATGAGAAACCCACATTTTAGCTCCTCCAAGTTTTCTAGGTAAATTCATCTATAGCATATATTACGTTGAAATGTAAAGAATCTACAAAAACAGTAACATCGAAATAATTCATTTGTAAAAAATTTCTGCCCGACAACAAAGTAAGTCTGAACTAACCAACCAATCCCGTGACGCCTCGTACATAAGTAGCCTCCCCAATTCAGCCATTGCACTTCCTACAAAACCAAGGCCTCTAATTAGAACCATAAAATAAGGATTGGTGCCACTTGAATATTCTTCTACAACTTCCTATAAAAAAAATCCTACAAATTACATATAAAAGATTTACAAACAATAGTAATTTTCTTTTCATAAACCAAGTTTAATTGCATATTGTAGGGGTGTAGAAAAAGTACATGAACAACAAATTTACGGACAATGAAGAACAAAAAAATCGCTTTAGTAAATAAAAACGCTGTAAAAGTGGTACTACCGCAAGGGTACTATCAACATTACCATATATTTTTAATAGTGTATTTTATTTTTATTTTTCCATTGAGGCCTAAATGTAAAAGTACTAAAGAGTGTTTCTAAAACACATATGACAAATACTTAAAAATTTAAAGTTTAGTTGTTATGTCTTATATATGTCTAGTACATTTTGATTTTATTATGTTTATTGTTTACCTTGTTCTTTATTTATGAAATTATCAAGAATCAAAAGTTTAGAATTGTGTTGATATTTGATTTGGATCAGTATATGCAAAAGTTTTGAATTTACTTCCACATTTACTACCGCATGCGTGGTAAATGGCATTATAGTATATAAGTTCATAAACAGGCACCGTATTTCTAAGAACTGAAATGCAGTAAACGGCATTATAATATATAAGCTCATAAACTGGCACCGGATTATTAAAAACTGAAATTCGGTAAAAGGCATTATAATATCTAAGTTCATAAACTGGCACCGGATTTCTAAAAGACAAAATGCAGTAAACGGCATTATAATATCTAAGTTCATAAACTGGCAACGGATTTCTAAAAACCGGAATGCGGTAAAAGGCATTATGTATCTAAGTTCATAAACTGGCACCGGATTTCTAAAAACCGAAACACGATAACCGTACTAAAAATCTAAGAAACATTGATAACCATCATCAACAGTTCAACACTCACTGAAAATGGGAGAAGGCGTTTGTTCGTTCCTCAAAACAGAAACCCAATGCTTAATCAGCGCATGCGGCGGCACAAACACCTGAAACGACTCAAAAAGACTGTAAAGATATCAACTTTCTCGGCTTTTCCTGCATTTTCTTTCCCGGGAAACAAACAGAGTGAACTGACCAGCATTCGGTTCTCGGCGATCGGCTTCTCCCCAGTGGCCATGTGAGCCCTCACGGCAGCGAATCTGCACCGCCGCGCGCCGGAACACGAGACCTGCGACCGCAAAGAGACTACAAAATCTGTCACAATCGCAAGACCAAGCAAGCAAGGGAAGTAGAGTGACCTTGGTGGGAGCGAGAAAGAGCAGGTGGGAGCTAGGGTTTGGGGAGAGACATGAAGAAGAAGAAGAAGAAGAAGAAGGCGCGAAGGGAGAGCGGAGGAGAGAGAATTTAAGAGAGCACGCCATGGATTTCGGTGAAGAAATGGAAGGATCGGAAATTGCGGAAAAGGAGGAAGATGACTCGCTTCGCATCTCTCTCTCATGGAGTGGGCTTCTCACTAGCCCAAAAGCCCATTCACACACACGCCGAATGTACCTATTAATTACTCGAGTTTTCTTATAAAAAAAAATAGCGATTATATAAGGGTATTAGTGGCAAAAGTACTCAAGTTATTTGAAAATAAGGTGCTATAGAGTTAATTTTAAAAATTATTATGGTAAAATTACTCAAGTTCACCTTTTTTGGCCGATGGTAGACTTCATTCACTTTTATGTTAGTTTTTTTTTTTTACTATTTTCATCTATGACGACGTCATCAACTCAAATCGCGATACAATTGAGGAGATAAACTGACATTGCTAAAAATCAATAGCATCGCGATTTGCATTGTTGACGTCATCATTGACAGAAATAGTAAAAAAATTAACGAAAAAGTGGATGAAGTCTACCGATCGGCCAAAAAAGTTAAACTTTAATATTTTTGCCTCGGTTATTTATGTCATTTTATGACTAAATTAGAAGACAATGTAATCTGATCATATTTAATAATAATAGGAGTTAATTGACTTATATTTAATCAAACTCAAGACTTGCGAAAATTACATGCCACGTAGTAGCGCGACTAAATTAATTGAATTGGATGATATGTGGCGGCTTGGGAGAAAGGAGAGATGGATGACATGGAATCATGGGAGAGGGACAAAATGTGGGGGAGAAAGAGAGAAAATAGTGGCCCTGCAAAAATTTAAAAAAATAATTATAAAATGATGTGGCATGACACCTAATTGTATATGTGGCGGTCAACGATGCCACGTCATCAGTTGTGCAATTAATTGGATGGATTTTACAAAAGTAGTAACGGATTTTACAGTCAACGCACGTTGTGCATTTTTGTCAATATTTTGAAAGTTTAGAGACCTGAACCCCCGTTGACCAAATGTTATGCATCATTGCCGCCAATAATCTATAAATTTAATATTTTTAACCTATAGTTTCAAGTTATATTAATTAAATCATGTGTCACAAATAAAATGGTGGATTGGCTCCACGACATTTTAATGGTTGATGTTAGAGAGAATTAAATATAATTTAATTATTTGGTTTAGTTTATTAATAATTGTTTATGGAGGGTTATTAATAGTTAAATCAACAATTAAAAGATTTATATTATATATAAATAACAAATATTATTATTTTATTCTTGACCTGGGAGTGCGTGTGAGTCGGTTTGTACGCCAAAGATTGCGGTGCAATTATTGGTTACCTGCGGCACAAGTACTTAGAAGATTGGTAGTTGAGAACAAATCCTCAAATTAATTTCATTGCATCTGTCAAGATTTAATCTAGACTTTTAGATTAAGAATTAAATAAAGGAAATTCGAATTTGGTCTTTGACTAAGACTAAGTATTCGAATTTTTCCTTATTAATTTAATCCATTGTATCTGCTTAGATTTAATCGATGTCATTGGATTGGAAATCAATATTTTATTTATATAGGAATTTTGAAATTAATAAAAGTCAGTCATTGGACCAATTCAGATTGAATCTGGGCTGTTGGATTAGATTTAATTTTTATTACTTAAATTCAAAAAATCCTAGGATTAATCTAGGTCATTTTTTTCTAACCAATTAGATTATTGAGATGGAGGGAATTTGTCCAAAGTGGTTGAAGTTGGACTCTATAAATAGGGAGTTCATTCCACACATTTTTGACACCTCTCATCGGAGAATAATTCGATCTTTGTCCTCTCTCTGGAGTCTCCAAATTTTTTCCTTGCTCTCACTTTCTTGGTTCGGCTTAGTGAGACTATTTCTCCAAAAGCGTCAAAATAACCATCAGTTATATTTTTAGGTGCCGAGGTTCTGTCAAACAAAGCCCGCGCTTCAGTACGAGGAGTACAGGACTTCATCCCAGGATATCACGGGTGTTTTCCTGAAAACGGCAGAGCCCTGTAGAATTTCGTAAGTGCAGCCGACATCGTCATTGAGAGGCAAGGCCTCACGCATTGGGTCAATAAATGCAAACATTTATTGTTTAGTTTATTTTTTTGATTGTTTTCTAATATTCGTTGTGATGATAAATGTGTTGGACATATTTTACATATGCCCTCTATTCATATGCTAATCTCGCTAGTATAAGACTATGGTCGTTTACTTAGGAATGAATAGTGCTTATTAATGTTAATCTTATATAGTTATCTTCAGATTATATATAGAAAATATTAATTGAATGTTTGATCTGTAGTTCTTTAACTTTGCTATCGTGTTTAGTCATCACAAGTAGTCTATTGTGATGAGGTTTGACTATCACGAATAAGGAACTTAAAAGGTCCATGGTCTAGATTAGAAATGAGAATTTCTAAGGCGTGAACGACCATTGATGAACTTAATCACATTAATGTGGTGATCTATTACTGGATCATAGTGCGGTCCATGCACTGTTAAGTTTATCAGGTATGAAGTGACTTCATACTGGACGGACTAGACTTATATCTGAAATCATCGATTAAGTCTGTCACTGATGATAGTACGATAGGGTCGCTTAGATGATCAGATAGGAATAGGTTGATGTCCTGAGCATTGTGGACTTGGACGGTTTAACTTATGTAATATTTTATTTAATCGTTACAGAGTACAGCTTAGTACTCCCAACACTTTTATTTTGGGATTAGACGGTTGACCGGGATAAGTTGCACGATGGCAGATATAGACAATATCCTTATGATATTCTTATTATGGTTTGTGGGAAACAAACAAGTACTCATGATCAGCTCATCAGATTCATCATTCCATGAGTGAGTAGTTTGTAATAACCATAGATTAAGATAGTGTCGTCAAAAAGGTAGAACGGTAAAATTACCATTTTGATGAGTATCATAATAACAAGAAAGCCTAGTATACCAGAAATCTAATTATATCAATGGACACCTGTGTTCAGGAAGATAATAACAGTATACACTTAAGAGTCAGCCGAGAGCTATAGTGGAATGTAATCAAGGTTGGTAAAAGTCTACACTTTTATCGTCGAGTGTCTACGTCCATTGGTCCCCATTGTAACTCCACAAGGATGACACCGCAATTATATTTAAATGTGCCATTTGAACATAGGATATTCCAATCAGGGTCAGTTTGTGATTGTTGTCACGAGTCACTAATTACCCTAAATAGTGGCACAAGTACCAAAGTTTGATAAGCCAATGAAACTGGAAAAAAATTATTGAATTTAATCCTTGGACATCCCCAGGGTTGTGAGAAATTAAATTCTGGCACAGTTATCTTTTTGAATCGTGTCAATCTGACGAACGGTTTGAGATTTATGATAATAACGGTTTTTTGGTCCAAAACTAAAATGACACTGTAATTTAAATCGAAAATTAGAAAAATTAATATTGGTATTTATACCTCGAATATTTTAATGAGAGAAATATTTAAAATCGATTTATATATATATAAATATGCGATTTTAATAAATTAATAAATCTTAAAATATAAGGATTTATATTTATTCTTTATATATTTATTATGTAGGGTATTTTCTGAAAAAGATTTAAACTGGATTTATTCTTTATTTGATGTATTTATTTAAATCAAATCTTTGAGTGAATATCTCCAAGTGGTTGGAGTAAATCTGTCAGAATTGGTTAAGAGATTTTCTCCGGAGTGGGTGGTTCATTCCCTATAAATAGGGTAACCCGGTAACCCTAAAACACACCCCAAACAACACAGAGAATCTCTCTCTCTCTCTCTCTCTCTCTCTCTCTCTCTCTCTCACACACACACACACACACACACACACACACACACACACACACACACACACATTTTCTGCGATTTTCTCTGAGCTCCTTTTAGGGTTTTCGGGTTTTATGGATTTGAGTATTATCCAGTGTGAGCCCATGCATCCCCGCGACGTAGTCCCAGAGCATACATCGGAAGACTTCTGGGTGAATCTTCTTCAAATAAATCGCAGACAACTTCAAGATCAGAGTCAGAAAGTTTCTTAAAGCTTCAAGAACGGATTCAGACACTTCAAATTTGTTAAGGTACATGTTATTGATATTTATTGATTATAAATATATTATTTATTAATACTCAAGGCTCGGAATAAAACAAAGAACTTGTTAATAAATTAAAATAATTAATTCATCACGATTTGGGAAATTAATTGTAAGTTGTTTTTTAAACAGAAAGTTTGACAGGGTTATTGGTATGGGACTCTAACCCAGTAAATTTTTTAAAGGTCAAACCGTGTGACAAATCAACGATTGCAATTTCTTATTGGTCAGCGGAGATCCTTTTAGGGTCTGAATCCGCAGATACGACCGAGGAATCGGTATCAGAGCATATCGACGTCCGACAATTGGTATCAGAGCGTATCGATTCCCGACAAAATGAAATTTGTATAATTTATCCGGTCATTATTTCGAATTATCTGAATCTCAGTTTACGTTATGAAGTAACTTTTCCGCTTTAAAATATTTTATAGATGCTACCCCTGTGGACCGAAGGACGCATCCGCGATAATTTGTCAAGGGATGTTAATAAGTTCCCAATAGAGAGGACAATCATGAGCCCATTAAAGCCCAATAAATCGAACGCATGAGAGAGAAGGAAGACCCTGTCTAATATATTTACATCGGAGGATATCTTAAAGACGTGAAATTATCAATAAGTCTGGGACGATTGAAGTGGAGATCCACGTCAACAGTTTGGCGCCGTCTGTGGAAAACTTCAATTCTCACTAACACAAAGGTAACCTACAGCCACTCTTTTATTTTTAATATTGTTTCACCTGACGAGCATACCTAGGTGACTAAAGTCAAGCGTATGAGCTCGGGGAAAAGGGAAATCCTTCCGAGATGAGCCCACGTATGCGCAAGATGAATGCATGGATCGACCGACAAGAAGAAACAAACAGGCTGCTCAGAGAGCAACACAGACGCCGGATGTCTAATCCCCCCTCGTCAATACGAGCACCGAGAGCAACCCGTAAGGATCAAGACTGAGAGAGTATCTCTCCTAAGAACAGCTTTGTATTTCGAAGAAGTTTTTTCTCCACCCCTTCTGAAAGGTTCGCCCCCAATGCAACCTCCTCATCCCCCTATGAGGAGCCGAGACGAGAATTTTGTACCCCGGCTTAGAGAACCCAGAACCCATAGAGGTAGCACCTCGCACGCACTTGCGTATGGGAACCCTCAATATTCGATCTACAGAGTAAGAACGCCCACCCACTTGGCGGCTATCTGGGAGGCCACCGTGGAAGGGACAGTCCTATCCGGGAACTTACGCCTCAGAGGACTAGCCCGGGTAGAGATCAAAGACGCTTCTATCACGGCGATTCCTTGGGTTTAAGCGCGGAGCCTTACACATTAGAATATCTGCATCGAACAGTGGACCGAGTTAAATCCTACATTCAGGCCGTAAACTCAAAAGCTCACAATGCAACAACTGTCGCGACCAAGAGGCTAGTAGAGGAATCTTTGAGCACGCCTATCACAACTCAGATCACGAATACACGACTCAAAGACACTGGATGGGTCAACTTCCTAAAGTACGATGGGAGTTCAGATCCAAAGGCTCACTTGAGAGCTTTTTAAATTTCCATGGGTCGGGCTAACCTTGGCCCACAAGAAATCGACGCCGGCCATTGCCAATATTTTGCTGAAAATCTAGTACGAGCTGCTATAGACACGTTCGATCAACTGACTATAATATTTATGAAACACTTTTCCATGTTCATGGAGATAGTCTCAAGGTTGCGAGTCTCAATGCTCTCTAGCAAACGTGCTCAAGAATTTTATGAAGCGTTTCAAATCAATTATGGTACATATAAATGGGATCAGCAACAAAACGGCCATTACGGTTGTCTCCAAAAAAAAAAATTGGTACACTTAAAAATTCAAGACGGATATCATGATAAATAGGTGCGCTTCTATCAAAGATTTCATCCATTGAGCTTCGAATTGGATCAAACACGACAAGTAACATGAAGTGTTAGCCACTAAAGCCGGCTCTTCTGCCCATAAGGTCATAAAAAATCTGAATCTCCTATGAAATTTGGACAGACTAACTACCAGAAAGGGCAACCGACACCCGACACTGGTAAAAGGACAACATGGTCCAAATAAGCACCTCCGAAACATTAGTGGAGGACGTGGGAGCAAAGCTCATGGAAAATTCGTGTATAATACGAACCCAGGGCAAGAGGAGAACTAAAAAACCAAAGTAAAAACCTAAATTGGTCTGGATGAAATAACATGGACTCGAAATCCCGGTGCGTGGTGCGCTTACCACAAACGGAAAAGGCATTTTACCGCCAACTGTCACATCCTATAAAACATTCTAACCGAGAGATTCGCCAACGACGAACTCCTGGGATAACCTTCAATAGGCCTCCCCCTAACAGGAACCACGCCCAACTATAACCCCAAAACAGGAACATTTGAAAACTACCATGGTATATTGTGCATACCTCAGAACTATTTTTTTTTTATCCGGAATCCAAAAATACTTCGTTTGTAAAACCCGATATTTTTGTACTTAAAATCCAAAAAGTACGTGGGTATTTTAAACCAAGTATTTTAATTCAGATATTTTAAAATTTAAATATTTTAATACAGGTATTTTTAGATATATATATATATAATCAGGAATATGTACTAAATACCAAGGTATCTGGATTTCTATTTCTAATTCTCACATTTCGTCACTCGTATCGTCATTCCAGATTCCCGATGTTGAAAATATTATAAAAATAATGTATATCGATAAACTTTAAAATTAATTAAAAAATTACAAAAAATATATTCAAATGCTTCATCACGGTCTAATGACATGGGAATGTTTTGTGACGGTTAACTTGACAGTTGACACTGCATGGTATTTGGCCAGCAGAAGATGGATCGAAGTCAAACGACATTACAATATCAAAGTATTGGTAATTTATTCGGGCTAAAAGAGGATTAGAATTAATCATGACTTTTTAGAAAATAAAAAATACTTGTGCTGCAAGTATCCTAAAACAAATAACGAGAATTGTTAAGGTCGAATCCGGTTGGATCCTTCTTAACACTATGAAAGCCCTGAAGGCCGACGAACGGAGACCATGAAGCGGATCCCCGAACGCGAATGGGGGTCGACAAGGGGAGCCGACGACAGCAAGGCCCGATGAGGAGAGTCGACGAGACCGAGACCCAACGAGGAGGGTCGACGATGCCAAGACGAGGAGAGTCGACGAGACCGGGACCCGACGAGGAGGGTCGACGATACCAAGACCCGACGAGGAGAGTCCACGAGACCGGTGTTGGAAATCGGGGTTTGATTCCCGACTTCATTACCACAAAATAAGCCTCCGAGCCGTCCCAGTAACATTTAAAAATTATTTTAAAGCGGAAAACTTGTTATTGTAACGGCACGGTTATCGGGTAATAACCATTTTAACAAGATCTGATAAATATTACATATTTAATATTCACAACTCATTATTAATATCATAGTCGAAATATAAGAAATAAATAGAAAGCAGTAAATGTTTGCATTTATTAACCCAATGCATAAGGCCGTACCTCAACTGACGTTTCTGACTGCGGACTCTGAAGTTCGGCAGGGCTCCGCCGGTGCTGAGGGAAACACCCGTGATCTTCCGGGATATTCTCCTGGATTCCTCGTACCGAAGCGTGGGCTTCGCCGGCAGGACTCCGTCGCAAAATTTAACTGAGGTTCTTTTGAAGCTTCCGGAGAAATAGTCTCCTAAGCCGAACCAGAATAGAGATCACAAGCAGAAAACTCGCAGACCCTAGAGAGAGAGGGAGAGCTCGAGTTTTTGCTCTGGGGAAGGTGTGAAAAATGTTGTAAATGAGCTCCCTATTTATAGACTTGGCCCGTAACCGAATTAGAGATTTTCTCTCCAAAATTCGAATTTCATATATATTTAAATACTTTAATTATTCCAATCCAATGGTTGAGATTTAATCTCATCTAGATCCAATGGTTATAATTAAACTTGTATTTAATTAAATAAGAAAGACTTGATAAATACAAAAATCAATCTTATCTTCTTATTTAAATATAATTCGAATATTTATATATATATATATATATATATCTAATTTCGAAAATTATCATTAAATATAATTAATTATCCTAATCCAAAGGCTTAGTTTTTAATCTTATCTAAATCCAATGGATATAATTAATTAGGGATTTAATTAAATAAGAAAGACTTGGTAAACCAATCTTATCTACTTATCTTAATTTCGAAATATATATATATAATAATGATAATTTCGAAATTAATTATCTAGATCCAATGGCTTAGATTAATCTTAGACCGATCTAATGGATCAAATTAATTTGGGATAAAAATCAAATATTCTAAGACTTGGTAAAAGCCTAATTCGATTTTATCTTCATCATTATCTTCGAAAATATATATATTAATTAATTTCCAATCCGACGGTAAAGATTAAATCTTAAACCGATCTAACGGATACAATTAATTAGGTCAAATTCGAAAACCCTAAGCTTGGTCACCAAGCTACTATTTTCGAATTAGGGTTAGGTCAAAAATCAATCATCTTAATCCTACGGTTGATATTAAATCATCTCCGATCTAAAGGATAAGATTGATTTTAGGGTTTTTGCCAAAGTACCAAACTTTAGGTACTTATGCCGCAAATTTCAAACCCTTAGCTAGGTCAAACTCGTGTGTGCTAGGTCATGCAAGCCCACATCGATTTACACATGTAATATATAATTAAATATATATTATTATTATTAATATAAATCTATTAATTATTAATTAATTATTAATAAGATATTAATAATTAAATCTAAATAATTAAATTATATTAATAATTCCTGATCTCAATATCACACATTAAAATGTCATGGTGCCACACCATCATTTAAATTCGTGACATGTGATTTAATTTCATAGTTTATCGAACCGAGCACAAACTTTAGAAAATCCATAAATCACTAACCGTAAGTCGAAATGACTTGGTTCAAAAAGCAAAGTTGCTTAGAATTTAATTTCCAACAACATGGTGCAGATAGAAAATCTAAATTCTAACTTTCTTTAATCAGTTAATTTCGTGTACCAAGATATGGTACTTTTGCCACGCTGACGATAAAACTATCTGACGTCTGCCACAGACCTTTCAGTTTTATAAGTCAAGCCAAATGATTAAACATTATCCAAAATGTATTTTAATCACGTACGTATCATCCGTTACAGAGCTATCCTGGGGACCATGGACCCGTATCACTTAAGCTCCAACGAACTGCTAGTTGTTCGTCAAACCTCGAAGTGATTCCACTATAGACCCGAGGCTGCACTCTTTAGTGATACGGTATATATTATTCCCTTTATAACAGCAGGGTGTCCATTGATACAATCAAATTCGGGTTATTGATCTTTCACTTGATAATCCACACACGAGCAGGCGGTTTCTACCGTTATGCCCCTCATTGAATTTTCAACCTTGACTCAGTCAGTAATATTATAAGTAACCCAGTTATGGTTTCGATTCATAAGTTGCGCACGGGTACCTCTCACTTCTCACCACCGACAATCAAGGGAATCATCATCACTCTGAAGAGAGCTGTGCGATGCCCATGTCTATGACCAAGCTACCCTTACTGCTGACTATCATGTTCCCAAAATAATAGTGTTGGGAACAGCAGTAATATTTCGTGTTCTTTAACGGTTAAATCAAAGAACAATCAAGCCAGCAGCTCGAACTCAAGATCACTCAGGACTTAGATCGAATATCCATTTGATCATCTACTAGTGACTCAACTCCAAGTTATCAGTGATGGTCTTATATGATAACTTCCGGAGTTTAAGTCAGGTCCAGTCCAGTATGAAGACACCTCATACTTAATGCACTTCTAGTGAGTGTGACACACACAAAATCCAGAATAGGATTGTCACTTAGTCACATTAATGACCTTATACGATTAATGGGCTCCCACCCAGTTAATCAGGTCACGGACATTTTAAGTTCATTTATTATGATTATTAATTCTTCCTCACATTGACTTTGTTGCGATAATAATAACATAATTGCATCCTTTATGAACTAAGGAAACAAACATTCTATTTTACTCTACCAGAAACTATAATAAGATTAACATAATAAGTATTATCTTTATTCAATGACATATCATAATCTTTTACAAATTGATAAAATATCTTGTTTAAGGACACATATGTCCAACAATCTCCCACTTGTACTTAAAGAAGAAGACCCATGTATTTCACGCCCATATTTTCCAGATGCCTCCTGAATATTTTCTCTGGCAACGTCTTGGTAAATGGATCAGCCAGATTGTCTTCCGAATCTATTTTCACAACCCGTACGTCGCCTCGACGTACTATCTCTCTAATGAGATGGTACTTTCTCTCTATATGTTTCGCCTTATTATGGTATCGGGGCTCTTTAGAATTCGCCACCGCTCCACTGTTGTCACAGTATAGCGTTTGTGGCCCATCTACATCTGGGACTACGCCCAGCTCCATGTAGAAATTCTTTAGCCAAACTGATTCTTTGGCTGCTTCACAGGCAGCCACATATTCAGCTTCCATTATGGAATCTGCGATACAGGATTGCTTTACGCTTCTCCAGAATATCGCTCCACCAGCAAGGGTGTACATTGCTCCTGACGTCGACTTTCTCGCGTCTTTATCAGACATAAAATCTGAATCAGTGTATCCAAGTGGATTCAGTTCTGACCCTGAAAACACTAACATATAGTCTCTCGTTCTCCGAAGATACTTGAGAATGTTTTTCACTGCAGTCCAGTGAGCCATACCTGGGTTGGATTGGTATCTACTTACTATTCCCACAGCGTAACAGATGTCTGGCCTAGTACACTGCATAGCATACATCAGACTTCCCACTGCTGAAGCATAGGGTATCCGCCTCATCTCGTCTTGCTCTTCCGGAGAAGTGGGGCACTGTTTCCTGCTAAGGAACACTCCATGTCTGGTTGGTAAGTTACCTCCCTTGGAGTTTGCCATTGCAAAACGTTCAAGCACCTTATCAATGTAAGCTGCTTGAGATAAGGCCAGAAGCATGTTGTTGCGATCCCTAAAAATACGGATCCCAAGAACATAACTGGCTTCTCCCATGTCCTTCATTTGGAACTGTGTAGATAGCCACGTTTTCACGTCCGATAATCTCTTCACACTGTTTCCAATGAGAAGAATATCATTGACGTATAGAACAAGAAAAATTTCCACGGTATCGTCATTGAGCTTATAAATGCAGGCCTCAGTGACGTTCTGTATGAATCCATAGTTTTTGATGGTCTCATCAAACCTTAGATTCCAGGATCTGGAAGCTTGCTTCAATCCATAAATGGATTTGAGTAATCTGCAAACCGTCCCTTCTTGACCCTACTGCACGAACCCTTCTGGTTGGTCCATATAGATGTTCTCAATGTACCCGTTCAGGAAAGCGGTTTTGACGTCCATCTGCCAAATCTCGTAATTGAGACTACAGGCTATGGCCATGAGAATCCGGATGGACTTAAACGTAGCGACTGGAGCGAAGGTCTCATCGAAATCAATACCTTCCCTCTGGGTAAAACCCTTTGCCACTAATCTAGCCTTGAAGGTTTCAACCTTCCCGTCCACTCCTCTCTTTCTCTTGTATACCCACTTACAGCCAATGGTTTTGAAGCCATCCGGTAAGTCTACAAGTTCCCAGACTTCTAGAATCCATTGATTCTATTTCTTGGTTCATAGCTTCCTGCCATTCTCCCATATCAGGATCCATCATAGCTTGCTCAAAGCCTATAGGATCTTTAACGCTAGCGTTTGTGACAGCTAGGTGAAATACCAACTGGGTATACTCGTAGTGTTTTAACCGTTCTATTGAACCTCCCACTACGTCTGAGTATTCTCAAAGTTTCTAATGAAACTATAATCACTCGTGGTGTCTTAGTTTTAACAACCTCCCACTATATCTGAGTATCATCTGGTTCTGATTTCGGACCGTGGTTTCCGCACTCTTTTATGACAACAGACACTGTTGGCAATTCATTGTGACAACTTGTCACTTGGTACAATAATTACATATGTATTGTCATCTATTTCCATCATAGTGATATGATCACTTATGATTAGATATCAACCTTTAAAAGGTTTATCTAACAATGAAGAACGCAGATATTTACTCAACATTGCAAAGGATCCAAAAAAAATAAATTTATTAAAGAATAACGAAATATTTTCAATCACATTGAAAGTTTTTCAAATCACCTTTCAATAAAAGATCCTTACATAAAAAATTGAGTAAAAAAAATTGAGTCTCTTTATTGTGCCGACTTAGATCTCCGAGACTCTCGGATGACTTCCGGCAATTACTCCTTAGCTGCTGCTGAAAAATAAAGAATGTCACATGTTACAGTTTTATATCTTTGGAGAAAAGACTTTCTAAAACAAATGTGTGATAAGAAACTTATCAAGTGAGACACTCACCGGTTTCATTCTTCTTTTCACCTTGGAACTTGGGACAATCCTTTTTCCAATGTCCCTTTTCCTTGCAAAGGAAGCATCTTCCTTTCTCAGCAGCTTTCTTGCCTCCTGCGTTTGGCTGGAAATTCTTTCCCCACTTTTTCTTTGGACCGGGCCTTTTCTTCATCTTCGAGTTTCTGGAAGAAGATGCTTTCTTGAACATTATGTTCAATTCAGATTTCTTCTTAACCAAACCCGAGATGTCCTCAAAGGTTTGCAACTCATTAATCAACTGTGTCAAACCATATTTCAGTTTGTTCATAATGTAGTTGCTGGTGAATGGAACGAACTCAGGTGACAGCGAGTTAAGAATGATGCTGATCTGAGATTTCTCATCCACCACGGCCCCATGCAGCTCAGCCTCATTGAACCAATTGGTCATGCTCATAACATGATCACGAACATATGTTCCTGGTTTAATTTTGGCATTCATGTAGCGACGAGTCGCTTCATGTTGAGCTTGCTCAGACTGGTTTCCATACATACCTTGGAGAGATTCCATGATATCATAAGCAGCGTCCTTACCCTCTAGCTTGAATCTCAGTGAATCAGACATGCTAGCCAGCATATATGCCTTAGCACGATTGTTAGCATGAACCCAAGAGTCATAGAGTTCTTTTACACCTCTGGCGCTGTTAGCAGCCGGTGCGGGAGGACATTCATCAGTGAGAACAAAGCGAATGTTTTCACTGATTAAGACAATATTTATGTTGCTCTTCCACTTTTGAAAATTACTTCCGGCGAGAGTGTTGTTCGAAAGCAGTGACATGATAGGATTCGACATTTTAGACTGACATTGAAAAAGAAACTTATTAAACTTTATTATAGGTAGAATGTTTAAAAAAAAATTGATTCGAAATAGTTACATGATGCAAACATGTTCTGGGAAAACGTTAACAAAAAACCTTTAACTATTTCGTGATAATTTAACCGACTGTACACGTCGTTGCCGTCCTTAAGGCATGGTCATACGAAGATGACTCGCGGTATCAACCGTGTATTTTGGTTAAACTAAGTTTTAGTCATAAACTTAATTAATATTCATAACAGGAACTACCGAGTTCCTTATGAGTATTAACTATCACCATAGACGGTCGGGAAGCAACAACTTCCGTGCAAGCTTAACCCATTATTTTCGGTTCTCGGGATCCTCTTGGAAACGTCGTCCTTAAGGAATGGTCATACGAAGATGACTCGCTGTCCATTTCCAAGATTTCTCCGTCCCCATATTCTTTTGGAACTATCACGGTGTCAAACCTTCCACAAGCACACCTTTCCTGAGGAGTGGTCACACGAAGGTGACTCGAGGCGGTGTGGTCAGCAGACCTTGTGACAGTAATAATGGAGACCCTTTTGATTTATTCTATACTTGCCATTATTTTATAAAATAACGTTTTTAAATACTAAGTTATTTAAAACTTATTATAAACTTTTTATTAATGACACATTAAAAGTTTATATTTCGGGTTAATAAAGCCCTTATTTATAGTGTTTATTATTTCGTCGGTAGTGATAGGTCAATTCATACTTTCTCCAGGTAGATGGGAGGGGTCCTAACAGGTCACCCAGAAGTGGATGGTGAACCGGCCCCACTTTTGATTCCCTCTTCCTCAGACAAGATCGTATGATTGAGATTTTTCCGACTAGTAATAAGCACTTTTACATTTACTCTTTATTATTTATGTCTATCTTAATTTCGACATATTAATAATGATTAAAACATAGACACTACATTTACGGGTTATGAAAATAAGTTATAACAAATTATATCTATGATGAATATTTATAATTAGATATTAATGATACTTATTCTCAAAGAATTATCATTAAATCGATCTTAGGCCATATTAATAATGATTTATGAAATATAAAAAAATATGTCAATGATATCATTCCAAAGAATTATCATTCATATTTTAATATTAAATAAGACAATATTATTTAAGCATTAAATAATATCCATATTTAATTTTATGAATTTTATAAAATAAGACAATGTTATTTATCCAGAAATAACATCCATATTTTATTTCTAATTAATTAAAGATAATTAATTTAATTCATAATTTATTAATTTCAAAAATAATAATTAATATTAAATTTATTTAATCCACGGGTACCGGGTCGGATAAAAAATCCGGCCCATATTTAAAAATATTGCACGTGGGCCTTCCGGGCTTAAGCCCGGGCCCACGTGACCGAGGAATACCCGAGCCCGGCCCTAGGCGAGGGCCAGGGCAACGCATGGCTCAGGCTGGGCCTGCTGGCCCATAACGCTGCCAGGCAGCGTGGGCCGCAAGCCATGCCCGAGCCCAGTACGCTGCGCACCAGGGCAGCCCGCAAGGGCCTTCCGCTGGGCCTTGCCCAGCGCTGGGCTTTGCCACGGGCCTGGCCCGTGGTTGCTAGGGTTTGACCATGGGGCTGCAGCGGCAGCCCCTAGTCACCCTTTGGCCGCAGGTCGGGCTGCCCCTTGCAACCCGGCCACATACCCGATTCGATTTTTCGGATCGGGTATATTTTCTAATAAAAATTAATATTTAAAATATCTAAAAATTAAAAATTTCAATTTTAAAATATTAATTTATTCATCAAATAATTCGTTCTTTAAATCGTTAAATTAAATTACGTAATTATTTATCCTTGAACCATGGCTCTGATACCAATTGTTGGAAATCGGGGTTTGATTCCCGACTTCATTACCACAAAATAAGCCTCCGAGCCGTCCCGGTAACATTTAAAAATTATTTTAAAGCGGAAAACATGTTATCGTAACGGCACGGATATCGGGTAATAACCATTTTAACAAGATCTGATAAATATTACATATTTAATATTCACAACTCATTATTAATATCATAGTCGAAATATAAGAAATAAATAGAAAGCAGTAAATGTTTGCATTTATTAACCCAATGCATAAGGCCGTACCACAACTGACGTTTCTGACTGCGGACTCTGAAGTTCGGCAGGGCTCCGCCGGTGCTGAGGGAAACACCCGTTATCTTCCGGGATATTCTCCTGGATTCCTCGTACCGAAGCGTGGGCTTCGCCGGCAGGACTCCGTCGCAAAATTTAACTGAGGTTCTTTTGAAGCTTCCGGAGAAATAGTCTCCTAAGCCGAACCAGAAAAGAGATCAGAAGCAGAAAACTCGCAGACCCTAGAGAGAGAGGGAGAGCTCGAGTTTTTGCTCTGGGGAAGGTGTGAAAAATGTTGTAAATGAGCTCCCTATTTATAGACTTGGCCCGTAACCGAATTAGAGATTTTCTCTCCAAAATTAGAATTTCATATATATTTAAATACTTTAATTATTCTAATCCAATGGTTGAGATTTAATCTCATCTAGATCCAATGGTTATAATTAAACTTGTATTTAATTAAATAAGAAAGACTTGATAAATTCAAAAATCAATCTTATCTTCTTATTTAAATATAATTCGAATATATATATATACATATATATCTAATTTCGAAAATTATTATTAAATATAATTAATTATCCTAATCCAAAGGCTTAGATTTTAATCTTATCTAAATCCAATGGATATAATTAATTAGGGATTTAATTAAATAAGAAAGACTTGGTAAACCAATCTTATATACTTATTTTAATTTCGAAATATATATATATAATAATGATAATTTCGAAATTAATTATCTAGATCCAATGGCTTAGATTAATCTTAGACCGATCTAATGGATCAAATTAATTTGGGATAAAAATCAAATATTCTAAGACTTGGTAAAACCCTAATTCGATTTTATCTTCATCATTATCTTCGAAAATATATATATTAATTAATTTCCAATCCGACGGTAAAGATTAAATCTTAAACCGATCTAACGGATACAATTAATTAGGTCAAATTCGAAAACCCTAAGCTTGGTCACCAAGCTACTATTTTCGAATTAGGGTTAGGTCAAAAATCAATCATCTTAATCCTACGGTTGATATTAAATCATCTCCGATCTAAAGGATAAGATTGATTTTAGGGTTTTTGCCAAAGTACCAAACTTTAGGTACTTATGCCGCAAATTTCAAACCCTTAGCTAGGTCAAACTCGTGTGGGCTAGGTCATGCAAGCCCACATTGATTTACACATGTAATATATAATTAAATATATATTATTATTATTAATATAAATCTATTAATTATTAATTAATTATTAATAAGATATTAATAATTAAATCTAAATAATTAAATTATATTAATAATTCCTGATCTCAATATCACACATTAAAATGTCATGGTGCCACACCATCATTTAAATTCGTGACATGTGATTTAATTTCATAGTTTATCGAACCGAGCACAAACTTTAGAAAATCCATAAATCACTAACCGTAAGTCGAAATGACTTGGTTCAAAAAGAAAAGTTGCTTAGAATTTAATTTCCAACAACATGGTGCAGATAGAAAATCTAAATTCTAACTTTCTTTAATCAGTTAATTTCGTGTACCAAGATATGGTACTTTTGCCACGCTGACGATAAAACTATCTGACGTCTGCCACAGACCTTTCAGTTTTATAAGTCAAGCCAAATGATTAAACATTATCCAAAATGTATTTTAATCACGTACGTATCATCCGTTACAGAGCTATCCTGGGGACCATGGACCCGTATCACTTAAGCTCCAACGAACTGCTAGTTGTTCGTCAAACCTCGAAGTGATTCCACTATAGACCCGAGGCTGCACTCTTTAGTGATACGGTATATATTATTCCCTTTATAACAGCAGGGTGTCCATTGATACAATCAAATTCGGGTTATTGATCTTTCACTTGATAATCCACACACGAGCAGGCAGTTTCTACCGTTATGCCCCTCATTGAATTTTCAACCTTGACTCAGTCAGTAATATTATAAGTAACCCAGTTATGGTTTCGATTCATAAGTTGCGCACGGGTACCTCTCACTTCTCACCACCGACAATCAAGGGAATCATCATCACTCTGAAGAGAGCTGTGCGATGCCCATGTCTATGACCAAGCTACCCTTACTGCTGACTATCATGTTCCCAAAATAATAGTGTTGGGAACAGCAGTAATATTTCGTGTTCTTTAACGGTTAAATCAAAGAATAATCAAGCCAGCAGCTCGGACTCAAGATCACTCAGGACTTAGATCGAATATCCATTTGATCATCTACTAGTGACTCAACTCCAAGTTATCAGTGACGGTCTTATATGATAACTTCCGGAGTTTAAGTCAGGTCCAGTCCAGTATGAAGACACCTCATACTTAATGCACTTCTAGTGAGTGTGACACACACATAATCCAGAATAGGATTGTCACTTAGTCACATTAATGACCTTATACGATTAATGAGCTCCCACCCAGTTAATCAGGTCACAGACATTTTAAGTTCATTTATTATGATTATTAATTCTTCCTCACATTGACTCTATTGTGATAATAATAACATAATTGCATCCTTTATGAACTAAGGAAACAAACATTCTATTTTACTCTACCAGAAACTATAATAAGATTAACATAATAAGTATTATCTTTATTCAATGACATATCATAATCTTTTACAAATGGATAAAATATCTTGTTTAAGGACACATATGTCCAACAACCGGGACCCGACGAGGAGGGTCGACGATGCCAAGACCCGACGAGGAAAGTCGACGAGACCGGGACCCGACGAGGAGGGTCGACGACGCCAAGACCCGATGAGGAGAGTCGATGAGGGCAAACCGGAACGTCGACGAGGGAAAGCCCCGCGTCGAGAAGGACTTCTGCCAGCGAGTCAGCAACGTCAATGGTTTAGTGATGTGACGCGCATTTAATGACGCCCTTACCGATCTTACCTACCCAGCATGGCCAGTCACCCTAAGCCGCGAAAAGCATGGGTTAACCATGCTTTGCATAGGATGACCATGCCTTCCCCAAATCACTCTTAGGGAAGCGAGCGATGGGACACGACAAGGAAGGGCGGGAAACGAACAACAAGGGGGTCAATGTAATCTCTATATAATGTAACAAGAGCCTCACTTGTAGACGGAGATAAAAAGAGAGAGCGAAAGCCTATGTATTCACAAGATCATCAATACGCAAGCAGATATTCCATCACATTATCATCATCTTTGAATGTTTTTATTTATCTAACGGGAAAAACTGAACCTCTTTCTTTAAAAGCAAGGAGTAATCCTTGTGATTGTTGAGTGTACAAAACGTCCTCAACAAGAATCTCACGAACCCCGTACCCTGGTATATATTTTATTATTATGTAGGTTCAATTGTTAGAATTCCAATTATGCTATATTTTTATTTTACGATAAGTTATGGACTTATCTTTAGAATTCAATTATAGCTAATCTTATCACCAATGGTCTATAAAGTAAAATATTGACCTTATATTAAAATGGAAGAGATTAAATAAGATAAGAGTCAACTTTCATTTAATAAGAATACCTTAGATGTTCAATTCCAAGTTTTCTTTTTTAGAATTAGATTTTTTTTTTATTTCAAAATCGTAATTATAAATGTAGATGAAGATACACATGTGGATTCAAACGAGATTTATTAATAAAGATACACTAAACCAACACTATAATCATCTAATGTCGTTTGTTTGTTATATATATATATATATATATATATATATATATATATATATATAGGGTTAATGACGGTAAAAATACCTAAAGTTTGGTCAAAGAACCCCTCGTGTACCCAAAGTTTAAAAGTGGTGGCAAAAATACCCAAAGTCACATTTGGGGAGTTGACCACTCCATTCTCGTAACGCCGTTAACTTACCCGCTAACTCTGGGCACGTGGACAAATCTGTTTTGTTAAGTGTAATCATTAAGGGTTCAATTAGTTGTATTAAATAGTATTAATAAGGGGTTTAATTCATTGTTTTATCGTAAACGAGGCTTATGTGGGCTCGTCCACGTGCAAAATTGTTCTGTCAGCAACTCACGTTTGTCCACGTAGCCAGAGTTAACGGGTAAGTTAACGACGTTACGAGAATAGAGTGGTCAACTCCCCAAATATGACTTTGGGTATTTTTACCACCATTTTTAAACTTTGGGTACACGAGAGGTTCTTTGACTATACTTTGGGTATTTTTGCCGTCATTAACCCTATATATATATAACCTCTCTTAATCAAAGTCCATGTGACGTCCATTTAACCATAAACCTTAAATCTTAAATAAAAATACTCGAAATTCAAAAATACTTTGGCATTTTAATCCGAATTTGTTTTATTATGAGTAATTTAAAGCGGGTAGTTTAGGATTTTGGGTAAACAAAAATCTGAGTCTAATGTATCTACAAAATAACAGGGTAGCCGAATTTCCATTTCCAATTCTCAAAATTTTATTAAGAAAAAAAAATTCATTAACAGGGGAACTGGATTTTTTTTATTTATTAATAATTAGAAAAAAAAAATATTCTTTTAAAACATTTAAAAACTTAAAATGTTATGTCGCAGTCTAATAACACGACAATGCCATATGGCGGTCATTGTCAACTTGACGCCACAAGACATTTGACTAAGAGATGATTAATGAAAGTTAAACAACATTACAATATCAAATATCAGAGTATTGATACTTTGTCGTTTGTCCAACTAAAAAAAAGCTATTTAAAATAAAATAATACTTGTGTTGCAAATATGTCATTAAGAATCTGACCAATCCCCGTACCCATGTTTTATTATTAATTATGTTCAACTGTCAGATTTCCAGTTATGCTATAGTTTTTTTTTTTTTTTTTTACCAACCCCCTTAGGCCTTTACCATAAATTATGGTGTTATATTTAGAATTCAATTATAACAAATCTTATCACCAATGGTCTATAAGGTAAAATATTGACCTTATCTAAAGATTAGAAGGGAAATGTGAGAGTAGTCAACTTTCATTTAATGATAACCTTAGATGTTTGATACCCAATTCACTTTTTTAGAATTAGGATTTTTATTTTTATTTTTATTTTTTCAAAATCGTAATAACCTATGTAGATGAAGATATTTATGTGGATTCAAGCGAGATTTGTTAATAAAGATACACTAAACTTGTGAGAGTTCTAAGAAGTATAAATTAACTTTAAATTTTTGAACATTTTATAAATTCGAAGTGTAGTATCGTAATGCAACTATATTATAATTATAATCCGCACCATATAATGTAACGTGTCATACGAAAATATCCGAATACGAATTTTGGTTGCAATTTACAAGAATTAATAGACCTGTTTTTTTTTTTCTTAAAAATAATGGGTTAGTTACGGCATAAATATCCAATTTATGGTCAATGTTGGTGGCATATAAACAACCTCTAAAAGATGCGGCAATAGTACTCAAAATATGTTTGAGGTGTTATCGCCATTTTTTTTTTCTTTCGGTCACTTCCCGCCACGTATCCGTCAACACCTCGCCACCTGTCCAATGTGAGATGTCAGTGTGCAGCCACGTATTAGTCGCCATTAACTGATTAAAATAAAACAATAAATCAAAACAAATAAACTAAATCAAAACAAACAATTAAACCAAACAAAATAAAAAGCTTTACCGGTTTCAAAAATACCATTATCATATGGCAAATGAGGCATCCAATTGGCGTATATGTGGCCCACAATTAACAGCCATGTGCGAACACGAATGGGAAAATGAACGGCGATACTGGTCAACCTTTCAAAACTTTTGTTAAGTTCGGATTTGGTCAAATCCATCCTCAACACAACTCGTGTCGTTTTGTCCATAAACGACACAAAAAAAGAGCGAGGAAGTTCGTTGACCGATGGTCAACAAAGGAATATCGATGAAGTCTAAGAACAACTCTCGATGAAGTCTAAGAGCAACACTCGACGAAGTCGAAGAACAACCCTCGATGAAGTCCAAGAGCAACCCTCGATGAAGTCTAAGAACAACCCTCGATGAAGTCCAAGAGCAACCCTCGATGAAGTCCAAGAATAACCCTCGATGAAGTCTAAGAGCAACCCTCGATGAAGTCTAAAGGCGTCATGATGAAGCGTGCAGGGCCGAATGACGGCTGACGAGACGTGCATTTAATGAAGCCCACCTACTCACTCGACGAGAGGCATCAGCGACGAAGCTTGCAGGGCCGAATGACGGCTGACGAGACGTGCATTTAATGAAGCCCACCTACCCATTATGGCAGTCTGCTCTGAAGTGACGTAAAGCATGGGTTAACCACGCTTCCCTCAAATCACTCTGGGAAAGCTAATGATTAAAAGGAGAAAAGGGCGGGAAAGATGTAAGAGGCATAATGTAAACTCTATAAAAGGCAAGTAAAGCCTTGTTTGTAAGGGTTCAGAAAAATAGGGAAGGAGACCAGAGAAAAAGAGAGAATATCCTGTAAGAGAAAGGCTTAAAAAATAGAGAAAGTTCTTGTTCTTGATCCTTCAACTGTCCAGCTATTCAACGGAAGGAAACCGAGCTCTTGTCGGAAATATAATAAAACAAAGATATTCACTGATCATTGTTGTTAACTTGTTCTTTGTGATTATTTTTGTGACTGGAAGAGGGAGGTGAAAATCGCCCTCTACAGTTTGGCGCCCACTGAGGGGCTTTGTTTTCTTTCTATCCCACAGTCAGGAATTTGAAGGAGCAAGATGTCATCAAGTGACACCATCGTCAGCATCGAAGGGGATGAGGTCCCAGCTATGGAGAGACTTCAGCAACAGTTGGCCGAAGCCACTGCAAAAGCGATAGAAGCAACGAGGATGGCCGAGGAGGTGGCAAAGAAAGCGGAAGAACAGGAGGAGAGGAACGGGCAACTCGCTGCTCTCCTGGATCGAGCGATAGTGAGTCAAAGAAGGGTTGGTCCGGAGAGCACAATCGCAGGATCTTAGGCTCGAGGAGAAGGGAGAGTCATAGCCGAAATAGAGCAAGGGATTTTGACGCCGCAAGCGCCGCCAATCAACCGGGATCTTTTCAACGCCGCCGGTGTGACACCGATGACCACGACGAACCCACAAGGAGGCTTGGCAACCACCATAGCGGAGACAATCCAAGAGGAGGCCCGGAGAGCAATGAGGGAAATGTCTTCGAACATGGAAGCAAAAATGGGACATGTAGCCTCGCAGGTGCACAGGGCGACGAGCGCGGCATCTGAGATCGATAGATTGGTCAGGGAGGCTAGAATCACTCCTTTCTCGTCAAAGATTCGCAGCGTGGAGCTAGGAGAGTTGCCAAAGGTCAGGCTCTCGCAATATAGAGGGACGTCGGATCCAAACACCCACGTGAAGTCCTTCCGGATCGCGACGGAGCGTATAGGTGGCGAGGAAGCAAAGCTGGAAGCTATCCTATGTCGCCTCTTCGTAGAAAGCTTGCAAGGTCCAGCAAGCGATTGGTTCGCAAAGCTACCACCGCAATCCATCAGCGATTCTGACGAGCTCGTCGCGTACTTTATGCGACACTATTCAATGTACGTGCAGAACGAGGCAACCGTCACAACCTTGTGGAATCTCTTACAGGGACGAGAAGAAACCCTTCGGCAGTACGTTGGGAGATTCAAAGACATCATGGTCAGAGTCCCGGGGCTCAATGACGTCGTCGCAATCCAGGCACTGAAACATGGACTGTGGTACTTGGCTCCTTTCCGCGAGGAGCTGATAAAAATGCGCCCGTCGACGATCGAGGACGCACTCCACAGAGCAACGCTCTTCATGGAGATAGAGGAAGAGACGCTGGCCCAGAAGAAGATTCACGAAGGTGGAGGCAAGGGGAAGTAGCACGGAAAAAGAGAGAGCGGGGATGGAAGAGACGCCCCGTCATCTAGAACGGGAAGAGGAGAAGAGGATCGAGGAAATTCCAATGAGCGACGAGCTCGGGAAGTCCCGAGGCAAGAAGTCTACCAGGTAGACGAGGGCAGGGACCGCGACTACAATCGGGAAAATCAACAGCGAAGAGAATATTCCGACGACCGAGAAGAACAATAGCGAGGAAGTCAGCAGCGAGGAGAACCCTCCGGAAACCGAGGAGGATTCTCCGATGACCGAGGAGGATTCTCTGGAAGCCGAGGAGGATTCACCGGAAGCTGAGGAGGATTCTCAGGAGGCCGAGGAGGCTTCGGGAGAAAGCCTTGGCCAAAAGATATGAGTAGGTTCTGCAATTACCATAACTACAACGGCCATTCCACCGAGGATTGCGCCATGCTAAAGAAGGAACTTCAGAGGAGGTACGCGCGAGGGGAAATCAAAGACCTCACGTACAGCTCTCCCGAGCCATGGAATAACGGTAATAGGGCATGGCAAAACCGGCGAGAGGGCCCGACACATAATGAAGGAAACGATCAAGGTGGAGCAAAGAGAAATCTTGCGATCGAACCGTCGACGGCGAGCACGACGAAGGTGAGCGACCGGCTTCTAAGACGAGAATCGAGCTGATTATGGGCAGATCGCGATTCTGCAAAGATTCGGTCAACAACATCAAAGCCTACCAGCGAAGAGGGAAAGAGCTCGGCCAGGGAGATGTGACGATGGCCGCTCGGGTGCGAGGATAGAGTTCGTGGAAAATGAGGACTGCGCTGACATGCATGACGATGCTCTGGTCCTCGAACTCAACATCGGTGGTTGCGAAGTCTGCCGCATCCTTGTTGACAATGGGAGTTCGGTCGATGTCATTTTCTACGAATGCTTGATGAAGATGGGCATTGAGGGGCTCATGATCAGAGGACACCATCGCAAGGTGTCAGGATTTAACAGGGATGTCGCCGTCTCGACAGGGACAATCCATCTCCCGGTCTGCGCGAGGAGTGTCAACCGGATGACGGAGTTCATGGTTCTAAATGTCCCGTCGCACTTCAACGTGATCCTAGGGAGACCTTGGATCCACTCCATGAGAGCCATCCCATCAACGTACCATCAGTGCATAAAGTTCCCGGGGAAGAAGGAAGGGGAAATTGAGGAGCTCAATGGAAGCAGAGACGCCTACCAAACCTGCTACATGACGCACCATAAATCGATGACCAACGAAAAAGGGGTCAAGCAGATAGAGAAAGGGGAGCTGGCCGGTTTATAGAAATTAGCTGCACCCGCCCCAAGGACCCCAAGACGAAACAAAAGGGGGAGGAAAGGTAGTATCGAGACCGCCAGGATACTTAGTGCGGAAGACGTTGAGGCACAAAGTGCCGATGAGAGAAAAGGGGGAGCACAGATTGAAGAGGTAGAACGAGTCTGTATCGACGAATCTGATCCTACTCGGACTGTCGGTATAGGCGTGGAGCTTGACCCGGGGATCCGGGCCCAACTAGTCGATTTCCTAAAAATGAATAGGGGAAGTTTCGCCTGGTCTCACGAAGACATGCCAGGGATCGACCCATCGGTGACAGCTCATCGCCTAAACACTGATCCAAGACACAAGCCCGTCGTACAGAAGAGGAGAAAGATGGCCCCCGATATAAATAAGATCATCAACGACGAGGTGGACAAGCTGCTCTCGATGGGTACCATTCGAGAAGTAAAATATCTCGAGTGGCTAGCTAACACCGTCGTCGTGAAAAAGAAGAACGGCAAGTGGCGAGTATGCGTGGACTTCACCGACCTCAATCGAGCCTGCCCAAAGGATAGCTTCCCGATGCCGCATATAGATCGCCTCGTCGAAGCTACCCATGGCTACGAGCTTTTCAGCTTTATGGATGCTTACTCCGGATACCACCAAATAAGGATGCACCCGGACGACGAAGAAAAGACTGCTTTCATCAGCGAGAGGGGCACGTACTGCTATAAAGTCATGCCCTTCGGGTTGAAAAATGCCAGGGCAACCTACCAAAAGCTGGTGACGAAGATGTTCCACAAGCAGATTGGGAAAAACATGGAGGTATATATCGACGATATGGTCGTCAAATCCCTGAAGGCGGCGGCGCACATCGAGCATCTGGAGGAATGCTTCGAGACTCTGAACCAGCATAAGATGAAGCTGAATCCCACCAAGTGCACATTCGGTATGTCCTCGGGAAAATTCTAGGGCCATATGGTCACTCGGCGAGGAGTCGAAGCCGATCCCGAGCAGATCGAGGCAATCAAGAGCATGCCCTCGCCACGAAATCGGTGGGAAATTCAAAGATTGACCGGGAGGATCGCCGCTTTGAACCGATTCATCTCACGATCGGCCGACAAGACTCTCTTCTTCTATGAATTGCTGAGGAAGAACAAGAAGTTCGAATGGACCGAGAAGTGCGAGGAGGCGTTCCAGGCGCTAAAGTCTTATCTATCATCGCCGCCCATCATGACAAAGCCAAAACCAGGGGAGCCATTGTATTTATACATTGCCGTGTCCGACCACGCGATCAGCCAAGTACTTGTGCGAGAAGAAGGCGGGGAGCAGAAGCCGGTCTCCTACATCAGCAGAAAGCTCCTCGATGCCGAGATAAGGTACCCACAACCCGAAAAGCTTGCCTTGGTAGTATACGATGCATCAGAGAGGTTGAAGCATCACTTCCAAGCCCACACCATCGTCGTCATGACCGACAGACCGATCCGTTCTATCATCCATGGCCCGAGCCAGTCAGGAAGGATCACGAAGTGGTTGATAAAACTGGGGGCATATGACATAGAGTAGAAATTTCGGACGAGTCTCAAGTCTCAAGTGTTCGCCGATTTCCTCATAGAGCTACCGAAGGAGCCAGTGGACCTCAGCAACGAGGCCATCATCTGGAGGTTACAGGTCGACGGGTCAGTAACGACGCAAGGATCTGGGGTGGAGATCAGAATCGTCTCTCCGATGGGGGACGTAGTGGAGAAATCTTGTCGCCTCGCCTATCGATCCACCAACAACGAGGCGGAGTATGAAGCACTCATCATCGGGATGCAGTCATCCTTAGCAATCGGAGCCAAGAACTTGCACGCTTTCTCGGATTCTCAGTTGGTGGTAAAGCAAGTCAATGGGGAATACAAGAAGAACGACGAGCGAATGGAGGCCTATGCGGGAGTGGTCGATACTCTCTCGAGGAAGTTCGACTATTTCAGCCTATCACGTGTGACTCAAGGAGACAATACCCACGCCGACGCGCTGGCAAGCCTGGGTTCGACGACTGAAATCGGCGAGCTGAGGTCGGTCACAGTGGAGACGGTGGAGAGACCGAGCATCAAGAGAGAAGAAGGCCCAGTACAGAAAAGAGCTAAAGGAAGCAAATAGGCTAAGGAAGTAAGGACGGGCGATGCCAACATGAACGAAATCGAGGACGAGGAGGATGAAGGTGAGGAGCGAGGAGTCGTGGACGACGATGAAGCAGAAGATTGGCGAACGCCCCTCCGAAAGTACATTCTCGAGGGAACGCTGCCCGAGAATCCGCAGAAAGCAAGGAAGATCAAGTCAAAGAGCTACAAGTACACCGTCCTCGACAACATACTTTATTTAAAGAGCTTCGCAGGTCCCTACCTGAGATGCCTTGGCAAGAAAGAAGCTGAGTACGTTATGCGAGAAATCTATAGCGGGGAATGCGGGAACCACTCCGGCGGACGTTCCTTGCTGAGGAAGACTAAGCGGCAAGGTTTCTTTTGGGAGACCATGAACGCCGATTGCATCAGCCATGCCAGGAAGTGCGAGAAATGTCAGCGACACGCTCCAGCGATAAATTTCCCGGCGGAAGAACTCTCCATGGTATCTGTGCCTTACCCGTTCATGAAGTAGTCAATGGATATCGTCGGCCCCATGCCCATCGGCAAGCGGCAGAACAGGTTCATGCTCGTCGTCACGGACTTCTTCACCAAATGGACGGAGGCTGAGTCATACGCCAACATCAAGGATTCCGACATCGAGAGCTACGTTTGGAAGAACGTGATCACTCGCTTCGGATTGCCTAGAGAGATAATTGCTGATAATGGATCTCAGTTCATCTCGAAGAGGTTCGGAGATTTTTGCGGGCGATGGAGGATAAAGCTCAACACGTCGACATCACGGTATCCCCAAGGCAACGGGAATGCCGAGGCGGTCAACTGAACCATCGTTGACAACATCAAGAGGAGTCTCGACGAAAGGAAAGGGCTGTGGGCGGACGAGCTGCCAGGAGTGCAATGGGCTTATCGGACAACCCCTCATTCCGCGATCGGCGAGACCCCCTTCGCCCTAGCCTTAGGAGTGGAAGCGGTGATCCCGGCAGAAGTTGATATCCCAAGTCTCCGTCGAACTCTAGCCCCCAATAGCGAGGAGGACAACGAGCAGAATCTCATTCACCAGCTCGACCACATCGACGAAAGACGCGAGCAAGCGAGCGCGCACATTGCTAACTACCAGAACACGATCGTGCATTTCTACAACAAGAAAGTGCGCTCGAGGAGGTTCAGAGTCGGGGAAATGGTCCTCCGACGAGTTTTTCAGAACACCGCCGAGGCGAATGCTGGAAAGCTAGGGCAGACTTGGGAGGGTCCTTACATAGTCACCAGCGTCGTCAGGCCAGGAGTCTATGAGCTCAAGAACACTGAGGGCGCAAAAGTAATACAGAGTTGGAACGTGAAGCACTTAAAGAAGTTCTACCAGTAGCCTCGTTTCTCTGTTTTCCCCTCTTTTCATACTAGTATTTTTTATTTTTTTATTTTTTATAGTTGAAACGTATACCCCTCCCCAAAGTAAAAAGCCCATTCATCAAGCCCACGCAAAATCTTGGCCCAGATAGCAAACTAGTGTCCAGACAACACCAAACAGCGGCACGACAAGTTGTTCAACCCGGGAACGACAAACCTAAAGAGCTTCACATTATTGGTTAGGGTTTCGGCACGAGTTTCTTTGAAATCACACACACTCTCTCTCTCTCTCTCCTTTTTCGAAACCGCTCTCTTAGGATCTCTCAGGCGATGCAGACTCCGCTGACTACTGATGACGCTACAATGGTACGCTGAACAAGTCAAGCTTTGCTGTGGGAAAGCGCCTCCAAGAGGGAGCGGCTGATGAAGGAAGCTGCTGATCGAACGACTCCAAGGAACGAGATGGAGATGTGGAAGATGGAAATTGCTCTCGCCGAGTACCGAGCTTCCGTGGCTTCTTCAGCCCCTCCGGTTTCCCCCGAAACCCAGAATCGGGATTGAGCTACGAATCGATCCCCTGCCAACTCGGGACGTCAACGGGAGGCTCATCGGTCGACGTTCTAGATCTTTCCTTTTTCACCATTTGGGGAAGTTCCGACCCTTCTTGTTCGGGGCTATTTTTGCATGGCCTCGACTTTTATTGAACTAATTTGGAGTTTCTATTATGCATAACCTTTTTCTTTGTCTCAGACTCGAGGAGAAGGTAAAAGAAAAAAATATATATATATACATAAAGGCGAGAGTGCCTAAGAGAAACTGCTCGGTGAGAGTGCCGAGCAGGAAGAAAAAGAAAAGGAAGTATACGGCTAGGGCGCCGAGCAAGCCCGTACCGGCGAGAGTGCCGAGAAAATAAAAAATATATACGGCTAGGGCGCCGAGCAAGCCCGTACCGACGAGAGTGCCGAGAAAATAAAAAATATATACGGCTAGGGCGCCGAGCAAGCCCATACCGGTGAGAGTGCCGAGAAAATAAAAATATATACGGCTAGGGCGCCGAGCAAGCCCATACCGGCGAGAGTGCCGAGAAAATAAAAAATATATACGGCTAGGGCGCCGAGCAAGCCCACACTGGCGAGAGTGCCGAGAAAACTAAGAAAATATAATAAAGGCGAGAGTGCCTAAGAGAAACTGCCCGGTGAGAGTGCCGAACAGAAAGAAAAAGAAAGGAAAAGTATACGGCTAGAATTCTCAAAGCGAGCCCGTCATCGCAAGGAGCATGTAGCCAGCTAGAAGAAGTTTATTGCTGTACTCGTTTTCATTTTACCAAGTGTATACACTTGATAAAATGGGGGACTAACTGTTAAGGTCGGATTTGGTCAAATCCATCATCAACACAACTCGTGTCGTTTTGTCCATAAACGACACAAGAAAAGAGCGAGGAAGTTCGTTGACCGATGGTCAACCAAGGAATATCGATGAAGTCTAAGAACAACCCTCGATGAAGTCTAAGAGCAACCCTCGATGAAGTCCAAGAGCAACCCTCGATGAAGTCTAAGAACAACCCTCGATGAAGTCCAAGAGCAACCCTCGATGAAGTCCAAGAACAACCCTCGATGAAGTCTAAGAGCAGCCCTCGATGAAGTCTAAAGGCGTCATGATGAAGCGTGCAGGGCCGAATGACGGCTGACGAGACGTGCATTTAATGAAGCCCACCTACTCACTCGATGAGAGGCATCAGCGACGAAGCTTGCAGGGCCGAATGACGGCTGACGATACGTGCATTTAATGAAGCCCACCTACCCATTATGGCAGTCTGCTCTGAAGTGACGTAAAGCATGGGTTAACCACGTTTCCCTCAAATCACTCTGGGAAAGCTAATGATTAAAAAGAGAAAAGGGCGGGAAAGATGTAAGAGGCATAATGTAAACTCTATAAAAGGCAAGTAAAGCCTCGTTTGTAAGGGTTCGGAAAAATAGGGAAGGAGACCAGAGAAAAAGAGAGAATATCCTGAAAGAGAAAGGCTTAAAAAATAGAGAAAGTTCTTGTTCTTGATCCTTCAACTGTCCAGCTATTCAATGGAAGGAAACCGAGCTCTTGTCGGAAATATAATAAAACAAAGATATTCACTGATCATTATTGTTAACTTGTTCTTTGTGATTATTTTTGTGACTGTAAGAGGGAGGTGAAAATCGCCCTTTACAACTTTCCTTGAGTACTATTGCCGCACTTTAAAGGTTAGGTATATCCCACCAACTTTGACCATAAGTTTCAATTTTTTGCTAATTAAGAAGTTGATTTACGCATGGTTAAAAATGAGGAATGATTTAATCACGATACACATAATTATTTACATAACGACAAAAAAGTTACTTAGAAAAGAATGTCATGCCTATATACCCGGTCATTTATTTGCATGCAATGAGCGTTAACACATGCATGCAGACACGTCGAATAACGAACAACCGACATGCTTTTTCTTTCTCTGCAAGAAACTACATCTACACTAGGGTTATGCTTTTAAACGTTCTTTTCATACGAGTCGAGACATCATTTATCATAATTTTCACGTGAAACAAATCCTATATATAGCGAAACATAAATTTCTTAAACCATGCATGCAGATAACGACGAACAACGAACAACCGACATGCTTTTTCCTTCTCTGCAAGTAACTACATTTACACTAGGGTTATGCTTTTAACCGTTCTTTTCGTACGAGTCGAGACATCATTTATCATAATTTTCACGTGAAACAAACCCTGTATATATATAAACATAAATTTCTTAAACCATGCATGCAGATAACGTCGAACAACGAACAACTGACATGCTTTTTCTTTCTCTGCAAGAAACTACATTCAAACTATCTATGCTTTTAACCGTTCTTTTCTTATGAGTCAAGACATCATTTATCATAATTTTCACGTGTAACAAACCCTATATATAGCGAAACATAAATTTCTTAAACCATGCATGCAGATAACGACGAACAACGAACAACCGACATGCTTTTTCCTTCTCTGCAAGTAACTACATTTATACTAGGGTTATGCTTTTAACCGTTCTTTCCGTACGAGTCGAGACATCATTTATCATAATTTTCACGTGAAACAAATCCTATATATATAGAAACATAAATTTCTTAAACCATGCATGCAGATAACGTCGAACAGCGAACAACTGACATGCTTTTTCTTTCTCTGCAAGAAACTACATTCAAACTATCTATGCTTTTAACCGTTCTTTTCTTATGAGTCAAGACATCATTTATCATAATTTTCACGTGAAACAAACCCTATATATAGCGAAACATAAATTGTTAAATTATCAACTACATTCTGTCATTTATTTTCGACAGAAAATCCTAAAACCTAAAACAGAATTTCTTATAATCATCAACCACATTCTGTCATTCATTTTTTTACAGAAATCCCTAAACATTAAACCTTAAATCAATTAATTTAGCGAAACATAAATTTCTTAAACCATCAACTACATTCTATCATTCATTTTCGGCAGAAAATCCGAAACATTAAACCCTACATCAATTAATTTTAGAAAATCCTAAACATTAATCCCTAAATCAATTAATTTAGCGAAACATAAATTTCTTAAACCATCAACTACATTCTGTCATTCATTTTCGGCAAAAAAAATCCTAAACCCTAAACCAGAATTCTTTAAACCATCAACTACACTCTGTCATTCATTTTCGACAGAAAACCCTAACCACTAAACCGTAAATCAATTAAACCATCAACCACATTCAGTCATTCATTTTCGGCAGAAAACCCTGAATATCGTAAGACGAAATTAAGTATCCCTTTCGTTCCGCAATTAGGTAATTTAACAGCAGAATCTAAGAAATGAAACCCTAAATAACATGGAATAAATAGCAACCATCCATTTGATACTCAAATCCCAAGCTTTCTAGGATAACCCCAAAAGAACTCTAATCCTAAATGCCATGAAACTATACTCTTATTAGAATAAAATAGGTTGCAACCAACAAGAAATGTCCACATAGCCATATGGCCACATGGATATAATCCAATAATTGGAGAGCACATGTGAGAGACTGCCCAAGAAGAAGGAGACATGTTGTCCTATATCAACTGCCTTTTCACATTTTCAATTATTTTCTATTCAATTTTATTCACTCATCATCATGCAAATGCAATGTGATGACAAAAATACCCACAAACAAAAAAGATGGAGTCCACCTGACCTGACTTCCTAAACTGTCTCGAGTCCCCACGTCATGCCAGCGGCCGCCACGTGTCCTCATAGCGAAACCCAAGTATCTTTTTCTATTTTATTTTTGATTTATTAATTCATTTGTTATTTGTTTTTCCATATCTGATCGACCTCTCAGGCTCTATATAGTCTCTCAGCTTCCGAGCCTCTCACTCCATCGTTCTCATCCCAGCCGCCTTTTCCTCTCTCTCTCCTCTCTCATCGTTTTTGCTGCTTCGAGCTCGAGTTTGCTCCCATGGATCCTACTCGAACCTTCGTCAGGAGCGTCAAGCGCATCGTCATCAAGGTATGCTCGCTCTATGCGTGCCTTCTTCTCTATGCGTACATGCTCATGCTGTTCTTCTTGTGTATATATATATATATATATTTTTTCCGATTGGATTTGCGTGTGTCTGCCTCTCGTGAATGAGCGGTGACGATGCTCTTCACGACTGATTATTATATCTGTGGTTTTTCGATGTTTGGATTGGTCCAACTTTTGAATATACCGAGTCGATTTCGATGAAAGCCAGTCGGAGATTCTTCGCTTTTTGAAAACGAGCGGAAAAGATTCCCTCCTACTTGGACTTTGAACTTTTTGCTTTGACCGAAGCGTATGAACCTTTTTTTTTTTTTTTTTGGAATTTTTGGGTGATTTTAAGTAGAGATCAGTGTTTTTTTGATGGTTTGTTTGGATGATTGTTGATTTTTTCGATCTTTGAAATTGGCTGCAGGTCGGAACTGCGGTGGTCACGCGCGGCGATGGAAGATTAGCGGTGGGAAGGCTTGGAGCGCTCTGCGAGCAGGTAAATACGAGAGAATTTTGTTGTTTGGGGGATCCGGAACGCGTAAAACTCGTGTGATTTGTGCCTGTGAACTGTGTTGTTGCTGTCGATTGATTTGTTTTGTTTTCGGATTGAATGAAATGCAGCTTAAGGAATTGAACTCGCAAGAGTACGAGGTCATTTTGGTGTCTTCGGGAGCGGTTGGTCTCGGCCGCCAGAGGCTCAGATACAGGAGATTGGCGAATACCAGGTTGAAAATGACGTCTTTCGTTTTGATTTTTGTTTGTTTACGATCTAATGTTGATTTATCAGCGTGCTTTCTCTAGCGTAAGGTTGTGTGATTGAGAATATTGTTTGTGTTGTGTAGCTTTGCTGATCTCCAGTACATGGATAGCGAACTCGATGACGGAAAGGCTTGCGCTTCCGTTGGACAGGGTAGTCTCATGGCCCTTTATGATACCATGTTCAGTCAGGTGATACAAAAGACTCCATTATCTTTCTTTCTTCTCGGGTTTTCTTTATTTTCAGATTTCTAATCCGTAACGATCTTTCCGTAACTATCTTTTGCGCAGTTGGACGTCACGTCATCTCAGCTTCTCGTGACCGATGGCGTATTCAGGGACGACAACTTCAAGAAGACACTCTTGGAGACTGTGAACTCTTTGTTGGCTCTCAGGGTTATTCCCATTTTCAATGAGAATGACGCCGTCAGTGCTAGGCGGCGCGAGCCATCAGCGGTATAGAAATCTTCTCTCGGCTGATTTTTTTTTATTATTAATTTAAAATTTTCTGTTTTCTTTTGTGTAATTTCATGTTTGTTCTTGTTGCAGGACTCAACTGGCACATTCTGGGACAATGACAGCTTGGCAGGAATTTTGGCTCGGGAACTGAAAGCTGACCTTTTGGTGCTGTTGAGCGATGTGGACGGCCTCTATAGTGGCCCACCGACTGACCCCAAGTCGAAGCTGATCCACACTTATGTTAAAGAGAAGCATCAGGAAGAGATAACTTTTGGCGACAAGTCAGCGGGCGGAAGAGGTGGTATGACTGCCAAAGTCAGCGCTGCTGTTAGCACTGCTTTTGCCGGTGTTCCCGTCGTCATCACTAGGTATTAATTTATTCTAATCATGATTTGAAATTCCCGACAATGAAGCCTATTTACATTTTTCGTATGTTCTTATATCTTACCCGGTTTACGAACTTTCTTGCAGTGGCTTCGCAACAGACAATGTTATCAATGTTCTTCAAGGAAAGCGCATTGGAACTGTGTTTCATAGAGACGCAAGTTTCTGGCCTGTTGTCAAAGCAGTCTGTGCTCGTGAGATGGCAGCTGCAGCTAGGAAATGCTGTGTTCGGCTTCAAGTAAGGCCGTTTATTTATTTAGTTTTTATTTTTTTATCTTGTTTTTCATTCCTCGGTACTGAAGCATGTGGTTCTTTATTACAGGCTCTGAAGCCAAAGGAAAGGAGTAGGATCTTGCTAGACATTGCTGATGCACTTGAGGCCAAGGAGAGTTTGATCAAAGCTGAAAACAAAGCCGACTGTGCCGCTGCTCTCGAAGATGGATATGACAAAGCATTAGTCTCTGCTTTGACTTTGGATTCTGAAAAGGTGAGCTCTTTGACTTTTCCACATTTGTGTTAGGCTCGTCTATTGAGCCTCGTGTTTACCGTGCTCTTTTTTTTTTTTTTTTTTTTTTTTTATTGTTTTCAGATAACTAGCCTTGTAGCATCTGTTCGCAAGCTTGCCAAAATGGAAGATCCTCTTGGTCATGTTCTAGGGAGAACAGTGGTGAGAATATTCGATTCACGGATTCGGAAATATGCGGCGATTTGTTTGCTTTTTAATAGTGACCGTCTTAAACTCTTATTTTTTACTCTTTTTGCGCCCACAGCTCGCAGATGGAGTTGTGACAGAGAAAGTTTCTTGCCCTTTTGGGGTTCTGCTCGTTGTTTCCGAATCGCGACCTGATGCCCTAGTTCAGGTGACTCTTAAATACCGTGCCTGGTTAGGAAATAAACGTTAAAAGTTATTCTTCCGAAATAAAGATTTAACTAATCTATTCCCATACAATAATTAATTACATATTAGCACGGTATTTAATTAATTATTTACAGCTAACTTTCCATATTAAAATTGCTGAAACGTTCATATGCCGGTTTCATGTTGCTTACATTCAGCTTCTTTAAAGACTTAATCTTCCCTAAAAGGTCTATTTAAGATAATAATTGCAACGTAATGTTTCTCAACAGATTGCTTCACTAGCGATTCGGACTGGCAATGGGCTTCTTCTTAAAGGCGAAACAAAAATGAAGAGGTCGAATGCGATTTTACACAAGGTCTTATAACTCGAATTCACCTCATTGATCTTATTTTGATCATACTTCTTCGTGTTCAATATATTAACTCCTCATCTAATCTTTTTTGTTTTATTTTTGTAGATAATCTTGTCTGCCCTCCCAAGTTTTGTGGGTGACGATCTTATCGGACTCGTGACCTCAAAAGAGGATTGCCAAGATCTTCTCATGGTAAGTGTAACAATTGTATTTATTCATTTTACAATATGCTGCTTCTTTAGCGAGCGAGGTTTGATAATTATTTTGCTACAGCTTGAAGATGTAATTGACCTTATCATCCCTAGAGGAAACAGTAAGCTCGTTTCCCTGATTAAGGAGTCAACAAACATTCCGGTTCTCGTTTCCGATGGTAAGAAAAATCGCATAATCAGAGTTCATGTTCATAATCTACGATCCGGCGTTATTAATGAAGCTTAATTCTCTGCGCAGGTGTAACTCTCCATGTCTACATGGACAAATCATCCGATATGGATGCAGCGAGAAACTTTCTCTTAGATGCGAAGAAGGATTATCCCGTGGCGGATTATGCGAAAGTAAGTTACCTTTAATTCCCTTCCATCGTGAAACATTCCAGTTCATCTCCAAACCTTGACAATGTACTCATAAATTTATTATTAATTACTTTCTACAGAAAAAGCTCATTGTTCACACGGATTTGTCAACTGACAGTGGATTCACTGCACTTATCGCGGAACTCCTAATCAAAGGTAAAGCTAGAAAACTATGCGGTTTTCCAGTTCTCAATTCCTTTGATCAAATTTTCTGAATTATGACAAAATATTTTACATTAACTGTAGGTGTTTCCGTCTATGGCGGAGCGAAAGCGAGCGGTTTGTTGAGGATTCCAGAGGAAAGCCCTTTCCATCTAGAGTTTAACACAGAGACTTGGATAATTGAAATTGTGGAGGATCTTGCTTCTGCAACGGATCTCATCAATCGCCATGAAGGGTTTGTTCATTAACTTGCGCAAAATCTCGTTTTATTAAAGATTTTGGATATTCTAATTTATGTGCCGCCTTTTTTTTTTTGGCAGTTCTCAATTTGTTCACGTCATTACTACTGATCCTCAAACTGCTGAAGCTTTCAAAAACGGCGTTGATCGGTAATTTTCCTTACCAATAGAAATTTTTTTCAACTTTAAACGCTTTATCCTTAAGAGTTTTTATTCCCAAGTACCCCCTATTCTGATCGAACTTCTGCTCAAATTCCCTTGATGAATTCTTGGTAGGGATACTTTTGTCAGTTTTTCAAGATATATATACAAAAAAAATTTATCTCAAATCTAAATTATTATACGTTTTTTTTTTTTTTTTTCGTATTTTCTTACATCTGGATTTGATTTTACACTCAGTGCTGACGTGTTCCTGAACGGAAAGTCATCCTCCAACGGAACTCACTCTGATGTTGAAACTGAGGTGTGATGCCTCTTCCACCTATATGCTTAAATGTTTAATTCAACGTACGCTATTTCCGGCTCCTCATCAGCCTTCTTTTCTTGTATAAACAGGTGGAGACCGCTTCGAACGTGACTCACGTCCGTGATCCTCTTGGAGTTGAAGGGCTGCTAAAGGCAAGATGGTACGTGACGATTCTCCATAAATGTTTTAAGTGTTCCGGTTTTACGTTGGGTTATTTATCTTTGTGTGTTTCAGGATCATAAGAGACAAGAAGACGGGGATGAACGGGCAGATTCAAAAGCTGTCCCTTTGAAGGGAAGGTGCGATTGTATTACTCACAGCCATTAATTACAGAATAAGAAAAGAATAATTTTATTAATGTGTTGAAGGAGGTTTGAATTTATACAGAGAAGGCGGAATATCTGACGTCGATATGCCAAAATAGATGAGATGTCAGATGTTCCGAATAACATTTAAGGATTCTGATTATTTCAATGGAAGGTTTCCAGATTATTTTCATGGTTGTCTGTTTCATTCGTTATATATTCGATTGTCAATTTTTCGTTTTGGAATCGATAGACTTTGGCTACGAGAGCCAACGATCTCCGTATTCACAAAAAAAAAAGTGGAATTCCCGTGGGGATTTCGGTGATGAGCAGAGTCTTGTTTCTTGTAGTTTTGTTTTTGAAAATGATTTTGAAATCAAGAGTTTGGTTAACACTATTCTTATATTCACAAAAATCGGAATTTCATTCCGTGACCAGAGAGGTGATTTTTTCACCCTCAAGCGAGTTTTGTATTTTGAAGTTCATATTTTAAAAATAATTTTCGAACCAAAAAATTATTTGGTTAACTGTTTTGAATAGTATTTTAAATGCGTGTACGGATACTATGATTTTTCAACGATTTTTAAAGGGCTTTAAGTCGTAATTTTGAATATTATTTTCAAGGGCTAGTAATGCTTTGTTTTTTGGCGGATGCTATGATTTTCTATGTTTTCCGGGAATTAATATATTAAGTTAGTACTTTGTTTGATATTTTTTTGTAGGTTTTAATTGTTATCTCTTAGTAAATAAAGGACATGTTCAAAATTATTTATTCTATTTATTGAAATATTTTTATCAAGAGTGGAACTTTACTATCGAGCCGACTCCGGTTTGGAAACCGATATTTTTTGTAAAATGCCGGCTGATGGAATTTCCAATAGACCAGGACCATGTTTTCACAAATCAAATCCTGTTTTTTTTTTTTTTAATATAATATAAACACCGGTAAATCCCGGTTTATAATGCAATTTCTAGTTTAAACCGGCATTCTCCAGTACTGGTTATCAGTTCTCAGAAAAGTCAGTTTAACTTGATTATCCTCTTTAAAAGTTGAAGTTCCTGCTTACATGTGTGTGTGTTAAAGTATGACACTATGTCACGTTTTTTTTTTTTTTTTCAGAAATCTTTAATGTAAAAGCTATCATTGATGTTTTATTGTGCTATATATATATATATATATATATATATATATATATATATATATATATATATGTAATAAAAACATACGTGATCCCTGTGCTATCACTGGTTATAACTGATATCAGCATAACATTTTGGAAGCCCTTCCCGTGTTCAACCCGTGCTCGGCTTTTCCACGGGTTCGCAACCCGTTCCTGTATTTTAAAATAGATTACTTCTTTTTTAAAATCTTGATTTTCTATATATCTATTTTTAAGGGGTATTTTCACTCGCTCATGAAAAAAAAAAAAAGGTCAAGCAATACTTATACGTTAAATGTTCTCGAAACGCCGGGTTCTCCAATCTTCACTAAACTCTATCTCTCCTCTTTTGAGAAAGATTTAAGTTTATTTCTTTGAATGATTAATGACTTTTTTTTTTTTTTTTGGGAGTTTAAGGGTTTTCCAAATAAGTCAAGGAATTACAACGTAACTAACAGGTTGGACCGGACCCGACCAACCTAAACAACTTAAACATATTCGCTTCTATGGAGTTACAAGTTCGCAACTACATTTTTGTTTTTCAAGTGCAGAAGCTGAAAGAAAAAATAATCTCATGATCTCATATTTCACCATCCCACAATTCTTGGACGCTTTTATAGGGGCTTAAGCTGTCATGAACCGCAAAATCCCCTCGCAGAAGCCGTTGCTGAATAACGCACGAGCGACCAGAACACTATAAATATCGGGAAACACATTTTGAAAAACCGGTGACACAAAGTGAGGTGTAAACATACCTGGTGTATTTCTGAAAATTTTGAGAACAATTCTTGAGGGATGCACCAATCGAACAATCGCCGGTTTTCTTCGATCCTCGACTCATTCACGCTCTTTGGGAGGACGCTGTGTCCACTCTGAATGCCCCACCGAAGAGCCACTTGCCCGGGCGACTTGTTGAGCTTCTCCGCAACTTCCAATAGTATTGGCTCCTTCAGTATTTCTCCCTTTAGCCAAGATCCTGGAGATCCCAGAGGAGAATAAGCCTGCAAGATAAGAATCTCTAGTTACATTGGTTTTACATCATCTTTTAAACAAAATAGTTAAAGCTAATATCCGCCACTGGTTGATTGGAGGGATCAACCGGCTTATCGAATAGCTGGTCAGTCATTTTTTAGTACGAGAAATTTGCAGCCACGCCTCCCGAAATAATCAGTCTTTGTACCGGGTTTTCCCTACTAAACTTGCTACAGTAATTTTTCTCGTAATCGGTATAAAAAAAAAAACTTTTATTTGTCAAATTTAAAGCCAATCACAGTGTACATATTACTACATTTACGATAATTTTGTCCCGAAATATTATGTTACTCAATTTGTTATGGACCAAGATCGACGAATCTCGGAATGAAGAACATACGAAATCAACCGAATCGCCAACCTTCACTAAACCAGAATCTCTCCTCTTTTGAGAGAGACTCAAGTTTGTAATTGATTGATTTTATTTTTTTTTTGGCGAGAAATTTATGATTGATTTTTGGTTAACCTTGTTATTGACATAAGCTCTATATTTAGAGTCCGAGATTACAACCTAAACGACAATTAACTTCTCAGGACAATACAATTTCTAAACAACATTTAACGACGTTACACACAATTAAAACTCTACGACATTTACGACAATATAAACCTCTACGACACCCCCAACTCTCGGTCTACATTGTATTAGTATGTGGATTGCACGTGGCATAAAATTGTCGTAACTGTCAATTAAGAGAGAAACTTCTACGACAAAAATAGCGAATGCGTACCGAGAGGTGAACGCCGGTAGATTTGCACAAGTTGTGGAGATTCGGCTGCTGCCACACGGGATGGCACTCAACTTGATTCACAGCTGGTGGGACTTTGGCAAAGGAGAGAAGCTCTTCGAGCTTCTTCGTCGAGAAGTTGCTGACACCGATAGCTCGGGCTTGCCCCGAGGCGTACAGTCCCTCCATCGCGTTCCAAGTCTCGGGAAGGCACAGCGGGGCCATGATTTCGGGGGCAAATCCCCGAGAGCCCGGCTTCGTCCTGAACGGCCAGTGTATCTGTGAGAAACATGAGACGTTCTTGTTAAGACATAAATGAATTAATTTTTCCTCGATATAAGAGAATGAAGAAATACAAGATAGAGATCAATGTAGTCTAGCTGAAGATCTTCCAGTGTTTTGCTCAATGCCTTGGAGACATCTTGTGGGGCATGGTCACTGCACCTGCATATATATCACCAAAAACATATTATTTTCTGAAAAACCCACCCTGGCCCGCAAGCTTAGACTCACAATGTCACGGGACGGCGCTGGCTGAGCTTTTTACGAGGTGGGTTTATTCAGACTTTTACAGGTCAATTTGCGCCTGCTTAGGGTGTATTGGACTTTAATATTTACTTTACCTTACAAATTTAATTAACAACTGTTTGACATAGTGTGTTTGTTAGTTTAAGGGACTAACAGCTATTCCGATTTTATCACTTCATCAAATTGTAGAGATTTTCGTATTAATCCGCAAATTTTATGTAGAAATATAACTATCAAGTTTTCTTTACAAGAGTTTTTCATTTTTGTTTTTGTTTTTTTCAACGTCACGTGCCTTGAATCATGCATTTAAAAACTCAAACAACTAATATTAAGCTAGTATTTATTGACCGTGTTGTTGTTTATTTTGTTATTTCTAATTAGTTTTTGTTTATTTACGCTTGATTAGAGTCTTAATCAATCATATATCAAGCACAACGTACTCATCCATTCGATACATTTTTTTTTTTTTTAAGTTCATATATTATGTTCTTTGTCCTTAAATTTGATTCTAGGAATTTTTTTAAAAGATGACCTTTGATTTCCTAGTTGTTTAGTCACTCGTACACAAACTTCTATAATGCTCTTTACCACTAGACTATGCACATCTTGTAAACTCGTATTCACGAAACTAAGATTATATTAAGACTTTACGCATTAAAGCAAAAAAAAAAAAAAATCAATATCACAAATCATTTTAAAAAATGCCTTTTACGAAATAATACCATAGCTTGGAAGTGATGAACATCTCCGAACGCTGAACAGCCCCAGATGAAAACAGTTCTTTTAGGGCAACACCCACCTGTGAAATATTTCTCAAAACTAGGGGTGAAACCGGTACCGATAATCGGTAAATTAGCTTTCTTTGGTATTGGTATTGAAAAATCGAGATATGTTTTTTTGGTATTGGTATTGGTATCGGTTCTAAAATTTCTTGATTTTTTATCAAACCGAGACCGAGAAAAAAGAAAAGAAAACCGATAAATAAACCGAGACATAAACCGGGAATAATATGGGGCAAAATCCAAAAATAATACAAACTACCATGTCCGAAATTCGGATTCCGAAGTATAAAATACATGTCTAATACATAAAAACATCAAACATAATTAAATGACATGTAGTTCACTAATTTTATAAGAGAGTGCCTTAATTTTTTAATAAATGACATGTAGGACACTCCAAAACGACATGTAGTTCACAACCGATACCGATACCGATATTCGAGAAATTTGGCTATCGGTATCAGAATTGGTATCGGTATCGGAAACCGATAACCGATAAGTATCGGTTATCGGTTTTAAACTAAATTTATCAATTTTTTTTATAAACCGATCCGGGATCGATACCGAAACCGAGACGATACCGAGAAACGGTTACAAAATTTTCACCCCTACTCAAAACAATCCGAAAACAGGAACAGAAATCGTGTTTTTCAAAAAAAGATTTCAAGAACTTCACCTCTTTTTCGTTGCCGTAGACTTGAGCACAATCTATGTGCCTATAGCCACTCTTGACGGCGGCGATGACGGATTTTCCGACCACACCGGGATCGGTTTTCCATGTTCCCAGGCCAACGGATGGAATCTTGGCTTCGGTGTTGAGATCAAAGTGTGTTGGTCCATGTTTGAATGCCATTTTCTTCTGAAAATATACCCAAAAAACAAGAAGACTTCAGAGACAAAGAATGATTATGATCTTAAGGAAAAGAAATAACAGGAATAAAAAATATATATACAAAAATCCTTCTCATATATGTTCTTTCTGATTATCTGATCAGTTCTTTTCTTTTTGTATAGATTTATATATATATATATATATATATATATATATATATATTAATATACGTCTTAGAAAGATGTACCTCTTTGGTTCAAATGCATGAAAAGAGAATAGGACGTCGAGGAGGCGAATTCAGCAATAAAATTTATTTTTTTAAGTTATTTATTTTGTATAATATCATCGCATGAGCTTGAGAGAGGTTTACTGCAAAAGTATAGGATCTTAAGTCTTACATTATCAAGAAATTTTTTATAATCAGAATTCTACCTTTTTAATAAGTAAATATATATATATATATATAATATATATATATATACTAGTAGACGGCACCGCGCTTCGCGCGGTGACGATAAAATATGTTAGTGAGATTAAATGAAAAAAAGTTATCAATCTTTTTTTTTTTAATTATAAATTAGAGTGCCGTAGCGATAAAATATGTTATTGATGTTGGATGAAAAAGTTATCAATCTTATTTTTTAGTTGCATTCTAATCAAAAGATCAACATCCACAATTAATAAATTAAAAACTTGTTTTTTATTTATTTTTTTGCTTATGTTATTATCGATTTAGTTATAAATACAATTGTAAAACGCTCAATTAAATATATAGAAAATTCTAATAAATACCTTAGTGTTTATGCGTGGTGGCAATTGGTGAATTTAAATTAAAAAATGTTATCAATTTTATTATTTAGTCTGTAATTTTAATAATAGACCAACAACGACATCTAATATAGAAATATGATATAATTTTTTTTTTAATATTATTGTATATTTTATTATTAAATATAAATATGATAAAGTCCGATAACAACCATTAATAGTCAATTTCCTCGATAATTTACTTTTTAATCCCCCTCTTCGTTATAGTTTTCAAACCCTATATTAGTGGGGTGACTTTTTATGTTTTTTTATTCATTAATTTTATCAACTTAAAAAAAAAAACGTAGGAATTTTAATGAGAGGTTATATTATTGTTTTCTCAAGTTATTATAGTGACTTTCTATTCTAATTAAATACATCAATATAGAGTCTCTGTATGTTATTATGGTTTCTTGAGATAAAAAGAGTATTCAATTAGTGACTGAATTCCTTAAGATAATTATCTCGTAATAAATACGCAAGTGAACTTTTAAACCAAAATTTGGATTATTTTAAAAAAATATTCAAAAATCATAGAAAATAAGATCTCTCAACTCTTTCAATTTCATTATGTCATATGACATTTGGTAAATTTCCTTATATATATATATATATATATATATATATATATATATATTTATTTAGGGGCGGAGCCAGAACTTTAACCAAGAGGGGGCGAAAATTAATAGACCGTAAATTTCAAAATAAAACGAGACATTGAAACTACTATTATACATTGCATTACAACTATTTTTTTATGAATTTTTAATTTATGAAAATAATTCATTAGGATCTCTATATTATTAGAATTCTCATAAATTTCAAAATAAAAAGAGACATTGAAACTACTATGATTTAAAAAAAAAAAAATTAATCATAAAAACTGTTGCTCAATTTTTTTTAAAAATATGTAGAGATTGGGAATTGAACACAGGGCTATAACTTGGTGGAGCAACAAGATTCAACTACACTATAATGACATTTAGTCTACAAATGCTATGCTTATTATTTATATATAAACTTATATAATAATATGAATTCATTAAAATGAAAAATAACGAGCTCGGGCCAAGTGGGGGCGGCCGCCCCCGCTCCGCCCCCCTTGGCTCCGCCCATACTATATTGATTAGTAGGCTGCATCGCACGTCGCGCATTGGTATACGGAAATTGCTTATAAATTTGAAAGAAAAACATTGAATACATTTTTTCTTTAGATTATGTTTTGTAATTGAGAAAACAACATCAAATTCAATAATTTCTTTGTCTTTGTGTAATTTTTATGTTTATTAAACTGTGTTGCTTTTTTTTTTTTATGAATTTGTGAGTAAGCACCATAAATATGTATTTATTGGTAAGACCAAAATACTGACAAAAAACATATAAAAATCAAAGGATACTAATGAAAAGCAAAACATCTTAAATAAAAAATAAAGCCTTCATTAATATTCTTTTCATAAGGCATTTTTACAAACTCAAAAAATAAAAAGCAAACTAAATAATCATTAAAAAAAATAATAAAACCTACATTCAAGATGTAATAAATATTACTGTTCGGATTGAAAAAGTAACAAATTTTTTTTTTTTTTTTCTAAGAGAATAATATAATAAAAAAAAGTATCTATCACCACTTAAGCATGAAAATTTTAAGATGATCGAGGAATTATTTTTGTCATGATATGTGAATCCCACTATCCGTTGTCATGATAACGTCACTGTTCAAGAGAAATATCAGCATGTCAGAAAGTACTCAAATTTTCAAAGTGAAAAACAAAGTATTATTAAGATAAAAGAATAAAAAATTGAGAGAAGCATAGTATCGTATATTATTGTACGTGTATATGGTCTTACACAAACATCTTAAATACTTATCATCATAATTATTTCATGAATATACGTGTCATTCTTCTTATTAACAATGATCAATTGACTATTAACAATGCTCATCAATTCAATTTTTCTACTTTGTTCCTCTGCAATTCGATTAGTCCAATGACAGAATAAATCTAAGAATTTAGGAACATAGATGTATATAATACAAAAATAAAAAATAAAAATCAAACTTTAAGCATGTCCAAAATATGACATGAATCACGATATTGTAATTTGACGAAGAGAACTAAGTAGTCAGTGAAAGAGCATACCTTGATTGAATCTTTGAGTATGAACAGGATAAGGCAAAAGCCAGAATGCTATACATTCAACCTTAAAAATACGTATCTTTACAAATTGAAGAAGTGACCATTATTTAAATATATTTTCTTATAATTGTATGGTAAAATTCAAGGGACAACGCGTTGTCCATATAATGGAGAGGAGTCCACCAATTTTTTTGCCACCTACAGTTCGAATGCTAAACAAACATTTTTTAAAACAACATTTTTCTAATGTACAAAAGGTAATAGAAATGATAGAGAAACTGAACCTGTGTGAAGGCGAATTAAAAATGACATAGCTCGATATTAGTGGGCTGGCCGAAGGAGAAGCTTTACGGTCAATCGTAGCCAAACTGAAAAAAAAAAAAAAAAAAAAAAACCTACCTATGTGGCTAAGGTTGAGGTTGAAAGAGAGAGTAGTGGGAATAAGAGAGGTTGAAAGTTATGTATAACATCTCCACAAACGTTTCTTATTCCAAAACTGTTTTCAATCTCATTAAAATATTAAAGTAAATGAGTCATTGAAGATATGCATGCATTTGAACAATTGAATGAATGTTAATGAGCAGGGTTATCGTTGAGGAAGAGAAAGGAAGCTCGGGTGAAAGAGGAAGGGGAAGAGAGAGAAATGTGAGCATTAAGTTTAATAAATATGATTATATTGTATCACTAATAAATGTAAGTATTAAAAAAAAAAAAATCTAAAATCTTGAAATTTTAGAATGGTACATAGGATTCTAGATTTCTAAGCTTTTTAGACTATCAATTAATTGTGGATAGATTTTCCTTTTATATATATAGATTAAAAGGATTAAAAGGAAAAAATCACAAGGGATAAGTGATGTGGCACCATGATATTCAAGAATGGAGGATTTCATTTTTTTTTCATTACTTACAAGTGATATGTGATCATAAGAATCAAGAATATAGGATTCTAATTTTGTTAGAATTTATATTGTTTTTATAAATTAATTACTGCATTTGATGAGTAATTAAAATATCATTATATTGTCCAAAACGTGCATTATTTATTGTCATTTCATATGCTTAAATGACCTTTAGCCTTTCCTATTGGGACTTTTGGTTTTCCACTTCTTGAAACAATAAATTCATTTTAATGTATTAAGCTATCATAATGAGTATAACTCTTCATTATATTTTTTCTAGCTTATAAATAGAGGTTTTTCATTGAACATATACGACATATAGTATGGGTCGTCTCTATATTATGAAATTCTCAAGTTAGTAAGGACGAGTTTCTTTAAAGTTTGGGGGTACGGCATTTTTTTTTTTTTTTTGTATTTTATTTGTTTGTTTATAAATTGAAACATATAGTTTGATTGTGAAACTTGAATTCTAATTTATTTGATTTTTTTTTTTGCTATTCTGAATCACCAAGTGAGATAGTTTAGGAAGCTATAAACCGCGGAAGACAAAACCAAACCGCGAAGCTCCCACTCGAGAAACTCATGAATCGGGCAAGTGTACATGTATACATATTTTATATACTATATTTATGTTAATTAGTATTTTAGAGAAATGTACGTGCGTATATGTATATATACACTAAATTTCATGTGAATATGTATAAGATGTTTAATATTATAGACATTAATATACATGTAAAGATTATAAACATTAATATACATGTTCAGGTACAGATACTATATTTATTTTAATTGGTGTTTTCGATTTTCATCTATATATGTTAAAATGAAGAACTCATCACAAGTGATTATATTTGAACTTTTTATCCAGATCTTATTATAACAAAGAAGATTTGCAACCGGTATATGTAAACGTACTTCTCACACCAAGAGTAAACCACTATAACTCTTGGTATCATCTTTTATTTTTTATTTTGTCAATTTTGTTTTAGAATTTTGGAAATAACGTTCAATCCTTGCAGGATTCTAGGGAATACGTGGATTCAGTCCGGTGCAGGACGACAAGTTTTAGCTCATCCAGGCATTTCATAAGAACATGTAGAGCTAGCTAGGTAGTTAAATATTTGAACTTGTTTTTATCTTAACGTACGACTTTCGAGCCTATCCAATGGTCGTCCGCCCCTGCCTACGATCAGCCATTTTACAGAGTCCCGTCCAAACACCGCGCTCCAGTTCAGGTCATTATACTTGACAGAGCAGTCCCGCTGATGCCCCTTGAGCTGTGGCGCTCGTCCTTCCACCACACACAAGACCGATCACCTCTGGAGCCCTAGAGTGCCTCACCAAGGTATTCTACAGTCCCAACTCCAAGAGGCTCATCAAGAATGTCAACCTATACTACCGCGACACGCCCGTGAAATAGAGAAATTCATAAATATAACGTTTATTCAAGTTCCTTCTGTTTTGTGTCACTTGGGTGTTAACCAAATACATTCTCGTATCTGTAACCAGTACTGTTACAGCAATGATACCCGGCATTTTCAAACAAGCTCACCGTATTGGTGAATCAATCATTAGTTTTCCACATCCGAACCAAATTGTGATCTTCGTTTAAAATTATTCTAAACTAGGGTTTTTTTTTATTTTATTGAGTCATGTTTAGGTTGTAGTCATTTACTTCGGTAACGAATTCACCTGGTTGAGAGGCGTTGGACTCTTTGTAATTATTGCTGTTAATACATAAAAATGGCTTTAACTTAGAGTCAGATCCAAGGTTCGGGCCCCGAGCTGGACCCGGTGAACACGTGGATAATTGAATGCAGAGTCAACGCGGGTTGACTGATGATCGTCAAAGCTGGAGGTGAATCCTTCGTCTCGAATGAGTCTCCGGGCTGTTCTTGGAGATCTTTGGCGAACTTCCTTCCTTGGCAAGCTTCTCGTGGGGGCGAAGTCCTTGTCTTGGCGAAGCTCCTCGTTGGGGCGAAGTCCTTGTCTTGGCAAAGGTCCTCGTCTTTGCGAACTCCTTGTTTTGGCGAAGCTCTGAGATGTTCTTGATGATTCTTCGTGATTTCTCTTTCTTGGCGAGCTTCTATGGCGAAGGAAGACCTGCAAAAAAGGGTAGATCGGGCTCGTGCCCCATCACTTATGGTTGGGCGAGGCTGCCTACGTATCTCAGTTTAAGATAATCAGGTCCCACGTAGTTCTGGGTTAGTGATAAATGTTGGGTGAATGACGATGTGGTTTGACTCGTCGGAAGTGCCAATGTTGGCGGTGCGGGAGTGACCCTTGGCCGAATGGCGAGGGTATTACCGGCGAACTATGCTCCTGGTCGACCTCATAGGTGTTGGCGAGCTCGTTGTGGCGAGGGCCTTGACCTAGCGAGGGACGCTCCTTGTCGACCTCGTAGGTGTCCGCGTCTAGCGCGTTGACCTGGCGAGAGACGCTCCTTGTCAACCTCGTAGGTGTCCGCGTCTAGCGCGTTGACCTGGCGACGGGTGCTCCTTGTCGACCTCGTAGGTTTCCGTGTCTAGCCCGTTGACTCGGTGAGGGGTGCTCTTTGTCGACCTCGTAGGTGTCCGCGCTCGAGCGCGTTGACCTGGCGAGGGACGCTTCTTGTCGACCTCGTAGGTGTCCGCATCAAGCGCGTTGACCTGGCGAGGGACGCCTTCATTGACTCGTCGAACAACCCCTCTCAGGCAAAACTCAATCCCTTGTCCAATCCCAGCTCTTATTCAGACCTTTCCTACTAAGGGAGAAAGCGAATTTCTAGAGAGAGAAGAGTGTGGAAATGAGGAGGAGAAGACTCCTATTTATAGAAAAACCAACTCCCCATAATTGCACAATAGGGGGCCTCCGAATTTTGGGCCTTGCTGGAGGGACTTCAACATGACTCCTTGCCATTGCGAGGGGCTCGCCAAGGCGAGGTACCTTTGACTTTAACTAATGGGCCTTGATTTTTCCTAATGGGCTTTGACTTTTGCCAAAGGGGGCCTAACTTTTATATGTTCTAAAAATGCACATAACAATTGGTTTTTTTTTGTTTTGGGTATGTTACATTTACAGGTTTGACGTCGGTATGTTACGTATACCAAAATTGATGTTTCCAAAAACAAAGTTACTGAAAATTGGTGCAACTTTTTCTCATTCTCATTCTCCTTTGACTTATTATTGCTTTGTTGTCTTGCCACTTTGTCAAAGTCAGGTATTAATTTTATTTTCTTGCATTTTTTAGGTTCAAAAGCTTTAGGCGCGTCATTCGAGTGAAGGCGTAGTGAATTTTCTTTCGAACATTAATGTCGATGCAAAATATGTAATTCTCGAGGAAAACAACGAGCAGGATTTTGCGAACTGAATTACAAAAGTTCACAATAAGCCTCAGGTTCCGTCAAGTTTTACGAGAAATCTCTAGGAAATAATTTGAGTAGTAAGCTTTATGCCTGTTTAATAACAAAATTATACGGTCAAATTTTATAATTCGAATTGTTTGTATTTGTTAATAACCAACATTAGTGTTTATCAAAGCAGCATCATCCGCGAATTTCACACTTCTGCTGCGCCATGGAATATCTGTTCACGGTTTAATGGATTCGTCAGACGAAAGCAAAAGCGTTTTTTTCTTCACTTAAACGACATATATATGCTAAACGACATGTGCTTTCTAAATGCTAGGCGTTTTTCTTCACCACTTGGCATTTGATATGTTGCCATTTATTAATTCGTGACATTGATCAAATTTTTTATTTATTTATTTATTTATTTATATGTTTATGGGTTTGCCCCACCATGCCTCGAACCCCACATGATATCACCCCGCGGCCAACCCGCCTCGCCCCGTTCAAAATACCACATAAACCATAATTTTAAATAATAATAAAAATTAAGTTATAATATTAATACTAATAAAAAAATTGATGTAAATATTTTTATCGTTATAGAATTTAAAAGTATCTTTATATTATATAATTTATCACTTTATTTGTTGTATATAGTCTATGTAGTTCTTCGATTCAACAATTAAACAATTTTAACTTATTAATCATTTCAAAATTCCCTACTCGATTTAAAAAGTCTCAAATTTTAATTTTAGTTTTATAATAAAGTAATCGATTACAACATCTAGCAATTTATAGTATAACTACATATTTTAGTAATGAATTTCTTTATTTACTTTCAACTTTACAAATTAAAATTTTTGGTCACTGTCATAAATTATTATTCCAATTTTATTATTTACTAATTAATTTCAAAATCACTTATTCTCATTTTACTATTCAATTATCACTTTCATACTCATTATTTAACCTCTAAATTTTAAAGTTCATGAATCAATTTCAACATTCATCAACTTTAAATGTTAATTTTTATAATTCAGAAATCAACTTCATAACTTAGTAATCAATTTCATTATTCACTTATTTCAATTTAATGATTCATTAATCTCTTTCATAACTAATTAACCCCGTAAAAATCAAACTCGTTTTGGTTTGGGAAAAGCCTATCAAATTCGACCCGTAATAGCCCAATAAATTCAACTTGTAAAAGCCTGCCCTGCCCCGCCCCGCCGCGCGACATTACGAGTTGGGGTTCATGGGTCGGGGGGCCTTGATGACTTTTCCAAAACCCGCCCCGCACATTGAAGCTGCGACGCGCGATCGAACACCGGAGGAAAGACGCCTCCTCGAAAAAGAAAAAAACTGGAGAGGACAAAAATGTCAAGTCACGAAAAGAGTGCAGGATCATCACGAACACATGATACGGCATAAAATCGCTTCCCTGAAGCGCGTCCATCTCCATCACCGCCACCGCCACGTAGTTGTCAAGAAACACCATCTGCTTCACGTCCTCGACTGCCTTCCACGACCTTCCTCCGTTGTTCAATTGCTCGCTTCCACTCCATCTTTCTCATTCCGTCGTTCGAACTCTTTCCACCGCTCCTTCTCTCGCTCGGTCAGTCTCTCTCGCCGATGCTTGGGCTAGCTTATGGGTCTCCATTGTTCTGGACGACTCGTCTTTCTCTCTTGGAACTATCTTCTCTCTCGTCGGAATCCATCTTGCTATGATTTTCCCTATTATAAATTTATGTAAATATTTTTAGTTTAGAAAATATTTTAGGTATCAGAAAGACGCTCTTCCTACGCTATTTTATAGTAAAGCCCGTTTTCGATTTCTTTTCTTTAACTTCTTCTTTTTTGTTATGAATTGATTTTCTTTATCTTCCGTTTATCTACACAGGTTCCAGGTACTAGATTCCGTCAGCGTACTAATCTTTTAGTACGCTAGTCTTTCGCTTCATGTTTTTAGCCTCGTATCTAGCTATCGCAAAATATAATATACCTCCGGACGTTAACGGACAATGAATCGAGTAATTTAACTTAAATAACCAAATGCCCATAAGAGCCTAAGACTTAATTAAAAAAAAATTCCAATTAGTAATAATCGGTCTAAGAAATAACCAGAGAGCCAGAAGCTTGTTATTGAACATTGGGTTGATTTCTTTTTAGTTCTTGTTGAAAATAAAGTATTTGACATTGACAATCATCTTTTGGCAATTACTGTTATGTGTTGATTTTACCTTGAGATTTTGGATGGCCGTGCTGCTTCTCTCTTAATTAACATGTTTCCGTGTTCATTAACTGTATTTAGGGTGGTACCTCTTCAAGCTCGTGTAGCTTTCATATCCATGTGCTCGAATGTAACATACCAAAAAAAAAAACCCAATAATTACGAAGAGTTCAACGCCTCATTCAGGTGAATTCGTCACAGATGTAAATGACTACAACCTAAACATGACTGAATCGTTAAACGAAAAAAAAAAAAAAAAAACCTAGTTTAGAATAATTTTAAACGAAGATCACAATGTGGTTGGGATGTGCAAAAATAATGATTGATTCACATTTCACCAATACGGTGAGCTTGTTTGACAACGCCGTCTATCGTCATTGTAGTCATTGTAACAACACTGGTTACAGATATGAGAATGTATTCGGTTGACACCCAAGCGACACAAAACAGAAGGAACTTGAATAACGTTTATATCTATGAATTTTATTTATTTCACGGACGTGTCGCGGTAGTAGAGGTTGACGCTCTTGATGAGCCTCTTGGAGTTGGGATTGTAGAATACCTTGGTGAGGCTGTTTAGGGCTCTGAAGGTGATCAGTCTTGTGTGTGGTGGAAGGGCGAGCGCCATTGCTCAGGTGACGTCAGCGGTAGGGGTGAAACTGGGTAGGGTACCCGATACCCAGATTCGGAAACCGGGTATCTGAATATTGATACCCGAATCCGGTACCCGGAATCTGGGTATCTAGTTTTTGATATGCGGATTTACTACCCGGTACCCGGTACCCAGTTTTGGAAACTACCCGGATTTACTACCCGATTTTTTTTTTAAGTATATCATTTCAAAAATAAAAACATACATTCATTGTCTTAAAATTAAAATGCATAAAAAAAAAATCAAACAGAGTCTCGCGCATCAAGCATAAGTACATCACACGAACCCTAAGTAAGAAATCTTCAAAAATTAAAGGAAAAATAAATAAATAATTAAAATAAACATGGTACCGGGTACCCGGTTTTTAGAATTTTAATACCCGGTACCCGTATTCGGTTCTAATCCGGATACGGGTACTCGGATCCGAAATCCGGATCCGGATTCGGATTTTAATTTCGGATTCTGATTATTACCGGGTTTCCGGGTATAATTTGCACCCCTAGTCAGCGGGGCTGCTCTGTCAAGTATCATGACCTGAAGTGAAGCGCGGTGTTGGGACGAGACTCTGTAAAATGGTTGATCGTATGCAAGGGCGGACCAACATTGGATAGGCTCGAAAGTCGTTCGCTAAGATAAAAATAAGTTCAAATATTTAACTACCGAGCTAACTTTACATGTTCTTATGAAACGCCTGGCTGAGCTAAAACTCATCGGCCTGGACCGGACCGAATCCACGTAGTCCCTAGAATCCTACAAGGATTGAACCTTATTCCCAAAATTCTACAACAAAATTGACAAAATAAAAAATAAAAGATGATAACAAGAATCTTCGGTGAAAATAATTGCCTTTAAATGGCTTTGGATTGAAAGAAAGAAAAAAAAAAAGGGTCATACTAATGTAAAAACTAAAATATGAGTCTCTTTTGAGTGATAGTGCCTCTTTCATTAGTCAGAGGATTTTTATTTTTTTGAAATCTAGTCATGGATTGTTTAATCTATATAATATGTTAGAGATCAGAGATATCCAACCCGACCCTAATCAGCGGGTTGATCGAATCCTACCCAACATTTTGCGAGCCGGATTGGGGAGGCCCATGTTGTAGTGGATCCTATCAACTGAATTGGGCTATCAAGTTGGACTAGAATTGCACGGCCCTAAGATGAAGAGAAAAAAAAGAAGGCAATTTATAAGGTTTGTTACGACTCAAAATCCTATCCTATTACAACCAAAATACCGATCCCATTACGACCAAATATTCAATCTCAAACAGGAGTTTTGCCAACCTTCACAATATTCCCGTCTAAATTAATAAACGACAGAGATATATTTCACCGTACCAATGCATATTGATGTGGACAAAATCGTACATCAACACTATTATTTAACTAAATTTGAATTTATTTATTTTTCATTACTAAAAGAACTTGATTACCTTCAGTTATATAATACTAGTGGACAGCGCGCCGTGACGATCAATTATCGACTAAAAAATAAGACAGGATATTATTTTTAAAATTTATTAATTGTATAAAACTTTGTGAACATCAATCTTTATTATTGAAATCGAAGTATATACAACTCAATCCCTGAAGACTAAAAAGTACTTTTCTTTATGTTGTTCTTCTAAGCAGATATTTGAAGATCCAACAAAACATATTAGAAGCTTGGCTAATTGAGTCATAATTTCATAATATTGTGTCATCTATATCTATAGAGAATAATAAAAAATGAAAATAAAAACATATAGGCACGAAAATAGTAAAGATAAAAAAATAGACACAAAATATACATGTAAAAAACAATAGTACATTTGATTTTCGGAGCTATCCGAGTCCGTTACATACTTTGAAGACACGTTGTCGTCACTCGGGTGTCTCTTCACGAAGCGGGGCCAGCCGTGATCCTTTTTCTCCTGCCGAGAATTGTCGTTGCGGTAGGAACAATAGTCAGTATGGGAATCATAATAAAACACATGACAAATATAAACTTTACATCTCAACGTTACCGAGTCAAATTAAGTGTAGAGCTTAGAAGAAAGAAAAGAGATGTAATTGTTGTCCTGCAAAAATTTTAAGAGAGAAACAATAAGAAAATAAAAAGGCTAATCACTGCTTTTGAGTGGAATGAAAAATAAGCCCCACGCCTTACTAATTTCACTTAACTTCTAAAAGAAAATCTAAAACGATATTTACTGATTCCATACTAAAAACATCATCCTACTCTAAAATTAATCATTGTTTACATTTCGTTCATTGACTCTTGAACATTAAGCGTACCTGATACACAAAGACCAAGCCCACCGCTGAGAAATAGGAGAGGATAACTACGAAAAAAATGCCGTGAAGGTAAGAATCAAGGAATAAGAAACAAAGATCTACCGAGTAACAACGTTCCTATTTTCAGTTACCCAATAAATATATGATGTCGATTTAAAAAAAAAAATATGTTGACAAATTAACATAATTTGTCCAAATGTTTGCAAATTGTATAGTCCAAACTTTGGACAAATTTGTCCAAAGTTTGGACTATACAATTTGCAAACATCGTACTCATTTGCAACATCTAAGACAGTCCGTTGATAGTCTGGCTTTGAGAATTTATATAAAGAGACTGTGGACGCGCCAATAACATTTTTGATAGCTTTGTGGCAATCCTACAACTACACCAGAATTATTATATATTCATATGTCTTATAAATATTGTAATTAGAAAATGAAACAATATATCACTTAGTTCATTTAGAAGAACATGAACAATCAATCAGCTTCCATAAAGTTCCGATAAGCCTCGACGCGGTGCATGTTCTTTGGCCAGAGGCACAATTCACGTTTTGCAGCTGGATTCACGAAAAACTTATTTTATCATAACACCGTTAACCACTGGTAATTATCGTCGTAGACATTACTTACCACTAAGGACCGTAAAAACGGTGAATCGACCACGAAGAAACGGCTTCATCAGCACCATTCTTGGCTGCCAAAACAGAACCATGTAAACTGAGACCGATCACAGAACCAAACTCCCATAAATAAAAAAATTGAGACTTCAATCGAGACTCTGTAACTACACTATTATCCTTTAATATTGACAAAGGAAGTGCAATGTTTGTAACTGAAGAGGAAAAAAAAAAAAAAAACCTGATATATGCAAACAATGTTGTGTCTAGTGACTGCCCTTTTCAACTTCTATAAGAATTGATTTGCATTCATTGGCATTAACTGATACTTAATGAATTTGAGTGAGTCTATATCAATACAATGCATGAAAACAATTTTTCAGAAGGTGTATAAGTTTCATTAAAAATAATCTAAATTCTAAGCAAAAGGGAAACCTCAATCCCATGTTGTAAGAGTGCATGTAGATGAGATCTTCCTTTTATATATATATATTTTTTTTTTTATGGAAACTAAACTTCATTAAATAGAACCAGGGGGTAAGTCCCTGTTGATGAAAATTACAAGCCAATCGGGACAAGTACTCGACCACATGTCGGGAATTGACCCTACAAGACGTGTCTTAGCAACATGGTTAGCGGTCTCGTTACAAGTTCTTTGGATTCATCGCCAAGTCCCGGGCCGCCCAACCTCCCGGGTGAACTTTCTAATTCCCGCGAGGATAGGCCCTTGTACGCTATTGAGTCGTTCCCCTTTGACGAGTTGTATTGCTCTTAGGCAATCCGTCTCCGTTTCAAAAACCCGCCATCCACGCTCCTTGACAAAGAGAAGTCCTTTGTAGATTGCATAGCATTCCGCGGTGAGCGCCAAGTCCAACTCCTCGAGACGCAAGGCTTGTACACCGAGAAGGTCGCCCCGATGGTCCCGTACGATGACACCTATTGCCGCACGTCCCGTTTCCACCTCCCATGCCACATCCACATTGAGCTTTATGCCCCCGTTAGTCGCGGCACACCAATTGGTATGTTTAGTCGGTTCGGCTATCACGGTCGTCTCCGCCACCCTATTGCTCAACTTGTAGTTAGTGAACTAACATACCACTTTCTCCACCCATGTAGTCGGTCCTTGTGGTTGGTTCTCGAATAACCGCAAGTTACGGTCGGTCCAAGCCGCCCAAATAAGGCCACAAAAGAGCTCCAAGTCCTCTTCGCCAAGAAATTCAAGCGCCCTAAGGCAAAGTTCCCGAAAAGGAACCGCCCCCGTCTTTTCAACCCACCTTTGTAGAGAGGAGCACTCCTAAATTACTCTTGCTCTCGCACACCCCCATACGGCATGCAAGGCATCCTCCGGCATTGCTCCACAAATTTTGCGAAAGGGCAAGCACGGCACGCCCCGACCGTGTAAAACGCCAAAGGTCGGAAGGATGTCGAACCAAGCGCGCCACACTAAGTGCTTGACCTTGGGCGGAACTTGAAGCCCCCACAATTTCTTCCACCACCGTGGTTCAACGGTGCTTGATGCCAACGGTTCCCCCCTCGAGTCCATGCGTGCGAGACGGTACCCCGAGCGGACCGTGTAAATGCCATCCTCCTCGTAGTGCCAAACCAATCGGTCGTGGTGATCGGAGGGCCCAAGAGGGATTTTTTGGATTGCCTCGGTATCATAGGGGGTCATCAATGATGTAACAAGTTCCCGGTTCCATCGTCCGTCGGGTACCCGTCCGTCGTCGGGTTCCGGCGTTAGCACTTTGAAGCTTCCGGGTCGTTGTAACCACGGTTGCTTGAAAGCTCTAAGGTTGCCTTCCCCGACTTGCCACCAAATACCCCGGCGAACCAAGTCTCTCCCTTAACAAAGGCTCTTGCAAAGGAAGGAGGAGTCGGCTTTGCACTCAAAGTCGAGTACCGTGGAATCCGGGAAGTACTTCGCCTTAAGGAGTCGGGCTATTAAGCACTCCGGGTTTTGGATTAGTCGCCATGTAAGCCGACCCACAAGCGCCCGATTTAAGTCACCGAGGTCTTTAAAGCCAAGACCACCCTCCGCCTTCGGCCTTGCAATGAGGTCCCACCGCTTCCAATGGATCTTCCTTTTATCCTCCGAGCCTCCCCACCAAAACCGAGCAATATGGCGATGAAGATCGTCGATGGTGGTCGTCGAGATACAAAATAGGTTCATAGTGTATGTTGGAATTGCTTGGGCAACCGCCTTCACTAGAACTTCCCGGCCCCCCGCCGAGAACATCCGAGCCTTCGAAGCCCGAAGATGTTTGAGGACTCGCTCCGTGAACGGATATATATATAGATTGCCCATTAGCTACTGTACTAGTTTTACGTGATATAGGACTGTATCAAAATATTTTCGCTCTTACAAATAGGTTGAAGAAATTGAACAAGTAAAATTACACTGCAACAGAACTTAAATTTTTCAAAATTTAGCCACACGAGGAATTTATTTCTAATATGTTACGACCTGTCGAGATGCTAATTCAGTGTCTTTTTAGGTATTTTAAAGTCCAAATAATTTAAATAGTCATTTTATGAAGTCGTTATTTTTTTTTCTATATAATTTTAATAGTTTGAAAAACCGATTTAAAAAGCCGAAACAATTTATTAAGTTTTATCCCTTAAATGCAGCCTCTTCTTCCTTTTCTATCTCACCCAAAATTCATCCTCCTCAGCCAAAATAGATGCATATGAAGCCAAAACTACGCCTATGTCTTTGGAGAGGAGAACGCCTCCGGACTTTGTCCGTCCAAGGCGCACGCCTCGGCTACGCCTCTTAACACTAATTTTTTTGACGTATATGCCTCATTCAGACTCGTTCATGGCGTGCCTCCAAGGCGCCTAAAGGCCACCAGCCTCGACTTCGAGGCATACGAGCTACGGCTCGCACGCCTTTTTTAACCTTGAATAGAATAACTGATTTGATAATAATTTTACTTTATTATATTAATCAATATAGTTAAGTTTCTGAATTATAACCTCACAAAATTTATCAATTGGTGAGCAAGAAAGTGCAGTACTAATAATACAAATATATATATATATATATATATATATATATATATATACATTCTTGATGATTTTCGTTATTACAAATACAAGGTCCAAAATCAAATCTAAGACCGAATATTGACCCCAAACAAAGTCCGGTAAAAACAGTTCTAGGTCCAAAACAGATCTTTGGTTTTCAAAATTGTTAGTAAAAACTGAATGATACCAACAAATAAAGCGTCTTAATATAGGCGGGCATTCAATTACCCAACAATTATCCAAATTTTGCTTCAGAAATGTTGAATGGAATTTGAATACATTATCATGAAATTTATTTGAATCCTCAACTAAGCTTTCTCTCGCTCTCTCGCTCTCTCTCTCTCTCAATTCAACATGATACAAAAACAGAACCAGCTTATGAACACAAAGACGCAGGAAAACGAAGCCTGCTACTACCAGTACCTTTCTTTTCTAAGGCCTCGGAATTATTTATTTCTCGACGAAATTCTTGAGGTTCTTCAACCAATTAATGTACTCCTTGCCCTCTTTAGAGACCATGTACTCGTGGAGGAAACCGGTCGTGCTCGGATTGATACCCCGAACCTCAAGATATGAGTAGAACGCCTTCTGAAAGTTCTCATCCAAATCGCTGAGTACAAAACGAGAACGAACATTAGCCACATAGAAAGCTCGGGAAATATATTAATCCAGACTTTACTTCAGCGAACTCACTTGAACTCGGGTCCTTCGTATGCGAGTGGCTCTTCGGAACCCTCTGGCTTCTTGACCGAGAGGCTATCGATGGTGATCTCGTCGGGAAACGCAGTGATACCGAACTCCAATTGCTGCCTGTTTCCTTTCGTAATGCTTACCACGAGAGGAATGCTGGAATCGTTTGAGCTCTCTTCAGCATCGCCGTCTTCCTTGTCATCAACCTCGTCTTCGCCGCCGCCCTCAACGGAAATATTGGGTATGTCAACCTCGACTTTGATTGATTCATCACCAAACGTTCTCTTGAGGAAAATGGTTCTTTCTCCCGGGTTGTCAACGATTTCGAACGGAAATCCTTCGGGGATATCATCAACCTGTTCATAGAAGACGAACCAGGTGAGGCTTGCAAAATGAAATCCTCTAAATGAATTTTAAGCTAAGTACCTAACTTTTATTTTTTGTTGGCATATACCGATTTTTTTTTTCAGTCAAAGATCTCAGTGTTCATTATTTTTTTCCCTAAATATTGTAACTTCAACATAAACACGACATGAAACGATGTGTGTGTATATACATACATATATATGTATATGTATATGTGTGTATATATATAAGGTTAAACTCACAGTATTTTCATCTTCGATTTCCTCGCCGCACTTGATCTCGGACTCGAGGACGCTCAGGAGATTCTTGTCCGCGGCTTGCTTCGCCGCCGTTGAGAACCGGAGAGACGGAACGAAGCTCCGGCGAGCGAGCTCCGAGCCGAGATTGGCGCTCTGCAGAGATCGGACGGCGGCGATGGCGCCGTGGAACGATCTCCGAGATCCGACGGAGCGGAGCGCGAAGGGAAGCACGGAGGAAGACGCCTTGCGAAGAGCGGAGTAGAAAGCCATGGTCGTCTTGGAGAGCCGAAGAAAATGAGCTCTAAGGTTTAGGGTTTTAGCTTTTTGGGGTTGGGATTGGCTCTATATAGGGCTTGGTTTATTAACGGCAAAACTATTTATGTTATTTCGAAATAAGGCAATATAGTGTTAATTTAAAAAAATTATGACAAAAGTATTTAAGTTTATTTTTTTAGATCGATAGACTTCATTCACTTTTTGTTAGTTTTTTTTCTTCTAACTATTTCTATTAATGATGACATCAACAATGCAAATCATTTGGTATTAAGGAGATCTCCCGAGAGTTCGAGAGAGAAAGCGATAAAGGAAAAATCAGAATTTACATTCTTTATGTTCCAAGAATCTGCGTTTACATCTATGTTTATTTTTTATGTTCGTAGATTTGATCGTTTGTGTTTATTTGTTTTATTTGTTGTTGAAGTCACTGGCGAAAATAGTAAAAAAAAAATCAAAAAAGTAGATAGAGTCTACTGATCTGTAAAAAGGAAAATTTAATACTTTTGCCACATTTTTAAAATTTACTGTAGATTGCCCTTTTCTAAACAAGTTAGGTAGTTTTGGCACTAATAACTTTAAAGGCTTTACAGAGAGTGTGTCGTTTCCTTGTGTGCGTCGTTAAAACGAGCAATAAAGTTGTCGTTCTCTCACGAGTAAGTATTGTTGTCGTCTCCTTTGGTCATTCCTTACTATTTTGATGTTTATTTGACGCCCTTTATCTTAATCTAGTGCAAATGGATCACCCTTTAGAATCTGAGTGTTATTTCTTACCATTCATTTAAAAATAGCAGAAATGACATCTCATTATAACTTCGTTGTAAATTTGATTTTTTAACACTGAATTAACAAAAAAACATAAATGATGTGCCTACATTCTAATTTATAATTTGGTGAAATAAAAAAATCAGTTACTTAAAAGAAAACCTGAAATATTTTTAAAATCGTTTTATTTCTTTTTAAATTTAAAAATCCTCAAATTTCTACTAATTAACGCGTCAAAGAGTCCAATCCACACTAATATAATAGAAAGGGATTATTCCCGTTATTTATGAAACAGAAAGACCAAATTTGCACATCATGGTAGAAAAATTAACTCATTTATACTATTTTTAAAAATTCTAAAAAGGACAAATTTACACATCCAAAAATAATACCTATGAACTCCAATTAGAAAGAAAATAAATTTAAAGGATAAATTCATTATTTATTGGCTTCAAAAGCTGCCATTATTTATTTATTTATTCTTTTCAATATCCAAATTTCTCACCACTTATGAATAGTTCTATGAATGTAACAATGTCTTCACATTTCTAATATTGAGATGAGCAATCCGAATAAGGGCTAAGAAGCTGCCTTAGATTTCTCCATCCCACAAGTCCTCGACGGTTCGGTACGAACCGAAAGTCTCGTGAACGAAGAATGCCCCTCTGATGAGTCTTGCCTGCAGATAGAAAAATGTCGCCGGTGAAACTCAAGATTCCAGTTATGCAATCTCAAGCTAAAATTTACAAAGGCAATATATAATGTTTTCGACTATGCGGCATTGTATTTTATTAAATTGTACTATAATATATATTTCACCTGTTATACTTGCCAATTTAATGCACTTTGCAAACCTATATATCTCTTTGGAATTTACAAATATATGTTGGAGGCTAAAGAAAATGCGTACTACTGAATTTAGTACCGCAATGCGGTAAATCGAAAAAGTGCATTGTGGTAGTACCGTACTACGGTCATCGGGACTAAGTTTAATAAATTAATATAGACTTACTGACCTGCTCAATCTGATTAAACTTCTGGAACAAGTCCTCAGGTATAGCCCAATCAAGAACATCAAGATTCTGTTTGATTCTTGTTTCATTGGTGCTCTTGGGAAGAACACTGTGACCCGACTGCAGGCCCCACCGAAGAGCGACTTGTGCAGGGGTTTTCCCCAGCTTTTCCGCCACCATATTGAGAATTGGGTTTTGAAGGACGTCACTTTTGATCCAAGTAGTTCCCGGAGAGCCCAAGGGTGAATATGCCTGAGAAAATTACACAAATTATCAAGCTATGACTTCATCAATTGAACCTAGAGATCCTTCCATGTAGTCGAAACCAGTCCCACTAAAGTAAAAGTAGGGATTAAAGTACCGGTTCTGTTTTTTTTTTTCTCTTCTTTATTACATCTTTAAAACCGGGACTTAAACTGGATTTCAGATTTTTTAGTAAAACGAACCGAAATCGTATTGTTAATGAAACATTTTTCTTCTCAAAACCGAGGCATAACCATATCTGAATTGGTATTTTAATAAATAAAAAAACCTAACAAAATAGTTTCCAAGAAGTGGAAACTGGTTCCCATTCTTTTTTTGACATCTTTAAAACTGGAATCGGGATTTCATGTTTTTTTAGTATTAGAAACTGGAACCAGTTTTTTAATGAAAACGTTTTGTAAACCTAAGTAGGTAGGTATAACCGATTATTAGTTTTAAAATAATTAAAAGAAAAACTTGTAACTTAATGGGTTAAAAAACCAGAGTCAGTTCCTGTTTAAAAACTAGTTACACGGTTTTTTAGTTCAAAAACCGGTTTTTTCCTTTTTTCGGTGTAAAACACTCACCCAACAGCATAAAAGAATCACATAAAAAAAATTTAAATCTTACCGAGCCATATATATGAAATAGAGATTAGAGTGGAAGTACTCACCGAAAGGTGAACTCCCTTAGATTTACAGAGTGCGTGAAGCTTGCCTTGCTGCCATGAAGGATGACATTCGACCTGGTTTACAGCAGGAGGAACCCGTGACGATTCCAGTAAATCGGAAAGCTTCTTTGTAGAAAAGTTGCTAACACCGATCGCTTTAGCCTTGCCCGAGTCGTAAAGCGCTTCCATTGCTCTCCAAGTTGCTGGGATATCTACTTGTTCAAGGTTTTCTGGTTTGATGCCTTCCGCGTTCTTCTTCAGACGCGCTGGCCAATGGACCTGAAAATCGAGCAATTGCGGTGGATTACAGTTGAATAATGATATATCGAGAACTTTGGCTAGCACAATAAATTCGGAGAAACGAACAAGCCTTTTGTTCTTGATTATAATTATAATAATAATAATAACGATTTCTGAAATAGTATGATTTTCTCAAGACGGCTTCGGCATGATGTAACATTAGTGCAAAATGTTGCGGAACATTACTACTGACTACACAGAATAAAGATTTAAAGATAATACGTACAAGGTACAAATCAACATAGTCAAGCTGCAAATCCTTCAAAGTTCTGTCTAATGCCTTCGGTACATCTTCGGGTCCATGATCTCTACACCTGCGGATCATCTTGGTTTTAGAATATATACAAAGGACTATTAAGCCATGTTTTATGTTGAGTGGCTCATATTCTTAAACAAAACTTTTTTCTTTCTTTCATAATACCGAGTTCTATTGTCCTTCCCGTACTTGGCAGGAGCATTAGTTCCCAACATTCATAACATGTAAAGGAGTTCAAGGTGAACCGAGAGCAAACCAGAGTTTCGAGGTAATCCACAATTCCTCGCGCTTCAGGAAACCCTCTTCGAATAGTTTCTTCAAAGCAGAACCTATCTATATAATCAACAAAAGATTCAATCAGCATTCCTTTAAAACTAGTGAAGGCGCCATAAAACGATAGAAAATTGTAATACAACGCCACTCATTCCATCACCAAAGTAAGAGCTTTATATGATTTTTTACAATTTTCACTCTTGTTTCTTGACATGAACTTAATATGAATTTTTCACTCTTGCTTAGTAACATAGAGTATAACATCCATACTATGCGAGACCGGAAAAAAGTATACTAGGCCGATACAATTAAAAAAAATGCTTCATATCGGAAATATCGAATCGAAACATATAATCCAATCAGAATAAAACAGTAATATCACAGTGAAAACAAGAGAAAACAACCGAAATCCCTTCTCGAAATCAATCTACATCCCTTTTTTCGTCTGTATTATGCGGATACAATGAAAAAACAACTGAAAATGTCGATGAACTAAACACATAAAACAGTGATAACAACTTTATGAAATCAGTTTACATCCATGAAAACCAGCTTGATATATGAAAATACAAAACAAGTGTATTATTGATCATCACAATGCTTGAGCAGATGAGGAAGTGAGTGGATTACCTCCGCTTCGTTACCGTAAATTTGAGCGCAATCAATGTGGCGATATCCAGCCTGAAACACAAGCCATGATTCGTTCATTCAAGAAGTAGCCAACATTTGAAGAGTCTGGAAGATAAATCTATCTACTCATGCACGAGAGAGACCTTGATGGCGGTGGTGACGGCATCGGCGACGAGGCCAGGGCCGGACTGCCAGGTGCCGAGGCCGAGGGAGGGCATTTTGGCGGTGGTGTTGAGCTCGAAGAAGAGAACCTCCTCCGTCGCCATTTCTGTCGGAGCTTGAGGTTGTGAAGAGAGACAGAGGTGTGTCCACTGAGCATCTGAGTGTTGCTTTCATGGAACGGAAATGGAATAGCAGATATCATATTAGGGCCAAAATTACGGTTTTGTCCTTTTTCTTTTCTTTTTTAAATGCTCCTTTTTCGAGTGGTTCTTGAAACGCTCGATATTTTTGTCTTTTTAGTCGTTTGACTTTTGGGAATCCATTTATGAAATATTCTCCGCTCCATCATTCACGCTAGTGCTGAAACTGCCGACGTCGCGACGGGTCGCGGCGAAGTCGCGAAACTTGGCGTCGCGACGGGTCGTGGTTCCGAGAGTCGCGATCGTCGCGACGTTGAGCGAGCGAGAGAGAGAGAGGAGAGAGAGAGACACAGACTGAGAGAGAGAGAGAGAGGGGGAGAGAGGGACTCGTCGCCACGGCTCGAGCTCATCGCGAATCATCGCCATCGCCACCCTTCCCGTCGCGACGATCGCGATCTCCACCCTTCCCGTCGCGACGATCGCGACGCCCTCCTCCGCGTCGGCAGTTGCAGCTCTAATTCACGCCAAGGAATAGAAACTTCTAAGGGCACTTAGGTAATTACACATAGTTAGGCATAGTGAAAATAATAATAAATGCAAACCTAACCTAATATTCATGTTCATGAGCATTACATTATATTTATAACACTCCCGAGTGGGATAAAAACTATAGTAAGGGAAAAAGAGTACAACCACGTATAGATCCCCCTCATGTTGACACGGGTGATAAACTCTGTAGCTTTCGCATCCCACGTATAGATTCCTAAGGACGACGAATCGATACGATCCAATATGAGTAATGATAGGCTTACTAAGTCATGTCATTTTTCACCCCTAAAGATCACAACCACCCTAGAGCAGCTTGCAGATTTGTATGTTTAAGTGATTGTATGCTTACACGGAATACCAAATTATATTGCCTCTGATTGAGATAGTTACATCACATCATGATTCATAAAGTGTTTGAATCGAAAGATGAGGATAAAGTTGAAGTTTCACACAACCTTTAATCTACAGACCAATTTACAAACTGAACAGACTGACCGAATATTGGAGGATATGTTTCAAGTTTCTGTTTCGTTATTTCGAGGATCATGGTACAGTTATTTATTGTTAATTGAATTTTCGTACAACAATAGATACCAAATCTACGATCAAGATTGCTCCCTATTTGCCAATCTCTGGTATCTTTGTACGAGACGGGGGAAGGTAAGATATAATTAGCTCATAATGTATAGAAGATGCGTCTAACTCTATTCAATTAATTGTCGATGTATGAAAACCGCTAAATGTTGACAAATAAGAACAAAACCTAGACAACTTTACAAAGGAGATCATATGCGTTTGATGTGAATGATGTTGTTTCTTCAAGGTGACGCCGATTAAGGGCATGTGTTATTTTTGTAAAAGGAAAAATTGAGAAAGAGATATGTTAGGCCCTATAAAATCTTGGAATGTGTTAGTAATGTTTCCTATGAGCTCACTTTATAAAGAGGCTTCGCCAGTGATTCACAATGTCTACTATTTCTCGATGCAAATATATAAATATATATATACCTCTTAATCATCGCACATCCAGGAACATGAGTCGTACAATTAAGCGAAGTTGTATCGTACATCTGAAGAGTAGTAAATGGATACTCTTTTCCACAGAGAGAAAGCATTAAGATTATTACTCTTATCAATGTTGTTGGAGTAATTACTAGCACTGAGGAGAAACATAGAGAGAGAAGATATGATTCAAGTCAGGCACCGATTTTATTTTAGATTTTCGAGGAAGAAAATTTTATAAGAAGGGGATATTTGTAATACCGACAATCAAGGAAAGAAAAATTATGAAGATACATGTGCTTAACGAAAATCAGTCGCCATGTTTTGCCCATTGATATTCTATTTGAAATATTATGATGTCAAATAATATAATCATTATTATTATTATTATGTTATATGATACATCTTTAATCTTATATTGATAATTATAATTACAAAAAAGTAATTATGAATATCAAAGAAATCAGCTATAACAATAGATACTTTTAGCTATACATCTCTTATAGATAATCTATCTACGCCTTCTAAGAAGTTAACTATATATAGAATAGCTTATATATGTGTTAGTCATTGATGACTAATTTTAAAGTTTTAAAAGCACAAGATGTGATATATATATATATATATATATATATATATATATATATATATATATATATAGTGTGCATTGCGTTCAGCTTTTGCAATGAAGCAAAATATATTGTTTTATATATGATAAGCTAGCATAACTTTTGCATATAGGATTCAAATTTCGAAATGACAACCCTAGCCCTGGAAGCAAGGCTTTGGCGTGTAAGTAGCAACTCTGTTTGGTCTATGTCAACCATCTATATTTGGTCTCTGCAAGATGGAAGACACCTCAAAGAAAAGAAAAAAAGATAAGTTTTTATCATCTTTTACGATAGCTTAGTACCCAAAGAGACTAAGACTTCTTTGTCCGGTGTATTATAGTGTTTCAAGCCAAAGAATGGTTATAACAGTAATGACTCAGCAAGAGAAGTCAATATTCAGCTCTCCCTCTTTGTGCTCGGATGTTCATCACCCCCTTCCAAATCCCCTTGTCTCGATAAAGCGCCAAGTAGTACCCTAGCCTCTCCCATTCCCATCCTTCAAACATCAAACCGAAGAGAGAGCTCCAAGCTCGTGTTCGCCGGCGAGGACCGAAACTCACCGACGACATTCGGTAATGAACCGACGGTAACACGTGCACGCCGACGTAAGCCGGAGAAGCACCGACGGCATTCGGTGACGCACCGACGAGGACCGAAGCTCGCCGAAGACATTCGATGATGCGCCGACGAGAACCGTAGCTCACCGACGACATCCGGAAACAGCACCGACGAGAACGAAGCACCCCGACGAGAACCGAAACCACGGTCTTATCTCTGGGAATGCAACGATCGTGGAAATTTGGACTCCGTAGACATCTTGCGTTTGCGTTGAACAAGCTTACTTACCGACTAAGGTACGTACAAGTACTCACCTACATCACGACAATAATATTGTGTGCATATATATATAGATGAATATGCTTGTATGCTTATATGTTATTGGTACGCTTTGTATGACCGTTACCTTATGTGACGTGTCTGCTAATATGTTAAGTATGATGCTTATTAAACCAAGATATAAGGTTTATATGATATGTGAATAATAAGTATATTTTACGATAAATATATATATATTCGTAAATATGTTATTTTACAAGAAAAGTTTTTAAGGCGTCGTACCAGAGACGACTAAGGTCTCATTATGTTATGTTATGATGCCACGAGAATGATTCGGTTTGGGTAGCTCCCCCAATCTCCCGTTGGTTGCGCGCAAAGGTACGTACGCAGGGCCCAAATTATGTTAAGAATATGAATATGTATATGAAATATCATGATATGTTTTTAAGATGATATGATATGTTATGTGTATCTTGATATATGACGTTGTACAAAATGTTACAACATAGCATTATATATAATTTCTAAGTTGCTTGTTTATTGTGAGTTATATTAGCTTGTACGTACTGGGCGTTAGCTCATTATAGTTGTGATGTAGATCCAGAAAATAAATCAGTCGGGAGTTAGGAGCGGATGGAGCGGAACCGACATTGCGGCATATATGGTGCATAGGTGGTGGAACCGATCGTTAAGACTATTTTTCCGCAACCTAATACTATTTTTTATTTTAATCATGAACTTATTTTTCAAACCTTAGTAGAGGATTCTCCTAACGGGTTTTAAGTATATTGTACTAATGATATTTTGTTATTCGACTTTAAGTTATCCATTATGTTTTACGAAGATTGATATTTATGAGCTTTGGTTTTATTATATCATACATCTAAAATGGTTTTTTTTTCGTGTTATCAAAGAAAAGAAAAAAAAAACAGATGACAAATTTAGAACTTTATTTTCTTATTAACGAAAAATTTGATAAGTTTAAGATTATGAAGCAACGGCCGAAAAGTGGGTCGTTACAGATATATCTTGCAAATGCAAAATTCTCTGGACTTTTCCTTCACATTATTTTGTGTAGGGATCAAGATGCAACAATGTGTGTACAGACCATGTAATTTCTATGATTATTACAAACTACTCACTCATGGAATGATGAATCCGATGAGCTGATCATGAGTACTTGTTCGTTTCCCACAAATCATAATAAGAATATCATAAAGATGTCCACAATGCTCAGGACATCGGCCTATTCCTATTTGATCATCTAAGCGACCCTATCGTACTATCATCAGTGACGTACTTAATTGATGATTTCGGATATAAGTCTAGTTCGTCCAGTATGAAGTCACTTCACACCTGATAAACTTAACAGTGCATGGACCGCACTATGATTCGGTAATAGATCACCACATTAATGTGATTAAGTTCATCAATGGTCATTCATGCCTTAAGAAATTCTCATTTATAATCTAGACCATGGACCTTTTAAGTTCCTTAATCGTGATAGTCAAACCTTCTCACAATAGAATACTTGTGATGACTAAACAAGATAACAAAGTTAAAGAACTACGGATCAAACATTCAATTAATATTATCTATATATAATTCAAAGATAACTATATAAGATTAACATTAATAAGTACTATTCATTCCTAGGTAATCGGCCATAATCTTATACAAGCGAGATTAGCATCTAAATAGAGGGCATGTATAAAATATGTCCAACAGATGACACGTCCGGGCTTTTGTCGTCGTCTTGTAAACCTGTAGATGATATAGTATTGAAGTATAAATTTGAACTTTGAGTTTTGTTCGTACCTCGTCGTTTGTCGAGTTTGCACATCGTGGCACGTCTCGGTTGTCTTGGGAGTGCACTCCGTTGTGATTGTAGGGTCGTCACCCGTTTTGTAACCTGCAAGTATTGCGTGTTCCCGTCGGGTAGCTAATCCGACGAGTATGTTTTGTTGTGTATGCAATGTTTATGAAACAGGTAACCTTGACAAATGGCTAGGGTGTCCTTTGTGAGAGACTTATCTATCTGCGGGATTAGTTTTCGGCCTTTTGTGAAACTCGGGATTTGTTTCCTGAGCCGGCGGATTTGTTTCCGGCCTTTTGTGAAACTCGGGATTTGTTTCCTGAGCCGGCGAGATTAGTTTCCGGCCTTTCGTGAAACTCGGAATTTGTTTCTTGAGCCGGCGGGATTAGTTTCCGACTTTTCGTGAAACACGGGATTTGTTTCCTGAGTCGGCGGGATTAGTTTTGGACCTTTTGTGAAACTCGGGATTTGTTTTCTGAGCCGGCGGGATTAGCTTTCGGCCTCTCGTGAAACTCGGGATTTGTTTCATGCGCCGGTAGTGTAATGCCCAATAATCTCATAAGCAATTTTACGCCTAAAACGTATAATTTTATTTTAGCCTATTTACATGTTTCTATATCTTTTGGATATCATCGAAATAATATACATATTATTAGGGGTGTGCAAAATAACCGGTAACCAAATTTTAAAACCGTAACCGAAAATTATCCAGTTTAAAATAACCGTAACCGAATAATTTTGAAAACAAGTTAAGGTTAATCGTATCCGGTTTCAAACAGGATAAGGTTACAGGTTATTTATTTTTCAAAATAGGTTATTTTAGTAATCGGTTTTTCTAACCGGTTTTAATATTAATTTTTTTATTTAATTATTTTAAAATTAAATTAAGTAGAATTTTCTCTCTTTCCTTCAAAACCTCTTCGACTTCTTTCTCCTTCTTTTTCTCGCCTACCCTTTCTTCTTTCCTCCTCCTCGACTTCTCTTCTTTTTTTCTCACCTAATCTTCTTCAGTTGTTTTATCGTTCTCTGCTTGATCTTGTTCATTATCTATTATTGTTATGCTTCATATTATTTATTCAAGTTTTATTATTATTGTTCATTTGGACCGATATGTTTGATCATTGCGATAAACTTTGTTAAATGCTATATTTTTTTAACAAAAAAACAGGTGAAGGTTATTAAACAGGTTAATTAGATTTTGATAACCGGTAATTAGGTTAACCGGTTTCAAATACAGGTTAAGGTTATTAAAACATGACTAACCGGAATAAGGTTAAGGATACCAAATAGTGAAAAATAAACAGGTTAACTGACCGGTTACAGCCCTACATATTATGTTTAGCATATTTTGTCCTCATAATATCTCTTGATAATTAATCATTTATATCTTTATTTTAATGAAATTATCATAAAATTCTAATGTTAATTTTGAGCTTTGCTGCAGTGTGGAATAAGTGGAACATATATGTCAAGTTCGGTGTGTTAAGCAAATGAATGCATATACTATTAAGTATATATATAAATTTTCATGAATTAGACATTTTATAATTTCATTATATTATATATTCCATTAATATTGGTGTGAAAATGTGATAAATAATTCTTGTGCGAAAAATTGTTTATGATTTAACATCTAGCGTAATCTTTTCGATATGAAAAATAAATAAGCATGTGTAATTTTTATTATGTTTTAGGTAAGTAAACTGGGAAAGATATTTATTTGTATAAACTACTTGTCGTTTTTACACAAAAGAGTGACATGTCATTTTTATATCACCTTGTTTCATTTGTCTCTCGATTCTTCTACACTGTTCTTCGTCTCTCTGTTTTCCTCTCCCTAGTTTATTCTCTCTCCCTCAAAATTTCTCTCTTTCATATCCTTCTTCCGTGGTCAATTGTGAGAAGCTTATTTCTTGGACTCGTTCCTGTGAGTTTTTCACACCTGAAGAGAACTGAGATTTCAGCTTGGAAAGAAATAAATTGATTTCGGTCAAATTCTTCCACTTTGACTTTAAGTTTTTCTTGAGTGAACGATCCCATTCAATGTTGTGTTCCTTGGAAATTATTATGTTATTAGTGCTTTGATTCAATTAATTAATATACTGTTTAATGCTATTGTGATGATATATATTATTGCCATTGTGTGGGTTAGTGGTGTTAGTCGAACCTATGTGTATGTGGGAAAAACATTTAGGGTTGTTTCCTATTGAAATCATATGAATTGAAATCCAAGTGCTTGTGTAATTACCTCATGTAGTGTTCTGTGTGTAATACAAAGTAATAGCATATAAATTTTTAGGCTCTAGCTAGTCAAATTAACTAGAAGCTATTCTTGGTTTACATGAAGATATGTTTCAATAAGGCTGATTTTTTATCTATTACGTTTTTATTTATGGGAAAATTGCGGCAAAAATACCCAACTTTTGGTCAAACTGCCTCCCGTGTACTCAACTTTTAAAACTGGCGGCAAAAATACCCAACGTGCGTTGACCGTGACTTTGGCATGAAAACATTAATTTTTCCGTTAACATTCCTCGTGTGGCCGTTAGCGGCAAAAATACCCAACTTTTTTTTTTTGAAAAAAAAAATATTTTTTAATTTTTTTAATTTATATTTTTTTTACTTGATTAGTGATAATTACTTGAATTCCAAATACATGGAATAACACAAAAGTTAGTCAAAACATCAATTCATTTATTAATGTGCTTGTATAAGCTACATTTGTTATAAAAATCTTATTATTATGAGAAATTTTAAACATAATGTTACGAGTATTTTAAGTAATTGATTTTTAATAAATTAATAAAAGGAAAGTTATATAATTAATTTTTCTTTTTATTAAATAAAGTCAATTTAAGCCCGAGATATTCACCGGAAGTCTGTTTTCGCGAAATAAAGTGTCCAGATGTTTCCAGAAATATCAAGATACTCAAAAAGTCATAAAGTTTGCAAGAAATGGTCACGGAACGCTCCCGGAACCCTTATAGTGGGCCGGGAGCACCTCGGGCGGCCCCACACGAGCCACCACGCGTCTCCTGCCCTCCTCACGCGCCCTCAGAAGGGCTTACGTCAGCCTGATGACGTAAGCAGAGGCGCGCGCGCGAGTTTTCATTGTGTTTCATAGCTTCCTTCGGCACTATTCATATTTCTTAACTGGGGTATTTAAGGGTAAGAATTTTAATGGGATCCCAAGGGAGGCCTTTAGCTAATTATCACTAATCAAGCCCTCCTATTGATTATTGATAATATTTTTTTTACTGGCATATATTCTTAAGCCATTTTTTTCCTCAATATGGAGACATTAATTGACTGTATTAATTCGATCTAAAATGGTCAATTACCAATGAAAAGGGTAGGGTTGTAACCGCAGCGGGTATCCGATTTTTTTGAACTACCCGTATCCGGATTCAGTTTTCCGGGTATCCAAAAATCACTACCCGTATCCGGATCCGGAAATCCGGATACCTATTTTCAAAACCCTGTTCAATTACTTAAAATACCCGTAACATTATGTTTAAAATTTCTCATAATAATAAGATTTTTATCAACAAATGTAGCTTATACAAGCACATTAAGAAATCAATTGATATTTTGACTAACTTTTGTGTTATTCCATGTATTTGGAATTCAAGTAATTATCACTAATCAAGTAAAAAAAATATAAATTAAAAAAATTGAAAAAAAAAAATTGAAAAAAAAAGGTTGAGTATTTTTGCCGCTAACGGCCACATGAGGGATGTTAACGGAAAAATTAACGTTTTCATGCCAAAGTCACGGTCAACGCACGTTGGGTATTTTTGGTTTTAAAGGTTGGGTACACTGGAGGCAGTTTGACCAAAGATTGGGTATTTTTGCCGCAATTTTCCCTTTATTTATTGATGAAGAATTAGAACCAGATTGTAATTTAGATTTCTTGTTAATTAACACGTCTCTTAGTGAAGAATTGGCAAAGCTTATTTATAGCATAACACGTCAAGTCGATATTTGTAAGAGTTAGATTATCTAGAACTTAATGCTGAATATTCTAAAAGAATATAAGTTGATATATCAGAGTTTACACACACCGAGTCTTGAGCGAGGTAAACGCTTTCCACACCGTAAAAACAACCAAAGGTTTCGACATAAGTAAAGATTTATTTTTATCTGCATTATCGGGTTTGTTAACATGGCGTGTATATGCATATCTATTATAATATATAGATATCTCTTACATGAATAAATTCATTAAGTAAATAACTACAGGTGTTTGCATTGAATTTGCGAGTGTATTTTTTTTTAAAGCAATTTGATTTCATTCAATCAAAAAGGTTGGGGAGAAAAATCCCTCAACACCGTTGCTACAAGCCACTCCGGGCAATAAGGACACATAAGGTCCGAAACAAGAGAAGAGAGACGTCTCTTGGCCAAAACATTGGCCACCTCGTTACATTCCCGAGGGACCCACGTCCACTCTCCGGTCCCACCTAGCTCTCGGCCGAGCTCCTGCACCTCCGCAATAATCGGTCCTTGCAAGCCCCACGACTCTCGTGCCTTGGTGAGGTGGGAAGCCCGCAAGCAATCCGTCTCGGCATGCTCGATCTTCCACCCCCGATCACGAGCAAAGATAAGCCCCCTTCGCATAGCAATGCACTCTCCGGTAAGTGCCGAGTCGACATGGTCTACCAAGGAAGCCATGACTCCCATGACCCCACCGCTGCCCGTCCCGTCTCCCCGTTCCATGCCGCGTCTACGTTGAGCTTGAGGCTCCCCGCAGCCGGCCCGGACCAAGCCCTCGGTACCTCCTCCCTCAGCGGGCGGTGGTTCTCCGACGTGTGCGTGCACCGCTTAAAACTTGTGAACCATCTGTCGACTTCTTCCATCCAAGCCTCTGAGGCCCGGACGCGGTGCTCGAAGAGGCGAAGGTTGCGATCTGACCACGCCGCCCAAATTAGCCCGCAAAAGAGCTCGAAGTGCGGTTTGGAAAGACTTGCGAGCGCCCGGTAGCACAACTCCCGAAACGGAATCTCCCCCGTGTTTTCCACCCACTGGTGGATCGTCGATGATGCCCAAATGGCCTTGGCCCTTTCACACCCCCAAACAGCATGTAAGGCGTCCTCCGGGAGTGCCCCGCAAAAGTTGCAGAAGGGTAGAATGTCTACCCCTCGGATCCGAAGTGCCCCGTTGGTCGGAAGAGCTTCCGAACACGCACGCCACACCATGTGCTTCACTTTCGCGGGGATCGCCGTACCCCATAGAGCTTTCCACCAATTCGACTCCCCCCTTCCAGAGCCTGAAGGTCCACTACGTGCTTCCGACCTAGCTAGTAGGTAACCGGACCGCACCGAGTAGATCCCGTTGTCTTCGTGGTGCCAAACAAGCCGATCTGGACCCTTCCCCACTGGAATCCTCAAGACGGCCTCCGCATCGTAGGGGGTTAAGAGGGCCTCAACCCGAGAGAGGTCCCAATGGCCGTTGGAGACTAGATCGGCTACCCGCCACGGATACCCATCGTACGGAGCCTCCGAGGTGGCGAAGAAAGCCCCGGGCCGAGGGATCCAACGTTGGCCGTGTACCCGAACGTTGCCGTCCCCGATTTGCCATCTCGTGCCGCGTCTAAGCAAGTCCTGTCCCCAACACAGATTCTTGCAAAGGAACGATGGGCGTCCCTTGCAATGGAAATCGAGGTTCGAGGTGTCGGGGTAGTACTTAGCTTTTAGAATCCGCACTAGGAGACAACTAGGGTTTTGGATAATCCGCCACGAAAGTCGTGCTACGAGGGCCTGGTTGAAATCACCCATATCCTTGAAGCCCAAACCACCTTCCCCTTTCGGCTTTGCGAGAACGTCCCATCTTCGCCAATGGATCTTTCTCGACTCCTCCGACCCGCGCCACCAAAACCGAGCGGTAATAGCGTGAAGATCTTTGATGGTGCGGACAGGGAGCCGGAAGAGACTCATGAGATAGGTGGGGATGGCTTGCACCACTGATTTGATCAAGACTTCCCGTCCCCCTGCCGAGAAGAGCTTTGCTTTCCACATCCCGAGATGCTTCTTGACCCGGCTCGTGATCTTGCTAAAGACTGCGCACTTGTTTTGGCCGACGTGTACCGGAAGCCCGAGATAAGACTCGAGGTCCGAAACGGCCCGCATACCAAGCACCTGTGAGATGGATCTGCCATGTGCCTCGGCCACGTTCCGTGAAAAGCTCACCATGGACTTCTCCGCGTTAACGGTTTGTCCCGTCCCCTTCTCGTAGATTTTGAGGACCCCGCTAATAGCTTGGCTGCACCCGACACTCGCCTCCCCGAAGATGATGCAATCGTCCGCAAAGAGAAGATGAGTCACCGACGGGGCTTCCCGTCGGCACGCGAAACCGTGTAGAAGTCCAAGCCTCTCTTGCCCCCGGATGAGCGCGGAAAGGCCCTCCGCGCAAACTAGGAAAAGGTACGGCGACAAAGGGCAACCTTGCCGGAGTCCGCGGGTCGGCGAGAAGAAGTTTTCGGTTCTTCCGTTGAGGACAACGGAGAAGACGGGTGTCGAAATGCAATCCCGTACAACGGCTAGGATTCGCGGCCCGAACCCCATCCTATGCAACATAGCTTCCACGAACCCCCATTCGACCCTGTCGTAAGCTTTGCTCATATCGAGCTTTATGACCATCACCCCCTTCTTTTGATGACGGATTTGCCGGATAGAATGAAGAAGCTCGTAGGCGATGGCGGCATTGTCCGTAATCAAGCGTCCTGGAACGAAGGCGCTTTGAGCTTCCGAGATGACGGAGGCGAGGGCGCCTTTTATCCGGTTAGCGACCACTTTGGAAACGAGCTTGAGAAGCACGTTGCACAAACTAATCGGTCAGAAGTCTTGTACTCTCCTTGGGTTCTTCACCTTGGGCAAGAGCACGATGTTGGTGGCGGTCCAAGCTCTCACGCTTCTCCGCCAGTTAAGAACATCCAAACACTCTTCCCGAATCGTCGGCCCCACGGTCCCCCACAATTTTTGGAAGAAAATGGCGTGGAAGCCGTCGGGGCCCGGCGCCTTTCGGGGGCCCATCGAGGAGAGGACGGCATCGATCTCATCCGCAGTGAATCTCTCCTCGGTTATCTCCGGTTGCCCCACCGGGATAGAAGCAACGTCATCCATCGTGATCAAGCTGAAATCCCTGTCCGAGGCGCCGTTCGAAGAGTAGATGTTCGAGATGTATTTGTCGAACACTTCTCGAACATCCTTCTCCGAGGTCACCCAATCCCCGGTCTCGGTCAAAATACCTCGGATTTGATTTTGCGTCCTCCGACGGGTGGCACGAGCATGGAAATAAGCCGTGTTTCTATCCCCTCCGCCTAACCAATCGGCCCTCGCCCGTTGCTTCCAATGATACTCTTCCACTACGAGAAGCGAATCTCGTTCCTCATTCAACGACCTCAAATCGGCTCTTGTTTCCGGAGTAAAATCCGCTGTGTGAAGATGCTCAATCCGCTCCGAGAGCGCTTTGATTCTCTTTTCCCGGTTGCCAAAGGTCGTGCCCGCCCATACACGGAGAGCCTTTTGACACTTCCCGAGGCTTGCCGCACACCCTCAAGAAACCCCGTCGGTCCCACCTGAACCCCACGCAACACGGACCACCTCGGCGTATCCGTCGTTTAAGAGCAAACTCGGCTCAAAGGCCCATCTCTTTCCCACGGCCGAATTAGGATTGTGCACCATCGGATCTGAGCCCGTGTTGATGAGGAGCGCTCTATGATCCGAGCCCCAAAAGCCCAACATTTTCACATTCCCCAACGGGTAAACCGACTTCCATGTCGGGTTTGCGCATGCTCGATCGAGTCGACTTTGGACGTTCCGTTCGCCCACTTGCATATTGCTCCAAGTGCACGGTTCACCTACAAAGCCCAAGTCGAGAAGATCACATACCTCGAGCGCGTTGGCGAAGAGATCCGTGCAAGTTGTCTTCCTCCGCACCCGGCTCACGTGCTCGAACTCGTAAAGCACCTCGTTGAAATCTCCCGCGCACAACCACGGGCTTGCATCGCAGTTATGAAGCCGTCGAAGAAGCTCTCACGAGAGGTGCCGTGAAGCTTCAATCGGGTCCCCGTAGAAACCCGTGAACCTTGACGTCACCCCGAGCTCGTCTCTAACTCCCACGTCGATATGCCGTTTGCTAAAGCTACGGATATCGACCTCCACCGCGTCATTCCAAAGAATGTGAACTCCACCACTATGGCCCTCGGCGTGAACCCCGAACCCGTTGGCCATATTACTTTGCCGTTTCAATCTCTCCACCCAGACACCGTTCAACTTCGTCTCCGACAGAAAAACGATGTCCGGCTTCCGCTCACAAATAAGTCTTCGTAAGCGGGCCCTCGCCCGGGGATTGCATAATCCCCGGATGTTCCAACAAAGGATCTTCATTACTCCCGGCCGGCCCGCCCTTGGCGTGCCGCCGATATCACTGGACGTAAGCCCAACTTTATTCCTCCACGTTTCCCTTTCGGGTCCATCTCTCCCATTAATGGGTTACATGGTCCCGAAAAACTAACCCTACCACCGGAAGTGATTCCAGAGTAGCACAAAGACAAAGAATCACAAGGATTCACACCGATGAACCGGTAGAGACCAAGTCGGGCCAAGGTCTCAATTAAGTGAGTCATTCTCACTTGGAGCTTCATGTGCACCTATGAAGCATTTTACACGAATCTGCGGGGCTTAAAACACTGACAACCTGATTTGGGCATAGAAGCGGGCCGAAAATCAGATTTGGACTACGAACTTTAAGTCTGGCATTTTATAGAACACTTGGTCCACACAGAAAAATTCCAACCGACCATGATGCTGATTAAGAAGAGCAAACCCAGAGGAGACCCAGAGCTTAGGCAAGAGTCGTAGTCATAAGCCAGGGCGAAAAACAGCAGCCCTAACGGAGAGGCGAGCAGCAGCGGAGAAAGGAGAAGCTAGGGCACCAACCCGCATAGATGGAGAGGTTGAAAAAGCTGGAAGAGTTGTAGAGCACGAATTCATCAATGGAATCGCAAGGCATCATCGATTCCAGCCGAGTCGCTTCGTCGGGAAAGGGTCACATGGGGTTTTTAGCAATTTGGCCGAAACGACGTCTTTTTGTTTGCTGTATTTGTATATCGCCATTATTGATGCTCGGCTGAGCTTCGAGCAAAAGTTGGAGTGTCAGGCAACACAATGAATAGTGTCACTGTACTGTATCATTCTCCGACCACAAAATCATCCACGCTTTTTGTTCGCTGTTCATGCACGGAACCGATAAATTATTAGATATGTCTATCTGCGTTAAATTGTAAAGTGATTATAAGATCTATGTTCTTATTGTGAAAATCACGATAATTGCTCTGGTGATTGTGATATGCTCTCATTTTCCGAATTACTTGCTGGATTGTCTTGAGTTTTGGATCTCTTCTGTTATATAGCCCTCTTGTGTAGGTAAGGGGCATATAATATGAAAATAGCCCTCCTGTGTGGATAAGGGGCATATGATATGAATATTAGCCCTCCTGTGTGGGTAAAGGGGCACATGATATTAAAATTTGCCCCGATATTAAAACTAGCCCTCCTGTGTGGGTAAAGGGCTTCTGATATGAACAATTTCCCTCCCATGTGGGTAATGGGCTTCTGATATGAATAGCCATGGTGTGGGAAGTTCCCTTAATGATCATACGGAAATTCTGGTTTTAAAATCCCTACATTGACGATGAAACAACGACTAGTCACCCTCTGAACAAATGAAAGAAAATTATTTGACCACTTCTGTATGGCATGGTTTGTGGTCGCCATGTCCGGGTCTGTTCACGAAGAAATTCCAGCAAGTAGTTGATGTGTGTATTGAGTCGATTTTATTATTGTGCATGGAAGCTGTATGCTTATTTAATGATCGGTAATGTATCTCATAAATGGCCGGCTCGATGACTGCGATCATACGTTGCAAGTTAATCTAATGATAATGAACATATGATATGAGTTAAGATGACATGTTCAAATATATCATACAAGTTGATGAGGTAACGTAATATGCGAGTTTAATGTGTTATTATATGTAAGTGAATTTATGATTTTCACAATAGAAAGGTAAGTATTGCTATATTGATACTAAGAGAATTTTGGACGGTATTTATTTATTGATTGTAGTCTTTACTTACTGAGCTCCCGCTCACTAACATCCCTATAATGCAGAAAAGGAGGAAATGTGCATAAAGAGAACGTTAGTTGCACTCTCAGAGCAATGGATCTAAGGCATATGGACGATTTTGACCTTATGGCTAAAATTTTGTGTGTCAAAACTTACTAAAGTCATATATATGTATATATATATATATATATATTTAGGAACCTATGTTCACGTTTTAAAAGTAAAGAAAATCGTTTCGGAATGTAAAAAGTTTCGTGTTAACGTATACATCTTTACAAACTTATACGTTTAAAACTAAGTTCTATTTTGTACTATCCATTTATTTATTTTAAGGATATTCCAATATATATATATATATATATATATATTTAAATATATATAAAAAAGACACGTTCTTTGTATATTTGGGTGATACAGGCAGGATTAGTTTTCGACCTTTTGTGAAACTCGGGATTTGTTTCTGAGCTGGCGGGATTAGTTTCCGGCCGTTTGTGGAACTCGGGATTTGTTTCCTGAGTCGGCGGAATTAGTTTCCGGCCTTTTGGTGTTTGTGAAAATAAACGTGACTCGTAGCTTTTCTCGCTGGTGGTAGTTGCTTACTCCTTGGGGGCTTTGTCAAGTGTCTTCTCTTGTTCATCATCGTCTTCGCCGATTGTTGCGTGAGCGAGGTCGGCCTCTTCATCTTGTGTAGTTGGCTACTAGCAGATCGTCGTCGTTTGTGGTTGCGGATTTGATTCTGCCTTCTCGCTTTGGCTTTGACGAGCTTTAGCTCAGAGGATCTGTGTCATGTCGGCGGATCTGCATCGACTTCTGGGAGCTTTGAGATTATTCTGGCGAGATTGGTTGCTCAATGCGGTGCCCCCTCCTTTGTCGTGTCTTCGACGTCTATTTGCAGGTTTGTCTGGTTCTCGGGGGGGCTTTCGGAAGTTTGTTCCTTATATGCGGGCCCGGGCTTCTGTTTTTTCTGCTCCAAAGTCGTCTGGAGAGGGTCTTCACGACCGGACCTTTAAATGTCTAAAGCGGAGTTTGTCATCGGGGAAGGCATCTTCCAATCGTCGTCTGTGCTTGCCATTTCTTGGCAAGGCTGGAGGTTCCTCTTGTAGTGCTCGTCGTTGTCTTCGTCGATTGCCATGTGGGTGAGGGTGGCAACTTCGTCGTTGGCATTCCCAGTGCTGCATTAGCATGCTTTCTTCTTTCGTCGGGAGTCTGCTGTTCATCTGGTTTGCGATCGCCTGTGAGCTGCAGTGTACCTGTAAATTCTGCACGGCGAGCCTTTCGACGAGAATCAAGCCGGAAAGAATAATTTCGTATTTGGCCTTGATGGCTTACTTCAGCTTTTCTCCTTGCGGGTTGTTGATGACGGTTCTTGCTCCTGCGTCACCGTCGTCGATGATTCCGTCGATGTTCATGCTCCATACCGGCCCGTTGAGCTCGGTTCTGCTGCTTGGTTCTACATCGTTCGCCTTTCTTCTTCCTTCAGCTGCATAGGTGTAGGCGCCGCGGGTGTGCTCAGTGACTAAGTCAACATTCGCTTTTCCCTTCTTGGCGACCTATGGCTGGTTCTTTTCTCCAGCTCTTTGCTTGGCGAGGTTAATCTTCTACTTGCTTCGGCATAGGTGGGCTGACATCTTACCGACAAGACGTTTGTTTGTCGCGTAGTTGGGAGAGTGTTCTGGTTTGGCTCCGCTCGTCTTCCTGGCATGGTCCAGATGGAGGTTATCCACATGAGCTCATCTCTAGGCGCCCTTCTTGAATCAAATCTTCAATTTGCTTCTTCAAATGCCAGCATTGTGACGTGAGATGCCCGTAGTCGCGGTGGAACTTGCAGTAACGACTCTTGTTCTACCTTATTGTCTTGTTCATCGGGCGAGGTTCCTTGAACTTATAGCCGTGGATGGCAAAGATTTCGTCTAGCGTGGTCGTCAAAGGAGTAAAGTTGATGATGGGGAGCGGAACAGACTCCTCATCGTTCAGTCCCCTTGTGGCTTCATTCTCTGGTTTCTGCTATCGTATGTGCGGCTCCTTTTTTTCCTTTGGCTCATCAGAGGGACGATCGTTGTTTCGTCGATGGCTTCCTTGCTCTGTTGACTTCCTGCTGGCGAGGTATTCCTCTACGGAGATGTGCTGAGCTGCTCTCGTCATGAGCTCCGTCATGGTTGATGGCCTTTCCTTCATGACGGAGATTAAGAACTCCTCGGTTTGTAGTCCGTCAATGAGGGCGATGACGACATTGCTGTCACTGTAGTCGTTTACCTTGTAGAAGCGGTTGATGAACTTCTGTAGGAATTCTTCGACGAAGCGGTTGATGAACTTCTGTAGGAATTCGTCGCTCTTCTGTTTGATCGACCAGAGTAAGATTTCTCCTTTATTTGAGTCACTACGCCGGTGAAGCGGACGAGGAAGAGGTCTTTGAGCTGGTTGAATGAGTAGATACTCGCCTTAGGTAGCCAGTGGTACCACTCAAACCCCGTTGCTGCGAGGGTTAGGCTGAACGCCTGGCAGATCGTCGAGGCTGAGCATTTCTTCATTTGCATGATCGTCTGGTACTGGACGAGGTGGTAGACAAGATCTCATTTTTCCGTTTTAGATGAGGTTGCTTGCGAAGCGTAGGTCGCCTACGACTTCTCTATCAAGCAGGTGTGGTGCGAGTGGGGAGAGAGTCCTGTCGAGCACAGCATGGCCTCTCGCGCCACGGTCCTGGGCAGAGCGCAAGTCTTAGATTTCCTTCTGCATCCCTTGTAGAAGGTCGAATACGTCGTCGCGCTACAGTTGGTGAGGCTCCTGGTGACCTGGGTGGCGGTCGGGCGAGGCCCGGCTGCCCCTATAACGGTCTTCTCCACAGTCTTCGAGGTTGATTACTTCGGCATATTGTTCATCGTCGCGTCTTGGCGAGGGATGGCGACCCCCCGACGATCCTAGCGAGGGTCGGGGGTGTCCCGGTACACTCCTGCAAGGTTGAGGTCTTCATCACGGTGATTCTTTTGGTGACCCTCCGGGCGAACCTGGCGAGGGTTCAAGGCATACCGTCGCTACTCCATGTTGTTAAGGTCTTCAGCCTGACGAACCCCCTGGCGAGCCTCGCGAGGGTCCTGAGTGTTCCGGCGATCTTCGATGTCCTCGGGATCTTCTGCCTGGCGACCCTTCGGGCGAGCCTGGCGAGGGTCTAGGTGGTCTTGGCAATCTCCGGCCTCTTCGGGATCTTCGGCCAGGCGAATCTCCTGACGACCCCTCGGGTGAGCCTGGCGAGGGTCGGGGTGGTCCCAGCGATCTTCGGTGTCTTCGAGATCTTCGGCCTGGAAAACCTCCTGGCGACCCCCCGGGCGAGCCTGGCGAGGGTCAGGGTGGTTCCGGCGATCTTCGGTGTCTTTGGGATGTTCGACATGGCGACCCCCCGGGAGATCCTGGCGAGGGTCGGGGTGGTCCCGGTGATGTTTGGCGTCTTCTATGTCTTCGTCCAAGCGACCCCCCGAGCGAGCCTGGCGAGGGTCGGGGTCATCCTGGCGAGCTCCGTCATCTTCGTGGTCTTCGTTCTGGCGAACCCCTTGGCGACCCCCGGGGCGAGCTTGGCGAGGGTCGGGGTCGTTTTGGCGAGCTCTGTTGCCGTTGCTATCTCTTGTGCTTTCCTCGTCATGAGCGGGGACTGACCCTTGCGAAACGTCGTTGACACCGTCTTCATTTCCGATCTGAGCTGGTGAAACTTGGCGAGGCAACTGAGTCTGCCTAGCGAGGGTTTGGGCCCTCATGTTGAGCGCGATGCTAGCCATTGGTTTCGGCGTCGCGCGCTGTGAAGCATTGGCGCGGCTCGTTATGTCGAATGGTAATCATCGTGCTCCGAGTTCTTCCGATGAATGATGGTAGTGTTGGACATGTGTCCTTAAACAAGCTGTTTTAAACCCATTTGTAAAAGATTATGACTTGTCGTTGAATAAAGATAATACTTATTATGTTAATCTTATTATAGTTCTGGTAGAGTAAAATAGAATGTTTAATCCATAGTTCATAATGGAATGCAATTATGTTATTATCATCACACCCGAGTCAATGTGAGGAAGAATTGATAATCATAATAAATGAACTTAAATTGTCCGTGACCTGATTAACTGGGTAGGAGCTCATTAATCGGATAAGGTCATTAATGTGACTAAGTGATATAATCCTATTCTGGATTAAGTGTGTGTCACACTCACTAGAAGTGCATTAAGTATGAAGTGTCTTCATATTGGACTGGACCTGACTTAAACTCCGGAAGTTATCATATAAGACCGTCACTGATAACTTGGAGTTGAGTCACTAGTAGATGATCAAATGGATATTCGATCTAAGTCCTGAGTGATCTTGAGTCTTAGCTGCTGGGTTGATTGTTCTTTGATTTAACCGTTAAAGAACACGAAATATTACCGCTGTTCCTAACACTATTATTTTGGGAACATGATAGTCAGTAGTGAAGGTATCTTGATCATAGATATAGGCATCACACAACTCTCTTCAGAGTCAAGATGATTCCCTTGATTGTCGATGGTGAGAAGTGAGATTTACCCATGGCCAGCTTATGACTCGTAATCATAAGTGGGTTGCTCACAATATTACCGACTGAGTTAAGGATGAAAATGCATTGAGGGGCAATACGGTAATACCGCCTGCTCATGTGTGGATCATCAAGTGAAAGATCAATAACCCGAATTTGATTGTATCAATGGACACCTTGCTATAAAAAGGGAATAATATATACTATATCACTAAAGAGTGCAGCCTCGGGTTTATAGTGGAATTACACCGAGGTTAACGAACTTCTAGCAGTTCGTTGGAGCTTAAGTGATATGGGTCCATGGTCCCCAGGATAGCTCCGGAACGGATGATACGTACGTGATTAAATATACGTTTGTTTAATCATTTGACAGGATTTATAAAACTGAAGTCTGTGTCAGATTTCGGATAGTTTTACCGCGGCAAAAGTACCAAAGTTTGGTACCGGATATTTAACTGTCAAAAGATGAATGAATTGAATTTTGTCATCAACTAGAAAGTTGTAGAAAATTTAATTCTGTGCAATTTATCTTTTGGAACCGAGTCGATCCGACTGACGGTTTGTGATTTATAGATTTAATGAGTTTAACCTAAAGTTTGGGTTACATTAATTAAATCACGTGTCACAAATAAAATAGCGGGTTTGTCCCACGACATTTTAATGTGTGATATGAGAGAGAAGAAATTATAATATAATTTAATTATTTGGATTTAATTATTAATAGGATTTATTCAGGATTATTAATAATTAATTAATAATTAATAGATTTATATTATATATAATTAATATATATTTGAGAGGTCGCACGCAACGTTTGAACGTGACCGAAAAATACATGGAGATTGTTTTGTAACAATTAAATTCGTGTGTTTTTATATATATATATATAAGAAGAAAAAAGGTGATGCTGACCTGGGAGTGGGAGTGTGTGCCAAGCCATATACGCGTGATTCCTGTTATGCAACTATTGCATAATTGCAGCATAAGTACTTATTGTTTAGGTATTTGAGAAAAACCCTTAAATTAGTTTAATCCATTGGATCGGTTTAAGATTTAATCTTGACCATTGGATTGGAAATTAATATTTTATTTATTTAAAAGGGGATTTCGAAATTGATAAATAATAATAAGCTTGGTGACCAAGTTTGGTGGTTGAGAATTTCTCTTAATCAATCTTATCCATTGGATCAGTCTAGATTTAATTTGGACTGTTGGATTAGATTTATTTATTATTTAAATTCGAAATTAATTCCCTGGATTAATCTGAGCCATTGGTTTTCGACCAATCAGATGATCCGGATGGAGGGAATTTCTCTCAGGTGGTTGGAATTGAACTCTAAAAATAGGGAGCTCATTCCACACTTTTCTTTACACCTTCAGAGCTCAAAATTTCGTGACCCCTTATTAGGGGATGCGAAAATTGACTCTTCTCTCTCCCCCCGGTTCGGCTTTGTGAGATCTTTTCTCCGGTAGCTTCAAAAGAACCATCAGTTAAATATTTGTCAGAGTCCTGTCATCGAAGCCCACGCTTCGGTACGAGGATTCCAGGAGAATATCCCGGAAGATTACGGGAGTTTCCCTAGCACCGGCGGAGCCCTGCCAAAGTCAGAACGCGCAGCCGGAAGTCGTCAATAAGGTACGGCCTTATGCATTGGGTCAATGAATGCAAAATTTCTTTTATTGTATTTATTTATTTTCCATAGACATTAGATTTAATAATGTTGTTATGAAATTAATTATGATAATTAAATTGCCAATTATTTATCCGATCGCTTTATCCAAATTACTCGATGTCAGTACGTCGTTACGGAGTAACTATTCTGACTTAAAATTATTTTAAAAGTTACCCGGACGAACTGATGAGAGCGGAATATTCGAGGTAATTTGGACGGGACGTTAAAAGTATTTTTATGAATTTGCAATAAAAGCTATTTTGTTATTTTTTCAAGGAAAATTGGCATATTAGCAGATCCGATTTCCAATAAATGGTATCGGAGCTAAATGCGATTTCCAACAATTGGTATCAGAGCCCGTGTTCGTGGATAAATAATTACGTAATTTAATTTAGGGTTTTAAATGATCGAATTATTTGATGAATTATTAATTTTAAAATTGAAATTTTGAATTTCTGGATTTTTAAAATTAATTTAAAATACCCGATCCAAAAATTTTGGACCGGATATGAATTAGGGTTGATTTTTCACAACCTTAACCAATCGGCCAGGGCCGAATGGGCACAGCCCTGATGGGCCGAAAATCATGCTGGGTCATTGGGCCCAGCCAGCCCGCAAGCCACAAGCCCAAGTCGTGACCCCGAAGGCCCACAATACGTGGCAGCCACTCGCTGGCAGCGCGACTGGGCGAAGCCCGTGCGATGGGTTTTGGGCGTGGTCTCGATGATGGGCCTGGGCTCGTCACTGGGCCTGGGCGCCTTTGGCTGGTGCTGTCCCAGCCTATTCCAAGGGCTGGGCATACCCTAATCTGCGGACACGTGGGCCCGAACTTAAGCCCGGATGGCCCACGTGTTATTTTTTAATAAGGGTCAGAATTTTAATCCGACCCAAAAACCCGTGGATTGATTAATTTTATTTTTGAAATTGAGATTTATGAATTAAAATTAATTATGTTTGATTAATTAATTAAAATTAAAATATGGATGTTATTTTTTATAAATAACATTGTCTTATTTTAATAAATTAAAATATGGATGTTATTTTTGATAAATAACATTGTCTTATTTTAATAAATAAAAAAAATGGATGTTATTTCTAGATAAATAACATTGACTTATTTTTATGATCATAGATTAAAATATGGATGTTATTTTCGATAAATAACATTGTCTTATTTTATATTATTCATAAATTAAAATATGGATGATAATTCTTTTTAGAATGATATCATTGGCTTATTTTATATTTCATAAATAATTATTAATGGCTTTAATATGAATGATAATTCTTTGTGAATAAGTATCATTGACATATTAGTAAGATTCATCATAGATATAATTTGTTAGAACCTATTTTCATAACATTGCGAACATAGTGTCTATATTCGCTGAACATTATTAATATGTCGGAATTGGAATAGATATAAATAATGAGCAATAAAGAAGATTTATTTATTATTAGTCGGAAAAATCTCAACCGTACAATCTTGCCTAAGGAAGAGGGAATCAAAAGTGGGGCCGGTTCACCATCCACTTCTGGGTGACCGGTTGGAACCCCTCCCATCGACCTGGAGAGCGTACGTGTTGACCTATCACTACCGATGACATAATAAATAAATAACTAGGCTTATTAGATATTACCTCGGTAATTATAATGCCTTAATATAAACCTTTTAATGTGTCATTAAATAGAGTTTATAATAAGTTTTAAATAACTTAGAAGTAAAAACGTTATTTTCTAAAAACAATGGCAAGTATAGAATAAAGTATAAAAGGTCTCCATTATTACTGTCACAAGGTCTGCTGACCACACCGCCTCGAGTCACCCTAGTGTGTCCATTCCCCAAGGAAGGTGTGCTTGTGGAAGGTTTGACACCGTGATAGTTCCAAGAGAATATGGGGACGGAGGAATCTTTGAAATGGACCGCGAGTCACCCTAGAGTGACCATTCCCTAAGGACGACGTTTCCAAGAGGATCCCGAGAACCGAAAATAATGGGTTAAGCTTGCGCGGAAGTTGGTGCTTCCCGACCGTCTATGGTGATAGTTAATAATCATGAGGAACTTTGGTAGTTCTTTGAATATTAATTGAGTTTATGACTAAAACTCAGTTTAACCAAACTACACGGTTGATACCGCGAGTCACCTTTGAGTGACCATGCCATTAAGGACGGCAACGACGTGTACAGTCGGTTAAATTATCACGAAATAGTTATTGGGTTTATTTAACGTTTTCCCGGAACATGTTTGCATCATGTAACTATTTCAAACCTATAATTTGAAACATTCTGTCTATAATAAAGTTTAATAAGTTTCTTATTCAATGTCAGTCTAAAATGTCGATCTCTAAAATATCATTGCTATCTAAGAATCTGATGTGTATTTTGTCAAGACAATATAAATCTAAATAAGTGATTTAGTTCGCTTATTGATTATCTTTTGTTCCTAGCCGGTATTCCCGCTCGAAATTACAAGGGAGTAATTCGAAAGTTCTTTAACTTGGGAAATCGCTGAAAGGTAAACAATGATAAGATAATCACCCTACCCAAAGTCAATGATTGGTTAAGGTTGAAACCTTTGACTGAATCCAGGATTCAGAAGACAATCATTAATGTAAGTTTGACTATGTTAGTCAAAACATATTGGGATGATTATTTCAATTAAGGTAGTGGGAGCAAGTCGTTTATAAATAAAGCAAGTCGTTTATATATATAATAAAATGTTGTTTTCAAGAACAATATTTATTATACCTGTGACTTACGTGGAAATTCAAGTGTCCACTTATGTAAACAAAGTTTTATCATTTTAGATAATAATAATTATCTTAAGAAATGATCTAGTTGTTTACATTGATTGTCCGGTGAAATGAAATAAACGAGCTTTAAATGTCAACGTATATAAACAAGGATCTATCATTTTTTATAATAATTATCTTAAGAAATGATTTAATTGTTTATATGGAACGTTATGACAAATAAACGAGTCGAAACCCTTATGAAATAATAAATGAATATTATGGATATGAAATCCAGGAAAATGTTAAAGATAGAAAGTGATTAATTATACCTAAGGCATCTTCAATATAGTCATATTAATTTAGATAAGATAAACAGGATGGACCAATGCGTGAATTGTTTGTCAATTCCCTGCCTGTTTTGAGAATCTTATCTAAAGATTAAAGTGACTAAAAGACCATTTTTCTGTAAAAAGGTCTAAGAGCCACAGTTCCTATAAAGCTTGTTCATACTTGGTGTATGTGGTCAATTAAACAAGCTCGAGAAGGATATGAATACTTTATCTAATGATTGGCAAGTATTCAAAGTAATGGTATGAGTGCAAAATAAATTAGAACTTGTGTGAGTTCGAGAAAATTTATTGCATGAACCGAATTTTAATTCGGTAAATCACTATTGGCTCTTCAGTTATTGTGAAATGAATGAGTCTAAACTTTTAGTTCTATAATCTCGTAAAAAGAGAAATAAACGGTTCCTAGCACACCAGCACAATGAGGTGTTGCAAAAAGGGGGAACTAGAACCTTTTATAAATGATTAAACTGAAGGTAATCATTTTAATAATATTCATTTAGTGGGTACTTAGACAAGACATAGTTTATGATCATATAAGAGAGTAGTCGTTTTACCAACGATAGTAGCTCTTTTGGAATATGATTATATGATAAACTATGAACCTCAAAGTAAAATAGTACTAGAGGAATTGTCAAAAGACATAGTAATTACATGATCAACAGTGACTGTTGAAAATCAGATTAAGGAAACCACAGGTCCCAAATCAGAACTCTGGGTACTCAGACGTAGTGGGAGGTTCAATCATTAGATTGGACGCTACGAGAACCGGAAAGAGATAAACGTTGTCGTTAACGTAATGATCTTTTGACCTTTAACAAGGCAATAAAGGATACTGATCATGGGAAACGGCAGGATGCCATGAACTAAGAAATAGAATCTATGGATTCTAACCAAGTCTGGAAACTTGTAGACTTACTGGATGGATTCAAACCCATTGGCTGTAGGTGGATCTACAATTGCAAAAAGATGAATAGACGGGAAGGTTGAAACCTTCAAAGCTAGTTTAGTGGACAAGTTGAACCCAGAGAGAAAGTATTTATTACGATGTAACTTTCTCTTCAGTCGCTAAAGTCCATTCTGTCCATAGTCTAAAGTCTCATATATGAGACTTGATAGATGAAAGTCAAAACCGGTTCCTGAACGGGCACATTGACTAGAACATCTATATGGTGCAACCAGAAGGTTCGTGCAGAAAGATCAAGAAGGAAAGGTTTGCAGACTACTCAAATCCATTTATGGATTGAAGCAAACTTCCAAGATCTAGGAATCGAAAAGTTTGATGAGATATCAAGACTTACGGATTCACTAAAATATCATTGAGGGCCTGCAATTATAAACTCAATGATGAAAAACGTGGTGGTTTTCCTTGTGATATACGTCGACATACTTTTGATCGGAAACGATTGAAAAAGTTATCTGACGTGAAAGCTTGGTTAGCTAGTAAATTCCAAATATGGGAATTGTTAGCAGATACCAATCTAACCCAGGTATGGTTCACTAAACAGCAGTGAAGAACGTTCTCAAGTATCTTCGGAGAACGAGAAACTATATGCTAGTGTTCAAGAAATTATCTGAATCCACTATGCTACACTGACTCAGACTTTATGTCTGACCGGGACTTGAGTAAGTCCACGTCGGGAGCAGTGTACACCCTTGTTGGTGGAGCGGTATTCTGGATATGCATAAAGCAATCTTGTATCGCAGATTCCACAATGGAAACTGAATATGTAGCAGCCGTGAGGCAGCTAAGGGATCAGTTTGGCTTAAGAATTTCAACACAGAGCTGGGAGAAATTCCAGGTGTATGATGGGTCACTAACGCTGTATTGTGATAACAGTGGCGCGGTGGCAAAATTCTAAAAGCCCGTAAACCATAACAAGGTGTAGCATATAGAACGTAAATACCATCTCAATATAGAGATTGTACGTCGAGGCGACGTAAGGGTTATGAAAATAGCATTGAGAGACAAACTGGCTGATCCATTTGCCAAGACGTTGCCAGAGAAAATATTCAGGAGGCATCTGGAGAATATGGGTCTGAAAGACATGGGTCATCTTCTTTAAGTACAAGTGGGAGATTGTTGGACATGTGTCCTTAAACAAGCTGTTTTAAACCCATTTGTAAAAGATTATGACTTGTCGTTGAATAAAGATAATACTTATTATGTTAATCTTATTATAGTTTCTGGTAGAGTAAAATAGAATGTTTAATCCATAGTTCATAATGGAATGCAATTATGTTATTATCATCACACCCGATTCAATGTGAGGAAGAATTGATAATCATAATAAATGAACTTAAATTGTCCGTGACCTGATTAACTGGGTAGGAGCTCATTAATCGGATAAGGTCATTAATGTGACTAAGTGATATAATCCTATTCTGGATTAAGTGTGTGTCACACTCACTAGAAGTGCATTAAGTATGAAGTGTCTTCATATTGGACTGGACCTGACTTAAACTCCGGAAGTTATCATATAAGACCGTCACTGATAACTTGGAGTTGAGTCACTAGTAGATGATCAAATGGATATTCGATTTAAGTCCTGAGTGATCTTGAGTTTTAGCTGCTGGCTTGATTGTTCTTTGATTTAACCGTTAAAGAACACGAAATATTACCGCTGTTCCCAACACTATTATTTTGGGAACATGATAGTCAGTAGTGAAGGTATCTTGATCATAGATATGGGCATCACACAGCTCTCTTCAGAGTCAAGATGATTCCCTTGATTGTCGATGGTGAGAAGTGAGATTTACCCATGGCCAGCTTATGACTCGTAATCATAAGTGGGTTGCTCACAATATTACTGACTGAGTTAAGGATGAAAATGCATTGAGGGGCAATACGGTAATACCGCCTGCTCATGTGTGGATCATCAAGTGAAAGATCAATAACCCGAATTTGATTGTATCAATGGACACCTTGCTATAAAAAGGGAATAATATATACTATATCACTAAAGAGTGCAGCCTCGGGTTTATAGTGGAATTACACCGAGGTTAACGAACTTCTAGCAGTTCGTTGGAGCTTAAGTGATATGGGTCCATGGTCCCCAGGATAGCTCCGGAACGGATGATACGTACGTGATTAAATATACGTTTGTTTAATCATTTGACATGATTTATAAAACTGAAGTCTGTGTCAGATTTCGGATAGTTTTACCGCGGCAAAAGTACCAAAGTTTGGTACCGGATATTTAACTGTCAAAAGATGAATGAATTGAATTTTGTCATCAACTGGAAAGTTGTAGAAAATTTAATTCTGTGCAATTTATCTTTTGGAACCGAGTCGATCCGACTGACGGTTTGTGATTTATAGATTTAATGAGTTTAACCTAAAGTTTGGGTTACATTAATTAAATCACGTGTCACAAATAAAATGGCGGGTTTGTCCCACGACATTTTAATGTGTGATATGAGAGAGAAGAAATTATAATATAATTTAATTATTTGGATTTAATTATTAATAGGATTTATTCAGGATTATTAATAATTAATTAATAATTAATAGATTTATATTATATATAATTAATATATATTTGAGAGGTCGCACGCAACGTTTGAACGTGACCGAAAAATACATGGAGATTGTTTTGTAACAATTAAATTCGTGTGTTTTTATATATATATATATAAGAAGAAAAAAGGTGATGCTGACCTGGGAGTGTGTGCCAAGCCATATACGCGTGATTCCTGTTATGCAACTATTGCATAATTGCAGCATAAGTACTTATTGTTTAGGTATTTGAGAAAAACCCTTAAATTAATTTAATCCATTGGATCGGTTTAAGATTTAATCTTGACCATTGGATTGGAAATTAATATTTTATTTATTTAAAAGGGGATTTCGAAATTGATAAATAATAATAAGCTTGGTGACTTAGTTTGGTGGTTGAGAATTTCTCTTAATCAATCTTATCCATTGGATCAGTCTAGATTTAATTTGGACTGTTGGATTAGATTTATTTATTATTTAAATTCGAAATTAATTCCCTGGATTAATCTGAGCCATTGGTTTTCGACCAATCAGATGATCCGGATGGAGGGAATTTCTCTCAGGTGGTTGGAATTGAACTCTAAAAATAGGGAGCTCATTCCACACTTTTCTTTACACCTTCAGAGCTCAAAATTTCGTGACCCCTTATTAGGGGATGCGAAAATTGACTCTTCTCTCTCCCCCCGGTTCGGCTTTGTGAGATCTTTTCTCCGGTAGCTTCAAAAGAACCATCAGTTAAATATTTATCAGAGTCCTGTCATTTTAGCCCACGCTTCGGTACGAGGATTCCAGGAGAATATCCCGGAAGATTACGGGAGTTTCCCTAGCACCGGCGGAGCCCTGCCAAAGTCAGAACGCGCAGCCGGAAGTCGTCAATAAGGTACGGCCTTATGCATTGGGTCAATAAATGCAAAATTTCTTTTATTGTATTTATTTATTTTCCATAGACATTAGATTTAATAATGTTGTTATGAAATTAATTATGATAATTAAATTGCCAATTATTTATCCGATCGCTTTATCCAAATTACTCGATGTCAGTACGTCGTTACGGAGTAACTATTCCGACTTAAAATTATTTTAAAAGTTACCCGGACGAACTGATGAGAGCGGAATATTCGAGGTAATTTGGACGGGACGTTAAAAGTATTTTTATGAATTTGTAATCAAAGCTATTTTGTTATTTTTTCAAGGAAAATTGGCATATTAGCAGATCCGATTTCCAATAAATGGTATCGGAGCTAGATGCGATTTCCAACAGGTAGGGTCTTTGAGGCTTCGGCTCCCCCTCCTTCTAGTGCCAAACTGTCAATGCATAAAAATGGATTTAACTTAGAGTCTGATTCAAGGTTCGGGCCCCGAGCTGGACCTGGTGAACACGTGGATAATTGAATGCTGAGTCAACGCGGGTTGACTGATGATCGTCAAAGCTGGAGGCGAATCCTTCGTCTTCGATGAGTCTTCGGGCTGTTCTTCGCGACCCTTCGCGAGCTTCTCGACGGGGCGAAGTCCTTGTCTTGGCGAAGCTCTTCGTTGGGGCGAAGTCCGAGATGTTCTTGATGATTCTTCGTGATTTCCTTTCCTTGGCGCGCTCCTATGGCGAGGGAAGACCTGCAACAAATGGTAGATCGGGCTCGTGCCCCGTCGCTTATGGTTGGACGAGGCTGGCTACGTACATCTCCTGGGCGTCTATGAGGGCTTCGCCGGGGCTCCGGGCTTCGGTGGCTCCAAAAATGGTTTTCTGGGTGTCCGATTTCCAATCCGCTGAATCATGTGCGCTCCTGAGAGTCTTGCGAATGTCTTTATTTTGTTGATCCTCTCCTTAGCTTTCTTCTCAAGGGCTTTCCCGGGGTTAAGATAACCTCGTCAGGAGGCACGTCGGGGCACCTTGCTAGGTTTGCCTTTTGCGATGTTAGGCTTCTCGGTCAAGGGCTTCATCTTCTTCGTCTTCAAGGCTCCGTCTTCTTGGTTTTCAAGGCTCCAGGCCTTGACTTCATCAGTGGACTTTGACTTTCGCCAATGGGGCTCAATTTTACGGTCCTAGGCCTTTGGTATTTTTCGGATTATATAAAATTTGGACCCTATACGGTAAATTCAAAGCCCACTAGAAAAGTCAAACCTTATAAGCCCACTTTGGCGAGGCCCGGACGCGCAGGAGTCAAGACGGCAAGGCCCAAGACCGAAGCCCGCATCTGAGAAGACACGCCAGACAACCCGACAGGGCTGCGTAGGCCCTAGGAGACTCGCCGGCCAAGGAGAAAGATGACAAAGACCCGTCGGCAAACATCCGGTGACCCTGCGAGGCCTTAGGCGAGGTAGCGGCAAACCTAGGAAATTCCCTATTAGTTTTGCTGGCAAGCCCCTCGTCAACGGAAAACCCCTTTGCCCGTTGACAACCCCTCAGCGGAGAGTCAACCATCGCCAACGACGTCAACGGAGCATCATCCCTTGGTGATTACAAGAAACATGACAATCAAGCTTGCAAAGATCCCCTGGACACACCAAGGATTCAATTCGCAAGCCCGCACAACACCCGCAGATGCTACGGAAGCTACGGAGCAGCTGTCGACCCACGCGTCAGCCATAGGACGCCGTCAAGACCTCCCGCAGGCAGCCCTGAGCGAATCTTGTCCAACATGAGAAGGCGAATTTTATCCCACATTGCCCAAGAGTAAGGGATTTTGGATTTCCATCTTCTATAAATAAGAGGCTCCTCTTCCTCATAAACACATTCTCACACGAGACCTTAATTTGTTTTCCCCACCTGAGAGGAATTCGAATCTCCCTTCTCTCTCTAGAGCTAGAGAATTCAACCAAAGCCCCTCTCTAACCAGAATTTGTTTTATTTTGATTTTTTTATAATAAGTTTCTATGATTCTATTTTCAAACTCAAGTACCCTTTTAATGAAAAAAAAAATCGTTTTTATAGAAAAATTCAGAATTGCCACGGTTGGAAACTATGGGTGATTTTTCTCATAATGAACAAACAAATTACATGTTTTTGTTCGCTCTTTTGCGGAACATGTGTAAGCTCTTCCTTGAACCATTTCTCGCTGATTTCCACATTTCATGCCAGACATTCAGTAAACACGAAGCAAGAGGAATCCGTGTTACTGTTAATCTTCGTCGGGATCTTGAAATTTCATCGATTGTCATTGCTCATGTTGTAACATTAAAGAAAGAATCAATGTTTATCAATTGTTTATCGTCGATTATCATGTAAAATGTTTTATTGTTGATTAATTTAAGTGAGTTCCACACGGGAGTAGTTTGTCCACATTGTGAATATCGTGAATTGCGTTAACAAAATATTGTGCATCTCTCTTAATATTTCTGCTTTTTTTTTTTTTGTCTTCATTACAATCATTTTGTAACAAACATTTGTTTATCGCTGTTCAGTTAAAAAGAGTAGTTAACATACATGTTAAAAAAAAAAGTTCGCTAATTGGAATGCAAAGATATATATATATATATATATATATATATATATATATATATATATATATATATTATCAATTATACTAGACTTATTCATTGCTTCACAATACTCACACAATAGTCACATAGTCTAAGTGATTTCGTTTTAACAACTGATTGATTTGTCAAAACGTAAGAGTAGACGGTCGATCATAGATGAAGAGAATGCGCAGTTTTATGAAGAGAATCAAGAGTGAGATGAACAATCCAAATAATGGATATAAAGTCGTCGGCTTCATTTTCAAGCCGATCAGAAAGGCATGAACACTTAGATTTCGCCATCCCACAAGTCTTCAAGGGTTCGGTATGGACCGTAAGTTTCGTGAACGAACGAGGCCCCCCTGAGCAGTCTTGCCTGAAAACAGAAAAAAAAAATATGCTCATAACTAGAAAACGTGACAAAGACGTAACAATTTGCAAGACAGCATTCAAGCAATCTTTAGGCAATTGCTAAGATAATAAACTTAATAATTGTACTGTATGCATGTGTATAAATTTATGATTATAGATACCGCCGAAGCAAAACCAAACGGACAGTGTAAGCCAACGAACACTCATGATAATCAACCAAATAACAAAAGCGCAATTCCCTTCAAGAGCGAGGCGAACATTCCGGACAAGATGGTCCTAAATTACTAAAAAATAACTCGTGTGTTTGTCGTGGGCAATGCCCGAAATACCCTAACAGAGCCAAAAACAACTAAGGACCTAAGTGCCTAGGCTAAGTTACAAGTTTACCCTTCTTTCTCGATAATGGGTCGAACAAAACAAAGATGTTAGGACTTAAATTCCAAATGTGTTAAATAAATGATCTACTACTACTGACCTGCTCAATTTGATTAAACTTGTGGAACAAGTCTTCAGGTATAGCCCAACCAAAAACATCAAGATTCTGTTTGATTCTTGCTTCATTTGTGCTCTTCGGAAGAACACTGTGACCCGATTGCAGGCCCCACCGAAGAGCGACTTGTGCCGGGGTTTTCCCAAGCTTCTCCGCCACCATATTGAGAATTGGGTTTTGAAGGACATCACTTTTGACCCAAGTAGTTCCAGGAGAGCCCAAGGGTGAATATGCCTGAAACAACCACACAAATTATCGAGCTCATCAGAATCCCAAAGAAAATTAAATTTATTCATACAATACGGTTGGCAAACAGGGGGAAACCAATAACCAGTCCCCCTTTCTTTTCGTTATAATAAAAAAAAAAAAAAAAAAAACTAAATTTTTGGTTTTACGAAATAAAAAATGGCCGTTGTTTATTAATGAAAACTATTTTTTTTTCTTCCAGAAACTGGTTCTCAATTAGTTCCGGTGCAATATCTTTACTAGAACCGGTTTATTATAAGTAAATAAGAAACCTGTAATCACTTAAGCAAAAACGGTGACCGTAATCGGAACTGGTTTATAAACCGCTTCCGGTAATAAAACGGTTAAGCAATTTATGACTACTGAAACCGGATTCTTCCAGTTCTTGGTATAAAGCTTACACTCCTAAGCTGCAAAAGATAATCCCTTAAAATTTTTAAATCTTATAATTATGAGATAAAGATTAGAGTGGGTGTACTGACAGATAGGTGAACTCCCTTGGATTTACAGAGTGCATGAAGCTTGCCTTGCTGCCATGAAGGATGACATTCGACCTGGTTTACAGCAGGAGGAACTCGCGCATATTCCAGCAAATCCGCAAGCTTCTTTGTAGAAAAGTTGCTAACACCGATCGCTTTAGCCTTGCCCGAGTCGTAAAGCGCTTCCATTGCTCTCCATGTTGCTGGGATATCTACTTGTTCAAGGTTTTCAGGCTTGAAGCCTTCCGAGTTCTTCTTCATACGCACTGGCCAATGGATCTGGAAAATCGGGCAATCTCATAAGTCATATGATATCATATTCAAGAAGCTGGCTGTGTTAATCTGCAATTTGAATTGGGAAGTCTAAGCCAATTTGATTAAAATAGATATGTGTAGGTACAAGGTATAAATCAACAAAATCAAGCTGCAAATCTTTCAAGGTTCTGTCTAATGCCTTCGGTACGTCTTCCGGTCCATGATCTTTGCACCTGTATATCATAATATATAAAGTTAAAGAAATTGTTAGCCCAGGTTTCGTTCTGCCTCAAAATATAGAATAATAAATTTTACTCTTTAAGATCTAAATTTGTAACTTAAACAACGCCCTTTTAGAGCTTTTGACGATATAACAAAACCAATATTTAATGGTGAACAGATGAGCTCTCATAACATCTTTACTTGTCTTAGTGTAAAGGAGTTGAAGGTAAAAAAAAGAAGAATAGCAAACCACAGTTTAGATGTAATCCACAAATCTCCACGCCTCACTACGCCCTCATCAAATAGCTTCTTCAAAGCCGAACCGATCTATAATCACAGAAGTTCAATCAACATGAGCTTCAAAACAAATCGAGACGTCATTCACTGAAATAAATTATGTAATAAAATGTAAAAAAAAATGTGGCATTGCCACTCAATTCTTCATCAAAGTACGAACATTTTACTATTTCTCTCACAACAATAAACAAATCAAAACACTAAACGACTTAAATGAATTCATGGGCATCAATTTCCATCCATTTTTTCCAATTCCAGATGGTTGCAGAGACCAAAACTAGCGTGTATTACACGGATATAACGACGAAACAGCTTTGATATATGAATATAGCGGCAAAAATGAACATATAATCCACTCAGAATAGAGCAGAAAACAGCCTGAATCCGCTGATGAAATCAATTCTACATCCATTTTTCTTCCAGATAACAGCTTGATGTTGAAAACATCGGAAACCACTCAGAAAACGTAGACAACGTGTTCAAGGTGATCATGAGTGGAATAATACCTCCTCTTCGTTGCCGTAGATTTGAGCGCAATCAATATGGCGATACCCAGCCTGAAACAAAAACCATGAATACTTCAGATTGAAGCCACAAAATGATGCATATATATATATATATATATATATATATATATATATATATATACCTGAACGGCGGTGGTGAGGGCGTGGGCGACGACGCCAGGGCTGGACTGCCACGTTCCGAGGCCAAGGGAGGGCATTTTGGCGGTGGTGTTGAGCTGGAAGAAGAGAGTATCCTCCGTCGCCATTGCAGTCAGAGCTTGAGGTTGAGATCTCGATCAGAGAGAAGAGTGCGTGGAATGGAATGGAATGGAATGGAATAGCAAATTGTGCTCAGCCTCAGGGACAGACACTGTGAATGTGATGCGCCTAAATTACGTTTTTGTCCTCTATTTCTTTCTGTTTTGCCCGACCCGGTTCTGCCATTCTCTCTATTTCATTTGGATGTCGTTTCTCAGGCTTCACCAAGGAAATATTTCATCTCCATTCCCCAGCGCACACTTTACAAACACGACTTTAGCTCCCCTCCCCTCTCTACGGGGATCGGGAACCCGCTGCCATTCAAGGTTCTCGTTACGGCTCGCGTCTGTTCAAGACAGTGGTCGTCGACGATCATATCGTAGTCAAATCTCTCTTTGAACGTCGCCACAACTGTGAGTTAGTCATTGTCGTGGACCCTGTACCCGACGACCTACTTCTGAAGGTCGCCAACCATTATATTCGAGCTCGCGCAAGGCCAAATAGTGTGTGACCTCTCAACCTGAAGATCATCAGCTCCGTCAGGCTAGTGCAGCTCCACTACTTAGTCGTGGACACCTTGCACCCCTTGGACCACATCGCCGACGACATAACAACTTCGTCATTCCTCTATTTACTAATAAGGATGAACTACGTTATGGCTTGATTCTACGTGATGGCTTGATTCTCTTTGTGATACGTAGGCAGCTCTGCTATAAGTGACGGGGTGTGGCATCATATTTTTTTTTTTTGTAGGATTTCTCGGACGATGACACCAAAATATCATATTATTATTTTAAAAAATATTTAATCAATGAGAACACCCAAAAAAAAATGAATAGATTACCTCACAAATCACAAAAGATAATCTTATAAGACTTTTGCTGCAATTATGAGAAAATCCGAATTAAGCTCAAATATGCAAAAAAAAAAAAAAACCAAAATAACAGATTAATATTTCAATAAATAATTAATGAAATAGAAACATAAAAAAATGAATAAATTACTTCAAAAATTAAAAAATATGAATTTCTAGACTCTTTACACAATAAAGTCTTGTAATCTAAAAATTCAAGAGCTCAAAAGCTCAAACATTCATATTTCTTAGTAACTATAATATTATGAACCCTATACAATCAACAAATCATAACAAAATATGTACATTTCTTGTAAATTCCTAAATTCAAAATTTTATATACTTTTGCCTAACAAGCATAATAATCCGAATTTAATATAAATCTAACAAAATAATTATAAATAAGTCATCAAAATATGTTTTCATATAAAAATATTCATAAGAATGCAAAAAAAAAAAAAAACAAACAAAAGATGATAAAGTTCCAATCTTTAGTCATTTCTAAACATAAATCTCATATGAAACTAACTCTTTTATATTTGAACTCATGAAAATGCCCTAAAAATCGTATAAATGAGTATATATCAAAGAAGAAACGATTGATTCATATAGATTTAACATTATAAGTCACTAATTTACTAAAAACTACAAAAAAATTCCAAGAAATTTGGTTTTAAAATGAATGAATCAAAACTTTAGAAACTTATGCCAAGAATCGATTAATCAGTGAAAATATGAGAATCTGTCAAAAAATTAGCAACTTACTAGTTTGAAAATCAAGTTTTCATATAAGATTTGGTCGTCGGCAGTCGAAAAGACCGAAAAGTCTCGTTTTTCCACTGGTAAGCTCGAAAATCTTACAAGATTTGGTCGTCGGCTGTTGAAAAGACCGCAAAGTCTCTAAAAATTATTATTTTTTTAATTTGACCGAAAAGTACCTAAATTTTACACTAAGAAAAACGAAAATCGATTGGAAAAAAGCTTATCGATTATCGCCGAAAACCTTACAAAACGATAACTAGTGTGGTCGAATATTTACCGGTAACTACTAGTAAGACCGAAAAATCGCCGATAATCGACGATTATTGTCGAAAAGTCGAACCTTGAATTGCACAACGGTCTTTTTTTTTTTTTTTTTTTTTTTATCGCTAAAGAATTATTAACTTTTAATACTTGATTTTCTTTTATTTCTCTATAAATACAAGTCAGTCTCATTTGTTTTCTTCTTTCACACATTCCCTTTTTTCATCTCACATTCTTTTAATTCTCAAGCTCTAAACAAATCCGATTTTAAGTATAATTTTGTTATATTTATTTCAATACTTTCTTAGTGTATACTCTAATTTTCGTTATAGTTTAAATTTTCATATTAGTTTTTATTACAGATTAAAATTTTAATTTTCGTTATTAGATTAATTTCCATTTTACTTTATTTTTATGATGGAGCTATCAAAATGCTAGATAAGTGTGAATACGAACGGCTTGAATTAACAAGTAGTGTGTTGGACACAAGGTAAATCCTTTCATCCTTTTATTTTAATGTGTAGGAAGCAATGTGTTATTTTTACAAGTTTTAGATGTTTGAATGGAACAATATTACTACTATATTATGACGATGGCCTTTATTTTGGAACAATTTATTACTACTAATTTATCGTAGTAGGCCTTGGGTTATGTAATGAATCCCGTACACTTTGGGTTATGATGGTTGGGTGTAGTTTAGCCCTAATTTTTGTGTAATGCAACACAATATGTTGTTCCGGTGGACAACATATTGTAGAGCATTATTGAACAATGTAAGACGTATTAACTTATTACCGGTTTGAAGTATCGTGTTAATGTGCATATGGTTTAGCAATTTCCGTTGTTTTGCTAATTAATTTTGTTCTCTAATTAATGTTGTTTTGTTTCCAATCTTAATATACCTTATGACAAACTTGGTCAAACATGATCTAGATATTGAATTCATAATAATAATTATAAAATAATTATTATTTTTCAAATGTTATATGAACAATGTAATATATTATAGAGATTTAGTGATGATATTAAGTAAATTTTATATTCGAGCAATTCAAAAAAAAAAAAAAATCTCAAATGATGTTTTTATGATCGTGAATGGTGAGGGTGGGAGTGTTGGATTTTTTTATTTATGATGTGTTTTATTTTTATTTTTATTAAATGATTTAATTGTTTTATTTTTAAGTTTTAATTAGGGGATGATGTGGCGGTTGTACACGTGGAAAAAAAACGTCATCGTCAGCAACCCAAACGCGCCCACCTGGCACCAATTAACGGCAAACTTAACTCTGTTATAAGGGTTGGACTGGTCAACGCCCAAAAATCGACTTTGGGTACTTTTACCGTCATTTTTTGACTTTGGGTACCTGAGGGGTTCTTTGACCAAACTTTGGGGATTTTTGCCGTCATTAACCCAAATATAAAGGTAATATGTAAAGTTGAAGGACGTATTTGCTGGGGCCGATCAGAAATAACGTTACGTATTAGTCTAATAATCTAATGACACAAATCAAAATCAAAATAAAATATTAAATTAATAAATTAAGTTACCAAATATGCTTTCATTCCTTCCTGCGAAGAAGATGACCAAATCCAAATTCCAAACAGCTATCTTCGAAGTAGAAAAAACCATCTCCTCTGAATCTGGAAGAATCTTCGCTGCTTGTTTGGGTTGATCTTCCCGAGAATCCATGGAGTAGCTCTTCACCACAGATGAGACTGAGAGAGCACTGAAATCTAGGGTTCTTGATCTCGAAATGAAGCGCTTGATCGGGAGGCCAGGCTCGGCGAGCGGATTGGCACTGCGATTGGGTCAGGTTTCTTGCGCCGCAGCGTCGATTGGGGTCATGGTCTCCGCTAATGGCTTCGCCACTTTCACTGCTTTCTGGTAATCGCTTGTTGAGTTTGAGAAACTGTGCTCTAATGGCACCACACTCTTCATTGCATTCATTGATTACTAGATTGCAATGCGATTTCACTGCTGTGATTGCTGTCAAGTGTTGTTAAATACAGAAACCATGTTTTGTGATTTTTGATAGTAAATGTTAGTGGTAGCTTTTGAATTACTCCTTCAAGCAGTATCAATCACAAACTCACTGATTGAGCACGCAAATGTGTGAACGCGTATAGTCGTTAACGAGCTCGAAGAATTTAAGCTTACTCTAGTTGTATTTGGAATCGAGTAAAAACGCGGCGTAGCTCTTTTGTAGCTTTTGCAGATAATGGCGGCAAGCATGTTCTGCTAGCTCGAAGTCGAGCCTTTCGTTTCGGTTTGTGTTTCTGCTGTATTCATGCTCATTTTTTTGTTTGGTTCAGCTACCTGATTGCGTCGATGGGGCTTCAAGTTCTGTGGAGCTTCGGACTTGCGTGTCTCGATATATATGCGTTGAGGAGGACGAGGGACCTTCAGAATCCGATCCTACTCAGCCTGTTTGTTGTTGGAGACTGGGTATCTTCCTTGTTCCCTAACCTTCAGCTTCTCCTTACTTAACTGAATCTCGGTGCTCCATATTCTCTTACATCGGTTTGAATGTAAATCTAATGTACACTTCTAATTTTTTATGCTTGGCATGATTTTTTTGGTTTTAAACCCGTTGGTGAATGATTCTTGACCTCGTTCATGAAGGGTTTATTTTTCAGTTAGCTTTTTGTTTATGTATACCGTTGATGTGTACAACTTGGATTTACGAACTATTCAGGTCACAGCGACTCTATCGCTTGCGGCTGCCAGCTCATCGGCGGGCATTGCAGTTCTATATGCACGAGATATGAATTTCTGCACACCCCAGTTTCATCTCCCGTGTATTCGATTCCAGGTTTCTGTTGCATTGGCTTTTATGACATGGGCTCTCATAGCATTGTCCTCCCACATCATGTTTTGGATCTTACTAAACTTGGTTTAGAGACCCTTGGATTTCGCTTACCACGTTGTTCGGAATGAACGCTACACGATTCATTGATTTTCATTTGTAAATTGGTTTTGCTACAAAGCAAGAATCGTCCTTTTGGATCGCTTCTCTCGGCTCATTTTATCTAAAAGCAGCGTATAGTTTTGTGGAGCGTAAACTTTGGGTAAAACTTGAAGCCCTGTTTGTTTACTCCTATCCGATACCCGTCTTTAAACAAATCTTCGTATTTTCTTTGAGCTTATGCCCAATAAAAAATCTAGGCATGCCATTCAAACATTGGTGAAGAGGGTACGGATTGTCCGTACGATAAAGCAGTGGACCATTGAATAGGAAGAAACAAAATAGATTAGACTGTCAGGATCCATCCAGCTACCAAAATAATTCAACTAATGCAAATCGGCCAACAGGAGTTCACCAGAACCATGAATCCCCGTTTTGTTTTATTGAATAAAATAAAAAATAAAAAAAACGATAAATAGTGGACCAATCTTTCGAGATCGAGGTCCGAAGCTCCCCGACGATGCAAAGGGAAATTCCTTACCCTAATCCTAATGACGGAGAATTGGAAAAGACCCAAATGCCCTTGATGAAAAACATAATTGATATCCCAATATAACTACAATAGTATTATTTACTCGCAAAAATGCGTGTGCAATGGAAGTAGCATTTGAATAATTACATCTTAGGTATTCTTCGATCTTTTTTGGCATGGAATATCTTCTTTAGTTAAATGACCCAAGTTGCAATCGGCAAAATTGTAGCTGCAAATTTCGATGTTACTTGCTTAACAAGTAATATTTCCGAGTTGGATAATTCTCTCTCTAACCACTCGCGTTGTATTCGAGTCTCAACCAAGGTTTTAGAGCTCGATGACCAATAATCGCCCGATGATTTTATTTTACAAGTATATTTTGTGTAGGGGTTTAACTGATAACCGATTGTGCCAAATAAATTATACAGGTATATCAATTAGTATTACAATTATTTACAACATATTAACTATATATATTAATCATTTATTATAAGCAAATTTAATAAAAAATATTTTTTTTTTTTGAAATTTTCGTCCACAAAATTAAATTGTTAAATATTTCCGCTAAATTGAATTTTAAAAGGTTTTACCAAAAAAAAAAAAAAATCTCGAATGTTGAATTTTAGTTCCGGGTTTTCACTGGAACCAGTAGTCTTCGGTAGCAAACACCGGGGGACTGGATGGTTGCCTGGCAGCACTGTCAGGTTTTCAATCTTTAGTTTCATAATGTAAGCATTCCTATCCAGGTGTAATAAGTATAAATTATAGAGCATCTAAATCACCATAAATTCAAAGGCATGGTTTGAAATACTAAATGTTTAAGGATCCGATTTCCGCTAGCCACTCTTAGTCTCTTACCATGCATGATGAACACAATCAGTGTCAATAGTTCAGTTTCGATTACGTCAATAAGGTACAAAGTTCTGACCACACGACTTACAAAAACTTGAAAAACGATCGGCCTACTAAACGGAACATATTATTGCTCAATGACCTTTCCGGCAGAGAGACGTAACAGGTGCTCGATCTCGTCGGCAACCTGCTTCATCGTCGGCCGATTCTTTCTCTGGTCGTTCAAGCATGTCGCCGCCAGAGCCCCGAGAGCTGCGATCGCCTCTTCCTCTGGCTTCGAGCATCCATCCATCAGCGCTGGATCCACCGCCTCCATCAGCCTCTCCTCCTTGATCCGCTTCTTTGCATACACGACGAGGTTCACATCCTCCTCTTCACGGCTGAAGTCGATCGCCTTCATTGCCGTGAGGATCTCGAGCAGGACGACGCCAAAGCTGTACACGTCGCTCTTGTCGGTGAGCTGGAAGTTCATGTAGTACTCAGGATCGAGGTAGCCGAGCGTCCCTTGCGCGCACGTGAAGATGTGGCTGTCGTTCGTCTGATTCTCGCTCTGCTCCACCAGCCTCGACAATCCGAAGTCTGAAACCTTCGCGTCAAACTTCTCATCGAGCAGGATGTTGCTGGACTTGACATCACGGTGGTAGATCGGGGGCACCGCGGCCGAATGGAGGTAGGCGAGGCCTTCGGCAGTTTGGTGAGCGATCCGAAGGCGGCGCCGCCAACTCAGTGGGGATGATTTGCGGGCCCCGTTGTGGTGGAGGCGGTCAAAGAGCGTCCCGTTGGGAACGAACTCGGAGATGAGGAGCGGCGTCTCGAGCTCGACGCAGCAGCCAAGGAGGCGCACGAGGCTGCGGTGATTCACCTGGCAGAGGATCCGGACCTCGTTGAGTATCTGATCGTTCCCCTTCGTGTTACCGAGCTTTGCGCGCTTGATTGCTGTGAGGGTTCCGTCGTCAAAGACCCCCTTGAAGACTTCCCCGAAGCCACCGGAGCCGATGAGGTTGGCCTTGGAGAAGTTATTAGTGGCTCGGGTGATCTCCTTGCCAGTAAAGATTCTCGCTGATTTCCCGCTGCTCTTGGAGTTTAGGATCTCTTCTCTTTCTTTGACAAGGGTTTTTTTGGCCTCTTTTTCAGAGTTCAGGCGCGAATGCTGCCTGTAAACTAGGAACCCGATCCCAATAAGAACCGGTAATACTCCGGCCACAGCTCCGGCCATGGCTGAGAAACAAAAAGTATTAGAAATCAAAATCTATTGTCAATAAACCAAGGTGTTTTAATATATGGATCTTGATAGATAATTTTGATACTAAGTTTAGTGTAAGTTTCTTTTCGGAATATATTTGTAAATCGAGTTTTACTTACCCGCAACGTGCTTCGATTTCTTCTTCTTTCCGATCTTGCACCCTTTTTTCCCATGTTTCGCACACTTCAAATCTGTATAACACACGAGTTAAAGCTTGATGGCCAAGGTTGTAGCAAAGACAGAAAAACGCTAGACAACGGACAAATCGAAGTTATAATCTACAAATGGAAGCAAACAGTTAAAAGCTAGGAAGTATCGAAAATAAAGGAAAGAATCCAAGATTGTTCTAAAAATAGAAAACATTGGAAGACATATAAATGCCAATTCGAGCTCGAAATAATGGAATTCGGCCAAAAATTAAGACCTCGGAGTGTAGCGTGTTGGAACTTTTGCCACTCGAATATTCCATTTTCTGACACGGGGTCCGTGTTTCCGTAAATTCTAGGTCCTTAGTACTTATCTTATTTACAGGAGTATTTAACTCCTTATTTATGTTATAGTTTAACAAAAACTCAAATAAGGAGAGATATATAAGTTATAACCTACTTGTTTGAGGTTGGCACAATCCTTTGAGTGGATCCCATTTAAACCCCACATCACACAAACACCTCTTTTGACCAAACTTGGTCGGGTCAACCAAACACTTGGACTTCGTCAACGCTTTGCAGTCCACCGGAATCTTACAAACGGGCTCTTTCAGCAAGTCCCACTCGATCTCCATCTCCGGCTCCGGCCACAGCTTCGCCGCCGGCAGCTTCACGAAGCTTTGGTACGCCGAGCACGAGTCTGCTCCTCCGCCGACGTTCACCCCGTAGCCAAACTCCTCCTGCAAAACCTTCCCAAAGAGCTTGAACGTGCAGCACGCCGGCGATCTCTCGCACCAGGCCGCCGCCTTCACCTCTTTGACGTAGCGGTGGCACAAGCTGCTCGCCGAGCAGTCCGTGCGTGAGTGCAGCCCCCGGACGGCCCCGTCGGTGCAGTTTAGGAGAAGCACGGTGTTCCCGGGCGCCACGCGGAAGGGAAGTTTGCGGTCGAGCTGAATCCCACGGCTGCGCAGGTCCCCTGCCACACAAGCTCCGGCTAAGGTGGGGTTAGTCTTTAGAGTAGCAATCTCAAGCCCTCCGGGTCGGATGATTAACCTCCGGGCTGCTGGGTTGACGGCGGTGATTGGGTAGGATGAGCCATTCAGGGTTTCGAGCGATAGCTTGCCGGCCAAGCAATGCACCTTGTAGAGAGGATACTGTCCGCAGCCGGGCCCGGTGCTGAGGGGGTACGGCACCACCATCCGGCCACAATTCGGGCATTGTCGGGTGGCCGCAGAATCGCTGGGCAACAGCCAAACCATGGCAATAGTGGCAAGGATGTGCGCTACAAAACGCATACTGTATATTACGTGTTCAACAATGGCTGCTCTTAGCATTAATGAAAGCTAAGAGACGGAAGAATTTAAGGTTTTTTTTCGAGGACAAGGGAGCCTCGTAACCCTCAAGCAAGCACTCGTGTTGGTCTCTCAGTTCGTTCTAGGTCTTGCCATTGATCTCTTGAGATCATAGCTTGCTGCTTCCAATGGAGTTTTGTTGGGCATGAAGTGAGGGAGTAGGGTTGGGATTTGAGTGGCTCGCCAAGTACAGTGGACATGCATGAAAGATATTGCATTGGACACAAGAGTCATATATATTTCGTGATTCTCACGTACTTAAAGCATACGCCGAGCAAAATGGTGTAGATATACTATTATTATATGTTAATGTTGGAGATCTCATCATATTCATATTCTAGTTGTTTGAAGTTTGAACACAATATCTTATGAAATTGCGTGTTGCACTATAACTATTTACCAATCACGTAGAGCGGTATCAAATAGCTGATACTAAATGATATTGAGGACGATGAGTATATATGTCTATATACCAACTACTTCCTCAAAACCTTAACATATCTTTTATAGATAACACAAACATAATAATATATATATATGTTGAGAAATAAATTAGATTAGAACTAATATTATGTAATTAGTTTAATAAAGTGAACAGTGATTAGGTTGTATATAATGTTATTCAATGAATGAAAACATCAGCCATTCAAACCCACATGTGACTACATGGTATCAGAGCTCGGGTTGTGAGCTTACCGGAGCAGCGTTGGTGACTTGCCGGAGTTCGGACCGTGCGCGGTGGAGGAACTCGATGGCTGCTGCTCGGAGTTAGGGTTTGGAAGCTCGACGTGAGTCCGAGGACTCGGAGAGCGTGGAGAAGAAGCTCGGTCTAGGGCTTGGAGATCGGAGAAGAGCAGTGTTCCAAGCTCGAAGGGAATAGCTTCTGAAAAAATCGATTAGCGTGGCTGCTGACCTAGAATCGATTGGAGAGAATCGAAGACAGAGCTGGAATGAAAAGGAGATTCAGATTCACGATCTAGGGTTTCGTAGAATCGGAGAAGATGAAGCTGAGAGAGGCTTGACGTACCTGACCTAGAGTTCGTCGGAGAGGAAGAACACAACCAGAAGGAAGAAGCGCGCAGCCTGAGAGTCGCCGGAGAAGAAGAATCTGGGCGGAGGAGCTCTCTGTTGCCGGAGAAGAAGAGCTACAGGAGGAGAGAGACTTGTCAGAGAAAGTCGCTCGCTGCTGGAAGACTCTCGCCAGAGAAGAGCGACACGTTGGAGCTCAGATTCGCGGTCGCCGGAGATTAGTGTTCGCCGGAGTTGCAGCTCGAAGCTGGTTGCAGATTGTCGGAGAAGAAGAAGCTCGAGTGAAGCTCGGGGAGAATTGAAGAGAGAAGCTAGCTGAGGTCTTGTCGTTTTAAAAAAGGGAAGGGAGGTATTGTCGTTTAAAAAAAAAGGAAGAAGGAAAAGGGTGTATCTCTGCGTGTCCCAACCTCAAAAACGACGTGCTCACGTGAGAAAAAAGGGCAAATTTTCTGTGTGTTCCTGCTTCATTTTGGTGTGCCCACGTGAGAAAAAAGGGCAAATTTTCTGCGTGTGCCTGCGCCAAAATCCTTGTGCCAACGCCAGAAAATTATTTTGTGAGATCTTTCTCTATCCTTTCCTTTTTCGTTTGTTGAACTTTGATTGGGTCCGGGGAACCATAAGTTAGGATCCGGCAATAAGTTCAAAGAAAAACAGGATGGCGGCGACTACTTCAAAGAGGATGACACCGGAAGAATTGGTCGATTTCTTCAAATTCACTAGAGGATTTGGTATGAGGCGGAAAAAGACAGGAGAAGCTTCGGGTATGAGGCTTGGAGTAACAGTTGGAGTAAGTGGCAGTAGAGTCCACAGAGAAACTCGACGGTGCTACAATTGCGGTGCGATCGACCATCTGAGATCGGCATGCCCAAAGACAGCGAAGGAGATAGAGTATGGCATTTGTGGACAGTTTGGAGGCCGTGAGCGTGGTAGCAGGGGTGGTTACAATGGTAGCCATCGGGCACATTTGACACTTGGATACGATAAAGAAGAAGATGCGGAAATGCTCGCCATCGAGAGTGAGGTTCGCGAGATGTTTAGAAACTTCAGGTTGGCGAAGTATGCAAACAAGAAGCGCTCAGCTGAAGAGGGTCCCCCCTATGCGAGTAAGGTTGAGAAGTTCATAGATTCTTATAGTGGCGAGGCTCTATCTTCCAGTCATGTTACACGAGAAAAAGATTGGATAGTGGATTCGGGTGCTACTAGGCATGTGACTGGCAAGGCGAGTGAGTTCACTGACTATACCCAACTAGCAGTCCCTGAAAAGATACAAACTGCCGACGGCACATTCCAACCTGTTGTTGGAAAGGGTGTAGTTGAATGTACAGATCATATGACGTTGACAGATGTTTTGCATGCTCCATCGTTTCCAGTGAATCTTTTGTCTATCAGTGCCATTATACTCCGGTTGAATTGTAGAGTGATGTTTGACATTCCCAAGGTGGTGTTTCGAGAAAAAGGAACCGACAGACTACTTGGAACTGGGACTTGGTGTAACGGTTTGTGGTACATGGACCGAGGAGGTATGGATGCGGCGTTGGCGTCCATAGTAGAGAAAGAGAGCATGAAGATTTCCGGCAAGAGTGCGGAAGACGAGTTGATGTTATATCACCAACGGATGGGACATCCATCTTTTGGAACCTTGAAGGTGTTATATCCGTCATTGTATGAAAAGTCTGACAAACAGAAACTCGTATGTGATTCATGTGAATTTGGAAAACATACCCGGAGCTCTTATGTTAGCTCGGGCAGAAGAAGCCTTCACCCTTTTGATTTGATTCATTCAGATGTATGGGGACCATGTCCCACTACTTCAATACACGGGTATCGTTATTTTGTGACGTTTATTGATTGTCATACTCGTGTTACTTGATTATATCTGATGAAAAACAAGAGTGAAGTGCTTACATGTTTCAAAGACTTTCATAAAAGGGTACAGACTCGTTACGGTGCCGTGTTGAAGGTTCTAGTATCTCGGTATCATTCTGTGGTCAAGACACTGAGGTCGGATAATGGGACGGAGTACATCAATCATGCCTTCAGAGAATATCTATCCCTATATGGGATCGATCATCAGACTACGTGCCCGTATACCTCAGAACAGAATGGCGTTGCAGAAAGGAAGAACCGACATCTTCTCGAGATAGCTCGTTGTATGATGATCGAGAGGAATGTTCCAAAATACTTGTGGGGGGATGCCGTTATGACAGCGGCCCACCTAGTGAACAAGATGCCATCAAGAGTGCTGGAAGGGAAAACACCGCGAGAGATGTTGGGATTAGGTACCGAAGGACTCGTTCCCAACAAAGTCTTTGGATGTGTGTGCTTCGTAAAGGACAACAGACCAACGGTCGGGAAATTGGATTGTAGAGCCGTGAAGTGTATCTTTGTAGGATACTCTCCTACTCAAAAAGGGTATATATGTTGGAGCCCTGTCGAGAAACGACAATTTGTGAGCATGGATGTGACATTCCGTGAGCATGAGTCCTACTACGACGTGCCTGTTTCTTCTCCCTTTGGAGACTCGCATGATACGCGAGAGGGGGAGAATGGTGGCAGTGGCCCTAGTTCCAGACCATCCACGGTGACTGTGGTGAGACGTCCAGTTTCATATGATTCGAGCTCGGAGTCAGAGACTGAGGTGATAGAGGTCAGAGGAGGTGATAGAGGTCAGACTCACGGGGAGAGCTCAGGGTCAGAGAGTGACGAGGAGACTCGTGTGACTGACGGAGACCGAGATCAAGCTCAGGGGGAGCTGAGTGCTCCGACAGACCGAGATCAAGCTCAGGGGGAGCTGAGTGCTCCGACAGAGAGGAATGCGGAGAGAAGTGGAGGTCCACCTCAGGGGGAGCTGAAGGTGTATACGAGGAGAAGGCGGCGGGATCAGGCAATGCCTGAGCCACCTACACCAGTGGAGACCACGTTGTGGAGGAGTTCGCGGAGTAATGCGGGACGCCCTCCGAACAGATACGGCTACGACATTGGAGATTATGTCTCGTATGAGAACTTCGGGGATAAAGCTCGGGCAATGTTCACGTCAATGGATTCGGTCACTATTCCCAAGACATGGCAACAAGCAAAATCGGATCCGAAGTGGAAAGCAGCGATGGAGGAAGAACTCGGTGCCTTGGAAAAGAACAAGACGTGGGATCTTGTCTCACTACCAGCGCGTAAGAAGGCTGTGGGATGTAGATGGGTATTCACAGTCAAGCAGAACCCGGAAGGGCGCATTGAGCGCTACAAGGCACGATTAGTTGCGAAGGGGTATAGTCAGACATATGGCATCGACTATGATGAAACATTCGCACCGGTGGCGAAGATGAGTACGGTGAGGACTCTTGTGTCAGTGGCGGCCAATCGTGGATGGAAGCTGCACCAACTTGATGTGAAGAATGCGTTTCTTCACGGAGACTTGTTGGAAGAAGTGTACATGGAGATACCGCCGGGATTTGAGACTCAACAGACGACAAGAAAGGTGGTCAGGCTGAAGAAGTCATTATATGGCTTAAAACAATCCCCGAGAGCCTGGTTTGATCGATTCAGGAAGGCTATGATAGACATCGGATACCAGCAGATCAGCGCTGACCACACGGTATTCCATCAGCGGCGAGGAAATAGGACCACTATTTTGGCAGTGTATGTGGACGATATAATCATCACGGGTGATGATGAGGGTGAAATTACTCGGCTGAAGGGAAGACTCGGAAGGCAGTTTGAAGTGAAGGATCTAGGGGAGCTGAAATACTTCCTGGGGATTGAGGTGGCTTGAGGAGCGAAGGGAATAGTCCTAAATCAGAGGAAATATGCCCTAGATCCTCTTACAGAAACTGGTATGCTAGGATGCAAGCTTGTGGCGTCTCCGATTGATCAGAAGACCAAGTTGAGTGCCGAGTCGAGGAAGCCGGTTGATCGTGAGAGGTACCAGAGGTTGGTGGGCCGTCTGATATACCTGTGTCATACTCGTCCGGATATTTCATTTGCTGTGAGTGTGGTGAGCCGCTACATGCATGATCCGAGAGATGGACATATGACAGCAGTATATCGGATTCTCCGATACTTGAAGAGAGCTCCGGGAAAAGGGTTGCTCTTCGAGAAGAACAACCATCTCGAGGTGGAGGGATTTTGTGATGCCGACTGGGCCAGTTGTGCTGATGATAGGAAGTCTACCTCCGGGTATTGTATGTTTGTCGGTGGCAACTTGGTGTCGTGGAAGAGCAAGAAGCAGTCAGTCGTAGCAAGGTCTACAGCGGAGGCGGAATACCGAGCGATGGCCTCCAGTGTCGCGGAGTTGTTATGGTTGAAGATGCTACTGAAGGAGCTAAAGATGGACCAAGGTGCTCAAATGCAACTATGGTGCGACAATCAAGCGGCGATTAGCATTGCCAACAACCCAGTGCAGCACGACAGAACCAAGCACATCGAGATTGACCGGTTCTTCGTCAGGCATCACCTCGATAGCGGAGAACTAAAGCTGAGCCACATTGGTACACGAGAGCAAATAGCAGATTGCCTCACGAAGGGATTGGGCCCTATTGACCAACAAAGATTATGTAACAAGATGGGCTTGATTGATATCTTTTGCCCATCTTGAGGGGGAGTGTTGAGAAATAAATTAGATTAGAACTAATATTATGTAATTAGTTTAATAAAGTGAACAGTGATTAGGTTGTATATAATGTTATTCAATGAATGAAAACATCAGCCATTCAAACCCACATGTGACTACAATATATATATAATATTCTGGCACTCGGTATTGCCCGTAAGGTAAAGAACTATTTTATCAAATCAGCTTTCTCGATGTGATTTTGTTAGGCTATCTCTATGAATAAATGTTGAAATTCCACAATTTGGTAAGGTAAAGAACTATTTTATCCAATACTCCAATCACAAAACCAAAAACTACTTTGAAAAAAGTACATTTTTGATTATTAATAATATTGATATCCTTAAATTAAGGGAACAAAACACCGATCGAACGCCAGCACTGTTTATTTGCTAACTGGGAAATTAATAAGAGATTGAGTGTTCGGAATACTAATTATGGTTCTAAATGTCGTCGGCGTGCCATTAAAACCAGACATACGGAACGACATCCCATGGATGTCCTTTTTGCTTTACGACTTTTCGCGGCGTGTCGTTCAACTTCTGGTCAAATTTCGCGTGTCGTCTTTGTCAATTCCTCGGCTAAAAAGCGTGATATGTCGTTTCTACCCACAGAATGAAAAAGTCTCTGAATTTTTCAAGGGTTTACGAGGAAGAAGATGATATACAGTCGAGGTGTAGGGTTGAAGAATGAGATAGTTTAGGACATAGAATACAAGTGGTCTCCCAATATTTATTAGATTGCTTGTTGTCGTGTCATGATATCTATTTCTTCCTAATTATTTTAAAATTAGGGTTAATGACGGTAAAAATACCCAAAGTTTGGTCTAAGAACCCGTCGTGTACTCAAAGTTTAAAAATAGTGGCAAAAGTACCCAAAGTTGCATTTAGGGCGTTGACAAACGTGGGTTGCTGACATATGAATTTTTTGCCACGTGGACGAGCCCAATTAAGGGTTTAATTTGTTGTTTTGTCGTAAACGAGGCTGATGTGGGCTTGTCCACGTGGCAAAAAAAATGCTATGTGAGCAACCCTTATCCACGTGGTCAGAGTTAACGGGTAAGTTAATTGCATTACGAGAATGGAATGGTTAACGCCCCAAATGTGATTTTGGATATTTTTGCCACCACTTTTAGACTTTGGGTACACGAGGGGTTCTTTGACCAAACCTTGGGTATTTTCGGCATCATTAACCCTTAAAATTACAACTCTAATCCTGTATTTATATTAAATTGCAGCTGTACCCTTTATTTTATATAAAATTATGATTATATCACATATTTATATACTATAAAATTTTATAGGCAGTATTTATAATTTTAAACCTATATAAAAATTTGTGCTATCATCTTTAGCCTTGGATGTAGAAATTTCCGAAACATGCATGTATATTTTGTTGCTTGTGCAATTGGTTATTCCTTTACCAATTTCACATCTGTTCTTGAACCTCAAATCGCAAATATGCATCTGTTCATGAATACTTTTTTAGATGCTCGAGAAAAAAAAAAAAAACCGCAATTGAATTGAGATGAACTGCCAAATGATATTTTATTTGTGTTTACGGAGAAAAATTAATGTATTTAAATATATCGATGACAAGATTATTATAATGATACTAGTAAAAAAAACTAAGTTTATTCCACCGTTTTTAACCGTGTTTGGAAATTCTAACGACACTTAGTCTGTCATTCGAACCAGTGTCGTTTGAGGTTCCAACGATGGATCAACTTCCGTCGTTTGAAAGGGGTGTGTCCGACTAATTGAAACCATCGTTTGAAAGAAACTCTCTGCGGCGAGATTATTCAATCTGTCCTTCATGTTCAAAATCGGGTTAAAAAAGTTTTTGATTTTTTTTCTTCAAAAGTTTCTACCGCCCAAAAAATATAAATTTTGAAATTTGAATCCAAAACCGCACAAACACATTATAAACCATCTTAAACAATTAACAAGATCAAATAACCATTATTTTAGAACACTTAACATATATTCATGAAAACAATTGAACATCAAGAACGTTAGAATCAAATAAACATTATGAACAAATATATTCAAGAACACCAAACACGTATTCAATTATTCATGAACACATTATTTTGAATACAAACCTACACACATTAAATAAACACAAGAACATCAAAATTATGAAGAAAAAGTTCAAAACAATTTATCAAAAAATTTCATGTAAATAAAAAGTGTTAATTTGAGGGCTTAAAGGGTGCGAATTCGGATAAAAAAAATGAAAACTTCGTGGCGGCGAGATGCCCTTGCTATGTTGGTCAATTCCACTCAAAATCCACTAAAAACGTTATTTTCAACACTTCAATCTCATTTCCACTAAGCGAAAAATGGTATTGCTTGAGCGTTTGATTAGAGTTTGAGTGAGAAGAAAGAGAGTAGGAGATAAAAGAGAGAAAAAAAAAAAAAAACTCATAAGAGAGTTAAGCGAGGGGAAAACTCGGAAGAGAGATTACATTAAAAAACACGGATGTTTGAACAACGGCTTGGTCAAAACTGTCGTTTGACCATATCTTGCTGCAGCGAGAATTAAACTCACTGTGGCGAGATTAGCTTTGAAATTCAATGTTTTTGAATTTCAAATGCCTAAACGAAACATAGATGTTCAAACAACGGTTTCGGCCAAACCGTTGTTTGAAAGTCCGTGTTTTCATATTAAATTACGGTTTAACCCTAACCGTCGTTTGAAACAAGTATAAACCACGGGTTTTCTATTCATAGTGTAACATCTGTGGTGTAATTCATAATTTTTAGTAGTATGAACTATTTTGAGTTTATTGAAACTCATCGATGACAATCATAATACAATATATGTTGTTATGCAAAATTTTCGAACCATATAATAAAAATTAGGCTCCGTTGGCAAAAGTCAAAGCCCACTGGCAAAGTCAAACACCAAGAGCCCAAGACCCAACTCATTTGGCGAGGCCCAGAACCCAAAAGGCCTAAAAGAAGAAATCCTATACTGATTCGGACAACCTGACGAGGTTATCACAACCTCAGGAAAGTCCTTGACCAAGAAGCAAGGAGATGAAGACCATAGGAAACTTCGGAGGCAATGAATGGAATTCCATAAGGCCAAGGAGATTAAAAGGAGTCCCCAATGAGCCTCCCAACGAACCTCCAGGAAAACCTCCGATGCGGTCCCCGACGAACTTCCGACGTGGTCCCCGAAGAACTTTCGACGAAGTCCCCGACTAACTTCCTGACGATAACCCTCGTCGGGCAACAAAACCCTCTTAACAAGGCAGTGAATATACTCGCCAAATGACAAACCCCTTGGTCGGCGACAAAAAATCTTGAAGAAGACATACCCCTCGCCGATAACATTGACAGGGGATAACTTGCAATGATCCAACAAGACGAGAAGACTCGACATACAAGCTCGCAGACACCAGAAAGACGCTACGGACGAGCCACGAAACAACCGACGGACCCCTCGCCATGACAAGGAGCCGTGACAAGCCTCCCTTGGCAAGGGGAAATACGACACTTTTGCCGGTTACGACCCTCGTCATACGAGTTTGTCTACACCCGCACCGGCTAATACGACACTTTCACTGGTAATACTTTTGCCATCTCGAAGGTCACCTCCGCGCCACCATTATCGGCTCCATCGACGATACAAACCACATCATGATTTCTCCATTTATCACTAATCCTGAACTACGTAGGCAGCCTTGCTATACTAACGGGGTGCGGCATCAATCTTTTCGTTTTTGCAAGCCATCCCTCGCCACCGACAACCTCGCCAAGGAAGGAAAATCATTGATCGGGTTCTCAGTTAGTCCATTTTCGTGCTTTAACAGTTTGGCTCTAGAAGGAGGGGTACTGAGCATCAAACTCATATCCCTACTAGCATTCACTTGACGATCCAGGAGTACGACGACTGTCATCCGACATGACGAGCGATGCTAGTGCTTCACAACGCGCGACACAACACCCGATGTCCACCATCGCGCTCAACACGAGGGCCCAGTCCCTCGCCAAGCAGACTCATTCACCTCGCCAAGCTTTGCTAACACTTGTCGAGGATGAGGACGGTGCTTACGGTGTTTCGAAGAGGTCTTTTCCCGCTTACGATGACGAGAGCATATGAGAGAGTAACTGCACTAGAGGTCGCTAGGCCACTACCGACCCTCGTCAGGCTCGCCCAGAGGGAGGCTAAGATGAAGACCTCGACGTTACCGAAGACCTCCGGAACAACCTGGACCTTCGCCAGGCTTGCGCGGAGGGTCATCAAGGGGTTTGCCAGGCTGAAGACCTTGCCAACACCGAAGACTGTCGGAATAACCCAAACCCTCGTCAGGCTCGCCCGAAGGGTCGTCAGGGGGTTCGCCAGGCCAAAGTCTTTGACGACATCAAAAATCGCCGGAACAACCCAGACCCTCGCCAGACTCGCCCGGAGGGTCGTCAGGGGTTTCGTCAGGATGGAGATCTCCACTTTGCAGGAGCATCCCGGAACAACTCGGACCCTCGCCAGGCTCGCCCGGAGGGTCGTCAAGGGATCCGTCAGGATAAAGAACTCAACCTTTTATGAGCATATCGGGATGCCCCAGACCCTCGCCAGGCTTGCCCAAGGGGTCGCCAGAATCAAAATTTTGACAACGCCAAGGGCTGACGACCATTACCCGACCTTCGCCGGGTTTACGCGCGGGATTGTCAAGGGGGTTGCCAACACTCACCAAGGTGCGACGACGAATGACGAGCTGAAGTAATCAACCTCGAAGACCACGAAAAAGGTCGCCTGGGGGGTCGTCAGCTTTTGCTCTACATCCACAAGATTCGTTACTTGGTTCACCTTTTCATTAGCCTTTTAATCTAGCCCATTCATGTCTTGACACTAATACAAATATGTGATCTGAGGGCTGTTTAAAACAGTCCTTGAAACCTTTTAGGACTATTTTGAAACGTGGTTGACACACACGTGGTACGGTTTGTGATTTAGAGAATTTCCAAGTTACGATCGTTTTCGTAAAAATGTGAAATTTAATCACATGTCACGAATTTAAATGGTGGTGTTGCACCACGACATTTGATGTGTGATATTGAGATTAGAGGATAATAATATAATTTAATTATTTGATTTAATTATTAATATTCTTATTAATAATTAATTAATAATTATTAGATTTATGTTATTAAAATATATATTTTACATATATATGAATGTGTAGAAATAATGCGGCCCAAGTAAATGTGTAAGTTGGGCTTACACGAATTTTCTTGAATTTGGATTTTCCAAATATGCGGCATAAGTACCTATATTTAGGTATTAATGGAAAATCTTGAAAGTAATTTAGTTTATTAGATCGGTCAAGTTTAATCTTAACCGTTGGATCATGATAATTAATTTGGAAAGCTAAAATTCAAAAATGACTTGGTGACCAAGCATGGATTTCGAATATGGTTAATTAATTCTATCCATTGGATTAGATTAACCATTTGATTGGAAATTAATTAACATGTATATATGGAATGCATAATTCGAATTCATTATAAAGGGAGGTCGAATTCTATAGCTTGGTGATCAAGTTTGGAAAGTTGACTTTGTCCTAAATCAATATGGTCCATTAGATTGGTTATGGAATTAATTCCAACCATTGGATCAAGCTTATTGATTTCGAATTTTCCATATTAGTGTATAAGGGAATTCGAATTCTATTAATAAGGAAGTGAATGGATATTTGATTTATTCATGGTTTCCTTATTTGGTTAAATCCCTAATTAATCCTAACCATTGGATCATTGGTGATTCAATTTTGGCCATTGGTTTGGAGTGATTAATTATACTTGCCCATTATAGAATTCGAAATTTATGGATGGAAGCTTCTCTTATTTGCTTCTCAATGAGCCTATAAATACAAGGCTCATTCTACACATTTCACACACCTCCCCAAAGCAAGAATTTGATCTCTCTCTTTCTCTCTCTCTCTAGAGTCTGCGAATTTCTTGACCTCTTATCTCTCTTTTCTGGTTCGGCTTAGTGAGATGTTATTCTCTGAAAGCTTTAAAAGAACCACCAGTTAAAGTTTTTGCGACGGAGTCCTGCCGGCAAAGCCCACGCTTCCCTCAGCATCGGCGAAGCCCTACCCAGCTCAGAATGCGCAGCCGAAATCGTCATCACCTGAGGTACGGCCTTATGCATTGGGTCAATAAATGCAAACCTTTATTTACAGTTTATTTATTTCCTATAGACTAGATTATTAATAATGAATTTATGAAAAGTTAAATTATCAATAATTTATCAAATCTTGATTTTTGGTTATTATACAATGTTCAAATCGTTGAACGGGTAACAAGTTTTCCGCTTTAAATATTTTTTAAATGTTGCCCGGACGGCTTGACGACATAAATCGTGATAATATTCAAGGGAAACGTAATGAACTTCCCAACATCAACGATATCCTCTATACTAAATCGCGGCAGTCCATTAAGCACTAAGCCGCGGCTCTACTGAATTTCAAAACCGCGGTACGTAGTCAATTGTGCCGCTGTAATATTTTATATGTGCCGCGGCTGCAAGGAAATGAAGCCGCCGATTGAAGTTTAAATATCAGGTTTTCGTTTTAACTTACCGCAACTTATTTACATTTTTGCCTTTTTAAAATGTAAAATAAATCGCGATGTCTATTGACGTTAGTCGTGGTTTAAATTTACAACAAGCCGCAACTTTAAGGAAAATGAGCCGTCTTATATATATATATAATCAATTTTTTTTTTCTACCGCCCCGGCGACTATTTATTTCAGCCATTATTTTAATTTACAATTAGCTGCGGCTTTTTTAATATTACACCTACGGTTATTATAAACATTAGCCTGGCTAGCTCGGCATGAGGGAAAACTGTGCCGCGGTTTCTTTAAAAATTATGCCCACTTTACGCCGCGGAAAAATTTATTACAGAAGCGTCCCGGAAGGCTGTCGAGCGCGCATTGTATCCCTTTGCGCGCCCAGGATCCCCACCTCACGCCCGAAAGCCCCCCAGAAGTTTCGGTTGCCCTCTCACGCGCCTGGAAGGGCGCCACGGAGTGCGAAAGCCCTACGCGCGCACGCGGGAGCGCCTGAACTAGTTTTACATCTGCAATTAATCCAACTTACATATATATTCAAAAATTATAAACAAGCCCAGAACAATAACGCGCCATTACTAGATTGTACACACGTACATAACTCAATTCTTAAAGTAACAAGCAATTCACTATTCAATACAAATAAGTACTTTATAAATACATGGAAACTAATTTGAAAGACTAAAAACTTTGCTACATAACTCGCTAATTGGATTCTAAGATCATCAATATCTTTGGTTGAATAACTACGTGCGTATGATAGGTTTTTGCCGATACCTACTTGAAGCGTGTCTTGCATATATTTCATCACGTTGTATCCACATTCTATGTATTGGACGCAATCCTTTGAGATAATCATTGGATCTGTGTTGGACAAAGCACCCTCTCCATGGTTTTTTTTCTTACAAATGTTGATCGATCTACGATAAACATTCGATTCAAACCATACTTATTAGAATTTATATATATAATAAGGAATCAAGTACTCCTAATAATTATTTATAACATGATTGTACCATATTTACGTGATAATTAAGAATCTCAAATGATTAGTTATGTGAACCGTGTTCAAAGGATTTAAGATATGTGCCATATTTTTCCATGGATTAGGTATGGCCAAAACCCAATGATTGTTATTATTGTACGGGAAAATAAACAATTTTCCGTTTTTGCATTTCTTCATCTTTTTGAACATCATTGAAATGTCAGTTTTGAATGCCTCATCGCTTCTATCCCCAAGGTCGCTCAATGGAGGGGTAAACCCGTACTGGTAAAGGTTGAAATCACTCATGCCCCCGTACAAATAACTGCATAAAGAATGTTAATTGTAAATCAAATCAATTATCATGTAATTTCAATAAAAACAAAAAATAATAACAATTTGAAAAAACGACATACCTTTGGCAAACATTGATCCATGATATGTTCAATTCATGAAAATTCAAAAAATTGTATACATCATCATGATATAAACATACGACGTCATCCAAACATGTACTACCCGGGTGTGGGACTTCAATGAAGTTGTGTTTCGTAGAGCGTAAATGTGCATTAGCATACATGGCCAATATGTGAAACTTTGATATTGTCCCATTGTAGTCAATCGCTCTTTCTTCATCCCCGTGATATTTCCTAATGAATTCCTCTTTGTGATCGGAACATCGGCTAAATTTGGTTTTGTCTAGCTCGATTAAGTCAACCGGCCAGGCTACATAACTACTGACCGCGTTGCCAATTGTCAGAAATGCGTCATGCAGAATCGGCAAAGGACGAGATTCGAATAAAACCTCAACAATGTTTAACCGACAATTTTCGGCTGCTAGAGGCATAAAATGAATGGTATCACCCAGGGAACTGTTCATTCTCACCATCCCACTTGCAACATATGCTTCCATTCCGTCCACAAAAAGAATGCATTCTTCTTAATCATCCGAAATAGGCGTTCGAGGGAAAGAGGGAGAATCATTCTCATTGAACGAGCAACTTCCACAAATACTATTTTCTTTTCCAAGAGATGGATTGCAGTTTTCCGGAAGGACATTTTTTGGTGGGGTGACTTTGAGTGTCGAACCAATTTGGTTACACGGGACATCCTCATCACCAAGAAGAACAATTTCCTGAACAATTTCCTCGTCTTGGCCGTCATCAATTCACAGTAAAAGAACATTCGGTCGGGTAGCAGGGGTTTGTGGAGACACTTCACGTTTACCCGGTGATTTTGCACACTCGCTTTAAAAAATTCAAAAAAATTGAGCCTTCAAGATGTCTAATTCACTCACCTTAGCCTTCAAGTCATCCATATCGTCCACTTTGGCCTCCAAAATGTTGATGTGTTCTCCTTGTGCTTCCATTTTTTATCGTAAATTTAAAACCTCATTCTTCGAGCACTCATCAATTGGAGTGTGGAAATATTACTCACGTGAGACAAATTTGGATTTCCCATAGAGTCGACCGGGATGCTCTTTCCTACCCAATGATTTAGACAACACATCGTCCTCCTCATCGGGCTCCCATTCGTCATTTTGAAGCCGATGCGGCCAATTGGTTCTGTGATCACCATAAATTAAAATAAATATAACTAAACAAATTTTTTTTTTTTCAAAACATGCACACACGACTTATACTTACGATTTTTTGCACAACAGGTTCTAAACTAGGATCCTTTAGTTCCCCGTCTTCGGCTGCTCTCATCTCCACCCATAACTCAGATCGAGAAGCCTATTCTATAGTTTCGTCAAACTAAAAGACAAGTGAAAAATCGGTTACAAATTAAATTATGATGACAAAAATTATTTTTGATGACTTAAATGTTTTTTTGATCGAATGGTCGGTATCCGGCTTGACTTCCTCTAGAAGGGTATTCGACTTGTGCTCACGCTTTTTTGTTGTGTTCGGAGATTTCTTTGAACTCATCACTTCTTATTTTCTAGATGAAGTCCTTCTAATGTACACCAGTGACGCTCGAGTAATACACCTTAACAACCTCAGGCTGTTCGAGGATGTCTTCGTCATTGATATTGGGTTGGACGCATAATGCATTTAAATCGTGCCGAAAACCTTTGCCGATTCATCGACACTCTTTAGACAAGATTTGTTGAACCCATATGGAACTTCAAATCCTTGTTTTACTTCTTCACATTTTTTGTATTTTAACTGAGCCGTGTACCTTATTTCTCTAATTCGGCCCGGAAATTGGAATAAAATCCCAAGCAAGCACGCCAATGTAGCTCATTAACACACTGCCCGCCTTTCCCCTTGGTTGCCACTTTGCATCAAATTTCACCAGTATTTTTTTACCTTTATCTCTTACTTTATTAGCTCTCAACATATTGGTGGTTTTTCTTTTTCCATTATTTTCCACTACAAGTTTTCTTCGAGGTACATGTTTCTTATGTAATAAGTAAACACCTATTTAATAATAGTGTTATTTAACAACCATATATGCATACATAATATTAACGAAACAAATTTTAAACATAATTAATATCATATAACAATTTAATTAACGTACCGGCACTCTTTAAGGTCGTCGGATTATCGCACGGTGGCGATAGACTTCGTCGTGGTCGCGGCGCTCCAAATTATTTAACAACAATATTGTAGACATAAATTTAATGAAACAAATTCTAAACATAATTAATATCATAAAACAATTTAATTAAAGCACCGGCACTCTTTGAGGTCGTCCGATTGTTGTGCGGTGCCGATATAATTTGTCGCGGTGGCCATGCTATATAATCTTCTACGTACTCGTCATCGGAATCCTGCGACTTATTAATATCGTGGTACCTAGCTAAGACCATATCATAATTCACAATAAATTATAACTAATTAACATTCTCATTAAATGAAGCTAATTAATGAAACTAAAATAATTAATTAATCCCAATAAACATTCCCAATAAATGAAACTAATTAATCAACATTCCCAATAAACAAAACTAATGAATTAATCTCATTAATTATCAATTTCACAAAACATAAAATAACATTCCCAATAAATGAAATCTAAATGGAATTCTAAAAAAAAAAAAAACTGATTCACTGAAGCAAAACTAATCAACATTCCCAATATAATAAGCCTAAAACACATTCTAAAAAATAAAATTTGATTCACATATTCAAAACAAAAAATGACATTCTAAATAAACAAACCCTAAAAGTTATTCTCAATCCTTGCCTAACCACGGTAATGGTAGGGGTGTGAGAGAGAGAGAGAGAGAGAGAGAGAGAGAGAGATACGGAATATACAGATACGACAGTGGTGTACGACGGTGACAACGATGGCAGTCTTTTGCGGTGGCGATGGTGGCTGTTGAAGGTGGCCAACAATAGAGAGAGGGAAAATAGAGAGAGAGAGGGAGGGAAAAAAACAAATGAAGGAAAAAAGAGGGAAAAGTGAAATAAATGCTGCTAAACTCATCGAGCGGCGCCGTATATAAAACTGCATCGGCTTAACTGACGTGGATAAGAAAATAATCACGGCGATAGGATACATCTGCCGCGGCTTACTCGAGATAGAAACGTGTAAGGTAAGAAACCACTAACCCGCGGCTTAAAACCATCAACACCCATGACTCTATAAAATAAAAATTCAAACCGAGGCTGTTTTTAGTAGGGCCTCGGCATATGGTAAAATGAAATATTTCTAGAGAGCACGATTTTTGGTCTGGTACAAAATCCTTGGTATTCCACACTACACCACGGCAACGTTCAAATAAATCCCGGCTTAATATACGTAAGCCTCGGCTTTAGAAAAAGGATAAAGTTTGCCCGAGAGGTCGTTTTTGGTCCGATGCAATAGCCGCAGTAAAATATCATCAACCACGGTATTTATAAAGTGAACTCCGGCTCAATTCAACAACGCCCCGACTTGTATAAATATTTTTTTACTCGAATAATCGTACTTTGGTTTGGGTCATAAACCGCGGTTGAAGGTATTATCACCGTGGCGATTTGCCTCAACCCCACCTCACTCGCAAAAGCACCATTTTGAAATTTTTCTAAGTGTTGGTTTAATTTCATTCCGAGGTGAGCCGCAGCTTAAAATTTCAATATAACCGCGGATTTAAATTTAGAAGTAACACCAGAACAACAAAACTAAACACAAAGCCGGGGTTAAACCTGCGTGGCGTTCAAATCAACCGCTGTTGTTATATTCATATCACGGCGATGATCGTGTTAATGGTTTTTTTATTTAATGGTTTTCCTGATTTTTCCGTTACTTAAAGGGTTTTTTTTTTCTTCTTTTTTCTGATATTTGATTAATATAGTTTATATAAAATTAAAGGATTAGATATAAACAAAAAAGCTGGACAATATATATATATATATATAAACGAAACATATATTATGATATGGTATTCATAACACAAAAAGCCGGACACAATATGATAAAAACAAAATAATATGAGAAGATGGGTATGACTGATCGATTGACTATATATAATATATAACAACATAATATTTATTTACCACTTGACTATTTTGGGTTTGGAAGTCGGATTATAGCTATATATATCGACTATATATAATATATCCAGACACCCCACAACAATAATATATTGTTAATTAAATAATAATTCATTCTCTTATTCTAACATTAGATAAAGTTGTATGACTATAGATCTACATAAAATAAGCTGAAATTGTTAAATAATACTTTGCGTACGGACGCTAAACGACTGAAACACAAATTCCAACAATTATATATATACACTGTAACGAGTAATATAGTTTTGACAGTTCACACCAAATTAAACCATGGGTGATAAGTAAGTATATACGTGGAAATAGAATTATGTAAGTGGGGGAGGATGGGTACTGACTGATCTAAATAATAATAAGAGTAAAAAGTTCAATGAAGTAAGTACAGAAGCCGCGGTGCATCCTACGTGGCAAACAAATATACGGCGGCTTTAAGGAAGTAACTGCTGTTAATGTGGGACTTCGTCCCCTTAAGAAACGACAATGAATTTGTCTGCCGACCACAAAACGACATCCCTATCCCTTAGTCAACACGCACAACATCCACTTTACCCTTACGACGTGGAAGCTGAGGGCATAAGTGAACATAGGCCTTTATGAGAAATCAGCCCACGTCATCAAGGCAGGCCCATCCAAGCTGAGCAACGTACACATCCTGGACTATTCTTCGAAGACCAAATAACCCTCAAGACTAGAGGCACATTCTCCAAGCTGACCAGCTCAAATCAACTACCACGTCAGAGCACGAAGAAGTCGAAACTTAACACCACAGATACACCTTTACACGTGGCGATCATCAAAGCATCAACAGGAAAACTTGGTCTTGTAGCCGTTACATGAATTTAGGAAAAGGGACAAGATGTTTAGGCTATAAATAGGATGTACTATGTTAATCAAAGTCACGTTATTATCTTTTACAAGCTACCCTACTCCTACATTTTGTACTCATCTCAATACCAAGATATAATATTCTTTTAACTTATATTCTTCTGTTCGTTCACCTTTGTTATCATTCCTTATATTTGTTGTCTTATACAAAGTGGGTTCTTTTACGAATTTATGAGATCCATCATCTTTCACATTACATCAAAGTGCGATCACTTCGTGGCAGTTGGTCATGATTATTCACATCCACAGTTTTGCGCCATTTGTGGGAAAGTTCCATACATTCCTACACAATTCGAATCCACTCTACAAGACTGAAAAATGATAGGCATTGGATCACGAAAGACATCGGACCCTATTGGAGCAACTCCAACGACCCAGCCCAAGGTCAATCCGGGAACCCAACTTCAAGACCCCACAGTAAAGGCAATAATGGAATCTATCCTGAAACAAATCGAGAAGGGAAACGAAACCACCAAGGAATTCCAGAAGAAACTGGAAGACTTGAATTCAAACCAATCCCGAATCGAAGGAACACTAACGGAGGTCATGGGCTCGATCCAATCTCAGCTCTCATCCGCACCTCGCAGAAACGTATTTCCGTGAAGGATCTTGGATTTCTCAAAATCACATGACACCCCCTCTTGCTGTCGTCGTTCCCTTCGCCGATTTCTCGCGTTATTGGCGGCATCTTCGTATCCTCTGAGTCGATCAAATGCAGATCGTCGGGTCGTTTGTGACTGCGCCGGTTCCTGAGAGTTTTCAGGATCGGGGCGCTCTCCGTTTGCCTCTTTCTGAGTAAGTTCGAGGGCTTCTTTGGGGCTTTCTTCCTCTCCTTCGTCGGCGTGGTTGCCTTCGAAGTGTTTGGAGATGAGCCCCGTCAGTCGGAAAAGACTTTCTTCCACTCGAGCCAGTCTTTCCCTGTCTTCGTTGACAGTTGGCTCATGGCGGGTGCTTGCCTCCGCCAGGTTGTGCACCTACCTCCGGCGGGCATTGACCCTGGCCCGAGTGTTCAGGGCGATGCTCTCTGCGTGGTGAGAGGGAGTGCCTTCCGCCGATTTGGATGACATCTCCTTGGTTTGGTGAAATTGATTGCTGGTGGGGTATTCAGAGGACTGAATTCGTGAGACCCCTCTTTCTAGCGCTAATATGTTGATGCCGTTTTTTGGATCAAACATTAAAGAGGCCCATTTGTAGGTGTTGGGCTTGGCCCAATGTCGTTTTGTTGACGTGGCGGACTTCTGTAGATTTTTGTTGGGATTTGGCTGTGTTGGTGACAGCTTTTGTCGTCTGTGATGACTCAATCATCCATCGTGGGCCTAGAGGTAGAAATCGTTGTTCTGAAAAACAGTCGATCTCGTCTCCTCCGTGGTGTGAATTTAGTGAGATCCCGTTGACCTCGGGGTGATCGTTGCTGACTCCAAAGTGAGTTTTTAGTTGACCAATTTGGGGACCCTGAGTAGGTGTCCCTGACACTTTCAAGGTCAAAAGTCTCGTTTCCGTTCGGGGTCCTAGGCGATTCGGGCTTGCACACTTCTTGTTACCACAGGGTCTGGAATGGACCAGGCCCGGGTTACAGGTTCGGGAACCACACTGATCGTAGGTACCGACAAATGGGGGAGTGCGTTTGACCAAGAAGTGAATCCTGGGAGGTTAGACTCGACCTGGCTTAGCTTGTTCTAGTCCGGGCTAGTGGAACTGTTCGCAAATTCGTGGTATCTTTAAGAGATACGGGGATTAAGAGATCAAACCTGGGCCGCGCAGAGCTTAGAACAAGGGCAGGTGGGGTCGTTTCCTAGAATTTTCTCCAGGGGTTCCTCTCAGAGTGATTCCTCAGTCGTCTGGATCTTAGAGAAATTCCCCTAGGTTAGACCTTACATCACGAATTGTGGGTCCAGATACGTGTCCCCAGACTATTCACATAGGCACGTAATGGATTGGAAAATAGGCTGGACACAGCTTAGAAAAGGACCTATCGGGAGGGTCGTAAACCGTGTAGGAATTCCTCCAGGGCTTTCGCTTTGTATAAATTTCTCACTTTCCGGACCTGAAAAAGGGAACATCCGAGGTCAAGGGAAACTGGGGGGGGGGGGGGGGGATACCCCCTGATTCACCTCCGACACTCAATATTAGAACGGTATTTGAGGGGAGGCGAGTCTATAGGGAGTAGGGAGAAGCTCGAGAGAGTTCGAGTGAGTTTCGCTCTCTTTCGATGTCTTACCGTTCAACTGAACTGAGCTTCTATTTATAATCGGATCTGGGGGTTTCGGTGCAATATAATATTGTACGAAGGGTCCCTGGGCAATATTATATCTGCAGGTTGGTCCCCGCGAAAAGAATCCATCGCAGCCGTTGGATCGCTGATCTGACTTTGCACGCTTTCCTATGCGAAAAAGGTCAACAGCGCGCAAATCGAGGATCGATCCCGGCTGTCCACGCGGCCGCATGGGGATGCGTGCTGGTGGTTTGACTGATATGACGCGGTAGGGGAGATCGTGCCACGTGGCGCGATCTGGGAGGCTGCGGCCTTGTGGGCCGCGCAAAAAGGTGCTTTTGAGCATCTTTTGCTCCCGGGCGCGTCTCGCGTCCGTTTTTCACAAATTTTATGTCCTTTTCGGGTGTCTTTATATATTTACGAACACCGGGACACTTTTTTTTCGAAAACGAAACTCCGGGGGATGTCTTGGGTTTGAAATTGATTAATTTGATTTATAATCTTATTTAAAGGATTAATCAAATTATAGAATTAATTATCAAAAATTAATGTAATAATTTTCGTTTAATTAATCTGTTTAAAAATCAATTCTGAGAATTACCCATAACATTTTATATTCGAGATAATGACATTTATGGTCTCGCTTAATAAATACGAATCTTTCGATAAAATTACTTAAAAGATATCTTAGAGTTAAGAATTTAGAATGCGAATTTTAAAAAGGACGCAGACTCCGAAAGCTCTAGCTTAATGTTACATAGCGGAAGCGTAGAACTTCTTCCTTAAATATTCCGGAATGTTTATACACTTTTTGAATGGATTGACTATAAGGTTTTCTTATAAACAACCTTAATCACATATTCCATGAATGGAGACTATATGGCTTATGAACTATTCAGGTTCTACACATATGAAGTCTGGCTCAGAACTATCTATATGATTAATTTCTGATATAGAAAAGTAACTACACTAGACTGTTACAACAGTGGTGAAGTCACTATTTCAGTGGGAGCGTGTTACCATTAGAAAAGTGAGGATAATATACAGTAAATATTATCTCAACTTTTGAGGTAATGGATATAGGCAAGGTAAAATTCATTAATGTTCTCGTGAGAGAATGTAGGTCGATCCTACCCATAGAAAATGAGAGAATAAAACCTCAATGGCATTTTGGGAAATAGAGACTTAAGGAAATGAGATGAATCATCTTCTTAAGAGTGCAAGTGGGAGATTGTTGGACATGGTTTATAATATGCCCTTTATTCAGATGCTAATCCCGCTTCACTGAGATTATGGATGTCTTTCCTTTTAAAGATAATATAATTATTACTGATAATCTTATATAGTTATATCTTAGATATAATAAAATTTAATGTTTCATCTCAAAGTTCTATATACAATTAACAATTATGCTACGTCATCACCCAGAGTCTATGTGAGAGGAGGTTTCACCTGCATAAATTAAGAACATATAGTAATGTTCATTGTTAGATTAGAAAGTGAGAGCTTCTAATTGGTAAAAACCATTAGTGAACCCAAAAACACCATATGTGAATATCTATTACCGGATCAGGTGCTGGTCCCTGCACTTTTTTAGAGTCACTGGGTATAGGAGTGTCTCCATACCAAACGGCCAGACTTAACACCTGAAATAATCAAGTAAGACCGTCACTGATAGAAGTAAGATTAATTAACAAAGATGATTAGATGGAATCGGTTGAAGTCTTGAGCATCATGGACTCGTACGGTTCAACTCACATTATCTTTGATTGTTACAGAATACATTGGTATTCCTAATCACTTTCATTTTGGGATCAGAAGGTTGACCGGGACAAGTTGCATGGATACAGATATGGATAACAAGATTATGATTTCTTTATTATGACTTTTGGGAAACAAATAAGTACTCATGTACAGCTCATTGATTTAATAACCCAACGAGTTATTAGTTTGTAAGATTCATAGAATAAAGAGAGTGTCATCAAAGGGCAGTACGGCAGCTAGTTCCCTTTGATGAGAATCATAATAAATACGAAAACCATAATTACCAGAATCTGATTCTATCAATGGACTCCTGTGTCAGGATTATATTATTATTACTCAAGAGTGTGTTCAACTTCGAGCAGTAGTGGAATGTAATCGAAGTTGGTGAAATTTCTTCATTTCACCTGAGCTTGAGTAATATGTCCATTACTCCCCTTTATAGCTTCACAAGAGTGACACCGCATTAAATATTTATTTGTTGAATATGTGATGGATCCAATTAGACTAGATTCGAGACCAAGTCACGAAATGTCTATGTACCTTAACTGGCAAAAGTATCAAAGTTTTGGTACAACCCGGGAAAGTGAAAAATTGATAATTGGAATTTGACCCCTGGACAGTCTCAGTATTGTGGGAAATCAAATTCTAGAAAGTTAGCAATTTTAATCACATCATTCGCATAAACGGAGCGAGAGTTATGCTCAAAACAGTAGTCCGAGTAAAAGCCTGACTAGGGTCTGTATAGAGCTGCGAATTTGAAACAGAATTAAATATGGGATTTATTTCCTGGAATATTTAATTGAAAATATAATTTTAATTATTGGATTTATTTATTAATATTTATTATTAATAATTGATTATAATAAAATAGATTTATATTAGATTTAAAATTACCCTAATTCGAATTCTATAAGGATTCGAATCATTATTTTCAAATTCAATTTAATATATATTATATATATAAATTCAAAAAATAAAGAGATATGCATTTAGGAAGATTTGATTCCAGAAAAATTTGTTTTCTTATCTTTGGATTTAAATCTTTTCGGATAAAGATTTAATAAGAAAAGATATGATATTATTTATTATCTTTATTATTTAAATAAAGATAATGAGTGAATATCTCCAGGTGGTAAAGATTTGGTTTTTCCTATAAATAGGGTAGACCTGAAATTAGAAATCATTACTTTACATTATTCAGAAATTCGTGTTCTTTATCTCTCTATATATTCTATCTGGGAATTTCGAATTAAGAGAAAGTCAGAGTTCCAATCCTGGTTCGAGCTTCAAGGTTTCTTTGTCATCCTTGGAGCCCACACATCCTGGCGGTCTAACTCTGGAGTATATATCGGAAGGCTTTTGGAAGAAATCGACAGATAGAAAATCGCAGAAGCTGATTCAGAAATCAGAGAACGCAGCTGGAATAACGCGAATCAGGTTAGTGTTATTTATTGTTTAGATAATTATCTAATTGCCCAAACCCTAAATCGAAATCATGTTCGATAATGAATTATTTTTTGATGATAAAATCGAAAAAGAATGATCAGGACCAATTAATTAATTTTTGGATTTCGTAAAACCGGATAGAAAAATGGGAATCGTGGTATGGGACACAATTTCTGGTTTAACCCATAGTGAACAAAGTTTATTCTACGCGTTTACCTAATCAGAAAAACATTAAATATTCCACAGAAAAGTTTTTATAACCTAACCTCGAGTCGGTTTAGACCGATAGATCAGAAATAGGTGACATAGCCCCAAGGATCGGTGTCAGATCGATGCAGAGACAGTGCAACACTTCACACATTGGCCATGTATGCCAACGCACATTTAGTGAAACATAAACACAACTCCATTGATGTCCCACACCCCGGTAGTGAATCTTTAATCAATGACGTCATACGTTTATATCATAATGATGTATACAATTTTGTGAATTTTCATGAATTGAACTTATCATGGATGCATGTTTTCCACGAGACAAAATGACTGAATTCAACCATTACAAGTACGGGTTTATTCCTCCATTGAGCGATTTTGGGAATCAAAGCAATAAGAGCTTGAAACTTGACATCTCAATGATGTTCAAAAAGATGAAGAAATGCGTGAACGGACAAGTGTTTATTTTTCCATACAATAGTCACAATCATTGGATTTTGGCCATACTCGATCCTTGGAAAAATACAGCACGTATCTTAAATCCTTTGGAATCGGATAAGATAACCGTTCATTTGAGATACCTAATTAGCACGTAAGATTGTCATTACAATTATGTTATAAATAATTATTATAGTAGTATGAGATTCCTTCTTATTATTATATATATGTATATATATAACTTCTAAGAAGTATATGATTTGAATCGAATTTTTATCGTAGATCAACCAAAATTTGGAAAAAAAGACATCCGGTTAAGAACTTGCCCACGGAAGATGCAAAAATTCTCTTTACGGATTGCGCGAAACAACCCGGTAATGTGGAATGCGGATACTACGTGATAAAATATATGCAAGACACGGTTACAAAAGGTATCGGCAAACACCTATCATTATACCCACATCGTTATTCAACCAAAGATATTCATGATCTTAGAATCGAATTAGCGAGTTATGTAAAAAAAAAAAAGACTTTTCTAAAAGTTTCTATGTATATAAGTACTTTTTTTAAGGTGTATTTAAGTTACTTTTGGAAGTCGTATTTAAGTACTTATTTTTATTTTTATTGAATAGTAAATTATTTTTTACTTTAAAAACTGAGTTATATGTACGTGTATAATTTAGTAATGGTGTTATTGTTCTGGGCTTGTTTATTATAATTTTTGAACATATAGGCAAGCTAGCTTAACTGCAGGGTGTAAAACTAGTGTGGGCGCTCCCGCGTGCGCGCGCGGGAGCTTCTGGGATCTGCGGAGCCCTTCTGGGCATGTGAGGGGGAAACCGAGCGCTCTGGGGGGCTTTCGGCTGTGTGGGGGGGCTCCTGGGTTCGCGGGGGGCTACCAAGCACGCTCGAGGGCCTTCCGGGACGCTTCTGTAATAAAATTTTTCGTGGCGTGAATAACTGTTTATAATTTTTAAATCACTGCGACACTTGTTTCCATCATGCCGAACAAGCTGGACTAACAAATATTAAAGCCTAGGTGTAAACTATAAAGGCCACAGCTAGTAATAAATGTAAACAACGGGTAAAATAAATCATAACTGTGGCCTTCGTTACATTTTTGATAGGCAAATATTATACAAAGCCGCGCCGATATCCTATTACATATTTGTGCGTAACACGGCTCATTTTCTCCAAGCTGCGGCTGTTGCCAGAATTAGTAACAGCTAATTTCAATTGGCACCTCGCATTTTCCATTGTAATTCTGTAAGAGGGAAAAAAAATGTAAAAACCGAAGCCGCGGCAGGTTTTTGTTAAAAAAAACTCATTTTTTTTAAATCAACTAGCGGCTTTATTTTAAAAAAGCCGTGACTTTGTTCAAGCATTGCAACGGAAAATTTTCTAAGTTACCGCGGTTATATATTTCAAAGAGGCCGCGACTTCTGTTTTAAGAGATGCCGCGGTAACGTTTTAACAACATAGCGTGGTTCTTTTTTACCAGAAGTTGGAGTTGGGTTTTGTGTAACCCACATATTTGCTGGCAGAAAAGCCGCAGTTATTGTTATCACTTCTCTGCCGCGGTTGAGTTCAGTGGAACATCGATGTTATCACAAAAACAAAGCCACGATTAAATTTACTAGGATACCGTATAAATCCGCCGCGGTTTTGTTATTAAGGACCGACGAAATATTTTGGTAAAAAACAGGAATCAACAACGTTTCAGAGATGTTGAAACAAATAATGGCCGTGATAATGTAGAAATCAAGCCGCGGCTGGACTGTCTTCCAACCACGTCTCAGAGCCGTGCAAAAATATTTGCTCACAAAGTAACATGCGTCTATCAACCACGTTTCAAAACTATCGTCAAAGGTTTGAAGGACTGTTCTAAACTGTCCTCAAATAAGATATTTTTCCCTGAACAATTAGAAAGGCTTTGTTCTTGATCACGACACCTTTTTCATCTGACTTGTTCTTGAAAATTTATTTTGTCTCGATGACATTCATGGGGGACATTCAACTAAATCCTAGACATTGTTTCTTTGAAACTGATTTAGCTCCTCTTGCATAGCATTTATCTACACTTCATCTTCCAAGGCTTTCTTGATGTTGGTTGGTTCAACATGAGAGGTGGAACAGCTGAGACAAGCAAGTTCCTTGTAGTCAGGTTGTTGAACATTGCGTTCGCTTCTTTCTGAATAAACAGATCCAATAACCTGGGTGATATGATGATTTTTTGTAATTCTGGAGGATGGTGAGATTTTTCTAGATGTATCTGTTGGTGTGGCATCAGTGGTCACATCTGGTAGGGTATCATCAGTGGAGCTTGTTGATGCTTCCGTTGCAGAGAACGGTGCATATGTTTGAGAAGAGGATTTTTCAATGGAAGATTCCCGATGCAAGGTGACTAGGTCTTCAAGAGATCTTGGCAAGCTGGATTTTACAGCTGCTCTCGTGGCAGGAGGTTCATCATCGATTACCATATTTACGGATTCAATGATCGTCTTTGCTCTTTTGTTGTACACCCTATAAACATGGCTTGTGACAGAGTATCCAAGGAAGATTGCTTCGTCGCTTTTTGGAGCAAACTTTGAGGTATGTGTCCTGTCATTCAAAACAAAAAATAATGACTACTAAATACGTGGAAATATGATACGTTTGGTTTCTTACCTCGCCATATCTCATAAGGAGTTTTACTAGTCTTGGGGGCAAAAGTAGACATGATTTATAATGTGACATGCAGTATTCACAGCTTGTGCCCACCATTTTGGATTCAGCTCCTTATAATTCAACATCACCCTGGCCATTTCTTAAAGTGTCATGTTCTTTCGTTCCACCTCTTCAGTTTGTTAAGATGTTATTGGGGTAGAGAACTCATGGGAGATTTCATTGGCATTGCAGTAGTCAGCAAACATTGAATTCTACAACTCCTTCCCATGGTCACTTTGTATGCGGACAATAATTCCAATGGTATTTCCCTTTTGATTTTGAACTTGAGTGCACAAGGTTTTAAAATTCTCAAAAGTTTCACTTTTGTCCTTAAAGAATTTAACCCACGTAAATCTGGAAAAATATTCGACAAATACAAGAATATACCTTTACCCCCTGAGCCGATGACTGCTGTCGGACCAATGAGGTATATGTGGAGAAGTTCAAGTACTCTGGAGGTCACGGTGGAGCTAACAGCTTTGTGGCTACTCTTCTTTTGTTTCCCAAGTTGACAGGGTCCACAAACTCCATTGTATGATTTCCGAATAGCAGGAAGGTCAATGACACCTTGACTGTGAGATATGTTCAACAGATGTCGATCATTGCTATGTCTTAGCTTCTCATGCGAAAGATCCCATGTGGAGACTGAGGTTCTGAAAAAAACATCATTTTTCACCAGAAGATAACAATTGTCTAGAGATCTTTCTCCTGCCATGACATGAGTTAGATAATCACTAAAGACAAAACGTTTTGTACTGGTGAATAAAACATTATAGTCAGTGTCACAAATATGGCTAATGCTGATCAGGACTGACTTAAAATTTTCAACAAGCAGAACACCCTTCAGCTTTGGGTAGCCAGGAATCATCAGATCTCCAACACCAATTACATCACTGCTTTGTCCATCTCCAAATGATACTTTGCCGCTAAACCTGGTAATATTAATCAAATATTCTCGATGTCCAGTCATAGGACGGGTACATCCACTGTCAAAATACCAAAACGTCTTCAGCAGTGGAGTGTAGAGATGTATACGCAACAAAACACTTGAAGTCATTTGCAAAAGGTTTAGGTATCGATTCTCTTTTGAATTTTTCAGTGTAAAAGCTCTTGAAAGAATCATCCTTAGTTACAAGGGTTATCTTTCTTCCCCTTAGTTACAAGGGTTATCTTTCTTCCATTATATAGACTTTTGAAAAGAATGTTGAACTGATCAATGATATGACCTGGAAGATGAAAGAATTCACATCGTGTCACGACATGAGGCTTCACAAGAGAATCAAGTTATTCAGTGCAGCGTGTAAAAGTTAAGTCTAATGGAGGAAAATTATTTAACACTGGTTTTTGAGAATTGATGAATGTTTTTATGGATACAAACCTTTTGTTACTGGTGCGAGGTTGGAATTGATTCAAATGATTTGTAGACTTGTAATAGTGATCAAATTGTTGAGCAACATAGGTGGGTCTCATTGAAGGTTTATTTGAGAATTCTGTGTGCTTATCTTCCTTAAAGCCTATCCCGCGGACATCAGCACTTCTTTTGGATTGATCAGTGATTACATCCAACTTCTCTTTTCGTTTGTTGAATTTTGAGATAGTTACTTCAAGGCTTTGGATTTTCTTGTTCTTCTCAGAAATGTTTTGCACAAGCCCTTTAGTTGCCCGATAAGAAGAGCTTAAGTATTTTGTGAGAGAATCAATGATCTTCTTATATTCATTAACCTGCAGGATTAGTGATGAATTTTCATCTAAGACTTTAGCCATTTTCTGTACATGACATTGTAAAATTCTTGAACGTCTTCCTCAGATGATGAATCAACATCGTCTTCGTTAGATTTTGCTATCATGTATGCTGACATACCAGCACCTTCTTCTTCGTCAGAGGAGTATGATATGGGATGATTGGTGAAGGCAACAAAACGGTTTATAAGTCCTCCTTCTTCATCATTGTCATCATCTGAGCTTTCGTTGTTGACCGGAGCATGATATGACTTTGACTTATTCTTCATCACATTGTTAATACACTCATTTTGATAGTGACTGAAACCATCACATTTCTTGCATTGGACTCCTTTGGAAGATCTTGATGAATCTTCTGAGTTTTTCTTTTGATACTTTGATGAGCTCTGATTTGAAGAAGATTTGAATCCTTCGTTTTAGAAGATTTTCTTTGTATTGAATCTCTTCAAAATCTTGCCAAATTTTTTGGTTTGTAAAGCAAGATAATCCACATTAGACTCATCATTACCTGAATGAGCAGTGGATGAACGAAATGCAAGACTTTTCTCCTGCTTAACTTCAAGATGATTCAGTTCAAAGGTCTTCAAGATGCCCATTAGTTCTGCCATGGTCATGGTCTCAATATACTTGTTTTCTTCTACGGCAGAGATCTTTGGAAGGAAATTTTTGGGAAGAGATCTAAGGGTCTTCCATATCAATTCAACATCAGTATATCCTTTTAAGAGGTTTAATTAACAAGTTCTTGTAATCGTACATTGAAGTCAGAAATAGACTCATTCTCCTCCATTTTTAGATTTTCAAATTGAGATGCGAGGTGTTGTCTCTTGGAGGATCAAACTGTATCAGTTCCTTCGTGTACCAGTTGGAGACATTCCCAAGCCTATTTAGCAGATGTTCAGGTGGCCATCTGGTTGAATTGTTTCTCATCAACTACAGACACTATGGCGTCGAGGGCTCTAGAATTAGCCAGAGAAGCTTCTTTGTCAGCCATATCCCAGCTTGCAAGGGGGTTTGGTGTCGCGACACCATTGACGACAGTGAAGGGAGCAGTCCACCCATCAACAATACTAGGCCATGCATTGACATCAATTGATTTATGTAGATGATCATTATGGTTTTTCCAATAGGAGTAGTTCGAACCATCCAATATAGGAGGCCTCCCAATTCCAGCAGTTTCTCTAGATCCCATTTTCAAAATAGTCTCACAGATCTTTTCACACTTTCTTTGAAACCAAAGAAAACGTCAAGTGTAAATGCTCTAATACCAATGGTTAAGACGTATTATCGCGTTGCACATGTAATATGACGTTATGAATGTGAACGATAGGAATAAAGCGAGTGCAGAAAAGTAAATGAACACGAATACTTTTTGGTAACGCAGTTCGAACTTCCTGTCACTACTTCTACGGGGCACTCATCCAGATTAATCAACCAAGAGTTACAAGAGATTATTACAAACAGTAAATTATATGGACTCAAAGCATACAAAGGAAACTCCCTCTTGTTGTCTCGCCAGCAGCTTTCACATCCAGCACGTGAACTCTCGATGAAACACAAGATCCTCTTGTACACAATCAGCTACGAACGTCTCGTCCTTCTCCACTTCACTCGTGCATTGCTGATTGACTTCTCCTGAAGGTTTTAGAGATTGTCGCTGTAAGTGGCAATGAAATCGGACCTCATTAGCGGGGACTAATAGGAGCTGGCCTTGAAAAAATTTCCGTCTTGATGACACAAATCAGCTCCCTGATTCTCTAAACTGATTAGAATAATCACGCAATATTCTTCATTAACTTCGGCGTGATATCCAACAATAAAGGCAGGTGAGAACGACTCAATCACTCCTTGATTGAGGATGCGACTTATATACTGTTGATGCCGTTTTTTGGATCAAACACTGTAGCGACCCAATTGCTGGTGTTAGGCCGGGCCCAATGTCGTTTTGTTGACTTTTGGTGGGCTGATGTTGACTTGTGCTGGGCTTGTTGGCCCTATTGCGAGGATGACATATTTTCCCCCCTCTCGATGTATGTGACGCGGATTCCGAGTGGAGTTCCTGGCACTTAGGTCGAAACATATCGTTCGCCGTTCGTGGTCCGGCCATCCGGGGTGCGCACTACCTGTTACCTCAAGGCCAAGATTGGACTAGGCCCGGGATACAGGTTCGGATACCATCACAGAATCGGGTTCCCACGAAGGGGAGAGTGTGTTTGACCTAACAGTGAATCTTAGGAGATTGGACCCTCGGCCTGTGAAGTCGATCCTAGTCTGGGTCCTACAGACTGTCCACAAAGTCACGATATCTATAAAAGATATGGACTGGAAGACAGAACGGGTTCCGCACAGAGCTAGAATTAGGACAGGCGGGGTCGTCAATCGTCTCGGGATTTTCTCCAGGGGTTTCCCTCAGGTTGATCTATTAGAGAAATTTCCTTACGTTTGGACCCGTGACCTGAATTATGGGTTCTAATACGTGTCCCCGAGCTATCCGCACAGTCACGTAATGGACCGCGAGATAGACCGAACACCGCGTAGAACAGAACCTATCAAGTGGGACCGTAACCGTGTAGGAATTCCTCCGAGACCTTCGCTTTCTCTCAATTTCTGGACCTGGAAAAAAAATACCCGAGGTCAAGTGAAATAGGGGGTTTACCCCCTGATTCACCTCCGACGCTCAACATTAGTGGAATATTTGAGGGGGAGGCTAGTTTATTGGGGGTAGAGAGAAGCTCGAGAGAATTCGAGTGATTTTCGATGAGTTCCAATGAGTTACCGTTTAACTGAACTGAGCTTCTATTTATAACTGGATTCAGGAGCTTCGGTGCAATTAAAATTTATTTCGGGAATCCCCTGGGGCAAATTATATATACAAATTGATCCCCAGGACGAGAGGAAGCCATTGCCGCCATCGGATCGTCGATCGGATGCTCCACGCGCCCTCACGCGCGCGATTTGTGGGGCTGCATCAGTTCACTCGCGCGAGTGAAGGGCTGTGGGCCCTGATGACGTGGGCAGACTGACGCGCGCGGGCTGACGTCATCTCTGGCGCACATGTGGGCCTGTGGGCCCCCAAAGGTGCTTCCGAAGTGTTTTTTCGCTCCCGAACTCATCGCGTGTCCGTTTTTCACAAATTTTATGTCATTTTTGGGTGTTTTCATATTTTTAGGAACACTGGGACACTTTGTTTTGCGAAAACGGGCCTCCGGAGGGCAGTTTAGTGTGAAAGATGATTTAATGAATAAAGAAATGATTAATTAATAATATTTCTTTATTAATACACTTTGCAAAATTACCCCCCAACATTAACCCCCCAGTTTTTCGAAAAGCTTTGCTTTGCGAAAAACTATCGTTGCTCGTTGGAGGATTTTTAGCCTTTGATTCTAAAAAGATGTATGGTGGCGTCCCTGGGAAGAGCACTCTGTTTAAGTTTATGGGGGTCCTTCGCTAGACACCTTACCATTTTACGCTTTTACAATCGTGGTGGTTTCCCCGTAGATCACCTATCGTGTGTTTACGGTGGTGTCCCAGAGATAACCTACCAGCCACGTTTTGCGTGTGTGGTGTCGGCGTTCTTTTGAAGTAACCTCCCATGTACGTCTTCAGGTGTTTTCTTGAGAGATAACCTTCCATACTTTCTTTTTAGTAAAAAAGGGAGAGCGCGAGAGCTCTTTCTTATTTATAATATTTTGGTGGTTACAGAACCAGTGTACCTTCAAGGGTATTTCTTGTAATTTTGTTTTTGTTTTCCAAAAAGAGGTATGGGGGCGTCCTATGGAAAAACCCTATGCTTATATTTATGGGGGTGTTTCGCTAGACACCTCACCGTCATACGCTTTTACGGTCGTGGTGGTTTCCAGAGATCACCTACCGTGTGTTTACGCTGGTGTCCAGAGATAACCTACCAGCGACGTTTTGCGTGCGCGGAGTCGGCGTTCTTTCAAAATAACCTCCCACTTATGCTCTTGGGGTGTTTTCCTAAGAGATAACATGCCATCCGTTATTTTTTGTAAAAGGGTGAGCGTGAGAACTCTTTTTATTCATAGTATTTTTGGAGATATAACGCTGAAAAGCGAAAACATATTCCTTGAGTTTACCTTCTTTGATCAGGCCTTCAATCTGCTGCTTTAACTGCCAACAATCAGAGGTGGAGTGTTCGACTTCATGGTGGAACTCGTAGTATTTGCTCTGGTTCTGCTTGGCGACTTCTAGCATTGGCGGGGGACGGACGAACTTTTCTTTATGAAGTTTCAGGATCGTCGCGGGAGAGGTGTTCAGTGGTGTTGTGTCACCCCGGAACCGTTTCCCAGATTGGTCGTCGTGGTCTGACGACGTGCCTGGCTGGCGTTTCTTTCTTCGAGATTCGTCGTCGTTGAGACGTCGAGTTTCTCGATCTATTTGCCTTCGGTTGTCGAAGTATTCCTCGACCGAGATGTCTCGTGTGGCTCGTGCCATTAGTTCTGCCATGGAGGTCGGCCTTTCTTTGATAAGAGATCGTGCGAAGTCGCTCACCGGGAGGCCGTCAATCACAGCGGTGATGGCATCATCGTCGGTGTAGCTGGCGACCTTGTTCGCTTCTTTTACGAACCTTTTCAGGTATGCCTGGAGGGATTCATTTTCCCTTTGCTTGAGCGTCCACAGGTAGGACTTCTCCCTTCTTCGTGTCAGCGAGCATGAGAATCGAGAGATGAAACTCTTTTTTAGCTCTTCGAAGGAATTGATAGAACGCTTCGGGAGTCCCTGATACCATTTAAAGGTGGGACCTGCGAGGGAGAGGCAGAATGCTTGGCACATTGTGGAATCAGAGCACTTTTTCAGTTGCATCGTGGTTTGATATCGGTCCAAGTGGTATGTCGGATCGTTGTTTCCGTCATAGACGAAGCTTGGTAGGGAGCTGAGATCTCCCACAATTGCTTCTGCAAGCACGTGGTCGGCGAGGGGGGATATGGTTCTTTCGAGCATGCTTCGCATGACTGGATTTGAGCTGTTGGCGGCAGCGAGCTCTCGTATCTCCTTTCTTAGTGCTTCGAGCTCGTTTTTCAATTCTGGGACGGCCGATGGGGCCGTCTTCGGGGGTAGCGCAGCGATGGCTGCCTCGTCCCGGGGTACTAGGGTGTCTGGTGAGAGGCGACGGCTATGAGACCTCCAGGTTGGCAGAGACTCTGTTGGCCCTAGTGACTGGGCGTCCTCCGGGGCGGGTTGCCGTTGCGTCTCGAGACTATCACTTTGTGTCGGCTCCGGATCTGGGGATCTGTCTCCGCCAAAGACGTCATGGACGACGTCCATCCCGAGGTATCTGGAGATCAACCCTGCTAGTTGGAACACACTATCTTCTATTCGTGATAATCGCATGTCATTTGCGATATTTGAGCCAGCAATCATTGCGGGCTGACTTTGAACTGGGCTTCGCGCTCCGGTGCTCTGGGCGGCACCCTCGGTGGGGCCGCGTGTGGTGTCCTCCGAGAGGTTGACTGACATCTTCGAAGAAGTAGGTGGTGAGGTTGTTGAGACGGATGAAATGAAATTCGAAGTCGTTGCGGTGACCGAGATGAAATCCGAGGTCGCTGGTGTGACCGAGATGAAATTTAATATGGTTCGGTGGTGTCGAGCGTGATATGAGGGGCTCGCGCGACGATAGATTTCGTGGCGTAGAGATAATGAAGCGGTATTGTGAAGACCTACTTTTTATTTCTATCTTCTCTTTCCTCTTTTCTTTCTTTTTTTCTTTTCCTTTTTTTTTTTTCTCTTTTTCTCTCTCGACGATCAGGAGGCTTTCCTCTTTCCTTTTTTTTTTTTCGCCTGCAGTACGAGGGGAGACTTTTCCTCCCTATTCAGATTTGCTTCCTCCCTTCGGCGAGCTCCGGCATGCGTTTTCGACGGGCTTTCTCCGGTCAAAGGCGAACGGTGGCGAGCCTGCGCAAGCTATTCCGACCGGGAAGCTTCCTCTGGGCACGGGAGGCGCGGATTGCGATGGGGAGGAGGCAAACAGCGGCGAATCGCTCGACGCGGCGCGAGGTGGACCGGTGACTCCGATCGCAGTGAGCAGCGGCGTTTCGTCTTGGATCTGGGCGCTTGCGGGGCTGCCCGGCAGATTGTTCGCCGGTGGCGGACAACGGTGCTTCGGTCAAGGAGTGGTTTTGACGAAAGCTTCAGTCGTGATGCCGTGGTGGTAGGCGGTTTCGCGGGCTATTTCGGTGAGCTTCCGGCGTGAGGACGTCGAAGGTCTCGTCGTGTTGACGAAGCCTGCTTCGTTCTCCTTTTTTGTGTATATATCATATACATATATTGGTATTGGTTTGTATGTATAATATATGTATAACCTTGGTGATCACGTTTGATTCTAGGTTAATATATATATATATATATATATATATATATATATATATATCGTTTTTTTTTGCTGTATATATATATGGGATATATATATGTAATATATATATATATGTGTGTGTATAATATATATTTGCTTTGTTTTTGTATATATATATGTGGAACTTTGACGACCGGCAATGATGCGGCGGTGTTTGTCGGGGCGAATCCGAGCTCGTGGTAGCTCGGCTGCAACGAGTGTGATGTATGGCGACCGTGGTGGTCGAATGTGCTGGTAGGGACTCGAGACTTAAATTCGTGAGCCCCTCCTAGCGCCAAAATGTTGATGCCGTTTTTTGGATCAAACACTGTAGCGACCCAATTGCTGGTGTTGGGCCGGGCCCAATGTCGTTTTGTTGACTTTTGGTGGGCTGATGTTGACTTGTGTTGGGCTTGTTGGCCCTATTGCGGGGATGACAGATTTTTCCCCCCTCTCGATGTGTGTGACGCGGATTCCGAGCGGAGTTCCTGGCACTTAGGTCGAAACATATCGTTCGTCGTTCGTGGTCCGACGATCCGGGGTGCGCACTACCTGTTACCTCAAGGCCAAGATTGGATTAGGCCCGGGATACAGGTTCGGGTACCATCACAGAATCGGGTTCCCACAAAGGGGAGAGTGTGTTTGAACTAACAGTGAATCTTAGGAGATTGGACCCTCGGCCTGTGAAGTCGATCCTAGTCTGGGTCCTACAGACTGTCCACAAAGTCACGATATCTATAAAAGATATGGACTGGGAGACAGAACGGGTTCCGCACAGAGCTAGAATTAGGACAGGCGGGGTCGTCAATCGTCCCGGGATTTTCTCCAAGGGTTCCCCTCAGGTTGATCTATTAGAGAAATTTCCTTAGGTCTGGACCCGTGACCTGAATTGTGGGTTCTGATACGTGTCCCCGAGCTATCCGCACAGTCACGTAATGGACCGCGAGATAGACCGGACACGGCGTAGAACAGAACCTATCAAGTGGGACCGTAACCGTGTAGGAATTCTTCCGAGACCTCCGCTTTCTCTCAATTTCTGGACTTGGCAAAAGAATACCCGAGGTCCAGGGAAATAGGGGGGTTACGCACTGATTCACCTCTGACGCTCAACATTAATGGAATATTTGAGGGGGAGGCGAGTTTATAGGGGGTAGAGAGAAGCTCGAGAGAATTCGAGTGATTTTCGATGAGTTCCATTGAGTTACCGTTTAACTGAACTAAGCTTCTATTTATAACTGGATTCAGGGCCTCCGGTGCAATTAAAATTTATTTCGGGAAGCCCCCGGGGCAAATTATATATGCAAATTGATCCCCAGGACGAGAGGAAGCCATCGCTGCCGTCGGATCGTCGATCGGATGCTCCACGCGCCCTCACGCGCGCGATTTGTGGGACTGCATCAGTTCACTCGCGCGAGTGAAGGGCTGTGGGCCCTGATGAAGTGGGCAGGCTGACGCGGGCGGGCTGACGTCATCTCTGGCGCACATGTGGGCCTGTGGGCCCCCAAAGGTGCTTCCGAAGTGTTTTTTGACTACCGAACTTATCCCGTGTCCGTTTTTCACAAATTTTATGTCATTTTTGGGTGTTTTCATATTTTTAGGAATACTGGGACACTTTGTTTTGCGAAAACAGGTATCCGGAGGAAAGTTTAGTTTGAAATATGATTTAATGAATAAAGAAATGATTAATTAATAATATTTCTTTATTAATACACTTTGCAAAATTACCCCCCAACAGATACTTTCCTGAAATAGTTCATAGTTGTCATGACATCAAGTATGTCAATACTTTCCATAAATAGGCGAATCGAAATCATGAATAATAAATAGTGAATAATTAAAATTCACGTTTCAACAAGAATAACCAGCCTTTTACAGGCGGGGCGAGCCAAGGCACTACTACAAATATGAGATTATACTACGGAGCTTCCACTACGCAAGACAAAAAGCGTCGTTGGAATCATATATTCGATGATGGAAATTATTATGCGTAGTCGGAGTTAAAAAAAATAGAGTTCCGACGACGCAAATTTTTATGTGTCGTCGGAATCATATATTCGCCGCAACAAATTAATATTAGCCGCGGCGAACAGTGTTCAACTACGCACATATATGAGTGTCGTCTGGAGGGGTTTTAGAAAGCAAATATTCGCCGCGGCGAATTGATATTTTCCGCGGCGGGTAGTGTTCCAACTACGCATATATTAGTGTCGTTGGGGTGGAAAACGACCTTCATGTCCAACGACACTTTTTAGTGTCGTTGGGATGACTCGCCGCGGCGAATTTAAGTTTGCCGCGGCGAGAGTCGTGTTTTAGCCCAAACACGAGCCGCAATCCCTCATTTCGCACGAACCCTAATATTTCTTTCTCTCTCTCTCTCGCCTTGGCTCGCCGCCGCGACCTCTACCCATTCCCCGTCGTCCGCCGTCGCTTGCCGTCGCCCGCCGTCTTAAGGTTAGGCTTGAATCTTTGTGTTTTTGCTTGAATTTGTAGGATTTTGTGATTTTTAGGGTTGAACATCGATTTTGGGTTTTTTTTTTTAATGATTTTATGCGATTTTATTGATGATTTTGCGATTTTGATTATTTTTAGGGTCGATGATTTTTAGGGTTGAAATTGTAAATTGTGATTAGGTTTTGAAATTGTGAATTTGATTAGGTTTTGAAATTGTGATTATGTTTTGGAATTGTGAATTGTGATTAGGTTTAGGAATTGTGAATTGTGATTAGGTTTTGGAATTGTGAATCGTGATTAGGTTTTGAAATTGTGAATTGTGATTAGGTTTAGGAATTGTGAATTGTGATTAGGTTTTGAAATTGTTAATAGGTTTTGGAATTGTGAATTGTGATTAGGTTTTGAAATTGTGAATTGTGATTAGGTTTAGGAATTGTGAATTGTGATTAGGTTTTGAAATTGTGAATTGATTTAGTTTAGGAATTGTGAATTGATTTTGTTTAGGAATTGTGATTAGGCCGATTTTTAATGAGAATTGATTTTGGTTTTGATATTTAGTTTATGTTTTGGTTTGAATTCCGTGAAATGAATATATGCTATTTTTTTTTTCAGATTTCAATGGCGCCTAAAGTAAGACGGGGTATTAGGAAAGAAACGGCGAAACTGGGAAAGCACTGGAACGCTGATTTTCCCGATGGCGAGGTCAATGTAACGGTTCCTCCGCCTCCGCCGCCGCATATGCCCTTAATGACGGAAGCGGCAAAGAACCGTTACGCGAAGATATCCACGCGGAAACTTTGCTCAGAGCGTGGTTTCACCGAATTACCGCTCGCTTCGAATGCGGTGAATGACCTCGTCAACGCCAATTATCAACGCCGGGGTTGGCTAAATTATATGTTCGAGCCAAAGAACACGGCGTAAATTACAAGCATGGTCCTCGAATTCTATGTGGCCCTTCCTGACAACGTCAAGGACGGGTTCGTGATGGTTCGAAATGTGCGTGTTCCCATCAGTCCGGAGGTCATAAATGCCTACTATGACACTCCGAATTATACCGTAGAGGAGGATGAGCACAACCATTACCCGGGTGCTGAGGTCAAGTTGGACATGGCATTTTACGACGACATCGATGCAACGATTGCGCAGCCCGGTGTGCAATGGCATTCAAGAGCTGGGGAATCACGCCTTGAGAACAGCCAGTTGTCTAAGATCAGGAAAATTTGGATGTACTTCTTCGATTACCATCTTCACCCGCATCTTCACTTCACGGAGCTTCAGTTAGATTTTTTGAAGCTTATCTACGCCGACGCAAAAGGGTTGAACATCGATGTGGGTCAAGAGATCTTCCACCACATGAACCACGTCAACTACGACCACAAGAAGAGCTCATTGGGATTCCCGTTCCTTATTTCGGGTCTTTGCATGAATGCCGAGGTAAGTGTTATATAATACTAAACTATCATTTGATTAACTTGAATGTTGTTATTTTATTGATACTAAATTTTATTGAATTTGATTGTTTAGGTCAAGGAATATGATCGCGAAATCAAGTTTCCCAAAGGAGGTACCTTTGATGAGGCTTGGATAAGGAGTCTGAAGCCATCGGTGCTTGAAGCGCCACCTAGGCTCCAATCACTTGTGATTGGCGCCACCCCACCAGAGCAACAGTTTATATATGATGACATTTCCATGAGGGCGTTTATGGCTCACAGTCAGCGGGAAATGTACAACTACATGTGCTACGAACGCAGCTACCGGATGGCTCAAGATCCAAACTTCCAGCCACCAAATCCGTATCCAGCTCCGGTTTGGCCAGCGAGGTATCCCGACTATTATCCATTTCCCGGTGACGCAAGCGGCTCCGGCAATGCAAGTGGCTCCGGCAATGCAGGCGGCCCCCGCGAAGACAGAATGGACGAAGACGCATGAGGAACCGTTATTTTGTTGTTTTTTCTTTGAACCATTTTAAATTATGTTATTTTTATTTTATTTTAATTTTGAACAATTTACTATAATTAGTTTTTATTGAATTCGGTTTTTATAATTTCATTGTATTACAATGTTTAATTATTTTGCTCATTAACTTAATTATTTAAGTGTATTTAAATTTTGAAGTAACAATTTAAAAAACAACTTAATTTCTGTAAAATACAACAATATGAAAATTTGAATTCAAATCTGCCGCGGCCATTTATATATTTGCCGCGGCTATATTTTCAACGACACAAAAAAGTGTCGTCGTTAATCAAATTAGCCGCGGCAAAAAAATATTCGCCGCGGCTAAACTATGCGATAATCAACCCATAGCCTCTGTAATTTCTGAGCATTGTTTAGCCACGGCGAACAGGAAGTTGCCGCGGCTAAATTGTGTTAGCCGCGGCAAGCATATTTTCGCCGCGGCTAAAACTGTGCGATAATCAACCCGTAGCCTCTGTAATTTCTGAGCCTTGTATTCTATACGTCGACACTTATTAGTGTCATCGGGTACATTCGCCGCGGTGAAATATGTTATGCCGCGGCATGTATTATATACGACGACACTTATTAGTGTCGTCGGTTACATTCGCCGGGGCACACAATAATGTGCCGTGGCTACTCCTGCATCCAATATTTTCAGTTGGCTACGGGTTTATTTTCGCCGCGACATGTTTATATTCGCCGCGGCGAGTGTCGGGAATTTTTACGACACATCTCATTTTGTGTCGTCGAACCCCCAATTTTTTTATTTTTTTTTTGCGTTTTTCAGTTTCCCTCCATTTTTTTTCTATCTTTTCAGCTTTTTTCACTCTCTTTCTCTCATTCTCCCTTCTCTCCTTTTCTCTCTTTCTCTCATTCTCCCTTCTCTCCTTTTCTCTTTTTCCCCTTGTCGCTGTCGCCGTGGAAGAGAACGCTGGCCATCAACAAGTCTACTCACATTGATATTACATAGAACAAGGTTAAAATCTGAGCCTTAAATTGATATTACATTTTTAATGCATTTTTGTGTTGAAATAATATTGTTTATAGTTTATGTGACGATATTTTGATGATTTAGTAAATATCTCTTAATGAGTTCATGAATTTGTTGATGGTATTTAATTTTTATTGATTTGTGTTTTGGTTTGTTGGTGGGTTTATATTTTTCTAAATTTATTGATATATTTTGTGGGTTTATGAACTTATAGATGAATTTTTCGAGACGAATCAACCGAACGTGATATGTTGGATCGAGAAGAATCACCCGAACGTGAAATCAAACCCGGTTAGTTTATTTTTATTTGCATTAGTAATTGTTGTATTGAACTAGTTTCTAAGATTGAGTTAATTATTTTATGGAGGTATAGACGAGAATGAAACAAAACCGAGAAGAAAACTAGAAGATCAAGATCAAAGAAAAGTGACTCTAATGAGAAGAATCAATGTATTGAAGCATACGGGGGAAAAAGTTTATGTTAAATTTGATGAGAAAGAACATCCGGAAGGAAAAGAAGGTGATTTTTTAGGTAGTTGGATTGGTGTGTTAGCTAGGGATTCGCTCCAATAGCTATAATCGATTGGAGAGATAAAAGTTATGCTAAGGTGAAAGAACGAATATGGAATGAAATCAAACAAGCATTTGATATTCCGGGATGGTTCAAAAGAAAATGTTTATCAAGTGCCGCGACTTCGGCAAGACAATTCTGGTATGATCTCACTACACTAATCAATAAACATCCCAAGGGTAAAAGCATTTATGAGCGACCGGATATTGTTGAGAAGTACTACACGAGCATCACGGCCGAAGTATGGAAGGAATTTGTGGAAATTAGATTAAGTGAAAAGTTTGGGGAACTCTCGAAGCAAAATAAAGCTCATAGAGATCAAGTTGAATACCACTCGAGAACGGGCCGAAATGGATATCGGAAGATCGATCAACAACTAGTTAGGGTTCTAACTTTGTATTTTAATTTTATTTTATTTTATTGGCAAGAATCGAATAACATTTTTATTTTGTTTCGTAGCATGCTGAAAATGGAGAATGGGCCACTTTACCCACACTTTGGTGCGTCACGAGGAAGAACCCCGATAGTTCATTAAAGGACTCAACTTTGGAGCCAGTAATAGAGAAAATAGTAAGTACTTATATAATGTAGTGCAAATATAAGTAGTTTTGATTCTCTTATAATTGTTGTTTTTTGTTAGAACAAATATGTCACGCAAGAAGAAAATGGCGAGTTTGAACCCGATGAGGAAGTCGACATATTGACAAGAGCATTGGGAAAGAAAGATCATTTCAGACGAGTTCGGGGACAATCAAAATACGTCACAAAGCGAGCATATCAACGAGCATACAACTCAACGCCGAATCTCGTCGTTAAAAGCCTCCAAGCGGAAATTGAAGAAATGAAAGCGAAAAGCGAGGTGAAAGATGCGGCTTTGGAAGAATGGAAGTAAAAAATGGAACTATTTGTCCAACAATCAATTGCTCAAAATTTTGAAGGGAGTAACGATGCATGCTCCCGTGGCGGCACTCCGATTAGTCAACCGCTCGCTCCGGTTAGTCAACCCGTCGCTCCGGTTAGTTCGGAAAAAAAAAACTAAGCCCTTATCGGTCGACAATGGAAGCGGTGTTGGCGGAAGAGGCTCGAGGGATGTACGACCGGCGGCCTCTCATCCAAAGACGCCCATTTCGGGTGATGGTGGCGTCGAATGTCTTCTCTACTCGGACGCTTTTGAAGAATACGTCGCAAAGGGGAGGGCATATAAACGTTATATCCCGGGCGAATATAGTCGGGTGTTAATTGAAGTGGTAAAAGCTCAGATCCCTAATGTTCCTCTCCCTATGGAAACGCAATGTATGGAATTTATCGATGACGCGATCGGGAACTTAGCGCCTTGGCCGACAGGGTTAATCATGAAAGTCGATTCCAAAGGTAGTCCATATCTCATACCCAAGCCAAAGAGGTTGCCAAAAGTGCACAAGATCCAAAAAAGATTAAGATGTCTATCGTTGTCCCGGAATTGAGACCGTTGGCCGATTATGCCAACAATTATATGCTCGCATCAGATCATATACTCGAAGTGAATCTTGATGAAAGTTTGGGTCAAGATTCAACTTATTTAAATTTCGATGATATGCGTGAATTTCTACTCTCCGAGGACTTGAATGTGAATTGGATAACGACTTGTCAAAGGTATGTTTTCTATTCTTACATATTTTTTTTATTTCCTTATTTCTTAATGATTTGAAAATATGAATAATTTATTCTACTTTTCCTTATATTATATTTGTATTTATTTGTTACAAACATACATGTCAAAAAGTGATGTGAGAGATTTGTACAGTTTGATTCCTCCGTATAATGACATGAACTACAACTCTTACGCCGACGAAGATAGGAGGTCCAAAGAATTGGAACACGATGTGTGGGTTTGCTTCAATAAGATAACAAAATGCAAGAAAGACAAATTGTGGTTGATGCCATACAATAGTCACCAGCATTGGACTCTCTTTGTGTTAAACCCTTGGCGCAATAGTGTGATCATATTTGATTCACTTAAAAATTCAAGAGGTTTGAATGCGCATTTATTCACGTTTTTTGAAAAGTAAGTATTCTCGAATATAGAATTATCTTTTTATTATTGATGTATTTCAAATACAAGGTTTTGTATATTTAACATTTAAATTTTTTGTAGGCTCGGTGAAAAGTTCAAGTTACACAATACAACCGGCTTGAATTTGACTCGGTGGTCAAAGTGGCGATTTCAAAATCATGTCCGAAACAACCGGGAAATCACGAGTGTGGATACTTTGTCATGAAGTTCATGCACGACATCGTCATAAAGGGTATTGCGTTTGTTGATAAAAAAAAGTATTTATAGTTTAAAAGAGATAGATTCTCTTAGAGTTAGATTAGGTACATATGTTCTTCAAAAATTTGCAAAGTATGATGAAGAATAAATTATTATGTATATGGACGGTCTTACATTCTTTGGTATATAACGACGGTACTATTTGTAAGTATGAACGACGCTTTTTGTAGGTACGGAAGATTATTTGTATAAATTGGTTAATTTTGGGATTTAAATATATATTATTTATTATTTACAGGTGATACCATAGCATCCGGGCGATTTAAATCGGCCGGTTTTTTTAATTTTATATCGGCATATTCGACGACGGATGAAAAACCGTCGCGGTAAGCATTATATCAATGCAATCGGGCAAAAAAACGTCGCAGTAATATTAAAATTGCCGCGGCGTATTTATCCCAACGACATTAATAAGTGTCGTTCGAATGAATATTGGCCGCGGAAAATATAATTTTGCCGCGGCGAATATTTATTCCAACGACACAAATAAGTGTTGTTGGATGTAAAAACGCCGCGGCCAATATTCATTCCAACTACACTTACACTACTACAAATATGTGATTATACTACGGAGATTCGACTACGGAAGCTAAAAAGCGTCGTTGGAAGTCGAAATCCGACGACAGAAGTAAAAGTCCGTCGTCGAATTTTTAAAAAAATACACTTCTGACGACAGAAATTTTTATATGTCGTAAAAAATAATAATTCGCCGCGGCAAATACTAATTCGCCGCGGCTAATTATGATCCGACGACACAAATTTCTCCGTCGTCGGAGAAGCAAACGACAACGACACTAAAATGTGTCGTTGGAATAATTCGCCGCGGCGATTATAAGTTCGCCGCGGCGAACTATCGTGTTTTAAGTGTTTCACATCCCCTCACGAACCCTAGCCGTCTGCACCCCAAGTCACCTCTCTCTCTCTCTCTCTCTCTCTCGCTCTCGCCTCCGCCTGACCATTCTCGAACCCTAGCCGCCGTAGTTTGCCGTCGCACGCCGTCTCTCCTCTCGCCATACTTTGCCGTCGCTTGCCGTCTCCCGCCGTGTTTTGCCGTCGCTCGCCGTCGCCCAAAGAATTAAGGTATGATTTTTTTCTTCGATTTAATAGTGGAATTTAAAGTTTTGAGTTTGTGATTGATTTAGGAATTAGATTTCTAGGGTTTTGAGGGCGTTTTGAGTTTGTGATTTTGTGATTGATTTAGGAATTTAGTTCAAAAATAATATTTTAATTGTGATTAGTTTAGGGTTTGATATTGTGATTTTATTTAGGTTTTGGAATTGTGAATTGATTTTGTATCGAATTAGGATTGGGAATTTAAAGTTTTGAATTTGTGATTGATTTAGGAATTAGATTTCTAGGGTTTTGATTTTGTGATTGATTTAGGAATTTAGTTCGAAAATTATATTTGAATTGTGATTAGTTTAGGGTTTGATATTGGGATTTTATTTAGGTTTTGGAATTGTGTATTGATTTTGTATCGAATTAGGATTTGGAATTTAAAGTTTTGAGTTTGTGATTGATTTAGGAATTAGATTTCTAGGGTTTTGATTTTGTGATTGATTTAGGAATTTAGTTCGAAAATTATATTTGAATTGTGATTAGTTTAGGGTTTGATATTGTGATTTTATTTAGGTTTTGGAATTGTGAATTGGAATTGTGAATTGGGGTTTCGAAAATTGTGATTAATTTAGGTTTTGATTGGAATTGGAATTGTGAATATATGCTTCTTCTATTTTTTTTTCCAGATACAATGGCCCCGAAATTGAGACGGAAAGTAACGGCGAAACGGGGCAAGCATTGGCGCGACCCAGAAGACGAGGTCCAAGAAACGGTCCAAGAAACGGTCCCAGAGCCTCCACCGCCGCCGCCGCCGGAGAATGCTTTTAAGACGACTGCGGCAGAGACCCGCTACAAGCAGATATGCACGCGGAAACTGTGCTCCGAGCGTGGGTTCACAGAATTGCCGCTCGTATCAAATGCGGTGAATGACCTCGTCAACGCCAACTATCAACGAAGGGGTTGGCGGGAGTTCATGATCGAGCCTGTGAACGTGGCGTATCAGAGCATTGTCCTCGAGTTCTACGCAGCCCTTCCCGACACAATCAAGGATGGGTTCGTCTGGGTTCGAAATGTGCGCGTCACCGTCACTTCGGAGACCATAAATGCGTACTTTGGCACTCCGAATCTGACCGTAGAGGAGGATCAACACAATCATTATCCAGGTCCGGGGATGGAATTGGACAAGGCCTTTTACGACGACATGGAGGCGGTCATTGCGCAGCCGGGTGTGCAATGGCATTCAAGAGCTGGGGAGTCTCGTCTTGAAAAGAGTCAGCTGTCTGTGATCGGGAAAATTTGGATGTACTTTGTCGGTTTCCATCTTTACCCGCATCTTCACTTCACGGAGCTTCAGTTCGATTTTCTGAAGCTTATATACGCCTGCGCAAAAGGGTTGAACATCGATGTCGGTCGAGAGATTCTCCACCACATGAACAAGGTCATCTACACCACTGGGAAGAGCGCATTGGGATTCCCGTTTCTCATTTCCGGTCTTTGCATTAATGCCGGGGTATGTTTTATGCCTGTATTTGATTAATTTGTATGTTGTAATATTTTTTTATGCTAACTTTGAATATTGAATTTGATTGTTTAGGTCGAGATTAAACCTCTGGATCTCCAGTTTGCCAAAGGAGGTGACTTCGACGACACTTGGATACGGACATTGCATCCATCGGTGATTCACGCATCACGTAGACTCCAACATCTTGTTATTCAACCCGCCCAACCAGAGCTGGAGTATACGTACGATGACATTCCCATGAGGGCGTATATGGATCATAGTCAGCGAGCGATGTACAAGTTCATGAGTTACGACCGTAGCTACCGGATGGCTCAAGATCCGAACTTCCAGCCACCAAATCCGTATCCAGCTCCGGTCTGGCCGGCAGGATATCCCGACTATTATCCCTTTCCCGGAGAGGCAGGCGGCTCCGGCAATGCACGCGGCGGAACGAACGAAGGTGGCGGTCAAGACGGGATGGACGAAGATGTGTGAATTTTTTTTAATTATCCTGTTATTTTGTTTATTTTTCTTTATTTTTGAACAATTTTTAATTATCTTATTATTTTGTTTACGTTGTTGAACAATTTACAGTTTAATAAGTATTTGTTGAATTTGGTTTTTATAATTTATAATTTATAATTTATAGTTTATTAATTTTTTAAAATTATGTTTAATTATTTTCCATATTTACTTAATTATTTAAATGTATTTCATTTTCGAAATAAAAATTGAAAAAATAATTTAATTACTATGTTTATTTATTTACTTAAATACAGTAAAATACAATAATTAAAAATTTGAAATAATTTCTCCCAATAAAAATTCATCGACACAAAAAAATGTCGTCGAAAGTCATATTAGCCGCGGCAAATAATAATATGCCGCAGCTAAACCTGTCTAAAAATCAACCCGTAGCCTCTGTAATATTTTGAAATAGGTTTAGCCGCGGCGAAGTATAAATCGCCGCGGCTGGTGAGACGACGACACTTATTTGTGTCGTTGGATAGGATCCGCCGCGGCAAATTTTTTTTCGCCGCGGCGGATCCTGGATGAAAATCAACCCGTAGCCTCTGTAAGATTTTGAGACAGCTTTATCCGGGGCGAACTATAAATCGCCGCGGCTGGTGATACGACGACACTTATTTGTGTCGTTGGATAGGATCCGCCGCGGCTAATAATACCTTGCCGCGGCGGATGCCGCAGATCTGAGTTTTTAAAATACGAATCTATTATTATTTTCCCCACTTTTTTCTCTATACTCTCCTCATACTCTATCCACTTCGCACTTAGTCAACTTAGGCGACTTGGTTGAAGGATTTCAACTTTGTTTTCGCGGTTTGTCTACGGGAAGGAAAGGTATTATTTCTCAAAATTCCGGATCTTGTTAAGTAGATTTGCATTATGGCTTCTAGAGAATGGATGAAGGAAAATAGATTGAGCGATGCTTACCGACGAGGTGTTCAAGAGTTTTTGGATGTTGTTACATTAAATTGTAGAAAAGGAGAATTGATTCGGTGTCCTTGTCTTATATGTGGAAATTTAGTTTCAAAATCGATGAAGGATGTCGAATCGCATTTATTTGCGTTTGGTATAATGAGTTCATATGATCATTGGTACTTTCACAGGGAAAAATTCGTGGTAGAAGAGTCGATGATTATGTACACGAACAAGACGTCGAAGAGGATGATGTGAATGGTATGTTGAATCGCGCCGAAGAGGATTATGTGGGACAACCGGAATTATTTGAGTCGATGGTGGGTGATTTTGAAGCTCCTTTGTTTGATGGGTGTAAGCGTTCGAAAATAGGGTTCTTGGTGACTTTATTTCATTTGAAGGCGGCAGGAGCTTGGTCAAATACTAGCTTTACGCTATTGTTTGAAGCTCTTCGGGATGTGCTTCCGGAGGGAAATAGAGTGCCAATATCCATGTATGACGCAAAGAAGACGTTGGGGTTGTTAGGTCTTAAGTTCGATAAGCTTCATGCATGTCCTAAGGATTGCGTACTGTATAGGAATGAGCATGAATGTTTAATGGAATGTCCGGTGTGCGGTGAGTCAAGGTGGAAGATAGGGAAGAAGCCTCACGACGGTGTGAAAGGGGTTCCGCAAAAAGTATTATGGTACATCCCCCCGTTGACGCGCTTTAAACGCATGTTTAACAACCCCACTCACGCAAAGAACATGATTTGGCACTCAAAAAACCGCAGTAAGGATGGCGTTATAAGACACCCCGTTGATGTTGCACAGTGGAAATCTTTTGACGCCCATCATCCGGAATTCAGCGCAGATCACAGGAATTTGCGTCTCGGTTTGGCCACCGATGGGATGAATCCATTTGGTAACATGAGTAGTCGATATAGTGTTTGGCCAGTAATACTCATCAACTACAACCTCCCTCCGAAATTGTGTATGAAGCGTAAGTTCTTAATGTTGACACTTTTAATCTCGGGACCGAGCCAACCGGGAAATGACATTGATGTCTACTTGGCACCATTGATCGACGATTTGAAGATTATGTGGGAGGAAGGAATGACGATCATGGATGCGCACCTTCAAGAAGAGTTCAGATTGAAAGCAATGCTAATGTGGACAATCAACGACTTCCCGGCGTACGGGAACTTGTCAGGTTACTCAGTTAAATGCAAAATTGGTTGTCCTGTTTGCATAAAAGATACATGTTCGACCCGGTTGAAGCATGGGAAGAAGACAGTTTTTCTAGATCATCGGAGATTTTTACCGTTAAATCACCCGTACAGGAAGAATGCGAAGAAGTTTAATGGACATCAAGAATTTCGAAGACCTCCAAGAATTTTAAACGGCGAAGATGTCTATAAGTTGATTTGCGAAGAGACTTATCCGGTGCTCGGAAAAAGAAAAATTAGGGGTAAGAAAAAGTCGTATGAAGATAGACCGTTCAAGAAAGTATCAATTTTATATGAACTCCCGTACTGAAAGTCGCATTATGTTCGTCATTGCTTGGACGTTATGCACATTGAAAAAAATGTATGTGAGGCAATTGTCGGTACTTTGCTTGATGATCCAAATAAAACAAAGGACGGGAAGAAAGCTCGAGAAGATCTCGTTGAATTGGGTATAAGACCGAATTTGCATCCCGAGACTCAAGGAAAAAAGACATTTTTACCACCGGCTGTGCACACGTTATCTCGAGCGGAACGAAGGAAGTTTTGTGAATGGCTTGCGGCCGTAAAAGTTCCCGAAGGTCATTCGTCAAACTACAAGAGGTTTGTATCTATGAAGGATTTGAGACTTATCGGAATGAAGACTCACGATTGTCATATGTTGCTTCAACAAATACTTCCTCTTGCTTTGCGAGGTTTTTTGTCAAAGGAAGTTCGATATGCCATTTCCAAGTTTTGTGAGTTTTTCAACAAAATTTGTGCCAAAACACTTAAGATATTGGAACTCGATGAAATACAGTCGGACTTGGTTAAAACCCTATGCATGCTCGAGACGTTCTTTCCACCCTCATTTTTCGACATCATGATTCACTTAACTGTTCATTTAGTACGCGAAGTGAAGTTTTGTGGACCTATATTTTTACGGTGGATGTATCCAATTGAGCGATATATGAAAGTCTTGAAAGGGTATGTGAAGAATTACAATCGGCCAGAAGGGAGCATTGTCGAGTGTTATATGGCGGAGGAGTCGGTTGAGTTTTGTGCTGAGCATTGCGCGAAGGCTCCGCCAATTGGGGTGCCTAAACTCGCCGTTGCGGAATCAAAAGGCTTGTCCTCAGGTAATAATTTGATATATTATAATTTCATTTATAATTAATAATAAGTATGATGTTTTAATGCGCAGGAAATCCTTCAACTGTCAACCGAAAAGAATGGGAGCAAGCCGTTCTATATGTATTGCACAATTCACCCGGTATGGAGCCCTTTATTGATGTGCATGTGAATGAGTTGAGGCGTATTTATCCAAAAAAGTCAAAAAATGAAAAATGGCTACAAGAAGAGCACAACCGTACGTTTCCAAAGTGGTTCGATGGATATTTATATCCAAGAAGAAAACATTATGATGAGTCCTTATTGAAGATCTCTGGTGGCCCTTCACAAGTAATAATCAGGTACACATCGTGGTACGTTAACGGGTACACGTTTTACACAAGGGAAAGAGACGAAAAACACCCCGTACAAAACAGTGGTGTTACATTATTTGCGGAAGGAATGCATGTTGCGTCGGCCAAGGATAAGAATCCAGTACAAGCTATTATGAGCTACTACGGCTATGTAGAAGATATTTGGGAGCTAGATTATTGTGGTTCGCGAGTTGCATTGTTTAAGTGCAAATGGGCGGACAACAACTACGTAAAAGTCGACGATGACGGAGTTACAGTGGTTGACTTTAGACGAGTGGGCTACGCTAACGATTCATTTATAATGGCATCCCAAGCAAATCAAGTGTTTTATGTCTCAGACCCGATTGATCCAGAATTATCTCTCGTCGTGCATGTGAAGGCGAAAAACGTAGAAGAATATTTCGACGAAGAAGCCGTAGACATCACAACCATCGCACCATTTTCGAAGAAGCTACCGAGCATTGATGAGGTTGAGAACTTTGATGATGATGACGTTTCCAAGTTGCGACGTCTAGATATCCCGTCAACAGAAATTGAATAAAATAATAATAAGTTTTTATGAGTACTTATTTTATCTTTAAACATTTTTTATTATTTTATAATATAATTTCTTAATGTGATTTTAGTTATAATGTGAGACATTTTTTAATTTTTTCAATGCTCGATATAATTATTGATATCATCAATTCTCGAAATTAAATGTGAAAACACATTTAAGCTTTTTAATATTAAATGTGAAAACACATTTCTCGATAATATTATAATAATAAGAATTTATACGATGATTAGTAATATATGAATTTAATAATAATTTGGCTACCCTAACCCTAAACCCTAAACCCTAAACCCTAAACCCTAAATCCTCAACCCTAAACCCTAAACCATAAACCCTAAATGCATTAGTTGGTGTTATCAACTTAAGCGAACCAAAAAAACCCTACAAATATAGAGATATTCTTCATCGAAAACTATAGAATATGGTTTCAATGAGGTAACATATATTGTGTAATAATTAAAACGTATATTAATTAACATCAATTTTTCAACTTTTCAACAACTTCATGAATATTTTACTTTAATTTTTTAAACTATTTTATCAAATATAATATAGTATAATTTAATAATAATAATCTAATCTAAGAGTGATAAAACAGATTTTATGTTTTTTCGAAGTGTAAAAGATCGGAAAAAAATAATAAATCGTTATACGCCGCGGCATATATTTTTAAGCCACGGTGCGCCATGGATTTGAAGCACTACCCGCCGCGGCAAATATTAACTTGCCGCGGCTAATATGTTCGACGACACATAAATGTGTCGTCAGAACATTACTCGCCGCGGCTAACAACAACACGCCGCGGCGGGTTCTGCACCAAAGTAACCCGTATCCACGGGTTGGATTTTATGTATCCCGCGCCGCAGCAAATATTAACTTGCCGCGGCTAATATGTTCGACGACACATAAATGTGTCGTCAGAACATTACTCGCCGCGGCTAACAGAAACAAGCCGCGGCGGGTTCTGCACCAAAGTAACCCGTGGCTACGGGTTGGATTTTATGTATACCGCGCCGCGGTAAATATTGTCTTGCCGCGGCTAGGTTGTTCGACGACACATAAATGTGTCGTCAGAACATTACTCGCCGCGGCGAATTTAGGTTCGCCGCGGCGAGAGTCGGGCTTCTGCACGACGTATATTGTTTTGTGTCGTCAAAATCCCAAATTTTCGATTTCTTTTCACCTTTAATCAGATTCCCTCCATTTTTCTCTCTCATTTCAGCCTTTCCCTCCTTTTTTTCTTCACTTCTCACTTTAGTTCTCTTCTCTCTTTCTCTCATCCTCTTTACCCTCCTTCTCTCTCTTTCTCTAGACGCTGCCGTCGCCGCCGCCGTCGCTGGGAGGAGAATCCGAGCCACCAACTAGTCTACTCTCTTGAACATGGTTAGAATGCGAGCCCTAAATTCATATTACATTTTTCATGTATTTTTGTGTTAAAATAGTAATGTTTATAGTTTGTGAGATGATATTTTGATGATATAGAGAATATCTCTTAGTGGGTTAATGAATTTGTTGTTGCTTTTTTGTTATTGTTGATTCTTGTTATGGTTTGTTGTTGGGTTTATAATTAATTTGATGATTTGGTTTGTTGTTGTTGGTCATGGGTCTAGGAATACTTGCTATTACACTATGTCGAAACGAGACGAATCACCCGAACGTGAGATGTCGGATCGAGAATCTTCACCCGAACTTGAAGAAACTAGGCTATCACCCGGTTAGTTCATATTTATTTGCATTGGTAATTGTTGTATTCGTCTAGTTTCTAAGATTGAGTTAATTATATTAGGCGAGAAAGAAACAAAACAAAGAAGAAATCTAAAAGCTCAAGGAAGAAGAAAAGTGACTCTATTAAAAAGAGTCACTTTATCAAAGCATAAGGGGGAAAAAATCTGTGTTAAATTTGATGTGAAAGAGCAATCGGAAGATACGGAAGGTGATCTTTTAGGAAGTTGGATTGGTGTGTGTACTCGGGAGTTCGCTCCAATAACTATAATCGATTGGAGAGATAAAAAACATGATAAGGTGAAAGAACGGATATGAAATGAAATCGAGCAAGCATTCGTTGTTCCACCATGGTTCAAGGGAAAATGTTTGTCAAGGGCATCGAATGCGGCAAGACAATTCCGGTACGATCTCGGTACCCTATTCAAGAGAGATGGCACGGATAAAGAAATTTATAATCGACCGGATATTGTTGAGAAGTATTACACGAGCATCACGGCCGAAGTGTGGAAGGAGTTTGTGAATAGTAGATTAAGCAAAAGGTTCGCTAAACTCTCGAAGCAAAATAAAGCTCATAGAGAGCAAGTAGAATACCTTGCACATACGGGTCGAAACGGATATCGGAAGATTGATCAAAAAATTGTAAGGGTTCTAATTTTGTATTTTTTAATCTTACTTTATTTCCAAGCATCGAATAACATGTTTATTTTGTTTCGTAGTATGCCGAAAGTGGAGAATGGGCCACCCATTCCACACTTTGGTGAGTCACGAGGAAGAACCCCGATGGTTCATTAAAGGACCCAACTTTGGAGCCAATAATTGAGAAAATAGTAAGTACTTAGTAGTTTTGATTATTTTTATTTATATTAAATGTAGTTTGATTCTTTTATCATTGTTGTTTAATTGTTAGGACGAATATGTCACGCAAAAAGAAAATGGCGAGTTGGAATCCGATGAGGAGGTCGACGTGTTGACAAGAGCGTTGGGAAAGAAAGACCACCCCGGACGGGTTCGGGGACAATCGAAATACGTCACAAAGCGAGCATATCACCGAGCATCCAACTCAACGCCGAATGCCGTCGTCAAAAACCTCCAAGCGCAAATAGAAGAAATGAAAGCGGAAAATGCGGCGAAAGATGCGAAAATGGAAGAATGGAAGTCACAAATGGAAGCTTTCATGAAACAAACAATGGCTCGAAATTTTGAAGGGAGTAATGATGCTTGCTCCCGTGGCGGCACTCCGGTTAGTCAACCTCTTGCTCCGGTTAGTCAACCGCTCGCTCCGGTTAGTCAACCTCTCGCTCCGGTTAGTTCGGCGAAAAAGACTAAGCCCGTACAGGTCAAAAATGAAAGCGGTGTTGGCCAAAGGGAATTGAGGGATGTACGCCCGGCGACGTCTCATCCAAGGACGCTGGTTTCCGGGGATGGTGGCGTCGGATGTCTTCTCTTCGACGACGCTTTTAAGGACCATGTCGCAACGGGGAGGGCATATAACCTTTGTAGCCCGAGCGAGGAACCTTTTCTCAATAATGAGTCCGCGTCGGCGTATACTTGGGTGTTAATTGAAGTGGTAACTTGTCCGGTCCGTCAATGGCCTCTCCAAAAAGAAACCCAATGTTTGGAATATCTCGATGACGCGGTCGGGCAAATTGTGCCTTGGTTGACATCTTTAGTCAAGAAGGTTGGTTCCGAAGGTAGTCCAACTCTCAAATCCAAGCCAAAAGAGGTTGCCAAAATTGCGGAAGACGGAAAAAAGATTAAGTTGGCGTCTGTTGTCCCGGAATTGAGATCGTTGGCCGATTATGCCAACAATTATATGCTTGCAAAGGACATCATATTGAAAGTTAATGATACAACTTGGATAAGTTTCGATGATGTACGAGAGTTTCTATTGCTCGAGGACGTGTGTGTGCAGTGGCTATCGATTTGTCAAAGGTATGTTTTCTATTTTTACATATTTATTTCCTTTGAAAATATGGATAATTTGTTTTAGTTGTACTTATAGTATGTTTGTATATACTTGTAGTTATTTATCACAAACATACATGCTAAAAAGTGATAAGAAGGACTTGTACGGCTTCATTCCGCCATATAACGATTTGAACTACAAACGTCACGCCGAAAAAGAAAGGAGGACAGAAGAATTGAATGATGACGTGGTTGTTTGCTTCAACAATATAAAAAAATGCAAGAGAGACAAATTGTGGTTGATGCCATACAATAGTCACAATCATTGGACTCTCCTCGTGTATAATCCTTGGCGCAATAGTGTGATCGTATTCGATTCACTTAAAAGTTCAAGAGGTTTGAATCCGCATTTAACCGAGTTTTTTGAAGAGTAAGTTCCTTTTTCAATATTGAATTATGTTTTTTTATTATTGATGTTTCAAATAAAAAATTCCGTATATTTAACTTTTAACTTTTTTTGTAGGCTAGGGAAAAAGTTCAAGTTACACCATTCAACCGGCATGAATTTGCACTCGGCGGTGAAAGTGACGATTTCAAAAACATGTCCGAAACAACCGGGAAATCACGAGTGCGGATATTTCGTCATGAGGTTCATGCACGACATCGTCATCAAGGATACTTCGTATGTTGATAAAAAAAAATATATAGTTCAAAAGAGATAGATTTTCTTAGAGTTAGATTAGGTTTATTATTTCTTCAAAAATATTCTAAGTATGATGAAGAATAGAATACATTCTTAGGTATATATGGACACGGGTTCTATTTGTAATTATGAACGATACTTTTTGTAGGTACGGAAGTATATTTTGTATAAATCGGTTAATTTTGTAATTTATTTTATAAAATATATATTATTCACAGGGGATACAAAGCATCCGGGCGATATTTTCGCCCGGTTTTTTTAATTTTATATGGGCATATTCAACGACGCATGGAAAACCATCGTGGGAAGTGGAATATTTTGGCCAATCGGGCTGCAAATAGCCGCGGCAAACAAAATGTGCCGCGGCGTGTTTTAATCCGACGACGCATAAAAGTGTCGTCGGAATGAAACCTGCCGCGGCGCAAAAAAAGACGCCGCGGCGCACATTTTGCAGGGGAGATTAATTATGGGTTCTTTGTGTATAATTGTCGCGGCTAAGATAAATTCGCCGCGGCTGATTCTGTTCCGACGACACTTACTATGTGTCGTTGGACAAAGTTCGCCGCGGCGCGTCTATGTTTGCCGCGGCTAATTAGACTGATTTATATGGGTTCTGTGAATAATTTCCGCGGCTAAGATAAATTCGCCGTTGCTGATTATGTTCCGACGACACTTACTATGTGTCGTTGGACAATGTTAGCCGCGGCGCGTTTCTATTTGCCGCGGCGAACGAACGATCCGACGACACTTATTAATTGTCGTCGGACCCATATTTCGACGACGTAAGTTTTTCCATCGTCGGATATCCAACGACGGTGGATCCGACGACACATAATAAGTGTAGTCGAATCTTCCGACTACACTTTTTAAGTGTAGTCGTATCCCTTATTTGTAGTAGTGTTATTAGTATCGTTGGAGAAATATTCACCGCGGCAAATATTATATTTGCCGCGGCCAATATTCATTCCAACGACACTTATTAGTGTCGTTGGAGAAATATATGCCGCGGCAAAAATATATTCGTCGCGGCCTACAACATGTCCGAGGACATTTTCGAGTTTTAGAATCACCTCACACAACACTTATTATGTGTCGTTGGAATGTTTGCCGCGGCAAAGCTATTATTATGCCGCGGAGAATTTGGATTCCGACTACACTTTTTAAGTGTAGTCCAACTCCACCTCCGACGACACTTAATTTAAGTGTCGTCGGATATCATACGATGGAGGATCCGACGACACATAAAGAGTGTAGTCGAAGAGATCCAACTACACTCTTTAAGTGTAGTCCAACCCCTTTTTTATAGTAGTGAGGTTTGATGTTGTGCGGTAAGCACATCTATAAGTAGGCCTAGATGATCTTATACAACATAATGGCGAGGTGACAGGTCTACCAACATGAGTAATAACGTGTTGATGCCTACACAGAGATACCATTCGTACTCTGACTAGTTTTGTCAATCACTTCTTGTTGTTAATAGCATATGTCCGAACAAGACTCTTCTCAAGGAGACTTGTGAGAAGAGTATACGGCTCCGGGACCGAGATGACACAAGCAAGAACACATGTTGCGGGTAACAGGCCGGGAAAGCTCCTCGGTCGAGGGTCTTAGCACGGGAAGAGGGAGCTGAAAATGGACCCAACAATTAATACTCTGAAAAGTAAAATTTATTACATTGAACTAGATGGAGACAGAAAAAAAAAGTTTAGGATCTCCCAGTTATTAATGTTTCGAATACCTTATAGTAATCGGTTGATTACATCAGAAAAATACAAGATTATTATAAGAATTTCTTAAACTTACAAAAGTATATCCGCTCTGCTTTGAAGTTGACACCCGCTTAATTAATTCGAGCCAAAACAAAGGGAAAATGATGCCAACGAACTCGAACTCGCCTTCAAAGAAGCTCGGGACCGTTCACACCATCGTTGAAGACGAGCTTTTATTTATTTTTAGCTTTACGTTATGCAATTTATTTTAATTATTTTAAGTTTGTTATTTTGCGTGCAATTTCCATTAACTACGGGGACTTATTTTAGCAAAATCTGAAGGTATTTAAACCCTAAGCATCGAATAAAAAAAGGCGGCAGTGATATTCAGAAAAATTCGATCACATTGATTGGAAAACCCGAGTATTTGTGCAATTGTTTTTCTGATTGAAACTCGCAGGAAACAACCCTTCTCTCCGGCAGACTTGCAGCGCTCCAGTTCCGCGGGAAATCTCCAGCAGCGAAGAGGGTTCGTCGGGAGGTTTGCGATCGGTTTGGAAGCGGTATTTTGCGATCGGTTTTGTGCAGAAACCGAGGAGAATTACGGTATTTTTGTGCGTGATAAATCTGGGATAATTGTGTCGATTATTCGTAGACGCGTTCTTGATTATTAGGTTTCCATTTACATCAGTTGGTATCAGAGCCACTTGTTTCCGTGACAAGCGATGCCACCGAAGAAGCGAGCCGATCCCGCGACGGTAATGAAAACCAATCATAGACAAGAAGAGGTCGACGGATTGCGTACGCAAGGTTCTAACTCAGTTGCCAACTACACCACGTCGTTCCGTTTGGTTGTGTTGCGGAATAACCTCGGCGAAACGGAGGCACAATTGACGTCGAGATATATCGGTGGTTTGCGCGTATCGATTCAAGACATGATGAATTTATTTGACCCCGTCTCCGTCTCCGAAGCACAACAACGCGCCATCGCCATTGAAACGCAACAATCGCGGACCAAAATGTGGCGGCGTTTTGGCCTAGGCTTGGCCACCTCCACGCCCCCAGCCCCCCGAGTACAGCCTAACCCGCGGCCTCGGGTTCCTCGTCCACTAGACAACCGGGTCCTTCTCCCGGCGGTTCCTCGTTTCCTCCACGCAACGTGTCTACAATGCGTTGCTTTGGGTGTGGTGAACTCGGTCACCGTCGCCAACAATGCCCGAACCCACAACGAGCCGGTCTTTATATCGAGGAGAATGATTTCACCGCGGAAGAGAATCCTATATTTGACGACGACGCACCCGAGACAGACAATCTTGTTGAGCTTACCGGTGACATTGGCCATGCACTCGTCGTTAGACGCAATTTCCTCGCACCGTAAAGCCGTGACGACGGATGGCTTCGCTCAAATATTTTTCTCTCGACGTGCACTATTGGTAGAAAAGTGTGCCGCTTCGTCATTGATTCGGGTAGTTGTGAGAACGTTGTCTCCGAAGAGGTGGTCAAGAAGCGTGGAGTCAAACCGGAACCACATCCAAAACCTTACAAGCTTGCGTGGCTTCAATCCGGCACCGATGTCTCCGTTTCTCACCGCGTTCGGGTACAACTCTCTATTGGCTCTACGTATCGTGATGACATTCTTTGTGATATTGTATCCATGGATGCTTACCACTTACTTCTCGGACGCCCTTGGTAATTTGATCAGAAAACTTCACACGACGGCGCCGCTAATAAGTATAGTTTCCTTTTCGAGGGAAAGCGTATTGTCCTCTTGCCGACCCCACCGTCACCTACACCATCTCAGCGTTCCTCACCTAGTTTACTTTCACTCATGGAGTTTGAACGTGCCATCAATGAAACCGGGATTGTCTTCGCCTTCGTGGGCCCACCTTCGTCGCCGAAGTCAGCCACCACCACACCCGCCTCGGGATTTGTGCACCAAGCCGAGCTTGATCGGCATCTCGCGGACTTCGCTGATGTTTTCCCGTCCTCTCCACCATCCTCGCTTCCCCCGCTTCGTGACATCCAACACTACATCGACTTAGTTCCTAATGCTCAACTCCCGAACCGTGAACACTACCGCATGAGTCCCGTTGAACACGAAGAATTACGATGCCAAGTGGAGGAACTTCTTGCCCGCGGTCATATCCGTGAGTGTTTGAGTCCGTGCGCCGTACCCGCACTACTCACGTCCAAGAAAGATGGCACATGGCGCATGTGTGTCGATAGTCGCGCCATTAACAAGATCACCGTTCGCTACCACTTCCCGATACCGAGGCTAGACGATCTCCTCGACCAATTAAGTGGGTCTCGTATCTTTAGCAAGCTTTACTTGAAGAGTCGCTACCACCAAATACGAATCCGCCCCGGTGATGAGTGGAAAACGGCGTTCAAGACTCGTGAAGGTCTTTACAAATGGCTCGTCATGCCTTTCGGCCTCTCTAATGCGCCGAGCACCTTCATGCACGTGATGAATCAAGTCTTCCGCCCGTTCATCGGCAAATTCGTCGTCGTTTATTTCGACGACGTCTTGATTTATAGCGCTTTGACGGAGGATCACTTACGCCACCTCCGCGCCGTCTTGTTAGTATTTTGGGAAGATGAATTCTACGGAGCCCTACAAAAGTGCTCATGTGTCACTTCGTCCATGGAATTCTTGGGATATATTGTCTCCGCCGAGGGTTTATCGGTCGACCCAAGCAAATTTCACGCGATTTCTTCATGGCCGACTCCTTCGACGGTTACCGAGGTACGTAGTTTCCACGGGTTAGCTTCCTTTTATCGTCGGTTTATTGCACACTTTAGCTCGATCATGGGCCCGATTACCGAGTGCATAAAGACAAGACACTTTTATTGGAGCACGGATGCCTCTAAAGCATTCGAGTTAATTAAGGAAAAGCTAACCACCGCGCCTATACTTATTCTCCCGGATTTCGATCAACCGTTCCTACTTCATTGCGACACTTCCAAAGTCGGCATAGGGGCTTTTTTGATCCAAGGTACGTGCCCCGTTGCTTACTTTAGCGAGAAGCTCTCCGGTCCGAAGATCCGGTACAATACTTATGATGTGGAATTTTATGCGATCGTCCGCGCCATTCATTATTGGCGCCACTATTTATTCCACCGTGAGTTCGTTCTTTTTACGGACCACAATGCGCTCAAATACCTTGGGACTCAAGATAAAGTGTCCGCCTGACACACATCATGGATTGATTTTCTTCAACAATTCACTTTCACGATCAAACACAAGGCCGGGGTTCTTAATCGTGTCGCCGACGCGCTAAGCCGCCGCTATTCGCTTCTCCAACACCTTCGTGTTTCCGTCCCGGGGTTTGATGAACTCCCCTCCTCTACGCCACGGATGCTTTATTCTCTCGCTTCCCCGCGGCCTCGCCCGAATCGATCGACCCGGACTACGCATGGAAGGACGACTTCCTTTATCGCCGCGGCAAATTGTGCATACCAGAGAGTAGCCTTCGCTTGATGATTGTTCGTGATCTTCACAACGAGGGCCACGTGGGGCGGGATCGCACTCTCGCCTTGGTTACTGAGTCTTACTTTTGGCCGTCCATTCGAAAGTTTGTATTCCGATTTGTCGATCGTTGTCGTGTGTGCAACCTCGCCAAAGGAAAAACATCCAATGCCGGCCTTTATATGCCGCTCCCGATTCTGACACGACCATGGTCCGATATTAGCATGGATTTTGTTCTTGGTCTTCCGAGTACACAACGCCAACATGACTCCATCTTTGTTGTCGTCGAGCGGTTCTCCAAGATGGTACACTTTATTCCGTGGAAGAATACGTCCGACGCTAGCCACGTTGCCTTCTTATTCTTTCGCTAGGTGTACCGTCTCCACGGACTTCCTACATCGATTGTCTCGGATCGCAACACACGCTTCCTTAGCCACTTTTGGCGTAGCTTGTGGCGCCTCATAGACACTCGTCTCGACTTTAGTAGCGCTTACCACCCGGAGACGGACGGAAAAAAGGAGGTAGTGAACAATTCTCTTGGTAACTTATTGCGTTGTCTTGTAGGTGAATCGATTAAAGCATGGGATCTCAAGCTTAGTCAAGCCGAGTTCGCCCACAACCATGCTGTCAATCAAACCACGGGATTGAGCCCATTCCGCATCGTATACGGCGTCCTCCCACGATGCCCGCTCGACCTCGCCGCGGTCCCAGGCACCGACCCTGTTCACCCCGACGCATCGGCATTCATCGACAACCTCCAAGAGACTCACAAGCTCACATCAACCAATCTCGAAGCCTCCTCCGCTCGTTACAAAAGTGACGCGGATTAGAAGCGACGACACGTAGAGTTTGAAGTGGGTGACTTTGTTTGGGCGGTATTGACGAAGGAGTGCGTTCCCGCTCATGAGTTTAACAAGCTCAAGCCAAAGACGATCGGGCCCTTGGAAATCATTGAGAAAATCAATCCCAACGCCTACCGCCTTCGACTACCGAGCCACATCCGCACTCATGATGTCTTCAACGTCAAGCACCTTCGAACTTATACCGGTAACGACTCCGACGACGATCCGACCCCGAATTCGAGGACGAATTCTTTCTCCGCCGGGGAGAATGATGCCGACGAGCTCGGACTCGCCTTCGAAGAAGCTCAGGACCGTTCACGCCACCGTTGAAGATGAGCTTTTATTTATTTTTAGCTTTACGTTATGCAATTTATTTTAATTGTTTTAAGTTTGTTATTTTGCATGCAATTTCCATTAACTACGGGGACTTATTTTAGCAAAATCTGAAGGTATTTAAACCCTAAGCATCGAATAAAAAAAGGCAGCAGTGATATTCAGAAAAATTCGATCACATTGATTGGAAAACCCGAGTATTTGTGCAATTGTTTTTCTGATTGAAACTCGCAGGAAACAACCCTTCTCTCCGGCAGACTTGCAGCGCTCCAGTTCCGCGGGAAATCTCCAGCAGCGAAGAGGGTTCGTCGGGAGGTTTGCGATCGGTTTGGCAGCCGTATTTTGCGATCGGTTTTGTGCAGAAACCGAGGAGAATTACGGTATTTTTGTGCGTGATAAAATCTGGGATAATTGTGTCGATTATTCGTAGACGCGTTCTTGATTATTAGGTTTCCATTTACATCAGAAAATAAAATAAAATTATATTTTGATAATAAGTTATTATTCATCGTTAAGCGCATGATCAATGACATTACCATTTCTTATTGTACAACTTGGATGCTTGGAGGTCATTTCCTTACCCTAAAAATTGAGAGCATATTTATTCACAACTATTCAGTATGTTTGAGTTCACCAAACTTTTGGAATGGCTCTACTCAACCTAAAACAAATAATCACTCTAAAATTGTTCAATATAACTTTAAGGATTTTTTTATTTCATGCCCATTATTTTTATTTTTCACGAAAATATACCCTCTATTTTCAACAACCACCAATTTTTTTTTTCTAACACTGGTAACTAACCCGGTCCTTGCGGCGGTATTTTACCAAGAATAAATCGAATATCACATTTTGGTATATTTATAAAGAAATAAGCCGACTACTTTATTCTAAACAGTTAAATACTGCATCTATTGCATATTTGATATTCAGTTGCAGTAATATCAATATTTTTAACTGCATCTAATGCTTTGAAAATATTCCCGAAATTGAGTAAAATATTCATCAATATATTACAATGTTTCAATAACATAATCATCCAGAAAATGATGATAAATTAGATGGAGTTGAAATTAGTAAACACTATAATTATTATATAAGTAGAAGTAATTAATGCACTCTTTGCAATATAAAATCATAAATTATATATATATTGAACTCCAGTCAAATGTTGTAAATCCGGTTTGCGGTTCGATTATATTTAAAATATCCATGTACTGTTTCTGAGTGATATATAGCTATTCAGTTCGGCAGAGTCGGACTTCTTAATATTTCAACTTGATATTTGGTACATATATCTCGTCTTCGGGTTACAATTATTTGTTCATCCTTATCTCTAAGTGTAATTCCAAAATATGTTTCCTCTATTTTTGAATTTTTAATTAATTTCATAAAAAAAAATTATTTTCGTAAAATTGGCGATCAGTAATATTTTAACTTTAAACTAAAGGTTATATATACAAAAGTATAATTCTAAAATTTAATGAATAAAGGGAAGTTATTATTTGTTAAAATTAGAATGTTCAGAGGGAATAAGTAGACTTTAAGGATATAAAAAAAAAAAAAGACTTTAAGGATATATTTTAGCTTTTAAAAAAAAAAGTACATTTTACACAAATAATAATAAAACGTATACAAACAAAATCCCCTGATTTTGTTGTGAATCAACAATTTGAATAGTCTTCTTATGAATGATCATGTATAGTTTGCTTCTACGGCAAATAAGTTTTCAAAGTTCTATTTACGTTGACTTTTTATCGAACCAAACCATAGATATGAAGATAAAGAAAGCAACTTGATTACGCATCAAATTGTATATCCATATCTTATAATGAAATGAAAATAAGATATATCTTGACCTAGCACAATTAAATTTGCTCAAAAATAAATTAAGATACAAATATACACTTAATTCCATTAATAAACTTGATCGGTTGATCATCCACAAGTTCACACTGATTATTATTTAGCTACAAACACAGAAAATTAAGCTTGTGTTCCCCTTTGGGTTTTACTTTGCAAACTTAATTTATTGAGAGAGAGAGAGAGAGAAATTAAATTCTTAAGCTTCCATCCACCGTGAAGCTGTGATCATCACGCTGCGACGGATCTACGACGAACCGGAGAGTGGACACCCGACATGCCCGCCATGCTCATCGGAGAAGAAGGTTGATCATGCCCCGAAGAGAATCCATACCGCTCGGCGGATGCGAAGGCTGATGATACATCGGAGGCTTGGAAGCGGCCGGAGTCGCCCGGAAGCCGGATGTAAGAAGCGGACGGAGAGTCACCGTTGAGCCAACAACCGCTCAAGAGGCCGGCACCGCTGCCGTGGTCTTTGTTAGCGTTCTTGTACTCAACTATGGCCTTGTACACAAAAGGAATCAGACCCTCCATGTCTCTATTGCTTAAACGTAGAGAGAGAGAAAGAGAGAGAGAGAGACGTTTTGGTGTTGAATGAAGTGGATTAGTTAGGGTTTATAAAAGGATGAAGAAAGTGGTGACGTGGCGTGAAGTCTACACGGGATGCCAGGTAGGCAAAGTGGTGCAGTGGTATTTGTGTTTAAACCCCGCACGAAGACATTGAAAGCTCTATTCAAACAACAGGCTATCATTCCTTGCTTATTTTATTAATTATTTATTTAATTAGTTTTTTATTTTCTTTTATTTTATTTCTACATCTTACCAAATCTCTTTTAATATTTTTTTCCTTTTTTATTTTATTATTGCGGGCGTACGTCTCCTATTTACTAACTCTCGTATTGATAACTAATTATTAGAAAATTAATCGAAGTTCGTTGAAAAATAAATGAAGGTAACATAATTAAATGAGGACACATATCCAAGTATATAATAAATTATTATTATGATAATCATTAGTGGAACATAATCATTATTTTTCGTTAAATGACGCTAACAAAAACATAAAGAAAAACATTTCTATTTATTCTATTTTTGTTTTGAAAATTAAATATATTTTAAACATAACAGCTTACGTATTGATTAAAAATTATATATTTTTTTCTTCTTCTTTTTTAATAGAAAATAAATTGTCAAATTGATAAATCAAAAAAATCAAAACTTGAAATTGAATAAAAAAGTATAAATATAGGAAAATAAAAATATACGTACGCACCTTAGTTAATGTCAAAACTCAATGGATATGTGCAATATAATTATTTACAAATTAAAAATCTAATTAATAAGGACAAAATGTCTATATCATGTTGTCATTTGTCTATAAACTATTATTTAAACTTGATGTTTTCATCTAAGTTGTGAGTTTTATTATCTATACCGTTATTGTAATTTTCCTTAAATTTTATACCATTTTGTAATTTCTCGTTGTAAAATATATTAAACTTGTTTGGGGAAAAACAGGATAAATACTTATTATTATTATTATTATTATTTCTTTTCTTTTTACCGTTTTATGGCATACGGAATGAATATTTAACTAACTATTTATCACTATACTAAGAAAAAGAATTAGTAATTTTGTTGCTTTATTCCTTAATAATTATTTATTTTAAAACAGACCATTATTATTAAATTTTTACAAATTATTATTGTCATTTCAATAAAAAGAAAAATATTGTTTGTTTTTTTTTTTGGGAAGACATAGTTGTCATTTTAACATGTCCCTTACTGCTACATCAAAAATTAAATAATAGTGTGTATATATATGCAACAATTGACACTATTGATAACTTAAGCATATATGCAAATGCAACGAACCAAACTTGTTTGACTTAGTAGTGAATTGACTACAATATTCATTTTAAAAGTTTTGGATTTAATCCCTTGAAATGCAAAATTACATATATGTAATCTTAGCCGTTAGTTCATGCGGCCAATAATGTCGGTTGTTCGTATGATACAAGTATATCTTATAATACGAGTACATGAAGTATTGGCCAATGGTGTCACCCTAATAAAAAAGTATATATTCATAAATATTTAAAAATGATTTTTCATAAAAGTTGTGAGTTTTTTGGGATATTTGCGGCAAAAATACCTACATCTTATAAAAATTATGACATATATTCTTAATCTCTTTTTTTTTTTTTTTTTTTTTGACAAAATTTGTAATCATGTAAAAAAATTGACATAAGTATTTAAGATTTTTTGTTAACTCCTTAGCGTGAACTTTTACGTGCTGATGTATGATTTAATGATCTTGTCCGTTAATTTTGACCACACCAGCTACTAAGACCTAAAGGAGATTACAATGAACACTTGATTCTCGCGTACTTAGTATTAAAATACATGCTCTACAATGCAAAAACTAAAGCATTATAGGTCAATATTGTTGCTACATGGTCAAAACGGACAAAACCATTGTCAAAGGGAGCGAATTTTAGCTAAAAAATATTGAGAATATGTCATATTTTTTTTCTAACATATAAGCAATTTTGTCGAAAATAATCCTTTTATACCGTTATTAAAATTATTCGTAATATTCGTTTAAATATTATTTTGTATAATTTTGTAATTTCTCATTGCGAAATAATTTATTATTTTAAGTCACATTCTCTAGACTTCCCAAGTTTTTGTATATTTTTTTGTCAATTAGTTTAAACATCCATGATGTGTAATGTTATATAGTACTTCTTTGATTCTATATTCTATACTTATTGTCCGCAACATAAATCAATATATGCATATGCGTTGACAGTGCTTAATCAACAGATATCACTAAGATTATGGAGATAATTTAAAAGTAAAAATAGTCTCAACAAACTAAGGGTCATTATCTATTGGTGACTCAAATATCATATAAAAAAAATAGAAGATAGTGCCAATGGTGAGTTTTGAGATTTTGTCTGTTGTCTTGCAACCTTTCTTCACAAGCTTGGTCGGCTCTCGTAATCTTTTTGTTAATTGTTTTTTCCGATCTTAAAGCATAATTAAATACCAATTTACACATTTCTTAGTTTGCCAGCTTCATTATTTTTTATTTTTATAAAAAGATATATAATTAGTTGTTCAATCAGATAATGGCATCTCAACGTAATCAATAACTTAATTATATATTATAGTCAATATTATATATACATCAGGCGCCACATGATGATATATTTATACTGATCATAGTAGATTGATTAGTCCATGCCACCAACAGCTCGATAAATCACAACTGTTTATGTATTTATATATTATATTTAATTATCAATAGGATATAATATTATATATATATATATATATATATATTATAGTTTTATGCGTATGCACGTCGCATGCATTTTTCATACATTGATGTTTTTATGATAGTATTGTACATATGCTCTTTTTTTTTTTTTGTGTATTTATTTACCAATCTAAGTTATCTGCCAATAAAAACTTTATTTATAAGGTTAATAATACCATAAATACTTATATTTTCATTTATGTTGCGGCATCACTACAACTACAAGAAAATAGATTTTTAGAGACGATATGTTGATTCGACGTTAACTTATGTCGTTGTTATAGGATATTGTCATATTGACCCTAACTTTCTAAACGTCGTTTTTCACGCCGTTTCGCTCTCTCTTCATTTTACGGGCATGCTACATGCCGACGGGTATACCGATGAAAAGTCCAAAAAAAAAAAGGCGTGTCGCATGCCGGGACATTTAAAACCATGATTGATATATGTTCGAGTCTTGGCGCATTAGTGCCAAAAGTTTACGTAGTCCGTGACCTATTCTACGACTTTATAGTGACAACATATTTGCGACCGTAACATAATAGATAACTTTCATTTTTGTTTAGCAACGACTATAAACTGATTTCTTGTTATGTTTAAATTCGATTCTTACTATTTGTTGAGGGCGTTTCGTACACTCAACAATCACAAGATTACGCTTGTTTTTAAATAAAGAGCTAGGTTTCTTCCGTTTATTAGCTAGGAAAAGATGGCGGTTTGGTGTTGATAATATCGTAACTAATCAGTTTACAAGCATTGCCCCTTTTTTTTTCTCTCACTTTTTCTCTCAATCTCTCTCCCTCCTCCAAAGAATCATCCCCCTTTTTTACATAGGTTTTCCTCTCCTTTTATAGGTCAATCTTCCCGCCTCGATCGAAATCCCATCGGCCCATTCCTCCATATGGCTGGCAAAAGCCTGGTGCACTCTTCTTTCGCGTGGTTCGAGCCGACTGGGTTACTACCGAGGTGGCCACATTAAATGCTCGTCCCATCGCGGCGTGCTCAAGCATTTAATGCTTGTCCCATCAGCCATTGCCAACAATCTGTCAGTATCTCTTGCCGCGCCAGAGTCTCCTCGACTCTCTCCTTGAACGATCTTGGTTTCGTCGGGTCTTCGTGTTGTCGACTATCCTCGTCGGGTCTTAGTGTCGTCGACTCTCCTCGTCGGTTCTCGGTGTGGTCGACTCTCTTCATCGGGTCTCGGTGTCGTCGACTCTGCTCGTTGGGTCTTGGTGTCGTCGACTCTTCTCGTCGGGTCTTGGTGTCGTCGGCTTTTCTAGTCCGGTCTTGGTGTCGTCGACTTTCCTCGTCGGGTCTTGGTGTCTTCGACTCTCCTCGTCGGGTCTTCAGGACTTTTGTAGTGTTAAAAGAGGGATCCAACCGGATCCGACCTTAACAGTTAGTCCCCCATTTTATCAAGTGTTTTGACACTTGGTAAAATAAGAGACAGGAGCTTTCGGAGACTCTTCTCGCCGAGGGAGTTGCATCGAAAGCTCTTTATAGGGTGTATGTTCATCGATGAGTCTATATGGAAGGTGTCTCTGCCCATGAGCCGCTGCCGAAGACGTTTCGTCGATGAGCTTCTGTTGAAGACACCTCGTCGATGAGCTTCTATCGAAGACTCTTCGTCGACGAGCTTCCGTCGAAGACATCTTGTCGACGGGCTTCCGTTGGAGACATTTCATCCACGCGTTTTTATCGGACACCTCCGGTCGACGAGACTTTGTCGAAGATAGTTTATCGACGGTTCCTTGTCGGAGAGATTTCATCTCTCCCGAAAACTTCTGGCATTGGGGTCCACTGGGGTCTACTCCGCAGGCTACACACACCTCAGATAGGTGAAGCGTCCCATCTCATCAATGCGTGTCATTTGCATTCGAGTGCCTCTGGGGATTTGTAACGGCTCTTCATCCAGACCGTTGCTCATTTCAAACGCTTTTGCTTTTGGACCGTTGGATCGGGTCGTGCCTCTTCGTGCTCCTCCTTCGTCTTGTGTTCTTTATATCGCCTCTTCTTTCCATTTTTTTTATTCGCTTCTCTCTGCAACTCTCATTCCGGTGCTTCTCCCTTTCTCGAGTCTTCTTTCTTCTCATTTTCCAGCTACTACCTTTCTCTCCGGTCACGGTATGGCGCCCGGAAAAGTGTTTGTTATCTGATCTCCTCCCTCTGTTTTGAAGGCGGCGATGCTAGAGCTCATCGTGTGGAAATATTTTGCGCGAGAGAATATTTACTCGCGTCTCTCGAATCCTGGTGAATTGGCCGATTCCCCACCGGAGGGCTACATTTGCTTGTACGAAGCTTTCTTCCGGCATGTCGGCCTTCATCTTCCGATACCCAACCTCATTCTGGCATTCCTCTATGCTTTCAAGGTCCCCATCATTCAGGTGGGGCCTAATGTTCTTCGCCTCTTGCTCAGTACCCTGGTCATTGCGTGTAAAGAGCGGGTGGAGATTACTTTGGATGACCTCATGCGCCTCTTCCTATTGTCTCGGAATCCCCAGAATCTGGGGAGACTTAAGGCGTCGCACCGACTCCGGGAGCATTTTTTGACGAACACGCTGAGCAAGGAATCTTCCTGGGAGAACAAATATTTCTTCGTGCGGTTAAACTCCCGCACCTTCGGCCCTAATTATGCCGATTTTCCTCTTGATTGGATCGTCGACATGCCAAAATTCAAACTCGACGGTGACGACAAGCGTTTCCAAGCGCTGCACCAGGCTCTTCTCGCTAACCTTCGTCGAGACTGGTCTCAGGATTTCAGCGACGACCGGATATGCCGTTCGAACGTGTTCCGAGAGGCGATGATCATCGGCCCTCCCCCGGCGCCGCTGCTCCCGAAGGGGTTTTCTCGCGTGGTTGGGCCGGCTGAGAGGGCGCGCGAGGCTCCTGACCCGAAGAGGGCGAAAGTCACCATCCTCGCCGCAGGATCCCCGTCCTCGTCGACTGTCCGTCGGAGCAACGAGATACGCCCCGCTCCTGTTCAGAAGCAGAGGGTCGACTTCATCGACTCATTTGTTCCGGGTGTCGCTCTGCCGAAGGCTTTCTTGCCTTCAGCTATTGATGAAACTCCTTAGCCCTCCTCCCGGCCTTCGTCGACCGAGCCTTAAGTCGAGGGGACGCGAGATGTACCCATTCGGGGAACAAGGGTCGATACCATCGACTTTTCCTCGACGCCTTTGCCACTGCCAGAGGATGTCTCTTCACCGACGACCAGTGGGCCTTCCCCTCTTCCTGCTTCTATGGTGGCGTCCGGTGATGCCGTCGCCGCCCCGATCCTTTCACTGGAGGGGGCCTCCTCCTTTTCCAACCCTTTTCGTCGACCGAGAAGAGGGAAGGAGCGATGCTCCGTGGGAGCCCCCATGTCCTTCCGAGGTCTGTGCGGCTGCCTCGGAGGCCTTGGTCGGTGTCGTGAAGGCAGTCTCCTCTGCGGCCGATGCCCCCGTCGGTACATCTGCTGCCGCCGCCCCCGGGAATGTTCTGGCGCAACTTGCGCCAGCAGTTGTTGGCATCGAGACAGCTCCACTAACCCTGCCGCCGCCGATGATTCCCATTGGCATTCCCATTGCGTCGTTGGGGGCTCGTGCTTCCCCTCCTCGGGGCAACAGGTCCTCTTCTTTGGGTTTCTCTCATTCTTTTTCTTCACCGGGCTTCGGGAAGACGACTCCTTCTTCTTGCGCCACCGCTCTCTTTCCTCTCATTCCAGTCCCCGACTCGTCTTTCGAAGATTGGTCGGCCTATTCGGCCTCTGTTCGCAAGAATTTGTCCATGGCGTCTTTTGTTTTCCACTGTGACGCCAAGCCTGTTGACGAATACGAAGGTTACGCCGCCTTCGTCGGGGGTATCTTCCGGAGCGTTGCCCGGGAGAATGATCTGCTTCTCTCTGAGCGTAAGGCCGTAGCAAAGGCATCGAAGGAATCGTTTGAGCTTTCATTAAAGCTCACTGACGCCCAAGATCAGCTTGAACGGGCCATCTCTAACGAGCTGAGGGCTCGTGAGGAGATCGATGGCTCCGTCGCGAATTTGAGAGCAACGAAGGCTTCGCTGGGGGAGACGAGTTTTAAGCTTGAGGCGGAGGTGGCGCTCTGTCGCTCGGTCGAGGCAAAACTGAAGGAGCAGGAACGACTCGTCGCCGTTGGCGAGGCCCAGCTCGCCGAGGAGCGGGAGCGTTATCCCCTCGTTGAGGAGAATCTTGGATCAGAGCTCCGGGCTAAATCCGACCGCCTCGCCCGAATTGCTGACGTTGTGGGGTCGTCGCCCTCCCAGGAGGACCGCCTTGCCTTCCGGGTTAAGGAGCTTTCTTCCCACCTGAGGCAGGCTCAGTCCGCGCTCAACATCATCACCGAGAAGTTGGAGTCAGCGAAGACGGAAGCCGCCGAGGAGAAGCATGCCCGTTAGGGCTTGTTTCAAAATGCTTCAGCCAAGCTCGACTGTCTGCGGGGGAGGTTCGAGGCACTTGACGAGTCTATCGATGCTCACCGTCTTCTCGCTGGGTGTCGAGCTAACATTATTTTAGTCGAGGGTCTTCCGTCTAAGGCAACGATAGAGGATCCCCGAGCCCAGCTCCCATCGTGGTATGCTCTTCGCGAGGAGTATACCACCGATGTGACTCAGCTGGAGCGGAGGCCTGTCGAGGATCCTGACTCTCCTCCTTTGTCCCCGTACGATCCTCCGAGCCTTGACGACCAGCGGTTGGCGACCTAGGACCTGGATGACACTTCTCTTGCCTCTTCATTGCGGGGTGAGTACGGCTCCAATGTCGTCGCCCTGTCAACTTTGGTCCAAGAGCGCCCCGGTCTTTCCTTGGTCGGGGAGCAAGCGATGCTGCCTGCCTTGACTCCGAAGCAGACCGAGCTTGCTCCGGCCGAGGAGCGGGAGACCTTGCCTGCCCCGGGCCAAGAGCAGACCGAGCCTGTTTTGGCCGAAGAGCGAGGAACCTTGCCTGCCCCGGCTCAGGAGCAGACCCAGCCTGTTCCCACCGAAGAGCGAGAGGCGACGACCAAGTCCAAGGCTTTGTGCGAGATATTGTAGATGCTGTTGATTTCTCGGTATAGGATTTTCGTCGTTGACCCCGAACTTTGTAATCATATTGTTATGCTTCGGACTTAATGAATACATGGGCCTTTTTTTCTTTTTCTTTTTGCTGTTTTTCCTCGCACTATATTTCCGTTGTTTTGTTTCCTGCTTCTCTTAATCTTCTCTTTGCAGGGTGAATATGATTCCGGCGTCGATGCTTTACCGATTCCATCCCTTCATATGCGAGAGTGGTTCCTGGATAGAGACCCGGGACATTTGGCCGCCATAGAGATTTTTATGGATGATGTCGTTCGTCGAATCAGTCGTGGAAGATAGACCTTTGATTTAGTGGCTTCATGTGTGTTTTCGTGTGTGTCTTCTTGGCCAGGGCCCTTCGAATATTTGAGTCGAGTCCTGTAATTTGTAATCATATTTCCTGTAATATGTATGTGGGGGGGGGGGGGGGGGGGGGGGGAGGGGGTTGTCTTGCATTCTCGATCTTATTTGCGAAAACAGGTTTATGCCGGCAAACTTCTTTTCCTTTTATAGTCGTAACCGTGCGCGTCGGTAAGGCGTCCCTTGCCGTCATCGCGTTGGTCGTGATCGGAGATAACTAAGTAGCCCTTGCCGTGTATTCTTAAGCGTCGTTGGTCTTACCGTCGAGCCGGTAGGGTCCAGGAGCCTTAGATAGTTTCTGTCTTAGGCGACGGTTGCGCCATGACCAATGCCATACCTTGCCATGTATTTGGGGCATCGCTGGTCTTACCGTCGAGCCGGCAGGGTCCAGGAGCCTTAGGTAGTTTCAGTCTTAGCCGACGGTTGCGCCGTGACCAACACCATACTTTCCCATGTATTTGGGGCATCGCTGGTCTTACCGTCGAGCTGGCAGGGTCCAGGAGCCTTAGGTAGTTTCAGTCTTAGGCAACGGTTACGCCGTGACCAAGGCCATACCTTACCGTGTTTTTTTAGGCGTCGCTGGTATTACCGTCGAGCCCGCAAGGTCCATGAGCCTTAGGTAGGTTCAGTCTTAGGCGATGGTTGCGCCGTGACCAAGGCCATACCTTGCCGTGTATGCGGAGTGTCGCTGGTCTTACCGCGAGCTGGCAGGGTTCAGCAGCCTTAGGTAGTTTCAGTCTTAGGCAACGGTTGCGCCGTGACCAAGGCCATACCTTGCTGTGTATTTAGGGCGTCACTGGTCTTACCGTCGAGCCGGCAGGGTCCAGGAGCCTTAGGTAGTTTCAGTCTTAGGCGACGGTTGCGCCGTGACCAAGGCCATACCTTGCCATGTTTTTTTTAGGCGTCGCCGGTATTACCGTCGAGCCCGCAAGGTCCAGGAGCCTTAGGTAGGTTCAGTCTTAGGCGATGGTTGCGCCGTGACCAAGGCCATACCTTGCCGTGTATTTGGAGCGTCGCTGGTCTTACCGTCGAGCCGGCAGGGTTCAGGAGCCTTAGGTAGTTTCAGTCTTAGCCGACGGTTGCGCCGTGACCAACACCATACTTTGCCATGTATTTGGGGCGTCGCTGGTCTTACCGTCGAGCTGGCAGGGTCCAGGAGCCTTAGGTAGTTTCAGTCTTAGGCAACGGTTACGCCGTGACCAAGGCCATACCTTGCCGTGTTGTTTTTTAGGCGTCGCTGGTATTACCGTCGAGCCCGCAAGGTCCAGGAGTCTTAGGTAGGTTCAGTCTTAGGCGATGGTTGCGCCGTGACCAAGGCTATACCTTGCCGTGTATTTGGAGCGTCGCTGGTCTTACCGCGAGCTGGCAGGGTTCAGCAGCCTTAGGTAGTTTCAGTCTTAGGCGACGGTTGCGTCGTGACCAAGGCCATACCTTGCTGTGTATTTAGGGCGTCACTGGTCTTACCGTCGAGCCGGTAGGGTCCAGGAGCCTTAGGTAGTTTCAGTCTTAGGCGACGGTTGCGCCGTGACCAAGGCCATACCTTGCCGTGTTTTTTTTAGGCGTCGCTAGTATTACCGTCGAGCCCGCAAGGTCCAGGAGCCTTTGGTAGGTTCAGTCTTAGGCGATGGTTGCGCCGTGACCAAGGCCATACCTTGCCGTGTATTTGGAGCGTCGCTGGTCTTACCGTCGAGCCGGCAGGGTTCAGGAGCCTTAGGTAGTTTCAGTCTTAGCCGACGGTTGCGCCGTGACCAACACCATACTTTGCCATGTATTTGAGGCGTCGCTGCTCTTACCGTCGAGCTGGCAGGGTCCAGGAGCCTTAGGTAGTTTCAGTCTTAGGCAACGGTTACGCCTTGACCAAGGCCATACCTTGCCGTGTTTTTTTTAGGCGTCGCTGGTATTACCGTCGAGCCCGCAAGGTCCAGGAGCCTTAGGTAGGTTCAGTCTTAGGCGATGGTTGCGCCGTGACCAAGGCCATACCTTGCCGTGTATTTAGAGCGTCGCTGGTCTTACCGCGAGCTGGCAGGGTTCAGCAGCCTTAGGTAGTTTCAGTCTTAGGCGACGGTTGCGCCGTGACCAAGGCCATACCTTGCTGTGTATTTGGGGCGTCACTGGTCTTACCGTCGAGCCGGTAGGGTCCAGGAGCCTTAGGTAGTTTCAGTCTTAGGCGACGGTTGCGCCGTGACCAAGGCCATACCTTGCCGTGTTTTTTTTAGGCGTCGCTGGTAGTACCGTGGAGCCTACAAGGTCCAGGAGCCTTAGGTAGGTTCAGTCTTAGGCGATGGTTGGGCCGTGACCAAGGCCAAACCTTTCCGTGTATTTGGAGCGTCGCTGGTCTTACCGCGAGCTGGCAGGGTTCAGCAGCCTTAGGTAGTTTCAGTCTTAGGCGACGGTTGCGCCGTGACCAAGGCCATACCTTGCTGTGTATTTGGGGCGTCACTGGTCTTACCGTCGAGCCGGCAGGGTCCAGGAGCCTTAGGTAGTTTCAGTCTTAGGCGACGGTTGCGCCGTGACCAAGGCCATACCTTGCCTTTTTTTTTAGGCGTCGCTGGTCTTACTGTCGAGCCGGCAGGGTCCAGGAGCCTTAGGTAGTTTCAGTCTTAGGCGATGGTTGCGCCGTGACCAAGGCCGTACCTTGCCGTGTATTTAGGGCTTCGCTGGTCTTACCGTCGAGCCGGCAGGGTCCAGGAGCCTTAGGTAGTTTTAGTTTTAGGCGACGGTTGTGCCGTGACCAAGCCCATACCTTGCCATTTATTTGGGGCGTCGCTGGTCTTACTGTTGAGCCGGCAGGGTCCAGGAGCCTTAGGTAGTTTCAGTCTTAGGCGACGGCTGCACCATGACCAAAGCCATACCTTGCCGTGTATATTTTTGTATATGTATATGTATATTTTGTTTTAAAATGTGAACCTCTATTTCAAAATTGGAGGCCATCCCGTTTTAGGGCCAATGTACATTGATTTCGCTAGTACTAAGGCTGCTGCGTTTCATGCTCCCGTTGCTGCTTCGTTACTGGTAATGCTTCTTCAGGTGTTTCACGTTCCAACTCCGTATTACTTTGGCGCCTTCAGAGTTCTGGAGTTTGTAGACGCTTGGCTTGATGATCCCTGTGGCGAGGTAAGGACCTTCCCAACTTTGGACGAGCTTGCCGGCATTAATCTCTGTGCGTTTTGGAAAACCCGTCGAAAGACTAACTCTCCCACCCGGAATCTTCTTGGCTTAACTTTCTTATTGTAGTGGCGGGCGATTGTGTTTTGGTAGTTGGCGATATGTGCGCTCGCTTGTTCTCGCCTCTCGTCGACGTGATCGAGCTGGTGCCGCAAGTTTTCATCGTTTGATTCCTCGTCATGCGGGGCCGTTGCCCGCCTAAGGCTTTGAATTCCTACTTCGGCGGAGGTCATTGCCTCGACTACGAAAGCCAGGGCGAAGGGAGATTCTCTTGTCGCCGAATGAGGTGTTGTCCGGTATGCCCATAATACTCCTGGCAACTCTTCTGGCCACAGTCCCTTCTTTTCATCGAGCCTTTTCTAGATCGCGTCCACGATCGTTCTATTGACTGCCTCAGCGTTCCCATTGCCTTGTTGGTATCGAGGCGTCGAGGTGTTCAACTTAACTCTCCACCTTTTGCAAAAATCTTGGAAACGCTTCGAATGAACTGTGATCCGTTGTCGGCGATGATTTCTCTCGGCAACCCGAATCGGGTGAAGACATTCTTCCAGACGTAGCTTTCTACGTCAGAATCCCTAATATTAGCGTAGGATTCGGCTTTCGTCCACTTGGTGAAGAAATCCGTCACCACCAGCATGAACTGTTTCTGCCTCTTTCCGACGGGCCTGGGCCCGACGATATCCATCAACCACTTCATGAATGGGTATGGGACGGAGACCGCCGAGAGTTCCTCCGCCAAGCAATTGATGAAGGGGGCATGACGTTGACATTTGTCGCATTTCCTGGCGTGATTATTGCAGTCGGCGGCCACAGTCTCCTAGAAGAAGCCTTGCCTCTTGACTTTCCTTAGGAGAAATCGACCGCCAGAATGGTTCCCGCACTCCCCTTCATGCACCTCTTGCATCACGTGCTCGGCTTCTCTTCTTCCAAGACATCTCAGGTAAGGGCTTGTGAAGCTGCGTTTGTACGGCCTTAGCTACAGCATGACATATCTCAAACTCTTCGTCTTGATCTTTCTCGCCTCCTGTCGGTCATCGGGCAAGGTTCCGTCAAGAATGTATTTAGCGAGGAGAGCCCGCCAGTCGTCGCCTTCGTCGTCGTTGATCACGTCCTGCTCCTCTCCCATTGCGTCCCCCTGGTCGTCATCTTCAATGTTGAACAGCTCTGCGTTGCTCAAAGGTTCGCCTCGGCGATAGTCGTCGATCCTTGCCTTCTTCTTCTCGGGGTCCTTCATTTTCGGGATGCTGGATTTCTCGATCGTCTCCACCGTGATTGTGCACGGCGTTCCTGCCCCAGTTGTCAACCCTAGTCCTGTGAGGGTATTGGCGAACGTGTTGTCCCCGCTCGTTACTTGGGTGAGGTTGAAGCGCGCGAATCTCTTCGAAAGGACCTCAGCAACCCAGGCATAAGCTCCTATTCTCTCATCGAGTCGCTCGTACTTCCCGTTGACTTGATTGACCACGAATTGAGAGTCCGAGAAGACTTCCAAGCACTTGACCCTAGTTGCTAGGGCCGACTCCATTCCGACGATGAGTGCTTCGTATTCGGCTTCGTTGTTCGTGGCACGGTAGCTGAGATGGCACACTTTCTCTACGACTTCTCCCATAGGCGAGACCAGCCTAATTCCGATGCCTGATCCTTGCGATGTCGCGGACCCGTCGACGTTTAGTCTCCAAATCCCGCTTTCATTACTGAACTCCGCCTCGTCGGTCGGGAGCTCGATCAGGAAATCTGCTAACACCTGGGACTTCAAACTCGTCCGTACCCGGTACTCGACGTCGTACGCACCAAGCCGGATTGACCACTTTGTCAGTCTTCCTGATTGGCTCGGGCTGTGGATGGCAGACCGTATCGGCCTCTCGGTCATGACGACAATGGAATGAGCTTGGAAATGGTGTCGTAGCTTAGTCGACGCCTCAAATACGACTAGGGCTAGTTTCTCAACTTGCGGGTACCTTCACTCTACGTCGAAGAGCGTTCGACTGATGTAAGAGGCACACTTCTGTATTCCCTTGTCTTCCCTGACTAGCACTCCGCCCACTGCTTCTTCTGATACCGCGATGTATAAGAGTAGCGTTTCACCTGGCGTCGGCTTGGCCATCACCGGTGGCGACCTGGCGTTGGCTTGGCCATCACCGGTGGCGATGATATGTAGGTCTTGAGTTCCTGGAAGGCGTTCTCGCAATCCTCGGTCCACTCGAACTTCTTGTTCTTCCGGAGCAACTGGTAGAAGAGAAGGGCCTTGTCAGTCGAACGGGAAATGAACCTATTTAGGGCCGCAATTCTTCCGGTCAGCTTTTGCACCTTCCGTATGTTTCGGGGTGACGGCATGTCTTTGATGGCGTCAATTTGGTCTGGGTCTGCTTCTATTCCTCGCCTGGTAACCATGTAGCCGAGGAATTTCCCAAATGCTACCCCGAAGGTGCATTTAGCGGGGTTTTGCTTCATCTTGTGCTGGTTAAGGATCTGGAAGCAGTGTGCCAGATGCTCTATATGCGTTGCTGCTTTTAAGGACTTCACCACCATGTCGTCGATGTAGACCTCCATCGTTCCTCCGATTGACTTGCTGAACATCTTGGTCACTAGCCGTTGATAGGTTGCACCCGTGTTCTTCAGTCCGAAGGGCATGACCTTGTAGCAATACGTCCCTCTTTCGCTAATGAAGGTTATCTTCCCTTCGTCGTCCGGGTGCATTATGATCTGGTTGTAGCCTGAGTACGTATCCATGAAGCTCAACAACTCGTATCCGTGGGTGGCCTCGATAAGCCGATCGATGTGCGGCATCAGAAAGCTATCCTTTGGACATGCTTTGTTGAAGTCAGTGAAATCCACGCATACACGCCACTTCCCGCTCTTCTTATTTACCGCGACGGTGTTAGCCAACCATTTAGGGTACTTGACTTCCTTGATCGCCCCCGTCACCAGTAGCCTGTCCAGCTCGTCGTTCATGATCTTGTTTCAGTCCGGTGCTAGCTTCCTCCTTTTCTGCTTAATCGGTCGATTGGTCAGATCGGCGTTGAGCCGATGAAACATATTCGACGGGTCGATTCCCGGCATGTCCTTGTGGGTCCATGCGAAGCAGCTCTGGTTCTTCTTCAAGAACTCAATCAGCTGGTACCTGATGTCTGGATCGAGCCCTGCTTCTATGCCGACGATTCGAGTGGGCTCTGAGTCATCGATGCAAACTTGCTCCACCTCTTCTCTATGTGGTCCTCTCTCTTGGTGCTTTCCCTTTGCTTCGAACGCTTCGATGCTTTTGTTGCCTCCTTCTCCTCGCGCCGCCGAGTCGACGGTCGGTGGCGATAATTGCTATAAACGCTCTTTCTTCTTCTGTTCTCCTTACGCCGTTGTCTTATAGCTCATTAGATAGCACGTTCGGTATGCGTCCGTATTTCTTTTGATCTCCTCCACTCTTCCTCCTTTCCCTGGGAGCTTGATGACCTGGTGATACGTCGACGGAACCGCCCTCATGGAATGTATCCACGGTCGTCCGAGGATCATGTTGAAGATCGACAGACAGTCCATCACCATCAGCGTTATCATCTTGTTGATGCTCCCTGTGCTCACTGGCAGCTTGACCGTTCCCAGCGACGTAGCGACATCTCCATTGAACCCCGAGACGCTTCTTGGCTTGCCCTGGATCTCCATCCCCTCTATGTCCATCCTCTATAGCGCATCGTAGAAGATGACGTCGACGGAGCTTCCGTTGTCGACCAGTATCCTATTGACATCACAGTTTCCGACGCCCAGTGACAGTACTAGCGAGTCGTCATGAGGGTCGGCGCAGGCGTCATCTTCGACGAAACCTATTTTGGTGCCGACGCCTTCCATCATCACGTCTCTCCGGTTGCGGTCTCTCGCCCTTCTCTGATAGGCTTTGATGCTGTTAACAGAGTCGTCGCATAGATACAACCCTCCCACGATCATCTCGATTCTCCTCCTTGTCTTCGATGTTTCGCCCTCGCCGCTCTCTCGTCCTGCTTGCTGATTCGTCGCCTGCTCAGCCGGGGGTTTCGTCCTCTGCCAGCTGTTCCCCCCTCCGCTCCTCTGCTGTGGCTCTTCCCGTCAAGGTTTCTATCGACCGTCCTGCCTTGGTTCATAAGGATCGCCTAGGTCCACTCTTTGCATTTCTCCCTTCGCCCACTTTTCCACGAGCCTTCTCTTTAGCTTAGCGTATTCTTCTGTGGAGTGTCCCTTTGTCCTATGGAAGCTACAGAACTTGTTCAAGTCTCTGGGCCATATTCTTTGCCCTTGCTCTCCTTCCTTTGCTTCTCGCCTTTCCTCGAAGTTGTAGACCATCTGCCTTTGGCCCTCTCATCCATGCGACTAGCCGAACCCTTTCCTTCTTTCCTCTTCCTTCTTTGCTTTCGTAGGTGGGACGTTCATGTAATCCTTGTTCTCTCTCTTCTCTTGTGGCTTTCCCTTGCTCTTCGATCCATACTTCTTAGCCAGCGCTACTTTTTCCTCTTCTATCGGCATAAAGATCGACGCCTTATGGAGGGCGTCATCGATCGTCGATGGTCGTGCCTTGATAAGCTCTTCTCGGAATGGTGCGTTGAACCATAGGCTAGGCTTCATGGCCTGGATCCCGACGCCATCTTCTAACCCGGAAACCCGGGCCATCACGTCTTTGAACCTTCTGACAAACTTCCGCAGGGTCTCCCCGTCTCCCTGCTCCAGCAACCATAGGTCAGTCACGCTTACCTCGTTCTGCACGTACATCGAATAATGTCGTAGGAAATGGGAGACGAGGTGGTCGAAGCAGCTGATTGAATTGGAGGGGAGCCTGGTGAACCATTCCAAGGCTGGTCCTTGCAGGCTGTCGACGAACAGATGACACGTGATGACCTCTCGCTCCAATCCTCACGTGTTGATTCGTCCCATCGCGATTCTAAATGACTTCACGTGGGCGTTGGGGTCGGTAGCTCCTCTATACGTCGTCGGTCTAATCTTGGGCCTCTCGTCGATCCGGATACTATTGATGATCGGCAAGAAGGGGGTGAACCTAGACTCCTCGACGAGTCTGTCGATCTCCGGGGCTGCACTCGTCGCTTTGTGCACGTGCGAGGTCACATATCCCATCTTTGAAGTCAACTCCTGGAGTGCTCGGTCGACGCGCTCCTGGATCCTTACTTCCGTGGCCGTCGTCATTGTTCCCTGCTGGCGGTGCTCCTGTACCGGGTGATGCGAGGGAGGTGGTGTTCCATTCTCGCGGTGAAATCTCTCCTCGTTCTCTTGTTACAACACGCCATCGGGAGAAAGGAAGAGAACGCGACTTACTCCAAAACTGCGCGGACGCCAAGCCTTCTGTCTGCCTCTCAGGATCTTCCCCTCTCGGAGCAGAGGCCCCCACAACTAGGCTCTGCGGGGATTGCCTTCTTGCGTTGGCGGTGCGGTCTAGCAGACTAATGAGCTGTTGGTTCCGCGCGGTTGCTGCTGCGAGCTGTCGATGGAGCTCCTCCATGGTGACCTGGTTGCGTTCCAAGTTGACGGGCGACGCCGTCACCAACTGCTCCTCAGCGTGCTCATGGTTGTCAATGGTCGCCATTCTTTCAAATGCCTAGCTATGCGATAGAAAGAAACTGAGCCCGTCGGTGGGCGCCAAACTATTGAGGGTGTTTCGTACACTCAACAATCACAAGATTACTCGTGTTCTTAAATAAAGAGCTCGGTTTCTTCCGTTTATTAGCTAGGAAAAGATGGCGGTTTGGTGTTGATAATATCGTAACTAATCCGTTTACAAGCATTGCCCCTTTTTTCTCTCTCACTTTTTCTCTCAATCTCTCTCCCTACTCCAAAGAATCATCCCCCTTTTTTACATAGGTTTTCCTCTCCTTTTATTGGCCAATCTTCCCGCCTCCATCGGAGTCCCATCGGCCCATTCCCTCATATGGATGACAAAAGTCTGGTGCACTCTTCTTTCGCGTGGTTCGAGCCGACTGGGTTACTACCGAGGTGGTCGCATTAAATGCTCGTCCCATTGCGGCGTGCTCAAGCATTTAATGCTTATCCCATCGCGGCGTGCTGAAGCATTTAATGCTTGTCCCATCAGTCATTGCCAACAATCTGTCAGTACCTCTCGCCACGCCAGAATCTCCTCGACTCTCTCCTTGAACGATCTTGGTGTTGTCGACTTTTCTCGTCGGGTCTTGGTGTCGTCGACTCTCCTCGTCGGGTCTTGGTGTCGTCGACTCTCCTCGTCGGGTCTCGGTGTCGTCGACTTTTCTCGTCAGGTCTTCATGACTTTTGTAGTGTTAAAAGAGGGATCCAAGCGGATCCGACCTAAACACTATTATTAATGTTTTAATTTTTATTATTATGTTCTTTCTCTCCAAAATTCAATTTACCCTATTCATTTTTAATGTTTTAAGTTCTCACTTCTATTATTTTTTTTATAGTCAGTATTTACTATCAATATACTCGTCAGTATATCTTGTCTGTACACTCAATATAAACTTTAAAAAATCGTACCAATACTCATTAATATCTAAACTGCTTCTAATATATTCGTAAATTAAACTCTTCAATATTTTCGTAAATTAAACCTAGGACAATTTGCTGCTTGAAAGTAAAATATTTTGATTTTTTGTCTCTCTCCTACTGTGTATCCCAAATTGATAAATTGCCAATCTTTTGAACAGGTTGGAGAAAAAGAATACGTACTATTTATTTCCTTCGTGACAAAGCATAAAAACTATTCGTTAATTTAAAAATAATAAGAATCGTCTCTTTAGAAGATTTAGTCCTAATTTATATTGGCATTCCATTATATATTTTCTTAAAGATCTCTTCTTTTAAATGCGAAGCGAAACACAGATCTCGAATTTAATTTAAAATAGTAATAAAAAGCTTCTGTTTGTCTAGTTTTTCGCAGAGCAAGTGGACGACTAAGATCTCACAACTGACAACTGCATTAAAAAAAATTAAATAGGACGAACGAAACAACACCTTCTAGAAGAAATATTCATATTATTCGCTGTATTTATGTGTTTAGATGTTATTTATTTATTTATTTTTTGCTATAAAAGTACTTAATGAACAAATTTTGTAGGGCTGAAAAATTTGTACTCGGTTCCCAGTTTCGATCCCGGTTCTCGAGCATAAAAAAAAAATTAAATAATACCATAAATAGAGACGTCTCGGTTGCGGTTTGAAAATCCAAAACCAAAACCAAAATCAGAACAAAATTTGAGATTCTGAGTTTTTTTTTCCGATTCCAATTTTATGTCGTTTTATTTTAATTTAATCATTTTTTTTATCATGTATGCTGTCGTTTTTTAGGTTGGACTATATCCCAGTGAGCTTCAAGGTAGATCATACCGGCCTTGGATTCCTTGAAGCATTTTACTTATAAATTTCTTTTAGATGCTGCAATCAATAGCCATTCTGTTTGTTGCCGGAGAACATTTGTAGCAGAGCTGATGGACAATTTTAGCCATTCTGTTTGTTGAGCTTTATCATGCTTTATCATATGTTATTTTTATTGATATGCCTCTGATTCTCAGGGTTTGAAGGCTGATTTTGTGCTGTGTTCGTATTATGTCTTTGTTTTTATCCCAGATTTTCTTTTCAAGATTTTCATACTTGTTCCGGTACCGGCCCCGGTTCCAATATAAAAAAAATAAAAATCAGGACTTTTCAAACCAAAACCGGGACACAAAAAATTGTCCCGGAAAAACCAATGCATGGGTATTTTTACCTACTTATGGGTATTTTTGCCACAAATAACAGTTGTGTATTACGAAAAAAATGATGATACAGATTTAATTATCGATGTTTGTAAGAATTATTGAGGAATATTTTATGCGAAATAAATTTATCAATAAAATATTTACTGGTCAGATTTTACGAGTTAATGTATATGTGAAATGGAAAGTGTGGTCTCAAAAGTAAGGTTTTTTTTTTTTCCTTATATATGATGTCTTAGGGACAAAATGAGAAAGAAACAATGAACATCACTAGTTTTTGAATTTTAGAACATTCATGATCAAGTATCGATTTTTACTTTATTTCATCACTAGATAATAAATTTTCCCTTTTGAGATACGTAATTTGATGATACTCGTACTTAGCATAATTTTTTTTCCTTTTAGATTTTTTTTATTGATAATATGCACAATTTTCATTTTATGGTCATTTTTTTTTATCCATTTTCCACATTTCAAGTCTAATTTTGAAAGAAGTGAAACATCTACAACTTGTTAGATTTACATTTTCGCATAAAAAAACATTTTATGCAGATGAAAACAGTACTTACAAGTTTTTTTTTTTTTTTTGAAGGAGAACTTTCATTAAACTTAACAGAGACTTAAGTCTCTCGTTACAAACATTTGCAACCACTCCGGGCAATTACAAGACCAAAAATCCGCGGTTCCCTCAGGAATGCGGGATTTAGCTAAAGCATTAGCTACCTCATTACAATGCCTAGGAATCCATTTAAAGACGCCGGACGGCGCCACCTCCTTTGCAAGAGTTTCGATACTCTCTAGTACTTACAAGTTACAACAACAAAAATCCAATACATTTATTTCCATGAGTGAGTTTTTGGTTGAATTTTTAAAAGTTTTATTGCTAAAATATGAAAAGCTACCAAATTTTAAGTTCTCTTTTACTTTAAAATTATAACCGAGTCACATAATTTACATAAAAAAACGAATAAGTTGAGACCAAAAAATGAAAACTATGCAATCTATATTAGAAATTGTATCTCGCAATGAATGTATACACAATTCTTATATTTTTATAATTTCTCACTCATTTTTTGTACAAGTATACTATTAAACTTTTGTTTTGAAACTACTAGAGAGAATGATCTACGAGTCTTGTGTTTGTAACAGATATATCTAAAAGTGCAGAATAGCTTCATATTTTATCTGAAGAAGAAGTTTTCATTAATATCTTCATCACATATTCATTTCTTATTGAACTCTTAACAGCATATTATAATCATTACTCAGAAATTGAGAATTTTATGAAGAAGAAATGAAAGAAAATTTAGAGAAAATAATTTAAAAATTAAATTTTAGAGCAAACATGGTAGAGACCAGAGACTTTAAATAAGTTGATAATATTCAGGTGCAATGGCAAAAGAAAATAAAGTTTCAAAAGTTTCTAATTTTTAGGATAGGAACTAAATTTAATTACTTTTCAAATATAGTTAGTGTTAAGGCCGGATCCGGTCGGACCTAATTAATAAAGTAGCAGGCGACGCCTGTTGTGAATTAGCAAGGCGACGGCACATAAGGAGTTCGAAGAGGGCTTGAGCCTAACAAATGTCAAAGGATGGCTAGAAGAATCGAGGGCGACAGCGGGCCATAGGGTCGACGAGAGGAAAACCCAGGCCTCGTGGAAAGGGAGGGATATCAAGAATTGGCGGGAGGCGTCGACGACAGAGCATGCGGCACCGATTGACAACCGACGTGACGCACATTTAATGAGACCCATACTTGCCTTACCTACCCAGCACGGTCGACAGCCACTGATTGCGCAAGGTATAGGTCAGCCATGCCTCCGCAAGTCATTCTTAGGGAGGGGGATGATGGGACGCGATAAATGGCGGGAAGAATGCGTGGTGGAGCAAGTATGAGGGCTATAAAAGGAAAGATTAGCCTCATTTGTAAGGTATCCGAAAAAAAGAGAGAGAAAACTCCATGTATTCACAAGAATATCAATATGCGAATTTTTCGCATCATTCTCTTTGAGTGTTCTTGGCTAATAAACGGGATAAACCTAGCCTTTCCTTTAAAAACAAGAATTTAACTGATGCATGCAGTGCGTTCAAAATCCCATGATTGTGGGAATGATGCATGCAGTGCGTTCAAAATCCCATGATTGTGGGATCATGGGAAATATTATGGGATGTTTTATTTTATTACTAATTAGTATGTTTTATTTGCTATTATCCTTTCCTTATTAATAAGCCATTGTTATATTAGGAAATATAGTATATGCTTTCAAATTTATATAACTGCTATGCGTATGTATTAAGGAGGGGGAGTTGATGAATGATTAAGAAAAAGATGAGCTATTAGCTTGTTCAAAGAAAATTCATTGTTCTTGTAATTTGTTCTACATCAGTTGGTATCAGAGCCAACCGTTTCTGCGCAGATGGCGCCGAAGAAACGGGTCGTTCATGACGCTTCCGTAGACGACTTTGTGAGACGTGAAAATTTCGACGGATTATACGCTCAGTGCGAGATGTTGTCCCTCAAGATGAACGCAATGATGCGTAATCAAGCGGCACAGCAACATCCCCAAGGCGAATCCGACACGGAGGACGATCGCGAGAATCCATTCGGGAGACAATATGGAGGCTACGGTCACGAGATGCGTCGACGTGAGGTGGTCCCGGAGTTCGCACGGTGGGAAGCGGCGTTTGAAGTGGATATCCCGAAGTACGGCGAGTTTGTCGACGGTGAGGCGGAGTACGCTGAGATCGCCTACGATGAACCCGTGTACGATGAGTACGACGAGACGACGTACGACGATACGGAACATGGCGAGGCCGTGTACGACGAAGCGGAGCGCGCCGAAGTCGTCTACGACAAGTCCGTGTACGAAGAGGCGAAGTACGACGAAGTCGTCTATGACGCGCCTGTGTACGACGACGATTATGGAAAGGCCGTGTTCGACGGCGAGGGGAAGTACGGCGAGACCGTGTATGTTAAATCCGAGTACGGTGACGTGGTAACACCGAGTGAGTCCGTTGGCAAGAAGCTCGCAATGACCATCGCATCAATTAATTCGGAAGTCTATACAGTGGGTTCGGAAAACGACGCAGAAGCGCGGAGGCTACAATCGACGACACTCGGAGGAACGACATGAGCACGGCAGACAAACGAGAAAGTTTGGAGACATCACGTGGCGTCATGGTGAGGGAAAATCCAACGAATTCTTTTTACGACGACGACTTTGGCGCCGATACGAGCACGCTGATGGCGGCGTCGTGGCACGGGAGACGGTTCAAATTCGAGGACGAATTTTCTCCAACCCCGTGAGAATGATGCATGCAGTGCGTTCAAAATCCCATGACTGTGGGAATGATGCATGCAGTGCGTTCAAAATCCCATGATTGTGGGATCATGGGAAATATTATGGGATGTTTTATTTTATTACTAATTAGTATGTTTTATTTGCTATTATCCTTTCCTTATTAATAAGCCATTGTTATATTAGGAAATATAGTTTATGCTTTCAAATTTATATAACTGCTATGCGTATGTATTAAGGAGGGGGAGTTGATGAATGATTAAGAAAAAGATGAGTTATTAGCTTGTTCAAAGAAAATTCATTGTTCTTGTAATTTGTTCTACATCATTAACCTTAACCTTGTGATTGTTAAGTATTAAGTATGCAAGTGAATTTTTTCTTATCGAACAATTTAAATAAATATGAACCCATTATAACGCGTTGACTAAGGGAATTAATGGTATGATCCATTTTAAACAACTCTAAAGTCACTGTCGTCGATGAAGTCAGTATCTGCATCATCACTCTATCCAACGGCTGAGAATCCACGGTATTGTCCTTTTCTTTCTGCAATCGAAACGTTGGCTTCAATCAAAGCAGCGATGAAATGCATAAAATTGGAATAAGTTAATAAATGATTCTAAGCTAAGGATAAAACTGGGTGCGCTAAGCCATTAGGTAGCGACCAAAAACAGGCTTCTATATTTATTATTGAAGATAATTACCGCACAAGTTCTAATAGTTTTTCGTGCATAGTTAAATTTTCATTCTTTGAAATTGTAAAACTTTTATCTTTTCATCCACTATCTGTTAGTCAAATGTTACACCGTATGCTATGTCTATTTTTTAAATTTAATTTTTTTTATAAAAATTCTAAAATGATTTATTTAAAGCATTTGCTCTTCACTGGGGTGAAATTAATCCACATTGGGTTCAAATTTTTTCAGATCTTGATCGAAATTTATATTTTAGTTTTTGAAAACAAGAATTGTTTCTATTTTGGTCCACAAATTTGGACTGTAAATTCAATTATCGGAATTAGAAGACACGTTTTGCCCCCTCAGACCTCCACACATGCTTGGTGCGCAGTTTCGAACAAATCAGAGAGATTTGCAAAACGTTAAAATAAAGAGGTATTTAAAGGTAAACAATAATAGCAAGCATGATATATGCAAGAAAAACCTAAAGTCAGGATCGGTCCTGAAAATATTGGGGTCTAGTAGAATGTTTTTTAAGAGCCCATCATACAAAAATGATACAAATATAAATATTTATTTACAGACTAGTTTTTTTTTTTTTTTTTCTATTATAAATATGACGAAATAGATTGCAGAGATTATAGTCGCGGAAAACAATTCATCGTAAAAATTTACAATTTTTCTACATCTAATTTTTAATCTTTAAGTCAGAAGAATTATTTCAAGTGTTGCAAGGTAAATATAATAAAAATTATAGTTATGATACTTTTTTAAGATAATTTTTTCATAATTAATTAGAAGAAAGTCTAATAAATGTAAAAAGATAAGAAAGTAAACATGTATAATAAAAAAAAAAGTAACTTAGATTATATATGAAATGTTTATTACTTCTTACTTGAAAGGCATGTTATACCAAAGATGCAATTGAAGGTATATATATTAAATAAGAGAGAGAGGTTTGAACCTACAACTTTGGATTTAGAATTTCACCTTATCTACAACTATTCCTGTTAGTACGACTAACAGTATAATTTACAGTTCTGGTTCTGGATTTCACAGCTCCGATAAAAACCAAAAACTGGAAATTTTTCGGTTCCGGTTTTATCCTAAACCTAGTTTCTGGGTAAAAACCAGATCCATAAATTCTGATTCCGGATAAAATCGAAACTCAAAATTTCCAATTTTTGGTTTTATAATGTTTTTATCCGGATCCGGATTCGGTTTTATCCGGACAGTTATAAAATCGATTGCGACAGAAAGTGGAATCCGATTCCGGATTCTATACATTTTTTTTAATTAATATAATTTTTCAATTCGTATCGGGAAATATATAAGGTAATTAAAACGATAACGTTTTTCATCGAGTACTATAAATACATCATAAAAATACCTCGTTTATTGATTTATTCAAAGTTGAACATGATAATTGATACATATACAAATACATCGAAAAAACTAATAGTCTTCGGCATTGAAATAATCGTAAACGTCGTCGTTATTGCGTGCTTCCTCTTGAGCTCATTCTTGGGCTTGGAGCCAATCTTTACTTAACGCTATGATCTCGACCATATGCGGCTACATTAATATCCCTCGGTCGTCCAAGATCTTGGATCGGTATTAACTTTTTAATACAAATAATGAACGCAACACATTGCGGCGGAAGTTCAAAATTTCGGTTTAATATGAAAACTCATTTTCGAATATTAAAATAACCATAACGATGAAAACGACATTCATGAGAACATGCAAAATAATTTCAATACGTAAACGAGCGAGAGTAAATCCGATGAATCATATACCTAATTATAAGATTAGGATACTCACAAATCCGGATTTATACACGGTTTACGTCGTCGCTCTTCACGAGTCTTCCCTCCGTCTTCAATCAAACAACCACGATAGAATCAATGTTATGGCTTTCGGGGTTTTGTGAAATTTAGAGGGTGGGCTCTATATGAACAAGAGAGAGAGGAGAACGTAGGAGCTATTCCGATTCTTCAATAAGAACGTAGGAGCTATACGATTCTTCAACAAGAACGTAAGAGCTATTCCGATTCTTCAACAAGAACGTAGGAGCTATTCGATTCTTCAACAAGAACGTAGGAGCTATATGATTCTTCAACAAGAACGTAGGAGCTATTCCGATTTCTCCTCTTTTTCTCTCTAAAACGATTTTCAAGCTCTCTCCAAGGTTATGAGACTCATCTCTCCTCTCTTGGTATGTGAACACATTAATTTTAATCAATATTAAAACTAAAAACATGCATGTCTTCCAAGTGTCACTTTGGAAGGTGACATGAATTGCATGTCATGCATGTCTTCCAAGTGTCACAATATTCTCTTCCAATCACCATGCATTTAATCTATGGATGATATGATGACACATCATCAATCCTTCCATGATAAGATTAACCAATGGGAATTAAGCAACTATTTTTCTCCACCTTTTATTTATTAAATTGTAATTTACATAATTATCATTATAATCATGTAACTTCTACTATTTAATAAAGGTGATCAAAATAACAATTTATTTATTTGATCATGAGAAAAATCGACTAAGAGAATATTTGTTCATACCAATTCCTTACTTAGAAATATTTCAATTCATTAATTGAACTTAATATGATTTCAATAAATCATACCTTATATATTTCTAACACGAATTTTGTTCATCAAAATCTCTTTCGAAAGTCTAACATTGAGACCTCATGGACCCACATGAACGAAGCTTTAGAATAAAGTCCGGACAAAAAGGTCACAAACTTTTCCGAACTTTCAATTCCTAATATTAGTCGACTCCACTAAAGGACCAATATTGAAAATCTCTAAGTTCATATGCGTTTCTATTTTTGTTTGATGTGATACAATTATTCTTCACACGGTCCACGGTGCATTTTACGATATTACCCTTTGTGTGTATCAGTAACCAAGAGGAATTGTAAAATTACCGTTTTACCCCTTGGTTATTATTTCATCAACTCCTTTGTTGTTTGTGAACGAGAAAAACATAAAGTGAGATGTCACAACATGTCACATGTTTTATTTAGAGAATATGTTATTCACTAAATACCAGGCCCGGTTTATTCGTTCACACTTCAAAGAACAAAGCATGATGTGATACTAATGCCAAGGCATTCTTTCAACACAAATTCCATATCTGTGAATCACATAGTTCAACGAAACAGTATTATGACACCAACTGTCGGGCTTTAATCCTTTACATTGGATCTTGCCCATTGACTAATCAAATGTCATAAAGTGTTTCAAGAAGCTATGTACTCACTTCAGGATTTAGGTAATTACGAAAACACCCCTCGTTTGTGATTTTGAAGTTTCGAGTAATTAAACGGTTTTATCTCAAACTTCAAAGTGTCACTGGTCTCGTTCAATGTCTTCAATAAGACATCAAGAATAAACTATTAGAGTCACAACTCTCAATACCACAAGATCGGATATCAATAGACTATTCAAACAATCATTGATCGGATTCGATTGCCCGATCGATCCTGAGATTGTGAACTTATCATTTCAAACTAATCAAGAAGAGGTATCCTGTTAAGTCTGTACTTAACTCTTCTTTCGTTGATGATAGTTTCAGGGCATAGACAAATATGTACAAACTCAAACTTAAATATAAGGATGAATATTTAATCTTTAATTAATTTTCAGCAAAAGAACATAATCGTATTATTACATCAAGTACTTTAGCCATAAACTATTTTATTTGCTAAAAGGTCCTTCATGTCTCCTTTGTGGGCATAAATCTCAACACAAGATGCGTCTCACACTAGAGATCCAACAAAACTGTGGCACCGGTACGGTTAAGAAATCACGCGCCGTCAAGGAAATGATCGGATATTCCCGTCGCTTCGATCACCACCACCATAAAGCATCTAATGGCGATAAAGGGTACAACGGGGTGTTGCACCATTTGTGAAATTCGTTGAGGCGTGGAATAGCGGCGGCGGTAGGTGAAGAAGAAGTTCGTAGCATAGGCGAACTCCTCCCTCCACCGCGACAAAGAGATAGTCGTGAAGACGCGAACTCGTTTTCCAGTTAGTTTTCATAACGGCTAAAGTTGTGGAAAACCTGTTGTGCCTCCGTCATGTGCTGCCCGTAGATCGCTTGTCTGTCTTAAGACTCCCCCGCCACTTATTCTCCAAGTTGGTTCCTCTCGTACTCGAGGTAGAGCTCCTACATCTTCCACATTGCATTTTGGTAGTCCTCCGTCTTGTAGGGATTTCTGGAAACACGCTCCATCCTATCAAGTATGTCATGCAAATTCTCCGGCTTAAAGCACGAATCAAGTATAAGTCGTACAATAAAGAAAATGAATATTCTTATAATGAAGATTAAACTTAAAAACCATAGCACTTAATATTTAAGAAAAAATGGATAGCTTGAACAATTAGCAAAATGACATATATTATAAAAATTTGTTATGTACACTAAGTTTTACGTTGTAGGTAAAACTTTAGATAAATGTTGAGGTACGATTTCGTCTACGACAATTTATATTGTTACGACGAAATCTACCTCTGTCGTTTAACAAATTGGGCCTCACTAGCCAAAATCCCAATACCCGCACAAGCCCAGTCAACCAAGTCAAGGAATATCATCTCAAACCAAGGCGATGAAGTTTCTAATTGATGAGGAGAGCATCTAGCGATGGTCATTGTCGAAGAACATCGCAAGATCATGAGGACGACGAGGAAAGCAGCGACGAGGCACATTATCATAGACGAGGGGAAAGACCGAAGGAAGAATCAGTGCAATCAGCGTGGCGTAAGCGACGCTTCAGCAAATTGACGACAACAGTTACGCCCATGATTGCAGCCATGCAATTATGAGCATTATGAGGGAATCAAACACAAATTGTACAGCCCAATTATGAGGACTGATTTGAATATCTTGGCTAAGTATAAATAGAGGGCTAAGGCCCATGTACAAATGATCACTTATTTTTGCACCATCAATACACACTAGAAAAGGGTTTCCCTTCGAAGCCCAATCACTCAACAAACAACCCGACTCGTTTTCTTGAGAACACTCATCTCTTTCAACATGATCTAGTTTTAACGGAAAGACCCGAGCTCTAAGGTAAATCTAAACTTTGAATTACACCCCGTAACTACGTGACTGTGGACGCCGATTTTCAACCTTAACAGTTTGGCGCCCACCGTGGGGCAGAGGTGCTTTTCAACGCTTAGCTAAATCACAAAAGTTGTCTGAGAATTGGCGACGGAGAATGAGTCAGACGCACAGAGACAGGAAGAAGAGCGGAAATGGCAGCAGGAGTTGGCGGCCTTGGGACATCAACACGTTGAGAATTCCCTACCAATCAAGCATCCGGGAAATTCCTCCATGGTTCAGTCGACGTTCCCAACGGTGAAGGAGTATCAGCGCAGGATAGCAACACTGGAGCATAGGGATCGGCAGTTCCGTGGAGCTTCTAGCAGGGAGGCAATGCCAGGACAACAACAAGACAGGTAGCGAGCGGCGCATGAGGATCAGCGGAAGGCAGATCCACAGGAGCAAAGACAGCGGTTAATGGGGGGAATGTGGTTCCATCGCCCATACATGAAAGCCAGGGCAATCTCCCACCACGGTTCCTATATGTTAATGGAAATAATTTCCATATTGGGAACATGAGTGGTACTGCTCGGCAATTCATGGAGCGAGGAATCAATTTTTCTCCACTCTACTTGCCACCGTGACAGGAGCAGACGACAAGAATGCCGCAGCTACTACCATTGATGGTGATGCGGACAAACCAGTTTGCCGAAGGACAAGACTAAATCAGCAGAGGGATCAGGGACTTAAACTCCAGAATGGGATACGTCACGTTCCATATGCACAAGGCGACGAGCGCGGCCCTAGAAATCGACCGGCTCGTGGAGGAAACGAGAAGCATCCCTATCTTGGCGATGATATCCAACGTTAGTGTGCATGACATGCAAAAGATCAGGGTCACGCATTTTAGAGGAGCGACGGACCTGAAAGCGCACGTCAAAACTTTCCGCATAGCGTCGGGAAGAGTGAACGCCCAAAGAATAGAGAGGGAGTCAATATTGTGCCTTTTCTCCGTGGACAGTTTGGAAGTAGCGGCCTTGAAATGGCTCTTAAGGCTCCCGCCAAACTCCATCCATTGTTTCGATGACCTGGTGTCCCATTTCTTAAGGCACTACTCAATGTATGTGCAGACAGAGGTGAACATCACGGATCTTTGGAACCTCGAGCAAGGCAGGGACGAAGGACTGCAACAATTCATCGGTAGATTCAAGGAGGTGTTGGAGAAGATCTCGGGAGTCGAGGATTTGGCCGCTATCATAGCGCTGAAACGAGGCTTATGGTACGAGGCCCCTTTTCGCGAGGAGCTTACCAAAAACCGACCGACACCAATCGAAGACGCTCCACACAAGGCGACGATCTACGTGACCTTGGAAGAGGAAAGAGCCACGTTGGGCAAGAAGTACGGTGCAGAAGAAAGGAAAGCCCCGGCGACAAGAGAGATCGTCCCCGCGACAAAGCTGCAAGGAAGGAGCGAGCAGCGCAGAGGACATTACCCGGCAGCACCAACTTATAACGACAATAGGAGGGCGCATGTCTATAATGTCGGGAATGCCGAAGCAGAGCAGCCGGCCGAGGCAGAGAGATCACAAGGATTTGTTAGAGCTCCTCGAGCTTTAACAAGTACTGTGATTTCCACAAGAACAAAGGACACTCGATAGAGGAGTGTTACACCCTGAAAAGGCGTCTCATGGAGAAGTGGGCGCAGGGAGAAATGAAGAGCGTGGATTTAGGTGATAAATGACACTCCATTCCAGAAAAGCGCCGATAAAAATGGCCTAGGAAGTGACCAGCGGCGAGGAAGAGGATGATCTGGGAGAGGTAAAGGGCGAAGAGAGCCCACCTACAAAGAAAAAGTCCAGTAGGTGGAACAGGAGAAATACGACGAGGAACCTCCAGCGATGAGAAGTCGCATCCACATGATCTTGGTGTTGGACATGTGTCCTTAAACAACCTAACATTTCCCTAATTGTAAAAGATTTTGACCAAAGTCGTTGAATAAAAGATGTTACTTATTATGTTAATCTTATTATAGTTTCTGGTAGAGTAAAATAGAATGTTTGTTCCATTTGTTCATAAAGGATGCAATTATGCTATTATTATCACAACCGAGTCAATTTTAGGAAGAATTAATAATCATAATAAATGAACTTAAAATGTCTGTGACTTGATTAACTGGGTGGGAGCCCATTAATCGTATAAGGTCATTAATGTGACTAAGTGATAATCCTATTCTGGATTAAGTGTGTGTGTCACACTCACTAGAAGTGCATTAAGTATGAAGCGGCTTCATACTGAACTGGACCTGACTTAAACTCCGGAAGTTGTTATATAAGACCGTCACTGACAACTTGGAGTTGAGTCACTAGTAGATGATCAAATGGATATTCGATCTAAGTCTTGAGTCACCTCGAGCCTGGACTGTTGACTTGATTGTTTTTTGAATATTACTAAGTGGGTTACTCACAATATTACTAACTGAATCGAAACCATAAGTGGGTTACTCACAATATTACTAACTGAGTTGAGGATGAAAATGCAATGAGAGGCAAAACGGTAAAAACCACCTGCTCATGTGTGGATCATCAAGTGAAAGATCAATAGCCCGAATTTGATTGTATCAATGGACACCTTTCTATAAAGGGAATAATATATACTGTATCACTAAAGAGTGCAGCCTCGGGTTTATAGTGGAATAACACCGAGGTTTGACGAACCACTAGCAGTTCGTTGGAGCTTCAGTGATACGGGTCCATGGTCCCCAGGATAGCTCTGGAACGGATGATAAGTACTTGATTTAAACATTCGGTATGTTTATCATTTTTCAGGATTCATAAAACTAGAGTCTGTATAAGACTTTGGAAGTTTTATTTTTGATGTGGCAAAAGTACCAAAGTTTGGTGCTGGAACTTTAACTGATAAAAGAAAGTTGAATTTAGATTTTTCATCAACTGTAAAGTTTTTGGAAATTAAATTCTAAGAGACTTTGCTTTTGGAACCGAGTTGTTTTGACGTACGGTATGTGCTTTAGAGAATTTCCAAGTTTACGATCGTTTTCATAAATATGTGAAATTTAATCACATGTCACAAATTTAAATGGTGGTGTTGCACCACGACATTTAATGTGTGATATTGAGATCAGAGGTAAATAATATAATTTAATTATTTGGATTTAATTATTAATATTCTTATTAGTAATTAATTAATAATTAATAGATTTATGTTATTTAAATAAAAATATATATTTGGTATATATATATGAATGTGTAGAAATAATGCGGCCTAAGTAAATGTGTAAGTTGGGCTTACACAAATTTTCTTGGATTCAGACTTTCCAAATATGTGGCATAAATACCTATGTTTAGGTATTAATGAAAAAACTTGAAATTAATTTGGTTCATTAGATCGGTCAAGTTTGATCTTTACTGTTGGATCATGATAATTAAATCGGAAAACTAAATTCGAAAATGACTTGGTGACCAAGCATGGATTTCGAAATTGCTTAATTAATTATATACATTGGATTAGTTTAAGATTTATTAATCTTAACCATTGGATTGGAAATTAATTAACTGTATATATTGTAATGGAAAATTCGAATTCTTTATAATGGAGATCGAATTTTTGCTTGGTGAACAAGTAATGAGGCTTGACTTTATGCTAAATCAATATGGTCCATTATATTGGTTATGGAATTAATTCCAACCGTTGGATTCGAAATTTCCATATACATGCATAGGGAATGCGGATTCTCTTATATAAGGAAGTGATTGGATAATTGATTTATTCATGGTTTCCTTATTTGGTTAAATCCATAATTAATCCTAACCATTGGATCATTGGTGATTCAATCTTGGCCATTGGTTTGGAGTGCTTAATTATATTTGCCCATTATAGAATTCGAAATTCATGCATGGAAGCTTCACTTATTGGCTTCTCCATGAGCCTATAAATACAAGGCTCATTCTACAAATTTCACACACCTTCCCCAGAGCAAGAATTATCTCTCTCTCTCTCTCTCTCTCTCTCTCTCTCTCTCTCTCTCTCTCTCTCTCTCTCTCTCTCAAGTCTTCGAATTTCTTAGCGTCTTATCTCTCTTTTCGTGTTCGACTTAGTGAGACATTGTTCTCCGAAAGCTTTAAGAGAACCATCAGTTAAAGTTTTTGCGACGGAGTCCTGCCGGCGAAGCCTACGCTTTGGTACGAGGAGTCCAGGAGAATATCACGGAAGATCACGGGAGTTTCCCTCATCATCGGCGAAGCCCTGCCCAGTTCAGAACGCGTAGTCGGAATCGTCATCACCTGAGGTACGGCCTTATGCATTGGGTCAATAAATGCAAACCTTTATTTACAGTTTATTTATTTCCTATAGACTATATTATTAATAATGAATTTATGAAAAGTTAAATTAGTAATAATTTATCAGATCTTGATTTTGGTTATTATCCGATGTTCAAATCGTTGAATGGGTAACAAGTTTTTTCCGTTACCCGGACGGTTTGACGACATAAATCGTGATGATATTATTGAGAAACGTAATGAACTTTCCAACACATGGGAGGATCATCGCTTTGCGAGGACACGATGAGAAAAACATTGCGACGAGGACCTCAAAGCGATCAGAGAAGGAGTTTCAGGCGATAAGACTCCGATTACCTTTTCAAGAGAATTCATAATCCTAGGTGACCACGATGACACTCTTGTGATATCTCTCAATATTAACCATCATCCCGTCGATCGTGTGCTCATCGATAACGGAAGCTCAGTGGATATTATCTTCAAGGAGAGATTGAAGCAAATGGATGTCGGCGAAGATGAAATTTACGGAGCCCCCAAAGGCCTCACTGGATTCAATGGCGATACCACCTATTCTATGGGGATGATTAGACTGGCGGTGTATGCTAAAGGGGTAAACAAGGTGGTCAAGTTCGTCGTCATGGACTGCCCTTCAAGTTTCAACATCATCATGGGGCGAGCATGGATCCATATGATGAAGGCGTTTCCATCGACCTACCACCGGTGCACAAAGTTTCCGGGGCCAAAGGGAAAGGTCGTTTAGATCAGAGGTAGCATAGAAGAATACCGCACGTTCTACATGAACAATTATCAGATGAATCTGAGGAAGGACGAATCCGATGTTGCGAAGAGGATCAAATAGCAATCAACAGCGGAAGGGTCCAGCGCGATGATGGTTGACAATCTGGAGGACCGTGAGGAAGCCGTTGAAGGCAAAGAAGAAGTACACTAGGCGAAAGTAGAAGATGATGACCGTGAGAGCCGAACATTTGAATGCGGACCCGAGCTGGAAATGTTGGAGCAAGTGCAAATAGATCTATCAGACCCAACAAAGACGGTCGGCATAGAAGTTGGTCTGAGCGACGAGCTGAAAAGAAAACTCATCGAGTTCTTGAAAGAGAACAAGGGAAGTTTCGCTTGGACGCATGATGACATGCCAGGAATAGATCCTGACATCATTTCCCACCAGCTGAACGTGGACCCAAGTCATAAGCCAGTGAAGCAAAAGCGAAGAAAGCTGGCCGCAGACAGGAACATGGTCATCAACGATGAAGTTGACAGGATGTTAGCAATGGGAGTAATCCGAGAATTTAAGTACCCATAGTGGCTGGAGAACACGGTCATCGTCAAGAAGAAGAATGGGAAGTGGCGAGTTTGTATATATTTCACCGATCTTAACAATGCTTTCCCGAAGGATAGTTTTCCTATGCCCCATATTGACCGGCTAGTCGCTGCCACATGCGGACATGAACTCTTGAGTTTCATGGACGCATATTCAGGGTACAACCAAATCATGATGCATCCTGACGACGAAGAGAAATCGGCTTTCATCAGCGAAAAAGGGATCTACTGCTATAAGGTAATTCCTTTTGGATTGAAATATACTGGGGCTACTTATCAGCGGCTGGTCAACAAGATGTTCCATGAGCAAATAGGGAAGACGATGGAGGTATACATCGATGACATTTTGGCCAAGTCCTTGAAGGCAGAAATGCATATTGCCCACTTGCGGGAGTGCTTCAAGGTTCTTAACAAACATAACATGAAGTTTAACCCGACAAAGTGTACCTTTAGAGTCTCATTGGGGAAGTTCCTTGGATACCTAGTGATGCAGCGGGGGATTGAGCCAAGTCCAGATCAGGTAAAAGCTATCTAGAGTATGCCATAGCCGCGCGATAAAAGAGAAGTAAAATAGCTCACAGGGAGGATCGTAACACTCAATAGGTTTATCTCAAGATCAGCAGACAAAAGTCTCATTTTCTACAAAATGTTAACGAAGAACAAGAAGTTCGAATGAACAGAGAAGTGCGAAAAAGATTTCCAGGAGCTAAAGTCCTACTTGACGACACCACTGATAATGACCAAACCCATCGCTGGAGAAATTTTATACTTATACGTGGAAGTGAGGGACGTAGCGGGTAGCTTCGTTTTAGTACGAGAGGACAAGAAAAGCTAGTCCGAGCCATCATAGAGGCGGCGACAAAGCTGCGGCATCACTTCTAAACGCACACCATCGTAATCATGACAGACAGGCCAATTAGGGCTTTTCTCTATAGCCCTAATCAATCTGGACGCATGAAAAAATGGTCGGTGCGCCGAGGGGAGTATGACATCGAGTATAGGGTCAGGATCAGTATGAAGTCCCAAGTGCTAGCATACTTTCTTATCGAGTTACCCCAACGACGAGAGCTTGGAAGACGAGAACAGAGAATGGAAGCTGAAGGTCGACGGATCCTCCAACATGCCAGGAGCTGGAGCAGGAATTCCGCTAAACTCACGGTGATCGAGAGAGCCTATAGATTCGGCTTCAGAGCTACCAACAATGAGGCAGAATATGAAGCTCTTATTGCAGGTTTGCGCATGGCGAAGGCGGTGGGAGCTACAAGGCTCGTCGCATCCTCGGATTCTACGTTGGTCGTAAATCATATTAACGGAGAATATGAGAGACACGAAGAGAGGATGTAAGCTAACTTCAAGACTGTGAAGAATCTAATTGCGGAATTTAAAGAGTTCACACTTGGTCAAATTCCTAGGAGGATATGATTCATATGCAGACGCTCTTGCTAGCTTGTGATCGACGACAAAGTCGGGAAAACAAAGGACGATAACAGTGGAGACCATCGAGGAGCCAAGTATTCCAAAAAAGAAGGAAACAGGTGAAGACGACGAGATGGAGGAAGCGGATCAGAGCACAGACGCCACAGTCATGGAGATTGACGAGGAGTTTGATGAAGAGGGAGCTTTGGAGGAAGCGCCAGTTGCCGACGACTCAGAAGCATCTGATTTGTGCAAGCCGATCTACGAGTACATCAGCGATGGAGTGCTACCAGAAGACAAGCAGGACGCAAGGAAGATTCGGTCGAAGAGTTACCAATATACAATACTACACCAAATATTGTATGAAAGGAGCTTCACCGGGCCCTACTTGGGAGGACTAGGAGCAAGCGAAGCCGATTACGTCATGAGAGAAATTTGTGAAGGGCAGTGTGGAAACCACTCTGGCGGGAAATCACTTCTTCGGAAGGTCAAACGACAATGATATTTCTGAGAAGCAATGAAGGCGGATTGCAATGACTATGCTCGCAAGTACGTAAATGCCAAAAACACGAACCGGCGATCAGATGCCCAGCCAAAGAGCTATCAGCAAAATCGGTGCCATATCCGTTCATGATATGCTCGATGGACATCATCCGACCACTCCCAATAGCAAAGAAGCAGAAAATATTTATGTCGGTGGTCACCGATTTCTCACCGAGTGGATCGAAGCCGAGTCTTTCGCAAATATCAAAGACTCTGACGTGGAGAGCTATGTTTGTAAAAATATGTTCACAAAATTTGGCTTGCCGAAGGAAATAATAGCCGACAATGGTCCGCAGTTTATGTCTAAACAGTTCAAGGGATTTTGTTAGAGATGGAGAGTGAAGCTCGATACTTCGCTGCCACGGTACCCTAAAGAGAACGGGAATGCGGAAGCTGTCAATGGGACGATAGTGGATGACATCAAGAAGCCCCTTGACGAGAAGAAAGGGCGATGGTTCGAGGAGCTACCAGGGGTCTTATGAGCTTATCGCACTACTCTACACACAGCGACATGGGAATCACCATTTGCTTTGACGTACAAGATAGAAGCGGTCATCCCGGGAGAGATAGGAGTTCCGAGTTGGCACCAGACAATAAAGCGGCCAACGAGGAAAATTTGAGGGAGCACCTTGATCACATCGAAGAGCCACGAGCACAAGCTTTAATAAAAATCATAAATTATCAAAGGTTTGCCGCTCGGAGCTATAACAAGAAGGTGTGACCAAGGAAATTTCGAGTCGGAGACTTGGTACTGAGGAAGGTTTTTTAGAATACGGCAGAGATCAGGCAGAGATCAACGTGGGAAAACTCAGCTACAACTGGGAAGGACCTTACATCTTCTCGAAGGTAGTCAGAGCAAGAGTCTACGAGCTCCAAAACTTAGCTGGAGACAAGATAGTCAGAAACTGGAACGTTAAGCATTTGAAGAAATTCTATGCTTGAAATGTAGGTTGTAAAATAATTGAACTACGCCCAGGCTTGATCCCTATAACGAGGGTACGTAGGCAGCTTGTGTTCCACGAACAAATTCAGCTCGATAATATATATATATATACTTAAATATTATTTTATTCATGATTCAGAATCTTGATTCCGACAAGGATCTTGATGTCCATAAGAGTTATCGATGCCGACAAGGATCGCGATACTTAAGAAGGAGGGTACCAGCTTGCTTACCCAAACTGTCCGACCAGGGGAAACTTATGACATAAACGATGGTCATAGTTAGCACCGACGAGGGTCATATCATTTACCAATAAATCTAGGTAAGCACAAATTTTCTTACTTGAATTATCTGAGGACGGGAAAACTATGATAACAATGAGGGTCATGATTATTACCTCATCGGATATGGAGATGTGTGATACCGATGAGGGTCACAACATTTGCCGATAAATCGAGGGAAGTACCAGCTTGCTTATCCAAAAAATAACTTCTCACAACAAATATACATGCATAATTATACATACATTGGCGCTAATCATTGGCCGAACAATGATCCCTTGATTACAAACCTACAGGAACCAGATACTGACGAGGGTTAGGATTTCCTTTCAAAACAAATGTTCAGAACGGTCTTGGAACCCGGAATGAGTGGAACCAAGATTCAAACCAACGACAAAGTAGTGATCCCTTGATCACGAACCTACAAGAACCTGATACCGAGGAGGATCAGGATTGCCTATTACAAAATACCTGAAAAGGTCTTAGAACCAAGGATGAGTGGAACCAAGATTCGGACTGGAAGGTCTATGAGCTGAGGTCTCAATCCCTTTCATAGGTGCGAACGAGCTTCTCCCAACCCCTTGACGACAATGGGTGCTCAGGCTTTGACCTTGAATGGTATCCATTGTTTGTCGTAATAGTCGGCCCCTTGGTCGCAAGTATGCCTAACACCGGCTGCTTAGTGGTCCCTTGATCACGAAAACTTGAAATGGGGGACGCCTCATACTTAGCCGACACCGAGTCGCAATTATTCAAAGCATTTTTATTCTAAAAAAAAAAAGGGAGGGGAATAGGTATACTGTTTGGCCAACAATATACCCTTCCTTACTCCCAAGACAAAGCTTGAAGACAAGCAATGCAACAGGCACTAGTACTGCAACCAGAGTTTGAATGGATTTTTTTTCTTTCAAAGTACTCTATACAAAAGAAACAACTTTTCTACTTATTGGTCGCCAAGCGACAAGAAGGGTTCAATGTACGACGAGCTTAGACGACGAGTACATGGCACCAAAGATCTTTTCATTACCAATAAGTTGCGCAGCGAGTTTTTATAACGACGAGCGTAACTTATACATTACGCAAAAGAAATTATTCTTGGCACAGATTGTACGATGAGAATGATTTCAACAGACAAGATTTTCATTAAGTTTATGCTTTGAAGAAATAATATATTTTTATCTTTTTATTATCTCAGTTAAGGTAATATTAAAGATCATGATCAAGATGTACAATTTGAAAAATCCTTTAATGTTGTTCTCGGAGTTAAACCATGCGACAAAGCTTGAATTTAGAACAAGGAAGAGGATAATCGGAAAAAGAAAACTATTATTCAATTTCTTTACAAAGTACATAATAATTGCAAAGTTTATCTAACTACGAGGAGCGTTAGAAGCTTCTCCGATTACATTTTTGGATTTAGAGGGACGAAGAAGAATTCCCAAGTTGGAGCCATACTCATGGGATTTAGAAGACAACCCCTGAACGATGCGACCAGTGGGAATATCCAGCAAGGGAGATGCTCTGACTAGAGGAAGACTATTCGGGGTCAAAGGCGGAGAGTTAGGATTCTCGGCAGCCTTCGTCTCCGACTCCTCGACATCGCGGGAAAACCTCTCCTGAAGAGCTTGCCATCCCACAACACGACGAGAGAGCTCGATGTCTGCTGTACCTGCGAGGAGACCTTAGGAGAGAGAGATGTTATCCTCACATCCAGCCAGAAGATGATGAGAATCGACAGAGGCATCGAGGGCTTGGTACCTTGCTGCAGCTCTTTCAAGCTTCTCCTGGCTGACGCGGTAGAGTTCTCTTTGGGCGCCCCTCTCCGCGGAAACCTCGCTCTGATCAGCCTCGAGATCGCCGCCAACAAGAGTCACGGCGGACTCAGCTTTCGAAGCTCAAGCCAGCAGCTCAACATTCTCATCGGCAAGCAAGGAAAGGCAACAAGAAAGAGTTTTGGCCCTAGCTTCGCTTTCCCGAATTGGCTCCTCACGTGCAGAAAGTTGAGCAGACAAAGCATCAGCAGCTTGGGCACTCCGAGCGCGCTTCTGAGCAAGCTTCTCTTCCAGCCTTGCCACGAACACCCTCACCACAGCCAGTTCGTCAAAGCGGTTTTGGTTTTCTTTCCCAAGCCCCTTCTCGAGAAGATAGGTAGTACGGAAATCCTCCTTAACCCGCTCAAGCTCGAATAAACAAAGAATCATAAGAATCAACGCCAAACCATAAGAAAGAGTAACAGAAGAAGAAAAAGTAAAACCTGGGCGCTAATAGAGTTAGGAGATGGTCGTTCAACCGAGCGATGCCCCGAAGGGCTTCGGCGGCAAAATAGGAATACTCCTCGTCTCTGACGTTCTCAGCATCGTAAACCTGCTCAAGGTCATCAGCATACTCCGCCAAGGAGAGATCTTTCAGAGCCTCAGCAGAATAATGCCTCCACTCTTCGTCAATAAAGGAGGTCGTCGGAGAGATCGCGTCGATCAACTTCGAGAACTCAAAGTGGAAGAGATTCTTGGCAAAGATGAGAGGAGAGCGAGGAATCCTTGAGAAAGTCCCAGTCTCGGGAACGTCCATCGCCGGAGTAGGAAGCGATGAAATGGACAGTTGGCCGTCATAACCATCGATGGAATGGTCGGAGCAACGGGGAACAAAGCATAAAGAACATTATCACCCCCCGGGAGTGATCCTCAACGCCACGGGAAGAGGCAGAGGAAAGCAAAAAAGGATTGCTTACCTCAATGCCGAAGAGGCGCTCACCGATAGTGCTTTTCCGAGCAACAAACTCCAGTTTATTTTCTTGAGGAGAAGAAAGACAATCAGGAGCTATCATCGCGATCAGAAGACCAGCCGACGAGACGACGACCGCAACGCCGCTCATAGTTTGGGTAGCATTGCTGTCTAGAGAAGCCAGCACAGAATTTGTCGCTGGACATTTCGAGCAACATGTTCCGTGGACGCCAGAAGAGGATAATCACGGAATGCGGAGGGAACCTCATGTTCCCTGGACGCCAGAAGAGGCGTTGAAGCTGCACTGATGGAATACCCAGTATCGGCATCGACTCCCTTGTTCTTCATGCCTGTTTCATCTACGGGGAAGGTCAGCTCCTTATTTATGGGGGAAACCACACCTGCACTCTGACTACGAGAAGGAGACCAAAGAGTATCGCGGATATCCATGAAGCTTGCTCTTTTCCTCTTTCTAGGAACCATCGCCGGAGCCATCTCTGGAACCGTCGCCGCCTCCTGCTCGTATTTAAGGAAGACACGATGAGACAAGTCAGGGTCTAACCCATAAAAAAGACTCACAGCTTTAAAAGTCCGAGCCGGAGTCATCAGTGACCAACTTCGGTGCTCACAGCTTAGCAGGAGGGCATACAGATCCTTGGAATCTTGAGGATCCGCCAGCACAGGGTAGTCTTGGGGCCCAGCGACAAGCTTCGGTGGGAGGAACTTGAAGAAAGGTCCGAAGGCTGGCTTGTCGACCTTCACGGAGAAGTAGCGCTCTATCCATCAGGGCTCCAGTCGTGGATGTTCAGGAAGGAGTTCGTCACCAGAGCGGAAGGCGAGAGAGAATTTCTCGCGACAATCATTTCAACATCCTCTCTCTCCATGGGAGAACGTGGGAATTTGAAGGGGAGAGCATTGGTAGAAAAAGAAGACATTGTGCTAGAATTTATAGCATGAACTCTGAAGACAAAGAAGGAAAGAAGAAGGAAATCTGGAAATCTCGGAAAGAATCAAGTAGATTGAAAGAAATTTGCAGAGGAAAATTGGAAAAAGATTCAGAAGAAGGAACGAAATGGGAATGAAGGTGAAGGTCAAAGATTTAAATACTATCAGTGCAGGCAAATCCGACGAACGAGGATGGAAGGCGCGAAATTAAATCAAGGGTCCAGATCAAGCGACGTTTGGAATGCACGAGGTATACTCGAGTGTTTGGTGACGTCAGGGGGACACGCGCTACGCGAGCCGAATTGAAAAGACGCGAGTTAATTGAACAGACGAGACAAATTCCTGGAAGGAGACACGTGTAAAGAAGACAGTTCGATCACCTCGGGCAACGAAACTATTTTTCGAAACTGAACATCACAAACGATAGCGCACTTAGAGAGAATTGGGAGGCATCGCTTCTTCATCATCAGCTCACCGATGCGACGAGTCCCACAAGTTGAGCGACGAACTTCAGTTTCATATTTCACCAACTACTTTCAGTACTTGACAAAATAGGTGGCTATCTCTTGATGTACGATTTCGTCTACGGCAATTTATATTGTTACGACGAAATCTACCTCTGTCGTTTAACAAATTGGGCCTCACTAGCCAAACGCCCAATACCCGCACAAGCCCAGTCAACCAAGTCAAGGAAGATCATCTCGGACCAAGGCGATGAAGTTTCTAATTGACGGGGAGAGAATCTAGCGATGGTCATTGTCGATGATACCTCAGCGACGAAGAACATCGCTAGATGATGAGGACGGCGAGGAAAGCAGCGACGAGGCACATTATCATAGACGAGGGGAAAGACCGAAGGAAGAATAACTGCAATTAGCGTGGCGCAAGCGACGCTTCAACCAATTGACGACGACAGTTACGCCCATGATTGCAGCCATCAATTATGACGAATATGAGGGAATCAAACGCAAATTGTAACAACCCAATTATGAGGACTGATTTGAATATCTTAGCTAAGTATAAATAGAGGGCTAAGGCCAATGTAGAAAGGATCGCACATTTTTGCACCATCAATACACACGAGAAAAGGGTTTCCCTTCGAAGCCCAATCACTCAACAAACAACCCGACACGTTTTCTCGAGAACACTCATCTCTTTCAACGTGATCTAGTTTTAACGGAAAGACACGAGCTCCAAGGTAAATCTAAACTCGGAATTACACCCCCGTAACTCCGTGACCGCTGAGGCCGATTTTCGACCTCAACAATAAAGAAACTGTCTTATTAAAAAAAAAAAAGTAAAATCGCGGGTCATAATCTAATCACCTTAATATAAAAAGTCTTCGTTAAATCCATCCGGATCGTTATAACGTCAAAACATCTTTGTAGACTACAACTGGTCTATAAAATTCTTGGAAACGTATCCGTTACTTAAAAGTTAAAATACATTAAAATTCTTTAAAAAAATATCTGGTGCGCCTCATCGCGGCTCTGCTTAAAGTTGACATATAAATTATTGTATCTAATTAATGTACTTAATAATATCTTTGTATATATATAATATGATTAGACATATTACATATCTGAATGTTTAATATATCTATAAGCTTCACGTCGTTCTATTCCTTTTTATATATCGAGATATTGTGGATCGCCATATAAATTCCCACTTAGCTGTTTATACATATATACTGAATCTTATAAATAATCTATTTAATTCTGGAAATCGATCATATAAAAATCGCGCAGGGTTTGGGAATGCCAGCTATTTGGGCATGTGAAAATATCACGTTGTTAGTTGCGACCATTATAAATGTGCGTTTTTACGAAAAAAATAAATATATAAATGTCTTTGCTGTCGTGAAATAAAGTGCTTGTTAGAGAATCTATATATATTAAAAGGAGGAACTCTAAACTTATGTGGCATGATATAATCAAATGATTAAGATTTTAATTTTTTAGAGAATTTTGATTTTTTATAACACAATAGAATCAAATGAAAGTTTAGGAAGATGAGTGGGCTAAAAATTGATTAAATTCTTCAATGCATGAAAACATATAAAAACGTATTCTCACTACCTCCAATAAACTAATTAGGTAGTTATTTCATTATTAAATAGTCCCTTTATATATATCAATTTAGATGAAGGTATAGGTCATTTCTTTTTACTTTCTTCTACAATCGAGAGGATTTTATCATTTTGGATATCTTTGTGCTTTTTTGCAGGTCATGGAAACCATGCATTCAGGTTTTTCCGGTAAACTGGATGGTCGTTTATAAAATCGGGTATATTTTGTAATTATTACTGTGGAAAATTACATGCTATATTCACTATTCGACATTCATTTGTCACGGTGATTGTAAGTTCATAATATATGGTATTTCATAAAAAGTACACATCCAATACATATAGAGGGAGATTGCAAAACGCGCAACACTTCAATCTTGGTATGTACTTTTTTTTTTGTCAATTTCCTTTCTTGCAATTTTTTTCTTCTTTAAATTAAGTCTTCAGGTAATTATTTGTTGGATCGAATTCCATTGAGGATCATAGTTTTTTTTTTTTAGTTTGGATACATATATTCTTTTTACTTTGCGGAAAATTCCTATAAAATTCCTATAGGGTTAATTTAGCATATGATTCTCCGCTTCGATTATAACTCGCCTTCTTCGGTGAAAATCCAATGTGAGTGTTTTGAGTATATATATATATTCAAATATATTTACATTTTGATGTGTGGTTTGATCTTAAAAATTGTATAATGTATTTATTTCATTTGCATATATAATATGGTCAAGAAATGTTTATGTCTCTAAGATTGTAATTATTTTCCCTCATTTTCTAAAGGATGTTTCAGGTGAACGATCTCGCGAATGCATTGAAGTCGATGAAAGTCGTTAAAAAACTCTACTCGATGGCTACATGACTACAAATAAGTTAGAAACACTTGCCGTCACTCAAATTTGTTAAGAGAGAAACATGTGTTTATTTAATGTAATGTTAAAGTTTATATTATAAAAAAGCAACGACCATTCATAATATTGTGTTTTGCACAAAAAAAAAAAAAAACTCTACCATTTGTTTGTTTAATGTAATGTTATAGTTTATATAAAAAGAAACGACCATTCATAATATTGTGTTTTGATTAGTTAGATCGATTCCAGGTTTTACATGATTAGTTATCAAACTTATATATGTATATAATCATTGTTATTTTTTTAATCATATTAATGGTTTTTTTTAAACTGGTTTATGAATAGAAAAGATTTTATGCAAACATTTTATATTTTGTAACTAAATTAACCTATTTTAATTTTTCACGGAAAAAATAGTTATCTATGACTAATGTTGCAGTATAATACTTATTCTCATTTATAAATGGCAAAAGTACTTAACTAAGACGAACATTGGACTTTCTAAACTCAATATATAATATTTTTATGTTCAAGAGAAACCATTTATAAGTGTCATTTGATGCAAATTTTGTGGTTTGAATAGATTTTTGGTATATATTAAGGTATTTATTTACTTGCAGATGGTTAATACTATCAATCAAATCAATTTTTTTTTAATGATATAGAACCTCTGTGATAATGTCTTAAACTAGAGAAAGGTACGATTTTTTTCTTCAATTAGAGAGATTGAAATATAAAACATGTATAATATGAATAAATATATGTTATTGAAACTCAATGTCTACGGATGAGTATTTGGGTTAAATGATAACCCTCATATGTATATTTTAATTTATTTTTCATGCTTAAAATCCAATTACCTTACAAACCAATGCTACGAGATTAATATTTAAATGTCATTAAAGGGGTTCTATATCAATTTGATTAATGCATAATAATTATAAATAAAAAACTGACAGTTTATATGTGTTGTATAATTATTTGGCTACACCAAAAGTCCTTCCACTTCTGCACCATTAATAATAAAGGCATCGTTACCTATGTCAAAAGTCATTTTAACGTGTATGTGTTGGACATGTGTGTCCTTAAACAAGATATTTTTATCCATTTGTAAAAGATTATGACAAGTCTTGAATAAAGATGATGCTTATTATGATAATCTTATTATAGTTTCTGGTAGAGTAAAATAGAATGTTTGATCCTTAGTTCATAAAGGATGCAATTATGAATTATTATCACAGCAGAGTCAATGTGAAGTAGAATTAATAATCATAATAAATGAACTTAAAATGTCCGTGACCTGATTAACTGGGTGGGAGCCCATTAATCGTATAAGGTCATTAATGTGACTAAGTGACAATCCTATTCTGGATTTTGTGTGTGTCACACTCACTAGAAGTGCATTAAGTATGAAGTGTCTTCATACTGGACTGGACCTGACTTAAACTCCGGAAGTTATCATATAAGACCGTCACTGATAACTTGGAGTTGAGTCACTAGTAGACGATCAAATGGATATTCGATCTAAGTCCTGAGTGATCTTGAGTCCGAGCTGCTGGCTTGATTGTTCTTTGATTTAACCGTTAAATAACACAATATATTACCGTTGTTCCCAACACTATTATTTTGGGAGCATGATAGTCAGCAGTAAGGGTAGCTTGGTCATAGACATGGGCATCACACAGCTCTCTTCGGAGTCATGATGATTCCCTTGATTGTCGGTGGTGAGAAGTGAGAGGTACCCGTGCGTAACTTATGAATCGAAACCATAAGTGGGTTACTCATATTATTATTGACTGAGTCAAGGATGAAAATGCAATCAGGGGCATAACGGTAGAAACCGCCTGCTCGTGTGTGGATCATCAAGTGAAAGATCAATAACCCGAATTTGATTGTATCAATGGACACTCTGCTTTAATAAAGGGAATAATATATACTATATCACTAAAGAGTGAAGCCTCGGGTTTATAGTGGAATAACACCGAGGTTTGACGAACACCCTAGCAGTTCGTTGGAGCTTAAGTGATACGGGTCCATGGTCCCCAGGATAGCTCCGTAACGGATGATACGTACGTGATAAAAAAAAATTGAAATGTTTTTAAGATCATTTGGAAAGACTCATAAAACTGAAGTCTGTGACAGACATCAGATAGTTTTATCAGTAGCGTAGCAAAAGTACCATATCTTGGTAACCGAAATTAACTGACAAAAGAAAGTAGAATTTGGATTTTCTGTCAACATGAAAGTTGTTGGAAATTAAATTCTAAGCAACTTTGCTTTTGGAACCGAGTCGTTGTAGAGGGCGATTTTTCACCACCCCTTTCCAGTCACAAAGACAATCACCAAATAACAAATAAACAATAATAAATGATGAATATCTCTGTTTTATTATATTTTCCGAAATGAGCTCGGTTTCCTTTCGTTGAATAGCTGGACAATTGAAGGAAAAGTATAAGAATAGGATATGATTTGATGCCGCACCTCGCCGGCTTCAGCGAGGCTGCCTACGTACCCGGTATACCGGGATCAGGTCATCACGTAGTTCAATGTGGTTAGCGTTATCTTTCTTCTTTCTCTCTGGTCTTTTCTCTCGGGAGCCTTCCTGCTCCTTGCTCCCGGGCTCTCTCCTGCTCTTTGCTCCCGGCTTTGCTTCCGGGTCTTTGCTCCCGACTTTGCTCCCGGGAGCCTTCCTGCTCCTTGCTCCCGGGTTTTCTCCTGCTCTTTGCTTCCGGGAGCCTTCCCGCTCCTTGCTCCCGACTTTGCTCCCGGGAGCCTTCCTGCTCCATGCTCCCGACTTTGCTCCCGGGAGCCTTCCTGCTCCTTGCTCCCGGGTTTTCTCCTGCTCTTTGCTTCCGGGAGCCTTCCCGCTCCTTGCTCCCGACTTTGCTCCCGGGAGCCTTCCTGCTCCATGCTCCCGACTTTGCTCCCGGGAGCCTTCCTGCTCCATGCTCCCGGGCTTTGCTCCCGGGAGCCTTCCTGCTCCATGCTCCCGAGCTCTCTCCTGCTCTTTGCTCCCGGGAGCCTTCCTGCTCCATGCTCCCGGGCTCTCTCCTGCTCTTTGCTCCCGGCTTTGCTCCCGGGAGCCTTCCTGCTCCATGCTCCCGGGCTCTCTCCTGCTCTTTGCTCCCGGGACCCTTCCCGCTCCTTGCTTTGCTCCCGGGAGCCTTCTTTTTCATGAGGTTTTTTTCTCTCTCCCCCCCCCCCTCTTGTCTTAGGGTCTCTGCCTTCGTATTTATAGGCGTTTTGCCCTAGCTTCGCAGCCGTTGATCTTCGAATGGACTTTTCAACCCATGCCTTTTGCTGCACTCGAGTGCCTGGCTTTCTCGATCCCAGCGCCATCTTTTCAAGTCTTGTCATTCCCTTTTCCCCAAGTAAGGCTACTCCGGTGGGTATGGTCCAACCCATGCTTTTACGTCATTTCCGAGCAGACTGCCATAATGGGTAGGTGGGCTTCATTAAATGCACATCTCGTCAGCCGTCATTCGGCTCTGCACGCTTCGTCGCTGATGCCTCTCGTCGAGTGTGATGGGACACTTCGTCGCGGCTCGCCTTTACCCTAGCCATACTTCATCGCAGGTTAAACCTCCTCGAGGACGTTCCTTCGTTGACCATCGGTCAACGAACCTCCTCTCCCTCCTCTCACGTCGTTTATGGGACAAAACGACACGGGTTGTGTTGAGGATGGATTTGACCAAATCCGACATCAACAGTTAGTCCCCCATTTTATCAAGTGTAAATACTTGGTAAAATGAAAGACGAGTGCAATGGTGACTTGTCAAGGATATTTGCGAACTCCATCGACCACTTTAGTTGACGCGGTTGCCCCGAGAAACTTTATCGGAGAACATCATCATAGTCTGTTGATTGGTGGATTCCGTTCGGGAAGCTGATGCAGAATCCTGCTGAGTTGTAACTGGTTTCGTTGGGTGAAGCATCTTTCTTAAGGCGGCGAGCTTCTCTTGGCGACACGCTCTTTGCTTCGATGAGCCCGCTTATAGTGACGAACTCATCCCAGTGATGAACTTCTTCCTGCGGTGATCATCCCTTCGGCTACAAGCTCATCGCGACGACGAGCTTGCTTATAGCGATGAACTTCTTCCAGCAATGATCTTCTTCGACAAGCTCCTCACGACGACGAGCTCGCTTACAGCGATGAACTCCTCGCAGCGATGATCTTCTTCGGCAAGCTCCTCGCGACGACGAGCTCGCTTATAGCGACGAACTCCTCGCAGCGATGAACTTCTTCCAGCGATGATATTCTTCGGCAAGCTCCTCGCGACGATGAGCTCGCTTATAGCGACGAACTCGTCGCAGCGATGAACCTCTTCCAGCGCTAGTCTCCTCGCGATGACGATGCCTATGTCACGGATGCAGCAACCTTTGCCTTGCTCATGACTAACTCTTTCTTTTGCATTGCTTTTTTTTTTTACTAATCCTCGAAGTTGACGATCGCTTCGTCGGCTCCTTGTATGGTTATGTCGCCGAGCTATTTCTTCTCCTTGTCGTGCTTCCTTTATTCTTCTCGCTGTGTGTTGTTCTCAGGTTCTTCTTCGAAAGTTGGCGTGGTTCCCTCGCTGTTTGTTTGAAGAATCACCTATCGTTCCTCGGCATGTGTGTCGTTGTCGGGCATCACGCCTTACTCTGTTATATAAGAGGAAAATCTGTGCTCGTTGGAAAGGAGTGTCCCTCCCGACGGCACGTTGGTCGTGATCGAGGATCACTGTTTTTGGGCACTCTTGCCTCTTTTTATCTCGGCGCTCTCGCCGTAGGCACTCTCGCCTTTATGTATGTATACATATATATATATTCTTAGTTTTCTCGGCACTTTCGCCGGTATGGGCTTGCTCGGCGCCTTAGCCGTAAATATTTTTTAATTTTCTCGGCACTCTCGCCGGTATGGGCTTGCTCGGCGCCCTAGCCGTAAATGGATCTCGTCATGTTTTGTCGGACCGGGCTTGCTCGGCACCCTTAGCCGTATATGGATCTCGACATGTTTTGCCGGACCGGGCTTGCTCGGCACCCTTAGCCGTATATGGATCTCGACATGTTTTGCCGGACCGGGCTTGCTCGGCACCCTTAGCCGTATATGGATCTCGACATGTTATGTCGGACCGGGCTTGCTCGGCACCCTTAGCCGTATATGGATCTCGACATGTTTTGTCGGACCGGGCTTGCTCGGCACCCTTAGCCGTATATATATATTATTATTATTTTTATAATTTTCTCGGCACTCTCGCCGGTTTGTTTGTAATTTTGTAGATATATGTATATTGTTACCTTTTTTGTGATGAGGTCAGCCAACTTCGTCGCCGATTTTGCGCCTTGGTTAGGATAGACCTCGTCGTGTCTGCATCAAACTTTAGTTTTTATGAGGGTCGTCGTCGATCGTCTTCTCGCTTCTGGTTTCATCGATCATCTTCATGCCCTTGGCCTCGTCAGCCGTCTCCATGCTTTTGGCCTTGTCGGCCGTCTTCAAGCTTTCGTCCACGTCCTCGAGCTCCTCTTCGTGACAAGCTCCTCGAGCTCTCCTTCGAGATGAGCTTCTTGAGCTCTCCTTGCTCATGATTTCTTCGGTTATCGAGGAAGTCTCCTCGCCCCTGAACTCTTTTTCTACTCCTCTTGGTCTCATCGATGGACCATCTCTTCTTTGTTTTCCTTCTTCTCGAATTGCTTCCCGCTTATTTGCCGAGATCGCTGCTTCTTCCTCCGGTCACAGCCCCTCTTCTTCCACGAGATAGAAGGTTTCAACCATCGTATTTTCTGGGCGTCTCTCCTTTTGATCGGCAGAGGCGTAATCCATGAGGAGTATGAGCCGTCGGTTCCCCTCCGCTTCTTCTTCCGCCTCCTTTTTTGCTTCCTCGGCTTTCGCCGTCGTTTTTTTTTTGTTGCCTTCGCCTCAGCTAGCAGTCGTTGGAGACTTGCCACTGTACCTTCTTCCTCATCGTTGGAGATGATTCCGTCGTTTGCTGATATCTCTTTTTCCTCCAAGTTCCTGGCTGTGAGTTAGAAAGAAAACAAAGCCCCTCGGTGGGCGCCAAACTGTAGAGGGCGATTTTTCACCACCCCTTTCCAGTCACAAAGACAATCACCAAATAACAAATAAACAATAATAAATGATGAATATCTCTGTTTTATTATATTTTCCAAAATGAGCTCGGTTTCATTTCGTTGAATAGCTGGACAATTGAAGGAAAAGGATAAGAATAGGATATGATTTGATGCCGCACCTCGCCGGCTTCCGCGAGGCTGCCTACGTACCCGGTATACCGGGATCAGGTCATCACGTAGTTCAATGTGGTTAGCGTTATCTTTCTTCTTTCTCTCTGGTCTTTGCTCCCGGGAGCCTTCCTACTCCTAGCTCCCGGGCTCTCTCCTGCTCTTTGCTCCCGGCTTTGCTCCCGGGTCTTTGCTCCCGGGTCTTTGTTCCCTGTTTTGCTCCCGGGTCTTTGCCCCCGACTTTGCTCCCGGGAGCCTTCCTGCTCCTTGCTCCCGGGTTTTCTCCTGCTCTTTGCTTCCGGGAGCCTTCCCACTCCTTGCTCCCGACTTTGCTCTCAGGAGCCTTCCTGCTCCATGCTCCCGACTTTGCTCCCGGGAGCCTTCCTGCTCCTTGCTCCCGGGTTTTCTCCTGCTCCTTGCTTCCGGGAGCCTTCCCGCTCCTTGCTCCCGACTTTGCTCCCGGGAGCCTTCCTGCTCCATGCTCCCGACTTTGCTCCCGGGAGCCTTCCTGCTCCATGCTCCCGGGCTCTCTCCTGCTCTTTGCTCCCGGGAGCCATCCTGCTCTATGCTCCCGGGCTCTCTCCTGCTCTTTGCTCCCGGCTTTGCTCCCGGGAGCCTTCCTGCTTCATGCTCCCGGGCTCTCTCCTGCTCTTTGCTCCCGGCTTTGCTCCCGGGAGCCTTCCTGCTCCATGCTCCCGGGCTCTCTCCTGCTCTTTGCTCCCGGGACCCTTCCCGCTCCTTGCTTTGCTCCCGAGAGCCTTCCTTTTCATGAAGTTTTTTTCTCTCTCCCCCCCCTCTTGTCTTAGGGTCTCTGCCTTCGTATTTATAGGCGTTTTTCCCTAGCTTCTCAGTCGTTGATCTTCGAATGGACTTTTCAACCCATGCCTTTTGCTGCACTCGAGTGCCTGGCTTTCTCGATCCCAGCGCCATCTTTTCAAGTCTTGTGTTGAGGATGGATTTGACCAAATCCGACATCAACAGTCGTTTTGACGTACGGTTTGTGATTTAGAGAATTTCTAAGTTTGTGATCGTTTCGGTAAACTATGAAATTAAATCACATGTCACGAATTTAAATGATGATGTGTTACCATGACATTTAAATGTGTGATATTGAGATCAGAGAATATTAATATAATTTAATTATTGGAATTTTATTATTAATATATTATTAATAATTATTCAATAATTAATAGATTTGTATTAATATGTAAATAATATATTTTTATATATTATAAAGTGTAGAAATCGAATTGGGCCTTGGAATGTGGATCCATTCACATTCGAATGGATAGACTTTGGTCGTTTCATAATTGCGGCAAAAGTACCAAATGTTTTGGTATTTGAGAAAAACCCTAAAATCAATTTAATCCAATGGATCAGTTATGATTTAATATCAACCGTTGTATTAGGATATTGATGAATTCGAAATTAATGACTTGGTGACCAAGTTTTGTTTTTCGAATTTGGTTAATTAATTATATCCGTTACATCGGTCTAAGATTTAATCTTTACCGTCGGATTGGAAATTAATTAATCATATATATATTATACTATTTTCGAATTATAATTTGGATAAATTCGAATTTTATTTTTATTTTTATTAAATCTTTTAATATTTGATTTTATCCTAAACTAATTTTATCCATTCGATCGGTTTGAAGATTTATCTCAACCGTTGGATCTAGATAATTAGAATTCGAAATTAATTATATATTTATACATAAATTCGAATTTTATAAAGATAAGAAGATAAGATTGGATTTTTGATTTTATCCAAATCTTTCTTATTTAATTAAATCCCTAATTAATTATATCCATTGGTTTTAGATAAGATTAAATCTAGACCATAGGATTGAGATAATTAATTATATTTACATATATAGAATTGGAAATTAGGGAGGGAATTTCTCTAATTCGGTTACACTCTGAGCCTATAAATAGGAGGCTCATTCTACACATTTTTCACACCTCTCCCCAGAGAAAAATTCGAACTCTCCCTCTCCTTCAGGGTCTGCTAATTTTCTCTCTGATCTCTCTTTCTGGTTCGGCTTAAGAGACTTAGTTCTCCGGAAGCTTAAAAAGAACCATCAGTTTAAATTTTGCGACGGAGTCCTGCCGGCGAAGTCCACGCTTCGGTATGAGGATTCCAGGAGAATATCCCGGACGATCACGGGAGTTTCCCTCAGCACCGGCGGAGCCCTGCCCGATTCAGAACGCGCAGCCGGAAGTCGTCATTAGAGGTACGGCCTTATGCATTGGGTTAATAAATGCAACCATTTACTGCTTTCTATTTATTTCCTATACGGACTAAATTATTAATAATGATTTATGAATATTAAATTACATAATATTTATCATATCTTGTTATATGGTTATTATCCGATATCCGGACCGTTGAACGGATAACAAGTTTTTCCGCTTTAAAATAATTTTTTAAATGTTACCCGGACGGTTCGGAGGTATAATTCGTGATAATTAACACGGAATCCAAGACGTGATTCCCAACAATTGGTATCAGAGCCATGGTTCAAGGATAAATAATTACGTAGTTTAATTAATAGCCTTAGCATCCCAGCCCGTGGTTGGAACGAACAGGGGCTGCTGCAGACCCAGGGAATTCGCCCAGGAAGCCCACGGGTAAGGCCCACGAGCAGGCCCATTCGAAGGCCTTTTCGGCCAGCGCTGGCTGGCAGCGTGCGGGCCTCGCGCGGACTGGGGGCCCGGCTGCCTAGCAGCGTAATGGGCCTGCATGCCCTGCCCAGGTAGCGCGCTGCCATGGCCAGCCCGTGAGCTCACCCTGCCCATTCCACGGGCACGTGGGCCCGGATTCCGTGGATTAAATATTAATTATTATTATTGAAATTAATATTTATGAATGAAAATTAATTATGTTTGATTAATTAATATAAATTAAAATATGGATGTTATTTCCGGATAAATAACATTGTCTTATTTTAATAATTCATAAAATTAAATATGGATGTTATTTAATAATTATATAACATTGTCTTATTTAATAAATTAAAATATGGATGATAATATTCGAAGAATAACGTCATTGTCTTATTTTAATATTTCATAAATAATTATTAAAGGGCATTAAAATGTTTAATGATAATTCTTAGAGAATAAGTATCATTAACATAAGATTATAAATATTCATCATAGATATAATTTGTTATAACCTATTTTCAAAAACCCTCAAACATAGTCTCTATGTTTAGATCATTATTAATATGTCTATATAGGATAGATATAAATAATAAAGAGTAAATGTAAAAGGGTTTATTATAAGTCCGAAAAATTTCAACCGTACAATCTTGCCTAAGGAAGAGGGAATCAAAAGTGGGGCCGGTTCACCATTTTCTTCTGGGTGACCGGTTAGGACCGCTCCCATCGACCTGGAGAGCGTACGGATTGATCTATCACTACCGATGAAATAATAAATACATTTCTAGGGCTTATTTAAAATTACGTGTCATTAATAGACAGTTTATCTAATAAGTTTTTTTATAACTTAGAAATTAAAAATGTTATTTCCTAAAAACAATGGCAAGTATAGAATAAAACAAAGGTCTCCATTATTAATGTCACAACGTCTGCTGACCACACCGCCTCGAGTCACCCTAGTGTGTCCATTCCCCAAAGAAGGTGTGCTTGTGGAAGGTTTGACACCGTGATAGTTCCAAAAGAATATGGGGACAGAGGAATCTTGGAAATGGACCGCGAGTCACCCTAGTGTGACCATTCCCCAAGGACGACGTTTCCAAGAGGATCCCGAGAACCGAAAATAATGGGTTAAGCTTGCACGGAAGTTGGTGCTTCCCGACCGTCTATGGTGATAGTTAATAATCATAGAGAACTTTGGTGGTTCTTGTTATGAATATTAATTAAGTTTATGACAAAAACATAGTTTAACCAAACTACACGGTTGATACCGCGAGTCACCCTGGACTGACCATGCCACTAAGGACGGCAACGACGTGTACAGTCGGTTAAATTATCACGGAATAGTTAAAGGGTTTATTTAATGTTTTCCTATAACATGTTTGCATCATGTAACTATTTCAAACAATTTTTTTTTCAAAAACATTCTACCTATAATAAAGTTTAATAAGTTTCTTTTTCAATGCCAGTCTAAAATGTCGAATCCCATCATGTCACTGCTTTCGAACAACACTCTCGCCGGAAGTAACTTTCCAAAATGGAAGAGCAATATAAATATTGTCTTAATCAGTGAAAACATACGCTTTGTTCTCACTGATGAATGTCCCCCTGCACTGGCTGCTAACAGCGCCAGAGGTGTAAAGGAACTCTATGACTCTTGGGTTCATGCAAACAATCGTGCTAAGGCATATATGCTGGCTAGCATGTCTGATTCACTGAGAGTCAAGCTAGAGGAAAAGGACGCTGCTTATGAGATCATGGAATTTCTCCAAGGAATGTATGTAAAGCAGTCTAAGCAAGCTCACATGAAGCGACTCATCGCTACATGAATGCCAAAATGAAACCAGGGACATATGTTTGTGACAACATTATGAGCATGACCAATTGGTTTAATGAGGCTGAGCTGCATGGGGCCGTGGTGGATGAGAAATCTCAGATCAGCATTATTCTTAATTCGCTGTCACCTGAGTTTGTTCCATTCACCAGCAACTACATTATGAACAAACTGAAATATGGTTTGACACAGCTGATTACTGAGTTGCAAACCTTTGAGGACATCTCGGGTTTGGTGAATAAAAAGTCTGAATTGAATGTAGCATTCAAGAAAAGATCTTCATCTAAGAACCCGAGAATGAAGAAAATGCCCGGTCCTCAGAAAAAGTGGGGGAGGAATTTCCAGCCGAAGACTGCAGACAAAAAAGCAGTTGAGAGAGGAAGATGCTTCCTTTGCAAGGAAAAGGGACATTGGAAAAGAGATTGTCCCAAATTCCAAAATGAAAAGAAGAACGAAACTGGTGAGTGTCTCACCCGATAACTTTCCAACACACATTTGTTTTAGAAAGTCTTTATCTCCAAATATCTAAAACTGAAATATGTGATATTCTTTGTTTTCAGCAGCAGCTAAGGAGTAATTGTCTGTAGTCATCCGAGAGTCTCAGAGATCCTATTCGGCAGCAGAGGAAAAGACTCAATTTCTTTTATTTATTTACTCAATTCTTGTAAGGATCTATGTTGAAGGGTGATTTGAAAACCCTTCGACCTTTTCAACAATATTAAGTTTTTTTTAATGAAGTTTAATTTCGATCCTATAAAATTTTTAAGTAAATTTATGAGCTCTTCGTCGATAGATAAATGATGATGAGGGTTGATAAATGATAAATGATAAACGATAGATAAATGATAAATGATGATGAGTGTCGATGTACGGTTTCTGATTTAGAGAATTTCTAAGTTTATGATCGTTTCGGTAAACTATGAAATTAAATCACATGTCACGAATTTAAATGATGGTGTCTCACCATGACATTTAAATGTGTGATATTGAGATCAGAGAATATTAATATAATTTAATTATTCGAATTTTTATTATTAATATATTATTAACAATTACTCAATAATTAATAGATTTATATTAATATGTAAATAATATATTTTTATATATTATAAAGTGTAGAAATGGAATTGGGCCTTAGAATGTGGATCCATTCACATTCGAATGGATAGACTTTGGTCTTTCCATAATTGCGGCAAAAGTACCAAATGTTTTGGTATTTGAGAAAAACCATAAAATCAATTTAATCCATTGGATCAGTTATGATTTAATATCAACCGTTGGATTAGGATGTTGATGAATTCGAATTTAATGACTCGGTGACAAAGTTTTGTTTTTTGAATTTGGTTAATTAATTATATCCGTTAGATCGGTCTAAGATTTAATCTTTACCGTCGGATTGGAAATTAATTAATCATATATATATTATATTATTTTCGATTTATATTTTGGATAAATTCGAATTTTATTTTTATTAAATCTTTTAATATTTGATTTTATCTTAAACTAATTTGATCCATTAGATCTGTTTGAAGATTTATCTCAACCGTTGGATCTAGATAATTAGAATTCGAAATTAATTATATATATATATACATAAATTCGAATTTTATAAAGATAAAAAGATAAGATTAGATTTTTGATTTTATCCAAATATAATAAATCTCTGATTAATTTTATCCATTGGATTTAGATAAGATTAAATCTAGACCATTGGATTGAGATAATTAATTATATTTAAATATATAGAATTCGAAATTAGGGAGGGAATTTCTCTAGTTCGGTTACACTCCGAGCCTATAAATAGGAGGCTTATTCTACACATTTTTTACACCTCTCCCCAGAGAAAAATTCGAACTCCCCCTCTCCTTCAGGGTCTTCGAATTTTCTCTCTGATCTCTCTTTCTGGTTCGGCTTAAGAGACTTAGTTCTCCGGAAGTTTAAAAAGAACCATCAGTTTATATTTTTCGACGGAGTCCTGCCGGCGAAGCCCACGCTTCGGTACGAGGATTCCAGGAGAATATCCCGGAAGATCACAGGAGTTTCCCTCAGCACCGGCGGAGCCCTGCCCGATTCAGAACGCGCAGCCGGAAGTCGTCATTAGAGGTACGGCCTTATGCATTGGGTTAATAAATGCAACCATTTACTGCTTTCTATTTATTTCCTATAATGACTAGATTATTAATAATGATATATGAATATTAAATTACATAATATTTATCAGATCTTGTTATATGGTTATTATCCGATATCCGGACTGTTGAACGGATAACAAGTTTTTCCGCTTTAAATTAATTTTTAAATGTTACCCGGACGGTTCGGAGGTATAATTCGTGATAATTAACACGGAATCCGAGACGTGATTCCTAACACACACAAGCAAGCATTCACCTGAGAGAAAAGTGTGTGTGAGATTTTATATTTTCAGACTGTTTTTTATTTCATCTTTTCGATCAATTTGGAATTGGCTTGTTGTTCTAGTTGATATTCTTTTCAAATCAATAAACTTACAGAGTAGGTAGTCAACCACCACATTGGGACGAACCTCTCTAAAAAACCTCATGTTTTCGTTATTCTTAATTTTTATTATTGTCACCGTCATAGTATTGACGACGGGGAGGTTAAGTTCCACGATCATTTAGCAAATTCAAATCGAAATCCCATATACATATTTTCGTGATTGTTGGTGTGCGAAACCACGACAACAAATATCTGTAAACCACGACAAAAAATATCTGTAAATATTGCTCACATAAAGTGCGAGATCCTTAGTGAAATTTCCATTAATATCGTGTTGAAATCCTTGCCCTACTTTCAGAAACTTTTTTGATAAATTTTTACAAAGGACAATGGAATGATGGCTCTTAAGGAAAAAGGCAAATGGGACTCCAATCTTAAAATAATCACATAAGTGATCAAACATAAGAGTGGGTCCACCAAGAATTAAAATGGATTTCATTAAAAGTAACAACAATTGTCCTACTTATCTTGAATAAGTGAAGAAGACAAAGTAATAACTCATCTTCAGGTAAAAGTGTTTTTTTTTAGAAAGTCTGACTATTTTCAAAAGGGCATGTGGTCAATATATATGATATTTATCATTATACGCAAAAGGGCTAAAACTGTACGAACTCAATATGGCCTATCTATAGAATTGTCAACTTGGTCGCAATAGCGAGAGGCGCATTACCAAGTTTCATATTAATGGACATCTAGATTGTTTTGATTATGAATCTTACAAAATATGAGAATCTTGTCTGAATGACAATATGACAAAGAGCCCATTCAAAATGACACGCTAGAGATTGATTATAAAATTAAATCTCGCACATTCATGTGTATGTGGTCCACTACCCAATTAGGCTAAGGAATGCTAAAGGTAATTCATTACCTCCAACTGAATACTTCAGTCAACACAACTATGTCTATTTATGGAGACACGAGTTGGAATCCCTTGACCGGTTCAAGAAGCTCGAGAATGAATTGGAAAACCAAGATAATAAAACCTTTTCAATCTTCTTGAGACAGTTATTATTTTAGTTATGAGTATAAAGCTTTCCTGAATAACAAACATTTTGTTTCATCATTGACTCATCCCGGTACACCTAACTTAAATGGTGCACTCAAGAGAAGAAATCAGACTCTATTAGACATGGTAAGTTCAATGAGTAAAACAAATACACCTATGTCCAATACAAGACATGCAATTTTAACTGATGCTACCACACTTTATAGCGTATCATCATAAATAATTCTGAAGCACTATATCAGATATGGTAAGGGATAAAACCCAGTTTGTAGTTTAAGAGAATATAAGGCTGCGATGTCTACGTAAAAATATTGACGACAAACAAGCTTAAACTTAACTCTGAAAAATGCCAGATCGTGGGATACCCATAGGAAACCAAGGGTACTACGTCTACAACCTGGGAGTTCACAAAATAATTGTGGCAAGAATGGGAGCTTTTACGAAAGAGAAATTCTTACTAGAAAGTCCAGTGGGAGAAAGAATCTTCTTCATAGGGTACATGACTCAAAATATCTCGAGGAACATAAGATGAAAATAGAGGATGCTGAACCACTGGTTGATGAAACTCCAATTAAGATCGTGGAGGAAAATCAAGCCATAGATAAAATGCTTCATGACATATTTGTTTGACATATTTTATAATATGTCCTCTATTCAGATGTTAATCCCATTGCATAAGATTATGGTTATCTTTCCTTTTAAGAAAAAATAACTTATTAATGCTAGTCTTATATAGTTATTTTTGAGTTATTATAAAATCAAATGTTTAATCCCAAAGTTCTATATGTTTTACAATATTGTTCCGTCATCACACAGAATCTATGTGAGGGGCTTTGACGAGTATAAGTTAAGAACTTAAAGCTATGTTCATGGTTTAGATTAGAAAGTGGGGGCTTCTAATCGGTAACGACTATTAGTGAACTCAAACACTATAGGCGATGGTTTATTACCGGATAAGGTGCTGGTCCTACACCTTTAAGGTCACTAGGTATTGGACTGTCTCCATACTGGACGGACAGACTTAAATTTGTAATTATCATATAATTTTGTCACTGATGAGAGAAAGATTATGTGACAAAGATGATCATGTAGAATCGATCGATGTCCTGAGCATTATAGACTTTTACGGTTCAACTCATATGATCTTTGATTTGATCGCGACAGAATACAATGGTATTCCTAAAAAATTTCATTTTGGGATCAGAAGGTTGACCGGGATAAGTTGCATGGATGTAGATTTGGATAACAAGTTTATGATTTCTTTATTATGACTTGTGGGAATAAAATAAGTACTCATGTTTAGCTCATACGATTCATAACCTGATTTAGTGAGTAGTTTATAAGAATCATAGATTAAATGATGTGTTGTCATAAACGGCGATGCGGTAATTAGTACCCTTTAAACGATAATCATAATAATACGAAAACCATGATTACTGTTAATTTGATTTTATCGATGGACACATATGTCAGGATTATATATACTGTATGATTACTCAAGAGTGTGTTCGAATTCCAGCTATAGTCGAATGTAATCGAAGTTAGTGAAATATCTTCATCTTCACCAAAGCTTGAGTAATATGTCTATTAGTCCTCTCTGTAACTCTATAAGAGTGACACCGCATTAAAAATATTAATTTTTTGAATATAGGGTGGATCCAATTAGACTAGATTCGAACTTAAGTCACGAAATGTCTATTTACCATAAAGTGGCAAATGTACCAAAGTTTTGGTACAGCCCGGGAAGGTGAAAATTTGATAATTCGAATTTGACCCCTGGATAGTGAAATAATTGTGGGAAATCAAATTCTAAGAATTTATCATTTTGAATCGCATCATTCTAATGAACAGAGCGAGAGTTATGGTCAAAACAGTAATCCAGCTCGAGACGGATTAGGTATGTTTTGGGCTGCGAATTTGAAATAAAATTAAATACGAGATTTAATTCCTGGTGTATTTAATGAATAATATAATTTTAATTATAGGATTTAATTATTGAAATATATTATTAATAATTAATTATAATTAAAAAGATTTATATTTGATTTAAAATAGCCCTAATTCGAATTTAATCCGTATTCGAATTAATATTATTTCTCGAATTAAAAGTTAAATGTATTATATATATAATTGGAATAATGAGATATTAAATCTTGGATTCGTATCCGGAAGATTTGTTATATCTTATCTTAAGATTTAAATCTTTCTTAATAAAGAATTAATAAGATTTCGTATTATCATTATCTTATTTAAATAAATTAAGATAATGAGGGAATATCTGCAGGTGGTTAAGATTTGGTGTTTGCCTATAAATAGGCTAGACCTGAAATAAAAAATTATAACCTCACAACTCGGAGAAATTAGCATTCTCTCTCTCCTTCTCTCACTCTGCGTTTTCAACCACAGTGTCACGCAAGATCCCAGGTTTAAGCTTTGAAGGTTTCTTGATCATCCTTGGAGCCCACACATCCTTGCGGTCTAGCTCCGGAGGATACATCGGAAGACTACTGGGAGGATCCTGAAACACAGAAAATCGCACAAAGGAAGGCACAGATTCAGACTCGGAAATTAGAGTATGCAGCAGAAACGCGAATCATGTATGTAAGTAATTTATTGATTGCGATAATTATCTATTTGCTCAAACCAAGATATCGTTTTCATGTTAACATAATGAATTGATTTTTGTGATAAAATTGAATATAAAGATCTGGGACCTAAAACAATTAATTTTTGGGGTTTCGTAAACCGGATAGGGTAATAGGGAAATTTTGTATGGGACTCTGTTCCTTGTTTAAATAATTTTAAAAGGGTTACCCTACGCGTTTACTTGATCTGACAAAGATTAATCTTCCGCAAATTTTTTATAACTCGCTTCGGATCGGTTTAGATCGGTTCAAACCAACAATATTAAAATATGATGAAGTATATAAGCAACCTGGTATAACACAACACCCACTTATAACGAATCGGTTTAAGGTGAAGACACACAGAAATGGCTAGAAGCCATGAAATCTGAAATAGACTCCATGTACACAAACTGTGTATGTTAGTTGGTTGAAGCACCCAAAGGGAGACTTGTAGTGAAATAGTTCCAACAAGTTCATAGTAAAGACTAAGAAGATATGTTCTCTCCTTATCCCATGAACAGGGGGGGCCCATGAATTAAGGTCGGGGGTGGCGGAGTCGTATTGTAGAAAATTTAATTAGGTAGTGAAAAACTATGGTTAAATAAATACTACAATTAGATAACAATTATAATAAACATTAGTTTTTTGTTATAATAAACTGGAAAGGAATGTGTATAAAACACAACCTAAAGAACTTCATTCATTAGAAACATGTCGACTTTGAAGCATGCGAGCTGAATGATTTATATGTATAGTCTAAAGCAAGCATCTTATAGTTGAAATCGATGTTTCAAAGAAGCAATTATTGAATTCGACTTCATCAAAGACGAAAATTAACATTGTGTATACTTAAAAGCTAGTGGGAGTACAATAATCCTTTTAAGAGGATAAAAAATTATTCGACTAAACTAATTTTTGTATAGGAGTTATTGAGAAAATATTTATTAATTAAACACTTAGGTTATGCTGCCTATATTCTAGGAGTCACATTAATAGAGATAAAGGTAAGAGAATATTAGCCCTAAGTCAAAGTACATATATATTGAAAGGATATCAAGATGATTCAGTGTGGACCACCGAAACTAAGGGCTCATTCCATTGGTCATGAGTTGCATCTTTCAAGTAAGCAGTGCACTGAAACGTTAGAGCAAAATCAACATAAAGGAAAGGTTACCTATGTTACTGCTATTGTCTTCCTATAGAATGACATGTTATGTATCCGTCCTGAGGTATCATCTGCCTTAAGCATGAAAAGCCAGTTCCAATCTAATCATGATAATAGTCATTGGACAGTTATGAGTATTTTTAGGTACCTTAAAAGAACCAAGGATACATCCCTTGTTTACGGCAATGTTGATTGGTTGAACATTTTTGGTTATACGGATGAAAGCTTCCAAACTGACCAGGATGATTTTTATCGCAAAAAAGGATATGTTATCTATGAAATTATGGTGCAATTACTTGGAATAGTTGCAAGAAAGCTATTATAGTTTACTCAACCACAAAAGTCGTGTCGATAGTTGCATCCGAGGCTCCTAATAAGGCCGTCTGAGTCAGAAAATTTGTTTCTGATCTCAGTGTAGATCCTGGCATAAGTGATCCAATGCGAATCTTTTGCAATAACAACGGACCCAAAGCACAAGCCAAGGAACCAATATCACAAAACAACTAAGCATGTGCTTAGAAAATGTCTAACTTATCAAAGATATAGTAGATCAGAAGAACGCTGCGATAGAAGAAATTGTGGCTAATCCAATGACCAAAATATTTGTCGAATGAAAAGCACATTCTTCATACAAAGTCTATAAGGATCAGAGACCTCTAGATGTCTGTTGTCTATTCTAACACGTTGAACTTTTACTTCATTTACGGTATCAGTTCAAGAAAAAGTTTATTTTATTTGTTAAATTTTGAGCATAATTATAATTAATAGAGGCAAGTTTCTTCATTTCATGTCCTCATCAATATTTTAAAGTTAATTTATAATATCGATATCCACAAAACAAATGATATCCCTAGAAGTCAGAATTGACGTACTAAAACCATCCTCAGTAAAAGAGGATCACATGAGGAAAAAGGGGCACAAGTGATATCTCATAATTAATTGGTACATGTTACTAAGAACAGGAAAAGTCCTCCATATCTCGGAGATATTCTTAAACATGTAGGCACTAGTTTAGGGAAATCGCAGTAGTGGATTGATTCACACTCTGAGAGATTTAAATGGCATTAAACATATGGTAAAAACATATTTTGACTTCAGTTACGCGCTCCATATAACTAGGAAGTTAAAAAATATGATTTTGAATATGTTACGAACTTTGTAGAGTGGAATGGAAATAGAAGAAAACAATCATCTCCCATAAACTATTTGGGCAATGCACTCAGGGCCTTCTGGAGCATAAGGAGTTATCTATGGCAACATGCAACTTAGAACATTTTCTGACTTGGTAGTTTAATACTCCTTATCCCAAACTGTAAACATGAACTCGACATAATAGATGTGCCAAACCATGATCTGTTTCCTCTTTCGAGTAGCTAATATGTTCAAGGAATGGGTCATCACTACAAGAAATGTGAGCATCTAGGACTAGTTTGCGAAAGACTGATATATCAGTCTTGAATACTAAGTATCTAGGACTAATTTATCAGTACCTGATGCTATTCGGGACTGATTTTCCTTCGACTAAACTTAGTGACTGATTTTCAGTTGCTAATAACTTGGCTCCTTATTTGAGACTAAATTTCAGTGGCGAATATATCTTTGTCCTTTAAGATTTTTCGGGCAAACTTATTGGCTACTAAATTTCAGTCTCATATATGTTCCTTTCTTATTCAAAATGGCACCAAATTATTGGAGACTGACTTTCAGTCTCTATAATGTGGTGGCCAACGTATTGGCTACTATATTTCAGTCCCATATATGTTCCCATCTTATTCAAAATGGCGCCAAATTATTGGTGACTGATTTTTCAGTCTTTATTATATGGTGCTAGTAATACTAAGGAGAATAAACATATTTAAGAGTAAACATTAGTCCTTAATAATCCATAATTGAGACTTATTTATTAGTACCCGATGATGGTGGGGACAGATTTTCATTCGACTAAATATATTGGGGACTGATTTTCAGTCTCTATTATGTGGTAATTGTATGTTGTACATATTCGTGAGTAAAACTTAGTCCTTAATAATGCATAACTGAGACTGATTTATTAGTACCTGAATCTGTTCGAAACTGATTTTCGTTCGAGTAATATTAGCGACTGATTTTCAGTTGCTAATTTTTTGGGACTTTATGTGAGACTAAATTTCAGTGACAAATATATTTTTGTCATTTAAGATTTTTCAAGCAACTCAAATTGGCTACTAAATGCAGTCCTACATATGTTACCTCAATATTAAAAATGAAATAATATTATACGGGACTGATTTTCAGCATCTATTATGTGGTTCTAATAATGTGAAGAAGACTGAACATATTTGTGAGTAAAAACTAGTCCTTAATGATCAAGAATTGAAACTAATATTTAGTCTTAAAATGTATTTTGTATACGAAAATATCAAGGACTGGTTTCCAATCTCACATTATTTGGCACTGATCAAGTAGCTTTTCCAGAACTAAAATTCAGTTTTCAAAGTGTCTATAGATTAAAAGAATTAGGAACTGATCTTCAGTCTTTAATATCTTTCGTGGAGATAATGATCAAGGACTGTTATTCGGTCTCTAATTACTCTGTCTTATAATGTATTTTGTATACGAAAATATCAAGGACTGATTTTTAGTCTCACGTTATTTGGCGCTGATCAAGAGCTTTTCCAGAACTAAAATTCGGTTTTCAAAGTGTCTTTAGATTAAAAGAATTAGGGACTGATATTGAGTCTTTAATATATTTTGTGCAGATAATGATCAAGGACTGTTATTCAGTCTCTAATTACTCAGTTTTAAAATGTATTTTATATATGAAAATATCAAGGACTGATTTTCAATCTAACGTTATTTGGCTCTGATCAAGTACCTTTTCCAAAACTAAAATTCAGTTTCAAAAGTGTTTATAGATTAAAAGAATTAGGAACTGATCTTCAATCTTTAATATCTTTCGTGTAGATAATGATCAAGGACTGTTATTCAGTCTCTAATTAATCGGGCCCAAATTATGAATTTTAAACCCTATTTGTAATTACTGTTCAATCTCCAAATTATATTTTTCTATTGGGATTGATATTTAGTATCGAATCGATTTGACGTGTAGGAGTTCATTGAAGACTGTTTAGTCTCTGATACGTACTTATCATTTCTAATGTTTGAGGCTAAAAATTAATTAATGTTTGAAGTTTTTTTTAGGCTAAAAAATAATGTTATTCAATCTTTGTCGTTTTTTTTTTTAGATAAGCTTTGAGGAGAGTAGTTCGGGGGCTAAAAATTAATTAATGTTTGAAGTTTTTTTTAGGCTAAAAAATAATGTTATTCAATCTTTGTCGTTTTTTTTTTAGATAAGCTTTGAGGAGAGTAGTTCGGGAAAGTGTTTTTTGCCGAGCTCTTTTGTTGCGTAAGGCATATCCGATGTCATATAAGAAAATATGCAATCATGAAAAACATATAATATTACATAAAATTACATTTCAATATGTCGATCGTGCTTGAAGATATTGTCTCTAAGAGCTCCGAAGGTTAGAACCATATATATATATATATATATATTGTAATAAGCTTTACTGCTTATAACAAAGATTACTTACTAATTAAAGAAAAACATTGTAATTATGTTTATATTGTAATTAAAAACAGCTATTTTACGCAATGATGATAAAAAAACTCAAATATCTTTTTTCTTTCATTACCTTTACTCTTCTATATCATTTCTACAAATTGCAATTCAGTATGTCGATCATGCTAAAATAAAAATATATTATCTATAAAACCTAATGTTATACCCAAGGTTTAAAATACCGCTTGCCGTTTTCGTTTCGCATTTTCCGTTTTACGGATATATCGCTTGCCGATGGGTATGTCGATGGGCAAAAGGGAAAAAAAGGGCATGCCGCATACCGCATACCGCATTTACCGCACTTTTCGCATGGACATACCGCATTTACCGCACTTTTCGCATGGATATTTTGTAAAAAATATTTGAGTATTTAAGCACGATATTTATATAGGTTCAAAACTACATATTTAATAAATACAAGACATAATTGTATACAACAAAACACATTTGTAACTTAAATATGTAGGTGAAATGTATAATATTAAGTCACTTTATTAGTTTAAGTGTATAATATTAAGTCAAATTATTATGTGAAGTGAATATGTATGTTAATTAAGTGTGTAATATTAAGTGAATATGCATGTTAATTGTATAGGTATGTTAACAAATTTAATATTAGTTGAAGTGTATATTATTAAATGAATATGTATATTAAGTGTATATGTATGTTAGGTGAAGTTAATATGTATGTTAAGTGTATAATATTATTTGAAGTGTGTAATATTAAGTTAAATTATTAGGTGAAGTGTATGTGTATGTATGTTAAGTGTAAATGTGTGATATTAGTTGAAAACAAAAAGTCCCACATTGATAGATGACAAGAGTTTGGTGATGTTTATATACCAAATATTAGGGACAAGGGCTTGGGCCCTTAGGGTCATAGGATTTTGTGGATGGGGGAGGACTCACACAAATGTTACACCACCACACGCGCGCGCCGCCGCCGCCGTCCGTCCGACCGGACGTGACGTGGAGTGGAGTGGAGTGGCGGGGTCTTGTGTGAGTATAATTATTTTTGCCGAAAGTTTAATTGGTATTTTTGTCGAAATCTACCAAAAATGCGAAATTCGAGCACCATTTCGTCGTTTTGAAGGCAAAAAACGACAAGAGATTTTCTTTCCGAATGTCGTTTGGAATTTCGCGGCATTTGGTAAAACGACAGCGAAACGATTCGAATGTCGTGCCGGTAGTCCGCGGAAAACGACAATCGACGCGAATGTCGTTCGATTTTCGCGACATTTCGCACCTTGGTTATACCAATGACATAATAATTCAATACCCAAAATATGGATTTCCAAAAATTGTAGTTTAAATAAAAAGCTGATCCGAGAAAATGAATCTAAAGAAGAATATATATTTACAAGAGACAAATAACTCGACCGTGAAATATATGGTGGAGCAAGCTCATCGAGGAGCCTTCAAGACCTTATTTTAACCCGACACAGACTGATAAACAAGAACCAAACAATCCAAGAGTACAGAGATAAAGAAAATCGGCTCACTAGAAGTGATAGGTGTCGTTATGGCTGTTTGAGAAGGTTGAGAGTGAGGAATTGGCTCTGCCACAACCTTCAACACCGTAGGCTGCGAGTATGGCGACTTCGGCATTGTCGCCTAGACTGGGTTTTACTGGTTTCTGAAATCAGTTTACGAACGACTCTATGAAGAAAATTTGATTTGTCTCTAATTAATTTATTGATAATTTTATTATATAAAGCAGAAGAAACAAGTATAGAATTCATGAGAATTTAGTAGTATATGAATCAAGAGAAAACATTTCAGCACTTGATCAACCCAAAATCAATAACACCTTCAAAATCAAACAGCCAAATATCAACCAAAAAATAATAAAAATCCCCCAAATATCTCAAAAATCAAGAAAAAACAACAAGACCAGTAAGATGAAAATTGGTTAAGGAGAGAAGATAAAAGGGAATCAACCTTAATTTCGTGTATATTGTGTGAAAGCTCTCGGTTAAGCTGTGTGACGGGTTTGGTCCAACCTTCCACGGCTTTGCGAAACACGTGAAAAGAAAATCTATCAATTTTTTTCCAAAACAAGAACCGATTTTAAACCTCTGGCGCTTGCTGCAAGACTCGAGCTCTCCAATGTTTCGGCAAAGCTCTGGCGCTTCCTCCTAGTCGACTTCAGGTAGTGTGGCATCGAACAGAGCGGTCGGTAAGAAAGGAGTTTAAATCTCTCGCCAGTGGGAGATAAGTTGCGGCGTCATTGGAGATGAGTCGGTCGATGGTCGTCCAATTTGCAGAGTCTGCGGAATCGCTTGCGTCGTTGTCGATCATCACTGATCGTCGAGGAGATGGACTAATTGCTATGAACTGCAACTGAAGAAAGAGTGAGGATGAATCCCCCAATTGGAGAGAGAGATCTCAATATCTAAACCTTATCTGCAGTGCCGATTGAACGAACTGAAAAGCGAGAGTGAGTGAAGAGGAAGATGCCTTTGAGAGAGAATGAGATAATACCCCAAACATGAACAAGTCTCTAATGTCTCGCCGGAGCTCCGACGGTTCCTCCGAGCCGACTTCAGGTCGCGTGGCATCGAACCCTCTCAGGCGCTTTGCTATTTCGACGAGATGGATAACGCCGAAGAACCTCTACAGCAGGGGTGAAAATGGATTTCACGATGTTTAGGATTGGCTTGGGTTTCGTATCGAGTTAGGGGAATGAGAGAAAGATTCAGAGAGTGAGACGAAAGAAGGTTTCGCATTTAGTATAGGATTGGTATTCTGATCGAATGTGGGGAATTAGGGAGATCGACTGAGTGAAATTTTGGTTTTTAGGTTTCATTGTGGAGAAGTTTAGAATTGTTTACCAAAGCGGGAGAAGTCCCGCTAAATATTTTCCCAAATATTCTAAAGATAAAGCGGGAGAAGTTTAGGTAATTTTTTTTACAATTACCACTTATTAAATTGATTTATTTTTATATAGTTAAATTTAGATTTAATTAATTTTTAATTAAAGTTTTACTTAGTATTTATACTCATAAAACTTGAAATCAAGTAAACGTGTTTTCATTTATTTTTGTTCACTTTGTGGCAACAAAATTTTGATATAAATTACCACAGGTGCTTTGATATAAACTAAGGTATCGGTGATTGGATGTATCCAAGTCAAGCTGCAAGTGGCGATGTCATGATACATCGCGACTCGGATCGCTAAAATCGCGATGTCCCTCGTCGCCACTTGCAACTCTATATCCAAGGTCGATAAAACTGTACTGAAGCAGATTTTTCGGCCCTTTTTTAAGAATATTGGTGAATTTTTTTTAACATAATGCTATTAAGACATATCTCATATGACATTTATGTGCTTATCAAAGTCGTCCTGTTGCTGCTGAGGTATATTCGAAGCTTTTAACGCTTATTTTGATCGCAAGACATTTGATAGCGAATTATGAATCAATTGGAGGGGCTGGGATTGGTGTTGGTGTTTATTTCTGTATATACACTAAGCAAATAAATGGTAGTGAAGATCCTCAAGTGATAATGCTTGGTTTCTCTGGTTCCATTGTTATGGTGAAGCTTCGAATGGTGTCCTATTTGGGTTTGCCGAGAAACATTGAGAGAGAGAGAAATGCTATTGTGTGGGGTTTAATGAGACTGGGTGGAAGATAGCATGGAAATGGTGGGTTTGTTTTAGGTTTGATGTTAGATGTTGTTTTTAAAGACTTGAATTTGGTTTAAGTTTGATATTCCAGTAATCATTGACTATCAATTACATCCCAAAAACATAAATAACTTAAACTGAAGCTATTCTTAAGATGAACTGAACTGATCCTAATGAAAGTTAGTTTCAAAAAAGATAATGTAATATCAAGTAGGTTGGAATCTTGATCCTAGTAGATATACAGTTGAAAAATTCACTTATCTCAATGATACGAAGTCTTTTGCGATGTTAATATGTCCTCGTTTTAGCAAAGTTATAATCAAAATCATCTCAACAATTAAAAAGAATATTTTCGTATCATGTTCGTATTACCGCGCAATACATGTATTAGACATAAAAGTTCATGATTATCTTCATACCAAACTAACAATAATTATGTACAAATTATATTAATTACACAAATATAAAATTATTTAAGGGATATATCTCATAGGTGCCCTAGTTGTTCCAATAGCGCCCGTACATGCAATAGAGGGCCAACAATCTGATTGATCCTCAAAGATTTTTATCATTTTTTTGACTATTTTATTTCATGTAATATGATCAACTCTAATATTTTATGGTCAATTCATATGCTCATAAACGCAAGAAATGGTCTACTATATATGTTTATTTTCTAATTTAGTTGTTGTTTGGCAGGACTACTATATTTGAATCTGTCAGCTTGTGAAGTTGGACAATAGTAGAGTTCCTCACTCTCGCAGGCCGTACAAACTACACGCACTCATATATATATATATATACACACATATATTTAAAGTGCATGAGTGTCCAATCTTATACTAAGTGCACGCTTATATATTCTCAATCTCTTATTTTTAGCGACGATAGTACCCAAAAGCCACAAAGTAATGTTAAAGTCCAAATCTGTCCATGTCAAATCTGTCCACAATTACAGTCCTTCCCTGTTTACTGATGGCGATCTCGTGTTCATAACTGCGTGTGAAGCTCCCCTGCTCCGAGCTCCTTTTCATCACTGCGCTCGAAGTCCATTCCTCTCTGCCGCAGATTTCTTGTTCATCATTGCCGCTGAGGTAAATTTGAAGTCCCTTACTGGTATTTTGACTGTGAATTGTTTCGTAACTCTAATCAATGTTTATTATTTATTTTATATCAGATAAGTGAATAGTGAGTGATATTTTCAAGGTGTGTCTGATTTTATATAAAATGTCATTGTTTTGCCAAAAAAATATCCAGCTTTGAATCTATTCAAACTTGAAAGAAAGAAAAAAAGTAAGATATTAAATGGTTATTGATCATTTTGGTTGTGATATAAGTTGAGCGTTGATTGCGACTTTAGTCCATCATCTTTTTGCACGAGTAATCATACTACATTCTAACTTAAAATCATTAAGTTGAAAAAAAATCTGCACTCTATACTACCGAATTATATCCCCAACGGAGCTTCCAAATGAAAACTTGATAATCCTTTAGTTAATAGATTAGCTGAAGGAGAACATATGTATACTAATTAGATATAAGAATAGTTTATGATAAGTACGGTAAAATTGGGATCAACTTTAGTAGATATATTAACTTTAGTAGGACATGATAGTGAACTTTTAAATCTCTTTCATCAATCTCCTCTGATCATACTATGATTTTTTTCTTCATGTACTTAAGTATAGTATGTACTATTGTGTACAAGGAATGATATTATTGTTGATATTACTATTTCAGAATTTTGTGAGCACGGCCACATCAACGACGCAGGGAGTAAATGGTTCAGATAACTACTCAGCGACGATGACCATGAAAGTGACTACTCGATCTAGGATGTTAGTTAAGAAGAATTATGCTTTAAAGATTTGCTACATATTATGTATTCATAGATTTTGATTGGTTATGGGTTTACAGTTTATAACTGACATGTTATGATTGTTGTTGGTTGAATAAATCAAGATTATGGCATACGAGCTTGCTATTTGTGGTGGTATTTTTTTTCCAGGTACAAACACTAATTTCTAGGAAGCTAGAAATATATATGTGAATGATGATAATATTGTTGATATTTTGGAAACTAAAGAATCAGTGACAATTGTCCTAATGTTTCGTAGACTAAAATTTCATCTCAAACGTTGACATCTAGTACTGAATATCAGGTAGACAAACGTGGTATCAAAGACTAATCGACATTCCATGAAACACTTATTAGAGACTGAAATGACATGGTATCAGAGTCTGATAAGCGGTCTTAAAAAACCATATTAGAGATTGAAAATATTTATTATTAAAGACTAATTTTCATATTCTAAAGAGTTGTATTAGGAACTAAAATAAAATGATATTGGAGATTAATTTTCAGTCCTTAATAAAGGCATATTTGAGACTGAAATAATGTGGTATCAAAGACTAATCGGCAGTCCACGAAACACTTATTGGAGACTGAAATGACATGGTATCAGAGTCTGATAAGCGGTCTTAAAAAATCATATGAGAGACTGAAAATATTTATTATTAAAGACTGATTTTTAGATTCTAAAGAGCTGTATTAGGAACTAAAATAAAATGACATCGGAGATTAATTTTCAGTCCTTAATAGCAACATATTGGGGACTGAAGTAACATGGTATTAAAGACTAATCGACAGTCCCTGAAACACATTATTAGGGACTGAATTGACATGGTATCTCGCAGCTATTAGGGACAAAATAGACATGTTTTGAATACTGATTTTTAGTCTGTATAGGTGTACAAAAGGGACTGAAATGAAGCATTTGCGGAGACTGATGGTTTAGTCACGAAAGTAATGTATTAGGGACTGAATTGACGTGGTCTCGGGTGACATATTGAAGACTGAACATATACGTATCCGAAACTAGGTGATAGTCTTAGTGGCGCATATAACAAGGACTGGTATTTTAGTTACCAATAATACTATTAAGGACAAAGCAGTTATAACTGAGCGTTGTGACTGGTAATCAGTCTCCGATTCTAATTCGTGACTGATTTTTAAGTATTAGAGACTAAAATTTCAGTCTCCGATACCCTTATTTCTTGTAGTGATCATGGAAGATAATAACGAGCGAAGCAAAATAATTAAGTTATTAACTTCACATTTCGGATCGATAAATTTTAGTAGATTGGGGAAAACGATGTATTTCTAGACACCTCTCGCTTCTTGCAGACTTTTAATCTATGGCCAACACTGCAAACTCCTAAGGAGTCACACCGAACACGCCAGAGGAAACAAAGTACAAGGACGAATTTGCAAAGAAAATAAGTGTCACTTGTAATCACAAAGCATAGACGGATCTGATTTGAATAATGCAAGAGGTATATCCAATCCTGGCATCACAAGTGATCTGATCTGCGCATGAATGTGCAAGAGGCATACCCAATCCCGACACATTTGTGCAAGTAGAAGATTGTAGGAAATGCCCGAATGCGGATTTAAGTCCATTGGGCGTTGAAGGTCTGACCCGACTTCATTAAGGGTGACGGGCCCACCCGGGCTTGTCAATTAATTAAGAGTGATTTAATCAATTATGAGAATTAATTAATAATGACCTAATGGGATTAGCTTATTTTAATGGGCCAAAACCCGTTAGATCAAACTCACTATGGACTATAAAATACCTCATTAAGCTAAAAATTGACCTAAACTAATCCGTAGCTCTAGAGAGAAAAATGTGGCAGCCCTTAGTAGCACGTTTTCTCCTCCCCGTGCTCCGCTCGGTTCGCAATCCAATCACCAAGAAGGACCTAGCAATTCGACGATGTGATTTCTGGTTTAAAAGAGATGTCCTCAGCGACGTGGTGGATGAAACAGATGCTCGAAACATATGGAGCTATGATCATGTGAAAAACACACCAGTCGATCGCACGAAGAACGACGAGAAATCTGCTAGAAAACTCCAGTTGGCAAAAGTATACAAAGTCTGTAACATGTAGAGACCGAACTATTTTGATTCTCGCATTTAATCTAGATCTTTAGTTTGGTGATATCTCGTGATTACCGCCTTGGTATTGAGAAAAAGTCATCAAAACACCTAAAAAATTCAATTATGAAACCCAAAAACTATAGTCAAAAGTCAAATTTCGATTCTGCAATCCAAATTCCGTAGTTGAAAACCAAAATAATTATTTCCATTGTTTGAACCAGCTACGCGTCGCGGCATAATACAAGAGGCCGCACCAGTTCCATATAATGAACGACAAAATTATATCCTTCATAAGATGTATATCGTTTGAACTGAAATGTGCCACAACCAATATAATCAACCGCGACACATTTGACATCAAATGACACAAAAATTCCCTCATCGGAAGCCGCTGTAAAAATCATCAATCTGCTGCGGTATATAAAAAAATGTGTCGCGGCGCATATAGAAAAAGTGACATAACTAATAAACCACACTTATTCCCATCGTGAAACCAATTGTGTCGTGGCCTGTATTTTGACATGCCGCGTCGTCTGTCGATTTATTAGTCAAACACGAGTGGTTTTTCTTATTTCAGGAAAAGGATAAAATTATAACCTTAATTTCTCTCTCGTTTCACTTTGCGCCGTCCGCCGTAGCATTTCCCCTCGTCTTTCGTTGGCCGCCGGCCGCCGTCCACCATTGCTCAATTATCCGTCAACCTCCGCATGTCGTTTGGTGAGTCTCGTTCATTTCTTTTGGTCCTTTTGATTTTTTAATTGCGATTTCATTATGAATTTTATTTAGTCCGAATTATTTAGTTTATGATTTGATTTTTTTAAACCAAAATATTTAGTTTTGATTTAGTTTATTTGATTTTTATATGAATTAGGAATTTTATTTAGGGTTATATTATGAAATTATGAATTTTATTTGTTTATTTGATTTTTATCTGAATTATTTATGAATTAGTTTATTGGTTTTTTATTAATTTCGAATTAGGAATTTGAATTAGTTTTATGAATTAGTTTATTATGAATTTTATTAGTTTAATTTAGGTTTCAGAATCAGGTTTTGAATTAATTTGATTTAGGTTGTGGAATTAGATTTTGGAATTTAGTTTATAGGGCGTTTTAATGAATTTGGTTTTGGTTTGAATTCCGTGAAATAAATAGATGATATCTTTTTATATTTTTTAGATTCCAATAGCGTCTAAACGGGCGAAACGAGGTTATGTGAAAGTTACGACGAGCCACGCCAGCTATCTGCCAGACGTAGACAAGCTAGTGTCGGACGATGACCAGGTCCATCCATCGGCTCCTCCGCTTCCTCCACTTCCTTCAACCTTAAAACAGAAGCGGCAAAGACCCGCTATGCTAAGATTCGCTAGCACAAAATATGCTCGGAGCGTGGATTCAACACATTACCGCTTAGCACGGGTCCGCTCCATAACCTCATCAATTCTAACTATACAGCTCGGAGTTGGAATACGTTTATGTTGCAGCCAAAGCCAAAGGCGTTGAGAAATATAATCCTCGAATTCAACGCGGCCCTTCCTGACGAGGTCGCTAATGGATTTGTGACCGTTCGAAATGTTTGCTTCCCTATCAGTTATGGAAGTCATAAATAGGTTTTATAAAACTCCTAATTTGACCGAGAGGCGGATCAACACAACCATTACGCGGGTACTGACATTGAATTGAACGAGGCTTTCTGCACTGACTTGGCTGCGATGATTTCTTAGCCCAAAACTGTCTGGCATTCAAGACACGGGAAAACACGCCTGACTAAAAGTCAGTTGTCTCGGATCGGGAAATTTTTGATATAGAACATTCATTTTAGGAGTTCCAGTTCAATTTTCTGAAGCTTATCTATGCCGGAGTGACGGGGTTGATGAACAATGATGTCGGTCCGGAAATTTTTCACCACATGACCCATATTGACTACGATACTGGGAAGAACGCACTGGGCTCCCGTTCCTTATTACAGATCTTTACGCGAATGCTGGAGTATGTGTTGTATAATATTATACTATCATTTACTTAATTTACTTAATTTGTATGTTATTATTTTATTGATCTATACTTGATAGAATTTGATGGTTTAAGTCCTAGAGAATCCCTTCGACATCGAGTAAGGCATCGAGAAAAAAAAAATGAACGAGGACTGGATTCGGACTTTTAAAGAATTTCGTCACGAAGCGCATATGAACGAGCTTCCACTTACTGCTGCTCCTGTTGCCGCCTCACCTGAGCCAGAGTTCACATATGACCTTCCTATGACGGCATTTGTGGCTCATAGTTTGTGCCACATCAATGAGTACATTGGCTACGGCAACAACTTCCGGGAAAGTCAAGATCCTATTTTTCGGCCACCAAATAAATACTCAACACCGGCCTGGCCAGCGATGTATCCCGACAATTTTACTCGTGACGAAAGTGGGAGCGGCCCTAACGACGGAATGGATGAAGACACATGAACAATATCTTGTTTCGGTTATGTTTTTTATTTATTTATGTTTTAAATTATGTTTGAACGATAAGTTAGTATGTTAATTTATGTTGAACAATTAGTTTATTATGTTTTCGTTCTATTTTAATATGTTAGTTTATTAACAATTAGTTTATTATTTTATTTTATGTTGAACAATTCTGTTTAATTAGTTTTTGTTGAACAATTCAGTTTGTTTTTTTTTATATTACTATGTTTAATTAATTTTTTTGTTTGTTTACTTAAATAGTTATTTATTTAAGTGTATTTATTTAATTATTACACAAAATATAATGTTTATAATTTACATTAAATTAAAATTAAATTAAATTGTAAAATGTAATGATGTCTCGGCTTTGTCTAAATACGCTTAAATAAATACTTAATTAATTTGTAAAACTTTATTAGGTATTTATTTAAACGTATTTAGTTAATTATTTATTTGAATTGAGCATTTAAAGTACAGTAACCACGAGTTGTTTTCAACCAGTTTTAGCCGCGGCTTGTGTACAATGGTTGCGGCGTAATTGTGGTACGCCGTGGCTTATTGAACTTAAAATTATACAGAGGCTCAGGTTTTTCTCGGTCACTTTCCGCCGCGGCGTATTACAACAATGCCGCGGCATGCCTTTTTACGACACTTTTATGTGTCGTCGGATACTGTATGTCGCGGCTAATCTATTGCCAAGCCCCGGCTTGTATCGCAGATCTGCGTTTTTAAACCTCTTATTTCATTATGTCTAAAACATGTTTCTCTATTTACTCCACAAACTCTAGTTATATCACACTAAGGCAACTAAGGCGACTTTGTTGAACGAATCCAACTTATTTTTGCCATTCCGTTAGAGAAAAGAAAGGTATTATTTCTATAAATTCTTCATTTATAATATGGCATCTAGAGAATGAAATTTAGACATTCATAATCGATAATAGCAAGCTTGTTCGAGCGTTGTTAGAATGAATATTTGAGAAGTCTCTTTGTGAATATGTCTCACTTGTTTTCGTACATACAAATGACAGATAGATCGTCTCGCTCTCATTCTTCTCTCCTATTAAGTGTTTTTCTATATCGATAGGACGTGTCATGTAATACGAGATTGTACGGAAATTGCAACTTTATTGCCATAATAGATCTTCATAAAAAGTTAAATTGCCTTCTTCAAATTATTCCTAAAACCACTTTACCATACGATACCATCACATATACCATAGGCAAGAACCAAAAGGACAACTCTAACATATGAGCTTGCGCCTCTTTAAAACAAAATATAATTATTATCATTCATAGATGAAAAGATCCAAGAGTCAAGTGGGCAATATTTGGCGTTCTTAGCTCCGTATTCAAGCAGGCAATATGTGTCACACTACGCTCACTACATCCACTTTTTTTTTTTATGTATTATAGTCCCTAGATTTCATGTAAATTCGTACAATATTTCATATTAAGCTACCGTTGCAAGATTATATAAAATCTATCATAGTCCGATCCATGAGAATAATTACGTGATCAGTTAATATAATCTAACATTAAAAATATCAAATATCGAATCAAATATAGTTTCGTGGGTCATATGTATTAATTTTTTTCTTCACAATTGGACTTTTGGATTCGTTCACCAAATAATCCAAATAAACCAATTTAACTTGAAGCCCACTAAGGCCTAATAAGTGGATTAATTAGTCTTTTTTGGTTTTGTAGTCTCATGAGCTCCGAAGACTAGAGAATAGTAATCAGAAATGTGTTTAGGTGTTTAGAATTCAATACAAACTTTGCATTCCTCTTTGCACGATGGTTTTGCAAAACTATCATGCAAACATCCAATTTTTAATTTTTACACTTTCACTTTGCATTTTTCTTCATTTTAACTTTATTTTTTTCTTTCTCAAAATCTCTCGTCCTATCCTCGTTTCTTATCTTTTCTCTTATTTTCTCCTCTATTCCTATTTGTCTATCTCTTATATCAGGATGACACTAACGGTCGATACTCCTTATTTGAAAGCGAAATCGATATTTGTCTTCATTAATCTTTCCTTTTCTCGACAGCTTCTTTATTTAATTGGTTTCGTTACCTCATAAGAGTTCCCGGAATCTCGTTGTTACTCTTTTCACCAGCATAACCGAGTCGTGCAGGTCATCTGATTGGACTACTTTTAGTAGCGTTTAAAGTCTTTTGATTTTCGCAAACATAATAATCTGTTTATGCGGCTAACTGAAATTTCAACATTGAGCCACTTCCCATAACGAAGCAAATATATTTTATGCATAGAAATATCACAATTAAGGGTCAACAAGCGAAAAGGCGAAATGATTGTTGAGCCAAAATTCAGCGCATCACTACTATATACATATTACTCCATAAAGTGGCCTTAACATATAGTGAAGAGATCAAAGAAAATGTCACTATATTTCTTTCTTTGACTACATTCAAAATTTTATTTTTCTTCCTTATTTATTTCATATTTTATTGACGTAATTATCTATCTAGTTAATAAGATGGAGGAGTGTAACCAAATGTTGGTGCAAGACTTCGTCTCTCTGAAAAGACTAGTCGTTTATATCGAAAAGCCATAGAGTTAACACCGGCAATCTTTAAGATTCGACCGATTAGCTTAATCAAGTATTTGTAATCAGAGCATATATTAGTTGTTGAACATGAATCAAATAAGTTTATACTCTTTATTGAGTACTTTACTAATTTACTGGCCTAACCATCTAAGTATAACTACGAGGTATAACCAAAGTGTAGGCTTAACCGGCAAAATTCAAACAAAAGGCCTTTCTTACTGAAGCATATGGGCAAGCGAGTTGCAATCTCTAAACACCAAAGAAAGTTTATATAAACAAATATATATAGAGAGATTTTAAATGTCTTCTAATTTTGCAATAACAAGCTTATCGAAATCATGAGCTCACGTCACCTAAATCCAACGAGAATATTCGTTGGGTCCCCAAATGCCACCGAAGAGTAGCTCCTCATTGTATCACAAAAAACGCCCATGACATTGAACACAGCGTTTCCGCCTTTTTTTTCTTCTTCTTCTTGAATATCTCAATGTGTACACTCAAAGTTTTGGTTGTTTGGGGAGGTGACAACCAATGAGGCGTCTTTTCGCAATTTTAAATTTGCACACAGTACCTTAATACATTGCAATAAGTTATTCTGTCTTATTTTATTGAAGGGAAAAAAAAAAGTTTGAGCTTAAAAAAGGTTATTAACGTTAGAAGGACCTCAAATTGACAACCTAATATCTATAAAAGTACTTGTGACTTAGGGTTTAGGCCATGACGATATCAAAATGTAAAATGGCAATGCAATTTGATATAGCCATGAAAGAATATGGTAAACACTCTAGTGATTCTTTATAGATTGATGTGCATATATATGTGGATTATATTTGTAGTTGACTTTTAAAATATTTAAAAAATCAGAAGATTGCTCGACGAGATATAAATAACTTACGTAAGAGAAAAAGAGTATAAGGTGATAGCTACTGCCACAATTTTGTAAGCCGTTCTTGAGGAGAAGAGGCTTTTGCCGGTCTCATAGAATATAAAAATAAATCAATATTATTCCTCAAACAGCAAAATTGATCGTTAATATATATTAATATATCATGCAGGAAAATATTCAATTTTTCCTAATAAAAAATAAAAAATATTACCCTATATTTTGAAAAGAAAACAACTTATCCCTCAAAATGTACTCTAAATTCAATTTTATCTCTCGTACCATTTTAATTTTTCAAAATCCAAAATCTTATACCCTTTTAAAAATAGGGAAATTTAGAAAAATATTTCTCAAAACACAAGTTCAACGTTTTTTATTCTTGTTTTTACTAAATTTGAATAATTATTAAACTGATATTTTAGACAGTTTTTGGCACAAAGTTTGTAAGTTTTATGAGTAAAGTTTGACAGTTTCTAGTATTTATAAAAATTAAACAGAAAAATAAATAGTATGCAATAATTAGGCAATATTAAAAATTAGTTGGACAATATTGTCTTAGACGGGTTTTTTTTTTTTTTTTTTTTTCTAGTATTGGTTGACAGTTTTTGGCACAAAGTTTGACAGTTTTATGAGTCGAGTCTGACAGTTTCTCAACTCAGGTAGAGAAAATGATATTTTTGTTTGAAATGAGATAAAATACAATTTACGGAATAATCATTCAGATCTAATGAAAACGAGAATAGAAAACGTTAAACTTGTATTTCGGAAAATACTTCTTCAAATTTCCCCAATAACAGGTATGTGCATACAAATTGTTATATAAAGAATAGAATTAAACCGAGACTTTTAACATATCTTGATAACAAGAGGTTATAAATGTTAAAGCTAAATAACATCACTTCGTGCGTCTTAACTTTCCCTTTGAAAAACAAAACTATAAAAATGACTTATCTTTTTTTTATATTCTTTTTTACGAAAGAGTCAGACATGCAATGAATCGAGCTCTATGATGTCCTTTCTGCCTCAATATTAAATTAAATGGGTTAAAGACTTAATTCTTTGTTTATTGAGGCATATTTTCCTAGTGGCTAAACACAAACAAATATATCTAAAGACGTGACGTCAACATATATAAAGAGCTTACATATATATCTTAAAAAAAGACTAATTGGGTACCACCTTTAATTGTTAATCATTATTGATATTGAAAGAACCATAACTTTATATGGACTTTAGAAAAATCCAAAGCAATGTGGTGTTTTTTTTTTTATATATATATAATTAAATTACTTCTTTGAAGAAAATGGTCGATTCATTAAAGTTATAATATATACAATTTGAAATTTATAAATGATTATCCAAACATAGTAACATATTAGTTTTTATAGAGTTATTTGCGGAAAAAATATCTATGTTAATAAAAGTATGATTTATGTTCTTAATATTTTAACTTTTTTTGCAGCAAAAATACTTTACTAATTTTTTTTTGTAGGTTTTTTTTTTTTTTTTTTTTTTACTACTAGTGCTTTATGTCATCTTCCATTTTTAATACAAGAATTGAAGAGCGCTAATTACAAGTCGAATAGGCTTTGAAATTTGCTGAAACGGCTTGCTAGCTACGTTGTCTAATTTGGAAAACACTAACGGTAAGAAAATGAAAACCTACGTAAAAGACTTTGTTCAGTGGGTAATGTTGCCACGAAATAAAAAAATTAAGAACATAAATCATAGTTTTACTAACTTATTGATACTTTTTCCATGAATAACTCATATGGTAGAAATTAAACAAAGTTGACTTCTATTAATTTAGTGATGAAATATAAGCTTCCAAAAGAAAAACAAGTCGGTCCAATTATCATGCAAACCCGGTCGAGGCTTACGTAAAAGAAGTAGAAGCTGTATAAGGACGTAACCAAATATATTTTAGAAATAAGAGAAGAAAAAGAAAACGAGTCGTGTTAATCATTTCCGATTTTTTATACTTATTTTTTTAGCATTTTCCTAAAAGAGTTGGGCAAACCATAGAAACATCAAATAGAACAAGAGCTATTAAGGTTCGTAAGTAAAACAAAATAATAATGACATTATCATATATAAATATATAGACATTATTTGGAAAAGAGTTCGTGTTATTTTAAGTATTCATTTCTAACACTTGGGCTTATATTTTAGTACAAACTTTGGTCTATTTCATTTTTATAGATAAAAAATATTAAAAATGTTGTTGGGTGAAATACTCATTTCTCCGGTTTCTATTTACGCTTGGAATGACCGTAATTAATGTTGAGTACTTCACGAAGAACGCCAACTAAAAACTCTGGACTCCGGTCTACAATTTTAACGTTTAAACACTAAAATAAGTATTTTCTGGCTCATTAACTTTCGCAACATGGACAAGTGCTGATTCCTATAGTGTGTTGATACTATTATTAAGACATTTTTTGGTTTGGGTCAATTATTTTTTTACAATTAAATGCATATAAGTCTTTTTTTTTATGACAAATATGCATGTGTATATTATATTTCGTTTAGCGAGCAAATATAAAGCAAGTTTTCAAATATACGTATTGGCATAACTTGTAAATATTGCATTGAAGACCCTTGAATAGTAGTTTAAACTTTAAAGCTAGTAATAGAATTGATCTCTTGCTTATTTAATAATTCTTCCTCTTCTAAAGAACGTCATATACAACCAAGTTCAAACTTTATTTTTTGTTTTAGATACAATAACTATTCCACTTGAAAATATTATCGATGTTATAAAAAAATATATTCAAAGTTATTTGCCAGTAACGTGTTAATAAAACAACCCTTACATTTAAAACAAATTGTTTCACCAAATGTATTACGCATATATATATATATATAAATTAATAGGTGTACGCTTGACATGGAAATCACAAGTTATAAATATCATAATTTTATTCTGAAATTATTTTGACTTTCAAGCCAAAATTAATTATATTGTTTTTTTACTTTCTCAAAAAGACACGTAGAATGAAAAAGCCAAATACATACATACATACATATATATATATATATACATACATATATATATATATATATATATATCAACATGTAAAAATGGTGTTTGCATTGTCGTATAGTTTTGTGCATATGAAGTCATAAAGATTAAAGACTATTCCATCAATACATCACCTTTACAGAGAAAAATTAAAATGGAAAATTTATTTGCTCATCGGGATGAAGTATGTTTGTGGATTAGCTCATATTTGTTACGAGTCGTTTTGTAATTTGATAATTTGAATTTGTGGAATTAGTTTGGTAATAATATTGTTATCGTGAGTGCACTATTTATTTATATATATATGACATTTAATAACAAATTAATACCAGAAAGGTGTAGTCATTTCTGGTAAAACTGGTTCCTATGTTACCTAGGTTTAAAAAATTAGGGAAGTTTCAAGGATAAACCAATTAGGAAAGTTTCCTTCCTTGATTTCGAATTCTGTTATCGGCAATATAATTAATTACTTCAAATCAATGGTCAAGATTGAATCACCAAAGATCCAATGGTTCTAATTAGTTAGGGATTAAACCAAATAAGGAAACCATGAATAAATCAATTATCCAATCACTTCCTTATATAATAGAAATCGAATTCCCTATGTACCAATATGGAAAATTCGAAATCATTAGTCTAGATCAAATGGTTGGAATTAATTGCATAACCAATCTATTGGACCATATTGATTTAAGACAAAGTCAACTCTCCAAACTTGATAACCAAGCTATAGAATTCGACCTCCCTTTAAAATCAATTCGAATTTTGCATTCCATATATACATGTTAATTAATTTCCAATCCGATGGTTAATATTAAATCCTAAACCAATCCAATGGGTATAATTAATTAAGCAATTTCAAAATTCATTCTTGGTCACCAAGTCATTTTCGAACTACGGTTTCCAAATTAATTATCAGTATCCAACGGTTAAGATTAAATCTTGACCGATCTAATGAACCAAATTAATTTCAAGGTTTTTCACTAATACCTAAACTTAGGTATTTATGCCGCATATTTGGAAAGTCCAAATCCAAGCAAATTCGTGTCAGCCCAACTCACACATTTACTTGGGCTGCATTATTTCTACACATTTATATATATATATATATATATATATATATATATATATATACACACCAAATATACATTTTATTTAAATAGTACAAAACTATTAATTATTAATTAATTATCAATAAGAATATTAATAATTAAATCTAAATAATTAAATTATATTATTAACCTCTGATCTCAATATCACACATCAAATGTAGTGGTGCAATACCACCATTTAAACTCATGACATGTGATTAAATTTCACATATTTACGAAAACGATCGCAAACTTGGAAATACTCTAAATCACAAACCGTACGTCGAAACGACTCGGTTTCTAAAGAAAAGTCTCTTAGAATTTAATTTCCAATAACTTTCCATTTGATTAAAAATCCAAATTCAACTTTGTTTAATCAGTTAAATTTCCAGCACCAAACTTTGGTACTTTGGTCACGTCTTAAATAAAACTTCCAAAATCTGACACAGACTTTAGTTTTATGAATCCTGACATATGATAAAACATATCAAATGTTTAAATCACATACGTATCATCCGTTCCGGAGCTATCATGGAGACCACGGGCGTGTATCCCTGAAGCTCCAACGAATTGCTAGTGGTTCGTCAAACCTCGAAGTTATTCCACTATAAACCCGAGGCTGCACTCTCTAGTGATACAATATATATTATTCCCTTTATAGCCAGGTTTACATTGATACAATTAAATTCGAGTTATTGATCTTCCACTTAATGATCCACACACGAGCAGGTGGTTTTTACCGTTTTGCCTCTCGATGCATTTTCATCCTTAATGATCATCTACTAGTGATTCAACTCCAAGTTGTCAGTGATGGTATTTTATGACAACTTGTAGAGTTTAAGTCAGGTCCAGTACAGTAGGAAGCCGTTTCATAGTTAACGCACTTATAGTGAGTGTGACACACACACTTAATCCGGAATATGTTTAAATCACTTAGTCTCATTAATGACTTTATCCGATTAATGAGCTCCCACTCAGTTAATCAAGTCACGGACATTTTAAATTCATTTATTATGATTATTAATTGTTGCTCACATTGACTTGGTTGTGATGATAATAACATAATTGCATCCTTTATGAACTATGGAACAAACATTCTATTTTACTCTACCAGAAACTATAACAAGATTAAAATAACAAGTAACATGTTTTATTTAACGACTTTGGTCAAAATCTTTTACAATAAGGAAAAAGACAGTTTGTTTAAGGACACATGTCCAACAACGCGTTTATGTGTTTATTGATTAAGAATATTATTTACTAATACTCAAGGATCAGAATAAAAATCGAATAAGTGTTAATTAAAATCAAGATAATTAGTTTATCACGATCGAGAAATTAATTATGAGTTGTTTTTACACGGACGCCATTGACAGGATTACTGGTGTGGGACTTTAATCCAGAAAATATTTTTTAAAGTGTCAATCCGCGTGATAATTACAACGATCATAATTTCTTAACGGGATGGCGGAGATCCTTTAGGGTCTAGATACGTCAGACATCCTAATAGACACCGCTTTATCATGGCGCTCAACAAAACAGAGCTTTACAACCACTTTTTCGAATCACGCTGAGTTGTTAGCTCTTCATGAAGCAAGTCGTGAATGTGTATGGCTAAGGTCATTAATCCATCATATCTGAGAATTGTGCGATCTTTCAATAAATAAAGGAAGTCCAACTGTCTTATACAAAGATAATACCGCTTGTATAGCCAACATCAAAGGAGGCTACATCAAAGGGAATAGAACGAAACACATTTCTTCTAAGTTCTTCTTCACTCACGAACTTCAGGAAAAGAGAGATATTGATGTTTGTCAAATTCGTTCTAGTGACAATCTTGCAGATTTGTTCACCAAGGCGCTTCCTACGACTTCCTTCGAGAATATAGTCTACAAGATCAGCATGAGAAAATTCAGAGATTTATAAGGAAATTAATAGAGACGTTCCAATGAGGGGAAGAAATACGCGTTACACTCTTTTTCCCTTGCTTTAGGTTTTATCCCAATGGGTTTTCCTAACAAGGTTTTTAATGAGGTAACTTATATGTGTATTGTACATATTATGTACTCTATTCTTTCTGGGGTTTTTCCCACCGGGGTTTTCCTAGAAATTTTTTAAAAGAGGCATAATGTTTTTACACGTCATCCAATGGGGGAGTGTTATAAATATATTCGATGACTTCTACCATATTCCATGGAGCATTCTAGAGATGGTGGAGAGATCTAGAGAGATTAGAGGATTCTAGAGATGGAGAGGTCTAGAGACATTGGAGGATGTTAAAGATAGAGAATTCTAGAGAATGACTTATATGTCCTTTCATGTACTCATTTTAAGCTTATAAATAGAGGCCATTGTAAAGCATCAAGACACACAAGTAATACAATTCTCTCTATCATTTTTTTCATTATTATTGACAAGTAGATATAACCGCGCGAAGCGCGGTTGGAGGAAAATTATCGTATATAAATATGAGTGAAATATTGACATTTGACATATTCTTATAAACCGAAAGACCTTTATCCACAATGAATTCAACAATTGCTTAGCCCTTTGTTAATAATACGATAGCCATTTGAATATTTATTAATCTTCATATGTTTTTCTTCTAATTTGTCTTTCATTTCCCTGATTTTTTTCTTTATAGTTGACCTTGTTGTTCTACAGTAAAAGGAAATCTAATCCAAATATTTATATATTCGATTTTCTTAAAAAAAATTATAGGACATAATGTTTAAACTTATATTTTTTGTGTTAAATTACTTCCATAATCGACATGCTCAGAATTTCACGGTCTACATCCAATAAATTCATATAAAAACTATTAAAGATCCACATCCAATAAATTATCAAAGATCCACATCCAATAAATTCATAAACGAAAGATGAATATATTCATAGTATATTTCATAAAGTAATTGAAAAATCATAATATCAAAACTCACGCTCCAATAAACATATCATGTATTTTATATAAGAAATTTTATGTATTAATCAAATTATTGTATTAATTAAGGACAACTTTCAGTTAGCTAAAGCTTTTAAATAAGAAAACTTTAGCTATTAATAATTACAACTCAATATTTACCTGATACAAAATATATTCATAAATACAAATCGTTAAGAGAGCTTGATCATTTCTTTATAACCAAAGAGGGTTCACTGTAAGGACTTTTGATATTGCCAAAAAAAGATTTGATAAGTATCAGTTTTTTATTATAATTATTATGCATCAATCAAATTGATAATAGGACCTCTTTTATGACTTTTTATTGTCATGCACGAATGAAATTGTCTCTTTGCTATTCTAAGTTTGTAATGAGTTTCATCACAAAAAAAAAAAATAAAAAAAAATCTCTAAGCATCAGCAATTACTTTTATGTATACATATGTACATACACGTTAAAAGGACTTTTGACATAGCTAACGATGCCTTTATTATTAATGGTGCAGAAGTGGAAGGAATTTTGGTGTAGCCAAATAATTATACAACACATATAAACTGTCAGTTTTTTATTTATAATTATTATGCATTAATCAAGTTGATATAGAACCTCTTTAATGACTTTTAAATATTAATCGTGTAGCATTGGTTTGTAAGGTAATTGGATTTTAAGCATGAAAAATAAATAAAATATACATATGAGGGTTATTATTTAACCAAAATACTCATCCGTAGACATCGAGTTTCAATAACAGATATTTATTCATATTATACTTGTTTTATATTTCAATCTCTCTAATTGTAGAAAAAAATCGTAAATTGCTCTAGTTTAAGACATTATCACAGAAGTTCTATATCATTAAAAAAATTGATTTGATTGATAGTATTAACCAAGTCCAAGTAAATAAATACCTTAATATATACCAAAAATCTATTCAAACCACAAAATTTGCATCAAATGACACTTATAAATAATTGAGAATGAAGAAGAAAATAAATGGTTTCTTTTGAACATAAAAATATTATATATTGAGTTTAGAAAGTCCAATGTCTGTCTTAGTTAAGTATTTTTGTCATTTATTAATGAGAATAAGTATTATACTGCAACATTAGTCATAGATAGCTATTTTTTCTGTGAAAAATTAAAATAGGTTAATTTAGTTACAAAATATAAAATGTTTGCATAAAATCTTTTCTATTCATAAACCAGTTGAAAAAAAAAACCTATTAATATGATTAAAAAAAATAACAATGATAATATACCTATAAGTTTGATAATTAATCATGTAAAACCTGGAATCGATCTAACTAATCGAAACACAATATTATGAATGGTCGTTGCTTTTTATATAAACTTTAACATTACATTAAACAAACAAATGGTAAAGTTTTTTTTTTTTTTATGCAAAACACAATATTATGAATGGTCGTTGTTTTTTATAATATAAACTTAAACATTACATTAATTAAACACATGTTTCTCTCTTAACAAATTTGAGTGACAACAAGTGTTTCTAACTTATTTGTAGTCATGTAGCCATTGAGTAGAGTTTTTTAACGTCTTTGATCGACTTCAATGCATTCGCGAGATCGTTCACCTGAAACATCCATCCCTTAGGAAATGAGGAAAAATAATTACAATCTTAGAGACATAAATATTTCTTGACCATATTATATATGCAAATGAAATATATACATTATACAATTTTTAAGATCAAACCACACATCAAAATGTAAATATATTTGAATATATATATATATACTCAAAACACTCACATTGGATTTTCACCGAAGAAGGCGAGTTATAATCAAAGCGGAGAATCATATGCTAAATTAATCCTATATAAATTTTATAGAAATTTTACGCAAAGTAAAAAAAATATATGTATCCAAACTAAAAAAAAAAACTATGATTCTCACTGGAATTTGATCAAACAAATAATTACTTGAAGACTTAATTTAAAGAGCAAAGAAAAAAATTGCAAGAAAGGAAATTGACACACACAAAAAAAGTACATACCAAGATTGAAGCGTTGCGCGTTTTGCAATCTCCCTCTATATGTATTGGATGCGTACTTTTTATGAAATACCTTATATTATGAACTTGCAATCACCGTTACAAATGAATGTCGAATATTCAATATATTAGCTCAAAAGTCAGAGAAATTCTTTAGTACTGAGAGATATATTAGACATAGTAAATAAATTTATTGCTACAACAAATAAAATTAGCTTGCACATTTGCGCGACCGGTACTAAACCGGTCAAATCAAGGTTAAACTCACAAAAACCGGTCGAATCACAACTTATTTTACTTTGGAGGACGGTTATGTAAACGGTCGTGAAAATCAAAGCATTAGTATTGACAAGAACTTGATGAAAAGAAACACATATTTGTATGACATGATGATAAGATTAGGAATACAATATCAGTATTTGTATGACATAATATTATGATAAACATAATTAATTTCATACGGTCATTGACTTAGTTGATTGAATGATGTCTCTATCATAACAAATTAGCTGACGTTTGATTTTGCATTGTCACATAATATTATATTAAGGTTTAATAGTGGCCAAAGTATCTAAGTTATTTTGAATGGGGTGGTATATAGTCAATTTAAAAAATCAATGATTAAAGTATTCGAGTTCACTTTTTTTTGGCGGATCGGTAGACTTCATCCACTTTTTCGTTAGTTTTTTTTACTATTTCCGGCAGTGATCACGTCAATAACGCAAGTCGCGCTCGATGTTATTGAGGAGATGGACAGAAAAAAGTGAGAATGAAAATAATAATTTGCGTTGTTGATGTTCCAAGAATCCGTGTATACATCCAGATTTATTTTGTTGTTCGTGTGTTTAATCTTTGTGAGTTTAAGATTGATTCGGCTCAACAACCCCTACCTGGAATTCACCCCACCAGAAATCACCCCACCAGAGATCTCCCCACAAGGATTATCCCCCACCAGAAAGCTCCCCACCAGGAATGGGCCCGAGCTGAAAGGTCCCGACCAGCTCTGGTAGGGTCACACGCCAGAAGTCAGCGGAAACTATTCCTGGAAGGTGTCAAATTAGAAGAGCAAATTTGGAGATTTGATTTGGTTTTCTGATTCTGTCAGGATTCGTATAGATGTAAAGATTTGATCGAGTTTGTTTTACGAAGTTTTCGCTAGGGTTAGCGTTTCTGGTCCCCTATAAATACTAGTGTTAGTGTTTATCTTTTGTAACTCCATTATTATTATTTTGCCTCCGACATTAATCAGAGAAGTTTTTTCTCCCAAGTTTTCTTTCTTGTTTACTTGCTCTTCGTGTGTTTTTGGCAGATCAGTTTCATTATTGGAACCAACAATTGGTATCAGAGCAAGGTGCGAAAACAAGATGTCGTCACCAAGCGATTCCACCAGAGGATAGTTGACGGCGACGAAGATCCGATCAAAGGAAGGAAACGTGACGCTCCATTATCCGATGCTCACGAAGAGCAATTAATCGGTATGGGCGTTGAATATGCGGGATAACCTGCAGGCGCGAGGAGTTTGGGAGGCCGTAGAAGACAGCGATGTCGAAGGGCGCAAGGAGAGGATGGCACTCGCCGCCATCTATCAAGGAGTTCCGGAAGACATCCTTCTCATGATCGCAGAGAAGGATTCCGTAAAGGAGGCGTGGGCGACACTAAGAACCATGCACATGGGTGCAGATCGCGTCCGAGACGCAAAAGTCCAAACCTTGAAAAGTGAATTTGAGGTTCTTTGAATGAGGGCCGACGAGTCAATTTATGACTTTGCCGTGAAACTCACGTCCATTGTGACCGGTATCCACTCGCTAGGAGACAAGGTGGATGAAACCACCACTGTCAAGAAATTCCTTAGAGCCGTACCACACAAGTACATGAAGATCGTGACATCGATCGAGCAGTTCGGCGATCTCAAGAAAATGACGGTCGAGGAGGTTGTTGGTCGCCCAAAGCCCACGGTGAGAGACTTCGGGGTTATGGTAACAGAGAAGAGGAAAAGCATCTCATGCTCACGCATGAAGAATGTATGTAGAGACAGAAGAAAAACGTGGGAGCCGAGTTTTCTTCCAGTTCTTCAGGTCGAAGAAGCTACGATAGAGACAACTGAGGACATGGTAGAGGTCGTGGATGAGAGCGAGGTCGGGACACGCGAGGTCGCGGCAGTGGTGTACCTCGTCAGGAAAGCACGACCAGGAGAGAAAAGAGCACAGTTAAGTGCTATAATTGTCAAAAGCTCAGGCACTTTGCTTCAGAATGCCACAGCAAGAACCAAGGCGAGGAAACGAATCTAATGAGATTCCATGAAGACCAGCCAGAGTTGATGTTCGCCGAACAGGAGTTGAACCTAGACGAACAAGAAGACGAGGAGACGATCCTCGTATGTGAGAGAGAACAGACCTACCTGGAACCCGAGTAGAGATAAGAGACCAAAGACTAGACAACTCTGAGCAGAGACCGGAGACCATAGAGCAGACCTGCTCGGAGAAGAAGACCACCGAGATGGTAAACCTGATCGAGGACAAGGTTATTGCGAACATCCTCGTAGACAGAGAGTAGAAAGTTTGTATTGATGTCTGGTACCTAGACAATGGCGCGAGCAACCACATGACGGGAGACGGAGAAAATTTTGAAGAGCTCGATCAGAAGATAACGGGGAACGTAAAATTCGGCGATGGCTCAATTGTCGAAATCAAAGGAAGAGGGTCCATCTTGTTCGTCTGCAAGAACGGGGACCAACGCCTCATGACCTAAGTGTACTACATCCCAAAGCTCAAGAGTAACATCATAAGCCTCATACAGATGACAACGACCGGCAACACAGTGGTGATATCCGGGCCCTATCTGAAAATGTGGAACCGAAGTGGAAACCTGCTGATGAAGGTGAAGAGAACGCCGAACAGGTTGTACAAGATTCTCCTGGAGATAGGCCAGCCCGTCTGCTTAATGGCGTCCCTAGCTGACCCGGCCTGGTTGTGGTATGCGAGACTTGGGCACGTAAATTTTATGCACTCAAGATGATGGAACAGAAGGAGATGGCCTTTGTGTTGGACATACTTCGGTATGCCCTATATTCATATGCTAATCTCGCTTGTGTAAGATTATGGTTGTTGTTCTATGAATGAATGGTTCTTATTAATGCTTAATTTTATATAGTTATCTCAGAGTAAGGATAGAGAAAATTAATTGAATGTTCGATCCTTAGTTTTTTAATATTGCTTTTGTGATAAATCATCACAGTAGTCTACGTGAGGAGGTTTGACTATCACGAGTAAGGAACTTAAATCAGTCCATGGTCTAGATTAGAAATGGGAATTTCTAAGGCGTGAATGACCATTGATTAAACTTAATCACATTTATGTGATGATCTATTACCGGGTCATAGTGCAGTCCAGACACTTTTAAGTTTGATCAGGTATGAAGTGTCTTCATACTGGACGGACTAGACTTATATCAGAAATCATCAATTAAGTCTGTAACTGATGATAGTACGATAAGGTCGCTTACATGATCAGATCGGAATCGGTTGAAGTCCTGAGCATCGTGGACTTGTACGGTTAAATTTATATGATCTTTGATTTAGTCATTACAGAGTAGAATAGAGTGCTTATACTTTTATTTTGGGATTAGACGATTGACCGGGATAAGTTGCACGATAACATATATGGATAATATCTCTATGGTATTCTTATTGTGGTTTGTAGTAAACAAACAAGTACTCGTGATCACCTCATCATATTCATCATCTAATGAGTGAGTAGTTTGTAATAATCATAGATAATAAGATAGTGTCATCAAAAGGGCAGAACGACAAACTTACCCTTTTGATGAGTGCCATAATAACACGAAAACTGATTACCAGATATCTGACTGAATCAATGGACACCTGTGATCAAGATGATAAATATCAATACACACTTGAGAGTTCACCCAAGAGCAATAGTGGAATGTTATCGAGGTTGGTAAAAGTCTACAATTTTATCGTAGCTCGAGTATGTATGTCCATTAGTCCCCATTGTAACTCCATAAGGATGACACAACATTTTTGTTCAAATGTGTCATTTGAGCATAGGATATTCCAATCAAACTCGGTTCGTGATTGTTGTCACGAATTACCCTAAATAGTGGCATAAGTACCAAAATTTGGTAAGCCAATGAAACTAGAAAAAGGTAATTGAATTTAATCCTTGGACATCCCCAGGGTTGTAGGAAATTAAATTCTTGTACAGTTATCTATTCGAATCGTAGCAATCAGACATACGGTTTGAGATTTATGATAATAACAGTATTTTGGTCTAGACTGAAAATGCTACTGTTATATAAATCAAAAAATAGAGAAGTTAAATATTGGTATTTATACCTGGAAAATTTAAAGTGAGAAATAAATAAATAAAATCATATTATGTATGTATATATATATATATATGCGAATTTATTTAATATAAATCTTGAAAATATAAAGATTTGATTTATTAAATCTTTTAGGGTATTTTCAGAATAAGATTCGTTATTAGATTTATTCTTTATTTTATTTTATTTGAAATCAAATCTTTGAGTGAATATCTCTAATGTGATTGGAGTAAATTTCTCAAAATTGATTGAAAGATTTTCTCCCAAGTGGTTAAGCCATTCCCTATAAATAGGATAGCGTGGAAAACCTGAAACCACACCTCACAACATACAGAAATTGATTCTCTCTCTCTCTCTCTCTCTCTGTTTCTGCGAATTGGATCTTAGAATATTCTCAGAGTAGTTCGAGTTTAGGGCTTCGAGAATTATCCAGTAGGAGCCCACGCATTCCCTCGACGTAGTCCCGGAGCATACATCGGAACACTTTTGGGGGAATCTTCTACACAGAAAATTGCAGAAAGCTTCAAGATCAGAGTCAGAGACTTCAGAGATAAAAAGGTACACATTTGTATTTATCGATTAAAAAAATTGTTTACTTATACTCAAGGCTCAGAATAAAAATTAAACAAGTGTTAATTGAAATCAAGATAATTAGTTTATCACGATATGGGAAATTAATTATGAGTTGTTTTTACACGGACAAAATTGACGGGATTACTGGTATGGGACTTTGATCTAGAAAATATTTTTAAAGGTCAATCCGCGTGGTAATTTCAACAATCATAATTTCTTATTGGGACGATGGAGATCCTTTAGGATCTTGATACGTCAGGCAATCCCAGAGAATTTGAATTAGAACAGCTCGATTCCTCAACACTTTGGGGTTCCCAAAATTGAACACCCCAACCAGCTGTGCAAAATTTCAACAATCATGTTTCGAGCAGAACAACTCCTCCAACTGGTGCATGCGGAACTTTGTGGTCCAATCACCCCAGCAACTTTAGCCGGAAGCAAGTACTTTCTACTAGTTGTTGACGACTACTATCGCTGGATGTGGATCTATACGCTCGAGGAGAAGAGTGGAGCATTTGAAGTCTTCTAAAAGTTCAAGAGGCTCGTGAAGAATGGGTCAGAACACAAGATGAAGGTCTTGATAATAGGCTAAGGTAGAGAGTTCACATTCCAGCAGTTCAAAGAGTTCTGCGATGAAGAAGGAGTCGAGCGCCACCTGATCGCACCGTACACTCCCCAGTAGAACGGTGTGGTGGAGAGACAAAATCGGACAGTGATGGACACATCAATAAGTTTGCTAAAGAGCATGCAAGTCCCGACAAAGTTTTAGGGAAAATCAGTTAGACACACGGTCTATTTGCTAAACCGTTTGCCAACGAAGGCACTAGGAGAGCGCACCCCTATCAGATGTGGTTTGGGAAAAAGCCCCACTTAGAGCATTTGAGAGCATGTGAAGACTGTGGGCCCCCATATCAAAAAGCTCGATGACCGGAGTCGGACGATGGTGTACCTTGGCGTCGAGGACGGAAGCAAGGCACACACACTATTTGACCCCCGACGCGGCAAACTTCAGGTGATATGAGATGTTGTGTTCGAAGAGGAGAAAAAGTGGGATTGGCGCGACGAGAACGGAGACTCCGAGCAAAACTCAGTTGATTTCGTAGTCAAAGAAGAGGGCGTTGGCGAACAGGAAGGTACCCCCACCAGCTCATCCAGCTCGGGTACCCACACCATCTCCTCTTGTCCGGGTACACCTAGGACACCCAGCCCGACCAGGTCCAGCCTGACCAGCTCGGGTGACTCCTCAATAAGGAATGGCCCAAGAGGATTTCGTCCCCTAGAAGAAGTCTATGAAGAGGCTTAAGAAATGGAGATGAGCTTGGAAGAGTTGTCCATGTTATGCGCCGAGGAGCCAGCTAACAACCGAGAGGCAGCAACCGAGCAGGAATAGCATGAGGCAATGAAGAAGGAGCTGGATTCCATCGAGAAGATAATGACATGGGAGCTCACCGACCTGCCCAAAGGTCATAAATTCATTGGTCTAAAGTGGGTGTACAAGCTGAAGAAGGACACCGAGGCAATTTCCTGAAGCACAAGGTGAGGCTAGTAGCCAAAGGCTACATGCAGAAGAGAGGAATCGACTTCGAGGAAGTCTTTACTCCAGTAGCGAGACTGGACACGATCAGACTCATCCTAACCCTAGCAGCTCATCAAGGTTGGGAGATTCACTACTTAGATGTCAAATCAGCATTCCTAAGCAGTAACCTCGAGGAAGAAGTCTACGTCAATCAACCTGAAGGTTTTGGCGGCAAGGGCAAGGAGCAGAAAGTGTACAGGCTCCGTACGGGCTACGTCAAGCTCCAAGAGCGTGGAACATACGCCTCAACAAGAGCTTGAAGAGTCTTGGATTCACAAAGTGCTCCAAGGAGCAGGCAGTGTACACCAGGAGTAGCAGAGAAGACACTCTAATCATGGGAGTTCACTGGATCTAGCGCATGACGCGTAGAAGGATTCAAGCAGCAGATGATGGCCGAATTCGAGATGAATGATCTTGGATTACTTTCGTACTACCTCGGTATCGAGGTGGATCAGAAGAAAGATTGCATCACGCTGAAGCAGTCAGCCTACGCGAGGAAAATCTTTAAGTACTTCGAGATGGCGGATTGCAACCTGAGCAAGTACCCATTGGAAGCGAAGCTGCAGCTTGGGAAGGATGCAGAAGGAAGAGAAGTGGATCCCACAGAGTACAGTCGCGTGATCGGGTGCCTTAGGTATCTTACCCACACTTGACCAAACATTTCACACGTAGTCGGGATAGTAAACCGTTTCATGGAGAAGCCTACGAGCGCACACCGGCAGGCCGTGAAGCATATTTTGCGCTACGTGAAGGGAACGACGGACTACGGGATCCAGTATGGAAGAGGCACGGGAGCATATGAGCTAGTCGGCTTCACTGATAATGATCTAAATTGAGGATAGGAAGAGTGCCAGAGGGATGACGCTCTACCTCAACGGGAATCTAATCACCTGGCAGTCTCATAAACAGAAGATTGTAGCTCTATCCTCATGCGAAACGGAGTTCATGGCAGTAACCGGAGCAACATGTCAAGCTATGTGGTAAAGGGGCTAGTGAATGAAGTAACCGAAGCGGAGCAGAAGTCGGTTACTCTCTACGTGGACAACAAGTCCGCAATAGCGTTGATGAAGAACCCACTGTTTCATGGTCGGAACAAACACATAGACACTCAGTTTCATTATATTCGCGAGTTCGTGGAGAAGCGGGAGATCATCGTGGAGTTCGTCAGCACAAGAGAGCAACGCACAGACATACTCACAAAGGCTCTAGCAAGAGTCAAGTTCGCGGAGATGAGAGAGCTGCTCGGGGTGAAAAACCTCGACCCAAGACAAGCTTACAGGGGAGAATGTGAGTTTAAGCTTTATTTGGCTCAACAACCCCTACCATAAATTCACCCCACAAGAAATCTCCCAACCAGAAATCACCCACCAGAGATCTCCTCACCAGAAATCACCCCTCGACTTTTGTGTAATGGTATGTTTAAAATTTCTCATAATAATAAGATTTTTATCAGCAAATGTAGCTTATACAATCACATTAAGAAATCAATTGATGTTTTGACTAACTTTTGTGTTATTCCATGTATTTGGAATTAAGTATTTATCACTGATCAAGTAAAGAAAAAAAAATGTACATTAAAAAATTAAAATTTAATTTTTTTTCAAAAAAAAAAAAGTTAGGGTATTTTTGCCGTTAACGCCCACATGGCGGATGTTTACAGTAAAATTAACGATTTCATGCCAAAGCCACGGTCAACGCACGTTGGATATTTTTGCCGGCAATTGTAAAAGTTGAGTATACGGGAGGCACGTTGACCAAAGATTTAATTTTTACTGTATTTTTTTCTAATTTTTTAACAACTGGAATACTTTTGTCAGTAATAACCTTTATAATAATAACAAACTGAATGCGATGATTGGCAATATAGTTAGCCAGTTGACATGTGGGGAAATCGGATCGATGTTTTTATTTTATTTTATTTATTTATACTATTTTTCAAATTTTATATATATTAAGACCAAGGTTCAAAATTTCGCGAAAATCGGTCGACATTTCGACCGATTTTGGTTTTTCGGAGAAAGGCGAAAGGAAAACCCTTTCGTTTCGCTGGTTTTTTACCATTTTTCGCACTTTTCGCATGGGCACGTGGATGGAATTTAGTTTTTCGTTTTTGTGTGTAAAATGGTTGGAATTTCGCTAAAATGGTAGATTTCGACAAAAATACCAATTAAACTTTCGGCAAAAATAATTCTACTCACACAAGAGCACCCAACCCCACCCCGCCTCGCCACGTCCGGCCGGTCGGACGGTGGCGGCGCGCGTGTGTGGTGTAACATTTGTGTGAGTCCTCCCCCATCCACAAAATCCTATGACCCAAAGGGCCCAAGCCCTTGTCCCTAATATTTGGTATATAAACATCACCAAACCCTTGTCATCTATCAATGTGGGACTTTTTGTTATTCAACTAATATCACACATTCACACTTAACATACACATACACTTCACCTAATAATTTAACTTAATATTACACACTTCAAATAATATTATACACTTAACATTAACATACTTATTAACTTCACCTAACATACATATACACTTAATATACATATTCATTTAATATTATACACTTCAACTAATATTAAATTTGTTAACATACATATACAATTAACATGCATATTCACTTAATATTACACACTTAATTAACATACATATTCATTTCACATAATAATTTGACTTAATATTATACACTTAAACTAATAAAGTGACTTAATATTATACATTTCACCTACATATTTAAGTTACAAATGTGTTTTGTTGTATACAATTATGTCTTGTATTTATTAAATATGTAGTTTTGAACCTATATAAATATCGTGCTTAAATACTCAAATATTTTTTACAAAATATCCGTCGAAAACCCCATCGGCATGCGGTATGCCCATGCGAAAAGTGCGGTATATGCGGTATGCGGCATGCCCTTTTTTTCCGATTTGCCCATCGACATACCCATCGGCAAGCGATATATCCGTAAAACGGAAAATGCGAAACGAAATCGGCAAGCGGTATTTTAAACCTTAATTAAGACCATATATTATAATATATATATATATATATATATTATATGCATACTTGGAGTCAGAGTACTTTTGGAGCGTGTGGGAGGCATTTGCCCCCATATATTTTTCTAAAACCACTTTACACCTTTTCATCTCAAATAATAATAAATGTAAAATTACTTGTTCCATTTCCGTAACGAAAATATATTTTTTTATTCTAGTCATCTTATTAATTTAACATGAATAAAGTCTAGTATTATAAATGGTCAATTAACTTATGATAATAAAAGTTTATCAGATCTATTATTATAAATTATAATTCTTGTTGGGCACTTGGGCTCAGAACATTTTCTACGAGGAAAACTTTTATGATAAGTCATCAAAGTTATTTCACCAACCTGAGAGAACTGCTTGGAAGCCGTCTAAAAAAAACATTTTCCTATAACAAAAGGATTATCTTTTTTTTTTCTTTCTCTCTCTTCATTTCAAGATATTGAAATATATATAGATTTGATAAACTCGTTTGACCTGACACGTAACTCTACTATATACCTCTTCAACAGGTCTCGGGTTTAAGTCAAATAAAAACAAAAGTCTCGGCTTCAAAAATCATGAGATACAAATGCGTACCCCTTTACACATGCAAACTTGTCCAATAGTGTCTTATATTGAATATATCTAGTAATGCGAGTGTATTGTACGCCAATAATATCACCCTATTCCAATATATATATATATATATATTGTTATGTGTATTTTTTGAGACATATAAAAATTGGTCCTCATTGGCGAAAGTCAAAGCCCATTGTCAAAAGTCAAAGCCCACTGACGAAGTCGAAAAATAATGGCCCAAGATCCAATGCATTTGGTGATGTCCGGAGCCATAAAGACGAAGAAGACAAAGCCCTTGATCGAAAAGGCACTTCCTGACGAGGTCCCCTAACGAGCATCCTAACGAGATCCCCCCACGAGCCTCCTGACGAGGTGCCTCGACGAGGTCCCCCCACGAGCCTCCTGACGAGGTCCCTAGGCGAGGTCCCCTAAAGAGCCTCCTCGCCCTGACGAGCTACCTCGCCATCGATGTTGACGAAGGAATAATTCACAATAATTGCACACGTTGAGGAGATCCGAACTTATGAAAGTCATTAGAAAGTTCTCTAGATTCCCCTGGACCCAACATACAAGCTCGCGGACACCCGGAAGACACTACAGACAAGATACGAAGAAATCGGCAAGCCCCTCGCTATGACAAGGAGCCGCGGCATGGCCTCTATGACAAGCCAAATTTGTGCTTCCCCCTTCACCTAATTATTGGTGATCATTCTCCATTAATTCTCCTAAAACAAGGAAAAGTAGTTCACCCATTTACCTTTAACTAGGACCCTTCTCCTTCTCATTTGACACATTCTCCCATAGCTTTCTCCAGAGCTTCTCTCTCTTCTTTCTCTCTCTAAAATTCGCCCCCTCATGGTCCTCGCCAAGGTCAGTGTCTTCACTATTTTCAAAGGCTCGACAGGACTGATCGAATAAAGCTAAGACTAGACAGGGATTGAGTTTTTTTTGGAGGAGTTGTTGGACATAGTCAAATGCTTCGTTTGATATTTTCCAGGCGTCGATCAAGACTACCCTCTCTGGTCAAGCTCTCGTCACACGAGCTCGCCTACACTTGCATCGTCTACTACGACACCATCGCCAGCAATACCTTTCCCAGCAGCGACAGTCACCCCCGCGCCGCCACTTCAGGCACCAGAAACAGTCGTCGACCCTTGACTCCGACCCTCGCCAGAGACCTCCGTCTCCGCAATCAGCTTCCTGCTTGCCCAGGCAAGCTCAGGTACGTATCTCCTAACCCTCCACTTTGAACTACGTGATGACTTGATCCCTTTAAAGGGTACGTAGGCAGCCTTTCACGAGGTCCAGCATCAAATATTATTTTTCTTTATCCTTTTCCCGTCTTCAAGTATATTCAATAATAAGCGTCGGAGAGTTGCAAGAGGATCCTACCCCTCGCCTCCCCTGGATGTGTTCTACATGTGCAGGTTACAAGAACTTCTCGGCGCCTAGACGCAGGTCCACCTTCGCCATAGAAGCTCGCCAAGGAAGAAAAATCACCAAGAATCATCAAGAACGCCCAGAGCTTCGCCAAGATAAGGAATTCTCTTAGACGAGGAGCTCGCTAAGAAGGGAAGTTCATCAAGGATCGCCAAGAACAACCTGGAGGCTCACCAACGACAAAGGACTTGCCTCTAGCTTTAACGATCATCACTCAACCAACGTTGACTCTACATCGGATTATCCACGTGTCGACCAGGTCCAGCTTGGGTCCCGAGCCGTGGATCGGACTCTAAGTTAAAGCCATTTTTACGCATAGACTGTTTGGCGCTAGAATGAGGGATATCGAGCATCAACCTCGAGACCCTACCAACTTTCATCTGAAGATCTCGGAGCACGAAAATCGCTATTCAACATGACTAACCGCGCCAGTGCTTCGCGGTTAGTCAACACGGGGGCTCTATCCCTCGCAAAGTGGACTCAGCCGCCTCGCCGAGTTCCACCAGCACAAATCAGGAATGAAGACGGTGTTAACGACCTTTTGAAGAGGTCATTTCCCGCTCACGATGAGGAAAGCACAGGAGACAGAAACGACATTGGAGGTCACCAGGACCACCCTGACCCTCCCCAGGCTCGCCTAGAATGTCGCCAGGAGGTTCGCCAGGGAGAAGATCCTGACAACACCGAAGACCGCCGGAATGCCCTGTACCCTCGCCAGGCTTGCCCGGAGGGTCGCCAGGGGGTTCGCCAGGCAGAAGATCCCGATGACACAGAAGACCGCCGGAATGCCCCGAACCCTTGACAGGCTCACCCGGAAGGTTGCCAGGGAGTTCGCCAAGAAGAAGATCCCAACGACACAGAATACCGCCGGAACGCCTCGGACCCTCGCCAAGCTCGTCTAGCGGGTCACCAGGGGGTTTGCCAAGCTCCGAATACCAAATATATCAAAGACTGCCGGAATGCCCCGGACCCTCGCTAGGTTTGCCAGTGGGTTCGCCGGGCTGAAGATCTCGAAGACATTAAAGATCGTCGCAACCACACAAACCCTCGCCAGGCTCGCGCCGGGGGGTCGCCAGGAGGTTCGCCATGCCGAAGATTTTAATGACATAGAATATCTCCGGAATTACCCGGAACCTCGCAAGGATCGTCTAGGGAGTCGCCAGGGGGTCCCCCAAGATGAAGAACTCAACCTTGCAAGCGCATACCAGGACGCCCTTGACCCTCGCCAGGTTCGCCAAAGGGGTCGCCAGGGGGGTCGCAAACCTTTGCAAAGGCGCGACGATGGACGACGAGCCGAAGTAATCAACCTCAAAAACTACAAAGAAGATCGATAGTGGGGTCGTCAGGCCTCGCCTGAGCGCCGCCTGGAGCCTCGCCAGCCGCAGCACGATGAAGTATTCAACATTCTCTAAGGAATGCAGAAGAAAATCCAAGACTTGCACTCTGCCTAGGATCGGGGAGCAACAAGCCGTGCTGTACTCGACGGGACGCTATCCCCACTTGCACCACACCTGCTTGACGGAGAAGCCATAGGCGACGTACGCTTCGCAAGCAATCTCATCTTCAACGGGAAAAGAGATCTCGTCTACCACCTTGTCCAATATCAAACGATCATGCAAATGAGGAAGCTTCCAATCTCGACCATGCCAGGCATTCTGCTTGACTGTCACAAGAACAACATTCGACCATGCCAGGCGTTCTGCTTGTCCCAGCGACTTTCCAAGGTGAGAATCCACTCATTCAGCCAGCTTAAAGACATATTTCTTACCCGCTTTGCCGGAGAAGTGACCAAGAAAAGAGAAATCTTACCTGTGGTCGATCAAGCAGAAAAGCGACGAATCCCTATAGAAGTTTATCAGCCGCTTCGTTGAAGAATCCAATAAGGTGAATGACTATACGGACAGCGACGCCGTAATGGCCCTCATCGACGGACTACCAACAGGAAGACAAGCCATCAACCATGGCGGAGCTCATGACGAGAGCACCTCAGCATATCTCTGTGGAGGCATACCTTGCCAGCAGGAAGACAACGGAGCAAGGAAGCCAATGACGAAGCAACGACCGCTCGTCTGACGAACCGAGAAGAAAGAAGAACCGTACCAACGACAGTAAGTACCAAATAGCAAAGCCACAAGGCAGTCAGAAAACGAAGGGTCCATTCCGCGTCAACGCAAGGAACTACACTCCACTTACAACCACTCTAGACGAAATCATCTCCATGCATGGTGACAAGTTCAAGGTACCTCACCCGCTAGAGAGGCCAGCGAAGGACAAGACTCGATACTGCCAATTCCATCGTGATTATGGTCACATGACGTCGCATTGTTGCCAGTCGAGGAATCATATCAAATACCTAATCAGGGAAGGACATCTTAAGGAGTTCATAAAGAAGCTTGTGACGAACCACGAAGGAACGAGCGCCATGCAACCCCTACTCTTGACGATGATGCAACAAACACCCCAAGGCAACTGTTGGACATATTTTAAGTATGCCCTCTATTCAGATGCTAATCTCGCTTGTATAAGATTATGGTCGTTCTCCTAGGAATGAAAAGTGCTTATTAATGTTAATATTATATAGTCATCTCAAATTCATGATAGAGAATATTAATGGAATGTTCGATCCTTATTTCTTTAATTTTGCTCTCGTGTTCAATCATCATAGTAGTCTATGTGAGGAGGTTTGACTATCACGAATAAGGAACTTAAAAGGTCCATGGTCTAGATTAGAAATGGGATTTTTTAAGGCGTGAATGACCATTGATGAACTTAATCACATTTATGTGGTGATCTATTACCAGGTCATAGTGCAGTCCGAGTACTGTTATGTTTTGTCAAGTATGAAGTGTCTTCATACTAGACAGACTAGACTTATATAAGAAATCATCATTTAAGTCTGTCATTGATGATAGTACGATAGGGTCGCTTAGATGATCAGAGCGGAATCGGTTGATGTCCTGAGCATCGTGGACTTATACAATTCAATTTATATAATCTTTGATTTAATCATTACATAGTACAGTAAAGTGCTCCTAATACTTTTATTTTGGGATTAGACTGTTGACCGAGATAATCATTACATAGTTTACTGAGACTCCGATGAGTCTAGATTCGTTAGACAACCACCGCGAACGGCTCTTCGGCACCGTTCCCACCAACAACGACGATCGAGGAATAGTTATAGCAGCAACCCCGCTGAACGTCGTATCAACAATCGTTAGAGGACCAGCAACCGGAGACTCAGGCAAGAACAGACGGGCATACGCACGGGTACTGGAAAAAGAAGAGTCACAAAACCAGGTTAACCTGATGGGCACTACGCCACCACTCCGCACCGACGAAGCTATCACCTTCACCGAAGACAAAGCTCTCACCATCCACCACCCACAAAACGATGCCATCGTTGTCAAAGCATAGATCGCCAACGGAAGCTCGGCCGATATTATATTCAAGACGGCCTTCGACAAGATGAACTTGGGCCGAATCATTGTCGGCCCAATTCGCACGCCATTATTTGGTTTCGCATGAGAATGCGTGATGACCGAAGAATGCATCGAACTGCCAACGACCTTCGAAGCCAAAGACGGACTTAGGATGAATGGAATGGTGAGCTACCTGATTGTCGACATGCCCTCGTCATACAACGTCATCATTGGAAGGCCCATGCTCAACCAGCTTCAAGCCGCGACATCCACCTATCACTTACTCGCCAAGTTCCCAACACAAAGCGGAATCGGAGTCATGCGAGGAAGTCAAACCGAGTCACGATCTTGTTATGAGAAAGGTGTGCGACGAAGTACAGCCTCAGCGACAGTTGCCATTATCAGCGAAGGAGTCAGCAATCTTTAGCTCGCCAGCACAGGAAACACAAGAGGAGACGCTAGAAATCAGACGACCTTTATCATTCTGAAAGAGATATTCACCGTCCTACGATGATACGAGAAGAACCTGGACTATGCCAGGAAGACAACCGGAGCCGAACCAGAAGATTCTCTGGACTACGCGACGTACAAATGCCTCGTCGTCAAGATGCTCACCCGCCTAAGCCGAAGCAAGATGAAAATCAACCTCGCCAAGCGAAGGAATGGAGAAAAGAACTAGCCATGGGTCACCAAGAAGAGAGAAGTGACTGCTGACTTAGTCATTGAGCACACCCGCGACGCTTACACCTATGCAGCTGAAATAAGAAGAAAGGTGAACGACGTACAACCTAGCAGAAGAACTGCACCCAATGGGCTGGTATGCGCATGAACATCGACGGAATAGCCGACGCCACCAACACAGGAGCATGAATCGTCATCAACAACGTGCAAGGAGAAAAGCTGATGTACGACATCAAGGTTAGATTCAAAGACCTCAACAATGAGGCCGAGTACGAAGCTATCCTCGCCGGATTAGACATCACCAAGAAGCTCGCCGTGGATAACCTAAAGAGACACTGCAGATCGCAAGAAATCACGAACCACATGAATGAAAGACTCCCGACGAAAGAAGCAAGCGTTCTGGGACAACTCCAGGATGCTTTGGGCCGCCTCAAACCATTTACTTGGTAGGAGACAGTCCGGATCCCCGAATGCTAACGACGAAGCAGCCACCCAAGCCCGGACAATGATTGGAGATAAGGGAGCCGAAGACCAGCCACGGATCACCATCAAAGGTCAAGCAAACGCCGACTTTGTCGTTGAGTGTACCTACGACAATGATACCTTCGCCGCTGAAGGAGAACGGGACAAGGAAACACCACCGCTGCTCACCAAACCAAAGAACGGAGAAACGTCACACACTTGACCGTATCCAATCCAGCGCTAAATGAAGCCTGTATCCAAGAAGAAGACAGGGTTTTTCACCTAGTATATCAGCTAAGCTTACCTGGAAATTGGGACGAAAGCATCCACTAAAGAAGGCACTCTAAAAAGGAAGTTAGCATGGTAATCAAGACCAGGAATGCCAACGACAAAGTCGCCACCCTTTTATGCATGGTGATCGATATAGACGACGAGCAGGAGAAAACCCCCGCCAAAGCATCGTAAGAGGAATTATCCTACCACGAAGAAATATTCGCCATCGACATCAAAGAACAACCTACATGAATGATCACTGTTGTAAACTGCCTCCAGCAAGATGAGCTACCAGCAAAGGAACCCAGAGGGAGAAGGATAACGACCGTTCTCGTGCAGATAAGCCCACTTGAAGTCAGCAAATACTAACCAATACATTTCGTTTAGGTACCGATTGCCACACAGCCTCTATCTTGGCAAGAGTCATGTCAACACTCACCATCAACTCAACATAGGAGAAGGCAGCTTTGCCAAGATCCCGAATGGAGTCGCTCAATCTTGGAGTCGCACCTCGCCACGGGCACCTTCAAAGCATCAACCTGGCTACTCGTTGCATGAAACTCATCTTCGCCGGCTCGACGACCTTTACACACGCTCTGAACTTTGGAGATCTCGACCTTAAGCTTCGCTGGTCACCTCATCGTGCTCTCTAACAACCTTCTTCAGGATTCCATTCAAAGACTTACACAGGCTATTGGAATACAGAAGCCGACGAGCCATCTCTGCTGACGAAGCCAACGCTTGGAAAACACACTAGGAGTAAAAAGAAATACGATAGGACAAAGTAAGCAGAAATGCCAAAAAGTACGTACCATTGCCAGACGAGAAGAATCCTCAGCAACCAGATCTGAGTCAGACATCTCCACCACCGACGTGAACGTCCGAGGACGAAGATCTACGACAATCCCCATGCAAAGGCCCTTGAGATTCTCGCACCTGACGAGCAGCCAGAGTCATGAACCTAGCCACCAGGAGGTAGGAAATGAGAAACCACGTGATGCTTCATACCCTCGCCCTCATGACAAGTGGCGTCCGCCTCCAACGAACAACGCTTCGCATCCCTTTCCCGATGATGGGAGTTACCAGCCAAAGGCGCAGCAGTAGGATCAGGCACATCACACCGCAAATCGCCACCTGAAGTCGCAACCAAAGATGGCAACGTGCCTAGAGCAGCGTCCCAGCAACAAGCACTGCGAGAAGAACCCCCAGCCTTGCCAAGAGATGGCAAATGCAGACGACGTAAGGAAGATGCCTTTCCCGATCACATACTCCGCTTCAGACATTTAAATGTCCGGTCATGAAGACCCTCGCCAGACGACTTTGGAGCATAAGCAGCAGAAGCCCGGGCCCGCATATAAGGAATGAACTTCTGAAATACCCCCCGGAAACCAGACAAACCTACAAACAGATGTCGAAGACACGACAAAGGAGGAAGCACCACATTAAGCCGCTAACCTCGCCAGAAGAATCCCAAGCTCCCAGAACCGGACCTAGATCCGCCGATAAGACACGGATCCTCTGAGCTAAAGCTCGTCGAAGCCAAACCGAGAAGGCGGAATGGAATCCGCAACCATAATCGATGATAATCCGCAAGGAGCCAACTACGAGAGATGTTCTGACAAGACAACGAAGAAGCCGTCGTCGCTCACACAGCAACCGGCAAAGACGACGATGAACAAGATAAGGCACTTGACAAAGCACCCACAGAGTAAGCAACTACCACCAGTGGGAAAAGCTACGAGTCACATTTGCCAACCCTACCAACAAGGCCAAGATAAGTCGTCCTATCTTTCAAACTAGCCTATTTTCACAAACACCAAAAGGCCGGAAAGTAATCCCGTCGGCTCCGGAAAAAAATCCCGAGTTTCACAAAAGGCCGGAAATTAATCTCGCCAATAGATAAGTCTCTCAAAAAGAGCATCCTCGCCATTTGACAAGTTTACATGTTTCATAATTTACAGAGCACAACATACTCGTCGGATTAGCTACCCGACGGGAATACACACTATTTGCAGGATACAACACAGGTGACGACCTATCAGTTACAATAGGAGTGCACTCCCAAGACCACTGCGACGCGCCATGACGCGCGAACTCGACGAAGCAAAAAGGTACGAACAAATTTAAAGTTCAAATTAATATAATATTGTCTACAGGTATATAGAGGCCACAGATCCCAGACGTGTCAATACAAGCAAGCCTCGATAGCCACGCACCAATCAAGCCTCCCGGAGATGATGAAGTCAGAGAAACAAAAAGGAAAGCTCAACCAAAGAGGTAACATTTTCTCCATGACATTTACATATCTCCATGAATACTTTCAAGTTGTTTTAAGCCAACTCAACAAGCATCATTTATGAAGTTATTTTACGAAACCCAGTTAAAGAAACTTTGCAGTTCCATGGGAGGACGGAGAGGAGACTAACATCTCTGACAACCCGGACCCTCGTCAAATAACACAAGTTACCTTAAGTTTTGAAAATAAAGTTTCTCGTGCAATACAATTATCTAAGAAACTAAGTGGTTAATGCTATGTGCATTTTTTAAGACATATAAAAATTGGGCCCCATTGGCGAAAGTTAAAGCCCATTGTCGAAAGTCAAAGCCTACCGACGAAGTCGAAGAACAAAGGCCCAAGACCCAATGCATTTGGCGAGACCCGGAGCAATAAGGAAAAACAAAACAAAGCCCTTGATCGAAAAGGCACCTTCGGATGAGGTCCCCCGACGAGCCTCCTGATGTGATCCCCCGACGAGCCTCCTGATGAGGTCCCCCGACGAGCCTCCTGACAAGGTCCCCCGACGAGGTCCCCTGACGAGCCTCCTCGCTTTGATGAGCTACCTCGCCATTAATGTTGACAAAGGAATAACTTATAATAATTGCACACGATGAGGAGATCCGTGCTTACGAAAGTCATCAGGAAGTCCTCTAGATTCCATCGGACCCAACATACAAGCTCGCAGACACTCATAAGACACTTCACACAAGCTACAAAGCAACCAGAAAGCCCCTTGTCATGACAAGGAGCCGCGGCAAGGCCTCCATGACAAGCCAAATTCGTGTTCCCCCTTCATCTAATTAATGGGGATCACGTCATTTAATTATAAATAGGACCATTCTCCTCCTCCTTTAACACATTCTCTCATACTTTCTCTAGAGCTTCTCTCTCTTCTTTCTCTCTCTCAAATTGGCCCCCCTCCTGGTCCTCGCCATGTTCGGTCCCTTCACTATCATCAAAGGGTCGACAAGAATGATCGAATAAAGATGGGACCAGACAGGGATTGAGTTTTTCCTGGAGGAGTTGTTTGACATAGTCAAACGCTTCGTTTGATATTCTCCAGCCGTCGATCAAGAATACCCTTGCCGGTCAAGCCCTCGCCACACGAGCTCGTCTAAATCTGTGCCGTCTACTACGACACGCTCGCCGGTAATACCTTTGCCAGCAGCGACAATCACCCCCGCGCCGCCACTTCAAGCACCAACAACGGTTGTCGACCGTTGACTCTGATCCTCGTCAGAGAACTCCGTCTCCGCAATCAGCTTCCTGCTTGCCCAGGAAAGCTCAGGTACGTATCTTCTAACCCTCCACTTTGAACTACGTGATGACCTGATCTCTTTAAAGGGTACGTAGGCAGCCTTTCACGAGGTTGGTATCAAATATTATTTTCCTTTATCCTTTTCCTGTCTTCAAGCATATTCAATAACAAGGGTCAGAGAGTTACAAAAGGGTCCTACCCCTCGTCTCCTCTAGACGTGTTCAACATGTGTAGGTTACAGGAACTTCTCGGCGCCTAGACACAGGTCCACCCTCGCCATAGGAGCTCGCCAAGGAAGGAAAATCACCAGGAATCATCAAAAACATTGGAGCTTCGCCAAGATAAGGAATTCGCCTAGACGAGGAGCTCGCCAAGAAAGGAAGTACGTCAAGGATCGCCAAGAACAGCCTGGAGGCTTGCCAAAGACGAATGACTTGCCTCCAGCTTTGACAATCATTAGTCAACCCACGTTGACTCTACATCGGATTATCCATATGTCGACCAGGTCCAGCTCGGGGCCCGAGCCGTGGATCGCACTCTAAGTTAAGCCATCTTTACGCATTAACATATATATAGACTTTTACAAATATTTACTTTCGGAACACATTCGCACTATGTTCATTCTAAAATTCGTGCATTGAAAATTTTGATAACGATACCGACCCTCGTCAAACTCTTTGTGTCCATTTCATTAATGCCAAACTAATGTTCAATTAAGCCTAAACACAGTATATAATCTCTGTGGACGTGAAAACAAGTCATGGAAAATGGTATAATACATATTTGCTGCATAATAGTGTCTTTACAATTTTTCACGTGGTATATTCCGATTTCATTACTATAAATATCAATTTTACCTTTAATTCTACTCGGAGTAGGGCGTATCGGGCATTTACTCGTATGTATATAGGGATGAAAACAAGGACTGTGATTTTCACTCTTCCCATTCCAGTCCCGGATTATTTTTGGACTTCCACTCTTCCACTTCCTGATCCTAATTTCATAAAATCCTTTTTTTATATATTCAAGAAATTGTTTTGTTTGGGTCTTGGAATAAAATCTAGTTTTGGAAGAATCTGGAACACAATTTTGAATTAATATTATATAATAAACGTAATCTATATACTTAATATACAGAATCCTGTACAAAGCATAAACAATCGAATACTGCAAACAATATCGAAAGCAAATAAAAAAATGAGTATCAGCAAAAATAAAAAGAAAGGGAGAGTAACAACTGAAAGTGAAAAGGAAGCGTAATATGAAAAAATAACAACAAATAATATTAACGACTTGGGCTTTTTAGTCTTGGGAAGAGAGGACATTAGCTTTTTAGCCTTGAGAAGAAAGGACAGAGAAGAGAACCGAAACCTCAAAGACTATAAAAACATCCAAAATGATGATCTGAATCCCTGTTGATTTTGCGAGAAACAACCTTACACGATACTCGATCAACAATTTTAGCACTTCGGCGAGCCACAGTTGTTTTCCCAAGTCGTAGCTCTTCCTTCGCCTCTAAGAAAATAGAAGTACATGGATGCCAAGTAGAAAATATCCTATTTGTCACCCTGTAGAGTCTGACGAATTAACTTATACTCATCGGAGTCACAAAAGAGGTTGCGGAGCTTTTGAAGAACCTTCGTCCTCATCCTTGGATGATTCTCACTATCAAGATAGAGGTTCAGGATCCTCGTGGCCTCTTCCTTAACTAGATATTCACTTATTGATTTTTTTTCAAATAAATAAATAATTGTTGAAAGCATGTTCATTATATATTGAAAAATCTTCATCTGAGTGACACGTGGCACGAGGTCATAGTGGAGGAAAGAATTTTCGACGAAAGTGAAATGAGGAGACAAAATCAGAGAATTTGAACTTTTTCGAGTAAAAAATTAATTGGAACTTACACGTCTATTTTTTTTTAAGTATTGGGACTTTTGCCAGATTAACCCAATACTTAAAAACCATATTTAAGTGACACGTGGCATGGGTAACCGCGAAGGACGGAAATTTTGACCGACGTAACAATGAAGGTACAAAACCAGAGAATTGGAATTTTATCCGCAAAAAAAAAAAAATTAAAACTTACAAAATTCATTTTTGAAAGTGATAGACCCCTCTTGGTCTATAGGCGACAACCCAAGGGCAAGGAAGTAATTATGGTTGATTAATGAAGGGCTATTTAGTAATTTTCCTAATTATTTATGTTATTGTGTTTTAATTAAAGCAAAAAATAAGGACACTGATTTAACGGAATCAGTTTCCATTAGAATTAGTCGCATACTTTTATAAGCACCGAGGGCTAGGGTTTTCTGCACGTTTGATTTAGTACTCTTCTTGTTGAACGTCTCACGGAGAGAAGCCGTCATAGCTCTCAAAGGATTGACGGAGTATTGGTGATTTTACAGTCCGATTAATAAAATGATTCACTTTATCACCTTGATAACGTGAGCCACACGTTTTCTGTTGAGATTTTGATATTGGATCCTATCATTTGGTATCAGAGCGTTTTCGATCCCAGAGACGTGATGGTGACGAACAAGCAGTTTACGGTGTTGTCCAATGGAGCCACAGCTTTGTCTCAGGGCGTGGAAAGCAAACTGACGGCAATCGGAGACGTCGTGGACCATAAACTGGCCCATGTAGATCGACAATTGGCCGAGCTCACGGCCATTATGCATTGTCTAGCCGAGCGATCCCTCTCACGATCACGAAACGCAGCAATGGCGAGGACAGGTACAAAGTCATAGCGATCAGTGAGTAAGGGCGACAGGGCAAGACGTGGGAAGAGTATAGCAGCTGTATAAGGCGTGGAAGATAGGCATTCCGTCCAAGGCGGCAGCAGCAGCAACAAGAGTGGGGCCCAGAGCGCGCGTGACGGTGACCCGGCCCTCGATTTACTGTACACCAAATCCATTTTATGCAACGCGGGGTATAGAGTCCACGAGTTAAATGACAACGTCGAAACACCGGGCAGCCGGGGAACGCCGAACAACCAACGGACAACGAGAGGCTAAAGTACGGCGGGAAGCCGAAGATCACGCTCGAGAAGTGGAACGAGCGTGGGTGCTGTTACGCAGCGCTGGAATTAGGGTTAAGGACCCGAACCAATTAGACCGTGTCGACGACGGGCGTCGCGCGACAGAACCCTTGACGGCTGAAGCGATGTCGCGGGCCGAACGTGCGTGCACAAAAGCTATAACGAGGGATGAGCACGCACGCGAGCTTTAATGCGCCCCAGCCTTGCTTGCGCGTGCGGGCGAGATGCGCTACGATCGTGCGCGCACGGGGGACCAAGAACGGGCAGCGCATGTGCATGAGCTTGAACGCACCCGAGCGTTGCTGGCACGCGCGTACGAACTGCCCAACGATCATGACCCTAACGTATTGGAATAACGCCGAGCAGCGGCGGAAAGGGTCCGAGAGCTTAATCGAGATCGTGAGTTCCGAGAGGAGCTTCTACAGCCATTACCCGCCGAGAATAACCAAAACCCGAATTAGGGTTACCTGGCACGACACGAACAACAAGGTGACGTCCATGGACTGCGGGTTGGCCAACCCAATCGGCAAGGGGTCGCTGCCCGAGATCGACGTTTGCACATCCCAATTTTTTAAGAAGGCGATGCATGAAATTGGGTTTTCCGCACCGAACGTTACTTCGAGGTCAATGGAATTCACGAACACCAAAAGCTTTGGTCTGCGGCGCTTTGCTTGGACGGCGAGGCATTAGCTAGGTATAAGTAAAGCGAGCGGCGCAAGCTGTTTCGCACGTGGGGCGACTTCAAGGAGAAAATTGAGGAGTGCTTTTGCACTTCCGAGACCGGCGATAATATGGAACAAGTAATGGCACTCACACAAACCGGGTCTTTGGCCGAATACCGAAAAGCTTTTTGAGAATCTCCCGAGTAGGACGCCGGAGACTCAACAATCAATACTCGTAATTGCGTGAGTGAGAGGTTTGAAGCCGGATCTTTGCGAAGAAGTACGGATGTGGCACCCACGAGGTGTACGGGAAATATTTGCTCGAGCCAAGGAAATAGAGGATAAATGGAACGCACGCCGGAAGTGGTGGACCGGAAACAGCTCGGGATCCAAAAACAGCTCGGGTTTTGTCCCAAAATCTGGATATCCGAGAGAGACAGAGGCGAGGAAGGTTGACGCAAGACCTCCAACTAACTCCAAGCGCCTCCCCGAGAGCGAGTATGCTGAGAAACATTCCAAGGGGCTTTGCTACAAATGCGACGGGAAGTTTGAGCCTGGTCACCGGTGCCCGAAGATAAACTTGGAAGTGCTTCTCTGTCACGACAGCGAAAAGATAATTACGGAAGTCGAAGCATGGAACGCGGAACTTGAGACAAAAAGAGTTGAAAAGCTCCACCTCAATCACGCCGAAGTCTCCCTAAACTCAGGAATGGGGCAAACCGGAGGAAAGACGATCAAAGTGAGAGGGAAAATTGGAAATCAGCCCATCGTGGTGCTTCTCAATAGTGGAGCCACCCACAATTTTATTTCCCGACAGATCGTGGACACTTTGGGGCTGAAACGGACACCAACGCGCGATTTTGAGGTCAAACTAGGTATAGGCAGATCTGAGTCCGGTTGAGGTGTGTGTCGGGACATCGTTGTGACCCTTGACATGAACCCATTTCACGTGGATTTACTGCCACTACAGCTGGGCAGCACCGATGTGATTTTGGGCATGTCGTGCTTCGAGGAATTACCCGATACGAAGGTTAATTAGAAACGTAAACGATTAGAGTTCAACAACGATGGTCGGACTGTGGTACTACAGGGCAATCCTGGCCTTCAGAAATCCCTCGTATCTGTCAAAGCAATGACTCAGACAATCACCCAAGAGAGAATCGGTTACTTGGTGGAGCTACATCAGAAAAGTGTGTCGGACAAGGTGACCAAGAGCGTGCACGCGACAGATTTACAAGGATTACTGGGCAGATTCCAATACGTGTTCGCGATGCCCTCAGCATTGCCACCGCCAAGGGATCACAACCACACGATCGTGTTAAAGTTGGGTGCTGCGCCGGTTAATGTTCGACCATACCGGTACCCTTAGGTCCAAAAGGATGAGATTGAGAGGCTCGTCCAGAGATGTTAGACGCTGGGATCATCCAACCGAACACGAGCCCTTTCTCGAGTCCAAAACTTTTGGTAAAAAAGAAAGATGGCAGTTGGCGATTTTGCATAGACTATCGCTCGCTGAACAAGGAGACAGTTCTTGATCGTTTTTTGATCCCGATCATCGACGAGCTTCTTGACGAGCTTCATGGGGCCACAGATTTTTCCAAAATTGATCTCAAATCTGGCTATCACCAGATCCGAATGAAATCCGATGACGTTAGAAAAACTGCTTTTAGAACTCACGAAGGACACTACGAGTTTCTCGTAATGCCTTTCGGTTTGACGAATGCTCCCACGACTTTTCAGTCCCTTATGAACAAGGTATTCAAGCCATTCTTACGGAAGTTTGTCTTAGTATTTTTTTGACGACATCCTTCTCTATAGCCGAGACCGAGCAGCACATATCGAGCATTTGGAAGCAGTTTTGTGCACTCTGCGAGAGAATCAGTTGTAGGCCAATTAGAAAAAGTGCTTGTTCGGGCAGCCGAGTGTCGAGTATTTGGGCCACGTAGTATCCGGCGACGGAGTGGCAGCGGACACATCCAAGGTTTCACCGATGCTACAATGGCCACAACCAAATATAATTCGGGAACTAAGGGGATTTCTGGGGCTCACTGGTTACTATCGGCGTTTTGTCAAGGGGTACGGGACCATCGCCACGCCATTGACCGACCAAACGAAGAAGGACAGATTTAATTGGAGTGAGTCCGCTACGAGGTCCTTTGAGGAATTGAAGACGGCCATGACGAGGGTCCCAGTCCTCGCGTTACCAGATTTTACACGGCCATTTGTCGTCGAAACGGACGCTTCTGGTTTTGGTTTAGGAGCTGTTGTGATGCAAGATCGGAAGACCATTGCATATTTCAGCCAAGTGTTACCCGAGCGCGCGAGGTTGAAGTTCGTTTACGAGCGAGAGTTGATGGCGATCGTGTTGGCGGTTCAAAAGTGGCGGCCTTACCTCCTCGGTCGTCAGTTCATCGTCCGCACAGACCAACGGAGTTTGAAGTTTCTATTAGAGTAGCGAATGGTCGCCGAGAAGCATCAATGGTGGCTCACTAGGCTGCTCGGGTATTCTTTCGAGATTCAATATCGGCCTGGGATCGAGAACAAAGCAGCCGACGCTCTTTCTCAGAAGGACCCCGACTCACAGCTCACAGCCATTACGATCCCGCAATTACTGGATTGGGAGGAATAATTGCGCGAAATTGGTAAGGACGTGGACCTTGAGGTTTTGCGAGGTGATTTAGCGAAGAACCCGAACACACACCCGAGTTACACATTCGATGGTACTCAATTATTGTACAATGGCCGCCTCGTGCTACCACGCAACTCGATTCACATTCCGAAGTTGTTGGTGGAGTTTCATGGCAGTGCGATCGGAGGGCACTCGGGCGTGGCAAAGACCTACCAGAGGATAAAAACGGAGCTGTACTGAATAGGCATGGAGAAGGATGTGGAGAAACTTGTTGCGGAATGCGACGTGTGCCAACGAAACAAGTATATGGCAATGGCACCACCGGGGCTCTTACAGCCTTTGGCGCTGCCCGAGAAGGTTTGGGAGTCAGTGACCATGGACTTCATCGACGGGCTGCCCCGTTCCGACGGTTTCACGGTGATCTTAGTGGTCGTTGACCGTTTAAGCAAATATGCGCACTTTGTGCCGCTAAAGAATCCATACACGGCAGATTCAATGGCGACGGTGTTTGCGCGAGAGGTCGTCTGCTTGCACGGGATTCCAGACACGATAGTCTCTGATTGGGACAAGATATTTATGAGCCATTTTCTGGCGCGAGCTGTTCCGACAAATGCGAACGGGGTTGAAGCGGAACACCTCATACCACCCGCAGACGGACGGGCAAACCAAAATGTTCAACCGGAGCGTGGAGACGTACTTACGGTGCTTCGCGTCGGAGACACCGAAACAGTGGGCCGAGTGGCTTCCGTGGGCTGAGTATTGGTACAACACCTCGTACCACTCGTCGGCCCGGACCACGCCGTTCAAAATTCTGTATGGACATGACCCTCCACATTTGGTTCACTACGGGCACAGTCCCTCACCGGTGTCCCAAGTGGACAAGTACCTAGAGGCGCGAGATCGTGTATTGAGCGAGCTCAAACGCCACCTCGAGTGCGCTCAACAGATCATGAAGCGGCAGGCAGATGCGTACCGCTGTGATGTGGTTTTCAAGGTTGGCGATCGAGTCTACCTCAAGCTATGGCCTTATCGTCAAAAGACAGTGGCGCGACGACGGAATGAGAAGCTTGCGGCGCGTTACTACGGACCATATGAGATTGTGGACAAGATCAGACCAGTGGCGTATCGTTTGAAGCTACCGGAATCGGCCACCATACATAATGTGTTTCACGTCTCGCAGCTCCGTGCATCGATCGGTAACCGGACTCCCTCCGCAGTGTTACCCGTGACATTGACGGCTGAGATGGAGGTTCCCTTATCTCTGGTCGCTGTCCGTGGACGTTGGGTTTCAGACAATGGTTCAAAGGAGATTTTGGTTGAGTGGAAAGACCTTCTGGAGCACTTTGCAATGTGGGAGTCGACAGAGACAATCAAGCATCAATTCCCTGACTTCCTCCTTGAGGACAAGGTGGTTTTGGAGGGGCGGAGTAGTGATAGACCCCTCTTGGTCTACAGGCGACAACCTAAGGGCAAGGAAGTAATTAGGGCTGATTAATGAAGGGTTGTTTAGTAATTTCCCTAATTATTTATGTTATTGTTTTTTAATTAAAGAAAAAATAAGGAAAGTAATTTTACGTAATCAGTTTCCATTAGAATTAGTCGCATGCTTTTATAAGCACCTAGGGCTAGGGTTTTCTGCACGTTTGATTTAGTATTCTTCTTGTTGAACGTCTCACGGAGAGAAACCGTCATAGCTCTCGAAGGATTGACGGAGTATTGGTGTTTTTACAATCCGATTAATAAAACAATTCACGTTATCACCTTGATAACGTGAGCCACACATTTTGTGTTGAGATTTTGTTATTGGATCCTATCAGAAAGCATTGAATTTTTTATCGAAATTAACTCTTTTATAAATACATATTTATTATTTAATGGCATAAGAACAAAAATTAAATTGTTATAGATCATGGGATTTTGTGGATGTCAATATTGTGATAGTCAACTATGTCATTACTATGTAATATTCCTCATTTATTGTATTTTCTATTTCCACCTCTCTCAAGCCCTATATATAGAGGCATATGTGGTTCATTGTAGCACACATCAAAGAGCAATAATACTCTCTCTATTCCCTCTCATATTCTCTCTTCTTCTTGTCTTTGTTCTTTAGTTTATAACACGTTATCAGCACGGAGTTCTGCCGATTGAGGTAATGGCCTTTGTATTTTAAATTTATTTCATTCTTGTTTTCGCGATGATGGCAATATAAATCTATGTTGAAAATTCACGTAGAAAAGCCTAGCAAAAATTATGTATTTTTTTTTTATTGCAATGATGGTAAATTGGTGAAAGTGGACAAATTAACATCCACCCCAAATCCCTAGCAAACATATCGTTTATTATAGCCTATACATATATATCGTCTATACTCTATAACATATACATGATTAGTATCAAGGTGGCGATGACGGCAAGGTGGATTCATATCCATTAAAAAAAATGCCCTAGCAAGCCTTACCATTAATATACTGTATATGGTCTTTATTATAAATATTGATTGCATATTATACATAAGTTTAGCATTTGTAAATTTTGTTCGTGTATATGAAAGTTAAAAATTATCTGTGGTTCATTCATATATTATTTTATAATCAATCGCTTGCCTTAGTAGTGTGATTTGTCCAAGTAAAGTCAAATGTTGGAATATATCATTGATTATACTTATTATATATATAGCATTACATAAATTCATTGCTTTATATATATAGACTACTTTATTTACAAAGATTACTACGTATATATATTCTTAAATAACAATAATATCGATTATATCTTGTAATTATATAGGTGTATTTAAATATTTATATTTATAATATCGTATGTATGTTATTACGCTCCTGAAGTAGCTAAAACAAGAGTATATTTAAAAATAAAATTCCTTGAAGTGAATAACGTCATTTTAATGGATTAGCAACATTCCCCGAAGCGAATAGCATTAGTATAATTTTTTTTAGGCTAATAATATTCCCCGAAGTGAATAACGCAATATTTTAGTTCTACAATATTCCCCGAAGTGAATGCTATAATTTATGAATAATCAAGTTTTACAATATTCCTTGAAGAGAAAACCCTCATTTTGTATTTTTGGGTTAAAAATATTTCCTGAAGAAAGTACCACAATCTTATGAACATTTTTTTTTGCAATTAAATTTAGTTCGATTCCCTGAAGAGAATTTTATTTATTTATTTCCAAACTAATAAAATATTATATACAATATGCTCTTTATCAAAATATCGTAGTGTATGTCATATATATATATAGAAATATTCTAATAGTGCATTGATTCTAATATATCATGATTGCATATAAATATATAATGTTTGCATATATATAAATCGAATATCTCTTATTCTGTTTGTCTATATATATATATATGTTTACTGTATTTTTTTGTACGCATGATATTTTTATACAGTTTTATATAACATTATCTTTTTTATTATGATAGTGTGCAATGTCAAATCTTACGAAGCTTGAGTTCAACGCTCTTGACATCTCTCGAAATAACTATTTATCATGGATTCTTGATGCTGAAATCCACCTGAGCGCTATGGATTTTGGAGATACCATAAAAGAAGGAAATACAACTACTCAACAGAATAAAGCGAAAGCCATGATATTCCTACGTCACCATATCCATGAAGGATTAAAATCTGAATATTTGACGATCAAGGACCCGCAGATCCTTTGGAATGATTTAAAAGAAAGGTACGACCACCAAAAAATGATAATTCTTCCTAAAGCTCGCTATGATTGGTTGCACTTGCGTTTACAAGATCATAAAAGTGTGTGTGAGTATAATTCCGCGATGTTTAAGATTACTTCCCAAATGAAATTGTGTGGCGAAAATATTACTGATAAAGACATGCTGGAGAAAACATTTTCTACTTTTCATGCCACCAACATGCTCCTGCAGCAGCAATATCGTCAACGGGGTTTTGAGAAATATTCTGAATTAATATCATGTCTCCTCGTCGCTGAAAAAAATAATGAACTTTTGATGAAAAACCACCAATCTCGCCCAACCGGAGCAGCTCCATTCCCTGAAGCGAATGCGGTAATAAGTAATGGATACGGGAATAATAAGCAATTTGGGCGGGGACGTGGTCGTGGTTATGGAGGTGGTCGTGGTCGCGGTTTTGGACGTGGCCGTGGTTTTAATCACCAAAATATCTCAAATTTCAAGAAGCAATCAAACTACCACCAGAAGTGGACAAATGATGCAGGCAAGCAAGATGGAAATACGGCGCCCAACAATAATGAGAGCATATGCCATCGATGTGGCGGGACAGGCCATTGGAGTCGCACTTGCCGTACATCTAAGCACCTAGTTGATCTTTATCAAGCTTCTGTGAAAGGAAAAGGCGTAGAGACGAACTTTGCTGAGAATAACACCAATTTGGAAGTCGGGGATTTCTTTGAAGATGCCGATGGGGATTTTGACAAACTGATCAATGATGCGATGGCTTAGAGAAATTATTTATGATGTTTTCATTTATTTTCTTTTCCAATGTTTGAGTGTTTACATTTTATCATGTTTAAGTGTTATGTTTATTTTTCTTTTCAATGTTAGCGTTTTTGAATTTCGATATGCATTGTCATTGATTTATCATGAATAAAATAGTAGCCTATCTTTTCTTCAGTTTTTGAAATTTATTTAAATGTTCTAAGGAAAAATATTGAAGGATATTAAAAGGTAAAATAGCATGTGAACTAAAATATAAAATGAGCATTCTCTATCCAAGTATTATATGATGAATAAATAAGAGAAAATAAATTGTAAGCTCGTTAATAGAACCAGAAGTTCGCTAATGGACAAGAAGTTCACTAATAGAACAAGAAATTCGCTAATGGAACTAGAAGTTCATTAATAGAACTAGAAGTTCGCTAATGGAACTAGAAGCTCATTAATAGAACCTGAAGTTCACGAATGTTGGCATTACCGGTGTGGCTATATCGGATCAATACTGATGCAAAAAGAGTTGAGAATTCATATTTGATGTAAGCATTGACCGGTATGATTATTCCCGGATAAATAATTTATTAATGAACAATATGGTTCGTTGAATTCTCATATGGTGATTTATTTCAAAGTGAAGTATTTATTGAAATGTTAGCATGTTGCGATTAGTAAACCTGGAATATTTATGGGCCCATTTACTAGTGAAATATTATGAGTAGATGCATCTACAAAATGATCAAGAAATATATATTAAGTAGCAACTTGAAGTTTGCGAGATAATTCCAGATTGTGAAATGAATTTCGTTGACTGCTAAATGAAAAAGGCTTCCTATGTGATGAGTATAAGAATCACCTTATTGGTCTAGTCAAATATTTTGTTAATACCTCCATTGACTATAGACAATTATTGAAAACAAAGTTCCCAACGAATTAGGGATATCATGCATCAAGCCAACGTTAAAAAAAATAATTAAAGATCTCCCCGATTTATAAGGTTCCCATCTATAATATTTTTATGTGCGATATGATATTTTAATCTCCACCACAACACATATAAGATGGGTTCTCTTCAGAATGAGAGATGACTAATAATTTTATCACAAAGAGGGGAAGAAGATCGACAGTTGAATATACATATAAAAATTGAAATTAATATGATCCTCGTTTATACTGCCAATCACTCAAGAAGAGATGATGAATATATATCAAACTGTCAGGCTCCAATCATAGTAGGATATTCAGATTGAGGACAAGGTGGTTTTGGAGGGGCGGAGTAGTGATAGACCCCTCTTGGTCTACAGGCGACAACCTAAGGGCAAGGAAGTAATTAGGGCTGATTAATGAAGGGTTGTTTAGTAATTTCTCTAATTATTTATGTTATTGTTTTTTAATTAAAGAAAAAATAAGGAAACTAATTTTACGTAATCAGTTTCCATTAGAATTAGTCGCATGCTTTTATAAGCACCTAGAGCTAGGGTTTTCTGCACGTTTGATTTAGTATTCTTCTTGTTGAACGTCTCACGGAGAGAAACCGTCATAGCTCTCGAAGGATTGACGGAGTATTGGTGTTTTTACAGTCCGATTAATAAAACAATTCACGTTATCACCTTGATAACGTGAGCCACACATTTTGTGTTGAGATTTTGTTATTGGATCCTATCAGAAAGCATTGAATTTTTTTATCGAAATTAACTCTTTTATAAATACATATTTATTATTTAATAGCATAAGAACAAAAATTAAATTTTAGTATTTCTATTAGTTTTTAATAGTTTAGGAAAAAAAACCCCAATTTTTTTTCTTCTACCATATAGGGATTAGGACGGAACCGGAACAAAATAAAAAAATAAGGTCAAAATTTTCAACTCCTACTTGATTCTTTACTAGATCTCTCAAGTGATTTAAGATGATTGATTATCATATTGCTTTTAAATACGTTTTTTCGTGGGACCAACTGTGCTGTCGTTTGACAATGAATATTCGTATTTCGCAGATTATATATTTAAAGACAAAACAAAATTTCTCAGATGCAATGATTTGATAATGCATGGAAGCTCTCACACGTAATTAATGTTGTTAATAATCTTTATAAAAAAAATGTTGTTAATAATCTTAAACTGGATAAAAAAAAAAAAAGCTATTAATTCGCCTCTATAAGTCTTGAGAATATATAAATATATATATATATAATATACTATAATTCTTAATAAATAACTCAGAATCTTACGTATAAACTAGGGTAGTTAGTGTTCTTCCAATCAAAGAGAGGCAAAAGTCATACCTTTATCAAAATAATTAAATAAGACGAAAAATGTCAAACCTATTAAAAATTGCATAAATTGTATAAGACTATTATATTCTTGATTACCCGTTGCTTGAGACTTGGATACAATTTTATTGCAAGTTTTTAAATTTATGCTTATAAATTACATCGCATTTACTCTTATATTATGTGGTTTATATTATGGATTTTTTTTTCTTTTCAAATGAATTTAATACATTGATCTTATAGTTAAGATGATACCAAAACATAATTTTACTGGGTATTATTCTAACAAGGTTCTACTAAATTCCATTAAAGACTAAGGTTCGTAAGTTCAAATGATTTTCAATGAAATAATTATATAACTTTTAAGCCATAATAAAATGATACAAGGTGCTTAAGTTAAAATTTTAGATTAATTGTAGTGTAATTACTTAATGTTTTAATTTTTGTGGTGACACATATTTACTCAATTTTCTTTATCGTTAAAGTTCACAATATTTACTAGTTGTTTAAAATTTTATTTTATTTTTAAAAAGTTTGCAGAAGTGACAAGTGCAGTTTACCAAAATTTAAAATTATATCAAATAAAAAGTGAATTACATTTAATTTTTTTTTATTAATATACATTTAGAACTATAATTATATGAAAAATTTAATCTACGCTACTACGGAATAAAATATTCAATAAAGTAAGATAAAATAATTTAATTAATACTTAATAAATAAAAAAATAATATTTTTATTTGGTCAAAACTGAAAACCATAACTTATATTGATATTTTATTGATGAAAAAAACTGTAAAAACCAATTCAAGAAATAAATAAATAAAAAATAGAAAAGCGCGAGTGGTGACGTGTGCTTGAGTGGAGTGCCAAATATATATAAACTCACTCGCCGTACACTCAATTGCCATTTTCGACTCTCTCTCTCTCTCTCTCTCTCTCCGATCTTTGCTGTTTCTCTCTCTCTCTCTCTCTCTGATCTTTGTTGTTTCGCTAAGAAGAAGAATCTCTCGAAAGCTTTGAAGCTCGAGGAAATGGAGGCCAACGAGTACATGATCGCAGGCCTGATTTCCGACTCTTGAAAATTTGCTTTAGCTGAAGCTGATAAGGTGAGTAAAAGATTCCCTTGGAAATCTGCGATTCAGTTTCTGTTGTTCTGTTTGGTTGCCGAGAAAAAAAGTTGGATCATCCATGATTTTCTTTTCGTTTTTTATTAGTACTGAAGGTGTTCGACGTTTTTCTTTTTTTTGTTTGGAATTGTGATTCGTGAATGCTCTTTGTCTTGTTGTTTGGATTGGATGCCGAGAACATGGAATTGAAGCATAGCAACTGTTTTTTTGTTTTGTTTTGAAGTTGCAGATCCAAGAGCTTAATCGTTTCTCCAATAGAAGAAAACTCGAAGATTCACCGCGATTTCATGGAGAGCGTAGTTCAGTTTGTTCAGATGCCGGAATTCGCAGCTTTCTTTTTAGCTCATTTATAGTTTTGTGCTAGATTCGTGATAAGGGCTTTAGCCATGAAATCTTTGCTGCTTAGCTCTAAACGACCACTGATGAAGCGAAGAGCGGGTTTGAGATTTACACAAGCGGGCCGAGGATCTTATAGAGGCAGTTAGGGCAGGTGCTCTGTGCAATAATTTGGCTTTGTAAGATATTTGTTTATATATAAAGTTTTATAGAGTTTGCGCTCTCAAAACATAGCACATGGGAACTACTCCTTTGGGGAGGTTCTTGAGTAGCCTCTGTACCAACACTCCATGGAAGTATGCTGTGTTCTGGAAACTCAATCACCAGAGTCCTCTGTAAGTCACTTCTTAATACTGCGGTTTCATTGAATCGACGTTTTACGATAGCGTCTGAAGTTTCTTAGATCAAACAACAATCTTATCTGTTTAATAATGTTAGAGCTCAGTTTTCAACATATATGGAATATAATTCAAAGAAGCAATTATTGTAGAATGTGACATTAAAAAGACAGAAAAACCAGTTTGATAATCTACAGATGACTGCAATTCTTACCACTGAAGCATTTCATCTTTTATGTAACCTTTTACAGGATTTTGACTTGGGAGGATGGGTACTTGGATAGTACAACAGAAACACAAAATATGGGAATTAAAATTTATGACAACTACGTTGATACAGCGACGGCAAAATCATTGCCCAGCAGTGAAACAAGCATTCTTGGTGCAGTGGCTAACATGTCAACGGTTGAATATGCATTTGGAGAGGGGTAATTTTTATTTTTTTGGTATTTTCAAATTATAAGCATTCACTTTAAAATTCTATCTATAACATACACTTTGAATGAAAAACACAAAGAGGGACGGGGATAGAGCCTCGAGGTTTGACCTAATTGCCTGATAAAAGTCCAATTGTTGACCATAAATCCACTGTGTTTTGATAAACAGTGTAATTGAGATTTACACATACACTACAATTTGAATATATATTCTCGATTGTTGATGATTTTCGTCCAAATTAATACCAGATTAGTGGGTGAGGTTGCATACACGGGTAACCATATGTGGGTTTCTGTCAATGGCTTATTTGCTAGAGAATTCGACAGCGAATTTTCTCCTGATGTAAGAATCTAATTGATGTGTTCATTTAAAGCCATTTATTCGTGGTAATCAATTACCAGATTGGGTATCTCACACATACAATTCTTTTGGTTGACAGTGGACAGATGAATGTCTTCTACAGATTGCATCGGGTATTAAGGTATGGCGGCCATAAATCCTTACATTTACATTACGATTTCACTCAGGGACATGTAAACAGAATTGCTTAAGAATCTCCCAATTTTTGTGACAGACAATTGTGCTTGTACCTGTACTTCCAGATGGGGTTATTCAGCTTGGATCCTTTGAAGAGGTGCAGTTTTTGTTAACGTCATTCATCAGTTTCCCGTTTGCATGTTTATACTTTTCATTCTATTATTTGTGTCATTGCCAAAATTGTGAAGCTAAATTTTGGACTGCCACGCAATATAAATGTTTAAATTTCTTTGAGTCATTCCAAATTGAACTTTGTTGTACTTACCAGGTCTGAAATCTTTCAGGTTGCTGAAAATCTCGCTGTTGTTGGTATAATCAGAGATCGATTCGATGCCTATTGCAATGTGACTGAAGAGACCGTTCCTTCCACAATAATTTTGAATCAACCTTGGTCCTCATCCACTCCGATTTTTTCTATCCCCATGGAAAATAATAACACGTTGACATTTCGAAGCATGAAGGAACCAAAATCCGAAAAATTTGAGGATGTCCAAGACATGTTTCTGGTGGCTGCGAATGGCGCACTTATCGAAACTTCACCCGAACACGTGACCGGTTTCCCTTCAGATTCATTTTCGCCCTATTTTAGCAGAAACAATCAAGAAATAGTGGACAATATAATGTTTGGATTCTCGTCTCCAGAAGAACGTTTTGCCTATTCTCTATCTAGTAGTCAAAATATGGAGTTCTGGGAAAAGTCGTCGGCTGAAAAAATGGACGCACAAATATACGACGGCGACTATGACCGTCTTGAAATATACAAATTTCCCGAAGATTTGGAACTCCACAAAGCACTTGGACCGGCGGCTTTTCAGGAAGACCCATACGGGCATTTGTTTTGTGGAGTATTCGATGCAGAAGAGCAGCAATTGGACGTAGCGAGCTGCTCGGTTGACCCATCGAGCACATCTTCCGAGAGTGTTCCCTCACAAAGGAAGTCAACCCCATTTTGTCAACCTCAAGTTCAATCTAAAGAAGTCCCAGAAAAGCCAAATTTCTCAGTGGATGCCAATATCATAGAGCCTGAAGTCGTTGCCCGGGTCGAAAGTTCAGCTTCTCTTAATGGCATGGCTAGTACGTTGACTTATGAGGATCAGATGGTCAAAGGTCACGGCCTTGCACAGTCAATTAGCAAGACCAAGGGAAAGAAGTCAAATAGCAAATCTGTGAGAATGAAGAGTGGGAGTTCCCAAAAGGCGAGACCAAGGGACAGACAGCTAATCCAGGATCGAGTGAAAGAGCTACGAGATCTCGTTCCAAATGGTTCCAAGGTTTGTTCTTACGTTTTCGATTCTATTCGGTTTCTGAGATTTATAGAGTGTTCAAAAATTTACCACTGCTGTGTGTACAGTTTAGCATTGACGGACTCCTGGATCGGACCATAAAACACATGCTTTATTTGAAAAGCGTGTCTGAACAAGCTGAGAAACTGAAGCTACATCTTCGTCTTGAGGTAAGATATGATCACATGCTTTACATTCGATCTATCTCATATCAGATCCAGTTTTGAGATATGATCACATGAACTAAATAGTAGCAGCTTTTTTTTTTTCTTATTGTTTATTACTAGTGAATATGCAAGGAAAAATTTCAAACATCGAATCATTTGGTTTTTCGGAGATGTATAAAAGATCTACAAATTGGCTAACTCTCTATTAATATATTGGTAAGATAGCATTTAAATTTTATTTTTGGAATAATTTGCAGAATCGGAAATCATCTAAAGTAGACACTCCACATAGTGGGACATGCTACGCTTTTGAAGTTGGAAGCGACCGCCAATCTTGCCCCATCGTCGTGGAAGATCTTGGCGTCCAAGGACACATGCTTATCGAGGTCCGTTTTTTGGTCCTTACCGTAATAAGCTGAAACTATGCAATCTTTCAAATAACTAACACACTGCCTTACAGGTTTTATGCGATGATCACGGACTTTTTCTGGAGATAGCGCAACTGATAAGACGACTAGACTTGACCATTTTGAAAGGGTCGCTGGAAGACCGATCGAGCGAAACGTGGGCTCATTTCGTTGTTGAGGTAAAACATCACATATTCTTAATATTTACGGACAAGGAAACCTATCTATAATTAGTGACAATTTCATCCATTGGACTCTTTCAGGCGACTAAAGGCTTCCACAGGATGGAAATCTTCTGGCCGCTGCTGCATCTTCTGCAGCGCAAGAAAAGTCGAATCTCGAGCCGGATTTGACCGGAACTGAATCCGTGTGACATAAAGATCTATGTTCTTAGTACAAGCTAGGGTTTTATTATGTGTTGTACAGATCAGAGATCATGAGAAGTTGTGTCGTTAAATACGAGACATTGATATATTATTAGGTACCAAAAATGCTGGTAGTGTATATGTAACTAAGGACAATGTGTGAGAGAAATGATTACTAATCAAGAATTCTTTTTCTAGCAATTTAACAAGTCATAGAATATTTTTATGCTTGTTTCATTTATTATTTAGCCGGAAGTCGTGTCGAGGTAGGGTAGTCTTGCGCTTGGTTTCCGATACCCATACCGAAGTTGAAACCGCAACCTGTCTTTTGCGGGTATATCGACGGGTAATAGAATTACCGACTGGGAAGTCGGAAAAAAATAAATAAAAGTAATGCCGACAACTACACTTACTAATGAAATTTTAAGGGCATGTTGCATACCGACGAGTTTTCCGAAAAATAATTTTGAGTATTTCGATATATTTTTATATAAGTTCACAATTACTTATTTATCATCGTAAGATATAAATAACTATAAAAAAAAAAAAAAAAAAAAAAACGCACTGACTGATAATAAGGCATCATAATTGTTCTATGATGCAAACAAAACCAAACATAAATAAATTCTAACCGCAAACATACAACACATACGCAACATAAAATAAGGTAGAGGCATAAAAGTCATACAGTAGGAAAAGTAAATAGCATGATAATAGTATGATATACGATAGTAGTCAGAACTCAAAAAAGACTTGAGGTATGTGGAGGCTGGAATATGTAGGGCTGCTCCGTTGGGTAAGCATAGTAATCAAACCACAACATGTGTGAAGCGTGGGTGCTCATATATATCTGAAGGGTTATAGCTATGATTTAATAGGTTATAGTTGTAACTGTATATATAAAATAAGAGTTTTACTTGTAATTTATTATAAATAGGATTAATGAGCCAAATGCCTATTTTGATCAAACTTTTTTTTAAAATGCCCAAACCTATTTATAGTAATTAAAACTACCAATTAATTGAATTGTGGAAAAATATACCATTCCTTCATTATTTATATTTTTAATTTTTAATTACAGTTTTACAATGTCGATTAAAATTAAAGAAATTCATTTTGGAATTAATTAAAAATCTTAATTGCTCAAAATACCCTAAAACGTAGAATAATCAGTCAACCTAATTAATAGGAAGATTAAAAAATTAATTAATTAAAGAATGATTATTATCGTTCTTAAAATATGGTAAAATAAAATCCAAAAAATAATAGCAAAAACGAAATTGTAGTGGTTTGTTAAATCTTCAGACAACATACATTTATTCGTAGTGGTAAAATGTAATTACGAAATCGTAATAATAGTTTAAAAATTGTAGTTACGAAACTACAATTACGTATCTGTTGATGTGCAAATTCGTCATTTTATTGAACACGACATGTCGTACGGGTTATTAATTAATTCAATTCGTAACACAATAAATAAAAGGCTTAAAAAATATATAATATTCAAACATGCCCATTTACAAAGCCCATAACATAAGCCTGCTAAGGCACTTGACAAGCGTAAAACCTACAAACAGGAAGCTACCGGGCTAAAAGCCCAAAAGCTATCTGTCCTCATCAGAAAGAGCGAGGGGAAGAATCGTCATAAACACTAACTCAAAATGAACGGAAGACTAGGAGCACGAAGTCAAATCCTTAACGGCTGTATTCAGTCAAGGGTCCAGCTCGGCGTAATGCACGCAGTCGTTAACACGTGTCAGCTGGAAAATCAGTCAGCCCGTTCAGCTCGGAAGGACGACTCCAAGATTCAAGAAAGTCTAACGGGAAGAAGGTTATAAATACCAACCTCAGACAAAGAATCACACACGCATATTTTTCCAAAGAGGGCATTTTGAGAACTTTCTATCTGTCTACATACTATAATCGAGAGTTTTCCTTTGTGTTTTCTCTACGTCTTCTTTTCCTTCTCCCTCTTGACATGATTGTTGCCTGTAGCTGTCCATCTATGTTTCTTATTGCAATAAACTGACAGAGGACGTAGTCAACTACCGCCTTGGGACGAACCTCTCTAAAAAATCTCTCGTCCTATTTATTCGCTTTCATATACACACACACACACACACACACACACAATCACACACACACATAGTGTTGAGAGTTTGCAAGGCGAAGGATCGAATTCTAGCAAAGCAAGTCCAATATCATACATCCATAAGTAACCTTGACTGTTTGAGGTGGGAAAACACGTCACCAGTAACTATAGTTACGAATACGTATATGTAGTTACTAAACTGTATTACAAAAAAATTGTAATTACAAAACTACAATTACGTAACTATAGATACGAATACGTATATGTAGTTACGAATATATATGTAATTACCAAATGGGAGATTAAGGACCTCACCAAAACCAGACCAAAGAATTCCAGCGCCATTGAGAGAGGAAATCGCAAGAAATTTAGGGTGAGGATTACCTGCAGCATACCGATACCTAGACTTCTCTTCGTAAAACGAATCGCCATTGTCGTTGACAACACCTTCACGAAGCACACTGTCATTCGCCGCGTTCCCTAGAGAGAATTCCCGTACGTCGATCTCTGCGTTCCCTGAAGCTTTCGTAGCCACCGATAGAGAGAGTGAGAAGTCAAGAGTGAGTGAGAGAGATACTATAATCTAGGCTCAGAGAGAAAGAGAGAGTGAGACAAACAGCTCGATAGTGAGAGAAAAATAGAGAGAAAAATAGAGAGAAAATTAATTAAAGGTTTAATATTTTGAAATTTGAATTAAATGCACACAATCGATGAATGACACAAATTAAAGGAAATAAATATTAATTTTTACTATTTAAAATCGTTAATTATAAATCATGGTTAGTTTGGGAAAAATTTTTTTATAAATGGGCAAAAACTGATTTTACGAAATTATGGACAATTCTTAAAAGGTTTGAGTATTTTTGGACATTTCATATAATTTTCTTTATAAATATAGGGTTCTAATTATAATTTTTTTATAAAAATAAAAATACTAACTTATTGTTGTGGAGGTGATGAGATTGTGTCAAGACGTCATTGATTAAATACCAAGAACATTGCATCTTGTAAGCGCACTTGAGCACTTGGCGTTGGGCGAGCGGCATAGGCTCAGGTCTCGGGCTCTTTGCGGCAATTCTCGCCTCATAATCAGTTTTCGGTTGACTTTTCACACTTTTGTAGTGCAAAAATCAGTTTTCGGTTTTTGACGAATGTGCCATCTACTTACCTTTTTTTTTCGAAAAACAATAACGATTTTCATGGATTTTCAAAGCACGTGACCAAAAATTTAAAACCAATAGGTCCTAGTCCAATAAATGATATGTCGTTATGTACATGAAAAGAAGTCATGCACAAACAATAGGATGGTGCGAATGAATTGTTGGAAAATATTGCAGTTAAATTAAAATTGAGATAGCATCGAGCGGGTCAAAATGTCAAACACTCGAGACGAACGCTCTATCCAATTACCGGGATTTGTTCCGACGTTAAAACGTTACGTAAAACGGCTATATTGATTATAACCGTTATGAATATTGAATTCAATTTATTACGTTTCGGTTTAATTGCAATTTATGATAAACGTTTCGAAATTGATTATGATTCAATTCTTTATCTCTCCACGGCGTCTATAAATTTGACGGTGAACTCGACCCTTTCGACACATCATTGCAAAATGTCCTTCGAAAATCTCTCTAGAAACTATGAGTTTGCTTCCCGGTTTTTTCACTCCGCAAATTCAATTTTTCATGCTTCCCATCGTTTTATGTCGTGAGTCTTTTGGTAATGGAGTTCAAGAAGTTTCAGTTCGCCGGTGAACTTCGAAGTGCTACGGAGTTCTCGGTTATCCAGTTATATCATGGGAAGCTATCGCCTAACGAACCTCAAGCACGTAGAGGACGCGCATCAAGCTTTAAGGAGAGCGCCCAACGCGTCTCGGGAATCGCTAACGGTTTTCTCTTTTTACAGATATTAAGAACACTTTTTTCGGTTCAAAGCGACAAGTCGGTGTTCGTCAATCTAAGATTCTTCCGATAAGTATCATCGAATCTATTCGCTACTGTTTTTACTATAATTTGTTTCTCATTACCATCATGTATAGAAAATATACCCAACAATCTTAAAGATTGATTCCATGATTTTGATGATCACGAGAAATGAAACAGGGCAGCTCAAAGATGCGGTGATGTATGAAACAGAAACAGAAAGACCGATATGCTTGCTTTATGTTTGTTTCTTATTTTGTTTTGTTTTGCAGATCAGAGAATAATCTTGCGATTGTGATAATGCCCGACAAATCCAATAATAAATATAGAAGAGATTTCATTGATGAATATTTTTTGTTGTTGTTGTGTTACTTTGCAGATATCATAATATTGAAAAGAAAAAAAAAATACTTGCAGAACGTGAAAGTGTTGAGACTAAGAAAATAGGCACTACCACTACAGAGATCCAATCGCCTGAGTTCGTCGACATCATCATACGTTGGGCGGAAGCGGCGGATGGCGTTCGTGCCGCCAGACCTGAGGTCGGAATAGGAGCACGTGAGGCAAGTGTTACAGCTTACAGGACCGCTGTCTCTTTCTTTGATCTCCAGTGCCTGATTTTTTGAACGTTTCTTGAGCGAAGTGGTACGTTTTCTCCTTAAAAGTTTTTCATTCAATTATTGATGGAAAAGATGAACGTCAATCTTCATTGCTCTGAAGACAACCCAGACACGTAAGTTTTTTTTTTTATTATTTTATATAACTATTAATTGGCTTTAATTATGCAAAAAGTGCTTCGCTTACTGCTACAAAGGGACGTTGACAGTGTTATTGCTCAATTAATAGTAAATAGAAATTTATTGCTGCTACTAATTAGTGCCACAATGTCGTCACGAGTTATTGTTATTGATATTGCTTTCCTTTATAAACGTATACAGCAATCAGCTACAAGCATCAAGTTTTGTTTTACTACATATGTATATGTAATTATGTATTTTGGGCCTCTGAGTAATTTTGGTAATTTATTAAGCAATATTTAGTAAGATAATAATATTTACAATCTTTTTAATGTTGAAATTTCTCTTTTCTTTGAGGGAGAATCATTAATGCTTGCTGACATCATGGAGGTATTTGTGGTATGCTTATATACACATGAAAATTAATCGTATGAGTGATATATTTGAATTGTGCTTTAAATAGCAATATGTTCTATGTATTCTTAATATTTGTATACTGTGTATATAAAACTTGAGAAGTGCTTCTCATGTGGAAAACCGAGTATGGTTTTTGTATTTATTAGACAAATAATACGTGTGACGTATAATTATATACTGTGGGTTTATAATTTGAGATTTGCTCTTGAAAAACCAATAAAGTGAGAAATTATTATTTATGAAAAAAAAATATTTTCACATAATACACTAGATTATCGATCAAGGTACTAAGACGTGAAATGTTGAAATTGCAATTTAATTCTAAGTTGGTAATTTTTGAAAAGTAGAGAATTACTTTGAGAGAATTACTTGAATATTTTCATTGGAGAATGTTAATTATTTCTTGAGAGAAATTTGTGATTTCCAAAGTCATTGGAAAATATATATGGTAATGACAAATTATATTTTGTTGAAGTACACTTGATTATTGATCAAGGTACTTATATGTTTAATTGAAATTGCGGTTTCAATTTTGAGATGTTATTTGACTCGTCAACGAGGCTAGAAGCGCTCAAATGACGTACATACATAACATATTTATGGCGACAATGTTGAACTCTATTTATCAGGAGATAAACTAGAGAAGTTAAAAAGTTTGTGAAAATGAACATTGAATTCATATTAATACCTAAAAGTGTGGGGCGTTAAACGAGAATAATCGTTTCACATTGAGTTTATGTATATGGATCCGAGGACTATATGCATTTATGTATAATATGTTCATACTTGAACTGATAATTAATTCTTGAAGTGTGATTCAAAGAATATTGATATTCAATGGAAGATATTCACTGGAATAAAGAATGCATCCGTTCCGATTCTTAGAGGATCTGGAATCCATTAAGTGGGTACGGTTTCACCCACATGTGGAAAGCTTCCAAATAAACGTAAAATATTCACAATGGAATCTTACTATTGTCTTAGACAAATACGGAAAAAAGGCCGAATGACTAAGAAAATATTTGGAAGATATTTTGAGATGGCAAAAAAAAAATCGCGTTAATAATTTGCATAGACTATGAAAATTAGCATGCAATTACAATAGTGTAAGACCATTTTCATATGGTAAGTCTAGACATGAATGTCGTAGACTTAATGTCGTTAGAAAACTACTCTCAAAGAAATTTTATCATAATTGATAATGTAAATCAAATGATAATGTTGTGGATCCACTACCCAAAGGGTAAAAATGAGAGTTGGTTGTGAAATCATCAAAAGGAATGTGACTTAAGCCCATTGAAAAATTAAATTTTACAGTGGAAACCTAACATAGCTGACTGGAGATCCCAAGATCTAGGTTCAATGGGACAACCTAGTTGTAAGACTTTAACGGATCACTGTGGGGGTTACACCCCAGTCCATTTCTATGATGAAAAACAGTGATATATGTACGGTTAAGGATAAGCTAGAAGCTTTTAATGATTCTTACAAGTCGGTATATGATAACCGAGCGGAGCATAGTTTGCTTTTAGTAAGATCACCTATGTTAGAGTGAAGTGGGGTCGCTTCAACAGAATTGTATAGGGCGCAAGTTCCGTAAACTCTTGTAGAACCAGGGGGTGTTCATGACCATGAACGAACACAATAGTGAGAACTGAATCTTTCTAAGGAGAATTATGTGTGAGGTATATTCTCACTTACACAAACGGTCGAACAGTTCAAAGACATAGCGTCTACTGATCAGCAGTAAGGAAATATATTTTCACCAGGGAAGGTTCAAAGAGTTACACCTACCTATCCTATGCAGGATTCGACTGCCGAACTCTGTTACATGAGTCAGGTGTTAGTCAAGAGTGATCTGTCAATTTAATTTATGTGGGGGATTGTTGGAAAATATTGCAGTTAAATTAAAATTGAGATAGCATCGAACGGGTCAAAATGTTAAACACTCAAGACGAACGCTCTATCCAATTACCGGGATTTGTTCTGACATTAAAACGTTACGTAAAACGGCTATATTGATTATAACCGTTATGAATATTGAATTCAATTTATTACGTTTTGGTTTAATTGCAATTTATGATAAACATTTCGGAATTGATTATGATTCAATTCTTTGTCTCTCCACGGCGTCTATAAATTTGACGGTGAACTCCACCCTTTCGACACACCATTGCAAAATGTCTTTCGAAAATCTCTCTAGAAACTATGAGTTTGCTTCCCGGTTTTTTCACTCCGCAAATTCAATTTTTCATGCTTCCCATCGTTTTATGTCGTGAGTCTTTCGGTAACGGAGTTCAAGAAGTTTCAGTTCGCCGGTGAACTTCGAAGTGCTACGGAGTTCTCGGTTATCCCGTTATATCATGGGAAGCTATCGCCTAACGAACCTCAAGCATGTAGAGGAGGCGAATCAAGCTTTAAGGAGAGCGTCCAACGCGTCTCGGGAATCGCTAACGGTTTTCTCTTTTTACAGATATTAAGAACACTTTTTCCGGTTCAAAGCAACAAGCCGATGCTCGTCAATCCAAGATTCTTCCGATAAGTATCATCGAATCTATTCACTACTGTTTTTACTATAATTTGTTTCTCCTTAATAATCATGTATAGAAAATATACCCAACCTGAATAAGCTTTCATAATCAATTAGACAACCGCTCATTCAAAATAGAAAGTATTCCAACGTTTGACGAAATAGCTGAATCCGAGTATAAAGGGAGTGTTTTAATTTGATGCCAATCATGTCTACTATTCCCAATATTTATATGATAATTTGGATGACAAAAAAACATGAATAGACCTTTGTTAAACAAGAGCTGGTATTGTTAACACCTGCCCCAATCCAAGTCAATTCAGGCACCGGCGGTGAGTCCTCCATCGACGCTTATAACCTGCCCATTAACGTAAGATGCAGCCGGAAGGCAAAGAAATGCCACCACGGATGCTATCTCATTAGGCTCCGCCAGCCGAAGAATCGGGGTTCTCATGAAAATTCTTCCGAATTCCTCATTCCGAGAAACCGAGGCCTATCAAAATTTACATCGTCAGCATGTCAGACCCAAGAAAATCACGTGCATAAACTTGGATACACAAAATTAGAATTCTAATGAAGTGACATACTTGTGGTACTTCCACGGTTCTGACTCCCCAAGGCGCGACGGTGTTTGTGCGAATGCCGTCTTTTGCCCATTCACATGCTAAGTTCTTCGTAATTTGATTAATCGCTCCTGCAAACAAGAAATTAAATAATAATCCAATAAGAATATATTAATAGTGTTTAAATTGTTACGAGGCCTTTATATTAAAATATAATATAATAAAAAAATTTATATAAAATTTTGTATATCGTACGGGTCTTAGGCGATCGTCCAAAATTTTAAGACTAGAACCGGCTTGGTGTGCCATTGGATGTTTTATGTAGGGATGAAAATACCGGAACATCAATTTTGGAATGGGTTCGTATTTTTGATCCCCACACGAATTTCTTTTTGTCGAAATATCAAGAATCGCGCTCGGCTTTGCGTGTACCGGTTTTATTATTTTTATTTAAAATTTAAACTATTTTTTTTTTAAATTTATTTGATTTATCATTTAAAATTTACACAGTGAAAAAGCGATAACCTTTGGAAGCAGCATAGGCAGAGAGATTAGGAAGAGCTGTGACGCCAGCGATGGAGGATATGAAGACGATGCTGGCTTTTTCTGAGGATTTCAAGAGAGGATGAGCGATCTGAGAGAGATGGTACGGACTCTCAACGTTAGTGTTCATCAAGGCTGAAAACTCGTCATGTGTGTAACTAGTCGCTCGGTTCATCGTCACTGTTCCCGCGTTATTCACCTGTTAATATCGAATGGCTATGTTTAACATGAAAAAAACGGGGGATTGAAGTTGAGAGAACAACATAAATGATTTCAAACGGAACAAATTAACGATATCTTTGGTGAAACAAAGTAAAAATTAATGCCGTTTATTTGAGGTCAATTTCGAAGATGATCGATCTTATGAGCAGATTTAGTTCCTGTATAATATTTTTGGTGCAAGATTAAATCGGTTCCCTTTTCTTTCAAAATGGATTATTCATGCATTACAATTGTAATAAAAGGACTAGTTCTCGTCCAAAGTTAAAACGGAAGGAGTAGATCCGCACAATTTTTTACTTTCAAGGATTATCATTAAAACAGATAATCAACAACTGTAAAATGGCCAACAGAAAACAGAAGACTCCATTAAAACGAAAAATAAATAAATAATAACGATAAAGAAAGACTAATTGTGGTTCCGTACTCCATTAAAAAATGTTACATCGTTAATAATTTTGTACGTTTCAATTATTGAAAATGTAGTGGGTAATATGTTGACTGAGTATAGTATAAAATATTTGCGACTATATGGTATTATTGGGTAGCGTTAGCTTTACAGTTAATGCGCATTGAAATTATATATATATATGGTGTGAAAACAATCTTCTGAGATGGCATCAATTTGTATATATATATATATATATATATATATATTGCTTGATTTACCACTGACATGTGGTATAAAGTCAAAGCAGTTTTTATAGGCATATCCTCAATCTCAAAATTACGAGAAAAAGAACAGCTTTTAGACATATTGGATACGATGTAGGAAATATTAAGAAAAATATATATTATCACTTTAGGATGATTATGCAAAGTGGCCAATTCCCGGCAAACAAACGAAAAAAAAAAGCGTCAATACCGTCAAAAAAAGGCACCGTAAAATGAGAATAGTCGGAAAAAGTCCCACTAATGATGGCATACAATTGACCTTTGCCAATGTAACAAGGAAAAATGCCGACAATTGTCATTTTATCCGGACATAACTTTGCGCCGGTGGAACTGTCTTTTCCCGGTACATATAGTATAAGGCCCACAAAAACTCTGCTTGCAAAAACATTTCTTTTGAAAAAGATCTTCAGTTTGTTGACTGTTCTTGATGACAATTGGAGTGGTTAAATATTGCATGAAGTTTTTTATTGACCTATCTATAGTTTATCTCGGTTGAACTTGATCCTTCCCAAAAGAAAATAGAAAAAAAGAAGCAAACTCACAAGAATATTAAGCTTCCCATTAAATCTCAAAGAGACGGTGTTGATGAGCTCTTCTCTTTGTTCGCGACACGTCAAATCGCACACCGAGCCAGTGACGTCATACCCTTTGCTCTGCCACTCTCGCACCGTCTCGTCGACCTCTCTCTCCGTGCGGGAGCACGTGTGCACCGAAGCCCCGAGCCCAGCTAGCTCTTCCACTATGGCGAATCTAGAAATAGCATAACAAAAGAATTGAGTATTTAAATTTGTATCTTGCGATGCATAAAAATTTGAAAAACGCTCGTCCTACTAGAAGCAAAAACAAAAAGATTAAAGACAAAGAGAAGAGTTACCCAATTCCCTTCGTTCCACCAGTGACGAGGGCTGTGAGACCCTTGAGAGACCATCTTTTCTCACTGAAATTTTCTCTCACAGCCATGGCTTCTTTCTTTTTTTTCTTCAAGTAAATAAATGGCACTATAGGAAGGTGTATTATTATAGGTGTATAGTTGACCTACAAAATCAAGAAACAAGATATTTGTTAGCGAGGTTCATTTGTGAGAGATGGTCAAAGGTGGTTCATTTATTTGTATCTTATAAATGCTAACTGATGGGCTGTCTTTTCTTGAAGCTTTGACAAATAGGCTTTTTTTTTTTTAGGGAATTGACAAATAGGCTTTTGACCTAAGGTTCGCATTTTCGACGATAATCGTCGATAATCGCCGATTTTCGGTCTTTTCGGTAGTTACCGGTAAGTTGCCGGCTCTAATACTTATCGTTTTATATACTTTTCGACGATTATCGAGCTTTTCGATAAAACCTTTCCCAACCGATTTTCGACAAAATGCGTGTAAAAAATAGGTACTTTTCGGTTAAATGAAAAAAAAAATTCGCGGCAAAAATACCAATTAAACTTTCGGCAAAAATAATTGTGAGTAATTATACTCACACAAGAGCACCCCACCCCGTCACGTCACGTCACGTCCGTCCGACCGGACGGACGGCGGCGCGCGCATGTGGTGGTGTAACATTTGTGTGAGTCCTCCCTCATCCACAAAATCCTATGACCCAAAGGGCCCAAGCCTTTGTCCCTAATATTTGGTATATAAACATCACCAAACTCTTGTCATCTATCAATGTGGGACTTTTTGTTATTCAACTAATATCACATATTCACACTTAACATACACATACACATACACTTCACCTAATAATTTAACTTAATATTACACACTTCAAATAATATTATACACTTAACATACATATTAACTTCACCTAACATACATATACATTTAATATGTATATTCATTTAATATTATACACTTCAACTAATATTAAATTTGTTAACATACATATACAATTAACATGCATATTCACTTAATATTACACACTTAATTAACATACATATTCACTTCACATAATAATTTGACTTAATATTATACACTTAAACTAATAAAGTGACTTAATATTATACACTTAAACTAATAAAGTGACTTAATATTAGTGTTTTAGATTTGAGACTAGTGATGGAATTATATGTGTGTATGACTTTATTTACATATGTTTTGTGGTATGATATTATAAAAATATTTTGTAAGTTTTCCATCGAAAAGTATCGAAAAGTGTCGATAATCCGTCGATAATCTTCGAAAAGTATCGGTAATCGGTAAGCTACAATATTATAAGTTTTCCGTCGGTTAATCGGTAAGCTATCGATTAATCCGTCGAAAACGGTAACCGATTTATCGACAATCTCGGTAAGTTGAACCTTGTTTTGACCTATATGTTTGATTGGATAGATGTGCACCGAAAACATCAATTGAAAGTTACCTTGCCCTACCGGCAAAATATCCATATGTGACTAATTTTTATAAATGGTTAATGACGGCAAAAATACTCAAAGTTTGGTCAAAGAATATTTCGTGTACCTAAAGTTTAAAACTAGTGACAAAATACCCAAAGTCGAATTTAGGGAGTTGACCACTCCATTTTCGTAACGCCGTTAACTTACCCGTTAACTCTGGCCACGTGGACAAACGTGGGTTGCTGACATAACAATTTTTGTCACGTGGACGAGCCCACATCAGCCTCGTTTATGAAAAAATAAAGAATTAAACATTTAATTAATACAATTTAATACAACTAATTAAACCCCTAATAATTACACTTAACAAAACAGATTTGTCCACGTGGCCATATTTAACGGGTAAGTTAACAGCGTTACGAGAATGGAGTGGTCAACTCCCTAAATACGGCTTTCTGTATTTTTACTACCACTTTTAAACTTTGGATACACGAGAGGTTCTTTGACCAAACTTTGGGTATTTTCGCCGTCATTAACCCTTTTTATAAATCGATAAACTTCAAAGATTCTATGATATTGTTAATATATATAATATATTTTTTATAATTGATTTGAGAAAAATAGTCAAATTAAGAAAATAAAATACATTTTTTTTATTGGTTTAACTATTTACATATCTAGCATTTAGGATAAAATGGTAAAAGATGATTACTTGATATATACTAAAAGAGCGGTACTCGTCCTATGAGAAACTTACCAAATTATAGAGACTGTTGATGCTGTATTTTAGATCAAACAGTGTAGCGGCCCAATTGCTGGTGTTGGACCGGGCCCAATGTCGTTTTGTTGACTTTTGGTGGGCTTATGCTGACTGGTGTTGGGCTTGTTGGCCCTATTGCGGGGATGACATATTGCTTCCCCCTCTCGATGTGTGTGATGCGGATTCCGAGCGGAGTTCCTGGCACTGAGATCGAAACGTATCGTTCGCCGTTCGTGGTCCGGCAATCCGGGGATACGCACTACCTGTTACCTCAAGGCCAAGAATGGACTAGGCCTGAGATACAGATTCGGGCTCCTCACAGGATCGGGTTCCTACGAACGGGAGAGTGTGTTTGATCCAACAGTGAATACTAGGAGATTGGACCCTCGGCCTGTGAAGTCGATCCTAGTCTGGGTCCTACAGACTGTCCACAAAGTCACGATATCTCTAAAAGATATGGGACTTAAGATATCGTGACTGGGAGACAGAACAGGTTCTGCACACAGCTAGAATTATGACAGGCGGGGTCGTCAATCGTTCCGGGATCTTCTCCAGAGGTTCCACTCAGGTTGATCTTAATAGATAAATTTCCTTAGGTCTTGACCCGTAACCTGAATTGTTGGCCCTAATACGTGTCCCCGAGCTATCCACACAGTCACGTAACGGACCGCGAGATAGACCGGGCACCGTGTAGAACTGAACCTATCAAGTGGGACCGTAACCGTGTAGGAATTCCTCTGAGATCTCCGCTTTCTCTCAATTTCTGGACCTGACAAAAGAATACCCGAGGTCAGGGAAAACAGGGGGGTTTACCCCCTGATTCACCTCCGACGCTCAACATTAGTGGAATATTTGAGGGGGAGGCGAGTTTATAGGGGGCAGAGAGAGTATAGAGTGAATTTGGTCGAGTTCCGATGCTTTCCGGTTTGAATGAACCGAGCTTCCTTTTATAAGGGAATCCGAGGACTAAAACGCAATTATCTCTTACTCTGGGAGGCCCCTGAAGAAAATAAATATAGTTTTTGGGTCCTCGGAATGAGATCTTTCCAATGCCACTAAAATCAGTCTCATCTGATGCTCCACGCGCCCACATGCGCCGGTTTTCTGCAGCTACGCGCTGCCCACGCGCTTCTCACTCGCTGGGCACGTGCTGATGACGTCAGGGATGACGTCAGTGAGCAAGTGGGCGAGTGGGGTTTTCAGCTGCCACGTGGCGGCCTCTGATTGGGCCCGGATGCGTGTGGGGCCCACAAAAGTGTTTTCAAAGTGTTTTTTCGCTTCCGAACTCATCCCGTGTCCGTTTTTCACAAATTTTATGTCATTTTTGAGTATCTTGATATTTTTAGGAATATCTAGACACTTCATTTTATGAAAACGGGCCTCCGGATGGTGTTTTGGATTAAAATTGACTAAATTAATTAAAAGAAAAATTAATTTAATAATTTTTCTTTTATTAATTTTTTTTAAAATCAATCCCGGGAATTACCCGTAACATTAACCCCCCAGTTTCGCGAGAATTTAAAATTTCCGGGAAACTATAAATTCAAGGTGGGCTCTTTCATTTGTGAATTCTCGGAACGGCGTACGGCTCACGGAGTTTTTAAAGTAAGTTTTTTTAAACTCACATAACTTTTGTTCCCGTTAGCCTTTATTAGTGCCATTTCTTCTGGTTCATTATATTTTCAACAAAATTTACCGTGTGTGGATTCGGCGACACGTATTTCGAGGCATTTTTTGCGAAAATATGTCGAAAAAGAGTCGAATTTCTTGAAATTGACCATTTTTTCTCTCTCTAACCCGATGGAGAACCGGGGAGAATCAGCCCTAGCCACCACGCCGGAGCTTGCCATCGCCGGAGAGGACCACCATTGTGGTCGGCATCGTCCGGCGAGCTCGTCGGAGTCGGTGGGCTGCGTGGGTGGCGGGGTGGAGACGCGAGGTGACGAGCAGCCACGGTCGCGTGGGTCTGGCGAGGTCGGGATTACCACAGCTTCCACGGCGATGCTCGCCGTCGACGAAGGCGGGTCACACGACGACCGGGGTGGCAAGGCGAGCTCGTCTGCGGTGGCGGCGAGCGACGGCGTGGCCGGAGGAGCAGGCGATGGCCGGGTTTCTTCGCGTGGGTCTGAGGCGGCCGAAATCGTCATGGGCTTCACGGCGGCGCCCACCGTCGACGGCGAAGGGTCACACGGTGACCGGGCGACTTAGACGACCTCGTCTGTGGTGGCGGCGAGCTACGGCGTGGCCGGAGGAGCCGGCGGTGGCTTCGGTCTGTGTGCAGAGCCCGTGGGGATCTCCGATCTGTCTTCTGTGGGTCCCAGCAGCTCTGGGCCGGTCTCGGGGAGGGCCCACGACGGTCGCCGGATTCCGGCGACTCCGGAGACGCGGTCCCCGGGTGATAGCAGTGGTGGTCGGCGGATTCCGGCGGGTTTCTCCGCCCGGGCCACGCTTCGGGGTGTGTCCGTGGGCCCCCTCTCGCCTCTGATTGTGTTGGGGCGGGCCACGACGATGGAATTACCACCCCGTCACTACCCAGCGACGGTCTGAGGTTGCCGTCTGATTTTCTTAGTTTTCCGGGTTTCCGGCGAGCGTTTGTCAGCGATATCCGGGCGTTGTTCCTTGGTTTGGGGACCGGGGTCAGATCTCAGGTTCCCCTGTTCCCGTTTCCGGGAATGTTCTTTCCCGGGTTTGGGCCCAGGGGTTTTCCCAGCGGGCCCTTACCGGTTGATGCGATCCGAGTATCGTCTCTTGCCTTTCCCGAGGTTCGCGGTGGTTTATCTACCCCGTCGGACTCGTCGGCTGAGGCGACAGTTCCCGGAATGATCTTTCGGAGAGATTTGCCGGTTGACTCGGGAGCGGATCTGAGATCCCCCGACGCCGATGTAAATATTCGTAGAGGTTTTGCAGGTACTGACTATTAGGCCGTTGACGTGGTCGGACTGCGTTATAGAGCCGGCATAGCAGGCGGGTTATGCCTGATTTTTGATAGGATCGTTAGGAGGCGGACCAGTCCTGTGAGCCGTGAGCCTGCTAGGTTCTGGTTCGATCATCCGCTAGATTTTTTGGACATTGATGTCCCGAGTGTTGTCACTCCAGGGGAACTCGATGCTTTCTTCCGGGATGACCACATGGTTCCCGTTGAGGGGGTTTGTGCTCCGTCGGAGGGGTCGGTGCCCAGTCAGCCGTGTGAAGGGATGGTAGCGGTGTCCCTAAAGAGCATTCGACTAGGTTTTTCTTTGCCGGTTCCGCCTCTTTTAGAGAATCTTCTGGTGTTGCTGGGTTTACATCCGATCCAGCTTAGTCCTGACGCCTGCCGATTTGCCGCAAGATGCTACTCGATGTGGCGCGAAGGCAGAGGCGGTGAACTATCTGTGGCCCAATTTCTTAGGCTTTCCACGTTCTGCCCTTTTTGGGGCATAGGAGGGTTCGAGAACTGGTTCGTTACTGACGCGGTCACGGGCTTCCGTGTTGGCGACTCCTATCAGCGCTTGGATCTGGGCTGGCGCAGCCGATGGGTGTGGGTCCCAAGGACTTACTTAGGTTTAGTGCCTGGATGTTTCGGAACTCTCCTACCGCGCCCGAGTCCGGCTGCCAGGGATCGGGGTCTCGTCGACTTTTTTATGACGAGGTCTGCCGTCCCTGGATTTTTTGCCTCCTACATGGAGAGGTCGGCATGGGTGCGGTCTGGATGGATACCAGGCCAGAGCCTGACCGGGATGCCTCTGGGTCTTGAGACGGGATTCAGTAGTTCTTACGGTCTCTTTTCTTTTTCTCCAATTGTGGCGATTGTTCATTTTTTATACTGTGTGTTGTATATTGACGCGACTGTCTCTTTTTTGCAGGTATGGATCGTGAAGGAAGCGACGCAACAGGTCGGTCTCGCCCGACGGCTTCGTCCGTTGCCATCTCTGGTCGTCGCTCTCGGCGGACGGCACGTCGTATGGTCGAGTTGGCTTCCGGGGATCGGGGGTGGCGGAGACGGCCACCCCACAGGGACGTGCCCCAGCTCCCCCTGCGACGTCTTCATTCCCGTCTCATGGGCCTATACGGGGACGGGTTGTCCCTTCGCGGTATGATCTGACCGTTTTCGATTTTGCCCTCCCAATGGGAGCGATTCTTTCTGTAGGGTATGCGGCACCATCGGTATGCGTCTTCTGACATTTTCGCTATCCTACGGTACTCCAATTTTTTTTTTATCTCATGAGTTACTCCTTTTTTTTTGTAGGTGCCGTCGGTGTTTGAGCACGGTGGGACCAATGCTACTACTAGGGACTCGCGTGGTGACACCCTTCTCATGCCGAAGGTTATCGCCCTTCGTGGTAGAGTCATTTCTGCCGAAAGGGAGCGTTGGGAGGCCATTCCCGATTAGAGATGACCCAGGGGGGATGAACCTTGCCCTTCAACTGCTTCGGGAGTTCCAGGAGGGGCGCGAGCGCGCCATTAGTGACTTGTCTCGAGGATCCGTTGAGTACAACAACGTCGTCCGGGCGTTGGTGGAAGCAAGGGAGCGAATTTCTATATTTGAGGCCGAGGTCGCGCGGGTTTAGGGATCCGCGGACCAGCTGGCTGACGCTCGTTTCTGGGACGGCTTCATTAGAAGCACCTGCTCGTTAGTGATGGTGAACCTCGGGGTGCATCTTTCCTCTTCGTTCGTATACGAGGATGCTACAATTCCGGAAGTCGTGCATACATCCCTCTTGCCTATTATCACCACTATTCCTTCACCTCCTCCGGCCGCAGACTATGGAGCGCCGATTCTTCCGCAGGGGTTCCCGGATGTTGATCTGCTAGCAGGGGCCCAGGGAAGTATGGGCGTGAGCGATGGCAGTGCTGTGGCCGGCGGCGATCACCACCATTTCTAGGGCGGTGATATTGCTTTTGACGCTCATGTAAAGGGTATTGGCGGGGCCCTTTAAGGTGGCGATCAAATTGATCCGGGCAGACAGGATGATGTCGAGACATGACGTGACTGGCCGCTCCTGATCACGGATTTTTGTCTTTTTCTTTTGTATATATGTAGTAGCTCGTACTGTGTATCTCTCTTTTTTGCATCCGGGATTCGTAGCTTGCGTAGCGCCGTTGGTGGCGCGTATTTTTGCGTACCTTTAGAGGTCTTTGTATATATATCCTGACACGCCCGACTTTTGTGGAGAAACTGTGGTTTTTGTATCACCGCTCATGTATTGGCTTGATGGCACTTGATCTTTTTGTAGATTCATGCCGTTCGGCTGGTTTTTGCTTTTCTCATCGTGCTTCTCTTTTCGTGTGCCAGATTTCGTGTTTGTTCAACTTGCTTTTTTTGTCTGTTGCAGGTGTTCACGTATTGAGCGATTCACGAGTTTAGAGAATTTCAACCAATATCATGTCGTTTGGGTTTAGTCAGGGTTTTGAATTCGGGTGTGCCCACCCCTGAGTCCTTGCCGAGTTTTGTGTCTGGGCGTCTCATGAATCCGGATTTGTGCCAGAGTATGTTCTGGGCCTTTTGCCGAATTTTGCGCTTTGAGCGGCTTACTATTTTGGTCTTAACGCCAGGTTTGTGACTTTGGTCTTTTATGGTCGGGATTCCGCGCATTAGCGTCTAGCCCCCCGAGCCTTCATACTGGTGTTTGTGTTTTGAGCGTCTTACGGTTCCGGACTTTTGCCAGAATCGTGGTTCTGGTTTTTTACCGAAGTTTGTGCTTTTGTGCAGCTTACTGTCTCGGCGCTGATGTCTGCGCTTTTGCGCGGCTTACAGTCTCGGACTTTTTGGTAGGGTCGAGGCCCCGGTCTTTATGGTCGGGGTTTCGCGCATTAGCGTCTAGCTCCCCGAGCCTTTATGCCGGTGTTTGCGCTTTGAGCGTCTTATGGTTCCGGACTTTGTGCCAGGGTTAAGGTCCTGGTCTTTTGCCGATGTCTGCGCTTTCAGAGGCTTACCGTCTCGGACCTTTTTTTTTTTTTTTTTTTTATGTCTCTGTTTACTCTATAAACCCCCCAGTTTTTGAGTAATCTGGAAAGATTGTGAGAAAACTAATCCTTTGAGGTGACCGTCTCTAATTTCTGGAAAATTCTCAGGAAAAATTTGACGGTTTTCATTATTTGGCGCTTCTTGTAGCGCTCTTATTTTACATTGGATAAGGTGTTACATATATGTAATTGCTGGACATTGGCTCTTAGCTTCAACTTGGATTTTAGCTTTAGGTTGGATCTTAGCATCTGGTTGGATCTTAGCTTCAGCTTGGACCTTTGTTTTTGCTAGGCCTAGTAGAGCGGGCGTTACTGGTGGTACTGCCTCAAGTGTTCCACATTCCAGGGGCGGGGAACTTCCCAACCCCCCATGTCTTTGAGCCGGTAAGTTCCATCTCTGATTACTTTGGTGACGCGATACGGGCCTTCCCATGTGGGTCTGAGGACTCCCGCACCGTGGACTTGTGTGTTTGGTCCCACCTTTCTCAGGACCAGGCTTCCTTCCAAGAAACGTCACTCTTTGACTTTGGAGTTGTAGTAACGTTCGACAACTCGTTTCTGGGTCACCAAACGCGTGTAGGCTTCGTTTCGCTTTTCGTCGACGAGGTCGAGTTCCAGCCGCAAGGCTTCTTCGTTTCGATTTTCGTCGAAGAGCTCTATTCGTGGCGACGGGATGGCTATTTCAGCGGGGATGACTGCCTCAACACCGTATGTTAGAGCGAATTGAGTCTCGCCCGTGGCGTTTCGGGTCGTAGTTCGGTATGCCCAGAGGACCGAAGGTAGTTCTTCTGCCCATTTGCCTTTCTTTTCGTCGAGCTTTTTCTTCAGGATTGTCCTGATGTTTTTGTTAGCAGACTCGACCTGTCCATTCGGCTGAGGGTAAATGGGCGAGGAGTAGGTGTTGTTGATTCCGAGCTCGCTGCAGAAGGCTCGAAGGTCCACGTTGTTGAATTGTTTGGCATTATCGGTGATGAGCGATTCTGGAATCCCGTGTCGACAGATTATGTTGTGCCAGATGAAGTTTGTTGTGTTGGTCTGGGTGATCTTTCCGATGGGTTCTGCCTCGACCCATTTGGTGAAGTAGTCAACAACGACTATTGTATATTCGACCCCTCCCGGGGCCTTTGGCAATTTTCCGATTAGGTCGATTCCCCACTTAGCAAATGGGCGAGGAACCATCACTGGGCACAGTGGAACTGCAGGTCGACGCAGTATCTGGGCGAATTGCTGGCATTTGTCACATTTTTGAGCCATTTCGATTGCATCATTCTTGAGGGTCGGCCAAAAGTATCCTTGCTTCAGGGTTTTCAATGCGAGGGATCGCCCCGCATAATGGTTTCTGCAGACTCCTTCGTGAATTTCCCGAAGGACGAGGTTAGCGTCGTCTTTGGGAAGACATTTTAGGAGAGGTTGCATGAAGCTGCATTTGTAGAGCTCCCCGTTGTTTATCACGTATCTGGTTGCGCGGAACTTAAGTCGCTTTGCTTCATTGTGGTCGATGGGTAGAGTACCGTATTTCAGGTACCCCATTATCGGACTCATCCAGTTTTCACCGGCTTCGTCTGATGTATTGAAGACTTCGCCGAGATTGGTTGGTCGGGTACCATGTTTCAGGTACTCGATTTTTGGCGACATCCGCTTTTCAGCGGCTTCGTCGGATGTTGCGAGGCCTTTAATCTTCTTGATTGAAGGGTGTTCGAGGGATTCGACGGAAACCTTCCCAAGTTCCTCATCATCGGCCTCTGACGCCATTTGGGCTAATGTGTCGGCCTCGGAGTTTTTGGTGCGCGGTATCTGGACCATTTCATACCAGGCCAGGAACTCTAGGTGGCGCTGCGCTTCCGCCGGGTAGGCTGCCATGTTGCTTTCCTTTGCTTGATATTCTCCCTCCACTTGCTTCACGATCAACTAGGAGTCGCAGTGGATTCGCAGGTTCTCTACCCCGAGCTTTTGTGCGATCTGAAGTCCGGCTAGCAGCGCTTCGTATTCTGACTCATTGTTTGAGGCTTTGAATCCAAATCATATGGCGTAGCAGAGCTTTCCGTCTTCAAGATTGGTGAGTACGATACCCGCTCCCGAGCCATTAGCATTTGTGGCTCCGTCCACGTGTAGGTTCCAGACTAGACCGTCGGGGCTTGCTTTCCTTTTGGTGGCTTGTGGTGGCCTGTCAATTTCTTCTTCGGTCTCGACCTCGGTGTCATTGTGAATTCGGCGATGAAATCAGCCACGGCCTGACCTTTGATGGCGACTCGAGGCTGGTACTCCACGCCGTATTCTCCAAACTCTTGCGACCAGATTGCCATGCGTGAAGAGGTGCCTTTGAGGAGCGCCTTTCGCACGGGGTGCTCAGTTCGTACCACGATTTGGTGAGCTTGGAAGTATGGGCGGAGTTTCTTTGCCGTGGTAATCAGCGTGAGTGCCAACTTCTCGATTTGTGTGTAGCGTGTTTCAGCGTCAAGAAGAGCCTTGCTGACATAGTAGATCGGCAATTGCTTCTTTTATTCTTCTCGGACCAAGACAACGCTGACTGCCCTAGTCAAGACGGAGATGTAGAGGAAGAGCGTCTCCTCGTTCATTGGTTTTGACAGTAAAGAAGGTGATCCGAGGTAATTTTTCAGTTCCTGGAAGGCGGCCTCGCACTTTTCGTCCCAGGTGAAGTTCTTTCCGCCCTTGAGGGCTTGAAAGAACGGTTGACATCGATCCGTAGCCTTTGATACAAACCGGCCTAGGGCGTTGATTCGTCCGTTGAGGCTTTGAACCTCTTTTATATTTTGCGGGCTCTTCATCTCGAGCAGGGCTCGGATCTTTTCGGGGTTTGCCTCGATTAGTTGCCGGTTAATGATGTATCCCAGGAACTTTCTGGATTCGACTCCGAATGCGCATTTGGCGGGATTCAACCTCATCTGATATTTTCGGAGAAGTATGAATGTCTCTCGCAGATCCTTGACATGGTCGGTAGCTTTGAGGCTTTTGACGATCATGTCTTCAACGTAGACTTCCATGGTTTTTCCGATTAGTGATGCGAACATTCGGTTGACCAGGCGTTGGTATGTGGCTCCAGCGTTTTTGAGTCCGAACGGCATGACCTTGTAGCAATAGAGGCCACGGTCGGTCACAAATGCCGTGTGTATCTTGTCGGGCTCGTGCAGTCGGATCTGGTTGTATCCCGAGTAGGCGTCCATCATGCTCATGAGCTGGTGACTGGCGGTGGCGTCTACCAACTGATCGATCCTTGGAAGCGGGAATCAGTCTTTTGGATACGCAACGTTAAGATCAGAATAGTCTATGCAGATCCTCCACTTGCCGTTAGGCTTCTTGACCATCACGCCGTTGGATACCCAGTCGGGGTACGTGACTTCCTTGATGAAGTTTGCGTGATAAGCTTTCTGACTTCTTCGTTGATCGCCTGGTACCTTTTGGGGTTGAATGCCCGTCGCCGTTGTATTTTTGGGGTTTTTCCTTTCTCGATGTTGAGTCGGTGGATGGCAATCTCCGGGTGGATGCCGGGCATATCAGCGTGTGACCAAGTGAAAATGTCCCTGAACTCTCGCAGGAAGGCGATCAACTGCGTCCTGATCATGACTGATAACTGAGCTCCGATTGTGACACATTTTTCTGGTGTGCTCTTGTCTATCGTAATTTGAGTCACGTCAGAGGAGGGCTCCATGGTCGGCTTGCGTTTATCGTCTCTAGGATCGAGCTCGCAAAGCATCCGAGCATCTTTCAGTTCGGGGGCGAGTTCGTCTCCAAGTTGGCGGATAGTACTGATGATTAGTTCATTTTTTGCTGACTTCATCCCTTGGGCGTAGCAGGAGCGGGACTCTCGCTGACTTCCTTTCATGACTCCTATCCCGTTTTCCGTTGGAAATTTGACGAGTAGGTGAAATGTGGACGAGATGGCCTGCAGCTTGTTGAGACTTGGTCTTCCCGTGATGATGTTGTAGCCCGATGGCTGGTCCACAACGAGGTATCTGACCATCTTGGTGGCAAGGGCCCCGTCCTCCGAGCCGAAAGTTGTTGGCAACTCGATGGCGCCTTCGGCGAGAACTGGTTTCCCGTTGAAGCCGTAGAACGGAGTTTTGACTGGTGTCAGAACGAGTCCTCTCAGACTCATACGCTCTAGGGCTTCCTTGAAGATGATGTCAGCTGAGCTCCCGTTGTCGACCAACTCCCGTCGTACCTGGTTGTTGGCGATCAGTGTTTCGACCACGATTGTGTCGTTGTGGGGATGCAAAACTCTTCGGGCTTCTTCCTCCGTGAAGGTTATCATCTGGCTAAGGAGTACATTGGGTGTACATCCGAGGTTAGACAAGTTGATCTGGCGCGTCTCTCGATCTCCTTCTAAGGCTCGAGCGTATCTTTTTCGTTTGTGGCTCGAGTCTCCGGTTTCGGGTCCACCCAGGATGGTAGAGATGACATTGTACTGCGAGGGCTCGGACCTTCCTTGTTCCTTGTTTGGGCGAGGTTGGTCCAGATCATCATTTTTGTGTTGCTTAGTCTCTTGAGGTTGCGAGTTATCAGATTTACCGCTTCCTGACACTAGTTTTTTGACGAACTCCTTCAGTTGTCCATCCTGGATCCGCTGTTCGATTTGTTTCCTTAGCTGCCAGCATTCTGACGTCCTGTGGCCATGGTCTTGATGGTACTCACAGTACTGACTTTTATCTTTCTTGGCATTTTTTGTAATTGGCCGAGGGCTCTCGAACTTGTCTCCGTGCAGGGTGTTTTATGAAAACGAGCCTCCGGAGGGTGTTTTGGATTAAAATTGACTTAATTAATTAAATAAAAAATTAATTTAATAATTTTTCTTTTATTAATTAGTTTTTAAATGAATCACGGGAATTACCCGTAACAGACACTATGAATATAAATTTTCAAGGTTAATAGATCCCAACTTAAATCTCTTAAAAATAGGGATATTTGTTTGGGCTTATTTTTGGCTCTCTCTTCCTAGGCTAAGGTCTCCGACCGAGGAACCTCCCTGCCCTGTTTCTTGTTGTTCATGCTCTCAATCCCCTGATCCACATACCCTTCCAATGTTTTTCACTTAAAGGACATTGATCGTGGTTAGATTGACTGAATAACCACGAATTATAGAAGGTTTGAACTTAAATAGACTAACTAGGGATCACTAGAAAGCCCATCCTCTCTCGGCCACTCCAATCAATTCCAGTACGGTGGTGCCTCCTCGCCTCTTCTGTCCAAGATCGCCCTCCCTCTATGGTCTTTTGTCTTTTTTTTTTTTTTTTTTTTATATTTAGGAACATGAACCCCTACCCGTTTTACCCTTTTCTCCCTTCTTGATGGGGCTTCTGAGAACATGCACTATGTATACTCCATCTTGTGACGCTTGGTGCAAAGTCATATTGCAAACCTCGTTCAGCAGGCACCATGTTACTGAACGATCAATAATAATTTATCGCGTGTTTGCTCCCTTCTTCTAGCTTTATCTTGGTTCAACAGTGCAACTTTTCCAACTCTAAAATAATTTACTCTCGTACGAAAAATTGAGATATCAATATTAACTGTACATATTAGTAGATTAAAAATGAAAGGCTTCGATCAAATGAAGGCGGCCGAGCCTACCACTGCATAATCTATTTGAAATAATGCTTGTTAAGGATAGTGTCATTAAACAATATGACTTTTGCCCATTTGTAAAGATTATGATTTTATTGATTGAATAAAGATGTTATTACTTATTGTCTTAATCTTATTGTTATTTTCTATTGAATTAATGAATGTTGATCTATAGCTCATAATGGAAAGCAATTATATTTCATTATCACAACCGAGTCGATGTGAAGAGGAAATAATGAATATATATATATATATATATATATATATATAATAAATGAACTTAAATTATCTGTGACTTAATTAAATGGGTAAGAGCCCATTAATTGACTAATAAATGTGAATAAGTGGTGAAATCTTATTCTGGATGAAAGTGTGTCACAGTCACTAGACGTGCATTAAATTTCGGAAGCTTATCAAATAAGAGCGTAACTGGTAGCTTGGAATTAAGTCACTAAATATGGTCAAATGAAAACTAATCAAAGTCCTGAGTAATCATGAACCCGCACTGTTGACTTGATTGTTTATTTGATTTACTTATTGAAGAACACAAACATTGTAGCTCCTAACACTACTATTTTGGGCACATGATAGTCGACAAGGAAGGGTAGCTCAGTTACAGATACATATATCATATAGCTCTCTTTAGATTCATGATGATTCCACTTCTTTGCTTAGCACCATCAAATCCGTCAATAAATGCTCTATTAGTTCCTCCAAATCACAAGTTCATTAACCAAAATAATCTAGTAAGGTCAACACGGAATAACCTTAAGTTATTGAATTTGATACAATCTTTATAAACGGTAAATTGCCGAAGAAAAAAGACAAAATGTTATAAATAAAAAGCAAGAAGCCACGAAGGATCCAAACATTCATATCCTATCTTAGAGAAGAAATTATCTATATGTATGCTTATCTTTTGTTATATTTGTACCATGCATTCTTGCATTCAAAGAAAAATAAAATTAAATAGGATTTAGCCAATAGTGAATTAAGGTGAACCTCTTAAAAAATATCTTTGTGTAATTTACCTTTTGCACAACTATCCATAAGTGTCCTAGAGCAATTTGAATTAGTTTAGAGTCAACGATCCCACATCCAAAACATAAATCAAAGCATGTATAACACATGAGGAGCAAAATCACCATCAACTTTATATGCCTAGCATTTTGGATTAACTAAAGTATTAAATTATGTTATTAGGTTATCTACTTATATCGTTTTTATTATGTTTAAAGTTTGGTTGGTAATTGTAGAGGTGTGGGGAAAGTTGTTCTTTCATTCATCAATGTGGGTATTTACACCTATAAGGAAAGAAGCTAATAATAGCAATAAAAGTACTGAAAGGTACAAGATAAACAAACGATACATATTTCTACACTCCCCCTCAAGCTTAGTTGTATATGTGTTACAACCAAGATTGGAACTTAAATCATCAAAGAAAACACTTCGGAAGGCCTTGGTGAGGATGTCAGCAACCTGGAGCTTGGAAGAAAAAAAGCTTATGTTGACGATGCCACCGTTGACCTTTTCTGAGATAAAGTGTCTATCAATTTATGTGTGTTTAGTCCTGTCATGGTGAACTGGATTCTTCACAATGCTAAAGACGGATTGGCTGTCATTGAGCATTTGAATAGCTCGGAATTGAGTTGTCTTTAGCTCGCTCAAGAGTCTCTGGAGCCACATTCCCTAACATATTTCCAAGAGTCTCGGTGAAGATCTTGATCTCACGGCTCTCTGATTTTATAAATAATAATCTATGGTTGAGAGTAGACTTTAGATACCTCAAGATTCGGTTCACGACTTCCAAATGATCCTCGTTCAGGTTGTTCATGTTTTGGCTTACAACACTGACAGAGTATGTGATGACGGGATGAGTGTGAAACAAGTAGATGAGTTTCTATTGAGTCTCTAATATTTCCTTTTGTCCAGAGGAGCGCTTTTAGTGCCTTGGAGTCTTTTCCAATTCCGAGACGTATATTCATATAGACCCCTTCTTCAAGATCGTCATTAAGGAAAACATTATTGACATCAAGTTGGAAGAATGGCCAATTAAGGTTTACGGCAAGAGAGAGAAGTACTCGTACTGTATATAGTTTAGCCACTGGAGCAAAGGTTTCTTGATAGTCAATGCCTTGTGACTAACTAAATCCCTTTGCGACGAGCTTAGCCTTGAATCTCTCTATACTCATATCCAATCTATACTCAACCGTTAAGACCCATTTGCATCCTAAATGATGTTTTCCACGTGGTAATTCAGTGAGATTTTAAGTTTTATTGCTTTACAGTTATCGAATTTCCCCATCTATCACATGTTTCCAAGCAAGAATTTGAAGGTTTTCATCTATAGAGCTAGGAACATGAGTATTATCAAGGTTAGTGAAAAAGGATCTATATAATGGACCAATTTATTGAAGGCAACATAGAGTTAAATAGGATATTCGGTATGCCCACGGACATCTTTCCTACGAACGCTCTGAGTCCTCAACCACTTGTTCATATATTTTGATACCTGAGGAGTAGGTCGAGGAAGTGGGTGCTGGATCAAGTTCTTGGTCAGTTTGATGATGTGTGGAAGCATCTACATATTCAATAGATCGAGATGATCTAGGAGGTGACTCTGCAACAATTTAGGAATCGGATATTGAATTGGTGTGAGAGGATTTGAAGTTGACGCTTGAGGAATGTCAACCGAAAGTCGAGGAAATGATGATTGGAGTTAGGATTGAGTTGAGGAGAATGGGAGTTCTGATTGAGAGTCTTGATTATCTTTCCAAATTTGAGATTCCCAAGAGTTCTCCCGCTAATTGTCGGATTTGGGGAAGAAAGACTCACGTTTGAAAAAATGACATCAAGTGAATATACATAGTATGAGTTGTAGGGAAATAAGATGTGTATCCTTTTTGTTGAGAAAAACCCAAGAAGATGCACTTAATGGCTCGAGGATCGAGTTTCGAGCGATTTTTTTTTTGTGGGTATGGAAAAAGAAAGAACACCGAAATACCTTTTTTTTGGTAGGTCAGGAGAAAAAGACAAGAGATAGGAATGAATTTGAGTGAGGACTTGACGATGAGTTAAGAAGTTGAGGACAAGATCGACATACGATCAATGAGATATGTGACCGAGAAACGTCAAGGATGTGACAATTTTTCCTTTCGCCTATTTTATTTTTTTGTGGTGTGTCAATGCATACGCTTATATGAACTATCCTTTTTTTGGATAAATACGGTTAGAGTGTTTGATTGAAGTAATCTCGTGCATTGTCAGTCTGAAGGAGTTGAATACTGCTATGAAACTAAGCATCAATCACTGAGTAAAAGTTTTGAAATATAGAAGCAATTTCAGATTTGTCTTCCATGAGAAATGTCCACGCCATTCGGGTGTGGTCATCAATATCGAGCCCCAATTATATGACGTATCCTTGAAGATAGCAAAATATCACTATGAATCACACCGAATGGTTTTAATGATTTATAGTGTTTTTTTTTTTATGAATTTACAAACTAGGCATTGATATGATGATAACTTTATAGTAGTAAACAAGTTCGGAAATATTTTTGCAAGATATTTTAAATTGGGATAACCAAGGCAATAATGGCATACATAACTTGGTCTTCTACAGACATAGACTTTGAAATAGTTACAAAGTTTGATGACACATGACCTTGGTCGGAATCTTGAACTTGTTTTCCCAGAAAATTTGTATCTTTAAATACGTAGAGGCCGTTACGCATCTTAGCTAGACCAATCACTTTCCCCGACCCCACAACCCAAAAATCATAGAAAATTGGCAAAGAAACGAGACACACATTTAGTGTAAAGTGTGGTCTTACTGACGGAAATAAGGTTGCAATTAATTTGTGGAACAAATAACACTAACTGTAGTATAATATCCCTTGATAATCAGATGGACCCCATTTCAGCAACCGGTATGAATATTCCATCAGCGGTAAGTACAGATGAATACCTTGGACTCGGTCCAAAAGAGATAATGTAACTTTATCACATGTCATGTGATCCGATGCACGTGAATCATGTATCCACATTCTGTGCAAGCGAATTGGGTTACTCTGAAGCTGTGTAAGCGTGGATGTTACTCTGAAGATTGGCGTGTGAAGCGGTGTTATGACTCAACTGGCTGCTTGCTGAGCATCATGTGGAGAGACGTTAATTCACTTTGAAGGAAATTTTGTAGGGCATCAAACTATTCTTGAGAGACTGAGGTTGACAAAGTACTGTAGAGTTTAGATAAATAAAAAACATTAGCCCGTACATTCTTGCTGAATCTTGCTCGAGCCGGCTTCAAACTTGTTGCATTTCAATGCAACTTCCAACAATTTAATTTCCAGTGACCATAAACATTACAGTGTTCGCACCCAGGTCATCCACGACTAGGAGCAGAAGAGGCAGAGCCAGAGGAATCAGCAACCGATGAATTATGAGGAATTAACATCACCGATCATTCGGTGTTGTGCACTGAATTATTTGGCATCATAAGGACTAGGCGGCTCTCTTCATATCAAAAATAGAGAAGGCTTCTTGATGATTAGGAAGAGGATTGGTCGCCACAAGGAATCGTATTTCTTCTCTCTTGAATGAATTCCTTGTTTAGGCCTAAGAGTAATCGTACTGTTCTTCTCTCTTTAATGAATTCCCGGCACATAGCAGCATATTCAAGGGTTATCCAAGGCTTGAATCGATAAATATCCAGCAGAAGCGAATAGTTGTAGAGATTATCATAGTAGTTAATAATACTCATTTCACCTTGGCAATGATTGTACAACCGAGATTCAAGATCGATGACCTTGGATATATTTTTGTTGTTCGAGTACAAATTAGGGGTTGAGTCCCAAATTTCTTTGGCGGTATTTTAAAGTAAGTGCTTCACTCTAAACTTTTTTTTTTTCATCGAATTTGTGAGCCATGACATGATAGATAGTATGTTTTCTTCCATGATGCGTATTTGGGATTCGAAGCTGGAGAAAAAAACTTATAAAATTACTACAGTGGAAAAAAATTAGACAATAGCAAAATGGAAGGATGCTACAATATTTTTAACCATGCAGAAGAATTTGAAAAATTCTAAAGCCCTAAAAGCAAGGTCGTACACTTTGTTGTAACAATTTATACTTCACAGCAATAATAACCTTGAATCCACCCAACAATAAAAAAAAATAGACTTTTTCCAGGATAAAAGATCACAAACACACATCTGTTGGAGAGAATCTCGCCGAAATATGATGGAGTGCAAATCTGAGAAACTCAAAGGAGAAGAAGAACGCCAAAGCTAGATCCGAGGAGGTGTGAATCAGAGAAGCTCGCGCCGTAGAAGATCGTGCGACGTCAAGGCTCTGCTTCGGAGAGAAGAAGTACGGAAGCTCTGGTTGTGAAGAAAACTTCTCATGAGATCTGGGTTTTTCAGATATGATATCGAGCAAAAGATAGGACTCCGCGGTGGCTGGAAGAACGCCGGAGATCTACACAACTTCGACATCAGGAGGCAACAAAGGTTTTGCTTGAGAGAAGAGAGCTTCGTTGAGATTGAAGCTCAGATATGAAAAATAAGAGGAGCGGACTGAAGCATTGAAGAGTTGCAAAGTTCATCGCCGGAGGATCGCGCTAGGATGAGGGTTCATCTTAGAAGAGGAAGAGGATCGTGCTAGGGAGGATTTTTGCGAATGGAGGTCGCGGATGGAGATCCGAGTAAGACGTGATGGAGTTTCTCTCCCGCCTGGAGAAGATCGCAAGTGATGGACGTCCGACGAGAACGGCTAGAGATCTTTGGGTTTTGAACTTTTCCCTTCAGGATTTGCTCTAATACCATGTAAAATGGTATCGGAAAATTTATTCTTTCATTCATCAAAGCGGGTATTTATACCTCTAAAGAAAGAAGCTAACAATAGCGGTAAAAGTACTAAAATGTACAAAATAAACTAACTATACATATTTAAACAATAAATAAGTAGGATACGTATCGAAATCCATTAATTTGAAATTTCTTAGATCTATATATGAGAAGTTAACATATACAAATTCTATGTTCCAATAATTCATCTTAATTAATGTCCAACAGAGGCTAATGTTAACCGCTAAATGCCAATCCAATACATTAATATCTTCTATCGTCTACCATGCCAGAATAAGCGCTTTTATCGATGTCAAATGTGTTTAGCCACATGGCAACCACACGTAGACGAATAAGAGCCACGTGAATCCGAGTTAACGGACATAAAAAAAGTTTGGACGAAAATATTGGGTCAACTCAATTTGAATTACGTTAGATACTTTTGTCGCTATTATTTAGCGTTGAGTTCATTTCGCCCCTGGTGAGTTACACATTTATTTTTTTATTTTACAAATAAATACATATATGTCTCATTACCCTAAGGGAGTAATAAGACAAAAAAGACATGTTGGACATACGCTAATAAATATGGACTAGGACAATGAGCCATTCATTACTTTTAAGGTGTTAACATATGTCTCAAATGCAATTAGATTAATAACTATCCCATTATAGGTAATCAACAATTAATAGGCATCTCAATAGTAGTTGTTATTTATGGAATAATGTTTATGGTTATATTTAGAGCTGCAACTCGCGATGGCTTTGGGTGTCTTGCGACGAGTCGCGATGCGGGAAGGGACGTCGCGATTAATCGCGACGAGCTAGCAGGAATCGCGACGAGTCGCGACGCGGGAAAGGAATCGCAACGTGGACCCCGCGATCCGCGCGAATTGCTCTCGCCCAATGGTGGCTTGATACGTCATCGATCCGTGGGAGGGAAATTGTTTGTGTTTGTTTGTGGCAATAATAACCACTTTTCACCCGAAATTTATTACCCAATCACAATTTCTACCCACTTTACTCGAATTTCAACCCTAAAATTTCAAATTTCAAAATTTTTTCACTCACAATTATTCACCCACTTCACCCACCATAATAATTATTCAACTAGCCCATTCTCTCCTCAAACCCTATAAATACCACCTCTTCCACCCTCATTTCCTCACACCAATCTTCTATTCTTCTCTTTAATTCTCTCAATTCTCTAAGGTTTCAAGTTCTAGAGTTCTCAAGTTCTAAGGTTCTAAAGTTCTAAAGTTTTAATTTTTAGTCATTATGAGTCAAGGAAGCGGCGGTAGTTCCCGGGGTCGAAGGACGGCTAGGAATTTGAAACCCAATTTAAAATTGGGGGACAATCGTGACCTACGCCCGACGACTACATTCCCGTTATGCTACCCCAAGAAATATTTCCCTCCCCTCCAAATCCAAATTATCCCGATGATACAGTACGGTCTCTAAGACCTAGTTTAACCCGGGCGGTGGGCATGCACAACGCAAATCCCGATCTTGTGCCCCGATAAATGGTCGACGCGGTATATCAATCTAGGGGGAAATAACGATCCATTTTTCAATCTAATGTTTCAACAACACGACCACGACGCTGACGATGACAACGACGTAGCTCAACGACCCGATGATGCCGAGGACGACTTTCCGACGCCGCTCTTGGTCCATGGTTCCTTTGTTGGCTCGTACCACCGTGGTTCTCCTCAACCTTCCAATCAAGAAAGCGGTGAAGCCTCCGTTGCCCGTCCTCGACGTGTTCGACGTCCTTCAACCGGGTAATAACCTTTAGTCATTTCTCTATGTATAACTATTAGTCATTTTTCTATTTTATTAATAATTAATAAGTTAGTACTTAGTAATAATTAATAAATAGTAATTAATAAGTTAGTAATAAATTAATAATTAATAATTAATAAGCTAGTAATAAATTAATAATTAATAATTAATAAGCTAGCAATAAATTAATAATTATTAAGTAATAATTAATAAGTTAGTAATAAATTAATCACTAAATAATCATTAGTTACTTAAATAAGTTGAAAAAAAATAAAAATTGTAATTTTTATGTGTGGTGAATTATAAAGTTTTTAAGGATTATGGTGGCTTAGAAAGATTGGTTTTTAAATAAGGTTTGCTTTGCAATCTCCTCCAAGCTAGCCTGGGAACCTCGGGGAGTTCTTTCTAGAAAAGCTTGGGCCTAAAGCGAGATCATAGCATCCTTTCCAGTCGATCTGGCCGTGGAACCTCGGGGAGATCCGTCTAAAAGAGCTTGATAATTATTTCCACACATAGAAAATACCATTTTTAATTCTGTTAACTTTTTTATTTAACTATATGAAATTTAATTAAATTAATATGATTAATATTAAAATTTAATAATTTTAATATTCTTTGTAATACTTATATTAATATTAAACTCTTGTAATATTCCTTTGTTTTAATAGAGCAAATCCTTCGGGTTTGGCGTGGGGAAGACCAAACACTTCCAAAGTGTGGAGGTTTTTTCACGAAGATCGACGGGTGGAGAATGGTGTTCGCGTGAAAATCGCCACGTGCAAGAAGTGCGGGGAAACCATAAATGCGTTGGGGGAACATGGAACCGGCTACTTGACGCGACACATAAGGATGTGCTTCCTAACCGGGGAGACTGATGAGGTAAACACAACACAGGTAAGTAATCTTTCTGCTGTTAATTTACGGAAATGGACCCTCGAATGGATTATTTCTACGGGCGTGCCGCTGAGTTTTGTCAAAAATCCCGCTCATACTAAATATATGCAAATGATTAATTCCTCGTACCAGCAGTTTTCCCGTACTACTTATACTAACGACATGGAATCCGCATATGCTATGCAAAAAAACTTTTTGGTCGATTTTTTCAAAATGTCTAGCATAAACGTTGCTTTCACCACTTACTTGTTGAGCGGTCCGAGTTTAAATAATTATTTGAGTTTGACCGCTCATTACGTAGACGATGATTGGAATCCGTGTCAAAAACTTTTAAATCTAGCACCATTCGAGGGTCGGCATACCGGCCAAAATATTTCCGATAAATTATTAGAATTATTCAACGATTGGGGTTTACAAAATCGCGTTATTTCTATTACCTTAGACAATGCCTCAAACAACAATGCCGCAATATCACAATCTTGGAAACTAAATTGCCCGCTTCTCAATTTCATAATATTTTACATCAACGATGTGCTTGCCACATAATAAATTTAATTGTACGATCGGGCGAACGAGAAATTTCAAGACATGTGGAAAAAATATGCGGCATTACTGATTGGATGCGGCATTCACAAACCACCAATAGGTGGAGACGACTTTGTAAAGAGCATAATCATAGAGCTAACAAGTTTGCATTAGACAATACAATAATACACGATGGAACTCTACTTATCTAATGATTTCAGTTGTTTGTAAGCAGAGGCTACCTTTGGACCACTTCCTCCGCGGGGAACTCGAGCCCACGACGTGGATCGCGGAGGCGGAATGAGAGACCGCGGAGAAATTCACCACCTTCTTCAAACCCTTTTATGCAGCTCTATTTATATTAATCAACAAAAAAAATCATAACATGAAAAAGATGCTAATGCGAAACAGGAAAGTGTGCGGGAATGGACTAATTACGGGTAACTATAAACGATTTCCTAGTTTGGCCTGCTTTTTGCTAGCATGCCCGTTCCCTAAAACAAGTCGCAGTTGGCTCGGTTCTATTTAACTATTTTAACTGTATTTTAGGTTTTCTAGTTGTAAATAATTTTTATGTATTTTAGTGATTAAATTTTCAGTTTTTTTAGTTACATAAAGTTTAGTTGTCTATATGTTCTCATTATTCATGAACTTCGGAACAAAATGCATCACCGAAATCACCTGTAAGACAAACTTAAAAATACACGTATTGTTGACACAATACGAATCTTTAAGTTCTGAAGCATTTTTCGATCATATAATCTTATGGTAAATTATATGATGCTAGTGGACGGCACCGCGCTTCGCGCGGTGGCGATCAACTATCGATAATAAACTTGAACTTTTTAAAATCTATTAAATCTATTTTTATTGTACTTGAATATTTTAAATTTAATAATCATCGTAAATGATAAAATATGTTAGTAAAATTTAGTTAAAGAATTTAATAATTTTATTACTTATATGTTAAATTTTAATTAAAAGGTCAACAACCACATTAAATTCAACAATTGTTAATTTTTGGTTAATGATATTGACGATTAATTTAGAAAAATAAAATATTTTAAAATTATTTGTGAGGTGAACAAACATCAAATAATGTAAAAATAGAAGAATCCGCAAAAAAAATTGATAAGAAAAATTGTCAAACGCCCCTAATTGATAGTAAATAATATATTAACGATAACTTTGTTTTTTTTTTTTTTGTTTAAGGTATATATTTATAAGACAACACGGTCCATTTCCAAGAACATGTAGCAATTAATAATATTTTCACGATTAAGTTGTATCGGTTTTTTTCCTTGATTTTTTATTTAAATGTGTTAAAAGGGAAAATAGATTAAATACGTGTAAACCAATGGACAAAGAAATATAAAAAGAAAATATGTAAGGAACTACTTCTTATTGATTGTTTAAAAAAAAAAAAAGTTATTGACACAGAAACGACTCTCCCAATATTTTCTACTTCTTACTTCGATTTTCTCCGATATTTTGAATAAATTACCATCCGGCTACTTTGTCTATAAACCCTTTTGGACAATATAACGCATCTCATTTTCGTTTTGTCTTTGTATTTTTATTTTTATTAAATTGTTTTATAATTACATTTTGCAAAGGTGATTAGTAAAAATTTGGTTGCATTGTTTTTTGAAAAGAATTAGAGGAATAATTGTGTTTTTATTTTTATTTATTTATTTATAAAATTGATCATATAAAGATAAATGAAAATAAGTTTGGTCTATTATTTCGAATAGAGCGTATATAATTTAATTTTATTTTATTTACCAAGATAGACATGGCACTCTAGATTGAAGAGAATGTTGAATTCTTGTATTTTTAGAATTTATAAATTTTGAAATGAAAAAAATAATAGTTATTTGTGATGTGTATGAAGAACAAAGTGCATGAGTCGGTAAGAAAGAATCAATGATTTACATGACACATTGTTATAACTTATAACAGTTGGAAATACAACTATAGTTATTAAAATTAGAAACTAAACTACAGAGTTGATAAAAAAATAAATCACCTCTGCTTAACTATATTTGTATATATATTTATACATATACAAAAACTTCTAAATCTTATATTTATGTATAAATAAATATAGCGCTTATTTTACGTCTTTGTGTTGTACTGAACGTCATATGGAGCCGTTGTAATGATCTACATCTCAGGACTATTCAAAATAACTCAGGTTCTTGTACTCCCCCAATTAACTCTCATAATGCTGGATTTTTTTTTTCCGATGAACATCAATCATTTTAAAATGAAGATAACATCAGTAGTAACAAATCAACAATAATAATGTAAAATTCACTGGTAAAATGAGAATAAAAGAGTTATATATATATATAATATGTAATGCTATAAAACTGACAAAGTAGAAGCAACAGCGAGTTGTTATGATGGACAGAACCACCCGATCTTTTATCTTGTCAAGTCCACTAATCTATAGCAGTGATAAAAGATATAAAATGAAACCAAAATCGAATACAAAATATTAAAAATCGCACGCATGATACAGTGAGGTGACTAAGACAACGGACAAACGACATGACCTTAAAAAATGAATTACAAATAAAACAAACCTTAAAAAGTAAAATTCTTGAGCAAACAACCATTTTCAAATAAAAAATTCGTTGTACAAGCAAATGAAATAAACATTCAAAGAAATGTAAAAAGGATTCAAAATATAACAAAAAATTATAGATTAAAAAAAGTTGAAATTTTAGATTTGAAAAAGATAAGGCACCAAGAAACCAATGGACACAATAGTCCATATCTTAAACAATGGGAAATATTATTAGAATGAACTATTAGAATTCAACTCAAAAGAGTTTGATAAAATTAAGAAAATCCATGGACAAATATTCCAGCTTCGAAACAAAGAAAATGAAATTGAAAGGATAAAAAAAGGCACCTAATCATATATAGTCAGAAATAGTGAGAGGGTCCAAGAAAGTGTGCCTAAGAGAGACCCCTGCAAAGGAAAAAACGTGCATCAAGAGAAATACCAAAAATAATCATACGGAAAATAAAATCGAAGACATAAAGGACATATCTAATACTATATCCATTGAAATTAGCTCTAAAATATAGATGTCATCTTAGTGTATATATAGGATTCAAAAGTGTGCCCATTGACATCATTAATTGAAAACCTAAAGTTGCACAAAACCTCCAAGAGAAATTGTAGAAATATAAAGGTAGTGAAGAGTTAGAAAACAGAGGAGTAAAATATTAAAGGATAAATGGAAATAGAAACAAAAATTTGGAAAATAAGAATCTCACTAGAGAATTGACGCAAAGGCTAGCTGAAACAATTTAAGAATTATTTAACAATTCGAATTTTTAACAATTTATAATACAAAGAGAAACAAAATTCGGGAAATAAGAATCCAATTTAAGAATTGATGGCCCTAAACCCTAACAACAAACAGAGGAAATTCCTAATAAAAAAATAGAAGAAAATCTTGCCGGAGAAGTGAGAAAACTTCACGTACATTTATTTTTCTCACCAAACTATTTAGCAATTGAACAAACGCACAAACAATGGTCCAAATAGAGCTATTTAACATATTTTTTTAACACAAATAGAAACAAAAAACTTGAAAATTACAATCTAACCGGATGAAAACTCAGAAAAAAAAATAGATATATTCGGGTTTTGAAATATTTCAAACGTAGATGAAAAAAAAAAACTGAGAAATAAGGGTTTGAAATTTGCGACATAAGTACCTAAAATTTGGTACTTTGGCAAAAACCCGAAAATGAATCTTATCCTTTAGATCGGAGATGATTTAATATCAACCGTAGGATTAAGATGATTGATTTTTGACCTAACCCTAATTCGAAAATAGTAGCTTGGTGACCAAGCTTAGGGTTTTCGAATTTGACCTAATTAATTGTATCCGTTAGATCGGTTTAAGATTTAATCTTTACCGTCGGATTGGAAATTAATTAATATATATATATTTTCGAAGATAATGATGAAGATAAAATCGAATTAGGCTTTTACCAAGTCTTAGAATATTTGATTTTTATCCAAAATTAATTTGATCCATTAGATCGGTCTAAGATTAATCTAAGCCGTTGGATCTAGATAATTAATTTCGAAATTATCATTATTATATAAATATATTTCGAAATTAAGATAAGTAGATAAGATTGGTTTACAAAGTCTTTCTTATTTAATTAAATCCCTAATTAATTATATCCATTGGATTTAGATAAGATTAAATCTAATACTTTGGATTAGGATAATTAATTATATTTAATAATAATTTTCGAAATTAGATATATATATATATATATAAATATTCGAATTATATTTAAATAAGAAGATAAGATTGATTTTTGTATTTATCAAGTCTTTCTTATTTAATTAAATACAAGTTTAATTATAACCATTGGATCTAGATGAGATTAAATCTCAACCATTGGATTGGAATAATTAAAGTATTTAAATATATATAAAATTTGAATTTAGGAGTGAAAATATCTAATTCGGTTACGGGCCAAGTCTATAAATAGGGAGCTCATTTACAAAAATTTTCATACCTTCCCCAGAGCAAAAACTCGAGCTCTCTTTCTCTCTCTAGGGTCTGCGAGTTTTCTGCTTCTGATCTCGTTTCTGGTTCGGCTTAGGAGACTATTTCTCCGGAAGCTTCAAAAGAGCCTTAGTTAAATTTTGCGACGGAGTCCTGCCGGCGAAGCCCACGCTTCGGTACGAGGAGTCCAGGAGAATATCCCGGAAGATCACGGGTGTTTCCCTCAGCACCGGCGGAGCCCTGCCGAACTTCAGAGTCCGCAGTCAGAAACGTCAACTGAGGTACGGCCTTATGCATTGGGTTAATAAATGCAAACATTTACCGCTTCCTATTTATTTCTTATATTTCGACTATGATATTAATAATGTGTTGTGAATATTAAATATGTAATATTTATCGGATCTTGTTAAAATGGTTATTACCCGATATCCGTGCCGTTACGATAACAAGTTTTCCGCTTTAAAATAATTTTTTAAATGTTACCGGGACGGCTCGGAGGCTTATTTCGTGGTAATGGAGTCGGGAGTCAAACCCCGATTTCCAACAATTGGTATCAGAGCCATGGTTTAATGATTAATAATTCTGTAATTTAATTTAACGGTTTAAAGATCGAATTATTTGATGAATAAATTAATATTTTTAAAATTGAAATTTTTGAATTTCTAGATATTTTAAATATTAATTTAAAATTAGAATATTACCCGACCCGAAACCGGACCGAGTAATGGGTCGGGTTACAATTGTAGCCCAACCCGTGGGCTCTCGGTGAGGGCTGCCCTGGCAGCGACGCTGCCTGGGCTTGCCTGTCCCTGGGCCGAACCGAGTGGGCCTCGGTTATGGGCCCAGGAACCGCTACCGCTTGCAGCGACCAGGGCAAGGGCAGGACTCTGCCTGGTAGCGTCCAGGGCCTAACGGCCCAACCCGATAGGGCAGGGTAATAGGCCTATCGGCCCAGCCCTTTGGCAGCGTGCTGCCTGGGTACTTCCCGTGCTCGGGCTGGCCGATCTACGGGCATGTGGGCCCGGGCTAAAGCCCAGAAGGCCCACGTGCAATTTTTTAAAATATGGGCCGGATATTTAATCCGACCCGGTACCCGTGGATTAAATAAATTTAATATTAATTATTATATTTGAAATTAATAAATTATGAATTAAATTAATTATCTTTAATTAATTAGAAATAAAATATGGATGTTATTTCTGGATAAATAACATTGTCTTATTTTATAAAATTCATAAAATTAAATATGGATATTATTTAATGCTTAAATAATATTGTCTTATTTAATATTAAAATATGAGTGATAATTCTTTGGAATGATATCATTGACATATTTTTATATTTCATAAATGATTATTAATATGGCCTAAGATCGATTTAATGATAATTCTTTGAGAATAAGTATCACTAATATCTAATTATAAATTTTCATCATAGATATAATTTGTTATAACCTATTTTCATAACCCGTAAACATAGTGTCTATGTTTTGATAATTATTAATATGTCGAAATTAAGATAGACATAAATAATAAAGAGTAAATGTAAAAGTGCTTATTACTAGTCGGAAAAATCTCAATCATACGATCTTGTCTGAGGAAGAGGGAATCAAAAGTGGGGCCGGTTCACCATCCACTTCTGGGTGACCGGTTAGGTCCCCTCCATCTACCTGGAGAAAGTATGAATTGACCTATCACTACCGACGAAATAATAAACACTATAAATAAGGGCTTTATTAAGCCGAAATATAAACTTTTAATGTGTCATTAATAGAAAGTTTATAATAAGTTTTAAATAACTTAGTATTTAAAAACGTTATTTTATAAAACAATGGCAAGTATAGAATAAATAAAAAAGGTCTCCATTATTACTGTCACAAGGTCTGCTGACCACACCGCCTCGAGTCACCTTCGTGTGACCACTCCTCAGGAAAGCTGTGCTTGTGGAAGGTTTGACACCGTGATAGTTCCAAAAGAATATGGGGACGGAGAAATCTTGGAAATGGACCGCAAGTCATCTTCGTATGACCATTCCTTAAGGACGACGTTTCCAAGAGGATCCCGAGAACCGAAAATAATGGGTTAAGCTTGCACGGAAGTTGGTGCTTCCCGACCGTCTATGGTGATAGTTAATACTCATAAGGAACTCGGTAGTTCCTGTTATGAATATTAATTAAGTTTATGACTAAAACTTAGTTTAACCAAACTACACGGTTGATACCGCGAGTCATATTCGTATGACTATGCCTTAAGGACGGCAACGATGTGTACAGTCGGTTAAATTATCACGAAATAGTTAAAGGGTTTATTTAACGTTTTTCCCAGAACATGTTTGCATCATGTAACTATTTCAAACAAAAATATTTTACAAAAACATTCTGCCTATAATAAAGTTTAATAAGTTTCTTTTTCAATGTCAGTTAAAATGTCTTCCGACAAACAAGATATGGAAATCTCTGCAATGACACTGAAGTCTCAAAAGCAAAGCAATCTGGTTAAAGTCACAAAATCCCTATGCAAACTGGCCATGAATGGATCTTCGGAGAAACTCGAAATGGCAGAACGGATTGCTCTAAACTCAATGAATAAGAGGAAAAGAATAAATGGGAACCAGGAAGATATCTTCCAGAGTGGGAGTACTATCAATGCTGATTATTCAACATTGACATCATGTTTCGTTGATAACTCATCCTTCAAATGGATATTGGATTCAGGAGCTAATGATCATGCATGTAATTCTCTTCAGTCTCTTGATTCATTAGAAGAAATAAATGAAGGACCAGCTTTAAATGTGGGAAACGGAGAGTTCTTACAAGCTAAAGTTGTTGGGAATTTACGGCTGACATTTGGTAACAAATTTCTATTTGTTAATAATGTATATTATTATCCAAATGTCTGTTGAAATATACTTTCAGCTTTTCTGTTGTACAAACAAGGATACACTTTGAACTTTCGTGGATCCCATTGGATCATCACAAAAGATGGTGTATATATTTGTACTGCTAAAGCAGAAAATGGATTGTATATTCTAAAGCCAGATTATGGAAGTTGTTTGAATGCTGAAATGTTTAAATTGGCAATGCCAAAGTCAATTAAGAAACCCAAAATTGATAATGATGTTCAAACTTACAAGTGGCACTTAAGATTGGGTCATATTAATCTAGACAGGATAAACAGACTGGTTAAGGAGGGACCCCTTAAAGAACTCACAATCGGTTCTTTGCCTATTTGCGAATCCTGTATAGAGGCTAAAATGACCAGAAGACCTTTTTCGGCAAAGGGTCAAAGAGCCGCTAAACCATTAGAACTCGTCCACACTGATGTATGTGGTCCTATGAACATACAGGCCAGAGGGGGAATTGAATATTTTGTCACCTTTATTGATGACTATTCAAGGTATGGTTATGTTTACCTCATGGCTAAGAAATATGAAACTTTGGGTAAATTCAGAGAATTTCAGGCAGAGGTTGAAAAACAACTTGTACTATCATTAAAATCTCTTCGATCTGATAGAGGAGGAGAATACCTAGATCATGAGTTCAGTGACCTCTTGATTGAGAAAGGTATTGTATCTCAATTGACTACTCCTGGCACACCCGAACAAAATGGTGTAGCAAAAAGGAGAAACAGGACTTTACTAGAAATGGTAAGGTCAATGCTAAGCTATTAATCTCTTCCCAATTCATTTTGGGGACATGCTTTGCTGACGGCAACCAACATTATGAATGTTCTGCCATCAAAATCTGTTTCAAAGACACCCCAAGAATTATGGAATGGAAGAATACCAAATCTGCGACATTTCAGAATATGGGGATGTCCAGCACATGTGCGGACTGGAAACAGAAACAAGTTGGAATCACGAACGGAAGTATGTTTGTTTGTGGGATATTCCAAAGAGACAAAAGGAGGTTAATTCTATAGTCCGGAAAGCAAGAAAGTGTTTGTTTCCACAAATGAGACATTTCTAGAAGAGGACTATATGATGAACTTCAAATCCCGAAGCAAAGTTGTGCTTGAGGATTGTCAAGTGACAAAGTCACAAAAACGCCAACAGTGCCTGTTGTCGAAGAAAATGCAGAAACCACGGTCCCAAATCAGAACCAAGGGATGCTCAGACGTAGTGGGAGGTTCAAAAGACCAGTTGAACGCTACGGGCATACCCAGTTGGAATTTCACCTAGCTGTCACAAACACTAGTGTTGAAGATCCCATAAGCTACAAGGAAGCTATGGTGGATCCTGATAAGGGAGAATGGCAGGAAGCAATGAACCAAGAAATAGAATCAATGGATTCTAATGAAGTCTGGGAACTTGTAGACTGACTGGATGGCTTCAAAACCATTGGCTATAAGTGGGTATACAAGCGAAAGAGAGGAGTGGACGGGAAGGTTGAAACCTTCAAGGCTAGATTAGTGGCAAAGGGTTTTACCCAGAGGGAAGGTATTGATTTCGATGAGACCTTCGCTCCAGTCGCTAAGTTTAAGTCCATCCGGATTCTCATGGCCATAGCCTGTAGTCTCAATTACGAGATTTGGCAGATGGACGTCAAAACCGCTTTCCTGAACGGGTACATTGACGAGAACATCTATATGGACCAACCAGAAGGGTTCGTGCAGCAGGGTCAAGAAGGGAAGGTTTGCAGATTACTCAAATCCATCTATGGATTAAAGTAAGCTTCCAGATCCTGGAATCTAAGGTTTGATGAGACCATCAAAACCTATGGATTCATACAGAACGTCACTGAGGCCTGCATTTATAAGCTCAATGACGATACCGTGGAAATTTTTCTTGTTTCTATAAGTCGATGATATTCTTCTCATTGGAAACAGTGTGAAGAGATTATCGGACGTGAAAGCGTGGCTATCTACACAGTTCCAAATGAAGGACATGGGAGAAGCCAGTTATATTCTTGGGATCCGTATTTTTAGGGATCGCAATAACAGGCTTCTGGCCTTATCTCAAGCAGCTTACATTGATAAGGTGCTTGAACGTTTTGCAATGGAAAACTCCAAGGGAGGTAATTTACCAACCAGACATGGAGTGTTCCTTAGCAGGAAACAGTGCCCAACTTCTCCGGAAGAGCAAGACGAGATGAGGCCGATACCCTATCCTTCAGCAGTGGGAAGTCTAATGTATGCTATACAGTGTACTAGGCCAGACATCTGTTACGCTGTGGGAATAATAAGTAGATACCAATCCAACCCAGGTATGGCTCACTGGACTGCAGTGAAAAACATTCTCAAGTATCTTTGGAGAATGAGAGACTATATGTTAGTGTTTTCAGGGTCAGAACTGAATCCACTTGGATACATTGATTCAGACTTTATGTCTGATAAAGACGCGAGAAAGTCGACGTCAGGAGAAGTGTACACCCTTGCTGGTGGAGCGATATTCTGGAGAAGCGTAAAGCAATCCTGTATCGCAGATTCCACAATGGAAGCTGAATATGTGGCTGCCTGTGAAGCAGCCAAACTGGGTGTAGTCCCAGATGTAGATGGGCCACGAACACTATACTGTGACAACAGTGGTGCGGTGGCAAACTCTAAAGAGCCAAGAGACCATAACAAGGCGAAACATATAGAGAGAAATTACCATCTCATTAGAGAGATAGTATGTCGAGGCGACGTACGGGTTGTGAAAATAGATTCGGAAGACAATCTGGCTGATCCATTTACCAAGACGTTGCCAGAGAAAATATTCAGTAGGCATCTGGAAATTATGGGCGTGAAAGACATGGGTCATCTTCTTTAAGTACAAGTGGGAGATTGTTGGACATATGTGTCCTTAAACAAGATATTTTATCCATTTGTAAAAGATTATGATATGTCATTGAATAAAGATAATACTTATTATGTTAATCTTATTATAGTTTCTGGTAGAGTAAAATAGAATGTTTGTTTCCTTAGTTCATAAAGGATGCAATTATGTTATTATTATCACAACAGAGTCAATGTGAGGAAGAATTAATAATCATAATAAATGAACTTAAAATGTCTGTGACCTGATTAACTGGGTGGGAGCCCATTAATCGTATAAGGTCATTAATGTGACTAAGTGACAATCCTATTCTGGATTTTGTGTGTGTCACACTCACTAGAAGTGCATTAAGTATGAAGTGTCTTCATATTGGACTGGACCTGACTTAAACTCCGGAAGTTATCATATAAGACCGTCACTTATAACTTTGAGTTGAGTCACTAGTAGATGATCTAATGGATATTCGATCTAAATCCTGAGTGATCTTGAGCCGAGCTTCTGGCTTGATTGTTCTTTGATTTAACCGTTAAAGAACACGAAATATTACTGCTGTTCCCAACACTATTATTTTGGGAACATCATAGTCAGCAGTAAGGGTAGCTTGGTCATAGACATGGGCATCACACAGCTCTCTTCAGAGTGATGACGATTCCCTTGATTGTCGGTGGTGAGAAGTGAGAGGTACCCGTGCGCAACTTATGAATCGAAACCATAAGTGGGTTACTCATAATATTACTGACTGAGTCAAGGTTGAAAATGCAATGAGGGGCATAACGGTAGAAACCGCCTGCTCGTTTGTGGATCATCAAGTGAAAGATCAATAAACCGAATTTGATTGTATCAATGGACACCCTGCTGTTATAAAGAGAATAATATATACCGTATCACTAAAGAGTGCAGCCTCGGGTCTATAGTGGAATCACTTCAAGGTTTGACGAACAACTAGCAGTTCGTTGGAGCTTAAGTGATACGGGTCCATGGTCCCCAGGATAGCTCCGTAACGGATGATACATACGTGATTATAATACATTCTGGATAATGTTTAATCATTTGGCTTGACTTATAAAACTGAAAGGTATGTGGCAGACGTCAGATAGTTTTATCGTCAGCGTGGCAAAAGTACCATATTTTGGTACAAGAAATTAACTGATAAAATAAAGTTAGAATTTAGATTTTCTATCAGCACCATGTTGTTGGAAATTAAATTCTAAGCAACTTTTCTTTTTGAACCAAGTCATTTCGACTTACGGTTAGTGATTTATGAATTTTCTAAGTTTGTGCTCGGTTCGATAAACTATGAAATTAAATCACATGTCACGAATTTAAATGATGGTGTGGCACCATGACATTTTAATGTGTGATATTGAGATCAGGAATTATTAATATAATTTAATTATTTGGATTTAATTATTAATATCTTATTAATAATTAATTAATAATTAATAGATTTATATTAATAATAATAATATATATTTAATTATATATATTACATGTGTAAATCGATGTGGGCTTGCATGAGCTAGCCCACACGAGTTTGACCTAGCTAAGGGTTTGAAATTTGCGGCATAAGTACCTAAAGTTTGGTACTTTGGCAAAAACTCTAAAATCAATCTTATCCTTTAGATCGGAGATGATTTAATATCAACCGTAGGATTAAGATGATTGATTTTTGAACTAACCCTAATTTGAAAATAGTAGCTTGGTGACCAAGCTTAGGGTTTTCGAATTCGACCTAATTAATTGTATCCGTTAGATCGGTTTAAGATTTAATCTTTACCGTCGGATTGGAATTTAATTAATATATATATTTTCGAAGATAATGATGAAGATAAAATCGAATTAGGCTTTTACCAAGTCTTAGAATATTTGATTTTTATCCAAAATTAATTTGATCCATTAGATCGGTCTAAGATTAATCTAAGCCGTTGGATCTAGATAATTAATTTCGAAATTATCATTATTATATATATATATATATATTTCAAAATTAAGATAAGTAGATAAGATTGGTTTACCAAGTCTTTCTTATTTAATTAAATCCCTAATTAATTATATCCATTGGATTTAGATAAGATTAAATCTAAGCCTTTGGATTAGGATAATTAATTATATTTAATAATAATTTTCGAAATTAGATATATATATATAAATAAGAAGATAAGATTGATTTTTGTATTTATCAAGTCTTTCTTATTTAATTAAATACAAGTTTAATTATAACCATTGGATCTAGATGAGATTAAATCTCAACCATTGGATTGGAATAATTAAAGTATTTAAATATATATAAAATTCGAATTTAGGAGTGAAAATCTCTAATTCGGTTACGGGCCAAGTCTATAAATAGGGAGCTCATTTACAACATTTTTCACACCTTCCCCAGAGCAAAAACTCGAGCTCTCCTTCTCTCTCTAGGGTCTGCGAGTTTTCTGCTTCTGATCTCGTTTCTGGTTCGGCTTAGGAGACTATTTCTCCGGAAGCTTCAAAAGAACCTCAGTTAAATTTTGCGACGGAGTCCTGCCGGCGAAGCCCACGCTTCGGTACGAGGAGTCCAGGAGAATATCCCGGAAGATCACGGGTGTTTCCCTCAGCACCGGCGGAGCCCTGCCGAACTTCAGAGTCCGCAGTCAGAAACGTCAACTGAGGTACGGCCTTATGCATTGGGTTAATAAATGCAAACATTTACCGCTTTCTATTTATTTCTTATATTTCGACTATGATATTAATAATGTGTTGTGAATATTAAATATGTAATATTTATCGGATCTTGTTAAAATGGTTATTACCCGATATCCGTGCCGTTACGATAACAAGTTTTCCGCTTTAAAATAATTTTTTAAATTTACCGGGATGGCTCGAAGGTTTATTTCGTGGTAATGGAGTCGGGAATCAAACCCCGATTTCCAACACTAACGGACTACTAGGCTCAAAGGCCCAAAATCCTATCCGTTACTCATCAAAAGAAAGGACAAAATAATCATATTTCTTGTCCGGCATCCACAATTCGAAATGAGCGGAAGACTAGGAGCACGAAGTCAGAATCCCAACGTACATATTTGATCAACGGATGAATTCAGAGTAAGAAGCGCAGTCGTGGGACACGCGTCATCACAACAATCATCCAGTCCGGTCAACACGGAAGAACGGACTCCAATATTTTTGGGCTCCAACGGGAAGATTTGAAGGCTTTAAATACCAAGCTCGGCATAAGATACAAGCACGCATCCCTGAGAGAATACCTGAAGAATTCTTGTCCGGCTATTTGCTATCCGTCTGGAATTTTATTCTGTAGATCTTTCATCTTCTCTTTTTCTTCTCCTTGTGAGACGTGATTTCGCTGCCTGTATCTATCCGTCTATGCTCGTTATTGCAATATACTTACAGAGGACGTAGTCAACTACCTCCTTGGGACGAACCTCTATAAAAAAATCCCTCGTCTTATTTACATTGCTTTCATATATACATATATATACGTAGAGAGAGTGAGAGTTTGCAACGCGAGAGATCGATTTCCACAAATTCATTCCCAATTTAATATCATACACTCACAAGTCACAACTGAATGCTTGAGGTGGGAAACCACGTCAACACTATAGAATCATATTTTAAGAAGACTACAAGATTAGTGATGTAATGTTATCTTTTTATTTAATGAGATTTTTATAGTTATTTATATTATATTTTATTTATAGTGATTTTATATTTATTTATATAATTTTTATATAGAATTATTAATATATATATAACTTGGGACCTATATACTTTCTAAAAAATTATTATCTTATAAATTTAGCGAATTATTAATTTAGCTAGTTAGATCGAGTCGGGACCGGAAAAAAATATTATTTAATCGCGAATATTAATTTATCGAGTATTAATTTATAGAGGTTCTACTGTACCACCCCTTCCACCCTCAATTCCTCACACCAATCTTCCATATCTCTCTCTAATTCTATCAATTCTCTCTAAAGTTCTCAAGTTCCAAAGTTTTATTTTTTTAGTCATTATGTCTCGAAGAAGCGGTAGTTCCAGGGGTCGAAGGACGGCGACTATGAATTTTCAACCCCAATTTCAAATTGGGGATCAATCGCAGCCTACGTCCGACGACTACATTCCCGTTATGCTACCGAGCGGAATATTTCCCTCCCCTCAAAATCCAAACTATCCCGGTGATACCCAACGGTCTTTCCGACCTAGTTTAGTCTGGGCGGTGGGCATGCACAACGCTAACCCCGATCTTGTTCCATCATAAATGGTCGACGCGGTACATCAATATAGGGCGGGAAACAACGATCCATTTTTCGCCCTCATGTTTCGACAAGGCGGTCAAGAGGCAGACTCTCCGGAAAGCAAACACCCCGACGATGACGAAACTGAACGGCCCGATGATGCCGACTTTCTGGAAACTCAACACCCCGATGATGACAACTATCCGACGCCGCCCTCTCTCCATGGTTCCGTTGTTGGCTCGTACCACCGTGGTTCTCCTCTACCTTCCCATCAAGAACCCGGTGAAGCCTCCGTTGGCCATACTCGACGTCCGTCAACCGGGTAATAATCATATTAGTTTAATTAATTATATAATTTATAATCATATTAGTTTAACCCAGGGTACAAAATATCGCGAAAATCGAACGAAATTCTCACCGATTTTCGTTTTTCGGTGATTTGCGGAACGCGACCCTTTCGTTCGCTGTCGTTTTACCAAATTTCACGAAAAATGAAACAACATTCGGAAAGAAAATCTCTTGTCGTTTTTTGCCTTCAAAACGACGAAATGTTGCTCGAATTTCGCATTTTTGGTAGATTTCGGCAAAAATACCAATTAAACTTTCGGCAAAAATAATTATACTCACACAAGACCCCTCCCCGCCTCGCCACGCCACGTCCGGTCGGACGGCGGCAGCGGCGCGCGCGTGTGGTGGTGTAACATTTGTGTGAGTCCTCCCCCATCCACAAAATCCTATGACCCTAAGGGCCCAAGCCCTTGTCCCTAATATTTGGTATATAAACATCACCAAACTCTTGTCATCTATCAATGTGGGACTTTTTGTTTTCAACTAATATCACACATTCACACTTAACATACACATACACTTCACCTAATAATTTAACTTAATATTACACACTTCAAATAATATTATACACTTAACATACATATTAACTTCACCTAACATACATATACACTTCATATACATATTCATTTAATATTATACACTTCAACTAATATTAAATTTGTTAACATACCTATACAATTAACATGCATATTCACTTAATATTACACACTTAATTAACATACATATTCACTTCACATAATAATTTGACTTAATATTATACACTTAAACTAATAAAGTGACTTAATATTATACATTTCACCTACATATTTAAGTTACAAATGTGTTTTGTTGTATACAATTATGTCTTGTATTTATTAAATATGTAGTTTTGAACCTATATAAATATCGTGCTTAAATAGTCAAATATTTTTTACAAAATATCCATGCGAAAAGTGCGGTAAATGCGGTATGCGGCATGCCCTTTTTTTCCCTTTTGCCCATTGACATACCCATCGGCAAGCGATATATCCGTAAAACGGAAAATGCGAAACGAAAACGGCAAGCGGTATTTTAAACCTTGGTTTAACCATGTTAGTTTAATAAATAATCAATTAATCATATTAGTTTAATTAAACTTTAAATATTTACTTAAATAAGTTTAAAAAGTTAAAAAAAAAAGAAGATAATTTGTATGTGTGGTGATAATTATAAAGTTCTTATTGGATTATGGTGTTTTAAAAAGATTGGTTTTTAAATATGGTTTGCTTTGCAATCTCCTCTAAGCTAGCCTGGGAACCTCGGAGAGTTCTGTCTAGAAAAGCTTCGGCCTAAAGTGAGATCATAGCATCCTTTCCAGTCGATCTGGCCTTGGAACCTCGGGGAGTTCCGTCTAAAAGAGCTTGATAATTATTATCACACATAATAAATATCATATTTAATTTTGTTAACTTTTTTAATTAGCTATATGAAATTTAAATAAATTAATGATTAATATTAATATTTAACCCTTGTTAAATTAATATAATTAAATTAATATTAATATTCTCCCTTTTATTATTAATAGAGCAAATCCTTCGGGCTTGGCGTGGGGAAAGCCAAACACTTCGAGAGTGTGGAGGTTTTTTCACAAAGATTGACGGGTGGAGAATGGTGTTCGAATCAAGATCGCCACGTGCAAGAAGTGCGGAGAAACCATAAATGCGATGGAGGAGCAAGGAACCGGCTACTTTAAGCGACACGCAAATGGGTGCTTCCCAAAGGGGGAGACCGACGAGGTAAACACAGCACAAGTAAGTGTTCTTTCCACTGTTAATTTATGGAAATGGTCTCTCGAATGGTTACTGTCTACGGGCGCGCCGATGAGTTTGATGGAGTATTCTGCGCATACTAGATATATGCAAAGGTTAAATCCCTCTTTCCAGCAGTTTTCCCGTACGACGTATACTAGGGACATGGAACACGCTTATGTTATGCAAAAAAAACAATTTGGTCAATTTTTATAAAATGTCTAGCATAAACGTTGCTTTCACCAACGACTTGTGGAGCGGTACGATTCTAAATGATTATTTGAGTCTGACCGCTCATTACGTAGACGATAATTGGGAGCCGTGTCAAAAACTTTTAAATCTAGCACCATTCGAAGGTTGGCATACCGGCAAAAACATTTCCGATAAATTAATAGAATTATTAAGTGATTGGGGTTTACAAAATCGTGTTATTTCTTTTACCTTAGACAATGCCGCAAACAATAATGCCGCTATTACTATCTTGGAGGCTAGTTTGCCCGTTTCTCCATTTCGTAATGCTTTACATCAACGGTGTGCTTGTCACATTATAAATTTAATTGCACGAACGGGCGAACGAGAAATTGCAGACAATGTTGAAAAAATACGCGGCATTGTTGATTGGATCCGGTATTCTCAAACCACCACTAGGTGGAGATGATTTTGTAAAGAGCACAATCATAGAGCTAACAAGTTTGGATTAGACAATAATACACGGTGGAACTCTACATATCTAATGATGTCAGTTATGTGTAGACAGAGGCTACCGTTGGACCATTTCCTCCACTTGGAACTCGAGCCGTCGGCGCAAATCTCGGAGGCGGAATGGGAAACCGCAGAGAAATTCACCAAATTTCTCGAACCCTTTTATGTTGTTACTTTAAATTTTTCTAACAAAAAACAACCTTCCTTGAATCATGTTCTTTCGGGTCTATTTGGAATTACTAACACTTTTACAAAATTCAAAAATGACCTTATTCTCCCCTGATTCCAGGAATGGTTGAAAAATTCAAAAGTTATTGGGATCCACCCTCTTTTTCGTATTGCTTCGGTGCTATCTTAGATCCTCGTATTATGTTTACTTTCGGGCCGTTGATGTTAGCAGTTGGGCAAAAACTAGGGGTGGATTACACTGATTATGTTAATTGTTAAGGTTGTTAATGAAGCTTTTTATGAATTGTACAGTGAATACGACTGGCAGTTCCCAAAGTTCAACGTCGAGGCGGAGCGAAGGGCAGTGATGGAAAGCCCAACCAAGACCGGACTAGCGTTTAGCCAGAGACTCGAGCAACGATTGGATCGCGGGGATGGCCCAACGGTCCGAACCAACCGACCTGGAGCTTTTGACTGAAAAGTTTAACGCCTTATTCCCCGAGTGATGCAATGTAATGCCAATATGATGTGCTCTTTCATCTCTTGGTTTTATGTCCCTATGGAGGGTTTTACAAGAGAGGTTTTAGTGAGGCATCTTGTAATATTTACACTGAATATTTACAGCTTTCTTCAACCTTATTGTAATATTCACAATGAATAATACAATTTTTTTTTTAAAATATCTTGTTTTATTATATTTATTTATTTGTTATTAAATTTTTAAAAAGTATTAATATGTTACAAATTAATTTTAAAAAATTATTAATATGTTATAAATAATAATTATAAGTAATAAACATATTTAAATATAATTTTGAAATAATTAATAAAGTTTGATATTTAAATTAGGGTAAAAACTAATAAAATTAAATATTAAAAACAAATAGGTACATATGCCGCAATTTTCCCGCGAGGAGCTTTCTCGTGACGCACCTCCTCGCGATTCATCGCGACGCGCCTACTCGTGATTTTCACGATTTTCGTCGCGACGCATCGCGGGGCTGCGAGGTGCAGCTCTATTGCTCATTGATTGAATGAACCGGCCAAGTGTAGTATACCTCTATCACCTTAGACGGCCTCTATCACCGTTAACCAACTTCAATTTAGCGTTTGGGAATGACTGGAAAAGACAATTGTTAGAGTCATACATACATAAATACATTGTAGATGAAAAGAAAAAGACAATATTAATGAGTATAAACTATGGTTCATGCGTTTAAACGTAACTAGTGGATTCACCGCGCGTTGCGCGGTTGTTGAAATTATACGTATATAAAATTATTGTGAATTTAAACCGCATTGTTTTTTTTATTGTTAATCATCTTGTGTAAGAGGAATATTGCAACGTATGTTTTTGTATACATTTTTAGTTGAATAGAAAATGGAAGGCCAAAACAGGTAACAGTTAAAAAGGAAACAAACTACTAAAACTAATATATATATATATACAAATTACAAACGTGTACAGTAAACAAAAAATTTGTTTGTTGATTAATATATATTTTGTTTATTTTAAATTAGTAAAAAATCGATTTACATTTCATCAAGCAATGATGACTCAATTATTGAATCATTGGTAAATTTTTAGTGTTTATTTTTCATTACATTTATAAACTTTTGACGTTCCACTTTTTTTAATATATATATATATATATATATATATATATATATATATATCACTTGAAGCAGTTTTAAATTAGATTTTTAATTATATTGTAGCGAATAAGTTTATTTTAGATACACATGTAAAAAATTTATCTTTTTCATTTTATAAAATATCTATTTTAAATTACAAAATTGTAATGAATAAGAAAATAGGACAATCTTTAGACATAATATGAATATATACAGAAAAAAAGGCCTAGTCAAATAATTGAAAATATTTAAATTATTGACAATCATAATCTCTTGAACGAAGTTCCTCTTAAACTTAGTATTGTAGACAATATATCTTGAATTTTAACAAATATATATCGAAATCGCAAATTCACCGAAAATGCAATGTAGAGGGTTCCATGGGTGTTAGATGTCTGAGAAGATCGGCTCACCAACCTAACCAAACGAAAATATGAAATGTATATAAAAGGAAAATAAAATATTGTGTATTACGTGTAATTATGCAAATAATATTCCTTGTAACATAATGTAGATAAAATTTTCATGTATATTTTTTAAATTCTTTTAATTCCTAAAATTGATTGTAATATTTCACAATCACACTTTCTTTATATTCTCTTCAAAAGTTGAGCTAACGAAAGAGATAGAGTAAAAAAAATTCTTTTTTTTTGCCAAACATATAATAAAGGTTAATAAAAAAAATTACCTTGATATTAATTATATTCACTGCTATAAAAACTCCATGCTTCAAACAAACGAACATATATATTTTAGAGAATATCATTCTGGTTAATAAAGAGAAAGCATTGATGTGTTTACCAAATATTTTTTTCGCAATAGTCTTTCTTCTATTATTATTACTACAATTACGAAAAGTTTTTCGCACGATGTAAGTACCTTTTTTTTAGGGAGTTGACGCATTGATATTCTGGAAGACTTCGTGATAAACATTATTTTTAATGAGTGTTGGGTCATCCATGTCTTCATCCGCATTTATTATGGTAAGTCCGGTCCTTGACGTTACTCTCGAAACGGCAACATAAAGTTGTCCATGAGTGAAAACCTGTTACATTATAGTTAACTTAATTGCCCATTTATAATGTAATCAATATGATATTTAAAATAAAAAATTTGTACCTGTTTTGGTAAGTAGAGGCCCACATATTTAAGGGATTGTCCTTTACTTTTATTTATTGTCATTGAGAAGCACGGTATCAATGGTATTTGACGAAGATTGAGTTTAAAATGCCACTTTCCTTCAGTAGCTGACATAATAATCCTCGGTATCGTCACGTTTTTGCCTTGATTCTTCCCAGAAATTATATCTGCTCGCACTGACCATTTTCCAAGAAGTGTGATAATGAGTCTCGTTCCGTTGCAAAGGCCTTCAGTTTGATTGAGATTTCTCAATAGCATCACCGGTGTTCCCACTTTTAGATTGATCAGATGATTTGGAATACCATTGAATCGCAAACTGTTCAAAAACTCTGTTGGATAAAGCAAGTCTTTCTCATTTGTATGCATACTCCCTTTGCATACACTGTCCGAGCTTAGATATGTATGCCCCTCGCCGGGTATGGTTTCCATGATTGCCTCATTTAACTCATGAACCATATCGTTCTTTGGGGTTAAAATTGCTCGTTCAGTTAAATAAGATGGCTCTTTATATTGCTGTAACAATGAAGGATAAACTGAGTCGATAATACTTTTCAACGGATCTACAGTTTGGCCAACTGTAACGTTTGCTGAAAGTTTAACTAATTCATTCTCAAAGTCTTCGTACATCGACCCATTTCCTATTTGCAACATCCATTCGTCAAAAGCCTGAATTTCCTTCATAGCTTTTTCCGAAGAGGAGCCATTTTGGAGACGCATGTTTTCATTTAACTCATATACTTTGAAAGAAGACCAAAGATATGATGAGTTCAATGAGGAATCTACGATATCTGATCGACTACCCTTTGGAATGACTGGCAGTATTTGGCGAAAATCTCCTCCACAAACAATTGTTACTCCACCAAAAGGTTTTTATTCACTGTTTTCGTATCTTTTGCTCATTATATCACGCAAGCTTCTGTCCAAAGCCTCAAAGCAATACTTATGCGCCATAGGAGCCTCATCCCAGATAATGAGACTTGTTTTTTGAAGGAGTTCTGCTATTTGTGTACCATGCCGGATTTCACATGTCGATTTTGCATTAATATCAATAGGAATTCGAAATCTCGAATGTGTTGTTCGGCCATTTGGTAATAAAAGTGCTGCTATACCCGAAGTAGCGACAGGTAGCACAATTTTTCCTTCAGACCTGAGTCGTGCGATGACGGTATTCCAAAGGTATGTTTTCCCTGTGCCTCCTCGCCCATGGATGAAAATCAAGTCCCCTCGATCATTTTGGATTGAACTGAGTATAGCATTATATGCTGATTTTTTACTTCCATTTAGCGAAGAAAAACATTTTTCATGCATGATGAACAATTCTTCTTTACAATAATCCAATTCTTCATTGACCAATCTGTTGCGCAGTTGACGTACCAAATTTGGATTTGGTAGTGGCATTCCATCAATATCTTTTAAACTTTTTCCCATTTTCTCCATGATGGACTCTATCTTGAACAAAGTCAAAGCTTTTATATGTTCTTCGGTCAACTGCATTTCGCTCGAGCTAAACTTTTTCCGTTGCATTGCAGCTACATCTTCAGATAGTATTTCGTAATGCGTGTTCCACAATGTCGGTGCATCGGAGACCTGACAATTTGTTAAAATCGTCACGAACAAATGTCGCAGCTCATTTCCTGATGCCCAATTTGAAGCTTCAGCCAAGCAATCTGCCCATTCTCGGTCATCATCTAACAAACCAAGTGCATAGCAAGCACCTTTGTAGGTGGCGTGTGTAGTACTGTTGACTGTCCGAATATTCTCAAATGATGTACACCCTTTGACAATATTTAAAAGCATCCGCATATAGAAACGTTCACCTGTAGAAAGAAGAGTGAATTTATAAAGTCATGTCGTTGGAGTATTTATAAGTCATGTTTTTCTAACCCTAGTTACAAAGTGTTGGTTTTTATTTGATTAGTAAATACACAATAAGAAAATATATATATATATATATATATATCTTAATACTACACATGTATAACATTAGTACATAGGAAAATACAACATAAATATAAAGCTAATACTATATAGTCAATAACCTGGAAATGTAACAGTGACAAATAAAACGCTTATTATTTATGATTCATTCACTCCACATATAAAAAAAATAGAAAAGAAACACAAAAGTGTTGAATTCAAATCATCTAATTATTTTCATAATTAATTTGTGATTAATCGATTTGGTACAGACCATGATGATATTAAAATTAGGTGTGATGTTAAGTGTCAAATAGAATGATAAATACGTAAATAGAAACAGTAAGAAAACAATTATATAATAATGAAAAGTAAAAATTTATGAGTTCAAATTTTAAATAAAATAAAAATTGAAGCACATAGTGACAAAAATGGCAATTTAAAAAAATTGTACGTAAATCTAAAAACATCTATAATTGAAAGAAAAAATAATGTTAGTACTTCTTTGTATAACTTTATACTCATTACAAATAAATTTTCATGTTAAGTTTTATTCGTATTCAAATACATATTTCATTACTTTATAATATTTACAAAGGTTCAAATAGTTATTAAATTGTAGAATTGTACCTGCCGAAGGTTGAGTGAAATAAATTCTCCCGATTGCAATCCCTTTTTTCCTCCGAGTCCAATTTTTTTCCTTTGCGTTCCATACCCAATGCATCGGAAAAGCCGCGTAACACAAATTTCAAGCATCCTCGTATTTTTTATTCGCTTCTAGCCATTCAGTAACTTTTGTTTTCTCGATTCCTGGGTTTGTGACGATGGCTTCTAATTGTGTATTCTCTTCGAAGATGACTGTGTGCTCACCAGAAAGATGGAACGGTAACCTCTCTACAGGTGGATATCTATAATGTATGTCGAACTGAAATATACGCCAGCAAGACTCAGCTGCAGAAATGTATCTACAATCTAAATATGACTTTATTTCATCTCTCTCAGCTTCCACCTCTGTGCTCCCCAAAGTTGTTGTTGTTCTGTCAGACCCTTTGTGTATCTATTTGAATAAATATTTCACTGCACGTGAATTATTGCAAACTTCAACGTTGATATGAGCATCAAACTTGACTATCAAATTTCAGTTGTACGGTACCACAAATCGGTTGTGCAATGAAACATTCTTCTTAACCATTTGAGCCCCGTTATCCCTTCTCCTATACAAAGGAAAGCCGTCTGGATCAATCGACGTTTCACGATTAAACTTCTTGGGAAATTTCTTTGAGCATCGTCCCCCAACCATGCATGGCGAGTTTCGGTTAAGATCTCCACAAGGACCGTGCATCATGAACTTTTTGACTGCGTTGAAACTGTTTGGATCAGCACTTTGATCTGGTATTTCAGCTGATATTATATTATCAATCTGTTCTTTTGATGGATTTTTGGATTGTGAGTCCAAAAATAAAAGAAGGTGTGCATGTGGCAATCCCCTCTTTTGGAATTCGATATTATACAAACCTGAAAGTTTAACGAAAAAGTTAAAGTACATTAGTTGTTTAATTTAACGTGATCAAAATATTTATACATTTACTTAATGAAAAACTTACATGCAACCACGTGACCGAACGGTTTTTCATTTTTGAGGTCTGCCATTAATTGCTTGAGCTTTATATGAAAAACTCTGCATACAACGTCAACCCTGTTAAGATCATCTTCTTGTTGGATCAACCGAAGCATTTCATTTATCTCTGGCCATTTTGGATTGCATGTAAATGTTATGAATAAATCTGGATATCCTCCCCATTTGCAAATTGCCATGGCATCTTGATAATTTTGTACACGGTAGCGTGGCCCTCCGGTATGAGATGAAGGTAAGATAATGGACTTTCCAATTGTTCTCCCATCTGTGTCGCCTCTGTGTACAACATCCATTAAGCCAGAGAATAAGTCAAAGCGCAACTGCTTTTGATTATTTCGGATCCATCTGAAACGTCCTTCTTCGATCGCCATATACGCGTCCACTATATATTTCTGCAACAATCTACCATCTCTAAGCAATGTTTGGCCTTCCGGTAATCGCTGTTGAAGTCTGAAACAGTAAAATTGTCTCATTGTCAAGAGTTGTCTCTTGGCAGAGCGTGTATCTATGTTTTGAAGTTCTATATTCATCCGAAAACCATCTTCTCCATACGGATGTATTAGAGGGTACGTCATGGACATGAAGCTTGGGTGTAGTTCGGTGATCCGTTAAGCCCCGTGGTGCGATGTTCAACAATGACATCGCGCTCAAAATTATGCTCATTCAAATCACCAACTATTAACCCTGCTACTTCATTGGCGTCTGGCATATTATATTGACGACCATCTCTACTTCGGGTATTGATCAATCGTAGACTAAAATAAGCTTCCGGCGCATCTCGGTACCTATCTCTAGCCATACGAAAAGATTGTACTAACACGTTGTTTTCCTCTAACATCTTTGAAAGTTCCTCGATGACTTGAGGATCAACTCCGCTATCTCCGAACTGTCTACGCATGACATTCATTCGGTTCACAGTTTCATTTTCTGTATCATATATGTAGAGTTGTGCGAATTGTGGTTGCCTTCCATCCCCAGGTAGTAATGAGCCTATTCGATGGTAATTTTGTCTACTAACTCTATAGACATATGGTCCTCTGCCACGATTTATGGTTGAGTCTATTCGTCCCCCCATTGACGTGAACGCAAACATTGCATTATACGTCCTTATCTCGTTCCAGAAAGAGACGCCTTTTCTCCCCGATTTGTTGCCTAATAGGTAAGCCAATGTTTGGGGTGGTTGTTTGAGTAGTGGTAATTTGACACGCCCTTCAGAACAACAAAACACAAATTTTGGACTCACCGCTCTAACTTGTCGTTGAGTACGCTCTTCACACCATAAAATGGCATCACAATACTAACATGTGTCCGTTGGTTTTCCAAAATTCCAAGGATGTGATTGCACGGCTGTAAAATATGATATACGGGTCAGTGAGATTATAAATAATTTAAAATTTAATAGGAAGATAAACAATGTTGGGATGAAAAATTTACCTTCGTTATTTTCGTCGCATCTCTTTCGTTTTCTTTGCTTACGGATATCCAGACTATGAAATTCAAAGGATCCTATTTATATTGAAGGAATGTAAGAACATTTTCTTTGCTAAGTAGAATGACATATTAAAACATAAAGAAAAATAATAAAAGAAAATGTAATTATTTTTGCAATAAAAATAATAATTAAAAATTTAGAAAGGTAATATGAATATAATATATATTATACCTATTTCATTTTGATTGGCTCTACTTGAATGTTGTACGTTTGATGGCTCACCATTTTGAAAGCAATTTGTTTGCAAGTTTCGTAAGACCATATATTCCAGTAACATAGTTAACTAATTAACATTTAATAAATTGGGATATATTTTTGAAATCATTATATTTATAGCATTATTACCTTGGTTATGAAAAGATTTCTCCTCTTCATTTATATTATCGTCCAATTGTGTTTCAAGACTTGATTCTTGTAATGGTTGACCCGTGTTAGATCTCATATCATCTCGTAGACCTTCTACTTCCAATTTGTGTAGAACTGCATATATAGTAATATAGATTCTTTAATAAAGATGAAAGATTACAAAGTAACGTATTCACAGGAAAAAAAAAAAGAAGCATAAATAAATAAAAGATTACAAAGTAACGTACTATATATGAACTTTATTTATTAGTTAGAATTGCAAAAACCTCGTACTATTGCATTATGTTAAAGTCTTTATAGCTGAATAAAAACCAACATGAGATATCAGTATACTAATATTGACAAACTTATTAAACCTAATAAATATGCAGTTAATAACAAAGAAACTTGACCCTTTTTAGTATATTTTATATTCGTTTTAATTTTAGTTTGACAAAATTGTTTATAGGAAAACAGTTTTAGTGTTCGAATAATTTTTGTATGAATATGTTATATTTGAACTTAATATTTTACCTAAACAATAGACATTATAGTGATATGAACAAAAAATTACTGAATAAACGTACCGTGTAGGTTGTAATATGTAGGCATATGAGTAGTCGTTGCATTAATGAATTCAATCTTATTATTGATTCTTTCATTTTTGGAGGCTTTGTACTTTTTGTTTAGGAGAGCCATCTTCCTTCGCAATCTTGCATGTTTGCATATTCTATTTTCGATGAATATCATAGCGCGTGTAGACTGGCCGATAGATTTGTATCCACCACTTCGTTTAATCCTCATCTTTTCCAAGCGCGCATATCGGGCCATATGTGACAACCGAGAGCGAATATGACGGTCCTCGTCATGAATATCCATTATTTCTTCAATAAAACACAGCAAATAATAACAATGAAAATAGTATCATTCAGTAGTATTACCATGAAGTTATTGTAGTGATTGCGTAAAGTGATTGAAGTACCGTACAAAAAAAAAAAAAAACTATAGTTTCTTTGGACATATGAATATCTGTACTGTATGATTAAAAAGTAAAGCTAAAGTTATTCATATAAGAAAAACGTACCATGTAGGTTGTCAAACACCGACATATGAGCAGTGGCTGCATTAATGAATTGAATCTTCCTATTCAATCTTTCAAACTCGGACTCCTTGTGCCTTTTGTTAATAATGGTAATTTTCCGTCGCAATCTAGCATGTTTGCATATTCTTTTTTCGACAAATTTCATAGCCTTATTGAATTGACAGATAGATTTCCACCAAACTCTTCGTTTAATCCTTATCTTTTCCAGTCTTGCATATCGGGCCATACGTGACAACTGAAAACGAATGTAAGTGTCCTCGTCGTGAAGCTCTACCATTTCTTCATTAGAACACACCAATAAGAAACTATTAATACAAATATAAAACATTCTATTCAAACTTTCGGGCCAAAAATCATATTAAGGTCCTTAAAAAAATGTGTTACGTTTTATTGTATAAGAATAATATTTGAAGAAGTGTACAGAAAACTCTTAGATAAGTTGTATTTTAAGGTATATGACAATGAAAGCCTTGCAAAAGACACTTTAAATGCATGAACCGAATTATTAGAATTTACAATAGGTATCCATTTTTTTAATTAAAATAATCAGATTTATCCATTATCTCAAAATACACTATAAATTTTAATATACTGGTTGAATTTTCTTTGGTAGTTCTTTGAATTCAAAAACTTTATGATATATTATGAGTAAACTTGTAAATAAACAACCATGAACTTTGGAATTTCGATAAAAGTCGATAAATTTTGCTTCCGATTTTTTTAAGAATAAATTGGCTTCTGTTATTAAAATTCAGGGAGTACGAACCGTCTATATTTTTAATTCGACACCATTGTTTGATTGTAGTTTTTTTAAAATAAGAAATAAAATACGGTGTGAGATCGGAACTGGGTATCCGGTTCCGATTTTAAAATATCTGGAGCCATAACTTTTTGGTCCCTATTTGTTTTGTAAATGTGGTATCCGAACCGATACCACATTTCTCACTATATTTACAGGCTTAATTATGAGTGTGGTGGAACTTTTGGGAACCATAGAAAAGCTCTGTTTACACTTGAGCAATTTACAACCTTAAAAATAACTAACTTTACAGATATGGGATTTTTCCTTCCCCATAACTCCAGAAAGCACACAAATTAAGGAACTCAAAAGCAATAATACATATATTATCACTATGAGTTTCAAACAATTCCCAAGAAGAAGACTAAAAGCATTTAGTGTAGGTTCACTAAAAAAATTCCTAAGTTTTAGAAATACAACGATCATGTTTTTTGTTACTGTAAATGCTATGGTTTAACTAATTTAATTATTTTTTATACACTCTGTTTGTAAAAAAACCTTTATTTTGCTTCGTAAAGTCTGGGATGATTTTTATTCCTAGTTTGACGTTAGAAAATAAAATAAAAAATGACAAACGAAATCATACCTTCAATAGTGGAACGCCGGAGCTTCTGCACGTCTTGCAGTCACCTCCCAATCCGCTCACGTCGTTTCCGATTTTTCTGGGGATTCGCATACGTTATCGGAGCCACAACCGGAGGCTTGTGATCCTATACGTCGTCCAACTCGTGAATGGAAACACCACCGACCGTCTTACGCCGATCGCCGCAAAGCTTCGTAATAATCACTCAGTAAGAAATTAAGCTCTGAGCTTGGGAGAAACTGGTGAATCTCTCATGTTCGATGAAGGGACAAATATGGAAATTTCTTTATATCATTTAATTATTACTTTATATAAAACCAAATATTATGGTTAGAGGTGTAAAGACAAATATTACCAAAATCACAATCTTTATTGAAAGATGCCCAAAATTAACTATCCAAACATAAACTACTCTCCCATTAGAAAGTTGTATGCATTTTTATTTAAAAACAAAAACCAAAAAAATGTGACAAAAAATATATTTAAATAAATATTATAAGGCCTATTGGAGGAACAAATGTGACAAAAAAAATGTAAGGGAAAAAAAGGAAAGGAGGAGTCCGAAGAGACTTTCATTTAGCAGTCTAAGTAAGGTGTTTTATTTTTTTTAAAATAAACTTTGTACCCTTTCTTTTTACTTTAAAACTTTCACACAATTCTATAGAAATAAACGAAGTGAATAGGAGGGGGAGAATACCGATTAAAACAATAGAATATAAGTAGGATAAAAAAAAAACAGTACCATAACATAAACCAATTAAAAGGAGGTAGAATTTATCGTGATAACAAAATACCACTTCGCACACAAACATAATAATCAAATACCCAAATCTAAATACACAAACTTGAAAAATTACTTTCACCAACAAAAGACACTATCACGGTTAACTTTAAAACTTGCACGTCACTCTTTTTCCTCGCTATCATCTTCTTGAATTTCAGCCATCTTCCTCTTCCTCGTAGATTCAGCCTCAGAAGTTGAGAACACAGTAGCATCCTGTGAGTAAAAAATGTAAGTAAAAATTTAGTTTTAAAAATTAATAAATCAAATTTTGATAGGAAAACATTCACCTTTGGGATAATTTTGTTCTTTTGACTGCTACTCGTTGTTCCAACTGTTGTTGATAAATATTCCTAAACATTCATTATATTTTCTATTTCGTTAGTCGAATCATTCGTTTGCTGTAATTTTTGAAAGAAAAAAAAAAGGTTAAAATAGAACAATATGTCATTGTTTAAAATAATTACCTTCGCTTCTTTTAGTTTCTTCCCTAGATCTTCGACTGTTTCAATTGCATTAGTAATTGTAAACATGTCACTGCCTTTGAAGTTATAATCTGTTAAGGTCAATTGGAAAACAAACTCTCTTCCGCACAACGCAGTAACTTCTTTAGGAATTTCATCTGCAACAGTTTTGTTTAGAAGTTTGAGGGGTGATGAGTCAATCAATTGTTCGCCCACCCTTTGCATCATAACAAATGTTGCTGACTCTGTCCCATCACTCACAGTCACGTGTATTTTGAACCTACAAATTAAAATTTGGTATAAGTGACATTCTATTTATAATTTCTTTTTCCTAGGATTATGCTCTAAAATTTATAAAACACACATATATATATATAATAGTATATATATACACATATATATAATAGTATTTCTTACAAAGGGAGAAGGTCGCTAGACTCTCTTTCGCAACATGTGTACTTTTTGTCCACAAAAGGGACCTTTTTCAGACATGATATACACCCAGGATAATACCATCCACATCGTTCTTGTATTTTTTCGATCACCCCAACAATAGTGATACAATATCCCTGTATTTTTGGTAATATATGAATAATTATAATAAAATTAATATATGAAAACATGCTAAAATTTTAATAAGATATGAGCTTACTTCTTTTTCGTTCTTCCATTCTGCCATTAGAAGTTTGTCAATTGTCATTCGATTTTGGCACATTTGTTCTTCAAAACTGAGTTTGGACGACTCCAACAGTTTGAGTCGAGGCATTTCAAGTTTAAAAATTTCAGCCACTTTTTGAACGTATTCATGTTTGATGTTAACATATAACTTGGTGGCGCTTGTTGTTCCCAAATTTATAACACCTCGAAACAAAATCAATCAGTATCATTACTCAATATTTTCTAACAAAAAAATGTATATACTAAGTTTAAAATAAAAATAATAATAAATGTGTATATATATACCACAATATTTTTTTGGGTGTAATTAAAACACAAATTCGGAAAGAATTGAAAAGTGAGAAAACAGATTTTAAATTTTCAATTCGTTGTAAAATCTATCAAACATATAAACACCATTTAGAATAGATGACATTAATTATTATTTTTAATTATAGTATACTAAAAACGATATTAAAATTTTAAGGAATATGATCAGTATAATTTTATTTTAAAACACAAGAAAAATTAGAGACATTAAATAAAGGGAATTTATATTAAAAAAAATGTCAATCATACAGAAAGTATGGGATTACATTATGATAAATTGTATACTGAAAAAGGTATAACAAAGATAATGTAAATTATTCTGATTAATTATATAATTAATGATAAATATAGATTAAAATTAAAATTTACCTCGGAATAACGAAACTTTAGTTGAAGTTACAATGATAATTAGAGGTCCAGCAGACTCTTTCACTAATTTTTCAACATCAAATGTTCCTCCAAGTTTTTGCCAAAGAGTCACTATATAAGTGATTGAGCTGTTAAAGGAATGAGAAACAAAAAAAGGCATTATAATTGTTAATTAAAAAATAAATAATATTCTACTATGCATAGGAAATTAGGACAAAAATAACTAAATCTTACTTATCAGAAATTATTTCTATATCCCTTTTACTAACACATTCTTTGCCCACGGTTTCAACATCGCCGATGGTAGTTATGCATCCGATTATATCTGCATAACAATAATTTGTTAGTATGTAAGACTTAATAAAAATACATAAAAGAAAACATGAACATATATGTATACACACACGTACCTGTTAGAACGGCGTTTTCATTCACGCGCTTTTTTATGACATTTGCCGTAACAAATTGAAAACCGTGCAAATTGAAGGAATATTCTCAATCTTTGTTATAGAGGTCATTAAAGAGAATAATATTTTAAATTTGCAATCCACCACTTTGTATGATCCTGTATTTGCGACTAAATTGAAATTTTCTATACGGTAAACATTCCCCTCCACTATTTTTGGTTGGAACTTGTTCACCAAATTCTTTTTTATTGCCGCACTGATTAACGTTTGCTGTAATAAACAAAAATACACTTTGTAAAGCAAGACTACATAAATTGCATAAAATATGATATGCATAAAAGTTTAGAAATTAAATATACCATTAAGAATAGAAAGAACACTGTAAATAATAGAAGGAAAAAAACTTACTTCTTCGTCGATCAAAATCATGTCAACACTTATCAACTCTCCGTTTTTCTTGGTATTTCGCGATTCCCAAATTCTCGAAACTCTAGCTTTCACACTTGGATTTTCATTTTGTGGAATTAAGTTTTTAAGAGACACAATTGCCATTTTGATAAACAAAAAGGAGTATGTGAGAATGATACTGTTGATTTACAAACTTGTTCTATATATCGATGAGCGAATGGTTAAGATTAATTGTCATTTAAAAAAAATAACTTACAAATTTAATACATGTTATGTAGACGTTAAACTTTCATATGAATATAAACTGATGAATTGGTATTTTAAGGGACAAATAAAGATGAAAGATATTTTCTTTTTTGTTACTTTTGATGGTACGGAGGGATAAATAAACCAATTCTACTATAATTTTCAATTTTCCTAATGTAGGAAAGATGAGATGCGGGAGTGGAGGCATATGAAAACTAGATTGGATAATTTAGTGTTGATGAATGATCATATGAAACACTTACAGACTATTATGTATGGTTCAATAGAGAGTCTAGCCAATACTAATAGACTATTATATTCCCCTTTTAGCATTTGGAACTTATATATATATATATATATAATTATAAACATCCTATAGAAATTTTAAGCGACGTCTTGATGATCTTCATCAATTGGTATTTTTTTTTAATCAAAAGCATTAAGTATACGTGTAATTATTTAGTTTGTGATTTAATGCATTAAATCTATATGTGTAATCAATTATATGATTGTTTCATATTCAATAACGTTCTATGCAATATATATATATATATATATATATATATATATATATATATATATGGAGGGAAGAATAATACCAGTGGTTATTTCCTATTCATATTATGTAGACGTTAAACTTTCATATGAATATAAACTTGATCATAACATCTTATAGAAATGTTAAGCGACATCTTGATGATCTTCATCAATTGGTATTCATTTTTAATTTAAAGCATTAAGTATACGTATAATCATTTAGTGTGTGATTTAATGCATTAAATCTATATGTGTAATCAATTATATGATTGTTTCATATTCAATAACGTTCTATGAAAATATATGTTATTCAATTTTTTTAATATATTATATATATTAGTTTGTAATTTGATGCATTAAGTATATGTGTAATCAAGTTAAATAATATATTATTAGTTTCTATTTGATAACTATTGCAACTTCATCAAAATGATCTCTTTTTTTTTTTTTTGTAATTTTATGCATTAAATATATGTGTAATCAATTTTAAATAACAACTTTAATTAGTTGCTATTTGATAATACTATTATTCATAATACTTTATTATAGAAGTAGTAACTTAAATAAAAAAATATCCATAAAATAACAGTCAACAAACTTTGTGGTGTGAAACAAAATTTGCACTTCCAATACTTATATAAACGTTCATTTTCAATCGCTTAATATTCAGTGGTTAAATCCATTGCAATTATTAAATTTATGGCTATTAAATGAACAAACTTTATTAAATTAATGGCTATGTAAAGATATATATATGGAGGGAAGAATAATATCAGTGGTTATTTCCAATTAATCAAAATGAGAATTTGTAATGTTGCAAGGGTTGAAAAATATGAAGTTATTCATGCATAAATGAGAATTCAAAAGCTTGCATGATTATTATCTCAATGAAAATAATAGGACTAATTTATTTCCTTCCTATCTTATGAGTTAAATGAAAGAAATGAAGAGGTAACACATAAAATGATATAATGGTTTTTGGAATGCCATCAATGTGAAATTCTTATTTTTTTTAATTCTTATAGCGATGTCTATATATATATAGAGAGAGAAGAGCTGTTTTTTATATATATATATATATACAAAGATTACTAAATATTTTTTTTTTCATAATGTAATGTACTTGCAAAATAAAAATAAAAATTAGTATTGAATGTTCATAACACATTAAGAGGGTTTCTAAGAATATAGAGAAAAAAATATGAAATAATGGAACTAATTTGTATTCAAGGCATTAATTATTTACAATACACGACTTCTAAAAGTCTTACTTATAGCCAAATTTATCCACTTAATAGAAAGATTAATATGAAAACATGACAATCACTACTACTCATAAATATTTTCACTAATGTCTTCCTCCTCCATTGCGGTTTTATAAAACAACACTGAATTCACCATTGCCTCTGTTTGGTTGGAGGAGAGGCGGACACGGTTAGTTGTTGCGTGCGTCATAGAGCTATGCTTTGTCTATGAAGTTAGCGGATCCGAAAACGAAGATTGTGGTAGCGTAGAGGTCTGCATGATGGAGCTCGTTTATTAATAAGGATTTGTAACCTCATTATGAGCGGAGCTTGACATTAGCAAGTTTAATATGAATGAATCTCACAATGAAATTGAAGCTCGCCAAATTACTAATTATTTAGTCATGTTTTCCACTTGTAGAAAACATGACTTATTTTGTACGAATATTACAATAAACGTGTATATCACCAAAATACTCATATATACACGGTTATGCATAAGTGCAAAAACAAAACAAAAAAGGATGGATAGAAAAATGAAAGGGTCATTTTTAAATGGATGAAGAAATAATTGCAAGTTTGATATATTTTTAAATGAGTTACTAAAAAGGGGAACCTTTATCGAGAGAATAGAGGCGCCACGTTAGTCCTTTAAACAGGACGGCAAGCGAGAAAACATGGTGAATAAGTGTTTCAGATATAATGTTTTAGTGATAAAGACTAATTTTTTCTTTTCTTCAAATAGACTAAAAATCACTTATCATTGAGTTTTTTCAATTATTAATAGATTTCTCACTTATAATAGAATAAATATAATTTACGACTATAACAAAAAGTAATAAGAAGATGTTATACCTTATGAATTCTTGCCTCAACTCAATTTCTACTCCCTCGAATATATCGATACAACTACACAAATTAACTTGAAGATTCAAATCAATAAAAACTTGTGACATTCTCATAGTCAGCAGAGAGATCCAAGTAAAAAATTTCAAGATCCACCAATGAACATGAACACTGCAAGAAAAGAAACAAAAACATAGGCAATGATGATAATATAAAATCTAATGAACAATGAAGCTATGAACAAACAACACACAATACTAAATAATATTGAAAATTGAAACGTGAAATACATAATATCTCAATAGAAAAAGCTTGGGCTTATAATTAAAGCGAAGAAAAGAAATAGATTTTGGTTCGATTACCTTGAAAAATCAGTCGGTCCAATAAATTATTAGAAAAGGCTGTACTAATTACAAATCAAATTTTATAGAATAAAACATGGTTAGTTGGACGAAGTTGAAGATAACCCGACCTCTAGCGTTTCGGCACGGAGGACAGGGTTCAACGGCGAGGGGACTTTAGCGTAGAGTTTCAAATAACATGAGAGTGGAAGTTTAAGCAGGCTGAATTCCCCAACCTCGTGGATGACAAAGCAGGTAGGGATAACAAAAGGAAGATACAAACGTCAAAAAACAGAGGAATTACCCAGGAAAGAGACGATTAGAGACTCACCTGAGAATCTGCGACATTACTCTTTATTGAAGAAATTCTCTAAAAAAATAATTATATAGAGGAAAGAGACGAACATATGCGCTAATAATCGAAATCAAATAAGAGACTCACCCAGGAATCTGCGACATTACTATTTATTGAAGAAACTATAATGTTCACATGGTTTTACCCTAAAATCAAATCAAACTATTTTTTTCAATAATTTTTTCAAATCTATTCCTGTAGTCATAGAAAACATGTTTATTGATAAGATCAAAAATTGTCCCCAACAAAAGGAATACAAAATCATACCTGCTTGTACCTGGCTCAGTTGAACTCCCAGAGAAAGATACTAACAAAATCTAAATCACAGTCTGCTATGCCAACAATGAATAAAATTGACTCTTCAACCATCTGTAAAATTGAAACGAAATCTGAAAAATGAATCTCGCATGAGAAACAATGAAAGGTTAATAAATTCCTGTATGTTCAACAATTTAACCATATGAAATTGAAAACAAAAAATTCAAGAAAAAATTAAAAAAACTGAAAACAACATTCCGGGAAAAACAATCTCACTTTACAGTCGATGACAATCGATAAAGCAGGTGCGGAGACTGCAAGGCAGCGAGGCAGAGGCAGAGGCGGAGACTGCGAGACAGCAAGGCAGAGGCGGAGACTGTGAGACAGCGAGGCGGCGGCGGAGGCGGAGACTGCGCGACGGCGAGGCAGAGGCGGAGAGCGTGCGACGGCGAGGCAGAGGCGGAGAATGCGCGGAAGAAAAGAACGGTGACGATTAAAATATGACTCGTATGGGTTACTTTTGAAGGTATTGGAAAGGGGAGTCGTGATGGTGGCAACCGGCAAGTAAAGAGGGTTTTTTTTTTTTTTTGGAAGGAGAAAAAGAGTTTACTGAGTATTTTATGAGGGAGGTGGAACTTTTAAAACATGTCTCTATGTCTTCCTTATTAAAATTTAAACGTTTATGATAAGTATAGTAGCAAAAAAAATTAAAAATTGTAGAATTTGAGAATTCTGAATGCAGTGATCTCATGACTTCAAATTGTGAAGTTACTTTGTAGACACCTCCTTTTCTTAATACCTTGATAAGATTGTGCCACATCATCTTGTAGTTCTTCCTTTTATATAGATATAGATTTATTTGCCATGTTGTGATCTTTTGCTTTAAAATGTTGAAAAAATAATGGAGGCTATCAAGCCATTTAAAGTTATAAGCAAATTCTTAAAGGCAAAAATATATACCTAAAATTTGAAAAATTAGAAATACATTGGTTTCGCCATCATTGCCAGACATTAAATGATACGTGTGGCGTGCTGATGATGCCACGCCATTAATTTATATTAACGATTTTTTTATGTTTTACAACGCTTTTCAAAGATAACAAACTCAAGGCTTTTGAAAATTTCAAATTTGGCTTTAGCTATAACAACCACTACTACCATTTAATTTATTAAATATTTTTTATTATTTTATTTTATTTTCTATTAATCATAAATGATATCATATTTAAATACGAAAAAATAATGCTAGGATTATAAACAAGCAATTGGATTTCATAAATATTGATAAGCCTAATATATTGATAAATACACTCGAAAGGTTCAGAGTTACTAACTAGTAGGTCATGTTTATGCCTCCCAAGGATAAATGTTTACGTACAAAATCCAAAATCCGAGACAGCTAGTACGGAGAAATTTCACTGGACTTAGCTAAACTATATTAAAATGAATGATTTCAAGAACAAAGGTTTTGGGTTGATTGACAAAGTCACTAAACATGTCGGGTGTTTACAAACTATTTTCAAGTATAAAGTTTATAACTACATAAGCTAATTTTAAGAGTTTCAATTGATCTATCAATATACGAGTCCAAACTCTTTGATAAATCACTGTTAAAAAACTTATTACTAAATTTTACAATAGACAAATGCATTCAAAGTTAAATAAGTAACCAAGTTTTAGAACGTACCAATCGGCACAAGGCCGGGTATGTGAAAGGGTAAACTGAAATGTGATTAGATACCCTTTTATTAGGGTGGGAATATCTGTTTGTGTTAATCTTATTGTCGGAATAATCGTAATAACATCGTAGAGTATCCGATTTAATATGTATCAGATCTAATTTCAAAGTAAAAAAGTATTATTTATAATGAATAAACTTTGACCCTATGGCTCGTACAACTAGCATTGCAAGGTTCTTTAATTAATTATCTATGAGTTATATTACTCGAAGCACAAGCTTACGTAAATTTTCTTGAAGCGCAAGCTTGCTAAGCTTCGGTGTTGTTGTTTCTTTTTTTATAAATAGCTTTTTATGCATGTATTATCCTCAACTCCAATAAGCATGTCTTTCCTCTTCATTAGTGTGTGATCTTTATTCTCCATCATATTCCACTAAACACATAATTCAGTGTCGTTTACATAGCGAGGTAGTGAGAGTGTTGTCTTGCAAGTATAGTCGTTTGACTAGTCGGGTGGTGTTCAAGTAAGACTCGGCGCGACGTGTTTCGGTTGTTGGTTCTCAAATTACGGATCTGCGAAGAACACGAATAACACCAAAAGAAATCGAACAGAATAATGAAGAACACGAACTTTTGGGAGAAGAATTTCTCTATTGATAATCGAAGGCAAAATACAGGAAGCTAAACTCAAAAATTCTAATGGACTCAGCACTTTACAAAGTGTACAATGCTAGGTTTATATAGCCTTACATAGGCAAAACCCTAGCTAATTAAATCGAATAAAATCGGGAAACTACGCTAAATAATCTCGTCAAATCTTTGACTCGATCTTTGCTTGGTCCTCAAGCTTCGCGGGTAGTTGCTGACTTTCCCTTTTCTGCTTGGACATCTCCTTTGTCCCTGAGCTGGCCTGCTCGTCTGCCCCTGGCCGAGCTTGCCTTCTTTCTGGACGTTCTGCTCGTGTTCACCCGAGCTGGGTTGAACTCTTGTTCGTCCTTGGTTCTGGTCGGTACCGGGGCTGACTCCCTCTGTGTGACGGACTAACTCAAGCTTAAGCTCACATTCTCTCCCGTAAGCTTTACTTGCTTCTACTCTCTTCACTCCGAGCAGCTCTCTCATCTCTGCGAACTTGACTCTCGCCAGAGCCTTGGTAAGTATGTCTGCCCGTTGTTCCCTTGTGTTGACGAACTCCACTATGATCTCTCGTTTCTCCACACACTCACGAATGTAGTGGAATTTCGTGTCAATGTGTTTGCTCCGTCCATGGAACACTGGATTCTTCATCAACGCAATTGCAGACTTGTTGTCCACGTAGAGAGTAGCTGGTCTCTGCTCGGATCCGGTCACTTCACTTAGTAGCCCCTTTAACCACATAGCTTGACATGTTCTGCGGTTGCCGCCATGAACTCTGCTTCACATCAGGATAGAGCTACTGTCCTCTGCTTTTGAGACTGCCAGGTGACCAGGTTTCCGTTGAGGTAGAACGTTATCCCTACGGTACTTTCCTGTCATCGATATCACAGGCCAGATCACTGTCTGTAAGCCGACTAGTACTTCTGCTCCGTTTCCTCTGCTATACTGGATCTCGTAGTCTGTCGTGCCCTTCACGTATCACAAGATGTGCTTCACTGCCTGCTGGTGTGCACTTGTGGGCGTCTCCATGTATCGACTGACTATTTCGACTGCGTGTGTAATGTCTGGTCGGGTGTGAGTGAGGTATCTCAGACACCCGATCACGCGTCTATATTCCGTAGAATCCACTCCTCTCCCTTCAGCATCCTTCCCGAGCTGCAGCTTCGCCTCCATTGGGTACTTGCTCGGGTTGCAATCCGTCATCTCGAATTGCTTGAGGATCTTCTTTGCATAGACCGACTGCTTGAGCGTAATGCAGTCCTTCTTCTGGTCCAACTCGAGACCGAGGTAGTACGAAAGTAATCCGAGGTCACTCATCTCGAATTCGGTCATCATCTACTGCTTGAATCCTTCTACGCCTCCTGCGCTGGATCCAGTGACGATCAGGTCGTCCACATATACTCCCACGATCAGGATTTCCTGCCTGGTACTCCTGGTGTAGACTGCCTGCTCCCTCAGGCACTTCGTGAATCCAAGGTTCTTTAAGCTCTTGACAAGACGGATGTTCCATGCTCTTGGTGCTTGTTTCGACCCGTATAGGGCCTTGGATAGTTTGTACACCTTCTGCTCCTTGCTCGTGACACCGAATCCCTCTGGTTGCTTGACGTACACTTCTTCTTCGAGGTCACCATTTAGGAATGCCGATTTGACATCCAGATGGTGAATTTCCCAACCTCAATGAGCTGCGAGGGCTAGGATGAGTCTGATCGTGTCCAGTCTAGCTACTGGTACAAAGACTTCCTCAAAGTCCATGCCTTTCTTCTGCACGTAGCCTTTTGGTACTAGCCTTGCCTTGTGCTTAAGGATGTTCCCCTCAGTGTCCTTTTTCAGCTTATACACCCACTTCAGGCCGATGGGATTATGACCTTTGGGCAGGTCAGTAGGCTCACATGTCCTAATATTCTCAATGGACTCCATTTCCTTCTTCATTGATTCCTGCAACTCCTGCTCGGTTGCTGCCTCCTGGTAGCTGGCCGGCTCTTCTGCACACAATAAAGAGAGTTCCTCCAGGCTCATCTCCACTTCTTGAGTCTGATCGTAGACGTCTGCTAAGGGTTAGACGTCTGCTAAGGGTCGGAATCCCCTTGGACCATCTTTGACGGAGGAATCTCCAGAGCTGGACGAGCTGGTCCTGCTCGGAGTTGGTGTCCGTGGTGTATCCGGGTTATTCTCTCCCGGGCTGGGTTCTCTCGTGCTCGGCAAGGCTGTTCCCGAGCTGGGTGTTCCAGGCTGATCTTGCTCGGCAACGCCTCCTTCATCTTCGACTGTGAACTCGACTGAGTTCTGCTCGGGTTCTCCTTTGTCGTCGCGCCAGTCCCACTTCATCTCTTCTTCGAACACGGCATCTCTACTCACTTCGAGTCTGCCGCGTCGTGGATTGTAGAGTCTGTGTGCCTTGCTTCCTTCTTCTACGCCAAGGTACACCATCTTCTGACTCCGGTCATCCAGCTTCTTGAGATGTGGACCCGCAATCTTCACGTGTGCGGTGCATCCGAACACTCTCAAATGTTCTAAGTGGGGTTTCTTCCCATTCCATGCCTGGTAGGGAGTGCGCTCTCCTAGCGCCTTGGTCGGCAAACGATTTAGCAGGTAGACCGCATGTCTTACTGCTTCTGTCCAAAACCGAGCTGGAACTTGCAGGCTCTTGACCAAGCTCCTTGTTGTGTTCATCACAGTTCGGTTTTGTCTTTCCACCACGCCATTTTTCTGGGGTGTGTGAGGTGCTGACAGGCTACGCTAAACTCCTTCATGGTCGCAGAATTCTCCGAACTGCTGGGAAGTGAATTCTCCTCCTCGGTATGTATGCAAAACCTTTAACCTGTGCACCGAGCCATTCTCCACGATCTTCTTGAACTTCTTGAAGACCTCAAAGGCTCCGCTCTTCTCCTTGAGCATATAAACCCACATCCAGCGACTGTAATCATCAACAAGTAAGAGGAAGTACTTGTTACCTGCCATTGTTGCTAGGGTCACTGGACCACATAGGTCTGCATGCACCAACTGTAGGGGTCTCTCTGCTCGGAATTTGGCCTTGATCAGAAACGGTATCCTCCCCTGCTTCGCGATCATGCAACACACACATAGCTGGTCGGGGTGTTCTATCTTGGGAACCCCGAAGTGTTGGACATATGTGTCCTTAAACAAGATAGTTTATCCATTTGTAAAAGATTATGACAAGTCGTTGAATAAAGATGATGCTTATTATGATAATCTTATTATAGTTTCTAGTAGAGCAAAATAGAATGTTTGATTCCTTAGTTCATAAAGGATGCAATTATGTTATTATTATCACAACAGAGTCAATGTGAGGAAGAATTAATAATCATAATAAATGAACTTAAAATGTCTGTGACCTGATCAACTGGGTGGGAGCCCATTAATCGTATAAGGTCATTAATGTGACTAAGTGATAATCCTATTCTGGATTTTGTGTGTGTCACACTCACTAGAAGTGCATTAAGTATGAAGTGTCTTCATACTGGACTGGACCTGACTTAAACTCCGGAAGTTATCATATAAGACCGTCACTGATAACTTGGAGTTGAGTCACTAGTAGATGATCAAATGGATATTCGATCTAAGTCCTGAGTGATCTTGAGTCCAAACTGCTGGCTTGATTGTTCTTTGATTTAACCGTTAAAGAACACGAAATATTAACGCTGTTCCCAACACTATTATTTTGGGAACATGATAGTCAGCAGTAAGGGTAGCTTGGTCATAGACATGGGCATCACACAGCTCTCTTCAGAGTGATGATGATTCCCTTGATTGTCGGTGGTGAGAAGTGAGAGGAACCCGTGCGCAACTTATGAATCGAAACCATAAGTGGGTCACTCATAATATTACTGACTGAGTCAAGGATGAAAATGCAATGAGGGGCATAACGGTAGAAACCGCCTGCTCGTGTGTGGATCATCAAGTGAAAGATCAATAACCCGAATTTGATTGTATCAATGGACACCCTGCTGTTATAAAGGGAATAATATATACCGTATCACTAAAGAGTGCAGCCTCGAGTCTATAGTGGAATCACTTCGAGGTTTGACGAACAACTAGCAGTTTGTTGGAGTTTAAGTGATACGGGTCCATGGTCCCCAGGATAGCTCCGTAACGGATGATACGTACGTGATTAAAATACATTCTGGATAATGTTTAATCATTTGGCTTGACTTATAAAACTGAAAGGTCTGTGGCAGACGTCAGATAGTTTTATCGTTAGCGTGGCAAAAGTACCATATTTTGGTACACGAAATTAACTGATAAAAGAAAGTTAGAATTTAGATTTTATATCAGCACCATGTTGTTGGAAATTAAATTCTAAGCAACTTTTCTTTTTGAACCAAGTCATTTCGACTTACGGTTAGTGATTTATGGATTTTCTAAGTTTATGATCGGTTCGATAAACTTTGAAATTAAATCACATGTCACGAATTTAAATGATGGTGTGGCACCATGATATTTTAATGTGTGATATTGAGATCAGGAAATATTAATATAATTTAATTATTTGAATTTAATTATTAATATGATATTAATAATTAATTAATAATTAATAGATTTATATTAATAAATAAAAATATATATTTATATATATATTTATATGTGTAAATTCGAATTAGGGTTTCATATGAAACCCTAGCCAATTCTAATAACATGATTTGGTCTTTCCATATTTGCGGCATAAGTACCAAATGTTTTGGTATTTTAGCAAATCCCTAAAATCAATATTATCCATTGGATCGGTTATGATTTAATATCAACCGTTGGATTAGGATATTGATAAATTCGAATTTGATAACTTCGTGACCAAGTTTAAATTTTCGAATTTGGTTAATTAATTATATCCGTTAGATCGGTCTAAGATTTAATCTTTACCGTCGGATTGGAAATTAATTAATTATATATATTTATATAATTTTCGAATTAAAGATTAAGGATAAAATCAAAATTGTTTTTAATAAATCTTTTTATATTTGATTTTATCCTAATCTAATTTGATCCATTAGACCGGTTTAAAGATTTATCTCAACCGTTGGATCTAGATAATGATAATTCGAATTTTAATATAAATATATATGATAATTCGAATTTAATAAAGATAAGAAGATAAGATTGGATTTTTGATTTATCCAAATCTTTCTTATTTAATTAAATCCCTAATTAATTATATCCATTGGATTTAGATGAGATTAAATCTGGACCATTGGATTAAGATAATTAATTATATTTAATTTATAGAATTCGAATTTTAGGGAGGGAATTTCTCCAATTCGGTTACGGTTTGAGCCTATAAATAGGAGGCTCATTCTACACATTTTTCACACCTTTCCCCAGAGAAAAATTCGAACTCTCCCTCTTCCTCAGGGTCTGCGAATTTTCTCTCTGATCTCTCTTTTCTGGTTCGGTTTAGGAGACTATTTCTCCGGAAACTTAAAAAGAACCATCAGTTAAAATTTTGCGACGTAGTCCTGCCGGCGAAGCCCACGCTTCGGTACGAGGATTCCAGGAGAATATCCCGGAAGATCACGGGAGTTTCCCTCAGAACTGGCGGAGCCCTGCCCGATTCAGAACGCGCAGCCGGAAGTCGTCAATTGAGGTACGGCCTTATGCATTGGGTTAATAAATGCAACCATTTATTGCTTTCTATTTATTTCCTATTATGACTAGATTATTAATAATGATTTATGAATATTAAATTACATAATATTTATCAGATCTTGGGATATGGATATTATCCGATATTCGGACCGTTGTACGGATAACAAGTTTTCCGCTTTAAAATAATTTTTAAATGTTACCCGGATGGGCCGGAGGTACAATTCGTGATAATTTTCAAGGAATCCGAGACGTGATTCCCAACACGAAGGCCATCTTCTTCTCGCCCATCATCTTGAGCGCGTGAAAATTCACGTGTCCTAGCCGTGCGTGCCATAGCCAAGCCGGGTTTGCCATCGATGCCATCAGACAGACAGGCTGGCACGTCTTGAGTAGAATCTTGTAGAGTGTGTTCGGTATTCGCTCCACCTTCATCAACAACTCTCCTTCCTTGGTCCACATCTTTAGGTAGGACCCTTGTAGCACTACCGTGTTCCTGATCTCATTCATTTGCCCTAGACTGATGATGTTGCTCTTCAACTTCGGGATGAAATATACCTGGGTCATCAGACGTTGGTCGCCATTCTTGCACTCGAACAGGATCGACCCTGTGCCTCTGATTTCCACGACTGACCCATCGCCGAATTTTACGTTGCCTGTGATCTTCTCATCGAGCTCTTGAAACTTAGTTCGATCCCCAGTCATGTGGTTGCTAGCTCCGTTGTCTAAGTACCATACGTCGGTACTGACTTTCTTTTCTCCATCTACGAGGAGATTCTCAATAACCTTATCCTCAATAAGGAAGACCTTTTTGTTGGTCCCCTCCGGACAGGTCAGCTCGGCCTCGGGGCTGATCGGCACACTGATCACTTCTGCCCGGGCCTCGGCGTCACTTTCGCCATTCTGTTCGTCCAGGTGTGTTTCCTGCTCGGCAAACAACAATGTCGGCTGATCGTCTGGGAATTTTACTAGATTAGCCTCTTTGCCCTGGTTCCTGCTCCGGCACACAGATGCAAAGTGCCCAAGCTTCTAACATTTGTAGCACTTCACTGTGAGCTTGTCTCTCCTGGTCGTGCTCTGCTGACGGGGTGCACCACTGCCGCGACCTCGACCTCGTCCACGACCTTGTCCGCGTCCTCGGACCTCTCCATCAAAGCTGTTCAGACCTGAGGAATTTAAAGAAAACTCGGCTCCCCTGGTTTTCTACTATCTGGCCGTCCACTCTTCATGCGTGAGCAGGACGTTCTTATCCTCTTCTCTGTCACCGTAACCCCGAAGTCTTTCCTTGTGGGCCTTGAGGCAACCAACAACGTCCTCGATAGTCATGATCTTGAGATCGCCGAACTGCTCAGTCGATGTAACGATCTACATGTACCTGTGAGGCACTACTCGGAAGAATTTCTTGACGACGGTGGTCTCTTGCACCTTGTCTCCCAACGAGCGTATGCCGGTCACAATGGACGTGAGCCGCATAGCAAAGTCAACAATCGACTCACTCTCTCTTATCCTCATCACCTCGAACTCACTCTTCAAGGTCTGAACCTTTGCCTCATTGACGCGATCTGCGCCCATATGCATGGTCTGAAGTGTCTTTCATGCTTCCTTCGCGGAATCCTTCTCGACGAGCATGAGAAAAACATCTTCTGGAACTGCTTGGTAGATTGCGGCTAGAGCCATTCTTTCCTTGCGTCCTTCGACACCGCCATTCTCTACAGCCTCCCACACTTCCTGCGCCTGCAGATTTACCCTCATCTTCAACGCCCACACGACATAATTGCTCTTCGTGAGCATGGGGTAGTGGAGCGTAACTGTGCCTTCTCTGGAGTCTGGTTTCTGCGCCACCAATGCTCGTTCGATCGGTGACTCTGATGAAGACATGTTCTTCGATTGATGAAGCTCAGATACCACTTGTTGGTTCCCAAATTATGGATCTGCGAAGAACACGAATAACACGAAAATAAATCGAACAGAATAATGAAGAAGACAAACTTTTGGGAGAATAATTTCTCTATTGATAATCAAAGGAAAAATATAAGAAGAAAAACTCAAAAATTCTAATGGACTCAGCACTTTACAAAGTGTACAATGCTAGGTTTATATAGCCTCACATAGGCGAAACCTTAGCTAACTAAATCGCATAAAATCGGGAAACTACCCTAAATAATCTCGTCAAATCTTTCTTCGATCTTTGCTTGCTCCTCATGCTTCGCGGGTAGTTGCTGACTTTCCCTTTTCTGCTCGGACATCTCCTCTGTCCCCGAGCTGGCCTGCTCGTCTGCCCCTGGCCGAGCTTGCCTTCTTTCTGGACGTTCTGCTCGTGTTCACCCGAGCTAGGCTGAACTCTTGTTCGTCCTTGGTTCTGGTCAGTACCCGGGCTGACTCCCTCTGTCTGACGGACTAAGTCAAGCTTAAGCTCACATCGGTTACAAAGGCCAGACTCGACACAGTCAGGCTGATCCTAGCCCTCGCAGCTTGCCGAGGCTTGAAAATCCATCACATGGACATCAAATCAGCGTTCTTGAATGGTGAATGAGAAGAAGACATCTATGTTTCTCAGCCAGAAGGCTTCGTCGACAAGACCGCAGAGCACGAGGTGTACAAGTTGTCAAAAACTCTTTATGGGTTGAGATAAGCACCATGTGCATGGAACACTCGACTCAAAAAGAGTATAAAGAGTCTCGGTTTCAAGAAGTTCTCCCAAGAGCAAGTAGTCTTCACGAGTAGCTAAGGAAAGGAGGCCCACATCGTTAATGTGTACGTCGATGACCTGATAGTGACTAGATCCAGCGTAGATGGCATAAATTCATTCTAGGAGCAAATGATAAAGGAATTATAAATGATCAACCTTGGACTACTCTCATACTACCTCGGCATCAAGGTCGACCAGAAGACACAATGTGTCACAGTGAAGCAATCGGCTTATGCGAAGAAAATTCTGAAGCAGTTCGATGTGGCATATTGCAACCGGAGCAAGTATCCGATAGAGGCAAAGTTGAAGCTCGGGAAAGATGTTGAAGGAACACCAGTGGATCCCACGGAGTACATACATATCATCGGGTGTATTAGATACCTAACCCACAGTCTTCATCAGGCCAATACTCGCTTCACAGAGATATATGTCATCGTCATCAGCTAGCTAGCTCATTTATCGAAGTTCGTTCTCCTCATCTTCCATCAGTATTGCTTGGAGACTCCATTTTGGCTATTTATGTCTATCAATAAAAGATACAGATTTTATGTCTTTGAACAATGTTCTTTTGATTTACGCGGTTTTTATGATGTACCCCTAAAAGACAGTTTTGGATTGTGTGATGATTGGGTTATTAATCAACATAATGCCAAAAGGGAAAGTTCTTAAGAACACTGCATTGTATTCTGAAACTTGTGTTCTGTTTTGTCATTATGTGTAACACATGTGTTGGTCGCATTGTTGAAACATAGGTTCAAATAGATCCAGATGACAAATTCAACCAAGAAGACTTGACGCGCGCACAATTACCGCCTCAATGGATCAAAGAGATCAAGGCATGATTTCGGGGATCTGGATCAAGTCAACTTGTGCAACTGGTGAAGATCTCCTGACTATTGGGAATTCATTTGATTGCCAATTAACATAATGGCCTTGAATCATGGATGACATTTAATACTTGTAATTCGTTGTCAAATTCAATCTGGATGAGGTTGGTGGAGGATTTACCATAACAGTGGCTCAGATAAACATGTCTCTTAGAAGACTTTCCTTTTATAATAAAGCAATCACAGATTTTGTGACTCAATACGAATTATGAAGGTTTATGAAGACATGATCAACTGGACAAGATCTCTTAGTCGTCAATAATTGATTGGAATTTCTAATTAACATTCATTAGTTGAATTAGATCATGGAGCTTCAAGACTTTTTCTTATCTAGAAGCCAAGTGGACCACCTACGTCCTAACCTTTGTTGGTTATAAAAAACAATTAGCATGAAAATGTAGAAAAGTCTGCTCAAAAGAAGTTGGAGAGTCGAAGGATCTCATTCGAGGAATAATGACCGACTGTTTGACTGTTGAAGTACTCGAGACTTTTTCCGATAGAAAGCACAATACTTATTCCCTAAATTTGGATCACCACCAGTGCCTGATCTTGAAGGGGAGTTAAATTTTATTATATCTGTTGTGAAACTCAATTAAGGATCCTTAGTAACCGTGTATCATATATATATGAATAAAGTGGAATAAAGTGTTTGACGTAATACCCCGAACTGGGTTACCCTAAGTGGGTTTCGCGAGTGCGTTAACAAAAATCGCGCGTTTAAAATACTTTTTACATATACGTAATATTTGTTAACAATTAACATTAAACATCGGCGTATATTGCATGTCATAAGTTTGCTTGTGTTAACATTATTGGGTGTAAGATTTTGGGTGTAAGATACACCCAATATAGTTACGTGCACCTTACGCCTAGTGTAAAATAGTCTTATGTGTTTATCGAAATGAAATGTGTATTTATGCAAAATTAATATAAAAGTGCCAACTGCTAACGTGTATACTTCAAAACAATTTGATAAATGCTTAATTCTATTTTTTTTTTCTAAAATTTCTTCAATCAAATATTCCGCTCGTATTTCTAAGTAGTTGTTAGTTGTGATTCACCCAATTTTCTAGGAAAGTCGACACAATATATAGATGAATTATACGGAGAATAATAAAGTCTGATTAGCCTTAAAAGTACATAAATCCCTTCTTGGCATATAATCTTGCAAAAAGTAATGAGAAATAATGTTATAACAATCGATATATCATTGAATACCACAAAAATAATCGATTAAATCAAGTGTCTTTACTAGCTAAATTATTTATTTTCTTTATTCCAGAGCTATGTCCTGGAAGTCCATCCTTATACCTTGTGCAGATAAAAACAACAAATGCAAATTGGTAGACGAAGGAAATTATGGGATTTAATGACTCGAATATTATATCATACGTATTATTTACATACATATTACATGTTTAGCGTACTACCGGTTAGTTATTATTGAGTTTAGGCTTTAAAGAGTGTAAGTCTGTAATAGTTCTATAAGAATTTAAGTTTAATTATTAAGATTAATAAAATATTACTAGCAATTTCCTTGTAGCTTAAAGAAAGAAGATGTGACAAGATTAACTATTTATTTATTTATATTATAAAGATTAAAATAATATGAATCATAGCCGTATAATACTAATCTCCCACCTTCTTATCTCATTGCCAAACTTATCAAAACATTCGTATTTGATTATTATTAATCAATTTCGCTCTCATCTGTATCGTAGTTAAGGATATTTTATTTATATTAATCAATTTTGTGGTCATTTGTATATCTTAGTCGAGGAGTATTGTTATTAATATTTTATAAACCCTCTTGGCATATGTATCTACAAACTGGAGTTGGTTTAATTATTGTAAATCCCATTAATCGTTTGTCACCACGGTTCTCCGTCAGTATAAGTGCGGGTTATATTGATAAACTTGAGACGGAATAAAAATACACGCAATTTCTGGCTATTGGTAAAAAAGAAGAAGAAAAAAAACATTGATAATGATTGAAAGAAATGAAGTTTAAACCAACATAAGTAACTCTAAACTATACATTTCAAAGAAAGTCATTCTTCTATCAAACTTTTTGGTCATTGAACGTTTATTTTATCGTAGAATATACATGTTTATTTTGCATCTTTCATTGCTACAAATTTAAATTCAATATTGGGTTTATTATAAACTTTATTGAACTGTGTCGATAAAACTACATTTTCAGAATGACATTACAAGAAATATATAGTATATAATAATATACTGCATATATATAATGCGCTGTATTCTTACCTGTTATTCATTATATATATATATATATATATATATATATATATATATATCTGTATTAATTTATACTTGAATGGTTATTATTAAAAATATCCAAGTGATTATTAAAAATTGTAAGCTGAGAATGAAGACATTCTTAGATGGAATCTCAAGGGAAGGGACAATCTTACTTACTATATTTTTTTTTAATTAGTTTCAACGAGAGTCGTATTCATATAATTTATCTCTTAAAAATAGCTGTAGGGAAGGTTAGATGGCAATTCCTCTATTTTGTCCATTCCTTTGGAACAAACTATAATGTTTATTACATAAATAATTAAGCTAAGCATATACAATCGTATATACACATCTAAATTAAATAATTAATGTTGATTTGAAAAAAAAATTCTTCCGTATTGAAACATGTGATTCATCTATTTAATTACTTTACAATCCAATTGGCAACTTGAACATATATATATATATATATATATATATATATATATATATATATATATATATATATATTTGCCTGCTTATGATACGCTTCAAGTTGGATATAATCATTTAAGCTCATATGCTATAATTTTAACTACAACAGTTCATACAATTTAGATAAATTCATCACATAATAATTCTAGCAATATTATAATTGTTTTTTATTTTTATTTTTTAATAGAGGTGACACTATCGGTCAATGTTACAATGCATTCTCGCATTATTATTTATTTTAGTGTAAGAACAAGTGACATTATTAGTCAAGTTTACAATACGTAAAGGGGGCATGCATTTACGTCCCATGAGATTTGAACCCGTGACCTCTTGGACATGTATGTAGTAGAGTTACTACTAGGCTCCAACAAGCTTAGTTAATATTTGTATTTGACTATAACCAAACGGAATTATGGAAAGATGCAATAATATTCAGTATGTAAGATGTACATAACTACGTATAGCAAGTATCATGCTATATTATTTAACATGTTCTTTGGAATATATTCAATCAATAAAAAATTGAATATTAAGAGTCATAGTATTGGAAAATCAGTATTTTAATGAGCCAATCAAGTATTCTTTGTTATATGGTTTATTCTATTTATATCGCCATTCCGATTTGAATTTCAAAATCTGTCCTTGGTTATATGCTAAATAGCAAATATGAAGATAAATCCCAACAAATTAATTGAAATATTTCTTCTGTTCCTTATTTTATCAATAAGACATTGAGGGTTGATTCTTTGAAGCCACGTGGAAAATTATTTGCGGTAATCTTCGAGTAAGATGTAATTAACGGGATGTGCCTCTAGGTGCGTCTCCTCTTTGCAGTAATCTTTGCGTAATATGTAATTAATGGGATTCACCGGTTGAGCTTTCGAGTTGAGCCAAGTCTTGATGACCTTTTCGGCTTTTTGCTTCGCTCAATTTAAGAATTAGAGCTTTTTGGATTGATATAATGTTTGATACAAATTTAATAATTCAGACAATTACAAGAATTACCAAACAATTTGAATCTTTAAAAGCCAACGCTTTATTCCATTTATTCACTTCCCAAACGATTTGTTATCACAACATTCTTTACAGGCATCAGCAGGTTACACTCACTTGCATAATTTTCTCATTAATTATTTGAAATTTGATAATCATTTTGAGTGTCCCCAAATTGTCGTTTAACACTTGTCTTCACCTTTGGGCGAATATGAATTATTATAATTATTATATTTGAATTATAGATAAGCTATTTAATATATGAAGAGTTTTTGGAACATTCTAATTGAGTTAACACGTACTCAGTCAGTTCTCAGGTTGTGAGATTCCATTAATAATTATATGAATGTGTTAATTGCATGGTGGTTTAGTTTTGTGTACATTTTGTCCTGTTTAATTTCATTGTTATAATGTTTATGAGCTTATTTGACAATAAACATAGGTTGTGTAGAATCCACCATTGGTGAATAACTACGCAATTATATGCGTATAGTTTTGTTCATGAATTTATTGCAATACATATAATTGATTTATCACTTATAATAAAGATATAGGATATTACATTTTATTTCATATGAACAATCTAAAGACTACACAATTTTGATCTTTATTTTTTTTTTTTTTTATGTTTCAAGCCATTTTTTATCACTACATATTAAAAGAAAAACAAATTACTCTTGCACGCCATTGATCATATCTCACTCTAAAATTAAATTAAATCCATTTTTAAAAATTATATTATGATTATGAGTAAGTTTAATTAGTCGTAGCTTTATTTTTGTGTTGCTTTGCATTAGTGCGGTCATTCCGTGACATGTATTCTTAGGATATTTACGGGATTAGTATCTAGAAGTATGCTTAACTTTGCCACATATTTCAACTCTTTTTTAGTGGTAATTAAAACACCAAATGAACAAGAAGCGAACTTATATAGGTACTTCAAAATTCTTCTGTTAGTCTTTTTCTCTCCACACACACATATATATCTATATATATTTATATATGTATGCAATAGGCATGGTAGACCCTAGGAGTTTAACAAAATATGACTAACGGAGGAGTTTTAGGTACCTACCTATAGAAGTTCTTTCTTTTCTATGTGTTCAATTGATATTAATGTCACTAAAAATGGAATATGCCATAGATATTTGACGGGAATGATCCCATTGGCTTTTGCAGTCGGACCACCATAAACGTGTCAATCTTATCCGAGCTTGATAAAGTATTTATGAGAAATAATTAATTAATATGATTAATTAATTAATAATGACCTAAGGGCTTGACCTAGTTAATGTTGGTTCCCAAATCACGGATTTGTAAAGAACAAGAATACCACCAAAGAAATCTAACAAAAACTAAAGAACGCAAGCTTTTTGGAGAAGAAATTCTCTGATTAATATCAAAGGCAAAATACAAGAAGAGAAACTCAAAGAAACTTAATGGACTCGTCATTATACACAATACACAATGCTAGGTATATATAGCCTCACATAGGCGAAACCCTAGCTCAACTGAATCGCACGGAATCAAGAAACTACCATAAATAATCTTGTCAAATCTTTGGCTCAATCTTTCCTTCCTCCGCAAGTCACGTGCTTGCCTCGTTGGGTAGTTAACTTCCCCTTTCCTGCCCGGACAGCTTCTCTGTCCCCGAGCACGCCTGCTTGTATGCCCCGGGCTGGGCTTGCCTTCATTCTGGACGTTCTGCTCGTGTTCACCTAAGCTGGACTGAACCCATGTCCGTCCTGCGTTCTGGTCGGTACCCGGGCTGACTCCCTTTGTGTGGCGGCCGAACTGCTAAGAGGTGAACTCTCCTCCTCGGTCTATTCGCAAGACCTTTACCTTGTCAACTGAGCCGTTCTCCACAGTCTTCTTGAACCTTTTGAAGACTTCAAACGCTCCGCTCTTCTCCTTGAGAGTGTAGACTGTAAAAACCCATTTTTAATATATGTATATATTATGTAAAAAAAAAACAGATTGAAATGAAAAAGAAGAGTCTCGAAAATACCCCCCCTTTCCTTCTCTTTCTTCTCGACAGCATCTCTCTCTCTCTCTCTCTCTCTCTCTCTCTCTCTCTCTCTCTCACACACACACACACACACACACAGAGCAATAAAACTTCAGTGCTTAGTTTCTCCTTCCCCGGAGCTCTGATCGGAGCGTGGTTGGTGGCGCCGGAAAGCTCTCGAGAAGGCGAGTCTATTGCTAGGCAGAAGTCGACCGGAGGTGGTGGTGTTTCACCGGAATATTCGCCGGAAGGTGCGGTTTTATAACTCTAGATCTTTTTCATTTCGGTTTTATTTTGAGAAATCTAATACCGGAATCATGTTCACGAAGCTTATTAGAATCCGTTGGAGGCGCCACCTCGCCGTCGCCGTTGCCGGTCGCCGCTGTCGGCCGCCGCGTCATTTTCCGATCCCGAAATTAATCGAGGGGTTTTGAAGCCCTCGTCGAGGAGATCGAAAGCCCTCGATCGGAATTGTCATCGGACTCCCGGTAAGCTCGAATTTCCTTGCCCTAGTTTCAGATTATAGGGGATCAAATTGAGTGTGTTCTGGGCCTTAATTGATGAAATTGACCTCGCCGTTGTGTTTAGAATAGTCGGATTAGGCTAGGAGAGGTATTACATTGTCGAATTGATGCCCGTTTTGCTGCCTCGTTTTGCGTGCTCGACTTAAATTTGGCCCGGGTTAAATTTCAGCGTATCGGGTTTTCAATTGTCAATTTGAATTCCAATCTTAGTAATATTTGACTTATGGATGGTATCGGTGTTATAGTTGGCGCGGATAGTCGTCCCGTGGTCGCCTCGAAAACTGTGCTACCCGAACCGCCCGTTTTGAATAGTATATCGGATCCCAAAGTCTCTGATCATCGAACTCAAGGCCAAGACGAACCCGCATCTTTGACTAGCTAGTCGATCGGTCAAAGTTTCCACGGATTGAGGTAGGGGCTATTACCTTTTCTCGCTATTTAAAATGAATGTAGAAACCAACGATTTAACGAAGATTGAACCGGATAGGTTAAAAATTAGAATTAATGAAATGTTATTTTAATCAAAAGATAAAATTAATGTTATGATTGTCGTCGCTTGATAGCGAGGCAGAGAACCAGGTATCGTTTGATTTTCGTTATTATATTTCTGTTTATGGTTACGTCGGGGATGACGTATATTGATGTTGGTACCCGCTTCGGACGGATGATGATTATTATGATATGGTACCCGCTTCGGGCGGATGATGTGTATGTTGATATGGTACCCGCTTCGGGCGGATGAGCTGCTGACGAGCAGCTGGTTACTGCGCAGTAGGCCGGACATGGACATGGATATGAATATGATTGGACCCAAAAGTCAACATTTCGACCCATGACGAACTGGCCGTCTTTGGTGGTGATTAGGATTCCGAGTCGAGGGCGAGTTACGGTTAGGGACTTCTAGTCCACCTGTGCTCGTGCCTTGAGGACTCGATGGGATATAGTGGAGAAAAGGCGCGAGCTGACTCGGCATGGACCACCGAAATGATTTGACTTTTGTGGAGTATATTTATTTATCTGTTTTATTGGTGAAAGTGAGAAAATGATGAAAATGATGATTAAATGGTTTATGACGACGTTTAATTTTATTTAATTGAAATTTTACTAATATTGACTTAGTAAAGAGAATTGGTAATAGATTCCCTACTGAGCGTGTGGTGCTCACCCCTTCCATATACATCTTTTTCTTTCCAGCTTCAGGTGGTGTTCAGTGTCAGACTCCGGGCGAGGAGTTGTTTGATTCGGAAGGTCCATATGTTGATTTTGCCTATCCGTACCTTTAGTGTTCGTCGAGGTGAATTCCGTGTTTTGTGTTGATCTTTTATTTAGGATATGTAATTGGATTAAATGAAGGATATTTGTGATGGTGATACTTTGTATTTGTCGTTTTATGGTGTTGTATAAACTGTGGTCGTTGATGTTTGTATTGTCGTTTTAAGTCCCATGGGCAGGAACTATGTATTTATCGATGTGGATGTTGAATATTCAACGGTGTCATTTGTATGATGATGTGTCATTGACCGGTCAAAGTTTGAAAAGTCATTGTTTTTGTTTTATTCTACTAACCCCCATCTAGGGGCGTTATTGTTTGGTATCAGAGCCTAGGTTACGGCACCTAGGGTACAACACCATAAATTTTATTTTTATCTTGCGTTTTGGTCGTGTTTTGCTTTGTATCACCATCCATATTCCTGACATTTGAATCTTTTTACAATTGATCAACATGGTCCGAAATTCCTTAAGTAATCCTGATCTGCGTCCCTAATTCGATAATGATTAAATGGTTGCCGTATATGTTGTGCAACAAGTCACACAACTTCTAAATTATATTCCTGAAAGAATGAGAACCATTAAAGATTATGTGTTGTAATTCCCTCCAAAGTTTGAAGGCTTTCCCGATGCAGTTATTGCTAAAAGTGATTGAGAAAAATTTGAGTGCTTGATTACGATTGGATATTGTGTTAGTTTTGCCACCTACCTTTCGAGGGCCTAGCTGCGTAACTGTGGAAAATGTATCAAGATGATATCGAAGTAGATAAACCAACGTGGTCAGAATTTGTTATTACGTTCATGGTGTGCTATGCTTTAAATGATTGTTGTTTTAACAAGATCAATGAATTCTCCCAGTTAACTCTGGAAAATATGACTGTGGTCGAGTATCACGCAAAGTGTGTGAAATTGTCGCGTTGTAATCCCGATGTTGCAATTGCCCTAAATCTAGAATGGTGAAATTTTGGCAAGAATTATATGCGCAATGGGGTTCATGAGACATTGGCGCTATAGTGGTTCTTTGATTTATCAGAATTGATTGTTCCAGCAAAAAAAAAAAAAAAAAAAAAAAAAAAAAAAAAAAAAAAAAAACCTCGAGGCATGTATTATACCTTCAGCGTTGTTCGCTCGTATAGGGTGAGTGACATAAGTTTTGATGATATG